>CM066033.1:729361038-735343871 GCA_033557465.1 Ichthyophis bannanicus | reverse complement strand
GTGGTGGCTGCAAACACCCTCCACAGCCAACACTGCCAGACACTGTTGCCAGTATTGGCCTGCCAATGTGCATAATGAGGAGCAAGGTACCATGGGTATAGCCCAGGACAGGGTGGCCTGGCCAGGATGCATCGGCACAGGGCATAGGGCACTGGCTTGGGACATTTTAGTGCCTGGCCACCACATACACAGACAGGGTGGCCTCAGCATGTCCTGATGGGAGATCACTCTCACCATTGACTGTGCAGTGACCACAGCAGGGCTAGGCACCCCCATAGTGCATATAGTATTTCTTTCATGTGATATTTATGGTTTTCCTTTTGGAGCCCCAGTCAAGAATTATCTGCTTGTTGTGTATGCTTAACATCCCAGTTCTGGGCTGCATGCATTTCCACCAGGAGCATGCAGATATGGACTAGATAGCAGACTGTTTGCAGCTGGTATGTGTCTTGATGGAGTGCCTTGAAGGGCTGCAGTGGCTGAAGGCTTGCTGCAGGGGAGATATCAGATAGTGGTGGGGGTGCAGCTTAGCATATCCAGGCCTAATGTCTGTGTGTTATGGGAGTGTACAGAGCTGCCTTGACTGACGGTAGGGTGTCTGTTCCCCAGCAGGAATGGGGTTGATGGTCCCCTTACTGCCAACATTTGCAGGCGGTGGGTTAGAATGTGCATCTGTTGATGGGAGACCATGTTTACCACCCTCAAGCCCTGGGGAAGGAAGGTGGTGGTGGTACATAATCCTCCTAGGGGACCATTGGGGCTATACCTGACTGAGACAGACAGATATTATCCAAGGTGTTTCGGCAGAAACTACCTATCTCAAACATTAGCTATGATGGGGACCTGCAGCATGGCCTATTTCTGCCATGGAAGGTGCTGTGGACCTGGTGCTGGGCGCCCCAAGCACACTCAGGGTGAGCACAGTACCCGCACAATGTGAACGGTGTGTAGCTACTCTGTGCCAGTAACACACACGGTCAGTACCCCCTACCAGGCCGAGGTGCTGTGGGGGTGGACATGGTCAGTTCCCCCTACCATGCCGAGGTGCTGTGGGGGTGCATACCCCATCTTGTGTTCATCTGTGGACAAGCTGATGTGCATGTGCAGTGAATCAGGGGTACGGTCGGTGGCCTCAACCCTATCCTGGTGACCACAGCAGACTGTCTGTGTGTGGGTGACGTGCCGTCCCTCTACAGCCAGCCAGGGGCTTGTTAGTAGCTATAGAGCTGTAGCCCACTGGTTGCTTCACGGCCTGTGGAGCCAGAGGTTATGGGATCAAACCAACAGTGGGGCACATTTGATATGGCTGCCCAAGCATTATATCTTTTTAATGTACATTATTGCTGCCAGCAAACACACGTCTCCGCGTACTGTACCCATAAGGTGCCTCAGAGGGCGCTGTTACGTAGGGCGACCTATAGGGCCACCGTTATGGTTACTGTCAATATAAGGGGCACATAATACGTTATCCTGTGGAGCGAATTATTGGGTGCCTATTATAGGGGACAGTTTGGGGGGTGCCATGGCAGACCATTTGCATTGTATAATGTTGCCCTAGGGAGTGCCGTTATAGGGTTGCCTTATGCGGCACCTCCGGGAACGGCACTGTAGAGGGCTGTGTTTGCTGGCAAGCAATTAATAAAATACAATTAAAGTCCTGCAGGGAACAATCTATGTAAATTGCAAAGCTGAGGCCTCAGCTAGCCTTACATATTATGCACACTGGGGAGCAAACTCATTAACCCCTGTATCATCAGTCAGTGCCTTAAAACATTGTGATACACTGCTGTTCGCCTCTGCATGTCAGCGCACCTACTTCAGATTTCCATGATTCGTTTAAATGCACAGTGAGCCATCAAACACAGTTGCTATTACCTTGCTGTGCCTCAATAGGGCACCCTATATGGCGCCATATAGGCCAAACCCTTTCAGCAACACCTGTAGGGTGCCGTGGCGGACAGTGCAATTTAAAAATGTGCCCTCTGGGTTACCCTAATGAGGCGCTTTATGGCAGCAAAGCACCTTATGTTACAATTCTTGAGGGGGTGTTTGATGGCAGCACTAAATTAAAATAAAAATAAAAGTGCCCCCCTACAGCAATATTACTCTATAAACAGATAATGCCCTCAGCCAGCCCTTCTTGCTTAGGCAACAGTGGGGGATTGCAACCCATGATTCGACATCATTGGTCAGAGTCGTTAAACCATTGTGCTACCAATGCTGCTCCTCATTGAATTTCGGTGAACGCAAGTAATTGATGATTTTTCATTCCTTAAAACTGTCACCGTGCTGCCATCAAACAACCGAGTGCTGTGACCTTGTGCGGTAACCCTCATCATGGCACCCTATAAAGCACCCTATGAAAGCAACATTCTAGGGTGCATTGGCGGGACAAGTGCACTTTAAAATGTGCCTTATGGGGCGCCTATGTTTAAATGCGTTTGAGAGTGCGTTGTCTAGTAGATGGTAATTAAAATACTAAATAAACGGCCTCCGAAAAGCCTCTTACCCAATACTAGGTAATGTCCTCAGCCAGCCTTCTTCATGTGGCACAGTGGGGGATTGAACCCATGCATGATCCCTGCCGACCATCTGATCAGTGGATTAACCAGGTACTGTGGCTCTGTTCCTGGGCTTGCACATCATCTGCGCCACTTATGCTTCCCGCGCAAGTTTCTCATGCGATAAGGTGCGCGGCGCACATGAGCGCAGCGCACATTAGCGCATGATTAAATCCATCCCGGTTTTTGCTTTTTTCTGAACTGAAACGCCCACTCCATTATATGGCACAGCCCGCACAACAAGTTGCGGCAGCGCACCTAACGGGGTTTTAGTAAAACATAACGCCTTAGGCTTTTGTTATCTCTCTTTTGCAATAGCACTTTATATTGAATTATATTTAGCATTTAAATAACGCTGTAAAAGGGAATTCACCTGGCTGCAATGCTCTCTCGACCTCCTACTTCGTCATCATAGGATAGAAAAAGGGTAAGAGATTGCTCGAGGTTGTAGCATGAGGGGTGGGGGAGAGCAGAAGGGAACCCAGGTTCTACGTGCTATACCCTCCTATGTCCGATAGCAGCAAGTCCTAGCACCCTCGAGTACCGATTTTGTTGTTTGCAAATAACAGTAGGACGTGATGCCTAAAAGTGGTGGGTATACAACGAATGTGACGAATTTGGCTCTGATTACAGTAAAATGATGCAGGTGGGAAAACACTGATCCAATCACAACACATAAAAACAAGGAGGTAATAAAGTTGATCTTTGTTTCTAATAGCTTTAAGATATTCCAGGACGTCGTATTCTACCTGTAAAAAAGCAAACGGTATGTCAGGAACTAGGGCCGCTGAATGCATACTTCAATCAAAACTGAAAAGCGTGTTGTAAGGAGCACTTAAACAAAGCGCCCTGTTGAAAGGCCTAATATCCTCATGACCTAGTTTACTGCTGTTGTTCTCATTGCCCAAAAGCAAGGGGACGGATGGTTTCAGGATGGATCTCTACAAACCATCCTTGCTCACATTTTGGTCTCTGAAAAGGTCACAGCGACATAGCAAAGGACAACAGATGCGGGTAAAACATGACATCGGGTCAGCCTGTCCAACAGTGATTTTGGTCATATCATCATCCAACGTCGCGCTGCTGTTGGAATTCTTCACACAGTAATTCAAAATTTAGCACTTTTTTATTATTTGTTTTCGTCTGCATTGTATTTTAAATACAGTAGCACGCAAAAACAACAATATGCAGAATTTTGAATAATTTAGGCCTTTTTGCACACGAAATAGATAATTTGAGTCAATGTTTGCCAGAATTCTAGCAGGAGTTAAAATTTATAGCCATCTTGCTTTTATGGGGTATCCTAAAAACGAGACCCAAGGACAGGTCAGAAGGATCTCCTTCCCTATCCCCCTCCACACCCCAACCTTAGGGAAGCCGAAAAAAGATATGGTTGTAGGAAATGATCTTAATCAGAAGTCATAAACTCTCGACTTTTGGGTGTAAAAAACAAAATAGAGATTCCAGTTTTGCTCTTATCGACTCCCACCCAATCCTGATCTGTTTCAATGGAGAATCCGAAAATGGACTGAACATTTTTCTGATACTGTCACAACAAATCTGATAAAAGTCCGTTTAGGACCTCTGGCCCCATTCCGTCGCATTTTCACATGAAATGATGATCCTCTCAATCTTTAAGAGGTCAGGAGGTTGAACTTTCCCCCTGTTACAACTCTTTAAGAAACAAAAAGGCCTGCCTATTGCAGTTTAGCATTCTAACCACTAGGGGGTATGTTTACTAAACATTCATAACGTGCGGGGCCGCGCTAGTGTGCGTGTGCCATATAAGGAGTGGGCGTTGCGTCCTGAAAAAGAAAAACACGCGGTTTACATATGCGAAATGTGCGCCCAATGTGCGTCCCGCACATTACCGCCTGGAAAAGCTGCGCGGGAGGGAGAAGGCGGCGCGCTGATGGGAAAGCACACACGAGCTGAGCCACAGCACGATGGGAACGACGCCTACCAATGGAGCAGGATCGGGGGTTCAATCCCCGCAGTGCCCAATGAAGCGGCAGGCTCAGGCAACATTTTAGGAGGCACCGAAATAGTGGGCAGCAGAAGGCGGCGCACTAATCCTTTACGAGGTAGAGGAACGTTGTGCGGCATAAGGCGGCGCGCGGATGGGAAAGCACATGAGCTGAGCCACAGCACGATGGGAACGACGCCTACCAATGGAGCAGGGATCGGGGGTTCAATCCCCGCAGTGCCCAATGAAGCGGCAGGCTCAGGCAACATTTTAGGAGGCACCGAAATAGTGGGCAGCAGAAGGCGGCGCACTAATCCTTTACGAGGTAGAGGAACTTTGTGCGGCATAAGGCGGCGCGCGGATGGGAAAGCACACGAGCTGAGCCACAGCACGATGGGAACGACGCCTACCAATGGAGCAGGGATCGGGGGTTCAATCCCCGCAGTGCCCAATGAAGCGGCAGGCTCAGGCAACATTTTAGGAGGCACCGAAATAGTGGGCAGCAGAAGGCGGCGCACTAATCCTTTACGAGGTAGAGGAACTTTGTGCGGCATAAGGCGGCGCGCGGATGGGAAAGCACACGAGCTGAGCCACAGCACGATGGGAACGACGCCTACCAATGGAGCAGGGATCGGGGGTTCAATCCCCGCAGTGCCCAATGAAGCGGCAGGCTCAGGCAACATTTTAGGAGGCACCGAAATAGTGGGCAGCAGAAGGCGGCGCACTAATCCTTTACGAGGTAGAGGAACTTTGTGCGGCATAAGGCGGCGCGCGGATGGGAAAGCACACGAGCTGAGCCACAGCACGATGGGAACGACGCCTACCAATGGAGCAGGGATCGGGGGTTCAATCCCCGCAGTGCCCAATGAAGCGGCAGGCTCAGGCAACATTTTAGGAGGCACCGAAATAGTGGGCAGCAGAAGGCGGCGCACTAATCCTTTACGAGGTAGAGGAACTTTGTGCGGCATAAGGCGGCGCGCGGATGGGAAAGCACACGAGCTGAGCCACAGCACGATGGGAACGACGCCTACCAATGGAGCAGGGATCGGGGGTTCAATCCCCGCAGTGCCCAATGAAGCGGCAGGCTCAGGCAACATTTTAGGAGGCACCGAAATAGTGGGCAGCAGAAGGCGGCGCACTAATCCTTTACGAGGTAGAGGAACTTTGTGCGGCATAAGGCGGCGCGCGGATGGGAAAGCACACGAGCTGAGCCACAGCACGATGGGAACGACGCCTACCAATGGAGCAGGGATCGGGGGTTCAATCCCCGCAGTGCCCAATGAAGCGGCAGGCTCAGGCAACATTTTAGGAGGCACCGAAATAGTGGGCAGCAGAAGGCGGCGCACTAATCCTTTACGAGGTAGAGGAACTTTGTGCGGCATAAGGCGGCGCGCGGATGGGAAAGCACACGAGCTGAGCCACAGCACGATGGGAACGACGCCTACCAATGGAGCAGGGATCGGGGGTTCAATCCCCGCAGTGCCCAATGAAGCGGCAGGCTCAGGCAACATTTTAGGAGGCACCGAAATAGTGGGCAGCAGAAGGCGGCGCACTAATCCTTTACGAGGTAGAGGAACTTTGTGCGGCATAAGGCGGCGCGCGGATGGGAAAGCACACGAGCTGAGCCACAGCACGATGGGAACGGCGCCTACCAATGGAGCAGGGATCGGGGGTTCAATCCCCGCAGTGCCCAATGAAGCGGCAGGCTCAGGCAACATTTTAGGAGGCACCGAAATAGTGGGCAGCAGAAGGCGGCGCACTAATCCTTTACGAGGTAGAGGAACTTTGTGCGGCATAAGGCGGCGCGCGGATGGGAAAGCACACGAGCTGAGCCACAGCACGATGGGAACGGCGCCTACCAATGGAGCAGGGATCGGGGGTTCAATCCCCGCAGTGCCCAATGAAGCGGCAGGCTCAGGCAACATTTTAGGAGGCACCGAAATAGTGGGCAGCAGAAGGCGGCGCACTAATCCTTTACGAGGTAGAGGAACTTTGTGCGGCATAAGGCGGCGCGCGGATGGGAAAGCACACGAGCTGAGCCACAGCACGATGGGAACGACGCCTACCAATGGAGCAGGGATCGGGGGTTCAATCCCCGCAGTGCCCAATGAAGCGGCAGGCTCAGGCAACATTTTAGGAGGCACCGAAATAGTGGGCAGCAGAAGGCGGCGCACTAATCCTTTACGAGGTAGAGGAACTTTGTGCGGCATAAGGCGGCGCGCGGATGGGAAAGCACACGAGCTGAGCCACAGCACGATGGGAACGACGCCTACCAATGGAGCAGGGATCGGGGGTTCAATCCCCGCAGTGCCCAATGAAGCGGCAGGCTCAGGCAACATTTTAGGAGGCACCGAAATAGTGGGCAGCAGAAGGCGGCGCACTAATCCTTTACGAGGTAGAGGAACTTTGTGCGGCATAAGGCGGCGCGCGGATGGGAAAGCACACGAGCTGAGCCACAGCACGATGGGAACGACGCCTACCAATGGAGCAGGGATCGGGGGTTCAATCCCCTGCAGTGCCCAATGAAGCGGCTAGACGAGCCATCATCTGTCATGAGCAATAGTGATCTAGGAGGCATTTTACATGTTATTGTTGTTACTCCCCCTTGCAAATGCACTATGAAAGCACTGTAATATCAGGTGATGCATATGACGCAATATAAGGTACCTCACATGTCAAATCCTAAAGCGCATTGTCCACCAAGGAAATCACAATGTCGTGTGTAGGGTGCTTTACAGTTTGTCGTATGAGGCAGGGCATGGTCCAAGCACAGTCAGTGCTGGCATCACTGTGCAGTCTAACGCAGGGAAATCCCAGGTAGGTGAGCAGACATGCAGGAGGGAACAGCAGTGTAGCACAATGGTTAGGGCATTGCGTGATGGTGCAGGGGTCATGGTGCCAAATGAGCAGTGACCAAGGTTGGCTTAGTGACATCTGTTTTCTCAGAATGCAACTGTACAGTAAGCTGTGCTGCCATCTAAACACAAGCCTAGCCAGAGTATCGTTCCGTTAGGCTGCTACACAATGCACATCATAAACAACCACATCATCAAATGCGAGTGCACATGTAACCCAAATACTGCACAGAGCCGAAAGGAAAGGCAATCCAAAAGTATAAGAAACACTGACATCACAGGTGCTGTACCACAAAGATCTCCACAAGGCTATGTGGCGGCAACAGAAATGGATAAAGACACCGGTGCCAGCTGTAGCTATGTACAGAGTGATGGATAATGTACCATGTTATAATGATGGTGTGTAACCGTGGATGGGAAGATGTGTCCAGCAGAGGGGCTGAAATGGCAGGATCTGTGAAATATCATGATTACAGTGGACTAGCGATGATATGCAGAGCAAACACAGGAGCGACCAACATGGAGAGTTGTGATGCAGGAAGGTGTAGGAGTGCAGGAAGGGTTGCAGCTGCATGCACATCAGGGTAGCATGACACAAGAGTTGGCAGACAGAAGATGGACAGATGCATGGCTCACAACTCAGATGAGTGTACAATGTGTCCACAGCACAAACCTGACAACATATGACAGTCAAACAAATGGAAAACACAACTGCAGGACACGCATGCACATCCAAGAGAACAGAGAGGAATCACACATACCAACAACCCCAGAAATGTAAAAGCAAAAAAAGGTAGGAAACAGCACCAATGTGTGTGTCTTAGCAAAGGGTGCAGTCAGAAATAGTCCAGGCCCTCACGCTACATGCATGCTGGTTGTAAGGACAGGCAAACCCACAAGGGAAACCATGAACAAATGCACCTGCAGAACTCCTGTGTACATTTCAGATCACAGTCTGTAGTTGGGACCAGGGACGCATGCACAAACACACAATGATATGTGATGCTGTAGACACAGCATGCAAAATATACAGACCACATCACCCCAATCCTGAAAGAAACATACATACAGGCACCTGAAGCAAGGAGTCAATACAAAGCCCTCCCACATACCAACAAAGTCATACATGAAGCACGCAACCCCCAAAGCAACACCAGACTGTGTCGCCCAGGCCACGGCACAACTACCAGACAAGCCCCCACCAACTCCGGTACTGTAAGCAACAAATGAACCAAATGCCCGCAAGGGACCTGCAATCGAGACCCTGAACTTCATGCCCCATGTATCATGCACAGCCCCCAAGATGTCCTGGTAACAACCCAGACCACTAATCCATTATAATACAGCTGAAAAACATACTGTCCCAGGAACCCCACTAATCCAACCCCTAACCCACCCCATACAAATATGACAATGTGCACAATCTGTCAATGTCCATAGTATGTCCTATGTCCCCATTTGAAACCGTCAATGTAGCCCCCCTGGCAATGGCCGTGGCCAACATGTAAAACCTCCCCCCCCTCGTATGAAACCCCCCTTGACCGTGTGAAAAGTGGGATACCAAAACAAATACATAAATATATACAGACATAACAAGAGCAAAGCAAGGTATCCCCAAGGGCAGTGGAGGATGCGTGGCGAAGCAATGTACTGATCATGGACAGGACAGCAGAGAGCAACACATGAAAAAGGGTGAACACACACCTGCTGAAACCCAGCACCACCACACCCCCAGGTGCACAGCAGTGTAAACAACATAATGAGAGAAACCTATGTAACAGATGATATCTGCTGGCTAGGCAGCACACAGTGCACACCCTGCTGCACCCTGATCACAGACAAGGGTGTGTGTAGAGTTGATTAACCTGCAGTGAACTAATGGTCAAGTCAGCATAATGTACAAAATAATTAAAAACAAAGCATATCGTGGGCTAAACGCATAACCTTATTTGAAATCACATGCCACCAACCACACCCACAAATAATACACTGAGCCCAAGGAATACATAATATGCCAAAGACAGGGTCTGTATGTGAACCAGTAAGAACCTGTGATGTGCAAAATGCCAGACACATGCACAGCTGCCATCGTACACTGTTGTGAGCACAGGTGGACATGCACCTTGCAAGCAAACCAGTAGACACAAGTGTGAATGTGCTCTACGAGAGGAGGAGCAGCCTAGTCGTCACAAAACTGTCATGCACACAAGGCAACCAGGCCTCATTTCAGAAAACCAGATCATGTGGCCCTTGGAGAGTAACTCGAGGAACATTGTCAAGGTAACCACGGAGTCCCAAGGTCACAAGGAGTCATGACATATGCAAAGGTAGACATTGTAGTGCATGTGTGTGAACATGACCAAGCAGCAAAAGGAACTAATGTCTGTATAATACATATATTTATTTGTATCACACCTCCCAGTTACTGTACACAGTGTAATCATAATTTCAAAGTAAGCCCCTCCCTGTTTAAAGATGGGAACACAGTCAGCAAGGTACAAACACACATGCCACATAAAGGTCAATGCCTGCGCACAATTGAGTGGCATGAGATCTCTGGTGGAACAGGTGCATGATATGCACTGGGTTCCAGGGCCACATACACGAGCATCTGCTGCATGCCCACAATGTGTGAGCTACATATGAGGGCATGTAGACTCGAGGCGTTGTAAGCGTAAGACCCCAAACACATCACATGTCCCCCCCCCCAACATAGCCCTCATGCAACACAGGTGGCCCCCAAAAGAGAAAGACATATGCTGGCACAATGTTGACATGTGACAAACACCCTCATTAAGTTATGTCCAACCTCCCACATAATGGCTGATTGGCACATCAGAAAGTATTCAGTGTACATGACAAATATCATCTAGAGCTGAATGATTGTATGCTAACAGGTAGCAGGGACACATGAACACAGAGAAAATACAAAGCACACAACTCCCTGAAAGGTGCAGACATAACACCGTGCAGTATGTCCCCTTGCATTGTTTGTTTGGTGGACAGTGTTTGGCTACCGATAGCATGGTCCATGCAATGCTGAAGTGTAGGAGGACAATGGACACCCACTCTGACCCACACCAAATATAATGGCCTAATGAGACTGTTGTCAATGCAGGGGGTAAAACAGGACTCTGCAAATGTGCACTGCACCGCGTGGACAGACATGCAGAGTGTCACATCTGTACAGTAAACATATACAATAACTAGCATGTCCAGATGCAAATGATGGTCAGACAGCCTACAGTGAACCACACAGAGCCATAGGTCCACATGCAGTGTCTCACAAACATAGTTATTGAGAAGCACAGGCACCAGCTGTACACAAACATGGTACAGTGATGCCACACATGAATCTAAGCACCCCTGGCCCCTCCACACATCTAACAAGGATGGTGGCGGACATGAAAGTGTGTATGTGGCAGAACCTGCACCTTGTTCAGGTGTGGGGCAGGTGGACATAGACAATTGGATCCCTCCATGTGTGCCCCCGTGCCACAAACATGGCTGTATGCTGATGTTGAAACCCACAAAGTAACATATCATGTGTGCCATGTCACACACATGGGACACACCTATACACTAACCAACTGTGGAAGGATGTCAGAAATACATAGATTATGTCAGTCCCTGATGCGCACAGTGTCCCAAAAGCAAGGTGTCCTTGACAGCCAAAAGATCATCGCAAAACACACCATGCAAACCTGGCCATGCACAGTAAAGTGCCATCGTCCAATATGACACAGTCCATGAAAGTCCATCTGTGTCCCTGTCAGCAGCACGACACACAGCCACAGCATGGCACACACTGTGTGTTGTACAGGTCTATCATGGGTAGGTCAGCGGTCAAAGAGCAAAATTGTCCATCACAGGCCTGTGTGCCACCAACATAGGTCAAACATCCAATGGCACATCTCCCTGGAAAGAATAAGATGAACGTCAGTCCCACAACAGACGTTGGATGGTGAGCCAGATGGCGTGGAGGAAATGGTGCTGTTATGTCACCTGCCCTGTGTCACGAGAGGAGAAGTATGGTATTGTTAGACACCTTGCCAAAACAGAACAGATTGCCAAGAATCACAATACACAAAATACAGACCAAAGGGATGCAAAGTCACAAATTACAGCAGATGCATATAAAAAAAAAGGAGATGAGCGCCAACAGTACATGTAAATGCAGGCATGGCTGTCACATGGATATGGTTATGTACAATCCCAGGTCACACGGGCATCTCACAGCTACACACTATATGCATCTGTTTGTGTCTACAGCGATGCTACATAACATGTCCATGTGAGGATCATAAACCCCAGGACAGGTACAGCCAGATGTAATATCAAATTCGCAAAGTTAAAACAAACCCTATGTGTGCATCATGCGGCCCTCATCAATTCCTCCAAGTACTGCATAGCCACATCAGGTCACAGCGAAGGGAGACAATGTCAGCCAGACATGTCGATTTACCATGTACATCAACTGTTGATGCATCTCCACAGCATGCCTACATATGAGAGAAATAAATGTTGCTCAACACCTGTCTCTCAAAACACAAGACACATTGCTGCTCACAGCTCACCACACATGTGGACCATGGTGACAAGGCAAGCAGCACAACAGTAGAGGTAGTACACCCCACCATGCCCCCCAGGTGCACACACCCATGAGAGCACGTGATAATGTACCATGCCTGGACAATGCTGGAGGACATATTCAAAACATAAGCGCAAACACACACAGTATGCGTTGGTCAGGGGCACAGCTGAAAAACATGGGCTGAATGTGCACAAGTGCAAACCTGTGCACATCATGGCCAAGTCACATGCACATATACCTTGGTGATGTCTGATCTAAATATGATGGTGTAGACAGAAAATGCAGTATCCGTAAAACACGACAACCAAAAACACATCTAACTCTGCTGTACATCTGACTGAAAAGGTGTCCCTGCGAACATACTGTACACAAACACATGGGGAGATGGGTCACCACCCCAAAATATGGGTAAGGGAGGCTGTCAGGGGAGAGTTGTACAACACCAGCTGCCTCATATGACACATGACAGGCGACATGTTGCTCCCATGAACCCATGTACGCACAATGTAGCTGTAGATCCACCTACCCTGGACCACAGCATCTTGGACGATGGGCCCTCATGTGCCAATGCTACAGTGGAACAGCATCCTCATGAAGCTGGTCCTGTGGAGAGGGAAACAAACCATCACAAAATATATGTCATGTCCCATCTGTGAAACCCACAGTACACAGCAATGTCAACAGCTGGCAGACCCCACAACCTGACCCAACGACTGACTGTTCACCCTCACACTGTACTGATATACCACATGGGAGAGGCAGCATGTAGACGTATGATACCAATGAAATGTCCCCCTATTACTCATTTGCCCCCACCACCCTTGGTTGCACCTCACACCTGTCTAAGGAGGTGTCTGCAAACACCATGTGTGAAACACATCCCAAGGTCGCACTATTAGTCTGTGTTGGCCAGGTTGACAACATTACCCCCTCTCCGTGTCTATGACTCCCCTAATGTTGTTTGTTAGTCCATTGTACATACCTGTGACACCTGGTAATATGCTGTACCACCCCCTGTATCCACTGTGCAAAGGAATATTATGCAGTGTACATCCTGTACATCAATGATTACTTAGATATGTGCACTGATCATGTGCCTAAATACATGGCAATGTCATCACCATGTGTACCAGACAACACCCCCATGTCTGTCTTTCATCAGACCATGATGGCGTCATGTCAGCCCACTGGGTATCAGGGAGAATGTTAATCCATGGAGAGGCTATATGTGCACCTGCACCACATATCACCCAAATAGGTCTGTGTGTGTATGTCAACATAACATCCCTTGCCAGTGTAGACAAGGCATATGTGGCTGTGTACTGTGCTAACCTGACCGACATACAGCATGTACCAGAGCCATGACGTAGATGTTCAGATAGTATCACCCACATATGCCACTCTTTATTTGCTAAATCGGTAAACTAGCAAACATATACACACATGCAGCTCTACAGTGGGGTCCTGTAATCCACCCGTTCATGATGTGACCCGCTGCACATCCGTATGTGTGTACAGTGAGAATACTGCAATGTATGACACCTCACTATATAAGATGAAACCAATGATATCGACCCCGGGCTGCACACTGACTATGTCCACATGCCTCACCCTAGCCATGTATGTGCTACGTAAATCAACATACCATATGGTACCGTTTGTTGTGGCAGCAACACCTGTCACATGTAATCTATCCCATCATGGGTATGCAGTCATGCGCATGTGTACTGTGCTATGTAATACATGTTGCATGACACATTATAAACATACAGACATAGCTAGCCCATAATAGCATAACACACACACAAGCACACCCTGATTGTAGTACATAAACAAGGTGGCCGCATGAGAGCTCTCCACAAATGTTGCCATCTACACCCCATTTAACCCCGGAACATATGCCTGACACCGTGCCACACACACACTATAATGGAAACAGTGTGTTTGCACAGCAGTTGCTATCACACACAGACACTAACTGGTACTGTGACCCCCAAAAGCTCATAAAGGTGTCTCAACACACAAACCCCAAAAACACCAACAGCCCCTGTTGTGCCCTGTCCACATTGTCCATTGCACACCCCTGGCCCTATGTTACTGTTGGATGTTCAGCATAAGGACAATGCAGTGATGGATCTGAATGCTATATGTGCAGACACATGACCCGTTATAAACCTCACATGCACACAACAGCACATATATGTGGGAGGATGTGCAATACATACCACTGAATATCTCAGCAATCAACCTCTGCCTGACTGCTGTGCCTGCCTGTGTGTCACCACTGGCACGTACAGGGGGGCACGGTGGATCCTCCGCAAGATCCTCATTAATCTCTGCAGCAATATCATGCCTGAGAGCAATGTTGTGCAGGATGCAACAGGCTACGATTATCTCTGCAACAGTCATTGCCTGATATTGTAAGGCCCCACCTGTCCGATCCAGACACCTGAAGCGACTTTTCAAAACGCCAAAGGTGCGCTCTATGACAGAGCGGCTGGAGGCGTGGGCCTCATTGTACCTCCGCTCTGCACGTGTCCGTGGTTGACGCACAGGGGTTAGCAGCCAGGGGCGACATCCATACCCTGCATCACCTGCAAAAAGAGAATGATGCATGTGAATGCATGAGCGCATGCCACCACAAATCTGCACAGGTATGGACCTTAGAGACAAGTGCATTACACATCCTGACAGAATCATATGACAACACAAATATACATTTGACAGAATATGACCTATGGTGATAGAAATGTCAGAAAGGGCCCCTGTAGTCTGGACAGACATGGCAAATAACAGCAATGTCACAGTTTTGCAAACAAAGATCCGCTATGTGTGGCATATGCGTCTTGGTATGCAGTCAATGTCCGCATCTCTGAAACCACCAATGGCAGCCTAAACCACCAGCACACAAACAACACGTCAAACGTATATGTTAGCAAGCTATACACCACAAGAATGTTGTATGAGGCAATGTAAACGCACACCCAGAACATGTCTGACCTGGGATCTCGACAACATCAACCCAATATCACCTCACAACACTGTGTCCAGTAAGGTCAACATACCTACAGACAGCAGTCTGATGCCATATGCTGTCGACCGCTGACCAACAACCATGTCAGTGGACACCCGGTCCACTGTCACCATCATGTTAATATCCCTGTTAAGCTGTGTTCCACAGATCTGCACACTGTAGCCCACATGAGCCCTGAACTATCACAACAACAGAGACTGTCAAGGTTCCTCTGTATGGGGTACCAACACCTCTCTGCCCGCTCACAAGTTGGCCCCTGCCCTTGCTGTCACCTCTCTCAATGTCAGAGACACATCAGATTAATGACATACACTGATGCCAAAGTAGTGGCCATCTGCAGTGGCCCAAAGTCATTCACAACACACGTGTGTATGCACACATGTTATGGGCTATGCCTAAACCAGAACCCTACCTAGGGAAAGGTGTACCCAACGTTGCCAAGGTTATGAACATCCATCATATGTGTCGAAACCCCAAACAACTACCAACCCATGTCATCCACCAAACAATGTTCAAGAACCCCAGTAATGTGTAGGGGTGTGGCCCTCACACACACAAATGATATGCGATAGGTGTATGGCTTGTGACTCACAGAAATGTGACATGACATAACACAGTTACCTCAAATGCCACTAATGCACAGGTGGGTGTGATGGACAACAATCCCACCCACCCACCTGTGGCCCGGTGAAATACACACACACGTTGAAATGCACACCCATGTACATGCATCTGAACATGTGCATATGTCCCCCTACACCATCAGCATATCACCCCCAGGTATTGTTTCCAACCAGATGTGACATGGCTCATCATGTCACATGCAACTCAATGTCTACACCCCGCCCACAATGTCTGCTGAACGTGAGCTCAGCTGCCTAACACACAGAGCGTATATAGTGCAATATATAAGAGATGTTAAGTGACAAAATGATATAACCTACAGACTACATCATATGTGTGGACATACTCACCCAGCAGGATGCAGTCCCCATACAGTCCCTCCTCAAACTGTCGAAATAGTGCTGAGCGATGCAGGATATAGGAGTCATGGGTGGACCCTGGAAACCGTGGGACCACATTCAGAATATGCAGATCAGCATCACATACAACCTGAACATTCAGGGAATGGTAGTGTTTGCGGTTGCGGAACACCACCTCCCTGTCTCTAGGTGGGACCAGGGCAACATGTGTGCAATCAATAGCTCCCATCACGTGTGGTATCCCAGCTACAGCCTCAAAGGCTTGGTTCAGGGTCCCCCAATGTTGCCTATTGTGGGGAAGGGCTATGTAATTCCCCACCCGGCTGACCATGGCACGCAGTACCTGGTGGAGACATCGGGAGAAGGAGGGTCGGCTCATGCCACCCACTGCGCCCACTGAGTGTTGGAAACAGCCAGAGGCAAAGAAATGTAAAGCAGCAAGGAGCTTAACTAAACCCGGTATGGCATGGGACCGATTAGTCAGGGGCTCGAGGTCAGGTCGTAGATCCTCATAGAGCTCCCTAATAGCCCTTGTGCTCAGCCTGTACAGGGAGATGACCTGGTCCTCACGCATGTCCTGGAGCTGGGCCCTGGGCCTGTAGAGGCGAGGCTGCCGAGCCTGCACCTCGGCACGTCTCCTGCGCTGTGCACGTACATCAGCTGCCTGGCCCTCCTCCACAGCTGCAGGTCTGATTTGCTGCGGGACTACACCCATGCCCTGTGCCTCAGCCCCATGGACACCATCCCCCATGTCCGGCAACCGCAGCATCTGCTCACCATCCAGGGCACATGCAGAAACATATATCCCAGCCATCACCTCACCCCGCAGGCCTACACAAACACACTACAACACACACACAAACCTCCCACAACAGCGACCAACTCACAAACACCGACTGACAAACTGAACAAACGGATGCGATACACAACACAATACACACAATACAATACAATACACACAGTACAACCCAATAGACAATGAACTACACAGATAACCTAGCCTGATCAATATGTCACCCTCTCCAAACGTACACCTCTCCTACAATACAACCCTCAATGTGTACTATCTATGCCTGAGGATATATAGATGTATGTCTGGTTTTGAGATGTGCGCCTGTGACGTTGTGCGTCATTGTGCGCCGTGGGGGAGCGCCGTGCGCATGTGCATCCCATAGAGCAATCCCTGCCGTCCGTGTGCGCCGCGCTGGGGCGTGTATGCGTGATGACGGCATGTGCGTCTGAATGCGCCGCACCCAAACGCCCATGCACATCTCTGACGCAGATCCGCGGCGCGCACAGACGAAAGCGCATGCGCACATCTGTGGCGCGGAAAACAAAGCCGAACAGCAACAGCGCATGCGCAAACGGAAAACAGAGCGTAAACGTCCATGTTGGCCGCGCTGGGGCGTGTATGCGTGATGACGGCATGTGCATCTGAATGCGCCGCACCCAAACGCCCATGCACATCTCTGACGCAGATCCGTGGCGCGCACAGACGAAAGCGCATGCGCACATCTGTGGCGCGGACAACAAAGCCGAACAGCAACAGCGCATGCGCAAACGAAAAACAGAGCGTAAACGTCCATGTTGTCCGCGCTGGGGCGTGTATGCGTGATGACGGCATGTGCATCTGAATGCGCCGCACCCATACACGCCCATGCACATCTCTGACGCAGATCCGCGGCGCGCACAGACGACAGCGCACGCGCACATCAGCGGCGCACAAAAAAAGAAAACGAAACGCATGCGCAACGGCAAAAGGCAATGATAATATGGTATAAAACACACTGTACCACAGGTAAACGACGAGGGTGTTGTAAGATACAGTGAGGGAGTGAGGAGAAACAGAGGCGTGTGTGATACTGAAGAGGTAGAAGGTGTTGTAGGGGGAGAGGAGGCTGTGTGTCTGTAGAGTGCCATATCGTATTTGGTGTAGCACTGTTTCTGTGTCTGTTTTATGTGTATTGTTGTGTTCTGTGCAGGGTAGGGTGGATTGGGTGGGGTGGGGTGGTCTGCAGTGTGTAGGGTGGCGTGTGGTGTCCTGTGCTGGGTGGGGAGTGGTGAGGGGAGAGGGTGATGGAGAGAGAGGGGGAGAGGGGGAGCGAGGGGGTGAATGTTGATGAGGCCGGTGGGGATGCAGAACAACAGTGCACTGCAGAGGTGGGTGGGGCGGTGACACCGGTGCCTGAGGCCGTTGCAGGCCCATCGGGGAATACAGGTGTGGAGGTGCAAAGACACACTGGCAAAAGAAAGCGCCCACCTGTGCCAGCTACGCAGCGGAGGAGGGCGATGAGATTCAGTGACCAGGAGAACCACAGTCTCCTGAGCATGGTTCTGGAGAACTACGATGTCCTCTTCGGCCGCCTCAGTAGCCAAACACCCGTGGGGAACCGCAATGCTGTGTGGGAGGATGTGAGGCTAGCAGTGGCTGGGGCGGGTGGCCCAACAAGAGACACGGACAGTCTGAAAAAAAGATTTTCTGACATAAAAAGAGGTGTACGGCAGGTGATGGTGGCTGAACACCAGCATGCCCTGGGGACAGGTGGCGGGGGCCCCCTCATCTCCCCACTATCGGCCCTCGAGCGTGAGCTTGCAGAAAGACTTGGAGATATCTACACATGTGGCCTGCCTGAGCTCCTGGATACTGCACACCCGCTAGCAGGTACGTCTGACAAATCTCTATGTGACAATGTCCAGGCAACAGCCTATGCGTAGCACCGTATGTAACTGCCAATATGAAACAGGTCTATCAGCTAAGCATGTGCATTTCCAAACCCTTTGTACGCTATGGCTACTAGGTAGTCCCCACAGTGTACGCCTGTAATCACATATATGTGTCAGGGTTGGCCAGGCCATGTAATGGCCAAACCAACATGGCTCACTGTAACAACACCCAGGGGACACTGAACCTGTGAGGTGACAGTAACAGAGCTCACAGCTGCAAACTGGATACCTCTGCTGCACACAGTGTGCGGATAGGGAGACCAGCAAACATTGTCCCCAGGACAACCACACAACATGCACTGTGAGGCACAGCTCACCCCTCCCATCCCCCAAGCCTCACCTCTGCTGTCACATGTATGGAACTCAGTCTGCGGGCCAATACATGACCAACGCACATACAGGATAGAACCCAGAGAAAATGCCCACAGACCTAACATCTCAACCAACAGCAACCCTATGATGTCACCAGCTCAGTCTGGAACCTATGTATGCAATGACGCAATCACGGCATCACAGAGGTCCATCAGTCACACTCTGACAGACAGGTTGCATGTCAAGGGGGTCTGTCCCTCCTGCAATAACCGTGACAGGGCACTGCTGAAAGCTCTGCACAGGCACCCTCCCGGCCCCACGGGCCAGGACATCCCCCCCAAGAGTCCACAGCACACTCATAACTGAGTGTGTAGGTCCACACAATGCATCCAGAGCTTGCACTCCTTCCATGATACCGCCATGACATCCCTGTGAGCCAGTACCTGGTGTGATAACTGCTGTGACAGTCCCCTCTGACACGACAGGCCCATCTGTGCTGCTGTAGCCTCTGTCATGGCTGCTGAAAGCCCAGCTGCGATGGCAGTGCCTGTTCTGTTGAGCATGTCTGTATGGACACTGTACATACCTTTCCGTCCTGCAGTCCAATCTGCCACTGTGCACCATGTCCCTCCTGTGATGGCCCCCCTCCCACTCATTGTGTGTCACCACAAACTACCGTACAACATGATGGCTGACACACATATTTGTGATGGATGTTGCCCAATACCCTGGCTCCATGTGTGTCCCCTATGCAATGTGTCTGAGCACCCAGCCTGGGTGAGGTCTGAGCACAGGCCGCACATGCACGTGGCACACATCTCCCTGATGTGACCGGTATGATTGTTATTTGCCACGATTAGTGGGGTCCAATCACAGGGAGATATCAAATAGATATATAGAGAATACCCTCCAGAAATACATGGCGGACTCACTGGATGAAGGTCCAGACCACCTCCACCTCTGATCAACACAGACCGGGTGTGGATGATATGCTGGTCTCACACGCACACATGCAAAGCTAGGGACGATGCTAAGACAGGATGCCCTAACGCATCACTGACCTGTAGCATGTACCTCTCCATTGACAGGGTACGATATGTTCTCTCTGTCCAATGTTCCTGTCATCCCAGGCTGTCGACGGAACATCACGCTAATCATTAACACACGTCGTATAACATGTGCCTGATCAGCACAGACAATGCTCACCTGAATGCTGCTACTGTGGAGTTCCATGGTAGCAGCAGGCAGATGATCAGTGTCCAACATGACAAAGGAGATGTTATACAAAGGTGGTCAATGATAACAGACCTGTGCAGGTGCAGCAGGAAGAGTAGCGGTCCAAGGCCGGAAAAAACATATCCTAACCTGTGAAATGAGCAGCACATGATACAGGTCGTTGATGCGAGAAGGTAATCTGCCTATGCTGCTGCAGAAGCGTTGCATGTGTGAGTCAGAGATCAGCGGTTCTGCGACAACACATGTGTGTTGATAAGAGGTGTAAGTAGTCTACACCATCCTCAGGTGACCATCCCAATGTCCCCCGGAGTGTACACCTTGTATAGCTATGTAGTTAGGTTCTTATCTATATCCCCTCATACACCGCACTATTCAGCATCAGCGTGTCTAACAGGCAAACCTAATCCCAGTACACTCAACATGCATGAGATCACAGATGACATGGGACGGAACGTCGATACCAAGGCAAACAATGTACAGAAAATCCCACAGATGTACCATAAATGATCAGGGACATGTTACCACTATAAGGTGACAGGTATATATTCCAACGTCATATATACTCATCACAGGCAGGTTACTGAGATATCATGCAATCAGGTATGTGGGTGGGCTCGCTCAGGTCGACAGGTGTTGATGACTCTATAGGGAAGAGTGTGCAGGGATAGAAAGTGACGGCCTACCTGAATTGTGATTAGCTGCTGATAGGCCAGATGCCAGGGGGTGCTGCATTGCAGCACCTAGGGGCACAAAGGTGAAAGGTCCTGTGGGCTGCTGAGGAGGCAGGGCTTGTGATGGCCGTCTGTAGCTCCAGGGAGGTGATGTTCGTGGATGCTCTTGCTCTGTCTGGTGTACTGCAGTGAGTAGGGGAGGAGAAGAATGCAGTGTAGAGCCTATTAGGTTTGTTCAACGTGTGAGTTAGGGTGATAAAGATAATGCTGGCCTGAATGGCTAGCCAATGTAAGTGAATCAGCTCAGGGGAACATGGTTATCCAAGGCGTCTCCCTGAGGTAACCTTGCTGTAGCAGTCATTGGCAGCTGTAACGGGTATAAGGTGGATTAGTGAGGAAGCTGACAAATGATGGTCCCGTAAATGACGTGTGGGATCATCAGTGCATGGTATATTGTCATCAAATTGTCTGGTTCCAACATGCAGCGTAGGTGTCCCATAAGGTGGATTAGGTAGTATGCAGGTGTGCCTGTGTTTTCCAGGTGGGATATCATATGGACGCGTAGCTATAAAATGAAATACTGGTAAAGTGAGGACGGGTCGGATTGCAGGTCATATACCCCAGTCCTGAGATGATGTGGTGGGATGATGTTGGGATTGCGCGTGATCAAGAGGACCTCCGTTGTTGTATGTCACATATGGAGGTATCACGAGGACGGACACCCTAACAATGCATTGGGGCAGGGTATGAGAGGGGGGAGAGACATATGTGCATTGGAGATGGGTGTGTAAAGAACAACGTCATCGCCATAAGGCATGTAGACAACACTACAAGGATGTATGAACCCACAGATGGTTTGCAGGTAGATGTGCAATAGGGGGATAGAATGTGATGAACATTGGTTAGCACCCTGATGTAGGTGGAAGGGTTGAGATGTACTGTCCACTGAGCCGACATGCTGCCACCCTCGCTACAGATCGGACCTGCACCATATAAGCACTGTTCCAGTGATGCCCTTCACAGTTATTCCCGCCACTAGGAGGTTGTGTGTCACTGAATCACGCGCTGCAGGGACGTCCAGAGTTGGGAGGTGGCAACCCAGTTGGATATCATCTATGCCATACATCAGCTAACTGAGGAGTATGGTGAGGAGGGTGTCAACTCCATGGAGGTCCCTGAGGCCATGTTGGCAGGGGTCCAGTGGTGCAGCACAATCAATATGTCCCTGTAGCTGTCGTACGTCCACGTCTCCTATCATCTCAGCAAGTATAGGTGTGCCAGAGATGGGTCCATAGGAACCCAACTGTGGAGGGTACACATTGCAGTCTGGCAACAGGGGTATAGCTGAGGTATGCCAAAGGCCTGCAGGTAATGATCCAGTTGTGAAGGAAAGGGACATGATGTTGTCGATCACTGGGCCGACGTGCCTGTGAAGCCCCTTGACCCAGGAGGCATAGCATGGATCGGACTGGGAGGTGGAGATGAATAGGGCTGCAATGGTGCCCTCATGTCCTTTGTCGGAAGGGAAACAGAATGGTGAGATGGTGCCAGGGACATCCTGCACAGGTGTAGTGATTGTCACTGAGGGACTGTTGATAAGGCACAACCGAGAGTGTAGGTGAGTTGCAAAGTCCTGAGGGTGTATCTCCGCTTGGGGCACTGGGGTTGTGCCACTAGAAAGGGTCCAAACTAGTTACAAATGTGCACGTGGACCATTGTGAGATCTCCACATGGTATCATAGTGTTACCATGTCATTGACACTGAGATTGCCGTGCGGCTAGCAGATGGGTGGCTATTGACTGTTCCCAGGGCAACATATGCATGTTAGCGATGCCAGTGTTTCCCGTGGTTCCGTAATGGGACGAGGGTATCTCCACGGACCGCTGTGTACCAGGGAGCATCCGCTCCATCCCGTGACTGCGTAACTGTTGAAGGTCGCACAGCGATAGGACTAGGACTGATGTGCCAATCTAGCAGACTGATGTCCGGGCAAGGTAATGTTGTGACGCATAGGATGACACGTTCAGCACACATCCATGTATATTGCTGTCATTGCCCACCAACACACACCGCTACCAAGTAGCTCACAGGACATACCTGTGATCAGCATTGCAGACCACGCAGCCTCGTGCAACCCCACACCCCGTATGTGTCTCACACGCCACACCCTGTAGCCATCCCCAATAGGGCATGTGGGTATGCTGTCCTAACACAAACCCTGATGTGGGGCCAGGTCGCAGGACACAGTTACCACATGTTCCTCATCCCATCCGTACCCCCACCTGTCCCATATCTGGTAATGGCAATAAGACACACCCCCACCCCCACAGCAGTCTATGACGTACCCTGTATTAATGTGTGGACATGCAGCAAGGCATGTATAGGGAACATGTGAGCTGCCAGGCACTGCATGTGTGTGGCCAAACGCATGACGGTGCTATAAGGGTCTACTGCACAGCATCCCAGCCCACAGCCCTGAATGTCACGCACCGCGCAGAACACTATCCGTCATGGTCGCATGCCCAATATAATGGCCCTGCACACTCTGAAAGGGGGTGGCAGAGGCGGGTGCGACCACAGGGTAACCAAGGGCAAACGGTGACATGAGAGGCACATAGGGAGGGAGGTATGGGACGGGGGCAGGAAGGGATCTGCGACTATGAGCACCTTACTGCCAATCAGAACACACAGACAGGGACACTGCACCCACCTGTACCCGAGGTGAGGGGACATGGCACTACCGTATGGGTTGTTGAAGGAATCAGGTGAGTGTGTAAGCAGTATGCATGCCAACATCACCGCATGTATGTGTTGACCACAGCACAAGCGGATATACAGTTGTTGCGTTGATACATATCACAGCCCCCCTCTATTGCTCACATCACAGGTGACTACAGCAGCATGGGTGCGCATGAGGCTGAGCAGGGGGAGGATGTAGATGAGCCAGACGAGGATGTGGCTGAGACCCGGGAGGACAGAGAGGCCCAGCAATCAGGCGCACGCACAGATGCAACTGGCCCACAGCCCTCGCCCCCCAGGACCAGTGGATCATCACTTGGGATGGCCGGAAACATGCAGCAGCCTGTTGACAGCCAGGCTATGGGTCCCCCACCACAACAGCTGCAGGCCCCTTCCAGCCACATGATGGACGTTCTGATGTCTGAGTTGCGCAGCCATGGCGCAGGTGGAGCACACAATGCTGAAGGTGGGTGGCATGAGGTGGTCACATACACAAGATATATGTAACTGTTCCCTGTGTGATGTGATTGTGTTGTTTGTCACATTGTACATCAACAGCTGCTACTGGTGAGGGTTATGTACGTGGCATATTGGCGGAATAGACACAGGGGTATGGCTTTGGGTGGCGGGTGGTCAGGTAACAAACAGCACACCATTTGAGGGCCAATGAACACAGTCATATGCCGGCATAACTGCAGTGTTGTGTGAACCTGGTGAGGAGCGAGCGTGTCCTAGGTCAGGAGCGAGCCCCTGATAGGGTGAGTGACCCTGGACAAGCAAACTGTCAGTCCTGTATGGCATGTGACAGCAGGTACCTGCGATGACACACCACCGCTCCCAGAATGCACCAGGGTCCCCAGAGACAAAAAAGGAGCTGGTGTGTGGTACCGTGTGTCCATGCAAGAGGGCTATGAGGTGTAACCCAACTACACACCACAAAGGTCAGGGCCTGAGTCAGCACAGCTGTGCAGTGCTAGGGTGGAGCACACAACAAGGCATAGGCCACATGGAGTGCCATCTACAGTGGACTATCATGTCAGGGAGCATGATCAGGATCCCCAGCGACATCAGCGGATGCAAAGGACACAGTGTACAGACAGAGATGGCATGTGACCCTTCGAGGGATGATGCGACGATGCGCTGTGAGGTGGCGCCGACGCAGGAGAGGTACGTGTACTGGGACACAATCAGAAGGCAGTCCCACATCAGAGTAGTGGTGAGGGTCAGGGAAATGGTGCTGTAGAGCTAGGCATCTCCAGACGGTACCTCTGCCAGCGGTGTCTGCACGTCATAGGGACCCAGGGACACGTGCCAGATGGTATGTGACGAGAGTGCCGGTGTCCCTGGAACTGTGTTGGGCGGCTGAACATGGTAACTGGTGAACATAATGGCCAGAATATCTGGCGAGGAACCCTCACAGCGATGGGAGCACAGGTGGAAACACTGACCTATGCCCTGGCTACACCCCTGGAGGACAGCTGGGAAATACGTATGCAGCATGACCGTCTACATTGGGGAATCCCGCTGTGTCAGGCCCTCATATGGAAACATAACTGTTGACGGGGGGGAGGAGCCCCATGGTACAGGCTGGGGATACATGGATTACCGCATGTCCACATCCGTTATGTCATAATATGTTGGAACGTACACCTACCATCGCACAGACATACAAACCTGCTATCAAATCCACCCAGTGAGGCCCCTGGGTATGACTGATAGCCACGCAGTGGGAGGCAGGCCAGGTGGATGATGAGCTGGGTACTTGCTATCAATTGAGCCGTACCTACATGAATGTGTGCCCTGATGCAATGACCCAGGAGTCCATGTGTGGGAGATGGAAGGTCAACCTGCAGAGAACAGGTGATCCATACGGCGTTGGCTATGGGTATGGTAATGTTCTGGGTCACGGATATGGTTATGGGTATGGGTATGGTTTGTAAAAAGGGATCGAGGGGTTATCCGGGAACACACAGACCGTTGAGCCTGATGTCAGTACCGTGACAAATGGTAGATACCATCATAATGAATATATGTACTCAGCAGGTAGATAGGCACAACCTGATGGGGGACAGCCAACGTGGCTTTAGACCAGGAGGATCCTGTCCCACTAATCAGTTATGTTATAATGAGGGTGTGAAGAGGCAGGTGGACAAAGGTGAGTCGGTTGATGCTGTGTATCTGGACTGGCAGGGACCCTCTGACATGGTCCCGCATGAGAGACCGTTTGCAAAGCTGAAGATACCTGGGATGGGAGGCAGTGTACCATTGTGTATCGTGAACAGGTTGGAAGATATGAAGCTGAGAGTGGTGCTAAATGGCCAGGTTCCCCAATGGGGAAAGGTGAATAGTGGTGTACCACCGGGATCTGTGCTGGGTCTGCTGCTTCCTCAGATAGTCCTCAATGGCCTGGAAGGTGGTGTGACAGGTGAAGTTAACAGATATGCACATGACACACAACAATGTCAGGTTGCTGAAACCCACAGGGATTGCGGATACATGCAAGAGGACCCTGATAAACTGGGGGACTGTGCATCAGAATGGCAGATGAGGGATAATGTGGTGAGGTGCAGGGATATGCACCTAGGGAGGCCCAACCCAAACTATGGTGTCATGATGCTGGGTTCAACATTTGGCGCCACCACCCAGGGAGATGTTGTAGGCGTCATTGCAGATACCATATTCATACCCTTGGCCCATAGTGCAGCGGCGGCCAAATTATCATAAAGGGCGATAGGTATGATCTGGACAGCAATGTCAGTTATAACAACATATGTTAACATGCCTCTATAGCGTTCCATGTTGATGACACACCCTGTATATTGTGTGCAATACTGGTCACCGTAAAATGAATTGGGATCTAGCAAATACAGAGGTGGGTCAGATAAGGGCCACCAAAATGGCAAAGGGGATGGGAGTCCACTCCTATGAGGTGAGGCTAAAAAGGTTGGTGCTCTATAACCTGGGAGAGAGACCGCTGAGGGGAGAAGTGATAGAGGTCTACATATCCATGGACGGTGTGGAATGGGTAGACATAGATGACCTGAACACCTTATCAGAATATCTAGAGGCTGGGGGACATGCACTGGAGCGACAGGGTTATCTATTTACAACTGATAACAGGATGTCGTCTTACACAAAACGTGTACTCAAACGCTGGGATATTCTGACTGAGGATGTAGTAAAGGCTGTTAGTGGAGCTGTGTATAGAACATGTTTGGACAGGTACCTGTGGTAAGGTCCATAAACCATCATTAGGACGTTACCCTGGATATCACTACTTGATCAAAGACAAGCATTGTGGGACCACTGTCCCTTGGGGAAACAGCTAGGTACATATGACCTAGATTGGCCACTGTTGGAAACAGCATACTGTGCTTGATGGACCCTGGTGTGACCATGTATGGCATATCTCATGTTCCCATGTTCCTATGTTTGTGTTCCGATGCTTGGTATGGATAAC
Organism: Ichthyophis bannanicus; assembly: GCA_033557465.1. Classification (NCBI taxonomy): domain Eukaryota; kingdom Metazoa; phylum Chordata; class Amphibia; order Gymnophiona; family Ichthyophiidae; genus Ichthyophis; species Ichthyophis bannanicus. The sequence goes on along the minus strand of CM066033.1, from coordinate 735,316,735 downwards.
CTTGCCACAGCCTGCACATCAAAAGCCATGCTGTGTACAGACAGGTCTGCACACATCTCTGGGGATTCCCTGACATGTCCAACTGTTGACACCCCTGCCCCGTGTCACCGCACATCTAACACTGACAGCAGGTATCCTGTTGTGTGTGCTACCAGGCATATCTGTGTTGGTGGACGTCACCCCACATAGCAATATCCTGTTGCCGTCACACCTGAGGAGGCATAACTGATCAGTGTGAGCAGCTGTGTCTGTCATAGATGGGCTACATCCCCCACATACCCCTGCGCAACATATTAGTATATACCCCTGACAGGCCTGGGATGAATCACACCCAGGCATCTGTCTGACAGCGGCCACATGTTAACAGACAGGGGATGCATACATGCATTGACCTAGCAATAGTCTTCCGCATCGCACACATGCAGCTGACACACACGCATATGAATGGCATTTGCCACATTGTCCGGGGGAACTGGGACAGACCCACCATGCCCTATGAAGCCCTGCACCTGTTGTGGCCCACTGCCCCTTGTCACACCATGCTAGAGATGTTGTTGCCCGCCAGAATATGATAGCCCTACAGCAGACAAGGCCTGTCCAGACACCCAGATACCTGGCACCCACCAGATGTCCAGGTCAGGGACAATGTAGAGTTGGCCCGGGTGAGGGACATGTCCCACCGGGCCCCCTGATTGCGCACATATACGATGTCGTGCATGACATATCAATGTGTGCAATAACATGTACCCCTCGTGGGGACATGACAATATGCCCCCACATTGCACAGCTGGGTCGGTCACCTACATGGACACACTGGTCATGTGCTGTCCTCTGTTGTGTATAGCGTTGGACCATACCCCGCAGGTGCACACCCATCTGCAGGTCACGGCACTCCCCCCCTCCATGCAGTGTTGTGACGCACCACACCCCATGGGGCAGCACCTGCTATGTGCATAACCAGCATTACATTGCCTGTATGTGTGTGGGGCAGACAGCCCCTGCGGATCCATCTCTTGTCCAATCCTATCGGACCATGCCCGCCGCTTGTCTTGCCCAGGTAGTACGCACTGGTACCATGTCCCTCCCCACAAACAACATGTCCCTGCCATCACACAACATGGCCCGTACCCTCTCCTAACATCATTGCCAGACGGATGCTGCAGCTGTGCACATACGCCAGTGAGGGTCTGTTGTACCAATGCACACATCGCCCCCCTGTGACCTGAGCCCCCTCCAACATGGACCTGTCAAAGGTCTGTGTTCCTGCTGCACTGTGGCCCCACCCTGTCCCCCTGACCCCCACCCTTTCGGGGACACCTGTGATGGTATGCATTTGTTGTCCCTGTCCCTGTATCAGCCATCAGCTCCCATGTCCTTGAAACATGTGTTCAGTCCCCTGGATGCACAACCGTAGCAGACCATGCATTACATGTGTGATTCAGCACAGCCACATGGGTCACGTGCATCAGAACATCTCTGAGTGTGGACCGTGTGCTGTGTGTGGGGTCTCCCCACACTAGTGGGGCACACGCTGCCACATCGCCACACACCTTTGTCTACAGGGGTAAGCCACACCACAGTACTAGCCCTGGTGATGATGTGCAACCTGTCACTGTGTTGATGTAGTTCCCAGACCACGGACTATCTCTCATACAACGCTCTGTCTCACACACAGGCCTGCGTGAGGCGTTGATGGACATCAGAGCATCCATTGATGTCGTATGCAACAAGCTGGACCAGTCGACCGCACAGATACAGGGCCTCACAGAGGTGGTGAGAGCTATACCTTTCGAACGCATGTGTGTAGCCCTGGAGGGGATGCTGGCGGCAAGACAGCAGGGGGTACATGCACCGGCACCAGCAGCAGCAGCAGCACCGGCACCAGCAGCAGCACCAGCACCAGCACCGGCACCGGCTCCTCGGCCACGAGCGCCTCCATCTTCACAGGGGGAGGGTGTTGCACTGCAGAGGGTGGGGGGGATGGGTCAGGCCAGGCGTGGTCGGCCGCGCCGTCAAAAGTAACCTTAGCCAAATAAAACTGTAGCAAACAGTGTGTGCCAGGTCTGTAGCATATTTGTGCACCTGTGGTCCCGTATGTATTGTGCACATGCATGGTTGGTCCATGACCATTTACCCTTTACCCTTAGCACGTTGCCAATGTGTGGCTTGGCTGGCCAGTGACACCTGCAGCACTGGCACAACAGGATGGCTGTGACCCTCACAGGGTGTGTCAGCTGCCCAGGGCCAGGAGCTGGGTGCTGCTCACACACACCCATGGTCAGGGAGGGTGCATATTCCCAGACCTCACGCGTACTGATGTGTTCCATAGTAATGTTGTCCCCTACCTACACTCGCCACTGTGTGCAGCTGCCTGACATTCGCCCCTGCTTGCAAAGCACAGTGCACGTCATGGCACACCCCTCGGGCATGTGGGTGGTAACGGCTGTCAGACGGCTGCCGAGGGTGAGAGCTTACACAATCTTGACGATGCATATATACATATGATTCCTGCAGGTATTGTGGGTATTGTAGTTCATTCACTCCCAAACACAGCTGATGACAATAATTTGAGTTGTGAAACCATGTGGTAAGATCAATAACATACCTCTTTTATTGATGGGGTTTAATTCACCCAGCACATGTATGCCTGATAGCACTATAAATGAGGTTACTTGCTTGCAGTTTAAAATGGATAACAAAAGGTCACAAAGTAAACCAGACAAAACCTTCAGCATGTCAGGCAATTAGCTAATGTTTTATTAGCAGATAATTAACAAATATAAAGGCACAATGTAAAGAATACACTTTGCTGGTTAGGTTAACCTCTGCTTATTTTCCACGCCGATCTCAGCAGTGATTCTCCCTTGCTCACACACACAATCATGTGCAGCCCTCATTACTATCAATGGACCAGCTGAAAGCCTTTAGCTGGCTGGCTGCTACTGTGTGAGCCCAAATCCTGCTTTAAGAGCTGTTTGCAGTGGGAATAAAGAACAAAGTTAGGTTTCTTTGTGATGGCTGATGTGTTTGCTCAGAGACAGCTAGCAATAGCATCTAGATAGAGAACAGTCCATATAAACTGTACGTTCATCTGCTGTATCAATCAGCATAGGGTCAGTGTCATACGTTGGCACAGACGAGTCTTTCATTAAGGCACTATCATGAGAATGCTTATTCCCTTGCTGCCATTCTCTATTATAGATAGGGTCTGGATCAGTGTTCATACCTGAGCCTCTCCTGCTATCATTATTCCTCTCTGTATAGCCTGGCCAATATGTAACCCAATTCTGATGTCCAGCCTTCCAATCTTGATCCCTGGACACTGGATCTCCTCTCACATACCTTCTGGCCTTGGTCTGAACGTCCCTTCCACATGCAGTCTTCTCTCTTACAGGTGGCCACTGGTGATTCCTATCTCTGCCACCCCATTCCTCTGGCTGACTCCAGTGCAATGGACTCTGCTGGCTTTTGGACTACCTCCCAGTATGAGTACTGGCTTGGAATCTCCCAGACCTTCCAATGGCCTTTCTTCTCTTCCATCCAGAGAGTTTCCTTCTCTCTCTATCTGCATGGCATGGCTTCTGTTTCACCAGGTGATACTGGTGCTTGAGCTTGTAGCCGTTGCTGTCTCTGTCTCTGTATCTCTTCCTCCCTCTGTAGCAGTTGCTGTAGCTGTTCTTGAAACTGTTATCTGACGAATAAGCTATTTTCGTATCCTGTTCTAATGTGTGCTGCTCCCTAACACAGCGCAGCTGTCTTGAATCAGGCCCAGCCCTTTGAGATGAGTGCTTAGGGATTACCTCATAGCTCTCTTGTTTGCACACACATTTCCTCACGACAGCCCCTCTCATGGCTGCTGGAAACCTGGTGCAATCTGGGACTGGTAGTCTTTTATGTGACAACTCTGTTTTCTTGCTTCTACCAGAACTGACAGGTTGCTTGTTCAGGGTCACATCATATTTTCTATAGCTCCTACCTGAGCTATGATAAGCTTCCTTATCATAAGGCAGACAGGGGTGTCATGTGTCAGGTGGTCCAGGCAGTCAGCAACACATGGGGCTACATAGCACACATCCATGTGTCAGTGTAATTTGGGTGGACCCCCGCCAGGCGGCATCCCATGGCCCCACCCAGTACCCACAGCCCCACACATATATGGCCCCTCTGACTGCATGTGCGCGCACGACACGTATGACACCCAAGTCCGCCCCACCTGGCCCTGCAGGTCGCAATACATATCCCGTGCTTGCATACATGTTGAATGTAGGAATGACACGTGACCTTGGGTTACGAAACTATGAAAACTTTATTTGGGCCAACATTAACAATGGCCAACATGGCCAACCAACAACACACACTCAGGGGGGTGAACACAGCCCAGCACAGGGCACATGGGGGCATCACAGGTGCCATCGCTGGTACCTGTGATGCTCTTCGGCAGGTGGTAACCGGGATGCCAAATGCACCACATCAGTTGCCACCTGCCGAACAGCCACAGTCAGAGACTGCACCGCATGTAACACGACATGGGTGTCATGTCGTGCATCAGCCAGGGCCACTAACACCTCGTCCATGCACCTGCCAGCACACAGACACACAGTGGCTGCAGTCTGTGTGCTGGCATGTGCATGTGGTGTGACAGTGGCCCTGGGTGGTGCACGCTCATGCTGCCACCCATGCCGTTCAGATGCCTGCAGTGTCTGGCTGCTGCCCCCTCGGCCCTGTGCTGGGCTGTGTTTGCCAACACCCCCCTCCCGCCCCTCCCCCCTCCCTGTGAGCCCTCCCCCCACCCTCCCTGGCCTGTCCGTGCCCCTCCCTCCCCCCACCCTGCCTCCACCCAGACCCCCTGTTCCCCCCTCCCCTGCACCCACTATCAGGACATCATCGTCCTCCTCCTCCTCCTCCTCATCCCCTGGTCATGGGTGGGTGGGGTGACGTCCTCCTCCTCCCCCTCCTCCTCCCCCACATCTGTCACATGGAGTGGCTCCGCCTCCATGGCCACCTCCTCCTCTTCCTCCGTCGGCCCCTCCTGTTCCTCCGCGTCTGGCTCCTCCTGCCTCGCGTGCCGGCTGGTGGGTCTGCGCAGGCAATAGCTGGATGTGTGTGGCGCCCCATCGCTGGTATCACTGTCTGTGAAGGATGACAGACATCAGGGCACATCCATGTGTGTCACATACAACATTTACAGATACAGGTGAGACACAGGCTGGTGGTCCCATGGCCGACCTGACCTGCAACATAGCCCTGGCAATACTGACCATCATGGTGCTGTTGTCGCTCCGTCCTGCACCTCTCCAGGAACTCCGGGTGGTAATGCCGCAGCTCCCACGCTTTTTTCCTCAGGTCCTCCACCTGTGGATATAAACGTTGTCTGTGGTCAGCACCTAACACCTGTCACTGGAGCAGACAACCAGATTACATTGCCCTGTGTGTGACGCATGTACCTGCAGCACCACCCCTGCTGTTTGTGGCATATACAGCTGCGTGACACAACCCCGGATGCCCTTGCCTTGGACATGTGGGTGTAGGTTTGCACAGCTGTGTCACAGCAGTATCAGACGAGCCTAGCTGGCACACACATGCAGTGTCACATAGGGCAGCTCTCAGCAGCATCACATGTTGACTGCATGCTGACCCACCCATATCACCACAGCCACACATGACATTGGTGGAATGGTTTTGCCACAATGATGGACAGAGGGAGAGGAGCGACGGGGGCAACCGGTGGGGCGTGACAGACACAGTGGATGAGGGGGGGAAATATCACCTAGGGGAGATGATCTACCTTGCCAGACACATCCCAGCTGTGCATTGACAGCAGCTGTCCATGGTGGGTGTGTCTGTGGTCCCATGCTTCACGTGGGACATTGTCACCATTGGTGGCGCCCCCTGGGCACCATTGGCAGGGTATGCACCCCATAATGTGTGTGCCCTGTGTGGCAGCTCACCCACACATTAGGGATCTGTGACATTCCCTATGGGGGTTGGCTCAGGGATGTGTATGTTTGTGATTGGTGTTTCACAGCATCCCTATCACACAGAGCATCCCTATGTGGGCCCCCAGCTGAGCAGTACTGGCCCTTGTTGGTCATCTGCAGTCTCCATGTCGTTGCTCGTGTGTTGACATGCACACAGACAGACTAGGGTGGGGCCCATGATGCGTCCATGTGACCCACCTGCTGGTGCATTTCAGGGTCTAGGTGGTGATTTACTTGCAGGTCCCATGTTCCAATGTGCACAATGCAGGGATGTCACAGCTGCAGCTGGTGTGTTGTTGTCAGTCTGCGAAGCTGTCATGCTCGTGTGACCACAATGAGATGTGCGAGTGGCTGTGCCAGCTCCCAGGGTATCTCTGCAACCACATACATCGTAGCATGGACCTGGTGTGTGGGAGGGGAAGCAGGCCTACCCCCTGCAGTGGCTTTTTCCAGATGTCCATCACGTCCAGGTGTGGTTATACACATGTGCCCTGCCACACAGCTCGGCAGCTTTCACAGCCATGCACCATGTGCATACTGTGTGTGCTGTGTCTGGACCCAGGGTGTGAGCTGTGTGTTGAGCCGCCCCACCCCTACCAATATAGGGGATACTCTGTGGACTGACGGACTGAGGGGTGGCTGTGCACATGGTTGCCGTCATCCATGTGCTCGGGTGGGGGGGTTAGTGTGGCCTGTGGGGGAATGGTAATAAATGTTTAAGGTCGTGACATATGTCCACCTATCGCAGGGATAGACCTGGCCAGTCCTGTGGGCTCCCAGATGTGTCTGCTCCCTCCGATTGACTCAGGTGTGCACAGATAGGGGCTGTGGAACACACCGTCCATTTCTTGGGGTGCTAACACGTGTATCCCTCCTGACCTCTCTCACACATATCCCCTGGGGTCTGATGGGGTCTGCTTCTGGGAAGTGTTCCGATGTTATGTTGTGGGTGGAGGGGTTGTTCGGGGGTGTCTCCTGGGCTGCCTCATGTGCTGGGCATGTTCCAGGCGTCCTATGGTCTGTCCCACAACACATGCATGGGTGGACATGGGCCTCATGGGATAGACTACAGATGTCTCCGTGGATGGGCAAGGGGGGGGGAGAACTCACCAGGTACCCTGGGGTCCTGTGGGTGGTGTCGCTGGTGGACCATATACGTCTGGGTGTCTCCCACATGTGATGTTTTGTGTGTCGCTGCCAGTTATATCATCTTAAGCTGGGGGTGTGCCATGTTGGGCATCTGACTGCTAGCATCCATTCGTGCTGCACAGAGGGGGTTTGTGGGTGGTCCTTCAGTTGCACACGCATCGTTTCTGGGACCACCTGGCCAGGACTGGCCTGTCAGCATCCACGCTCGGGATGTTTGCATGGGGATTGTGCTTGACAGTGGGAGACACATACAGGGGGTGGATCACACCTCATCCTATGACAGGTGGTCCATTGCTGGTGCAGCAATGCAGCCACAGGTCCGTGCCACAATGTCAATGGCAGGGACCCTAACTATGCCCCGTCACCATTCCAATGCGACACTGTAAGCATGATTTTCGTTTGCCACAGGCATGCCTGACATGGCCTACCTGGACCTCACACTTGTCATGTGTGAGGTGCGCATCTAGGTGTCAGCGATGTTGGCAGACCCACATCCATGCCATCCACAGGGAACAGGGTTCTGGACAGTATCCTGGGTGACAGCAGGGATGCATGGCACAAACTGCGAGCTAGGCATCATTGTTCATGGGCACCTACCAAGCTGTTTCACGGCATGTCCTCTGTGTCATGCTGTCCTCAGCATACCTGCGTACCCCACACTGGTACGATTAGGGTGCCTTTTCTCTGGGGACGCAGGTGACGTCAACGCAGCATAGCTGTTATATAGCTGTACGGCATGTGGGGGGTTGTTGGGGGGTGTATGCCATCCTGTTCATGGGGATAACCTGCACGTTTGGGTTTCCTGTAGGTGTAGCATCCTCCCATGAGGTCTGTGTATGGTGGGGTTGTCTACCTCATGTGTCCGGTGTTGTACATCAGTTGTGACTGCACGTGATTGGACCCTGCCCACAGGACATGTCATCGCCCAACAACAGTTGTGTGTTGGGACATGCAGGCACCCCCTTGCAATTGACAGTACTATCCTCTGAGTGGTCACATTCACTGGTCAACACAGCGGGTTGGACGTGTATTGTCCCTGGGGGATGTGGCAGACTGCGGTACCAGGACAGAGGCACATACTACCAGGTGTGGCCCTGCACCAATGGGTACCACATGCCAAACACATGCACTGATGGTCCATATGCCCATGCTGTGGCCATCATCTTTGTGGCCTGTAGTCACACCATGTGTGTGGTATGGGGTGGTTACAGATACCCTGTTGGGGCACGGCTAGCTGCACTAGCATGTTTTGTGGCCAGCACCCTGTGCGCTGGTGACACTTGCTCTGCGTGTGTCTATTTAACTGTCACAGCCCATGCCACTCAGCATGGCACATGGGGTTTAGACACATCTGCTGACCCCATACCTTGCTGTGGGCACTGAGTCGCTTTTCATGGCCAGTGATACCACCAGGGATGTTTGTGCAGTGTGCGCTCCTCAGTCCCACCACCAGGGAAACCCCATGTGCTAGGGTTCGGGACCCCTTTAGAACCAGCACACTGTATGTTGTGTCAGATGTGATACACAGGGAACATGGGGCTGCACAGGGGACATTGCTCCCCACCCAGCCATGTTTGTGTGGTGGTGGCCACTGTGCCTGGCTGCCTGCTTCAGCCTACCACCCCTGTGTGCCAACCCACTGTACAATCATCGTGACATCGCACATGCGGGCCCTCGGCAGTCAGCACACTGGGCATGGCTGACAGTGACTGGGGAGGGATCAGCACCCCCCACGTCCGTCCCCTGACACAGGGCGTGGCTTCCATGCTGGTGTTGTGGCTTTGGACTGGGCACAGATATTGTGAGGACATGGGTGTGTCATTGCCAAGGACCCCCTTGTCTTGTGCTTCGGTGAGGTCCACACAACCACTGGTGAGGGTCTTTCACATACACCAGTATCAACGGTTCTGGCGGCATCAGCAGACACAGACACAGGGATGGCTATAACGTCGGGTGTAGTGCACATACAGGGACACAGAGATGGGGAGTCGGACTAACCTAATGATCTGGGGTGCAGCATTTTGGGCTGACATCAGGGACGGTGACAGGTGCTGTGTGATCCCCCCCTGTGCTTACCAGATGTCTGGTGGGGAGCTGTGGCATGCTGGCCTCAACAGGCCATCAGGTACCATCATGTGTCAGCTCATTCCTGCTTGTTCCAGATGTGTAGCTGTACCCAGTACAACCTACATGCCTAGCTGTGTGTGTTGCCATGTGTGCAGTCACACCTATGTGCATTGTGCAGGTCTCCCATAGCGCACATATCTGTTTCCCTTTGGCACCCTTGAGAGACATGGCATTGCCATGTCCATGTGTTGTGGCCACTGATGGTGTCCATGCTCAGCCCTGTCACCCTGTGGGTGTTACATCATACACATTTGGGGTCACACTATGTACACATGCCATGCACTCCACGACCAATGGCAACAGTATTTACCAGCACACATGGGTGTTTGGAGACACATAAGACATTGGGTGGGTTCCCCTATGCACCTTGGCAGGGGACACGTCCATGACACATGCCTTTGTACATAGCCAGAGATGTCACTTGCCATACCACTACAGGATCAGTGTATCCTGTATGTCATGGGGATGTTGATAGCTACGTCAGTCCAACCTTGGCAAATGTTGGACATAGCATACTGGTCATGGTGGACAGGCATCTGTCCCAAACAGGCGTATCGGGTGTTCATATGTTCCTCTAACCTGTGTCGTGTATGTGTCTGGGAGGTGTCACTGCACACACTATGGGCTATTCGCACCTCTGGTCATGTGTGCCTCTTAGGCTATCTGGGCCAACCTGACTGTGTGCTTGCAACCTTTCAAGGGCATCTGTGAGATACCTATGCACACAGGGGCGGTATGCCTGTGGGCTGTGGGTAGGAGCGACCTGAATCAACATACATAGCTGTAGACAGGTTGCCATTGCAGAGGTTGTGACCTGGTTCTTGGAGATACTGTGTGTGGGTATTTGCTCACGCGCATCCAGATCTGCATCCTACATATCATCTCCATACATCTACAGTGTTTGTCCTGGGCTATGTGGCCCCTGGACTGCAGATGCCGTGCAGCCAGACCACTATACCTTATTGCACACATTTGCCTGACATACCCTCCATCACGTTCAGCTCCCCCGCCACCAGGGTCTTGTGTGTGCCAGGGTGCATCATCATCAGGATACAGCATTGCAACATGTTGACGCCCTGCCCACACAACGCATGTATCATGTGTGCCTGAGATACAGGTGATTGGCTCATCTGCTGTGTCACACTGCACCATATCACCTGGGTGACAGAGCCCACTTTGGTTGGCCTCTCTGGCCCCCTTGCGGTAGGGGGATGCTTCCAACTACATCAGTACACACAGCCATATCTCCAGGGTGACACAGAGCCCACTTTGGATGGTCTCTCTGGCCCCCTGGAGGTAGGGGGATGCTTCCAACTACATCAGTACACACAGCCATATCTCCAGGGTGACACAGAGCCCACTTTGGATGGTCTCTCTGCACTCCTGGAGGTAGGGGGATGCTTCCAACTACATTAGTACACACAGCCATATCTCCAGGGTGACACAGAGCCCACTTTGGATGGTCTCTCTGCACTCCTGGAGGTAGGGGGATGCTTCCAACTACATTAGTACACACAGCCATATCTCCAGGGTGACACGGAGCCCACTTTGAATGTTCTCACTGGCCCCCTGGAGGTAGGGGGATGCTTCCAAATACATTAGTACACACAGCCATATCTCCAGGGTGACACAGAGCCCACTTTGGATGGTCTCTCTGGCCCCCTGGAGGTAGGGGGATGCTTCCAACTACATCAGTACACACAGCCATATCTCCAGGGTGACACAGAGCCCACTTTGGATGGTCTCTCTGCACTCCTGGAGGTAGGGGGATGCTTCCAACTACATTAGTACACACAGCCATATCTCCAGGGTGACACAGAGCCCACTTTGGATGGTCTCTCTGCACTCCTGGAGGTAGGGGGATGCTTCCAACTACATTAGTACACACAGCCATATCTCCAGGGTGACACAGAGCCCACTTTGTATGTTCTCACTGGCCCCCTGGAGGTAGGGGGATGCTTCCAACTACATTAGTACACACAGCCATATCTCCAGGGTGACACAGAGCCCACTTTGGATGGTCTCTCTGGCCCCCTGGAGGTAGGGGGATGCTTCCAACTACATCAGTACACACAGCCATATCTCCAGGGTGACACAGAGCCCACTTTGGATGGTCTCTCTGCACTCCTGGAGGTAGGGGGATGCTTCCAACTACATCAGTACACACAGCCATATCTCCAGGGTGACACAGAGCCCACTTTGGATGGTCTCTCTGCACTCCTGGAGGTAGGGGGATGCTTCCAACTACATTAGTACACACAGCCATATCTCCAGGGTGACACAGAGCCCACTTTGTATGGCCTCTCTGCACTCCTGGAGGTAGGGGGATGCTTCCAACTACATCAGTACACACAGCCATATCTCCAGGGTGACACAGAGCCCACTTTGGATGGTCTCTCTGCACTCCTGGAGGTAGGGGGATGCTTCCAACTACATTAGTACACACAGCCATATCTCCAGGGTGACACAGAGCCCACTTTGAATGTTCTCACTGGCCCCCTGGAGGTAGGGGGATGCTTCCAACTACATTAGTACACACAGCCATATCTCCAGGGTGACACAGAGCCCACTTTGAATGGTCTCACTGGCCCCCTGGAGGTAGGGGGATGCTTCCAACTACATTAGTACACACAGCCATATCTCCAGGGTGACACAGAGCCCACTTTGGATGGTCTCTCTGGCCCCCTGGAGGTAGGGGGATGCTTCCAACTACATCAGTACACACAGCCATATCTCCAGGGTGACACATAGCCCACTTTGGATGGTCTCTCTGCACTCCTGGAGGTAGGGGGATGCTTCCAACTACATTAGTACACACAGCCATATCTCCAGGGTGACACAGAGCCCACTTTGGATGGTCTCTCTGCACTCCTGGAGGTAGGGGGATGCTTCCAACTACATTAGTACACACAGCCATATCTCCAGGGTGACACAGAGCCCACTTTGAATGTTCTCACTGGCCCCCTGGAGGTAGGGGGATGCTTCCAAATACATTAGTACACACAGCCATATCTCCAGGGTGACACAGAGCCCACTTTGGATGGTCTCTCTGGCCCCCTGGAGGTAGGGGGATGCTTCCAACTACATTAGTACACACAGCCATATCTCCAGGGTGACACAGAGCCCACTTTGGATGGTCTCTCTGGCCCCCTGGAGGTAGTGGGATGCTTCCAACTACATCAGTACACACAGCCATATCCCCATTGGGTGTGGGGACCACTTTGTGTGGCCCTGTAGACTCCTGGAGATGGTGATGGTGATCCCCAGAACATTCTGACACACACACATATCCATAGAGTGACTGAGTGCACACTTTGAGGGGCTCTCTGGACCCCTGAGGATAGGGTGGATGTATTAAACAACATTGGCAGACAACCCCAGATCACCTGTATGTCTGAGGCCCCATGTGCTTAACATTGCACCACCCCTGATGGGTAACCCTATGTGTTACCCTGCTGATGCAGATACCGCCATCAACACAGGATGTTTGCATACGCTCCTTATGCAGATGCATGGCCTAGGTTTGTTACAGTCTGCTTTGCTGTATCAACACCAGCAGCTGTCATGACGCCAGGGGGCCATCATGCCCTCTTTGGCACAAACCGTCAACACCTGGCTACATGGCCACACAATCAGATGTGATACCACATTTATATGGCATGTGTTTCACCTGCTACACTAAACTTATACAGACTACTTACAACAGCATGGACAGCTGACATCAACCCTGTATGTGTGTATGTTTATTTTGACCTAGGTCCATTCACTTACCTCCCGTGGATGGTCTGCCTGCCTGTTAAAACGCCTGGTCACCCTCTCCCAGGCCCTCAGGACCCTCCCCATGTTCTTTTTCCTGGAGGGCCCTGGGAACAGCCTGTGCTGCTTTTGGGCTATCAGGGAGCCCAGGTGGCACAGCTCTCTGTGGCTAAAAGCCGGCTTCCTGGTTCGGGACGCCATGTTTGTTTCTGGGCGTGGTGACGCGCGGACGCTCCCGGCGCAACTTCCGGAATTGCGCGTGACGTATCGCGCACGTGCGTTTCGCATGGCTGCGCGTCAGATCTCTGCACGCCCTTGCGCTCCGCATGGCTGTGCGTCTGCAAATTGCAAATACTATCTACACGCACCATTCATATTGATTAGTAATGGTTGTGCTCAAAATATGTTTACTGTTCTGTGCCTAATTACATAGTTACTGGGGTGTCTCTAATGTCACTTTGACAAACAATTATTATTATGGTTTACCCTTGTCCACACAGTGTGGTATTGAACCTCTGGACACATAGCAACTGATTGCTGATGCATTGTCAGATGAGGTGTGCTATGTGTGTCACATAGCAGGTAGTGCTCAGACACTACTAGTTATGGATGCAGACAAACCATCAGCATCAGGTGTCACTCAACCTGGTGATAGGGGGTTGTGTGTGCCAGTGCAATATGTTGTGTGGTGTATCTCCATGTCTGGACAGACATTTTGTGGTGTTTGCCATCGGGGTTGGGGGGTGATTCATATATGAGCATTGCACACGCAAAGTAGGTTGCGTGTTGGACATTACAGGACTATGTGGGTCCCCATGTCACCACACTGCACATTATCCTTTGGTATGTGTGACGGCATACAGTCCTGGTTTTTGCAAAATAGCTCAATGGTTGATACATGGACTGCTTAACCAGCCGTCATGGGTTACATCTTCCAGTTGAGCTCAGGACTGCCTGTCTCAGGCATCACACATTCTCATACTTGAGTGCAACAGTAGCCATGGTTTTTTTCATGTACATCTGTGCTGCACCAGACATATATCTTCATACATTGCAACATTGTTACCTGCCCCAGACCGGTTTCCACATTACAGAGGTGCTGCTATTGGCAAGACCCTCACACTGCTGCGTACATCATGTGCAGTACACCATTCTCACCAATGGAACAGCGCACCCCTGGTGACCATTGCACACTGTCTGCATGCCTGCCTCTTTCACCAGACAGGCATGTGTTCTTAGCAATCGAGCTGTGGCCCACACCTAACCTTGATACCTGTGGAGCCAGAGGTTGCATGTTTCCATCCACAGTGTGGTTCTTGGTGAGTGCAGCCAGTGACAGGTCCCTGACTGTGAAATAGTGCTGGAATCTCTGTGATCCTCACAGTGCTGTCTGCATCATGTGCTCCTTACACAACCGTATAGGGTGGACTTGGGTTAATGCACTGTGATGGTTTCGGAATTGCCAGTACTACAGGACATTACACACATTCCAGGCTTGACAGTCCCCATGAACCTTCAAAATGTTTGCTATATGTTACAATGTCATCTTCAATGTATGTTATTTTTATGCAATGTAGGCGCTGTTCCATGTTATATGTTAAGTGTACACCGCCTTTGATCTTTTGAAAAAGCAGTATAGAGGACATGCATAATTATATAGATTCAGACCTGCACTGCTGCTGACTGGCGGCGTATAGGGGCCAAGGACAATATATAAATCACTTTGCTTATACACACACACTTTGGATTTGAACCAACAACCTTTCACTTCAGAGGCATTGCAGTCACCAGGGGACTACAGCTCTGTGGCTGTGATGTGAGGTCTGTCTGGCTAGAATATAACCTCTGCAGACTTTGTGCTGCAGTTACCAGGGTGTAGTCTATCCAGTCGCACCCATGATGCACTGCACATGCAAAGCAGCAGTCTAGTGATGGTCCAGTGATAGGGTGTGCAACCCCACAGCACCTCGGCCTCGTGTTGGACATTGACCTTCTGTGTTTCTTGTGCAGAGTGGGTACTGACCATCCCAGTGTGTGTGTCTGTTGCTCACCCTGAGGGTGAGGTGAGACACACAGCACCTATCCTGGCTGAGATGGCCTATACATCATATCAATTTGTTTTCCAATGTCTGATAGTTTGGCACATCTGACCATTTCTGTCTCCAAGACCCAGCTGGGCCTTGTGAGCTACAATGTTCCCGAAGGGGGCATATCCTGTGTGGGTGGCCTGCCCTTCATGATATATTTGCAGGGGGGTGGGGGAGAGGAGGTTACAGGACCTATAGGCCGGGTATGTCTGACCACCAAACCTTCCCTGTGCAACACAGTTTCCCCAAACAAAACATATCCACATTCTACATCCCAGCTATGGTGGGTGTAGCTGCCACCATCAGCAGACTGGGTCCAGCTGTGGTACAGAAAACCTACAGGTCACTCACTGCTATTATGGACGCATCCATATTTCAGGGTGCAGCAGACAGACAGTATGGCCTGAGAGCCTAAGCTCACCAACACCATCTGACATTTTCCAGCAGCAGGCACATTCTGTGCCCAGCTACTGACCCTGCACAGTGTTCTAGCCAGACACATGCAAACTGCAGACAGGCCACTGGCCAGTCCATGGTGCATGCTACCAGGGAGACTGTGTGCACCCATAACTGGGATGTCAGCACACCCACCGCACAATTACCTCAGTGATTGGGCCTCACATATACACAGCACCCATATATATCACATGAGAGAACTATTATATGGCACTATGTCGGGACCTAGCCATGCCATGGTCACTGATCGTTCAGGGGGAGAGTGACCTCCACACAAGGCATGCTATGGACACCATGTCTGTGGGGGTGATGCCAAGGCACAGCATGGTCCTAGGCATGCACATTTGCCCTGTGTAGCTGCATCCTGCTCCAGCCACCCTGTTTGTTGTGTACCCACAGTACTTTGCTCCTCATTATGCACATTGGCAGGCCAATAATGGCAACGGTGCTATTAGTGTGGTCTGTGGGAGGTGTTGACAGCCACCACACACTGGATAGACAGACACACACTCCCCACACCTAGGACAACATTGAACAGATGTGGTGTTATTTGGGAGCCATGGCCAACATAACAATGATGAGCACAGTGTGGGCATGGCAACGTTGGGATGTACTTTTGGAGTAATTTCCGAGGGTGCTACTCTCTGAGGGAGATCTGACCTGACACACATTGCACATACATCAGAGACGTTGGTTTGTGACAGCTCGCTGTTCTGCTTGTGCGTAGCATGAGCATTTTTATCGGTCAGTGATCATATATTGCTTTGGATATATGTGTGACATCTCCAAATGTGTAGTGTGGGATTGTTGATGTATGCACATGCTAGTTTTCTGAACGCCACACAGGGCCCTACATCCTGCCACTTCATCGGTCTTCCAATACTGGTGCCTGCAGGTGCAACTGTTTCTGCCCCTGTTGCCCACTGCTCTAGGGAGGTTTGCACAACTACAGTCAATGTGAATCAAACACCTGTTGGGCTTTCATGCTATCTGTGATTAATATGCCTGTGATACAGCTGCATACCATGGTGGTGTTCAACTCACCTGCATCACACACATCTTTCGTGCAGACATCAGACAACCTGATTGATGTGTGAGCCTCCATGGCTGCATATGGGGGACTCTGCTGTGGGTGAGGCATATGTTTATGTGGTGTGTGGTATTTATAGCAAACTATGGTATCGTGACCAACACTTATGTTCTCAGCACGGGAGTTCCATTCTTTACTTTAAGGTTTCGCGAATGGGTAAAACATTGGGACTGTGATGGCAGGTGCCCCAGCCGGGAATTGAACCTGGGGCCTTCTGTGCTTGGAGGCACTTGCTACATGTACTGCACCACCGTCTTAGCACAGCAACAGTACATTCCCAGGGGAGTCCATGGCTGTTTGTCACACAGGGCCTGTCTGTTGGATTGTACTGCAGCCACATGAGGGTGGCTAGGCCAGGATCTGCTGTGGGGCAGCAGCCTCTGCCCCCTCTGCCAGCAGTTGGCATCCGCCACCATGCTGACATGGGCCTATATTGGGTACAGCATCACAGCTGACTGACATGTGGCCCTCCAGTGATGCATTGTGTGGACTCTGCTGTAGGTGTTGTACATATTTGAGGGGTAAGTGATCCTTATGGTATAATAGAGGTCCTCTGAACATGCTGTTGTTATCTGTAAGACAAACAAAAACACCTTCTAGTCAGGGCAAATCAATAACCAATATGTGTAGAGCACCCAACCTTTTTTCGGTGACCGCACAAACTTTTTTCTTTTTGTCGGAGCTAGCCGTAGGAAGGTCGGAAGAGAAACCGACCCACACCAAGCAAGTAGCTACTTTTATTATTATAGGTTCTTCACCAAAATAAAGTTCAAGTTCATTTAACCATAAAATAGTAAAAAGACTTATCTCAGTCCAGAAATGCCAGTTATGAGAGATACACGACGCGCACGTTTCGGGCACTCTAGCCCTGTTTCAGGTGCAATAACTAGGATTCCTCAATCTTCAAATACCATCCTCTGAACGCCGTCAATGCAGCTAAGGTCATTATTACAATGACTGATTAATCACTTTTAAAATAAAAGAAACGACCAATCAGTATCGGGAAAACCCCCACATGATGTTTATGTTTATGTTTATGTTTATTTAAAATTGTGCGGTACTTTCTGCACCCATGGTCTCTCATTGTATAGAATATTCTCATACTATTGACCAGCTTCAATGGTCTATTATTGATCATGTGCCAGCTAATCCTCGGGGAGGACAGCAGGAAGAACGTCTGCAATACATAGAACAACGATGGCATTTTCGTCTTGAAACAATGGAGCCAGGAGGTTTGAACAGGGAAATAGACTGGCAGAGTCTTATTTAAGTTACAATTCTATGTGACCATCGGGAATGACATAATAATGATATATCCCTATTTCGGAAGGATGATACCAGGTGTTTTGAAGAGCATAAGATGATGATGTCGTCATAACTTTTGAAAACCAGTCAGATCAGGGGTTCCCCATCATGTGGGGGTTTTCCCGATACTGATTGGTCGGTTCTTTTATTTTAAAAGTGATTCATCAGCCATTGTAATAATGACCTTAGCTGCATTGGCGGCGTTCAGAGGATGGTATTTGAGGATTGAGGAATCCTAGTTATTGCACTTGAAACAGGGCTAGAGTGCCCGAAACGTGCGCATCGTGTATCTCTCATAACTGGCATTTCTGTACTGAGATAAGTCTTTTTACTATTTTATGGTTAAATGACCTTTAACTTTATTTTGGTGAAGAACCTATAATAATAAAAGTAGCTACTCGCTTGGTGTGGGTCGGTTTCTCTTCCGACCTTCCTACGGCTAGCTCCGACAAAAAGAAAAAGGTTGTGAGGTCACCGAAAAAAGGTTGGGTGCTCTACACATATTGGTTGTTATCTGCAAGACATGTTTTGATTTCCTCTCACGTTTTACTGGTGGGTAAAATATGTGCACAGTGTTGCTGCTGGCCCCAGCTGGGCGTTGAACTGGTAATCTTTGGCTCCCCAGCACACTGGCTGTGTCCCCTGCACCACACTGCAGTCACAGAGTGAAGGTGGACCCTGGAGATGGCATGTCTGTTTGTCATAGCGGGCCTTTCTGTTGTGGTCCGGTGCACCCACATGGCATTGGCTCAGCCTCCATCTTCTCTGGCCACCTGCCACTGGCCCCCTCAGATACCAGTAAAGTTCTCCCAACATGCTACAGGCCCTTCTGCTACTGGTGCTGGGGGCGCACAGTTTTAAACCATACAGTGTGCATGTCGGCAACTACCTCTACTGCACATTCCCCCCAACTCACACATGCTGTTGTGCAACATGTGCATGCCATAGGGGACCTGTCCATTGCTGTGGGGAAACCTGCTCTATCCTACATCAATGTGTGATCATTCAACATTTATGCCGCAGGGGCTGGTGACCCTTCCAACATTCATATATTTTGGCCCTGCCTTTCTTGGGTGTGTCTGATGATGTTTCACATTGCTGTGACCATTACCCAGGTTGGTCCTCTCTTGTGCTACAATCGAGAGGTTTGACAGCTCTGGCCAACACACCAGTCCTGGTGACACTACAGGCATGGATATGTTAGGCATAGACTGTTGGGGGTCACTCCCCAGGGCGGTACGCACTATCAGACACAAGACCTGCTGCACACAACACACACATCTGAATGATTGTTATGGTGGTGCTCAATGGGACACATGTACTGAGCATTTGAATCATTATGAACATATTTTCACATGGGACCTTGGATAGCTGTGTACCATGTACATAGGTGTGGGGTGGCATTGCTAAGGTACACATCTGCTACTTTTGGGGATTACAGGCAGGGCCCACTGTCCTGCCTCTCCAGGATGCATTGTCCAATGGGGCCTGTGGGTATGGGTGTGTCATGGCCTGTTGGTTGATGCCTTTCATATGGGTTACACACATCAGGTCATGGTGTGTCAGACACTGTTCTGGTTTTAGGATGTCCCTCATGGATATGCATGTGCTACATCTGCATAACATGGGGGTGGTGCATAGATATGCAGCACAATCATTAGTATTAGCCGCAGCATGGATGCTGAATGGTGTGTGGTCCTCCAGGTCTGCATTTCGGATACTCTGATCTGAGTGATGCCACAGTTAATGGTGTATGTGCTTTGGATGGGAAATGATAGCCATATAGACAATGCCTATCTCCTCTGCATTACAGGTTTGTGCTTACCAGCACAGTTTAGTTGTTGGACAAAAATGTGGGTGGAATTGGCCATAGCCCCAGCTGAGCTTTGAACCTGTGACCTTATGTTCTTGCATACACTATCTGTGTGCACTGCACCACCATGTAGCCACAGATTGACTGGGTTCCCTGGGAGGTCCATGTCTGTACATCCATCACGGCCTGTCTGTAGCAGTGGACGGTGCCAGACTGCACATGGCTAAGCCACTGTCTTCTGTGGCTCACAGCCCCTGCCCCCTCCACCCTCTGTACTGTTCCACCAACATGCTGGCATGTCCTCATCTTAGCAAACGCATATGGCCTGATTAGTTTGAGCCACTCCAGGACTGCATTTGGGGAACTCGGCTGTGGGTGATGCCCATTGTTCAGGTGCATGTGCACTGGAGGGTAAAATATGGGTGTTTGCAAGATGTTTATGCTCTCTGCAATAATGGGGTGTCTTTACTATCTCTGTTTGGTGATGGTTAAAATATTGGGACTGGGCTGGCATGAGCCCCAGCTGGGATTTGAACCTGTGACCCTCCTGTTTTGGAGGTGCTGGCTCTGTCTGCTGCACCACACTGTGGCCGCAGAGGCAGTGCAGTACCTGGTGATAGGACACCTGTCAGGATGGGGACGCACAGCTTGCTCTTCAGTCTTTTACTGTGGCCTCATTCACCTTGTCTGGTGACAAACATGCAGCTAAACCCCAGAAATAGACACATATACCGGGGCTTTACTTTTAAGCTGGGCAACAGTGATATTGGTGGGCAACCATTTGGAAGACACCCAGGACAGCCACAGGGCTGGGAATTATTTTTGGGGGAGTCTCAGCTCCATGGCCCTTCCTACATTCATATCTTTTTTTCTGGGACTGTCCTGGGTGTGATTTTTATATTTGCCCATTACTGTAACTGTTCACAAGCTGCATTACTATTTTTATTATTGATTTTCTGGTCATTGTCTATTTTTACTTTCACCTTTCTGCTGTGCACATGTATCACACTGCTTACGTTTTGCAGGTTTCCCCGGTTTTGCTGTACATTGCTAACGGAAATGGTTTCTCTTGCCTTTATATGACCTCTAGCGCGACTGTTTCACTCGCGCTATTTTTTCATGGGAAATTCGGCCCCGTTCATGTGCGGGGAGCCTCTCCCCTCCCCTTACCCGCCCATTGACCCCGTCTCTCCGCCCCTCGGGGACCTTCCTCCGCCCTCCGTTCGCCGTTACACGCCTCTTTCGGACATTTGCGGGCCCGTATTTGTGCGGGGCCCGTTAGTGTGTCGCGCACATTCACGGGGGTTCCTCGCACCTGTGCGGGGCGTTTAGGAGCGTTTGTCACCGTTTAAGTGGCGCGTTGCCGTGCGCTGATTTGCGGCGCGCAAATTCCCGGACTTTAGTAAACATACCCCTTAGTCCCACTGGAACAAAAGCTTCTTCTTAAACTCCCTTCCCGGATTAAGTTTAACCAAAATATGGGAGACACGGGCAGCAAATATTCACCAAGCTTTTTAGCTTCCCTGCAAGTTTTCCTGGCTGCGTCACAAACCTCTGGGTGCTAGCAAAAGTATCCCCGGCCTCCTGTCGGTTCTCTGGGTCTTGTTATTTCCAGCTTTAGGAAACCTTCTCAGAAAGTGTTAGCCCTCAGCACAACGGTTCAACGCACTTGGCTTGGCATGGAGTGGAGGAGTGGCCTAGTGGTTGGGGCAAGGTACTTCAGGCTGGAAGGTCAGGGGTTCAAATCCTGTTAGAGGACAGCAACCTTGGGCTGGAAGGACTGGGGTTTCTAGTCCCACAGGTGCTCCTTGTGGTCTTGGGCAAGCCACTTAACCCTCCATAGCTCATGGTCACTGTAAAATAGTTATCTCCAAGTTATAATGCCCTGTTCAATGTAATTTCAATTTGTTCAATGTAAACTGCACTGATGCAGAATAGCATGGTATATAAGAAAATATTAAATAAATAAAGTACAGTCCACAGGAATATCCATAGCCCTCAAGTCATCCTCAGCAGTATTGACTTGCATATCTTCAATTGTTGGAGCAGTGTCCTGTTCTGAGTTCTCAAAGCAGTACTCAGTAAACAGCTCCTCCTTGGGTCCTAGAGTCAGTCCTGTTCTCAGTTCTACCTGAGACAGCCAGTCAGTGCCTTCGGCCTGTCTCCTCGGCTGTGTTCCCTGTGGTTCAGCTCCTTCCAGGGCTCTCCTCTATGGCTCCACTCCGTCTCCTGAGCCTCTTGTTTCTCCAGCCTCCCCTCTCTTTGCCTTAGCAGGGGTTTATATTTCCACCTCCAGGGTTCCAGCCCCTCCTCCTCCCTTCCGGCCCTTCCCAGGTGATAATAATCTCTTCTCATGCCTGCAGGGACCTCATAGGAGTCTGGGTGTGGCACCCTGGGCTTTCTCTCTCTCTTCTTTCTCTCCCTTCGCGGGGCCTGAGATCCAGGCCAGGCAGGGATTTTGTGGGTATCAGTGTACGCAGGATTCAGGTTACCCTTGAAATACACAACTGGGCTCCCCCCTAAGTCCAATTCCATGTCCTTTTCTATTCTCATGGGTTCAAGACAGGCGTCTCTGTCACAATACGTATTTTAAGGATTTGTCAGGATGCCTAAATAACCCCTATTTTAAAATACATGTCCCACTCCTATACTCCTCCACATTTGTACTATCAGTCTTCTCCACTCCCGTTGATATTTTCAAAGGGAAACTATTTATATGAGACACAGAAACATATACACGTGCATGCACTCTTTTGTACTTCAGTCACCCCCAAATCAGGTACACACATGCACACTAGCATTTTTCAGACATAGATTCTGACTCTGACTGTCTAATGGTGCTGTGCTGCTTCTGCACTCCTCTACTTCAATATCCCCAGTTCTTGCTTTTGCTACCAGTTCTTTTTCTCCACCTGCAATAGCCTCCTCACACTTTACCCTATTCCTCTTGCACTTCTACCCTTTCTCAGCAACCCCACTCACCCCTGCCAAGAAACCCACTTATTCCACTGACTTTCTCCCAGACCTCGTGCATAAAATCATTCCACTCTTCCTGTGACTAGTACAGTCTTTCTATTGGCTGGAACCTAATACTTACTCTGCACAGTGAGGGGAGAGCACTGGCGAGCTGCAGAGCTAAACTCTAAAAAATACCCAGACAATTTGGACATCATTCTGATTAAGACAGCTGCTTTACAAAGTTGTAGAATCCTAAAATAATTTAGATGGTTGGCAATCCTAAACTCCTGAGTCCTCAGCATACAGTCAAACCTCGGTTTTCATGATTAATCCGTTCGAAAAAGTCTGACTAAAACCGAAATGTATGAAAACTGAAGCAATATTTACCATAAGAAATAATGTAAATCCAATTAATCCGTTCCAGACACCCAAAAATATTCACAAAAAATACATTTTATAGAGAATAACTATAATTTTACATACAGAAAACAATGAGAAATAGATATAAATGACTAATGAAATGGATAAATGAACATTTAACATCACTGAAAGCAAGCTAAGACAGTACTGTACAGTACAGTATGTTAGCATCTGGCCTTAGCCACCCCTGACAAGCTGCTGTGCCCAGCTCTCTTCGGAATCACATTAGATTCAGCCCATTAAAATACCTTTACTTTATCTGCTCAATGCTTCAGAATGGCAGAAAATCTAAATGATATAGCTTCAGACGTACCCTGCAAGAGAGAGAACTGCCTCCCAAATTCATGCAACATCTCCTGCTTACGTTGACAGCTTTTCTTCCCTGCTACCTCCGAGCCTGAGGGGGCGCTCCAGAGAACGGGCAGGCGGTGGACGAGATCAGGGCCTTCCTCTCTGCGCAATCCTTGCCTCTCTAACTCTGACCAGGCTCGAGGATGTATTTCATTTACGTGCTCAGCTGGCTTTCGCTTCTCATCACGCTGGCGATCGGTGAGTCCGGGGGGCAGTGCTGCCGGGACCGGGCGGGCGTTCTGGCAGTGTATACAGACCGGTGTGCAGCGCGAGGGTATATGTATTTACAGTACTGTACTTTATGAAAACCGAGACGATGTACGAGAACCGGGACAAAATCTCAGTCAAAAAAGACGTTGAAAACCGAAGCGTATGAAAACCGGGGCAAATGAAAACCGAGGTTTGACTGTATATGATAAATCTGACTCTGCTTCCTCCCCAGGGCCCAGGCAACCATCAGTCAGACAAAGCCAGCCAATAGGCTGCAGCAAACACAGCCAACCAATAGGGAGCAGGGGGAGGTGGGAGCAGTAGCTAGGATACAGAAACCTTCCTTTCGCCCTTGTCCTGCAGCTCTGGAGTATGGTGGGTTTTTTGCTACAGATATACAGACCTACAGGAGAAAAATATTGGGGTGCTCAAGCACGCACAGTACCAACAGAGCTGGTGCATATGATCCTGGGGCCACATCAGTATCACGGTCAGTAGTAGAGCTGATTTTATTGATTCTGTCATCTATGTAGGCTCTTAGCCTAGGGTGCATGTTTCTATTTCGTCTTTAGATATCATTTTCATTTTAAAATGCCGAAAAGAAAGTGGGTTTTTAATGACCAACTACAAAATGAATACCCGTTCATTAAGAAACATTCTGGTGATAGCATGATGTTTGTAACAAATGCCGGTCTTCCTTTTCAATCGCATATGCAGAAAAGAGTGACATTGTTCAGCACCTAAGGATGAACAAACACAAAACAGCAGATTTAAGTCCTTCTTCAAGTAGAACTGTGAACTTTTGATGAGAAAACTGTCACTGGCTACAACTGAGGGCACATGGGCTTATCACTGTTTGTCCACAACCTTTCTTTTCAGTTGTCAGACTGTACTTCAAAGTTGTTGAAAAATGTTTTGACAAAATATACTCTTATGTGCAAATCAAAATGGAAGCAATTGTCTGTAAGGTTTTCAAACCTATTGATTCCCTCAAGAGAGACCTTTCTAAGACAAGGTTTATTAGCAGTTTTTTGTGATTGCTCAAACCATGAAAGCATTAAAGTGTGCCCTATTGTATTTTAGTACAGTACTTTCTTCCTGAGAAAGGGGTTCAGGTAAAAGTTCTTGATGTCCATGAAGTTAAAGACGAAACCTCAGATATTCTTTCCAAGTGCATTCTTGATACAGTTAGTCCAGTGGGCTAAGATCCAAAGTTTTGGCATTGTGTGCTGACAATAGCAATTGCAATATTGGTGGGGCTGCTAGGAGGGGTAGTAACAATATTTTTTACAAGCTGCAAAAAGATTTAAGAAGTTTTTTAATTGGTGCAAACTGCGCAGCTCAAATTACTCACAATTGTATCAGCACTGCTTCCAAATGCCTGCCATTTGACATTGACTTGTTGACAAGATATTCAGACATTTTCACATTTATGCAGTGAGAATTGAAGAACTTACAGAGATGTGTGACTTTGTTGAGAGTTAGGGAGATGTTTACTAAACCGTCTTAACATTACCGGCATTAGTTGCAGTGTTAACGTGAACAATCCGATATAAGGAAGTGGGCGTTCCGGCGTTAAGCCGTTTATCGCACGATTGAGGGCGCCATGCCGTTTTCGTGCGATAGTGTGTGGCGTGGCACGTTAGCGTGCCATAAGCCTAATTACGTAGAAGCGCTATGATAATGGTTACAGAGGTGTAGTACACTGGTTAATACAATGCTTGCCGAGACAGCAGTCATAAGTTCAATTCCTCTGGGTTCATAGAATATGGCAGTCCAAGACAAGTCCTTTTAATGCATGCAACATACACATCTGAACAATATGTGCTGTCAATTGAAAAACCCTTGCTGCAGTGCAGTAACCTGATGCGCATTTTAGGGCGCCCACCCTAAGGCACTGTAGTTTGCCACCCTCCAAGGCACCATATAAGGCACCCCATTAGCTTGTGCAACCTAAGATGCAGCTAAAAATGACCAAAGGATGTTAAGGTGACCCATGAAAAGGTGGCCAATGGCAGTAAGGTGGCCCAAGTTGAATAGCACCAAATGTATGGGCCAAACACAGATGTAACCCTACCACTGCACAGAGCACCAAGGAAAGCCAAACAACAAATTATGGAAGGTAGCACATGGCGGAGCTGATGCACCTGACAAATCTGTGTGCAGCTCATGTGGCAGCTGGTAAAGTGGACAAACATATCAGAAGCAGCTGTACCGATGCATAGGATGATGGTGATGTAAAGTGCAAAAATGACAGTGTGTGGCAGAGGATGGGAATACGTGTCCACCAGAGCAGGCAGAGGTGGCAGCATAACAGGAGGACAGAGGAGTAGCAGTGCCATGCAGAGCAGACACACGAGAGGCAATCATGAAGAGCCGCAATGCAGAAAATGGTCACAGCGCAGGACATGGGGTAAAACTCCACACATTAGGGCAGGACACCACACAGCTGGCAGACACAGATAGACGGAGAGAAGGATGCTTGGCAACTGTGATGAGGCTATAATGTGCCGCCACACACATCTGCACAGATATGACTGTTACAGAAAGGAAAAATAGTTGTGTAGGGGAGGCATAAAAAAACCAAGAACACACAGGAATCAAACCCATGACCACTGGCTGGGAAGTCAGTGTACTAACCACTGTGCTATGCTTCTATGGCATCAATCACATCAATGGCTGGCTACAGAACAACTGCAGGTCACCGCACAAACACTCTGCTGTGCTTACTGGGGCAGGGTAAAAGCACAGCCAAGGCACTGTATAGGGCACCTTAAGTCACCCAATTGAGGTGAGGGTGGTGTGTGTTCTAAACACTGATCTCCGAAATATGTCTGCCTGTCACAGCCACAAAAGGAAGTTGTGCTGGACATTCTGACTAAAGGAGGCCCATTGTGGGATTGAACCCATGACCACTAGCACAAACGTTAATGCATAAACCGGTATGTCTACACCACCAACGTGAGTCAAACAGCAAAGGCTGCCTACAGCAACACTGCATGGCACCACACAAAAAGCCTGCTGTGTGCCAGGATAAGGCATCCCCAACAGTAACCATGATGTAATGCACATGCAGAAGAGCTGTGTACAGCTCATATCACAGTCTGTAATTGGGACGAGAGCCACATATACACAAATGCACACACACAATGAAATGTCATGCAGTGGAGACAGCATGCAAAAGAGCAAAGAAAATGAACCCAAAGGGCGGTAGGGGATGCTCTAAGTAGCAGGGCAAAATGGGGAGTAGAACTAAAAAGGAGCATGTGAGAACTGAAGCTGCAAACTAAAGCTGGGACATATCAGTCCAACAACAGCAATAACAATCACCCAAGCATACTGGCCACATGGACAATACAAAGGAACAGCCATATGTAATAGCTAATATGCGGCACATAGGCTGCATAGAGGGCACACTGTGCTGTACAATGAAGAGATGGAAGGGTGTAAAGGAGAGCTGATGAAGCTGCAGCCAGCTCAAGGTTAGGTTCACACAACACAAGGAAAAAAGAAAATCATGTGGGAATCAAACCTGCAACCTATGGTGCTCCAATGCATGTCTCTAACCACTATCCCAAACAACCACTACAGGCACCATCCAAATATGTTCCCTAAAAGGGAATGTGTGTATGGGAACCCGTAACAACCTGGCAGACGGCTGCCACAAACACAGCTGCCACTGTACAAGGATGTGAGCACAGGTGGGCCATGTACATCACCAGGAAATCAATAAATACGTGTGTCAGTGTGTTGAAGCAGCAGCAGAGACAAATGTGCGTTAAACACATATATTTTATTTTTGCAATGTACTAGACATATCGTATATACTGCCTGTCATGATATGAAGCTAGTTGTTTTACAGTGAACAAACTGAAACCACATTGAGTTGACCAGCAACCCACATGTCGCGCAAACGTCACTGGCCCCTCTACAGATGATGAGCAGTACAGATCATATGCAGTAGGTGTATGGTGTGTACTATACAGTAGCCCCACACCCTCCACATGCTGCTGCATGCCCCAAATGCCTTATTCACATATGTGTGCATGTAGACAGTAGGTGGTGCATGATGACGGCCCAACACACACCAGTCATGAAGTTTTAACCAAAATATATCTGCCTCACAAAACAGGTGGCACAAACCTGCAAAAGCATAAGTAGCAAAATGTCTGCAGCTGCACACACACACATATATATATATATGTCACAGATCTCACATAATGCACCATATAGCAAATAAAGCGCCATAAATCTCCTCAAAAACACTGTGCAAATGCAAAATGAGGATATGTTAACAGGTACAAGAGGAACATGATCCCAGAGAATAAACAAAATGCACTATGCAGAAGGTCTGCTGCAATGGGTGGTGTGAACACAGTATGCGTATACATATGGCATGGCAAATGTAATGCACCAATGAAGGACGAACACGGACACCCACACTGCCACACTGCCAAATTACTGGTGCAATGTGAGTCCCGGAATGTCAGGAGATAAATAGGACTGTGCAGACATGCATTGCTATGTCTGTAAATCAATGTAACAAGACAAAAAGCTTTATGGTCTCCTCTCAGAGTGAATACTTCTTAGTAAAAATTTGTACCTCAATTCACTCAATATCTCACTTCTAGTCCAATAATCCAGCACATATTCCTATATCTAATTCAGGTCTCAGACAAACAGTGGCACCAATGTCTGGGTTAATTATGCTCCCCAGTTACGTGCCCGTTAGCATCAATGACCTTTATGAATCTTATTATTGCTAATAGAACAAATAAAAGTGCTTAGCTGCATATGAATGCTGTATCTTGTGCTTCTACTGTTCTTCTTACAAGTCTCAATCTTATTCTTACTGATTGAACAAATAAAAGTACTTAGCTTCACATGAGTACGCTAATCTTCACTTCAAATGTTCTGACATGCCCCTTAGCTTCACAACGCCATATTGATAGGCGCCCTCGCGTTTCACCTTACGGGTTCCTCAGGGGACCTCATAGCATTATATTTCTTTCAGATGCTGCTGCCCACTTATTCTTCAGAAACCTCTGAATCGTATGTTATGGAAACCGCCTGAAAATGCCGTGCTGTAAATCAATGTAGACCGGCACATCTGTACACTAACCAAACACACTAACCTGTACATAGAGGTTGAAAGAAAGGTCAAACATGGGTCAGTAACCCACACAGAAGCCACACTGCCACATGCTCTGGTGTATCAATATATTCAGTCACATGCACCGTGTACATTGAACAGTGACACAGTGATGCCCCACATGCACTGTAACACACGGGGTGAGGGCAAACATCAACCGAAGATGTTGGCACACATCAAAGTGGTGTGTTGGTAAATAACGTGTCATGTACAAGTGCAGGGTAGCCCCACAAATACAAGAGGACCTATACAATGTCACCCCTGTGCCACATGCTTGGCTGTAAGCTCCTGGTAAACTAAACAGATGAGGATATCCTGCAGTGCAGGTCACACACATAGCCCACATACACTAACACAATGTCAGATAGATGTACAACATACAGCAAGTATGTCAGTCTCTGCTGCACATGTAGGGGCCTGTACACAGTGTCCCTGGCGCAAATAGCATCTGCAAACCAATATGTCCCGTTAAGACTGTCCGTGAATCCCTGGGCATGCATAGGCAAATGTGACATCTCAATCTGCCACACTACTCAAAAGGTCATGTATGTCTCCTGTGATGAACACCACACCCAGTCAGAGCACAGTTGCAATGCTGTGTAGGACAGGCCCTTTATGCTCAAAGTAGCAGTCCAACAATAATGTCCATCATAGGCATGTGGGCCACTCGGAGATGTCAGTCATCCTATGGCACTATCTCCCAGGGATAGCTGCATGGTCTTGTTGGTGCCTCTGACACGTGGGTGATGGTGCCTGCAGATGCAGTGTAGTCGATGTGCAGTGTGTGTGCCCTGCCCTGTATTAGAAGAAGGAGAAACACTGTCATGGTATGTTGCACAGAACATCAGAGGACATTGCAGGTAGGCAGACATCAGTATGTATAGAATGCAATGTCAGACATGCAAACATTACATTAGCACAACACAGAACACAGTGCATGTTGGGGAAATATGGAAATTGAACCATACATGAGGGTGTCCTATGGATATGGTCATGTCCATGCACATATTACACAGGCGTCTCACAGCTCCACCCCATATCCATCAGCGTTGGTGCATAGAGACCCCACAGGAAAACTCCCTGAAAAACACAGCAAAACGCAAACATATAAAGGCTGATGTCAGTCCAAAAAGATCCAAGATGCAACCTACCGTCTGTCTGCAGCAAGTGTCTGCTAGGGACTGTCTGAGGCAGGCAAAGGCCACAGCACGTCACAGTGAATACAGAAAATGTCAGAAAAATGTGTAGAATCACCATATCCCCATCTCCAGCTGCCGTTGGTGCATGTCCAAATTAGGGCATCATCTGTGAGACCAAAATGCTGATGGATAGTGGTCTGTCAGCACATAAGAGATAGGTCAGTTCACAACATAAAACAGATGTGCACAATGTATACAAGGTCAACAGCAGTAGGTTACAGATAGCAGAGTTCCCAACCCTCCACAGGTGTGAAAAAAACACCCACCACTTGATAATGCAAACTGTATGTACACTGTAGCATTACACACCCATGCTAGAAAAACACACACAGTATGTTAAGGTGAGCGTGCCACCAGTAGCAAACGGCCTGTCTGTGCACAATTGGAGATCAGTGGAGATAAATCTTGGCCAAAGCAATGCCACATAGCAGTTGGCTGATGCTACAACGTCACAGAAGGGTGTACATGTGGTCCACCACCAGAACACCTAGGATGTGTGGACACACGCAGCTCACTTGGATGTGTCCCAGAAACAGTGCTGGAGCAGATGAACTGGGCAGGAACACATGTGCACGTGTGTGACAACATTAACATATGGGGTACAGGGGTGCAGACCAAAGAGGTGAACCACAACATATGTGCATTGGACAGATAACCTCAGACATGAGCTGTGGCTGATTGTCCCCATAGACCATTTACCTGTATGTCCACCTACCCCAGTCCCCTGCACGTTGAGTGGGGTACAGACAGCTGCCATTGCACCACAGCATCAGGAAAGTCACAAAACATATCCTGTCCATCGATAAACACACAAGAAACATACATATGTCATGTTGGAGCTGTGTAACACACACACAGCACCATCATTTCACCACCCCTCATGCACCCCAAATCCGTTAGTCTGGCTTTTATCCATTACATTGTACTGAATTGCCCCTGCCAAAATCTCCAATGACATGTTAATGTTAAAATTAAAGGGCCTGTACTTCATATGCCCCATTTCATCACCTCTCTGCTGCCGCAGACACTGTTGACCACAACCGTCACCCTGATATACTGTCCTCGCATGTTCATAATGCCTCTGTACTACCCTCCTGTCCCTCATATCTCACCCATCACACCTTCAGTGAGTGTTTTATTGGGCCCACCTCCCCTGCGTGCCTGCACCCAGATGCTGGAACACAGGGATATGTCCTAGGTCTGCCTCTTCTAGATCTCTATACCAAATGCCTTGTGGCTATCTGTTCCCCTGCCATTCAGTACCAACTGTATGCTGATAAGTGCCAACTATATCTCACCATCCCTGAACAGTCTCTGGCAATCCAGACCCCCAAGCTCTGTTTGCGTGTCTGACAATGCTGGCTTGATGTCTCCCCGCTGCCTGAAACTGAACATGGCCACGACCCAACATCTTATCTCTCTCCCGAAACCCTGCCCCCATATCAGGTGTCTGTGTATAGGTTGCAACACATTGCTTCACTTTGATACGCAATGTAGGGGTTGTCTGTGACTCCTCTCTCTCCTCCCCCCACACATACGCATCATGTAGCTAAGACGTGCAGTGTCAGTCTAGATAACACAAGCAACATCCCCCTCATCCTCCCTGAACACACAACTAAAACATGAATGCACCCCTTAGTCACCTCACGTATTGCTTACTGTAACCTACACCTTGCTGTTATTGCCTTGAATCATCTGTGTCTGTCTCAACTAACCAACACTCCGCTGCTTGGCTCATCATCTGCCAGCCTCGCCATGGCCGTAATACTGCTCCTGTCCAGTCACCTCACTGGCTCACAATCCTTTTCTGCATCCAGGTGTAGGTTACCCCGCTGAGCTAATGAAGCAGTAACTTTGTGTGTACTCCGTACCTTTCCTCCTGTATATCAACTCCTACTAATACTAATACTACTGAGCATGTACTGTATATATTGTTGCCAGTCCTACACAGTGCTGTACACAAACATGTAACACACAGTCCATGCTCATCAGTGCATGTTATGTAATCAATGCGTGTATATCCCCCATCGTGACATCCACACATCCAGGCAACTGGTCCCACCTATGTCCCGCCATCCTACTGTTAACCCCACACCACACTCCGTTTACCTTGCTGCACCCTACAGCTGGAACCAACAACCTGTGTGTGAACGCCAGCCACCTTCTCCAACCATCTACCAGATTCGTGTGAAAGGTAACGTACACACCTATGGCAAGTACTCCAGTCTCACCTGATCCCCGTGCCCCCGCAGTTATGCACCACACACACCGCGTGTGTCCTTATTTGACTATCACAAATGCTCTGATGGGCAGGGACTGTCTCCCATATGTCTTTGTAGCATTGTGCATGACTGGTACTGCTATACAAATGTTCAATAGTAGTAGTAGTACATATATATCTACTAATGTAATTTCCAACATATGCAGTACTTGCATGAGAAGACCTCTGCAATCAGCTGGCGCCTGGTTGCCGTGCCCTCACGTGTGTCACCACGGCCACGTACAGGACGGCACATAGGTTCATCTTCCGATCCTCATTAATTTGGACTAGGATATCATACCTGAGAGCAATGTTGTGCAGGATGCAACAGGCCAGAATTATCTTTGCCACAGTCATGGGTTTGTATTGTAAGGCCCCACCGGTCCTATCCAGACACCTGAAGCAACTTTTCAAACCACCAAAGGTGCGCTTGATGACTGAGCAGCTGGAGGCATGGGCCTCATTGTACCTTCTCTCTGCATTGTACCTTCTCTCCGCGGCAGACGCACAGGGGTCAGAAACCAGGGATGACACCCATATCCTGCATCACCTTCAGAAAAAACATAGAAAGGTTAAAGCAGAAGTTGATCCACACAGACATGCACACAAGCATGTACATGCAAACCAACAGCACAGACAGGTCTCTGAGAAACATATGACAGCACATGCTGACACACAACATGTATGCGGCAGCGTTTGGAGATGTAAGACAGGGACAATGGGGGAGGGGTAATGTATGCAAACTACATCATCTGTAACCACAACAAACACATGGCCAAACACCTGTAGCCGAAAAGTAGTAGCGCCGGCTGCAAACAAATCAGCCACACACATGGCAATGCACCCTGGACAAGGGTACTGATGCACACATTTGCAAGCGTGTGATAGCCATGAGACTGCCCACACACAGCAGTTGAAACTGGAAAAGGTCCCTGGGTTGCCCAGAAGGATGGCCGACACAACAATATACTGTTGAATATACATGAAACAAACATGTGTCTTGTACTATGCCCACACAAAGCACACAATGTGAAATGGCCAGAAATGTCAGAGGTGAATGTGCCACCAACACAAAACACCGTAGCAAAGAAGACCTTGAAGGAAAGTACCCCCCCCCCCTTTGAACACACACACAGATAACACACAAACACAACTAGGGACACCCTGCAAACACAGGCATGTGCGCCTACGTGTACTCAGAGGTACACCATGTGCATGTCTGAGCTGAGAAATACCCACCCAGCAGTATACAGTTCTCATATTGTCCAGCCCCAAACTGTCTGAATAGTGCTGAGTGATGCAGGATAAAGGAGTCATGGGTGGACCCTGCAAACTTAGTGACCACATTCAGAATACACATATTTGCATCACATACAACCTGAACATTCAGGGAATGGTAGTGTTTGCGGTTACAGAACATTGCCTCCCTGTCTCTGGGCGGGACCAGGGCAACATGTGTGCAATCAATAAGCTCCCATCATGTGTGGTATCCCCGCAACCTCATGAAAGGCCTAGTTCAGGGTCCCCCACTGTTGCCTAGTGTTGGGAATTGCAATGTAATTCCCCACCCGGTTGACCATGGCATGCAGTACCTGGTGGA
The DNA here is from genome assembly GCA_033557465.1 of Ichthyophis bannanicus. NCBI lineage: Eukaryota > Metazoa > Chordata > Amphibia > Gymnophiona > Ichthyophiidae > Ichthyophis > Ichthyophis bannanicus. The sequence continues at coordinate 735,282,824 of CM066033.1, read as the reverse complement.
AACAGCGTGAGAAGGTGGGCCAGCTCATGCCACCCACTGCACCCACAGATGACTGGAAACAGCCAGAGGCAAAGAAATGTAGGGAAGCCAGGAGCTTGACCAAACCTGGTAGGGCATGTGACCGACCAGTCAGGGGCTCGAGGTCAGGTCTTAGATCCTCATAGAGCTCCCTAATAGACCCTGTGTCCAGACAGTATAGGGAAATGACCTGGTCCTCACGCATGTCCTGGAGCTGGGCCCTGGGCCTGTAGAGGCGAGGCTGGCAAGGGCGCAGCTCGGCATGCCTCCTGCACCATGCCAGCACAGCCCTAGCTTGCATGGCCCCCACAGCTGCAGGTCGGAGTTGCAGTGTGTCTGCACCCATGCCCTGTGCCTCAGCCCCATGAACACCATCTCCCATGTCAGGCAACCGTGGGTCCTGAGCACCCCCAACGCACATGCAGCCACCACAAAGGCAGCCATCTTCGAAAACAGATATAGCAGAGACAGAGGGTTTTCTCTCGCCTGCCCCGCACCTCACCTATACCACCTTCTACCTGCCACTCACCTCACCTCACCTCCCCTACCCTACACCTGCTCCCCACCTCACCTCCTCCACCCCCACCTGCCCCTCACCTCACCTGCTCCTCATCACCCCTACACCACCTCCCACCTGCTGCTCACCTCACCTCACCTGCTGCACCCCTCACCTGCTGTAAACCTGACAAATACCTCACAGCGCCTGCTCTGCACCTCACCTACACAAAACCCTCGGCATGTACCATGTATGCATGAGAATCTATTACCTTGTTGCCGGGGCGCGGCTGTGCGTGCACTGTGCATGCGCAGCGGTATGAGCCTGGTGTCTGCATGCATTGCACATGCACGTAATGTCTATGAATGTGACCCATGCACATGTGTTGCGCAGGGCTCTGGGCACGCAGACGCGTATGCGCCGTCATGCACAGAGCCCAGCGCAGCACATGCACATGGGAGTCATTCATACTGCGCATGTGCAGATAGCACACACGCGCCGCTGCGCATGTGCAATGCGCATAAGGCCATGCCCCCTGAAAAAATGCATAAATAGGACTGTACACGTGGTAAACAATGAGGGTTTTGTGTAGGCGAGGTGAGCAGGCAAGGCGAGGATTTTGTCAGGACTATGGCAGGTGTGACAGGGAGAGGAGGTGTGGTGTGGAGCAGGCAAGAGGGTGAGGATGTGGGTTGAGGAGCAGGCGGGAGGGAGAGGAGGTGAGGTGAGGAGCAGGCGGGAGGGAGAGGAGGGGAAGCAAGGAGCAGGCGTAAGGTGGAGCAGGGGAGGCGAGGGGCAGGTGAGGGGATATTAGGCGAGGACTAGGAGAGGTGAGGATGTGTGACAGGGAGGGAGAGGACACAGCGAGCAGGGAGATGGAGCGACAGGACATGGCAGGAGGGGATGAGGGGGAAACACCTGATCAGCGGTCCCCAGAGGCAGCAGGGATAGGTGGGCCTGTGGTGGTGGCTGCAGGCCCATCGGGTGTGTCCCAGCCCACCCAGGAGCAGCCCCAGGGGCCACCCAGTGCCAAATGGAGGTGAATCCCAGTGCCAGCCGAGGAACGGAGGAGAGCAGTTAGATTCAGCTAGCAGGAGAACCACATCTTGCCAGCCAGTGTGTTGGAGTGCTATGAGGTGCTCTATGGCTGGCTGAGCTCCAGCACCACTGTAGGAACATGCATACACATATGGGAGGAGGTACAGGAAGCCATAGTGCAGGCCGGGGCACCACCCAGGAGCCTGGACAGCCTAAGAAAACGATTCAATGACATCAAGCGCGGTGTCCGTGCACACATGGTGGCGGAGAGGCGACATGCCATGGGCACTGGCGGGGGTGTCCCCTTTGCCCCAACCTTGACACCCCTGAAGCAGCAGCTCACAGAACGGCTTGGCCCCATGTACCTGTGTGGACTGCCTGAAGCACTGGACACAGCCCATCCACAGGCAGGTAGGTCTGAGATATGCAGCACATGTACAGCTAACAGCCAAGCACATGCCGGCCATGGACGGGATGGTGGGGGCCTATGTCCTGAGAACACGTGTGCCCTAACACAGGCAACTGGGGGCCACACAACCAGCAACACCTGGCAGGGTATGTACAGGGTGTTTGTGACAGGTACCTGGGGCTTTGTGCACGACAGTCACAGTCCTGGGCGTAGTAGAGCACTGAACTGGGGGGGGGGGGGGCAGTCCGTCAGCCAGGTGGATTGCCACCCTTCCTCCACTGTGCAAGAGAGGAAAAGAGGACCGTACTTACGGGGAGGGCCTAACACCTTCCACCCTATTATCCCAACACATGCAGCAGCTATTCGTACCTGGCATATAGGTCATACGGAATCATCATACATCTGCTGCCAGAAATGCATTACACTATAACATGGGGAAACATACAGGAGGGACATACAACTAGGCCAAAACACATTGACCTGGGGTGCCCTGCACCCTCCACCTATAACAGCTATGACGTGTGTTTGCTATTACCTGTCCAGGGACATTTCCCAGAAAAGTGACAGAGAACGGCCTATCACACTGGGATTATGAGGTAGACACAAACAAACGCCAACAACCACATCACACAGATAACAGACACATACTACTCTGTCATTGGCCAACATACAGTAGGGATCCCCCACCCACCCTCACAGGACATTGGGGTGCAAATTGCCAAAGCTTTACCAACTGCACCTAGCCCAACCCCCACACCACCTCGGGTCAGCTCCTATACAGGGACCACAGTGCCACAGACACATTCCCATGACCCCCACCCACGGTGCAACTTCATGCCCAGCAGCGCTCCACCCATCCCCCAAATCAATCCACCACAACCCACAGAATACTGGACTGCTGTCCAGCCACACCACACAGTGGCCACCAAAGCGGCAGTCCCCACACATGTCTGGCTGACCCGGACGCATGCTGCCACACTTACCATGCATACCACACCAGCCAATGCATACATATCGCTCACACACACTAGGACAGGCCATAATCACATTCAGGGCTCCCACATGCACCCCGGACACATGTAGCGCTGAGCCCACATCCCAGGACACACGCACAGTACATACCTAGTGCTTCACACTGTGGCCCTGGCACTCGCCACCCCATCCTCCCAAAACACAACATCGAATAGGGCACAGCTCCACCAGCACAAGAGGCTGCTCCTCCCCCACCTGCCAAGTACATCACACTGTACGCACATGTCGTCCCCATTGTAGGCGCAGTGACAGCAGGCGGACAACACATTGCTGTTGGTGGAGATGTAATACACGGATGTACATATGTGTTCTGGGCAAACCCATCTTTGATGTGTACCTTGTTCCACCCCCCCAGGTGACATCCAGGCCATGGAGGCATATGAGGAGGAGGATGTGCCAGGGCCAGAGGATGCTGAGGGACCAGAGGTTGCAGATTCCGAGGTCGCTGCCAGCACTGGTCGTGAGACCCCAGGGACCAATGTGGTGTTTGAGGCAGAGGATGGGGCAGTGGATGTCCACACACCAGTGGGGACCACCAGCAGCAGCACACTGGCTGTGGAGGGTGCGGAGACAGAGGGGGGCCAGCACACAGTGCAAGCACCGGGGCCCTCAGGCACCCCACTCACCAGCATGGATGTGATCCTGGCAGAGCTGCGGGCTCATACTGCCGCATCCAGGCACGATGCTGAAGGTGGATAACAGAATAAACAACAAACCCCCTTGGAACTGAGATAACATTCACAATGACATCCCATGTGCTCCCCAATATAATGACACCATAGCACGTACTTCCGTATGTTTTTTGGGACTCTGTGCCATGTGAGATCCCCCCTCCTGTAGCATGGGTCATCTGCTGTCATCATTTTAATGAGCTCATACATCCACTCACTATTCACCTCCATATACCCCAAGAAGATGTACAGCAGTAGACCCCTATCCCAGATCACCTAGACAGCTTACTCTGCGGACCCCTCTTTCTGGGTAATAGTACCTAGCTTATATAGTAGTGGTAATCAGTACTGTGCATCAGGTTTAGTGCAAACAGCGCCCCCCCCCCCCCCGATATATATCTGTGTGGCATAAATCCCCAAGTTATCCGGCCTATCTCATATGACCAGTATGCAGATCAATCATTGACACAATGAATTGCGACACAGTACCATGTGTCATATCTGGGATTCCCATGACTCTTCATCAGGATCATTTCCAGGCCTGAGGATGGATCATGGGACACACAGATGTAAACATGGTACTGTGTTGCTCGTCTTCGCGTGCATGATTGATCTGAGGAATGGTCTGTTGCGACACGCTGGACATGTGCATGTGTCATGGTGGGAGGTGCAACACATGTCTCACACATTACTTTGTGTCTCACCCACAGGCACTCATCAGGCTCTGATGGCCATTTGGGAGGAGGTCAGCCAGCTGCGTGCCACAGCTGAGGTGATGGCAGCGGGGATAGTTCGTATTGCCAGAGGCGGCACCAGCAGAACCAGCACAAAGGGGTAGTTTGGACCGTGGTCGCCGTGGACGTGGGCGGCCATGCAGGTTGTGAGTTTGGGGAACAGGTCATTTTATCTGTGCCAATAAAGACAGCTACACCTGTTTATACCTATGTGCACGTCTCCAGTATTTGCCACTGTGCTCTCCTGATTACCCTGTCCCCCATGTTGTCACCCTGGTCACATGTGCCTTCCCATGTCCCTTAGAGGTGGGGTGTCTGCACTACCACCAATCAACGCACATATGTTATACCATGCCCTGTGTGTCATGCACCGTGCCATGTGTGCACCCTTCTGCCTATGCGTGGGGGTATACCCTACCTTTCCCGTCGACCAGGAATATGTTTATAGTGGTACATTTATGTTGTACAGATCTGACACTCTCTCACGCCCCATATCCTCTCCATTATTCTACCCACATGTGTGACCATTCTCTCTGACCCACACCAGGTCCTACCTGGCTTTCTAGCCACAGATGCTTGTGGGACAAACAGGCAGATAAAGGTAGCTAGCTACAGTCAGTTGTTTACTCTTCCCCAGCACTTGTAGAGAGCCGCTGCTCCTCCTCCAGACCAACATCCACCTGTCTTGGCCTCACCAGCTATCCCCCTGTCCAGCTCCTGGGTACAGCAGTCCATCCTATCCTTCCTGCCACATACCTACTGCTAGCCTTTCCCGTCATCCCCCTCCGAGTATGATGCATCAGATATGCAGCATACGCATCACAGGCAGCATGCATGTGACCATAGCTTCTGGGACACACAGCACATCGGTACATCACAGGGGCACCAGGGGACACAGACGCCTACGCACATGGCCAGCCCCCACACCTGAGTGTGGGGACGGTCCATGTATGTTACCTATGTCTACCGCACATACACATAGGGATCTACACACATGTCCCATGCTCACGTCAACAGTCTGTCTGTAAGGGAGACACATGACCATTGTGATGTATAAACAAACTTATATTTTACAATAGGTGAACTGTAGTCTATGTACAACTGCCCACATGTTGGGTCCTGAGTGACAGGACAGCACAGGGCACCTGTGTGGAGCGGCACTGTGGCCCTCACACATTCCTGGGACGCCCATCAGGGGATGGCTGTCGAGATGCACGGCCCATACAGGCCGCACGCTGCATGTGCATCTCGTCAGCCATCCACTGAATGGCACCTGCCAGCCACTGGATGGTGCGGTCCTGGGCCCGCTGGCATTGCAGCACACTAACCACTGCCACAGACAGGTCCCGGACGCAACTGCCACCACATCCACACCATGTGCCAGGTGTTTGGGTGGTGGTATGTGCGTGGGCCTTGTCTGTGGCAAGGAGGTGTAGCTACACCCAGACGGGCACCATCGCCGCACACATGCGCCAGCTGGCATGGACCCACAGTGCCCTGTGCTGTCCTCTGGCCCCTCCCAACCACAGGGCCCCCCGACATCTCCCAACCACCCTCGCCCTCACCCCCCTCCCCGCTCTCCTCCTCCTCCCCCCCCCCCCCGCTGCATCAGACACACCCTCACCCTCCCCTCCCTCCCACCCACTCCACCCTCCGCCCCCTCCATGACCTCATCATCCTCTTCCTCCTCCTCCTCCTCCACCGTCTGGACCAGAGCTGTGGGGCCTGTTGTGGGGGGCCCTGATGTGGACGGTCCCTTGCCAGCAGCAGCATCCTCTGTGGGGGAAGACAATCATTAGCACACCATCATGTGTTTCCCACACCACATAAACATAGTATGGCCTCCCACAGGCTGTTGGGCCACTGGGACATGATGTACTGCGCTGCAGAGGCTGCAACACTCACCGTCATGTTGCTGCAGCGCCCTCTGTTGGAGGCAGGAAAGGACATCTGGGAAGTGCAGCTGTAACTCCCGTCCCTTCTTCCATAGGTCCTCCACCTGGGGTTGAATGCAATGGATGGGAACATTAGGGGTCAGGTATCTCTGGTGGGTGCCCAAGGCATATCACACATCGCTGTGAGCAGCAGGGTGCTGCTGCTGCTCTGGCCAGTGGGTCCACTACTACCTGTTGCCAGCGCCACCTACATTTATTTATTTATTTATTTAACAATCATTTATATACCGCATCTTCCATAGATTAGTTGCGGTTCACAATAAACAACTATCAACAAAGCAGAGTTTGTTTTACATGTAACATCATATAACCAAAAGCAATAATATAAGTAAACAGCAAATGTTAAAACTGATCAGCACAGAACAGTGCAAACTATATACATTATATACAGATACATATTATGTAGGGCTTAAGCATTGTGCAAAGTACAGTTTCAGCTATGTAGAATTGTTTGTTTAGGTCATTGGGACATTTCAGACAAAACTGATTAGCCTTTATCTAAATCTATTGAGGGATGATCTGTATTGTTGTAATGCATAGTAAATAGATAGGTTTTCAATTTTTTGCGAAATTCAATGATCTCGGTTAACATTCTTAGATCATCTGGGAGGGAATTCCAGATTGTTGGAGTTGCATGTGAAAATGCTCTGTTGTTTGTTAGTTTATTTGCTTTTATGAAGTCTTTGGGAGTTTTTAGTTTATTTAATTGCCCTTTTCTTTGAGTAGATTTTGAATGTTCTTTACTGATTAAGTTACTTAGAGTGACTGGGGCCATATCATTTAGAGTTTTAAATGAAGTTATTAATGTTTTGTATACTATCCTGCTTTGTATTGGCAGCCAGTGAAGGGATGCTAGTATTGGTGTTATATGTTGATGTGAGTGTACTTTCATTATTATCCTAGCTGCTGCATTCTGTGCAAGTTGAATTCTTTTAATGTTTTGTTTTGTTGTACCTAATAAAATTAGATTAGCGAAGTCAAAGTGGGGGGTTATGGTAGCTTGAATTATACTGATAAAATCTTGTATGTATACAAGGGGTCTTAGTTGTTTAAGGATTTTGAGCTTGAAATAGATTTTCTTTGTGGTATTTCTAATATGGGTATCCATTGTAAGATATTTATCTAGGATAACTCCTAAATATCTTACTTCGTTTTTTATTTTAATTTCTTGGTTTTGAAGCGTTATGTGTGTTGGGGGAGTATAAGATTGATTTTTAGTAACAATTAGCACTTATTTATTTATTTATTTATTTATTTAAAGTCTCTTCTATACCGCGCTATTCAGCATCAGTGCGGTTTACAATAAACAACGAACATACACATTTCCAATAGTACTTTGTGTTTACATATGAACAGGAGAATCAACTTGGCTAACAGGGTAACTATATACAATAACAATATATACAATTTACAGGCTGGTCATGTGTTCGTATGGTTTCAGACAGAGGAGCTTTGTGAGGTTTCGGTAATTGGTGCTGAGCTTTCATTGGTTTCCGGGTAATGTAGGAGGAAGAGGTAGTGTTTCACAGCCTTCCTGAATTGGAATATGTCCAATTTTTTCAGTTTTTGAGTGGTTTATTTGGAGGTTATGGGCATTTAGCCAGGATGTGATTTCATTAAAGCAATCTGACAGGAGTTGCATCGGTAAGTTAGGGATTGTAAACGGGATGTACATCATGATATCATCTGCATATAGATGATAGAGTACACCAAATATTTTAAAGATATTGCAAACTGGTTTTATGTATATATTAAATAGAAGTGCTGATAGCGCTGATCCTTGTGGTAAACCCGTTTCAAGTTTGTATGGAGCAGATTATTGATTGCCTATTCTTACATTTTGGGTTCTATTATTTAGATAAGAGGAGAACCATTTCTAAACTCCCAAACCGTCTCTTCATACAGAAAACCAACAATCTCGCCAGTACCGTGGTCAGACCACTACATTATCAACATATCCCACACCTATCAACTCAAAAATAACAGAGAAAACAAACACCACGCAAGGAGATTCAAAGCATTTAACAAGGAAGACTTCCTAACAAAAACCCTGCCTAACTTACACACAGACTCCAACAACCTTGATGTCCTGATCCACAACTGGAATACCATAATCTCCTCAGCAGCCAGCACAAATAGAAACAGCACCAATACCAGACCCATCTCCTCAAAAGCCCGATAGTTCACCCCCAGCCTCCGCAAACTGAAAACCAGACTTAGAAGAACCGAAAGGAAATGGAGAAAAACCAAAAGCGACAGAGACAAAGCAAAATACCTCCACAAACTCAATGCATACCACTCAGAAACTGACAATGCCAAAAGAGCCTACCACACCAAAATCATCGCAACAGCCATAAACAAACCTCGAGAGCTCTTCCAAATTGTCAAAAATCTAACAAAAGCACCCAGTAACTCCGACCAGCTGCCAGACATCCCCCCTGATCTTCTAGCCCGACAATACAAACAGCTGCAGCAACCACAAAACCCACATCACTACGCTGAAACAACAACCAAGACAACTTCATACACTACCCTGATCAGAGACTGGAATACATTCGACACAACCTCAAAAGAAGAAATATCCTCCACCATCTCCTGCTTGAACACCACCACCTCCCCGCTGGATCCTTGCCCTGCCGACTGGATAAAGAAAACCAAAGAAGACCTCAGTGCACCACTAACCCACATCGTAAATGAATCCTTTAAACAAGGACACATGCCAGACGCCCTCAAGACCACAATCATCCGACCAACTCTAAAAAAGCACAACCTAGATTCCCTTGACCCCACCTCCTACAGGCCAGTAGCAAGCCTCCCGCTCACCGCAAAGTTAATTGAGAAGATAGTCCAACGTCAGCTTCAAGAACACCTAGACATTAACAACATACTGGACCCGCAGCAACACGGATTCTGACCATTACACGGGGTCGAGACCCTAATGACCATGCTGATGAACACCCTTATCATAGGAATCCAAGAGAAACACTCCGGATACATCCTAATTTTTCTGGATTTATTTATTTATTTATTTAACACTTATTTATATACCGCATCTTCCAGCGATCAGTTGCGGTGTACAATTAACAACAGTTAACAATGCAGGGCTTGTTTTACATGGAACAGAATAACTTTTTACATAGAACATCTTAACATGCACACATAGGTTTAAAAACTAAGCAGAATAATTCTACTAACACAGATTGTGTAACAATTTAAACAAAGTACTGACTCTACCGCATAGGCAGATCATATCAGTTGCAACTATATACAAGTTGGGTATCAGTGCATAGGAGTGGAGTGTTTATTCGATTATGTTTTGTGTGTTATCCCTTGAAGAAGGGAGTATACGCTTGATGTGGGGGGGTTCATGTTTAGCCTTTATCTAAGTTGAGTGGAATGTTTTCTATGGAATTATAGTGTTTAGTGAATAGATATGTTTTCAATTTTTTTCTGAATTCTGTTATCTCTGTTAGTGATCGTAAGTTCTCTGGTAACGAGTTCCAAGTTGTTGGAGCTATGTGGGAAAAGGCTCTATTATTTGTAATTTTGTGAGATCTTATATATTCTTTTGGAATCTTTAGTTTATTTGATTGTCCTTTTCTATGAGTAGACTTAGGTAGTTCTTTGTTTATTAAATTACATAGTGTCTTCGGGGCCATGTCGTTTAGGGCTTTGAATGTAGTTATTATTGTTTTGTAGGTTATCCTGCTTTGTATTGGTAACCAGTGCAGGGAAGCTAGAATTGGTGTGATGTGTTGGAGTGAATTTATCTTTAATATAATTCTAGCTGTTGCATTTTGTGCGAGTTGGAATCTTTTGATATTTTGTTTTGGAATGCCTATAAGTATTAAGTTAGCGAAATCGAAGTGGGGAGTAATGGTAGCCTGTGTTATATTGATGAAATCTTGCATAAATACCAGGGGGCGCAATTGTTTGAGGATTTTAAGTTTGAAGTAGATTTTCTTTAAGGTATTTCTAATGTGGGTTTCCATAGTAAGGTGTGTATCTAAAATGACTCCTAGATATCTTATTTCATTTTTTATTTTAATTTCTTGGTTTTGTAGTGTTATATGGGTTGGGGGAGTAAATGTTTGGTTTTTTGTTACGATCAAGACTTCGGTTTTAGCATGGTTTATATGGAGGTTTTGGGTTTTTAGCCAGTATGTAATTTCATTGTAGCAGTCTGATAGAAGTTGAGTCGGTAGGTTAGGAATCGTAAAAGGTATGTACATCATAATATCATCCGCATAAAGGTGATATTGTATTCCGAATTTTTTAAAGATGTTGCAGACCGGTTTTATATAGATATTGAAGAGTAGGGCTGAAAGCGCTGAACCTTGTGGTAAACCTATTTCTTGTTTGTATGTGTTGGATGTTTGATTACCTGTTCTTACATTTTGTGTTCTGTTATTTAAATATGAGGTGAACCATTTATGTACGGTAGAGTTTATGCCTATCTGTCGTAGGTTGTTGAGCAAAATTGAGTGATGCACGCTATCAAAAGCTGCTGATATGTCAATGAAAAGTAAGATGAACGCCTGTTTATGATTGTCAATTCCTTTTAGGAGTGTATCTATTAATACTGTTAGGAGAGTTTCTACTCCATGGCGGGGCCGGAATCCATATTGTTGATCATCTAGTGGATAAGATAAGTCTATAAATTCCTGTGTCTGTAGTTGCACTACCTTTTCAATTATTTTGGACAAGAATGGTATGCTAGAGATGGGCCTATATGATGTAGGGGATGTTTTATCAAGTTTGCAGTTCTTTAAAATTGGACGTATTTGAGCATGTTTGAGCGGGGATGGAAGGTATCCTTGGGTAAGTGAAAGATTTACTATTGGGAGAATAAAGGATAGTAGAGTTGGTAGTGTGTTTTTTATCCATGATACAGGACATGGATCTAAATACGAAGTTGTGGTATTTAGGCCGGAGATGATTGTTTTTAATGACACTTTTGAAATGGGGTAAAATTCTAACCATTTATCTACAGGTTGATAAGAGATGTTGATATTTTCTAAGGGCATGGTGGGTTTTCTTTGTTTTGTTTTGATAGTGATTAGCTAGGGTTTGAACTGAGATGTCTGTGATTTCATTGTTAGAAGTTTGCTCATTGTTGGTTAATTTTCTGACTATGGAAAATAGCTCTCTAGGTCTATTGTATGATTTTGCTAAGGTTGCTGCGTAATAATTTTTCTTCGTGCTGTCTATTGTTTCCTTATATTTTGTTAGATAGTTATTGTATATTTCCTTGTGTACAGACAACTTGGATTTCCTCCATTTCGTTTCAAGTTTTCTTAGTTCTTTTTTCATTAGTCTTAGAGTGCTGTTAAACCAAGGTGAATTATTTGTTTTAGAGTATATGGTTTTTTTATTTGGTTGGTTATTTTTAGCTGCATTATTAATAGTATCGTTCCAGTTGTTAACAGCGTCATCCAAATTTGTTGTTGATAAGAAGTAGGGGATTGTGGAGTCAAGGAAGTCTGTTTCATTAAATTTTTTGAATTTTGAAGTGGGAGTACTTCTTGTGTAATTATTGGTGCTAGGGATGGGATATGTGAGATTTATTTTGATGATAGAATGATCAGACCAAGGTGTCTCAGTGCATTCTATGGAGTTTGAGTTAAGTAGTTTGAAGAGTATCTCAGGAAGAAGAACCAAATCTAATGTTCCTCCTTTGATATGTGTTGCTGTTTTAATTATTTGATGGTACTGTATGTCTGCTATGGTGTCTAGGAATAGTTTAGAGTCTAGTGTTGGTAGGGATGGAAGGTTAAAGTCGCCTAGCATGATTACAGGATTTTGATCAGTAGATGAGCTGAGGAGTTCAATAAGAGAATCCAGGCCATCTGTTTTATTGTCTGGTGGTCTATAAATTAAGCAAATTTTTATGAGGCCGATTTTTATTAATAATGTGTCCATGTTATTATTGAAATTTGAATGGATTGGCTTGGCGTTTAATGTTTTTTTAGTCATCATTAGAACTCCACCACCTTTTTTGTTGGATCTATGTTTGTAGAATGTGTCGTAGTTCTCTTTATCAAGTTGATTTAGATAGACTGTATCTGTTTCAGAGAGCCATGTCTCTGTGACACATAAGATGTCAGGTTTTAAGTCAGTTATCAGGTCATTAAATATGGGTAATTTATTTTTCATTGATCGTGCATTAATTAGGATGCATGATAGGGAGGATGAGCAGATAGAGCAGGTTTTCTTGTCCTTTTGTAGTGTATTTGTTTGTTGTATGTGTATTAGCCTATGATAATTAATTTTTGGGTGGAATTCATGAGAGTATCTCATATGGCAGTCATTTCGATTATGTGTGTGTATTATAGGTATAGTCATGTGATTTTTATAGTTTAAACATGAGGATAGATCAATTGTTATTATTGCTAATAATATACAGGTGTATGATATTCGCGAGAGCATGTTGTTAGGGTGAAGCATTTTCTGTATTTGGCTCAAGGACTATTGGGTAGGGTCGTGATAATGTAGTTGTATGTCAGCAGTGGTGAATTCTGATAAGAGTTATGTGGCAGTATTGAAAGTTGTTATTCAAAGTGAGTTACTGTCAACAGTAAGGCCAGATAATTACTGACGACAGTAAATCCAATGTACAATACTGACAACAGTAAAACCAAAGTACTTCACTATCTATACTAAATCCACAGTGAGTTACTGACAACAGTAAAATCAAAGTAAGATATTAACAATAGATCAGGACAGGATATTGGTAGCAGTAAAGAGTCTGTGAAATACTAGCAACAGAAATATGAAGTGAATTACTGACAACAGTACTTCTAGGTAAAATTACTGACAACAGTAAGTTAAAGTGAGTTATTGATAATAGTTATGAATCTACAGTGCCTTAATGGCAATATGACATCTGAAATTAAGTTAGCCAACAATTAATCTAAGTTGAAATACTGACAACAGTAATGATTCAGAGGTGGATCAGGGACAACAACAAAAGATCTGGTGTGAACTTAGAGTTATTTTGGTAGCGTATACTTGCTGCGATTCGTTGGTGTGTCAGTTCAGTGGTTCAACGCGAGCTCGACCTTGAGGGAGCTCAGCATTGCGTTGAGAGAGGCTGTTGGTCTCTGCAAGGCGGAGCTGTTTCGTTTCCGTGGGAGCTTGAGGTTGAGGTTCCTTGACTGGCCTCTTGGATATATCAGCGGCATTCGACACCATCTCCCATAACACCCTTATCCACAGACTCCAAACAATTGGGATCAAAGGTACTGTACTCCAATGGTTCAGGTCCTATCTAACCAACCGACAGCAACTGATCCGCACCAAAACCTCCACCTCATCCCCCTTCCAGCAACATCAAGGAGTACCACAAGGATCCACACTATCAGCCATGCCTTTCAACATCTACCTCCGTCCAATCTGCTCAGTCATACGCACTCACAATGTCAACTTCCACATATACGCCGACGACATATTGCTCTACGCCCCAATTACAACCACGGACCCAACAAACGACCAGCTATCAACCTGCTTCACCGACGTATCCAACTGGCTACAAGAGAACAACTTATCCATTAACATAAAGAAGACCGAAGCCCTTATAGTGACAAAAGACCCAGACTTCAAACCACTCACTCACCTCACCATGGGAACCACGCAAATTCAAATACAACCACACATAAGATATCTCGGCATTATCATTGACCAAGCCCTAACTCTTAAGCAACAAATCAACAAGACCACGAGAACTGTATTCCACAAGGCGAAAACGGTACAACGCCTCCGACCCCTCCTCGAACCACAAGACTTCAGGACAGTAATGCAAGCTCTAACACTCCCTCATCTGGACTACTGCAACATAATCTACCATGGCCTACCTGCAACACAGACCAATCCCCTCCGAACTGCCCTAAACACCACGGCGAGAATAATTCACAATGCAAGGAAACGAGACCACATCACCCCAATTCTGAGGGACCTTCATATTCTCCCCATTAAAGCAAGAATCAAGTACAAAACTCTTCCACTCACCCACAAAACCATCCACCAAACACAGGGCACCCCACTCCGCACCCTACTGCCTCGCCCAACCCACAACAGAACAACCAGACAATCCTCCAACAGCTCCGTTGCCATCCCCCACAAAAGAACCAAAGCAACTCAACGGACATGCAACAGAGCCTTTGAACTCTATGCCCCATCCCTCTGGAACTCTCTACCAAACCACATCAGGAACAACGGTGATCTCCCATCATTCAAAAAGCAGCTAAAAACCATCCTATTCCAAGAACATCTCTGAATAGGACCCCCCCCCCCCCATTTCTCTCCAAGATCTCCAAACCAGTAACTATGCTATCTTGTCAGTCTCTATGTTCACCCCAAAAATCATCAATGTTGAACCCCCTGTGCTGGCCCCCCCCCCCACATTTGATCCCCCCCCCCCCTGGTTATATGTCCCACCGCTTTGACCCGGTGAAAAGCGGGATATAAATACAGTTAAATAAATAAATAAATTTATGAACTGTGGCATTTATTCCAATTTGTCTCAGGTTGTTAAGCATTATGGTATGGTGCACACTATCAAAAGCTGCTGAAATATCAATAAATAAGAGGATGAATGGCCTCCCAGGGATAGGGCAGAGCTGTGACACTGAAACAGATGCAGGTACCCTTAAACCAGGAGCTATAATAGACCTCTGTAATCAGGTCTAGGGCCTCCTGGGGATAGGGCAGAGCTGTGACACTCCAACAGATGCAAGTACCCTAACACCAGGAGCTATAACAGACCTCTGTAATCAGGTTTAAGGCCTCCTGGGGATAGGGCAGAGCTATGAAAAGGAAACAGATGCAGCTACCATAACACCAGGATCTATAATAGACCTCTGTAATCAGGTCTAGGGCCTCCTGGGGCTAGGGCAGATCTGTGACACTCCAACAGATGCAGGTACCCTAACACCAGGAGCTACAATAGACCTCTGCAATCAGATCTAGGGCCTCCTGGAGATAGGGCAGAGCTGTGACACTGAAACAGATGCAGCTACCATAACACCAGGATCTGTAGTACACCTCTGTAATCAGGTCTAGGGCCTCCTGGAGATAGCACAGAGCTGTGACACTCCAACAGATGCAGGTACCCTAACACCAGGAGCTATAATAGACCTCTGTAATCAGGTCTAGGGCCTCCTGGGGCTAGGGCAGAGCTGTGCAATTGAAACAGCTGCAGCTACCATAACACCAGGATCTATAATAGACCTATGTAATCAGGTCTAGGGCCTCCTGGGGCTAGGGCAGAGCTGTGACACTCCAACAGATGCAGGTACCCTAATACCAGGAGCTACAATAGACCTCTGTAATCAGGTCCAGGGCCTCCTGGGGATAGGGCAGAGCTGTGAAAAGGAAACATGCAGGTACCCTAACACAAAGAGCTATAATAGACTTCTGTAATCAGGTCTAGGGCCTCCTGGGGCTAGGGCAGAGCTGTGACACTCCAACAGATGCAGGTACCCTAATACCAGGAGCTACAATAGACCTCTGTAATCAGGTCTAGGGCCTCCTGGGCATAGGGCAGAGCTGTGACACTCCAACAGATGCAGGTACCCTAACACCAGGAGCTATAATAGACCTCTGTAATCAGGTCTAGGGCCTCCTGGAGATAGGACAGAGCTGTGACACTGAAACAGATGCAGGTACCCTTAAACCAGGAGCTATAATAGACCTCTGTAATCAGGTCTAGGGCCTCCCGGGGATAGGGCAGAGCTGTGACACTGAAACAGATGCAGGTACCCTTAAACCAGGAGCTATAATAGACCTCTGTAATCAGGTCTAGGGCCTCCTGGGGATAGGGTAGAGCTGTGAAAAGGAAACAGATGCAGCTACCATAACACCAGGATCTATAATAGACCTCTGTAATCAGGTCTAGGGCCTCCTGGGGCTAGGGCAGAGCTGTGACACTCCAACAGATGCAGGTACCCTAATACCAGGAGCTACAATAGATCTCTGTAATCAGGTCTAGGGCCTCCTGGGGATAGGGCAGAGCTGTGAAAAGGAAACAGATGCAGGTACCCTAACACCAGGAGTTATAATAGACCTCTGTAATCAGGTCTACGGCCTCCTGGGGATAGGGCAGAGCTGTGACACTCCAACAGATGCAGGTACCCTCACACCAGGATCTATACTAGACCTCTGTAATCATGTGTGACGCCTCCTGGGGATAGGCAGACATTTGAAATTGCAACACAAGCAGGTACCATAACACCAGGATGTATCTTAGACCTCTGTAATCATGTGTGATGCCTCCTGAGGATACGGCAGACATTTGAAACTGCAACACAAGCAGGTACCATAACACCAGGATGTATAATAGACCCGTGTAATCAGATCTGAGGGCCTTCTGGGGATAGGGCAGACTTGCAATCAACACCATGCGCATCTACATTGGAAACAGGTTGGCCCACAGACTGGTATTTCCACCATGTTCTGCATGTTATGATATATAATGCTTGCTGTATATTGTGTTGCACAACTGCCATTGTGTGACCTGTCCCCATACACTTACTTCACGAGGGTAGTCCTCACATCGGTTGAAGCGCCTGGTGAGGCGCCCCCATGCCCTCTTCACCCATGCAAGGTCCTGCCATTTTGAGGCGCCAGGGAAAAGACACCTCTTCCTTGTGCAGATGAGTTTCCTGAGTATGTTCAGCTCCCGCCATGTGAAGGCCGGCTTCCTGGATCGCCTGTCCATTTGTGCATGGCTTGATGACGCATGTCACACATGTGCCGTGTCGCGCACGTACACACACTACTACGGCGTGCAGCACACATGGCATTGTGACGCCCGGTACATGGCAAAGTATTCTTAGCAGAACAGTGAGACGCGCCGCGAATGGTATGAGCCGTTTTTACAATACCCATACACCCAATCTCGCTGCCACGCCCCCATTTATTACTTTAATTGGTGACTAGCTGTTTACGTTACGGTGGGGAGGCTGTCTGGCATTTGGCAGCAGACGCATCATAGGGTGCCTTAGCTTGCGGCGTGCCTTCTGCGGCTCATGCTCTGCGCCACTGTAGTGTACAGAACTAGGGTGAATGTGTATTTTGCTTTAACCACAGACTACAGAGATGTGTCTAACTGTTACAGCCATGCAAAAGGGTGCTGCCTCAGACACTTTTCCTGATGTTGTAGCACTGGGGATTCAAACCCATGAGTGCTGGCTGCAAAGTCATTATATTAACCAGTGTGCTATGCCTCTATGGTCATAATTGTAGCTATGGCTGGCTACACAACATCTGCACGTCAACGCACAAATATTCTGCTGTGCTTACTGGGATAGGGGAAACCCACAGCTAAGGCAGTTTCCCGGGCATGTTATCTTAGGCAAATGAGGTGAGGGTGTTTTTTTCTGGAAAAATGTTTTATGGCATATGTGTGACTGTTACAGGTATAAAATGGATCTGCCACAAACAATCTTACTAAAGGAAGCTCACTGAGGGATTGAACCTATGATGTCTGCTACTGAGGTCATTGTATTAACCATTATGCTATATCAGTATGTGGTTTGTTAAAAACATGGCTGCCTACGGAAATAGTGCTGGTGATCCCACAAACCTTAGGATGTGCTGCATGGGATAGGGGAAACCCACAGGTAAGACACTTTACAGGGCACCTTAGGTTAGGCAAATGAGGTGAAGGTGTTTTTGTGTTGACAAAGTGATTTCAAACATATGTGTGAGTGTTACAGGCATAAAAGGGAGTTGCTTCAGACAATCTTACTAAAGGAGGCCCACTGTGGGATTGAACCTATGATGTATCCAACTGTTAGGTCATCGTATTAAACATTGTACTACATCAACATGGGGCTTTTCAGACCAATGGCTGGTCACACAAAGAGTGCAGGTCACCGGACATACTGTGTGCTGTGGTAACCAGGATAGGATAGAAACAACAGTACCCATAATGCAATTCACATGCAGGACACCAGTCTACATCTGCTCACCAGATGGGGTATGCACTTCTACAGCACGTCAGCTTGGTAGGGGGGAGTGACTGTGCGTGTTACTGCCACTGACCACCTACAGGCCATGCCATTGTGCATTTTCTGTGATCACTCTGAGTGTGAGGTGGGGTGTGCAGCACCAGGTCCACAGTACCCGAGTTGGCTGAGGTATGCTTTGCTGCAGGTCTCTATCAGTGCTAGCGTATGACAGGTATTTGCAGAGATGCCTGCATTTGTCCTGTTTCCGTTTGTATTTGCCAGTTATGTCTGCCCCTTGTGGACCATGATGCAACCAAACTGGTGCATAGCCAGTGTGCTTGCCATGGTCACTTGTTTGTGGAGCAGGAGTGTGTGTGGCCTCACATGATGATGATGATGTACATAGCAAAGCACCCTCTCTGGGTTAGGGTGGGGGACATGATCTGCCCCCAACAGAACCACACTCTGAACATCTCCAACAGGGGCAGTAGTGCAACATGATGACAGGCTGTGAGACCAGCAACCACCATCCTTTTGCCAACCTGTCAGTTGATGCAGGTTGGTACCTGTGACAGGGCCACTGGCAGACAGGTAATAGGCCTGATCAGCTCAACTGCCCCCCCATCATGATCTGGCATTAACCAGCAGAGGCCACAGTCAGTGTGCACCTGCTGCACTCTGCAAGGTGTTGCAGCCATACACATCTAACTGCAGACAGTGTGCTAGCCCATACCTAGTGCATGTTCCCAGAGGAACTATGTGCACCCAGATGTTGGATATTAGCACCAACACTAAGCAAGTCTGTCAGTGATTGGGCCCCAGAATTGGGAACTCACTAACATCACTATTGAAAACACTCTATGGCACTATGTGGGAGGGTAGACATGCCATGGTCACTGCTCAGTCAGAGTGAGAGTGCCCTCACAGCCTGACTTGCCGTGGCCACCCTGTCCGTGCAGATGGGGTTTGCGCACTACAATATCCCAGCCATTGCCCTATGCCCTATGCAGATGCATCCTGGATAAACCACCCTGTGGGAGACATACCCACAATACCTTGCTCATCATTATGCACATTGGAAGGCTAACAGTGGAACCAGTGCAAGCATTGGGGGCTCAGTGGGGTGTGGGCAACCACAAAACACTGGATAAACATACACAGATTACCACACCTATTTGAGCATTGTGCAAAGATAGCAGTGGTTGGCAGCCCTGGCCGCAACACCAGTCATGGGCTTAGTGAAGGCATTGGTAAGATACTCAATACTGTTAGTGTCACTCTCCAGGGTGGTAAACACTGTCAGAAATTGATGAGGGGGCACACACCACATATATCAGAAAGGTTGCTATGATGAATCTTTGTTAGAAAGATGTTTTTAATTTATGATTTGTAATCTGACATTTGTCCTAGCTATCTTTTGATGTATATGGGACCTGTTTCCATGTTTATGACAGCATTGCTAAGGTATGCAGGTGCTAGTAGTGGGAGCTGCCACTCCGCGCAGGGCACAACAACCTGCCTTTTTATTTTATTTTATTTAATGTCTCTTCTATACCGCGCTCTTTAAAAATCAGTGTGGTTTACAGGTAACAGATTTGTGAAGTGCAGGCAGGCCTACACTGGACTTACAATAAACAGGGGATTATATACAGGGTTAACAGGGTAACTATGTATAAGATAACTTGCTGTCACATGTTATGAGGACATTAGTCTCATTTCATTACCCTTTGGATGGTGGAGCCTGTGGGTATGGGTGTTTGTGCCCCTGTTGGCCAATGCTCTGGGGCAGAGGTTCACAAATCCGGTCCTGGTGGTTCAGACAGGATTCAGGTTGTCAGGCTGTCCCTACTGAATATGCATGAGGTACATTTGCATACAATGGGGGCAGTGCCTTCAAATGCATCTCATGCATATTTATTAGGGACAGCCTGACAACCTGAATGGTGTTTGGCCCTCCGGAACTGGGTTTGCCAACATCTGCTCTGGGCAGTGAACATTATTATTGTGTACGTGTTGTGTAGGGTAAAATATAGGGACATGGTCTGCAGGAGCCACAGCTCATAATTGAACCTGTGACCTCCTGCCCCTATACACACTGACTGTGTGTACTGCACCAAACTGTTGCCACAGAAGTAGGTCCTTCCCTGGAGATACCATTACTGTTCGTCAGACAGATCTTGTCTGTTGGACTGCACGCCACCCACCTAAACAGGGCTTGGCCTTGGTCTGCTGTGGGCAGATACCAGTGCCCCCTCCACCGCTAGCACCCTTCCGCCACCATGCTGATATGTCCTTCTGCCGGTGGTGCTGGTGGTGCGCAGTCCCAGCTCATCCAGTGTGCAGGTAGGCGACTCACTATGGTGTGGGATCTTGGGTAGGGTTGCCTACATAGACATGCATGCTTCCCCCCGGCACCGCCTGTCAATGTTATGTGCCCTTTGGGGTACCTGCTGGGTACTGTCCCCTGGGACACTGTGGGACACACACTCGTGGGCATATTTGTCCTTGGTCAGTTGCTGTCTTGCTGATTTTCCATTTTTACATTCCTATGTGCCACCTAGGCATCTGCCTAGTCCACCCTGTGCCCCAGCTTCCCCACTGCATGTCCCCCTGTACCCCATTTGCAGTCTCACTGTAGTGCCCTTTTGTACTTGGGCACTATGCTGTTGCTGCACATGTATCACTACTATCACTTTTCTTGGTTTCCTTGCCTTTGTTGTACATTGCTGACTGAAATGTTTTCTCTCTCCTGCAAATGTGCCTCTAACGCGAGGTTTTCATTGGCGGTAGTTTTCAGACCTTCATTTCACAGCGTTAGTGTACCTGGGGCCTCTCCCCACCCACTCCCCGCCCATTAACCTGTTCTCTCTGCCCTCTGGGGAGCCTTAATCTACCCTCTGTGTGCCTTAACGCCGCCGGAGACGCTATCGCGCAATAATGTTACTTGCTCGCGCGATAACATTACGTATCGCATTCTAACTGCGCTGCTGCGATGTTAGCGCTGTTTAGTAAACATCCCCCTTAGTATCAAAAACTCCTCGGCAGTAACATTAGATGGCTGGCTTTACTACCAGCCATAGAGAGGTTATTTAAAATGTTCCAACCAGTGAAAATCATATTTTCTGAGCCAGGAAAAATGCCCAGTTATCATCAAAAACGTTTCTGAGGATGAATTAGCAAAGGTTTGGCTGTACTATCTGCACAGTCAGGCAGTGATTTTATAAAATGCGATTTTAAAAATTGAGTCTCAAAATATCTCAATAGAGAGGTGGCTGGAGTAATCAGTGACCTTAGAAACAAGTTAGTAACTAGGAAGAATGAAGTGTTTTTGCCTCTGATAATCAGAAAGAAGATAAAATATGTTGAAGAAGAGGGCAGCATTGATGCAGTAGATACCAAGCAATCTGTATCATCTTTCTACACCACTTGCATTGATTACTTGGATCAGTGGAACACTCACTTCCAGGAGAATGGGAAACAACAGTGGACTCTCCTTCAAAAACAACCAGAGTGGTATGAGCTGCTAGAGTCATCCTTAGAATACGTTTTGTCTACAAGACCCGGCCTAGAGTTAGTAATAAATGATACTGAACTGTTTGATGAGTTCTCTTGTCTTAAGTCATTTGTTTCTGAAGAAAAAGTACAAGAATGAAAAAAACCCAGACACCACGTTTGACGAAAAATGGAAGGAGGTGTTTGGACACCTCAAAAGTAATAAGGTACCCTATAAAAATTTATGCAAACTGGTTGAATTTTTTTTATGTTTGCCAGGTTCCAATGCTCCAACAGAAAGGTGCTTTTCAATCATGAACATAGTGTTATCTATGGAAAAAAACAACTGCATGTAGAGACTCTCAAGTGTCTAATTGTAAAGTACAATTTTGAGTTGAGTTCCCCATAACTTTTTAATTATCTTAGTGGAAATGTTGCTATTTTGAAGAAAAATCACTCTGTAGAGAAGTACAAGAAGTAGGCCTGATTGACAAATTTTGGGTTAAAATTAAAATTGTAATTATAAACATATTTTTTATTTTCCTTAAATTTTAACCCCCCCCCCCCCCCCAGCTTGATTGAGTGTCCCGTATTTGAATTTAGAAAAGATAGTCAGATTTTTACAGCCTTCATAAGCTGTTACTAGAGATTATGAGCTGCTACTGAGAGCACCAGACTGGAAAGGGTCCTTAAAACCAGCCTGAAAAAAACATTCACCTTTCTTTTTTTCTTAGCTTTCCTTTACTGAATGTGCATCTTAACTTTCTGAACCCACCTTCTGTCTCTTTAGGATGAGTGATGTAATAATGAGTCTCTGTTCTCTTAAAGGCCCCTCCTCCACCCACACCTACCGTAGTTCAACAGGGAAAACCCCCCCCCCCCCCCCCCCCCCTCCTATGCCTTGTGTTCTGGAGGATTTTTGCCTTCCCTTCCCTGTCAGTAACAATCGGCACATTTGGTTCGGTTCTGCACTTTGTTGGCTCTGATTGTCTGGGCTGAATGTGGATGCTTTCCCCATCCCCTCTCCCCTTGACCTTTCACCTCCTATTGTTGCACTGTAATGAGAGGAGGCTGGTGGCAGCTGAGTCCCTGCAGGGTGTCCTTCCCACTCCCTGGCTCGCTCGGGGCACGGCAGCAGGTGCTGCAGGAGTCCCCGTCTGCGGCCTCTGTGAGTCTGCAGGGGCATTGCTGCTCCAGGGAGTGCTGTCAGGATTACTAACTGCCTCCCTGTCCCCAGGACAGGATGAGCTAGTCTGGGTTATACCTCATTGCACCGCATCTCGTAGAGAGAAATTGGAACCACAAACCCATACAGGCAGATGACGGCACAGCGTATCCCTGATAACCTGATTAGAAGCTCTAATCTTAGATAAAGGCTTTTACCAGTCTTGAAAGTTACATCTCCAAAACGTTTTTTAAACCTAATAAAGATATGATATCTGCCTATCTATTTTACTTACTACAAGGGCATTACATCTAGAGGTGCAGTGGCAGACCTGTCTATCTGTGCCTTAGCACTGCAATACCAGTGGTAATGCAGATCGGCAGTGAAGTGCTCTGTGTGTGTGTCGCGCGCGCATACAGTATGTATGTGTGTATCTCTGGGGCAGGACTGAAGTGCATTTCTATAGAAGATGCTAAATACACGCACACAAAGAGGACACTCGATCGCTATGTATCTGCTCATGATTCTTTTCTGTATAGAACAGGAGATACGTAGATCTGGTTAGTTTATTCCTTGGAAGAGTATTGGGGATGAGAGACTGTAAAGTAGGATAGCTACTAAACCCTTCTAAAATCAGATTGCAGGCATGTTTATAATCCAGTAATTTAGCTTCTTAGCCTCTAACTTGCTCTTCCAGAGAAGACGAGGATTTTCCTCTCACTTGAAATATCAAATGATGTTTAATCACTTTTTTGGTTTCATTCCTATCTTCTTAAGCAACAATGGGTTTTAACAAATGTTGTTCTGATTAGTCTGAGCAGAGGCTTGGGCTCACAGACTATACTGGTTGAGGTAATTGGGACCAGCTTGCAGGGCAGATAGTCTTACGTTTTTTTTAATGTTTAGCTCACATCTTTCCATTAGTACAGTAGCTCAATGCAAGTACACTCAAGTACAGTAGGAGTTTCCCTGGCCCTGCAGAGCTCACAGTCCAACGGGCCGATGCAGAAAGCCAGCTCTGAAGTTGCATGCTAATAACTCTACGCCTCTATGCAACACACCGATAGCACGTGACTTTAGTGCCAACATGCAGAAAGGGGTGCATAAGCAAACTAGTCATGTGTTAAATTGTGGTGGAAATGTCAGTGTTAAACTGGGAGAGCAAGTCAAACACATGCGCACAGAACAACGTATAAGGCAGCCCCAGTCTGGTGCATCCCAGAATGCACTGCATGGGGCCAGGTTTCAAGATGGCAGCGCAGGAGCGGAAGCACATGGGCAACGCTTCTGCTCCATTGTAAAGGTACTGGGAGGGGGGGGGGCGGGGGATTTTGGGACGCTGAGTCACCAGGCTTATTTTTAATTGGATGGCTGGAGGGATCGGGGCTGCTGGGCCACCAGGGATTTGATTTCTGTCAGGGGCACTGGTCCTCCCGACAGTATTTTGATGGCATTGGGGGGCTTTTCCCAATCCCTGGATCATCTGAGGGGAGGTTTGACACTTCACCTCAGATGATCCAGGCATAAGGGAAAGCCTCCAATGCCATCAAAATACTGTTGGGAGCATGCTTAGGACGTTTAAGCCACCTCAGACCCAGGCATCGAGATATTGGTACTTCAACTGATTACAAAATCCTCTATCTATGCCATTTTAATATGTGCAGCTCATTTGCCTATAATTTAAATATGCTTGCTTTCCCTTTGCTGGTTACATGTGCATTAGTCTCTTCTCTGCATTTGGCCTGTCATAACTTGTGCTTGTAAGCTGCATTATCTTCATGCAAAGGGCACGTTGGGTTTTCTTCATCAACCTGCAAGCTTGTACCTGAGGCAACAGAGGGTTAAGTGACTTTCTTAACGCCCCAAAGAGTGCTAGTGGGATTTGAACTCTGGTTTCTATGATCACACATCAGCAGCTCAAACCATTAGGCTACTCCTCCATACCATACAGCAGATGCCGGTCAGAATTACATCCCCTGCCCTGCTCCCCCCTCCACCCCCCCACCCCCCCCCCCCCCCCAACTTCGGTATTTGAGTGCGCTGTAGTTGTGGGCAATGTGGTTTACTATGCATTCCACATAATGCACTGAGCTATAATGCAAATACCACTAGTACAGTGTAACAGTAATGAGTTAATCTGAGAAAAGAAAATTATTTGGACGTACAATCCAACTACCGTGCAGCAGATGCCAACATCCCCATCTTAATCTCACCTATGCATGTACTGATTTTGTAATCAGTTGAAGTACCAATATCTCAATGCCTGGGTCTGAGGTGGATAATTTCCCGGCCTGCTCTCGTTCCATGGATTTTAAGCCAGTACTATCCGCACCTTGCTAAGAAAACCCAGGGGATAGTCACAATATGGACAACTATCCACGGGGTTGCCAGGAGTCGGCATCAGCACTTAATAACAACAACTATCCATATTAGGGTTGAAAATCCACAGTGAAGTTATATGTTCACCAGCCATTGGTAAGCATATAACTTTGAATATCATCCCAACAGAATTCAAGAAAAGCCTGGAATAAATCTAGAGGACCCTGTAGGCAGGGGACTCCACTGGGTCACATAGGTTCAACTGTGCTAAGGCTATCCCTGTACAAAAGAGCTCTCTATTATATCCTCTGATCAATAGTATAGTTCTCCCAGCTCCCTGTGCACTCTTCCACAGCCTATCAGCATTAAAAAAGCTCCCTTAGATGTCTTATACTTCCGTCCACAGGCTCTGATCAATAGGAGAGTTCATCCATTATAATATAGCAAATGACGGCAAATAAAAACTAAAATGGCCGGTCCAGTCTGACCAGCAGCAATTTGTCCCCTTTGGGTAAATGCATACATTAATTTAGTTTAATTGCAAAATTTATATTCCATCTACAAAGCCAAAGCCAATCTAAAGTGGATTATAAAAAAATGCAAAGAATCATCATACAGTACAAATATAATCTCAACCCTGCATAATACATCATTACATTTCAAAAGCATCATAAAATATAAATCATGATATAAAAATATAATAAACTGTAATAAAACTATCCTATAATAACAGACATAAAAAAAATGCAACCCATTCCCCCATGTCCTTCACTTAGCCTATAGCATTGTACTACTGCTCTTTGCCGCATCATGTAGGCTATCTTTAGTGTTTTGAATTTTAATTGCTTTATTTTACATACCACTTTTTGACGGTGCAGCAAGGTGGTTTCTCCGTGAGCAAGCAGGAAGTATGTCCTCATGTATGGGTGACATCCCACATGGAACCCTGCGCAGGAATGCTCCCCAGTTCCATTGAACGTTTTTGGGAGCTTCCATCGTGCATGCATGCCTGCCGCGGTGCCATCTTTTCTCCAGTCTTCTTTTTCCGTGGAGCCCCTAGAATGTGTTCCTGTTCGTTGCTGGAAAAAGTTGATCGTTTTCAGGCCTTTTGGGGTTTTGTTTTCTTATTTTCTGATGCTTACCACCTGTTGTGCTGGTTTTCAGATCTTTTTGAATTTTTGTGCTCGGGATCTCTTTTTTTTCCCCTTGCAGGTTTTTTGCTGGCTGGAGACATTGAGGCCTTTGATTTTGCAGTGGCAATTTTTCCAGTCATGTCTAAAACTGTCAGCAGTGTGCACGCACCATCTCAGTTACTGATCAACATAATTGATGCCTTCAGTGCCTCAGCCCTGGCCACAAGCCTTCCTGTTGTAATCTCTGCTTGCAGATGACCAGGAAGGGCCTCAAGGGACAGAAAAAGCAGCATGAGTCCCTCTTTAAGCCATTGGACTCGGTGTCTTCGGCAGCAGCATCAACATTGATTTTGACACCAACACCCTCACAGGGCTCTGCCAAAACCTCATCTTCGTACAGTGCCCATGCTCACTCGGAGCCGAGGGCCTGTAGTACCATGGAACGGAGGCTCTCCATTGACCTGTCGGAGCCACAGAAGGATTCACCATCTGTCCTATTGACATTAAAGTGGCGACTAGTACCCAGTAACAGGTTAAGTGCAGCAGGGAGGCACAATCGTTAGATGCCTGCCCCACCCCCCCAAGCAGTATGGGCATTAGGGGCCCTATGTGCACCTGACTGGCCCCGCACGTGCCTGACTGGTTTCAGAGGGAGCCAGTGAGGCCCGAAGGCTGGCACCCCGGTTCACCTCTACATAGCTGTGGGAGTAAATAGCGGCATTTTGCTTTACTTCCACGGCTGTGAGAAGTCGCAGATACCGGCACCACTGAATTCCTGGAGGTTAAACAGAGCTACTTCCTGTCTTGCACATAAGTCAGGAAGTACTCCTCTTTAACCTCCAGGAGCTCAGCCACAGGAGAAAAGGAAAACGCCTGCAGCTGTGCAGAAGTGAGCTGGGGTGCTGGACATCAGGCCTCACCGGCTCCCTCTGAAGCTGGTCAGGCACGCACAGGGCCCCTCATGGGGTGGGGTCATTTGTGGGGGGGGGGGGGGGAGAGTCGCTGGTTCTGTAAGAAGACTGGGGACTAGAATGGGAAATGGGCTAATGTTGGGGGATGGGGACATTATTATTGAAAGAGAGATAATGCTGGGAGGGGCTGGGACTGGAGGAGGGCTGATACTGGGGGGGCCAGTACTGAAAATGGGATGATGCTAGGGGATGGAGGGATTGGAAGGGAGATGATGCTGGGACGGACTGGAACTGGAGGAAGCCTGATACTGGAGAGAGGCTAGGACTGGAATGGGCTGATGCTGGAGAATAGGGAAATTGGAAGGGGGATGATGCTGGGAGGAACTGGGATTGGAGGGGGACTTATACTTGGGGGGGGGGGCTAGGACTGGGAATGGGCTGATGCTGGGAGATGAGACTAGAAGGGAGATGATGCTGGGAGAGGCTTGAACTAGAAGGGAGATGATGATTAGGGTGGAATGGAAGGGGATGGGGCTGGAGCTGGGGCTGGGGAGAGAAAAAAATAAGCTGTGGAGTGAGGATGGAGAGGGGGAAAGATATTTTGTGTCGGAGGGAAGAAAAAAAAGGTCATACAGTGGGAACAGTTGAGAGGGAGGGGCATAAGAACGAATACTTGGGTAAAAAGGGAGAACACCAGTGTTAATGAATATTGGAGAAGGAAGTAGCTGGGTGGGTGTGCGGAAGGGATGTAAGAGGTGGTACTGGGGAAAGGGAGATGGGGAGAGCAGGGTCTAGGACTTAGATGGAGACTTTAAAATTGGGTGGGAGAAAAGAAGAAGACAGAATCTAAGATTGGCTGGGCATGGGGAGAGTAAATGGGGACTCAGATGGTGGGCCCAGGAGCTAGCATAACTCATTGTGCATGCAGCTCCAGCATTCATGCAGCAGCATCCCCAGCTTCATCTTTCTCCGAGTCAGAAACATCAGCCAATGCTGCCCGTAGCCTTCACTTCCAGCATGCAGGGCCATTCACCAGACGTGACTGCTACAGGCAGCAATGGCTGCTGCATGCTGACTCGGAGAAATAAAGATAAAGCTGGGGATGGTGCTATGAGATCTTTCTGCTGCTGACTTGGAAAAAGAAAGAAGATGCCAGGGATGGTGTCATATGATATTTTTTCCAAAGTGGGAGGACAGAGAGAGGGAGAAAAAGAGAGATTGGATATACTGGATATGGGGGGGGGGGGGGGGAGAGTGAGTGAGAATGGAGAATAATGAATGAAGAAAAAAGAGGTGGGGAATGGGAGAACTAGGGTGAGGGTTGAAAAGTGGTAGGTCGATGGAGTTAAAAAAAGAGGGTGATTGAGGACTGGATAGTAAGAAAGAGTACAGACGTTTGAGTGGATAGAGAGAAAAATAAATGGAAGAAAGCTGAAGGGAAAAAATAAATATTCAAGATGGAATGAAGTGAAGAAAACAGAAGAAACAAGAAATGGCAGATGGACTAGAGACCCATAGAAAGAGAGCTAAGAGAAGACAGAGGAAAACAGAAACCTCAGATTGGGACCAGCATGATCAGAGAATAATATGGTCAGACAACAAAGGTAGAAATAATAATTTTATTTTCAATCTTTATATTCTATATAGTACAGGAAAATGCATCTCTTTCTATTTCTCTGGTGTTGCATTGTATGCAGAATCTGGCTTCTTGGGATTGCAGTTTAATTTTTATCTACATATTTTTATTTTTAGGTTGTGGTCACTTATTCTTTACTTGGTGAGGGTCTGTGTTCTGAGTGTGTGACGAAGGCTAAATGTTCTGTTAACATGGAGTTTTATGTAGAGATCTTTACTGTAGTAATCTGAACTGTTCAGCTTTTCAGATAGGTGTTTGGATTTTCCAGGGCCCGCTGCAATATTTACAGTGCTGCTTTTTTTGGGTAGACTCCTTATGGAGGGGGGTGGGATGTACCAGCATTAATAATAATGAGGGTGGGGGGCCCGGATCTATAGGTTGTAGAGGGCGCCAGAAACGTTAGCACCAGCCCTGGCCGGGAGCACCTGCAAAGGTGCCCCGGCAGGAGGATTTAACTCCAAAAGCCCCAGAGGGCCACCGGCAGTCTCCTGCTGCTCTAACCATCATGGAATCCCTGAGACAGGTATGGGAGTCGGTGGCCAAAGTCATCATACCAGCCCCAATGACCTCTGAGACCGCAGTGCTGGCTGAGCGCCTTCAGGCCCTCGAGGCACACATGGCAGCTCTCCTGGCTGTACAGTCTCTGGTGGTCCCACTGCCTGCAGTGGCATCACCATCTGACATGCAGCTGATCCTGGAGACCCACTCCCTCTGGTTCTGACTGCCATCTCGTCCAGCATCTTGGGCTTTGATGCTCTCACCAGTGCCATCAAGAAGACCGCCATTGGTCCCATCATGGCCCACCTTCTCTGAGGGGTGGGAGACGGAGAAGGATTGGTGATCTCTGAGCAGGAGTCTTCGGATCTTCTCTTGGACCCATTCTCTCTATACGAGAGAAGAAAGTCACCCCTAGAGAACATGTCCTTCCAGGACTTTGTCGAGGACATGATAAAGGCATTTTGTTCTCCCTGGAGGCAGAAGATGAGCCGAGGGTGGAGGAGATGGAGATCTTCCAATACCCCTCAGCTCTCAAGGAGGCTATTATGGTGCCCATGTAAAGGATCCTGCAGTGGCTGCTGCTCAGGATGTGGGAAAAAACCCTGACAGTACCGACTATCAGCTAAAGGCTCGATTCCATGTACGAGGTGCAAAAAGTCCCCGACTTCGAGAAGCCTCAGCTGCCCCATTACTCCTTGGTGGTGAAGTCTGCCATGAGATGGGTTAAGAGCTTGAAGACACACTCATTGGTGCCATGGAGCCAGGAAGCCAGGGCCCTCGATAGGCTTTAGGAGGAGGTGCTTTCAGAGCTCTATGCTAGTTGCCCGCATATTCTCCTACCAGCGTTACATGGTTATGCTCCAGAGGGACATCATGGGGAACCTCAACAAGTTCAGTTCCCTCATACTGGCAGAACACCTTGACTCCTTCTGCACCCTGGTCAGCCATGGTAAGGCCTGCTCTAAGTAGATGGTTCATGTCACCTATGATACCTTTGAGTCAGTTGGCTGGGTGGCAGCAATGGACATCGGATATGATGCCTTGCCTGGCTGCAATCCTCAGACATGGAACAGTGGATCCAGGACAAGCTGGTGGACATGTCTTGCCAAGGGGAGAACCTCTTTGGCAAGCCAATGGAGGAGAGGGTGGGCAACACTGAGAAGGAGCAGGTTACCATCTCCAGACTCTCGCGTAAGACTGTGGACCCATCGAAGAAGACATATCAGGGGAAAAAGCCTTTTTATCAGCAGAAGCACCAATAATACCAGAGCCCTCAGAGTGCTCAGCAGAGGACACAGGCCCCTCATCAGCAGTGGTGCCCAAAGTGCAGAAGGCCCAACCCATATCCCAGCTGCAGCTGGGGGCGGGCTTTTGACTAGTTCCTCAGGAGCATAGCCAATCACCTTCTTCCTGACGGGGTACCCCTTCAAGGGGGGGACGGCTTGTCCACTTTGCCTATAGATGGTCTCTCATCACCATAGATTCCTGTGTGCTGCAGATAGTCTGTGACGGGTGCCTTCTGCATTTTGCACAACTGCTGCCTCACTTCTTCCTCAGGGAGTATCCTCTAGACCCGCATCACCACAGTCTTTTCCAAGCAGAAGTTGCCTCCCTGCAGGCCGACTTGGCCATTGAGCTGGTGCCCCTGGCTCAGATTGAACATGGTTCTACTCCCAGTACTTCCTGGTACCCAAAAAATTGGAGGTTCAGACCCATCCTGGACCTAAGAAACCTGAACCATTCTTGGTTTGGGAAATGTTCAAAATGGTCTCCCTGGGAACATTGCTTCCATATCTCCTCAAGGACGATTGGCTATGCTCCTTGAATCTGAAGGATGTGTATATACACTTCCTGATCCATCCTCTTCACAGAAAGTACCTTCACTTCATGCTAAGTGGCCAGTACTTTCAGTTTTGAGTACTTCCCTTCGAGCTGGCTTCTGCCACCAGGGTCTTCACCAATTGCCTTGGGAATCTTCGTCTTCCCTTGCTTAGATGATTGGCTCATAAAGAGCTCCACTCCAGATGGTGTACGGCATTTGGTTCACTTGATTATTCAGGTGTTTGAGCAACTGGGATTCATCATAAACTACTTCAAGTCACACCATCAACCCTCTCAGCAGCTCAAGTTCATTGGGGCTCTCTTCAATATCTCTTGGGCCTGAACATTCCTCCTGATAGATCACCTGCAGCAGGTCATAGAGGTGATCATCGCTATCTGGCAGAAGCATCTCACGACAGTTCAGGGGTGCTCCGGATGCTGGGCCACATGATCTCCACAGTGCATGTGACCCCCCTTAGCCCATTTCTGAATGGATCAGACTCAATGGACTCTGAGTACTCAGTAGTGGCAGGCCACAGGCCACCTCAGGGGCCAGGTGGTTACTGTGTTGTTTCCAAAAAAGCATCTTTCAGGAAATGGAAAAAGAGCCAAATGACGAAACCTGGAAACAGCACAAGCACTGGCAAGTCAAATGCAAGGCATTGATAAGGCAGGCAAAGGGAGAATTTGAGAAGAAGCTTACTGCGGAAGCAAAAATGCGAAATAAAGACTTTTTCAAGTACATTCGTAGCAAAAAACCTGTGAGAGAGTCAGTTGGTCCATTGGATGATAGAGGGGTTAAAGGGGCACTAAGAGGCGACAAGGCGATAGCGGAGAGACTGAATGAATTCTTTGCTTCGGTCTTTACTGAGGAAGATGTAGGGATGTTACCCATGACTGAAGTGGTATTTAAAGGTGCAGAAGAATTGAAGGAAATATCGATACATCGGGAAGATGTATTACAACTATTAGATAAACTGAAGAGTAGCAAATCACCTGGGCCGGATGGTATACATCCAAGGGTGTTTAAAGAACTGAAATATGAGATTGCAGACCTGCTATTAGTAATCTGTGAACTATCATTAAAATCATCTCTAATACCTGAAGATTGGAGGATCGCCAATGTAACACCAATTTTTAAAAAGGTTTCCAGGGGTGATCCAGGAAACTACAGACCGGTGAGCCTGACATCAGTACCAGGAAAAATGGTTGAAACCATCATAAAAAATAAAATTACTCAGCATGTAGATAGTCATGGCCTAATGGGAACTACAAATTACACTATGGTCCCTTCGTGAACGTATAAAATCTGATCACTCTGGTGCGTTCAAGTTCAACAGCTTTGAAAATTAAGCTTCTGTGTCACTATTATTCATTATCAACAAAACCAGTTTCTAAAGGTCTCAGACTCCTTGTAGCACAGCTAGCAGACCAAAGTCTTACTGCTAATGCTTAATCGCATCAACGACCTTATTTTTAGAACCCGGCTTGTGTTTTTTTACCCTCACAGCTTAAACTCCGTTCCTTTTAATAAAATTTTCAATATTCATACAAAAATCAAGACAGCTGATTTATCAAATCTGTCACTTAGCTGTGATGTTTTCACTCTTTGGAGTTAGCGGCTGTACATATCTTCAATCCCAAAGATCCCGACGCTCTTACGGGGCACCTCTGAGGCGTTTCACTGCCTGTAGTTTCTTCAGGGGATCTTATTTAACACCCTTATAGTGCTCTAAAAATAAACGTGACAACCTCTCAGCTACCATGCTCTATAAACTTAAAAATTAGCATTGTACTTTCTAAATTTGAAATATAAACTAAAAATTACTACTTTTATTTCACTTACTAAATACCGATGCTGCCCACGTTTCACCGCTCTTTAGATTTCTTCTGTCTTGGAATGGCCTGTCTTCCCAAAAAATGCCGCGCATGCGGGTTGCGCTATTGCCATAATCCTTATAACCACTGAAGCAAGCAGATCTTCACAAACCCAGCTGATTATCTCTCTTCACAATGATTGTTATATGATTAAAAATAGCGTTCATATTATGTCAATAAAGTTTCTCCTAAATTCACTTAGATGTGAGGATACGCATCATCATCCCAGACTCCGCAGTAAATGATTTTAACTTTATATACAGGTCTTCCAATCTATAGCTATGTTCAATCCTGACGGAATCACTGTATCTAATTTAAAAATCCACTGCTGTTCTTTCTTTAGAAGAGTTTCATCCAGTGTTCTACCCCCTCGACCCTCTGTCACTTGTTCAACTACTATACAGCTAAATTGATCAAAAGTGTGACCCAACGACATACAATGTGGAACCATTGGTGCTTCCATTCTGCCACATTTTAAGCGACTTCTATGTTCTTTTAATCTTACTTTCAATGGGCGCAACGTTTTTCCAATGTACCATAGTCCACAAGGGCATTGAATCCCATATATTACTGCTCTTGACTCGCAGTTAGTATGAGACTGAAGTTGATACTCTGTCTGCTTATAGACAAACGTGGCTGTTTCTAACATTACTAGACACATATCACAGTGGCCACATTTACTATGGCTGCCACTGTTTATTCTTGGTATCAGGGGAGGGAGAGTCGCTGGACTTAACCAATCTTTTAATGTACGTCCTCTTCTCCATACACAGCGGATCCGTTTGTCTGTTAATCCAGGAACCGTTCTGAGAACATTCTTATGTTTCTTCAAAATGCTTTGTATTGAATTACTGAGCGGGGAAAATCCTGTCACCAGGTTAATGTGAGTGGAATCCTTTTGTGTCTTTTGCTTGCCAGATATAGCATTAAGTAATAAGGGCCGATGATTATATAGGGCTCTTTTATATGCTTGTGACACCACCTTCATAGGATAGCCTCTACTCAAAAACTCACTCTTCAGATGTTTTGCCTGCCGTTTAAATTCTTCCGTATCGGAACAGTTTCTACGAAAACGAAGAAATTGTGAAAATGGAAGCCCTTCTTTCAATTTTCTAGGATGTTTGCTCGTGAAATGTAACAATGCATTTCGATCTGTGGGTTTTTTAAAGACAGAGGTTTTCCATGTGTTATTACCCCTCTCTACCTGCACATCTAAATAGGTTATCTTCTGTTTATGATATGTGTAGGTAAATTTTATATTAACATCACAGCTGTTAATCCATTGTATGAATTGTAAAAATATTTCTTCTGTGCCTTTCCACAATAGGAACACATCATCAATATATCTTTTCCATACTAGCACGTTGGTCCGATATGGAGAAGTGGGTAGCCAATGGGATTCAAAATTACCCATATAAAAGTTGGCTATTGATGGAGCGCAGGTTGCTCCCATAGCAACACCTGCTGTTTGTTTATATAGTGTTCCTTCAAATTCAAAATAATTCTGAAAAATCGCCAATCGTGCTAATGCTGTCAAAAATTCACATTGTGGAGCCGAAAGATCTTCCCTCATAGAGAGAATGGATTGGACCGTGAGTAGAGCTGCCGTTTGTGGTATATTCGTATATAATGATACCACATCCATAGTAACTAATAGGGTGTCAAAATCCTTCGACCATTCGGTCATATCCTCCACTAATCTTAGAAAATGTGTAGTATCTTGCAAGTACGACGGTATAGTCGATAGTAGCGGACGTAAAAATGAATCCAAATAGATGGACAGTGGTTCTAGCACACTCCCTTTCGTCGAGACTATCGGTCTTCCTGGAGGTTGTTGTAAACTTTTATAAATTGAAACTCTTTTTTAGAAATTAATTTATGTTCTAGAGCTGCTTGTGTTAATTGTTTAATTGTAATCTGTAACTCATTCTGTGGATCTTCTAATAAAGGTACATAAGTTGTTTGATCCTGTAGTTGACACTCTGCCTCCTTCAGATAGTCCACTCTTCTCATCACTACTATTGCACCTCCTTTATCAGCTCTTTTTATTACCAAATCAGTTCTATGTCTCAAATCTTTCAAAGCTTGTCCCTCTATCTTCGTTAAGGCAGTATTGTATAATCGAGTGTTTTGTTCCAAAATTGATACATCCTGTAACACCAATTCTTTAAAAATAGCTATTGCTGTAGGCAATGGAGTAGAGGGTGACCATTTAGAAGTTAATGGTAATGGAATATGCTAGGAAGACACCTCAGTTGTTATAGTGTCTATTTTATCCTCTATCTCTTGATCACAGAAATGAAAATAATGTTTCAAATGTAATTTTCGCACCAAATTTTCAAAATCGACTCGAAACTGAAAAGAGTCGAAACTTATAGTTGGAACAAAAGAGAAACCTTTATTAAGCACTTGTAAGGATTCTTTTGATAAATCGTACCCAGAAATATTTTCTACTAGAGTCTCTTGTGATGAAGGGAAATTGTTTATTTCTTCTTCTGACTGGAGCGACTTCGTGTTGCCCGTTCTAATTCATTTTTCTTTTTCTTTGTTTTCCCTTGAGCATCTTCCAAAAAATCTTCCCTAGATGAGGCACTAGACTCCGTCCTAACTGAATCTTCTGACGAGTCATCAAAAGTAACCATTTTCTTAGGTTTCCTCAGCTTATGTTTGGTATCCATCCAAGGATATATGTATCCGGAAGTATAATCTGTGGCATCTCTCTGTAGTTTCTTCAGTTTTTTAGTCATAGTTTCCAGTTGTACTACTCACACCTTTTGCTCCACTTCTGCCAATTTCTTGTTATAAACGTCTTCAGTCTCTTTCAGTTTTAATTCAGTTTGTATATTCTGTATTTCTTCAGTTGTTTTCTCCAAAACCGGTTTCAAAGCATCCACCATCAATACCATTAAATCCAATGAACACTTGTTCAGAATCATATTCCATTTTGTTATAAAGTCAGATTCTAACATCGGCATTCTGGGTTCTTTATAGACTCTCAGCCCTCTCGGGATCTGTTGTCTATGAATATATTAGAGCAAAGAAGATCTATGTAGATCTGTGCGAACCTTCTTCTTTGATAATGTTGATAATGTTTCCCAAGACATAGTTGAATGACTTTCCACCTGATCTGCCGTGGTTGCAAACAGTGTCTTTTCTTTAGTAAGTCCCGATATATATTCAGGTGTAAAACTAAGGATGGAAGCCCATCCTGAATGACCCTCCATATTGTAGAACTACAAATTACACTATGGTCTCTTCGTGAACGTATAAAATCTGATCACTCTGGTGCGTTCAACTTCAACAGCTTTGAAAATTAAGCTTCTGTGTCACTATTATTCATTATCAACAAAACCAGTTTCTAAAGGTCTCAGACTCCTTGTAGCACAGCTAGCAGACCAAAGCCTTACTGCTAATGCTTAATCGCATCAACGACCTTATTTTTAGAACTCGGCTAATGGGAGACAGTCAACATGGCTTTAGACAAGGAAGATCTTGTCTTACTAATCTGTTATGTTTTTTTGAAGGTGTGAATAAACAGGTGGACAAGGGTGAGTCGGCTGATATAGTGTATCTGGACTTTCAGAAAGCCTTTGACAAGGTCCCTCATCAGAGACTTTTGGCAAAACTAAAGAGTCATGGAATAGGAGGCAGTGTACTATTGTGGATCAGGAACTGGTTAAAAGATAGAAAGCAGAGGGTAGGGCTAAATGGCCAATTTTCCCAATGGAGAAAGGTGAATAGTGGTATACCCCAGGGATATGTGCCAGTTCCGCTGCTTTTTGATATATTCATAAATGACCTGGAAAAGGGAATAACGAGTGAGGTTATCAAATTTGCAGATGACACAAAACTATTTAAAGTTGTTAAAACCCAAGAGGATTGTGGAAAATTGCAAGAGGATCTTGATAAATTGGAAGACTGGGCATCAAAATGGCAGATGAAATTTAATGTGGACGTGCAAAGTTATGCACCTAGGGAAGAACAACCCAAACTATGGTTACACGATGCAAGGTTCCACATTAGGACCACCACCCAGGAAAAAGATTTAGGCGTCATTGTGGATAACATGTTAAAACCCTCGGCCTAGTGTGCAGCGGCGGCCAAGAGAGCAAATAGAATGCTAGGTATCATAAGGAAAGGAATGGAAAATAAAACAAAAGATATTATAATGCCTCTATATCGTTCCATGGTGAGACCGCACCTTGAATATTGAGTGCAATTCTGGTCGCCGTATCTTAAAAAGGATATAGCATTATTAGAAAAGGTTCAGAGAAGAGCCACCAAAATGGTAAAAAGGATAGAAGAATACTCCTATGAAAAAAGGCTAAAAAGGTTATGGCTCTTTAACCTGGAAAAGCGATGGCTGAGGGGAGATATGATAGAAGTCTATAAATTAATGAACGGAGTGGAACGGGTAAACGTAGATCGATTGTTTACGTTATCAGAATATAGAAAGACTAGGGGACATGCAATGAAGCTACAGGGTAAACTATTTAAGACTAATAAAAGAAAATATTTTTTCACTCAACGTGTAATCAAACTCTGGAATTTGTTACCGGAGGATGTAGTAAAGGCTGTTAGTGTAGCTGGGTTTAAAAAAGGTTTGGATAAGTTCCTGGAGGAAAGGTCCATAAACCATTATTAAGAAGGGACCCAGGATATCAATGCTTGACCCAGTACAAGCATTGTTGAACCTGTGTCTTTTGGGGAAACTGCTAGGTACGTATGACCTAGATTGGCCACTGCTGGAAACAGGATACTGGGCTTGATGTACCTTGGTCTGACACAGTATGGCATATCTTATGTTCTTATGTTATATTCTTATGCGCCCCTCATGGAGTCCCTCCAGTGGTTGCTGAAACCACAAACTTGCTCTGGGGTTTTCACTTTTAGTCGCTGCTTCCCCACTGAATGCTCACCACAGACGCGTCCAAGTTGGGCTGGGACATGCACCTAGATGGCCTGAAAACTGTGGTCAGAGCAAGATAGCCTGCACTAAATAAATGTCTTGGAGCTTCAAGTCAACTAATAAATCAGGTTGTCCTGATTTAGATGGACAATCAAGTTACGATGTTCTATATCAAGAAGCAGGGAGGCACGAGGTCATACCTACTATGTTGGGAAGCAGTGCACCTGTGGAAATTCGCCTTTGCCCATGGGATGGAACTGAGGGCGACCTATCTGCTTGGAGAGTTCAACACTCTGGCAGACCATCACAGCAGAGTCCCCCAGCCACACAAATGGACCCTCACCAGGAGAGTGGTGGAGTGCTTCTTTCAGGAGTGTGGCACTCTATCGATGGACCTCTTTGTCACACCACACAATTTCCAGGTGAATCGCTTTTGCTCCCAGATGGCTTCCAGGGACAGGCTGGCCTTGGATGCCTTCCTCCTGAACCGGGGAGTGGGATCGCTTTAGGCATACCCCCCGATTCCACTAGTGGCGAAGACATTGCTGAAGCTCCAGGTGGACCAAGGTACAATGATACTCATTGCCTCGTACTGCTCCTGCTGCTTCACCTCTCCCGACAGGAGCCTTTCTGTTTGGGCTGCGACCTCAACCTCATTTCTCAGGAGGCGGGACATTGCTACATCCCAATGTCAGGTCCCTGGCAGCTTGGATGCTGAGTGGGTAGTTCTTTCAGAGCTTAATCTATCCGGGGGAGGTGCCAAACATCCTTCTGGCTTCCCGCAGGGATTCAACATGTTGTTCCTAAGCCTTTAAGTGGCAGAGGTTCTCACTTTGGTGCAATGACAAGGCACTGGATCCCTTTTCCTGCTCGGTGGAGAGGCTACTTGTTTATCTTTTGTATCTTTCAAACTCGGGCCTCAAGTCCAATTCAGTCCGAATCCACCTGAGTGCAATCAGGGCCTATCATTGCGGCCTGGAGGGCTGGCTGTCTCTGCTTAGCTATTGGTGGCCTGTTTCATGCAGAGCTTACTTCTTTCTAAGCCTCTGATTAAGCCCCCGCTGGTGGCGTGGGACCTTAATGTGTGTTGGTGCAGTTCCTGTGAGCTCCCTTTGAATTGCTGGTGACCTGCCCACTGAAATTTTTAACATAGCAACATAGTATATGATGGCAGATAAAGACCAGTATGGTCCATCTAGCCTGCCCAGCAAGGTGGTAAGAGTAGGTGCACCTGTCCTCCCCATGCAGGTCACCCCCTCCCCATGCCTTTGTTTAGGGGTATACCCACCCCTACGTGTAGATCACCCCTATTTGTTGAGATGAGAGATAGTTATGTTTATTTTGATTTTATCCTGTTGCTATGAAGGGATCCACTGGCTCTGTCCCAGGCCATTTTGAATTCTGTCACTATATTAGCCCTCACCGCTTCCATCGGGAGGGCATTCCAAGCATCCACCACCCTTTCAGTGAAAAAGTATTTCCTGACATTGCCTTTCAGTTTATCCCCTTGCAGCTTCATGTTACACCCTTTAGTTTTACAACCTCTCCATCTTTGGAAGAGGTTTGTTTGTTCATTAATATTCTTTAAGTATTTAAAGGTCTGATCCAATTCACCATCTTGCGACCCATCCCCAAGCTGTTTAGTTTATTGATAAACCTCCTATGAGGAACAGTATCAAAGTCTGCTGAAATCTAGATAGATCATATCCATCGCATGACCTTCATTTAGTTCTCTGGTCACCCAGTCAAAGAACTCAATCAGATTTGTAAAACCATGTTGCCTCAGATCATGCAACCTTTTGGTTTCAAGTCCACTATTTGCTTTTTCAAGAGTGCCTCCATCACTTTTCCCAATACTGAGGTAAGGCTTACTGGCCTGTAGTTTGTCACTTCTTTCTTATTACCACTTTTATGAAGAGGTACCACACCAGCCCTTCTCCAGTCCTGTGGAACTTCTCTTGTCTCCAAGGATCTATTAAAAACATCCTTTCCATGGCCATCCGGTTCCATGGCCTTGTCCACTTTCAGTTTTGCAAGCTGTTCTAACATATCATCTTCTGTGAATGGTGTGGTATCTACTCCATTCCCATTTGTATATTTGTCAGTCACAGGTGATCCTTCTCCAGGATTTTCTTTAGTAAAAACAGAACAGAAGTATTTGTTTAGCATTTTTGCTTTTTCAATGTTACTTTCCACAAATCCGTTCCTGGAACTTTTGAGTCCTGCAATTCCACCTCTGATCTTCCTCCTCTCCCGAATATACCTGAAAAAAGTTGTCACCACACTTCACATCTTTAGCCATCTTTTCTTCTGCCTTTGATTTTGCTATCCTTATTTCTCTTTTTGTCTCTTTTAGCTTTATCCTGTATTCTTTTCTGTGTTCCTCTGTTTGCGAACTTCTGAATTTTGTGAAAGCTCTGTTTTTTGCCTTTATTTGTGCAGCCACTTCTTTGAAGAACCAAATAGGTTTGATTTTCCTCTTGTTTTTATTTTTTTTCCTTACATATCTATCTGTTGCCCCTTTTATTGTCTCCTTTAGTTTAACCCACTGCAGTTCCACTTCCCTTACCTCTTCCCACCCTGCCATCTCCTCCTTCAAGCATTTGGTCATTTTACTAAATCAGTGTTTTTGAAGTCTAGGACTTTGAGCTTGCTGTGATTGGACTCCACCTTGACTTTAACTCAAACCACACCATGTGATGATCGCAGCTGCTCGCAAAGACACCTACTCGGGTATTAGACATTCTATCTCCGTTGGTGAGTACTAAATCCAGCAATGAGATTTCCCTGGTCGGTTCCATCACCATTTGTCTAAATAATGCATCTTGGGAGGTATCCACAATTTTTTTTTTACTTTTTTCTAGATTTGCAGAAGGAATACTCCAATCCACATCGGGGAGATTAAAGTCACCCAATATGATCACTTCCCCCTTCATGGTTATATTTGCAATATCAATCAATACGCTATCCATTTCTTCGGTTTGAGTTGGAGTCCTGTAGACTACACTAGTAAGGACGACAGTGCCATCTCCTCTTTTCAACACAATCCACAGCGCTTCTTTTCCCCACATCCCCTGCATTTCAGCAGCTTTAATATTGCTTTGACATATAGGGCTACTCCTCCTCCTTTTCTACACTCTCTATCTCTTCTAAATAGATTATAGCCAGCTATGACTATATCCCATTCATGCGAATCATTAAACCACGTTTCTGTAATGACCACAATGCCCAAGTCCATTTCCACCATTAAGACTTCCAGGTCAGGAACTTTGTTGGCTAGGCTTCGAGCATTTGTGCTCATTGCTTTCCAGCATTTGTTGACTGGCTTGCCTGTATTTTGCATGTTTTACACACCTCTTCCCACTTGGAATTGATGTGTGAGTTAATACTGCGGCTGTTTCCAATGTTATTATGTTTTTGCTGGGAGTGACGTCCTGAACGTGTTCTTTTCCATCCGTCACTGCCTTTCCCTAATTTAAATTCCTGTCCACATAATGCCTGAATTTTTCACTTAGGATCCTTTTCCCTGCAACAGAGAGATGTAGTCCATCAACACAGTATAGCCTCTTGTTCCATGTATTTCCCCAGCCACCTATATATATAAATGCTTCTTGTTTGCACCAGGTTTGTAGTCATGTATTAAAGTTGATTGTGATGCAGCCTTTCTGCCCCCCTTAC
Organism: Ichthyophis bannanicus; assembly: GCA_033557465.1. Classification (NCBI taxonomy): domain Eukaryota; kingdom Metazoa; phylum Chordata; class Amphibia; order Gymnophiona; family Ichthyophiidae; genus Ichthyophis; species Ichthyophis bannanicus. The sequence goes on along the minus strand of CM066033.1, from coordinate 735,241,080 downwards.
CAAGAACAGGTAGAACTTCTGTGAATGCTAAAGTGTTAGAAATGGGTTTGAGCTTCTCTCCCAGAATATGGAAGTCCCTCTGAACTGTAGAGGCACTGTTTCAAGCCAGGTCATTTGTACCCAAGTGGATGATAACATCAATTTTGGGGTGCTCACTTTCTGCACTAACTATGCCAGCAAATTGCTTTGTATTCCTGCTGGCTGAAGAGCCTGGGAGGCATTTGACCATCTGCTCTCCTTTGAACTGTGTTCCGAAGTTGGTGCCTCTGATGATGGAATCTTCAAGTAGTAGTAGTTTCCTCTTTTGTGATAGTTTCTTCATATTTAGTGCTTTATTGGTAGATTTGGCATTAACCTTCTCGTTTAAGGGCACTTTAGTTTCTACTAATTGGGCACTCAGATTTCCCAAGGCAGAGAAGTCATCATGCAGGGCTATCTCTTGTTGGAGAGGATGTCTCCATATTACAGGTCGCAACCTACCAGAGCCCACCGCTATCCATTTATTCCTGGGCTGCTTGATTCTTTGTGGGAGTGGTGGTGGATTTTTTTCATTTTGTACCCTAGAGGAGATGTGTTTAATTGCAGCTAATTCTTCCCTTAATAGAATCAATTCTTTATGCATAGCAGATAACTTGAAACACATAGGGAAAACTCTTAGGCTCCAAATGATTTTTCTTAGAATGAAGGCACCACAACTATTGCATTGAATACACAACATGCTGATTAAGATGATCATAAAGCAGAAAAGGTGGGTGTTACACCTAATTGGAGGACAGATGTCAATCTATATAATGACTATAAAAGCAATGCAACCCTGGGGTGGGTGGGGTGAGGGGCAGGGTGGGCAGGAATTTAAGTGTCCTTGGCCAGTAGACCTCCTATGAACTGAGGGCACACTCAGATCTAAGAGAATATAAACAGGTAATAAATAGGCAAGGAAACGTTATATCAAAACCAGCCTAAATAGTAAATTTAGAAGCTTAGCTTTGTAGTCTCTCTTAGGGTTGTGATGGCAGTTGCTGGATCAGAACTCCTGCTCAAGCCTGAAAGGTTGTGTTCCTCATGATGCTCACCTCAGCTCGCCATGTCAGTGAGCTTCAGGCTTTGTGGCTTACCCACCCCGTGCACCAGGTTTCATCACAACCGGGAGGTGCTGTGAACACACATGCAATTCTTGCCCAAGGTGGTCTCCTCTTTCCATTTGAATCAGTCAGTGGTCTTGCCCACTTTTCCCCCCAGGCTTCATGACAACAGGGTGGAGGACCAGATGCATAAGTTGGACTGTAAATGTGCTCTGACTTTCTATCTAGAGTGGACAAAAATGCATTGGCATTCTAATCAACTCTTCATCTCTTTTGACCCCAGCAAGATGGGCGTGGCTATCTCCAAAAGAATCCTTTTCATCTGGGTGGTGGACTGTATTTCCTTCACCTATGCTCAAGCAGGTCTAAGTCTTGAGGGTCATGTCACGGCTCACAATGTTCGAGCCATGGCTGCTTCCATGGCCAATCTGGACTCAATCTCCACGGAGGAGATTTGCAAGGCTGTTACATGGTCCTCTGTCCACATCTTCACAGCTCACTATTGTCTGGATGGGGATTCCTGGTATGACAGTAACTTTGGCCAAGCCAGAATCTGTTTGGAACTTAGGTTCTACTCCTTCCCACTGGTCTTTCTGTCCATCCAGGCTACCAAAGAAGTCTTCCTGATATGGATGTACAGTACACTATGGCTATTGAGTCAGTCAAGTCCCAGAGAAGGATTACACATCTGTTTCTTCTGGTTCTTGTTGCTCCACTGGGGCTGGCTTTTTTGTGTTTGGTAGCCTGTAGCTTGGGAGTTCTGTATGTGAGGACCTATTTCCAGCTTGGTCACGGAGAAAGCCTAGTTACTCACTTGTAACAGGTGCTTTCCTTGATCGGCAGGAATAAGTCCTCACAACCCTCCCACCTCCCCATGGAGTTGTTTTTGGCTACTAGCTTTGTAATTTGCTGGAGATATGATGGCACCATGGCAGGAAGGAAGGCGAGTGTGCATGCAAGATGAAGGCTCCCAGAAGCTTCCAATGGAAGCTGGGGAGTGTTCCCGCATGGGGCTCCATCGGGGACATCACCCAGATGTGGGGACTTACGTATTCCTGCTGTTCATGGAGAACACCTGATACAGGTGAGTAACTACATTTTACAGAACAAAGGGGGTCGATGCAGAAACATTAGCATGCCATCTCTTATCTCTCCCTACACCTCTCCTCGGCTGCTCCGCTCTTCTGGCAGATCTCTTTTATCTGTGCGGAGCAGCCGAGGAGAGGTGTAGGGAGAGATAAGAGAGGAAAGGTAGTGAGGAGCAGCCGAATGAATGCACTTATAGGTCAGTAGGAGAAGTTTGAACTGGAAAAGGAAACGGATAGGGAGCCAGTGAAGCGACTTGAAAAGGGGGGTTATATGAGCATGTAGAGGCTGACGGAAGATTAGTCGCGCAGCTGAGTTTTGAACAGACTGAAGAGGAGAGAGATGATTCAGCGAGAGACCAGCAAGGAGGAGGTTGCAATAGTCTAGACAGGAAGTGACTAAAGAGTGGATAAGTGTCTTAGTAGTGTGTGTAGAAAGGAAGGGACGAATTTTGACAATATTATAGAGAAAGAAGTGACAAGTTTTAGCTATCTGTTGGATGTCTGTGCAGAGAAGGAGAGTAGGGAGAGAGAGTAGTATCCCAGCATCGACTGGGTCAATGGTACATCAGGATATGCTAGGAGATAAAGTTTCTAGATGAAATAAATGACTGCTTCATGGAGCAGCTGGTTCAGGAACGGACACGAGGGGAAGCTATTTTAGAACTAGTCCTTTGTGGAACACACGATCTGGTGTGAAAGGTAACAGTGTTGGGGACACCTAGCATCAGTGATCATAGCATGATCACATTTGATTTAATAAATAGAGGACAGCAAGGAAATCCACTGTGTTAGCATTTAACTTTCAAAAGGCAGACTATAATAAAACGAGGAAAATGGTTAAGAAAAAACTTTACCTGACGGCTCATGTGCAATATTACTAACAAAAATGTTAAAATGCAACATAGAAACATGACAGCAGAAAAAGATCACATGGCTTATCTAGTCTGCCCTTCCATAACAACCACTACAACAGTCCCCTTTTTCCCCTTTAGAGATCCTCTGTGTTTGTCCCATGCTTTTTTGAATTCAGATACTGTCCTCATCTCTACCATCTCCACTAGGAGACTATTCCACACATCTACCACTCTTTCCGTAAAGAAATATTTCCGCATATTACTCCTGAGTCTATCACCTTTCACCCTCATCCGCAAAGAGTCAAACCTTACCCGACAGTCCTTCCACAATATCACTAACAAAGATGTTAAAAAGAATCAGACCAAGGACAGATCCTGGGTGCACACCACTGATAACCACCTCCTTCTCAGAATGGGTTCCATTTACCTGTACCCTTTGTTGCCACCCACTCAACCAATTTCTAACCCAAGCAGTAACTTTAGGGTCCATCCCTAGGGTGCTCAATTTGTTCATAACTCGCCTGTGTGGAACGGTGTTAAAGGCTTTACTGAAATCTAAATACACCACATCTAGGGCTCTCCCTTGGTCCAACTCCCTGGTAACCCAGTCAAAGAACTCAATCAGACTTGTCTGACAAGACCTGTGTCTGGCGAATCCATGCTGCCTCGGAACCGGTAATCTGTTGGACTCCAGAAACTTCACTATTTTCTCTTTCAGCAGCGCTTCCAATAATTTACTCACCACCGAGCTTAAACTAACTGGCCTGTAGTTTTCAACCACATCCTTACTTCCGTTTTTGTGTAAAGGGACCACATGTGCCTCTCTCCAGTCCTCTGGCACCACTCCCAACTCCTATGAGGCATTGAAAAGGCCAGTCAGTGGAGCTGCTAGAATGTCCCCCTGCTTTTGAATGGATTTTATCAGCCCTAGTCCTTCTCCTCCCCTTCTTCCTACCCCGACCTTTCTGAATAAAGTATAGCCTGGTATAGTTACATCCCAGTCATGGTTGTTCGTGAACCATGTCTCTGTTACTGCCACTAAATCCAAGTCAGCCTCTCCCATTAAAGTCTCAACATCTGGGATCTTATTTCCCATGCAATGGGCATTTATACACACTGCTTTCCAGTCAGACCAAAGACAGATCCCTGTGGCATACCACAGGTAACATCCTCCCACTCAACACATTTCTAACCCAGTCAGTCACTTTAGGGTCCATCCCTAGGATATTCAATTTACTTATAAGTCGCTTGTGCATAGCAGTGTCAAAGGCCTTACTGAAATCTAAGTACACAACATCTAGGATTCTGCTTTGGTCCAACTGTCTGTTCGCCCAGTCTAAGAAATTAAATAGATTTGTCTGACAATACCTTCCTCAGGAATCTGTCCTTTGTCTGATTCTTTTTAATATTTTTGTTAGTGATATTACAGACAGATTGTCGAGTAAAGTTTGCCTCTTTGCAGATGATACCAAGATCTACAATAGAGTAGACACCCAGGAAAGAGTAAATAACATAAGGAGGGATTTAGTGAAGCTTGAAGAATGGTCAAGAATTTTGCAGCTGAGATTTAACGCTAAAAATGCAGGGTCATGCACTTGGGCTATAAAAATCCAAGGGAGTAGTACAGCAAGAGGCCAATTCTGTTTGGGGTGTGTCCGGGCTATCCAGATGTCCAGGAAATGGACAGGGCACTTCTGTACCCGATTCTGCAACTGTGGGAGCTATACATTCCCACAGTTGCAGAATCAGGGCACTTAGATGGTCCGGCGTGCCCTCCATTCTGCTGCGGGAGATGTCCAAGGATTTGCCCGGCTAGACCTCTCTACACTCTGGCTGGTGTGCCAGGACAGCAGCATCCTGTTGCCATGGTACCAGCACATCCAGCCAGAGGAACCAAGTGCCCGACTGCACTGTAGGAATCTTTGCAGGAAAACACAAGGAGCAGGAGCAAATGGATAACACAGTTGCTTTATTAAAGTACCCCAACGCGTTTCGGCAAACGCCTTCCTCAGGAGGAAATTGCAGCGTACAAAAAAATAAAATATAGATATATAAATATATTAGTCAACACAAATATTTAAAAAAAAACAAACAGGCATCACTACAAATACAGAAAGTTAAAAGAACAATAATAAAAAGGTAAAAACCATGTATTAACGCTCAAATGGTGTTGCAACATGCATATTATATAAAGTTTAATTAGACGCAGGGCATTGTGAAATCATAAGATAATATAAATATATATAAAACATAAATATAAAAACAAGAAAGACATAAGTAAATGTGAAGTGATAAAACATAATAAAAAATACTTACAATAATGCACCCTAGGTGCACAACTGGTATGGATAAAACAGTAAACACTGTTTATAGAACTTGTATAGCTGGCAACAAAAAACGTAACACAAATTTAAATAGAAAGTCAATTTACAACGTGAAATTGAACTCATAATTAGGATACAGCTATATGCAAAACAAATATAGTATAATATTATATAACCAAAGAAAACATAATGTATTTTGTCTATTAAACCATAATGTGAGAAATAGCAATTTGCCCAAAGCAACTTATACATGCAGTGTAAAATATTCAAAACTTTTTTATATATCTCATAGTTGTAATAATGGATTACTATTTTTGTTGAAAAACTGTTGTATATTATATGTTATTGCAGTATTACTGCTAAAGTGTAAGCCTCCATGCCTGGATGAGAGGAGAGGGGCAGATGATAAAAGGGCATATGATGATCTGCACATCGGCCCATTCGTGTGTGATCTACTGACGTTAAAATCTCGAACGTCTGTCTCCTGCTAAACAAAAAAATGCAGGGAGTGTTAGAAAATTGCAAGAAATGTTCACAAAAAGGGGGATGCCGTTTAAAACTTTATATAATATTGCATGTGGCAACTCCATTTGAGTGTTGATTAATACATGGTTTTTACCTTTTTATTATTGTGTTATCCATTCGCTCCTGCTCCTTGTGTTTTCCTGGACTGAATTTGCAAGAGCATCCTGCTCTTTTTGTGCCTCACCAGGAATCTTTGCAGGGGCAGCCAGGGCTGGGCTCAGGCAGCAGGACACTTCCCATGGTGCGCAATGCCTAAGGGGGGGCTGCAGGCCCTGATCACCCCCGTGCCCAGAACGTATTCCACCTTCAGAGTGGAATAAGTCGGGCATCCAGAGCTGCTCCGGGAGATGTACAGGGCCATGATCTGAATTGGCCCTGTACATCCGGGTGCCTGGATCTGCCCCCACGCTGCCCCTGTCTCTCCCCCTTCTGAACCCGTCCAGCGCTCCCCGCATAAACCCTCTAAACATGCGGAGAGCACTGTGACTAGAATGCTGTCCTGGGCCTGTTTGTGGGTTGTACGTTCAACCTGGACGTACAACCCCACTATTCGGGCCTCAGAATTTACCCCTAAAGGGATGAAGTACTTCTGTCCATGAAAGAAGAGTGGGACCTGGGCGCAATTGATTCTGATGATCTTAAGGTGGCTAAACAGGTAGAAAAGGCAATGGCGAAAGCCAGATGGATGCTTTGGTGGATAGGGAGAGGAATGGCCAGCAGGAAGAAGGAGGTAATAGTGCCTCTGTATAAGTCTTTGGTAAGACCTCATTTGGAGTATTGTGTGCAATTCTGGAGATCTCACCTTCTAAAGGATATAAACAGGATGGAGTCTGTGCAGAGGGTGGCTACCAAAATGGTCAATGAACTACATCATAAGGCATATGGGGACAGACTTAAAGATCTCAATATGTGTACTCTGGAAAAAAGATGAGAGAGGGGAGATATGATGGAGACATTTAAATACCTCTGTGGCATAAATGCATAGGAGGCGAGCCTCTTTCAAAAGAAAGCTCTGCAATAACGGGGCATAGGATGAAAATGAAAGGGGATAGACTCAGGAAATATTTCTTTATGGAAAGAGTGGTAGATGCTTGGAATAGTCTCCCAATGGAGGTGGTAGAGAATAGGACAATATCTAAATTCAAGAAAGCATCGGACAAATACAGAAGATCTGAAAAGGAAAAAAGGGACTGTAGTAGTTGGTATGGAAGGGCAGATTGGATAGACTCTGTGGTCTTTATCTGCCGTCACATTTCCATTTTTTTATATTTCTTCTATGTGTTGATCACTGTTATACCAAAACCAGGGAAAGATGGCAAATTAGTAGTACAGGCCTATTATTATTTTGAATTTAAATTTAAAACTAGGAGCAAAAATTCTAGCAGAAAGATTGGTGGTAGTGATTCCAAATGAATAAAAGAAGATCAAGTTGGGTTTGTGAGAGGATGTTATGCAGTGCACAATATATGGAAAATGTTATTGGCCATGGAATATTGTTTTAGGCACCATATAGGCACCTTGGCAGTCAGTTGTGATGTGGAGAAAGCTTTTGACCACGTTAATTGAAGTTTCTTTTTCAGGTCATTGAAGCATAAGGAAATGAGGGATATTTTTTAGAGCCCATGTGAACTCTTGATAGAGATCCGCGAGCAACAGTCATTGTTAAAAAGGTTACTTCTGCAGCTTTTGCAGTGAGGAGTGGTACCTGCCAGGACTATCCTTTATCTCCTCATCTCTTTCTTTCTTTTTAGAATCTTTTTTGCAGACATTAAGAAATAATGACAAGGTGTGAGGGTTGTTAGTAGGCACCCAAAACAGAAAGGACCCAAAATTCAATTAGGCAGGCTATGCGCTGCTACGGCACATAGTCCTGCCCACTCACCCCTAACCCTGGATATTTAATGCCGTGGCAACGGTTTTGGCGCACAAGGAGCACAGCCACAGAGCCTAACTGGGTAGTGGCAATATTGCACCGCTACCCAGTTAGCATCCATGGCCAAAACTAGGTGAGCCAAAGGTCACCTAGTTTTAGTGGTGAAATATCACCACTACCCAGTTAGCGAAAGTCTCCGCCCTGAAAAGCCCTCAACACACCCCGATGCTAACCGGATAGCATTGGAGTGCATACGGGACTTAGGAGGTGATATTCAGTGGCACTACCCATGTAAGGGCCATTGAATATCCACGTTTAAGGCATTTACATGGCTTACTGGACTGTAAACCGTGCAAATGCCTTTTGAATATTGGGCCCAAAATGTTTAACATTTGATAATCACACTTTTCTAATGTTAACCGGGCCAGTGGAGTCCTTGGATGAGGTCCTATGAGAGTTTGAGAGTTTTGGGCAGGTGTTGGGACTTAAGTTAAATTATTCTAAATCTGAGGCCAGACCTCTGGCAATTAATAGGGAGGCATCATGGAGTCAGGATTTTGGTTTGAGGTGGGCTAGAGAACATACTACTCTCCGAGTCCCAGTAGGTATGGGAAATTTATATGGGTCATTATAAGGCCTTTACTGATAGAATTCTGCAAAGCTGGGTGGCATTTCCAGTATCCTTGCTGGGGAGAATATTTCAATTTAAAATGCATTTGGTTCCTAAGTCTTTATATGTGTTTCAGACAGTGCTACTGCTTTTTAACAAGCAGGACATGGGACTCTTGCTAATGTACTTGAGCAATTTTTGTGGCAGAGGTAATATGCCCAGACATTGGTGGCAATGTCTCCTATAACCCAGGACGGAGGATTGGCACTGCAGGATATAGATTTGTATAGTAAAGTCAGGATCATACGCCTTTTGGGAGACTGGCTTAGGGGAACCTCCTTACATGCACCATTATTATAGGAGCAAGAATTTGTTAAACCCTTTAGGTTGTCTTATGTGCATGCTTCCCAGCTGCTTTTGGAAGTTACCCAGGGGCTTTAATTAGGCCCTTAGGCAAGTTGGGCAACGGATACGTAAAAGAAAGGGATATAATGTGGGTGTAACACCAATGTAGACACCGAGGAGTAATGTTGATTTTACCCTCAGTATCTGTGAATGTTTGGCAAATATTTTTTCTGACTGAACAGGAAAAGGACTAAAATAGATAGCAAAGTTCATCAAGGAAAAAGGGAAAGTCTTTCAGTTTCATATATTGGCAGAGTGGTACTGGTTGACAAATAAAAATATTTCCTTTTTTTACAAGCTCATCACTATACTCAAACACTGGATGTGGAATCTTTGAGGAAGGAGTTTGGAAAGGGTCCAGAGGAAGGCCTCTTCCTGAAAAGTGAGTCAGGAAGGAGAGTGTCACATTTCTATCACGTACTATATGGTTATAGGAACTCCACCTGTAGATTTTACTGGGTGGGCAGAAGGCTGGGTAAGAGATCTGGGGACTCAGGTGATGGTAGAACAGATAATGAAAAATTTTAGAAATGTTCCCTCCCTGGTGGAAACATCAGTATACAGGAACAGCAATATACATTTTTATTAAGAGCATATGTTTTCCCCAAGCGAGTGATCAACATGCAGCTTCCCAGTGATGGTACTGCATATGATTAAAGAATGAGGCAGAAAGGGCTTCATTAGGACATCAATTTGGGGGCTGTAGAATGACATAGGGATTCTGGAAGCAGGTGACCAGGATTCTCTCAGATATAATGGGGAAAGATGTTGGTAGGAATGTGTTAATTCTCCTTTTTGATGTTTTTTTTTTTAATCAGGTCCTTAAAAAAAGGGGGGAAACATTTGCTGGGTAAGGTGCTGCTTTTGGCCAGAAAAAGTATGTTGATAAACTGGAAAGTCTGGATCCTCCTGTGATGACACAATGGAGAAATCTGATCTACTACCATTAGTATTGAACATTTGTATAGCGCTACAAGACGTACACAGTGCTGCACAGACACATGTAAAAGACAGTCCCTGCTCATCAGAGCTTACAATCTAGTCAAGACCGTCAACTTAGTAGCTGTAGACATAGAATACATCTAGGGGGAATGGTAAGGAAACACAAAGGAGATCAGGCAAATCAGGATCCAAAAGCAGCAGTGAAGAGTTGAGTTTTCAGCCTGGATTTGAAAAGGGCCAGAGATGAAGCCTGACGTACAGACTCACGTAGTTTGTTCCAGGCAGGAGGAGCAGCAAGGTGAAAGGAGCAAAGTCTAGAGTTAGCAGTAGAAGAGAAGGACACAGATAGAAACAATTTGCCAGAAGAGCAGCTTGACTTGATGATGATAGAAGGAATTAAGATGGGGAGAGATAATGGGGAGAGGCGGGCAGCTTTTAAGGCCTTTCGGGAACCTTTATGGCAGAGCTTGTGCCACCTAGCCTGTGGCTTGTTTTTGACTTTTTAATGTGTAAGACATATAGAGGGATGGGCTAGAGGATGGCACTGGGGGAGAGGGGATGGCGAGAGGAGGTAGGGGATGGGGAATGAAGAGGCGGAGGGGTGGGGGATTCAGAGGCAGAATTAGGCTCTGGGAGATTGTTTAGACTTGAGGCAAGTGTGAGAACATCCATTGGCTCTAAGAATCTACTATTTTGTGATTCCAATTAACACTTGGAGTAGTGTATTAGGGGAAGGAAGGGGTATAAGAAAAAAAGAACAAAAATTGCTAACAAAACCTTTCACATTGTTTTCTTGCTTGAGAGACTGGTTGACTTGTACGTCTGACAATTTTTCCATATGTTTGGCTGACTTAATAAAGAGAATAATTTAAAAAAATCTGCTGCATTCAGGGACTCATGGCTGACACTTGGTTAATTTCTGCTATAAATGGACCGTATGCATTCGAATAGGAAGTATATGAGGTCATTTTGCTATTGTTAAGCTGCAACGACAGTGTAAGTTATCTATGTCAAGCAATACCTATTGTACACTGCTTTGGGTGAATCTCTTCATAAATCCTAATACTGTAGCTAAGATTAATAAATCCTAATAACTAGCTAACTATATAAATATCGAGGCTACATAGAAAACACATTGAGGGCAATTTTAAAAGCCATTTCTGTATATGAAGTGGTGCTTTAAGTACAGAAACAGGAGTCCTCGACCTTTGTGTGTACTATAAGTATAATATTATATTCATATAACCGAAATGCAGATATTTCCAGGGGTGGGGCTCGGGGAGGGTTTGCATTTATACTTTTGCAAATATGCAAGTAAATCACGCAGCAAGTCTATGCATGGTGAAAGGCAGGTGCCAACCCTCATTTTGAACATTCACCAGTACCTGGAGAGGCAAGTACATTTGTGCTGTTCACATATGCACTCAGTTATAAAACTAACCCCATTGCACTGGTACACTGCATAAAGGTGAAGAAGGTGCTGGAGATGTCAAAGAGAGACAGAATAACAGCTAACAAAATGTTGGAGATGTGGAAGTCATGAAACAAAACGCAAAAGCAATGATAAATTCTGAAACAGAGAACATAGGCAGGAACCCTAAATGTTACACTTATTCACCGATGTTTTCTGCTGTAATATTCGGATTACTCAAGCAAAAATAATATCCCCTAAATAACATGCATTTGGGTTGGGTTTTTTGCTAATTACCAATTAGCTGCACAGCACAGCAAGGGGGATCTGAGATCCAGCAGTGATGGGAACCCCCCACCCCCACCTACCCCCAAGGAAAATGCTGCGTATTCCCACCAGAAATCTTTACAAATCTTTGCATGGCACTAGAAAGCTCTGTTTCTACAGAAACTGGATTAGGGAAAGGCGATTTTCTCCATAATTGTATTAGAGGAGATTGGACACACCTGGGGCCCTTGTTTGTTGCAGCTGCTACTGTTGCTTTTGCTCAGCAAGCGACGTCAGCACAGCTGGATTTCAACCAGCTCCTCAGACTGGTTCCACCGGTTTCCAGGTGCGAGCACAGGCATAATGGAGCAGGCGCGACCATCAAGTGTGCCTCCATCCTGCTCTGCTATATCCCCTCTACTTTTCTCTGCTATGGGCTCAGATATGGCAAATTACCCATTCCAGGAGGCAGCCTAACAAGAGAGAGAGGGTCAAGGGTGGGGTGGGAGTCTGTGGATCTCTGAAGGGGCCCGGCCTCAGCCTGTCTTATTTTTTAATTATGAACAATGCTAGGGAGTTACCGATTTTCCACTTACTGACTTATCGGAACAGCTGTCTTGGTATTCACAATAACACAATACAGTCATTTACTTTGTTATGACATTTATTAGTCCAGTACATTTAAAACCAATTTTCAAAAATGAAGGGAGCCCGGAAATTTTGTCTTCTTCGGGAGGGGGTTGGCTCTCAGTGCCCCTGCCAAGAGGGACATTTTAGGCTAGTCCTGGATTTCTGACAGCTCCATCTTGTTGCATCATGGGATCTGCAGTACTGATTTTAATGGGGAAAATCAGGGGCTACAAATACCTCACTGCATTGGAGATGTTATATCAAAACTGGGACTGCCTAGAAAGGCTTCCTCCTGCACAGGGCCGTACCAAGGGCTGGGCAAGCACTGCAGCTGCACAAGTTGCAAGCATGGCAGGCCCGTTCATTGTGCGAGAATGTTGCCCACACATGGCCCTGCAACTCGGGAGGCCCCATGCCTGACCGGCGGCAGAGGGAGCCGGGAAGGCCCAAAGCCTCGGCTGACCTCTGAACAACCGCAGGAGTAAAGAGCGGTTTTGGATGTGCCCCCATTTGACCTCCCGGCGGGCTCCTTTTTATCACAGCCATGGGCGAGAAGGCAAACGTCACTCTTTGCTCCTGAGGCTGTTCAGAGGTCAGCCAGGGCTTTGGGCATCCCCGGCTCCATTCAGGTGTGGGACCCCTTTTGGTGTGTGGTGGGGGGTGACTGAGGGCTAGATCGAGAACGGGAATGGGGGCTAGAATCAAACGGGGGGATGGGGGGCTAGAACAGGAACAGGAGGCAGGACTGGAAATAGACTGATGTTGGGGGATGGGGTACTGGAAGGGTGCGGATGCTGGGAGGGACTGGAAGAGACCTGATACTGGGGGGTTAGGACTGGAAATGGCCTGGGGTTGGGGGATGGAGAACTGGGACTGGAAGGGAGTAGATGCCTGGAGGGACTGGAGGAGGACTGATACTGGAGATCTAGGACTGGAAATGGGATGATGCGGGGGGATGGGCAAATGGGACTAGAAAGGAGTGGATGCTGAGAAGGGCTGGAACTAGAAGGGAGCTGATGCTGGGGGAGGACCAGAAGGGGGTGAAGCCAGGAATGGCAGGAGAAAAAAGATGCTGGGGGAGTGAGGGGAGGGGAACAGATATTTTGTGTAGGAGGGAAGAAAAATCTATGATTGGCTGAGTATTGGGAGAATAAGTGGGACTTGAGGATGGAGGGGTGAAATCTGAGTGGATGAAAAAGGATTAAAGAAAGAAATGGAGGAAAGTGCAAAAGGGGAAAGATCGGTATGATAGAAACATATGTAGAGAGAATGTAAAAAACTAGAAGAGAGAAAAAAGGACAAATGGATAGCTGACAATGGAGAGTTAGCAGAAGACATGAAGAAAGCAGAAGAAAGTGACTGGGGCAATTGCAACTAAAAAATAAAATACCCAAACATCAAAAGGTAGAAAAAAAACCTATTTTATTTTGATTTATTAGCTGGAATATGTCAGTTCTGGGAAATGTGAATCGCAAATGTTTTGTGTTTTGTTTAGTACAAGAAGAAATTAATTCATAGTTTTATTTCTCCAGTGTTATTGTACATTCCAAGTTTGGCTTTTGGGATTCCCAGTTTAATTATTGTCTTCATATTTCTAAATTGTGATCTCTTGTTCTATGTTTGCTGATGGTCTATGTTTTGCATGTGTAACTGAACTGCAGTATTCTGTTCATGTAGTTTCTATGTGACAGTCCCACTTGTTCTCTTTCCCCATTTGGAGATGTATTGGTATTCTCTGAGATGTACTGGTTTAAGATTTGCGGTGTTGCCTTTTGATAGGTAAGGTTTGGTTCTTTGTGAGTCCTGGTAGAGCTATTATGATACGGCGGGTTTGCTATGGGTTCTAAAATGAGCAGGGTTTATAGTACTTCCTGGCAGTTGGCACTGGAGTATAGTAATGTAGAAATCTGGTAATCTTTCTTTATCCTCACTGCCCATGAAAATGGTATTGAGACACTCATCAAGAGGCATGTTTACTAAAAGTTAATGTGTGCTAAATGCAGCAACACCCATTTATTTCTATTGGTACAGTGGCACTTAACACACATTAATATTTAGTAAACATGCTCCTAAGTCATTGCCAGGACAAAAAAAAAGGCTTGTGAAGGGCTCATTTGAAAGCCGCCTAAAATTTTAGATGGGCAATATACACATTTTAAAATAAAATCAATGAAATTTATGCAAATGAGGTCCAGTGGATATGCAAATGAGGTCCCACAGTGAGTCTATGCAAGCATAAAGTGGCACCAACATCATCATTGGGCCTTCAGGAAGCCCAATAAGAGTGAGTTCCTACATATAGCTGGAGTAGCAGGAGGACTCCAAGTTCATGAATCGCACAGAGTGCATTTCGAGCTTGGTATGGTTCTGCTCCTGTAGCTGGGTAACTTGGCAGCTCTGGGCTCAGCCTGCTGGTTTTCTGAGAAAGCATAGTTACTCACCTGTAACAGGTGATCTCCGGGAACATGAGGAATTTAGTCTTCACATATGGTATCGTCGGCAACGACGGAGCCTGCGCGGGAACGCTCCCCAGTGTCCAATTAGAAAGCCTTTGGGAGCATCCCACAGCGCCTGCGTGCTGCCTTCCTGCCTTTCCCAACTGCCTCTCTCCAGTTGAGTTTTAAAGCTGAGACAAAGAGAGAGTGAGGGAAAGAAAAGAAAAGACAGATACAACTCCTAGGGGAGGTGGGTGGGTTGTGAAGACTAAATTCCTGCTGTTCCCGGAGATCACCTGTTACAGGTGAGTAACTATGCTATCTACAGGAACAAGCAGGAATGTAGTCTTCACATATGGGGACTCCCTAGCTACAGATGCCAGGGAGAGACCCCAGAAGTTGTGTGCCCCTGTGAAAGGGCTCCACTTCCCCCATGGATCTCTGGCATCCTACCGGGAATGGTGGGTAGGAGTTGATTAAGTATGGAACAAGTGTCGTAGAACAGCCTGACCAAACAAGGCATCCCGGCGGGAGTCCTTGTCTAAGCAATGGGCTGTGAAGGTATGAACTGAGGCCCAAGTAGCTGCTCGACAGATGTCGTCAATAGACACAGAGCGCAGATGAGCCATTGAGGCTGCCATGGCTCTCACATTGTGAGCCGTGACATGGCCTTCCAGAGAAAGGTTCTTACTCTGATAGGCAAAAGAAATACACTGTGCAATCCAGTTGAACAATGTTCTCTTGGAGACTGGAAGTCCCAAATGAGAAGAATCGAAAGCAACAAAGAGTTGGGATGACGTTCTATGTTGCTGTGTTCTCTGTAAGTAAAAGGCAAGTGCTCTTTTACAGTCCAAAGTATGAAGATTCCTTTCTGCATTTGAAGCATGAGGCCTTGGAAAAAATACAGGCAGGTAAACCGCCTGGTTTAAATGAAAAGGTGAGACCACCTTTGGCATAAAGTGTGGATGAGTCCTAAGGACTACCTTATCATGATGGAACCTCGTGTAAGGAGGATCAGCAACTAATGCTTGCAATTCACTGATGCGACGTGCTGATGTGATTGCAATGAGAAAGATAACTTTCCAGGAAAGGAATTTCAAGGAGGTAGTAGCTAAAGGTTCAAAAGGCAGCTTCATGAGCTGCTCAAGAACCAGATTCAGGTCCCACACCACTGGAAGTGGCCTAATGGGAGGCTTAGTTAGAAGAAGGCACCTCATAAATCTCGCTATGAGAGGATGATAGGAAATAGTTTGTCCATTTAAAGGCTTTAAAGAAGCTGAAATAGCACTTAAATGGACTCTTACTGAGTTAGTCTTAAGTCCTGCATTAGATAAATGCAGGAGATACTCCAGTAATAATTCCAGAGGTATCACAAAGGGGTGAAGACCCTTTTGCGAACACCATATGCAAAACCTTTTCCACTTGAAAGCATAAGAGCGTCTTGTGGAAGGTTTCCTGGAAGCACAAAGGACATCCCTTACTTGTTGAGAAAGGTTAAGACCATGAAGGTCTAGGCTCTCAGCAACCAGGCCCTGAGATGCAGAGAGTGGGGATTGGGATGCCACAACATCCCATCCTTCTGAGACAGGAGATCTGGAGCAGATCCTAAGAGAGTGTGGCCTTTGTCTCTCTGAAGCTTGAATAGGGTCTTGGGAATTAGGGGAATGGGTGGAAAGGCATATAGGAAATCCTGACCCCAATGGAGGAGGAAAGCATCCCTGGCCTGAGAACCCTGAGCCGGAATTCTGGAACAGAACCAGGGAAGTTTGGCATTCAATGGACTTGCAAAGAGGTCTATGTCCGGAGTTCCCCAAATTTGAAAAAGTTTTGCTACCTGGTCTGCAAGGAGAGACCATTCGTGTGGAAGCAGAACTCGACTGAGTCTGTCTGCCCAAGAGTTTTGAATGCCTGGCAGATACACCGCCAGGAGATGAATTTGATGCTCTCTGGCGAGGGCCCATAGTCGTAAAGCTTCATTGCAAAGCGACAGAGAGCCTGTTCCTCCCTGCTTGTTCAGATAGAACATAGCTACCTGATTGTCCGTCTGAATTAGGACTGTCTTGTAGCTGAGCTGGGTATGGAACACTCGAAGAGCAAGGAAGATTGCTCTTAGTTCCAGGAGATTGATCTGTAAGTGGGTCTCCCGTGGAGTCCAGGTGCCTTAGGTAGAGAGATCTTGCAGATGAGCTCCCCCGCCCACTTGTGAGGTGTCTGTAGTTAGAGTGACCTGGGGAAGGGGTTGCTGGAAAGGGGACCCCACCAACAGGTTTTGGGTTGACTGCCACCATTGTAGAGACAAAATAAGGCGACGTGTGTTTGCTATTTTGTCTGATAGGCAGCCTGATGCCTGAGTCCACTGAGTGGATAGAGTCCATTGGGCTGCTCTCATATGGAGGCGAGCATAGGGAACCACATGCACGGTAGATGCCATGTGGCCTAGTAGTTGTAACATTTCCTGAGCAGTGAGATGCGTTTTTAACACTGCCTGGGAGGCTAATTGCACAATGCGAAGGCAGCGGGCCTGTGGAAGATAGGCTCTTGCTTTTCTGGTGTCCAGCAAAGCTCCTATAAACTCTAGAGATTGAGTGGGAGTTAGGCTGGATTTTGGGATGTTTATGACCAGGCCCAAATACTGAAGGATACGCATTGTGCAAGATAGGGAAATTCTGGCCTCTGACTCTGATGGGGCTTGAATGAGCCAGTCGTCTAAGTAGGGGAAGACGAATATTCCTAGAGTGTGACGAAATGCTGCCACTACAGCCATGCATTTCGTAAACACCCTTGGTGCTGAGGCCAGGCGAAAAGGAAGCACTCTGTATTGGCAGTGCTTTCCTTGAAACAGGAAGCGAAGGAACCTTCGATGAGTTGGATGGATGAGAACATGAGTGTATGCATCCTTGAGATCTAGAGAACAAAGCCAACCCTGACTCTGAAGGTATGGCAGCAGAGTTCCCAGAGAAATCATCTTGAATTTCTCTTTGAACAGGAATTTGTTCAGTTCTCTGAGGTCTAAAATGGGTCTGTGTCCCCCTGTTTTCTTTGGAATAAGGAAATAAGGGGAGTAAAATCCTGTACCCTGTTGGGAAATGGGTATGTCGTCTATTGTCCCCTGGGCAAGAAGTAAACTAACCTCTTGACTCAACTGAGTGTTGAGAGAAGCCTGAAAATTGAACTGTCTTACCACTGTAGGAGGAGGCATGTTGAAGAAATGAAGCTTGTGCCCCTCTCTTACAATGGAAAGAGTCCATTCTTCTGCTGTTATCTGCCCCCATCTGGGGGCAAAATGACACAACCTTCCTGGGATGGTGGAAGGCTCTGGCCCGTTCAGGGCCAGGAAGGCCAAGTTCTCTAGATGAGAGTCAAAGTCACTGTGGAGGCTGAGTCTGCTGGGCCGGTTGAGGCTTAGCAGTCTTTGATTTCCTTTGCTTTGGGGGCTGCTGTCCCTTTCGGGCGAACTGACCTGCAGAATGCACCTGCTGGGTATAGGAGGGATAAAACCTCTTCTTTTTAGAGAAGAATGGTTTCTTGTAGGATTTTCTCCTTGCAGGATCAGCTGTAGCCTTGGATAGCCTATCCAAAGTGGTGTTATTAGCATCCAGCTCATTAGCTTTCTCTTGCCAATTTTTGCCAAAGAGATTTTCACCTGTACAAGGGATATTCCCCAGTTTGTCCTGTACCCAGAGTTTTAAGTCAGATGCCTGGAGCCAGGCAATCCTACAAGCACCTATGGCAATGGCAGAGGTTCTGCTTATGCACTCAAAGCAGTCAAAAGCTGCACGATTAACAAACTTGGAAACATCCTGGGCATGTTTGACAAGTGTAAGACAATCCTGCCTCTTATCATCAGGAAGGAGAGGGCTCATAAGCTCGAGATCTCCTGTAACCTCCTTAAGGAACATTCCCATGTTTAAGATGTAGGAACTAATCCTGGCAGAAAGCATAGAGGCCTGGAATGTTCAATGCCCAAAGGCATCAAGAGTCCTACATTTATGTCCTGGAGGATTAGAAGCATGTCACTTTGCACTCTTGATCCTTCTCATAGCTGACTCCACCACTATGGAGTGGTGTGGCAACTGAGTTTTTTGAAATCCAGGACAAGGAGGTACTCGATACATGGTATCCAGCCTACGGGAATGAGGAGAGGTGGTAAGAGGTGTTTCCCACATTCTTAACATAAGATCATGCAAGATCTCATGAATAGGCAAAGTAGCTGCTTCCTTGGGAGCTTTAGGGTATTGTAAAATCTCCAACTCCTTTGCTCTGGGCTCTGTTTCAGGAGCCACTGTGATAGAAAGACCCCTAGCTACTTCCCTGATAAAATCCTGAAAGGATATATCCTCTGGAGGAGACATCCTACGTTTAGAAGAAGGCTCCTCAGAGAGAAGTACTCCAGCATCGACAGAGCTGTCAGAGTCCTCAGAGTCATCGGAGGATTCAAAATATCTTCTGTCTGGGTGCTCTTGTAAAGCACGATACCGATACCAATCGAAGTCGGTACCGGAGGGGTCCGGTACCGGCCTGTCGATACCGGAGGAAATAGCATGACTTGGTGGTGGTAGCATACTCACCAATGTTGATGCTGTCGGTACCGGTACCGATATCGGTGCTGGAACCGATGTCGGTACCGGTTGAACTGTCTGAAGCGGTCCCGAAGGCACAGATGCCACAAGGAGAGCCGCCAGACTGCGCTCAATAGCCAGGAATCTCTGGTCAATTGACACTGCCAATGCCTGGGTGTCGGTACCGGACGAAGCGGCCGGTACCCCAGAGCATGGCACCAGTAGTTCTACCGAGGTTGAGGCCTCGAGAACATCCTGGAGCCCTGATAGTGCTTTGGAAGCCGAAGCTTCCTGCCGGGGCAATTTTGCCAGTACAAATCCCTCAAGGGCAACGCCAGAGGCATCTCGATGCTTGGAAGGAGATCAACCCTTTGAGGACCGGCCAGATTTATGTTTGGTTACCTGAGATCCATGGGAGGAAGATGAAGCCCTGGAAGACGTCGATGCCACGGATGCTGCATCGGAGGGAAAAAGGGTGCTAAGCTTAGCAGCTCGGTTCTGCCGACCCCTCTTCGAAATCATCCCACAGGCAACACACTCTGAGATGGAGTGGTCAGGACCTAAACATTTGAGGCACCACTCTTGAGTGTTGGTGACGGAAATGGTACCGCCACACTTGGAAGACTTTTTAAAACCCGAAGCGGGTTTTTCCATGTTGAGGAAAAAATTGGGCCTAGTGCCCAAAATGGCGCGTGGCACCCAAGGGAAAAAAGGCTGGAAAATCCAGATAAAAGATTAGAATTCTTTTTTTTTTTTTAAGAAGAAAGAAAGAACCGGCGGTACCGGTATAGCGTTGAGGAAGGCAGACGCTACCACAAGAAAGAATGAAAAATATGGGATAATTTCTGCAGTGACAGGAAAACTGCTGGCTCCGCGGAAAACGAAGAACTGGAGAGAGGCAGTTGGGAAAGGCAGGAAGGCAGCATGCAGGCACTGTGGGATGCTCCCAAAGGCTTTCTAATTGGACGCTGGGAGCGTTCCCGCGCGGGCTCCGTCGGTGCCGACGATACCATATGTGAAGACTACATTCCTGCTTGTTCCTGGAGATAACATGGAACTGCAAGAGTTCTACAGGGTTTTTGTCAAGAGGCATATGGGATGTGGTAAGGGAAACCTGAGAAGAACCACCCCGTGTTGGGTGTAATTTGATAAAGTATGTTATACAAATGAAAGACCAGCTGAGGAAAGCCAAAGAGGTGGCCCAACTCAGTCTGGATAAAGCCCAAGCCGAGCATGCTAGTGGTTACAATCGAGCTGCTGTGCACTGCATCTTCCAACTGGGAAACAGAGTTTTAGTTTTGCTGCTCTCATCCGAGAGTAAGGTACTCTGTAAATGACAGGAACCCTATGAGGTTGAAGAGAAAGTAGGACCTGTTAACTACAGGATTGCCCAGCCAGATAAATGGAAGAAAGCCTAAATTTACATTAACCTATTGAAAAAGTGGGCTCCAGTGATGGCTATGATGGTACATGGAGATAATTTTGAACTAGAAATTTAAGCCCCATTGGATCCAGTTCAAGTCTCAATTGGAGACCAGATCTCTGCTACCCAGAGAGAAGACCTAGAAAGTTTGATCCAGCAGAACGTGAAGATGTTCTCCACCTACCCAGGATGAACCCACATCATTTGTCATGATATCATTACTGACCCGGGGATGGTTATCCAGCAACTACCCTATCGGATTCCAGAGGCCCAGCGACAAGCTGTTGCCAAGAAGCTAGAAGAGATGCTTAACCTGGGAGTTACAGAAGAGTCCATGAGTGACTGGTCGTCACCCATCATCTTGGTTCTTAAACTCAATGGGAGCATCAGATTCTGAACTGACTTTCAGAAGGACAATGCAACTTCTACACTGGAAGCCATGCCCATAGTAGATGAGCTAATTGAGTGACTCGGTGGAGCATGCTTTATATCAACCTTGAATCTGACCAAGGAGTACTGGCAGGTGCCCTTGACTTAACTACCAGGGAGAAAACTGCTTTTTTGACACATAAGGTCTGTCCCAGTTTACAATGCTGCCCTTTGTATTATACGGGGCTCCCACCACATTTCAACACCTAGTCAATTGCCTACTTTGAACGCACAAGGAATGTGTGGCTGTCTATCTTGACGACATTGTCATCTATAGTAGAGAATGGAACACCCATCTAACCCAAATACATGCTATGTTGACCAGCCTGCAGAAGGTCAGGCTGATGGTCATCCCCACAAAATGTTTTCTGGGAGGATGAGATGTTCAATATTTGGGGTATTTAATCAGGAGTGGACAGATATGATCTCAACTATGGAAAGTAGATGCTATTTCTCAGGTCCTCACCCTGAACTCAAAGAAAGAGGTTTGAGCCTTCCTTGGACTGATTGGCTATTACCGCCGGTTCATTCCTAATTTCACAGAGGTTGTGGAGCCATTAACCATTCTCCTCTGAGAGAGTGCTCCTGAACGGATCCAATGGTCACTGGACCTGAACCTGGACTTCCAGCATCTCCAGAAGGCCATTTGCTATGATCCCATCCTGAGAAGCCCTGATCTCTCTCTACCATTTATTGAAGAAACCGATGCCTTGGAGGTTGGCCTAGGATCTGTTCTGACCTAGGAAGTCAGGGATGAAGAACATCCCATTGCATTCATCAGCAGGAAACTGCTTCCTCGGGAAAAGCTTTATGCAGTCATTGAGAAAGAGGCCCTAGCTGTCAAGTGGGTGCTTTAAACCTTTAAATACTACCTGCTCAGCCATCCATTTATGCTAATAACAGACCACCGACCCCTCATATGGCTGATTTGGCATAAAGAGTCCAACAGCCATATTATGCAGTGGTTTTTGAGTCTCTAATCCTACCAGTACCAGATCCACCATAGGGCTGGTCAGACTCACCTGAACACAGACTTCTTTTCCTGGGTGGTGGCAGTCCTGGATGAGGCAGATGTTTAATGGGGCATGGCTGAACTGAGGGGGAGGGTATGTGATGAGGTCTATAGAGTATTGTCCATCTCTCTCCAGAGGGATTATCAACAGACCCCTTTAAAAGAGCCTGCAGCCCAGAGTTCATGGCAGGGAAGGTGTGGCTCTCAAGAAGAGGTTAAAATTCCAGCAGAATGCAGGAGGGAGAGGTGCCCGTGGAGTCAGAGGACCTTTCCAGGCAAGCCATGTGAAGGTAGGAGCTTTAACTGGGTCTAGAGGAAGAGCCGGGAGAACCAGACTGTGAAGGTTTAACAGCTGGGACAGAATAAAGCTGACACTGTTTTTTTTAATACGGCCTGTTCTGTTTTTTAAATGAAACTCTTTTCCACTGCATGCCATGCTACCACATGTATACAAGGGCCCACATACTGACTGAAGGGCAACAAGTTTACCTTTGAAATGCTTAGCAAAAGCCTCACCCTCTTTCCAATGGCCACTTCTTTTAGATAGCTTTGTCATAATTTGTTAAAGTTGTGTAGCCTCCTGGGGGCAACGTTTTGGCCTGACAATCTCAAGAAGGTATACAAAGAATTTGTAAAATATAAAAGGGGTTCTGATGAGTAGGGAAGCAGAGAGATAAGTGAGTGAAAACCCACAGTTGCAATTTTCCAGTTGGGAACTGGACTGGTCTAGCAGGGCTCAAAGTAAGGAAATTAGCAGGTAAGAACAAATTTCATCTTTCTTATCTTCCTGCTAGACCAGTCAACACACATGGGATGTACCCAACCTTCAGACATTTGGAGAGAGGAAAACAAGGTTCTGGAAAAAACTGCCCGTCTGAAGGCCAAATTCTCCCTCGCTGACACATCTAATTAGACCCAACAGGAACGTCTATCTACTCAGAATATAAGATGACTGACTAGCTTCCTTGATCCATCTGGCCAAAAAAGATTTAGAAGCCATCACACTCTTTCAGGGTCCACTGAACAGAAGAAAGAGGTGATCTGCCCAGTGGAAGGAGTCACTTTTTAAATAACACAGCAACACTCTGCATAGATCCAGTGCATGCAAGGACTGAACCCATTACTTTTTCACCACAAAAAAGGTTGGCAAACAGATCTTCTGAGTGAAATGAAAAGGAGAAATCACTTTGGGAAGGAAAGATGGAACTGTCTTCCTTGTGGCAAAAAAAAAAGAACAGGGTTACAATCAAATAATTACCAAACAAGATCCTACATGGCCTCAGGACTCAAGGAAAGGAAATTAGCAGGTAAGAACAACTCTCACCTTTTCAGGCATGGTTATCCAGAGTACCTGGCCCAGGACAAGGAAAGGAAATTAGCAGGTAAGAACAAATCTCACCTTTTCAGAATACTTGGCCCATGTATGCAGTGTGCACCTCCCAGACTAGAGCCCTGAAATCAGTGAATACTTGCTTTGTAAAGTTACCAGACAGTCCCGATTTTCGCGGATTGTCCCTGATTTTCGAGATATGCTCCCAATTCCCACCAGCAATAGGGACAGAGGGGCCATTCGAGGATGGTGACAAGCAGCGCACTGCAGATGTTGCATTTAAAAGCCCTCAGTACAGTAACTAGCTTGGATTTTTTAGAGGGCATGCACACGTTAAAGGCCTGTCACATTCCCCTGCTCCTGACAGGAAGTTTACATTGGAGGGAGCGAGACATGCAAGCCTTGAGGATGTGCATGTATAAAGACCATGCAGCCACACTGCCCACCTCACTGGTTTTCCAAATGTAGGACAATTTTGGTGGTGGTAGAGTGCAGTTGGTGGACAAGAGAAGGGAACAGGCTCAGGGAAGGAAAGATAGAAACATAGAAACATGACAACAGAAAAAGACCACATGGCCTATCTAGTCTGTCCTTCCATATCAACAACTACAACAGTCCCCTTTTTACCTTTAGAGATCCTCTGTGTTTGTCCCATGCTTTTTTGAATTCAGTTACTGTCCTCATCTCTACCACCTCCACTGTGAGACTATTCCACAGATCGACTACTCTTTCCATAAAGAAATATTTCCACATATCACACCTGAATCTATCTCCCTTCACCCTCATCCCATGTTCCCTCGTAGCAGAGCTTGCTTTCAATTGAAAGAGGCTCTCTCCCTGAACATTTATGCCACAGAGGTATTTAAACATCTCAATCATATCACCTCTATCCCGCCTTTCCTCTAAGGTGTACATATTAAGATCCTTCAGTCTGTTCTCATATGCTTTATAATGAAGACCACTAATCATTTTAGTAGCCACCCTCTGCACCGACTCCATCCTGTTCACATCCTTTTGAAGGTTGTGATAAGGAAGCTTATCATAGCTCAGGTAGGAGCTATAGAAAAGATGATGTGACTCTGAACAAGCAACCTGTCAGTTCTGGTAGAATTGAGAAAACAGAGTTTTCACATAAAAGACTACCAGTCCCAGAATGCACCAGCTTTCCAGCAGCCATGAGAGAGGCTGAAGTGAGAGAATGTGTGTGCAATCAAGAGAGCTATGAGGTAATCCCTAAGCACTCATCTCAAAGGGCAGGGCTTGATTCAACACAGCTGCGCTGTGTTAGGGAGCAGCACACATTAGGAAAGAATAAGAATAGAGATTATTCTTCAGGAAACAGTTTCAGCAACAGTTTCAAGAACAGCTTCAGGAAGAGATACAGAGGGGAGAGCTTCAGCAACGGCTACAAGCACCAGTATCACCTGGAGAAACAGAAGCCAAGCCAAGCAGATAGAGAGAGAAGGAAACTCTCTGGAAGGAAGAGAAGAAAGGCCATTGGAAGGTCTGGGAGATTCCAAGGCAGTACTCATACTGGGAGGTATTCCAAAGGCCAGCAGAGTCCATTGGACTGGATTCAGCCAGAGGAATGGAGTGGCAGAGATAGGAATCACCAGTGGCTACCTGGAAGAGAGAAGACTGCATGTGGAAGGGACTTTCAGACCAAGGCCAGAAGGTATGTGAGAGAAGATCCAGTGTCCAGGGATCAAGATTGGAAGGCTGGACATCAGAATTGGATTACATATTGGCCAGGCTATACAGAGAGGAATAATGATAGCAGGAGAGGCTCAGGTATGAACACTGATCCAGACCCTATCTATAATAGAGAATGGCAGCAAGGGAATAAGCATTCTCATGATAGTGCCTTAATGAAAGACTCATCTGTGCCAATGTATGATATTGACCCTATGATTGTTGATGCAGGGGGAAATACAGCAGATGAAACTATTTACATGGACTGTTCTTTATCTAAATGCTATTGCTAGTTTTCTATGAGCAAACACATCAGCCATCACAAAGAAACCTAACTTTGTTCTTTATTTCCACTGCAAACAGCTCTTAAAGCAGGATTTGGGTTCACACAGTAGCAGCCAGCCAGCTAAAGGCTTTCAGCTGGTCCATTGATAGTAATTAGGGCTGCACCTGATTGTGTATGTGAGCAAGGGAGAATCACTGCTGAGATCAGCGTGGAAAATAAGCAGAAGTTAACCTAACCAGCAAAGTTTATTCTTTACTTTGTGCCTTTGTATTTGGTAATTATTTGCTAAGAAAACATTAGCTAATTGCCTGACAAGCTGAAGGTTGTTTTCTGGTTTACTTTGTGACTTTTTGTTATCCATTTTAAACACTGCAAGCAAGTAACCTCATTTATAGTGCTATCAAGCATACATGTGCTGGGTGAATTAAACCCCATCAATAAAAGAAGTATTTTATTGATCTTACCACTTGGTTTCACAACTCAAATTATTGTCATCAGCTGTGTTTGGGAGTGAATGAACTACAATACCCACAATACTTTGCAAGAATCATATGAATATATGCATCGTCAAGATTGTGTAAGTTCTCACCCTAGGCAGCCGTCTGACAAGGTGCGGTCTCCAGAATTGCACACCATACTCCAAATGAGGTATGAAAGACATCTGGGTAGGAAAGGAAAGGGGAGGGGAGATGATGAATATCTAGGAAGTTGAGAAGGGAAGGGAGATAGCAGATACCTGGAGGGGAGGTGAAGAGAAGGGGAGATGTTGGGCATTAGGTGTAGGGAAGAGAAGGGGAGATGCCGGAAACCTAGGTGTTGGGGAAGAGAAGGGAAGGAGAAATGCTAGTCTATGAGGAGGTAGAGAAGGAAAGAAGCAGGACTATTGGAGATTGGGGAAGGGAAGACAAGGGGAAATGCTGGACACAGAGCAGGGGGGTGGAGGTAGAGAGTGGGATACTGGACATGGACATGGGGGGGGGGCAGAAATAGAGAGAGGCAGAGTTATTAAGAGAGTGGGAAAGAGATGGTGAATGGGAGGACTGGGGTGAGGGAGACTGGAAAGCTGTAGGTAGATGCAGTAAAGAAAAGAGCCAGATTAAGGTCTGAATGGTGAAAAAGGGTGACATCTGAGCTGACAGATAAGCAGAAAAATAAATGGAAGAAGGCGGAAAGTGAAAAATCAAAAGATGTCTCCCCCAACCTGCTTTGGATAACAAATGTCCCAGATTTGCCTGCAAAAAATCTGGTAACTTTATTGCTTTGAGACAGAGCCCCTAACACTATCCATTCTGAGGCCTCAATGTATTAGACCATGCCGAAAACAAATTTCACTCCCAGTTCAGCAAACTAATGGCATAAAAATTATTGCAGTGTTAAAAAGTGTGTACTGACTTCAGGGATGGATTTAAGATCTTGTGCCCACAGGCAAGATCAGACAGCAAATCCTGGAGAATAGGGGAAAAGGGGCTGTTAGAGATTCCATAAAGATTGGAGAACCAGAAGAGCATCCTCTTGAAACAGAAAATGTATATGGCCTTAAAGAAAGCAAGA
Organism: Ichthyophis bannanicus; assembly: GCA_033557465.1. Classification (NCBI taxonomy): domain Eukaryota; kingdom Metazoa; phylum Chordata; class Amphibia; order Gymnophiona; family Ichthyophiidae; genus Ichthyophis; species Ichthyophis bannanicus. The sequence goes on along the minus strand of CM066033.1, from coordinate 735,214,352 downwards.
GCAGGCTCCTCTTTAGGCAGTTGCCTATGCTCTCTATGCCTAAATATGACCCTGGCTGACTGAAAAAGAACTCCCATCACTGTAGTAATCTACAGCAGTATATTGTATGAGTGGGGATTGGCTCAGGCATTGACAGGGAGACATTTAAAAAACACAGGGGCCAATGAAAAGCCAGACCCCCCCCCCCCCCGAACCCTATCCCCTATCCCACAAAACTTCCATGGTGGGCCATTGGCTCTGGACCCTCCTGACTCCTCCAATCCCCCTCAGCGGACACCCTGCACAAGGAGGACCTTAACCAGAGAGCCTCCATGCAGCTGAACCATCATGTACCAATGATACCTACTGGTCAGGGGAAGCATCTAGTGGTGTACGTCTCATCCTGCTACCATCTTGAAAAATGGCAGCACTTAGCCCCGCCTAGTAGTGCACGAGAATGCACTGCCAGAAGTCAGTCTGCCAAATAAGACATCTCAGCCCTTTTCTGGAAAGCACTGACTTATTTGGTAGACTGATCTCAGGGATGTCCTGGACCAGATAGCCTCGGGGTAGAATGACTAACGGGCCCACTGGAGCCATTCAGGTGAAACACTGAACTTTACCTCAGATGATCCTACTGCTCCCGCATAGGATCTTTTCTTCAGCACTCAGCTGAAAGAAAGATTCTGTGCTAAAGGGAACATATAAAATCTTCACCAAAATTCAACTTGTGTTTTTAATACTGTGAGCAATCCCTAATTCAGTGAGTTTGCATGCTGACCACACTGCTTTTTTAGTGCAATGATTTTACTGTGGATTTTTCCACACTAAGGCCCTAATGCATTCTTCCCACAAGGATAGAATGGAACTACTTCAGCACCTTTGGATCAAGCCCAGTTTTTTTTCAGTCTCCAAACTGAATGATCAATTGTATCAAATGCTGTGACAATATCAAAATTTATGACAACAAAACTTGACCCTCAGAAAAGCTTTGAATAAAAGTATCAGGCAGTGATAATAAGAGTTCCAGTGCTATCATGAAGTCAGATTGATATAGTTCTTAACAGGAATGTAGTGCACTAATTGTGAGAAGATAATCCTGAAGTTGCTGAACTGCCAATCTCTCCACCACTTTAGAAAGAAAAGGCAGTAGAGAGATGGGCCTGTAGTTGAGAGGATTAAATGGATCAGTTGTGCCAGAGTTAAGGACAGGAAGAAAAATGGCCTGTTTCCAAAAAGAAGGGAATGTACCAGAGGAAAAAGATGCTGATATGATAAATATAATTGGGGAAGAAATGAATCATTGACCAACTTGGAAAGATGCGAGGGCATTGGGTCAGTGGGGCTGTGGTAGATTGAGATTTAGCAATGATATGTGAGAGTTCGCTATAAGTAGGAACCTTAAAGGCTGAGAATTTAGAAAAGGAACAAAGAGAGGAAGAGGAAACAGAAAATGATGATGAACAGGAACGAGGGAAAGACAAGGTAGATTGGATGTCAAGAATCTCCTGCTGAAAGGCAGAAGCAAAATCCTGTGGTTGAAGATGTGAACTATCAGTGGAAACTTCAGGGGGGATCAGTAAGATGATGTAGAAAGCAAAATAAACAAGAAGAAGCTGTATCCTTGTGAATCAAAGAAGAATAGTAAGTTTTCTTAGCTGCATCATAATGATAAGAGGCGATTTAAAAGAAAGAAGGGCAGAGGCTGAGCGAATCTTATGCCAGCAACGTTCTAGCTGGCAGAACTGACGCTTAAGAAGGTGTAAACCTGGATGTTACCAGGGCTGAGAGGGATGAGAATAAAAGGACACAGAATGTAAGGGAGCAGTCAACTCAAAAGCAGCCGAAATAGTAGAATTAAACATAAAAACCTGATCATCAGAATGACAAGAATCAAATTCAGCGGCAAAAAGAGGACAGTTTGACACAAAAAGATCACGTGTGAAATTTTGGAGATGTCGGTGACATCGGGGCAGGGACCTTAAAGGAGGATGGGAAAGAGAAGGAAGTGTAAGAGAAAAAGAAACAAAAAAATGATCCGTCCAGGGGAAGGGTGTAATCACAGGAGAAGAAAAGGACAAAGAAGACGATGTTATGACAAGATCTAAGGTCTGGCCAGCGATGTGAGTTGGAACATCAATGTGCTGCATTAGATCTGAAGCTCCCAAGAGTAATAAAGGCAAGAAGTGAGTAAGTAGGAAGAAACCACATCATAGAGGGCCTGGAGAGAGGCAGAGGAAACAGGAGGAGGTAAATAAACAAGTAAGATGGTAAGAGGTTCATCAGAAAAAAATTTAATCGAAAGAATTTCAAGGGAAGAAGAAATATGAGAATGACAGAAAGCAACCTTTAAGGAGGATTAAAAACAAGCACAGCAACACTCCCACCATGCTTATGGGGGCAGTTGAAATGTAAGAAGAGGACAAGACTGTTTAAGATAAACAAGACAGGAATCTGATAATCAAATCTCCGTAAGACAGAGAAGGTCCAAAGAAAAATGAAGAAAAAAGATCACAGATTAAGTGAAACTCACGTTTGAGGAAGCGGACATTCAAAAGGCCTAAAGACAGCTTATAATGAGGAGATGAAGGGAGGCAAGTTGAGAAATGAAAAGAAGAGTGAATGGTAACAGAGTGGAGGAGTGGCCTAGTGGTTGGAGCAAGATACTTCAGGCTGGAAGGTCAGGAGGGGTTCAAATCCCACTAGAGGACAGCAACCTTGGGCCGGAAGGACTGGGGTTTCTAGTCCCACAGGTGCTCCTTGTGGTCTTGGGCAAGCCACTTAACCCTCCATAGCCCATGTTCCCTGTAAAATAGTTATCTCCAAGTTATAATACCCTGTTCAATGTAATTTCAGTTTGTTCAATGTAAACCACACTGATGCAGAATAGCACGGTATATAAGAGAATGTAAATAAATAACAAAGGGTAAACATTTGAGCAAGGAAATGAGTCACAAGAGTTCTAATATATTAGATTTTATAATGAGTGATTTGATTGCTTTCTAGAAATCCTGTGAAGCGTGGCTATTTGAGTGTTTTTTGATATGTTAATGCATTCTACCTTGTGGTATTTTGAGCTTTTTTATATTATCTCATTTTGTATTGCATTTTTATGTGTAATTTTGCAAAACTGGTTTGTGGCCTCTTTGGGAAATTTAGACATTTTATTCTGGAGCTAAGCAATGAAGAATTTTAAAAATTAAACATAGTAGTTTAAAAATAATTCTAGCTTATACTAACAAAAGTAGTTGAACAAGTAATGGAAAAGCCCTATCAGGAATTTGAGCATGAAAAGCAACTTAGCTGTCTAAGATGTCTCTACTTAAAATAAACTTTTCTCACTATATTTGATAAATGTTATTCCATAGTGAGAGCAGAGCCCAGAATAACCCCTAATATTTTTAAAGAGGTAACAGGAGAATTCTTGTACCAGAATTGTTGGCGTGTCTGCAGGGGAGTTACTCAACCACAATAGGTTTGTTTTATTGCGGCTCAAACATAGTCCATGATTATTCATCCAATTTTGTATCTGCCTAAAGACCTTATGAAGCAACCAGTAAGTCTGAGATAAATCACTCTGAAATGAAGCCAGTAACAAAATATCACCTGCATATGAAAACAATGACATGCCAAGTTCTTTCAAACCCACTCCAAAAGAATTAAGATAAATGTTAAAAAGAATGGAGACAAGGGGGAACCCTGCAGTATTCCACAACCAGGAAACCATGAACTGGATAAAGTACTGTTCTTTTCCACCTTATGCCTTCTTTTCAAACATTCCCTGAACCAGTTCAGCACTGCACCTGCTAAACCCAATTTGCTCAGCCTTAACAAGAAAAATTGAGCATCTAATAAATCAAAGATGGCTGATAGGTCCAGCTGTATTAAAATAGCCTGACGACTTCTATCTAAAATTAAGCAAATTTCAAAAATTAAGCTGCTGTAAGGATCTCTGTATTAAATAGCTCCTAAAACCTGACTGAGTAGATGACAGAATATCAAAGTCTTCAAGAAATTTAACTAACTGAATAGAAACCGTAGCTTCCAACCACTTAGTCAGTATAGGCAAGTATGCAACAGACCTATAGCTGGAGGAAATACGCAAGTGAAAATATGACCTTTAGAACAGGGGTTCTCAACCCATCTCCTCGGAACATGTCTAGCCGGTCAGGTTTTCAGGATAACCACAATGAATATGCATGAGAGAGATTTCCATCCAACGGAGGTAGTGCATGCAAATTTCTCTCAGGCATGTTCACATTGTGGTTATCCTGAAAACCTGACTAGCTAGGGGGTATCCCAAGGACTGGGTTGAGAATCCCTGCTCTAGGAACAGGTATTAAGAAAATATCTCTAATTCTGAAAACTGTATGTATGTTACAAAAGGTTTACTGAACACAAAGATAGGTATTTTAGAAGCTCTATTTGTGAGCTGGATGTCTGAAAACAGGCACTTACATGTGCAAATCATGCAGACGTTCCCAGAGCCATTTTAGAAAGCCAGGTATATATTCCTCCTCAGTGCAAAAACACCCAAGTAGCATGGGGGTGTGATGGAGACATGCCCTGGGCAAAGCAAGGGGGTTGTACGTGGCAGTGATTTCAGAACGACAAAAGCAGGTCTGGCCCTGGTTGTTGAGGCGTTTATGGCTATACCTGCTCTTGACCATGAATAAGATGTAAAAAGGTTCTTGTTTCATGGCTGCAATGTGGTCAATATTTCCTGGCTGTAGAAACCTGCCCGTAAATTCATACACCAAACATATTACTGGCCCACTGCTGCATGAATGAGTATATGAAATGTCAGGCCAGTACATGCTAGTCTCATAACAATAGGTGCCCCCCTTCTGACCTACCCAGGCTGGGGCATCCAAGTACCCAGTTTGCAGGCATGCACTTCAAGGAGGTTCACATTTGTAAAATGGCCTATGTGCATGTACCTAGCTTTGCCATCTGTGTGGGGCTCGTCTCCAGAACAGGTTATTGGGATGTTCATTTTTCAAGGTGGGGGCAGAACAATTTCAGAAGGCACAGCTGTCACTCCCCCAGTTTTTGGATATTCTCCTCTGGACATACCAGATTTTTCGTAGATGTCCCTTCTAAAATGCTACTTAAATATTTCTATGATCAGGGCTGGCCCATCCATTGTGTGGGAATGTTGCCCACACATGGACCTGCACCTTGGAGCGACCCCACACCTGACTGGCTGCAGAGGGAGCCGGGGAAGCCCGAAGCTCCGACTGATCTCTCAACAGCTGCGGGAGTTAGCTTTTGCCTTCTCTCCTGTGGCTCTGATAAAAAGGAGCACGCCAGCCTGCTGAGTGCCAGGAGCTTAAACAGGGGCAGGTTGGATGTGCCCTTGTTTGACCTCCCGGCACTCAACGTGCTGGCGCACTCCATTTTATCACAGCCACGGGAGAGAAAACAAATACCGCTTCTTTACTCCTGCAGTTCTTCAAAGGTTAGCTGGGGCTTCAGGTCTCTTTTGGTGTGTGCTGAGGTGGAGGACTGGGGGCTAGAATGGAAACGGGAAGCTAGAATCAAATGGGGGACGGGATGCTAGAATGGAATGGGAGGGGATGGGCGCTAGAACAGGAATGGAAGGGGGCCAGGTCTAGAAAGGGATTGATGTTTATGTTTATTATGTTTATTAATCATTTGATATACTGCTCAGGCCAAAGCATCAGAGCAGTTTACAATACAATATAATTATAGAAGATACGAAAAGAACGCCATATATGAGATAGGACAGAATAAGAGATACAGTAATAGACAAAAGGATAGAAGAGACAAGAAGAAAGGAGAGCAATAGATTACAGCCGTAATATAGCAGCATAATAGTTACATACACAAATATAAAATAGGTTTTACTCGCACGCCACGGACCCACGCCTAAGGGGTGGGGGGATAGGGGACTGAAGGAGAGCGGATGCTGGGAGGGACTGGAGAAGGCTGATACTGCGGAGGAAGGACTGGAAATGGGCTGATGCTGGTGGATGGCAGAAGGGGGACTGGGACTGAAGGAACAGATGCTGGGAGGGACTGGAGAAGGCTGATACTGCGGAGGAAGGACTGGAAATGGGCTGATGCTGGTGGATGGGGGACTGCGACTAGAAGGGAATGGATGCTGGAAAGGACTGGAAGAGAGCTGGTACTGAGGAGTTAGGACTGGCAATGGGCTGGGGGACTGGGAATAGAAGGGAGCTGATGCTGGGAGGGACTGGAGGAGGACTGATACTGGGGGGTTAGAACTGGAAATGGCCTGGGGATGGGGGGTCTGGGAATGGAAGGGAACTGATACTCAGGGGGAGGGGGGTTAGGACTGGAAATGGGCTGATGCTGGGGGACTGGAGGAGGACTGATATTAGGGGTTAGGACTGGAAATGTCCTGGGGATGGGGGACTGGGACTGGAAGGGAACTGATGCTGGGAGGGACTGGAGGACTGATAATGGGGGGTTAGGACTGGAAATAGGCTGATGCTGGCAGATGGGGACTGGGACTGGAGGGAGCGGATGCTGGGAGGGACTAAAGGAGGACTAATACTGGGGGGCTAGGACTGGAAATGGGCTGATGTGGGGGGATTGGTGAATGGAACTGGAAGGGAGTGGATGCTGGGAGGGGCTGGAACTAGAAGGCAGCTGATGCTGGGAGAGGACCAGAAGGGGGCGGGGCTGGGACTGGCAGGAGATACAAAGAAACTGGGGGAGTGAGGATGGAGAGGGGGACAGATATTTTGTGTGGGAGGGAAGAAAAATCTATGATACTGAGTATTAGGAGAGTAAGTGGGGATTGAGGATGGAGAGGTGAAATCTGAGTGGATGAAAAAGGAATAAAGAAAGAAATGGAGGAAAGAGCAAAAGGGGAAAGATCAGTATGTTAGAGGCAGATGTAGAGAATGGAAAAAACTAGAAGAGAGAAAAAAGGACAAATGGACAGCAGACAATAGAGCTAGCAGAAGACATGAAGAAAACAGAAGAAAGTGACTGGGGCAATTGCAACTGAAAGTGTGTGAAGAAACTGTCTCCTTGGCATGGTGACACCGGTTTGCTTGCAGAAAATAATCCAGGGATTGATGGCCACCAAGTTGAAAATATTGAAGAAAACGGCTAGTGTCCATCTATGACATGCAGATTTGGTGGACATTTGACAGCACATTGAGTCCAGCATGTTGACACCCCATTTATTCTTGCTGTAGTACAACACACTGTCAGGCTTCAGCTTGCCGCTGGTTTCACATATCGCACCTTTGTGCAAAGTCGACAAAATGGCAACAGTCTTCTTCTGTTTTATCTGGTACTGTACTACAGTCATTGATCCATTGGTGTAGAACTTGGATTGGTACAGTTCGAGTTTTGTAAGTGATGGTAGTTCGCTGCAATTCAGACGAATGGTGCCGACCAACGAAGTGTGCTTCTCCAATAGTTTCTCAGTGAGGTCACGGCTTGTAAAAAAAATTATCGACCGTAACGTTGTATCCTCGCTGATAATATGGCTGCATTAGAGTCATGACCACATGCATTCCTAGTATACGGTTTCACATTCAAACAGTATTTGGGCTGCAATTCTGCCAAGATCCAGAACTTTATTCCAAATTTATTTGGCTTATTTAGCATGTACTGTGTGAATTTACATCTACTTTTCGTTGGGAACAGTTGTTCATCTACAGTAAGTGATTCTTCTGGTACGTAACACTTTTGACTGTTATCAACAAATCTGGATAACACCCATATCATTAGGCCAAATTTTTCACACTTCACTCTTTCCTGCCGTGAAGCTCTGACATCAAATCGCATGAATTTCTTTATTTCTTCGTATCTCTTTCAAGACATTGTTTTCCTAAATGCTGCACAGCCATAAGTTTCGGACCACATCAAATCAATTGGAAAGTTTTTGGCATTCATGAATATGTTATGTACTATATTGTGTATGTACTGTTATGTACTATATTATGTACTGTTATGTACTATATTATGTACGTTAACACCATTTTCTGTTAGTTAATTGTTTTAACTCAGTTCCAGTTAAATTTGTTTAATTTATGATACTTTAAGATGTTCTATGTATATCTAAGATGTTCTATGTAAAACAAATTTCGATTTGTTAATAGTTGTTATTTGTACACCGCAACTGATCTCTGGAAGATGCGGTATAAAAATGAATGTTAAATAAATAAATAAATAAATGAAACCTCTTAGATATGCCAGTCCCAGAAACGCTTCTATTTTCATCTTCGGCTACATCCCATGAAGGGTCTGATAAACGAGCAATCTCCAGGAACAAGCAGGAATAAGTCCTCACATATGGGTACGTCGGTACCGACGGAGCCCGTGCGGGAAAGCTCCCCAGCTTCTTAGAATAGAAGCTTTTGGGACCTCCCACTGCACATGCGCACTGCCTTCCCGCCTTCCTGAACAGCTCTCCTCAGTTTCTCTTTTTCCGCGGAGCCAGCAGGTCGTGTTCCTGTCACCGCTGAAGAAATTGTTATTTTATTTGTTTCTTTAGACCGCGTACCTGCCTTCCCCATACCGATACCGGTATCGCCGGTCTTTTCTTTCTTTCTTTAAAAAATTATAATTCTTTTTTCTTATTTTTTAGCTTTTTGGTCACTTCAGAGAGGCCTCTCGGCCTACTCAATTTCTCCTCATGGAGAAGCCAGCCCCTGGATTTAAGAAGTGTACCAAATGTAATGCTGTTATTTCAGTCACAGACACCCATGACTGGTGTCTGAAATGTTTGGGGCCTGACCATTCCATACCGGACTGCCCATCTTGCTCCCACATGTCTAAACGTGGGCTGCAGAACCGGGCCAACAAATTCCATGTGCTGTTTGCTTCAGAGAATACAGCATCACAGTCATCCAGGTCTTCTTCTCCGGATGGATCTCAGGTAACCAAACCTTCTGTGGGCAAGTCCTCAAAGAGCAAATCTCCTTCAAAGCATCGAGAGGCTCTTAGCTTAGAACTTGAGGACCCTGCCCCAGCCAAACAACCCCGGCGGGAAGTCCAACTTCCAAAAACGCCAATTCAGGGGTCTCAGGTTGATATCGATGCTACGGCCTCGACAGATCACCTGTTAGCCTGCTCTGGGGTACCGGGTCACTCCGGTACCGACATCCAGGCAGCTATGGCGTCCATGGGCGATACTGTACAGTCCATGCAGCAGGCCGTCATGGCTTTCATTAAAGCTGCAACGCCATCGGTTCCGCTTTCAGCGGTTCCGGGCCCGATACCGGTATCGTCCGCCATGCCGGTATCGAGGCCGTCCACCTCTAAACGCAAGTCGGTACCGTATGGGCTTTCGCTCCATACCGGTTCCATACCCGATACGCCCGATATCGATACCGATCGGTACGCGTATCGTGCGTTAGAGGAAAGCACCGATTCCTCTGAGGATTTTCACTCCTCTGATGATTCTGCTGAGTTTTCACTCAACTTACCTGAGGAGCCCTCTTCTCCTAAAAGGAGAATGTCCCCTCCAGAGGATTTGTCCTTCCAGGACTTTGTTTTAGATATGGCTACAGCCCTTTCTATTACCACATCCTCTGAAAAGGAACCCAGATCCAAAAAACTGGATATTTTGGGATACTCAAAGGCCCCTAAGGAGGCAGTTACCCTGCCTATCCATGAAATCCTTCAAGAACAACTGATGGATTTCTGGGAAAATCCTTTGACTTTGTCTCCTTATTCCCGTAGGTTGGACACCATGTATAGGGTCCCTCCTTCTCCTGGTTTCCAAAAGACTCAATTGCCCCACCACTCTATTGTGGTGAAGTCTGCAATGAAGAAGATTAGGAGTACCAAAAGGCACTCTTCCACCCCTCCAGGACGGGAATGTAAGACTTTGGACTCTTTTGGTAGGAAAATTTTCCAGGCTAGTATGCTTATAGCCAGGATTAATTCCTACAGTCTCTATATGGGCATGTTCCTGGAGGAACTTGCCAAAAAGGTGCGGCATTTTGCCCCCTTTATCCCTGAGGATAAAAAGCAGGGATTCCTTTCCCTAGTGAAACAACTCTTAGAGGTTTCTAAGTTCTCTAATAGGGCAGCATATGATTCCTTTGAGGGAGCCAGTAGGGCTTCGGGCATTGCTATTGCAGCCCGACGTCTTGCTTGGCTCCAGGCCTCTGATCTGGAACCTTGGGTTCTAGATGGCTTACGGAATCTGCCCTGTACAGGTGAGAACTTATTTGGGGAAGAGTGGCAAATCAAAGCCACCCAGATGGATGCTGAAAATGCCACCTTGGAAAGACTTTCAAAGTCCACTTCAATTCCTACTAAGAAAAAGTCTTTTAAAAGGCCTTACTATAAGAAGGCCAGAGTTGCTTCAAATACTGGCCAGCAGTCTTCTCAACCTCGCTATACTGCTAAGCGTCAGCAATCCAAACAAGCACGAGCTAAGCCTGCAGCAGCTACTGTAGCTCAGCAGGCTCCAACCCCTCAGGGGTTTTGACTTGCTCCTAGGGAACTTGCCACTTCTGGTTCTAACACAACCAGAACCTCTCACCATACCCGGAAGGTTGGTTCACTTTGCTCCCAGATGGGAACAAATCACAACAGAACAATGGACCCTCTCTATCATTCGAGAGGGTTACAAACTTCATTTCTCCAGCCTTCCTCCCCATCATATGGTGAGACCATTCAATTCTCCCCCATCTCTCCTAACCCTGTTGGGTCAAGAGGTTTCCTCTCTTCTTGCCCAAGGGGCCATAGAAGAGGTTCCTCTTCCTCAACAAGGGTCCGGTTTCTACTCCCCTTATTTTCTCATTCCAAAGAAGACAGGGGGATTCAGACCAATCCTTGATCTGAGAGAATTGAACAAATTTCTCTTCAAGGAGAAATTCAAAATGCTGTCTCTCGGCATTCTCCTTCCTTACCTCCAGGGTCAGGACTGGCTTTGTTCTCTAGACCTACAGGATGCGTATACACATATACTCATCCATCCATCCCACAGAAAGTATCTTCACTTTCTGTTTCAGGGAAAACATTTCCAATACAGAGTACTCCCCTTCGGTCTAGCCTCTGCTCCAAGAGTATTCACAAAATGCATGGCAGTCGTAGCCGCATTTCTAAGAGGCATGGGAATCTTTGTCTTCCCATATCTGGACGACTGGCTCATCCGAGCTCCAACTCAGTCACAGGCCCAGATTTCCCTGGACCACACAAGGAGCCTTTTGCAGTATCTGGGACTGGTAGTAAACCTTCCCAAGTCCCAACTCATCCCTACTCAATCTCTAGAATTCATAGGGGCCCAGTTGGACACCATCACTGCAAGGGCCTACCTTCCACATGTTCGAGGCCAGCGCCTCCTGAGTTTGGCCTCCCAAGCTCAGTCCAGCACTCACTTGACAGCCAGGGAAATGCTACGCCTACTGGGTCATATGGCCTCCACAGTGCATGTGGTGCCCTATGCTCGTCTTCATATGAGAGCAGCTCAATGGACCCTGGCCACTCAGTGGACTCAGGCGTCAGGAGCGCTCTCAGACCAAATACAAACCTCCGATCGTCTGTTTTGGTCCCTCCACTGGTGGACTTCCACCAAGAATCTGTTGTTGGGGGCTCCATTTCAACCATTGCTACCCCAAGCAACCCTCACAACAGATGCCTCCCAAACAGGGTGGGGAGCCCATCTGCAAACTCTCTCCACTCAGGGCACTTGGTCTCTACAGGAGACCACCCTTCATATCAATCTTCTGGAACTGCGAGCAATTTACCTTGCCCTCAAGGTCTTCCACTCCCTCCTAGCCAACCTCACTGTCCTAGTTCAGACGGACAATCAGGTGGCCATGTTTTACATAAACAAACAAGGAGGGACGGGCTCTCTGTCGCTTTGCAACGAAGCTCTAAGACTATGGGCCTTCGCCAGAGAGCATCAGATTCACCTGCTAGCAGTGTATCTCCCAGGAGTTCAAAACTCTCGGGCAGACAGGCTCAGTCGAGTTCTGCTGCCACACGAATGGTCCCTACATTTGGACCAAATAAACCGAATCTTTCAGGAATGGGGGACCCCGGACATAGACCTCTTTGCAAGTCCGTGGAATGCCAAACTTCCCCGGTTCTGTTCCAGAACTCCGTGTCAGGGAGCTCAGGCTACGGACGCCTTTCTCCTGAATTGGAATCAGGCATTCCTATATGCCTTTCCACCCATTCCTTTGATTCCCAAGACTCTGTTCAAACTCCAGAGGGATCATGGAACTATGATCCTCATAGCTCCACGCTGGCCACGCCAAGTGTGGTTCCCTCTACTTCTACAGCTCTCCCAGGGATCCTACTTGGATCTGGGAGCTGCGCCAGACCTCCTGTCTCAGGAGGAGGGGACTTTGTGGCACCCAAACCCCAAATCCCTTCACCTCAGTGCTTGGTTACTGAAGGCTTAAGCCTTCAAGACTTTCATCTTTCCCAACCAGTGAAAGATATCCTTTCTGCCTCTAGGAAACCCTCTACCAGGCGTTCCTATGCTTTCAAATGGAAACGTTTTTCCATTTGGTGTGCTCAGCAGGGTCTTGACCCTCTGGCACTTCCTTTGAATTCTCTTCTTGATTATCTCCTGCATCTATCCAATGCAGGCCTCAAGACGAATTCGGTAAGAGTCCATTTAAGTGCTATTGCAGCATCCTTGAAACATATAAATGGACAACCTATCTCCTCTCATCCTCTTGTTGCAAGATTCATGAGAGGCCTGACTCTCACTAAACCTCCCATCAGACCACCCCCGGTCGCATGGGATTTGAATCTAGTGCTCGGTCAACTTATGAAGCCACCTTTTGAGCCAATGTTTTCCACCTCCTTGAAATTTCTTTCCTGGAAGGTCATCTTCCTCATTGCAGTCACTTCGGCTCGCCGCATCAGTGAGCTGCAGGCTTTAGTGGCTAATCCACCTTACACAAGATTTCATCATGATAAGGTGGTCCTTAGGACGAATCCCCACTTTATGCCTAAAGTGGTCTCGCCTTTTCATCTTAATCAAGAGGTATATCTACCTGTCTTTTTTCCAGCTCCTCATGCATCCAATGCAGAGAGGAACCTTCATACTCTGGATTGTAAAAGAGCTCTCGCTTTTTACCTTAATAGGACTCAGCCACATCGAAAGTCTTCTCAACTTTTTGTGGCCTTTGATCCTTCCCATTTGGGACTTCCAGTCTCCAAGCGTACACTTTCCAATTGGATTGCTCAGTGTATTTCTTTTGCTTACCAGAGCAAAAACATTTCTCTGGAAGGCCATGTCACTGCTCACAATGTGAGGGCCATGGCAACTTCTATGGCTCATCTGCACTCTGTTTCCATAGATCAGATCTGTCGAGCCGCTACCTGGGCCTCGGTTCATACCTTCACAGCCCATTACTGTTTGGACAAGGACTCCCGCCGGGATGCCTTGTTTGGCCAGGCTGTCCTCAAGCACCTGTTCCATTCCTAAACAACTCCTGCCCACCTTCCCAGAATGGATGCCTGAGATCCATACGAAGATGGCGAACCTTTACAGGGGATCCCATGCATCTAAGCTAGGGAGTCCCCATATGTGAGGACTTATTCCTGCTTGTTCCTGGAGATAGCACAGTTACTTACCTGTAACAGGTGATCTCTGGGAACAGCAGGAATTAGTCCTCACAACCCACCCACCTCCCCTAGGAGTTGTATCTTTTATCTATCTATCTTCCTGTCCTCTCTCTGTTGACTCAGCTATAAACTCGAAACTGAGGAGAGCTGTTCAGGAAGGCGGGAAGGCAGTGCGCATGTGCAGTGGGAGGTCCCAAAAGCTTCTATTCTAAGAAGCTGGGGAGCTTTCCCGCACGGGCTCCGTCGGTACCGACGTACCCATATGTGAGGACTAATTCCTGCTGTTCCCAGAGATCACCTGTTACAGGTAAGTAACTGTGCTTACTCCACAGTGCAGCTCCTGATGTGACTCACAAAACCGGGATCAACGATCAATCTAAATGCATACACTGGTGTTTCAACATTACGACAATATGCAGTAACCCCACTTTTAGCAGTGAATACATTTTGGGCCTGCAATCTGCCACTGCTTTCACCTTGTGACATGATCTTCCATTCAGTCCCATCTTTGGCTACCACTCTTGACCCTATCATCCTGCTCTTGTTTTCAGCGATTATTGGATAATGAGAATGAGCATCATCATCACTTTCATCAGTGTTTCTGCTGTAGTCTGAACTTGTCAAATCCTCTACGCCTGCACAACCTGTAACATGTAGGTCAACATTTGAATCTGATTCAGTCGAATCAGAGCCACTGTCAATTTCCAAAATATCTTGCAGCTTGGCAAGTGCTTGTGCTGCTGTCATGCACTGCGGACGCGGTTCTCTCGTTTTCTGCATCGAAGCGGTAGCCGCAGCTGGCAACAGATCAACTGATTTTGCATCAGCACATCTAGGCCCTGCTGTCTTCTTATGAGGTCTCAGCATTCTGTACATAGAATCATAGAAAAAAATGAATAAAATTTCAGGGAGGAAGTGATATGCTAAAAGTTCTGGAGTGTCAGCCTGTTCTAGAGCGTGTTCGAAAGTCACGACATTGTACATACCTGTGTAACAGAGTAAATTTTGGTTTTAAATCAATCACTGTTTCCAGTTTTACTTCCAAATTACAAACCAATAAACACACGATGACGTCATGTAATAACGTCACATACTGCATCTATTAAACAAATAAGTAACTTCAAATTAATTCACATCTGCATTTCATGCTAAACGCAGTCGTCGTGATAATGCGTCAATTGACGCACTTTGGGGTTTCTAGGTAAAATGCCTTTTGGGGCTTCTAGTGTTAAGGTGGTTTTGAACATCAGAAGGTAAGCACCATTCCTCTCTCAATGTCTTTGTCAAACCCAGATACCTGCCTGCTATGTGTGCTTCACAGCAGGTGGAAATACAGATGGAGGCATCTGCATTTCTGTTGCAAAATAGGAAATGCATGTACAATTTTAAAGCCCACCCATAGCAGATTCAGAGCATGCCCCCTTCAAATTTGTCCATGTTGGATATATGTACATATAAGTAGACCATTTTCTAAAATGGCTATTTATATGTGTATGACAATTTATAGGTGTAAACAGCGTATTTTACATGTGTAAGCCTTCTAAAATCACCTCCAAAATCTAGGAAACACAAATTCAAATACCAAAGTAAGTCTCTGCCCCAAGTTACAAGACATTCTAAAACACAAGGGCAATCCTTTTTGCCAAGCTGGCATATACACTGACCAGTTACCAGCAGCTTGGCAAAAAGGTTGCCCTGCCCTGAGGTTTGTGTTTTAGAATGTCTTGTAGAGGGATTCACAGTACTCACTGTCACCAGCAGTGGCTGGACTGAGGCGTAGGCAGCCAGTCGCACTGCTGGGCCTGACCCTTCTATATAAAAAGGAGTAGTTGAGACTGAGTGGTCAGGTTTAAGAAGGATTTTTATTCCCCTCCCGGGGTTTGGATTTTCAAAACAGTACAAAACACAAGAACTTAAGAGGTAGCCATACTTCTGGCAAAACTGAAGGTGAAAAGAAACACAGCTTCTTGCTTGAACAAAAACAGGGATTATAACAAACAGAAACCAGGTAAAAATGCTGACAGTTTCCTCTGTGCACATTCAGCTCTCTACAAGGCACTCTTGTCTTCAGCTAGCGCAGAGAACTTATGTCAGTCATTACCAAAGAGCAGTCCATGTCTTCAATATAAGGAGTTAAACTACTTGGCTCCATGATCATGGGCTCTTCAACCACCTTACTTTCTCTAGGGCAGAGAGTTTGGAACTTCCATAAATCAGTCTCTGAACTCTCTTCACAGCCCTCTCTACAATATGGCAGGTAGTTACCAGATAGCTTATAAAACTGTCCTTTTCTGGACCTGACAGACTTCTCTCTTGGCAGTCTTCTGCAGGGCTTTAAAGACACACATTCATCTTCTTCACTCATACAAATATCTTCAACTGAATTACTTTCCTTTTCCCAAGGTTGCAAGTATTTCAAGCAGCTCTGCCTTTCAATTATATATGGTTCCTTACCAGCTGCCTTCCGTTCCTTCCACTGAGCTCTGTACCTGGGAAAATCTCCCTGCGTCAGGGGTGAGGGTTTCCTGTAATTAATCCCTCTGCTGGCAGATAGCTTTCTTTCCCTTTTCAAATCCCTCCTTGGCTTTCTGCTCCAAGGCTTAGGTAAATCAAAGTCAGCATGGGAGCATTCTGAACCTCCATCTGAGACCTGCAAGTCTCCTCTTACTTGCCAAGCTTCCTGTTCCTCGTGAACTTCCTGCTTGCCTCGGTCTCTCTGATCTCCCTGCTCTTCCAGATCCAGCTCCTCCAGATCTCTCTGATCCTCCAAATCTAATTCTGTTTGCTTTACACGTTTTTTATACAGGTTTAGGGGCGTTTTCCTGCCCATGTGAAAACTGTTCTCGTGATTACCTGGGGAGTGTTTGCTAGCTAGGCGTGCCTTCAGACCTCGTGTCTCAGCCTGCTTTGGTTGCCCATGGTAAATGGGAAGCTTTTGATCTCCCTGCCTGTCAGAATCTGTGCTAAACCCAGCAGATTTCTGTGTTTTAAAGGCACAGGGCAGATCTTCGGTGTCACATCACATTGAGATGATGTTTCCTGCGTTTTCCCATACCAAGAAAACCACCTCTAGACCGCCTTGAGCGCCAAAGGAGCACATAAGGAGCAAAACAAGCCCCTTTAAATCACGCCCCTTCAAAGCGCGACCGCTACCGTGTGACCGCGGTGCGGATCAGATCTTATAGCCCACAGATGACGTTGGGGCAAGGCGCCACATGGAAGCAAGCCCTACAGGTGCCTGGAGAGACCACACAGCACGCGGAGCACAATCGGGCAGAACTCCTTCTCACACACTCCCCTGTGAATCCCTCTAAGGTTATCAAAACTGTTGGTCCTATGGATAAACATGTTGTTCCTGTGAATGTAGGAGGAGTGGATTCTAGTGCTGCTACCAAGTCTCCCCCCCCCCCCTTCTAGATGGTTCCTCTTTGGGGTTTTCAAACTCTGCCCTGCTTACTGAATTGGACTGCATTGACCCAGTGACATCTTCTCCAATGGCAGAGGTTCAATCGCGGAATGGGGGTGTTCTATCTCCTTCTGCCCCATTGGAATGTGGCTCTGAACCCTTGGTAGCTCCTCTGCCACGGGTTCTTCAGCTACCGGTGGACTGTGTTAAAATGCATTCTGAAGGTATTCCTGGTAATGTGGACGTTCAAAATGTTTCGCTTGCTGATGTTTAGTCTGTTCTTTTTCGCATAGAGGCCTCCATTACGTCATTAGCTTCTGTAGCTTCTCAATTCTCTGAGTTTGAGAGGCTCAGTAGCTAAATGGCTCAACATGATTTTCAAATTGCAGCTTTGGATACTAAATGCCAGAAATTAGAGAACCAATGTGTCACTTTGCAAAAATCCTCTTTGTCTTTTATTAAGGATAGTATTACCTTGCATACCCAACAGGAATTGTTGGAAAATTCTTTAAGGGCTATGAGTATTCGATGTTTAAACTTTCCTTATACTCGTTTACTGTCTCCTCAGATATTATTTAATAAATATTTAACTGAAGTTCTGGGATATGAAGATAATGCTAAACCGCCTATAAATAAGCTTTATTATATTCCTGTGACTGGGACACCTTCTGGTGGGGTTTCCCCAGGAACTGCCCCTAAGGTTTTAAAAGATTCATTGGATGTATCTGAGTATATAGAGTCTTCTCATGACGTAATTTCCTCTCGTGCTACTTTGCTTGTATCTTTTGTCTCTGAGACTGATAAAAATTCTGTCATGCGTTCGTTTTTTGCAAATAAGAATGCTGAATTTTGTGGGGGCAAGGTAAATATTTTTCCTGACGTCTCTAGGCAAACGCAGCTCAGGCATAGGGCTTTTTTGTCTTTAAAGCCTCGCGTCTTAGCACTTGGTGCATCCTTTTTCTTAAAATTTCCTTGTAAATGTGTGGTTATTTTAGGTGGCACCAAGTATGTTTTCTCAGAGACTTCATCTTTAGAATCGGCCATTATAGACCAGGTTCCTGTGAAGTAAATTGTTGATCAATGTTTCAGTAAGTAAAGTATAATGAGTTTAGTATAGTTTGGGGGCAGTTCTCCCGCTCTATCCGGTTTTTTTTTTAAATTTTAATTATATTGTGTATTTTCTGTCTATATATTTTCTTACTAATGGCCGCTTCCCTGGATGTGGACTATGTTATTTTCTGTAAATTTCTTTATGATGTATAATCTTTTGTTATATTTTTTCTTTTTTAAATCATCAATAAAAATATTAATTCTAGAATGTCTTGTAACTTGGGGCAGAGACTTTGGTATGAGTTGGAGGGGAAACTGGGGTGGAGGGCACCTTATTTTCAGTACTTCTAACTTTGTTTCTTTTTGATGAGATTGGGGGTGGTGGAACCACTTATCTGGCCCACTTGGTTAGAACAGGTTCTTTTTCTGTGTCAAGGAATGAAGGCCTTACTCTCTAAATTATATAAAGGTTTCCTTCAAAAGGTGAGTGCTCCGTTCCAGGAATATGTTAAAGGATGGCACGTTTGGCTTGGAAAAGAGTTGACAGAGACAGATTGGGGGAAAGTTCATAATGGGCCATAGACATGTAGAGAGAGAATTTCTGCTTGGTTAGTTTCTTGGGGTATCCTCCAGTCCTGATACTGTAGTGACCAACAAGAAACAGACCCTTTACAGATACTACTTAAAGGGGTAAATTCCCTATTTACTCTTTCAACCCCACACATCATTTTATAGACTTCTTTCAATATCTCCTCTCACCTATCCCTTCTCCAAGCTGGAGAGTGCTAACCTGTTTCTGCTAACCTGTTTAGACTTTCTTCATCAGAGAACCATTCCATTCCCTTTATTTCCCTTCTCTGTACCTTTTCTAATTGTGTTATATCATTTTTGAGATGAGGATGACCCTGATGCAAAAGATCCTAATAGTTATTGTAATTAAATGGTGATCTACTGTGGTCTATCTGAAGTGCTCAAAACTCAGTTCCTGCAGTACAGGTAGTGCCCAAGAAAATCAGAGAAACAAAAATTAGGTTTACCGAAGGTTACCAGATTTTTTGAAGGCAAATCTGGGACACTTGTCAGAAGGAGGGAAGAGAGAGAGGAAGGGACACCTTAGTTCCATATTTGAGCAACAAGGCATGGAGGGGGAAAGAGGAATCATTATCCTATTCCCCCTCCCAAACATCTATCCCAACATAGAAACAATATCACTTTCAAGCAGACAAATCAACAGAGAAATAGAAACAGTGATGCATTTCCCCCATCCTGAGCAAAATATAAAGATAATGGATGTAAATTCTAAAAACTGACATATTCAGATCACTGAATTGAAAAGAAATTGTTTTTTCTACCTCCTTTGCCCCCATTGCTGGAATCAGGGGACAAGAGGCTGCCAAACAGGTAGCAAATGAGAACACAACTCTAAAATCGGGAACAATCCCCAAAAATTGGGGGCATCTGGTAAACCTCTCTGGCACCTCTCACAGTGGTCTTGAAGGATTCCTCTCTTCCTTGGACCCTGGCTGGATTAGCACGTTTGGGGACTCACCCTCCACAGGGATCTGCGGAAGAAAGCCCTCTGAAAAAAAAAAAAAACCACCAGGCTCTTTATCCTGAACTGTGCTTTCCTTTTGTCTTCTTTCCGAGACCTTAATGCTACTTCAAGGCCTTTCCCTATCCTGGATGAAGGCCAAGGACTGCTAGTCTGTCCCGGCTGCAGATTGGCAGGAAAAAAGATGGACACACTCCCTTTCTCCTGGAAGTGCACCTTTCTCATTTGGGTGACCCCTTTTCCCACCCTCCACAGGTCAGAGGCTCCTGCATGTTGAGCTCTCAGCCTGTTTCTGGGAGGCAGAAAAAAAAGCAAAAGACTATTTTTCCTCCAAACCTCTGCCTTATATGACCTTTAGGACCACTTGAGCATAGGCAAAAGAAATGCAGTCCGCAATCCATTTGGATCGGGTGCCCTTCGTAACTGGCAGTCCAAGGTGACTTGGATCAAAGGAAATGAATAATTGAGAAGATTTCCTGTGATTCTTGGTTCTGTCCAAGTAGAAAGCCAGTGCTTCTAAAGTGTGTAACACTGCTTCTGCCCTAGAGCCATTCAGTATGGGGAAGAAGACTGGCAGTATCACCGATTGGTTGAGGTGGAAGGGTGAGACCACCTTCGGAAGGAAGTGTGGATGAGTACGGAGAGCCATCTTGTCATGATAGAACCGTGTGTATGGAGGATCCGACATTAAAGCCTGCAGTTCACTGATGTGGCGAGCTGAGCTGAGAGCGATGAGGAAGACAAGAATTTTAAAGAAGTGGTGGCTAAAGGCTTGAAAAGAGGCTTTAGAAATTGCGCTAGGACAATGTTGAGATCCCAGGCCACCAGTGATGGTTTGATCAGTGGCTTGGCCAGCTGGAGACACCTCATAAATTGTTCAACAAAGGGGTGCGAAGAAATAGGAAGCCTGTCTACTGGTCTATGATAGGCTGAGATGGCACTAAGATGAACTCTGACTGAGTTAGTCTTGAGACCAATAGAGGACAAGTGGAGGAGATAATGTAAAAGGAATTCTACTGGGCAGGCAGAAGGGTCAATATGCTTCAGGGTATACCAGAAAGTGAACCTTTGCCATTTGAAGGAATAAGAACGTCTGGTAGATGGCTTGCGAGATGCAAGTAGGATGTCCTTGGCCTGCTGTGGAAGGTCGAGGTCTGCAAAAATTATGCTTTCAGCAGCCATGCCGTGAGATGGAGGGCCTGTGGAATGGGATGGAGAAGTGTCCCATGATCCAAAGAGAGGAAGTTGAGTGCATGACCCGGGCTGAGTTAGCAGAGGAAACCATGGCTGACAGAGCCAGTAAGGGGCTATTAGGATCATAGAGCCCCTGTCGGCCTGCAGCTTCAACAGGGTCTTGGGTATTAGGGAGATGGGCGAGAATGCATAAAGTAGCCCTTTCTCCAATGGAAAAGGAAGGTATCCTTTACATGGCTATGCTGGGAGGGAAGCCTTAAGCAAAACAATGGAAGTTGTGCATTCTTCTGGGTGGCAAACAGATTAATTCTGGGATCTCCCAAATGTGAAAGATCCAAGATGCCATTTCCTGATTTAAAGTCCACTCGTATGGATATAGGATATGGCTGAGTCTGACTGCAAAGAGATTGGGTTTGCCCAGGAGATACACTGCCCTGAGATGGATGTGGTATGCAATGGAGAAGAACCAGAGATGAGGGGCTTCCTGTCCTGGCAGAGGAAATAAGAACCCGTTTCCCCCTTCTTGTTCACATAGAAAATGGCCACCTGGTTGTCTGTTCGGACTAAGACCTATTTGCCTGAAAATTGGGGTTGAAAAACCCAAAGGACATTTGTGAGAACACGTAGCTCCAGGAAGTTGATCTGCAACTGAGATTCCTGTGGTGTCCACTGCCCCTGTATGGTTAGATGTGCTTCCCACCCAAGTTTGGAAGCATCCTTTGTCAGGGTGCATTGAGGTGGAGGCATCTGAAAAGGTGACTCTCCGAGTAGGTTTTCAGGGGAACACCACCATTGAAGGGAGTTGACAAGGAGAGGGGCGATGCAGATGTTTGAGAGATGCCCAATTGCTCGGGTCCATTGAGACAACAGAGTCCATTGGGCTTGCCACATGTGCAGGCGGGCATAGGGGATGACATGGACTGTGGAGGCCATGTGCCCCAGAAGGCACAACATATTTCGAGCTGTCACAGCACTGTGACCCTTTATGCTGTTGGCTAGCTCTATGAGGTGGGTGAAGTGATCCTGTGAAAAGAAAGCTCAGGTCCGACGAATGTCCAGAAGTGCTCCGATGAATTTGAGTTGCTGGGATGGGATCAGGTGCGATTTTGGATGTTTAGAACAATTGGAGCACAGTGATGGTGCAATGAAGAGATAGTTTTACCTCTTGTCGGGATTCTCCTCTGATTAGCCAGTCATCTAAGTAGGGGAAGATAAAGAGCCCCAAAGTACGAAGGTAGGCAGCAACCACTGCCATGCATTTTGTGAACGCTCGGGGTGTGGAAGCTAATCCAAAGAGGAGTACCCAGTATTGTTGGAAACGAAATGCAGATACTGTCTGTGTTGAGGGTGGATCAGCAAATGTGTGTATGCCTCCTTGAGGTCTAGAGAACATAGCCAATCATTCCTCTGAAGATATGGAAGAAGTGTATTTATTTATTTATTTAGCTGTATTTATATCCCGCTTTTCACCGGGTCAAAGCGGTCAATTGGGGGATACATTGTGATGCTGCAGACCCTCTGAGAGGGGAAGAAAATGTTTTAAATGCAGGAAAAGTCAAGCACAACCTGCAATATTGCGAGGAACCACATAGGGGGAGCAGGAGGGACCTCCGAGGAACAGAGGAACCACACCTCTTAGGTCATGAGGTAATGCCAGCCAGCTTCCAATCAAGAAAGAGAGGAGTGCCTCTTAAAGGGAATTTGGAAGGTTGGAAGCCAGAACAGGCAGAGCGGCCAGAACCGGATTCAGACCAGAGAGAATCAGGAGCAGAACAGCCTGGGAAAGGAGAACAGGCTGGGAAAGTGGTACAGCCCTGGAAAGGAGTATATCCTGAGGAGACAGGACAGCCCTGGAGAAAGGCACAGGCAGGACGGCCTGGGAAAGGAGGACTGCCAGGAGAACCCGCAGAACCAGCAGGCTGGGCAGGACATCCAAGTGAATGGGCTAGATATCCAGAAGGAGCAGTAATCCCTGAACCACGGTTTTGCAGGAGGCAGCAGCAGCCGCATTGGCTTGGAGAAAGGAGACCCCGTGGAGAAGGTGGGACAACTCCAGCCAGAGTGAGTGTTTGTTGTACAGAGAGGCAAAGGCGTGGCTGTGACTGTGGTCTAAAGCCAACAGCAAGACGCTGGGAGAGCTCAAGGCCTATTGCTCAGGCCAGGCAGGATCCCAACTGGAGCAGGCCTCAAACCTCACCTGGAGCAGACAAGCCGAGAAGAAAAGGTAACCCATATTTAACCAAAAGCAGGGTACAAACTGCTGGTGTATGGGGAATACAGGGAGCACAGGAATATTATCCTTGTGAGAATGCTTATGAGATAAGGTGCAAGAAACACGCACCAACCAAGAAACTTGTTAGTGACCAAGCTTTACAGAAAGCTAAGACAAAACACTTGCAAAAGGAAGACAGTTCCCAGTATCTGTGGGCGCAGGACCGACGCCCTGTATTCAACCCTGAGCATTGGGAGGTTATGCAGAAGATATTTAAAAAGCCTTATTACAACTTACCAACAAGTACTGACTTAGGCTCAGAGGCTTCAGAAGGGGAAGCGATGCAGGTGGAATTTGCATCAGACACTGAGATGGACTGTAGCTTCTGTAAGACAGGAAGCTTGGAGTCTTTACTGAGCAACTAAGCTAGGTCTTGGGAGTTGAGACTGTTTGTTTGCCTGCTATACCGTTTACTGTGAAGATAACAGTTTTCCTTTAATGCTTTCTTTTTCTTTTACCTGAAGTAAGGAATTTGTGTTTGACGTTTTTGTGTCCAAAGCATATGAACCTTTTTGCATGAATGGGGAAATAAATGCCTTTTGTTTTCCCTCCACTCGGACCTTTTGTTTTCTGTGGGATTTTGGTAACAAAGGACGCTACCAGGGCTGAAAGTCCCTGGGCCCTGTAAGTTATTGGCCAAACCCAACCTTAAATGTTTTTATGTCCCACCTACCTCGCTCTAGTACGCTGCCAAGGTAGGCCCTGTGACAACATTTAACACGAGGGGATATGAGACACATACGCTAATACTTACAGGGAACATGGGCAATGGAGGGTTAAGTGGCTTGCCCAAGACCACAAGGAGTGCCTACAGGACTAGAAATCCCAGTCCCTCCGGCCAGAGATTGCTGTCCCCAGGTGGGACTTGAACCCCCGGCCCTCCGGCCTGAAGTACCTTGTCCTAACCCAGGGGTCTCAAACACGCGGCCCGCGGGCCGCAGAGAGACCTTTGTGCGGCCCGCGATACACAGGGGAAAAAAAACCCCCCCGGCTTCTGCTGCCGCTGCCGTGGCAGCGGCAGAATCAACTGTCCCGCGGCCTCTTCCCATCTGCCCGGCAATAGCAGCAAGACCGCATGTCCCGCGGCCCCCCCCCCCCCCGATCCCTTCCTGCTTGCCTGTCAGTTCTTCTCTGCTTCGGCTTTCAGAGCCGCGAAGGGAGAGCTTCTCCCTCGCGACTCTGTTAAACTCGCCGGGGCAGATGGGAAATTTCCCATAAGCCCCAGCGGGCTTAACAGAGTCACGAGGGAGAAGTTCTCCCTTCGCGGCTCTGAAAGCCGAAGCAGAGAAGAACTGACAGGCAAGGGGGGGGGGCCGCGGGACATGCGGTATTGCTGCTACCGCCGTGGCAGCGGCAGGAGCAGCAGCCAGCTGTTTTCTAAAGTTTAAGTTTCCCGGGGGGGGGAGCAGGATTGATGTGGGCTGCTGGGGGGGGGGGAGCCGGAGTGATGTGGGCTGCGGGAGGGGGGAGCAGGACTTGATGTGGGCTGCGGGGGGGGGAGCAGGATTGATGTGGGCTGCTGGGGGGGGTGCAGGGCTGCTGGGGGGGGAGCAGGATTGATGTGGGCTGCTGGGGGGGTAGGACTGGAAATGGGGTGATGAGGGGATAGTACTGGTAATGGACAGATGGGGGTTAGGACTGGAGGTGGTCTGATTGGGGGGCTAAGAATGAAGATGGGGCGATGGAAGGGTTAGGCCTGGAAGTGGGCTGTTGGAGGGCTTAGGACCGATAATGGGCTATGGGGGGTGGGGCTAGAACTGGTAATGGACTGGGGGGGGGTGCTATGACTGGAAATGGGCCGAGTAGAAGGGGGAGCTTGAACTGCAAATAGCTGATGGGGACAGGGTCTTGGAATGGTAATGGGCTGAGTGGAAGGGGGCTTGGAATGGAAATGGGCTGATGGGGAGGGGGGCTTGGAAAGGAAATGGGCTGTGAGGGGAGGGAGCTAGGACTGGAAATGGGCTGATGATGCGGGGACTAGAAGGGAGCGGATGCTGGGTGGGGCAGGAGCTAGAAGGGAGTTGATGTTGGGGGACGATTAGAATGGGATGGGGCTGGGAGAGTGAAATGGAGAGGGGAAATATATTTTGTGTGGGAGGGAAGAAAAATCTACAATTGGCCGGGTATTGGGAGAGTAAGTGGGGATTGAGGATGGAGGGGTAAAATTTGAGTGGATGAAATAGGAATGAGGAAAGAGCAAAAGGAGAATGATTAGTATGTTAAAGCAGATGTAGAGAGAATGGAAAAAAACTGGGAAAGAAGAAAGGACAAATGGACAGCAGACGATGGAGAGTTAGCAGAAGACACAAAGAAACCAGAAGAAAGTGGCTGGAACAATTGCAACTGAAAAAAAAAATGCACAAAAGGTAGAAAAATATCTCTTTATTTTGAATTTATTAACTGAAATATGTCAGCTCTTGGAAATGTGCATCTTTAACGTCTGCACTTTATTTAATACAAGAGGAAATCAATGTATAGTTTTATTTCTACAGTGTTGTACATTCTAAGTTTGGCTTTTGGGGTTCCCAGTTTAATTGTCTTCCTGTTTCTAAATTGTGATTCCTTGTTTGGTGATGGTGTATGTTCTGCATGTGTAACTGAGCTGAGGTATTCTGTTTATGTAATTCCTATTTGACATTGCCACTTGTTCTCTTTCCCGAGTAGGTCATGTATTGTTATTCTCTGAAATGTGTTAATATTTGCAGTGTTGCCTTTTGATAGTTAGGGTATGGTGCTTTGTGAGTCCTGGTAGTGCTGTTAGGACATGGCAGGTTTGCTATGGGTTCTAAATGAGCAGTGTTTCTAGTAGTTCCTAATGTGCCTGGCGGTTGGCACTGGTTTATAGTAATGTAGAAATCTTTTAGTCTTTCTTTATCCATACACTCATTAAGAGGCATGTTTACTCAAAGTTAGTGTATGGTAACATTATGCAAATATTTATGCAAATGATGCCCTTATGCAAATGAGGCCTGCGTCTTGTGCGGCCCCCGGGTTACTCTACAAGTCCTCATTTGGCCCTCAAAGCAATTTGAGTTTGAGACCCCTGTCCTAACCACTAGACCACTCCTCCCTCGAAGTGTACCGAGGGAAATCATTTAGAATTTTTCTTGAATGAGGACTTTGTTTAGGTTCCTTCAATCTAGAATGGGCCTGAACCTTCCTTTCTTCTTGGGGCTAAGAAAATAAGGAAAGTAGTAGCCCCTGTCCTCCTGGGTGGATGGACACCTCAACTGATAGGTTTGTCTGCAAGATGTTTGCAGGATAATCCTTGGTGGAGGTGGTAGGGGGCAAGTTTTCGTAATGAAGCAGATAGCCCCTTTGGACGATGTTGAGAATTCACTGTTCTGATGTGATGAAGTGCCACTTGTGGGTATAGGAACAGAGTCTGCCTGTGAGTCAAAAACCAGGTGCTGGCTGTGGCTGTGTAGTTGGTTTTGGTTTAGGCATCTTAGGCTTTTTGGACTGGTGAAGGCCCTGCAGCCGCTGCTGTTGCTGCTGAGATTAGTAAGCTGCTGTAGGTGGATAAGAAGGATAATTTCTCTTCTTCTTAGGATAGAAAGACTTCTTCGGATTAGTCTTTCTCCTAGACGTATCTGACATCTTTCTGGAGAGGCGTTTGAGAGTGAGATCATCTATCTCAATATCTCCAGCCTTCTCTCTCCAACCCTTTCCAAAAAAATTCTCTCCAGAGCAGGGGATATTGGCCAGTTCATCTTGAACCCAGTGCTCAAGGTCATATTCCTGTAGCCATGCCATTATGCGAGCACCAATGCAGATTGCTGAAGCTCTGCTGGATTACTCAAAGGCATCAAAAGATGCTCTAGTATGAAATTTGGATGCATTCTGATTTTGCCTGATTAAGGCCTGGAATGCATCACGCTTGTCATCAGGAAGAATAGTGCGAGGTTCTCCAGATTCCTGGAGATATCCTTGAGATACATGCCCATATAGAGCATGTAGAAAATAATCCTAGAAGTAAGCATGCATGCCTGAAAAGACCAATGGCCAAAGGCATCGAGAGTTCTGGAGTCCACCATCAAGTGGTGCGGAAGTTGAGGTTTTTGGAAGCCAGGACATAGTGGAACTTGGTAGATGGTATTGAGTCATTTGCTGATAGGCAGAACTGTTAGCAGGGCCTCCCACATACATAGCATTAGATCTTACAGGATACAATGCACAGCTAACATGGCCGCCTCTTTGGGCGCCGAGGGGTATTGGAGGATTTCCAATTCCTCTCCTCTCAGTTCCATCTCCTATGCCACAGTAATCTGCAAACCTTCTGCCATATCCCAAATGAAGTCTTGAAAAGATAGTCCTCTGATGGGGACGGACGCCATGGGCCGGATACTGACGCCTGCACTGCTGGAACTGTCAATACTGATGGTACCAAAACTGCCAGGAGTGCTGCCAAACTCCTCTTGATAGCCAGGATGTGCTGGTCAAGGGAGGAGGCCAATGCCTGGGTGTAACCCCACAAAGGGTTCTGAGCCACTGTCCCAGAGCATGGAACCAGTTGCTCTCCAGAGGTCATGGTCTCAGGAGCATCCTGGAGCCTCTGATGTGCTTTGGAGGGCTGGTCCTCCTACCAGAGCTGTTTGGCAGGCCGATCAGCATCGGATGCACCCTTCGGTAAATTTCAATGACAATGAAAGGACTCTTACCTTGGGGATTGTATCGGGTTTCGATACCGATGACTTACACTTAGTCTTATGTTTGGGCTTTGAGGAGACCTGAGAACCAAGAGAGGAGGCCGACATCCTCAATGATGTGAAAGCCACTGAAAACAAGTCCGGGGCAAACAGAGAACCATACTGCTTGGCTCTGTTCTTTAGGCCTCTTTCTGTCATTTGTTGACATAAAGGACACTCAGTCAGTAAATGGTCTGGACCCAAACATTTTAAACACCAGTCATGTTTATTGGTGACTGATACTGTACCAGGGCATTTGGTACATTTTTTGAAGCCGCTGATGTGTTTTTCCATCGTGGCTCAAGAAAAGTAGGCCATGGCCTAATTTGGAGGTAGAAACCACCAAAACTGGAAAAAACGAAAAATAAAAGAAAGAAAAATATTTTTAAAAGAAAAGAAATTTCAGGGCCGGTATCAGGGAAGGTACCAGCATCAATGGAAAGGCAGAACATAGATTTAAACAAAAAAAAGGTTTTGGTGGTGATAGGAAGAAAACAAGCTGCTGGCTCCATGGAAAATGAAAAACTAAGAGGCATGTTTACTAAACTGCAGTAACGTAGCAGCGGCTATGTTAAGGCACGTTATGTAACGTTAAGGCGTGTTAACGTAATGTAACATAACGTTAACATGTGTTAACGTAACGTAAGGTAACGTTAAGGCATGTTAATGTTCCCGGCCGCGGTAAGTCCCACAGAGGGTGGAGAGAGGGTGGAGAGAAGGGATCACTGGGCAGGGAGTGGGCGGGGAGAGGCCTCCTCCACAATGAAGGACTGAATCTTAACACAACTGAAAACCTGGCGTTAGCACACATTTGCAAGAGAGAAAAACCATTTCAGTGTCAGCAATGTACAGCATAGGCAGGGAGCCCAAGAAAAGTGATAGTAGTGCTACATTTGCAGCAACAGCATAGTGGCCAAGTATGACAGGTCACTATGGTGACAGTGCGAATAGGGCATAGGGGGCTGCAGGTGGGACATGTAGTGGGGGCAGCTGGGGCACAGGGCTGACCAGGCAGACGCCTAGTTGACACATAGGAACACAGACATGAGAAATCAGCAAGACAGCCACTGACCAAAGCAAAACACAAACCACAAATACCCTGACCACCCTAGTCAATAGTTGCCAGGGCGCAAACCGGACATCCCCCCAGCCACCCGTCCCCCATGTGGAAGGGGCAAAATGTTGGTAGGCTGTGATGGGGGTGTGTGGAAGGCCATGTATGCCCCTCACCCCTGACACCGTAACCTAGGCACCCGCCTACCCATGCAGTGTATGGCCTGGGATGGTGCACCAACAACATAAGCCCATGTCAGCATGACAGAGGGGGTTGTGTGTGTCCGTGCTGGAGGGGACAGTGGCACCTGCCTGTAGTGGCCCAAGGCCATGCCCTGCCCTGCACCATTACGTGGTGTGCAGTGCAATATAAAAGGTCTGGCTGAGAAGACATACAGGTATCCCCAGGGACCAATGTGACCCTGTGGCAACACTGTGGTGAAGTACACACAGCCAGAGTGTGTCCCTAAGCAGAGGATCACAGGTTCAGGTCACAGCTGCGGGCCCCGCAGAGCACATCCCAATATTTTACCCCACTATGTAGATCAAACAGAAAGCAGAGAAGGTCCCGTTGAGGAGAAGGAAAGGTACATCCCAATAATCTACCCCACTATGTATATAAAGCAGAAAACCAGAAAAGGTCGGGCTGAGGAGAAGGAAAGATACATCCCAATAATATACCCCACCACATAGATAGAACAGAAAACCAGAAACAGTCTGGCTGAGGAGACGTAAAGGTACACCACAATAAGTTACCCCACTGTGTAGATAAAACACAACACCAGAAAAGGTATGGCTGAGGAGACATACAGGTAGCCCCAGGGCCCATTGTGACCCTGTGGCAACACTGTGGTGCAGCACACACAGCCAGTGTGTCCCTAAGCAGAGGATCACAGGTTCAAGTCCCAAATATGAGCCCAGCCCAGCACAGCACAACCCAACCCAATATTTTACCCCACAATGTAGATACACCATCAAAACGTGCAAGCCCCACAGCAGCGGCCAACAGGGGTACAAAAACCCACTCATCCAGGCTCCACTATCCAAATCCTCATGTAGAGTCAGGCTGTTGGCCCCAGCACGGAGCTGCAGGTAGTATCACAGCAGCACCACTACCTCCTGCACAGGTCAGAAATGTCGGCATTGTGAGCAGGGCAGGGTAGCGGGCAGGTTTGCCAAACACCCCTATCAGTGCACAGTGACATGATATAGGAGTGTGTGTGTGTATGTCTATCCATTGTATTGTGGCCGCCCACCCTGCTCTGGGCCCCCAGTGTGCAAATGTTAACAGCATTATTATGCAAATGTGCATAATGAGCAAGGTTTGGTGAGTATGGGCAGGACAGGGATTATTGGGCAGGTGTCATCTGAACAGGGAGTAGGGCAATGGCTCGGTCATTGTTGTGGCCGAACACCACCTGCATGGACAGGGCAGCCACAACATGTCATGCTGTGAGGTCACTCCACCTGATTGAGAAGTGACCATGGTATGTCTAGGTTCCCCCACAGTGCTCTATACCATCCATCACCAGTGATGCATGTGTGATCATAGTTCTGGGGTCTAATCACTGACATGCCTGTCTGGTGTGTGTGTTGCACATGTCACATCTGGGTGCACATGTGTTCTCTGTGAGCCTGCACCTGGGACTGGCGAGTGGACTGTCTACAGTTAGTCTGTGCATGGTTGGAACACCCTGTACGCTACTGCAGGTGCAGTCCGAAAGGGCATCTGATGGTGAATGGCAGATGGTGGTATGTGGCAAGGGAGGATCCACAGGCCTACCACCACATCATGGCTAGTCTGCCATTGCTGTAGTCACACATATGGGTCCTGTGCACTAGCCCTGGAGGGCTGTCTATCACCATCAGGACCGGGGTCACTGGTGCCACAGCCAATCCCCAGGCCACAGGCACCTGTCACTCCATGGCCTCCCTGACAATATGGGTGAGTGTGGGCCCTCAGGGGCACATAGTGTAGACCACTCTGACTGGTAGGGGCAGTGCTACATATCCCCCATGTGAGTCTAAACACCCCTATGCCCTACTAACAGGTGTCCATGGCAGCCAGACCCCCAACACTGGGTACGCAGTGACATGAGTGAAGTCTCGTCCCAGAGGACCACATGTGACTGTGGAACACAGATAGGCACAGAGCTACTATCGGATACACTGTTATGAACACCTGTCACACACTGGTACGGATGGGGATGTGCAGCAGGACCTATCTCCAGTACCACGTGTACTGTGGATCCAGTGCTGTGCGCCCACCCTTACCCTCAGGATGAACACAGAACCTGCCGAATGGCAGGGTCTGTAGCTACTCTGTGGCAATATCATGCCCTGGCAGGCTGTTATACCAAGCTGCAGTAACAGAGAGGTGCAGACCCCATGTGGTGATCAGCTGTGTAGCGCTGTTCTGCATGTGCAATGCATTATGGGTGTTGGTGAAGCTACCCTATCCTGGCGCACACAGCTGAGGGCCTGTGTGGTGATCTGCAGTCCCCCTGTACCCAGCCATTGCTGTACAACAGGGCAGAGAGGTAAAGCACACTGGCTAGTACAAT
Source organism: Ichthyophis bannanicus (assembly GCA_033557465.1). Lineage (NCBI taxonomy): Eukaryota > Metazoa > Chordata > Amphibia > Gymnophiona > Ichthyophiidae > Ichthyophis > Ichthyophis bannanicus. Next base: position 735,183,043 of record CM066033.1, on the reverse strand, counting down.
GAAGTTACAAACAGTGGTCATGGGTCAGATTCCCCGTTGTTACCTCCTCCCATGCCTTGGCAACCAAGATAATTTGCATGCCGCTAACAGTCATACCCTCGCAGATCAGTACTTCCAGCCCCTAACACCCTCACCACAGTTGAAAAACAGTCCTGCAGTTCATCCATCTGCGTGTGTCAGCTGTGCATAGTCCTGTCTGCCTGTGCAGGCTGCCACCCCATGTCATGCACTGATACCCTGTCCTGCATTGTGCCTCTGTGTATGTCCAAGCCTGTGCCTGATCTTCATGGTGCCACCACTCTGCTGTCGACCCACCATTGTAATTATCCTGCCATCACTACCCCACCGGGGGACACATACTCCCATCAACTGCCACCCACTATCTCACAAGCATGTTACATTGCCAGAGCATGTTACATTGCCAGAGCCCTGTACAGTCGTCCACAACATGTTTGTCAACAGTATTGACAGCCACATGGTCTGCCCGCAGATATGGCACATCTGGGACCCCCCAGCCTCCCTCAGTCAATCACCTGTGCAGTGCCGTTCCCCCATGCCCACCCAGTGCCAGGGTGACATCTGTCCCAATGCCCATAGGTGATGCATGTCAAGCTGAGGCAACTTGCAGCCCATAGGACACACTAACCTAGGGCACCCTAACATTGTTAGGGCACTGTAACCATTAGCGCCATATCCCAGAGAGCCCCCGAAGGTGACCTGTCCAGGGGTGCCCAGTACCGCGCCATGCCTAGAGAGGCTGAGAAGGTGCCCTATATGGTGCCTCACAAGGCACCATACAGAGCACCCGAGGAGCAATATGGCACCATACAATATGGCGCCCACTAAGGTGCATACTAAGGCGCCATGTAAGGCAAATAAAGCACAAGAGCCCTAGAATGTGCCATCTTCTGGAGCGTGGTTTAGGGCACTGTATGATGTGCCTTTGGGCTAAGGAGACCCATGACGAGCTCCATAGCATATCGATGCCAAGGCGCGCTCCAAGGCGCTGTAATCAAAGTACGCCTAAAAGGCACATGAGGCCCAGACGGCACCAAGCCTGACATGCTGCAATGCCCACAAGATCATGGTCAGTCAGAGCATCATAATGGTGTGTGCGTAGCGCAGTGGGAGACTGGGGGTTCAAATCCCAGAAGAGAGGACCACAAGCCCAAATGGATAGGAATATGGCACAGCACACTGAGAAAGAACAGTTGTGTTTAGATATATAACAGGATACCAGAAACATAAGCATATAGACTGACTTGCGTCACAAACCGAGCAAGGAAGGCACGTGACAAGGTGCATGGGAATGCGCGTACGAACGCACGTAGCAATGCCCGCACTGCCCATGCATGCTTTTAATGTGACATGGGAGAACTGACCACATGCAGCATACAAGATGGCTGCCAGATCAAGGAAGCCAGCCTTTTCTCATGCTGATCTGTACCTCCTAGCGGAGCAGATATGCAGCCGCCAGGGGCGCCTGTTCCCAGGCTCCTCCCACTGGCAGGACTTCAGCAGGGTAAGGAGGGCCTGGTTGTGCCTCACAAGGTGCTACAATATGGTGGCAGACTACCCACATGAGGTAAGTGCATGGGGACAGGCACACCAACCCAGGAGTGCAACACAATAGCCAGCAACCAACACACATATCAAATACGCACAGCAAGGGAAAAGGATGTGTTTGTGGGTAAAACCAGGAGCAATGTAGGCCGCACAGCTGATGTGTGCAGGTCTGCCCTACCCCCAGGATGCTCCAGGCCCCATTACAGAGGTGTGTTATCCATGCTGGTGTTATGGTGGTTGCTCCTGTTGCAGTTACATAGCTCTGCCCTACCCCCCAGGATGCTCCAGGCCTCATCACAGAGGTGTGTTATCCATCCTGGTGTTATGGTGGTTGCTCCTGTTGCAGTTACATAGCTCTGCCCTACCCCCAGGATGCTCCAGGCCTCATCACAGAGGTGTGCTATCCATCATGGTGTAATGGTGGCTGCAGCTGCTGATGTGTGCAGGTCTCCCCTGTCCGCATGTGGTCCCTGGACCCCAGACGGCATGTGGTAGCACATCCCCGGGTCACACCCTGATGTGTCTGCCGCTGTGGCCAGGGTGCAATGGTGGGTCACATGAACCACGCCCCCACCACTGCGCACTGTGGCACATGCCTATGCAGCCTCTGCAAGTGTAGGACACATGTCACAGCCTGGCCCCTAGGTGTAGGTAACACTTAAATAGCAAGTCAGTTCGCAGAGGGTTAAGATTATATATGACAACGAAACCCCTCAATGATAATATTATGTGATTCTATATGAAATGGTCCGTTCTACAACACCATATTAAAAATGATTTTATATTTTGAATATTTTTTATCTTAGAGTTAAATTTTTTCCACTTTTTTTTAATGTTTTCTTCTATGTGAACAAAAGGGTATATGAGTCTCAGACTTCTTGTAGCAGCGGTTTAGATGTTCAAAAATCTGTAACCTAACTGCCAAATCGCATCAACGACTCATTTCTGTATATACCCTTCAGTATTCTTATGATGTTGCATACGATAAGTACAAACTTTCATGAACTGTAATGAGGTAATTATGCCAACTTATCTTCAAAAAGAGCAGGCGACCCCAACGCAATCTCCCGGTCCGTTAATGCGTTTCACGGAGACGTTTCCTCAGGGGGTATGACTACAAACTTCAAAGTCTTGGAAATGGCAATTGATACTTTTTAGATGCGTATACATGAATTGTTATCTTCAAATCATCTAAAAGGAATCACAACATATCGAAATGGCAAATTAAGTTGTATAAATTAGAAGTAGAAAGCCATTAATGTTACTTTTTCAGGCGATTCCAAACATACCTCTTCAGTGTCGGTATTCGTTCATAGTTTGAAAATGGCTGACAGCTCATCTGGACACTACGCATGCGGGTTCTCCCTTCTACCGACTTTATAAGGACTACGTTCAATGACGTGTACCTTGACGTCAATCAATTAGATAAACTCCCCACCGGGATTAGACGTCATACCGGTGACGTTCTTGTCGATATCCTACAGTTGTTCCCAACATGATTCTTATATTAGTACAAACAGACATTCCATTCAATCGTACTATTCAATCCCATTGGGGACACAGTGTTAAGTGTAAATATCCAGCGTTGTTCATGCAAATGTAAGGTTTGAGCTTGTGTCTTCCCCCGCTTTCCTAGGTGTAGGTGGCATACCAACACAGTGCATATGTGCGGGCTGGGGCACGTGCCCCCCCCCCCAGTGCCCTGTGCACAAAGCACACCGCCATGCAGCCCCATGGCATGCTTCCAGTGATCAGCAGATATGTGTGCCGAGCAGAAGCCAATGGCCAGGAATGCATGTCCCCTAATGGTCCCGCCCATTGCTGTACCCACACACATGCGGGTGACAGAGGCAACAGCAAGCGGGGACAGAAAGCACACAGCAGAGTCAGCCAGCTGCTGCACCCAGATATGTGTGCCAAGCAGAAGCCAATGGCCAGGGATGCGTGTCCCCTAATGGTCCCATCCATTGCTGTACCCACCCACCCCTTCGTAAAAAGGGGCAGGAGCTGAGGCAATGCTACCCCTGATTCCTGGTGCGGGTGCTACGCGATCAATGGGAACAACATGACGGTGAGTGGTACAGGCCGTGCCATGCGCCATGGCATGCTCCGTTGGGCCAGAAGCCTGTGTGGCCACAGGACATGTTTGCATGATGTGCCAGATGCATAACTGTGGTGCTAATGGATGTCTTACCCCCACAGCGGATACAGCTGCAGACCAGGCACCAGCAGGGCTGGACGCTGGACACGGCCAGCCAGCACCAGAGAAGGGACGCCAGAGCCCGGAGGCAGCAGATGGCAGCGGGGCCAAAGAGGAGGGGGGCGGCAGCGGGGAGGGAGAGTGGGAGGAGGGAGTGTGGGGCCCTGGGGAGGGGGAGGTGGGGGGTGAGGCAGGGGTGGGGGGCATGAGGGTGGGGAGGGGGATGGGGAGGCAGGGGAGGAGGGGGTGGGTGTGCGGGGTGGGAATGAGGGCATGGCCAGTCCAGAGTGGCACAGGCCACCACAGGGCACTGGGGGCTCCTGCCATCTGCCCCACAGTGCCAGGTAGGTACCCCATCCGGGCATAGGGCCTGTGCACATCAGCACAGAACATCAGGCCACACATGCAGCCACACAGACAAGGAATGATGTGTGTCTGTATGGGTATATGTGTGGCCTCTGCATGGCTGTGGCGATGCGTGCACAGGCATATGCCCTGTGGGAGTAGAGCCAAGCTGTGGGGCAGATGGCAGTGACCATGGGCATGGTGGCTGACCAGCTGCGCATGCTGTGCAACAAACTCACAGCAGGCACAGCTGACCAGCCACCCGGCCAGGGCAGCAGCCAGGGGGTATGAGTGCCAGCCAGACCCATGTCACCCCTGCCCTCTTGCGTCCTGTACCCTGGGACTGCCAACACCAGCGAGGTTGGGGGTGGCAGGGCCGGGGCCCATGGAAGCCCACAGGGAGCATTTCTAACCCCCCAATAAACACATAACCTGTTGTTGCCACATTCACCGCGTCCCTGTGTCTCATTTCGCAACATGGCAGTGGAGTGCGATTGCCAGGTGTGGGCTTTTCCCTGTGTGTCCCCCAGAGGGGGGAGCGATACCAGAGGGTATCCCAGTGGTGGGGATGGAACAGCTGCTGGGGGGCAAGGGGATGGCTAATCATCAGTGGGCGTGAGTAGGGACAGCGGTGTGGGTGGACCGGCGGGTGGGGACACAGACCCCAGAGGGCATAGATAGAGACACAACCCGGGGTGGACCAATGATGGGGGCAGGATGGGGGTGGGGAGTGATGGAAAAGTTTAAACTCAAGTATGATCCTGCTGAATGGCGGCTGTTCATTGATTCGTCAAAAGACAGCATAAAAGGTGTTCTTCTTCATAATGGCAACACATTCGCTTCAGTTCCTATTGCTCACTCTGTTATTCTCCAAGAAAAATACGAGAATTTGGCCCTGATTCTTCAGAAGATTCGTTATGAGCAGCATAAGTGGATGATTTGTGGAGACTTTAAAATTCTATCCATGCTATTAGGGCAGCAATCCGGTTTCACCAAATATCCCTGCTTCCTTTGCTTGTGGGATAGCCGGGCCCACGACCTACACTGGGGGAAAAAAGACTGGCCAATTCGGGAGTATTTGAGACCCGGTGAGAAAAATGTTCTTCATGAGAGCTTGGTACCTCGTGATAAAATTCTATTACCACCTCTCCACATTAAGTTGGGTCTCATTAAGCAATTCATCAAGTCCCTTCCAAAAGATGGTGAGTGCTTTCGGTACCTTTGCTCAAAGTTCCCCCGACTTTCTGAAGCAAAGCTAAAGGAAGGAGTGTTTGTTGGCCCTGATATAAGGAAACTCATTTCAGATGGAGCATTCGCTGAAACGATGTCTGAGAAGGAAAAAGAAGCCTGGGATTCCTTCAAGGATGTTGTTCTCAAATTCTTGGGGAACAGGCGGGATGAGAACTATAAGGATATTGTTGCCAGGATGCTCAATGCCTTCAAAGAACAAGGCTGTAACATGAGCCTGAAAGTCCATTTCTTGCACTCCCATGTGAACTACTTTCCCAAAAACTTGGGGGCGTACAGTGAAGAACAAGGTGAAAGGTTTCACCAGGACATCAAGGACGCAGAGAGAAGGTACCAAGGAAGATGGAACACCACTATGATGACTGATTTCTGCTGGTTGCTGCTGCGGGAAACCCCAGATGAAAAATACGCCAAGCAGCACACCAAGAGAAGCATTCGGGGGAAGAAGAAACGGGCCCACCAGGAGATTGATTGACCCAAGAATGACTTTAAAATCTAAACTGTGTTGACAAATATCGTATTTTTACTAAACTTTGAAATAAAAATTTGCTAGTTATTACCACAGTGTCGGATCTCATTTATTACAATTTTATTTTCACACCATCGGGTGTTTGTCTTCATGTATTGCAATGGTGCGGTTTGCGTTTTCTATTCTTACATACATACCTGTACAACATTTTTTGCACATTTCTTTGCTTTGCTTTGTGTCTAACCTCGCTCTTATATGCTCAATGTTTGTGCACATGTATGTGGCTGTTTTTAGTGCAGACAATTTTGCTACCATCACAGTGTGTTTTGTTGACATTACTCTATTCTTATGTGCTGCCTTGTTACAATTTTCTTTATTCTTATTTGAATAACTACTAAACAATTAGTATAAAGAATTCATCCAAGAAACTTTTATCTCGATCGCACTCAATCTGAAACGTTCACCTCAAACTGCTAACCCAATGTAGCAAAAAATCTGTACGTGATGGAGCAAATTGGTTACCAGATTTGGATTCAGCGCATCAAAAAACGTAAAAATCAATCGAAACATTAGAGGCAGTTTAAAAATTTTTTTTTTAGTGTACCTGTGTAATCCTTGTTTTAAATCGACGTGAAGTTTGACCAAGATATAATAATGAACAAAGGCACATCACTACATATATCACTCCTTCTGATTTACAATCAGTGCAATCACAGAGTTTATGTGTAAAACCCACACTAGGATGTACAAATACCTGTAATTCTAATGTAACCGGACAGACCACGCATTTGCTATGTGCACCATTAACACGAACCGGACTATCTATATACTGTGAATGAACCAGAATGTTTCTTAAATTTCGTCCTCTATGAAATGAAAAAAGAGGTGGTGTTGCAAATACCGGATGGACCTTCAAAATATCCCAATGAGATAGAATAAAATTTCGTATAGAGTTAGCCTGCATAGAAAATGGTAACAGACAGGTTAAAGAGGCTGCCGTTCGTTTCTGTGAACGTAAAAGAAGCCATTCACGATGGGCATTAGAGGCCCGTTTATAAGCTTTACATGTAATATATGCTGGATAACCCCTATTTTCAAATTTCATACGCATCTTCTGCGCTTGAACAGTATATTCTTCTTTAGAGGAACAAAGTTTTCGCCACCTAAGTAAATGACCTACAGGAATATTATCACGTATATGTCATGGATGAAAACTAGCATAATCCAATAAACTATTCCTATCAGTAGATTTTGAATAGATAGATGTATGAAATCTGAAATTATGTAAAGTAATTTGAATATCCAAAAAATGAACTGTTGTTTTAGATAACTCCGGAGTAAATTTCAAATGTGGATCCTGTTGATTTAATCAATCTAAAAATTCCTGTAAATATGAATCCTGTCCATGCCATATAAAGAAGATACCTTCTATATATCTTACCCATTTCACCACGGAAGACCAAAATTTAGATTGTGACACAATACGTTCCTCAAAATATCGTACATAAAGACAAGCCACAGATGGTGCCACCGTGGCACCCATCAATACTCCTTCAATCTGATGGTAAAACTGACCATGAAATTCAAAGTAATTTCTATACAGGATTAATATCAACGAATTACAAAAAAATGTTGTACGACTAGATGATGAATCCATTTCCGACAAATAATACATTGCTGTTCAAAGGCCCTGTTTCTGAGGAATATTCCTATATAACGCTGAAATATCCATAGTAACCAATGTATATATACCCTCATCCAAATGCCACGTGTCCAGGAAGGTCAACAACTCACCAGAATCTTTAATGTACGAAATGGCTTGACTCACCAATGGATTTAAAAATGAGTCCATATATTGAGATAATGGCTCCAGGATCGATCCTATACCCGATACTATTGGACGTCCATGTGGATTAATTAATGTTTTATGAATTTTTGGAACAATATAGAATACAGGTATTCTAGGATCTTTAACATATAAAAATCTCAATAATCAAACCCTGCTGTAGAGCACCTTCTAAAATGTCCAAAACCTCCGCCTGAATTAATTGGGTAGGATCCTCCTTTAAAAGCCGATAGAACCGGGTATCACTTAATTGTGAGAGAACTTCAGCAATATATGCTGTACTATCCAAGATGACAATACCGCCGCCCTTATTGGTAGGTTTTATAACTATCGAAGTATCATTCTGTAATGACGTCAATGCAAACCATTCACTTTTAGTGAAATTGTTTTTTACCTTGGGTGAGGGCAATTTTTTCAACCCATCAAGTATTACTCGTTCAAATGCAGTAATACTAGGGTCCACCACCCCCGGAAGAACCCAAGTAGACTTTGGTTGAAATGGTGTAATCGTCTGGGTACTCAACTCTGAATCTCCAGTCTGTGTCAAAAAAAATAACACGATCTTCAATTTTCGCAAAAAAAATCTGCAGACTAACTTGTACAGCAAAAGTGTCCACAGGAGTGGTGGGAACAAATGACAAACCACGATTCAATACTTGATATTCTTCTAAAGATAATTGTCTATGAGATAGATTAAAAACCAAACCCCCTAAAACATTACAACTATTATCTTCAAAGTTATCAGTTTGTCTTTGACTTATACGCCTATCACTTAACTGTAATTCCTGGGAGTCCGGGACCCTCATTGGTATCTGCCGTCCCCTCGATAGCGGTTGTGTCCCCGGGCCGGTCTGTGGCCCTGATCTAAAAAAGACTCCTTGTCCGTAGGGAACAAGAGTATATTTTTCATTGGAATAGTTTGGTACTGAATGGGTTAAATTCCCAGATCGAATTGCAGTGGTTCAATTAATTTGATGGGTCCTCCTTTTGCTATAAGAACGCATGTGCGGGCGTTTTTTTGAAGAACTTACTCCCTTTCGGGAGCCATTTGCAAGTAGGAGTTTTACCGACTTGGTTTAAAGGTCAGTATTGATACAATTACATGTTTTTTGAGTATGTTTTTTGTTTAGTATTTAGGGAGTTCTTTTTGTCTAAAATATTTTGCATCTTACCCTGATGAAGCCGCTGGTTGGTGAAACTGCAACTCATGATGTGGATCGTGGATTGTATGGAAGATTAAATGTACTGTGTATATCTTAGTAGGATTGCAGCTTTGATATCGTAGTTGATTGCTTGTTTTCATCTTCTCTGGGACACAAGATGTAATAGACTTCTTGGTAATATGGATAATGTAGACCTTTTTAATATGTTTAAGGAAGTTTTTTTATTTTTTGATGTTCTTTCTAATGGTTTTTTCCTTTAGAAGGAGACATATGGATATCCCCTATTTTTGAAGTGGAGGTTTTGCTGAACTTTTCCCTGAACGAGTGGGATTCCTTTTGTCTTGGAAATATTGACTATATAACGTCATCCTCTTAATCATAGAAGTTATTTACTGCACTGCTATGAAGTGAGATTAGAAACATCATGAGATAGAGTTGGCACGGGCATTGCTAGAAGACATGGGGCATCTCTAGAAGGCATTGTCAGGAATACAGATGATTTTTGTTAAATTGATACACTTTGTGTTTATTATCTATGGATGTGCAATATATGTACTGCTGGGAAATAATTATATGAGACTCCTTGTGCCCTAATCACTATTTAAATTTTCCCCACGTCAATCTTCCCCTAAAGACAAACATGCCAATCTTTATTCTAATTTGTACATATTGTAGATAGTTCTCCCCGTTCTCCATGTTTTATTTCCCTGTTCTCTGTAAATGTCAATGTTAGACTGTTACACATTGTACATCTTTGGTTATATGTAAACTGCGCTGATGATAAATAGTGCGGTATAGAAGAAATTGCAAGTAAAAATAAAATAAAATAAATGAGATTGAATCTATTCATATGTGTGATTTTATGAATTATAAATTATGACCTATAGAAAACGTTTTTGGAAAGTTTTGAGGGTATTGTGGATAGTATGTGTATATGTTATATGGTATTAGATTGGTGATTGTTGTGTGTTTTTTGTGTAAATTTCTTAGTTTGTATGTAATTCTCCCTACATTTAGGTTGTGTAAATGATGAAAATAGATTTGATTATCAATAAATAATTTAAACATTTTTATTGTATCATTTGTAAAATTATGAGTCTTTTTGTTTTATGTAGAAATGTTTTTTATATTTGAGTTGGTTTATTAATTGCATTGTGTGTGTGGTTGTTCTGATTAGTTGCCACACCCCACGCCGTACTTAGCTCCCTACATCGCTCAGGCTGCTGTCCATGATGGCTCAAACCGACCATGCGGGTTGTGCAGTGGTGGCATTGCTTGACTTGGAGGAGCTGCGGTTGCCTGATGAGGGAGATGGTGTCCTTGGGGCTGTGGCACTGGGCATGGGTGCAGTCCTGCTGCAACACAGACCTGCAGCTGTGGAGGCTCCACAGGCCGAGGTATGTTCAGCACGGCACCGTAGGCATGCGGAGGCACGCCCTCACCTGCCTCACCTCTACAGGCCCAGGCTCATGCTCCAGGACATGCGTGAGGACCAGGCCATCTCCCTCTACCGTCTGAGCACGGGGGCTATTAAGGAGAATCTAAGACCTGACCTCGAGCCCCGGACTGCCCGGTCACATGCCATTCCGAGATTGGCCAAGCTCCTGACTGCCCTACATTTCTTTGCCTCTGGCTGTTTCCAATCCTCAGTGGCCGCAGTGGGGGGGATGAGCAGGCCCACCTTCTCACACTGTCTCCATCAGGTACTGTGGGCCATGGTCAGCCGGGTTAGGAATTATATTACGATTCCTAACAGTGGGCAACAGTGGGGGGCCATAGACCAGGCATTCCAGTGGATTGCAGGAATACCACACGTGATGGGAGCTACTGATTGCACACGTTGCCCTGGTCCCGCCCAGAGGCAGGGAGATGGCGTTCTGCAACCGCAAACACTACCATTCCCTGAATGTTCAGGTTGTTTGTGATGCAACTATGTGTATTCTGAATGTGGTTCCCCGGTTTCCAGGGTCCGCCCATGACTCCCATATCCTGCATAACTCGGCCCTATTTGGACAATTTGAGGCCAGACAATATGGGGACTGTGTCCTGCTGGGTGGGTATTAACCATCTCTAGCATGCACATGTTGTCCCTGTGTCCTGGGGGCACCTCACCTCTCACAGGTGGGACAGGATCACCTTTGGTGTTCCATTCGGGCCTTCTGACTGCATATCCCCTGTGACTCACATGACATGGCATGCTGCAACTCGGACGTCTTTTCAGAAAACATTGCGGACACAGTCTGTCATGCTGTGGCATATCACTACCCATCCGATATCTGTTATACATGGTCCCATTGCTCTATGACCCCTGCATGTCTCTCCCTGCATTGTGGTTGTGCAGCGCTGACATTGGGTGGGGCGATGTCCTCCAGCATGCCATGTCACTGTCACCAGGGACATGGACACATATGTTTGTGTGTTTCTACACTTAACTATGTCTGCCATATGTGCATCATTGCTCTTCTGTGTCTCCCAGCACATGTGCGGGTAACACTGTTTCCAGGTACTGCTGCTGTATTGCACATGTCTTTTGGACAGACATGCCCACAACACATATGGTGTGTTCCTCCATGGTGGTGTGCGACACAGATTGGTTGCCAACACCTACGGCGCATGGCCTCGGCTCACACACATACGCAAATGTGCATGTGACTGTCTTGGTTGTGTATCCCTAGTTGACTTTGTCTGCAACGTGTGTGTGTGTGTGTGTGCTACCATGGGGGTGGGGGGTTGGCTCGCATATTCGTTTTCCTGCTGTACTGTGTGTTGGGGGCCAATCTCCATTGACCTCATCTGTAACATCACGTGGCTGGCATTGTGGTGCCACGTTGCATCCCACATGTCTGCTCTGTATTGGGCAGCGCTGGTGTGTAGTTTCAGCCATCTTGGCTATACCCCTACTGTATATGTTACTGTGACAGCATGTGTGTGTGCACTGTACCATGGCTGTCACATTATTGCATGCATGCAGGAGTGGTGAAGGGAGGAGTGGTCTAGTGGTTAGGACAAGGTACTTCAGGCCGGAGGGCCGGGGGTTCAAGTCCCACCTGGGAACAGCAATCTCAGGCCAGAGGGACTGGGATTTCTAGTCCTATAGGCACTCCTTGTGGTCTTGGGCAAGCCACTTAACCCTCCATTGCCCATGTTCCCTGTAAGTATTAACGTATGTGTGTCATATCCCTCGTGTTAAATGTATCCCCCAATTGACCGCTTTGACCCAGTGAAAAGCGGAATATAAATACAGCTAAATAAAATAAATAAAAATAAATGTGCATCTCTGCCCCATTCCTGGTGCAATGCGTGTGCCCGCCTGCTGCATTCAGGGATGCCACTCATGGCTTTTGGCTACAGGTGGTTGGTGATGTGATTGGTCTGGTTACAGTTGATGTGTGCTGCCCTCATTGCTCCTCCCCAGTGTCCCATAACTCACACCTACAAACGCTGGCATACAGCTACCGTGTGCCATTATGTGACATCATCTGTGTGTCGTCGTGTATCTGTTGACCTTTCGCACGTAGATGCTTGTGTGCATTTGTGTGCCCTCCAGCTCATGATTGACCTTACCACATTTCTGTATGCAGGTGATGCGGGATATGGCTGTTGTGCCTGGTTGCTGACCCCTGTGCGTCTTCCATGGACCCGTGCAGAGAGGAGGTATAATGAGGCCCATGCCTCCAGCTGCTCAGTCATCGAGCACACCTTTGGCGTTCTGAAGAGTCGCTTCAGGTATCTGGATAGGACCGGTGGGGCCTTACAATACAAACCCATGACGGTGGCACAGATCATTCTGGCCTGTTGCATCCTACACAACATTGTACTCAGGCACAATATCTGGGTCGACATTAATGAGGATCTGGATGAGGATCCGCTGTGCCCTCCTGTATGTGGCCGTGGTGACACACGTGCGGGGATGGCAGTCAGGCAATGTCTGATCAAGGAGCTGTTCTCATGTAAGTCCTGCATATGTGGTAATATGCATATGTGTATACATGTACATGCTGCCGTGTCTGTTTCTGGACTCTCTCTGGACATATGTATGTTTCACTTCTGTCTTTGCATCCCCAGGAGTAGCTTATGTTCCTGGCCGTCGCTGTAGTGCAGTGGTACCTGTGTGTATGTCATTCAACCAGCAGGTGACTGTGGTGGGTGGACATAGCGGTACCTGTACTGTGGGGGCAATGTGGCATAGCACATTTCTGTGGTTCTCTGTCCACTGCACATATGTTGTTGTGTACCTCTTTGGCCTGCGCCTCCCTACCCCACATTTTCCATTTGGCAACCATATGGCCATTAGTTCATGTCACGTTCTGGGTTTTCAACACTGTATTTGTGGCAACTGTGATGGAGCTGTGTGTGTCTGCAGGCACAGAGTGTGGTGGTGGTGGTCAGCACATACACCCTTCTCTAGCATTGTGCCATTATACAACATCAGTGTCTCCTTGCATGGACTGTGCTGCTTGCCTCCACTGGTCTCAGCTTATGCTCACAGGGGCCGTATGCTACTGGCGGCATGCTCTCCCTGTCTCACTGTGTGTGTGTGTGTCTGTGTTTTTGGGACATGTCTATGTGACGGCACACTCTGTTACCCTTGAGTGTTGTCTGGTGATGGGATGTGCCTGGACACTTGTGCGGTGCTGCTCACTGCTATATCTCTAACTAACCCTGTGCTGGTGCCCTTGTGTACATTGTGCGCACGTATTTATGCATGTCTTCTGTTTTTGACTGACCTGTTTGCTGCCTGTCCACTATGCATCAATGGTTCCGTTTCACTCATCTCACCAGACCTGGGACATGTGGCATCGACGGCTCAACATGCAGACATGATGGTTCCACGCATTTCAATGACATACTCTGCCTTTACTGTGACCTCTTGTGGCCTTTGCCTGCCTCAGACAGTCCCTATCAGACACCTACTGCACACAGACAGTACATTGCATGTTTGATCTGTTGTGATTCACATCACACTTCACATGTTTCTTATGGGCTGTTTGTTTTGTCGTAGACCTCTGTGGAATCTGTGTGCAACAACACTGCTGGACATGCTGTGACCTACTGGGAAGCCTGTGTTACATGGCCATAGACATGACCATGTCAAGATGGCAACCTGGTCGGCCGTGCCATCTCCAGCTGTGGGCAACACGCACTGTGCTCTCTGTTGTGATCGTGTCCTGTTTTATTTATTTATTTAGACAGATTTGTATGCCACCTTATCCTTCAATCAAGGTGGTCACGTCACATCACAATTGGAGGGTTACATTTAACATTAGGGTACTTGTAAACACATTTAGATAGTACAATTACTTAACACCATTTAGACAGTGCAATTGAAGGGTAACATTTGACAAGAGGGTGCTTAATAACGTAGTACAATAAACTTGTGTGTGTAGGTAGGATGAGTGCGTGCCTAGTTGGCTGGGGTGGTTGTGTTTCTGTTTGGGTATGGACTGTTGTCTAAATGCTCATATGATTCTACAAATAACAGTGTTTTGAGGTCTTTGCGGAAGTCTGTGATGTCATCTAGTGCCCTTAGGCTCATTGGGAGGGAGTTCCATAGTGTGGACGCCAGTAGTGATGGAGCTCTTTTTGAAGTTGTTTGCTTGGTTTTGTGATAGCCTGCAGGTGTGCCGATCATGTTGTCGTTATTGGCTCTTCTTGGTTTATTGCTGATATCTCTTGTTATAACATCTTGGAATACATCTGCTGAGAGATGGTGAATGATTTTGAAGATGATCATAATTGTTTTGTATTAAGCTCTTGCCAGCATTGGGAGCCAGTGTAGTTGTTGTAAGACAGGGGTGATGTGCTCTGTCCTTGGAGTGTCTGTAATGATGCATGCTGTGGTGTTTTGCACCATCTGTAGTGGGTGTAGTGTCTGCTGAGGGCGGCCTTGGTATAGTGAGTTTCCATAGTCAAGCAGTAGGGTGATGAGTGCTTGGCACACTGTGTGGAAGTGGTCCTGACGGAGTATTGGTTTGATTTGTCTGATGATCCTCAACCGTTGATAGGCCTTGTTTGCAGTTTTGGTGATGTAGGATTTCAGGTTCAGCGCTTTGTCCAATGTGATGCCTAGATACTTAACTTCTTCTTTGACTACTATATGTTTGTCTAAGATGCTGATAGTTTGTGGAGGTATGAACGTGAGGTTCCTGGTGACGAACATTGCCTCGGTTTTATCATAGTTGACTGTTAAGTTGTTGGCTATAAGCCAGTCATTCATGTCTTCGAGGCATTTTGTTATTGTTATGCATTTAGTGCTAGTAGGTTGATTGGAGCATATACTATGATGTCATCAGCATAAATGTGTTAGTATAGTTTATGGTGCATGATGATGTTGCATATGGGCTGGATGTAGATGTTAAAGAGCATTGATGGTAGGGCTGAGCCTTGTGGTATTCCTTGCATGACTGGGAATTGTAGTGATTTCTTTTGGTCGCATTTGACTTGTGTTCGCCCTTCTAAGTATGATGTAAACCAATTCAGGGTATTTTTACATAGTCCTATCTGTTGTAAGCGAAGCAGTAGCTTAGTGTGGGACACAGTGTCAAAGGTCGCTGAAATATCCATGAACACTAGCAAGAAGCCATTTTTATGTTGTCCATACCTCTTAGGAGATTGTCAAAGAGGGAGGTGAGTAGAGTTTCCACGCCGTGTTGGGGCTTGAATCCGTGCTGATGGATGTCCAGTGGGGCATTTATGTCAATATGGTCCTGAAGTTGCCTTTGCACTGCCTTTTCCACAATTTTAGCAAGAAATGGCAGGCTGGAGATGGGACAGTATGATTTTGGTTCGGATGGGCTTAGATTGCTACTTTTGAGTATTGGTCGTATCATTGCGTGCTTTAGAGGTTGCGGCATGTATCCTTGTTGGAGTGAATCTTTGACGATTTTTTGAATGTGATGAGAGAGTTGGCTTTGAGCTTTGAGCCACGACACAGGGCATGGATCTGATGGTGAAGTTGTTGTGTTTAGTCCAGATATGTGTTTGCATGTCTGAGGTCTCATTATGTACATATTGTGGTTTCTCTCTCTGCATTGTGACCTTATCTTGTGTACAGCATACCATGACATGTTTCTCCTCCTTCTATCACAGGGCACAGCAAACACACACAGCACATCGACTACACTGCAACTGGTGTACCCATCATGGTACCATTGATGGACAGAGCACCTCCATGCAACGATCCCTGGGGGATGGTGCCATTGGGTGATGGGCCTCAGCAAGTGAGACACACGCCTATGATGGACATTATTGTTTGACCGATACTTTGTGCAGAACAGGGATGACTAACACAATGTTGCTGCTGTGCTCTGGCCGTGTGTCGTAGTCATCGCAGTGGACACACAGAACACTCTGCATTACTGTGGCACACTGAGTTATCACACGTGACCTTGCATGCCCATGCGGATCTGTGACAGTCATAACAGGACATTTGTGGTTGCAGATGACATTTTAACTGTGGACAATGTGTACTGGTCCGTACATGTACAGCAGGACATCACATACTCGCTGTATGTTGTACATCTATCTGAAAATGTATTGATGTGTGTGGGCCATGTGTGTGACCTGCAGTGCAGTATATCCACATATGTTTGGGTCAACAGTTGCATGCAGCCACGTGTGTGCCACAGGAGGTACATTCTGTAGGCCCTGTTTCTATGTCTGGCTACTTTATACTTGGACATGACAAACTGTTTGCCACCATCTGTGATTGCTGTTTGACCCTCGCAGGGGGGTGTTACAGTTCATCTGGGGCAGCACTCTGTCATGATTCAACGTACACGGTGCATGTGCATCTGCCTGATTCCGGTTTTGCAACGGTGCTTGTGCCTACGTGGATTCTGTGTGGGTTAGTGCACCATTGTGGACCTTTCATTCTACCTCCACATACATGTTATTGTGTGTGGTTCCTCTACAGATGTGCCGCTGTACATTGATTTACCTACCAATCAATGCATGTGTGCCCAAACCTCTTTATGACATGATATTGTGCCACTCACATTGCACCATTACCTTAGCTGTGGGGCGGTGGGTGTCTCATTTTTCTGCCTTAGGTTGTGCATGCCCTATTCATTGGCATATATGTGATGCTTCTGTATCCACAACACCCATTGCAGCAGGCCTTCTGCATGGTGCTACCTCTATGTCTGTGAGGTTCGGCTTTTTTTGTTCTTTGGCAACATGTGCATCTCCTACCTGTTTCCATGTCCTCATTTGGCCTTGTGTAACTGTTTTTGCTCCCATTTGTGCATTAAAGATGTTTCTGTACATGTGTACCAGACGTCTGCTGATTCTCAGGCACATCACAGACTTTTGACTGGCCATCTACACTGCTGTATGACCCACTGATACACACACGTATGGTCTATACAGTTGAGGGGTGGTGCTGGGGCATTGGGACATGACAGTTTGGTAATGTTTCTGCATTTGCCTGTGCACTGCAGATCTACATTACTGTATGGCAGCATGGCATTACATCTATGTATCCTCCGTTCCTACCTTATCGCCTTCTGGTTGTGTGGGCAGCTTGGTCAATCTGCCTGGACCGTGCCCCCTGTCAGTTGTGTGTTCCTGTGCTATTCCCATGATGATGCAGACAACGTACGTCACTGCCATCTGGTTCACTCGCTAGTCGACCTTTCAGGTCATTGCCCAATGTGTGTGTTCTATCATACACAACATGTGTGTGGTGTATTGGACATTGTGCTGCTGCATTCCTGCGCACAGATGGTTTCACCACTGTCCACATAAGTATTCCATTTTAACACGGGTACATTCGTCGCTCCCATGTGTCTGTATAGTTGGATGTCATCTATCTTGGAGCATTGTGGCTTCTTGTGGGTGAGCATCTCTACTACTTGGGCACAGGCATGCCCAGGCTAGTGCCTCTACATCCCCACCTGGGATGTGTGTGTCGGACATAGCTGGCATTGGGGTTCATTGGCACTGGTGCTGGCAGTGGCTGCGGGACGGATTTGATATGCGCCTGCTTCCTTGTCTACACATCATCCACTTCAGAGATGTTTGTGTCTTGCTGTGGCACTATGGTTCTCACACTGGTCTCGGTACCTGGGGACCAGGGTTCAATTCCCAATGTAGCATTTGTCAGGCCACATTCCCTGCATTGCTCTGACAGGATCCAGTTAATCATTGTCACCGTTTGATGTACATTATGAGGTTTATGTTGCTATGTACTGTCATGCAGCGAGGGCTGATGAGAGCCCAGTTGAGAGAAAAGAAGGTGTTTTTCACAGAGAAAAAAACTTGCAATATTCCCAGGAACCAGCTAGAGGGAGCAAGAGCGTCTTCAGGGAGACTGAAGAGCCACGCCCAGCTGGTCACGAGGAAATGCCAACCAGCTTCCAATCCTCAAAGGCAGGAGGTCTGCATAAGGGCAGTGTGGAAGACTGGAAAGGAGGAAGGAGAAGAGGCAGAAGGAGTACCAGCAGCCTCGGAGATAGAAGCACCAGTAGAAGCAGAAGCAAGGGGAGAATCACTGGCAGCACCGAGAGAGAGAGGTGGAAGTGGAAACCTGACTACTCTAGTGCTAGAGGATTCCCAGGAGGGAGAAGTGATTTCCCAGGAGCTGAGGAAGGACCTAAGGAGATGTCAGCTCAAGCCAAACTGAGAGCTGTTTGCCCTCAGAGGCAAAAGCCCTGCTGTAACTGCAACCTTAAGCCAAACAAGAATCAGCTGGAGAAGCCAAGCTACACTGAGCCAGAAAGCCAGAAGCTGGACTTGTATAGAGGCAGGCCTTCACCAGGAGAAGGAAGTCAAAGGCTACAGGGTAAGCCTAACTTTCACAGAAAAGGAGTTCACCAAGCTGCGGCCTGGGAAAGGCAAGCAGTGGAAGAAAGCCGGTTACTTGAGGATTGCTGCCATACAAGGTATGAGAAATGTATGCCTAATAAGAGAGCTGTGAATGTTAAAAGCTATGATAAGGCTGCTAGAAAACCTCTAAAGAAAGAGGATACTTTAAAGCCTAGTACAGCACGTGGCCGACGCCCTAGGCTAGGCCAAGGACATTGGGAGCTGCTACAGAAAATATACAAAACCCCTGAATGTGTTTTACAAGAAAGCAGGGATATAGAATCAGAGCTTTCTGATAACGAGCCAATGCAAGTGGATCTGGCAGGAGATTTGTCTGACCACGAGATGGACTGTACACTTTGCATTTCTGGAAGTTTAGAGTCACTGCCAGACTAGTGATTGGGTGAATTGCCAGCAGAGCATTCTTTGTTTGTTTGAGCCCCTCCATTCCTGTGACGTATAACAGTTTTTGCTTTGAACCCTGAGTTTGTTTTCTACCTGAATTAAGGACATTTGCTTTAAAGTTGTAACCCACTATTTAGAACCACTGTGAAAAGGGAAATAAAAGCCTTATTAATTCCCACCACTCAGCTTGATTGTTTTATTGAAGATTGGAGCTAAAGCAACTACAAGGACCAAGAGCCATTTGGGCCTTTAGAAGACTCTCCAATCTTAACCTTATATTTTTGTGTCCCACCTGCCCTGGCGTCCACTGGCCACCAGGGAAGTGTTGCTGACAGTACACTGTTTTGCTTGATGATATTTATTTATTTTTTATTTATTTAATGCTTTTATATACCACACTTTTTAAAATCCGTGCGGTTTACAGATAACTCCTTGTGCAGGGTAGGAAGAGCCTATCTTGCACTTACAATGAACGGGTAGTACAACTTGGATTGATAACAGGGGAAAGCGTATACAGGCTATATACAACATGGATTGATAACAGGGGAAAGCATATACAGGCTATATACAATGGGGGGGGTCATTATGCGGCTATAGCGACATGGCGTGTCATGAGGGCTATACAAGGATGAGAATTAACTCATTGGGTTGATTGTTCTTTATGGTTGGGACCTAGAGATGAGGCCGGGTAATGAGGTGTTGCTGGCCTGGGCATAGTGTAGGAGAAAAAGGTGGTGCTTTAGTGCCTTTCTGAACTGGACAAGGTCCATGATCATGCGAATGGTTACTGGGAGTTCATTCCAGCAGGTAGGAGCGTAGAGCATGAACGCTCATCATGGGCAGTCTCTGACACCCATTACATACAGTATATATGTGTGTAGACTAGCAGACATCTAACTGTGTATGCTTTTCCAGGCTTGTGTGTCCTGTATTGCCAGGCACGTATGCCTTTGTGGACATTTCATGACTCCTGTGTGTTTGGTCCTCCACATGCAGCACCTACTGTGTACATGTGCACACCATGCATCTCCTGGACATGATCTGTCCTGCTCATCATCTGTTGATGAACCAGTGACTTTGGTGTGACATGTTGGACAGACATTTGTCTCTGCTGCTGCATCACCACACTGACCATCCTGGACCACTGGCAGCTGTCTGTGTGCCAGCCGTCTGCCACCTCACAGGGTGCTATGACTTTCCATACACACATTCCATTTGGTGGTACATATTAGCATTGTAGTTGCTGTGGTTGTTTGGGATAGTGGCTAGAGACATGCTTTGGGCCATCATAGGTTGTGGGTTTGATTCCAGCATGTTCCATTCCTCTTGTGTTCTGCTAACTTTACCATGCAATGGCTGCAGCTTTGTCACATCTCCGCACATTCTCCCTTCTCTTCACTGTGCACCACAGTGTGCCCTCTATGCAGCCTATCTGTCACATATTAGCTGTTACATATGGTCCTTGTCATTATGCTGTCCAAGTGAGCAGTTGGCTTGGGGGATTGGTAGTGCTGTGTGTGATGCTGGTGTTGGACACGTTGGTTCTCATGTGCTCCTTTTTGGTTCTGTTCCCTGTTTTGCCCTTGTCCACTGACCATGCACACGGCTGTCCCCTCTGCAGGCCCCTGACACCCTTTCTATTTTGGATCTTCACTCCTTGGCATGCTGTGTTCACGGCATTCCATTTCATGGTGTGTGCGCATATGTTTATCTGTGTCTCTTGTCCCACTTACAGACTGTGATATCAGCTGTGGACGTCTGTTCTGCATTTGTGTTGCATCATGGGTACTGGTGGGGTTGCCCAATCCTGGCACACAATAGGCATTTTGTGTGGTGTCCTGCAGTGTTCTTGTATGCAGACATTGCTGTGGAACTCAACATGGTGGTGTAGCCTACTGGTTTGTGCACTGACATTCTGCCCACTGGTCATGGGTTCGATTTCTCTTTGTTCTCCTTTTTTATGCCTATCCTATACAACTACTTGTCATTCCTTTGGACAGTCATATCTCTGTGGATCTGTGCTGCCAGCCCATAAAACCCTCATCACAGTTGCCAACCATCCTTCTGTCCGTATCTGCGTGTGTCAGCTGTGTGGCATCCTGTCTTCATATGCAGGCTGCTACCCCATGTCCTGTGCTGGTACCCTTTTCTGCATTGTGGCTATTCATGCTTGTCTCTCCTGTGTCTGCTCTGCATAGCACTACTACTCCTCTGTCCTCCTATCATTGCACTTGTCTTGCCACCTCTTCCTCCATTGGGGGACACGTATCTCCATCCTCTGCCACCCACTGTCATTGTAGCAGTTTACATTGCCAACACCCTGTGCATCTGTACAGCTGCCTCCGATATGTTTGTCCACTTTACTGGCTGCCACATAGGCTGCACGCAGCCTATGTGGGTCCATCAGCTCCCACCTCTCCTTCCTTCCATCACTTGTCCATTGCCTTTGCTTGGTGCTCGGTGCAGTGTTAGGGTTACATCTGGGTTTCAGCCTTACATTTCATGCTTGTCAACTTGGGCCACCTTACTGCCCCTACGGCACCATATCTTGGGTCACCTTAACAGCATTGTGGCACCTGGACCTGGGGCACCTTAGCTTACGGCACTTTGTAGGGCGCCTTATGCTAGGTGCCTTGTACAGCGCTTTGTAACGTGCGTTAGCTCAGGGCGCCCTGTACCGTGCGTTGGCTCATGCAACTTGCTGTGATGATGCACTGCCCATGCCTTTATATGGGCATCTGTACCTTTACTACAAAACCTAACGTGGGTGACATTAACGCAGTTTAGTAAAGATACCCCTAAGGACAGGACTTGGGAAGGCAGATGCACAGATGCAGTGGATTACTCCCAAACGTTATGTGAAGACTGATTTATGCTTGTTCCTGGAGATAGCACCTGATGCAGCAGCTAAGCAAAAGAAAGATATTTGTCTGCCATTTGGAAGTTGATTGCAAGGACTCTTATGGACTTTACACTTCAGTTAAGTACTCTGAGGAATGTGGGTTTTTCAATAATTGTTATTAGTTGTATTGAAGAGATATAAGAAGATGTTTTGAAAAACAGTTATACTTTTTTATATCACTGTTTCAAAATAAATGTCAAAACGGTTCTTTTAGACCTATGATGCTCTGATATTTTATTCCCCTTTAACACAGTAGTTGCTTCTGGGTATAGTGGAGGAAGTAGAAGTCTTTTTCACCATATCTTTTGTAGTTTATCTTACTGGTGATCTATATTGAAGGATTCTGCAATCAATATTGCTGAATTGAGATTTTTTTTCAGGTTTGTTTTGAATTTATAAATCTGTGATACCAATTTGTTGTTTTTACTTTTACTATCATTTGATTCAGAGCTCCCACAGCCACTTCAGAGATCCAGCCACTGAACAGTTATAATAAAAAGCAAAAAAAAAAATATGCTTGAAGAACGCCTGAGAAGCTGGAAACCTGACCTGCTTTTCTTAGAGAAACTGAAGATGCAAGTTCATAGAAGTTCAATATAGGCTGGATCTAGCAGTTGATATCCCTAGTCCAGAGGCTCCCAAATCTGTCCTTGTGTCATATCTTTAAGATATCTGCATTGAATATGCATGACATACTTCTGCATATGCAAATTTATCTCATGTATATTCAGTCTGTGTATCTCCATCTTCCCCCTCTCCCCTCACCCCGTCACCTCTACAGCACCTCAACTCTGCTATATTCAAATCTGTGGGTATTAATTGTTGACCTCAATGGATAGATACACTAATAAGAACGCCATCTATGTATTTAAATCCACCTGTACTTAGCTCGTTATAAATAGTTAATTGTTGAACTTCCTCAGTACCACTCTATGTCAATACTTAGGGTTTCATCTATCTATCTATACTGTTCTATGTACAAGTTCAGTTTTGTTATAATGTAAACTGCCCCTGATCTCGGGAAGGGGCGGTATAAAAATATGTTCAAATAAAATAAATAAAATAAAATATCCTGAAAACTGAACTGGTTGTCAGGTCACTAGGATAGGTTTAACACTAGAAGCCCCAAAGTGCGTCAATTGATGCAAATGCATCTTCGAAGTTGTATACCAGCGCCACTGCTAGAAACATGTCAGTCATGTTCCATGACTTTGTTAGCAAGGTCAAGATGTTCAAATATGTGCATCGAAAATTAATGACAGATGCACCACCTAGCAGGAAAATGAATTTATACTTAGAAGCCCCAAAGTACGTCAATTGACGCACTCAATTGTCTTGGATACATCAATTGACGTACTTCGGGGCTTCTAGGTATAAATTCATGTTCCCTCTAGGTGGCGCAACTCAATCACTGTTTACAGTTTTACTCCAACATTACAAACAATAAATACACGATGACGTCATGTAATGATGTCACATACTGCACGTATTTAACAAATAAGTAACTTCACATTAATTCACATCTGCATTTCATACTAAACGCAGTCATCGTGATAATGCGTCAATTGATGCACTTTGGGGTTTCTAGGTAAAATTCCTTTTGGGGCTTCTAGTGTTAAGACCGTTGACCTATGCTGATTTATAGCCCTATAGTATGGAAGAAACGTGTGTGCATTGTGGATGGATGGGAATAGGGGAGCAGAAAATTCCCATTCCAGTTATATTCCTACTGTATTTTTATTTATTGCACAATTTTCTATACCACCTTTCAGCCCAGAGCCAAACAAGATGGTTTACAATCTCTACCACCACTGCACTCTGAAACACACATTTAAGAAGAGCCAGAAGTGGGGAGAAAAAAAAAAGAAAAGAAAAAAAGGCTTATCAGTCTAGGATTAGAATGCCTTTGACCTCAGGTCTTTAACCCCTTTTCCTTCTGTTATTCCTTGGGTCAGATTTTTCTTTGAATGCTTCTGGCTGGGCGTCCTGCAGTGATGAAAAAGCTTGGACAACTCTTCTCCTTAGAGGCAGGCAGCCTGGCCTATGTCTGCATGGCCTAATCTAATCACTCAGGAGGTTAATGAGCTAGAAAAGCATGGAATCAATTAGAGAATTTTGTTTTGGGGGAGCTTTTTTGTAAGCCTAGACTGAAACCTCACGCTTAACAGGAGGAAGGGATGGAGGGACGCAGGAGTTAGTATGGTTTCAAAAGACCCATCTGTGCCAACTTGTTCTGCCTTTGTGGTGCACAGAAAGTCACTTGGGAGTCACAAAAGAGGAGGGGAGACGAGTGGAAAAAAGCAGGCCGTTGCCTCATTCCTGCAAATTTTACCTTTCTAACTACTGGCTGTGGGCTGCCAAAGGCATGTGATCAGGAAGAAGCAGAGCCCGCCATACCATAGGAGATCGGACCCAAGTTTTGGAGATGATGAATACTAACGAGTCCATAATCATGGTGTACTGAATGGTAAGATGCAGGAAGTCATTACCTGTGATTACACCTCCCAAAGACTCACAGGGAACTGCTGGAGATTTTTAAGGGTTTATCCTGGAAACTGTTTTCACTAGATGATCAGATGCATTAAGTGGTTTCTTAGGACCTGAAAATATCACAAAAACCTCTGGGCCAAATATTTTTATGTAACTTATATGTAACTCATGCACCTGCACAGGCAGGATCAGCAGCCCAGGTTCCCCTTGCATCACCAGTGCTGAGCCAGGACCACAGAGCACCAACCCTCCCACAGGCAGGCACAAAAAGACACCACCTCTCCGCAGCATGTTTAGGCATGGCCACAAATAGGTACCCCAGAAGTAGAGATAAGGAGCTGGTGCAATAAAAGATAAATGTTCACAAAATAAACAGAAAGGGCATTGAGTTACACAGGATTCAAGTTTTGCAGGAAACAAAAGACATTGTAGAATTTCTATGGATCGAAATCCCAAGTAAAAAGGGAAAGGCAATGGCAGTGGGGGTGTACTACCAACCACCTGGCCAGAATGAACAAATAGATGATGAAAATCTCAAAGAAATCAGAGAAGCTAACAAGTTACAAAACAGTAATAATAATGGTAAGTTCAATTACTCCGGTATTAACTGGGTCAGTGTCACGGCAAGACATGCTCAGGAGATAAAGGGCCCAATTTTGAATTCGGCAGACTATGCGCCACAATGGCGCATAGCCTGCTTGCCGACCCACTTAACCCAGATTCGGAAGTGAAAATCCAGGTTAGCCTGGACGCCCTGATAGCTGCAGAGGCTACACGGGTAGCAGTGATTTTTTGATGCTATCCACATAGCCTCTGCGCCTTAATGATAGGTGAGGAAAAACCTTGCCTATCTTTAAGGCGCAGAGGGCTATGTGGGTAGCATCAGAAATCGCTGCTGCTACCTGGGTAGCCCCTTCCTTTACCCCAGAACACCACTAATATGCCCTGATCCTATGCAAATAGCATTGGGGCGTGTTCGGGACTTAGCTGGGATTTTCAAAGGGCACTACCCATGTAGGTGACCTTTGAAAATCCCAGATAAGGACTTTACATACGTAACTAAGGAAGTTACCCATGTAAAGGCCTTCGAAATTCGGGCCCAAAGTTTCTAGATGAAATAAATGACTGCTTCTTGGAGCAGTTGGTTCATGAAACAAGTCGGGAACCTATTTTGGACCTAGTCCTTAGTGGCACATAGGATCTCGTGCAAGAGATAAGGGTGTTTGAGCCACTTGGCAATAGTGATCATAGCATGATCACATTTGATTTAATAAATATAAGAAGGATGGCAAGGAAATCCACAGTACTATCATTTAACTTTCAAAAGGGAGACTATGATAAAATGAGGAAAACAGTTAAGACTAAAAGGAGCAGCTACAAAGGTTAGAGATTTACGTAAAGCATGGACATTGTTTAAAAGTACTATCTTGGAAGCCCAGAGCAATTGTATTCCATGCTTTAAGAAAAGTGGAAGGAAGTCCAAAAAACTGCCAGCATGGTTTAAAGGGGAGGTCAGAGAGGGTGTTGTAGCCAAAAAAAACATCTTTTAGGAAATGGAAAAAGGAGCCAAATGATAAAAAATGGAAACATAAGCACTGGCAAGTTAAATGCAAGGCTTTGATAAGGCAGGCAAAGAGAGAATTTGAAAAAAGCTTGCTGTGGAAGCAAAACATACAACAACTTTTTCAAGTATATTCGTAGCAAAAAACCTGTGAGAGTCGGTTGGACCATTAGATGATAGAGGGGTAAAAGGGGCACTAAGAGTGGACAAGGCCATAGCGGAGAGACTGAATGAATTCTTTGCTTCGGTCTTTACTGAAGAAGATACAGAGAAGTTACCCATCACTGAATGGTATTTAAAGGTGATGCATAAGAAGAATTGAAAGAAATATCAATAAACCGGGAAGATGTATTATAACTAGTTGATAAACTAAAGAGTAGTAAATCACCTAGACATCCAAGGGTGTTGAAAGAACTGAAATATAAGACTGCAGACCTACTATTAGTAATCTGTGAACTATCATTAAAATCATCTTTAATAGCGGAAGACTGGAAAATGGCCAATGTAACGCCAATTTTTAAAAAGGGTTCCAGAGATGATCCGGAAGACTACAGACTGGTGAGCCTGACATTAGTACTGAGCAAAATGGGAGAAACCATTATAAAGAACGAAATTACTGAACAAGTAGATGGTCATGGTTTAATGGGAGAAAGCCAACATGGCTTTAACCAAGGAAAGCTTGTCTTACTAATCTGTTATAGTTTTTTGAAGGTGTGAATAAACAGGTAGACAAAGGTGAGCCAGTCAATATAGTGTATCTGGATTTTCAGAAAGCCTTTGACAAGGTCCCTCATGAGAGACTGTTGGCAAAATTAAAAAGTCATGGGATAGGAGGTAGTGTACTATTGTGGATCAGGAACTGGTTAAAAGATAGAAAGCAGAGGATAGGGCTAAATGGCCAATTTTCCCAATAGAGAAAGGCGAATAGTGGAGTACCCTGGGATCTGTGCTGGGTCTGCTGCTTTTTAACATATTTGTAAATGACCTGGAAATGGGAATACAAGTGAGGTAGTCAAACTTGCAGATGACACAAAATAATTCAAAGTTGTTAAAACCCAAGAGGACTGTGAAAAATGTCAAGAGGACCTTGTTAAATTGGAAGACTGGACATTCAAATGGCAGATGAAATTTACTGTGGACAACTGCAAAGTTATACACCTAAAAAAGAACAATCCAAACTATGGTTACACGATGCAAGGTTCCACATTAGGAACCACCATCCAGGAAAAAGATTTAGGCGACATCATGGCTAACATGTTGAAACCCTCCACCCAGTGTGCAGTGGCGGCCAAAAAAGCAAATAGAATGCTAGGAATCATAAGGAAAGGAATGGAGAATAAAACAAAGGATATTATAATGGCTCTGAATTGTTCCATGGTGTGACTGCACCTTGAATATTGTGTGCAATTCTGGTCGCCGTATCTTAAAAAGGATATAGCGAAATTAGAAAGATACAGAGAAGACTCACCAACATGGTAAAGGGGATGGAAGGATATTCCTATGAGGAGAGGCTTAAAAGTTTAGGGCTCTTCAACCTGGAAAAGAAACAACTGAAGGGAGATATGATTGAGGTCTATAAAATGAATGGAGTGGAACGGGTAAACGTAGATCAATTGTTTATGCCATCAAAAAGTAGAAAGACTAGGGGACATGCAATGAAGCTACAGTGTAACCCATTTATGACTAATAAATGAAAATATTTCTTCACTCGATGTGTAATCAAACTCTGGAGTTCATTACCGAAAGATGTAGTAAAAGCTGTTAGTGTAGCTGAGTTTAAAAAAGGTTTGGACAAGTTCCTGGAGGAAATGTCCATAAACATTATTAAACCTGTGTGTCTCTTTGGGAAAGTGCCAGGTACTTGTAACCTGGATTGGCCACTGTTAGAAATAGGATACTGGGCTTGATAGACCTTGGTCTGACCTAGTATGGCATCTCTTATGTTTTTATGTAACTTCTTTGGGGAAGGGGAAATAAATTCCAACTCCTACACCTGTCCTATTCACCACACACAGCCACTGTAAATATTTATTGTAAATAGTTTGCGATTTGTTCTACTTTAATACCTTACAAAGTTAAACTTTATTGTTCAATGTAAATAATTGAATTCTACTGTTCAATGTAAATGTATACAGATGTGTACTATACTGTTAAACTGTTACATGTAAACCGCCCTTGATCTCTGGAAGGGGCGGTATAAAAGAAAATAGTTAAATAAATAAATAAATAAAGGGGAAAGATAAGCAGTAACCAGAAATAATAACATTTTGAATAAACTTTGTTGGGGGTTGTGGGGTAGAAGACTATATATAAATCATTGTTCCATAATCCAAGATTTCTTAGCACTTTCAAGATTAGCAGTATGAACAAGCTCTATAAAAATACGCTTTCTAGGAATACACTTCTTATTTAAGTAACTCTCTTAGGGAAACCCTCTCTCTACCAGTCTCAGGAGGACCTCTCTTTGCTAACAAGACTTCTGCTTTTAACCACGGTAATATTAATTTGCAACCCCGGATTTTTATTCCAAGTGTATTCTCTTTGTGCTGTGCCAGTCAGTTCAACCCAAAAATCCAGGCAGGTGTATCCCAGTTCCCTGGTGTATACTTCACTGGTATCAGGAATTTGAATTCAGGCTTGCCCTATCCATAATCCGGAAATTGAGCTCATTTATCCTGTGGGGGTGCATACATCAGACTCACCACAGGCAGTCTAGGGCCCCACATTCTTGTGGTGTTCTGATCCACTGAGTCCTGCAGGGTCTCCAGGTGCTGGGGGTCCCAAAGTGTAGGCCACTGGGTCCTCCTGTCACCTTACTGTCTAACAAAAGAAAATAAACCCTCTCTAGTGATGGAGTCAGGCCACCAGAGCTCAAGCCTTGCCTCAAGTATGTCCTGCTTTAATGTGTGCACTGCCCTGACATTGGAACTAAACGAGACATAAAAATACATTTTTTTGTTTTCTAACTAGCAACTATTACACTTATTTCCCCAGTCAGGTATCTCCATGGATCTGTTCTGGTTCCACAATCTCTCTGGAATTAGCAGCTTTCCTTCTATCACATACAACTCCTATGGCTCTATCGCTCGCTCGCTCTCTCTCTCTCTCTCTCTGTAGCTGACAGGCTGCTTCCCCGACAGTGCCCTTTCACCACTTTTCCTCACACACACACTGTCTGTGTCATTCTCTCACAGTACTTGCCATTCCTTTTTTGCTCTGGATATTCTCCAGGCTGTCTTCCTGGCTTACTCAGCTTTTAGCTGGTCTGAGCCCGTACCTCATGCTCTTGTTCACCACTTGTGTATCTTACCATATCCTAGTCCCCAGTTTTGGGATATTATTCATCTTGATTAGATTGTAATCTCTGATGAGCAGGGACTGTGTCTTACATCTATGCGTCCAGCGCTGTGTACGGGTCTTGTAGTGCTATAGAAATAATAGTAGTAGTTTACATAGAAACTCTGTAAGATTCAGCCTGTCTTGCTGCACTCTAGCCATTTCCTTCCCAGGCTATGCAGTGCGGCTTTCAGCTTCTATGCTTCCCTCTCTCACTCTTCTGTTCCTGCTTTCTTCCTTCTTCTTATGCCCTCTTAGATAGCACACTCTGACTCTCTGGGCTCTCTTCTTCTCAGGAGGGAGAGTGCAGGGTCTTCTCAACTCAGACAGCACTTCACCTCCCCTTTTCTTCATGCTTTTTTAAAATTCTTTTTACATTTATTTATTAAGCTGCATTTATATCCTGCTTTTCACCAGGTCAAAGCGGTTGGGGGATACATTTAACACAAGGGGATATGAGACACATACACTAATAATTACAGGGAACATGGGCAATGAAGGGTTAAGTGGCTTGCCCTAGACCACAAGGAGCACCTGTGGGACTAGAAACCCCAGTCCTTCCGGCCCAAGGTTGCTGTCCTCTAGTGGGATTTGAACCACTGACCTTCTGGCCTGTGGTACCTTGCCTAGGGTTGCCAACTTTTTCACCGAGAAAAACCCGACACCTGTGGCTCGCCATGCTCCACCCATTCTCCACCCCTAGTCCCAGTCCCACCCCCGCCCCGCCCCCAGCCCCACCCACAAAAATTACCAAGGATTCAGTCACACCCCCCCCTCAGTGTTGGTTCTCACACCCCCCTCCCCTCAGTGCTGGTTCACTCACTCACCCCCCCCTGCTGACTCACTCACCCCCCTCCCCTGCTGGTTCACTCACCCACCCCCCTGTCACTCACTCACCCCCTCCCCTGCTGGTTCACTCACACCAACTCCCCTCCCCTGCTGGTTCACTCACACCACCCCCCTCCCCTGCTGGTTCACTCACCCACCCCCCTGTCACTTACTCACCCCTCCTGCTGGGTCACTCACACCAACCCCCCCCCCCCCCCACTGCTGGTTCACTCACACCACCACCACCATCCCCCCTTGCTGGTTCACTCACACCATCACCCCCCCCCCCCCCTTGCTGGTTCACTCACACCATCACCCCCCCCCCCTCTTGCTGGTTCACTCACACCATCACCCCCCCCCCACTTCCGGGTTCACACCCACCATCACCCCCCCCCCTCTTGCTGGTTCACTCACACCATCACCCCTCTGCCCAAGCCACTGCTTCTGCTTTGTACAGAGCAGCGGCTGCAATACACTTACTTTGAAAAGTAAAGAAACTGTGTAAGGAGCCCTCCGGTCATCGCAGAGCCCAAGGAAGTGATGTCATGGGGGCGGGCTCCTCACAGGTTGTCTTTCCTTTTAACTTTATTAACTTTAAATTAACTTTATTGCAGCTAAAGTTAATTTGAAAAGGAAAGACAACCTGTGAGGAGCCCGCCCCCATGACATCACTTCCTCGGGCTCTGCGATGACCGGAGGGCTCCTTAGACAGTTTATCTTTAGTTTTCAATGTAAGTGTATTGCAGCCGCTGCTCTGTACAATCCAAAACAAAAGAAGAGTGACAGAAGTCAAAATTGAGCCCGCGCCAAAAATAATTTTTGTCGGAAGATCGGCCTTGGGGTTTAAAAACCTCTCTAAGCTGTTACTTCCATTTTAATCATTTTATGAAAGTACAATAATACAGACCCCCTCAAGAGCCAAACAAGGTGGAAAAATTAACCACTATTTAGGTGCCACCTTGAATAAGTTAAGAACTGTTGATATCATTAAAACATGGTGATTAACCAAAGAAAAAGTGACTTATCTGAACCAACGATGATCAGTGACCTTCAAACTTTTAAATTCGTTATCGCCTTAATGATCAGTGGTCCGCAATCATATTGGTCAATGAATCGCTATCCGATTTACAATGAGCATGTGCCGGCGTCTCAATTAATGAGCGCAAGCAATAACACCATACCGACCTAATCATAAAATCAGCTAACAAACCACGGGAACTATTTAACATCATTCAAAAGCTCAAAAACACTTCTCAGCACTGCACGCACTACCTAGATCTACAACAATTTGCAAATTACATAATAACCAAGAACTCCAACCAAACAGTCATCCTGCTCTCCTTGGCGTACAACCTGGAAATTTCGGAACCCCAACAAACCTGGAAAGACTTCAGCATACCCTCAGCTCAACAAATAGAAGACATAGTGGATGCCCTGAATACAACAACCTCACCAACTGACCCATGCCCAGTAGCATGGATCAAAGCCATTAGAGACCAACTAAGCCAATACTCCACAAAATCGTAAAGGAGTCCCTCCAGCAAGGACATATGCTGCAAATCCTCAAGCAAGCCACGATATGGCCAATCCTCAAGAGCACCACACTAAACCCCTCAGATCCAAAATCCTACTGTCCCATCTCTAGCCTTCCACTCCTTCCACAAATCATCAAAAAAGCCGTACAAAGACAACTGCAAGATCACATTGATCTGAATGCTCCACTTGACACCCACTAGCATGGCTTTAACCCACAGCACAATGTGGAAACTCTGCTTACCTCCCTCTTCGACAATCTTCTAAAAGGCATAGACGGCATAAAGAATGGATACCTGCTAGTGTTCATGGACATCTCAGTGGCTTTCGACACGGTGTCCCACACCATATTGCTAAAACGCCTAAGGGAGATCAGAATGCGCAAAAATATCCTAAAATGGTTTTCCTTATACCTGAGTGACCAAACGCAACAAGTCAAATGTGCCCACAAGAAATCAATGCAGTTCCCCGTTACACAAGGAATACCACAAGGTTCGGCACTCTCGTCCATACTCTTTAACATATATATTCAACCCATATGCAACATCAAACGCACAAAATACATTACCACCTCTACACTGACAATATCATGGTATATGCCCCAATCAACTTGCGATCACCTGACATGACCCAGATAGCAAGCTGTCTCAAAGACATGAACACCTGGCTTGCCAATAATAACCTGATGGTCAACTTTGACAAAACAGAGGCTATGTTCATCTCTAGAGATTCCATATTCAACCCACCCCAGGCAATCAGTATTCTAAACAAGAAGATTGCAATAAAGGACGAAGTAAGGTACCTGGGCATTACCCTGGACAAAACTCTTAACCTACAATCATACATTAGCAAAACTGCGGATCATCAGAAAACTCAAACCAATCCTCAACCAAGACCACTTCCATACAGTATGCCAACCAGTCATCACCCCAATTATGGACTATGGAAACTCATTATATCAAGGCCTTCCCAAGCAGAGTATCCACCCACTTCAAGTGGTATAGAATACTGTAGCGCACATCATCACGGGCACTGCAAAATCTGAAGACATCTCACCTATAGTGCGACAGTTACATTGGCTTCCAATAATCGCAAGGGCAAAATTCAAGACAATCCTCAACATATTCAAAGTCATCCACCACCGCTCAGCAGACGTGCTCCAGCATATAATGTTCAAGGACATCGGTAACAGGCCTAGGAGAGCCAACAATGGTAATAGGCTCAGCACACCCGCAGGATATCAGAAGATGAAACAGGCTACATCTAAGAGAACTCCCTTGCTGTTGGCACCTGTCCTATGGAACTCCCTCCCTAAGAAATTAAGGGCCCTAAATGACACCAAGGATGTCCGCAAGTCGCTCGAGACTCTTCTGTTCACAGAGTCCTATGGACAAGTAACATAAGATGCCAAACACTAGATTCCACTGCAAATGGCCCACCGACAACCCACACCCAATCAAGAACTATATGTATATAGCCTGTATGTATGTATGTCTTATCCCCTTTCCTGTTAAATGTATACCTAGAATTGTGTTGTTGATGTTGACCACTTTGATTGAAGGATAAGGTGGTATACAAAACTGTCTAAATACATAAATAAATATGCTGCATTGATAACACCTGAATTGGTAACAGGGATGGGGAGCAATTTTAAGGAGATTGTCAGCATGTGGCTTTGCACAGTTCCTCCCCTCGATTTTTCCAGAAAAAAAATTCTTATTTACACCAGTGTCAACTGGGATGAATATGAAGGGACACATAATAGCCATTCCTTACTTTTGGAAGTGTCTTACCTTAGACCACACACCTAGCACTGCAAAAACAAAGAAAAGAAATCCTAACCAAAAATAAAACAAATTTTCAAAAGCTGCAATTTGATTTCTGTCCTTGTATGTCTGCTTGTTCTCCATCTTCTCTTAGTTTTATCTCTGCCTCTTTTTCATTTGGAGTTCCTTTCCCACCACCTGTTTTTGTTGTGAACTGCCTTGCTGGCCATGACTTGGTGGTGATATCAAGTTTTAAATAAACTAAACTATATTTTGTAGTGGTCTCCTTTTTTTTCCTCTTTCTTGCACCAAGGGTTTGAGGTAAGTGCCGTGGGGCTGTTTCAGGTAATTGCCTCTGCTGTAGGTCCGGGAGAGGGACAGCAGTGGCGGCAATAGTTGTCCCCAGAGCGTTAGTGTTCTAGGCGACTGCCTAGTTCACCTGATACTGCTGGCCCTGCCCATCCCCTCCACCACCTTCTCCTACTCCCTCACCTCTATATCGCCTCTCTTCCATATAACTTCTCCTTTCCCATCTCTCTGCATTTCTTACCCACTTGCCTCCATTTCTATCTCTATTTTCCCCATGTCTTCTCTCTCTTCCTCAGCATTTGCCCCACCCAGGACTGGTGCAAGGATTGGAGGCACCATAGGCAGACTCTCGATCCTGCCGCCCCCCGTTGGCACATGAGACCCCATTGCCTCCCCTCTCTGGAGCTGGCAGTGGCAGCAATAAGCCCCAAACTGCAACACAGCGCTTACTAACACTCCGGCGCTCGCAGTTTCCTCTAGTTCAGAATGTGCTGTTTCTGCCCTCCCTCTGACGGCGCTCGCGGTTTCCTCTAGTTCAGAATGTGCTGTTTCTGCCCTCCCTCTGACGGCGCTCGCAGTTTCCTCTAGTTCAGAATGTGCTGTTTCTGCCCTCCCTCTGACGGCGCTCGCGGTTTCCTCTAGTTCAGAATGTGC
This sequence comes from Ichthyophis bannanicus, assembly GCA_033557465.1. Classification (NCBI taxonomy): domain Eukaryota; kingdom Metazoa; phylum Chordata; class Amphibia; order Gymnophiona; family Ichthyophiidae; genus Ichthyophis; species Ichthyophis bannanicus. The sequence goes on along the minus strand of CM066033.1, from coordinate 735,148,615 downwards.
TGTTTCTGCCCTCCCTCTGACGGTGCTTCCGGTTTCCTCTAGTTCAGAATGTGCTGTTTCTGCCCTCCCTCTGACGGCGCTCGCGGTTTCCTCTAGTTCAGAATGTGCTGTTTCTGCCCTCCCTCTGATGGCGCTCGCGGTTTCCTCTAGTTCAGAATGTGCTGTTTCTGCCCTCCCTCTGACGGCGCTTCTGGTTTCAGGAGGGTGGGGGGGGGACAGAAATGACACATTCGGAACTAGAGGAAGTCGCAAAGCAGTGCTGGAGTGTTAGTAGGTGCTGCATCATGGTTTGAGGGCTATTGCCACCACTGCCCGCCCTGGAGAGAGTCAGCAGAGGCAATGGGCACCCTTAGAGGGCCGCCACCCTAGGCAATTGCCTTGTTTGCCTAGTGGTAGAAAAGGCCCTGGCCCTACCACCACCCACTTATCCCTTCACTTCATCTTTCTCTCTCTTACTCTCCAGTTCTTTTGTTTCCCCTCCCTCAACCTCATCCCATGCTTTTTTTTAAATTATCCCAAGTGTTACATGCCATGCCAAGAAAGTGGGTACATTTACATGATGCCCAGGTAGATGGGTTCTGGGCAGAGTTAGGGTGGAGCCACAAAGTATGTGCATTATTTATAAAATACACATGGCCACCCAGATTATACGCTTGTACATTTACCCTGGCTCTAAGCAGGCATCAATGTCCACGGCTCACATCTAGCTGCACTTTGTTGGCTTACCCCTAGTGTTTTATAAAAGATACCTAAATGCCTATATATCTTTATAAAATAGGCTAGAAATAGGCACCTTTTTCCCTCTTAACTTAGGAATCACCTGTTAAGAAATTCCCCTATAATGTCTTTTATGTCATTCTTAGGCCTTGCTGTCACCAACTTTCAGTTCTCTTTTCTCCAGCATCTGCCCTCTTCCTGCCTCTTTGCCCCTAATCTCCAGCCTCCATCCCCTGCCTTCTTTCCCTTCTTTTAGCATCTCCTCTTGGCCTCTACGTCTTCTTCCCCAGCATCTGCCATGTGCTTCTTAAACCCTCTTTTCCACGTCCTATAGCATCTTTATCCCTATTTTTCCCCTTCTCCTATCATCTGCCTCTCTTCCTTTCTTCCTTCCCACCTGGATGCTGCCTCTTTCCCTCCTTTCCACAGCATCTGTGTCCTATCTCCTGTGTCCTCCCCTTCCTCAGTGTCTATCCCCTACCCTTTACACCCTCCCTTCCCCCCAGGATCCATTATCCCCTGCTGCTTGCCTCCTCTTCTCCAGCATTACCTTCCATCTGTGACTAGTGGCCCCAGGGCCATCATCAGCTCCCCCTGCTGTTTCCTTATGCATCATTTCCCACCCCCTCTACCATTTGCTTCTGTCCTAAACTGCCCTAACATCAGCTCCTCCCTCCATCATCTTCCCATTCAGTATCTGGTTGCTTTCCCTATCCCCATTAGATCATCTTCCACTGTTTCTCCTGCCCTATAATGTGCCCTGTCCACTGCAGTGGTAACCACTTCTGTGTTTCTTCTGGGCCAGCACTTCAACCAGCTTCAAATCACAGGGACTGACACTTGCTGCTGCTCATCTAATTAGACCTAAAGCTGCTCGCAGTGCCAGCACAAAAGAAACCCAGCTCCAAGACACGTTTGCACTGTTCCTCTTCCTCTCCAGCCCAGGTCCTGCCACACCTCCTGCACTGGATGAGAGTTACAGCGGGAGATGGACTCCCTGAGTGAAAGACTCCTCCCAATGTAGGAGACTTACAGGATCTGGAACACTGAAAGTGGACTGATGTTCTAAAGGAACATACGCTGCTCTGATAACTCATCCTCCCGGGCTCCTCAGCTCGCAACCTTGGGGTCGATATTTAAAGCAATTTAACCAGTTAGCAGATCTGCTAACCAGTTAAATCGCAGTCAGTGGCATATTCAGTGGCACCAAACAGTTTAGTGCCACTGAATATCCCGCCACCCTCCAGAACACACCTCGATGCTAACTAGGTAGCATCGGGCCATTCCCAGGGCGGCGCTGCAGTTAACCAGACAGCATCGGGCCATTCCCAGGGCGGCGCTGCAGTTAACCAGACAGCATCGGGCCATTCCCAGGGCGGCGCTGCAGTTGCCCAGGCAGCATCGGGCCATTCCCAGGGCGGCGCTGCAGTTAACCAGGCAACAGCGTAATTCAGCCTCTGCCCAGTTGACTTAAACCAGCTAAGGTTAGGTGAAATAAAAGCAATCCTAACCTTAGTCGGTTTAGCTAACCGGGCAGCGGCTGAATATCGCCACAGGCCAGTTAGCTAAGGCACTAACCAGGCACACTGGATAGAAGATGCCACAGCCAGATATGACCCCAGAATTGAATATCTGGGTCAGAAGTAAAACGGCGCCGGCCAGCTGCTTTAAGTGTGCTGGCCGGCGTCACTGTTTCTCTGTAACATCAGCAAAGTTTCTTTCTTCCTCTCATTAAACATACCAAGAACCTTATCCACTCTTTCATCACCTCCCATGTAGACCAGGGATTCTCAACCCAGTCCATGGGACACATCTAATCAGTCAGCTTTTCAGGATAACCATAATGAATATGCATGAGATAAATTTGCATGCACTGCCACAACTGTATGTAAATCTATCTCATGCATTTTCATTGTGGTTATCCTGAAAACCTGTTAGGTGAGTCCTAAGGACTGGATTGAGACCCCACCCTTCCTCCGATCTATACTATTGCACTTTGCTCCTCATTAGTCTCCCATTGAATCCTCTAACTCCCCTTCAATCTGTTCACAACTCAGCTACAGGGCTAATCTTATGCCAGTGCTGCTGTGCTCACTTAACCCTTCTTTTCAAGTCACTTCATTGGCTCTTATCTGTTTCTGCATCCAGTTCAAACTTCTCCTACTGACCTACATGCTGCAGATCTTCACTGCTTCTCTCTTATCTTTCTCTACTCCCTCCTCCGCAATTCCACTCATCAAGAAAATCCCTTTTATCTCTGACCTTCTCTTCTGTTGCCAACTGCGGACTTCATTCTTTCCACCTTGCTGCACTGTATGCCTAGAATAGACTACCTGAGCTGGTATGTCAGACTCCATCTCCATCCAGGCTAATAACCGATCTCTTCAAGGCTGTTTTTGGATCCAAATCCTTCTTATTCTCCTGTTTATCACCCAGGTATGTCTTAATCATTTCCCTTAAAGAATTACCCTAGTCCTCTGTTTGTTGTGTTTCTCTGTTTTAGCAGACTGTAAGCTCTATAGAGCCGGGACTCTCTCTTATGTGCATGTGTACAGTGTTGCATATGCTTAGTAGCACTATATAAATGATTTGTTGCAGTAGTAGATAACACTGAAAAGGAACATATTTATCAAAAGGAACACACACTGCACCAACACCACTTAAAAAGGGCTGATGTACACATGCAAGGCCCTTTTATCCTTATAATCCATATTCCTCATGCAGGGAATGATATCATCCACTATGCTTCTATGGTTCCACAGTCTATGTTCTCATCCTGTAGGGATGTAAGTTTATTCTTTGGGAAGCTCCTAGAGTAAGGCTGCCACTGGCTGGTTTTAATGAAAAGAGACCATCAGCCAGCTGGAACTTGAAGCTTGCAATGTAATTGCTGGACCTGTTCCGACCACTGGAAAAATTCCTTCTCTCTCTCTCTACGCGTCATTCTCCAAGCCTGCCTCTCCTCTACACTCACTGCCAGGGCCTAGATACCTTCAGCCTTACGCACCACTCCACCCCGAGATTTCAATAATTAAACTCAACAATCATAATCATCCCAACACTACCCCTCCCACAACAATCCTGTAAAAATGCAGAATTGGATATCATACTTTTAATTATTAAACATTGCTTTGCATGTGAGTATGGGCCCACTCTCCCTGAAGGTAAAAGAATGTGTTGATGACTTTCTGAGTGTGAGGGGCTGTCAGGATTGTTTTGCTTTGACTGCTGCTGCTCATTGCTGTCCCTCATAAACTACTCCCCTAAGCGACCACATAGTCTAGCTTAATAGCTGGGCTGGGCCTGCCTACTGCTTTTCTCGACCTTGTGGACCTAGGCTGATTATAGAAGTGACAGTGGCAACGACAGTTAGGGACTAAGCATGTTATCTATTCCCAGACCCTGTGATACCCCCATCTGACTTCAATAGGGGAGGCTGGGCCTGAGAACGGAGCACAGACCTCCAAGCCCTTCGAACAAACACAATGGATCCCCTAAGGATCATCACTCTCAGCCCTCCTTTTCAACATATACATGCAACCCATTTGCTCAATCATCCGTTCCTTCAAGGTCTCCTGCCTCGTTTACGCCGACGATGTGCTACTCTTCTCTCCGTTCTCAATCAACCAACCCAACTTCTCGACCCTGATAAACTGCTTTGAGGCTGTCACAGACTGGCTCTGCACACAGATCCTCAAAATTAATTTCAAGAAAACCAATGTCCTCTTCATCACCAAGAATCTCTCCTTCACCCCTCCAACATCAATAAGAGTGAGAGACACGGAGCTCTTGAGCAAGCCCTCCATCCGCTATTTAGGGATCACCCTCGACCAGCATCTCGACATGAAGGTACACATAAATAATAGTCAGGTCAATCTATCATAAGATACGAACCATCTGCCACCTACGACCCTTACTGGAACCAGATGACTTTCGGATGATCTTCCAAGCATTGGTAACCCCGCACTTCGATTATGCCAATGCTATTCTACAAGGACTCCCCAAGAACCCCTGAACCCCCTCTGTAACTGGCAATGAACGCAGCCGCCAAAGTCCTGCATGGAGCCTCCAGAAGGGACCACATAACCCCTATCCTAAAACACCTCCTTTGGTTGCCAATCCACTGCAGACTCACTTTCAAAGTCCTACTAATGACTTTCAAGGCCATCAAGAACCTATCCTCCAATTCCCTAACAGACCTTATCCTCCCCACACTGGCAAACCGGACCAGGTCATTTGCTGTAAACACCCTCGTAATCCCCAGTGCAATAACAAAGTGCTCCCAGTCAGCAAGGAACAGAGCATTTGTATATTACGCACCTACGCTCTGGAATGCCCTCCCAACCCCCATCCGGGCAATAACTGACCTCGCCCAATTTCAAAAGGCAATGAAGCACCATTTATTCCTCCAATATTACTCACTAACCTGCAAAACAACACAGCCAAGCCTAACCCCCACCCACCTCAATGACACCACCGTTATACCCAGGGCATGACACATACCCACAGTCTGAAAATGACTGCCCAAACATGTATCTACTTAATATGTAATTAGGCCGAGAGTGCTGTGTATTCCATGGCAACATCTGTTGCATACTGGCTGACGAATAGCCATGATGTATATAGTTGTATATAGTTACCCATGTTAAACCCAAGTTGTAAAAACCTGTTATCTGTAATGTACACCGCACTGTTCTGTGGCTCTGTACAAGTTATTGTTACCTGTAAGCTGTGCTGATTTTAAAGAGTGTGGTATAGAAATAATATAAATAAATAAATTCACTGGCTCGGTTCCCTGCCTATGCCCCTTCACAACTTGCTGCTGCAGCCTTCACAGTCAGGCTGAGGATGCCCTCTGCTTAATAAGAGAAGGACTGGGGAAGGAAAGATGAGATGGATGAAGAAGGATGGGGCTGGCCTGTTAGTTTTTTGATGTTTGAAAGTTGGCAATTTCATTCTAGACTGTAGAAAGCCGAGCAAAAGAATGAGAAGTTCTAGATAGTCTAGAGATACTTTTCTGGTGAAAAAATGCCAGAGGTCCAAAAGGAGCTTGAGGTCTTGGAACAAATTACAGTGTCTGCTCTTTAAGCGGCACCCTCCTGCAGAATTAGTGGCCAGAGACTTGTAAATGCATTGATAGGCATGTGAATAGAGGGCACTTATATCTTGGCACCCGAGAACCTAAGAATTCTGATATGGGAATATAGTGATAGCCCCAAGGTATTAGCTTGATGACAAGACTGTAAACCATTTCTAGGCCCAATCAATGTGACTAGTAGCTGCTGAGGTCTTTTCCACTCTACCCCACTCATCAGTACAGATGAACAGGGAGAGAAAAGCTGCGTGGGAAGGACACCTAATTAATCCTTAAGAAGAGCAGCACTGCTTTCCTGTACAACTTTCCACTACCTACCTCAAAAATATTGAATGCAAGCCTTTGGAGACAGCCACCCGGGTTTTTGGACTATGCTTTCATTACCATGCTCTGTTCTTGCCTTCAAAATGTCCATCTTACCAACTACAAAACCCTCTAAACAAGACTCATTCCCCTGCACCCCTATATCTAGGACAGGCACAAGTCACATGCTAAAGAGGGGCCAATTTACCAAGGGGCGTACACTACACTTTCATCCCTAAAGTTTTACACATCTGGGTCAGCAGTCTGTACCCTTTAACTAGGGCCAGGTCTGCAGAACAGACAGATAAACCTCCCCTATCGTGTTAGAAGCACCTCATTCATAACAGAGGTGAGGCATTAATCCTGTCCTCCTTTGTTTAAAATACAAAGCTTTAACATCCAGGAGAGAGGAAAGAACAGAATAATCAAAGGGGCATTAAAAGATGCAGGCAACCCGTGGCTGTGCCCCTCACACTGGAAGGTGTTTGGGGGTGGAATTATTCCCTTTGAATTCTCATCCTCTTAGTGAAATTTATGGCTGCTCTCCCGCGTGCCTCCGATACCAGATGTGACTCAAGTCCCATCAGAGCAGTTAGCGTTGTATCACTTACTCGGTGGGATTTACAGGAAGAGATTATATGGGCCTCCACTTAGTGCCAGAGTCCCCCTAAGGCCTGCGGGATTAGTGACTATTAATGCAGCAGGCTTCACAGAAATTGGGCTCAAATGCAGAAGCTGCCAAAGCTCTCTTCATCCTCTCCTCTTAAAGGCTTTAAAAAAGTCCCTAATCAGGATGGGTGGAGTATTACTTTTTTTTCATTATCACAAGCATTTCATCTCTAAAGAGTTCTCACTTCAGTGTGTCTCTCTTTCATGTCCTCCCTCCTTACGTTTTCCCTTCTCCCATTCACCACTAAGTTTCTAGAAACACTGGTTCAGTCTGCCCAGCAAGGTGTTTAGCGTTGTAACTGCTGCCCTGTGCAGGTCACCCCCACTCTGTTTTTTACTTTGTATTGTAACTGCCATTCTGTGACAGCTACCCCTGCTATGCTTTTTGAAGTGTAAAAGTCATTTAAGTTTTGCTTAAAGCAGGAATGCTCCTTTACTTATATAGGGATCCTCTGGGCTTATCCTTTTTGAAGTCCATCAGCTCCAGTGGGAGGGAATCCTAAGCATCCACCACCCTTTCCATGAAAAAGTATTTTCTGATGTTGCTTTAAAATTTTCCTCCTTTCCGCTTCATTGCACGTCCTCTAGTTTTAAAGCGTTCCCATCTCTGAAAAATGTTTGTTTGCTCATTAAAACCTTTCAAGTATTTAAATGTCTGTATCATATCTTCCCTGTCCCTCCTTTCTTCCAAGGTACACATATTCAGGCTTCTGACACAAACCCCATTGCTCGCCTCTGACCCTATTCAAGTTTTTTTTATATCCTCCAAAACTGAACAGAGTATTCCAAGTGAGACCTCACAAACAACTGAACAGGGGAATTATCACCTCCTTTCGGCTAGTTATGACCCTCTATGCATCCTTCTGGCTTTGACCACTGTCTTGTCATATTGTTTTGCAACCTTGAGATCATCAGACACTGTCGTCATGAGGTGTCTTTCCTGGTTGTGCACATTGTCCCTATAGTGTACTGCCCTTTTGGGCTTTTGCACTCCAAGTGCATCACTTTACACTTCTTTGCATTAAATCGTAACTGCCAAGCAATAAGCCATTTTTTCTAATTTTTGTAGATTGTTCGCATGTTATCAGCTCCCTCTGGGGTGCCACTCTATTGCAAATCTTCATGTTATCCACAAAAAGGCAAACTTTCTTTTGATCCTTTAGCAATGTCACTTATAAAGATATTGAACACAATCAGTCCCAGTTCATATACTTGAGGCACTTCCCTACGCACCTTTCTTTCTGCCAAGTGAAGTCTATTTACCACCACCCTCAGCTGTCTGTCAGTCAATCAGTTTCTAATCCAGTTCACCACCATGGGTCCTAGTTTTAGGCTGCTCAGTTGATCCATGAGCCTTCTATGAGGAATAGCATCAAAGCTTTGCTGAAATCCAAGTAGACCACATCTAGCACATGTCCTTCATCAAGTTAAAGAAATCAAATTGGTCTGGCAGGATCTGCCTTTGGTAAAACCATGTCGCCTGAGATCTTGCAACTACTGAACTGTAGAAAGTTCATTATCTATTCCTTTAGTACCATTGCCTTTACTTTTACAACCACAGAAATAAGACTTACCAGCCTGTAGTTTCCCACTTCTTCTCTGTTGCCCCTTTTGTGAAGAGGGACCACATTAGCCCTTCTCTTGTCCTGAGGAATCTCTCCGGTCTTTAAGAATCTATTAAGCACATCTTGAAGAGGACGCACCAGAACCTCTCTCTGAGCTCCCTCAGTATCCAGAGAGGTATCTCGTCCAACACTAGGGTTTTGTCTGCTTCTAGTTTTTCAGGTTTACATTGACACTTTTTTTCCATGAATACTGTGGTATCTACTCCATTTGTGTGCATCTTTGTCAGCCATCTCCAGGAATTTTTCCATGAGCACAGAAGTATTTGTTCAGAAGTATTTGTCCACTTTTTCCTCCTCACATTCCACACAGCGGTCATCAGCATCTCAGTCTTACAATTACACTTCTAGTCTTCTTCCTCTCTCCATCACGCAGTGAGATCAGTCTGTGCAAAGGGTAAATATCAACATGTGACTCTACTGGTTACAAATGAGGTAAAGATTCAAATTTAAAGGTTTTATGCATGCTGTTCAAAAGTTTACAAATGGGAGTGTCAATGTATTTGGCTGATCCGTTGCATCCTTATAGTTCCACTCGATCCTTGTGATTGACCTCACATGATGCATTCCAGGTATCCTGTTTCCACAGAGGTGCAGTTTTTGATGTTTTGCTCCAGAGCTATGGAACCGTCTTCCAGAGGAGGTGCAGACAGTATTACATTTTCTACAGTTTTGGGAAAGGGTAAAGACATGGCTGATCTGTGAGGCATTGGGGGGGGGGGGGGGTGGCGGCGAGTTGAGTTTCAGGAGTGCTGGGTTGGTACGAGGGAGTGAGTTATATTGTCTACATATTGTATGGATTTTTAACTGTAAGCTGCTTTACGATCTTAGACCATAAATGGGAGATGAAGTGCCAGGAATAAATAACTGAAAAAATGTTGTCACCTCACTTTGCTGCTATTACTACTACCAATCACCATCATTTGTAGAACATTACAGGGCATACACAGCACTGTATATATATAGAGCTTACAATGTATTCAAGAAAAAAAGACAGAAGAATAGCAAACAGGAGACTAGGGTAGGGTAGGGTATACTAGGGTAGGGTAGAGTACACTAGGGTAGGGTACACTTCAAAAGCAAGCATACAGGAAACATGAGGAAAATCAAATAAAGTACATGATTCATCAATACAGAGCAGAAACTACAATCTCTTATTTAGCCCACATATAAGGAAAAAAAATTAATCAAGGCCATCATACAAGCAGAGAAAGCACAGTTACTTACCTGTAACAGGTGATCTCTGGGAACAGCAGGAATAAGTCTTCACATATGGGTATCGTCGGTACCGACGGAGCCTGCGCGGGAATGCTCCCCAGCGTCCAAAAGGAAAGCTTTTGGGAGCATCCCACAGCGCCTGCGCGCTGCCTTCCCGCCTTTCCTAACCGCCTCTCTCCAGTTCGAGTTTTAAAGCTGAGACAAAGAGAGAGTGAGGAAAGGAAAGAAAGAGAGAGATACAACTCCTAGGGGAGGTGGGTGGGTTGTGAAGACTTATTCCTGCAGTTCCCAGAGATCACCTGTTACAGGTAAGTAACTGTGCTATCTCCAGGAACAAGCAGGAATGAGTCTTCACATATGGGGACTCCCCAGCTAGAGATGCCTGGGAGATCACCCAGGTTGTGAGTCCCTGGGAAGGGCTCTACCTCCACCCATGAATCTCAGGCATCCAGCCAGGGATGGAGGGTAGGAGTTGGTTAGGTATGGAACAGGTGTTTGAGAACAGCCTGACCAAACAAGGCATCCCGGCGGGAGTCCTTGTCCAAGCAGTAATGGGCTGTGAAGGTATAAACCGAGGCCCAGGTGGCCGCTCGACAGATCTGGTCGATGGACACAGAATTTAGATGAGCCATAGAGGCTGCCATGGCCCTCACATTGTGAGCTGTGACATGGCCCTCCAGAGAAAGGTTCTTACTCTGGTAGGCGAAAGAAATACACTGAGCAATCCAATTGGACAGAGTTCTCTTAGAGACTGGAAGTCCTAAATGAGAGGGATCAAAAGCAACAAAGAGTTGAGAGGACTTTCTATGTTGCTGTGTTCTTTGTAAGTAAAAAGCAAGAGCTCTTTTACAATCTAGGGTATGAAGATTCCTCTCTGCACTTGAAGCATGAGGCCCTGGAAAAAAGACAGGTAAATAAACCTCCTGGTTCAGATGAAAAGGTGAGACCACTTTAGGCATAAAGTGTGGATTAGTCCTGAGGACTACCTTGTCATGATGGAACCTAGTATAAGGAGGATTAGCCACCAAGGCTTGCAGCTCACTGATGCGGCGAGCTGAAGTGACTGCAATGAGAAAAATAACCTTCCAGGAAAGAAATTTCAAGGAGGTAGTGGCTAAGGGTTCAAAAGGTGGCTGCATAAGCTGGCCAAGAACCAGATTCAAGTCCCATGCCACTGGAGGTGGTCTGATGGGAGGTTTAGTCAAAAGAAGACCTTTCATGAATCTTGCTATAAGAGGATGAGAGGAAATAGGCTGTCCATTGAGAAGTTTTAGGGATGCTGCAATAGCACTCAAATGGACTCTTACTGAATTTGTTTTAAGACCTGCATGAGATAAATGCAGCAAATACTCTAGTAAAGAATTCAGAGGTATTGCAAGAGGGTTAAGACCCTTCTCTGCACACCAAATGGTAAACCTTTTCCATTTAAAAGCATAAGAAACATCTAGTGGAAGGCTTTCTGGAAGCATGAAGGATATCCTTTACTTGCTGAGAAAGATGCAAATCGTGAAGGTCTAGGCCTTCAGCAACCAGGCTCTGAGGTGAAGAGACTGGGGATTTGGATGCCACAACATTCCCTCCTCCTGGGACAGGAGTCTGGAGCAGATCCCAAGTCCAGGGAGGGAGCTTGGGAGAGATGCAGAAGTAGAGGGTACCACACTTGGCGTGGCCAATGTGGTACTATGAGGATCATAGACCCCTTGTCTCTCTGAAGTTTGAAGAGTGTCTTGGGAATTAGGGGAATGGGTGGAAAGGCATAGAGGAAGTCTTGCCCCCAATGAAGGAGGAAGGCATCCCTGGCCTGAACTCCCTGACACGGAATCCTGGAACAGAACCGGGGAAGTTTGGCATTCCACGGACTTGCAAAGAGGTCTATGTCCGGGGTTCCCCAAATTCGGAAGATCCTGGCTATCTGGTCCCCATGGAGGGACCATTCGTGTGGAAACAGAACTCGACCGAGTCTGTCTGCCCAAGAGTTTTGAACCCCTGGAAGATACACTGCCATGAGGTGAATTTGATGCTCTCTGGCAAAGGCCCACAATCTCAGAGCTTCGTTGCAAAGCAACAGAGAGCCAGTCCCGCCCTGCTTGTTCACGTAGAACATGGCTACTTGGTTGTCCGTGTGGATGAGGACTGTCTTGTAGCTGAGCAGGGTGTGGAAGACTCTGAGAGCTAGAAAAATTGCTCTGAGCTCTAAGAGGTTGATATGTAGAGATGTCTCCTCTAGAGACCAGATGCCTTGAGTGGAGAGATCTTGAAGATGAGCTCCCCAACCTCTTGGAGAGGCATCTGTTGTAAGGGTTGCTTGGGGTAACACCTGTTGAAAGGGGGACCCTAGCAACAGATTTTGAGTGGACTTCCACCAGTGGAGGGACCAAAAGAGGCGACTGGAGGTTGCTATTTTGTCTGACAGGCAACCTGATGCCTGGGTCCATTGGGTGGACAGAGTCCACTGAGCTGCCCTCATGTGAAGGCGAGCGTAAGGAACCACATGCACAGTGGATGCCATGTGGCCTAACAGTTGTAACATCTCTCGAGCAGTTAAATGGGATTTTAACTGAATTTGTGAGGCTAACTGCACCAAGCGTAGGCAACGGGCCTGGGGAAGATAGGCCCTTGCAGTTGTGGTATCCAGCAAGGCACCTATGAACTCTAGAGACTGAGTAGGGGTGAGATGGGATTTTATAAAGTTTATTACAAGTCCCAGATATTGAAGGATACGGCTTGTGCAGGTTAGAGAAGTCTGGGCCTCTGACTGGGATGGAGCTCGGATGAGCCAGTCGTCCAGATATGGGAATACGAATATCCCTATAGTGCGTAGAAATGCATCTACTACTGCCATGCATTTTGTGAACACCCTTGGTGCAGAGGCCAGACCGAAAGGAAGCACTCTGTATTGGTAGTGCTTCCCTTGATAAAGGAACCGAAGGAACCTTCTGTGTGTTGGATGGATGAGGACATGGGTGTACTCATCCTTGAGGTCTAGAGAGCAAAGCCAATCCTGACTCTGAAGGTATGGAAGGAGAGTACCGAGAGAAATCATCTTGAATTTCTTCTTGCATAGAAACTTGTTCAATTCTCTGAGATCTAATATGGGTCTGTAGCCCCCTGTTTTCTTTGGGATAAGAAAGTAGGGGGAGTAGAACCCTGAGCCCTGTTGAAGAAGGGGTACTTCTTCTATTGCCCCTTGGGCAAGAAGGGTAGTAATCTCTTGACCCAGAAGGTCGAGGAGAGATGTCTGAGAATTGAACTGTCTCACCATGGTGTGAGGAGGAAGGTTTAAGAAATGAAGCTTGTACCCCTCCCTTATGATGGAGAGGGTCCATTGCTCTGCTGTGATTTGTTCCCATCTGGGAGCAAAGTAAGCTAACCTTCCTGGAATGGTGAGAGGCTCTGAATGTTCTAGAGCCAGAAAGGCTAAGCTCTCTAGTTGTAAGTCAAAGGCCCTGAGGAGGCTGAGGCTGTTGGGCCGTAGCAGTCCTAGCAGCCTTAGGCTTGGCCTGTTTCAGTTGTTGCTGTCTCTTTGTAGCAAAACGACCTGCAGTAGATGACTGCTGACCATAAGCAGAATAATATTTCCCTTTTTTGGCAAAAAATCCCTTTTTGAACAACCTTTTCTTAAAAGGGGCAGAAGTAGACTTTGAAAGTCTATCTAAACCAGAATTTTCAGCATCCATTTGGGTGGCCTTTGCTTGCCAATCTTTGCCAAAAAGGTTTTCACCTGTACAAGGAAGGTTTTCTAGTTCATCTTGAACCCAAGGTTCCAAATCAGAAGCTTGTAACCAAGCAACTCTGCGTGCACCTATGGCAATGGCCGAGGCTCTGCTGGCACCTTCAAAAGAGTCAAAGGCTGCACGGTTGGAAATATCCTGGGCATATTTGAGCCAGGTGAGGAACTCTTCCCTTTTATCTTCTGAGATAAAAGGAGATAAAGTTTGCAGGTGATTTGTAACTTCTTTTAGAAACATCCCCATATAGAGACTATAGGAGTTGATTCTGGCAACAAGCATACTGGCCTGGAAAATTCTCCTGCCAAAGGCATCTAAGGTTCTGCATTCTCTTCCTGGAGGAGCAGAAGAGTGCCTTTTTGTACTCTTTATCTTTTTCATAGCAGACTTCACCACAATGGAGTGGTGAGGAAGCTGAGTCTTATGGAAGCCAGGACAAGGAGGAACACGATACATGGTGTCCAACCTGCGAGAATGAGGGAAAGTGGTGAGAGGAGTCTCCCATATGCCCAACATGTGATCATAAAGAATCTCATGTATTGGTAAAGTGGCTGCCTCTTTAGGAGCCTTAGGATGTTGTAAAATATCTAATGTTTTGGCTCTAGGCTCTGTCTCAGGGGCCACTGAGATGGAAAGACCCCTGGCCACTTCCCTAATGAAGTCTTGAAAAGACAAGTCTTCTGGAGGAGACATTCTCCTTTTTGGATTAGAGGGCTCCTGAGGATGAATCACCGATGCTTCGACAGAGACCTCTGATTCATCAGAATCTTCAGAGGAATCGAAGTATCGCCTGTCTGGATGCTCGTGCAGAGCCCGATACGCATACCGGGTGGTATCGACATCGGGAGTGATCGGTACCGATTCGGTACCGATGGGCATTACAGAACAGTGCACCGCTGCAGTCGACACCGAAGCGGATGTCGATGAAATCGGTACCGGCACCGGAACCAATGTCGGTACCGGTGCCAGAGTCGGTACCGGCAACGACGTTTGTTGCAGTACCGAAGGCGTCGCAGCTTGTATGAATGCCGTGATGGCACGCTGCATGGTCAGGATATTCTGATCCATTGACGCAATCAATGTCTGGATGTTGGTACCAGTGGGAACCACCGGTACCCCAGAACATGGCAACAGGTGATCGGTCGAGGCCGAGCCATCGATGTCAACCTGTGACCCCATAGATAAAGCTTTGGAAGCCGGAGCCTCCCGCCAGGGTAATTTTGCCGGTGCGGATTCTTTGAGGGCAAGCCCGGAGGCATCTCGATACTTAGAGGGAGATCTACCCTTCGAGGACCGGCTGGATTTAAGTTTGGTTGCCTGAGATCCATGTGAGGAAGAAGAAGCCCTGGAAGACGTCGATGCAACCGAAGCTGCATCCGAGGGAAACAGGGTACTGAGCTTAGCTGCTCGATTCTGTAGACCTCTTTTAGACATCATGGAGCAGGACTCACAATCTGCAATGGAGTGATCAGGACCTAAACATTTTAGACACCATTCATGGGTGTCAGTGACAGAAATAGTGCTGCTGCACTTCGTGCATTTTTTAAACCCAGAGGCGGGCTTTTCCATGAGGAAAAATGTCCTAGGCCTAAGGCCAAAGATGAAAATGCACTGAAGTGAGAAAAAACAGTAGGGTTTTTTTTTTTAGAATAAAGAAAGAAAAGACCGGCGGTACCAGTCCAGAGTCGAGAAGGCAGACGCCCGACCAAAGAAATAAAATAAAGAAATTCTTCAGCGGTGACAGGAACACAACCTGCTGGCTCTGCGGAAAAGAAGA
The DNA here is from genome assembly GCA_033557465.1 of Ichthyophis bannanicus. Taxonomy (NCBI): domain Eukaryota; kingdom Metazoa; phylum Chordata; class Amphibia; order Gymnophiona; family Ichthyophiidae; genus Ichthyophis; species Ichthyophis bannanicus. The sequence continues at coordinate 735,133,486 of CM066033.1, read as the reverse complement.
ACTGGAGAGAGGCGGTTAGGAAAGGCGGAAAGGCAGCACGCAGGCGCTGTGGGATGCTCCCAAAAGCTTTCCTTTTGGACGCTGGGGAGCGTTCCCGCGCAGGCTCCGTCGGTACCGACGATACCCATATGTGAAGACTCATTCCTGCTTGTTCCTGGAGATACTCAAGGAGAAAAAGAAATCCAGTACTACAGCCAAAAGCTATTAACCAGCTATCCAGTACCCACCACTAACCTTGTTTCTCCCTTTTAGCCAGAAAGGCTTCCAACTGCAAGGATTCCAGAAAAATAACCCTAAACACCTGCTAGGTGACCAAGCACTTACAGGGGCATCTCAAGAAGAAAGATGTCCCAGAAGGGAAATGGCTTTAATACACAAGGGTGGTAAACAGGACAATAAGGAAATCTGGATCAAAAAACACTGTTACATCTTTAGCCATTTTTTCCTCTGCCTGTACTCTGCAGATTCATTCCAGAAACCTCAACACACTCACCCTCTGGATTTAACACTACCCACAAGAGATCAAAATTTAAGGTGACCACCTGATCTCAGGTAGTAAGAAACAAGTGAATCAGTCCTGCTCTCTCTTAGGTAGACGAGGATGTAAGATCCTCTGCTGAAATTTCCACTCTTAGGTTACTACTACTGAGCATTTGTACAGTGCTACAAGATGTACACAGCGCTGCATAGACACATGATTTTTGGCAGGCAAATCTAAAATGCTTGTTATCTCAAATCAGTGGCAATGCTGGAGTAAGAAGTAGGCAAACCAGGCATATGCCTAGGGCCCAAATATTTAGAGGAGCCTTGTCAAATGTGCTCAGGTGGCTAAGGCTGCCAACTGTATGTTTTTTTTCAGGATGCCAAAATGTTCCTTGGATTGGATAACATTAGGAACATTCATGGTCCCTGCTCCAGAGCAGTGCCCATCAAAGATAATGCAAGGGAAGTCTAAGCAGTCAAACCAAAGCAGTGGGAGTTCCTAAAGGGAAGAATACAAATGGAAGTTAAGCAGTGGCCCAGAGCCTTCTTCCACAGGATGGCCAAGCAGTAAGGAGAGTCTCCTTCACTACTACTACTACTGAACATTTGTATAGCACTACAAGGCATACACAGCGCTGCACAGGAAACCATAGGAAGAGGAGAGAGAGCAGGGTATCTTCCTCCCAGATTAAGAGATGTAGATGGTAGAAGCCTGGCCTTCTTCAAAGTAGGAAAAGGCCTGGTAAAGGGGCTTGTCCTGAACTGGAAGCCTGAGGAGAGGAGAGAGGGGCTCAAGATCTTATAATTTGCCCAAAGGAACACAGGGTGCTTGAAACTAACAGGAGAAGGGATCAAAGAGAGGAGAGATCCTTCACTGAGGAGTTCCAGCCGCAGGAAGCAAGGGAAAAGAACAGGATATAGGAGCTACTAGAAGCCACAAGTTCCAGACCCAAGGGGTGAAGGGAAAGAGTTGCAGAGTATCATGGAGAAATGTGGGAGGCTAAGTGGAGGATCTAAGAACTGAAGGAAGTAGAACCTAAGTCTAGGGTGCATCCTGCTCATTTTAAGTTTGGAGGGGTCAGGTTATACGTACTTAGGTCCAATCTCTCCCCCCTTCTCTGAAACTTGTCTGTGAGAGATGACTGCATTGAAAAAATGGCAAAAAAAAAAAAAAAAGAGGGGTCTAATCTGGGATCCAGTGAGTAAAAGGTGCCTATCTCAGGAAGATTGGCTGCAAGAAGGAAGGAAGAGCTAAAAAGGAGAAGGACAGGCAAACTTCACAGGCACGGGGAGAAAACATGCTCTGAGGAGGGTTCAGCACCCATACCGCATGGGATACTGAATGAGAGACACCAGAGAGAGCAAAAGGAGCAACCAAGGACTAAGGGCAAGCTGTTTGTATGGACTATATACCTAATTATTTTTACTGCTCATAAGCTTCAGCAAGAGCAAATCTTTGGTGGCCGAAGCCCTAGTTACAATGCTAAGGTGCAGAGATCGGTCTGCTGTAAATCAGGTTCTGGTGTGGATTTTAGTGACATGCTACCTTGCAGAGCCCATTGAAGCCATGCACACAGATCCGTTGGCATTCTGGGCTCACAAGTCAGCTTTCTGGCCAGATCTGGCCAAGGTTACCTAGAATTTCCTGTTCTGCCCTCCAACCAGTATGCCCAGTGAGGGCCTGATTATGTGCCACGAATAGCAGGGATGGATTCCAACGGGACATTCATCCCCACTATTCATGCCTTCTCTGCCCGCGTCTAACTTTCCTGCCAGTTGAGTGGGGAAGTTAGACAGGGGCGGCTCATGGGCGGAGTCTGGGCGGTTGCCGGCCCTGGACGTACAGGGCCGATTCCAACTTCAGCCCTGGACGTCCAGGGCCGGCAACATGTGCAGGGACGTTATTCCACCTCCGAGGTGGAATAACTTCCCTGGACATTTTTTTTGTTCTTCCAGGGCATGAAGGGGGCAGGTGGGCCAGAGGACATCCCCTGCAGTCCGACCCTGGCTTTAGGAGGCATGGCGCCACGGCTTCATTTAAAAGCCCTGACTGAGTTAGTTGGGCATATGTTCATGAAGGCCAGATGGACTTGCAGCCCCAGCCTGCACATACATGACTGTTCATGATTCTGATCCCATGGGGCTAGATGTGCCCTGCAGGATCAGAATTGCGATCCCCTCTGTACATCCAGCTCAGACCAGACATACAGAGGGGGGGGGGGGGGAGGGAATCTACGTTCGGAATGGAATAAGCCTGTAAATATATTGTCTCCATGGCAGGGGATATCGTGTCCCCCCATAATTCACCGATAACACTGGAATTGGTGGGAAAGCTGGTGTTTGGGAAAACAAATCTCCCCTTGTTTGTTTTCCTCCATTCTGAGACTGGGAGGAGGACAGAGTATAGAGCTGTACTGAGTGGCAATTGCCCACACTCTTGGCCTTTAATGACTAGCTGTGTTTTTAACAGTTTCCACTGCAGTTTCTCTAGGATGGTTCCCATTTCCAGTGGCTACCTTTCAGCCACCCATGCCAAAACTTAAAAAAAGAAATAAAAAATAAAGCAAACACAAAAACAAAATAGAAAGAAATAAAACAATAAGAACTGAAAAAAGTCTCCCAACTGTGCTCTCATTTTTGTCACAGCCTGTTCATTTATTGCCAGTCCAGCTCTCGAGATCCAAACCTTAGCCATACTGCAGTAGTTGCAACTCCTGTTCCTGCCTGCATATTTCCAGTGGGCTTTAGACCCACTTGGCAAAACTAAAAGAAAAATAATGGAATAACTCCCGCCCCCCCCCCCCCCACATATATATACAAAAAGAGGCTTCCTTTCCCTTTGCCTCTCCTTCCTGTGTCGTTCTACTACTTTCTTTGTAAAATATGTAAATACGTAAAGTCCAATCTTTAATACCCTAATTCTGTGTGCTGTGCCTTACCCTCTTTGCCTCCCACCACCATCCGCAGCTCTCCCCAGCCCGGGGATCGAGCCTCCGGCGGCAGGAGGAGCCAGAACAACAGCACTGCCCAATCGGGACAGTAGCCGGGATTCAAAGTCTTCGCGCCATCGGGCGCTTCTCCTCTTTGCCTCCCACCACCATCCGCAGCTCTCCCCAGCCCGGGGATCGAGCCTCCGGCGGCAGGAGGAGCCAGAACAACAGCACTGCCCAATCGGGGCAGTAGCCGGGATTCAAAGTCTTCGCGCCATTGGGCGCTTCTCCTCTTTGCCTCCCACCACCATCCGCAGCTCTCCCCAGCCTGGGGATCGAGCCTCCGGCGGCAGGAGGATCCAGAACAACAGCACTGCCCAATCGGGGCAGTAGCCGGGATTCAAAGTCTTCGCGCCATCGGGCACGCCCGCGCCTGAGGGCCTCGCCAGAGGGCCTTTGGCGTGGCCCTTAGGCAGGTGGCCAAGATACCACAACGGACACTACATACAGATCCAAGGCAAGACTGTCCAGCAGTTTGAGCTCGCTTAATGAAATATCCTGGACCTTGTATTCGGACACACTGCCTCCCGCAAGTATAGCCTCGCTAATAGAGCCTCTGCATATCAGGTCTATGTTATTTATCTATCTACTACACTGTTGTCAGTAACTGTTAGTAGTTACAGTCACCACTGTTCCATTGGTAGTAACCTATGTACTGTTGCCAGTAATATTCCATTGCAAATCAACCTCTATACTGTTGCCAGTAGCCAGTAATATTCCATTGCAAATCAGCTTCTATACTGTTGCCAGTAGCCAGTTATATTCCATTGCAAATCAACCTCTATACTGTTGTCAGTAGCCTTATTAATTCCAGTCACCATTGTAGCGCTACCAATAATCTACTATTGTTAACAATCTACTTTACTGTTGTCAGTAGTCTCACCAGTTCCAGTCATCAAGGTACGGTACTAGTTACCTAACTTTAACCATTGCCTTCGATCATATTATCTGTTGTCACCCAGCTTACTGCACTAAGTACCAAGAGTTTATTAATAACTTCCTGGTAGTATAACCTGATTGACCCGCTCCCAATCACATAGTGCTCTGACAAAATGGGTTCCCTCATTACCACCATAATAGGATGCTATATCATCCTCTCAGGCTGGTTCTCCAACTCTCTAGCATTAACCCCAGCATCCAACCAGATTCCTATATTACGGAGCCATGGGAGAAGGTGGACTAGTGCTTCCCATAACAACATAACTTGGGACTCCCGCTCACACACCCCCATCTGTTACACATTGCTCTTCAACACAATATGATATCCAAACAAATTCAAAACCCCTACCCTCACAGCCTAAAATGTGCCCTCATCAATGCCCGTTCTATCCGGAAGAAGTGGCCAGCCGTCACCGACATAATTGCCAGCCACGGCCTTGATATACTCATGGTCACTGAGACGTGGTTATCTGCTGAAGACAACGTAATACTCAACCAGCTCCTCCCTCAGAATTTCACCATACATTCAAGTCATAGGCAAGAAAAAAGAGGAGGTGGCGTGCTCATCCTCACCAGGACAGACCTCCATTTTCGAACAGTGCTTCCAACACTCATAACCCAGGCCTCCCAAATTGGATCCTAGGCGACTTTAACTTGCCTACATTACAAGATCATCAAGCAACAGCCTTCCTTGATGCCATGGAAAATCTTGGCTTCAAGCAACTAGTTAATGATCCAGATTCCCTCTTACATAGCCTACACAAAAACCAACACAATCCAATGCAACACCGCAAGACCGCCCTCTCGATCTTTCAAGCCTTACAACAGAGATCTTATCCTTGCTGAAACGCAGCAACTCATCTCTGAATCCACCCAGAACCTTGACAACCTAATTTCTCACTGGAACAATTGCCTCAGCTCAATTGCCCTACGTACAACATCCAATAGGCCTCCAGGTAAAAGAGTAAGTGCCCCATGGTACTCAGCTGATCTTAAAGCATCACTTAGCCAATTACGGAAACTGGAGAAACGCTGGCGCCGATCTCATTCTTTAAATGACCCGACAGCATACAACTGTCATCTGGCTGCGCATCGCAACGCAATTACCAACACGATGAAGCAGTACTACTCTGACATCTTAAAGAGATCACTTAATAAACCACATGACCTCTTCGACCTGGTCAAGACTTTATCGAAGGAACCATCCTCTGGACCTCCATTTGAGTTACACCCACAAGATTTTGCAACCTATTTACAATCCAAGATATGCCAGACCAACAAAACCTCTACTACAACCTCTACCACAGAGCAAAACTGCCAAACAACCCTTACCATGTTTTCTACTCCCTCCAAGAGAGGAATTGAAGACACTATTGCAGCTCTTAGCACCACCACTGCTCAGACCGACCCATGCCCAGCCTTTTGGATCAAGGAGCTCCGCAGTCACTTCAGCTCAGTACTGTCCAAAATAATGAACCTCTCCTTCTCAACTGGCTCCTTCCCTTCAGCCCTTAAACACACCTCTATCAGACCTCTGCTAAAAAACTGCAAGCTTGACTCCCAACAGGTGGAATCCTACAGACCCATATCTAGCATTCCACTACTCGCGAAGATCATTGAAAAGGAGGCCCAAAGGCAATTGCAGGATCACATTGACTCCGCTGCACCGTTAGACCCCTGCCAACATGGTTTTAGGGAATTCCATGGAGTGGAATCCCTCCTTACCACTCTCTTCTGCAAAATAATCACTGGCATTGACGACATCCGTCAAGGATTTGCACTCATCTTTCTGGACATCGCTGCAGCTTTTGATTCAGTAAATCATGAGCTTCTACTAGGACGTCTGATTGACAAAGGCATTAATGGAAGAGCACTTGAATGGTGCAGATCCTACCTGTCCGAAAGATGGCAGCATGTTCGTTCTGGAGGGATAAAGTCTGAACCTTTCCACCAAAGCCAAGGAGTCCCTCAAGGATCCTCCCTTTCTGCGCTCCTGTTCAATATTTACATGCAGCCAATCTGTAACATCATCCGGTCTTTCAATGTTGATTGCATGTTATACACAGACGATGTCCTGCTTTACATTCCCTTCTCTACCGAGCATCTGGACCTCTCCCCACTGACGAGTTGCTTCAATGCAATATCTGACTGGCTCCTGTCTCAAAACCTCAGAATACAACATAAGAAAACAGAAGTACTCTTCATTACAAGGAATCCCAATTTTACCCCCCCCCCCCACAATATCTTAAAGTAAAAGAAGCGGAGTTACAATCTAAATCCTCAATACGATATTTGGGAGTCACCCTAGATCAACGCCTTGACATGAAGGCCCACGTAGGAAACATAGTAAGATCAGTTTACTACAAGATCCGCTCACTTAGACATTTACGTTCCATTCTTGATCCAACTGATTTCCGTACAATCTTCCAGGCGTTGGTTATACCTCATTTCGACTATGCCAACGCCATATTACTAGGTCTTCCCCAATCTACATTAAACCCGCTTCAGCTAGCCATGAACGCGGCAGCAAGAGTCATCCACGGAGCCTCCAGGAACGACCACGTGACGCCTCTGCTGATACAGTTACATTGGCTACCCATTCAAGCTAGAATAGTTTTCAAGACCCTGATAATTACTTTTAAAGCTGTTAATAATCTCACATCTGCATCCTTATCCTCCCTCATCCATATCACATCTCCAAATAGAGCAAGAAGATCCATGGCTATAAACTCCCTAAAAATCCCGAAGGAACTTACTGTTTGCACTAAATCGACAGCCAACAGAGCCTTCAGTCTCAGTGCCCCAAAATGCTGGAATGCACTACCCCCTGATATCCGGGCTATTAAGAGCATAACACAGTTTAGGAAAGGCCTCAAATGCCACCTCTTCAACAAGTACCTTATAGAACCCAATGGCATCACCTAGAGCTCAATAGCACCCACTGATACCAGTCCCAGATAAATTTATGGTATTTCAACAACACACCAAGTTTGATATTCAATCCTATAGTGGGCTGGTGTTTTCCTATGAAACCTCTGTGCATATGATTCCATGTAGTATGTTTTGTAAATAGTTACCCCGGTTATCCAAGTTATTTATGCCCTGTTACCTGTAAACTCATACGTGTTAAATGTACTGAGCATTTTGTTCCATGTGAACCGCGCTGATGATGAATAGTGCGGTATATAAGAGATTGTAAATAAAATAAATAAACCTATGTGTGTATGCCCCAACTGTTCTGTCATGATTTTTGACAACCCCCAAAGATATAATCAAACCGCTACTGATCGCTGGAAGTAGCGGTATATAAATGTATTCTAAATAAATAAAATAAATACTACTGAGCATAAAACATATATGAACAGACTTAAAGGGTCAGACTCAAGGGTAAAGGGGAGGAATATGTAGAAGCTGATGAGGATAAAGCAGAATTGCTTAACAAATATTTCTGTTGTGTTCACAGATGAAAAACCAGGAAAAGGACCTCAGAAAACACCCACAAACAGGAACAAAAGCGAGGGGCATCTTGAACAATTTTCAGAAGATTGTGTTCGTGAGAAACTAACTAAACTTAAAGTAGACAAAGCGATGGGACCGGATGGGATACACCCTAGAATACTGAGGGAACTTGGGGACATTCTAGCAGCTCCACTGACTGACTGTTCAATGCCTCGTTGGAGTCAGGAGTGGTGCCAAAGGATTGGAGAGAGAGAGGCCTATGTAGTCCCTTTACACCAAAGCGGAAGTAAGGATGTGGTTGAAAACTACAAGCCAGTTAGTTTAACTTCGGTGGTGAGTAAATTATTGGAAACGCTGATGAAAGAGAAAATAGTGAGGTTTCTGGAGTCCAGCAGATTACAGGATCCGAGGCAGCATGGATTCACCAGAGGCAGATCTTGTCAGACAAATCTGATTGATTTCTTTGACTGGCTTACCAGGTACTTGGACAAGGGAGAGCCCTAGATGTGGTGTATTTAGATTTCAGTAAATCCTTTGCCACCGTTCCTCACAGGCGACTTATAAACAAATTGAGCACCCTAGGGATGGACCCTAAAGTTACTGCTTGTGTTAGAAATTGGTTGAGTGGGAGGTGACAAAGTGTACAGGTAAATGGAGCTCACTCTGAGGAGAAGGATGTTACCAGTGGTGTACCCCAGGGATCTGTCCTTGGTCTGATTCTTTTTAACATCTTTGTTAGTGATATAGCAGAAGGGTTGTCGGGTAAAGTTTGCCTCTTTGCGGGTGATACCAAAATCTGCAAAACAGTAGACACCAAGGAAGGTGTAGATAACATGAGGAGGGATCTAGCTAAGCTTGAAGAATGGTCTAGAATTTGGCAGCTGGGATCTAATGTTAAAAAATGTAAGGTCATGCATTTGGGCTGCAGCAATCCAAGGGAGCAATATAGTATAGGGGGTGAAGTACTTTTGTCCACTAAAGAAGAGCGGGACCTAGGCATGGTTGTGTCTGATGATCTTAAAGTAGCTAAACAGGTAGAAAAGGCGACGGCAAAAGCTAGAAGGATGCTTGGGTGCATACGGAGAGGAAAGGCTAGCAGAAAAAAGGAGGTGATAATGCCTCTGTATAAGTCTTTGGTGCGACCTCATTTGGAGTATAGTGTGCAATTCTGGGGACCGCACCTTCAAAAGGATGTGAACAGGATGGAGTCGGTGCAGAGGGTGGCTACTAAAATGATTAGTGGTCTTCATTATAAAGCATATGAGGACAGATTGAAGGATCTTAATATGTACACCTTAGAGAAAAGGCGGGATAGAGGTGATATGATTGAGATGTTTAAATACCTCCATAGCATAAATGTTCAGGGAGAGAGCCTCTTTCAACTGAAAGCAAGTTCTGCTATGAGGGGACATGGGATGAGGGTGAAGGGAGACAGATTCAGGAGTGATATGCAGAAATATTTCTTTACGGAAAAAGTAGTGGATCCGTGGAATAGTCTCCCAGTGGACGTGGTAGAGATGAGGACAGTAACTGAATTTAAAAAAGCATGGGACAAACACAGAGGATCTCTAAAGGTAAAAAGGGGACTGTTGTAGTTGTTGATATGGAAGGACAGACTAGATAGGCCATGTGGTCTTTTTCTGTCATCATATTTCTATGTTTCTATCAGATCCTGTGGGCAGCGTGGCATGGTGACCCCTCCATGATTTTTCAAAGGAATGGCTTTGTTGCCTGTGGCAAGCCTTAAAGCACCCAAGTGCATGCACACACTGATGACCTGCTGCTCCTGCTCCCTCTGATGCAACTTCCTGTTGGCTGGGGCAGTCCATGGGTGCACAAAGCCATCACTTTGAAAAATCTTGGAGGGGTCACGGTGCCACCCAACACCCCTCCTCAAGGTTGGATGATGGATATCAGAGTGGGGAGAGGTGGTGAGTGGGCAGATATGCCTATGGCAGTAGAAATTCTTGGGCCAGCATTGGTGGGATATCTGTTGTGAGTGTCTCACCAAGTCTATTGGGCACCAATCAGGCCACAAAAGACAGGAAAGAAGAGTTTGAATCTAAAGAACTACAGGAGATCAAACCAGTTGAGGTAGAGGCTGAGAAGAAAAGCAGGAGTAGTCTGCCAGACTGCACCAGACATGAAATGAGAGGAAGATATTCTGCTTGATCAAGAAAACAGCGTCCATTAATGTCGAGTGCCATTTTTCTGTGAACACAGTGAATTTTTAAGTTACTTTGTAACAGGTCCATACCAAGTGTAAATCGCGCCCTGTGCGACTTGCACATCAGGCATGCGCCGTGCCGCACCGCGCCCCCCCCCCCCCGCGTCAGGAGAGAAGCAGCTCGCTTGATGTGCAAGTCGCCAGCATGCTTAGCATGCCGGTGAGAAGGCTTAAGGGGTGCATTTTAGCTGTCTGTCATTGCCTGATGCTGCCACTTTTTCTTCTCTCAGCAGCAGCAGGCAATGAAAGACAGTTAAAATGTGCCCCTTAAGCCTTTGTGCCCTGTGCGGCCGCACCACTGACACAGGGTTAGGTATGGTCCTGCTTTGTAACAAGTGGTATATCAGATGAATAAAATGGAATTTGGCAGGAGGGTTTTTTTTTTTTTTAGAGGCAATGCCTCCAAAGGGGTTAGTTTTGCACATACCACGACAGACATGAATCTCACTCCTAAGCCAGGGGATGAGGATGAGGATGATCTCAGTCTCAAATGTACTGGAAATGGGCCTCTTTTTTTTTTTTTTTACTGTTATGTGGCCTTCATGTCACCGGGTTGTGGGGGGAGGGGGGGGTAAGATGGTCTGGACTTCCCCTTCTGCTCACTCTCCTCTGGTGGCTGAGCTCTGCTTTAGGATTCTGACTTCTCCTGCAGGTAAGGTACAGCAAAGAAACCACCCTTTTGTGATGCAATTTCTTGCAGTCACTTACGGTTTCTCCCACAGATAAGGCAAGGGGCTGGTGCTTAGACAAAGAGCCAGAATTATTGTAAAAAAAGAGGAAGAGGGTGGGGTAGTGGGAGGGTAGGTTAGGTAGGTGAATGACAGATAGAAATGAGAGAAACAAGCTGTTCAGAAATTCATAAGTGAAACAAATGCAGAAAACCATAATCAATTAGTTCAAGAAAATGTTTCTCTTTCATAACCCATTTATAGTGTTTGTGAAGTATCTTTGCACACAAAGATTAGACTTGACAAAGTCATGGTATTTTCAATAATTTCATATGGATGTGAAAGATGGATAGTGAAGAAGACAGACAAGATAAAATAAAACAAAGACCCCCTATCCTTCAGGAAACAACTAAAAACCACACTATTCCGGGAATTCCTCAAACCACCACAAATGAGACTGTAGCTCAAATGTCTACGTCTACGTCCCAAACACTTGCTAAAATCATTAATGTTGGCCACCTGGTGACAGCCCAGACCCCCTTTCGTTCAATGTTCCACCACTTTGACCTGGTGAAAAGCGGAATATAAATGCAGCTAAATAAACTGATGTCTTCTGATTATGGTGCTGGTGAAGAATATTATGCATCCAATGGACTGCCCAAAGAACAAATCAGTCGGTGCTAGAGGAGATCAAGCTTAAGCTTTCTTTAGAAGCTCAAATGACAAGACTTCGACTTTCATATATTGGAAATACAGTATCATGCGAAGAGAAAGATCATTGGAGGAAGATATCATGAAGGTCAGCACAAAGAGGAAGATTGGAAAGGCAATGAATCAAGACAGCAGCAGCTACGGATTCCACTATCAACAAATGATTGAAACACAGGATAACTATCCACTTTAGTAAATATACCTCCAAGTATGCATTATAGCAAACTAATGCACAATACCACAACAGATTTAAAAAAATGTTCTGAACCATTTTTCTGTATCTTTATTTTATAGAAAAGATTCTATTAATTTTTATACATTGTTTATAGTATTTTATACATTTTCAAATATTTTGTCGATTTATTTGGTAATTTTTGAAAACATTTTCTAATGCAACAATTCTTTTGTTAAATAAATACAATCAACTGTGATTAACTAGTACAAGTTGGCAGGACTGTACTAAGCTAGAAATGCACCTTGTGCGACCAATGAATCTGGTGCTGCTGCTGCTGCTGCCGCTCCCCCCCCATATTCAGTAACTCAACTTACTGTTCCTTTAACGCTGCAGGAGCTTTTAAACACTTGTTAATGCAGCTTTCCTGCAGTGTTAAGGGTTCCGATAACAGGCATTAACAGCACACTTGCTCCCTTAACACCCTTTAGTAAACATACCCCAAAGTCTATATAAAAAAATAACCATAAAGAAACTTTTTAGCCCTAATATTACAGTTTGCAATATAATGGGGACGAGAGCTGCCACAAAAACCCCAAGGAAAATCAAAATACCAAAACTAGGAAAAACACACTATGCTCTTAACATAAGAAACTACCCTAATACATGAGACAGTAATTCATCACCCCAACACTGGAGAAAGTAACAACAATATTGGAGCAGAAAAGGTGCTTCTGAAACTTTTAACATGCCAGAGGCACCATTCCCAAGACATCCTGAACCTCTTAGCCTCACAGAAATGAGGGTATATGCCAAGACCAAGCAGTGTCTGAGCTACTGCCTTAGTTTGGAAGAATAGGCAGCTGAGATGGGCTTTGCAGTTTTATCTGCAGTTACAGAGGGAGGAGTGGCCTAGTGGTTGGGGCAAGTTACCTTAGGCTGGGTTCAAATCCCACCGAGGACAGCAACCTTGGGGTGGAAGGACTGGGGTTTCTAGTCCCACAGATGCTCCTTGTGATCTTGGGCAAGCCACTTAACCATCCATTGCCTCAGGTACAAAAACAGATTGCGTGCCCTTTGGGGCTAAGGGAAAAATATATATACAGTACCTGAATGTACACTGCTTTGAATGGTAGAATCACAGTATATAAGCCTAGTTAAATAAATGAATGTTCCATTTTCTTTTTTTATGTTATGAGCACACATATCCCCATTCCCCCATGACAGTCATCAAGAGAAGGGCAGAAAGGACAGAGAAAGAAGCAGAGAAAAAGAATAGGAGGAGAAAAGAAAGAACATTCTCCTTCCCTCCCTCCCCTTCCCTGGTGAAGCACAAGAATTTGCTTTGTTCAGTGCTGCTGAAGAGAAATCAGTGAAGGTGATCTGCAACTGTTATCAGAATCCAAATCCAGTCCTGGAAAAGCAGCATCAACTTCTGCATCTCCCTCCTTTCTCCAGATTTATTGGCTCAAGCGTACTCAGGTACTAAGCGCCTCAGAGGCTGCTGCTGTTCCCTCCACTGTTGAATGGCAGACGCAGGACTGGGTGGCCCTAATGGTCTCTCCGCTGGCAGCAGATGGCCAGGAGAAACTCGGCAGCACCTGAGCCCCCCCCCCCTCTTGCATACATACCTTTTTTAAAAAAATGAATTTCTATTTTCAGCTCTTTTCCCCTTTCTGTAGTTTCCAGGTGCCCCCCTCCCCTCCCATTAGGTGACCGCTTTTCTTTTGACCAGAGACTTGGATCCAGACTAAGTGATTAGCAAACAGTCATCAAAAATGATATTTTAGGTATATTTTTTATAATATCTTTAATGTGGACTTGTAATAAAGAGATGATAAAGAAAATGCAGGCATTGAAATTTGGTTTTATAGTGGAATTTTGAGAAGCAGATGGAAGGATGGGGTAAAAGCTGTTAGTGTAGCTGGGTTTAAAAAAGGTTTGGACAAGTTCCTGGAGGAAAGGTCCATAAACCATTATTAAAGGGGAGCTGGGAAATCCACTGCTTGCCCCAATACAAGCATTGTGGAACCTGTGTCTTTTGGGGAAACTACTAGGTAGTTGTGACCTAGACTGGTCACTGTTGGAAACAGGATACTGGGCTTGATGGACCTTGGTCTGACCCAGCATGGCATATCTTATGTTCTTAGATCCCAAATGAAAAGGTCCATGAGATGGTGAGGAAGAGGAGATCTCTGGTTAAGAAAAAAAGAAAAACCCTGGTTACAAGCAAAATTAGACTTATTGGTCACATACTCAGAGGCTCTGGTGGGAAAATCAGTTAGTCTAGTTCTGGAGGGCAAGAAGAGTAGAGGAAACAAAAAAACAGTCTGGGGGCAATGACATTAAAAAATGCTCAGAGATCTGGAAAAAAAAAAACAAGAGGGAATCTGAACTAAGGGAGAGCTGGTGCACGTGCACCAGCTACCAAACCTCATCTGAAAGATGGCACTGGGTGGTGATGAATTCATGAATGGTGCTTCCCACAGATGTGCACAAGGTAGGGGGAATTACAGCCCTGCAATAATGACTGTATGTTATGCAAACCAGAGACCTGAATACATCACATTTTCATTCCACGATTACCATTTTCTCCTCCGTTTATCCCTCCTATCCTCTCCCTCCTCCGGCAGCTCCTATATCTGTTTATTACCCCTTTTCCCTCCTGCCCTCTCTTCTCTGCAGTGCTTAAATTTGTTTGTTGCACCCCTGGCCTCTTTTATATTTTATAGCTTATTAAAACTTGATACCATCTCTCACTGTTACATCAAGGTGGTCGAGAAATAGGAAAGTTACTCTATTATAAGAGTCATACATTCATAATGGCAAAAGAGAGGACAAAATACAAGACCAGGCCAGAAAAAGAGAGTGCCAGTTAATAAAACAATAATAGCAGTTTTAATCGGGGGGGGGGGGGGAGGAGAAGGGGTCAAAAGCTTTCTGGAATAGGTGAGTTTTGACTGAAGATTTCAGCTTCCTGAATGAGAGCTCCAGTCAGAGATCCAGGGAAAGGGTATTCCGAAGACTGGGACTGAGAAAGCAGAATGCTTTCCAACCCCCACAGGCACATGGAGCAAGCACCCCCACTTGTGCTACAGGTGCCCCCTCTTGCAGCGCACAACCAGTCCCACCTACCTTAACACAGTGGGTAGCTTGCTATGCTGCCTCTGCTTTAGGCCCAGAGGGTCTTCCTTTCCAGGCCAAAGTCTTGCGAACCACCCTGCACTGCACCCAAGATCTTTAGTTGCTAATGCTGGGTGGGCCATAATGTTTCTGAGATTAGGTGGGGGCATCCAGGTTTCTAGGAAAGCCTTGGCCATGCCTCCAGATTCCTGGGAACACCCCAGCTATGCCCCCACTCAGACTTGAATGTTCCCAGAGTCAGCATCTAAAATGGCTCTGGAGATGTCCTTGTGCTTTGAACATCTCTATGGCCATTTTTGGACATCCAAAGCATGAATAGGGCATCCAAAATGACCTCCCATAGTGTTCCTGGTCAAGCACAGTATTGTACAATGGTTAGGAATGTGAGCTGAATAGCTTATTTTCATTTTGTCTCATGTCTTTAAAATGAAGGAAAAAATAACAGACAATAGAGCCTCTCTCCCACCTCCAGCTATCACCGAAGTTATTAAAAGTCCCTGACCCTCCTACCACAAAGGCCTCCTTCTCATTCTGGCTAGTTATCTTAAGGCAACAGTGACCCCCTGTTACTCCTGCCGTTGTTACTCAAGATGCCAGCTGACCCAAGCCCAGCATCATTCTTCAAGATTCTGTCTTGGGTCAGGAAGCACATCTTGAGAACCAGTAGTACTGGGGCAGGAGCAACAGGGGATCACTGTTGCCCTAAGATGACTACCCTAGCTGAGAGGGAGGTCTTAGGAGTAGGTGAGGGTTCTGAGATAGGTCGGGGGGGGGGGTGCTTTTTAAAACTAGCTTAGGCAGCAGTAGCTTGGAAGGAGTGGTTCAGATAATTCAATTTAATAAAAAAGGAATATTTCATTTGTTTTTTCTCTTTCATTTCTTTTTGGAAACAAAAGCGAAAATGGGAAATGTCATTAACATTTCCTGTTTCATTTCAAAATTACAGCATATTCCAAAGAACTGCAAAAAATATTCAGGTACAATTAGTGTTTTCCAAAAAAGCTTACAAATTAAATCAAATTAAATTAAAAAGCGGGTATCTGGTGTAATAGAAGATAAGTGGCTTGCTCAAGGTCACAAGGACAGAGATGTCAAGGATAAACCATCTCAAAGAGCGAGACTGACGGCTAAAGAGTGATATTTTCCAGACTGTGTATCCAGGGTAAAAATCTTGAAAGATTGAAGTATAGTAATGCTTTACAAATGAAAAAAGAACAGCATAAAATATGTCTCTCTCTCTCTCTCTGAAGTCTCTGCAACAGTAGGTCAGGGCCTTCAATGAATCCCTAGCTTTGCTGTGAAATTTAAAAAAAGCTTGACTTTTTCCCCCCCCCATGTTACCATAACCCAGCCTAATCTCAAACCAGTGTCCCTTGTATTAGAAGGGAAGGTGGGTGGGTAGTAACTTTCCAGGAGGAGCGGTTATGCATCCTAGAGAAGTTGATTCTAGCCAGTGCATACTTAGCTGCATTTTGCATTTCAGGAATTGTTAGTTCCTGTTTCCTAAATGGCTCAAAGCTTGTCTGGTCTTATGCTACATGGAAAAAACCTTCCTGGCTTTTTTTTTTTTTTTGCCTTTTGATTCTATTAACTCCTGTTCAAGAGACTTACTCAAAAATTTTTTCTTGGGCCAGAAATTCTATGAAACCATACAAGAGTTTCCAAATTACCCAGTTCCAGAAGTGAGACTTTTTGCCAATTCTGGTTTTAAATTTGCATTACAATGCAGCATGGAATTTGTAGTCCCTGATTTTACCCTTTGGAATCAGTGCTGCAGGTCCCATAACACATCAGAATGAGATTGTCAGAAATCCAGGAGTGTCTTAATATCTCACTCCTGGAACTGAGTAACTTGGCAACTCTGGAATACCAGGTTTTTTTAGATACTGCTTCACATAATTTCTCCAGAATTTGAGTAAGCTTGGCAAATGCCTCTAACAATATAAACTCAGAGTATAAAGTGGCTAAAGGTAACCACACAGGAGATACAAATGGTTCTTCCTAGAAAAGGCTTGTCTTTCAACTCAAGGTCAGCTCATGATTACTGTTAACAGAACTGGGTGAAAAATAAATTGTGGGTTTTCAAAATTTACCTGGAAACCTCAAGTAACCTTTCAGCCATTATTTGCTTTTGGACAGCAGCCACAACCCTTTTTAATTAACAAAGCTACCCTAAAGTGAAATGTATAAAAACTAAATAGAACAATTTTTTTTGCCTGCACAACCCTAGAAATTGCACCTCCTGGCTTGTACATGACTAGGAGCTACAGTTTCTGCAGGTGCCCATAGTGCACCACATCAAGTCACATGTAGGCGAGGGGAACCTGTTTTGCACTTTTTCTGATGCTTGTTCTTTATGGGGTCATGCAGCACCAATGCCATGCTGATTGAGCCAAATCAGAAACCCTGCTTCCTTTCTGCTCAGGCTACACCCGCCCAACCCTCAGTACTAACAAATCTCAGAGCAAGCCTGGAGGCCCGAGCCCACTGCTGCTTCTCTCCTGGGACTTGCCACTGCATTGTAGTACGAACTCGACTGATCAAACTGCCATCCTCTTGTTCCTTTCCTCTAAGCTATAGTGCTGCTTCCTCCTAGAAGCAGAGCACCCCAGCTGGGCCAATGGACCACTTAATCAAAAAAGAGAGGATGGGTTATCATCATCATCACAGAGGTAGGAGGAGAAAGAACCCAAATCCAAACACTGTTTTTTTGATGTGGTCACTAGTGGGAGGCAGAAAGGGGGAAATTTACACAGCAAGAGGAAGGATAGAGCAGTAGAGCACAGAGATAAGTGTGGGAGGGTTGGATCTTCAAATGATAAGAGAGAAGGATGGGGGAGAGGAAGAGAGGAGAGATTAGGGTTGGGGCAGAGGGAGAAAGTGAAGGAAAAATAGAGGAGCAGAGGGGTTAACATGAGATTTAAAAAAGAGGGGAGGAGGGTATGGGGAACGAGCAAGGGAATTTCAGAACATGAGGGAAGAGAAGGGATAGGACAGAGTAGGGGCTGTGGGGTGGGATCAGGCTACAAAAGTAGGAGAGGATGAGCAGGTGGAGGGGGTGATAGAATGGGAGAAAGAGGGGAAGTAAGAGGACAGCAGAAGGGATGTGGGATGAAGGAGTGGCAGATAAGTGGATAAGAAAGCACAAAGGGTGGTGGAAAGAGGAGGAAGCGGTTGGGCACATTGTGCAGATGGAAAGAGGAGAGGCACATGATGCGTTTTCATGGGGATGGGGGACTTATTTTGTGGCACCAAGCCCCTCTTGTTGTGACAGACTACATAACTGCAGAAAATGTTACAAGTGACCCTCAAAAGGAGACCAAGATGTCACATTGTTAACTTGTTTCATTTCAAGTAGTATTGACATTGCCATGGTTTTCAGGAAGCTGTACCAGCAGTTTAGCCCAAAACAGGACAGCACATGCATTGTGGTTAAGGTTACACACGTGCTAAATAAGGCAATTTATTGATGTCCCTACTGTAAATATCACCGCACATCACTGCTCAGAGTAGAAGCATATGGATAAATTCCATGGCCTGAAAATTGTACTCCACTCAGAGGCTCAGATCATAGGCACTCTATAGGTGCAGGAAAATAGGAAGGCAGAAGGTGAGCTCAGATTTCTTTCTACTGTAGACCTTGTGGCTTTTCTAGAATGCTCATGAAAGCAGTGATAAGGATCAAAGCACTGGCACCAAGCACTCTCACCATTCAGTGAGAGAAGAGGATCACAGAGCCTCAAATGAGAGTCTTCAAATAAGCAAGACACAATCCTGAGAGAGACTTGACATCTCTGCAAGGAGTGTCAGTGGTCAAAATGAGATCCGAAGCCTGACTTTCCTGGTTCTGAGCCCATGATGAAAGGAAAGGGGGAGGGTGGCAAGAGATAAGATTGTGGGGAGAAAGGAAGGTTGAAGAGATGAAATTTGAAGTGGGAAAAGTATTTAAAATAGACATTAATCCCCTCTCCCTTCTCTCCATGCACACACACATACTTTCATAGGTTCTAATATCTTTGAGCTCTGCAAAGCAAGAGGATTTATCATCCCCTGAACAACTATTACAAAATTCCAACGCTCATGTCCGTAGGACTCGTATTTCTCAGGGTCCTCTGGCCCTAGGGATGCCTGTGTGTAAAGAGCCAATGGAGCTTTTCACAAAAGCAAATCACTAATCTAACTTTTAAGAGTACTTTATAAAAACAAAAACTTCCTCTTCTCATTTGATAAATACTGAATATTTATAGCCCTGACTCTAGCTGCGTAGGATAGATAGAAGTAGAGAGGTTTGTCTATTGCCACTCTCCTTCTTCCATCCACTTTTCCTCAGCAACGGTAGAGAGACACCCTAGAGGATGCAATTTGAGCGAGGAAGACCTCCGCCTTATGCCGTCCTTCCAGCCCCGAGACTTGATAGGTGTGGCAGATGGCCCTGCTGCAACAGTTTTTCCAGGGCAGGAGAAGGGACTGGGGAACCTCTGCCATCTGTTAAAGGGAGGGGGATCACAAATGACACCCTAACCACTGCATTATAGATACTAATTTCAGTGGGTGATTTGGGACAGTGGAAGAGAGGAAGGGGGTCAGGAGAAGAACAGCAAAAGATAATTTATGGAGATGCATCACTTTAGAAAAAAGGGGGAACATTGTATTTAAAAGAAAGAGGAAGGTGGTACAAAGCTGCCATGGTTAATTGGAGGAGGGGTTCACAACCCTAAAGAGGGCTTTAAATATATGCTATAATGAGCTTTAGAAAGGATTTTTTTTTTTTGATCGGTTCAAGTTGTGTCCACAGTGCTGCCTCTCTTGCAATTGGGGAAAATCACAGCTGACAGTTAACAGCAGCACAGGTTTCCCTCTCACACACACACACTCGCACAGCCCCACCACCAGAGATACAGGCAGTGTGCACACGACAAAAGCCGTTTTCCATGTTTTTCTTCCCTTCAGGATATTTATACAAACCAATTAGCATTTGTGGAGTGATATAGTATAGCAGATCTTATTTATAATATAGTGCAATGTAGAATCAAGTAACACAATCAAAACCAATATAAAATGAGCGATTTGGTTTAGCAAAAGTGAATCAAACTTCTTAAAGCGAAGTACGCAGTTAAAAACAAACAAGTCAATAGTCAAAACAATACTTCTGTATAGAAGCTGCCATTAACAAATGACTCCCTTAACCTTCAATTTTCAACAGCATTAGATGGTGACAAAAATTCTTACATACCACTTCAGCACTAGCTAGGCAGTACCAGGACTTGAGGCCCTTCTGTCCAGTTCTACAACTAGTGGGCCATATTCAGTCAGTATACATTTAACTATGTGGCTTAATGTAGGGCACCTCTCCATGTATCCTCAGTGCCACTCACCGTCAGATAGCAGCGTGGAATATTTGTGAATAATTTAAACATTACTGTAGGCGTTAACAAAACAATTAAAAAAAAAAAAAAGCACCAACCACTGCATTTTAATATCAACCCATAAACGTTTCTGCCAATTGTCTTTCAAGCTTCCAGCTGGACTCCCAAAGGGCAGCACCCACCCTGCCCACCTTTGCACCCCAGTTGATCGCCCTGCCTATTTAACTCGTCTGAGCCTTAGAATAAATATAGGTCCAGTATATGATCCAAGCCTCAGATCCAACACTGCTGGTCCATCCCTTGTGTAGTTGCTTTGATGACTAATTTACTGGGGTCCTGGTGCACAGCCTTTCCTAACAGTGTGTGTGTGCCCACACCCCACCCTTGTTAATTTTGTCCTACAGATCACTCCAAAGCACCAGGCCCGTGCAATATACAGCCTACGTTCATTGAAAAGGAAATTTCAGGGTTCTCTAAAAATTGTATTGTATAATTACTTATTGCATTGCTATTCAATTTAGCAGCAACAACCTTAAGCAATTTTTTTTTAAATCCATACAACAGTTCCTGCAATGTTCAAAGTGAATTGACAGATTTCCTTAAAAGCAGAAAGTAACAGAAACAAAATTCTATAAGTTAAATTGTGTCTAGCTAGAAACAGCTCAATGCTGGGACATAATTGCCATAGTGCAAGCATACGTTTCCAGGTCCTAATAAAGGAAGAGTGACATCTAGTGGTACACTAAGGGAAAACATTCCTTCCAAATCAGAGCAGACTCTTGTCCTAACAAATTCTTGATCTAACGTGCATAGCATTCAGAAGGCTAAGGCCAGCAATTCTCAACCAGTGTGCTGGGACACAATGGTGTGTCACCAAGAACTGGAAAGTGCGTTAGACAGCAAGCACATGCTTTACCTAGCAACCCTGCGTAACTGCAGGCTGAGGAAGTGCAAAGCAAGGAGGCAGGTACTTTAAATCCCTAATTCTAACCCCTCTCCTCTCCAATGTTCACTGTTGCCATTAGCCTAAGTCTTATTTTTAGCTACAATACAACGCTATTTGGGCTCCTTTATTGTTCAGTTGCAGACTGTAGCATTGTATGTCACACACATGAATAGACTGTCAGGTGTGTTGCAGCAGTAAAAAGGTTGAGAATCACTGGCCTAAGCTATAGCTCTGTGCTTACTCTCAGCAGCAGGACAACAGCCCCACAGGGCTTCCCCCTCTTCCCCAACCTATTAGTCCTGCTCCTCTCAATTTCAAAAAGTCCACACTAATCAAAATCTTAGTGTGTCACACAACAGCTTGAGTTGTGGCCTCTACACTTCTACTGGTACTGACTGACTATAGTCCTTGGGGGCATGCAAATAGACTACAACAAAAGGTGAAAATATCAGCATTTGTTGGGTGATTGGGGGTTAAGACTAGAAATGGGCTGATGGGATTAGGACTGGGAGTGGGCTGATGGGGAAGTTAGGACTGGTAATGGGCTATGGGGGGGGGCTTAAACTGAAAATTGGGTGATGGGGGTTAGGACTGGAAATGGGCTGGTGGGATTAGGACTGGGAGTGGGCTGATGGGGGTTTAGGACTGGTAATAGGCTATGGGGGGCTAGGACTGGAAATGGGCTGAGTGGAAGGGAAGGCTTGAACTGCAAATAACTGATGGGGAGGGGGGCTTGGAATGGAAATGGGCTTGAACTGTAAATAGCTAATGGGGACAGGGCTTGGAATGGAAATGGGCTGAGGGGAAGTAGGGGGCTTGAACTACAAATAGCTGATGGGGAGGGGGGCTTGGAATGGAAATGGGCTGAGTGGAAGTGGGCTTGAACTGCAAATAGCCGATGGGAAGGGGGGCTTGGAATGGGCTTTTATGGGAGGGAGCTAGGACAGGAAATGGGCTGATGGAGGGGCTAGGATAGGACTGGGAATTGGGTGTAGCTAAGATTGGAAATGGGCTGTGATGGGGGCTTGGATTGAAATCGACTCATGGAGGGGCTAGAACTGGAAATAGGCTCATGGGGGGCTTGGATTGGAAATGGGCTGAGTGGAGGGGAGCTAGGATTTGACATGGGCTGATGGTGGGGCTAGGAAAGGACTAGAAATGGGCTGATGGGAGGCTGGTATTGGAAATGACCTGATGAAGGGACTCGTATAGGACTGGAAATGGATGGGGGAGCTAGGACTGGAAATGGGCTGATGGGGGGACTAGAAGGGAGCGGATACTGGGTGGGGCTGGAACTAGAAGGGAGCAGATGTTGGGGGAGATTAGAAGGGGCTGGGGCTGGGAGAGTGAAATGGAGAGGGGAAAAATAATGTGGGAGGGAAGAAAAA
This sequence comes from Ichthyophis bannanicus, assembly GCA_033557465.1. Taxonomy (NCBI): domain Eukaryota; kingdom Metazoa; phylum Chordata; class Amphibia; order Gymnophiona; family Ichthyophiidae; genus Ichthyophis; species Ichthyophis bannanicus. The sequence continues at coordinate 735,110,993 of CM066033.1, read as the reverse complement.
GCTACAATTGGCCGGGTGTTGGGAGAGTAAGTGGGGATTGAGGATGGAGGGGTAAAATTTGAGTGGATGAAATAGGAACGAGGAAAGAGCAAAAGGAGAAAGATTAGTATGTTAAAACAGATGTAGAGGTAGAATGGAAAAACTAGAAGAGTGAAGAAAGGACAAATGGACAGCAGACGATGGAGAGTTAGCAGAAGACACAAATAAACCAGAAGAAAGTGGCTGGAACAATTGCAACTGAAAAAAAATGCACAAAAAGGTACAAAGATATCTCTTTATTTTGAATTTATTAACTGGAATATGTCAGCTCTGGGAAATGTGCATCATTAACGTCGGTGCTTTGTTTAGTACAAGAGGATATTAATTTATAGTTTTATTTCTACAGTGTTGTACATTCCAAGTTTGGCTTTTGGGGTTCCCAGTTTAATTATTGTCTTCCTGTTTCTAAATTGTGATTCCTTGTTTGATGATGGTCTATGTTCTGCATGTGTAACTGAGCTGAGGTATTCTGTTTATGTAATTCCTATTTGACATTGCCTTGTTCTCTTTCCCCAGTAGGTCATGTATTGTTATTCTCTGAAATGTATTGGTTTAATATTTGCAGTGTTGCCTTTTGATGGGTATGGTATGGTGTTTTATGAGTCGTTGTAGTGCTGTTAGGATACGGCAGGTTTGCTGTGGGTTTAAATGGGCAGTGTTTGTAGTAGTTCCTAATGTGCCTGGCGGTTGGCACTGTATTATAGTAATGTAGAAATCTTTTAGTCTTTCTTTATCCATACACTCATGAAGAAGCACGTTTACTAAAAGTTAGTGTATGGTAACATTATGCAAATATTTATGCAAATGAGGCCCCACACCGAGTCTCCGCACATGGCCACACCCCCCCCTTTGGCAGCCCCTGACTATGGGTGCCAGTCTATCATCACATTGCTCACCTCCTTCTGCATGGACCTTCAACCTTGCCAAGCATGTCGTCTTTCTCTAATGATATCTCTTGTTGCATGACGTGTCTAAAGTACAAAAGTCGAAGTCTTGTTTATCAGATCTTCTAAAGAAAGCTTTGGCTTGATCTCCTCTAATAGAGCCTGGTTTGTTCTTCACCAGCACCAGCATTCAAAGATCTTCTTGTCTATCTTTTTCACTGTCCAACTTTCACATCCATAAAATGTTATTCAAAATACCATGACTTGGGCAAGTTGAATCATTGAGTGGACGAGTGGCCTAGTGGTTGGGGCAAGGTACTTCAGGCCGGAAGGTTGGGGGTTCAAATCCCACTAGAGGATAGCAACCTTGGGCCGGAAGGACTGGGGTTTCTAGTCCCACAGGTGCTCCTTGTGGTCTTGGGCAAGCCACTTAACCCTCCATAGCCCATGCTCCCTGTAAAATAGTTATCTCCAAGTTATAATGCCCTGTTCAATGTAATTTCAGTTTGTTCAATGTAAACCGCACTGATGCGGAATAGCACGGTATATAAGAGAATGTAAATAAAATAAAAATCTTGTCTAGGTCCTTCATAGCCATTCTGCCAAGAGCAACAAGTCATCTGATTTCTTGACTGCTTGTTTCTTTATTGATTGATCCAAGCAGGTTAAAGTTGTCCACTATTTAAATTTCTCCATCAACGCTGAACTTATTTTGCCAGTTGTCAGGATCTTTGTCTTCTTTATATGAAGGTATGGGCCTATTTTATGTTCCTTGATCTTGAGAGGCACATAGTTACTTCACCTGTAACAGGTGTTCTCCAGGGACAGCAGGAATCAGTCCTTACATATGTGACTCCCTAGCTACAGGCTACCAAAAGCCCATAGAGGGGAAAAAACAAAAAATCCACAGCTACCCTCAGGGGAAGCCATGAATAGCAGCAAGAGTCCACAGGGACAATGGGAACCAGCACGCCAGTAGCCCAAACCCAAAAGAATCGGAGGGTAAGAGTTGCCTAGACCCCAAAAAGATTATGGAGCGTGGCCTGGCCAAACGCACTGTCCTGTCAGGACTCCCCCTACAGGCAGTAAAGAGCTGCGAAGGTATGGACAGAAGACCAGGTGGCAGCCTAGCAGATGTCCACCATCAGGATGGAGTTCAGGTTTGCCACAGAGGCCACCATGGCCCTGAGACAGTGCACCAGGATCCAGCTGTCCAGCAAAAGCCCAACTGTTCATAGGTGAGGGAGATGCAATCTGCCATCCAGGTAGACAGCATATACTTGATCACTGCTTCCCCCAGTCATATGGGATCATACGAAACAAAAAAACTGAGAAGCTTTACAGTGGCTCTATGTACGTTGAATGCAGAAGGACATGGCCCTCACAGTCCAAGGAGTGGAGGACAGTCTCCGCCCTACTGACATGAAGCCTCAGGAAGAAGGGTGGAAAGCACCACCTCCTGACTAAGGTGAAAGGACAATACCACTTTTGGAAGGAACTGGGTGTGTGTGCTGAGCACAACCTTGTTCTTGTAGAACCTGGTGTAAGGCGCTTCCACCATCAAGGCTAGGAGCTCACTGACCCTGCACACAGAGGTAAGTGTGACCAGGAACACCACTTTCCACAAAAGGTATTGCAGGTGGCAGGTAGCCAGGTGCTTAAAAGGTGGGCGAGTGAGCTGCACCAATACAACACTGAAGTCCCGGAGGGCATACCAGGGGTTATGATAAAATGAGTCCCCTCATGAAGCAGGTCATCAATGGCTGGAGCGAGAGGAGTTTGCCATCCACCAGGTGGTGATGTTCCACTAGGGCACTGAGGTGCACTCTGACAGTTTGATTTGAGTCCAGAGTGCAAGAGGTGGAGAAGGTACTAATCTTCCAGACAGGATAATGGGCTAAGCCCATGCTCTGTGCCCCAGACTGAAAACCTGCACCACTTGAAGGCATATGCTTTCCTGGTGAAGGATTTACGTGAAACCAGCAGGATGTCCTCCACTTCCTCCGAGACTGAAAGGGGCTAGGGTTACCCTGTCAGCAGCCACACCGTCAGTTATAGGGACCCCAGGTTGGGGTGCAAGAGAGCCCTCCCTCCTGTGACAGGAGCCCTGGGAAGCTCCCCAATGGGATGTGAGTCGTCGACAGTCTGAAGGAGTAGCAGGAACCACAACTGCCTGGGCCAATGGGGGAGGGGAGCTAGCAGGATCAGTGAGGCTCTGTCAATGGAGGGTCCTGAATAACATTTTGGCAATTAGTGGGGTGGGTGGGAAGGCATACAGGAAACCTTCTGACCATGAGATGCATTTCTCATCTGCTGCCACCCAGGAAGGGTGGACTGGCCAAGAGCAGAAGCAGGGCAACTGGTAGTTGTCTGGGCTAGCAAACAGATCTATATAGGGTTCTCTCCAGAGGTGGAAGAGCTGGCTGGCCACTCTGGGGTTTAGCTGCCACTCATGCTGCTGGGAGGACCCTGCTTAACCTGTCAGCCAGTGCACTATCCTGCCCTGGCAGGTATCCTGCCTGTAAGAGTATGCCCTGCTGGACTCCATAGGAGCAGAAGGCCATCACCTCATGGCAGAGGATACGGGATCCCATGCCCCCCCCCCCCAACCTGTTCACATAGAACATAGCTACCTGGATGTTTGGATGAACAGGGGTTGGCGCCATAGGCAGAGGCAAAAGGCTCAGAGGGCTAAGCGTATTGCCCATAATACCAGGAGGCTGATCTGCTGGTTGCTTTTGCCTTGCGACCATCTGCCCTAGCTGCAGAGTTCCTCGGAGTGGGCTCCCTATCCCAACAGGGAGGCATCCGTCATGCAAATCTTAAGGGGCATGGAACCTGAAAGAGCATCCCTGCCACCAGGTCAGGGATTCTACCAACCAGCAGGTATAACTCTGTTACAGAGGCAGCCTGTGGCACCACAATGCAGCCCTCATGTGGAGGAAGGCATCTGAGGTGACATGGACCATGGAGGCCAAGTAACCAAGTAGGCACAGCAGGAGCCAAGCAGACATCGAGGGACAGTGTTGTATGTCCAGGGCCAGAGCGCTGAGGCGGTTGGCTCAGTCCCCAGGAAGGAAGGCCTTTGCCTGGAGAGTGTCTAGTCTTGCCCCTATGAACTCCAGACACTGTAGGGAGGAGGAGGGACTTGGGGTAGTTTATTACAAACCCCAGATGCTGCAGGACCTGGATAGTATGTGTGGTTTCCTGCTGCACGTCTGAGGCAGTGCCTCCCTTTATGAGCCAATCATCCAGACAAAAACGACCCTGGAGGCAGAACAGGGGGCCATGACTGTCAGGCATTTACTGATGACTCAGGGCAGAAGCCAAGCTGAAGGGCCGTACTCCTGTACTGGTAATGACTGCCCCCCACCATGAACCTCAGCTACTGCCTGGGATTGGTAAATGAGGATGTGTGTAAGCATCCTTCAGATCCAAGAAGCATAGCCAATCTCCCTGCTGGAGGTAAAGCAGCAATGTTCCAAGGGAGAGCATCTTGAACTTCTCCCTCATCAGGAATCTATTCAGATTGCAAAGGTCAAGGATGGGCCTTAGGCTCCCTGTTCTATTTGGTCCAAGGAAGTACCTGGAGTAGAACCCTTTGCCCCTGAGATGGTGGGCAACTGGTTCTACCGCTCTGTCCTCGAGAAGACCTGCTAGTTCCTTCAGTAGAAGGTCCCAGTGAAGGGGAGCCCTGTGGGGCTCTCCCAGAAAGGGGGAGGTGTCTGGGACAGGTGGAGGAGATAGCCCTCCTTGACCACCTGAAGTGCTCAAGAATCTGTGGTAATGGCTGGCTACCTTTGGGCATAGTGAATGAGACAGCCCCCTGTGGACTGCTGACCTCCTTGGGGTGGAGAAGCTATGCCCAAGGAGTAAAAAGCTCCCTCCTGGATGTGCCAGAGCAGACACCTGGGGCTTGGGAGCCTTGTGCTTATGGAGGGCCATGCCCATGCCCATGTCCCTTGGCCTGCTGACCTTGCTGGGGAACCAGGGAGGCCTGAAAAGGTCGGTAGTTTCTGTAAGCAATCCCTTTCCTTGGGTTGAAGGGATTTTTACCCGAGCCCTTCTGTCGGGGAGGGGCAGCGGTCTTTTTAGAGAGCCTGGTCATCATGAACTCTGTCTCAGCCTTGTAGGTCATGGGTTCTCTCCTTGGCATGGTATATCGACCAATCTGTCCTGAACCTATTGCGTGAGGTCAGATGACTGTAGCCAGGTCTGGCATCTGACAATGATGCCCACCAATGCTACTCGAGCCGCTGACTTGAAGCCGTCATAAGCTGCCCAAGATCAACTTTGAGCACTCACGGATGGTTCTTGAACTACTTCAGGGGTTCCTCAGAAAGATCAGCCAAGAACCAGGCTAGTTCCTTCACCAGGTCCTCTCAGGTACATGCAGATATGCCTGGATCCAGCCAATGAGTATCGAGCCCTGGCAGCACTTTCTGCCAAGGGCATCCAGGGTGCATGCCTTCCTGCCAGGAGGCACCAAGGAGTGCATCTTCTGATTCTTTAGACGACGTATGGCCAACTCTACCACCATGGAATTGTGTGGCAGCTGTGACTTTTGGAAGCCCAGACTCCTGCAGACTCGATACGTGTTGAGCTGTTTGCTCACCCCCGGCACCAATGCCAATGTCTCCCACATACAGAGCATTAGCCGTTCCAGGATGGGAGGGATGGGCACCATAAGAGATTCTCTTGAAAGTGACTTGTATTGGAGGATTTCTAGCTCCTCCATATGAAGGTCCTCCTCCGATTCTGTCAGGAACACTAGGGCCTTGGACAAATCCCTGACAGACAAGGAACGCCATGTTCTTGGGTGGGGACTGACATTGGGGCTCCGAGGGGACACTGCAGTGGCAATGAGTGTCCAGCAACTCCTCATCCTCTGTTTCACACTCAGAATAGTCCAAAGACTCAAGGGAAGGATGGCTCATGGGACTGATCCCCACCAGCGGTCCTTTGAGGCCCCATGGCCAGCACCGAGCACACTGGCTGGGGAAGATCATGGCCCCATGGAATGGGAGCTGGAACAAGACCTCGGTCGAGGATTGACTCGAGGTCAAAGGACCAAGGATCAGCTTGGCCTGGCCTCCAGGGATGTCCTCGATGTCGAGGGCTCGGTGGTCTGGGCAGAGGAACCAGTGGTACCGGACAACAGTGCCTGCTGCTGGTCCATGAAGGCAGACAAGCTGTGCTCCAGGGCCCCCATTCTGGACTCCAGGCCAGAAGGCTCCGCAGCCATCAGCATGGGCACAGAGGGAAATCAGGCCCAATGCTGGTTCCCCCAAAGGGGAGTCTTCTGAGGATGGTGTCAGGGGACAGGGGACCGAGGCCAGCCCAAGGTAGAATCCTTTCAGGGGACCTTCTCAGGTTGTTCCTTCTCTGATCCTTTGGATGAGCATCTAAGGCTGTGGGACATGGCTCAGGACCTACCCAGCCCATCTGAGCCATCCAGGGATGCTGCCTTCGAGTCCTTCTTGGGTTCCCTCAAGGGAGACCCTCTTTCTGAGGAACCACAGTGTCAGTCGGGGTCCGTAAGACTATCCCAGGATTCCACGGTTTCAGAGGAGGCCTTGGCCTTCAGAGGTACCGGGGACTCCGGGGGAGGGAAAAAAACCCCAAACAAAAACAAAACACACCCCCAACAAATTATCATGCTCCTGCTAGAAGCTCTTGAGGGCCTTGGTGGACATCTTCTTACAGAGGCCGCATGCCGTAGGGTTGTGGTCTGAATCCAGGCATTGAAGGCAGCAATTGTATGTGTCAGGGACATTATTTTGGCACACTAATTACACTTTAAAACCACTGGTAGCCATGGGAGAAAAAAAAAATATCCCATTGAGGTCGAAGTCCTGCGATAGCACCAGTTGGAAAAAAAAGGTGTGAAGGTGCTAAGAAGAAAAAAACCCTACAAACCTGCGACTATGCTAGAGGAGCATGTGAAACTCAGGTCAGGAATCAATTTTTCCAGGGGGGAACAGACAGATGTCTGAAGGGCTCCATGCAAAGGAGGAGACTGAGCAAGATGGCACCTTTGGGTGGGAAGGGGACCATGCATGAATGGCAGCATCTCCCAAAGGCTTTCTTTGAAAGCTGGGGGGGATGCTTCCAGGAGGATGCCGTCGGCAACTCCCCTGGTCCGGCCCCCAGACTTTTAATCACACCTACTCCATGGCACGTCCTGACCCCTGCAATTACTCATAGAAGCAGCATCTTAGATAGAGGCACCACACATCCTCAGAGACCATCACGGGCGGGATCCGGAACGGGACTTGAGTTCCTCAAGGAACAATCAGCAGGTAAGTAATTTCTTTCCTTATCGTCCCTCCAGTCCAGTCTTGACCTCTGGGATGTAACAGAGCAGTTAACCTAACGGGAGAAACCTGCCATACTGTCCTGAAGCACTGTTGCTCCAAAACAGAGCATCCCCCAAAGCCTGGACATCCAGGTGATAACACTTCATAAAGAAGAGAAGACCAGGTTGGTGCTGTACAGATTTCCACTGGCGGCACCAAACTATACTCCGCCCACAAGGCTGCTTGAGCCCTTGTGGAAAGTGCCCACAATCCTGCCAGCACCACTCTACCCCTTCCTGATGTAGGCTGATGCAATTGCTTCCCTAAGCTATCTGGAAATAGAGGCCTTGGACAGCTGCTTCTCCTTTCCGTGACTCTCTGAACAGCAGAAACAAGCACTCTGACCTCCAAAAGGATGCTGTCCACTTCAAATAGCACCTCAGGACCCACTTAACATCCAAAAAGGTGCAACTGAGTTCATGGGGCCCATGCCCAAAATCAATAGAACCGGTAAAGAGTCCAATTGATTCAAATGGAAGGACAACACCACCTCATGAGAACACCAGAAATGGCTTATGGCAGGATAAGGCTTGGAGCTCCAAAATCCTGCGTACCAAGCAAGTTGCCACATGGAATACCTCTTTCAAGGTCAAATCCTTTAATGAGCTCTGACTCAACGGTTCAAAAGGGCTCCTTGGTCAGCACCAACAGCACTAAATTGAGTTCCCACGGCATGAAAAAGTGGTATACAAATCTAGATAAATAAAATTACCACTGGTCTCCATGGAGGTGGCCCACTGCCCTCAGAAATCTCAGCACATCTGCGTGAGAACCCAATACTATTCCTTGAACCTTTCCCCCATAGCAAGAAATCACTGCCAATTGCACCCTTAAGGAACTAGCAGCCAAACCCTTTTCAAACCCAGACTGCAAAAAAAAGCTAAGATGTCTGGGACAGAAGCAGAGGATTGGCTAGCCTGCCTATTCTCGCACCACAACTCAAATATACACCATGCCCAGATATACACCAGACAGGTCAGCCTCTTCCAGACCTTCAGCAAGGTCGCTATCACTGGGCCAGAGTATCCTTTCTTCCTCAGCCTCGCTCTTTCGAGCCATGCCGTGAGAATTGATCCACCTGAGGCATGCAGACTAGCCTCTGTGTCAATAGATCCTCTGATCGACAGGCGCCACGGCTGGTCCACCAGCACCCATACCAGATTGGCATACCAGACACCTTGGCCAGGCTGGGGCAATTAAAATGATAAACGCCTGGTGAGCCTCTATCTGCTGTATCACCTGGCCGATGAGCACCCACGGTGGAAACCCCAGCCCCTCAGACATGCTTTCTCTTCTGCTGAAAAACCAGCTCGCCTTGGGTGACTGTAATGTTGCCATCAAATCCATAACCAGAGTGCCCCAACCACGAGCCACCTGCTCAAATATCTCCTGATTGAGCGTCCACTCACCTGGGTCCAAGTGCACTCGGCTCAGGTAGTCAGCCACCATATTCAACTCCTGCAACATGTGCTGCCAACAAGGCCTGGAGGTGATTTTCTGCCCACTCAGATGACAAACAGTTCTTCAGCATCTTCCTCTAAGTCTGTTGTCCTCTTGCCAAAGTGGTTTTGGGGGGGGGGGGGGTTGCTTCTGCTTATCCTTGGGCAAGCACCCACCTTTGGATTCCTCCAAGTCCTCTCCAACAGCAGCTTGTTAAGACTGTCGTGAGGTACAAGGTTCAGAGCCGATGGAAACAGAAAATTCACTGCAAAGTGAAACCAGAGTTGACAGCTCTGAAGCAAGCATGGAGGGTTGGCATAGAAACCCCAAACAAATAACGTCACAGTATGCTAGGGAACGCCCATCCCACAAGCTAATTCCTGTTTCATCAGGGAAGGGGAAACAGCTGGTGGGGAGTGGAGCCCAGCCCAACGGAAAAAGAAACACAGATAAAAATCCCTTAGTGGAGGATAGAAGAGAGACTACTAAGAGACATGAGGAGAGACCTGACGAGAGGCAGGAAGGAAGTCCTAGGTACAATCCTAGACACAGAGAGAGACCTGGAAGAAGCCAAATAGAGAAAGACAGATACCCTGAATTCAGCCAAGGCTTGAGGCTGGGAGTCCCAATCTCACTCAGGGAAGCTTCTCGGAGGAGGGGAACTGTGAGAGATATACAGTCCCAGGTCGCAGAGAGCAGTGCACAGCTGGCAAAAGCACTGGGGATTTCTGCCATTCCAAAAGCAAGGAGGTTTACTCTAAAAGCCAGAATAGACAGCCACAGTCTTATAACTACAGATATCCTGAACGTAACGCTCATTTTCCTGTTACAAAGGTTTTATCTGAAGGAAAGAAAAAGTTTTACCTGACACCAGATTGCAGCCAAGAGAGGTTCCTGGGAAAAAGCTGTTTAGAAGACAGGAACGTAACCCATAATAGCCAAGCAGAAGAGGACAGTTTGTATCCTTGCACTTACCAGGAGCTGTGTGCTCGAGAATCCAATACTTATGGTAAACACCCAGACTCCTCTAGCTGGTTGGGGGAAGGGAATACACTGACTGAAGCTGAGAGGTTTTCCCAGTAGGCAGAAGAGTTCTCTCCACGGGACACTGAAGGAGAGAGTGACCCCATGCAATGGGATTCCTACCAACCCCCTGAGCCTGAGGTATACATGGACTGCTCATATATGATACCTGATAATGTACAGTCTCTTTGTTAACATTGTTGGAGTATTTGAAAAGAAGAAAACAGTCCAAAAGAGCATTTGGGAGCTAAACTGTTTTCTGTTCTTTTGTGCCTTAAAGCTGAAGACAAGCATTGTTTGAGTTTACTTATTTTTGTTATACCAGAAGCTTGGTTTTTCTGTTACTGTAACCTTTTGTTCAATGGTCAACGATATCCAACCCCGGGAGGGGAATAAATTCCTATTTAACCTGAAAATCACTCGTGCACAACTATAATTTCTTCAAGTGCTGTAGAACTACATTACCCAAGAGGCCGTTCCAAACCTCACCTAGTGGTTCCCAGACACACGAAGCACAACTGCCCACTCACCTAGCTCAAGCTGCATGCCTCTGGGAAGGTGAGTGGTGACACATCTGGCGTAGGTTTTAGGATGGTTGACCTTGGATAAAGGACATTATACACGAAACTACGGTACCAGGACTCCTGCACAAGCAAGTGGGCTACCGGAAGGCTGCAAGAAAAGTAAAGCACAAGAACACAGCTTCTTTTCCTGAATGCTGACCTCTACACGAAGCCTCAGGTAATAGCACCTGGGCATAAGTGAGGGAGGATATCGCAGGAAAAGGGGGCGCTGTGGGGCTGGAAAAAAAAAAATCTAAAAAAAAAAAAAGGGAGCCGCACTTGGGTTTTTTTTCTGTCTCTTTTAGTGCAGGACTGACGGCAGAAGATGGAGGCAATGGATGTGATGGCCTGGATGCGGCAGCAGTGGGATACGCAAATGGAGCTCGCGAAGCGCATCCAGGAAGAAAATGCTACCCTTATGAGAGAACAGCAGAAGCCGTTGCTGGAGGCTGTGACAGCGCTGCTGAAGGAACCACGAGAACCACGGATTGAGAATCCTATGGTTGTACCAGGGACCACATTGAACGCAAGTCATGCCTTCTCTTTAGGACAATTGAGTCCAACTGATAACATAGACGATTTTATTGATGCATTCGAGCGTATTGGGCAGGCATTAAAATGGCCTGATAATCAATGGGCCACCCGCTTTGCAGTTTCGCTGACAGGCGAAGCCCTGTCAGCCTACAAAGCCATGCCAGCCACCCTTGCGGGGGATTATATTGAGATAAAGAAAGCGGTAAAGGACAGGTTGGGGCTCACTACCTCACATTATAGGAGGCTATTTAGGGAAGCTCGCCTGAAACCGCAAGAAACCCCAAAGGCGTTGCAGCAACTTCTGAAAAATCTGGCTTGGAAGTGGTTAAGTCCAGAAACAAAATCTGTAGAAAGCATGCTAGACACAGTAATCTTAGAGCAATTTGTACAAGCGGTGCCTAAAGAGATGAGAATGTATCTCGCCTTGCAGGACTGCCGGACCACCGAGGAAGCAGCAAATTTGGCTGACCGTTTTCTGGAGGCCCAGATTGCTGATCCCTCGGAGCGGAGCGTACTGCAAGCCGCAGGTTTGTTTGGTAGTAAAAAGGGAAAGATTCCCTATAGAGAAAAATACACTATGGCAAGTATGAATGTTAAGAATGATAATGATGATGATGTTTTTGTGCCTAGAGGGAATGTTTCTGTACCCAAAGGAAAATGCTATCTGTGTGGGAAAATGGGGCATTTTAAAAGGGAGTGTACAAAACGAACTGTCCTGATGTCTGGGGTGGATGAGCCAGTCCAGGATGGGTTTCTGCTACCCGTTCAGGTAGAAGGCATGGACGCGCTGGCACTGCTTGACTCGGGGGCCGACCAGAGCATGATTTCCCGTAGGCTCTGGGAGGCCATCGAGAGGCGTCGTTCGTCGCCCCCGAGCCAAGCAGAGGGCCAAGTACGCATGAGGTGTGTACACGGTGCGTCATCGCCTTACCCCTTATATGTGATAACTGTGAAGGGGTTGGGAACCACACGCTCTCTACTGTTCGCAGTAGTGCCCAAATTACCACATGAGATGGTGTTGGGGCATGATTGGCCACATTTTTATAAGGAAATAGGTGAGGGCCTTAGCCGATTAGGCTATAAATGTACACTACCCCCAACAGAGATAAAGGGAACAGGTTTAGAGGCTTTAACAGCCAAAATTCCTGCGCCCCTGTTTGGAAATCCCAAAAAGGCTCCTAGCCCAACCCAGGCCCGAGTTAAGGGGGTACCCCCGGGGAAGACAAAATTTGTGTTACAGTTTTGCCGGACGACACCAAAGGCCAAAAGCCCCCAAAGGGCTTCCATTGGGTCCGCTGGGTATGATCTCTTCAGTGCTGAAAATACGGTGGTGGAGAAGGGAGGAAAAGCCCTAGTGAATACAGGGATCCAGATTAAACTACCCGAGGGATGTTATGGGAGAATAGCTCCTAGATCGGGTCTTGCAGTTAAAAACTCCCTAGACATTGGGGCGGGAGTAATAGACCCCGATTATCGGGGCCTTGTAAAAATTCTCATTTTTAACTTCGGGGAGAAGGATTTTCAAATCCGGGAGGGAGACCGAGTTGCACAATTAGTGTGTGAACGGGTAGGATTCCCGGTAGTAGAAGAGGTCCCAGCACTAACACCCACGGACAGGGGGGAGGGTGGTTTTGGTTCCACGGGTCAAAGGGAAATAAAAGGGATGACAGCCCTAGCTGAGGAAAAACGGGAGGAAGGCCTTGGGCCACAAACCTCGGATTGGAGGGAACAGCCGGAGCCAAGGTTAGGCACGGACCTATCTCAATCTCAGCGGCGGGAGCTGACCCAACTGTTGGGGAACTTCAAGGATGTCCTCACAACCAAGCCGGGCGAAACCCACCTAGTCACCCATGAGGTAGTCACAACACCAGGCCGCACGATTAGACAGCGGCCCTACCGTATGCCTGAGGCAAAAAAGGCAGAAGTGATCAGGCAGGTTAGAGAAATGGTAACAATGGGGATAATTGAAGAGTCCCACAGCCCATGGTCAAGCCCCATTGTATTAGTCCCGAAGCCCGATGGAACACTCAGGTTTTGCATCGATTTCCGGCAAGTAAACGATATTTCGCAATTCGATGCATACCCCATGCCACGCATCGATGACTTGCTGGATCGATTAGGCCAAGCCCGATACCTGACCACTTTAGACCTAACCAAAGGGTATTGGCAAATACCCCTTATGCGTGGGTCAAAGCCGAAAACAGCATTTAGCACACCTATTGGCCTATACCAATTTAGGCGAATGCCGTTTGGACTGCATGGGGCGGCAGCCACTTGCCAGCGGTTAGTTGACCAGGTGTTGAGGCCCCACCATGACTACGCCCTAGTGTACATGGATGATATCGTCATTTATAGTACTACGTGGGCCCAACACCTGGCTAGGGTGGAGGCAGTGCTCCGGGCACTGCGGAAAGCGGGCTTAACCCTAAACCCCGCAAAATGTGTGTTTGCCACGGAGGAGGCGAAATACTTAGGCCACTTAGTGGGGAGGGGGATAGTGAAACCATTAGCCAATAAGGTCCAGAGAGTCCAGGATTTTCCCCGTCCTGTCACCAAGAAACAGGTGCGCAGTTTCTTGGGGCTCATCGGTTATTATAGAAGGTTTATACCTCGGTTCGCAGACGAAAGCCTTCTGTTCACCGAGATGCTAAAAAAGAACGCCCCTAATAGGGTCCGATGGACCCCAGAGGCTGAAACAGCATTTACCTCCCTCAAGGGGAAACTCTGCACAGCCCCGATATTAAGAGGGATAGACTCCAGTCTACCATTTGTGGTACAGACAGACGCGTCAGAAAGTGGGTTAGGCGCGGTACTTTCCCAGGAGTTCGAGGGAATAGAGCACCCGGTCACCTATATCAGTCGGAAGCTCTCCAAGGCCGAGAAAAACTACTCGACCGTCGAGAAAGAATGCCTGGCCATCAAATGGGCAATCGAGGCATTCCGGTTTTATCTATCGGGCAGGAAGTTCCTTCTTATAACGGACCATGCCCCGTTGAAATGGTTGCACCAAATGCGGAATTCCAACGCCCGACTCACAAGATGGCATTTAGCCCTACAGGCTTTTAATTTCGTAGTCCAACATAGGGCGGGTAAGCTACACGGCAATGCGGACGCACTCTCCCGAATTACGTACTGTCCGACGGAAAGTTCAGCAGTACGTAATATTTTAAGGCGGGGGATCTGTCATGAGGTACAAGGTTCAGAGCCGATGGAAACAGAAAATTCACTGCAAAGTGAAATCAGGGTTGACAGCTCTGAAGCAAGCATGGAGGGTTGGCATAGAAACCCCAAACAAATAACGTCACAGTATGCTAGGGAACGCCCGTCCCACAAGCTAATTCCTGTTTCATCAGGGAAGGGGAAACAGCTGGTGGGGAGTGGAGCCCAGCCCAACGGAAAAAGAAACACAGATAAAAATCCCTTAGTGGAGGATAGAAGAGAGACTACTAAGAGACATGAGGAGAGACCTGACGAGAGGCAGGAAGGAAGTCCTAGGTACAATCCTAGACACATTGAGTGACCTGGAAGAAGCCAAATAGAGAAAGACAGATACCCTGAATTCAGCCAAGGCTTGAGGCTGGGAGAAGAGAGAAGGGAAGGGAGTCCCAATCTCACTCAGGGAAGCTTCTCGGAGGAGGGGAACTGTGAGAGATATACAGTCCCAGGTCGCAGAGAGCAGTGCACAGCTGGCAAAAGCACTGGGGATTTCTGCCACTCCAAAAGCAAGGAGGTTTACTCTAAAAGCCAGAATAGACAGCCACAGTCTTATAACTACAGATATCCTGAACGTAACGCTCATTTTCCTGTTACAAAGGTTTTATCTGAAGGAAAGAAAAAGTTTTACCTGACACCAGATTGCAGCCAAGAGAGGTTCCTGGGAAAAAGCTGTTTAGAAGACAGGCACGTAACCCATAATAGCCAAGCAGAAGAGGACAGTTTGTATCGTTGCACTTACCAGGAGCTGTGTGCTCGAGAATCCAATACTTATGGTAAACACCCAGACTCCTCTAGCTGGTTGGGGGAAGGGAATACACTGACTGAAGCTGAGAGGTTTTCCCAGCAGGCAGAAGAGTTCTCTCCACGGGACACTGAAGGAGAGAGTGACCCCATGCAATGGGATTCCTACCAACCCCCTGAGCCTGAGGTATACATGGACTGCTCATATATGATACCTGATAATGTACAGTCTCTTTGTTAACATTGTTGGAGTATTTGAAAAGAAGAAAACAGTCCAAAAGAGCATTTGGGAGCTAAACTGTTTTCTGTTCTTTTGTGCCTTAAAGCTGAAGACAAGCATTGTTTGAGTTTACTTATTTTTGTTATACCAGAAGCTTGGTTTTTCTGTTACTGTAACCTTTTGTTCAATGGTCAACGATATCCAACCCCGGGAGGGGAATAAATTCCTATTTAACCTGAAAATCACTCGTGCACAACTATAATTTCTTCAAGTGCTGTAGAACTACATTACCCAAGAGGCCGTTCCAAACCTCACCTAGTGGTTCCCAGACACACGAAGCACAACTGCCCACTCACCTAGCTCAAGCTGCATGCCTCTGGGAAGGTGAGTGGTGACAAGACACGACTTGAAAGCACCATCCACCACCCAGTTCTTCAGTCACAGATAGCAGTGAGCTGCCACCAGCGAGGCCATACTCAGAGTCCCCTGATTAGATCGAAATGGGTGTCTGCAAGATTGGAATCAGGGATGACCTGTTTGGACACTTCTCCAGACCAGTCTGCTGGCTGCTGCACCCGCTGCAACCAGCAAAGGCAGGCTCTAGCTACCCAGGTCCCACAAATGGAGGCCTGTAAGGCGAGGGCGTCGATATCAAAGGCTGTTTGAGCAAGGTGTCCAGCTTCTTGTCTTTGAGGGCTGTGCTACCTTCCACCGAACTGTCATCTTGGTCACTGCCAACACTGCCATGTCTACCCTAGGGGACTGAAAACATTCACACTCCTGCTCCGGTAATGGGTACAGGTGAGTCTTGGCCATATGCCCCTGAGGCCCACATCTGGCAGACTTCACTCTTCTTGGATCATTTGCTTGACCACTTTGTGCACCGGAAAAAATCTTCTGCAACTTCCATACTGTCTGAAGCAGGAGGTCCAACGCTTCATCCTCCACAGGCACACCCACCAGTATATTGAGGGCTTTCAAGGACTCCCCGATGAGTGCCTGCAATTCCTCTCATTGGAAAAAAACACACCACTCGTGACTGGTCCTCTTGCTCAGGGATCTCTCCTTCCTCCAGTTCCTCAACTTGGGACTCTAGTTCCATGTTCAGGTCTTCCACATCCTGCTCCTCCGATGAAGGTAACTACCCTTCCTCTGAGAGCCCAGCCTTCGCGGCTACTGCTGCCTCTGCAACACCTGCCTTCAAGTCTGCTGCTTGCTTAGGATCCTGGCCTCTGCCCTCTGCTGGTGCATGCAAAAGGCCTAATTAGCAACAGGACACAAACTGGGAAAAAAATCTCCCAGAAACCCTACTTCTGCCTGATTTCGCACAGAAGGCGGCCTGGGGATGGCTGAGGGGCCTAAGGCTGACTCAAACCCTGAATCCAAGGACCCTTCTGTAACCTGCACCTCCCTGGCTGGAGAGGGGTCCCTTTCCTGATGCTCATGCAGATCCTTTTCCAAAGGCTGTGGCCTCCTGTATGCATTCCAGACAAACCTTCATCTGAGACCACCCTCCACCGGGTCCCACATACCAGGCACTGAGGTCTGGCTGGCATGATAGCCTATCCGCCACCAGTCCCCAATACAGATATCCTGGGAGGAAAAAAAAAAAAAAAAAAAGGGACCCCATAGCCCAACCTGAATCCAAGCCCCTAGCCTTGAAAATGTGCAAGGGGACTTGAAGTATGGCATGGAGGAATAGCCTAATGGTTAAGAACACTGGCTTGGGAACCCAAAGACCAGGGTTCGATTCCCACTAGCACTCCTTGCAGCCAGGGCCAGCCCGTCCATTGAGCAAGAATGTTTTTTGCACAGGGCCCCGCGTTTCAGGGGGCCCCGCGCAAAGAACATTCTGCTTTTTTCAAAATTAAATTAAAAAAAAACAAAACACTGGCTGCTACTGCTGCAGCGGCAGAATGGACTGTCCCGCGGGGCCCCCTCTGCCCGGCTGAATCCCTCCCTCCCTCCGTGACGGCTGAGCCTCTCTGTGGCGGCTTTGAGAACCGCGAAGGGAGAGTGTCTCCCTCGCGTCTGTTAAGCCTGCAGGGGCAGATGGGAAATTTCCCATCAGCCCCTGCGGGCTGTGATAAGGAAGCTTATCATAGCTCAGGTAGGAGCTATAGAAAAGATGATGTGACTCTGAACAAGCAACCTGTCAGTTCTGGTAGAAGTGAGAAAACAGAGTTTTCACATAAAAAAGACTACCAGTCCCAGAATGCACCAGGTTTCCAGCAGCCATGAGAGGGGCTGAAGTGAGAAAATGTGTGTGCAATCAAGAGAGCTATGAGGTAATCCCTAAGCACTCATCTCAAAGGGCAGGGCCTGATTCAAGACAGCTGCACTGTGTTAGGGAGCAGCACACATTAGGAAAGAATAAGAATAGAGATTTTTCTTCAGATAACAGCTTCAGGGAGAACTTCAAGAACAGCTTCAGCAAAAGCCACAGAAAGAGCTTGAGGGAGAGCTTCAGCAACGGCTACAAGCTCAAGCACCAGTATCACCTGGAGAAACAGAAGCCAAGCCAAGCCAAGCGGATAGAGAAAGAAGGAAACTCTCTGGAAGGAAGAGAAGAAAGCCCATTGGAAGGTCTGGGAGATTCCAAGGCAGTACTCATACTGGGAGGTATTCCAAAAGTCAGCAGAGTCCATTGGACTGGATTCAGCCAGAGGAATGGAGTGGCAGAGATAGGAATCACCAGTGGCTACCTGGAAGAGAGAAGACTGCATGTGGAAGGGACTTTCAGACCAAGGCCAGAAGGTATGTGAGAGGAGATCCAGTGTCCAGGGATCAAGATTGGAAGGCTGGACATCAGAATTGGGTTACATATTGGCCAGGCTATACAGAAAGGAATAATGATAGCAGGAGAGGCTCAGGTATGAACACTGATCCAGACCCTATCTATAATAGAGAATGGCAGCAAGGGAATAAGCATTCTCATGATAGTGCCTTAATGAAAGACTCGTCTGTGCCAATGTATGATAGTGACCATATGCTGATTGATACAGCAGATGAAAATACAGTTTATATGGACTGTTCTCTATCTAAATGCTATTGCTAGCTTTCTCTGAGCAAACACATCAGCCATCACAAAGAAACCTAACTTTGTTCTTTATTTCCACTGCAAACAGCTCTTAAAGCAGGATTTGGGCTCACACAGCAGCAGCCAGCCAGCTAAAGGCTTTCAGCTGGTCCATTGATAGTAATTAGGGCTGCACCTGATTGTGTGTGTGAGCAAGGGAGAATCACTGCTGAGATCGGCGTGGAAAATAAGCAGAAGTTAACCTAACCAGCAAAGTTTATTCTTTACTTTGTGCCTTTGTATTTGGTAATTATTTGCTAAGAAAACATTAGCTAATTGCCTGACAAGCTGAAGGTTGTTTTCTGGTTTACTTTGTGACTTTTTGTTATCCATTAAAACACTGCAAGCAAGTAACCTCATTTATAGTGCTATCAAGCATACATGTGCTGGGTGAATTAAACCCCATCAATAAAAGAAGTATTTTATTGATCTTACCACTTGGTTTCACAACTCAAATTATTGTCATCAGCTGTGTTTGGGAGTGAATGAACTACAATACCCACAATACCTTGCAAGAATCATATGAATATATGCATCGTCAAGATTGTGTAAGTTCTCACCCTAGGCAGCCGTCTGACAGGGCTTAACAGACACGAGGGAGACACTCTCCCTTCGTGGTTCTCAAAGCCGCCACAGAGAGGCTCAGCCGTCAGGGAGGGAGGGAGGGATTCAGCCGGGCAGAGGGGGCCCCGCGGGATAGTCCATTCTGCCGCTGCAGCAGTAGCAGCCAGCGTTTTGTTTTTTAATTTAATTTTACTTGAGCCGATGGGGGGGGGGGGGGTTAGGACTAGAAATGGGCTGGGGGGGTTAAGACTGGAGGTGGGCGGATGGGGTTAGGACTGGTAATGGGCTATAGGGGGCTAGGACAGGAAATGGGCTGATGGGGAGGGGTTAGGACTTGAGGTGGGCTGATGGGGTTAGAACTGGAAATGGGCTATGGGGGGGTTAAGACTGGTAATGGGCTGGGGGCTGTCTGGTAATGGGCTGGGGGGGGTTAGGACTGATAATGGGCTATGGGGGGGCTAGGACAGGAAATGGGCTGATGGGAAGGGGTTAGGACTTGAGGTGGGCTGATGGGGTTAGGACTGGCAATAGGCTATGGGGGGCTGACTGGAAGTGGGCTGATGGGGGGTTAGGACTGGAAGTGGGTTGATGGGGGGGGCTAGGACTGGTATTGGGTTGGGGGGTTGCTAGGACTGGAAATGGGCTGATGCAGGGACTAGAAGGGAATGGATGCTGGGTGAGGCTGGAAATAGAAGGGAGCTGATGTTGGGGGAGGATTAGAATGGGATGTGGCTGGAAGAGTAAAATGGAGAAGAGAAATATTTTGTGTGGGAGGGATAAAAAAATCTACAATTGGCCGGGTATTGGGAGAGTAAGTGGGGATTGAGGATGGAGGGGTAAAATTTGAGTGGATGAAATAGGAATGAGGAAAGAGCAAAAGGAGAAAGATTAGTATGTTAAAGCAGATGTAGAGAGAGAATGGAAAAAAACTAGAAGAGAGAAGAAAGGACAAATGGACAGCAGACGATGGAGAGTTAGCAGAAGACACAAAGAAACCAGAAGAAAGTGGCTGGAGCAATTGCAGCTGAAAAAAAATGCACAAAAGGTAGAAAAATCATCTCTATTTTGAATGTATTAATTGGAATATGTCAGCTCTGGTAAATATGCATCATTAACATCTGCGCTTTGTTTAGTACAAGCGCAAATTAATGTATAGTTTTATTTCTACAGTGTTGTACATGCCAAGTTTGGCTTTTGGGATTCCCAGTTTAATTATTGTCTTCCTGTTTCTAAATTGTGATTACTTGTTTGGTGATGGTCTATGTTCTGCATGTGTAACTGAGCTGAGGTGTTCTGTTTATATAAGTCCTATTTGACATTGCCACTTGTTCTCTTTCCCCAGTAGGTCATGTATTCTTGTTCTCTGAAATGTATTGGTTTAATATTTGCAGTGTTGCCTTTTGATTGGTAGAGTATGGTGCTTTGTGAGTCCTGGTAGTGCTGTTAGGATACGGTGGGTTTGCTATGGGTTCTAAATGGGTAGTGTTTGTAGTAGTTCCTAATGTGTCTGGCAGTTGGCACTAGATTATAGTAATGAAGAAATCTTTTAGTCTTTCTTTATCCATACACTCATTAAGAGGCACGTTTACTAAAAGTTAGTATATGGTAACATTATGCAAATATTTATGCAAATGAGGCCCCACACCCCCCTTGGGCCGCCCCTGCTTGCAGCCTTGGGCAAGTCACTTAACCCTTCATTGCCTCAGAAAAATCCCAAGTTATCAATGTCCCTGTTTAATGTACATTACCAAGTTTAAGTTTCAATGTAAACCGCTTTAATTGAAATGATAAAGTGGTATATAAAACCTGTTAAATAAAATAATGCAAACATTTTACAAATAAAGAAAGGAAAAGAAATGACAAGAAGAAAGGCAGGCTCCTAGGCCCTATCATGCACTTCCCAGGCAAAAATTCAAAAGCACATTGCAGGCCAAGTCCTCCTTAACCCCCCTGCCAACAGGGGAAAGAAAAAAACTTTGCCGCAAAGGAATTCACTAGGCTGCCGCCAGGAGGCAAAGACGAGTGCCGCTGTTCCTGCATTGTTCCAGACTCCCTCCACATGGTCTAGGACCCTGCTCCCAGGGCCGGCCTGCCTCCCGCACTCTTTCTGAACGTAGCATTGCCTTTGTGGCCTCCAGTGGCACAGCAAGAACTCTCCCCTGCTTTCTGGGGCTTACTTCCACTTTGCCGTGGCTGTCCCCAGTGCCTCTGGTCACCCCACATGCTCAGCCACTCAATCAGGCTTTGGCACAGAGGGCCGTTTCAGGAGCTGCTTGACTCACCATCATTGTTTGGGGGGCAGCTCCTCACCCAGTGACTGGTTTAGGAGCCACCTGTTCTCCCAGATTGAGGAGGACCCCCACTTGCCTTCCCCAAACACTATGGAGAATGGGGGAATCCCCTCCTTTTGCCTGCTGTGCTCTCCTCAAAGAATTTTTTTTTAAAGGCAAAACCACCAAAAAACAAACAAAACACACTAAGCATAGAGTCCTAAGGCAGTCAAAGAACAAGAAAACATCTCCTTTGTTGTGAGCCAGGGGTGCTAGACTCAGAGGACAACTCCTCCAGATGCATACTGGGGCTGGTAGGTGGTGCCAGCTGCATAAAGATAGGTGTCATCAAAAGATGACATGCTCAGTCTCCAAGCTGCTGGAAGAGGTAAACGACCCAGGAGGTGCAAGACTGGACTGGAGGGACGATAAGGAACAGATCTTTTAGATTGCTGGCTAATGTCTTCCAAATTTCCTGGCAAAGCTGTGTAAGTATGTCAGCCACATCCCATTGTTGTAATTCTTTAATGGAAATGCCATCAATACCCAGTGCTTTGTTCTTTGATAATGCTTTCAAATACTGCTTCTACTTTCATCATAAATAGTTCTTGATCATAAGGTATAGGTTAAAACAGCTGTTGGCTCACTTGATCTTTATGGTATAAAGACTATATTCTTTCCACCTTTCTTGATTTTCTCAGCATCATATATAAAAACCACACAAGTATGTCTCTTTACTAGTTACCTCATTTTAAAACTACTCACTTAATGTCTTTTCAAAGGATTTTCTATTGGGAGTCACAGGCAAGTCAGTCTTCCTGGAAGTAAAATGTCTCTTACCAACTGGTCTGCAACCATGATTTGCAGGTACCAAAAAGGAGAGCCTCTATTTTTCCCACTTCCATCATATTATGCATTTTGGAATCACTCCTGAACAGAATTGTGTAACACTAGAATTTCCAAACAGAAAACTAGTCCCCTCCCCCCACCAGATCTGCATTTCTTGCGCTGATAACTCACTCTAGGGAGCATGCAGAACTAGTTTGCCCCACCTAAGCTTACTGTACCCCTCTGCTCTGCTAGCCAGGCAGAAAAGAGCCACACTTGCACATTCATCTTTGCTGAATATTTTTACTCTGCCATTCACCACCATCTGCTGCCTGTTTTCTGTACAGAACAATAAAGTAACTAATATTTAAAAAACTGAACATTGCATGAAATTATTTTATTCCAGTTTGACATGTTAATCTGAGTAAAATGCCTGCAAAGAAGTACAGGTAATTTAAAATAAGTGCAGCCTTGTTGTTATCACCTTATTTAAAATATACATGGCTGTGTACACATAAGAGCTCTTCAAAATATTTATTCTGTCCATACAAAAATACTCTTCCCCTATCAGCGAATGAGTTACTGGAAGCAGTTTGGTATTTATGGTCAAGTGACTGGAGTAAAGGCCTATGTCAGATACCACCAGCAGCAAAAGGTCACAATGTTTGCGTTTCTTCCCATCTGATTGATGCCTGCTAAGGATCTAGTTTTATGGTGTACTTGTGATGCGTGGCAAAGTACTCTAGAAGGGTTTCCGTAGTAGCAGCAAGTGCATTCTCAAACTGGAGGATGATGCCATTAATGAGTTTGCGCTTGGACAAAAAAGAAAAGTCAGAAGATGCAGAATCAGCATTTACACAAAGTACAGCCCCCAGCCCCCCTCCCCCACAAAAGTACAAGACAGATCAAAGGGAAGAGGGGCAGTCAGGACGCACCTATGGAAGCAGGGGGTGAAATTCTATGGCAAAAACCAACACCACATGACCACTTACATAGAAGCACTTTGTCCTCTCGAGCTCCAGTCTGACGAACTCTTCCATGGTCAGGTCATCAACATTCTTTGGCAGAGTGATGAAAGCACAGTTAGTGGAGCGCTTGGTGTGTTCCATCCTGGGGAGGAGGTGGAGGGAAATCCTTAGACATCATAATGTAGCATGTGCGGAGCTTTTTTGGGATGGAGGAAAGGGAAAAGGCCAGGGTTTGGTAGATGCCTCCTGCTCCTTTTAGGCTTCAAAAGTGGCTTCTATTGTGCTATGACACCATAACATCATTTTCTAAATAAGGAGGGAACAGTAGTTATACCCTCTGTGCTTTCCTTGTTGGGGAGTTCCACAGGCCATGGCTCTAGAGCCCAGTGCACATGCATCCTAAAGCCTAGCCAATAGTTACCACTGTTTGGCAGTTATAGAAATGCCTCCTTTCCGCCACTCCCCAGAACTTGTGACGCTAGTGCAGAGTTCTTGTGGCTGTATCAGTCCCACAGAAACATGGACTCTTAGGTTGGACTGATGTAAGAATTATCCAAAGATACTGCAAAAGCTGTCCATGAATTTAAAGCTACACCAGACCAATCCCTTCATTAAGGCAACTTCTAATGACACCAAGGGGTACTCTCAAGGCTGGCCCAACTATTAGACAAACTAGGCAGCAAACTAGGGCAACAACTTCTATGGGTGGTAAAGAGCATAGCATTCAAAGCTAAACAATAGATTTTTCTATTATACAAGCCTACGTCCCTCTAATTGTATTGAGATTATGACTACTTTCCTCTGTAGATTCTCTTCTCATAAACTATATTCTCTACAGATCTTATCTAGATGTATGTAAATTTATATATACATTTTTTCTTCTTTCTACTGTTGATTTTAATAAGAACTGGTGGTCTCAGACTTAAATCAGCACTACTCCCTGAAATTCATTCACAGGTGGTGTGCCCTTTTGCATCAACGACCACTTTCGTTCTTAATCTTCACCAACTGGTGTTCAACACTCTTAATTTTACATTCATAGATTTTTTCCAAATTCCTTTGTTTTGTAAAGATTGTGCTTATCTTGATTATTTCTTGTATTTACGAAGATTGTGCTTATCTTAATTGTTCTTGATGTTGTTAGTGCAAAACAATAGATTTTGACAGCAAGAGGGGGAATAAAGCTTAAGGCCTGCCTAAGGCACCAACATTCGAACCAATTCTGGGGCTGGCCTTGCATACTCTAATAAGTGGTAATTATCAGGACACTCAGGCAGAAGGCCTACCAGAAGCCAGCCTTGTGGCTTACTCACACAGCTTCCAAGTTACAGTTCTAGGAGGAAGATTATAGGCCAGTCCTAACAACTCTATTCTGTTGCATTATGGACCAGAAGCTGTGGTTTCAATAAATAGAATTGGGGACTACAAATACCACAGTGCTTTGGTATGCAAGTTCTTGGCCCATCCTGTTTTTGAAGTCTTCCTCATGGAGCTGGGTAATTCAGCAGCTCTGTAGAAAGAACCAAACATCTGAACTGATAGTTTTCTTCAGGCTAACCAGTCAAGATCAACCAGAATATCATCTTTCTTTCTGAGAAGCCATAGTACCATCAACTCTTTGAAGAAAGTTTTTATATAGCAGTGTATTTGGAGGCCTTTATAAAAAGAGGATTCTCTGGATCTTGGAATACTACCTTAAATTGGATTCCTGGAGAATCCAGCTTTTAACCTACTTGATAGCAGTGATTCAGACATGCCCCTGAGCTAGTGGGCAGCGCCAGTCATGTTTCTATGGCAGAAGTGAAAGACTCAAGTTAGATCCAGTGGCAAGGCTGATGGAAGGAAATTAGGTGCCCTAGGCGAACCTCATCCCTTGCACGCCTCCCTCCCCCACACCCACTGCCTCTACTATCTCCTCTCTTCGGATCTACAGCAGCAGCAATGGCTGCCAACAGCCCTGCGGTGATTACCTTACAACTTCGGCACCACAGGAATATTTGCTTCCACCTTCTTCAATGCCCAATGCCGACTTCCTGTTTAAATCCCCACTGCCAAGCAGGTAAAAGCCAGCAATCTAATTTAAGATGGTATGCCTAGATCTGGGGGGGATTCAGTTTTCAACTATTCCTGTGTATTTACTATTTACCTTGGATCATCATCTGGCTCCCAGCCCTCCAGCTCCTTGAGACAGAAGAAACACTGCACTACATCTGGCTCATTCACACTCGGACAGTGGACAAAGCCAGCTCTGGCCATCTACAGAACAGAAGGAAGCAGAGTGGTCAATCTGGAAACCAGCAGAACTAAGAAAACATGTTAGCTGGCCTGAATTACAAAATAAGTAAGAGGGAGAAGAGAGAGGGAAGGGAATCACTAAATCAGTTAGCAACAAATAAGGACCAGATTTATTTATGGCAAGGCAAAGGTGTTATTTCAGGCATCTCAATAAAGTTTCCCTGTTCGAATGAGAACGCAGAAATCTTGTACCAGGTTTAGTTAAATTAGTATGCCAAATATCGATTACCCTGTTTTAAGAGCATCTCCTTAACTTGGTTTATTACAGTGATTTTATTTCTGTTCAGTTTGTGGAAGAAGCTACTGTGTAACCCACCCTCCTTCAGAGCTTGTATTGCCCCATTAGAAAGGAACATCAAGGCTGCTGAAAAAGCTGCCTGGGTACTCACATTCTCAGGGGTACACAGACAACCCTCTGTGAAGGGCCAGTCTGAAAACGTCTTCAGCCTGTTCTCATATTCATACATGCTCTCATATTCCAGCAGGTGCTTTGAAGCTAGAGACAAGTCCTCCAAAAGAGAAGAAGCCATTAACTTCGAAAACGCCACAAAAAAACTGCACCTCCTCCCAACAGCCCAAGACCAGCTCTTCACAGCAGGAGGCGGGGGAATCCCGACTTTGAAAACCAATAAACTGCAACTTTAGGGCTCCAACCTGTAGGGTTTGAGGAATTTAAACAATCCTCTTAACCACGTGCACCTGACAGTGTTCTAGATAGATCCATGAAGACAGGAGAACCCATGACTTACAGAAGCAAGGAGGGGTGAAGAGGAAAAGAACCCGAAAAACCATTAACCTCCCCCATTTCTTAATTCATTGGTACCATCCATCTAATAGCTACAGCTCCAAAATCAACCAATCGACACAAAGAATCTGTTTCCTACTCAGAGCCGGTTTTACAGGGATCCTGATAGTCCTGGGCTTTGAACTCCAGCATTTCGGGCGGTGCAGTTTTGAACTGTTGCCTCGGCAAAGCAAGAGGACAAACCCTTTCTTAGGCTGAAAGGTTTCGATTTACTTTTAAACGAGGCTTTTCCCGCTTCCAAAGCTTAGCATACAGCAATAGCTGCAACCCTAGATAATCATATATTGTATCCCCCGGAGAGGATCCTCTTGCCCTTCAAGAGGGGAAACCTAATGCTCGGCGCAGTCAACTGGGAAATGAATCCAAAGCCCTTTCAGGTCTAGCGCCTGTTACTTTTGGTCATTTGTCTGGCCATCTGTCATTTTGCCTAGCAGGAAGCTACCTGAGCTTAGCACAGCAAGGTCCTAGCGTGGGAGAGGCAGCAAGCAAGAGAGCACCGGTCACATTTCAGCACGAGGAAGGCGCGCAGGTTGCATTCTGTTCAAGTAAGAGAATACTGCAAAATATTTGATTTTTTTTTAATTTGCTGTTTGTAAGTCCTTGGAGCTTCTGCATAAGCATCTAAAAATGTAAGCAATCAAAAAATAAATATTCAATAATACGCTAAATCGACATGCTTTCTGTTATCATTGATATGCATTGATTCTACATTATATATTGAAATGTCAAATATAAATGCATGGGTTAGGTAATGTCTAATCGTGTTTTGGAATCTGCGGTCGTTTTATGAGGGAACGAAGTCTGACGTATAGCATCTGTGCCTTAACTGAAGTATAGAGGCGGAAGAGTGTGTTCGTGTGAGTCCCAGTACCGGAGTAAAAGGGGAGAGAGTGCGGCAGAGCCGAGTCTATGGCATTGTCGGTTCTAGAATAGTGAAAGGTGCGGTTGGGCACTATTAAGTTGTATTGGCGTAGCTCTATGTCTGACGGGGGAGGGGGGTATTGGAATAGTAACGGGTGTTGCAGAGCAGGACTAATGTTCATATGCAGAGCTGAGTATGTTTCCTGGAATAACGGGGGATGCTACAAGACAGACGTGAGGTGCATAAATAGCTAATATCCTAAAAAAGAACTCTTTAAGACTCATGCTATCCTAGATGTGATCTGTGGCGCTCTATAATGTTGTTTCTAAGATTCTAGAACTGAAAAGCTTTCTTTCAGGGACAACAGAACACGTTTTGGTTGGAGAATCCAAACAAACCAATCTCCAGCCCCGCCCCCAAGCTCTCTAGTTGCTGATGCTGGATTGTGCAAAAATATTGGTGGGCTCATGGCCCACCCCATTCCTGTCCCTATGTTTTCTTTCATCACTTCAGTCAGCAGAGCTGCTAAATAAACCAGTTTCTGGAAGCAGACTTCAGTCCAGCCATGGCTTATTGACACCTTCCCTCCCAGTGCATTCTGGTACTAATTTAAAATGGCAGGCACATTGACCAGCAGGTACTGTTGAGATACTAGGACTGTCCAAGATGGAGGATGCACAGCAGATCTGGGACTGGGTAAGAGAAACGGTGCTTACTGTTTCCATTCCTTCTCCCAGGGCTGGTGCAAGAGTATTAGGTGTCTTAGGCATACTTTCCAGTCAGTTGGCCATGATATTGTCTTCCAAATTTCTTGGCAGAGCCTTGTAAGTATGGTAACAGCTGCATTCGATTGCTGTAATGAAGATTATTTAACAGAGACTACAACCATACCTGGAACAAGAACTACTTGAAGTGCAAGCAGGGTTCAGGAAAGGGTGAGGAATGAGAGACATCATCGCAAATGTGAGAATGGATCCTTGAAAAGATTAAAGAATACCAAAAGGATATCTATTTGTGCTCGACAATAGCAAGGCTTTTGACTGTGTAAACAATGAGAAACTCTGGGCCACATTAAGAAGCATGGGTATACCAGAACACCTGATCGTTCTCTTGCACAATCTGTATGATGATCAAGAAGCAACAGTTCGAAGGGAACAAGGAGAAACAGAATGGTTTAAAATAAGCAAGGCTGCATACTTTGCCCCTACCTGTTTAATTTTATATGCAGAACAAATCATCAGAAAAGCAGGATTGTATGAAGACAACAGAGAGGTGTGAAGACTGGTGGAAGACTCATCAACAACCTTCGCTATGCTGATGATACCACATTACTGGCTGAAAGTGAAGATGATATGAAACATTTGCTTCTCACGATCAAAGAACATAGTCTCAAAATGGGCCGGCACCTTAATGTAAAGAAGACAAAGATCATGACAACTGGCAAAATCAACAAGTTCATCATTGAAGGAGAAGAAATTGAAATCGTAGACAACTTTAACCTACTTGGATCAACTATCAATAAAGAAGCAACAAACAGTCCAGAAATCCGACGACGGATTGCTCGTAGAATGGCTATGAAAGACCTAAACAAGAGTCTCAAGAGCAGAGATGTCTCTCTCCATACAAAGATTTGACTTGTTCAAGCCATGGTAATTTCAATAACATCATATGGATGTGAAAGCTGGACAGTGAAAAAAGAGACAGAAAGAAAATTGATGCCTTTGAATTATGGTGCTGGCAGCGAATACTGCGTATACCATAGACTGCCTGAAGAACAAACCAGTCGGTACTAGAGGAGATCTAACCTAAGCTTTCTTTAGAAGCTCAGATGACAAGGGGGGGCGGAGCCTGATGTCCAGCGGGGTAGACGCTTTGCGCTGAAGCTCCCGAGGGGCCTACTTAGAATCCTGACTTAACATCTGCATAAACTTAATATTTTATACCGAACTTACCGGGGTGTCTTGGGGGGAATGGCGACCCACAAACCAGTGCGCTTGGACTTCGGGTCTCCCTCTTCTTCACATGGAAAACGCTCCAAAACAGAGTTGTCTTCCCCACCTAAGATGGTTCCACCTCGGGTAAGCCCTGAACTGCAACAGGAGATCTTGGAGGAAATACGTGGTGTAAAGGAGCTGGTACAGTCCAACGGAGAGGCGCTCCGAGCCATGCGAGAAGACTTTGGTATGCTTCAGGACTGGCTTGAAGGTCTTTCACTACGGCTGGACAACATGGCGGGGGTCCTCGATTCGCACGCGGTGCGTTTGGTGAACCTGGACAGGGCTGAGCGTCACATACAGGATCTTCAAAAAGAGTTAGAGGATTGCAATAATCGTGCTCGTCGCAACAATGTCAGGCTCATAGGAGTTCCAGAAGGGGCGGAAGCAGGAGATATTAGAGAATTTCTGGTCAAAACTCTCCCTTCCTTGCTGAAGATTACCTTTTGCAGAGATCTGGAAATTGACCGAGCATATCGTGCTCCTACCAACATCGTCCTCAATCGGACGACCCCCCGGCCCATTATATTCCGTTTACTGAGGTATCAGCAAGTTGAGCAAATTCTCAAAGCCGCCCGGGGGATGCCACATCTGCAGTTTGACGATCATAAAGTCTCTTTCTTCCCCGACTTGGCAAAGCCTACAGCTGACCGGCGGAAGGTACTTCTTGCTTTTCGTCCTCGACTTCAACAGTTACAGGCTCGTTTTGGCCTCTTATATCCAGCGAAGCTCAGAGTGACTCTTCATAACCAAGCTAGAACCTTCGAAGATCCCGCTCTGTTAGCAACATTTTTAGATTCCAAAGAGGCAGACCAGATGCGCTAAGTCAACAATTCGGATGGACTCCGCTGGAACTGCCCGCCATTTTGAATGGCCCGGCGCGGTGATTATTGCCTGGAATAGAGACTGCCTGGACCTTCCTTTCTTTTATGTCTACCTCTCTTGGTCTCCTTTTCCTCCATGATGTGCACCTCGGTTGGATTCGGAGCACGCACAGACATATCGGTTATGTTTCAATTTAGGCCTTCTCTGGGGTTTCACCCCGCAGACATCAGGTCGCCTGTAATTTCTGGGGTTTTGCTTCTTCTCTAAGGCACTTCGGTGCTTCTACTGTTATATAGGGCGCTTCATGATTTTTCATTGGCTTATTTTCTATCATATCATGTGTACAGTCATTTATAGTTGATATGAGGGACATTGCGCAACTCGGTGCGCCATCATGTTCCTTTCTCAGAATGTTTGACTTTGTTGTATGGCCTTATGTATGCTCTTAGTATTGAACGGAGGAGGCATCAATAGTCCAATCAATAGAATGACCATTCTTAGTTATTTTAATCATGACCATACTGATTTAGTGTTTCTTCAGGAAATCCATTTCACTTCTGTCGAACCACTGAAACTTGCTGCCAAACCTTATATGGTGGCTGCCTATTCTCCCGCCGTTTCTGAGCGTGGTGAGGTAGCCATCTTAGTTGAGAAATTTTGCCAATCACTGTAATGGATACTGGCTCTGATGGGGAGGGTAGCTGGGCCTGTGTATATTTTAAGGTTAGAGATAGTGCATTTGCGTGTCTTGGTATATATGCTCTGAATGTGGATGACCCTGTTATTGTTATTCGGCGGTGACTTCTACCAAGTACTTGTTCCTCTGATAGATAGCCTGCCGCCTAGAGCGAGTGGTCCGCCCAAGAGTCTCCCCACCCTGCCAGCCCTTATGACCGATTTTGCGTGAATTGCTATATGGAAGTTGCTTCACCCCTCAGACTTCGAGCTTACCTTTTCTCAGCCCCCCCCATCACTCACATTCTAGATCAGCCTTTTCCTATCTCCTCAGTACTGCTATCTCATGTAGACAAATACTCCTGATAGGTTAGCCAATTGGAATGCCATCCAGTGCGCTTGATGCGGGACATGCTATGTGGCCTTTGGTCTACTACACTCCTGTTACGTATGATTGTCCCACATTACAGTATTACTGGAGTCGGGTCTGAGGTCGTCTTCATTCTATTTTATATATATCGGATCCCCTCTTTAGGAAGTTTGTGGGGCTCCGCTTAGCCGCGGGGATCCCCTCTCTTCCTAAATTGGCTTACTTCTTTTAATTTTAATTTTTATGCTGGGTATAGCTGTCTCCTATTTCCTCAATCACGAAATATTGGGAAACATATCTGTCTTTAATTGTCAATATGCGCAACTACCCAGTATGTCTGCCTCTTCCGGTCAAACTATTCACTATTGGTCTAGCTAGAAGACGCTCAACGATTATGTTCAAAATTTCGATGCTCTTAGCTGACTGTTTGATTCTGTATTAATCTTTGTCACATGTTCATCTGGTATCATAGATTCTCCTTCTGTTTGTTTGATGTACAATAATTGTTGTATGTAGGCGCTCATATGATGATTCTAATCAGCTTAGAGAAGAAGCATTGGGGTGGGGGGTAATTGGGGTTGCTTTCTTTATTGTATGTGTGTATTTGTTTCTTTTGATGTGTTGTTACTTTGTTTGTTGTAAAATGAAAATAAACGTTTCAAAAAAAAAGAAGCTCAGATGACAAGACTTCGACTTTCATACTTTGGACATATCATGCGAAGAGAGAGATCATTAGAGAAAGACATCATGCTTGGCAAGGTAGAAGGTCAGCGCAAAAGAGGAAGGCAAGCAATGAGATGGATCGATACAATACAATAACAGCAGCTATGGGTGTCAGTCTGTCAACAATGAGCCGCCTGACTGAAGACTGAACACAATTTAGGACAACTATCCAGAGGGTCGCCATGAGTCGACACCGACTCGATGGCACTTAACAACAACAACAACAGGCAGAATTTCAGCCTTGACCCTCTCAGTTAGCTTTAAGACCCCCGCCTAAAGGATTTTGATGAGATAATTATGATGGAGTTTAATTATCAAAATCCTTTAGGAACATCATCCCTCCCAGAGAATCCTACAAAAAGCATATTTAGACATTATTTTTAAATTTTAAACTTTCTCTTATAAATATATACCTAATGACCCCCTCTTTTGTAAATACATAAAAAGTTAACTGTTGAAGATGCCTGTTTACTTTTTGATAAGTTACTGTTCTATGTAAAACAGCTGTGTTTACACTGTTATTTGAGTTCCATGTAAACCGTCTGAATCGAAGAAAGACTGTATATAAAAAAAATTTAAATAAATAAATGAGGGAGATTTCCAAAAAACATATGCAAGTACAAATGGACTAATTGTAAATTGCCCGTTCCTCCTAAGGAAAAAAGTATGCAGTGATGCATTTTTGAGTTTGTGCTCTTAACACATTGTTTTTGCTTTGACTCTATCTGCTCTTTGCTGCCTGCCCCCCCCCCCCCCCCCAGGAAGCTGCTACTCTAGGCGACCACCTGCTTTGCCTAGTGATTGGGCCGGTCCTGACTTCTCCTGTTCTATGGACCTGAACAACTCGTATCTTTCCCCCTAAAGCCACCTCCTCCTTCCTCCCTTTTCCATTTCTGTAGATAATGCCGCTATCCTCCTTGTGTCCTCGGTTTGCATCTTGGGGTTATCGTTGACGGTTCTTTTTCTTCCTCTTCACATATTCAACAGAAGGCCAAAACCTTTTGTCTTAGCCGGCCACAGAGTTCATCCAAGATGTTGGCACCATAGGCAGACCTTGAGCCTTATACACCCCCCCCCCCCCCCATCCCCTGCTGTCAGAATCTATGGTTTATTCTGAATGTCCATTCCTTTCTGAACACAAGACCTTATCCACACTTCTGTCACCTCTCATGTAGACTACTGCAACTTGCTTCTCACCAGTCTCCCATTGAATCAGCTCTCCCCCTTCAATCTGTTCAAACCTCAGCTGCACACATAATCTGCCAGTGTCTCTTCTCAAGTCACTTCATTGCCTCCCCCATCCAATTCCACATTTTATTTTATTTTACAGTTTTTTTATACTGCTTTATCATTTCAATCAAAGTGGTTTACATTGTAACTTAAACTTGGTAAATGGACATTGATAACTTGGATTTTTCTGAGCAATGGAGGGTTAAGTGACTAGCCCAAGGCATGCTAGTGGGAATCAAACCCTGATCTCTTGGTTCCCAAGCCAGAGCTCTAACCACTAGGCTACTCCTCCACTCCAGTTTAAACTTATATAGTTTAAACTTCTACTCATCTATAAATGCATTCACTCTGTGGCTCATTATTACCTCTCTTCTCTTATCTCTCCCTTTACTCCTCCTCAGCAACTCCGCTCATCAGGCAACTCACTTTTATCTGTGCCCTTCTCTTCTATGGCCAACTCTAGACTTCATTCTTTTCACCTTGCTGTACTGTATGCCTAGAATTGACTACCTGAGGCAGAATGTCAGGCTCCATCTCTGGTCTTATTCAAATCCAGGCTAAAAACATATCTCTTTAAGTCTGGTTTTGGATTCTGACCCCTTTATTCTCCTGTCTGCACTTGTGTGTGTTAATCATTTCCCTTAAGAATTATCCTAGTCCCCTGTTCAGGGTCGGCACTACCATTCGGGAAAGCAGCAGCAGTGGCCGCAAACAGCCCCATGGCGCTTACCTTGAAACTTCAGCATTGTGGGGTTATTTGTGCAGCCCCCTTAGACCGCCGCATGTCAACTTCCTGTTTGCAAAGGAAGTTGGCATCGGGCATCAGAGGGGTTGAAAGCAAACAGCACCACGCAGAAGTTTCAAGGTTCATGCCACGGGACTGTTTGCGGCCATTGCCACCACTGCACATCACGGAGAGGGGTGACAGCAGCGGCAGTGAGCTCCTGAGGGGGAGGAGGGCATCTCATCTCCTTGTGCCAGCCCTGCCTTTCTTTGTTCTTTTTGTTCATCTTGAACAGATTGTAAAATCTGTGGGGAAGGGATTGTCTCGTGTGTGTGGAGAGCACAGTTACTTACCTGTAACAGGTGATCTCTGGGAACAGCAGGAATTAGTCCTCACATATGGGTACGTCGGTACCGACGGAGCCCGTGCGGGAAAGCTCCCCAGCTTCTTAGAATAGAAGCTTTTGGGACCTCCCACTGCACATGCGCACTGCCTTCCCGCCTTCCTGAACAGCTCTCCTCAGTTTCGAGTTTATAGCTGAGTCAACAGAGAGAGGACAGGAAGATAGATAGATAAAAGATACAACTCCTAGGGGAGGTGGGTGGGTTGTGAGGACTAATTCCTGCTGTTCCCAGAGATCACCTGTTACAGGTAAGTAACTGTGCTATCTCCAGGAACAAGCAGGAATAAGTCCTCACATATGGGGACTCCCTAGCTTAGATGCATGGGATCCCCTGTAAAGGTTCGCCATCTTCGTATGGATCTCAGGCATCCATTCTGGGAAGGTGGGCAGGAGTTGTTTAGGAATGGAACAGGTGCTTGAGGACAGCCTGGCCAAACAAGGCATCCCGGCGGGAGTCCTTGTCCAAACAGTAATGGGCTGTGAAGGTATGAACCGAGGCCCAGGTAGCGGCTCGACAGATCTGATCTATGGAAACAGAGTGCAGATGAGCCATAGAAGTTGCCATGGCCCTCACATTGTGAGCAGTGACATGGCCTTCCAGAGAAATGTTTTTGCTCTGGTAAGCAAAAGAAATACACTGAGCAATCCAATTGGAAAGTGTACGCTTGGAGACTGGAAGTCCCAAATGGGAAGGATCAAAGGCCACAAAAAGTTGAGAAGACTTTCGATGTGGCTGAGTCCTATTAAGGTAAAAAGCGAGAGCTCTTTTACAATCCAGAGTATGAAGGTTCCTCTCTGCATTGGATGCATGAGGAGCTGGAAAAAAGACAGGTAGATATACCTCTTGATTAAGATGAAAAGGCGAGACCACTTTAGGCATAAAGTGGGGATTCGTCCTAAGGACCACCTTATCATGATGAAATCTTGTGTAAGGTGGATTAGCCACTAAAGCCTGCAGCTCACTGATGCGGCGAGCCGAAGTGACTGCAATGAGGAAGATGACCTTCCAGGAAAGAAATTTCAAGGAGGTGGAAAACATTGGCTCAAAAGGTGGCTTCATAAGTTGACCGAGCACTAGATTCAAATCCCATGCGACCGGGGTGGTCTGATGGGAGGTTTAGTGAGAGTCAGGCCTCTCATGAATCTTGCAACAAGAGGATGAGAGGAGATAGGTTGTCCATTTATATGTTTCAAGGATGCTGCAATAGCACTTAAATGGACTCTTACCGAATTCGTCTTGAGGCCTGCATTGGATAGATGCAGGAGATAATCAAGAAGAGAATTCAAAGGAAGTGCCAGAGGGTCAAGACCCTGCTGAGCACACCAAATGGAAAAACGTTTCCATTTGAAAGCATAGGAACGCCTGGTAGAGGGTTTCCTAGAGGCAGAAAGGATATCTTTCACTGGTTGGGAAAGATGAAAGTCTTGAAGGCTTAAGCCTTCAGTAACCAAGCACTGAGGTGAAGGGATTTGGGGTTTGGGTGCCACAAAGTCCCCTCCTCCTGAGACAGGAGGTCTGGCGCAGCTCCCAGATCCAAGTAGGATCCCTGGGAGAGCTGTAGAAGTAGAGGGAACCACACTTGGCGTGGCCAGCGTGGAGCTATGAGGATCATAGTTCCATGATCCCTCTGGAGTTTGAACAGAGTCTTGGGAATCAAAGGAATGGGTGGAAAGGCATATAGGAATGCCGGATTCCAATTCAGGAGAAAGGCGTCCGTAGCCTGAGCTCCCTGACACGGAGTTCTGGAACAGAACCGGGGAAGTTTGGCATTCCACGGACTTGCAAAGAGGTCTATGTCCGGGGTCCCCCATTCCTGAAAGATTCGGTTTATTTGGTCCAAATGTAGGGACCATTCGTGTGGCAGCAGAACTCGACTGAGCCTGTCTGCCCGAGAGTTTTGAACTCCTGGGAGATACACTGCTAGCAGGTGAATCTGATGCTCTCTGGCGAAGGCCCATAGTCTTAGAGCTTCGTTGCAAAGCGACAGAGAGCCCGTCCCTCCTTGTTTGTTTATGTAAAACATGGCCACCTGATTGTCCGTCTGAACTAGGACAGTGAGGTTGGCTAGGAGGGAGTGGAAGACCTTGAGGGCAAGGTAAATTGCTCGCAGTTCCAGAAGATTGATATGAAGGGTGGTCTCCTGTAGAGACCAAGTGCCCTGAGTGGAGAGAGTTTGCAGATGGGCTCCCCACCCTGTTTGGGAGGCATCTGTTGTGAGGGTTGCTTGGGTTAGCAATGGTTGAAATGGAGCCCCCAACAACAGATTCTTGGTGGAAGTCCACCAGTGGAGGGACCAAAACAGACGATCGGAGGTTTGTATTTGGTCTGAGAGCGCTCCTGACGCCTGAGTCCACTGAGTGGCCAGGGTCCATTGAGCTGCTCTCATATGAAGACGAGCATAAGGCACCACATGCACTGTGGAGGCCATATGACCCAGTAGGCGTAGCATTTCCCTGGCTGTCAAGTGAGTGCTGGACTGAGCTTGGGAGGCCAAACTCAGGAGGCGCTGGCCTCGAACATGTGGAAGGTAGGCCCTTGCAGTGATGGTGTCCAACTGGGCCCCCTATGAATTCTAGAGATTGAGTAGGGATGAGTTGGGACTTGGGAAGGTTTACTACCAGTCCCAGATACTGCAAAAGGCTCCTTGTGTGGTCCAGGGAAATCTGGGCCTGTGACTGAGTTGGAGCTCGGATGAGCCAGTCGTCCAGATATGGGAAGACAAAGATTCCCATGCCTCTTAGAAATGCGGCTACGACTGCCATGCATTTTGTGAATACTCTTGGAGCAGAGGCTAGACCGAAGGGGAGTACTCTGTATTGGAAATGTTTTCCCTGAAACAGAAAGCGAAGATACTTTCTGTGGAATGGATGGATGAGTATATGTGTATACGCATCCTGTAGGTCTAGAGAACAAAGCCAGTCCTGACCCTGGAGGTAAGGAAGGAGAATGCCGAGAGACAGCATTTTGAATTTCTCCTTGAAGAGAAATTTGTTCAATTCTCTCAGATCTAGGATTGGTCTGAATCCCCCTGTCTTCTTTGGAATGAGAAATAAGGGGAGTAGAAACCGGACCCTTGTTGAGGAAGAGGAACCTCTTCTATGGCCCCTTGGGCAAGAAGAGAAGAAACCTCTTGACCCAACAGGGTTAGGAGAGATGGGGGAGAATTGAATGGTCTCACCATATGATGGGGAGGAAGGCTGGAGAAATGAAGTTTGTAACCCTCTCGAATGATAGAGAGGGTCCATTGTTCTGTTGTGATTTGTTCCCATCTGGGAGCAAAGTGAACCAACCTTCCGGGTATGGTGAGAGGTTCTGGTTGTGTTAGAACCAGAAGTGGCAAGTTCCCTAGGAGCAAGTCAAAACCCCTGAGGGGTTGGAGCCTGCTGAGCTACAGTAGCTGCTGCAGGCTTAGCTCGTGCTTGTTTGGATTGCTGACGCTTAGCAGTATAGCGAGGTTGAGAAGACTGCTGGCCAGTATTTGAAGCAACTCTGGCCTTCTTATAGTAAGGCCTTTTAAAAAGACTTTTTCTTAGTAGGAATTGAAGTGGACTTTGAAAGTCTTTCCAAGGTGGCATTTTCAGCATCCATCTGGGTGGCTTTGATTTGCCACTCTTCCCCAAATAAGTTCTCACCTGTACAGGGCAGATTCCGTAAGCCATCTAGAACCCAAGGTTCCAGATCAGAGGCCTGGAGCCAAGCAAGACGTCGGGCTGCAATAGCAATGCCCGAAGCCCTACTGGCTCCCTCAAAGGAATCATATGCTGCCCTATTAGAGAACTTAGAAACCTCTAAGAGTTGTTTCACTAGGGAAAGGAATCCCTGCTTTTTATCCTCAGGGATAAAGGGGGCAAAATGCCGCACCTTTTTGGCAAGTTCCTCCAGGAACATGCCCATATAGAGACTGTAGGAATTAATCCTGGCTATAAGCATACTAGCCTGGAAAATTTTCCTACCAAAAGAGTCCAAAGTCTTACATTCCCGTCCTGGAGGGGTGGAAGAGTGCCTTTTGGTACTCCTAATCTTCTTCATTGCAGACTTCACCACAATAGAGTGGTGGGGCAATTGAGTCTTTTGGAAACCAGGAGAAGGAGGGACCCTATACATGGTGTCCAACCTACGGGAATAAGGAGACAAAGTCAAAGGATTTTCCCAGAAATCCATCAGTTGTTCTTGAAGGATTTCATGGATAGGCAGGGTAACTGCCTCCTTAGGGGCCTTTGAGTATCCCAAAATATCCAGTTTTTTGGATCTGGGTTCCTTTTCAGAGGATGTGGTAATAGAAAGGGCTGTAGCCATATCTAAAACAAAGTCCTGGAAGGACAAATCCTCTGGAGGGGACATTCTCCTTTTAGGAGAAGAGGGCTCCTCAGGTAAGTTGAGTGAAAACTCAGCAGAATCATCAGAGGAGTGAAAATCCTCAGAGGAATCGGTGCTTTCCTCTAACGCACGATACGCGTACCGATCGGTATCGATATCGGGCGTATCGGGTATGGAACCGGTATGGAGCGAAAGCCCATACGGTACCGACTTGCGTTTAGAGGTGGACGGCCTCGATACCGGCATGGCGGACGATACCGGTATCGGGCCCGGAACCGCTGAAAGCGGAACCGATGGCGTTGCAGCTTTAATGAAAGCCATGACGGCCTGCTGCATGGACTGTACAGTATCGCCCATGGACGCCATAGCTGCCTGGATGTCGGTACCGGAGTGACCCGGTACCCCAGAGCAGGCTAACAGGTGATCTGTCGAGGCCGTAGCATCGATATCAACCTGAGACCCCTGAATTGGCGTTTTTGGAAGTTGGACTTCCCGCCGGGGTTGTTTGGCTGGGGCAGGGTCCTCAAGTTCTAAGCTAAGAGCCTCTCGATGCTTTGAAGGAGATTTGCTCTTTGAGGACTTGCCCACAGAAGGTTTGGTTACCTGAGATCCATCCGGAGAAGAAGACCTGGATGACTGTGATGCTGTATTCTCTGAAGCAAACAGCACATGGAATTTGTTGGCCCGGTTCTGCAGCCCACGTTTAGACATGTGGGAGCAAGATGGGCAGTCCGGTATGGAATGGTCAGGCCCCAAACATTTCAGACACCATTCATGGGTGTCTGTGACTGAAATAACAGCATTACATTTGGTACACTTCTTAAATCCAGGGGCTGGCTTCTCCATGAGGAGAAATTGAGTAGGCCGAGAGGCCTCTCTGAAGTGACCAAAAGCTAAAAAATAAGAAAAAAGAATTATAATTTTTTAAAGAAAGAAAGAACAGACCGGCGATACCGGTATCGGTATGGGGAAGGCAGGTACGCGGTCTAAAGAAACAAATAAAATAACAATTTCTTCAGCGGTGACAGGAACACGACCTGCTGGCTCCGCGGAAAAAGAGAAACTGAGGAGAGCTGTTCAGGAAGGCGGGAAGGCAGTGCGCATGTGCAGTGGGAGGTCCCAAAAGCTTCTATTCTAAGAAGCTGGGGAGCTTTCCCGCACGGGCTCCGTCGGTACCGACGTACCCATATGTGAGGACTTATTCCTGCTTGTTCCTGGAGATCATGGCCTATGTCCTAGTAGTGCTATAGAAATAAGAAGTAGTTACAGTTACATATGAGACAAAACCCTAGAGCTTAGTCCAGGGACCTTTGAACAATGAAAATTAATGAGAGCTTTCTCCACTGCTAATCAAAAGTTTAACTTTGCCTAGTGCTCTTCAAATGAATCTACTCAGGAACAGTGCAGCCACATAGCCCAATTCTAGGAAAGAGACTTTCAGCCAATCCTGGCTTTTTGTTTTAAAATGTTTTATTTCTTCAGTAAACAAACAGTAGTGAAGTACACAACACACAACAATAATGGAATTTACAGCAATTATGGCAACATGTCAACCACAACACACAGATGGAATCCAAGACAAGAAATCCACAACAACTCACCAGGACACAGGACACCCCCTAGAAGAGGGGTACATAAGAACATAAGAACATAAGATATGCCATACTGGGTCAGACCAAGGTCCATCAAGCCCAGTATTCTGTTTCCAACAGTGGCCAATCTAGGTCATACGTACCTAGCAGTTTCCCCAAGGGACACAGGTTCCACAATGCTTGTATTGGTTCAAGCATTGATATCCTGGATCCCTTCTTAATAATGGTTTATGGACCTTTCCTCCAGGAACTTGTCCAAACCTTTTTTAAACCCAGCTACACTAACAGCCTTTACTACATCCTCCGGTAACAAATTCCAGAGTTTGATTACACGTTGAGTGAAAAAATATTTTCTTTTATTAGTCTTAAATAGTTTACCCTGTAGCTTCATTGCATGTCCCCTAGTCTTTCTATATTCTGATAAGGTAAACAATCGATCTACGTTTACCCGTTCCACTCCGTTCATTAATTTATAGACTTCTATCATATCTCCCCTCAGCCGTCTCTTTTCCAGGTTAAAGAGCCCCAACCTTTTTAGCCTTTCTTCATAGGAGTAGCCTTCCATCCCCTTTACCATTTTGGTGGCTCTTCTCTGAACCTTTCCTGGAGGGATGCAAACCAGTCAGATTTTCAGGGTATTCCTGGTGAATATGCATGAGATGCATTTGCTTACAATGGAGGCAGAGCATGCAAATATATCTCATGTATAGTCATTTGGGATATCCTAAAAGACAGACTACTTCTACGACACCACTGTGAGTATGCCCAGACTTGTCTGATCTGGGAAGCTAAGCAGGGTCAGGCCAGGCTGGTATTTGAATGGCAGACCACTTTGGAATACCAACCCATGGGCTGGTGACAACATTGACAACAATCTACTGGGTCCCCAGGCAGCAACATCAACTTGCCAGGACTCAACAATAAACTAAAGCCAAACTGGTTTACAACCCTCCAGGACTGCAGTTTGACACTCCTGTCCTAGAATTCCTCCTCACAGACTATCATATTTACGCCTGTCACCTTTTAGAGAATTAAGTTAATGTTTTGCACTTGCAAGGCACTGGCAAAGTCTCAAAAAGATGATCTTTCCAATGCCCAGCATCTGATAAAAATATCCAACATTTGATGATCGTTAATCTGGCAGCTTGTTGCATCTGAAATAGTGTGGCGCACCTCTTTCTGACACCTATGCCTTCCAGTCAGATTTTTGGGATATCCACAATGAATATGTATGAGATAAATTTGCATGGATTAGAAACTCAGGGTATGGAAATTTTAGCTTATGCAGATTTGTGGTGGATATCCTGATAACCTGACTGACTGTAGAAAGCTCTGGTTTAGACTGAGAAGTGAATTTGTCTGCAGCCCTTAACATCCTTGCCCCTCTTTGCCCTCCAGCCTGTCCCCATTCCTCTGCCCCTCATCATCCTTGGTACCACTCTGGCCTTTACCTTCACTGCTCCTATCTCTGTCATGCCAAACACTGTTGGCGCAAGTACCATTCTGCTGATTCTTTCACCCATTTTCGCCACTCCCACTGTCGTTCCCTCATCCATTCTGCTAAGCTTTCCCATTACTCTAAATTTGTCTCCTCATCCTCTAACTCTTCCCGCCAGCTGTACTCTGTCCTCTGTTCGCTGTCATCTTTGCATTCCTCCTCCTCCCCTAGTCGTGTCCCGTCTTTCCCAGCCCTACCCTCTTAGCCACCTACTTTTACCAATTAAAGTTCTTGCCTGGTGCCACTCTTGAAAAGTCCTTGCGTGGTCCCTGCTTATACACCCCGCTTTCCCCACCACCCCCTCTCCCTCCTCTCCCAGCTTTCCCTGTCTCCTCTCCTGCCCCTGCCCTGTCTCACTTTGGTCCTCCTTTTGCCCAATCTCCTCTGCCAAACTCTTCAAAGCTCTTTCCTCTTCTCACAAGACTACCTGTCCCTCCAAGCCCATTCCTTCTTCCTGGCTCTTCTTCCATTTATCCTCAGCATTTTCAACTCCAGTCTTTCCTCTGGCTCTTTCCCACCCCTCTAGAAGCACGCTATCATTTGGCCCATTTTTAAGAAACCCTCACTGAACCCTACCACCCTCATTCACTGGCGCCCTATCTCCACTCTCCCCTTTCTCTCCAAGGTCCTTGAGAAGCTGGTCTTTGCTTAACTTTCCGCACATTTCGACGCTACGTTTGCTCTTCACCCTCATCAATCCGGTTTCTATCACAGTAAACAGCACCAAACTATCACTCACTCCCTTCTTAACAAGCTTCATGCTTCTCACAATCGTGCCAGCATTTCTCTGGCTCTTTCTTTAGATCTCTCTTCAGCTTTCGATCTGACTGACTATCACACCCTTTTCTCCCATTTACATGACTTCAGAGTTACAGGTTCTGTTTTTTGCTGGTTTCACTCTTTCCTCTCATCCCATACCTTTTTTGTCTTCACTGGCTCTGCTTCTTCCTCTGCCACTCACCTGTCCCATGGTGTCCCCCAGGGCTCTGTTCTGGCTCCCCTCCTCTTTAATGTCTTTTTGGCCCCTCTCACCTTCATTGTTCAACCCCACGATATCTCAGCCTATTACTGTGCAGAAGACATTCTTCTTTTGCCCCACTAAACGCCTGTCTCTCTTCTGTCTCCTCTTGGCTGATCTCTAACTTCCTTCATATCAATCCCTCTGAACTGTATGCGATTTGATTCTCTTTTTCCACCTCTGCCCCCTCTCTGGTGCCCTTCCTGGTGCAGACACTCATCCCAATGGTTTCCTCTCTCCATTACCTCAGTATCACACTCGATTCTTCTCGTTCCTTCAGTGACTATCTTTCTTCAATCAACACTCATTCTATTCTTTTCACCAGGTCCATTCCGTCTGCCCCTTTCTTTCACTTCCCTCCTTGACCATGTTCCTCCTATCCCTGGTGATGTCCCATATTGATTATTGTAATGTTACCCTGACTAGCCTCCCCCTATACCAGGGGTCGGCAACCCGCGGCTCCGGAGCCGCATGCGGCTCTTTCTCACCTTTGCCGCGGCTCCGGAGCACACTGCCCGCTTTAAACGTCGCGTTATGGGCTCCCTCCATGTCAGCTCCCTCCCTTCTTCTGCAGCCGCGGTTCCCTGTCTCTTAGGGAACCGCGGCTGTGCTTTTAAAATCATCTCGGAGCCCTTCCTGTCTTGACGGGCTCCGTGCAGCATTGTCCCGCCTCTAAAGGAAGTTTTGGAGGCGGGACAATGCTGCACGGAGCCCGTCAAGACAGGAAGGGCTCCGAGATGATTTTAAAAGCACAGCCGCGGTTCCGTAAGAGGCAGGGAGCCGCGGCTGCAGAAGAAGGGAGGGAGCTGACATGGAGGGAGGGAGCAGATATGAATGGATGGATGGAGGGAGGGAGCAGATATGAATGGATGGAGGGCTGACATGGAGGGATGGAGGGGGCTGACATGGAGGGAGGGGGGCTGACATGAATGGATGGAGGGAGGGGGCTGACATGGAGGGCGCTGACATGGAGGGAGGGAGCAGATATGAATGGATGGAGGGAGGGGGGCTGACATGGAGGGAGGGGGGCTGACATGGAGGGATGGATCGAGGGGGGCTGACATGGAGGGATGGATGGGGCTGACATGGAGGGAGGGAGCAGATATGAATGAATGGAGGGAGGGGGGCTGACATGGAGGGATGGAGGGGCTGACATGGAGGGAGGGGGGCTGACATGGAGGGATGGATCGAGGGGGGCTGACATGGAGGGAGGGGGGCTGACATGGAGGGAGGGAGCAGATATTAATGGATGGAGGGAGGGGGGCTGACATGGAGGGAGGGGGGCTGACATGGAGGGATGGATCGAGGGGGGCTGACATGGAGGGATGGAGGGGCTGACATGGAGGGAGGGAGCAGATATGAATGAATGGAGGGAGGGGGGCTGACATGGAGGGATGGAGGGGGCTGACATGGAGGGAGGGGGGCTGACATGGAGGGATGGATCGAGGGGGGCTGACATGGAGGGATGGAGGGGGCTGACTTGGAGGGAGGGAGCAGTTATGAATGAATGGAGGGAGGGGGCTGACATGGAGGGAGGGGGCCTGACCTGGAGGGCTGGAGGGGGCTGACATGGAGGGAGGGAGCAGATATGGATGGATGGAGGGAGGGGGCTGACATGGAGGGAGGAGCTGATATGAATGGATGGAGGGATGGATCGAGTGGGGCAGACATGGAGCGATGGAGGAGGCAGACATGGAGGGAGGGAGCAGATATGAATGGATGGAGGGAGGGGGGCTGACATGGAGGGATGGAGGGGGCTGACATGGAGGGAGGGGGGCTGACATGGAGGGATGGATCGAGGGGGGCTGACATGGAGGGATGGAGGGGGCTGACATGGAGGGAGGGAGCAGATATGAATGGATGGAGGGTGGGGGGCTGACATGGAGGGAGGGGGGCTGACATGGAGGGATGGATCGAGGGGGGCTGACATGGTGGGATGGAGGGGGCTGACATGGAGGGAGGGAGCAGATATGAATGAATGGAGGGAGGGGGGCTGACATGGAGGGAGGGGGCTGACATGGAGGG
The DNA here is from genome assembly GCA_033557465.1 of Ichthyophis bannanicus. Lineage (NCBI taxonomy): Eukaryota > Metazoa > Chordata > Amphibia > Gymnophiona > Ichthyophiidae > Ichthyophis > Ichthyophis bannanicus. The sequence goes on along the minus strand of CM066033.1, from coordinate 735,066,908 downwards.
AGGGGGGCTGACATGGAGGGATGGATCGAGGGGGCTGACATGGAGGGAGGGAGGGGGCTGACATGGAGGGAGGGAGCAGATATGAATGGATGGAGGGAGGGGGGCTGACATGGAGGGAGGGAGCAGATATGAATGGATGGAGGGATGGATCGAGGGGGGCTGACTTGGTGGGATGGTGGGGGCTGACATGGAGGGAGGGAGCAGATATGAATGAATGGAGGGAGGGGGGCTGACATGGAGGGATGGAGGGGGCTGACATGAAGGGATGTATCTAGGGGGGCTGACATGGAGGGATGGAGGGGGCTGACATGGTGGGCGGGAGCAGATATGAATGGAGGGCGGGAGGGGGGCTGACATGGAGGGATGGATCGAGGGGGGCTGACATGGAGGGATGGAGGGGGCTGACATGGAGGGAGGGAGCAGATATGAATGAATGGAGGGAGGGGGGCTGACATGACATGGAGGGGGCTGACATGGAGGGAGGGGGCTGACATGGAGGGATGGATCGAGGGGGGCTGACATGGAGGGATGTAGGGGGCTGACATGGAGGGAGGGAGCAGATATGAATGGATGGAGGGAGGGGGGCTGACATGGAGGGAGGGAGCTGATATGAATGGAGGGAGGGAGGGGGCTGACATGGAGGGGGCTGACATGGAGGGAGGGGGGCTGACATGGAGAGAGGGAGCAGATATGAATGGATGGAGGGAGGGGGGCTGCCATGGAGGGAGGGAGCAGAACTGGATGGAGGGAGGGGGGCTGACATGGAGGGAGGGAGCTGATTTGGATGGAGGGAGGGGGGCTGACATGGAGGGATGGAGGGGGCTGACATGGAGGGAGGGGGGCTGACATGGAGGGGGCTGACATGGAGGGATTGGGGAGGCGGGCTGACATGGAGGGAGGGAGGGAGGGGGCTGACATGGAGGGATGGAGCACTGGTAATGGGGTTGAGGGGACGAGCACTGGAAATGAGCTGATTAGGGGAGGCTAGGACTGGTAATGAGCTGATGGGGGGTAGGACTGGTATTGGGCTGATTAGGGGAGGCTAGCACTGGTAATGGGGTTGAGGGGGGATTAGCACTGGAAGCGAGCTGATTGGGGGGCTTTGACTGGGCATGGGCTGATTGTGGGGAGGGGAGGATAGAGCTGCTGGCCCTGGAAGATAACTGGGGGCTAAGGCTACAAATGGGCTGATATGAGGGGATGGGAGAATGGAACTGGATCTGAGAGGGGCTGCCATGGTATTTGTACTAGAAGGGACTGGTCAGTGGGGAAGGAGGGGGACTGGAAGGAAATGGACACCAGTGGCAATCATGGGAATGCAAGTTGACATTGGAAGGTACTGGGAGTGAGGACTGGAAAGGGGCTGATATTGGGGAGGGTTACTGGGACTGGAAATAGGCTGATGGAAAGAAGTGAAGAAAACGAAAGAAGAGATAAGAACTGGCAGATGGACCATAGACCACAGAAAGAGAGCTAAGAGAAGACAGGAAAGCAGAAGCCTCAGATCGGGACCAGCATGATCAAAGAATAAATTGGTCAGACAACAAAGGTAGAAAAAATAATTTTATTTCATATTAGTGATTTGACTACAAAATCATCATAATTTTGAAATCAAATATTGTTACTTCTTGTTGTTATATTTTCTGGCGTATTTTTTTTGGTGTGCGAAGGAAGAGGGGTAGTCTTATACGGCGAGTATAGGCCAAACACCTATATTTTAACAGGAAAAGTAGGGGGTCGTATATAGCATTAAGGTAAGAAACAATATATGCAGTGTTAGATTTGTTTTAAATGTCGCAATGGTTTTGCAGCTCCCAGTTTTTTTTTCCCTTCGGAAACGGGTCCAAGTGGCTCTTTATGTCTTAAAGGTTGCAGACCCCTGCCCTATACCAACTCTGTCGACTGCAACTTCTCCAGAACACTGCTGCCCGCATATTCGCTCATGCTTCCCATTCAAACCACAACACCCGTCTGCTTATTAGTCTGCACTGGTTGCCTATAAAATTCTGCATACAATACAAGATCCTTACCCTGGTTCATCGTACCATCCACATCAACGCCCCACAATATCTCTCTGACTTAATCCACCTCCATACCCCACATCGTTCCCTCCGACAGATTCATTCCAACCGCCTCTCTTTCCCTTCTGCCTCACAAGCTCACCTAGAATCCACTCGCTTCTCTGCATTCTTCTTCCTTGGCCCCCTCCTTTGGAATTCTCTCCGCTCTGACCTTCGCCTTGAATTTTCCTTCTCCCATTTTAAGACAATGCTAAAAACCCATCTCCTTTCTCTCACCTTTGACCTCCCACCTCGACCTCTGCCCCGACTTGTCTTCCACTCTCTGTCAGCCTACGCCTTTCTTTTCTTTCCTGTCATTTAATTTTGTGTTCTTTATCCTGTCTTGTACTTTTCTTGTAGAACTTTTAATTTTGTAAACCGCTCAGATGCCCCGGTGTTGGGCGGTATTTATTTATTTAGACAGTTTTGTATACCACCTCATCCTTCAATCAAAGTAGTATATCAAACATCACAATAAAGATAAACAAGAAACTAAATAGCAAGTCACATACCAGAATGCATGTGATGGGAGTTGGCAGAAATGGCCTGAAATTTCTGTCCTGGGCCATTTGGCAGCTCTCGGACTGCAGCTTTGCAATGCAGCCAGGGTCCGTGCTAGGGTTTCTGGTGCCCTCCCCCTCCCTCATTACTATTAATGTTGACTACCTTCCACCTCCCTTTTTTCCAAAACTCCTTTGTGAACTCTTTTCACATGCTAGTATTTCTCCTTCAAATTGAATGTTGTAAGAAAATTGCAGTGAAGAGGCAAATGCATAAAAATAAGTACCGAGCAGTAAATGCTTAATATAAAGAGGATATGATATTCTAAGGTTTAATGTGATCAGAAAACAAATCAATTTATTTATTTAAGCAAATAAAGGAGGTTCTACAAAGGTTACAACCACTTTAGTAAACATGCCCCCTAGTCTTATTCTGCACCTACTTAAGCAGGGGTTCTCAACCCTGTCCTCGGGACCCACCTAGCCAGTCGGGTTTTCAGGATAACCACAATGAATATGTATGAGAGAGATTTGCATACACTGCCTCCAGTATATGCAAATCTCTCTCATACATATTCATTGTGGTTATCCTGAAAACCCGACTGGCTAGGTGGGTCCCGAGGACAGGGTTGAGAACACCTGACTTAGAGGAAAAGGCTTCTGTTCCCACTTTCTAAAACTTCTTAGGGTGCAGATTGCATATCTAACAAGAAGACTGTTATGTAGCTTTTATAACACCCAGTTAATGCTGCAGTATGTATTGCTTCTCTGAAGCAATTGTGATTATTTTGGCCTTGTGTTTTCCATAGCTTCTGTCCCACCTTTCCGCCTCTCACCAAACTTGGGATGTTTGGGGTATCCCCTTTGTGCAGCCACATGTCTTATGTCCACCATCTCTGAAAGTCCCCACCCGGCAAATATCTGATCTCTTCCTCCTCCCCGTTGCAAGCAAAGCCAAGTATTCATTGCAATACCATTGTGGGTTTTCCTTTCACTTCCAGAAGATAACACAAAATTTTTTAGAAGGCTTTTCTTCTGTTGATGACATCTGCCTAATATTTACTCTGCAGATGAGTCGCAGCCACAAAAGAAAGGAATCTGAAGAACAATATTGGATAAATCAGTTTATTGTTGTATTCATTATAAATTGATTTATTAGCCATTATTCTTCAGATCCCTTTCTTTTCTGGCTGCGACTCATCTGCAGAGTAAATATTAGGCAGATGTCATCAACAGAAGTAGAGCCTTCTAACAATGTCAAAGATCAGCCAAGTAGAAAAGATTAAAAAGCAAAGATGTTATAAAAAAGAAACCATATCAAGCAAAATATGTGCCAACCATCACTTACAGAAAAGGGGTGCTTTAAACATAGAAACATAGAAATATGATGACAGAAAAAGACCACATGGCCTATCTAGTCTGTCCTTCCATATCAGCAACTACAACAGTTCCCTTTTTACCTTTAGAGATCCTCTGTGTCTGTCCCATGCTTTTTTGAATTCAGTTACTGTCCTCATCTCTACCACCTCCACTGGGAGACTATTCCACGGATCCACTACTCTTTCCGTAAAGAGATTCAGGAGTGATATGCGGAAATATTTATCTCCCTTCACCCTCATCCCATGTCCCCTCGTAGCAGAACATGCTTTCAATTGAAAGAGACTCTCTCCCTGAACATTTATGCCACGGAGGTATTTAAACTTCTCAATCATATCACCTCTATCCCGCCTTTCCTCTAAGGTGTACATATTAAGATCCTTCAGTCTGTCCTCATATGCTTTATAATGAAGACCACTAATCATTTTAGTAGCCACCCTCTGCACCGACTCCATCCTGTTCACATTCCTTTTGAAGGTGCGATCTTCAGAATTGCACACTATACTCCAAATGAGGTCGCACCAAAGACTTATACAGAGGCATTATCACCTCCTTTTTTCTGCTAGCCTTTCATGTCCGTATGCACCCAAGCATCCTTCCAGCTTTTGCCGTCACCTTTTCTACCTGTTTAGCTACTTTAAGATCATCAGACACAACCACGCCTAGGTCCCGCTTTTCTTTAGTGGACAAAAGTACTTCACCCCCTATACTATATTGCTCCCTTGGATTGCTGCAGCCCAAATGCATGACCTTACATTTTTTAACATTAGATCCCAGCTGCCAAATTCTAGACCATTCTTCAAGCTTAGCTAGATCCCTCCTCATGTTATTTACACCTTCCTGGGTGTCTATTGCATATTTTGGTATCATCCGCAAAGAGGTAAACCTTACCCAACAGCCCTTCCGCTATATCACTAACAAAGATGTTAAAAAGAAATGGACCAAGGACAGATCCCTGGGGCACACCACTGATAACATCCTTCTCCTCAGAGTGAGCTCCATTTACTTGTACTCTTTGTCGCCTCCCACCAAACCAATTTCTAACCCAAGCAGTAACTTTAGGGTCCATCCCTAGGGTGCTCAGTTTGTTTATAAGTCGCTTGTGAGGAACAGTGTCAAAGGCTTTACTGAAATCTAAATACACCACATCTAGAGCTCTCCCTCGGTCCAACTCCCTTGTCACCCAGTCAAAGAAATCAATCAGATTTGTCTGACAAGACCTGCCTCTGGTGAATCCATGCTGCCTCGGATCCTGTAATCCGCTGGACTCCAGAAACCTCACCATTTTCTCTTTCAGCAGCGTTTCCAATAATTTACTCACCACCGAAGTTAAACTAACCGGCCTGTAGTTTTCAACCACATCCTTACTTCCGCTTTTGTGTAAAGGCACCACATGAGCCTCTCTCCAGTCCTTTGGCACCACTCCCGACTCCAACGAAACATTGAAAAGGTCAGTCAGTGGAGCTGCTAGAAGGTCCCCAAGTTCTCTCAGTATTCTATGGTGTATCCCATCCGGTCCCATCGCTTTGTCTACTTTAAGTTGAGCTAATTTCTCACGAACACAGTCTTCTGAAAATTGTTCAAGATGTCCCTCGCTTCTGTTCCTGTTTGTGGGTGTTTTCTGAGGTCCTGCTCCTGGCTCTTCATCTGTGAGCACAGAACAGAAATATTTGTTAAGCAATTCCACTTTATCCTTATCAGCTTCTACATATTCCTTCCCTGTACCCTTGAGTCTGACAATACCACTTTTGCCCTTCCTCTTCTCACTAATATATCTGAAAAATGTCTTATCCCCCCATTTTATTGCATTGGCTATTTCCTCCTCCTTCTGAATCTTTGCCTTCCTGACTACTTTGCTAGCTTCTCTAAGTTTTTCCAAATACAGATGCCTGTCTTCCTCTCTCTGTGATCTCTTGTATTTCATGAAGGCCTCCCTCTTTTTCTTCACTTTTTCAGCTACTTCTTTCAAAAACCATAGCGGTCTCCTTTTCCTTTTACCTTTATTTACCATTTTAACAAAAAGGTTGGTTGCCCTTTAAAATATCCCCTTTCAGTTTTGCCTACTGTTTTTCTACATCCCCCAGCTGATCCCATCCCACTAACAACTCCCTGAGGTATTGGCCCATCTTGGCAAAGTTAGTCTTCCTAAAGTCTAAGATCCTCACCTTTGAATGGATTCTAACAGCCCTAGTCCTAATACTGAACCACACCAACTGGTGATCACTGGATGCAAAATGATCTCCCACTACAACATCAGAAACACTTTCACCATTGGTAAGCACCAAGTCCAGTATGGCCCCTTCACGTGTGGGGTCTGTTACCAATTGCCTGTAGAGAATCCAGGATCTCCTTACTTCTAGATCATACTGCAGCAGGAATGTACCAATCAACATCTGTCCTATTGAAATCTCCTATCAGTAGTTCTTCCCCTTTCCTAGCAATGCTGCGTATGTCTTCAATTAACTCTCTGTCCACCTCTTCCTCTTGTGAGGGAGGTCTGTATATCACACCAATGCAAATAGATTTCTCTTTCCCTCTTTCTAGTTTAACCCACAATGCCTCCTCTCTCCCTTTTTAAGCTCTGTAATTCCAAAGCTTTAATAGTAGTTTTTACATATAGGCTGTGTGTGTGTGAGTGATGTGGGGGTGCCTGTGTGTGTAACATAGGATACGACGGCAGATAAAGACCAGTATAGTCCATCTAGTCTGCCCAACAAGGCAGCAAGAGTATGTGCACCTGCCACTCCATGCAGGTCACCCCTCCCCATGCCTTTGTTTAGGGGTGTACCCACCGCTCCGTGTAGGTCATCCCTTTTGTTCAGATATAAGAGATAGCTATATTTATTTTGATTTTATCCTGTTGCTATAAAGGGATCCACTGTGTCTGTCCCATGCCATTTTGAATTCTGTCACTGCCCCCATCACTTCCATCTGGATGGCATTCCAAGCATGTTGATCCATCTGTTTCTGTGTGTGTTGCAAAGGTGGTGTGTGTTTTTGGGAGAGGGGAATGTACCGTTCAGTAACATCTTGTACTCTCCCCTCTCCCCCCTTAATCCTTCTCCTGCCGTTTGCTCCCCTTCCAGACTCTGCCACCTTCTCCAAACCTCATAAGCCCACTGCCCCTTTAAATTTTCTCTGCCTTCTCTTCCTTAGTTCTTTCCTCCACCTCCTCTCCCTCCCCCCCCCCAACCCTTTTTGCTGCTCCAGGGATCACCAGCCCTTCTGCCCACAGGAATCCGAGCTCCCGTGGCAGACAAAAAAGGATCTTTGCAGCAGTCCTCTTCTGTTCTGCCCGTGGGTATCTGATGTCCCGTGGCAGACAGAAGAGGCTTTTTGCCGTGATTGCAGGAGTTTCCCTCTCTTCTGCCTGCGGGAGGTGGGGTCCAGGGGCATAAGCACGGAGTCTGCTTACTTAAGATTGGTCTGGATGGGACTGCGATAGCCCTTTGCTTGTCAGTCTCCAATCGTTCTCTTAAAATCGCTGGCATACTCTTTTCTACAGCAGTGCTGTCCGGGTGCCTTTAATTCTCACCAATCTACTTGTTACCTGGAAGGTCCCTCCACTCCTTCCGTCTGTTCTCTCTGGCTGCTAGCATTAGCAGCTCCTCATGGGACAGAAGAAGAGATTGCAGATGCCATATTGGGTAAGCAGCTGCTGCAATAACCGCACTCCTTTACTTTAAATGGCAGATGACTGACTCGATGGCACCCTCTGCCATCAGTGCCCCCCTGCCACGCTTACTGTGAAGCGCTAGCCCTGAATGCAGCAGCATACTGTGTGACTTGAAAATCAAGAAATGCACATAAACCCTGCCTGAAAACAGCAGTATCAGGGGAAAAATCTGTTAGAAGTCAACTGCCTGTTGAAATGGAATCGTTAAAATTCCCTCTGCAGCTCACAATTTGGCTGCTTTCAGCAGTGTGCATCCAGCCATATAGGGAAGGGGGATGAAGGGGAGGATATTGCTATACTGATCTTCATCAGACCCTCATGCAACTACTTGTAAATTATGAACACAGCACGGACAGCTGATGTGCAGAGCTTCATCAGATCCCCATGCAAGTATCACGCTTATTTCAGCAAAGCATGAATTCAGCACGGACATCTGACGTGCAGACATGAAGGAGGCAATTCTTAAACACAGGTGCCAGGCCCATAATAAAAATAAAAAAAAATTTTGTTTTGTAAAATTATGTAGTGCAACATATTAGAAAAGAAAGGCAATATGTGGACAATAATGTCAAGGAATAGGCAAGTCCTCTTTTGAAGTGCTTTACTCATTTGTTCTGCTACTTTAAATCAAGCAATTAAGAATTCACTTTGTTGCCCATTGTTGCCTAGAACTGCTACCCATTGTTGCCTAGAACCGCTATCCATTGCCTGCATTGAACCGTTATCCATTGCCTGCACCGAACCGCTATCCATTGTCTGCCTAGAACTGCTACCTACTGTTGGCTCACACCTTGCTGCCCACTACCATGGCCCCTCATCTCATTGTCCTTCTCATCCTCTTCCTCCCCAACTGCCTCCCCTCCTATCAACATCCTCCCTCCTCTCCCCCCTACCCTCCCCCTATCTTCCTCACTTCTCTCTCTACTCTGCCCACTAGCCTAGCACATACTCTTGAGCCTCTCCACACCTTCCCCCGCATTCAACTAGTCCCCCTCTCTACCTTCCTTACTTCTCCCTCCATTCTGCCCCCTGGCCTAGCACCTGCTCTTGAGCTTCTTCACACCATCCCCCGCATTCAACCAGCCCCCCTCTCTCTAAGGCAACCCCATCCTCGCTTCTGCCGTACTATCTCCACTCTACCTCGCTCTCTAATACTCATTCTCCTTCTCTCGTCAGGTAATATCAACCCCAACACCAACCCCGCCCCCCCCCCCAATTTCTCTCCTACACTAAAGAAAGTTCCTCATGTACCCTATCTAATCTCATCCACATCCCGCTCCTCCCGCCCTCCCCCATCCATCCCACAATCACTCATCCTTAGATATCAACTCCAACCCCACCCCTAAAAATATTCCCTCACAGAACCAACCTAATACCATCAATTTATTCCTCACTTCCCCTCCCTCATGTCCCTCTTGGAGAGCACAGACACCCAGACATACCCATCCACACCCTACTCTCTCTAAATCTCGGTACTACCCAAGAAATAGACCCCCACGCTTCTCTGATAAGAAATCCACATGAAATGGACCCCCACGCTTCTCTGATAAGAAATCCACATGAAATGGACCCCCACGCTACTCTGAAAAGAAATCCACACGTGACTTATCCAACCTTATCCCGATCCCTCTCCTCCGCCCCCCCTCCGCTCTCCCGTTTTCATGCGCCCTATGGAACGCATGCTCAGTCATTAAAAAAACACTTTTATTCACGATCTCTTTATCTCCAACGCCCTACACCTTCTTGCTTTGACCGAGACCTGGCTCCCCCCAGATGACACCGCATCCATTGCCTCTCTCTGCTATGGGGGCTACCAATTCTCCCATACACCTCGATCTACTGGTCGCGGTGGTGGCAATGGCCTCCTACTCTCCTCCTCCTGCCAATTCCAACCCCTTCTGCCACCCCAATCATACTCCCCCCCCCTCTCCTTTGAAGTCCACTCCATTCGCCTCCTCACACCACTTCCCCTCCGAGTAGCTGTTATTTATCGCCCACCTGACAACTCCAAATCAACCTTCCTCACCGACTTCGACTCCTGGCTTTCTGCCTTTATGGATACCTCCTCCCCCACTCTTATTCTTGGTGATTTCAGCATTCACATCGACAGCCACACCGACCCCCTTGCCTCAAATTCCTCACTCTTACCTCCTAGTTCGACCTCCAACTTTTGCTCCACTGCCTCCACACAACAATACGGCCACTGCCTTGACCTAATACTCTTCTCCAATTTCTCTCCTTCAAACTTCTGCAATTCAATCCTTCCCTCATCTGACCACCACCTCAACATTTTCTCTTCAGCTCCCGCCATCCCAACCCCGTCCTGTCTCCCCCATCCTACTTAGAAACCTTCATAATATTGACCCCCTGACTTTCTGCTCCACCATTTCTTCATCTCTTTACTCCATTTTATACTCTAACTCTGTCAATGAAGCATTATCCTCATACAATGCTACACTATCCTCAGCCCTTGATACTCTTGCCCCTCCCACCTCATGTCCTGTTAAACGATCTGCTCCCCAATCTTGGCTTTCACCCACAATCCATCACCTACGCATCTGTGCCCGTTCTGCCGAATGAGCCTGGTCCAAATCCCGTTCCCAAGAAGACCTTCTACACTTCAAGTTCATGCTTGGCTCCTTCCAGTCGGCCTTAGCACTTAGGATTACTACGTCCATCTGACTAATTCCCTTGCCTCTGATCCTCGCCGCCTCTTTAACACCCTCAATTCTCTTCTCAAGGTCCCCCCGCCCCCGATCCCACCCTCCCTCTCTGCCCAAACCCTAGCCGATTGCTTCCATGACAAAATCCTCAAAATTACCCTCCAATTCCCTACCCCCTCGTCTACCTTCCCTCCCACCCATTTCTCCCCCCCCATCCTTACTCCCCCTGCCACCCTCTCCTCCCTTGCCACCCTCTCCTCCTTCCCCCGATCTCTGAAGAAGAATCCGCACTTCTTCTTTCCTCCTCCAAACCCACCACCTGCTCATCAGACCCCATCCCCACCCATCTCCTACGTTCCATCTCCCTCACCATTGTCCCCTCCATCACTCATATCCTCAACCTTTCACTCTCCACTGCAACTGTCCCCGTTGACTTCAAACATGCTGTTGTCACGCCCCTCCTCAAGAAACCCTCACTTGATCCCACATGCCCTTCTAACTATCGACCCATCTCCCTCCTTCCCACCGCCGCTGCCTCGACTTCCTCACCTCCCAGGCCCTCCTGGACCCACTACAATCAGGCTTCCGCCCCCTACACTCCACTGAAATGGCACTCACAAAAGTCACCAATGACCTGTTCCTGGCTAAATCTAAGGGCCTCTATTCTATCCTCATCTTTCTTGACCTTTCTGCTGCCTTTGACACCGTTGATCACGACTTTCTCCTCACCACCCTCTCCTCGCTGGGCTTCAAGGACTCCGTACTATCCTGGTTCTCCTCCTATCTCTTCCATCGCTCATTTAGTGTATGCTCTGGCGGCCTCTCCTCCTCCCTTACACCGCTCCAGGTAGGTGTTCCCTAGGGATCTGTCTTGGGCCCCCTACCTTTCTCCCTCTGTACCCAAGGCCTTGGCACGCTTATCTCTTCCCATGGCTTTCAGTACCATTTCTATGCCATTGACTCCCAAATCTACTTCTCTACACCTAATATTTCTCTGGCAACCCAGTCCACGATCTCTGCTTGTCTTTCCGACATCGCTGCCTGGATGTCTCATCGTTGATTGAAACTGAACATGGCCAAGACCGAGCTCCTTGTCTTTCCACCCAACTCCCCCCCCCCCACTTCCCCCTCTCTCAGTCCATGTGGATTTGTTATTTATTATTAATTTATTTACATTTCTTATATACCGCGCTATTTTAATCAGTGCGGTGTACATTTGAACATAACACACCACAATGTGACAGGCAACATTGGGTTTACAATAAACAGGGGTAGCGAACATGGAGGTAACCATGAGACTATTCTTCTTGCTTTCACCAACGCCCTGCACGTAGCCCACGACCATGGTGAAATCTCGGTGGCGGTTGCCCTTGATCTTTCTGCCGCATTTGACCTTGTAGATCACTCCCTCCTCCTCTCCCGACTACACGATGCTGGCCTTTGTAGCACTGTCTTTCGGTGGTTTCACTCCTTTCTCTCCTCTCGCTCTGGTGCAGTTCTCTCTTCCTCCCCCTCTTGCCCCTCCTCTGACTCCTTTCCCCTTCCTTGCGGGGTCCCCCAAGGCTCTGTGCTGGCTCCACTCCTCTTTAATCTCTTTCTAACCCCTCTTACTCTTCTTATTCAACAATTCGTTATTACAGCTTTTTACTACGCAGATGACATCCTTCTTCTGTATCACACCTCCCCGGTTTGCCCTGACCTTGCTCCCCTCAATTCCTGCTTAGCCGCTATCTCTGATTGGATGACCAATAACTGTCTGCATCTCAATCTCTCAAAGACCACAGCCATCTGGTTCCCGCACGGTCATCAGCCCCCCTCCATCGCCCCCTCTTTCCCTGCCACTCCTATCTCTATGGTTTCCACCTTTCGGTATCTTGGGGTACTCTTCGACTCTGATCTCTCTTTCTCTGCCCATGTCTCTCATGTCTCCAAAACCTCCTTCTTCTATCTCAGGCAAATCTGTGCCGTCCGCCCCTTCCTCTCTCCCTCTGCTCTTGCCACCTTACTGTTGGCTCTTGTTATCTCCCGTATTGACTTCGCTAACTCCATTCTCTCTGGCCTCTCTAAGCTCCAACTCTCACGTCTTCAACGAATCCAGAACACCGCTGCCCGTCTCGTGTCGTCCTCCTCCCCTAGAGATCATGTCACATCCCTCCTCTACCGTATCCATTGGCTCCCCGTTTCCTTTCGTATCCAGTTTAAACTTCTCACTCTCGTTCACAAGGCTCTTCATACCTCCACACCACAATACCTGGCCGATCTCATTCACTTCCACACCCCCGGCACCCCCCCCACTCCTTCCACCTCAACCGCCTCACTCTACCCCCCCCCCCTCACTTGCTCACCTTCAATCCACCCGCTCCTCAGCCGCCTTCTTCATAGGTCCTGCCCTTTGGAACTCTCTTCCCTCTACCCTCCGACTGGAACCCCATCACCCTACCTTTAAACACGCCCTAAAAACCCACCTCTTTTCCCTTGCCTTCAGTCCCCCTCCCCTCTAGCCTTTACCCTTTCCCTATGCTGACCTTCCTCTCTCGTTCTTTACCTTCCTATCCTTTATTAAGTTGTAACTTTCTTTTCCTTTTCCGGCCACGTGCCTACTGTATTGAAGATTTATTTTATTGTAAACCGCTCTGTTTATCTCTGAAGGGCGGTCAATCAAGCCAATAAACATAAACATAAACCAGGGGGAACTAGTTCCATGTTTATGATAACTATTTACATAATTATTTACATAATTATATAGATCTACTATCCTTCCTGTTCCCTCTGCCCGCAATCTAGGGGTTATCTTTGACACCTCCTTCTCCGCCCATATCCAGCTTGTAGCCAAGACCTGCTGCTTTTTTCTCTATAACATCAGCAAGATCCGCCCCTTTCTCTCTGAACACACTACCAAAATGCTTATCCACTTCTTAATCTCCTCTCGCCTTGATTACTGCAACCTACTCCTCGCTGGTCTCCCCGTGAACCACCTCCTTCCCCTTCAATCTATAAAAAATCACGCTGCTCGACTAATCTTCTGCCAGCCTCGCCATGCCCACATTACTCTCCTCCTCAAGTCACTTCACTGGCTCCCTGTCCAATTCTGCATCCAGTTCAAGCTTCTCCTGCTGACCTATAAATGCATTCACTTTATGGCCCCTCAATACCTTATATCTCATCTCTCTCTACGTCCCCTCGCGAAATTTGCGCGATGCTAACAAATCGCTTCTTTTAATGCCTTTCACCCGCACTGCGAACTCCCGACTGTGCTCCTTTCATCTTGCTGCGCCACACGCCTGGAACGGCCTACCTGCATCTGTGCACCAGGCGCCCTCCCTGGCCCTCCTCAAATCCAGGTTGAAGACCCACTTCTTCACCATTGCATTCAGATCCTGACTTTCATCCTCTTCCTAGCCTGACAACCATTAACGTTTTTGACCAAACTATAGACCAAGCTGTACCAAACGGTACCACACCGTATCTTCCCCAGAACTGACTAATGCTCTGCACTGTTCTAAATAGATTGTAAGCTCCGATGAGCAGGACTCTGACGGGCAGGGACTCTCTCTCGTTTGTTAGCCACCTCTGGTAGGTTAGCTGTGCAGCGCTGCGTGCGTGGCGCTTTATAAGTACTAAATAGTAGTAGTAGTAGAATAAAGGAAAGAAAGTAGCCCCTTCTAGAAAGGTCAGCTGCAGCTCTAAGGGGAGGCACAACATTTTTATTTTCACCAGGGGGTCTTGGTCAGGTACTGCTCTTTCCTTTTATAGTTCCCCTCCAGTTCTTTCTCAACATAGCCTGTTTGCGGTGATGATTCTAGATCTTATAAATTTGTTTGTTTCTTTTTTTAATCTGTTGGAAAAGAATTTTGTTAATCTTTTGGACTATTTGAAACAGGAATGGTGCCTGTTTAGCACGCTTGTTGAAGTGTGCAAGAGCTGAACTGTGTAGTAGGTGTCTGAGTCAGCAGAAATCTGATAATCACCTAGGGCAGCGATGGCGAACCTATGGCACGCGTGCCAGCTGTGGCACGCGAAGGCCTTGCAGCTGGCACGCGGGCCCATTTTAAGACTATGTTCCTTCAAAAAGATAAAAAAAAATTAAAACGCTCAAGTTTGTTCCACTGCCGAGGCCGCTTCTCGGCAGTGGCAGATTCACCCTCTCTAGCGGCGGCGGCGGTGGCGGTTGCGGTTGCAGCTGATCTTCAATTTAAATAAAAACCAAGCCGGTGCACAGCCTTCAGTCTCTGTGAAGGAGCCCATGCAGATGCATTCCGCCCCAAAAAGGAAGTTAATGTAACTTCCTTTGGGGGCGGGACACATCTGCACGGTGGCTCCTCAGAGGCAGGAAGGCTCTGCACTGGCTTGGTTTTTATTTAAACTGAATATCACTCGCATGGAACAAGAGTGTCTGCTGCTCCTCTGGTTCTTCCCCCCCCCCCCCCTCCTATCCTTTGGATGGGACTTGGGGCCACTCACAGGATGTTCCTTGGGAGAAAAAAGCACCCAGGCACAAGTGGAAAAACAAGGACTAACAGGCAATCCAGCACACAGTCATCCAAGGAAAAAAAAGGCACTCTCTTTAGCTTTAACCACAAACACTCAGCCACACCAGCTCCCCCCAAAAAACAGAGGCAAACTGGCTTGTAGATGGCATGACTAACTCTTCTATGATCAAATACTTGCCACTCCAGCCAAATCCATCAAAGGCCCTCAAGTTCTGGTGAGGAAAGTGCATGCAGGCAATAGCATCCTTCACATTCTGTATCTCCCAGTTTTAGACTGTAAGCTCAAAGAGCATGTCCCTGTGCAGACAAGTTCATCAGTAACACTCCAGGGGGGCTGGGGAAGGAGGCAGCCAGCACCACTCAAAAAACAGCTTGCAGCAGTCAAGTCTCTCCTAGCGGGCTTTAACTGGTCACCGCATGCTGCTCTAGTGCCGTCTACATGCTGCTCCCATCCCGGCTTCCATGACTGCACTGAACTCTGCTCCAGTGCATGACAAACAGGACCCGCCATTGCACTGGAGCCCAGAAGCCAGATATTGCTTGTTTCAATCCATGCTGTGGTCATGCTGCTGTTCCTGTTCTTGGTCACTCAAGCTCCCCAAGATGTCAGAAAGGCCGTGCCAAACCCTATTTTCGTGCCAGAGCACCATCAGAGGTGAGTGGAATTCCCATTTTTCCAGGGCAAGGATAATGCACGCATATTTTTATATTTTACACTATATTGGGGAACTGCATCTCTTATTTATTTGATGTTGCACTGCATGTGGACTCTGGCTTCTTGGGGTTTCAATTTAAATTTTGTCTACATAATTTTATTTTTATATTTTACACTATATTGGGGAACTGCATCTCTTATTTATTTGATGTTGCACTGCATGTGGACTCTGGCTTCTTGGGGTTTCAATTTAAATTTTGTCTACATAATTTTATTTTTACTTTGATGGACTCCTTATGTGAGTTTTGGAAGTTTGTGCTGATATGGTATGGTATGGTAGGTTTGCTCTTTGTTGTAGGGTTTTGTATTAGTTCACAATATGCCTGGTACTTGAGAATAGTGCTTGTTGTTGTTGTTGTTAGTGAGATGATCAGAATCAGATTTTTTTTCTTTTTTTAAATATTGAGTTCTGTGGGTGAATGTCCTGGTTCTGCTCTGCACCTACTGTGGATACAAAATATATGTTGAAAAAGAAAAAGCAAGAACCATAACGCAGTTTATAACAACAAAATAAAAATCAGTTATAATTTAGTTTTATAAACTGTGCTGTTGATTCTTGCTCTCTTTTAGCTCCTTGGTGTGCAAATAGGACCTACCTAGCCCTGTGCAAGCGGTGCAGTCTCACAGGGCGCAAAGGCTTAGGGGACACATTTTGGCTGTATGCTTTTGCCCTGCTGCCGCTGGCAGGACAATAGAAGGCAGCCAAATTGTGCCCCCAAGCCTTTTCGCAGCACTTTAAGCAGGTCTGGTCCCTCCCTCCTCTGATGCAATGTCAGAGCAGGTAGGGACAGATCTGCTTAAAGTGCCAGCGCCTTTCAGATGGGGCGCATGCCCCCATCCTCCTCCCCATACCTCCATCCAGCACTACCTGCTCTTTCCCTGCTGCCGGTGCCGCCGTGAAAAAAAAACAGAGGGCGGCAGCAGCAGGGAAAGAGCAAGCAGTGCTGGATGGAGGTATGGGGAGGAGGGGGGGGGGCGCGTGCCCAAGCTGCAAGTCGCACAGGGCACGATAGCAGCTTGGTACGGCCCTGTGTGCAAACATCTCACATTCCCTCCATATAATCTAAACGGCTTTTTGGTTTGGTTCAGTCCCTGATTGGAATTCTGAAAAAGCCCTTCCTCCCTCTAAGTGGGGGGGCACCATCTCATTCTTCACCTCGGACAGCAGATTGCCTTGAGCAGCCCCTGGGTATCAACAGCATAGCGAAGGTTGTTGAGTCTTCCACCAATCTTCACATCTCTGTTGTCTTCATACAATCCTGCTTCTCTGATGATTTGTTTTGCATATAAATTAAACAGGTAGGGGGAAAGTATGCAGCCTTGTTTTACACCTTTGCTTATTTTAAACCATTCTGTTTCTCTTTGTTCCGTTCGAACTGTTGCTTCTTGATCAATGTACAGATTGTGCAAGAGAATGATCAGGTTCCTCGTTCCTCGACCTTTTCTGAACCCTGCTTGCACTTCAGGTAGTTCTTGTTCCAGGTATGGCTTTATAGGCTAGATTTATAAGCAATTAAATGACTGGACAAATATAAAGGAATTCCTGTATAAAATTCTGTATGGGTCAGATCAGAATCTTAAATTTTATTTGATAACTAATGAGAAGCCAGTGACCTTTAATGAGCGAAGAAGTCACAAGGTCAAATTTAGACGCATTATGGAGACGTTTTATGGCCATATTTTTAATACGTTGTAATTTGGATATTCGGGACTTAGAGAAAATCTACCATGCCAGCACTAACACCCAAAACTCACATAATAAGAATCCTACATAGGAAAAGGCAGTGCTGTTAATATTGTAGTGGGTGCTATATTCAGTGATGGGAAAGTGATGCTAGAAACAGATTAACGGATGACATGAGTGCTGCATGTGTTGCTCTGAAATTAACGCATTATGAGCCAAGGATTGACAAGTTATCAGCATGCATGCAACAACAAACATCACATTAATTTTTTTCATGTATAGATTCTTTGGGAATACACACGGAGTCCTGACACAGTTAACAGTTTTAAGAAGTTTATCTTTTTTTTACTCAGGATACATTTGACATGTTATGTGAATAATACATTTAAAATATATTGTGTAACTGAATCAAATTCTTCTTAAATTCATTAAATTGAATGAAATCATTAAAACATTATAAATTGCCAATAAATTGAAATGAAAACCAAAGGATTGTGAATCAAATTGATTCTCTGACAATACAAAGATTCCAACCTTTACAAATGATGTTACATAGTTCAGGCAGCTTTATAAAGAGTTTTTAGATACTAAAATCTTGTTAAGGTTTAATTGATGTGCTGGCACTTTGAGGAAATTCTTTGGTTTTGTGCGGCAGTTTGGGCACTCGGGATCAAAAAGGTTAGCCATCACTGACCTAGGGAGTGAAAGTGATCTGAAAAACTACAAACCCTTCTGATTCTGGTATGTGTTAGGAGCTGAGGAAAGGATGAGAGGCCTTTGAAAGAAACTGCATCAGGGAGACAGGACTGGGTTACTGCTTGTCCCTTTTTTGAGGAAGCAGTTCAGAATTGCTGGCAAGAGGCCAGTCGATCCAATATAAGTATGTTAGAGAATTAACTAACTATTAAATAATGCCTTTTTTTAATTGAAGGTTGTAGATGCATTTAAGATCAAGCTTTTACATTAACTTATTGTGAAAGGTGGAAAAGTTTTATATAAAAACAAAAGAAAAACAAATTCCTTGTATTATCCTTATAGAAATAACTAGGACTAGGCAAAAATCATTGGCTTTAGATTTCTCTCCCCCCCCCCCTTTACTGTTGTTACAGGATGAATAGAAAGTACCTCTTCCATTGCACCCAGTTAAACAGGCTATCTGGAAATCCCATTTATTTGACCTTTGGTTTCATCGAATGTTGAGCTGTGTCCTCTGATGACATTACTGGGTGTAACGTAATCAGAGTTACCAAATTACTCAGCTCTAGGAGTGATATTGTTTGGCCAGTTTTGATTTTTAATTTGCATTGCAATACAGTATGGTATTTGTAATCTCCAGGAACAAGCAGGATTGTAGTCTTCACATGGTATCGTCGGTACCAATGGAGCCTGCGTGGGAACGCTCCCCAGCATCCAATAGGAACACTTTTGGGAGCATCCCTCAGCACAAGCGCGCTGCCTTCCCGCCTTTCCAACTGTCCCTCTTCAGTTCTTCGTTTTCCGCAGAGCCGACAGGTCACATACCCTGTCACTGCAGAAAATTTATTTTTTAAACTTGTTTTTCTCGTGGTCGCGCCTGCCTCCGCTCGACACCTACCTGTACGACCGGTTCTCTCTTCTTCTTCTTTTCAAAAAAACCAAACTTCTGAACTGTTTCTCTTCAGAAACTTTTTCTTTTTGGTGCTAGGCGCCATTTTGGACATTAGGCCCCATTTTTCTGAAAAATGGAAAAACCAGCTAGTGGTTTTAAAAAATGTACTAAGTGTGGCGGTACCATTTCCGTCACCGACACCCATGACTGGTGTCTCAAATGTTTAGCCCCTGACCATTCTCCATTGGAGTGTTCCTCTTGTATGGGGATGACTAAAAGAGGAAGATATAACCGGGCTGCAAAGCTCGGTACCCTCTTTTCTTCAGATACGATGTCCATTGCATCAACGTCTTCCAGAGCCTCGTCTTCCTCCCATGGATCTCAGGTAACTAAACATAAGAGCCAGTCCTCAAAGGGTAGATCTCCTTCCAAGCATCGAGAAGCCACTGGCATTGCCCTTGAGGAAACTATACCGGCAAAACAGCCCCGGCAGGAGGCTTCGGCCTCCAAAGCACTAACGGGGCTCCAGAATGTTCTCGAGGCCTCGACCTCGGCAGAACTATTGGTGCCATGCTCAGGGGTTCTGGCCACTTCTACCGGTACTAACACCCAGGCATCGGCAGCATCGATAGACCAGAGATTCCTCGCTATCGAACGCAGTCTTGCAGCTCTCCTTACAGCTGCGGTACCGTTGACACCGCTACCGATGGTTCAATGGGCACCGGTACCAGCACCGACGGTACCGGCCCCGGTGGGAATTCTGCCCATGCTGACTTTTTCGGGCATCAACAGATCGGTACCGGACCAACTCGGTGCTGACTTCGATCGATACCGATACCGTGCTTTGCATGAACATCAGGATCAGAGATGCTTTGAATTTTCCGATTCCGATGACTCGGATAACTCGGTTGGTACCAGAGTACTTCTTCCGGAAGACTCCTCCTCAACGCAGAATGCCTCCTCCGGAGGACATATCTTTTCAGGATTTTATTCGTGATGTAGCCCGAGGCTTATCAATCACGGTAGCTCCTGAAAAAGAACCTAGAGCAAAGGAATTGGAAATACTCCAATACCCTAAGGCTCCCAAAGAGGCAGCTACCCTGCCCCTTCATGAAATTCTTCATGATTTGATCCTCAGGATGTGGGAAACACCTCTGACCACATCTCCTCATTCTAGGATACTCGATACCATGTATCGAGTTCCACCATGTCCTGGTTTTCAAAAGACTCAGCTGCCACACCATTCAATGGTAGTGGAATCAGCCATGCGTAGGATGAAAAGTGAAAAAAAACCATGCATCCAATCCTCCAGGTCGTGAATGCAGGACTCTTGACGCCTTTGGGTGTCGAACATTTCAGGCTTCCATGCTTTCAGCTAGGATCAGCTCATATATTTTATATATGGGAATGTTCCTCAAAGACGTCACAGGAGACTTGGAGCTTATGAACCCCCTTCTCCCTGATGACAAGACGACAAGACTTCCTTACTCTTGTCAAGCATGCTCAAGACATTTCCAAGTTTGTAAATCGTGCAGCCTTTGACTGCTTTGAATGCATCAGCAGAACTTCTGCTATTGCCATTGGTGCACGTTGGATTGCCTGGCTTCAGGCATCAGACTTAGAGACTTGGGTACAGGACAAATTAGGAAACCTCCCTTGCACAGGAGAAAATCTCTTTGGCAAGAATTGGCAGAAAAAGGCTAATGAGATTGTCAGTATCTATCTCACTTTAGACAGATTTGTCAAAATCTACAGCCACTCCAGACAAAAAGAAACCCTATAAAAAACCCTATCTCCAGGAACAAGCAGGAATGAGTCTTCACATATGGGTACGTCGGTACCGACGGAGTCTGCGTGGGAACCCTTCCCAGCTTCCAATCAAGAGCTTTTGGAAGCATCCCAGCACGCCTGCGTGCTGCCTTTCCGCCTTTCCCAACTGCCTCTCCTCGGTTTTCATTTTTCCGCGGAGCCGGCAGGATGTCCTCCTGTCACCGCAGAAAATTTATTCTTTTTATTTCTTAGTTTTCTTGTGGTCGCGGCTGTCTTCCCGACACCACCTGTACCGCCGGTGTTTTCTTTTCTTTTCTTGTAAAATCTCCTTTTCCACGGGATATTTTTTCTTCATAGTGTCCCACGATTTTTTAGGCCTCCTAGGCCTCTTCTTTTCTTTTTCCTTCATGGAACCGCCAGACACTTTCTGCAAGAAATGTTCAGACTGTGGCGGTACAACTTTATTTTTAGACCCTCAAAGTCGGTGTCTAACCTGCTTGGGTCCTGACAACAGTTTGGTGAGAAGAAGTCTTCAACATCGAGGTTCCCTCGATACACGGTTGCCCTCCAACTTCGGGGCACCATCCCCTTCTTCTTCCACACAGGATCAGGTAACCCACAAACAGTCTGTTAAGACTAGCCAGTCCTCGAGTGGTAGGTCTCATGCACAGCATGTAGACGGCTCCGGCCTTGCCCTCGAGGGCCCACTGGCTTCAAAACCCCGGCGGGAGTCTTCGGTCTCCAAAGAAGATAAGGGGTTTCAGGTTGTTCCTGGGGTTCACCCCTCACAGAACATACCTCAGCCGTGTCCGGTGGTGGCACCCGCTTCGAGCGGTACCGGTACCCCGGCATCGGCACTGGTGTTGGATGAAACACTCCTCACCAGGGATCGTCATCTGGAGTCCTCGGTGCCTTCGGGACTGGTGGATACTCTACAGACTGGCTTTCCATTATCGGTACCAGCACCGATACTACCACCGCCGTCGGTACCCTCCAGATGTGCATCGATAGCCTCGCTTCCTTCGATGCCGAGTCTGGAATCGATTTCCAGTCTGGAGGACTGGGTACCGACTCACCTTGGTACCGGCTCCCGGCGGTACCGAAGGCTCGGTTCCGATGATTCGGATCCATGACTCTCGGTTCCCCCGAGGCCAATTGAGTTGCCACTGGTTGACCTTCCTTCACCAGTGTCAGACACGGTACCGAAATCGGTACCAATGTCCTCATTACCTTTACGGTCGATGCCGAGTTTGGAATCGATCTCTAGTCTAGAAGACTCGGTACCAATAGGTTTTGGTACTGACATCAATCGATACCGGTGCTTCGGTACCGAGGATGATGGCCGTAGGTTTTCGGTCACCTCGGTACCGATTGAACTGTCACAGATGACTGCTCCGATGTCTTTGTCGGGCTCGACTCCGACATCGGTACCGGTATTGGCATTGGTACCGGTATCCACAGTAGCATCGTGGCCAACTCCTGCCATGCTTTTTTCAACAGGATCGCTCCATTCTATACCAAGCTTGGAGTCGATATCTGGCATGGACAATGTGGTAAGGACGGTTGCTGCTCCTGATACCCAGTACCAGCAACCATCCCTTCAGCATTCCACACTGCACTGTGCAGGATCTTCTATTCCTATACATTTGAATACCTCTGTGGGTGCTCAGGCTAGTTCTTTAAATCTAACCTGTCCAAGAGAGATTCCTGTTGGGGATCCCTCTTTTCAGAGTTTCCTCCTGGATATAGCAGGATCTCTTGCCATTCCTATCCCAGGACATGATCCTGCACAAGGCTCTCTTTCTACCAAAGCAAAGGAGAACATAATGCTTCCTTTGCATCATTCCTTTCAGGATCTCCTTCTAGGAATGTGGGAAACACCTTTAAGGGTACCCCCACCTTCCAGAGCAACTGATCTCTTATATCAGGTGCCCCTCTCTCCAGGGTTTCAAAAGACTCAACTTCCTCATCATTCCATAGTAGTGGAATCAGCAATGAGGCGGGTAAAGAGTAAGAAAAAGCACTCTTCCTATCCGCCAGGTCGTGAGTCTAAAACACTAGATGCCTTTGGACGTCAAACCTTCCAGACATCTATGCTTTCTGCAAGAATTCTCTCATATATTTTTTATATGAGTCTTTCTCTTGAGGAGGTCACAAAGCAATTACATCTTTTGTCTCCTTTCCTTTCAGATTCCAGGAGTACAGAATATTCCTCACTGCTTAAGCATATCCAGAATATCTCTTGGTTTCTTTCTCGTGCTTCCCTAGACTCTTTTGAGTCTGTTAGCAGGACTTCTGCTATAGCTATAGGGGCACGACGTAGAGCCTGGCTCCAAGCTTCAGACTTGGACAAATGGGCACAACAAAGGCTGGGACATACTCCTTGCACTGGAGAAAATCTTTTCAACAAGGAGTCTTTACGTCAGGTTACTCAGTTGTCCACTGAGTTACCTGTTCCTAAGGGTTGTTCTACCCCTTCCTCTGTCCCAGTAGGTAGGAAATGTCCTACCAAACTTTCTTCCCACAGGAGAAGAAGGTTTTATTCATCACTTGCCCATCATACAGATGTTCCCCAACAGGGGAAGCATCGTCCTGGTCTGAAGAATCCAACCTCTTACCAGGCTTAGCAAACCCAGCACCTGCAGGGTTTCTGATCATTCATCATCAGATGCTTGTGACTCTTGGGGTTAGAATCTACAGTTGCTTCTTCTCAATAGAGGCACTCCACCGCTTTATTCTAACCCCTACACATGGATCTCTTTCCAAAAGATATCCATTTTTTCTATATTTCTATGAGCTGTCAGGATGTTCATGCCTATAAGTCACAGGTTTCTCCTCTTTTTTTCCTGCTAGGGAAAGAGGTCTAACCACTATCAGATGATAGTTCCTGTGCCAGCATGTATTTTTTCCTTTCTATAGACTTACTACTACATAAGTCTTCTTCAGCTCCATTCTCTTCATCCTCTTACCAAGTTTTTCCTCTGTAAGAGCGGAATTACTTACTGGGAGGCTTCTCTTCAGCCTCTCTAGTTTTCTCACTTTCCAGTGCGGAGTTTTCCTCTCTGAGTTACCTCCTCTGTTTCAATCTTGCTTTGGGGCAGCTTATCAAACATGTCCAGAGTTTCCTACTCCTGTTCTGTCTGTTCTTTCTGTTTTGAACAGTAAGAGTCTTTCTGCTGTCTTGCTAGCAGCTGCCTCTGTAGGAGCCTTAATGTTTGGACCACTGGTTCTTGTCCACAAACAACCAGATTTGTCCTCCACTAACATTCTGTCTAGTCTTAGTAGTGGCTCCAAGTGAGTGCTTTATCTCTCTTGGAGACTATCTCACTACAAGCTTTCGAGATTGTCTTCTATTTCTTCCATCTCCATTTTCCTGGGTTTGGCAGCATAGTTGGCAGAGATACTGGCTCTCTAGCAGCCAGTTCTATCTCCTCATTCTCCTGCATCATGCTCTCTGCAATTACAGAGAAGCTTTCCACTATGGGCCCTTGCTAGAGAGCATGGGGGGGGGGGGGGTTCTCCAACAGCTATCCTAGCTGGTTAGAAAAGGCTTTTCAGTCATGTCTCCCATGACTAGAAGGTTCTCCCTTTTTTTACTATCTCCTTTTTTGATATAAAGGACATAGGCCTTCTCTTACGTGAAAACTCAAGGAGTTGCCACTTCCCTGCTTTGGTCCATAGTATTCCCAATCGGGGATATGCTCGTCCTCATGGTAAGAACACATGATACTTTTGTCCTTAAGTAGGTCAACATGGTATCTCTTCTCTAGGCGTCTCCTGTCTACTTACCATGCTAGAGTCCTGGAAGACTCCGGACTTGCTGGCTGCACATGGATATTATCCTCTGTTTTTCACGTAACAGTCCTAGTTATTTTTCACTAGCTAGCATTCTTGCAGATCATGACCAGGAGGAACAGATTCTCTATATGTCTTCTCAAGTAGGTTCCACCTCCTTGTTGTTAGATGAATCTTTCCTCTCCACATATCCTATGTGATCACTGTGCTGTAGGCATATCTCTGTCTGTTTAATTGCAGACACCCATATGTAAGCCTACATATCCATATTTATTTTTTGTGTGTATTTTATGCCCTTCCATATCTCACTATAGATATATTCTTATATGTCTATCTATATATCTATAGATATAGATATAGATATATATGAATCTGTCGAGATATTTTATTATGGATAGATATGTATCCACATACTTATCTATCTCACTTTCTATCCTCATATAGCTATATGATTCTGACAGAGGGGCTTTACCCATACCTATGCTATCTATCTAGCAGGTTTGGGGTTCTACACACACAACCACTCTTGTGGTAATCAACCTTTTTTTTTTTTTTATACCGTAACCTAAGGGTTTAGGTACCTCTGAAGCTCTCCCTGCCCAATATCTCTCCTAGCTTACCCCAGTTAGGAGAGACATTGTGGATCTTCAGTTAATCACAGGCTTTAACGCCTCAGGCATTTGTCCTCTCTTTTTGGGATACAATGGGTCCCCATACCCCTTCTCCCCACAAGGACTATGCCTGTTTGTCCAAATCGGTTAGCCTTTCTCTTTTTGCTCCTAAGAGTGAGCCACGCTCACGCCAAAAGAGTTAGCTTTTTGTCATAAACCCTTCCTCTGAAGGCCCACCGTTTTTTGTACTACCCCAGTTTTTCCTACTGGGGTTACATATTCCTTTCAGGATTCTGACCTCCACTATTTTTCCTACAGGTTTATTACCTCCACTTTACAGTGAGGTCCTCTTCAAGGTTCCTCTACTGGGTTCCCAGTAGATCCATGAACCTCCATACTTCTGTGAAATCCTGTTAGGGGAGGTCCCTATTGCAATCTTCTTTGCAACATCATTGATGACAATCATCATCCACACATGGACTCCTTTTCTGCAGTCCTATGCTAGGTTAGCTGTTCCACAGCATTTTTTCTTTCTTCAACTCCTACCCTCCATCCTCAGGATGCCTGGTGTTCTGGGAGATAGCATGTTCCAACCTATGACATGCTGGGACTCCAGGCATCTCAGCTTGGGAGTCCCCATATGTGAAGACTCATTCCTGCTTGTTCCTGGAGATAGCACAGTTACTTACCTGTAACAGGTGATCTCTGGGAACAGCAGGAATAAGTCTTCACAACCCACCCACCTCCCCAGGAGTTGTATCTCTATCTATCTTTCCTTTCCTTTCTCTCTCTCTTTGTCTCAGCTTTAAAACTTAACTGAGGAGAGGCAGTTGGGAAAGGCGGGAAGGCAGCACGCAGGCGTGCTGGGATGCTTCCAAAAGCTCTTGATTGGACGCTGGGAAGCGTTCCCGCGCAGATTCCGTCGGTACCGACGTACCCATATGTGAAGACTTATTCCTGCTGTTCCCAGAGATCACCTGTTACAGGTAAGTAACTGTGCTTTTTCAACAAAAGGAGGAAGTTTTATCCATCCTATACCCAGCAAGGGCAAGCTCAGGGTCAAGTTGCCCAAAAGGGACAACAGCAACAATCCAGACAACAAAAGAAGCCAAAAGGCCCGAGAGCTCAACCAGCTCCACAGGCTCAGCCCCCTCAAGGGCTTTGACTCCTTCCTAGAGAGCTTAGCTTTCCTGCCTCTGAAGGGTCCAGAACCCCTAAACATTCCAGGCAGGTTGTGTCATTTTGTGAACAGATGGCACCAAATAGCAGCAGCAAATTGGACTCTGTCCATTGTAGGGGAGGGGTACAAGCTTCATTTTCACAGCATGCCCCCTCCTACAATCATAAGACAGTTCAATTCCCAAACCTCTCCAGACAATCTACTGGATCAAGAGGTCTCAACACTCCTTGCTCAGGAACTAATAGAGGAAGTGCCCATTCCCCAACAGGGTACAGGGTTCTACTCCCCCTAGTTTCTTATTCCAAAGAAAACAGGAGGACACAGACCCATTCTAGACCTCGGAGAATTGAACAAATATCTGTTCCGAGAAAAGTTCAAAATGATTTCTCTGGGAACTCTTCTGCCATACCTTCAAAGTCAGGATTGGCTTTGCTCTCTAGATCTAAAGGATGCATATACTTATATTCTGATCCATCCAGATCACAGGAAATTGTTATGATTCCTTTTCAAGGGAAAACACCTCCAATACAGGGTTCTTTCTTTTGGTCTGGCTTCGGCACCAAGCGTATTCATGAAATGCATGGCAGTAGTAGCTGCATTCCTGAGAACCCTAGGGATATTCGTCTTCCCTTATTTAGACGACTGGCTCATTCGAGCCCCCACGATTCCAGAAGCCAGCTCTGCACTGTCTCGCACAATGCGAATTCTCCAATACTTGGGATTTGTCATAAACCTCCCAAAATCCCAACTTGTTCTTTCTTAGACCCTGGAGTTCATAGGAGCTTGTTTAGATACCAGACAGTCAAGGGCTTTCCTCCCACAGCCCCGCTGTCTTCGCATAATGCAACTAGCTTCTCAAGCAGCGGGAAAGTCTGCCCTAACTGCTCGAGAACTGCTGCAATTACTGGGACATATGGCATCCACAGTTAATGTAGTTCCCTATGCTCGCCTCCACATGCGAGCAGCCCAGTGGACACTATCCACACAGTGGATACAGGCCACAGGATGTCTGTCGGACAAGATATCAAACTCACAACGACTGATCTTGTCCCTACAATGGTGACAATCACTGGAGAATCTTTTAGTGGGGTCTCCTTTCCAACAACCCCCATTCCAGGCCACCCCAACAACAGATGCATCACAGGTGGGGTGGGGAGCACACCTGCACCATCTCTCCACCCAGGGTACCTGGACTCCACAGGAGGCTTGTCTTCACATAAACCTCCTAGAACTCAGAGCAATCTATCTAGCTCTTCGAGTATTCCATGCCCAGCTCAGCTACAAGACAGTCCTAGTACAAACGGACAATCAAGTAGCCATGTTCTACATGAACAAGCAGGGCGGAACAGGCTCTCTGTCGTTATGCAACGAAGCTTTACGACTATGGGCCCTTGACAGAGAGCATCAAATTCACCTTCTCGTGGTATATCTTCCAGGCATTCAAAACCTTTGGGCAGACAAACTCAGGTGAGTACTGCTGCCTCATGAATGGTCTCTCCACCTAGACCAGCTGATAAAGATATTTCACATCTGGGGAGCCCCAGACATAGACCTCTTTGCAAGTCCACTGAATGCCAAACTTCGCCGGTTCTGTTCCAGAATTCCGGCTTGCAATTGCCAGGCAAGGGACACCTTCCTCCTTCACTGAGGTCAGGACGTCCTCTATACTTCCCACCCATTCCCCTCATCCCCAAAACACTCTTCAAGCTTCAGAGAGACAGAGGTCGTATGATCCTCATAGCGCCACGGTGGCCACGACAAACGTGGTATCCCCTGCTTCTGCATCTCTCTCAAGCTGCACCTCTGGAGTTAGGGTGTGCTCCAGACCTTCTCTCCCAAGAGAACGGGATGCTATGGCACCCGAATCCCCAGTCCCTGCATCTCAGGGCCTGGTTGCTGAAAGCCTACACCTGCAGGATCTTAACCTATCTCCAGGAACAAGCAGGAATGAGTCTTCACATATGGGTACGTTGGTACCGACGGAGCCTGCGCGGGAACGCTCCCCAGCTTCCCAAAAAGGAAAGCTTTTGGGAGCATCCCACTGCGCCTGCGCGCTGCCTTCCCGCCTTTCCTGACCAGCTCTCCTCAGTTCTTCTTTGCCGCGGAGCCAGCAGGTCGAGCCCTGTCACCGCTGAAGAAGTTCTTTATTTTATTTCTTTGGTCGCGTGTCTGCCTTCCCCGACTCTGGACCGGTACCGCCGGTCTTTTCTTTCTTCTTTCAAAAAAAAAAAATATATATATCTATATTTTTCCTCACTTAGTGTATTATTCTTCTAGGCCTCAGGGCCCAAAGTAAAATTTCCCTCATGGAAAAACCAGCTTCTGGGTTCAAGAAATGCACTAAGTGTAGCGGTACTATTTCTGTTAAAGATACCCATGAATGGTGCCTTAAATGTTTGGGTCCTGAACACTCCATTCCGGATTGTCCGTCCTGCTCTCTAATGTCTAAATGGGGTTTACAGAACCGAGCAGCTAAGCTCCATGTGCTGTTTCCCGCTGATGCAGCGTCGGTAGCATCGACCTCCTCCCGGTCTTCTTCTCCTGATGGATCTCAGGTAACCAAACATAAGTCTAGCAGGTCCTCGAAGGGTAGATCTCCCTCTAAGCATCGAGATGCCTCCGGGCTTGCCCTTGAGGATCCTGCACCAGCCAAACAACCCCGGCGGGAAGCTCTGGCTTCCAAAGCTCCTCCTATGGGGTTACAGGTTGACATCGATGGCACGGCCTCGACCGATCACCTGTTAGAATGCTCTGGGGTACCGGCACAATCTCCCGGTACCGATCTCCAGGCATTCATGGCGTCGATGGATCAGAATGTTCTGTCCATGCAGCAGGCTATTTCAGCCTTCATTCAAGCTGCGACGCCGACGGTACCGCAACGAGCTCCGTTGTAGGTATCAGCTCCGGTACCGGCACCAGCGCCGATACCGGTACCGACCGCATCGACATCGACTAGGACAGCGGTTCCTTGTCCAGGGCTGTTTCTCGGTACCGATCCGGTTCCGAAAACGCCCGATGTCGATACCGCTCGATATGCGTATCGAGCGTTTGAAGAGCACCCTGACAGGCGGTACTTCGATTCCTCTGGTGATTCTGATTCATCAGATGAATCACCAGAAGTATCCATAGCCCTTCCTGAAGAGCCTTCTTCTCCAAAAAGAAGAATGTCTCCTCCAGAGGACTTGTCCTTTCAAGACTTCATAAGAGAAGTAGCTAAAGGACTATCTATCTCAGTAGCCTCTGAATCAGAGCCTAGAGCAAAAAAATTGGATATTTTAGGATACCCTAAGGCTCCTAGAGAGGCAGTCACCTTACCAATTCATGAGATTCTTTATGAACACATGATTGATTTATGGGAGACTCCTCTCACTCTCTCTCCTCATTCTCGCAGGTTGGACACTATGTACCGTGTACCTCCCTGTCCTGGATTTCAAAAAACTCAGCTTCCTCACCATTCCATTGTGGTGCAGTCAGCTATGAAGAGGATAAAGAGTACAAAGAGACACTCTTCTGCTCCTCCAGGAAGAGAATGCAGAACCTTGGATGCTTTTGGTAGGAAAATCTTCCAGGCCAGTATGCTTATTGCCAGAATCAACTCATATAGCCTCTACATGGGTATGTTTCTAAAAGAAGTGGCAGAAAAGCTGCACACTTTCTTTCCTTTTATTCCAGAAGATAAAAGGGAAGAATTCCGCATGTGGCTTAAGCATACTCAAGACATCTCCAAGTTTTCAGACAGGGCAGCCTTTGACTCCTTTGAAGGTGCCAGTAGAGCCTCAGGCATTGCCATAGCTGCTCGCAGAATTGCTTGGCTCCAGGCTTCTGATTTAGAACCCTGGGTTCAAGATGGCTTAGGAAATCTGCCCTGTACAGGTGAAAATCTATTTGGCAGAGAGTGGCAAATTAAAGCCACTCAAATGGATGCAGAGAATTCTGCTCTGGATAGACTTTCAAAGTCTACCTCCATTCCTGCCAAGAAAAAGACTTTTAAAAAGTCTTTTTTCAAAAAGGGCAGGTTTCCTTCCACTTCTGGCCAACAATCTTCTACAGGTCGCTTTACCGCTAAGCGTCAGCAACCTAAGCAGGCCAGGCCAAAGTCTACAGGGGCTGCTGTAACTCAGCAGTCCCAACCCCCTCAGGGTTTTTGACTTGATGCTAGAGAACTTAGCCTTTCTGGCTTTAACACAGCCAGAACCTCTCACCATTCCAGGAAGGTTAGCTCATTTTGCTCCCAGATGGGAGCAAATCACATCAGAGCAGTGGACCCTCTCCATCATAAGAGAGGGCTACAAATTTCATTTCTCAGACCTTCCTCCCCACACCATGGTGAGACACTTCAATTCTCCCACATCTCTTCTCGACCTTCTAGGTCAGGAGATAACTACCCTTCTTGCCCAAGGGGCAATAGAAGAAGTTCCTCTTCAACAAGGGTCAGGGTTCTACTCCCCCTATTTTCTCATTCCAAAGAAGACAGGGGGATACAGACCCATTCTAGATCTCAGAGAATTGAACAAATTTCTATGCAAGGAGAAGTTCAAGATGCTTTCTCTGGGCACTCTCCTTCCATACCTTCAAAGTCCGGATTGGCTTTGTTCTCTAGATCTCAAGGATGCGTACACACATGTTCTCGTCCATCCATCTCACAGAAGATTCCTGCGTTTTCTTTTCCAAGGAAAACATTACCAATACAGAGTGCTTCCTTTCGGTCTGGCCTCTGCCCCAAGAGTGTTCATCAAATGCATGGCAGTAGTTGCTGCATTTCTACGCACTCTGGGAATATTTGTCTTCCCATACCTGGACGACTGGCTCATCTGAGCCCCATCTCAATCAGAGGCCCAGATTTCCTTAGACCGCACAAGGCGCATTCTGCAGTATTTGGGACTTGTGGTAAACCTCCCAAAGTCTCAGCTCACCCCTACTCAGTCCCTAGAATTCATAGGGGCCTGGTTGGATACCACCACTGCAAGGGCCTACCTTCCTCAGGCCCGTTGCCAGCGTCTAGTGCAGTTAGCCTCCCAGATTCAGTCAAAGAGCCACTTAACTGCCCGGGAGATGCTGCAACTGCTAGGCCACATGGCTTCCACAGTACATGTGGTACCCTATGCTCGCCTACACATGAGAGCAGCTCAATGGACCTTGTCCACCCAGTGGACTCAAGCATCAGTAGCTCTCTCAGACCAAATAGCAACCTTCAAATGTTTCTTTTGGTTTCTCCAATGGTGGATGTCCACTCAAAATCTGTTGCTGGGGTCCCCCTTCCAACAGTTGTTGCCCCAAGCAACCCTCACAACAGATGCCTCCCAAACAGTTTGGGGAGCTCATCTACAGGACCTCTCCACTCAAGGCTCTTGGTCCCCTCAGGAGACCTCTCTTCATATCAACCACTTGGAGCTTCGAGCAGTTTTTCTAGCTCTCAAGGTCTTCCATACCCTCCTCAGCTACAAGACAGTCCTCATCCATACGGACAATCAAGTAGCTATGTTTTACATAAACAAGCAAGGAGGAACTGGCTCTCTGTCGCTTTGCAACGAAGCTCTAAGATTGTGGGCCTTCGCCAGAGAGCATCAAATCCATCTCCTGGCAGTATACCTCCCAGGAGTCCAAAACTCTTGGGCAGACAGACTCAGTCGAGTTCTGCTTCCACACGAATGGTCCCTGCACATGGATCAGGTACTCAGAATCTTCCAAGAATGGGGAACCCCGGACATAGACCTCTTTGCAAGTCCGTGGAATGCCAAACTTCCCCGGTTCTGTTCCAGAATTCCATGTCAGGGAGTTCAGGCCAAGGATGCCTTCCTCCTTCATTGGGGTCAGGGCTTCCTGTATGCCTTTCCACCCATTCCCTTGATTCCCAAGACTCTGTTCAAACTTCAGAGGGATCAAGGATCTATGATCCTCATAGCTCCACGCTGGCCACGCCAAGTGTGATACCCTCTACTTCTGCATCTCTCCCAAGCTCCCTCCCTGGATTTGGGAGCTGCTCCAGACCTTCTGTCCCAGGAGGAAGGGACTTTGTGGCACCCAAACCCCAAGTCCCTTCACCTCAGGGCTTGGTTACTGAAGGCCTAGACCTTCAAGGCTTGAATCTTTCTCAGCAAGTGAAGGATATTCTCCATGCTTCCAGAAAACCTTCCACCAGGCGTTCCTATGCTTTTAAATGGAAAAGATTTTCCATTTGGTGTGCTGAAAAGGGTTTTGACCCTCTAGCACTACCTTTAAATTCTCTGTTAGACTATCTCCTGCATCTTTCCGATGCAGGGCTTAAGACAAATTCAGTGAGAGTCCATTTGAGTGCTATTGCAGCATCCCTTAAGCCCATCAATGGACAACCTATTTCCTCTCATCCTCTCATTGCAAGATTCATGAGAGGCCTAACTTTAACTAAACCTCCCATTAGGCCTCCTCCGGTGGCATGGGATTTAAATTTGGCTCTTGGTCAGCTTATGCAGCCACCCTTTGAACCCTTAGCCACTACCTCCTTGAAATTTCTTTCCTGGAAGGTTATTTTCCTCATTGCAGTCACTTCAGCTCGCCGCATCAGTGAACTGCAGGCCTTAGTGGCTAATCCACCTTATACAAGGTTCCATCATGATAAGGTAGTCCTTAGGACAAATCCACACTTTATGCCTAAAGTGTTCTCACCTTTTCATCTTAATCAAGAGGTATATTTACCTGTCTTTTTTCCAGCTCCTCATGCATCCAGTGCAGAGAAGAGTCTTCATACTCTGGATTGTAAAAGAGCTCTTGCTTTTTACTTACAAAGGACACAGCAACATAGAAAGTCTTCCCAGCTTTTTGTTGCTTTTGATCTTTCTCATTTAGGACTTCCAGTCTCTAAGAGAACACTGTCCAATTGGATTGCTCAGTGTATTTCTTTCGCCTACCAGAGTAAGAACCTTTCTCTGGAGAGCCATGTCACAGCTCATAATGTGAGGGCCATGGCCACCTCTATGGCTCATCTAAACTCTGTGTCCATCAACCAGATCTGTCGAGCAGCCAACTGGGCCTCGGTTCATACCTTCACAGCCCATTACTGCTTGGACAAGGACTCCCGCCGTGATGCCTTATTTGGTCAGGCTGTCCTCAAACACCTGTTCCATTCTTAAACAACTCCTACCCTCCTTCCCTGGATGGATGCCTGAGATCCATAGGAGGACGTAGGACCCTTCCCAGGGTCTCATATCCTTGGGGATCTCCCAGGCATCTTAGCTAGGGAGTCCCTATATGTGAAGACTCATTCCTGCTTGTTCCTGGAAATAGCACAGTTACTTACCTGTAACAGGTGATCTCTGGGAACAGCAGGAATAAGTCTTCACAACCCTCCCACCTCCCCTAGGAGTTGTACCTTTTTTCTGTCTTTCCTTTCCTCTCTCTCTCTATTGTCTCAGCTTTAAACTTGAACTGAGGAGAGCTGGTCAGGAAAGGCGGGAAGGCAGCGCGCAGGTGCAGTGGGATGCTCCCAAAAGCTTTCTTTTTTGGGAAGCTGGGGAGCGTTCCCGCACAGGCTCCGTTGGTACCGACGTACCCATATGTGAAGACTTATTCCTGCTGTTCCCAGAGATCACCTGTTACAGGTAAGTAACTGTGCTTTCCCAACAGGTAAAGGATGTCCTTCAGGCTTCCAGAAAATCTTCCACAAGACGTTCTTATGCCTTCAAGTGGAAATGTTTTACTATATGGTGTTCTCAAAAGGGCTTAAACCCCCTTGTGATACCTTTGGAATTGGTACTAGAGTACCTACTTCATTTATCAAATTCTGGTCTAAAGACAAATTCAGTAAGAGTCCATCTTAGTGCAATTGCAGCTTCCTATAAGCCTCTAACTGCTCTAAATGGACAGCCAATTTCCTCTCATCCACTCATAGCAAGATTTATGAGAGGTCTTCTATTAACAAAGCCACCCATCAGGCCTCCACCGGTGGCATGGGATTTAAATCTAGTTCTCGGACAGCTCATGAAACCGCCCTTTGAACCTTTAGCCACTACAACCCTAAAGTTTTTATCCTGGAAGGTCATCTTCCTAATTGCAATCACCTCCGCACGTTGCATTAGTGAA
The DNA here is from genome assembly GCA_033557465.1 of Ichthyophis bannanicus. NCBI lineage: Eukaryota > Metazoa > Chordata > Amphibia > Gymnophiona > Ichthyophiidae > Ichthyophis > Ichthyophis bannanicus. Next base: position 735,032,744 of record CM066033.1, on the reverse strand, counting down.
TTGCAAGCTTTAGTGGCTGATCCCCCTTATACAAGGTTTCACCATGATAAGGTGGTTCTCAGAACTCATCCACATTTTATCCCAAAGGTGGTTTCGCCTTTTCATTTAAATCAATCGATTTACCTTCCTGTATTCTTTCCGAGGCCTCATGTCTCTAATGCAGAAAGGAACCTTCATACTTTGGACTGTAAAAGAGCCTTGGCTTTTTACCTACAAAGAACACAGCATCATAGAAAGTCTTCTCAACTTTTTGTTGCTTTTGATTCTAATAATTTGGGACTTCCCGTCTCCAAAAGAACTCTATCTATCTAAATGGATTGCACAATGCATATCCTTTACTTATGAGAGTAAGAGTCTTCCTCTTCAAGGCCATGTCACAGCACATAATGTGAGAGCCATGGCAGCCTCTATGGCTAACCTTCACTCTGTGTCTATCGATGACATCTGTCGAGCAGCCACCTGGGCTTCGGTGCACACCTTCACAGCCCACTACTGCCTAGATAAAGCCTCCCGTCGGGATGCCTTCTTTGGCCAGGCTGTTCTTCAACATCTCTTTCAGACTTAATTCAACTCCTACCCACCAACCCTGGTAGGATGCCAGAGATCCATGGGAGGAAGCATGGCCCACCTCACTATAGGTGGCAGCTTCCTGGGGTCATCTCCCCGGCATCTTCAGCTAGGGAGTCCCCATATGTGAAGACTACATTCCTGCTTGTTCCTGGAGATAGCGTAGTTACTCACCTGTAGCAGGTGATCTCCGGGAACAGCAGGAATTTAGTCTTCACAACCCAGTCACCTCCCCTAGGAGTTGTCTCTCTATTTCTCTGTCTCTTTCCTCTCTCCCTCTATCCTTTCACTCAGCTACAAACTTAACTGAAGAGGGACAGCTGGAAAGGCGGGAAGGCAGCGCCGCACATGTGCTGAGGGATGCTCCCAAAAGCGTTCCTATTGGACGCTGGGGCGCGTTCCCACGCAGGCTGCATCCAGTACCGACGATACTCATATGTGAAGACTAAATTCCTGCTGTTCCAGGAGATCACCTGTTACAGGTGAGTAACTACGCTGTCTCCAATTTTACCCATTGAAATCGGTGCTGCAGGATCCATAATGCATCTGGTCAAGACAATCAGAAATCCAGGACTGCCTTAAAATCTCACTCCTGGAGCCGGGTAACTTGGCATCTCTGCATAATTGATGCTTGTAGATCAGGACCATTTGACTCACTCTGTCCAATTGCACCTGGTTGTGCTAATCTATATATGCTGGACTGTCTAAGCTAAGAGTGTGACACTGCAACCTTGGAAGGGTGCAAGTCAGTTAGGCAGAGCTTCCAAGTTACCCAATTCCAGGAGGGCGATTTTAGGCCAGTCCTGGATTTCAATCTAGAGATACATTAAGGGACCTGCAGCACTGATTTCAGGATATCCCTCATGAATAGGCATGATACACTGTCTCCATTGTATGCAAATATATCTCATGCCTATTCATGAAGGATATTCTGAAAACTTGACTGAATTGTGGCCCTCTAGGATTGCAGTTTAACACCTAGAGCAGTGATGGCTAACCTTTTTGAGCCCGAGTGCCCAAACTGCCGCACAAAACCAAAGAATTTCCTCAAAGTGCCAGCACGTCAATTAAACCTCAGCTCAGTTACACATGCAGAACATAGACCATCACCAAACAAGGAATCACAATTTAGAAACAGGAAGGCAATAATTAAACTGGGAACCCCAAAAGCCAAACTTGGAATGTACAACACTGTAGAAATAAAACTATAAATTAATTTCCTCTTGTACCAAACAAAGCACAGACGTTAATGATGCACATTTCCCAGAGGTTTCATATTCCAGTTAATAAATTCAAAATAAAGAGATGTCTTTCTACCTTTTGTGCATTTTTTTTCAGTTGCAATTGCTCCAGCCACTTTCTTCTGGTTTCTTCATGTTTTCTGCTAACTCTCCATCGTCTGCTGTTCATTTGTTCTTTCTTCTCTCTTCTAGTCTTTTTTTCCATTCTCTCTCTCTACATCTGCTTTAACATACTAATCTTTCTCCTTTTGCTCTTTCCTCATTCCTATTTCATCCACACACAAATTTTACCGCTCCATCCTCAATCCCCACTTACTCTCCCAATACCCGGCCAATTGTAGATTTTTCATTCCTCCCACACAAAATATTTTTCCCCTCTCCATTTTACTCTCCCAGCCCCATCCCATTCTAATCCTCCCCCAACATCAGCTCCCTTCTAGTTCCAGTCTCACCCAGCATCCATTCCTTTCTAGTCCCTGCATCAGCCCATTTCCAGTCCTAGCCCCCCATCAACCCATTTCCAGTCCTAGCTCCCCCATCCATTTTCAGTCTGAGTCCCTTCATCAGCTCATTTCCAATCCTAGCCCCCCATCAGCCCATTTCTAGTCATTTCCTAGCCCCATCATCAGCCCATGTCAAATCATAGCTCCCCTCCACTCAGTCCAATTCCAGTCCAAGCCCCCCCATGAGCCTACTTCCAGTTCTAGCCCCTCCATGAGTCCATTTCAATTCAAGCCCCCACCACAGCCCATTTCCAATCTTAGCTCCCCCCAACAGCCCATTTCCAGTCCTATCCTAGCTGCTCCATCAGCCCATTTTCAGTCCTAGCTCCCTTCCCTCACAGCCCATTTCCATTCCAAGCTCCCTCCCCATCAGCTATTTGCAGTTCAAGCCTCCCCTTCCACTCAGCCCATTTCCAGTCATAGCAACCCCCCAACCCATTACCAGTCCTAGCCCCCCATCAACCCACTTCCAGTCCTAAACCCCCATCACCCCATTTTCAGTTTAAGCCCCCCCTATAACCCATTACCAGTCCTAACCCCCCATCACCCCATTTCCAGACATCCCCCATCAGCCCAAAGCCCATTACCAGTCTTAACCCCCCCATAGCCCATTACCAGTCCTAACCCCCCATCAGCCCACTTCCAGTCTTAACCCCATCAGCCCATTTCCAGTCAGCCCCCCACAGCCCATTGCCAGTCCTAAACCCCCTCCCATCAGCCCACAGCCCATTACCAGTCCTAACCACATCAGCCCACCTCAAGTCCTATCTGCTCCACCTCAGTCCATTTCCTGTCTTATACCCCCCCCCTTAGCCCATTATCCGTCATACCCCCCCCATAGCCCATTAGCAGTTCTAACCCCCCATCACCTCATTTCCAGACAGCCCCCATCAGCCCACAGCCCATTACCAGTCTTAACCCCCCGATAGCCCATTACTAGTCCTAACCCCCCCAACAGCCCACAGCCCATCCAGTCCTAACCCCTCCCCATCAGCCCATTTCCTGTCCTGGCCCCCCCCCATAGCCCATTATCAGTCCTAACCCCCATCACCCCATTTCCAGACAGCCCCCATCAGCCCAAAGCCCATTAGCAGTCTTAACCCCCCATAGCCCATTACCAGTCCTAACCCCCCATCACCCCATTTCCAGACAGCCACCATCAGCCCACAGCCCATTAGCAGTCCTAACCCCCCCCAGCCCATTAGCAGTCCTACCCCCCCAGCCCATTAGCAGTCCTACCCGCTACCCCCCCCCTAGCCCATTAGCATTCCTACCCCCCCCTAGCCCATTAGCTGTCCTAACCCCCCCCCATGGCATATTAAAAAAAAAAAAAAAAAAGCTGGCTTTGGCTGCTGCCGCTGCTGCGGCAGCGGCAGAATGCAATGTCCCGCGGGGCCCCCTCCGCCCGCTAAGCCCCTCTGCAAGGGCTTTCAGATTCGCGAGGGAGAGCTTCTCCCTCGCGTCTCTGTTAAGCCCGCAGGGGCTAATGGGAAATTTCCCATCAGTCCCTCGCGTCTAAAGGGGCTGATGGGAAATTTCCCATTAGCCCCTGCGGGCTTAACAGAGACGCGAGGGAGACGCTCTCCCTCGCGAATCTGAAAGCCCTTGCAGAGGGGCTTAGCGGGCGGAGGGGGCCCCGCGGGACACTGCACTCTGCCGCTGCCGCGTTCGCGGCAGCCGCCAGAGCCAGCTTTTTCTTTTTTGCGGACCTACCCGCGTGCCAGCTGCAAGGCCTTCGCGTGCCACAGCTGGCACGCGTGCCATAGGTTCGCCATCGCTGACCTAGAGTCTAAGGTTCGCTGTGGCCATCACCCTTTCTTACCCTTCCCCTGATCCACTGTACTAAAGATGATTTCCAAGTCAAAAAGTGCAGGAGATCACTCCCCATACCCCTCTCCTTTAATTTGGTCCCAAGCAAAGATGTGTAGCCAGGTCAGTCTGCAGTTCATACTAGAAATCTTTCTACCTCCACCAATTATATGTGAGACCGTACAAAAGCCCTGCCACTATTTTCATGTTGAATGACCCTGCTAGCTCTTATCTCCATTGTAAAGCTTAACTGTAGCATGGCTCTATGCAAAGTGCAGTTGATTGCTCACGTGGGGATCAATAGCTAGTCTAATGCCTAAATCATTCCCTCCCTCTCTTCTCCCCATTTCTTTTTACCTACCAATTTGTCTACTCTTTACCAGTGCCTCTGGCTATCTCAAATGTGTCTAAATTCTGTCATGGTTTTGGTTGCTACGCCCCCCTGCTGGTAGTGTATTCCAGAGATCCAACTCCCCAGTAAAGAGGCGCTTCTTCATAGTTTCTCTCTAACTTCATATCATGGGCACCTGTCCTTGTATGTCTATTTATTTATTTTTATATAGAAAATGCCTCCTCCTTGTAACTTATTAAAGCTCACTAAATATTTTTGGGTCAGGGTTTGTTTGTTTTTAACACTGACTGCCATAGCTTTAAAAAAACAAACATACAAAAGATTGTCAACATCAGTATCCCGATTGTGGCCAATGCTGAATACTGAGATACTATTGTCTGAGTTATTGCTATCTAATCAGTGTTGCTATACATATATGAAAGCTCTTTCTTTGTTTCTTTTTTGCTGTCCTGACTTATCCGGTTAGCAGTGCAGATACAGCTGCATATCGCCACTATACTGATCCTCTCTGGTGCTACCCTGATAGTGGCAAGACAGTTTGTAAGGATATTCAGTGACACTAACCTTTTAGTGCCACTGAATATCCTGGTCAGTGACCCGTGTCTGGATATGGTTATGATTATTGTTGACTTTGGCTCTCATTCTGTAATCCCACTGGGACGTGCAGCCCCACCAGCTCTCCCTATACATCCTGTGTTTCAGGAAGGAGAGAGCCAGTGAGGGGCGGGATCAGGGGTGGGCTGCGTGGCAGCAAGTACATGGCCGATTCAGGTCACAACCTTGTACGTGCTGCTGGGCCTGAGAGGTGGTATAAGCAGGGGGGGTTGGCTAATCGGGGCACGGCAGCCACCACTGGGGCAAAGTGCAAGGGGGGGGGGGTCCCCGCTGCCGATCCTGGCCACGGGAGGGGGGATCTGGGGGTCCGGAGCCATGGTAGTCTGGGGTGCCTGCAGGGAGGAAGTCCCTGCAGGCCAGAGGGGCACGCCGGGCTGTCCTTCGGCCCGATTCTGGCTCCCCACAGACTAGAATCAGGTCGTAATGGCCTCATCCTCAGCGGGGACATCTGGACAGCCCGAACGTCCTGCTTCCAGAATCATGCTCTTTATTTGAGATACCGCAAAATGCGAACAGTCTATGCGGTTTACAAAAATGTAAAAACATAAAATAGGAAAAAGAACTCCAGTCAATATAGACAAGAAAAAATAGAATAAATTATCAATACACATTACATTTATAAGGGAAAAAGAGGGGGAGGAAGTAACAGAGCAAGAAGAGGGGAAAGGGAAGAGAGAGTAGGTCTACCAAATTCATAGCCTGCCAATAGAGGCGATCTATGAAAATGAGGATGGGCCAAAAGCGGTCTCAAAGAGATGTTTTGAGCAATTTTTTAAAGCTTTTAATCAGTGCTGGCAGAAAATTCCAGAGCATTAGGGCATTTTAGCCTGAGCATATAAAGACACCAGGGAGGAGATGTAATCTGGGGCTGTGTCATGAATGACCTTATGAACGAAAGACAACACTTTAAACTGAATACAGAAATTGATGGACAACCGATTATGTTATATAAGTGGTGGTATTTCAGGATCGAATCTACAGGTAAGGGTAAGAACTGCTGTATTTTGGGGAGTTTGAAGACATCTTAATTGATATTGAGGAATGCCACAGTAAATGATGTTGCAATAATCAAGTCTGACCAAGACCGTGTATATGGGTATAGTGTGGCTACCTAAGTTGATGGGGTGCATCAGAAAGTTTGTCGCTGCCAGGTGGCTCAAAAACAAATTTAAGTGCATGCTGATTATTTATGTAAACAGAATAAGCTTCTAATCTTATATCCTATACACAAAAGTGTCAGAAAATAGACATGAGAAGGGTATGGTGCTAGGAAGGGGCAGCAAAGAAAGCTAAGCATCATGGCCTCCGTGCACTAGCCTCGCAACAACCCACACTCTCTCCTCTTCAACTCATTTCTCACTTTCATGACAGAACACGTGAACATTAACCCAAGCTCCCTACTCCCAACAAAGCAACAAAACTGCGTTCTAGCAAATTTTTCTTGGAATTTAGGAACCTGCCTCCGAAACCTAGGTCACAGTGCACGTCCCCCAACCCCACCTCCAAAAATAGTGCCTCACGGTTATTTTTTTTTTAGGTTTTAAGGCCTGATTTATTAAGATTGTTTTCTCATTGTCTTTGGGGAAAAAGTGTAATCAGGCCCCACTCCTCCTCCTTCTCCCACCACCCCCACTGATCTTTAAGCTACACCTGGCTCATATTACCCCTCTTCTCAAGTCACTTCATTGGCTCCCTATCCATTTGCACATCCAGTTCAAACTTCTCCAGTTGACCTATGTGCATTCACTCTGCAGCTCCTCACTACCTTTCCTCTCATCTCTCCCTACACCCCCCCCCACCCCCTCTCGGGAGCTCCACTCTTCTGGCAAATCACTTCTATCTGTGCCCTTCTCTTCTATTGCTAACTCCAGACTTTGGTCCTTTCACCTTGCTGCACTTACGCCTGGAACAAACTACCTGAGTCTGTACATCAGGTGTCTTCTCTGGCCTTTTTCAAATCCAGGCTGAAAATTCATCTCTTCGCTGCTGCTTTCGCATCTTGACTCGCCTGATCTCATTTGTGTTTTCTTATCATCCCCCCTAGATGTATCCCATGTCTACAGCTACTGTGTTGTCTGTCTTGACTAGATTGTAAGCTCTGATGAGCAGGGACCATCTTTTAACATGTCTGTGCAGCACTGCATATGTCTTGTAGCGCTATACAAATGTTCAGTAGTAGTAGTAGTAGAGTGTGTGTATGGTGCTGGAGTGGGATGATTCACCCTTCAACCGCTTGCACTCTTCCTCCCCCCCTCCCCCGCCACGCTATGCTACTCCAACTCATCTCCTGCTGTTTCTCCCCTTGCATTCTCCCCCTATCCTCAATTCTCCCCTCCCACCGTTCTTTCTTAAATCAAACTTGTTTCCCCTTTAAATTTCTTCAGTCTCTGTATACTCTAACCATTTGTTTTGCAGGCTCCCCGAGCTTACAGCACTTTTTACCATGATTGCGTCCTTTTGCAGCCCTTCTGCCCACATGTTCCCTAGGCACCAGGTCTGATTTATTTTTAGTTGCCATGGCCACCTGGCACCTGGCATGTATTTGATCCCTGTTCTAGAATCTCCAGAAATCCTTCTCACTCTCTCACTCGTAACCCTCTGCAGACAGAAGGAGAGGTGCGTAGCTTCTGCCGTCTTGCACAGCACACTCCAAATCATCCTGGCAGAGTGTATGAAGAATACAATGTGAAGAAGGAATTATCCAGCATAATTTGATGGCAATGACAATTTTTCTGTTGCCAGGGGCAAAGGGTGGAGGAAGTGGGAGGCTTGAGCCCTGGAGAGGTTGAGGGGATCTGGGTGGTCTTATAGCAGGCAGCTCAAAAATAGATTGTAAGCTTCAGGGAGATGGGTGGTTTGAGATGAGATTGGGCGGGTTGAATTTTAGATTTAATTACTTGCTTTTCCCAACCCCAACTCAAGGTAAATTTACATTTTGGGTACAGTAGCTAGGTTCCTTCTCAAGAGAGCTTATGACCTAAGTTAGTATTTGAGGCAGTGGAGGGTAAAGTGACTTATCCAAGGCTAGGAGTTCAGGAGGATTTCAACCCATTCATTTGTCTGATTCTCAGCCTGCTGCTTTAAGCACTAAAGCAGTAGTTCCCAAATGGGGTCACAAAAACATGGCCATTTCCCCTTCTCTCTGGATTTTCACTATGACCTATTCCAAGTAGTGGCAGTTACCAGTCAGCATGTGGCCTGTGAACATTTTGTAGGGCCTTTCCCCCCTACTGAGTAAGCTTCTTGTTACAGACCCCAGTACGCAGCATGACTTTCCAATGTAAGCACACAATGCCCACTGACACAAGGGACCCTGTGCTGACTGCTGTTGCTGTTGCCACTACTGTTGCTGCTGCCTTCCTGCTTTAGATGAGTGGATGGAGGGGAAGGAGATTGAAGACCTGCTATTTTAATTTCATTATCATCTGGGGTCAGGTGGATTTTCTGTTGCTAAAATGGGGTCATATTTATTTATTATTTATTTATTGAACGGTTTTATATACCGCCTTTCAGAAAAATCAAATAGCATATAGGATAAAGGTTTGAAAAGCACTGCACTGTCTATAACCCCTTCCCAAAATTATTAAAAATTTCTGTCTCATTTTCTGCACTAACCCAAGTAGAGCACAGCAACAAGCTGGTGTTAGTTATTAAACTAAAAAATTAGGGGGTCATTTTAGAAGCCCTATTTGTAATTTGGATGTGTGAAAATGGACATTCAGATGTCCCAATCACTTCTGTGTCTGCAGAGCCATTTTACAAGGGCTGGAGTTTCCTCATATCTGGTGTGATCACGTCTGTCATATGGGAATGTGCCGGGGCAAGCCCAGGGTGGTCATAAGAACATAAGATATGCCGTACTGGGTCAGACCAAGGATCCATCAAGTCCAGTATCCTGTTTACAACAGTGGCCATTCCAGGTCTCAAGTTCTGCCGGGTTCCCAAAGGTATACACATTCCATGCTGCTTGTCCCACGGGTAAGCAGTGGATTTATTAAACTAAAATAGAGCCCCAAAAATTTGCAAATTACCTGATGAGCAAGAATGCTATTTCGTCAAACAATTTATCTATATCACAGTTCCACCAACTTTTGGTTTAAACCTTGCACTGAATCCACAAAAGTCGGGAAGGATTTTTCTTTACCAACTTTAAAACAGATTGAAAATATAATCAGCACACTTAATACAACAACTTCACCAGCTGACCCATGTCCTGTAGAATGGATTAAAAGTACTAAAAATCATATTAGCTTTCACATTTTAAATTTTGTAAATAATTCTTTAAAACAAGGTTACTTACCACCTATACTAAAGAGTGCTATAATTCGACCACTCTATAAAGGGAAATCACTGACCCTAAGTCATTCCGTCCTATTTTGAGTTTACCATTTATCTCAAAAATTATAGAAAAAGTAGTGCAAAATCAGCTGCAAGATCATATTGACTCGTATGCCCCTTTGGATATATATCAGTATGAATTTAAACCTAATCACAATGTGGAAACTCTACTTATTTCTCTCTTTGATAATCTTATAACAGGCCTTAAAAAAAATAAGTTATTTCTGTTAATCTTCATCGATGTCTCAGCAGCTTTTGAGCGATGATAACACAGCGGCTTTATTGGTTGTCCATGACACATTTCGGCAATATGCCTTCCTCAGGGGGAAAAACATGCACTATCGCCATCAACCAGACATACGATGGTAATATGTGGTGGGGCCAATGGGCCAGAGAATGGTTATAACCAATTGCACCGAATGGAATCGGTAAGGTAACCAGCACGATGTTGTATTGTAAATTATATCCTCATCAATGTAAGATGTGACACATCCAAATCCAACAAGTAGACTTGAAGAAAAAGCATACGTTCCATCCAATATCTTGGCATGGTGGGATGCTTCCAAAAGCTCTTTGATTGGACGCTGGGAAGCGTTCCCGCGCAGACTCCGTCGGTACCGACGTACCCATATGTGAAAACTTATTCCTGCTGTTCCCAGAGATCACCTGTTACAGGTAAGTAACTGTGCTTTATGGCACCAAAGTTATGGAATTCTATTCATGAAGACTTAAGAACTCAGGAAGACCTTAAGGACTTTCGCAAATCTTTAAAGACTTGCTTATTTATAGAATCATTTGGTGAAATTACTTAAATTAACCATTATGTATATTTAATTTCACTATGATATAGTATTATAACATACTGTTTTGTTTTGTATTTATATTGTAATGTATCGGTTTTGTTTTCCCATACCCTCAATATGTTAGCCTTTGTTGTCTTGTCAACCACTTTGATTGAAGGATAAGGTGGTATACAAAACTGGTTAAATAAATACATTTCCCCAGTCCTCTTTAATGTCCACGCTCAAGGGCTATGCCTAAGGGCCCTCTGGTGAGGCCCTCAAGCGCAGTGTTTTTACTTACCTCCTGAGAACTTCTCTATATCTTGGGTGAAAGGGAATTATTAGGGTTAAAACTGATAATAAAAAACATTGAATTTTAAAATACACAGATTTGAAGTCAGTTAGGACATAGTACTACAAGCCAGCTTTCAATTAAGATATACCCTAACTGGCTTTAATTTAACATAGAGGGTAAATATTCATTGAGTATATAGAGAGAAAGTGTCTTTCTAGAGACATTTTACAGAGGCCTTCCAGTTAGGAGGCAAGAGAACTGCAAAATTGTTTTAAATAGGTGTTAAAGCCAAGTGACAGATCAAAGGGGAAACCTGACAGGCTCCCTCTGTCAAACCAAGGGCAGTGTGAATCACCCAGGAAATTAAGAGACTGCTTTAGAAGCACAGATATAAGTAAGTCATCCCTCCCACTGATCCACCCCAAGCATAATCCTTGATTTATAGCCTCCTAAACCAGTTAAGGGGAAAGGGGTGATCTTAATCAGTTAAACCTGAAAGTATCTTCACTGGAAGTTATTAGACCTTAGGAGTAGATTTAAGTCCTTGCAGTTCACCTTGAGACGAACACTAAAAGTCCCTTATACATATTGGACCCAATTCCGAAGGGGGAACGTCCTGCCCACCCAGACGTCCAGGATCGGGACAGGCCTGTCTTGTCCCCAATTCTGAGCCTGCGGAAGATAAATGTTCCTGCGGGATCTGAATCAGGTCTAGACGGCCGGCCCATGCCTGGATGGGCAGGCTGTCCCCGATTCTGTGCCAGTGGATGTCCCATTGTTTCCCTGCACAGGCCTGTCCCGGCTCCTGCATGGAGCCGTGGTGCTGTGGCGTCCTGTTGCCATGGCACCGTGGCTGCACTAAGGAGCTGTGATCCCCAGCCGCAGCCACAAAGTTCATTCCCCATAGCCTGACCTCCTGATGCAGTCTTCCAAAGGCAGGGTCGGGCTGCAGGGAAGCTCCTGCACCCCCTCGCCAAACTGACCTGGCCTCTGCACCGCCATCCCCTGACATCCAGGGGGACTTATTCCACCTCTGAGGTGGAATAAGTCCCCTGTCCATGTTGGCCACCCTGAATGTACAGGACCAACCTCAGGATCGGCCCTGTATGTCTGGGGTTGCATCCCCGCCCACCGCCCACCCGGGGATATGTTCCCGGCGTTTAGCGGGGATGGACGTCCGACCCGGATGTCTGTTCCCACTAAACACGGCTCAGAATGACCCCTATTGGGTATAATTGTATTGGTTCAGGTATCCTATTTCCTTAGCAATTTTGAATAACTCAGCAACTTTAAATAGCTAAAATAAATCTTTAAATCTAAAATGAAGACATCAGAACAGCAACGAGATGGGGGCTATCCACTTTCTCTTGCACTGAATGTTACATGTGTGATTTTCTTCCAGCTGGCAAGATGTCTTTCTGCTGCTTTTGACAATGTTGACTACCACTTTCTCCTCTACGCATTGTCCTCCTTTGGTTTTAGGGGCTCTGTGTTGTCCTGGATCTCTTCTTCTCTCCCATTGCTCTTTCAGTGTCTGTTCTGGTGGTTCCTCCTTTACTGCTATCCCATAATCTCAGTTCCTTATCGTTCCTCCCTCCAGTTCAGTCCTCTACCTCTGGGTTGTCAATCTCCTCCTGCAGCTAGGAGACTGGTATGTCAGAATGATGACATCACTGGATATAGCCTGCTGCACTCCCACTCGCATCCCAGTGTAACCAGTCTCCTTGCAGCAGGAGGAATTGACGAGCCTTAAGGAGAGGCTCTTTGGAGGAATGGATAAGGAGCAATAAGGGTTTAGTGTAGTTAATGGTTGGTTTGGTTATTGGGCTGCTGTGGCTTTAAAAAAAAAAAAAAAAGAAGAAACAGGAGTACAGAGCCTTTATTCAGGCTGTTTCCTACTGACAGCAGTGGAGGAAGGAAGGCTTTCTTACCCCCTGCCTGAGTCAGGTCTGGGTTTTCTCTTCCTCGGGGGTTCTGACTCAGGTCATTACGAGTCTTCTCCCCTCTCCCGTTGGGCCCGGAAGCCTCACCTCCCTGACTATACGGGGGTGAGTCCTTCCCTGAGACGGTGCACACAGATCTGATGTCTCTGTGTCCCGCGGCTGCATCGCTGCGGTGATACATTTTTCTTTCGGGGCCCGGGGTTCCTGCTATCTGCAACGCTCTGTGCAGATGTCCTGTCCGGTGCGGTAAGTGTTTTCGCCGACATCCGGCAGCTCAGTTAGCCAGGCCGTTCAGTTTCGCCGAAGCTGAGGAGCTTCGGGATTTTGGCGCCCTTTTTGGTTTACTGTGCGGCGGCCATTTTTGAGACCGCGTTGCAGCCGTGTGGCGGCTGTTTTCCTTTCTCTTTCTGTTAGCGATTTTATTTGCGTTCTTTTCTTTTCTATTGCTTTCGTTTATTTTTCGTTGCTGTTACCTTTTGAGTTCCTTTGTTATTTTGCTTTCCTCGGTCGGTCCCTCTCGATTGCGTGGGGGGGGGAGCTGAGGGAAGTGCTTCTTTTGGCACCTTCCCTTCTTCAGACAGCATACATACAGGAAGGTCTTGTGGGTGCCTCTGGTAGCTTGGGCTGTGCAGGACAGCTTGTTTCCTGGGCGCAGTTCCCTAATAGTTTCTGCTAATGGCTACCAGGCCTCAGTGCCTCGTCTGTGGCACTCGGAGGGGCACAGTCGCCGACACGGGTGTCTGCAGGGGTTGTGCCGCCCTCTCATTGTCTGTGGAGATGCAGATGGAGACCCCTGAGGTAGCCGAGGCGCAGGTCACGCCGGTGGTGGTAGAGCCTGCTCCCGCGCACCTTTTAACGCCAGAGGTGGGGTCAGAGGAGGTGGCCGGCCCCTCTGGGGGGCTCTCCTCAGGTCAGGAGTCCAGCTTTGGGGTCTTTAGTCCGGAGTTTGTGCTCCTGATGCATAAAGCGTTCTGCTTGCGGCAGCAAGGTAAGAGACCGCGTTCGGGGTCACTGGTGGCCCCTCCTCCGCCTCTGCTGGCGGAGGGTGGGTTGGGCGCGGACCCCCCAGCCCTGAAACGGGCGAAGATGACCGAGCCCGGGGACGGGGCCTGGCAGGAAGCGGAAGATCCGGAATGGGACCCTGATGAGGGGTCACAGGACCTAGAGGAAGGTGAGATTCCACAGCCCGAGGAGCAGGCTAAGATCATTCGGGTGTTCCGCAGGGACGAGTTACCGGCCTTGATTGCGGAAACATTGCAGAGCTTGAATCTCACGCCGCCTGCAGCGCCAGAGGACGACGTGGAAGATCCTGTCATCCAGGCGATTCGGCAGACACAGGTGGTCTTCCCGCTGCACCGTGTGGTGGAGAAGATGATTCAAGATGAATGGGACAAGCCGGAAGCGGGTCTGCGGGGAATTCGGACACTTTCTCGCTTATATCCCTTGGCGGATGCTTCTAAGAAGAGGTTCCGAACACCGCGCATAGACGCGGTGGTCTCCGCTGTTACGAAGAAGACCACGATTCCGGTTGAAGGCAGTGCGGCCTTGAAGGATGCACAGGACCATAGGATTGATGGCCTTTTAAAGCAGGTCTTTGAAGCGGATTCTATTTCACTTCAGGCCTCCGTCTGCGGAGCTTGGGTGGCCCGGGCATGTTTACGCTGGGCGCAAAGACTTCGCCAATCGTCGCACATTGCTCCGGAGGAGCTAAAGGAGCTGGATCGATTGGAGTCTGGGGCGGCCTTCCTCGCCGACGTCCACTATGATCTGATTAGGGCACTAGCCAATAGCACAGGTTCCGTAGTGGCTGCGCGACGGTCCTTGTGGCTCCGCAATTGGGCTGCGGACGGCTCTTCTAAGTCCCGCCTCAGCAAGCTTCCCTTTAAGGGTGGGTTGCTGTTTGGTGAGGATTTGGATAAGTTGGTGAAGGATCTCGGTGAGTCCAAGGCGGGTCGCTTGCCGGAGGACAAGCCGAAGCCGCCCAAGCCCGGCCAAGGCGGTCGAGGTCAGTTTCGGGACTTTCGGAGATTTCGCTCGGCCCTTACCGGTTCTTTTCAGCGCGGGCGGTTCTCTTCCAGAGGCCAGGGCTTTCGTGGGTTTCGGGGAGCAAACAGAGGCTTCACTGGTAACCCAGGGTCCGCCACGCGGAAGCCCCAATGAAGCGAGGCGGGTCTCGGTGGGGGAACCTCCCATAGGCGGGAGGCTTCGGGAGTTTCTTCCCGCTTGGACCCTCATCACGTCCGATCAGTGGGTGTTAGAAATCATTCAGTTCGGATACGCCCTGGAGTTTGCGGGGCCCGTTCGGGATTCCTTTGTTCTGTCTCCTTGCAGGGGTCCCCAGAAAACGGTGGCCGTTCGCGAAACCTTGCAACGGCTGATGCAGTTGGGCGCAGTGGTGCAAGTTCCCAGAGCCGAATACGGCGTGGGTCGCTACTCCATTTATTTCGTAGTGCCCAAGAAGGACGGCAAGCTGCGGTCCATTCTCGACTTGAAAGGCGTGAATCGATGCTTAAGGGTGCCACACTTTCGGATGGAAACGTTGCGCTCCGTCATAGTGGCGGTACGGCAAGGCAAATTCTTGACGTCTCTCGACCTATCGGAAGCGTATTTGCACATTCCCATTCGAGAGGCTCAAAAGCGTTTTTTGCGATTCTCCCTTCCTTGGGGTCATTATCAGTTTCAGGCTTTGTCGTTCGGCTTGGCAACGACACCGCGGACGTTCACCAAGATTATGGTGGTGGTGGTGGCGGCGGCGTTGCGCAAGGAAGGGATCCTGGTCCATCCTTATCTGGACGATTGGTTGATCCGAGCCAAGTTTGCGGAGGAAAGCCGCCGGGTAACGGACCGAGTAGTTCGGTTCTTGCAAGACCTGGGTTGGGTGGTCAACCCGACCAAAAGCCGGCTGCAGCCGTCTCAGGACCTCGACTACTTGGGTGTCCGGTTCGACACAAAGGAGGGTCGCGTGTTTCTCCCGCGCCAGCGGGCCAAGGGCTTGCGGGCCCTGGTGCGACGCTTTCTGTCGGTGTCAGCACCATCAGCGTGGGATTACCTACGGGTGTTGGGCACCATGGCAGCGACCCTGGAAGTCGTGCCGTGGGCTCGATTTCATATGCGTCCTCTTCAGAGGGCTTTGCTCCGTCGTTGGTCGCATCAGCGGGATTCCTTGAACAAGCGTCTTCTTTGCCCGGGCAAGGTGCGGCACTCTCTTCGTTGGTGGCTGCGCCCATCGTCCCTGGCGGCCGGTCTGCCTCTGGAACAGCCGGAATGGATTCCGCTGCTGACGGATGCCAGTCTGAGGGGCTGGGGAGCCCACTGTGGGGCCCAATTTGCGCAGGGGCTTTGGACTCCCCTGGAAGCCTCGTGGGCGATAAACCGTCTGGAGCTTCGGGCGGTGTTCCGAGGTCTTCAGGCGTTCGAAGGGTCTGTGCGCGGTCAGCCGGTGCGTGTGCTGTCCGACAACTCGGCGACGGTAGCGTACATCAACCGACAGGGCGGCACCGGAAGTGCCGCGATGGAGGCAGAGGCCGACGAGTTGTTCGCGTGGGTGGAGCCTCGCTTGACCACGTTCTCGGCAGCGCACATTGCCGGCAAAGACAATGTCACCTCGGACTTCCTCAGCAGAGTTCAGGTGGATGCCGGGGAGTGGGAGCTTCATCCCGAGATCTTCCGACGGATAGTTCGACGCTGGGGAACTCCGGTCATGGATCTCATGGCGACCTTTTAGTCGGCCAAAGTCGGCTGTTTCTTCAGCAGGCGTCGGGAGCGCATGTCGGAGGGCATCGACGCCTTGCTCCGTCAGTGGCCGTCGAACGGGCTTCTCTATGTGTTTCCACCCTGGGCGCTGATAGGCCGGGTGCTCCAGAAGATCGGGGCGCATGCCGGAAGGGTGCTGTTGGTGGCACCCGATTGGCCGCGGCGTCCTTGGTACGCCGATCTCATCCGTCTCCTGGACGGGGATCCGTGGCGGTTGCCGACGAGGGCGGATCTCTTACTTCAGGGGCCCCTGGTCATGCCACAAGTGGATTGGTTCTCGCTTACGGTTTGGCCATTGAGAGGGCTAAGTTCCTGAAGAAAGGTTATTCGTCGGCGGTGGTCGCGACTTTACTGAAGGCGCGGAAACATTCCACTTCCCTTACTTATGTGCGTGTCTGGCGTATCTTTGAAGATTGGTGTATGGCTCGCCAGGTTCGGCCGGGCTCGGCTTCCGTTCCGATGATATTGGAATTTCTTCAGGACGGCTTTGAGAAAGGGCTCGCGGCTAGTTCATTGCGAGTTCAACTGGCAGCCCTTTCCTGTTATCGTGGCAAGGTCAATGGGGTACCGTTAGGGTCCCATCCTGACGTGGGTCGTTTTCTCCGAGCGACTTCTCGGTTGCGCCCGGTCCGTCGAGTGCAGGTGCCGCCGTGGGACTTGAATCTCGTTCTCACGGCGCTGACCGAATCCCCCTTTGAGCCCTTGCGTCGTTGAAGGATTTGACTTTGAAAACGGTGTTTCTGGTGGCTATTTGTTCTGCGTGGAGAGTTTCCGAACTGCAGGCTTTATCGTGCCGAGAGCCTTTATTATCTTTTTCCAAGGAAAAGGTGATGTTGCGGCCGGTTCCGTCCTTTTTGCCGAAGGTGGTGTTCCCCTTTCATATGAACCAGACCGTATGTTTGCCCGTTCTGGGGGCCTTGGGGGGTAACGCCTCGGATCGCGGTCTTCGGCGGCTGGACGTGAAGAGAGTATTGCGTCGGTATCTGTCAGTCACAGAGCCGTTCCGGAAGTCGGAGCGCTTGTTTGTTCTGTTCGGCGGCGTGCGCAAAGGGGAGGCGGCGGCTAAGGCCTCCATCGCCCGTTGGCTTCGGGAAGCAATTGTGTCCGCTTACTTGCTTCAAGGGCGTATTGCGCCGGTGGGGCTCAGAGCGCATTCTACTAGGGCGCAGGCGACGTCTTGGGTGGAGCATGCCTTGATTCCGCCGGCGGACATTTGCAGAGCTGCCACTTGGTCCACGCTGCACATGTTCAGCAAGCATTACCGTCTGGATGTGGCAGCTGCCTCGGATGCTCGTTTCGGCACGGCGGTTTTATCTGCCGGCTGGAAGGGTCCCTCCCATTAATCACTGCTCTGGTACATCCCAGAGGTAGAGGACTGAACTGGAGGAACGATAAGGAAATGATAATTACACTTACCTGGTAATTGTAGTTCCTTGAGTTACGACAGTTCAGTCCTCCTTCCCGCCCGGATGTGTCGGGATTCTCGATGGGTGGCAGGTGGCAGATGTTTACAGGTGAGTATGCATTTTTTCATTTCTTTTGTGCTTTGTTTCCTTCTCAATGACGGGGCAGGTCGTATGAAAGCCTTGTCAGGGGGGGAGTACATATCCTTCAGAGGTAGTGATTTTTCATGATTAGCTACTTATTTGTTGCTCCTTTGAGTCTGCTTTGTTATAGTTCACACTGGGATGCCAGTGGGAGTGCAGCAGGCTATATCCAGTGATGTCGTCATTCTGACATACCAGTCTCCTAGCTGCAGGAGGAGATTGACAACCCAGAGGTAGAGGACTGAACTGTCGTAACTCAAGGAACTACAATTACCAGGTAAGTGTAATTATCATTTGGTTTACTCCAAGGGTCTGTTCTAGGCCCTCTCCTTTTCTCTCTCTATACCCAGTCCCTTGGTGCTCTCATCTCCTCCCATGGCTTTTGGTATCATTTTTATGCTGATGACTTTCAGATCCATCTACCTGCACCTGATATTTCTCTGACATTCCAGACCCGCATCTCTGCCTGCCTATCTGACATCGCCACCTGGATGTCTCACTGCCGTTTGCAATTGAACTTAGCCATAACCAAATTTCTTATTCCAAATACCTTCTGATAGACCAGTCCAGACTAGTGGGTTGTGTCTCTCTGCCAGCAGATGGTGAGACATAGAAAAATTCCCGAAGCTTTGTGACATCACCCTTCGTATAAAAAGGCATCCCCCAAGGGGAGCTTCAGTATTTTCTCTGTTGCAGCAGATGGTGAACTTCTCCTAGTTCCTTAGGTTCTCAGAGAAGAGATTTGGTATAAGTGTAGCTATCTTTGGCAGTTGTGTAACTGTGGTGCCCCTTCTTTGCCAACAGTTTTCCTTTCTTCACTTTCCAGAGCTGCTTCTGGTCAAGAGGACCAGTAGAGTATCTCTGAAGGGAAGTTCTCCTGCTCATGAGCAACAGTTACAGCCTTCCGTTCTGACTGTTCTGCAAGCAAGACTTTTATTGGCTAAGTTGGCAGTCACCTTTTGTTATTTTTCTAAATCCTTAAAGTTTTTTTTAAAAAAAAGCAAAATGCAATGTTTGCCTTCGAGTCAGTCCTGACTCCTGGCGACCCAGAAGCTCCTGCAACACACATCTTATTCAAGGACCTGGTTGCTGAGGAAGTTGTCGGGCAGTTTTTTCTTCTCCAGACCCCTTCCTTCATCTGTTTTTTTTCCCCCTTGAGTGAGTGTTTTATTTCTTTCACGGTTCTCTTTTAAAGCAGTGTCCTGATCTATTTTTCAGCGATATCTTGTTCTTCTGACTGCGTGCGCCTCCCTTCTCTTTTTTTTTTTTGTATACTCTGTTTTCTGCTGTTGCCTTTTTCCTGCTTCTCTTCACACGGTCAGTCAGCGGCTGCTTCCTGGCTCTGTTTTGCTGTTTCCCGCCATAAATTTTGTGCAACTGCTGCCATTCTTTCTTCAGAGTCTGTTGATTTTTGGCTTCAGCTCTTCCTGTGACTTTTTTATCCTGTTGTGAATATGCTTTCTTCCCTACGGCACTGCTTGGCTGTGGAAAGAAATGTAAGACTTTGACAGGTAGTTTGTGTTCTTCCTGTGGTTCTGATCAAGGGGGTCCTTCTGCAGGTCCTGGTTCTGATAGCCCTTCCAGGTCTCTTGCTTTAGCTCCCCTGGGTTACCTCCAGGGTGATGCTAGATCTCAAGATGCCCTTCGGTTTTGTTGCCAGAGCAGCCTGCTCACCCTCTACAACTCTCTATTCAGCCTATGCAGACTTCAGCTCTCGCCTTTGGAAGACAACCAGGAGCCTCGAAGATGGTCAGGATATCTGGTTATTCCATAGGGAAGAGCTTTCTGCTCTCATTGCTCAAATTAGAAAGGCTCTGCATCTCTCAGACTCTCAAGTGCAACAGCCTTTGGATTCCTCTAAACCTCAGGCAGACCCCATCATTGTGGGCATCAGGAAACCTGAGGCTTTTCCCTTTCCCATGGAACTACAATAGATGGTATCCTTAGAGCGAGATTCTCCTGTTGCGTCTCTATGCTCCGCTTGTCGCTTGTTTACATTTGGCCTTCTGATGATCTTGACAAGTGGTTGTGTTTCCCTAAAGTAGACGCTTTGGTCACAGCAGTCACTAAATGCACAACCATTCTTGTGGATGGCGGCACTGCCTTCCGTGATCAGACGGATTGCAAGGTGGAGGGCCTCTTAAAAACCACTTTCTCATCATTCACCTTGGCATTGCAGGCCTCTGTTTGCATAGGTCTCGCTGCATGCACTCTGCTCTGAAGGCTTCAGTCACTTCTGGATGATTCGGCTTTGCGTAGTTTAGAATCAGTCACTACCTTTCTTGCAGATGCCTTTTATGATCTGCTGTGCTTATCTGCTCGGTCTGTGTCTGCTGCTACAGTGGCTCGGCATTGACTGTGGCTTCATCATTGGAATATGGATGCTGCTTCCAAGTCCCATCTCGCCAAGCTTCCTTTCGAGGAGAACCTTCTTTTTGGTGAGGATTTGGAAAAGCTTGTGAAGGATTTGGGGGAAATCAAGCCTCAGCGTTAGCCAGAGGATAAGCCCAAATCCAATTTTCATTGTCCTGCCATGTCGTCATCCGCATCCTCATCTTATAGAGTTCACTTCAGAGACATCCGTCGCTACTGGCCTGGCAAATCTGGTGGTTCTTCGAATAGGGCTGGTTCTAAGCCTCAGTCCTTTCTGGTATCCATCGCAACCGGGACAATTTCTCTTCGTCCAACAAGTTTTCTGGTTCTGCCAAATCTTCCTGTTGACTGTTTCCGGGTCCATTCTAGGGTGCCTCCTGTGGACGGATGTTTACGGAATGTTTCTCATGAATGGACCCAGATAACATCAGATCGGTGGGTACACAAGGTAGTAACATAGTGTTATGCTGTCAGCTTTACCGAACAACCAAAAAAATTCTGATCTAGTAAGGAACCAAATCTCCGTGTGTAACACTAATTTTTTTTGGATCTGCCAGCCCAGTGAAAAGAACAAGTCAATTCACCACCGTGGCCACTCCGTTTTAATAAAGTGATTTAAAAAAAAAAAACAGCTTATCCCTTGTACTTAGCTGATTAATGACTTATTTCAGGCAGTTCAGAACACCACAGAAACCAACGACGTGACACGTTTTGAGTTCAAAAAGTTGAGAACCCTGTTTCAGGTCAATCTCAGTGCGAAGATTGACTGCGCTGAGATTGACCTGAAGCAGGGTTCTCAACTTTTTGAACCCGAAACGTGTCACGTCGTTGGTTTCTGTGGTGGTAAGTAGATTGTTGTGAGGGTTAGTAAGGATATAGCCATGTTTCGCTGATGTGTGCTGTGTCAGTCTAAGGTGACCGAAGTGGTCTCCCAGCATTTAACTGGCTTGCATGTATTTTGCATTGATTTTGTTCTGCCCACTTCTTCCCACTTGTCGTTGATGTGTGGTTTAAAAGTGTGGCTATTTCTGATGTTCTGCTTTTGCTAGTAGTGACGTCCTAAACTAGTCCTTCCCCATCCGTCACCCCCTTTTTCTAGTTTAAATGCATATCCACATACTGCCTGAATTTTTCACTTAGGATTATTTTCCCTGCGACAGAGATATGTAGTCCATCAGCACAGTATAGTCTCTTGTTGGTCCGTTTCCCCAGTCACCAATAAATCTGAATCCTTCTCATTCGTACCAGGTCTGGAGCCATGTATTAAAACTGTTTATGCAAAGCAGCCTTTCTGTTCCCTTACCATGAACAGGTAGAACTTCTGAGAATGCTACAGTGTTAACAATGGGCTTGAGTTTCTCTCCCAGAGTCTTGAAGTCCCTTTGAACTGCAGAGGCACTGTTTCTAGCCAGGTCATTTGTACCCAGATGGATGACAACATCAGTTTTGGAGTGTTCACTTCTGCGCTAAGTACAACAACAATTTGGTTTGTATTCCTGCTGGCTGAAGAGCCTGGGAGGCATTTGACTATCTTCTCTCCTTTGAACTGTGTTCCCAAGTTTGGTGCCTCTGATGATGGAATCTCCAAGTAGTAGTAGTTTTCTGTTTGAGTTTTTCCTCCTATTTGGTGCTTTAGCAAGAGATTGGGCATTGACTGACTCATTTAAGGGCCCTTCAGTTTCCATGGATTGGTGATCCTCATTAACCAAAGCAGAGAAGGCATTATACAGGGATATCTCTTGATGTATAGGATGTCTCTGCGTTACAGGTCGAAATCTACCAGAGCCCACTGTGATCTATTTGTTCCTGGGATGTTCGATTCTTTGTGGGAGCGGTGGTGGACTTTGTTCTGTTTGTATCCTAGAAGAGATGTGTTTCATTGCAGCTAGTTCTTCCCTTAGTAGAGTCAATTCCTTATGCATGGCAGCTGACTTGAGGCACATAGGACAAGCTCTGAAGTTACAAAGGTTTCGTCTCAGAATGAAAGCACCACAGTTATTGCACTGAATACATGACATGCTGATTAAGCAGTCCTAGAAGAAGAAGAAGGAAAGGTGGGCTTAACACCATATTAAAAAGGATAGATGGCAACGTATGTGACCACTATATAGGCAATGCAGCCCTGGGGTGGGTGGGGTGAGGGGTAGGGTGGGCGGGAACCTAAGACCAGTAGGCCTTACATGAACAGTGGGAACAGCCAGATATCTGATTTAAGGGCTACACAAGGAATGTAAGCAGTCAGAATATTCCCAAAAAGTAATGTATAACCAACAGTTAAATTCTATATTAGCAACAGGCAAAAAAGATAGGGAAGCTAACAAAGTTTACAACACAGTAATAATGGGAGATTTCAATTACCCCAGTACTGACTGGGTCAGTGTCACATCAGGACATGCTAGGAAGACGGTTTTCTAGTTGAAATAAATGACTGCTTCATGGAGCAGCTTGTTCAGGAACAGACACGAGGGGAAACTATTTTAGACCTAGTCCTCAGTGGAACGCAAGATCTAGTGTAAGAGGTATCTGTTTTGGGGCCACTTGGTAATAGCAATCATAACAACATGATCACATTTGATTTAATAAATAGAGGGAGGATAGCAAAGAAATTCACCGCACTAGCATTTAACTTTAAAAAGGAGACTGATAAAATGAGGAAAATGGTTAAGAAAAAAAACTAAGAGTTTATATTAGGGCTGGGCTTTATTTAAAAATACTATAGTGGAAGCCCAGACCAGATGCATGCCACACTTTAGAAAAGGTGGAAGTCGTGGGGATCCAAGATGGCAGACAGCAGGCTTGTGAAGCTCTGACTGGCTTTCCTTGATGGTGAAGAGAAAAGTTAAGTCTGGCAAGAAGCCCTTTTCTGGCCCTTCGACTTCTCTTCCATACCTCCTTTTTTTTTTTTTTTCTCAGGTTCACTGGGTTCCTTTATGCTTCAGATAGAGAGGCAGCCAGCGGTGTTGGGGGAGCAAAGCCTGACTGTTTCAGTGCCAGAGCCAGATGACTTGGCATTCTATTCAGGCATGTATATCTCCTAAGCTCAGAGCCCTGTGAACCAGCGGGAGGGAGTTTTGCCGGATCACGGCGAATCACCATCCTGACGAGGGCCAACTCGGGAGCTTAGTGAAGCTAGCCTTGTGGCAACAGCCTGCTGCCAGCATTTCGCTGGTGGAAGACGAGTGGGGGTTGGGTAGCTGTATGCCATGCAGAACCAGGTCAATGGAAGATGGATCTGGAGCAGTTACTGTAGGTTGGCACTTTCTTTTCCTTTGGTGCATCCTGAGGTTTTCACTTTGGAAACGATATGGTCTGCTATTATGAAGCTTGGTGAAGCTCTTCTACCGTAAGTACAAGTTCTTTCTACTCAAGTTCAAGGTAACACTGGAAAAATTCATAAGAACGCAGAAGAGATGTTATTTTTGAAAACTTTTAACATCTGAATTTCATGCAAAGATTACCCGCTTAGAAGGGTATTCAGACTCTTTTGTTAAGGATTTAACATAAGTGAAGGCAAAGACAGAACTGGATAACTTTACTAGCTCTTCTAATTTACAATTTATTAATTTTCCTAAGTCAGCTTCTGTTTCCTCCAAAGATATGTTTAAAATGTATCTTTCAGATGTTCTGCCGGACTTACACCCCCATATGACCAAGGAGTACTATTTACCATCTGCAACAAAAACTTTGGGTGATGGGAAAGTGTCTGGTTTGCAACAAGTTGACTCTTTGGATGTTTCAGCTATATTATAGAGCTCTGTATCTGAGTCTGTAGGACTCATAGGTTTTCAACCCAGTCCTCGGGGAGCTCTAGGCCAGTCAGGTTTTCAGGATTCCCACAATGAATATGCATAAGATAGATTTGCATACAGTGAAGGCAGAACATGCAAATCTTTCTCATGCATATTCATTCTGGGAATCCTGAAACCCTGACTGGCCTAGGGTTCCCCAAGGACTGGGTTGAAAACCTCGTAGGTCCTTCTACCCTATTAGCTACATTTACTTTAACTACTGATCGTGAATGGCTCCTCTAAAGTGTTTTTCAAGGAGAGGAATGTTTTATTCAAAGGTTTTGCAGTCCAGGTTTATCTGGACTTGCCAAGGGAAACTCAGCGGAGGAAATGGGAATTTCTCCTGCTTTGTCCTGGGGTCCAGCAGTTGGGGACTGTATTTTTCCTTAAGTTTCCATGCACGTGCATGGTTAAATTTTCATTTTGTTTCATATGTAATATATACATAATTTTTTTTGAGCCATCCTAGCTGCTTGCCTTTCTCAATGTACATAGATCTGTTGATCTGGGTCCTCCCGGTTGCAGTACTCTGTGATTATGTTTGGTACCGGTTGTTTAGACCTGCTTAATTTCTTTATAATGTATATTTATTCTTTGCCTGTTGCTTGGATCTCCTGGGATTTTTTTTGTGGGCTATAGAAGGGACAGTATAATGGTTTGTTGTAGCCTTTGCCTATTAGAAGGGAGGAGTGGCCTTGAATCCTGTCAGAGGTCAGCAACCTTGGGTTGGAAAGGTGCTCCTTGTGGCCTTGAGCAAGCCACTTAACCTTTCTGTTGCCTCAGGTACAAAAAACAGATTTTGAGCCCTTCGGAGGCAAGGGAAAAACATACAGTATATACAGTACACTGCTTTGACTGGTAGAAAAGCGGTATATAAGCCTAGTTCAGGGGTGGGCAATTCCGGTCCTGGAGGGCCGCAGATCAGTCAGGTTTTCATGATGTCCCTAATGAATATTCATGGACCTATTTCCATACAATGGAAGGCAGTGGATGCAAATAGATCTCATGAATATTCATTAGAGACATCATGAAAACCTGACTGGTCTGCGGCCCTCCAGGATTGGAATTGCCCACCCCTGGCCTAGTTAAATACAGTATTTATTATTTTGTATATTATTCTTCCTGTTCCCTTATTTCTGTACATGCTTGGTAAATTGTAAACTTTGTAAATATAAAATAAAAAGGTGGAAGGAAGGCTAAACGACAGCCAGCATGGTTTAAAGGTGAGGTCAGAGAGCCTGTTATAACCAAGAGAGAATCGTTCAGAAAATTGGAGGGGGAGGGAAGAGCCAAATGACGAAAACAGGAAACATAAGTACTGGCAAGTTAAATGCAAAGCATTGATAAGGCAGGCAAAGAGAAAATTTGAAAAGAAGCTTACCATGGAAGCAAAAGCATGTGATAAAAACTTTTTCAAATGCATTTGTAGCAAAATACTTGTGAGTGTGTCAGTTGGACCATTAAATGATGGAGAGGTAAAAGGTGCACTGAGAGAGGACAAAGCCATAGCAGAGAGACTGATTTTTTTTTTTTGCTTCAGTCTTTACTGAAAATGATGTAGGACACTTACATCGCCTTTAAATATCATTTCTAGCATGGGTATCGGAGGAATTGAAACAAATCTCAATAAATACGGAAGATATAATACAGCTAATTGATAAATTAAAGAGCAGCAAATCACCCGGACAGGATGGCATACATCCCAGGGTGCTGAAAGAACTGAAATATGAGATTGCAGACCAACTATTAGTAATTTGTGACCTATCATTAAAATCGTCTGTAGTAACCGAAGATGGGAGAGTGGCTAGTATAATGCCAATTTTTAAAAAAGGGTTCCAGGGGTGATCCTGGAAACTACAGACCAGTGAGCATGAAGTTAGTATGGGGCAAAACGGTAGAAACCATTATAAAGAATTCCTGAACATTTATGATTGAAATATTTTATTAGTTTTTCCATAATGTTTCCAATTACAGGCAAACAAAGCAAAAACTAAAGCACAAAATCTTTCACATTATGAAGAAAAAGAAAACAATATAGTCCACAAAAGGAGAGAAACAAACCCAATAAAGAAATATTAAAATTTAAAGTAATCACAAGGAGACTAAACTCCATATTTACAGTCAAAACGCCCTTTCATCCACCCCCTAAACCTCATATATCAATGACCTCCTTACTAGACAGAAAATTCTCTAACTGAAGCAGCTCGAAAAAGACATATCTAACTCCCTGAAAGGACAACAAACATTTACAGGGATACCACACAAAGAACAAAGTGCCAAGAGCCAAGACACGAGATCTTAAAGCCAAAAGGCTTTCCTCCGTGACTGCGTGGCTCTAGACATGTCTGGAAACAATTGAACAGGGGCCCCACAGAAAGACATGTTTCTAGTCTTGTAGTAATGTAGCTCTGGAAGGGATATTATCCTGGGTGTCCTCCAGAAACTCAGTTAAATCAAGCCCTGGAGATAACTGTTGCTGAGCACCAGCAGCAGACCACCCATCAGAAATACCCCGACCAGAGAGCTATTACATCTTAGAAAAGGAAATATCAGCATTTCCGTAATAAAATCTCTGAAGATAACAAATGACACATTGGAAGATTCAAAAATCTAATAGTCTTAGATTTGGCAACATTCTCATACATTTCTAATTTACGATTAAGGAACATATTATCTTTCACTACAGCTATCTGACCTGCCTACAAGGGCTGACACAGTGATTCACATTTAGGTAATTGAATTTTAAGCAAATCCACCTGCTTCTCCACCTGAGCCAGCCTTGCCACCACATCTTGGGTGAAAGAACAGAGCTGGGTCACCGTGGAAACTAAAGTACGCTCAGTCCGTGTCACCACCCTCCAGATATCAGCCAGGGAGACCTGTGAATCCAAGATCTCCGTAGCCTTGGCCAGAGGGGGAGTCCAAATTACTGGTATAAGAGATCTCACCATAGCGACTGAAGCACTCTGTTCCAACGGAAACCACAGGCGGAGTCCACAGGAGTGGAACCCATAGGAGGAAGGGGCGGAGTAAGATCCACAGAGTTTAAGGAAGCCCCCACAGATGTTTCTGAAGGGGAAACCACAGCTGAGTGTGTAGCAGCCCCAACAAGGGTAACGCATGTCTATCCATAAGGCCATTCACCACAGGAGTCAGTGATGCTGTTGTTGTTGTTACTTTCTTCTTCCGTTTCCCCATGGATAAACGTTACCGCTGCTTCAGGTGCTTCTACGGTGCTCCAAGGGGCCTGAAATGCCCCTTGTATCGCGCCCCTTCGATGCACGCCACCCGTGTGCGCTCACCTGTGCAGAAAAAAGGAGCTATTAAGTATATGCAAAAAGGCATCGGGGCTGTTCTGCCCACAGCCTGCCGCTCCGATGACCTGCAGCTGCCTGCAAACAGTTCCTCTCCTTCCTGAACATTTAGATAGTCATAGTTAAATGGCAGAAAGCCAACATGAATTTAAACAAAAAAGTCTTGTCTTACTGATCTCTTAGTCACAAACAGCCTAACTTTTTCCTCTATCACTATGGCTGTCATACTTAATTCCCACATTTCAAAATATCGAATAAGTGAATCGCTTCTTGTATATAGTTCTGGTAATAGCATCTCTGTTACCTTCCTTAACTTGTAAATGATTTCTTCTGATGTTATAATGTAGTTATTCTGTTTTGTTCATTGTAAACCGCCACTGATCTCTGGAAGTGGTGATATATAAAATTGTATAAACAAACATCTTCCACAGTCCTCCACTAGTAAACCTCTTTTCCCCTAAGAGATCCTTGCCTAAAATTGATTACAACCTCGTACGAGCCTGGCATTGTGGTTCTGTGCCTTTTTTTTTTCTTTTAAAATTAGTTTTTCAGTCTTTCCGTTACTTTCATTGCTGGTTCTGTCTCCAGTTAGTGCTCTGGTTGGGCCTATTTTCATCATCCAGCTGTTTGACTTCACCATGATTATTTTTCCCGATATGTTCCAAAAACCGGCGAGTGGGTTAAAAAAATGCTCCAACTGCACTAAGACCATATCCATCACGAATGGGCACAACTGGTGCCTGGGACCCTCTTTTTGTGCCCCCCATCAGTCGTCTTTTTGTGTCTTCAGACCTCGAGCAGTTGGTACAGAACAAGCTGGTGGATGTGCTGTGCAGGGGAGAGAATCTTTTCGGGGAACAGATTTGAGGAGAAGGCTGGCTTCATTGAAAACTCGCAACAGAAACAGCAAGCTTCTCGACCTCAGCAGGGCAGAGAAATGCCTCAGAAGACCCAACCTGCTCCGCAGCCAAATTCCGGGGCGAGATATGGCTGTGCTTCAGAGGAACCAGTCAAATCTACCATTGCTGGCAGTGGGCAACCCCCCTTGGTGGAGAGGCAGCTCACTCTTTGCTCAAAGGTGGCTCCTCATAATCTCAGACTCATCGGTGCTGCAGATAATCGGCGGTTGCAAGTTACATTTGGTCAAGCTGCCTCTAAATTGCCCCCTCCACCAAGGGTGTATCATCTCGACCCTCTGCATCAGAACAGCTTCAGAGAGAAATCTCCACCCTCCTATCTGATCTCGCCATTGAGCGTGTGTCGCCAGAGCAAGTAAGGCAGGGGTTTTACTCCAAGTTCTTTCTGGTTCCCAAAAGAATGGGGGATTCCGTCCCATCCTAGACCTCAGACCTGAAATTTTAGTTCATAAGAGAAAAGTTCAAGATTATTTCTCTAGGCACCTTGCTCCTGTATCTTCAAAAAGGAGATTGGCTTTGCTCCCTAGATCTAAAGGATGCATATACTCATATACCAATACATCCTGCTCACAGAAAATCTCAGGTTCGACCTGGGAGGATGACTCTTTCAGTACTGAGTGCTGCCTTTTGGCCTGGCCTTGGTGCACCGCATCTTCACAAAATGCTTTGCGATAGTAGTAGCCTACCTCAAGACTCTGTGGGTGTTTGTCTTACCTTATCTAGACGATTGGCTGATACAAAGTACCACTCCAGAAGAAGTTCAAGAATCAACGTGGGTGACCATCCAGGTTTTGGATCTCCTAGGGTTTGCAGTTAGTTACTCCAAATTCTAGTCAACCCATCCAATGACTGGAATTCATAGGAGCCCTGTTTGACATGATTCAAGTGAGGGCTTTCCTCCCACACGACTGTCTACAGAGGCTAGCAACCTTAGTGTGGGAAACTCAACTGACTCAACATCTTGTGAACGCTGATTTGTTAACTCCTTTAGGCCAAATAGCCTCTACAGTACATGTCACGCCCTTGGCACACCTCCAGATGAGACAGACTCAATGGACTTTGCGAACACAGTGGACCCAGGCCACCCGTTACCTCCAGAATCAGCTGTATGTCACTAATTTAGTCCCATCATTGCACTGGTGGATGGTTCGTCAGAACTTGCTCAAGGGTCTATCTTTTCAGAAAGCCTCACTCCAATAAATTTTGACAGCTAACGCATCCAAACTAAGCTGGGGAGCTCATCTGGATGGATTTCACACTCAGGGCGACTGGTCCATCCAAGAAAGTTTTCACCAGATCAACTTCCTGGAATTGAGAGCCATGGCAAACACTCTAAAGGCTTTCTGAGACCGGCTAGCTAACCAAATTGCCTAGTTCAGACCAACAATCAGGTCACCATGTTTTATATAAACAAGCAGGGGAGGCAGCAGCTCTTATCTCCTGTGCTGGGAGACGGTCAGTCAGGTTGCGGAGGTTTGACATTGCTCATAGGATGGAGCTGAGGGCCACATATCTTCTGGGTGGAGCAGAACACTTTGGCGGTCAGACTGAGTTGAATCCTGCAACCACACAAATGGATGCTGAACAGGGAGGTGGCGGCCCGTATCTTTCAGGTGTGGACTTGTTGCCATCCCACAGACTTATTTACCTCACTGGACTTGTTTGCCATCCCGCAGAATGCCCAAGTAGTGCAGTTCTGCTCCAGAGTGGAGTCAGATGGCCAACTAGCATCAGATGCTTTCCTCCTACATTGGGCGGGAGAGCCTTCTATATGCTTATCCCCCAATTCCTCTCATAGCGAAGACCCTCCTGAAGCTCAGAGTGGACAGAGATTTGATGATTCTCATCCACCCTATTGGCCCAGGCAGCTGTGGATTTCTCTTCTGCTACAACTCTCCAGTCTGGAAACTCTCTGGCTGGGCCATTCTCCAGATCTAAAATCACAGGATGAAGGGAAAATGCTGCATACCAATATCTGGTCCTTGGCTCTCGTGATGTGGATGTTGAGAGACTTGTCCTCTCAGCTTGCCTAACGGCATTACTGAGGTCCTCCTAACTTCCAGGATGATCTCAATGAGGAAGTCTTATGCCTGAAAGTAGAGGCAATTTGCCATCTGGTGTGCCAGCCAAGTCCTAGATTCCTTCCTGTGCCTCCCAGACAAGCTACATGAGTATCTTCTGCATCTCTTCGAACCTGGCCCGAAGTCCAACTTGGTCAGGGTCCACCTCAGTGCGATCGGAGTGAACCATTGTGGCATAGATGGGAAGTCCATTTCGGTACTTGTGTCTGTACATCAGGCTTCATCTCTGCCCCTTTTTAAATCCATGTTAAAAGCTCACCTCTGAGGCTGCTTTTGGATTCTCATCCACTTAGTTTCCTATATATCTATATATCTCTGTACCCTTTCCTAATTGTTCCTTGTCCTCAGATGTTTTATTGTTTGTCTTGACTAGATTGTAAGCTCTGAAGAGCAGGGACCTTCTTTATATGTATCTGTACAGCGCTGCATATGCCTTTATAGTGCTTTATAAAATATTCAGTAGTAATAGTAGTAGTAGTAATAGTAGTAGGTACAGCCTTTGGTTGTTTGCTTTATGTGGAGGCTGCTTCTTTTGAAGCTTTCTTACAAGCCGTGGTGTGGGACCTCAATGTGGTTATTGCATAGCTCATGAAGGCTGCCTTTGAGCCTCTTGATTTCTGTCCACTGAAATTCTTGACCTGGAAGGTCTTGTTTCTGGTGGCGGTCACTTTGGCCTGCAGGGCGAGTGAGCTTCAGGTGCTAGTAATGCATCATCCTTTATACCAGATTCCACCATAATAAACTGGCCCTCCATACTCATCCTAAATTTCTTCCAAAAGTGGTTTCAGATTTCCACTTTAATCAGTCGATTGGTAGAACTATCTTTTTTCTGAGGTCTCGCACCCACAGAGGAAAAACTACATTGTACATGTTAGATTGCAGGCGAGCCTTGGCCTTTTACTTGGAGCGGAAAAAAGCCCATAGGAAGCTTTTTTGTTTCTTTTGACCGCAGAAAGCTATGGGCTGCAGTTACCAAATGCTCTCTTTTAATTTGATTAGCAGACTGCATCTCTTTTGCTTATGCCCAGGCAGGCCTGAGCCTTGATGGTCTTGTCACAGCTCACAATGTCGGAGCTATGGCGGTGTTGGTGGCCATCTTATGCTCAGTCACCATGGAAGACATCTGCAGAGCTGCAATGTGGTCTTCAGTCCAGTCCATACCTTCACATCACATTATTGCCGTTGCGGAATCCCGTTGTGACAACTTCAGCCAATCTGTACTTCAGCATCTTGTTTGGGGATTAGGATACAACTGCATCACTGCCTAGTTGCATCTGCTATAGGTGGGTTATCAAATACAATACAGTAAACCTAAGCCCTTTCTGTCAGTCCAAGTTACCAAAAATAAAAGACAATTTAAAAAGGAAATAAGTAAAACAGAGTGGAGAGAAGGGACTCTTGCCACTACTGTACATAATTGGTTTTTCAACTTCCATAGTTGAAATTTGCCGCTGTTGGAATTCTTGGCAATCTCCTCTATTTTCGGTAGCCTGTTGCTTGGGATTCCCGTACATGAGGACTTATTTCCTGCTTGTCCATGGAGAAAAGATGGTTACTCACCTGTAGCAGGTCCTCCCCCCATTTATTAAATCAAATGCAATCATGCTATCATCGTTGCCAAGTGGCCCCAACACCCTTATCTCTTGCATCATATCCTGTGTTCCACTAAGTACTAGGTCCAAAATAGCTTCCCTTCTTGTCAGTTCATGAACCAGCTGCTCCAAGAAGCAGTCATTTATTCCATCTAGAAACTTTATCTCCCTAGCATGTCCTGCTGTGACATTGACCCATTTGATACCAGGGTAATTGAAATTGCCCATTATTACTATGTTGTAACTTTTGTTAGCTTCCCTGATTTATTTTATCATTTAATCATCCATCTGTTCATTCTGACCAGGCCAATGGTAGTACATCTCCACTCACAACAAAAACCGCCAAAAGGGTAACGGTAAACCTGTCACAAAAGACAAAACCCTTTCAAAATCGACTCTACTCCTAAACCTTTCAATATAATGCACAACTGTTATCCACAACCTATAAAACAGGTATTAAAAGGCCTCAGTTACCGCTCATACCCGCCATCGATGCACAGTGTCACCGTTGGATTGAGCTGACAATTACTACATCATAGGCCAAGCCCTACCTACCCATACCTTATCTTTAATTATAAATATAATTATTACAAATTGGAAATCTTAAAAAATTATCCTAAAAAAGTACTTTTAAAGGATTCCTTCAATCAATCTCATATAAACTTCAAATGAATTTACAAAAAAGTTTTAGTTAATAATATACGCAAAATAAAGTGTCTCTATCTCGTAGAGGCACCACTTCACTGAACAGATTACAGACAATTTTCAAAATCCAACACCGATAGTCTCTCACACGGAGACTGACACCATCTGAAAATGGAAAATAGAGGAGTACACTGTATGAAATATAGTCAATACTTGATGTAAAACAACCGTTCCACTTATCTTAATGCTTTACTCTTGACACTTCACGGTTTGTAGCAGGCGGTCTCACAACTCCTAATCACACAAAACCATGAGCACACACGGGCAACAACTACGTTCTGGATCCAACAAAAGCTTCTGTTTCACCCTGCCGGGCTTCCTCAGGGATCAAACGTTTTGCCCAAAATCAATCTAACGCCCTTCTACGCGGGCGATCAAAGCGCCTCAACTGCTAGAACGGCGTCTGACGTAACTGCCCTTTAAATACAAAACTACTGGCAGCTAGCTAGTTAAGACGTCATCTAAAACTAAATACGTCACTCCTCTCACGATCACTGCAACTTTACCAAACACATTAACCACCGTATTCATTTACAACTACACTAAACACACAAACACAAAAACTGACCTTAACACAAAAACCCATTCTATAGCTTGCATAAACCCTACTCTAAAAGTATCCCACTATTAATATATTGCAGAAAAGAAAATTATTTAAAAAAATAATGACCACTCTATTTTATCGTTCAAGCCCCCAGGGATAAGAGTATGAAGGGTAAAAATCCAGTACTGTTCTCTTTGCAAGAGAAGGCGTCCCTTATCGCCTCTACGAAGGTCTGAGAGAACTTGTTCCAAGACAGTACATTGTAAATCTTGAAATTGATGACACTTCTCGTTGCAATGCGCAACTAATGGGGTATCAGCTCTCATTTTCCTCACGCTATACTTATGCTCTGCTAAACGTGTGCGTAAAGGTCTCATGGTTTTACCGATATACATCAGGGCACACGGGCACTTCAAAGCGTAGACGACACAGGAAGAGTCACAATTCGTTGATTGTTTAAGAAAGACTTTTCGCTGCAAATTAAAATCTTCTACAGCTACCATCATTGCACAATATTTACAACGTCCACATTGGTGATGAACCGTCACCAGCAAATTCCTCTCTCTCACTACTGCAGGGCACAATCGATCCTTAAAATTCCTTCCCCTTTGATAAGCCATACGCACTGGAAAAACATCTCCATCTGCCATCTTCTCCTTTTTTACATGAAATTTGTATCCATAGAGATTCTACAGTGTATTTTGTTTCCTGCAAAACGTTAATCCTATGTGGCTCAATGCCCTCTCTAACATAGATCAAATTGGTGGAGGGGTTGCACACTATCTTATCATTGTGTTATAGTTTGTACCCAGTTATCACAGTGTCCCATTGGTTGTCCTTCTTCCACCAGATCTCTGAGATGCGAATCATATCTAACCTTTCATTTGGTACTATATATTATAGCTCTCCCATCTTATTTTTTAAACTATTAGCATTTGCATACAGGCATTTCAGAGGTTGTATTTTATTCATATATATCTGGATCTCCAGGAACAAGCAGGAATGAGTCTTCACATATGGGTACGTCGGTACCGACGGAGTCTGCGCGGGAACGCTTCCCAGCATCCAATCCAAAGAGCTTTCGGAAGCATCCCACCACGCCTGCATGCTGCCTTCCCGCCTTTCCCAACTGCCTCTCCTCAGTTTTCCTTTTTCCGCGGAGCCGGCAGGACATCCTCCTGTCACCGCAGAAAATTCTTATTTTTTATTTTTAGTTTCTTGTGGTCGCGGCTGTCTTCTCGACGCCACCGGTACCGCCGGTGTTTTTCTTTTCTTTCTTGTAAAATTTTCCTTTTCAACGGAATATTTTTTCTTCATAGTGTCATGGGGTCTTAGGCCTTTCAGGCCTCCCCTATTTTTCCTTCATGGCCACGAAATGTTCAGTTTGTGGCGGTACAACTTTATGTTTAGACCCTCGAAGTCGGTGTCTAACCTGTTTGGGTCCTGACAACAGTTTGGTGAGAAGACATCTTCAACATCGAGAATCCCTCGATACACGGTTGCCCTCCAACTTCGGGGCACCGTCCCCTTCTTCCATTTTGATTCAGGTAACCCACAAACAGTCTGTTAAGACTAGCCAGTCCTCGAGTGGTACGTCTCATGCACAGCATGTAGACAGCTCCGGCTTTGCCCTCAATGGCCTCCTGGCTTCAAAGCCCCGGCAGGAGTCTTCGGTCTCCAAAGCGGATAAGGGGTTTCAGGTTGTTCCTGGGGTTCACCCCCCACAGAACATATCTGAGCCGTGCACGGTGGTGGCATCTGCTTTGAGCGGTATCGATACCCCTGCATCGGCACTGGCCTCCTCGGTGCCTTCGGGACCGATGGATATGTCCCAGATTGTCTTTCCCTTATCGGTTCCAACACCGATACTGCCACCGACGTCGGTACCCTCCAGATGTGCATCGACAGCCTCGCTTCCTTCGATGCCGAGTCTGGAATCGATCTCCAGTTTGGAGGACTGTGTACCGACTCACCTTGGTACCGTCTTGCAGCGGTACCGAAGGCTCGGTTCTGATGACTCGGATCCGCAACTCTCTGTTCCCCTGAGGCCGCTTGAGTTGCCACAGGTAGACCTTCATTCACCGGTATCGGACACGGTACCGAAGTTGGTACCGATGTCTTCATTACCCTCACAGTCGGTGCCTTCCATGCTTCGCTTCTCAGACTCCTTGCCCTCGATGCTGAGTTTGGAATCCATTTCTAGTCTGGAAGACTGGGTACCAATAGATTTTGGTACCGACACCGATCGATACCGGTGGCTCGGTACCGAGGATAGCAGCCGGAGGTTTTCAGTTCCCTCGGTACCGATTGAAGTATCACCGATGACTACTCCGATGTCTTTGTCGAGCCCGACTCCAACATTGGTACCGGTATTGACTTCAGTACCGGTATCCACAGTAGCATCGTGGCAAACTCCTACCATGCTTTTTACAACAGCATCGCTCCATTCTATACCAAGCTTGGAGTCGATACCTGGCATGGACAATGTGGTAAGGACGGTTGCTGTTCCTGACAACCAGTCCAAGCAACCATCCCTTAAACATTCCACACTGCACCCTGCAGGATCTTCTATTTCTATATCTCTGGATAACTCTGTGGGTGCTCAGGCTAGTTCTTAAGATTTAACCTGTCCAAGGGAGATTCCTGTTGGGGATCCCTCTTTTCAGAGTTTCCTCCTGGATATAGCAAGATCCCTTGCCATTCCTATTCCAGGACATGATCCTGCACCAGGCTGTTTCCACCAAAGCAAAGAACAACATAATGCTTCCTTTGCATCATTCCTTGCAGGATCTCCTTCTAGGAATGTGGGAAACAAACCCCCACCTCCCAGAGCAACTGATCTCTTATATCAGGTGCCCCCATTTCCAGGGTTCCAAAAGACTCAACTTCCTCATCATTCCATAGTAGTGGAATCAGCAATGAGGCGGATAAAGAGTAAGAAAAAGCACTCTTCTTATCCGCCAGGTCGTGAGTCTAAGACACTAGATGCCTTTGGACGTCAAACCTTCCAGACATCTATGCTTTCTGGAAGAATTCTCTCATATATTTTTTATGAGTCTTTCTCTTGAGGAGGTCACAAAGCAATTACATCTTTTGGCTCCTTTCCTTCCAGTTTCCAGGAGTACAGACTATTCCTCACTGCTTAAGCATATCCAGAATATCTCTTGGTTTCTTTCTCGTGCTTCCCTAGACTCTTTTGAGTCTGTTAGCAGGACTTCTGCTATAGCTATAGGGGCACGACGTAGAGCCTGGCTCCAATCTTCAGATTTGGTCAAGTGGGAACAACAACGACTGGGACATACTCCTTGCACTGGAGAAAATCTTTTCAACAAGGAGTCTTTACGTCAGGTTACTCAGTTGTCCACTGATTTACCTGTTCCTAAGGGTTCTTCTACACCTTCTTCTGTCCCAGTAAGTAGGAAATGTCCTACCAAACTTTCTTCCCACAGGAGAAGAAGGTTTTATTCCTCACTTGCCCATCATACAGATGTTCCCCTACAGGGGAGCCATCGTCCTGGTCTGAAGAATCCAACCTCTCACCAGGCTCAGCAAACCCGGCCTCTGCAGGGTTTCTGATCAGTCATCATCAAATGCTTGTGACTCTTGGGGTTAGAATCTACAGTTGCTTCTTCTCAATAGAGGCAATCCACTGCTTCATTCTAACCCCTACACATGGATCTCTTTCCAAAAGATATCCATTTTTTCTATATTTCTATGAGCTGTCAGGATGTTCATGCCTATAGGTCACAGGTTTCTCCTCTTTTCCTGCTGGGGGAAAGAGGTCTGACCACTATTAAATGGTAGTTCCTGTGCCAGCATGTATTTTTCCTTTCTATAGACTTACTACTTGGTAAGTCGTCTTCAGCTCCATTCTTTTCACCCTCTTACCAAGCTTTTCCTCTGTAAGAGCGGAATTAATTGCAGAGGGCTTTTTTCTTCAGCCTCTCTAGTTTTCTCACTTTCCAGTGTGGAGTTTTCCTCTCTGAGTTACCTCCTCTGTTTCAATCTTACTTTGGGGCAGCTTATCAGACATGTCCAGAGTTTCTACTCCTGTTCTGTCTGTTCTTTCTGTTTTTCAACAGTAAGATTCTTTCTGCTATCTTGCTAGCAGCTGCCTATGCAGGAGCCTTAATGTTTCGACCACTGGTTCTTGTCCACAAACAACCAGATTTGTCCTCCACTAACATTCTGTCTAGTCTTAGTAGTGGCTCCAAGTCAGTGCTTCCATCTATCTTGGAGATTATCTCACTACAAGCTTTCTAGATGGTCTTCTATTTCTGCCATCTCCATTCCCCTGGATTTGGCAGCATAGTGGACTGAGATACTGGCTCTAGCAGCCAGTCCTATCTCCTCATTCTCCTGCATCATGCTCTCTGCAATTCTATAGAGAAGCTTTCCACTATGGGCCCTTGCTAGAGAGCATGTTTTTTTTTTCTCCAACAGCTATCTTAGATGGTTAGAAAAGGCTTTTCAGTCATGTCTCCCATGACTAGAAGGTTCTCCCTTCTTTTACTATCTCCTTTTGCCATAAAGGACATAGGCCTTCTCTTACCTAAGAGCTTAAGGAGTTGCCAATTCCCTGCTTTGGTCCATAGCATTCCCAATCGGGGATATGCTCTTTCTCCTTGCAGCTCGTCCTCATGGTAAGAACGTATGATACTTTTTGCCCTTAAGCAGGTCAACATGATACCTCATCCTTATCTGTCTTCTGTCTACTTACCATGCTAGAGTCTTGGACGACTAAGGACTTGGTGGCTACAGATTGATATCATCCTCTGTTTTCATATAACCATCCTGGTTATTTTACTAGCTAGCATCCTTGCGGATCATAACCAAGGGGAATAGATTCTCTATGTATCTTCTCAAGTAGGTTGCACCTCCTTGTTATTAGATGAATCTTTCCTCTCCACATGTCCTATGTGAATATCATGCTGTAGGCATATATCTGTCTGTTTAAATACAGACACCCATATTTAGGCCTACATATTCATATTTATCTTTGTGTGTATTTTATGCCCTTCCATATCTCACTATAGATATATTCGTATATGTTATTTATATATCTATATCTATATCTATATATATCTATATATATATATCTATATATATATATCTATATATATATATATATATAATCTGATGAGATATTTTATTATAGATAGATCTGTCTCCACATACCTATCTATCTCACTGTGTATGCTCATATAGCTATCTGTTTCTGACAGAGGGATTTTGCCCATACCTCTGCTATTCAGCAGGTTTGGGATTCTACACACACAACCACTCCTGTGGTAGTCAACAATTCTTATACCATAACCTAACAGGTTTATCTTTATTCAGAGAATTTGATGGACCGCCCAGGCCGAAGCATCAGGGCGGTGTACAATACAATCACAGGCTACCGGAAACAAAGTCAGAAAAGAACGCCAAAAAATGGACAGGAAAGGGGGGGATAGATTAAAGACAGAGAAAGAGAAGAGCCCAGTAGGGGCAAGAGGGGTAGCGAAGGGGGAGGGAAGAAAGGAAAGGGAGCTCTCTGTACCTAATATCTCTCCTAGCTTACCCCAGTTAGGAGAGATATTGTGGATCTTCAGTTACTCACAGGCTTAACGCTTCAGGCATTTGTCTTCACCCTGGGATACAAGGGGTTCCCATACCCTTTCTCCCCACAAGGACTGTGCTTGTTTGTCCAAATCGGTTAGCCTTTCTCTTTTTGCTCCCAAGAGTGAGATACTCTGCCGCCAAAAGAGTTTGTTTTTACCATACAGCTTTCGCTAAAGGCCCACCGTTTTTGTACTACCCCAGTTTTTCCTACCAGGGGTGCCTGTTACCTTTCAGGATTCTGACCTCCTCTGTTTTTCCTACAGGTTTATTACCTCCACTTTTCAGTGAGGTCCTCTTCACGGGTCCTCTACTGGCTTCCCAGTAGATCCATGAACCTCCATACTTCTATGAAATCCTGTTGGCGGAGGTCCATATTGCAGTATTCTTTGCAATATCATTGATAACAATCATTATCCACACATGGACTCCTTTCCTGCAGTCCTGTGCTAGGTTAGCTGTTCCACAGCATCTTCTTTCTTCAACTCCTACCCTCCATCCTCAGGATGCCTGGTGTTGTGGGGGATAGCATGTTCCAACCTATGCCATGCTCGGACTCCAGGCATCTCAGCTTGGGAGTCCCCATATGTGAAGACTCATTCCTGCTTGTTCCTGGAGATAGCACAGTTACTTACCTGTAACAGGTGATCTCTGGGAACAGCAGGAATAAGTCTTCACAACCCACCCACCTCCCCAGGAGTTGTATCTCTATCTTTCCTTTCCTCTCTCTCTCTCTCTTTGTCTCAGCTTTAAAACTTAACTGAGGAGAGGCAGTTGGGAAAGGCGGGAAGGCAGCACGCAGGCGTGGTGGGATGTTTCCAAAAGCTCTTTGATTGGACGCTGGGAAGCGTTCCCGCGCAGACTCCGTCGGTACCGACGTACCCATATGTGAAGACTTATTCCTGCTGTTCCCAGAGATCACCTGTTACAGGTAAGTTACTGTGCTTTATCAGTTGATAGGGGTAATTTGGAATCTTTCAGCTCTGTCTGCTTTGTACTTAAGGGCATCTGGGTTACTTTATCTTTGATGCCTTAACTTCCCTCGTTTGCTACTATACTTCAAGGATACATCCTTCCGAACCATTTGCTCTTGGGCGACTGTATGTTTTCCCCTGCTATCTAGTTTAAAAGCTGCACCATCTCCTTTTTAAAGGTTAATGCCAGCAGCCTGGTTCCATCCCAGTTAAGATAAAGCCCCTTTCTTCCTCATAATGTTGCCCTAACAAATTCAAAACCCTCTTCCTTGTACCATTGTCTCATCCATGCATTCAGACTCCAGAGTTCTGCCTGCCTTTTGAGAATGCTACCCTGGAAGTTCTGGATTTCAACTTCCTACTTGAAAGTCTAAATTTGGCCTCTGGAATCTCCCTCCCACATTTTCCTATGTCATTGGTTCCAACATGTACCAGGACAGCAGGCCCCTCACCAGCACTATCTTTGTCTAGGTGGCGCCTGAGGTCCACTACCTTCGCACCAGGGAGGTATGTTACCAGACAATCCTCACATCCACTAAGCTATCTACATGCCTATTGATATTGCTGACTATAACTACCATCCTAACCCTTCCCTCATGGGCACATGTCCCTGGAAGAAACCTCTTCTGTGACAGGAGGGTTTTACTTCATCTGGCAGACAGGTCCTAGCTACAGGATCACTTCCTGCCACACCTGGGTGATACTCTCCTGTCACGTGATCTCTCCCCTCCATGGCAACAGAGAGGCTGCTAGACTGGAGGTGGGACTTCAGTATTACATCCCTGTAGGTCTTGTCTATATACCTCTCTGTCTTCCTTAGGTCTTCCAAATCTGCTACTCTAGCCTCCAGAGCTTGGACTCGTTCCCTGAGAGCAAAGAACTCCTTGCACCTAATGCACACGTAAGACCCCTCACCGACTGGGAGAAAATCGTACATGTGAAACTCGGTACATAAGACTGGATTGACCCCATCTCGCTGCTGGACTGCTGTCTGCATCTTAGTTTTACGGTTTTGTTAAAATATTTAAGTTGTTTACTTACTTAAAGCTGTACCTGATGAGGATAACTAGCTACACCTGAAAGTGAATTTGACTACCTGTAAGAGCCTATAAATCTAAGATTATGCTTGGGGTGGGTGGGAGGGAAAGGAAAACTTAATAGAAGCTAACTTTCTAACACAGAAGAATTTGTTTTAAGTAAAATGCTGACTTGCTAACTTAGTGCCCTGTATGACTTTAAAAAACATAGAACTTTAAAATAGACAGAGATTTTATCAGTTTAAACCCAAAGTGTTCCTTTTAACCCAAGAGTCTGAGACATTACCAGCAAGTAAATTCTTACAATTTCAGAATTCTTCCCAGCAAGAGCAGCTTTTCTCCATAGTACTTCCAGAGTAGGTCCTTGCAGCCACCATAACTGACCATGATTGACAACAGACACATGGTTAGTGTACACATTTAGATCATTGCAATCTTGTGGAGCATGGTTGAAGGAAGCATGCTTGCATATTAACCAGCTCGAACTCTGGGGTCATCCATTATGCCCTTCAAACCTTTGCTGGTGCAGTTACCTAACACAGTTCTGAAAATCCAGACCCAAAACCAGGTGACTATCCAGACTTTCCCTGTTGCTTTTTATCTCCCAGGTATGCAGAAGCAGCTAGCAGACAAACTAGGCCAGCAACTAAACCCTCACAAATGGTCTTTGGATTCTTCAGTAGCTCTCTGTATTTGTCAGAAATGGGGTAAGCCAGCGATAGACGTTTCTCACAGAACAGAACCCAAATGTTGGCAGTTCCGGTCTTTGCTTCCCAGTCCAGTCAGTGGCCTCAGATACTTCATAATCTTATGGTCTCACCAGTTTATCTGCCTTTCCTTACTTCCCTTAATTTCCAGGGCCATGCAAAAAATTCACGGGGACTCAGTACATGTTATTCTGCTGGTAGCCTATTGGCAGAGACAAATCCTGTTTTTTTTTTTTCAGGAACAAGCAGGAAGTTAGTCCTCATATATGGGTGACATCAGCACCTACGGAGCTCACATAGAAAAGCCTTTGGGAGATGTAACACGCAAGCGTGGTCCCCTTCCTGCCCAAGAGTGCCATCTTGCCTCAATCTCCTTTTTTCTGTAGAGCCCTTCATGCTTTCTCCAATAGGATACCAGTGTCTTTTCCTACCCCTAAGCCCGCTTGCCTCGGCATCGCATCCTTGGGTTCTTTTTTCCTTTTCTTTTCTTACATTTTCATTGGCACGGGTTCATGCCTTTTTCCTGGCCATCCCAGTGAATTCGACCTAGTGGGGGCTATCTTCCCTGCCATGGTCTCAGCCTGTGGCTTAAAGTTGTGCGACTGCTGCTTTCATAATATTTATTTATTTTTTATTTATTTTATTGTTCTTATATACCGCACTCTTAAAAATCAGCGCGGTTTATATACAACGGTATTGTGCCAATAAGGCACTTAAAATGAACTGGATAATTGAACTTGGGTTTCAACTGGGGGTAACTATGTACGAGTGTTTCAAATTATTTACAAATTGTAACTGCAATATGTACAACTATTTCAAATTATTTACAAATTGTAACTGCAATATGTACAGCCATTGGCAGTGATTCATGTGTTCATGGTTGTGTGTATGCCAGAAGGTGTCGGGTTGGAGGGTTGAGTGTAAGAGAAAGAGATAATGCTTTAGCGCTTTCCTGAATTGGGCTAGATCTGTTATGGATCTGATGATAATATGTCATGCATGGATAAACACGATTGCTGCCTTTGATGCCTCGGGCCATGATGCCTTGGTCTGCGGTCTCTGTAAGCAGGTGACTCCTAAGACCTTCAGGAAATGTCAGCAGCAGCTGTATCCTGCAATAGAGAGTCAATTTTTCAGAAGATCAAATCAGCCCTGGAGTCCTCTGCAGAGCCCGCTCGGAGACTCCATCCAGGACCTCGAGAACCTGCGGAGACTGTGTGACCTTGGAGCCCGGTAACCACAGAACATCCAACTGGAGCTCCCACGTCGAGTATCATGACAAAAAGGGATGGAAAACCTCAAGGATCATGTCAGGCAACAAGTCAGGAAAAATGGAGAAATTCCAAGATCACGGTCCTGTAGCCGGCCTCGACGGGAGGCCGAGGCCGAGGGCGATGGCAAGGAACAGCTGTCTAAGTTGCCTCACCAGGAAAGGATGATGCCCCGAGGCTATCCTGATCAAGGACTCCCTCTCGACGGACCTGGTGCTGGACCCGAAGTCCTCTGTGCCTGCACCGATGGCTGCAGAGCCATCTGGCCTTGAGGCCAGGATGGTGGCCTTGGAGTGTAGTTTGTCTGCCTTATGGCCCAGCAGTGAGCTCTGATGCCTGGTTCCTCTGGGTCATCGCTTTCAACTGCTGGGCCCCAGAGGTCAAGCCGATCATCGAGCGCCACCAGCCTCGAGAGATGCCCCAGTCTTGTTCCTCAGGGCCACGGTCCTCACCACTCGGCACCCTCTGCTCTGAGCTCCAGGTCTCCATGGCTCGAGGCCCTCGGGGTCGAACCAGCACCCCAAGTCCCAGAGGACCCCCGACTCCTTCTTGGAGTTGGATTTAGATTTGGAGATCAAGGATAACGAGTCACTAGATACCCGCCATCACTGCGACGTGCACTCTGACCCGTCCCCTCCGGAGTCAAGGCACCTGTCCCCACCTGAGGACATTGCCTTCCTAGATTTTGTGCGGGACTTGGCCAAAGCTCTTGCCTTCGCCACCGAATGTGAGGAGGACCCTTGCATGGAAGACCTTGAAATCCTCCATTACAAGGCCCCCCCCCCCAAAAGAGGCGCTCACTGTGCCCATCCCCCCCCCCCCCAATCCTGGAACTGCTGCTCCTCTGCATGTGGGAGACTCCCGCATCAGTGCCCATAGTTAGCAGATGGCTGTACTTGATGTACCTTGTCTGCCAGAGCCCTGGCTTCCAAAAAGCCCAAATACCTCACAACTCCATGGTGGTGGAGTCGGCCATGCAGAGGCTCAGAAAATGCACTCGGTGCCCCCGGGCAGGGAGACCCGCACCATGGACGCCATGAGCAGAAAGTGCTTCCAGGGCTTGATGCTTATTGGCCAGATCTAGGC
Source organism: Ichthyophis bannanicus (assembly GCA_033557465.1). NCBI lineage: Eukaryota > Metazoa > Chordata > Amphibia > Gymnophiona > Ichthyophiidae > Ichthyophis > Ichthyophis bannanicus. The sequence continues at coordinate 734,989,009 of CM066033.1, read as the reverse complement.
TTACCAGTTGTACATGGTCATGTACCTTTGAGCATTTCTGGACCCTGACCTCGGCAGTCAGGAAGTGATCCAAGTTTATTACTCTAGTGGCCTACAATGGCTTTGAGTCGTGTCACGCCACCACCACTCGCCTCTAAGTTAGAGGGGCGTGGATTATTGAAGGAACTTTCTGCTGTATGCTTTTTCAGCTTTTTTTAAACTATTTCCCTGCAGTGCCCTCTGGGAAATGTAGTCCTTATTCAGCTGCAGAAAGCTGTAGTCAGGCTCAAGTAGGTAAGGCAAATGACAGAAATTTATTATTTTTATATACACAATGGTTCGATCATACCACACATAGGATTGTTGGTTCAGGACTCTTTGAAGCAAAAATTGTCCAAAACATATCCAACCACAAAATGCAGTTTTAAAGGTTCTCTCTATTGCAGGATACACAGTCTTTACCAGCAAGCCTAATTATATTCCCTTCTTAGCTTTGCTGGCTAAAGCACCAAACAAAAAGCACATTTAAAGTCTGTGGTAAACTTTCCCTTTTATAAACACAAGGGAAACACAGCCACCCTGCTTGTGGGATAAGGGTACCTTTTTTCCTGGATAACCTTCTTTCAGGACTGGCTTGCCTTCTCTACGTTCCCCAGGTTTATAGCTTGGCACAAAACAGTCCATGGGAGTGTCCTCCTTAATCAGCTTCACCTCGGGCTCTCCCAGCTGCATAGGCTCTGTCTCCCTGTCCTGCTCAGCATGCTCCGCTAACAGCCTCCCGGGGAATCTTTGAGTCTCTCTTGTTCCTGGCTCCAAACTCTCCTGCAGCCGTGCTACATGCCAAATAGCACTCTCTCCAGCTGGAAGCTTCATTCCTCTGCTCTGCTCAGCCTGGCTTTCTGCTTCTGCTCTCCTCCTTTCCTTTCCTTTCCTTTCCTTTCCTAAATCATACTCTGCTCTGGGTTTATACTTCCAGGGCTCTAGCTCCAACCCCCACCCTACTCAGGTGACGGCAATCAGCCTGACTCCAGGCACCTGAGTGCTTGAAGCATTCACTGCCTAAGGGGTTCTGAGCCTTGTATCCTATCCCCTTCATTCCACTAGAGGGAGCATGAAATGTGGGCCACGTGAAAGTTTTCTGATCCCTGGAAGTGTTTATGGCTTTCCTACCCTGACTTGAGTAAAGGGGGCCCTTTACTAGGGTGAATTCCCTGTCTCTTTGTCTTCCCCTGGACTTTGGATAGGCCTCTTTGCCACAGTTGGTGACTAGAGTAGCTGTAGCAGGCATTAGTGCCTTGCATCAGGCTTGGCTACAGTCCTCCGACCTGGAGCAATGGGTCCAGGACAAATTGGTCAACGTCTCTTGCCCTGGAGAGAACCTCTTCGGCAAACCCATGACAGACAGGCTACCAAGCTGGAGTCCGAGTTCCTGACTAGGACCAGGCTCTCCACGAAGACCGCTGACCCTTCACAGAGGAAGGCTTCGAGTAGAAAGCCTTCATACCCAAAGAAGAGGAAGGCTTAGGGAACCTACTCTCAATACCAGGCCTTACCAGCTCCCCAACAGTGCTAGCAGGCCTAAGGACAAAGGCATGGGGCTCTACAGATAAACCCTCAAATCCTTACTGTTGGTTGATTTTATTAAATTGCTAGCTCTCTGACTGGGAGCTCTTAAAAGGGGTTTGTATAGTTTTAAAGCAAGGATACTTTCTTTTTGGTGCTTTAGTAGAACTTTCCTTGAGCAGAGTAGGTTGTTGAACTCTAGTAACCTCCTCAGCTTTGGGAATTGCTAACACCTAATCAGGTATTAGTTCCCTCCCTACCCACCCCGACTCCCACCCACCCCTAGTGAGCAGTCTTGCTTTATAGGGCACCTCCCCATTTAACAAAGCATAGAGAATTGGACCAGCACATTTTGAATATAATTAAAGAGACTTAACTGCTTTTTTTCTCTGAAAGGACAGCTGGGAAACCGGCTGGTACTTGGTAGATCTCTCTCTTTTGCTTTAACAGAAACCTAAGCTCCACAAACAGAACAATGGCTGGGAAAAATCGTATCGCTAAATCTGTTGCCCCCATTACAGCTTCTGCCTCGGTCCAGATAGAGGTCCTATTGCCAGTTGAAGGACCGGTTCCATGTGCAGGATGCCTGCATGCTGAAGCTCTGAGGAAACAAGTGGAGGAACTCAGAAAGAAGGTGGCGAGGCTGAGGAGTATTCAAGACAGTGAGAAGTACATTGATGAGATGCTGCTTGCAGCAACCAAGCTCTCCAGCAAAGGAGAAGATGGGTGCAGACAGAATGTCGATGGTTGGACACAAGTCACCAGGGATTGCAATATCACCAATCCAACTTCTCCAGCCCTTGAATTGAAGAACCATTATGCAGCCCTGGAAGTGGAGGAGGTGAAAGCATCCCTGGAAAGGGAAGAACCAGAGCTCAAGTACCCCAAAGTTGCAGAATCAGTGACCACAAGGAAACGAAGGGTAGTGGTGGTTGGAGACTCTCTTCTGAGGGGTACTGAGGCGTCCATCTGCCAACCAGACTTGATGTCCAGAGAGGTATGCTGTCTGCCTGGTGCCAAAATCCAAGATGTTACGGAGAGTTTGCCGAGACTCATCAAGCCCACTGACTATTACCCCATGTTGCTAATCCATGTTGGAACAAATGATACTGCCAGGTATACCTCAGAACGTATCAAAAGTGACTTAATGGCTCTGGGACAGAGGGTGAAGCAGTTAGGTGCACAGGTGGTGTTCTCTTCAATCCTCCCTGTGGAGGGTAAGGGCCAAGGCAGAGAGGCTCGCATCCTGGAGATGAATGCATGGCTGTGTGGATGGTGTCATCAAGAGCGTTTTGGTTTCCTAGACCATGGGATGCTGTTCCAAGGGTTGCTGAACAGAGATGGCATCCATCTGTCCAAAAAAGGTCAACGCGTCTTCAGTAGTAGACTGGCTAATCTAATGAAGAAGGCTTTAAACTAGATTCGTTGGGGATGGGTGAGGAAAGCCCCCAAGTAGTTGAATGCCCCCAGGTAAGTGATACATTAAATACCTTTATGGAAATGGGTAACAGGGGTAACATATGGAAAGCAGTGTATATAAATGCCCGTAGCATGGGAAATAAGATCCCTGAAGTTGAAGCTTTGGTGGGAGTGGCTGACTTGGATTTAGTGGCAGTTACAGAAACATGGTTCACAGAAAACCATGATTGGGATGTAACTATACCTGGCTATACTTTATTCAGAAAGGACAGGGTAGGAAGAAGGGGAGGAGGAGTGGCACTATATGTAAAAACTACTATTAAAGCTTTGAAATTACAGAGCTTAAAAGGGAGAGAGGAGGCATTGTGGGTTAAACTAGAAAGAGGGAAAGATAAATCTATTTGCATTGGTGTGATATACAGACCTCCCTCACAAGAGGAAGAGGTGGACAGAGAGTTGAAGACATACGCAGCATTGCTAGGAAAGGGGAAGTGCTACTGATAGGAGATTTCAATATGCCAGATGTTGATTGGCACATTCCTGCTGCAGTATCATCTAGAAGTAAGGAGATCCTGGATTCTCTACAGGGAGAACTATTCAGGCAATTGGTAACAGACCCCACACGTGAAGGGGCCATACTGGACTTGGTGCTTACTGTGACAAGGCAGAGCCCCAGAAACAGGAGAAAATGGGTTTAAATCACTTTCTGTCACCTCAGATGCTTGGAGAGGCAGGACAGGAAGGGGTTAAGTTTCCTGCTCACAAACATTCTCTGCAGAGAAGAGCAGGGAAAGAACCACACCCTAGCTCTAGGCTAACCCAGAGACATAGCCAATCAGGGAGGTGGGCGGAGTCAGACCGGATTGGGCCACTCTGCACTCATAACCAGGAAGCAGCAGTTAGCAGGAGATTCAGATTCGGATTCGGAGGCAGGGAGAGATCCAGACTCGCGAGAGGAATCAAGGAGGAGAGGAACTGGTTACAGAGCAGTGCAAGCAGAAAGGCTGAGCCCAAAGGAACTAAGGAGAGAACCAGGGAAGGGAGAGTTCCTGCAAGTGATCCAGGAAGAGACACAGGCAGACCTCAGCTCCATGAGAGAGAAAACCCTGGAGGTGACCCAGAGCTAGATTCAGAAGCCTGGAATACTGACTTGGAGTCAGGGGAGTTCCCTAGAGGCAGATGCTGCAAAAACCAGGTCAGAGCAAACTCTTCTAAGCCTTATAAAGTAAATAGCTTTGAGAGAAGTCAGTCTATAGGAACTGACAATAGACTGTTTGCTAAAAGAGGCAGGGGTAAACCAGACCCTGAATATATACCTAAAGTTAATAGAAGGAGGAGGGACTATAGAAAAGTCCCTGTTAGAAAGCTACAAACATTTCCATGGTATAGACAGCGTGACCTAAGCTCTAGTTCAGAGGAGCACACACCTGCTTGCCAGCAAGAGGATAATTGGCAGCATTCGTGCAGAGAGCTAAGGGAACCCTTTGAGAACCAAGAGGAAGCAATGGAATTGGGTGCTCCATTATCTAGTTCCAGTGAGTCAGAAATGGAATGTGGAATTTGCATGTTAGAGTGAAGAACCATAAGTATTCCTAATTGATGATTGAGTGCTGTGAAGCCTTAAGCCAATGTTCTAGAACTTGCATGAGAGATAGCAGCGTTCTAGTGAATGGAATGAATCAAAGCTTCATGTGGTACAGCTGTGAATAGAAGGCAATAGAGAGAAACTGCTCCTACACAAGAAGGCAGTCATTAATAAGCCAGCGTTGTGGAGATTGCCATTTCTATGGGAAGCTGTTTAACACTAGAAAGAAGTACAACAGGAGAAAGATTCTTTATTACCAGCAGATACTGAGAAAGCAGTACTAGAGGATTGAAACCCTGTTGTAGTAATGAAGCTGGAAGAATGATGAAAGCTTGTAAATATTTTATGTGTCCCTGAGAAGTATCAGGAGAAGCTATATGAACACTTGAACTTTTATTTGGTACAGAAGGTTACCATTATACTTCTGTGGCGGGGGAGTAAGTCCTGTACGGTGTCCTTTGCTATACTTTGTGCAAATACCTTATGCATGAATAAAGCATTACTTACTTTGGGAAACCCAACCTTGGCTGTCGTCACTCACTCCACAACTACAGTAGGAAGGCTTCAGCACTAACAAGGACTCTTTTAAACTCACCCCCACTGTGTGGCTCACATCCCCTTGGCCTGCTTACGCCACAGGTTAGGCGGTGCGTTGTCACATTACCAATGGTGAAAGTGTTTCTGATGTTGTAGTGGGAGATCATTTTGCATTCAGTGATCACCAGTTGGTGTGGTTCAGTATTAGGACTAGGGCTGTTAGAATCCATTCAAAGGTGAGGATCTTAGACTTTAGGAAGACTAACTTTGTCAAGATGGGCCAATACCTAAGGGAGCCATTAGTGGGATGGGAAAAGCTGGGGGATGTAGAAAAACAGTGGGCAAAACTGAAAGGGGATATTTTAAGGGCAACCAACCTTTTTGTTAAAATGGTAAATAAAGGTACAAGGAAAAGGAGACAACTATGGTTTTCGAAAGAGGTAGCTGAAAAAGTGAAGAAAAAGAGGGAGGCCTTCATGAAATACAAGAGATCACAGAGAGAGGAAGACAGGCATCTGTATTTGGAAAAACTTAGAGAAGCTAGCAAAGTAGTCAGGAAGGCAAAGATTCAAAAGGAGGAGGAAATAGCCATTACAATAAAATGGGGGGATAAGACATTTTTCCGATATTAGTGAGAAGAGGAAGGGCAAAAGTGGTATTGTCAGACTCAAGGGTGCAGGGGAGGACTATGTAGAAGCTGATAAGGATAAAGCAGAATTGCTTAACAAATATTTCTGTTCTGTGTTCACAGATGAAGAACCAGGAGCAGGACCTCAGAAAACACCCAGAGATAGGAAAAGAAGCGAGGGACATTTTGAGCAATTTTCAGAAGACTGTTAGTGAGAAACTAGCTCAACTTAAAGTAGACAAAGCGATGGGACCGGATGGGATACACCCTAGAATACTGAGGGAACTTGGGGACGTTCTAGCAGCTCCACTAACTGACCTTTTCAATGCCTCGTTGGAGTCGGGAGTGGTACCAAAGGACTGGAGAGAGGCTCATGTGGTGCCTTTACACAAAAGCGGAAGTAAGGATGTGGTTGAAAACTACAGGCCAGTTAGTTTAACTTCGGTGGTGAGTAAATTATTGGAAACACTGCTGAAAGACAAAATAGTGAGGTTTCTGGAGTCCAGCAGATTACAGGATACGAGGCAGCATGGATTTACCAGAGACAGGTCTTGTCAGACAAATCTGATTGATTTCTTTGACTGGGTGACAAGGGAGTTGGACCGAGGGAGAGCCCTAGATGTGGTGTATTTAGATTTCAGAAAAGCCTTTGGCACTGTTCCTCACAGGCGACTTATAAACAAGCTGAGCACCCTAGGGATGGACCCTAAAATTACTGCTTGGGTTAGAAATTGGTTTGGTGGGAGGCGACAAAGAGTACAAGTAAATGGAACTCACTCTGAGGAGAAGGATGTTACCAGTGGTGTGCCCCAGAGTTCTGTCCTTGGTCCGATTCTTTTTAACATCTTTGTTAGTGATTATAGCAGAAGGGCTGTTGGGTAAGGTTTGCCTCTTTGCAGATGATACCAAAATCTGCAATAGAGTAGACACCCAGGAAGGTGTAGATAACATGAGGAGGGATCTAGCTAAGCTTGAAGAATGGTCTAGAATTTGGCAGCTGGGATTTAATGTTAAAAAATGTAAGTTCATGCATTTGGGCTGCAGCAATCCAAGGGAGCAATATAGTATAGGGGGTGAAGTACTTTTATCCACTAAAGAAGAGCGGGACCTAGGCGTGGTTGTGTCTGATGATCTTAAAGTAGCTAAATTAGGTAGAAAAGGCGACGGCAAAAGCTAGAAAGATGCTTGGGTGCATACGGAGAGGAATGGCTAGCAGAAAAAAGGAGGTGATAGTGCCTCTGTATAAGTCTTTGGTGCGTCCTCATTTGGAGTATAGTGTGCAATTCTGGAGACCACACCTTCAAAAGGATGTGAACAGGATGGAGTCAGTGCAGAGGGTGGCTACTAAAATGATTAGTGGTCTTCATTATAAAGCATATGAGGACAGACTGAAGGATCTTAATATGTACACCTTAGAGGAAAGGCGGGATAGAGGTGATATGATTGAGATGTTTAAATACCTCCGTGGCATAAATGTTCAGGGAGAGAGCCTCTTTCAATTGAAAGCACGTTCTGCTACGAGGGGACATGGGATGAGGGTGAAGGGAGATAAATTCAGGAGTGATATGCGGAAATATTTCTTTATGGAAAGAGTAGTGGATCCGTGGAATAGTCTCCCAGTGGAGGTGGTAGAGATGAGGACAGTAACTGAATTCAAAAAAGCATGGGACAAACACAGAGGATCTCTAATGGTAAAAAGGGGACTGTTGTAGTTGTTGATATAGAAGGACAGACTAGATAGGCCACGTGGTCTTTTTCTGTCATCATATTTCTATGTTTCTATGAGTCAGTATGGATTTAGCCAGGGGAAGTCTGCCTCAGCAATCTGCTACATTTTGGAGCTGTTTTCATGTGTTCATTACTGACATTGTATCATATTGATATCTATTATTGCCTGTCTCCAAGTTTATCTCCCTGTTCTAGTTGTCTATTATACTGACATGATGGACATTTTGCTATTGTAAATTGTCTGTTGTACACTGCCTTGAGTGACTCTCTATAAAGATGTTTATAAATCCAAATAAAGAAATCCTCAGGACTCGCCCAAAGTTGTTACCCAAGATATAGTATCTGAATTCAACTTGAACCTGTCAATTGCGCTTCCTGTTTCTACCCTTCACCTCATATTATCCAGCAACAATGTAAATGGTACACTTCACTTGCTAATGTTCAGAATAAATTGTCTCAACTATTTCCTATGATTGAAAGATGCTAGGGACCTTAGTCTGAAAAGGACTTTATCCAAATGGATCTCTGTATTACTTTTTTGTTACTCCATGAGCACACATTGAACTTTGAGGGGAAAGAAACAGCTCAGCATCTCCGAACTGCATTGGCAACAACTCCAAGATTTGTTAGCAGAGGACACTTTGCAAGCCTGCCACCTGGTTATCCATGCACACATTTATCAGGCATTATTTGCTTTGATAAAGCTTCAGAAGTTGACCCTTGCTTTGCTTGCTCTGTCCTCAAATACTTCTCTGTAACGCTCCAACACACTTCCTTCCCTCTGGCACGGATTCTTGCTAGTGTTCATGGACGTCTCGGCAGCCTTTGATACTGTATCACACACCAGGCTACTGCAACACTTGCAGCAGATAGGAGTATGTAAGAACACTCTGAAGTGGTTTACTTACTACTTGGAAGATCAAACGCAACAAGTCAAATGCGCCCAAAAGAAATTACTACAGTTCCCCGTCACGCAGGGAATACAATAGGGCTCAGCCTTGTCATCAATGCTCTTTAATATTTACATCCAACCCATATGCAACATCATCAAATGCCACAAACTCCACTATCACATCTATGCTGACGACGACATGGTGTATGCTTCAGTCAATCTACTAGCACTTAACACCACAACAATAACCAGATGCCTTGAAGACATGAATGCCTGGCTCACAGCCAATAACCTGACGGTCAACTATGATAAAACTGAGGCCATGTTCGTCACCAGGAACCGCACCTTCATTCCACCATAAACTATCAGCATTCTAGACAAACTCATAGTAGTCAAAGATGAAGTTAAGTACCTGGGCATCACAATGGACAGAGCTCTGAATATGAAATCCCACATCACCAAAACCACAAACAAAGCCTATCAACGTTTGAGGACCATCAGAAAAATCAAGCCAGTACTCCAACAGGACCACTTCCACACAGTGTGCCAAGCACTCATCACACCTCTGCTTGATTACGGAAACTCGTTATATCAAGGCCTCCCTCAGCAGACCTTACACCCACTCCAAATGGTACAAAACACTGCAGCACGCATCATTACGGACAGTCCAAGAACTGAGCACATCACCCCTGTTTTACAGCAACTGCACTGGCTCCCAATGATAGCCAGAGCAAAATTTAAAACGGTTCTAATCATCTTTAAAATCATCCACCATCTCTCGGCAGATGCACTCCAAAACATCATAACAAGCGATATCAGCAATAGACCAAGAATGACCAATAATGACAACATGATCGGCACACCTGCAGGTTATTACAAAAGTAAACAAACAACTTCAAGAAGAGCTCCTTCACTACTGGCGTCCACACTTTGGAACTCTCTCGCAACAAGCCTGGAGGCATTAAATGACATCATAGACTTCCGCAAGGCCCTTAAAATCCTGCTCTTTACAGAAACCTATGAGCAGACAGACAATGGTCTCAACCCGAACGGTAATGCAACTACCTCCGCCAACTCGATACCCACTCACACCAACTAGACATATGAGTTCATTGTTAAATGTAACCCCAATTGTGCTGTCTAAATATTGTTAAGTACCCTCATGTTAAGCGTAACCCGCCATTTGTGATGTGACCACTTTGATTGAAGGATAAGGTGGTATACAAATCTGTCTAAATAAATAAATAAAATAGGGGTTACCGTCTTCAAGATACAAGGCAATTGTGCTCCACTCGGCTGGAGAGTCAGAGCAGTTTCTCCAAATGGGTTAGTTTTGCACTTATCATGACAGTCATAAACTTCACTTCTAAGTCATGGTATGTAGAGTATGATCTCAGTCTCTTAAATTTGCTGCTAATGGCTTGGCGAAGTACTTTCATTGTGCCAAAGAGAGCTTTCTTCTGGAGTTCATAAGATGTAACATGTATGGGTAGTTTAAGATGTGCTTGGAAATACTTCTCTATCAAGCCTGTGGCTATAATGAATCCTGTCAGTCCATGGAGAAAACAAAGTTGCATACCTATAATGGGTATTCTCTGTGGATAGCAGGATCATACAGCCACACTTGCCCGCCTTCCCAAGTTTGAAGTTTGCTTTAAAATAACAGAGTTTTGGATTTCTGGACTATGTCTGTTTTGTGTCTGCATTAGGAGTGCATTAGGATCAAGAGCACTGCTTGTATTGATTTTTGCTTGCATCAAGTTTCCAGTAAAAGTGTTATTTTTGAACAACGCCAAACTTTCAAGGGATTTTTCAGCAGAACTGGAACCTGTGCTGACAACCTCAGAAGCTTGGGGCTCTGAAAGATTGCCTTTCTCCCCATTCAGGAAGAACCGCAGGAACATAGGGAATCAGCTTACCCCTATCTATCCCAAATGTACTCCTACAGTTATGGTCAACATTATTGGCACCCTTACGTTTTAGGTATGTTGTGTACAGTATCTTGAGAAATAAATTTGAAAATATTCCAACTGTATGTCATCATAATATTTTGATAGCAAGTTCAAAGGTATACAGCAACAAAAAAAAAAAGATGTCTCTGCAACTTACAGTGGTGTGCAAAAGTCTGGAATCACTGAGTTTTCCGTTTTTCGTACTTTATAACATTTTTTTTATTTTAAATTTTGCGTTAGCCCAGCATATTCATTTTTCTACCACATTAAAAGGGATACATTTGGCTATTAGAGTTGACTTTTTTGTATTCTTTGCTTCCAATTTAAATACTTTACAGACACTGGGAGATAGCCACTGCGATTTTTGTGGATCCTGCGTCAAAACTGGATCGAGATTATCCAATATGCACACGTTATTTCTGACCAATCAGGAGGCTGGTTTCACTAACCAATCACAATGCAGATATCTAGCCAACAGTGCAGCTATAAAAACGCGCGGAATTGTTGAATTTCATACGCTTTCTGGATCGACCATGAAGATGACTCGGACCCTGATGTTGGAGGAGTGTGTTTGTGTGTCCTTTATGAGCGAGGAAGGCTTTCCAAGCCATCAGATAGCCAGGAAAGTTGGCTGCAGTCAGAGCGCTGTTAAGATTGTACAGAAGAAAGAATGAAACGGGTTCAGTGGTGGACAATCCTCGTTCAGGTCGTCCACGTGCATCAACATCACGCCAGGACCATGCACTACGACGCATTTCACTGACTAATCGCAAGTTGACCTCAGCTACTTCGAGGGTGGTCAAACAAGAGTGAGGTCAGTGTCAGCTCATCAACAGTTCGTTGCCGGTGCCTGCAGTTTGGTCTCCGGGGCTGCAAAGCACAGAATAAGCCACTGATGACTGACATGCAAAGGCGCAACCGGATCATGTGGGCGAGAAAGCACTCAACCTGGTTGACTGAAATGTGGGAAAAGGTGCTATTCAGCGATGAAAGCACCTTCTGCCTGTTTGGTAACCAGGCCCACACAACTATGTGAGGAGATTTCCTGGAGAGGAATTCAAGCCTGAGTGTCTCAACCTCACTGTGAAGCATCATTTGAAGGTCATGGTCTGGGGCTGCATGGCTGCCAGTGGCGTTGGACGTCTTCACATCGTCAATGGAATGGTCAATGGGGCCAAGTACATCACCATACTGCAAAAGTGCATGGTGCCATCAGCACACCAGCTGTTTCCTGGCCAGTTCCTGTTCCAAAATGACAATGCACCCTGCCATCGCTCCAGACAGGTGATCAGCTGGAAGCAGCAGAACAACATCGAGTCAATGGACTGCCCTGCCCAGTCTCCAGATCTGAATACAGTCGAGAACCTGTGGCACAAGGTGGCCTTGAAAATATCCAAGAGGCATCCGATATCAAAGCGTGAGCTGATTGAGTCACTCATTGCAGCTTGGAACCCCGTTGTCATCAACGATCACCTTATCAGACTGGTTCATTCAATGCTGACAAGGTGCAGTCAGGTGATCATGAACAAAGGGTGGCCCATCAAATACTGAGCCATCACTGACACACAAAAACGGTCTTTTTCAAGGCCACATACATTAATTTGAAGGAAACCTGGTGTGCGTCCATAATATTTTAAAGCATGCTTACAATAATATATCATTGGCCAACGATGTACATTATGCGATTTTCACAGAAAATCTAACAGGACAACTATGGGGAACAAACTCAGAAAACAAGGGCCAAACCAATACTAAAACTTGGCCCTAATAGCCAAATCTATCACTTATCATGAGATACACAGAAAAAGCCACTGGGAGGAAAAAGAAATAAAGATATAAGGTCACGAAGTTGAAAAAACATCTAATTTATAAGTGATTCCAGACTTTTGCACACCACTGTAGATATAGTAATTTCTGAGAAAAAAAATATGACCTGGACAGGATTAATGGCACCCTTCAGTAATATTTGGTTGCACAACCCTTTGCAGTGATGACAGCTACAAGAAACGTTTGGAGGCTATCTATAAGTTTCGTACATCTGTCTGCTGGTAGTTTCTCCCACTGTTCAACTGTGATTTGTTCTAGCTCATGAATGTTTCCGGGATTCCTTTTACCAATGGCAGATTTCAGCTCTTTCCAAAGGTTCTCAATTGGACTGAGATCAGGACTCATTGCTGGCCACTTGAAAACAGTCCATTTGTTCCTTTTTAATCATTCTTTTGTACTTTTGGATGTATGTTTTGGGTCATTTGTCCTGCTGGAGGACCAATGACCTTGAATCCATACCTAGCTTTCTGACACTAGGTAGCACATTTCTCTCCAAAATATCTTGGTAGTCCTTTGATGTCTTGACTCCTTTAATGTGTTCTAGGCCTCCAGTTCCTGGGGTAGCTAAACATCCCCACAACATTATGGAACCTCCACCATATTTAACGGTAGGAAGGGTATGTGTTTCCTTATAAGCTCCATTTCTTTGCCTGTAAATGTATCACTGTTCATCATTGCCAAAGAGCTCGAGTTTGGTTTCATCTGTCCACAGAATATTTCTCCAGAAGGACTGTGATTTCTCAAGGTAGGTTTGGACAAAGATCAGGTGTGCCTTTTATGTCTGTTTTTGAGCAGTGGGGTCCTCCTTGGTCTTTTGGCCACAATGTCCTTTGTTTAGTGTGTAATGTATGGTGCAGGTTGAAACCACCACTTCGGATTGCTCCAGGTCAGTCTTAAGCTCTTTGGATGCTGTACATGGTGCTTCTCCAACAGTTCGCACTAACCTTCTAAGACTTCTTGGATTAATTTTCCTCTTCCCGTCACATCCTAGGAGATTCTTGACAGTTCCAAGAGCAGAAAACCTCTTAATAAAATTGCAAACTGAAGACACAGAAATCCCAAGGTCTTTGGAGATGGCCTTGTGCTCCTTTTGAAGTTTGATGTTTGGTTATAATGTTTTTCTGACTGTCTCAGGCCAGCTCTCTTTTCATCATTCTGAAAATGGAACAGGGAGTGAATGTGGCCATTTGAAACATTAGAGCTATCATTCATTGGTTGATTCAAGCCATGTGAATACTGACAGTTGACCGCAGGTGAGTCTAATTTTACTGCAATGGGAATGTGGTTCTTCTGTTGAAACTCATTTGAATTATTTATAAGGGTGCCAGTAATCATGTCCTGTCAATGTCCCTGTTTTTTACTATTTCCTACTATTTCCTTTTTTAATTGGTTTGTTTTATGTGATTCTTTTATGTGTCAAATATGTGTGCATATATAGTCCAAAGCCATTTCAATGACCACTTTTTTTTAAGGAGAGATTGGGACGTTAAGGGGTTGAACTCCAAGGGTATCAGAAAGTTGACAAATATAAATTCTGCTAGGCAGGCAAAAGGGAACTACATCCAGCTATATAAGAGGGACTGAAAACCAAAGGAGCATAGCTGTGCTATGAGGGGACAAAGGATGAGAGTGAAAGGGGATAGACTCAGAAGTAATATGTGGAAATATTTCTTTATGGAAAGAGTGGTAGATATATGGAATACTCTCCCAGTGGAGGTGGTGGACATGAGGACTGTATCTGAATTCAAAAAAGTATGGGACAAATACAGAGGATCTTTAAAGGTAAAAAGGGGACTATTGTAGTTTATTTATTTATTTAACATTTCTTATATACCGCCTTTCATGATATCAAGGTGGTTTACATTGACCAAATTGAAATTACATTGAACAGGGCATTATAACTTGGAGATAACTATTTTACAGGGCAATGGAGGGTTAAGTGGCTTGCCCAAGACCACAAGGAGCACCTTTGGGATTAGAAACCCCAGTCCTTCCAGCCCAAGGTTGTTGTCCTCTAGTGGGATTTGAACCCCTGACCTTCCAGCCTGATGTAACTTGCCCCAACCACTAGGCCACTCCTCCCTCAATATGGAAGGACAGACTAGATAAGCCATGTGGTCTTTTTCTGCTGTCATGTTTTTGTGTTTCTAGTTAAAAGCCTAAGTGAGTTTAGCAAGAAAGTGGGACACTGAAAACAAATTTTGTTCAAATGTTTTGCTTCCTGAAACATTTTTGGTGATTACGATAGACAGCTTCAAGCTGAACACAAATATAATTTCAGATTGACTGTATCATGTAGGAATTTGGAGAAACATGAAATTAAATTTTGACTGAATTTAGCATGTTTAATCATACAGTGATGCTGACACATTGCATTAGTTCATCTGAGATAAAAATGATTTTCTCCTGATTTTCATTTGTACTCGGCATCTGATGCTTCTCGTCTCAGTCCAACAATAGCAGTCAGCATTGATGGTTTCCAGTGGCCCTGATACTGCTATTCCATTGTTGCAATGTCCTGGTGAAACCTTTCACCGTGTTCATCACTGACTGCACCAAGATTAGCAGGGAAGAAGTCCCAAGTGTGAATGCAGAAAATGAATCTTCAGCAATACATTGCACTTCATGGTTTTGTATTCTTGAAGCATGTTGTCAACCAGCTGGACATAGTTTGTTGCCCTGTAAGTGCCAAGAAAATTCTCAAGAACATCCCTGAATGCCTTCCATGCAAATTTTCTCATGCCCAACTAGTAGATCTTTGAACCGCTTGTTATTGATAATGTCTGACTTGTGGACCCACAAAAATGTTTTCCTTAATCTTGGCATCAGTTATTCTTGAAAACGTCTGTCTCGAATATCGAAATCCTTCACTTTCCTTGTTCATCGCTTTCATGATATTTTTCATCAGTCCAAGTTTTATAAGAAGAGGAGACAAAAATATCTTGCTTCTGTCGACAAGTGATTACTGTGCCACGTTTTTCTGTCCTGAAACCAAACAATTTACGGAGCAGCCAGTTCTTTTTAAAGTAATGAGACTCTCTAGAATGGGAGTCCCATTCAGAAATGAAACAGTACTTGGAATACCCAAGCTGCATTCCTAGTAGCAGTGCCACTACTTTTAGATCACTGCAGATGTTCCAGTTGTAGTTGTAGTACTGTATGGGTTTCAATAACAGTTCCATTTTTCATAGGTTTCTTTCGTGTGCGCTGCATAGGCAATAGGTATTGAAAGGCGGACATTGCCATTGTGTACCAAGACAAATTTCAGGCTTAACAGAGATGAATAGATTTAAAAAATGCCATTGTTGTAGGTCATGCTCACAATCCAAAGCTAGGAGCAACTCATCAATGTCAGTGCAGAAATAGAGGTTGCCCACCTGTGCAAAGAAACTTTTCATATCTTCTTGGCAGGTCCCAAAGACAGAAATTGTCATACCTGGTGACAGAAAACCCCCCATCCTTGCAATCTTGAACCAAGTAGTTCAGCTTTTTGTTTTTCACAAACTTAAGTCCCTCACTAGGTCATTCAATTCTGACTGTTATTAGATGAGGCACACCAAACATAAATGGTTCAGCACCTGGATCCAGACCATTTTCCACATCTGGACTCTGTATTCCTTATCGTCACTCCAGTCCAGTCCCTTTACTTCTGGGTTATGCAACCCTTCCAGCAGCTTGGAGGCTGAGCCCAGCGTTTTTGGAGGTGGAGCGGTATAAATACCACTGGGACCACCCCCCAACTCCAGTATTCTCAGCCTCCAAGCAGCTGGAGGGTTCCGTAAGCCTAGGGCTTACTGGAGTCCTACCTTTATTTATTTAATACTTTTAATTCTGTTACTTTTATTTCCTCTAATTTTCCTTTTACTTACATTTTACTTACATTTATTTCTGTATTTGGAGTTTTTTAAGCTCCTGCGCCTTTAAATCCAGCCTGCTCCCTTCTCCCTCCTCCCCCCCTCCCCTCCTGATCGGGCCGGGTAGCGGAGGTGAGCGGCAGCCTGCAGCGTCTAGGAGGACTTCTGCTCTCCTGCTCCTGTCAAGAACAGCCCTTTCATAAGAAGAACAACTCCACAGCCATTCTCTGCCTCGCGCCGAAGCCCTCCGGGTGGCTGAGCGCTGGAGGCAAGACCGCCATTCGGTGTCTCCCGCCGATCCTGTCCCGGAGCTGACGGACGCGGTGGCGAGGACCGGTCTTCCAGGTATCGCGGGGGAGCGGATAAAGCGGCGATTTGCAGGATACAGCTCAGGACGGCACTTGGAGTACAGCAGGCCCGACGGTTAGCCCTGCGGTCCCCCGCTCTGGCTCCACGTGGTGAGGCCTACCACGTGTAGAGCCTGCGGGCTAGGATCACCGAGCCGGGCCCAGGAGTTGCAACATTTAAAACGCAAGTACCTCCGTTGGAGGAAAAGGAGCTATATTTAACTTTAACGTTAATTCTAATTTAAATTTTAATCTTTATTCTTTCATTTTTGAACTGTTTTGAATTTCCTTTGTTTTCCTTTGTGTCCAAGCTAAAGGGCTGGTTTGTTTCCTCTCCGGGGAGAAGTATATTGAATTTCCATACTCACAGGAAGTCCCCAGACCTAGGGCATGGCGACCAAGTCCCGCTGCCCTTCCTGCGGAACACGCAGGGGCACCTCCACAGAGGCAGGAATTTGCAGGAGCTGCGCCGCAGTGGCGGCCTCAGTTGAGCAGGAAATTAATTTGGCGGTAGCTCTCCCTCCTCAGGGGCCAGGAGACCTCCTAGGAGGGGAGGGAGGCTCTCAGGTCCCTCCTTCCACGTCCTCGGACGTACCTCCTCCTTCCCTACCCCCCTCCCTGCGGGGGAAGGAGGGTCCGGGGATTTTTTCTCCCCGGACTTCATACTCTTACTTCATAAGGCCTATTGCTTGCGGAAGCAGGGCGTAGGGGCAGTTGAGCTGGACCGTCGAGGGAAGACAAACCAGCTAGGCTCTTGGGGGCAGGCATTCCAGAATCCGGCATACCAACGAAGCGCCCCCGACTGAGTGAGGAGGAGCCCCTTGCGACCCTCTCACAGGGTACCCCGGAGGAGGCTTACTCGGACAAGGACTTGGACGAAGAGGAGGAGTTGGAAGAAGGAGAGATCCCGGAGGAAGACCAATCCAGGATCATCAGAGTCTTTCGTCGGGAGGAGCTCCCGGCATTAATTAATGAGTCCCTAAAGGCGCTCAATGTGGCCTCAGATATGCCAGCTGAAGAGGAGGCGTTGGAGGACCCATTGATCCAGGCCATTAGGAGATCCCAGAAGGTCTTTCCGGTCCACAGAGTGGTGCGTCAGATGATCCAGGAAGAATGGGACCAGCCGGAATCTAGCCTAAGGGGGACCCGGTCCATGCTGCGCTTATATCCTCTCCCAGAGGCAGACAAGGAGCTGCTGAAGTCCCCCAGAGTGGATGCAGCGGTATCAGCAGTCACTAAGAAGACTACTATCCCAGTTGAGGGCAGCACGGCCTTAAGGGATTCTCAGGACAGAAAATTGGATACGCTCCTGAAACAAGCATTTGACGTAAGCGCTCTCGCCTTACAGGCCTCCATCTCAGGAGCTTGGGTAGCTCGGGCCTGCTTAAGGTGGTCACAGCAACTTCAGGCAGCGGAGGCCCCCGCGGGTGACGCCCGGCCCAACGCCGCTAGGTTGGAATCCGGAGCAGCATACTTGGCGGATAGTCAGTATGACCTCATCAGAAGCCTGGCCAAGAACATGGCCTCGGTGGTCGCAGCCAGGCGTTATTTGTGGTTACGAAATTGGGCAGCGGATGCCTCCTCAAAGGCACGCCTGAGTCGACTCCCCTTTAAGGGGAAGGTACTGTTTGATGAGGATTTAGAGAAGCTGGTAAAGGACCTTGGCGAGTCCAAGGGAGGCAGGCTCCCAGAAGACAGACCAAAACAAAGTCGTCCTCTGCCCCCGAATCGCACCCAGCTTAGGGACTCTCGGAGGTTTCGCCCAGCCAGACCCAACCCCCCTTCCAGGGGATGCTTCCCCGCCAGGAGTCAAGGTTTCCGGGGGTTTCGGGGAGCAGGTCGCGGTTTTGGGGCCTCCTCCTTCTCCTCGGCCCCTAGAAAACACCAATGAAGCAACGGGGGGCAGGGGGAAGGGCGGCCAGTGGGAGGTCGCTTAAGGCAGTTCCTTCCCGCCTGGTCCCGGGTCACTTCGGATCAATGGGTACTGGAGGTGAACAGAAAGGGCTACGCTCTCGAATTCGCAAAGCAAATACCTCCAGTATTCATCCAATCCCCCAGCGGATCTCCTGCAAAGAGGTCGGCGATAGAGACAACCCTCGCACGGCTAATTGCACTCGAGGCAGTGGTTCTTGTACCACCAGACCAGTTCGAATCGGGTCGATACTCGATTTACTTCATAGTGCCAAAGAAAGAAGGGTCCTTTCGGCCAATCCTGGATTTGAAACAGGTCAACCGCTGCCTCAGGGTACCACATTTCCGCATGGAGACCCTACGATCAGTCATCGCAGCAGTAAGGGGCGGAGAGTTCCTGACGTCCCTCGACTTGACAGAAGCCTACCTGCATATCCCAGTCAGGAAGTCCCATCAACAGTTCCTAAGATTCGCTGTGCCGGGGGGGGCCACTTTCAATTCCAGGCCCTTCCCTTCGGCCTAGCCACGGACTTTCACCAAGGTGATGGTGGTAGTAGCGGCCTTCCTCCGGAAGGAGGGAATACTAGTACACCCGTACCTAGACGATTGGCTGATCCGGGCAAAGTCGGAAACAGAAAGTCGCTCTGCGACGGACAGAGTGATTCAGGTTCTAGAGGAGTTGGGGTGGGTCATCAACCGAGCGAAGAGCAGGATGACTCCCTCCCAGGACCTCGAATATCTCGGAGCAAGATTCGACACCGGAAGGGGCAGAGTGTTTCCGTCTCAAACGCGATCAAGGGACTTAAAACTGCTAGTCGCACAGTTTCTGAGCAGACGAAACCCCTCAGCATGGCATTATCTTCAGGTGCTGGGCAAGAATGCGGCAGCGATAGAGGTAGTGCCTTGGGCCAGGGCCCACATGAGACCTTTACAGCGCGTTCTATTGCGTCGGTGGTCCCCGCAACACCATCCCCTCTCAACACAGTTACCGTGTGCTCCGCGGACCAAACGAGCCCTTCGCTGGTGGCAGTGCCCAAGGAATCTGGAACATGGGATGCCCCTCGAGTCTCATCTCTGGGTACTGTTGACAACGGATGCCAGTCTCTCAGGCTGGGGGGCTCACTGCAAGGACCAGTTTGTCCAGGGCCGCTGGTCTCCGTTGGAATCTCAATGGCCCATCAACAGACTGGAATTGCGGGCCATCACCCTAGCGCTCAGAGCACTCGAGCCCCTAGTGCTGAGAAGGGCAATTCGCGTCCTCTCCGACAACATCACCACGGTAGCTTACATCAACCACCAGGGCAGCACCAGCAGCCCCGCCTTGGAGAAGGAGGCAGATGTTCTCTTCCAGTGGGCGGAGCCCCGCCTGGAAGCGCTCTCGGCACAACACGTGGCAGGCACGGACAATCTCACGGCCGATTACCTCAGCAGGCACAGGATAGACCACGGAGAGTGGGAGCTGGAGAAGGAGACCTTCGACCAGATAGTGGCCCGCTGGGGACTCCCAGTCATGGATCTCATGGCAAGTTTCTCGTCAGCCAAGGTGGACCGGTTCTTCAGTCGGCGGAAGGAAAGAATGTCCGAAGGCCTGGATGCTCTGTCTCAAAAGTGGCCGGCGGAGGGTCTCCTCTACGTGTTCCCTCCTTGGGTCCTCATCGGGAAGGTTCTCCAGCGGGTAGAGTCTCACCAGGGACTTGTGATCCTCATTGCCCCGGATTGGCCGCGTCACCCTTGGTATGCGGATCTGGTGAGGTTGCTAGCCGACCAGCCTTGGCGGCTCCCTTGCAAAAGGGGCCTGCTCAGACAAGGCCCGGTGCTGATGCCTCACGTGGATCGATTCTCGCTTACGGCCTGGCTATTGAAAGGGCGCGTCTCTTGAAGCGAGGTTATTCGGGAGCGGTAATCTCAACGCTGTTGAAGGCGAAGAAACGCTCGACCTGTCTCTCCTATGTAAGGGTCTGGCGCATCTTCGAAGCATGGTGTGCGGAACACCGAAGGAAACCCCTCTCGGCCTCAGTCCCTGAGGTTCTGGAATTCCTACAAGCCGGTTTTGACAAGGGTCTGGCGCACAGCTCTTTACGAGTCCAACTAGCCGCCATCGCTTGCTATAGAGGTAAGGTCCGCGGCAAGCCCCTAGGGGCCCACGCGGACGTCTCCAGGTTCCTAAGGGCAGTCAGACGTCTGCGTCCGCAACGGAGGTCGGCGATTCCCCCTTGGGATCTCAATCTTGTACTGAATGCAATGGTCGGGGAACCCTTTGAACCCGTAAAGAAGGCTTCCCTGAAGGACTTAACTCTCAAGACAGTCTTTCTGGTCGCTATCTGCTCGGCCAGGCGAGTCTCCGAATTGCAAGCGCTGTCCTCCCAACCTCCTTTCCTATCCTTCCTCAGGGATAAGGTGATCCTACGAACAATACCTTCCTTTCTGCCCAAGGTCATCTCTCCCTTTCATTTGAACCAGACAGTTACCCTCCCGGCCTTCCCGGCCGAAGCCCCGTAAGGTAGGGATAGTAAGCTGCGACTGCTAGACGTCCAGAGGATCTTGAAGCGATACCTCTCCCGCACAGCTCCTTTCCGGAAATCCGAACGACTGTTCGTCCAGTTCGGAGGCCCGCACAAAGGGGAGGCGGCGGCCAAGGCCTCCATCTCCAGGTGGATCAGAGAAGCGATTGCCTCCGCCTACATCCTAAAAGGGAAGCAGGCCCCAGTGGGACTACGGGCGCACTCCACTCGGGCTCAGGCCACCTCGTGGGCAGAGTTCAGTCTAGTTCCCCCTTTGGATATTTGTAGAGCGGCGACTTGGTCCTCGCTGCATACCTTCACAAAACACTACAGGCTGGACGTACAGAGTGCAGCGGACGCTCGGTTTGGTCTGGCGGTTCTTCAGTCCGGTTTGCCGGATCCCTCCCAGAGTTGAACTGCTCTGATACATCCCAGAAGTAAAGAGACTGGACTGGAGTGACGATAAGGAAGAAGTAATTAGATCTTACCTGCTAATTATTGTTCCTGAAGGAACGACAGTCCAGTCCCTGATCCCACCCGGCTCGGCCGGACTTGAAGGCCTATCAGACAAGGGCAGAGCGGCGGACCGAGCAGGGAACCAGGTCTGGGTGAAGGAGGACAGAAGAAAGTCACCTCTGGCAGTATCAGGCATACCTCCTCCCTCCGTTGCCCTTCCTCCTTCTTGTTCCTATTTCCCAATTCCAAAAAAAAAAAAAAAGGAGGGGGTTTCTGGGTGGTTCGTTAATTATCCCCTAGGGGAGTTAGGTTTTTTAGATTGTTGATTGTTCATAGAAATTTGTATAGTTTGCTTTGTCATTCGAATACTGGAGTTGGGGGGTGGTCCCAGTGGTATTTATACCGCTCCACCTCCAAAAAGGTTGGGCTCAGCCTCCAAGCTGCTGGAAGGGTTGCGTAACCCAGAAGTAAAGGGACTGGACTGTCGTTCCTTCAGGAACAATAATTAGCAGGTAAGATCCAATTACTTCTTATTGTGGCATCTTCATCTGCCTCATCTAAGCTCCATGTCTCTGGTGGCTTTGATACTAGCATACTGTCATCATGCGGCACAGGTCTTATGGTCGAAGGCAGACTGGGGTGTTCAATAGATTTCTTATTTTAAGCAGAGAAGCCAGATACATTGGTCAGACAGAAGTAGCAGTCTGGCACATGATCCTTCTCACCTTATCTCGGGACTGCAAATGGCACTGACTTCAGAGTACCTTTGAGCCAAGCTCTGAGATGGACAGCACATGTTGCACAGCAAATGTGAGGAGCTCAGGATTTGTCTTGATAGCCAACTTTACGACTGAAGTAGAGCTCATAACGCTTTCTTAATAAGTGCAGTCATGCTGCATCTTTGATGTTTAAGCGTATACTTGCCACAAATGTAACAGAATGTATTGTGGCTGTTTTGATATTGATGAGACATTTCTGCTATAATGAATTGTCGTTTAGACAAGAAACTTACATGTAACTGCTATTGTTAAGTATACAAGCTGATATCAACATCATGCATAGCATTTGTGCATAAAAGCTGCTTTTATAGTCTGTACTGCCAGCATCCATCCTACATGCCCACACATTACTGAGCAGTAGCATTTCTATTGCACATTGTGAACCTGCACTGAGTGCATGCCTAGGCATGCATGGACCAAAGAAAATGGCTTACTTTCTAGGCAACACATGAGTAGCCTTAAAATACAAGGTGCAATCAAAAAGTATCAAGACTTGTACAGTAACACAAGAAGTATAACACTGACAGTTAATGCACTCAGTCTCCTTCAAAGTAGTCCCTTTCCAATAAAACACTTCCTCCAGCATTCCTGCCACTGCTGGAAATAATTTTGAAATGCCTCTTTCGTTATGCTGTGAAGCTGCTGTGTCAAATTTTGCTTAGTAGTCTCCAAGTCATCAAATCTCCTTCCTTTCAGTGATAATTTCAGTTTTGGAAACGAGAGTCACAGGGTGCAAGGTCAGGTGAGTACGGAAGCAGGCTTTACTGACTTGCTCGATTTGGTGTTTGACCAAGAACTGCTGGACAAAATGTGATGCGTGAGCTGGGGCATTATCATGACAAAGCAGCCATTCATCATTCCTCTGCAACTCTGGCCTCTTATGATAAACTTCATCTTTCAAACGAGTCAGAACTTGGACGTAGTACTCCTTATTGATGGTTTGGCCTTTTGGAGCATACTCATGATGAACAAAACCCTGGTAATCAAACAAAACTATGAGCATGACCTTGTCATTGCTCCTCACCTCACAGGCTTTCTTGGGTCTGGGAGAGTTTGGAGTCTTCCATTGTGAGAACTGAGCCTTAGTTTACAGGTCATAACCATAAACCCATGATTCATTACCAGTAATAATCTTTTTGATTAAATCTGAGTCATTTTCAACATATTCCAACAATTTATTTATTTATTTATTTAACTGTATTTATATCCCGCTTTTCACCGGGTCAAAGCGGTGTTACATATAAGGGTGGGGAGAATTAAGTACCAGGGTGGGACCATCACCAGGTAGGCAACATTGATGATTTCAACATAAGACAGACTTTAGACATGGACAGAACAGAGCAGTTGTTGTTCAGGGGTACAAGATGAGGGAGTTCAGGAGTTGGTGCATTTTTTGGTGGGGGTTGTCTTGAAGTATTCTTGGAATAGGATGGTTTTTAGCTGTTTTCTGAATGACGGTAGATCGTTATTGTTTCTGAGGTGGCTCGGTAGTGAGTTCCATAAGGAAGGTGCATAAAGTTCAAATGCTCAGTTGCATGTCCGTTGAGAGCATTTGGTTCTTTTGTGGGGTACTGTGAGGTAGTTGCTGGAGGCTTGTCTAGTTGCTTTGCCGTGGGCTGGACGGGTTAGTAGGGTGCGAAGTTGGGTATTCTGTGCTTGATGGATGGCTTTGTGGGTGAGTAGGATGGATTTGTACTTAGTTCTTGCTTCTAAGGGAAGTATGTGTAGGTCTCTTAGAATTGGAGTGATGTGATCGCTTTTCTTTGCTTTTTGGATGATTCTTGCTGTGGTGTTCAGTGCAGTTCGGAGGGGGTTGGTCTGTGTGGCTGGTAGTCCATGGTAGATTATGTTGCAGTAATCCAGATGTGGGAGTGTCATAGCTTGCATCGCCGTCCTGAAGTCTTGAGGTTCGAGGAGGGGTCTGAGCCGTTGTATTGTTTTCGCTTTATGGAATATATTTCCTGAGGTTTTGGTAATTTGTTGCTTGAGGGTAAGAGCTTGGTCAATGATAATGCCTAGATATCTTATTTGTGGCTGTATTTGAATGCTTGTGGGTCCTATGTTGAGGTGTGTGGGTGGTGTGAAGTCTGGGTCTTTTGTTACTATGAGGGCTTCAGTTTTCTTTATGTTTATGGATAGGTTGTTCTCTTGTAGCCAGTGTGACACTTCGGAGAAGCATGCTGAAAGATGAGTATTTGTTGGGCTTGTGGTTGTAATCGGGGCATAGAGCATGATATCGTCAGCATATATATGGAAGTTGATGTTGTGGGTACGTATGACTGAACAGAGTGGTTGTAGGTAGATGTTGAAGAGCATGGCTGAGAGCGTGGATCCTTGGGGTACTCCTTGGTGTTGCTGGAAAGGGGGCGAGGTCGAGGTGCTAGTACGGATCAGTTGTCTATTGGTTAGGTAGGATTGAAACCATTGGAGTACGGTGTCTTTAATCCCAATTGACTGCAATCTTCTTAAGAGGATGTTGTGGGAGATGGTGTCGAAGGCTGCGGAGATGTCGAGGAAGATCATGGCATATCCAGAGTGTTTTTCTTGGGTTCCTATGGTGAGGGTGTTCATCAGTGTGGTCATGAGGGTCTCGACTCCATGTAGTGGGCGGAAGCCGTGCTGTTGTGGGTCCAGTATGTTGTTGATGTCTAGGTGTTCTTGAAGCTGCTGCTGAACTATCTTTTCGATTATCTTGGCGGTAAATGGTAGGCTTGCTATCGGTCTGTAGGATGCAGGGTCTAGGGGATCCAGGTTTTGTTTTTTTAAGGATGGACGAATAATTGTAGTTTTAAGGATGTCTGGCATGCGGCCTTGGGAGAAGGATTCGTTGACAATATGGGTTAGTGGTGTGCTCAGGTCTTCTTTGGATTTCTTTATCCAGTCGGTGGGGCAGGGGTCAAGCGGAGAGGTGGTGGTGTTTAGCCGGGAGATGGTGGACAATATTTCTTCTGCAGTGGTTTCCTTGAAGGTAGTCCAGTCATTGTGTATGTTGGGGTGGTGGTTTGTTGTAGTTGTCTCGGAGTTCAGATGTGGGTTTTGTGGTTATTGGAGCTGTTTGTATTGTCGGGCCAGTATCTCTGGTGGGATCTTCGGTAGTTGGTCAGAGTTATTGGGTGCTTTTGTCAATTGTTTGACAATCTGAAAGAGTTCACGAGGTTTATTTATGGATGTGTTTATGATTTTCGTGTGGTAGGTTTTCTTTGCTTTGTCGGTCTCAGAGTGGTATGCTTTGAGTTCATATAAGTATTTCGTTTTGTCGCTGTCATTTTTGGTTTTTCTCCATTTTCTTTCTGTTCTTCTGAGTTTTGTTTTTAGTTTGCGGAGGGTGGGAGTGAACCATCTGGCTTTTTTGGAAGGATGCCTTGTGGTGGTTTTGTTTGCTGGTGCTTTGGACGCAGTGGAGATCGTGGTATTCCAGTTGAGAATTAGGTCATCAATGTTATTGGAACAATTCCCTGGCTGCAGACAGTTTTGTCTTGTTTATGGTCAGGGAACAGGAGTTTCAGCATGAATTTTGCACTTCTCATCCCCAAATCGACAATAAGAATGGACTTACTGACCCGAAACTGATGTCCATGTCCTCAGCAAGCTCCCTGATATTCAATCGATGATTTGAGTATATTGCGACACACACTGCTTCAACTTTCTCTTCATTCCTGCTCATGGATAGCCTTCCAGAATGTTGGTCACTTTCAAACACTTTGGCGGCTAGGGTGTGTCAGTTTTGGAGATGTCATAATTTTAAAAAGCACTAGTGGAAAAAATGGCACAATTTCATGTGGTAAATCAACAACTAGCTTTAAATTTTGTGTAATATGTTATTTACCTACCTGTAATTTCTAGGAACAACAAATGGGCACGTCCCATAGGAAAAATACTCGATTCTGCTATTGAACTGGAAATAAATCCTGATTTTATTAAGATCTCTGTTAGCCCTGATCTTCCTCAGATCAAAGATGAAGTGATCAAAGACTTAAGCACAGATCAAAATTATGGCTATAGAATTGTAACTGCCATTAGAACAGGTGTCTTGCCAAATCTGGCTCTGTTGGAAATAGGACCTGTGTCACTGAAGAATACCCGTGATCGGGCCACAATGCCTCTGCTCTTTCGGTCTCTGGTCTCTCAAGCAGTGAGAAATAAGCAGAGAGTAACACAGAACACAATCACACACAAAGTGTTACTTTCTTTGAGCTCAGAGGGAAGGCAACAGAAGGTCCATGGACACAGCACAGTTCCGCCTCTGTTGGATTCAAAGTCTTCCTCCCTTGAAGCCCTTTTTATTAAAGAAAAAGGGAAAGTAACAGTCATTAATCATAAACATGAAATAACACAAGTTGTCGCTAGAATTCTTTTACAGAGTAAGAGTTGATTACAGTGTATTAGATGAAATTTACTTGATTATGACAATTATTTATAATTGAAGAGTTGCAGAAATTACGCTGTGCCAGCAGTGACCTATAGTTGACTGTACAATGAACTATGGTTGCACAGTTCATAGCCTATGTTTACTCTTTATGCTTGCGTTAACAATGTTCTCAAACTATTTTAAAGACAGTTACACAGAACTCATGATCATGATATCCTATTCTATTTAAGAAGAAGTAGGTGAAAGGATAAACTTGTGAGTGACGGTCATTGTTAGCAAAGTTCTTCTATCAGCACATTTTTAGAGATCTGTATCAAGACATTCATCTATCTTCAATTACATATTGGGGATACTGGTATCCTTTTTACATTGCCCATTCCTACAGTCACATAGCAGATGGTTTACAACTCTAAGGTTCATGAGAATATGGATTTCCAAGCATAATATGAATGGAAAGAATCTGAAAAACTTAAGAAAGATTGTAGAGTTCTGTGTTGTGGGGTTCACATGGTGAACTGGTTCAATATAAAAATAAATAGCATACACAAGGTCCCAGGCATCTCCTTTTCCAGCTGCAATTGTTGAAAAAACAGCGTGAAGAGGTAAGGAAGATAGTCATGCCTACAGTGAGAAGGTCAGCTTGGTATGGTTGCAGCGAGTCTGTTCTGCAAGCTGTGTTGTGCAGTGAAGAGGAACAGGAGAGGAGATACAGTGGAGAAGATATTGAAGATCAGAGTTGAAAGAGATGAGAAGACTCAGCTTGGAGACAGTAGTGTGAGACCCAGGAAACCACCATCCATCCATCAACACCGAGGCAACTACATTCACCCAATTACTTGACTGGAGCTCTGAAGTCTCTGAGCCTCCTCTTACCTATACCATGACAACAGCAGAGATAAAGGCATTTCTAGCAAGCCCACTGTGGTTCCAGACTGGTCATCACACTCCCAGTCCATAGAAAGGTGTGTAAAAATGACAACTGTGGCTGCTGGTCATGTGTACAATCAGGAGAGGAGGGAACATTATATTAGGGATCAGATGGTCAGGAGGGAGCTCATGAGCCGAAACGGAAGCAAACAAGATATGGCTTCTTTGCTGGATTTTGTTAAATAACATTACATTAACTACATAAATTGCATTTTCAAGACAATTATGTGGCTACAGGTGGTGTTCAGACTATTTGTACGTTCAAATAAATATTACTTAATTTCAAACTTTCATCAGTAATTTGATATAGCTAAGACTCACTTTATGCAGTTTTGCATGATGAATCTAAAGATATCTTCAGAAACTGCTTAATTTGGTCACTAGTAGTTTGTAAAGTTTGTAAAAATAAAAATCTACCCCTAAAATTGATACATCCTATTGGCTGCCCTCTTGGAAACATTTGTACCAGTCATAAACTCGAGCACGACTATTGCATTCATTGCCATACACTTGCTGTAACTTGTCATAAGAATCTTTGCACAAATCTCCAGGTTTTGGACAGAATTTAATGCAAATTCGCTGTTCAGTTTTTTAACTCATCATAAATCTAATGAACTGCTTCTACGCAATACCAAACATCATGTGATTAAAAAAAGTACAGGTGTGCTGCAGTCACGCTACATTCTACATATGCAGAGCACATAACTAGGTCACTGCATGCTTAATAGCATTGTGGTGCGATGTTATGTAGCTACACAGCAAGTCTCAATACTGTTTGATCACCTAATATGTGAGGAAATCACAAAAATAGGCGATTGCAAAAAATGGTGCGTGATAGGAAACTTTCAAGGTGATTTTCGTGAGCAGCAACCGAAAATCCATAAGATACACCCAAAGGTGTTGAGGAAGCAAAATCTTTGTTGTTCAGTGGGACCAGCAGAAATCTTAAACCAATGTCTAATTGTCAATACAGTAAAGAGTAGTTACTCACCTGTAACAGGTGTTCTCCAGGAGCAGCAGGAATCAGTCCTCACATATGGGTGTCATCGGCACCGATGAATCCCCAGCGGAGCATTTCCCCAGCTTTCTATGAAAGCCTTTGGGAATGCAGGCACGCATGCGCGGTTCCCTTCCCGCCTAAAGGTGCCATCTTACCTCAGTCAAATAACATAGCTAAGAACAGCACACAAAAAATGAAAAAATAAACTATGTACAACTGCAACTCCCAGGGGAGAAGGGAGGGTTGTGAGGACTGATTCCTGCTGCTCCTGGAGAACACCTGATCTCCAGGAACAAGCAGGAATGAGTCTTCACATATGGGTATCGTCGATACCGACGGAGCCTGCGCGGGAACGCTCCCCAGCGTCCAGAAAAAAAGCTTTTGGGAGCATCCCACAGCGCCTGCGCGCTGCCTTCCCGCCTTTCCCAACCGCCTCTCTCCAGTTCTTCTTTTCCGCGGAGCCAGCAGGTCGTGTTCCTGTCACCGCTGAAGAAGTTCTTTATATTTCTTTATTTCTTTGGTCGCGCGTCTGCCTTCTTCGACGTCGGACCGGTACCGCCAGTATTTTCTTCTTTCTTCTTTAAAAAAAAAAACAAACTACCGTTTCCCACTTCTGTGCACTTTTTCCTTTTGGGCCTTAGGCCTAGAAAAATTTTCCTCATGGAAAAGCCCGCTTCCGGGTTTAAAAAGTGCATGAAGTGCAGCGGTACTATTTCTATCACTGACACCCATGAGTGGTGTCTAAAATGTTTGGGTCCTGACCACTCCATCACCGATTGTGAGTCCTGTTCCATGATGTCTAAAAGAGGTCGACAGAATCGAGCGGCCAAGCTCAGTACCCTGTTTCCCTCTGATGCAGCTTCGGTGGCATCGACATCTTCCAGGGCTTCTTCCTTCCATGGATCTCAGGTAACCAAACATAAGTCCAGCCGGTCTTCGAAGGGTAGATCTCCCTCTAAGTATCGAGATGCCTCCGGGCTTACTCTCGAGGATCCCGCACCGGCAAAATTACCCCGGCGGGAAGCTCCGGCTTCCAAAGCTTCATCTATGGGGTTACAGGTTGACATCGATGGCTCGGCCTCAACCGATCACCTGTTGCCATGTTCTGGGGTACCGGTGGTTTCCACTGGTACTGACATCCAGACATTGGTTGCGTCGATGGATCAGAATATTCTGACCATGCAGCATGCCATTACGGCATTCATACAAGCTGTGACGCCTCCGGTACCGCAACAAACTCCGTTGTCGGTACCGGTTCTGGCACCGGCACCGATATCGGTTCCAGTGCCGGTACCGATTGCATCGGCTTCGGTGTCGACTGCAGCGGTACCCTGTTCTGTGATGCCCATCGGTACCGAATCGGTACCGATTACTCCCGATGTCGATACCACTCGGTACGCGTATCGGGCTCTGCAGGAGCATCCAGACAGGCGATACTTGATTCCTCCGAAGACTCTGATGAATCAGAGGCTTCTGTCGAAGCATCGGTACTCCTTCCTCAGGAGCCCTCTTCTCCAAAAAGAAGAATGTCTCCTCCAGAAGACTTGTCTTTTCAAGACTTCATTAGGGAAGTGGCCAGGGGCCTCTCCATTTCAGTGGCCCCTGAATCAGAGCCTAGAGCCAAAAAATTGGATATTTTACAATATCCTAAGGCTCCTAAAGAGGCAGCTACTTTACCAATTCATGAGATCCTTTATGATCACATGTTGGGCATATGGGAGACACCTCTCACCATCTCCCCTCATTCTCGTAGGTTGGACACCATGTACCGTGTTCCTCCTTGTCCTGGCTTTCATAAGACTCAGCTTCCTCACCACTCTATTGTGGTAGAGTCTGCTATGAAGAAGATAAAGAGTTCAAAAAGACACTCATCTAATCCTCCAGGAAGAGAATGCAGAACCTTGGATGCTTTTGGCCGGAGAATTTTCCAGGCCAATATGCTTGCTGCCAGAATCAACTCCTATAGTCTTTATATGGGGATGTTTCTAAAGGAAGTTACAGATCATCTGCAAACTTTATCTCCTTTTATCTCAGAAGATAAAAGGGAAGAGTTCCTCACCTGGCTTAAACATGCCCAGGATGTTTCCAAATTTTCCAACCGTGCAGCCTTTGACTCTTTTGAGTGTGCCAGCAGAGCCTCGGCTATTGTCATAGGTGCACGCAGAGTTGCTTGGTTACAAGCTTCTGATTTGGAACCCTGGGTCCAGGATGGATTAGGAAATCTTCCTTGTACAGGTGAAAACCTTTTTGGCAAGGATTGGCAAGCAAAGGCCACTCAGATGGATGCTGAGAATTCTGCCTTAGATAGACTTTCAAAGTCTACTTCTGCTCCTGTTAGAAAAAGGTTATTCAAAAAGGCTTTCTTTCCCAAAAAGGGGAAATATTATCCTGTTTATGGTCAGCAGACATCTTCTGCAGGTCGTTTTGCTGCAAAGCGTCAGCAACAACCTAAACAAGCCAAGCCTAAGGCTGCAAGGACTGCTACGGCCCAACAGCCTCAACCTCCTCAGGGCCTTTGACTTACATCTAGAGAACTTAGCCTTTCTGGCTCTAGAAGAACCAGAGTCTCTCACCATTCCAGGAAGGTTAGCCCACTTTGCTCCCAGATGGGAACAAGTCAAGGCAGAGCAATGGACCCTCTCCATCATAAGGGAGGGGTACAAGCTTCATTTCTTAAACCTTCCTCCTCACACCATGGTGAGACAGTTCAATTCTCCAACATCTCTCCTCGACCTTCTGGGTCAGGAGATTGCTACCCTTCTTGCCCAAAGGGCAATAGAAGTACCCCTTTTTCAACAGGGCTCAGGGTTCTACTTCCCCCTATTTTCTTTCCCAAATAAAACAGGGGGCTACAGACCCATATTAGATCTCAGAGAATTGAACAAGTTTCTATGCAAGGTGAAATTCAAGATGATTTCTTTCTGTGCTCTCCTTCCATACCTTCAGATTCAGGATTGGCTTTGTTCTCTAGATCTCAAGGATGCGTACACCCATATTCTCATCCATCCAACACACAGAAGGTTCCTTCGGTTCCTTTATCAAGAAAAGCACTACCAGTACAGAGTGCTTCCTTTCGGTCTGGCCTCTGCTCCAAGAGTGTTCACAAAATGCATGGCAGTAGTAGCTGCATTTCTACGCACTCTAGGGATTTTTGTATTCCCATATCTGGACGACTGGCTCATCCGAGCTCCGTCCCAGTCAGAGGCCCAGACTTCCCTAGCCTGCACAAGGTGTGTTCTTCAGTATCTGGGACTTGTAATAAACATCCCAAAATCCCATCTCACCCCTACTCAGTCATTAGAGTTCATAGGGGTCTTGCTGGATACCACAACTGCAAGGGCCTATCTTCCCCAGGCCCGTTGCCTACGCTTGGTGCAGTTAGCCTCACAAATTCAGTTAAAGTCCCATTTAACTGCTCGACAAATGTTACAACTGTTAGGCCACATGGCATCCACCGTGCATGTGGTTCCTTACGCTCGCCTTCACATGAGGGCAGCTCAGTGGACTCTGTCCACCCAATGGACCCAGGCATCAGGGTGCCTGTCAGACAAAATAGCAACCTCCAGTCGCCTCTTCTGGTCTCTCCAGTGGTGGAGGTCCACTCAAAATCTGTTGCTGGGGTCCCCCTTTCAACAGTCGCTACCCCAAGCAATCCTTACAACAGGTGCCTCTCCAAGGGGTTGGGGAGCTCATCTACAAGATCTCTCCACCCAGGGCATCTGGTCTCCACAAGAGACATCTCTACATATCAACCTCTTGGAGCTCAGAGAAATTCTTCTAGCTCTCAGAGTCTTCCACATCCTGCTCAGCTACAAGACAGTCCTCATCCATACGGACAACCAAGTAGCCATGTTCTACGTGAACAAGCAGGGCGGGACTGGCTCTCTGTCGCTTTGCAACGAAGCTTTGAGATTGTGGGCCTTCGCCAGAGAGCATCAAATTCATCTCGTGGCAGTGTATCTTCCAGGGGTTCAAAACTCTTGGGCAGACAGACTCAGTCGAGTTCTGCTTCCACACGAATGGTCCCTCCATGGGGACCAGATAGCCAGGATCTTCCGAATTTGGGGAACCCCAGATATAGACCTGTTTGCAAGTCCGTGGAATGCCAAACTTCCCCGGTTCTGTTCCAGGATTCTGTGTCAGGGAGTTCAGGCCAGGGATGCCTTCCTCCTTCATTGGGGGCAAGACTTCCTCTATGCCTTTCCACCCATTCTCCTAATTCCCAAGACACTGTTCAAACTTCAGAGAGACAAGGGGTCTATGATCCTCATAGCACCACATTGGCCACACCAGGTGTGGTACCCTCTACTTCTGCATCTCTCTCAAGCTCCCTCCCTGGACTTGGGATCTGCTCCAGACCTCCTGTCCCAGGAGGAGGGAACTTTGTGGCACCCAAATCCCCAGTCTCTTCATCTCAGAGCCTGGTTGCTGAAGGCCTAGACCTTCAAGATTTGCATCTTTCTCAGCAGGTGAAGGATATCCTTCATGCTTCCAGAAAGCCTTCCACTAGACGTTCCTATGCTTTTAAATGGAAAATGTTTACCATTTGGTGTGCACAGAAGGGTCTTAACCCCCTTGCAATACCTCTGAATTCTTTACTAGAGTATTTGCTGCATTTATCCCATGCAGGCCTTAAAACGAATTCAGTAAGTGTCCATTTGAGTGCTATTGCAGCATCCCTTAAGCCTCTCAATGGACAGCCTATTTCCTCTCATCCTCTTATTGCAAGATTCATGAGAGGCCTTCTTTTAACTATAAACCTCCCATTAGACCACCTCCAGTGGCATGGGACTTGAATTTGGTTCTTGGCCAGCTTATGAAGCCACCCTTTGAACCCTTAGCCACTACCTCCTTGAAATTTCTTTCCTGGAAGGTTACTTTTCTCATTGCAGTCACCTCAGCTCGCTGTATCAGTGAGCTGCAAGCCTTGGTGGCTAATCCTCCTTATACAAGGTTCCATCATGACAAGGTAGACCTCAGGACTAATCCATACTTTATGCCTAAAGTGGTCTCACCTTTTCATCTGAACCAGGAGGTGTATTTACCTGTCTTTTTTCCAGGACCTCATGCATCAAGTGCAGAGAGGAATCTCCATACCCTGGATTGTAAGAGAGCGCTCGCTTTTTGCTTGCAAAGGACACAGCAACATAGAAAGTCCTCTCAACTCTTTGTTGCTTTTGATCCCTCTCATTTGGGACTTCCAGTCTCTAAGAGAACTCTGTCCAATTGGATTGCTCAGTGTATTTCTTTCGCCTACCAGAGTAAGAACCTTTCTCTGGAGGGCCATGTCACAGCTCACAATGTGAGGGCCATGGCAGCCTCTATGGCTCATCTGAACTCTGTGTCCATCGACCAAATCTGTCGAGCTGCCACCTGGGCCTCGGTTCATACCTTTACAGCCCATTACTGCTTGGACAAGGACTCCCGCCGGGATGCCTTGTTTGGTCAGGCTGTTCTCAAACACCTGTTCCATACCTAATCAACTCCTACCCCCCATCCCTGGTTGGATGCCCGAGATCCATTTGGGCAGGTAGAGCCCTTCTCAGGGACTCACAACCTTGGAGAACTCCCTGGCATCTCTAGCTGGGGAGTCCCCATATGTGAAAACTCATTCCTGCTTGTTCCTGGAGATAGCACAGTTACTTACCTGTAACAGGTGATCTCTGGAAACAGCAGGAATAAGTCTTCACAACTCACCCACCTCCCCTAGGAGTTGTATCTCTCTATCTATCTTTTCTTTCCTCTCTCTCTCTCTTTGTCTCAGCTTAAAACGCGAACTGGAGAGAGGTGGTTGGGAAAGGTGGTTGGGAAAGGCGGGAAGGCAGCGCGCAGGCGCTGTGGGATGCTCCCAAAAGCTTTCTTTCTGGACGCTGGGGAGCGTTCCCGCGCAGGCTCCGTCGGTACCGACGATATCCATATGTGAAGACTTATTCCTGCTGTTCCCAGAGATCACCTGTTACAGGTAAGTAACTGTGCTTTACAGGTGAGTAACTACACTTTCTCCAGGACCAAGCAGGAAGTCAGTCCTCACATATGGGTGACTCCCTAGCTCTGGGCTACCAAGGAACCCAGGCTGAACAAGAGAACTCCCTCTAGTCCCAGCTGCAAAGAAAAGCTTTTCAAGGACACAACCTCCACCGGTAGCCCAACAGAGGGCAGGAGTTGCCTAAACCTCAAAGAGATTCCTGAGTACTGCCTGGCCAAAAGCACTGTCCCTACGGGACTCCCCCTCCAGGCAGTAATGGGCCGCAAAAGTCTGGCTTGAAGACCAAGTTGCAGCCTTGCAGATGTCTACCAAGGGCACAGAGCGGAGATGAGCCACTGAGGCAGCCATTGCCCTGACACGATGGGCCGTGACCCTACCCTGCAAAGGAAGGTCAGCCGCCTTGTAAGCCCAGGTGATACAGTCAGCCACCCAGATGGACAAGGTACGCTTGGACACAGCCAACCCCAACTTATTGGGGTCAAAAGATACGAAGAGCTGAGTAGCCCATCTATGCCCCTGTGTACGGACAAGGTAGAAGGATAAGGCCCTCCTACAGTCCAGGGTATGCAGAACTGCTTCAGCCTGGCTTGCATGAGGCCTAGGGAAGAATGTTGGAAGGACCACCTCCTGATTGAGGTGGAAAGAGGAGACAACTTTTGGGAGGAACTTTGGGTGAGTCCTGAGGACTACCCTGTTCCTATAAATCCTGGTGTAAGGCCTGTCACAGACCAGGGCCTGAAGCTCACTTACTCGCCTAGCCGAGGTAAGGGCTATCAGGAAGAGTGTCTTCCAGGAGAGGAAGCGTAGTGGACAAGTAGCCATCGGCTCAAAAGGAGGGCGAGTCAGTTGCTGCAAGACCACATTCAGCTCCCACTCAGGGGCAGGAGGACGGATGGGAGGCTTGAGCAAAAGCAAGCTCCTGAGAAAGTGGGACACCAAGGGGTGACCAGATAGAGATTGTCCCTCTACCAATGAGTGGTGAGCTGCTAGAGCTGAGAGGTGGACCCGAACAGAATTGGACTTAAGTCCCTGATTGGATAAGTGCAGTAAGTACTGAAGAACTACTGGCACAGTACAGGAGAAAGGATCCTCTGTACGTAGGTGACACCACACAGAAAACCTCTTCCATTTTAGAGCATAGGTTTTCCTAGTGGACTGTTTCCTAGAGGCTAGGACAACCTCCTCAACTTCCTGAGGTAGGCCCCAGGGAGCCAAAACTACCCTTGCAGCCTCCAGGCCATCAAATTGAGAGACTTGAGATTGGGGTGCAGAAGGGAACCCTGGTCCTGTGTGAGAAGGTCGGGTTGCAACCCCAGAGGCAGTGGAGGATCCACCGCCAGTTGAAGCAGAAGAGGAAACCAAGGCTGTCTCGGCCACCTGGGAGCTACCAGCAGGACCAAGGCCTTGTCCTGGAGAATCTTGAATAGGGTTCGGGCCACCAAGAGTGTGGGAGGAAACGCATAGAGGAGGCCCTGAGACCAAGATATCAGAAAAGCATCCGCTGCTATCCGCAGAAGATGTGGTTGTCTGGAGCAGAACTTTGGCAGTTGCTTGTTGATGGGGCTGGCAAAGAGATCCATCAAAGGGAGACCCCATTTCAGGAAGATCTTCTGAACTACTGAAGGATGCAACTGCCACTCATGGGGCTGCAGTATCCTGCTCAATCTGTCTGCCAGGTAGTTGTCCTGGCCCGGAAGGTACACAGCCCTGAGGAGCATGCTGTGCTTGAGGGCAAAAGAACAAAGGTCCTGAGCTTCCCGACAAAGGATCCTGGGGACAGTTCCGCCCTGTTTGTTCACATAAAACATGGCAACTTGGTTGTCTGTCTGAATCAGGACAGATTGTTGAGCCAGGGTAAGAGTGAAAACTCTGAGTGCTAATCGAATAGCTCTGAGTTCTAGGAGATTGATCTGCTGTGCAGCCTCCCAGGGAGACCACAGACCCTGGGTGCACTTGCCCAGACAATGCGCTCCTAAGCCTTGCAGGGAGTCATCTGTTGTTAGAATCACTGTGTAACCTGGAATCTGAAAGGGCACTCCTTTCAGCAGATTGGGTGGGTGTAGCCACCAGTTGAGGGAGTGCAGAAATGGTCTGGACACCCTTATCCTGTCTCTGAGGCTGCCAGTGGCCTGTGACCACTGAGTCCGAAGGCACCACTGTGCAGGCCTCATATGGAGCCTGGCATTGGGGGTCACATGTACTGTGGAAGCCATGTGGCCTAGAAAGCCGCAGGCAGAGTCTGGCGGAGACCAGGGACCTGCTGAGAAACTGACTTGCCAAGGCCATCAACCTTCGGGCTCTGTTTTCTGGCAAGAATGCCTTTGCCAGGAGAGAGTCCAACCGGGCCTCTATGAACTCCAAGTTCTGGGAAGGGAGCAAAGTGGACTTTGCGAAGTTTATGACAAACCCCAGGCTTTGCAGAAGAGCAGTGGTCCTGAGGGTGGCTTGATTTGGCCTCCTGACCTGTCTGACCCCTGATGAGCCAGTCGTCCAGATAGGGGAAGACAAAGATGCCCTGATTTCTCAGGTAGGCCGCCACCACTGCTAAGCACTTTGTAAAGAATCTGGGGGCGGAGGTGAGGCCGAAAGGCAGCACTCTGTACTGATAATGGTTTCCTCCCAAAATGAAACTGAGGTACTTTCTGTGGTCTGGATGAATGAGGATGTGAGTGTACGCATCCTTTAGATCTAAGGAGCATAGCCAATTTCCCTGCTGGAGGTAGGGCAGAAGGGTTCCAAGAGTAAGCATCTTGAACTTTTCCTTCACTAGAAACTTGTTGAGCTTCCTGAGGTCCAAAATGGGACGAAGGCCACCGGTTCTTTTGGGCAACAGGAAATACCTGGAGTAGAATCCGTGACCTTGCAAGTGGGGAGGCACAGGCTCCACCGCCCTGTCCACCAACAGACCCTGAAGCTCCTGACGGAGAAGGTCTGTGTGCAGAGGAGGCATTGGAAGCTCCCCTGGAAAATATGAGGGTGGCAGTTGGTGGAAATGGAGGGCATATCCCCTGTGGATGATGTCCAGCACCCAACTGTCCCCGGTGATAAGGGGCCACTGGTGGGCAAAGAAGGCGAGACAACCTCCTGTGCAGGGTTGGGAGAGCAGTGAAGGAGAGGCTATGCTCAAGGAGTCAAAAGCCCCCACCCTGCTGAGAGGTAGCAGGGGCCTGAGGCTTGGGGGTCCTCTGCCTACGGGGCTCATTACCCTGGCCCTTGGCTTGCTGACCCTGGGGGGCAGCTTGGGCAGCCTGATATTGTGGGTACTGTTTGTAGGCAGTGCCCTTCCTCGGGTAAAAGGGCTTTTTACCCGAGCCCTTCTTTTTATGAGAAGGGGCAGAGGTCTTCCTCGACAGCCTTGTCCGGGTGAGGTGCTCGGTCTCGAGCTGAGTGGCCTTCTCGGTCATGGGCTTGCCAAACAGGTTTTCACCTCGGCAAGGGACATCGACCAACTTGTCCTGAACCCATGGCTCGAGGTCCGATGACTGCAGCCATGCCTGGCGTCGAGCCGCGATGCCGGCTGCTGCAACTCGGGCCGAAGCCTCGAAGCCATCGTAGGCGGCGGGACATGAACTTCGAGCAGTCCCGAATCCCCGAGGACAAGGACTTAAATCTCTGCAAGGGTTCCCCGGAGAGACCAGCAGATAATCTGGCCAACTCCTTGGCCAGATCCCGCAAGTACATGCCCATGTACAGCTGGTAAGACTGGACACGGCAAGCAAGCATCGAGCCCTGAAAACACTTTCTACCGACGCCATCTAGGTTTCGGGCCTCCCTGCCAGGAGGCACCGCGGAGTGCATCTTCTGACTCTTCAGACGATGCATGGCCGATTCCACAACCATGGAATGTGTGGTAGCTGTGCTTTCTGAAAACCAGGGCTCTTACGGAGCCGATAGATCGAATCGACCCGCTTGCTAAGAACTGGCGCCGAGGCCGGTGCCTCCCACATACGGAAGAGGAGCCGTTCCAGCATCGGAGGAACCGGGACAGTAAAGGCCTCCTTCGGAGGAGAGTCATACTGCAGCGCCTCGAGCTCTTCAGCTCGAGGCTCTTCCTCGGGATCCGCCGGAATAGCCAAGGCAGTGGCCATATCCCGGGCGAACTCCGAGAACCGGGTGTCCTCCGGGGGGGGGGGGGGGGACCTACTCCGGGGCTCAGACTGCGGTGAGTCCGAAGGGACGCACTGAGTCTTAAAGGTGTCAGGAGACTCCTCGTCCTCCATCTCCCAAGCCGACTCATCCGACGAAGAGTCGGGGTCCGACCCCGCGGGGCCCTGGAGCACCTGCCCCGACGCCGGGATGCCCTCTGTCCCGAACGGGAGGTCGAGGGGGACCGCGACCGAGGTCAACTCCGAGCCACGATGGACTCGAGTATCGGCTCGGTCTCCGGGGTCGACTTTGACGTCGATGTCCCAGTGGTTGGGGCAGATGCGCCAGACAGGCTGGCCATCAGTGCCTGCTGCTGCTCCATGAAGGCAGACATTCTGCTCTCCAAGGCTGTCATCCTGAGACTCAGCTCGGGAGACGGAGCAGCCACCGACTAGGGCCCCGGCGGCGCTGGGCCCGACGTCGGCTCCCTGGGAGGAGAGTCCATGAGGACTACGGGGCTTACATGTCCAGCAGACTCCGGCTCCACACGAGGAACTTTGGCAGGCTTCTCCGGTTCCACAGGCCCGTGGCGACGGTCGGGGGTCTTAGACCTGGCCCTCGAGGAGCCAGGGACCTCTTCCGATGACGCCCTCGCGAGCCGTTTCTTCCTCTTGCGTTCCCGGTCGGGGGACCCCTGTCCGATTAGCTTCGACGGCGCTCGGGATCGGAATCCCGAGAAGTCGAGGCCTCAGACGAGGTCCGGGCCCGGCCGGAGGCTGAGTCCGAGAAAAGCCTTTCCTTTTTCTGCTGGCGACTTCGTAGTGCCTTGGAAGACATTTTTCCACTGGCCCCGCACGACTTCGGTGCCTCGGCCCCGACCACGATCCTAAGGCAGCAGTTGTGTGTGTCAGTAAGAGACATTAGTTTCTTACACCGATCACACTTCTTAAAACCACTGGAAGCCATCGGGGAAAAAAGAGTCCCCGCGAGGTCAAAAGACCGGCCTTTCAAGGAAAAAGAGAAAAAAGGGCGGGAACGCCAGCCACAAAGGGCAAAAACCGAAAAAGAGGAATCGGGCTCGATACCGGTGTACCGAACCCGGCGGGAGGGGAATTGGCGTCGAACCAGAAGAAAAAAGAGCAAAAAATCGCTGAAAAATCTACTTTTAACCGGGAAAACTGGACACACGTCCGGTGGGCTTCACGGAAAAAAAGAGACTGAGGTAAGATGGCACCTTTAGGCGGGAAGGGAACCGCGCATGCGTGCCTGCATTCCCAAAGGCTTTCATAGAAAGCTGGGGAAATGCTCCGCTGGGGCTTCATTAGTGCTGATGACACCCATATGTGAGGACTGACTTCCTGCTTGGTCCTAGAGAAATGATTTTATGTTACTTTTAATTCATACAGTACATTTCTGGAATATTTTCTCTTTTAGCTCTAGTGGAGGGAAGTGAGAATCTTATCTATGGCAGGGCCAGATCTTCTAAAATGTCAGGCCCATGTTATGTTTCTGGAGAGGAAGTCCAGTGGCTTCCAAACCTGTCCTCTGACCTCTCCCTGGTTGGGTTTTCAGGCTGGTTTACAATGAGAGAGATCTATGTACACTACTTAAGTGGTCTTCACTAATTTTTACGCAGCGGCCACCATAGATTAAAGGAGGCCAGAGGAGAGCCAACCTAAATCCTTCTGCATAGAGTTGGGGACCAACCACATTGCTGCCTAGCTAACATGTATCTCTCCCTTCTCAGTCCCTGCCCCCCCCCCCCCAGTAGCAACAATTCTTCTTGGTCCATGCAACACCATTGATGGGGTCTCCTCAGCAGCATTAGATGACATCTGTGATGCAGAGGTCTTTATCTTCTACGCCCTCTCCTTTCTTCCCACTAACCCGCTCCTCCTCCTTTTCGGCTGGTACAGTTCCTCTGATTCTGCCCCTTTTTCATCATTTGCCTCCTGCTCTTCATTTTTCTGGGCCAATGATATGTTAATGATGAAACTGAAAAAGAAAACAAAAGAAAACCTCTGCTGGAAAAGCAACGGGTTTGATGCTAGAAATCCAGTGGGGGTTTGTGGGCTTTGCAGTGAAGAATACTGCACCAATTTCAACACATACAAATGTCTCATACATATTCATTGTGAATCTCTTGAAAGCCCAGCCAGATGGGATACTTGAGAGCAGATTTGGGAGCCACTGGCTTATTGCACCTAGTCCAAAGCGAGATTTTATTTTTTCACTAATAGTGGCCCTGTGATTGATCATGTTGCGACAATATTGAAATGGCTGGCCAACTGTACCAATGTAATCTATGGTCATGTCATATTTTCTTATTGGTTATTAAACCACTACTCTTTTTATTTTTCAGCTTTCCAGCATGGACACCAGGCACCACGTAGGTCTTCTGCTTGTTGTTCTGGTGGGAACTATCTTGCTTCTGCTGGCAGCCTCTGTTCTGCTTATTTGCTACTGCAGGTATTTATTTATTATTTTTAGTGTCTCTGGAGACTGACTAATCTTGTGTGCATGTGTATTTTTAAATTTTCTTACAACCCAGTGCTTCCCATCAATGTGACCCCATTTTAGAACTCAGTCATGTGATTCCCAGCCTCTACATTTTTAGTTCTGGCACTAGCCCTTTTCCCTGCTGTGCCTCTGATCCAGGCCAGTTCTGCTCCCTTTCAAGCCATACAGGCAGGGTTGTAGCACTACCATGACCTGTATGGGCCAATGACATCAGTGGCCTGCATTTTTCTATTTTTTTTTTCCTTTGTGCATGAATCAAAGGATTTTTATGACCTCTCCTCCCAATTTGATGTTGCAGTCCCCAGTTTAGGAAATCCTACTATAACCACAGATGCATTAGCTCTTATATTTGGTTATGCTTAAAAGTTTAAAGGAAGCGTGGCATTCAAGGTGAAGAAGCGGTCTCGTGGTTGCAAAACTGAGTTCTTGATTCAGGAGAAGCTCTTTGACCTGAATTCAACATTATGCTTTGGAATTGGAATTCATGTCTTTGCCCTTCTTAAGCTTATCCTTTGCATTGGAATTGTTTGGTGAAAGTAGTTTTTAAAGAATGTGCATATAAAAACTCCTCTTCCCCCCTCCTGCCCCTCATAGATGATTATAAAGTCAACTGGCAAAGCTCTTCTATTTGAATAAATTTGTGGCTGCTAGTACAGGCACAAGCTGCAATTGTGAAGGGTTGTAAACCAGCCTGGTTTTTGAGCTATCCTTAATGAATATGCATGCAATATTTGCCTCAGTTGTATGCAAATGTATCTCATGCATATTTGTTAAGGAATATCCTTCAAGCAGACTGGTTTGTGGTCGTCCAGGTTTCCAATTTCATACCCCTGCATAGATTCATCATGGTTGCCCTACCTATAGTAGCACCTAGGGTTGCCAACTGGCCGGTTTTCAGCTGGCCTGGCTGGTTTTTGTATGGCCAGCTGTTTGTTTTGGGAGGAAACAACCTGCGTGAGCTGCTGTCGTAGTCGTCTTTGCTGATGATGCTGCTGTCACCGTCTGCGGCACCAGTGGCGTCACTCCCTGGTCTTCCCCCAGCAGCACAAGTGGCGGCTTAAACCCCAAACAAAAACACAGAGTCCCGATTCCAACAAGCTGGTCTCTACCGGTCACGTTCCCTTCTGACAAATACTTCCGCATTAGAAACGGGTGGGACTGGCAGAGACAAGCGTGCTGGAATTGGGACCCTGCGCTTTGCTTGTGGCGGCAGTTTGGGGGTAAGATGGGAAAGCAGAGCAGCCACGTTGGACACTGGCAGGGAGGGGGTCCAGAGGTGGAGGGTACATGCTGGATACAGGGTGCAGGGGGACAGATGCTGCACAAGGGTGGAGGGCAGGGAGACAGATGCTGTAGAACGGAGGGGCAGGGAGACAGGTGCTGCACAAGGGGGGGGGGCAGAAGGACAGATGCTGGATGTGGGGGTGGGACAGAGGGACAGATGCTGGCCATGGGATGAGGGGAAAGGGGGCTGGAGGAAGGATAGAGAGCAAATGCTAGGCATGGGGGGGATAAGGGAAAAAGGGCAGATGATATGGGGCATAGGAATAAAAGGCAGATGGGGGTCATAGGGGAGAAAGGGCAGATGCAGGACATGGGGGGCATATATGAGAAAAGGACAGATGGGGGGCATAGTGGGATATATGGGAAAAGGACAGATACTGGGCAAGATGGGGGGAGATGCAGGGCAGTGGGGAGAAGGGGCAGACTGTGGAGAGATGATGGACAAGGGGAGGATAGGGATAGGAACCCAGAGGAGAGATGCTGGGTATGAGGGGGGAGAGAGAGGAGGAGAGCTAGTTATATTGGGAAATAAGTGACTGGCGAAAGAGAGAGAGGGAATGGGAGGGTTGGGATGAGGGGAGAGATGGAAAGCTGTAGCTAAATACAGTAGAAAAAAAAGTAAAATAGAGAAGTGGTTGTTAAGGAGTGAAATTTGGATAGAGAAACAGAAAAATAATCTAAGGAAAACTGAAAAGAAGAAATTGGTGTTAAGAGACTGAGGAAGTGAAGGCAGGAGGAGAGAGAAGATATGGCAAATGAATAGGAGATCATGAAAAGAGTGGTAAAAGAAGACAGAGGAAAATAGACACCAAAGACTGGGACCAAAAATAAAAAAAATAAAATGCTCAGACATCAAAGGTTAAAAAAAGAATTCTATTTTCTATTAGTAATTGAATATGTTCATTTTTGAAATGTACATCTGCCAGGAGGACTGGTGTTTAGACATGGCTGGGGTTCAGCCCAGGCAAAAATTTGGAGGAGATCCTAAATCTTACTAACAAGCTGTTCCTTCTCTAGCATCAGACTGGTTTGGGTGCCTTATCTGTCTTGGGGCCAAGAGCAATTCCTCCTAATGCCAGTCCTGATATACTCTCTCTTTTTATTTTTTGTACATTACATGCAGGGTCTGACTTTTTGAAGTTTCAGTTTCACTTTTGTGTACATATTTCTATTTTCACGTTTTGGTAACTTATTTTTTTATTTGGTGAAGGTTCATCTGTGTTCTGCATGTGCAACTAAGGCTGGGTATTCCAGAGTTGCCAAGTTACTCGGTTCCAGGAGTGAGATTTTGGTCAGTTCTGGTTTTAAATTTTGCCTTACAAAATGCAGTATGGTATTTGTAGTCCCTGATTTCTACCCCTTAAAATCAGTGCTACAGATCCCATAATGCACCAGAATGAGATGGTCAGAAATCCAGGACTAGCTTAAAATCTCACTCCTGGAACCAGATAACTAGGTAACTCTGGTATTCTGTTAGCATATAATTTCTATTTAAAAATGTGTAGTCATCTGGTGTGTTCAGCTTTCCTAATAGATTTATTGATGTTCAAGGGCCCACTCCAATATTTACAGTGCTGCCTTTTTCCTTATAGAGTCCTTGGGTGAGTTTTGGAAGTTAGTGCTGGCATGGTAGATTTGCTCTTTGCTCTGAAGGATTTTTTTGTATCAATTTTCAATAGACCTGGTACTCGACGAGTTTGTATTGCCATTACAGAGATCTTTGTTTTATATGGTTAGTGGTTTGGGGAAGTGACCTAGAGGTGGGGGTGGAGGAGTCTGTGGATGCAGAAGATATATATATATTTGGATTTAATACCATATGGGTGAGCATATGTGTATTGTGGGTCTGTGACTGAATGGATATGGAAGAATGCAACCTCTTGTACTCCCTCCCCCACTTCGATATGACCTG
The DNA here is from genome assembly GCA_033557465.1 of Ichthyophis bannanicus. Classification (NCBI taxonomy): domain Eukaryota; kingdom Metazoa; phylum Chordata; class Amphibia; order Gymnophiona; family Ichthyophiidae; genus Ichthyophis; species Ichthyophis bannanicus. Next base: position 734,944,967 of record CM066033.1, on the reverse strand, counting down.
CAGATACTATAGCCTGCACTGCCACCCTCTCTGCAGTTATTTGTTGGGGGTGGGGCAGGGGCAGAGCAGAAGGTGGGTTTTTCCTTTCAAAAAGTTGGCAACCCTAGTGGCACCTAGTTAATTTCCCTCACTTTCCCTGCCTTGCATCCTCTCTCTCTCTCCACGCTGCTTCACTGCTGTATACAAGCCTAGCAAAACAAATCCCCCATTTTCCTTCATGTGTAATCCCTTTCTGCTCCTTAGCAGCCACATAGCAAGAAGTGATCCAGATCTGTAAACATCTGGATAACCTTTTCTCATCTTTCCATGGAATGCTGAAGTCCACTATTCTGTTAATTGTATAATATTTTTAAGGTAGGGTAGCATGCTTTGCCTTTTGATGTGATGTTGTAAAAGCATAATGGCAAGGTCTCTTCCCAGCTAGTCCCGGTTTTCAGGTTCTCCACAATGCATATGCATGGCATATATTTGCTTACTGTGGCCCTAATCTGAATGATTTATTTAGCAATATTTATATACCGCTTTTCACCACATCAAAGTGGGATACATTCAGGTACGGTATTTCCCTTATCCCCAAAGGACTCACAATCTGTTTTTTTGGGGGAGGGGGGGGTTGTACCTGAGGTAATGGAGAATTAAATGGCATGCCCAAGGAGCAGCTGTGGGACTAGAAATCCCAATCCTTCCAGTCCAAGGTTGCTGTCCTCCAGCGGGATTCAAACCTCTGGCAACTTGCCCCAACCACTAGGCCACTCCTCCCTTCTGATTTATTTGTATGCTAGGACTACCCTGAAAACCAGACTTATTCCCTGGATCAGAGCTCACCATCCTTAAACAGGTCTTATTTATAAACAGCTTCTCTGCATAATTGCCCTAAGTGATGTACATAAGAATAATCTTGGAAGTTTTTACTTTCTTTTGGTCTGGCAGTTTCTTCTTTCTCCTTAGTCATGCTCAGAAATCAAGGAGACTCCTTACACAGCCAAATGAATGTTGACCAGGAACAAGCGGGAAGTCAGTCCTTGCATATAGGGTGACGTCTACACCGACGGAGCCTGTGCAGAGCATTTCCCCAGCTTTCAAAGAAAGCATTTGGGATATTCTACCACTTATGCATGGCCCCCTTCCCGCCCAAGGGTGCCATCTTGCTCAGTCTCCTTTTTTCCGTGGAGCCCAATGGACATCTGTCTCGTTTCCCCAGAAATAGTCCTTGCTAAATCTTTAAAAGTTAGCTTTTCCTGGTTTGAGTACCAGTTACTCTTCCCGCCTCGAGCCAGCACTGGACTCGGCACTTTTCCCCTTTTTTCAATCGAGGGTCATCGACCTCAGCCGGTTGTTTCCCACCAGGTCTCCCGGTGGGTTCAAGAAATGTGACCACTGCAGTCAAACCAAGTTGGTAACCGACACCCATGACTGCTGCCTACGCAGACTGGGAGCGGATCATGACAGCAACCTGTGCCAGGCCATGATACCTAAGATCAATAAAAAGCGGTCGGAGTTGCAGGAAAAACTGTTCCCAAGGTCCGACTCGGCACCGGCCTCCCCAATGCTGAGTTCCAAGCCCAGGACTTACCATGAGGCCCAAGTGTCCTCGGAATCCTGCAGCAGTGGCTCTTCTGAGAAGACCTCGGACATCAAGAGAAGGAAGAAAAACATCCTCGAAGTCTGTCGAGGTTCCACTGGAGAAACCTGCTAAAACCCCTCGGAGGGACTCAGATGGCTCTGAGAAGTGGCTTACCAAGGTCCTCAAAAAGGATTCCACAGCCAGCAAAGACTGTGCGAGATTCCTTGAGACCATAGTCCTTGTTGAGGACGCTCTCGTGAGAGTGCCGGTGCCGGGCCGAGATTCTTTGTGCCCACGCCAAAAGCTGTGGAGCCTTCTGGCTTTGAAAACAGAATGGCAGCCCTGTAGCACAGCATCACTCCTATCCTGGCCCTGCAGCAGGCAATGATGGCTGGTTCATTCGCAGCATCTGCCCCGATGACCGGCCCCCCCAACTGCAGAAGGGGTTCCCGGTCATCAAGCCAAGCTCTGAGTGCCGCTGGTCGAGGTCCTGTTCCCGTTCCTCGGGAATCCGATCCTCCCCAGCAAGTTTCTGTGACTCGGACCGCAGATCCTCTGGATGCCCCAGGCCCATTAGCACTGGCCTTGAGGCAAGGTGTTGCAGTGCCTCTGATTCATAGTCATCCCTTGATTCCGAGTGGGAGACCGACAACGAGGCATCCCCGGAAACCAGATGGCACCAAGCCATCCTCTCAGATCTGTCTCTCCTGGTGCCCTGTCGCCCTTCTCTTCTGGAGGACGTGGCCTTCCATGAATTTGTCAGGTTTATGGCCAGAGCCCTCTTGGTTCAAATTGAGGTGGAGGAGGACCTACGCACCAAAGAGCTGGAGATCCTCCAGTACAAGTCTCCACTCAAGGAAACTCTCATAGTGCCGGTGCAGCCGATCCTTGAGCGGCTCCTGTTAAGAATGTGGGAGACCCTGGTCTTGGCACCAGTGGTCAGCCGATGTCTCAACATCATGCACTGCATCAGGAAAGGGCTGGGGTTTCACCAACCCCGAATCCCACATAACTCCATGGTTGTCGAGTCAACCATGCCAAAAATCAAGAGCCAGAAGACCCATTCTTCTGTTCCCCCAGAAGGGACTCTAGAGCCCTCAATGCCCTTGGGCGCAAGTGTTACCACTTGATGCTGGGGTGTCAGATCCAGGCCTATGAGTTATACATAGGCATGTACCTCAAGATCCTAACCCAGGAGTTGTCCTGGTTTTCAGCAGGGCTTACTGGGGAACCCCTTCAACAGTTCCAATCCCTGACCTCCGGCATCAAGGGCTGCTCTAAGTTCCTTTCCCAGGTAGCCTATGATGGCTTTGAGTCAGCGGCTCGGGTATCCGCAGCTGACATTGGCGCATGGTGCCAAGCCTGGCTGCAGTCTTCTGACCTCGAGCAGTGGGTCCAAGACAAGCTGTTCAACGTCCCCTATACCGGGGAGAACCTGTTCAGAAAACCTATGGTCGACAAGGTGGCCGAGATAGAGGCAGACATAGTAACTCAACAGAGGCTCTCCAAGAAGACATCATCCTTCTCCTGTAAGAAACCATCAGAGAAAAAAACCCTGTTCCCGAAGAAAAAGGGGCCCTTTCGTCAGAGTCACCACTACTAGCCCTTCTCAGGCCAGCAGCAGGGTTCTCACCCCAAAAGATAAAAACCATGGTGCCCAGAAGCCCCAGGCCCCAGCTCCCCTCCCCCGTGAGACCTTCACCAGCCCACAGAGGGCCGCCTGGCACTCTTTGCCCACAGGTGAGCCAATGTCACCTAGACCAGTGGGTACTGCAGGGTTTTAAGTGAGGGATACCTCCTCCACCTACAGCAGGTATCACCCAGGTTTTTCCAGGAGGGCCAGTGCGACCTCTCCTTCACCAGACCTTTCTGCTCTCAGAGCTCACAGGTCTGCTCGGGGACAACACAGAAGAGCCTGTACCTGAACATCTATGGGGAAAAGGCTTCTACTCCAGATACTTCCTTATCCCAAAGAGAACTGGGGACCTCTGGCCCATACTAGACCTGAGAAACTTAAACAAGTTTCTGGTGAGGGAGAAGTTCAGGATGCTGTCCCTTGGAACACTGCTGCCTTACCTCCACCAGGAAGATTGGCTGTGCTCCTTGGACATAAAGGATGTATACACGCACATCCTGATCCATCCCTCCCACAGGCAGTAGCTATGGTTCGTAGTGAGAGGAGGGCACTACTAGTACAAGGTGCTACCCTTTGGCCTGGCCTCCTCGCCAAGGGTCTTTACCAAATGCCTGGTGGTGGTAGCTCCCTAACTGTGCCTACAAGGGGCTTTTGTCTTCCCCTACCTGGACGACTGGCTCATCATAGGAGGTATGGCCTCAGAAGTCAGTCAGGCCACAGAACGTGCAACCCTTCTGTTGCAGCACCAAAATCCCATTTCACTCCAGCCCAAAGTCTGGACATAGGTGCCCAGTTGGACATGTTACAGTCCAATGCCGTCCTCCCAAGAGAAAGGGCAGAATGCCTCAGGCAACTGGCAGGATAGGTTCACTGCTGCTGGTCAGTGCCGGCTCGTCTCCTCCTCTGCCTACTGGGCCATATGACCTCGACGATCCACATCACACCTTCAGCCCGCTTACACATGCAGACAGCCCAGTAGTGCCTATGTTCACAGTGGACTCAGGCCACGGGCAAGCTATGGGACAGGGTCAGGGTTACCCGCTAACTGGCAGAGTCCCTCAACTGGTGACAAAGCCTGCGCCACCTCCAGGCAGGAACACCATTCCAGGCACCCATGCCGCAGAAGACCCTGACCACAGATGCCTCCCTCCTGGGTTGGGAGGCGCATTGTGGATACTGCCACACACAGGCAGCTGGTCTCAGGAGAAGTCGTTCCTACAGATCAATCTCCTGGAGCTCAAAGCAATCTTCTTGGCCCTACGAGCATTCCGGCACTGCCTGTAGCACCGACCTGTACTGATCCAGATGGACAACCAGATTGCCATGTTTTATATCGACAAGTAGGAGGGCACAGGCTCGTACTCCCACTGCCAAAAGGTAATGGCCCTCCTCTCCTTCACAGCATGCAACAATATGTTCCTGTGAGCGGTGTGCCTCCCGGGCCAGGACAATTGCCTAGCGGACAGGCTGAGCAGAGTCCTTCGCCCACATGAGTGGCGCTTAAACCCCAGAGTAACAAAACAACTCTTCCACCTCTGGGGCAGGCCTGTGATAGACCTATTCGCCTCTCTGAACAACACGCAGCTACCCCGCTTCTGCTCCTGTCAGCCGCACCTAGAGAGAGTAGTTGCAGATGCCTTCCTGATCTCGTGGTCCGAGGGCCTACTCTGTGCATTCCCACTGATCCCTCTCCCCTGGTCGCCAGGACGCTCAAGGTTCAGAGTGAGAGGGCATCAGACATACTGATTTCTCCAATGTGGCCCAGGCAACCTTGGTTCCCTCTGCTGCTTTCCATGTCAGCGGCACTCCCAGTCCCTCTGGGCTGAGCCCCAGACCTCCTGTCCCAGGAGGAGGGAGCTCTCCTGCACCCCAGTCTGATGCGTGGCTGCTGAAAGGGTAGCGTTGGTCCCTTTCAGTCTTCCAGGAGAAATTGAGGAGATCCTACTGGCCTCCCAAAAACCCTCCACCAGATGGGCTTGCACCTTTAAGTGGAAAAGGTTCTCCGCCTGGTGTGCAGAAAAGGAGGAGAATTCCTTCTCCTGCTAGTGCAACTAGTACTGCAGTACCTACTGCACCTGTTGCACACCAGGCTGAAATCTAACTCATTGAGGATACAACTGAGTGCCATAGCTGCTCACCACCACCCTATTGAGGGAAAACCCCCCCTCTCAAGCCAGCCCCTGGTCTCCACGTTCCTCTGGGGCCTCCTGTTATCCAAGCCCCCTCTCCGCCCTCCAGCGGCAGAGTGGGACCTCAACATGGTGCTCTCCCTGCTCACCAAACTGCCGTTTGAGCCCCTGGCCACCTGCCACCTGCGGTTCTTGTCTTGGAAAGTGGCCTTCCTGGTGGTCCTTACGTCCGGTAGAAGAGTGAATGAACTCCAGGCCCTTGTGGCAGATCCACCATATACAAGGTTCTACAAGAACAGGGTAGTGCTCTGCACATACCCCAAATTCCTCCCGAAGTTGGGGTGTCCTGTCCACCTCATCCAGGAGGTGATCCTCCCCACCTTCTTTCCACGGCCTCATACCAACAAGGAGGAACTTGTACTTTACACACTAGATTGCACCAGGCCCTGTCCTTCTACTTAGAGCAGGCCCAGGACCATCAAAAAACTTCTCAGCTTTTCGTGTCTTATGACCCCAGCAGACTGGGGCTCCCCGTGACTAACCAAACTCTGTCCACTTGGGTGACAGACTGTATTGCCCTCACCTATGAGTGAGCTAGTCTCTCCCAGGAGCACCGGATCACAGCACATCGCATGAGAGCAATGACCACTTCGGTGGCCAACCTCCACTCAGTGCAGGTGATGGAAATCTGCGCCACATGGTCTTCATTTCATATGTTCGCAGCTCACTACTACCTGGAGAGCGAGTCCCACAGGAACAGTGCCTTTGGTCAAACAGTACTCTATAACATTCTCAGGGTGTAGGCAACTCCTGCCGTCTGATCCTTCTGTGTTCAGGCTACCGGAGTGATAGTGTCGCTGGATGCTAGGGTCTTGCAGAGTCTCTCAGTGGGGACTCACATTCTGTAACTCACGGCTACCTGATTGGTCGCCATTGGTGCTGTCCTGGTTCAGTCCTTGGCAGCTTGGTGCTAGGGAGTCCCATATATGAGGACTGACTTCCTGCTTGTTCCTGGAGCAAGCGTAGCTACTCACCTGTTCTTCAGGGACAGCAGGAATCAGTCTTCAGAACCCTCCCATGGGAGTTGCTTCCATACCTTGTTTTAGTTTTACTGCCATCCTAGCTATGTCACCTGATTGAGCAAGATGGCACCCTTAGGTGGGAAGGGGACCACACATGTGTGGTTGCATATCCCAAAGGCTTTCTTTGAAAGCTGGGGAAATGCTCCACGCAGGCTCCATTGGCGCCAACGTCACCCTATATGTGAGGACTGATTCCTGCTCTCCCTGGAGAACACCTGTTATAGGTAAGTAACTACGCTTTCCCCTCTGATCAATGTCTTTGATCAAAGTGAACTAGACTTGCCTCGAGAATAGCATTCCGTTTCTTCTAGGGGTCGGTCTCCATTTTGTGCCATCATGAAACAGATCATTGATCTCACAATGAGGAGGGCTTATTGTGCTCCTTGCTGCCAGCACTAATGGATTCTCTGCTAGTAGCAGCAGGACATCTTCCAGGGTGGCTAGCTTACAGTGTGTTGTAGTCTCCAAAAGTATTCTTCAACTGTTGCATTTAAGCAGCTTGACGTTGCCCACTCACATTGAAATGGCAGCAAAGACTGGAGGCATTTGAAATGCATCGTTCAGCAACTAGCTTGTGTCAGCAAGTTCTGTGCACTTAACCTGTATTGCTCCCCTTGTTGCATTGGCCAATCTGGACAGTAGTGACAGGAGCTGACGATGAGACTGTCACAGCTTGATGATGTCATCCACTCGCCTTTAAATCACCATGAAGACTAGAGGCATCATGCTGACGGGGCATACCTGAGGGATAGGATACGTCCCATTGCATGCCCCTTCATTTGCCCTAGATGTGCTTGACTGGTCTGTATGAGCTGCTGGCATCTATAGTTCTTGCAGATGGTATAGCCTGTGTTATTTTTGTTATCAATTGAGTTGTATTACTATTGCGCTATTCCACTTGTCACAAGGCAGGATCATTATGGAGAGTTGAAGAAATTGTGTAGATCGATGAGTGCTTGGGGCGGGGGGCAGTTTTAACAAATTTTGATGCCTGTCTGTGATGTAACAAATCTGTTGATGGCATTTCTTAATGTTAGATCTGTTAAAACAGTGCCATTAATTTGCGATCTGATAATTACTTCACAGTATGATGTTTGGTTGTAGGAAACTTTTTTTTAAATATATATTTCATTTGACTTGTCAGAGAAGTTGAGGGAGGGGAGAAATTGTATTAATAGCCCTGTCAAATTTTAATTTTTCTAGAAAATTTGTTTAGTACTGAGTTTTGAGATTCTCTCTTAGTTTTTAATGGGGTATCTGTATATTGTATGTTCCTGCACATAAGGCTGAGACTGACTGACTTATTTATTGAATGGTTTGTTACTGCTGATTGTGATTTAAGTAAAGCAATTTTAATTTACATGTAGATCAAAGAACAGTATTGACTGTGGGTAACATTTTGACAATAATGGAGGCTTGGATTTTTCCAACATATATATTTATATGTTGGAAAAATATATACATATATATTTTCCAGCCATAGCAAAGGGCATACTCTCTCAATTTTTCACTTTGAATGTGAAGACTACCAGTTTGCAGTGTGATTAATTTAAGAGCTGTTCATCGCCCTGTACTGACTGTATGAATTTCTTTCTGGGTAAAGATTAAAGAATTTGATTGAACCCCTGTATATAATGAGAGAGGTATCTCCCATACTTCTTTGTTTTCAAGTAATAAGTTTAGAAAGAGTTGGTCTCTCTGAACAGCTCCCCCTGGCTCAGTCTGTGGAACAACTGGTTACTGAAAGGCAATTTGCATTTTCACAGGCATGTGAGATTTGTTGTTGTAAATGCTCTTAATTGGGTGTCTCTTGCCCCCTTGGTATAATAATATGCTGCAGGAACTGAAAAGACAGGTGTATCGTGCAGAGTGATTATTGGCACAAATGTCTGGGAGAGGATGCCCATGTTAGTTTTACAAGTATATTAACGTAACATAAGAAATGCCATACTGGGTCAGACCAAGGTCCATCAAGCCCAGTATCCTGTTTCCAACAGTGACTAATCCAGGTCACAAGTACCTAGCAGTTTCCTAAAAAGACACACAGGCTCTACAATGCTTGTATTGGGGCAAGCAGTGGATTACCTGGGTCCTCTTTAATAATTGTTTATGGACCTTTCCTCCAGAAACTTGTCCAAACCTTGGTTTAAACCCAGCTACACTAACAGTTTTTACTAAATCCTCCGTTAACTAATTCCAGAGTTTGATCACGTGTTAAGAGAAAATATTTTTTCACTCATTAGTCTTAAACGGGTTACACTATAGCTTCATTGCATGTCCCCTAGTCTTTCTACTTTTTGATGCCGTAAAAAATCGATCTATGTTTACCCATTCCACTCCATTCATTAATTTATAGACCTCATTCATATCATATTGGAAGAGTATAGATGGAAACTGGATATTGCAAAGCATGAATATTTTACTATTAGGATACAAAACTCTTTATCTGGACCTACACAATTATTCTCTACTGTGCAATGTTTATTGCATAAGGTGGATAATGGTGGATTTGTGGGAAATCTTGAACCAGAGGCATTTGAACACCTTTGTAGCTAAAGCTAAATATGATTCCTTATCGTTCCTACAGTTCAGTCCTCCACCTCTGGGTTGTGCACCTCCTCCTGCAGCCTGGAGACTGGACTTGTCAAAATCCTGACGTCACTGGATATGATCTGGTGCACACTCCCCTATTCCCCAGTGTGTCCAGTCTCCATGCAGCAGGAGGATCTAGTGAGCCTAGGTGCTGGGCTCACTTGAGGAACACATAAGGAACCTTAGAGTAGCTAGTATAGGTGTAGTTTAATTGGGGTTTCAAAGTTTCTTTTCACTTTACCTTTGTCTTATTTTTGGGGGTACTACTTCTTTAAAAAAAAAAAAAAAAAAGGTCTTTGAACAAGCAGTGCCTCAAGTACCGGTTCCTGCCTGCCTCTGATCGCCGGGGCTGAGGACTCACATTTAGGTCTCTCTCCCTGGACTGGACGGGGGAGAGCCCTAGAGCAGGACCGGGGCGGCATCCTAGGCTGCAGCGGGGAGCCGCGTTGCCCTTAAGAGCAGGAGCATTCGGACGGGAGGCTTGCCAGCGGTAGACTGCTCAGCTAACAAGCAGTCCCGCGGGCTGGAGCCCCGTTGAAGACATGTGAGTCTAGCAGGCAGAATACCCTGTCTTGGGTTTTGGGATCTTTGCCTTGCCCAGATGGCCGAGCAGGACGCCTTTTTTCCTGGCTCGGCTCACACGGTGATTTTTGGCGCCCTTTTTGGCCGCGCGCCGGTGGCGGTGGCCATTTTAAGTTCGAGGACATTTTACAGCACAGCTCCAGGCAGTGTTTTTGGAGTGGGGGCTCGACGGCGGTGAGGCTTTGCGCTTAAGTCTCAGCGGGACAGAAGTTTTCTTTGCAGTTAATGCCCCGGGGTATTTGCTAGTTTTAAAAATTTTTTTAAAATAAATAATAATAATCTATATAGATATATATATAATTCTGAAATCAGTTCTTCAATCCGCCCTTGTTTAGAAAGGCCTACAAAGGATGCACAGTCTCCTTCTAGAGGTGGGGTTTCTGCAATGGCGTCCCGGCCCCAGTGCGTTCTCTGCGGTTCGCGCAGAGGTACGATTGCAGAGTCAGGGGTCTGCAGGGCTTGCGCCTCGAGGTCTGCCAGCATGGAACGGCAGATGGAGGCAAAACCTTCCCAAGATCCCCAGTTGGCGGCAGCAGTCCCAGAGGAGGATCTAGCGCTGGATTCTACGCCAGGGGCTTCCCAGGGGTCCGTAGCTGGTCTACCGTCCATGGCGCCGACCCTGGAGTCCTCTTCCCAGTTTGGGTATTTCTCCCCCGACTTTGTTTTGCTTATGCATCAGGCATTCTGCAGACAACGCCAAGGGCTGTTACCGGAGGCCGTGCTTAGGCCTACGGCCGCTCCGCAGGCAAGAGTAGTTGGCAGCAGCGCTATGTCTCCCAGGCCTTCGAAGAGAGCTCGGCCTCGCGAGCTATCTCCTTCACTCAGAGAGGGGATCGACTCGGATGAGGCTGACCTAGATTTGGAGGCGGATATGGCAGATTTAGAGGAGGGGGAGATTCCAGAGGCGGAGGATCAGGCTAAGATCATCCAGGTATTTTGAAAAGAGGAGCTCTCAGCTCTTATTACCGAGTCACTCCAGATGTTGAACTTGGCAACTGTCTCTCCAGCTGAGGAAGTGAGGGTGGAGGACCCCATCATCCAGGCGGAGTGGCAGGCTCAAGTGGTTTTTCCAGTCCACCGGGTGGTGGATAAGATGATACAGGACAAGTGGGATCAGCCAGAGGCTGGGCTCAGAGGCGTCCGGACGATGAACAGGCTCTATCCTCTGGTGGATAAGGACAAGGAACGTTTTAAGTCCCCTCGGATTGATGCGGCGGTCTCGGCAGTTACCAAGAAGACCACGATCCCGGTAGAAGGTAGTGCCGCGTTAAAGGATGCGCAGGATAGAAAGGTGGATGGACTGTTGAGGCAGTCCTTTGAGGCCGACGCCTTGTCATTGCAGGCTTCTATTTGTGGAGCTTGGGTGGCCAGAGCGTGCCTTCGGTGGTCTCAGCGGCTCCGGAAGTCCTCGGGGTTAGACCAGGAGGGGACTGCGGAGCTGGATCGCTTGGAGTCCGGTACCGCGTATTTGGCAGACGTTCATTATGATTTGATCAGGGCGCTCACTAACAGCATGGCTTCCTTAGTGGCAGCGCGCCGCTCCCTGTGGTTGCGGAGCTGGGCAGCGGATGGTTCCTCTAAGTCCCGCCTCAGTCGGCTACCGTTTAAGGGCCGGCTGCTTTTTGGAGAGGATCTAGAAAAGTTAGTTAAGGATTTGGGAGAGTCCAAGGGCGGCCGGCTTCCGGAGGACAAACCCAAGCCGGGCAGGTCGGCGACGGCCTCTCGGGGCCAGTCCCGGGATTTTTGACGGTTTCGAACATCTCGGCTGGGCGGTCCCCAGAGAGGTAGATTTCCCTACAAAGGCCAGGGTTTTCGGGGCTTTAGAGGAGCAAGTAGAGGGTTCTCCAGTACCACCCCCTCGGCCGGCCGAAAGCCCCAATGAAGGTTTGCGGGTCCCGGTGGAAAGCGCTCTGGTGGGAGGAAGGCTGCGGGAGTTTCTTTCTGCCTGGACCCAGATCACTACGGATCAGTGGGTGTTAGAAATCATCCACGAGGGGTATGCCCTGGAGTTCGTGAAACCGGTCCGGGATGCCTTTGTGATGTCTCCCTGCAGAAATTTGCAAAAAGCCCTAGCGATTCGCAAGACTCTCGATCGCCTGTTGCTGTTGAGGGCCATTCGGCCAGTGCCATTGGAAGATTACGGGTTGGGTCGGTACTCAATCTATTTCGTGGTGCCCAAGAAGGATGGCTCTCTTCGCCCCATTTTAGATCTCAAGGGCGTAAATCACTGTCTGCGGGTCCTGCACTTCAGGATGGAAACTTTGCGCTCCGTTATCGTGGCAGTGCGCAAGGGGGAGTACTTGACCTCCCTAGACCTCACGGAGGCGTATCTTCATATTCCAATCAGAGAGACCCACCAAAGGTTCCTTCGGTTCGCCCTCCCCTGGGGGCACTTTCAGTTTCAAGCATTGCCCTTCGGGCTGGCTACGGCACCGCGTACCTTCACCAAGATTATGGTGGTGGTGGCGGCAGCGTTGCGAAGGGAGGGCATTTTGGTGCATCCCTATCTCGACGACTGGTTGATTCGGGCAAAGTCCGAGGCCGAGAGCGTTCGGGTGACGAACAGAGTGGTACAGTTCTTGCAGCATCTCGGCTGGGTGGTCAACCCTGTCAAGAGCCGGCTTGTGCCAACCCAGGAGCTCGAGTATCTGGGGGTGCGGTTCGACACCTGGTCGGGGATGGTGTTTCTGCCGAATCATCAAGTCCTGGGCCTGCGGCGCCTTGTCAGCAGGTTCCGTGCGGCTCCGGCGCCCTCGGCATGGGAGTACCTGCGCGTCCTCGGTACGATGGCGGCGACTCTGGAGGTGGTGCCCTGGGCCAGGGGACACATGCGGCCCTTGCAGCGGGCACTCCTTCGCTGCTCCCATCAGACAGACGCGTTGAGCAAGCGTCTTCCCTGTCCTCCACGTGTCAAGAAGGCGCTGCGGTGGTGGCTCGTGCCCAGTTCTCTGCTGGCGGGCATGCCACTGGAACATCCGGCCTGGATTCCATTGCTGACGGATGCGAGTCTCGCGGGTTGGGGTGCCCACTGTGGGGATCGGTATGCGCAGGGCCTGTGGTCCGTCCAGCAGAGCAGTTGGTCCATCAATCGGCTGGAACTGAGGGCGGTATTGCTGGCGCTCCAGGCCTTCGAGTCAACAGTGTCCGGTTGGGCGGTCAGAGTGCTGTCGGACAACTCGGCAACGGTAGCCTACATCAACCGTCAGGGAGGCACCGGCAGCGTGGCTATGGAAGAGGAGGCAGAGTTGCTGTTCGCTTGGTTGGAAAAGCGTCTTCCAGCGCTCTTGGCGGCGCACATTGCGGGGAAGGACAATGTGACGGCAGATTATCTCAGCAGATTCCAGGTGGATGCTGGGGAATGGGAGGTAAATCCTCAGGTGTTCGCTCAGATAGTCCGGCGATGGGGGCTGCCGATCATGGATCTCATGGCAACCTTCCAGTCCGCAAAGACGGGCCGCTTCTTCAGCAGACGGCGGGAAAGGATGTCGGAAGGTATCGACGCCTTGAAGCAGCCGTGGCCGAGGTACGGCCTCCTCTACGTCTTCCCGCCATGGGCATTGATAGGTCGCGTGGTGCAAAGGATCGAGGCTCATCCCGTAAGGGTGTTGTTGGTGGCTCTGGACTGGCCAAGGCGTCCGTGGTACGCGGACCTGGTCCGTCTGCTCAACGGGGAGCCTTGGAGGTTGCCGGATTCAGAGGAGCTGCTCCTCCAAGGGCCTCTTCGAATGAGTCAAGTGAATCGATTCTCGCTTATGGTTTGGCCATTGAAAGGGCAAGGTTGAAGAGGAAAGGATACTCAGGATCGGTGGTGGCGATGCTGTTGCGCGCCAGGAAAAGGTCGACGTCCTTGGCATATGTTCGAGTATGGCGCATATTTGAGGATTGGTGTTCGAGGCGGCAGGTACGTGCGGCTACGGCTTCCGTGCCGGTGGTGTTGAGTTTCCTACAGGATGGTTTCGACAAGGGCTTAGCAGCCAGTTCGTTGAGAGTGCAGGTGGCAGCCTTGGCCTGCTATAGGGGCAAGGTGCAGGATGTGTCGATGGGAGCTCACGCGGATGTGTTGCGTTTTCTAAAAGCGGTGTCGAAGCCCCCGTGGGATCTCAATCTGGTGTTGTGGGCATTGGATAAGGAGCCTTTTGAGCCTTTGAGTAAGGCTACGGTGAAAGATTTGACTTTGAAAACGATGTTCTTGGTGGCCATCTGTTCAGCTCGGCATATCTCGGAATTGCAGGCGCTTTCTTGCAGGGAGCCATTTCTGGTTTTCTCGAAGGAAAAGGTAGTGCTGCGCCCGGTGCCCTCCTTTTTGCCTAAAGTCGTCTCTCCGTTTCACCTGAATCAGACGGTTTCCCTCCCGGTGCTGCCATCGGTGGGGGGACTCCTCCTCGGAGGACAGTTTACGTCGGTTAGATCTTAAGAGGGTGTTGCGGCGTTATTTATGGGTCTCAGAGCCTTTTTGTAAATCGGATTGTCTGTTCGTGTTGTTCGGCGGACCTCGCAAGGGAGAGGCGGCAGCGAAGTCTTCCATTTCTAGATGGATTAGGGAAACGATTGCGTCAGCGTATCTGCTTCAGGGTCGCCCGGTGCCATCGGGATTGCGGGCGCATTCCACTAGAGCGCAGGCGGCCTCTTGGGCAGAGCACGGCTTGGTTCCGCCAGGGGACATCTGCAGGGCAGCAACGTGGTCTTCTCTTCACACGTTCAGTAGGCATTATCGGCTGGACGTGCTGGCGGCGGGGGACGCCTCCTTTGGTTCTGCGGTTTTGCGAGCCGCGGTGGAAGTTCCCGCCCATTGAACACTGCTCTGTTACATCCCAGAGGTGGAGGACTGAACTGCAGGAACGATAAGGAAATGATAATTACACTTACCTGGTAATTGTAGTTCCTTGAGTGATGACAGTTCAGTCCTCAATCCCGCCCACAGCTGACCAGTTACATAGGGATCACTTTGGATGTGCCAACTCAGTCACAGGTAGGTTCTACTTTTCGCCGTCCTGTTTCTTGTTGTCTATTTTGTCTTTTCTGGTCTCTCTTTCTGAAAAGGTCTGGAGGGACCGGTACTGAGCACAGTTTGCTTTCTGGGTTCGGTAGGTTCAGTACTTAGTTAGTTGTAGTTGCTAAAGTTGCATTGTTTCTTTATTGGCTACTTATTTGTTGCTCCTTTGAGTGTGCTTTGTCAATAGTTCACTGGAGAATAGGGGAGTGTGCACCAGATCATATCCAGTGACGTCAGAATTTTGACAAGTCCAGTCTCCAGGCTGCAGGAGGAGGTGCACAACCCAGAGTTGGAGGACTGAACTGTCGTCACTTAAGGAACTACAATTACCAGGTAAGTGTAATTATCATTTATTTCACTTGTCAATAACTGTGTTAGTGTTTATGTTTATTGACCTTGATAATGAGTATCACTTAACAAACCTACACCTGTGCAGATGTTTCAGTCCTTCATATCTTAAAAATTCTGTCTAGAATGAATGATACTTTGTTAGATATGGTATCTCTGTGGCAGACATAAAATTAACTAAAGAGCTTGTTTAGCCATTTCAGTGCCATCTAGTGCAAACTACATTGCAAGAGGGGGTATTTACTTGATATGTTTACTACTTGATCCTTAACAATGGATCATCTATCAAAATGTTTCCAGTTTTGTAGGCCAGTTTCTCGCATACCATTTCTTGGGAAGTTGATTGAGCAGTCAGTGCGTATACAGCTAGATCACTTTGTAGAGGACCATAGGGTCCTGGATGATAGGCAATATGGGTTCTGTCAGTTCATAGCTGTGAATTGTTATCATTGATGTGTTAAGTAATTCGGAATATAGACATTATACATATTTCATGTTTGTTGACGTTTCAACAGCTTTGAATGTATTGTGTCCCCCGCAGCCCCCTCTGGTGGCGGCGCAGTGTTTCCACCGGAGGCTGGGGAGCGCATAAGATTTGGGGTATCAGGGTTGGCCAGTTGCGAGGGTCATAAGGTAGCGGTCCTTCGTGCCAACCTCGTTGCCAACTTCCCAATAAAGTGACTTCACAGCCAAGTGTATGGAAAAAGGAAAAAGGCTTTTATTTCTCCTTTGCGCAATATGGTTCAAAATATACGGTTCAGAAAGTAACAGGGCTGTAACAATCCTTACATCAGGTTCCACATATATAAAATGGTCAAAGTAACAACTGTTAATCTCCACAGTAACTCAAAACATAAGGTAACCTGTATTCACTTCATACCTTCTTTAACTCCAAACAGATTATAGTTTTCCTACTGTACAATAAACGCATTCCATGGGTTCTTCTGCCTCCTCACCCCCAGATTCCACTGGCAGCCATTCCATGTCCGAGAGCTCTGAATCGGAAGCTTCAATGGGGCTGAGTTCTGGCTTTTTGAAAGCGTGCCAAACCGTGTTCCAATGCTTGTTTGTCAGCTTGGGGCGTCGGTTCTTGGCTATAGGATAGAACCCTGGCTGTTCATCTGCTATGGTTTTAAAAGCTCTCTTGTCCCAACTTTTAGCATTAACAGTTTTCTTCCTGGGGAAATCATCTGTTATTTTCTGCTTAAAAGTGTCATTATTATACTGATAAAATCCTCTCTTCTGCTTTTCTCCTATGCTGGGTTTAGGCACACAATCACAGGCAATAACTGTTTTACCTTTGAGCTTTCTGTAGTCTCTTCCAGGAAAGGCTTGAGGCCTAGCCTGATTATCTTCTAATTCTTGCTGGCTCAAGTAATCCCCCCGGGTCTCTCTTTCTCTAGAGTGTGGATAAACTTCTTTGGGGCAGGGCTGCAGCTGATGCCCTCGGCCTTTGCTTCCACTCCCGTGGCAGTTAGCTAGTGGCCGCGCCCTCTCAGCTTTTCCCTGTTCACCAGGCCTCTGAGTTTTCCACCCTTCTCTCTGGTTACTTCTATAGAAATCTTTAAGAGTACCTTTCTCGAGTATCCTTTTCAGCTGGATATCTTTCTCTCAGATCGTGGCTTAGCCCCCCTCCCTGGATAGGGCTTTCTCTCCAGCTGGATGGGAGAGCACCTTCTTCCTTGACTGCTCTCTGCAGTGCTGCTCCTTGGAGTTGTCTCTGGCCTGCTCTCCGGCCTACTCCTCGGCCTACTACTTGGTCTGCTCTCCAAGTTGCTTCTTGGCCTTCTCCTTGGCTTGCTCTTCGGCCTGCTCTTTGATCTCTTCTTTGAACTGCTCTGTCCCTGCTTAAATCGGGACTGACTGATTCTAAGTCCTGCCCATAGAGGCGTGGTTCCTCTGCATCCAAGCTGGCTCTCCTGCTCCCTCTATGTGGGCCTTCAGGATATTGCAACTGAAACTTGTTTTTTTCTAAATTTTAAAACTTTTTTTCTTTCTGCCAGAGGGTCCGCTGCATCACAATTGTCAACTGTGTTATTGAACTGCCTTGCGGATCTTGGGTGTGATTCTGCTCGTTTTTCATTGGTCATCAGGAAACATAGAAACATGACGGCAGAAAAAGACCACATGGCCTATCTAGTCTGCCCTTCCATATCAACCACTACAACAGTCCCCTTTTTCCCTTTAGAGAATCCTCAGTGTTTGTCCCATGCTTCTTTGAATTCAAATACTGTCCTCATCTCTACCACCTCCACTGGGAGACTATTCCATGCATCTACCACTCTTTTCGTAAAGAAATATTTCCACATATTACTCCTGAGTCTATCCCCTTTCACTCTCATCCGATATCCCCTCGTAGCAGAGCTTTCTTTCAATGGAAATAAGCTCTCCTCCTGTGTATTTATGCCATGGAAGTATTTAAACATTTCAATCATATCACCTCTATCCTGCCTTTCCTCTAAAGCATACATATTAAGATCCTTAAGTCTGCTTTATAAAGAAGACCACTAACCATTTTAGTAGCCACCTTCTGTTCCGACTCCAACCTGTTTATATTCATTTGAAGGTGTGGTCTCCAGAATTTCACACAGTACTCCAAATGAGATAGCACCAAAGACTTATACAGAAGCACTAACCTTTCTTCTGCTGGCCATTCCTCTCCCTATGCACCCAAACATCATTCTAGCTTTCGCCTTCATCTTTTCTACCTGTTTAGCTACTTTAAGATCATCAGACTTTAAGATCATCATGCCTAGGTCCCGCTCTTCTTTTGTGGACAGAAGTACTTCACCCCTATACCATGTTGCTCCCTTGGATTGCTGCAGCCCAAATGCTTGACCTTGCATTTTTAAACATTAAATCTCAGCTGCAAAATTCTAGACCATTCTTCAAGCTTGGCTGGATCCCTCATATTATCTGCACCTTCCTGGCTATCTACACTATTGCAAATTTGGCAAATAAGAGGCAAACCTTACCAGACAGACCTTCCACAGTATCACTAACAAAGATGTTAAAAAGAATTGGACCAAGGACATATCCCTGGGGCACACTATCGGTAACCTCCTTTGCCTCAGAGTGAGCTCTATTTACCTGTACCCTTTGTCACCTCCCACTCGACCAGTTTCTAACCCAAGCACTAACTTTAGAGTCCATCCTTAGGGTGCTCAGTTTGTTTATAAGTCGCCTGTGTGGAACGGTGTCAGAAGCTTTACTAAAATCTAAATACACCACATCTAGCGCTCTCCCTCTGTCCAACGTCCTGGTCACCCAGTCAAAGAAATCAATTAGATTTGTCTGACAAGACCTGCCTCTGGTGAATCTATGCTGCCTCGAATCCAGTAATCCGTTGGAATCCAGAAAACTAATTATTTTCTTTTTCAACAGCGCTTCGAATAATTTACTCACCACCAAGGTTAAACTAACTGGCCTGTAATTTTCAACCACATCTTACTTCCACTTTTGTGTAAAGGGACCACATGTGCCTCTCTCTAGTCCTTTGGCACCACTCCCGACTCTGAGGCATTGAAAAGGTCAGTCAGTGGAGCTGCTAGAACGTCACCAAGTTCCCTCCGTATTCTAGGGTCTCTCACATCTGGTCCCATCGCTTTGTCTACTTTAAGTTTTAGCTAGTTTCTCACAAACACAATCTTCTGAAAATTGTTCAAGATGCCCCTCACTTCTGTTCCTGTTAAGAACATAAGATATGCCATACTGGGTCAGACTAAGATCCATCAAGCCCAGTATCCTGCTTCCACCAGTAGCCAATCTAGATCAAACATACCTAGCAATCTCCCCAAAAGACACAGGTTCCTCAATGCTTGTATTGGGTCAAGCAGTGATATCCTGGGTCCCTTTTAATAATAGTTTATGGACCTTTCCTCCAGGAACTTGTCCAAACCTTTTTTAAACCCAGCTACACTAACAGCTTTTACTGCATCCTCCGGTAACAAATTCCAGCGTTTGATTACACATTGAGTGAAAAAATATTTACTCTTATTAGTCTTAAATAGGTTACCCTCTAGCTTCATTGCATGTCTTCTAGTCTTTTTATATTCTGATGACATAAACAATCTATCTACGTTTACCTGTTCCATTCCATTCATTAATTTATAGACCTCATCATATCTCCCCTCAGCCGTCTCTTTTCCAGGTTGAAGAGCCCTAACCTTTTTAGCCTTTCTTCATAGGAATATCCTTCCATCCCTTTTACCATTTTGGTGGCTCTTCTCTGTACCTTTTCTAATAACGCTTTATCCTTCTTAAGATACGGCGACCAGAATTGCACACAATATTCAAGGTGCGGTCGCACCATGGAATGATACAGAGGCATTATAATATCTTTTGTTTTATTTTCTATTCCTTTCCTTATGATACCTAGCATTCTATTTGCTCTCTTGCCGCCACTGCACACTGGGCGGAGGGTTTCAACATATTATCCACGATGACACCTAAATCTTTTTTCTGGGTGCTGGTTCCCAATGTGGAACTTTGCATCGTGTAACCATAGATTGGGTTGTTCTTTCCTAGGTGCATAACTTTGCACTTGTCCACATTAAATTTCATCTGCCATTTGGACGCCCTGTCTTCCAATTTATCAAGATCCTCTTGCAATTTTCCACAATCCACTTGGGTTTTAACAACTTTAGTTTTGTGTCATCTGCAAATTTGATAACCTCACTCATTATTCCCTTTTCCGGGTCATTTATGAATATGTCAAAAAACAGCGGAACCAGCACAGATCCCTGGGGTACTCCACTATTCACCTTTTTCCATTGGTAAAATTGGCCATTTAGCCCTACCCTCTGTTTTCTATCTTTTAACCAGTTTCTGATCCACAATAGTATACTGCCTCCTATCCCATGACTTTTTAGTTTTTCCAAAAGTCTCTGATGAGGGACCTTGTCAAAGGCTTTCTGAAAGTCCAAATACACTATATCAACCAACTCACCTTTGTCTACCTGTTTATTCACACCAGATTAGTAAGACAAGATCTTCCTTGTCTAAAGCCATGTAGGCTGTCTCCCATTAAGCCATGACTATCTACATGTTGAGTAATTTTGTTGTTTATGATGGTTTCTACCATTTTTCCTGGTATTGACGTCAGGCTCACCGGTCTGTAGTTTCCAGAATCACCCCTGGAACCCTTTTTAAAATCTGGCGTTACATTGGTGATGCTAGAATCTTCAGCTATTACAGATGATTTTAATGATAGTTCACAGATTACTAATAGCAGGTCTGCAATATCATATTTCAGTTCTTTCAACACCCTTGGATGTATACCATCCGGTCCAGGTGATTTGCTACTCTTCAGTTTATCAAATAGTTGTAATACATCTTCCCAGTGTATCGACATTTCCTTCAATTCTTCCACAGTATCACTTTAAAATACCACTTCAGTCATAGTTAACATCCCTACATCTTCCTCAGTAAAGACCGAAGCAAAGAATTCTTTCAGTCTCTCCGCTATAGCCTTGTCCCCTCTTACTGCCCTTTTATCCCTCTATCGTCTAATGTTCCAACTGACTGTCTCACAGGTTTTTTGCTAAGAATGTACTTGAAAAAGTCTTTATTATGGGTTTTTGCTTCCACAGCAAGTTTCTTCTCAAATTTTCTCTTTGCCTGCTTTATCAAATGCCTTGCATTTAACTTGACAGTGCTTGTGCTGTTTCCCGTTTTCGTCATTTGGCTCTTTTTTCCATTTCCTGAAAGATGCTTTATTGGCAACAACAGCCTCTCTGACCTCACTTTTAAACCATGCTGGCAGTTTTTTGGAATTCCACTTTTCTTAAAGCGTGGAATACAGCTGGTCTGGGCTTCCAAGATAGTATTTTTAAACAATACCCAAGCTTGATGTAAGTCTTTAACCTTTGCAACTGCTCCTTTTAGTTTTTTCTTAACTATTTTCCTTATTTTATCATAGTCTCCCTTTTGAAAGTTAAAAAGTAGTACTGTGGATTTCCTTACCATCCCTCCATTAATTAAATGAAACGCGATCATGCTATGATCACTATTGCCAAGTGGCCCCAACACCCTTATCTCTTGCACCAGAGCTGGTGTTCCACTAAGGACTAAGTCCAAAATGGCTTCCCCTCTGGTCGGTTCATGAACCAGCTGCTCCAAGAAGCAGTCATCTATTTCATCTAGAAACTTTATCTCCCTAGCATGTCCTGCCATGACACTGACCCAGTCAATACCGGGTAATTGAAATCACCCATTATTATTACTGTTTTGTAACTTTTGTTAGCTTCCCTGATTTCTTTGAGCATTTCATCATCCATTTGTTCATTCTGGCCAGGCGGTTGATAGTACAACCCCACTGCCATCGCCTTCCCCTTTTTACATGGAATTTCAATCCATACAGATTCTACAGCAAATTTTGTTTCCTGCAAAACTTTAATTCTTTGTAACTCAATGCCCTCTCTAACATAGAGCGCAACCCTTCCACCAATTTGATCAGCTCTATGATTATGATATAGTTTTTACCTAGGTATCACAGTGTCCCACTGGTTGTCTTCCTTCCACCATGTCTCTGAGCTACCAGTCATATCTAACTTCTCATTTAGTGCAATATATTCTGTCTTTCCCATCTTATTTTTTAGACTTCTAGCATTTGCATACAAGTATTTTAAGAGACTGTGTATTTATTCATATTAATCTGGTTATTGGTAGGCAGGGGTAATTTAGAATCTTTAAGCTCTGTCTGCTCTGTACTCAAGGGCATTTGGGCTACCTTTGTCTTTATTGGAACCTCTCTGCTGATGTGCCCTAATTTCATTTTTTTGGTAGTATCCTTCAAGGATACATTGTTCTGAACCATCCGCTCTGGGTGACTGTCTGCTCTCCCCTATTGTCTAGTTTAAAAGCTTCTCTATTTCCTTTTTAAAGGTTAATGCCAGCAGCCTGGTTCCATCCCTGTTAAGGTGAAGCCCATCCCTTCGGAAGAGCCCCTCCTTTCCCCAGAATGTTCCCCAGTTCCTAACAAATCCAAAACCCTCATCCTTGCACCATTGTCTCATCCACGCATTGAGACTCTGGAACTCTGCCTGCCTTTTGGGTCCTGCGTGTGGAACGGGAAGCATTTTGGAGAAAGCTACCCTGGACGTTCTGGATTTCAACTTTCTACCTAAAAGCCTAAATTTAGCCTCCAGAATATCCCTACCACATTTTCCAATGTCATTGGTACCGACATGTACCAAGACAGCAGACTCCTCCCCAGCACTATCTAAGACCTTGTCTAGGTGGCGCGTGAGGTCCGCTACCTTTGCACCAGGCAGGCATGTTACCGGGCGATCCTCACGTCCCCCAGCCACCCAGCTATCTACATGCCTAATGATCGAATCACCAACTATAACGGCTGTCCTAACCCTTCCTTCATGGGCACATGGCCCTGGAGAAGCTTCCTCAGTGTGAGAGGGTTTTACATCACCTGGAGGACATGGCCAAGCTATAGGATCACTTCCTGCCACACCAGGGTGATGCTCTCCTGTCACGTGACCTCTCTCCTCTATGGCAACAGGGATGCTGCCAGACTGGAGATGGATGTTTTCTGAGGTCCTGCTCCTGGTTCTTTATCTGTGAACACAGAACAAAAATATTTGTTAAGCAATTTTGCTTTATCCTCATCAGCTTCTACATATTCCTCCCTTTCACCCATGAGTCTGACAATACCACTTTTGCCCTTTTCTCTTGTCACTAACATATCTGAAAAATGTCTTATCCCCCCATTTTATTGCATTGGCTATTTCCTCCTCTTTTTGAATCTTTGCTTTCCTGACTACTTTGCTAACTTCTCTAAGTTTTTCCAAATATAGATGCCTGTCTTCCTCTCTCTGTGATCTCTTGTATTTCATGAAGGCTTCCCTCTTGTTCTTCATCTTTTCAACTATTTCTTTCAAAAACCATAGCGGTCTCCTTTTCCTTTTTCTTTATTTACCATTTTAACAAAAAGGTTGGTTGCCCTTTAAATATCCCCTTTCAGTTTTGCCCACTGTTTTTCTACATCCCCCAGTTGTTCACATCCCGCTAATGACTCCCTGAGATATTGGCTCATCTTGGCAAAATTAGTTTTCCTAAAGTCTAAGACCCTCGCTTTTGAATGGATTTTAACATCCCTAGCCCTAATACTGAACCATACCATCTGGTGATCACTGGATGCAAAATAATCTCCCACTATAACATCAGAAAGACTTTCACCATTGGTAAGCTCCAAGTCCAATATGACCCTTTCACGTGTGGGGTCTGTTACCAATTGCCTGACTAGTTCTCCCTGTAGTGAATCCAGGATCTCCTTACTTCTAGATGACATCGCAGCAGGAATGTGCCAATTAACATCTGGCATATGGAAATCCCCTATCAGTAGTTTTTCCCTTGTCCTGGCAATGCTGCGTATGTCTTCAATTAACTTTCCATCCACCTTTCCTCCTGTGAGGGAGGTCATGCCAATGCAAATAGATTTCTCTTTCCCTCTTTCTAGTTTAACCCACAGTGCCTCCTCTCTCCCTTTTAAGCCCTGTATTTCTATAGGTTTAATATTATTTTTACATATAGTGCCACTCCTTCTCCTCTTCTTCCTCCCCTGTCCTTTCTGAATAAAGTTTAGCCTGGTATAGTTACATCCCAGTCATGGTTTTCTGTGAACCATGTTTCTGTAACTGCCACTAAATCCAAGTCATCCTCTCCCATTAAAGCTTCAACATCTGGGATCTTATTTGCCATGCTATGGGAATTTATACACACCGCTTTCCATATGTTGCCCCTTTTACTCATTTCCATAAAGGTATTTAATGTTTCACTTACCTGGTGGCTTTCTTCACCCATCCCCAATGAATCTAGTTTAAAGCCCTCTTCAGTAGATTAGCCAGTCTGCTACTGAAGAGACATCAACCTTTCTTGGACAGATGGTGCCATCTCTGCTCTGCAACCCTTGGAACAGCAACACATTGTCTAGGAAGTAAAATGTTCTCGATGACACCATCCACGCAGCCATGCATTCATCTCCAGGATCCGAGCTTCTCTGCCTTGGCCTTTACCTTCAACAGGGAGGATTGATGAGAACACCACCTGTGCCCCTATCTGCTTCATCCTCTGTCCCAGAGCCATGAAGTCACTTTTGATACACTCAGAGGGATACCTGGCAGTATCATTCGTGCTGACATGGATTAGCAACATTGGGTAATAGTGGGCTTGATAAGTCTCGGCAAACTCTCTGTAACATCTCAGATTTTGGTACCTAGCAGACAGCATACCTCTCTGGACATCAAGTCTGGTCAGCAGATGGATGCCTCAGTACCCCTCAGAAGAGAGTCACCAACCACCACTACCCTTTGCTTCCTTGTGGTCACTGATTCTGCAACTTTGGGGTGCTCAAGCTCTGGTTCTTTCCTTTCCAGGGATGCTTTCACCTCCTCCACTTCCAGGGCTGCATAATGGTTCTTCAGTTCAAGGGCTGGAGAAGTTGGATTGGTGATTCTGCAGGCCCTGGTGACTTGTGTCCAACCTTTGTCATTCTGTAGGCTCCCATCTTTTCTTCTGCTGGAGAGCTTGGATGTACTTCTCACTGTCTTGAATGGACCTCAGCCTCGCCATCTCTTCTCTGAGCTCCTCCACTTGTTTCCTGACAGCTTCAGCATGCAGGCATCCCACACATGGAACCTGTCCTTCAACTGGCATTGGGACCTCTGTCTGGACAGAGGCAGAAGATGTAACAGGGGCAACAGCTTTGGCGATACGATTTTTCCCAGCCATTGTTCAGTTGATGGAGCTTAGGTATCTTTGCTTGAAATGTATAGCCCCTGTTAGGAATGCCTCAATAGTGCAAGGCTCTGAAGCCTTTTATGCAGGCTTCAGCTGCTCTCAGTTCTTTCACAGACTAATCAGACCCACTAACTCCTGATGAAGTGTCAGTAGCTTCAAAGAGCTGAGAAAGATACTAAAGCAGAGTTTTAAACCTACCCCGCTAAAGTAAATATTTCCCCTTTTAAATTAAAGGACCAAGAAGAATGTAACTTTGTTTTAAAAATGTACCAAAACACTTTTAAGAGCTCCCAGGCAGAGAGCTAGTAAAAAGTCACAAACTCTTACCTTTGCTTGAAATATATAGGCCCTATTACCCTGTAACTCTAGGTTTTTTTTTAAAGTAATTATCTGATGTAATCACCATGGTTGAGATACATAGGCTTGCAAGCTGCAAGTGGAAGGCTGAGGGTAGGGGAAGAGGGGACCTCTGCAAGTGTGTAATTGGGATCTGTTGTGCAAGTGAAAGTATTACATGGGTTGTGAATGACTTGAGTGGATTGTGTTTGAGTGAGTGGGGAATTTCTATAAATGGGAATCTGTGCACCAGACTGTGAGTGAGTGCAAGGGGGGAGTATGTGTGACAGAAACTGGTTACTCTACAGTTGGGTATGTTTGAGCAAGTATAGTGTGCAAGTCACCTCCTTTGCCTTCTATCTGCACACCCTCCTCTCCTATCTTTCCTTCTTTTCCCTCCCTCTCACACCTCTTTCTTTTCTGCCTCCTCTTAACGTCTTCCCCTTCGTCTAATCTCCACCTCCAGACTCATTTATCCACTTCCGCCCCGACTGAATTCCCTACTTTTCCATACTAAACTTTTTCATCTTCTGTCCCTCACCTCTGCCTGACTCAACCTCCATCTTGCCACTTCCAGATTCATTCCATACTATTCACCCCAGGCTTATCTCTGCAAATTCATTGCTGTCTCATCTAAACCGCTATTTCTCGCGGTAATAATTGTAATGAAAAAGGGGCACAACAATCTTAGGTACCAGATGAAAATTTCCAGTAACCATGACGACCTGGTACCTGGAGTTTGGTCTAGCCTGGTGTAGTGGGCATGATTTGTTAGCCTTTAGATGTAGGTTAAGTCTTCACTTTTTCCATTAAGCATATCCTTAATTATTAATGTATGTTTGTTGTATTTGTCTTTTTAGAATTATGAATGTTTCATTGTAATGTCGCTTAGTAATGTTGATAGGCAGCTAATAAAGGTTTAAAATAAATTTACTTCAGGATTCGTGACTTCTTACAGTTGCAAAATCCAATTGTGCTTTTTTTACTTTCCTACAGGAGGAAATATTTGAAAACCAAGAAGCATCTGAGATGGCCCCTGAAGTCAGAAGTTCTTATGAAGAACCAAGCTACATCCATGACTGGTGTCAGCTTAATCCTTTCTGCTCCTCAGCCCCTAACATTTCATGGACACCAGGCCTTCAAGAATTCCCCTTCCTCAGTAAAGGAAGATCTAATCCATGGAAAGGAAGAACATCCAGTGATATACTCATCATTAGAGAGCCAGATGGGTCAGAAAAATGCAGCATCTCCTAGTCAGCAAATCTGGCACAATTCTGAGACACTTCCTCTAAAACTTCATGAAAAAGGAGACCAAACTTCAGTATTGCAATACATCTCCAGCCCTGGCACTTCTTTAATAGAAAGCATTTTGGGACGAAGCAAAGATCTAGAATTTGGTCCATTCCATGCTGAGGACAGAATGCTCAGCTCCTCCATGAAAAGCAATGTTGATGTCAATTTTATGCTTGTCCCTGTGGAGTCTCCTGTTCCACATGTTTCATTCATTAATCACTCTAGATCATCAAGTCTTCCCAGAAACCTGGGGGATTGTCTTGCTGTTTCTGAGGGCTCTGAGGACCAACAGTATTCCTGGTGCTCAACCACCTTGATTAATACCTTGATTCAGAACTCTGCACAGGGCCAGCCATATGGGCTAATAGACATGAACCACCATGGTGAGTATGTGGAATCTCTCTCTGTGCCAAGTACTTTAAAAAGACCTTCATTTACTGCAGCAACTCTGGAAGGAAACGCTGCTGGCAAGTCCTTGATTCAGCTTCCTAAAACAACTGGTTTGCTTCAGCCAAGGGCCTGGTTCATATCTCTAGCTAACAGGCCCTTTTCAAATGGTGTTGCCTTTGGGAAGAAGGACCAGAACAACATAACAAGTCTGGATTCTGGTGTGGATGTTATAGAGCTTCAGGTAAGACAGGACAGGGAAATGGTTGTTAAGGAAGTAGCTGAATCAGGAGAGATGATAAAACACCTAAGAAGCCATGAAGAATCTGGTGGATCAGAACAGAGCACAACACGGCTGGTGCGTGAGGAAGGTGATGAAATCAGTAGGCTCATGGGAAGGGAGCGATTGGACACTGAAAAGCAGACTGCACATAAGGAAGCTGCCATAAAGTTGAATGAAGCACACTATCAAAGCAAAAGAAGTCTATGGCAGAAAAGGGAGGAAAGACCATTAATGGGAATTAACTGAATGTTGCAGACCTAATGCAATGCATTTCAGACAGTGCATAAGTTTAATGCATCTATAATGTCCTTATTCAGTTAGTTGATTTTTTTGCTGAAATGTATAATTAGCTCTTTACGTTTCAGCAAACAATCAACTATAAATAATTATTTATTAATCAATAGGGTTAACCACAATACCATTCACTTCATAATAATGTCAACCTACTGGGGTGACCCAAAGCTCATTTGTTGGACCCCTTTTGAACTCCAAACTCATAGGTTTTCCAGTCCAGTAAACAGCAGATTCCTTTTCATCTGCAAATCTAAAAATAAAAATATTTCTTCATTTAGCATTAATTACTACTTCCACTATAAATTTATTTATTTATTTATTTTATTTATTTATCTATTTCTTCTATACCTATATTTCTATTCTATACCTATATTTCTTCTAAATCAAGTTCTTTAGTGATGTACTCGTGTTTAATTATGACTGGAAAACCTATGAGTTTGGTGTTCAAAGGGGGTCCGACAAAAAGATAAGAAAAGCAGTTGGGTTTACTGTGAGCTTTGAGTTGCTCCAGTGGGTTGACGTTTTGTTATGAAGTGAAATGTAGAGAACTTGCATGACCACCTGGTTTCCTTCTGGATCAGTCCCACATAATGTGTAGTTCTTATGGCCCTTAACTATTTTGCTTCTGAACCAGTAGGGTATATGCATAAAAGAGCAGCTCTTTAACTCGATTACAGGGAGCTAAATTTGAACAAAACATAAGTTCTGAGGTGGAAGTGGTTTTAGAGGGATCACTGCACAGAGTGAGATACCTTTTCTACTAAGTGCAGAATCGTAAGCCAGGGAATATTTTTGAATGAACTGCTCATTTTGATGGACTAATCAATATTCCCTGTTGGCTTACTGATCTGGTATTCTCCTTTCCTAATCTCTTACCCTTTATGCCAAGGGGGATACAGACTCAAAAGAAAAACTAATGGCAACAGAGATCGTGAGATGGCAGTGGCTTAGGAAATGCTTCCACCCGCCAAGGAGAATATCCTTCCCTAATCACGCACACAGTGCATGAGAGGAGTAACTGTGCAGTCAAGCTTATGAATTTTGTAATGTTGATGATTATTATTTTTGGCTTCACACTATCTTTGTGTATTTTTCTCCCAACCCTAACACAGAACTTGCATTAGCTCGAGGTTTGGAAGGCAACCACTTCCAATGTGACCCTCTTCCAAGGTGACCCTCAGCGCCACTTGTAGACCAAAAGGAGTTGCCATTGAAGCAGCAGCTACCATCCTTCCTCCCTGGGGTCTGCTCCACAAACGCATCCAGACTGGGCTGGCCATTATGAATGGGGATCCAATCAGTAGAATGGGTGAGCCAATGGGACCATAGCCAGACCAATATTTTTCTCAACACCGCATCAGTAGCTAGAGAATAGTTTGTTTCGGTCACACCAATTAAAAAGTTGTTTCACTGCTCTGGAATGGGGATGCAAGCCTGACGGGCGGTACCATAAGGCCACCAACAATTAGTGACGTATTTTAAATCTGATTCATTCAGGAAGAGCCAATTTTAAATGACATCTTGGATAACACACTATGAAGAACACAGAATTCATAAGCCCTTATATAGCTGTGGATTTTACATATTTTACCCTATAATCTTGTATGTTGAATGGCAGCCTAATTCACCTTGAAATCTTCATTCTAATAAAAACCTTACAGTTTTTAGATTTAAAACAACATATATAAAAATGAAGCATTTTTTCAAAACTTTTGACCCTCTTCTGTTTGTGAGTCCTGTCATGTGGAAGCAGAGGAGATCACCACTAATGTGCATCAGTAGAGTCCAAAGTTGCTAGTACACGAACAAACCCCAATGCCCTTTCTCACATACACACCTTGACACCTCTCCCAAACCTGGCACGAAGTATCCTAGCACTAAATACTTATTAAAGTAAATGCATTTTCTTCCTTTATAAAGTGATCTGTGTCATATTGCTAATGAAAAAAATCATTTGAAAAAATGTTCAATTTTTCACTGGAAACCAGATTCTGTCTGCAGTGTCTGAGTGGTATTTTGTAACACTCAATAACCAGAGGTTTGTAACTTTTTTTTATACTATCTCCCCATCCTCGTTTTTACTTACACTCTTAATGCCCTCATACTCTTGAGGAAGGGTTGTAAAGTTGTTTTATACTGTTTCTAAATAAAAATGTTAAGCTTTCACCAATGCACATGTACAATTTCATATAA
The DNA here is from genome assembly GCA_033557465.1 of Ichthyophis bannanicus. Taxonomy (NCBI): domain Eukaryota; kingdom Metazoa; phylum Chordata; class Amphibia; order Gymnophiona; family Ichthyophiidae; genus Ichthyophis; species Ichthyophis bannanicus. The sequence continues at coordinate 734,915,502 of CM066033.1, read as the reverse complement.
AGGGGGACTGCTCTTGAGAGCTTGTGACGTGTTTGGTTTCAAGCTAAGACTGGAGCTCTGATGCTTGAAAGATGGCATCTGCTCCAGAGCCAGAGAAATGCCAGAGTACACAGGGACAGTCAGAGCTAGCAGGAAAGGAGGTGGTGATATCTCTCTGTACAGTTCACTGGGAAGACCTCCTCTGGAATACCCTATTCAGTTCTGCATCCTTTTGCAAGTAACACAAATGAACACAGTAGAAACATAGAAACATGATGACAGAAAAAGACCACAAAGCCCATCTAGTCTGTCCTTCCATAACTACAACAGTCCACTTTTTACCTTTAGAGATCCTCTGTGTTGGTCCCATGCTTTTTTGAATTCAGTTACTGTCCTCATCTCTACCACCTCCACTGGGAGACTATTCTATGGATCCACTACTCTTTCCGTAAAGAAATATTTCCGCATTTCACTCCTGAATCTATCTCCCTTCACCCTCATCCCATGTCCCCTCGTCGCAGAACTTGCTTTCAATTGAAAGAGGCTCTCTCCCTGAACATTTATGCCACGGAGGTATTTAAACATCTCAATCATATCACCTCTATCCCGCCTTTCCTCTAAGGTGTACATGTTAAGATCCTTAAGTCTGTCCTCATATGCTTTATAATGAAGACCACTAATCATCTTAGTAGCAACCCTCTGCACCGACTCCATCCTGTTCACATCCTTTTGAAGGTGCGGTCTCCAGAATTGCACACCATACTCCAAATGAGGTCGCACCAAAGACTTATACAGAGGCATTATCACCTCCTTTTTTCTGCTAGCCATTCCTCTCCGTATGCACCCAAGCATCCTTCTAGCTTTTGCCGTCGCCTTTTCTACCTGTTTAGCTACTTTAAGATCATCGGACACAACTACGCCTAGGTCCCGCTCTTCTTTAGTGGACAAAAGTACTTCACCTCCTATACTGTATTGCTCCCTTGGATTGCTGCAGCCCAAATGCATGACCTTACATTTTTTAACATTAAATCCCAGTTGCCAAATTCTAGACCATTCTTCAAGCTTAGCCAGATCCCTCCTCATGTTATCTACACCTTCCTGGGTGTCTACTTTATTGCAGATTTTGGTATCATCCGCAAAGAGGCAAACCTTACCCGACAGCCCTTCCGCTATATCACTAACAAAGATGTTAAAAAGAATCGGACCAAGGACAGATCCCTGGGGCACACCACTGGTAACATCCTTCTCCTCAGAGTGAGCTCCATTTACTTGTACACTTTGTCGCCTCCCACCCAACCAATTTCTAACCCAAGCAGTAACTTTAGGGTCCATCCCTAGGGTGCTCAGTTTGTTTATAAGTCGCCTGTGAGGAACAGTGTCAAAGGCTTTACTGAAATCTAAATACACCACATCTAGAGCTCTCCCTCGGTCCAACTCCCTGGTCACCCAGTCAAAGAAATCAAGACCTGCCTCTGGTGAATCCATGCTGCCTCGGATCCTGTAATCCGCTGGACTCCAGAAACCTCACTATTTTCTCTTTCAACAGCGTTTCCTTTAATTTACTCACCACTGAAGTTAAACTAACCGGCCTGTAGTTTTCAGCCACATCCTTACTTCCGCTTTTGTGTAAAGGCACCACATGAGCCTCTCTCCAGTCCTTTGGCACCACTCCCGACTCCAACGAGGCATTGAAAAGGTCAAGTCAGTGGAGTTGCTAGAACGTCCCCAAGTTCCCTCAGTATTCTAGGGTGTATCCCATCCGGTCCCATCGCTTTGTCTACTTTAAGTTGAGCTAGTTTCTCACGAACACAGTCTTCTGAAAATTGTTCAAGATGTCCCTCGCTTCTGTTCTTATTTGTGGGTGTTTTCTGAGGTCCTGCTCCTGGTTCTTCATCTGTGAACACAGAACAAAAATATTTGTTAAGCAATTCCGCTTTATCCTTATCAGCTTCTACATATTCCCCCCCTGTACCCTTGAGTCTGACAATACCACTTTTGCCCTTCCTCTTCTCACTAATATATCTGAAAAATGTCTTATCCCCCCCATTTTATTGCATTGGCTATTTCCTCCTCCTTTTGAATCTTTGCCTTCTTGACTACTTTGCTAGCTTCTCTAAGTTTTTCCAAATACAGATGCCTGTCTTCCTCTCTCTGTGATCTCTTGTATTTCATGAAGGCCTCCCTCTTTTTCTTCACTTTTTCAGCTACTTCCTTCGAAAACCATAGCGGTCTCCTGTTCCTTTTGCCTTTATTTACCATTTTAACAAAAAGGTTGGTTGCCTTTAAAATACCCCCTTTCAGCTTTGTCCACTGTTGTTCTACATCCCCCAGCTGTTCCCATCCCACTAATGACTCCCTGAGGTATTGGCCCATCTTCGCAAAGTTAGTCTTCCTAAAGTCTAAGATCTTCACCTTGGAATGGATTCTAACAGCCCTAGTCCTAATACTGAACCACACCATCTGGTGATCACTGGATGCAAAATGATCTCCCACTACAACATCAGAAACACTTTCACCATTGGTAAGCACCAAGTCCAGTATGGCCCCTTCACTTGTGGGGTCTGTTACCAATTGCCTGAATAGTTCTCCCTGTAGAGAATCCAGGATCTCCTTACTCCTAGATGATACTGCAGCAGGAATGTGCCAATCGACATCTGGCATATTGAAATCTCCTAGCAGTAGCACTTCCCCTTTCCTAGCAATGCTGCGTATGTCTTCAATTAACTCTCTGTCCACCTCTTCCTCTTGTGAGGGAGGTCTGTATATCACACCAATGCAAATAGATTTCTCTTTCCCTCTTTCTAGTTTAACCCACAATGCCTCCTCTCTCCCTTTTAAGCTCTGTAATTCCAAAGCTTTAATAGTAGTTTTTACATATAGTGCTACTCCTCCTCCCCTTCTTCCTACCCTGTCCTTTCTGAATAAAGTATAGCCAGGTATAGTTACATCCCAGTCATGGTTTTCTGTGAACCATGTTTCTGTAACTGCCACTAAATCTAAGTCAGCCACTCCCACCAAAGCTTCAACTTCAGAGATCGTATTTCCCATGCTACGGGCATAAATACACACTGCTTTCCATATGTTACCCCTGTTACCCATTTCCATAAAGGTATTTAATGTATCACTTACCTGGGGGCTTTCACTTACCTGGGGGCTTTCTTCACCCATCCCCAACGAATCTAGTTTAAAGCCCTCTTCAGTAGATTAGCCAGTCTACTACCAAAGATGTGTTGACCTTTCTTGGACAGATGGATGCCATCTCTGCTCTGCAACCCTTGGAACAGCATCCCATGGTCTAGGAAACCAAAACACTCTCGAAGACACCATCCACGCAGCCATGCATTAATCTCCAGGATGCGAGCCTCTCTGCCTTGGCCTTTACCCTCAACAGGGAGGATTGAAGAGAACACCACCTGTGCACCTACTTGCTTCACCCTCTGTCCCAGAGCCATGAAGTCACTTTTGATACGTTCCCAGGTATACCTGGCAGTATCATTTGTTCCAACATGGATTAGCAACATTGGGTAATAGTCAGTGGGCTTGATGAGTCTCGGCAAACTCTCTGTAACATTTTGGATCTTGGCACCAGGCAGACAGCATACCTCTCTGGACATCAAGTCTGGTCGGCAGATGGACGCCTCAGTACCCCTCAGAAGAGAGTCTCCAACCACCACTACCCTTCGTTTCCTTCTGGTCACTGATTCCGCAACTATGGGGTACTTGAACTCTGGTTCTTCCCTTTCCAGGGATGCTTTCACCTCCTCCACTTCCAGGGCTGCATAATGGTTCTTCAATTCAAGGGCTGGAGAAGTTGGATTGGTGATTTTGCAGGCTCTGGTGACTGTTGTCCAACCATCGACATTCTGTTGGCACCCATCTTCTCCTGTGCTGGAGAGCCTGGTTGCTGCAAGCAGCATCTCATCAATGTACTTCTCACTGTCTTGTATGCTCCTCAGCCTCGCCACCTCCTCTCTGAGTTCCTCCACTTGTTTCCTCAGAGCTTCAGCATGCAGGCACCCTGCACATGGAACCGGTTCTTCAACTGGCAATAGGACCTCTGTCTGGACCGAGGCAGAAGCTGTAACGGGGGCAACAGCTTTAGCAATACGATTTTTCCCAGCCATTGTTCTGTTTGTGGAGCTTAGGTATCTGTTAAAGCAAAAGAGAGAGAGATCTACCAAGTACCAGCTGGTTTCGCAGCTGTCCTTTCAGAGAAAAAGCAGTTAAATCTCTTTAATTATATTCAAAATGTGCTGGTCCAATTCACTGTGATGTGTTAAAGGGGGAGGTGCCCTATAAAGCAAGACTGCTCACTAGGGGTGGGTGGGAGTCAGGGTGGGTAGGGAGGGAACTAACACCTGATGAGGTGTTAGCAGTTCCTGAACCTGAAGAGGTTACAGAGTTCAGCAACCTACTGTGCTCAAGTACAGTTCCCCTAAAACAGCAAAAATGAAATAACCTTGCTTTAAAAAATATACACAAAACCCTTTTAAGAGCTCCCAGTCAGAGAGCTAGCAATGTTACAAAAAAAAAAACCAAACAAAGAACCCTCAAATCCTTACTTACTGTTTGATGTGTGGAGCCCTGGTTAAGAAAGCCTCAAAAGGGCAGGGCAAAGCAGCCTTTTTATGCAGGCTTCAATTGCACTCAGGAAACAGGCCCACTAACTCCTGATGAGGTGTTAGCAGTTCCTGAACCTGAAGAGGCTACAGAGTTCAGCAACCTACTGTGCTCAAGTACAGTTCCCCTAAAACAGCAAAAATGAAATAACCTTGCTTTAAAAAATATACACAAAACCCTTTTAAGAGCTCCCAGTCAGAGAGCTAGCAATGTAACAAAAAAAACAAACAAACAAAGAACCCTCAAATCCTTACTTACTGTTTGATGTGTGGAGCCCTGGTTAAGAAAGCCTCAAAAGGGCAGGTCAAAGCAGCCTTTTTATGCAGGCTTCAATTGCACTCAGGAAACAGGCCCACTAACTCCTGATGAGGTGTTAGCAGTTCCTGAACCTGAAGAGGTTACAGAGTTCAGCAACCTACTCTGCTCAAGTACAGTACTCGGGGAATGTCGCACCATGTGCCTCTAAGAACCTTGTTAATTTGCAAGTTTTGATTATCCAGAAAGTCAGACTTTTTAATTGCCACCTTCAAAGTTCTGGAGTTGGCCATCCCAGAATGTAAATAACAGGAGTTGTCATTGATTACACAGGTACACGAAAAAAAAAATTTTTTAAACTGCCTCTAATGTTTCGATTGATTTTTACGTTTTTTGGTGCGCTGAATCCAAATCTGGTAACCAATTTGCTCCATCACGTACAGATTTTTTGCTACATTGGGTTAGCAGTTTGAGGTGAACGTTTCAGATTGAGTGCGATCGAAATAAAAGTTTCTTGGATGAATTCTTTATACTAATTGTTTAGTAGTTATTCAAATAAGAATAAAGAAAATTGTAACAAGGCAGCACGTAAGAATAGAGTAATGTCAACAAAATACACTGTGATGGTAGCAAAATTGTCTGCACTTAAAACAGCCACATACATGTGCACAAACATTGAGCATATAAGAGCGAGGTTAGACACAAAGCAAAGCAAAGAAATGTGCAAAAAATGTTGTACAGGTATGTATGTAAGAATAGAAAACGCAAACCGCACCACTGCAATACATGAAGACAAACAACCGATGGTGTGAAAATAAAATTCTAATAAATGAGATCCGACACTGTGGTAATAACTAGCAAATTTTTATTTCAAAGTTTAGTAAAAACACGATATTTGTCAACACAGTTTAGATTTTAAAGTCATTCTTGGGTCAATCAATCTCCTGGTGGGCCCGTTTCTTCTTCCCCGAATGCTTCTCTTGGTGCGCTGCTTGGCGTATTTTTCATCTGGGGTTTCCCGCAGCAGCAACCAGCAGAAATCAGCCATCATAGTGGTGTTCCATCTTCCTTGGTACCTTCTCTCTGCGTCCTTGATGTCCTGGTGAAACCTTTCACCTTGTTCTTCACTGTACGCCCCCAAGTTTTCGGGAAAGTAGTTCACATGGGAGTGCAAGAAATGGACTTTCAGGCTCATGTTACAGCCTTGTTCTTTGAAGGCATTGAGCATCCTGGCAACAATATCCTTATAGTTCTCATTCCGCCTGTTCCCCAAGAATTTGAGAACAACATCCTTGAAGGAATCCCAGGCTTCTTTTTCCTTCTCAGACATCGTTTCAGCGAATGCTCCATCTGAAATGAGTTTCCTTATATCAGGGCCAACAAACACTCCTTCCTTTAGCTTTGCTTCAGAAAGTCGGGGGAACTTTGAGCAAAGGTACCGAAAGCACTCACCATCTTTTGGAAGGGACTTGATGAATTGCTTAATGAGACCCAACTTAATGTGGAGAGGTGGTAATAGAATTTTATCACGAGGTACCAAGCTCTCATGAAGAACATTTTTCTCACCGGGTCTCAAATACTCCAGAATTGGCCAGTCTTTTTTCCACCAGTGTAGGTCGCGGGCCCAGCTATCCCACAAGCAAAGGAAGCAGGGATATTTGGTGAAACCGGATTGCTGCCCTAATAGCATGGATAGAATTTTAAAGTCTCCACAAATCATCCACTTATGCTCATCATAACAAATCTTCTGAAGAATCAGGGCCAAATTCTCGTATTTTTCTTGGAGAATAACAGAGTGAGCAATAGGAACTGAAGCGAATGTGTTGCCATTATGAAGAAGAACACCTTTTATGCTGTCTTTTGATGAATCAATGAACAGCCGCCATTCAGCAGGATCATACTTGAGTTTAAACTTTTCCATCACTCCGTATATATCGTTGCAAAATACCAAATCTTCCTCTTTGCTGAAATACTTCAAAAATTGTGTCTCGCGGTTGTGGTACCAATAAAAAGTTGTTCCTGGTGACAATAGATTTTTCTGTTTAAGCCGAGAACCTAGCAGTTGGGCAGCATCTTTTGGGAGTCCTAAATCCCGGACTAAATCATTCAATTCAGCTTGAGAGAAAAGTTCAGGTTTTGGATCTGGTTCAGTTTCAAACTCGGAAGTACTGGACTCATCAGGAAAAGCCATCTGATGAGTCTCATCATGATCAGAACCGTCCACACAAATATGATCCAAAGATTTTGGTGGTTCAGGCACAGGTACTTCGTTGCTATGAGGCATAGGCCTAATTGCTGAGGGAAGGTTGGGGTAACTTATTACGTTCTTATTTTTAAGTTGTATCCCTTCACAATGCAAGAGCAAAAATAGCAGTCACTGCTGTGGTCTCTTTGTTCATGCCACATCATAGGTATTCCGAAACGAAATGCTTGTTTTTTACCTTTCATCCATAAGCGTAGATCTTCCTCACATGTCTTGCACACTTTGTGAGGAGCCCACGGTTTGTCTTGATCGCCTAACTTCAAACCGAAATAGGCGAAATATACTTTTTTAATAAATGCAGAAATGTTCCTCTGCCGCTTTTTCACGGTATATTCCCCACAAATAAAACAAAAACTGTCCGAAGAGTTGACGCAACCTCTGGCTCTGTGAGCCATCACAAATACACAGCACTGCAAACTACAACTGTAGTGAACCACTTCGGAATAAAGCTGGATTACGACTGAGCAAACAAAAGGTAATAATGAACTTGCAAGAAACTGAAATTTGACAGGAACGTTCATGTCGCAACCACCGTGTTTGAGCGAGCGAACGAGGCGAGGCGAACAGGAAAGAACATGCGCCAGCGCGAGTACTGGATTTAGCCCCCTGCCTCCCAATTGTCCTGTTAATGTATAAAATGGATACAAAACACTCTAAAATATCATGAGGGAGTGTTTCTAGTTAGTTAACCATTACAACCTCTATTTTGGGCCAAGAAAATAAACTGCAGTCGGCTAAAAAGAAATTATGTGAACATTCCTTATATGGGTAAGAAATCTAATTTTGCAAGAAAACGTGACGTGATGGAACATTTTGGCTATTTTTCCTGGATTCAGCACCCCAAAATCTATAGGAATCAGTTGCAAAACTGGAGGCAGTTTTTTGGTAGTGTACCTGTGTTATTAATTCTTGCTTTGCCCTTTTGACTGAATGGATTTCTTACTCTTGATGTTACTAGAAAATTCAATGGGAAAATAAAACACAGCTCACTGCCTGCCAGGATTGGGTCAGCCTTTTTTAGTTAACTAGGCCACCCTAATCTTAGCCCCAGGCAATAGGTGATCTAACCCGCTCTTAAAATCCTTCAGTAAAGAGGAGTCCACCGCATCTATGATCTATGTCCCATTCTTCACAACTCCTAAACACCTTTGCCTTTGGTGATCCAAGGGTTGCTCTCTGCATCCCAAAACTTCAAATGAGATCTAATAATATACCCAGACATAAGAGCAGATGCTAACCTCGCTGAATGGCATGTGGTTTTGTGCCATCCAATTCCCTCTCTTGCTGTTTTATAGCTTCTCCCAACCTCCACTTACAAAAACCAGTAGAGAAATTACCACCACAACCCTGGAGAGAGTGATTTTATTTGGCACAGGCAAAGAGGAGCAACACTTTGTACAACTTTCATGTTCTTCTGCGTGTGTTACTACTTCAGTTGACCTTCTGTATAACAGCATTCACCAACCTACTTTGATACAACCATTGGAAACTGCTTTCACTTGCTGCCAGGTGGAAGTGACACTCAATGCCCAAGAAACAATTTTTTATCATACAGATTTTATCAGCTTCCTCCAATGCTGAATCTTTTCACAGATATTAATCTGTGACTGGTAGGCCAACAGTGTCCTTAAAGGTAGAAGACTGTCTATAATAGATGTGAAAAATGTGACAGCAAAAGTTGCACATGACCCAGTGGAGAATCTGTCGTAGGAGGATAATCCTTCATATCGTCATAAGAGGTAACTGGTATGTATACCACCAGCTGCCATGTAATTCAGTGCAGATGTGGCAGAGGAGTGCTTGGCCAGCCCACTAGTCTAGGTGATGGTAGGGCCTTCATTTCCAAAGCAGTGCCACAATCCTGATTCACATGTTGCATGTTCTAGAACAGCATGTATATCATTAGAAACAGTCCCATTCTACAGTAGCAGGCATTGCACCAGACCTACTGGCTTGAGCAGCATGCTGCGAACCATGGAAGCCAGGGTTCAAACCCAGCTTCTTCTAATGAAGCTTCTTGTGATCTTGGGCAAGTCAGTTTCACCCTCAGTCGCTGAAGGTCCAAAACTTAATGTAAGCCTCCTTAGGCAGGGAACTAGCTACACACCTGATTGTAATTCACCTTCAGCTTGGATTTAGAAATGCAAGTCATTTAAATATATAAAATCCAAATCTAATCCATAAACCAGCATGATGTTCTCTTTCAGTAGTGCAGTGTATGTTTCAAGAGGCAAGTGCTGCGTCTGTGGGGGCACTGACCCAAAGAGGTTTTTGTGGCCCAGGTCAGCCTCCTTCATGATGACATCAGGAAGATTCCAGCTCTCTGGAAAGCTGTGAGAGGATCTTCTGGTTATCGATGACTTTCATATGCTGTATGTAGGCCCAGGTGCCAGCTGGATTCCGTACGGTCAAAGACTGCTCAGAACCTGCAGAGACATGAATAAAGTAGTTAGAGAGCTGCTAGCAATTTAGGAATTCATATGGCAACTAATATTTGCTTAAGGAATTGCTTGCGGGCTGTGATTGGATAGACAAGATTATCCAGAGATGATGGTGATGTGTGAAAACTACACAGGTCATAAGATGCCAAAGAAGGGGCCTCTGTGTATAATTCTTACAGCACTCCAACAAGAGGACTTAGAACTTGCAGGAGATCTGTTTTTTCTTCAGGTTGAAATATTATTGTATTAACAGGAAGTGCAAACAGTTCCACAATAAAAGGGAGTATCAAGCACAACAATTGTCTCCCTAATCATATATGCCAAATTCACAAAATCTAGAGATGAAGATTTTTCTCACACTTTCCATGTCAGTAGGTTCTTAATGTTTAATTACAACTAGTGCATAAAATATACATTGTTGTATTTATATAATACAGAAAGTGTAGTGTTTTTTCTTCTCGGGATATATTCCTAGGTCGTGCACACGTCTTAAGTTTGTGTCCTTTCTTCTTCCTCTTTTCTTTCTGTCCTATTGCATTCTCATATCTTTTTGCCTTCTCTCTTTTTGATTTGCCTCAGACCGTGATCAAACCAAAAACATCTCCTCTAGGTACTGCTACCTGAGCTGATGCACTGAATCCATCACCAAATCTGACTCGGTCTTGTGCGCATAGACACACACACGCTTAACCAGTGCATTGCTCATTAACACAGTCAAACCTAGTGTTGAATTACATGCTTGTGTTCCTTTTGCTCTTATATTATGTTTATTTCTTGTTCTGTTGCCATGGTGTCCAAGTGGCAGGAATTAGCCCTTGAAATGATTCCTTCAGGAGATGATGCTCCTCGTCAGGGACGCCCCATTTACTGACTGTCACAATTCCTAGAAGAATCACCTGGAGTATCATATCCCATTATGGATCCTGTTAGCACTGGGCTTACCACTGGGGATTGTTGTCTGCACAGAGGCAGAAACCGATGCTTGGGCTGGGGAATCCATGAAGCATGACTTATAGTGATGGAAGAGATGCTGTAAAATGTAATATTGCCTCAGTACAGATGAAAAAATAATGCCCTTTAAATGCTGAAGATTGCATTAGTGCATTAATAAAGATTTATGAAAGCGGAATGTTCATTAAGAAGTGGTATGTCTATTGAGAAGTATTTTGGAAATAATTATAATAGAAAGAAAATATGCAAGGGTACAGCAAATGTGGGTTGATGGAGGAGATTCTTCAGTGTCAGCAACTACCATCTCCCGGAAGCATGCTCACATCTGCTCCAGTCAACATGTTTGATTATTGACAGGTGCTCTTACTGGTTGATATCCGGATGCTGCTTGCATCTTCCAGGATGTGGTGAGGACGACTCCTTAGTGGTGAAAGTGGAACTGGAAAGGAAAGAGAGTTTCTATTTAATGAACAGCTTACATCGCAAAATATTTCTGTGTACTTAGCTAGCAGGTGATGGAGGATGGAAATCCTCCTAAGAGTATGTTATATGCTGCTCTCAGAACCGCTGTGCCGAGTGTGCCATGTATTCTCCAGGGCTCTCTTCCTTACTCAACTTCTCCCTCATGGGTCTGGTCTTCCTCCTCCTCCATCTTTTAGGGACTCTGCTTTTAAAGTCTATCTGCCCTAGTCCTGCAGTGTATCCCCAGCTTGTTCAGTGCCTGCTCTTCCAGCCACCCCAGCAGCTTAGCCCCTGAGCTGTTGTGTACTATATTGTGAACAAGCTGTGCTGCACGATTAGTTGCCACATACCATGAAACCTTCCCCTTCCCCTCTTCACATGTGCTATATATAATCCATCCTGATCTGCTAGTTCCAAAAGACCCTTACAGTGAAACACCAATGACCCTATTACCTTCTCATAGAATTCCTGCCCATGTTTTTCTGATGAATGTTTTTTGACTGCAAAGATACCATCCCACCCATCTGCCCTCTGCCCAGTTCCTTCCTCCTACCAGTCCCCCAAGAGCTTTTTAATCAAGAAACCAAAGCTGGAAAAAGCTTTCCTGAGGAACAAACCAGGTCAAAGATCAAGGTTCTGATGAACACTGGGAATCTGAGAGCTCAAGGTGCAATTGGCAGCTCCAAAAGGCCAGGAGCAGAGATGGGGAGGTCAATAGGTCAGAGTTAAGTGGAAACATGAAGAAGTGCTTAGAAAGGGGTCTTTCCCTGGAAAGGAAAAGGGGTCACTGGAGATGCATCGTAAATGAGAGAAGATAAAGACCAGTATTGGTCCATGCAGAATTGTAGCTGAGAGGGGAGAAAAGGAAATCTAATCTGCACTCAGGAGATGGAAGTCAGAAAGTAGGGTATGTGGAATTCATGCATCTCAGATTCATAAACGTGTGTTTTCATAGTTTTGGGATTGTAAGAAGACTGAGAACTTGAGTTTAGTGACTTGTTATTTTGCAGCCAACGTAGCTATTCGTTACAGCAAACGTTTCTGATATACTCTGAGGCACTGCCAAAAAGGGGCAGCACACATGTCCAAAAAATTTGTTTCCTGATCTTTTTTTGTCTGGATCTTTTTCAATTTTCAGGTGTTTTCTTGGTTAATTTCACACATTTGTTTTTAAGTAAAGTCATTTTTATTAGTTTCACAAAAGCTTACAGTTAGCATACAGTCAGTCGGGCCAGCAAATGCCCAGTAATAACAACAGTCAGAAGTAAAAGTCTGATATCAGCAGCGGCATATGAGTACATACAACAGACAATCAAGAACGAAGGAAGTAACAAAATGATCAACCCAAATAACCCGGGGTCCTAATTACCAGAACAAAATGCAGCCATACCCCAGGTCCCACAGATTATAACCTTAAGACAGTTGAGTAACTCCCTTCGTGCCCAACCTAAACAGAGACAAGGACAATAGCAGACCTGAACCCCCTCCCCCTCCCCTCCCCTTCCCCTAAACTACCCACCCGCGTCTCATCTAAAAGAGACCATCAATACCTCCCAACGATCTCTCAATGCTCAGCAGCCCGGCATCCCCCCTCTCGTAGAGTCCTCCTCCAGGGACAATCCCCGCTACTCAAGCCTACTATTTAAATCTATATTCGGGGTTTGCAACAGGGGTGCCCAGATGCCTTGAAAGCGGGCCCACGCTTTACTCCCAAGAAGTCGGGCCGTTCTGCCCTCCATAAGACCGAGGTCACCCATCAGTCGTTCCCACTCCAGTATCCCCGGGCCCCCCTCCGATAGCCAGTGGCGCAAAAATACAGTGTTTAGCGACTAAAAAGCTCTTCTCACACAGCCTTCTCTGGGCGTCTGTTCCCTGAAACCCCACACCACCCACATGAAATAAACACCACAGTGGGTGCAAGCCGACCTCCCCTCCCACCCAGAGTGACAATTTGGTCCGCACCGCTCCCCAAAAGATTTGAGTTAAAGGGCAAGACCAAAAGCGATGAGACAGGGTACCCACATTCCTCTTACAGAGACCACACACATCTGACGCCAGAAGTCCCATCTTCCGCGCTCCAGTCTCCGAGACGTACGCTCGCCATAGCAGTTTAAATTGCAGCTCGCGGTAGCGGACAGCCTCTGAGAGCTCTTGAATTCTATGAAAGGCTGTCTCCGCCAACTCTACTGTAAGATCCACCATACCATCCCTGTTCCATCTCTCTACCAGCGGAATTAGTCTCCCCAAACTTCCGGGAGGAATCAAGAGTTCTCTCAACTGCCGAGCCGTAAGATGCTCTTGGCATTGCTCCAGTAATAGCCAAAGGCTATGTTGACGTGAAAACAGTTCAGCTCCTCCCGGAACACTACCCACATAGTGCAGTACCTGTAAGTAATAATAAAAAGTCTCCTGCAAGCGATACTTCCTCGACAAAACCTGGAAAGAATCCAGCTGGTCCATATTCTCCATTCGCAGTTGCCCAAGGTATTCAATACCAACTCGTGACCAAAGTTGGCTTACCCCACCGGCACTCCCCGGCGTAAAATTCCCGTTGCCTTTCAGAGGCAGGCAGTCCGTGGCTCTCCAAGGCCTGCCTCTAGATCGACATAGGTATTTCCAGACAACTCGTAGCGTGCGCAGATAGGGAGACACTCGCCACGCCAGGGGAAGCGCCACACCTCCACAGTGAAGCAGATAGGCCCTATGCCACTTTTCGGAGAATTGATCGATCAGGGTGAGCGGTATCCTCTCGACGTTCCCCACCACTACATCACTCAAGCGCCGCGTTACACAGCAAAGATTGTAGGACCGTAAGGGGGTCAGACCTAGGCCCCCCTTGGCCACCGGCCGCATGAGCGTCTCTAGCGCTATACGTGCTCTCCGTGATCTCCACAGAAAACGGCCAAGGTGTCCATGAAGCTCCCGCAGATCCCGCCTGGTTAACCAAAGGGGAAGGTTCCGCAACAAATACAACCAACGCGACCACTCTATCATACGTACTAGTGCAACCCGCCCCATCAGAGATAGGGGTAGATCCCCCCACCTCTGCAGCTTTGCTATGGTAAACTTGAGAAGCGGTCGAACATTAACCGCATAGAGGGATTGCAAACGGGCTGGAATTTGGACGCCCAAATAATGTATGTGCTCCTTCGCCCAACTAAGCGGAAATGCGCCCCGCCAATTACCTCGCGACTGATTATCTACATCGAGCACCATCGACTTCAGTTGATATGGAGCCCTGAAAACCCGCCAAAATGTTCAATCAGATTAAGAGCCTCTGGTAAGGACGCCAGCGGCTGCGTCAGACACAACAGGAGGTTGTCCGCAAACGCGCTGACCTTGATGCTCCCTCCCCGCCACTCTATATCCGCTATCTGCGTGGACGCTATTAAAGAAAGCAAAAGAGTTTCCAATTGTAACACATAGAGTAGAGGGGAGAGCGGACAACCCTGACGCGTGCCACGATGTAAGAGAAAAGGTTGGGAGCACACACCCCCAATGTCCACCACTGCTCGGGGAGCGGTATACAACGCTTGTAGCCCCTGCAAGAACGTCCCCTGAAAGCCAAACCTACGGAGAGCCGCAAACATATAGCACCACGACACCCTGTCAAAGGCCTTCTCGGAGTCTAGGCTGACAAGGAGCAACGGGTCCTGGGCAAGTAACGTCTGCTCCATACCCAGCAACACCTTGCTGATATTGACCGAGGCTTCCCTACCTCTAACAAAGCCAGCTTGGTGGGGACCCACTAACTCAGGCAGGAACAACTGAAGGCGCGCAGCCAACACCGACGCAAAGAGCTTTTGGTCGACGTTGATCAGCGAGATAGGCCGATAAGAGGTGGGATCCTCAAGATCCTTGCCCTGTTTCGGAATCAATGTAATTCGAGCTGTTCTCATATCTCTTGGAAAAGTACCGGACTCCGCTACCTCAGCATATAATGCCACCAGCGTAGGGACTACCGACCGTTCTAACATTTTGTACGCCTCATAGGTGAATCCGTCGGGACCGAGAGCCTTGTGCGCTTTCCCGGCTCGGATCGCCTTCTGTAGTTCCTCTCCCTGGATCTCCCGATTTAACACTGCAATTTGCTCCGCCCCGAGCCGTGGGAGCGATACATGCTCCAAAAAGGCATCCATGAAGGCCTTATCCCCTTCCTCTGAGGCATACAGCTTCTCGTAAAAGGAGCGAAACACCCGTGCTATCTCCTCAGCCCTAGTATATCGCCCACCCTCTTCATCGCGAATCACCATCACCCCGCAGGGTCCATCCTGATCTCTCACCAACCGAGCCAACAGCTTCCCCGATCTGTCGCCATAGCGAAAGAACTGATGACGATAGTACTGTTGAGATTGGATGGCTCTCTCCTGCAGTAAGTCATTCAGCTGCTTCTGGAGTTCAAGATAACCCGCCACACCACTCGGTTGCCTGAGCGTCACAAGCTTGGCTGTCCGAAGCTCCCCGGTTAAGCGGAGCACCTCCGCGTTAACTCTTTTCCGCTCGGCCCCCACATATGCAATAATATGCCCACGGAGGACGGCTTTACCTGCCTCCCAAAAAGTAGCCATCGAATCGACCGTTCCCTCATTAAACTTGACATATTCATCCCAGTGCTTAGCCACAAAATCACGGAAATCCGGCCTATTTGCAAGGTGGCTAGGAAAAGACCATTTGGTAGCTCCCGCCCGCTCACAGCACCACTTCATGCTGACCATGGCATGATCAGACACAAGAATTGGCCCTATCTCCGCTCGTATCACTTTCCCGAACCATTGCTGCGATACCAAGATATAGTCAATTCTTGACCACGTTTGGTGGGCACGCGACAGATGTGTATAGTCTCTGCTATTTTGATGTAGTACTCTCCAGGTATCTACCAGGTCTCCGAACTCGCAAAGATAGCTAACTCCCCTTTTACTCCAGCCCCCCCCCCCCCCGTGTAGGGGTGAGAGCGGTCCAGAAGGGGATCATGAGGACAATTATAATCCCCGGCTAATACTACTGGGATCTTTGGGGCATCCAAAACTCTATGTAAAATAGATTTTAAAAAAACATGGTCATAATTATTGGGAGCGTACACATTCCCAAGGAACAACTCTTCTCCCTGAAGCTTAACATGGGCGAACAGAAATCTACCTTTGGGGTCCACATCAACCTTTAAGATCTCACAGGTTAGATTCTTGTGGATCAAGATTGCAACGCCTTTTCTGCGGGTGTCTGAGGGGGCGGACAGAACCGTTCCCACCCAGTCTCGTTGTAGCTTGGAATGTTCTTTGGCTGTCAGGTGTGTCTCTTGCAACAGAGCCACCTGGGCCTTTTGTCTTTTAAGAGCTTGTATAATTTTAGTGCGTTTCACAGGGGTAGTAATCCCACCAACATTCCAGGTTACAATATGTAAATCAGGGTGGGTAATGTACTCTTTCGACGCATATAATCTTAAGATGAAACAGCTGGAGTTGAGCGTGGGGCAGCCCAGCCTCCATCCCACCCCTTCTCAACGAAACTCTAGAATTGGGGATGTCCCAGACATGGAGAGACCAAAACCCGCCCGGGGGTACGTGCCGCTGCAAAAACAAACCTCCCATAACTTCCCTTTCCCCTACTACCCTCCCCACTCCCCCCCTACCCCTCCTATTCCCCCCCCCCCCGGCCTCTGTCCCCTTTCCCGTCCCCTCCCCAATCCCCCTTAAAACCATCACCAGCCATTATCCTCAGTATCCTCGACTGAGGCCTCGGTCATAGCAATGCCACAGGGCAGCCCTTGTAGTCCTCCCCGCTCCCCCCAGGCCAACCCAAGCCAACCAACACAAGATCCTACAGCTTATCCTGGTGTAGCATTATAAAACAAAGAAAGAAGAAAGTGACAAAAGACATTCAATAACATTGCAATTAGAAACAAACTGCATGTCCAGAGACCCACTCGATCCCTTTACCCCGAGGCCCCGAAGCAGGATCCGCCATCTCTGTGACGCTCTAAGTAGTATCAGTCAGTCCTCACCAACATGATGAGTATGCCCTGTCTGGGCCCTCCACAATGTCACCGACAGCAGGGGTTGTTGGCCCATCGATCAGCTTTCCACCTGCTCTGCGGGTAATGTCGCCAGAAATTGCTTTGCCTTCCCGGCTTGTTCGAATATATGTGCCTTCCCTTGTAGGGTGACCCGCAGCGTGGCTGGAAAGGCCAAGGTGAAGCGGGCCTTCCGACGGAATAGCTCAGCACAGACTGGGGCAATCTCCCTCCGCTTTGCTGCTACCGTCGCAGAGTAATCTTGGAACATCAAAATTTTGCAGTTATTCAACAACAGCTCAGGAAGCTTCCTGTACGCCTGCAGAATTATAGCCTTATGATGAAAGTTGAGAACTCTCAATATGACCACACGTGGTCGATCGCCATCCTCCTTGCGGGCTCCCAGCCGGTGCGCACGCTCAATTTTAAAACAGCCTCGTAGGTCTTCTAGGCCCAAAGCCTCCGGAAGCCAAGTTTCCAAAAAGGGGAGCAGTTCTCTCTCGGCCTTCTCCTGTCCTATCTCCAGTATTCGGAGATTATTTCGCCTCGAGCGATTTTCGAGGTCATCCAGCTTCTGTTGTATCTCCTGCAAGAGTTGCGCGTGCTTGGTCACTTCCCTCTCGCGGCACCCCTCTTCGTTCTCAAGACTGGCGACCCGATGCTCCAATTCGTCAACTCGCTTCCCAAAGTCTGCCAACGAGTCCTCCATGCTATCAAGCTTTTTCATGAGCATGTCAAACTTCGGGTCCAGGAGCTTAACTACTTCCTTAGCGAGCTCCGCAGGGGCCGAATCTATACTCTCACCACCTGGCGAGGCCGGCTGCGTCGGCACCGACGTGGAAGGCCCAGCTTTGGGGAGATTTTCGCGCTCTCGCTTCGGCGCCAGCGGCATGGCAGGGGATCACAGATGCCAACCACGAATAGCGGGCAGCTTCAGAAACCCTCCCGGAGAGAAGGGGAGTATTGGGGAGGCAATTAGCAGAGTTTAAAGCAGAATTATTGATGTGGCTGCCCCGGAGCGAGCGGAAAGCGTCCGCACTCACTCACGCATCACGTGACCTCCTCACACATTTGTTTTTAATGTGCACTTTGTATGCATATCGATTGTATGCACGTTAATTTGTAGCTATACATGTGTATGATTAATTTGCGCACACTAAAACTTTTTAGGTGCCCAAATGAATGAAATGCATACTAATGAAACACATCCCTATTGCCCAAAGCAAAGCAGCTTTAACAGGCCTGGATAGCATCACAATATACTTTCACTTTTCAGTGAGATAGCTGGGCACGCAGTAAAGGAAGGATTTAACAGTTAATGCATTTGATTTCAAAAGTTACATAGTAACATAGTAAATGACGTCAGATAAAGACCAGTATGGTCCATCTAGTCTGCCCAGTAAGAAGGCAGGAGTAGGTGCACCTGCCACTCTGTGCAGGCCACCCCTCCCCATGTCTTTGTTTAGGGGTGAACCCACCGCTCCATGTAGGATACCCCTATTTGTTGAGAAATTAGATGGTTCAGTTTATTTTGATTTTATCCTGTTGCTGTAAAGGGATCCACTGTGTCTGTCCCATACCATTTTGAATACCGTCACTGTGTTTGCCCCCACCACTTTCATCGGGAGGGCATTCCAAGCATCCACCACCCTTTCAGTGAAAAAGTATTTCCTGACATTGCCTTTCAATTTACCACCTTGCAGCTTCATGTTATGCCCTCTAGTTTTACAGCTTCCCCGTATTTGGAAGAGGTTTGTTTGTTCATTATTTCTCTTTATTTAAATTGGTCAATGCAGGATTGTAGCTGAGAAGGGAGAAAAGGAAATCTAACCTGCACTCAGGAGATGGAAGCCAGAAAGCAGGGTATGTGGAATTTATGCATGTCAGATTCATAAACGTGTTACTCTTTGGGAGTTAAAGTTCAACTTTTGGGAACCAAAATGACATTGGACTAGAAATGTGTGATGGAGCTTTGTTGTGTTGCCGACTATTATGCTTAAGAAGAAAGATTTCCTTTTAATATTTCTTCTATCTAAGCGCAAGAGTTTGGATAGGCAGTCTCCTCTACCCTATTACTGCAACAGTAGTATGGTTTCAGCAGAAAATGATAGATGCCACCTCAGTTGGGCATTTCCACTGTGTTGATATAGCCAGGGCAAGGCACTTGCTTTGGAAGTGATATTTTGCTTAGCTTACTAGGACGTCAAATGCCCCACTGAATTGTGGTGAAGTTAGAAGGGTTTCAGGTGAAAAGTCCAGGAAGCCTATTGGACTTTCCTGGATCTGTGCGTTACATTCCCTCTTGATGTGGTTCAAATAGATGTGCAACTTCGACAGAGAGAGAGGTTCAGGAGTCATAAGGGGTGGCGAGAGGAGTGGTTCAAGCTTGAGGCTCTAGCCAAGAGGGGATGAGATTTTCTGTCTCCTTGGTTGAGCTCCCAACCCTTGTGAAACCAGCAGAGATCACAATGGATTCTATCTGGACACTTTAGGCATCTCTGCACCAGATTTGCATTTACAGTATGTTACAATATCACCGCAGAATAATGACAAAGTACACACATGTAAGACTTTGATTGACGGCACAGAACAAAAGATTGAAAAACTTTAGACATGCTAGCCAGGTTAAAGTTGTACAAGTGATAAAGTCAGGATAAACTTGTCAGCTCATAAGCAGTGGGAGAATACTGAGAATATGTTTAAGGCATCTGAATCTGAGATTTTTGAATTTTCCTCAGAGTACATTATTATCTTGGAGTGAGGAGTAACCTAGTAGTTAAGGCAGCAGCCTGGGACCAGAAAGAAATCCCAAATCCCATTGACACTCCCTGTGGCCTTGGGCAAGTCACAGAAGACATTGCCTCAAGTACATACTTAGATTATAAGTCCTTTGGGGACAGGGAAATACCTACGGTACCCGATTGTAACTTGGTTTGCATTGCTACTGGAAAGATATGATCTAAATAATAATTTCTGAAGAAAAATTTGAAATTTCTGGACTCTACTACTTTTGAATTGGCTTTAATCTCCAGGAACAAGCAGGAATGAGTCTTCACATATGGGTACATCGGTACCGACGGAGTCTGCACGGGAACGCTTCCCAGCATCCAAACAAAGAGCTTTTGGAAGCATCCCACCACGCCTGCGTGCTGCCTTCCCGCCTTTTCCAACTGCCTCTCCTCAGTTTTCATTTTTCCGCGGAGCCGGCAGGACGTCCTCCTGTCACCGCAGAAAATTCTTGTTTTATTTCTTTAGTTTTCTTGTGGTCGCGGCTGTCTTCCCGACGCCACCGGTACCGCCGGTCTTTTCTTTTCTTTTCTTGTAAAATCTTCCTTTTTCAATGAATATTTTTTCTCACGGTGTCTTAGGCCTTTTAGGCCTCTTCTTTTTCCTTCATGGAACCGCCAGCCACTTTCTCCAAGAAATGTTCAAACTGTGGTGGTACAACTTTATTTTTAGACCCTCGAAGTTGGTGTCTAACCTGCTTGGGTCCTGACAACAGTTTGGTGAGAAGAGGTCTTCAATATCGAGGTTCCCTCGATACACGGTTTCCCTCCAGCTTCGGGGCACTGTCCCCTTCTTCTTCTACATAGAATCAGGTAACCCACAAACAAGACTAGCCAGCCCTCGAGTGGTAGGTCTCATGCACAGCATGTAGACGGCTCCGGCCTTGCCCTCGAGGGCCTACTGGCTTCAAAACCCCGGCGGGAGTCTTCGGTCTCAAAAGCCTTTCAGGGGTTTCAGGTTGTTCCTGGGGTTCACCCCTCACAGAACATACCTGAGCCGTGTCCGGTGGTAGCATCCGCTTTGAGTGGTACTGATACCCCGACATCGGCACTGGTGTTGGATGAAACACTCCTCACCAGGGATGGTCATCTGGTGTCCTCGGTGCCTTCGGGACCGGGGGATACACTCCAGACTGACCTTTCATTATCGGTACCATCACCGATACTACCACTGACGTCGGTACCCTCCAGACGTGCATCAATAGCCTCGCTTCCTTCGATGCCGAGTCTGGAATCGATCTCCAGTCTGGAGGACTGGGTACCGACTCGCCTTGGTACCGGCTCTTGGCGGTACCGAAGGCTCGGTTCCGATGATTCGGATCCGCAACTCTTGGTTCCCCCGAGGCCGATTGAGTTGCCACTAGCTGACCTTCATTCACCGGTATCAGACACGGTACCGAAGTCGGTACCGATGTCCTCATTACCCTTACGGTCGGTGCCTTCCATGCTTCGCTTATCGATGCCGAGTTTAGAATCGCTCCCTAGTCTGGAAGACTCGGTACCAATACACTTTGGTACCGACACTGATCGATACCGGTAGCTCGGTACCGAGGATAGCACCCGGAGGTTTTCGGTTACCTCGGTACCGATTGAACTGTCACTGACGACTGCTCCGATGTCTTTGTCGGGCTCGACTCCGACATCGGTACCGATATTGGCATCGGTACCGGTATCCACAGTAGCATTGTGGCCAACTCCTACCATGCTTTTTTCAACAGGATCGCTCCCTTCTATGCCAAGCTTGGAGTCGATACCTGGCATGGACAATGTGGTAATGACGGTCGCTGCTCCTGACAGCCAGTACCGGCGACCATCCTTTAAGCATTCCACACTGCACTGTGCAGGATCTTCTATTCCTATATATCTGGATAGCTCTTTCGGTGCTCAGGCTAGTTCTTCAGATCTAACCTGTCCAAGGGAAATTCCTGTTGGGGAACCCTCTTTTCAGAGTTTCCTCCTGGATATAGCAAGATCTCTTGCCATTCCTATCCCAGGACATGATCCTGCACAGGGCTCTCTTTCTACCAAAGCAAAGGAGAACATAATGCTTCCTTTGCATCATTCCTTGCAGGATCTCCTTCTAGGAATGTGGGAAACACCTTTAAGGGTACCCCCACCTTCCAGAGCAACTGATCTCTTATATCCGGTGCCCCCCTCTCCAGGGTTTCAAAAGACTCAACTTCCTCATCATTCCATAGTTGTGGAATCAGCAATGAGGCGGGTAAAGAGCAAGAAAAAGCACTCTTCTTATCCGCCAGGTCGTGAGTCTAAGACACTTGATGCCTTTGGACATCAAACCTTCCAGACATCTATGCTTTCTGCAAGAATTCTCTCATATATTTTCTATATGAGTCTATCTCTTGAGGAATT
Organism: Ichthyophis bannanicus; assembly: GCA_033557465.1. Taxonomy (NCBI): domain Eukaryota; kingdom Metazoa; phylum Chordata; class Amphibia; order Gymnophiona; family Ichthyophiidae; genus Ichthyophis; species Ichthyophis bannanicus. The sequence continues at coordinate 734,893,368 of CM066033.1, read as the reverse complement.
CACAAAGCAATTACATCTTTTGACTCCTTCCCTTCCAGAGTCCAAGAGTGCAGACTTTTCTTCACTTCTCAAGCATCTCCAGAATATCTCTTGGTTTCTTACTCGTGCTTCCCTAGACTCTTGAGTCTTTTAGCAGGACTTCTGCTATAACTATAGGGGCACGACGTAGAGCCTGGCTCCAAGCTTCAGACTTGGACAAATGGGCACAGCACAGACTGGGACATACTCCTTGCATTGGAGACAATCTTTTCAACAAGGAGTCTTTACATCAGGTTACTCAGTTCTCCACTGACTTACCTGTTCCTAGGGGCTGTTCTGCACCTTCTTCTGCCCAGTAGGTAAGAAATGTCCTGCCAAACTTTCTTCCCATAGGAGAAGAAGGTTTTATGCATCATCTGCCCATCATACAGATGTTCCCAAACAGGAGAAGCATCGTCCTGGTCTGCAGAGTTCAACCTCTCATCAGGCTCAGCAAACCCAGCAACCACAGGGTTTCTGATCAATCCATCAGATGACTGTGACTCTTGGGATTAGAATCTGCAGTTGCTTCTTCTCAATAGAGGCAATCCACTGCTGTCATTCTAAATCCTAAACATGGATCTCTTCCCGAAAGACATCCATTCTTTCTGTGTTCTATGAGCTGTCAGGATGTTCATGCTTCTAGGTCACAGGGTTCTCCTCTTTTTCCTGCTAGGGAAAGAGGTCTGTCCACTATCAAACGATAGTTTCCTGTGCCAGCATGTCTTTTTTCCTTTCTATAAACTTACTACTTTGTAAGTTTTCTTCAGCTCTATTCTCTTTACCCTCTTACCAGGGTTTTCCTCTGTAAGAGCGGTATTGCTTCATTGGAGGGCTTTTTCTTCAGCCTCTCTAGTTTTCTTTTCCAGTGCGGAGTTCTCTTCTCTGAGTTGACTCCTCTTTTTCAATCTTGCTTTGAAGCAGTTCATCAGACACGTCCGGAGTTTTCTGCTCTGATTTGGGTAATGCTTTCAGGTGAAGCTCATTACCCAAATCAGTCATACACTAAGGACCTGAGATTAATTAAGCTTCAGGTGAACAAGGTATATTAAACGTATTAGGTACAGTTTTATTGGTATAAATACCCATAGCAACCCCTAGTAAGTAAGAACTTAAAGATCTAGACACAAGCTTAAAACTAAGATGCAGACAGCAGTCCAGCAGTGGGATGGGGGCTTTCCAGTCTTTTGCATTGAGTGTCACATGTATGATTTTCTCCCAGTTGGTGAGAGGTCTTACGTGTGCACTAGGTGCAAGGAGCTCTTTTCTCTCAGGGAACAAGTCCGTTCTCTAGAGGCTAAAGTAGCAGACTTGGAAAACATAAGACACACAGAGAGGTACATAGACGAGACCTACAGGGATACAGTCCTGAAGTCCCACCTCCAGTCTGGCAGCACCCCTGTTGCCATGGAGGAGAGAGGTCACGTGACAGGAGAGCATCACCCTGGTTTGGCAGGAAGTGATCCTGTAACTAGGACCTGTCCTCCAAGTGATGTAAAACCCTCTCGCACCGAGGAAGTTTCTCCAGGGCCATGTGCCCATGAGGGAAGGGTTAGGACAGCCGTTATAGTTGGTGATTCGATCATTAGGCATGTAGATAGCTGGGTGGCTGGTGGACGTGAGGATCGCCTGGTAACATGCCTGCCTGGTGCGAAGGTAGCGGACCTCACGCGCCACCTAGATAAGGTCTTAGATAGTGCTGGGGAGGAGTCTGCTGTCTTGGTACATGTCGGTACCAATGACATAGGAAAATGTGGTAGGGAGGTTCTGGAGGCAAAATTTAGGCTTTTAGGTAGGAAGTTGAAATCCAGAACCTCCAGGGTAGCATTCTCCGAAATGCTTCCTGTTCCACGCGCAGGACCCAAAAGGCAGGCAGAGCTCCGGAGTCTCAATGCGTGGGTGAGACAATGGTGCAGAAATGAGGGTTTTGGATTTGTTAGGAACTGGGGAACATTCTGGGGAAAGGAGGGGCTCTTCCGAAGGGATGGGCTTCACCTTAACCGGGATGGAACCAGGCTGCTGGCATTAACCTTTAAAAAGGAGATAGAGCAGCTTTTAAACTACATATTAGGGGAAAGCCAACAGTCGCCCAAGAGCGGATGGTTCAGAAGAATGTATCCTTGAAGGATACTACCAAAAGCAGAGAGGTTCCACAAAAGAGTAAAGTAGCCCAAATGCCCTCAAGTATGGAGCAGACAGAGCTTAAAGATCCCAATTTACCCATGTCTAACAATAGCCAAATTAACATGAATAAAATACATTCTCTAAAATGCTTGTATGCAAATGCTAGAAGTCTAAAGAATAAGATGGGAGAGTTAGAATATATAGCACTAAATGAAAAGTTAGATATGATTGGAATATCAGAGACATGGTGGAAGGAGGACAACCAGTGGGACACTGTGATACCTGGGTACAAACTATATCGTAATGATAGAGCTGATCAAATTGGTGGAGGGGTTGCGCTCGATGTTAGAGAGGGCATTGACTCAGAAAGGATTAAAGTTTTGCAGGAAACAAAATCTGCTGTAGAATCTATATGGATTGAAATTCCATATAAAAGGGGGAAGGCGATGGCAGTGGGGGTGTACTATCGAGCACCTGGCCAGAATGACCAAATGGATGATGAAATGCTCAAAGAAATCAAGGAAGCTAACAAAAGTTACAGCGCAGTAATAATAATGGGTGATTTCAATTACCCCGGTATCGACTGGGTCAGTGTCACGTCACGACATGCTAGGGAGATAAAGTTCCTAGATGAAATAAATGACTGCTTTTTGGATCATCTGGTTCATGAACCGACCAGAGGGGAAGCCATATTAGACCTAGTCCTTAGTGGAACACCAGATCTAGTGCAAGAGATAAGGGTGTTGGGGCCACTTGGCAATATTGATCATAGCATGATCACCTTTGATTTAATTAGTGGAGGAGGGATAGTAAGGAAATCCACAGTACTACCTTTTAACTTTCGAAAGGGAGACTATGATAAAATGAGGAAAACAGTTAAGAAAAAACTAAAAGGAGCAGTTGCGAAGGTTAAAGATGTACATCAAGCTTGGGTGTTGTTGAAAAATACTATCTTGGAAGCCCAGACCAGCTGTATTCCACGCTTTAAGAAAAGTGGAAGGAAGTCCAAAAAACTGCCAGCATGGTTTAAAGGTGAGGTCAGAGAGGCTGTTGTTGCCAAAAAAGCATCTTTCAGGAAATGGAAAAAAGAGCCAAACGACGAAACCTGGAAACAGCACAAGCACTGGCAAGTCAAATGCAAGGCATTGATAAGGCAGGCAAAGAGAGAATTTGAGAAGAAGCTTGCTGCGGAAGCAAAAACGCGAAATAAAGACCTTTTCAAGTACATTCGTAGCAAAAAACCCGTGAGAGAGTCAGTTGCTCCATTAGATGATAAAGGGGTTAAAGGAGCACTAAGAGGCGACAAGGCGATAGCGGAGAGACTGAATGAATGAATTCTTTGCTTCGGTCTTTACTGAGGAAGATGTAGGGATGTTACCCATGAATGAAGTGATATTTAAAGGTGCGGAAGAATTGAAGGAAATATCGATACATCAGGAAGATGTCTTACAACTATTAGATAAACTGAAGAGTAGCAAATCACCTGGGCCGGATGGTATACATCCAAGGGTGTTGAAAGAACTGAAATATGAGATTGCAGAACTGCTATCAGTAATCTGTGAACTATCATTAAAATCATCTCTAATACCTGAAGATTGGAGGATCGCCAATGTAACACCAATTTTTAAAAAGGGTTCCAGGGGTAATCCGGGAAACTATAGACCGGTGAGCTTGACGTCAGTACTGGGAAAAATGGTAGAAACCATCATAAAGAATAAAATTACTCAGCATGTAGATAGTCACAACCTAATGGGAGACAGCCAACATGGCTTTAGACAAGGAAGATCTTATCTTACTAATCTGTTATGTTTTTTTGAAGGAGTGAATAAACAGGTGGACAAAGGTGAGTCGGTTGATATTGTGTATCTGGACTTTCAGAAAGCCTTTGACAAGGTCCCTCATCAGAGACTTTTGGCAAAACTAAAGAGTCATGGGATAGGAGGCAATGTACTATTGTGGATCAGGAACTGGTTAAAAGATAGAAAGCAGAGGGTAGGGCTAAATGGCCAATTTTCCCAATGGAGAAAGGTGAATAGTGGTGTACCCCAGGGATCTGTGCTGGGTCCGCTGCTTTTTGACATATTCATAAATGACCTGGAAAGTGGAATAATGAGTGAGGTTATGAAATTTGCAGATGACACAAAACTATTTAAAGTTGTTAAAACCCAAGAGGATTGTGAAAAATTGCAAGAGGATCTTGATAAATTGGAAGACTGGGCATCAAAATGGCAGATGAAATTTAATGTGGACAAGTGCAAGGAAGAACAACCCAAACTATGGTTACACGATGCAAGGTTCCACATTAGGAACCACCACCCAGGAAAAAGATTTAGGCGTCATTGTGGATACCATGTTAAAACCCTCGGCCCAGTGTGCAGCGGCGGCCAAGAGAGCAAATAGAATGCTAGGTATGATAAGGAAAGGAATGGAAAATAAAACAAAAGATATGATAATGCCTCTATATTTCCATGGTGAGACCGCACCTTGAATATTGTGTGCAATTCTGGTCGCCGTATCTTAAAAAGGATATAGCGATTTTAGAAAAAGTACAGAGAAGAGCCACCAAAATGGTAAAGGGGATGGAAGGATACTCCTATGAAGAAAGGCTAAAAAGGTTAGGGCTCTTTAACCTGGAAAAGAGACGGCTGAGGGGAGATATGATAGAAGTCTATAAATTAATGAATGGAGTGGACCGGGTAAACGTAGATCGATTGTTTACCTTATCAGAATATAGAAAGACTTGGGGACATGCAATGAAGCTACAGGGTAAACTATTTAAGACTAATAAAAGAAAATATTTTTTCGCTCAACGTGTAATCAAACTCTGGAATTTGTTACCGGAGGATGTAGTAAAGGCTGTTAGTGTAGCTGGGTTTAAAAAAGGTTTGGACAAGTTCCTGGAGGAAAGGTCCATAAACCATTATTAAGAAGTGACCGAAGATATCAATGCTTGACCCAGTACAAGCATTGTGGAACTTGTGTCTCTTGGGGAAACTGCTAGGTACATATGACCTAGATTGGCCACTGTTGGAAACAGAATACTGGGCTTGATGGACCTTGGTCTGACCCAGTATGGCATATCTTATGTTCTTATGTTTTGTCTGTTCTTTCTGTTTTTAAACAGTACCATTCTTCTGCTTTCTGGCAAGCAGCTGCCAATGCAGGAGCCTTAATGTTTGGACCACTGGTTCTTGTCCATCAGCAACCAGATTTGTCCTCCACTAACATTCTGTCTGGTCTTAGTAGTGGCTCCAAGTCAGTGCTGTCATCTGTCTTGGAAATTTTTTCACTACAAGCTTGTTGGATTGTCTTCTCTTTCTGCCATCTCCATTCCCCTGGGTTTGGCAGCATAGTTGACATAGGTACTGGCTCTCCTGCAGCCAGTTCTATCTCCTCATTCTCCTGCATCATGCTCTCTGCAATTCTACAGAGAAGCTCTCCACTATGGGCCCTTGCTAGAGAGCATGGGGGGCTTTTTCTCCAACAGCTATACTAGATGGTTGAAAAAGGCTTTTTCAGTCATGTCTCCCATGACTAGAAAAGTTCTCCTTTTTAATATAAAGGACATAGGCCTCCTCTTACGTGAAAGCTTAAGGAGTTGCTAATTCCCTGCTTTGGTCCATAGTATTTCCAATAGGGAATATGTTTTCTCCTTCCAGCTCGTCCTCATGGTAAGAACGCATGATATCTTTTTGCCCTTAAGCAGGTCAGCATGGTATCTCATTCCTATGCGTCTTCTGTTCACTTACCATGCTAGAGTTCTAGAATACTCGGGACTTGCTGGCTGCAGATTGATATCATCCTCTGCTTTTCACGTAACCATCCTGGTTATTCTACTACCTAGCATCCCTGTAGCCATAACCAGTGGGAATTGATTCTCTATATATCTTCTCAAGTAGGTTCCACCTTCTTGTTATTAGATGAATCTTTCCTCTCCACATTTTCCTATGTGAATACCTTTGTGTAGGCATATCTCTGCTTCATTGCAGGCTTCCATATAGAGGCCTATATATCCATACCTATAGCACACATCTTACAGATGTCTATGTCTATCATTTGTGTGTATTTTATGCCTTTCATATCTCACTATAGGTATATTCTCATATATCTATATGTTCTGTATATATATGTATATCTATATATGTATCTGTCGAGATATTTTACTATCGGTAGATATGTATTCTGCTTTATCTACCTGACTGTCGAGGCTCATATAGCTATATGATTCTGACCGATGGGCTTTACCCATACTTATGCTATCCAGCATGTTTTGGGGTCCTACACTCACAACCACTTTGGTGGTAGTTAACACCTACCATAACCTTAAGGTTAGGTACCTCTGAAGCTCTCCATGTTCCAGTATCTCTCCCAGTTGACTTCAGTTAGGAGAGACATTGCAGATCTTCAGCTAATCACAGGCTCTAACGCCTCCGGCGTTTGGTCTTTCTTTTGGGATACAAGGGGTTCCCATACCCTTTCACCGCACAAGGACTGGGCCTGTTTGTCCAAATCGGTTAGCCTTTCTCTTTTTGTTCCTAAGAGTGAGCCATGAGTTCGGCTTTTATCATAAAGCCTTCCGCTGAAGGCCCACCGTTTTTGTACTACCCCAGTTTTTCCTACTGGGGTTACCTGTTACCTTTCAGGATTCTGACCTCCATTGCTTTTCCTACAGGTTTACTACCTCCACTGACAGTTTATTTATGTTTATTAAAACTTTATATACCGCCCAATACAATTAGCATCTGGGCGGTTCACAATACATAAAATCAATTAAAATGTTAAAAAGAGAGAGAGCTGCGAAAGAGAGCCAGAAAAGGAACGCCATAAAATCAAAGAAAAAAGGGATAGAAACAGAGAAACAGATTGGGGGGTAAAGATGGGTAACAAAAGGGAAAAGAGAAGGGGACGGCAACAACATAGAAAACAATATAAGACAGGGGTAGGGGTATGCTGTCATAGGCCTAGAGGGGGGGGGTGGGAAGATGGGGCCGGGAAAGGAAGGTTAAAGGCAGAACAGAAGAGATGGATTTTGAGGTTAGCTTTAAAGGACGGGTAGGAGGTTTCTAGACGTAGAGAGGGGGGAAGGGAGTTCCAGAGCCTTGGACCAAGAAAGAAGAAAGCGGAAGACCGAGTAGATTCTAGGTGCGCTTGGGAGGGGGAGGGTAGAAACATACGGTTAGCATGAATAGAGCAGAGAGGACGATGAGAGGTATGAAGGTGAACCTGGCTGGCAAGATACAGGGGGATACCTGAATGGATCACCCTGTGAACAAAAATAAGAATTTTAAACTGAACACGAAAGACAACAGGAAGCCAATGAAAATGTATTAACAGAGGGGTGACATGATCGAACCGTGAAGCATGGGAAAGGACATGAACAGCAGCATTTTGAACACGTTGAAGGCGACAAAGTTGGGATTCGGGGAGACCAGCAAGACAAACATTACAATAGTCGAGACGAGACATAACAAGGGAGATAATGAGAGTAGTCATGGAAGAAATAGTAAGAAAAGGACGTACGGCACAAAGTTGTTTTAAAGAGGAGAAGGAACATTGGACAACTGAGGAGATATGTTCTTTAAAGGAAAGGGAGGAATCAAGAATCACACCCAAGTACCGCAAGGAAGAGACGGTGGGGATGGGTGAAGAGGAAAATAAGGGAGTGAGGGTAGGAGTGGGATTACCGAAAGTGAACCATATGGCCGAAGTTTTCGAGAGATTAATGTGAAGAAAGTTAGTTGAGAGCCAGGAGGCTACAGAAGAGAGACAAGTATTGAAGGCAGTGATATCGGGTGCAACAGAATCAGTGTGATAGAGGAGAAAGAGATCATCCACGTAGTAATAGGCAGAAACACCGTGTTGCTGAACAAGGAGGGCAAGAGGGGCCAGGAATATATTAAAGAGAAGAGGGGCGAGGACAGAACCTTGAGGAACACCACAGGGAAGAGTGTAGAGGGAGAGGACTCTGAACCAGTGTGAACTGAGAAAGTGCGACTGAACAAAAAAGAGTGAAACCAATGAAGAACCAAACCAGAAAGACCCGCATCCTGAAGGCGACGTCCTTCTCGAGGTTCCTCTACTGGGTTCCCCAGTAGATCCCATGAACCTCCATACTTCTCTGAAGTCCTGTTAGGGGAGGTCCATATTGCAATATTTTTTCTTTGCAATATCATTGATGACAATTATCATCCACACATGGACTCCTTGTCTGCAATCCTATGCTAGGTTAACTGTTCCACAGCACCTTTCTCTCTTCAACTCCTACCCTCCATCCTCAGGATGCCTGGTGTTGTGGGGGATAGCATTTTCCAACCTATGACATGCTGGGACTCCAGGCATCTCAGCTTGGGAGTCCCCATAGGTGAAGACTCATTCCTGCTTGTTTCTGGAGATAGCACAGTTACTTACCTGTAACAGGTGATCTCTGGGAACAGCAGGAATAAGTCTTCACAACCCACCCACCTCCCCAGGAGTTGTATCTCTATCTATCTTTCCTTTCCTCTCTCTCTTTGTCTCAGCTTTAAAACTTAACTGAGGAGAGGCAGTTGGAAAAAGCGGGAAAGCAGCACGCAGGCGTGGTGGGATGCTTCCAAAAGCTCTTTGGACGCTGGGAAGCGTTCCCGCGCAGACTCCATCGGTACCGACGTACCCATATGTGAAGACTTATTCCTGCTGTTCCCAGAGATCACCTGTTACAGATAAGTAACTGTGCTTTACCTCCCAAAGAGTAAAAGTAGAACAGCAAGATTGACAGTTTCGGAAGTGTCCTGTGACAGTCTAGATCTGTCATTTTGGAAAATTCTAGAGAAGTTACCAAGCGAGCTACTTTTAGTGACTTTTGTGTTTGCCCAAGATAAGAATCATGTGTTGTGTTCATGCTTTCAGAATCAAATTCTACTTTTTTTGGTAGAGAAGGTTTATATTTTTTTCCTGACGGGCATAAAAGAACCCAGGAGAGAAGACAGCAATTCCTGCTTCTATGCCAGGAACTTCTCTCTTCGGGGGGGGCTACTTGGTGGAAGTTTCCATGGCGATAATTTTATAAGGAGGCTTCTAAATGAACAATCACTTAATATGTTTTCTCTTTGTTGCCACCATTAGAGGGATTGTTTATGGCTGGCATTATGATAATTATGTAGGAAAGTGGTTGAGTACATTGATTCCATTAAGACTTTGCTGCCACTGTAGTGATCACAAGTGCAGCCTTGCTAGTGGGAGGATATGAACTGAAGCTGCCCTATGTCTAATATTTTTAATTGTTCTTGGGCCATTCTGCGTTTTAGCCTTGCAAAGTTTGTAGCATAATGAGATATAGTCAAAAAGACAGCCTAGGCTTTGGTATAACAGAAATGCTGGCAGATTGTTGCTTCTTTTCATGTGACCTTTGATGTTGCATGAAGGGTAGATTGTGTGGAGGATGTAGTGGAAGCTTCTGATAAAGTGCTTGTGGTAGTATTGTTGAAAATACTGTGGTTGATACCGTCTTCTAGAAGATCAGAGCAGGCCTGCGCAATGTTGAAGGAAACTCATTAGGGTTAAGAGAGAGTTCTCAAAATTTCAAGCAGTGGTTAGGGACATAGAAACTATTTGGCGACCAAGGTAAAAGACCATCTCCAAGACATGAGCATCTGCTGAGGGTTCATGGAGATCTTCCTATAGGCCAAAATATCAAAGCCAGGCTATTCTACAGATACTAATAGCAATTACTTCTGTTCTAGAAGTAATCTCATAATATCAGATGTAGAATGGTTAATATGCAATCCACACTATTTGGTTTTAAGTACGATTTTGGTTAAAATTGTGTAGCATATTCCTGAGGCAAGGATTTTGGAATGGACTATGCTTGGTCCTACAAAGAATGCAATGTGGCAGGGTGGGGACAATCTGCCAAATAAGGTAAGTTTGCCTTATTTGACAGACTGTGCCCTACCCCCTCCCCACCTGGGTAGTGCATCCCAGGATGCACCAGGTGGGGCTAGGTGCTGCCATTTTGAAAGTTGGTGGCACGGTGGGAGGAACATGTGGGCATCCCTTCTGCCTTCTGACTTTCTGAAGGTACCACAGGGGGATGAGGGGTCAGAAGTACAGGAAGGCCCATGGGGCCACCAATGATTTTTGTTCTTGGGGTGTGGTGGGGGTGGAGGACTGACGGTTGGGGTAGGGGTCTAGCAGCCCTGGGGACATCAATGATTTTTGTACCAGTTGGGAGTGGACGTCTGAGGGGGCACTGGGCTCCCAACTCTTTGTGGCAGATCAGGGGCATTGGTGGAGTTGGGGTATCTGTGCCTCGGTCATATGAGATGAAGTGCTGAGCTTCATCTCAGATGACCTTTTTTTTGTTGTTTTTTTCTTGGACAGGATGCCAAACTTTGTACAAAATATAGAGGATGCTAGCGCAGGCCTCTGTGCATGGGTCTGGCTTGCACTCCTTGTTTAGTGCAGATGTTTTGTGCACAGCTCATCTGCATGATGTTTGCTTACACATTGCTGAGAAAAATGTCTATGCTAAATTTGCATTAGGAAATCCTGTGATAGAGCTTTCACACTGGGCTCTCGTGCAAGATTGCATTGTGCTTTTGTGCTGTTAAGTCTTCTTTTGTTTTTCTTTTTACAATGAAAGTCTATGGAGTCTGGGTTTTGTCAGTGTGTCTCTGCAACGAGAGATTGAAAGCACGTTTGGCTATTTTAGATGAAATGAAAAGGTTGCTGTTGCCACTATCAGGGTGCTGGTGTGCGAACGAGGGGAAGCTTTATAATTAAATTGCTCTGACACAGTAACTGCAGCTGCATGAACATTATGGTGTTACTGTCCTTACTCACTATACTTTTCCCTGCTGTGCTTTGGAGAACTACTCTATCTGAATATCTATCTGAGGGAGGAGTGGCTCAGTGGTTGGGACAGGTTACCTCGGGCCAGGGGTTCAATTCCTGCATGGGGACAAGTAACCTCAGGTCGGAGGGACTGAGGTCTCTAGTCCCATGGCTGCTGCTTGTGGCTTTGGGCAAGCCACTTAACCCTCCTTTGCCTCAGGTACACTTAGATTGTGAGCCCTTCGGGGACAAGGGAATAAAAAGTACCTGTTAGTATATATGTGTAAACCGCTCTGATGTGTAAGTAAAGGGCGGTATATCAAATGCCTAAACCATAACCATAACTTGCCTTGAACTACCAATGAAAAAGTGTGTGCTTAATATACAGAAATAAATAAAATTATGTGTTAAGAATAACATAAGTATCGAGTAGGATAAAAGTCCTGCAGGAAATGAAATATAGATTTTTCCATGTGTGACTGAGCAAAGGATAGTGGTGGAGGTATACTTTGTCCCCCTACTAGCCGCAATTAGAAATACAAATAAAACTAGTACCACAGTACTAATGGTAGATTTAAATTACCCTACTATTGATTGGGTATACATCACATCAGGACAAACTAGGGAAGTAAAGTTTCTAGATGCCATAAATGACTGATTCATGAAGCAGCTGGACCCACAACCAACAAAATGAGGGACTACTCTACATCTAATCCTCACTGCAATGCAGGGTCTGGTGTGACAGCTAGCCAGTGGTAGGATCACTTAGCAGAAGTGACCCTAAAATGTAATCATATTTAACAAAATCAATGGAGAAGAGGGCGAGAACACTATGGAAAACTAGTGCAGTAGTATTTAACTTTTAAACAGGGAGTCTAACAGACTGAAAAAATTAGAAAAAAACAAAACGAGGGATCGCAAATCTTAAAAATTTGCATGTGCGATGGACACTGGAAGTCCAGACTAGATGCATTTCATGAATTAGAAATTATAGATAGAAGACCAAAAGACTGCCAGTATGGTTAAGTGGTGAATTCAGAGAGGCTATTATAGCCAAAACGATGTCTTAAAATAGAAAAAAGGTTTCTCTGGGAACAAGCAGGAAGTCAGTCCTCGCATATGGGTCACGTCAGCGCCGACGGAGTCCATACGGAAGCATCTCCCCAGCTTTCAAAGAAAGCCTTTGGGAGAGGCACCACACGTGTGGTTCACTTCCCGCCCAAGGGTGCCAACTTGCCTCAGTCTCTTTTTTCCACAGAGTCCATAGGACGCTGTTCAGTTTTTTCCCCAGAAAAAGTTTGATTTTTATTGTTGTGTTTCTCCAGTTGCATATTGGTTCCTTCCCACGCCCAAGCCAACTCGCTTCAGTGTTGCTTCTCTGGTTCGTCTATTACTTTTTTGTTTTCAGCGAGGTGCTCCTCGACTGGTGTTTGTACCCTTTTCCAGCTGAAGGCCTCGGACCCCTGCTGGGAGGATAGAATCCCCTTTTTCTGATGGCCTCCAGTGGCTTTAAAAAGTGTGACTGGTGTGGTTAAATTATGTCACCCGCCGACCCACACAACCGCTGCCTCCGATGTCTTGGCCCGGAGCACAACGATTCCAACTGCAAACTCTGCAGAACCATGACCTCAAAGGCCTTGAAGAGCTGCCATCAGCAGCAGATAAGTTTCTTTCAGAAGTCTGACTCTGCTCCAGGGCCCCTCTGATACCTCGGTGCCCCGCAAAGTCCAGAGCCTCTTCGTAGTCCCATGGCTGCGGTTCCTCCAAATGGAAATCTCCAGACGTGGAGCACAAGAAGAAGAAATCCACAAAGACCACCTCGGAGGTTGGATCCAGGAAGAAGGAGAAATCCCACCCCAGGACCCACAGTCCCAGGCGTGAGTCCGATGAGTCAGGGCAGAAGTGGCTGCCAAGTTGCCCCATAAGGAGTTGTTGGCACCCACCGACCAGCCTCGGGATTCCAAGGTCATCCTCATTGAGGACTCCTCCTTGATAGTACCAACATCGGGCTTGAAACCCTCGGTGCCCACATCGAAGGCTGTGCAGCCAACTGGTATGAAAACCAGAATGGCCATCCCAAGGAGCAGTATCCCTGCCCTAGTGAGTGGCCATGCAGCGGGCGTTCATGTCCAGCTTGTCCGGTTCATCTGCTCTGATGATGGGACCCTCGACATCGAGCGCTTCCCCGGACGTCGAGCCGGTCCTTGAGCACCATCGGCCTCAAGAGAGCCCCCAGCCCTGGATGAGGTCCCACTCCCATTCCTCGGGATACCTGTCCTCCCCAGCGAGTGCCTGCGGCTTAGACCGATGATCCCCCAGAGGTTACAGACCACTGAGAGCAGCCCTCGGCCGAGGTGATCATGTGGCATCAGACTCTTATTCGGACTTAGAGTCCCAGTGGGAGACCGAGAACAAAAAGTCCCCAGACATGAAGGGGCCATCACCATGTGCCTTCAGACACATTTTCCCTGACAACCTAATGCCACTCCCTGCCCAAGGATGTTGCCTTCCTTGATTTTGTGCAGAACATGGCCAAGACCCTCACCATTGAGACAGAGGCAGAGGAGGACCCTCACACTGAGGAATTGGAGATACTCCAATACGAGGCATCCCCAAAGGAAACCCTTACGGTCCTTGTGCCCTCGATCCTTAACCGCCTCCTCCTCCGAATGTGGGGAAACACTGGTGTCAGTACCAGTTGTTAGCAGGTGCTTTGAAGCCATGTACCGGGTACACCGAAACCCTGTGTTTCAAAACACCCAGCTTCCTTACAACTCCATGGTCATGGAGTTGGCAATGCACCGGCTCGAGAGCCAAAAAAAAACATTTGTCAGCGCCACCCAGCAGGGAGGCCCAAACCCTTGACTCCCTCAGCCGGAAGGCCTTTCAGGGCTCGATACTAACATGTCGGATCCAGTCCAACCATCTCTACATCGGCATGTACCTGAAGGAACTGTCAAAGGAGCTTGGTGGATTCTCAGCAGGCCTCAAGAGGGAATCACTTCAGAGGTTCAAGACCCTAACCTTGGCAGTAGAGGAATGCTCGACGTTTTTGCCTCAGGTAGCCTACGATGGCTTTGAGTCATTGGCCAGGGTGGCTGCCACAGGCATCGAGCTCAATACCAGGCATGGCTGCAGTCATCTGACCTGAAACAGTCAGTGCAGGACAAATTGATAGATGTCCCCTGCATCGATGAAAGCCTATTCGGGGAAACCCATGGTGGATAAGGCAGCGGAGATAGAGACCGAGTTTGTGACAAGAACCAGGCTCTCCAAAAAGAACTTGGTGCACCCCCAGATGAAAGCCCCAGGGGAAAAGCCCTTCTTCCTGAGGAAAAAAGGAAGCTTCAGTGGTATTCTGCACTTCCAGGCCTTCAACACGGCCAGAAACCAAAAGGACAGGGACACGGTCCCAGAAAACAAAAAGCCTCGAAATCCCAGGCACTAGCACTGGCCCAGCCTGGGGAGAGATTTTGACTGCCTGGGCGTGACCCCCCTAACCCCAGGGTGTCCTCTGCTGCCCACAAGGGGGCGCCTAGCCATCTATACCCACAGGTGGACAGCCATCACCAGCGACACATGGGTGCTACAGGTTGTCAAGGAGGGCTACCTCCTCCATCTTCATCGGGTTCCACCCATGTACTTCCCAGGGGAGCCCACCAGGCCTCTCCTTCACCATACCTTGCTCCTCACCAAGCTGGCAGGCCTAATCAATGACAAAGCAGTCGAGCCAGTGCAAAAACATCTCTGGGGCACAAACTTCTATTCCAGATACTTCCTTGTCCCCAAGAGGATGGGGGGGCCTCAGGCCCATCCTGGACCTGCGAGAGCTCAACAGGTTTTGGTCAGGGAGAAGTTCAGGATGCTCTCCCTTGGGACACTACTGCCATTCCTCCAGCAGGGAGACTGGCTATGGTCCTTAGACCTAAAGGATGCCTAAACTCACATCCTAATCCATCCCAGTCACAGAAAGTACCTCCGGTTCGTGGTGGGAGGAGAAACACTACCAAAAGAACATAAGATATGCCATACTGGGTCAGACCGAGGTCCATCAAGCCCAGTATCCTGTTTCGAACAGTGGCCAATCTAGGTTGTAAGTACCTAGCAGTTTCCCCAAAAGACACAGGTTTCAAAATGCTTGTATTGGGGCAAGCAGTGGATATCCCGGGTTCCCTTAAATAATGGTTTATGGACTTTTCCTCCAGAAATTTGTCCAAACCTTTTTTAAACCCAGCTACACTAATAGCTTTTACTACATTCTCCAGTAATGAATTCCAGAGTTTGATTACACGTTGAGTGAAAAAATATTTTCTCTTATTAGTCTTAAATAGGTTACACTGTAGCTTCATTGCATGTCATGGGTAACATTCCTACATCTCAGTAAAGACCGAAGCAAAGAATTCATTCAGTCTCTCCACTATGGCCTTGTCTCTTCTTAGTGCCCCTTTTACCCCTCTATCGTCTAATGGTCCAACTGACTCTGTCACAGGTTTTTTTGCTATGAATGTACTTAAAGTCTTTATTACGCAGTTTTGCTTCCACGGCAAGCTTCTTCTCAGATTCTCTCTTTGCCTGCCTTATCGATGTCTTGAATCTAACTTGCCAATGCTTATGTTGTTTCCAGTTTTTCCATTTCCTGAAAGATCCTTTTTTGGCAACAGCCTCTCTGACCTCACCTTTAAACCATGATGTCAGTTTTTTGGACTTCCTTCCACTTTTCTTAAAGCGTGGAATACAGCTGGTCTGGACTTCCAAGATAGTATTTTTAAACAACACACATGTATGATGTAAATCTTTAACCTTTGCAACTGCTCCTTTTAGTTTTTTCTTAACTATTTTCCTCATTTTATCATAGTCTCCCTTTCGAAAGTTAAAAGGTAGTACTGTGGATTTCCTTACTATCCCTCCTCCACTAATTAAATCAAAGGCGATCATGCTATGATCACTAATGCCAAGTGGCCCCAACACCCTTATCTCTTGCACTAGATCTGGTGTTCCACTAAGGACTAGGTCTAATATGGCTTCCCCTCTGGTCGGTTCATGAACCAGCTGCTCCAAAAAGCAGTCATTTATTTTTGAAAGTTAAAAGGTAGTACTGTGGATTTTCTTACCGTCCTTCCTTTATTTATTAAATCAAACGTGATCATGCTATGATCACTATTTCCAAGTGGCCCAACACCCTTATCTCTTGTACCAGATCTTGTGTTCCACTAAAGAATAGGTCCAAAATGGCTTCTCCTCTGGTCGGTTCGCGAACCAGCTGCTCCAAGAAGCAGTCATTTATTTCATCTAGAAACTTTATCTCCCTAGCATGTCCTACCGTGACACTGACCCAGTCGATACCGGGGTAATTTAAATCACCCATTATATTATTGTGCTGTAACTTTTGTTGGGTTCCCTGATTTCTTTGAGCATTTCATCATCCATTTGTTCATTCTGGCCAGACGGTCGATAGTATACCCTTACTGCCATTGACGTCCCCTTCCCCTTTTTACATGGAATTTCAATCCATAGAGATTCTACAGTGAATTTTGTTTCCTGCAAAACTTTAATCCTTTGTGTCTCAATGCCCTCTCTAACATAGAGTGCAACCCCTCCACCAATTTGATCTGCTCTATCATTATGATATAGTTTGTACCTAGGCATCACAGTGTCCCACTGGTTGTCCTCCTTCTACCATGTCTTCGAGATACCAATCATATCTAACCTCTCATTTAGTGCTATATATCTTCCATCTTATTGTTAGACTTCTAGCATTTGCATACAAGCATTTTAGAGGTTGTATTTTATTCATATTAATCTGGCTATTGGTAGGTAGGGGTAATTTGGAATCTTTAAGCTCTGTCTGCTCTGTACTCAAGGGCATTTGGGTTACTTTTGTCTTTATTGGAACCTCTCTGTTGATATGCCCTAACTTCAGTCTTTTGCTAGTATCCTTCAAGGATATATCCTTCTGAATCATGTGCTCTTTAGCAACTATCAACTTTCCCCTATTATCTAGTTTAAAAGCTGCTCTATCTCTTTTTTAAAGGTTAATGCCAGCAGCCTGGTTCCATCCTGTGTAAGGTGGAGTCCATCCCTTCGGAAAAGTTCCTCCTTTCCTCAGAATGTTCCCCATTTCCTAACAAATCCAAAACCCACTTCCTTGCACCATCGTCTCATACATGCATTGAGACTCAAGAGCTCTGCCTGCCTTTTGAGTCCTGCATGCGGAACTGAAAGCATTTTGGAGCATGCTACCTTGAAAGTTCTGGATTTCTACTTCCTACCTCAAAGCCTAAATTTAGCCCCCAGAATCTCTCTACCACACTTTCCTATGTCATTTGTACTGACATGTACCAAGACAGCAGATTCCTCCCCTATCTAAGACCTTGTCTAGGTGGCATGTGAGGTCCACTACCTTCACACCTGTTGGGCTTGTTACCAGGTGATCCTCATGTCCACCAATCACCTAGCTATCTACATGCCTAATGATCGAATCACCAACTATAACGGCTGTCCTAACCCTTCCCTTTAGGGCACATGGCCCTGGAAAAACCTCTTCGGTGCGAGAGGGTTTTATATCACCTGGAGGATGGGTCCTAGCTACAGGATCACTTCCTGCCACACCAGGATGAAGCTCTCCTGCCACATGACCTCTCTCCTCCATGACAGCAATACTGAAGTCGGGACTTCAGTACTACATCCCTGTAGGTCTCGTCTATGTACTTCTCTGTCTTCCTTATGTCCTCCAAGTCTGCTACTCTAGCCTCCAGAGATTGGACTCGTTCCCTGACAGCAAAGAGCGCCTTGTACCTAGTGCACATGTAAGACCCCTCACCAACTGGGAGAAAATTAGACATGTGACACTCATTGCTGAACTGCTGTCTGCATCTTAGTTTTAAGGTCATGTTTAGGTATTTAAGTTGTTTACTTACAAAGGTTTGCTGGGGTTATTTATACTAATAAAACTATACCTAAACTATACCTAATACGTTTAATGGACTTTGTTCACCTCAAGTTTAATTAATCTCAGGTCCTTAATGTATGCCTGATGAGGATAAACAGCTGCACCAGAGAGTGAATATGGTACCTCCTTTCCTTTATGAGGTTTAAGCACCTATAAAGCTACGATTATCACAGGGGAGAGAAAGAAGGTGCTTCTAAGGTAATCTGTGACCAATTCCCTGGGTGATTCACACAGCCCTTGCTTGGATAGAGGGAGTCTTTCAAAATGCCCCTTTGATCTGTCACTTGGCTTTAACACCTATTTAAAACAATTCCACAGGTCTCTTACCCCCTATCTAGAAGTCCTCTTTGTAAAAGTCTCTAGTAACAATGTATTGCTTAAAGAATATTGACCCTGCTTTTCCTTTTATGCTAAATTATACTCTGATTAAAATTAAAGCTTTTTGCTGATGCTAGGCCCTGACTGAGTATTACATTTAAATTAGCATCTCTCTTCTGGATTCTGAATTTAAACTGAAAGCCCTCTGCTGGGTTTTAAATTTAAACTGAACGCCGACCTGAAAGGTTGCTGCCCTTCGGTTTGGCCTGATTGCCAAGGGTCATCACAAAAGGCCTCACGGTGGTTGCAGCCCACCTCCGGCTCCAAGGGGCCTTCTTCTTTCCCTATCTGGACAAAGGCTCATAAAGTGACGACTGCAGAGGCACAATGTGCCTCAGAGTGCACAATCAACACCCTGTAGCACCCGGGGTTCATCATAAACTACCCCAAGTCCCACCTCAATCCGGCCCAGCACCTAGAGTTCATAGGGGCGCAACCAGATACCTCCAGGCAAAAGCCTTCTTCCCCCAGGAGACATCAGAATGCCTCAAGGAGCTAGCTGTAGAGGTACACCAATGTCAGATGTTTTCTGCCCTGCTCCTACCCCGCCTGTTGGGACACATGGCCTCCACAGTTCACATGACCCCATATGCTCGCCTGCACATGAGGGCAGCTCAGTTATGCCTCTGCTTGCAGTAGACTCAAGCCACAGGCAGACTCAGGAACAGAGGGAAGGTGACCCATCAGTTGGCAGACTCCCTCAGATGGTGGCAGAACCCACACCGCCTTCAGGCTGGGATGCCCTTCCAGCACCCAACTCCCAGAAGGTCCTCACCATGGACGCCTTGCTAATGGGCTGGGGAACGCATTGCAGGAGCCTCCAGATTATTTATTTATTTATTTGCAGTCTCTTTTATACCGCGCTATTCGACATCAGTGCGGTTTACAATGAACATAAAAGAGTTGCACATCTCGATTTCGTGATTTGTGCTTACAGTGAAACAGGTATAATAACTTGGGTATACATTAAACAGGAAAATTAAACTTGGGTATGCATTAAGCAGGTATAACAGGTAAAATAGGGTATAAATAACCAGTCCCTTAACAAGGAGACACGATGAATAAATACAGTCTACTTTATGCAACAATATAATGAGTTATGTGGCACTGCATAAGTTTCTCATGGTGGTTGGAGGGGAAGGTGTGATTGCGAGTGATCAGTCTGGGAATTGACGTGCATGAGTTTGAGGTGCTGCATTGAGATGTGAGAGTGGGTGAGTGTGGGGAGAAGACTGCATCATCGTAGTGATGAAGAAAGAGGTGCCGTTTCAGTGCCTTCCTAAATTGGGAGAGTTCACTGATGGTTCTGATAGTTGCTGGTAGTGCGTTCCAGCAGGATGGAGCAAAGAAGGAGAAGGCTCTGGATCTAGTGAATTGAGAACACTTCGTGCTTGCCTTAGGTAATATGAGAGTATTTGTGGCATTCGATCTCCTTGCTCGATTGGGAGGTATGATTGAAATTAGATCAGTAATGGCAGTAGCAGGGTATTTATTGATGGCTTTATGGGTCATAATTAGGATCTTGAATGAGATCCTGGCTTGTATGGGTAGCCAGTGCAATTGTTTTAGTATTGGGGTAATATGAGAACTTCAGATGCAAGGCTGCTGGTCCCAGGAGGAATCCTGGCTGCAAATCAACCTGCTGGAACTCTGGGCAATATACCTATCCCTCCAAGCCTTCCGCTGATGACACCCAAATCTATCTCTCTACTCCTGATCTTTCTTCTGCTTTCCAGTCCCGGATCTCTTGCTATCTCTCTGCCATTGCTGCCTGGATGTTCCATCATTGCCTGAAATTGAACATGGCCAAGACTGAACTTCTTGTTTTTTCTCCTAAAATTTCCCTTTCTCCTTCTTTTTCAGTCTCTGTTGATGGCTCTGTTCTCCAACCTGTTTCATCTGCTCGCAATTTGGGTGTTATTTTTGACTCTTCTCTCTCTTTCTCCTCTCATATCCAACTCATCGCTAAGACCTGTCGCTTCTTTCTCTTCAACATTGGCAAAATCAGCCCCTTTCTCTCTGAGCTCACTACTAAAACCCTCATCCATTCGCTAATCACCTCCTGCCTTAATTATTGTAACCTTCTTCTTGCTGGCCTCCCTCAGTCTCATCTCTTCAGTCTATTCAGCACTCCGCTGCCTGTTTGATTTTCCTTCAGCCTCGTTTTGCCCACATCACTCCTCTCCTCAGATCTCTTCACTGGTTCCCTATCCGTTTCCGTATTCACTTTAAGCTTCTCCTTCTGACCTATAAGTGCATTCACTCTGTGGCTCCTCAGTACCTTTCTTCTCTCATTTCTCCCTATTTCCCTCCTCGTGTACTCCTTTCTTCTTCCCAGTTGCTTCTTGCTATGCCCTTGTCCTCTATTGCCAACTCCAGATTCCGCTCTTTTCACCTTGCTGCTCCTTACGCTTGGAATAAACTTCCTTTGTCTATACGTCAGGCATCTTCATTGCCCCTCTTCAAACTCAGGTTAAAAGCTCATCTTTTCGCCTCTGCCTTTGGCTCTTGATTTTGCTGTTCTCCTTCCTTCCCCTCTTATTTCACCTTTCTTTCTTCCTCTTATACTTGTTCTTACCTCTTTCCTTTGCCCTGTCTCTCCTGCTCTTGTCTCTTTGTCCTTGTTCTTATCTTTTTCTACTTCTTTTCTTGCTTTGTCTTTTTAGATTGTAAGCTCTTTTGAGCAGGGACTGTCTTTTTGTGTTTTCATTGTACAGCGCTGCGTGTGCCTGGTAGCGCTTTATAAATGCTTAGTAGTAGTAGCTACCAACTTTAACACTGCTCAGTGCTGATCCAGACCGACAATTAGGTCTCAATGTTCTACGTGAACAAACGGGGGTACAGGGTCATACCCATCTGCCAGGAGGCGGTAACCCTCTGCTCCTACGCTGCAGGCAGAGGGATGCTCCTAAGGGCGGTGTACCTCCTGGACCAGGATGGTGCCCTGGCAGGCAAATTGAGCAGGGCCCTCCAGTTGCACGAGTGGCACCTGGATCCAGCGGTAGCCTCATGGCTGTTCCATCGCTATGGCATCCACATCATGGACCTGTTCGCCAGCCTGGACAATACACAGTTGCCCCAATTTCTGCTCATGCCAGCTGCACCTGTCCCTGGGGGAAGTAAATGCATTCCTCATCCCATGGACAGAAGGCCTCATGTATGCCTTCCCACCGACACTTCTGCTAGCCAAGACATTATTCAAGGTCCAGCGCGACAGATCATCACTAATGCTGATAGCCCCTCAGTGGCCTAGGCAGCCCTGGTTCCCACTGCTCTTTTCCCAATCAGTAGTTTCGCCAATTCCCCTGGGCCGAGCTCCAGGATACTCTCAAAGGAGCAAGGCTGTTTCCTGCACCCCAATCTGGGGTCCCTCTCACTCACGGCTTAACTGTTGAAAGGGTAGCGTTAGCTCACTTCAACCTCCCATGGGATGTGGAAGAGATTCTTCTGGGCTCTCATAAGGCCTCTAGAAGAGCATATGCCTTCAAGTGGTGCCAATTCTCAATGTGGTGTGTGGAAAGACTGGTAAATACATTTTTCTGCTCAGTACAGGTGTTACTTCAATACCTGCTTCACCTATTGCAGGTGGGACTGAAGTCCAATTCGGTCCAAGTACACCTGAGCGTCATTGCAGTGCATCATCATCCCATTGAGGGAAAACCCCTCTCGGCTCAACCCTTTGTGTCACGATTTTTGCTGGGCCTCATGTTATCCAAACCCCTTGTCCATCCTCCAGCGGTGGAGTGGAATCTCAATTTGGTGCTCTCGCAGTTCACTAAGTCTCCGTTCAAGCCTCTGGCATCTATCCTGGAAGCACTCGCATCAGCTCGCAGAGTCAGCAAGCTCCAAGCTCTGCTAGCAGAGCCCCCCTACATGAGGTTCTACAAGAACAGAGTGGTGCTCCGCACACAGCCCAAGTTTCTGCTGAAGGTGTTGTCCCCATTCCACCTCAACCAGAGGGTGGTACTTCCCATCTTCTTTCTGAGGCCTCATGCCAGTAAGGCGGAGACCATTCTCCATAATCTGGATTGTGAGAGAGCCCTGTCCTTTTACTTGCAATGGACCCATGACCACCGCAAAGCACCTCAGCTTTCCGTATCCTATGACCCTAGCTGCCTGGGGCTCCCAATGACTAAGCTAACTCTGTTCACTTGGATGGTGGACTGAATTACCCTTATCTATGAGCAAGCAGGAATCTCACTGGACCAGAGGGTCATGCACATCATTGTCAGGGTCGTGGCTACTTCCATGACAAATCGGCGTTCTGTTCCCGTGATGGAAATCTACCAGGCTGCCACCTGGTCTTCGGTCCACACCTTTGCAGTTCACTACTGCCTGGAAAGGGAGTCCTGTCAGGACAGCGCCTTCGGTCAGGCCATACTCCTTAATCTCTTTGGAGTGTAGGCATCTCCTGCCCTCTGACCCTTCTATGTTCAGGCTACAGGAGTGCTGGTTTTCCGCCGGACACTTGGGTCTTTTGAGAGTCTCTCAGTAGGGACTCAATTACTGCTGATCACGGTTCACTCCCTGCAGGTCGCCATGGCATTTTTCTTTTGGCTACATGTTCTCAGTAGCCTGTAGCTGGGGAATTCCATATGTGAGGACTGACTTCCTGCTTATTCCTGTAGAGAGCATAGTTACAGGTGAGTAGCAGGTGTTCTCCAGGGACAGCAGGAATCGGTCCTCACAACCCCCCCCCCCTCCCCTTGGAATTGCTTATTTTCCATATTTTAATTTTTGCTGTCTTAGCTATGTCATTCGACTGAGGCAAGATGGCACCCTTGGGCGGAAAGTGGACCATGCATGCTTTCTTTGAAAGCGAGGGAGATGCTTCCACGTGGGCTCTGTCGGTACCGATGTCTCCCATATGTGAGGACTGATTCCTGCTGTTCCCAGAGAACATCTGTTACAGGTAACTATGCTTTCAATAAAGAAGAAAATAGCAAAGATCACAAACACTGGCAAATTGGATGTAAAGCTTCAATCAAGCAGGCCAAAAGATACTGTTAAAAAGAGACTTGCCCGTGAGGCAAAATTCAAATTCTTTTTCAGAGCAAATAAAGCCTATGGCGGTGTTAGTTGGATCACTAGATAACTGAGGTGAGCCAGGTTCATAGGACCTGAATTGGCCACTGTTGGAAACAGGATGCTAGGCCTTATAGACTTTCATTTTGATCCAGTATGGCATTTGTGATGTAAATATTTATTTTATATACTGCTTTATCATTTCAATCAAAGTGGTTTACATTAAAACTTAAACTTGATAATGTACATTAAACAGGGATATTGATAACTTGGATTTTTCTGAGGCAATGGAGGGTTAACTGACTTGCCCAAGTCTACAAGGAGTGCCAGTGTTCTTAACCATTAGACTACTCCTCCATGTCACCTCCTGTTGTGTATATTGCCTACATACAGTATGCCTTGAGTGTGCAAATCCTTACCACAGCTCTGACTTCTAGATCGACTGAACATCTGTCCGGTCTTTGCCATCATTCGCTAAGAGAAAATAAAGACATGGTTAAAGGGGTTGCATGTTTAATAATCTATGCTTTATGTTACTCTACTTGTGTATCACTTAAAGTACCATAATGGCATTAGCCACCAAAAGGCAGTTTCTGCCATCTTGCAACAGTGACATCTGTTGGACTGAATTGAGCATACACATACCAGGGTCCATAGGTAGCCAAATTCTGTAGCTCCTGGCCCAGGATTGAAAATAAGAGAAATCCCAGGCTGTTAAGGAACGAAGGTTCATGGCAAGATAGGTCTTAGCTGAGCTGGGAAACTCAAAAACACAAGATGCTGCAGACATTTTCTCTTGTTAATGATCTCTCCTCTCTCCCCACTTACCATCTTCTCAAAGTTGATGAGGTGATCCACAACTGTCCTGTTTCCTTCATGAATGAAGGTCATATCTGCAGGGAAAATCTCTGTCAGTAAATGTCAGTCTGAGCACTTGATAAAGTCAAATCTTACCCTTACAAATGTTTGCACATATAACTTTACGATGTCCTCTGTGGAGGACATTATACCTTTCAAAAGCAGCGGAATGAAGGGGATGAATGGGGGACTCAGCTTGGCAATGGCCAGTCTGTATGCTCGGTGATTCCAGGATGGGTCCTGAGGGAGAGATGAAACATCTGTGACTAGCAGAAGTATGATCACGTGAATAGCAGAATCTGTCAGACAGACCCACACCAAGGTAGAGTGATTTCTCAGCACGTTGTGATGTCATCAGGTGCTGTTAAAGCTACTAAGGCTTACTGTGATGTCATCAGGTATTGTTAAAGTTGCTTTACTATTGGACAGTGCTGCATTTATTTATTTAAAGTTTTTTATATCGCCTCTTCAAGAAATCAAAGCAGTTTACAATGAACAAGATTAACCAATTACATCGAACAGTAAAGTAACATAATAACATAGTAATTATAGCAAGGTGAAGTATTAAATAGGTTAAAAAGTAGGGTATTAGCATGATGTGAATGTATGAAAAGTGGCATGACACTGACAAATTGGATTACTTAATTTTGCTCAACTATTTTGTAAATGTTTTAAACGAGACAAGGACAATTTTCAAAGTTGTATAGTCGGGTAAATACCACTCTATGCAGGTAAATTGGCTTTTCTTTGTAAAATATAACTACCTATCTGGATTGCAAAGAGATATTCCCAACAGTGTGTTTAATATGGGGGAGAAAAACACTGCTAGAAGTGGATTTTCTAGTTTGCATATGTTGTTCTGCCTTTCATCAAAAAGTAAGTAGCAATGCATAGAGATACTTTGCAGGAACAGATAGCAGTCCCAAGTTGGGCCTTCTATCATTTAAATGAGCTGGCAGTCTCCCAATGAGTGCGCCCAAACCCAGTCCTTCTCAAAGCACACCCTGAGTTGCAATGCCCCACTGAACAAGCAACCCACTCCACTGGTCACTCCTCCCCCAACACCCAATCCAAGCCCTCCACCCTGAATCAAATCCACTGCTAAACAGATCCCTCCCCCCAACTTCTTCCTCAGGATTTACCAGGGCTGACCTTGGTTTATAGTGGAGGGGGTACCAGAATGATCCCCAGTCGCTCCTGTTTACTAGGCTGCTGACATCAAAAATGGTGCTAATTGACCCCCAAGAGACTATCGCTAGGTCAACCAGTGCTATTTTGATGCTAGCAGCCTAGAGATGGGAGTGATTAGTCTGCTTCTGAGCCCCCTTCATTAGACATCAGGGATAGCCCTAGTAGATCCTAGGGGAGAGGACCTGAAGTCTATTTCAGAGGTTGGAGAATCTGTTTGTAAAGGGGGGCTTGGATTAACAAGCCCATTGTGTTTGATGGAAAGAAGGCATGGGGTGTTTGTTGGATGCTGTGATAGGGGGGAGGGTAGAGTGTTGGAGGGCTTCAGCTGGGGAGTGGTGATCATATGAAGACGGCCATTCCCTTTAAGAAGGCTCCTGGGAGCAGCAGTCTAGTTCTCCCAAGTAGGAAAAATAAGGCAGCTTGCAAAGTTAAATGCAAGCTGCATTATTTGATTTACATAATAATGAAGTGCTTTGTATCTCATTATTATGTAAGCGTATATTGCAATAAACTAACTTGCATTAAAGGCAAATTAATCTGTATTAAATGGCAACAAACATGTTATTCCCTTAATACATGTCAGTAACTATCCCTCAAAATCACAGAAGAAAACATTATCAGATACTAGTTCCCATCTCTGGAAATCTTCCATCTGTTGTAACACGGAGATTAAGTGACTTCAAGCTCACCTTTTGAGAAGGAAAGGTAGGATATGAAGCTGAGTCTGCAGGGTTTCACATATATTTATTGTTCCCTTATTGCAAAACTTTAATAGATATGAGAACTTCTGCAAAATGCTAACAGAAAATGCATAATGAAGATTAAATGCATGGAGTAACTCACCATGAGGCTCTCAAAGCTGGAGTACAACTTCCGACTCTTATGAGGTAGCCTCTGGTATATCAAGAACAGAACAAAAAGAAACATTTGTCAAAGTGAAACTGAAGGCTACCAGATTAAAATCACTGTAAAAACTAAGGGGTATGTTTACTAAACCTTCTTAATGTGCGCCCGGCGTTAGTGTGCAGGATGCCATATAAGGAGTGGGCGTTTCAGTCTAAAGTAGCAAAATGGGATTAGCATGCGATAACGCGCGCTGCTGCGCACATTATCGGGCAAAGTGCTGCTAAGCGCGTTACCGTGCAGTAATCTTAAGTAGTCGCACAGACATCCAAACATAGAAACAGAAGTGTAGCACAATGGTTAATACACTGACTGATGATACAGGGGTCATGAGTTCGATCCCCCAGTGTGCCTAATGCATAAGGCTGGCTGAGGCATCAGCTTTGACATGTAAGTATTGTTTCCTGAGGCATTTTATGTGTATTTTAATTATTGCTGCCAGCAAACACACCCTCACGTGCCATAACCTAAGGTGCCGCATAAGGCACCCTATAAGGCACTCCATAGGGCACATTATAAAGTGCACTGTCCGCCACGGCACCCTATAATGTCCCCTATAGGGCACCCTATAAGGCGCTCCATAGGACACCTTATAAGGCACCTTATACGGACTGTAACCATAAGGTGCCTCAGAAGGCGCTTTATAGGGTGCCCTATAAGGCGCCTTCTGAGGCACCATATGGTTACAGAGGGTGTTCTGCTGGCAGCACTAATGTACATTAAAAATAGACAATGCTTCGGACAGCCCTATCAAATAACCCCACTGTAGGTTTGAACCCATGACCTCTGGCTCCACAAGCAGTGAAGTAACCAGTAGGCTACAGCTCCATAGTTGCTAGCAAACCCCTGGCTGGCTGCAGAAGGACTGCACGTCACCACACAAACAGTCTGCTGTGGTCACCAGGATAGGGTTAACCTACCCATACCCATGATGCACTGCACATGCAAATCAGCAGTCTACAGATGATCACAAGATGGGGTATGCACCCCCACAGCACCTCGGCTTGGTAGGGGGAACTGACCGTGTGTGGTACTGGCACAGAGTAGCTACACACCGTCACATTGTGCAGGTACTGTAACCCTGAGGGTGAAGTGGGGCGCCCAGCACCAGGTCCACAGCAGAAATAGGCCATGCTGCAGGTCCCCAGCAGTGCTAATGTGTGAGATAGGTAGTCTTTGCAGACACACCTTGGATACGTCTATATTTCTCAGTCAGGTTTAGCCCTTATGGACCCATAGGAGGATTATGTATGATGACCACCCCCCCCCCCCCCCCCTCTGGGGCTGAGGGTGGTAAACAGGGTCGCCCACCAACAGATCCACATTCTACCTCCCTGCAATGGTGGCAGTAGAAGGGACCATCAACCCCAGCCCTGCTAGGGAACAGACACCCTACAGAGCAGTCAGTGCAGCTCTGTACACATCCATAAAGCAATAGCAGACAGACATTAGGCCTGGATATGCAAAGCTGCACCCCACCACTATCCGATATTCTCCTGCAGCAAGCCTTCAGCCGCTGCACCCTGCAAGGTGTTCCAGCAAGACACATACTAGCTGCAAACAATCTGCTAACTAGTCCATAGTGCATGTTCCTGGTGGAAATGCGTGCACCCAGAACTGGGATGTCAGCATACACACCAAGCAGATAAGTCAGTGACTGGGCCCCAAAAAGGAACCCATAAATATCACATGAGAGAAATACTATATAGCACTATGGGGGAACCTAGCCATGCCGTGGTCACTGCTCAGTCAGGGTGAGAGTGCTCTCCCAGCAGAACATGCTGTGGCTACCCTGTCTGTGCAGGTGGTGGCCAGGCACTACAGTGTCCCAGCCATTGCCCTATGCAGATGCATCCTGGCCAGGCTACCCTGTCCGGGCTATACCCATGGTACCTTGCTCCTCATTATGCACATTGGCAGGCCAATACTGGCAACAGTGCTGGCAGTGTGGGCTGTGGAGGGTGTTTGCAGCCACCACACACTGGATAGACAGACACACACTCCCACACCTATGCCAGCATTGTGCTACTATAGAGGTGTTTGGCAGCCCTGGCCACCGGTGTGTGCCATTCCTGGGCACAGTGCAGGCATGGATATGGTACGCAATACTGTTGGGGGTCACTCCCCAGGGTGGTAAACACTGTCAGACACCAGACCTGAAGCACACTCCACAGACATCAGAAAGGTTGCTATGATGGAGCTCAATCAGCAAACTGTGCTTAACGTAGGAATTGCTATCTGCCAGTAATCATAGCTACCTTTTGATAGCTGTGTACCGTATTCTCAGGTTTAGGGTGGCATTGCTAAGGTATGCAAGTGCTAGTATTGGGAGATGCACGCAGGGCCCAATGTCCTGCCTCTCCAGGAGGCATTGGCTAATGGAGCCTGTGGCTGTGGGTGTGTCTGCCCCTGTTGGCTGCTGCTTTACGGCATAGGTTCCCAACTCCAGTCCTGGTGTGCCAAACACTGTTCGGGTTTTCATGCTGTCCCTCATGAATATGCATGAGCTACATCTGCATACCATGGGGGCGGTGCATAGATATGCAGCACAGACATCTTTATTAGAGGCAGCATGCAACTTGAATGGTGTTTGGCCCTCCAGGACTGCATTTGGGTGACTCTGCTCTAGGTAATGCTCCTGTTTATGGTGTCTGTGCTCTGTAGGATAAAATGTAGGTGTTTTGGGCATGTTTACGTCATCTGCAATAAAAGTTCTGTCTGTATTAGCATGTTTTAGTAGTGGGTAAAAAATGGGGGCTGGGTTGGCAGGAACCACAGCTGGGACTTGAACCTGTGACCTTCTGCTCCTGAACACACTGGCTGTGTGCACTGCACCACTGTGTTGCCACAGAGACAGTATATTCCCTGGGGATACCATGACTGTTCATCAGACGGGGCCTGTCTGTTGCAGTGCATGGCACCCACCTACACAGGGCTAGGCCACGGTCTGCTCTGGGCAGCTGCCACTGCCCCCTCCACCACCAATGCCCCTCTGCCACCCTGCTGACATGTCCTTCTGCTGGTGGTGCTGGTGGAGCGCAGTCTCAGGCCATCCAGTGTGCGGGTAGGCGGCTGCCTATGGTGTGGGTTCTGGGGTAGGGGTGCCTGCATAGGGGTAGGGGTGCTTCCCCCCAGCACCGCCTGCCACTGTTCTGTGCCCTTTGGGGTCCCTACTGGGTACTATCCCCTGTGACACTGTGGGAAGCACACTCGTGCCCATGCTGGGCCCTCATCAGTTGCTGTCTGGCTGCTCTACTGTTTCAGCATTCCTATGGGCCACCTAGGCATCACCCTAGTCCGCACTGTGGCCCAGCTGCAGTACAGCATGTGTCGTCTACAGCCCTCTGTGTCCCCTTTCCCAGCATCTGTCCAGTTGCCCATTCCGACATGCCCGCCCTGCTGTTGTGGAACATGTGCACCCCATAGGAAACCTGTCCAATGGAGAGGGAAACCCTGATGAGCGCAGTTGCACTGTGGGATCATTCACCTTGTATGGGGACGGAGCGTAGACCCTTCCAAAATTCATATCTTTTTTTTGGAGCTTTCTCAGGAGTGCTTTTTGATGTTTTCCATTAATATCACTATTGCCCAGCTTGGTTATGTTTTTTTTATATTTTGTAGGGGTCATTTTCAATGTTTTTCACTTTTGTTCCGTTCACATGTATCACACTTATCACTTTTTTGTAGGTTTCCCTGGTTTTGCTGTACATTGCTGACAGAAATGGTTTCTCTGCCCTTTAAATCAGCTCTAACGCCAGGGTTTCACTGGTGTTAGTTTTGAGCCTCGGATTTCACATCGTTAGTGTGCGGGGAGCCTCTCCCCTCCCACTCTCCACTCATTGACCCCTTCTCTCCACCCCTGGGGAGCCTTCCTCCGCCCTCCGGGAGCCTTTCCCCGCCTTCAGTGCTCATTTGCGCTGCTACGCGTGTTAATGCGCGCTAAGGTACCTGAGCGCCTGCTAAAGCGCCATTAACGAGCGTTAAGGTACCTTAACGCGTGGTAACGTCACAGAGCGCACATTAGGAAGGTTTAGTAAACGTACCCCTAAGATTCATTCACCTTCACCAACACAGCTCAATCTTGCCATGCTGCACCCCCTATTATTCAAGTATGGAGACCCAATGTACCTCGATCCTCCTCTGAAGCACCCCCTGCTAATGCAGTACTGCGATCTATGTGCACACAATCTTCTCTTGTACCTCGGAAACACCTGATACTAAACATGGGTTGAATAAAAGGACTTGATGTCTTCCTTAAAACAATATTTTGCTTCTTGTCTGTCTCTTGTTTAAGGCACTGTTCTCATCCCTTCTTTACTTCAATCCACATACAGTAAGGCTCCTTCATTTAGAATCAGCCGATTATAATTTAGTGATTTCACCTTTTCAGGCTGACAAACCCTATACCCCTCCCCCTCCTCCATCTATACAGGAGATACTGATCCTGTGTCATCCTATTTCCAAGCAGTGGCAGGTTCATGGGCCATGCTCTCAGCCAGCATGTTACACTATGAATGAGTTCAGCACAGCTATTAGTTCCTAAAGTGGACATTGTCTTACAAATACTTTACCTCCCAAGTCCTGCCCAAGCGACTCACAGCTGTGTTACTCAGGCCAAACATCACAGCAAAGAAGGAATTCAGGTTCTTCTGCTCCTTCAGGCTATAATTGGAGACACAGAGAGATTAAAGACATAAACACACAGGGTCGGTGAGGCTGCAGATGTTTCTTTCAATGCATGCCAGAAACTCGGAGGAGGAGACATTCCTAATTTCATCTAAGAAGACACATCACCCTTTCATCCACACTCATTCCATTTTCACCAATTACAAATTAATTTATTATATGTTTTTATACTAAGCTCCTGAAGACACATTTTAGATAGGGCATGGAGAGGGGAATTCACATGTTCAGATCCGGACATGGAGACTTTCCATAGTATTTCACAAGAGCCTCTGCCACATCTGATCCCTTCCCTGACCCCAGGGCCGGCCCGTCCATTGAGCAAGAATGTTTTTTGCACAGGGCCCCGTGTTTCAGGGGGCCCCGCGCAAAGAACATTCTGCTTTTTTTTTTTAAATTACATTTTAAAAAAAACCCTGTCTCTGGCTGCTGCCGCTGCCGCGTCCGTCGCAGCAGCGGCAGAATGGAGTGTCCCGCGGGGCCCCTTCTCCTCGTTGAGCCCTCTGCAAGGGCTTTCAGATTCGCGAAGGGAGAGTGCTCCCTCGCGTCTCTGTAAAGCCTGCAGGGGCTAATGGGAAATTTCCCATCAGCCCCTCGCGTCTAAAGGGGCAGATGGGAAATTTCCCATTAGCCCCTGCGGGCTTTACAGAGACGCGAGGGAGCACTCTCCCTTCGCGAATCTGAAAGCCCTTGCAGAGGGCTCAACGAGGAGAGGGGGCCCCGCGGGACACTCCATTCTGCCGCTGCTGCGACGGACGCGGCAGCGGCAGCAGCTAGAGCCAGGTTTTTTTTTTTTTAATTTGCCAGAAGGGAAGGGAAGGGGAGGGGGGTTAAGACTGGTAATGGGCTGGGGGGCTGATGGAGGCTGTCTGGAAATGGGGTGATGGGGGGTTAGGACTGGAAATGGGCTGGGGGGGGTGTTAGGACTGGAAATGGGCTAGGGGGGTTAAGACTGCTAATGGGCTGGGGCTGATGGAGGCTGACTGGAAATGGTCTGGGGGGTAGGACTGGAAATGGGCTGGGGGGGGTTAAGACTGGTAATGGGCTGGGGGCTGATGGAGGCTGTCTGGAAATGGGGTGAGGGGGGTTAGGACTGGAAATGGTCTGGGGGGGTAGGACTGGAAATGGGCTGGGGGGGGTTGAGACTGGAAATGGGCTGGGGGGGGGGTTGAGACTGGTGAAGGGCTGGGGGCTGATGGAGGCTGTCTGGAAATGGGGTGATGGGGGGGTTAGGAATGAAAATGGGCTGGGGGTTGATGGAGGCTGACTGGAAATGGGGTGATGGGGGGTTAGGACTGGAAATGGGCTGGGGGGGTGGTTAAAACTGGTAATGGGCTGTGGGCTGATGGGGGCTGTCTGGAAATAGGGTGATGGGGGTTAGGATTGCTAATGGGCTATGGGGGGGGTTAGGACTGCTAATGGGCTATGGGGGCGCTAGGACAGGAAATGGGCTGATGGGGAGGGGTTAGGACTTGAGGTGGGCTGATGTGGTTAGGACTGGTAATGGGCTGTGGGCTGATGGGGGGGGGGTTAGGACTGGCAATGGGCTATGGGGGGCTGACTGGAAATGGGCTGATGGGGTTAAGACTGGAAGTGGGCTGATGGGGGGGTTAGGACTGGTAATGGGTTATAGGGGGGGCTTAAACTGAAAATGGGTTGATGGGGGGCTAGGAATGGTAATGGGTTGGGGGATTGCTATGACTGGAAATGGACTGAGTGGACGGGGAGGCTTGAACTGCAAATAGCTGATGGGGAGGGAGCTTGGAATGGAAATGGGCTGTGAGGGAAGGGAGCTAGGACTGAAAATGGGCTGATGGAGCAGCTAGGATAGGACTGGAAATGGGCTGTTGGGGGGAGCTAAGATTGGAAATGGGCTGTGGTGGGGGCTTGAATTGAAATGGACTCATGGAGGGGCTAGAACTGGCAGCAGGCTCATGGGGGGGCTTGGACTGGACTTGGGCTGAGTGGAGGGGAGCTAGGATTTGACCTGGGCTGATGGTGGGGCTAGGAAATGACTAGAAATGGGCTGATGGGGGGCTAGGATTGGAAATGAGCTGATGAAGGGACTCAGACTGAAAATGGATGGGGGAGCTAGGACTGGAAATGGGTTGATGGGGGGCTAGGACTGGAAATGGGCTGATGCAGGGACTAGAAGGGAATGGATGCTGGGTGAGACTGGAACTAGAAGGGAGCTGATGTTGGGGGAGGATTAGAATGGGATGGGGCT
The DNA here is from genome assembly GCA_033557465.1 of Ichthyophis bannanicus. Lineage (NCBI taxonomy): Eukaryota > Metazoa > Chordata > Amphibia > Gymnophiona > Ichthyophiidae > Ichthyophis > Ichthyophis bannanicus. The sequence continues at coordinate 734,860,201 of CM066033.1, read as the reverse complement.
GGGAGAGTAAAATGGAGAGGGGAAAAATATTTTGTGTGGGAGGGATGAAAAATCTACAATTGGCCGGGTATTGGGAGAGTAAGTGGGGATTGAGGATGGAGGGGTAAAATTTGTGTGGATGAAAGAAGAATGAGGAAAGAGCAAAAGGAGAAAGATTAGTATGTTAAAGCAGATGTAGAGAGAGAGGATGGAAAGAAAACTAGAAGAGAGAAGAAAGGACAAATGGACAGCAGACGATGGAGAGTTAGCAGAAAACATGAAGAAACCAGAAGAAAGTGGCTGGAGCAATTGCAACTGAAAAAAAATGCACAAAAGGTAGAAATATCTCTTTATTTTGAATTTATTAACTGGAATATGAAAGCTCTGGGAAATGTGCATCATTAACGTCTGCGCTTTGTTTGGTACAAGAGGAAATTGATTTATAGTTTTATTTCTACAGTGTTGTTGTACATTCCAAGTTTGGCTTTTGGGGTTCCCAGTTTAATTATTGCCTTCCTGTTTCTAAATTGCGATTCCTTGTTTGGTGATGGTCTATGTTCTGCATGTGTAACTGAGCTGAGGTATTCTGTTTATGTAATTCCTATTTGACATTGCCACTTGTTCTCTTTCCCCAGTATTCTCTGAAATGTACTGGTTTAATATTTGCAGTGTTTCCTTTTGATAGGTAGGGTCTGGTGCTTTGTGAGTCCTGGTAATGCTGTCAGGATACAGCGGGTTTGCTATGGGTTCTAAATGGGCAGCGTTTGTAGTAGTTCCTAATGTGCCTGGCGGTTGGCACTGGATTATAGTAATGTAGAAATCTTTTAGTCTTTCTTTATCCATACACTCATTAAGAGATATGTTTACTAAAAGTTAGTGTTTGGTAACATTATGCAAATATGTATGCAAATAAGGCCACTTATGCAAATGAGGCCCCGCACCGAGTCTCCGCACATGGCCCCGCACCCCCCTTGGGCCGCCCCTGCCTGACCCCCAAAGAATCTGATCTCACCCTTCCCTACAGGAAGACCCCATTATTCTGCCACCCTCCCCCCGAGGTCCCATAGTGATCCTCAGCCTTAGCGGGGTCCCTCGTGTCTAGTAGGAGCAGAAGAGATGTCCACTTGCTCCTGTTCCTTTGGCTCTAGGTTTCAAAATGACACCCATGACTTCTAGCAATAATCTATATTATGAGATTACTGCTTGGAGCTATGGGCACCATTTTGAAAACCAGAGCCAAAGGAGAAGGGGCAAGTGAACATTACTCCTGCTCTCATTACACAGCAGGGACCTTGCTAAGGCTAGAGATGGGGATTGGGGGGGGGGGGGGGTGAGAGGATCTTCCAGGGGAGGCCAGATGTGTTGGGCAGAGGAATGGATCGGATATGTTGGGGGTGATTGGGAGGCAGATTGAGGTCAGAGGGGACCAGACAGTAGCCTTACAGCTTCCCCTTCAAACAGGCACTGATTCGTGCCTTAGGGCTGCTGTAAATGTCAATGTCTATTAGAAAAAATGTAGATAGGGATTCCCCTTGTAAGAATGGGAGTCTATAGCTATAGTGCAGGTCTGCCCTTTAGCCACTCCCTCTCCTGGACCCCTCCACATCTCCTGGAAATCTAAACTTACTAAGCATCCCCACATGTAAATAGCCCCATTCTAAAATGCCATTTACATAGGCATGGCAATCTACATATGCTAATACTGCTATTTACATGTGGGGAGACTTCTAAAATAACCCCCAATGTGTGGTACAAATAAATACATCAAGACAGAAATATAAATCTAGGGGTTAGACTTTACAGCAACGTGTTGTTATTAATGCTCATTATTAAGCAAAATGAATAGCGGCTTGTGTTCGATTTCACAAGCTGCGTTAGTTCATGGAATAACAATGCTATCTTTGAGCTGTCTTTCTATTATCTCCCTCGGAACACTGGGCTGCCAGTAGGTGGCCTGATGCTCCAGGGAAATCTTTTAAAAGGGCTGGTGGTGAAATCAATATCCCCGTCTATCCCCTCAACATCCCCTTCTCTGAAATCCCTGCACCCTGACACCTACTCAGCACTCCTCTATCCTGTCCCTCTTTAGAATTTCCTTCTCCCATCTACTTACTGAGCCACCAGTTTGATGAATTTTTTCAGCAGCTGAACTCTCTTCATAATCTCTGTGCAGAGACACATTTCTGTGGCCACCCAGTACTGTATCTCGTTAAAACGCCTCATGAAGCGCTCCAGGTTTGCTGTGGTTCCATTTGGGAACTTGTTTCGGCCAAAGATATAATAGATGAGTTCCACCTTTAAAAAAAAGAAATGAGAAGCAACAATTAGTTCCATGCTAAAAGATGTAAAAAAAGTGCTCTGGTTTGCCCCGAGCTAGCAAGAGGTTTGTGCTGATAGGTTTGAAGGTAGTATTATTCTCATTTGATATACATTTGTGTACTTCATTTTATGCACTGTGTACTTAAAAATAAATAGTCGAAAAACAAGAGAATTTGATATTAATGTTCAAAATATGCAAATAGGAAAGAAAAACAGAGAAGAGCAAAGTGGGGAAATGGTGATAGAGAAGCAGAGGGAAGACACACTTGCCCTTTAGTAGGGTAATTTTATAACTGAATGCATTAGTAAATGGCACAAGCATAGTTTTCAATATGCAGGTGCATGCATATTTTCAAAATTAAAATATGTACATGTTTCCATTTTGAAAATTACCTTTGGGAATTTGTGATTATGTTTACCCCTGCTCTTCAGCACTTTCATTTTCTGGGTTAATTTACCAATACATGAGTGCATTTTAAAAACAAAACCTGCAATCCTGCCTCTGGAAGCCTATTTGCTTATTTGGGTAAAGTTACATGTGTACATGGATATCAAGCATACAGTTTTATAAGCATCTGTTTCCATACTTAAAGCTTTAGGGGGTTATTCCAAGGCACAAATAGCGGGGATGGACGTCTCAACTGGACGTCCATCCCCGCTATTCGTGGCGGCTGCTGCCTCCCAACTAACTTCCCCACTGGATGTGTGGGGAAGTTAGGGGCATGGACGAGGCGGCCCGGGGGTGTAGAGTTGGCGGTCGCTGGCCCTGGACATACAGGGCCGATTCTGATGTCGGCCCTGTACGTCCAGGGGTGCAATAACTTTCCTGGACGTCTTTTTGGCAACTCCAGGCCTGCACGTACAGTGCTGCTCGTGATTCTGATCCCACGGGGCTAAGATGTGCCCCGCGGGATCAGAATCATGATCTTCTTTGTACGTCCGGCTCAGCCCGGATGTACAAAGTAGATCTACATCCGGGACAGAATCGAGCCCTTAGTGATCAAAGGTTAAGAGGGGCACTCATGGAGAATCTCACCATAGTGGAGAGACAAAATGAATTCTTTGTCTTGGTGCTTTACTGTACTGAGGAAGGTGTAAGGGAGTTACCCATGTCAAAAAGGGTATTCAACTGTGATGATTCTGAGGTACTAAAATAAATCTCATTGAAGAACTTGGAAGATGTAATAGGGCAAACTGATAAAACATAGCAAATCACCTGGACCAGATTGTACTGAAAGAACTAAAAAATGAAAGTACAGACTACTATTAATAACTTGTAAACTATCATTAAAATTATCAACCGTCTCTGATGACTGCAAACTGGCCAACCTAATGCCAATATATTCATGAAGTTTCAGGGATAATCTGGGAAATTACAGACTGGCGAGCTGATGCCAGTTCCAAGCAAAATATTAAAAAATATTATAAAGAACAAAATTACTGAAAATACAAATAGTCATGGTCTAATGAAACAGGATGTGGTTGAAAACTACAGGCCAGTTAGTTTAACTTCGGTGGTGAGTAAATTATTGGAAACGATGATGAAAGAGAAAATAGTGAGGTTTCTGGAGTCCAGCGGATTACAGGATCCGAGGCAGCATGGATTCACGAGAGGCAGGTCTTGTCAGACAAATTTGATTGATTTCTTTGACTGGGTGACCAGGGAGTTGGACCGAGGGAGAGCCCTAGATGTGGTATATTTAGATTTCAGTAAAGCCTTTGACACTGTTCCTCACAGGCGACTTATAAACAAATGAGCACCCTAGGTATGGACCCTAAAGTTACTGCTTGGGTTAGAAATTGGTTGGGTGGGAGGTGACAAAGAGTACAGGTAAATGGAGCTCACTCTGAGCAGAAGGATGTTACCAGTGGTGTGCCCCAGGGATCTGTCCTTGGTCCGATTCTTTTTAACATCTTTGTTAGTGATATAGCGGAAGGGCTGTCGGGTAATGTTTGCCTCTTTGTGGATGATACCAAAATCTGCAATAGAGTAGACACCCAGGAAGGTGTAGATAACATGAGAAGGAATCTAGTTAATCTTTAAAAATGGTATAGAATTTGGCAGCTGGGATTTAATGTTAAAAAATGTAAGGTCATGCATTTGGGATGCAGCAATCCAAGGGAGCAATATAGTATAGGGGGTGAAGTAATTTTGTCCACTAAAGAAGAGCGGGACCTAGGTGTGGTTGTGTCTGATGACCTTAAACTAGCTAAACAGGTGGAAAAGGCGATGGCAAAAGCTAGAAGGATGCTTGGGTGCATACGGAGAGGAATGGCTAGCAGAAAAAAGGAGGTGATATTGCCTCTGTAAAAGTCTTTGATGCAACCTCATTTGGAGTATAGTGTGCAATTCTGGAGAGCGAACATTCAAAAGGATATAAACAGGATGGAGTCAGTACAGAGGGTGGCTACTAAAATAGTTATTGGTCTTCATTATAAAGCATATGAGGACAGACTTAAGGATCTTAATACGTACACCTTAGAGGATAGGCGGGATAGAGGTGATATGATTGAGATGTTTAAATACCTCCATGGCATAAATGTTCAGGGAGAGAGCCTCTTTCATTTGAAAGCAAGTTCTGCTATGAGGGGACATGGGATGAGGGTGAAGGGGGATAGATTCAGGAGTGATATGCGGAAATATTTCTTTATGGAAAGAGTGGTGGATCCGTGGAATAGTCTCCCAGTGGAGGTGGTAGAGATGAGGACAGTATCTGAATTCAAAAAAGCATGGGACAAACACAGAGGATCTCTAAAGGAAAAAAGGGGACTGTTGTAGTTGTTGATATGGAAGGACAGACTAGATAGGCCACGTGGTCTTTTTCTGTCATCATATTTCTATGTTTCTATGAGTCAGTATGGATTTAGCCAGGGGAAGTTTGCCTCAGCAATCTGCTACATTTTTGGAGATGTGAATAAACATGGGCATAAAGATGAGCCAGCTGATTACAATGTACCTGTGTTTTCAGAAGGTTTTCAACAAAGTCCCTCATGAAAGGCTTCTGAGGAAATTACAAAGTCATGTGATGGAAGGCAATGTCCTAGTGTGGACTGAGAAGTGCTTAAAAGATAGGAAACAAAGAGTAGGATTAATGGTCAATTTTCTTAATGGAGAAAGGTGAGTACAGGAGTGCACTAGGGATCTCCAGGAACAAGCAGGAATGAGTCTTCACATATGGGTACGTCAGTACCGATGGAGCCTGCGCGGGAACGCTCCCCAGCGTCCAGAGAGAAAGCTTTTGGGAGCATCCCACGCGCATGCGTGCTGCCTTCCCGCCCATTTTCTTCCCTCTCATCAGTTTTCCGCGGAGCCGGCAGGACGTACTCCTGTCACCGCAGAAAATTCTTCTTTTTATTCTTAGTTTTTTGTGGTCGCGTCTGCCTTCCCTCGACACCACCGGTACCGCCGGTGCTTTTCTTTCTTTTTCCTGAAGAATTTCTTCTTTTCTTAGAAATTTTTTCCTGTTTAGTGCCTCACAGGTTCTAGGCCACTAGGCCTCTACCCTTCCATTATGGAAAAGCCAGCCACTATTCTTAAGAAATGCTCAAAGTGTGGCGGTACAGATATATTTTCAGACACTCATACTTGGTGTCTAAAATGTTTAGGTCCTGACCATTGTCCTCTGGAGTGTCTCTCCTGCTGGAGCTCAAACAGAAGAAGTCCTCAGAATCGAGCACTACTCGATACCCAGTTCACATCGCCCTCGGTGTCACCAGCTAGAATATCTTCTTCTTCACAGGATCAGGTAACCAAACAAAAGTCTGTAAAGACTAGCCAGTCCTCGAGTGGTAGATCTCCCTCTCAGCATCGAGATGGCTTCGGCCTTGCCCTCGAGGACATCTTGGCAATAAAGCCCCGGCGGGAGTCTTCGGGCTCCAAAGCATTAATGGGGCTCCAGGTTGTTTCCGGGGTTCTTACCTCGATTAACATACCTGGGCCATGCTCGGTGGTTGTGGCCGCTTCGAGCGGTACCGACACCCCGGCATCGGCTATGGTGATGGATGAAACACTCCTCACCGATGAACGTAGTCTAGCACTCTCGGCTACTTTGGTACCGCTAGAGTTGCTGCAGACCATTCCTCGAGTATCGGTATCGGCTCCGGTACCGGTATCGACATCGGCATCGGTGTCAGTACCGTCCATGCTTGCTTTGACAGAATCGCTTCCCTCGATGTTGAGCCTGGAATCGATCTCTAGCATGGAGGATTCGGTACCGACTCATCTCGGTACCGACCTTGGGCGGTACCAAAGACATCGCTTTAAAGAAAATCCGATGCTTCATCCTTTCAGGTCTTCTGATCACGATGACTGGGATGAATCCATCGGTACCAAGGCTGTTTTTTCTACAAATCTAGCCTTTACCCTTCATTTTAGAGGGTCCTCCTCCGGAGAGATTTCTTTTCAAGCTTTCCTGCTTGATATGGCAAAGTTACTTGCCATTCCTATACCTGGTAAAGAATCCCTACTGGGGAATTCAGAGACACTGCAATTCCCCTGGATTCCAAAGGAGGTGATCATGCTTCCTTTGCATCAGATCTTACAAGATCTACTATTAAGAATGTGGGAAACTCCTTTAACGGTGTCCCCACATTCTAAGACACTTGACACTACGTACAAGGTGCCACCTTCTCCAGGTTTTCAAAAGACTCAACTTCCTCATCATTCTATTGTTGTAGAATCAGCAATGAGGCGTATTAAGAGTGCAAAGAAGCACTCTTCTTATCCGCCAGGTCGTGAGTCTAGGACTTTAGATGCCTTTGGACATCGATGCTTCCAGGCATCCATGCTTTCAGCAAGAATTATCTATTTTCTATATGGGATTATCTCTTGAAGAGGTCACAAAGAACTTAAAGTTTTTGAACCCTTTTCTTCCAGAGCATAACAGAGCAGACTATTCCTTATTAGTCAGTCATGCTCAAAATATCTCTAGGTTCCTTAATCGTGCTTCCCTGGACTGTTTTGAGTCTATTAGCAGAACTTCTGCTATAGCCATAGGAGCACGACACATTGCCTGGCTCCAAGCTTCAGACTTGGACAGATGGGTTCAGGACAGGCTGGGAAATACTCCTTGAACTGGTGAAAATCTCTTCAACAAGGAGACTTTGTTCCAAGCTAATCAGTTGAGCACTGATGCTGTTACTTTCAGAGGATTGTCAAAACTTTCCTTTATCCCAGCTAATAAAAAATCTCCTAAAAAGCTTTATTCCCCCAAGGGAAAAAAGTTTTATCCATCTTCTACCCATTCTGCAGATGTTTCCAAAGATGGGCGACATCACACCAGGCTAAGAAAATCAAAACCTCCACAGGCTCAGCAAACCCAGCAATCGCAGGGTTTCTGATATTTTCTTCATTTTTTCTGTGTGAGGTTTAAAACTTTTGAGTCTACTTCTTTTCAACAGAAGCATCTAAAATTCCTCTCATCCATGCTGAGATATCAGTCATACATTGTCTCAATCCTCAACTCTGGATATGAATCTCTTGCTACAAGAGAAATCTATCCTTCTAGCTTCAAGAGCTATTAAGGACTATCATACCCCAGAGATAACAGGTTCCTCCTTTTTAAAACAAAAGGAGGCCTAACAACTGACAACAGGGAGAGCTATATCCTTCACCTTGTCAGTTTTACTGTACGAGTATATCTCATACTTTTAACTGCAAGGGGACCCTATCTCTTCAAAGACTTACCAAATTGTAGGTCTTCTCAACTCTGTATTACTTTCTATCCCTCTTAGCCCAGATATTTAGTCTCTAAGAGTGCTACTACTCAACGGGAGGGCTTATTCTCTAAGCCATAGGTTTTTCTTTAATACCTACTCCAGGAAGTAGTTTCCATACAGAGTTTTCTCCCCCTTTGCGGTTCATCTTCTTCTCAGATATCTTTTTAAGGTAGCTTTTTGGACAGAACTTGGGTATCACTACTCCAAATTGTGTCTCTCTTGGTCCTTTCCAAACCATAGGACCTAACTTTTTATGCTGCCTTAATAACAGATAATTCCAAAAGAGGTCCAGAACTCATTTGGACTATTTATTGTTGCAGGCTTCAGGCCTGTCTACTATTCTTAGCCACCTTCAATTCTCTTTGGCTTCAACAGAATAGATTAGGTCGTACACTGGCAATTCAACAGCCAGATCTAAGCAACCTACAATATGCTCTCTGCAATTCTACAACAAAGCTCTGCAACTGTGGGCCTTTGCCAGAGAGCCTCAGAGCTACTCCTAATAGGTAGCGGCCAGATATTTAACAGGGGTTTCAACTGGTAGACTCTGCCAGTCATGCTCCTATATGACTGGGGTTTTTTTTCCTACTCTTACCATATTCCTTAAAATTTCCTTTTAAGAAAAGGTAACCAGGGTTTAGACCACGTGAAAGCGTAAAAAAATTGCACAATTCCCTGGTTTGTTCCACATCTCACTGGAACTTCCACATCAGGGATGCATTTTTTCACTGCAGTTGGTCCTTATTCACTACTTTCCTTCTAATTCCTATACTTCATGGTAGCTTATGTTGAACAAGAAAACGCATGATACTCATATTGCCCTCATAAAGAGACAAACATGGTATCTCCTTATATTGCGTCTTTTTCTCCAGCTACTATTTAAAATTATAGAAGGATCCAGACTTGCTGTCTTAAGACTAAGGATCTCCTCTGCACTCATTCACATACGTCTCGAGACCTGGTTATTTCAGGGGCTAGATCTTTTCAAGAAGTCTAGTCCTATCCCTGTAAATGAAGAACATAATATCAGTTTCCACGAAACCTCCTCTATAGTTTTTCCATATTTAACCAGGTAGAGGTTCTCCATCAATATTCTCAAGTAGGTCTTAATCCTTCTTGTTATTGCGTCAATCTCTATACAACATCTGACTTTGAAAGATCTTCAAGAAGTTCGAGGCTCAGCGCCTAGTACAAATATCTTGTCTTTCATTGGAATAAAAGAGGTCTTAAAGACCTATCCCCTTTTTTCTAAAAAAGGGTATTTCGGCCTTTTCATCCAAACCAGTCAGATTATCTCCACTCTTTCCTAGGACCTTATTCTGCTCCAAGGATAGAGAAGTTCAATTTTTTGGACTTTACAGAAGCTTCAGCTATTTCTCAGAAGTCCAACCTCATTGAACTCCCCCAGTACTTCTTCTGGGGTTAGTACTGGCCATGAGGGCTTATCATCTCTTTCTGTATTGCAAAAATTTATTTTTTTCCCTCTACTTCACATTGAGGGAATTTCTTTGAGGATAATGTACTGGCTCTCAACCACAGATCCATATTACCCTCAACAATCATTTTTGCAATATTTTTGACGGACATCCACATTAGAAAATTGAATTCAATACTTTTCTAATATTTATGATTTACACAAGGACTCCCCTCTGGATACCTTGTTAAGTCAAGCTGTTCCACAGCACCTCTTTTATTCTTTAGTTCAACCTCTACCCTCCATCCCTTGGATGCCTGAGGTTTTGAGGGATAAGCATGGCCCATCTTTAGATTTGCAACATGCTGGGGCCTCCTCCAGGCATCTTAGCTTGGGAGTCCCCATATGTGAAGACTCATTCCTGCTAGTTCCTGAAGATAGCACCGTTACTTACCTGTAACAGGTGATCTCTGGGAACAGCAGGAATAAGTCTTCACAACCCACCCACCTCCCCTAGGAGTTGTTCTCTCTCTCTCTCTCTTTTCTCTCTAATTTGTCTACTTCCCTCCTTCGGTCTCAGCTACAAACACCAACTGATGAGAGGGAAGTAAATGGGCGGGAAAGCAGCGCGCATGCGCGTGGGATGCTCCCAAAAGCTTTCTCTCTGGATGCTGGGGAGCGTTCCTGCGCAGGCTCCATTGGTACCGACGTACCCATATGTAAAGACTTATTCCTGCTGTTCCCAGAGATCACCTGTTACAAAGTAACTGTGCTATCTCTACTAGGAACAGTGCTTTGTAATATATTTATAAAATGATCTAGAAATGGGAACAATAAATGTGATGATAAAATTTGCAGATGCCACAAAATTATTCAAAGTTGTTACATCACAAATTGTATTGTGAGAAATTGCAGGAGGATCTTGCGAATCTGGGAATCAAGATGATCAATGAAATTTAATGTGTTCAAGTGCAAAGTGATGCATATAGGGAAGAATAATCCAAACTATAGATATGTTAGAGCCCACATTAAGAGGGAAATTTTATAAGGAGGCATGTACTTTTCTCCAGAACCAAGCAGGAAGTCAGTCCTCACTTATGGGTGACGTCGGCGCCGACGGAGCCCTCGCGGAGCAATTTTCCCAGCTTTCGAAGAAAGCCTTTGGGATTGCAGTGCGCATGCGCGGTCCTCTTCCCGCCCAAGGATGCCATCTTGCTCAGTCTTCTTTTTTCCGCGGAGCCCTACAGACGTAGTTTGTTACCACCGCTGAAAAAGTTGATTAATTCTTTGTTGTTTTCTCGGTTCGCGTGTCCTTTTCCTGCCCGGCCTCGATTTTTTCCTTATCGAGACCGTTCACATTTCTTTTTTTGTTTTCAGTTTTTAACTGGCATTCCCGCCACTTATTTTCCACCACTGGCGGCTCGGTCTTTCGATCTCGCGGGGGCCCTTTTTCCCCCTATGGCTGCCAGCGGGTTCAAAAAATGTGATCATTGTTCTAAATTAATGTCTCTTACAGACACGCATAATTTCTGCCTCCGTTGCCTCGGACCCAACCATGACTCTGGGAGCTGTGGTCCGTGTGGCAAGATGTCCTCCAAGTCGCTGAGGAGTCGGCAATCGCAAAAGGAAAGAATCTTCTCTGACCCCGAGTCCGGTCCGTCCCGGACCTCGTCGGAGGCTTCGACGTCTCGTGACTCCAGCCACGAGCTCCATCGGAGTTCCTCTGAGCGGGGGTCCCCTGGACGGGAGCATCGTCGGGAGAGGAAACTCGCGTGGGTGGCGTCGGAGGATGCACCTGGTCCCTCGCGGGCCGGGTCGCATAGCCCCGCCAGCCACCCCGAGTCCTCGGAGGCGGAGAGACCTTCTAAACTTCCTTGACTCGAGGTGGAGCCGCACGTGAGTACTATTGTCCTCCTGGACTCCCCTACGGAACCATCGTCGGGCCCGATGCCGTCGGGGCCCGAGTCGGTGGCTGCCGGGTCTTCTGGGCTTGACCTCAGATTGACATCCTTGGAGCGCAGTATCTCTGCCTTCTTGGACCAGCAGCGGATTTGGATGACCGGCATCACCAGTGCATCCGCCCAGACCACCGGGACGTCGACGCCCAAGTCGACCCCAGCGGCTGAGTCGATCCTCGAGTCGATGCATGCTCGAGTCGATCCTCGGTCGAGGTCTCCCTCAACCTCCCGTTCGGGACCGAGGTCGTCGACGCCGGCGTCGGCATTGGGACAAACCCTCGCCCGCACGGAGCCCCTCGATTCCTCCATGGAGGCGTCGGACTGGGACACGGAAGGGGACGAGTGGCCCGGCTCTTTTCAGACCCGGTGCATCCCCTCCGACTCGCCCGAGTCGGAGCCTCGAAGGCGATCCCCTCCGGAGGATACGCGCTTCTCTGATTTTATGCGGGATATGGCCCAGGCTTTGGCTTTCCCCGCGGATCCAGAGGAGGAGCCTCGCGCGGAAGAGCTCAAGGCACTCCAGTACGACTCTCCGCCGAAGGAGGCCTTTACCGTGCCGGTCCCTCCGATGCTGGAGCGGCTGCTCTTCCGCATGTGGGAAAGTCCAGCCTCAACGCCGGTGTTAAGCAAGCGGATCAATTCGATTTATTAAGTCCGCAAGAGCCCCGGGTTCCAGAAGGCGCAACTGCCACACCACTCCATGGTTGTGGAATCGGCAATGCATCGGCTTAAGAGTCAAAAGATGCACTCCTCGGTGCCCCCGGGTAAGGAGGCCCGTAACCTGGATGCCCTCGGTAGGAAGTGCTTCCAGGGTTCCATGCTTGCCTGCAGGGTCCAGACATATCAGCTGTATATGGGCATGTTCCTCCGAGACTTGGCGAAGGAGCTCGCCGGGTTCTCGGCTGGTCTCTCCGACGAACCTTTGCAGAGGTTCCTGGCCTTGTCCGATAGTATTCGAGAGTGCTCGAAGTTCCTGTCTCGGGCGGCCTACGACAGCTTTGAGGCGTCGGCCCGAGTAGCTGGAGCCGGCATCGGTGCCCGCCGACAGGCCTGGCTCCAGTCATCCGACCTCGAGCCGTGGGTACAGGACAAGTTAGTCGATGTCCCCTGCCGAGGTGACAACCTTTTCGGCAAGCCCATGTCCGATAAGGCTGCGGAACCCAAGTCCGAGACTCTCACTCGGACTCGACTGTCCTGAAAGACGTCCGCTCCCACACAGAAGAGGAAGGGTCCGGATGCTTTCCTCATTTTGTGGTCCACAGAAGCCTTTTTACCCGAGGAAGGTGCTTGCCTATAAGCAATCCCACCTTCAATACCAAGTACTGGCGGCTTCCACTCAGTGCCCACAGACTAAGGGTCAGGGGAATGGCCCCCGCAGGCCGCGGGCCCCCAAGCCCGCTGCACAGCCCCCTGCCACGCAGGGTGGGGTTTTTTGACTATGCCAGCATAGCCTCTCCCCCTCCGTGCCCGTCGCTCAGCACGGGGGGCAGGCTGATCCACTTCGCTCACAGGTGGCCAGCCATAACATCCAATTCCTGGGTGCTGCAGGTGGTTCAAAGGGGCTACCTCTTGCATTTTCACCAGGTGCCTCCCCCCTACTTTCCGGGGGAGCCTCCGAGGACCCCTCTGCACAGAGACTTACTCCTTCAGGAGCTGCAGGGTCTACTGGAGGAGCAGGCTGTGGAGCCAGTGCCCCAACCTCAGTGGGGTCAGGGGTTCTACTCCAGATACTTCCTGGTCCCAAAGAGGACGGGAGGCCTCAGACCCATTCTGGACTTGCGCAACCTCAACATGTTCCTGCAGCGGGAAAAGTTCAGGATGCTTACCCTTGGAATCTTGCTGCCCTACCTCCATCAGGGAGATTGGCTATGCTCCTTGGATCTAAAGGATGCCTGTACTCACATCCTGATTCATCCGGACCACCGACGATATCTCAGATTTGTAGTGGCCGGGAACACTATCAGTACCGCGTGCTGCCTTTCGGCTTGTGCTCCACCCCCAGGGTGTTCACAAAATGCCTGGCGGTGGTCGCGGCCTTCCTGAGGCTTCAGGGCCTGTTCATTTTTCCTTACCTGGACGACTGGCTCGTACGGGCGCAGTCGGCCACAGAGGTCGCGCAGGCCACGCAGCGTATGGTGGCTCTGCTTCAGCACTTTGGCTTCGTCATAAACGTCGGGAAGTCCACGTTGCGCCCCTCTCAGGATCTCGAGTTCATAGGAGCTCGGCTCGACACTCTGCGAGCTCGTGCCTTCTTGCCTCGAGAGCGAGCCGACAGGCTCATGGCTTTGGCCGGCAGGTTCCACAGTGCGTCTCCGGTTCCGGCCCGGAGGTTCCTGCAGCTGCTCGGTCATATGGCCTCCACGGTCCATGTCATGCCGAACGCCCGACTGCATATGAGGCCTGTCCAGTGGTGTCTCCGCACTCAATGGCATCAGGCCACGGGAGGTCTGGCGGACCTTCTACAGATCTCCGACCGCCTGGTCTCCTCACTGCAGTGGTGGCTCCACCTGCCCAACCTGGTACGGGGTATGCCCTTTCAGTCTCCCGCACCCTCCCGGGTGCTGACGACCGATGCTTCTCTCTTGGGATGGGGAGCACATTGCCAGGGAGCGCGCACTCAAGGCCTTTGGACTCCTTGGGAGGCGGCTCAACAAATCAACTTCCTGGAGCTGCGGGCGATCCGCCTAGCTCTTCGGACCTTCTCTCACCTCACCTCTCGCCAGTCCGTATTGGTGCAGACGGACAATCAGGTGGCCATGTTCTACGTGAACAAACAGGGGGGCACGGGCTCCCTCCTGCTCTGTCAGGAGGCCCGGCGACTGTGCTCCTGGGCTGTCGACCACAACATCCTCCTCAAGGCTGTTTACCTGCCCGGGCAGGAGAATTGCCTGGCCGACAGGCTGAGCCGGGTCTTGCAGCCCCATGAGTGGAGGTTGAACCTCGGCGTTGCCCAGCAAATCTTCCGCCGGTGGGGCATCCCCACCGTGGACCTCTTTGCCAGTCCCCTGAACCGGCAGCTTCCCCGGTTCTGCTCTCGGCATCCGCATCCCCTCAGAGTGGCCCCGGATGCTTTCCTCATTTTGTGGTCCACAGGCCTACTGTATGCCTTTCCTCCCACGCCGCTGGTATCCCGGACGCTCTTCAAGGTTGCCCGGGACGGGGTCTACGTGATCCTGATAGCGCCCCGATGGCCGAGGCAACCCTGGTTTCCTCTGCTCCTGCAGTTAGCGGTGGACACCCCTCTCCCTCTGGGATTTCAGCCCGATCTTCTGACCCAAGATCAGGGTACTCTTCTGCACCCCAACCTCCGGGCCCTTCACCTGATGGCCTGGCTGCTGAGAGGGTAGTCCTGGCCCCGCTCTCGCTCCCCCCGGAGGAGGAAGCTGTCGTCCTGGCGTATCGGCGACCTTCTAACCGGAAGTCTTACGCACTCAAATGGCGTCGCTTCTCCGCCTGGTGTTCTCAGCATTCTGAGGACCCCTTCGCCTGCCTAGTGTCGGTGGTACTGCAATACTTGCTGCACCTCTCCGATCTAGGCCTCAAGTCCAACTCTGTCAGGGTCCACCTCAGTGCTCTCTCTGCACATCATTCGCCGGTGGAGGGCCAGCCCCTTTCCTCGCATCCCTTGGTGGCGCGTTTCCTCAGGGGCCTGCTTCTGCTTAAGCCCCCGTTGCGCCCTCCGGCTCCCGACTGGGACCTCAATGTGGTTTTACAAAGGCTTACTTGCCCGCCTTTCGAACCCATGGCTACCTGCCCCCTCCGCTTCCTCTCATGGAAAGCTCTCTTCTTGGTAGCCCTCACCTCCACTAGGCGCGTTAGTGAACTACAGGCCCTAGTGTCGGAGCCCCCTTACACTAGGTTCTACAGGAATAGGGTTGTCTTACGGACTCACCCTAAGTTTTTTCCTAAGGTGGTTTCCTCTTTCCACATCAATCAAGAGGTGGTTCTTCCGACCTTCTTTCCCAGGCCACATACCAGCAGAGCTGAGACTGTTCTGCATACCCTGGACTGTCGAAGAGCCTTGTCCTTATACCTTGACCGTACGCTTGGGCATAGGAAAGCTACCCAGCTTTTCGTTTCCTTTGACCCCAATCGGTTGGGGTTATCTGTGTCGAAGCGTACTCTGTCCATCTGGGTAGCTGACTGCATCGCCTGGGCGTATGGGGCAGCCGGCCTCTCTTTGGAGAGTCGAGTCACGGCGCACCGTGTCCGGGCGAAGGCGGCGTCTGTCGCACACCTCCACTCGGTTCCGTTGGCAGACATCTGCCGGGCCGCTACTTGGTCTTCTAGCCAGACTTTTGCGGCTCATTACTGCCTGGAGAGGGAGTCCCGCAGGGATAGTGCTTTCGGACAGGCAGTCCTCCACAATCTCTTTGAGGTTTAGGCAACTCCTACCCGCCGGCCCCGATGTTGGCTACCGGCCGGATTCGTATTCAGAGAAGATTCCTTCCTTCTGTGCGGTTGAACTGGAGGGAGCTCTCTTTTCCAGCTTGAGGTCTCCGGTAGCCTTAAGCTAGGGAGTCCCATAAGTGAGGACTGACTTCCTGCTTGGTCCTGGAGAAAGAGTAGTTACTCACTTGTAACAGGTGTTCTCCAGGAGCAGCAGGAATCAGTCCTCACTACCCTCCCTCCTCCCCTGGAGTTGCAGTCATTCTTATGGTTGCTGTCTTCCGCTATGTCATTCGACTGAGCAAGATGGCATCCTTGGGCGGGAAGAGGACCGCGCATGCGCGCTGCAATCCCAAAGGCTTTCTTCGAAAGCTGGGGAAATTGCTCCGCGAGGGCTCCGTCGGCGCCGACGTCACCCATAAGTGAGGACTGATTCCTGCTGCTCCTGGAGAACACCTGTTACAGGTGAGTAACTACTCTTTAGGCACCAAGTGCAAGCCTATTTGGGGGTTATTTTAATCATTAACATGCATATGCCATCACGTGCATGCTAATGACCTCTTACACAAGACCAACCAGCATAAACGTGCATGTGTTTCTTGATGGCGCACACTTTGCTGGTGGGTGTGCGCCTGGCAGAGCATTGGCTGGAGTGCACTAATATGCATGTGCTATCATTTACGTGAATTCTTACAAGCATCTAGGCATGAGCGTTTACACCAGCTCTAGGGCTGGCATACATATCCGCACCTTAACTTAAGGCACAATTTCTACCACCTGCACTAGTATTAGTCGCCTACTTGTTTTTATAAAATAGGTTTAACAGAGGCCCATTAAAAAGCACGTTAAGTGCTTCCTTAAGAGGGGTCATTTTATAAATGAGATTTTGTGCTTAAAGCCTGTTTTATAAAATTACTCCACAGCATATGCAGATTGACAAAATAGTATATACCTTTACATGACCCAGCAAGAGGCGTGTTTGTGGGCATAGTTTGGACAGAGTGCAGGTGGAATCATAAAGAACACGCATTGGATATAAGACACCCCAGCCATAAGCACATGTAAAACTACACAGCTGCATTTTATCTGCTGCATCTTTAGAAAATAGTCTCAAAATAAGCATCTACTTGGCCTCCATCCTAGGTAACCTGTTATTAAATTACCACTGAAGAAAAGAATGTGTTTGGCTGTGGCCTTAAATGCAAACAGAATGTTAGTAATGGAGAATGAAACACAGAATATTGCGCCATAGTGCAATTTCACCTCAGAAAAGACAGAGTGAAATTAGAAAAAGTACAAAAAAAGGATGACCAAACGGAGATGGAATGACTCTCCTAAGAGGAAATGCTAAAGAGGTCAGGGATCTTCAGTTTGAAGAAGAGACAGCTGAAGTTAGATGTAATAGAGACTTGTAAAATCCTGAATGGAGTGAAACAGGTAAGTGCAAATCCGTTGTTTACGCTTTCAAAAAGTACAAAGTCAAGGAGACACCCCATGAAGTTACTAAGTAGTACAGGGGGCATATTCAGCGTTACCGCTGAACTTTAAACCTGCATATTCAAGGCTGGGGCCGTACCTGGCCCCTGCATAGAATATCTGGGTTGCCTTGATTGCCAGGAAGCTAACCGGACATTGGCAATATTCAGCCGCTGCCCAGTTCGCTTCCGTGGCCAGTTAGGCCAGTCTTTGCCATAACCAGGCAGCGTCTCAATATTGCTACTACCCAGTTATGACTGGGTGCCGCCCCCATAATGCCCCGATGCTAACAGGTTAGCATTGGGGCCTGTAGCACCCGTGGCTATTCCTAAATGACCTGGAAAATGAAATAATACATGAGGTGATCAAATTTGCGGGTGACATAAAATCATTCAAGGTTGTTAAAACACAAGAGGATTGTGAAAAGTCACCAGAGGACCTTGAAAAACTGGGATACTGGGCATCCAAAAGGCAGATGAATTTAATGTGGACAAGTGCAAAGTTATGCACTTAGGGAAGAACAACCCAAAGTACGGTTACATTATGCAAGGTTCCATGCTAGGAATCCCCCATGCAGAAAAAGGATCTAGGCATCATCATGAATAATACCTTGAAACCCTCTCTCAATATGCAGCGGCGGCCAAGAAAGCAAATAGAATGCTAGGAATCATAAGGAAAGGAATGGAGAATAAAACAAAGGATATTATAATGCCTCTGTATCGCTCCATGGTGTGACTGCACTTTGAATATTGTGTGCAGTTCTGGTCACCGTATCTAAAAAAGGATATAGCATTATTAGAAAAGGTACAGAGAAGAGCCACCAAAATGATAAATGGATGGAAGGATATCCCTATGAGGAAAGGCTTAAAAGGTTAGGGCTCTTCAACTTGGAAAAGATATGGCTGAGGGGAGATATAATAGAGGTTGATAAGATAATATGTGGAGTGGAATGCGTAAACACAGATCAGTTGTTTATTTCTCTAAAAAGTAGAAAGACTAGGGGGCATGCAATGAAGCTACAATGTAGCACATTTAAGACTAATCAGAGAAAATATTTTTTCTCTCAATGCGTAAGCAAACTATAGAATTAATTGCTGGAGGATGTAGTAAAAGCCGTTAATGTAGCTGGACTTAAAAGAGGTTTGGACAAGTTCCTGGAGAAAAAGTGCATAAACCATTATTAAAGTGGACTGAGAAAATGCACTGTTTACCCCTCAGATAAGTAGCACAGAATCTGTCTACCTTTTGGGAACCTGGCAGGTACTTGTGACTGAAATGACCACCGTTAGAAACAGGATACTGGGCTCAATGGACCTTTGGTGTGACCTAGTGTGGCTTATCTTATGCTCTTATTTTTTGGCAATCTTATCAAGAACATATAGTAGTCCATCTTTGATATCACAGCCACATGGACAATGATAGCAAAGTTTGCTTAACCAGTCATAGGTCAAATTTGGTGCAGTTGCCCAAAACATATATCTAGCATTATAAAGAAATGTGCTCTCAAAGACATACTAAAGTCTACAACAACTCCAAGGCCGATTTCATTTTCATAGGTAACACTACCTCACCAGTCACCACTATTGGCTGTAAATTCTATACATCCTGATTTCTTACACACCACAAATTCAAATTTTTGATGATTTAATTTTAATTTGTTAATTTTCATCCACTTAGAAATAACTTGCGTACAGCTGTTTAATCTCTGGATTTCTTTATCATAATTCTTTCCCAAAGTTACATATGTGTATATCATCATTCAAGAGGTGAAATTCCACCTCTAACTACTTCACAACTTTACCTGGTGAATACTGTGAAAGAGATTCCAGTCATAGTCTGACAATTGAGTGGCTAAGTCTTTGGAGCCGATGAGATCAAGAGTGTCGCAGATACACCCAGCTGGACCCAGCTGTTCAGGAAGAGGTTTCTTCAAAAGGAGATTGAATACCTTCATGTTAATAATCTTGCTTTATACAAATACTATACTCCCTGTTCTCACACAGAAAATACACTGGCACTTTTTCAGGGGCCTAGTCACCATCTCCTCTTGTGTTCTCCACTCTTATCTACTGTACTTCACCTTTTGGTCTTTATTGGCTTGGTACCTTTCCTCTACCCATCACATTCCAGATTGGTATTCTTTCTCTGTCCCATATCTCATTGACCTTGCATTCTTACCTGCCCCGTGTTTCCTAAGTTTTGAACCTTTCCTTCTACCCCTTCCTCATGGTCAGATCACCTTATCCATGCCTGTTTGTTATTTGCAGAGGATGAAGTCCAGGTTAATAGCATAACTGGGTTTAAAAAAGGTTTGGATAAGTTTCTAGAGGGCAAATTCAGTTACATTTATTAGCCAGCCACTTCTTACTACTGCGAGTGAGCAAAAGGGAAGGGATCTTGTCATTAGGATTGGCCAGGTGTTTCCAAGTTACCTGGACTGGCTACTGTCAAAGATAGGATGCTGGGTTTGATGGATCATTGGTCTTATGTCTCCTCCTAGATCTGACAGTGAGATGGTGTAGTAACTAACTTACAAAGATTGTTCTTTCCTTTAAGAATTGTGATATTGTTATTTTTACTTTTTTAAACAGAAAATTAATTCCATGGAATTATTTGACTCCCAGTATCTAACAGTTAACTGATTATCTTAAATACCAAAACTCACAGTTCCTTTTTGTCTCCATAACTCTAATTCATTATAGAGACCATTTTAGAAGCTCTATTCATGATTTCCGGGTCTAAAAAAGCCCATTCAAAGGTGGAAAGCACATGGACATCACCAAACCATTTACACATTCCCGATGCAATTACATCAAGGTCACATGGGGATATGGCGGAGGTGTGCCTGGGGGGCTCCCTTTAAATATAAATATATGTGCCCGATTTTGGAACAGTGCTGCACGTCTGAAATTACCAGCTGCTCCCAGACTTGAATAGACACCAAAAAGGTGACATTTTACTTACCAGATAATGTCCTTTCCTTGAATCCTGCTAAACCAGTGCAGAAGAGTGGGTTGTGTTCCCCTACCAGCAGATTGGTGGAGACAGAGAATCAATGAAATGCCCAGGTTTCAATGACATCACTCCCATGCTTCTATATGCCTCAGCCACCAGGGGGCCCCTCAGTATTGGTCCCAAAGCATATGGAAGAACATGGCAAACCTCAACATGGGCAACAATGAGTGATCAAACATCAGAGAACTATGTCCAGGAAAGAAAAACAGAATTTCATCAGTAGAATATGGACCTGCAGAGCCAAGTACAGAAATCATAGTGGACCAGAAGGTACTGCTGCTGAAGAACAGAGCCAAACAGTTCCAGGGACGGGTATGGACTGATCTAACAGGACTCAAGAAGAGGACATTATCTGGTAAGTAAAATGTCACCTTCCATATTGTCCTGCTAGACCATCCAGACAAGTGGGATGTACCAAAGTTATGCTTCCACTGGGTGGGAAGAAGACACAGCAGTTCGCAAAACCTGCAAGCCAAAGGCCGAGTCTGCCCAAGCATGGACATTCAAGTGGTAATACTTGACAAAAGTGGAAAGAGATGCCCACGTTGCTGCCCGACAAATGTTTGCAGGGACTACCGAGTTCCGCTCCGCCCACGAGGATGCTTGCACTTGGGTGCGCAAACTCTCCGGAACCGACTGGAATGGGCACCCAACCGCTCTGGAACCGGCTGGTTGCGCAACAGATATGCCGAGGCAATGGCCTCCTTAATCCAGTGCCCCAATAAGTATATAAGAAATGCTATATTGGGTCAGACCAAGGTTCATCAAGCCCAGTATCCTGTTTCCAACAGTGACCAATCCATGTCACAAGTACCTGGCAGGTTCCCAAAAAGGCACACAGGTTCCACAATGCTTGTCCTGGAGCAACCTATAGATTTCCCAGGTCCTCTTTAATAATGGTTTATGGACTTTTCCTCCAGGAACTTGTGAAAACCTTTTTTAAACCCAGCTACACTAATAGCCTTCACTACATCCTCTGGTAACAAATTCCAGAGTTTGATTATGCATTGAGTGAAAAAATATTTTCTTTTGTTATTCTTAAATGGGTTACATTGTAGCTTCATTGCATAGACTTAGCCTCTGTTTCACCCTTGCACAGACTAGCAAAAAGCACAAACAGATGATCTGATTTACAAAAGGATTTTGTAACCTCCAGGTACTGGAGAAGCATCTTCTGGACATCCACAAGATGAAAATCCTTATCCTTTCCCAGACACTGCTCTTTAGAGAAGGAGGGCAGGCAAACCACCTGATTAACATGAAAGAGAGAAATCATCTTGGGTAAAAAAGAAGGCACAGGCCAAATGGAAACAGCCTCTTCTAAAAATGACAGATAAGGATCCCAGCAAGACAAGGCTTGCAGCTCAGAAATCTTTCATGTTGAAGAAACTGCAACCAAGAAAACCATCTTGAGTGTCAAATCCTTCAGAGCAGCATGCTTTGATGGCTCAAAGGGCTGCAACATCAGCACCCTGAACATCAAACCCAGATCCCAGGAAGGGACCACAGACTGGAGGAGAGGACACAGGCACTTTACCCCTTGAAGAAAGCATGCAACATTTGAGTGTAAGGCTAGAGATCTACCAGCCACTGGACCTCTGAAACAGGCCAGAGCTGCCACCTGAACGTTCAAGAAGCTCAGAGAAAGGCCCCTTTCCTGGCCTTCCTATAGAAAGGCCAACAGAGACTGCACCATGGCCACCTTCAAATCCGCTTAAATGCGCCTCACCATCGCTCGAAGAGGCACCAGACCCGTATGTATGCCAGGTTGTTAGACTTCCTCTGGCCTCTGAGCAGAGTGGAAACCACCACAGGGAAGTAGTCCTTACGAACTAGCCTACTCCTTTCAAGACTTAAGCTGTAAGTGAGAAAGGAGCCGAGTCTTCCAATGTGATCAGTCCCTGACACAATAGGCCCTGATACAGGGGTAAATGAAGAGGTGGCACTTGTAGGAGTCGCATCAGATCTCCAAACCACACTCTCCTCAGCCGTTTCAGTGCCATCAGAAAAATCCATCCCGGATGGCACTGAATCTACACAACAAATCGCACACCCCAACAGCGGCCAAGGTGAAACACTTACAGCAGAACTTGCCTTGACCAGGTCTGGACCAGGGCGTTGATGTCCTCAGACTCTGCCTTCATGCTGTGACTGAAAAAGTGGCACTCCTTGGCATTAGAATGGGTCACCATCAGATCTATCTCAGGGCGAAGAATCAATTGAAACACCTCCTGACTCAACTTCCCCTCTCCAGGATCCAGACAGTGCTGGTTGAGATAGTCCACCTCTACATTGTCCAGCCTGGCAATGTGCTGGGCCAACAGAGCTAGAAGGTTTTCCTTCATCCATGCAAACAAGAGAGCCCTCTCCAGAGTCACTCTGGCACTCCTCATGTTACTTTGCCGATTGACATAAACCATTGCCCTGACATTGTCCAAAAACAGCTGAACCCTTGACCAGGTGCCAAAAATGCAGGAGAGCTAACCTGATAGCCTCGCCTCAAGGTGGTTGATGGACCACACTGCTTCTCTACAGTTCCAATAGCCCTGGGCCATTTGGTCTTGGGAATGGACTCCCCAGCCTGAGAGACTGGCATCTGTCATCAGAAGGATCCACAAGTAATCGTCTAGTGATATGCTCTTCTTCAGATTAATGGGCTGCTGCCACCACTGCAGGCTGGCCTTCACTATCAGTGGGAGCGGAAGCCTGAGCTCGAACCTCTGAGAACTCAGGGGCCAGCGAGTCGGTAAGGACCATTGGAGTGGTCACATATGAGTCCAGGCTTACGGCACCATCTCAATTGTCGCTGCCATCAATTCGAGAAGCTGTAAATAATCCCAGACTCTGGGAACCTGTTGCAAACAGAACAGCACCAGGTATTACAACAACCTTTTGACTTTCTCTTCTGGCAGAAATACTCTGCCCACTCACATATTGAACCATGCTCCCATGAATTCCAGGGATTGGGAAGGCACCAACCGTCTCTTCCCCCAATTAATCAACCAGCTGAGGCATTCCAAGAAGGATGCCACTTGGGTCAACACCTGAGATGCCTTAGACAGAGAATGTGCTCAGATGAGCAGCCATTCAGTTATGGCTGCACACAAATTCCTTGGTGCCACAATGCCGCAGCTACCACCTCCACCATGACCTTGGAGAACGTCCTTGGGGCAGTGGAAAGCCAAAATGGAAGGGTGGCGAACTGAAAGTATGGGCCAAGCATGGTGAAATGCAGATATTTTTGCTGATCCTCCCAGATTGGGATATGAAAATATGCTTTGGCCAAATCCAGGGATACTATGTACTCCCCTCAGCGCACTGCCTGAACCACTCATTTCAAGGTTTCCATCCGGAAGCGCAGGATGCGCAAGTGCGTGTTGACACCCTTGAGGTAGAGAATGGGTCAGAATGAGCCATCCTTTTTCGGCACAATGAAATAGATGGAATATCTGCCCTTGCCAGGATCCTCTGGGGAATGAGCACCACTGCCTTCAGCAGCAGCAACTTGTTCAAGGTGATCTGCACAGTTGCCCTTTTGTTCGCTGACCCATAGGGGGAGATGACGAATGCATCCTGGCTCGGCTCTTTGCATTCCAGGACATAGCCATGCTGAATGGTGTCTAACACCCAGCGATCCTTGGTGACCCAGGCCCATTCTTAGCTGTAGACTGCCTTCAACTGGAGGTACTGGGGAATGGGTCCCCAAACCTTCATTATGCAGCCCGGGAGGGACCTTCTCTGGAGGGGACCAAATCCCTAGGCCCATGAGCTCCTCAAAATTTGGAAGCAGAGAGGTAAAAAGGTTTTCCAGGCCAATGCAGACAGGAGACCCAAGACTCCTGGGAGTCCAACCATCATGCTTGCGAGGGGCGGGCCGAGACCAATGCAAAAGGGACTCCTGCCTACTTCCCAGGCCCTATAGACCAGACCTCTGGAAGGCGGTAAGGCTTTGTCTCACCCAGGTCTTTCACTAGCTTCTCCAAGTCAGTCCCAAACAGAAGCTTCCCTTTAAAGGCCAATTGGGTTAACTGGTCTTTGGAGGATGTGTCCACTGCCTAGTGGTGAAGTCAAATCCAACACCATGTCACTTTCGAGAGGGCACTATCCCTAGCCTCTAGGCGGATAAGATCATACATGACATCAGAAAGGAAGGCTGTAGCAGACTCCATTACTGCCCGTCGTCCCTCTGATACAGCGTAGGTTTCACTGCAGAGGATATTGCCTGACTGTTTCCCTTCATTCCTTTTTCCTACTTATTAGGTAATTTTTTTTTTTTCTTAGTTGGATTCTCCCTCATTTTCGAGGGCTGTGGACGGAACAGGTTCTGTTTGATTTCCTGTTATGTTGATTTCATATTGGGTTGGATGTTTTGCTGACCTTTTGTTACCTGTATCCTTATTTCCATTCAAGTTTGTATGCTTGGATTTTTTTTGTTAAAATCAATAAATAGAAATTTAAAAAAAAAAAAAAAAAAAAAAGAATCATCCAGAGGGAGAGGCTAAATCCACTGCAGCAAAGCTCGAGACATCAGATCAGCACATACTATCAACTGAAGAATAGCAGCCGCCAAGGTGAACTGATTCTTCTGCAAAAAATCAATCTTTTGATGCAGAGCATCCTTGAAGGCCAATCTACCTTCCACAGGAAAATGATCCATCTTGTTAAGCGCCGTGACCTGTGCATCCACCTTGGATATATCAAACCACACAACACACTCCTTCTGCAGGAAAGCATACATCTTCTTATACACCCTTAGCCCTTGGAAAGGGGATCGGGAGAATCCTACTCTAACAAGATTATGTCCTTGACCACCTCTGCCAATGGGAATACTGTAGTGGATTTACGCACTCCTTGCAGAAGTGAATGAACATTTGGCCCCTGCTCCGTGCCTCAAACATCCATAAGAACATAAGATATGCCATACTGGGTCAGACCAAGCCCAGCCCAGTATCCTGTTTCGAACAATGGCCAATCTAGGTCATATGTACCTAGCAGTTTCCCCAAAAGACACAGGTTCCACAATGCTTGTACTGGGTCAAGCATTGATATCCTGGGTCCCTTCTTAATAATGGTTCCACTCCGTTCATTAATTTATAGACTTCTATCATATCTCCCCTCAGCCGACTCTTTTCCAGATTAAAGAGCCCTAACTTTTTCAGCCTTTCTTCATAGGAGTATCCTTCCATCCCCTTTACCATTTTGGTGGCTCTTCTCTGAACCTTTTCTAAAATCGC
Source organism: Ichthyophis bannanicus (assembly GCA_033557465.1). NCBI lineage: Eukaryota > Metazoa > Chordata > Amphibia > Gymnophiona > Ichthyophiidae > Ichthyophis > Ichthyophis bannanicus. Next base: position 734,834,699 of record CM066033.1, on the reverse strand, counting down.
TATATCCTTTTTAAGATACAGCGACCAGAATTACACACAATATTCAAGGTGTGGTCTCACCATGGAACGATATACAGGCATTATAATACCTTTTATTTTATTTTCCATTCCTTTCCTTATGATACCTAGCATTCTATTTGCTCTCTTGGCCACCGCTGCACACTGGGCTGAGGGTTTTAACATGGTATCCACAATGACGTCTAAATCTTTTTACTGGCTGATGGTTCCTAATGTGGAACCTTGCATCGTGTAACCATAGTTTGGGTTGTTCTTCCCTAGGTGCATAACTTTGCTCTTGTCCACAGTAAATTTCATCTGCCATTTTGATGCCCAGTCTTCCAATTTATCAAGATCCTCTTGCAATTTTCCACAATCCTCTTGGGTTTTAACAACTTTAAATAGTTTTGTGTCATCTGCAAATTTGATAACCTCACTCGTTATTCCACTTTCCAGGTCATTTATGAATATGTCAAAAAGCAGCAGATCCAGCACAGATCCCTGGGGTACACCACTATTCACCTTTCTCCATTGGGAAAATTGGCTATTTAGCCCTACCCTCTGCTTTCTATCTTTTAACCAGTTCCTGATCAGCAATAGTACACTGCCTCCTAACCCATGACTCTTTAGTTTTGCCAAAAGTCTCTGATGAGGGACCTTGTCAAAGGCTTTCTGAAAGTTCAGATACACTATATCAACTGACTCACCTTTGTCTACCTGTTTATTCACTCCTTCAAAAAACATAACAGATTAGTAAGACAAGATCTTCCTTGTCTAAAGCCATGTTGGCTGTCTCCCATTAGGCCATGACTATCTACATGCTGAGTAATTTTATTCTTTATGATGGTTTCTAGCATTTTTCCCGGTACTGACGTCAGGCTCACTGGTCTGTAGTTTCCTGGATCACCCCTGGAACCCTTTTTAAAAATTGGTGTTACATTGGCGATCCTCCAATCTTCAGGTATTAGAGATGATTTTAATGATAGTTCACAGATTACTAATAGCAGGTCTGCAATCTCATATTTCAGTTCTTTCAACACCCTTGGATGTATACCATCCGGCCCAGGTGATTTGCTACTCTTCAGTTTATCTAATAGTTGTAATATATTCCTTCAATTCTTCCGCACCTTTAAATACCACTTCAGTCATGGGTAACATCCCTACATCTTCCTCAGTAAAGACCGCATTCAGTCTCCGCTATCGCCTTATCGCCTCTTAGAGCCCTTTAACCCCTCTATCATCTAGAGCCCTTTAACCCCTCTATCAATGCTAATACCAGCAACCGAGCATTCTCATTTATAGCGCCTCTGCTATGGAACCAACTACCATCCAAGCTGAGAGCAAACACTGACTTGTTGGACTTCAGAAAAAAACTTAAGACGCATATTTTCCAGACGCACTTCAATACTACCTAATCACCATGTTCCACACTAGGGTCTCACCAGGCACAAAGAAAGAACACCGTGCTCTAACCACCAATAGACCCATCAACATGTAAATATGTATATACAAGTGAAGTCACTAGCCTGCAATCAAGTGTAAACCTGTAATCCAAGTGATGTGACCTGTACTTTTCCACTAAATCGATATGTATGTTTTTAAATCCCTGGCCTGTACAGCCACACTGTTATGTTTAGCAAACCGCTGCTGATCACTGGAAGTAGCGGGATACAAGTGTACACTAAATAAATAAATAAAATAAATAAAATCTAATGGACCAACTGACTCACAGTTTTTTTTGCTAGGAATGTACTTGAAAAAGTCTTTCTTTCGCGTTTTTGCTTCTGCAGCAAGCTTCTTCTCAAATTCTCCCTTTGCCTGCCTTATCAATGCCTTGCATTTGACTTGCCAGTGCTTGTGCTGTTTCCAGGTTTTGTCATTTGGCTCTTTTTTCCATTTCCTGAAAGATGCTTTTTTGGCAACAACAGCTTCTCTGACCTCACCTTTAAACCATGCTGGCAGTTTTTTGGACTTCCTTCCACTTTTCTTAAAGCGTGGAATAGCTGGTCTGGGCTTCCAAGATAGTATTTTTCAACAACACCCAAGCTTGATATAAGTCTTTAACCTTTGCAACTGCTCCTTTTAGATTTTTCTTAACTATTTTCCTCATTTTATCATAGTCTCCCTTTTGAAAGTTAAAAGGTAGTACTGTGGATTTCCTTACTATCCCTCCTCCACTAATTAAATCAAAGGCGATCATGCTATGATCACTATTGCCAAGTGGCCCCAACAACCTTATCTCTTGCACTAGATCTGGTGTTCCACTAAGGACTAGGTCGAATATGGCTTCCCCTCTGGTCGGTTCATGAACCAGCTGCTCCAAGAAGCAGTCATTTATTTCATCTAGGAACTTTATCTCCCTAGCATGTCCTGCCATGACACTGACCCAGTCGATACCGGGGTAATTGAAAGCACCCATTATTATTTCTGTGCTGTAACTTTTTTTAGCTTCCTTGATTTCTTTGAGCATTTCATCATCCATTTGTTCATTCTGGCCAGGCAGTCGATAGTACACACCCACTGCCATCACCTTCCCCTTTTTACATGGAATTTCAATCCATAGAGGTTCTACAGCAAATTTTGTTTCCTGCAAAACTTTAATCCTTTCTGATTCAATGTTCTCTCTAACATAGAGCACAACCTCTCCACCAATTTGATCAGCTCTATCTTTATGATATAGTTTGTACCCAGGTATCACAGCGTCCCACTGGTTGTCCTCCTTCCACCATGTCCACCAGATAGCCATGGCCTAATGGGAGACAGCCAACATGGCTTTAGACAAGGAAGATCTTGTCTTACTAATCTGATCTGTTTTTTTGAAGGTGTGCATAAACAGGTAGACAAAGGTGAGTCGGTTGATATAGTGTATCTGGACTTTCAGAAAGCTTTTGACAAGGTCCCCCATCAGAGACTTTTGGCAAAGCTAAAAAGTCATGGGATAGGAGGCAGTGTACTATTGTGGATCGGGAACTGGTTAAAAGATAGAAAGCAGAGGGTAGGGCTAAATGGCCAATATTCCCAATGGAAAAAGGTGAATAGTGGAGTACCCCAGGGATCTGTACTGGGTCCCCTACTTTTTGACATATTCATAAATGACCTGGAAAAAGGAATAACTAGTGAGGTTATCAAATTTGCAGATGACACAAAACTGTTTAAAGTTGTTAAAACCCAAGAGGATTGTGGAAAACTGCAGGAGGATCTGGATATATTGGAAGACTGGGCATCCAAATGGCAGATGAAATTTAATGTGGACAAGTGCAAAGTTATGCACCTAGGAAAGAACAACCCACACTATAGTTACACGATGCAAGGCTCCACATTAGAAACCACCACCCAGGAAAAAGATTTAGGAGTCATCGTGGATAACATGTTAAAACCCTCCGCCCAGTGTGCAGCGGCGGCCAAGAAAGCAAATAGAATGCTAGGTATCATAAGGAAAGGGATGGAGAATAAAACAAAGGATATTATAATGCCTCTGTATCGCTCCATGGTACGACCGCACCTTGAATATTGTGTGCAATTCTGGTCACCGTATCTTAAAAAGGACATAGAGTTATTAGAAAAAGTACAGAGAAGAGCCACCAAATTGGTGAAGGGGATGGAAGGCTACTCCTATGAAGAGAGGCTAAAAAGGTTAGGGCTCTTTAACCTGGAAAAGAGACGGCTGAGGGGAGATATGATAGAGGTCTATAAATTAATGAATGGAGTGGAACGGATAAACGTGGATCAATTGTTTACGCTATCAGAATATAGAAGGACTAGGGGACATGTAATGAAGCTACAGGGTAAACTATTTAAGACAAATAAGAGAAAATATTTCTTCACTCAACGTGTAATCAAACTCTGGAATCTGTTACCGGAGGATGTAGTAAGGGCTGTTAGTATAGCTGGGTTTAAAAAAGGTTTGGACAAGTTCCTGGAGGAAAGGTCCATAAACCACTATTAAAAAGGGACCCAGGATATCAATGCTTGACCTAGTACAAGCACTGCAGAACCTGTGTCTTTTGGGGAAACTGCTAGGTACGTATGACCTAGATTGGCCACTGTTGGAAACAGGATACTGGGCTTGATGGACCTCGGTCTGACCCAGTATGGCATTTCTTATGTTCTTATGTCTCTGAAATTCCAATCATATCTAACCTTTCATTTAGTGCCATATATTCTAACTCTCCCATCTTATTTTTTAGACTTCTAGCATTTGCATACAAGCATTTTAGCGACTGTATTTTATTCATATTAATTTGGCTATTGGTAGACATGGGTAATTTGGGATCTTTAAACTCTGTTTGCTCCATACTCGAGGGCATTTGGGCTACTTTAATCTTTTTTGGAACCTCTCTGCTTTTGGTAGTATCCTTCAAGGATACATTCTTCCAAACCATCCGCTCTTGGGCGACTGTCGGCTTTCCCCTATTATCTAGTTTAAAAGCTGCTCTATCTCCTTTTTAAAGGTTAATGCCTGCAGCCTGGTTCCATCCCGGTTAAGATGAAGCCCATCCCTTTGGAAGAGCCCCTCCTTTCCCCAGAATGTTCCCCAGTTCCTAACAAATCCAAAACCCTCATCTCTGCACCATTGTCTCATCCACGCATTGAGACTCCGGAGCTCTGCCTGGTTCAAGGTGGATGAGACCCTGGCAATCAACACTGCCAGTTCCTCCTTCCAGAACAGACAGATAACACCAGCCTCTTCATAATCCTCAAAAGGTGAGAGCACTTCTTCGTCCAAATCAAAGCCCATAGCTGAGAGATCTGAACCCGTCACAATCCAAATCTCAGACAGACCCCAGCTGCTCCTCATCTCCAGAAGGCGACCTTCATTGGGGATGCTTAGCCATAGGCAACCAAACAGGGCTTCCACTCTCAGCCTGCCCCTCACAAGACTACGATCAGGGGATCCCAAAGGCCACAGGGTTTGAATTTCCACGCCAGAATAACCAGGCCTGTTATAAAAATGAAAAGAATTTCGGGGAGGACAATCTGGAGTCCAGAAGCTCTCCTCTCGAAAATGACCCCCCTGCACCAGAGGACATATCCGCCACCGAACCCCTAGAGGGTGGGGAGCAGCCAACAGCATGGTTGCTGGAACCTATGGCTGGCTAGCCATCCTTTCCTACAGTGCCATCTGCTACCTCCTGCTCTGAGATTGGCAAGGCCATACGACTGTATCCCCTGTGAGAGAGGGGGAGTAGGCCCTCCTGGGACGACTCAGAAGCTGCCATGCAAGAAGAACATAGTCCAGAAACTGGAGACAAGGCACCTCACTTGCCACAGGCCAAACAACGTTTCCTGGAAGAAGATACAGAAGTTAAGGCAAGTACAACAACAGCACATACTGAGGCTGCAGGACCTGGAAGGCGTACATTAACAGTGTTTGTACAGCAAGGCACAAAATGGACGCTTGGATAGGAATGTTTATGTTTATGTTTATTTAAAACTTTAAATACCGCCCATTACAGGGTATCAGAGCGGTTTACAAATTAAAAATCACAAAAAAGCACTGCAGAAAGAGAGAATAGAATGACAATTTGAACATTTCAAAAGGGGGAGAAAGAACAGAGTCAGAGAAGAAAAGGACAAGACAACCAGTAATAGAAAAGAAGAGAGAGATGTTAGTTTATTTTATTCTTGCTACTTGGGAAGGAAGAGAAGAAGGGGGAGGAAGATCAAAAGCTGTGCAGAAGAGGTGTGTTTTTAACTGAGTTTTAAATGATTTGAAGGAGGGGTCCAATCGGAGGGCGGGGGGGATAGCGAGTTCCAGAGTCACGGTCCAAGGAAGTAGAAGGCGGAGGATTGTGTGGACTCTAAGTGGCCTGAGACGGGGAAGGAAGGAACATACGGTTAGTGTGAATAGAGCGGAGGGAACAGTAGGAAGTGTGAAGACGTACCTGGTCGGCAAGATATAAAGGAACACCAGTGTGAATAGTTCTGTGCACAAAAATAAGAATTTTAAACTGTATACAATACAAATGCATGTTGGAGCCACTCAGGTGGAACGCGCTCTAGGACCACACAACTGCCAGGTGCACAGTATTAAAAGATGCTCTTAATGTGTACAGAAAAGTGTTGTGCCAACAATCGACAGTGGCCACCCCGAACTGCACCCCAGACAGACTGAATTGGGAGCCCCCAACAAGGACAATGAAGAGATCAAGCCTTGGTACTCAGCCTCTGAGAGTCCAGGTAGAAAACTCAAACCGGGGTCAGCTCTCCTCCCTTGAAACTGCTTCTCTTGCTTTGCAGATGCTGTTTTAATGTGGCCTGCAGGGACGATAGAGGAAGAGGAAGGGGGCATTGAGGTTATGTGACACTGCTGAATTCTTCCAATTTTTTCCTGGCTGCTCAACAGACTCTTATCATGGTAAAAGCATGGAGCTGAACCAATTTTCCCTCCTCCTAGGGCTGCTGAAAAGACCGCAGTCTAGTGGAGCATCCCACATCGTGCTCAAGGTTCACAAGCAAATTCAATCTTTTCCTCTCAATTGCCTGTATTTTCTTTAGAGTGGACCAAATCCATCCACCATCTGCTGGAGACAGAAGAATACTGAGGGGCCCTCTGGTGGCTGAGGTGTACAGAGGCATGGGAGTGGTCATTGAAACCAGGGCATTTCATTGGTTCTCTGTCTCCACCGATCTGCTGGTAGGGGAACATTTGTCTGGAATGGTCTAGCAGGACGATATGGAAAGTGCTTTTTCAGTAATCTAATACCTGTCGACAGAAGAGAAAGCCCTCTTATTCCCCCAATATATTTCAATATTGGGAAATGAACTAAAGGTAAATAAAAAGATCATTTTCCTGGCTGCCATACTGCTGCACATCTTTGCTTGCAAAATGGCAATCTGGAATGTGTATGTGGCATGGGATGGACACACACATTTTGAAATACCATCGCGGGCATGTCTATGTTCTCGTGCCCATTGCCGTCCATATGAAACAACAATTTGCACGAGACTGACCCATTATTCAGCACATCCCCATTTCTCATGCTTTGATGGAGATGTTTATCTTTAGTGTGGAAACAGGTCAATTTTAGAAGGCAATTACATGTGTCCAACTCCACTGCTGCCCCTCCCTTGGAATTCTGGACGTTTTGACTTGGATGTCCCAGATTATAACTACATGGCCATTCTAAAATATGTCTTTAAGAGTGTAAAGTACAGAGATTAGGGTGCAGTTGTCATACTACCTTATTGACATTATACAAGCCACAAGTGTACACTTCAGGAATAATAGAACATGAATCTGTGAACATCGATAGGCTCTTCCCCAGCCCTGAACACCAGTAGGCTCCTTCCCAACAATGAATACAAAGACCCAAACAGCAAACGTCATACCCCAGAGGTTATTTACCAGTGTATCAACTTCCTGTGCACTGCAAACAAACAGTCTCTCATTCAATCCCAGTGCTGTGCACACCCCAATTGCATCCTGTTTCAGTGGGATTTTATCTGGCAGGGAGAGAACAGAGGCACAGTGAATCCAAAGGAATAACATGGTTTGTTGAAGTCTTTTTAAATGTATCTAGGTACACACTGGCTCTGAAAGAAATGTAAAATAAAAAAACCCTTTGTCATCTCCATATAATGTCACGCTTAATCTATAATTCTGACCTTTACATCACTGTATAAAGTTATATACGATCTCTAGCTCTGACTCCTAAGAATCAGTGAATATCTGTGAGACTGACAAAGGGGTCCAGACAATGCCCATGGATATCTGTATACTGAAAGTATGAATTAGGATCACAGTGCATCTGTTCATTCTCTCACTGAATGCCGCCACTTCTTCAAGGTGGTCAACCAAAGTTGTTTAAGTTGTTTACCTGTAGCTGGTGCTCTCTGAAGTCACCAATCATGCAAGGTGGTCCCATGATTGCATGTGGCACCAAGTGGAACAAAATTTACAGAGGCTTCTGGTAAAAGTAAAAGTCTTTACAATATGTTTGTGACGTCCTGGTTCCCTATCTGTAAAACAACTGACTGATTAAAGTGGAAGTCTGACACCATCCTAGGCAAAAATTCAGGATGCACGTAAACCAGCACACTATTATAGAAAAAGCTATTATAATGTAGATAAGTCACTAGGACCTGAAGCTCACTGATTGCGTGGACTTATGTGATGTCTACCAAAAAGAAAAAACCTTCTAGGTCAGCTACTTGAATGTAAAAGAATTCAAATATGACAGTTCTCATCAGTAGAGAAAACCCAAAAATAGTAAGTGAGCAAAGTCCCAAGATAGGTTCTCTACAGGAGGGGGCATCCTGGGTCTGGTTAGGATGGGGTCTTCTGCCTGTAACAACCACCTTCCCTTTGGGTTGAGCCTTTCAGTGCTGATGACCATCAGGTCTTCGCTGCCCAAATCCTGACCCAAGGTGAGAACCAGGAACCAAGAGAACTCTGGAAGAGAGAAGAAATATGAACACGGGCACTCATCAAACAAGAGCAAGGCAGGAGTAGAACCAAGGAACTGGTGTGCAGGATCTAGGAACAGAGCCAAGGAACTAGTGCAAGATCTAGGAACATACAAAAAGGTGAAACAGAATTCAGAGTGTAATAGGGTGTCAAAGCACAAAAGTGGTACCAAGGAGCGGACCAGACTCCAGCAAAGAGAACTAACCAGAGCTGGGTTTATATTCAGATCCTAGTCAGGAACAAGATAGCCCCTGAAAGGAAGTGGTAGACTAAGGCAGCCAGTTTGTCGAGTGGAACTTACTGGCACCTCCTGGCTAGAGGTCAAAGGCTCATCTGGGTAAGTTTCCTTTGTGAACAGAACCACCTGCAGACAGGTGGCAGAACCTCACATCAAAGACTCAAAGAGGTTTCCATGAGTTGAATTAGAATGATGTTGATATCCCACAATATGGTGAAAATCTTTATGAGAGGCTTCAAATGAAGCAAGATCCACATGAATTTGTGAACTGTACAGGAAATGGGATTTCTTTGCAGTTCTCTGATCTCTGCATCTGCATTGCCCTGATGGAATTCACTGGAACATTTAAAAAGTATCTGACAGTTGCTAATGTACCTTCAGTAACATGGGCTTATTTACCATTGGGCAAGAAGGAGGGGCAACAACTTCAATCTGATGCATCTTCAGCTATGATTGTGCTAGATGTCTCTGCACTATTGGAATTGTTACTCCCTGAGTGTGTGATTTGTGCCACTGTGGTAAGAACTTTAGCTTTAAATTCAGATAAGGATTGGCTGCTAAGGATTTATTTTAGGAAACAAAATAATTGTTTTTCAGTTCAAAACTTAGGATTTTTCCTGATATATGTAAAGAAACACAAAGGAAAGCGTAGTTACTCACCTGTAACAGGTGTTCTCCAGGAGCAGCAGGAATCAGTCCTCACTTATGGGTGACGTCGGCGCCGACGGAGCCCTCGCGGAGCAATTTTCCCCAGCTTTCAAAGAAAGCCTTTGGGAATTGCAGCGCGCATGCGCGGTCCTCTTCCCGCCCAAGGGTGCCATCTTAGCCAGTCAGATGACATAGCTAAAAAAGACATCATAAAAATTTGCAAAAAGAACTAAAGCAGGTGATTGCAACTCCAAGGGGAGGAGGGAGGGTTGTGAGGACTGATTCCTGCTGCTCCTGGAGAACACCTGTTACAGGTGAGTAACTACGCTTTCTCCAGGACCAAGCAGGAAGTCAGTCCTCACTTATGGGACTCCCAAGCTCAAGGCTACCGGAGATCCTAAGCACAAAAATGAGCTCCCTCTAGCTCAGCAGCACAGAAGGAAAGAATCTTCGCTGAATTATTACCCACCGGTAGCCCACATCCGGGATGGAGGGTAGGAGTTGCTCAGACCTCGAAGAGATTACGGAGGACTGCCTGTCCGAAAGCACTGTCCCTGCGGGACTCCCTCTCGAGACAGTAATGGACCGCAAAAGTCTGGCTCGAAGACCAAGTAGCGGCCCGGCAGATGTCTGCCAGCGGAACAGAGCGGAGGTAAGCCACTGACGTAGCCTTTGCCCGAACGCAATGAGCCGTGACTCGACCTTCCAAGGAGAGTCCGGCTGCCCCATAAGCCCAAGAGATACAGTCCGCAACCCAGATGGACAGAGTACGCTTGGAGACCGGGAGCCCCAATTTATTGGGGTCAAAAGACACAAAAAGCTGAGCAGCTTTACGGTGCTCCCGCGTACGGTCAAGGTAGAAGTTCAATGCCCTTCTACAGTCCAGGGTATGGAGGACCGTTTCAGCTCGGCTGGAGTGTGGTCTGGGAAAGAAGGTTGGAAGTACCACCTCCTGATTGATGTGAAAAGGGGAGACCACTTTTGGAAGAAATTTTGGGTGAGTCCGTAGGACTACCCTATTTTTGTAGAACCGAGTGTAAGGGGGATCAGACACGAGGGCCTGCAATTCACTTACGCGTCTAGCGGAAGTGAGGGCTATCAAGAACAGTGTTTTCCAAGAAAGAAAACGGAGAGAACAGGTAGCCATAGGTTCAAAAGGCAGACAGGTGATCCGCTGTAAAACCACATTCAGGTCCCAGTCAGGCGCTGGCGGGCGCAGAGGTGGTTTAAGTAGAAGGAGACCTCGGAGAAACCTCGCTACGAGAGGGTCGTTGGAGAGAGGTCTGCCGTCCACCGGCACATGATGTGCTGAAAGAGCACTGAGGTGAACTTTGACGGAGTTGGACTTAAGTCCCAGATTAGAGAGGTATAGCAAGTACTGCAAGATCACCGACACCGGGCAGGAGAAGGGATCCTGAGACTGTTGGGTACACCAAACGGAAAAACGATGCCATTTAAGGGCGTAGCATTTGCAGGTAGAAGGTCGTCGCGAAGCTAAGACGACCTCCTCCACCTCTGCCGGCAGGAGAAGGGGAGCAAGGACTACCCTCTCAGCAGCCAGGCCATTAGGTTGAGAGACCTGAGGTTGGGGTGTAGCAGAGACCCCTGATCCTGAGTGAGGAGATCCGGTTGTAACCCCAGAGGGAATGGATCCTCTACCGCTAATTGCAGCAGGAGTGGAAACCACGGCTGTCTGGGCCAGCGAGGGGCCACCAGGATCATGAAGGCTTTGTCTCGGAGAACCTTGAAAAGAGTCCGAGAGACTAGCGGGATGGGAGGGAAAGCGTACAAAAGGCTCCCCGACCATGAGAGTAGAAAAGCGTCCGCCGCAACTCGAAGGGGGTGTGGCTGACGAGAGCAGAAGCGAGGAAGTTGCCGGTTGTGAGTACTGGCAAAGAGATCCACCGTGGGGAGGCCCCACTTTAGAAAGAGCTTCTGAACTACCAAGGGATCCAGGCGCCACTCGTGCGGCTGGAGGATCCTGCTGAGTTTGTCCGCCAGGCAATTCTCTTGGCCTGGGAGATAAACTGCCTTGAGGAGAACGCCGTGACTGACGGCCCAAGAGCAGAGCTTCTGTGCTTCCCGGCAGAGAAGGAAGGAGCCCGTGCCCCCCTGCTTGTTCACGTAGAACATGGCAACTTGATTGTCCGTCTGGACAAGGACGGACTGGTGGGAGGTCAGGTGGGAGAAGGCCTTGAGAGCCAGGCGGATCGCTCTGAGCTCCAGGAAGTTGATCTGCTGAGCAGACTCCCACGTGGTCCAAAGGCCCTGAGTACGTGCCCCTTGGCAATGTGCTCCCCAGCCCAGGAGGGATGCATCTGTCGTCAGCACCCGGGCCGGCTGAGGTGGCTGAAAAGGCATGCCGAGCACCAGATTCGGCCGATGAAGCCACCACTGAAGAGACGAGGCCAGCGGCTCGGAGACGCGCACTAGGTCTGCTAGGCCGCCTGTGGCCTGTTGCCACTGCTTGCGGAGACACCATTGAGCAGGTCGCATATTCAGGCGGGCATTGGGGGTCACATGGACGGTGGAAGCCATATGGCCGAGTAGTCTCAGGAAGCGCCTGGCGGAGACCAGGGGCTGGCCGCGAAAACGGTCGGCTAGGTCCATGAGCCGTTGAGCCCTGTCGAGCGGTAGGAACGCTCGTGCCTGAGGAGTGTGCAGCCTTGCGCCGATGAACTCGAGATCCTGTGAGGGGAGCAAAGTGGACTTTGCGAAGTTTATAACAAAGCCCAAGTACTGCAGAAGAGTCACCGTGCGGCGCATGGCGTTGGTGACCTCCGGAGCGGACGCTGCTCTGATGAGCCAGTCGTCGAGGTACGGAAAGACATAGAGGCCGTGAAGCCGGAGATGGGCTGCCACCACCGCGAGACATTTTGTGAAGACTCGCGGTGCGGAGGACAGGCCAAAGGGTAGTACTCTGTACTGGTAATGATTTCCTGCCACCACAAACCTTAGGTATTGGCGGTGGCTTGGGTGGATGAGGATGTGCGTGTAGGCATCCTTTAGATCCAAGGAGCATAGCCAATCTCCCTGCTGGAGGTAGGGCAGAAGGATTCCAAGGGTAAGCATCTTGAACTTCTCCCGCACGAGGAACTTGTTGAGGTTGCGCAAGTCCAGGATGGGTCTGAGGCCTCCTGTCCTTTTTGGTACTAGAAAATACCTGGAATAAAAGCCTTGACCTTTCAGGTGGTGGGGCACCGGTTCCACCGCCTGTTCCTGTAGAAGACCTGCTAACTCCTGAAGGAGTAATTCCCTGTGCAGAGGGGGTCGTGGAGGTTCTCCCGGAAAATAGCAGGGAGGGACCTGGTGGAAGTGGAGAAGATAGCCTTCTCGCACGACTTGAAGCACCCAGGCATCTGAGGTGATGCTGGACCACCTGAGGCCGAAGTGAACCAGCCGGCCTCCGGTGCTGGGAGGAACCAGCGGGGGGGGGAGAGGCTATGCTTAAGGAGTCAAAAACCCCCACCCTGCTGAGCAGGGGCTGGTGGTGCAGGCTTGGGGGCTTGCTGCCTACGGGACCCGTTACCCCGTCCCTTGGCCTGCTGGCCCTGTTGGGGAGCTGCAGGGGCCTGATATTGGGGGTATTGTTTGTAGGCAGCCGCCGCCTTCCTCGGGTAAAAGGACTTCTTTCCCGAGCCCTTCTTTTTCTGGGAAGGGGCGGAGGTCTTCCTAGAAAGCCTAGTCCTGGTGAGAGTCTCCGTCTCAATTTGTGCAGCCTTTTCAGCCATGGGCTTGCCAAAGAGGTTTTCGCCTCGGCAGGGGACATCGACCAACTTGTCCTGCACCCAGGGCTCAAGGTCAGACGACTGAAGCCAAGCCTGTCGGCGGGCACCGATGCCGGCTGCGGCCACTCGAGCCGATGCTTCAAAGCCATCATAGGCTGCTCGGGATATGAATTTTGAGCATTCCCGAATGCCAGTGGACAAGGCCAGGAACCTCCGCAAGGGTTCCTCGGACAAACCAGCGGAGAATCCGGCTAGCTCTTTAGCCAGGTCTCGGAGATACATGCCCATGTATAGCTGGTAGGTCTGGACACGACACGCTAGCATAGAGCCCTGGAAACACTTCTTACCAAGGCCATCCAGGTTACGGGCCTCCCTGCCCGGAGGCACCGAGGAGTGCATCTTCTGGCTCTTAAGACGATGCATGGCCGATTCCACTACCATGGAATGGTGTGGTAGCTGTGCTTTTTGGAAGCCAGGGCTCTTGCGGACTCGATAGAATCGACCCGCTTGCTCAGGACCGGCGAGGTGGTCGGACTCTCCCACATGCGGAAGAGTAGTCGTTCCAGCATGGGAGGAACCGGTACAGTAAAGTGTTCCCTGGCGGGAGAGTCATACTGGAGGGCGTCGAGCTCTTCGGCTCGAGGCTCCTCCTCGGGGTCCGCAGGGAAGGCCAAAGCCTTGGCCATATCCCTGACGAAGTCCGAGAGCCGGGCATCCTCCGGGGGGGACTGCTTCCGAGGTTCGGACTCAGGTGAGTCCGAGGGGACACACCGAGTCCGAAAAGAATCAGGCGACTCTTCCTCTTCAGACTCCCAGACCGACTCCGACGAGGACTCGGTGGGGTCGGCCCGGGCAGGGCGCGGCGCCTGCCGCCCCGACGCCGAGGGAGTCGGCGTCGGCGACCTCGGTCCCGAACGGGAGGCCGAGGGTGACCTCGACCGAGGATCGACTCGAGTTCGCATCGACTCGAGGATCGGCTCGGTCTCCGGGGTCGACTTAGACGTCGACGTCCCAGCGGTCGGGGCAGCGGCGCCAGCGAGCAGTGCCCGCTGCTGGTCCATGAAGGCAGACAGTCTGCTCTCCAAGGCCGTCAACCTGAGTCCGAGCTCAGGTGACCCAGCAGCCCCCGACTCGGGCCCCGACGGCGTCGGGCCCGATGTCGGCTGTCGCGGAGGCGAGTCCAGGAGGACCACAGGACTTACCCGAGCAGGCAGCTCCGACTCCAGGCGAGGTCGCTTCGTGAGGTGCTCCTTCTCCAAGGACCCGGGACGGCTATCGGGGCTATGCGACCTGGCCCTCGCGGAGCCAGGAGCGTCCACCGACGCCGCCCTCGCGGGTTTCACCTTCCGTCGATGGTCCCCGGAGGGAGAACCCCTGTCGGAGGAACTCCGGCGACGGTCCGAGCTGGAACCCCTGGACGCGGAGGCCTCCGACGAGGTCCGGGTACGGCTGGGGTCAGCGAAGATCCTATCCCGCTGATGCCGCCGACTTCTCAACGCTTTGGAGGACAGTTTGCCGCAGGGCCCACAGATCATTTCTTCATGATCCGGGCCCAGGCAGCGGAGGCAATGGTCGTGTGTGTCAGTCAGTGACATATTTCGGTCACACTGACCACACCGCTTGAAACCACTGGCAGCCATCGGGGGAAAAAGGGCCCCGGCGAGGTCAAAGGACCGGGCTGCCAGGGAAAAACCGAAAATGAAAACTGACTAAGTCAGAAAAACCGAAAAAGAAGAAGAGGACTCGTGACCGGCGTCGCGAGTCCGGGCGGGAAACAGACCGGCGTCGAACCGAAGGAAAAAAGAGTAAATTATGAAGAAATATCAACTTTTTCGCGGGGACACGATGGGTACGTCTGTAGGGCTCCGCGGAAAAAAGAAGACTGGCTAAGATGGCACCCTTGGGCGGGAAGAGGACCGCGCATGCGCGCTGCAATTCCCAAAGGCTTTCTTTGAAAGCTGGGGAAAATTGCTCCGCGAGGGCTCCGTCGGCGCCGACGTTACCTATAAGTGAGGACTGACTTCCTGCTTGGTCCTGGAGAAACAGACAGTTTTTGCTATTGAGACCTGCTGTGAAATAAATGGGTGCCTTGTTTTTTCTAAAGTTTCCATGCAAGTGTTTAATTAAGTACCAGTCAATTAAATATGTTTTCTTTGAACCATCTCATTTATCTTCTTTTTCACTTTCTAAGAAATCTCTGGTTGAATCGTCAGTATCCTCTGCATAAGTTCACTTAACTGTATTTATTCGGATATTTTAATGCTCTCTGTTTGTTAAAGCCGGAGTAAAAGTTGTTTATATTGTTTTTTCCTTTTGGGATGTTATGTATTGAGTTTGAAAGTCCCCTCATATTGTGAAGTTGTTCTTCAGGATGAAATGGATTGTTTGTTATGATATTATTTATTTCCTTTGGATAATGTGATTTCCAGTCCAACTTTTCTGTACAAGTTATTACTTGAATTGTATAATGAAAGGATTCCTAATTTTCTTTCCTGGAATCCATCCAGACCAGTCCAGAATGCAGGGGTTCTGCTTTCCAGCCAGCAGATGGAAACAGAGACTACAGAGCTGTTAGCTCAGGCCTATAAAAGGCACCGTGCAGCCATATGTTCCTCCAGTATTTTCTGTAACAAAGTAATTGTGCAAAACTGACTAAAACTAACTCTCATGGATGGAGGATATCCAGGAATGTAACTGGAAACCAAATACTCAAGTGAAAGTGAGAACTTGGTCCCCCATCTATCCACAAATATCAAGAGCAAAGCAGCACAGAGTCATGGACTGGTCTGATTGAACTCAAGAAAAGAGCAAATTTCTCCTTCCTTATTATCCACTAGACCAGTCCAGAATGCATGGGATGTAATAAAGCACCCCATACACTGGATGGGATGATGACCCCCCTGCTCAAAGCTCCTGTAATGCAAGAAGGGACAGGGCACTGTTCTGCAAACGTCCACCACAAAAATCAAATAGGATTCTGTCCAAGAGGCAGCCATACCTTTGGTTGAACAATCTCAAAATACTTCAGAGGCACCTGAACCTTAAGAATGTAGGCTAAAGAAACTGCCTCCTTAATCCACTGCACCAAACAGCATGAACAACTGATCCGACCTACAAAAATCATTGGTCATCAAGAATTTCATAAGCGCTCTTCTAAAAGACAAAGACTGGTCAAACTCCTGGCTACACTCCTCCTGACAGAAAGAGGGTAACTCAAAAAACTGAATGAAGAGAAAGCAGGACACCATCTTTGGACGTAAGGAGGAGCCCATTTAGATAGAAATGGCTTCAGTGGGGTTTCTAGTCCCACAGATGCTCCTTGTGGTCTTGGGCAAGCCACTTAACCCTCCATAGCCCATGTTCCCTGTAAAATAGTTATCTCCAAGTTTATAATGCCCTGTTCAATGTAATTTCAGTTTGTTCAATGTAAACCGCACTGATGCAGAATAGCGCAGTATATAAGAGAATGTAAATAAAATAAATAAATAAATAAAATAATAAATACAAAATGACTCCCTATAGGACAATGCCTGTAGCACAGAAACCTAATGCACAGAAGAAATGGCCACCAAGAAAAAACACCTTCATGGTAATTAAAAAAAGAAACAAAAGCACTGTTCAGTGGTTCAAAGGGCTCAGCAGTCAACACTTGAAGAACCCAATTAAGACTCTACTCTGAGACTATCAGTTGATGAGAAGGCTGTAAATTAGCCACACCCTTCAGAAAACACACCACATCAGGATTCAATTCACAAATTACTATTGCATACTTGGGCTATCTGGATTACTCATAGTACAAAGACGTGAACTATGTTTCAGCCACACAGCAGCATTTTCAAGGCCCACTAGTTAATCACTAAGTAGCTGTCAGAATTCCTCTTCCCTATTTCCTACACTGAAACCCTTTACAATATTCTTCACCCAGGATTTACTGTTGTGGGTTCTCTTCTGTTCCAAATATTATTCATTTTGTTAACAACCTGTCACTATGTTACTACCTACCTCCTGCTGAGTTCACTTTTAGTAGCATTTGATCCCCCTGCCAGCTGTATTTGGTCTGTAGTGATGACATCACTTCCTGTACAGTAGCATTGACAGGCAGCAGGCAGGTGATGCAGGAGTGGTCTTGTCTGTAAATATCATAGGGCACTGAAGATAAAAAGAAACACAGTTCATTCATTCCATTTACATTTGCAAGGAGACTAGCAATCTGTACAATTCCAGAAGTGTTTGATTTGTTATCATGAAGTCTGACAATGACAAATTTGGTTTTACCTTTGTCCTTAGCCCTGATGATATAACTTTTGTTAGGAAGCCAGTCTTCCAGACCAGGGAACCAGCTTCCAGTATTCCAAACCTGGAAATAAATGGGAAAGCAAGACAGAGTGACAACATCATTACAGAATACCACTGTTTGTAGAAAAACCCTGATAACAACACAGATACACTTCATTTAATGGGGACTGCTGCTTTAAGGAAATGCAGAAACTAATTTCAGTCAGTACACTTCAACATGACCCCCACACACTGGATGAGTTGGCATGCTCCCCAGTTCTTTGGGTTACATGTTAAAATGCATTGCTGCACTTCCCCAAACAGAAAAAAACATCTTATTATAACTCATTCATTTCACTGAGGCAGAAAGAAAGATAGGCCACTGATTCCTTTTCATAATATGTTACTTTCACTGAAAATTTAGCCTTGTTTGTGAGCACTAAAATTCTGCAAGCCTATCAAGGAGAGTGCTGTTCTCTGCTAGGTTGAGAACTGCAAATTCACTGTTACATATCTACAGTATAAAGACCCCTAGTGGCTCTACAAAGTAACAGGTGACCGTTTCATACCTCCCAGTACTTTCCAGAGTTGGGAGGGTTCTCTTTATCACTGATGTCATGCGAGGAAGACATCCTGGAATGTGCAAGTATACTCACACCTCAGGGGAGTTATGGAAGTTGTCAGAATCATTGATAGCAGGGACCAAATGCATCCCAGCCTTGCTGATCCCAGAGCCCTGTATACCATGGGTGGTGGACCTAAGATTAAGGATGTACTCTGGGTTTCCCCACAGAGAAATCCACGTCCAGTAAGGGGCTACACACCTGAGGAAGGGAAAGGTAGGGGCATTCCAACATAGCTAACTTTAAATGGCTCCAAGTTATTGAATTTGTGTTTTGTTTTTTTTTAATTTTCTTTTTGCTGGCTTCTATATTTTGCTGTGGTCTCCTCCAGCATTTTTGACCCTTGTGTTCTGTATTTTACTGAAATATCTGATATGTTCTTTTAACCAAAAATGCAGTCCATGTGTTAGAATCTCCAGAAAAATAATTCAAAACTTTTACAGCCATGCTTGGCAGTCCTCTGTGTGCAGGAAGCTGCTTAGCATCAGCTCTTTCTCTAAGTTACAGGTAGACCTTTGACAGAAAATGGAAATCAACCAACTAGGTCTCTAATTTGGTACTCGCCTCAGGAGCAGGTTTACCATCATGCCATTTTGCATATTATTACAAAAATATTCTGTGGAAAATGTGGGAGTAGAGTTCATAGGGGCTGCCCTTTCACTCAGCCTATCTTACGTAGCTCATGCATCATTACTTTGCTTGGTTCATTTAGGCATTCAGTTGTGGTCAATGTTATTGGCACCCTTACGTTTTAGGTATGTTGTGTACAAAATCTTTAGAAATAATTGGAAATATTCCAACTGCATATCATACTATTTTAATAGTATGTTCAAAGGTATACAACAAAAAAGATGTCTGCAACTTAGACCTAGTAATTTCTGAGAAATAAAACAAAATATGACCTGGACAAGATTAATGGCACCCTTCACTAATATTTGGTTGCACAACAATTGGCAGTGATGGCAGTCTTCAAATGTTTCTTGTAGCCATCTATAAGTTTTGTATATCTGTCTGCTGGTAGTTTCTCCCACTTTTCAACTGCAATTTGTTCCAACTCATGAATGTTTCCAGGATTCTTGTTACCAATGGCAGATTTCAGCTCTTTCCAAAGGTTCTTGATTGGAGTGAGATCGGGACTCATTGCTGGTCAGTTTAAAACACACCATTTGTTCCTTTTTAAACATTCTTCTGTACTTTTGGATGTATGTTTTGAGTCATTGTCCTATTGGATGACCCATGACCTTCAACCCGGACTTAGCTTTCGGACACTAAGTAGCACATTTCACTCCAAAATATCTTGGTAGTCCTCGGACTTCATGATTCCTTTAATACATTCCAGGCCTCCAGTTCTTGAGGAAGCAAAACAGCCCCACAATATTATGCAACTTCCACCATATTTAACTGTAGGAAGGGTGGTTTTTTTTGTTATAAGCTTCATTTCTTCGCCTGTAAATGTATTGCTGGTCTGCATTGCCAGAGAGCTCAAGTTTGGTTTCATCTGTCCACAGAACATTTTCCCAGAAGGACTGTGGTTCTCAAGGAAGGTTTGGACAAAGGTCATGCGTGCCTTTTTATGTCTGTCTTTAGACAGTGGGGTCCTCTTTGGCCTTCGCCCATGGAGTCCTTCTTTGTTTAGTGTGCGGCATATGGTGTAGGTTGAAACTACCTCTCCAGATTGCTCCAGGTCAAGCTTAAGCTCTTCAGATGTTGTAAGCGGTGTTTTTCCAGTAGTTCACACTAACCTTTGAAGATGTCTTGGATTAATTTTCCTCTTCCCATCACATCCTGGGAGGTTCTTGACAGTTCCATGAGCAGAAAACTTCTTAATAGCATTGCAAATTGTAGACACAGGAATCCCAAGGTCTTGTACCCCTTTCAAGTTTGATTTTTAGTGATAAAGCATAGTTACTCACCTGTAGCAGATGTTTTCCATGGAGAGCAGGAATAAGTACTCATGTATGGGTGGCATCCCTGATGGAGCCCCATATGGGAATGCTTCCCATCTTCCACTGGAAGCTTTTGAGAGACTCCACCGCGCATGCGTGCCTGCCATCCCACCTGCTACAGTGCCATTTTCTCCAGTATAATAGTATAGCAGTAGCCAGAAAACAGTCTTCGGGGAAGTGGGAAGGTTGTGAGGACACCTGCTATAGGTGAGTTAATATGCTTTCTCTGTGGACAAGCAGGAAATAAGTCCTCACATATGGGACACTCAAGCTACAAGCTACAGAAAACTGAGGAGGTCAAAAGCCCAACAGGGGCACAATACTGGAGACAACAATGAATAGAGTGGGTAGTTCCTCTAAGGAACTTGACTAATTCCGCATCTTAGCGTACACCCTCAATGAGAGGTCCCTATTTTGGTAGCCTGGATGGACAGAGAGGCCAGTGGGAAGGAGTTGAACCTAAGTCACAAAGATATGCTGGAGTATGGTGTGGTCGAAGTTGCTGTCATGTTGGGAATCCCCATCCAGACAGTAATGAGCTGTGAATGTGTGGACAGAAGACCATGTTGCAGCCCCGCAGATCTCCTCCATGGAGACTGAGCGCAAGTTGGCCACCAACACAGCCATGGCTTGGACACTATGAGCCATGACATGACCATCAAGGCTCAGGCCTGCCTGGGCATAAGCAAAAAAGATGCAGTCTGTTAGCCAGATGAGCAGAGTGTGTTTGGAGATGGCAGCACCCAGCTTGCTGGGGTCGAAGGAGATGAACAACTGGGTGTGCCTTCAATGGGCCTTCAAACGCTCAAGATAGAAGGCCAAGGCTCGTTTCAGTTTTATGTAGTGTGGCCTCCCCTGGTTGGCATGAGGCCTGGGGAAGAACATTGGCAGAACAACTGATTGTTCAGGTGGAAGACTGAGACCACTTTGAGCAGGAAACATGGATGCGTTTGCAAGACCACCCTGTTGTGGTGGAACCTGGTGTATGGCAGGTGAGCCACCAAAGCCTGGCACTCACTAACGTGGCATGCCAAAGTGACCGTCACCAGGAACAAGACCTTCCAGGTCAGAAATTTTAAAAAAGCGAGAAGCAAGCGCTCAAAGGGAGACACCAAGAGTTGCACAAGGACCACGTTGAGATCCTAAGCCACTGCAGGGGGCTTGAAAGGAGGCTTAAAGAGGAGCAAGCCCCACATGAAATGAACCACCAAGGGCTGAATGGAAATGGACCTCCCCTCTGAGCCGTGATGGTAGGCCACAATCGCGCTAAAATGAATTCTAATGGAATTGGACTTGAGATCCAAGTCTGAGAAGTGCAGGAGGTACTCAAGCAATTTGTTTTAAGGCATAGAAGAAGCGATCCAGAGCCTTGTCAGCACACCAGGAGGAGAATCTATGCCACTTAAATAATTATGACCGGTGAGTTGAATCCTTGCAGGAGGCCAGCAGTCATGACATTCTCAGGCGGGTTAAGTTCCGAGAGGATTACTCGCTCAACATCCAGGCCATGAGAGCCAGGAACCAGACACTAGGATGCAGCAAGGTCCTGTCCTCCTGAGAGATGAAGTCTGGGGCAGAGCCCAGATGCAGAGGCTCCTGCCAGGAGAGTTGAAGCAGCAGGGAGAACCAGAACTACCTGGGCCAATAGGGAGCAATGAGGATTATCGTGCCTCTGTTGGCCTGAAACTTCAGCAGGGTTTTTGCCACTAGCATAATAGGAGGATATGCATAGAGCAGGCCCACACCCCAGTGGAGTAGGGAGGCATCCAGCACTAGCCTGGCACTGGAAGTCATCCTGGAGCAGAACTGGTCCACCTGGGCATTGCACAGAGTGGCAAACAGATCTATCATAGGGGTACCTCACTCCTGAATGATCTGACCCACAACCTCCCTGTTGAGGGTCTATTCGTGTGGCTGGAGGACACGACTTAGCTGGTCAGTGAAGGAATTGAGTTCCTCTGGCAGGTAGGTCACCTTCAGTTCCATGCCATGGGCTATGGCAAATTTCCACAAGTGAACCGCTTCCCACCAGAGGAGGCACAATCCCATGCTGCCCTGCTTGTTGACAAAGTACATGGCCACCTGATTGTCTGTCTGGATCAGCACCATCCGGTTGGCCACCTGCACCTGGAATGCCCGGAAGACATTCACAATGGCCAGCAGTTCCAAGAAGTTGATCCGGTGAAGGCTGTCTTGTGTGGACCACAGGCCTTGGGTGCGCTGGTCATCCTGATGAGCTCCTCAGCCCAGCTTGGACACATCTGTTGTCAGTGTTTTCTGGGGCAGCAATGCTTGGAACAGAAGATCCTTGAACAAATTCTGCGGATCCACCCACCAGCACAGGGACTGGTCAAGGGGCACGATGACCACCACTCGGTCCCGTAGGCAGCCAAAGGCTTATTTCCACTGTATTCTCGGTGTTCATTGAGCTTGTCTCATGAAAAGGTGAGCCAGGGGAGTGACATGCACTGTTGAAGCCATGTGGCCAAGGACCTTCAGCATCCCCTAGGCTATTGTACGGCACCTCTGCCGGACATCGTCAACTACCACCATTAGCTTCTGCAGGCGATCCATTGGGAGGAAAGCCCGAGCCATAGTGATTTCATAGAAGGGTTCCTATGAACTCCAGCTGTTGTGAGGGCTGGAGGTGAGACTTGGGGTAATTGATCATGAACCCCAACTGCTCGAGCACCTAGATGGTCAGGTGAGCCAACACTTGAGCGCCATCCGGAGCGGAGCTCTTTATAAGCCAGTCATCTACGTAGGGAAAGATGAAGACCCCTACCGTCCAAAGATTGGAGGCTATCACCACAAGGCACTTCGTGAAAACTCGGGGTGCTGATGCCAACCCGAAAGTAAGTACTCGGTACTGGAAGTGACAATGCCCCAGAACAAACCTGAGGTATTTTTGGTGAGTGGAATTGATCAGTATATGTGTGTACACATCCTTGAAATCCAGGGAGCATAGCCAATCATCCTTGTGTAGATATGGGAGCAGAGTCTCTAGTGAGACTATCTTGAACTTCTCTCACACCAGGTAGACATTGAGGTCTCAAAAGTCCAGGAATGGACTGAAACCCTCCTGTCTTCTTGGGGACCAAGAAGTACCTGGAGCAGAATCCCCATGTGACCTGAGCCGGGGGACACCAGCTCGATGGAGAGCTTAGTGAGGAGAGTGGAGACTTTCCCCTGAAGCAAGTTGGAATGCAGTGGGTCCAAGGGATACTTCCTCTGGGGGGAAGGGGGCAGCAGCTTGGTGAAGTGCAGCATGTATCTGCTGCAAACTATCTGCAGCACCCATGTATCCGAGGTGGTGAGATGCCACCTATGGGTGAAATGGATGAGCCGTCCCCACCACCCAGAAGGTACACCCCTTCGGACAATTGGATATTGGCTACGCTCTGAAGGAACCTGTCAAAATCCCACCCAAAGCTTGGGTTATGAGGTTGGCTGGGCCTTCTGCAGCTTCTCTCACCACTGCTGACGAGGAGCCTGCTGTTTTTGCTGAGAGCTCTGAGGGCTGGGGTAGTACTGGTGCTTGCGCTGGTAAAAGTTATTTTTGCCCTGGTACTTTTAGGAGAGGGTTCAGTGTCTTCCTTGAGAGCTGGGAGAGGGTGATATGCTCTTTTTTGATCTCCCTAGCCCTGTCCTCTAGCAGCTTCCTGGAGAGATTCTCTTCCCTGCACGGCATGTCCGCCAGCTTGTCCTGGACCCATTGTTCCAGGTCCGATGACTAAAGCAAGGTGAACTGATGTCCACAGCCGCAACCCTGCTGGCTGATTCAAAGGCGTAATTGGTCACATCGACCATGTACTTGGAACAATCCTTGCCAAGGCCTACAAGGGCATGAAGGGAGTCAAGACACTCAGAGAGGACGTGGGAAGCAAAGTTGGCCAGGTCCAGCATGATGTCCTTGAGAAACGTACTCATGTACAGCTGGTATGACAGTACCCTGGACACCAGCACAGAACTCTGGAAGCTCCACTTCCAAAGGAGTTCAAGGTTCTCACCTCTCTACCTTGAGGCACAAAGGAATAGGTCTTACTGCTCTTTATCCTCTTCATAGCAGATTCCACCACCATGGAGTTATGTGGAAGCTGAGGATTCTTGAATCTCGGGGTCTTCTTGGCCCGGTACATTGAGTTCAGCAGTTGGCTATCTGCTAGCACCATGAAGGGGTTCTCCCACATCCTCAGGATGCAGTGCACAGGCACTGTCACTGCCTACTTGGGGGCTGAGGGGTACTGGAGAATCTCCACCTCATTCACCCTGGGCTCTTCCGTGGACTCGAGGGAAAAAGGTTTGGCCTTGGCCATATCCCTCATGAAGTCCTGGAAAGACATGTCCACTAGAGGCGACTTTTGCCACTCATAAAGAGGTGAGGGACCCGAAGGGAGGTCCAGGAATCCCCGGTCAGTCACCATTGACTTTTCCTCAGTCTCCCAGCCATCAGAGTCTGACTCAGAGAGGAAGTCAAAATAACATTGAGTCTCCTCCCGGCACTGGCCTGACCTTGCAGTGAAGCCTGACATCAGTGGGATCAGCAGTGCACCGAGTACTTCTGTGGATGCATCAAGGCATCGGCCCCGATATGCTGGAGAGGGAGATGACTGTGGGGAGTGACATTGATTCCTGTCTTCGACCCAATGCATCTGCCTCGGTAGTCAGTGCATGGGTCTCTAGAATCAGCTGGATGGACTGCAGTGGCGATGCCTGAGACATCAAAGGACCAGCTTGCCACTGGACCAACACCACCATCATTTGGGCCTCGAGGGCTCGAAGGCATTTCTCCAGTACTGCCATCTCAGAAGACATTGGGGCCAGAATTATGACTTTGGACACCAACTCTGGTACCCCTGTAGGGGACTCCAAGATGGTAGTGACATTGGGAAATACCCAGTTGCCCTCTGGGGCCCTGGGAACTGACTGCTCCATCTGGAGTTCACAGCCGTCGCTCTCAGTGTCGCATCAGGAAGGGCTCCAGTGATGATGCATCTGGGACGAGGCCCAGTGTTCGGACGCCCCCTTTGACACCAAGGAGTCTTTCCTTGGTTCCAGATGGAGGGCCTCCATTTGGGCCACTGTGGCCCTGCGGCTCCATGTATGCATGAGCACTCCTCAATGACAATGGCTTTGCAGAAGCTTGCGAGGATGTTGATACCGGTGCTGATGCTGAATCTGATGGCCCAAAGAGGGACTCCATCTGTTTAAGCCCTTCATGCCTCGCCTCATCATCTGCAGGCACAGACTGCAAGACGCAGGATGGTGTTCAAGGCCAAGGCATTAAAGGCACCAGTTGTGGCAGTCGGTGACCAAAATGGTCCGGCCACAATTGGTGCACCTCTTAAACCTGCTGGCTGGCTTGGGCATGTCAGGGAACATGGCTGCGGCTAAGTCGAAGATCTCGGTGCTATCAGCCGGAAAATGCAAAAAGAAAAACAAAAAAAGGAAAACAACGTTGGCCGCAAAGGCAATGCTACTGACGACAGGCAACAGGCGGAAGACTAGAAAAAAGGATTTTTTTTAAATTTAAAGTTTATTGAACAGTTTAAAAGAACATACAAACAGCACCACTCCCTACTTTGAAAAGAAATGACCTGCAAGGGGGTAGAAAGCAAGACTTTTTCTGAGGATAGCAGGAACACGTCCTAAGGGCTCCATGGAAAAAAGAAGATTGCAGAAGATGGTGCCACAGCAGGTGGGAAGGCAGATGCGCATGCGCGGTGGAGTCTCCCAAAAGCTTCCAATGGAAGCTAGGGAGTGTTCTCGAGAAGGGGTCTGTCGGGGATGTCACTCATATGTGAGGACTTACTTTCTGCTTGTCGAAGGAGAATGGCTTTTCTGACCGTCTCAGGCAGCTCTCTTGTCTTCACCATTGTGAAAAGGGAACAGGGAATGAATGTGGCCATTTTTAACATTAGAGCCATCATTCATTGGTTGACTCAAGTCATGTGAGTACTGACAATTGATCACCAGTGTGCCTAATTTTACTGCAATGTGAATGTGGTTCTTCTGTTCAAACTGATTCAAATTGTTTATAAAGGTGCCAATAATCATGTCCTGGCAATGTCCCAGTTTTTATACTATTTCCTTCTATTTCCTTTTTTAATTGGTCTTGTTTTATTTGATTAGGAACCACCACCCAGGAAAAAGATTTAGGCGTCATTGTGGATAACATGTTAAAACTCTCGGCCCAGTGTGCAGCCGCAGCCAAGAGAGCAAATAGAATGCTAGGTATCATAAGGAAAGGAATGGAAAATAAAACAAAAGATATTATAATGCCTCTATATTGTTCCATGGTGAGACCGCACCTTGAATATTGTGTGCAATTCTGGTCGCCGTATCTTAAAAAGGATATAGTGTTATTAGAAAAGGTTCAAAGAAGAGCCACCAAAATGGTAAAGGGGATGGAAGGATATGCCTATGAAGAAAGGCTGAAAAGGTTAGGGCTCTTTAACCTGGAAAAGAGACGGCTGAGGGGAGATATGATAGAAGTCTATAAATTAATAAACGAAGTGGAACGGGTAAACGTAGATCGATTGTTTACGTTATCAGAATATAGAAAGACTAGGGGACATGCAATGAAGCTACAGGGTAAACTATTTAAGACTAATAAAAGAAAATATTTTTTCACTCAACGTGTAATCAAACTCTGGAATTTGTTACCGGAGGATGTAGTAAAGGCTGTTAGTGTAGCTGGGTTTAAAAAAGGTTTGGACACGTTTCTGGAGGAAAGGTCCATAAACCATAATTAAGAAGGGACCCAGGATATCAATGCTTAACCCAGTACAAGCATTGTGGAACCTGTGTCTTTTGGGGAAACTGCTAGGTATGACCTAGATTGGCCACTGTTGGAAACAGGATACTGGGCTTCATGGACCTTGGTCTGACCCAGTATGGCGTATCTTATGTTCTTATGATTCTTTTATGTGTCAAATATGTGTGCATATATAATCCAAAGCCATTTCACTGGCCACTTTTTTTTTAGGAGATATTGGACATTAAGAGGTTGAACTCCAAGGGTGCCAATGTTGACCACAACTGTATGCACAAATTCAACAGGAAGTGATAAACAAACTACACAGGAAGCTAAGAACAGTTGAGGTTGGAGACCTGTATACTTCCCTCTCCACTAGTTTTTGCAGCTGGCAACCACAGCTAGGGTTAAAGGAGCCATGATTTGATTATGTCCTTGATGTTTGCTCCTGCCTGCTCTAAGTACCTTGGCATTTCCCTTGTCAAGAGCCTCTCTGATTTGCTTCCAGTTTTTCATTCTTACCAGTGATCTGCCTGCACTGACAGCCAAAAGAAATAAATAGCAAGAACATGCATGGCATTGTAAATGGAGAAAAGTGATCACAATGTGTCTTGGGTACCTTTATTGGGGGCACAAAGTTTCCATTGCCATTTTCCAATCTGCAGATGAGAATAAACAACACAAGAAACAGCATAAGACTCAAGCCCTGCATCCTATATCACACTCACAGGGATTAACTTCTGCTCTGCAAGCAAGGACACTCAGTGGTTGCTGGAAAGGAATAGTATTTTAAGCTGCACTGAAAGGGACGGGAGGGAGAACAAGTGGCAACAGCATGCAGATCATGGCTCATGGCATTCTTTCCAATCCTTCTGCATATGTATGTGTATGTGTCTGCATCTGTTTTTCCTCTGCATGTACGTGTGTTTGCATGTATGTATCTGTGCTCATACAGAAAGCACAGATACATACACGCAAACATACAGTCTCTGATCATAAGGAGAGAGATGGTATGAATAGAGCAATTTCCAAATACTCTGTTGGTTTAGAAAGAATAATAAAATAAAACCAAGTGCAATCCTACATCCATTAAATGTCAGTGTCGAGAGGTGTCAAAGAATACACACTATATTGATAAGAGATGTCAAAGAATTCATTTTATATTTAAACCACAAGAAGCAAAAAGGTATTGTCAGAGATCTCTATGACTAGGAGGTCATATACACACAACCAGCAGCAAACTACACAGATCAGTCACGTGGAGGGTAATTTTATAAGGGTCGCCTAGATCTATGTGCATTTTCCCATGCATATTTAAAGCCTATTACATAAGGTAAGGTATTCATGTAGTTCACTTTATAAACTAGGGGCATAAGTTGTTAAGAATACATATTAAACTATGTACGAGCACTTACGCCTGCTCTATGACAAGTGTAAATGCTCAAGCCTAGATTTCAAGAACACAATATTTTATAACTTAAGCGGGTAAATTTGTGTCCTGCCTATACTCTGCAAAATCTCCACCCCTGTACACGCCCAAAATGACAAACATACTTACAGAATAGCGACCAACTACATTTTGCATGTAAGTGGCCATTTACACGTAGAAACCTCTAAAATACCATGCTTCCGCACATAAACACGCTTGTAAATCTAGACAACACTTATAATATTGCCCTCTTAACTGCCATCATTCATAGGAACCATTATGAAGGGTATAGAAACAATGGTAGAAAAGACTATATGGCCTATCCAGTCTGCCCTTCCATATCAATTACTAAACTTTACAGTCCCTTTTTTTTCCTTTAGAGATCTTCTGTAGTTGTCCCATGTTTTCTTGGATTCAGTGTTTGTCTCTACTACCTCCACTTGGGGACTATTCCACACATCTGCCACTCTTTCTGTAAAGAAATATTTCTGCAAATTACTCCCGAGCCTATCTCCTTTCACCTTCATCCTATGCCCTCTCATTGCAAAGTTTTCTTTCAGTTGAAACACAGAGACATTTAAACGGCTCTATCATATCTCCCCTCTCCCATCTTTCTTCCAAAGTATACATATTGAGATCTTTAAGCCTGTCCCATATGCTTTATAATGAAGCCCACTGACCATTTTGGTAGCCACCTTCTGCACCAATTCTATCCTGTTTATATCCTTTTGAAGGTGTGGTCTCCAGAACTGTACACAATACTCTAAATTAGGTCTCATCAGAGGCACTATCACCTCCTTTTTTCTGCTGGTCATCCTTTGCCTCTGCACCCAAGGATCTTTGTAACTTTTGCCGTTGTTGTTTCTATTTGTTTAGCTACCTTAAGATCATCAGAAACAATGTTTCTATTCAATTGAAAGCAAGTTCTGCTACGAGGGGACATGGGATGAGGGTGAAGGGAGATAGATTCAGGAGTGATATGCGGAAATATTTCTTTACGGAAAGAGTAGTGGATCCATGGAATAGTCTCCCAGTGGAGGTGGTAGAGATGAGGACAGTAACTGAATTCAAAAAAGCATGGGACCAACACAGAGGATCTCTAAAGGTAAAAAGTGGACTGTTGTAGTTGTTGTTATGGAAGGACAGACTAGATAGGCCATGTGGTCTTTTTCTGTCATCATGTTTCTATGTTTCTATTCAATCATCCCTAGGTCCTGCTCTTCTTTCATAGACAGAAGCACTTCAGCCCTTATACTGTACCACTCCCTTGAATTTTTGCAGCCCAAATGCATGATCCTGCATTTTTTTACATTAAATCTCAGCTGTCAAATTCTAGACTATTCTTCAAGCTTTGCTAGATCCCTCCTCATGTTATCTACATCTTCCTGAGTGTCTACTTTATTGCAGATTTTGGTATCATCCACCAAGAGGCAAACCTTACCCAACAGCGAGTCTGCCATATCACTTACAAAACTATTTAAAAAATTGGATCAAGGACAGATCCATGCAGCACACCACTGGTAACATCCTGCTTCTCAGAGTGAGCTCCATTTACCTGTACTTTTTGTCGCCTCCCACTCAACCATTTTCTAACCCAAGCAGTAACTTTAGGATCCACCCTAAGGCGCTCAATTTATTTATAAGTCACCCATGCAGAACATTGTCAAAGGCTTTACTGAAATCTAAGTACACCACATCTAAAGCTCTCCATAGTCCAACTCTCTGGTCCCCCAGTCAGAGAAATTAATGAGATTTGTCTGACGAGACCTGCCTCTTGTAAAACCATGTTGCCTTGGATTGTGCAATCCATTGGAGTCTAGAAATGTCATTATCCTCTGTTTTAGCAGCATTTCCGTTAATTTACTCACCACCATAGGCGTCGGAATGGGGTGGGCCACACCAAAATTCAGGGAGCAACCATGATCACAGCAGACTCCTTATGTTTATTTATTTATTTAAAGGTTTTTATATATCGCCCCTTCCAGAGAACAGGGGCGGTTTACAGTGACAAAACCAAAACATTATATTGAACTTTAGAAGCATTCATGTGCATTTAACTTGTAGATAATTATATTACAAAAACTATATACAATGTTGCAGAGTAAAGAATATTCAGTGATACATTGTTCTGCAGTGACATAGATGAAGGTCTTACTGTAATATAAATCAGTACTTAGGTCTGCCCACGGGAGATTGGATCCCCACAGGCAGAGGTGGAAGGCCACCATGATCGCAGCAAAAACTCCTTCTGTCTGCCTGTGAGAGATTGGATCGCCAGAACGGACGAGCAACCGGGCATTCATGTACTCAGCACCTATGCTCTGGAACCGGCTGCCTCACGAGTTACGCCAGACCAAAGACTTACACACCTTCAGAAAAGATCTTAAAACACACCTGTTCCAATCACATTACGGCATCACCTAGCTGATCCCAACTATATCTTCCCATGCTGCCTTCCTACCTCTTAAGCATAAGGTTCATAGGAACCTTTTTCTCAATTGATGCATCACATCTTTGTTGATTTAAAAAAAAAAAAAAGTTTATATGTATATATTGCTCTGCTAATTGCATGTATTTTTGCGATCTCTATGTACAATTATAACCTCACTGGTTGCTCAATCTGTAATTTCTTGAATAATCAAATGTATAACTGTGATCTAGTGGTTGTTATCCCCCCCCCCCCCCTACCTTAATCAGACTGTATTCCTAAATTTATGCTGTACATATTTCCCTTGTCTTGTCCACCTAAGGACCGCTTCTGATCGCTGGAAGGAGCGGTGTATAAATTTATGCCAAATAAATAAATAATAAATAAGCAAACAGGAGTTTTTGTTGTGATCGCAACAGCCTTCCCCTCCTGTCTGCAGGCAAATAGAAGGAGCCTGCTGTAATTGCAGCCATTTACTTCAGGATGGGAAGGCCATAGGGGGCTAGGGGCAGAGTTAGGGTGGAGCTGGGGCAGAGTAGAGGCAGAGCTTGCCTCCCCAATCAAGGAGGCATTCCACAGCCCCTTCATCACAAAGGTCAGATTAATTGGCCTATAGTTCCGAACCTCATCCTTACTTCTACTTTTGGGTAAAGGGACCACCTGCACCCTTCTCCAGTCCTCTGGGAACACACCCAACTGTAAAAAAGCACTGAAAAGGTCAGACAGTGGAGCTGCTAGAGCTTCCCTAAGGTCCTTCAGTATTCTCAGATGTATCCCATCTGCCCCCATCGCTTTGTCTACTTTTAGTTTAGCTAGCTCCTCATGAACACAGGATTCAGTCACTAATTTCCACAGTAGAATTTACAACAAAAAAAATAAAATACACATCAGAATGACCAGACACTAGCCCTGCAGGTATGTGTGGTGGGGAAAGCATGCCTTATAGAGTAATTTCCAACTCCTTTGCGTATGTGCAGGTGTGTGCATGTCTGCATATATTTGCTATATGCTTGTGTATGTGTATGTGCCTGTCTATATGTGTGTTTTCTGCGTGTGTCTGTATGTGTTTGTGTGTCTGTATGTGTGTAGCTATGTATGCATGTGCATGTCAGTGGGTGTATTTGTGTGTATGTATGCATGTGTATTCATTGATTTGCATGTGATGTGTTTTTGTGTGCCTCTTTGTGCCTGCGTTTCTGTGTATTTGTGCGTCTGTGTTAGCTGTGTGTATGGGAGAAGTTTGAAAGGAGCAGTTCCCTAACAGCTATATTTCATTGTATCAGCGTTTCCATGTTGCAGGTACTGTGACTCCCTTTCTCATAGAAATACATTGGGCTTTTTTTTAAGAGGAAGTTTATTTCTCTAGAACTATGGGTTTGCTACCATGAAGGACCCTGATCTCAGCTGATCTAAAAAACTAAGCAGAGTCACACCTGACTAGTACTTGGGTGGGTGACCATCTTGGAATAGCAGGTGCTGTAGACTTACTTTTTGGAAGAAAAGTCTGTCAATCTACTTCTGGTCACACCTTGTCAAGGAAACCCAGGGGCTGGGGTGCCAGGAGTCAGCATTGACTTGACAGCACACATTTTCACTTTCACTTTTCATTTCTCTGGAATTCCTCAATCGTCTTATTGTCAAACTCAATGGAATGTTTCCCTCATGCTAAATTTGGTCCCATTCCGTTAAGTTTTTGAAGAATTATTTTGGGCCCTGACAGAGGGACAGACATTTTTGACTTCTTAGGTATAGTTTCTTTTCAGCATTCTATTGGGTAGACAAGAATGAAAAAAAGAGCTAGAGGCGAAGGGGAAAGAGAAATGCAGGGTTCAATGGATGGGGAGTCATGATAGAGGAGAAGGAGGAGTATGAAATTACTACAGCCTGAGAACCAGGAAAATCAGCGTTCAGATCCCACTGATGGTCCTTCTGCCCTTGGGCAAATCATCTAACTCTCCAATGCCTCAAGCATAAAGGTAGGGGCCGATATTCAGTGGCAGCAACCAGTGTCTTTCAAGCGCCTGGCCACTGCCATTGAAAGTGTGATGTGGGAGACTCCACGCGACTGCGGTCTTTTCAATAGCAATAGGAGGAGGGAAAATTGGTTCAGCTCCACACTCTTATCATGATAAGAGCCTTTTCAGCAACCACAAAACTGGAAGGATTTGAAAAGATCTGGAAAAGTGCAGCAGCCTCACAGATCCTTAGCACCCCCTTCTTCCTCCTCTGTCCCCTCTGCTCTCTCCCAAAGAGTGCAGAAAGCTCTAAGAGGGGTCTGCCTGCCAGCAACCTTAAATGCAGTGCTGCAAAAGTCAGTGAAACTGTATTATGGGAGTAGAGATGAGCCCAGCATAGATCCTCTGCCTGGACCTTTCGGGGGTAAGTACCAAGGCTTGACCTCATCATTGTTCTTGTTGGGGACTCCCGATTCCATCTGTGTGAGATGCAATTCGGGGTAGACTGCTGATGACTGTTAGCACAGTGTGGGAGTTTCCCACCATTTTCTGCATGCGTTAGTAGTGTTTTTTCCTACTGTGTGCCTAGCGATCACACAGTCTGTACGCACATTCCTACCTTAGCGCTCACCCTATAGCACCTGAAGCGCATATTGCAGTAAACGCACAGTTAACATACACTGCCATAAAAGTGAAGTCAACATGCGCCATAGTATAAGCATAATTTCTGTAACTCTGTCCTTCCCTTATCTGACCACCACCTTTTAAGCCTTACTATTCATCATCCCCCACCCCAGCCTCGTCCTGTCTGCACTAACTTATTTAGAAACCTTCTTGCCATTGATCCTTTAGCTCTCTCCTTATCTCTTTCATCCACTCTGCTTTCCAATTCTATTGATGAGGCTGTGACCTCTTATAACACTGCACTCTCCTCCACCCTTGATACTTTTGCCCCCTCATCCCCCGTCCTGTTAGGCATTCTTCTCCTCAGCCCTGGCTCTCCCCTATTGCCCGCTTTCTGCGCTCTTGTGCCCGCTCTGCTGAGCGTGCTTGGCTCAAATCCTGCTCTTATGCTGACTTTCTCCACTTTAAATTCATGCTCTCCTTCTTCCAATCAGCCATTGCGCTTTTCAAACAAATTTACTTCCTCAATCTAACCAACTCTCTTTCCTCTAATCCTCATCGTCTCTTTAGCACACTCAATTCTCTCCTCAGTGTGCCTCCACCCCTGATTCCTCCCTCCCTTTCTGCCCAAACCTTGGCTAACTACCTCCATGACAAAATCCACACAATCACCCTCCAGTTCCCCTCCTCCCCCTCTTTCCCCCCTCTTTCCCATTTCTCCCCTCCCCAAACTTCTGTCACCCTTTCTTCCTTCCCTATGGTCTCTGACGAGGAAATGTCGCTCCTTCTCTCTTCCTCCAAGCCTACTATCTGCTCTTCTGACCCCTTCCCCACCCACCTCCTTAGCTCCATCTTTTTATCTCTTGTCCCTTCTATTTCTCATATTCTTAACCTCTCTCTCTCCACTGAAACCTTCCCTTCTGTTTTCGAGCATGCTGTGGTTACACCCCTCCTCAAAAAACCTTCACTTGATCCCACTTGTCCTTCTAACTATCGTCCCATCTCTCTCCTTCCTTTCGTCTCTAAACTACTTGGTGCAGTCTATCACCGTTGTCTTGATTTCCTCTCCTCTCATACCCTCTTGGATCCTTTACAATCCAGCTTCCGTGCCCTTCACTCCACTGAAACTGCTCTTACTAAGGTCTCGAATGATTTGTTCTTGGCAAAGTCCAAAGGCTTTTTACTCTGTCCTCATTCTTCTTGATCTCTCTGCTGCCTTCGACACTGTTGACCATAACCTTCTTCTTATCACCCTATCCTCATTTGGATTCAAAGACTCTGTACTATCTTGGTTCTCTTCGTATCTATCCCATCGCTCTTTCAGTGTGTGCTTCGATGGCTCCTCCTCCTCTTCAACCTCACTACCTGTAGGAGTTCCTCAGGGATTCGTCTTAGGTCCACTCCTCTTCTCTCTCTATCCCAATCCCTTGGCACCCTTATCTCTTCCCATGGCTTTCACTATCATCTCTTTGCCGACGACTCTCAAATCTATCTTTCTGCACCTGTTATCTCTCCTGATATACAGTCTAAGATCTCACTCTGCCTCTCTGACATTGCTGCCTGGATGTCCCACCGCCACTTAAAACTGAACATGGCCAAAACTGAGCTTCTTATCTTTCCCCCGAATGCTTCCCCTCCTCTTTCCCCTTTCTCTCTCTCTGTTGATAACTCTGTACTCCTCCCTGTTTCTTCAGCACATAACCTTGGTGTTATCTTTGATTCCTCTCTCTCTTTCTCTTCACATATCCAGCTCATTGCTAAAACTTGTTGTTTCTTTCTATACAATATTTCCAAAATTTGCCCCTTCCTCTCTGTTGACACCACTAAATTGATTGTCCACTCCTTAATCACCTCCCGTCTTGATTATTGTAACGTTCTCCTTACCGGCCTCCCTGCAAGCCACCTCTTTCCTCTTCAGTCAATTCAACACTCCGCTGCTCGACTCATTTTCCGCCAGTCTCGTTTTTCCCACATCACTCCTCTCCTCATGTCGCTTCATCGGCCTCCCATCCATCTCCGTATCCAATTTAAACGTCTCCTCCTGACCTATAAATGTATTCATTCTTCTGCCCCCCAGTACCTTTCATCTCTCATCTCTCCTTACACCCCTTCTCAGTTGCTTCGCTCTTCTAACAGTCTTCATTTATCTGTGCCCTTTATTCGTACTGCCAATTCCAGACTTCGCTCCTTCCAACTGACAGCACCCTTTGCTTGGAACAGTCTTCCTATCTCTGTGCGCAAGGCATCCTCCCTGGCCATTTTCAAGTCCAGACTAAAATCCCACCTCTTCACTATTGCTTTCCATTCCTGTCTTACCCTATCTTGATCTCTCTATCAACATTTGCTTACTTTGTCCTGTAAATTTTTGTTATTTGTATTATGTAACTTATTTTGTTTTCTGTCTTATTAGATTGTGAGCTCTGATGAGCAGGGACTGTCTCTCTTCTATGTTTGTACAGCGCTTCGTATGTTGCGGCACTTTATAAGTCTTTATTAATAATAATAATAATAGTTAACACGTGCCTTCAGGCCACCGCAGCCTTAGCACACACTGTGTTGTGATATTTGCCCTAATTCTCTATGTCTTCTCTCAGGAAATTCTCTTTGATCTGTGGCAAACAAGGTGCCTCATCTCCAGATTTTGGACATTGCTGTTCTGGCATGGCAGTTTCTGAATCATCCCTGGAGGGCCTGCTCCCCCTCTTTCAGCCGGTGGATGCAATTAGTTTGGCCTTGCTTGTCTCGGGGCAAGAGGTGGATGGATAGCTCTATGGGTAAGCATATTCAGCCAGCCGGAGGATCCGGTAACCATGCTGTGAGTTGTTCATAGTCCTAAAGGGGGTCTGTGGTGGCTGTGCCCCCAGATGTTGGGGGTCTTTTCAGAGAGGAGAGCTTCCAGACTCTGGGTTGTCTGCCCCGGAATTCTTTCTTTTTTGCAGCATGCCTGGTCCTTCTGGCATAGAAATTCAGACCCTGTGGCCTCTGGGTGCCCCCAGGTGCAGTCTTGAGCGGGGCAGATGGAGAATGGAAGCCCTAATGGATTGTCTTTGGCTAAGCATCCCCAACATGGGGTGCCCCTTGGAGATGGGGAACAGCTGGGAGCTGTCTGAGATTTTGACTATGACTTGAATTCAGATGGCTCAGTACTGGGCTCTGTTGTGGGAGTAGAAGTACTCTCACCTTCAGAAGATTTTGAGAAGGCCGGTGTGATCTGCCTATTTTGGAAGGAGAAGCTGGCGGCATTGATTGCCAAAGTCTCATCCATCTTGAACAACACGGATTCTTTTGGCATGGTACATCCGCTCCTTCAAGAGGTGCAAATATCCACGATTGTCTTCCCATTCTCAGATGTGATCAAGGATATGATCTGGTTAGTGGGACTCTCCTCACTCCCTACCTAAAGGGTTAAGGGTGTGTAAAAAGATCTCCACTTTCCCAGAGGAGGAGTGCGTTGAGTGGTTTGGTATTCCCAAGGTGAATGCATAGTTCATGGTGGAAGGCAGATAGGCCTTAAAGGATTTTCTTGACCATAAGTTGGATTCATTGTTGCGGAGCCAGTTTGCTATGGCAGTGGCTATTCTGCAGCTGGTGGCATGTAGCAGCCCTGTTCCAATGGATTCAGTCTTTTCCGCTGGATGATACTACCCTTCTTTTGGAGTCGACTACACCCTTCCTTTCTGATGCCATGTATGACCTGGTATGTTTAGCAGCCAGGAATCGTGCCCTGACAATGGTGTCACAGCGCTTGAATCTGCTCTTGCACCAGACAGCAGACACATCTTCCATAGCCTGGTTGGTCCAACTGGCTTTTCAGGGGAAGCTTCTGTTAGGAGACGATTTGCAGAAGCTGGTGAAGGAACTGGGTGAGACAAAATCTTACCGCCTTCCGAAAGACAGGTCTAAGGAGCCTGTGAAGTGGGCTGGTGTCCCTTTCTCGTCAGCCTCCACCCGTACACCAAGAATACACTGGCCATATTCCCAAGGGTCTCAGTACTCTCATCATTACCGACCTCAAAAACCTTTCTTCCCCTCTGTTTCCAGGTCTCAGGCTCATTCTCAGTCCTTTCATGGAGC
Organism: Ichthyophis bannanicus; assembly: GCA_033557465.1. Lineage (NCBI taxonomy): Eukaryota > Metazoa > Chordata > Amphibia > Gymnophiona > Ichthyophiidae > Ichthyophis > Ichthyophis bannanicus. The sequence continues at coordinate 734,797,567 of CM066033.1, read as the reverse complement.
GCATGGGCCCAGGAACTTGGTCTCTTTCAGAGGAGGACTCTCCAGGGCTGCGCAGTGAAGGTTTGTGGGCCCATTCCCTGATTTCTCCAGTTGGAGGTAGGCTTCAACTTTTTCTTTCAGGAATGGGCTCGGGTTACCAAGGATCGCTGAATGCTATGTATTTTTTAATTTTATTTTACAGTGCCTTGCGAAAGTATTCATCCCATTGGTTTTTGTCCTGTTTTGTCGCATTACATACAATCTGGAAAGAAAATGGAGGTTCATTTGAATGTTAGGTAATGGACCTAACAATATAGACCAAACTGATAAAGTGGAATGACAATAAAATACCCTGTATATATAAAAAAACAAACAAGTAAAAACTGAAAAGTTGTGAGCGCATATGTATTCATCCCTTTTGTTATGAAACCCATAAATAAGATCTGGTCCAACCAATTGACCTCAAAAGTCACATAATTAGTTGATTAGGGTCTGCCTGTGTGCAGTCAGTATCATATGATCTGGCACATGATGCCTGTATAAATATACCTGTTCTGAAAGGCCCCTGACTGCAACACCACTAAGCAAGCAACATAAAGACCAAGGCACACTCCAAACAGGTCAGAGACAAAGTTGTGGAGAAGTATAGATCAGGGTTGGGTTATAAAAAAATATCCCAAATTCTGAATATCCCACGGAGCACCATTAAATACATTATAACAAAATGGAAAGAATATGGTACCACTACAAACCTGACAAGAGAAGGCCGCCCACCAAAACTCACAGACTGGGCAAGGAGGGCATTAATCAGAGATGCTCCAAAGACACCAAAGATAACACTGAAGGAGCTGCAAAGAGCCACAGCGGAGATGGGAGTATTTGTCCATGGGACCACTTTAAGCCTTACACTCCAGAGTGGGGCTTTATGGAAGACTGGCCAGAAAAAAAAACATTGCTTAAAGAAAGAAATAAGAAAACACATTTGGAGTTTGCACAACAGAATGTGGCGGACCCCCCAAACACATGGAAGAAGGTTCTCTGGTCAGATGAGACGAAAATTGAACTTTTTGGCCATCATGGGAAATGCCATGTGAGGCGCAAACCCAACACTTCCCATCACCCTGAGAACACCATTCCCACAGTGAAACATGGTGGTGGCAGCATCATGCTGTGGGGATGTTTTTCATCGGCAGGGACAGGAAAACTGGTCAGGATTGAAGAAATGATGGATGGCACTAAATACTAGGCAATTCTTGAGGAAAACCTGTTTTAGTCTGCCACAGATTTGAGACTGGGACGAAGGTTCACCTTCCAGCAGGACATACTGCTAAAGCTGGTTTAAAGGGAAATATTTAAATATCTTGCAATGGAGTCAAAGCCCAGACCTCATCCAATTGAGAATCTGTGGCATGACTTGAAGATTACTGTACACCAATGCAACCCATCTAACTTGAAGGAGTTGGAACAGCTTTGCCTTGAGGAATGGGTGAAAATCCCAGTGGCTAGATGTGCTAAGCTAATAGAGACATACCCCAAGGGACTTGTAGGTGTAATTGCAGCAAAAGGTGGCACTACAAGGTATTGACTTGGGGGGGGGGGTGAATACATATGCATATCCCTGATTTCAGGGGGGGGGTTTGTCTTAATTATTGTTTGTGTCACAATAAAGGATATTTTACACTTTCAAAGTCATAGGCATGTTGTGTATATCACATGGTTCTAACCCCCAAAACTCCATTTTAATTCCAGGACAAACACCAAGGGGTTATTAGTTTTGTAAGGCACTGTATTTATTTAGCTGTTTCTTTATACCACTTTTCTCGGGGTCAAAGCGGTTTACATTTAACAATTATAACAAGTTGTTACATTGAATGTTGAAACAGTGAACAGGCTTGTGTACAATTACTGTAACTTATATACATTATTGAAGAGTTACATTGAAACAGTGAACAGGATTTATGTACTATACCTGTGATTTATATACAATTTGTATGGGTTACACTGTGGTACCCAATCATCCTGGAGGACCAAGTTCCCTTCTCGTTTATGGTTTGGCTCTTGAAAGGAGATGGCTAGTGTGTAAGGGCTACTCTCCAGTGGTGGTCTCTATTCTGCTCAGAGCCCAGAGGAGGTCTGCCAAGCTAGCATACGTACTGAACTGATGCCTCTTTAAGCGATGGTGTGGCGCTCAGCATTTGGCTCCTGAGGCGGCTAAGGTGCCATCTCTGTTGGCCTGTCTACAGGATGGCCTGGAGAAGGGCCTTTCTCTTAGCTCCTCAAAAGTTCAGGTGGCAGTTTTGGCCTGTTTCCAGGGTCCGGTGGTTGGTACTTAGCTCTTTGTCTGGCCATCCTATACCAATGCTCCTTTCATCTTATAAATAGTTCACTGTTCTTAAATACTACTGTTGTATAACTCAGTTTGTCAAACTTTGTTCACAGATTTAATGCAACCTATTATTTGCGTTAAATTATGTTCACATGTTCACTGTAACTTGTTCTATATATTAAGTTGTTCTCCTGTAAACCGCGCTGATTAGTGTGGTATATAAAACCAAATAAATAAGTCTCTAGCCTTGCTCCAGATGTCTCATTCTTTCTCCAGGGGGTTTGGCATCTGCATATTCTCCTCCAATCTGTGATCCCTTCCTGTGATCTGTGTCTGATGCTCCAGGCCCTGGTGGCGGCACCTTTTGAGCCATAGAAACAATACTTTAAAAGATTTGATGCTCAAGATGGTCTTCTTGGTTGTGATATTTTCTGCAAAGCAAATTTCTGAGCTGTAGGCTCTGTCTAGCAGAGATCCTTATCTGTCTTTTCAAAGGATGCCATTTCAATTCACCTGTGCCTTCCTTCTTGCCTAAGGTGCCTTTTCACTTTCACATGAACCAGTTGGTCTGCCTGCCCTCCTTCTTGAAGGAGCAGTGTTGGGGAGGATAAGGATCTCTGGAGGGTGTTTCTCCGGTACTTGGAGATTATGAATTCTTTTTTAAGTCCAACCATCTTTTTGTTTAGTTTGCTGCCCACGCAAGAGTGACACAGTGGCTATGTTGCTTTTGGGGTGCTGGATTAAGGAGACCATGGCCTTGGTGTATCTGTTGCATTACTGGCCAGTTCCAGAAGGTCTGCACGCCCATTCTACCTAAGCACAAGCATTTTTGTGGGCGGAGCGCAGCTCAGTAGCTCCTACAAATGTTTGTCAGGCAACAACGTGGGCATCGCTTTCCACTTTTGTCAAGCATTACTGCTTGGTTGTCTATTTGCAGGCGGACACGGCCTTGGCTCAAGAATTTTGTGAGCTGCTGTGACTTCTTCCCGCCCAGTGGAGTTGTAGCTTTGGTACATCCCACTTGTTTGGACTAGTCTATCAGGACGATATGGAAGGTGACATTTTACTTACCAGTAAATGCCCTTTCCTTGAGTCCTTCTAGACCAGTCCAAGATCCATCCCGATACTGTATTTGCTCTGTTGGTCTGCTGTAGTACCTTTGGGTCTGCTATGATTTTTATACTTGGCTTTGCAGGTTCATCTTTTACTGACAGCCTTCTGTTTATGCTTTCCTGTACATAGTTCTCTGCTGTTGATTATGCATTGTTGCCTACAATTGAGGTTGTGTGAAGCATATGCTTCTCCCATATGCTTTGGGATGAATACTGAGGATACCTCTGGTGGCTAAGGCAAACAAAGGCATGGGAGTGATGTCATTGAAACCTGGGCTTTTCATTGGTTCTTTGTCTCCACTAATCTGCTGGTAGAGGAACACAACCCACTTGTCTGGATTGGTCTAGAAGGACTCAAGGAAAGGATATTGACTGGTAAGTAAAATGTCACCTTCAGTGCCAGAACCTATCCATTGTTCACTGCTGAATATCTGGTTTCGCCAGCAAATGCATGCAGCAGCTATCTGGGCAGCAGTAATATTGAACCACTAACCAGATAGCTAAAATGCATGAAGTTAGGACAGTCATTGACTTGTCCTAACTTTATGCAGTTACCTGTCTAGTTGGCAGGCTTAAATGACCGCTGACCAGATTAGCTGCTGCGATTCCACTCACAAACATCCCTCAGTTTAACCGGATACCTTTCCTACAATTTGTGGGGCTATTCAGAGGCACTATCCAGATAGTGCCACCGAATACTGGGATCACTGGGGTTTAACCGGTGTGCAGGTCCTGCTAACTGTTGGTTAAACTTTTTCAGCATCAACTTAGATTTGAAGTCCTCTGGGGACAAAAAATACTTATTGTACCTGAATGTAACTTGCCTTGAGCTCGTAAATATAAATAAATATGTTTAAATCTCTTACATTCTGGTCTTCCTGCGGTCTTGCAGCTGCTCCTTCAGGAGGTTACTCAAGCGTGGATCTTTAGTCACAAACTCTGAGAGTTTCTGCGAGTCAAAGGCAACTATTAGCATTTTATTTCATTTCATTTATGAGTTTATATACTGCATAGCCCCCTGTAACTGGGTATACAGTATATAAAACAACAAACATAAAATTAATTTTACAGTAAAACACAAGATTAAAAATCAGACTCACAACCAATAAATCCCATTTCTTAAAACAACTCCACTAATCTTGTAACCAGAATATAAACAAAACTGCTATTAAGGTCTTCACATTATATCCTCGCCCAGCTACCCTCTACCATCCTAACATCATAAGAGGCCCACTTGAAGCTACCAGAATATAACTGAAAGAAATGAAACATGTGGGGCACCTTAGTCCAAACAAGAAAGGGAATGATTGGGTGCAAACTTGCCGGCAGAGATTGGAAACCAGGTCACTGTTAGCTATTCATAGGTACTTCAGATCAATTACCCAACCAGGCTGCTTAATGAGGGAATGTTTACCACAATGAGGAATGTTAGAACTATATGGCTCAATCGACCGAAACAAGGTCACAGAGACTTTCACCTCTAAGCTGCTGGTTTAAACTCAGCTCAAGTCAGTATTCACTAAAGATCATTATCATTCAAAAGCAATTGGCCTTAGTCCAATTTCCAGTGAATAAGTGTCTAAAAAACAAAAACTACCAGCAAAGGTTTGCACAAGCATTCTCAGTTGATATGCCAGACACTGAAGAGACATGGAGACCAAATTATCCTTTCACCCCTACAGGCGGATAATTTGGTAGACGTTTAGTGCGTGTGAGGGAAGCTTGCACTGCTGCACCTGTTCTATGGCGGGGCAGTGTGTGTGTGAAAGAAGCTTGCCCCGCTGCTCTTTGTGTTGTACCTGTTCTCTGGTGGGACTGTGTGTGTGTGGGAGGAAAGTCTGCATTGCTGCTGCTGCCATGCTGTGTCTATTTGGGGGTGGGGAATTGCGGGTGTGTGCAGAAAATTTGCTTTGCAGCTGCTGGTGCTGTCCCCATTATATATCATTGGGCAACACGTGTATGCATGAGGGAAGCTTGCACTACTGCTGCTGAACTGTACCTGTTCCTTTGGGATATAGTGAAGTTTAGTTCTCAGCACCCCTCCCCTGAACTCCTTTTAGCCTCTCTACCACCACTGAAGTCACAGTCAAGAAGTATGGTGATGCTGTTGCAGTACCTCGAGCAGTCCCATGGCGCTGGGATCATCCTGCAGTAGGTGCCCGTAAAGTGCTACCCATTGGCTGATGAGGCACAGTATCTTTTGTTGTTTGTTATGGGAGTATACCGCCTTCTCCTGTTCACTTCCTTCTGATGGTTCCGCGTGAAAAGTGGGAACGTTAAGGAATTCTTCATCACTTTGAGGGTGGGAAGTGTGGGTGGAGTTATAATTCTGAGTACCCCTCTTTAAGATGCTCCATAAGCCAGAGTGACTGGCAGATCAGCCTGAAAATTAATTAAGACTCCTATTATGCTGTAGTCACTCCGGCTTTTACACTGTTTTTGTACATAGTTCCACTGTGTGTACATAGTTATAGTTTTATTACCCCCTGTTCCAAGTTTAATTTCCCTGTTATAATGTAAGCACACCAGTGTTTTCTGATTGTGCAGATCTGTTACTTGTAAACCGCACTGAAAACAAATAGCGCGGTATATAAAAAATGTTAAATAAATAAATAATAATAAATTAAATAATAAATACTGTGATCTTCATTAGGCATAGCTGAGCTTATTTTACCTGCACAAATATGGCTAAGGATAGGCCTCTTGCCTGACAAAATTTGCCTAAGTGAACTGAGGGTAAAAGCTGGAGCCTTTTAAACTGCTACATGACTGGCACCTTAAAATGATGAAACCACAAAAGGATATTGGTGGAGAAGTGCTTGGCAGAGCTGAGGAGTGGGCATAAAAACACAGTGGGTCAGGAGAAAATCGCCAACAAAGTTATCTGAAATGAAAGAGAAACAGCTCAGTATGGAGGCATTTGTAAACTATCTATATAGCTTCAAAACGCAAAGGAAATTTTTACTCTGATTTTGCGCTAATTTTTAAAACATAAGTATGCAACTATGTCTCCTTTGAAAAATTCCTAAGAAACAAGCAGGGAAATCATGCAGAATATGGCTCAGTGAATTCCTTGTGTGTGTGTGTGTGTGTATATATATATATATGTTTGTTGTATGTTTATCTGTGTATCTCTCTTTTGTTTCTGTATGTGTGTGTGGTAAAATAGTGGAGTACCCCAGAGATCTGTGCTGAGCCCACTACTGAGTGAGGTGATCATATTTGCAGACAACACAAAATTATTCAAAGTTGTTAAATCACAAGGATATATGAAAAGCTGCAAGAGGACCATGAATAATTGGGAGACTGGGCATCCAAATAGCAGATAAATTTAATGTGGACAAGTGCAAAATTATTGATTAGGAAAGAACAAACTAAACTACGGCTACATGATGCAAGGTTCCACATTAGGAATCACTCCCCAGGAAAAGGGGCTATATGTCATTGTGGATAATATGTTGAAATCCACTGCTCCATGTGCAGTGGCAGCCAAGAAAGCTAACACAATGCTAGGAATTACAAGGAAAGGAATGGAGAATACAACCGAGGATATCATAATGGCTCTGTATCTCTCCATGGTGCGACTGCACCTTTAGAAATGTGTGCAGTTCTGGTTGCCACATCTAAAAAAAGATATTGTGGAATTAGAAAAGGTACTGAGAAGGGCAACCAAAATGATAAAGGGGATGGAAGGATACCTCTATAAGGAAAGGCTTAAAAGGCTTGGGCTTTTCAGCTTGGAGAAGAGACAGCTGAAGGGAGATATAATAGAGATCTATAAAATAATGAGCAGATTGAAATGAGTAAACGTGAACTGGTGATTTACTTCCTCAAAAAGGGAGACTAGAGGACATGCAATAAAGCTACAAGAAAGTACATTTAAGAATAATTTTAGAAAATATTTGTTCACTCAAAGCATAATCAAACTCTGGAATTCGTTACCAGAGGATGTAATAAAAACTGTTAGTGTTGCTGGGTTTAAAAAAGGTTTTGACATGTTCCTGGAGAAAAAAATCATAAACCATTATTAAATTGGACTGGGGCCAATCCAATGCTTTCCCTGGGATAGGCAGCATGGAATACGTCTATCCTTTGGGATCCTGTCAGGTACATGTGACCTGGATTGGACAAAACAGGAGATATGGCCTGATGGATCATTGTTAAGAACATAAGAACATAAGACATGCCATACTGGGTCAGACCGAGGTCCATCAAGCCCAGTATCCTGTTTCCAACAGTGGCCAATCTAGGTCCTACGTACCTAGCAATATCCCCAAAAGACACAGGTTCCATAATGCTTGTACTGGGTCAAGCATTGATATCCTGGGTCCCTTTTTAATAGTGGTTTATGGACCTTTCCTCCAGGAACTTGTCCAAACCTTTTTTAAACCCAGCTATACTAACAGCCCTTACTACATCCTCCGGTAACAGATTCCAGAGTTTGATTACACGTTGAGTGAAAAAATATTTTCTCTTATTTGTCTTAAATAGTTTACCCTGTAGCTTCATTACATGTCCCCTAGTCTTTCTATATTCTGATAGCGTAAACAATTGATCCACGTTTATCCGTTCCACTCCATTCATTAATTTATAGACCTCTATCATATCTCCCCTCAGCCGTCTCTTTTCCAGGCTAAAGAGCCCTAACCTTTTTAGCCTCTCTTCATAGGAGTAGCCTTCCATCCCCTTCACCAATTTGGTGGCTCTTCTCTGTACTTTTTCTAATAACGCTATGTCCTTTTTAAGATACGGCGACCAGAATTGCACACAATATTCAAGGTGCGGTCGTACCATGGAGCGATACAGAGGCATTATAATATCCTTTGTTTTATTCTCCATCCCTTTCTTTATGATACCTAGCATTCTATTTGCTTTCTTGGCCGCCGCTGCACACTGGGCGGAGGGTTTTAACATGTTATCCACGATGACTCCTAAGTCCTTTTCCTGGGTAGTGGTTTCTAATGTGGAGCCTTGCATCGTGTAACTATAGTGTGGGTTGTTCTTTCCTAGGTGCATAACTTTGCATTTGTCCACATTAAATTTCATCTAACCCAGTATGGCAAATCTTGTGTTCTTAATACAGATTCCTTTCAGTCACATTGGAACTGAACTCATGGGGCCATTGAAGAACACCACCAGTATCTTCTTGGAATCATGGACTATGTTATTTGCTACCTATGGGTAGTTTTGCAGTGCTCAGCATTAATTAAGATGGTAGCCAAGGTCTTGATGATGATCTTTAGCCATGTTGGCATTCCTGATGAGATTCTAACTGATCAAGGAAAAAAAACTCATGCCTTACTTCAATGTGTAACCTCCTCAGCATCTGTTCAATAAAAAAGACCCACTATCCCCATCCAAGACCAATGGGCTCATAAAGGGGTTTCACCAGATAATGAACAGCATGCACAAAGGTTCATTTCAATGAATATCCAAAACTACTACTACTATTATTATTAAACATGTATAAAGTGCTACAAGGCATACACAGAGCTGTACAAACACAGATAGAGACAGTCCCTACTCATCAGAGCTTACAATCTAATCAAGACAAAAGATAAGAATAAGACCAGCTGTATTCCATGCTTTAAGAAAAGTGGAAGGAAGTCCAAAAAACTGCCAGCATGGTTTAAAGGTGAGGTCAGAGAGGCTGTTGTTGCCAAAAAAGCATCTTTCAGGAAATGGAAAAAAGAGCCAAACAACGAAACCTGGAAACAGCACAAGCACTGGCAAGTCAAATGCAAGGAATTGATAAGGCAGGCAAAGGGAGAATTTGAGAAGAAGCTTGCTGCAGAAGCAAAAATGTGAAATAAAGACTTTTTCAAGTACATTCGTAGCAAAAAACCTGTGAGAGAGTCAGTTGGTCCATTAGATGATAGAGGGGTTAAAGGGGCACTAAGAGGCGACAAGGCGATAGCGGAGAGACTGAATGAATTCTTTTCTTCGGTCTTTACTGAGGAAGATGTAGGGATGTTACCCATGACTGAAGTGGTATTTAAAGGTGTGGAAGAATTGAAGAAAATATCGATACATCGGGAAGATGTATTACAACTATTAGATAAACTGAAGAGTAGCAAATCACCTGGGCCGGATGATATACATCCAAGGGTAACTATGGTTACAAGATGCAAGGTTCCACATTAGGAACCACCACCCAGGAAAAAGATTTAGGCATCATTGTGGATAACATGTTAAAACCCTCGGCCCAGTGTGCAGCGGCGGCCAAGAGAGCAAATAGAATGCTAGCTTTCATAAGGAAAGGAATGGAAAATAAAACAAAAGATATTATAATGCCTTTATATCGTTCCATGGTGAGACCACACCTTGAATATTGTGTGCAATTCTGGTCGCCATATCTTTAAAAGGATATAGTGTTATTAGAAAAGGTTCAGAGAAGAGCCACCAAAATGGTAAAAGGGATGGAAGGATACTCCTATGAAGAAAGACTAAAAAGGTTAGGGCTCTTTAACCTGGAAAAGAGACGGCTGAGGGGAGATATGATAGAAGTCTATAAATTAATGAATGGAGTGGAACGGGTAAACATTGATTGTTTTCGTTATCAGAATATAGAAATACTAGGGGACATGCAATGAAGCTACAGGGTAAACTATTTAAGACTAATAAGAGAAAATATTTTTTCACTCAACGTGTAATCAAATTCTGGAATTTGTTACCAGAGGATGTATTAAAGGCTGTTAGTGTAGCTGGGTTTAAAAAAGGTTTGGACTAGTTCCTGGAGGAAAGGTCCATAAACCATTATTAAGAAGGGACCTAGGATATCAATGCTTGACCCAGTACAAGCATTGTGGAACCTGTGTCTTTTGGGGAAACTGCTAGGTACGTGTGACCTAGATTGGCCACTGTTGGAAACAGGATACTGGGCTTGATGGACCTTGGTCTGACCCAGTATGGCATATCTTATGTTCTTATGGATAGAATAGGAAAGGGTAAAGAGACACAAGGAAACAAGAAATCAGGATCCAAAATCAGCCTCAAAGAGGTGAGCCTTTAGAAAAGATTTGAAAAGGAGCAGAGATGAAGCCTGACATATAGACTCAGGAAGTTTGTTCCAGACATAAGGAGCAGCAAAGTGAAAGGACCGAAGTCTGGAGAGCAATGGAAGAAAAGGGCATAGAGAGAAGAAAGCCAGTGGAAGAGCAGAGTTCACAAGGAGGGGTGTAGGGGGAGAGGAGAGAGGAAAGGTAGTGATGACCAGAAGAATGAATGCATTTATAGGCCAGAAGGAGGAGTTTGAATTGGATATGGAAATGGAAGGGAAGTCAATGAATTGACTTGAGAAGAGGGATTATATGAGTAAACTGAAGCTGGTGAAAGATTAGTCGTGCAGCAGAGTTCTGAATAGATTGAAGGGGAGAGAGATCGCTCAGAGGGAGATCAGCAAGAAGGAGGTTGCAATAGAAAGGATGGGAAGTAATACAGAGTGGACAAATGTTTTAGTAGTGTGTTCAGAGAGGAAAGGGCACAGTTTGTTAATGTTATAGAGAAAGAAACGATGGGCCCAATTTTCATGTAGGCAGGCTATGCACTGTGTCAGCGCATAGCCTGCCCACTGACCCCCTTAACCTGGATTTTCACTTCTGCGGCGACGGAAGTGAAAATGGGTTTGGCTGGATGTGCAGGCAGCTGCTGAGGCTAAGTGGGTAGCAGCAATTTTCTTTAAGGTGCAGAGGGCTAAGCGGGTAGCATCGAAATTCACTGCTACCCGCTTAGCCCTTTCCTCAGCCCCCTCTCCTCCCCGAAACACCCCCAACAGGCCACGATGCTAACCGCATATCATTTGGGTGCATTAGGTACTTATCCGGGATTTTCGAAAGGCACTACTTGTGTAGGTGCCTTTTGAAAATCTCGGATAAGGAATTTACATGGGTAAGTAGGGCAGTTACCCGTGTAAATGCCTTCGAAAATCGGGCCCGATTGGTTTTAGCTATCTGTTGGATATGTGAGAAGGAAATGGAGGAGCCAAAAATGACACCAAGGTTACAGGCTGAGGAAACAGGAAGTAGTAGAGTGTTGCTTCCTTGTCTTCTGGTTCCCTCCCTACCTTCAAAACCACATGGGGCTCTATTTGCGGGAGTTAAATATGTGCTTATATTACAACGAGGGCCCTGGGTGCTTGTTTGCCTAATGCCCATCTGAGAGTTAATCCTGCCCTACATGGCAGCAGTGACAACGCTTCAGTGCCTATCGAAAATTGGCACTGGAGCCAGCTGCCTACGTTGCTTATGCCTAACTAGGGGCCTCATTGTAAAAAAAGAAAGTGAAATATTTGTGGTGTGTTTTCAGCAGTGGTCAAGTGAAACCTCTCATCACAAAGGTTCAATACACAGTCAGTTACAAAGAAAAGGAAATTCTTGGGTCTGGCAGGATACTACTGAAAGATCATTCCAAACCTCTTCAAGACCACTATTCCCTGAAAACTACAATCAAGAAATCTCCCCTGAATCAAGCACAGCGTTCAGAAGCATATAAAACTTTCAGCTTAAAGAATGGTCTTTGCAAGAAATTACTGCTATACAACATAGATTTAAATAAGCAATTAATTCCCTCGATAGGGGCGGCTCTATCTTTAGGCAGAGTCAGGCGACCACCTCAGACAGTTCATTTTTGGGGGCGGCACCAAATACTGTCTAATTCTGCTTTCTGGTGGGAAGAGGGCATTTTCTTTCTCTCTTCCTTCAGCCAGGCCAGTGAAGAGACTGCTAATGCGAAATGGTATGGATGAAAAGAAAAAAAACCTAAACCTAGCTGAGAAGCAGCAGAGAAGGGCAATGTGTGCCTTGTAATCCCTGCATGGACTCAGTGTCTACTGGCAGGGCTGGCCCAAAGCTTTCTGTGCCCTAAGCAGCCCCTCTCATGCGCTCCCCCCCCCCCCCACATATCACATTGCTGCTACCGCTGCCATGGTGCTAGCCCCTCCCCCTCCACAGCATCCATCTTCTCACCTGGGGGATGAGGGCAGTATGGCGATTCCTCTTTTCCTAGCAGCTGCTTCAGCACCACAACAAACTTTGAGGCAACCACACACATGCTCGTGGCCTGCCGCTCCCGCACCCTTCAATGCAACTTCCTGTCGGGTGGAGGCAGGAGTGGCATGCTGTGATTGCACACGTGCGCCGCTTGCCTTAAGGCCCATCGTGGCACTGAAGCTGCAGCCATGTTACCCACCAGGGTCTGCTGCCCTAGGTGACTGCCTAGTTCGTCTAGTGGATGGGCCCACCCTGTCCCCTCTGAAACAGGAAGTCTGTGTCACAGAGCAGAGGGACTGACAGAAACTCCAAGACCCCATCCTGCTCTTTTCTCTTTGCTGCAGACTTCAGAGGACAGTGGTGGCAGCAGCAATGGTGGACAGGAAATGGAAGTGAGTAAGAAATACTGGACCCAAGGAATGGAAACAGAGTGAGTTGTGGGGGGGGGGGGGGGGAGATACTGGATGGGGGAACAGAATGATGGACACAGGGGAAGGGAAGAGACAGGGAAACTGGTCATGAACAGGAGAAGAGGGAGTGATTCTAGAAAGGGAGTTGGATGAAATGGAAGAGAGAGGAAGTGCTGGACATGGGGAGGTGGAAGAGAAAGGGGATATAGTGTACATGAGGAGATAAAGGGAAGAAATAGGGGTTATGCTAGAGATGGGGTGGAGAGATTCTGAACATGGTGGTCGAAAGGAAAGAGTGCATGGAGATGCTGGAGCAAGAGGGAGGGGGATAATAGACATGGGTGAAAGAAAGAGAGGAGATTATGGATGTGGAGGAGGAAAAGACAGGGAGATTATGTACAGAGGAGATGAAATGGAAGAGAGCAGGGTGATGCTGGACATGAGGTAGGGGAGATGGAAAGCTATAGATAGATGCAGTAAAACAAGTGCTTGAAGACTGGATGGGGAGAAGGCGAGCAGAAATCTGAGTGAAGTTTATTGCACAGGATAAAGGCAATAGAACTGCCAGAAGTCGACATCGGCTCAACAGCACTTAAAAGTAACAGAAAGACAGAAAAATACATGGAAGATAGCTGAAAGGAACAGATCAATGTCAGAGCTAAATGTAAGGGAAGAAGTGAAGAAAACACAAGGAAAGAAAAGAAATGACAGACAAGAGGCACTGAAAATCGAATTAAGAGGACAGACAGAGCAAAGCAGAACCAGAGGCTTGGACCAACATGATTTGAAAAATAAAATTACCAGGTGAGGTCAGCCAGCTGGATGGATGTCTGAGCTTCTAGCTCCATCAGGCTACCCTGTTAAATTTGCTAAATCCACCTCCATCAGACCCTGTACAACAGTATTACCTGATGTCCACAAGACTGAGGATTACCTAATGCCACAAGGTGGAAAGCTTTTGATTTGAGGGAATTTGCCTTCCAAGCCGGGAAAGGTGAGCACCGTGACGCTGGCAAAATGGCAGCAAGTGCAGAATTGGAGCCAAGTGATTGATGGTGATAGCAGCAGCGAGCGAACAAGTAAAAATGAGACTTCATGAGTAAATGTGAACTGTGGAGCTGGTATATGGATCTGAAGAAAGAGATAATGATGATTAGGGATGAAATTGGAGCAATTGTGTTAGAGCTTTGTGAGGAAGTGATAGCTGGGCCTAAGAGTGGAGGACTGTCAAACGAGGAATAAGGAAATGAGTGAAGAGCACGATGCAATTGCTAGTGGAGGCAAAGGAGCAGATGGCCTTAAAAATCGAAGACATGTTGAATTGGATGTAGCAGAATAATCTCCACATCTGAGGTGTACCAGAAAGTCTAGCCTATTTGGACTGTCAGAAAATAGTGGCAGAGGAGGGGGGGGGGGGGGCAGAGCTGACCATGGAGCAAGATGGGCACCTGAGAGCATAGATCCGGAAGATCTTTCAAAGAATCCGGTACCCTACCTGGCTGTGTGAACTAACCACCTCTCCTCTCGCTGTATCTCCTTTTTGTGTCTGGACCCAAGCTGACATGGCTTGATTTTCCGAAGTCCCAAAATCAAGGTGTTAAGTGGTCAAAACTGGAGCCCCCATCTCAGCAGAAAATGGCGGATGCCCTGGAAAACCCGGAGGGCATACAAGAACTGTTCTCAGAAATTAGAGGAGTGAAGGAGCTGGTTAAGTCTAATGGAGACTCGCTGTCTATAATGCAAGAGAATACTGCAGCTTTGAAAGACAGCCTAGCCTCACTCACCCTTAGAATTGATAAAGCTGATAACATGTTGCTGGTGCACGAGGAATGTTTGAAGCAAGTGGATAGACACTCTAAATGAATCCTAGAGTTGTAACACAATTTGGAATACATCAGTAATAGATCAAAATGGAACAATATCTGGATCCTCTTATTTATTTACATTCTCTTATATATTGCACTATTCTGCATCAGTGTGGTTTACATTTAACAAACTGAAATTACATTGAACAGGGCATTATAACTTGGAGATAACTATTTTACAGGGAACATGGGCTATGGAGGGTTAAGTGGTTTGCCCAAGACCACAAGGAGCACCTGTGGGACTAGAAACCCCAGTCCTTCTGGCCCAAGGTTGCTGTCCTCTAGTGGGATTTGAATCCCTGACCTTCCGGCCTGAAGTACCTTGCCCCAACCACTAGGCCACTCCTCCAATCCACTCCTCTGGATCCTGGAGGGGGCAGAAGGCATGAATACTATCCTCTAGGGTCTGCCATGACCACTTATCTTACAGATGTTACGTTTCCAGCAGGTCTCTCAATATGGATGCTGCCAAGATCCATTCTCCCATTATCTTAAAGGGCCACAAGCTTCTTCCCGGATTTCACCAACTCTACAGTGGACAGGAGAAAGCAACTTTTGGCATTGTGCCCATGGCTCCAGCAGCTACAGGCCCACTTCAAGTTGTTCTACCCTGCCCGCATGCAGGTGACTTTACATAATCAGACAAAGTCATTTGATGATTTGGATGCATTGCAGGCACATTTAGAAGACAAGGAAGCTACACAGATGCAGTGACTTTGCACTTATCTTCTAGTTGCCAGAGTTCTCCCCTACTGGGCGTCTGTAAGACTTGGCTTTGCAACCTTACTACCAGATCTGCTGAGACTTGGCGGCCACCGTGATTTTGATTTTGATTTTCATTTCATTGATTTCCATTTCATTTCATTGAT
This sequence comes from Ichthyophis bannanicus, assembly GCA_033557465.1. NCBI lineage: Eukaryota > Metazoa > Chordata > Amphibia > Gymnophiona > Ichthyophiidae > Ichthyophis > Ichthyophis bannanicus. The sequence continues at coordinate 734,782,019 of CM066033.1, read as the reverse complement.
GTACATTATGTTCAACTTTTATACTGGTGTTTCATATGGCTATTACAATGTTGTGATAACCAGTCTTGGGTGTTAGAGAGAGGTGCTTCTCGATCACTACTTTTTCTTCCCCCTGTTGCTGGTGTGTTGGCCTGGATGGATGTGGAATATGTTAGAGGATGTCCATTGAGTGAGTTATATAGTTTGCGTATAAGGTGTGTTATAGGTGTGGTTCCACCTTAGCAAAAAAAAATGATGGGCTGACATATCATATGCCTTTTGTTGAAAGGTACATACTGCTTGTGAGGTCTGAGTGTTATTCAATGTTAGTGGCAGGACAGGTTGTGTGCATGTCCAGTTTTGACTTGGTTTGTACAAATGCTTGCGGTATTTAGCTGTGTGAATGTTGGATGCTGGATTACAGTTGTATTTTCCTGATTATTGGGTATGTGGGAAAGAGAGTTACTCCATGGTATGAGTGATGAGATAATTTTTTGTCTGCTAGCAGAAGATATTCTAATAGTTGTTTATAGGGGGGATATGGAGTGGAGAGGTAAGTGTGGTGGGTGGTTGATAACTGTTAGCTGATGGTGATCCTTTGCATTTATTTTGCAACTCTGTTGGTTCACCCGTTTGAACAGTTTTTACCATGTGCTTTTCCATGGATTCCCTGGCTACTTTCTTCTGGTAATCTTATTTTGTTTGAGCTATTCAGAGTGATTATGTATATAATTTGTAAGTATATTGATGGGCAAAAGTTTTGCATATAGTGTATTCTATTTACTATGTTCTTCTCATGTAATGAATGGCACATAGTGGCATACTATCATTTGGGCTTTTCTGGACACTTATGTTTTGTGAGCGTTAAAATTTTATATGTTAACACTAGCTCCCTTTTGATGTGTCTAGTTGAGAAGGGGCTTCTTTCATACTCTCCCATGCTGAACTATAGGTTATCTTAAGATTTTGTCTCTGAACGTCAAGAGCATCAATAACCCGATAGAAAGTAAGAAGATTATGCTGTATGGGCATAAGGAAAAAGTTGATGTTTTATACCTACAAGAAACCCACTTGAATGCCGTTGAATCACAAAAGCTTGGATCTATTTCTTTTGTGATGGTAGCCTTTTCAGTAGCTAACTGAAAGAGGAATGGAGTTGCCATTTTAGTTCAAAAGCGCTTCCTCCAGTTGTGTTACAATCCAGATCAGACTTAGAAGGGCGTTGGGTCAAGGCAGTAACTCAATTGGGATGCCACATCTTATCCCTACTAAATATTTATGCCCCAAATCTAGATTACCCTAATTTTTTCTACTCTGAGTGAGGGAGGTGGCCGATGTCAGTGCTTACCCAATAGTCTTGGGAGGGGACCTTTTGGCTTTAGACCCACTCTTGGACCCACTCTTCACGGTTTATTAAGCCCTCCAAGGCACACAATGTGCTTAAAGCTGTGGGTTTGGTAGATATATGACGTCTCCAAAAACCAAGAATATACATTCTTCTTGCTACCTCATGGCTCTCAATCACGTATTGACTTTTTTCTAGTTTCTAAAAATCTATTCTTGATGATCTCAGATTCTGTTATCCATGCTGTTCTTGTTTCGGATCATACTACCGTCTCCTTTCAGCTGCAAGATCAGTTGGTTAATATCTCTTCATCGAGATGGCCATTTGATAGATCTCTTCTTGATAATCTTGATTTTTGTGAGACTGTTTGGAACCCTACAAGTTCAATAGACATGAGTCCACTTCTGGATGAGCTGGTGGGAGACGTTTAAAGCTTCTACACATGCCACTATTACCAGTTTCGTGATTCGGTCAGCCCGCCAGCACTGCTTATCTTGCATGAACAGATCAAGGCAGAGGAATGATTACTTGCTAGAATTGAGGACCCTAGAATCTTACTTTGACTACAATGCTTATGTTTTCGGTATAATAATCTTCTTACTTCTGAAGCTTCTCAGATCTTGCATGTACAGCAAGGTCTTTAGATTAAAGTTGATTAATCAGTATAAATTAGAATCCAGTGTATTTGTTAAGTCAGTCAGGGCCTAGTATCAGCAAAGAGCTTTTAGTTTAAGTTTTAGAACTCAGCAGAGAGCTTTTATTTTAAAATTAAAACTCAAAAGAAAGCTTCAAGTGTAAAACTCAGTCAGGATCTAGTATTAGCAGAGAACTTTAATTTAAATCAAATCAGAGTATAACTTAGCATAAAAGGGAAAATAGAGTCAATATTCTTTGAGCAGAAAGGAATAAATTGTTTCTAGAGACCTTTACAAAGAGGTATTCTAGATAGGGGGCAAGAGGCCTTTGAATTTGTTTTAAAAAGGTGTTAAAGCCAAGTGAAAGATCAAAGGGGCAAAACAATGGCTGTGCGAATCACCCAGGAAATTGTTCACAGATTACCTTAGAAGCACAGGTCAGGACGTGGGAAGTAAATCAGCCTTTACTAAGTATTATTCCCTCCCACCCAACCCCACTGCCACGCACCCCAGGCATAATCTTAGCTTTATAGGACCTCAGATCTATTAAAGGGGGAGGCTTATTCAAATTCACGTTCAGGTTCAGTTGGTTATCCTCATCAGGAATAGATGACTTAAGGCCCTGAAAGTAATTAATCTCACCGAGAACAAAGTCCCTTAAACTTATTTGGTATAGTTGTATTAGTACAAGTGTCCCTAGTAACTTTAGTTTGGAAGAATGATCCTTGAAGGATACTAGCAAAAGAGGGAAGTAATGACATCCTAACAGAGAGGTTCCAATAAAGATAAGAGTAACCCAGATGCCCTTGAGTACAGAGCTGAAAGATTCCAAATTATCCCTATCAACTGATAACCAGATTAATATGAATAAAATACAACCTCTAAAATACCTGCATGCAAATGATAGGAGCCTAAAAAATAAGATGGGAGAGTTAGAATATATAGCTCTAAATGAGAGGTTAGATATGATTGGTATCTCAGAGTTGTGGTAGAAGGAGAACAACCAATGGGACACTCTGATAGCTGGGTACAAACTATATCACAATGATAGATTAAATCAAATTGGTGGAGGGATTGCGCTCTATGTTAGAGGGCATTGAGTCACATAGGATTAAGGTTTTGCAGGAAACAAAATATGCTATAGAATCTTTATGGATAGAAATTCCATGTAAAACGGGGAAGGCAATGGCAGTGGGGGTGTACTACCGACTGCCTGGCCAGAATGAACAGTTGGATGATGAAATGCTGAAAGAAATCAGAGGAGCTAACAAACGTTACCGCACAATAATAATGGGTGATTTCAATTACCCGGGTATCGACTGAGTCAGTGTCACAGCAAGACATGCTCGGGAGATAAGGTTTCTAGATGAAATAAATGACTGCTTCTTGGAGCAGCTGGTTCATGAACCGAAAAGAGGGGAAGCTATATTGGATCTAGTCCTTAATGGCATGCAGGATCTGGTGCAAGAGATAAGGGTGTTGGGGCCACTTGACAACAGTGATCATAGCATGATCACATTTGATTTAATAAATGAAAGAAGGATGGCAAGCAAATCCAGAGTATTACCATTTAACTTTCAAAAGGGAGACTATAATAAAATGAGGAAAATATTTAAGAAAAGACTAAAAGGAGCAGCTGCAAAGGTTAAAGATTTACATAAAGCATGAGCATTGTTTAAAAGTACTATCTTGGAAGCCCAGAACAGATATATTCCACGCTTTAAGAAAGGTTAAAGAAAGACAAAAAAACTGCCTGCATGGTTTAAAGGTGAGGTCAGAGAGGATGTCGCTGCCAAAAAAGCATCTTTCAGGAAATGGAAAAAGGAGTCAAATGACGAAAACTGGAAACATCATAAGCACTGGCAAGTTAGATGCAAGGCATTGATAAGGCAGGCAGAGAGGATTTGAGAAGTTAGCCATGGAAGCAAAAATGCATAATAAAACCTTTTTTAAGTACATTTGTAGTAAAAAAAAACCTGTGAAAGAGTCAGTTGGACCATTGGATGATAGAGGACTAAAACGGGTGCTAAGTGAGGACAAGGCCATAGTGGAGAGACTGAATGAATTCTTTGCTTCAGTCTTTATTGAAGAAGATGTAGGGAATTTACCCATGCCTGACATGATATATAAAGATGATGTACCGGAAGAATTAAAAAATATGTCGATAAACTGGGAAGATGTATTACAACTATTTGATATACTGAAGAATAGCAAATCACCTGGACTGGATGGTATACATCTGAGGGTATTGAAAGAACTGAAATATGAGATTGCAGACCTACTATTAGTTATCTGTGAACTATCATTAAAATCATCTGTAGTACCAGAATAGTGGAGAATGGCCAATGTAATGCCAGCATTTAAAAGGGTTCTAGGAGTGACCCAGGAAACTACAGACCAGTGAGCCTGATGTCAGTACTAGGCAAAATGGTAGAAACCATTATAAAGAATAAAATTATTGATCATGTATATAGTCATGATTTAATGGGAGAAAGTCAACCTGGATTTAGCCAAGGAAAGTCTTGGCTTACTAATCTGTTATATTTTTTTGAAGGTGTGAATAAACAGGTAGACAAAGAAGAGCCAGTTGATACAGTGGCTGCCACCCACCACAAATCTGAAGTATTGCCTGTGGCTGGGATGGATGAGGATGTGTGCATACGATTCTTTTCCAAGGATGGAGATATGGCAGTAGCATCCCAAGGGAAAGCATCTTAAACTTCTCCCTCACCAGAAACCTCATCAGGTCCCACAGGTCTGGGATGGGCTTTAGGTCTCCTGTTCTTTTTGGTATGAGGAAGTACCGGGAGTAGAACCCTCTGCCCCAGACGTGTAGGGCTACGGGTTCCACTGCTTTGTCCTCGAGAAGGCCTGCGAGCTCCTGCAGTAGAAAGGTCTGGTGGAGGGGAGTCCTGGTGGACTTTCCCAGGAAGAATGGAGGGGGAGTTTGCTCCAAGTGGAGGAAGTAACCCTCCTTGACCACCTGGAGTGCCCAGGTGTCAGTGGTGATAGTTGGCCACCGGTGGGCAAACAGAATCAGATATTCCCCTGTGGGCTGATGGGGTGGGCCTCCTAGGGGTGGAGAGGTTATTCCCAAGGAGTCAAAAGCTCCTGCCAGGCTGAGCCATAGCCGGTGCCTGGGTTTTGGAAGTCTTTGGCTTATGAAGGCCATGCCCTTGCCCCTTGGCCTGCTGACCCTGCTGGGGAGCTCTGATACTGAGGGTAGTCTTCGTAAGCCCTTCCCTTCCTTGAGTAAGGGGGCTCTTTACTTGAGGCCTTCCATTGGGGAAGGGTAGTAGTCTTCTTGGAGAGCCTAGTCCTCGTCACGAATTCAGACTCCAACTCTGTAGCCTTATCAGTCATGGGTTTTCCAAAGAGATTCTCTTCTTGGCAGGGAACATTGGCCAATTTGTCCTGAACCCATTGCTCCAGGTCGGAAGACTGTAGCCAAGTCTGGTGTCGGGCACTGATGCCCACCATGGCTACTCTACCTGCTGATTTGAAGCTGTCATAGGCTGCTCGAGTCATGAATTTGGAGCACTCTCTGATGGCTGAGGACAGGCTCTGGAACCACTGGAGGGGTTCCTTGGAGAGACCAGCTGAGAACCTGGCGAGTTCCTTCGCTAGGTCCCTCAAGTACATGCACATGTACAGCTGGTATGCCTGGATCCGGCTGATGAGCATCAAGCCCTGGTAGCACTTTCTGCCCAGGGCATCCAAGGTGCAGGTCTCCCTACCTGGAGGCACCGAAGAGTGCATCTTCTATCTCTTAAGCCAATGAATGTCCGACTCCACCACCATGGAGTTGTGCTTTCTGGAAGCCTGGGCTCTGGCGGACCTGATATATTGAGTCCAGCCATCAGCTCACGATGGGCACTGATGCAGATGTTTCCCAAATGCAGAGGAGCAGATGTTCCAGGATCAGGGGGACAGACACTGTAAGTGCCTCCTTTGGAGGGGCCTCATACTGGAGGATCTCGAGCTCCTCCATCCAAGGGTCCTCCTCCAACTCGGTGTTGAACGCCAATGCCTTTGACATGTCCTGCACAAAGTCGAGGAAGGCCATATCCTTGGGCGGGTACCGGCGCCGGGTCTTGCAGGGAGATGGGTCTGAGGGCACATTGCGGTGGCGATGGGTATCTGGAGATTCCTAGTCATCAGTGTCCCAGTCCGACTCAATCGGTGGAGGAGTTGGGGATGGGTTGGGTTGTGAGGTCATGCCATCAACCCAATGGTATGTGCCCCTCAGAGGCTCTGCAGGTAGAGCCACAGCCACTCATCAGGGAAGACCTCGGTCCCGAGGATCGGAACTGGGATCGAGACTGGTGTCGAGAATCAAATCAAGGCCAATGGTGCTCGAGGATTGGCTCGATGTCTGGAGATGTCCTCGAGGTCGAGGCCCTGGTGGTCTGGGCAGATGACCCGGTGGAACTAGGCATCATGGCCCACTGCTCGGCCATGAAGGCAGACAAGCTGTGCTCCAAGGCTACCATTAAATTCTCAAGTCCAGATGACTCCGCAGCCTTTGGCGTGGGCACTAAGGATCTCGGGCCCACCGCCAGCTCTGATAAGGGAGCATCCTCAACCAGGATGGCCTTGGGGATCCAAAGCCGATCACTGGAGGCCGATGATTCATTGTGACTGATTTTGATCGGCCGCTCCCGTTCTGACCTCTCGGACTCGCAGCATGGACTGCGGGACCAGGTGTGGGACTTACCCACCTTCCCCGACTCATCCACAGATGCTGTCCTCAAGGATTTCTTCATTTTATCCTCCACATCCAGGGTACTCCACTTGGAGGACCCATGGCCTCAGTCAGAGGCAGCAGGGTCACCTTGGGGTCCCGGGGTCCCGAATGGAGCCTTGGAGCGTGGTATCACTGGAAAATCTGGAGCAGAGTCAGACTTTTGGAAAATCTTATGCTGCTGCTGATGACTCTTAATGGCCTTGGAGGACATCCTCTTACAGAGGCCACAATCCAAGGAGACGTGTCCAGCTCAAGGTAATGGTGGCAGCAGTCTTGTGTGTCAGTGAGGGACATGGTCTGTGAGCACCGATCACACTTCTTGAAGCCGCTGGCAGAGGCCATGGGGGGGGGGGGTGGAAAGGGCCTCAGCGAGGTCAAAGACTCAGATCTCCGCCAGTGAAAGGGACGCAAAACTGCACCGGTCAAAAAAACAAGCAAATGAAAAGAAAAACAAACCCGATATGTGATGCTGAGGCAAGTGAACTTGGAGGCAGGAAAGGGAACTGGTACACAACCAGGGAAAAGAAAATTTCCAAGAGAAAACTAACTCTTTTTCTGGGGAAAACAGACACACTTCTGGTGGGCTCTGTGGATAAAAGCAGACTGAGGCAAGATGGCACCATTGGGCGGGAAGGGGACCACACATTTGTGGTGCATCTCTCAAAGGCTTTCTTTGAAAGCTGGGGAGAAGCTTCCACGCAGGGCTTCGTCGGCATCGACGTTACCCATATGTGAGGACTGACTTCCTTCTTGTTCCTGGAGAATACATTGAAACCCTCTGCCCAGTGTGCAGTGGCAGCCAAGAAAACAAACAGAATGCTAGGAATCATGAGGAAAGGAATGGAGAATAAAACCAAGAATGTTATAATGCCTCTGTATTGTTCCATGGTTCGACCGTACCTTGAATATTGTATGCTATTCTGGTCTCCTTATCTTTAAAAGGATATAGCAAAATGAGAAGAAGTATAGAGAAGAGCCACCAAAATGGTAAAGGGGATGGAAGGATACCCCTATGAAGAAAGGCTTAAAAGGTTAGGGATCTTCAACTTGGAAAAGAGAGGGCTGAGGGGAGATATGATACAGGTCTATAAGTTAATGAATGGAGTGGAATGGGTTAATGTAGATCGGTTGTTTATGCCATCAAAAAGTAGAAAGACTAGAGGACATGCAATGAAGCTACAATGTAACCCATTTAAGACTTTTTTTATGCTTTCCTGGCAACCCAGCTGCCTCTGAGTTTTCTTGGCAATGTATCACTAGAAGTAGATTGCCAGGCCTTTTCTTCTGAGGCAATGGAAAGTAAAGTGACTTGCCCAAGGAATGCCAGTGGAAACCAAACTCTTGATCTTCTGGGTACTAGGCAGTTGCGCTAACCACTAGGCTACTCCTCCATTAATAAGACTAATAAGAGAAAATATTTTTTCACTTGACATGTAATCAAACTAGATTTCGTTACTGGAGGATGTAGTCAAAGCTGTTAGTGTAGCTGGGTTTAAAAAGGCTTGGACAAGTTTCTTGAGGAAAGGTTCATAAACCATTATTAAAGAAGACCTGGCAAATCCACTGCTCACCCCAGGACAAGCATTGTGGAACCTGTGTAACTTTTGGGAACCTGCCAGGTACTTGTGACCTGGATTGGTCACTGCTGGAGACAGGATGCTGGGCTTGATGGACTGTGTTCTGACCCAGTATGGCATTTCTAATGTTCTAAGGTCGTTATTATACTGAAGGCAATAAAGCCAGTTGGCTGCTAGCAAATTCCTTAAAGACTTGAAAAGAGGCATCGCGAACTACAGCATTATTAGATGAATGGACGCAACAACTGTTAGTGAAGGATAATGAGATTGTGGATGCCTTTCGTGCCTTTTATAGGCATCTCTATTCATCTGAGGTTTCAATACCAGAAGGTGCCTTTGAGAAGTTAGTGTCTAAGCTTGAACGCCCCACCTTTTTGGCTAAGATGGTTAATTGGATGGATGGGCCAATACAAATCAGTGAAATAAGTCAGGCTATAGGGTTTTTATCAATGAGTAAAGCAGCTGGCCCAGATGGGTTCCCTATAGAATTTTATAAGATGTTTTCTAAGGAGCTCTCCTCCCACCTTCAACAATGCTATTCCTTACTAATGAATCAAGTTCCTTCCTCTGCAGCATTTGCTGCAGCTACGGTAGTAGTGCTCGAAAAGCTGGGCAGAGATCCTCAGAAAGTGTGCAATCACTGCCCAATCTCTTTACTTAATGAAGACTACAAAATATATGTGACCATCCTGGCAAACCGACTTGCCAAGTTGTTCCCTTCTTGATTCACACGGATCAATGCAGCTTTATAGTGAGACACTCTACCGTAGACAATACAAGGCTTTTTTGTCATGTTCTAGTTGTGGTGGAGAACATGGATGGCCCCCTTGTTGGGTTATCCTGGGATGCTGAAAAAGCATTTGATCGATTGGAGTGGCCGCTCTTGTTCTCTGCCCTTCGCTTGTTCAGTGTTAGTGAGGTCTTTCATAATTTGCTTAAAGTTATGCATGCACAACCATTTGCTATTATTGCTACAAATGCAACTACATCCCCGAGGGAACCGATAGGGATATCCTCTTTCTCCCCTGCTATTTAATCTTGCTTTTAAACCCTTAGCCCTTTTCTATGCCAAAACTCTAAAGTTCAGGATGTGGCTGTTGTGGATATAGAGATGAAACTATCTGCATATGCGGACGATCTTCTCTTATTTGTTACACGCAAGTCGGTCTCGGCAGCCCTAGACTTAATTGATTAGTATTCTTGCCTTTCAGGATACAAAATAAACTGGACCAAATCTATTGCTTTCCTACTTAACCCTAGAACAGACATGGAGGCTTTTCCTTTTGTCTGGGAAACCAAGGCGGTTAAATACTTGGAGTTCATTACTGCTCTCTCCTTTCTGAGACTATGCATTTTAACAAATCTGCAATTCCATTTATAATGCAGGACATAACTTCTAAATGGTCACCACTCTCCTTTTAGTGGGGCCACCTCAAAACAATTAAGATGTCAATTGTACCAAAGGTCAATTACATGTTGGAGATGCTGCCCTTCTTTATGCCTGATCGTTTTTATAAGAAACCAGAGAGACTACTAGTTCAGTATCTATGGAAAGATAAACCTCCTAGAATAGCCACAAAAAAATTGAAATGTAGCAAGGATGCTGGAGGAGTTCATTTTCCGTACTTTTGGTTGTACCATTATGCTTTCCTTCTAAAACAACGGTCCCGATGGGTGATAGATTACTCCTTAGTTGATCGTCCACTAACATGTGCAAAAAATGGCAAGAAACCGCCATGTGGCACCAACAGTCACAGCAGTTCACTCCATCTTGCATCCCAGACAGGTGAAATCTGGAGCCCCCAACAAGGACAGTGATGAGGTCGAGCCCTGGTACTCACTCCCTGAGAGCCCCAGGCAGAAGATCCATGCCAGGCTCAGCTCTACTCCCATGATACTGTTTCACTGGCTTTTGCAGCACTGCGTTTAAGGTGGCTGGCAGGCAGATCCCTCTGAGAGCCTTCTGCAATCTTCAGAAGAGAGCACAGGGGAACGGAGGAGGAGGGAGGGGCATCAAGGTTGTGTGAGGTTGCTGTACTCTTCCAGATACTTTCAAATCCTTCCAATTTTGTGGCTGCTCAAAGGCTCTTATCATGATAACAGCATAGAGCTGAATGAGTTTTCCCTCCACCTATGGCTACCAAAAAGAGTGCAATCTACTGGAGCTTCCCACGTCATGCTCCAGTGAGAGATCAGACTGTCACTCATGACCATTTCAAATCAATCTTTTCCTCTCAAAACCTTAGAATTTTCTTCAGAGAGGAGAAAATCCATCCACCATCTGCTAGAAACAAAGAAATACTGAAGAGACCTCTGGTGGCTGAGGCGAATAGAGGCATGGAAGTGTGCTTTACATTGGTTCTTTGTTTCTACCAATCTGCTGGTAGGGGAACAGAACCCACTTGTCTGGACTGGTCTAGCAGGATGATATGGAAAGCGTAGTTACTCACCTGTAGCAGATGTTTTCTGTGAATAGCAGGAATAAGTCCTCACGTATGGGTGACATCCCCAAATGGAGCCCCATGTAGGAATGCTCCCCGGCTTCCAATTAGAAGGTTTTGGGAGCCTCCATCAACTCATGGCGACCCTCTGGATAGTTGACCTAAACTGTGTTCATTCTTCATTCAGGAGGCTCATTGTTGATAGAGTGGCACCCATACCTGCTGTTATTGTATCGATCCATAACATTGCCAGCCTTCCTCTTTTAAGTTGACCACCTACCTTGCTAAACATTATGTCTTTCTCTAACAATCTCTCTCTTCGCATGATGTGTCCAAAGTATGAAAGTTGATGTCGTCATATGAGCTTCCAAGGAAAGCTTAGGTTTGATCTCCTCTAGTACTAGTTTGTTCTTCGGGCAGTCCATGATATGCACAGTATTCGTTGCCAGCACCATAATTCAAAGGCATCAATTTTCTTCCTGTCTATCTTTTTCACTGTCCAACTTTCGCATCCATATGTGCGACACCCACCGGCTGGGCCAAGAGGCTGACAGCTGGTAGGCGGCCTTGATGTCCTTTAGAATAAAGTTCTTTTACTCCTCAGGCAATAGATTTGTAGTTGAGTCAGTGGTAAGGCTTTGCAAGATTTTTATTTTCTTTTATGGGGATTTCCAAAAGCACGCTGGGGTTCAATTACAACCAAGGCAGAAGGATAACATCTCCAAACAGAAAAGATGAACTCAGGAAAACCAGGAGAAACAAATCAAATAAACTTTTCTTTTCTCAGCCTTACTGCTGCTCTGTGTCCTCACACTCTGCACTGCTCCGTGTGGTCACACAATGAACTGCAGCAGAACTCTATCACAGCTGTTCTCACTTTGTAATGCAACGTTCCCTCACAGCTCCGTTGCTCTCAGTCAGTGAACAAACAAACATTGAATGCTTCTTACAACTCTCGTGGTAAGCACTGCCCTTACTATAGGGTTTTTACATTTCTTCCTTTCTTATCTCACAACTGTAGCTTTCCTTTGAGCCAGAGAACAATCCATAGGAACTGGGCAACAGACCTCATTAGGCACACATGTCTCTATTTGCATTTCTTCAAAATCATTTGTACCAACAGAGTCTCTCTCATATTGTGAAGTTTCTTTAAGTTTCCCCTCTCTCAGAAACTGATGAAACTGGTCCCACAGCAAGTCAGCCCTCGTAGGTATTTTTGCATTGGAGATAGAATTCCTCTCATTAGAGTGTATCCCTTGCAAAGCCCCTAATTTAGAGGATTCAAAAGCTTCTCTGTTATCTGCACTGGGGATTCCAACACTGGCTAAGCTTTCAATCCACTGATCAATGGTGGAAGGTGAAGGTTTCAGTTCCTGCCCTTTTAAACCAGCCCTTAGCCCTCTTGCCACATTGTCAGGAAAGAAATTATCGGCTTTACCTTGAGGCTGTTTCTGTATGTCAGCACTGATATCTTTTCCACCTCTCCAGCTATCACCGTTGTCCCGGTTGCTGGCCTGACGTGCACTTCTCCTCCAGTTACTTGTACTTCTGCTTTTAAATGCTGGCACAATATCTCTTTCTTCCTGGTCTGAAACAGTAGACGGGCTTTGGCCTGAGACTGCCACTGCCTCTCGGTGAGCTGCTGCTGCTGCCTGAGTTTGAGCCTTCTCTCTGGCTCCTTCTCTCACCCAGACTTCTCTCTCTCTGTCTGGCTTCAGCCACTCTCCTCTGGCATTCACTCCAGCAGGGCTCTCGCTGACTCTCACTCCCTGGAGTCTCCCTTCGTCTCTCCGTCTCTGTGCTTGTCTCTTTCCTTGGCTCTCTCCTTGGCCCCTTCCTTGTCCTCCTCCTTGTCTGCAACACATGGTTTTTAACCACTGCTTCCTGCTGGGCCTTCCCTGTGCTCTGCCCTCCTCTGACCAATCAGGAGGGTGGCTTGTCTCTACCCCTGAGCTAGGGCGTGTTCCACCCCTTGCAGGGAGCTGAGCTTTCCTCTGACGTAGGCTGTAATCCCCTTGCATCTGTGCACTGTCATTGACTTCCATGGGGCTTTCAGGATTTTCATCCATATCCATGCTTTCTACTATGCTTTCACCATCACATATGATGCTACTGAAATACCATGGCTTGGACAAGTTGAATCTTTGTATGGAGAGAGACATCTCTGCTCTTGAGAATCTTGTCTAGGTCCTTCACAGCCATTCTGCCAAGAGCAATGCATCATCAGATTTCTTGACTGTTTGTCCTTTCTTTATTGATTGTTGATCCAAGTAGGTTAAAGTTGTCAACTATTTCAATTTCTTCTCATTAATGTTGATGAGTCTCCCACCAATCTTTGCGTCAGTTGTCTTCATACAGTCCTGCTTCTCTGATGATTTGTTCTGCATATAAATTAAAGAGATAGAGGGAAAGTATGCAGCCTTGTCATACACTTTTGCTGATTTTAAACCATTCTGTTTCTCCTAGTTCCATTCAAACTGTTGTTTCTTGTGCAAGAGAACTATCAGGTATTCTGGTATACCCATGCTTCTTAATGTGGCCCAGAGTTTCTCATGATTTACACAATCAAAAGCTTTGCTGTAGTCAATAAAACACATATGGATATCCTTTCAGTATTCTTTTGTCTTGTCAAGGATCCATCCCTCATCTGCAATGATGTTTCTTGTTCCTCACCTTAAAGCTAAAGCTAAAGCTATGAGAGTTAAAGAAATAATTCCAGCCTCAAACCAGAATGCTACAAGATGCTCAATGATCCATATTGAATGATGCTGAGAAGATCAGGAAAAGGTGGAAAGAATATACAGAGTCATTATACCATAAAGATCAAGTGGACCAACATCCGTTTCAACCTGTACCTTATGATCAGGAACCATTGGTGATTAAAGAAGTCAAAGCAGCATTGAAAGCCTTATCAAAGAATAAAGCACTGCGCATTGATGGCATTTCCACTGAAGTATTACAGCAATCAGATGAAACTGTTACCATACTTACAAGGCTCTGCCAGGAAATTTGGAAGACAAATTCATGGCCAACTGACTGGAAAAGATCTGTGTTTATACCAATACTGAAGAAAGGTGATCCGACTGACTGTGGAAATTATCGCACAATCGCTCTGATCCCACATGCCAGCAAGATTCTACTCAAGATCATAAAGCAGAGACTACAACAGCTGCTACAGGTGAGTAATTATGCTTTCTCCATGAACAAGCATGAACTAAGTCCTCACCTATGAGACTCCCATGCAACAGGCTACCAAACATGAAAAGATAGCCCAAAAAGAGTAACAAGGATTGAGAGAAACAGCAGAAGTAGTCCCCCTTCAGGACTCAACCGATTCAATGCCCACAGCAGACATCAACATCAGGACGACTCTTTCAGTAGCCTGGATGGACAGAAGGGCCAGTGGGAAGGAATTGAACCTAAGTCCCAAACAGATGCTGAAGTATGGCTTGGCTGAAGTTACTGTCACGCTAGGATTCCTCATCTAGGCAGTAGTGGGCTGTAAAGGTGTGAACAGAGGAACACGTGGCAGCCCTGCAAATCTCCTCCATGGAGACCGAACACAGATTCACCATAGAAGTAGCCATGGCCTGGACATTGTGGGCCATGACATGATTCTCAAGGTTCAGCCCCACCTGATCGTAGGCAACGGATATGCAGTCCACCACCCAAATGGACAGCGTATATTTGGAGACTGCTATGCCTAGCCTGTTGGGGTCAAAGGAGCTGAACAGCTGTGTAGAGCGATGTTGCAGGCTGGTCTGCTTAAAGTAGAAGGTCAGCGCCCGCTTGCAATCCAATGTATGCAGCTGGGCCTACTCCCTGTTAGCATGAAGTCTTGGAAAGAAGTTGGACAGTATCACTGACTGATTGAGATAGAAAGCCAAAAACACCTTAGGCAAGAAGCGCGTATGGGTGCATAGCACCACCCATTTATGGTGGAATCTTGTGTATGGCAAATGGGCCACCAGAACCTGAAGCTCACTGACTCAGCAAGCCGAGGTGAGCGTCACCAGAAAGGCGACCTTCCAGGTCAGGAATTTCAGTGGACGGGTAGTGAACGGCTTGAAGAGCGCAAACAACACTGTCCCAAGACCATGTTGAGATCCCATGACACCAGCAGGGGCTTGATTGGAGATCTCGACAGGAGCAAGCCATACATGAAGTGGGCCACTAACAGATGAGTGGAGATGGGCTTTCCCTAAAAGCCCTGCTGGTAGTCCCCAATTGCACTCAGGTGCACTTGCACAGAGTTAGATTTGAGGCCTGAATCAGAGAGATGCAGGAAGTACTCCAGCAAACCCTTGACCGGGAGAACCGGCACCACTTGAAAGCATAGGCATTGTGGGTGAAGTCCTTGCAGGAGGCTAGCAGGACATCCTTCACCTCCCCCGGTAAGTTGAGTTTAGACAGGACTACTCGCACAGCATCCACACCGTGAGGGCCAAGGGACCAGATATTCAGGTGCAGGAGGGTCCCGTCCTCCTGAGAAATGAGGCAGGAGAGCTGGAGCAGCAGAGAGAACATGGCTGTCTGGGCCAGTACGGCACAATGGGGATCATGTTCCCTTTGTCCACCTGGAGCTTAAGAAGCATCTTCACAACCAATAGAATCAGGGGGTAAGCGTAGAGTAAGCCTACCCCCCCCCCAGTTGAGGAGAAAGGTCTCTGATGCCAGTCTGCCCCTCATGGGCACCTGAGAACAAAAATGATCCACCTGCGCATTGGGCGGGTAGGCAAAGAGGTCCACTGTTGGTGTGCCCCACTCCCAAAAGATGTGGTTCACCACCCTCCTGTTGAGGGTCCACTCATGAGGCTGGAGGACCCAACTGAGGTGGTCCACCAGTGTGTTGAGCTCCCTGGCAGGTAGGTCACCCAAACCTCCAATGCCATGAGCTACTGAAAACCTCCAGAGGCATACTGTCTCCCAGCACAGGAGGTACGATCCCGTCCCCCTCCCCTATCTGTTGATGTAGAACATGGCCACCTGGTTGTCCATCTGAGTGAGGACTACCATGTTAGCCAAGTGCAACTAGAAGGCCCTAAGGGCGTTTGCAACCACCCAGAATTCCAGAAAGTTGATCTGGTACAGGTTCTCCTGCTCTGACCAGAGGCCCTGCATCCACAGAGCATCCAAGTGTGTGCCCCAACCCAGTTTGGATGTGTCAGTGGTGAGTGTCCTTTTGGGGCAGCGTCAACTGGAAAGGAAGACCCCGGAGCAGGTGTAGGGACTGCAGTCACCACTCAAGGGGGTTGATGAGGGGCGCCATAATGGTCACACGATCCCTGAGGCGACCCATGGCTTGCTTCCACTGGGTGCACAGTGTCCACTGTGCCTGGCACATCCTGAACCAGGCCAGTGGGATCACATGCAGCATGAAAGCCATGTGGCCTAGCATGCGGAGCATTGCTCATGACGCAGTGTGCCATTTGTGGTGGATGGAGGCAAATTCCTCCATGAGCCACTGTATGTGGTCTTCCGGAAGAACGGCTTGGGCCCATGTGGTGTCTAAGAGGGCCCTGATGAATTCCAGCCACTCTTCCGAAGGGATGGGCTTCACCTTAACCGGGATGGAACCAGGAGGCTGGCATTAACCTTTAAAAAGGAGATAGAGCAACTTTTAAACTAGATAATAAGGGAAGCCAACAGTCGCCCAAGAGTGGATGGTTCGGAAGAATGTATCCTTGAAGGATACTACCAAAAGCAGAGAGGTTCCAAAAAAGAGTAAAGTAGCCCAAATGCCCTCGGGTATGGAGCAGACAGAGCTTAAAGATCCCAAATTACCCATGTCTAACAATAGCCAAATTAATATGAATAAAATACAGTCTCTAAAATGCTTGTATGCAAATGCTAGAAGTCTAAAAAATAAGATGGGAGAGTTAGAATATATAGCACTAAATGATAGGTCAGATATGATTGGAATATCAGAGACATGGTGGAAGGAGGACAACCAGTGGGACACTGTGATACCTGGGTACAAACTATATCGTAATGATAGAGCTGATCAAATTGGTGGAGGGTTTGCGCTCTATGTTAGAGAGGGCATTGAGTCAGAAAGGATTAAAGTTTTGAAGGAAACAAAATTTGCTGTAGAATCTCTATGGATTGAAATTCCATGTAAAAAGGGGAAGGCGATGGCAGTGGGGGGTGTACTGGCCAGAATGAACAAATGGATGATGAAATGCTCAAAGAAATCAAGGAAGCTAACAAAAGTTACAGTGTAGTAATAATAAAGGGGGATTTCAATTACCCTGGTATCGACTGGGTCAGTGTCACGGCAGGACATGCTAGGGAGATAAAGTTCCTAGATGAAATAAATGACTGCATTTTGGAGCAGCTGGTTCATGAACCGACCAGAGGGGAAGCCATATTAGACCTATTCCTTAGTGGAACACCAGATCTAGTGCAAGAGATAAGGGTGTTGGGGCCACTTGGCAATAGTGATCATAGCATGATCGCCTTTGATTTAATTAGTGGAGGAGGGATAGTAAGGAAATTCACAGTACTACCTTTTAACTTTCAAAAGGGAGACTATGATAAAATGAGGAAAATAGTTAAGAAAAAACTAAAAGGAGCAGTTACAAAGGTTAAAGACTTACATCAAGCTTCGGTGTTGTTGAAAATTACTATCTTGGAAGCCCAGACCAGCTGTATTCCACGCTTTAAGAAAAGTGGAAGGAAGTCCAAAAAACTGCCAGCATGGTTTAAAGGTGAGGTCAGAGAGGCTGTTGTTGCCAAAAAAGCATCTTTCAGGAAATGGAAAAAAGAGCCAAATGACGAAACCTGGAAACAGCACAAGCACTGGCAAGTCAAATGCAAGGCATTGATAAGGCAGGCAAAGGGAGAATTTGAGAAGAAGCTTGCTGCGGAAGCAAAAACTTAAAATAAATACTTTTTCAAGTACATTCGTAGCAAAAAAACCTGTGAGTCAGTTGGTCCATTTGATAATAGAGGGGTTAAAGGGGCACTAAGAGGCGACAAGGTGATAGCGGAGAGACTGAATGAATTCTTTGCTTCAATCTTTACTAAGGAAGATGTAGGGATGTTACCCATGACTGAAGTGGTATTTAAAGGTGCGAAAGAATTGAAGGAAATATCGATACATCGGGAAGATGTATTACAACTATTAGATAAACTGAAGAGTAGCAAATCACCTGGGCCGGGTGGTATACATCCAAGGGTGTTGACAGAACTGAAATATGAGATTGCAGACCTGCTATTAGTAATCTGTGAATTTTCATTAAAATCATCTGTAATACCTGAAGATTGGAGGATTGCCAATGTAACACCAATTTTTAAAAAGGGTTCCAGGGGTGATCCGGGAAACTACAGACTGGTGAGTCTGACGTCAGTACCAGGAAAAATGGTAGAAACCATCATAACGAATAAAATTACTCAGTATGTAGATAGTCATGGCCTAATGGGAGACAGCCAACATGGCTTTAGACAAGGAAGATCTTGTCTTACTAATCTGTTATGGTTTTTTGAAGGTGTGAATAAACAGGTGGACAAAAGTGAGTCTGTTGATATAGTGTATCTGGACTTTCAGAAAGCCTTTGACAAGGTCCCTGATCAGAGACTTTTGGCAAAACTAAAGAGTCATGGGATAGGAGGCAGTGTATTATTGTGGATCAGGAACTGGTTAAAAGACAGAAAGCAGAGGGTAGGGCTAAATGACCAGTTTTCCCAATGAAGAAAGGTGAATAGTGGTGTACCCCAGGGATCTGTGCTGGGTCCGCTGCTTTTTGACATATTCATAAATGACCTGGAAAGGGGAATAACGAGTGAGGTTATCAAATTTGCAGATGACACAAAACTATTTAAAGTTGTTAAAACCCAAGAGGATTGTGGAAAATTGCAAGAGGATCTTGATAAATTGGAAGCCTGGGCATCAAAATGGCAGATGAAATTTAATGCAGACAAGTGCAAAGTTAGGCACCTAGGGAAGAACAACCCAAACTATGGTTACACGATGCAAGGTTCCACATTAGGAACCACCACCCAGGAAAAAGATTTAGGCGTCATTGTGGATAACATGTTAAAACACTCGGCCCAGTGTGCAGCGGTGGCCAAGAGAGCAAATAGAATGCTAGGTATCATAAGGAAAGGAATGGAGAATAAAACAAAAGATATTATAATGCCTCTATATCTTTCCATGCCTCTATATCATTCCACCTTGAATATTGTGTGCAATTCTGGTCGCCGTATCTTTAAAAGGATACAGCATTGTTAGAAAAGGTTCAGAGAAGAGCCACCAAAATGGTAAAGGGGATGGAAGGATACTCCTATGAAGAAAGGCCAAAAAGGTTAGGGCTCTTTAACCTGGAAAAGAGACGGCTGAGGGGAAATTTGATAGAAGTCTATAAATTAATGAATGGAGTGGAACAGGTAAACGCAGATCGATTGTTTACATTATCAGAATATAGAAAGACTAGGGGACATGCAATGAAGCTACAGGGTAAACTATTTAAGACTAATAAAAGAAAATATTTTTTCACTCAACGTGTAATCAAACTCTGGAATTTGTTACCGGAGGATGTAGTAAAGGCTGTTAGTGTAGCTGGGTTTAAAAAGGGTTTGGACAAGTTCCTGGAGGAAAGGTCCATAAACCATTATTAAGAAAGGACCCAGGATATCAATGCTTGACCCAGTGCAAGCATTGTGGAACCTGTGTCTTTTGGGGAAACTGCTAGGTACGTATGACCTAGATTGGCCACTGCTGGAAACAGGATACTGGGCTTGAAGGACCTTGGTCTGACCCAGTATGGCATATCTTATGTTCTTATGTCGGCTGCAGATGAGACTTTGGGTAGTTGATTTGTTCAAGCACCTGTATGGTCAAGTGCGCTGAGTGCTGCACACCATGGAGGCCTTTATCAACCAGTCATCTAAGTAGAGGAAGACAAAGACCTCCAGGGTCCAGAGGTATGTGCAATGGCTACTGGGCATTTGATGAAAATCCTGGGGGCCGACGTCACTCTTAAGGGAAGCACCCTATTCTGGAAGTGCTGGCCCCCCAGCATGAAATGCAGGTATTTCCCGAGCAAGGTGTGGATCAGGATGTGTGTGTACGCATCTTTTAGATCCAGTGAGCATAGCCAATCACCCTTGATGAGATAAAGGAGCATCTTGAACTTTCCCCGAACCAGAAAATGGTTCAGGTCCCAGAGGTCAAGGATGGGCCTGAAGCCCTCCCCCATCTTCTTGGGGATGAGGAAGTAGCAGGAGTAGAACCCCCGTCCCCTCTGGGCCCGGGGAACCAGCTCGATGGCTAGGTCGACCAGAAGGGTGGTTACCTTTGCTTGAAGGAGATCATGCAGGTCTAGAGGATACTCACCTGGGAAGAATGGTGGTGGAAGCTGGGCAAAATGTGGCAGATGCCTGTTTCGCACAATCTGTAGCACCAGGTGTCCGAGGTGATGAGGGGTCACCTGTGTGCGAAGTGGACGAGCCGACCACCCACCTGAGAGGGGACCCCCTCGGTGATTTGGCAACTGGCTATGCTCCTGAGGAAGGCGTCAAAATCCTGCCCCCGGCTGTGGCTGGAGCACGGGTTGAGGCTTTTGCAGTTTAGCGTCACGTGGTTGCTGCTGGTTCTGCACCTTGGGCTGAACTCCCAGGGATCTCTAGTAGTACTGGCACTTTGGCTTATAGAAGGACTTCTTTTCTTGATACTTCTTCTTGGCAGGATCCCCCGTCTTGCGCGAGAGGTAGGAAATGGTTACCTGCTCAGTCTTGATTTTGACCGCCCTCTCCTGCATGGGCTTGCTGAAGAGGTTTTCACTGATGCATGCCACATCTGCCAGCTTGTCCTGGACCCACTGCTCCAGATTGGAGGACTGGAGCCAGGCCAGCTGATGGGCACCGATACCCACTGTGCTAGCCTGCCCACCAACTCAAATATGTTGTATGTGGCACATACTATATACTTGGACATGTTCTTTCCATGGCTGACCAGGTGCTCTGAGGGGATGAGGGGCCCGTGTTCACTCGGGTCCCCCATTTATTTTCATTTATTTATAGTATTTAGCTCATGCCTTTCTAGGAAAGATCATGATGTCCTTCAAGAACATTCCCATATAGAGCTGATAGGAGAGGACCCAGGCGACAAGCATGGAGCCCTGAAAATAGCACCATCCAAACTCATCAAGTGTCTGCTGCTCCCTAATGGAGGGCACTGATGAGTGAATTTTTCAACTCCTGATGAACTGCATAGTGGACTCCACCACTTGTGAGTGGTACGGTAGTTGGGACTTCTCGAACCCAGGGGCCTTCTGCAGTACAGTCATCGTTTTCTCTCATATGCAGAGCAGGAGCCTTTGAAGGATTCAGTGCACTGGCACCATGACTGCTTCCTTCGGGGCCAAGGGGTACTGGAAAACATCCAACTCCTCCACCCTTGGCTCATCCTCTACCTCCAGAGAGAAGGCAATTGCCATGTACTGGACAAAATCCTAGAAGGACATATTCTCCGGGTATGACTTGCACCACTCGTATGGCAAGGACAGTTCTGAGGGGATATCCAGGAACTTCCTTGGTGACCAGGGATTCCTCCTCCATCTCCCAGCCATCGGACTGACTCCGAGAGGAAGTCAAAGCACCCCCTAGCCTCCTTGCACTGGCTCTGCTCACTTGGAGGTGATGTCCGCCTGCGATGCCAGTGGTGGTCCTCCCTCGAGCGCTGAGGGTCAAG
Source organism: Ichthyophis bannanicus (assembly GCA_033557465.1). Classification (NCBI taxonomy): domain Eukaryota; kingdom Metazoa; phylum Chordata; class Amphibia; order Gymnophiona; family Ichthyophiidae; genus Ichthyophis; species Ichthyophis bannanicus. The sequence continues at coordinate 734,760,602 of CM066033.1, read as the reverse complement.
GGCATTGGAGCCAGAGACACTGGAGAGGGAAATCATAGAGTGGCCCAGAGTGGATTCCAACTGCCAACCTGACATCACCAGCTTAGGCAGGAGGGCGTGTGTCTTCAGGATAGGCTGCACAGCTGGGGGCACCAGAGCCACGGGGGCTTGTGCAGCCAAGAGAGCCTGCATATGTGCTTCAAGGGCCCGAAGGTGTTTGGTAATCTCTGTGGTCTTCGAGTGCATTGGGACCGGTGCAGAGACCATGGCCACCGAATCCGGCACCTACACCCAGGACTCCACAATGATCAGATCATCAGGAGATTGCCAGGAGCCTTCCTAGGCCTCTGGAGTCGATTCCTCCCACTAGGGCACTTTTGTAGGCTGCTCCTGGTCATTGCCCTTGGAATCGCACTGAGAGGGGCTCTGGTGCCGATGCCACTGCTTGGCACATTCTCTGGCCACCCCCTTTGACCCTTACAAGGCTGATGTCAAGCACCTTCAAGGCATCGATGGAGAGCCCTCTGATCCAGGATATTGTGGCCCCTCAGTTCCGAGAGGGTACAGCACTGTGCAAAGCCAAAGCTTAAGCCTTGGTGGTGCTCTTCGAGGGCATCGACCCGACGCCGAGTATGATGATCCAAAGAGGGACTTGCACTGCTTCTCTTGACCCTTGAGGCCCTTCTTAATCATCTGAAGACACAACGAGCAAGTGATGGGCTCATGATCAGGGCTAAGGCACTGAATGAACCAACTGTGATAGTCCGTCACAGATATGGTGCATGCACAGCTGGTGCATGTTTTACTACCGCTGGCTGGCTTCGATATTGTCGGGAAAATGGCTTCTGCAAGGTCGAAGAGCTCAATGCCAACGAATGGTGCAAAGGAAAACCAGGAAAAAGGGAGTGAGCTGCCCAGTAAAACAAAAAAGAAAAGAAGAGGGAAAAAGGACTGCGCAGGATGGCCGGCGCCAGAGATTCCGGCTCCCTGACAACAGACGGAAAAGAAAAAGGCAACTGAGCAAAAAATCTGCAAAATATGCAGAAGGGCAAAAAAACAGTTTTTTTCTGGATCACATTGGAACACGTCCTTGGGGCTCCGTGGAAAAAGTGAACTGAGGTGAAGATGGTGCCATAGCAGGCAGGTAGGCAGGCATGCATGCACAATGGAAGCACCCAAAAGCTTCTGATTGGAAGCTGGAGAGCATTCCCACACAGGGCTCCATCAGGGATGTCACCCATATGTGAGGACTTACTTCCTGCTTGTTCACGAAGAAGCTGGGTTTAGCCCAGGCTGACAAGCTGGGGACAATATTATGAAATTATTAAATTTGATTTGGAAGGCTTGGGAGCAGTACATTCCCTCGCTTTTGGTGGCAGTGGACGCTGAGAAAGCGTTCGTTAGGCCTGAGTGGAGCTTTATGTTCCAGGTATTGCAGAGAGTGGGCTGGGGGAAAACTTTATTGGTTGGATTAGAGCATTATATGCTTCTCCTAAGGCCCGTATCTGGATAAATATAGGATACTCCCAGGCATTTGACCTACAAAGGGGAACGCAGTAGGGTTGTCCTCTCTTTCTTCTTTTGTTTGTGCTGATGATCCTCTGGTGATCCTCTGGTGAACAGAGTAAGAGAGAGAGATGACATTAAGGGGATAAAAGTGGGTGGGCAGATTGTGTTATTTGTAGATGATGTCATATATACCATTGGACAGCCACTAACCCTCTTGCGGTGCTAATGCAAGTTATTGCAGTCTATAGCCACCTGTACGGATATAAGCTGAATATGGGGAAGCCAGAAGTGTTTCAGGTATGGCTGAAAGGGGACTTGAAGGAGCACTTAAAGGAAGCTTTCCCATTTAGGTGGGCTGAAGATTCCTTGAGGTACTTGAGTGTATGAACTGGGGAAGGATTATAGGCAGTTGTACTCCTTGAACTTGGATCCACTGATTGTAGACTTAGTCAGGATGTACATGATTGGCAGGGAGTGAATCTATCTTGGGCAGGGCATATGGCAGCAGTTAAGATGAATTTGTTGCCTTGGCTATTGTTCTTGTTCATGATGTTGCACATAGAGATTCAAGCATGATTAATGGTGAGGCTTCAGAGAAAGATTTTAACTGTATCTAGAGGAGGAGATCTTTGTGGGTCGCTGAATGGGTGCTATATCAAATGAAACAGGAGGGAGGCCTGGGAGGCTGTAATATTAAGGCCTGTTATGAAGCTGCACAATTAAGGGTGGTTATGGATTGGGAAAGGGAGGGAGAGAAGAAGCAGTGGGTTGCTTTGGAACAACTGGATTGGGAAGAGGAACCTTTGGGGGCATCCTTGTGGGGTAGAAGTAACAGGAAGGATTTAGAGTTGATAGCTAATGCTTTTACAAGATGTACAAAAAGAGAATGGTGGGGCGCACAGGAGAGGTTGGTGGGGAGCAGAATGGGAGTGAGGGGTTTGATTAAAGATATTACAGGGGTCCAAATACTATTGGAGCCACAACTGTGTTTAATGAATAAGGCTCCACAAGATTTGGATAAAGGGCTTGGACAATTGATATTAATGTGCATAGTAGCGGCTAAGTTGGAGGTGGCTAAACAATGGAAAGGGATTAATGCACCAGGTTTTGAGGAGGCAGATTTGCAGAATGTCTGAACTTACAGCGATTAAATTGAAAATTTGTCTCAATTTCGAGAATATAAACTACCATCAGGTAACTAACTGGAGTGGAGGAGTAGCCTAGTGGTTGGGGCAAGGTACTTCGGGCCGGAAGGTCAGGGGTTCAAATCCCACTAGAGGACAGCAACCTTGGGCCGGAAGGACTGGGGTTTCTAGTCCCACAGGTGCTCCTTGTGGTCTTGGGCAAGCCACTTAACCCTCCATAGCCCATGTTCCCTGTAAAATAGTTCTCTGCGTGCTGTGCTTTCCTGTCTAATCAATGTGTTTATACCTCAAAAAAAAATTTCCTGTCATGATTTGACAATTTCCAATCTGTAATCAAAAAAACCGCTGCTGATCGCTGGAAGTAGCGGTATACAAATGTATACTAAATAAATAAATATTTGCATTATAAGAGAAGTCATTGAGCGAGGAATGTTTAAGAGCAGAAGGGGGGATGGGGAAAGGTGCAGTGGCCATAGAGGGAGAAGTTAGGATGGTACGGAGAAGTATTCATGGAAAAAGTGAGTTAAGTTTCTTTCTGAATTCGGAATGGTTGGCACAGTTCCGTAGTTCAGGAGGAAGAGTGTTCCATATAGAAGGTGCATAGAGAGAGAAGGCCCTGTTACAGGTGGTTTGCTTTTAGGTTTTCCTTAGTGAGGGTATGTTTAGCAGGTTTTTGGTGCTTGAGCGGCGTGATCTACTGTTATTGAGGTTGGAAATAAGAGAGGATAGGCATGGAGCTGATTCATTGTGAATGGCTTCATGGATAAGAGTTAAGACTTCTGGAAAGTATAGGGAGCCAATGTAGATCATAGAGGATTGGGGTTATATGTGTGTGGCTAGTATTATTGTGAAAAGCGGGCAATTGTATTCTGTGCCATTTGGAGAGGATGAATACTGTTTTTAGGGAAACCATAGTAGATGAGGTTGCAGTAGTCTAGGTAAGGTGTAGTGAGGGATTGGCAGACAGTACGAAAGGAGTCAGGGTTTAAGACCGGTCGGAGGTTTCGGAGGGTTCGTAATTTGGCATAGAGAGAATTCAAAGTTTTTCTTATGTGTTCAAGGAATGTGAGGTTCTGGTCGAAGATAATGCCAAGATATTTGATGTGATTTTTTATGGGGAGGGTGAGGTCGTCAAGGGTAAGAGATGAAGGAGGAGAGTAGGAGGTGTTGGTGAATATTTAGAGAGCTTCTGATTTAGATTGGTTGATTATTAGGTTGTGATGAGTGAGCCAAGTTCTTATATTTGTCAGGCATTTAGTTATATTCGTGAAGTCAGGGTTTGTTATATTGAAAGGGGAGAAGCACATGATGTAGTCTGCATTAATTTGGTAAAAGATTCCATGGTTTTCGAAAATTTTACATGTAGGTTGCAGGAAGATGTTAAATAAGAGAGCGGATAAACTGGATCCTTGAGGAACTCCTTGTTTTAGTGTGAAGGGTTGGGAGGTGTCATTTCCAATGCAAACCTGTTGTGTTCTGTTGTCCAGGTAGGAACGGAACCAGTTAAGGGTTGTGTCTCTAAGTCCAATTTCGTGGAGTCTATTCAATAGTTGGTGTTGGGGGAGAAAATCGAAAGCTGAGGATATATCAAGAAAAATGAGTAGGCAATCTTGGGTGGGGTTCTGGGTGTGAATTATCACAGCGTCTAAAAGGGATGTTATAAGGGTTTCAGCTCCATGGTTCTTTTTGAAGCCGTGTTGGAATAAGTCAAGAGGGGAATGATCATCTATGAAATTCTGAAGCTGAGTCTGGACTATTTTTTCAGTAATCTGCAATGAAGGGGAAACTTGAGATAGGCCTATAAGACGTGGGTTATTGATGGGTCCAGTTTCAATCCTCTGAGGATGGGGCGGGTTGAAGCACATTTTAGTTCAGTAGGTACATATCCAGTTTGGAGTGAGGTATGTACAATGGGTAATAGGTATGGGCTGATGGTGCATTTTGTGGTCTTTATCCATGCGACAGGGCATGGGTCGAGAGCAGAGGAGGATGCATTAAGATCACTAATGATTTTAGTTATGTTCTCAAGTGCAAGTGGCTCAAATTCATTCCAGGTTTTTAAGGGTGTTGCATTATCGTTATTATATGTTAGTTGGTGGTCAGTTAATTGGAGGGGTGGGTGGAATTTTGAGCTGAGATGGTCAGCTATGGTTTGTGGGGTTATTTAGAGTATCTGTTCTGGTTGAGAAGGTTCACTTATGAGTGATTTGATGATGGAAAAGAGTTCTCTGTGTTTATTTAGGGAACGCTTGATGGTATTTTCATTGAATTCTCTTTTGAGTCTTAGTGTCTCGGAGCAATAGGATCTTAGTTTTTCAGTGTAGCATGTATGAGTATTTGGGTCAGGAGTACGTCTCCAGCGACATTTGAGTAGCCTGAGTTCCCTTTTGAGATCTCTTAGTGTAGTAGAGTACCAAGGAGCTCTTTTGCGATGTTTATGAGGAAGTTGCTTGGGTGGTAGTAATGCAGCCGAGGAAAGAATTTCATTCCATTCTTTTATGTGTGAGTCTGGTTCTGTTTGTTTGTTGCTGAGTAGCTCTAGTGATGGAATGATTTGTTCAGGGAAGGTGTCTGGATTGAATTGTTTGAATTTACGAGGTTGTTGGAATGGAGTGGAATGTTGTCTTTTTTGAGGAGAGGAGGGGATTGAGCAGAGGATGAGTGAGTGGTCGGACCAAGGTACTGGTAGGATAGTGTGTGTGTATGTTTTGTGTGCTGCCTGAGGTTTGTTGTGGGATAAATATTAGGTTGAGAATATTTATATTTATAGTTATATTTCATTTTCATTTTCTTTTCTTCGTTTTTCCAGAGTTGAATATACAGAGTTGGTTGAAATGATGATGTATTTGTGTAAACTCAAATTTTCTGGGTGCTATTTCATTCATTCAATAGGATTTGGGGATTGAATTTGAATTAGGGTGGGGAGGTTTTCCTGGGTTGGGTTGTATCAATATGAAAGAAATCTGGATCTGCATTTGATTGTTGATGTTCAGGAAGGAGAAGAATGAGTCTGACATTTGATCGTTGTGCCAACAAGGTTAATAAAAAAGAAAAAAAATTACCAGACAGAAAAGGCTGAAAAATAATATTATTTTCAATTTAGTGTCTGGAATTTGTCAGTTTGGGGAATTTACACCAGCTGTCTTTATATTTTGTACAGGAAGAGATGCATCACTGTTTCTAGCACTTCTGGTGTTGAACTGTATGCAGAGTCTGACTTAGGGTTTCAGTTGAATTTTTGTTGACTTATTTCTATTTTTAGTTTGTGGTAATTCTGTACTTAGTGAGGGTCTATCTGTATTCAGTGTGTAACCAAAGCTAGGTATTCTGATAGCACTGAATGTCTGTGTAATCTATAGTAATCCAGCTTGTTCAATTTTCCCAAAAGGCAAATTGATGTTATAGTGCTCACTAGGCAGAGGCTGTAATGGATTGGTAGATTTGAATGACTTTTGTCAGGTTTTGCATTACTTCACAATACACCTGGAATTGGAGAGAGTTTATGTGGCAGTTACTGAGATGAAACTAGAAACAGATCTTTTTTTTTGGTATGGTGAGTTCTACAGGGGGAAATGTCCTAGTTCTGCTCTGTACCCATTGTAGGGCAAAGCAGACTTCTGTATATACAGAATATATGTTTTACATTTAACACCATGATAGTCCAGTGTGCAGGATCAAGAATCAGTATATTTTATATTAGAGTTCTAGGCTATGTAATTTAATTGCAAATATTTTTGCAAAATATAACCAGCATTTGCAAAATTTTCTATACCACCGCAACACATTTGGCCCCTCTGACAACAACCCCCTCCCCTCGCCCCTCCTTTATTTGGCATATTGTCCGCTAGCTGTAGTACCATAAGATTACTGCTACAGGTCAGATCTGCCATTTTGAACCTGGGCAGCGACGGGATAGGAGCAAAGTGGGATCACTCCTGCTGCATCAGCTAGACACCAAGGAGAAAATCGAGGTAAGTGACAGCGGAGGAGAGTCAAAGGGAATGGGGAGATGGGGGCTGTTGTCCGAGGGGAGATGTGTGGGGGTATAAATGGGGGGGTTGTCATGGAAAGGGGATTCAGATCAGGGGAGTGGGATGGTACTTTGACAGCTCTAGGTTGGGATCAGGGAGTCCTTAGTGCACTTTAGTAAATAAGTCCTTAGTGCACTTTAGTAAATATGCCCCTTACTGTCCCAGTAAAGTTTAGACACAAAAATTGTCCACATTATTCCTAAGTTGTTATTTTGTGAAATTTAGCAAGGCTGATGCTATATCTTTTTATGCATTTATGATCAGTAAAGATGAATCTGTTTCATATATATATAACTGGAGTCTTATTGCTCCAAGTACCAAATGTGTTGCATGCTTAAAGTCCAGTATAAGAGACACATATGATTAATGTTTCCTTGTTATTTTGCAAAATTTTCAAGAAGATTAAAAACCAGAGCACAGATTTTTATTGTACTTCCTGCCAGCTTGGGTAAAGAAAGAAGCCAGGTTGGAAGGAGGTTATATTACTAACAGCCATGATCCTTCATTATGGTCATGGGCCATGGTTCCTAGAATTGTTATATATAATAAAGAATATTAACCCCATGCATCATTTAGTGATACCTAACCTTCAGAATGCACCAAACAGCAGGCAAAGGAACATCAAAATGCTGATTTTGTATTCCAGGAAGATGAAATTGAAGCTTCCACCAAGTGTGTGTAGACATCCATAGGGTGCTGCTAGTAGAAAGGTGTGTGTGCTTGTTCTAATGGGGAAATGTCCAGAGAGAAGAAGTTCCTGAAATGTGATACGTCAGCTCATATCTGTGTAATATTGCTTTGCTTTGTATTCTTTGTGTTCCATTTAAACTGCATAGAGTGACAATACTTCATTGAGTTCCCTGTAAACCGCCTTGATTCCATGGATAAAGTGGTATATAAAACCAAAAAATAATTTGTTTTAAGCGCCATCAAGTCAATGCTGACTCAGAAAATCCTAGGTTTTCTTGGCAAGATATAACTAGAGGCAGATTGTTGGGTCTTTTCTTCTGGGGCAATGGAGTAAAGCAACAGGAGTACCAGTGGGAATTGAACCCTGATTGCTTGGATAGTAGGCTACTCCTCCATGCTATATGACTCATTAGTCACCTTTGCTCCACTCACCCTTGGGTATGAGATACATCACTCACATTACATCACTTTACAGGAACATCTCCTCTCTGGGCATTTCCCCATTATAACAAGCACACACAGATTTTTCCTGGTAGAACCCTAAAGGTCTCTACACACACTTGGCCAAAGCTCCACCTCATCTTCCTGAATAAGAAATCTCCAGTTCAAAGCTCCTTTCCCTGCTTTTTGGTGCACTCTGAAGCTCAGCTACTACTACATTACCAGCGTGGAAGACAGACCTGGCAATATATTTTAATATCTTACCATGAAGATGAGCCCACCAGGTTAAAAGGCACTCAATGGACTACTGGGGAAGAGTTGAAGATTCTTCAGATTAAAGCCAGAATTTATGATGTGGTTGGAACAAAGCCCTTGGGATGTCTGACTGCTGATGTAGCTGACATGAAATGAAAGTCAGAAGCTGCAAAGATTTCTTACATATTGGGATATGGAATGCACAAAGCATTTACCAATGGAAACTGGAGGTGGTCAAGAATGAAACGGAACATATAGAATGCAATTTGTTGGGTGTCAGTGAACTGAAATGAAATGGCATCGGGCACTTTGAAAGTGAAGGCAATCTAAAATGTCTGCTTATCAAGATCAGGGAACATAGTCTTAAAATGTGCCTGTACTTTAATATGAAGAAGTCAAATATCCTGATAACTAGCAAAATCAATAATTTCATCCTTGATGGATAAGAATAGAAATAGTTGACAACTTTAACCTGCTGGATCAATAATTATTGATTATAATCAATAATGAAACGGCAAGTAGTTAAGAAATCCAACACATTGCTCTTTGCAAAATGGCTATGAAGGACCTAGATAAGATTTTCAAGTTACAAGACAAAGATTCAACATGTTTTCAATAATGTCATATGGATGCAAAAGTTGGACAGTGAAGAAGAAAGACAGGAAGAAAATCAGTGCCTTTGAATTATGGTGCTGGTGAAGAATACCATTGACTGCCTGAAGAACAAATCAATCAGTTCTAGAGGAGATCAAATCTAAGCTTTCCTGAGAAGCTCAAATGACAAGACTTAGACTTCCCTATTTTGGACTTTTTTTCTGTGCTACTAGCTCCCTGATGCCATCTTGGTCTCCTCACTGTCCAAACATAACAATTTAACATCATAAAGATACCAGAATCAAGACCATGGTAGCAACATTGTTCTACTGTATGGCAGTTACCTGTAGGGTCATGGTAGGTGGAATCCAGCCTCATGGTTTCCAGCAAATGTTCTAGAATCTTCTCTGGTGTGCCAAACATTACAGTGTACCTGAGAAGAAGGGCAGGCAGCTGGTCACAGAGCTGGCAGAGCACTTGTAGCGCTATACAAATGATAAGTAGTAGTAATAATAGTAGTACTATCATAAGTTGTATCAGAACATAAATTATTACTACTGGTTATTAGAAATAACAAAACTTCTATTATGAAATTGGAAAAGAAATATGTACAGTAGATCAGTAATATCTCCATTAAGACTATGCTAGGTAGAAAAATTACCTTTTAAAATTATCTTCTTCCAAGTAGACTATAATGGGCCTGATTGCTAAAGGTAGTTCTTTTAGAGGGTCATTTTTAAGAGTTAACATAGGCTAATGCCATTAATGTGTGTTTGTCACAGGGGCCATTTTTGTTTGATGAGCTTTGCAGCAAATAACACATATTAATTGTTTAATAAATTGCCCTCTATTTATCTAAATTATTGTCCGTCTTTCCATTTCTCAAGGTAGAATACAAAAATCTAAATCAAGATTTAGTGCAACATGGGGGAAAGAAGCAAAGACCATAGTGGTAGAAAATTAGATTCATCATATATTCCTGGAACAGGTACAGACGTGGTAGGAGCAGTGCCAGCCTCCAACCACAGAACAGGTACAGCACCAGTAGTAAAGGCACAATCTTACCATGTTAAGCTATGTCAGTTTGTAAACAGTGTCCATGGCACAGTCATCCCATAAATGGACATCCTGACTAAAAAACAACCAGGGTATTTTGGGAAACCTGAGCATCTCAGGGATACAGGGCCTGTAAATGCTGCAAAGTTGCAAGCAGTCATTGAAAATCAATAGAAAAGCCATCTGTGACATGGATGTAGCGTACTTAGAACTTATTTGGGAAACTGTTTGCTGATTAGCTGCAACTCCTTGAGGACTCTTTTCCAGGACCAATACCACCTTCCCATGTTCAGTCAGACGCACGGTGTTGGCCTCAACATCCTACAAGTAGAAAGAGAGACAAGTGGGCAAAGGAACAGCAATTGTCAGTGTTTATGGCACAGGTCAGGAGCAGCAAAATCTGTAGAGTGGCACATTTCAGTAACAGGAGGATCTGAGGCACAGCTAGATAATAACATGGTTCATTGCACAGCATGGTACTGACAGTGTCCAATGTTCCTACAAAGTTGTGCTGGAGTCCTCCACCATCTACTGCTGCCGGTAGAGGCTGGTGTTGCAGAGGTCACCAGCACAACTTCATGGGAACATTGGTAGTGTCTGCAACACAGTTTTATTGAAACGGATTATCACTATTTCAGCACATCTATCATTTATTTGTCAAAATCTAGTTTTGTGATTTGGGGCTCTGGTACAGCTGCCCAATTGGTACTCCACTCTTGTCAGGACGCCATCCTCCCATAGGAAGCTTTACTTACCCTGAGGATGCGGTTGAAGTCTTGCTTGTCCACCCGTAGGAAGTGGCAGTTATCTTCTCGCAAGATGATAGTGGCGGCCCGTGGGGCATCATTCACTAGTGCCAGCTGCCCAAAATCATCACCCTCATGAAGTGTTGTCACGAGACCCTGAGAGAGGGAGAATGGAAGTAGTCAGTGACAAGTCTGAGCCTGCAGAATGTAAGGGGCCAACATGGTCCCATAAACTCATTGTAATGGGGTAACAATACATCTAGATCTAGGCTCAAGAAGTGGGTACAATCCAGCACAGGGTTTGAATCTCTCCTGCTACTCAGAGTGAGGTTGAAGGAAGCAGCAGACTGTCAGGAAGAGGCTGCCCAGATAGTAACATAGTAAATGACGGCAGATAAAGACCAGTATGGTCCATCTAGTCTGCCCAGTAAGATGGCAGGAGTAGGTGCACCTGCCACTCTGTGCAGGCCACCCCTCCCCATGTCTTTGTTTAGGGGTGAACCCACCGCTGCATGTAGGACACCCCTATTTGTTGAGAAATTAGATGGTTCCGTTTATTTTGATTTTATCCTGTTGCTGTAAAGGGATCCACTGTGTCTGTCCCATGCCATTTTGAATTCCGTCACTGTGTTTGCCCCCACCACTTCCATCAGGAGGGCATTCCAAGCATCCACCACCCTTTCAGTGAAAAAGTATTTCCTGACATTGCCTTTCAATTTACCACCTTGCAGCTTCATGTTATGCTCTCTAGTTTTACAGCTTCCCCGTCTTTGGAAGAGGTTTGTTTGTTCATTATTTCTCTTTAAGTATTTAAAGGTCTGAATCATATCTCCCCTATCGCTCCTCTCCTCCAGAGTGTACATATTTAGGTCTTCAAGTCTCTTCTCATAAGGCTTCTGATGCAGGCTCCAAATCATTTTCGTCACCTTCCTCTGAACAGTTTCCATTCTTGTTACATCCTTTGCAAGATACGGTCTCCAAAACTGAACACAGTATTCCAAGTGAGGCCTCACCAGTGACTTATACAGTGGCATTAGTACCTCTTCCTTTCTGCTGGTAATACCTCTTTGTATGCAACGCAACATCCTCCTGGCTTTTGCCACTGCCTTGTCACACGGTTTTGCCACCTTGAGATCCTCAGAAATAATCACACCAAGGTCCTTCTCCTGGTCCGTGCACACCAACCTCTCGCCCCCTATCGCATACATTTCCGCTGGATTTCTTCTTCCCAAGTGCATGACTCTGCACTTTTGGATTAAATCTTAACTGCCAGGCATTAGACCATTCTTCCAGCTTTTGTAGATCTTTCCTCATGTTTTCCACTCCCTCAGGGGAGTCCACTCTGTTGCAAATTTTCATGTCATCTGCAAAAAGACAGACTTTTCCATTCAGTCCTTCAGCAATATCAGTCACAAATACATTGAACAGTGCCGGGCCCAGGACCAAACCATGGGGCACCCCGCTAATCACCCTCCTTTCATCCGAGTGAGCTCCATTTACCATTACCTTCTGTTTATCAGTCAACCAATTTCTGATCCATTTCACCACCTTGGGACCCATCCCCAAACTACTGAGTTTATTGATAAACCTCCTATGAGGAACAGTATCAAAGGCTTTGCTGAAATCCAGGTAGATGACATCCATCGCATGCCCCTGATCTAGATCTCTGGTCACCCAGTCAAAGAAGTCAATCGGATTTGTTTGGCAAGATCGTCCTTCGGTAAAACCATGTTGCCTCGGATCATGCAACCTGTTGGTTTTGAGAAAGTCCACTATTCGCTCTTTCAGGAGCACCTCCATCACTTTTCCCGCCTCAGAGGTAAGGCTTACGGGCCTGTAGTTTGTCACTTCTTCCCTGTCACTGCTTTTGTGAAGAAGTACCACATCAGCCCTTCTCCAGTCCTGAGGAACTTCTCCTTTTTCCAAGGATCTGTTGAAAACATCCTTTAACGGCCCTACAAGAACCTCTCTGAGCTCTTTCAGTATCCTGGGATGTATCCCATCCAGTCCCATGGCCTTGTGCACTTTCAATTTTGTAAGTTGTCTAACACATCATCTTCTGTGAATGGTATGGTATCTTCTTCATTCCCATTTTTATATTTGCGAGTCACAGGTGGTCCTTCTCCAGGATTTTCTTTAGTAAAAACAGAGCAGAAGTATTTGTTTAGCAATTTTGATTTTTCAATGTCACTTTCCACAAGTCTGTTCCCAGCACTTCTGAGTCCTGCAATTCCACCTCTGATTTTCCTCCTCTCCTGAATATACCTGAAGAAAGTTTTATCACCACACTTCACATCTTTAGCCATCTTTTCCTCTGCCTTTGATTTTGCTTTCCTTATTTCTATTTTTGTCTCTTTTAGTTTGATCCTGTATTCCTTTCTGTGTTCCTCTGTTTGCAAGCTTTTGAATTTTGTGAAAGCTGTGTTTTTTGCCTTTATTTGAGCAGCTACTTCTTTGGAAAACCAAATAGGTTTCCTTCTCCTCTTGTTTTTATTTACTTTCCTTACATATTTATCTGTTGCCCCTTTTATTGCCACCTTTAGTTTAGCCCATTGCAATTCCACTTCTCTTATCCCCTCCCACCCTGCCAACTCCTCCTTCAGGTACTTGGCCATTTTACCGAAGTCAGTGTTTTTGAAGTTTAGGACTTTGAGCTTGCTATGAATGGACTGCACCTTGGCTTTTATCTCAAACCACACCGTGTGATGATCGCTGCTGCTCATAGGGGCACCCACCCGGACATTTGACATGCTATCACCATTGGTGAGCACTAAATCCGGCACTGAGCTTTCCCTGGTTAGTTCCATCACCATTTGTCTAAGTAACGCATCTTGGAAAGTATCCACAATTTTTTTGCTTCTTTCCAGATTTGCAGAAGGAGTAATCCAATCCACATCGGGTAGATTAGTCACCCAATATGATCACTTCCCCCTTTGTGGCTATCTTGGTTATATCTATCAATTCATTATCTATTTCTTCGATTTGAGTCGGAGGTCTGTGGACTACAGCAGTATGGATGACAGTGCCATCTCCTCTTTTCAACACAATCCAGAGCGCTTCTTCTTTTCCCCATGCCCCCTGCATTTCAGTAGCTTTAATATTGCTTTTGACATACAAGGCTATTCCTCCTCCTTTTCCACTTTCTCTGTCTCTTCTGAATAGATTATAGCCAGCTATGCCTATATCCCAATCATGCGATTCATTAAACCATGTTTCTGTAATGGCCACAATGTCCAAGTCCATTTCCACCATTAGGGCTTCCAGGTCTGGAACTTTATTGGCTACGCTTCGAGCATTTGTGCTCATTGCTTTCCAGCATCTAACTGGCTTGCATGTATTTTGCATTGATTTTGTTCTGCCCACTTCTTCCCACTTGTCCTTGATGTGTGGTTTAAAAGTGTGACTGTTTCTGATGTTATTCTGCTTTTGCCGGGAGTGACATCCTGAACTTGTCCTTCCCCATCTGTCACCCCCTTTTTCTAGTTTAAATGCATATCCACATACTGCCTGAATTTTTCACTTAGGATTCTTTTCCCTGTGACAGAGAGATGTAGTCCATCAGCACAGTATAGTCTCTTGTTGGTGCATCTGTTTCCCCAGTCGCCTATAAATCTGAATCCTTCTTGTTTGCACCAGGTCTGGAGCCATGTATTAAAGCTGTTTAAGTGATGCAGCCTTTCTGCCCCCTTACCAAGAACAGGCAGAACTTCTGAGAATGCTACAGTGTTAACAATAGGCTTGAGTTTTTCTCCTAGCGCTTGGAAGTCCCTTTGAACTGTAGAGGTGCTGTTTCTAGCCAGGTGGAGAGCAAATTCTCTCAGGAAGAGGAGAAAGGAGTTTTCAGCCAAGGCAAAGCTCTGAACCTAATCCGAGTAGTCCCTAGATTTTCAGTGCAATTTGCGGATCTACAGTACATATTCCTCTTCCAAGAAGTGATTTTTGTGTAGGGGGAATGCTTAAGCTAGTGGTGCACCAAAACATTTTCTGCTGCCATGTAACCGAAAACCAAGAATTTGAAATGCTCCCCTTTAAGTTTAGTGCTACACATGCACCACTGTGCACTACTGATACTACATCAGGTTTTTATGTTCCTGTATATTGCTCTTATCGGTTTAATGCAAGGTATCATAGCTTGCAATGAATCCATCAGTATAATCAGAACTTCACACCTTAACTCAATAGCTTGCCTTCCACCTCGCTCCCAAGGATCTCTAACTGTACACTGTGGTCAAGTGCTACCGCTGTATTGGGACATTTAGTGGTAGTCACTATCCAGATACTACTCCTGAATATCTAGATTTTTTTACATACAAGCGTTTAAAAAATACACTGATTGATGTTGATGAATACTGACCCCAGTATTTCCAAGCCAAATTGAAGTTACAAAGATTTGTTCTGTTCTACCTTGAGAGCGAGAGCTGTCTTGCTTTTCATTGATCACAGCACTCACCTTGTCATGAGTAACGACATTGACAGAGCCCTTCCAGATTATGTACCAGGATGTGCCCTTGTCTCCCTGGCTGAACACTGCAAAGAGAGAGACATCTGAGCTCAGATCCCAGCACTGAGAACAGTGACAAAGGCTCACACTTCAAGCTGAGGTTATTCAAAAACAAAAACATTACTTTCTATTCTTTCCAAACTATTGTGGACTGAGGATGGCTGGCTGGCTATGTCAGAGGCAAAACAACTCTGAAAATTACTACTACTACTACTACTACTACTATTTACCACTTATAGAGTGCCACGCATGCAGCGCTGTACAGCTAACCTACAAGAGGCAGCCAAAATGCAAGAGAAAGTCCCTGCCCATCAGAGTCGTGTTTATTGGAGCTTACAATCTAGTCATAACATTACAGAGCATTGGTCGGTTTAGTGCAAGGCACGGTATGGTCTATACAATTGGTCATGAGAGTTGATGGGAGTTAAGATAAGATAAGGATAGAAGTCAGGATCTGAAAGCGACGGTGAAAAGGTGGGTCTTTAACCTGGATTTGAAGAGGGCCAGGGAGGGTGCCTGGCATATAGACACAGGTAGGCTGTTCCAGGCGTGAGGTGCAGCAAGGTGAAAGGAGCGAAGTCGGGAGTTAGCGGTGTGGGTGAAAGGCATAGATAGAAGTAATTTACTAGAAGAGTGCAAGTTCCGAAAGGGGATGAGATAAGGGATGAGAGGTATTGAGGGGCCGTAGAGTGAATGCATTTATAGGTCAGTAGGAGAAGTTTGAATTGGATGCGGAATTGGACAGGGAGCCAGTGAAGTGACTTGAGAAGATGAGTAATGTGGGCATGGCGAGACTGGAGGAAGATTAGTCGAGCAGCGTGATTTTGTATAGATTGAAGGGGAAGGAGGTGGCTGACAGGGAGACCAGCAAGGAGTAGGTTGCAATAATCGAGGCGAGAGGAGATTAAGGAGTAGATAAGCGTTTTGGTGGTGTGTTCAGAGAGGAAGGGGTGGATTTTGCCAATGTTGTAGAGGAAGAAGCGGCAGATCTTGGCTACAAGCTGGATATGTGCGGAGAAGGAGATAGAGGTGTCAAAGATAACCCCTAGGTTGCGGGCCGAGGGAACAGGAAGGATAGTAGCTCTGTCCACATAGACTGAGAAAGGGAGAAGAGGAGGGAGGAGTTGGGGGGGGGGGGGAAAGACAAGGAGTTCAGTCTTGGCCATGTTCAATTTCAATCGGTGATAAGACATCCAGGCAGCGATGTCGGAGAGGCAGGCAGAGATCTTGGACTGGGTTGCTGGAGAAATATTAGGTGTAGAGAGGTAGATTTGGGAGTCATTGGCATAAAGATAGTACTGAAAGCCGTGGGAGGAGATAAGCGTGCCAAGGGCTTGGGTGTAGAGAAATAAAAGGAGGGGGTCCAAGACGGATCCCTGGGGTACACCTACTTGGAGAGGGGTAGGGGAGGAAGAGGAGCCGCCAGAGCATACACTGAATGAGCGATGGGAGAGGTAGGAGGAGAACTAGGATAGTACCAGGTCCTTGAACCCAAGGGAGGAGAGGGTGGTGAGGAGAAGATTGTGGTCAACGGTGTCAAAAGCAGCAGAGAGATCAAGAAGGATGAGAATAGAGTAGAGGCCCTTAGATTTAGCCAGGAACAGGCCTTTGGAGACTCTTGCGAGAGCCGTTTCAGTGGAGTGTAAGGGACGGAAGCCAGATTGTAGTGGGTCCAGGAGGGCCTGGGAGGTGAGGAAGTCGAGGCAGAGGTGGTGGACTGCTCATTCTAGTAGTTTGGATATGAAGGGAAGGAGGGAGATGGGCCGATAGTTAGAAGGGCATGTGGGATCGAGTGAGGGTTCCTTGAGGAGGGGTGTGACAACAGCATATTTGAAGTCAACGGGGACAGTTGCAGTGGAGAGTGAAAGGCTGAGGATATGAAAGATGGGGGGTACAATGGTGGGGGAGATGGGGTGTAAGAGATGGGTGGGGATAGGGTCAGATGAACAGGTGGTGGGTTTGGAGGCGGTAAGGAGGAGTGCGGTTTCTTCTTTAGAGATCGGAGTGAAGGAGGAGTGGGTAGCGTAGGAAGTACGGATGGGGCAGGTAGATGAGGGGTTGGGGAATTGGAGGGTAATCTTATGGATTTTGTCATGGAAGTAGTCGGCTAGGGTTTGGGCAGAAAGGGAGGGTGGGACCGGGGGGGGCAACCTTAAGGAGAGAATTGAGGGTGTTAAAGAGATGGCGAGGATCAGAGGCGAGGGAGTTGGTCAGGTGGATATAGTAGTCTTGCTTGGCAAGTGCTATGGCAGACTGGACGGTGCCAAGTATGAATTTGAAGTGTAGAAGGTCCTCCGGGGAGCGGGATTTGGACCAAGCACATGCACAGGTGCGTAGATAGCGGGTTGTGGGCGAAAGCCAGGGCTGGGGAGTAGATCATTTGACTGGACCTGGGGTGGGTGGGGCAAGAGTGTCAAGAGCTGAGGATAGTATAGCATTGTAGGAAGATAGTGCCTTGTCGACGGACTTGGAGGATATAATGGAGGAAAGAGATGGAGAAATGGTGGCAGAGAGAGTTAGGGGATCAATATTATGGAGGTCAGAGGAGACAGGACGAGGTTGAGACGGCGGAAGCTGAAGAGTAAAGGTTAAAAGGTGATGGTCAGATTAGGGAAGGATTGAGTTGCGGAAGTTTAAGGGAGAGAAATTAGAGAAGAGTATTAGGTCAAGGCAGTGGCCGTGTAGGTGGGTGGGGGTGGTGGAGCAAAGTTGGAGGTCGTACGTGGAGATGAGGACAAGGAACTTTGAGGCATGGGGGTCGGAGGGGTTGTCGACGTGAATGTTAAAATTGCCAAGAATAAGAGTGGGGGAGGAGGGATCTAGAAAGGCGGAGAGCCAGGAGTCGAAGTCGGTGAGGAAGGTTGATTGGGATTTGTCGGGTGGGCGATAAATAACAGCAACACGGAGGGGAAGTGGTATGAGGAGGTGAATGGAGTGGACTTCAAAGGAGAGGGGGGAGGGTGACTGAGGTAGCAGGAGAGGTTGGAATTGGCAGGAGGGAGAAAGTAGGAGACCAACACCACCAC
Organism: Ichthyophis bannanicus; assembly: GCA_033557465.1. Classification (NCBI taxonomy): domain Eukaryota; kingdom Metazoa; phylum Chordata; class Amphibia; order Gymnophiona; family Ichthyophiidae; genus Ichthyophis; species Ichthyophis bannanicus. The sequence continues at coordinate 734,742,629 of CM066033.1, read as the reverse complement.
CGCGACCAGTAGATCGAGGTGTATGGGAGAACTGGAAACCCCCATAGCAGAGAGAAGCAATGGATGCGGTGTCATCTGGGGGGAGCCAGGTCTCAGTCAGGGCAAGAAGGTGTAGGGCATTAGAGATAAAGAGATCGTGAGTAAAAGGAAGTTTGTTAGTGACTGAGCATGCGTTCCATAGGGAACATGAAAACGGGAGAGCAGAGGGGGGAACGAGAGGGATATGGATAAGGTTAGATAGAAACATAGAAATATGATGACAGAAAAAGACCACATGGCCTATCTAGTCTGTCCTTCCATAACAACTACAACAGTCCCCTTTTTACCTTTAGAGATCCTCTGTGTTTGTCCCATGCTTTTTTGAATTCAGTTACTGTCCTCATCTCTACCACCTCCACTGGGAGACTATTCTCCACTGGGAGATAAGTTACATGAGGATTTCTTATCAGAGTAACGTGAGGCTTTATTTCTAGGGAAGTGCAGAGATTTAGAGGGAGCAGGGAGCGGGTGGATATGTCTGGGTGAGTGTGCCCTCCAAGAGGGACTTGAGAGAATGGAGGTGAGGGGTGAAAAAGGGGTGATGTTGATGGTATCAGATAGGCTATGTGAGGATTTCTTTTTGGAGATAAGGTTGGGGTTGATATCTGTATGAGTGATTGGGGGATGAGTGAGGGAGGGTGGAAAATTACTACTGCTACTCCTAATTATTTACAGGATGGGATGAAATTTAGCAACTTGGCATGGTGAAAAGACTCATCAAGTTTGAAATGGGCCAGTTTGGAACAGAGGTTCCAGATAAAAAAGCCCCCTCCCCAAAAAAATGGCCAAAATGAATTTCTATGGGAGAAGTTCCAGTTTCTGCAGCATAAAAACTTACATACAGTGAAATGCAGTCAGAGACCAAGAAAGTGTGGCAAAAAGATACTGCACTATTTCCCATCCTGTTGGGTGCCACAGGCTTGCTTAAGAGGAATTTACAAGCATACCTTGACAAATTACACATACATGTTACTTCTTAGGAACTACAGAATGAGGCTTTCTTTGGCACGATACAAGTACTATGCTAAGGGTTAGCAATACATTTGAAAAACTGAGATCGTATGTATTCCAAATAGTATAAACCATTATAAAGAACAAAAGGCTGAATATTCAGCCGCAGCGGCTAGGATGATTACAGCGGCTAGCCATTGCCACGAACACTGAACCCAGCGGCATCCATATTCAGCCGCTGCCCGGTTAGCTTCAGCGGTGAAAGTTAGAACAGTCTTTCATGTGCCTAACTTTTGCCATCAAGGGATAATCGGGCAGCAGCTAAATATTGCTACTGACTGGTTATACCCGGGTGCCACCCATAGAATGTCCTGGAACGCTGAATAACCCGCTTAGAGACATTTACACGGTTAGCAGGTCTGCAAACCATGTAGATGCCGTTCAGTGTTGAGCCCAAAATTACTGTACATGTAGATAGTCATGGTTTAATGAGAGAAAGCCAACATGGATTTAGCTAAGGAAGGTCTTGTCTTACTAATCTCTTATATTTTTTTGCAGATGTGAGTAAACAGATAGTTATAGGTGAGCCATTGATATAGTGTATCTGAATTTTCAGAAAGCCTTTGATAAGATCCCTCATGAGAGACTCTTGGGGAAATTAGAAAGTCATGGGATAGGAGGCAGTGTACTATTGTGGATTAGGAACTGGTTAAAAGATAGAAGGCAGAGGGAAGGCTAAATGGCTTATTTTCTTAATGGAGAAAGGTGAGTAGTGGCATATATATTTATTTATTATGTTTAAGAATTTTTTTATACCTCTTTATCCTACGGTCAAAGTGGTTTACATTGTAACAGAACAATTTACATTAAACAGGGAAGTCAACCTGGATTAACACTGATATATGTATTTGTGGAATAACTATGTACATTTTTACATTTATGGAGGTATTGAGGTTTAGGGGAAGCTGATCTGTACTGGGCCTACTGTTTTCTCGTATATTTGTAACTGGAAATAATGAGTGAGATGATCATCTTTATAGATGACACAAAATTACTCAAAGTTGTTAAAAAACAAAAGGATCGTTTATTTATTATTTATTTAAAGTCTTTTCTATCCCGCGCTCTTTTTTCCACTTTCCATTTGATTTTATTGTACACCGCTCTGACGCATACACTTGGGAGGTATATCAAGCGATAAATAAAGATAAAGATAAAGATTTAAAATCAGCTAGCTTTACAGTCAACAGCAAATTTGTACAGTACAGGCCGAGCCAGTATTACACTTACAATGAACAGGTTTTGCAACTTGGACTAACTGGGGTAACTATGTACAGGCTGCGAAGCAGGTCAGCTTGGCAGCTCATTTAAGTAACTACGGTATATAAAATTCCAAGAGGACCTTGAGAAATTGGGAAACTGGGCATCCAAATGGCAAATGAAATTTAATGTAGAGAAGTGCAAAGTTAAGCACTTAGGGAAGAATAATTCAAACTATGTATGTATTATGCAAGGTTCCACATTAGGAATCACCACCCAGGAAAAGGAGCTGGGCTTATCGTGGATAATAAGTTGAAACCCTATGCCTAATGCAGCCAGGAAAGCAAATAGAATGCTAAGAATCATAAGGACAGGAATGGAGAATAAAACCAAGGATATTATCTGTATCACTCCGTGGTGCAAAAGCACCTTGAATATTGGTTGAAATTCTGGTCGTCATATCATAAAAAGAATGTACGAGTAGCAGAATTAGAAAAGGTATAGAGAAGAACGACCAAAATGATAGAGGGGATTGAAGGATACCCCTATGAGGACAGGCTTAAAAGGTTAGGGCTGTTCAATATGGAATAAAGACAGCTGAGGAGAGATATGATAGAGGTTTATAAAATAAAAGTGGAGTGGAACAGGTAAACATAGATCAGCTGTTTACTCCTTCAAAAAGTAGAAAGACTAGGGGACAGGCAATGAAGTTACAATGTAGCACATTTAAGACTAATTCGAGAAAATATTTTTTCAGTGGATGCGTAATCAAACTCTGGAATTCATTACCAAATGATGTAGTAAAGGTTCTTAGTGTTGCTGTGTTTAAAAGAAGTTTGGACAAGTTCTGGAGGAAAAATCCAACAACCATTATTAAAGAGGACCAGGGAAATTCACTGCTTACCCCTGCAATAAGCAGCATGGAAATTGGCCCGGGAGAGAAGAGCTACCGGGCCTGGACTGGAGGCAGCATGGCAAGCCATGCAATTTTCAGGTAAGTTTGCCGCATTGCCTCCAAAGTGTGGACCTGGTGGGGGTGGGGGCGTGGGCACCAGCCGCAAGCATGAGGTCGCTCGCCCCAGATACCTAGGGGGCTCAGAACACCACTGTATAACATCCCAAATTTATGTTAGGAAAGTAAATAAATGTAAGATCACAAAAAGATGTATGGTTTTCAAAAGGGGGGGGGGGGGCGGGCGGGCGCTAGTGAGCCTAAGAAAGATGGCCACATGAACCCGTCACTCCTCTGATCCCCAGGCCTCCAAATGTGACTTCACAAGCTCCAGTATGCTTATCTCAATTTTGGTGATGACATTGATGTGCTGAGGGTTCCTTCTGACGGCTGAGCGGTGTCAGGTTAGTCTAACGCATGGCATTATAGTGCCAGAGAGGGCTGTGGCCATTGTGCTGGCTGCAGGTCAACAGCATAGCGCCCCCTCATGTGCATTCCCGCCACCGCGTTTGTTCTTTCCCACCGCAAGGCTCGAAGTTGTGGCTTGACTTGGAGCTTTAGAGTACATTGAAGGGCTACCTTGCAGGGTGCCTGCAATGGCTCCATGCACACTGTGAGTCCATGATTGGAGGCCTTATGGGGACCACTTGCCTGCAACTGTGTTGAATTTCCTTTGGAAGTGTCCTCAGGCCACTCTTGGTGGATGTGCCCCCCTTGCCCATCTGATGGAGGCTGGTGAGTGGGAATAAGATGCGGTCTGCTCCTGCTGCCCTCTCAGTCTGCTACTTGCTGTTGGAAGTTTGAATCTCTCCCCCAAAGCACAGTAATTGAAGGTTGATTTACCGCAATGTCCCATATTGCCTGGATTCTCCCCCCAATTACCACTCACTGCTGCTGTGATGTGAGGTCTGGACCTTTGGTGGGTGCTCCCTACAGTCTTTGTGGCCTACTCAGCTGTAAAAGGACCTAACTCATAGGATATTGCTATTGCTATCAGGGCACTGAGAAACCTTCATATGTTATGGCTGAGAAACCTTCATATGTTACAGTATTAGCTCAATTTGCCAGAGACACTAGGACTCCAGCCCTTAACATCTCCTCTGCAAGCGAAGCCCTGACTGGCCCTGGGGCCACCAAGGAGAGGGGTAAAGACTCTGCTTCTGTCCTTGCTATGAAAGTTGATCTGATGGAAATCCTGCAGGAGCTGTGGCTCTTTCATGTGGACTTTGGGAAAGCTGTAAGTGATATGAAGACTGAGATTAAAGCCTTGGATGACAGAGTTTCCCAGAATGAGATCAACATTAGTGAGCAGATCAATGCCACTGTCCTTTTTCAATCCAAATTTCACAAATTGAATACATTTACTAAGGAACTATGGGGTCATAATGATGATTCGGAGAATAGACAGCATAGAAACAACCTTCACATTTTGGATCTCCCTGAGGCACCAGATGTCCAGGAGGATGTGAGACAGCTGGTGCAACAGTTATTTGCTCATTGCGTGCCTGGAGCCCCAGGCCTAGTTCACCTGGAAAGGGCTCACTGGGGACTGTGGTCATGTTCCTGGATGGTCAGTCCCTGCCAGACAGTGGTGGTGTGCTTTCATTACATTTGAGGACAAGATGATGCTGTTACAAAGTCTCAAAAGCAATAAGGTCTGTCTCTCCAAGGCCATGATGTCTATATCTTTCAGGACCTTTCACAATACATTCTAGAGTGGCGAAAGAGCTTCAAGCCCCTTTTGCAGGAACAGAACATACGTTATTGATGGGGCTTCCCTTTTGCACTAATTTTTGAGTTGGACCATGTTCATCACAAAATAACTGAACTGGAGGCCTGTTTGGAGATGGTGGGGTACTTGTGGGGCAGGGGTTCGAGCAAACTTTCTGCTGGAAGGAAGAGAAGAAGGGTCATACAGCTTGTGATGCAAGTCTGGAACCTATCTGGGGAGGATACGGGCAGAGGCATGGACACTTCCAGACCCCCGTGATTATCTGCAAAGATATCTTGTTGGACACTCCATCCAGTTTCTGACAACCTCTCTTTGGGGCTGCTTTGATGTTTGATTTGGTATTATGATAGTTATTTGTTCTATTCCTCCTGCTGGGAGAAAGTTGCTAATTTGAGTTTGGGTGGTTAGAGGGTATGGTGTGATCAGAGGTTTGAGTGGGGAGTGTGAGTGAGTTTGAGTCTCTGTGTACTTTGGGGCTAGGGGGAGTGGTGGGAGAGAGGCACTATGGGGCTTGGCTGAAGAGGGGGGCCTTCTTCCTCTTGCTTTGTTTCACCTCTGTTTTCTTAGAGGACCCAGACAGTAGGGAGTTGGCTCCAGATGGTGACTGGTTGAGAGGGTTGCTTGGGGTGAGCATTACATGTGTTGTGAGAGAGACTGCGAGGGGATGGAGGAAGGTGAAGGTTTGGTTCATCAGGGCCTACCTGTGTGCCATGTTAATGGTGCTACTTAGTGGAAGTTTTACTAAGAGGGGTTTCCTTGGGGGAATTTGGGGTTGGGCGGGAGTGGGGCTGGGAGGGGGGTATGTGTTGAGTAGATGGTGTGTTTGGAAGGAAGGGAGGGTTGGGAAAGAGCAGATGTATGGGGAAGTTGCAATATGCTGGGTTGGGCTGCTGGTGTTGCATTAATGGTGTGGTGTACTTCTGTTCCAGGGTGCAACTGCTAACCTGGAATGTTAGAGGTCTTTGTAGTCCTATTAAGAGGAGAAAGGTACTGATGCAGCTATGGAGGGAAAAAGCAAATGTTGTCTTGCTATAAGAGTCTCACACTGTGGGAGAGGGCCACCAGTATTTGAAGTCTAAATATTACTCCCAAGTTTTTGCAACTAATGTCTCCTCTTTCAAGAGGGGAGTAGTAACTATGATTAGTAAGAGCTGTCCATTTCAAGCTCAAGATATGGTTCCTGATGCAGAGGGTAGGTTCCTTGTTATGAATAGCTGCTTGAATGGAGTGTTGTATTCTGTGGTGAATGTACATATACCACCTGCACAAGTTGTGTCAATCTTGGAGCATTTGTTTGAGGCCATCAAGTGTGGGACATGGGGTAAGCTGTTCCTGGGGGACTTCAATTGCAAGCTTATGGGGTGGATCGCTCTGGGGGAGCTTTGGAGAGTTTAGATTGTTGGATGAATGGAGGATCCTCCACCCAGGGGAGTGGTATTAAACTTATTTCTTTGCTTTGCATAATAATTATTCCCATATTGATTTCTGATTGCTTCCATGTGAACTCCATCCGGTTCTGAGTAAGTCAGTTATTGGGTCCTTTGGGATCTCCGATCATGTACCTCTGAGCCTGGGACAGAGTGGTGGAGTCTCCTCCACTTTCTTGGTCCATGCGTAGGGGACTGTTGAAGAAGCCTGACTTTCTCAGAGATCTAACAGCAGGATGGCAGGAATATTTGAAGTTCAATGATGTGGATGATATTGCTGCCTCTTCCTTGTGGGAAGCAGGTAACACGGTACTTAGGGGACAGGTGATCTCCCTCATCTGCAGGTTTGGTAAGCAGGAAAAGCTGAAAATTGCTGAGCTGCAGAAGGAAATTCGGGAGTTGGAAAGCCGACATAAGCAGGGGGCAGGGGAGAGAACATGGAGGCTCTTGGTGCACAAAGCCTTTGACACCGTTCTGCACAGGCAACTTACCAACAAACTGAGCACCCTAGGGATGGACCCTAAAGTTACTGATTTGATTAGAAATTGGTTGAGGGGGAGACAACAAAGGGTACAGGTAAATGGCACTCCTCTGAGGATAGGGAGGTTACCAGTGGTGTGCCATAGGGATCTGTCCTTGGTCCGATTCTTTTTGTAAACACAGCTAAATAAATAAACATCTTTGTTAGTGATATTGTGGAAGGGCTGTCGGGTAAGGTTTGCCTCTTTGCGGATGATACCAAAATCTGCAATAGAGTAGACACTCAGGAACTAGTAGATTACATGAGGAGGGATCTAGCTAAGCTTGAAGAATGGTCTAGATTTGGTAGCTGAGATTTAATGCTAAAAAATGCAGGATCATGCATTTTGGGCTGCAAAAATCCCAACAGTGTAGGGGGGGAAGTATTTCTGTCTACAAAAGAAGAGTAGGACCTGGGCGTGATTGTGTCTGATGATCTTAAAGTAGCTAAACAAGTAGAAAAGGCGACAGCAAAAAGCTAGAAAGATGCTTGGGTGCATAAGGAGAGGAATGGCCAGCAGAAAAAGGAGGTGATAGTGACTCTGTATAGGTTTTGGTGCGACCTCATTTGGAGTATTGTGTGCAGGTCTGGAGACCACACCTTCAAAAGGATATAAACAGGTTGGAGTCGGTGCAGAGGGTGGCTACTAAAATGGTTAGTGATCTTCGTTATAAAGCATATGAGGACAGACTTAAGTATCTTAATATGTATACTTTAGAGGAAAGGAAGGATAGAGGAGATATAATAACATAGTAAATGACGGCAGATAAAGACCAGTATGGTCCATCTAGTCTGCCCAGAAAGATGGCAAGAGTATAGAGATGTTTAAATATCTCCATGGCATAAATGCATAGGAGGAGACCCTATTTCAATTGAAAGCAAGCTCTTCTACGAGGGGACATAGGATGAGGGTGAAAGGGAATAGACACAGGAGCAATATGCAGAAATATTTCTTTACAGAAAGAGTGGTAGATGCGTGGAAAAGTCTCTCAGTAGAGGTGGTAGAGATTAGGACTGTATCTGAATTCAAAAAAGAATTGGAGAAACACAGAGGATCTCTAAGGGAAAAAAGGGGGATATTGTAGTAGTCGATATGGAAGGGCAGATTTGATAGGCCATGTGGTTGTTTTCTGCCATCATGTTTTTATGTTCCTAAAAGGGATGAGTTGCAGGCTTTAGAGACTAAAACTGTTGCCTTGGATATACAGCAGACAAGTAGGCTGTTGTATGAACACAGTAACAAAGCTAGTAGGTTGTGGTTGTGGCAGGTGAAGAGGGAAAGGGAAGGAAAGCAAGTTATGGCAGTGCGTGGACCCGCTGGTCGCTGGAGGGAGCTTGGCCATTGCTCTCTGCCTCATGTTGAGAAGGGCTGCGATGACACTGCACTCAGAATTTCTCCCGGTGCTCACCCTTCAACATTGACGGGGCCTCTGCAGAGGGTCTCCCCTCGCCACTTGAGTCCCTCTACACTGACCGAGCACACTGCTCCTTCCCCTTGGCCACCTCAGGATGTTTTGCAGATGTAGATGAGGGGATAAGGGCTGAGGATGCTGAAAGAGATGAGCTGAAGAGGGACTCCTTCTGCTTTTTCCGACCCCTCAGCCCTCAGCGCATCATCTGCAAGCAGAGCTCGCAGTATGCCGGCTAGTGGTCGGGCCCAAAGCATTACAAGCACCAGTTATGTCGGTCAGTGGCAGAAATGGTCTTGCCACACTTGGTGCATATCTTAAAGCCACTAGATGGCTTAGATATGCCGAAAAACATTGCCTTGGGAAAGTTAAACTGAAAAATTGCCATGGGGGGGGGGGGAGGGACCACCCTGAAAGGGGAAAAACACCCAAAAAGCATAGAAAATCACACAAAAAACCCTAGTGGCTCTCTCTCTCTCTGACAGGCTGCTTGCTTGGCAGTGTTCTTTCACTGCTTCTTTCACTCCAAAATCTGCAATAGAGTAGACACCCAGGAAGAAATAGATAATATAAGGAGGTATCTCGCTAAACTTGAAGAATGATCAAGAATTTGGCAGCGGAGATTTTATTTATTTATTTATTTTTTTTTATACTGCTCTTTCCTTCACTCAGGTTTACATTGTAACTCAACATAGTACATAGAACAAATCAACAATATACAAGAATACTCGAACAAGGGAGGGGAGAAGAGAAGTAACTGGATTAACTATGTACAGGGTCATTATTGCATGAAAAAACTATATACATTTTGGTGTGTTGTGTTTATCAGGTTGGTTGTACATGGCTATGGGTCCAATTTGGAGGATTGTGTCATGATTTCATTCAGGTAGTTGGGTAATATGTCCCAGATGATCTGTGTAAAGAAGTGTCTTCAGTTTCTTTCTAAAGTCCTTAATGTCTGTAGTTGTGCGCATGTCATCCAGGAGTGAGATTCATAGTGATGGAGCAAAAAGTGATGGTGCCCTGCAGGGTCCTGAATTTGGGCTGCAAAAATCAAAGGGAGCAGTACAGTACAGGGGGTGAAGTATTTCTGTCCACAAAAGATGAATGTTTCTGGAGATGAATGTTTCTGATGATCTTATAATGACTAAACAGGTAGAAAATGCAACAGCAATAGCCAGAAGGATGCTTGGGTGCATAGGGAAAGAAATGGCTAGCAGGAAGAAGGAGGTGATTGTGCCTCTGTATAAGTCTTTGATGAGACCTCATTTGGAGAACTGTGCGCAATTCTGGAGACCACAACTTCAAAGGAATATAAACAGGATGGAGTCTGTGTAGCTACCAAAATGGTCAGTGGTCTCCATTATAAACCACATGTGGAGAGACTTAAAGATCTCAATATGTATACTTTGGAGGAAAGGCGGGAGATAGAGATGTTTAAATACCTCTGTGGCATAAATGCACAAGAGGACAGCCTCTTTCAATTGAAAGAAAGCTCTGTGACGAGAGGGCATAGGATGAAGGTGAAAAGGGATAGACTCAGGAGTAATATGCAGAATTCTTTCTTTACGGAAAGAATGGTAGATGCGTGGAACAGTCTCCCACCAGAGATAGTAGAGACCAGAACGGTATCTGAATTCAAGAAAGCATGGGGCCAATACAGAAAATATCTAAAGGAAATAAAAGGGACTATAGTAGTTGGTATGGAAGGACAGACTGGATAGGCTATATGGTCTTTTTCTGCCATCATGTTTTTATAAAGCAGGGAACTCTGACACACCTGCCTGGATTTTGGGGTTAAACTGATGGGCACACCGCAAAGAGGGTACACTCGGAAGAAATAGCAAGGGTTGCAAATTAATACTGCCTGGTTTACAAATAGAACTCTTATTGGCAAAGAGAGATCCTCTTGGAACTGGCAGAAGGAATCTTACCTTAAGAGAGTTACTAAAACAAGTAGTGTGTTCTTACACAGTGTGTTCTTACTGTTTATATTGAAAATCTTGAATGTGCTAAGAGGTGTTGCATTATGTAAATGTGATTTATGTTCTTTCATCCTGCCTTTTTATTTTGTCCACCCCACAACCTCCAATAAAGTTTATTCAAAATGTTATTTTTTCTGGTTACTGCTTACCTCTACCCTTTCCCAAAGAAACTGTTTATTTTGCTAATTTTTTTTTGCAAGCACCAGTTCCTCACCCCTACCCCTGGGGTAACTATTCACAGTAGTGCCCAGTCATGCTGTGGAGGGATGGTGTTTCTTTGTTCCTGCCCTGTGGAATGGTTGGTGCCCAGTGGTCCTGGCTCAGCACCAATGACGCAGCTGCCAGAGTTAAAGTAAGTTTCAAATGCATGATGATGTGTATATTCCTATGTTGCCAGATGATCTCAGAATTTGCAGCCTAAACAGGGTTAAAAAATAGCAACAGCAACCCAACCTTAGCCCCACCCTTTCCTTCATTGATAGGCTGACCTGGCAATCCATCAAGTGTTCCATGCCCAATCTACCATATGGCCATGCAAAGCAGTATATAAGTCTAGCTAAATAAATAAATGAATAAAGTTGGCAATCGATCAGTCCCATTCTCTTACATCTCATTGGTCCAATTTGTTGCTCTGGGTCCTGACCAATAAGATGCAGCTAAGGGCTGTAACCAATTTCTGAAGCCAAAGTTAGCTTTTTTTCACTTTATTTCCACAGTTTTCTCGCCCAAAGTGGCAGGACAAATAGCCTAAAATAGCCTATGACCTGTGAATTTTTCCCATGGGCCAGGTAAAAAGGTTGACCAACTGGGCAGGACCACCTTGACTCAATAAAGTGGACAGTTTGAGTATAAAGCTGAAGGTTCATTCTCAAGCTTGAGACTCCTCCCCGCCTCCTCACAAAAAAGCTCTGCCCCTCAGGGAAGCAGAAGTGAAACAAGTCAGGGTAGAAGAATTTGCACCACGGCCTGAAAGTTTGTCTTACAGACTTTTTGTAAACGTGTCATGGAATTTTTTAAACAAAATCAATCATTGTTGTTAAATTTCCAAGACAATTAGCTACATCCTTGGCATGACTGGATACTTACACACAGTTCCTGCCTTGGCGTGGGATTCAAAGACCAGCACAGAAGCAAGTTCCCGCTTCACCTGGGGCATGAAAAAGACATTCATTAGTAGACCACTGCTAATCACTGTGCTAAGTGTTAGTCTGATGCGCCAGCTATATTTTCACCTAAGCTGGATTCTTTTCACCCTTCACTTCTCTGGAATCATCATAAATGCCACAGTGCCAAAAGAATACTATTTCAGCGCAAAAGTGAAACAGATATTTGTATATTTGTGATTTTAAATAATTGTATGTGAGTGGAATAATCTCTGTGGACAGCATCCTATCTAGCGTGCCTGAAACTACTGCCTAAATCTTAGGGGCTCTTTTATTAAAGTTTGTTGTCAGGTTAATGGGCATTTTAACACACAGGCAGTCGGGAACATTAACGCCCGATAGTGTCTGCCTTCGTGTGTTAAAATGCACGAGGGCAGACACTATCTGCCCTCATGCACATTAACCCATTTGAACCCTGAGGACGGAGAGGCCTAGTAGTTGGGGCAAGTTGCCTCCGGCTGGAGGTCAGCAATGTCAGGCTGGAGGGACTGTGGTTTCTAGTTCTACAAGCACTCCTTGGGTAAGTCACTTAACCCTCTGTTGCCTCAGGTACAAAACATAGATTGTGAGCCCTTTGGGGACAAGGGAAAATAAACACTGTACCTGAATGTACACTGCATTGACCCAGTGAAAAGTGGTATATAAGCATTGCTAAATAAATAAAATGCATGTTAATCATGGCAATTGTTGCATGCTCAGCAACAATGGGGCTCCTAACATGGGTTCTCTCAATATTAAGTGAACCCAACCTAGCAGAATGCTGGTTAGGGAAAGCCTTCATGTGTTAGATGCCAGGGACATAATGAACACACCCCTGACAACTAATCTGCAGCCTTTGCCATTCACATGCCTGAGATTGGTACATTAACGGCAAATCCATAGCGGGCTTTAGTAAAAGGGGCCCTCAGTCAGAAACCCTAAACATATTTTCAGCCATAGAGAGTTTTGGCTAAAAATGAGCCTAAATCATGGGGGCTAAACTTAGATCCTGAGAATGAGGACTGTTGTGTGGCTGACCTAAGTTAGCTGCTTAGCAATGAAACTAGGCAACAAAATTGAGTCTGTAAGAGAGGTGGGATTTTTAAAGTCTGGGCCAGTCAGCTAATGCTGGGAATCAGTCAGCTAGCCCATTTTGAAACTTCACCCCTTTGTGTTCATTCCTCTGCCACGACGCCATGAAACAGCAATAGAGCACTGAGGGCAGTTCTAGAAATCCTTACTGCTCGAGGGCTGTATAGTACAGTGCTTTATAAATAATGATAGTACGATCACTGATCTGTCACTGTACAGTGCTGTGTACATTGGTGGCACTTTTAGGACCAATATTAGACATGCAGAGGTCCAGGGCAGAAACTGGGGAGGGGGCTCCAAAGCCTGCCTGTAGACTAGGCCTCCCTTCAGCTTGAGGCCGGCATGGGACCGCCTGAGGCATGAGTGCCCAAGGCAATGCCACCTCCTACTACTGGCCCTGGACACTTTGTAAATAATCATCCTCATTTGATGGTTGTTCAATGTTTTCACAACCTGAGTAGGCACTTACTGAGTTTGAGAGGTGTGACACTGCCTTGATATGCAGCAGCTCTTCAAATATGACTTCCCGTTCCTCCCCCGTGCGCTGGGAAGGGCTAAGGAGAGGAAACAAAAGAGACAGTTAGTGAGCAGAGAGGGATGGAACAGAAAAGTACCCTGGCTGCAGTCACTGTCAAATAACTGATGCAAAAAACTCTTCGGAGGGGGAGTAATTTTACAATGGGCAAAGGATTTTTCGTGCCTATGTACGTTTGTAAAGAGCTCTTATAAAATTACCCTATGCATAAAAGTATGCGTGATCACAAGAAAGCATGTGCTTTTATGCAATCCCAGGATAGGTGTGTTCAGCAGAGGAGTGTGGGTGGAGCACAGTAGGTCACAAAGTGCGCACGTAGGTTAGAAAATACTCACCTACGTAGGCACTTCATCCAGATCACAAGCTGGGGTAAACGTAGACGGCTGCATTTTAGCCACGATTTCAGCAGGTCTAGGAAGGCTATTTAATAAAAGCAGTTACATACCTCTGTGTCTTTAAAAAATAACCTTTAAATAGACGCCTACTTGGCTTCTCAACTTAAGCCACCTGTTATAAAATAACCCTCCTAATGTCCAAGCCGGTGCTTCACGAGAGCTTTAGTGATCCCCCAATAGGGTGGTTTAATAAAAGAAGAAAGGTAGAGAAGAGTCACACAAAGGCTAATGTACTGCACAGACCTCAATAGTACCATCTTAACTGGGATGGAGGGACAATCTTTAAGTGATACAGAACAGTGGTTAAACTAAAAGAAGCTGTAGTAAGGGCTACACATCTTCATGATAGGAAAATAAATACAAAAGACGTGACTAAAAACAAAGTAAAAAAAAGATTAGCATTCAGAAGACATAACAGATCACAAAAAGAGGAGAACAGGAAAGAAAATCTGGACAGATGGCAAAGGTGCAAGCAGTGGAAAAGCGAATTAAGATGGTAAAGCGAGGCGACAACTTTTTTCAGATACATTAACCAAAAGAGGAGGTATTGGAAGATTCAGAGGAGAAAAAGGAGAATTGTGTGAACAAGAAAAAGAGACATGCTAAATAAATGCTTTTGTTCAGCATTCACTGAAAAGGGGGTTGAAGAATGGCCACAGAGAGTTGGAAGGGAAGGAGTGTTTGCACAAAAGTAGCAAAATTAATAGCGGGCAAAGCATTGGGGCTGGATAGCAAACATCCTAGGATATTAGAGGAGCTCAGAGGGGTTCAGGTGTAGTACTGATAAATCAGTTCCATTGATCTCAGGAGATGGAAGGGGTTCCACAAGATGGGGGAAGACCAGCTGTTCTACTTCATCATAAGATGGCAGCACGTATGATCAGGTGGAACAACATCAGAACCGTTTCATCAAGGTCAAGGAGTTCCTCAAGGATCCTCCCTATCGGCATTGATGTTCAACATATACATGCAACCCATCTGCAACATCATCCGATCTTTCAATGTCAGTTGTATGGTATATGCTGATGATGCCCTGCTCTATATGCCATTCTCCATAGATCAAGTTGACCTCTCCCCTTTGACCAACTGCTTCAATGCCATATCTGAATGGCTCTTGTCACAAAACCTTCGAATTCAGCATAAGAAAATTGAGGTGCTCTTCATTACGAGGAACCCGAACTTCAACCCACCCCAATACTTGAAGGTGAAAGAAGCTGATCTTCAAGCAAAACCCACAATTCGTTACCTGGGAGTTACACTGGATCAAAATCTTGACATGAAGGCACACATAGCTAATACTGTAAGAGCAATCTATTTCAAGATCCGTTCACTCAGACATCTACGCCCCTTGCTTGAACCAGAAGATTTTCAGACAATTTACCAGGCTCTGATATACCACACTTTGATTATGCCAATGCCATATTACAAGGTCTCCCCCAATCCACTTTGAACCCCTTGCAACTTGCCATGAATAGTGCTGCGAGGGTTCTCCAGGGTTCATCTAAGAGAGACCATGTGACGCCCCTTCTAAAGCAGTTACACTGGCTTCCTGTACAAGCCAGGATCTTATTCAAAACTGTGCTGCTGACATTCAAAGCAGTAAATAAACTCTCTTCATCTTCAATATCTGACCTTATCTAAACAACAGCTCCTAATAGACCAAGAAGATCCACAGCGATAAATATGCTAGATATGCCAAGAGAATTAACAAGATGCACCTCGACAACTGCAAACAGGGCCTTCAGACTCTGCGCACCAAGACTCTGGAACTCATTACCATCAAACATCAGGGCAATCACTAACCTAACCCAGTTTAGGAAGGCCCTTAAACACTTCCTTTTCCTCAAATACTTCCCAGAGAGCAGTGAATCTCATCCCCATTCAAATATGTACAACTGTGCCACCACACCCTATCAGCCACACCATGCAAGGAGTCCCCGACCATTAAATCACCCTCTTGCTATGTCTTTATATGACACCGTTGTGTAAATAGTTACTTTTGTTATCCAAGTTGGTTCTCCTGTTAATTGTAAACTCAGACTTTGTACCCTGTCTGATTGTTATGTTCCATGTAAACTGCGCTGATGCTGAATAGTGCGGTATAGAAGAAATTGTAAATAAATAATAAATAAATAAATAAGTTTGATGATAGAGAAAAGGCTAGAAATGTCAAACCGGTTCCACTAACCTCAGCGGTAGAAAAAATAAGTTAATGGAGATTTTTTTAAGGAAAGGATAGTGAAGTATTTTGATTCTAACAGGATGCTGGATAAGATAGCATGGTTTTACCAAAGGGAGATTGTGACAAACAAAGCTGATCAATTTCTTTGATTGGACTGCCAAAGAATTAGTTCATGGATGTGCACTTGATGTGGTGTATTTGGATTTTAACAACGCTTTTGATGCTGTCCTGAGCTAAACTGAGCAGCCTGGAGGTGGGTCCTAAGGCAGTGGACTGGATTAGAAACTGGTTGATAGACAACAGACTGTGATGGTAAACGGTTTATGGGCTATGATTTATTTTATTTTATATGCTGCCTCTTTCAAAGCATACAAAGCGGTTTGCAATTTCAAAAATCAAAAATAATGTAAAAGTTGTGAAAAGAACTCCAAAATGTTAACAGGAGAGAGGAAACGATGATAGTAAAGAACCACACAGCCAAGCAGCACATAGAGATTATTTGCACACATACAGAGAACAACACTTATCCCATGTGGACACCAGGAGGTCCCGCCAGCCCCTGTTTAGTTAGGGTGTTCAAAGGCTTGTTTGAACAACTATGTTTTCAGATCTGCTTTAAAGAGTACGTATGAATCCTGGAGATAAAGCTGCGACAGGAGGCGATTCCAAAGCAGTAGTGCTAGGCAGAAAAAGACTGATTTCTTAGTTAATTTGTAGTGTGATCTGGCTGGGGAAGGTAAGTATATATGGTTATCGTACAGTGAGTGCAAAGATCAGGTGGAGCAATATGGGATGATTAAGGATGACAAATACTCCAGTGCATTTAGGTGGAGCGCCTTGTGGACTAATGTTAAGACTTTGGGGCTTGTTTACAAAGCTGCGGTAGCGGTTCGCGATCGTTATCGGAGCCGCGACCCCATTGATTTCAATGGGGCCGCGGCTCCGATAACGACTGCGAACCGCTACCGCGGCTTTGTAAACAAGCCCCTTTATATTGAATGTGTTCTGAAACTAGTAACCAGTGAACTTGAATTAGAAGTGGGGTCACGTGATCTTGCGTTCTGGCATGAGAGTATGCCAGGAATTCACATTGAGAAAAGAGCAGAGTACCTAATGGATCAGTCCTGGGGTAGATCCTGTTCAATATCTTCATAAGCAATACTGCCAAGGGATTACATAAAAAGCTTGGTCTTTTTAGAGGTGACACTAAAATCTAAAGCAGAGGGAGTAGACCTAATGAGAATTGAACCTGAAGAGTGGTTAAGGGCTAGGTCAATAAGATTCCATGTGAAAACGTAAAGAACCATGTGAGGGACTGGTACACAGTAGAGGCGAGTTCCTCGTGTGCACCAATCAAGAGACAAACTGTGGGGTAATCATGTCTGATGATCTCAAGGTAATGAAACGATGAGATCAGGTGATGGCCAGAGGCACAGGGATGCTAGGATGCCTAGGGAGAAGCATATCTAATAGGACAAAGGAAGAGACAATGCCTCTGTACAGGTCACTGGTGAGACCTTATCTGGAATACTGTAGCCAGTTATAGACATCTTATCTGTAAAAGGAATATAGACAGAGTGAAGGCAGGTCAGAGATAGGCTACTAAAAGGGTACAGGGCCTGTACAAAAGCCTTATGAGATGAGACTGAAGGGCCTAGATAGAGGGGGCAGAAAGATTTAATAAGGAGGAAAATTTAGTAGAGAATTAGGAAAGAAACAGAAGGACTGCATTCCTCTATAACTGCAACAGCCTCTCCATCAGTTCATTGCCTCAACCTCTTCCCCAAACTGCTGCTGCCAAACAGCTCTCGCTGCCATGTGCTTCACTTCTTGCAAATGGAACAGGTCCTGGAGCCCAGTGTATTGAAAGAGGCAGCAGCAATGATTGATTGTGAGGAAGCATGGACCGTGAATTCAGCTAGTGCACAAGCAACTGCAAAAGTTAAGAGCTTACATCAGGCCTGTGCAATATTTAAAAATACTATATTGGAAGCCCAGAGCAGATGTATTCCATGCTTTAAAAAAGGTAGAAGGAAGGCAAAACGACAGCCAGCATGGCTTAAAGGTGAGGTCAGAGAGGCTGCTTTAGCTAAGAGAGAATCTTTCAGAAAATGGAAAAAAGAGCCAGATAACAAAAACTGGAAACCGCATAAGTACCGGCAAGTTAAATGCAAGGCACTAATAAGGCAGGCAAAGAGAGAATTTGAAAAGAAGCTAGCCATGGAAGCAAAAGCACATAATAATAAAAACTTGTTCAAGTACATTTGTAGCAAACCACCAGTGAGAATGTCAGTTAGGGCATTAGATGATAGAGGGTAAAAGGGGCACTAAGAGAGAACAAGGCCATAGCAGAGAGAATGAATTAATTTTTTGCTTCAGGTCTTTACTAAAGAAGATATAGGAAACTTATTCATGACAGAAATGACATTTAAAGGTAATATATCAGAGGAATTGAAACAAATCACGATTAATAAATGTAAAACATTTACATCTGTTCCATATAACATGTTTTTTGGTTCCCTGTAAACCACCCCTGATCTCTGGAAGGGGCGGTATAGAAATGTAACAAATAAATAATACTTAAATAAATAAAATAAATAAATAAGGATGATCTAAGATAGCTATTTGATAAGCTAAGGAGTAGAAAATCACCTGGACTGGATGGCATACATCCCAGGGTGCTGAAAGAACTGAAACATGAGATTGCAGACCTACTTTTACTAATATGTGAACTACCATTTAAATCATCTGTAGTCCCTGAAGATTGGAGAGTGGCTAATGTAATGCCAATTTTTAAAAAGGGTTCCAAGGGTGATCCAGGAAACTACAGGCCGGTGAGCCTGACATCAGTGCTGGGCAAAATGGTAGAAACCAATATAAAGAACAAAATTACTGGACATGTAGATAGACATGGTTTAATGGCAGAAAGGCTACACAGATTTAGCCAAGGAGAGACTTGTATCACAAATCTCTTATATTTTTTTGAAGGTGTGAATAAACAAGTAGATAAAAATGAGCCAGTTGATATAGTGTATCTGGATTTTCAGAAAGCCTTTGACTAAGTCCCTCATGAGAAACTCTTGGCAAAATTAAAGTCATGGGATAGGAGGCAGTGTACTATTGTGAATTAGGAACTTGTCAAAAGATTGACAGGAGGAGTAGCCTTGTGGCAAGAACACTAGGTTAGTAACCAAGACAGCAGGGTTTGATTCCCACTCCTTGTGGCCTTAACCCTCCATTGCCTCAGAAGAATCCAAGTTATCAATGTCCCTGTTTAAGTTACAATGTAAACTGCTTTGACTAAAATGATAAAGCAGTATGAAAAACCTGTCAAATAAATAAAACAGAGTAGGGCTAAATGGCCAATTTCTTCAATGGAGAAAGGTGAATAGTGGAGTACCCCAAAGATCTGTGCTGAGCCTGCTGCTTTTAAACATACTTATAAATGACCTGTCAATGGGAGTAACGAGTGAGATGATCAAATTTGCCAATGACACAATTATTCAAAGTTGTTACAGCACAAGAGTATTGTGAAAAATTGCAAGAGGACCTTGAAAAGGTATGAGACTGGGCATCCAAATGGCAGATTTAATTTGATATGGACAGGTGTAAGTTATGCACTCAGGGAAGAACAACCCAAACTATGGTTTCATGATGCAAGGTTCCACATTAGGAACCATCACGCAAGAAAAGAAGCTGGTCATCATGTGGATAATGCATTGAAACCCCCTGCCCAGTGTGCAGCCGAGGCCAAGAAAGCAAATAGAATGCTAGAAATCATAAGGAAAGGAATGATAATAAAACAAAGGATATTATAATGCCTCTGTGTCACTCCATGGTGCAACCACACCTAGAATATTGGGTGCAATTTGGGTCACCATATCTTAAAAAGGATATAGCAGTATTAGAAAGGATGCAGAGAAGAGCGACAAAAATGGTAAAGGGTATGGAATGATATCCCTACAAGGAAAGGATTACAATGTTAGGGCTCTTCAATTTGGAAAAGAGATGGCTGAGGGAAGAAATGAATAAATCTATAAAATAATGAATGGAGTGGAACAGGTAGACGTAGATTGGTTGTTTACTCCTTCAAAAAGTAGAAAGACTAGGGTGACACTCAGTGAAGCTACAGTACAATATAGTACATTTAAGACTAATAGGAGAAAATATTTTCACTCAACATATAATCAAACTCTGGAATTTCTTACCAGAGGATGTAGTAAAAGCTGTTAGTATGACTGGATTTAAAAGAGGTTTGGACAAGTTTCTGGAGGAAAGGTCCATAAACCTTTACTAAAGAGGACCAAGGAAATCCACTGCTTACTCATTGGACTTGAAGCATGGAATCTGTGTACCTTTTGGTAACCTATCCAACGTAGAAGCAACACGACACCCGCAGAAATACAAAGCCAACAAACAGAAGCGAGGTGTCGAAAAAAGGATTCAAGTCTTTATTCAGGGGTAAATCGAGCCCCACCCAGGAATGATGAGCAAGGCTGAGGAGGGGAGCAGTGGGAAGGAGAATGAAGATGGGAGAGGGAATACGCAGGGAAGGGTGGGGAAGGACCTGAAGAGGACAGACTGAAAAGGAGAAACAGACAGAAGATGGTGGGGAGGGACTGAAAGAGGCAGGCCAAGGATTGTGAAGGGGAACTAGAACAGCTTAGATGCAATTGAGAGCCAGAGAGGGTGAGCGTGAGAGAAAGTGAGGGGTTAGGATAGAAAGGAGCAAGAGAAAGGTAGCTAGAAGTTAGATATTGAAAGGGAGGTATAAGACTGTAAGATGAAAGATGGGTAGAAGTGAAAAATCACTGAACAGCAGAAACCACAGAGGAAGAAAAGAGAAAAAAGGGAAATGCGATGAGTGAGAGAATGGTGGTCACAGAGGTGCAGGAAAGGATAGATTGAGAGAGGGAGAACTACATAAGGAAAGATAAAATGAGGAAGGAATTGGAAAAGGATTTGGAAGACAGACAAGAAAGAGTGCTAAATTTCAGAATAGAAAATGCCTCAGACAACAAAGGTAGGGAAATGTTATTAGGCATGTTTCACTAAGTCAAGAGTGCATATTGTGGAGGGGGCATCTGTCTGTCCATACGGATCTCAACCACACCACAAGACTTTGTCTCGGAAAATAACATCCATCAGGCCTGGATTTTAGGAAGCGTGGCAAGCAAGTTTAAAGTAAGTGTGACGCAAGGGGGGTGCTGCCACTGCTGCTGTGCCAAAATTGTGCTCGGGGGGCCCCTCATTAGGACCCAGCCACTGGGTACATGTCTTCAAAAAGAAAGAAATCCTCTATTCTGCCCCCCTTTACTAAGCCAGCATGGAGCAGTGATCCGATCTACACGAGCGCCACACTTACAGTTTGCGCAGTATCATGGTAAGGAGCGCATCAGGTCCCAGCAACGCCAGGAATGCCAGGGACTCCTGCAGCTCCTCTTCTGACTCTCTCCCACTAGCCGTCCGCTCTGTCAGCAGCTCCGCAGCCAGGAAGCGGTAAAACTGTGAATCCTTGTCCTGAAAATTCAGCTCCTGCCTCACTGCAACATGAAGAAATGCAACTAAAGTTAGCTCGTGCTCTGTACAGATATGCATGTGGATATATTGCATGGGCATGGGTGCAAGTCTGTGTGGGTGCACACACCACAACAGGCTTTGCTTTTCTGCATTACCACTTTCACTTGCGACAATTCAACCAACTTCAGCTGCTCGCGTGCATCATAGGCCAGATAGAGATAATGTAAGACTCTCTAGGGGTAATTTTAACAACATTTTTCTATGCCTAAAGGACTGTTTTACAATGCAGAAAGACCTTTTCTAATATTAGCCCACAGTACATGTGCACCGCGTATAGGTGTCCCTGGGGGTGTGGTTTGGGTAATTTGTGCATGTGCTTTTATAAGATACACGAGTACACATGAAGAGTACATGCACACGTTTATATCTGTTTGGGGCAGTCGAGAATAATGTGTGTCACCATTTATGTGCTACAGGGGCAGGTTCTTTTTTTTTCGTCTTGATTAGAGTGTAAGCTCTGATGAGCAGGGACTGTTTCTTATATTCATATGTATAGCGCTGCACATGCCTTGTAGCACTATACAAATGATTATTAGTAGCAGCAGTGGTAGTAGCAGTAGTAATAGTAGGTTCTGGGAGCCTGTTTTAAAAAGGAACAGAGGCGCCTATGTTGCCTTTACAAATAGACTTAAAATAGGCATGATTTTGGACTCACATAAGCGTCCTGTTATAAAATCAGGTCCTCTGGGTCTAACCAGCAAAAAAAGGCCTTAGAATGCACAGCTCATGGGCAAGATTATGAGATGGACTCTAAACTCTTTTAAAAGTCCATCTTCTAAAGCAGGCCTTAAATGTAGCACAAATGGTACTTTTCTGGTCATGAGCTCCCTCAGTGGTTCCCAGACCTGTCCTGGGGGCTCCCCAGCCAGTCGAGTTTTCAGGATATCCACAATGAATATGTATGAGAGAGATCTGCATATACTTGAGGCAGTAATGTTAAATAAATACATAAGTCTGCCTGGACATAAGCAAAGGAGATGAAGTCTGCTAGCTAATTGGATAGTGTGCATTGGGCACTGGCAGTCCTAGATTTACTGGGTAAAAAGAAACAAAAAGCTGGAAGGATTTTGTAAGGGTTTTAGCCTGTTCCAAGAAGAAGGCTAAGGCTCGTTTGCAATTCAAAAGGTAGAAGGCACTTTCATCTTTGTAAGCATGTGGCTGAAGAAAAACATTCCTAGTAGGATTGTCTGATTAAGGTGAAAATCTGCCACCACCTTATTTATTTATTTTATTTTATTTTCTTATATACCGCGCTATTTGTCATCAGTGCAGTTTACATTGAAACAATACAACAATTGGTCAGAGATAACAGACCTATTACAAGTAACAGGAAAATTAACATGGAAGTAAACAGGGAAATCATTTATATTTCTAGAGAATACATGTTGGAGATATATAAAATCTATACAGTTAGTTAGGGTAGGTATGAGGTTAAAAGGATGGGGGAGGGGAAGGGGTGTTTAGGTGTTTGAAGTGTGCGATGAAAAGGTGGTGTTTAAGGGCTTTTTTGAATTGTTTGATGTCTTTAATTGCTCTGATATTGGGAGGGAGTTTGTTCCAACATCTAGGAGCATAATTCGAAAAAGCCCTATTGATGGATGATTGATTAGCTTTTAAGGAAACTTTTGGTATAAGTAGTGTGTCAACAGCAGGAGATCTCCTGGACCTGTTATTTGTTGTGTGTATGATGAGATCAGAGATGGAATCTGGAGAAATATTATTGAAGGCCCTAAAGGTGGTAAGGATGGCCTTATATTGGATTCTACAGTTTATTGGTAACCAATGAAGCTTCTCTAGAATGGGGGAAATATGCTCACACTTTGATGATCCGCAGAGGACACGAGCAGCTGCGTTCATGGCTAATTGTAGAGGATTAATAGTTATATTTGGTAAGCCATGGAGTATTATGTTAGCATAATCAAAGTGTGGCATGACTAGAGCTTGAAAGATGGTGCGGAAGTCATCAGACTTCATCATAGGTCTCAGATGACGAAGGGTTTTTATCTTGAAGTAAACGGCCTTTACAGTGCGTTTTATATGTTCCTTGAAGTCTAACCTTTGATCCAGAATTACTCCTAGATATCGATTATTTGATTTGACTGGGAGATCAGCATCTCTGACTTTTAGAATTGATGGAGGGGAGAAAGATTTATTCCTTGTGATTATTAGAACCTCTGTTTTTTTAAAGTTAATACGGAGGTTTTGAGAGAGAAGCCAATCAGTTATTGAATTAAAAACAGTTGATTAGCACTGTATAGTTTGGGTATGATACAGATATCGGTGAGAATAATAGCACATCATCCGCATACATAAGGCAGGATATACCAAAAGAGCGTGCGATGTCACAGATTGGCTGCATATAGATGTTGAACAGCAGCGCAGACAAGGAGGAGCCTTGTGGTACACCTTGTTTCTGCTGAAAGGGATTTGAAGTAGCATTACCAATACGAACTTGTTGTAATCTACCTTCCAGGTAGGATTTGCACCAGTCCCAAGCACGGTTCTTGATGGGTGTGCACAACCATTCTATTGTTGAAAAACTTAATGTGGATCAGTCACTAGACCTGAAGCTCAGTAACGCTGTGCACTGAAGTTACCACTACCAGAAATAAGACCTTCTAGGTCAGGTAGTGATCCCTCTAGTTTCCTGTTCACTCCTATGTGTTTCCTTACCATTCCCCTGGATATATCCTAGTCCCCACGTCTTGTGTTGTCTGTCTTGATTAGACTGTATGCTCTTATGAGCAGGGACTGTCACTTACACGTCTCTGTACAGCATAGCGTATGCCTTGTAGCCCTATACAAATGATAAGTTATAGTAGTAGAATACTTCCAGTCACAGGAGTTTAGTGGCTCAAAGGGAGCTTTCATCAGCTGGGTTAGAACAACACTGAAGTCCCAAAACACTACGGATGGCTTGATGGTAGGTCTCAATAGAAGCAAGCCCCACATAAAGTGACCAACTAGAGGCTGTATAGAGGGAGCGTGCTTTCAGCCGGATAGAGGGAGCGTGCTTTCAGCCAACTCGGGCCACCGCCGACGTTCCAGCCTGCTCCTCCTGCCCAATCGCGGCAGCCCAGCCGGATTTAAAAAGGAGCGCCAGAAGCAGCGATCCTCTCTCCAGCCCTGCACATCTCCCCGGAGGGAGCGTGCTTTCAGCCAACTCGGGCCACCGCCGACGTTCCAGCCTGCTCCTCCTGCCCAATCGCGGCAGCCCAGCCGGATTTAAAAAGGAGCGCCAGAAGCAGCGATCCTCTCTCCAGCCCTGCACATCTCCCGGTCGGGAGCGTTTTTTCAGCCAACTCGGGCCACCGCCGACGTTCCAGCCTGCTCCTCCTGCCCAATCGCGGCAGCCCAGCCGGATTTAAAAAGGAGCGCCAGAAGCAGCGATCCTCTCTCCAGCCCTGCACATCTCCCCGGAGGGAGCGTGCTTTCAGCCAACTCGGGCCACCGCCGACGTTCCAGCTTGCTCCTCCTGCCCAATCGCGGCAGCCCAGCCGGATTTAAAAAAGGAGCGCCAGAAGCAGCGATCCTCTCTCCAGCCCTGCACATCTCCCCGGAGGGAGCGTGCTTTCAGCCAACTCGGGCCACCGCCGACGTTCCAGCCTGCTCCTCCTGCCCAATCGCGGCAGCCCAGCCGGATTTAAAAAGGAGCGCCAGAAGCAGCGATCCTCTCTCCAGCCCTGCACATCTCCCCGGAGGGAGCGTGCTTTCAGCCAACTCGGGCCACCGCCGACGTTCCAGCCTGCTCCTCCTGCCCAATCGCGGCAGCTCAGCCCGTTTAAAAGAAGAACGTCGAAGGGCGCACCCGCGCCTTGCGGACCCGCGCCTGAGGGCCTCGCCAGAGGGCCCTTTGGCGTGGCCCTTAGGCAGTGGCACACACGTGAGCACCAAGACCACATTGACACATCGGCATCACTTCAGCAGATCAGCAGCTTGAGCTCCCCCACGGTCGAGCTCGCCCTCTCTCAACAGCCCTGTCTCTCCTCAAACGTTCTACAGCCAGCACAGCCTTCCTCACCACCAGAGCAACAGAGCGTAAGAACTGGATGCAAGACGAATAACTCAGAGGACCTAAGGTACAAACTAGCCGACACATGGTGCCTATCTAACTGAATTACTATACCTCATTGCTATACCTGAATTGCTACACGTCATTGCTACACTGTATTGCTGCACTATATTGCTACCCCTCATCGCTACACCTTAATTGCTATACTGCATTGCCACATTATATTGCTGCACTACTAAACTGCTATACCTCATTGCTACACTGTATTGATACATTATATTGCTGCACTGTATTGCTATACCGAATTGCTATACTGCATTGCCACACTATATTGCTGCACTACTAACTGCTATACCTCATTGCTACACTGTATTGATACATTATATTGCTGCACTGTATTGCTATACCGAATTGCTATACTGCATTGCCACACTATATTGCTGCACTACTAAACTGCTATACCTCATTGCTACACTGTATTGATACATTATATTGCTGCACTGTATTGCTATACCGAATTGATATACCTCATTGCCACACTATATTGCTATACTATATTGCTACACTGTACTGCTCTACTGAATCACTACACTGAAGTGCTAAACACCTCCACTAACACAACACATCACTAGAAAAGCACATACAACATCACAAAACACCCATTAACCTAGAAACGCCTCATTCCGGAAACATAAATGGCTTACCCATTACTTACTTTTGCCCTACTCTATACACTGGTCAGCACACTCTATGAATCAGTTGTATTGGCAGATGGATGCAACCCCATCCAACTACTAAAGAGTGCAAATGGTAAAACATACAACAACCAATACCACCGGCACTCAAACCCTTCACACAGAAGACTGTCACACTTAATATATATAGCCATAGAGACCTCAAACTCCACAAAACATAAAAACACAAAGCATCAACAAGAACTAAGGTGCGCCCTTATCAACGCACGTTCGGTCCGTAATAAATGGCCGGTAATCACTGACCTAATCACTATGCACAATCTAGACATGCTAATGGTCACAGAAACATGGATCTCTGAATCAGACAATGTCATATTGAATCACCTTACACCACCTAACTTTTCGATCTATACCTGTAATAGGGAAAACAAAAGAGGAGGAGGTGTACTGATCCTTGCAAAAACATTGTTACAATACCGGACTAGCCTTACCAAGAGCACGCAACTCCTGAATACACTAACCATCACCAGCAAATACAATACTATTAACCTCATTTACAGAACCCCAGGAATTGGATCAGATGAGCTCTCAGACATCATTGACCTAGCATGTAATCCAGAAGACCCCTCCAAACCTAACTGGCTACTAGGAGACCTTAATCTCGCTTCCACTCAACCCACCCTAGCCAAAGCCTTCCTCGAAGCAATGGCTGACCTCAACTACAAGCAGGCTATAACTGATCCCACCCACCAAGGAGGAAACCCCCTTGACCTAATATTCATCCCACATACAGCCATGAGTACATCAAACCAATTTGACCTTACTATCTCACCAGTCCCCTGGTCAGACCACAATCTAATAACATTCCAGTTACCAACGCAACACTCTACGTGCCACCGCCCAAGTGCAACGGAAACATCAGGAACCACACGCTTCAAGCAACTCAACAGGGAAACAATCGTTAGTAACGTTCTCCCAAAACTTGATCAACCAGCAACCAACCTGAATGACATGATGTCCAACTGGAACGAGACCCTCTCCCATTACGCTCAACAGCCTGCCAACAACAAAAAAACCGCATCGGACAGAAGAGACACCAAGAAACACGCCGCCCCATGGTTTTCCCCGGAACTACGAGAGTCCCTACTCCGACTCAGAAAACTCAAAAGGAAATGGAGAGCTACTAGAAATACCTCAGACCAAGCCATCTATCAACAATATCTGAAGACCCATCGCGAATCAACGTGGGCCAAAAGGAAACAATTCCATGCAGAAATTCTCAGCCGCTCACTAAATAAGCCAAGAGACCTTTTCCAGCTGGTGAAATCCCTTACCAACCAACCTTCCCCTCCTCAACAAGAAGGTATTCAGCCACAAGCATATGCGAATTACATCCAATCAAAATCAATAAAGGTAACTACAATGGCATCATCACCTCATCTTAACCATACCACAAATCCCAAAACCACTCTTTCCCAGTCCACACTCACCAAACTCTCACCGCCATCAACAAAGACCATTGAAGAAGTAATTGCATCAATCAACGCCACGACCGCACCAACCGACCCCTGCCCAGCGCACTGGATCAAGACAATGCGCACGGAGTTCAGCCCTATCATAGCCAACATCACCAAGTTGTCATTCGAAACAGGAGTCTTCCCAGATGCGCTCAAGCACACATCCATCCGCCCACTACTAAAAAACAATCAACTTGACCCAAAGAAAGAGGAATCTTACAGACCAATCTCCAGTATCCCTTTTCTGGCTAAGATCCTAGAGAAAATAACCCTTAGACAGATCCAGCAACATGTTGACTCCTCCTCACCACTGGATCCCTCTCAACATGGATTCAGAGAAGCACACGGTATTGAAACCCTACTGACAACATTAACCAGTTCACTGATCAATGGAATTGACAGTATAAAGAATGGCTTCGCACTAATCTTCCTTGATATATCAGCAGCGTTTGACTCTGTAGACCACCTGCAGCTTCTCACCCGGCTACATGAGAAGGGAATCCGAGATCAAGCGTGGGACTGGTGTAAATCCTACCTCGAAGCCAGATGTCAACAAGTCCGGATTCAAAGCACCACCTCCGAACCTTTCCAACAGCACCAAGGTGTACCCCAAGGATCCTCCCTCTCCGCGTTGCTCTTTAACATCTATATGCAACCAATCTGTGACATCGCCCGTTCATTTGGCATATCGTGTCTTATGTATGCCGATGATGTCCTGCTATTCACACCCATTGCCATCAATTGTCCCGACTATACAGTGCTAGTTGACTGCTTCAACACAATAACTGACTGGCTACTCACTCAGAACCTCCGGATAAACTTCAAGAAAACGGAAGTACTAATGATCACAAGGAATAAAGCCTTCTCTCCGCCACCAACACTCAAAGTCAGAGACGCGGAACTTCCAATCAAATCCAACATACGATATCTCGGGGTAATTCTTGATCAACAACTCAACTTCAAGGAACATATCAAACGCACTGTCAAGACCATCTATTTCAAGATAAAAACCCTACGGCATCTTAGGCCCATGATGGAATCCGCGGATTTCCGCACCATCTTCCAGGCACTAGTCACACCGCACTTCGACTATGCCAACATAGTTCTACATGGCCTTCCAAAGAGCTCCCTCAAACCATTACAGCTAGCCATGAATGCGGCAGCCCGTGTGCTCTACGGAACCTCAAGGGTCGACCACATCTCCCCCATTCTAAAGGAACTACACTGGCTTCCCATAAGCAGTAGAATCCTGTACAAAACCCTCCTCATTACCTTCAAGGCCTTCAACATGATAGCTCCCCCATCCATTTCCGACCTCATAACGCGTTCTCCAGACAACAGATCCAGGAGATCCCAGGCTGCCAACATGCTACTTATACCAATTGAATCCGCAAAACTCAACCAGATCACCACCAATAGGGCTTTCAGGAACTATGCCCCCGTATGCTGGAACAAACTCCCCCCACACATTAGAGCTATTAGAGACCTTATTCAATTTAGAAAAGCCCTCAAACACCACCTTTTTCTCTTACATTATACCCATCCCGATACCCCATTACCTCCCACACACCCCCACTATATCATACAGCCGCTACATGACGTAAAACACTGTAATCATACCTAATATGTAATACAACCGATTTGTACATAGTTTCCTAAGTTTGCTATAAACTTGAATGTAAATAGTTCCCCAAGTTCTCCTCCATGTTAACTCCCCGTTTTATGTAAACGACGGCCAATGTATCTGGTCAAGTGTTCTATTGTTTTGATGTAAACCGCGCTGATGACAAATAGCGCGGTATATAAGAAATGTTAAATAAATAAAAAATAAAAATAAAGAAGTTGATTAACCTTCCATGTGGTGTGGATATCCATAGTTGCATTAAGGTGGCTCCTCATGGAATTGGTTTTTAAATCTGACAGACAGATATGGAAAGCACTTAAACAGTTTCTGTGTGGGACAGGAAAAGGGATCTAGGTTCTTTCCATCACACAAGAGGCAAATCTCTCACTTAAAACCATAAGATCTCCTAGTGGAGTCCTTTCCTGGAAACGAGAATGACCTGTAATATTAGATCATAAGAACATAAGAAATGCCAGTGCCAAGGCCCATTAAGCCCAGTATCATGTTTCCAATAGTGGCCATCCAGGTCACAAGTATCTGGCAGCAGGGCCGTACCGAGCATGAATCACGCCTTGTGCGACTTGTAAAATCGGGCGCACCCCCCCCCCCCCGCACCTCCACCTAGCCACTTTCTGGATGGCGGTGGGAGAGAAGAGACGTGCCCAATGTGCAAGTCACCAGCACGCTAAGCAGGTCTGGTCCCTCCTTCCTCTGACGCGGTGTCAGAGGAGGGAGGGACCAGACCTGCTTAGCGTGCCACAAGAAGGCTTAAGGAGCGCATTTCAGCTGTCTGCTGTTGCCTGCTGCCACTGAGAGAAGAAAAAGTGGCAGCGGCAGGCAACGGCAGACAGCTGAAATGCACCCCTTAAGCCTTTGCGCCCTGTGCGGCCGCACCGCTTGCACAGGGCTAAATACGGTCCTGTCTGACAGGTTCCCAAAAAAGTACACAGGTTCCACAATGCTTGTCCCGGGGTAAGCAGTGAATTTCCCGGGTCCTCTTTAATAACCTTTCCTTCAGGAACTTGTTCAAACCTTTTTTTAAAACCAGCTACAATAACAGCTTTTACTACAACCTCCGGTAACAAATTCTAGAACTTGATTACATGTTGAGTGAAAAAAATCTTCTCTTATTAATCTTAAATGGGTTACACTGTAGCTTCATTGCGTGTCCCCTAGTCTTTCTACATTTTGATGATGTAAACAACCGATCTACGTTTACCCATTCCACTCTATCCATTAGTTTATAGACCTCTATCATCTCCTCAGCCGTCTCTTTTCCAAGTTGAAGAGCCCTAACCTTTTAAGTCTTTCCTCATAGGAGTATCCTTCCATCCCTTTTACCATTTTGGTGGCTCTTCTCTGTACCTTTTCTAATTCTGCTATATTCTTTTTAAGATATGGTGACCAGAATTGCACACACCATGGAACGATACAGAGGCATTATAATATTCTTGATTTTATTCTTTATTCCTTTCTTTATGATTCCTAGGCTAGAAAGGCTAAAAAGGTTAGGGCTCTTTAACCTGGAAAAGAGACGGCTGAGGGGAGATATGATAGAAGTCTATAAATTAATGAATGGAGTGGAACGGGTAAACGTAGATCGATTGTTTACCTTATCAGAATATAGAAAGACTAGGGGACATGCAATGAAGCTACAGGGTAAACTATTTAAGACTAATAAAAGAAAATATTTTTTCAATCAACGTGTAATCAAACTCTGGAATTTGTTACCGGAGGATGTGGTAAAGGCTGTTAGTGTAGCTGGGTTTAAAAAAGATTTGGACAAGTTCCTTGAGGAGAGGTCCATAAACCATTATTAAGAAGGGACCCAGGATATCAATGCTTGAACCAATACAAGCATTGTGGAACCTGTGTCTCTTGGGGAAACTGCTAGGTACATATGACCTAGATTGGCCACTGTTGGAAACAGAATACTGGGCTTGATGGACCTTGGTCTGACCCAGTATGGCATATCTTATGTTCTTATGTTCTTATTTGCTTTCTTGTCTGTCGCTGCACACTGGGCGGATGGTTTCAACGTGTTATCCACAATGATACCTAAATCTTTTTTCTTGGGTGGTGGTTCTTAATGTGGAACCTTGCACTGTGTAACCATAGTTTGGGTTCTTATTTCCTAGGTGCATAATTTTGCAGTTGTCCACATTGAATTTAATCTGCCATTTGGACCTCCAGTCTTCCAATTTATCATAGAAACATAGAAAAATGACAACAGATAAAGACCACCTGGCCTATCTAGTCTGTCCTTTCATATCAACAACTACAACAGTCCCCTTTTTTCCTTTAGAGATATAGAAACAGAGAAAAAAGATCCTCTTGCAATTTTTCACAATCCTCTTGTGTTTTAACAACTTTAACCCTGGAATTACCAAGATTTTTTGCACACACTGAATACCATTGGGGTCATAAATGACCCCATGATGAATTTTAATTGTTAACCATGAAAATTTTAAACTAATCAGACAAAATATTATTCCAAATTAATTATTTAATATTGTGGTGATGCGCATGCAGCACAGCCCTTTAAAAGTGAAAAAAAGAGGGTTTTTTTCATAAATGGGGGATGGGCTCACCAAAGCATAGCTCCCAGAGAGAAAGTGAAACTAACACACACACTAGCAGAGCTAGCCTGAAGCCACACCCAGTCTCCAGAGCAGCTGCAGGGAGAGAGAGGGTGGGGCCAGAGAAGGAAACAGGCTACAGAGCATTTAAACTGCGTCACTCAGCAAGTGAGGCAGAGCAGGAGAGAAAGCAGGAAGCAGGGCAGGAAGAGACGGCCAGAGTGCAGGAAGGAAGCCACGAGTAAAGGCTGGAGAAGCAGAGAGTCCAGAGAGACCAGGAGAAGAGACAGCACTGCAGGGCTGTGAGACCTGGTGATTCTAAAGGGGCCTGCAATATCTGCCAAGGCAAGTCTCAGGGTCAGAGGGAAGAAAGGAGCTGGGGAAAGATTCAGAACTGCACGTTTGAATCTGAAGATAGCAGCTCAAGCTCTGAGCCCATAAGCAAACAATTTGGGTTTTTTGTACAAGCAATTCTTAGAGCTTTTATTGAAGGCTGTGTGAGACAGTGTGAGAAGAGAAGAAGTGCTGGTGCCAATTAATGCCAAGGAGGAAGGCAGACAAAAAGGTAGCAAGCCTCATGTTTTAAAAGCAGCCATTTTTGCTAAAGCTGGAGCTACGTTAAGAATGCTGTTTGTTTAAGCTAAGAGGCAGCACATGGTTATACACTGGTCTGTAGCAGCTGAGAATAACGGAGAAGATTGCTGGACTGTGCATGTAACAGAGTTCAAAACTGTCTTGTTAAAGTGAAGAGGAATTTAAGCTTTGCTGGACTGTGCATGTAACAGGGTTAAACTGTTTTGTTAAAGTGAAGAAGAATTTAAAGTTAACCAAAGAGTGAAGAAACTGCTTTGAAAGTGTTTTGCTGAGAAAGTTTTGTTGGAGAAATTATCCTACTTTCAGTTTGCTATTTTGGAACCTTTATCAAGGTCATTTGCCAAGTTGACACTGCAAAGAAAAATAAAACAAATTTATTTAACAAATTTTCCTGTGTAAGCCTCATCCACTCGGACTGCTTTAAGAACAAGCCCACAACTACACTAAAAAGGGCCTCAGCTACTACGTTGAAGCATTAAAAGAAGTGTGATGACCGGCGCATTCCTACTAGGCAGCCGCCTAGCAAGGACGGCGCCGCCACAATATATGAAGGTTAAATATTTTGAAATTTAATGCTTTATCATAAAATTACATGAAGAAGAGTTGCCATGAAAGCAGTTTTTGCATGCACTTGATGAACACAGTAAAGTACTACAGTCATTTGCATGAAACACAGACAATTTCTGAATGTTCTTTGCAAACATTGCACTTGCAGGAGGTGCAAACTATGTTGCTTTTCTTCTCTTTTTCTCTGGAACAGCAGTGACACCTTGCCCTTTTCTTTGGAATCCCAACATTGCAAACGGCATCAGTGGCTTCTTCAATGCTGGAAGAAGTCTCGCTGCAATTACTCTGAAGCAGCTGCTTTCCTAATTCCAAGAGGAATAGACGATGTCTGTGCTTTGACTTGGACTGCCATTCTGGATTTAGTGACATCCAAACAATGAAGGCGTTCAAAGCACTGATGTCCAACATGTTGTAGAAGATTGTCACTGGCCAGCGTCTTGTCATTCGTTTTGTGGTATACGTGCGCAACATTTGATCTGTTGTATCTACTCCAACTTTACTAGAATTATAGTCCAAGATCATGCGTGGTTTTTTGTCTGGACGTGTGTTATCTACTTCTTCTTGATCATGTAAACTGCTCAGAAGAACAACCACTTTTCCTTTCTTTGGGCAATAGGAAACCAGAGTGGCGTCATCACGAAAGGCAAACAGTGAAGTGAATACCTCTTGGCACTTTGCTGTTACAAATTCTGGAGGTAATTATTTTCTGTTCTTTCGAATTGTCCCCAAGTGTCATTTGTTTTTCTAGCAATTTCCGTGACAGTGATCAACTGCAGAAGAAATTGTCAACAGTAACATTTTTGCCAGATCGCATCAATCCTTCAGTGAGTTGCAGCACAACCCTTTCACCCTGATTCTGTTTCCTGTTTTGTCCGAGTTCCCTTCCTGTATATACTTGAAGACGCAGAACATATGA
This sequence comes from Ichthyophis bannanicus, assembly GCA_033557465.1. Classification (NCBI taxonomy): domain Eukaryota; kingdom Metazoa; phylum Chordata; class Amphibia; order Gymnophiona; family Ichthyophiidae; genus Ichthyophis; species Ichthyophis bannanicus. Next base: position 734,708,927 of record CM066033.1, on the reverse strand, counting down.
CGTTGCACTGTCACACAACATCCATAGTTTCCTGATCATCCCTCCAGGCTAGTCCCGGAATCTCTGGGTTGTCAACCTCTGCCAGCAGCAATGGAGACTGAAGAACTTCAGATCTGTGACGTCACCAGTATATAAGGGCTGGCTCCGCCTCCTTCACCAGTTTTTCAGTCTCCAAAGCAGCTTGTGAGGTGCGAGCCCAATGGTTCCAGGGCTCACTTGAGGAACGATTGTGTACAGACAGGAGAGCAACTAGAATATTTTTCTGTATTTTATTTGGGTTAGAGTAGCTTAATTGGTCGGGCTCAAAGGGTGCACAGGATTTGCCTTGAGATCCTTTGTGTTTTGATTTCTAACCTTTTCTTCCCTCCCCCCCCCCCCTTTTTCTCCCTCCCCCCCCCATTTATTTGGGAGAGTTCAGCTGGGTGCTGGGGGTTGGGGTAACCTGCACTAACTGATTACCGTCCCGTTTGGGCGGGAACGGAATCAGTGTCTCTCATAGCGCAGTGTGGCAGAAGGCTTGCCTGCCAGCGCTGACGACGACATACTGCACAGGTGTGTGGTTCGCTATTGCTGTCCGGTTCCTTTTATGGCATCGGACGCAGAGTCTTTGCAGTGCCGACATTGCCGAGGCGGCAGGTAAGGGGAACATTTACCTTTTTGTAAGGGACAGGAGTCGGCAGTGTACGGGCCGTGTTGGGCGGGAATCGCCTTTTCAGCGGTCCCAGGCCTCACCGCGTGTGCGGGAGGCGGGAAAAAGTGCCGTTTGGAGCGATCAGCGGCGGCTTGGTTATCTCCCCTTAGGAGCTTCGTTTTCTTATAGTTCCTTCAGGGGGCAGGTTGGGAGCCCCCCGGGAGGTCTCTGAGTAAAAAAATAAAATAAAAATAATAATAATAATCATAAATAGGTTCATTTTCCTTTGGTTGTTTAGGGATCCAGTTTGGCTGTTAGGGGCTACAGTCATTATGCCGGCCAAGCAACTGTGTTTGTTATGTGGGGTTAAGCGCAGTTCCCTGTCGCCTGATGGCGTTTGTAAAGGGTGCGCGCCGGAGTTGGGGTCCACGGGCCTGGATCCCATCCCGGAGTCTGCAGAAAAAGCAGATGTGGAGGACAGAGCGGGGCCCTCTTCGCCTTCCCTAGGGGGTCCGGAGACAGGTAGCAGCATGCCGACGGCGTCACTGCCAGGCTTCCCACCACAATCGGGGGCGGCGAGTCTGGCTTCCATTTTTTCTACGGATTTCATGGACATCCTCCAAAAGACCTTGTCCGGGGCGCAGGGAGCGTCAGCGGCTGGGGGTCTAGGGCGGATTCTGCTCAGAAATGACCTGGGTCTCCGGGGTCGGCGGTGGGGTCTGCCAGCGGGGCTAAGAGGAGGAAACCATTGTTTGATGTGGTGGCTCCATCCCTTGGTTCGGAGGAGGCTAGGTCAGACGATGAGCAAGTGCAGGGGGACCTGGAAGATCTCGAGGAAGGGGAGATCAGGGACCATGAGGATCAAGCACGCGTGGTTAGAGTGTTTCGGCGGGAAGAGCTGCCGGCACTCATTGCGGAATCCCTCAAAGCTCTTAATATGCCGGATGCTGGACCGGGGGAGGACGCTTCCCTGGAGGATCCCCTGTTGCAGGCAATTCGGAAGATGCAAAGAGCCTTTCCAGTACATAGGGTATTTAAGGAAATGATTCAAGAAGAGTGGGATGCGCCGGAGGCCGCGCTTAAGGGAGCGCGGGTTATGTCAAGGTTATACCCCCTTTTGGATCAGGACAGGGAGTTGTTTAAGGCTCCCCGGGTAGATGCAGCGGTGACGAAGAAGACGACTATCCCCGTGGAGGGTGCGGCGGAACTCAAAAATGTGCAGGACCGCAAATTGGAAACGTTGCTCAAACAGATCTTTGAGGCGAATGCACTGTCAATGCAGGCATCCATATGTGGAGCCTGGGTGCGCGGGCTTGCTTACGTTGGGCTCAGCGGGTTCAGAGCGATTCCTCGGCAGAAGGGGGTCGAGGAGGCGGCGCACTTAGAGTCCAGAGCAGCGTACCTCGCTGATATCCATTATGAATTGATAAGAGGGCTTGCAAAGAGTATGGGTTCAGCGGTTGCGGGGAGAAGATGCCTCTGGCTGCGGAATTGGTCGGCGGATTGCTCTTTCAAAGCCAGGTTGAGCAAGCTTCCTTTCCGGGGGAGGTTGCTTTTTGGAGAGGATTTAGAGAAGTTGGTGAAGGAGTTGGGAGAGTGTAAGGGTGGCAGGTTGCCAGAGGATAAGCAGAAGCAGAGCCGTTCAGCCTTCGGGCCGCGGCAGCAGCCGAGAGATTTTCGTCGCTTCACTGCGCCAAGGGGCGCTCCTTTTCAGAGGGGCAGGTTTCCGGCTAGATCCCAAGGTTTTGAGGATTTCAGGGAGCCAACAGGGGGTTTACGTCGGCTTCCTCGACCTCGGCCAATTCCTTCAAAAAGTCGCAATGAAGTCAGGGGGGCTCAGGTGGGGTTCGTTCCCGTGGGAGGTCGGTTACGGGAGTTTTACCCTGCCTAGGCCCGGCTCACATCCGACCAGTGGGTGTTGGAGGTAATTCGAGAAGGGTACGCACTAGAGCTACAGCAGCCTGTGACCGACCTTTTCATTCGGTCTCCGTGTGGCACGGCAGCAAAGCGCAGGGCAGTGCGCGAAACCGTGCAGACGTTATTGCGCCTCAAAGCCGTAGTCCCAGTGCCGCCCGACCAGTTAGGGTGCGGTCGATACTCCATTTAATTTCGTGGTCCCCAAGAAAGAGGAGTCCTGGTGGCCCATTCTCGACTTAAAGAAGGTCAACTGCTGTTTGCGCGTGACTCATTTTCGCATGGAGACGCTCAGATCGGTCCTACTAGCGGTCAGGAAAGGGGAATTTCTGACGTCCTTGGATCTCTCGGAGGCCTACCTCCACATTCCGATTCGGCAAGAGCATCAGAGGTTTCTCAGGTTTGCGGTGCCGATGGGTCATTTTCAATTTCAGGCGCTTCCGTTTGGCCTGGCGACGGCGCCACGGACGTTCACCAAGGTGATGGTTGTGGTGGCGGCGGCTTTGCGCCGAGAGGGAGTGTTGGTGCATCCATATCTGGACGATTGGTTGATCAGAGAAAAGTCCAGGGACGAGAGTGTCGCGGTGACGTCCAAGGTGGTCGCTTTGTTGCGCAGTCTAGGTTGGGTGATCAATACGGCAAAGAGCAAATTGCTTCCGTCTCAACATCTGGAGTATTTGGGTGCTCGATTCGACACCAGCGAGGGTCGCGTGTTCTTGCCACAGCAACGGGTGTTGGAGCTCCATCGGTTACTGCGTCGGTTTCTCCTTCAGAGCCGTCCAACAGCCTGGGAATATTTGCAGCTGTTAGGTACAATGGCGGTGACATTGGAAGTGGTTCCCTGGGCGAGGGCTCACATGCGTCCCCTACAACGATTGCTGTTGCGAAGGTGGTCACATCAGAGAGACTCTCTGTCCCGCAGATTGGTTTGTCTTCCTTAGACTTGCAGGGCTCTGAGTTGGTGGTTAAGGCCTGGGGGTCTAGAGGCCGGGATGCCCTTGGAAGTCCTGACATGGGTTACACTGATGACGGATGCCAGCCTGTTCGGCTGGGGAGCTCATTGTCAGGGTCATCTAGTACAGGGGCAGTGGTCCGTGCTAGAGAGTGGCTGGTCGATCAACAGGCTGGAATTACGAGCGGTGTTCTTGGCTCTGCAGAGGTTAGGATCGGTGCTTTGCGGGACCGCAGTAAGGGTGTTCTCCGACAACGCGACCGCGATGACCTATGTGAACCGGCAGGGAGGCACCAGCAGCGTGGTGCTGGAGACAGAAGCAGAAAGTTTGTTCGAATGGGCCGAAAGGAACCTCTTGGCCCTGTCGGCGGCGCATGTCGCAGGGGTGGACAATGTCGAAGCCGATTTTCTAAGCCGGGTAAAGGTGGATCCGGGGGAGTGGGTTCTCCATCCGGAGGTGTTTGCAATGCTGGTGGAGTGCTGCGGGACACCAGTGATGGATCTGATGGCGACTTTTCAGTCCGCAAAGGCAGCTCGCTTCTTCAGCAGGCGAAAGGAACGGATGGCAGAAGGTCTGGACGCGCTCATTCAGGTATGGCTGGAGGAGCATCTGCTATATGTGTTTCCGCCGTGGGTGTTGCTCGGAAGAGTGGTGCAGCGAATAGAGCGGCACAGGGGACGAGTGGTTCTCGTTGCTCCGGATTGGCCGAGAAGGCCGTGGTACGCGGACCTAGTCCAGCTTCTGGTGGAGCGTCCTTGGCGGTTGCCCAGTCGGCCGGATCTGCTAATGCAGGGCCCTCTTTGCATGCCCCAGGTGGATCGGTTCTCGCTTATGGCTTGGCTATTGAGCGGGCGTGGTTAGCAGCAAGGGGATATTTGGCGGCTGTAGTGAGTACCTTGCTGAAAGCGAGGAGGAGGTCCACTTCGTTGGCGTATGTACGAGTTTGGCGAGTGTTCGAAGCTTGGTGTGCCGAGCAGGACTTCGTTCCCTTGAGGGTATCGATACCGCAGATTTTGTCATTTTTGCAGGAGGGTTTTCAGAAAGGTTTGGCAGCGGCGTCGCTCAAAGTGCAGTTGGCGGCGTTGGCCTGTTATAGAGGTAAGGTCCAGGGGGCTTCGCTGGTGGTTCATCCGGATGTTAAGCATTTTGTGCGGGCGGTGGCTCTTCTTCGTCCGCCGCGCAGGTACGTGGTTCCGTCCTGGGATCTGCCTTTAGTGTTGGGGGCATTGGGTCAGGCTCCGTTTGAACCGCTGAAGGAGGCTTCTCTGAAGGATCTTACGCTCAAGGTGGTATTCTTGGTGGCTGTGGCGAGTTTCAGAGCTACAGGCCTTGTCTTGTAGAGAGCCTTTTCTGTCGTTCTCGGATTCTAAGGTGGTGCTGAGGCCAGTACCATCGTTTTTGCCAAAAGTGGTATCCCCGTTTCATGTCAATCAGGTGGTGTCATTACCGGTGTTTTTCGATCAGCCTAAAGGGCGCCAGGCGCAGCGCCTTCATCGTTTGGACATCCGTAGGGCCTTGCGAAAATATCTGGAACGGACGGCGGCCTTTCGTAGGTCAGATAGGTTGTTCGTGTTATTTGCGGGGCCTAGGAAAGGAGAGGCGGCCTCTAAGGGGTCGATTGCTCGCTGGATAAAGGAGGCAATCGCTTCGGCATACCTTTTGCGAGGCCGCACGGTGCCTGAGGGGCTCCGTGCTCATTCCGTGAGAGCGCAGGCGACATCGTGGGCGGAATGTGCGTTGGTGCCGGCGGCGGATATCTGTAGGGCAGTGACGTGGTCGTCGCTACATTCCTTTGTCAAGCATTACCGCCTAGACGTTCAGGCTGCAAGGGATTCCTGTTTTGGAGCGGTGGTGCTTCAGGCCGGTCTGGCAAGTCCCTCCCGTTGATGATTTGTACTGCTCTGGTACTTACCCAGAGATTCCGGGACTAGCCTGGAGGGACGATCAGGAAGGTTAAATTAGACTTACCTACTAATTGTAGTTCCTGGAGGAACTCCAGGCTAGTCCCGGACCCCACCCTTTTTCGCTATGCCACGGCCTGAAGCGGGAGCAGTGTGACCGGTAAGTGGTGTTTAGTTACTGTTCGCTGAGACTCCTGGGGTTATGGGCAGAGCTGGGGGTGGGGCACAGGATCATAGATGTCAGCGCTTCACGTTCGGGGGAGGGCATGTAGCAGGGGATTTCATGGCAAGCGTTCTGTGGGATCTCCTAAACTGGTACAGTTGTTGTGTTATAGAGATTAATAGAGTTTATAGAGTTTCTTATAGCTTTCTATTTAGTTCTGGTTTACTTAATTGTTGCTCCGGTGAGTCTGCTTTGTCATTAGGTAAACTGGTGAAGGAGGAGGAGCCAGCCCTTATATACTGGTGACGTCACAGATCTGAAGTTCTTCAGTCTCCAAAGCTGCTGGTAAAGGTTGACAACCCAGAGATTCCGGGACTAGCCTGGAGTTCCTCCAGGAACTACAATTAGCAGGTAAGTCTAATTTAACCTTATGCCATATTTCCTAGGTTTGCTGGGAATATATTGTCTGAACGGAACACAGCCATGAAATGTAAGCAGTTGCTCATCCATGGTAACATTTTCACCAGGAACAAAGGCGTCACCTAGAGTTGCTTCCCAGGTATCAAAAACGTGTCTGATTGGAGCAAGCTTATCCATGCCTCGTTGTTCATGTCTGTTGGTTGCATCATCAAATCTGAGAGCACAAGAATTTGCTGAAAACGGTTACGGGCCATATTTTTGCCGAAAACAGAACGACCATCTTCAAGGTTCCACAGCTGAACTATGGATTTATTTTGTGACTTGTACACGCCTGAGAGGATCAGAAGTCCAAGAAAAAGTTGAAATTATCCATCTGTCAAATCTTTCCAGGTGTCGTCATAAATGTGTCTTCCTTGTTTGCTCGTCCACATCATGATTTCATTCAATAAGTTCTTCCTCATGAACAAGTGGAATGCTGCGAGAGGGCCATCAACATTTCATACAGCATACCTTGTAGGACCTTGTTGTACGGGCATGACATTAGCTCTGGCGTATCTTCCAGCAGCTTGCTTTATAGGTTTCCTATTCCATGATGTGGCATCCTTAGATACATAGGCTTCAATGACAACATTTGTGCTTATAGTTGATGACCTCTTAGCTCCTCTACGACCACAACTAAGATTCCTTACAGATGATACTGACACCGAGGACTCCTGCCTTCTTCCCCGTCCAGCACAGCCTTGACCTTTGCCTCGACCTGTAACTTGACTCTTTGCTGCAAGCGATGTTACCGGCTCAACATGAGTCTCACATTCACTTGGCGACCAACTGCTGTCGCCATCTGAATCATGACTGTCATCATCAGATTTATCGCCTGAACTTGGCTGATATGCTTCTTCGCTTGCTGAATATGCTGCATCAGACGACTCAGAGCCGTCACTGTCAGCATCTCGTTGCAATATTTCTCTTACTTGGGCAGCTGAATACTTTCGTTTTGACATCATAAACAATAACCTAAAATAAATAAACAAAGATAAAGTTGAATAAAACGCAAAGCAGTTTTACTATAGGTGTACAATAATCGTGATGAACGAGCTGAAAGCCTTTATTTTTTTTTTTTGAAACTTTTATTTTCATTTTGCAACAAACAAAGAACAACACACCAAAAAAGACAAAACAAGTATACAATAAGGAAAAGTAAACCCATTACCCCCCACCCCGGTGCTTCTTCTCTACCCGTTTGTATCAGCATGTGAGCGCTTCCAGTTAACAGTGATTATACATCAAACAATCAAAAAATATCCATAATACAGCATGATCATGAGACAGAGATATATACAAAGTTAGACAGTCAGATGAGAGCATTTAGCAAAATGTACATATTCATTGAACATCTTCCATTAAGACCAATAAGAAGGAGTCTGAACGGAGGAAGCACACAGACGAGATATTTGTTCATATTTACTGTAGAGACAGGCATGATTCCACCATTCATTGAGGCTCAGATGGGAACTAATTTCCCAGTATTACTCAATGAGGGAAACAGCAATGCCAAGCATAAAGTTCAAAAGGAGATAAGCCATTTCTTGGGAGAGAGGGGATCCCCGCAACTGGGCGAAGTCCCACTATCCTCCGAGAAAGGGACTCCTGAGAGTGCAATATAGATTAAATACGACCCCAGACCCGACGCCAGTTATACTGTAGTGCGGGATATTCATGCATAACATGAAATGAAGTAATAAACCAATGGCCACAGGACGTGTCCAGCAACCATTACCCTGAGTAATGTTCCATATGTCTAAACTGTGAGGAGTGTAAAAAACACCGGTGGGCTAGAAAGAAGAGGGTCTGAGTGAGTGAGGCGGGTCAGGAACCCGTGTCCCTCTGCTCCAGATAAGGCTCCATTGCTCCGAGGTTAAAGTCACATGCAATTCTCTCTCCCATACTTTCTGCGCTATAGAGGTATCTCTAGTAATAGCATTACATAAGGTTTAGTAAAATTGGATGCTACACCCGGTAAACTACCGAGAGATCGGAAGTTTCCAATCAACCTTATGCAGAGAGTGCCGATAGCGGGAGTACTCCAGTGTTCCGAAGGCAATACTGAAGTTACACTGACCAGAGTCGGGAGTCGAAAGGTTGCATAGGAATATTAAAGGCACCTAAAGTGTCAAAAAACATTGGTGGATAGTGGGAATCTAATGGGAGAGTCATACCAGGGAGTAAGGTAAGAGGAATCGATGAGCAAAGGCCCGCTACTATATCTAGCCACACAGGTCTGCTCGGTACTTGAGCTTCCAACCAACAAGCACGTTGTTTGAAAAGAAAAGATTGAGGGAGCACTTGAATAAAATCGCCACCAAGTATTAATGGAGCATTAGCGGAGGCCGAGGCCAACTGCGCAAAACTTGCATAGTGAGCAGGGTTGTCCACGTTCGGGACATAATGCAAATACACGTGAATTCACTATCTCCAACCTCAAGGTGTACACGGGCCCATCTACCCTCCATGGCAGCGCTAATATCAGGTACAGTAGCGTGCAAAAACTTCTTGACCAGAATGACTATCCCGCACCATTTGGAAACGGCGGGAGAGTAGGCAGCCACCATGTGAGGCCCAGCATTGAGCTTCAGTGTTTCAGCAGAGCGTAATGCGTTTCCTGAAGAAACACCTAATCAACGTGCTCATGGCTAAGATAGCTAAGGATTTTCTTTCTGCTGAGTGGACCAGCAATGCCCTGTACAATGAATAATAATAAGATTTTACATGAGGCCATTCAGAAAAGTTAAAATTCTGAGCATGATAGCACACATAACGTCACTGTGTCCCTCAAACTGACTGTATCTGGCTGTACACATGACATAGAAAATAAGCTAATATAATACAATGAAGCGCCCCACATTAACAAAGATAACCGCAGTACGGTAGAGGAGAAGCAAAACCCCAAAATTACTGGCGACCATGTGTCTGCGGGGAGAAACCCCAGAGAAGGCCGAAATTGAAAAAACATATAACCTGTAGGACTGTGCGTGCTCCGAATCCGACCGAGGCACACATCATGAAGGGATAGGAACCAAAGACAAAAGTCATACAGAGAAAGAAAGAAAGTCCAGGCTATTTCTGTGCTGGGCTATGACCGCCGCATCGGGCCCTTCAAAATGGCGGACAGAGCCGGCAGATAAGAGTCCAAAATTTGGGATTAGCGCATCTGTTCTGCTTCTTTGGAGTCCAAAAATGTTGATAATAGATCAGGATCCTCGAACGTCCTGGTCTGGTTATGGAGAGTCACTCGGAGCTTCGCTGGATACAACAGGCCAAAGCGAGCCTGTAGCTGTTGAAGTCGAGGGCGAAGAGCAAGGAGTTTCTTCCGACGGTCAACGGTAGGCTTTGCCAAATCAGGAAAGAAGGAGACCTTACGACCTTCATATTCCAAATGATGATTCGCTCGGGCAGCATGTAAAATTTGTTCCACTTGCTGATATCGTAGCAAGCTAAAGATAATAGGCCGGGGGGTCGTGCGGTTGAGCGCCATGCGGGCAGGAACACGGTGTGCTCGATCGATTTCCAGTTCTCTATGAAAAGTAATCTTCAGCAAGGAGGGAAGAGTTTTGAGCAAGAATTCTCTTATATCTCCTGCTTCCACTCCCTCCGGCATTCCAAGGAGCCTCACATTGTTGCGACGAGCGCGATTATTGCTATCTTCCAACTCCTTTTGAAGATTCTGTATCTGGCGCTCAGCCTCGTCCAGTTTGCCCAAGCGCACCTCGTGCGAGTCGAGGACCCCCGCCATATTGTCCTGCCGTAATGAAAGACCTTCAAGTCGGTCTTGGAGCACTCCAAAGTCTTCTCGCATGGCTCGAAGCGCTTCTCCATTAGACTGCACCAATTCCTTCACGCCGCGTATTTCCTCCAAAATCTCCAGGTGCATTGCGGGGTTTTCACGAAATGGAACCATCTTCTGCGGGGAGGATACCTCCGTTTTGGAGCGTTTTCCGTGAGAAGAAGAAGGAGACCCGAAGTCCAAGCGCGCTGGTTTGTGGGCCGCCATCCCCCCCGAGGTGCCCCGGTCAGCTCGGAGCAAAATAGTAAATTTATATAGCTATTAAGTCAGGATTCTGAGTAGGCCTCTCGGGAGCTTCAACGCAAAGCGTCCTACCCGCTGGACATCAGGCTCCGCCCCGAGCTGAAAGCCTTTAAATTTCATCGGAAATAATGAGAGAACGTATGATATCAATTACAGAAAATGTGTAATTTTCATAAAATAAGAGTACAAAAAATAAATGATACATAATTAATGATATATACCTTTGTCAGATCAAAAAATTCACAAAACTGCAAATTGTATCACGATCCAAACTGGACGTAAGCAACTGGGGTAAAAAATGACCCCACGGGTACTCTGTGCTGCAATTCATCACTGGCGTCACCTAGCGGATGAAAATTATTCCTCTCATGGCGCAATATAAAGAGAATATTGACATGTGAAAAGTCATAAAAAGATTGCATTCTTGAACAACTAGTTTCCGAGATACACGTTGTGAAACTTGCAATGGGGTCACTTTTGACCCCATCGGTACTCCCAGGGTTAAATTATTTTGTGTCATCTGCTAATTTCATCACCTCACTTGTTATTCCCATTTCAAGATCATTTATAAATATGTTAAAAAGCAGTGGGCCCAGCACAAATCCCTGGGGTACTCCATTGAGAAAATTGGTCATTTAGCCCCACTCTCTGTCTTCTACCTTTTTAACCAGTTTCTGATCCACGTAATACACTGCTTCCTATCCCCTGACTTTAATTTTGACAAGAGTCTCTCATGAGGGACCTTGTCAAAGGCTTTCTGAAAATCCAGATGCACTATATCAACCTGCTTACCTTTGTCTACCTGTTTATTCACACCTTCAAAAAAATATAACAGATTAGTAAGACAAGACTTTCCTTGGCTAAATCCATATTGGCTTTCTCCCATTAAACCATGATTTACATGTTTAGTAATTTTATTCTTTATAGTGGTTTCTACCATTTTGCCTGGTACTGACATCAAAAAAGTCCCATAACTGTGGAGATGCTGGGGATTGAACCCAGGACCTCATACATGCGAAGCATGTGCTCTACCACTGAGCTACATCCCCTGCATTAGAGTATGCTGTCCAGCAGATTCAGGGCAGCTAAAGTTACCCACTCAACAACCAAGTTGTGAGGGAAATAGACTTGATGTTGGAATGCAATAGCTTCCCTTGTGCTTTCATAATTAGTGTTGATAAATATCCCAGTTTGACGGGACAGCTTATGGAAAGTTCCAGAAGAAAGGTGAACCACATTTGTCTTGACCAATACGGGGCTATGAGAATCATGGTTTCCTAATCCTCTGAGGATCAGGTGCATCTTCGCTATTAGAGGGATTGGAGAATATGCTTATAGAAGGTCCTTCCCCCAGTCTACATAGTAAATGACAGCAGATAAAGACCATCATGGTCCATCTAGTCTGCCCAGCAAGGTGGGAAGAGTAGGTGCACTTGCCACCTCCATGCAGGTCACCCCTCTCTATGCCTTTGTTTTGGGGTGTACCCACTGCTCAGTGCAGGTCACCCCTATTTGTTGAGATTGCAGATACAGTTAAGGTTATTTTGATTTTATCCTGTTGCTATAAAAGGGATTCACTGTGTCTGTCCCATGCCATTTTGAATTTTGTCACTGTATTTGCCCCCACCACGTCCATCGGGAGGGCATTCCAAGTATCCATCACCCTTTCAGTGAAAAAGTATTTCTTGATGTATAGGAGAAAGATGCCAAAAGCTAGTTTGCCATGAATCCCTATCCTAGAGGAGAACTAAAGAACTTTCCTGTTCTGAGGCAAGATGAAAAGATCAATTATAGGCCTGCCCCATTCTGAAAAGGTCATCTGAGCCATGCATGAATCCAGGGACCACTAGTGTGGGTAGATTATTTGACTGAGCTTCTCTACTAGGACATTGTCTTTACCTGCCAGGTAGGTTGTCCTGACGGTCATTCCATGAGAGATTATTTATTTATTTATTTTATTTAACATCTCTTATATACCGCACTATTGTCATCAGTCATCAGCGCGGTTTACATGAAACTAAACATATACATACAGAGTAACTGTAGTGCATTTACAAGTAACAGGGATTTAGAAACTTGGGATTACAGGTAAACTATATCAACTATATAAATACCATAAACTATACACATTATTCACAGTTGAAATTATCTTGGTCTGGATATGGAGTGCCTATATATTGTGTAGGATTAAACTGGAAAATAGCTTAAGAATAGGTGGTGTTTGAGACTTTTCCTGAATTGTGTTAGGCTGGTTATAGCTCTCAATTCTGGTGGGAGGGCATTCCATGCTATTGGGGCATGAATGCTGAAGGCTCTTTTAGATGTTTCCTAAGAACATAAGAACATAAGACATGCCATACTGGGTCAGACCGAGGTCCATCAAGCCCAGTATCCTGTTTCCAACAGTGGCCAATCTAGGTCCTACGTACCTAGCAATATCCCCAAAAGACACAGGTTCCACAATGCTTGTACTGGGTCAAGCATTGATATCCTGGGTCCCTTTTCAATAGTGGTTTATGGACCTTTCCTCCAGGAACTTGTCCAAACCTTTTTTAAACCCAGCTATACTAACAGCCCTTACTACATCCTCCGGTAACAGATTCCAGAGTTTGATTACACGTTGAGTGAAAAAATATTTTCTCTTATTTGTCTTAAATAGTTTACCCTGTAGCTTCATTACATGTCCCCTAGTCTTTCTATATTCTGATAGCGTAAACAATTGATCCACGTTTATCCGTTCCACTCCATTCATTAATTTATAGACCTCTATCATATCTCCCCTCAGCCGTCTCTTTTCCAGGTTAAAGAGCCCTAACCTTTTTAGCCTCTCTTCATAGGAGTAGCCTTCCATCCCCTTCACCAATTTGGTGGCTCTTCTCTGTACTTTTTCTAATAACGCTATGTCCTTTTTAAGATACGGTGACCAGAATTGCACACAATATTCAAGGTGCGGTCGTACCATGGAGCGATACAGAGGCATTATAATATCCTTTGTTTTATTCTCCATCCCTTTCTTTATGATACCTAGCATTCTATTTGCTTTCTTGGCCGCCGCTGCACACTGGGCGGAGGGTTTTAACATGTTATCCACGATGACTCCTAAGTCCTTTTCCTGGGTGGTGGTTTCTAATGTGGAGCCTTGCATCGTGTAACTATAGTGTGGGTTGTTCTTTCCTAAGTGCATAACTTTGCATTTGTCCACATTAAATTTCATCTGCCATTTGGATGCCCAGTCTTCCAATTTATCCAGATCCTCCTGCAGTTTTCCACAATCCTCTTGGGTTTTAACAACTTTAAACAGTTTTGTGTCATCTGCAAATTTGATAACCTGACTAGTTATTCCCTTTTCCAGGTCATTTATGAATATGTCAAAAAGTAGCGGACCCAGTACAGATCCCTGGGGTACTCCACTATTCACTTTTTTCCATTGGGAATATTGGCCATTTAGCCCTACCCTCTGCTTTCTATCTTTTAACCAGTTCCCGATCCACAATAGTACACTGCCTCCTATCCCATGACATTTTAGCTTTGCCAAAAGTCTCTGATGGGGGACCTTGTCAAAAGCTTTCTGGAAGTCCAGATACACTATATCAACCGACTCACCTTTGTCTACCTGTTTATGCACACCTTCAAAGAAACATATCAGATTAGTAAGACAAGATCTTCCTTGTCTAAAGCCATGTTGGCTGTCTCCCATTAGGCCATGACTATCTACATGTTGTGTAATTTTGTTCTTTATGATGGTTTCTACCATTTTCCCTGGTACTGACGTCAGGCTCACCGGTCTGTAATTTTCCTTAGTGTATTTGACTGTTTGTTTGGGGACTATTAATGTATTTATAGCAGTTGATCTTCTGGCTCTGTTGAGGGTCTGCATGTGTAGAAGGTTGGCGACCGTTGAGGGTGCTTGGTTGTATAAGGCTTTGAAAGTAGTGATTATAATCTTGTAGTGGATTCTTGCGTTGGACGGTAACCAGTGGAGTCTTTTCAAGATTGGAGTTATGTGGTCTGTCTTTGATATTCCTTCAAGTACTTCTGACAGATTCTTAACTGAAGGATGTAGGATCCCATTCCTCCCTTCTTGTTGATGTAATGCATGGCAACTTGATTGTCTATTTGTATAAAGATTATTTATACCAGAGGAATTTGGAAGAGGATTCCTTTCACCAAATCAATATGATTCATCCACCAGGACAGAGAGTCCAGTAGAGGCTTGGTGATGCAGACTGCGTCTTGCAATTTTTCTTGGTCTGAGCCCACCGAGAGCTCAAGGTTCATAGGGCTTGTCTCATTCTGAGACATGCCAGGGGAGTTCCATTCACAGCTGAAGCCATTTGGTTCAACATGCCTCATGATGATATATGCTGAATCATTTGAATTTCTCTCAGTGGACATCAGGATGGTAATCCTTTCCTGTGGGAGAAAGGCCTTTGACTGGGTCATGTCTAGCAGAGTTCTTAGAAACTTCAGTTGAGGTGATGGGTTTAATTGAAATTTTAGCTAATGTGTGACAAACCCCATATGGTTATGCCGATGGATTTTTGAATTCATTTCTGAGCTGTGCTCTTATCCAGCCAATTGTCCAGATAAAGGGAAACATGCATCCCTAGCTTGCGGAGGTCCACATCTACCATTGCTAGATATCTGGAGGGTAATTTTATAACAGGGTGCCTAGGTTTGGAAGTGGAGAAGGCAGTTATTTTTAACCTATGTTGTAAAAACACATAGGGGTATGTTTCCTAAGCAGTCTTAATGTGCGCCCGGCGACGTTATCGGGTGATAAGGTACCTTATCGCCTGATGAAGGTGCGTTACCAGGCGCTAAGGTACCTTAGCGCGTGATAACATGCGCAGCGGTGCAAATGAGCGCTGAGGGCGGAGAAAGGCTCCCAGAGGGCGGAGGAAGGCTCCCCAGGGGCGGAGAGAGAGGGTCAATGGGCAGAGAGTGGGAGGGGAGAGGCTCCCTGCACACTAACGCCGTGGAATCCGGGGCTGAAAACTAACACCAGTGAAACCCTCGCGTTAGAGCAGATTTAAAGGGAAAAGAAACCATTTCCGTCAGCAATGTACAGCAAAACCAGAGAAACCTACAAAAGTGATGTGTGATACATGTGCACGGAACAAAAGGGCAAATAAACATTGAAAATGACCTGAACAAAATGTTCCGCAACAGCAGGGCGGGCATGTCGGAACGGGCAACTGGGCAGATGCTGGAAAAGGGGACACAGAGGACTGCAGGCGGCACATGCTGTGGTGCAGCTGGGCCACAGTGCGGACTAGGGTGATGCCTAGGTGGCCTATGGGAATGCTGAAACAGTAGAGCAGCCAGACAGCAACTGATGAGGGCCCAACATGGGCATGAGTGTGTCTCGCACAGTGTCACAGGGATAGTACCCAGCAGGTACCCCCAAGGGCACAGAACATTGGCAGGCGGCGCTGGGGGGAAGCGTGGACAGCTATGCAGGCACCCCTACCCCAGGACCTGCACCATAGGCAGCCACCTACCCGCACACTGGATGGCCTGAGATCGCACACCACCAGCACCACCAGCAGAAGGGAATGTCAGCATGGGGGCAGAGGAGTACTGGTGGTGGAGGGGCCAGTGGCTGCTGCCCACAGCAGACCATGGCCTAGCCCTGTGTAGTGGGTATGCACTGCAACAGACAGGCTCTGTCTGACAAACAGTCATGGTATCCCCAGGGAATGCACTGTCTCTGTGGCAACACGGAGGTGCAGTGCACACAACCAGTGTGTTCAGAAGAAGCTCACAGGTTCAAGTCCCAGCTGTGGTTCCTGCCAACCCAGTCCCCATATTTTAATATGCTAATACAGACAGAACCTTTATTGCAGATGACAAACATGCCCAAAACACCTACATTTTACCCTACAGAGCACAGACACCATAAACATGTGCATTACCTAGAGCAGAGTCTCCCAAATGCAGTCCTGGAGGGCCAAATACCATTCAGATTCCATGCTGCCTCTAATAAATATGGCTGTGCTGCATTTCTATGCACCACCCCCATGGTATGCAGATGTATCTCATGCATATTCATTAAGGACAGCATGAAAACCCGAACAGTGTTTGGCCCACCAGGACTGGAGTTGGGCACCTCTGCCCTAATGCAGCGGCCAACAGGGGCAGACAGACCCGCACCCACAGGCTCCATTATCCAATGCCTCCTGGAGAGGCAGGATGTTGGGCCCTGCATGCATCTCCCAATACTAGCACTTGCATACCTTAGCAATGCCACCCTAAACCTGGGAATACGGTACACAGCTATCAAAAGTTTGCTATGATTACTGGCAGATAGCAATTCCTAAGTTAAGCACAATTTGCTGATTGAGCTGCATCATAGCAACCTTTCTGATGTCTGTGGAGTGTGCTTCAGGTCTGGTGTCTGACAGTGTTTACCACCCTGGGGAGTGACCCCAACAGTATTGCGTACCATAGCCATGCCTGCACTGTGCCCAGGACTGGTGCGGTGGCCAGGGCTGCCAAACACCTCTATAGTTGCACAATGCTGGCATAGGTGTGGGGAGTGTGTGTCTGTCTATCCAGTGTGTGGTGGCTGCTAACACCTTCCTCAGCCCACACTGCTAGCACTGTTGCCAGTATTGGCCTGCCAATGTGCATAATGAGGAGCAAGGTATTGTGGGTATAGCCTGGACAGGGTGGCCTGGCCTGGATGCATCAGCACAGGGCATAGGGCAATGGCTTGGACATTGTAGTGCCTGGCCATGACCTGCACCGCAGGGTGGCCACAGCATGTCCTGCTGGGAGGTCACTCTCATACTGACTGAGCAGTGACCACGGCATGGCTAGGCTCTCCCATAGTGCTATATTGTGTTTCTTTTCAGTGAAATATATGGGTTCTCTTCTCTGGGGTCTAATCACTGACTTATCTGCTTGGTGGGTGTGCTCACATCCCAGCTTTTGGGTGCACACATCTCTTCCAGGATCATGCACTGTGGACTAGCTAGCAGACTGTCTGCAGTTATATGTGTATGGCTGAAACACCTTGCAGGGTGCAGCGGCTAGTGAATGTCAGATGATGGTGGGGGCAGCTGAGCATTTCCAGGCCTACTGTCTTCCTGCCATTGCCTTAGGGATGTGTACAGCTCTGCATTGGCTGCCCTGTAGGGTGTCTGTTTCCCAGCACGACTGGGGTTGATGGCCCCCCTCTCCGGCCACCGTTGCAGGGAGGTAGAATGTGGATCTGTTGGTGGGGGAATCCTGTCTCCCACCCTGAGCCACAGAGGGTGGGTTGGGTGGTGGTACATAATCTGCCTATGGGTCCAAACACTTACATCATGTTACCATGGCATGAAGAGAGAATATACACTATTCTGGGTGCATCATAGCCCATAAGGGCCAGACCTGATTGACAACTTCAGATAGACACTAATGTTATCCTAGATGTGTTTGCAGGAACCACCTATCAAACACACTAGCACTGATGGGTATCATGCTCAGCGCACGTTATTGCATGAAAATCCCGTTTTGCTATGTTAAAATCGACACGCCCACTCCTTTTATGGCAGCCTGCACACTATCGCCTGGCGCACGTTAAGACTGCTTAGTAAACATACCCCATAGACACTTATGTGTCTTTATAAAATAGTGGTATAAATCCTGAAAAAATAGTGCCTAGATTGTGGGTGCTGATGTTTATGTTAGCGTATAATGCACATGCATATTTGGGTATTTTATAAAATATGCATGTAAATCATGACTGTCCATGCTCCATACAAACCGCTCCCCCTGAAAATGCCTACTCTACAAGCACACTCCTAAGTACACCACTTCTATTCTTAGTTGTGGTCTAATTTTATAGAACTTTTGCACATGGAAAAGGTTTATAAATAAACCCTGGGGAATTATGTGATTATACATGTGCATAATTACCCACATAATTAATGAGCAAATGCATAATCATGTAATTTCACATAAAGTGCCAACTCCTGGTGGCCAAGTGGGTCTGATCCCTCTTCAGCCAAAACCTGGAGCTAAAATATATAAAACCTCTTCAGTCGCTCCCTCTCCAAAGACCAGAAATTTACCACATTTCTGAGGGTCGATTCAGGCCCCTGCTTCAACCCATTCCCTTCCCTGGGGCACCCAACCCACTCAGAGAGTCCGAAGGTCAATGGGGTGGGAGCCATCCCTACTCGCTTCTGCCCCGATAGCTGCCTCTCTGAAATGGAGCCATTTGTACCCTGCCAGCAGTACCCTGTGAGACTACTGGCAGAGTTCAAGTGGTACCATTTTCACAGAGGCAGACACCAGGGCAGGAGCAAGTGGGGACTGCTCTTGTCCCCAGTGTCCCGGACCCCTTGGAGTGAGTCAGATGTCCCAGGGAAAGTAAGGGGAGGAAGTGGGCAAAGGTTTCAGTGCTTTCTCAAAAATATAGGTAATTTGGACCTTATGTTTTCCACACTCCTTCCCTTAACTCAATAGTGATTGCAGCTGCACAGCCTTATCATTAGGAAGAGAGTCTGCAAACTCCTCCATCTTGCGCACACCTCTGCATGCACTGCCTCATGAAAAGCTGGCAAGAAGCTAGGCAGGAAGTGAGCATAGCATTCTTAAAAAGGTTTATCCCTAAAGTGTCCGTGTCCAGGCCCCTCTCCTTGGGAGTACTGAGGAATGGGACTTTGAACCCTTGGCTCTTTTGAGAACAGATTCAACCACCAGAGAATAGTGTAGAAGCAGTTGCTTCTTGAATCTGGGAATCGTTGATGGGATGTACAGAGAGGGAGGTTTCCCACATGTTCATTTGAACATCCTCAGGCAATGTTCCCTCTAATTTTCTGTAGGCTGTGTGCACATAAAATATCAGCTGTGTGCAGCTTTTGAAGGAAGGTTAAATTTTTGTGCGCCACATAACGACACTCGGAGTTATATACTTTAAAATTTGACTACATGTCAGAATACAGTATGTACACCACATTGATTTTAATCAAATTAAATGAAAATAGACGATTACTAAATGAAGCGGTAAATTTCTAGTAATTACAATCATAACTTAAATTTTAAGACGTCTGTGTTGTTTTCTATCAGAATCAGAGCCATAATTTTTGTGCGCTCTGTTGTAAAGTATGTGCGCTCACTTGGCGAGGTGTGTGCGCGCGCACACGCGCACAGCCTAGAAGGAACAGTGTCCTCAGGGATTCTGTGAATGGGCACTATCATGGCTTCTTAGGAGGGTCAGGGAATTGGAGGATATCCAATGTTTCTGTGCTGGGTTCTTCCTCTGTCTCTAACTTAAATGGAATGGCCCTCATCATTTCTTAAATAAAATCAATAAAAGAGAGTTCCTCAAGTGGGGACTCTCTCCTTTCATGGGGAAGAGCTGAATCCAGCAGCAAGCCAGCAGAGCCTTTGTCTTTAGAGAACTGTGCAGGCTCATAGTCAGAATTCCAGGAATGCTCAAACTCCAACCCAAACAAGAACTCCAAGGAGGAGGTCTGGGTTTGAACTTGGTTAGATTTCTGAACTTTTGTTGAAGTCAGCCTTGACTGAGGGTATCTAGACACTGATGTTCTCCTGTGTCTTGGTGAAGCTCCCTCCCTTGATATACTGGAGATTGGCAATGGCATGGTATACATATAGTCCAAAGCTCTTCAAACTCTCAGTGTTGATGAATCTTCTCTAGGCATGGCATGATTCTCAAGGATCAACTGGAATACTCTGTGCATCAACACTGATTATGCTGAAGCTAAGGCATCACATTGAGCAAGGAATCATTCCAGGCACTGAACAATTTTCTTATTGAGCTCTTTTTCAAAAATTGCCAATGCCAAAGGTTCAGGGGGTTCAGTAGGAATGGCTTCAACCTCCTGAGTCAATAGTGGAGCATCAGTGCCTAGTCTAGGGTCCTTGGAGGCTGATGTAACTGTGCTGACATTGGATGAGCAGACCTCCATGCAGGGTTGCTTCAACGGTGCTAGTGAATATACCTGAATGCTGTCAATGCCATGCTCGGGGTGTGATACCAGTGCTTCTTGACCTCTGTCTGACACTCAACATATTGAGCCCTTAGTGCTGAAGAGCATGAATCTGCCCTCTTCTTTAGGTGGGATTTGTTCATTGTCCAATTCTACTGGGCTGTACAGATGCTCAAAGCCAAGGGGAACAATGTACTTCTGAAGCCAATGCATCCCTAGCATCTGGTGTAGCTCTTGGCCCCCTTGAGACCTAGACCTCCAATGCTGGCATCAATGGAATGGAATTAGAAGCATTGAGATCCTCTCACATTGTTCTTCATGGCCATGAAGGATTCCCTTTGTCACTTGGGAGCACAGATGACATCCAGATGGTTTGTGATCAGGCTCAAGGAACCACAAGAACGCAGTTCCTGCTCTCTGCTTCAGATATGGTCTTCCACACTGTCCACACTTTTTAAAGTCAGTGGGAACCTTTTTCTGGAACATATTGCCACATAATATAGCTACATTAAAATGAATGATTGGTTTTTAATGTATATATCTGGCTGGGATGTCCCTAGACCTCTGAGAAGGCCTAAGTGGACATTTGCACAAAAAAATAAAGAAAACTTGAAATTGACCAAAAAGATCAACTAATTAGGACAACTAATGGGAAAGATAAAATCACCAAAAAGGTCCACACAACAGCAACACATGAAAAAACAAAACTTGCTCTTGTACAGAGTAGGAAACATCCTTTTGACTCCATGGAACAAAAAAGACTGGCTGAGGTCCCATGCATTAGTGATGAATGGAAAATTGCACAAGTGTGCAGTTTGACTTTTCAAATGCTTCCAGAGTAATCTAAACTGGGGAAGGTTCTCCATGCTGGCTTTGTCTGATGTTGTCACTTGTCTGTGATATTCATCAATGCCTGGTTAGCTTCTGCAGTGAATGACAGGCCATCTTTTAAGGTCCCTAACTTTCACCACTTGGTGATAACCATAGCCCAGCTGAATATCGCTGCTGCCCAGTTATCATGGGGGCCACCTTGACTCCACCCCAGGAACACCCCAATGCTAGTTAGCTAATCTATTCAGGAAGGACAGAATAGGAATAAAGGGAGGAGGAGTGGTGTTATATGTAAAGAATAATATTTCAGCCATAGAACTGCAAGGCATTTGAAGTAAATAGGAAGCACTGTGGGTTAATCAGAAAAATGAGAATAGAACATTTTTTTATGTTGGTATGATATACAGACCTCTTTCACAGGCAGATGAAATGGATAGAGTTTTACTACTAATACTACTATTACTACTTGTAGCGCTACTGTATAGCGCTACAAGTCGAACGCATATTGCTATGAAAAGAGAAGTTCTATTTATAGGGGATTTCAATATGCTGGATGTTAATTGAGACATCCCTACTGCAGTATCATCTAGAAGTAAGGAGATCCTGGATTCTCTATAGGAAGAACTATTCTGGCAGCTGGTAATGGAACCCATGTGGGAGGGTGCCATACTAGACCTAGTGCTTATGAATGGGGAGAACTTAAGAACATAAGATATGCCATACTGGGTCAGACCAAGGTCTATCAAGCCCAGTATCCTGTTTCCAACAGTGGCCAATCTAGGTCATACGTACCTAGCAGTTTCCCCAAAAGACACAGGTTCCACAATGCTTGTACTGGGTCAAGCATTGATATCCTGGGTCCCTTCTTAATAATGGTTTATGGACTTTTCCTCCAGGAACTTGTCCAAACCTTTTTTAAACCCAGCTACACTAACAGCCTTTACTACATCCTCCGGTAACAAATTCCAGAGTTTGATTACACGTTGAGTGAAAAAATATTTTCTTTTATTAGTCTTAAATAGTTTACCCTGTAGCTTCATTGCATGTCCCCTAGTCTGTCTATATTCTGATAACGTAAACAATCGATCTACGTTTACCCATTCCACTCCGTTCATTAATTTATAGACTTCTATCGTATCTCCCCTCATCCGTCTCTTTTCCAGGTTAAAGAGCCCTAACCTTTTTAGCCTTTATTCATAGGAGTATCCTTCCATCCCCTTTACCATTTTGGTGGCTCTTCTCTGAACCTTTTCTAATAACGCTATATCCTTTTTAAGATACGGCGACCAGAATTGCACACAATATTCAAGGTGTGGTCTCACCATGGAACGATATAGAGGCATTATAATATCTTTTGTTTTATTTTCCATTCCTTTCCTTATCATACCTAGCATTCTATTTGCTCTCTTGGCCGCCGCTGCACACTGGGCCGAGGGTTTTAACATGTTATCCACAATGACGCCTAAATCTTTTTCCTGTGTGGTGGTTCCTAAAGTGGAACCTTGCATCGTGTAACCATAGTTTGGGTTGTTCTTCCCTAGGTGCATAACTTTGCACTTGTCCACATTAAATTTCATCTGCCATTTTAATGCCCAGTCCTCCAATTTATCAAGATCCTCTTGCAATTTTCCACAATCCTCTTGGGTTTTAACAACTTTAAATAGTTTTGTGTCATCTGCAAATTTGATAACCTCACTCGTTATTCCACTTTCCAGGTCATTTATGAATATGTCAAAAAGCAGAGGACCCAGCACAGATTCCTGGGGTACACCACTATTCACCTTTCTCCATTGGGAAAATTGGCCATTTAGCCCTACCCTCTGCTTTCTATCTTTTAGCCAGTTCCTGATCCACAGTAGTACACTGCCTCCTATCCCATGACTCTAGTTTTGCCAAAAGTCTCTGATGAGGGACCTTGTCAAAGGCTTTCTGAAAGTCCAAATATACTATATCAACCGACTCACCTTTGTCCACCTGTTTATTCACACCTTCAAAAAAACATAACAGATTAGTAAGGGAGAGTATTTCTAATTTAATAGAAGGTGATCATCTCACATCCAGTGATTACTGGATGGTGTGGTTCACTTTAGGACATGGATGGAGATGGTTCACTCAAAAGTAAGGATCCTAAACTTCAAGAAAACTATCAAGATTGGGGACTACTTCAAGGACTTGTAACTGGATGGGAACATCTGGAGGATGTTGAAAAGCAGTGGACAAACCTTAAAGGGAATATTTTAAGGGAAACAGATCTTTTAGTTAGGAAATAAAAGTAAATGGAAAAGGAGCCACTATGGTTCTCGAAAGAAGTAGTTGAAAAGGTAAGAAAATATAGGTTAGCTTTCATAAAATACAAGAAATTGCAAAAAGAAGAAGACAAGAAATACTATTTATTTGCTTTTATATACTGCACTATTTCAAAATCAGCATGGTTTACATAGAACATGAACAGAAGAACCAACTTTACATAGAACAGGTAATTTATATAGAAACTAGTTTACATAGAACAGGTATTTAACAGAAACAAGCGACTAATGTTAAACGTTAAACGTTAAACAGAAACATGAACTTGGACGGGGGCAGGGGAATTAGGGAGAGCTGGGAGAACTAATTACAAGCTGTTCAGTACAACCTAATAGTTACATAAGTGAAGGGTGACAGACATTGTGCAAGTCCTGACTAAGCTATGTGGACATAGACTAGCTGGAACAAGTGAGTCTTTAAGGCCTTTCTAAAGGTTGACTGGTCAGAGATAGCTCGCATTTGAAAAAGTTAAGAGAAGCTTGGAAAGTAGTCAGGAAAGCTAAGATGCAAATGGAAGAAAATACAGCCAATGCAGTAAAATGGAAAGCAAGACTTATTTTTAGATGTCAGTGACGGGGAAGTACAAAAGTGGTAATGTGATGTTTAAGGTGAAGGGGAGAAATATGTAAAAGCTGAAGAGGGTAAAACAGATTTGCTTAACAAATATTTCTGTTCTGTGTTCACAGATGGAAAAGCTGGCAGTAGGACCTCAAAAAAACACACATAAATAGGAATGGAAGTGAGGCAGAACTTGAACAACTTTCAGAAGACTGTGTTCATGAGAAGCTAGCTAATCTAAAGGTAAACAAAGACATGGGACCAGATAGGATACATCCAAAAGTATTGACAGAACTTAGCAATGTTCTGGCTGCTCCTCTGTCTGATCTTTTCAATGCTTCTTTAGAGTCAGGTGTAGTCCTGGTGGACTGGGGAAGGATGGATGCAGTCCCTCTACACAAAAACTGAAGTAAAGAGGCATTTGGGAACTACAGACCAGTTAGTCTGACCTCTGTGGTAAGTAAATTAATAAATTCCTCTCCTTCTAATCGCACTCTTGACACAGCACATTTATGCATACAAAACTAACCAAACCCCTTATAATAACATTCCCGTCATCCATAAACCTTACCGAAATCTACCACATACCCCAACATACACCCACACCCACAATCAATATTCACACCATGACTCCAACAGACACCATCCTAGACTCATCCAGATAAAGCATCACCCTCATGGCAGTGTAAATGACTCGCACAATGCAAACACTAAAATAAAACTCATCCTAATAAACATTCGATCCATACGAAACAAGATACCAATAATCAACGACATGATAAAAGACTAAAAACCAGACATTATCTGCATTACTGAGACATGGCTCGCACCCACAGACACAATCCTATTAAACCAGCTAACTACACATCAGTATGATGTATTCAACTGCCATCGGGATGTAAAAAGAGGAGGTGGCGCTCTCATACTCACAAAAAAAGATCTACAATACACCCTAACAAACTTAAATAATATAGACGGCATGGACATCATCAATATAGAAAACAGAAACCTTGCACTCACCCTCATCTATAGACCCCCATCAAAAGACCCCCATCAAAAAAATCTCACCCCCATCCTTGAACTCGCATGCACAGCATCACAAAGCAAACCACTCATAATACTAGGTGACCTGAACCTCCCATCACTAAACCATTCCCAATAGGATAACTTCATGGACGCTATGACACAAATGGGATATACACAGATAATACATGCCCCCACACACGTAAAGGGCAACACATTAGATCTCATCTTCCTCCCTTCGTCACTTAATAACCACCATCTACATACCCCCCCCAATTATAACAGAAGTACCATGGTCTGACCATCACTTGATAACATTCCATCTCCCAGCACAAACACCTTTAAATACTACCAGCACAATACCACACATATCACGCTTTGCACACTTTGACAAAAATGCATTCCTTGACAAAGTACTACCCAAACTCAATACAAACTTACCAGACATCAATTCAACTATAAACCATTGGAATTTAACAATACAGAAAGCAGCCGTCCCCACAAAAGTCACACAAAGACAAATAAAAAAGACAGAAAAATGGTTCACGAAAGAACTAGCAAACTTAAAAAAACAACTGAGGAAACAAGAAAAAAGATGGAGGAAAACAAAATCAAATGAAAACAAATCCCAGTACACGAACATACTCAATGAATACAAGAATGCAATTAAAAGATCAAAAAGGGACTACCATTCTAAAGTAATAAATATAGCCATCAACCGTCCTAGAGAACTTTTCGCGATTGTAAAAACATTGACAAAAACACAAAACTCTGAGCCTAAACAAC
The DNA here is from genome assembly GCA_033557465.1 of Ichthyophis bannanicus. NCBI lineage: Eukaryota > Metazoa > Chordata > Amphibia > Gymnophiona > Ichthyophiidae > Ichthyophis > Ichthyophis bannanicus. The sequence continues at coordinate 734,683,409 of CM066033.1, read as the reverse complement.
CTGCAATAAGTGTACAAACGTTAGCAACACATTTTGCCGAGAAACTAAAGAGCAAACCCATTATCCCAACAGCACTATTACATTCAAACACAAAAATTAATAACGAATGGACAACTTTCAACATGGTAGATCAAAAACACCTCCTTAAAATCATAACAATGATCAATACCACAACCTCCCCATTTGACCCATGCCCTGTGTCATGGATCAAGTGCACAAAGGATGAACTAGCTGAAAATATTCAATACATAGTTAACCAATCACTTACACAAGGCATCATGCCTGCTGCCTTAAAGCTCACAACGCTTCGCCCTATAATAAAAAATAGTAAACTCGACTCAAAAGACCCAAATTCATACAGACCCATAGCCAGCATTCCATTTATTGCCAAAATAATAGAAAAAACAATTCAACTACAACTACAAGAGCACATTGATGAGCACAAACCCCTTGACTCACACCAGTTTGGATTCCGCCCCTTCCATGGAGCGGAAACCCTCTTAATTACACTGATGGACTTCCTCATCAGAGGTACAGATGACAACAGCCAAGGCTTCCTGCTCCTTTTTATAGATATTTCTGCCACATTTGACAACAACCACCTCACACTGATCAATAGACTAGAAAACATGGGAATAGGAGGGACTGTTCTCAAATGGTTCAAGTCATACATCACACACAGACTAATATGTGTTCAAATAGGCCAAGACGCATCAGAAACATTCCCCCAAGGACAGGGAATACCCCAAGGATCAGCCCTTTCCGCCCTCCTCTTCAACTTGTACTTGCAACCCATTACAAGCATATTTAAAAAACACAAGATTAACCATTTTATCTACGCCGACGACATCATGCTCCCTATCCCCATAAACACCAAGAACCCCACATATGACACCCTATCCGAATGCATGACTGAGGCCACCTCTTGGATGGAACCAACTACCTCAGCATCAACCTTAAAAAAACTGAAGCAATGTTCGTAACAAGAAAACCTGTTACTGACGACACTTACCCAACAACAATCACAATCAACAAAACAACCATAACTGTTAGAAAAGAGGTAAAGTACCTAGGAGTAGTAATAGACTACACACTCACCATGTTACCTCACATAAAACAGACAGTAAGAACCATATTCTACAAACTTAAAACTATACAACACCTAAGGCCTCTCCTTGACACACATGACTTCAGATCTGTAGTCAGTACATTCATCACCCCACACTTCGACTATTGTAATAGTCTCCTAATTGGCCTTCCACAAAAAAAACACATATCTGTTACAAAGAGCCCAGAACATCTGTGCCAAGGTAACTGCTAAAGCTCGCCTAACAGACCATGTAAACCCAATACTGCTGGAATTACACTGGCTTCCTATAAATAGCCGAATCAGATATAAAATTCTACTAACAACTTTCAAACTCCTAAACGACATCGCCCCCTCACACCTGTCCACACTACTGCACGTTCCATCTGAATCAAGAACACGCCAACAAAACGCATCCCACTCCCTCAACATATCAAAAACCTTCAGGAAGACAAAGAAAACCACAAGCTCCAGAGCTTTCACATTTGCTGCCCCCACGCTCTGGAACGATCTCCCAATAACCCTTCGCATGATAAAAGATCTTCCTCAATTCAGAAAAGAACTCAAGACATATCTATTCTCTGAGCATTTTGATATCTCCTACCCCCCAAGACCAACCCCACAGCAACCACAGACACACTCCCACAAAACTCCTGAAATCACAATTAACTAACCCAGACAGACCTCCACCACACACACACCTGACTTACGATGAAAAGGAAATAAATTCCAATAACCACACATGCCAAATGTCTACTATACCCTGTAACACATTGTTTATAGCCTTTTGTAAATAGCCAATGTAAATAGTTTTGACAGTTGTATGCATTATTACTTGTACAAAGTTAGAATTACTGTTCAATGTAAATGTATACAGAAGTATACAAAATTGTTAACTGTTCCATGTAAACCGCCCTTGATCTCTGGAAGGGGCGGTATAGAAGAAAATAGATAAATAAATAAATGTTGCTAAAACAAAGGATAGTGCATATTTTGGAATCCATGTGTTCATCTGTTCTGAATCCCTCTGCAACTAGGTGTGAACTTCCTCTCGTTTGGTTGGGTACCTCATCCCAAACTCCGAAAGTGTATAAACAAGTTGGTAATCTGTGCACCAACTAGAGTGATTGACATGATATACAGTATAGCATGTCAGTGTGAAGGGTGGGTACCAGTCTTCTGATGCAGTCCACAGTTCTATGATGGCCACAGACTGAACTGATGTTTTTGAGGGACTCCTCCCTTCTCGATTGCTCTAAATGCCAGGTATTCTCTCTGTTACCAAGAGCCCAGATAAAATTTTCCTTTCCATCATGATTCCAATTTCTTTGTGAATGGAGAACAGAAAGAAGAGCAGTAAGAAGAAAATAGGGGGAGAATCTGTTGTGCCGTGAGCCTGTCACCATGTTAGGTGTGGCTTCCAAGCACGTTAGATTGTGAGCCTGTCACCATGTTAGGTGTGGCTTCCAAGCACGTTAGATTGTGGCCTGTCATATATCTTGATGTGTCTCTTGGAGAAGTGGCAGTGGCCTTTTCCTTCCCTGCCACTATAGTTATTAATTGTACTAACCGGCAGGAAATGCTCAGGGATAGGTACTGACAGGGGGTGACCCCATTTAATGGGACACCTGGCAGAAGCTACATGTAGGCTCTTCTTGTGAGGAGTGGTTCTGTGGTTAAAGCAGTAGGCTGAGAACCAGGGAAACCAGGCTTCAAATCCCACTTCTGCCATTTGTGACCTTGGGCAAGTCACTTAACCCGCAAATGCCTCAGGTGCAAACTGTATATATGTCCAGTTTTCCAGGGACAGGGAAATGCTTACCGTACCTGAAGGCAACTTGTCTTGCTCTACGAATGAAGAGGTATGAATTAAATCCAAGAACAAGTTCTTCCTTGTTACCAAAGACTCCCAGCCCTCTACTCAGAAATCTCCTCTTGTAATATTTTGTGACATGATCATTGTGCACACGCCTCCTCCTGCTCCTCAAGAGGTTCCAGTAAATGACTGACGTCATACCCATCCCTGAGCACTGCAAAGTGATACTGGTGGGCCCGAGCAAGGAGAATAGGAGCTATAAATCAAAGCCAGCACAGGCAGTGCCTAAAATAAATACAAGCAGAGGATGAGGAGGGGAAAGGCAGGGATCATGGGAACAGAGAGAGGCAATAAATATTTGTACAGTGTATACCAACATGGATTTCTGTGGCTTCTAGCTTCCTCTGTACATACTCTCTGCTTCCGATACTTCCAAAACCTCACAGACAGACACTGTGGGGTTTATGGGGTATGGACTTTCCCTAAAAAGCACCCTAAAAAGCATGGACTAAGACAGAGGGCATAGGCTGAGGGTGCAGGTGCCCCTGAGAGCTGTGGGTGTTAACCATTCTGCAATAGTGGGCATTGTGTTAACTAATGTTTTCTTAGGATGTTGCCTTCGCCTGCACACCCTGTTTGTTGTTAAAAATGAGTTTTGCTGGCTATATGTCCAGGCTCAAGGGAGGAAGGAAGGGAGGGACAGAAAGTGGCTGCCGCTACAGGAGCCAGTCCCTGCTGGTAGAAGGGCATCACCACCATAGGGCTCAGTGTCACAGGAGACCTCTCCTGACGCCCTTAGCCTGCAAGAGAATCTGGAGTCTCCCAGACTTGCCCCTGGGGAAGGTTCATAAAACAGAGCAGAACGAAAGAGTTTAGCTGTTTGGGCTACTTTCACTGGGTACCTTATGAGTCAAGATGTATTCACGGTAACGGGGTTTTTATAAAATACCAGCTGGGAACAGAAAGTCAAAAAGCGAGTTCATTTTATTACTCTTGATTCAGCAAAAAAAAAAAAATTAAAGGAACTGTTTTTGCTGCTGGAAGCCTAAAAGCCGACAAGAAGGTTGTTTCCAAAGACCTAGGAAGCCTCTTGTGGTGTCTGTTTTGTTGACTTTGCTTGTCTGCAAATTTTCAGCCGGCAAATATACCCTTGAGTGAGCAACTACAGGGGTGGCTGGTTAGCATAGGCAGCTGATTATACTACATTTTTCAGGACAGCCCCATGTTTTGGGCCATTTTTTCTCTCAAGAAGTTTGATGCATTTTACTGGAGATCAGAGCAATTTTCAAAGGCATTTCCATGCATAAAGCAAATAGAGTTTTATGTGCAGCAATGGCACTTTTGAAAATTGCCCAACATATTTGAGCCTATGGGCCCAATTCTCCCTCTGTTCATCCTGTGCATCAGGATGGGGAGAGCTGGCAGAGGGTGCGAAGGGGTGGGATCTGGGCGGAGTGGGGGCGGTCCAGCCCGGCAGGACATACAGGGCTAATTCAAATCATGGCTCTGTATGTCCTGCTTGGCCTATGGGGACATGGGACTTATTTCACCTCAAAGGTGGAATAAGCAGCAAAACCCAGTGATCAGGCCCAGGGATTCCCCCCCCCCCAGGGCCAGGGCTGGGTGTGGGGGGGAGGAGGGTCCCTGCCACCAGATCCAGGCCATGGCAGGCCAGCCGTGGGTCGAATGGTGGGGAAAAGAGGGACTGAGGCCACAGGTGTCAGGGAGACCTGCAGCAAGGACGTCCCCGCAGGCAGCAGGGGTATGTTGGGCCATGCTTGGGCCCGATTCTGGTTACTGCGGGAATGTTTTGTTCCTGCAGTCCAGAATCGGGTCTTGCTTGGGGCATCCGGATAGCTTGGATGTGCCCCTACCTGAATCAGGCTCCACATGTATGTACATACAGCAATGCGCACTAAAGTGTGCCTGAGTTTCAGGAAGGCATTCCTGGGAGTGCATTGGAGCACACAGAACACTTAAAGGCATACTTTCAAAAGTATGTGTGGAATTTGTCACAGAAAAAATACCCATGCAAAGAGCAGGTACAAGTCTGTGTGCTTTCTTTTCCTGACCCAGTTTTCAAAGGGGTGTTTTTCCCTTTGAAAACTGATGTAGACTAGTTTTAAGACTGACAAAAATCTACAGTACTAAATAGGGCTCAGTTTGGTTTGTTGGGTCAGTAATTTCAAAGGCAATGACATACACTCCCACCCCCTTGCTCTCCATGACACACACACAACCCTGATACTCCCCAAAGAGACACAGACAATCACCCCTCACATTCACGCGCACACATGTGCCTATCTTCTCTGCTGTTGATCCCACTGAATTTCAGATGTTTGGACTTGGACATCCCAGATTTCACCGACATTTAAAATGTGACTTAAAGTGTCTGTCTGGCCGTGAAAGCAGAGCGTTGCTACCATTCTACACCACAGTTTGATTTTTTTTTCTTTTGGTAAGATGATTTGCAAAGGGAAATGCCTTTGCTCCATTTTGGGGGAACATGGTGTGTGCTTTACATGGTTTATATTGAGAGTCCTTCCCATGCTGTACAGAATCTAGACTTCGCCCCTACGTAGAATAATTTCTAGATTGTGCTATCAAATAATTATAAGAGTAGTTTTATTGGTGACTGAAACTGGCTTGGAGGAGGTTGTGCACACAAGGCCTTGGGATTTTTCTTACAGTATTTTTTGTAGCTAGTTTAAAGGTGAGGGATGTGGTGGCCATGATGCACAAAAAAGACACTTTGACTTGCCCCACTGTTTCCCCCCCCCCTCCACTGATCATACCATGAACTAGAGCGCCTTCATCCACCAACACCTGACACATCCCCACAGCCTGGCTCCGGGACTGGATGGCAGGACAGGCGCTGATCAGCCAATCAACAAGCTCCTTCCCCGAGCAGCAGGACCTATGATAAACAGAACAGAAGGGGAACTCGACAATAATTATTTATCCATTGGCATGGCAATTTTCAAAGCATTGTCATGCTTGAAATGGGCTTTCTGAAAATTGGCTACTTTATCTGTGGCTAAAATTATGCACTTTATGCCACTTTGTACATAGGTTTATTCAGGGTGTGTGTGTATGTGTGTGTGTGAAGGGGAGAACAGACATTCCTGTGGCTGAAACTAGGGTGGAATTTGTATTTTGGAGTATATTTTTGAATTCCCAAAAGCATGTGCGTAATTTTACTCAAAAAATGTACCAGCTCAAATAACAGGTGTGCATTTATCAAAATACTTTCTCCTAGCCAATTTTCAAAGGAAAATTTGTAGATACAGACTTCACATTTGCAAAGTTTGAAAGAACCTCCCCCTCCCCCTCCTCACACACACAGTAGAGGAAAAGAAGGAAAATCACTTACAGGACTTTATAATACAATGGATTTGTTTTGTTGCCTTTGATTCAGATTAGGATTAACAGATTGATCAAGTTCCATTGCATTGTGCAATTTAAATACCTAAATAACAATACGGTTATGAACGCACACTCTGGGAAGTCACTAAGAGTGTGACATCACCAATCATAGAGGAACCTGAGGCTTCTGATGTCATCAGCCTTGGAAGAGGTTTGGACTTGTGACATCACCAGTTCAGAAACAAGGTGGAGTGTGATATCACTGGTCTTATAGGGATATAGAATACAGGGTGGCCCAAAAAAAGTGAGAACATCTCATAGCATATAAGTTATTTAAAAATTCAAAAAGACAGATGTAAACGATTGACAAATTTTAAAAAAAATGGTGGCTGGAAATTGTTGAAATAAAGACGTTATATAGCTAAAAAAGGTAAATAAGTAAACTCTAAGCTTTTAATTTTATTTATTTATTTAGCATACATTTGTATACCGCTACTTCCAGCGATCAGTAGCGGTTTGATTAATGAAACGGATTTGTACAAACATGTCAAAATTTAGAAATGTACACACATTGATTTGGAGGAGAAAGCACAGCACACGTGGGAGGTCATATGGGGATGATTCAGACATCATATATTTACATATTTACTTATTTACATAAATTGCCACCATGTTTCATTGGGTGGTATCGTTTCTATCCCTGGGATTATAACAGATTGTATTGGCACTGGAAAAGATGTGTCTTGAGCTTCTTTCTGAATTCCATAAGGTCTTTGACAGCTCGTAGCTCCGAGATGTTCTCACTTTTTTTGGGCCACCCTGTATATAGGTCATTCAGAAAGGCGGTAACCTGTTTTGGAAGTAAAATACTGGAATATCCCTAAATATCATTAGTCATCCTTTACCCCTTCTATTCCAGCTGCTGAGCATCAGTTCAGTGCAGCTAGTGTGAAAAGTCATTATCTTTAGAGTAGCAGTGCTCTCTTCCAGTCCTCAAAGACCACAAACTGATCGGATTTTCAGGACACCCCAAATGAATATGCATCGGATAGATTTGTATACAACTAGAGTAGTATGTACGTAAATAAATCCCAAGCATATTCATTAAGCATATTCACCCTCGACAACCCAGACCACACCAAGATAGCAGACTGTCTCACACATATGAACACCTGGTTTCAAGACAACAACATGACCATAAACTACAGCAAGACCGAGGCGCTAATCATCACACGAAACACCGACTTCATCCCCCTTCCCCCGCGACATCAAGATAGGCACCACAACCATACCCATACAATCAGAAGTGAAATACCTCGGAGTGACAATGGACAAAGAACTTAACCTTCAGTCCCACATCAGCAGAACCACCTAAAATGCATACCACAGGATGAGACTAGTACGACGCCTCAAGCCCCTCCTCACTCAGGAACACTTCCGCACAGTTTGTCAAGCACTAATAACCCCAATCCTAGACGTCTGCAACCCAATCTATCTAGGTCTAACGAAACAGACACTGAGACCATTGTAACTGGCACAAAACACTGCAGCACGCATAATTTCTGGCACCACAAGACAAGAACACATCACACCCACCCTAAAAGAGCTCCACTGGCTGCCTATCAGTGCCTGCATTAGATACAAGACAATCATAAACATTTTCAAAATCAAACATCAATCATCAGCTTTCAGCCTACACCCACTCATACAACCAGACAACAGCACAAGACCGAGAAGAAGAGGCACATCCAACCGTGTCAGCACACCTAAAGATATCAACAGGGTACGCAAGGACACTGAAAAGCGAGCCTTATCAAAGGTGGCACCAACAATCTGGAACGCCCTCCCCGACGAACTGCGTTCAACAACAGACCTTAAGGAGTTCAGGAAACTACTGAAGACAACCCTCTTCATAGAACACTACGGTGACATTACTTAAACCATGCAACAGACACCTCATTCCCCCCACGTCACTATAATTGTAATTAAGCAAGGAACTGATACCCATAGCATTGTAAATAGCGCACGCTGTAAATAGCACCACAAGAATCAACATCCAGACACACTCACACGCATACACTACTCACTGCATGTACACACTATACCCTGTATCTTATTGTTTGCTGTTCAGACCGCCTTGATTGCAGGATAAGGCGGTATAGAAATACGTTTAAATAAATAAATTAAGGCAACCTATCTTTTCTAAGTTCAAATATGGGACACTCAATCAAGCCAGGGGGTTCAAAGTTAAGGAAAATAAAAAATGTTTTGTTTTTTTTAATTTTTTTATACCGTGCTCTTTAGAATCAGTGTGGTTTACATGTATACTAACAGGTACTTTTTTTGTTGTTGTTTATAATTACAATTTTAATTTTAACCAAAATTTTTAACCAGTAGGCTAGGTTTATAACTTTACTTACAAATGTGCCAATCAGGCCTACTTGTACTTCTCTACAGAATGAATTTTCTTCAAAATAGCAACATTTCCACTAAGATAATTAAAAATTTCTGGGCAACTCAACTCAAAATTGTACTTTACAATCATTAGACATTTGAAAGTCTCTATATGCAGTTTGTTTTTTTCTGTGTAGACCACAGTTTGTTCATGATTGAAAAGCACCTTTCAGTTGGAGCATTGGAACCTGACAAACATAAAAAAAATCTATATCCTACCTAGCTACTGCTCCTCCCTCCCCCCACTCCCTATTGGCTGGCTGGTTTTCCTTCAGCCTATTGGCTGGCTTTGTCTGATTGATGGTGGTCTGGGCCCTGGAGAGGAAGGCCCAGATTTGTCAGATGTGCTGAGAACTCAGGAGTTTAGAATTGCTAACCATCTAAATTATGTTAGGATTCTACAACTTTGTAAAGTAGCTGCCTTAGTCAGAATGATGTTTAAATTGTCTTAAGTATTTTTTTAGAGTTTAGCTCTACAGCTCACCAGTGCTCCCCCCTCACTGTGCAGAGTAAGTGGTAGGTTCCAGCCAGTGCAAAGACTGCATTAGTCACAGGAAGGGTGGACTGGTTATCTCCAGGAACAAGCAGGAATGAGTCTTCACATATGGGTATTGTCGGTACCGACGGAGCCTGTGCGGGAACGCTCCCCAGCGTCCAAAAGGAAAGCTTTTGGGAGCATCCCACAGCGCCTGCGCGCTGCCTTCCCGCCTTTCCTAACCGCCTCCCTCCAGTTCTTCTTTTCCGCGGAGCCAGCAGATCGTGTTCCTGTCACCGCTGAAGAATTTCTTATTTTATTTTATTTCTTTGGTCGCGCGTCTGCCTTCGACGCCGGACCGGTACCGCCGGTCTTTTCTTTCTTTAATCTAAAAAAAAAAAATTACTGTTTTTCTCACTTCAGTGCATTTTCTTCTTTGGCCTTAGGCCTAGGAAATTTTTCCTCATGGAAAAGCCCGCCTCTGGTTTTAAAAAATGCACGAAGTGCAGCGGCACTATTTCTGTCGCCGACACCCATGAATGGTGTCTAAAATGTTTAGGTCCTGACCACTCCATTGCGGATTGTGAGTCCTGCTCCTTGATGTCTAAAAGAGGTCTACAGAATCGAGCAGCTAAGCTCAGTACCCTGTTTCCCTCGGATGCAGCTTCGGTTGCATCGACGTCTTCCAGGGCTTCTTCTTCCTCACATGGATCTCAGGTAACCAAACTTAAGTCCAGCCGGTCCTCAAAGGGTAAATCTCCCTCCAAGTATCGAGATGCCTCCGGGCTTGCCCTCGAGGAATCCGCACCGGCAAAATTACCCTGGCGGGAGGCTCCGGCTTCCAAAGCTTTATCTATGGGGTCACAGGTTGACATCGATGGCTCGGCCTCGACCGATCACCTGTTGCCATGTTCTGGGGTACCGGTGGTTTCCTCTGGTACCGATATCCAGACATTGGTTGCGTCGATGGATCAGAATATCCTGACCATGCAGCGTGTCATCACGGCATTCATACAAGCTGCGACGCCTTCGGTACCGCAACAAACTTCGTTGCTGGTACCGACTACGGCACTGGTACTGACATCGGTTCCGGTGCCGGTACCGATTGCATCGACATCTGCTTCGGTGTCGACTGCAGCGGTGCACTGTTCTGTGATGCCCATCGGTACCGAATCGGTACCGATCACTCCCGATGTCGATACCACCCGGTACGCGTATCGGGCTCTGCAAGAGCATCCAGACAGGCGATACTTCGATTCCTCTGAAGACTCTGATGAATCAGAGGTCTCTGTCGAAGCATCGGTGATCCATCCTCAGGAGCCCTCTTCTCCAAAAAGGAGAATGTCTCCTCCAGAGGACTTGTCTTTTCAAGGCTTCATTAGGGAAGTGGCCAGGGGCCTTTCCATCTCAGTGGCCCCTGAGATAGAGCCTAGAGCCAAAAAATTAGATATTTTACAATATCCCAAGGCTCCTAAAGAGGCAGCCACTTTACCAATACATGAGATTCTTTATGATCACATGTTGGGAATATGGGAGACTCCTCTCACCACTTCCCCCCATTCTCGCAGGTTGGACACCATGTATCGTGTTCCTCCTTGTCCTGGCTTCCATAAGACTCAGCTTCTTCACCACTCCATTGTGGTAGAGTCTGCTATGAAGAAGATAAAGAGTACAAAAAGGCACTCTTCTGCTCCTCCAGGAAGAGAATGCAGAACCTTAGATGCCTTTGGCAGGAGAATTTTCCATGCCAGTATGCTTGTTGCCAGAATCAACTCCTATAGTCTCTATATGGGGATGTTTCTAAAGGAAGTTACAGATCACCTGCAAACCTTATCTCCTTTTATTTCAGAAGATAAAAGGGAAGAGTTCCTCACCTGGCTCAAACATGCCCAGGATATTTCCAAGTTTTCCAACCGTGCAGCCTTTGACTCTTTTGAAGGTGCCAGCAGAGCCTCGGCTATTGCCATAGGTGCACAGAGTTGCTTGGTTACAAGCTTCTGATTTGGAACCCTGGGTTCAGGATGGACTAGGAAACCTTCCTTGTACAGGTGAAAACCTTTTTGGCAAAGATTGGCAAGCAAAGGCCAATCAGATGGATGCTGAAAATTCTGCTTTAGATAGACTTTCAAAGTCTACTTCTGCTCCTTTTAAAAAGAGGTTGTTCAAAAAAGGATTTTTCCCAAAAAAAGGGAAATATTATTCTGCTTATGGTCAGCAGGCATCTTCTGCAGGTCGTTTTGCTACAAAGAGACAACAACCACCAAAACAGGCCAAGCCTAAGGCTGCGAGGACTGCTACGGCCCAACAGCCTCAGCCTCCTCAGGGCCTTTGACTTACAACTAGAGAACTTAGCCTTTCTGGCTCTAGAACATCCAGAGCCTCTCACCATTCCCGGAAGGTTAGCTCATTTTGCTCCCAGATGGGAACAAATCACAGCAGAGCAATGGACCATCTCCATCATAAGAGATGGGTACAAGCTTCATTTCTTAAACCTTCCCCCTCACACCATGGTGAAACAGTTCAATTCTCCAACATCTCTCCTCAACCTTCTAGGTCAGGAGATTGCTACCCTTCTTGTCCAAGGGGCAATAGAAGAAGTACCCCTTCTTCAACAGGGCTCAGGGTTCTACTCCCCCTATTTTCTCATTCCAAAGAAAACAGGGGGCTACAGACCCATTTTAGATCTCAGAGAATTGAACAAGTTTCTATGCAAGGAGAAATTCAAGATGACTTCTCTCGGTACTCTCCTTCCATACCTCCAGAGTCAGGACTGGCTTTGTTCTCTAGATCTCAAGGATGCGTACACCCATGTCCTCATCCATCCAACACACAGAAGGTTCCTTCGGTTCCTTTACTGAGGAAAGCACTACCAATACAAAGTGCTTCCTTTCGGTCTGGCCTCTGCACCAAGAGTGTTCACAAAATGCATGGCAGTAGTAGCTGCATTTCTACGCACTCTAGGGATATTCGTATTCCCATATCTGGACGACTGGTTCATCCGAGCTCCATCCCAGTCAGAGGCCCAGACTTCCCTGGCCTGCACAAGGCGTGTTCTTCAGTATCTGGGACTTGTAATAAACATTCCAAAATCCCATCTCACCCCTACTCAATCTCTAGAGTTCATAGGGGCTTTGCTGGATACCACAACTGCAAGGGCCTATCTTCCCCAGGCCCGTTGCCTACGCTTGGTGCAGTTAGCCTCACAGATTCAGTTAAAATCCCATTTAACTGCTCGAGAGATGTTACAACTGTTAGGCCACATGGCATCCACTGTGCATGTGGTTCCTTATGCTCGCCTTCACATGAGAGCAGCTCAATGGACTCTGTCCACCCAATGGACCCAGGCATCAGGGTGCCTGTCAGACAAAACAGCAACCTCCAGTCGTCTCTTTTGCTCTCTCCAGTGGTGGAAGTCCACTCAAAATCTGTTGCTGGGGTCCCCCTTTCAACAGGTGTTACCCCAAGCAACCCTTACAACAGATGCCTCTCCAAAGGGTTGGGGAGCTCATCTACAAGATCTCTCCACCCAAGGCATCTGGTCTCCACAGGAGACATCTCTGCATATCAATCTCTTAGAGCTCAGAGCAATCTTTCTGGCTCTCAGAGTCTTCCACACCCTGCTCAGCTACAAGACAGTCCTCATCCACACGGACAACCAAGTAGCCATGTTCTACGTGAACAAGCAGGGGGGGGACTGGCTCTCTGTCGCTTTGCAACGAAGCTCTGAGATTGTGGGCCTTCGCCAGAGAGCATCAAATCCATCTCATGGCAGTGTATCTTCCAGGGGTTCAAAACTCTTGGGCAGACAGACTCAGTCGAGTTCTGCTTCCACACGAATGGTCCCTCCATGGGGACCAGATAGCCAGGATCTTTCGAATTTGGGGAACCCCAGACACAGACCTGTTTGCAGGTCCGTGGAATGCCAAGCTTCCCCGGTTCTGTTCCAGGATTTCGTGTCAGGGAGTTCAGGCCAGGGATGCCTTCCTCCTTCATTGGGGACAAGATTTCCTCTATGCCTTTCCTCCCATTCCCCTAATTCCCAAGACACTGTTCAAGCTTCAGAGAGACAGGGGGTCTATGATCCTCATAGCACCACGTTGGCCATGCCAAGTGTGGTACCCTCTACTTCTGCATCTCTCTCAAGCTCCCTCCCTGGACTTGTGGTCTGCTCCAGACCTCCTCTCCCAGGAGGAGGGAACGTTGGGCACCCAAATCCCCAGTCTCTTCATCTCAGGGCCTGGTTGCTGAAGGCCTAGACCTTCAAGATTTACATCTTTCTCAGCAAGTGAAGGATATCCTTCATGCTTCCAGAAAGCCTTCCACCAGACGTTCCTATGCTTTTACCAAGAGGTTTACCATTTGGTGTGCACAGAAGGGTCTTAACCCTCTTGCAATACCTCTGAATTCTTTACTAGAGTATTTGCTGCATTTATCCCATGCAGGCCTTAAAACGAATTCAGTAAGGGTCCATTTGAGTGCTATTTCAGCATCCCTTAAGCCTCTTAATGGACAGCCTATTTCCTCTCATCCTCTTATAGCAAGATTCATGAGAGGCCTTCTTTTGACTAAACCTCCCATTAGGCCACCTCCAGTGGCATGGGACTTGAATCTGGTTCTTGGCCAGCTTATGAAGCCACCCTTTGAACCCTTAGCCACTACCTCCTTGAAATTCCTTTCCTGGAAGGCTATTTTTCTCATTGCAGTCACCTCAGCTCGCCGCATCAGTGAGTTGCAAGCCTTAGTGGCTAATCCTCCTTATACAAGGTTCCATCATGACAAGGTAGTCCTTAGAACTAATCCACACTTTATGCCTAAAGTGGTCTCACCTTTTCATCTGAACCAGGAGGTGTATTTACCTGTCTTTTTTCCAGGACCTCATGCATCAAGTGCAGAGAGGAATCTTCATACCCTGGATTGTAAAAGAGCACTTGCTTTCTACTTACAAAGGACACAGCAACATAGAAAGTCCTCTCAACTTTTTGTTGCTTTTGATCCCTCTCATTTAGGACTTCCAGTCTCTAAGAGAACTCTGTCCAATTGGATTGCTCAGTGTATTTCCTTCGCCTACCAGAGTAAGAACCTTTCTCTGGAGAACCATGTCACAGCTCACAATGTGAGGGCCATGGCAGCCTCTATGGCTCATCTAAACTCTGTGTCCATCGACCAAATCTGTCGAGCGGCCACCTGGGCCTCGGTTCATACCTTTACAGCCCATTACTGCTTGGACAAGGACTCCCGCCGGGATGCCTTGTTTGGTCAGGCTGTTCTCAAACACCTGTTCTATACCTAATCAACTCCTACCTTCCATCCCTGACTGGATGCCTGAGATTCATGGGTGGAGGTAGATCCCTTCCCAGGGGCTCACAACATGGGTGATCTCCCAGGCATCTCTAGCTGGGGAGTCCCCATATGTGAAGACTCATTCCTGCTTGTTCCTGGAGATAGCACAGCTACTTACCTGTAACAGGTGATCTCTGGGAACAGCAGGAATAAGTCTTCACAACCCACCCACCTCCCCTAAGAGTTGTATCTCTCTATCTATCTTTCCTTTCCTCTCTCTCTCTTTGTCTCAGCTTTAAAACTCGAACTGGAGAGAGGCAGTTAGGAAAGGCAGCGCGCAGGCGCTGTGGGATGCTCCCAAAAGCTTTCCTTTTGGACGCTGGGGAGCGTTGCCGCGCAGGCTCCGTCGGTACCGACGATACCCATATGTGAAGACTTATTCCTGCTGTTCCCAGAGATCACCTGTTACAGGTAAGTAACTGTGCTTTCTGCAAAGAGTCTGGGAGAAAGTCAGTAGAATAAGTGGGTTTCTTGATAGGGGTGAGTGAGTTTGCTGAGAAAGGGTGGAAATGTAAGAGGAATGGGGTATAGTGTGAGTAGGCTATTGCAGGCTGAGAAAAAGAACTGGTAGTAAAAGCAAGAACTGGAGGCACTGAAGAAGAGGAGTGCAGAAGCAGCACAGCACCAGTGGACAGTCAGAGACAGAATCTGTCTGTCTGAAAAGTGCTAATGTGCATGTGTGTATCTGATTTGGGGGGGTGGGGGAGGGATGAATGCATGTGCATGTGTAGTACAAAAGAGTGCATGCATGTGTATGTGTTTCTGTGTCTCTAATGGAAATAGTCTCATATAAATAGAGTTTCCCTTTGAAATTTTCAGCTGGAGTGGAGGAGTCCACTGATACAAATGTAGAGGAGTGTAGGATTGGGACACGTGTTTTAAAATAGGGGACATTTAGGCATCCCATATGATTCCAGGGACAAAGCCTTAAAACACAGAACTGCCCCTTTTAATACAGGATGGTTGGTCACTTTAATTAAGGGAATCTGCAAACCCAACCTGTTTGCAGCCCTCAAGGGCTGACAGTGAATACCACTGCTTTAGGGTCATTGCAGTGTCATTTCACAGCTGGTAGATACTTCATAGGTACACCACTTACCATACATCCTCCTCCTCTGAGTTTGAATGCTCACTTCTAGGATATTTATCCCTCTCAGTCTGCCTTCCCTTTCTCATTTCAAGAAAAAGATTTTAAGATCAGCAGAATTTTAAGAAACTACAGGAACTTCAAATAAATGTTGCTAAAATCCAAAATAAATTCCTTTGAGGGAGGTGGCATTCGGGGCTGGCCCCCATGCATGGCTGCGCACTTCAGGAGGCCCCATGCCTGCCTAACCAGCTTCAGAGGAAGCTGGGGAAGCCTGAAGCCCAGTGCCCTGGCTCACCTCTGCAGAGCTGCGAGAACGAATGGAGTTTTCCTTCTTTCCCGCGGCTCTGTTAAAGTTGAGCATGCTGAGTATTGGGAGTTTAAAGGGGGGCATTTCCTGTCTCGCACAAGAAAGGAAATGCCCTCGTTTACCCTCCTGACACTCAGTGCACTGGTACGGTGAATTTTAACAGAACCGTGGGAAATAAGGAAAATGCTGTTCTTTCTCACGGCTCTGCAGAGGTGAACCGGGGCACCATGCTTTGGGCCTCAGGCCTTCCTGGCTCCCTCTGAAGCTGGGCAGGCAGGTGTGGGGCTCTTCTGGAGGGAGGGTTAGGACTGGAAATGGGCTAATGGGGGGTTTAGGACTGGTAATGGGCTGATGAGGGGCTAGTACTGGAAATGGGCTGCTGGGGGGCTAGGATTGGAATGGACTGCTGGGGGAGAAGGACTGGAAATAGACTAGGACTGGAATGCGATGATGGGGGGCTAGGACTAGAAATAGTCTGGGACTGAAAATGGGCTGATGTGGGGCTAGGACTGGAAATGGGTGATGGGGAGGAGGAGAGAGCTGCTGACCCTGGAAGAAGACTGGGGGCTAGAACTGGAAGTAGGCTGATGTGGGGGGGGGGGGAAGCTGCTGGCCCTGGAAGAAGATTTGGGGCTAGAAATGGAAGTGGGCTGATGGGGCAGAGGGAGGAGAGAGCTGCTGGCCTTGGAAGAAGACTGGGGGGCTAGGACTGTAAAAGGGCTGATGCGGGGGGATGGGAGAATAGCACTGGAAGGGAGTGGATGCTGAGAGGGGCTAGAACTAGGACGGAGCTGATTTTGGGGGAGGACTATAAAGGGATGGGGCTGGTGAGAGGAAAAAAGAAGCTGGGGAGTGAGGATGGAGAGGGGAAAAGATATTTTGTTTGGGAGGGAAGAAAAATCTACGATTGGCCGGGTATTGGGGATTGAGGATAGAGGGGTGGAATTTGAGTGGATGAAAACAGAATTAAGATAGTAATGGAGGAAAGAGCAAAAGGGGAAAGATCAGTATGTTAGAGCAGATATAGAGAGAGAATGGAAAAAAAAACTAGAAGAGAGAAGGAAGGACAAATGGACAGCAGACAATGGAGAGTTAGCAGAAAACATGAAGAAACCAGAAGAAAGCGAATGGAGCAATTGCAACTGAAAATTAAAGGCCCAAACAACAAAGGTAGAAAACAACATTTTTATTTGAAATTTATTAACTGGAATATGTCAGCTCTGGGAAGTGTGCATCGCTAACATCTTTGCGTTTTGTTTAGTTAACTTTAGTACAAGAGGAAATTAATTTATAGTTTTATTTCTCCTGTGTTGATGTACGTTTTAAATTTGACTTTTGGGGTTCCCAGTTTAATTATTATCTTCATATTTTTAAATTGTGATCCCTTGTTCTTTGTTTGGTGATAGTCTATGTTTTGTATGTGTAACTGAGCTGTGGTATTCTGTTCATGTAGTTTCTATGTCACAGTCTCACTTGTTCTCTTTCCCCAGTAGGAAATGTATTGGTATTCTCTGAGATGTATTGGTTTAATATTTGCAGTGCTGCCTTTTGATAGGTAGGGTTTGATGCTTTGTGAGGCCTGGTAGTTCTGCTATGATACGGCGGGTTTGCTATGGGTTCTAAATGAAGAAAAAAACCTTCAAAAATGTGATGACACACTAAAAATCACAAAGTAAAAGTCAAAACATATGTGATACCTGTGAATCCGTTTATCAGGCAAACATCATCTTTCAAATTAACATTTACCGGGGTAACTATTATTCAAAACAAACATTTTTCTGTCGGGATCCGTCGACCTGAGACGGGGAGAGGAAAAACTCCCCTCTCTGTGTCGGCAGAAGCCTTTTTTTAGAACTTTTTTCAAAGTGAATAAGACAAAATTAATAATAGTGAAAATCACTTATCTGACAGTCAGCAAGAAGGGCAGCAAAATATCAAAACAGCTGTTCCTTCTTGCTGACTGTCAGATAAGTGATTTTCACTATTATTAATTTTGTCTTATTCACTTTGAAAAAAGTTCTAAAAAAAGGCTTCTGCCGACACAGAGAGGGGAGTTTTTCCTCTCCCCGTCTCAGGTCGACGGATCCCGACAGAAAAATGTTTGTTTTGAATTATAGTTACCCCGGTAAATGTTAATTTGAAAGATGATGTTTGCCTGATAAACGGATTCACAGGTATCACATATGTTTTGACTTTTACTTTATGGGTTCTAAATGGGCAGGGTTTATAGTACTTCCTAATGTGCCTGGCTGTTGGCACTGGAATATAGTAATATAGAAATCTGGTAATATTTTTTTATTCTCACTGCCCATACAAATGGTATTCAGAGACTCTTTAAGAGACGTGTTTACTAAAACTTAATGCGCATTCACAAATGTTAATGTGCGTTAAATACAGGAACATCCATTTATTTATTTTGGTGCAGTGCCACTTAACACATTAATATTTAGTGAACATGCCCCTAAGTCATTGCCAGGAGAAAAAATAGGCTTGTGAGGGCTCCTTTGAAAGCCGTGTAAAATTTTAGATGGGCAACATATACATTTTAAAATAAGTAAATTAAATGTATGCAAATGAGGTCCAGTGGATATGCAAATGAGGCCCCACAATGAGTTTCCGCATATAGCCCCGCATCATCCTTGTGCTGCCTCTGGTGGCATAATCCTGCTTACCACTAACCAGAACTTTTAAAGGCCCAAGGAGGGTGAGAGAAGTACCTATAGCTCCGGAGGTGATGTTTTCTGTTCCGTATGAGGGATGGAGTCAGGCCTAGCAGGTGAGTGCAAAGAACCTTCCCTGCTCTCCAGACCTTTTGAGATGAAACCTGCACAAATAAGAAGGAAAATATTTTAGAGTAGAAAGGAAGACAACATATGACTTCATCAAAAGTGACTTCTGACAAAATACTACCAGCTTTTTGGAGAATGTTTTTTCAGGTGAATGTAAGAACATAAGATATGTCATACTGGGTCAGACCTAGGTCCATTAAGTCCAGTATCATTTTCCAACAGTGGCCAATCCAGGTCACAAGTTCCTGTCAAGTTCCCAAAAGGTACATAGATTCCATGTTTCTTATCACGGTGTAAGCAGTGGATTTCGCTGGTCCTCTTTAATAATGGTTTATGGACTTTTCCTCCAGTAACTTGTCCAAACATTTTTTAAACCCAGCTATGCTAATAGCTTTTACTATACCCTCCAGTAATGAATTCCAGAGTTTGATTACACATTGAGTGAAAATATATTGTCTCCTATTAGTCTTAAATGGGCTACATTGTAGCTTCATTGCATGTCCTATAGTCTTTATACTTTTTGCAGGAGTAAACAACCGATCTATGTTTACCAGTTCCACTCCATTAATTATTTTATAGACTTCTATCATATCTCCCCTCAGCCATTGAAGTTGAAGAGCCCTAACCTTTTAATCCTTTCCTCATAGGGGTATCCTTCCATCCCCTTTACCATTTTGGTGGCTCTTCTCTGTACCTTTTCTAATTCTGCTATATCCTTTTTAAAATATGGCGACCCAAATTGCACACAATATTCAAGGTGCGGTTGCACCATGGAACAATACAGAGGCATTATAATATCTGTGATTTATTCTTTATTCTTTTCATTATAATTCCTAGCATTCTATTTGCTTTCTTGGCCACCGCTGTACACTGGGCAGAGGGTTTCAACATGTTATCCATGACGACACCTAAATTTTTCCTGGGTGGTGATTCCTAATGTGGAACCTTGCATCATGTAACTGTAGTTTGGCTTGTTCTTAAATTCCATCTGCAATTTGGATGTCCAGTCTTCCAATTTATCAAGGTCCTCTTGTAAGTTTTCACAATCCTCTTGTATTTTAACAACTTTGAATTATTTTGTATCATCAAAATATGTGATCACCTCACTTGTTATTCCCATTTCCAGGTAATTTATGATGTCACCCACCAAGATGGCCCACTAGGTCTGGGAGTAAAAAGCTCTACATTCAGCTCACTACAGATAAAATGTGTGTGCCAACGGAGCGAGCTTGCAGCCTTGATCCTTGAGAGCATGACCACCAAGAAAAAAGTTTCTGACTTGAAGGACTTCTTTTACCAGTGCGGCCTGAATCCTTGGCACAAAGGAGGTAAGATGGTGGAAGTAGCACCTGTGGCACATTTGTCTGTGGCAGAGAAAAGGGAGACAGTGAAAGAGGCTATGAGTGCACCGGCAGCGGGGTTGGAGCAGATGTCCACTGAGAATGGAGAGTGGGAGTTCCAGGAGGAGGGTTGTGCCTGATTTTGGGACATTAAATGAGATTTGAGGAGTATGAAGAGCGATCTGGCTTGTGTTAAGGAGGAACTGAAGGCCAAGCTGGATGAACTACTCCAGGACCTGAACGAGTTGGGGACCTGGGTGGAAGAAGTTGAAACTCATATAAAAGCAGCACTCTGAGGTGGTGGGGCTGGAACGAAAAGCGCATGCACTTGAGCAGCAATATGAAGAGCTATTGGACAAAATGGAGAATCCTGAGAATCATTCAAGGCAAAATAACCTGAGGTTCCGGGGAATCCCTGAGGAAGCAGAGTTCATGAATTGTGAGCAACTGGTGCAGAAAATAACAAAGACAATTCTGCTGTCACCAAATGTGGAGTATGAAGGTCTGGAAATGAGAATTGACCAAGTGCACAGGGTAATGGGCCCTTCGGGTCTTAACAGGCCCCACGACTCATCACCTGCTATCATGATTTTGGTGTAAAGGAGCGAGTTGCATGCAGGTTTTGGATTATGGGCTCTCTGCAGTGGGAGTCTTGTGAAGTGGAGGTGTATGCGGACTTGGCCCAAGCACCACTTTGAAGGAGACTGGAATTGAAGCACCACTTTGAAGGAGACTGGAGATGAAGGATGTGTTGCAGAAGCTCTGAATGGAAAACATGAGACATAGCTGGACCTTTCCCTTTGGCCTTTATTTTGCACTTAAGGGAAAGAGGTGGCAACATGGAAGTGGGTAGCCCATAGCAGGAGATGCCTATGCAGGCAGTTGGTGAAACCTGGACCAAGCTCAGAGAATGCAACCTGACTGGTTCCGGATCTTTCTGTGCGACTACCCAGAAGAATGTGAGAAATGTTGCTTAGTTTGCTCAGTTAAACACCAAAGGTGAGTCCTGTGGGGCCCAGAAGAGACTTAAATGTGTAATGTTAATTGGACTGTGGGATATGTTTATTGATGAGAGGGGGATGTGCTAGAGGGTGAGGGCTGTTGTGGGTTAATGAGGATGGGCAGACCCTGCAAGGGAAGGGGCTCACACTGTGTTCCCCTCAAAGGCCCTACTCCATAGCCCATGTGCCCTGTAAAATAGTTATCTCCAAGTTATAGTGCCCTGTTCAATATAATTTCAGTTTGTTCAATGTAAACCGCACTGATGCAGAATAGCGCGGTATATAAGAGAATGTAAATAAATAAAATAAATAAATACTATTCTATCATTTTGGGAGATTTGTTATGTACTGTGTGGGGTAGGTTTGGAAATATTGGCTCTGTGATGGTAGGAGCGAGGAGAGTTTTAGTTTGGTATGTTTGATGGTTGTGCTGGCCTGAAATGTTGAACTGGAAGGGTTATTGAAAGGCCGGACTGGTGGGTGATACCTTGACTCGTAGGTGATGTCCTGCAATGGAGGTGGGCAGGATAATTGGGGAGAGGGGGGTTGGGGGGTCAGGGGATGGTAGGGTAGGGGATAGGGATGGTTGACAAAATAGTGGTGGGACACCAGTGGTGAGTGGAGGGTATGAAGTTGTGGGGGCTGAGCTGTGTGATGCGTAAAGATGTGAAAATTTTTATGATTAATGTAAAGAGGCTGAATTCACCCATGAAAAGCAGAAGTTATATAAGAAAATGAGTATGTTGGCTGCTTCAGTGCTCCTGGTTCAGGAGACACTTCCCCTTAAGAATCATGAATGGCTGATTAATTGTAAAAAGTACAATACTATGCTATTTGCCTCCAATAGGTTGGAAAAGGAGAAAGCAGGAGTGGGGGGTCTCTTCTCCTCTGAGCTTAAGTTGGAGCTGGGGGAATTTATTCGGGATAAGGGAGGGAGGTTTCTTTGGCTGTGGGTGAAGGTTGATGCAGAGTGGTTGGTTTTGGTTCATTTGTATGCTCCCAACAGTCCTCAGGAGGACCTTTTTGTGAAGGTAGGGAGGTTAATTCAGGAGATGGGGGCAGGCAACTTGATAACTGGGGGTGATTTAAATATGGTTTAGGAAGTGGGGAAGGACACTATGGGGGTTAGGGTTAGGTGGAAGGGGGATTGAGACCATTTCTGTAGCATTGGGAGGGATTTAGATGCCCTGGATTCCTGGCATATGCTTCATTCTACTACCCGCCATTATACCTTTTATTTGGCGGTTCATGGAACACACTCATGCATTGATATGATTTGGGTGGGGTGGGAGAGTCATACATTGGTGAAGGAGGCAGAAGTAGATTCCATTAGATGGTCAAATCATGTTCTAGTGCTGGTGATCTTAGCAAAGGGAAGGGGCATCAGGGGGCATGGTTTTTGGAAGCTCAATGTCTCCTCATTGGAAGATGATAAAGTGGTTCAGGATGTGTGCTTGACCATATAAAATTACTTTCATGAGAATGTGCAGGGCCACGGTTTGGGATGCTTTAAGGTAACCTTAACAGGGGTTCTGATTAAATGGGGGGATAGGGAAAAAGTGGTGGAGGAGGTTAGTCTGCGTGACCAACTTAAAAAGTTGGAGGCAGATTGTGTGGCTAAGCTGACTTGCAGGGGAGGATAGCAGCAGTACAGGCAAAACTGAATGGGTTGGCAATGAGGGAGATACATTAGAAGCTGCAGAGGCTGAAGCAAGAATATTTTAAATTTTGGAATAAGCCAAGTAAATTACTGGCTCAAAGGTTAAGGATGCAGCAGCTAAGGCCCAAGTGGGGGTATTGCAGGGCACACAAGGCCAATTGAGCTGAGAGAGTTGTGTAAGATGTTCCAAGCTTTTTATAAGGACCTGTATAGGGTGAAGCTGTGGCCTCCAAAGGGGGATATTGAGAGCTATCTGACTCAATTGAATTGAAGAGGTTGGAGGAGGATACAGCAGCAAGACTCGAACACGAGAACTCATTAGCGGAGATCAGAAGGGCTATGGGTCTCTTAAACCTGCTTAAGCACCAGGTTTGGATGGTTTTTCTGCTAAATTTTATAAACATTTCAGTGATGATTTATCTGTGTATTTGTTTGTGGTTTTCAATTCGGTACTAGAGGGAAGGAGGTTGGCAGAAACAATGGGAGTAGAATATCACTTATTCCTAAGGAGGAGAAAGATTTGCAACAGTGTGTGTCCTATCGGCCAATTTCCCTCTTGAATTTGGATGTTAAGATATTAGCCAAAATTTTGGCGGCCCACTTAAATATGATGCTAGCACAACTGATCCACCCAGATTAGGTTGGCTTTATGCCAGGGTGCAAGGCTGTTGATAACATGAGGAAGGTCTTGAATTTAATATGGGAAGCAAGGCGGGGGGAGGAAGAGGCCTTGTTAACTAAATGCTGAAAATGCCTTTGACCAGGTCTCTTGGGGGTATATGTTTAAAGTATTAGAGAAGATGGGATTTAGGGAGGGCTTTAGGTGATGGATAAGGGCTATGTACACACATCCAGCTGCTTGCGTTAAAGTTAACGGGAGTATTCGGAGTTCTTCGCCCAAAGTAGAGGGATGAGGCAGGGATGTCCTTTGTTTCCTCTGTTGTTTGCCATAATGGTAGAGCCTTTGGCTCAGAGGGTACAACAGAGCATGGACATCAGAGGGATTAAGATGGGGAAGGTGGATTATTGTATCTCCCTTTTCACAGATGATATTATCTTTGCATTCTCATGCCCTCTGATTCCACTGCATATGATAGCATGGGAGTTGAGGGAATTTGGGAGGTTGTCAGAGTTTAGTCTGAACATGGGAAAGTCAGAGCTATTGAATTTGTGTCTGAGAAGCTGGTGGAGAGGTTGAAATTGTGATTTCAATTTCGATGGGTGGGGAAAGGGGTGCATTATCTAGGGGGTTCAGATTGGCAGGGACCTTGGAGGGTTATTTGAAATGAACTATCCCAGACTGTTGAAGGACCTGGAGGTGATACTAGAACAGTTGGGACGTTTGCAGCTGTCATGGGTGGGTCGGATGGCCACCATTAAGATGGTGGTCCTTCCAAAGTTTCTTTACCTATCTCAGGTGCTTCCAGTGCCTGTCTGAGATAGGGTGCTGGTAAGAATCTGGAAGTAGATTGAGAGATTTATATGGAATGAGAGGTACCCTAGAATAGCCCCACAGGTTTTGCAATGGAGTAAAAAGGATGGAGGACTGGAGCTGCCGGATTTTAAAGGTTATTATATGGTGGCACAGTTCCAAGCAGTGTATTTGCGGTTTCAGGAACGGGCTAAGCAGTGGGTGGAATTAGAAAGGGGTGCAGTGGATGAGGGAAGCCTTGAGGGAAGATTATGGGGGTGGGGTAGGGCGGAGGATGAGATGAACCTGTTTGTGTGGCATACGTTGGGCATCTGGCTGAGGTATCGTGACACTTTGTTGGTAGGAAAGAGGTTTACACCATTGCTTGGGTTGTGCGCTAGTTTCTTAGAAGGTGCTGCCCTGGCTAAGCAATTTATAGGTGTGGGAAAGAAAGGGGCTGACTGCAGTCGCCCAATTTTTTCAGCGAGAGGAAGTATTGGCCTTTGAGGGATTACGGGACCTGTTTTCCCTAGAAAAAAGGGATTTGTATGCCTACCTGCAAGTTGCTACTTCTTGTCCCAGAAGAGGGTTAAGGAGGATTTACTAAAGGAGAGGACATGGTTTGGGACTTTATGTTTGGGGGCATTGGGAAGAAAGGGGCTTAATTGGGTGGGGTAGGACAAGATGGGGTGTATGGTTAAGTGGGAGCGGGAGTGGGGTATCTTGGGAGTGGGAGGAATGGGAAACAATTTTCCAGACAATAGGGAAGTTGTCCATGGCAGTCAACTTAACGGAAAATGCATATAAGCTCCTTTATAGATGGTACTTAATGCTGGAGACACTTTTTAAAGCAGGAGAAAGTTGCACGGCTGCTTGTTGGCAGAAGTGTGGTGTTCAGGGTGATTTTTTTTCCATATGTGGTAGGATTACCTTGTGGTGAAGAGATATTGGGGGGAGATTATTAGAGTAATAGAAGAGATTATGGGTTTTACCCTATCAAGGGATCCTGCTATTTACCTGTTGCACAAGCGAGATCTGAGTTTATCAACTGGGAGGGGGGTTGTTGAAGCATCTTACTGTGGCTGCTTGCTGTGAGATTGCAATGCACTGGAATTGGGTGACCTTGCCGGGGGTGAGCAGATATGTGAAAAGAGCGAGTGAGCTGTATGATATGCACAAGCTGACTGCTATGCAGAGAGGCAGATTGGCACAAATGGAAAGCCAGTGGTTGGTATTTTGGAAATGGCTTCAAAAGAAGAGAAGGGGGAGGGGGGAGGGACAGGATGGGGTTGAGGTGGAGTAGCCAGGTGAAGGGGAAGGCGGGGGGAAGGGTGGGTGGAGTAATGGTTTGGGAAAGGGGTGAATATTTATGTAATTGCTCATGTGTTTTGTAAAGATGTGTTCATTTGCTTGAATTCAATAAAGAAAATTTAAAATTAAAAAAACAAAACAAAACAAAAAAGCAGTGGGCCCAGCACAGATCCCTAGGGTACTCCACTATTCACCATTCTAAATTGAGAAAATTGGCCATTTAGCCCTACTCTCAGTTTCTTTTTTAATCAGTTCCTGATCCACAAAAGCACACTGCCTCCTGTCCCATGACTTTTTAATTTCGCCGAGTCTCTCATGAGGGACCTTGTCAAAGGCTTTTTGAAAATCGAGACACGCTATATCAATTGGCTTACCTTTATCTACCTGTTTATTCACACCTTCAAAAAATATGACAGATTAGTAAGACAAGACTTTCCTTGGCTAAATCCATGTTGGCTTCTTCCCATTAAACCATGACTATCTACATGTTTAGTAATTTTATTCTTTACAATGGTTTCTACTATTTTGTCTGGTACTGACGTCAGGCTCATCAGTCTGTAGTTTCCTGAATATCCTCTGGAACCTTTTTAAAAATTGGCCATTTTCCAATCTTCAGATACTACAGATGATTTTAATGATAGTTCACAGATTAATAACAGTAGGTCTGCAATCTCATATTTCATCCTTTATGATGTGATTCAAATGCAGTTCAAGGATTAAATCAGACAGGGGACTGAACACTATCAGAAAATTATTCAGAACAAAGTTCTCATTCATTTATTTGTTTTCAATTTTAGTAACTTTACCTATTTATTAATTTTAATAATTTACTCTGGTGGGACTTATTAACATAAGCAAGACCTACAAAGAGTCATTTTAGGGTTGGCTTATGTCAGAATGCTGATCAGGTATCTCTACAGTCAGCAATAAGTGCATTGAAAATAAAACATTTGGAAGTAAATAAAATAATGCTGCATCTTGTACTTCATCGAGCATGAGAAAGGAAATCAGACAACGCTCTTGGCAGAATGGCTATGAAGGACTTAGACAAGATTCTCAAGAGCGGAGATGTCTCTCTCCATACAAAGATTTGATTTGTTCACGCCATGGTATTTTCAATAACATCATATGGATGCGAAAGTTGGATAGTGAAAAAGATAGACAGGAAGAAAATTAATGCCTTTGAATTATGGTGCTGGTGACGAATACTGTCCATGGACTGCCCAAAAGAACAAACCAGTTGGTACTAGAGATGAAACGTAAGCTTTCTTTAGAAGCTCAGATGACAAGATTTCATACTTTGGACACATCATGTGAAGAGAGAAATCATTAGAGAAAGACATCATGCTTGGCAAGGTAGACGGTCAATACAAAAGAGGAAGGCCTGCAATGAGATAGATCGATACAATAACAGCAGCTATGGGCGTCACTCTTTCAACAATGAGCCGCCTGACTGAAGACCAAACACAGAGTGTTGCCATGAGTTGAAACTGATTCGACGGCACTTAACAACAACATAGTTCTTGTTTGTTGCTTTTGCTAATTCTTATTGCTCAATGACCCTTTTTTTATTTATTTATTTATTTATTTATTTAACTATTTCTTTTATACCGCCCCTTCCAGAGATCAAGGGCGGTTTACATATAACAGATTAACAGTCTTGTACACAATTTGTATACATTTTACATAGAACAACAGAAATCAACTATTTACATTGAACAATAAATATAAACTTTGTAGGTATTAGTGCCTCTGGGTTTCCTTGGCAAGGTATGACCGGAAGTAGATTGCCAGGCCTTTTCTTCTGAGGCAAGGGAGAGTAAAATGATTTGACCAATGGCCACAAGGAGTGCTAGTGGGAATCAAAACCCTGCCTCCTGGGTGTTAAACTGTTGCTCTAACCATTAGGCTGCCCTAAAGTTAAACAAATCCTCGACTCTCATTTGAGAAGGGAAGAGGTGCGAGAATGCCAAGGGTCTCGTGAATTATGCTGCTCCCCTCTAAAGGACCCTGAAACTAAATTCCATGAGAACTAGACTGAAAGACTGCAAAAAGCTTTTGGATTGGGGTTCCACCTTGTCTGCCAAGCCACTAATAGGGCAGCTACCTAAAACATACAGAAAGGGGGATTGCATTAAGTATAGATGGCACTTCCCTTTTGGGCTGGTTCTTACTTCTGAATGGTGTAACATGGAGAGTTTCATCTCTGGCAAAAGCTGTGTGAAAGTTAAAGGAGGCTTCTCAGGAAGGAATGAAACTCTCAAATGGGGAGAGACACACTCAATAGGCAGGCAACAAGGCAGAAAGTGCTTTATAAGGACCAGCAAAAAAGAAAGAGGCTGGAGGATAAAGCTGCCACTATATGCACCAGATGGAGTGTTTAGTGACACAGCTCTAGCTATTATTGGGACTGATACAGTAATTTTTAGATATTACCATTTAAGGTACTGGATTTGCCTTATACTGTACTGCACAAATGATTTAATTGAGTAAAGAAATAAGCGTGAGTGATGAATGGAGTTTTGAATGGTGGTTTGGTAAGGGCTGAATGCAGTGATTTTAAGAGAGTGTGAAAAAGGATATATTAATAGGACTGAAATTATATTTGGGCTTAGGTGAGATGCTTGTTGAGTGTGGGGAGTGGCTGGAATAAATAGCTAGTTACTATGAATGTATGAGGCTGCGTGGATGGCGATTCGAGGAGTGTTAATCTCGAAGGGTATGGTAACTAAGCCGGCCTAACAGTTCAGGCGTGCTGTTTATAATTAGGTCCCATTGAATAACATGGGATCTACTGTAGTTACAACTGGCATGCCTTAATCATTAGCCCAGCTTAGTAAACATGCCCCATAATGTTTTTTCTATGAGGAAGGGGGCTGGTATAAGATGTGATCTGGGAAGTGTGTGCAGAGTAATGCTAATGGGATTAAGAGAAGCTGGTGAGATGAGTGTATGAAGTTGGATCTGGTTGGTTCTGTCATTACTCCATGCATTGTGCTGTTGGGAGGGGGCAGCTGGCAAAATGTAGAGAAGGAGGAGGATTGCAAAGGAGGAAGCAGTAAGAGATAGGGAGAGGAAATGTGTTTTGAGGTTATGATTCCACAGGGGCTGGGTTATTTGAGGGATTTCGGTACAGCCCAAGGAAGTCAAGATGGATATGTGCAGGGTTATTACAGCTAATGTTAAGGTTGCAACTCTTGGAACAAAGGAAGCTTTCTGATAGAGGGGGGAAAAGTTTGAAAGCAGGATAATCTTTACCCAGGAAACACACTTCAAGAGGTCTCAGAAATGCTTCTTTAGGAATAAAGAATACCCTTATGTGTTTTTAGCTGCTCAAGGGGCAGAGTCTAAAGAAAGGTGGAGTTAGGATCTTAATCTCTGGGCATCATGTGGTCATTGTGAAAAGTGCATTTTGGGATGAGAAAAGTCACTTAATATTGTTAAATATTGCATTTGATGGGACTGCACTGGTTTGGGCCTGTCTATGTTCCTAAAATGAATCAAGGGCAATATTTTGAGGTAATGTGTGAAAAACCTGTGAAATTCAGCTCTAACCCAGAAATAGCAGATGGAGATTTTAATTTGACTTTGAACTCAAGGGTGGATAACTCTAAGGATAATGCCATGGGAAGTAGATACCACAGGAAGAAATTAACGGGTCCAATGGAAGCACTTAATTTGGTTGATATATGGAGGCTGCAGCATGAAAATCAAAGTGATTTTCCTTTTTTCACACCTCCATGAGTCTTATAGTAGAACTGATATGTTTGTGTTTGACAGTGTTTTAGTTCAGAAGGTGTGGGAAATAGAAATTTCTTGGATCACATGGTAAGATTGCACCACAGTGTACAGCAGGTTGGATGTGGGGATAAAGAAGGGGGGCTGCAGTTTTGTAGACACAAAGACATATTTTAGGAAAACCATTCAGGTGCCCCCTGGGACATCCGTATCAAAACGTCTGAAATTCTAAATGAAGGGCAGCAGAGAAGATGGTCATGGGTAAATGCATTCCAAATTTGACCTACCTCTGCCCCAACAGATAAACGTTTCTGCAAACATATAAAGAAAATGAGAGCATGCAGAATAGGAGTCTAGATATGAGCAGACAGATGGCTGATTTTAGAAACATAGATGTGTCCACGACAGCATTTCAGAACACATGCATCCAGGACTGCCGTTCTAGAGATTGAGATGTGCAGTGCAATGGCCGTATGTAAAAGAGGCCTTGAGTTTCACTTGCTAGCCTTCTATGAGGGGAACACATTTATTGTGGCGATAAGAACGAATGCCCCTGTTTTCCTTAGTGTTGAAAGCTGGCCGAAACAAGTACTTTTCAAATTCCTATTCGTACCAAGGAGCAGATATAGATATGGAGATGCCCACCGGCGCTTTTAAATATGTGAAACCATTTTGGAATCAGAGATGCACATGGATCTCTTTATCGCCACACTAAACATGCCTCTGTCATGTCCCTGTGCAACAAAAACATGACTGTGCCAAACGTGTGTAAATTCAGTCCTTTATAAAATGGCTTTTGGGCTGTGGATATGATTGGCATGTCTGAATGGACATTTTCAGATGTGCAATTCACGAACAGAGCTATAAAATGACCCCTTAATAAATTGTTGCTGATACTTAATGAATCGGTTACTGGAAGAGCGAGAATGCTATTTAAAAACTGAGAATTTTGAGATCTGTGATAATGGAACCATCTAAAAGGGAGCACTTTTGGATGCTATGAAGACAGAAAAAAAAGAATGGCTAGGGGGCAAGAGTTGAGGGATACAATTAGGAAGATAAGCATAAGGTGACCTTATTTCCCAAGACGCTTTGAGATCTGGAAGAGGTTTGAAATGAGATGAATGGGCTGGGGAGCCATTCTGAATTTGGTAGCAAGGCAAGTAGGTTGCTAGCTCATAGGTTAAAAAAAATAAGGCAACAGATCAGTCAGATTAGGGACAGTATGGGGGACACTGAACATGAAGCAGAAAAAATTTTGAAAATTTTTCAACAGTGCTATAAGAAATTCAAGGGGGTCTTGATTGAATCTTTGGTGAGAATGTTCAATGCAATTATCAAGGGGGAGAGAGTTCCAGAATCTACGAACACTGCAAGCATTGCATTTTGCATCCAAATATGAAAAAGTGCTGAAATATGAAAATAAATGTCTAGAATCTGCCTCCATCATACTTGGACAAGCATTCTTAAGCATAGAAAGGAGGGATAAGAATCTACCAGCACACATAAAGAAGAAAGCAACAGAATTTGTAAAGCAAGAAAAAAAAAAACTCTTCAAAGAATTAGATCAGCAGACAAGGAAAAATAATTGGCAAAAGCATAAATACAGTGGGAAATACAAAGTGTTACTCCAAGAACCATTTGTCAATCAAGACCAGACACATGAATGGTTAAGGAGAGGCAAACTGAAACCCAAAGGTGAGAGATTGATAGTTGTAGCTCAGGATAGTGAATTATGGATGAAATGGTTTACAGTGAGCATAGAAAAAACTGGCAAAAGAGACATTGTAAGAAAAAGCTGGAAATGATTACTCATCTCATAGCTAGTAGTGAAGTGCTGATGGCAGAAAACCTCTATACAAAGAGGCACAACAAGGTGGCATACCTCATCAACTTTGTAAACATTACAACATCACTGTACCCGAAAAGCACTGGGATCATGACTCTAAGAGAATTACAGAGAATGAAGAAATTATGATTACCTGAGACATTCCCATTCTGACGGATAAAAAGCAAGATGCAAAAAAACTGACATAGTGGTAAAGAAAAACACCAGAACAGCATTGATAATAGAGGTGTAGGTTCCAAGCGATTATTGTGCAAAGAGGGAGAAGATCTTGAAATACCAAGAAATGCAGTCACAGACCAAGAAAATGTGCCAGAAAAATACAGAAATATTTCCCATCGTTTTGGGAGCCATGTGCCTGATTAAGAGGAATTTCCAATCAGGTCTTGACAAGTTGCCTATACATAATACATCTTATGAACTCCAGAAGGAAGCTCACTTTGGCATCATGCAAATATTATGGCCAGCATTAGCAATAAATTTGAGAGATTGTTATCATACTCCACATACCCGGGCTTAGGAATGAGGTTCGTTACCGTTGCAGTAGGTGCAAAACAAATTTTTATGGAAGGCTAAAACAGAAAAGATGTCATTGATGTTATTGGTGGTTGATGCAGAAAAAGCCTTTGATCGAGTTGAAAGGGAGTTTAGGTTTCATTTCTTGCGGAAGGTGAGGCTAGATAGTGAGTGCTTTGTGTACATTCCCATGGGCTCAGATAAGGGTAAATGGTTGGCATTCGGAGGTATATCAGCTCTGGTTATTGAACCACTAGTGGCAAGGATACATGGTAGGCAAGATATCCGGGACATTAGAGTAGGGGCAAATACATATAAAATTGCATTACTTGAAGATGGTTTATGGTGATGAAAATATTAAACAATAATCATACAAGTACTGAACCTTAAGGGACGCCACAGGTTAGAGGATATGATACTGAAGAAGTTGATCCAAAGGATACAGAGAAAGAAAGATCTGTCAGGAAGAAGCAAAACCATTGAAGAACAGTGGCATGTAGACCAATTTCCTATAAATGTGAGCAGAGAATAGACTAAGGCAAAGGCTGAAGAGAGATCAAGCAAAACGGCTAGAGTGATGTCACCCTGGTCAAAGAAACTGTGAATTTTACTTATTAACGTGGCAAGAATTGTTTCTGTACTGTGTCCATGGCAGAATCCCAATTGCCATGGATGTAACAATTTTTTCAAGGTGGTCACAGATTTGGGAAAAAAATATATTTTCACAATTGTAGATAAGAATGAGAGATTAGAAATTGATCTGTAATTAGCCACTACAGTGATGGTTTCTTTAATATGGGATAAACCAGAGCTTTCTTACATGAAGAAGGAACACTGGAGGACATTAAACTGTTGTTGATGATGGTCAGGGCAACAGGAAGCAAACCACTGATTCAGAACTAATCTAAGAGGAGAGAAGGGGATCTAGTGGACACGTTGTTTTCTGAGAAGAAGCTATGGACTTTGGATAGGGAGAAAAGTGAAGCAGGGTTAAAGGAGCTCCAGACATGGGATAACTAACGTCTTAAAGGAGGGGGAATCATGAGAAAGTGAGCCAGCTGATAGAGTGGGAGTCACTTTATGTGATTTTCACAATTAGTTGTCCTCTTGCCTCCATACCAGTCCTGCTACAGAAGATTCAGAGCTATAATAGGGTTTCAGGGTATAAAATCAATATGGTGAAGTCAGAAGTGCTATGATACATGTGGGTAGTCAGTTGTATGCAAATCTTATCACCTGATCTATGAATCATTAGTGAGGAGATACAGCAGGATTTAGAGAAGGGGATAGATTTTGTTTTGTCATGGCTGGGTCATATCTCCACTGTTAAAGTGAATGTGTTGTCTAGGTTATTATTTCAAGATCGAGTTTCCTCTTTATTTGATATATGCTCTTCCAATCCAATATCTAGACAGTTTACAATAAAAATTGTAAATAAAAAACAAATGACATAAAACATAAAGGTTGATAAAACAGACAAAAAATAAAATCACAACAGTATTACCTTAAACAAACAGATCTCAACTCAACTAATGCCACTGTTGTCATAAGCCAGGGAAAAGATATTGGCTATTGTGACCCCACAGGCCCCGTATAGGCCTTCGCCTAGGGTCCCGGGGTTATAGTTGCCTCCTATCTTGCAGAACAAAATAGTCTTCAGTCGAGTGTTAAGGCAAAACAAAGATAAGGGCTTTATTCCCCTTCCCTCAAGGATATCTTTTGTACAACAAAACTTGGAAACAAAACAGTACTTCCAAAGAAAAATATGTTCTTTTTCTTTGTAGCTTACAGGTTTTCAGCGCAAGGATTCAACATCATCCGACATACATAACGTACACTCCATGGGAGCACATTCAGGAATATTGTTATTACTTTCCCACTGCATCAGCTCGCATTCACCCGGTGTTACACTTGGGTTTAAATCCTCATAGCTGTTTCTGTACAAGCCTCTCTCTGAGGATTCAGTTGGACTACAAGGGTACAGTTCTAAGCAAGTAGGTTTTGGAATATCTGTTACTGCAGTATGTCCTCTCTGGCTCTCCTCCTCTAACCTCCAATGGCTAGGAATTGTTTTATATCTTCCTGTAGTTAATTCATGCTCTGTGCACTGCTCTGACCCTCTGGTACAAACAGACTTTCTAGCTTTCCCTTTGATAAAGCTTGGTTCCCACCTGTATGAATGGTGAGGTTTTCTCTCTGGTAATGAGGAC
This sequence comes from Ichthyophis bannanicus, assembly GCA_033557465.1. Classification (NCBI taxonomy): domain Eukaryota; kingdom Metazoa; phylum Chordata; class Amphibia; order Gymnophiona; family Ichthyophiidae; genus Ichthyophis; species Ichthyophis bannanicus. The sequence goes on along the minus strand of CM066033.1, from coordinate 734,649,652 downwards.
TGTGGACTCCCCTGCTCTCCCAGTCTGGACAGCTTTCTGACCTCAGCTTGGTCTCTCCTTCTGTCTGGAGTTATAGCTTCTACCTCTTGGCTGTAAGTAGGCTCCACCTCAGACCTCCAGTTGCTAGCACTCTGAGCACTTCAACGGCCATGTTCACCTGAAGCCTTTCCCTTGCTGCTTCCTGTTCCAGGGCTACTCCCACTGCTTCCTGGATTCAGCAGGCCTCCCTCTCTGTGACCTCTGCTTCCTGCACAGCTGCGGCTCGCACTAACCTCTGCTGGATCTACCCACAGCTTTTATCTCCCTCTCCACTACACGTTCCCTGTGCTTTCCTGGACAGGTGATGATAATCAGATCCTAAACTTCTTGCTGCGTCATGGCTTGTGTGTGGTAATCCTATTCCACTGTTTCTTTGCTCCTTCTGAGCTGTGTGTGCTGGCTGCCTAACAGCATTTAAGGTAAATTTCTCTTTTTCCTCTATTATCATAGGCTCTGTATAGGCTTCCATGTCACACTATGTAATATATTGGCCAAAAACCTTCATAAAATAGAAGGCTTTAAGATTATGTTGGAATTCTGCTAGGTAGGTTTCTTTCCTTAGGTCTCATGGTAATAGGGTTGCCAACTGGCTCCAGATGCGCCCGACAAGCTTGATCCAGTCCTGGGTCTACCCCATTGCATGCAGGGACATGTAGTCTTGTTTTTCTTATGGAGTGCAATGGAGAAATCAGAACTACATGTCCCTGCATGCAATGGGGTAAACCCAGGACTGGATCAAGCCTGTCGGGCGCATCTGGAGCCAGTTGGTAACCCTACATGGTAATGTGTTCCAAACAGTAGGGCTCAGGTAAACTTCTCTGAACCTTACTGAAAAATATTTTTCATTTCATCTGGAGAAATAAGCCCCCCAAGATGGCTAGGAAGGTGTTGTGCAAGCCAAGGGTGGAAAATCTATTAGGGGCACCAAGTTTAAAATCATACTCTGAGGCTGTACAACTATGGATAATCCTGGATTGGAATAGAGAAGACAAGCAGAAACAATGGGCAAGGATGAAACAAGCAGAATGAGATGTGCATTAAATGGGGTACCTTGGTTGTTCTGCTTGAATCGGATACAGACAGAGAGTGATATTCCATACATTGGGTACACATCAGGGGTCATTCCGAGCCACAAATAGCAGGGATGGATGTCCCGCTATTCTGCCCCCTGTGCATCGCTGGCTAACCTCCCCGTACAAACAAGGTGTTTGTAGGGGGAGGCTAGATGGAGTGGAGTTAGGGCAGGCAGTGGGCGGCCCATGGTCCCGGACATACAGGGCTGATTCTGATGTCAGCCCTGTATGTCTGGGCCGGTGGGCTAGACAGGGACCTATTCCATTTCTGAGGTGGAATAAGTTCCACAGATGGCGAGGGACGGCTGGCCTGGGCAGCGGAAGGGCTTGGAGGGGGTGCAGGTGATTCCCTGCAGCCTGACCCTGGTCTTGGGAGGCCAGATTGTGGGTCAGGCTGCGGGGACTTGCAGAACATGTTGGCGGCCGGGGATCGCGGCTCCTGAATGGAGCCGCGGTGCCATGGCAACTGGACACCATGGCGCCGCAGCTTCATTCAGGAGCCCTGACTAAGTTAGCTGGGTGGAGGCCTGTATGTGCAGGCCGACTGGGATCAAGTCCCAGGCCTGCATGTACAGGCCTAGTCACGATTCTGATCCTGTAGGGCTAGAAGTGCCCCACGGAATCAAAATTGCATCTGCCCCTATGTGTCCGATTCTGATTGGGCGAACAGGGGAATGGACATCCCAGACAGAATGCCGCACATTATGGAATTGAGAGAGGGTTAAGGAAAGACTACTGGGGGCAAAGAAAGTGTCTACATTTTTCCCAATTTACTTCAATAAAGACTTCCAACCAGCCCAAATATAGGGCATATTTAAAGAGTGGCAGCAGAAAGGTTTGATCAGCTTAGGGTAATTGTTGAAGAAGGGAGGAGAGGTAGTGTTGTATAACACTGGTATTACATCACTATCTTTGGTTGTCTTTTGGACTGTTTGCTTGCTTGCTGAACTTGTGATGATTTTCTCAATAAACAATAAATAAAAAAGAAGTTGTAGTTCAAGGTAAGTTATGAAGGGCCAGCATGATAGAGAAGAAAAGGCAGAAAGTTTGGTAGAACTGGTGAAACCCCAAGGTGTGGGAAAGGTGAAGGAGCAATGGCAATATAGTTCCCAAACAGACAAAGTAGAGTAATCTTAAGAGTAGTCACCAAAGAAAGGAATACAAACACGTAATCATAATCTGCAACAAAAATGGTGGAAATGAAGGTTTTCTGGTTTTACAAGTAGTTTGTGAAAATGAGTCTGCTCTCACAAATTTTCTTCCACCACAGCATTTGTGAAGAAATTATTAATGAAATAGACATCTTTCTAAACCAACGAAATGCCTGGATTCCACTCCATTCAAACCGTTCTATCCCTCTCCCACCAAGTCAGAGACACGCACAGAGGAGTTGAAAAGAAGTTAATGTCATAAAAACATAAGAACATAAGAAATGCCATACTGGGTCAGACCAAGGTCCATCAAGCCCAGTATCCTGTTTCCAACAGTGGTCAATCTAGGTCATATGTACCTAGCAGTTTCCCCAAAAGACACAGGTTCCGCAATGCTTGTATTGGGTCAAGCAGTGGATATTCTGGGTCCCCTTTAATAATGGTTTATGGACCTTTCCTCCAGGAACTTGTCCAAACCTTTTTAAACCCAAATGTTTCCCCTGCTTGCTCCTGTTTCAGTGCACTCATGAACTCAACATATTTTTCCACAAACCCAGTGAAAATTTGTAGAACTGGTGGTTTGCTTCTTGCCCAGCCATTCTCCCATCAAAGCCTGCAGTGCATGGTTTCAGCTTTTGCAGAATACTCATGAGCTATCATATAGTCATTGCATAATAGGGAGGCAGCGCAGGATGGGGAACAAATAAGTGCCCAGCCTCAGAGACAGACCCAAAGAATACGCACAGAGCTATAACTGACCAGGCAGCAGTAATGGAGGAGACAGCAAAAGCATTGATTTTAAATAACCTTTCTTCAGGTTCTTGCCATATTTCAGCAGGCTTGGAACAGACACAATGGTAGAGCAAGGAAAGAAGAGCAGAGATCAAGTAGAGTCTGAGACAGCACAGCAGGCAGGTTTTAATGGGCAGATGGGACAAATCAAATGGTTTTTATCTGCTTCTATGTGGTGCTGTGTACTGCCAGTTTACAGGCACTCAGTGCTTACATCAGATCTTATCATCACTGGCAACTTGCGTCAATACTTGGGCAGTTCTGAGACTGGAATCACAATGGCTTTTCTAAGAATATGCCAGTCCTCCTAGTATCATAAAGCAAACTCTCTGTTTACCAGCCTCAGCTCATGTCCCACAGTCCGGCCTCTGTTCTTGAAGCTGCACCCTGTACTCCTGCATGACACCATCCATCCTCCGAGAAGCTACGTGGGATCTTTCAGTTCAGTCCTTATTCCTCCAAGACACATATTCGTAAAGCAGCCTGTGCTGTGAGCAACGCTAACCAGGAGAGTTTGGTCTACAGCACAAACACGGAAAACTGAGATTGCTGCCAGAATAGTCCTAAAATTGCTTGCAGAAAGTTGCAAATGATTCCTCAGTAATATAGAAAAGACTGAAGGGAGGCATTAGGGTGACTTTGTTCTAATATATAAATCATGGGGAAGGCAGGGAGAGGAAGATGGAGGAGAAAGAAGGCAGTGAGCACATGAAAGAGAGTGTGAAGGAGTGTCGGGAGAGAGGCTGAAAGCAGAGACGAGGGAGAAAGCATGATGTGAGTAAGTGGGGAAAGGACAGAAAATACCTAAGGGAAGAGTTAAAGTGTAAGTGGGGCAAGGACAGTGGGGCCATGAAGGAAAGGATAGAGTATAAGTGTCTGCAATGGGGGCCGAGGATGAGCGAGTGTCTGGGGAGATCCAAAGAAGAGAAATGTGTTGAGGGACCTGGTGGAGAAAGCAAGGTCACAGGAGTGAATAATGTAAGAATATGCTGTGTTTCCAGAATAATGGGAACTAGAAAGCAGGAATCTCACCTTCTCCCACCACTCCAGGAGATATGGGAAAGATTCAAGAAAGGAGAGAAGCAAGATGGAAAGATGATACAACAAAAAAGACTAACAGATCTATTTATTAAAGCGCGGTAAACTTTTGTATTTATCTTGTGCGAGGTACACACATTAACACTATAAATGAATCGGCAGATAGCATGGTAAGTGCATCCATGCTATCTAGATGCAATTGCCATGGCCCACTGCAGTAAAAAAAAAGAAAATCCCTCCACACCCCCCCCCCCCCAATCAGCATCCACACCCTCATCACCCCTACACTTACTGGGAGTTTCCCTGATGGCAGGGCAGGAACAATTCTCAGATGCTCCTGCCCCATCGCTGGACTGGGTGAAAAATAGCAGCTCTGGCCCTTAGCGGTAATCTTGTGACTACCAGTAATAATAAGTGTGTGCCAGCTGTCATGCCAGTATAGTAACAATTATTGTATTCATGCACTAACAGTCTGTGCTAATTCACGTGCTAACTGCTTAGAGCTCTTTAGTATGTAGAGATCTTTCAGGTTCTGCCTTATTTGAGTGGCAGAGACCTCTAGTGGCTCTACTAAATTATTGCACTTTGACCTTTTTATGCCATGCAATGTTTACAGAACATGGGAAGGCTCTCCTGACCGAGGAGGTAATGGGAGGAGGAGATTTAAGTTGGAGAGAAACCTGATGGGTATAAAGGCAGTTTCCTGTGTTCGGATAGTATAGCCAGTATACTACAGCAGCAAACTCTTCTGGCTCCACAATCATGCATCATAGGAGCGAAGGAGGGGTCTCTGGATAATCAGGCCAGGGAACCAACTAACTAACCTCAGTAGTGACAAGGGCAGTTTGTGCTGTGGTAGGCTCAGGCCTATGATCCATGCTGATTGAACTAAAACAGACAGGCTGAAGCAGCTTGACCTGTAAATGAAGCCTGTGGTTAGGCCCAGAGGAATTAACCCCCCCCCCCCCCAATATTGCCTCTATAGAATTGAAACTTAACTCAGCTTAACTGAACATAGCTAAGCAGAAACGAAACTTAGAAAAGACAGTAAACAGCTTTAATTGGAATTGATAAGATGTGTGAAGCTTCTATGGAATTAATTAACTCTGGTGAGAGAAAGGTTACAGTGCCCTGCTTTCCCACATATTCCAGCTGGTTAGCGACCTTGGAGGAGAAAAGTATCAAAGTTGAAGAACTGACCATTGTAATTGGGACTGTAAGGGGGGGAAACAGGTGCTAAGCCCAGTCAAGGGCCCTCATTGGATAGCTACGTAATGGTACCGGGACCAATAGATGGTGAAAGAAGGGTTACCGGGACCAATGAAAAGTTTGCCTATGTCCAGAATGGGAAAGAACAGTATAAAAGTTGTTGTTTTACTAACAGCCATTGCTCAGCCATTTTGAATGTGATTCTGCTTGAGTCTTGTGCACAAATAAATGATTTGGACCTTCTGAACAGACTCCTGGTATTATTGGATTGTTTGTGCTCTGCTGCTACATATTCTTGGTGCGTTGGCCAGGAAGGTGTGGTGGATAGAGGGTATACAGGACAATATACCACGACTTTCCGCCTCTACAGGTTTGGTCCTGCCGGGATCGTGCCCTCCCGACGTGGGCTCGGCTCCCAGGCGCCACCGGTCCAGTTGTATCGGAGGGAGTTGGGCCAGGCCTCGGCGGGTGCCGGACCCGGACGGAGCCAACACCTCGAACCCGTGAGGGGAGTCCGAGGTCCAACTCATGCGCTTGCTTGGGAACGGGAACCGGATCCAGTGAGTATAGCTTTTGATAGGTCTAGACAGATGAGTCAGAGCAGAACTGCTGTTTGAATTTTGAAACTTGGAATTTGGTATTTGGTAAGAGAGCTTGATCACCTCTCAAGACGGTCCGACTAACCCTGCATAGTGTATGCGCGGGGTGAAACTATCGTCTTTTTGATTTTGACTTTGATTCCGGAATTTGATATAGCCTAGTCAGAAGAGACAGGATTGGGCTGTTTTTGGGATACGTTGCTAGCATGATTGTGTGAATGAAGTGTGAGAGAGAGGTCTGGCAGCACGGACCAAGCAAAGGCGGATTCCTGAGTAACGCAGTTTCTGGCCGGGCGACCGCATCCAGGTCGTGAAAAGGAGGAAGCGACCGTCGTCTTGTCTTGTTATTTGTTTCCCTTAAATGTTTCTAGGGCCGTGTGGATCCCTTACCCACGGTCCGCCCTCCCTTTCCCTTCTGTCTGTTGTTGCGCGCACACATCGATATGGGAGGGGCGGGGTCTACCAGGCACACTCCGTTAGAATGTATGATCAAGTATTTTAATAAAGGATATTCAGGAGATTATGGAGTTAAAATGACTGCAACACGATTACAGATTTTGTGTACTAGGGAGTGGCCCGACTTAGACCCCATGTGGCCCCGAGAGGGAACCTTTACCATAGGAATTATTCAGTCAGTTCACCAGAAGGTGCGAGTAGCGCACCCCGACCAGTATCCTTATATAGATTCTTGGTTAAGTATTTGTGAGAATCCGCCCCCTTGGGCACAGCGCTGTTATGAAGAACAGTGCAGAATAATGTTAGCATTAACAGACCCAACCCAGAAGACAGGGACAGTCGAGAAGCCTAGTCAGAAACCTGTTCTCGTAGATCCTGAGTCCCCGGGAGTTGTAACTAGACAGCCCCGAGCCCAGCACCCAGTGAGAGTACCTCCGCGTCCTGCGGCAGCACCGCGGAGACAGCAGGACCCATCTCCAGACCCACCCCCAGAAGGGCAGATAGATGATCCCCCTCTTGATGAGGATACTGACTCGCCTGAGACTGAGGAGAAGGCTGAGTCAGAGCAAGAAGAAGAGGAAGTGTCCTCTCAGGGCGAGGCTGATAGCGTAAAATCAACTGTCAGTGCAAGCTCATCTGTAACAAGCAAAGCGTCCCAGACTAAGCGCACTGTGAGACAGAAAGCCCCTGTCAAGAAAGTCTCTATTAAGCTACAGAAAGCGCCTGTCAAGAAACTGATGCCACTACGGCAGGTCCCGGGAATGCCCGTAAGAGATGAGGAGAACCAGATAGTGGCAGGACCCCTAAGTCTAGTATATGTACCTTTCTCCACTACTGATTTGCTGAACTGGAAGTTGCATTATGCTTCCTACACTGACAAGCCCCAAGAGTTAACAGAATTAATGCATACTATATGGAGACTGTGATAAGGAAGCTTATCATAGCTCAGGAAGGAGCTATAGTAAAGGTGAAGTGTCTCTGAACAAGCAACCTGTCAGTTCTGGTAGAAATAAGAAAACAGAATTTTTCCATAAAAGACTACCAGTCCCAGAATGCACCAGGTTTCCAACAGCCATAAGAGGAGCTGAAGTGGGGAAATGTGTGTTCAATCAGGAGGGCTATGAGGTAATCCCCAAGCACTCATCTCAAAGGGCAGGGCCTGATTCAGCACAGCTGCGCTGTGCTAAGGTGGAGCACTCATCTAAGCAGAATAAAGGTAGAGTTTATTCTACAGAGAATTATCCTCATCCTCAGTTTCATCTTGGAGATCCTCATCTTGGACGTCTTAATCATCTGGAGGATCATCAGAAGCAGAAGCCAGAGCGGACGGACAGAGAGGGCAAGAAACCCTTTGGAAGAAAGAAGAGAAAAGCATTTGGGAGGTCTAAAGGAGTCCAGAGCAGTACGTATACTGGGAGACATTCAAAAGGCAAGCTTACACCATTGGACTGGAGAAAGCCAGAGGAATGGTGCTGCAGAGCTAGGAATCTCCAGACGGTACCTGTGAGGGAGACGGCTGCACGTGGAAGGGACCCTAAGACCCGTGCCAGAAGGTATGTGAAGAGAGATCCAGTGTCCAGGGATCTGGATTGGAAGGCTGGACATAAGAACTGGACTACATACTGGCCAGGCTATTTAGAGAGGAACTCTAACAGCAATGGAAGCTCAAGTATGAACACTGATCTATGCCCTAGCTATACCCTTGAAAGACAGCAGGGAAACAAGTATTCTCCTGAAAGTGCTCCATTGAGAAATTCCTCTGTGCCAATCCATGATTTTGAACCCATGATTGTTGAAGAAGGGGGAGAGGTGGTAGATACAGGCTGTGAATACATGGATTGCTCTCTGTCTAAACTCCTTTGGTAATTTACTGTTACAAAGTACAACAACCATCACAAAGAAATACAAACTTGTTCTTTAATCTACTCAGAAAAGCTCCTGAGTAAGATTTGAGCCACGCAGTAGAAAGCAAGCCAGCTAAGGGGTTTCAGCTGGGTAACTGCTAGCAATTGAGCCTTACCTAATTGCTTGTGAGCTCTGAGGAAATCACTTCTGGGTCTATGTGTGAAGATATAAGAAGTTAACCTGAAAAGAACAGTTTTTCCCTTCTTTGTGGGTTTTGCTTGTTGTTTGATGCACTGCTAAGAAAATATTAGCTAGAGCCTACAGAAAAGACCAGTTTGTTACCAACCAGGTCTTTATTCTTTTGATTTGATTGCCTGACAAGTTCAGCTGTTGTTTTCCTGATTTTGTTTTTCTAAGTTTAACACTGAAAGCAAGTATCCTGTTTTATGTGCTACCAAGCATATCTGTGTTGGGAGAAATAACCCCATAAATAAATATCTTATTGGCTTTACACTCAAGCACAGCTAATTATTGTGAGCGGCTGTGTCTGGTGTGAATGGACTGCATTTCCCACAATCCCTTGCAAATCATATTGATATATGCCTTTGCCAAGACTGTGAACATTCTCACCCAGGCATCCGTCTGACAAGACCCACCAACCCACTTGGTCAGATTGCCGTCAGCTCCTGTCTACTTTATTTACTACTGAGGAGTGGACACGAATTAAGCGAGCAGCTATTGATTGGCTAGCAGACAATCCCCTGGCAGAGGGAGGGGAAGGAGCAGGAATAGACAACCGCGAAGCAGCTAAAAGAGAATTCCCTAATGAAGACCCCAAGTGGGATCTGAACACCGATAGAGGATCCAGATCTTTATCACGGTTTCGCCAAGGCCTTATGCAAGGTCTGCGAAAGGGGGGTCAGAAAGCCATGAATCTCTCTAAGGTGACCGAAGTCATTCAGGGCATAGATGAAAGCCCAGCAGTATTTTATAAAAGGTTATCTGAAGCATACAGTATGTATACTCCCTATGACCCAGATGCACCAGGAAGCCTATGCATGGTGAATGCTGCTTTTGTGAACCAGTCACAACCAGACATTAGACGTAAGCTACAGAAACTAGAAGGGTTTGCGGGCATGAATGGAACTCAGTTACTGGAAGTCGCTCATAAAGTGTTTGTGAATCGTGATAATGAAAGACAGAAAGAAAGTGATCGAAAGATGAAGAAGAAAGCTGATTTTTTGGCTGCGGCCATAGTTGAACAGAGAAGGGGAGGTGTCCCTAGTCGAAGGAGCAGAGGAAGAGGGCGGGGCCGAGGAGATAACCGGCCCCCACTAGGCGTGAACCAATGCGCTTATTGCAGGGAAGAAGGACATTGGAGAAGTGCATGCCCGCGACTCGAAGAAGCCTCTCAGGATGAAGGGGAAAACGCCCCTTGGAGGGAAAGAGAGAGAGGCCGACCCCAGAACCGCAGAGGAACCAACCGAGAATATTTCCAACGAGAATGAGCGGAGGCCATACAGGGAGTTGCAGCAGCAACGGCCTCCGATTTAGATGAAGCAGATTAGGACAGACCGGGCTCCGAATTCGCTTTAGGTCTCCAGGAGCCTATGGTCAGTATACAAATAGGAGACCAATTCATGGACTTTATGGTTGATACTGGAGCAGAACATTCTGTAGTAGACAAGCAAATAGCTCCTTTTTCTACAAGAGCAGTCACCATTGTGGGAGCAACCGGTACCAAAGCCACTAAGCCTTTTCTTCAAAACCGCATATGTAATTTAGGGGGACAGCAAATAACGCACCAATTCCTTTACATGCCCGAGTGCCCAGTGCCCCTACTGGGACGAGATATGCTAGCCAAACTACAGGCCCAAATATCCTTTACTGAGAAAGGAGAAATGCAAATGACAGTAAATTCAAAACCTGCAGGACTGATGGTGCTTACTGTTCCCCGAGAAGAAGAGTGGAGATATTATGGTACAGAGCCAATCCTTGACACCAATGTCGAACATACTCTAAAAAGTATTGTAGCCCCTCCTGGGGTATGGGCAGAGGGCAACCCACCAGGCCTAGCCAAACATATAGCTCCAATAATTGTGAACCTCAAGCCTAGTGCAGAACCAGTACATGTCAAACAATACCCACTTCCAAGAGCAGCAATTGAAGGCATCCACTGCCACTTGTTGAGACTACTGGAGTATGGCCTACTTAAAGTATATCAGTCACCATGGAACACTCCTCTCTTGCCAGTGAAGAAGCCTGGGACAGGTGACTACCGCCCAGTGCAAGACCTAAGGAGAGTGAATGAAGCAGTTGAAACCATACATCCAGTTGTGCCAAATCCTTATACACTCTTAGGACTAATTCCTGCTGAAGCTTCCCACTTTACTGTTTTGGATTTGAAGGATGCATTCTTTTGCATAAGATTAGCCCCAATTAGCCAATTGCTGTTTGCCTTTGAATGGCAGGACCCTGTCTCAGGAAGACGGGGCCAACTTACTTGGACACGATTGCCCCAAGGATTCAAGAACTCACCCACCATTTTTAGTGCCGCCCTAAACCAAGATCTTTCAAGCTACCCTGTGGCCCCTGGAAAAAGAGTACTTCTCCAATATGTGGATGATCTACTGATAGCTGCCATATCGGAAAGTGAATGTATACAGGCCACTAATGACCTTTTGCAACTATTGGATGAAGCTGGATACAAAGTTTCCAGAGCTAAAGCACAGCTATGCCAGAAAGAAGTAAAATATTTGGGCTTCCGCTTGACCAAAGGAAGCCGACAATTAGGACGAGAGAGGAAAGAAGCCGTATGCAGTATCCCAACCCCAACTACCAGAAAGCAAGTCAGGGCCTTTCTGGGAGCAGCAGGGTACTGCCGAATATGGATACTTAACTTTGCTCAGATTGCTAAACCACTATATGAAGCCACCAAAGGAGAAGAGAAGTCGCCACTAGAGTGGGGACCTGAACAAGACACAGCTTTCAAAACCTTGAAGGAAGAATTGATGTCGTCACCAGCACTTGGATTACCAGACGTTCACAAGCCTTTCCATCTATTTGTACATGAAATGCAAGGGAACGCTCTAGGCATGTTGACTCAGAAATTAGGGCATTGGGAGCGACCCGTAGCATACCTATCGAAACAATTGGACACTGTAGCCAAAGGATGGCCACCATGTTTGAGGGCTGTTGCAGCTACAGCATTATTAGTGAGTGAAGCAGATAAACTCACCTTAGGACAGCACCTACGCGTCACAGTACCACATGCAGTACTTGCCCTCATGGAACAGAAAGCAAACCATTGGCTCACCAATTCTCGAATGCTGAAATACCAGAGCATGCTATGTGAAAATCCGCAAATACAATTGGAAGTGAGCCATGCCTTGAACCCCGCCACATTGATACCAATCAGCAGAGGCCCTCCAGAGCATGACTGTATAGAAGTCATGGATACTGTATTTTCAAGTCGACCTGATCTAACTGATGTGCCCCTAGAGAATCCTGACCAGACTTATTTCGTGGATGGAAGCAGCCTCATCATCAATGGACGACGCTGTGCCGGGTACGCAGTGGTCACCCGAGAGAAAGTCGTTGAAGCATCAGCTCTTGCATCAGGCACATCAGCCCAGAAAGCAGAATTGATAGCACTCACCAGAGCACTAGTATTGGGTGCAGGACTTCAGTTGAACATATACATGGACTCAAAATATGCCTTCACCACTCTGCATGCACATGGAGCTCTCTACAAAGAATGAGGGCTCATTACCTCGGGAGGCAAATCAGTCAAATACAGCCCAGAAATATTGATGCTATTAGATGCAGTATGGGCCCCTACACGTGTTGCTGTCATGCACTGTCGAGGACACCAAGCAGGAAAAGGAGAAGTTGCCCAAGGAAACAGGTTTGCTGATGCCTCAGCACGCAAAGCAGCCATGACAGGTCAAATTTCGTCACAAGCAACACCAGTACAAGCAGCATTGTTTCCAGTACCCCTTAATCTATGGACACCACGATATACCACCAAAGAATTGGACTACTACTGTGAGAAAGAAAAAGGAGTACTGAAAGATGGGTGGATTGAGCTGCCACCACCAGAGGGCAGTCAACCCCCAGGACGGGTAGTGATCCCTGAATCATTGGGACCAGCCTTCGTCAAGGCCTTTCATCAAGCCACACATTACGGGAAAAGTGCTATGGAAAAAGCACTCAAACCACACTTTTGTATCGCTCTGTTGGGAGCCTTGTCAGCCTCAGTAGCCCGCCAGTGTCTAATTTGTGCCAAGAATAATGCCAAACAGGGTCCCACGCCACCACCCCGAGTTCAATCAGGAGGTGTTACCCCCATGCACCACCTGCAAGTAGACTTTACCGAAATGCCAAAAGCTAGCGGATACCGTTACTTATTAGTTTTGGTTTGTACCTTCTCTGGGTGGGTGGAGGCCTTCCCCACCAGGACTGAAAAAGCCCGAGAAGTTACCAAGGTTCTGTTAAGAGAAATTATCCCCAGATTTGGAATCCCAGCAGTAATAGGGTCAGACAATGGACCCTCATTTGTATCTCAAATCACCCAGCAGTTAGCAAGTGCCTTACAGATACAGTGGAAGTTACACACTGCATATAGACCCCAAAGTTCAGGGAAAGTGGAGCGAATGAATAGAACTTTGAAATCTCAGATGTCCAAGCTATGTCAGGAGACCCACCTAAAGTGGCCCCAGGTTCTCCCAATAGCTTTACTCAGAATACGCTCAGCTCCTGTGAAATCATCAGGATTTTCCCCTTTTGAAGTTATGTATGGCAAACCTCCACCGATAGTGCAGGGTATAAAAGGTAGTTTACCACAGATTGGTTCAGAAATAACTAGACAAGAACTTCTAGCTCTTAGTTCTGTTCTGCAGACTCTCCATGCGTGGATACAGGACCAGTTGCCTATCAACTTGACGGAACCCCTGCATCCCTACAAGCCTGGTACCTCGGTGTGGATCAAAGACTGGAAGAAGACACCGCTGGAACCTCATTGGAAGGGACCATACACCGTCATCCTGTCTACACCAACTGCAGTAAAGGTAGCAGAAATCGACTCCTGGATTCATCATAGCAGAGTCAAGCCGGCAGCAGTCCCAGATCAAGACCAGTGGACAGCAGAGCCACATCCTGACATCCCTTTGCGTCTTACCCTGCGGCGGCGGCAACCAGCAACCTAGAACTCCTTTGGGACACTCATGAACTACAGTGTTCTACAGTTGACAAGTCTTTCGAAGAGGATTGCTGTTTCCAACACAGCAAAAATACTTGTTTCTTCATTGAATAACTTTGTGCTTACGGACTTTCTTCAGGCCAGCTACGATTGGTAAGTTGGCTACAACGGACAACTTGAGGATCTTCAATCAACATTGACACCCGTTGAATTGCTTCATTAGCAAACGGGTCAGCATTGTGCCAAAGAGGCAGCGGACGTCGAGGTAAAGATTTTTCAGCAGAGAATCAGACGGACTACAATCAACATGCAGCTTTGTTTCTATTTTGTCTTGGTTGCCTGCCTGGGGGGATTTGAACTTGCTCTTGCTTTACCCCCATGTACTGCCTGCATTACTTCCACTCGAACTGGGATGAAAGTAACTCAGACTTTGCTTTATCATTCTTACTATACCTGTACTGGTACAGTAAGTCGGTGTATATACAACACCACTGAACTGAACGTTTGTACTAAGGGAAATACTAAAGTTTGTTTTAACCCACATCAGAACCCATCCTATTATACTCTAGAAATACGATGGGATGATGCAGATGGAGCTTTACTTAATGCCACACCCCCACTCACTGACCTTACAAAGGGTGCTGCTTTGTATTTTGATGCTTGCGATGCTATAAATAGGGATGGTCGGTCCCATTGTGCTAACTGGGAAAAAGCATACTATAATGATCATAAATATATGTGTCCAGAAGGAACCACCGGGTGGGGGGCGTGTACGGGCAAACGAGTTTTAGCAAATGAATATAGCACAGCACCAGTTAAAGACTACTATTGCCCAAAGTGGGAATGTGTGTTTTATGCTACAAGGAAGACTGGTATGGTAGAGAATACCAGGGATAATCGAATGGCAGCCCTACTTAAGCTCCCTCTGAAGAATCCAGAAAAATGTAAGAAGGGTGCCTGTAACCCATTAGAACTACACATAATGAATCCCAGTGCATGGAAACAAGGGTATAAATTTGGATTACGCATTGCAGGCTCTGGATCAGATCCAGGGACCATTGTATATATTAGACTAAATACCCAAGCCCATCGATCATCAAGGTACTATATACATAACACTTTCTATGAAACCATGCATATAAACAAGTTTGATATCCCTCACCCTTCTCAGAATTTGTTCTTAGAATTGGCTGGAGCTGTGGTCTCCAGTCTCCACATTTCAGATTGTTACTTTTGTGGTGGAACTAAAATGGGTGATCAGTGGCCTTGGGAGGCCCAAGAACTGAATTACTCAATAGCCTACAATCAGACAGAGCTGCACAAGACTACCAGTGAATGGGTATTAGCACATCCAATAGTTGGACGTCTGTGTTACGCTCGAACTGGACCCCAGTTTACCCTGAAGGTAGGACAGCTCGTCTGTCTTAGCCAGAAGTTCTATAATGACACCACAAAACAGACATCCTGGTGGTCAGGAGTTAATGAATCTGAACCCACCAATCCATTAGCGAGATTTCCTGAGCTTGCCCCTCTATGGACTGACCTTGCCCAACCTTATGTCTGGCAAGCCCCACCTGGCCTATATTGGATTTGTGGAACCCGAGCATATGCTCGACTCCCTATCCATTGGGGAGGGGCGTGCGTCTTAGGGACTATCCGACCCTCTTTCTTTCTATTGCCCACAAAACATGGAGAACAATTAGGCTATCCAGTCTACTCAAAGAGACCGAAGAGAGCAGCTTTACAGATAGGCAAGTGGGAGAAATGGGATGGTGACGATTGGCCACCCGAGCGAATCATCGCCTATTATGGACCTGCCACTTGGGAGCAAGATGGCATGTGGGGATATCGTACCCCAATTTATATGTTGAATAGAATTATACGCTTGCAGGCAGTAGTTGAACTCATTACTAATGAAACCAGCCAAGCACTTACACTTCTAGCCAGACAAAGCACACAAATGCGCACAGCAATATATCAAAATCGCTTGGCACTAGATTACTTATTAGCTGCTGAAGGAGGAGTATGTGGTAAGCTAAATCTCACCAATTGTCACTTGAAGATAGATGATAAGGGTCAGGTAGTTGAAGAAATTGCTGAAAACATGCGAAAGCAAGCTTATGTGCCAGTACAGACCTGGCATGGTCTTAAGATACCCAATTGGTTTGCATCCATCTTCTCTGGTTTAGGAGGACTTACCACTTTTGCTATGCTGATATTGCTCTTTCTAGCTTTGTTTCTACTCTTACCATGTATAATCCCATGTTGTATGCGCTCTATTAATAGTGTTATTGAAAATACTGTAGAACGTAAAACTGCTACTAAGATTTTAGCCTTATGGCACCCTACTCCTGGCACCATTGGTAAAAACCCAACTCCAGTGTAATTTAGTGATTTAGATCTCACACCTTATTGGCATTAGGGTGAGATCAATCAAAGGGAAGAATGTGGTAGGCTCAGGCCTATGATCCATGCTGATTGAACTAAAACAGACAGGCTGAAGCAGTTTGACCTGTAAATGAAGCCTGTGGTTAGGCCCAGAGGAATGAACCCCCCCCCCCCCCAATATTGCCTCTATAGAATTGAAACTTAACTCAGCTTAACTGAACATAGCTAAGCAGAAACGAAACTTAGAAAAGACAGTAAACAGCTTTAATTGGAATTGATAAGATGTGTGAAGCTTATTTATTTATTTATTATTTATTTATTACAGGCTCTTATATACCGCTCTATTCAGAATCAGCGCGGTTCACAATACAACAACATACCATAACAATAAACTGTTAGGTTTTACAGAGAACAAGGTCAGAGAACTTGGAATAAAACATGGAACGTCATTACTGCAACTATTTACAAGAGTATTTACAAGTATACATTACAGGATTTGTTCTTAGTTTGGGTAGTGATTAAGATTGGTTAGTTGGTCAAGTAATATTGGGGGAAGAGGTGGGATTTGAGTGCCTTCCTGAAAAGGGATAGATCATTGATAGCACGAATCTCTGGGGTAGAGCGTTCCAGAACTTAGGGGCATAGAATCTGAAGGCCCTGTTTAGATGTCAATGAGAGGCATTTTGTCGCTGCTTTATGGATTATTAGTTTATATGTTGATATCGTTCTTCTTGATCTGTTGGGTGGGACGGCCTGAATGGAGTCTATTAGGGAGAGGAGGTGATGCTTTTTGTGGCCTTGAAAGTTAGGAGTAATATTTTGAATAATATTCTGCCATGTATGGGGAGCCAGTGGAGTTGCTCTAGGATGGGGTTATATGGTCCCTTCTTGATGCTCCGTAGAGGACTCTAGCAGCGGTATTCATGGCGAGTTGCAGAGGGTTTAATGTGGAGTGTGGGAGGCCTTGGAGAATGGCATTGGCATAGTCAAGGTGTGGTAAGGTTAAGGCTTGAAATATAGTTTCTGAAGTCATCAGGATCAAGCAGGGGGCGAATGTCGAAGAGTCCGGATCTTGAGGTAGATTGCTCTGACTACGTTATTTATGTGTAGTTTCAGATCCATGCGTTGATCAAAAGTGACTCCAAGGTAGCGAATGGACGGTTTTGATTGGAGCTCAGCTTCTTTCACCTTTATATGGGTGGGGGGGTGAAAAGTGGGTCCCTGGTGATGAAGAGAACCTCATCTTTTATGTTGAATTCGGAGGTTCTGGGATTGAAGCCATTCGGATACTGCATCAAAACATTTAGCAAAGCGGGGAAAGGTCCATATGAACGTGGAGAAAGGCATATATAGGAGGATGTCCTCTGCGTATATCAAGCATTCAACCTTGAAGGACCGATGATGTTGCAAACCGGTTGTATGTATATATTGAAAAAGAGTGAGGATAGGGATGAACCTTGTGGTACGCCTTGCTTTGTGGTGTATGGGTGGATGTTGTGGTCCCTGAGGTAACGTACTGCCATCTCTGATCCCAGGTATGACTTGCACCACTCTAGGGCAGTGTTATTGATGCCTTTTTCTTTTAGTCGCCCTATTAAACAGATCGTGATGTACAGAGTCAAAAGCCGCAGCAATGTCTAAGAAGATGAGAGCAAAGCCTTGGCGGATGTTATCAATGCCTGTGATGATGTTGTTGCAGAGAGTGGTGAGGAGGGTTTCAACACCATGGAACTCTCTGAAACCATGTTGGCAGTGGTCCAAGGGGAGACGGTGTCAATGTGGTCCTGTAACTGTCTTTGAGCTTCCTTTTCAATTATTTTCGCTAGTAGGGGAATGGCTACTATGGGTCTATAAGATTCAACCTTTTGTGGTCGAGTTTGTGGTTTTTCAAGAGGGGTCTTATGGATGTTCTCTTGAGGGCTGGTGGGAAGGAGCCGGTTGTAAAGGATAAGTTCATCATTTTAGTGATGATGGGGCTGAGATCTCGGCGTAGTTCCTTTATCCAGTGGCTGGGCAAGGGTCAGTTTTGTGCAGTAGTCGTGTTAAGCGCAGCGATGGTGTCCTTCAACATGTTTTCTGGATGGTGTGGAGAACATGGATAGGTTTGATATGCATATGGTGACTTGAGAGGAGATTGTTGCAATGTTGTTGGTTTGAAGCAACTTGGATTGCAGGAAATCGGCGAATGCTTGGGGATGTATGGGTTCAGGATGTTTTGGTGAAGGTTCTTTAGATAAGGTTTTACTAAATTGAAAAGATCGCGTGGTTTTATTTTAGTGATCTTTTCAGCGTATCGGTATGGAATTGTTTTCATCTTGGCCATGACTGACTCCCTGTGTACAGATAGATGTGTTTTATAAGCTGCTTGGTCTTCTGATGAGTGTGAGCGACGCCATCGTTTTTCCAGTTTCTTAGGTGTGTGAGGGAGGCTCGTAGGTCAGGGGAGAACCAGGGAGAAGACTTTCTTTTCTTTGGGTTGTAACCCTGGACTGGTTGCAGTGCAATGGTACTGATAGTGCTGTTCCAGGATGTGATCAGATTTTCCAGATTGAGAGAGGTGTCATGTAGGAGAGGGAGGGTTTCCATACCTATATGTCTTTGTTGAGGGTTTTGAATTTTCGAGATGATACTCTTGTTGAGTCAATGGAGTTTTTGTTTCTTTGTGGTGACTGTTTGGCATTGATGAGGATGGGGAAGGTGATTAATGATGGTCTGACCATGGTATGGGGTTACAGAGTTGTCAAGTCTATTGCTGGAGTCGAGAGCTGTAAGAGGGGCAAAGATCATGTCAAGGATGTTTCCTTTCTCCGTGCGTGGGGGTGTCCAACAATTTGCTTGTATCCTAGTTCGTTGATAGCCTCAAGGAGGGCTGAGGAGTGGCTGGGATGTAGTGTTGGGAGATTGAGGTCTCCTAATATCCAGTTGGGAATGTTGGGGCTTGCGTGAGTTAGCTGCTAGATCTAGAATGTAAGGCAGGTCGTCCGCGGAGGGTGAGGGCGCTCTGAAAATTAAATTGAAGAGGCAATGTTCATATGAGATGGATAATACTTCCATGCTGTTTGAGCTTGTTGAGTCCACGGTGTGGAAATTTATATAATTATTGTTAAGTATGAGACTGCCTCATAATCTCTTGCTCTCTCTATGTTGGGAATGGGCAGAGAAGTTGGGGGGTATGAGTTGATTAAGTATTACATTATCCGCGTCAGATAGCCAAGGTTTCGTTATCATGAGATGTCTAGATTATGAGAAGAAATTGTGTCAGTGATGACTGGCCATTCTGCGGATAGACCTTGCATTTATGAGAGCACAGTTTTAAGTGACAGGGTTGAAGGTGTTTGTCTTGCTTATTTTTCTTTGGTTGTTGAAGGGCTATATGTATGAGGTGGGAGTGGCGTGTGGGAGTCTCCATTCTTGGTTGGGATAGGAAGATTCTGCCCTTCTTTTTCCATGACTCAGAAGTATAGGAATTTGGTGAGCCGTGTGATATAAGGCAAGGGCTTCGTGAGCCAGCTTGTGAGAAGGAAGAGGCAGATCGCAAGGGTATTGAATGGTAGAGCCATTGGGGTTTTGTGTTGAAGTTGGCTGAGGTAACTTTATGTGAGGGAGTCTGTGATTTTGGTGCTTTCTGAGAGGCTACTGACTATGGTAATAGTTGAAACAGTGAAAATTGAATGGTACTAGCATAGTAAACTCTGTTGAGTGACGGTAGTGGATTACTGTCAATAGAAGAAGGTACCACAGTAGCATTACAGTAGAATGCGAGTAGTTGGTTGGCAACTGTAAATAGTAGGACGAGAGTAGATACTATTACAGTAAAATGGTAACATTAGTTACAACAGAATGTGAGCAGATACTGGCTACAGTAGCTGCTGGTAACATTAATTAATTACAACAGAATGTGAGTAGATACTGGCTACAGTAACTGATGGCAACATTAATTAATTACAACAGAATGTGAGTAGATACTGGCTACAGTAGCTGCTGGCCCTCTTGCGAGGCCCTCAGGCGCGGGCCCGCAAGGCGCGGGCGCGCCTGCCGGCGGCAGCTGTTGGAACGTGCCGCTGGGACCTCCCACAACCCCGATTGGGTTGGAGTGCAGGAGCGGGAACTTGCCCTGTGCTCTACCCCGATCGGGGAGCCGAGGAAAATGGCCGCAGAATCTGCACCTTTTGCTTCTCCTGCCGGCGGCAGCTGTTGGAACGGGCCGCTGGGACCTCCCACAACCCCGATTGGGTTGGAGTGCAGGAGCGGGAACTTGCCCTGTGCTCTACTACCCCGATCGGGAGCCGAGGAAATGGCCGCAGAACTGCACCTTTTTGCTTCTCCTGCCGGCGCAGCTGTTGGAACGGGCCGCTGGGACCTCCCACAACCCCGATTGGGTTGGAGTGCAGGAGCGTGAACTTGCCCTGTGCTCTACCCCGATCGGGGATCCGAGGAAAATGGCCGCAGAATCTGCACCTTTTGCTTCTCCTGCCGGCGGCAGGCTGTTGGAACGGGCCGCTGGGGACCTCCCACAACCCCAATTGGGTTGGAGTGCAGGAGCGGGAACTTGCCCTGTGCTCTACCCCCGATCGGGGAGCCGAGGAAAATGGCCGCAGAATCTGCACCTTTTGCTTCTCCTGCCGGCGGCAGCTGTTGGAACGGGCCGCTGGGACCTCCCACAACCCCCGATTGGGTTGGAGTGCAGGAGCGGGAACTTGCCCCTGTGCTCTACCCGATCGGGAGCCGAGGAAAAGGGCCGCAGAATCTGCACCTTGTGCTTCTCCTGCCGGCGGCAGCTGTTGGAACGGGCCGCTGGGACCTCCCACAACCCCGATTGGGTTGGAGTGCAGGAGCGGGAACTTGCCCTGTGCTCTACCCCGATCGGGGAGCCGAGGAAAATGGAATTAATTAACTCTGGTGAGAGAAAGGTTACAGTGCCCTACTTTCCCACATATTCCAGCTGGTTAGCGACCTTGGAGGAGAAAAGTATCAAAGTTGAAGAACTGACCATTGTAATTGGGACTGTAAGGGGGGAAACAGGTGCTAAGCCCAGTCAAGGGCCCTCATTGGATAGCTACGTAATGGTACCGGGACCAATAGATGGTGAAAGAAGGGTTACCGGGACCAATGAAAAGTTTGCCTATGTCCAGAATGGGAAAGAACAGTATAAAAGTTGTTGTTTTACTAACAGCCATTGCTCAGCCATTTTGAATGTGATTCTGCTTGAGTCTTGTGCACAAATAAATGATTTGGACCTTCTGAACAGACTCCTGGTATTATTGGATTGTTTGCACTCTGCTGCTACAGTGCCACTGCACTACACATTTAGAAGTGAAGGAGACAGCAGTAGAGAAGGATCCCTGACTCTGGAACAGAAAGGAGAGGATATAGTAGAAATAAGACAAAAGGCCCATTATTCAGTCTGCGGCGGTCAGTGCATGTAAAGTGCCTTGCTGCTGCAGGCAAAATTCTGAAACCAGATACAAGATATCCATTGGCACTGAATATCTGGTTTCGCTGCTAATCTCTGTTGCTATTCGGTCAGCAGCAATATTCATCCACTGACAGATAGCAGAACTGCAGAAAGTTAGGAGAGCCATTGACCTGTCCTAACTTTATGCAGTTATCTAGCCAGTTAGCAGGCTGACAGAATAAGTGCCAGGACTGCTCCAGCCCTACCCATGGGCCGGATAGTGCCAAGGTGATCAGTGGGAATATTAAGCGGGACTGGACGGTTAGTGCCTCTGAATATCAGGCTCAGCGGGGTTTATGTGGTTAGCAAGTCCTGTGGTTTCCTCCTCCTCTGGCAACTTGCTTCTTCAGTCAAAGCCACACAGGTCCCCATCTTCACGAGACATGCCAGTCCCGCGCAGCTCTGACTAGCTCTGAAGGAAGCTGGAAGAGGAGGGGCTGCAGCAGCAGCTAACATCCTCACATAGAAAAAGAGAAAATAATGTCAGTTAAAGACCACAGGCCTATCCAGTCTGCCATCTATACCAACTACTAAGCTCTACAATCCCTTCCTCTCTATTATAAATTCTTGTCCCATGCTTCTTGAATTCAGATGTAGTCCTCATCTTCACCACCTCCACTGGGAGGCTCTTTCACACACCCTTTCAGTATAGAAATATTTCCTCAGATACCATCTGCCTCTTCTTTTTACCAGATAAGGATTAGAGAAAGATTTTTTTCTGGAGCAGTTCCTAAATTGTGGAATAATTTACCAGTAGAGATTAGGGATGTGGCAGGTTTTCGGCAATTTTGAAAATGATTGAAATATCCAAGTTTTCAGAGGTATTTCTCAGAGTTTGTTTGATGAAATCAAAATCCCGGCTAAGTCCCTAATGCACCCAGATGCTATCAGGGTGTGTTAGGAGCGTGCGGGAGCAGAGGAAGGGGCTACATGGGTAGCAGCGATTTTCGATGTTAACCACGTAGGCCTCTGCGCCTTAAAAATAGGCAAGGTTTTTCCTCACCTATCTTTAGGGAGCAGACGCTATGCAGGTAGCACTGAAAATCGCTGCTACTCATGAAGCCTCTGTAGCTGCTGGGGTGTCCAGGCTAATCCGGATTTTCACTTCTTCCGCCGTGGTGCATAGCCTGCCCAACTCAACATCGGGCCTGTAATCTAAAGATTAGTGTAATGATCGGACAACTATTCACAAGGTCACCAGGAGTTGGCATTTACTCAATGACACTTCACAACAGGCTTTTCATGGAGTCTTTGGCTGGTTGCATAGGGTGTGGCTATTGTGAGGGCAGGTCCCTATGTGGTCACTCC
Source organism: Ichthyophis bannanicus (assembly GCA_033557465.1). Lineage (NCBI taxonomy): Eukaryota > Metazoa > Chordata > Amphibia > Gymnophiona > Ichthyophiidae > Ichthyophis > Ichthyophis bannanicus. The sequence goes on along the minus strand of CM066033.1, from coordinate 734,627,099 downwards.
ACCCCATAGAAACAGCCCTGCGTGTGAGTAATGACATTTTTTTTTTGTGCTATAAAAAAGAACTGACCAATGACCAAGATACACAGGGTTGGATGAAAGCACTTTGCTACCTGAGGAGAGAGATGAGGTGCATGCCCTCCCACCACAAGGCATTCAAAATGGCAAGGACCTGGTGGCCATGAGTCCAAATAGCCACTGGCACTGCTCCTCTCTCTCCCACTTGTTCAATAAACATTTGTTTGAAATGAATGAGCTTTCTGTACCCACAAAATCCTGCACAGTTCAAAGAGATGTGCATTGAACCATGTCTAACCTCGGTGGTTACTAAATTATTGGAAAGGCTACTAAAAGAGAGAATACTGAGATTGCTGGAGTCCAATGGACTGCAGGATCCAAAGCAGCACGGATTCACCAGAGGCAGGGCTTTTCAGACAAATCTGATGATTTCTTTGACTGGGTGACTAGAGAGCTGGACCGAGGGAGAGCCCTACATGTGGTAAACTTAGAGTTAAGTAAAGCCTTTGACACTGTTTCGCACAGGCGACTTATAAACAAACTGAGCACCCCAGGGATGGATCCTAAAGTTACTGACTGGGTTAGAAATTGGTTGTGTGGGAAGGGACAAAAGGTACAGGTAAATGGAGCTCACTCTGAGGAGAAGGAGGTTACCAGTGGTGTGCCGCAGGGATCTGTCCTTGGTCCGATTCTTTTTAACATCTTTGTCAGTGATATTGTGGAAGGGCTGTTGAGTAAGGTTTGCTTGTTTGTGGATGACACCAAAATCTGCAATAGAATAGACACCCAGGAAGGAGTAGATAACATGAAGAGGGATTTAGCTAAGCTTTAAGAATGGTCTAGAATTTGGCATCAGAAATTTAACGCTAAAAACTGCAGGATCATACATTTGGCTAGTAGAAAAATGCCTCTGTGTAAGTCTCTGGTGCGACCTCAATTGGATATTGTGTACAATTCTGGAGACTGCACCTTCAAAAGGATATAAGCAGGTTGGAGTCGGTATAGAAGGTGACTTCTAAAATGGTTAATGGTCTTTGTCATGAATCATATGATCATATCAGATCATATCATATATCATGCGTGGCGTTTTTTTGGGAGGATAGGCCACTTCAAGAAAGATGAAATCTAAAGAGCAGCAAAACGCGGGCAGCATCGATATCTAAGCACGACGAGGGTGTTAAATAAGATCCCCTGAAGAAACTGTAGGCAGTGAAACGCCTCAGAGGTGCCCCGTAAGAGTGTCGGGATCTTTGGGATTGCAGATAGATACCGCAGTTAAACTCTGGAGAGTGAAAACATCACAGCTAAGTGATACATTTGATAAGCCAGCTATTGATATTTGTGTATGAATATTCAAATGCCATTTAGAAGAACAGAGGAACGGAGCTTAAGCTGTGTGGGAGAAAAAACACAAGCCAGGGTCTATAAATAAGGTCATTGATGCGATTAAGCATTAGCAGTAAGACTTTGTCTGCTAGCTGTGCTACAAGGAGTCTGAGACCTTAAGAAACCGGTTTGGTTTAATATATAAGAATAGTGACACTGAAGCTTCTTTTTCTAAAACTGTTTAAATTGAAAGCACCATAGTGATCAGATGAATCATATGACGACATACTTAAAGATCTTAATATGTATACTTTAGAGGAAAAGCAGGATAGAGGCAGTGGTGGGATCCAAACCGACTAAAAAACAGTTTTGTCCTAGCCCTCTCACATGTGTGACAGCTGGGTTGCTGTACCTCACGTAGAGGCATTACAGTGGCCATATGCTTGGGCCACTGCCCTCCACTGAGGTGCAGCAACCCAGCCGATGCCCATCAAACATTTTCAGGCAGGGGGATTTGCGACACTGCATTACCGGTGTTTCCATGCCATATTTGGCCTGATTCAGCGAACGCAGGCCACAGCAGGAACTGGTTTGTGTGAACCAGGCCGAACTGGCCCAATCCCACCTATGGGAGATATGATAGAGATGTGTAAATACCTCCATGGCATAAATGCACATGAGGAGAGTCTCTTCCGATTGAAAGCAAGCTCTACTACAAGGGGACATAGGATGAGGGTGAAAGAGGATATGTGGAAATATTTCTTTATGGAAAGAGTGGTAGATGTATGAAATAGTCTCCCAATGCAGGTGGCAGAGACAAGGACAATATCTGAATTCAAAAAAGCAAGGGACAAACACAGAGGAACTCTAAAGGAAAAAAGGGCATTATTGTAGTTGATATAAAGGGCAGACTAGATAGGCCATGTGGTCTTTTTCTGCTGTCATGTTTCTATATTTCATGTGGGGAAGGGGGAGAAGCAGCATCAATGGCTAGCCAGAGCTCCAGAATTAGATGTGGGGCCACTGGTGCTGGGATATAGGATAAACACCATAGCAGGATTGCAGGCCTGTGCTTGAGGAGGGGACTTGGCCACCCAGGGCCCCTAAAATTAAAATTCACTTTTTCTACCTTTTCCTGGACATTTTAGACCTTACATAACATCTCTGTTCTACAACCTACAAATAATCCAGTTTTCTCTGGGACCTTTACAGCTACCAGAGCTGTACACCACTGATCTAATGAGGAAATTTTGCCACATATCATCTGGATGCATCTTCCCCTTCCCTTATTCTTGGGGATTTTAACCCCCACCTACCTCCCCCCAACCACCTCATTCAACCTCTAGTAGTGCTCTACTGTTCCTACTCACAAGCATGGCCACTGCCTTGACCTTGTCTTCTCCTCCAATTGCTCACCCTCAAACCTCTTCACCTCAGTTCTGCCCTTATCTGACCATCATCTGCTAACCTTCACCCTTAATCACCCCCCATCTTGGTCTCACCCTATCTCCACCAACATGTTTAGGAATCTTCACACTATCGGCCCTTCAGCTCTCTCTACTGCTGTCTTATCACCTCTTTCCTCCCCTCTATCATCTGAGTCCGTTGATGGGGCAGTATCCTCCTATAACACTATATTCTCTTCTGCTCTGGATGTACTTGCTCCTTCTTTTCCATGCCCTGTGAGTCATACTGTACCTCAACCCTGGCTGTCCTCAACAACCCGCTGCCTATGTTTCTGTGCCCGCTCAGCTGAGTGCCTTTGGCTTAAATCACATATCCTTATTGATTGCCTACATTCAAAATTCATGCTAACCTCTTTCCAGTCAGCCATAGCTCTCACCAAGCAAGAATGCTATGTCCATCTGACTAACTCTCTTGCCTCTTACCCTTGCTGTCTCTTTGCTATGCTCAACTCTCTCCTCAAGGTCCCTCTTCCCCCAATCCCTCCTTCACTGTCTGCCCAGACCTTGACTGACTACCTCCATGACAAAATCCAGAAGGTTAGCCTTGAATTCTCTGCAGGGTCACCTCCACCTCATCTTCCCCCTCTTCAATCACAAATCTTTCCCTCACCTTCAGTAACTCTTTCTTCCTTTTCTGAAATCACTGAGGAGGAAAATGCAAATCTTCTCTCCTCCTCCAAACTGACTACTTGCTCCTCTGATCTCATTCTCACCCACCTGCTAAGCTCTATCTCTTCCACCATCATCCCTTCCATCATATCCTTAACCTATCGCTTTCCACTGCAACTGTTCCTGTGGCCTTCAAACATACTGTGGTTACACCTCTCAAAAAGCCTTCACTAAAGCCTACCTGTCCTTCCTGTTATCAAACTATTGCTCTCCTCCCCTTTACTTCAAAACTACTTGAATAAGCGGTTTACTGCTGCTCTTTTGACTTTCTTTCCTCTCAAGCCCTTCTGGACCCACTGTGATCTTGATTTTGTTCTCTACATTCCACAGAAACGGCTCTTGCCAAAGTCTCCAACGACTTGTTCCGTGCCAAATTGAAAGGCCTCTACTCGATTCTCATCCTCTTGACCTTTCTGCTGCCTTTGACAATTTTGATCACCAGCTTCTGCTCGATACCCTGTCCTCACTTGGATTTAGGGTTCTGTTCTTTCCTGGTTTTCTTTTTATCTCTCCCATCACACTTTTAGTGTATGTTTTGGTGGATCCTCCTCTACCGCCATCCCACTTTCGGTTGGTGTACCTCAGAGCTCTGTCTTGGGACCTTTCCTTTTCTCTCTCTATACTCAATATGAGTGCATTTATTTTCTCCCATGGTTTTCAGTACCATCTTTATGTTGATGATTCTCAGATCTACCTTTCTGTGCCTGAAATCTCTCCAGGAATCCAGGCCCAGATCTCTGCCTGCTTATCTGACATTGCTGCCTGGATGTCTCACCACCGTCTGAAATTGAACATGGACAAAACTGAGCTCCTTATCTTTCCCCCTAAACCCACCTCCACCTTTCTCTCTTCTCTATTTCTGTGGATAACACTATACTCCTCCCTATTTCCTCAACTCACAACCTTGAGGTTATCTTTGACTCTACTCTCTCTTTCTCTGCACACATCCAACAGATAGCTAAGACCTGTCGCTTCTTTCTCTATATCATCAGCAAAATTAATCCATTCCTTTCTATACTCACTACTAAGACCCTCATCCACTCACTAGTCACCTTCCGTCTTGATTATTGTATCCTGCTCCTCATTGGTCTCCCTCTGAATCATCTTTCTCCCCTTCAGTCTGTTCAAAATGCAGTTGCACGGTTTATCTTCTGCCAGTGCCACTATGGTCATGTAACTCCTCTTCTCAAATCACTTCACTGGCTCCCTATCAGGGGCGGCCCAAGTTAGGTGTGGGGCCATGTGTGGAGATTCATTGCAGGGCCTCATTTGCATAAGGATCCTCATTTGCATAAATATTTGCATAATGCACTTTAAGTAAACATGCCTCTTAATGAGTGTCTGGATAAAGAAAGACTACCAGATTTCTAAATTATATATTCCAGTGCCAACCACCAGGCCCATTAGGAAGCATTATAAACACTGAACATTTAGAACCCATAGCAAAGCCACAATATCATAACAGCACTACCAGGACTCACAAAGCACCAAACCCTACCTATCAAAAAGGCAACACTGCAAATATTAGACCAATACATCTCAGGGAATACCAATACATCTCACTGGGGGGAAAGAGAACAAGTGGGACTGTCAAATAGAAACTACATGAACAGAATACCTCAGCTCAGTTACACATGCAGAACATAGACTGTCACCACACAAAGAACAAGGGATCACAATTTAGAAATAGGAAGATAATAATTAAATTGGGAACCCCAAAAGCCAAACATGAAATGTACAACAACACTGGAGAAATAAAACTATAAATTAATTTCATCTTACACTAAACAAAAATGCAAAGATGTTAGCAATATGCACTTCCTAGACCTGACATATTCCAGTTAATAAATTCAAAATAAAAAGTATTTTTCTACCTTTTGTTTGGGCATTTTATTTTACAGTTGCAATTGCTCCAGTCACTTTCTTCTAGTTTCTTCGTGTCTTCTGCGAGATGTCCATTTCTCCTTTCTTCTCTTCTAGATTGTTTCCATTCTCTCTCTATATCTGCTTTAACATACTGATCATTCTCCTTTTGATCTTTCCCCCATTTCTTTCTTTATTCCTTTATCATCCACTCAAATTTCACCCTTCCATTCTCAATCCCCACTTACTCTCCCAAAACCCAGCCAATTGTAGATTTTAATTCCCTCCAACACAAAATATCTTTTCCCCTCTCCATTCTCATTCGCCATCCCCTTCTAGTCCTCCCCCAAAATCAGCTCCCTTCTAGTTCTAGATCCACCCAGTATCCGCTCCTTTCTAGTTCCATTCTCCCATGCCCCCACATCAGCCCATTTCCAGTAATAGCCCCCCATATACTCCTTTCCAGTCCCAGCCCCCCATCAGCCCATTTCCAGCCCTATTCCAGCTCCCATCAGCCCACTTCCAGTCCTATTCCAGCCCATTTCCTGTCCAAGCTCTCCCTCATCAGCCCATTTCCAGTCCTATTCCAGCTCCCCATCAGCCCATTTCCAATCCTAGCCCCCCATCAGTCATTTCCAGTCCAAGCTTCCCCCCATCAGCCCATTTCCAGTCCTAGCCCCCCATCGCAGCCCATTTCCAGTCTCAGCTTACCCTCCCATCACAGCCCATTTTCATTCCTAGCCCCCCACTCACAGCCCATTTCCAGTCCCAGCTTACCCTCCCATCACAGCCCAATTCCAGTCCAAGCTTTCCCCCCTATTACAGCCCATTTCCAGTCCAAGCTTCCCCCATAACATCACAGCCCATTTCCAGTCCAAGCTTCCCCCATCACATCCCATATACAGTCCAAGCTTTCCCCCCTTCATCACAGCCCATATGCAATCCAAGCTTCCCCCCATCACAGCCCATATGCAGTCCTAGCCTTCCCCCATCACAGCCCATATGCAGCCCAAGCTTCCCCCCATCACAGCCCATTTCCAGTCCAAGCTTCCCCATCACATCCCATATACAGTCCAAGCGTTCCCCCATCACAGCCCATATGCAGTCCAAGCTCCTCCCCCCCTCACAGCCCATATGCAGTCCAAGCGTCCCCCCCATCACAGCCCATTTCCAGTCCAAGCTTCCCCCATCACATCCCATATACAGTCCAAGATTTGGCCCCCCTTCATCACAACCCATATGCAGTCCAAGCTTCCCCCCCTTCATCACAGCCCATATGCAGTCCAAGCTTCCCCCATCACAGCCCATATGCAGTCCAAGCTTCCCCCCCATCACAGCCCATTTCCAGTCCTAGCACCCCACCAGCCTGCCGAAGAGCCCCACAGCCGTCTAAGGGCAGACTAGATAGGCCATGTGGCTTCTCAGTACCTTTTCTCTCTTATCTCACCCTGCACCCCTCCTCGGGAATTCCGCTCCTCTGGCAGATCTCTTTTATCTGTGCCCTTGCCTGCCACTGCCAACTCAATACTTCGTTCATTTCATCTTGCTGCTCCATATGCCTGGAACAAACTACCTGAGTTGGTGCACTGGGCTCCTTCTCTGGCCCTATTCAAATCCAGGCTAAAACCCCTACCTCTATGAGTCTCCTTTTGGATCCTGATGCTCCTCACTCATTCACTGCTTATGTGCATCTTCCCATACTCTTGTCCCCAGTTTTGCAATGTTTTTCATCTGATGGCAAGGACTGTGTCTTACATCTTTATGTCCAGTGCTTCATATGCCTTGTTGCGCTATATAAATGATTAGTAGTAGTATATATTACTGCAAAATGGGAAATCTGAATCAAATACACCAAACACAATCAAGAGTCCAAGAACTAAGCAAAACACTCTTCATCCTATGTAGTACTTCCTAATCTTAGCACCACTGGTGGGTTTAGGAGTTGGCAAACCAGGTAACCATTAGGGGCCTCATACCATAGGTGAGGTTTTTGCAGGGAGGTAACTCTGTATTTTAACATTTGAGTATTAGATAAATTTTCACTGCAGTTTTATGGTTAGGACAAACTAAAGTTGAAATAAAAAAATCTCTCACTTGCATCAAGCTTAAACACTAACACTTCACTGTAGAAGAAACAAATTCCAAACACCAGCAAAACTCCTTTACCACTACCTAGTGTTGCATCAAAACCCCCATAGTCCTTATACCTTTATTATAGTGGATTCTTCATTCGTTTTAATCCTGTGATTCAGGTTCTAACCAGGAACCTAGGAATCATGCAGATATTGGCGCAAGATGTAAGCTGTTCCAAGCAGGGTAGTCTTTGACCACATTTTTCTTCCTCAATAGTTTGCTTAATTTGCAAAAGGCCTCTTCCACCTTTCTAACATTGCAAATACTGTATCATCTATCGATGTCACTCCTAGGATGCAGTGCATGGTGCATTGCCATACACCTTTATTATATATTTTGTTTAATTGTTTTTGTGTGAAGGATTATTGTTTGGGGTTTCCATGCATCAACAGGTAATGAAGAAAGATTTTTGGTGGCGTTTACATCAAACTTAAGCATCTAAGAGGTCCAAATGGCTCTTGCCCAGAGCTTGAACAACCCTAAGGTCACCACATTCTGGAACCCCTGGTCTGCTATTTATCTGTTCTACCTTCAGATTTCCTCCCGCCTATCTTCCTTTTTTTCTCCCAATTCTCCCTCCCCCCCCCCCCCCCCCCCAAGCACAAGCTCTCTTGGTCAGCAATGGTAGCTGGAATCACAGAGTAATGGTTGCAGCAGCCTGTTCTGTACAGAAATGTGCTCACAGAAGAAGGAAGTGGCTGCAAGGACAGACAGGGCTGCAGCAATTAAAGATGCCATAGAACAGACAGCACTCTAGCCACGAGGAGTGTTACAGCTGCTGATTCCTGCCAGCTTTGAAAAGTTGAGGAGATAAATAAAAACAACTGTGCCATGGTAATCCCGTGATCCCTGCTCCCCCCCAAATATTATTTCCCCTGCACTGGCCTAGCCACATATTAGGTTGGAGCCTGCAAGACTAGCTTCAAAAATAGAAACATAGTAAAGTGGCTACTGCAGGAGCATTTTAGGGGCACTTGCTGCCACCTCCAAAATTTGCCACCAGAGGTGGCATTATCTGCCAGAATGCCTTATCATGCGGGCTCTTCCCTGCTGGTGATCGGGCCTCCCTGTACCTTGATTGGGCCTGCCCCCCCCTCCCCCCAATATTGTTAGTGCCGCAGAGCTGTGATCCACGACATCAACAATATTAAAAATAAAAATGTGGTCCCCCCGCAGTACCGATACCCCCTGGACAGTTCCCGGGAGCTGTGTCCCGGGGGAAATAAGTGCACCTTCAAATGGCAAAAACCCCTGGCTAGCCAGTCAGACTATACCGCCCTCCCTCTCTACCCTGGTACAGAATTGAAAGGGTGAGGGGCACCATGGCACCTCCACCTCCCACAACCCCTTCCAAAAAGGGGTCCCTCCTAGCACATACATTAAATCCATGATAGTCTAGTGGAAAATGGGGAAGAAGCAAGGAGAATTGCTCCTGCCCCATCTTGTGGCCAATACAAAATGGCTGCTGTCACAAGGTGCTTCCCCCTAACTTCTCACTAGAGGGCAACACCACAAGATCGTGGCCATCTTTTCTCGTGGTATCTGCCAAGACAAGTAACATGGGGTCCCCATGGAAAATGCAAATCTCCGCGGCATCTGCAGGACCTCCCTTGGGAATGCCCCCTGTAGATAACACAGATGTGTGCCCCTTACCATGCAGCTTTTGTTAGCAGCCAGGTTTAGTAGACATAACCCAAAGAAACAAAGAACAGAATGGAGGAAAAATTCAAAAATGTAAAAAAGTCAACAAAATGCGATTAGACAAAAAAAAAAAAGAACAAAACTACAAAGAATGAAAAATCATAAGTGTCTCCCCCTCCCTAGATAGAATTGGCGGCAGCTGGGGAGGGCAGCAGCAACGGGGAGGAGGGGGAGTGGCGAGGCCAGGGTTTCTGCCTAAGGCAGCAGAAACCTTTGGGCCGGCCCTGCTTATCTCCCATCACAGCATGCACTGTCTTCAGCTCACAGGTAACTATGGGGACAAAGGGAGTGCAACATAAAATTCACTAGCAGTGGCATCTCTTAGGGGGAGAGAACAAGGTTTCCTCTTCAAGTGTTACTGAGTACCTTCATGTGGTGACCCCATTGTATAACATTTATACCAAATGTCAGCAAGGCGACGCTACAATTGAAGTATAGTATTAAAGAAAAAGAAAAAATACATACTGACTGCATGTCACCCAGGATAAAAAGGTGCCCACTAGAGATAAAGATGGTGGTAACGATAGTGCAGACACTGCAGATGAAAATAACATCCCTACCACAGATAAAGGCCATGGTGAACTTGCTCATAGACCCGCTGTGGCAGAAAACCCTATATTTAAATCAAGTACTGAGATCATGACCCTAAGAAAATAACAGAGAATGAAGAAGTTATGATACTGTGGGGTATTCCCATTCTAACGGATAAGAAGTTGGGCATGAGGAAACTTGACATAGTGGTAAAAGAGAAAAATACCAGAACAGCGTTGATAATAGAGGTGTCAGTTCCAAGCAATTATTCTGTGAATTGTGTGGGAAGGGAGAAGATCCTGAAATACCAAGAAATACAGTCAAAGACCAAGAAAAAGAGACCAAAAGATTCAGAAATATTTCCCATTCTATTGGGAGCCATGGGCCTGATTAAGAAGAATTTCCAGTCACGTCTTGAAAGATGCTTATACATGTTACATCCTTTGAATTCCAGAAAGAAGATCTCTTTGCACAATGTAAGTATTATGGCGAGCATTAGCAGTAAATTTAAGAGACTGAGATCATATTCCACATATCCTGGCTAAGGAATGAGGTTCATGACTGTCATGATATGCGCAAAACTAACTCATTTGGAGAAATCGCCCCTGAGAATAATGTTTTATAGCTGGGAAAGATTAAGGAGGTCAATTTTCAAAGCCATTTAAGCAAATAGATTAAACATGGAGGGGGGATTAAATACGGAGGAGGGTAGGATGGCGGCAAGGAGTCTCCGCAATGAAAGCGCTCCCCACATACTGTCTCTGACTGAGTTTGCGGCTCCTTTGAGGTGATTAGGTGGCGGAAATGCAAGCAAGCCAGCCTACCCTTGGGCTTGGCTGAAAATAACATCACCGGTCAGAAGACTTTGGCAGCATGTGGGTTTTCCTTAGCTGTGGCTGGAGCAGCATCTTCAGTGGGGCTGGCAGAGGTATTTCCTGTGGCTCTGGGTGCATCCAGGGTATGGTTGTCCCCTGAGCAGTGAACAGCCCCCCCCCCCCCCCACCACGCCTCAACCTGCAAGTGCAGAGTTGCCTTTTGGAGTTTTCCCTGCTGAGTTGCCAATGAGTTCGCTGGCGTGTGGGAGCGAAGAGGGTCTCCAGGATGGTGATATCTTCTTCTCCTTCCTCTGCTATGGCTGTGTTCGACACTGGAGGTTCAGCAGGGTCAGTTTCTCTTAGTGGGGATCACTCAGCATCGAGCGGTGGAAGTGACTGATTCCAGTGTTGGAAGATTTGATTAAACCTGCTACTATAACATTAGACGTGCTATGGGACGCTGCTGTAACTATGATTCTCCAGGACCAAGCAGGAAGTCAGTCCTCACATATGGGTGACATCGGCACTGACGGAGCCCTCGTGTGGAGCATTTCCCCAGCTTTCAAAGAAAGCCTTTGGGAATGCAGCGCGCATGCATGGTCCCCTTCCCGCCCAAGGGTGCCATCTTGCTCAGTCTTTCTTTTTCCGCAGAGCCCAACAGACATAGTTCGTGTCACCTGGGAAAAGTAGATTTTCTTTCTGAGATTTTTCCCGTTTCTTTATCCGGTTCGACGCCGGTTCCCCTCCTGCCTCAGCTCGGTACACCGGTATTGAGTCCGGAACTTCTTTTTCGGTTTTTGTCCTTTGTGACTAGCATTCACGCTTTTTCTGTTATTTTCACTGGCAGCCCTGTCTTTTGACCTTGCAGGGGCCCATTTTCCCCCGATGGGTGCCAGGGGGTTCAAAAAATGTGATAGGTGCAAGAAACTTATGTCGCTCACCGACACACACGACTGCTGCCTCCGATGCCTCGGGCCCGACCATGATCCGCTGGTCTGTGGCCCGTGTGGCAAGATGTCGTCGAAGGCACTTCAGAGCCGTCAGCATCAACGTGAAAGAATTTTTTCAGAGTCTGCGTCCTGCCAGGCCCGGTCTTCGTCAGGGGCCTCGACATCTCAGGAGTCTGACCCCGAGGACCGTCGTGGGTCCTCTGAGAGGAGGTCACCCACCCGGGAGCACAAAAGGAAGAAGAAGCTCATGAGGGTGGCATCAGTGGAGGCACCTGGATCCTTGAGGGCCAGGTCGCGAAGCCCTGACTGCCATCCTGGGTTCTCGGAGTCAGAGCGGTCGACCATACTACCTCGCCTGGAGCCGGAGTCGCCGAGTCAGGTAACTTCGGTTGTCCTCGTTGACTCTCCTCTGGGAGAACTGACGTCGGGCCCGATGCTGTCAGGGCCTGAGTTGGGGGCTGCGGAGTCTCCTGAGCTCATTCTCAGGTTGACGGCCCTGGAGAGCAGCCTAGCTGCCTTCATGGAGCAGCAGCGGGTACTGATCACCGGTTTGACCGGTGCATCTGCCCTGACCACCGGGACCTCGACGTCTAAGTCGACCCCGGAGGCCAAGCCGATCCTCGAGTTAATCAAGTCTCGAGTCGATCCTCGGCCAAGGTCTCCCTTGACCTCCAGTGCGGGGCCGAGGTCATCGGTGCTGGTGCCCTCGGCGTCGGGGCGGGTTGCATCGAGGCCCACACGGCCAGAGCCGCTCGACTCCTCCTTGGAGGAGTCGGCATGGGAGACGGAGGATGAGGAGTCTCCCGACACCTTCCAGACCCGGTGCGTCCTGTCGGACTCCCCGGAGTCCGAGCCTCAGAGACGTCCCCCCCCTGGAGGATACCCGGTTCTCGGATTTCGTCAGGGACATGGCCAAGGCTTTGGCATTCCCGGCGGACACCGAGGAGGAGCCTCGAGCCGAAAAGCTCAATGCCTTCCAGTATGATTTTCCTCCGAAGGAAGCCTTTACTGTACCGGTTCCTCTGATGCTGGAACGGCTGCTTTTCCGAATGTGGGAAGCACCAGCCTCAGCACCGGTTCTTAGCAAGTGGGTCGATTCTATCTATCGAGTCCGTAAGAGCCCTGGGTTCCAAACAGCGCAGCTGCTGCACAACTCCATGGTTGTGGAATCGGCCATGCACAGGCTGAAAAGCCAAAAGATGCACTCCTCGGTGCCTCTCGGCTGGGAGGCCTGGAACCTGGATGCCCTCGGTAGAAAGTGCTTCAAGGGCTCGATGCTCTCTTGCAGTGTCCAGACTTACCAGCTGTACATGGGCATGTACTTACGAGACCTGGCAAAGGAGATTGCCGGGTTCTCGGCTGGCCTCTTCGAGGAACCCTTGCAGAGATTCAAAGCCTTGTCTACTGGGATCTGAGAGTGCTCAAAGTTTATTTCTTGAGCAGCCTATGACGGCTTCGGCCCGAGTAGCCGTGGCCAGCATCGGTGCACGTCATCAGGCCTGGCTACAGTCGTCGGACCTGGAGTCATGGGTGCAGGATAAGTTGGTTGATGTCCCATGCCGAGGTGACAACCTGTTCGGCAAGCCCATGACTGAGAAGGCTGCAGAAATCGAGACTGAGACTCTCATCAGGACAAGGCTGTCCAGAAAAACCTTTGCCCCTTCTCACAAAAAGAAGGGCTCGGGGAAGAAGCCCTTTTTCCCGAGGAAGTGTACTGCCTACAAAACCTACCCTCAATATCAGGCCTCTCCAGCTCCCCAACAGGGCCAGCAGGCCAAAGGGCAGGGCATGGGCCTCATAGGCATAAACCCCCCAAGCCTCCAGCTCTGGCTCCTGCACAGCAGGGAGGGGGGTATGACTCCCAGGGCATAGCCTCTTCTCCACCGGTGGCCCCACTCAGCACAGAGGTCAGCTGACCCTGTACGCCTACAGGTGTCCAGCCATCACAGGGGATACCTGGGTGCTGAGCATAGTCCAGAAGGGCTATATGCTCCATTTCTGCCAGCTACCCCCCCTCCTACTATCCAGGGGAGCCTCCAAGACTCCCTCTACACAGGAACCTCCTCCTTCAGGAGTTGGCAAGTCTTCTAAAGGAACAGGCGGTGGAATTGGTGCCACACCACCTGAAAGTGCAAGGCTTCTACTCCAGGTACTTCCTGGTACCAAAGAGAACAGGAGGCCTAAGACCTATCCTAGACTTGTGAAATCTGAACAAGTTTCTGGAGAGGGAAAAGTTCAAGATGCTTACCCTTGGGATACTGCTGCCCTACCTCCAGCAGGGAGACTGGCTATGCTCCTTAGACCTAATGGATGCTTATACTCACATCCTCATCCATCCAGACCACAGACAATATCTCAGATTTGTGGTGGGAGGCAACCATATTCAGTACAGGGTGCTTCCTTTTGGCCTGACCTCTGCCCCCAGGGTTTTCACCAAATGCCTGGCGGTGGTGGCGGCTTTTCTCAGAAATCAGGGGATTTTTGTCTTCCCGTACCTGGATGACTGGCTAATCAGAGGCCAGTCACTCCAGGAGGCCCGACAGGCTACTCTTCGCACTGTCTCTCTTCTTCAGCATCTGGGCTTTGTCATAAACTACGCAAAGTCCACTTTGCTCCCCTCTCAGAGCCTAGAGTTTATAGGGGCCAGGTTGGACACTCTTCAGGTAAGAGCTTACTTGCCCAAGGACAGGGCCCACAGACTTATGGATTTGGTCAACCAGGTCCAACGCAATACTCATGTTTCCACCAGGCATTTCCTGCGTCTCCTGGGCCACATGGCATCCACTGTACATGTGACCCCGAATGCCCGTCTGCACATGCGGACTGCTCAATGGTGCCTCAGAGATCAATGGGCACAAGCCACCGGCGACCTCTGAGACAGAGTAAAGGTGTTCAGACGACTTCTGAACTCCTTGCAGTGGTGGCTACATCCACCAAACCTTCTCAGGGGTGTACCTTTTCAGGCTCCAGCACACACAAGGGTGCTGACGACGGATGCTTCCTTAAGAGGCTGGGGTGCACATTGCCAGGGCTCATGCACTCAAGGCCTGTGGTCCCCTCAGGAGGCCACACAGCAAATCAACCTTTTAGAGCTGCGAGCAATCCGCTTAGCTCTGCAAACTTTCTGTCATGCCCTCTCTCAACAGTCTGTCCTAGATCAGACGGACAATCAGGTGGCAATGTTCTACGTGAACAAACAAGGGGACACAGGGTCCCGGCTCCTATGTCAGGAGGCACTGGCCCTTTGCTCGTTTGCGGTCAGACAGGGTAAGTTTCTCAAAGCAGTCTACCTACCTGGTCAAGAAAACTTCCTAGCAGACAAGCTAAGCAGGATTCTCCAGCCTCACGAATGGCAGTTGAATCCATTAGTAGTCCAGCAGATCTTCCTCCGCTGGGGACTTCCATCCATCGAGCTCTTTGCAAGTCCGCTAAACTGTCGTGTTTTGCTCCAGACAGCCGCATCCCCTGAAGATGGCAGCGGATGCTTTTCTGATCTCTTGGTCTATGGGCCTCCTGTATGTGTTTCCTCCCACACCCCTGGTGGCCCGAACTCTGTTCAAGATCCTTCAGGACAAGGTCTCGGTGATTCTGGTAGCCCTCAGATGGCCGAGGCAGCCTTGGTTTCCACTTCTTCTGCAGTTGGCGGTGGAAGCTTCGTTCCCTCTAGGGCTGCAACACGATCAACTGTCTCAAGAGCAGGGTTCCCTTCTGTACCCCAACGTCAGGTCCCTCAATCTGATGGCCTGGCTGCTGAAAGGGTAGTGCTAACTCCCTTACTTCTACCTAAGGAGCTTGAGGAGGTGGTATTGGCCTCTAGGAGGCAGTCCACCAGAAAGTCCTATGCCCTTAAGTGGCGTAGGTTTACGGTGTGGTGTGCTCAGCACAATGAAGATCCTTTCTCTTGCCTTGTGCCAGTAGTACTGCAGTATCTACTTCACCTTTCCAACCTAGGCCTTAAGTCTAACTCTGTTCGGGTCCACCTCAGTGCTTTGTCAGCACACCACTCACCGATGGAAGGACAGTCTCTGTCGGTTCACCCCTTGGTGTCCAGATTTCTCAGAGGTCTGCTTCTACTCAAGCCTCCGGTTCATCTACCGGCGACTGAGTGGGATTTGAACATGGTCTTGCAGCAACTTACTCGCCCACCGTTTGAGCCGATGGTTACTTGCAATTTGCGTTTCCTCTCTTGGAAAGCACTCTTCCTGGTGGCTCTTACATCGGCCAGACGTGTGAGTGAGCTTCAAGCTCTGGTTTCTGATAGACCATACACGCGGTTCTATAGGAACAGGGTGGTCCTACGGACCCATCCCAAGTTCCTCCCAAAAGTGGTCTCCTCTTTCCACCTCAATCAGGAGGTGGTTCTTCTGACCTTCTTTCCCAGGCCGCATGCCAGCCGGGCTGAAACAGTCTTGCATACCCTGGACTGTAAGAGGGCATTGTCCTTTTACATAGAACGTATGCGGGAGCATCGAAGGGCTGCTCAGCTCTTCATCTCGTTTGACCCTAATAGGATGGGGTTACCTGTCTCCAAGTGCACATTGTCCACTTGGGTAGATGATTGCATCGCCTGGGCATACAGTGCAGCCGACCTCCCCTTGCAGGGTCGGGTCACGGCCCACCGTGTCAGGGCAAAAGCCGCATCAGTAGCTCATCTCCGCTCTGTTCCGTTGGCAGACATCTGCCGGGCCACAACTTGGTCTTCAAGCCAGACTTTTGCAGCCCATTACTGCCTGGAGAGAGAGTCCCTGTGGGACAGTGTTTTCGGCCAGGCGGTACTCCGTAATCTCTTTGAGGTTTAGCAACTCCTACCCTCCGGCCCTTCATGTGGGCTACTATACAGGGTGCGTTCTCAGAGAAAATTCTTGTCATGGATGCTGTGGCTCTCGAGAGGGAGCCATTTTTTCAGCTTTGGGTTCACGGTAGCCTAGAGCTGGGGAGTCCCATATGTGAGGACTGCCTTCCTGCTTGGTCCTGGAGAAAGTGTAGTTACTCACCTGTAACAGGTGTTGTCCAGGAGCAGCAAGAATCCATCCTCACGACCCTCCTCCTCCCCTGGAGTTGCAGTCATATTCTTCATTTTGATTTTTTTGCTGTCTTTTAGCTTTGTCATCAGACTGAGCAAGCTGGCACCCTTGGGCGGGAAGGGGACCGCGCATGCGCGCTGCATTCCCAAAGGCTTTCTTTGAAAGCTGGGGAAATGCTCCACACGAGGGCTCTGTCGGCACCGACGTCACCCATATGTGAGGACTGATTCCTGCTGCTCCTGGAGAATACCTGTTACAGGTGAGTAACTACGCTATACCTCTCTGATGGCTGTTGTGGAAACAGTAAGTACTGAATGCTGTTTCTGAGGCTACACAGATCCAGGAGGAACAGGCTGGTCGGTCAGCTTTGAGGACTGTGTGCCACCCATGTAAAGGACAAGACTTTGTTTACTAGGAAGCAGAATACTTGAAGAATCAAATTCCTAGGAATAATTTGAGACTTTTAAAATTTCCTAAGTCTCCTGTTGTGTCTGCTTCTGAGGTGGTGTGCAAATATTTCCAGGAGGTATTTAAACTCCCCCTCCCCCCCCCATTGTAAGAGCTCAGTACTTATCCGTGGGCACCAGGCCTTGTGGCTCTGCTTCGGGGAGTCCACCTCAGGGTCCCGGGGACTTGACAGCATTCCTTGGAGGAGCAAAATCATAGGTACAAACTATATTTTCAGATCCATGCACATTATTTTTCATTGTAATTGTACCAGGCAAAAGGCAGGTACAAATACCCACAGGTAGTGTGTATCCCAGGCAAGTTTCAAAGTGAAAGGATGCGCATACCTTTGCTTTAATGTTCCTGGAAAACCCCACAGGTAAAAGGTATTTGTGGATTTTGACCCAATGCAGTTTGAAAATTATGCCCAAAGAGAATGCAGAGCAATGGCTTCCAGGATGCTGGAATTTACACATAGTAACATAGTATATGACGGCAGATAAAGACCAGTATGGTCCATCTAGTCTGCCCAGCAAGGGGGCAAGAATAGGTGCACCTGCCGCTCCATGCAGGTCACCCTTCCCCTTGTCTTTGTTTAGTTGTGTACCCACTGCTCCGTGTAGATCACTCCTATTTGCTGAGATAGTTATGTTTATTTTGATTTTATCCTGTTACTATAAAGGGATACACTGTGTCTGTCCCATGCCATTTTGAATTCTGTCATTGTATTTGCTCCCACCACTTTCATCGGGAGGGCATTCCAAGCATCCACCACCCCTTCAGTGAAAAAGTATTTCCTGACCTTGCCTTTCAGTTTACCCCCTTGCAGCTTCATGTTATGCCCTCCAGTTTTATAGCTTTCCCGTCTTTGGAAGAGGTTTGTTTGTTCATTAATACTCTTTAAGTACCTAAAGGTCTGAATCATATCTCCCCCATCCCTCCCCTCCTCCAGAGTGCACACACCCAGGTCTTCAAGTCTCCCCTCATGTCTTCCGACACTGTGGTGAATTGTTAAAAAAACATGAGGGACAAAGGTCATGTTGGCTGCAGAGGTTTTGCAGCGTGCATTACACATAAAACTTTCATGCAGAGATTTCAAAGTCCTACAACAAGCAGGTAAACAAAAGAAACACACACACACACACTCTTGCAGCTTATGACTGTTTGGTCTTCTCTCATTCACTTCTCAGAGCCACCCTGCCTGGTTTAACCTGCAGGTGCACAGTGTACCTGTCTTGTACGTCTGACGTCATGGCTCTGAAATCATTGGTGGGGATCAAACGAGTCTAGCCGAAGCCTCCAGGCACAGTGCACAATCACTGGAAAGCAGTGGCCGGAGGAGATCACTTAACACTGTGTAAACACCTTTCCTGTTGCTTATTACAAAGCTCATACCCAAGAAACACAGAGCCATAGATCTCAGCACCATTTGGAGAACACAGAATACTTTTAGAAAGGAGGACAATAAGAGGGATACACAGAAATTCATAGCTACCACTGGATGACTTAGGGGATTGCCACACAGTAAGGGTGACGTTTGCTCTGGTGGGGCAATGTGTGTGTGTGTGTGTGTGTGTGTGTGTGTGTGTGCGTGTGTGAAGGAAACTTGTACTGTTTCTGCCTGTGCTGTACCTGACCTATGGTGACGTAGTGTTGTGTGTATGTGCGTGTGCATGTGCATGTGCATGTGTGTGAGAGAAGCTTGCACTGCTGCAGTCTTTGCTGTGAATGCTCTGTGGTGGGATTTCTTGGGGGCAACTTCTCCAAGTGGGTTACTTTTGCACATACCATGACAGCAATGAACCTCACTCTCAAGCCAGAGTAAATAGAGTATGAACTCAGTCTTTCAAATGTACTGCCATGGTACTTGCACTGTACTAAACAGAGCCTCCTTCTGTAACATGTATAGGCAACTTGTCAAGGTGTGACTAAGGAAGTGTGAGTGTGTAAGGTAAGCTTGCACTGTTGGAGCTTCTGCCATATCTCTTCTGTGGGCATTTTTGTCTGAGGGAAGTAACCTGTTCTGTGGTGGGACAGTGTGTGTATGGGAAGGACAGGGCTGGCCTGTCAACTAAGTGGCCTAGGCAGCAGCCCATGACATCCAGCATGGTAGCTTTGTGCCATCCCTTTGGTGACTATGGCAGGTCATGTGCTTCAGCACACATGGGCTGCCACTTTTGACCCTCCTCTAACACAACTTCCTGTTGGAGGGGAGTCAAAAGCGACAGGCCATGTGTGCCGAAATGCATGGCCTGCCGCAGACACAAAAATGGCGACAAAGCTGACGTTTTCAACTGTCACTGCCGCCGCAACTACCAGCCCCCCAGAAGACAAAATCGGCAGTTGGCGGTGGCTCGGCGCTGGGGGGGGGGGGGAGTGGGCAGCATGGCTGGGACTCCCGTCTGGGGCGGCAGAAACCCTTGAGAGGGAACTGTTGCAGCCTGTGCTGTTCTTCTTCTGTGGTAGAGAAATGTATGTGTGTGTGTGTGCGCGCGCGCGCATGTGAGGGAGGCTGGATCTGTTCCTTGGAGGGGCAGTGTGTTTGAAAGGTGATGTACCACTGTGCCCATATGACTGGGCCCATTCAGGCCTTTGGGAGTGAAACATTAAAAACCTAAAGCCTTTGGAGACAATTAGACAGTTAGGAAAACAACAGTTGTTCCCTCCCTTTCCTGCCAGCTTCCTGTAAGGCCTCAAGGGAGGGAAATATTTAAGAAATCTGAATTTGGTGCAGTTCCTGTGTGTGTTCAGACACAAAGGAGAACATTTGCTTTGTAACAAACTTCCTTCCTTTGTAAAGTTCACTACTGGATGGGAACAGCAATAACTCACAGCAGCACTTTCATGCCATCACCGTTGTGTGTGTGACGTATAGAATCATTATTACAACCGGCATACATTAGGTATGTCTGTGTATTAGTCTACAACACAAGCCCTGATATACCAGCAGTAACAAACCAACAATAAAGGCAAAAAACACCAACACATTTTCTTAGGTTGAAAGGTTACAAAAATATCCACAATGTAAGTACTCCACATACTGTGGCTTAGAAGTGAGGTTCATGACTGTCATGGTATGTGCAAAACTAACCCTTTTGGAGAACCTGCCCTGAGAGAAACCAGTTAAGTACGCAATCTCTTTGTTCAAACCGATAACATTCAAACAGATAAGTGAAAGCTGCCTTCTTGGGCTCCTCACCAAGGTGACATTTTACATACTAGATAATGTCCTTTCCTTGAGTCCTGCTAG
The DNA here is from genome assembly GCA_033557465.1 of Ichthyophis bannanicus. Classification (NCBI taxonomy): domain Eukaryota; kingdom Metazoa; phylum Chordata; class Amphibia; order Gymnophiona; family Ichthyophiidae; genus Ichthyophis; species Ichthyophis bannanicus. The sequence continues at coordinate 734,606,909 of CM066033.1, read as the reverse complement.
ACCAGTCCTGACAAGTGGGTTGTGTTTCCCTACCAGCAGATTGTTGGAGACAGAGAGCCAATGAAATGCCCATGGCTCTATCAGCCTGGGTCACTAGAGGGAATCTCAGTATTTGTCCCAAAGCATAAGGGAAAGCATAGCAAACTTCACACAACATCAATGTGGGCAACAATGATGAATCAAACAGTAGAGAAACTATGTACAGAAAAACTTGAACAGCAGGCAGTCAATAGGATATGGTCCTGCAGAGTCAAGCATATAAACCAGTTCTCAACCCAGTCCTCTGGTACACCCAGGCATCTATCTCATGCATTTTCTTTGTGGATATCCTGAAAACCCAACTGGACTAGGGGTACCAGAGGACTAGGTTAAAAATCACTGATATAAGCCATAGTGGACCCGAAGGTACCTCCGCAACATAACAGACCAAACAGAGTTCCAGGGATGATTCCTGGACTGGTCTAGCAGGACTCAAGAAAAGGCCATTATCTGGTAAGTAAAATGGCCATAGCCAGACAAGTGGAACATACCAAAGCTATGTGTCCTCTGGGCAGGAAGCAGCCGGTAAAATCTTTGAGCCAAAGGCTGTGTCTGCGGAAATGAGGACATCCAAGCAGAAATGCTTGACAAAAAGTAGAAAGTGATGCCCACATTGCCACCCAACAAAGTCTGAAGAGGCTACAGAGCTATGCTCCACCCATGAGGATGCTTGTGTCCAAGTAGAATGGGTACACAAACTCTCCAGGACCCGCCGGAGTAGCCTAGTGGTTGGGGCAAGGTACTTCAGGCCAGAAGGTCGGGGGTTCAAATCCCACTAGAGGACAGCAACCTTGGGCCGGAAGGACTGGGGTTTCTAGTCCCACAGATGCTCCTTGTGGTCTTGGGCAAGCCACTTAACCCTCCATTACCCATGTTCCCTGTAAGTATTAGTGTATGTGTCTCATATCCCCGCGTGTTAAATGTATCCCCCAATTGTGCCGTGACCGCTTTGATTGAAGGATAAGGCGGTATACAAAACTGTCTAAATAAATAAATAAATAAAAATAATAGGTATGCTGAGACAATGACCTCCTTGATCCAGTGCTCCAAAGCAGACTTGGCTGCAGCACCCTTGTGCAGGCCAGCAAACAGCACAAAAAGATGACTGGACTTCGAAAAGTAATTCATAACTTCTAAGTACCGGATAAGCATCTTCTGGACATCTACAAGGCAAAAATCAACTTCCCTTTATACTGCTCCTTAGAAAGGAAGACAAGCAAGCCACCTGGTTCACATGAAAGGGAGATATCACCTTGGACTTGGCCCCTTCTGAAAAAGAAAAATATGGATCCCGGCAAGACACAGCCTGTGGCTTGGAAATCCGCCTTGACAAAAAAAATGCGACCAAAACAACAGTCTTGAGAGTTAAGCCCTTCAGAGTAGCATGCTTCTGTAGCTCGAAGGGTTCCAACACCAGGACCCTGAGCATCAAACAGAGATCCCAGGAATTGACAAAGGACCAAAGGGGAGGATGCAGATGCCAAACTCCTCAAAGAAAACGTGAAACATCTGGGTTCAAGGCTGAAGACTTCCCAGCAATCAGAACTCCAAAATAGGACAAGGCTTCCACCTGGAATGTCAGGGAGGTAAAGGAAAAAACCCTTTCCAGACCATCCTGCAAAAGGCTAACAGAGCCGGCACCTTTGCAGACTTAGGAACAAGCTGTCATGCGCTGCACCCATGTTAAAGAGGTACCAGAGTCACACGTATGCCAGGCTGGTAGAACCCTCCAGGCTTTGAGTGGAGCAGAAACCACTGCAGGAGAATAGCGCTTACGCATTAGCTGACTCCCTACAAGAGCCAAGCTGAAAGCAAGAAGGGAGCCGGGACATCCAGGACAAACAGCTCCTGATGCAACTGGCCCTGAAATGGGGCAGATGAAGAGGAGAAAGCTACAGGAACCACCTCGTCCAGACCAGCTCCACCAGAACAATCCAGCCTGGATGGTTCTCTATGTATCAAAGCAGATGGCCCAACAGCAGCATGGAGGAAGCACATACAGCAGACATTGCCGTGCCCAGGACTGAACCAGGGCGACAAAGCCCTTGGACCCAATTTCTGTGCGGTGAGTAAAGAAACAGCATACTTTGTCATTGAAGCAGGACACCATCATTTCTATCATGAGGTGCCCCAATGGCGGAGAAGCATCTGAAATGCCTCCTGACAAAACTCCCACTCCCCAGGATTGAGAGAGTGACGACGGAAGAAGATCGCTTCCACACTGACCACCCTGGCAATATTCCAAGCCAACAGAAATAGGAGGCTAATTTCCAACCCAGTGAATCAGAGAGCCATCCCCAGGCCCATCCTGCACACCACGTGCCACCTTGGTGATTGATATATGCCACTGTCGTGGCATTGCCCGAAAACATTTGCACCACTCTGCCCTTGACTAACAGTAGGAAAGCGTAAGAGGTCTAGCCAGATAACCCTTGCTTTGAGATGGTTGATGGACCACACCACCTGCCTGCAACTCCAATAGCCTTGGCCATTCGGTCTTGACAAGGGCTTCCAAGCCCGTGAGACTGGTATCCATCGCCAGAAGAATTCACAAGTGATTATCCACCGGCATGCCCCTCTTCAAATAACATGGGCATAGCCATCACCTCAAACTGGCTCTCACTCCCAGCTGGAATGGAAGCCTGAGCTCAAACTCCAGTCAGGAATGGCCGCCAGAGCAGCCTCATATGAGCATGTCCATGGCACTTCTTGATTTCCGCTGCCATCAAGTCAAGAAGCTATAGATAATCCCAAACTCTGGGAGCCTGTAGAGACCAGAACTCCTCAAGTCGTTCCAACAATCTCTGCACTCTCCCCTCCAGCAGGAAGACTCTGCCTTCTTGAGCACTGAACTGTGCTACCAGGAATTCCAGGGATTGGGAAGGCTCCAATGAACACTTTCCCTGATTGACAACCCAGATGAGGCCTACCAGAAGGACACCACTCAGGTTGAACCCCAAGAGGCCTCCGACAACTCAGATGAGCCAGTCGAAAAGACTGTGTGTGCACGTAGTCCTTCCCTTGTCATAGGTTAAACAATGTTTCTTGGAAGAAGACATAAAGAGTCAAGGAAAGGCAAACATTTGCACATGCTAAGGCCACGTAGGCACAAAAGCATGCGCTAATGGAGCTTGTACATGAGCACGCACTATGAGCTCTAGGGCAGGAATGCAAATTGAAGCCACTCAGGCAGAATGTGCGCTAGGACTGCTTGGGCGCAAGGTGTGCAAACACAGAAAATGTTAACAGCACACATTGAAAAATGGCGGGAAGTGCCGAAACCGAGTCAACAGTCATCAGAAGTCCACCCCGACTTATGTCCTAAAATGGACAGGTTTGGGAGCCCCAAACAAGGGCAATGATGACGTCAAGCCTTGGTACTCACCCCCTGGGAACCTCAAGCAAGGCAAACTGTGCCAGGCTCAGAACTACTCCCCAGATGCTGTTTTTCTGTGCCTTGAAAGTTCTTAAAACAGGCTTGCAAATACCTCTGAGTCATCTTCAGTCTTCGGGGGAGAGCAAGGGGAGACAGAGGAGGAGGGAGGAGATGTTGAGGTTGTGTGAGTCTTCTGATTTCTTCCAAATTCTTCCAATATTCTGGCTGCTCAAGAGACCCTTATCAGGATAAGATGGAGCTGAATCAATTTTCCCTCCTTGTATGGCTACCAAAAAGATCTTAGTCTAATGGAGCCTCCCACATTGCACTGAAGTGAGAGCGTCACCCTCAAGGTGGTCGTTCATGAGTAAAATCAATCTTTTTCCTCTTAGTTGTTCAGATTTTCTTCAGAGATGAGAAAATCCATCCACCATCTGCTGAAGAATACTGAGGTGCCCTCTAGTGGTTCATGCTGATGGGGGCATGGAAATGATGTCACTGAAACCTAGGCATTTATTGGCTCTCTGTCTCCACCAATCTGCTGGTAAGGGAACACAACCCATTTGCCTGGACTGGTCTAGCAGGACAATATGGAATGGAGATTTAGCAGTACCCATACTGACAACTGAGGATGGAGGATCATTTATTTTTTGGTTAAATAATGCAGGGCATTCTCCACTCAAGGTACAGTATGCTCTGTTGGTCTAATTTTATTCAAACTTTGGTAATTTGTCTACCTCTTCATTAAAATAATTGAAGTCTAACCCCATTTGTTAAAAGACATATAGGGACAGACTTAAAGATCCCAATTCTTTTCTTAGCAATCTGTTATATTTTTTTGAAGATGTGAATAAACAGGTAGACAAAGGTGAGCCAGCTGATATAGTGCATTGGGATTTTCAGAAAGCCTTTGAAAAGGTCCCCCATGAGAGACTCTTGATGAAATTAAAAAGTCATGGGATTGGAGGCAGTGTAGAATTGTGGATCAAAAGCTAGAAAGCAGAGAGTAGGGCTAAATGGCCAATTTTCTCAGTGGAGAAAGGTGAATAGTGGAGTACCCCAGGGATCAGTGCTGAGTCTGCTGCTTTTTTACATATTCATAAATGACCTGGAAATAGGAATAATGAGAGAGGTGATCGGATTTGCAGATAACACAAAATTATTCAAGAGGATTGTGAAAAATTGCAAGAGGACCTTGAAAAATTGGAAGACTGGATGTCCAAATGGCAGATGGAATTTAATGTGGACAAGTGCAAAATTATGCACCTAGGAAAGAACAACCCAAACTATGGTTACACAATACAAGGTACCACCTTAGAAACCACCAGCCAGGAAAAAGATTTAGACGTCATCGTGGATAATACGTTGAAACCCTCCTCCCAGTGTGCAGCGGTGTCCAAGAAAGCAAATAGAATGCTAGGAATCATAAGGAAAGGAATAGAGAACAAAACAAAGGATATTATAATATTTCTCTGTCTTTCCATGGTGCGACCACACTTTGAATATTGTGTGCCGTTCTCGTCACCATATCTTAAAAAGGTTATAGCTGAATTAGAAAAGGTACAGAGAAGAGCAACAAAAATGGTAAAGGGAATGGAAAGATACCCCTATGAGGAAAGGCTTAAAAGGATAGGGCTCTTCAACTTGGAAAACAGATGGCTGAGGGGGGATATGATAGAGGTTTATAAATTAATGAATGGAGTGGAATGGGTAAATGTAGTTCAATTGTTTACACCATCAAAAAAATAGATAGACTAGAGGACACACAATGAAGCTATAATACAACCCATTTAAGACCAATAAGAGAAATATTTTTTTACTCAACATGTAATCAAACTCTGGAACTCGTTACTGTAGGATGTAGCAAAAGCTGTTAGTGTAGTTGGGTTTGAAAAAGGTTTGGACAAGTTTCTGGAGGAAAGGTCCATAAACCATTAACAAAGAGGACCGGGAAATCCACTGCTTATCCCGGGACAAGCATTGTGGAGCCTGTGCGCCACTTTGGGAACCTGCCAGGTACTTGTGACCTGGATTGGCCACTATTGGAAACAGGATACTGGGATTGATGGACCTTGGTCTGAACCAGTAAGGCATTTTGTATGTTCTTATGTATAATTTAGAAGAAACGGTAGAGGAGAGATATGATAGAGATGTTTAATACCTCCATGACAAAAATGCACAGGAGGAGAGACTCTTTCAATTGAGAGAAAGCTCTGCAATGAGGGGGCATAAGATGAAAGTGAAAGGTGAATAGATTCAGCACCACCAGGCACCCCCTCAATAAAAGCCTTGCACACCTTAATCATGAATGAAAACAGCACCCCCCCCCCAACATATTTATTTTTATTTCTTTCTTACATGTATTCCACCTATCAAGATGTCTCCTAGGCGGTTTCAACATGACATACATAATAATAGAAGTCAAAATGAAAAAAAAAAGGATAATAGAATACGAATAAATAGTACTAATCATAGATGAAAAGCTTTATGTAAAAGGTAAGTTTTAAGACTCCTATAAAAAGACAAATATTAAGGGATACCATGAACTACCTGAGGTATGGAGTTCAAAAGCTTGGGCCCTCTTACAGAGAAAACACAGTTCCAAGTAGCTTCCTTCCAAACTGTTGCCACAGAGAGGCATATACAGCAAGCTTTTAGAGTAGGCATGTCAAACTCACGGCTCCCAGCACTCATCAGTGCGGCCCGCTCTTCTGCTTAAACACATCAAGATCTATATTTTTTGAATTAAATGCTTGATTGTGCCCCTGCATATTTTCAATGGATCAATATATAGTGACGTGTTGATACAAAAATAATGTTTGCAACAATAGATTTGCACAAAATCAAAGTGGTTTGAGAGATTCCAGCAGATGCACGCAACTTTCACGTTTCCTGGAATGTAAACTATCAGGGAATAACCTGTGTTTCAGCAAATCTGTCTTTCATTAAGAAGGGAAGGGGATTGGTGTATGCATTGACAATAGACTTTGGTGATTTTTGGAAGGACAGGGGTTACATTCTGGTCAACAGGGATTGACTTTCGTTTTCGCCATTCCTCATACCTCCCATCATTGTATCACGATGATAGATGGTGCACAATATGCCTGAGTCTTCAGCACACAATTCCCGCATGAGTTCTCTTGTATTCATTTTGCCAGTTGAGCACAGCCTTGTGTAGTTCGACACAGAGTGAAGTGTTCGTTCTCAGCCTAGCACTTCATTAACAGCACTCTAAGGCTGTTAAGTAATGCTCTCCCTTTTTAGTTAAAACATTTCAATTTCTACCTTACGTAAATATTGCACCTAATATTACCATAATATAGTTTGTTAGGAATATCAGCAGTCATGCTGTGCTTCACATTTTAGCCACTATGGTGGTCATCTTAAAAGCCTTAGTTACGATTTGGACATCCAAATCACCGAGACATCTTCGGAAACATTTTACAAATGGCTTTTAAAGATGTCTCTGGTGCAGGGATGGCCAGGTAGGCAGGAGGCATGGTGGAGGCGTATCTGAGTAGTACAATGGACTTAGATGTCCTCGCTCGATTTCAGAAACTTCAGTGATGTCTGCAACTCCTTCCAAATTTAGACTTGCTCCAGGCACAAATAGGCATAGGGAAAATACATAGCAACATAATATATGATGGCAGATAAAGACCAGTATGGTCCATCTAGTCTGCCCAGCAAGGTGGCAAGAGTAGTTGCACCTGCCGCTCTGTGCAGGTCACCCCTCCCTATGCCTTTGTTTAGGGGTATACCCACCATTCCATGTAGGTCACCCCTATTTGCTTCAATATAAATAGATAGTTATGTTTATTTTGATTTTATCCTGTTGTTATAAAGGGATCCACTGGGTCTGTCCCATGCCATTTTGAATTCTGTCACTATATTTGCCCCCACCACTTCCATCGGGAGGGCATTCCAAGCATCCACCACCCTTTCAGTGAAAAAGTATTTCCTCACATTGCCTTTCAGTTTACCCCCTTGCAGCTTCATGCTATGCCCTCTAGTTTTACAGCTTCCCCTTCTTTGGAAGAGGTTTGTTGGTCCATTAATACTCTTAAGTATTTAAAGATCTGAATCATATCTCCCCTGTCCCTCCTCTCCTCCAGAGTGTATATATTTAGGTCTTCAAGTCTCTTCTCATAAGTCTTCTGATGCAGGCTCCAAATCATTTTGGTCGCCTTCCTCTGAACTGTTACCAGCCTTTTTATGTTGTTTGTGAGATATGGTCTCCAAAACTGAATACAATATTCCAAGTGAAGATTCACCAGTGACTTGAACAGTGGCATTAGTACCTCTTCCTTTCTGCTGGTAATTCCTCTCTGTATGCAACCCAGCATCCTTCTGGCTTTTGCCCCCACCTTGTCACACTGTTTCGCCACCTTGAGATCCTCAGAAACAATCACTCCGAGGTCCTTCTCCTGGTCCATGCACACCAGCCTCTCACCCCCTATCGCATACTATTCCCTTGGATATCTGTTTCCCAAGTGCATGACATTGCACTTTTCACACATTAAATCTTAACTGCCAAGCATTAGACCATTCTTCCAGCTTTTGTAGATTTTTCCTCATGCTATCCACTCCCACAGGGGAGTTCACTCTGTTGGAAATTTTCATGTCATCTGCAAAAAGACAGACTTTTCCATTCAGTCTTTCAGCAATATCACTCAGAAATACATGGAACAGTACCAGTCACAGGACCAAACCCAGTGACATACCACTAATCACCTTCCTTTCTTCTGAGTGAGTTACATTTACTGTCACTTTCTGTCATCTGTCAGTCAACCAATTTCTAATCCAGTTCACCACTTTGGGACCCATCCCCAAGCTGTTGAGTTTATTGATAAGTCTCCTATGAGGAACAGTATCAAAGACTTTGCTGAAATCAAGGTAGATCACATCCATCACATGCCCTTGATCTAGTTCTCTGGTCACCCAGTCAAAGAACTCAATCAGATTTGTTTTGCAAGATTATCCTTTGGTAAAACCATGTTGCCTCGGATCATGCAACCTGTTGGTTTTGAGGAAGTCCACTATTCGCTCTTTCAGGAATGCCTCCATTACCTTTCCCGCCACTGAGGCAAGGCTTACTGGCCTGCAGTTTGTCACTTCTTCCCACTGCCACTTTTGTGAAGAGGCACTCCATCAGCCCTTCTCCAGCCCTGTGGAACTTTTCCTATCTCCAAGGATCTATTAGAAGCATTATTTAACGACCCTGCAAGAACCTTTCTGAGCTCTTTCAGTATCCTGGGATGTATCCCATCCGGTCCCACGGACTTGGCCACTTTTAGTTTTGCAATCTGTTCTAACACATCATCTTCTGTGAATGGTGTGGTATCTACTCCATTTCCATTTGTATATTTGTCAATCAGTGATGGTCCATCTCCAGGATTTTCTCTAGTAAAAACAGAGCAGAAGTATTTGTTTAGCATTTTCGCTTTTTCAGTGTCACTTTCCACAAATCCGTTCCTAGCACTTTTGAGTCCTGCAATTCCACCTCTGATTTTCCTCCTCTCCCAAATATACCTGAAAAAGGTTTTGTTGCCACACTTCACATATTTAGCCATCTTTTCTTCTGCCTTTGATTTTGCTATCCTTATTTCTCGTTTTGTCTCTTTTAGTTTGATCCTGTATTCTTTTCTGTGTTCCTCTGCGAACTTTACAATTTTGTGAAAGCTGTGTTTTTTGCCTTTATTTTGTGCAGCCGCTTCTTTGGAGAACCAAATAGATTTCCTTTTCCTCTTGTTTTTATTTACTTTCCTTACATATGTATCTGTTGCTCCTTTTATTGCCTCCCACCTAGCCAACTCTTCCTTCAGGTAATTGGCCATTTTACTGAAGTCAGTGTTTTTGAAGTCTAGGACTTTGAGCTTGCTGTGAATGGATTCTACCTTGGCTTTTATCTCAAACCACACCATGTGATGATCATATAGCTCACATGGGCACTCACTCGGATATTCGACATGCTATCTCCGTTGCTGAGCACTAAATCCAGCACCGAGCTCTCCCTGGTCGGTTCCATCACCATTTATCTAAGTAATGCATCTTGGAAGGCATCCACAATTTTTTTACTTCCTTCCAGATTTGCAGAAGGAACACTCCAATCTACATCGGGTAGATTAAAGTCACCCAATATGATCACTTCCCCCTTCATGGCTACCTTTGCAATATCAATAATCAATTCTCTATCAATTTCTTTGATTTGAGTTGGAGGCTTGTAGACTACACCAGTATGGATGACAGTGCCATCTCCTCTTTCCAACACAATCCAGAGCATTTTTTCTTTTCCACATGTCCCCTGCATTTCAGCAGCTTTAACACTAGAAGCCCCAAAAGGAATTTTACCTAGAAACCCCAAAGTGCATCAACTGATGCATTATCACGACGACTGCGTTTAGCATGAAATGCAGATGCGAATTAATGTGAAGCTACTTATTTGTTAAATAGGTGCAGTATGTGACATCATTACATTATGTCATCATGTGTTTATTGTTTGTAATGTCGGAGTAAAACTGTAAACAGTGATTGAGATGCGCCACCTAGTGGGAACATGAATTTATAACTAGAAGCCTCAAAGTACGTCAATTGACGCATCCAAGACAATTGAGTGCGTCAACTGACGTACTTTGGGGCTTCTAGGTATAAATTCATTTTCCCGCTAGGTGGTGTATCTGTCATTAATTTTCGATGCACATATTTGAACATCTTGACCTTGCTAACAAAGTTATGGAACATGATTGACATGGTTCTAGCAGTGGCGCTGATATACAATTTCGAAGATGCATTTGTGTCAATTGACGCACTTTGGGGCTTCTAGTGTTAATATTGCTTTTGACATACAGGGCTACTCCTCCTCCTTTTCTACCCTCTCTATCTTTTCTAAATAGATTATAGCCAGCTATGGCTATATCCCATTTATGCGATTTGTTAAACCATGTTTCTGTAATGGCCACAATGTCCAAGTCCATTTCTACCATTAGGGCATCCAAATCAGGAACTTTGTTGGCTAGGCTTCTAGCATTTGTATTCATTGCTTTCCAGCATTTGTTGAATGCCTTGCCTGCCTTTTGCATGGATTTTGTTCTATAAGCCCCTTCCCGCATGCCACTATGTGTTGTTCAAAAATGTGGCTGTTTCCAATGTTGTTTTGCTTTTGCTGGGAGTGACGTCCTGAATTGTCCTTCTCCATCTGTCACCCCCTTTCCATAGTTTAAATGCCTCTCCACATACTACCTGAATTTTTCACTTAGGATCCTTTTCCCTACGATGGAGAGATGTAATCCATCAGCACAGTATAGTCTCTTGTTGATCCATCGTTTTCCCCGGTCACCTATATATCTAAATCCTTCTTGTTTGCACCAGGTTTGGAGCCATGTATTAAAGTTGTTTATGCAATGCAGACTTTCTGCCCCCTTACCATGAACAGGTAGAACTTCTGAGAATGCTATAGTGTTAACAATGGGCTTGAGTTTCTCTCCCAGAGTCTGGAAGTCCCTTTGAACTGCAGAGGTACTATTTCTAGCCAGGTCATTTGTACTCAAGTGGATGACAACATCAGTTTTGGGTGCTCACTTTCTGCACTAACCATACCAACAATTGTGTTTGTGTTCCTGCTGGCTGAAGAGCCTGGGAGGCATTTGACCTTCTTCTCTCCTTTGAACTATGTTCCCAAGTTGGTGCCTCTGCTGATGGAATCTCCAAGTAATAGTAGTTTTCTGTTTTGTGATTTTTTTTTCTTCCTGTTTCATGCATTAGTAGATTTGGCATTGAGTCTTTCATTTAGGGGCAATTCAGTTCCACAGATTGGGCACCCTCATTATCCAAGGCAGAGAAGGCATTATGCAGAGATATCTCTTGATGTACAGGGTGTCTCTGCATTACAGGTCGCAACCTACCAGAGCTCACTGTGATCCATTTGTTCCTGGGCTGATTGATTCTTTGTGGGAGCTGTGGTGGATTTTGTTCAGTTTGTACCCTAGAGGAGGTGTGTTCAATTGCAGCTAATTCTTCCCTTAGTAGAGTCAATTCTTTATGCATAGCAGATAACTTGAGGCATATAGGGAAAGTTCTTAGGTTCCAAATGATTCTTGTTAGAATGAAAGCACTACAGTTATTGCATTGAATACACGACATACTAATTTAGCTGTCTTAGAAGGAGAAAAGGAGAAAAAGTGTGTACAACACCTAATTAAAGGACAGAAAGTTCTCGTTTTGACTGTAAAACATCCGGGAAGGGGGGGGGGGGAGAGAAGAGGGCTAACAATCTAAGCTTGTACCCAGAGTTAAGTGGAGGGTTAAGTGGCTTGCCTAAGATCACAAGGAGCAGCAATTTGGAGATGTCTATGTAGACGACCCTGCAAACGTCCTTATCAGACATGTCCACGTTTGTGAAATTGTGCCTGAACTTGGACATACTTGCTTTTTTTTGGATGGCTTGGACAACCCAGATTGCACTTGGACACCATTTGTAAAATATGCCTTCATGCCTTCAATGTGAAAGAGTTACTTTTGGTCTTTGAAAGATGTTTTGAAGAACTCAAGATATGCCATGACAATTTCTTTCTATTTAGCTCTCCATTTTCTTTTGATATCAAGAAAGCAAGCAATATCTTCAAACTCTTCTACAGAATGTCTTCCATCTACCTCCAATTGTTAATACAGAAAACACCTAATAATAGAACCAGGAGAACCAACTCAATTAACATGCTTCACATACCTTCTTTAAACACAGGCCAGCTCCACCACATCTAAAAGGGCTTTCTCCCTCTTCACACCAGCACTGTGGAGCACAATGCCAGACAATCTCTGTGCCAAAAATGATCACACAGACTTCAGGAAAAACCTAAAAATTTACTTATTTCTTGAACACTACACTAATGAAAAGATATAATCAATGATCTTAAGAGCCACAAATGCAACCAATCCATCCCAACTCCCCCTGCCCCCTCCCTTACCTGACCTTCACTTTCACCCATCCCGCTCCCCTCTATACAATATTTATCCAGCATTATTAGATGGTTGATATTATGTTTATTTGTATTATGTTACAATTGTTTATTGTTTACAGTTTTTTGTAATCCACTAAGTTATTACTTTTCTATATAAGCCAACTAGGCCAAGTTGTTATATGTAAATCACTTTGACTCATAGATTAGCGGTATATAAACACAGTTAAATAAATAAATAAGTAAGTATCATTTAATTGGAACTTATCAAAATGCAATGTGACACAATGTTAAAAGAAAAGTGAAGTTGGTATGCCTGCCAGTTACTGTTACTTGCCAAACAATTTTGTTGAAATGCGTAAGTTTATGGTCAGAATATTAGCAATGTTCAGCAGTACTTATCTTTGTGAGCAATTATTTTCCTTGATGAAAACAAATAAAAATTCACAAAGATCAAGGTTGACAGCTGAGCACTTTTCATCTATGCTAAAGATTGCATCATCACAAAAGAATGTCCCTGACATTAACAAACTCATTTCTCGAAAAAAGATGTCAAATATCGGGCAAGCAAAATTGAGTTTTCTTTGATTTTTAGCAAATGTCATTTTTAATTGATAACGTTAGATTTGTTGATTTCCTCTTATTAATGCATGATTTATTGAATTAAAAATTGCCTATTTTTATTTTATTAATAGCCTTTACCAAATATATGTTTTAATTTTCTTACAAAACTGAGTTGTAAAAAGACTGATACCGTAGTTGACTGAAAAATTTACGGTGCAGCCCCCTCAATGTAACTTCGCACCATGAGCAACCTTCTGTAAGAATTCAGTTTGATTCCCCTGCTTTAGAGGAAGGTCTTAGGGCATACACAGGTAGGTAAAAGGATAAAAATGATGATAATAGCATGAATAAGGGAATATACAATCTTTAAACCAAACATACACAGTTATAATGTGCACAAAAATCAGTGGTAGCCAATGAGGATCAATGATGGCTTCTGTAGTACGTTAATATTTCTTTACTCCTATAATTACTCTTGCCACAGAATTATGGGCCAGCTGTAAAGGCTTGAGCACACAATCAAGCAACCCCAAAACAATAAATTATGATAATCCAAGTGGTATATCACTAGGGATTGCACCACAGTTCTAAAATCTGAAGCTTCCAGCCACCAGCAGTACGTACTTTAAATAAATCCCTTGAACCACTCTTTGCCACTTGAAATTAAAAGGAAAGGTGCTTATCCAATGTAATATTGAGGTAACAAATGTCATCGTTGATGGGAATCAAGTTCCTATCCAATGTAATAGTTGAGTGGAAACCAACATTACGACTGGCAGAAATAATCATGGCCTCAGTCTTCATAAAGTTAACCACCAATTTATTTCCATCTAGCCAGTCTGAAATTCTAAAGAAATAGCAGAAAATGTGCAGCAATGTCAAACCAGCAGCTATAGAAATTTTTTCAAAAATTAAAATGTCAACCGCATAGAATTGAAAATCTAAACCCAGATCTCGCAGTAACCTATATAAAGGGGCAAAATATATTAAATAGAATGGGTGGCAATGCAGAGCTTTGAGGTGCTCCTCTTGCTAAACAGATCAAAGTGATTATTTATACTGATAACAAACCTGCTGTGTCCATTCTTTTCAGATAGGGCAGTCTCTATAGGTCATCACTTTCTGGGCGGCAATTTTCTAAACCTTTCCTTGTGCAAATGCTATTTAACATGCAAAAGAGGCCTCTTATTAAATTAGGTCATGATTAAAAGTAGGAAAGGTGTAAGAAAGCACGTACTTGTAGAGCTGGCATGCTCAAGGGAGGAGTTTAGGCGGCCGTGATTTATGTGTGTACGCACATAAAGTACATGTTTATGTCTATGCCTGCTCTCGAGGAAGCATAATGTCCGCGCCTTCAATCTAGGTGCAATTTCTGCATGGCTTCTGCTAGCATTTTATAAAGACACATGGACACTTATGGTTTGGGAATGGAGAAGGCTCCTACTTTAAGCTTTTTTCCATCAGCAAGCCAAGGCACCCTGTTATAAAATTACTCTCCAGAGGATTAAACTCCTTATTTGAAATACCAATATGATGATATTTATTTATTATTATTATTATTTAACAATTCTTATATACCGCACTATTTGTTATCAGTGCGGTTTACATTTAACAAGGAATACTCAGATCAGAGAAGACTGATTGGGTTTACATTATAACAGGGAATAGAACTTGGAGAACATGGGTAACTATTTACATACTGAAATATATCAAGATAGATGTGGAATACATAAAACTATATACATAAGGCATAATAGATGATCCTTAATCAGAGAGTATGTAAGATGCTGTAAGGCTGGCAAGAAAATGATTGGGACTTGTGCGTTATGTTGTGTATGGGGCTCTAGTAGGGGATGGGGGTTTGTTTCTTGGAGTCAGGGTAGCCGCTTGAGAGAAATGGAGCAGAAAGAGGTGGTGTTTTATTGCTTTCCGGAATTGTAGAAGGTCTCGGATCTCTCTGATTTCTGGAGGGAGGGCGTTCCAACATTTTGCATGATATCTGCATGATACAGCCTTCCTACTAGAGCACTTTTAGGTATTGAAGTTTCAAGGAAGGATGTAAACCTCACACTAATAGCCACTCTCTTGACACATAATGAGGACTGACAAGACTCTTGTTGGTATTAGTAGACATCTAGGGAGATCACTGTTACTTGAACCATCAACGATTATCATCATACATTTTTTCACAGCTCACCAAATCTTTTTCGCAAGAGCCCAGCTTATTTCTCAAGTGCAAGATCAACTCCAGACACCAAAGGCGACAGACTGCAATAGCTTTCTGCTTGCTTCCACCCAGATGCCAAATTTTTCAACAGAGACAAAAACTTCGGATCCATGCTCTTAGACTGTTACTTCATTCTCCTGCACCTCTCAAACGACAGCTCAGGTTCTCGGTAGCTGTCCTTCAGCCTCACCTGCTATGCTGCTTCTAAATCCCTCTCCCTGTACAGATGCTTGGGATTCAATTGGTGCATCTGGGTGTTCCTCTTTCTCAACTATGTCCCACTAGGAAGAACAGGCTATGGTGGGAGAATCCCTGCAAACAATTTCAGATGCTGTCCAGTCTCTTCTTTCTCAGTTGCGGATTACAGGAGGACACACTTAGAGAAAAGAGACCTGTGCAACTTGACATAAAAACTGAAGGTCTGGCACGCAGCATACCTGAGATCAGAAGGCAGAAAGCTAAGATATATTCCTTAGGGAACAATACCTGACTCTCTCTCCTGTCTCAAAGCATGCTCCATTCATCTGTCAGGCACTGTCGGAACAAAAAATGTCTGCAAGATCACCTACACAAGAGCAGGAGCTTTGTGATAATACTCAAGCTGTTGGGACCAGTTCTTCGCAGCAGAAAGTACTGTGATAAGCAAATCCATCCTTACCTGTTTTATGGTCTGGATGTAGTCGAGACGAGGGACATTTTCCGGGAGTGGAGTCTGTAGAAAAACAATAACAGCAAAGATTTTATTCATAAAAGTCTAAAACTCCACGGGAATGCATAACAGTAATTGGGGGGGGGGGGGGAGGTGTAATGAGGTTCTCTCTTTATACCATCGTGAAGCTTGATTTTACATAGGATTTCTAGGTAGGAGCAGAGGCAGCAGGGTGGGATGTGCACAATTTACCAGGTTGTTTACAAAAGGTTCACTGAAGGTGGGTCCTTTTGTCACATACGTGTAAAGGTGTAGGAAATACACGTGTAGACTGCAGCACGTAGAGCAGAAATAGCCATTTTAGAAAGGAATACGTTAAAAAAAGAACTATATCACTCGAGATTTGGAATATGTGTCAGTAGTTAAAAGAATAAGTGTTGACTTTTACAAAAATAGATGTCCACAAAGAGCCAATTAAGTAGCCAAGTGATTTATTTTTATTTTTTTTTATTTTTAGAGGTGGTTTTAAGCATCAGTGAGGTAAGCCAAATTACCCCCTCAATTGACAATGCAAACCCCAGGTTCAAACAAGCAGTTAGCGGATACATCTTCCCCAGAGCCGGCGTAAATGCAAACCCCAGGTTCAAACAAGCAGTTAGCGGACGCATCTTCCCCAGAGCCGGCGTAAATGCAAACCCCAGGTTCAAACAAGCAGTTAGCGGATACATCTTCCCCAGAGCAGGCGTAAATGCAAACCCCAGGTTCAAACAAGCAGTTAGCGGATACATCTTCCCCAGAGCCGGCGTAAATGCAAACCCGAGGTTCAAACAAGCAGTTAGCGGACGCATCTTCCCCAGAGCCGGCGTAAATGCAAACCCCAGGTTCAAACAAGCAGTTAGCGGACGCATCTTCCCCAGAGCCAGCGTAAATGCAAACCCCAGGTTCAAACAAGCAGTTAGCGGACACATCTTCCCCAGAGCCGGCGTAAATGCAAACCCCAGGTTCAAACAAGCAGTTAGCGGACGCATCTTCCACAGAGCTGGCATAAATGCAAACCCGAGGTTCAAACAAGCAGTTAGCGGACACATCTTCCCCAGAGCCGGCGTAAATGCAAACCCCAGGTTCAAACAAGCAGTTAGCGGACGCATCTTCCACAGAGCTGGCATAAATGCAAACCCGAGGTTCAAACAAGCAGTTAGCGGACGCATCTTCCCCAGAGCCGGCGTAAATGCAAACCCCAGGTTCAAACAAGCAGTTAGTGGACGCATCTTCCCCAGAGCCGGCGTAAATGCAAACCCCAGGTTCAAACAAGCAGTTAGTGGACGCATCTTCCCCAGAGCCAGTGTAAATGCAAACCCCAGGTTCAAACAAGCAGTTAGCGGATGCATCTTCCCCAGAGCCGGCGAAAATGCAAACCCCAGGTTCAAACAAGCAGTTAGCAGACGCATCTTCCTCAGCGCCATCGTAAATGCAAACCCCAGGTTCAAACAAGCAGTTAGCAGACGCATCTTCCCCAGAGCCAGCGTAAATGCTGCCATCTAGGCGTTCTGTTAGGTAGGTGTGTACTGCATTACAAAATCAGAAATATATGCATCTTTTTCAAGCCCAGCAAAACCATGTCTGCAACATGCCTCCTTGGAAACTGTGCAGGCTGCATTTCTAAACCTGTAGACAACAGCTTTCTAAAATCACTATTTAAAAATGGAGAGCTTTTACATCTGTAAACATCACGATTCACACATGTAAATGCCAAGCCAGCCTTCTAAAATTACTTCTATTTGCTGGGTAGATGTGGATAGAGGAGAAAGGGGTATACCAAGGGTTTCATGCCATTTGCTTTTCTTTTATGTGAGCATGAACTACCCACAATATTTTTTTGTTTTACAAAGGGGATGACCAGGGCTGGTGCAAGGATATGAGGAGTCCTAGGCAAATCCTCATTCCCGCCATCCTGTCCCCTGCTCCCACTGTCACCACTGCTGTCGACCCTTTCTGGGACCTTCGGTGGTGGCAATGACATTAAAGCAGCAATGCAAAACTTACCCAAAACTTCTGACTCTGTGTACTGTTGATGCCGCACTTTGACCAGCCACCTCCATCCCCCTAACACCGACTTCCTGTTTTCATGGACGGAAGTGACTGGCCAAAGTGCGAAACCAACAGCATGCAGCATCGGAGGGTTTGGGTAAGTGCTGTGTCACTGTTCTAATGTCATTGAGGCCAGAGGAGGTGACAGAGGTGGCAGATTGGGGCTCTAGATGATTGCTGAGTTCACCTAAAGGGTAGCGCCAGCTCTGGGGATGACTCAGTTTAAAAAAAACAACACAGTAAGGAGACGAAAGGATCATGTTGCTGAATGTAGGGTTACAAGGGAGATGCTGTGGCTGCGAAATGATGAGCAATATGCTAAACTGCAGAAATTTACATGATACCTTTACTGCACATAGTATACATTCCCCAGATAGGCACATCTAAAGTAGCATTTTACAAATGAGATTCAAGCACAATCTGGGATATCCAAACCACAACATAGAAACATGACGGCAGAAAAAGGCCATATAACCTATCCAGTCTACCCTTCCATACCAACTATTATAGTCCCTTTAGAGATGTTCTGTGTTGGTCCCTTGCTTTCTTGAATTCAGATACTGTCCTGGTCTCTACTACTTCCAATGGGAGACTGTTCCACGCATCTACCACTCTTTCCATAAAGAAATATTTCCGCATATTACTTCTTTCACCTTCATCCTATGCCTCTCGTTGCAGAGCTTTTTTCCAATTGAAAGAGACTCGCCTCCTGTGCATTTATACCACAGAGCTATTTAAATATCTCTATCATATCTCTTCTCTCCCGCCTTTCCTCCAAAGTATACATATTTAATTCTGTCCTCATATGTCTTGTGACGAAGTCCACTAACCATTGTGTTAGCCACCCTCTGCACAGACTCCATCCTGTTTATATCTCTTTGAAGATGTAGTCTCCAGAATTGCACACAATACTCCAAATGAGATCTCACCAAAGACTTATACAGAGGCACTATCACCTCTTTTTTTTCTGCTAGCCATTCCTCTCCCTATGCACCAAAGCATCCTTCTGGTGTTTGCCGTCGCCTTTTCTACCTGTTTAGCCACCTTGAGATCATCAGAAACAATCACCCCCAGGTCCCATTCTTCTTTTGTGGACAGAAGTACTTTACCCCCTATACTGTACTGCACCTGTGGATTTTTGCAGCCCAGATGCATAACACTGCATTTTTTAGCATTAAATCTCAGCTGCCAAATTCATGACAATTCTTCAAACTTAGTGAGATACCTCCTCATGTTAACTACTCCTTCCTGGGTGTCTACTCAATTGCAGATTTTGGTATGATCTGCAAAGAGGTAAACCTTACCTAACATCTGGAAAAAAAAATCATGCACCTCTAGGCTCAGGCACATTTTCACAAAGGTGAACCTGCCTAATATGGACATCTGCAGGACATCTACATAGACATCCCCAAAATAGTATTCCAGACTGTGGACATCTAAGAATAGCCTAATGGTTAGAATAGTGGGCTAGGGCAGTGGTCTTCAAATCCAGTCCTGGAGGGTTGCAAACCAGTCAGGTTTTCAGGATATCCCCAATGAATATGCCTGAGATAACTTCAAATATAATGGGGGGCAGTACATGCAAATACATCTCAGGCATATTCATTAGGGATATCCAGAAAAACTGGCAGGATTGTGGCCCTCCAGGACTTGTTTGGAGACCCCTGAGCTAGGATCAGGGAAGCCAGGGTTCAAATCCCACTACTGCTCCCATCGTGATTGTGCAGAATATTGTGAATGATGGAATGCCATCTTCTGTACACCCTCTGGATGATGTGACTGGATGTTTCTGAGATCAGGCAGTGACATCCAGGTTCTTGGGAACACCCCGGCTATGCCTCCACCATGCCCCTGTTCAGTCTTAGATGTCCACTAGCTCAGCTTCTAAAATGCCTCTGAAGATGTCTCCATGCTTTGGATGCCTCTATACCCATTTTCAGACTTCAAATCACGAATAGGGCTTCTACAGTTGCAGTGAACATTATTGGCATCCTTGCATTTTAGGTATGCTATGTACAATATCTTCCAAAATATTGGACTATTCCAACTATATGACATCATAATATTTTAATAGTATATTCCAAAGTACACAACAAAAAAATATGTCTGTTCAACTTAGATGTTGTAATTTCTGAGAAACAAACAAAATATGACCTGGACAGGATTAATGGCACCCTTTACTAATATTTGGTGGCACAACTCTTGGCAGTGATGACAGCCTCTAAACATTTCTTGAAGCCATCTATAAGTTTCATACATCTGTCTGCTGGTAGTTTCTCCCACTCTTCAACTGTGATTTGTTCCAGCTCATGAATGTTCCCAGAATTCCTTTTACCAATGACAGATTTCAGCTCTTTCCAAAGGTTCTTGATTGGATTGAGATCAGGACTCATTGCTGGCCAGTTTAAAACAGTCCATTTGTTCCTTTATAACCATTCTTTTCTAATTTTGGATGTATATTTTGAGTAATTGTCCTGCTGGAGGACACATGACCTTCGATCAAGACCTGGCTTTCTGACACTATGGTGCATATTTCGCTCCAAAATACCTTGGCAGTCCTCTGACTTCATGATTCCTTTAATATATTCCAGGCCTCCAGTTCCTGGGGCAGCAAAAGAGCTATACAACATTATGGAAACTCCACCATATTTAACTGTAGGAAGGGTGTTTTTTTCCTTATAAGCTTAATTGTTTTGCCTGTAAATGTATTGTTGGTCTGCATTGCCAGAGGGCTCAAGGATTGTGGTTTCTCAAGGTGGGATTGGGCAAAGATCAAGTGTGCTTTTTTATGTCTGTCTTTGGGCAGTGGGATCCTCCTTGGCCTTGGCCAAGAAGTCCCTCTTTGTTTAGTGCATAGAGAATGGTGAGATTTGAAACTACCACTCCAGAATGCTCTAGAGCAGCCTTAAGCTTGTTGGATGTTGTACAAGGTGTTTTTCCAACAGTTTGCACTAACCTTTGAAGACTTCTTGGATTAATTTTCCTATTCCCACCACATCTTTGGAGGTTCTTGACAATTCCATGAACAAAAAAAGTCTTACTACATTACATACTGTAGACACAGGAATCCCAAAGTGAAGATGGCCTTGTACCCCTTTGAAGTGTGATGTTTGTTGATAATGGTTGTTCTGTCTCAGGCAGCTCTCTTGTCGTCACCATTGTGAAAATTGAACAAGAAGTGAATGTGACCATTTTAAACATTAGAGCTATCTTTCATTCGTTGATTCAAGTCATGTGAGTACTGACAATTGATCACAGGTGCATCCAATTTTAGTGCAATGGGAATGTGATTCTTATTTTCAAACTGATTCAAATTGTTTATAAGCATGTCAATAATGTCCTGGCACTGTCCCAGTTTCTATACTATTTCCTACTATTTCCTTTTTTAGTTGGTCTTGTATTATTTGATTCTTTTTTTGTCAAATATGTGAGGAGTAGCCTAGTGGTTAGAGCACTGGCTTGGTAACCAAGCAACCAGGGTTCATTTCCCAGTAGCACGCCTTTGGCAAGTCACTTAACCCTCCATTACCTCAGAAGAAAGGCCTGGCAATCTACTTCCAGTCACACTGCCAAGAAAACCTAGGAGCTTCTGGGTTGCCAGGAGTCAGCATTGACTTGAAGGCACACATTGCATGTGTGCATATATAGTCTAAAGCCATTTCACTATCCACTTTTTTTGGAGAGACATTAGACATTAACTGCAAGGGTGCCAATAATGTTGACCACAACTATAAAATAACCCCCATAATGTGTATGCTCCTCCAGGTGCTGTTACAATCTCTGTGCAAAATATTGATTCTGCTACTAGCACAAGCCCAATGTACACATTTCCATGACAATTGGCATGCTCTCCCATGTTTGCACACATTTTTTGAACTCACATTGGGGTCTATTCTGAACCATGAATAGTGGGGATGGACGTTGGACGTCCAGCCCTGCTATTCATCTGCCTTTCCCGTCCCCACCAAGCCTCCCCATATGAACAGGGAGTATGAATGGGGAAGTTAGATGGGGACGGGAAAGGGGCAGCATGAAGGCAGAGACGGGGCGGGCAGTGGGCGGTCTGCGGCCCTGGACATACAGGGCCGATTCTGATGTCGGCCCTGTATATCCGGAGCCAACAGAGTAGACACGGTAGATGGGGAACTTATTCCACCTCTTGGAATAGGACGGTTTTTAGCTACTTTTTGAATGATGGGAGATCGCCGTTGTTCCTGATGTGGCTTGGTAAAGAGTTCCAGAGGGATGGGGCATAGAGTTCAAAGGCTCTGTTGCAGGTCCGTTGTGTTGCTTTGGTTCTTTTGTGGGGGACGGCAATGGAGCTGTTGGAGGATTGTCTGGTTGTTCTGCTGTGGGTTGGGCGAGGCAGTAGGGTGCAGAGTGGGGTGCCTTGTGTTTGGTGGATGGTTTTGTGGGTGAGTAGAAGAGTTTTGTACTTGATTCTTGCTTCGATGGGGAGAATATGAAGGTCTCTCAGAATTGGGGTGATGTGGTCCCGTTTCTTTGCATTGTGTATTATTCTCGCCGTGGTGTTTAGGGCAGTTCGGAGGGGATTGGTTTGTGCGGCAGGTAGGCCATGGTAGATTATGTTGCAGTAGTCCAGATGAGGGAGTGTCAGAGCTTGCATTACTGTCCTGAAGTCCTGTGGTTCGAGGAGAGGTCGGAGACGTTGTACCGTTTTTGCTTTGTGGAATACAGTTCTAGTAGTCTTGTTGATTTGCTGCTTAAGGGTTAGAGCTTGGTCAATGATGATGCCGAGATATCTTATGTGTGGTTGTATTTGAATTTGCGTGGTTCCCATGGTGAGGTGAGTGGGTGGTTTGAAGTCTGGGTCTTTTGTCACTATAAGAGCCTCGGTCTTCTTTATGTTAATGGATAAGTTGTTCTCTTGTAGCCAGTTGGATACGTCGGTGAAGCAGGTTGATAGCTGGTCGTTTGTTGGGTCTGTGGTTGTAATTGGGGCGTAGAGCATTATGTCGTCGCCGTATATGTGGAAGTTGACATTGTGAGTGCGTATGACTGAACAGAGTGGACGGAGGTAGATGGGCTGATAATGTGGATCCTTGAGGTACTCCTTGATGTTGCTGGAAGGGGGTTGAGGTTGAGGTTTTGGTACGAATCAGTTGCTGTCGGTTGGTTAGATAGGACCTGAACCATTGGAGTACAGTATCTTTAATCCCAATTGTTTGGAGTCTGTGGATAAGGGTGTTATGGGAGATGATGTCGAAGGCTGCTGATATATCCAGGAAAATTAGGATGTATCCTTAGTGTTTCTCTTGGGTTCCTATGATGAGGGTGTTCATCAGCGTGGTCATGAGGGTCTCGACCCCATGTAATGGTCGGAATCCGTGTTGCTGCGGGTCCAGTATGTTGTTGACGTCTAGGTGTCTTGAAGCCAGGCAGGTAACTCGCATACAGGCTTAGATGGTATTCTGATCCCACGGGGGCTAGACGTGCCCCACGGGATCAGAATCCCATCTATCTCTGTGCATCCGGTTCCGACCAGACGCACAGAGGCCGAGACGTCCTCAATAAAAATAGGCCTCATTATCACCATTCTACAGCCAAAATGCTTCTGAAATAAATTAAGCCACACTCTACTATGTCTGGGTCATTGAGAATAAAATGATACTTAAAAGTGTTTATTAGTTTCCAATTTACCCTACTGAATCAGTACATACAACCTAGACTTCAGAAGTGCTAAGGATATGGGAAGGGATCTCAATTTATACCATAAATTACTAAAATACATGTACATCTTTGACTGGATTTGTGATAAATCTGTGTTTTGTTTGGACAGTACTTGCTTTTCAGGCAAAACTAATAATGAATGATGAAATTTGAAGGTGCTGTTGCATTATACATGATTTGAGTTGCATCATGTTATTTCTAGAAATCATAAATGATGCAGTCCTAATTCTGCTTAATTACATCACTCTGCAGTAAAAATTGCACATTTTTTTAAATGAACATGATTTGTCAGTAGTCTTTTGGCTGTAGGCTTGTCTTCTCAATGTTTGATTTTTTTCCATTTAAAGTGAGAGATGCCTTGTAATTGTTTTAACAATGTAGATCACTTCTGCTATGTTTGTGGTAAAATCACGTTTGCATCACAAAAAGGCAGTATAACCGCTTTGATTAAGAAAGCCTACCACTTTATTTTGGCTGCAGAATTGGAGATCAGGACAAGAACTGTGCCCACAGATATGCTGCAACACTTGTGCAACACATCTTTATCAGTGGTTGAATAGAAAAAGAAACTCCATGCCTTTTGCAGTGCCAATGATTTGGAGAGAGCCAACAGATCATATTAGCAATTGTTACTTCTGCATGGTGCCTCCTTTTGGAAAAGGCTTGTTGAAGAAGAAAATGTGGACTGTGCAGTATCCAAACATTCCATCAGCTATACGCTCAGTATCACAGGAGAAGAACTGCCGATTCCTGATGCTCCAGAATCATTCTCACTTGAGTTAGACAAGGAAGAGGAAGGGGATGAAACTGCTGGTCCCGAACCATCAATGTCACATGACCCAGACTTTCTCTCATCCTCCTCCTCTGAACCACACCTCATAATACAAGTTGTCAGGGATTAAGAGTAAGGCAGAGTTGTTGGGCTCCAGACAGCAGCAATGGAATCTCCTGTCAGGTGCTATTCAGATTTCCATGTTCCATGAACGTCAAAAGGATCTTGTTACATTCTTCTTCATGGAAGGTGATCCTGTAGCCTGCAACAACATTGATGGTCTGACGACAGCTCTCAACATCATTCATCATCCAGATGAGTAGAGTCTGTTCATCGATTCATTGAAGATGAGTCTTAAAGCTATTTTACTGCATAATGGCAATGTTTTGCCATCGATTCCAGTTGGTCACACAATCCATATGAAGGAAACCTAAGACAACATAAAACAGCTGTTGAGGTGCATAAGTTATGGCCAACATAAGTTTCAGCTTTGTGGTGATTTGAAAGTTGCTGCTGTGTTACTCACTAAAGATACATTTTTTGCACTCTCATCTTGATTTTTTTCCACCGAACTGCGGAGCAGTGAACAATAAGCATGGCGAGTGATTTCATCAGGACATTGCAGCGATGGAGAAAAAATAGCAAGGCAAATGGAGCCCGTCAATGCTCGCAGACTATTGTTGGACAGTGACAAAAGATACTCCATT
Organism: Ichthyophis bannanicus; assembly: GCA_033557465.1. Classification (NCBI taxonomy): domain Eukaryota; kingdom Metazoa; phylum Chordata; class Amphibia; order Gymnophiona; family Ichthyophiidae; genus Ichthyophis; species Ichthyophis bannanicus. Next base: position 734,581,845 of record CM066033.1, on the reverse strand, counting down.
TACAGAATACAAGAGACAAGCCAATAAACGTTGAGTAGACACTGACTAAGGTCTGAAATGAATACCAATGCATACTGTACATTGTCATTTCTTGCTTTCTGTTTCATACTAACTTTTTTAATACATTGTATTTAAATAACCCTTTGGCTGATTTTTAAACTTTTGAACAAAGTCAACAGGTGAAATATCATCAAGGTCATATACAGCATGTTTCAAAAAGAATGACCCGATTATAAAACGTTATATTTATAGAACGACGAACATCTTGTGAATGAAAGGTGTGTTGCTTGAATGGGCATGGCCTAGAGTTTTAGCGAACCGATGCTAGATGCCACTCCGCACATTGGACAGAATCCTCGTGCAATCGTAGAGCATGAGCGAGATTCACCAAAAGTAAATTTTTTTTTTGTGCGATTTCTCATACAAAGATTTATGGGCCATTCTTTTTTGAGGGAAACACAGTGACGGGACTGAGCTATCTTGAAACGCTGCAGACCTGGCTTTTACCAAAACTTCATGAGGACTCTGATGATTTCATATTCCAACAGGACGGAGCCCCACCACACTGGAACAACAATGTACGGCAATTCCTCAATGACACACTGCCTCAATGCTGGATAGGGCACATGGGACCCCAAGACACTGCCCTACACTCTTGGCCTCCAAGATCTCCAGATATGACCCCATGCAACTTCTTCTTGTGGGTATATGTGACGGAACATGTTTTTGTTCCACCATTACCTCGTGACCTAGACGAGCTCAACAACAGGATATCAGCAGCAGTGAATTCAGTCGAAGACGTTACCTTGCGAAAAGTGTGGGACGAGTTTAGCTATCGTCTTGATGTTGTCCGTGCTGCTGATGGAGGACATATAGAGCATTTGTAATTGAAACTTTGTTGTTATATTAGTATTGTATATTAGTATTATATTATTATTATATTAGTATTTTGCACTTTGTTCCATTATTATATTGCGCTCTAATCAATAAATATAACGTTTCAGAATCGGGTCATTCTTTTTGAAACACGCTTTATATAGCAACCATAGACACATGAGAAGACCTAGTTTTACAATAATGTCTGATTAAAACTCTACTACCAACAAGCTGTATATAAGCGTAAAATGGAAAAGCTTAGATATCTTGGAAACAGTAGCCAGTCAGCGGTTTTAATTGTCATTTTGCATTCAGCATATCAAAATCTATAAGAATTGGCAGATTTTGTTTCTGAAGCAGACAGCTTTTAAAAAATAATAGGCCAGGTGTAAACTATTTTTTAATGCATGCATTAGGGAACTGTGTGCTGAACTTCAGCGCACCACTCTAACGCCAGGCCTATACATCAGCTTTGAATTCTTCACTGAATCACCATTTCCTGCCTGCCACTGTCTTCACCTTCTTTCCCTCTCACTGTAAGCCCAATGGCAAAGGAAAAGGATACGTGCCAACAGTCCTGCATGTGGAGGGTAGTCTCATTTTGGTTACAAATAATAGTCTTTTTTTTTTAAATCATGTATCCAGACCTATAATTCAAGTATATGCCCCAACAACAGAAGAGGATGAAGTTGATGAGTTCCACCACTCTTTCCGTAAAGAAATATTTCCGCATAAAACTCTTGAATCTATCCCCTTTCACCCTCAACCCATGTCCCCTCATAGCAGAACTTCCTTTCAATCGAAAGAGGCTCTCCCCCTGTGCATTTATGCCACGGAGGTATTTAAACATCTCAATCATATCACCTCTATCCCGCCTTTCCTCTAAGGTGTACATATTAAGATCCATAAGTCTGTCCTCATATGCTTTATAATGAAGACCACTAACCATTTTAGTAGTCACCCTCTGTACTGACTCCATCCTGTTTATATCCTTTTGAAGGTGCGGTCTCCAAAATTGCACACAATACTCCAATTGAGGTCGCACCAAAGACTTATACAGAGGCACTATCACCTCCTTTTTTCTGCTAGCCATTCCTGTCTGTATGCACCCAAGCATCCTTCCATCTTTTGCTGTCGCCTTTTCTACCTGTTTAGATACTTTAAGATCATCAGACACAACCACGCCTAGGTTCCACTCTTCTTTAGTGGACAAAAGTACTTCACCCCATATACTACTGCATATTGCTCCCTTGGATTGCTGCAGCCCAAATACATGACCTTACATTTTTTAACATTAAATCCCATTTGCCAAATTCTAGACTATTCTTCAAGCTTAGCTAGATCCTTCCTCATGTTATCTACACCTTCCTGGGTGTCTACTCTATTTCAGATTTTGGTATCATCCACAAAGAGGCAAACCTTACCTGACAGCCCTTCTGCTATATCACTAACAAAGATGTTAAAAAGAATCGGACCAAGGGCAGATCCCTGGGGCACACCACTGGTAGCTTCCTTCTCTTCAGAGTGAGCTCCATTTACCTGTACTCTTTGTCACCTCCCACTCAACCAATTTCTAAACCAAGTAGTAACTTTAGGATCCATCCCTAGGGTGCTCAGTTTGTTTATAAGTCGCCTGTGAGGAACAGTGTCAAAGGCTTTACTGAAATCTAAATACACCACATCTAGGGCTCTCCCTCGGTCCAACTCCCTGGTCATCCAGTCAAAGAAATCAATCAGATTTGTCTGACAAGACCTGCTTCTGGTGAATCCATGCTGCCTTGGATCCTGTAATCTGCTGGACTCCAGAAACCTCACTATTTTCTCTTTCAGCAGCGTTTCCAATAATTTACTCACCACCGAAGTTAAACTAACCGGCCTGTAGTTTTCAACCACATCCTTACTTTCGCTTTTGTGTAAAGGCACCACATGAGCCTCTCTCCAGTCCTTTGGCACCACTCCCGACTCCAACAAAGCATTGAAAAGGTTAGTCAGTGGAGCTGCTAGAACGTCCCCAAGTTCCCTCAGTATTCTAGGGTGTATCCCATCTGGTCCCATCGCTTTGTCTACTTTAAGTTGAGCTAGTTTCTCACAAACACAGTCTTCTGAAACATTTTCAAGATGCCCTTCACTTCTGTTCCTGTTTGTGGGTGTTTTCTGAGGTCCTGTTCCTGCTTCTTCATCTGTGAACACAGAGCAGAAATATTTGTTAAGCAATTCCTCTTTATCCTCATCAGCTTCTACATATTCCTCCCCTTCACCCTTGAGTCTGACAATACCACTTTTGCCCTTCTTCTTCTCACTAACATCTGAAAAATGTCTTATCCCCCCATTTTATTGAATTGGCTATTTCCTCCTCTTTCTGAATCTTTGCTTTCCTGACCACTTTGCTAACTTCTCTAAGTTTTTCTAAATATAGATGCCTGTCTTCCTCTCTCTGTGATCTCTTGTATTTCATGAAGGCCTCCCTCTTTTTCTTCACCTTTTCAGCTACTTCCTTTGAAAGCCATAGCGGTCTCCTTTTCCTTTTACCTTTATTTATCATTTTAACAAAAAGTTTTGTTGCCCTTAAAATATCCCCTTTCAGTTTTGCCCACTGTTTTTCTACATCCCCCCGCTGTTCCCATCCCGCTAACGACTCCCTGATAGTCATGAGTGATTGGAATGCAAAAGTTGGCAACAAAGAAGAAGACAAAATAGTTGGAAAATATGGACTTGGCAACAGAAATGAAGCTGGAGAAAGGCTGATAGAATTCTGCAAGACCAACTATCCATTCATTTCAAACACAAGCAGTGATTGTACACATGGACTTCACCCAGTAGATTGTACAAATATCAAATTGACTACATCTGTGGGAGCCAATAATGGAAAACTCTATAACATCAACAAAGACAAAACCTGGAGCTGACTGTGGTACAGGTCACCAACTACTAGTATGCAAACTCAAGCTAAAGTTGAAAAAGACCACGCCACTCATAAATGCAGCAAAATATGACCTTGAGAATATACCACTGGAATTTAAAGACTGCCTGAAAAATCAATTTGCTGCTTTAGATACAAATGGCAGAGCTCCAGAAGAGTTATGGGATAACTTCAAGAAGGTTGTGTTGGAAGAAAACAAAACGTTTCTACAAAAGGTGAAAAAGCAAAAACGGCTAAAATGGATGACTAAAGAAACTGAAAATTGCCCAGAAACACAGAGAAGCTAAAGCCAGAGGAGAAAGAGAGGCAATTGCAGAACTCAACAGAGATTTCCAACATGCAGCAAGACAAGAAAAGGAGAATTACTACAATAATACATGCAAGGAAATAGAAGCAGAAACTATTAGAGGAAGAACAAGATCAGCTTTCCAAAAGCTACAAGAGTTAAAGAAAAAATTCCAGCCTCAAATTGGAATGTTAAAATATGCTCAAGGATCTATGTTGAATGATGCAGAGAAGATCAAGAAAAGGTGGAAAGAATGTACAGAGTTTTTGTATGATAAAGATCAAGTGGACCAACAGCCATTTCAGCCTGTACCTTATGAACTGGAACCATTGGTGATGAAAGAAAAAGTCGAAGCAGCATTGAAAGCCTTTCAAAGAACAAAGCACCAGGCATTGATGGCACTCCCATAGAAGTATTACAGCAATCTGATGCAGCTGTTCCATACTTATAAGGCTCTGCCAGGAAACTTGGAAGACAATATCATGGCCAACTGACTGGAAAAAATCAGTGAAAGGTGATCCAACTGACTGTGGAAATTATCGCACAATCACTCTGATCCCACATGCCAGCAAGATTCTACTGAAGATTATTCAACAGAGACTACAACCATACCTGGAACGAGAACTACCTAAAGTGCAAGTAGGCTTCAGGAAAGGGTGAGGAACGAGAGATATCATCACGGATGTGAAATGGATCTTTGAAAAGACTAAAGAATACCAAAAGGATATCTATTTGTGCTTTATTGACTACAGCAAGGCTCTTGACTGTGTGCACCATGAAAAACTCTGGGCCACATTAAGAAGCATGGGTATACCAGAACATCTGATTGTCCTCTTGCACAACTTTTACATTAATCAAGAAACAATAGTTTGAATGGAACAAGGAGAAACAGAATGGTTTAAAATCAGCAAAGGCGTATGACAAGGCTGCATACTTTCCACCTACCTGTATAATTTATATGCAAAACAAATCATCAGAGAAGCAGGATTATATAAGACAACAGAGGTGTGAAGATTGGTGGAAGACTCATCAACAACCTTTGCTATGCTGATGATACCACATTACTGGTTGAACGTGAAGACGACCTGAAACATTTGCTTCTCAAGTTCAAGGAACATAGTCTTAAAATGGGCCTGCACCTTAATGTAAAGAAGATAAAGATCATGACAACTGGCAAAATCAATAAGTTCATCGTTGATGGAGAAGAAATTTAAATAGTGGACAACTTTAACCTACTTGGATCAACTATCAGTAAAGAAGCAACAAGCAGTCAAGAAATCTGATGACGCATTGCTCTTGGCAGAATTGCTAAGAAGTACCTAGACAAGATTCTCAAGAGCAGAGATATCTCTCTCCATACAAAGATTCAACTTGTTCAAACCATGGCATTTTCAATAACATCATATGGATGTAAAAGCTGGACAGTGAAAAAGATAGACAGGAAGAAAACTGATGCCTTTGAATTATGGTGCTGGCAATGAATACTGTGTATACAATGGACTGCCCGAAGAACAAACCAGTCAGTATTAGAGGAGATCAAACCTAAGCTTTCTTTAGAAGCTCAGATGACAAGACTTCAACTTTCATACTTTGGACACATCATGCGAAGAGAGAGATCATTAGAAAAAGACATCATGCTTGGCAAGGTAGAAGGTCAATGAAAAAAAGGATGGCCAGCAATGAAATAGATCAATACACTAATAGCAACTATGGGTGCCAGTCTGTCAACAATGGGCCACCTGACTGAAGACCGAACACCGACTCAACAGCACTTACAACAACAGCAACAACAATATCCAGACCTTGGGATATCACTAGGATGTCAAGACATATTGCTCATACCCACTATGCATGTTCTCAAATGTCCCTGACAAGGACACTGGATGGTTGAATGTCCTAGTGAGGAGACAACACAGCTTTCAAAGCTTGCCTTAAGTTGTCAGATGGATGTCACCATCAAAGTCAAAATACATATAGGGCTTCTCCCTCCATGCAGGGTTGTGAGACCTTCTTTTCCTCTGTAACCATATTCACAAAGAAACAGAGAAAATGGCAGCAGGTATACACCATGCAGTCAATCCAGTCTGCCCATCCATAAGAACCATTAGGTTCTACAATCCCTTCTTCTCCCTCAGAAATCCTCAGTACTTGTCCCATGCTTTCTTGAATTCAGATACAGTTCTTGTCTCCACCACCTCCACTGGGAGTCTGTTCCATGCATCCACCATCCATTCCATAAAAAAATATTGCCTCAGATAACTTGAGTCTATCCCCTCTAACCTTCATCCTGTGATCCCTTGTTCAAGGCCTTCCTTTCAATTGGAAGAGGGCCAACTCCTGTGCATCTATACAATGGAGGTACTTAAATATCTCTATCATAATCTTCCCTCTCCTGCCTTTCCTCCAAAGTATAAATATTGAGGTCTTTGGGTCTATCCCAATAAGCCTTATAATGAAGACCATTGACCAGTTTAGTAGTCACCCTCTGGACTGAGTCTATCCTGTTTATATCCTTTTGAAGATGCAGTCTCCTGAACTGTACATAGTACTTCAATTGAGGTCTCACTAGAGACTTATACAAAGGCACTATCACCTCCTTTATCCTGCTGGCCATTCCTCTCCCTATGCACCTAGGCATCTTCTGGATTTTGCCATCACCTTTTCTACCTATTTGGCCATTTTAATGATATGATCACCCACAGGTCCCGTTCTTCTTTCCTACAATGAAGTACTTCACCCTCTATATTGAACCACTCCATTAGATTTTGCAGCAAAATGCATGACCTTGCATTTTTAACATTAAATCTTATCTGCCAAATTCTCAGTCATTCTTCAAGCTTCACTAGATCCCTCCTTATATTATCCACACTTTCCAAGGTGTAGATTTTGGTATCATCCGCAAAGAGGCATTCCTTTGCCGACAGGCCTTCCACAATATCACTCACAAAAATGTTAAAAAGAACAAGACCAAGGACCAATCTCTTTAGCATGCCACTAGTAATGCTCCTGTCTTTAGAGTGAACTCTGTTTACTACCACCCTCTGGTGCCTCCCACTCGATTAGCTTCTTACCCAGTCAGTCACTTTAGGGTTCACCCTAAGGGCATTCAGTTTATTTATAAGTCGCCAATGTGGAACAGTGCCAAAGGCATTGCTGAACTCTTACTATATTACATCTAGTGCTCTCCATCATCCAATTCTTTAGTCACCCAATCAAAGAAATCAATCAGATTCATCTGACAAGACCTACCTCTAGTAAAGCCATGCTGTCTCAGATCCTATAATTCCTTGGATTCCAGAAACTACCATCCTCTGCTTTAGCAATGTTTCCATTAATTTACTCATCATAGAGATCAGACTAACCGGCTTGTAGTTAACGTCTTTCTTACTTCCCCTTTTGTGGACAGCAACCACATTTGCCCATCTGCAGTCCTCTGGGAATACTCCTGACTTTAAACAAAAGCATCTAAAAGGTCAGCCAGTGGAGCTTCCAGTAGTTTCCTAAGTTCTTTCAATACCCTCAGATGAATCCTGTTCGGCTCCATTGCTTTGTCCACTATTAGTCTTAATGGCTCCTCACGAACCCAGTCTGCTGAAAATAGTTTGTGTTCTGTCTCATTTTCATTCTTACTTGTGTTTGTTTTCTGAGGTTCCATTCCCAACCCTTCATCTGTGAACACAGAAAGAAATATTTGCTAAGCAATTCTGCTTTATCTTCATCAGCCTCTGCATATTCCTCCCCTTTAACTTTGAATCTCACAATGCCACCTTTGCACTACCCCCTGTCACTAATATAACTAAAAATAAGTTTTGGCCCTATGCTTTACTGTATCTGCTATATTTTCTTCTAATAGCACCTTTGCTTCCCTGACTACTTTACCAGCTTCCCTCAGCTTTTCCAGATACTGCTCTTTGTCTGCCTCTTTTTGCAATCTCTTATAGTTTATGAAGGCTAACCTGGTTTTTTTTCTACCTTTTCAAGTAGTCCAGTGATTAGAGCAGTGGCTTGAGAACCAAGCAACCAGGGTTTGATTCCCACTACCCCCCCTTGTAGCCTTGAGCAAGTCACTTAACCCTCCATTGCTTCAGAAGAATCCAGGTTATCAATATCTCTGTTTAATGTACAATACCAAGTTTAAGTTATAAAAAAACCCTGTTAAATAAATAAAATGGAGTGGAGGAGTAGCCTAGTGGTTGGGGCAAGGTACTTCAGGCCGGAAGGTCGGTGGTTCAAATCCCACTAGAGGACAGCAACCTTGGGCCGGAAGGACTGGGGTTTCTAGTCCCACAGGTGCTCCTTGTGGTCTTGGGCAAGCCACTTAACCCTCCATAGCCCATGTTCCCTGTAAAATAGTTATCTCCAAGTTATAATATCCTGTTCAATGTAATTTCAGTTTGTTCAATGTAAACCGCACTGATGCAGAATAGCGCGGTATATAAGAGAATGTAAATAAATAAATAAATAAAATACTTTTGAAAACCATGGCAGCTTCCTTTTCCTCTTCCTTTTATTTATTTTGCTAACAAAAAGGGCTGTTGCCCTTAAGATATCTCCTTTCAGATTTTCTCACTGTTGTACTTCCCCCTAATGTTCCCATCCAGCTAACAACTCCTTGAATTATTATTCCCCCATCTTTGCAAAGTTAGTGTCCCTGAAGTCTAGGAACCTCGCTTTTGAATGAAACATCTCCACCTGTGTCCTAAATTGAGGCTCATCATCCTCTGATCACTGCCCACCAGGTGATCACCTATTGCAACATCAGAAACACTCTCCCCATTAGTAAGCACCAAGTCCAGTATTACCCCCTCTCATGTGGGTTCCATTACCCATTGCTGGAACAGGTCTCCCTGAAGAGAATGCATTATCTCCCTACTTCTAGATGACACCAGAGCTGGGATTGAAATCTCCTACCAATAGTACTTCTCTTTCATAGCAACATCCAAAAGGGCTCCGTCATTATATGCGCCCGAACTATGGAATACTTTACTTGATTGCATAGGGCAACAAGAGACTTAAAAGACTTCAGACAAATGCTTACGACTTTTCTATTTATACAATTTTCTGGTTCTACTTAGGATTTAGCATAAGCATGTACTTCTACAATTTGTATTCCTGTTTTGTGTATTCTTCCTATACCCCCCAATACCTTTCCTTGCTTTTACCTATATTTGTATACCTTGTCTTGTAACCACTTTGATTGAAGGATAAGGTGGTATATAAAACTGGTTAAATAAATAAATAAAATATTGTAAATGTCTTGAATCAAATTTCCATTTCTTCTGCCTGCGAGGGAGATCTGTATAGCACACCAATGTAAATATATTTTCCATTACCTCTTTCCAGACTAATCCACAGTGCCTCCTTCTTGCACCGAGCAGAGTAATCCATTCCTACCATTACATTTGCAATTACTTAAGCTGATCCTCTGCTGTTTTCCTTAACCCCTGGGAGCAATCATGTTTGCAATAGTGCTGCATCATGTATATACACCTTCCTCCAGCACAAACACCACACACAAATGCATGGTATGATGTGAGGAGATGGCATTGTCTGCCATTAGTGATGTTGTGAATAAACTCCAGGTAATTAGGGAGGAGCCAAGCCAGTTCTGATTTTATCCCCTTGAATCAACTATAGCTCCAATTTCACTCAGAAAAGCAGGCACCATGAGACTATAGATGTAAATAGGAGTTAAACCCAGCCTGGCTCAGATTGCTGAATCTAATGTGGAGCTTCTTGGCAACCCAACTTTCAATTTGAGCATATCACAAAAAAAATGCCATGGCGTACAAAGAGCACTGTCTCTGAAAGCTACACATGGGGACCTGGATGGTTCAGGAGAGTGGGCACACCATTACAGAGCCTTTACCTTTGAGCCACCAGTTTAAATCCCAGCTCAGGTTGGCTACAAGTCAAGAGGCAGTTGTCTCTGTCTAGAAGAGGAGGCCATGGAAAAATGTTCATATTGTAGCTTCTGTCAGATTTATATGAATCTCTGAAGTTGGCTACACATCTCAGTCACTGACTTGAACTACCTGCACAGAGTAAAGCCAGCCAGCCGCTGTAGCACAGATCACCTTATCTAGTCTGATTATCAACCTTGCATAAATAGTTTAGCAAAACAAGGAAGAAAAACATGAGAACAAGTATATTGCTGCAAACATATGGCTGACGGCACACTAGTCAAATAAAAAGTGTCTGGAATCTTAGGAAATTCTGACGTTGAAACACTGGCTTTATAGAACACACTAGCAAAACAGAACCTGTCTCAATGTCCTGATCTTACAATAAAGATCTGTGCTTGCAGACCCACACTAGATCTTGAAAGTTGATCATGGATCAGTTCAGGAGAGATTATTAGTAAAGATCCATCTTGCTGGATCATTCAACAACTTTACCCGTTTCCTTATTGTTTCACTGCAGATGAGAACCCATCCGGGAATATTACGATTCTTCTAATTCAGCTCAGTGGCATTCCAGGGCCACCCAAAATCTGGATTTCGATTTAAGTACTTGCCTTTCCAAGCACAAAATGAATTACAATCAGTTGGAAAAGGTACATCCAGGACCAGTGCTATCATCAGGCGAACTAGGTGGTCGCCTAGAGCACTGGCCCTCTGGAGGCACCAATTGCCACTACTGTGGCAGTGGCAATAACTATGAAACTGCGACACAGCCATTGATAAAGTTTGTCCTTTTATTTTTTGGGGGGCGGCAAAAGGTAAGGAAGTCATACTGACAATGGAGGCATGGGTACCAGATCACCATTAATGCCTGCAACATTTGGGGTGGGGGGGGCTACTGCCCCCCATGTGCCCCCAAACTATGCCTATGGATGCAGTGCTTACCTTAGGGCTCTGGTGCTGTGCCGTGGTTTCAGGCTTTTACTAGTCGCCGCGTCAGTCCCTCTCTGACGCAGACTTCCAGCAACTAGCAAACGTCTGAAACTATGGCGCAGTGCCAGAGCCCTAAGGTAAGCGCTGCATCATGGTTTCATAGTTATTACCGCTGCTACAGGCCCTGGAAGAGGTGGCAGCAGGATGGAGGGCACATCTAGGGCATCCCCAATCCTTGCACCAGCCCTGGGTTCATCCCTGCCAAAGACGGCTTACAATCTATTATTTTTGGGGTCAATATTCAAAAGCACTTATCTAAACAGTAGTAGCTGCTATACAGGTAAGTACCCTATCCATCAATGTACAGTACTGCTGAAAATTATTGCAGAATACACAGGTACACTACCAAAAAACTGCCTCCAGTTTTGCAACTGATTCCTATAGATTTTGGGGTGCTGAATCCAGGAAAAATAGCCAAAATGTTCCATCACGTCACGTTTTCTTGCAAAATTAGATTTCTTACCCATATAAGGAATGTTCACATAATTTCTTTTTAGCCGACTGCAGTTTATTTTCTTGGCCCAAAATAGAGGTTGTAATGGTTAACTAACTAGAAACACTCCCTCATGATATTTTAGAGTGTTTTTATTCATTTTATATATTAACAGGACAATTGGGAGGCGGGGGGCTAAATCCAGTACTCGCGCTGGCGCATGTTCTTTCCTGTTCGCCTCGCCTCGTTCGCTCGCTCAAACACGGTGGTTGCGACATGAACGTTCCTGTCAAATTTCAGTTTCTTACAAGTTCATTATTACCTTTTGTTTGCTCAGTCGTGATCCAGCTTTATTCCGAAGTGGTTCACTACAGTTGTAGTTTGCAGTGCTGTGTATTTGTGATGGCTCACAGAGCCAGAGGTTGCGTCAACTCTCCGGACAGTTTTTGTTTTATTTGTGGGTAATATACCATGAAAAAGCGGCAGAGGAACATTTCTGCATTTATTAAAAAAGTATATTTCGCCTATTTCGGTTTGAAGTTAGGCGATCAAGACAAACCGTGGGCTCCTCACAAAGTGTGCAAGACATGTGAGGAAGATCTACGCTTATGGATGAAAGGTAAAAAACAAGCATTTCGTTTTGGAATACCTATGATGTGGCGTGAACAAAGAGACCACAGCAGTGACTGCTATTTTTGCTCTTGCATTGTGAAGGGATACAACTTAAAAAATAAGAACGTAATAAGTTACCCCAACCTTCCCTCAGCAATTAGGCCTATGCCTCATAGCAACGAAGTACCTGTGCCTGAACCACCAAAATCTTTGGATCATATTTGTGTGGACGGTTCTGATCATGATGAGACTCATCAGATGGCTTTTCCCGATGAGTCCAGTACTTCCGAGTTTGAAACTGAACCAGATCCGAAACCTGAACTTTTCTCTCAAGCTGAATTGAATGATTTAGTCCGGGATTTAGGACTCCCAAAAGATGCTGCCCAACTGCTAGGTTCTCGGCTTAAACAGAAAAATCTATTGTCACCAGGAACAACTTTTTATTGGTACTGCAACCGCGAGACACAATTTTTGAAGTATTTCAGCAAAGAGGAAGATTTGGTATTTTGCAACGATATATACGGAGTGATGGAAAAGTTTAAACTCAAGTATGATCCTGCTGAATGGCGGCTGTTCATTGATTCGTCAAAAGACAGCATAAAAGGTGTTCTTCTTCATAATGGCAACACATTCGCTTCAGTTCCTATTGCTCACTCTGTTATTCTACAAGAAAAATACGAGAATTTGGCCCTGATTCTTCAGAAGATTCGTTATGATGAGCATAAGTGGATGATTTGTGGAGACTTTAAAATTCTATCCATGCTATTAGGGCAGCAATCCGGTTTCACCAAATATCCCTGCTTCCTTTGCTTGTGGGATAGCCGGGCCCGCGACCTACACTGGGGGAAAAAAGACTGGCCAATTCGGGAGTATTTGAGACCCGGTGAGAAAAATGTTCTTCATGAGAGCTTGGTACCTCGTGATAAAATTCTATTACCACCTCTCCACATTAAGTTGGGTCTCATTAAGCAATTCATCAAGTCCCTTCCAAAAGATGGTGAGTGCTTTCGGTACCTTTGCTCAAAGTTCCCCCGACTTTCTGAAGCAAAGCTAAAGGAAGGAGTGTTTGTTGGCCCTGATATAAGGAAACTCATTTCAGATGGAGCATTCGCTGAAACGATGTCTGAGAAGGAAAAAGAAGCCTGGGATTCCTTCAAGGATGTTGTTCTCAAATTCTTGGGGAACAGGCGGGATGAGAACTATAAGGATATTGTTGCCAGGATGCTCAATGCCTTCAAGAACAAGGCTGTAACATGAGCCTGAAAGTCCATTTCTTGCACTCCCATGTGAACTACTTTCCCGAAAACTTGGGGGCGTACAGTGAAGAACAAGGTGAAAGGTTTCACCAGGACATCAAGGACGCAGAGAGAAGGTACCAAGGAAGATGGAACACCACTATGATGGCTGATTTCTGCTGGTTGCTGCTGCGGGAAACCCCAGATGAAAAATACGCTAAGCAGCGCACCAAGAGAAGCATTCGGGGGAAGAAGAAACGGGCCCACCAGGAGATTGATTGACCCAAGAAAGACTTTAAAATCTAAACTGTGTTGACAAATATCGTGTTTTTACTAAACTTTGAAATAAAAATTTGCTAGTTATTACCACAGTGTCGGATCTCATTTATTAGAATTTTATTTTCACACCATCGGGTGTTTGTCTTCATGTATTGCAATGGTGCGGTTTGCGTTTTCTATTCTTACATACATACCTGTACAACATTTTTTGCACATTTCTTTGCTTTGCTTTGTGTCTAACCTCGCTCTTATATGCTCAATGTTTGTGCACATGTATGTGGCTGTTTTAAGTGCAGACAATTTTGCTACCATCACAGTGTGTTTTGTTGACATTGCAATGCAATGTGTGCCTTCGAGTCAGTCCTGACTCCTGGCGACCCAGAAGCTCCTGGGTTTTCTTGGCAGTGTCACCGGAAGTAGATTGCCAGGCCTTTCTTCTGAGGCAATGGAGGGTTAAGTGACTTGTTGACATTACTCTATTCTTATGTGCTGCCTTGTTACAATTTTCTTTATTCTTATTTGAATAACTACTAAACAATTAGTATAAAGAATTCATCCAAGAAACTTTTATCTCGATCGCACTCAATCTGAAACGTTCACCTCAAACTGCTAACCCAATGTAGCAAAAAATCTATACGTGATGGAGCAAATTGGTTACCAGATTTGGATTCAGCGCACCAAAAAACGTAAAAATCAATCGAAACATTAGAGGCAGTTTAAAAAAAAATTTTTTTAGTGTACCTGTGATATCTGTGCTGCAGTAGAGCGTGGATATTCCAACTATATGCACGGCAGTGATTTTCAGTCAGCTGTCCGTATAGCTATGGGGATGAATTTATGCCAGTAAAAAGCTGTCCTAAATGTCTACAGATAGTGATGAATAGTGATGGCTATCCATAGAGCGACAGCAGTCACTGCTCAATATGTACATTCAGCTTTGTCGCTTCTGGGGATAGCGGTGCCGAATACATGTACAATATTTAGTCACCATGGCCAGTATTTTAAAACACACTAACAGTGGCATTTGAATATCAACCCGCTCATTTACTGATCTGCATTAACATGTCAACACATATTAGTGCCAGTGACTACATTACTTAACTCAAGCCCCGTTATTCTTATTTACTAACTAGGGGCCTCTCCTACTGATGTTTACTACCGGTTAACAGGCGTTAGCATGCGCTGCGTACCACTACCCTACAGGAAATAAATGGGCCGTGACAGAAGTTAGAATTAGAAAAAAAGACCCTAAGGGGCATCTTTATTAAAGCACGCTACCAGACAGCATGAGGTTCAGCACACGCCAAGTGTGCCATGCTAAAAAGTACCATGTGCTGAAGGGGGAGGAGTCTTTCCAAGATGGCCACGGAGTGTTTTTTCTGACCGGATGCCTAAACGTAAAGGGAAGTTGAGGGCTTTCCCCTCAGTGCCCCAGCTACCATCTGTGGGTCCTATGGATCACTTTGTTCAACTTACCCTGGATCAGAGATGGGAGGTTCGAGCCGGCTTGGCAACGCTGAGAGAGGAGGCTTTGGCGCTGCCGTCGGATGTGGCGACATCTCTCTCTCCTGTGCAGAGGACGCCACCGGAATGCCCTGCTGCTTCAAGCCCAGCCCCAGCTGCTGCAATGCTGTTGTCTCCTGAGGTGGGGGCTGTGGGCACCGTTGGAGGGGAGCTTGCTGACAGTTCGATCTTGTTGGCCCCTGATAGCTTCAGGGAGGTTTCCGGTGCATTGCCGATGGCGGATGTTCTGGTAACACCATTTTCGGAAGAAGGGCTTTCTCCGCAATTTGCTTCTACTCCCTCAGCGATTGTGTCCTCCCTTCTGGTCCAACCAAAAGTTTTCATGCTGGAGACTATTTGGGAAGCTATTGCCAGTCTTTCTGGGGCCGTTCAGTCCCAGACTACGGCTTTATCTTCTCGTATCCAAGAGAATGCGGTACACATTCAGGAGAACGTTGGTAAAATTGAGGTAGCTGTCTCGGCTTGTGAGCAATTGAAAACGTGTTTAAATGATCATGGAACTCAGTTAGACACTTTGTCTGATATGTCCTCAGCCTTGATAAAGGATAATGGGACTCTTCGATACAAGCTAGAGGTGTCGGAAAATGCTGCTAGGGCTGCTAATCTGCGGGTCTTAAATTTTCCACAATTTAAAGGGGTTACAGCACTGGATATGTTTAAGAGATATTTGCAGGAGATTTTGAAGGTCCCAGCAGAATTGATCCCACCTTTGACTAAGGTATATTATCTCCCTCGTGGGAAGGAGGACTCTGTGGTTCCAGCTGAAGTGTCTAATGTTGACTTTGACGTCCTGAATGTCTCTGGCCTCCATGAGGATACGGGAGGAGAATCCTGTGTACCATCTTCTCTGTTGGTTCAATGTGCCTTAGTCTCGGATAAAGAATGGCTCTTGAAGATGTTTTTCAAGAAGCGTTTGGAGACTTTTCATGGTCTATCTCTATGTTTCCGGATCTTATTAGAGAAACCCAGAAGTGGTGGAAACAATTTTTGTTACAAAAAGCTGGAGTGTTGCAAATAGGGGGGGTCCTTCTTTTAAGATTCCCATGTAGATGCTTGGTTATATATAATTCTATTAGATATTTTTTCACTAATCCTGTTGATCTTGTTACTTTCATTAATGCTAAGTTATCTCCTAATGATGTTCTAGAATAATATATATTCTCTGCTTTCTTTAGTAATATGTTCCGGGTTCCTGCTTGTTTGGGCCATTTGCTTTCTTAGTCACCTGATCTTAAGGAATTATCCTTTTAATGTCCAGGGTGCTCCTGCACTGGATTACTATTTCCCTTTCTCCTCCCCCTAGATTGCGGACCATGATAGAGTTACTGGGTATATATCTATTGAATGTTTCTAGGTTTTATTTTCACCTGTAATACTCTTATTTCTTTTGCAAGATTGTAAAAATTTATTTTCTTGCTGTTTTGCTTAAAAATTCCATAAATAAAGAATTTAAAAAAGAAGTACCATGTGCTGAAAATGCAGCCACGCTAGAAATCCCACGCTGAGCAGAACAGGTTGGAGCAGAGACCACATGATTCTTGCGTGGAGCATCCAAATCACAGGTAGCAAGGACATTATTGGCACTCGCTCTCCATTAATGTAGCATTTAGCACGGGTGCCCTCACCACCACCTCAGTGGATAGTGTTAAGTACACCCACACCGATAGCGCCAAAGGCAATGACCGCAAGGGTGGCACAATAACCACACTAGTAACATGGGGACATACTGGGTGCACTTCCATTTACTGTGCTCATTTTCAATGCTGGTCACACGCTAGAAGTGTGTCTCGTAGTAAACATACCCCTGAGTGTGTAACTTGCATTAATGCATTTTAATTGTATATTTATTGAAATTCAAATTTACACATCCAAGAAATAAAATCCATGAATGCAAAGATAATGGATTATATCAATACATGAGAAATATCACAAGAAATACCCATCCATATCTTAACTAGTCCACAAAAAGAGGAAATAAAAAGAAAATAGGGACAGGGGAAAATAGGCAATAAAACAGAAAAAGGGTCAGGGACCAAAATCCCTACCTCCCCATCCAAAAAAGAAAAAAAAAAGAAAGCAGGTAGAGTCTTACACGTCAGCCATATGAGCAGGAGCTGGGCCATCTTCGGCGTCTGGTGGAGGCCCAGACTAAGGACAGGTTGGGCTCTCAGAGGAAGATGGAATACTTGGAAAATCAAGCCCAACGGTGTAACATCAGGTTTTTGAACTTCCCTAAATCTCCAGTTTTATCAGCAGTGGAGATGCTGCGGAAATGCTTTGTGGAGGTGTTGAAAATTCCTCAGAAACACTTCACACCTGTGACTCGGACTCAATATCTGTCTATAGGGGCTGGGGATCCTGGTGATGTGCCTGGAGCTGTTTCCTTGGGGGTGGGGACCTCACTGGGTTTTTAGAAAATTCCCTGGAGGTAATTACTGGAAGATCTACTTTGCTTGTTACTCTAGCCCTGGAGTCAGATAAGGCTTTAATTTTCCGCTCTTATTTTAGGAACTTCAACCACGTTTTTCTGGGGTCTCAGGTTAGGTTATTTCCTGATTTGTCTAGGGGTTCTCAGCTAAGGAGGAGGATGTTCATGGGCCTTTGGCCTAGGGGGTCTTGGCCCTTGGGGCTTCCTTTCAGTTAAAATTTCCTGTTCGATGTTATGTTTCCTATAAAGATAAGGTTTATGTGTTGTTTGAGCCCAGACAACTGCTGGAGTTCTTATGTGCTAGAAAGGAAGTGTCTGTACAAGCTGTAGTTTATTCTCATTGATGCATGTTAAGACCTTAACATAGATTAATAAATAAGGCTCTAAGTTTGTAGCCAAGACAATGGAGAGCATCTGTCCTCATACTGTGATATCTCTTGTACTCAGGGCCAGTCCGTCCACTAAGTGGGCTAGGCAGCTGCCTAGGAAGGTAGGCCTTGGTGGGCAGCATGGCAGCTTTGTGCCATTGTTTTGATGCCTGTGGCAGGCAATGTGCTTTGGCACCAATAGCCTGCTGCTTCTGCCCCCCTGCCCCTCTGACGCAACTTTCTGTTGGAGGGGGTTCAGAAGCAGCAGGCCATGTATGCTGAAGCATACACCACACCACAGCAGCGGCACAAAGCTGCCGCTTTTAAACTGACACTGCCGCCGCTACTTTCCCCCCCCCCGAAGACAGAATTGATAGTGGTGGGAGGGGGGGTCAGCACAGCCAGGGCTCCTGCCTGGGGAGGCAGAAATCCTTGGGCCGGCCCTTCCTGTACTCCTATTTAATCCTTGAAAAAAAACCCAAACCTTTGAAAGTCCCTTTGATAGACACAGATCAGATCAAGGGACGTTTGCATTTTGCTCATCCTGAGGTTTACCAGTGAACGTTTAAGCAGCTGTGGGGTGTTAATCCCCACAAAAATAAATAAATAAATACCTTAAAAATATTCAATTTCTTGACCCCAGAAGTCAGCTTCTATGAAAAGGTGCATATTAAAAACTCATTTGCTATGCTAGGAATCTCTAGAGGCTCTCTTAAAGGACCCACCATAAAAGATATAGCCAACCCTACAAAGACTTCAGTTTTCTCCAGGACCAAAATATCTACTTGAAACATGCAGCAATGTTCTGTAAAAAATCCAGTTTATCACATATCCCTAGTGTTATGTTATCATAAAAATTAAATTTCCAAACATATCAAACTTTTACACATTAGAGCCCAACAATTATGCAGAATATTCTTCAACCCATCCAGGACTTGCCAACACCTGTACTTCTGTTCTGCTAGTTGCATCAGGAGGAGCTGAGATGTTGCAGCCCTTGTGGTACCAGCCTTTTTCTACCCTTGTGCTTTCCTCTTGGACGGAAAACTTATTGGTAGAGGGAAGAGAGGACTCATGTAGATCAGTAGAGCTGTACCTGCTTTGAGTCTATGCCCCAAGATGCTGTGACCATTCTGTGCTGCCAACTAACAGCCAAGGGAACTTAAAGGCAGTCCAAGAAGTCTCCCTTATCTGGAATGTCTGACCAAATAGCTGCAAAGGAAGAAGGGAGCTGTAGGAGAGGTGCATTGCTTGTCTGCTATGCTGATGAAGAGAAAGTTTAGAGAGAGACTGGGAAATGAAAAGAGCAATTGATAGAGGGGAAGGGGGAATATTTGGGAAGATGGGAGAGAGCAAAATTACTGGGTGGAGGGGCAGAAAGATGACAGAGGTGTTTTAAAGGGTGATAGAGAGGCAGTGAGACTAGAGTTTGCATTTCTCTGTACATGCACCTGGAGCTTGGGAAAGGCTTGTTTAAATATGACCAAATGAATAAATATTACCTGGGGTGAGGGCTGGGAGCAGGGCTAGCCCAAGGATTTCTGTCACCCCAGGCAGAAACCCCAGCCATGCCAGCCCCCCCCCCCTCCCCTTGCCAAGTCATGTTGCTGATTTCGTCTTAGGAGTGGGAAGAAGGCAGCAGCAGCAGTACTTTAAAAGCAGCAGCTTTGTGCAGCTTCAGCACATAAGGCCTGACACTTCTGAGCCCCTCTGACAGTAAGTTGCACGTGTGCCAAAGCACATGGCCTGCCGCAGGCAACAAAGTGGTGGCACAAAGCTGCCCCCTAGATCGAGCACCCTGGGCAGCCGCCTAACTCGCCTAGTGGACTGGCTGGGAGAAAATCTGGAAAAGGGGATGCTGACTGAGAGGGAAGAAAATGAACTGTGAGGGAAAGAAAAGATGGAAAAGAGGTGGGGAGAAGATGACTGGTGAGGCGAGGGAATAGCACTAGAGCCAAGGACAGTGTGAGGAAGAGGAATAGCTTAGACACAAGCTGTGGGGGGTGAGAGGGAAGGAGAGAGGAGCTAAGAGGGGGCACAGACTTGTACAGGAAGAGAAGCTGAGAGAAGTGAAGTTGGGTGAGGAGGATGTGGGCTGAGACAGGGAAACTTAGGAGGAAGAGAGAGTTGCCTAGAGAGATAAAGACCAAGAAAGGAGTTGTGTGGGGTATAGAGAAGAGGTGGCTGATAGGGGAAAGGAGAGCAGAAGCATGAAAGGATGAGGGGAGGAACAGAAAGAAGAAAGAGAAAAAAGTGACTGGGTGAGGCAAGGCTGAAAGATGATAAAAGACGGTAACGGGCATTGGCTACACAGAGATGTACATGTGAAGGGAAGAGAACGAAAAGAAGCTGCAAACTAAGAGAGGACTAAGAACAATCGGAGACAGGATAAAAATCAATCTACAGGTAAAAAGGCTGAAAAATTGTTCTGGTAAAGATTTATGTGCTAGTTAGGTTAAGACTGAGCTTAAACTGGGATTTATCCTACTCCAGTACTACTACTACTACTACTACTACTACTTAGCACTTATATAGTGCCACGCATGCAGCACTGCACAGTTAGCCTACAAGAGGTGGCTAACATACAAGAGACAGTCCCTGCCCGTCAGAGTCATGCTCATCGGAGCTTACAATCTAGTTAGAACAGTACAGAGCATCAGTCAGTTCAGCGGAGGATATGGTGTGGTACAGTTAGGTACAGCTTGGTCTATGGTTTGGTCATAAATGTAAATGGGGGTTAGGGTAGGATGAGGATGGAACTGAGGATCTGAATGCAATGGTGAAGAGGTGGGTCTTCAACCGGGATTTGAAGAGGGTCAGGGAGGGTGCCTGGTGCAAAGACGCAGGAAGGATATTCCAGGCGTGTGGCGCAGCAAGGTGAAAGGAGCACAATTGGGAGTTCGCAGTACGGGTGAAAGGCATTGAAAGAAGCAATTTGTTAGCGGAGCGCAGGTTTCGTGAGGGGACATAAGAGATATGAGGTATTGAGGGGCCATAGAGTGAATGCACTTATAGGTCAGCAAGAGAAGCTTGAATTGGATGTGGAATTGGACAGAGAGCTAGTGAAGTGACTTGAGGAGAGGAGTAATGTGGGCATGGCGAGGCTGGCAGAAGATTAGTTGAGCAGCGTGATTTTGTATAGATTGGAGGGGAAGGAGGTGGCTCACGAGGAGACCAGTGAGGAGTAGGTTGCAGTAATCGAGACGAGAGGAGATCAAGGACTGGACAAGCATTTTGGTAGTATGTTCAGAGAGGAAGGGGAGGATTTTGCTGATGTTGTAGAGGAAAAAGCAGCAGGTCTTAGCTACAAGCTGGATATGGGCAGAGAAGGAGAGAGAGACGTCAATGATGACTCCCAGGTTGCGGGCCGAGGGAGCAGGAAGGATAGTAGATCCATCCACATGGACTGAGGGGGGGGGGAAGTGGGGGGGAGGAGTTGGGTAGAAGGACAAGGAGTTCAGTCTTGGCCATGTTCAGTTTCATTCGGCGATGAGACATCCAGGCAGCGATGTCCGAGAGACAAGCAGAGATCTTGGAATGGGTTGCCAGAGAAATATTAGGTGTAGAGAAGTAAATTTGGGAGTCATCGGCATAGAGATGGTACTGAAAACCATGGGAAGAGAAAAGCGCGCCAAGGCCTTGGGTATAGAGAGAGAAAAGGAGGGGGCCCAAGACAGATCCCTGGGGTACACCTACATGGAGCGGGGTAGGGGAGGAGGAGAAGCCGCTAGAGCATACACTGAATGAGTGATGGGAGAGGTAGGAGGAGAACCAGGATAGTACAGAGTCCTTGAAGCCAAGCGAGGAGAGGGTGGTGAGGAGAAGGTCGTGGTCAAGGTGTCAAAGGCAGCAGAAAGGTCAAGAAGGATGAGGATAGAATAGAGGTCCTTCGATTTAGCCAGGAACAGGTCATTGGTGACTTTTGTGAGTGCCGTTTCAGTGAAGTGTAGGGGACGGAAGCCTGATTGTAGTGGGTCCAGTAGGGCCTGGGAGGTGAGGAAGTCAAGGCAATGACGGTGGACTGCTCGTTCTAATAATTTGGATATGAAGGGAAGGAGGGAGATGGGCCGATAGTTAGAAGGGCAAATGGGATCAAGTGATGGTTTCTTGAGGAGGGGTGTGACAACAGTGTGTTTGAAGTCAGCGGGGACAGTTGCAGTGGAGAGTGAGAGGTTGAGGATATGAGTGATGGAGGGGACGATGGTGAGGGAGATGGAACGTAGGAGATGGGTGGGGATAGGGTCTGATGAACAGGTGGTGGGTTTGGAGGAGGAACAAAGAAGTGTGGTTTCCTCTTCAGAGATCGGGGGGAAGGAGGAGAGGGTAGCCAGGGAAGTATGGGTGGGGGAGGAGAAATGGGGGGGGGAGGGGAGGTAGATGAGGGGGTAGGGAATTGGAGGGTAATTTTGAGAATTTTGTCATGGAAGTAGTCGGCTAGGGTTTGGGCAGAGAGGGAGGGCGGGATCGGGGATGTGGGGACCTTGAGGAGAGAATTGAGGGTATTAAAGAGACGGCGTGGGTCAGAGGCAAGGGAATTGGTCAGATGGATGTAGTAGTCTTGTTTGGCAAGTGCTAGGGCTGACTGGAAGGAGCCAAGCATGAACTTGAAGTGTAGGAGGTCTTCCAGGGAGTGGGATTTGGACCAGGCTCATTCGGCAGAACGAGCACAGATGCGTAGGTAACGGGTTGTGGGTGAAAGCCAGGGTTGGGGGGTAGATCGTTTTACAGGACGTGAGGTGGGAGGGGCAAGAGTATCAAGGGCTGAAGATAGTGTAGCATTATATGAGGATAATGCTTCATCAACAGACTCAGAGTATAAAATAGAGGAAAGAGATGGAGAAATGGTGGGAGAGAGAGTCAGGGGATTAATATTATGAAGGTTTCTAAAAAGGTCGGAGGAGACAGGACAAGGTTGGGATGGCGGGAGCTGAAGAGTAAATGTTAGTAGGTGATGGTCAGATGAGGGAAAGATTGATTTGTGGACGTTTGAGGGAGAGGAATTGGAGAAGAGTATTAGATCGAGGCAGTGGCCGTGTAGGTGTGTGGGGGCAGTGGAGCAGAGTTGGAGGTCGAACAAGGATGTAAGAGCGAGGAACTTTGAGGCATGGGGGTCGGAGGGGTTGTCAACGTGAATGTTGAAATCACCAAGAATAAGAGTGGGGGAGGAGGGATCCATAAAGATAGAAAGCCAGGAGTCAAAGTCAGTGAGGAAGGTTGACTGGGAGCTGTCTGGTGGGCGATAGATAACAGCTACACGGAGGGGAAGTGGTGTGAGGAGGCGAAAGGAGTGGACTTCAAAGGAAAGGGGGGAGTTTGATTGGAGTGGCAGGAGGGGTTGAAATTGGCAGGAGGAAGAGAGTAGGAGGCCAGTGCCACCACCACGGCCAGTGGATCGAGGTGTATGGGAGAACTGGTAGCCCCCATAGCAGAGAGAGGCAATGGATGCGGTGTCATCTGGGGGGAGCCAGGTCTTGGTCAGAGCAAGAAGGTGTAGGGCATTAGAGATGAAGAGATCGTGAATAAAAGTAGGTTTTTTTAATGACTGAGCATGCGTTCCATAGGGCGCAAGTAAACGGGAGAGTGGAGGGGGATAGGAGAGGGATATGGATAAGATTAGATAAGTTACGTGTGGATATCTTATTAGAGTAGCATGGGGGTCTGTTTCTAGGGTAGTACCGAGATTTCTTATCTAAGTAGCATGGGGTCTATTTCTGGGGTAGTACCGAGATTTGGAGGGAGTAGGGTATGGGTGGATATGCCAGGGTGTATGTGCTTTCCAAGAGGGACATGAGTGGGGGGAAGTGAGGGATAAATTGATGGTATCAGATAGGTTATGTAGGGGATTATATTTGGGGGTAGGGTTGGAGTTGAAATGAAAGGTTGAATGACTGTGGGATAAATGGAAGGAGGGAGGGGCAGGATGTGGATGAGATTAGATAGGGTACGTGAGGAACTTTCTTTAGTATGGGAGAGAAATTGGGGGGGGGGGGCAGGGTTGGGATTGATGTTACCTGATGAGAGGAGAATGAGTATAAGAGAGCGAGGTAAAGTGGAGGTAGTACGGCGGAAGGGAGGATGGAGTTGCCTAAGAGAGAGAGGGGGGTTGGTTGAATGCGGGGGATGATATGAAGAAGCCCAAGAGCAGGTGCTAAGCTAGGGGGCAGAACAGAGGGAGAAGTGAAGAAGGTAGAGAGGGGGGCAGGTTGAATGTGGGGAATAGTATGGAGAGGCTCCGGAGCGGGTGCTAGGCTAGAGGGAAGAGTGGAGGGAGAAATGGGGAGGGTAGGGGGAAGAGGAGGGAGGATGTTGATAGGAAGGGGGGTAGCTGGGGAGGAAAATGGGGAGGAAGAGAATGACAATGAAATGTGGGGCCATGGTAGTGGGCAGCGAGGTTTGAACAAACAATGGGTAGGAGTTCTGTGCGGGCAATGGGTAACAGTTCTATGCAGGCAGTGGTAGCAGTTCAAGCTCTAAGCAACAATGGGTAGGAGTTCAAGTAGCAATGGGTAAATAGCTCTACGCAAGCAGTGGTAACCATTAAGCTCTAAGCAACAAAGGTAGCAGTTTAAGCAGTAGTGAGTAACAGTTCTATGCAGGCAATGGTAGCAGTTCAAGCAGTGAGTAACAGTTCTACGCAGGCAATGGTAGCAGTTCAAGCAGTTCAGTTCAAGCTCTAAGCAACAGTGGTAGCGGTTCTACGCAGGAAGTGGTAGCAGATTCAGGCAGTAATGGGTAACAGATTCTACGCAGGCGATGGTAACAGTACAAGCCCCAAGCAACAATGGTAGCGATCGTGCTTACTTAGAACCAGGGGGCTGCGGTGAAATGGAGGAGCAGGATGGATGGACCACACCAGAGCGCCCCCGGGCCCACGCCAAAGG
The DNA here is from genome assembly GCA_033557465.1 of Ichthyophis bannanicus. Lineage (NCBI taxonomy): Eukaryota > Metazoa > Chordata > Amphibia > Gymnophiona > Ichthyophiidae > Ichthyophis > Ichthyophis bannanicus. The sequence goes on along the minus strand of CM066033.1, from coordinate 734,557,107 downwards.
GCCCTCTAGCGAGGCCCTCAGGCGCAGGCCCGCCAGCAGAAGCATGCCGCTTAAAGGGCCGCCTGCCCTTTGATCCTCCGGCAGCCTTTGATCCTCCAGCCCTGCAGTCCCTTAGGCAGGGCCTACTCAACCATAGGCAAGACTAGATAGTCACCTAGGATGGCAGTTTTGAGGAGCAGAAAAGAGCAGCAGCAGTCAAAGCAAAACAATAAATCCTGACACCCCCACAAACTCAGGCTCGATGCAGAAACATTAAGCTAGAACCCGGTGCTAAAGGTCTAGCACAGGGTTTCCTAACGCAAGTTTAATGTAGACGTTTTGCTCCCCAGTGCTGTAAGCAAACAGCATGCAAATGATCTGTGCACAAAAAGACTGCATTAAACAGGGACAGCAAGCCAGACACATGCATACAGGGGCCTGTCTTATGTTTGGCACTTGGACACATGTGCTGGAATGCTTGTAAATATTTCCCTTCTTGTCAGGCATGACCAGGGATTGGCTCAGGCACTGAAAGGAAGGGAGATAAACAAGAAAACAGACTGCTCTCCATCTCCCACCTGATCCTTCTCCCTCCAAAAAATAATTGGTGGCCTTAATGGACTCCAAATGCCTAAACATATCATTGATGGCCTCCCCACCTCAAATGTCAAAACAATCATTGGTGGCCATAGTGGGTCTTGACATCCCCCACGTCAAAACCCCCCAAACAGTTCATGGTGGGCCTCCCTGTACCCTTGACTCTCCCATCCTCCAGTCCCTCCAATATTAGGAGGCAGGAGTGATGCCCACATGCTCCTGCCTCTGCACTTGCAGTGCCTGTACTGCACAAGATCATATCTCAGGATGTACCGCAGGGTGGGGCGACAGTCAGTCTATCAAATAAGGCAATATTTGGCAGACTGACTTCACCCAGCATATCCCAGGATGCACCACCTAGGGTCATTCACAACCATTTGCAAATATAGAAGCATGTAGGCAGGAGCGTGTGGGCATTGCTCCTGCCCCCAACAATGGAGATCCTGAAGGAAGTAGAGGAAAGGGGGAAGGCCCACTATGAACTGTTTTTGGGTTTTGGGGTGGAGTTATTGGGGACCACTAGGGCCACTAATTAATTTTTTGGGGAGGTAGAGGGATCGGATTGTTTGTGGCCTAAGACTGTGGGCCATCTGAAGTGAAATGTGGCACTTCACTTCAGGTGACTGTTTTGCTTCTGGCTGGATCTGGCCCTGAGCTGGCATCAAGATTCAGTATTAAAGGCTGCATAAAAAACTGTGCCCAGTCTCAGCCCCATCTTTCATGCCCTCTGTGCTCTCTTTTAGCACAAGGGCTTTATGCTGATTCTCCCACGCTATTCTTTCTTCCTGCGTCGGGGAGGGAAAATCAAGCACAAAAGCTGCTGCACTAAGGGGTAGCACAATTTACTGTACTGGCCCCTCAAAAAGCCATCAGCACATTCTTTTACCCGCAGGGAGAGTAGGCACACACACACACACATACAAAGCAAAGTTCAAAATGTATAAGTATGAGGTCCATTTATGCATTTTTACAGGATTTTTGTGGAGAGATGGGGTTGGGACAATGGTGGAATTTGAAACCTCCTAGGAACCGGTTCGGTCAGTGGTGGGAATCAGCCGGGTCGGATCGGTTCACATGAAGCGGTTCCTAGTGTTTCCCGCGCTCGCCGAACCGGTCCCTACAGGCTGTGTCATTGCTACCTCTGCACTGGCAGGATTCAAAACACTCAACGGCATTTTGATGGCATCAGGGGCTTCTCCTGTTGCCACCATCCCCCCAATGCCATCACAATACTGTTGGGTGTTTTGAATCCCGCCGGTGCAGCGGTAGCAGTGACACAGCCTGTAGGGACCGGTTCGGCGAACGCGGGAAACACTAGGAACCACTTCATGTGAACCGGCTGAATCCCACAACTGGGTTGGAATGATCATAACTATTGAGTTTGATTATCAGACTCTCGGATAAGAGGCACTAGGCTGAATGTTCGTCTAGGGCACCCAACCCCTTACCCTGGCCCTACCCATGGATAAATAATGTATTTTATGGGAAGGGGGTTTTGTGATGTCATAGATTGCCATGGGCTGATAAACTCCCTCTTAAAATGTTATTTCCTCTTGCTAGCTCCTATATTGAGAGTGACGGTGGCCAGGGTTTGAACTGCAGGAGAAAAGTGTTTTCCCTGTTATATCCTGCAGAAGGCTGAAGCATTGGGTTCATGAGCCCAGAAAAGTAGTGCAGCAACAGCAGGAGCAGAAGGCAGGAGAGCATGGGAGAGTTTAAAGTGGGCAAGGAGCGCATGCATTGCCCCTCGAGCTGCAAGTGCTTCCCCTCTATCTGAGATACTAAAGTCTGGCTCCCTTCCTCAATCCCAGCACAGTCTTCCTGGCTCTTGACTGCCAACTCAGCTCCCCAGGTTTCCATGAACTTCGTGGTCACTGTTATCAGGCAGGCAGACCTGCTGGCACATGAAAAAGCAGTGTAAGTCCATGACTGCAGTGTTTGGGTCTGTTGGTGCAGGATTTGCTCTCCTAGGAGATTACGGATATCACCAGCTAATCAGATTTGGAAAACCAACTGAGGTTGGATCTTGAACTCTCCTCCTGTTGTTTCATTGGAAGGAAGGAAAGACTTTTGAGGGCAATTTTCAAATGCCATTTCCTCAGCTTAAATACTGATTTATCCAGGTAAAAGGCTGTCTGAAAATGACCCGCCCTTACCCTGGCTAAATGTATGCACAGTGTTTCAAGGGCGTGAATGAGAGGAAAGACAGAGTCCTTTAAGAACCAACGGCCGCCTGACACAGGCCGTGTTTCATACCCTTCGTCAGGGGCTAGCCAGGCAAGAAAACTAAAAACATGAACATATTAAGCATCAGAAGTAATAAAGGAACAACAAACCAAGACTATGGCTATATTATAAAACACAAATGTTAAAACAATAAATATATGATAAATGAAACTAAAACATAAAGACATAAAAACAGGAGAATTAAAATTAATAATATCATATATGTACACAAATAACAAATATAAAAGGAGGGGACGATAGTGCTCGGGACCTGATGAGAATGTGCATAAGTCAAACTGAGATACTAACCTCTGTTGTAAATCATAAACCACATGTTACTTCACACTGTATTGTGCAGACATTTAGGGGTACGTTTACTAAACTGCGCTAATGTGCGCTACTGTGCGCTAATGTGCGCTGCGCAATGTTAGCATGCACTAAGGTACCTTAGCGCACGCTAATGTCGTGTACGGGGCCCAAATATTCACGCTCATGTACGCGGCGCTCATGTGCGCGGCGTGCTAATTTGCGATGAAGGTGTGGAAAGGCTCCCGGAGGGCGGAGGAAGGCCCCCCGGGGCGGAGAGAAGGGGTCAATGGGTGGAGATTGGGAGGGGAGAGGCTCCCCGCACATTAGCGAGGGTGAAATCCGAGGCAAAAAATACCGCGAGTGAAAACCTCGCGTTAGAGCCCATTTAAAGGGAAGAGAAACCATTTCTGTCAGCAATGTACAGCAAACCCAGGGAAACCTACAAAAAGTGATAAGTGTGATACATGTGCACAGAACAAAAGGGCAAATAAATATTGAAAAGGACCCCAACAAAATTTTAAAAAATTATAATCAAGCTGGGCAATAGTGATAGTAATGGGAAACATCAAAAAACACTCCCAAGAAAGCCCCAAAAATAAATATGAATTTTGGAAGGGTCTACGCTCCGTCCCCATACAAGGTGAATGATCCCACAGTGAAATAGCACTGATCAGGGTTTCCCTCTCCATTGGACAGGTTTCCTATGGCATGCACATGTTCCACAACAGCAGGGCGGGCATGTCGGAATGGGCAACTGGACAGATGCTGGGAAAGGGGATACAGAGGGCTGCAGGCGGCACATGCTGTGGTGCAGCTGGGGCACAGTGCGGACTAGGCAGATGCCTAGGTGGAACTTAGGAATGTTGAAACTGAACAGCAGCCAGACAGCAACTGATGGGGGCCCAACATGGGCATGAGAGTGTTTATCACAGTGTCACAGGGGATAGTACCCAGCAGGTACCCCCAAGGGCACAGAACATTGGCAGGCGGTGTTGGGGGAAGCGTGGACGCCTATGCAGGCACCCCTACCCCAGAACACGCACCATAGGCAGCCGCCTACCTGCACACTGGATGGCTTAAGACTGCACACCACCAGCACCACCAGCAGAAGGGCATGTCAGCATGATGGCAGAGGGGTACTGGTGGTGGAGGGGGGCAGTGGCAGCTGCCCAGAGCCGACCATGGCCTAGCCCTGTGTAGGTGGGTGCCATGCACTGCAACTGACAGGCTCTGTCTGACAAACAACAATGGTATCTCCAGGGACTGCACTGTCTCTGTGAGCACAGTGTGGTGCGCTGAGCACAGCCAGTGTGTTCAGGAGCAGAAGGTCACAAGTTCAAGTCCCAGCTGGGGCTACTGCCAATCCAGTCCCCATATTTTACCCGCTACCAAACCATGATAGTAAGGACAAACCTTTATTGCAGAGAACATACGTATGGTTCAAACGCCTATATTTTACCCCACCGAGCACAGACACCAGAAACATGCGCATTACCTGGAGCAGAGTCCCCCAAATTCAGTCCTGGAGGGCCACAAATCATTCAGGTTTTATGCTGTCTCCAATGTAAGGCCATGTCAGCATGGTGGCGGAGGGGTACTCTTGGTGGAGGGGGCAGTGGCAGCTGCCCAGAGCAGACCATGGCCTAGCCCTGTGTAGGTGGGTGCCATGCACTGCAACAGACAGGCCCTGCCGGACAAACAGTCCTGGTATCACCAGGGAATGCACTGTCTCTGTGGCAACACAGTGGTGCAGTGCACACAACCAGTGTGTTTGGAGGCAGAAGGTCACAGGTTCAAGTCCCAGCTATGGTGCCTGCCAACCCAGTCCCCATATTTTACCCACTACTACAACGTGCTAATACAGACAGAACCTTTATTGCAGATGATGTAAACATGCCCAAAACACCTACATTTTATCCTACAGAGCAAAGACACCATAAACAGGTGCATTACCTAGAGCAGAGTCTTGCAAATGCAGTCCTGGAGGGCCAAACACCATTCAGGTTCCATGCTGCCTCTAATAAAGATGCCTGTGCTGCATATCTATGCACCACCCCCATGGTATGCAGATGTATCTCATGCATATTCATGCGGGACAGCATGAAAACCCGAACAGTGTTTGGCACACCAGGACTGGAGTTGGGAACCTCTGCCGTAAAGCAGCAGCCAACAGGGGCAGACACACCCACATCCACACCCACAGGCTCCATTAGCCAATGCCTCCTGGAGAGGCAGGACATTGGGCCCTGCGTGCATCTCCCAATACTAGCCCTTGCATACCTTAGCAATGCCACCCTACACCTGGGAATATGGTACACAGCTATCAAACGTTTGCTATGATTACTGGCAGATACCAATTCCTACGTTAAGCACAGTTTGCTGATTGAACTCCATCATAGCAACCTTTCTGATGTCTGTGGAGTGTGCTTCAGGTCTGGTCTCTGACAGTGTTTACCACCCTGGGGAGTGACCCCCAACAGTATTGCGTACCATATCCATGCCTGCACTTTGCCCAGGACTGGTGTGGTGCCCAGGGCTGCTAAACTCCTCTAGAGTAGCACAATGCTGGCATAGGTGTGGGAGTGTGTGTCTGTTGTCAGACGGCTGCCTGGGTGAGAACCTTCACAGTCTCGGCAAGTGCATATTTCTATATGATTTGCAAGGTATTGTGGGCAATGTAGTTCATTCACACCAGACACAGCTGCTGACAATAATTTAGTTGTGCTCTTGGGTAAAGCCAATAAGATATTTATTTATGGGGTTATTTCTCCCAACACAGATATGCTTGGTAGCACATAAATTAGGTTACTTGCTTTCAGTGTTAACTTGGAAAAACAAAGTCAAAATCAGGAAAGCAACAAATGAAAAGCCACAAAGCAAGAAACAAACTCTTCTTTTTAGGTTAACTTCTGATTACTTCCCACATAGATACAGAAGTGATTCTCTCCTAGCTCACAAGCAATTAGGTAAGGCTTAATTGCTAGCAGTCACCAGCTGAAACCCCTTAGCTGGCTTGCCTTCCACTGTGTGGGTCAAATCCTGCTTCAGGAGCTTTTCTGAGTAGATTAAAGAACAAATTTGTATTTCTTTGTGATGGTTGTTGTACTTTATAACAGAAAGTTACCAACGGAGTTTAGATAGAGAGCAGTCCATATAAACAGGATCCTCATCTGCTATTATTCCCCCTTGTTCAACAAGCATGGGTTCAATATCATGGATTGGCACAGATGAATCTCTCAATGGAGCATTTTCAGGAGAATACTGGTTTCCCTGCTGTCTTTCAAGGTTATAGCTAGGGCATAGATCAGTGTTCATACCTGAGCTTCCATTGCTGCTAGAGCTCCTCTCTATATAGCCTGGCCAGTATGTAGTCCAGTTCTTATGTCCAGCCTTCCAATCCAGATCCCTGGTCACTGGATCTCTCTTCACATACCTTCTGGCACAGGTCTTAGGGTCTCTTCCACGTGCAGCCGTCTCCCTCACAGGTAGCCTCTGGTGATTCCTAGCTCTGCAGCACCATTCCTCTGGCTTTCCCCAGTCCAATGGTGTATGCTGGCCCTTGGAATACCTCCCAGTATACGTACTGCTTTGGACTCTTCTAGACCTCTCAAAGGCTTTTCTCTTCCTTCTTCCAAAGGGTCTCTTTCCCTCTCTGTCCGTCCGGTTTGGCTTCTGCTTCTGATGATCCTTCAAATGAAAGTGATGATCAAAGTCAAGCTGATTCTCAGGATACTGAGGACAATTCTCTGGATATCCAAGGTGATCATGAAGATGGTCATCTGTAGAATAAACTCTACTCTTATTCTGCTTGGATGAGTGCTCCTCCCTAACACAGCGCAGCTGTGCTGAATCAGGCCCTGCCCTTTGAGATGAGTGCTTAGGGATTACCTCATAGCCCTCCTGATTGAACACACGTTTCCCCACTTCAGCTCCTCTAATGGCTGTTGGAAACCTGGTGCATTCTGGGACTGGTAGTCTTTTATGGGAAAATTCTGTTTTCTCATTTCTACCAGCACTGACAGGTTGCTTGTTCAGAGACACTTCACCTTTTCTATAGCTCCTTCCTGAGCTATGATAAGCTTCCTTATCAACACTGTCTATCCAGTGTGTGGTGGCTGCAAACACCCCCCACAGCCCACACTGCCAGCACTGTTGCCAGTATTGGCCTGCCAATGTGCATAATGAGGAACTAGGTACCATGGGTATAGCCCAGACAGGGTGGCCTGGCCAGGATGCATCTGCACAGGGCATAGGACACTGGCTGGGACATTGTAGTGCCCGGCCACCACCTGAACAGACAGGGTGGCCACAGTATGTCCTGCTGGGAGACCACTCTAACCCTGACTGTGCAGTGACCACAGCATGGCTAGGCACCCCCATAGTGCTATATAGTATTTCTCTCATGTGATATTTATGGGTTTCCTTTTGGGGCCCAGTCACTGCCTTATCTGCTTGGTGTGTATGCTGACATCCCAGTTCTGGGTGCACGCATTTCCACCAGGAACATGCACTATGGACTAGCTAGCAGACTGTCTGCAGCTGGTATGTGTCTTGATGGAGCACCTTGCAGGGTGCAGCGGCTGAAGGCTTGCTGCAGGAGAATATCAGATAATGGTGGGGTGCAGCTTAGCATATCCAGGCCTGTCTGTCTGCTATTGCATTATGGATATGAACAGAGCTGCATTGACTGTCCTGTAGGGTGTCTGTTCCCCAGCAGGACTGGAGTTGATGGTCCCCTCTATTGCCACCATTGCAGGGAGGTAGAATGTGGATCTATTGGTGGGAGACCCTGTTTACCACCCTCTGCCCTGGAGGAGGAGGAGGGTGGTGGTGGTACATAATCCTCCTAGGGGTCCATAGGGGCTACACCTGACTGAGACATACAGATATATCCAAGGTGTGTCTGCAGAAACTACCTATCTCACACATTAGCACTGCTGGGGACCTGCAGCATGGCCTATCTCTGCTGTGGACCTGGTGCTGGGCGCCCCACCTCACCCTCAGGGTGAGTGCCGTACCTGCACAATGTGATGGTGTGTAGCTACTCTGTGCCAGTACCACACACGGTCAGTTCCCCCTACCAGGCCGAGGTGCTGTGGGGGTGCATACCCCATCTTGTGATCATCTGTAGACTGCTGATTTGCATGTGCAGTGCATCATGGGTATGGGTGGGTTAACCCTATCCTGGTGACCACAGCAGACTGTTTGTGTGGTGACTTGCAGTCCTTCTGCAGCCAGCCAGGGGTTTGCTAGCAGCTATAGAACTGTAGCCCACTGGTTACTTCACTACTAGTAGAGCCAGAGGTCATGGGTTCAAACCCACAGTGGGGCTATTTGATAGGGCTGTCCAAAGCATTATCTATTTTTAACATACATTAGTGCTGCCAGCAAAAACACCCTCAGTGTACTGTACCCATAAGGTGCCTCAGAGGGCGCTTTATAGGGCGCCCTATAGGGCACCTTATGGTTACCGTCCATATAAGGTGCACTATACAGTATGCTATGGAGCGACTGATAGGGTGCCAGTCCGTATAAGGTGCCTTATAAGGTGTCCTATGGAGCGCCTTATAGGGTGCCCTATAGGGGACATTGTAGGGTGCCGTGGCGGACAGTGCACTTTAAAATGTGCCCTCTGGGGTACCTTATGGGGTGCCTTATGCAGCACCTTATGTTACAGTGCTTTGAGAGTGCGTTTGCTAGCAGCAGTAATTAAAATAAAATTAAAATGCCTGAGAATGCAATATTATACATAACAGGTAGTGTCTCACCCAGCCTTATTCATTGGGCACAGTGGGGGATTGAACCCATGATGCCTACACCATTGGTCAGTGTCTTAACCATTGTACTGTGGCTCTGTTCCTGTGCTTGCACATCAGCGCGCCTGCTTATGCTTCCCGCGCGCATTTCTCATGCGCTAATGCGCACATTAGCGCATGATTAATCCCGGTTTGCTTTTTTCAGACTGACATGCCCACTCCTTATATGGCATCCGGCACACTAACGCGGCACGCACCTAACGGGGTTTTAGTAAACATACCCCTTAGACTATATGCTAATGCTAAAAAACATAAGAATTATACATAAAAACATAATTAAATAATTAAAACAATACATCAAAAGCTTTTTAGACTGCATGAAACAAACAAACAAAGCATGTAGAGAGAGGAGGAAACAGACAGGATACGCAAACAACAAAATTACCAATGCAGCTAGCATAATCAGATAGTTGCTATAAAAAGAAATGAAACTAAAAGCAAAATAGGAATGAGTCAATAAAAACATCTAAAAACGAACAGAGTGAGTAAACCACCTTAGGGTTCTACAGTTGTAACCAATTGGACATATAAAAAGAGCAGCAGACATATTATAAACAAATTTAAAAAAAAAATTTAAAAAGGGAGGGGGGGGGGGTTACCCAACATGTTCCAGGAGGAAAGGGAATATGATTATGCTGAGATTAAGTGTAGCAACATATTAAAAGCAGTTTGAAAAGAAAAATACATGGGCAACAGCTTTGGAGCGTATAAGAAAGAAGCTTCAGTGTTTCTGCCAACCCCTGAAGAAGCCGCATAAGGTGAAACGCGTCAATGTAGCGCTCACTTATCGTTGGGTATAATCGTGTCATAAGCGGGAATGCTTATTCGAAGAAGCTGGATGTCTTTAAGTTAAGTTCTATTTTTATGAAAAACACATTTAAAAAGGGATAAAAAAATCTTTTGATACATGGACTGTGGCTATAAGGAGGTCGTTGATGTATGTCGGGCTAGTTGACCGCAGTTACAATGGTCATATGAATGCCCAGTTATTCTGAGACCTGTCAGCCATTTAAGTTTATGTGACACAGATATGATGTCAATGAAAGTCGCTTGAAACTTTCATGTTGTACTACAGAGTTTGATACTTTAATAACATATTAAAAACTAACATGGAAACTTGCATAGCTTGGCAGCTACTGAAGACCCCCAACCGTAACGTCTAGTGTGTATGTCCTCCCGTAGATGCGAAGAATTTATGTATATGCAACCAAAATAAAAAAAACAAAAAAAGGGGAGGAGCAAATAAAAGTGAATCATTAAAAGCATTTAAAAAATGGGGTAAATGAACCGCTCAATGAGTAGTGCAACACCCACCAGAGTAGCATATAAACAAGAGGGGCAGGCACGTGGATAAAATAATACTCTAAAAACGATCTAAATAAATGTGTTTCATAAGAAAAAGAAAAATAGTTACACTGAAATAAAATGTAGCCACATGTTGAAACCAACTGTAAAAACTTGTGCAGCTATATATTCAAAACATTACAAATGTATCTGGTGCATGTATCTTTCGGCGGATGAAAAATCACTTAGGATGTGCACACAATCACCACAAAAGTAAAAAGAAGAGGCATGTGTATAAAAAGATATACTCTGGTGTATTATTTTGTGGATGACAAGTAAAATGAGGAAAAATGCAGGCCGAAATTGATAAAGCTTTCGAAACGGAACAAAATATTCAAATAAACAGCTATGGCCACAGAAAAAAGATATATAAATGATCATACCTCAGAAAACTGCCGTCAATGCTCAGTTGACGCGCAGGGGGAGAAGGAACGCTGACACATGCGTATATAAAGAAACTTGCAAGACGATGGGCGGAGCCAAATATGGGCGGGAATTAAAAAATGGACAGCACCGTCGGTATGGCATGCAGTTTGATAATGTGTATCATAATAAAACATATCGATGATAATGAATGTGAAGGATGCTAAACAATAATGAATCAGTGTTGTTGAAGAATAAACCCCAGAGATGCGCAGCATCCAATACGTCATTAAAACGAAACCTGTAGCTTATACAGGTCTAGGTAGATAAGTGACTTTAGAAATTATATACACCAAATGAATGCTATTATAACTATGATCAATCGTAGTTACTAGTTGGTCACCGTTTAGAGTCAAACCAACCCATAAGCGGCAAACAATCCAGAGGTATTGAAAGCTGCATAAATGGATCTTTAAAAGATAAATAAATAAATAGTTAAGTGACAATGCATCAGCTTAATCCCTACACGCACATAAAATAAAGTACATATTGGAATCCACATTCAAACATAATAAAGATATGTTAAAAAAGGAAAAAGGGGGATTGGTATAGCAAATTAAACCAAAAAATCATGGGGTCCAAAAGGACCTGAAAGGAATCCAAGGAGGCACCAACCAGCCCATAAATCACAAAAACCGTACAAAAAAAATTGAACAACTACTCATTTGAATAGTGTACTCCTTAAAACAATAAATAAATAAATAAATAATAAATGAAGTGTTAAAACACCAGCTCCATCAGTAAAAACAAGTGGACGAAATCAATGTTAAGACCCACATACAACACATTATAAAAATTGTGTAAAACCAGGAAAGATAAACTGATTGGAACCAAAGGATCAAGGGGCCCAGAGGGCCTAAAGGAAATCAGAAGGGGTAGCGCCAAGGTAGTAAAAAGGGGTGACAAACCAGCGGGGGCCAAAGGGAATAGCCGATGATTACTAAATATATATAAAAAAACTGAACTACATGTGGTGCCGTTTCAAAGAAAAACGGACAGGTCTGTGTCCAAGTTCAAGCCTGCTGGAGCTAGGGAATCCATGCGAAAAATGAACTTCTGTTCAAGCCTCATAATAGTCTTGTTGATATCCCCACCCCTCCAATTAGTCTTGACCTTTTTAATAATAAAAAACTTGAGATCCATAACCTTATGGCGGGCATCAAGCCAATGCTGAACTAGGGGCTTGTCAGAAAGTTGGCGCCTGATGCAGCTTTTATGCTCTACTATCCTAGTTCTTATAGGACGAGTGGTTTTGCCCACGTAAAGCTTTTTACAGGGACATTGTATAACATAGACAACATTACTCGTTTCACAGTTGGAGAAGTCGTCTATATAGAAAACTTGGTTAGTGAAAGGGTGAACAAAAGAATTCCGAACAGGAAGTGAATTGAGACACACTGAGCATTTGCCACATTGGAATTGCCCTTTGAAGTTTGACAAAGGATTCCTCTCTGTGAGGGCAGAGGGTACCAATAGATTTTGCAAATTAACGTTCCATTTATGTGCCACTGTCAGTTTAAGATCTCTAAAAGCTGGTAGGGTCTGTACCAAATGCCACTCTTTTTGTAAGATTTTAACTATTGATTTGGACTATACAGAATATACAAGCGGGCAGACCATACCTATCTCATCATTGCGCTTGTTGATCTGAAGTAGAGCCTCTCTAGAGGACTCACGGGCCCTAGCGTAAGCCTTGCTTATGAATCTGGCGGGATAGTTTCTTGCCAAAAATCTTGTGGTCATATCTTGGGCTTGTTCTTCAAAATCCTCAGTTTTGGTGCAAATGCATTTGGCTCTCAAAAATTGACTGACAGGCAAGTTATTTTTGAGTGAAGGGTTATGAAAACTAGAGTAATGTAATAAGGTATTCCTATCAGTTGGTTTCCTAAATAGTGTGGTAGAAAATGAATCCTCTTCCTTCTTGATCAGTAAATCTAAGTAGGGAATACGTTCTAAATTATAGGTCATCTGAAATTTCAGATTCTCATCCAATTGGTTGAGCCAGGTATGAAATTGGGCAAGAACGTCCACAGGTCCCTTCCATAACATCAAAATGTCGTCAATATAGCGAATCCATAAAACAACATTGGATGCAAATGGATGAGATTTTAAAAAAGTATCCTCAAAATGAAACATATATAAATTAGCTATGTCTGGGGCCATGGAAGACCCCATTGCAACGCCCTTAACTTGCTTATAGAACAATTCCCTGAAACAGAAAAATTTTTTGCAAATAGCAAATTGCGCTAAGGTGATAAAAAAAGCAGTGGGCAGGCGTTTATGATCCGATCTCTTAAGAAGAAACTCTTCTATGATATGCAGAGCAGCTGCTTGGGGCATGTTCGTGTAAAGAGACTCAACGTCAATGGTAACCAAAATAATCTCAGCACTAAACTGGTCAAAATTGGATAAAATTTGTATAACGTGGGAGGAATCCCTAACGTAAGACCACATCTGCTGTATAAACGGACGTAACAGTAAATCTAAAAATTTGGAAATAGGTTCGAGCAAGGAACCAATGGCTGAGACTATGGGACGACCTGGCGGAGCTTCTAAAGATTTATGGATTTTTGGAATGATATATATTGTTGGAATGATAGGGTTGTCTACTATCAAAAAGGATTTTTCTTTATTTGTAATATATCCAATTTCAAAGGCTGAGGTGACAAAACTATCTATGCTTCTTTTAAGGTTATCCGTAGGATCTCCATCAAGTCGTAAATAAAATGTGGTGTCACTAAGTTGTCGAGTGATGCCGCAATGTAGCAATCCTTATCCATAACTACGACCGCTCCCCCTTTGTCAGCTGGCTTAATAATAATAGTCATGTTTTTTTGCAATGATGTGATAGCATTCCTCTCTTGGTGAGTAATGTTATTAAAAGTTGAACGGCCTTCCTTTAAAACCTCTGTAACTTGCTGTGAAACTACTTTTTCGAAAGTTTCTATGAAGGGATCAGTGTTCTGGGGAGGATTCCACGTAGATATTTTGCGAATAATTGAATGGTCCGTGGAGGATTGGCCATCAGAAATGCTAAAAAAATGTCTCATACGAACCTTACGAAAATATTTATACAGGTCGACATGAACGTCAAAAGGGTCCAATTTCCTTTTGGGGACAAATGAAAGGCCTTTATTCAGTAATGACAATTCATCGGGAGAAAGGACATATTTGGATATATTGATGACATTATTAGGAGGCTCTACTGGTAATGCCATCTTTCCTCCAACCTTTCCGAATTCCACCTTCCCCTTCCTCCTCTGCCACGTCCCCGTCCCCTGTATGTATTGTATGTTTTGTTGTGATCCGGAGGGTAAACATTGTCTGATTCTGATTGAAGAGCCCGCCCCCGAGTGGCTCCCCGACCTCCACCCTTCCATAACTGGTCCATGCTGAAAAAACAGGGATCTTTATTGCGCTTGGGTGGAGGATCTTTTTTCTTATTTTTTTCTTTTTGTGAAGGGGCTTGATCAGATTGATGAGAAAAGAGTGATGCAGAAGCATCTAATTCTCCTGACTCACTCCTAATTCGCTTCTTTTTCTGCTCTAAAGGAATAGTATCTACATGGTGATCCATAATGCTATCTTTTCGATCAAAGATAGATCTCCTTTTCTTAAACCATAATCGGTCTTGTTCAATCTTTTTACTACAATGGTAAACATATTCTGTCCTATAATCCTCCTCGTCTCTTTTGTATTTATCAACCTTCTTATTTTTGACTTCTTTTTTGAATTCCTGGATGTTTCTATTGTAGTCAACATGTATCACGTCAAAATTTTTATCTGACTTTTTGAGAACATCCAACTTTTCTTCCAATTGTGCAGTTAAAATCTCTGATTGCTTATTTGCTGTAGTGATAAGTAAAATCATCAGGTCCAACGAGCACTTATTAAGAATAGCGTTCCAACACCTTATGAAACCGTCTTCACTAGTGTACAACCCTGGAGCTTTATTAACACGAAGTCCTCTGGGGATAATCTTGGACTTGCAGCACTCCAACAAATATGCGGAGTGCATTTGCTTCTTCACAATTTTTTTAGTCAATGATACCACCTCTTCCCACTGGTGCCAACAATCTTCCGGTTCTTCTTCAGATGAGTTGAGAAGAGGCTCTGGTGGAATAAGTTTATCAGGGGCATCTTCTCCAAAACATAAAATGTCTTTCCACGGGGAAAACATGCTGACTGGAAAGGTGCAACACCAAAAAAGCACAAATCACGCTGAGCACAAGGAAACAGTCATAGGCGTGAATGAGAGGAAAAACAGAGTCCTTTATTGAACCAACGGCCGCCTGACACAGGCCATGTTTCGTACCCTTCGTCAGGGGCTAGCCAGGCAAACACGAGAAACACTAGGAACCGCTTCATGTGAACCGGCTGAATCCCACAACTGGGTTGGGATGATCATAACTATTGAATTTGATTATCAGACTCTCGGATAAGAGGCACTAGGCTGAATGTTCGTCTAGGGCACCCAACCCCTTACCCTGGCCCTACCCCTGGATAAATAATGTATTTTATGGGAAGGGGGTTTTGTGATGTCATAGATTGCCGTGGGCTGATAAACTCCCTCTTAAAATGTTATTTCCTCTTGCTAGCTCCTATATTGAGAGTGACTGTGGCCAGGGTTTGAACTGCAGGAGAAAAGAGTTTTCCCTGTTATATCCTGCAGAAGGCTGAAGCATTGGGTTCATGAGCCCAGAAAAGTAGTGCAGCAACAGCAGGAGCAGAAGGCAGGAGAGCATGGGAGAGTTTAGAGTGGGCAAGGAGCGCATGCATTGCCCCTCGAGCTGCATGTGCTTCCCCTCTATCTGAGATACTAAAGTCTGGCTCCCTTTCTCAATCCCAGCACAGTCTTCCTGGCTCTTGACTGCCAACTCAGCTCCCCAGGTTTCCATGAACTTCGTGGTCACTGTTATCAGGCAGGCAGACCTGCTGGCACATGAAAAAGCAGTGTAAGTCCAAGACTGCAGTGTTTGGGTCTGTTGGTGCAGGTTTTGCTCTCCTAGGAGATTACGGATATCACCAGCTAATCAGATTTGGAAAACCAACTGAGGTTGGATCTTGAACTCTCCTCCTGTTGTTTCATTGGAAGGAAGGAAAGACTTTTGAGGGCAATTTTCAAATGCCATTTCCTCAGCTTAAATGCTGATTTATCCAGGTAAAAGGCTGTCTGAAAATGACCCGCCCTTACTCTGGCTAAATGTATGCACAGTGTTTCAAAACATGCTTGATTTCAGACGCATCAGGAGGCAGTGTTTCCACGAGTGTATTTAAGTCAGGAGAAGAAAATAATGACCATATTTTTGCATTTTCAAGTCCATACATGTTATTTTCTGTGTCAAAAAATATCTGCATAAAAGCGGCAGCAAATGTCTGAGGCAAGGCAGTTGCTGGGTAAACTGGTGCCCAGGGCAAAGATTGCTTTCGGCACCACCTTTTCCTTGTAGGCTTGTGTGTTCATAGACTCACAGACTGCTTCAAAGGGCAGCATCCCCCTTTGCCTTCCCCCCTCAGCCTGGCATCCAGGGCAATTTTCCTGCTTGTCCGCTTCTTGTGACAGCTGTGGTCTGCGGATCCTTTGTACCTGTGGCAATTTTCACAGTGAAGGTATGAGAAAATTTCTGCTAAGTCTGAAGTGGCAAGCAATGTGTTCCACAAAGGTGAGAGGAAGGGAATAATTTGCCATCCTTCAGATCACCACAGACAGTTCATCACCTCAGGAAGTGTTGAACTGAAACCGATCCCTATGTTCAGTCTAACAACATAAGCAGTGTGTGTGTTAATTCCTGGAAACCCAGCCCCCTGGGTTTTCTTGGCAAGGTGCAACCAAACGTAGATTGACAGGCCTTTCTTCCATGCAGTAAGTCTACAGCACCTGGTATTCCAAGATGGTCACCTATCCAAGTACAGTACTAGCCAGGCCTGACCCTACTTAGTTTCTGAGATCAGCCATGATCAGGCTTATTCACGGTAGCAAAGCCATAAAAAGTGCCAGGCTGGCTCTGACAGTGGCAGTCCAGGCCACCTGGGAGTACCCATCAGATCGTCATAGGAAAGCCCAGTCCATGCTGCTCACTCCCAGCCACAAGAGATGATGGTATGTAAGGCTGTTTGTTTAAATAGTTCTTAATGGACCTGCTCTCTAAAAATGTGTTCGGATCTCAGCTGCTGGGCATGAAGGAGAAGTGGATTCCAAGCTGTCCAACCACCCCACAGAAAATGTCAAAGCCATCACAGGACATAGAAATCCCAGTACCTATTTACAGACTTTCCCAGGCTTCTCTGCACTTAGAGACTGACATATAAGTTTACGGTTCCTGGCATTCTCTCTACACTATTCAACTCTTGAGAAAAGTTTCTTTAGCTTGTCTGCTTGCCAGAAAATTATATTTTCAGAATGCACGCTGTCTGGAGTTAATGAGGGTAGGTTTTGCTCCTAGAATGCCATCACTTGGTGGAAACAGAGCCACGAAGGAAAAAGCTAACAGCTGATCCGGGATGTCATATTGCAGCAGCTGACGAAAGTGTTTACAATGCACTGTTCAGTCTCAGCAGTTAAGCTGGAAAGAAGCTACTCCAGATAGATTTTAATGCTTCTTGGACTACAGATCTCTAGTTACTGGACAAAACCAGACCTTTTACAAGATGGGAGATCTTTCATAAAGCTAATGTAGGAATTGTCCAAAGATGAGTCTTTCAGGACCAGAAATAAAAAGTGGGGGAGATTTTCAAAGCGATTAACGTGGTTAGCAGAGCTGTTGACCACGTGGGTCATGGTGAGCGGGATATTCAGCAACTCTAACACTATTAGTGCCACTATCTCCAGACGCTGCAACTAAATATGCCAATGCTAGCCAGCTAGTACCAGGGCATTCTGGGTGACGGACTGGAGACATATCAGGGGATAACCGGCTAAGAGCCATATTCAGCCACTAGCCGGTTATTCCTTAGTGGTGAAAGTTAGGCACCTGAAGGCTGGCCTAACCTTCGTCACTGAAGCTAACCAAGCAGCAGCTGAGTATCACTGCTATCTGGGCTACCCATATATTCAATGCCGGTGGCCAGATATGGTCCCAGCATTGAATATCTGGGTTTAGAGTTCAGTGGCAACAGTCACTTTATCAGCACTGGCCACAACTGCTGAATATGCCCCGAATGTTTTTTTAAATGTGCACATTTGACCAAACAGTGATCCCTGACCATTTCAGCAGTGGCATGGAAAGGATTGATTTTTTGATGGAGCCAAGGTTTACATGGGTGAGCACAGTGTAGACATAGCCTCTAGTTCTCCTATTTGCCTGTGCTGCTGCCTTTGACAGTGTGGGACCGGCTTCAATGAGGAGGGGCTAGGGCCTACCTGTGGTCATGACCCTGCAGTTTAGATGCCCTAAGTGGTCTCTGCAGCACATCGACTTTGGTGTTGCAATGACCTGCAAAGAATCTAATGTTTCTTGGAGAAACATTTAGGGGATCATTTTAGAAGCCCTATTAGTGCTTTGGACATCCAAAACCAGGCTTAGATATGTCCAAAGCACAGAGGCATTTCCAGAGACATTTTAGAAGCCAGCTCTGGGGACATCCCTAGCATGGCCGAAGCATTCCCAGGATTCTGGATGCCCCTGCCTGATCAAAGAAACATCATGGATGTCCAGCATCACGTCTAACATTAGACTTGCTCCAAGCATGAACAAGCATCTGAAAAGTGCTTGTTTTAACTGAAAAACATCCAGAGGGTGTAGAGAAGAAATCACTCCACCATTACTCATCACATTGTCAACGACAGCAGCAATGGGATTTGAATCCTGGCTGCCCTGTTCCTAACCCACCACTCTAACCATTAGGCTATCATAAATGACCAGGTTCTGAAATATGATTCTGGGGATGTCTAAGATGCCCCTTCAAACATCCATATCAAGCACGTCATGTTTGTGAAAACACATCTGCACCTGGACGTACCTGCTTTTCTCAGACATTCTGGTTTAGATGTCCTAGATTGCATTTGGACATCCCTTCTAAAATTCCCCTTCATGTGGATGAGGACTACATTATATTAGAACAATCTGAGATCTCTCCTCCCTCAAGGGTAACAAGCATGTTAATCAGTTCCAGGTAATTGCTATCTTAGAGAACCCTAAGATTCTGATTTATTAATTTTCACAGAGACCTCTAGTGGCTCAACTTAAAATATGCATTTGTGTTCCTTTGTTTTGTGCTGTCAAGTCAATGCTGACCTAGGGGTGTCTGGATTTTCTTGACAATGTATCACCAGAAGTAGATTGCCAGGCCTTTTCTTCTGAGGCAATGGAGAGTAAAGTGACTTGCCCAAGGTCACAAGGGGTACCAGTGGGAATTGAATGCTTGATTTTCTGAGTACTAGGCAGCTGTTCTAACCACTAGGCTACACCTCCATTTGTGATCTTATAATGCATGATTGAACCCCTTGAGCTCTTTCCTGGTTTTAGAACAGGAGAGAATGTTCTTTCCAATGATGTAATCCTAGAAAGGTCTCAGGAGATGGTGAAGTAATGGAGGAGGTCTTGTA
Source organism: Ichthyophis bannanicus (assembly GCA_033557465.1). Classification (NCBI taxonomy): domain Eukaryota; kingdom Metazoa; phylum Chordata; class Amphibia; order Gymnophiona; family Ichthyophiidae; genus Ichthyophis; species Ichthyophis bannanicus. The sequence goes on along the minus strand of CM066033.1, from coordinate 734,537,868 downwards.
AAAAAGGAGGGAAATTTGTAAACAGTATAAAAAGCAAAGCCCAAAGGAAGTTTTCTATCTTTGGCTCAACAGCCAATGTACCACACTGTTGGTGCTTCTGGTCTCGTGGAGGAGAAGGATCTGGCTAACATAGTCAGATCCCCAAGGACTTTGGAAATGGGTAATGAAAGCCATGGAAGCAGAACATCCAAATCAGGAGGAGCAAGTGAGGGAGGAGAGTGAGCAGCAGGGGATTACAGTATACCCTGGATCTGACCATAGGAGAAGCAAGTGCTGAAGGAAACAGTGCCTGTAACCTTTCCAGACTTCAATGTCAGCTCAACCACTTCCCAAAAGGAGACGGATACAGATTTCTCTTTCAAGAGAAAGATCAAGGACACTGGATGTGGACAGAGCAAAGAGGCTGCGAGTATGTTACTCTGCTTAGTTTTATTTTTGTATGTTCTGCCACCACTCGTTACCTTTACATACTCAGCAGTGTACTGTGAACTTGTAAGTGTCTTTAAGTGCTTTTCAGTAAACCTCCTTGGTTAAGAATAACAGTTTTGACCTGGACTGAATTATTGAGTGGAGTGAGTGAATTTTTGGGTGTTGTAGGCCTCCCAATAATTGCTGGTCTCTTCCCAAGGACCCTAAGAAATCCTGGGAGATAGACCACGAAAGATAGTGCAAATTCTTGGAAGCTGTACCCCCATTCTGCTGAATGGTGAGAAATAGACACCGTAAAGACTCCCAGACTGTCAGGGTTAGATTATGATGTCATCAAGAAATATCCTAGTGTTCCAAGCATGATATCATCACACAACATCATATGCATGTTATTATTATTGTCACTTTTCAATCTGGTAAAGCAATGGATGTGGATACCACTGGAAAAACACTTTCAACACTGGGATCACAGATGAAATAGATGTAAAAAAGAAGAAAACTGAGATTTTCACAAACGTTTACTTCCATCTTTAAAAGCAAAAGGGAAGCTCACAAAGGTGAGTGCCAGGCTTCAACAACACACCTAAGAAACAAAATACAAAGCTACTAAGATAAGAAAAGCAGTTATCTGGATGTTCTGAAAGTTATCTGGGCCATGGCAACATGCCACAGCTCTTTCCCTGCAGATTACATCAGCCACAGCTTGTAAAATGCATGAAAACTAACCTGTACCTCACCAGGCAGATCTTGTGTAACACAGACTAATAACCATTTTAAACAGAAAAAATACACCATGTCCTTTCTGTGAATGCTTCATGGTACAAGACTGGCTCTAGGGCAAATGGTGCCGTGGGTGAAAATCCTTAATGGAACCCCCCTCCCCTAATCCTTGGTGTGGAGTAATGGGATGGGGGTACGTGCAGGTCTTCTCTAACTTCCCCTTCTCAGATTGGCATGAAGTAAGGGGTGCCCCGGCATATTTTCTTTCTCCTTCCCCAGTTCACACACTCGCTGTCTCATGCATACTCTCTCTCTTCCTCATCCCTCCCCAGCAATCACATTCCTGAATCTGGAATCTGAGCACTTACAAAGGCCTCTTATAAAATTTCCCCACTAGCTACACACATACAACAGCGTGTGATAACGAGAAAGTGCCGATTTGTGCACAGTCCACTTATAGGCATATTCTGGGATTAGGATTGCTAGCTGGCTCCAGATATGCCCGACAGGCTTGATCCAGTCCTGGGTTTATCCCATTGCATGCAGGGACATGTAGTTGTGATTTCTCCCTTGTACTCCATAAGATGAGCTTGACTACATGTCCCTATATGCAATGGGGCAAACTCAGGATTGGAACAAGCCTGTCAGGCACATGTGGAGCCAGTTGGCAACCCTATCTGGGATGGAGTCTGGGTAGAACTGCAAAGTTTGCATTTAGGTTATAAAAACACACACACACACATATGTCACTCACATATATTTACCCCTGCTCCCAAGCAGAGACAAATACAGGTGAATTCTAACCATGATTTTTGTATTTTATAAAGACACATAGGCACCTTACATACATAAGTAGAGACCTTCAAGATTTTGCCTTTTATGAGTGACAGAAACCTATTTATGTATGGCTATGAGATCAGTTCATCCCTGCGTAATTTTCCAGAAAAGGGAAGGCTACTCTTTCCACAGTCACATAATACTGGGGAAGAGACTTCCTTGGGAAGGCAAAGTTAGCTTATAAAAGCCCAGGCAGACCTCATAAAAGGTAGTTTCCTGTCTTTGCCTGGCTTAGCCATGTATCATGAAGGTGTCTCTAGCTGGCACTAGTACCTTGGGGAGCAGTGGGATTGCGAAGGAACAAAGGTTGTTTAGGTCTGTGCAGATATTATCCTTAGTGTGCTGGTCAAATAAAAATCCAAACACACCACTGCTCAAGAGGAGAGGAGGTAACAATAGGAAGGGGAGAGTCGTGATATACCAAAGGAGCATCACTGATCCAGAAAAGAAGGCAAAGATAAGAATATAAGTTATGCTATACTGGATCATACCAAAGGTCCAGCCAGCCCATATCCTGTTTCCAACAGTGGCCAATCCAGGTCACAAGTCTGTTGGTTCCTGGGATCTAGTATCCCAGGAAATAAAAGACACAGAGGGCCAGGAGCTACTGCACCTGTGATCACATCTACTTCAGACTCCAGCTCACAAGGCATTCTGAAAGAAGCTAGTGCGGGAGAGAGGTTCCCAGCTCTGGGACAGCCAGTATGTGACGAGAGACTGTAACTGCTTGGAGTATATTCTCTGTTTACCACAACTATTACTTTGCTACTGTTCATGATTCCCCAGTAGCTTTTGGTTCCGAACAGAACTTCTGGCCTGAACGGAATCATTGCATTGAGTGAGAAGTGGAATGAATGGATCTTAGATTGCCATAGGCCTCCCAATGATTATTGGTCTGGTTCAGGAACCCCAACATTTCCCAAGAGCTAAGCCTGCAAGGACAGTATTGACTCTGAAATTGTTCCCCCAATCTACCAAATAGCAGCTAAAAGCTCCCTTATGGCCAAGGTCAGTGCAAGGGTATGATGCGCCCTAGGCAGACCTCATCCCTTGCATCCCTTCTGCTTCAGCCAGCGCTCTGACTGCCTCACCGGGACATGCAGCAATGCTTTTAAAAATGACACCAAAGCACCAGAGTTGCCTTCAGCTCCAGTGCTGCGGTGCTGTTCCTGCTTCCAATTACACTTCCTGTTTGCATAGGGGCAGAAGGCGCTTCTGCCCCCTTGCAAAAGTAAGTGAAATCAGAAGGGGGGACAGAAGCAGGAATGGCATCGCAGCGCCTGAGCTAAAAGTAACTCTGGTACATTGGTGCCATTTTGAAAGTATTGCTGCTGCTGCTGCTGCCGCTCGTCTTGGTGAGGTGCAGCAGTGACGGCAATGGGCACCCTTAGGGTGCTGGCTCTAGGCGACTGCTTAGTTTGTCTAATGGTAGAACCAGCCCTGCTTATGGCACTTCCAAACTGGCAAGGATTGCATGTAGTTTATGTATTTTATTAGTCTATACACAGCCTTGTGACCTTGGGCAAGTTACTTTACCCTCCATTGCCTCTGAAGACAAGGCCTGGCAAACTACTTCCGGTCATACCTTGCCAAGAAAACCCAGGGGCTACTGGGTCTCCAGGAGTCAGCATTGACTTGATGGCATTTAAAAAAAAAGAAAAATACACAGCCTCAAAGCTTTTTTGGAAAAGGCAATTTATAAGACTGACTAATAAATAAAATAAGCTATAAGTAAGCACCTACTTGCCCTCTCAGCCTAGGAGGTTTGTTATAAAATGACCATCATGAGACTCACCCCCCCCCCCCCCACTGTGCAGTACCCACCACTGCTTTTAAAATAGCAATAAAAGACAGCACAAGGAAAAGCCCCAAGGATCTGTTATGCATAAGAAAACCTTCAGCTGGTCTTAACCACCCAATAAAACCACTATTAAAATGATTTGATAGTATCTCTCAGCCGGTTCTTCTTTATGAGAGTGAAGCCTGAGTCTAGATAAGATTGGATAGAACCTTAATAAAAACTTTGCATCTCCAGTTCTTTAATATGTACTCCACCTTCCTCAACAATGACGCTAGGACATTCCCCCTTGCAGCTCACCATGCAAAACAAGTCTAGAATTGCATGGCAGCTTAAAAGTGATTGTGTTTTATGACTCCATGAGCTGTATGTATATGCCTTGCAGAGGCTCATGAATGGGAAGGCTGTACATCTGAAGAGGAGGCTGTGGGTTTGGGTGGAATATGGGGGTGAAGGCAGCTGTGTGGGGATGGGGATAATATTCAGGAAGTCTTCTGCATATGTGTGTAGAGGAGTGTGTTGGGAGAAGGCATTTTAAGTATCCCATACATTCTTGCACAAAGTTCACACCATCAGATCCCATGATCTCTCCCAAATCCATAGTCTGCCGCTGTCACTTTCAGCCACCTCCTTCCCTTCTCACACCTGCCCACATTCCTTACCCACATTCCCACTTATTTGTCCCTCACTAACACTTCTCACAACACTCATCCCATTCTGGCAAAGATCATAGAAAAAACGGTCCTTCTACAACTCCAAGACCATCTGACTGACGGTGCTCCTCTTGATGACCAGCAATATGGCTTCAGGCAACATCATGGAGTTGAAACCCTGTTACTAGTTCTACTTAACAACCTCCTAAAGGGCCTTGAAAACAAAAAGAAAATGTACATTCTTGTATTCATTGACATCTCAGCTGCCTTTGATACAGTCAATCATGGGACCCTCATAAATAGGATAAAATCAATAGGAATAACAGGAACACCACTAAAATGGTTCTCATCCTACATCTCAAATCGAACACAACAGGTTCAATTCAACGGAGAAAAAGCAGAATCTTTCTCACAAACACAGGGAATCCCCCAAGGCTCTGCTCTCTCAGCACTTCTGTTTAACATATATATGCAGCCACTATGCAAAATTTTCTCACGGCACGAAATTAATTACCACATCTATGCCGATGATATCATGCTATACACACAACTAGACACTAAAAACCCAGACTACAACCCACTGGAGACATGTATCGGAGAGATGCAAGACTGGTTACAACAAAGTAGTATGTCAATTAGTCACAAAAAAACCGAAGTAATGTATATCTCCAAAGAACCGAATTTTGACCCTCCCACATCAATAACACTATGTAACAACACTTACCAAACAAAAAAAGAAATAAAGTATCTAGGAGTCACATTTGACTGTGACCTAAAGATGGAAAAACACCTCCGAAAGACCAACAGAGCAGTTTTCCACAAGCTTAGAGTGCTCCAACCCATTCGGAATATTATTGATCCCCAAGACTTCAGAACAGTGGCCCAAGCACTCATCATGCCACATTTTGACTACTGCAACGCCATCCTACAAGGTTTACCTAAAAAAACCCTAAACATATTACAAATGGCACAAAATGTAGCTGCCAGGGTCATAATGAAGAAAAATCTAAGTGACCACATCACACCAGTACTAATTCAATTACACTGGCTACCCATAACAGCTCGCACAAAATACAAAATACTAACAACCACCTTCAAACTCATCCACAACTTAGCACCTTCCTTCCTCAACAACCTAGTAAGATTGCAACCTCCTACCCGAAACAGAAGAATCCACAATTCCAACATCCTTCACACTCCAACAGATATAAGATCTGCCAAAGCTAACACCAGCCACAGGGCTTTCTCATATGCGGCGCCAACACTGTGGAACCAACTCCCACCAGAACTACGAGCTAGCAATGACCTTCTAGACTTCAGAAAGAAACTCAAAACGCACATTTTCCAATCACATTTCAACCTGAACTAAATCCACAGATGGAGCAGCCCCTGACCACTGTGTCCAAGAAGATTATCCTGTATATATGTATTTATGTATATATGTAAATGAACTCCCCCATAGCTAAGAAGTGTTAACTCTGTATGATGTGCTTTTCTGACAATCTGTATGTAAACAAAATTTGTACCTGCCTTGATTCGGCAGTTTCACAATAGTAATCCTACCCGCTTCTGATCGCTGGAAGGAGCGGGCTACAAATGCTTGCTAAATAAAATAAATAAATAAAATTCTTTCCTCCACTTACTCACGCCACAAGCTGCCTTTTTCCCCCTGCTCTCTTTCCACCTACTCACCTGCACCCCACACAATCTCCCTCCCTCCTAGGTCCTCTGCTGACTCAGCAGCAAACGTTGCAGTCATCGGCCAGAGTGGCAGAAGCTAAAAAGTGAATAGCAGTGAAAGCTGTGGCTCCTCTGAATCTTTGCCAATGAGCCTGGGGATCCCCGCTGGCACTTTTCTTTCTCTTCCTGCACCTCTCTTCTGTGACTACAAGGACCTAGGCACCCTGATGGCTCTTTATTTTCTATGCTACTCAGAACCAACCCAAAGGGTGATGCTAAGGGATGGCTGGAGCATCTCCAATCTCTTGGCATCCCAGATGACTGCCCAAATCACCCAACCCAAAGGCCAGCACCAATATGACGTTGCCAAAACCCACACTGTAATTAGCAATACTAGCCCTCCATCCATTCAGACTTCTGATATCAAATATTGCTCCTCTATGATTCTTCCCTCCCCCAGTCTTCAATTTTTTTGGATCTGATTGACCCATGCGAACTATAATGTCACAAGAAACACGAGATCCTCTTCCTCAACTAATCAGATTACAGCAAGCTAACATCATATGATATGCGCTTGTTACTTTTTTTCTTTTCTTTTTTTTTAAATCCCAATGCCCTTCCTATTTTCAGTCTCTGATGCTCCAGCTGACACCAGCATTAAGACATAAATTTGCAGGCAGCTTTAGATAAATGATGTTTAAAGAAAATTATGTATATTCAGCATTGCTGTCGGGATGGTGGCTGATACTGAAGGCATATGGAGATTGGTGAGCACGTGATCCTCAGTCTACTCTCTAGATAACTTTCAGGGCTGCTCATGCTCTGCCGGTGCTCCACCCTGGCACTAGCTGGATAGTGCTGCTGAAAATCAGTGCTGCTATCCAGATACATGCTTTGGATTATTGATCCGTGTCTTAATTGGGAAGGAATCCAGGTCAGCATTTCCCAACTTTTTCAAGTACATTTTCAAAAGTCTTGTGCAGCACACACAACCCTGCATGGAACAGGCAATGTGGCAATGGAAGAGGACTCAAGTAGCCTACAGGAAAGCTAAGGAAACTCTGAAAGCCCCACTAGAGGCTGGAAGGACTCCTAGGAGGGAGCTCACGAGAGAGAAGAGGAGCGCTGTACTAAGCAATGTCCATCTAGCTATGTCCTACACGCTGCCTGGTAATTCTCACACACTGGGCTCATGCTGTATCCAGGAAGGAGAGAGGCATGTGTGACTACACACGTGTTCAGACAGAAAGGAGTTCCTACACATCTGAGAGACACCATTAGTGTCTCTTGCTGCTGCTGCAAAGTGCCGAGAGCAGAGCCCATGTACTGGTCTAAAGCTGAGCAATGATGGCCTTTTGCTGTGGCCCATCTGATCAGCTCAGAAGGCATTCTAGTTCGCCATGCAGCACTGGTGGCGAAGCACCTCTTCAGGTGGCATTCTATGGCAGCAAAGTAGAAAAACAGCACCAGTCGGGAACAGTAACCTTTTTCTGGGCATCCTGTTCTTGGAGCCCGCTGTTTATTTACTGCTGTGCTATTCTAGTTAAGTAAAGATGCTTCTCTTTGGACAAGCAGGATTCGTCAGCCACACCTGGTGACATCCCCCGATGGTGCCATATACGAAAGTGCTCTCTAGAGCTCAGAACCTTTCTGAGCATGAGCTAGAGGCCCAACCCACTAGCCCGCCCCTAGCCATCCAGTCTTTTTTCTTCCGCCGTGCCATACACACGCGGATTCCTGCTCTTCTAACCAGCCAGAGAAGAAAGAAGATAAGAAATCTACTCACAGTAAGACCATGCTTTCCAAACCGGGATTTAAGAAATGCTGCCTCTGCTCCCGGAAGATGAGCAGCTCTGATGGCCATGACTGGTGTGTTAGATGCCTAGGGACTAATCACCAGGTCTCCAACTGCCAGCACTGCTCACAGATGTCTCCCAGAGCCATAATATCTAGAGGCTATGCTCTTCAAGATTTTCTCTTATCTCTGCCGCCTCCGGAGTCCTCTACCACAGCTCACAGCTCTTCGCGGACCCAGGATGTGCCCCGAGGGGCCTCCATCCCCGGTCACTGCAGTCCGGACCTCCCAGCTCCTGAAAAAACACCTCGGCATAAAAACACACCTCCAATGGAGACTTCATCGCAACCGCAGCAGAGGCTCCGGCACAGAAGGCGCTCCCTTCTACAAGCTCCTCTGATGCCTCCCGCTGTGATCAGCCACGTCATGCTTCCCACGCTGATCCTGGGGGCCGCCATCTTGATCACATCATTACCAGAAGCTCCGCCCACTCGCCAGCCATTGGTCATCGTCACGGGCACTGTAGCTCCACCTCCAAGCACCCGATTGAGCAAACACATGGACACACGCCCCCTTTCACTGGCTCCGACTCCAGAGCCTCTCACAATGTGGGCACCGATCCCCCACCGGCACAGACAGTCAGCAAAAAGCGTCGGGGCAAGGACAAAAGCAGCGATCGGCACAGAGGCCGCAAGAGTGATCGGGGCAGGGACACTGATCAGTGCAGAGAGGAACGAGCCAGTGATCAGAGTCAGGAGCACGGCCAGCACAGTGGCCCTGATCCACAGCCACAGGGCAAGAATCGGGATCGCTGCAATGAACGGAGCTGTGATCACAACGGTGATCACACGCCCCTGAGTGCACACAGCAGGGGCCGGAGCAGCCATCACCATGGGGGCAGATATCCGAGCCGGGAGTACAGCAAGCGCAAAAGACACCAATGCTCCTGTAGCCCCTGCACCGCCAGAAAGGACAAGGATCGTGGGTCCAAGCGAAAACAACTCACATCCAGCCCCAGCCATGGATCCAGGCCACATAAAAGGGCCTCATCCCCTGCAAGGGTTCTCAAGGCAGCACAACAACCAGAGACATCTAACACACCCACGAGAGGGCTCCCTAACCAAGAAGCCATTCTGAAGCTGCTTTCCAGCCTCACAGATCTTCTATGTGACAGCTGCACAGATGCCCCAACCCCGGATGCGAATCCAGGGGGGCCACGGGACTCCACTCTTCCCATCCCAATCGAACACAGTGAGAATCCTCCAGACTCCAACCACAGCTATACCAGCAACGCCTCAGAAAATTCTGAGTCTCTATTCTTCCCCAGTATAGGTGAGGAGGAGGATACTCCCCCGCTTGGATCTGACTTCCCTACTAAGACCAAAGCGGCCTTGTTACCGAGTTCAGCGGGTGGATCCACCGAGCCATCTGCAGATACGGACCTAGGCCCATCAGCTACGCCACCTGAGGACCTCAAATACCCCAAGTTCCTGCATAAAGTGGCTTCCACCTTAAACCTTGTAACCTTGGAGACTGATCAAGCCGGACCGGAGGTTCTCATGTATCTCAACGCTTTGAAGACGCCGATCACCTTACCAGTCCATCAGCACCTCCTGGATACGCACGTCAAAGTCTGGCAGTGCCCGGCCTCGTCTCCGGCGTGCCCCAGAAAACTTGACACAAAATACCAGGTCCAACAAATGCCTGGGTTCAGCAAGAGTCAACTACCGCATCACTCCATCGTTGTGTCTTCCACTCTAAAATGGATCAAATTGTCATGCAACCACGCCAGTTCCCCCCAGGGAAAGATCCTAAACTTCTTGATGATGTTAGGAAAAAGGTCTTTCAAGAAGCCATGCTTAATGCTAGAATATGCGCACATCAGTTCCAACATATACTCTTTCAGGACTCCCTGCTGGCGACTCTGAAGGACACCTTGACAGCCCTTCCACCAGAGGAGAAAGCAAAAGCAATATCCACAATTGGGGACCTCAAAGAATGTGGAAAACACCTCATTAGCACCATACATGATGCCTTTGAGGTTGCTACATGCACAGCCAGCACTGCCATCTCCACCAGACGGTTAGCATGGCTGCGTGCCTCGGGTCTGTGTGAGGACACACACGAGCGCATCATAGATGCACCCTGCAATGGTGAGTCGCTCTTTGGAGAGAAAGTCGCTGACACCGTCAACGACATGAAAGAGCACTGCACCACCTTACAGACACTTGCTGAGGAGGGATTTGAGCGCAGCTCCCATACCAAAGGAAACTACAGCCATAAATCCCACCCCACTCACAAAGGATATAATGCTTACCACAAATGGCAGCAACCTTGCTATAAGCAGGCAGCATACCGACCCTCTTATGGAGCTCCACACCAGCAGAAACACCAAAGGGACAGAAAGCAAAAGAAACAACCGCCCCAGCCAGGGAAAGTCACCCCGTCCTTTTGACAATCAACCCACCGAAGAACGGGCAATCATTCCAGTGGGAGGACAATTGACCACCTTCTGGGACGCCTGGCGTCTGATTTCTACAGACACATGGGTCCTGCGGATCATTCAGGAAGGTTACCACCTGCGTTTCCTGTCCTACCCTTGCCAGCGTGCTGCCCAAACATCCAGCGACATCGAAGCACCTCAGCTAATGCGCCAAGAATTGCTACACCTCCTGGCATCCCAAGCCATCGAACTGGTACCCCACAATCAGATCAATCTGGGATTCTATTCCAGATTTTCCCTGGTACCCAAGAAATCGGAAGGGGTGCGCCCCATCCTTGACCTCCAAAACTTAAACAAGTTTATCTTCAAGGAGAAGTTCCGTATGTATTCTCTAGGATCGATCCTCCCCCTTCTCCAACCCGGGGACTGGATCGCGTCCCTGGACCTGCAAGACGCCTACACGCATGTCCCAAAACATCCATAGGATAGACAGTACCTGCGTTTCCAAGCCCTGGGGGGGCCATTATCAATACAAGGCTCTTCCATTTGGCCTCTCCCCGGCACCAAGGGTATTTACAAAGTGCGTGGCCATCACAGCGGCACACCTATGCAAACAGAGCATCCACGTCTTCCCGTACCTGGACGATTGGCTCCTATCATCACCATCACCGCGGGAAACTGTGTGGGAAATCAGATGGACTATCTGCTTCCTCACCTCCCTTGGATTCCTGGTGAACCATCAGAAATCACATCTAGTCCCCACTCAATGTCTGAAGTTCATCGGGGCCGTCATAGACACTGTGAAGGTGAGAGCCTTTCTCCCAGCACAGAGGGTGGAGAAGTTGGCCACTTTAGCTATGACAACTTCCCTTCAGCCAGTCTCCATGGCCCGGACCTTCCTTCACCTTCTGGGACACATGGCTGCCACCACACACGTGTTGCCCTTAGCGCGACTGCACATGCGCGCCCTACAATGGCGCCTACGGTCATGCTGGAACCAGCACACCCAACCTCTCTCCACCAACATTCCCCTTGACGCTCGCACCAGGAGGAGCCTCCAGTGGTGGACAGTCAAGCAAAACCTCATGGTGGGAAAGCAACTCTAACAACCCTGTCATCAGATCACCATCACTACCGATGTGTCCCAGACGGGCTGGGGAGCCCACATGGGTCAGCTACGCACGCAAGGGGCCTGGACAACAGAGGCGGACCTCCACATCAATCTTCTGGAACTCAGAGCCATAAAGTATGCACTGCAGGCATTCCAACCACACATCAGGAACAAGTCCATCCTCATGCAGACAGACAACCAAGTGGTCATGTTCTATATCAACAAGCAAGGAGGGACAGGCTCACAACCCCTATGCAAGGAGGCGCTCACCATCTGGGCACTAACCCTAGCGAGTCACTGCTGTATAAAAGCATCCTACCTCCCGGGCGAACAGAACTTCCTGGTGGACAGATTGAGCCAACAACTGAGCCCACACGAGTGAACCCTATGTCACCAGGCCACGGAAGACATCTTCCGCCGCTGGGGCCAACCGGAGATCAACCTCTTTGCGACAGACCAGAACAAGAAGTTTCACCTGTTCTGCTCCAAACACCCGTCAACGCACAGCGTGGCTTCGGATGCCTTCGATGTGTGCTGGGGGGAGTGGTCTCTTGTGTATGCCTTCCCATCCACCCCCCTGACCTCCAAAATGCTGCAGAAGGTGGTCCGGGACAAGGCACAGATCATCCTCGTTGCCCCATAATGGCCCCGACAGATGTGGTTCCCAACTCTACTACGCCTCGTGCAGGAGCAGCTCACCAGGATGGCGGCCTCATCCTGCACCCCAACCTGAAGGCCCTGGCACTAGCGGCATGTAGATTGAACGGCTGACCCTCGCGTCACTTAGCATCTCGGAGGAGGTGCAACACATCATCCTGTCAGCCAGACGACCATCCACCAGAAAATCATATGGACTCAAGTGGAAGTGGTTCAGCGTATGGTGTGCAGCCAAAGGGCTAAGCCCCCCAGCTGCCCAATTCCATCTGTCTTAGAGTACCTTGCCTCACTCTCCGAACAGGGACTCAAAACCAACTCTGTCCGGGTGCACCTATCCACCATTGCGGCCTTCCACGATCGCAAGGGCGACGGAACCATCGCTTCCGTACCCCTGGTGGTGAGCTTTATGAAAGGTCTAAACAACCTACGACCTCCAATACATGACCCGGCACCGGTGTGGGATCTGAACATTGTTCTGCAGCAGCTGACTCAGGCCCCCTTTGAGCCTATACTTGCAACTTCAATGAAGCATCTAACATGGAAAACTCTGTACCTGGTGGCCAACACCTCCACACGAAGAATCAGTGAGCTTCAGGCGCTGGTGGCACACCCACCGTACACTCAGCTCCTCTGGGACAGAGCCATCCTTCGCACTCACCCCAGTTCCATCCCAAAGGTGACCTCGGATTTTCACATCAATCAAACCATCGAGCTGCCCACATTCTACCTTGAGCCACACTCCTCCCCCGAGGAGGAGAGGCTACACACCCTCGACTGCACCAGAGCCCTCCAAGCCTATATCCTCAGGACAGGTCCTCTCCGGAAGGGCTCTCAGCTATTCGTATCCTATGATCCCAACAGACCAGGGCGCCCGGTCATGAAACGCACCATGGCCCAATGGATCTCAGACTGTATCTGCCTCTGCCACGAACAGGCGGGCGCACAGGCGGCGCCGAACATGGGACCACACCAGCTCAGGGCACTGGCAACCACTATTGCGAACCTGCGCTCCATTCCTCTGACCGATATCTGCAGAGCCGCCACTTGGTCCTCTGCTCAAACCTTCCAAAGACACTATTGCATGGACTTGGACATTCAGGCTCGCTGCGCCTTCGGCCAGGCAGTCCTTTCCACTGCCAACAACAACAACAGTGACGAGACTCTGGCCATGTCAGCCATTATGACTGAGACTTAGCCTCCGGCACTCTGGCCATGTCAGCCATTATGACTGAGACTTAGCCTCCGGCCACGTTGGCCTTGCTTTGGGCCATGTTGGCCATTTACTTTCCATACAGCCATGTTGGCCAGTTACTTCCGTTACAGGTAAGTAACCCAGTTATTTGCCAGAGCTCTGGGAACAGCAGGATATTGCTGGAGATCAGACTACAGAAAAGCACCACAGCTGCTTCTAGCCAGCAGAGTAATCTGAAACTAATTCTCACTCTGCTCTGAGAGGTTTCGCTAGTCAGTCATTTTTAAATGACACTTCAAAGGGGCACAGAAATGGGGAATGCTTGACCCTTATTAGCAAATAGGCTCCAGCCTCAAAACTATTCAAATTAAAGTAAACGATTCAGTGGCAGCTCAGTGGGAACTAATTTAGCAGAAGGAGGCAGCTCTGTTGCTCCAATTTAGTGACCGAGAAATGAAGACAAGTAGAGGCAACAAACAGTAAGTGCCTGATTCTTACTGCAGAACGCACTCAAAAAGTGAAATTTCATTTACATGAGTATGTAATTCAATTAAACGTGTAACTCAAAGAATTTCCAGCACATTGTGAAAATATGCAAATTGAAGCAAGAAGAGTGGTTGAGCTGCAGAGTTTCACCTTCAACTGCAAAACAAGAAAAGTCATGAACAGGTTATAATGTTGCTGGGGGCAATTTGAAGAAGCAGCATTTAATACAATGTTCTAGGGCATTTTTAGCCTGCATACACCACACTATACACACTCTAGAAAGCACCCACATGCTATTTGTGTGGGTGGCCAAGAAGGGTAAAATGGCATTCACACAAGTATGGGCACTATTTTACTCTTCTAACCTAAACACAGCCAGAAGGGTACCTCATTTAAAATTGAATAAAAGTGTATGTGTAATGGAAGAGCCCATGAGTACTTTTAGCTGCATAGAAGAAGGAAATTTGCAGTGAAGCCATGTTATCCGGATAAACAATTTTGAATGTTATCCTCCCCATTAACAGCAATAGCATGTACCACCACTGACACACACAAACGTCTCTCTCTCTCTGTATATGTATACATGTATATGTAAGATGATTTCGGTATTGTACATAGTTTTGTAAGATGATTTCCTTAAGTAAACAATCCTATCTTGTACATAGTTAAAGCTGTAACCTAATCATGTTAAACCATGTTCTATGTAAAAAATGTTGTTCCTTTGTAAACCAGCCCTGATCTTGGGAAGGAGCGGTAGAAAAATAACAATAAATAAATAAATACATACCTATACAGAGTCACACAAATGTCTTCATCCCCTTATATATTTTTCACCTTCTGCTGTCTAAGAAATACAACTCAATGATTTTTCAAGAGCATTGGTACAGATGAAGAAAAAACAATGCATTAACACAATATACTCTATACGTTCAACATGAAAGAGCAATTTTAGAAATATTAAAAAAAAATTAGGAATAAGAAGCCAAAAGATCTGGATTGAATAAGTCTTTAACACCCCTTGATCCAACACTCAATTGAAGCCCCTTGTGCAGAAATAAGTGTTAACTGACTTTGCACATTGGGTGGTGCAGGTTTTGCCCATGCTTTTTGGTACAATAGCTCAAGCTCTTTTGGGTTTGCTGGGGATTGTCTGTGGACTGCAGTCTTTAAGTGTTGCCACTGATTTTCTGTTGGATTCAGGTCTGGGCTTGTATCACCCATGTGTATCTACACTATCTCTAGTCCCCTCTCTGTTGTGTGTCTGTCTTGCTTAGATTGTAAGCTCTGTTGAGCAGAAACTGTCTCCCATGTGTATATATGCAGCACTGTGTATGCCTTGTAGTGCTATACATATGATAAGTAGTAGTAGACTGGGCCATTGGAAGACATTCACTTTCTTCTTGTTGAGACACTCCTTTGTTACTTTTGCTTTGTGCTTAAGATCATTGTCCTGCTGATAGATGAATCTTCTTCCCAATCCCAGGTTTATGGCAGACTGGAATGGATTTTCCTCCAGGATCTCTCTGTATTCCGCACCATCTACCTTTCCCTTGATCTTCACAAGTTTTCATGTCTCCAGTGCTGCACAACATCTCCACAACGTCCTTTACTGTAGCAATGGTGTTAGTAGGGTGATGTGCAATATTTGTTTTATGCCACACGTATCACTCAACATTGAGACCGAATGTTCTACCTTGGTCTCCTCCAGAGCAGGATATAAGCACAGACAATCTAGGAATGTGCCTAGAGACCAAATGTTTAGGAGGGCTTCTCCCGCATGTAATAACTGAAGGGCTCCAATGGAAGATTTTTGCTCTGGTGAGCCAATTGTTGGCAGAAAGAAGAAAGGGGGGTAGGAGGGAGTGGGGAACTGGAACTACGGCTACTTGCAGAGGTCTCACTGTTGTCTCCACTTATTGTGCAGTGAGCAATGCTTCTTATCTGCTACTTCTTCCTCTACCAGTTCTCCTCTACAGTCAACCACTCAGGATCCCATTTGTGGGAGTTTAAAATGTATTTATATTACAGTTGGGCAGGGGAAATCCAACTTGCTTGTTTTCCTAGGGTCCATCAATGGTCTTATCCAACCACAAGACCTTCCTCCCAGGACCATACCAAGCTGAAAATGCGCCCTGTGCGACTTTCAAATATGGTGCACCGTCTACCCAGCTGCGCACAAGAACATGCTCTTGTTGGGCTTTCTGAAAGCCCAATGATATCAGCGCCCCCTTCTGTACTTGTGTCCTGTACAGCCGCAGCACTCACACTGCCCTTGATATGGCCCTGCTGCCCGCACTTGCATGCAATGTCCTCTCACAGTCACTCTGCAGCACATCATATGGCTTTTCCTCAGCAGTGGCTTTCTTCCTGCCACCTTTCCATTCAGGTCATTCTCATAAAGTAATCCTGAAATTGTTGAGCAGTCAACATTTTCCCCTTCTCAGTCACAGACCTCTGTAGTTCTTTTAAAGTAACTTTAGGCTTCACAGTGACCTTTCTCAGCAGTTTCCTTAACTTATGGCTGGTGACTTTGGAGGGCTGGCTTGATTGAAGCGGTGTCTTGATGGTGCCAAACTGTTGTTGCTTTACATTGACACTGGATCTCACAATGCCAAAAGGATATTCAAACACACTGAAATTTTCTCAAGAGTCTTTATCCAGTCTGTACCATTATCCTTTCAGAAGCTCTCTATCTGACCATATTGAAACCTTTGTCTCAAATTCACTTCATACAACAGAAACAGCTTGATCTTCATGGAGGAGTATCCAGAACAGTTCAACTACTGTGATTAGACACAAGTGGACTCTCTTTAACTTATTGTGTGCCCTGTTAAGATAATTTTTGGAAATGGAACTAATTTGGATTGGCTATGACCAAGGGTGTGAGGACCTACTGTATGTGATCAAGATTTTTAGGTTTCTTATTCTTAATTACTTTTTGAATATTTCTATAATTGTTCTTTCGTTTTAAAATGTGGAGTAAGTTGTGTAGACCACTAAAATAAACTTCTGGTTTAATAGATTTTGAATTGTATTTTTTAGACAGCAGAATGGGAAAAATGTGCAAAGATGTGAAGACTTTAGTGAAGATGACCTGAAACTTTGCTTCTCATGATCAAGGAACTTAGGGGTATGTTTACTAAACTGCGGTAATCGTGAATAACGCGCACTGTATAACGTTAACGCTCGTTAGCACGTGCTAACGAGCGTTAACGTTATACAGCACGTGTTATCACGCGCTAACGAGCGTAATGCTCCACGGCGCGGTAAAACACCGCAGAAGGTGGAGAGAGGGTGGAGAGAAGGGGTCAATGGGCGGAGAGTGGGCGGGGAGAGACTCCCTTCACACGAACACGCTGAAATTCAGAGCTGAATGCCAACGCGAATGAAAACCTACCGGTAAAAGCACTTTAAAGGGGAGAGAAACAATTTACATGTCAGCAATGTACAGCCTAGGCAGGGAAACCAAAAAAAGGTGATGTGTGATACATGTGCACAGAACAAAAGGGCACAGAAACACTGAAAATGACCCCAACAAACTGGAAAAAAACAACACCCAAGCTGGCCAATAGTGGTATCAATGAGAAACATCAACCCCCCTTCCCCCCCGAGTAAGTTCCATAGAACAGATATAAATCGTGGAAGGGTCCATACTCTGTCCCCATACAAGGTGCATGGGCCCACAGTGAAATAGCGCTGCTCAGGGATTTCCCCAAACATCGGACAGGGTTCCTATGGCATGCACATGTCCCGCAACATCAGGGCGGGCATGTCGGAATGAGCAACCGGGCAGATGCTGGAAAAGGGGATACAGAGGGCTGCAGGCGGCACATGCTGTGGTGCAGCTGGGCCACAGTGGGGACTAGGGTGATGCCTAGCTGGCCCATAGGAATGCTGAAACAGTAGAGCAGCCAGACAGCAACTGCTGAGGGCCCAACATGGGCAGGAGTGTGCTTCCCACAGTGTCACAGGGAATAGTACCCAGCAGGTACACCCAATGGCACGGAACATTGGCAAGTGGTGATGGGGGACAGCGTGGACAGCTATGCAGGCACCCCTACCCCAGAACCCGCACCATAGGCAGCCGCCTACCTGCACACTGGATGGCCTGAGACTGCGCACCACCAGCTCCACCAGCAGAAGGGCATGTCAGCATGGTGGCTGAGGGATACTGGTAGTGGAGGGGGCAGTGGCAGCTGCCCACAGCAGACCGTGGCCTAGCCCTGAGTAGGTGGGTGCCGTGCACTGCAACAGACAGGCCCTGTCTGACCAACAGTCATGGTAGCACCAGGGAATGCACCATCCTGTGAGAACATGGTGGTGCAGTGCACAGAACCAGTATATTCAGAAGCAAAAGGTCACAGGTTCAAGTCCCAGCTGTGGTTACCGCCAACCCAGTCCTCATATTTTACCCACTACTGTAACGTGCTAATACAGACAGAACCGTTCTTGCAGATGACGTAAACATGCCCAAAACACCCACATTTTACCCTACAGAGCACAGACACCATAAACATGCACATTACCTAGAGCAGAGCCTCCCAAATGCAGTCCTGGAGGGCCAAACACCATTCCGGTTCCATGCTGCCTCTGATGAAGATGCCTGTGCTGCATTTCTATGCGCCACCCCCATGGTATGCAGATTTATCTCATGCATATTCATGAGGGACAGCATGAAAACCCGAACAGTGTTTGGCACCGCAGGATTGGAGTTGGGAACCTCTGCCATAAAGAAGCAGCCAACAGGGGCAGACACACCCGCACCCACAGGCCCCATTATCCACAGCCTCCTGGGGAGGCAGGACTTTGGGCTCTGCGTGCATCTCCCAATACTAGCACATGCATACCATAGTAATGCCACCCTAAACCTGGGAATATGGTACACATCTATCAAAAGGTTGCTATGATTACTGGCAGATAGCAATTCCTAGGTTAAGTACAATTTCCTGAGTGAGCTGCATCATAGCAACCTTTCTGATGTCTGTGGAGTGTGCTACAGGTCTTGTGTCTGACAGTGTTTACCAACCTGGGGAGTGACTCCTACAGTATTGCGTACCATAGCCATGCCTGCACTGTGCCCAGGACTGGTGTGGTGGCCTGGGCTGCCCAAAACCTCTATAGTTGCACAATGCTGGCATAGGTGTGGGGAGTGTGTGTCTGTCTATCCAGTGTGTGCTGGCTTCCAACACCCTCCACAGCCCACACTGCTAGCACTGTTGCCAGTATTGGCCTGCCAATGTGCATAATGAGGAGCAAGGTACCGTGGGAATAGCCTGGATAGGGTGGCCTGGCCTTGCCGCATCTGCGCAGGGCATAGGGCAATAGCTCGGACATTGTAGTGCCCGGGACCACCTGCATGGACAGAGTGGCCACAGCATGTCCTGCTGGGAGGTCACTCTCACCCTGACTGAGCAGTGACCACGGCATGGCTAGGTTCCCCCATAGTTCTATATAGCATTTCTCTCATGTGATATATATGGGTGTCCTTTTGGGGCCCAATCACTGACTTATCTGCTTGGTGTGTATGCTGACATCCCCGTTCCGGGTACATGCATCTCCTCCAGGACCATGCACTATGGACTAGCTGGCGGACTGTCTGCAGCTAGTATGTGTCTTGCTGGAACACCTTGCAGGGTGCAGCTGCTGGAGAATGTCAAATAATGGTGGGGGGCAGCTGAGCATTTCCAGGCATGCCATCTGTCTGCTATTGCGTTATGGATGTGTGCCGCTCTGTCTGTTCCCCAGCAGGACCGCTGTTGCTGGTCCCCGCTGCCATTGCAGGGAGGTAGACTGTGGATCTATTGGTGGGTGATCCTGAGCCCCAGAGGGTGGGTTGTGTGGTGGTACATAATCTGCCTATGGGTCCATTCACCCCCCCCCCCTTTACCTACAGCAGGTAACGATGGCACCAATACAGGATATGCACTAGTCTGGGTGCAACAGCGCCCATAGGGACTAGACATGACCGGGACATACAGCAGGACACAGATGTATCCTAGGTGTGTCTAACGGACCTACCTATCACACACTGATGGGGACCTGCAGCATGGCATATTTCAGCCATGCAAGGTGCTGTGGACCTGGTGCTGGGCGCCCCACCTCAACCTCAGGGTTGGCACTGTACCCGCACAATGTGACTGTCTGTGGCTACTCTGTGGCAGTGCCACACACGGTCTGTTCCCCCTACAAGGCCGAGGTGCGGTGGGGGTGCATACCCGATCTTGTGCCCATCTCTCGACTGCTGATTTGCATGTGCAGTGCATCATGGGTACAGGTGAGTTACCCCTATCCTGGTAACCACAGCAGAATGTGGGTGTGGTGCCGTGCAGTCCTCCTGTAGCCAGCCATTTGTTTGTTAGCAGCTCTAGCCCACTGGTTACTTCACTGCCTGTGGAGCCAGAGGTCATGGGTTCAAAATCCACAGTGGGGTTCATCAATAGGGCTGTCTTAGGCATTGTCTATTTTTATTGTATATTAGTTCTGCCAGCAGGACCACCCTCAGGGTACTGTCCCCTTAGGGTGGGTCATAAGGCGCCCTATAGGGTGCTTTATACGGCGCCCTATAAAGCGCCTTATAAGGTGCCTTATATGGTGTCCTATAGGGGACATTATAGGATGCCTTGGCAGACAGCGCACTTTATAATGTGCCCTACGGAGTGCCCTCTAGGGTGCCTTATGTGGCACCTTAGGTTACGCCACTGTGAGGGTGTGTTTGCTGGCAGCACTATTCAGATACAACTAAACTTCCTCACAGCCCACTACTTAACCCTTTCCAGGCCAAGCCCAGTACTTTCGGGATCCCAACTTCTGCCTATATATTCCTATCAAATGGTATATAATACATGACCATGCCAGAGGCAACGTCACTATTGGAACATATTGGATACGACGGGTACAATTTTCCTGACATGTGCAAACATTAACCCGGCTGCAGAATGTGGATTAAAATATTATAGTAGGCCTCCAAAGGGTTACACATGACGCCTCAGCCAGCCTTATTCATTAGGCACACTGGGGAATCGAACCCATGACCCTTGTACCATCAGTCTGTGTAGTAACCATTGTGCTACAGCTCTGTTTCTGTATTTGGGTGTCTGCGCGCTGTCTTAAGCTTGCGCGCAGTAGCGCGTGTGCTGTAGCAATCGTTGCTGCACGGCACGTAATAACGCGCGCAACTGCGCGTTATCGGTTACAATGTACCGCCCATGTCTTTTTTTGGCTTTCCTTCCACTACCGCGGCTCCTAACGCAAATCACACTAACGCAGTTTAGTAAACATACCCCTTAGTCTTAAAATAGGCCTGCACCTTAACATTAAGAAGACAAAGATCCTGAAAACTAGCAAAATTAATAAGTTCATCATTGATGGAGAAGAAATTGAAATAGTTGACAACTTTAACCTACTTGGATCAACAATCAATAAAGAAAGGGCAAGCAATCAAGAAATCTGACGACACATTGCTCTTGGCAGAATGGTTATAAAGGACTTAGACAAGATTCTCAAGAGTAGAGATGTCTCTCTCCATACAAAGATTCAACTTGTCCAAGTCATGGTATTTTCAATAACATCATGCAAAAAATGCAAAAGTTGGACAGTGAAAAATATAGACAGGAGGAAAATCAATGTCTATTCTCAAGACTCATCTTTTCTGTCAAGCATTCAATCTCCCTCCCCCCACTGATGATGTCCTTCCCACTTAGCCTTTTATTCCCCCCCTCCCTCTTATTTATCAATTTTCCCCTCTCCGCTGGTGTCATGTTCCCCTAGTCTCGCCTCTCGCTCCACCTATATCTGGTTCGAGTCTCCCTCTCCTCTCCTCACTCCTTTAATTTTTTATTGTTTTTAAGTTTTTATTATTATTATTATGGTTTTAAATTCTGTTGCTCTGCTGCTTTCTGTTGCCCCTCTTTACTTTCTGCTATTTCTTTTACTGTCCTATTATTATTTGGCGTTCTTTTCTTCCTTTCCTTTGCCAGCAGCTGTCACCTTTTTATGATTGTACACCGCCCTGATGCTTCGGCCTGGGCGGTTTATCAAATGTTTTAATAAAGATAAAGATAAAAGATAAATGCCTTTGAATTATGGTGTTGGTGATGAACACTGTGTATATCATGGACTGAATAACAAACCAGTCAGTACTAGAGGAGATCAAACCTAAGCTTTCCTTAGAAGCTTAGTTGACAAGACTTTGGCTTTCATTCTTTGAACACAACATACAAAGAGAGAGGTCGTAAGAGAAAGACATCATGCTTGGCAAGGTAGAAGGTCAACAGAAAAGATGAAGGCCAGCAATGAGATGGATCGATACAATAATAGCAGCTATGGGTGCCACTTTATCAACAATGAGCCACCTGACTGAAGACCAAACACAATTTAGATCAACTATCCAGAGAGTCACCATGAGTCAACACCAACTCGACATCACTTAACAACAAAAACAACATGAAGACTTTTACACGGGCCTGTACCTATATTTCTCTATCTGACTTTCCATGCCCCTGCGTATCTCTGTGTGTGTATCTATCTATTTACACAAACCCATATAAACACAGAGATACGCAGGGGCATGGAAACTCAGACATTGAAAAAGAGAGATGAGACATATGTGCACTCGCATGATGGATACAGATACAAAGAGACCTAAATGGCCAATCTTTTCAATGGAGAAAGGTGCATAGTGGAATACCCCAGGGATCTGTGCTGGGTCCAGTGCTTTTTAACATATTCATAAATGACCTGGAAATTGGAATGAGTGAGGTGATCAAATTTGCAGATGACACAAAATTATTCAAAGTTCTTAACATGCAAGATGATTGTGAAAAATTGCAAGAGGACCTTGCTAAATTGGAAGACTGGACATCCAAATGGCAGATGAAATTTAATGTGGACAAGTGCAAAGTTATGCACCTAGGAAGGAACAACCCAAACTATAGTTACATAATGCAAGGTTCCACATTAGGAACCACCACCCGGGAAAAAGATTTAGGTGTCACCGTGCATTGAAGCCCTCTGCCCAATGTGCAGCAGCAGCCAAGAAAGCAAATACAATGCTAGGAATCATAAGGAAAGGAATGGAGAATAAAACAAAGGATATTATAATGCCTCTGTATTGTTCCATGGTGCGACCACACCTTGAATATTGGGTGCAATTCTGGTCACCATATCTTAAAACGGATATAGCAGAATTTGAAAAGGTACAGAGAAGGGCCACCAAAATGGTAAAGTGGATGGAAGGATATATCTACGAGGAAAGGCATAAAAGGTTAGGGCTTTTCAACTTGAAAAAGAGATGGCTGAGGGGAGATGTGATAGAGATTTATAAATTAATGAATGCAATGGAATGGATAAATGTAGATCGGTTGTTTACGCCATCAAAAAGTAGAAAGACCAGAGGACATGCAATGAAAGTACAATATAACCCATTTAAGACTAATAAGGAAAATATTTTTTCACTCAATGGGTAATCAGACTCTGGAATTCATTACCAGAGGATGTAGTAAAAGCTGTTAGTGTAACTAGATTTAAAAGAAGTTTGGACAAATTTCTGGGGGGAAAGGTCCATAAACCACTATTAAAGAGCACCTGGGAAATCCACTGCTTACCCATTGGACAAGCAGCACCTTTTGGGAACCTGACTGGTACTTGTGACCTGGATTGGCCACAGTGGGAAACAGGATACTGGGCTTGATGGACTTTGGTCTGACCCAGTATGGCATGTCTTATGTTCTTATGCAGACACACACAGCCACCATTGAAAGAGAAGGAAGGCAGGGACATAGAAACCCAAGTGTTCATATAAACGGACAGAGATACAAAGGCAGGTACAAAGACACATATACAGAGGCATAGAAAAGAGCTGACAGATAAATACATATATATGTATATATAGATGGGGTTACCAAGACACAAAGACAGACAGATGCATACACAGTGAGGTGCTGACACACAAATACAATTATACACAGGTGCGTGCACCTGGCCTTATACACTCACAAATGCACACACCTACACAAGCTGATTGCTAAGACTCCTCTTTTCTCAAGTTGCCAACTGCCAAATAGCTCTCCACCCACAGAGAACATGTTTACACAGCAAACAGCCAGAGTGCTGCGTGCCCTCATGCCAGAGCAGCATACTGAGAAGGGCCTGAGCCAGGAGGTTGTTTACTGGGAAATGCTTTCCTGCTGCCCACCTCCTGACCCATCAAGGACTAGGAAGAAGCCTGTGTTTTAAAGCCACAATTCCTGATGGCCAGGATAGAAAGTGCCAGATGACATCCTGTCTGCAGTGGTCGATGGAAAGAGCTTCCAAGTGACCCATTTCTTGGAAGGAGTCCCTTTCCCATCCTAGTTTTCAGCCTAAATCCTGGTACATTGTAGTATTCTAAGTCCATGCTCCTTTCATTTGCCATAAGCTCTTCTAATCGGAGAAAATATTTTTTCACTCGGTGCGTAATCAAACTCTGGAATTCATTACCAGAGGATGTAGTAAAAACTGTTAGTGTAGCTGGATTTAAAAGAAGTCTGGACAAATTCCTGAGGGAAAGGTCCATAAACCACTATTAAAGAGAACCAGGGAAATCCACTGCTTACCCATTGGACAAGCAGCATGGAATCTGTGCACCTTTTGGAAACCTGACAGGTACTCTCATAAGTCCCACAGAGCTTCATAAAAAGGGAAGGTAAACAACCAGGACAGACAGAAAGTCTTCCTCTAGATTAGAAGCTGACTCACCTGGCCATTCAGGAGGTGTCAATCTCAGCTGGGCTACAGTGCTATGAGACATGACTCACAGCTACCTGGGGTTTTTCTAGTGCCTGCTCTTCTAGCTCTGCCATTGCAGTGATGGCCCTTGGCTGCAGACTGCAATCCCCTCAGGAACCCTGAAGCCCAGACAGCAGATAACACTGTTGTACAATGGCTGAGATTCCTCTCTACCTGGGAACGGAGACCGGGCCTGAGAGTTTAATCCGAGTTCCTTCACACGGCAGCATTCAGTGCCACTACTGTGCCAGCTCGATATACTTTTTTTTATAGGACAAAGTTCTGGTAACAAGATTGGATCATCATAAGAATTATATGAAGATGAAGTTGGACATCTACTGATAAATCTTGTGTTGGCTCAATATAAGGTACCATGACCTACAGGGATCATGTTAAAAAAAGAAAAACTACAGGTTTTTTTGCATACTGCACTGCTGACTTTGATTCCAGCAACTCTAGGAGTGGTCTTTGGATCTCTGCTGATTTTTATGGAGCCAGTCTCAGATTACAGAACCACAAAGTAGAAGAGTAGACTAATGGTTCCAGCTGGGAACCAGGGAAGCCAGGGTTCAAGTACCGCTGATGCTCCTTGTGACCTTGGCAAGCCACATGACCCTTCATTGCCTCAGGAACACACAGCTTGAGTTACTAGTGTGCATTACCACATTAGCATGCGCTAAGACTGTTAGTGCGCTATTAGACACCAGGGGCCCGATATTCTTCTGGGCAGGCTATGCACTGCTACCGCCCACCGACCCTTAACCCCAGATATTCAATGCTGGGGTCGTATGCAGGACCGGCATTGACTATCCAGGAATCACTGCACACACCAGAAGCTGCATTAGGTAACCGGGCAGCAGTGATATTGCATGTTGCCTGGTTAGCTCCTGCACCGAAAGAAAGGCGAGAGTTTTCCTCGCCTATCTTTTCGGGGCAGATCGCTAACCGGGCAGCGTGCAGTATCTGCTGCCACCCGGTTATCGCATGTCGCTGCCTCCACACCGCCCCAGAACACCCCCAACATGCCCTGGTGCTAACCAGATAGCATCAGGTCATGAAGGGGAGTTAGAAGGGGATATTCAATGGCACTAACCATGTAAGTGCCGTTGAATATCCCGATTTAAAGCATTTACACAGTTTACTGGGCTATAAACCATGTAAATGCCTTTCAAATATGGGGTCCTAGGTCTCATAGCATAAAATGGGGTTTACAGTAAATTAACGCATGTTAACAGTGTTAGTGCGTGTTAGTAACTAGCTATTAAATTACAAGTCCTCTGGGGCTAAAGGGATACCAACCGCAACTGAATGAAATGTGCTGCCTTAAGCGTCCAATGAAAAGGTGTGAGTGAAAGCCAAATAAATACAGAAGCAGCGCTGTAGGCTACTGGACATTGACTTCAGTGGAGGGTGGGACATAAACATAAGAACATAAGACATGCCATACTGGGTCAGACCAAGGATCCATCAAGCCCAGTATCCTGTTTCCAACAGTGACCAATCCAGGTCACAAGTACCTGACAGGTTCCCAAAAGGTGCACAGATTCCATGCTGCTTGTCCAAGGGGTAAGCAGTGGATTTCCCCGGTCCTTTTTAATAATGGTTTATGGTCTTTTTCTCCAGGAACTCATCTGAACCTCTTTTAAATCCAGCTAAATTCCAGAGTTTGATTAAGCATTAAGTGAAAAAATATTTTCTCTGATTAGTCTTCAATGTGCTACATTGTAGCTTCAAACCATAACCATTGCATGTCCCCTAGCCTTTCTACATTTTGAAGGAGTAAACAAGTTTTTTTTAAACTGCCTCTAATGTTTCGATTGATTTTTACGTTTTTTGGTGCGCTGAATCCAAATCTGGTAACCAATTTGCTCCATCACGTACAGATTTTTTGCTACATTGGGTTAGCAGTTTGAGGTGAACGTTTCAGATTGAGTGCGATCGAGATAAAAGTTTCTTGGATGAATTCTTTATACTAATTGTTTAGTAGTTATTCAAATAAGAATAAAGAAAATTGTAACAAGGCAGCACATAAGAATAGAGTAATGTCAACAAAACACACTGTGATGGTAGCAAAATTGTCTGCACTTAAAACAGCCACATACATGTGCACAAACATTGAGCATATAAGAGCGAGGTTAGACACAAAGCAAAGCAAAGAAATGTGCAAAAAATGTTGTACAGGTATGTATGTAAGAATAGAAAACGCAAACAGCACATTGCAATACATGAAGACAAACACCCGATGGTGTGAAAATAAAATTCTAATAAATGAGATCCGACACTGTGGTAATAACTAGCAAATTTTTATTTCAAAGTTTAGTAAAAACACGATATTTGTCAACACAGTTTAGATTTTAAAGTCATTCTTGGGTCAATCAATCTCCTGGTGGGCCCGTTTCTTCTTCCCCCGAATGCTTCTCTTGGTGTGCTGCTTGGCGTATTTTTCATCTGGGGTTTCCCGCAGCAGCAACCAGCAGAAATCAGCCATCATAGTGGTGTTCCATCTTCCTTGGTACCTTCTCTCTGCGTCTTTGATGTCCTGGTGAAACCTTTCACCTTGTTCTTCACTGTACGCCCCCAAGTTTTCGGGAAAGTAGTTCACATGGGAGTGCAAGAAATGGACTTTCAGGCTCATGTTACAGCCTTGTTCTTTGAAGGCATTGAGCATCCTGGCAACAATATCCTTATAGTTCTCATCCCGCCTGTTCCCCAAGAATTTGAGAACAACATCCTTGAAGGAATCCCAGGCTTCTTTTTCCTTCTCAGACATCGTTTCAGCGAATGCTCCATCTGAAATGAGTTTCCTTATATCAGGGCCAACAAACACTCCTTCCTTTAGCTTTGCTTCAGAAAGTCGGGGGAACTTTGAGCAAAGGTACCGAAAGCACTCACCATCTTTTGGAAGGGACTTGATGAATTGCTTAATGAGACCCAACTTAATGTGGAGAGGTGGTAATAGAATTTTATCACGAGGTACCAAGCTCTCATGAAGAAAATTTTCTCACCGGGTCTCAAATACTCCCGAATTGGCCAGTCTTTTTTCCCCCAGTGTAGGTCGCGGGCCCGGCTATCCCACAAGCAAAGGAAGCAGGGATATTTGGTGAAACCGGATTGCTGCCCTAATAGCATGGATAGAATTTTAAAGTCTCCACAAATCATCCACTTATGCTCATCATAACAAATCTTCTGAAGAATCAGGGCCAAATTCTCGTATTTTTCTTGGAGAATAACAGAGTGAGCAATAGGAACTGAAGCGAATGTGTTGCCATTATGAAGAAGAACACCTTTTATGCTGTCTTTTGACGAATCAATGAACAGCCGCCATTCAGCAGGATCATACTTGAGTTTAAACTTTTCCATCACTCCGTATATATCGTTGCAAAATACCAAATCTTCCTCTTTGCTGAAATACTTCAAAAATTGTGTCTCGCGGTTGCGGTACCAATAAAAAGTTGTTCCTGGTGACAATAGATTTTTCTGTTTAAGCCGAGAACCTAGCAGTTGGGCAGCATCTTTTGGGAGTCCTAAATCCCGGACTAAATCATTCAATTCAGCTTGAGAGAAAAGTTCAGGTTTCGGATCTGGTTCAGTTTCAAACTCGGAAGTACTGGACTCATCGGGAAAAGTCATCTGATGAGTCTCATCATGATCAGAACCGTCCACACAAATATGATCCAAAGATTTTGGTGGTTCAGGCACAGGTACTTCGTTGCTATGAGGCATAGGCCTAATTGCTGAGGGAAGGTTGGGGTAACTTATTACGTTCTTATTTTTTAAGTTGTATCCCTTCACAATGCAAGAGCAAAAATAGCAGTCACTGCTGTGGTCTCTTTGTTCACGCCACATCATAGGTATTCCGAAACGAAATGCTTGTTTTTTACCTTTCATCCATAAGCGTAGATCTTCCTCACATGTCTTGCACACTTTGTGAGGAGCCCACGGTTTGTCTTGATCGCCTAACTTCAAACCGAAATAGGCGAAATATACTTTTTTAATAAATGCAGAAATGTTCCTCTGCCGCTTTTTCACGGTATATTACCCACAAATAAAACAAAAACTGTCCGGAGAGTTGACGCAACCTCTGGCTCTGTGAGCCATCACAAATACACAGCACTGCAAACTACAACTGTAGTGAACCACTTCGGAATAAAGCTGGATTACGACTGAGCAAACAAAAGGTAATAATGAACTTGCAAGAAACTGAAATTTGACAGGAACATTCATGTCGCAACCACCGTGTTTGAGCGAGCGAACGAGGCGAGGCGAACAGGAAAGAATATGCGCCAGCGCGAGTACTGGATTTAGCCCCCCGCTTCCCAATTGTCCTGTTAATGTATAAAATGAATACAAAACACTCTAAAATATCATGAGGGAGTGTTTCTAGTTAGTTAACCATTACAACCTCTATTTTGGGCCAAGAAAATAAAGTGCAGTCGGCTAAAAAGAAATTATGTGAACATTCCTTATATGGGTAAGAAATCTAATTTTGCAAGAAAACGTGACGTGATGGAACATTTTGGCTATTTTTCCTGGATTCAGCACCCCAAAATCTATAGGAATCAGTTGCAAAACTGGAGGCAGTTTTTTGGTAGTGTACCTGTGCAATCGATCTACATTTACCCATTCTATTCCATTCATTATTTTATAGACCTCTATCATATCTCCCCTCAGCCATCTCTTTTCCAAGTTGAAGAGCCCTAACCTTTTAAGCCTTTCCTTGTGGTTATATCCTTCCATCCCCATTACCATTTTTATCACTCTTCTCTGTACCTTTTCTAATTCTGTTGTATCCTTTCTAAGATATAGTGACTAGTACTGCACACAATATTCAAGGTGTGGTCGCACCATGAAGTGATACAGAGGCATTCTAATATTCTTTGCTTTATTTTCCATTCCTTTCTTTAAGATTCCCAGTATTCTATTTGTTTTCTTGGCCACCTCTGCATGCTAGGCAAAGGATTTCAGCATATTATCCACAATGACTCCTAAATCCTTTTCCTGGGTAGTGGTTCCTAATGTGGAACCTTACATCCTATAACCATAGTTTGGGTTGTTCTTCCCTAAGGGGGTCATTTTAGAATACAAATAAGGGGTCTGTACGTGCAGCATAGACATTTATGTGCTGAGAACATCCCAAACCATATTCTGAAACACTGCTATCATACACGTACACGGCGCTAGCACAAGGATCTCAGAACATGCTCAGAAGGGGCGGAACGGGAGCGTGGTCAGCCACGGAGATGCACAAAGCGTATTCAAGAAAGGCCTGTGTTCATTTTAAGTGTTTCCCGGAAACATCCATGTTATTTCTTCTGAAATGTGATATAAGGCTAGGACTTAGAAAATATTCTGCTGTGCTCTGTAATTTGTCCCATATAGAAGAATGGTTGTGACAAGTATGTGCTGAACCGGTGTGACTGCAGTCTGACAAAATACAAGATGCAGTTATAAAGAACAGAAAGCAGAGGTGAAGGAATGTTGTAAGGTAAAGAAACATTTATAAACACCCTTGCAGAAATGTTAAGAAGAGCAAGAGTGTTTATTCAGGCTATGCTGAAATGTGCTGTTTGTGCTAAAACAGCTGATCTAGGGGACCTTAACAAATCCTGTGTTCTGAAAATTGGGGCTGCTGATGTAAGAACAGTATGTGAGTGAGCCTGGAAACAAATCAGGTTGCAGTGAGAAAGAGAGATCATATGTGTAGTCCTGGGATGTCATGCGATTATGGCATAGCAGCTGTTAGCCATAGATTTGGTTTGGCAGAAAGATGTCTTTTGTGACTGCAAGTGAGAGTGTGTGGTGCAGGGGTATGTATACAGACTGACATATGCCACGATGGGACAGGTGGGTCTGCTGTGAGGAATGCCAGCACTCATATATGTAGTAATCAGATGCCATAGCCAAAAGGCCATACTACTACCACTACTACTATGACTAATAATTTGTATAGCGTTACAAGGCATACACAGCACTGCACAGACACACATACAAGATGGTCCCTTCTCAGCAGAACTTGCAATCTAGTCAAGACGGCAGCTGTGGACAGGATACATTTAGAGGGAATGGTAAGGAAACACAAGGGAGCTTAGGCGGATCAGATCCAAAAGCAGCAACAAAGAGGTGAGTGTTCAGCCTGGATTTGGGAAGGGCCAGAGAAGAAGCCTGATGTACAGACACAGGTAGTTTGTTATAGGCATAGAGAGCAGCAAGGTGAAAGGAGCAAAGTCTGGATTTGGCAGTAATAGTGATCTGACAGGTGCGGCGTTTCGTCGGAGGGATGTAGGGAGAGATAAGAAGGGAAAAGTAGTGCGGAGCAGCAGAATGAATGCACTTATAGGCCATAGGCATGAAAAGAGCATACAATTGCTGCTCAGCAATATTATGCATCCTTTGGGAAACTGTAATGTTAGTTCTGCGTTTTGTGCACTTGGTAAGGGTCCATCCTTAGCAGTTTAATGTATGTTTGTAGAGATGACCAAGGCAGGAATTACAGAGGCCAGTTCCTAATGCCAAGTACCATTTGATGTAAGGTATGTCCTGACATACAGTACATGTTCATATTTACATTCTCTCATACTATATTAGGGTGCACAGGGATTACGTAGCACCTTTCAGGGCCTGTAGAGGACTGGTATGTGGTCTAAGTTGCAGCAGCAGTCATTTCTCATTGGTATTCATGTCTAGTTTGCAACAGCACACTACTGTCAGTGTGAAGAGCAGCTTAGGAGATGCATGTTTTTCCCAAGGGGCATGGCATCTGCGGGTATATTGCGGAGACAGGCAGGATCCGAAACGTGTAACTTTTCAGAAAATGGCAGCCGTGGAGATGTTTACCCGTGTCCGATATTATTGATGGGGGGCAGGTTTCTCCATTATATCGCATGGACGGTGCATGCACCTGTGTATACACAAGATGTGTGCATGAGCCTGATGAATAGCGCTTTGCCCGTGCTGCATCCAACATATCGACTTCCCCGATTTCGGACCCACAGGCACGTCTCGACCCATGGATGCGGAATTCGGTTCAAAAGGGGTCCATTTTTAGTTTAGACGTGTCGGCAGGCCAGACGTACATGCTATGGAATTGGTCTCCATGTGCATAACTTTGCACTTGTCAACATTACATGTCATCTAAGAACATAAGAACATAAGATATGCCATACTGGGTCAGACCAAGGTCCATCAAACCCAGTATCCTGTTTCCAACAATGTTCAATCAAGTTCACAAGTACCTAGCAGTTTCCCCAAAAGACACAGGTTCCATAATGTTTGTATTGGGTCAAGCAGTGGATATTCTGGGTCCCCTTTAATAATGGCTTATGGATCATTCCAGGAACTTGCCCAACCCTTTTTTAAACTCGGCTACACTAACAGCTTTTACTACATTCTCCAGTAGCAAATTTCAGAGTTTGATTACATGTTGAGTGAAAAAATATCTTTTCTTATTAGTCTTAATTAGGTTATCCTTTAGCTTCATTGCATAGTCTTTCTATATTTTGACGGCGTAAACAACTGATCTACGTTTAACCGTTCCACTCCATTCATTAATTTATAGACCTCTCCCCTCAGCCGTATCTTTTCTAGGTTGAAGAGCCCTAACCTTTTTAGCCTCTCTTTATAGGGGTATCCTTCCATCCCCTTTACCATTTTGGTGGCTCTTCTCTGTACCTTTTCTAATAATGCTATATCCTTTTTAAGATATGGCGACCAGAACTGCACACAATATTCAAGCTGTGGTAGCACCATGGAACAATACAGAGGCATTATAATATCCTTTTTTTTTTTATTCTTCAGTCCTTTCCTTATGATACCTAACATTCTATTTGCTCTCTTGGCCACTGCTGCACACTGGGTGGAGGGTTTTAACATGTTATCCACGATGACATCTAAATCTTTTTTCTGGGTGGTGGTTCCTAATGTGGAACATGCATCGTGTAACCATAGTTTGGGTTGTTTTTTCCTAGGTGCATAACTTTTCACTTGTCCACATTAAATTTCATCTGCCATTAGGATGCCCAGTCTTCCAATTTATCAAGAACCTCTTGAAATTTTCCACAATCCTCATGAGTTTTAAAGACTTCGACTTTCATACTTTGGACACATCATGCGAAGAGAGAGATCATTAGAGAAAGACATCATGCTTGGCAAGATAGAAGGTCAACGCAAAAGAGGAAGGCCAGCAATGAGATGGATCGATACAATAACAGCAGCTACAGCTGCCTGACTGAAGACCGAACACAATTTAAGACAACTATCCAGAGGGTCGCCATGAGTTGACACCAACTCGACGGCACTTAACAACAACAACATGGGTTTTAACAACTTTGAATAGTTTTGTGTCATCTGCAAATTTGATAACCTCACTCGTTATTTCCATTTCCAGGTCATTTATGAATATGTTAAAAAGCAGCGGCCCAGCACAGATCACTGGAGTACTCCACTATTCACCTTTTTCCACTGGAAAATTGGCCATTTAGCCCTACTCTCTGTTTTCTATCTTTCAATCATTTTCTAATCCACAATAATACATTGCCTCCTATCCCATGGCTTTTTAATTTCCCCAAGAGTCTCTCATGAGGGACTTTGTCAAAGGCTTTCTAAAAATCAAGATACACTATATCAACTGGCTCAACTTTATCTATTTGTTTATTCACATTTTCAAAATTATGAGATTGGTGAGACAAAACATTTCCTCCGCTAAATCCATGTTGGCTTTTTGCCATTAAACCATGACTATCTACATGTTCAGCAATTTTGTTTTAATGATGGTTTCTACCATTTTGCCTGGTACTGATGTCAGGCTCACTGGTCTGTAGTTTCCCAGATCATCCCTGGAACCCTTTTTAAAAACTGGCGTTACATTAGCCACTCTCCAATCTTTGAGTACTACAGATGATTTTAATGATAGATCAGAGATTACTAATAATAGTTCTACAATCTCATGTTTTGGTTCTTTCAGCACCCTGGGATGTATGCAATCTGGTCCAGGTGATTTGCTGTTCTTTAGTTTACATCTGTATTACATCTTCCTGATTTATTGAGATTTGTTTCAATTCCTCTGATACATCACCTTAAAATATAATTTCTGACATGAGTAAGTTTCCTACATCTCCTTCAGTAAAGACTGAAGCAAAAAATTCATTCAGCCTCTCTGCTATAGCCTTGTCCTCTCTCTCTTTACCCCTCCATCATCTAATGGTGCAACTGATACCCTCACAGATGTTTTGCTATGAATATACTTGAAAATGTTTTTATTAGGCACTTTTGCTTCCACGGCAAACTTCTTTTCAAATGTTCTTTTTGCCTGCGTGCCTTATTAATGCCTTGCATTAAATTTGCCAGTACTTATGCTTGTTCCTGTTTTCATTTGGCTCTTTTTTCCTCTCTGACCTTACCTTTAACCCATGCTGGCTATTGTTTGATCTTCCTTCCATTTTTCTTAAAGCATAGACTATATCAGGTCTGAGCTTCCAAGATAGTATTTTTAAATAACACCAAGGCCTGATGTAAACTCTTAACCTTTGTAGTTGCTCCTTTTAGTTTTTTCTTAACCTTTTTTCTAATTTTATCATTTTGAAAGTTAAATGCTAGTGCAGTCAATTTCCTTGCTATCTTCTCTCCATTTATTACATCAAATGTGATCATTTTATGATACCTATTGCCAAGTGGCCCCAAAACGGTTACCTCTCATACTAGATCCTGCATCCCACTGAGGATTAGTTCTATAATAGCATGCCCACGTGTCAATTCCTGAACCAGCTTTTCCATGAAGCAGTCATTTACTTCATCTAGAAACTTTATCTCCCTAACATGTCCTGATGTGACATTGACCCAGTCAATACTGGGGTAATTGAAATCCCCCAATATTACTGTGTTGTAAACTTCTCTAGCTTCCCTAATTTCTTTTAGCGTTTTATCATCTGTCCCTTCATTCTATCCAGTTGGACAGTGGTACACCCCCACTGCCATTCCCTTCCCCTTTTTACATGGAATTTCTATCCATAGAGATTCTACACTGTATTTTGTTTCCTTCAAAATGTTTATCCTGTTTGATTCAATACCATTTTTAACATATAGTGCCACCCCTCCACTAATGCAAGCTACCCTATCCTTGCATTATAGTTTGTAGCCTGGCATTGCAGTATCCCATTGTTTATCCGCCTTCCAGCAAGTTTATGAAATGCCAATTATATGTAACCTTTCATTCATTGCTATATATTCTAACTCTCCCATCAAAGGAGGAACATGATCAGGGAATAACTTGGTATTCCTGGCCTTTGCTACAAATATAATTAGCAAATCAGAGTATTTTTCACTGGAAATGAATAGTTAACAACATTATGGGGGTTATTTTAGAAGCCCTATTCATGAGTTGCACGTGTGAATATGACCTCCCACATGTGCAAATCACATCCATGGCCAAACAGTCATTTCAGAAATGTCTGAATTTACATGTCTGCCCTGATCACATTTAAGTTACATGGAGAAATGTTGGGGCATGATTTGGATGGAGCAACAAGATACACCTGTATCTCCGATTTTATAGAGGTTACACATGGGTGCCGGAAATTATCCACATCTATATTTACACCTGCTCCTCGCCATGTTTAGGTGTTTATAAAGTGCTCATTTCGGCCAGCCCTTTCAAGGAGGGAATAAGGGGGACATCACCTTTAATCCCCTAATATATAATTCCCCCTCCACATGTTACTTTGATAAAATTCAATGATCTATAATTGATGAAGAGTGGCAGGATGTGAAGGTTTGCAAATGCCAGGTTACATGTGCACATGCTGACATTTTCCTCAGGGTGTTCTGAGATACCAGCACACGCACATGCATGTTTATAAAGTAGCTTCTCCCGCTGCATCCCTGTATGTACCTGCTTTTCCTAGTTTGATTTAGCATGCACATCTAGCGTGAGGGGCGGAGATAGGGCGATTTTATATTGGACTTACACATGTCCACCTCTCCTCTAAAACTGACATAGAACTGCAGATATTTTCACCGGGAGGTTGCAGCAACCACATAAACGGACTTTCTAAAATGTACCTTCACACTTCTTCGGGTGTGGTAGCTGAACTCATAGTACACGTTAGCATGGTTCAAGCTGCAAGATGGCGGGGAGTTCCAACAGTCAAGTTCTGCAGAGCTTTTAGCTTCTGTCCATTAGCCCTTTTTAATATGTAGTTGAAATTAAATGTTATCACTGGGTTTCACCCAGCTGCCCGGTAATAATATATAAAGAGATACCTTTTTATTTTAATCCAATGATTTCTTCCTTCTGCTTTGGGCTTCCAGCTGAATCAGAGTTAGTTACTATTGGTGTACAGCTTTTTTCTTCCCGTTGTACGTGCCCCTATCCTGGCCCAGGCATTGCAGTGTCTTTTTGAAGGGCCACAGGCCAGGGGTCCCACAGGAGCTCAGTATGTATGCACCTCTGTCAGGCCAGTAGGTATTTGCTTTAGGATGGGGAGGTTAAGGCACCTCTTTCAGAGATTGTTCATACTTGTTTTGCAGCCTCCCCTAATGCAGCCATACCAGGAATAAAATCCAGGTCTTCCACATGGAGGTGCACAGTTTAACCACTGACCCACCAGGTTGACCTGCAAACTCCCTCAATCTAGCATTTAAACAGCAGCCCTTGTAATTAAGACACCCTCATCTCGTCTTCATATGTGACATCAGAACCTATGTGGAGTGGGAGTTTCTTTGTGACTCTTTTGCCAACATGGTAGTACAACTAAAGGTTTTTAATAAATAACAGGTGTAGCGGAACATCTTTTTCGTTAGGGGATGAGGAGCAAACAACATAACCTCTATCCTCTGGCCCCTCCCCCAAGCTCCATAGTTGCTGATGCGGGGTGGGGCAAAAACAGTTGGTCAGTGATCCATCCCGTTCTGCTTCCTATAAAATCAGTAGTAGTTTCAGTTGATGTGCTGGGCAGAGTTGCTGCTTGCTGTGTATACTTCTGCAACACTGTGCTAAGTGAAAAACTGCCTTTCTTAAGAGTAGGATGGCATGTGTGGAATGCTGAAGTGAACATCTTATTTCCTTGACTGGTCACTCTAGAGAGCTATTTTGACCTTGGAGATACCCAGTAGTATAAATAAATGGAATCTCCATAGCAACCTGTCTTTCCAGTATCCTAAATTTAGACCCGCATCTCCTTGAAAGTGGCATTCCTTCTGTGTTAAGACTTTGGGGAGGACTCATCGGCTACACTGGGGCAGCGGGTGGGGGGAGAGAGTGGTTTTAGCTAGTTCTGTGCTGGAAGGAGGTAGATGGATTCAAAAACACTGAGAAAGAGGAGTAAGGTTTGGAACACACATATCTTGTGCATATGGTCACAAAAGAGATTTGATAGAGGTAACTTTATAAATCTTTTTCATGTGTATAACACTGATTTATGCCCATAAAAGACCTCTAATAAAATTAGGTTGCACCTAAAAGTGCATGCGATGCAAACAGGCATGTACTGGTAGAGAGAGCATGATCAGGGGAGGAGTTTCGGCAGATTGTGGGTGGAATTGTGATTTTCATACGTATTTTATATAATACACATGTACTTTACACACCATCATTTAAGCCTGTTGCTGAGCAAGGCTAAAGGTTAGCACCCACTATCTACATGTTACTTCTGCAAGATCTGTGCTAGTATTTCATAAAGACACATGGAGCCCAATTCCGGTAGCGGCACGTCTGGGCCATCCGGACAGCCCCAAGCAAGATGGGCCCATTTGGACCTGATTCTGGACCGTGGGAACAAAACGTTGCCATGGTGGCCAGAATCGGGTCCGAGAACGGCCCAGTTTGCCCCTACCGCCTGCGGGGATGTCCTCCCTGCAGGCGCCCCCAACTCCCACAGATCCGGCCCCCCCTTTTCCCTGCCGCTCAACCTAAGACTGGCCTGCCGTGGCCTGGATTGGGTGGCGGGGACCCATCCGCACCCGGCCCCAGCCTCGGGGGAGGATCTCTGGCCCCAATCATGCCAAAAGTGCTGCTTATTCCACCTTTGAGGTGGAATAAGCAGCACGTCTTCATGGGCCCAGCATGATGTACAGGGCCATGAGCTGAATCACCCCCGCCCCCGCTCTGCCCTGCCCTGCCCTCTTCCGCCCACACTGACTCTCCCCATCCTGATGCTCAGGACATATGGGAAGAGCCATAGGGGGCAACGGACCCAGACGGCTTGCGGGGCTGCATGTCTTGCCGGGACATGCAGCCCCGCAACCTGCGTTTCAGAATGGGGCCCATAGGTGCCCTATTATAAAATTAGCCTCAATATGGCAAACTTTGGAATAACTGGGATTACCACCTTACCCAGGTCAATCCAAAGAGATGGATCCAAGCCTAGTTTTGTCTACAGCAAGCATGAAGTTGGAGTTCTTAAGTATCTGATTTTTACAAGGCAGTCCTCAAAGAGATTTTCATGTGAATTGTTTACCCACAGGAAAGCACCTTTCAAACTGCCCTTGGCCCTCTGTGGGGAAAGGAGGCAGTGCAGGAGGAAGGGTTGGGATGGACAGGGCAGAAGCATGTGTGGCAATTAAATGTTAAAATCTTTGCATCTGCTCTTACTCCTGCAAATGTATGTAGGGAAAAGCCTCCCTGCAGCATTGGCTGGCTAGTGACTTTTGATGGGAATCTCCACAAGAAGTTTGCTTTTCAGCATGCACTTGCAGATCCACGAAGCAAAAAAACTGCCCTTTCAATGTTCAGTTTTATTACTATTTTATTTATTTTATTTATTTAACAGTTTTTATATACCGACTTTCTACAATTCAAGTTGGTTTACAGGGAACATAACAGACAGTATATTTCAATTGAGTACATTGTAACAATAATATTTTAACTATTATAACTATTATTATATTCATTATTGTGTTGGTCCTCATCCAAAGTATTTCATGGAAAGGTGAGTTAAGATTGAAGTAATAAATAATTAGGTGAAGTCATTTTAAAGGGATTTTTTATGCACTGAAATAATCTTTTATAAACTGCCCAGAGTTTATTTGCCTGTTTATCTGAGCTATATGTGCATTAGTTTATTCAGTCTGCATGCACGTAACCAGTGACATAAGTTCTAATGAGGGGCCTTCAAGAAAACCTTTGCCGTTGGCTGCACCATGGCAGGGGAGAGGAAGACTCCCCCTGCCCAGGGTCGTTTCAATCATTAGGAGTGACTAGGCAGCTGCCTGGGGTGGCAGATTCTGTGGGTCGGCACAGAGTAGCAGCAGTCACAGTAAAACAATAGATCCTGACAGCCAGACAAACTCACAGAACCATCGGCACACGCTTTTACCTGCAGGGAGAACAGACATACATATACATACAAAAGAAAGTTTAATAACTAAAAGTATGATGTCCAATTATGCATTTTTAAGGAATGTTGTTGGTAGAGTGATATTGGAATGATCATGATTGTTGAAGTTAATTATCAAAATCTCGGTGGGGGAGGGGGGATGTAAGGCTAAAGGAAGGACTGTACCAAGCTAGAAATGTACCCCGTAGGACTTATGAACCTGGTGGCACCCGCCTCCCCAGCCATATGCAGGAACTCACTCTTATTGGGATTCCTGGAAGCTCAGTGATGACATCGGCGCCCCTTCTGCGCTTGTGCCCAGTGCAGCTGCAGTGTTTGCAAAGCCCTTGGTACAGCCCTGGCTGAAGGTTTGCCCAGGGTGCCCACAACCTTGCAGCAGTCCAGGAGCCGGCCCTGGTAATTAGGAAAAGCAAAACTACAACTTTCAGCAAAGTTGCTGCAACACCTCCCACTATCTTAATTTGAAATCCTTGAGGCTGCCCAGCAGCCAGAGAAGTGTTTAAGCGCCTCATCTCCTGCTGCTGAACTTTTGTGATAAATGCCACATGATTTTACAGCTGTTATTGTGAGACTTTGGCCCAACAGTAGGCAGGGCCTGCATGTCCACTAGGCAGGCTAGGCAGTTACTTAGGGCGGCATCTTGGTGGGCAGCATGGCAGCTTTATGCTGCCGCTTTGGTGCCCGTGGCAGACTATGTGCTTTGGCACACATGGCCTGTCTTTTTTGACTGTCCTCCAATGCAACTTCCTGTTGGAAGGGGGTCAGAAGCGGTAGGCCATGTGTGCCGAAGCACATGGCCTGCCGCAGGCACCAAAGCGGCAGCACAAAGCTGCCACTTTTAAACTGCCACCGGTGGCCCCCTCAGAAGATGGAGTCTGTGGAGGTAGCAGCGGCAGTACAGCTAGGTGTGGGGTGCGGCTCAGTGTGGGCTGGCAGCTCGGCATGGAGGGGGGGGTGCCGGCATGGCCAGGGCTCTTGCCTGATGCAGAAACCCTTGTGCCATTCCTGGCAGTGAGAGATGAGGTACTTAAGCACTCCTCAGCTGCTGGGGGCTGAAGCTCAAATAATTTAATTAAATAAATTTATTTATTTATTTACATTTTCTTATATACCGCGCTATTCTGCATCAGTGCGGTTTACATTGAACAAACTGAAATTACATTGAACAGGCATTATAACTTGGAGATAACTGTTTTACAGGGAACATGGGCTATGGAGGGTTAAGTGGCTTGCCCGAGACCACAAGGAGCACCTTTGGGACTAGAAACCACAGTCCTTCTGGCCCGAGGTTGCTGTCCTCTAGTGGGATAAAGCTGGCAGGAGATGATGCAGCAATTTTTCTAATACTAATGTTTACCATGCTCTATCTCTGTCTACACAATGCAGCATCTCCTTTTGACTAGGCCCATCGCACCATGGGAGCTGCTTGGGCAGAATTTACACTACTGCATGTAACTTTATCCAACCTGAGAGGAGGCATTTGGAGTTTCACATGTGAAGGAACATTTTTGGAAAGGCCATGTAGGTGACGTTTGGGATGTCCAAAATTCCATGGGAGAGGCAGCAGTGAAGGTGCCTTTTTTTTTTTTTGAGTGCCATCAAGTAGATGCTCACTCCAGGCAACCCAGCAGCCCCTGTGTTTTCTTGGCAAGGTATGACTGAAAGTAGATTGCCAGGCCTTTTCTTCTAAGACACTAGAGGGTAAAGTGACTTGCCCAAGGCATACACCAGTGGGAATCAGACCCAGATCTTGTGGGATGTAGGCTAAAATTGACCTGTCTCCATCCTAAAAGATATATGTCTCTCTCAAAACTAAACGAAACAGGGATGTGCTGAATAATGGGTCAGCAATGTCCAAGTTGTCACTCAATTTTAGAAATTTGTGCATATCCAATATTGACAGCAGTGGTGTAAACAACATAGACGTGTCTGCAATGGATTTCAGAATGGCTTCATGTATCTCTCACCACATACATGTCCCAACCTGCCATTTTGCAAGCGGAAATGTGCAGCAGCATGGTAACCAGGAAAAAGGGTTCTTAATTTACCTGGAGTTTTTCTCGAAGAGCACACAGTATTGAGAAATGTGAGGGCTTTCTCCTCTTCTGTTTCCAGGTATTAGAATGCTGAAACGAGCACATTTTGGTGTCTGTTTGTGCCCAGGAGCAGATGAAGTCTTGGACGTGTCTGCTGGTGATTCCAGACATGCGGCACTGTTCTAAAGTCAGGCGCACATGTTTATATTTCTAGAAACGCTCTGGGCCTACCTCCACCACTCCCCCATGTGACCTGGACATGATCATGCCAGGCATGTGTAAATTTTGTCCTTTCTAAAATGAGACGTCTATGTGATTTTCACCTCTGAATGGGTATTTTCAGAATTGGAAATCATGATTAGGGCTTCTGAAATGACCTCAACACACTATAGGATATGCGTGTGTCGACATAAACCAGCAAAGTTGTGCATACTAAATTGTGTGGGGGTGTGCACGCATGTGCATGTACTTTCCATGGAGAAATTATCAAAGGGAAGATGTATGCTTACTTTCCGTTA
Organism: Ichthyophis bannanicus; assembly: GCA_033557465.1. Classification (NCBI taxonomy): domain Eukaryota; kingdom Metazoa; phylum Chordata; class Amphibia; order Gymnophiona; family Ichthyophiidae; genus Ichthyophis; species Ichthyophis bannanicus. Next base: position 734,496,422 of record CM066033.1, on the reverse strand, counting down.
GAAAACTGGTATCATTTATGAGTATACCGGCCACACAAGTGAGCTGGCCTGTTATAAAATTACACTCTAAACTGGGCAATATTTGGTAACACTACTCAGTAAAATGATCTGGAAGAAAAATTTGGCTGACCTCGCTTTGCCGAGTCTCTCAACCTGTGCCTTTTTCCTGTGTTTCTGTGCGCTCTCTGCCCCATGCCGCATACAGGCAGGTAGCACAAGGTTAAGTTGTCATTGGTGGAAACTCTGGGTGGCGAGAGGATGGCGGTTTGTGGGCACATGGTTTCGTTTGTGTGCCCCGCGGTGAGGGATGAAGTAGCTCTGGAGGATCCACTGAATGCTTCGGGGGTGGAAGGAAGGTCCTTGAGTGTTGAAGGGTCGGAGGTTTCCCTCAGCCTGGAGTGCCATCTACTACCGGAACAGCCTGTTGGTGGGAACCTGCATGGAGACCTGGGTGCGAGTATGCAAGGTGTGGCCAGCTTGCCCCCGGTGCATCGGTTGCAGTTGCCTAGCCCCGGAGGTGAAAACCGGGAGCAGGGCTCTTCGGCTATGTGTTCCAGTGCGGCGGGGCTTGAAGTGAGAGGGGCCTTTTCATCTATGCATACCCAGTTGGAGCTGCCCTCTCCGGTTTTGGATAGTCCGGTCCAAGATACCATCTGCACTTTGCTGAGACCTGTGTCTTTTACTATGGAAAGTTTGTGGGAAGCTTTTTCTTCTATGCAAGTTAATATTTCTTCTGAGCTCCAGTCGTTTGGTCAGCAGTTGGTGATTTATGAAACTGGACAAACTAATATTAATGTTAAAGTTGCCTCATTGGAAGGGCGCTTGGAGCGAGTACATGAGGCTACCCAAACCTTTGTAAAGGACTCTGTGGTTCTACATAGGAAGCTGGAATGTTTGGAGAACTCTGCAAGGAGTCGTAACTTACGAGTACTGAATTTTCTCAAGGTTCACTCTGTGTCGGCCTTGGAGTTATTTAAGAAGTTTCTGATTACTACACTTAAGGTTTCGGCTGATTCTGTACCGCCTATTTTAAAAGCTTTCTACTTACCTTCTGCAAAGACTGGAGCTGTGGATAAGTTGGGGAAGTCTTTGGTGTCATCTGATAGTCTGGACTTGTCTACCCTTTTTGGAGAGGTCTCCCTCGGAGTCAGGGATGACCACTACTTTGTTGGTCACTTTTGCCTTAGAGGCAGATAGAGATTGGCTTTTGAAATTATTCTTTAGGTCTCCCTGTAAAGTGTTTTTGGACTCCCACATTAGAATTTTTCCTGATGTATCTAGGGCTACCCAAAAGAGGAGGAGGCAATTTTTATTGGATCGTTCTGGGGTGGTTCTGTTGGGTGGGCATTTCTATTTATGTTTTCCTTGTAAATGTTTGGTGAAGTTGGCTGGGCACAGCTATATATTTTTTCACCCATCTCAATTGGCCTCCTTTATTTCCTCTAGATTGCTTAGTATGCAGGCTTCTTCTTCAGTACCTCCCATAGGTAGCCCTACCTAGTTAGGTGGGTTATATATGGCATTGTAGTATAAACCCCTCCCTGATGTCTGTTTATTTCCTGTTATTGACTGTGAAAGAATTTTTCCTTTATATTGTGACCTGTTTTGCCATATGTATTGTGGACTTGGGGGCCTGGAGTATATGGTTGACCATTCCTTTTTATTGGATGATTTGCCTTGTATAATTTTCAAACTGGCTTTTTCTGCACAAGATATATTTCTTGTTTGTTTTTGAGAAATTGCATAAATAAAAAATAAAAAAAAAATGATCTGGAAATATCCATTGATAATACACTGGAAACGAGTGTGCAATACCAGGCAGCAGCAGCCAAAACTAGGCTTGTGGTTGGCTCATGTTAGTTTGCATTAAGGGACTAATTACAAAACAGGACGCCTATGTTGAAGATCCAAAAAGGCACCTATTTTATGCCTATTATATAAAGGCCACACAGTAGCCACCAGACACCTCTAACAAATAAAAAAAAGAGTCAAGGTGTCATTAATTTTTTGTCGGCAGTTGATGTCCTCCTTTTCTGTTTTTTGTCCAACAAAAAATTAATAACACTTTGACTCTCTTTTTTATTTGTTGGCTATTGCATAAAGGCACCATAGATGTCTATGTGCTTCTATAAAATAGGCACTCAGAGCCAGCCCCAGTAGCATAACAATTCTCTTCTGCCTGTATGCTATGCATAGATTGCATATTGATTAAATATGAGCACCTGTCACAACTCTGACCCTGCTCCAACCAAAGTACACTCCTCAAGTGCACCTAAAACTGCACGTGATTTTGTTGCCATGCGCACTTGTACACATGTCTTCAGCCGTGCAATTTTATGAGTCATTTTCCATATGTAAAACATTCTTTATAAACTTTCTTCTGAAATGGAAGGGTAAAAGCAAAGAATGAGGCCTTCGTCCAACTCTAACATAAGGTGTCTGTTAGACTACATTTAGAGTATGGGGCTCTGATATGGCACTCATCCTTTGAAGTGATATTCAGACAGTTAAACAATTTTCTAAGAGTCACTAGAAAAGGGGAATGAAGGTTTCCTATGCTGATTGACCAAAAGGGGATTATTTTCCTTAACAAACAGATGGTTGAGGTTGCATAAAATTACGCTCTATAAATATATCAATAAAATCTCTTCAAAGATCTCACAGTGGATTTCGTTTCCTATCAGAAACAATGGACAATAATTCATTATTGTTTAGATTAGGCTCATGCCTTTGCAATGGTAGTTGGAGATGAGTTGCATTCAGGTACAGGAAGTATTTCCTTGTCTTCAAAAGGTTTACAATTTAATGGGTAAATATTCACCATTGCCGGGGGGGGGGGGGCGGTTAGGGGGTATACAGTGGTAGGGAGTATCATCACCTTTTTCACTGCCTGCTAAAATTGACCATAGTCCTCATGTATTAATGAAAGAGCCACGCAGATGAGGATGGCACCTTTTTTTCTAGGAGAACTTCACTGACCTCTGCTCTCCATGAATATTCAATGGCTCCATCCTTACAGGTTGCCTCAGCACAATCTATAGAGTGCCAGTGGTATGTGGGCAAAATGGTAAATTATCTGCATAGCAGATGGACTATCGCTGCTATCCAGATTGGTGTAGACATTATGGGACTGATTTTATAAGGGCTGTGCAGAAAGTTACACATTATTTACATGCAAGGACTTATGTGTGTGAATGGGCACTTCTGCACGCACTTTGAGCAATCGCTATTCTGTAAGTGCACGCCTAAGTCTCATCGCATGTACTTTCATTTGGGTTGTGCATAGGGGTGGGCAGATGGGGCCACAATGCACGTGCATAGTTTATAGAGTAACTATGGGAAGTGATAGAGGCTTCTGTGCGCTATCAGAGTCGTGGCCCCATTGATTTCAGTGGGGCCGCAGCTCTGATATCGCACAGAAGCCGCTACTGCTGTTTAATAAACATATCCCTATGGCCTACACAGGTCTCTGCAGCAATTTTGATGCAGCCAACTATACCTGCTCTAGGACAGGCATAACTGCCGCACCTGAGGTGCGTCTGTATGCTGGTATTTTATAAAGCAAAATATGCAGAAAAAAATCCAAGAAACTGGGATAGAACTGTAATCATATCAAAAATATAAAAAGAGGTCTGTGAAAAATACTCAACCATATAAACCAAAAATGAGCGATTCACTGCAATATTCAAAAATGAGAATCTCACAAATAAATCAAAAATAAGTTGAAACAAGTTGCACAAAAACGGAATGCTTCACTTTGTAAAACAGGCCTCACAGGCATGCACAGAAGCACACGCAGCCTGCAGGGGTATTTATAAAATTACCCTCCACAAGTATATATAGTGCTGGCTGCTATCCAAATAGTGGAGCGGAAAATATGGGGCCCAATATTGAAAGGGATCAATGTGGTTAGCAGAGCTGCTAGCCATGTTAATCCCCTTCGCCAGGAGATCCTCAAGTGCTGCCGCTGCACCCCCTGAGATTGACAGGCTAGCATCAGGGGGTTCAGTGATAACCAGGCAAAGGTGATATTGACAGCTGCCTGGTTAGCTTCATGGCAATACGGATATTTGGCACTGAATATCTCGGTCTAATTTTCAGTGAACATTAGACTCATGGAGTTTAACTGAGTGGTTAGTTTGTACCTGAGGCAGCAGAGGGCTGGGTGACTGTCTTAAGAAGCATCACTGGGATTTCAATTCTGGCTTCCCTGGGTTTCAGCCCACTGCTCTAACCATTATGCTACTCCTCCACTTTACAAAAAATGTATTTCTCAGACCTGTAAGGGAACAGATTTCTGCGCCCTCAGAGGAAGGAATATTGCGCTCAGAGAGTGGGGAAATTTTTGGAACACTTTGGCTAAAGACTGGTCATGCATGTGCTTGCCTGTGTGCAATGTGTATATGTCTCTGCACAGGTTTTCTGGGAAAGATATACCCTGAACTCCGCCGTAGAAGGCAAATCTCAGCTCCCTTCCATCGTCCAGTTCACTGAGGCGGAAAAGGTGGAGACCCCACAAGTGTGCAGCTATGGAGCTTATTGTGTTGCTCTGTTCCAAAATATCAAACAAAGCCAAGAAGTTGGCAGAGGAAGGAGGAAAAGATTGCAGGAAGGTAGAAAGTCGTCACAGAGTTGGGCAGCAATCCAGCTGCTACCGGATCTCTGCTGCAATACAGGATTTCTGCATCTGAGGAAGAGGCAGGAAGCAGGGGCGTAGGGACAGTCGGAGAACTGTGCACCGTCTTCAGAAACTACAGAAGGCAGGAAGCAGAAGTGCAGGGGCACTGGAGAAAGCTGTACTCAGAAAGTGTGCGGCCCTCAGTTGCACATACTGGAGTAATTTAAACAGGGAACAATTACACATTCAGAAAGGTGCCTACTTTAGGACTATTTTTTAAAGATAATAGAGGTACTTATCTGCCTTTATAAAAGAGTCTTGTACAATGACCTTTAGCAGTGAAAAGATTTACACCTGCTCCATAGGCACAAATGTGTGCATGCACTTAAATATACACATACAACTCTACCCCAACTCCGCCCAAACCACACTCCTGGGAACACCTTCAAGAGATCTGGCTTTAAATCCCACTGGCACTCCATGTGGCCTTGGACAAGTCACTTTACTCTCCATTGCCTTGGAAGAAAAACCCTGGCAATCTATTTCTAGTGATACCTTGCCAAAACAACCCAGGGGCTGCTGGGTCACCGGGAGTCAGAATTGACTTGATGGCACTAAAAAAGAAACCCCAATCATCAGTACTGGCCTGGACCAATGAAAAAGGAGCTGGGGCTAAAAAACTCATCTGCATCATACGCGCAGAGGCTGAACATGAAATGTCAGTCATTGGGGCAGAAATGAGCAGGTCAACTCATGGGCTGCTGAAAGGGAATGTAGCTTCCCTTCTTATGGCCCCACCCCCTATGCACCCCTCTTCCTGCCCCAGGCTAGCCCTATCAGGCTACTCTTCTCTGCCTTCTGTGGCCATGTAGTTCACATATTGTTGTTTGGACTAAGCAATGCTCTGTAGATACACAGCATGGCATGCTTCAAGCAGCTGAGGTGTAAACTAGTCTGCAACAGAAGAGGGATGTCTCGGCAAAAGAAGAGAGCAGCTGGATACTGCTGGCCCAGACCACTGAAACGGGAAGGTTAAAGACATAGGTGTGTGGGGAGAGCAGGAATTTTGTGACTGGAAGGGTAGAGAACACTTGGATTTTGCAATTGGGCAGGGTGTGGTGGGAAGAAGAGAGCAGAGATTCTGAAAGTGGGCACACGATAGCAGGGATCCTGAAATTAGAGAGCAGAGGGGCATTGTGATGGGGAAGGGAGAGAAGAGGGCATCAGAGACAGAAGGGGCAGAGTGAGGCCTCAACATATGGACTGGAGAGCAGGGACATGGTGGGAAGGGACCTGGAGGTGGAGCTTCGTAGATCAGCTGGAAGTATGAGGGGGAGGGTTAAATGGGGTTATGATAGTAAGCTGAAAAGTGGTAGAATTTTAAAGCAGTATGAAAGGCCTGGAATGTTGGGGAGGGGGTGACAGGAAAAAGGGATGGGTCTATGAAGGTCCTAACAGAGGTTGTAAATGAGGCTAGGAAGGCAGTGAAAAGGAGGAATAGGAGATTGGGTAAGGGGGAAGAGCTAGATAAAATGTAACCAGAGCAATGGAAGGTATAACACCCAGATTGATACAGATTCAATAACATTTAACCACGGAACTGCAGGATGAGGAGATTTTTCAAAACTGAAAGGTTTGTCTGGGTTATTCCAGAGTTACTTGGACAAATCTTTTGACGATCAGTTTCAATGATCTGCATGACAGCACTTGTTGCATCTATGTAAATTCTATGCACATCATTGTCCTCATTTTGTCCTCCTTTTTGAAGGTGAATGTTCTCCTTTTGTACGTCCTCCTCTTATGAGGTGTGTGTGAGGTTCTCTGAGCAGAAAGCTGGTGATGTCACCTCAGTGGAGGGCATGCTACACTCTAGCAATCTCGTGTAGGTGCTGGTCAGGCTGTGCCAGGAGCTTGATATCAGAAACAAGCAGCAGCCCTGTCTGATATGGGTGATATGGAACCACAGACTCATGTAAACATTTTACTGGGGCAGTGCAAAGCAGGGACTGAAGGCACCGGAACAAGTCCTGGGCCAGAAAACCTTCATCCATCCCAAGGAAACTATGTGCATAAGCCTTGTTTGCAGGCTGCTGTTCTGTGGGCTTCTATATAATACTGTCCATTAACACCAGGCTGTTGATATTATAGTTGCATCAAGAATAATTCAGCCCCTACTATGGAACTGCATCATATCATTGAAGACTGATCAGGTGCTAAAGAGAAAACATGGGGGAGGGGGGGGGGAATTCAACATCTGCAGCTAGCCTTGCTAACATGGCTAGCTACTGCCACTGAAACTTAAAGCCATATATTCAATGCCAGGGTCCAGATGCCCTGATTGGCAGGAAGCTAACCAGGATGTGGCGATATTCAGCCACTGCTCAGCTAGCTTCCATGGCAAAGTTGGGCCAGCCATTGCTGAGCCTTACTTTTGCCACTTAGGCATAACCGGGCAACGACTCAGTATCACCACTGTCCGGTTATGGCCAGGTGCCACCCCTGGAACATGTTCCCTGTAAAATAGTTATCTCCAAGTTATAATGCCCTATTCAGTGTAATTTCAGTTTGTTCAATGTAAACCACCTTGATATCATGAAAGACGGTATATAAGAAATGTTAAATAAATAAAAAATAAATAAAATAACTGGTTAGCATCTGGCCAGCTGCTGACTACCCTGGATAGAGGGATTAATACAGTTAGCAGCTCCATTATCCACATTAATATCAAGCCCACAGTGTTTTGTATTGCCTCTATCTGCCAATGATCTGGCTAGATTCTTTCATTCATAAATTTATGAGTATATCAAGGGCACAAGAGTGTGCATGTACACCTTCAAGTCAATGCTGACTCCTGGCAACCCAGCAGCTCCTGGGTTTTCTTGGCATCATGACCAGATGTAGATTGCCAGGCCTTCTTTCCAAGGCAATGGAGGGTTAAGTGACTTGCCCAAGGTCATAAGTAGTTCTAGGGGGAATTGAACACTGGTCTGGGGGCTACCAACTCAGTGTGCTAACCACTAGGCCACTCCTACAGGTCAGGAGCACAAACAGCTCCAAACACTAATAACTAATGCATCCCCTCATTGTGATAGAGATGACAATTCAAACAGTACTGTATTGACACTTCTTTGAGTCTGTCTGATTGGCAGCCAGCTAATCCTATGCCATCTGTGATGCTTTCTAAGATTTTGGCATCACTAAACCCAAGTACATCTGAACTGATCCAGTACCATCCAAAACTGAGGAAAATTCCTTACCAGAATTAGGTCAGTCCATTCATAGCCTGGAATCTGGTGGGTTTCCCTAAGCTTGAACAAACTATTCTTTAAGAAGCCAAAATTAAAGCCCTCTTGTTCAGAAAATTACAGACCTGTATCTAATAGTTCATTTGTGGCAAAAATGATCAAAAAAGCTGCATATTCTACAGCTAACTAATTACTTGGATTAAAAAAATGCTATCATGTACATTAAACAAGTTTTCATCAGAACCATTGCACTGAAACAAGTCTAGACCGAGGACAAGCTGCACTGAGTGTCATTAGATCTATCAGCAGCCTTCAGTCTAGTTGATATTCTCAGCCTCCGTGGGTAATTCTTCTTCCTCCTCTCTTCCCCTTCTTGCAGTGTTCCCCAGGGTTCTGTTTTGGCACCCTTCCTATTTAACATTTTTCTGATTCTCCTGACTCTTCTGGTTCAGCAACATGGTATTTCAGCCCACTGCTATGCTGATGACATAATATTGCTCTATCATACCAATCCAGCTGCCCCTGATCTCACCCCCCTTAATGCTTGTCTTTCTTGTTTCTCATCTTGGCTAGCTAGTAATTTCCTACATCTCAGTCCCAGGAAGTCTGCAGCTTTATGGTTTAGTCTTGGTAGCTCTCCTCCTGCACAGGTTCCTTCTCTCCCTATCTTGCTGATTCTACCTGTTGATTCCATCCGCTACTTGGGAGTCCTACTTGACTCTTCTTTATCCTTCCATGTCCACATTTCCTCTTTAGTTCATTATTCTTTCTTTGCAGTCTTTCAGATCTGTGCTGTCCATCTCTTTCTTTCTACTGCATTATTGACTACTTTACTTCTCACACTCATCATATCAAAGATTGATTACTGTTATATCGTTTTTCTTACCCTCCCTCAGTATCAACTCCGTTGACTCCACCTCATCCAAAATACACCTGTTTGTATTCTTGCCCATGCCTCCCATTTTGAACATGTTACTCCCCTCCTGATCCATTACCATTGGCTTCCTATCAAATTTCATCTTCAATACAAACTCCTCACTCTGGTCCACCGTACTTTGCACATTGGTTCACCCTGTTATCTTTCTGACTCACTGCTTCTCCACTCTCCACATCATACCCTTCGCAATGTCCAGGCTAATCGCTTACATCTCCCTTCCGTTTCTCAGGCCTGGCTAATATCCACCCGCTCCTCAGCCTTCTATTTCCTTACTCCTGCCTCCTGGAATTCACTACCTCCTGTCCTCAGACTCAAACCCTCATGTGCTAAGTTCAAAATCCTTTAAAAAAACATTTCTTCAATATAGCACATGACCTACTAGTTCCTTGACCTCCTTCCCAATCTTTTCCTGCCCTCCCTCCCCCTTTTTCTTCTGTTCCCCTGCTTGACTGTTTTTAGCTGTCTGGTCTAAGAAATGGAGATCCTCTCTACCTTTGTATTTTAACTTTGTACACCGCAGTGCTGCACCAGTGAAGGGTATTTTATCAACTACAATAAACATAAACATCATGTCCTGATCTATCTGCTGCAAGAGCCGGGACTAAAGGTACAGATATTAACATGGTTTCAATTGTTTCTATGAGATCGCAGATATACGGTCACTTTTCAGTTTTCCAACCCTCTAAGTTGTAGAGCTCAATTTTATCCCACAACTTTTCAGAATCTACCTAAGCCCATTGGCCTTGTTAATCAAATCCTTGGAGGTGAGCAGGTATTTTTTTGTTGGGGCTGTTTCGCCAAAAGGAAAAAGAAGATGATATTGCCTCACTGGAAAACAGTATACAATTCTGGATACGGGATACAAAAGGATCTAAACCAGATGGGATTAGACCAAAGGGCAGCTACTAAAATGAGCAAGAGGCACTGCTATTGTGGAGAATCAGGATGCCAAAAGAACAGGAAAATGCTCTGAGGATTTGGCATGTCTCTAAAGCATTTCTTCTGAGAAGGATCAGCTCGCTATCTGCAACCTCAAGCAACAGGGCTGGCAGCAAGAGACGCTGACTGTATTCCAGCAGACCAGTCTGACCAGTACCTTGGAGCTTGGACCACACTTCTACAGATCTGTGAGGAGACTTCAGCTGGGAAATAACATCTCTGATCAGCCCTTTAATCATAGTAAGGGAGTGACAAACTCTGTGTTTTAGGTGGTGGCCAGATATTGACATACTGCAGGATATCCTTGGAATTTTTTCAGCCCTAAAGACAAACATCTCACTTGTGTCCTGGAACCCAATGTCCAGAACTTGAACTAAACGGAAAGTTCACCCCTGTGGCATGGAGTTGCAGGGCAAGAGGAGAAAGCCCTAGCTCAACTCAAACATGCAGTCTCAGTCTGACTGTAAAAAAAGGGTCACCTTTAATTGTATTTACTTCAGGCCGGAAGGTCGGGGGTTCAAATCCCACTAGAGGACAGCAACCTTGGGCCGAAAGGACTGGGGTTTCTAGTCCCACAGGTGCTCCTTGTGGTCTTGGGCAAGCCACTTAACCCTCCATTGCCCTATTCCCTGTAAAATAGTTATCTCCAAGTTATAATGCCCTGTTCAATGTAATTTCAGTTTGTTCAATGTAAACCGCACTGATGCAGAATAGCGCGGTATATAAGAGAATGTAAATAAATAAATAAAATAAAATTGTCCTGTAAGCATCTGACTCTGCAAAAATAAACTGCAGGTCCTTGGGAATACAAAGGTGCTCTGTGGAGTGCAGTCTGTTCAGTGGGACAGAGAATTAAGGGTTTCCTCCCTCACCTGAGGTCTAGTTCTACATCTGAATAGAAAAATAAGCACATGCTGGTGTTTATGTTAAACACCAGACACTTGCTACATCTATCAGGATGATGAAGTAGACAAAATAAATGAAATGAACCAGGAAATGTGTGCATACTAAATGGCAGGTGTAAATATGTGTGTGTACTTTTGTTGGGGACATTTTTAAAGGGAAAGTATGTGCATAGTTGCCACACAAGTTAGCCAGTCTGTTATAAACGTATCCTCACTGTGGTCCACTGTGGTTCTTGCGCAGTTATTCCAAGTGGAAAGCCAACCACTGGCATCATGTCCCAAACCCAAATCTAAATTCCAATTATCTATTCATTTTTGGGTGGTAACCTCACCAATTTAGCCTCCAGAAACGTCCGATGTGCCTTTAAAATAGCTCCCATCTTTTATCTTGAGATGCCAGGATTTTCTCAAATGTATTTTTTTTTTTTTTACTTCTATATTCTGATATTGTCATCTTTTGCTCATACTGTCCTGACCTGAAGCAGGTTTTATCCTTTGAAAGCTAGTCCAAAAGTGTATTGTTAGTCCAATAAAAGGCTTCACCTTATAATCTTTATTTGTTTTTCAAGGAAATTTGTAAAGCATTAATCCAGCAAACACTCATAGAGGATCACAGTAAAAATATATAGGGCTCAATATTCAGCACCAGGGCTAGCGCTGCTAATTCAGCTAGCTACCGGCGCTGAATATTAAACCCGGATATTCAATGCCGGGGTCATATCCAGCCCGGTACTGAATATCCAGGGTCACCCCCATAGGCTGCTCATTAACTGGGCAGCAGTGATATTGAGCCACTGTCCGGTTACTGATATGCAGCAAAGGTTAGGCCAGAGTTTACTGTGCATGGCCTTCACCGCGCATTGCTAAGTGGGCAGCAGCTCAATATTGCCACTGCCTGGTTAGCAAGCAGTGCCAACCTTGAGTACCCTTGACATGCCCCGATACTAAATGGTTAGCATCAGGGTGCATAGAGTCGGCCTCTGCAGATATTCAGCGGCACTAACCATCAGGGCTGACCCATCCACTAGGCAAGCTCAGCAGTGCCTATGGTGCTGGCCTGGTGGGCGGCGGTAGCAGCAGCACACATGGGTGGCCGTGCCGCCCCCCTCAGCTGCTGCTGATTCCATTTTGGGTTTTGGGGGGCGCTTTTGGAAATATTACTGCTGCCATGTCCGCCTCTCCCTCCCGAGACAGAATCGGTGGCAGCTGGGGGAGGGGGACTATGACAGTGGCTGGCAGCGGAGTCAATAGGGGGTGTGGCTGGAATTTCTGCCTAGGGCAGCAGAAACCCTTGGGCCAGCCCTGCTAACCATGTTAGTGACGCTGTATATCCTGTTCACCACAATTAATGCAGTTAGCAGCTCTGCTAACCACATCAGTCACTTTGAATATTCCCCCCATATTCTTACAAAGATACAAGATCTGAACAAACTAACACATGAAAATAACTGCTGCTATGTTTTCAAACATCTTAAGGCTTGATATGGTCAAAAATATATGAAATGCATATAACAAGCAACAACAGCACAGCTGAAGGTCACTTCTTCAAAAGATCAGCTACCAAAACCGCCACAGGTGCTGTACCTTAGGCCTGTGTCTTCCAAACAAAGCTAAACATACAAGGAGCAGGACTGACCCAAGGATATATAATGCCCTTGGCAAACCTCCTTCAGCTCAGTAACACCAATATTTATTTGTCTACTTCTCTATCTACTCAAATTACACCCCTCCTTCTCACCACTCAGGCCTCAATCTCCCTCATTTTTACTGTATCAACATACAATTTTCATCTCTCTCACCGTAGTCCTCCCATTTCCTATATCACTCTCTCTCCTTCCCCAGCCTCTCATTAATGTCCCCGTTCTCTCTCTATCTCCCTCCATGCCTTACCCCTCTCTTATCTTTCCCCATGCTCCAAGTCCAGCCTCACACCTTCTCTTCCCTCACGTCATCATAGTCCAGAATCTCCCTTGCCCTTCCTTTCCCTCCACCCTGTATCCACCATGTCCATTCCCTATCTTACTGTATCCTGTATCTCCCCTTCCCTTACCCTCCCCCCAGTGTCCAGCATCTCCAATATCTTCACTTCCTTTTACTGGATGTGTCTGCTTTCCTTGTCGCTGTTGCTAATGCTGTCACAGTCATCATACTACCTTCACCCAGGCCACTCTGCATGCTCAAGGCCTGCCATATCCTGCCCCCTCTGATGGAAAATGTCCTGTTTCAGAGGGAGCAGGATGTAGTAGGCCTTGAGCGTGCAAATGTGCTCAAAGTCCAAGTGCCATCTGACTGCATTATAGTGCTGCTGTTGTTCTGCCATGCTGATACTGGCCCCAGAATTATGCTGCCCAAGGCAGATGCCTAGGCTGCCTAGTGGTAAGGCCATTCCTGAGAAACAGTTACATTAGGATTATTTCAAAGAAGAGACAAAAGGGACAACAACCCCACCAGTGTTTTCAGTGACAGTCTCTCTAAATCTTTAAAGTGAGAGTCAGGATGGGGCTGCCCCTTTTTTTTAAGTGCTGTCAACTCAATGCTGATCCCTGGTGACCCAGTAACCCCTGGGATTTCTTGGCAAGATATGACCAGAAGTAGATTTCCAGACCTTTTCTTCTGGGGCAATTGAGGGTAGAGTGACTCACCCAAGGAGTACTAGTGGAATCAAACCCAGATGTCTTGGGCAATAGGCTGCTGCTGTAACCACTAAATTACTCCTCCATTTACAGGGCTGTTGCTACTACTGCGTGCCTAACAGTAGATAAGTAGGTCCAATGAGGAAACTAGATAAACACTACCAGATCTGGAACCCTAGCTGGGAGTTATTCCAGGGTTAGCCAAGGGGTCAGAGGATCAGTATCCAGCCAAGAGCACACACAGTTTAGTCTTTTTAGGGAGCCCCACTGGTTCCATTTTAATTACAGGGATTTATGGCTCCAAAAAAAGCTTGGACTAAAACAAAAGCAAAAAGCCAAGGCCTGCCCAGTAAACTATATCTCCGAAGATCCAAAAGCAAGTGTATGAAAACCATCTTAACTGATTTGCCAAAAGGGTGGGTGCCTTTTTCTGTAATCCCTAGTTTGGTATCATATATATTAGAGTTTGTTAATGGTACAAAAAAAATTACTGATCGTTGGTGTTTTTGCAGTGTGGTTACTATTGCTGGGTAACTTTACAGTGAAATCAAATACATACATGTGCTCAGCTGAGGAGTCTTCAATGCAGAAGAGGCACAAAAAAAGAGTGGGGAACACAAGGCGGCCAAGGAAAGGGGTATGAGAGTACGGGGGAGGGGGGGGAGGGGGGATGACACATGATGTTTTCTCATGTTTATTCAAGAAAATCTAAGGATTTGAAACCATTCGAAATGGCCGAGGATATGTCATTTCATATCATTTTCAAAATGGATTGATAGAGAATCCCCCCAAAATTTGCCAAGTATGAAGCGACTAGACAATCAGCCTTCTATGTCAAAGCCCCTCTACTATGAAATTCCCCTGATTTGCGTATGGAACAATGCTATTGCAAGTTTCAATCTTCTCTTAAAACGTACATATTCGATAAGGCATTCAGCCCTCTGTCATTGTCACCCTAAGAGAAAATGGTGGTTTTGTTTGGGGGATTTATTGTGTGTTTGGTTTCTCTCTTTCCTGTCTACAAATTGTAGTTCCTTTCTTATATATGATTTTATTAAGACAACATAAACCATTTTAATTATCTGTAGAAAGGCGGTATATCAACAACCTAATAAATCATAAACTGTAACAGCATGCATTATTTTACTATAGTGTGCACAGTTCTTACTTAACATATCATGTTCCTCCTTTGCTGGCAAACATAAGAATAACAAAAAGAATTTCCAAAGCAAAATTCAGCTAGCAAAATATATGTCTTCTCCCTTTCACTGCCCCCCCAGTACAGAATTAGCTCTCTCCCCTTCCCCTCCACCCCATCAATGCATTATCTGCCTTCCACCATCCACCCCAAACCCAACAGGGCAGCATCTACCCTCTCCTAGACTGAGGAAACTGCGGCCGTACAAGCTGCAGTCTTCTCCAGTTTATTCAAAGCTGCGCTCCCTCCCAGGACTGTGGCAGCATGAGACACTTAATATGATTTAACATCCGCACACCAGAACTGCAACCATAAATACCTCCTGCTCCTGTGACCCTGGAAGGAGCGCAGCTTTGAGTAAATTGAAGGCGGCAGTCGCACCTGTTACTACCATGTTTCCTGCCACCATTGATGCCGCTGCCTCTCTAAAACAGCTGCCCTGCTTGTTTCGGCCCTGCAGCATCCCAGTGTGTTGTGGCACATCAGTTGAGAACCACTGACGTTAGCATCCTCTCAATGAGTATCCACATTAATTGTGAATGCCACTGTGGCACATCAGGTTGTTTTTCAGTGCAGAAACTGCTGGAAACATACTGGCCATACCCTCAACAATTAATGCATGACTTTTGCCACTACCACACATTCAGATTTACTCAAAACACCTGGTAAGTGCAAAAACTTACTGCACCTTGGTTAGTTTGGCACATAAGATGATGATATGACTAGGCCAAGGTCCTACAGACAATATTACAGCTGGGATTAGGCTCATGAGCTTCCAAGGGACCAGACGTCCCAAATCAGTCCATGGGAGCCCTTCACCTGCTTTCTAACATTGTACAAAAAACCATAGGACATTTCAGACATGGAACACCGCTCAAGGAGAGAGGCGTCCGTTGAAGTCATCTGTACTCCAACTCCAGATGACCTATTATTGGGGAGTAAATAATCCAAACCAGTATTGGATCTAAATGGAAGCAGCCCAACTGGGCATAGAAATGATAGGAGCAATACCTTTCCTCTCTCCTCAAGACTGTGAGAGTCAGTGGAAGCTCACCCTGTGATGGGAGGGGGGGTCTCATTAGCAATCTGGGACAAAGTCTTAAAAAGCTGTCTTTTGTCCCTGAACGGTCCAGGCTATTGCCCTTATGGCATGGATCCCCCCCCCCCCCACACACACACACACACACATACATTTTCTCACTATTCCAGGTTAAGCATTTTTTACAATCCAAAAGGTTTTTTTTTTTAAATAACCACATCCCTTGGAGGCATTTTTTTCTGGGGTCACATAAAGGGGGGTGGCTCTTAGCACACATCTATAGGATCTTTGTTCAGAGGGTTCCCACCCTCACACAGATATCAGACTAAATGGAGAGATGAATTGCAGAAAGATTTGACAAGTGATCACTGGGAAAACAAATGGGAAAATACCCCAAAAATGCTGTCTTGTTTTGGATAAATAAGAGCTTGTTCAGAATGTACCTGATGCATATTCTGACCTATGCTGGAGGGAGTGTGGGGCTAAGGGACCTCTGTATAACATCAGACCTCTATGGAAGCAGGTGTGTAAAATTGCTGAGAGTATTACTCAGAAGCTGCCTCTCATGTTCCGGCATTATTATTACTGGGCTTCACAGACAGAAATGAGGCAGCTGCTTGAATAAGCAATCTGCCTCTAATTGGATATTCGTGGTGCTGAGGCAGATTATGGTGATGGAGTATGTGGTTGCAAGGTTTTGAGGATTGCTGGACAGCTTTGAAAAGACTTGGAGGCCGGTGAGCAGATATTTTGCCTCTAACATGGTCTAAAGAGGGGGGCATTTGAACTTGGTATCATGATCTACTGGTGGTTGGGACCCTCTTCCAGATACGGGGTCTGAAAGCTCTGATCCTGACTCAGGGATTATGAACTGGAGGAAAGGAAGGCTTGCTCATGGGGAACTTTATCTGAGAAGTGTGTATAAGACAGGTTAGCCTGGCTTTGTCAGGTTTTACTGACAGGTACTGCACTCCTTGTGGCCTTGGGCAAGTCACTTAACCCTCCACTGCCTCGGAAGAAAGGCCTGGCAATCTACTTCCGGTGACACTGCCAAGAAAACCCAGGAGCTTCTGGGTCGCCAGGAGTCAGGACTGACTCGAAGGCACACATTGAATTTTTACTGTCAGGGCTGGCCCAACCATTAGACATGACTAGGCAGCAGCAAAGAGAAGTTGCAAAGTAAAGCAATAGATCCTGACAGCCACACAAAACTCAAAGAGCCATCAGCACACCTGCAGGGAGAGGGGACACACAAAGCAAAGTTTCATATTAAAAAGCACGATGACCCAATTATGCATTTTTAGAGGATTGTTGTTGGAAGGGTGGCTTTCAAATAATCATGATTGTTGAGTTTAATTATCAAAATCTCGGGGGGGGGGGGGAGGCATAAGGCTGAAGGTTTGTTTAGGGTGTTCGCTACCATGTACCAGCTCTTTGTACTGCAGCAAAACCATCTTGATTCTGGAACATGGAAAGTACCAAAGCAGAAGGAAAATGTGCCCTGGATAGCAGCTGGGCAGGACTTGACTTGGTGGCGTGGTCTCCATGCAGGGAAACAGCTGGGAATCACCATCCCAATCAGCATCACTGCGTAATAACTACCCAGGCTTCCTCCTCACATCTGGCTACGATTGTGGGCTTGGTGGCACAAAACAACCCATTTATTTACACTTTATTGGAATGTTTTCTTTAGGAAGATGTGATTGTAAGGTCACCAATTTCCTATTGCTATTTTAAGAAACATTTTGAGACATCGGATGCAAACAAAGGACATTTCAGAAGGTCCCTTGGAAACGCACTGGACTCTGATCTTATAGGGCAAAAAAAATAAAGGCTTTTGTTTTAAACCAAAATGATGTTCTGTGTCTTTCAAAGCAGTAGAGTTGCACTTAGAGCTCTCTCCATTTAATATATCTGTACAGAAAGAGTATTTTGGAATAACCTCATGTGGCATTCATCTATACACAAGATGGGAAGGGATTTTCCTCACAAAATAAATGATAGTATTTTTTGGCAGATGACCTTCTAGCTGTTACCTTCTCCCCAAAATCTGACCCCTGCCTCTGTTACTGCAGACTCTGCCTGAACTCTGGTTATTTGCTTCCTTCACTGGTTTCTGAAATCTCAATATAAGAATGCAAAAATAAACATGAATGTTTTTCTTTAGACTTAGCTTCTGTCTTTTCATTGGTAGTTCAGAATGAGTGACATCCAGGTTATCAACGCTTCCAGTCTGATCTATGCAGATGATGTTCTCATATTTACTCCAATAAAAATTGATGCCCCTGACTTCTCTCAAATAATCTCTTGCTTCAACGCGATTACAGACTGGCTCCTATCCCAGAACCTACGAATAAACTTCAAGAAAACTGAAGTCTTATTCGTAACCAGAAATAAGAAATTCTCACCCCCCACAACATTAAAGGTGAGAGATGCGGAACTTCCGTGTAAATCTTCGATTCGCTACCTGGGAGTCATCATAGATCAAGAACTGACCTTCAAATATCACATAAAGCAGACTGTCAAGTCCGTATACAACAAAATAAGAACTCTGAAACCATTAAGACCTCTACTCTCCCCGAATGACTTCAGAACAATCTTCCAATCCCTTGTAACACCACATTTTGACTACGCCAACGTCATCCTGCATGGTCTACCCAAGAGCACCCTCAACCCACTTCAATTGGCAATAAACTCAGCAGCCCGCATCCTCTGCTGTACATCCAGAAGAGACCACATCACCCCCATACTAACAGATCTTCACTGGCTACCCCTACAAGCCAGGATAACTTACAAAGCGCTATTACTGTCCTTTAAAGCAATCAATCAAATAGCCCCACCCTCCCTCTCCTCACTTCTTATCAACACCCCCACAAACAGGTTAAGAAGATCCGCAGCCGCTAATACTCTCGTTGTACCAAAAGAGTACACTAAATGTAATCAAGCAACCAGAGACAGGGCCTTCACCTTATTCGCACCAACCTGCTGGAACAATCTCCCTCCACATATCCGATCAATAAAAGACCTCTCTCAATTTAGGAAGACCCTTAAACACTACCTATTCTGTCTTCACCTTTTAGGCCCCAGCACTACACCCTCTCCATCTATCTCTCAAATCACTCACACAGCCTCAGACATCCCAACAACTTAGTACTGTCAGATCATGATCTAAACTCTCTGCACACCCAAAATCATGATCCCAATGTAACCTGTACTGTAATTAGCCACAGATAAAACTCTGTTTGTATATAATTTGTATATAGTTCCCCCGTTCTCCAAGTTTTTGACCCTGTTATAATGTAAGCAAAGGATTGTTCCAATGCAAAATTTTGTTAACTGTAAACCGCGCTGGTACCAAAAGTGCGGTATATAAGAACTGTAAATAAATAAATAAATAAAATCTACAAGTCCCCATAGGCTTAGAATGTAGGGGCATTGTTTGGAAATGTGTATTATGCACATTAATTAACAAATGTTATGTACTTAGAGGGTCATTCTAAAAGATTTAGTCGCAATTTGGATGTCTGCATACATGCAAGTGGACATCGATCACGGACACCATTCCACAAATGCCATTGGCAGATATCTCCAGTACGGGGACGTACAAATAGGCATGGGGGTGTGGCAGAGGTGTGTCTGTGGAGTGGCAATGGACAGAGACGTCCTTGTTCGATCTCAGAAGCAGCAGAGCTGTCTGCAGGTACCTGCATGTTCATTCCTGCTCCAGACACGAATAGGAATCAGGAAAGTGTTTGTTTTCACCTTAAAAACATCCAGAGAGTATAGAATTAAGTGACTAGCTTTAGACTACAAATCCCACAGTGGGATTTCAGCCCTGGCCACCCAGCTCTTAAAGCACTACTCAAACCATCATGCTATTAGATATCTTGATTCTGAAGTGCTTTCCTGGGGACGTCTATATAGACATTTGATAGACGTGCATATTACGTCCACGTTTCTGGAATTGTGCCTGAACTTGCATGTGCCTGCCTTGTTTTCAGACATTTTGGCTTTGACGTCCCAGATTGCACTTGGACATCCCATTTGAAATGTGCCTCTTAGTAAATAAGCCCAATAGAGAATTCTGGGGCTTGCGTTACATAATGCATTAACATGCTAGTAAATGAAGCCCTACGTTTGTACTTAAGGCATCTGAAATGCCCAAAGTCAAAAAGCACATTGGTGAGAGAAGCAGGATTTGAACCCTGGCTGCCCCGATTCCCCCCTCATACTTGAAACACTCCTCCACTTGTTTATTGGTCTCACTTCCACTCTGATACTGTTACAAGCTTCTGCCTTGCCTTCCTGCCCCTAAAGCCATGGATTTGGCAGCAGCATACATGAAGGGTACAAGAGAGTGGCCCAGTGATGAAAGAAATAGGTTATCACCCACTGATGGTCCTAGCTACTTTGACCAAGTCATTCCATCCTCCATTGACTAAGTACAACATAGACTGTGAGCAGGGCCATCCTATCCATTAGGTGAGCTAGGCGGCTGCCTATGACAGCTGGCCCCAGTGTGCAGTAAACCTGCCCCCCCCCCCCAGCTGCTGCCGATTCCATTGGGGGGGGGGGCAGGCAGCAGCAGTATTTCTAAAATGGTGGCAAAAAGGGCTGCTTTTGGAAATACTCGAGATGGGGTGATGGCAGCTGGGGGGGGGGGGCAGTGGCATCAGGGTGGGCGGCGAGTCCAGGGTTTCTATCTAGGGTGGTAGAAACCCTTGGGCTGGCCCAGGCTGTAAGCCCTCTTGGGAAGAAAAATACCTATTGTACCTGATAATGCAACTTGGCTTGGATTTACAGAGACAAGTAATTTAAATCTCAAATCCAGACAAGAAGAGTCAAACAAGCTTTATTCTGCACAGACTATTCAAAAGATGTATTACATTAGTCCAATAAAAAGATATCACCTTATAATATAGGTTGTTTTTATTTATTAATCTTTATTTCTGTGCCTTCTCTCTGTGGCCCTGTGCATGTGATGGACAGTTTCATGCATGCTGCCATTTCTGGCCTAGTAACACATGCACACTCCTCAAATTACAGTGCCAAGAACTTAAGAAATGCCATACTTGGTCAGAGCAAAGGTCCATCGAGCTCAGTATTCTGTTTCCAACAGTGATCAATCCAGGTCACAAGTACCTGTCAGGCTCCCAAAAGCTTTGAGCAGGGGTAAGCAGTGGATTTCCTCAATCCAATTTAATAATTGTTTATGGGCTTTTCCTCCAGGAACTTGTCCAAACCTTGTTTATACCCAGCTACACTTCAGTGTCACAATGCTGCACCTCCTGACTGCCCTGGGATGTTGGTTTAGTCAAGCAGGTAGTGGCTGTGGTGCACAGAGAAGGGTACTGGAAGTCCTGGATGGATCCCAACAGACTATCCTAGGTACAGTTGACTCTTCTGATTCTGTTACTGCCTGGCCTTCTCACCACCTTCACCAAAGTGTTCCCTCTCTAGGTGCCAGGGAATGCATAGTCCCTGACACCTCCCTACAAAACTTCAGCCTCTGCTGAATCTAACTAATAGAGAGCAGCCCATAGGTGATTTTTTTTTAAGTGAAAGGTACCGGGCTGGCTAATGGAGGGAAGGGGAGAGGGAGGTCTGTGCCCTCTTTCCCATGTCAAAGCTTCATTTCTCCCCCCCCCCCACTTTCTCCTACTTTCCCAATAGTGGCTCCAGCACATTCTTTGGTAGCCAGCCGGATAAGCTCTGCCAGCCACCACTGCCCAGGTTGGCCAGCGGCGGTGGCTTCCTCCTCAGCAGCTGACATGGTGAGCTCCTCCAGCTCTCCCATTCCTGAACCCATAAATATTTTTGAAACTCATGGGCTGAGCATTGGCATTTTCTGGATGTTGATTTTGAGAGATCAGGATTCAGGAAGTGTTGCCTATGAGCTCTGAAAATGCTCTCAGTATCCTCTTTGCATCACCTTCCCCTATTATTGTATAGTGCTCACTCTTCTATGAATGTTCTGCTATGCTGTCTATTACGGAGTATCCTTTGTATTTGGCTGATATTATATCATATTTCTGCTCAATGAATATCTACTGTGCTGCTTATTATGGTGCATCATTTGTACTGTGCTGACACTGTATCTTATCTATGTTATTATATTGCCCATTGTGATGCAACATTTGTGTTCTGCTGACATTGTATCATATTTCTATTATATGAATGTTCTATTGTATTGTTTTAAGGTGTACATTACTGGCACTGGATCATATTATTGCTATTACAAGTATTTAATCTGCCCATCTCCAAATTTATCTCATTGTGTATTATGCTGATATTTATTTTATTTTATTTAACAGGTTTTTTATACCGCCTTTTCCTTAAATCAAAGCGGTTACAAAGACATACAAAGGCTAAACATAGGCAAGGGAAGTGAAAGAAGGGAAACATAACATGGTGAACAATTACAAAAAACACAATATTGAGAGATTACAATTAATATGAGTTAGTTAGGTGTCACAGCCATAGTGCTCAATGAAAAGAACAAATTTTAGTTGTTTTCGGAATTCCTTCAGTTCCTCAATTGATCGTAGGTCGGGGGGGAGAGAGTTCCATATTAGAGGGGCCGATAAGGAAAGAGCTCTTTGTGAGGTGAATTTACAGACTTTAGAGTAGCTACTTGGGGTGCTGAGGGTGTCAGTTGTGGCTTTCCTTCTAGGTCTTTTGCTGGTGTTAGAGAATAAGAGGGCTTGGAGACTGATTGCTGAAGTCTTATGTCTGATTTTGAATATATTGATGACCAACTTGTATCTAATACGGAGGCTTATTGGGAGCCAGTGGAGTTCTTTAAGGATTGGGGTGATGTGGGCTTGAGTTGAAGAGCCGGCGATTATTCTGGCAGCTGTGTTCTGAGCCATCTGAAGTGGCTTTAGTGAGTGTTTCGGGATTCCGTTGTAAATAGGGTTGCAGAAGTCAAGAATTGGAGTTATTAGAGCCTGACAGACTGAGCGGAAATGTTCTTGAGAGAGAAGAGGCTTCAGGCGTCTAATTATTTTCATTCTATAGTAAGCGCTTCTAACAGTTTTTCTGATGTGAGATTGAAGGTTGAGTCGATTGTCAAGGGTTACTCCGAGGTATCTTACTTCGTCCTTTAAAGGTATTGTTGTATTTTTAAATTTAATAAAAGGCGGGGGGCTGAAGTCAGTGTTTCGAGTAATGATGAGAGCCTCTGTCTTGTTATGGTTCATGGCCAGGTTGTTGAGCGTCAGCCAGGCAGACATGTTGTCGAGGCAGTTCATAATCTTGTTATAATCGGGGCTGTTAAGGTTGACTGTCGTGTAAATCATTATGTCATCAGCATAAATAGTATAATCTATTTGATGGGCAATCATGATGTTGCAGATTGGCTGGATAAATATGTTAAAAAGAAGAGATGAAAGCGCAGAACCTTGGGGAACACCTTGTTTAATCTTAGTGGGTAGAGAGGTGGTGTTATTAATTTTTACCTTAAACTGTCTATCAGTTAGGTAAGATTTAAACCATCTTAGGACAGTGCCGTTAATGCCAATACTCTGGAGTCTAGTTAGTAGGATACTGTGGTCCACTGTGTCGAAGGCCGCTGATATGTCTATAAAAATCAATAATGTTCCTTGATTGTAATTGTCTAAGGAGTGGATGATGTCATTGAACAGATAGAGCAGTAAGGTTTCAACTCCATGGTTAGGGCGGAAGCCATGCTGATGAACGTCAAGCGGGGCATGTACGTCAATGTGGTCCTGGAGCTGTAGTTGGACTGCTTTTTCGATGATCTTAGCTAGGAGAGGTATGCTGGAGATTGGCCTGTATGCTGCTGGATTGCTCTTCTCTAAGTTAGTTTTCTTGGGGATAGGCCTTATTGTGGCTAATTTTAGTTGTTCTGGCATTATTCCTTGAGTTAGGGAGTTGGAAACAAGGTTGTGTAAGAAATTGAGGAAGTTTTGCTTGGTAGCTTTGATCCATGGAACTGGGCAAGGATCGGTAGGTGCGGTACTTGTGTTGAGAGAAGAGATGATGTCTGAAATTTGCTTGGTTGAAGGGGTGTGGAACCTGTCCCAACTTATGACGGGTATGGTGAGAATAATGGTTTCTGTGAGTTTTAGAGGCGGTGTAAGGCCTATTTTCTTCTGAAGAAAATTTGCATATATTTGAGGGTTGACTTGTATGTCTATGTCAGGGCTGGGTTCATTGGTAAGTTTTTTTACTATTTCGAATAGTTCTCTGGGTTTGTTGAAAGATCTCATGATTGTGTTAGTGTGATATTCTCGTTTTGCTTCGTTGATAAGATTGTTGTATTTAATTTGCTGTGTCGAATAAGAGTTCTGTGAGGTGGGCGATTTGGAACGTCTCCAATGGCGTTCTAGTTTTCTTAATTCTCTTTTAGCGCAGCGTATGCTATTGGAGTACCATGGCGCGTGATGTCGTTTATTATTCGGATTAAAGACTAGGTTAGTTTTTGCTGCTGTGTTGATGGTATTGTACCAATTGTTAACTTGCTTGTTGAGATCGAGTTCGTTTAAATTAAGGTAAGGTAGTGTTTCTTTTAGGAACTGTTCTTTTTTGAAAGCTTTGAATCTTCTTATCCTAAATAAAGAAGATTGTGTATTTTTAAGCTTATCTATTTTGTTTAAGAATTCTATTTTGATTCTGTGGTGGTCAGACCAAGGAACCGGAGTGATTACAGGAGACGAGATGAAGCCCCTGTCCATGATGTGTTTTGGTGCGAAAATGAGATCAGGCGTGGATCCATATCTATGCGTGGGAGTGCTTATAAGCTGGGTGTATTGTAAAGAGTCCATTGCTTGTAGGAAGGTTACCTTGTCATTATTTGAGGCAGAGCTGAGGTTAAAGTCACCTAGTAGGATTAGCGGTTTGTGGTTCATGTTGACTGCACATACGGTTTCAAGAATGGAGGTTAGTTCTTCCGCTGGAGTGTGGGGGGCTCTGTAAATTAGGCAAATGGTTAAATGCTTATTTCCAACTACAATAGAGCTGCAATGGTCAGAGCTGTTAGCAGTAATAGGTTGAAGCTTGAGTGAGTCTTTTGCAATGATTAACACTCCACCTCCTCTTTTGTGAGTGCGAGGGTTGTTAAAGGCGGAGTATGAGGGGGGGACCAGTTGGTTGAGGAGAACGTGGTCAGTGGGGTTGAGCCAGGATTCAGTAATGCATAAGATGTCAGGATGTTGATCTTCAATGTGGTCTCTGATGATATTGATCTTGTTTCTTACAGATCTGGTATTCATAAGTTCTATGGAAGTGGTGTTTAAGGTATAGGGCATCTTAGGGTATGCCTCTGGATTTAAATGATTATGCTGTTTAATGTTATTGTCATTGTTTCTGGCTTTAGTGTGTATGTTCAGCAAGGGATAGTGAAGCATGCGATATGTTGAGATGATAGTTGGTAACCATAGGTATAGGGGGTATAAGTGTAAAGATATTAATTTCTGTTGGTAGAGTAGGTTGTTGAAGAGAAATTTGGGGTGGTAGTAAGGCACTGCCATAGTCGAAGATTGTTGTCCTTATCTTTACGCACCGAAGGATGGTGTGGTTTGATCTATAGTAACTTATAAACTATCCTCATTGGTAGAGTGCAGTAGGAAGAATTAGTGTTGAAGATTATAATTGTACTCTAAAATACATAAAATAGATAAAACGATCTGATGTGAAGTAGTAGGAAATTATTTAAACTAACAAACTAGTAGTGGCATAAACGGAACAATATATCAGATATCAACTTCCAGATAATAGAGGGAAATACTGAAACTAATACATGCGTTTGGAAGCTTGCTCTTATAGTTGATGATGAATTGTTTGCTGCTATGAAGCAGGGATATTTCCGTGTTGATATGGGGCCATTTTGCTATTGTTATGCTGTTAATACAATGTGAGTTGTCTATGTCAGGCTAAACCTTATGTATACTGCTTTGGGTGAATTTATTATTTATTTTATTTAGCAATGCTTACATACTGTGTCAAAGCAGTGCACATTCAGCTATGGTGCATATTACCCTTGTCCCTGAAGGGCTCACAATCTATGTTTTGCACCTGAGGGCAGAGATGGTTAAGTGGCTTGCCCAAGGCCACAAGGAGCGCCTATGGGACTAGAAACCCCAGTCTCTCTGGCCTGAGGTTGCTGTTCTCCAGTGGGATTTGAACCCCCAGCCCGAGACAACTTGCCCCAACCACGCCTCCCTATCTCTTCATAAAGACAGTTAATAAATTCTGATAAATAAATAATTTCTAATTGCTGCAAATTCATGAAAAGTGAATTTGCTCAGTTCAGAAAGGTTCCAGGTTGTTGACATAGCTTGTCCTGGCTGAAATCCTGTCACTAAATTCACAAGCAACTAGCAACTTGCAGTAAACACACTCACAAGTCCTAGCTCTTCATCCTGGTTTTCCCAGGTCCTTTCTCTGTGCAGCAGCCCGTTGGCTATGCTGATCGGCATGCTAGAGCACAGGCTGTTAAGAGCAGCAGGTGGTGAGAGGGGGAGGAGTTGCACAGCAGCAGTGGCTGCTAAGGAGGTGTGCACGCTCCTGCCCAGTTTACAATACATCTGTTCTGCTTTAATGCATAGGCTGATCTAGTCCTTGGTGTTTCCCCTCTACATGCACAAAGCTTGATCGCTACTTTCCTTAGAGAGATGACAACTACAAGGCCTTAGATACAGCGAGATAAAAGCAGGCCAGAATCAACACATCCAGAAAAAAAAGAATCTTGTTGACAGTCCTCAAGGATGAATCATGTTAATTCATAAAATCATGCAACAGAGTAGCTAAACAAGCTGAAATCCTCTCTCTGGCTGCCGGCCTGTAGCTTTACTGATGAGAACTCTAGGTGAATCAAAATGAAGTCTGCTTAGTTATTTCACATTCCTAATGCACGGAAGTGGGTGGAAGGCTGTAGGAAATGACCCCTTATATAGCCCACCATCTATCCCAGTCAGAACCAACTTATGCAAAGGCAGCAGAATGCGGTGAGCCACTGGGACCATGGCTCCAACTAGTATTTTGTCCAGCACAACATCAGCAATTAGAGAACTTAGGGGCAAGGCTGAAGATTGCTTTGTTTGTCCCCTCCAAACAAAATGGTGTCTGGCTGACCCTAAGATTATGGCTTTGAATTGGACCTGCTTATTTCCATAAACGTTCAAGATTTCTTACAACCCGTGACCTGAGGCATAATCATTCTCCCTTCCATTCATGCTCACATAGTCTGTATCCTATGTCCTGTGCCTGGTTTTGATCACTGGCTTCTTTGTACCTCTGCACCAAATGTTTCAAGGACAGTTAGGAATTTGACTGAACATGCCCTGAAAAGATCACTCAGGGAGGGTGTCAGAATGAACTGAGCCTTTCTCCCGGGGGTAATCAGTGGTGTATTTCTACTGCTCCTCCATTGCTCTCCTCACCTTTTGCACTACTCACAAAATTCTCTTTTCTAAGAACGACAGTCCTCAGCGATTACTAGTGATGTGCATTGGTGGGCATGCATTCAGTTCGCCTGGGATCCTAAAAATTTAAAGATTGTAGAAATCACCTGTACTCATGTATGCCTATGATTTAACACATGTGCAACTGATTTGCATGCTTAGAGAAGTTCTAGTATGCATAGAAGTGCCTACAGAACAAATATGACAAAAGAATATGACAAAAATGCCAAAACCCAGGAAACGTTCATTTTAAACATGCCAGAACCAAACAATTTTTTGGGCGTGCTCACTGCTGTGCGGCTCTGAAGAAGCATAGTTCACACCGAAAGGAATCCTGTAGATGTAGGCACTCAGCGACATGACAATCTGAGACATTTAGCCCTTACTGGCACTTTAGCTGGCCACAGTATACTGCTTCTGACACCATTAGCTGGGTAGAAGTGGGATTTCATGAAAGAGAGGGGGAGCACTAAAGCCCACCTTGAAGGCTATTATATATCTGATAGGTACCATGACAGAACAGAGTTACTAGCTGATCAGAAAACTCCCCCACTCTCCTCCGCCTGGTAATGTAAGGCACGGACGCTCAGAAGCATACTGATGGGCCCTGCCCTATTTATGTACCCTGTACAGGCAACGCTTAAAGTATATTCCCAAAAACATTTCTGCTGCTGTCCTCTCCCAGGGAATTGCAGTACTTTGCTTGTGTTTTTGTCCCAGCATATTTTTTCTATGTAAAATACCTGTGTATATATATATATATATATATATATATATATATATATATATATATATATATATATATAATTTTTTTATTGGGAACAAAAGCTGGATATCTTTGTACCTTTGTGCCTAACAGGGCATGCTATGGAGACTCTGTTGTCATTTATAGCCTTATGCCAGTATTGTAAGTGTGCCAAAGCTCAGAGTTACCAAATGGCTCCATTTTCAAAAAATGTAGTCTTTGTTTTAACCCACTGCATGCTAGGACTTGTTCTTCTAAGCCTTCTGAGCAAAGCAGACCACGTACTGAGAAACAATCAGTGGGTCAAACCAAGACTGGATCGCTCTGTTGTTCCGCCACTCCTCTTCCAATAAAATAGAGCCAGTTAGTAATCCTAACTCAGGATATTGTGTTTTCTCTTATCTGCTTTCAACACAGCATAGAATGTATGCCAGTATAAAAGTATGAAACGTTTAAAATACCCATCGGATGCCTTGAATCCTAGGCAGCTCCCCGGGGTCCCTCTCCAGCTGGATCTGGTAGGTGTAACTCCTGAAGAAATGCATGGTTGGCTTCAAGTCTGATCACATTCACTGTGAGCCACTCAGAAAATCCCTCGCAGTGCTCCGCTGGGGGACTGGACAGGTGGCAAAAGTCTCCAGAGGGATATCCCAAACATCCTCTTCCAAAATCCTTCAGGGACAGAGAGAAAGAAAGCTGTCAACATCCCTCATCATTCTTAAAACCAAAAGGCAAAGGGGGAAGGGGGGAGAGGAGCGAGCTTGTAGGCAGATAAAAGTGTCCCCGATGAAAGTTCAGACTTGACTGCTAAGAGATTTCCGCAGTTCTGTGCTGAGTGTCCCACGACTCTCTGTCTCTGAGATTTTTGTTTTCTTTTCTTTTTGCAGTAGTTATAGTCCAAAAGATGCTGAATGGACAAAGCAGCCGTCCTCACTAGTCGAGTTCACTCTCTGTCAGTGACATGCAGAACAAAAGTTGTGCGCGTATGTGCGAGCGCTTTATGCTGAGGCGACCTAAAGCCCGCGTGCCCCTTTCCTCTCGTCCCTCGCCAGCCTATGCCAAGATAGGACGGGATGTGGCATGGAGCCGCCGCCTGGCAGAGCAAAAGATGATCCCCGCTCAAAACCTTCCCGTCCGGTGCGTGGGGAAAGCCCGGTTTCCTGGCGTTAGCAATGTCCCTACAAGCCCGAGTCCCCCACTTACACGCACGCTCACGCAACGCAGGGAGGGTGCCCAAAGCCTAAACGTTTAGAGGTATCGGTGCGGCTGCTGCCTCGTTGCTCTTCGGGGAAGCTGTTCCTCGGAGTCCAGCTTCTGTGGGCGAGAAGAAAGAGCAGCACCTAACACAGAACAGAGTCTCGGGCCAGCAGAGCAGAGGCAAACGGCTCCCCAGCCTTGCACTAAAAGCAAACATTTGCCTTCAGGAGTTTTCATGGGGAGAACCCTCCCAGGCTAGGTTGGGTGGATGACACACCTCCTCCTCCTGCGTGTGCGTCTGCTGCCATCGAGCCCTCTGTTATTATCTCGGGCATATGGCGGCAGGGAGAACCTTGCGATTTTCTGCGCAGAGCTGCAGGGGGAAAAGTTCATCAGATGGACACGGTGCAGCCGAGCTGCGAGCGGCCTTTTCCTCAGGAACTTTGCTGGAGACTTGCATAGATGGATTGTGTCAGGTGCTAGGAGAGGCAGCCAAAAGTATCAAAAACAATCAGAGAAACCAAGTGGGAGAGGGCAAAACAATGGAAAGGGTTTAAATAGAAATCTGCTGGGAGGGAGCTTTCTGCTGACAGTATCAGCATAAGGCACCGAATAGCAGGGAAGATTTGGGCCAGACATTCTGAAGCAGTTTCTAATTATGAAGGTTTCTTCAGGTATTCAAGCTTCTTACCCGGGGATGGGGAGGTGATGGACTTTCCATCATTGGATGGTTTTAAAAGCAGATTAGACACATCTGTCTAGGATGAGATAGCTGCAGTGCATCCTGTCAGCAGGCATGGCATGCGCTAAACCAGTGTTTCCCACTGGACCACTGAGTTTTTGTGAACATTTTACAAGGAGTCTGCAGCAGGGATGTAGCTATGGGTGGCCTCCACTTTCACCTCAAGCTCTTACTATGGCTTTCCCTGATTTGCAGCCATAGCATGCATGTCTCCTTCATATCACAGGACATGCCACCCATGAGGTTTTATCATGTGCACCATGGCTACAAATTGGAGAATAAAGGCCTGATGGGCCTCGTTGGAGTCGGGAGTGGTGCCAAAGGACTGGAGAGAGGCTCATGTGGTGCCTTTACACAAAAGTGGAAGTAAGGATGTGGTTGAAAACTACAGGCTGGTTAGTTTAACTTCAGTGGTGAGTAAATTATTGGAAACGCTGCTGAAAGAGAAAATAGTGAGGTTTCTGGAGTCCGGCGGATTACAGGATCCGAGGCAGCATGGATTCACCAGAGGCAGGTCTTGTCAGACAAATCTGATCGATTTCTTTGACTGGGTGACCAGGGAGTTGGACCGAGGGAGAGCTCTAGATGTGGTGTATTTAGATTTCAGTAAAGCCTTTGACACTGTTCCTCACAGGCGACTTATAAACAAAACTGAGCACCCTAGGGATGGACCCTAAAGTTACTGCTTGGGTTAGAAATTGGTTGGGTGGGAGGCGACAAAGAGTACAAGTAAATGGAGCTCACTCTGAGGAGAAGGATGTTACCAGTGGTGTGCCCCAGGGATCTGTCCTTGGTCCGATTCTTTTTAACATCTTTGTTAGTGATATAGCGGAAGGGCTGTCGGGTAAGGTTTGCCTCTTTGCGGATGATACCAAAATCTGTAATAGAGTAGACACCCAGGAAGCTGTAGATAACATGAGGAGGGATCTAGCTAAGCTTGAAGAATGGTCTAGAATTTGGCAGCTGGGATTTAATGTTAAAAAATGTAAGGTCATGCATTTGGGCTGCAGCAATCCAAGGGAGCAATACAGTATAGGAGGTGAAGTACTTTTGTCCACTAAGGAAGAGCGGGACCTAGGCGTGGTTGTGTCTGATGATCTTAAAGTAGCTAAACAGGTAGAAAAGGCGACGGCAAAAGCTAGAAGGATGCTTGGGTGCATACGGAGAGGAATGGCTAGCAGAAAAAAGGAGGTGATAATACCTCTGTATAAGTCTTTGGTGCGACCTCATTTGGAGTATGGTGTGCAATTCTGGAGACCGCACCTTCAAAAGGATGTGAACAGGATGGAGTCGGTGCAGAGGGTTGCTACTAAAATGATTAATGGGCTTCATTATAAAGCATATGAGGACAGACTTAAGGATCTTAATATGTACACCTTAGAGGAAAGGCGGGATAGAGGTGATATGATTGAGATGTTTAAATACCTCCGTGGCATAAATGTTCAGGGAGAGAGCCTCTTTCAATTGAAGGCAAGTTCTGCTACGAGGGGACATGGGATGAGGGTGAAGGGAGATAGATTCAGGAGTGATATGCGGAAATATTTCTTTACGGAAAGAGTAGTGGATCCGTGGAATAGTCTCCCAGTGGAGGTGGTAGAGATGAGGACAGTAACTGAATTTAAAAAAGCATGGGACCAACACAGAGGATCTCTAAAGGTAGAAAGTGGACTGTTGTAGTTGTTGTTATGGAAGGACAGACTAGATGGGCCTTGTGGTCTTTTTCTGTCATCATGTTTCTATGTTTCTATGTTTCTACTACTACTACTATTGAGCATTTATAT
The DNA here is from genome assembly GCA_033557465.1 of Ichthyophis bannanicus. Taxonomy (NCBI): domain Eukaryota; kingdom Metazoa; phylum Chordata; class Amphibia; order Gymnophiona; family Ichthyophiidae; genus Ichthyophis; species Ichthyophis bannanicus. The sequence goes on along the minus strand of CM066033.1, from coordinate 734,465,017 downwards.
AGCGCTACCAGTCGTTCACAGCGCTGTACAGACATGTAAGAGACAGTCCCCGATCGTCAGAGCTTACAATCTAGTTAAGACAAACACAGAACTGGCAATCTAGTCATGACAGACACAGAGGTCAAGATCTGAAAGCAACAGTGAATAGGTGAGATTTCAACCTGGATTTAAAGAGGGCTAGAGAGGGCGCCTGGCGTACAGATACTGGTAGCTGGTTCCCGGCGTAAGGTGCAGCAAGGTGAAAGGAGCGAAGTCTGGAATTAGCAGTAGGAGTGGAGGGCCTAGACAGAAGTAGCTTGTTAGAAGAGCGGAGTTCCTGAGAGGGGTTGTAAGGAGAGATAAGAGATGAAAGGTACTGAGGAGCCGCAGAGTGAATGCCTTGGACTAAGTTTGTGCCATGTGAGGTGGAGAGAGGGATCTGTATCAGGGCTGGCCTGTCCACTAGGCAGACTTGGCGATCACCTAGGGGGCAGACACCTCTGAGCAGCACTGTGATCCGTTCTTCCAGGCAGCTGCTTTCTGCTGTCGCTTTAGCACCACGTTAGGCTTTGAAGTACGCACACACTGTAGGTACTCATGGCCTACTGCTCCTGCTGCCTGCTGCCATTTTCCAGAATGGGGAAGGGGTCATGGTGCCATCCCCTGGTGAGATGGGGGGGGGGGGCAGCATCATGGAGGGTGGTGATGGCGCTGCCTAGCCTAGGACGGCCGAATCAAGGGTTTCCGCTGCCCTAGGCTGGCCCACCTGCTCACCACCGCCCCCACCCCAGGGCGGCCCAAGTCCTACCCTCCCACCCCCAGCATCCATCATTTACCCTGGCGGGACTTGAAGCATGTGTGCATGTGTGAGCCCTCATTGCCTACTGTCCTGCCCCTTCCGACAGGAAGTTGCATCAGAGGGGGTAGGAATGTAATGCTATGAGTGAGCACTTGTGCACGGGTGTTCTGCCCTGCTTTCAAGAATGATGGAAGGGTTGAAGTGCCACCCTTCAGGATCTGCTCCCTAGGGGCTACCTAGCCCGCATGCTAGTTTAGAGTGCTCATGGTATTACTGAACTAAGGCAGTGGTTCTCAATCCAGTCCTTGGAAAATACACAGCCAGTTGGGTTTTTAGGATATCCTCAATAAATATGCATGAAATCAGTCTGCACATAATAGAGGTATTGCATGCAAATCTGTGTCATGCATATTCATTGTGTATATCCTAAAAATCCAACTGATTGGGTGTATTTTGAGAACTGGTTTGAGAACCACTACTCTGAGAATATTTATGTACAGAGAGAAGAACACATCCTGAGCACTGAATTCTGTTTTTTCTGTGCCGTAACTTGAGTTGGTAAAAATAAACTATTCTAAGCAGAAAACTGAGCAGATATGAGCTGAAAGCCTTAGATCTAATTCTTATTTGGATACTTTCAATATCACCGAAAGGACACACATTAAGACATTTGAGAAGGGTTTTTTTTTATCACGTGCTCTGAGAATAAGGGTAATCTCCAGGAACAAGCAGGAATGAGTCTTCACATATGGGTACGTCGGTACCGACGGAGCCTGCACGGGAATGCTCCCCAGCATCCAATCAGAAAGCTTTTGGGAGCATCCCTCGCGCCTGCGCACTGCCTTCCCGCCTTTTCCACTGCCTCTCCTCAGTTTTCGTTTTTCCGCGGAGTCGGCAGGACGTCCTCCTGTCACCGCAGAAACTTTTTTCTTCAAATTCTTTATTTCTTATTTTCTTGTGGTCACGGCTGTTTTTCCCGCCGCCACCGGTACCGCCGGTGGGTTTTTCCTTAAATTCAGGGAATTTTTTACTCTATTTTCTGTCTTGAATTTTTTGGGCCTGCAAGGCCTCTCAATCATGGAGCCTTCTTCTCCTAAGAAGTGCCTTCACTGTGGAAACACAGTTTTCCTTTTAGACTCCAATTCCTGGTGTCTAACCTATTTGGGTCCTGACCCTTTTTCCCCTGACCAGTCAGGCTGCAAAACTGTGAGAAGACCTTCCCTCTTTCGAGTTTCCCTCGATACCACTTTCCCTCCCGAAGTACGGGCACCGGGTTTTTCTTCTCTACAGGATCAGGTAACCCACAAACAGTCTGTTAAGACTAATCTCATGCCAAGCATGATGACGGCTCCGGCCTTGCCCTCAAGACCCCATTGGCATTAAAACCCCGGCGGGAGTCTCCGAGCTGCAAAGCATTTCAGGGGTTTCAGGTTGTTCCTGGGGCTCACCCCTCACAGAACATACCTGAGCCATGCTCGGTGGTGGCATCCGCTTCGAGCAGTACCGATACCCCAGCATTGGCTCCGATGTTGAGTGATCTACTCTTCACCAGGAATTGTCATCTGGTGTCCTCGGTACCTACGGGACTGAACGATACGACCCAGATTGATTTTCCTGTATCGGCATTATCGCCGATACCATCACCGACGTTGGTACCCTCGAGACATGCCTCGATAGACTCGCTCCCTTCGATGCCGGGTCTGGAATCGATATCTAGTCTCGATGACTGGGTACCGACGCATCTCGTAACCGATGTTTACCGATTCCGAATACTCGGTACCGAGGATACTCACCAAGAGGTTTTACTTACCTCGGTACCGCTTGAGCTGCCTCCGATGACTGCTTCGGGTTCAGTTACGCCTTCGATGCCGGCGCAACTACCAGTATCGGTATCGATGCCGGTACCTACAGTATCATCGGAACCAGCTCCTTCCATGCTTTTTTCACCTGGATCGCTCCTCTCTATACCTAGTTTGGAGTCGATACCTGGCATGGACGATGCACTACTGACTGTCTCAACTCATAATTGTCAGTTCCAGTGTCCATCTATTACAAATCCTGTTCTACACCAGACAGGTACATCCTCCGATGCCCAGGCTACCTTTTCAAATTTAGCCTGTCCAGGGATGGTTCCCATTGGAGATCCTTCTTTTCAGAAATTTCTCCTTGACATGGCAACCTTCCTTAATATTCCTATCCCTGGCTATGAGTCTTCTCAGGGTTTTTCTGCAGGAAAGGAAACTATAATGCTTCCTTTACATCATTCTTTGCAGAATCTTCTTCTGAGGGTATGGGAAAAACCTTTAAGGGTTTCTTCACCTCCTACAGCAACTGATCTTCTGTATCAGGTGCCCCCCTCTCCAGGATTTCAAAAGCCTCAACTTCCCCATCATTCCATTGTAGTGGAATCAGCAATGAGGAAGGTAAAAAGTAAGAAAAAACATTCTTCTTTCCCGCCAGGGCGTGCATCTAGAACACTGGATGCCTTTGGACGTCAAACCTTCCAAATATCTATGCTGGCAACAAGGATTCTCTCATATATTTTCTATATGAGTCTATCCCTTCAGGAGGTCACAAAGAAATTATCTCTTTTGACTCCTTTTCTATCAGAGCCCAAGGCTGCAGACTATTCCTTACTTCTTAGTCATAGCCAAAATATCTCTTGGTTTCTTTCTCGTGCTTCCCTAGACTCATTCGAGTCTGTTAGCAGAACTTCTGCTATAGCCATAGGAGCACGTCGTAAAGCCTGGCTCCAAGCTTCAGACTTGAGTAGATGGGCACAACAAAGACTGAGTAATACTCCTTGTACTGGAGAAAATCTCTTCAATAAGGAGTCCTTACGTCAGGTTGCTCATTGCTTCACTGACTTTCCTGTTTCTGAGGGCCATCCTAAGCCCTCTCCTTCCTCAGCAGGTAGGAAATGCCCTACCAAACCTTCTTTCCCTAAAAGAAAGAGGTTTTCCTCTTCCCCTGCCCATCACTCGAATGTTCCCAAGCAGGGGAAGTCTTAACCTGGTCTAAAGAATCCCAACTCTAGCCAGGCTGAATAAACACAGTAACCATAGGTTTCTGATTAATCTTTTTATAACTACAGTTGATTTCTTTTCAGCAGACATTTTTCAAAACTCTGCTCAAGAATTCCTATTCTCAGGAAATCCATTTACTCTTCACTATGCTGAACTGTCAGGTTATTCATGTCTATAAGTTACAGAGTTTTCCACCTCTCCCTGACTAGGAGAGAGGTTTGGCAACAATCACATGATAGTTTCTCTGTACTAGCATGAATTTTTTCCTTCCATGGCCTTGCCTTCTGGTAAGTCCTTCTTCAGCTTCTATCTCTACCCTCTTCACCAGGGTTTCCCCTGTGAGAGTGGTACCTTACCATTGAAAGACTTCCTTGTCTTTCTTTTCACTGTAAAGTTTCTTCTCATGAATAAACTCCTTTCTTTTTCTGGGCAGCTCTACAGACAGAGACAGCTTACTCTTTTCTTCAGTCTGTTCTCTCTGTTTGACACAGACTGACCCTCTCTGTTGTCTTATCCAGTAGCTGCCCCTGCAGGAGTTCCAGTGCTTGACTACTGATACCTTTCCACAAGTTCCAGTCTTGTCTTCCACCGCTCCTGTCTGGCCTTAGTAGTGATTCCAAGACAGTTTCTCTTGGATAATATTTTCACTACAGGCTTCTTACACTGGGTTTGGCACACAATGAACGTGGCTGTCAGTTTTCTCCATCAGCCAGTTCTACATCCCAGTTCTCCTGCATAATGCTCTCTGCAATCCTACTGAGAAGCTTTCCACTATGGGCCCTTGCTAGAGAGCATAGAGTTTCTCGAATGACTATCCATCATGGTTGAAAAAACCTTCCTCAGTCATCCCCTATGACTGTGAGGGTACCCTGCTATCTTCTTTTTAAAAAAAAAAAGAAAGAGGGAGAAGGACATAAGCCTTCTCCACATGAAAGTCTGAGAGTTATCCCATCCCTTAGGGAATATACTCTTTTTTTTTTTTTTTCTTACAGCTTGTCCTCATGGTATCCTAATACTTCAAGGACAGATCATATTACTCTGAAAAACGCCTGATACCTCCTTTGTCCCTCATGTAGGTCAATCTGGTATCTCATTCTATGCGTTTCTGTCTTTTTACCATGCTGGAGTTCCACAGGACTCCGGACTTGCTGTTTACAGGCTAATATTATCTTCTGTTTTTTCACGTAACCATCCTGGTTATTCACTGGATAGCATTCCTTTACCATCATCTCTGGGGGAATAGATTCTCTATATATTTTCTCAAGTAGGTTTCACCTCCTTGTTCTTAGATGAATCTTTTCCCTTCACATCTCCATGTGAATGTCCTGATATGCATAATTCTGTCTGCTTATTGTAGGTATCTATCTTTAGACCTATATATTCAGGTATATATATCTATATATACATATATATATACCTATATACATCTCTATAGATGTATATGACTGTCAGCTAAGTGTGCATATGCTACGCCCTTTCGATCTTATTATAGATCTCTCTCTCTCTCTCTCTCTCTATATCTATATATATATATCTATATATCTATATGCCTATATATATATATATATATCTATATCTATATGCCTATATATATATATGCCTATATATATATATATATATATATATATATATATGAGTATATATATATATACATATATGTGTGTATCTGTCCAGATACTTATTATAGGTAGATATGTATTTCCATACTTATCTCCTAACTGTCTATGCTCATAAAGGTTTTTAACTTCCTGCATATTTCTGACAGTGGGCTTGCACAGCTTCATACTGTTCCACAGTATGTTTCGGATATTTTGCACACAACCATTGCTATGGTACTGATAGCCCTACCGTATCCTAGGTTTACCTATCCCTGAAGCTCCATGCCCCAATGTCTTCCTACCTCTCACCAGTTAAGAAAGACATGGTGGATCTTCAGTGGATTTCAGATTCAATTCCTCAAACATCTGTCCTTTCTTGGGAATATAGGGTTCTTCTCATACCCTTTCCTCCCTCAAGGACTAGGTCTGTTTTGTCCAGATCGGTCAGTCTTCCTCTTTTGCTCCTACCTCTGAATACTTCTGTAGCCAAAAGAGTTTTCAGCTTTCCATAAAGCTTCCCACTGAAGACCTGCAGTGTTTGTGTTACCCCAATTAAATCCTGGGGTCACCTCTCACTTCCAGATGTGGACCTCCACCTTCACTCCAGTGAGGTCACCTTGAACATTATTCTACTGGATCCCCAGTAGACTCCATCAGCCTCTCTACTTCCTGCAATCCAGTAGGTGAGCATCATATGGTGATTGTTCATTCCAATATTATTGTGATTGTTCATTTCAATATATCTTTTGATAATGATCATACATACAGGGACTCCTTCTGGGTAGTCCTTTCTTAACTTAGCTGTTTTTTCAACAGCTCCTTTCTTTTCAACTCCTGCCCTCCATCCTGAGGATGCCTGGCCATATGAGGTGTAGCATGTTTTCAATCTTCAACATGTTAGGGCTCCAGGCATCTTAGCTTGGGAGTCCCCATATGTGAAGACTCATTCCTGCTTGTTCCTGGAGATAGCACAGTTACTTACCTGTAACAGGTGATCTCTGGGAACAGCAGGAATAAGTCTTCACAACCCACCCACCTCCCCTAGGAGTTGTATTTATCCTTCTATCTTCCTTTCCTCTTTCTCTCCTTTTGTCTCAGCTATGAATCTCAACTGAGGAGAGGCAGTGGAAAAGGCGGGAAGGCAGTGCGCAGGCGCGAGGGATGCTCCCAAAAGCTTTCTGCATTCCCGTGCAGGCTCCGTCGGTACCGACGTACCCATATGTGAAGACTTATTCCTGCTGTTCCCAGAGATCACCTGTTACAGGTAAGTAACTGTGCTATGTTCTCAGATGTCTTTAAACTGACTTTGAAATGTGCAGCATCACCAACAGGGGCAGCCAAATAAGCTCATTTGCATAACTGCAGCAAAGCATCTATCACAACAGCCAATTACATTGAGATGCAGAAATCAGTGAGAGACATATGTGATGGGTGGTGAAGCCCTGAGGTTCACTGACCAGGATAGAGAACTTGAGTAGAAAGTCTAATGATCTCAATGTAGGAAAACAGTGTGGTGTGTGGTAAAGCAGTGGCAAGAGCCAGAGGGTTGCTGGGATGTATAAGAGAGGCATAAACAGCAGAAAAAAATGGAAGTGATAATGCCTTTTACAGGTCATTTGTGAGGCTTCATCTAGAGCAGTGGTTCTCAACCTTTTTTGTACCGTGACCCCTTTTACCATTGGTCAACTTGTGGTGACCCCCAATGATAAAATCAAATGCGTCTCTCTTCCTTTACCATTAACGCATTGTCGCTGTAATCATTTGTTGAATTATTAATATATTATAGGCCTTTGCAATATGTTTTTATTTATAAAATCTACTTATTTAAACCACAATAATTAATCACAATAACAAGTAACAATATTTGATTTCAGAATTATGTTGATTTTGTACTCAAATCACTAATATGAAATAAAATTATTTTTTCTACCTTTGTTGTCTGACCAAGTTATTCTCTGATCATGCTGGTCCCGATCTGAGGCTTCTGGTTTCCTGTCTTCTCTTAGCTCTTTCTGTGGTCTATGGTCCATCTGCCATTTCTTATCTCTTCTTTTGTTTTCTTCACTTCTTTCCATCAGCCTATTTCCAGTCCCCTTCTAGTCCAAATACCATGGCAGCCCCTCTCAGCATCCATTTGTAGCCCTTGCCCCCAGTTTTCTTCCAAGGCCAGCAGCTCTATCCTCCCCTCCCCACCATCAGCCCATTTCCAGTTGAAGCCCCCTCAATCAGCTCACTTCCAGTGCTAGTCCCCCCTCAACTCCACTACCAGTGCTAGGCTCCCCTAATCAGCCCATTACCAGTCCTACCCCCCCCCCAACAGCCCATTTCCAGTTGAAGCCCCCTCAATCAGCTCACTTCCAGTGCTAGTCCCCTGTCAACCCCATTACCAGTGCTAGGCTCCCCTAATCAACCCATTACTAATCATACACCCTCCCCTCATCAGTCCATTATCAGTCCTAGCCTCCTCTAATCAGCCCAATTCCAGTCCTAACCTCCCTGATCAGCTCATTTCCAATGCTAGCCCCCATCAGTCCATAACCAGTCCTACCCCCCTATCAGTCCATTACCAGTCCCAACCCCCCCCCCCATTGATCAGTCCATTCCCAGTCCTATCCTTTCCTAATCTGCCCATTACCAGTGCTAGCCCCATATCAGCCCATTATAATCCTAACCCGCACTATCTCTCCCCTCTATCCAGCATTTATCCCGTGTGTCCAGTATGTCCCCCTGTCTCTCCCCTTTGTACATGTCAGCGCCCCTCCCTCCATGTCAGCCCCCCTCTGCCCATGTCAGCTCCCTCCCTCCATCCATCCATCCATCCATCCATCCATGTCAGTCCCCCCTCTATCCATGTCAGCCCCCCTCCCTCCCTCCCTCACTCCATGTCAGCCCCCCTCTGTCCATGTCAGCCCCCCTCCCTCCCTCCCTCCATCCATGTCAGCCCCCCTCTATCCATGTCAGCCCCCCTTCCTCCCTCCCTCCCCTATGTCAGCCCCGTTGCAGGTTCCCTGCCCCCTCCTCCCCTCTCCCTATGTCTGCCTGCTACTGCCCTGTTCTTCGTCAGCCATGGTTCCCTGTCTCTTAGGGAACCACAGCTGTGCCTGCAAAGCCATTGCGGAGCCTTTCTGTCTCTCGACGGGCTCCGTGCAGCATTGTACCACCTCCAAAGGAAGTTGTTTACCACTTCCTTTGGAGGCGGGACAATGCTGCACGGAGCCTGTCGAGAGATGGGAAGGCTCTGCAACATTTTCACAGGCACAGCTGCAGTTCCCTAAGAGACAGGGAGCTGCAGTGCAGAAGAAGGGAGGCGTTGAGTTTGCCGCTGCCGAGAAGCGGACTCGGCAGTGGCAGCAACTTGTGCAATTTTTTATTTTTTTTTAACTTGGCAGAGTGAGGCGACCCCTGCTAAATCCTGTGGCAACCCCCATGGTGGTCGCAACCCACAGGTTGAGAACCGCTGATCTAGAGTATGCTGGTCAGTTCTGGAGGCCATAGTGCAGACAGAATATAGAGAGGCAAGAGACAGTCCAAAGAAAGGCAACCAAAATAGGGTGGGGTCTGCATCCAAAGGCCTATGAGATGATATTGAGAGAAGGCAGTATGTATACCTAGAACTCAGCTTCCCAAATCTGTCATGGGGAACCCCCAGTCAGTTGGGTTTTCAGGATATCCACAATGAATAGGCATGAGAAAAAATTGCAAGAAGGCTGGGGCTTGGACATGGGTCTGATGCTGAGGGCTGTGAGAAGGAGCTTGGTGCTATCTCAAGGGCTGGGGATGGGAGAAAGTGTAAATGCTAAGGGATTGGGGTGGGAGAAGGGTCTGAGGCAGGCTGCTGATGCAGAGGCTGGAGGAAGCCAGTGGGAGAAGGGGGCTGGGACTTAAGAGATGGGTTTGATGTTGGGCTGGGAGAAGGGGTGTGAGAAGGAAAAGAAGAACAGATACTATGGATGGGGGAGAAGCAACATTGCAGAAGAAAGTGAAAATGGATGTGCAGAGGGATGGATGCTGGGTTTAAGGTGGAGGAAAGACAGGGTGAAATAATATTAGAGGAGGAGATAGGTGGATGTATGTTGGGGAAGGGGATAAGGAAGTATGGAGAAGAGGCATGGGAATGGATGCTGGAGATGGGTGAGAGACAGAGGCAGTGGATACTGGGGAACGGGGAAAGAGGTAGAGGGCTATAAAGAGAGTGAGAGACAAAGGTCTTTGAAGGAGGTGAGAGAGGCTGGAAATAGGGGAGCTAAAAGGGGGAATGGGAACCTGGATAGGGGTGAGTCATAAGAAAGGGGCTGGATGTGGAGAGGGGATAAGTGACAGGAAAGGAAGAGGGGTTGGTGAGATGATGAGAGGCAAAGATAGAGGAGACTGGAGAGGCAAAGAGTATAAAGGGTGGAAATGGGGGTGGAACGTGGATGAAAGACAGGGTGGAGGAAGAGGAAACTGGGGAAGGAATAATGAAAACACAGGTGGGAACAGGAGGACTAGGGAGATAAAAGTCGGAAATGACAGCTGGTAAGTAGGTGAAAGGTAGAAAGAAAAAGAGACTGAGGATTGGAGGGGGGATAGGAAAAGAAGGAATTAAATCTAGCTATAGGTAGATGAGAGAAAAAGGAGAAAATCAAGCAGAATAATCAGTATTGGAGACAGATGTAGGGGAAGAAGAGGATAAGACAGGAGCAGTGAAGAAACAGAAAATGGAAATGAGAACCTGGAAAAGGACTTAGTAGAAAATCAACAAAAAAGTATAGTAAAGACCAAACCAACCACAACTGACAATAAGAATAATGGTCTTACGCTAAGCAGGTTGGGTCTGGCTAGTACTTGGATGGGCAATCACCTTGGACTACCAGGGGCCATGAACTCACTGTGCAGAAGAAAGACCTAGCAATCTACTTCAGGTCACACTTTGCCAAGAAAACCCAGAGCTGGGTCAGCATTGACTCCACAGCACATGTTGCATTTGCAGACAAAGGTACAAACAAATAATTTCCATTTTAGAGAATGAAATGGGTCAGCTTTGACAATGTGGATTTCTTGTATTTTGTTCAGTAGAGGAAGAAATGCACTTCTCTTTCTCTCTCCACTGTTCTGCTGCTCACAGGCGGGTTTCTTGAGTTTTCCATTTAATCTTTTGTCTGAATATTTGTTTCCAATCTGTAATCTCTCATTTCTTTTTACTAAGTGATGGTCTGTAACCTCAGTGAGAGATTCTGTTAGCATGCACTGTAGGTTCTGTGCTTGTTCTCTTTTCCCAGGTGGAGGTTACTGCTGTTCTGGAATATTTGCAGGGCTGACTTTTCATTGCTCTATTGATGGTTTAGGTCTCATGCAGTGTTGCCAGTAGTCCAGGGCCTGCCTTCATTCAGAGGGATTTTGCTGTTTTGAGTTCTGTGACTTAATTTTGGTAGGCTGGTTTGAGGGTCTTTAGAACATAAGAACATAAGAAATGCCATACTGGGTCAAACCAAGATCCATCAAGCCCAGTATCCTGTTTCCAACAATGGTCAAGTCAGGTCACAAGTACCTGGCAGGTTCCCAAAAAGGCACAAGGGTTCCACGATGCTCATCCCGGGAAGGGCTTTGTGTTACCTCACAAAGTATCTACTAATGAAGAAAGCAAGTGGCACTGTTCCAGAAGTGACAACAGAATCAGAATATTTTTCCAATGATAGGTAATAAGGGGAAATATCCTTGATCATTCTAGCCAGCCATTTCATGAGATTATTTTCATGGATTACTTTTAACTTTTACATTTGTGTGCTGAGATTTTAAAACACAGAGAGGTTGCATATAATTCTGTTAGAGGCTAGAGCATCTCAAAATTCTTGTTTTTCAGCCACGAGGCAGCAGCAAATTTTCTGGTGCATCCCTAATGTACGCGTAAGCAGTCACCCTACACCCCAGGAAGGGAGGAAGGGAATCTGATGCAAATATTGAAATATCTAAAAGGTTTTAATGCACAAGGTGCAAACCATTCTCAATGGAAAGGAAGTTGTTGAACTAGTAGTCATGAGATCAAGGGTCTATTCTGGGCCCTCTCCTTTTTTCTCTCTCTATACACAGTCCCTTAGTGCCCTCATCTCTTCTCATGGCTTTCAATATCATTCTTATGCTGATGAGTCCTGACATCTCTCCTTTGCTCCAAACTTGTATTATTTTTATTTATTTATTTAGTCAGATTTATATACCACGTTTCCAAGGATCAATGCAGTTTACAGGGGACATAACTGAAGTTTACATGAAACAGGATTTCTTAGAACAGTTAACAGTAAACAGTTTAGGGTATAACATAGAATTTTGAACAGTATGCATAACACAGAGGAGAATTTCCTAGACTGATTTACAGTTTAAGAATAACATAGAATGTTATAGTATTTATAACATATAGCCATAACTATATACAGGTAGAGGGTTGTGCACATTGTGGGGATACTGTCATCAGAATGAGGATTAATACATTAGCGTTAAGGGTGCATAGATAAGGGGGGATTATGCTATCACATCAAAATTCTCCTTGAAAAGGTGTCTTTTGAGCAGTTTCCAGAAGGCTGAGAGGCCGTGGGTATCTCTGATTTGTGGTGGGAGTGCATTCCATAGGCATGGGGCATGCAGGGAGAATGCCCTCGAGAAAGTTGATTGGTTACGCTTGATTAGTTCCCGAGGCAGGTTTAGGAGGTTTGATGTGTTGCTTCTCCTTAGGTGATTTTCCATGATTCTTGATATGATTGCGAGCAAACAATTAGTGGTGGATAACTTTAAATGTTATCATGAGTGTTTTATAGTTGATGCAACTAAGGAGAGGTAACCAGTGCAACTCTTTTAGTATAGGCATGATGTGGCTAGTTCGAGGCGAGCGTGTCAGAATACATGCAACTGTATGTTGAGTAAGTTGAAGCAGTTGTAGGGAGCTCTTTGAGAGGTCTTGTGAGATGGCATTGCAGAAGTCAAAATGTGGTAGTATCATTGTCTGGTAGACTGTTCAGAAATTGTGGGGCTCAAGGAGAGGTCATAAGTGGTGGAGCGATCGCAGCTTGCTGTAAATGCATTGTGTTATTTTGTGTATATGTGGCTGGAATGTGAGATGCTGGTCAATTGTGACTCCCAGGTATCTTGCCATGGATTTAACCTCTAGGTTAGCTTTTTTGACTTTTAGCACTTTCAGTGGCATAAATGAGGAATAGAATCTCTATTTTGTTGAAGTTTATGTTCAATTTATGGTCTGTTAGTCAGTGGTCTATGCATTGAAGCAACTTGTAATGGTAGAGTAGTCTTCACTTGTGATGTTAAATGGAGCATAAATGATAATGTCATCTGCGTACAAGTGATAGTTGACATTGAAGGTGCTTATGATGTTACAAACTGGCTGTATATAAATATTAAAAAGTAATGCAGAGAGGTCTGAACCCTGGGGACTCCTTGTGACTCCGGGAAAGGGATGGAGGTTTTTTGGCCAACTTGCACGAATTGCATGTGGTTTGTGAGATAGGAGCAAAGCCATTCAAGGGCAGTGTCACGTATTCCAATGCTGAAGAGATGCTGCAGGAGGAAAGCATGACATATAGTGTCAAATGCTGAGGCAATATAAAAAAAGATGAGGATGAAGTCTTGTTGAGTGTTTTCCATTCCCTTGATGAGTTTATCGAATCGGGATATTAGTAAGGTTTCCACACCATTGTGGTAGTGGAAGCCATGTTATTGGCAGACCAGGGGGGCATTTATGTCAATGTGGTTCTGTATTTGGAGAAGAGCTATTTTTTTCAATTATTTTTGCAATGAATGGTAAACTGGAGATAGGTCTACTTTAGGGTTTTTTAGTATTGGATGGATGGAAGCTGTTTTCAGGTATTTTGTGAAGTATTCTTATATGAAGGAGATCAAGATGAATTTGAGAAGGATTGCAGCGAACTCTTTGTTAGTGCTCTTAAACCAGGTGGTGGGGCATGGGTCAAGGGGAGATGTTGTGGGGTTTAATGCTCTAGATTATGTTTTCCAACTGATCCTCAGAAGTGTGGAGTAGTGTGCTATTATAGTGCAGGTCTGTGGGCTTGCTAAGGTTTGGAGGAGAGGGTGGAGTGTGTGATGGCATTGGTAATTTTGATTGAAGGAATTTGGCAAAGACTTGTAGTTCACTAGTGTTCTTGTAGGGAGCATGGCTGTTGTCTCTTGTTAATCTGTTGACTATCTCATACTACTCCCTGGGTTTGTTTATTGCTTTCATTATTGATTTAGTGTGATGATCCCTTTTGGCTTTGTTTGTCTCTGAGCGATATGTTTGAAGGGTGAGTAGAAATAGAGTCTTTTCTTGATCGCCAAGTGTAATTCTCCATTTACATTCAAGTTTCCATAGTTTCCTCTTTAATTCTTTGAGACTTGGTATGTACCAGGGACTGTGGATGTGATGTTGGGATTTTGTGTTATTAGCAGGGGGAGCAGAGGCAAAAGCTTCAATTGTATTTATCCATTTGGTTATTGAGAGGTCAAGTTCTATTGGTTCATTATCAAGAGAGGGGAGGATATTTTTAATGAAGGCTTGTTTGTCGAAGGCCTTGAAGCGGTGGTGGTGGATGTTGTGGTCAGCATTTGTTTTTGGACACAAATGTTGTGGGAGGTGGAAGGTGATGGTGCTGTGATCAGACCAAGGGACATTAATAAGCAGAGGGTTGGCTTTGTATGAAAATAAGATCCAATGTGTTACCTTTGGTGTGTGTTGGCGTTTGGATCAGCTGGGAGAATCGGAGAAGTTCCATGGCTTCTAGAAAGGATATGGATTGGTTGAGTGGGATTGACAAAAGGTTCAGGTCACCCACTATTTTGAGGTAGTTGGATGAGTGGACAGAAGAACTTGCAAATTCAAGGATGGTAGCCAGCTCATCAGACTTAGCTGTGGGGGCATGGTAGACAAGTCAAAGTGACGCCTTTTTATTTGAGACTAAGAGAAGGTCCAGACTTGCAGTGGTAATGAATTCTGAAAGTTTAAAGAGTAGATTGCTTCTTGCTAGAATGCAGATGCCACCACCTCTGCGGCCAGCACAAGAGCAATTAAATACATCATATTCTGGTAATTTGAGCTAGTTGATTAGAATAGTATGAGGGAGTAAACCAGGATTTCGTTATGCAAAAAATATCAAGGTTATTGTCAAGGATGTAGTCATTGAGTAGCTGAGTCTTGTTTCTTGCAGCGTGTGCGTTTATTAAAGAGCATTTTAGGAAGGCTGTGGGTATTGATGGTTGAATAGTGTGTTTCAGATTGAATTGATGATGTGGTGAGATAGGAACCAGTCTGGAGTGGTTCCTTTGTCAGAGTTTTTGTAGATGCATTTATTGCAGATTGAGTTGTGACTATGTATAACAGGTATAGTACTGTAGCTTGTGGGGAGGGATAGTCCATTATTTAGAAGTGTAGCTAGGATTAGCTACACTTCTAGCTAATTGGTCTCTACTCTTCTCGAAGAGGTGTGGAGGCCAATCCTTTTGTAGGGAGTGTGGTCTGTCTGAACTCTGGGATAGCTTTCACTTGTTACTTCAGGGCCCGCGCCTAAGGGCCGAGCCAAAGGGCCCTCTGGCGAGAACTTTAGGCATGGGCCTTCCAAGCACGGGTGTGCCGAAGTGCTGAAGAATTTAAATTTGGTGGATGCTGCTGCTTTCTAAGCCCTGATTGGCCTCTGCTGCAGGGGGGCGGGGAATTTCTCCGTCCCGGTCCCCTGTGGCCGTCAGCCGATCGGGCTTGATGTCGGGGAAGAGGTCGGCATGCCGGAGCCCTGAAGAATTTAAATCTGGCGGGTGCTGCTGCTCTCTAGGCCCTGATTGGCCTCAGCTGTAGGGGGTGGAGAATTCCTCTGTCCTGCTCCCCTGTGGTCAACAGCTGATTAGGCTTGATGTCGGGGAAGCGATCATATCTCTACTTGCTTATCTGACATCGCCGTCTGGATGTCTCACCGCCACCTAAAATTGAATATGGCTAAAACTGAATGTCTTATTTTTCCCCCTAAACCCTTCTCCCCCCTTCCTCCTTTCTTTATCACTGTTGACAACATTCTTCTTCTTCCTGTTTCCTCGTCCTGCAACCTTGGGGTCATATCTGACTCCTTCCTTTCCTTCTCCACACATATTTATTTTATTATTTATTTATTTAAAGTCTCTTTTATACCACACTATTTGAAACCAGTGCGGTTTACATACAACAATGACTATACATTGCGGCCTAGGCTGCGCTGTATTTACAGTAGAACAGGTGATCTAATGTGGACAAAAACAGGTAACTATATACATATGGGGATCAAGACCCTGGCCCGGGTGGGCATGTCATTGGGACGAGACTATTTACGAAGGAGTGGACTATATACATGCTACTATTTACAAGTTTTGTATTGGCACATTTAGGTATGGCGGCCTCATTGCTCACTGGGTGCACTAGTGGGGCCACCCTGGTGGCGGGGGTAGCCGCTTGCGTGCTGTCATCGGAATAATGCATGAGGAAGAGGTGGTGCTTCAGTGCCTTCCTAAATTGGGCCAGGTCTGCGATTGCCCTGATGATGGACAGAAGGGCATTCCAACATCTGGATGCGTAGCACAGAAATGCCCTGTTTGTCGTTGCTTGGGTATATTTTGTTATTGTCTTTGGCACTATCAGCGTGTTGATGGCTGCAGACCTTCTGGACCTGTTGGGGGGCATGAGGTGGATTAGCTCGGTGAGTGAGGTGGAGGAGAGCTTGTTGATGGCCTTGAATGTTATTACTAGAGTTTTGAACGAGAGTCTGCACTGAATTGGAAGCCAGTGGAGGTCTTTCAGGATTGGTGTTACGTGGTCCTTCCTGGAGGCTCCATGTAGAATTCTGGCGTCGGCATTCATTGCGAGTTGGAGTGGGTTTAGGGTGGAGCTCGGGAGACCCTGTAGGATTGCATTGGCGTAGTCGAGGTGAGGGATGTGCTTGAAAGATTGTTCGGAAATCCCCTGGGTCCAGGAGGGGATGTAGGTGCCGGAGTGATCATATTTTGTGGTAAACTGACTTGACTGTGTTGCTTATGTGGATCTTCATGTCAAGCCATTGATCTAGCGTGACCCCTAGGTAACGGATTGTCGGTTTGGTTAGCAGCTCGGCATCCTTCACTTTCAAGGAGGTGGGAGGGGTGAAACCCTGATTCCTCGTAATGAAAAGGACGTCTGTCTTTTTGTGATTTATTCAGAGGTTTTGGTTGTGAAGCCAGTTGGAGACGGCATCGAAGCAGCTTGTTAGCGGGGAGAAGTCCGGTTTGTTCGATTGCGAATGGCATGTAGAGTAGGACGTCATCGGCATATACCAGGCAGGCTACGTTAAACGATCTGATAAAGGCACAGATGGGCTGCATGTATATGTTGAACATCAGTGCCAAGAGGGAGGAGCCCTGTGGTACTCCCTGCCATTGGTGAAAAGGTTCAGATGCTGTATCCCCTGATCGAACGTGTTGCCATCTGTCAGCCAGGTATGATTGAACATATAGCTAAAACCTGTCATTTCTTTCTCTACAACATTAATAAAATGCATCCCTTTCTCTCTGAACACACTACTAAGGCTCTTGTCCACTCTTTGGTCACCTCCCATCTTGGCTATTGCAACCTTCTCCTTGCTGGTCTCCCCCAGTGTCACCTCTCACCTCTTCAATCTATCCAAAACTCTGCTGCATGGCTAATCTTCTGCCCCTCTTCTAAAATCACTTCACTGGCTCTCCTTGCATTTCTGTATCCAATTCAAACTTCTCCTTCTAACATATAAATGCATTCACTCTACTGCCCCTCATCAACTTTCCTCGCTTCTCTCTCCCTACACCCCTCCTCGTAAACTCTGCTCCTCCTCTGGCTTTCTTCTCTCGTTGCCCTTTTCTTCTTCTGCAAACTCTGATCTTTTCACCTTGCTGCTCCTTATGCATGGGACAAACTTCCTCTATCTTTACATTAAGTTTCTTCTTGCCCCCTCCTTAAATCCTTACTAAAAGCTTACCTCTT
Source organism: Ichthyophis bannanicus (assembly GCA_033557465.1). Taxonomy (NCBI): domain Eukaryota; kingdom Metazoa; phylum Chordata; class Amphibia; order Gymnophiona; family Ichthyophiidae; genus Ichthyophis; species Ichthyophis bannanicus. The sequence goes on along the minus strand of CM066033.1, from coordinate 734,447,632 downwards.
TGAGGCCACATTTGGATCCTAATCCCTTGTTCTCCTTGTCTCCTTCCCTATTTGAACCCCCTTGTTTCTCTTGTCTGTTTTGATTAGATTATAAGCTCTATGAGCAGGGACTGTCTTCTTTATATGTTTGTACAGCTGCGTACACCTTGTGGCGCTATATAAATGATTAATAGTAGTAGTAGTAGTAGTAGTAGTAGATTAAGATAGACTTAGGACCAATATTAGGAAATATAGTTTTGTCATAGAGAAAGTGGATACTTAGAATGCCTTGCCAAAGAGGTGATGAAGCTAAAGATGGTAGCAGAATTCAGAAAACACAGAGGACTCCTGAGACAAGATGGTAGTAATGAAACTCTGGGCAAAGTGCACAGCAGTGGTGTGAGGACTGTGTATTTCCAAGAATGCACTGGAAGTGACAGCTACAATGTTAAACAGCAGAGATATGATTGCACTGTGTGTCCAAGAAAGTACTGAGGTACATGCATATGGAGCAGAGATTGTCAACCCTGTCCTTAGGACACCCCTGGCCATTCAGTTTGACAGGATAACCACAATGAATATGCATAAGAGAGATTTGCATGCCCTGCCTCCACTGTATGCAAATCTCTGTTATGCATATTCATTGCAGTTATCCTGAAAACCTAAATGGCTAGGTGCGTCCAGAGGACTGGGTTGAGAACCCCTGGTATGGAGAAAAGGCTTTAATCCTAAATAGCAGTGGTACAACACCACCAGGCTTTCAAGAAGACTTGGCTGACCAGCATGAGGGGACTGTGGTTAAGACCAAACTTTAATGTGCTATGGTCCTTATCTGCCATTATATTCTAGGCCAAACCTGTCCCAGGGACTCCACAGCCAGTTGAGTTTTCAGGATCTCTGCATAGGCAGGAAATAAATCTGCATGCATTGGAGATCCAGCATATGCAAACTAATCTCATGGCTATTCGTTGTGGAGATGCTGACAACCTGACTATCTGTGAGACACTAGAACAGTTTTGGGAGCCACTGCCCTAGGTTTCTGTCTCATGCACGTTCATTATAGCTATCCTGAACAAGAGAGAAGTTAGGCGTACCTCTAGAACCAGGTTGTAAAACATTGGTTTAACCCTTAATATGATTAAGAATTAATTTGGACAATTCTATGGCTAGGGTTAGCAAACTAGCTCCATGTCACCATAAACTTATGATTCTGTCCTGGTTTTCTACCCCATCCCAATTCTGCCTGGTCTTTTTCATCCTGCAGTCAGCGTCCAGATAGCAAACCAGAAGCTCATCTCAACACAGAATAGAATGAGCCCAACAACACTGCACTTTCTAAAATTAATTATAGAAACAAGGCAAGGCCCATGTTTTGAAATTAGTATCATCTGACCATGAAACCATTTCAATAAACACAAAGGTGTGTATTTGCTGGGTATTATGATGAGATTACAGACACCTAGAGGTGCAGCTCAGGGTATTAATTTTCCCAGGTGTGTGTATAATCTTTCCGCAAACTCTTTTCCCCTCCCTCAGTATATACATAAACATGTCACTGATAAGATTCAACAAACTTGTGTTCTAAGTAGGGTTGTCAACTGGCTCCAGTTTTGCCTTTAAGTTGATCCATTCCTGGGTTTCCCAACATAAACAACTACACAAAGTACAATAAAACAAATAAAAGGAAAAATCCCGCCCCTTCCTCAGTGAATACCAAACAGACCCTTTGCTGTCCTGTTAAAACCCTTTTCCTCCCCCCCCCCCCAAAAAAAAAACCTATCAATAAAAAAAATTAAAACTACCATCTTCCTCTTACTACCGGCCCTTAAACGTTTGATGTGTGAGCTGGTTTCTACATAATGCATGCTCAAAACAGGGCTACAGCAAACACTGTCACTGTGCTACCAGCTTGGCCTGAGTCTTTCTCCTAGTAGCAGGTTCTCATTCTGGTTGGGCAGAATGTTGACAATATGGTATGACAGGGCTCCATCACCCCACTGTCCAGCTCTGGTTTAATTCTGCATCCTCTCATACACACTCCCACCTCTGCAACAGTAGAATGTCTTGTTCTCCTCATAACTCTGCAGTGGACACCTCTTGTTCTAGTTCAGTGGAACAGTCTATTGCACTCCTCTGTTCTGTTCAGTTCAGTGGAGCAGTCTATTATTCCCTTTACTCTGAGCAGTTGGATTGCATAGCTCCTTACTCCCTCACTCTAGTGTAGGTGGATGAAGACACAGTTGCAAAGGACAGGAGGGGCAGACTGCTACATCTTAAATTTTCAGTACCAAATCCTACTGTGGTACACTTGAAGTCAGTCTTTTCTTTTTAGTATGAAGTAATGTGCTTATGTGGTGTGGAGGGTTAGCCTAGTGGTTAAAGCAACAGCCTTCTACCCAAGAGATCAGGGTTCAATTCCTGCTGATATTCCTTGTGACTCTGGGCAAGTCACTTAGTCCTCTATTGCATTGGAAAAAAGACCAGGCAATCTGCTTCTAGTCACATTGCCAAGAAAGTCCAGGAACTGCTCACTCAGTATTGACTTGAAGGCATATGTTGCAGCAAGAGACTTTATGAGGAACCCTAGGAATTTGTCTCTGGAGGAACACTGGAAAGTTCTGGGGAACTCTGTTTATTGCCCCAGGGCTTCCCAGACAAACTACAAGAATAGGAGAGGAAGGTGTGGAGAAAAGCCGTCAGCAATTGTTTTCTGCTCTGTAGTGTTTGCTCCAGCTTTACCTCCTCCCCTCCTCTCCCCAGAGGTGAGCAGGTGGTGGGGCTGGAGCAGACACTGCAAGCAGCATGAAGCTCTAAAACAGGCCAAGTGCTACTTGACTAGTCTGTGTGGCTTGATAACCACATCAGATAGATTTGTAAACACTGTCTCTATTGTAAGCAAATCTATCTCATGCCTATTCCATTTGGAAGGCCTGGAAAGCAAGGTTACTTACCTGTAATGTGAGTTCTCCAGGGACAGCAGGATAAGTCAGCCACAAGTGGTGATGTCATCCGACGGAGCCGAAGACGGAAGTACTCTCACTAGCCCAGAAGGCTTTAGCCCTCTGGGCGTGACCACTAGCCCTGCCCTCGAGACCCGCCCCTAGCTGGCCAGATCTTCCCCAACTGGAGCACGCAAGAGCTAGGAGGCGGATCGCAGAGGCGTGCTGGTAAGAACCCCCCCCCATCCTCTCGCCGGGGAGGCGGGTGGGAAGGTGTGGCTGACTTATCCTGCTGTCCCTGGAGAACTCACGTTACAGGTAAGTAACCTTGCTTTCTCCCAGGACAGGCAGGATGAGTCAGCCACAAGTGGTGCCTCCCAAGCTACACTTACTGCGGCGAGAGGGATCAGGGATGTCCAGATTAATGAAGACAGGGCATAAGGTGCAACAGTTTTAATGTGCAACATAGCAACAATAGGAACATAGCATGGAAATGTGCAAGTCAATGTGCATGAAGTCAAGTGCAACACAGCAAACAATAGCATGGAAATGTGCAATCACAGAAAGGTGGCACAGCAGTGAGAAAACAGCACCGCAGTGTAAAAACGTTATAAAGTGCAAAACAATAGTGCAACACAATGCGCATATAGCAAACAGAGTCAGAAGGAGTCATCATGCAGGCAGCACGCTTTGGTAAGGCTGTAGTCGATCAGTCTTAAGTGGAGTCTTAGTGCGGCTGAGCATCCGTTGGTGGATTGGAGGCTGCAGACAGGACCGCAAGGCCGAACGCGGGACCGCTCTGATTCACCATATCCATGCAGTAGTGGCGCTGGAAGGTATGGACGGTGGCCCAAGTGGCTGCCCTGCAGATGTACGGAATTGGGACGGATCTCAGATTAGCAATAGTGGTTGCGAGTGCTCTCAGGTGGTGGGCTCTGACACCAGAGGTGGGAGGCGCTCCCGCACGAGAGAGGCATAAGGAGATGCAAGAGGAGACCCAGATGGACAAGGTACGCTTGGACACAGGGCGCCCGGGTTTGTTAGGGTCGTATGAAACAAACAGTTGGGAGCCCATCCGAAGGGTGGATGTCCGCTCTAGATAGCAGCGGAGGGCTCTAACACAGTCCAGGGTGTGAAGCCGCTGTTGTTCTTGGTCTGAGTGAGGGCCAGGTAAGAAGCATGGCAACTCAATGGTCTGATTGATGTGGAAAGCAGTGGCAACCTTCGGGACAAATTTTGGATGAGTTCGAAGGCAGGCACGGTCCTGATGGAGAGTGGTATAAGGCGGGTAAGCTACGAGGGCGTGAAGCTCGCTGATCCGCCTGGCAGAAGTGATGGCAAGGAGGAATATCGTCTTCCAGGAGACGAATTTAAGGTGATCGAGATGGAGAGGCTCGAAGGGTTCCCCCGTGAGTTGGTTAAGGACGATGTTAAGGTCCCAAGGGGGCACAGGCTGAGTGATAGGGGGATGCAAGTTGTAAAGGCCCCTCATGAACCTAGTTACTAGAGGAAGCATTGCCACCGAGGAATCTCCAATGCGCTGATGGAACGCTGCAATGGCAGACAGGTGGACTCGAACTGACTGTGTCCGCAGCCCACTTGCCGAAAGGGCGGAGAGGTACTGGAGGAGCGACGGCACTGGACAAGAGAAGGGGTCTATGAGCCGCGCCTTGCACCAGAGGCTGAAACGACGCCACTTAAGGCTGTAGGATTTATGCGTGGAAGGGCGTCGGGCCGCTAGGATGACATGTTGAACCTCGGCAGAGAGGTTGTAAGGTGCTAGGGTTAGCCTCTCAGCTTCCAAGCCGTTAGCGATAGCATCTGAAGGTTTGGGTGGAGCAGCATGCCGTTGTCCTGTGAGAGCAAGTCCAAATTCCGTGGCAGGCGGATCGGGGGCTCCGAAGCCAGGTGGTGCAAGAACGGGAACCAGACTTGCCTTGGCCAATAAGGGGCTATCAGGATGGCCGTGGCCCCGTCTCTGATTAGATGCTGGATAGTCAGCGTGATGAGCGGGGTGGGGGGAAAGGCCACGTCGAAGGCGTCTGCTGCTATCCTGCGCGGGGCTGGTCTTTTGGAGCAAAAGTGATGGCATTTGGCGTTCTCTGGAGACGCGAAGAGATCGATGCTTGGCTGACCCCACCTCGTGAAGAGCGACTTCGCCACCATTATGTGGAGAGACCATTCGTGAGGGTTTAGTTGCCTGCTGAGGCGATCGGCTATGACGTTCTCCTCCCCTGGGAGATAGGATGCCTGGAGGCTGCACTTGTATGAGAGGGCGGTGCGCCAGGTGTGGAGGGCCTCCTTGCAAAGTTTCCTCGACCCTGTGCCCCCTTGCTTGTTTATGTAGAACATGGTGACTTGGTTGTCGGTTAGGATTCGGACAACTTTGCCTCTTATATGTTCCTGGAAGGCGACCAGCGCTAGGCGGACAGCTCTGAGTTCGAGGACATTGATGTGTAATGCCTTTTCTGTTGTCGACCAGGAGCCTTGAGTGTGGAAATGGGCACAATGTGCACCCCAGCCTAGGGGGGAAGCATCCGTGGTGACAGTGACCTGATGTGCGTATGGCTGGAGACTCCTGCCCTGCTTCAGATGGCGTGGATTTGTCCACCAGCGGATTGATCTGGACACCGAGGGGCCGATGGGGATCATGACGGACAGGGGCTGAGAGTGCTGGCACCAATGTGAGCGAAGGTGCCACTGGAGAACTCTCATGTGTAGTCTCGCAAGGGGGAGAACATGAGTGGTGGCCGCCATGTGCCCCAGGAGATGAAGAAGGGTTCGTGCTGTCGCCCGCGAGGAGTCCAACACCTGTGAAGACAGGCGAATGATAGTGTGCATCCTGCTTAGCGGAAGGAAGGCCCTGGTCCGCGTAGTGTCGATGTAAGCTCCGATGAACTCTAGCTTTTGAACTGGGTTGAGGTGTGACTTTTGATAGTTGACTAGGAAGCCCAAAGAGTTCAGAAGCGCCACCGCCCTCTTGACTGCGCTGTTGAGGTCCGCAGGAGATGAAGCGGTGAACAGCCAGTCATCCAGATAGGGGAAAACGACTATCCCGAGTTTGCGCAGGTGAGTTGCCGCCACTGCCACACACTTGGTGAATACTCGTGGTGCAGGGGATAGACCGAAGGGGAGGACCCTGTACTGGTAGTGTTTGCCCGCTACCTTGAAGCGCAGAAATTTTCTGTGTTGAGGATGCATGGGAACATGAGTGTAGGCATCCTGGAGGTCCAGTGAGGCCAACCACTCTCGTGTCTGAATGAGAGGGAGGATGGAAGACAGGGAGTGCATCCGAAATTTCTCCTTGACGATACGTTTGTTGAGTTTCCGCAGGTCGAGGATGGGTCGAACGCCCCCCGACTTCTCGGGGACGAGGAAATACCTTGAGTAGAACCCCTTGTTGATGTCGCATGGAGGAACCGGTTCGATGGCTCTCGATAGCAGGAGCGATGCAATCTCTGAGGTCAGAGCCGGGAGATGCTGGGAGGGGTTGTTGCTCGCTGGTGGGGGGCGCCGAGGTGGGCAAGAGGCGAACTTTATTTTGTAGCCCTGCTTGAGAATGTTGAGCACCCACCTGTCCATCGTTATGGTCTCCCATGAGCGCCGAAAAGCGGACAAGCGGCCTCCAGTCGGTAGGTGCAGGCAGGGCGGAGAGTCAAAAACTGAGATTGTTTTTAGCTGTTCCGGGCGTGGCCTTTTTCTGAGCGCATTCTCGCTGTCTCAGTTTCTGCTGGTAGGACTGTTGGTAAGGCTGCTGCTTGTACCGTGGCTGTTGCCATTTGCGGTATGAGTTGTAGCGCTTGTAGGAAGAAGAGTTTTGCGAGGTGCCTTTGCGGTAAGAGCGAGGGCAAGCAGAATTCTCTTCCAGGGTTTGAAGAGTGGTACAGCGCTCTCACTTGTCATTCACCGTGTCTTTTACTTTGTCGCCGAAGAGCGAGTCGCCAGCGCAGGGGGCATCTGCAAGCTTGTTGTGGGAGTCAGATCGCAGCCCGGAAGCTCTGAGCCAGGATAGGCGATGTGCGGAGATGGCCGAGCCCGCTGTTCTGGCAGCTGTCTCGAAAGCATCGTGGGTGGCCCAGCCTTGATGTTTATTGGCCTCCTCGAGATCTGCTAAGGCTGAGATGAGAGCTGGCGGTGGCTCGGTGAGCTGGGCGACGGCGGTTTTAATGTTGGTGACTAGCAGGTCTTGGTAGATAGCATGCTGAAACTGATGAGCCGCTATTCTTGCGCCTAACATGGCCCCTTGGTAGACTCTTTTTGCCGTATCGTCCAGAAGTTTGTTGTCCTTTCCCGGTGGAGCGTTAGCGGAGGCGCGGGAGGACTTGGAGTGTTTGAGAGCAGACTCAACCACAATAGACTGATGTGGTAGCTGCGTCTTGTCAAATCCAGGCGAGGGTTGAATGGCATACTTGAGATCCAATTTGCGAGGGCATGCCTGGTTGGAAGCGGGGGTCTGCCACATTTTGAGCAGGTTGTCCTGAAGGAGTTGATGAACAGGAAACGCGGTGATAGCCCTGGGGGCGTCGATGAATTTGAGGGCGCCCTGTACTTCGTCGCATTGGTCCGGGGCGTTCAGACATGCGATGGATAACGAGGAGATAACCTTGCAGACGAATTTGTAGTATGACAAATCCTCCGGGGAACTTGGGGGGTTGTCAGTGGTAGAGGGGTAGTCCAAGGCAGTGGAGATGGAGTCTCTGTGGGGCGTGGGCCCAGCTTGAGATGGAGGGTCGGCGGTGTCTGCCTGTGGAGGTGATGGGATGGCTGCCAGGAGTGGCTCGGTGGTAGCAGGCATAGAGTGCGCGGGCGTAGCAGTGGTAACCGCGACACAGTGCGCAAGCTGAGGAGGTGGCATGGACCACTGTTTAGAGGCCAGGCTGGCCAGAGAGGAAGCCAATTGTTGAAACACGTCGGTGAACAGTTGGAGAGCCTCAGGGGCCTGCTGCAGTGGAGCATCTGTAGCTGCAGGATCAGGGGGGTCGTGCAACAGTTCCTCCTCGTCAGCCGAAGATATAGAGCCAGCCAAAGAGATTTGGGAGGAAGAAGAGGACTCACCATCGTTGTGGCTGGATGCAGGAGAGGGTGAAGATTGGCGCGATTGTTTGTGCTGAGCCTTGCGACTCCCCCTGTGAGATCCCCTGTCCCCGCTGTGGCTGCGGCTGCTCCTATGGCGTTGGGATCTGCGCCATGAAGAACTCCGGTTGTCACTGTGCCTGCTTCTGCTCCGATGATGTTCCCGGTGCTGCCTGCTGTGCCGGCGGTGGGCAGGGGAGTGACTGACGCTACGACGCTGGCCCCTGCTGTGGGAGGAGCGATGCCTGCTCCGGTGCCTGCTCCGGGACCATTGATTGCTCCGATGCCTGCTCCGTGATCCGTGACTGCTCCGATGGTGTCAGTGCAGGCTTAGCCTGCGCTGAGAAGATCTGCGCCGTCCTTCTGAACTCCTCTGTACATCGGGAGGTCTGCTAGCGCTGATAGGCTCCGGGTGGGAGAGGAGGAGGCTGGGACCCAGAAGAGGCACAGGAAGTAGGGCGGAGTCTTGTCGGGCAGACATGGCAGCCTCCGTGGGAAGACACGTGGAAGGAGTTTCAGCATCGCGGCGGGGAACAGAGGCTTGGGAAGGCATGTCCCTGGCCGGAGTGAGCTCTGCGGCAGTTCCTGGAGCAATTCTGAGAGCGGAGGAGGAAGACTCGGCAGCCGCGGAGTCGAGGAGAGCATGCTTTCGTGACTTGAGAGCCCGGGGGGACATACGGGCGCAAGAAAGGCAATCCTGACCGGGGTGCTCCTTACCGAGGCATCTGACGCATAGTTGGTGAGAGTCCGCGTTGTCCATCTTCCTGGAGCACCCCGCACATTTTTTGAAGCCGGGTTTCTTCATCTGAAAGTGAGTAAGTTGCTGTTGATCTTGAGAGTAAGGAAAACACGTCTTGCTGGCAAGCGGAAGACAGAAATCTGACCAGCTAGGGGCGGGTCTCGAGGGCAGGGCTAGTGGTCACGCCCAGAGGGCTAAAGCCTTCTGGGCTAGTGAGAGTACTTTCGTCTTCGGCTCCGTTGGATGACGTCACCACTTGTGGCTGACTCATCCTGCCTGTCCTGGGAGAAACCAAACTGCTTAGAGAGTACTCCAGGACCAGCTTGAGAAACTGTCCTAGAACAGTGGTTCCCAATGCCAACCTGAGGGATCCAACCAGTCCGATTTTCAGGATATCAACAATGAATATTCTTTTCATGCAAACCTATCTCATGCATATTCATTGTGGAAATTCTAAAACCTGACTGGTTGATGGAACCACCACCCTAGAACACTTGTATACCTCTTACTGGAAAAGAGAACAAACTCGATCACTACAGATGTGACACAGAAACTACACTTTAATACAGGGGTAAGCAACTCTGTTTCTCAAGTACTGTAAGTCAATCAGGTTTTCAAGATATGCATGTATTTTTATTTGAATCAGTGCATGCAAAAACATCTCATATTCATTATGAATACCCTGAAAATCTAACTAGCTTGTGGCACTTGATCACCAGAGTTGTCTATCAATGTGCTAGAGAAATCTCTCAACTTCACCCAAGCTGGCTTATGAAGTGAGCCAATGAGGCACTGACATAGCATGTTGGGGCTTGTTGTTGTTGTTAAGTGCCATGAAATCAGTGTTGACTCATGATGACCCTCTGGATAGTTGTCCTAAACTGTGTTCGGTCTTCAGTCAGGCAGTTCATAGTTGATAGAGTGGCATCCATAGCTGCTGTTATTATATCGATCCATCTCATTGCTGGCCTTCCTCTTTTGCATTGACCTTCAACCTTGCCAAGCATGATATCTTTCTCTAATGATCTCTCTCTTCACATGATGTGTTCAGAGTATGAACCTTGAAGTCTTGTAATCTGAGCTTCTAAAGAAAGCTTAGCTTTGATTGCCTCTAGTACTGACTAGTTTGTTCTTTGGACAGTCCATGGTATACACAGTATTCTTCACCAGCAACATAATTCAAAGGCATCAATTTTCTTCCTATCTTTTTCACTGTCCAACTTTCGCATCCATATGATGTTATTGAAAATACTATGGCTTGGACAAGTTGAATCTTTGTATGGAGAGAGACAACTCTGCTCTTGAGAATCTTGTCTAGGTCCTTTATAGCAATTCTGCCAAGAGCAATGCATCATTGGATTTCTTGACTGCTTTTTCTTTCTTAATTGATTATTAATCCAAACAGGTTAAAGTTGTCCACTATTTCAATTTCTTCTCCATTGATGATAAACATTGATTTTTCCAGTTGTCAAGGTATTTGTCTTCTTTTCGTTAAGGTGCAGGCCCAATTTAAGACAATGTTCCTTGATCTTGAGAAGCAAATGTTTCAGATCATCTTCTCTTTCAGCCAGTATTGTGGTGTCATCAGCACAGTGAAGGTTATTGATGACTCTTCCATCAATCTTCACAATTTGGGCACCAAAAGCTTGCCTCACAGGCTCACCCTTCACAGTTCCTGTCCTTGCCTTTCAAAAATGCTACATGGTTGGCAGCAGTGCCAGCAGATGTACAGCACAATGGTAGGATTGATGGAATAAGCTCTTTCCATTGTATCAAGGAGGGGCTGGAAGAGCATTGATGTTGGGGCTGGAAGTGGGCTAATGCTGTCACTGTAACAAGGGGCTAATGTTGGGTTTGGATGAAAGGGTGACCCTGGAAATGCTGGAGGGGAGAAGAGGACAGATGCTTGGGGACCTGGAAGGGAGAAAAGGAGAGATACCATGTGTGAGGGGGGAGAGATACTGTGAAGAAGCAAGGTCATATGCAGGGGAAGTTAGAGAGAGAGGGGCATAGGGATGGATGCTGGGATAGGAAGGAGGAAAGGCAGGGTCAATGAATATTGGCAAAGGAATTAGATAGGGAAGCAAAAACGCGAAATAAAGATTTTTTTCAAGTACATTCATAGCAAAAAACCTGTGAGAGAGTCAGTTCATCCATTAGATGATAGAGGAGTTAAAGGGGCACTAAGAGGCGACAAGGCGATAGTGGAGAGACTGAATGAATTCTTTGCTTCGGTCTTTACTGAGGAAGATGTAGGGATGTTACCCATGACTGAAGTGGTATTTAAAGGTGCGGAAGAATTGAAGGAAATATCGATACATCGGGAAGATGTATTACAACTATTAGATAAACTGAAGAGTAGCAAATCACCTGGGCCAGATGGTATACATCCAAGGGTGTTGAAAGAACTGAAATATGAGATTGCAGACCTGCTATTAGTAATCTGTGAACTATCAATAAAATCATCTCTAATACCTGAAGATTGGAGGATCGCCAATGTAACACCAATTTTTAAAAAGGGTTCCAGGAGTGATCCGGGAAACTACAGACCGGTGAGCCTCACGTCAGTACTGGTAAAAATGGTAGAAACCATCATAAAGAATAAAATTACTCAGCATGTAGATAGTCATGGCCTAATGGGAGACAGCCAACATGGCTTTAGACAAGGAAGATCTTACTTGTCTTACTAATCTGTTATATTTTTTTGAAAGTGTGAATAAACAGGTGGACAAAGGTGAGTCGGTTGATATAGTGTATCTGGACTTTCAGAAAGCTTTTGACAAGGTCCCTCATCAGAGACTTTTAGCAAAACTAAAGAGTCATGGGATAGGAGGCAGTGTACTACTGTGGATCAAGAACTGGTTAAAAGATAGAAAGCAGAGGGTTGGGCTAAATGGCCAAGTTTCCCAATGGAGAAAGGTGAATAGTGGTGTACCCCAGGGATCTGTGCTGGGTCCGCTGCTTTTTGACATATTCATAAATGACCTGGAAAGTGGAATAACAAGTGAGGTTATCAAATTTGCAGATGACACAAAACTATTTAAAGTTGTAAAAACCCAAGAGGATTGTGGAAAATTGCAAGAGGATCTTGATAAATTGGAAGACTGGGCATCAAAATGGCAGATGAAATTTAATGTGGACAAGTGCAAAGTTATGCACCTAGGGAAGAACAACCCAAACTATGGTTACACAATGCAAGGTTCCACATTAGGAACCACCACCCAGGAGAAAGATTTAGGCGTCATTGTGGATAACATGTTAAAACCCTTGGCCCAGTGAGCAGCGGCAGCCAAGAGAGCAAATAGAATGCTAGGTATCATAAGGAAAGGAATGGAAAATAAAACAAAAGATATTATAATGCCTCTGTATCGTTCCATGGTGAGACCGCACCTTGAATATTGTGTGCAATTTTGGTCGCCGTATCTTAAAAAGGATATAGCGTTATTAGAAAAGATTCAGAGAAGAGACACCAAAATGGTAAAGGGGATGGAAGGATACTCCTATGAAGAAAGGCTACAAACGTTAGGGCTCTTTAACCTGGAAAAAAGACGGCTGAGGGGAGATATGATAGATGTCTATTAATTAAAGACTAGGGGACATGCAATGAAGCTACAGGGTAAACTATTTAAGACTAACAAAAGAAAATATTTTTTCACTCAACGTGTAATCAAACTCTGGAATTTGTTACTGGAGGATGTAGTAAAGGCTGTTAGTGTAGCTGGGTTTAAAAAAGGTTTGGACAAGTTCCTGGAGGAAAGGTCCATAAACCATTATTAAGAAGGGACCCAGGATATCAATGCTTGAACCAATACAAGCATTGTGGAACCTGTGTCCCTTGGGGAAACTGCTAGGTACATATGACCTAGATTGGCCACTGTTGGAAACAGAATATTGGGCTTCTTATCTATCCCCCTAAAACCTCCTCTCCTCTTCCTCCTTTCTCAGTCTCTGTGGATAACTCTGTACTCCTTCCTGTTTCCTCAGCTCACAACCTTGGGGTTGTCTTTGATTCCTCTCTCTCCTTCTCCACACACTTCCATCTGATAGCTAAGACCTGCCATTTCTTTCTCTATAACATCAACATAATCCGCCCATTCCTTTCTGAACACACTATTAAGACGCTTATCCACTCCTTAATCACCTCCCATCTTGACTACTGTAACCTACTCCTTGCTGGTCTCCCTTTGAATCATCTCTCTCGCCTTCAATCTGTTCAACACTCTGCTGCGCGGCTAATCTTCCACCAGCCTCGTCATGCCCATATTACCTCTCTTCTCAGGTCACTTCATTGGCTCCCTATCTGTTTCCGCATCCAGTTCAAACTTCTCTTGCTGACCTATAAATGCATTCACTCTGCAGCTCCTCACTACCATTCTTGTCTTCTCTCCCTACACCCCTCCTCGGTAACTCCGCTCTTCTGGCAAACTGCTTCTATCTGTGTCCTTCTCTTCTACTGCTAACTCCAGACTTCACTCATTTCACCTTGCTGCACCTTACACCTGGAGCAAACTACTGTGTCTGTACGCCAGGCACCTTCTCTGACCCTCTTCAAATCCAGGCTGAAAACTCACCTCTTCACTGCTGAGAGAGAAAAGCTGAGAGGTGTTCCCCCAAGAAAGAGTTACAGAAAGGTGGGCATTGAACCTGCTAGGGAGAGAAGGGTTTCTGGACATCCAAATGGCAGATGAAATTTAATGAGGACAAGTGCAAAGTAATGCTCCTAGGAAAGATCAACCCAAACTATGGTTACACGATGCAAGATACCACCATAGAAACCACCACCCAGGAAAAAGATTTAGGCATCATCGTGGATAATATGTTGAAACCCTCTACTCAGTGTTGAAACCCTCTACTCAGCTAAGAAAGCAAATAGAATGCTAGGAATCATAATGAAAGGAATGGAGAATGAAACCAAGGATATTATAATGCCTCTGTATTGTTCCATGTTGCAACCACACCTTGAATATTTTGTGCAATTCTGGTTTCCCTATTTTAAAAAGGATATAGCAGAATTAGAAAAGGTACAGAGAAGAGTCACCAAAATGGTAAAAAGGATGGAAGGATTCCCCTATGAAGAAAGGCTTAAAAGGTTAGGACTCTTCAACTTAGAAAAGAGATGACTGAAGGGATATGATAGAAGTCTATTAATTAAAGAATGGAGTGGAACGGGTAAATGTAGATTGGTTGTTTATGTCATCAAAAAGTAGAAAGACTAGAGGACACACAATGAAATTACAATGCAACCCATTTAAGACTAAAAATAGAAAATATTTTTTTACTCAAACTCTTGTTACCGGAGGATGTAATAAAAGCTGTTAATATAGCTTGGTTTAAAAAAGATTTGGACAAGTTCCTGGAGAAAAGGTCCATAAACCATTATTAAAAAGGTCCCAGGAAATCCACTGCTTTCCCTGGAACAAGCATTATGGAGCCTGTGTGCCTCTGTTGGAACCTATCAGGGACTTACGGCATGAATAGGCCATGGTTAGAAACAGGATTCTGAGCTTGATAGGCCTTGGTCTGACCCAATATGGCATTTCTTATGTTCTTATGTAGTCTAGGGCGGGGTTCAAACTAAGTTGGAGGGAGATTGCTGGGGAGAGTGGAACTAGGAGAGGGTAGAGCCCAAGGAGGGAAAAGGCTAGGGGGATGGGGGATGGTAAGTATCAGGCTCAGACAGGGAGGAGCTTGGCCATGTGATGGGGAATTCAGCACAAAAACAATATATGCACAATTTTATAACACTGTGCATAGAAGTTTCACAGAATTTTTAATTTAATTTTTTTTTTTGCATAGACACACGTCCCTCTGAGATGGCTTAGCAAAGGTCCAGTGTATCCTGCCTGGAAACAGAGGGTAGACTAAATCAATGGTTCTCAACCAGTGGTGGGATTTGAACCAGCCAGGACCCAGTTTGGTCCATCCCACCATTGGGCGAGACGAACAGGTGGTAGCCCTGCACGTGGTAGCATTGCAGGAGCCGCATGCTCAGTCTGCTGCCATCCACATCAGGAGAGCAACTCCCTGGTGGTCCAACAGCCTGATCCCCCACTCGACAGTAGATTGATGGCATCAGAGCTTCTCCCGATGCCATGATCCCCCTGATGATGTCAAACAACTGTTGGGTGGGGGATTCCCGCCACTCCAGAGTTGGAATTGCAATGCCATGTTTGGCCTAGTTCGGCGAACGTGGGCAATGGCATGAACCAGTTCTCAAGAACTGTGCCTAACCGGCTGAATCCTACCACTGTTCTCAGCCCGCTCATTAGAGACACCCATCTAATCAGCTTTTCAGGATATCCACCATGAATATGTATGAAATAGATCAGCATAAAATGGAGAGAGTATATGCAGATCTATCTCATGCATATTTAATGTGCCTCAGTCACAGGCCACATCCAGTCAATGCACACTGCAGCACAGCCAAACTCTTTCTTTGTATTCAATTTCTCTCCAACTATCTGACTGCAGTTATTAATTGGTCACGGGCTTCGATAGTGTCTTGTGCTGAAATCTGAGATCAATGTCCCTTACCAGGTGACTTGGCTTTTCTCATGCCATTAGCAAGGTAAGTTCTCCTGTCCCAGTACCCACATCCTGTCCCTTGCCACTGCAGGGGCCATCTTCTGATACAACAAGACCCCCTTTTGTGCTCTCTCATTCTGAGAAAGTGGAGCCTGATCTAGGGCACAGCACTCCTCGAATTCTGTTCCACTGGTCTATTAACAGTTAATGGCTATGACTGTTTTGTACCATTGCCTAGAGCTGCTAAGATAACATGGAATGCAGTTTCACCAGTTGCTGAAAGCTCACTGGTGTAGAATAGGTTGTGTTAAATCCCTGTCTGCTCTTGTCAGCCAAAAATATGAATTTTTATTATTTAATGAAGTTGCCCTCCTGTGTACTTACTGTAAAGGAGTTGGGGTGGGGGCTGCCCATAGAGGTCTATTCCTGAGTGGGAGGCAGGGGGAATCCATTCTATACCTTTGGGTTACACGACAAATCACTTCACATGGTGGATGATGTTCCATCAGTTAAGTCTACTGAAATAAAGCTTGTACATCTGTGAAATTTGTGTCTTCCTTTACAATGTCACAAACCACACTGTCTCATGATCTCCTGACTTTTCAATTGCAAGATCTCCTAAAGGGATCCATATCTCAGTGAGCTTCTATAATCTTCAGTGTGATCCCAAGACTATTGCTGGACAAAGTGGTCAGAACCGTGGGTGAGGAGGTGCCGCCCTCCAATGATGCAGCTGACCCAGAAGGAAGTGCCCCTATGATGTGGCCAACCCAGCTGCTCCAGTGCCTTCAGAGAACCTTGTGTATCTAAAACAAAGTCAGCTCCCCCATACTCACTTGCTTTCCCTCAGCCTGTTCCCACATTCCTGCTCTCCTTCCCCTCCCCTAGTCCATCTCTAGCAAGGCCTCATGTGGAGTATCATGTATAATTCTGGAGATCACATTTTTAAAGGGATATAAACTGGATGGTGTATATAAACTAGAAAGCATTAATCCAGAAAGCAGCTACTAAATGGTCAATGATCTTCATCATAAAGCATATAGGGATATTTTAGAAACATAGAAACATGACAGCAGAAAAAGACCACATGGTATATCTAGTCTGCCCTTCCATATCAAATACTATAGTCCCTTCTTTTCCTTTAGAGATCTTCTGTATTTGTCCCATGCTTTTTTGAATTCAGATACTGTCCTCGTCTCTACTACCTCCATTGGGAGACAATTGAACGCATTTACCACTCTTTCCATAAAGAAATATTTCTGCATCTTACTCCTGAGTCTATCCCCTTTCACCCTCACCCTATGTCCCCTTGTAGTAGAGCTTGCTTTGAATTGAAAGAGCCTCTCTTGTGCATTTATGCCACAGAGGTATTTAAACATCTCTATCATATCTCCTCTATCCTGCCTTTCCTCTAATGTATACATATTAAGATATTTAAGTCAGTCCTCATATGCTTTGTAACCAAGACCACTAACCATTTTAGTAGCACCTTCTGCACCAACTCCATCCTGTTTATGTCCTTTTGAAGGTGTAATCTCCAGAATTGCACACAATTCTCCAAATGAGGTCACACCAGACACCTATACAGAGGCACTATCACCTCCTTCTTCCTGTTGGACATTCCTCTTCCTAGGCACCCAATAATCCTTCTGATTTTTGCCGTCGTCTTTTCTACCTGTTTAGCCACTTTAAGATCATCAGAAACAATCACGTCCAAGTCCCACTCTTCTTTTGTGGACAGAAGTACTTGTTGCTTGCATTTTTGCAGTCCAAATGCATGATCCTGCATTTTTTAGCATTAAATTTCAGCTGCCAAATTCTTGACCATTCTTTGAGCTTAACTAGATCCCTCCTCATGTTATCTACTCCTTCCTGGGTATCTACTCAATTACAGGTTTTGGTATCATCAGCAAAGAGGCAAACCTTACCCGACAGTCCTTCTACAATATAACTAACAAAGATGTTAAAATGAATCAGAAGGACAGATCCCTGGGGCACACCATCTCCTTCTCCTCAGAATGAGCTCCATTTACCTGTACCCTTTGTCACCTCCCACTCAACCAATTTCTAACCCAGTTAGTTACTTTAGGGTCCATCCCTAGTGTGTTCAGTTTGTTTATAAGTCGTCTGTGCGGAATGGTGTCAAAAGCCTTACTGAAATCTAAATACACCACATCCTAGGGCTCTCCCTCGATCCAACTCCCTGGTCACCCAGTCAAAGAAATCAATCAGATTTGTTTGACAAGACCTGCCTCTGGCAACTCATGCTGCCTCGGATTCTGCAATCCATTGGACTCCAGAAACCTCACTATCCTCCCTTTTAGCAGTGTTTCCAATAATTTACTCAGCACAGAGGTTAGACTAACCGGCCTGTAGTTTTCAACCTCATCCTTCCTTCTGCTTTTGTATAAAGGGACCACATGTGCCTTTCTCCAGTCCTCTGGGACCACTCCCAACTCTAAAGAAGCATTGAAAAGGTCAGTCAGTGGAGTCACTAGAACATCCCCACGTTCCTTCAATATTCTCAGAATTATCCCTTCTGGTCCCATCGCTTTATCTACTTTTAGTTTAGCTATTTCCTCAAGAACACAGTCTTCAAGATCCCTGTCACTTCTGTTCCTATTTGTGGGTGTTTTCTGAGGTCCTGCACCTATATCTGTGAACACAGAACAGAAATATTTGTTAAGCAATTCCACTTTATCCTCATCAGCTTCTACATACCTGTCTAACAAAAAGGTTTGTTGCCCTTAAAATCTCCCCTTTTAGTTTTGCCCATTGCTTTTCTACATCCCCCAGCTATTCCCATCCTTCAAATAACTCCGTGAGGTATTGTCCTATCTTGGCAAAGTTAGTTTTCTTAAAGTCTGATTGCTGTCATTTGCAGATGAACTTTCCCCAGACCTCTCCTCAGTAAATTCATGTCTGGATAGTATCGCCTCGTGGCTCCAGAATAACTTGCTCAAGCTAAATCCCAAAAAACAATAGCATCCTGTGTAATGGGCTCCTCTACTAGTCCATCTATTGCTCCCACTCTTGATGGTCTCCCATTAACCCTTCTACCCACTTTCCAGTATCTGGGTATTCTGTTATATTCTGAATTTTCTTTCTCCACACCCTTCGTGCAGATTATCAAGACAACATTCTTTGTTCTTCATCATTTCCAAGCCATACAACCTTTTCTGGATCAATCTGCCTAAACTACTGTTTTGCTTTATATTGTAATCTCCCATTTACAGTGCCTTGTGAAAGTATTCATCCCCTCAGTTTTTGCCCTGTTTTGTTGCATTACATACAACCTGGAACGAAAACGGAAGTTCATTTGGATGTTAAGTAACGGACCTAACAATATACTCCAAACTGGTGAAGTGGGAGGACAATAAAATACCTTGTATATATAAAAAACAAAAATAAGTAAAAACTGAAAAGTTGTGTGTGCATATATATTCATTCCTTTTGCTATGAAACCCCTAAATAAGATCTGGTCCAACCAATTAACCTCAGAAGTCACATAATTAGTTGATTAAGGTCCACCTATGTGCAAACAGTGTCAAATGATGCCTGTATAAATATACCTGTTCTGAAAGGCCCCTGAATCTGCAACACCACTAAGCAAGCAACATGAAGACCAAGGAGCACTCCAAACAGGTCAGAGACAAAGTTGTGGAGAAGTATAGATCAGGGTTGGGTTATAAAAAAATATCCCAAATTCTGAATATCCCACGGAGCACCATTAAATCCATTATAACAAAATTGAAAGAATATGGCACCACTACAAACCTGACCAGAGAAGGCCACCTACCAAAACTCACAGACCAGGTAAGGGGGGCATTAATCAGAGATGCCACAAAGACACTAAGGATAACACTGAAGGAGCTGCAAAGATCCACAGTGGAGTTCTCCTATCTGTCCATAGCACCACTTTGCTGTACACGCCACAGAGTGAGGCTTTATGGAAGGGTGGCCAGAAAAAAGTCATTGCTTAAAGAAAGAAATAAGAAAACACCTTTGGAGTTTGCACAACAGCATGTAGCAGACCCCCCAAACACATGGAAGAAGGTTCTCTGGTCAGATGAGACAAAAACTGAATTTTTTGGCCATCATGAGAAATGCCATGTGTGGCGCAAACCCAACACTTCCCATCACCCTGCAAACACCATTCCCACAGTGAAACATAGTGGTGGCAGCATCATGCTGTAGGAATGTTTTTCATCGGTAGGGACAGGAAAACTGGTCAGGATTGAAGGAAAGATGGATGGCATTAAATACAGGGTAATTCTTGAGGAAAACCTGTTTCAGTCTGCCAGAGATTTGAGACTGACGAAGGTTCACCTTCTAGCAGGAAAATGACCCTAAACATACTGCTAAAGCTGGTGTAAAGGGAAAGATTTAAATATCTAGGAATGGCCTAGTCAAAGCCCAGACCTCAATCCAATTGAGAATCTGTGGCATGATATAAAGATTGCTGTACACCAACGCAACCCATCTAACTTGAAGGAGTTGGAGCAGTTTTGCCTGGAGGAATGGGTGAAAATCCCAGTGGCTAGAAGTGCTAAGCTGATAGAGACCTACCCCAAGAGACTTGCAGCTATAATTGCAACAAAAGGTTGCTCTACAATGTATTGACTTGGGGGGTGAATATATATGCACACTCCTGATTTCAGTTTTTTTTTATCTTAATTATTGTTTGTGTCACAATAAAGGATATTTTGCACTTTCAAAGTCATAGGCATGTTGTGTATATCACATGGTGCTAACCCCTAAAATTCCATTTTAATTCCAGGTTGTAATGCGTCAAAACAGGACAAACACCAAGTGGATGAATACTTTCGCAAGGCACTGTAGACTACTGTAATGTCTCATATGCCGGGTTACCCCAATATCAGCTTAAGCAGTTACAGACTGTACAGAACATCACTGCACATATTCTTTCCCATGCCCAAAACTTTGAGCATGTCACCCTTTTACTTATGCAGCACCACTTGCTCCCCCTTAGGTTGTATATTCAGTTTAAAAAATTGATAATGACTCTCAAAGCTATTCATGATGCAGCTTCTGAATATATCCCTTCCCCGATCACCTTATATGTTCCAACCCATGCCCTTCTCTCTCTTCAACGATATAGGCTAAATATTCCATCACCGTCTATAATCAAATATGAGTCTACATGACAATCTGCTTTCTTTGCTTTGGCCCCCACCCTCTGGAACTGCCTTCCCACTCCTTTGCAGATTGAAACTAATCTCAAATGTTTCAAGATGTGATTATTTGAAACATTTGAATCTCTCTAGAATTAGATTCCCTCCATTTCTAGGTGCCTTATCAGGTCATTTACCTGGCAGAGCAACCCCCCCCCCCCTTCCTTCCTGCTTACGCCCTTCCTTTCTATTTGTTTCCCTTTTTCTTCCCTTTTACTTTCTTCCTTCTCTTCTCTTTCCTATTGTCTAAGTTGATGGTGTTCCTTTCCCTGTCGTTCATAATTCTTTTTAATGTAAACCACATAAATTGCTTGCAGATCTGTGGTATATCAAATAAAGTTAGACATAAACAATGATCTGAACATCTATATCTTGGAGGAGAGACAGGGCAGGGAAGTTGCGATGGAGACATTTAATTACCTCAAAGGTATAAATGCATCAGAGCTAGACCTCTGAATAGAAAGAAGGCTCTGGATAAAGGGATTATAGGAAGAGTCAGGAGTAATCTACTAAGGAAATATTTCTTTATATAAAAGATGGTAGATGCATGGACGAGCCTCCCGCTGGAGACAACCACAGAATCAGAATTTAAGAAAGGTAAATAAGTACAGGAGATCTCTGAGGGAGAGGAAGAGACTGTAGAGACTGGGCATTTGGTTTTAAAGGGAAGACTGGACAGGCCATATGGTCTTTTTCTGCCATCTTGTTTTATGTTTCTATGTATTATGTTTCCATATTACAAAAAGAGGACACTTCCAGAAAACATTTAAGAACATAAGATTTGTCATACTGGATCAGAAAAGAGGTCCATCGAGCTAAATAACTTGTTTCCAAAAGCGGCCAATCCAGGTCACAAGTACCTGACAGGATTCCTAGATTCCAATAAAATTTGTCAAGGCTTGTTTATGGGCTTATCCTCTAGAAACTTGTCCAAACCATTTTAAAACTAAGCTACACTAACAGTTTTTAACACATCCTGTGGAAATGAATTCCAGAGCTTAATTATGCATGGAGTGAAAAAATGTTTTTGCTAATTGGTCTTAAATGGATTTGTTGGTAACTTTATTGTATATCCCCTAGGCTAGTCTTTGTACTTTTTGAAAGAGTAAACAACCAATTTGTATTTACATGTTCCACTTCACTAATTATTTTATGGAACTCTTATCATATCTCCCCTCATCTGTCTCTTCTCCAAGTTGAAGAGCCCTAAGTTCTTTAGCCTTTCTTCATAGGGGTATCATTCTATCCCCTTCATCATTTTGGTTGCCCTTCTCTGTATCTTTTCTAATTCCACTATAACATTTTTGAGATGCAGGGACCAGAATTGCACACAATACTCAAGGTGCAGTTTCATCATGGAGCAATACAGAAGCATTAGACTGGGCTGGACAAATCCCGGGCTCCAGGTCACCATAGTTGCTAGAAATTGCTTCCTGGAGCCAGGGCTGGCCCATCCATAAGGCGAGCTAGACAGACGCCTGGAATGGCTGATCCGGGTGGGCAGCTTTGTGTCGCCGCTTGGTGCTTTGACACGCATGACCTGCTGCTTCTGATCCCCCTTCAACACAATTTACTGTTGGGGGGGGGGGGGTTCAGAAATAGCTGCCCATGTGTGATGAAGCACATGACCTGCCACAGGCAACAAAGTGAAGGCACAAAGCTGCTGCATTTAAAATATTGCTGCTGCTGCCCACCACCCCCCAAGATGGAATCGGTGGCAGCAGGTGGGCGGTGGCACCGCTCGATGCGGGTGGCATGGCACGGGGGGGCAGCTTGGTGCGGGTGGAGCGGCACAGCCTGGGTTTCTGCCTGGAGTTCAAGACTGGCTCAAAGATTTCTGCTGCCCTAGGCAGGCCACCTCCTGCCATACCGCCCCACCCTTCCTCATCCATCATTTCACTTTGGGGGAACAGCACTGCAAGCCTTCATGATTTTTGAATGTGGCAGCCTTAAAGCACCCATGCTCATGTGTACACTCATAGCCTGCCACTCCTATCCCCTCTAACGGGAAGCTGCATTGGAGAGGGACAGGAGCAGCAGGTTATGAGTGCATGCCATGGATGCCCAAGTGTATGGTCTGCTGTGGGTACCATGCAGTGACACAAAGCCGTTGCTTTCAAAAATCATGGAGTGGTCACAATGCTGTGCCTCCCTCTAGGGTCTGCCACCTTTGGCAGTCACCTAGTTCTCCTAATGGATGGGCCTGCCCTGCTGGCATTTGTATTTCATGCTCCTAAAATCTCCGGAACTGCCTGACCTCTCCACTGTGGGAGATCAGCAAACTTCATCCACTGTGCAGCTCAACCTACACAACAGAGTCGATTGAGGTGGAGGGGTGAGGCAACACCAGTGATTGTGACCTTTTCGGTGCAGCAGCAGCAAGAGACTCTGAGTGATGGCTGGGGGTAAATGAGAAAGAAATTGGGTGGTGTCTGAGGGAGGGACAATGAGTGCAAGACACACCAGGTGATGACTGGGCTGGGAATGAGAGAGAGAAACTGGGTGATAGCTGTGGGGGAGGCAATGAGAGAGAGAAAGACAACGGATAATGGCTGGGGGAGGGGTGCAATGAGAGAGAGAGACACCGGGTGATAGCTGGGGTGCTGGCTGGATGGGGAAATGAAAGAGTGACACCAAGTGATGGTGGGAGGGAAGGCTGTGCAAGGGAGAAAGTGGGTGAAGGCAGGATGTAGAGGCTAAGAGATTTTTATTTTTGCTTCTGTAATGGTAATATGTGAAGCAGAAAAAGGAAGTTTTCTTAGGTGCAACTGAAAATGTAGTCATTGGGATTGGTGAGAGGGGAAGGCGGAGAAGGGTCACTGCCTTCTGTTGGCACTATGTAATGGCTTGTTAAGGACCTGATTAATTAATCTTTCTTTTCTCTTAGAAAATGGAAAACAGTAAATCTGGTGCTTAAACAAGAAGTTGCAATACACCTTTTTGGTGGGAAGGCACTGTGATCGAGGTCTCGGCGGCTGACTCCTAAATGTTTTAGCTGTCTCCTAGATTCCAAGAAAATTTGTCAAAGCCTGCATTAGGATATGCTCTGTTTTATTCATCATTCTTTTCCTTATAATCCTAAGCATTCTATTTGCTTTCTTGGCTGCCACTGCACACTAAGCAGGGGATTTCAATGTATTTTTCATGATGATGCCAAGATCCTTTTCCTGGATGGTGACTCCTAATGTGGAACCTTGGATTATTCTTCCTGTGTGCATAACTTTGTACTTGGCCAGATTAAATTTTGTTTGTCATTTGGGCCTAGTCTCCAAGTTTCTTAAGGTCCTCTTGCAATATTTCACAATCTTCTTTTGATTTAACAACTTTGAATAATTTAGTGTCATCTCTCTTGTCACAATCTACTTTTAATTTAACATCTTTGAGTAATTTTATCACCTCTCTTGTCGATCCCATTTCTAGGTCAAATATGTTAAAAAGCAGTGAGCTCAGGACAGATCCCTAGGGCACTCCTCTATTTACCTATCTCCATTGAGAAAAGTGATCATTTAGCCCTACTCTCTGTTTTCTTTTAACAAATTCCCAGTCTACAATAGGATATTGCTTCCTATCCCTTGGTGTTTTAATTTCCTCAAGAGTCGCTCATGAGAGATGTTCTCAAATGCTTTCTGAAAATCCAGATACACTATATCAACTGGTTCTCCATTATCTACATGTTTATTCACGTCTTCAATGAAATATAGCAAATTAGTGAGACAGGCTAAATCCATGTTGGCTTTGTCCCATTAAACCATATGTGTTCAGTAATTTTTTCTTTATTACGGTTTCTATCATTTTGCCTGGGACTGACATCAGGCTCACCAGTCTGTAGTTTACGGATCACCCCTGAAACCGGTTTTAAAATTGGCGTTACGTTGGCCACCTTCCAATCTTCATGTACTGCAGATTATTTTAATGCTAGTTTACATACTAATAGTAGGACTGCAATTCATTTTTCAGTTCATTCAGCACCCTGGGTTGATTTGCTACTCTTTAGTTTGTCAAATTGCCTTACAGGGGTTTCCAACTCCAGTCCTGGAGGACCACAAACCAGTCAGGTTTTCAGAATGTCCCTAATGAATATTCATGAGATATATTTGCATACACTGGCCCCCATGTATTCAAATATATCTAATGCATATTCAATAGGGATATCCTGAAAATCTGACTGTTTTGTGGCCCTCCAGAACTGGAGTTGGCAATCCCACCTATTACATTTTCCAGGATCACTGAGATTTGTTTCAATTCTTCCAAATCCTCACCTTTAAATATTTTTTCTCCAGAAACAAACAGGAAATATGTTCTCATGTATGGGTGATGTCACTGAAGGAGCCCCACACAAGAACATTCCCCAGCTTCCAAAGGAAGTCTTTGGCAGATACATTGCGCATGCATGCCTGCCTTCCTGCCTACCGTGACACCATCTTCTCCAATCTTCTTTTTTCTGTGGAGCACCTAGGATGTCTTCTTGGGTTACAGAAAAAGATTTTCTTCTTGGACTTCATGGGCCATTTTTTTCTTACTTTCCTTGCCACCTGTCATTGGCTCAGTTGGTCTACCAACTTAAGATATTTTTTCCTATGGATTTTCTCATTTTTTTGTGGGATTTTTGCCCTTTGGGGCGTTTTCCTGCCTGTAGCACTATTGAGTTTAACTTGGCCGCAGTGGTTCCTTTTTGGTATGTCCAAGCTAGCCAGTGGCTTCAAAAAATGCACCAAGTGTGGTAAGACCATCTTGGTCACTGATCGCTACAACTGGTGCTTACAGTGCTTACTGTGTTTTGGACCTGATCATCAGCCTGCGGCCTGCAATCTGTGCCTGCAGGTGATGCCACGGGGACTGAACAGTCGGGGAAAACAAAATGAGTCACTCTTCAGCTCATCAGATTCAGCATCCTCAGCCCAAACCCCTTGTCTACATCTTCCATGGTTCATACAGAGGCATCTACAGGGAGAGAACTTCATGCCCATTTGGAACCAGGGGACCCGAGTGGCGAGAGGAGACTGATGAGATCTCCTTGACGGTGAAGGGTGACCACTGTGAGAAAGTCTGGGTGCATCGTCATTGCAGCCCTTCTTAACAATGTGTGGAGAGCAAGGACTGGGAGCGGCCGGCCAAGCTTCAGCATCAGCCCCCTTGCAGGTGGTGGTTCTGAAAGAATGCCTTTGAGCCCTCGAAACTCACTTGGCAGTGGTTCTAGCCTTGCAAAATGCAGGCTTTGTGGCACCAATGGCATCGTCATTGCACTCTATTCAGCCCTTTCTGGAGACCCATGCCCTGCCCTCTGAAGTAGGCTCGTCAAGTGGGATGTTGGAATAGATGCCATTTCCGACAGTTATCTCCCTCTTTAATGTGTCAGAGTCTGATGCCCATACAAGAGATGGCACGGGGGCCACCGGCGTCTACTCTTTCCCCTGCCACAGAGCTGGTAGGGAGAGGAGACCCAACATTACTTCGACTTCCTCTTGAAGTCTGAATCAGAATGGGAGACCAAGGAGGAATCAACTGATGCAGACCTCCGGTCCTCTGACCTGCCATCTGACCCATCACCTCTCCCTGCAAAGCGTAAGTCACCTCCGGAGCACATGTCCTTCCAGAACTTCATCAGGGACATGGACTAGACTATTCCCTTCTTCCTGGAATCAGAGTAGGAACTGAAGGCGGAGGAGCTAGAGCTCCTCCAATAGCCTTCAGCCCCCAGGGAGGTGGTGATAGTGCCCATGCGCTATGTCCTGCAAAGGATGCTGTTGCAGCTGTGGGAAACCCCCCTCATGTTCCCCATCATCAGCTGGAGACTTGATTCCCTGTACCGGGTCCAGAAGGCCCTGTGCTTTGAGAAGCCTCAACTACCCTACAATTCCATCATGACTGAGTCAGCCTTGAAGCAGTTTAGAAGCACCAAGACTCACTCTTCAGTGCCCCCGGGCCATGAAGCTTGAACCCTGGACTCCTTTAGGAGAAAATGCTACCAAGGTTCCATGCTGGTTGCCAGAGTCCTGGTCAACCAGACCTATATGAGCATGTTCCTCAAGGACATCATGTTGGACCTGGTAGAGTTTGCCACCCATGTTGCTGAGGACCATCACAAGGCCTTTTGGGCCTTGGTGGCCCATGGCAAGGATTGCTCTAAATTCATGGTGTGTGGCACCTATGATGCTTTTGAGTCCATGGGTACAGTAGTGGCTGTGGGCATCACTACCCGCCAGATGGCAAGGCTGCAGTCCTCTGACCTGGAAGATTGGGTCCAGGATAAAATAGCCAATGTTCAGAGGAGCTTGAGAAGGAGTATGTGACCATCTCTAGGCTCTCCAGGAAGACTGCAGATCCCGCACAGAAGAAACACCTGGGCAAAAAGGCCACCAACCCATGCTTGTTCTGCTATTGCTTGGCCCAGCTGCAGGTCTAACCAAAGGTGCAGGCCACCCACTAGCAGAAGAAGGAGAAATGCCGAAGGCCCTGCCCGCCCTGTAGCCCAATCCAGGGGTGTGTTTTTGATGGGTTCCTCAGGAGCATAGCCAGGGTACTCCCAGGGGCAGCTCATCCAATTTGCCTACAGTGGAGGAGTAGCCTAGTGTTTGGGGCAAGGTACTTCAGGCCAGAAGGTCGGGGTTCAAATCCCACTAGAGGACAGCAACCTTGGGCCGGAAGGACTGGGGTTTCTAGTCCCACAGATGCTCCTTGTGGTCTTGGGCAAGCCACTTAACCCTCCATTGCCCATGTTCCCTGTAAGTATTAGTGTATGTGTCTCATATCCCTGCGTGTTAAATGTATCCCCCAATTGTGTGTTGTGACCACTTTGATTGAAGGATAAGGCGGTATACAAAAACTGTCTAAATAAATAAAAATAAAATAAAATACAGGTGGCCCCTTGTCACCTTGGACACCTGGGTGTTGCACATCATCCAAAGTGGATATCGGCTTCAGCTCGCCCAGCTTCCGCCTCCATATGCCCCAGGGGAATACCCCATGGACCCCGTGTATCAGAGCCTGTTGCAGGAAGAAGTCTCCATTCTGTTGGCTGACCTAGCCATCAAGCTGGTTCCCCCTGTTCAGGTCAGGCGGGGCATTTATTCCAAATACTTCTTGGTTCCCAAGATGACTGGAGGGTTCAGGCTCATCCTGGACCTGTGAAACCTAAACTGGTTCCTGGTGCGCAAGAAGATAAAAATGGTCTCACTGGGGATGTTGCCCCTGTACCTTCTACAGGATGATTGGCTATGCTCCTTGGATCTAAAAGATGTGTACACACACATTGTGATCCACCCTAATCACAGACAGTACCTACAGTTCATGCTGGGCAGCCAGTACTATCAATACTGAATGCTTCCCTTCAGACTGGCCTCAGCCCCATGGGTCTTCACAAAGTGCCTGGTGGTCATGGTCACCTACCTCTAGACTATGGGGATCTTGGTCTTTCCATACCTGGATGACTGGCTCATCAAGGATCCCACTTTGAACAGTGTCTGGCAGTCTGCCGAGCTCACCATTCAGGTGCTCGAGCACCTCGGCTTTGTAATCAATTATCCAAAGACCTATCTCCAGCCCATACAGCAGCTGGAGTTCATTGAGGCCCTATTCGATACCACTTGGACACAAGCCTTTCCACCAGAAGACCGCATACAGTGGCTGGTAGGAGTGGTGGGTGAGGTGCTGAGGGTCCTTGGTCACATGGCAGCCACAGTGCTTGCCACCCCTCAAGCCCTTCTCTTCATGCAGCAGGCCCAATAGACCTTAAGCACACAATTGAAGCAGGTGATATGCTGTTTCCAGGACAGGGTCACTGTCACTATGCCCCTGGTACGGTCCCTTGACTGGTGGCTCAAACCAGTGAATCTGCTACAAGGCCTCCTATTCCAGATGGCTGTCCTTCACAAGATGTTCATGACGGATGTGCCCAAGCTCGGCTGGGGAGCCCACCTGGATGGCCTGTAGTATGAGCAGGACAGCCTGCTCCAGATCAACTTTCTCGAGTTTCAGGAGATTTCCAATGCCCTCTGCACCTTCTGTGCACTCAGCCAGTCAAGTGGTCCTGATCAAAATGGACAACCATGTTCTATGTGAACAAGCAAGGGGGCACCGTCTTGTACCTTCTCTGCTGATCTGCTGAGAGGCTGTCTGGTTGTGGAGGTTCACCCTGCTCCATGGCATGGACCTCAGAGAGACTTATCTGCATGGCAAACTTATCAGTCTAGCGGACCAGCTCAGCTGAATCCTTCAGACACACGAGTGGACCCTCAAGAGGGTGGTAGTGAACCATATCTTTCAGGAATGGGGCATTCCTGTGGTGAATTTCTTTGTCACGGCACACAATGCTCAGGTGACCTGGTTCTGCTCTCGGGTGTGGGCCAGCAACTGCCAGGTATCAGATGCCTCCTTCCTCCACTGGGGGAGGACATGCTATATGCATACCCCCCAATATCATTAATGGCGAAAACCTTCCTGAAGATCTAGGCCGACAAGGGCTCCATGATCCTCATTTGCTCCTTATTGGCTTGGACAGCCATGGTTCCTGCTACTGCTGCAGTTCTCACAGAGAGAGCTTCTCTGTCTGGGCTTCACCCTGAATCTCATCTTGCAGGAGGGTGAAACCTTACTGCACCCCAACATCCACTCGTTGGCCCTTACGGCATAGATGTCGAGTGGGTAGTCCTCTCAGAGTTAAATCATCCCAAAGGTGTTATCAGCATCCTTCTGGCATTCTGCAAGGACTCAACACACAAGGTCTATGTGCTAAAGTGGTGGAGGTTTGCCACCTGCTGCGTGGGCAGGGCACTGGACCCCTTCTCTTGCGCCATGGACAAGCTACTGGAATATTTCCTGCACCTCTCCGACTCTGGCCTGAAGTTCAATTCGGTGTGCATTCACCTCAGTGTGATAGGACGTACCATCATGGCTCCAGGGGGAAGCCCATCTCAGCCCAGCTGTTTGTGGCTCACTTCATGCAAGGTCTACTCCTCTCAAAGCCCCCCTGCTCAGGGCCCCTATGGTGGCTTTGGATCTCAACGTGGTACTCACCCAGCTGACGCAGCCCCCATTTGTTCCTCTGAACTCATGTCCTCTGAAATTCCTGACCTGGATGGTTCTCTTTCTGGTGGCAATGATTTCAGCCTGATGCATCAGTGAGCTCCAGACCTTGGTAGCTCACCCACCATACACCAAGTTTCACCAGAACAAGGTGGTTCTCCACATGCACCCCCACTTTCTCCTGAAGGTGTTTTCTGCATTCCACCTCAACCAGTCGATAGTCTTACCAACGTTCTTCCCCTTGCCTCATGCTAATTGGGGAGAGGCAGTGTTGCATATCTTGGACTGCAAATGAGCTCTCACCCTCTACCTGGAGCACATGAAGGCACACCACCAGTCCACCCAGCTGTTTGTTTCTTTCAACCCCAATAGGCTGGGTGTCGCTATCTCAAAATGCACACTATCCCTTTGGCTATCAGATAAACCTTTTTCAAATTCTCTGTCTGCCTTATCAGAGCTATGCATCTAACTTGCTAGTAATTACACTTTTTCCTGTTTTCTTCATTCAGATCCTTTAATGTTCCTTTGGCTATAACAGCCTCTCTCACCTTACCTTTTAATCATGCCAGCAGTCATTTAGTCTTCCTTCTGCCTTTTTTAAGGCATGGAATACATCTGGTCTGGGCTTCCAAAATGGTGTTTTTAAACAATGTCCAGGAATGATGTAAAGTCTTAACCTTTGTAGCTACTCCTTTTCCTCATTTCTTCTAAGCTTTTTCCTCATTTTATTGTAGTATCCTTTTTGAAAGTTAAATACAGAGCAGTACTTTTCCTTAATGTACTCGCTCCATTTATTAATCAAATGTGATCATGTGATGATCACTATTGCCAAGTACTAGGTCTAAAATAGCTCCCCCTCTTGTTGGTTTCTCAACAAACTGCTCCATGAAGCAACCATTTATTTAATCTAGAAACTATCTCCCTTGCATGTTCTGATGTGACATTTACCCAGTCAATACTGACATAATTGAAATTGCCCATTATTAGTGTGTTGCTAATTTTGTTAGCTCCCCTTATTTCTGTTAGCATTCTATTGTTGCCTCTTCATTTTGGTCAGGTGGATGGTAGAATACTTCCACTGCTATTCTCTTCCTCTTCTCACATGGAATTTATACCCATAAAAATTGTACAATGCAATTTGTTTCCTGCCGAACCTTTATCCTGTTTGACTCAAAGCCCTCTTTAATATATAGTGCCACCCAATGGCAGAAGTTCAAATCATGGGCCCTCAAGCAACAATTCTGAAAGGGCCCCTAGGATGGGGGAAGTCTACTTCAGAAGTTACAGGAACAGCTGCAAGTGGACCCCCTTCTTCCTTGAAGCCCCTCTGCATTACAGAGGCCTCAAACATAATTTAAACCACTGGGGCCACCATGCCACTAATTTAATGTACTCTGACTTTGCAATATAATTTTTACCCTGGTATCACAGTGTGCCATTGATTAATCTTTCAACTCTGTTGTTTACTTAAAGGCATCTGGTCGACTTTGACCTTTATTGCAACCTCTCTAAATGGATTCTCTTACCTCCCTGTTTTCTTAATATCCTTCAAGGTACATTATTCTGAACCATGTGCTCCTGGGCATCTGTCAACTTTCTCCCATTATCGCTTTAAAAGCTGCTCTATATCATTTTTAAAACTTAATGCCAGCAGCCTGGATCCACCCTGGTTAAGGGGGAGCCCATCTTTCAGAAAAGTCTCTCGCTCCCTTCCCCAGAATGTTGCCCAGTTCAAAACAAATTTAAAGCTCTCCTCCCTGCACCATCGCCTCATCTACTTATTGAGATTCCAGAGTTTGCCTGCCTCTTAGTTCCTGCACTTGAATAGGGAACATTTAATTTTAGGTAGAGCAGTAGCTGAATGGTGAAGACCAGGTCAAATGTACATGGCAGTTTCCCAAAAATACACACAAGTTCCATAATGCTTGTAATGGGACAAGCAGTGGATTTCCTGGGTCCTCTTTAATGATGATTTATGGACTTTTCCTCCAGGAACTTGTCCACACCTTTTTTTAAACCCAGTTATACTAACAGCTTTTACTGCATCCTCTGGTAATGAATTCCAGAGTTTGATTATGTGTTGAGTGAAAAAATATTTTCTCTTATTAGTCTTAAACAGGTTACACCATAGCTTCATTGTATGTCCCCTAGTCTTTTTACTTTTTGATGGTGTAAAGAATCGATCTACATTTACTGTTCCACTCCATTCATTAATTTATAGACCTTTATCATATCTCTCCTCAGCCATCTCTTTTCCAGGTTGAAGAGCCCTAACCTTTTAAGCCTCTCCACATAGGGGTATCTTTCCATCCCCTTTACCATTTTGGTGGCTCTTCTCTGTGCCTTTTCTAATTTCACAAAATCCTTTTTAAGATACAACGACCAGAATTGCACACAATATTCAAGGTGCGATTGCACCATGGAACGATACAGAGGAATTATAATATCCTTTGTTTTATTCTCTATTCCTTTCATTATGATTCCTAGTATTCTATTTGCCTTCTTGGCCGCCGCTGCACACTTGGTGGAGGGTTTCAACGTGTTATCTATGATGACACCTAAATCTTTTTCCTAATGGGGAACCTTGCATCATGTAACCACAGTTTGGGGTATTATTTCCAGGGTGCGTAACTTTTCACTTGTCCACATTAAATTTCATCTGCCACTTGAATGTCCAGTCTTCCAATTAATCTAGGTCCTCTTGCAATTTTTCACAATCCTCTTGAGTTTTAACAATTTTGAATAATTTTGTGTCATCTGCAAATTTGATTATCTCACTCGTTATTCCCATTTCCAGGTCATTTATGAATATGTTAAAAAGCAGCAGACCCAGCACAAATCCCTGGGTACTCCACTATTCACCTTTCTCCATTGCGAAAATTGACCATTTAGCCCTACCCACTGCTTTCTATCTTTTAACCAGTACACTTCCTCTTATCCCATGACTTTTTAATTTCGCCAGGAGACTCTCATGAGGGACCTTGTCAAAGGCTTTTTTAAAATCCAGATACACTATATCGACTGGCTCACCTTTGTCTATCTGTTTATTCACATCTTAAAAATAAATATAACAGATTAGTAAGACAAGGCCTTCCTTGGCCAAAACCATGTTGGCTTTCACCAATTAAACCATGATTGCCTTGAAGGACTCCCAGAGGGACTGCTGCAACTGGAACTAGATCTGTATTTGTAAGTATTTATCTTCTGGAATATGTTTTAATCTTGGGGAAACTATCAGTGTGCAATATCAGATTTATATGCTGTGTATTTTGGACATCAATGTGTTTGCTGAGTCAGTCAGATCTTAGTAACACCAGAGAGCTTTTCATTTAAATCAAATCAGAGTATAGCTTAGCATAGAAAGAAAAATAGAGTAAATAGTTACTGAAATAACTTTGTTTCTAGAGAGCTTTTTTATTTAAATCAAATCAAGCTATAGTCTCTGAGTACAAAGAATGAAATCCAAAAGAGGCAGCTAGGCTAGATAACAGCTCTAGCCAGTCAGAGGTGAGCTGCATGAGAGCACTGAACCTTACAGGTATCTCTGGGAATTGGGAAAACGTCTCACAGGGTTAGTGGGATAGCCTTGGACACACACGCAAATATTTGCAGAAACAGCAAGGAAGGCAAAAGACACAGAATGACACAATGGCAAAATACCCTGAGTTCTTCTGTGCATACTGTATTATTCTTTGTAATCAGTTCTTGTCACATTTTGGTGTTTGTCTGGCATGAGATACTAAGAGGTGTCTCAGCAAATCAGGAGGTAGTCATCAAGTGGTCATCTTGCAGATGAAGGGTCCATGGTGAGAGTTGAAATGTAGAAGATGATGGCATGCAGTCTCATTTATTGTTACAAATGTCCAAGGCCAGTGGAACAGTCTCTGGATAAGGGGCCTTAAAAGTGGATTCTCTCGGAGTGAGATCGGAGAGTGGAGTGAGGGGAGTTGGGCTGCGGAGACTGCGTCCTGAGGCTATCAGACTGACCCAGTGGAGGCGACGCTGCTGTTTTGAGATCAGGCAGGCACGCCCGGGACAGTCTTCTCCTTTTGGGGCCTTGTGGGAGCTTTAAACGGCCTGCTGGAATATATCCCCCTTTGGAGTGAGATCGGAGAGTGGAGTGAGGGGAGTTGGGCCGCGGAGACTGCGTCCTGAGACTATCAGACTGACCCGGTGGAGGCGACGCTGCTGTTTTGAGATCGGGTAGGCATGCCTGGGACAGTCTTCTCCTTGTTGGGTCCTTGTGTTTCCTTTATATTTCCATACCGCTTCGCGACCGCGGAGCGTGACCGCGGGGCGTGTCCTGAAGGGGCGTGTCTAAAGGGGCAGGTATGGCCCCTTAGACGCCCCTTCGACGCCACTTTGATGCTTTAAGAGTGGTGTTCTGGGCCCTTAACCATAGCGTCATAGTGAAATTGTTTTGTTACTTGCATGTGTTAATCCTCTCACAGATAAGTATTGGTATCTTTAATTTCTTTTTAGGTAATGGGTAAGAGGAAGGCTAAAGCAGGTAATAAAACCCCTGGAGCCGATACCGGAGGGTCTAAACCGGTCGGCCCCATGGATAAACATTTGGTTACTCTTCCTCCTCCCCTGGCTTAGTCCTCTCCTGATGGGGTCTCTTTGAGCCCCGATGGGAGATCTCCCCCTCCTTGCCCAGGGTCTGGCTTTCCTGCCCTTCCTATATCTTTGTCTGTGGCGGATAGTGATTTGAAAAGAGGGATGAGTCTGCCGATTCCAGTTCAATGTTTAACCTCGGAGGTTTGTTTAGAGCTTCCGGAGTTACCATCAGAAGCGGATGTAACCTTAAAGGATGTGTGGGGTGCTTTAAAGTGTATAGATTTGAAAGTATCTTTAAAATTCAATTCCCTTTGTACCTTCACCCAAGATGCTGTGGTAGCTTTGCAGCAATTGGATGAAAGAGTATCTTCTATTGATGTGGCTTTTTCTAAATTAGAATCCCAGGTGGCTCCTCTTCATTCGGCTAGTGTAGCCGGTATTAAGGATTCTTTGTTTTCACATTTGAAGTTGGAATCGCTGGAAAACTCTATAAGGATGTGTAATCTAAGGTTCTTAAATTTTCCTCAGTCCCCATGGTCTGCTAAGATTCTATTTGATAAATATCTTAAAGAAATATTAGCTATATCAGATATTATTGAAGTTTCTCAGATTTATTATATCCTTTCATCCTTGAAAAAGGTTAACTTAGCGGAAGGCGAATTGGATGAGATAACTCCCTCTATTTCAAACCTTACTGTC
Organism: Ichthyophis bannanicus; assembly: GCA_033557465.1. Lineage (NCBI taxonomy): Eukaryota > Metazoa > Chordata > Amphibia > Gymnophiona > Ichthyophiidae > Ichthyophis > Ichthyophis bannanicus. The sequence goes on along the minus strand of CM066033.1, from coordinate 734,412,902 downwards.
TTTATTGAAGATTCTTTAGAGATTATTCCCCTGCGGTCTACTCTGCTGGTCACCTTTCCTTCTGTGGTGACCAAGCAGCGTATACTTAAGGCATATTTTAGAGCTAAAGCTGTTAAGTTTTGTGGGCAGGTTGTCAATGTTTTCCCCAATGTATCGCGGGCCACCCAAATGTGACGGAGGCAGTTTCTATCTTTAAAGCCTCGCATGCTTGCGTTGGGTGCCACGTTTTTCTTAAGATTTCCCTGTAAGTGTGTCATCAATTATGATGGCGCTTCTTTCATTTTTGTGGATGTAGTGCATTTGGAGAAATTTTTGACGGATAGACTGGGCATAGATGGGGATAATGTAGTCTGATTATAATTTTCCCCTTTAAGGTGTGGGCCATTTTTGTGGTTCAGGTTTCTATTATTGGAATTTCATTTTCTATTTAATTATCCAGTCTTGCTCCCATGATGTGGACTATATCATGTGTGTTATTTCTTTGTATTTGATGTATTGTTTTGGTTGACGTTTTGGATTTTCTTCAAATTGTAACTGATCTTTATGTTTGGTGAAAATAAAAAAAAAAGTGGATTCTCTGGCATATAATCATGACCAGGAACAATAGTTTTCTGTATGCACACATACAAACACTTTGTAGGCAGTTGCTTGGTCAATAAATCTGAGGTTTGGAACACAGCCGAAGTTTGTAGCAGGAATCTATTTTGTTTGGTTCAGGCTTTTGGTTCAGAGCAGGCCACATGGTACCAGTCCTACAGGGTACTCCACTATTCACCTTTCTTTATTAAGAAAATGTGCCATTTAGCCCTACTTTCTGTTTTCTGTCTTCCAAGTAGTTACAATAGTACATTGCTTCCTATTCCATGACTTAATTTCCCCAAGAGTCTCTCATAAAGGACTTTGTCAAAGGCTTTCTGAAAATTGAGATATACTATACCAACCAGCTCACCTTTACCTCTTTATTCACACCTTCAAAAAAATCTAAGAGATTGGTGAGATAAGACTTTCCTTGGCTAAATCCATGTTGGCTTTCATTAAACCATGACTATCTACATGTTCAGTAATTTTGTGTTTTATAATGGTTCCTACCATTTTGCCTGTTGCTGATGTCAGGCTCACTGGTCTGTAGTTTCCCGGATCACACCTGGAACCCTTTCTAAAAATTGGCGTTACATTGGCCATTCCCCAGTCTTTGGGTACTACAAATGATTTTAATGATAGATCACAGATTAATAATAGTAGTTCTACAATCTTATATTTTAGTTCTTTCAGCACCCTGGGATGTATGCCATCTGGTCCAGGTGATTCGCTGCTCTTTAGTTTATGAATTAACTGTTTTACATCTTCCCAATTTATTGAGATTTGTTTCAATTCCTCTGATACATCACCTTTAAATATCATTTCTGGCATGGGTAAGCTTCCTACTTCTTCTTTAGTAAAGACTGAAGCAAAAAATTCATTCAGTCTCTCCACTATGGTCTTGTCCTCTCTCAGTGCACCTTTTACCCCTCCATTATCTAATGGTCCAATTGACTTCCTCACAGGTGTTTTGCTATGAATATATTTGAAAAAGTTTTTATTATGTGTTTTTGTTTCCACTGCAAGCTTCTCTTCAAATTTTCTCTTTGCCTGCCTTATCAATGCCTTGCATTTAACTTGCCAGCATTTATGTTGTTTCCTGTTTTCGTCATTTGGCTCTTTTTTCCATTTTCTGAAATACTTTCTCTTAGCTATAATGGCTTCTCTGGCCTCACCTTTAAGCCATGCTGACTGTTGTTTGTCCTCCTTCCACCTTTTTTTAAGCATGGAATACATCTGGTCTGGGCTTCCAAGATAGTATTTTTAAATAACGCCCAAGCCTGATGTAAACTCTTAACCTTTGCAGTTGCTCCTTTTCGTTTTTTTCTCAACCATTTTCCTCATTTTATTATAATCACCTTTTTGAAAGTTAAATCTAGCACAGTGAATTTCCTTGCTAGCCTCCTTCCATTTATTAACTCAAATGTGATCATGCTATGATTGCTATTGTTAAGCAGCCCCAAACAATTAGCTCTTGCAGCAGATCCTACATTCCACTGATGACTAGGTCTAAAATAGCATCCCCTTGTGTCAGTTTCTGAACCAGCTGCTCCATGAAGAAGTCATTTACTTCATCTACTGTAGAGACTTTATCTCCCTAGCATGTCCTGATGTGACATTGACCCAGTCAATACCGGGGTAATTGAAATATCCCATGATTACTCTGTTGTAAACTTTGCTAGCTTCCCTAATTTCTATTAGCATTTCATCATCTGTCTATTCATTCTGTCCAGGCAGACAGTAGTACACCCCACTGCCATTCCTTTCCCCTTTTTACATGGAATTTATATCCATAGAGATTCTACAATGTATTTTGTTTCCTGAAAAACCTTTATCCTGTTTGACTCGATGCCGTCTTTAACATATAGAGCCACCCCTCCACCAATATGATCTACCCTATCATTGCGATATAGTTTGTAGTCTGGTATCCCAGTGTCCCATTGGTTATCATCCTTCCACCAGGTCTCTGAAATGCCAACTATATCTAATTTTTCATTCATTGCTATATATTCTAACTTTCCCATCTTATTTTTTAGAGTTCTAGAATTTGCATACAGGCATTTCAAAGTTTGCTTTTTTGCTAATATTAACAGTCTGGCTACTTGATGACAGGGTTAATTTAGAATCTTTCAACTCTGATTTTTACTTAAAGGCACCTGGATTATTTTTACCTTTATTGGAATCTCTCTGCCAGGATGCCCTGACTTCCCTATTTTGCTAGTATCCTTCAAGGATACTTCAAGTATACACAGTGATAAACAGCACATACATTTACAAGACTCATATGTAGGTGTTTTTTGGGGGAGGAGTTTGGGTGGAGTCACAAAGTATATGTGTTTTCTTTTAGGCCTGATTCCTCTGTTATTTTCAACAGTCCCTAAAGTTAATTGTTTGTGTGTGATTCTGGGTTCTTCTTTGTCTATGATTCTTCAGGTTAATGAAGTGGTAATATCTTCTTATTTTAAATTACTAATATTGAGTAAACTTCGGAAGTTGATACCTGTTGATGATTTTAGAACAACTTTGCAAGCATGGGTTCTGTCTAAAACTGACTATTGCAATTCAATGTATTTGAGTTTCTCTGATCGGACTATCTGAGTGTTACAGAAAGTCCAGTATTCAGCAGCTTGTTTGTTTTTAGATAGCCCTCAGTCGGAACATATATCTCTGATTTTTTGTGCATTGCACTGGCTTCCAGTGGCCTGGAAAATAAAATTTAAAGTTTTGACTTTGATATGCAAGGCAATAGGTGGCTCTGCTCCCATTTATTTGAATGCAGTATTATTTATTTATTTACATTCTCTTTTATACTGCTCTATTCAACATCAGTGCAGTTTACATGAAACAGAGAAGTACATAGTGCAGCAAGCTGTACTGCGTTTACACAGAACAGGTACTAGAAATTTGGATAACTTTGGGGTAACTATTTACATACAGGCATCACGTCAAGACATGTTAATCGGTAATCCTTTGTCATAGGTAGCTTGCTGGGAGTGTTGCTGTGGCTGTACTCGCTGGGGGGTGGCTGCTTGACATACTGTCATCCAGGTAATATTTGAGGAAGAGGTTGTGCTTAAGTGCCTTCCCAAACTGGGTTAGCTCAGGGATAGCCCGGATACCAAGTGGGAGGGCATTCCAGCATCTCGGTGCGCAGAATCTGAAGGCCCTGCTTGCTGTTGCCTGGGTACATTGGGTTAAAGCCTTCGGGATTACTAGGGTATTGACTGCTACAGATCTTCTGGATCTATTTGGGGAGATGGTGTGGATAAGCTCCATGAGTGAGGTGGAGGTGAGCCCATTGATGGCCTTGAATGTCAGTAGTAGGGTTTTGAAAGAGAGCCTGGCTTGTATAGGGAGCCAGTGGAGGTGTTTGAGGATGGGCGTCACATGGTCATTCCTTGAGGCCCCGTGTAGAACTCTCGCCGCGGCATTCATTGCAAGCTGGAGCGGGTTCAGGGTGGATTGTGGGAGTCCTTGTAGGATTGCATTTGCATAATCGAAGTGCGGTATAATCAATGCTTGAAAAATTATCCAGAAGTCATCCAGCTCTAGCAGGGAGCGTAGATGTTTGAGTGTTCGAATCTTGTGGTAGACTGCTCTTACCGTGTTGCTTATGTGCTCCTTCATATCCAGGCGTTGGTCTAAAGTGACACCAAGGTATCGGATTGAGGCTTTGGTTTGTAGCTCTGCTTTCTTAACTTTTAAATGAGGAGGCGGGGTGAAGTTTTGGTTCCTCGTAATGAAGAGGACCTCAGTTTTCTTGTGTTGAATCCGGAGGTTTGGGGTTTGGAGCCAGTCAGATACTGCATTGAAACAGTCTGTCAGTGGGGAGAGGTCCAGTTGTTCCATTGAGAACGGCATGTAGAGCAGTACATCATCAGCATATATCAAGCAGTCGACATTGAAAGATCGGATGAGATTACAAATGGGCTGCATGTATATGTTGAACATCAGGGCGGAGAAGGAGGATCCTTGCGGAACGCCCTGCCTCTGGTGGAACGGTTCTGATGTTGAGGCCCCGACTCGTACGTGCTGCCACCTGTTAGATAGATATGATTTGCACCATTCTAGTGCTGTGTCATAAATACCCTTCTCCTTTAGTCGCTCCAGGAGAAGTTTGTGGCTTACTGAGTCGAATGCAGCGGCAATATCCATGAAGATGAGAACAAACCCTTGACGGATGTTGTCAATTCCAGCAATTATGTTACTGAAGAGGGTGGTAAGGAGAGTTTCAACACCGTGGGATTCCTTGAAACCATGTTGGCAAGAGTCCAGTGGAGCGGCAGTTTCGATGTGGTCTTGTATTTGTCTCTTGACTTCTTTTTCAATTATCTTGGCCAGTAGTGGTATACTAGCTATAGGTCTGTATGAGTCCACCTTCTGGGGGTCAAGCTTGCTGCTTTTCAGCAGGGGTCTTTTGGACATGTGTTTGAGGAATTGGGGGAACGAGCCTCTTGTGAAGGATAGATTCATAAGCCTGGCTATGAACGGGCTAAGATCACAGCGTAGTTCTTTTATCCAGAAGGCCGGGCAGGGGTTGGTTTGTGCCGTGGTGGTATTGATTGCAGCAATAGTGTCTTCAATGTACTTCTTGGATGGGGTGGTGAAGATGGTCAGGGGTGTTAGATCGGTTGACTCACGTGCAATGTCAGGTGCTATAGACTTATCTATCTGGCATAGTTTTGATTGTAAGTAGTCGGCGAATTCCTGCGGGTGGATCCCATCTTGGTGGTCAGGGGCTGGTTCCTTTGTAAGGTTCTTGACTAGATTGAACAAGTCATGTGGTTTGTTTAGTGATCGTTTTAGGGTGTCTGTGTGGAATTGTCTCATTTTCTCTGTTATTGCCTTGTGGTGGTTTGCTAGGTGCAGGTTGTATGCCCTTTGGTCTTCCGTGGAGTGTGATTGCCACCATCGTCTTTCCAGCTTCCTTAAGTGGGTGAGTGAGGACCGTAGCTCTGTGGAGTACCAGGGTACGGTCGCTCGTCTCCTCGGAGGATTGTTAGATGGTGGGCGTTCTGCAATGGCGCTGAGGCTAGTGTTCCAGCTGGAGATCAAGTCGTCGAGGTTGGATGCTGTCGCGGCAAGGAGCGGGTGGGTTTTTGTTAGTATAATTTCTTTGTTGAAAGGTCAGAACCTTCGTGCTGGTGTTCTGGTGGTGCTTCCCAGATTTCTGGCATTCTGTCGGTTGTTGTGCACGGGTATTTGGAAGTGGATCAGTTTGTGGCCTGACCATGGTACCACTGTAATGGATAGCACTGGGTCCTGGGCTGCGTCGAAGGCTGACTGTGGGGTGAATACCAGGTCCAATATATTTTCTTTCGCATGGGTAGGATCATTGACTAGCTGTTTGTATCCTAGTTCCTTGAGGGCTTCGAGAAAGGCTGACGCTTTATTGCCTTGCAGGGATGGCAGGTTGAAGTCACCAAGTATCCAGTTTGGTTTGTCTGGGTTATGTATTTTGTATGCTAGGTCAATTATTGTTGAGAGGTCATCCAGGGAGGCTGATGGGGCTCTGTACAATAGGTTGATGGAGCAGTGCTTATTGGCTATAGTGATTGTGTTGAGGTAGTTTGTGCTAGTGGCATCAATCAGATGAAAGTGGAGGTCCGTTGTGGTGAGAATGAGTACTCCTCCCCCTCTTTTATTGTCTCTATGGCATGTATGTATTGAGAAGTTGTTAGGCAAGAGTTGGTTGAGGAGGACATTGTCGCCACTGGATAGCCATGTCTCTGTGATCATGTTGAGCTCATAGAGGAATATTATGTCCGAGATCAATGGCCATGTCTTGCGGATTGAGCGTGCGTTGATGAGGGCACATTTTGGGCTTTGGGGGGGGGAGCTTTCTTCTTGTTTGGCTTTCCTGGAGTGATACAGTGCAACGTGTAGTAAGTGGGGGTGGAGCACACAGATATATTCCTTTGTCCTGTGGTGAGGAGCATTTGACCATCTCCTTCCATGGCTCTGTAGAATTGGAATGAAATTGGGGGTAGGGGATAAGGCCAGAGAACTACTGAGCCATCCAAAGAGGAGGTAACAGCCAATTACGGTAAGGAGGGGGGAGGCCATTCTTTGTATCCCCAATTGTATATGGCCGAGGCAAGTGGGCTGGCTGGTAAGAGAGCAAGTAAGGTGAACTATCCCAGGTAGGTACACAGATGTGCAGTAATATCAGTCAGGTAGGAAGGGTATGTAGTTATAACAGACATGTGGCAGGTAACATAGGCATGCAGTTCTAACAGTCAGGCAGGAGGTAAGACAGAGAAGCAATTATAACGGACAGGTAGGCAGTTAACACAGGTATGTAGTTATAACATTCAGGCCGACAAGTAACAACAGTATGAGGTTTATAACAGGTATGCAGTCTAATTCAAGTAGGCAGCTAATGCAGATATTCAATTACAACAGGCAACTTATGTAATCTCATAGCAAGGCCACGTCGATATGCGACTGCAACAGACAAGACTACTTAGCTGAGAGAAGTTGTGCTCCACTGCGGATCCGTTCGCATCGCGAGTTGGTGAAGGCACCTTTCACCACCTCTGTTTGTGTCTCTGGGGTTCCTTAGGTTCACAGGTCTGGTCTCTGTGCATTCTTGGTGGGAGGCCTGGCTGGGGGTCCACGCCTAAGGGCCACGATTAAGATCAAGAAATCCAGGGTGGGGATGCTTATCTCTCAGGCAGCGAAGACTTGTAGATGCTGTATGGTCCACAGGTGGGTGGTGTTATTGGAGAGCAAGCTCAACCCTGGGGGGAGCTCAGGCTTCAGTCTTGCTGAGCGGTTGTAGTTCTCTCTCTCTTAAGAATCAAGTCGAGCTCTAGGTGTTTCAGGCAGGCTTATTAGGGTGTGGTGGGCCTCGAGTTGTGGGCCACTGCCTAAGGGCCACGGCAAAGGGCCCTCTGGTGAGGCCCTCAGGCGCGGGCCCACCAGGCGCGGGTGCGCCTGATGGTGCTCCTTTTATCACTCCGGAGCTGCCCCGATTGGGCAGCAGGAGCAGGCTGGAGGCGGCGCTGGGGACATCGGCTGCTCTCTCCCTCCTGGGAGTGCTGCTGGGCCGGAGGCTGTCGGCGGGGAAGGCGCTCCTTTTATCGCTCCAGAGCTGCCCCGATTGGGCAGCTGGAGCAGGCTGGAGGCGGCGCTGGGGATGTCGACGGCTCTCTCCCTCCTGGGAGCGCTGCTGGGCCAAAGAGGCTGTTGGCGGGGAAGGCGCTTCTTTTATCGCTCCGGAGCTGCCCCGATTGGGCAGCAGGAGCAGGCTGGAGGCGGCGCTGGGGACGTCAGCGACTCTCTCCCTCCTGGAAACGCTGCTGGGCCAAAGAGGCTGTCGGCGGGGAAGGCTCTCCTTTTATCGCTCTGGAACTGCCCCGATTGGGCAGCAGGAGCGGGCTGGAGGCGGCTGGAGGCACCGCTGGGGACGTCGGCGGCTCTCTCCCTCCTGGGAGCGCTGTTGGGCCGAAGAAACTGTCGGCGGGGAAGGTGCTCCTTTTATTACTCTGGAGCTGCCCCGATTGGGCAGTTGGAGCAGGCTGGAGGCGGCGCAGGGGACGTTGGCGGCTCTCTCCCTCCTGGGAGCGCTGCTGGGCTGAAGACTACAAATCTAGCTGTGCATTAAGATCAATGGGCACACAACAGTATGATGTTCCTTTTATCTATTTTGTACACTTGAGTGAGTTCAGGAATAGGTTGTTCCCAATATCTAGTCCAAGAGAATGGAATAAGCTTTCTGCGTCACTTCGATTAATGGCCTGTGCTACTGACTTCCAGAAACAACTGAAGGCATTTCACTTTCAACAGGCTTTTATTGATGCTATGTTCTATGTATGTCTATGCTGTTTGGTTTACCTTTTGTATGATTGTGTAAACTATGAATGTATTTTTGTAACTTGTCTAGAATTTGAGATAGGCATGAGATACATTTTTTAAGTGAATAAATTAAATACCTCCTGAGCAGGGGTAAATGTGCACAGCTACATTTTAGCCATGATTTTGGAAGATTTTATGAGGCTATTTTATAAAGACAAGTGGAGCCCAATTCAGGGAGGGGGATGTCCGGGCCGTCCAGATGTCCCCGATGAAGACAGGGCATTTAGGATCCAATTCTGGTCCATGGGAACAAAACATTCCCACGATAGCCAGAATCGGGCCGAAGGACAGCCTGGCATGCCCCCTCCACCTGTGGGGGTGTCCTCCCCACAGGAACCCCTGACATCCATGGCTCTAGCCCCCCATCTCCCTGCTGCCCGATCCATGGCTGGCCCGCCGCGGCCTGGATTGTGCGGTAGGGACCCCCCACACCCACCCTCAGCCCCAGGAGGGGGGATCCTCAGGCTCAATTGGGCCAAACGTGCTGCATATACCACCTTTGAGGTGGTATAAGCAGCACATCCCTACAGGGCCTGGCAGCACATACAGGGTCATGACCTGAATCGGCCCTGTACATGCTGCCGGTCTGGCCCACCTCTACTTCACCCCAATCCCACCCCCTCCCATCCCCGCAGACTCTCCCTGTCCTGATGCCTTACCACTGGTTTCACAACTCAATTATTGTCTTCAGCTGTGTTTGGGAGTGAATGAACTACATTACCCACAATACCTTGCAAGAATCATATGAATATATGCATCGTCAAGATTGTGTAAGTTCTCACCCTAGGCAGCCGTCTGACAAATGGCGTAGTTTTTCGGATTGCTTTTGCACCAAGAGGATTTATTTGCTGTGGATTACAAATAAAATTCAAGTTTGAAGCTGAAAGAAGATTTTTTCCCTCATCTGCGCTTTGGAGGAGAAGTGGTTGTTCCAGGAAGCTGTCCCAGATGAAAAGACCCTGTGCAAAGCTGGATTCATCACTGAGACAAGGTAATATGTACCTGGGCATGTCTAGTGGTGGATGTGTGTAAGCACAGGGGGTAATTGAAAAAAAAAAAAAAAGTTGAAAAAACACACCTGGTTGGAAGGTGCTGCACTTTGGTTTTTTTTTTCTTTATTTCTTGCAGGGGTCAAGATGGATCCGAGGGAGATGGCTCAGTGGATGGCAGCCCAATTTAGCAAGCAGCAGGAGCTAGCACAGCAGGCCCAGGACACTGCTATGAAGGCCTTAATGGAACAGCAGAAACCAGTGCTTGATCTGGTGCAAGCTCTAGTTCAGCTGCAGAGCCAAAGTGGAACAGATGCAAGACCAGCAGTTAGTACTGGTACACCACATGTGGACAATGTGGGACTCAATCAAGGGATTGGGGCATTTAATTTTGGGAAATTAACTCCAGATGATAATGTTGATGATTTTCTAGAGTCTTTTGAAAGAGTGGCACAGGCTTTAGCATGGCCAGAGACCCAGTGGGCAGTAAGGCTGGCAGCCTCATTAACTGGAGAGGCACTTGCAGCCTACAGAGCAATGCCAGCAGCCCAGGCTTTGAATTATAAGGATGTAAAGGCAGCTATTAGAGATCGCCTAGGGTTGTCTATTTCAGAGTATAGGCGAATGTTTAGAGCTGTTACATTGAAAGTGGGTGAGACACCCAGGGCTCTGAGTCAGAGAATCAGAAGTTTAGCTGTAAAATGGTTGGAGCCTGAGCAAAAGACAGTAGAAATGTTATTAGATATTATAATGCTGGAACAATTTATGCTTGGGGTACCTAAAGATTTGAATGTTTTTCTTATACAGCAAAATTGCCAAAATCTTGGAGAGGCAACCATGCTAGCAGAGAGATTCTTGGAAGCCACACAGGCTTGCCATAGAATGGGTGGCCCTCTAAAGATGGATGCTGAGGCTAGATGTGCTGTATCAGAAAAGGGAATAATTAAGAATGTTTCTGAAAATGAATGTACTGTATCAAACCAGATGACACAGTGGAATAGAAAGAAATGTTTCAAGTGTGGGAAATTGGGACATTTAAAGAAGAGATGCCAGACACACACTAGTTTAATGGGTCTGGATTTAAAACAGCCCAAGGAAGGATTTCTTTTGATGGTTGATGTGCAGGGAATTACCACAAATGCTTTATTAGACTCTGGGGCAGACCAGAGTATGATGTCAAAAAGGCTTTGGAAGAGGATAGAGGCCCAAGAAAGATTTGTGCCTAGAACCCCTGAAAGCCAAGTTCACATCAGATGCATTCATGGTGCTGCATCATCATATCCCACCTATAGGCTAAAGGTTAAGTGCCTAGGGAAACAAGAGGAAGTCCTATTAGCAGTAGTGCCTAGGCTACCTTTTGATTTGGTTCTAGGAAGAGACTGGCCAAGATTTAAGCAGGAACTAGTGAAAGGGCTAGGAAAGAAGGAGGGAGAAGGTTTAATAATGGAAATAGCTCCCGGGCCTTTCTTTGGAAGTCCTCAGTCCCTGGCTAAAAAGATGGTTAAGCTTCCAGAAGGCCAAACTAAGGGTAATAAGAGGGGCCTTGTATCCACCCGCTCGCAGGCTAAGTTAGAGAGCCAGCAGAAGGAGGAGGGGGAGCAGGCAGAGTTATTAGGAGATTTACCCTCTCATGATGATTTAATAACCCCATCATCTGGTAAAGTAAGAAAGTTGAAAGCACAAAAGAGGCGTGAGAGACTTTGCAGAGCACAGGGTAGGGCTGAGATGTTAGCTGGTCAAAGTTTACCCTGGGTGCCAGCTGAGTTGGTGGCAAAGTTTCCTAACTTTCCACAAGAGCAGCGAGCTGATCAAGCTCTCACCCGAGCTTTTAAGTATGCTCAGGAGGTCAGGGAGGAATTGCCCAGATTCAGACTAGATAATGACATATTATATAGAGAGAGTCAGGACCCCAGAAATGGTGCCATACGTAAACAATTGGTGGTACCCACAACTTTCAAAGGGCTAGTACTTAGACTAGCACATGATCATCCAGTGGGAGGTCATAAAGGTATGCAAGGAACGCTGGATCAAATTCTTGTGCGTTTTTACTGGCCAGGTATCTTCAAAGAAACTGCCCAGTTTTGTGCTGCATGTCCAGCGTGTCAGCGAGTTACAGCGGCTCACCCACCGGTGGTGCCATTGATCCCCATGCCAATTATCACAGACCCAATTGGTCGCATTGCCATGGATATTGTAGGCCCATTAGTCAAAACGCCCCGAGGTTTCCAATACATCCTAGTTATGGTAGATCAGGCAACAAGGTTTCCCTGGGCCATACCATTGAGGAATGTTTCTGCAAAAACAATAGCTTTAGAGCTAGTAAAATTGTTTTGTGAAGTGGGATTCCCAAGAGAGGTGTTGGCTGACCGAGGGTCCAATTTTGTATCCAAATATTTGGCCCAGGTCTGGGATGCCTTTGGCATTCGTCACGTGAAAACCTCAGCCTACCATCCACAATCAAATGGTTAGGTGGAGAGATTCAACCAAACTCTCAAACAAATGTTGAGAAGGGGATTAGCAGGAGAGGTAAAAGAATGGGATATGTTATTACCCTTTGCCTTATATGCCTGCAGGGAAAGAATTCAAGTGTCCCTAGGTGTAACTCCATATGAGTTGATGTATGGTAGGGCTCCACGGGGTTTGTTGGATATTTTGAGGGAACAATGGATTGATCCTGAACCAGGAAGTCAGGAGGTGCCACTGTTTCTACGTGACTTGAGAGCACGTTTGAAAAGGACGTCGCAGGTTGCTGAAAGGAACCTGCAGGACAGTCAAGTTCGCCAGAAAGGGTGGTATGATAGAAAGGCCAAAAGCCGCCAATTAAGCATTGGTGAAAAGGTTTTGGTTCAGGTAGCAGGAACTGCTCCAAAATTTGAGGTACAGTGGAAAGGGCCATGGAAGGTTGTTGAACAAGTGAGCCCCGTGTCTTATATGGTAGAAAATGCAAGAGGGCGTAGGCAGACCTACCATATTAATGTACTTAAGTCTTGGAAGGAGAGGCCTGTAAATAATGACCCTGAACCCAGTCAGGAAGTAAGTGAGTTTCAAGAAGATAACACTCTCGTAGGTATTACGGACTGTAGAGAAGCAGTTTCACCAGTAAAACCAGTCCGTAATAACTTAAGCAGGGGGGTATGTGATAAGGAAGCTTATCATAGCTCAGGTAGGAGCTATAGAAAAGATGATGTGACTCTGAACAAGCAACCTGTCAGTTCTGGTAGAAGCAAGAAAACAGAGTTTTCACATAAAAGACTACCAGTCCCAGAATGCACCAGGTTTCCAGCAGCCATGAGGGGGGCTGAAGTGAGAAAACGTGTGTGCAATCAAGAGAGCTATGAGGTAATCCCTAAGCACTCATCTCAAAGGGCAGGGCCTGATTCAACACAGCTGCGCTGTGTTAGGGAGGAGCACACATTAGGACAGAATAAGAATAGAGCTTATTCTACAGACAACAGCTTCAGGGGGAGCGACAGCAATGGCTACAAGCTCCAGCCCAGCTTCAGGAAGAGCTTCAGGAAAGGAGACAGCAACAGCTTCAAGCTCAAGCACCAGTATCACCTGGAGAAACAGAAGCCAAGCCAAGCGGATAGAGAAAGAAGGAAACTCTCTGGAAGGAAGAGAAGAAAGCCCATTGGATGGTCTGGGAGAGTCCAAGGCAGTACCTATACTGGGAGGTATTCCAAATGCCAGCAGAGTCCATTGGACTGGAGTCAGCCAGAGGAATGGATTGGCAGAGATAGGAATCACCAGTGGCTACCTGGAAGAGAGAAGACTGCACGTGGAAAGGACTTTCAGACCTATGCCAGAAGGTATGTGAGGAAAGATCCAGTGTCCAGGGATCAAGATTGGAAGGCTGGACATCAGAATTGGATTACATACTGGCCAGGCTATACAGAGAGGAATTATGATAGCAGGAGAGGCTCAGGTATGAACACTGATCCAGACCCTATCTATAATAGAGAATGGCAGCAAGGGAATAAGCATTCTCATGATAGTGCCTTAATGAAAGACTCGTCTGTGCCAATGTATGATAGTGACCCTATGCTGATTGATGAAGGGGGAGATACAGCAGATGAAACTATTCATTACATGGACTGTTCTCTATCTAAATGCTATTGCTAGCTTTCTGTGAGCAAATACCTCAGCCATCACAAAGAAACCTAACTTTGTTCTTTATTTCCACTGCAAACAGCTCCTAAAGCAGGATTTTGGGTTCACACAGTAGCAGCCAGCCAGCTAAAGGGTTTTCAGCTGGACAATTGATAGTAATTAAAGCTGTACCTGATTGTGTGTGTGAGCAAGAAAGAATCACTGCAGGATCTGTGTGGAAAATAAGCAGAAGTTAACCTAACAAGCAAAGTACATTTATTTCTTTGTGCCTTTTTATTTGGTAATTATTTGCTAAGAAAACATTAGCTAATTACCTGACAAGTTGAAGGTTGTTTTCTGATTTGCTTTGTGACTTTATGTTATCCATTTAAACACTGCAAGCAAGTAACCTCATTTATATTGCTACCAAGCATATTTGTGCTGGGTGAATTAAACCCCATCAATAAAAGAAGTATTTTATTGGCCTTACCACTGGTTTCACAACTCAATTATTGTCTTCAGCTGTGTTTGGGAGTGAATGAACTACATTACCCACAATACCTTGCAAGAATCATATGAATATATGCATCGTCAAGATTGTGTAAGTTCTCACCCTAGGCAGCCGTCTGACAAGACGTATGACTTGGCTTTCTCACAGTAGGTAACTGTGGAGATCAGAGCTTGCTGTGAACTTTCCTTAAGGATATATGCTGAGGGATTATCCTTCTCTATTTCTCATCTTCCTGACAAAAGCCTGGAAGAGTTCCAAGCGCCAAGTCTGTGGAGCAAACAGCCACATGATAGCATCACGTGAAGAAAATATCCCTGTCAGGGCAGGTGTATTTCAGCTGCTCTGCTGTGTAACCACATAGGAAGTACAAAAGACTCAGGGGCCAGACATCCAAAAGCACTTTGCTGTGGGTGCTGACTGCATAAATGCTTTTTTTAAAAATCCTAACACACTTATATGGATAACTGTAGCCAGTACAAGTCACTTTCAGCTAGTTATCCATGTTTAATTGAAACAAAATTTGGACTGCTTTGGCGACTGGCCTAAAAGTTATATGGAGAGCAGCAAAATTCAGTTGCTCTGCAGACAATTTATGTATTTAAGTCTCAGTTCAGAAATAACAGGAATAACTTTAAACAGACAAGTTATCCACTGAAAGTTAAGCATGAATTTCAGCATTCACACTTGAACATGAAGCCCCACTGACTATTTGTTTAACTTTATGGTATAATCTTCATATTGAAATGCCAAGGAATACAAAGAAAAGGTCCCAGCATGCAGGGTTCTTTACCCACACTAGGGGGCACTGTACTAAAGGGCTCTATGGTGTTCTGCCTAATAGAGCAAAAGCGCTGAAATGATGGCGCATTAGGCGCAACACTGCTGCATTAACTGTCAGGGGCATGGAAAGCATTTCCCTGCCAGTTAACACAGAGGCTTGTCCCATATTGCGCATGGTGTTAGCATGGGTACATCTACCGACACCTATTGAATTGCCGTTAGGTGACCCCCCACGCTAATGCAGTTAGCATGCAGTGTGAACCTCATGATAACTGCGCAGAACACACCATGCCCACTCTCCACCCCAACCCTTCCCATTCGTGCCCTTCATGCATGTTGAAGAGTTAGCATGGAAATCATCACACGCTGTCATGGCCCCATACTACCGGTAGCTGGCAATGCATGTCCCAATGTGCATTCAGCATGCATCAGAACACACATTGTCAGCTACAGCTCTTTAGTAAAAGGGCTCCTAGGTCTTGATTACAATGCTAAATGCATACAAATTTTGGGGGGGGGGGGGGGGTACCTCATTCCAGTTGAAATCTCCCTCCCTT
This sequence comes from Ichthyophis bannanicus, assembly GCA_033557465.1. Classification (NCBI taxonomy): domain Eukaryota; kingdom Metazoa; phylum Chordata; class Amphibia; order Gymnophiona; family Ichthyophiidae; genus Ichthyophis; species Ichthyophis bannanicus. Next base: position 734,397,537 of record CM066033.1, on the reverse strand, counting down.
CCTCACTTCTGCTATATAACTCCCTGCATACAAATCAATGAGAAATTTTGAGAGGTTCACCATCTTTCACTTTAAGGGTTAAATAATGGTGCCTTTGCCACCAGCTCAGGCCTTGTACTCTAATAGCAACCTTTCTCTGCCATTCTACACACACTCATCAACCAACAACAAATGACTCTCACTCCCACTCTACCCGCATCACATTGCCACTGCCTCTATTCCTTCTATCTCCCTTAATTTCCTCACCCCACCCTGCTAGCTGTGCCAAATAGAGAAAGAATGCTCAGATCTTCCACATCCTCATCATTTAGTATTCGTAAGTCTTAATGCCGATTAAGCACCTGACTCCAAGTTCGGTGGGGCAATGTTTGGATATGGGCTCCCCAAAATCACCATGAAAGATGTCCATGTATTTTGAAGGCCCTGTGTCCTCTCTCGCTCCATCAGCATGAGCTGGTGCAGTGCATTCCTCCATTGCCAAAAGGAGGGTCCAGCTTCTATCCCCAACACTGCAAAATGCATTTTCAGCTGCCATCATGTCCATTGAATCCAAAGCTCCCTAGCAACACCTCAGACAGTTGGACAGACATTTAGTATGACCATATGAGAGGAAACCAAAAGCTGTTTCCCATGCACTATCTCCAAAAGTTCCTGACTTGGCCCCAAAATCTCCTAACCATAGGACATTGCCAAAATCTCCTAACCATAGGACATTGCCAGAACATTTGACTCAAGGTAGACCTATGCTCAGGGCACTCGGCACTGTGAAGAGAGCTCACATCCAGCTTGAAACACCCAATCGGTTGCAAGATACATTTGTTGAATCACCTTATATTGAACCTCCTACAAATCCATTTTATTTACTAATTAAGGTATCTGCACCAAGGCTTTAAGAGGTCTTCCCCCATCACCCTTACAGTTTGCATAACTTTAAAATAAAAGTTATCCATTTAAATGTATGCATGTGCTGTCCAGTGGAGGAGTAGCCTAGTGTTTAGAGGACTGGCTTGGTAACCAAGAGTCTGGGGTTTGATCCCCCTTAGCATGCCTTGGGGCCTTGAGCAAGTCACTTAACCCTCCATTGCCTTGGAAGAAAGGCCTAGCAATTTACTTCTGGTCACACTGCCAAGAAAACCCAGGAGCTGCTGGGTCACCAGGAGTCAGCACTGACTTAAAGGCACACTTTGTATTGGCTGTCTTGCTGAATATTGTTCTCTGGTTCTATTGTGTTCATTTTCTATCAATCATCACTGAGACAGAGACTTGGGTGGATTTTTTGTGTATCTGGAACAAGGCAAAACTCCTAATGAGTTCTTTAAATATCCAGAGCCTGACAGACTTGCTGGTGGGTTTCCTGGTTTATGCAGAATATATAGATTCAAGGAGTGCTGTTTTGATCAGTCTACTTAGTTTAATTATTTGAAAGAGGAATAATGAATACTGGGGCAAATTTAGTGATGTCATTGAAGGTGAATTATCTCTCATTCTCCAGGAGAAGAAGATTTCTTTTGTAGATTAAATTTTATTCAACTGATGTACTGAGATTTAAAAACGGACATTAACTTACACTAATTAAATCATGTCTTGGCGAAGGCTGGATAGCTGAGGTTTTAAAGAAAACACTGGTAGTTCACAGCCTGACTGGACCGGACAGTGACCTCTTCCATGATAGTGCCGAATCAGCTTGGCTGCTTAATTTGCCAAGGAACACGCTTTGACTGCAGTTTTTGTTTTTGACTTTAGAATAATTTCTGTTCCCTGTTTTACAAAATGACCTTGAGTCTGCAGATGCTGAAGAAACAAAAGAGGGTACTGATCCCATGGTTTTAGAAAGTTTTCATCCAGTGTCAAACAAATTCTTTTTCAGGAAAATTCATTGAAAAAGCAGTAGACATTCAACTTTTGGAGCTTCTGAAGGAGATGGGTATTATTTATCCATATCAGTCCGGATGCTGCACGAAGACAGTTTTGTTTGTATTGATCAATATTATCAGAATGTAGGCAGACCAGGGGATCAATTTATTCCTTGCTCTGCTTGAGTTATCAGCAGCTTTCAATACCATTTATGGTACATTTTCACTGTATTGGCTTGGAAAGTTGACCTAAAGAATATTGTTTCAGTGTGGTTTATTTTTTGTACAAGATATAATTCAAAGAGGGGTATGGAAAAACAAATGGACCTTGTCCTCTGATATGTGGGTTACCACAGGAATCAGTGTTGCTCTAGTCCTTTTAAATGTTTTTTATGATTGATTATGGACATTATGGAATGTTTTGTCTTTTAAGACGACATTTAATTGCATGCGACCATCGAGGGAGATTTGTTGAAGGTCATTGCAAATTTAAATCCTTATTTAAATAAAGCAGTGAAGTAATTAGCACTGTATAAGTTTAAATTAAATATGGAAAAAACCCCTGAGGCTCTTCAAATTTGTAGACAGCACAGACTCCTGATACTACAATCAAGTGTTCAAGGGACAGAGTTAGAGTTAAGAAAGGTAATTCTAATTGATTTCTCCTTAAGTTTGAACTACTGAAGTTCTTTCAATATAGGGATCACAGCATCAAATTTACTCTTTGCACTGATCACCTTAGCACCTGTGTTTTAAAACAGCTGAAACCTCTTCAACTGGTACCCTGGAACACCTCAATACACAGAGTTACAGTAATCTATGCGTGAAGCAAGCTTAACATAAGTAAGTGTCAGTAAATCTGTCCTACTAAGGTACAGACACAAGCTTCAAACTTGATGTAATGCCCTAAACCCTCCTTTAAACATCCCTGCAATCTGTTTTTCAAGACTGAACTGCTTATCCACTAAAACACTCAATATCCTAACCACCTCCCTTGATTCCAACTGCATTGCCTCTAACATAGGTCGAATTCATGACCTTTCCTGCTATACCGCAATATCTCACAATTCTGTAGATATAATTTCAGTCTATTCATCCGCAATCACAAAGCCTCTTCTCTAAGACCCAAATTTACAGACACAATTTCCTGCTCCTGATTGTCATCTAGAGGCACAATCAACAACACATCATCGACAAAGATATGTCCTTCCATGCCATATCTCTCTAATACCAGACTCAAGGATGTCATATAGATGTAAAAGAAAAGTGTCAATAACTATTACTACTATAATCATTTGTATAGGACTACAGGGCATATGCAGGCTGTACACAAACACACAAGAAAGTCTCTGCTCCACAGAGCTTACAGTCTAATCAAGACAGACACAACAAACAGTAGAATAGGGTAGTTCAAGTTGGAAATGATTAATGTGCACATGGGTGTTAAAGAGGAGATAAAGGGGATCAGAAACAAAAAAGTCTCAAAGAGGTGGGTTGTTGACCTGGATTTCAATAGGACCAGAGATAGAACCTGCCATACTGACTCAGTTATTCTGTTCCAGGAATCTGGCGCTACAAGGTGGAATGAGCGGAGTCTTTAGTTGTCAGTAGAAGAGAAAGGCACAGATAAGAGGGATTTTCCTGATGAGTGGAGTTCCTGAGGAGGATTGTAGGGAAACATAAGCGAAATGAGGTAAAGAGGAACTGTAGAACGCATGCACTTGTAGATCAGTAGAAGTTTGAATTGTATGCAGAAATAGATAGGGAGCCAGTGAAGTGATCTGAGAAGAGGGGTTATGTGAGCATGGCAATGCTAGTGGAAGATTAGCTATGCAGCTGAGTTTTTAATGGATTTAAGGACAGAAAGATGATTCAATGGGAGATCAATGAGGAGCAGGTTGCAATAGTCTAGACCAGAGGTTCCCAACTCCAGTCCTGGAGGGCCAAACACCATTCAGGTTTTCAGGCTGTCCCTAATGAATATGCATGAATACATTTGAATACCACTGGGGCAGTGCAGGCAAATGCATCTCATGCATATTTATTAGGGACAGCCTGAAAACCTGAATGGTGTTTGGCCCTCCAGGACTGGAGTTGGGAACCTCTGGTCTAGACAGAAGGTGAAGAGAGTGGATAAGGATCTTGATAGTGCATGCAGAGTGGAAGGGACAAGTTTTACTGATGTTATAGAGAAAGAAACAACAGATTTTAACTATCTGTTGGATATGAGCAGAGAAAGAAAGAGAAGAGTCAGATGAGTTCAATGTTGGGAGCTGAGTAGACAGGGAGGATTTATTTATTTTAATTCTCTTATATACTGTGCTATTCTGCATCAGTGTGGTTTATATTGAACAAACTGAAATTACATTGAACAGGGCATTATAACTTGGAGATAACTATTTTACAGGGAACATGGGCTATGGAGGGTTAAGTGGCTTGTCCAAGACCACAAGGAGCACCTGTGGGACTAGAAACCCCAGTCCTTCTGGCCCAAGGTTGCTGTCCTCTAGTGGGATTTGAACCCCTGACCTTCTGGCCTGAAGTACCTTGCCCCCAACCACTAGGCCACTCCTCCACTCTATTATTCACAGACATAGAGGAGGAAGAATGGGGGTGGGGGGGTGTGTTTTGGGGGAAAGATAAGAAGCTCCATCTTAGTCATGTACAGTTTCAGATCGTGGCAGAATATTCAGATGACAACATCAGACAAGTTGGCTGAGATTCAGGACTGGATTCCAGGAGAGATTTCTAGTGTAGAGAGGTAGATCTGAGAGTCATCAGCATAAAGATGGTACTGAAAACCATGGGAGGAGATCAGTACCTTAAGAGAATGAGCAGAGAGAGAGAAAATTAGGGGTCCCAAGACAGAGCCCTGAGTACACTGACTGAAAGGAGGATAGCAGTAGAGACAAATCTGCCAGAACATACGCTAAAAGTGCAATATGAGAGATAAAAAGAAAACCAGGACAGAACAGAGTCACTAAATTCACAGCAAGAACAGCGTAGCGAGGAGAAGGTAATGATCAACAATGTCAAAAGCAGCAGAATGTTCAAAAAGAATGAGAATCGCGTAAATGCCCTTGGATTTGGCTAGGAAGAGGTCACTGGACACTTTGACAAGGGCCATTTCTGTAGAATGTAAAAGATAAAAGTGAGATTGTAGTGGATCCAAGATGGCTTGAGAGGAACGAAAATCAAGACAGGAGCAGTGAACCACATGTTCAAGTAGTTTGGATACAAAGTGGAGGAGGGAGATGGGCTAATAATTGGAAGGGACAATTATTGTCCCATATATCTGAACAAATAGGGGTGACCTATACAGAGCGGTGGGTACACCCCTAAACAAAGGCATGGGGAGGGGTGACCTGCACGAAGCAGCAGGTGCACCTATTCTTGCCGCCTTGCTGGGCAGACTAGATGGACCATACTGGTCTTTATCTGCCATTATATACTATGTTACTATGTATGTTACTATGTAACCCTTCTAGTATGAGAATATTTCTCTTTCCCAAAAAGATTGTATCTATGATTGTTCAACTCTCTGTATACCACACCTTTCCAATCGTTTCAAGAGATGCTCATGAGGCACAGTATCATACTGTATGTAGCTGATAAATCTAAAGCAATCATAATACATTCTATCCCACTATTCACAAACCATTGCACTGAATCTACAGTAATATCACTACAAGCACAGTTTCTGTGCTGTGATATACTTGGTATCCCAATTAGATTGCATGCAGAAACATATTCTTTCCAAAAAAATCTCTGAACTGATTAAATACAGACCGCTCAAGCATTTTGTCAAAAAAGGCAATAATAAGATAGGACAATATTTCTACACTCCATTTAACCAGTGGAGTGGAGGAGTGGCCTAGTGGCTGGGGGCAAGGTACTTCAGGTCAGGGGTTCAAATCCCACTAGAGGACAGCAACCTTGGGCTAGAAGGACTGGGGTTTCTAGTTCCACAGGTGCTCCTTGTGGTCTTGGGCAAGCCATTTAACCCTCCATAGCCCATGTTCCCTGTAAAATAGTTATCTCCAAGTTATAATGCCCTGTTCAATGTAATTTCAGTTTGTTCAATGTAAACCACACTGATGCAGAATAGCACAGTATATAAGAGAATAAAAACCAGTGGCTGTACTATGGTCTTTTTTTAGCCTAGTAGATAAAATGCCCAACTTCATCATTCACAAATGCAACCACCCACTGTAATAATAACCCAGAATTACCCATTGGTTCAATGTAACTCTTTGTACTTGCTCTGTCAATAAGTCCTTGGATCACTATTCACTTACAACTCCAAACACGATGGAATCACATTACACTGGTCTTGAAGGAGTTGCACTGGCTCCCAGTTGACCTGTAGATTGAAATACAAGATCGTATCCATAGTTTTCAAGATGTTTTGTAATATGAGGCTGGAGTATTTATCTTTTTTATCACCTCAGTCTTCACCGTCTCGTGTTGTGAGGTCATCTCAGCAAGCATTGTTGGCCATTCCAGCTTTGCAGCAGGGAAGACTGATAGATACCAGGAAAAACTACAGTTTCTTTGCCAATTTTGTATAACCAAATGCCATTGTAAATCCAGTTAGAGCCAAATTATTTGATATTTAGGAAGAAAATTAAGACTTGAATTTTACTCACTACTTTTATTAATGCATAGCTTTGCTGAATATTTGTATAACTTTAAACGGAAGTGTTTAGGTTATAGATATCAGTATACAGTAGGTTATTACTTGTTTTTGGATTGATGGATTTTATTTATGTATTGTTTTTATGTTGTATTGTGTTTCACTTAGAATTGTTTATAATTAATTAAGCAAAATGCATAAATGAAGTTCCAAATGTGTTCTTGGTATACTGAACATGCTCATGCCTGTCTCAAGAGTTCAAGGTGAGTTACATTAGATATTTTCCTGTCCCTAGAGGGCTACCAATCTGACAGGCCAATGCAGAAAACCCCACTAGAGCCCAGTGCTTAAAGCTCTAGTGCAGAGTTTCATAGCATGAGTTTAATGCTGACCTTTTTATACAATATGCAATCACAGCGCAAACAGTCAGCATTAAATTGAGATAGCAAGCCAGACACATGTGCACAGAAGTTGGAGCACATTTGACATGCTGTCCTGGACAAACAGGGTCATCTGAGGTGAAGTCTGACACTTCATCTTAGATGATCCAAGCATCGTGGAAAATGGCAGTGCCTGGACCCTCACGGTACAGCCTGGGATGCACTGGGAGAGGTCAGACAGCCGGATAAGGCAAAAAATGCCTTATATGGCAGAGTGACCACCTCCGTGTTGCATCCTCAGATGCATGATGTGGGATCAGCTGTCCCAGGATGCAACATGGGGGGGGGGGGACACACTGCCATATAAGGCAATTTTTATCTTATATGGCAGTCTGACCCTGCCCAGTGCCTCCCAGGATGCATTGCTTGGGGCCAGGTACTACCATTTTGCAAGATGGGGGTGTTGGGGTGGGAGCATGTAGGCAATGCTCCTGCTCACAAACTTTAAGGTACTAGAGTGACTTCGGGGGGGGGGGAGGGATGGTGGGAAGGTTAGAGTCCACTAGACCAGAAGGTTTTTTTTGTTTCTCGGGGTGAGGGAGATCAGAACCTGCTGGGCCAGCAGAGGTTTTATTGCTGTTGTAGGGTCAGTATCGGGGGGGGGGGGGGGGGAGGTACTGGCCCCCTGACATCTTTTTGCTCCCAGCTGGATTGTTATGCCTGCCCAAAGCTGGCATAAAGTTACAACGTTAAAAATAATGTAAAAGGACTTCCAGTGACGTCATCGGGCCGCATGGCAGTGAGATTCTAGAGCTCCACCGCCTAAGCCTGTATTAAAGGTGAGAAACACAGCAGAAAGTGAATGGGGCAGCCCAATGGTGTGAGCTGATGGAGCAGTAGTGAGTGGATCCCTGGATAATCACCAGAGCTAGCAGCAGCGAAAGCCAGGGAGCCCGAAAGATCGGCTAGCGGTGGGAGCAACGGAGAGACCGCAATCGAGGAGCACGTGGCAGGGGAGAGAGGCAGCCTGAATGCTGTGGTGCCAGTGGAGGAAGCAACAGAGCAGCAAAGGGAGCAGAACAGTGCTGGAGAGAGGACAGCTAAAGCAATCGGGAGCTGATGACAGTGCCAATCGGCGGCAGACAGCACCACAGGCGAGCAGCAGCAAGTGGGACCATGCTTGCAGTGGTGGAGGGCTACTAGGAATGCTGAGAGGGCAAGAGGGAAAGCACGCGGTGCAGGAGAGAAGCAGCTGGGCTCCGGGGGCTAAGGAGATCCCAACAGAGATATCAGAGTGGATTGAAGAGCAGGAGGGGAGAGTCAGCAGTGTGAAAGCAACAGCATCGGGAAGGAGGTGAGAGGTGCGCAGACAGCTGGAACAGGCTTCTATAAGCCTGGGAGGGGGAAGGAGTGCAGGCTGGCAAGCAAAGCACTGAAGCCGGACACCTCAAGCTAACTAAATTTTCTGAGGCCAATCTATCAACACTACCAACTCTAACAGTCTCTGGACAGGAAGAGCAGTGAGGAAAAGGGGCTCACAGAGTGCCAAGCAGTAAAGTTCAAAGGAGAAGGCCGTGAGGAAGATGGAAAAGTCCAAAGGGGGATAGCAGCTAAGAAAAAATTGGCGGAGTACAGATCCTCATACGTTCCCCTGAGAGGAGGAAAGGAAGGAGACAGGGAGGGAAAATGGTGGCAGAGCCTGAGGCAGAAGCTGGAGAAGAGTTGGAAAGCACATGGGGCCGGGAATTTCAGAAATGATAAAGACATGGCTGAATGAGCTGAAAGAAGAACTTAAAGTGGAAATTTGTGGTGTAAAAAATGACCTAAAAGAGACTTTGCAATCGTTAAGACAAGGCATAGGGGACCTAGGTTCCTGAGTGGAGGAAACGGAAATGCTGCTGGAACAACAAGGGGATCTGTTGGAAGAGATTCAAAAAGGATGGACAGAATTAAAGCAAGCACAGGAAGAGCTGAAGGAGAAGACAGAGGATCTGGAAGATCGCTCATGGAGGAGTAATATAAGAGTGCGAGGCATGTCAGAGAGCCCCCAATATTCGAATTGTGAAGATGTTATTCACAAAGTGTTTGCAGCGGTGTTACAAGCGGCAGCCTTAAATGAATGTGCAGGGGGCGAGTCACTGCAAATTGAAAGGGCACACAGGGGGCTGGGCCCAAAGCGAGACAACAGACCAAGGGACATAGTGGTGTGCCTGCGCTCCTTTAAAAGCAAGAGTATCCTGAAGGCTGCACGGAAACTGGGTCATTTCCAATGGGAAGGACAAGCGGTGGAGTTCTTCCAGGACTTATCTCTGGGTACCTTACAACATCAGAGAGAGATGCAGGAGGTGACGTCATTCCTGAGGAGAGAGGAGGTGCGTTAGAGATGGTTTTACCCTTTTAGACTGCTCATAATGGTGAAAGGCATGTCAAGAAGGGTGAGGAATAGCGAAAAAGCATGGGAAGTGCTTGGAGATTTGGGACTCAGTAACCTGCTAGGGGGCAAAGAGAGCCAAGCATCACTAAAATTGGCACGATGTCCGAGGCCAGGGTGGCCAGTTTACGATGGCAGAGGACACCAGCCAAGGGTCGAAGACCAGCGAGACTGACCAAAGGCAGCCCAGAAGTAAACTCATCAGCAAAGGATAGCGGCTGAAGAAGAGAGACCCAGAGTAATTGGCATCAGATCTTGTCTTAAGCATACAGTGATGTAAAATATTGCTAGGAGTTTAAAGTAAGAGATGTTTCTCGCAGGAGAGGGGAGAAGGGTGGGAGGAGTAGGAGGAAGTGGGTTGGAAGAGGGGAAGGGGGGAAGGGGGTGGAAGGTATAGAGGGCAAGGTCGGGTAGAAAACATCAAGTAGGTCAATAATGGGCAGCGATAAGGGGCTGAGGGGAGGGGGCAGAATGGTTGGTATGGGTGGGCAAGATGGGGTAGGGAGGTAGGTGGAGAGGATAAGGGGGGAAGGAGGGAGGGATAGATCAGGCCATTGGAGGTGGGGATTAGGTGTGAAGAAGGGGGAGGGGGAAGGAAGGGGAAGGGTGTGGCAGAGGTCTGATAGACTGTCACCATACATGAAAGACGAGTCTCCAAGGAGGGGACAAGGGAAGGGGGTGGGTGGAAGGGGGAGGGGGAAAGGGAGATAGAGGGGAAGGTGGGAGAGGTAGGGAGGGGGAGGGAGGGGGTGGGAAGGTGGGGAAGGGGGAACATCAAGAGCTGGGAAGGTCACTTTTAGCCAAGGAAGGAGAAGGGAAGGTTTTATCAAACAGTGAGTTAAAAATAATGTCACTGAATGTGAAGGGTCTCAACTCGCCCTTTAAGAGGCAGAAATTATATAAGGAGCTCCAATGTCAAAGGGCCACAGTGGTGCTCTTACAGGAAACACATTTGACCAGGGCAACAGAACACATGGTCAGGCCAAAGAGCTATGGTCTGGGGGTGTATGCATCAAACACAATAGAAAAAAAAAAGGGGGGAGGGGCGATATTGATAGACTCAACAATCAACGTGGTGCTTCAAAACATCATTTGGGACAAAGTGGGAAGATATGTGTTAATACGGGCCAAAATAGGGGCGGAATGGTATTGCATAGTGAATTTGAATGCCCCAACTGGGGCACAAGGGCAATTTTGGAGGGCACTCAATGAAGAGGTGGGTAAGCTGGGGGCAGGTACACTGATTTGTGGAGGAGACTTTAATATAACATGGCATCCGGAAAAGGACGCTACAGAGAAACAGGAGGGCAGGAAAGCAGATAGGAATAAATATCACAAATTTGTGCAACAGCAATGCCTGGTAGACAGATGGAGATTCCAACACCCCAGGAAGAAATAATTTTCATATTTTTTGCTGGTTCATGGATCATATTCCAGAATAGATGCTATCTGGGTAACAAAAGAGGCAGTTGGGAGGCTTAAGGGGGCTGAAATGGACCCAATAACGTGGTCAGATCATGCGCCAGTGGTGGTGGAGTTGCAAGTGGAAAGGGAAGGGAGGGGGAATCAATTTTGGAGACTAAATGAATCTTTACTAGAAGATGAGAGAGTTAAGGAGGAAATTGAACGAGAAATAGCGGATAATGGGGAAGTGGTGTGGGGAGGAGTGGCGTGGGATGGATTTAAAGCGGTCGTGCGAGGTGTCCTGATTAAATGGGGGGCACGTATAAAGAAATAGAAGGAAGGCAGGGAGAGAGAGTTATGGCAGCGGCTTTTAGACTTGGAGGAATTAGATGCATACGACAGATGAAGAGGGTATCGTGGTCAAGTATTGGCAGTACAAGCTCAACTCAACGCCATGCAGGCCAAAACAATTAGATATCAGATGCAACTATTGAAGGAAGAATTTTTTTGAGGGAGGGAACAAGGTGAGAAGATACATGGCGCTAAAGTTGAAACAAAGGAAATTAAAAGCACATATTCTATAGGAGCGTGACTCGGGAGGGAAACTAGTCCAGCGAGATGGAGAAATCAGAGAGACTTTCAAAAACTTCTATCAAACATTGTATGCAGCAAAGGATGTACCTCTGGTGGAACGGGTGCAGAGTTATCTGGACTCATCCTCGCTACCGAGGTTGGGGGAGGAGGCACAAGGAGAAATGAACAGGGTTATCTTGCCAGAGGAAGTTAGGATAGCTACAAAACAGCTGAAGGTGGATAAGGCACCTGGGCTCGGTGGGCTGACAGCAAAATTCTATAGAAAATTCGGGGAAGCATTAATTACCCCACTAGTCTGGTTGTTTAATTTGCCAAGGGAAGGAGGAGTTCTGGCAGCAACGATGGGCTGGGCAGGTATCTCTTTAATACCCAAAGAAGGAAAAGATCCACAAGACTGCGCATCCTATTGACCTATTGCACTGCTGAATTTGGACGCTAAATTGTTAACGAAGATATTGGCTAAGCGCTTAAATAAAGTTATAGGGCAATTGGTGCATCAGGATCAAGCGGGGTTTATCCCAGGGAGACAAGTAGCTGATAATATTTGGAAGACTTTAAATTTAATATGGTCGGTTTAGCAGAGTAAGGAGAAGGCGCTCTTTGCTCTCAGGGAACGAGTCCATTCTCTAGAGGCTAGAGTAGCAGACTTGGAAAACATAAGAAAGACAGAGAGGTACATAGATGAGACCTACAGGGATATAGTCCTGAAGTCCCACCTCCAGTCTGGCAGCATCCCTGTTGCCATGGAGGAGAGAGGTCATGTGAAAGGAGAGCATCACCCTGGTATGGCAGGAAGTGAACCTGTAACTAGGACCTGTCCTCCAGGTGATGTAAAACCCTCTCGCACCGAGGAAGTTTCTCCAGGGCCATGTACCCATGAGGGAAGGGTTAGGACAGCCGTTATAGTTGGTGATTCAATCATTAGGCATGTAGATAGCTGGGTGGCTGGTGGACGCGAGGATCGCCTGGTAACATGCCTGCCTGGTGCGAAGGTAGCGGACCTCATGCACCACCTAGATAAGGTCTTAGATAGTGCTGGGGAGCAGTCTGCTGTCTTGGTACACGTCGGTACCAATGACATAGGAAAATGTGGTAGGGAGGTTCTGGAGGCTAAATTTAGGCTTTTAGGTAGGAAGTTGAAATCCAGAACTTCCAGGGTTGCGTTCTCCGAAATGCTTCCCGTTCCACGTGCAGGACCCAAAAGGCAGGCAGAGCTCCGGAGTCTCAATGCGTGGATGAGACAATGGTGCAGAGATGAGGGGTTTGGATTTGTTAGGAACTGGGGAACATTCTGGGGAAAGGAGGGGCTCTTCCGAAGGGATGGGCTTCACCTTAACCGGGCTGGAACCAGGCTGCTGGCATTAACCTTTAAAAAGGAGATAGAGCAGCTTTTAAACTAGATAATAGGGGAAAGCCGACAGTCGCCCAAGAGCGGATGGTTCGGAAGAATGTATCCTTGAAGGATACTACCAAAAGCAGAGAGGTTCCAAAAAAGGATAAAGTAGCCCAAATGCCCTCGAGTATGGAGCATACAGAGCTTAAAGATCCCAAATTACCCATGTTTACCAATAGCCAAATTAATATGAATAAAATACAGTCTCTAAAATGCTTGTATGCAAATGCTAGAAGTCTAAAAAATAAGATGGAAGAGTTAGAATATATAGCACTAAATGAGAGGTTAGATATGATTGGAATATCAGAGACATGGTGGAAGGAGGACAACCAGTGGGGGACTGTGATACCTGGGTACAAACTATATTGTGATGATAGAGCTGATCAAATTGGTAGAGGGGTTGCGCTCTATGTTAGAGAGGATATTGAGTCAGAAAGGATTAAAGTTTTGCAGGAAACAAAATTTGCTGTAGAATCTCTATGGATTGAAATTCCATGTAAAAAGGGGAAGGCGATGGCAGTGGGGGTGTACTATCGACCGCCTGGCCAGAATGAACAAATGGATGATGAAATGCTCAAAGAAATCAAGGAAGCTAACAAAAGTTACAGCACGGTAATAATAATGGGTGATTTCAATTACCCCGGTATTGACTGGGTCAGTGTCACTGCAGGACATGCTAGGGAGATAAAGTTAATAGATGACATAAATGACTGCTTCTTGGAGCAGCTGGTTCATGAACTGACCAGAGGGGAAGCCATATTAGACCTAGTCTTTAGTGGCACACCAGATCTAGTGCAAGAGATAAGGGTATTGGGGCCACTTGGCAATAGTGATTATAGCATGATCCCCTTAGATTTAATTAGTGGAGGAGGGATAGTAAGGAAATCCACAGTACTACTTTTTAACTTTCGAAAGGAAGACTATGATAAAATGAGGAAAATAGTTAAGAAAAAACTAAAAGGAGCAGTTGCAAGGGTTAAAGACTTACATCAAGCTTGGGTGTTGTTGAAAAATACTATCTTGGAAGCCCATACCAGCTGTATTCCACGCTTTAAGAAAAGTGGAAGCAAGTCCAAAAATCTGCCAGCATGGTTTAAAGGTGAGGTCAGGGAGTCTGTTGTTGCCAAAAAAGCATCTTTCAGGAAATGGAAAAAAGAGCCAAATGACGAAACCTGGAAACAGCACAAGCACTGGCAGGTCAAATGCAAGGCATTGATAAAGCAGGCAAAGGGAGAATTTGAGAAGAAGCTTGCAAAAAACCTGTGAGAGAGTCAGTTGGTCCATTAGATGATAGAGGAGTTAAAGGGGCACTAAGAGGCGACAAGGCGATAGCGGAGAGACTGAATGAATTCTTTGCTTCAGTCTTTACTGAGGAAGATGTAGGGATGTTACCCATGATTGAAGTGGTATTTAAAGGTGCGGAAGAATTGAAGGAAATATCGATACATCGGGAATATGTATTACAACTATTAGATAAACTGAAATATGAGATTGCAGACCTGCTATTAGTAATCTGTGAACTATCATTAAAATCATCTCTAATACCTGAAGACTGGAGGATCGCCAATGTAATACCAATTTTTAAAAAAGGGTTCCAGGGTTGATCCGAGAAACTACAGACCAGTGAGCCTCACGTCAGTACCGGGAAAAATGGTAGAAACCATCATAAAGAATAAAATTACTCAGCATGTAGATAGTCATGGCCTAACGGGAGACAGCCAACATGGCTTTAGACAAGGAAGATCTTGTCTTACTAATTTGCTGTTTTTTTGAAAGTGTGAATAAACAGGTGGACAAAGGTGAGTCTGTTGATATAGTGTATCTGGACTTTCAGAAAGCCTTTGACAAGGTCCCTCATCAGAGACTTTTGGCAAAACTAGAGTCATGGGATAGGAGGCAGTGTACTACTGTGGATCAGGAACTGGTTAAAAGATAGAAAGCAGAGGGTAGGGCTAAATGGCCAATTTTCCCAATGGAGAAAGGTGAATAGTGGTGTTAACCCCAGGGATCTGTGCTGGGTCCGCTGCTTTTTGACATATTCATAAATGACCTGGAAAGTGGAATAACGAGTGAGGTTGTCAAATTTGCAGATGACACAAAACTATTTAAAGTTGTTAAAACCCAAGAGGATTGTGGAAAATTGCAAGAGGATCTTGATAAATTGGAAGACTGGGCATCAAAATGGCAGATGAAATTTAACGTGGACAAGTGCAAAGTTATGCACCTAGGGAAGAACAACCCAAACTATGGTTACACGATGCAAGGTTTCACATTAGGAACCACCACCCAGGAAAAAGATTTAGGGGCATGTTTACTGAAACCCCGGTAATGTGCGGGCCGCGGTAGTGTGCGGGTGCCATATAAGGAGTGGGCGTTCCAGGCTGAAAAAGAAAATCCGGAATTTGCATATACGCTAAGTTGCGCGGCGCCCATGTGCGCCCCGCACATTAGTGCATGAGATAGCTGCGTGGGAGGCATAAGTGGCGCGCTGATGTGCCAACAGAAGAGCAGAGCCACAGCACAATGGTTTAGGCACTGACCAATGGTGCAGGGATCAGGGGTTCAATCTTCCACAGTGCTCACTGTAGACATCTGGCTGAGGTGTAAATTTATGAGGCATTGTAATACTGGGCAGCATAAGGCAGTGCACTGATGGGCATTAGGCAGCGTGCTATTGATTTAGGAGGCTTTTTAATATTGGGCGGCATAAGGTGGCGCGCTAATGTGCAAGCACAGGAACAGAACCACAGCACAATAGGTAAGACACTGACCAATGGTGCAGGGATCAAGGGTTCAATCCCCTACAGTGCCCAATGAACAAGGCTGTCTGAGGCATTACATATTATGGGGAAGATTGCTTTTGGAGTCATTTTATGTTTATTTTAATTATCACTACTAGCAAACGCACTCTCAAAGCATGTTAACATAAGGCGCCCATAAGGCACATTTTAAGGTGCACTGTCAGCCAAGGCACCCTAGAATGTTGCTTATAGGGTGCTTTAGAGGGTGCCGTATGAGGTACCGCAAGGTCAGATTACTGTTTTGTATGGCAGCACTGTGCAGTTTAGGGAATGAAAAGCATAAGTAGGTGCGCTGACAGGCAAGTAGGAGCAGCAGTGGAGCACAATGGTTAAGGCACTGACTGCTGATACAGGGGTCATGAGTTTGCTCCCCAGGGTGCCTAATACATAAGGCTGGCTGTGGCATCAGCTTTGCATCGTACATATTTTTTCCTGCAGCACTTTATTTTTATTTTATTAATTGCTGCCAGCAAACACGCCCTCACGTGCCGTAATTGAAGGTGCCGTATAAGGCACCCTATAAGGCACTCCATAGGGCAAATTATAAATTGCACTGTCCGCCACAGCACCCTAAAATGTCCCCAATAGGGCACCCTATAAGTTGCGTCACAGGATAATGTATAGTGCACCTTATATGGACGGGAACCATAAGGTGCCCTATAGGGCGCCCTATAAAGCACCCTCAGAGGCACCTTATGGGTACAGTACGCTGAGGGTGTTTTTGCTGGCATCAAATTATGTACATTCAAAAAAGATAATGCATTGGACAACCCTATCAAATAAACCCACTGGGGGTTTGAACCCATGACTTCTGGCTTCACAGGCAGTGAAATAACCATTGGGCTACAGCTCTATAGCTGCTAGCAAGCCCCTGGCTGGCTGCAGAGAGCCTGCACATCACCACACAGACAGTCTGCTGTGGTCACCAGGATAGGGTTAGCCCACCCGTACCCATGATGCAATGCACATGCAAATCAGCTGTCCACAGATAAACACAAGATGGGCAATGCACCCCCACAGCACCTCGGCCTGGTAGGGGGAAGTGACCATGTGCACCCACACAGCACCTCCGCCTGGTAGGGGGTACTGACCGTGTGTTTTACTGGCACAGAGTAACTACATGCCGTCACATTGTGCGGGTACTGTGCTCACCCTGAGGGTGCGGTGAAGCGCCCAGGACCAGGTCCACAACACCTTCCATGGCTGAAAAAGGCCATGCCAGAGGTCCAAAGCAGTGTTAATCTGTGAGATAGGTAGTTTCTGCACAAACACCTTGGATATCTCTGTCTGTTTCAGTCAGGTGTAGCCTCCATGGACCCCTAGGTGGCCCATGTACCACCACCCCCCCCCTCCTCCAGGGCTGAGGCTGGCAAACAGGGCCTCCCATCAATAGATCCAAATTCTACCTCCCTGCAAAGGTGGCAGTAGAGGGGACCATCAACCCCAGTCCTGCAGAGGAACAGACACCCCACAGGGCAGTCAATGCAGCTCTATACACATCCATAACACAATAGCAGACAGACATTAGGCCTGGATATGGTAAGCTGCACCCCACCACTATCTGATATTCTCCTGCAGCAAGCCATCAGCCACTGCACCCTGCAAGCCACTCCATCAAGACACATACCAGCTGCAAACAGTCTGCTAGTTAGTCTATAGTGCATGTTTCCAGTGGAGATGCATGCACCCAGAACTGGGATGTCAGCATACACAGCAAGCAGATAAATCAGTGACTGGGCTCCAAAAGGAAACCCATATCTATCACATGAGAAAAATACTATATAGCACTATGGGGGTGCCTAGCCATGCTGTGGTCACTGCACAGTCAGGGTGAGAGTGATCTCTCAGCAGGACATACTGAGGTCACCCTGTCTGTGTAGGTGGTGGCCGGGCACTAAAATGTCCCAGTCAGTGCCCTATGCCCTGTGCAGATGCACCCTGGCCAGGCCACCCTGTCTGGCCTATACCCATGGTACCTTGCTCCTCATTATGCAAATTAGCAGCCCAATACTGGCAACATTGCTGGCAGTGTGGGCTGTGGAAGGTGTTTGCAGCCACCACACACTGGATAGACAGACAGCCACCCCCACACCTATGCCAGCATTGTGCTACTATAGAGGAGTACAACAGCCATACCCACCACACCAGTCCTGGGCACAGTACAGGCATGGATATGGTACGCAATACTGTTGGGGGTCACTCCCCAGGGTGGTACACATTGTCAGAGACCAGACCTGCAGCACACACTGCAGACATCAGAATGATTGTTATGGTGGAGCTCAATGAGCAAAATGTGCTTAACGTACGAATTGATATCTGCCAGTTATCATAGGAAACGTTTGAGAGCTGTGTACCATATACCCAGGTGTAGGGTGGCATTGCTAAGGTATGCAAGTGCTAGTATTGGGAGATACAGGCAGGGCCCAATGTCCTGCCTCTCCAGGAGGCATTGGCCAATGGGGCCTGTGGGTGTGTGTGTGGGTGTGTCTGGCCCTGTTGGCTGCTGCTTTACGGCAGAGTTTCCCAACTCCAGTCCTGGTGTTCCAAACACTGTTTGGGTTTTCATGCTGTCCCTCATAAATATGCATGAGCTACATCTGCATACCATGGGGGTGGTGCATAGATATGCAGCACAGGCATCTTATTAGAGGCAGCATGGAACCTGAATGGTGTGGGGCCCTCCAGGACTGCATTTGGGAGACTCTGCTCTAGGTAATGCGCCTGTTTATGGTGTCTGTGTTTGGTGTGGTAAAATATAGGCGTATTAACCATGCGTATGTTCTCAGCAATAAAGGTTTGTCCTTACTATCACGGTTTAGTTGTGGGAAAAATATGTGGACAGGATTGGCAGTAGCCTCAGCTGGCCTTTGAACCTGTGACCTTCTGTTTTTGCACACACTGTCTGTGTGCACTGCACCACCATGTTGCCACAGATATGCTGCATTCCCTGGGGAGTCCATGACTGTACATCCGACAGAGCCTGTCTGTTGCGGTGGACGGTGCCAGCCTGCACAGGCCTAGGCCACTGTGTGCTGTGGCTTGCAGCCACTGCCCCCTCCACCACCTATACCCTTCCGCCAACATGCAGACATGTCCTTATCTGGGAAAAAGCATATGACCTGATTGAGTTGTGGCACTCCAGGACTGAATTTGGGGGACTCGGCTGTAGGTAATGCCCATTGTTATGGTTTGTGTGTGGTGTAGGGTAAAATATGGGTGTTTGAACCATGCTTATGTTCTCTGCAATAAAGGAGTGTCTTTACTATCACTGTTTAGTGGTGGGTAAAACTATGGGGAACTGGGTTGGCAGGAGCCCCAGCTGGGATTTGAACCTGTGACCCTCTGGTCTTACAGGCACTGGCTGTGTCCATTACACCACACTGTGGCCACAGAGACAGTGTAGTCCCTGCAGATAGGAATCCTGGCTGGACGAGTCAGAAACCCTGCTCTGCACAATTTTACTGTGGACTCATTTACCTTGTACGGAGACAAAAGTGCAAATAAGCCTCAAAAATGACCTTGAAAAAAGGGCCAAAAACCCATGACCAAGCTGGGCAACAGTGATATTAATGGGCAACCATAAAAACCACTCCCAGGAAAGCTCCAATAAAATGAAATGATTTTTAAAAGGGTCTACGGAGCATAGACCCTTCCAAAAATCATTTCCTTTTATTGGAGCTTTCCTGGGAGTGGTTTTTATGGTTGCTCATTAATATCACTGTTGCCCAGCTGGATTATACTTTTTTAGGAATTTGTTGTGGTCATTTTCAATTTATATTTGCTATTTTGTTCTGTGCACATGTATCACACTGCTCACGTTTTGCAGGTTTCCCCGGTTTTGCTGTACATTGCTGACGGAAATGGTTTCTCTTCCCTTTAAATTGGCTCTAACGTGAGGGTTTCACTCGCGGTATTTTTTTTGCCGAAATTCAGCCCCGCTCCTGTGCGGGGAGCCTCTCCCCTCCCACTCTCCACCCATTGACCCCCGTCCCCCCGCCCCTCGGGAGCCTTCCTCCGCCCTCGAAATGCCTTTCCAGGCCTCTATCGCACATCAGCGTGCCTCGCTCTTGTGCGGGCAGAGCGCACGCATGCGGGGCACCAAAAATGCACTATTAGCGTGCGCTAAGGTACCTTAGCGCATGCCCAAGTGCGCCCCGCTCAATTGTGCGGTTTAGTAAACATACCCCTTAGGCGTCATTGTGGATAACATGTTAAAACCCTCAGCCCAGTGTGCAGCGGCAGCCAAGAGAGCAAATAGAATGCTAGGTATCATAAGGAAAGGAATGGAAAATAAAACAAAAGATATTATAATGCCTCTATACCGTTCCATGGTGAGACCGCACCTTGAATATTGTGTGCAATTCTGGTCGCCGTATCTTAAAAAGGATATAGTGTTATTAGAAAAGGTTCAGAGAAGAGCCACCAAAATGGTAAAGGGGATGGAAGGATACTCCTATGAAGAAAGGCTAAAAAGGTTAGGGCTCTTTAACCTGGAAAAGAGATGGCTGAGGGGAGATATGATAGAAGTCTATAAATTAATGAACGGAGTGGAACGGGTAAACGTAGATCGATTGTTTACGTTATCAGAATATAGAAAGACTAGGGGACATGCAATGAAGCTGCAGGGTAAACTATTTAAGACTAATAAAAGAAAATATTTTTTCACTCAACGTGTAATCAAACTCTGGAATTTGTTACCGGAGGATGTAGTTAAGGCTGATAGTGTAGCTGGGTTTAAAAAAGGTTTGGACAAGTTCCTGGAGGAAAGGTCCATAAACCATTATTAAGAAGGGACCCAGGATATCAATGCTTGACTCAGTTCAAGCATTGCGGAACCTGTGTCTTTTGGGGAAACTGCTAGGTACGTATGACCTAGATTGGCCACTGTTGGAAACAGGATACTGGGCTTGATGGACCTTGGTCTGACCCAGTATGGCATATCTTAAGTTCTTATGTTTTTATTGTCCCTGGATGCGGAATAGGCCTTTGACCAAGTCTCATGGGCCTTTTTATTTAGGTGATGGAAAAAATGGGGTTAGGAGCGAACTTTATGGGGTGGATACGAGCATTGCATTACAGCCCAAAGGCGTGTGTCAGAGTGAATGGGGGTTACTCCTCCTTCTTTGAGCAAGGAAGGGGAACAAGGCAGGGATGCCCACTATCTCCCCTGTTATTCGCACTCTCAATAGAACCTTTTGCGGCAAGGATCGGGGAACACGTGGACCTGAGGGGGATAGGCATAGGGAAGCAAGAATATAGGCTATCACTTTTGGCAGATGATATATTGTTGTGTGTGACTCGACCACGGGTCTCCATGCCAATAATCATGTGGGAAATAGGTGAATTTGGTAAGCTATTGGGATTTACTATAAACTGGATGAAGTTGGAAATACTTAATCTGTCACTAGCTAAGGAGGAAAAGGAATTGCAGCAAAAAAAAAGGGCCCGTTTAGGTGGGCGCAGCGTGCCATTAAGAATTTAGGGATCCATATAGGTAACCAAATTAGTTCAATCTATGATTTAAATTACCCAGGGTTGTTTGGGCAAATGGAGGGTTGGCTAAACGCATGGGGCCAGGGATATTTATCTTGGCTGGGGCGAATAGCTACAGTAAAGATGATGTTGCTGCCCAGGTTGCTCTTTCTTTTCCAAACATTGCCTATAGGGGTGCCAGGGTGGAGACTTGAGCAAATACAACGACAAGTTAATAGGTTTGTATGGCAGGGTAGACACCCCAGGGAAGCTATGTGTACCCTGCAAAAGGTTAAGGAGGAGGGTGGATTGGGGGTCCCCAACTTTCAGAAGTACTGTGCCGCAGCGCAGTTGAAGGCTGTGTGTGATTGGCATAGGGGAAAACAGGAACACTGGGTTCAAATGGAAGAGGAGTCAGTTAGGGGGGTGGGCCTAGAATGGTTAGTATGGAGGGGCACACCCTGAATATATGGCAATAATACAGGAAGGCATTAGCACAGGATAAAGGGTATATGCAGGGGATGACCTTGGAGGCGTGCTTCGAGGAGGGAAGGGGGCCAGACAGGAATATATTAAGGCAGTGGGCCAAGTTGGGCTTAACGCATATTGCACAAGTAGTGCATAAAGAGGGGATCAGGGATTTTGAAGGGATGCGGGATCTATATGGTCTTTCAATGCATGATCACTATAGCTATCTCCAGCTGAGTCATTTCTTAACACAGAGGAAGGTGTGGCAAGATTTATGGAGTGAAAAGGGGTGTTTTGAGGTACTATGCATAGGGCAGGTGGGCTGCAAAGGAGTTTTGTCAAAAAAAAAAAGAAAAGCTTACTGGAAGGGGGGTAGGTAAACTAGAGTACATGAAAAAGTGGGAAGCGGAACTAGACGTGGAATGGGGAGAACAGATTTGGGATAAAATAGTTCAAACGGTAGCAGGTATCTCAATAGCGACCCAAATAAAAGAAAATGCATATAAAGTGTTGTACCGGTGGTACTGGACACCGATACGACAATGGAAGGCGGGGCGGGGACATTCAGATCAGTGCTGGAGGGGTTGTAAGGAGAGAGGTACCTTGATACACATGTGGTGGAGCTGTGGGAAAATCCGCCAATACTGGGAAGAAGTGTTGGATATCATAATGGATATGACAGGTATCCAATTAGAACGGCGGCCGGAGGTATGTTTACTACAACACATAGAGGAGGACATTCCGCCGAGAGTCAAGGAAGTGTTGCACCATTGTTTAGTGGCGGCAAGGGGGGAAATTGCTAAATTATGGACGGGGTACGACCACCAAGGAGTAGGGATTTCATCCACCGAGTTGCAGACTTGTGTTTGATGCATAGATTGATGGGACTTAAGAAGGGGAGGGGCGATAAAATTATGGAGCAATGGAAACATGTGTTCACTTGGTTGGAAACACATGGAGGGAGCAAGGGGGAGGGCAGCTCAGGGGCGCCAAATGTGTAAGGTATATTTATAAGGGTCGTTCTGGGCATTGAGACCTGGGAGATCATTGAGAGAATGCTACATGAAAAGCTGTGTGACAAGTTGTAGGCAATGGATGAGGCTGATCATAATTGTAAGCAAAGACAACGCAATGTGCATTAATGTTAAGGGGGGGATTAGAGGGGGAAATACTAAGGGGGGAAGGGGGAGGGGATTAAGTTAAGCTACAATTACTGTTGTATTAGAGATAAGGGATTTTAGTAATGCATAATGCTATGGGGTAAAGTGTAAAAGTATATTATATGTGATAAGCATTGACTGTATGTTAACTTGAAAATTTAATAAAAGTCAAATGGAAAAAAAATAATGTAAAAAACTGCACTGTTTCAGCGTGTTTTTTTTTTTCATTGGGTGCAATTAAATATGCAGTGATTTGTATGCCCACTGCACTGCAAATTTAGCATGGTTGTTTTTCTGACACTCTGCATTGGAGAGCAAGCTTAGCATGGGAAAAGCACCAGAAAAATGCTATACTAAGGTTTTCTGTTTTGGCCCCTACGTTTGTACTTGAGGTAGGGGATTTAGGTGATATGCTGAATATCACAAGGTGCAGTAGTGGGACATGAACTGCTGTAACTAATTCCCAGCCCTCTGATCTAACCATTAGGCTACTCCCCCATGCTGTATAGAGCATCTGGTGAGTTTCTTGGTGTATCCAGAACAAGGCCCAGTGTTGCCTGGCTTCTTGTATATCCAGAACAGGATGGAGCCCTTGATCAGTTCCTGGCGTTTACATCCATAATTCCTACATGTTACTGCAGTTTTAGCTCTTACATGTTGGTTTGCTGTATTAACTGGTTTTTGGTCATTAACTGTGTTTGGTATGCGATGTACTTTGCAGAAGTATTTGATGTGATTAGTTCTCCTCCTTGAGTGAGATGCTTATCGACATTGATTGGATATGGTTGAACAAGATTCTGCGTGCACGGTGCTGGAACACATTGTCCCCCACACACAAGCAGAGCTCAAGGGTGGGGGCATGGACAGAGAGAGACAGGTTCACTCTGGCATTCCTTCTAGCTGCAGGTATCTGCGGTGCCCACTACTACTCTGGATTTGACAAGCAGTGGTTACAGAAAAGTTTTGGCAACACTTTAGATCCTTCTGGGGGCCTACTTTAGTCTAGTTTTCACCTTGACTGAGCTGGACACTGACCTCTCCCATGGTAGTGCCGAATCAGCTCAGTTGCTTAATTTGCCTAACTGCATACTTCTTTTGCAGTTTCTGTTTTTGACTTTAGAATGATTTCTGTTCCCTGTTTTATAAAATGACCTTGTGCTGCATATCCTGAAGAAACCCTTCTCTGACAAGCCAGTGCATGAGTCAGATATCATTTTTTACAGCAATATACAAACAATAGAGTCCAACAGACAGCCACTGACCTGAGACGGTTTTGGATCATCTATCTGGTCTTTATTTGGCAGGTCAATAGTTCTGTTAGTGAGAGCTGTAGTCAGTGTCTTGCTCTGGTGCGCACACTGCAGGACATTTGTAAAACATGTTAATGAAAAATGTGCACACATCCAGAATGGGCTCATAGAAAAAGATTTACATGTCCAGAATGTATTTGTAAACAACATAAATGCATCCTGTAACTAGTATGTATGTGTTGAAAAATAGGCACATGCTCAGGACATGTTTGTGGAAAGTGCATATACATTTGATCAGTTTAAATGTTAGAAATTTGAGAGCTGCATGTTTGAGCAGGTGTACATGTATGTAGCTGCAATTTCTTTGGGTTATTATAAAGGCACATAGGCACCTACGTCTTTATTAAATGAGCACCGACTTTGACTCCAGCTTTTATAAAATTACCCTCCATAAGACCTGAAGCACTGATTTTAATGGGTAGAATCAAAGACTATAAATACCATATTCTCCATGAACAAGAAGGAAGACATCCTCACATATGGGTGATGTCCCCCGACTGAGCCCCATGCGGAAATGCTCCCCAGTTTCTAACGGAAGCTTCTGGAAACCTCCATTGCTCCTGCCGTCCTGCCTACCGCGGCGTCATCTTTTTCTGCAGAGCCCCACGGACATCTTCCAGTATGATCCAGAAAAGGCTGTTCTTTTGCCCTTTGGGGTGCTATATGTTTTGCATATTTTTCATTGCCATCGATTGCTTTTTTTCCACCTGTCACCAGGGCGTCAGTTTTACCAGCACCGGCCATCGTGTGAGGCTTTTTTCCCTCGCTTTTTGTCCTTTTTTTTTGCCGGGTCAGTTCTCTTTCCATATTAGAGAGATTTGCCTGCAATACCTTCATTGTATTCCCTCATGCACACCAGACTGTCTGGGTGGGAAGCCCTGTTCTAAAGGGAGTGTATCAATCCAGAGGTGGAGTTCAGTGTGTGAAGCATTGTGAATGAACAGAGCCGAAAGACAGAGAATACATTGTTAGAACATGTGGAGAAAGAATGTTAATCTTCTGGAAAGCATATGAAACCCCACCTGTGAAATGTTTCCAGTCACTGAAGACAACTGAAACAGTGAATAAAAGATGATTCTCCTAACATACATATATTCTCAGGAGAACACGAGACTCTAATACAGCGGTATTCCAGTCCTCCAGGGATGCCAGTGGGTCAGGTTTTCAGAATACCCCTAATGAATATGTATGAGAGAAATTGCATCCAGTGGACTAATAGGCATGCAGATCTCTCTCATGCATATTCTTTAGGGCAATCCTGAAAACGTGACTCATTGGCAGCCCTTGAGAACTGGGAGTGAACACCATTACCAGGGGTTCAAATCCCACTAAAGGATAGCAACCTTGGGCTGGAAGGACTGGGGTTTCTAGTCCCACAGTTGCTCCTTGTGGCCTTGGGCAAGCCACTTAACCCTCTATTGCCTTCAGTGACAAGGGAGAAATATATATACAGTACAGTACCTGAATGTGCATCGCTTTGGTAGAAAAACAGTATATAAGCCTAGTTAAATAAATTGCCGTAATATATGGTACCTCTGGGGACAGACAGGATTCACCGAGTGGTACACTCTAGGAGAATAAGTGAGTAGATTCTTTCCTTGGGTAAACTGGAAAAAGCTACAGGTTTTATTATCCCAGAGTTTTCTTCTGAGTAGCAAATCTGAACTCTGAATAAGATAATGATTTGTCGATTATTGTGGTTCCCAAACTGTTGTCCGTGGATCCCTGGGGGTCTGTGAACCATTACAGGCAGTGCCAGATTTCCCATTGAAAAAAAGACTGTGAGACAGAACTTTAATGCAAATAAAACTTCAAAATTACATTTCAAAAAAACACACTTCTGACTGTTCTAAAACTAGAACTATCAAAGTGATGGTCTCATGAGGCGCTCTATCAATCACATGCTTTAGCATTAGAGTAGTTTAAAGTGCAACATGTCAGTAGACGTAATTCAATTGACCTTTAGCCTTCTTTTCACACATTTTGAAGTGAAAGTCCCTAGGGCCTACGAACACCAAAATCTGGCCCTGATTTCAGGGGGTCCACAGGACACAGAAAAGAGAAAAAGATATCTAATCCCCCATCTCCCTAATTCTTCTACAACCACCCACAAGATGCAGAGAGCTGAGAAGATAACTGAACAATGCAGCAGAAAAGAGAAGTTTGGGTCGTGGACTAAGACTCCAGTGATCTCTAGTGTGAAGCAATAGGAACAGCAGCCATAGTAAAGTCAGACAAGACTAAGAATGCAGGGACAGCCAGTCACCCCAAGGTGGAGGCTCAGCACTAAGGACAGTAAAGCACCAGTCATTTGCCCTTGATGTAAAGGGCATATGGAGCACTCATGACTCTTGGCATGACTGTAAAAATTGCCCTGTCAACTCAAGTCAGCACATGACCCCCAGTCGAGTTGCTGGCTCAAGCTTGATTTTGATCTTAGGTTAATTTATTCCACTGTCTGCGTCAGTGTGTCTGGGATGAGGAGACTGGCTGACTTCTGCCCCTCTCTGGGGTCCGGGGCAGTGTTTCATCTGTGGGAATGACGGGAAGCAAAGGGATGAACAGTGTCACATCTCAACAAACTTGTTCAACAACAAAATTAGAATTAGTTGCAAGAAGAAAACCAGTAAAATAGCAAGCTGAATCCTTTATAAGGCTCGTGAATGCTTTAGGGTGCAACTATGACCCCCATTACTGGTGTGTTTCGGTCTCCTGTACAGAAAGCAATGGGAGTCCTATGTATAGTCACTGTTTATGATGCCTGCCAGCACTGAGCTTGCCAGAAAGAATGTGCTCTGTGACAGAACAACATTATGCTCCTGGGGAGATCCATGAAATCCTTCCTGGCTGAACTCTCAACTGTGGAGGACTCCACAAACAATGTTACATGAGTGTGTTTACTGTGGATCCTTTATAAGAAGCGTAAGCACCAAGGGTTTATGTCCCATCTGCATCAGCTTTTTGGAACCAGCTTGACAGTGATCTCTGTTTGTTAGAGAGTTAATATCAGCACTTTCTTTGCTAATCCTGTGGACTTTGGTGTTTGTTAGGTATCAATAAAGAAACACGTTTGAATTTCATCTACAACGTGCAGTACAGTTTATCCCACTATGCCACGTGAGATGAAAGGGAAGGAGGACCCGAGGCTCATTTCTCTACAGGAGCACAGGGTGCTTAAGTTGAAGGTGCACCAGAAACTTTGCTGCTGAAAAACGATTTTCAGATGCTCCAGTGGAATTATATATGACCCTCCTTCAACTTAAAACCTCAATGTACAGCTATTTTATGTAACCTAGGCCATAAAATGTTAAAGAAAATATCACTTTATCTCTTTTACATAGTTCTTGCATGAACACTAGTGTTAAATTAAATGCTTTCAATATCTGAAGAAATCTGGCACTAGTTGCCTATGGAGGTCCTTTTAAAAGCCTTGGTCATGAGTTGGATGTCTGAAAATGTGCCTACAGACATCCAAACCATAGAGACATCCCTGGGGCTATTTCACAGATGGCTTTTAAAGACGTCTCCAGTGCAGGATTGTCCAAGTAAGTGTGGGGTGTATCAGGGGCAGTGCAATGGACTTACACATTCCCATTCAACGTCAGAAATGTTAGGGACATCTGCAAACCTATTCATGTTTGGCTGTCAAACATCCAGAGGGTGTAGGGAAGAAGGAGGGTTAGGTGATTTGCCCAAGATCACAAGGGCAGCAGTGGAATCTGTGGTCTTGGCTTCCCTGATCCTAGTCCACTACTCTAACCATCAGGCTATTAGTTGTCCCTCATCTTGATTACTATTTCGGGGACATCTGTGTAGACGGCCCCGTATATGTCTATGTCAGGCACATCCACATTTGTGAAATAGTTCCTGAACTTGGACGTGCCTGCTTTTTTTTTTGGACATTCTGGCTTGAATGTCCCAGATTACACTTGGGTGTCATTTGTAAAATGTGCCTTTATGCCTCCCCTTCAAACCTGCAGTCTCTCATTATTGGCATCCCAACACATCAAAAAATATTTTAGCCTTAAAAACCACCCCAGATCTCTATACAGCCTACATGTTTTCAGAACATAGATAGACTGTGAAAAAATATAGTATAAGTCACCAGAAATTAAAAATAGAAATATGTAGACAAAACGTAATTTGAAAGCGCCAAGATGTCAGACCTCATGCAGTGCGATGCTGAAGAAACCCAAAAGGAAATGCTTTTGATTTTCTCCTGCACTAAGCAAAGTGCAAAGAAATAGAAGAAAATCGTTTCCAAAACTGATATATTCTTATCGCTAAAGTGAAAATAAAGGGGTTGATATTAAGCAGTGGTTATCCCCATAGCAGCACCTGACGTACAGCGGAAAGAAGCATTCACTGGTACTCTTCAGATAGTGCCATGCAATATTCTGTCTGACTGGTTTGGCACTATCTTTTGTTTTTCTTTATCCTACCTACTGTATAATCTTACCTTCTGCTCTGCCCTCTTCTTCAAACACATTCCTCCTCTTGCTTCTCTCATCCTTTCCACCTCTCACATACTGTTCTCCTGCTGTACTCTCATCTCTCTCCTCCTCTGCCTTCTTTCTCTCTCTCCTTACCACCCTTCTTCCCCTTTATCTCTTCTCCTCCAGCCTTCCTCCTCTTCGATACCACCCCTCTCTCGTCTCTCCCCTTCACACCCTCACTTCTCACCTCCACCATCCCTCCCTCCTCCCCCCCCATCATACTACTTATTCTCCTCCTATTTTTTCCTTATCTATCTCTTCCCTCCCTCCCTCTCCGTTTTCCACTTGCCCTTTCTTATTCTACTTCATGGCCAGGCTGTTGGGACCCCATGCATGTACCGTGCTGCTGGCCCCTATGGCCTCTTCCTCCTTCTACCCACACTGTTTCCACTTTGAACCAGCAATGAGAGGAGGGGAGCATGGGATTAGCATCACTATGTATGCTCTGAGTCCCCAAAGCCCAGCACTGCAGCTCCTGTGCACTTGTCACATACAGAGGTTCAGTGGCTTATTCGCCCCCAAAACTCTGCCAGCAACAGCAGCCACAACTCCCTCAGGATGTGGCCTGCTCTTCCCTGATGCTAGTAGGCTGGCAACTCTGACACTCCTTGGCATCCAACAGTTTCTGATGACATCTCTCAGCTGCTGAATAGGGGGTGTAGTGTAATAATTGTGATGTTATTTATTTAACAGGTATTTTATACTGCTTTATCGTTTCAGTTTATATTGTAACTTAAACTTGGCAATGTGCATTAAATGGGGAAATTAATAACCTGGATTTTTCTGAGATAATGGAGGCTTAACTGACTTGCCCAAGGCCACAGGGAGTGCTGGTGGGAATGGAGCCCTCATCTCTTGGTTTCTAAGCCAGTGCACTAACCATTAGGCTACTCCCCCACTCTGCACATAGTGCCACTGAATATTCTGTCTGACTGGTCTGGCACTATCTTTTGTTTTTCTTCATCCTACCTATAAACTTACATTCTGCTCTACCCTCTTCTTCAAACACATTCCTCCTCTCACTGTTAGACATCAGTGCAGTTTTTGACATATTGGTTCACTGTATACTGCTGAAGATCTTTTCAAATTTGGCTATTGGGGGCTTGTTTTTTAAATGGTTCCAGTCTTTTTTGGGGTATTCAAAGAGTTCAAGTAGAGAATGCTTCTTCTAGAGTTGGTCCCTTCATTGTGGGGTCACCAAAGGTCTGTGTTGTCACTTAATCTTTTTACCCTGTATATTATTCCTTTATGTCAGAAGATGCAGTTAATGAGGATTAAGTTTTAAATTTAGCGGATGATATCCAGTTGTTACTACCATTGCCTAGAGATGCATTGACGGCAGTTGATGATGTGAAAAATAAGCTGCATTTGCTCCAGCAATGGTGTGTAGAGTTATTTCTAAAGCGCAGTATAAAGAAAACTACTTTACTTTGATGTGGGCAGTCTACATCCCCCTCATAGTTGGTGGATTGGGGTGATGGTCTACGGACTGAATTTCAGCAGCCGAGTCACAATTTTGGGGTGTGGTTGGATACCCAGTTAGAGATAAAAGTTCATATAACAAAATTAGTTCAAAGCTCTTTTCTGGTTCTACAAATCTTACGTCAGTTATGCCACATTTGGTACAGCCATATTCGATGGCAGTGGAGAGAGCATCGATACTGCCTACATTGGACTACTGTAATGCGGTGTTGGCGAGCTTACCCCAGAAATCTATTCAGCACTTACAATTGATTTAGAACAACGCTGTATGGATAATGGAGAAATTGTCAAGATTTAATCATATTTCTCCAGTATTGGGAAATGGCATTGGTTGCTGGTGTAATTTCAGATACAATGTAAGATCTTGATGTTAGCCTTTAAGGTTAAGATTCAGCAGGATACAATCTATCTTCAGAATAAGCTCCAAGAATAGACCCTCGTATGTAGGTTGCAGTCACAAGATGCACATCTTTTGTGCATTCTAAGCATAATGGAGGCCTGATTGGCGAAATCACAGGAAAGGGACTTCTCAGTTAGGGCGTCCCAGTTATAGAATAATGTTCCCAATAGACCTCTGTAGTTCAGATCTAACTGCTTTTAAGATTAAATTATTTATTTAGAAATGCTTGGCTGAAGGGAAGAACGGGGTGTCTCTCCATCTTACTTGTCTTTCCTCATTATCCCTCATCGTCCAGCGCAGCTTTTAAGATCTTCTCAGTCAAACTTGCTCACCATCCCTCCACCTTCTCATTTCAACTTGAACTAACCCATACCTTGACCTTCAGTTTCATAGCGCCTATACTATAGAACTCACTACCTCCTCGCTTGCATCTGGAAGAATCCTTAAAGAAATTTAAAATAGGTTTAAAGCATTGGCTTTATTTTAAAACATTTGGAGAAGTTTAGGTTTTCAGGTATTATGATGCAGTTAGTGGGACTTCCTTCCTCCTTCTTTTCTTTTTGCATGCCCTGAAGTGTCACTGGTTTACTGGCATCAGTTTCTTAGGAATTGTGTTGTTCTACTCATTCCCATCTTTTGTCTATATTGATCTCTGTTACTTTGTTCCAACCTTTGGATTATTGGAAATCACTGTGGTGGTGGTTTCAGACCAAATGGCGATATATCAAATCTAGCTAAATTAATAAATGCATTTTCTATGTATTACTCCTGCTGGAATTCTGCAAACCAAATTCAAACTTCCATGTCAAAAGGTCTGAATTATTCAAAATTATGCATACTTTGTCAGAACAGCAAAACATTGTTTTTGAGTGATATTTAATTTAAAATACAATACAGAAAATAAATATCACAAAAAGTGCAACATTTTGAATTAGCAGGAATAATGTGTTTATTGTTTATTCTGTTTAAAATTATTGTAAATTGTAGGAAGTTCCTTTTAAGAGGAAATTAAGCACTTATTTATTCCAATGTGTTTTTAGTGTGGGGTAGGATTGGTTGGGAGAGGTTATGTTTCATTGTATTTTTGTTTATCTTTTTTTAATTTTTGCAAACTGAAGGGAGCTATTTTTGGATCTGCAGTATATAAAGATAAATAAAGCTCAGATTTGTCTAATGACAAAATGGGCTAATGGTAGTGCAGCAGAAATATGGGGATCAAATGTTAAGTGTGCATCAATTTTATAGCCTAATATTACAATACAGTCATAAACAGGTATTGCTTGACCTCTAAGTATTGGTGCCCATTGTGATATGGGACAGAAAATCCATATAGCCTTTGGTTTTAAGGGGTCTATGACCATGCATTGTTCAGTGAGTCAAGTCACTATCTTGTCTAAACAGGGTTAATCCAATATCTGAGTTCTTGATTATAGATGGGGAAATTTATCAGCCATTGTTGGTGAACATTTCACTATTGGAAAGGTTAAATGCATTGACTGATTGAAATCTGCCCATATATGGGTGGTAGTCTTGCTTTTTTCATCATCTGATTGAATTAGGAAGATTTTGCATTGTTGCACTTGCAATGATTTGTTTATGAAGGAGGTTGCTAGTATATCTGGGGAGGGGCAGGAATCCATGTTAGTTATTCACTGCAGGACTTCTTGATATAACTGAAAGAGTTTCTTGTACAAGAGGCACTAGATGTTGCTGGTTTGGAATAATAGGCTTTTGTAACTGCTGCAATGTCATAACAGCACTTACTTGTTTTGTC
This sequence comes from Ichthyophis bannanicus, assembly GCA_033557465.1. Classification (NCBI taxonomy): domain Eukaryota; kingdom Metazoa; phylum Chordata; class Amphibia; order Gymnophiona; family Ichthyophiidae; genus Ichthyophis; species Ichthyophis bannanicus. Next base: position 734,365,483 of record CM066033.1, on the reverse strand, counting down.
CTACAAGTTCTTAAGATCATCTTTACTTTTTATTTTTCTCCATCTCCTTTCTCCATGTCATATTTGTTGTTTGCAAAGGTTTAATTCTGGGTGGCATCAGCCATTTCTATGGGATGGATTTATGTAATAAGATCTAATGGGAGCCAAAGAGTCGAGCATGGTAAAGAGTCTCAATGTCATATCTGGGTTTGTATCTTATGGTTGTGGTAGTTTGTAGGAAAGAAGGAGAGTAGAGTAGCAAGATTTTCTGGGGAAATCTTTGCTACTGTATGTCTCTTGTTTCCCTAAGAATTTTCTGTAGCTGTAAGTGTTTAGAAATTGCTGGGAGTTCAACGTTTATTAAAAGATGATCAGACTGACCAAGAAATTTGGTGGCCTGAGCAATCATGGAAAATTGGTGAATGTCACTTGGGGCACATATTAGGTCTAGTGTGTGTATTGCTTTGTGTGTGGGAAAGTTGACTAGGTGTCTGAGACCTAGGGTGTCTAGGTGCACCAAAAATGTGTTGGATCCAGAGGGATCTTCTGCATGTAAGTTGAAGTCTCCTAGGGGCAGTGCAGGAAGGAATATTTTTTTCTATTCATTCGTATTTCTAACTGGAGTACAATATTTGCATACACAATTAAAACATTAGACTAAAAAGATAAAACTCAAAATGATAAAATAACAAAGACAAATATCATATAAAATCTTGCATAGGAGAGATACCCAGAGAAAATCAAATGATGGTGAGAGATGAGAGATGAGAGAGTAAGGGAGCCTAGCTAAGCAGAAGAGCCCAGCTAAGCAGAGAAAAGCCGGGAAGAAATGCAGAGCAGCCAAAGAAGATAGCAGTACTCTCAGTGAAGTGACTGAGGGAAAAGCAGATCATGTGGAGGGTAGTCAGAGTGCCTGAAGAAGAAGAAGTAGAGAGCTAGAAGGTAAGCACTGGAAGTAGTGCTGTCAGGAGCAGTCCATAACAGCAAAGGGAGAAAAACAGCAAGAACATTCAGCTGTAGCAGAGAGAGAGAGGGAGGAAACAGCTCAGAAAACCAAAGAAAGCCAAGGGATAGCGGAGTCCAGCTTGTGAAGAAAGGGACAATCTGTGGCGTATCCCAGTGAAGAGCTATGATCAGAAGCTGATCCAGCAGAGAGGGAAAGCAATGAGAAGACAGACCTCAGAGCTAGCATCTGAATGGAAACTTGCAAGTTGGACTTGCACCTGAGAGTGACAGTCTACCTATAAGGTTTACCAGAAGAAAGGAGCAGTCCCTTGCAAGCCAGGAGAGAGAGTTTCAGGGCCCAGAACCACAAAGCAGAAAGGATTTGCAAAGACCGTGTAATCCCTGCCAGCCAGAAAGACAGTGTCTTCTTGCAGTATAGTCAGGTTCACTGAGAGACAAGAGGATGTGTTAGCCCACAGCTAGAGAGCATCGCTGGTCCTCTTGAGACCCCAGCTCAACAACCAGACCAGGACATCCATCAAGCAGCAAAGACTATGCTTCAAAGTCACCCAGCTGTGAGACCTAAGCCTGCACCATTATATCACTGGCCAGAATACTAATTTAATTAGCTCAGTTAACAGTATAGAGGTGTACCTTCAGCTGGGATGTCCCAGGGACACAGACACATGCTCATTGAGGGGACAGTAGACCTACCAGTTGGGGCTGTTACCACTGAGATACATACAAGTTATTTTCTTTTCATATAGCTGGGAAGAGGCTACTTAAAGGGGGCATTGAGAAGTTTTGATGTTTAGGTTTGGCCTTATGAGAGAAAATGTAGTGTGCTTTTGGGAATTAAGAAATATATTTCCTGGAACCGGCTGGTTGTAGATTCTTGCATTTCCTTGAATTGAGTATGTATTTTCCAACAATTCTCTCAATTTTATTCTTATTCATTATTTACCTACCCCATTTAACTATCCTAAATAATATTTGTAATAGTTGTCATTATTTCTGGTTATGTGTCTACCTTCCCTGAGGTGGAGGAATAGCCTAATGGTTAGAGCACTGACTTGGTTTGATTCCCAATAGTATTCCTTGTGGCCTAGGGTAAGTCACTTACCCCTCCATTGCCTCAGAAGAAAGTCCTGGCAATCTACTTCCAGTCACACTGCTAAGAAAATCCAGGAGTTGTTGGGTTGTCAGGAGTCAGCATTGATTCAAAGGCATGCATTGCATTTGTCTACCTTCCCAAATCTACTAGAGTAATTTTTTTATATTTCTGCAATTAACCCCACATTATGTAGTTCTTTGCTTTTTAACATTCATTTTTTTCTATTGTATGAATTTTATTTTTACTTTTATTCCTCTGTAAACTACTCTGTTATTGCGAAGAGCAGTATATCAAGTTTTAAATGAACTATAACTATAACTGCTGTCTATTTACAGTGCCAGCCCCTCAACCCTACCTCTGGGGTACTCATTCTTGCCCTGTGTCTACACACGCTGCAGAGGGATGGTGTCTCTTTTATGCCATGCCTCATGAAAGAGTTGGTGTCCATTGGTCCTGGCTTACCACCAGTGACACAAGGGGAGCCTGGGTTACCCACTCTGCCTTGCAGGCACATGGGTTACATTTTCATAAGTCATCCCATACCAGAGGTGTTTTGCAAGTTTCCATTAGCATACAGTTGTGGTCAACATTATTGGCACTCTTGCATTTTAGGTATGTTTAGGTATGTTTTTTGGTTTATACCTAGTTTGCTGCCTTATGTCGTTCCTGTCTAGTACCCAATTAAGAATGGTTTTTCAGGCTCTGATCTTTTCAAAACCAAATTAAACATAAAGGGTCAGAAATGTCTGTCTGGAGGGCAGAACAGCTCTCTAAAACTTAACAGAACAGAACTGGATTTGGTGTGGGAGAAAAATCAGGGAAAAGACACAGCCAATTCAAAAACAGCCAGATCATACCCAGGGTTCCAGAGAAATAACAATTCCTAAAATATTATCCAGTGCATTTCGAGTTCCAGCACCTACAGCATAGAAACACAGATATAATGTACATAGACACACATAAAAAATACAAGATGTACCCACTTACATAGACACATACAAACACACACAGACATACAAATATGCACACAAGCACACAGATACAAAACAGAGCATTTCATTTTCTTTGTTGCAAATTCTACTAGAAACTAGTGACTGAACTCTAAATAGCTTTCCTAATAGCTGCTATGTACAGTGTTACCTAGTGACTGAATTGTGCAGTTTGCTGCTGATTGCTATGGGGATCATTTTAAAAGCCCTATTCATGCTTTGGGCATCCAAAAATGGGCTTAGAGATGTCCAAAGCACAAAGACATCACCAGAACCATTTTAGAATCTGGCTCTGGAGATGTCCATGTTAGAGCTACAGCCTCATTGGATTCCCACCGGCACTCCTTGTGACCTTGAGCAAGTCATCTTACCCTCCATTGCCTCGGAAGAAAAGGCCTGGCAGTCTACAGTTGTGATCAACATTATTGGCACCCTAGCATGAAAAGATTAATTAACACCCTGAAATTAATTAATCTTGAGGTGAACAAAATACCTTAAACTGATTAAAGTTGTATCAGTACAAGTATCCCTAGCAACTTTAAGTAAATAAACAATTTAAATAACTAAACAAAACCTTAAAACTAAGATGCAGACAGCAGTCCAGCAGCAAGATGAGGACTATCCAGTCTTTTGCATTTAGTATCACATGTATGATTTTCTCCCAGTTGGTGAGGGGTCTTACATGTGCACTAGGTGCAAGGAGGTCTTTGCCCTCAGGGAACAAGTCTGATCTCTGGAGACTAGAGTAGTGGACTTGGAGGACCTAAGGAAGACAGAGAGGTATATAGACAAGACCTACAGGGACGTAGTACTGAAGTCCCACCTCCAGTCTGGCAGTCTCTCTGTTGCCATGGAGGATAGAGGCCACATGAAAGGAGAGCATCACCTTGGTGTGGTAGGAAGTGATCCTGTAGCTAAGACCTATCCTCCAGGTAATGTAAAACCCTCTCGCACTGAGGCAGTTTCTCCAGGGCCATGTCCCATGAGGGAAGGATTAGGATGGCCGTTATAGTTGGCAATTCAATCATTAGGCATATAGACAGCAAGATGGCTGGTGGATGTGAGGCTCACCTGGTAACATGCCTGCATGGTGCGAAGGTAGCGGACCTCTTGTACCACTTAGACAAGGTTTTAGATAGTGCTGGGGAGGAGCCTGCTGTCTTAGTACATGTTGGTACCAATGACATAGGAAAGTGTGGGAGGGAGGTTCTGGAGGCTAAATTTAGGTATTTAGGTAGGAAGTTGAAATCCAGAACTTCCAGGGTAGCATTCTCTGAAATGCTTCCCATTCAATGTGCAGGACCCAAAAGGCAGGCAGAGCTCCAGAGTCTCGATGCATGGATGAGATGATGGTGCAAGGAAGGTTATGAATTTGTTAGGAACTAGCAACATTTTTGGGAAGGGAGGGGCTTTTCTAAAAGGATGGGCTTCACCTTAATCGGGATGGAACCTGGCTGCTGGCATTAATCTTTAAAAAGGAGATATAACAGCTTTTAAACTAGTTAATAGGGGAAAACCGACAGTCACCCAAGAGCGCATGGTTCAGAAGAATGTATCCTTGAAGGATACTAGCAAAAGAGGGAGGTTAGGGCATCCTGACAGAAAAGTTCCAATAAAGATAAAAGTAACCCAGATGCCCTTAAGAACAGAGCAGACAGAGCTGAAAGATTCCAAATTACCTCTATCAACTGACAGATTAATATGAATAAAATACAACCTCTAAAATGCCGGTATGTAAATGCCAGAAGTCTAAAAAATGAGATGGAAGAGTTAAAATATATAGCACTAAATGAAAGGTTAGATATGACTGGCATCTCAGAGACCTGGTGGAAGGAGGACAACAAATGGGACTCTGTGATACCTGGATACAAACTATATCACAATGACGGGGTAGATCAAATTGATGGAAGGGCTGTGCTCTATGTTAGAGAGGGCATTGAGTCACATAGGATTAAAGTTTTGCAGGAAACAAAATACACTGTACAATCTCTATGGATAGAAGTTCCATTTAAAAAGGGGAAAGCAATGGCAGTGGGGGTGTACTACCAATCACCTGGCCAGAATGAACAGATGGAGGATGAATAAATCAGGGAAGCTACCAAATATAACATCACAGTAATAATGGATGATTTAAATTACCCTGGTATCAACTGGGTCAGTTTCACAACAGGACATGTTAGGGAGATAGTTTCTAATGAAATAAATGACTGCTTCTTGGAGCAGCTGGTTCATGAACTAACAAGAGGGGAAGCTATTTTGGACCTAGTCCTTAGTGGAACACAGGATTTGGTGCAAGAGATGAGGTTGTTGGGGCCACTTGGCAATAGTGATCATAGCATAAATCACATTTGATTTAATAAATAGAAGGACAGCAAGGAAATCTACAGCACTACTTTTTAACTTTCAAAAGGGAGTCTATGATAAAATGAGGAAAATAATTAAGAAAAAACTAAAAGGAGCAGCTGCAAAGGTTAAAGAGTTACATCAAGCATGGGCGTTGTTTAAAAATACTATCTTGTAAGCCCAGAGCAGATGTATTCCATGCTTTAAGAAAAGTAGAAGAAAGGCCAAAAAACTATCAGCATAGTTTAAAGGTGAGGTCAGAGAGGCTGTCGTAGCCTAAAAACATCTTTCAGGAAATGGAAAAAGTTCTTAAAGTTCAATCTGTTCTCCCCTCTACTAAAGTTCATTGTAATTATAAAACCTATGTTTATTGTAAACTGCTTTGACACAATGAAAAGCAGTATTGAAGAGATGTTAAATAAATAAATAAATATTTTTGAATATTACTCCTGAGTCTATCCCCTTTCACCCTCATCCTATGTTCCCTCATTGCAGAGTTTACTTTCAATTGAAAGAGGCTTTCCTCTTGAGCATTTATGTCATGAAGGTATTTAAACATCTCTATCATATTTCCACTATTCTGCATTTCCTCTAAAGTATACATATTGAGATCTTTAAGTCTGTCCCCATATGGTTTATAATGAAGACCACTCATAATTTTTTAGCCACCCTCTGCACCAACTCCATCTTGTTTATATCCTTTTGAAAGTGTGGCCTCCAGAACTGCGCACAATACTCCAAATGACGTCTCACCAACAATTTATACAGAGGCACTATCACCCCCCTTTCTTCTGTTGGCCATTCCTCTCCTTGTGTACCCAAGCATTTTTTTGGCTTTCACTGTCGCCTTTTCTACCTGTTTAGCCACTTTAAGATCATCAGAAACAATCACACCCTGGTCTCACTCTTCTTTCATGAACAGAAGTACTTCACCTTTTATACTGTACCTCTCCCTTGGATTTTTGCAGCCCAAATGCATGACCCTGCATTTTTTAGCATTAAATCTCAGCTGCCAAATTCTCGACCATTTTTCAAGCTTAGCTAGATCCCTCCTCATGTTATCTATACTTTCCTGGGTGTTTACTCTATTGCAGATTTTGGTATCATCCGCAAAGAAGCAAGCCTTGCCCCACAGCCCTTTCGCAATATAACCAACAAAAATATTTAAAAGAATCAGACCAGGGACAGTTTGCTGTGGCACACCACTGGTAACATCCTTATCCTCAGGGTGAGCTCCATTTACCTGTACCCTTTGTCACCTCCCAGTCAACCAATTTCTAACCCAGTTAGTCACTTTAGGGTCCATCCCTAGGGTGCTCAATGTGTTTATAAGTTGCTTATGCCGAATAGTGTCAAAGGCTTTACTGAAATCTAAGTACACCACATCCAGGGCTCTTTCTCAGTCCAACTCTCTGGTCACCCAGTCAAAGAAATCAATAAAATTTGTCTGATAAGACCTGCCTCTGGTAGCCCATGCTGCCTCTGATCCTGCAATCCATTGGACTCCAGAAACCTCACTATTCTCTCTTTCAGCAGCGTTTCCATTAATTCACTCACCACAGAGGTTAGACTAACCTGCCTGTGGTTTTCAGTCTCATCCTTACTTCCGCTTTTGTATAAAGGGACCACATGTGCATTTCTTCAGTCCTCTTGAACTACTCCTGACTCTAAAGAAGCATTGAAGAGTTCAGACAGTGGAGCCTCTAGAACATCCCCATGTTCCTACACTACTCTCGGATGTATTCTATCCGGCCCCATCGCTTTGTCTGCTTTTAGTTTAGCTAGTTTTTCACAACCTCAGTCTTCTGAACATTGTTCAAGATCCCCTTCGCTTCTGAATATGGGAGAGGGAAAAAGGGTTCTCCTATCTAATTGGTATTACTGTTTGGAAATTAGGACACCACACTTATCTAAACGTCTAATTGATACTGTATAGGAATATGGAAGAAATTCTTGCTGCTTATGATCTTTTAAGGGTCTCCACCAAGAGCATGGCCACAGTTGTGGCCACCCGGTGCCTGTTATGTCTGCATAATTGGTCAGCAGATGTGACCTCCAAGACAAAGCTTACTAAGCCCTCCTTTGCAGGCAAGCTGCTCTTTGGGGAAGACTTGGAGAAGTTGGTGAAGTCCCAGGAGGAATCCAAGGTCCCTCGGCTCCCAGAGGACAAGCTCAAGGCAGGAAGCAGTGTTCCAGTGCAGGGCTGGGGCTGAGACTTCTGGAGGGTTGGGCCTGCCTGGGGGAGGAACCCTCAGAAGACTTGTTTCTTGCAGTGCAGCACGTCCTTTTGAGGTAAAAGCTGGGGCGGCTGTGGATTGGCCTCCGCTGCCCCGGCCACAGCCAAACCTGCCCAATAAAGGTTGGGGGGCCCTGGCGGGGGTGCAGCTGGTGGAAGGTCACCTATGGAACTTTCTCTCCGCCTGGGCCACATAACATCGATGCCTGTATCTTGAAGATCATTCACAAGGGTTACATCCTTGAGTTCTCCCGGCCCCTAGAGGATGCATTCCTGGTCTCCTCATGCTCAGAAGGCCCAAGCAGTGGGAGAGATGCTCATGTGCCTGCCCCAGGTCCAAGCGGTGGTCTCGGTGCACGGTTGATTGGTATCTCAGAAGGTACTCTATCTACTCGTGCTCCCAAAAAAAGGAGGAGTCCTGGCAACCCATTTTGGACCTGAAAGGAGTCAACAGGGTCCTCAAGGTACTGTGCTTTCACATGGAGATCCTACGATCGGTGATTGTGGCAGTCCACCAAGGTGAGGTTTTTACTTCCTTGGACATTACCAAGGCCTATCTGCATATTCCAGTGCAGCTGGAGCAGCAGCAGTTCCTTTACTTTGCAGTGCCTGATGAGCATTTTCAATTTCAGGCACTGCCCTTCAGGCTGGCCACAGCTCCGTGGGTCTTCACCAAGGTCATGATAGTCATGGCAGCCCATCTCCACAAGCAAAGGATTTTGGTACATGTGTACCTCAATGACTGACTGATTCAAGGGAAGTTCCTTGAGGAGAGCCAGCCCTCGACTGAGGCAGTGATCCACTGTCTGCAGGAGCTTGGCTGCGTGGTCAACTTCAGAAAGAGCCAGCTGTGGCCATCACATTCCCTGGAGTATCTGGGCACTCATTTTGACTCCCTTCAGGGCAGGGTGTTTCTCCTGGAGGGCTGTGTGCTGAAACTGCAGGGCCAGGTTCAGGGACTTTGCCAAACACTGTGGCCACAGGCCTGGGATTATCTACAGGTCCTGGGTTCCATGGCCGCCACCCTGGAACTGGTTCCTTGGGCCCATCTTCACATTTGAGCACTGTAGGCACACCTGTTGGCTCCCTGGTTGCCCCTGATGCAGTCAATGGAGATGTGTCTCCTCTTGTCCTGACTTGCATGGAGCAGTCAGTATTGATGGCTGAACTTGGCAAATTTGGAGGCGGGAATGCCTCTAGAAATGCCGGACTAGATAGTAGTGACCGTGGATGCCAGTCTATATGGTTGGGGCAGCCACTGTCAGGCACAGGTGGCACAGGACCAGTGGTTGGCCAAGGAGGGGCAGCAACCCATCAACCAACTGGAAACATGGGCAGTGAGATTGGTGTTGGAGGTGTTTTTGCCCCTGATACACCACAAGATGGTGCAAATCCTGTTGGACAATGCTACCTCTGTAGCCTACATCAATCACCAGGGAGAAACACAGAGCTCCCAAATAGCAGCGGAGGCCATTCCATTCCTGCAGTGAGCAGAGGCACACCTTTTGGCCCTCTCAGCAGCATATGTGGCCAGGGTGGTGAATGTGCAAGCGGACTACCTCAGTCACCACACGCTGGATCCAGGGGAGTGGTCCCTCTCGGATGGTTTGTTCCAGTCACTGGTGAAACATTGGGGGCACCGGTAATGGATCTGATGGCATGCCTGAAGAATGCCAAGGAATCCTGCTTCTTCAGCTGGCAGCAGTCCCCCGTGTCCAAAGGTCTCGATGCTCTCATACAATCATGGCTCACATTGGGTCTACTGTATATGTTCCTGCCCTAGCCTCTCATATGGCAAATGATTCAATGCATAGAGCAACAATGTGGCTGAGTACTCTTGATAATGCTGGACTATACCCGTCAACCATGGTATGCAGATCCGATGCAGCTCTTGGCAAACAACCCTCTTTGGTTGCCTCAAGTGCTAAATCTGCTGACCCAGGGGCTGGTGTGCATGCTGATGGTGGATCAGTTCTTGCTTACAGCCTGGGTCTTGAGAGGGTTCAGCTGAAGTGTCGCGGCTATCAGAGCAGGTCATCTCAATCTTATTGCAGGTGAGGCGCCGATTGACCTCCTTGGCCTATGTTTAGATCTGGAGGCTCTTTAAGGCTTGGTGTGAGGAACATGAGATCCATCCCCTTGGGGCATCAGTCTTGCAAGTTGGCCTGGACAAAGGACTGGCTTTGGCCTCATTGCATGTTTAGGTGGTGGCTCTGGCTTGTTACTGAGGTCATGTGCACAGTGTGTCACTGGCAGCTCATGCGGACATTGTTCAGTTTTTGCACCAGGTCAAGCACCTTCGACCTTCCAGTTGGTCGGCGATCCCAGCTTGGGATCTTAATCTGGTGTGGTTGGCCTTGGAAATCCTCCCTTTGAGCCTTTCTGTGGGGTCTCAATCAAAGATTTTACCCTCAAGACCTTTTTTCTCATTGCCATCTGTTCAGCCTGCTGAATTTCAGAATTACAAGCCCTGTCCTGCAAGGAGCCGTTTCTCATGTTCTCTAAGGAACAGGTAGTTCTTTGACCGGTCCTGTCCTTTTTGCCCAGGGTGGTTTCCGACTTTCACCTTAATCAAGCTGTTGTCCTGCCTTCCTTCACGGGGCAGCAGAACTCGCCAGAGGCTTCCCTCCTATGTTGGCTGGATGTCTGCCGAGTTCTGAAGTATTACCTGGTGGTGATGCAGGCTGTTCAGCATTCAGAGAGATTGTTCATCCTTTTTGGTGGTCCCCAGCAAGAGGAGGCAGCTCTAAGACTTCCATCGACCATCGCCCGTTGGGTCTGGGAAGCGATAAACTCAGCTTATTTTTTGAAAGGTAGGCAGGCATGGTGGGCCTCTGGGCCCACTCTACCACAGCTCAGTCATCCTCCTGGGTGGAGGCAGGAAGGGTTCCTCCCTTGGATATTTGTACGGTGGCTATCTCGTCCTCCCTTCATTCTTTTGTGTGGCATTACTGCTTGGATGTTCAGGCATGGCAGGATGTGCATGTTGGGGAGGCAGTGCTCAGGGCTGGCTTTCAGGTCCCTTCCATGGCATGTCCTACTTGTCTGGAATGGACTGGAGGGATGTTCTGAAAGGTGAAATTAGACCTTACCTGCTAATTTTCTTTTCTGTAGTCTCTCCAGTCTAATCCAGGATTTCCTCATTGGGTTTTTCAGTTTTTCAGGAATTGATGTGTTGCTTCAGAAGTGCAACTTCTTATGTTTGTGGCGGGTTTTGCCCATTTTCTAGGCCCTCTTGAGGCAGGGATCTCGACCAGGTAGAGGCTGGTGGTGTGGTCTGTTGCTGGGTTCTCTGCTTAGTGAGTGGCAAATACTGTCTCAGTTCAGTGGGCACAGACTATTTATGCTGATCTGAGAGAATTTTCTCAGTCTCTACCTGCTGGTTGGTGAGCATAACCCACTTTTCTCAACTGGACTGGAAGGACTACAGAAAAGAAAATTAGCAGGAAAGATCTAATTTCACCTTCTTAAAGTAGATCAATGTTTATCCTTTTACCATTTTTGTTACCCTTTTCTGAACCTTTTCAAGTTCTGCTGTATCTTTCTTAAGATGTGATGACCAGAACTGTACAAAATGCTCAAGGGACCTATGAAGAGACATGATGATAGTCTCAGTTTTGTTTTCTATTTCTTTTTGAGTAACCACAAAGATGTTGTTTTATTTCTTTAAAAGCCATGGCACACTGGGCTGAAGATTTCAATGTAATGTCCACAATGACTCTGAGATCCTTTGCTCTTAACTCTGCACCCAGTCAGCATCATGTACCTGTAATTGGGACTATTTTTCCCTATATGCCTCCCTTTGCACTTATCCCCATTAAATTTCATCTGGCATTTAGATGCCCAGTATTCCAGTCTTACAAAATTATTTTGCAAATCATCATATCTCTTGTCATGTTATTGACTATGAATCATTTTGTGTTATCAACAAATTTGATCACCTCACTCGGCATTCCTACACCCAGATCATTTATGAAGATGTTAAAGAGTACAGGTCCCAGTGCAGAGCCTTGGGGCTTTATTACTTATGCTTTTCATGTGATAACTGACCACTTAGTACCACTATCTGTTTCCTGTCTTTTGGCCAGTTTGCAATCCACAGAAGGGCATTACCTTCTATCTCATGACTCTTTAATTTTCTAAAGAGTCTCTCATGAAAGACTTTGTCAAATATCTTCTGAAAATCCAAATAAACTACCTGGATATCAGCCAGCTCGGCATTATCTATTTGTTTGTTTACACCTTCCAAAAAATCATAATAAATTGATAAGCGAGATTTGCCTTTATTGAACCCATGCTGGCTCAGTCCATCAAGCCATGTCTACTTATATGGTCAGACGTTTTGCTTTTAGAATAGCTTCAACCATTTTGCCTGGTACCAATGCCATGCTCACCAGTACATAGCGAAGTCCTTCTTAAAAACTGATATTACATTACATTGGCTACCCTCTAGGTCTCAGGCATCATGGCCATTGTAAATGAGAGGTTGCAGATTACTAGTAACAGGGTAGCAATTACATGTTTCAGCTCTTTCAGGACTCTGAGAAGACTACCATTCTGTCCTGGTGAGTTGCTGCTCCTGGATTTGTCGATTTGATCTATTGCATTTTCTAGCCTTAGTGATGAGCTTTATTTGCTCTGAATGATCATAATCAGAAAAGGTTTACAGTGGGAGTATGACCCTGGCATGCATCTCGGTAAAGACTGAGGCAAAGAAATTGTTTAGCTTTTTCGCCATTACATTATGCTCCATGAGCACTCCTTTTGCCCCTTGATTGTCCAGGATCTAATTGACTTCCTAATGAGCTTTTTTGCTTTGGATGTACTTGGAAAAGGTTTTAGTAATAGTTCTTATCTCTATAGCTGCAAAATGTCTCCCGGTCTGCCTTATTATGTTTTTACATCTAACTTGCTAGTGCTTGTGCTTATTTCTGTTTTTTTGATTAAGATCTTCTTTCCATTTTCTGAAAGATGCCCTTATGGCTTTTGCTGCCTCTTTGACCTCACCCCATTAAATCATGCTGGTTGTCATTTGGCCTCCTTTTGACCTTTTTAATGTGGGGACTATATATTATCTGGGCTTTTAAAATAGCCCTTTTAAATTAAAATTTTTTCATGCCTCATGAAAACTACACAGGTACACTACCAAAAAACTGCCTCCAGTTTTGCAACTGATTCCTATAGATTTTGGGGTGCTGAATCCAGGAAAAATAGCCAAAATGTTCCATCACGTCACGTTTTCTTGCAAAATTAGATTTCTTACCCATATAAGGAATGTTCACATAATTTCTTTTTAGCCGACTGCAGTTTATTTTCTTGGCCCAAAATAGAGGTTGTAATGGTTAACTAACTAGAAACACTCCCTCATGATATTTTAGAGTGTTTTGTATTCATTTTATACATTAACAGGACAATTGGGAGGTGGGGGGCTAAATCCAGTACTCGCGATGGCGCATGTTCTTTCCTGTTCGCCTCGCCTCGTTCGCTCACTCAAACACGGTGGCTGCGACATGAACGTTCCTGTCAAATTTCAGTTTCTTGCAAGTTCATTATTACCTTTTGTTTGCTCAGTCGTAATCCAGCTTTATTCCGAAGTGGTTCACTACAGTTGTAGTTTGCAGTGCTGTGTATTTGTGATGGCTCACAGAGCCAGAGGTTGCGTCAACTCTCCGGACAGTTTTTGTTTTATTTGTGGGGAATATACCGTGAAAAAGCGGCAGAGGAACATTTCTGCATTTATTAAAAAAGTATATTTCGCCTATTTCGGTTTGAAGTTAGGCGATCAAGACAAACCGTGGGCTCCTCACAAAGTGTGCAAGACATGTGAGAAAGATCTACGCTTATGGATGAAAGGTAAAAAACAAGCATTTCGTTTCGGAATACCTATGATGTGGCGTGAACAAAGAGACCACAGCAGTGACTGCTATTTTTGCTCTTGCATTGTGAAGGGATACAACTTAAAAAATAAGAACGTAATAAGTTACCCCAACCTTCCCTCAGCAATTAGGCCTATGCCTCATAGCAACGAAGTACCTGTGCCTGAACCACCAAAATCTTTGGATCATATTTGTGTGGACGGTTCTGATCATGATGAGACTCATCAGATGGCTTTTCCCGATGAGTCCAGTACTTCCGAGTTTGAAACTGAACCAGATCCGAAACCTGAACTTTTCTCTCAAGCTGAATTGAATGATTTAGTCCGGGATTTAGGACTCCCAAAAGATGCTGCCCAACTGCTAGGTTCTCGGCTTAAACAGAAAAATCTATTGTCACCAGGAACAACTTTTTATTGGTACCGCAACCGCGAGACACAATTTTTGAAGTATTTCAGCAAAGAGGAATATTTGGTATTTTGCAACGATATATACGGAGTGATGGAAAAGTTTAAACTCAAGTATGATCCTGCTGAATGGCGGCTGTTCATTGATTCGTCAAAAGACAGCATAAAAGGTGTTCTTCTTCATAATGGCAACACATTCGCTTCAGTTCCTATTGTTCACTCTGTTATTCTCCAAGAAAAATACGAGAATTTGGCCCTGATTCTTCAGAAGATTCGTTATGATGAGCATAAGTGGATGATTTGTGGAGACTTTAAAATTCTATCCATGCTATTAGGGCAGCAATCCGGTTTCACCAAATATCCCTGCTTCCTTTGCTTGTGGGATAGCCGGGCCCGCGACCTACACTGGGGGGAAAAAGACTGGCCAATTCGGGAGTATTTGAGACCCGGTGAGAAAAATGTTCTTCATGAGAGCTTGGTACCTCGTGATAAAATTCTATTATCACCTCTCCACATTAAGTTGGGTCTCATTAAGCAATTCATCAAGTCCCTTCCAAAAGATGGTGAGTGCTTTCGGTACCTTTGCTCAAAGTTCCCCCGACTTTCTGAAGCAAAGCTAAAGGAAGGAGTGTTTGTTGGCCCTGATATAAGGAAACTCATTTCAGATGGAGCATTCGCTGAAACGATGTCTGAGAAGGAAAAAGAAGCCTGGGATTCCTTCAAGGATGTTGTTCTCAAATTCTTGGGGAACAGGCGGGATGAGAACTATAAGGATATTGTTGCCAGGATGCTCAATGCCTTCAAAGAACAAGGCTGTAACATGAGCCTGAAAGTCCATTTCTTGCACTCCCATGTGAACTACTTTCCCGAAAACTTGGGGGCATACAGTGAAGAACAAGGTGAAAGGTTTCACCAGGACATCAAGGACGCAGAGAGAAGGTACCAAGGAAGATGGAACACCACTATGATGGCTGATTTCTGCTGGTTGCTGCTGCGGGAAACCCCAGATGAAAAATACGCCAAGCAGCGCACCAAGAGAAGCATTCGGGGGAAGAAGAAACGGGCCCACCAGGAGATTGATTGACCCAAGAATGACTTTAAAATCTAAACTGTGTTGACAAATATCGTGTTTTTACTAAACTTTGAAATAAAAATTTGCTAGTTATTACCACAGTGTCGGATCTCATTTATTAGAATTTTATTTTCACACCATCGGGTGTTTGTCTTCATGTATTGCAATGGTGCGGTTTGCGTTTTCTATTCTTACATACATACCTGTACAACATTTTTTGCACATTTCTTTGCTTTGCTTTGTGTCTAACCTCGCTCTTATATGCTCAATGTTTGTGCACATGTATGTGGCTGTTTTAAGTGCAGACAATTTTGCTACCATCACAGTGTGTTTTGTTGACATTACTCTATTCTTATGTGCTGCCTTGTTACAATTTTCTTTATTCTTATTTGAATAACTACTAAACAATTAGTATAAAGAATTCATCCAAGAAACTTTTATCTCGATCGCACTCAATCTGAAACGTTCACCTCAAACTGCTAACCCAATGTAGCAAAAAATCTGTACGTGATGGAGCAAATTGGTTACCAGATTTGGATTCAGCGCACCAAAAAACGTAAAAATCAATCGAAACATTAGAGGCAGTTTAAAAAAAATTTTTTTTAGTGTACCTGTGTATTGACCCGGGCGACCGCTCCTTTTTTTCTGATTTTATCATATACTTCCTTTTAAAACTAAAAGGCAAATTTTAGATAGTATGTGGAGATGGCAAATGAGACATCCAGGTCAGGATTTGCACAGTTATAATGCTATTTCAAAAAAAAGCTCTGCCAAACATAGAGTCTTTTCTAAAATATACAACACACATGCGCACACACGCACACACTTCTGAGTTTCCTCTGCTGATTTTCCCGAGTATCGATCTGCAAATTGCTCTTCTAGCTCTCCATGTTGACAAATACACCTGTGTATAAGGACGTGAAGGAGTGCATGTATATTTGTCAACGCGGAGAGCTAGAAGAGACATTTTACAGATCTGTACTCCGTTAAAATCAGCAGAGGAAGAAACTTGTGTGTGTAAGTTGTATGTTGCAAACCTATACGTATAACTACAGCCAAGTAATAGAGTGAAAACAAAACAAATGCAGCTGAACCCACCTTATGATCAATAAACCAATACACAAGACAAAGTGGCTTCCACAAATATTTCCTATATCAAAAATGTATAAGGGGTTAGGTAGAGGCTTCAACAGGCCTAGAGCCAAACCACCAAAGCAGTGATCTCTACAAGCCAGGAATCATCATTGGACCTCACCTTCTCCCATGATAATAATTATATATAATGTATAATTTATGTGCACAAAAACCCAGTCCAAGACGTGATTATTGTGGAAAAGACAGAGTTCAAGTTTATTTTATGACCTATTACCAACCCGACATAGGCCGTGTTTCGTTACCCTTCCCATTTTAGTGATATTTATTTATTTTTATATGTAACTTGATTTTTAAGATTTTTATATGTTTAAATCATCTGTTCTGATCACGTTTTATCATTTTAACAATGTATTTTGTAATATGTGTTTGTTTTTATGTTTTTAGTGTCCTTACCTGATCAACCCTTGACGAAGGGTAACGAAACACGGCCTGTGTCGGGTTGGTAATAGGTCATAAAATAAGCTTGAACTCTGTCTTTTCCACACTAATCACGTCTTGGACTGGGTTTTTGTGATCTACGTGATTGCCTTTTTTGTGGTGCATAATTTATGTGCACTTCTTTTTATAAAATATTTTTATGGTCCAAATCAAATAAGGTAATTTTCTAAATATCACAAAAATACCCACACCAAAATACTTTAAAACTGGGGGAAAAGGGTCCCTTAAAACATGCAAACAGCAAAATATAATAATCAAAACAGCGAGAAACAAAGTACTTATCTGACTTTCCCGCTGGGAGGACCAGCAAAACAAATAATCCAGCGCTGAAAAGAGCGGCAAGAGACACCACACTGCGTTCAATACACAGTAAAACTTCCTCTCAACACACAACATTCCGAACTTAATACGAGCAAAAAACGCTCAAAGCTCACTCTGGGCTGTATTTTATAATGCTCAGGGCTCAACATCGATGTTTCAGCTGCTATGACACTGGTTTTGATTTGGACCATTAAAAAATGTTATAAAAAGAAGTGCACGTAAATTATACATTATATATTATTATCATGGGGGAAGGTGGAGTCAAGTAATGATTCCTGGCTTGTAGAGATCACTGCTTTGCAGTTTGGCTCTAGGCCTCTTGATGCCTCCACTCGGCCTCTTATAGATTTTTGATACAGGAAATATTTTTGGAACCTATTTTTTCTTCTGTATTAATTAACTACAGAGGCCATTGTCTTTATCTCATTTTAATTTGGAGGGGGGAATAAACAACAGAGGATTAAAGGAATAACCCCCTTAATCCCTCCTGTAAAGAACTGGATGAAATGAGCACCTCTTAAAAGCGTATTAGTGTCAGGGAGCAGCTGTAGATCCTGACAGGGACAATTTTGATCATACATATGCATTATCTATATGAAATGGTAAATGCATGTGTAGATTTTTGGCCTAACCAGGCCATTCCCAAACCACACTCCCAACACGTCCCCTTGCAATTTCTTCATATAGTGGACATCCACATAGCAATTTGGCCCTTTCAAAAATCACTATTTCCACATGTCCATGCCGGATTTCCACGTGGAAACTGCCAATGACGCTTCTAAAAATAGCCCTCTAAGATTGGTAGCAGTAGTTGTTTTTTTAGCATCTTACATCAAGTAATAACAAATATGTTTACATTATGGTCGCTAGGGATGTGCAGGGCCAAAAAAAAAAGGCTCCGTTATTCTTCATTTAAAAAGGCATTTCAGTGATTTTTGTGTTAATTTTTTATGTTTTTGTGCATATTTGTCTAAATGATGTATCTTCTATTCATGCTATAGCTTTTTTGCACATGCAAATTTAATGTATGTGCATTAATTTGCAGGTGTATGCACACACAAGTGATTTGTGCACACTTTTAATTTTTATGCACCCAAACAAATGCCCAAATGAACCTGAATGCCTAGTGATTACTATTATCTAATGCCCCCATCCACCCATAACCTTTGCACTGGATCCTATGTACCAGGTAGGATTAGATCTGGAGTAGTTTCCCCTCTGGTTGGTCCTCAACCAACTGCACTGTCAAGTACATAAAAAGTGCAATACTGGGTCAGACCAAGGTCCATCAAGCCCAGTATACTGTTTCCAACAGTGGCCAATCCAGGTCGCAAGTACCTGGCAGGTTCCCAAAATGATACATACGTAGGTTCCTCAATGCTTGTCCTGAGGTAAGCAGTGGACTTCCCAGGTCTTCTTTATGGTTTATGGACCTTTCCTCCTGGAACTTGTCCAAACCTTTTTTAAACCCAGCTATACTAACAATTTTTACTACATCCTCCGGTAACGAATTCCAGAATTTGATTATACATTGAGTGAAAAAATATTTTCTCTTATTAGTCTTAAATGGGTTACGCTGTAACTTCTTTGCATGTCCCCTAGTCTTTCTACTTTTTGATGGAGTAAACAACCTATTTACGTTTACCTGTTCCACTCCATTCATTAATTTATAGACCTCTATCATATCTCCCCTCAGCTGTCTCTTTTCCAAGTTGAAGAGCCCTAACCTTTTAGGCCTTTTCTCACAGAGGTATCCTTACATCCCTTTTACCATTCTGGTGGCTCTTCTCTGTATCTTTCCTAATTCTCCATGGAGCAATACAGAGGCATTATAACTCGTAATATCCTTGGTTTTATTCTCCATTCCTTTCCTTATGATTCCTAGCATTATATTTGCTTTCTTAGCTGCTGCAGAGGATTTCAATGTATTATCCATGATGACGCCTAAATTTTTTTCCTGGATGATGGTTCCCAATGTGGAATCTTTCATCGTGTAACCATAATTTGGGTTGCTCTTTCCTAGAAGCAAAACTTTGCACTTGTCCACATTAAATTCCATCTGCCATTTGGATGTCCAGTCTTCCAATTTATCAAGGTCCTCTTGCGATTTTTCAAAATCCTCTTGTGTTTTAACAACTTTAAATAATTTTGTGTCATCTGCAAATTTGATCACGTCACTTGTTATTCCTTTTTCCAGGTCAGTTATGAATATGTTAAAAAGTAGCAGACCTAGCACAGATCCCTGGGGTACTCCACTATTCGCCTTTCTCCATTGGGAAAATTGGACATCTATTGCTACTCTCTGCTTTCTTTCCTTAACCAGTTCCTGATTCACAATAGTACACTGCCTCCTATCCCATGACTTTTTAATTTAGCCAAGAGTCTCTCATGAAGGACCTTGTCAAAGGCTTTCTGAAAATCCAGATACACTAATAGTCATTTATGGCAGCTAGAAACTTTAGCTCCCTAGAATACCCAAAGGAGACATTTATCCAATCAATGCTGTGGTAACAGAATTCTCCCATTATTATTGTATTAACAAATTTGTTATCCATTCTTATTTCTGTTAGCATTTCAATGTCTTTCTCTTCATCCCCACCAACATGGCCCTCTGTTTCACACCTGGAATTTCTATCTATGAAGACGCCACACTGCATTTTGTTTCCTGCAGAACCTTTATCCTGTTTGACTTTATGCATTCCTAAACATATAGTGCAACCCTTCCATCAATTTGATCCACCTTGTCATTTCAATATAATTTCTGCCCTGGTATCACAGTGTCCCATTGGTTGTTCTCCTTCCACCAGGTCTCTAAGATGCCTATTATGTCTTAGACTTTTAATTTACTGTCATCTGTTCTAACTCTCCCATCTTATCTTTTAGACTTCTGGTATTGCATGCAGACAATTCTAAATATGCTTTTTTTATACTTACAACCTGGCTAGCAGTTGATAGGGATCATTTAAAATCACTTATCTATCTGTAGTTTATTTAAATACTCCCGAGCTACTTCACTTTTATCATAACTTCTCTGTCAAGATATTCTACCTTACTCAAGGCCTTGACAATTTGTCTTTGGATTTAGGAGCCTGCCCAAAAACATAGGAGCCAGTGGCTGAGACCCCAACTCCGACTGTCTCTTCTGAAGATGAAGAGCGGAGGGTGGTGGAGAGATCTCTTCTGAGGTCCACTGCAACTCCTTTAGGGTCTAATTATTTACTATATATGTTTTCCTATTTCATAGCCAAGGGAAAATAAAGCTTAGTAAATTAGGCCCTTAATGTACACCCGCAGGGCACTAGTAGAAATACACAGGCAACTTTCCCCCTCTCTCTGCCCTTTCATCACCCAGTCTCATGCTCACTGTCCTCCCCACATTCTGTTGTCACCCAATCTCATGCTTACTCACTCCTCCTCCATGCTGTCATCACCCAGTCTCACTCTCTCCCCCGCAACCTTGTGGTCACCTGGTCCCCTCCTCTTTAAAATTGGCTATTCCCAAGTCACTAGCCCAGCTAGCCCTCATAACCCATAAAACCAGTCAACCCCCCCCCCCATAGTCTCTCCCTGCACCCCTGCAAACCAGTCAGATATTTTGTGCTGCCCCTCCATTTTATTTCTTTTCCTTCACCTCTGTTTTTGCTATTTATGATTGTGAGTGGGGTAGGCAGTGTGCAACTGTTTGTATCTATGAATTTAAGCTGGACACTTGTATTTTTTTCCCTAAGAATGTTTAAGTGAATTGAATTAGTTTTTGAATTGTTTATCCCATTTTTCATGGACCTTTTTTCATTTTTCTTTTCATGTATTTTTATTCCATGGTATTTTTTTTTCCTGCATATATTTTTTTACCGATTAATAAGAATCCATCATTTCACACAGGAAAGGAAGCAGTGGAATTTGCAAACAAGAAAAAAAGGTCTTCAAAGAACTAGATCAGTAAACCAGGAACAACAAGTGGCAAATGCATAAATACAGTAGGAAATACAAAGTGTTACTCCAGGAACCATATATCGATCAAATCAGTTCACATGAGTGGTTAAGGAGAGGCAAACTAAAACCTAAGGATGAGAGACTGATAGTAGCAGCCCAGGACAGTGGATTACAGATGAGATGGTTTACAGCTAGCATAGAAGAAAATGGGAAAACTGACATGTAGATTCTGTAGGGAAGAGCTGGAAACATTTCCCCATCTCATAGCTGGCTGTAAAGTTCTGATGGGAGAAGATTTCTATACAGAAAGGCACAATAAGGTGGCCCATCTCATCCACTGGAAACTTTGTAAGCATTACAGCATTACTGTACTGGATCCACCTGGGACATTCCTATTCTAATCCATGAAAAAGCTCAGTGCGAGAAGCGTGGACATTGTGGTGAAGGAGAAGACAGAAGAACAGCATTAATTATAGAGGTTTCAGTACCAAGAGGTTATTCTGTGCATCTAGTGCAGAAAGAGAAGATTTCCAAGTATGAAGAAATGTAGTCAGAGACTAAGAAAATGTGGCAAAGGGTTACAGAAATTGTTCTCATTGTAGTGAGTGCCACAGGCTTGATTAAAGGAATTTTCAAGCACACCTTGATAAAGTGCCTATATTAGATCTTATGAACTCCCGACGAAAGCTCTCTTTGGCTACTCCTGCACGGCAATAGTTAGCAAATAGGCCCCTTTCAAAGTAATAGGGTTTGTGTTAAATATCATGCATTAACACATTCACACGTGTTAGTAAATGTAGTTGTTAGATGGTAAGCCCTCTGGGCAGGGAAATATGTATTGCAGTTGAATTGTAACATGTCTTAAGAATAGGTTTGGAAAAGCGACGGATCAAATGTAAAGGTGCACACATTTAAACGTGCATATATAAGCCGAGACCTATATAGACTGTGGCAATGATATGTCAGATTTCCAAGTCCAGCTGTGAATGGTCTGGATATTTCCTATCCTATTGATGGCCTGTCCAAATAGGAGTGATTGTTCAACACTCCCAGCAGCTTTGGATTTAATCTAAACCCTGTTCCTGAATCCTAGGTTGTGATGTTCAAACACGTTCCTAGCCCAGACAGCATAATTTCTTCCCCTCATATCATTTATTATCCTCTCTTTGACCCTTAGGACGGGGCCTCATGCATTCTCCCTGCTTGTTACGCTGTAAACACAATTTTAGCCTATTCAATAGTTTTTTCTACAGTCTTTGTATATGTACAGTGTGGTGTCTACTGATGGCCCTGTTTAAATAAAATCATTATAATGACATTATCTTAGGCAGTTATCAGTTTCTCAAATAACTGAATGTATAAAATTTAGAAGCACTCACCCCAATGTGGTTGCATTGCAGTCTGTTGGTATCTGAGACTCTGCATTGTACAGACAAAGCAAGAGAGAGACGGAAGTAGTGCTTTGTGTGGGTGACAGCACTTGGGGAGAGGGATGTGGTATGTGGGAAGGTAGAGGGGTTGCAGCTTTCAGCTATAGACTCTATAAATTCCATGATGGGAGGAGATCTTTTCATTTTCTTTTTCAAAAAACTTTGTTGGCATGACAATCGCTACGTGTGCTGCCAAAGTAAAAGGAAAAGGGTACAAAGGATTTTTGTAAGCGTTGCACCTACAGAGGTGCTCTACCCAACCACAGCCTTCACCCCCTCCCTCCCCCGTGGTGTTCATCCCACTTCTTTCCAAACTTGAGTCAATGAGAACATTGCTGAGACAGATGGAGAGTTTAGAGGCACAGCGGCTGCAGATAAAGAAAAAAATGAAAAGTTTCCAAACCTGACAGTCTGACAAACTAGCCTGGATGGAAACCATGGGCAGTGAAATGGGGAGGCAGTGGTGATGATGCAGCAGGCCCCCACTGAAAGCACAGGTGTGCATTGTACACCAGTCATAAATAGTTTTCCATATCTTCACTATAAAAATGATGCCAACTTCCTGGCCAGAGACTTGGGTTTCTTTGTACCCTGGTATAGGATGCCAGCTGAATGTAGCAGTAGAGCTGAATTCATAGCTTAATATGAGCCCACAATGATTTTCGTCACACACACACACGTTTCTGAGTTTCCTCTGCTGATTTTCCCAAGTATAGATCAGTAAAATGTCTCTTCTTGCTCTCCATGTTGACAAATACACCTGTGTATAAGGACGTGAAGGAATGCATGTGTATTTGTCAACACAGAGAGCTAGAAAAGCCATTTTACAGATCTATACTCCGTTAAAATCAGCTAACAGTGTTACAATATGGAACAGCACAGGCAGTCACCAAGAGGAATCACCAGGTATAGCTGCTGCTGTCACCGTAGATGGATTGTCCAGATTCCAAAATCTGGCTGTCCTGGGGGGAATTTTGGAGTGGAGGAGTAGCCTAATGGTCAGAAAAGCACGGGTGCCAGGGTTCAGGTCCTACTTTTCCCACTGACACTTCTTGTGCTAGTGTTATACACTGCTAGGCAGAGAATTAGGCTGTTTCTGAGTCATGAGCTATGATGCTATGAGACAGGCAGCAGCCACAACTCCAGGGGAAAGGGAATTACAGCCCATAATTGTAGGAGTCCAGAAGGAGCCCCGGTACAAGTACTCCAGTGGAGAGCTTTGCTGCAGTGAGGTAGTAGGAGCTATAAAATAGGGGACAAAACATTGTACAGTTGCACTAGCCAGGGTCAGGGAAACCCCATCAACCTTTCTGCCACTGCCACCTCATGCAAAAAAAACAAACAAATAAATAAACATTTCTCTGCAGGCTGGATCTGGTGGCAGGAATTAAAAATACCGAGGGCCAGAACTGCCCTGCAAGCTGTCATTTGGTGACACATGGGTTAAGGTACCAAGAGCAAACAAGATGGTGCTGTTGTCTTATTTCACCAGCAGATGCTGCTCTTTACTCACTTTTAGGCACCTTAGTTTTTCCTACAACTGTAGGCAGTCCAGGGTACCTGGGGCCAACTTGGAAACAGTAGGCAGGGCCTTGTAATTCTGATTTATTTTAAGACAAGTAAGTTTAAAATTGGAGTTTGATGAGCCCATCCTGTGCCTGAGCTATACTTTCCAGTCATGTGCCTCAGAGGTGGCTATATGCATATTTTTCAGGTGTAACGGACAGCTGAGCTTCACCTCTGATGGGGCAGTGCTGTACAAGCCTGGTTCTCATTAGCAGTGATGAGAACAAATCCTGATCGCTCTGATACAGGTTAGGGATTAAGCATGCTTCAAGGCCTCAATAAGAATGAGATATGTAAGTAAACCAAAAGTCATTGCTAGTTTGTCTTGGCTGGTCTCATAAAAACCAGAGCGACAAGGCTGCCCAGTTCCAGAAGGGGTTTTTCAGTTCTGGTTTTGAATTTCCAATGCATGGTGGTACTTGTAGTCCCTGATAAGTCTATATGATGGCTATAATATTGATTGATAAAATAAACAAAAAATAAATAATTTAACAGGTTTTTTATACCCTTGATCATTTCAGTCAAAGCAGTTTCCATTGTAACTTAAACTTGGTAATATAAATTAAATAGGGACATTGATAATGGATTTTTCTGAGGTAATGGAAGTTAAGTGACTTGCCCAAGGCCACTAAGGAGTATTAATGGGAACTGAAGCCTAGTCTCTTGGTTCCCAAGCCAGTGTTCTAACCATTAGGCTACTCCTCCAAGCCACACCTTTTTATTAAATTCACTAAATGCATTTTTGATTAGCTTTCCAGTCCAAGGTTGTAACCAGGGCTGGCCCCTCCATTGTGCGATAATGTTGTTCACACAGGGCCCCGCGCTTCAGGGGGCCCCGTGCAAACACCATTATGGCACACCAGATAGCTTCAGAGGGAGCCGGAGAAGCCCGTGCGAGGCCCAGGCTCCCTCTGTACAACCGCCAGCGTGAAGATCCTTTTCCTTCAAACTGGCGACTGTTTCTGTGAAGCTGCGATTGCTGGGAAAGGTTAAAGGGCATGCCTTTAACTTTTCCCAGCATTCGCGATGTCACAGAAACAGCCGCCAGCGTGAGGGAAAAGGGTCTTCACGCTGGCGGTTGTACAGAGGGAGCCGGGGCCTCACGCGGGCTTCCCCGGCTCCCTCTGAAGCCCCTCAGACAACCATGGGGCTTGTTGGGGGGGGGGCAAGGACTGGATGGGCTGTGATGGGGGGGCTAGGACTGCAAATGGGCTGTGATGGGGGGGACCTGGACTAGAAATGGGCTATTTGGGGGGGGGGACTGCAAATGGGCTGTGATTGGGGGGGGGGGAACCTGGACTGGAAATGGGCTATGGTGGGGGAGGGGAACTTGGACTGGAAATGGGCTGTAAGGGGGGGGGGGACCAGGACTGGAAATGGGTTATGGGGGGGGGGGGGATGTGGACTGGAAATGGGCTGTGATGGGGGGGGGAACCTGGACTGGAAATGGGCTATGGGGGGGACTTGGACTGGAAATGGGCTGTGATGGGGGGGCCTGGACTGGAAATGGGCTATGGTGGGGGAGGGGGGAACTTGGACTGGAAATAGGCTGTGATTAGGGGGGCTAGGACTGCAAATGGGCTGTGATGGTTGGGGGGGAACTTGGACTGGAAATGGACTGTGATGGTGGGGGGGGGGAACTTGGACTGGAAATGGGCTATGGTGGGGACGAACGTGGACTGGAAATGGACTGTGATGGTGGGGGGGGCCTAGGACTGGAAATGGGCTGTGATGGTGGTGGGCGGGGGGGCAAGGAAATCAAATCGGTTGTGATGGTGGGGGGAAAACAAGGACTCGAAAAGGGCTTTGATGGGGGGGGGGACCTGGACAGGAAATGGGTTATTGGGGGGGGGTAACTTGGACTGGAAATGGGCTGTGATGGGGGGGACCTGAACTGGAAATGGGCTATGGGGGGGGACTTGGACTGGAAATGGGCTGTGATAGGGGGGCCTGGACTGGAAATGGGCTATGGTGGGGGGAGGGGGGAACCTGGACTGGAAATAGGCTGTGATTAGGGGGGCTAGGACTGCAAATGGGCTGTGATGGTTGGGGGGGGAACTTGGACTGGAAAAGGGCTTTGATGGGGGGGACCTGGACTGGAAATGGGCTATGGGGGGGGGGGTAACTTGGACTGGAAATGGGCTGTGATGGGGGGGACCTGGACTGGAAATGGGCTATGGTGGGGGGAGGGGAACTTGGACTGGAAATAGGCTGTGATTAGGGGGGCATCACCTAGTCTGCCACATGCCACTGTATTGATGCCTTCGCCACTGCCCTGGTGAGAAGGATGCAAAACTACATCACCTTCCTCACCACGCCTGAGCAAAGACAGGAGACGATGCAGGTATTTTATGATATAGCTGGCTTCCCATCTGACATTGGCATAATTGACTGCACACATGTTGCACTGAGGGCACTGAGTCAGGACCAGAGGGCATTCAGAAACTGTCTCAATTACAACTCCATGAATATGCAGGTGGTGGTCAATGCCCACATGCTCATTACTGATTGTGTATCCGGTTCTTGGGCTCCTGCCACAATGCATTCATCCTGTTGGACTGGATCAATCAGCAGCCACAGGACACTTTGGAGATGCATGGTTGCTTGGTGAGTGGATGGAAAGTGAGTCATACATGCAACTCTGTGGGGAGGCACCCTGGAATGGGATCCATGCAAGTGTGCTATGATATCTGAGAAGCCCCAACACAAGTGCATAGTCTGATGACAGATTTGAGGAGCCAGGATGAGAGGATACCCATAGGTGATATAGTCACAGGGGAACACTTCTCAACAGTTACCGGGACAGGTATGCATAACAGCAAACCAGAGATGGAAAAGCCCAAGAATGTGCATAAGCAGGACATTCTGGAGATACGGCAGGACCCAGAGCATCAGGTAAGCACCTACATCCTGCACATTGCTCGCCGGGAACAGTCACCAGAATGCCCAGCCACATGTCACAGTCCTGTGAAAGGCACAATCAATATGTCCACCATCCCACTCCGCCAGCCCCAACACACCTTGCACAGTTGCTTTATTGATGTGGGCCTGTCTCTGGAGGTTTTCCACCTTCTGGTGGTGCTGCAAGAGGGCCTCCTTGCTCAACACCAACATCCTAGGCCTGATGGGAAGCCAAGAACTGGCAACATGTGCTGGACATGGAGGCCCTGTAAGCTGCCATCTCCTTGGGGAGCCAGAGCTGTGCGTCCCTGTGCTGTTGCTCCATCATGTGTTGGTTGAGCAGTAGGGATGACAAACCAGCAACCAATGCCATATGGCAGAACAATCTAACTTGTCACACTTCAGACAGGGAACAGGAGCTACTCACTCTCCTATGTGGCAGGAGTGGAGCTATCATGGCCTACAATTCCTGTGATGACGATGTCATCCATGAACTACAGCACCTGCTCTTCAAGGGATCTCAGTGGCTAATGGTGTTCTTCTGGCAGCTTGCTGTTTGTGGCCCTCTTCTATTTGGAACTTTGCCATTCCACCCGCCACTTCTTTTTTGAAGTCCTCCACATCATGGTTGTGGTGGGTGGTGCACCATATTCTGGCCAGTCTGCTGCCAGCCACGTTGTTGGGTGCTGGCATCCTCAGAGGCAAACAAGGTGGCATGCTCCTTAATGATGAGCCCCAGGGCCATGGAGGCCTCTGAGGGTCTGAAGTTTGCTTTCCAAATGCGCTTCATAGTTCTCTGTGCTGCCTAAGATATCCCAATGGCTAAGCGCGATGGAGACAGAAGGCTACCCGTGTAAGGATTTAAAATAAGTGGTTATGACTTCTCATCCAGGGAACACCCCACCCAAAAGAATAAGATAAACCCATGTAAGATTTCCGAACAGGAAGTTCAAATATTGGTGCTAATGGACAGCACCGGAAGCTGCCATATCCGTACAAGATGATAAACAGCGATATTCAATAAATAAGATATGCCATACTGGGTCAGACCAAGGTCCATCAAGCCCAGTATCCTGTTTCCAACTGTGGCCAATCCAGATCACAAGTACTTAGCAGTTTCCCCAGAAGACACAGGTTCCGTGATGCTTGTATTGGGACAAGCAGTGTATTTCCTGGGCCCCCTTTAATAATGGTTTATGGACCTTTCCTCTAGGAATTTGTCTAAACCTTTTTTAAACCCAGCTACACTAACAACTTTTACTACAACCTCCAATAACAAATTCCAGAGATTGATTACACGTTGAGTAAAAATATTTCTTCTTATTAGTCTTATATGGGTTACACTGTAGCTTCATTGCATGTCCCCTAGTCTTTCTACATTTTGATGGTGTAAACAACCAATCTACGTTAACCCGTTCCACTCCATTCATTAATTTATAGACTTCTATCATATCTCCCTCAGCCATCTCTTTTCCAGGTTGAAGAGCCCTAACCTTTTTAGCCTCTCTTCATAGGGGAGCCAAGAAGACTGTTGGGCACAGCATGACTATACCACATCACATTGATGTACTATTCCCATTACCCTCCTGACATTTTCTGCAGCATTGTGGCACAAAATTAAGCCTGTTTGGTCTTTGTGAATGAATACCGCAACAAGACTGTTAAGACGTTGAGCAAAACCATTTGCTATCAACTTCATGTTAGTGTTCAGGAGGGAAATCGGTCTGTAAGAACCGGGTAGTGTCTGTTTTTTCCCCTTTTTATGGATTAGGGTAATGTGGGACTCCAAAACGAACCTGACCAGATTAAACACCCTACACAAGAGCACAGAAAGGATCCTGCCAAAGGTTTTATAAAATTCAACGGGGAACCCGTCTGGGTCAGCCACCTTGCCCAACAGCAGCCTGTCAATGGCCTGCTGCATTTCCAGGACCATGATTGAGCTATCTAACCACTCCCTTTGCTCACCAGTGAGTTGCCTCTCCACCTTACACAACAGTTACTCTGCAATCTAGTGGGCATCCTTCGTGCACTCCGAGGTGTACAGCATATTATAAAACTGGGCAAAAGCCTGCTCAATACCCTCCCAATCATGATGGATCATGATGTTTTGACCATTCAGTGACAATATACAGGTAAGTTGAATTTGCAGTACTGTGTGCTGTTTTAGGATAAACGGGTAAATGGGAAATCATCCTCAGTGGCCGCTTAGCAAATGTAGCTGGGTAGATAGAATATCATGCTTGCTACACGATTAATTACTAAAAAGGGCAACTGGACTGGTCTATGGCTACAGGCCCATAACTACAGCCACTGCAGGGTTACAGTATACAGTGATTTGGAATGGTCCATGCACGTGGCAGCTATACCTTGCTCCACTACACTGGTATGGGTAGGTGTAGATTGGTCAGTAGACAAATATAGTCAGGGCAACATATCTGTAGTTGATGAGGTCTGTGGCTGCTGCTATAGGCACATTGCTGTAAGGCAGGAACTGCAGTTTGGGGTGATGGAACAGGGAGGGTGAATGCTGTGTGTACTCTCAGCACGGTACACCACAGGTGTTCACTGCAGAGCTGTGTGGGGATGTATAGGAGGTGTGGTCAGTGGGGAGGCTGTGCAAATATGCCATATGGCCTGTAGGCTGGGTACACTCAGATATGGGCATGGAGTTGTTACTCAGTATTGGACTCCTAGGCGGAACACACTCCCTTGCCCCCTTATGGCTTGGAGAGTCTGCACTTTTGCTGTGAATGGCCTGCCCTTGCTGCCCTCCAGATAGTGCAACCCTCACAAAACACACATTTTGCTGTGCTGCTGTTCAGATACTGTGTACAGTTGCTATGCAGTTCGAGAGTAGCTATGGTATCCACAGTCCCAGACCTGACAGAATACTGCAATGGTTGTGAGCATATAATGCCCTCCTGACATAGTGCCCATACCCTCACACCCAAGACACTCTGGTTATCTCTCCGTGGCATAGCAAGTGATGTCTGTCATCCCCATGGTCCAACATACACAGCCTTTGCAAGGTCCAATGTGGCCAGTGCTCCGCAGAGGTGACATAGGGGTCTGTTCCTGGTGTGAGGGGCAGCACCACCTCTGCCACACTATTAGCAAGCATCATCAGTATGGTCAGTCTTGCCACCTATGTCACTCATTGCTGGCTGTGCTGCACGTGCCATGTGGCAGCAGATAGGAAAGGTTTAAAAGGTTAGGGTTCTTCACCTTGGAAAAGAGACGGCTGAGGGAAGATATGAGAGAGGTCTATAAATTAATGAATGAAATAGAATGGGTAAACGTAGATCAAAAAGTAGAAAGACTAGGGGACACGCAATGAAGCTACAATGTAACCCATTTAAGACTAATAAGAGAAAATATTGTTTTCACTCAATGCATTATCAAACTCTGGAATTCATTACTGAAGGATGTAGTAAAAGCTGTTAGAGTAGCTGGGTTTAAAACGGGTTTGGACAATTTCCTGTAGGAGAGGTCCATAAACCATTATTAAAGAGGACCCAGGAAATCCACTGCTTACATAGTAACACAGTAAAGTGGAGGCACATTCCAAGTTCGCCATCCAGGCCCTGTGCGCCGGATCGGAAGCGGGATGCACAGAGGCAGACCCGATTCTGATCACGCAGGGACTAGAAGTGCCCCGCGGGTTCGGAATCGGGTCTGAGCCTGTACGTGTAGGCTGGGACCCAATTCAGATCGGCCTGCACATACAGGGCCCCGCCCGGCTAACTCAGCCAGGCTCCTGAATGGAGCCAAGGTGCCATGGTGTCCCATTGCCATGGCAGCACTGCTCCATTCAGGAGCCTCAATCCCCGGCCACCAGCCACTTGTTCCTTTCCCTGCAGCCTGACCCCTGATCTGGCCTCCCATGGCCAGGCTCAGGTTAAGGGGAACCCTCTGCAGCCCCTCGCCCCACTTCTGGCACCCAGGCCTGCCGTCCCCCGTCCAGTCTGCTGGCCCTGGACGTACAGGGCCGACTTCATAATCGGCTTAGTATGTCAGGGGCCGCAGACTGCCCACTGCCCGCCCTCACCCTGCCTCTGTGACACCCCATCCCCCCCCATCAAAGCCTCCCTATACAAACTCATTGTTCATATGGGGAGGGTTTAATCGGGGATGGCAAGGGGGATGAATAGCTGGGATGGACGTCACAATGGGATGTCCATCCCTGCTATTCCCGTGTCACAATAGACCCCATAGTATATGACAGCAGATAAAGACCAGTATGGTCCATCTAGTCTGCCCAGCAAGGCAGCAAGAGTAGGTGCACCTTCCACTCCATGCAGGTCACCCCTCCCCATGCCTTTGTTTAGGAGTGTACCCACCACTCCGTCCAGATCACCCCTATTTGTTTAGATATAAGAGATAGTTATGTTTATTTTGATTTTATCCTGTTGCTATAAAGGGATCCACCGTGTCTGTCCCATGTCATTTTGAATTCTGTCACTGTATTTGCCCTCACCACTTCCATTGGGAGGGCATTCCAAGCATCCACCACTCTTTCAGTGAAAACGTACTTCCTGATATTGCCTTTCAGTTTACCCCCTTGCAGCTTTATGTTATGCCCTCTAGTTTTACAGCTTCCCCGTCTTTGGAAGAGGTTTGTTTGTTCATTAATACTCTATAAGTATTTAAAGGTCTGAATCATATGTCCCCTGTCCCTCCTCTCCTCCAGAGTGAACATATTTAGGTCTTCAAGTCTCTTCTCATAAGTTTTATGACACAGACTCCAAATCATTTTGGTCACCTTCCTCTGAACCATTTCCAATCTTTTTATATCCTTTGCGAGATACGGTCTCCAAAACTGAACACGATATTCCAAGTGAGGCCTCACCAATGACTTGTACAAAGGCATTAGTACCTCCTCCTTTCTGCTGGCAATTCCTCTCTGTATGGAACCCAGCATCCTTTTGGCTTTTGCCACTGCCTTGTCACACTGTTTTGCCACCTTGAGATCCTCAGAAACAGTCACTCTGAGGTCCTTCTCCTTGTCCATGCACACCAACCTCTCACCCTCTAAAGCATTCAATTCCCTTGGATTTCTGCTTCCCAAGTGCATGACACTGCACGTCTTTACATTAAATCTTAACTGCCAAGAATTAAACCATTCTTCCAGCTTTTGTAGATGTTTTCTCATGTTATTCACTCCCTTAGGGGAGTCCACTCTGTTGAAAATGTTCATGTCATCTGCAAAAAGACAGTCCTTCAGCAATATCACTCACAAATACATGCAACAGTACCAGTCACAGGACCAAACCCTAATCACTTCCCTTTCATCCTAGTGAGTTACATTTACCTTCACCTTCTGTTGTCTGTCAGTCAACCATTTTCTAATCCAGGTCACCACCTTGGGACCCATCCCAAAGCTGTTTCATTTATTGATAAGTCTCCTATGAGGAACAGTATCAAAGGCTTTGCTGAAATCTAGGAAGATGACATCCATCACATGCCCTTGTTCTAGTTCTCTGGTCACCCAGTCAAAGAACTCAATCTGATTTGTTTGGCAAGATCGTCTTTGGTAAAACCATGCTGCCTCAGATCCTCTTGGTTTTGAGAAAGTCCACTATTTGCTCTTTCATGAGCGCCTCCATTACTTCTCACTACTGAGGTAAGGCTTACTGGCCTATAGTTTGTCACTTCTTCCCTATTACCACTTTTGTGAAGAGGTACCAAATCAGCCCTTCTCCAGTCCTGTGGAACTTTTCCTGTCTTCAAGGATCTATTTAAAAAATCCTTTAAAAGCCCTGCCAGAACCTCTCTGAACTCTTTCAGTATCTGGAATGTATCCCATCCGGTCCCATGGCCTTGGTCACTTTCAGTTTTGCAAGCTGTTCTAACACATAATCTTCAGTGATTGGTGTGGTATCTACTCTATTCCCATTTGTCTATTTGTCAATCACAGGTGGTCCTTCTCCAAGATTTTCTTTAGTAAAAATAGAACAGAAGTATTTGTTTAGCATTTTCTTTTTTCCAATATCACTTTCCACAAATCCTTTTCCGGCACTTTTGAGCACCGCAGTTCCACCTCTGATCTTCCTCCTCTCCCGAACATACCTGAAAAACATTTTGTCACCACACTTCACATCTTTAGTCATCTTTTCTTTTGCTTTTGCTATCCTTATTTCTCTTTTTGTCTCTTTTAACTTTATCCTGTATTTTTTTTTTGTGTTCCTCTAACTTCTGAATTTTGTGAAAGCTGTGATTTTGCCTTTATTTGTGCAGCCACTTCTTTGGAGAACAAAATAGGTTTCCTTTTCCTCTTGTTTTTATTTACTTTCATTATATATGTATCTGTTGCTCCTTTTATTGCCTCCTTTAGTTTAGCCCATTCTAATTCCACTTCCCTTATCCCCTCCCACCCTGCCAACTTCTCCTTCAGGCACTTGGCCATTTTACTGAAGTCAGCGTTTTCGAAGTCTAGGACTTTGAGCTTGCTATGATTGGACTGCACCTTGGCTTTTATCTAAAACCACACCATGTGATGATCGCTGCTGCTCACATGGGCATCCACCCGGATATTTGACACACTATCTCCATTGGTGAGTACTATATACAGCATTGTGCTTTCCCTGGTCGGTCGGGACAAGCATTGTGGAAACTATGTGCCTTTTTGGGAACCTGCCAGGTACTTGTGACCTGGATTGGCCACTATTGGAAAAAGGATACTAGGCTTGATGGACCTTCGTCTGACTTCGTATGGCATTTCTTATGTTCTGATGCTCTCACATGGCTGCAACACTTTTCCTCCCCCAGCATTTCCACCATGTGAGTGATGACATGTACACCAACTTGGCCTGTGCCCGTGACGTACTATATGTGTAGACCCAGGCCCCAACAATAACTCAGCACCCCACATATGCCATGACCTGTACAATGCAACCCACAATCACCCACACTTATGTGGCAGCCACCCACTTATGTTGCTGGAGACAATGATGACACAATGAGGTACAAACACAGGACTTTTATTTGTAACATCACAGCACATGAACAGAGAAACAAAAATTAACACATCTCACTACCTAGCCCTTAGAGCAAAACCCACCAAACTTTCCCCACATGCTACCCCTTCTCCCACACCCATGCCTCTATGGGCCAAGGGGACCCTTCCTACGGCTCTTCAGGGCCTGCACAAAGGCCTATAGGCCTCTGCAGATGGCCCCTGCAGACTCCACCACAGCCTCCCTCAGAAGGCACAGCTCCTCTGCCACACTAGCCATGATGGCCATGTGCTCTGGAAGGGGGGCTGCTGAGTGAGCCGGGCCTGAGCCTGCCTGGGCCATTTCTGGCCCCTGCTCATGCCGGGGGACCTCAGTATTTGCAGTGCCCCCGACTGCAGCCATAACCTTCCCTGAGGGTGAAGGATGCCACAGTGGGGGAACAAAGCTCAGCTGGGGAATGGGAGGCACTGCAGACACCTCCTGCCCCTCTAGGGCTTCATCTTTAATATTCATAGCTTGCCCCCTTGTCCCTGGCATATCCTGGTGGCTCACTTGGGGCATGGACACCCTTCTTGCCATGCCCCTCCTACACCACATTTAGGTCCCCATCCCCTTGGCTGTCATGGGACAATAGCTGCTCCTCCTCCTCTGCTTCCTCCTCCTCTTCCTTGCTGTCCTCTTCTTCCTCTCACTCAGCCTCTTCGGCCTCTTCTAGTGCAGCCTCTGGGACCTCTACCAGGGTCTAATCCTCTCCCTCCCTCTCGGAGGTGCCATTGGTAGTGGTCATGCTTCTGCAAGGCCTGGTCCTTGTTGAGCAGGCTGGTGCTGTGACTGCCGCTCCTGCAGCTGCTGTGGGTATCTGCCTTGGTTCCTGTCACAGACCCTGTTCCTTGGCTTCTCTGGCTGTAAACAGAGAGATAGTGGCCCATAACATTGGTGTAACATCATACTTACAAGAGATGGATAGAGCAGACACATGGACACATACACACACACACACACTGGCTACTGTGCATGCATACTCCATGGGTCTCCAACATGACTACACATGTGCTCTTCGATGAGCTGCACATATGTCCCCCAGACATGCTGCTGTGTGAGTGGTGGGTCCCCTCACATGCTGACTGATCTCTCATGGCTGGCCAGAAATGGTCAGTATATAATGGTCCACTGCATGGAATGTGTGCTTCTGTACGTTGATTCCACTGAGTGCACCATATACATGTGACCTCCAGCATTCTGCCTTGTCCTTTCAACCATTGTAATGGCTCTCAGCACCACTCAGTACAATGTTTACATGGGTTTCAGTCTACCCCCACTCAATTACATCACAACAGCCCCTGGGGACACATTTGCCACCATGGCTGTGCTGAATCTGACACAGCTGGCTATGTGTGAGCCATGTGGAAGGCATGCACTCAGACTGACAGCATGCACTGTGTGGACCTCTGTGCAGTCAGATCTCTGTGCAGTGTATGTGCTAAGATTAGTTAGTTGCTCTCAGTCACTGTGTAGCTGATGACACATGTAGTGGACCCATGAGGCATGCAGCACGCCTATAATGCTATGCAAGCTACATATCTGATGTTATGAACAAGTGTAGGCCTTCCATTCCATCATAACTGTCATTCCTGATGGCACATGGGGACTACCATGTGGCTCACTTACCTGCATCTGCTGCGACCTCCTGCGGTGGTGCTGTATCAGATCAGACCTCTGCCGCTGCATAGTTCTGAAGCGGCACTTCAGTGCCTCCAGTGTCCGGCGTACCCCAAACTCACTATGGAAGAGAGGTTAAGGATCAGATCTGCACCCTTTTGTGCTCACATTTGACCAACAGTGCAATCACATACACAGCTGTTTACAATTGACCTATGCACACTAGCAGCAGGGGCATATGCGTCTATTCTCATTGGGCAGTTCACCATATTTGTCAGTTGTTATACTTTTGTGTACCCAGTACCATGGTTCCCACCCATCCCTGTATCACAGTGGTGTCAGCTGCTAGAAAACGCTTCCAGAACCTGTGACAATGGTACAGATTTGGCCCCTGGCAGGTCATATTTTGCTGCTCTGTATGAATCTCATTAGTTTATGCCACTAAATGTGGGGCGACAAGGACACTACCTAGTAGCTTTCACTAGCATCCCCGCATTGTCCTTAGCCTTTCCCAGTCCTCTGAGTATCAGTACAGTGTGGCTGTCACCTCAACCCTGCATCTCTTTCCTCAGATACATGTGGTTCCCCTCTGGACCCCATAGGCTCATGTCCCTTCTGCATCTGCCCCCTCACTGCCCCTACCAAAAAAAACCCTAGCCCATACACCCTGTTATGTGCCTCTACTTTCTATACCATGTCACTTCCTTACCATTTCCAACCTCATACCCACTCTGTTCCATCTCATCTCATCCATGCACGATGACACCATCCCCCTCACTCTGCTGCCCTGGACCTCCTCCCCTTCCCTCTCACTCTTCCTAAACCCCTTGTAATCCCTATATCATCCCAACTCCTTCTGTACCTCTCTCTTGGACACCACTTTCAGAGTATTCAGGCATGGCTTGTGGTTTTTCATATATTTCAGTTGCATGTGTGTTATTGTTGCACAGAGCCAGCTTTCTGATACTGTACATGACTCACAGCTGCACAAGATGTGGTGATATGTGGGGACCAGGGGCCTTGGTGAGGACATACTAGGGAATCAACATCTGTTCCCATCTGTTTAATTTAATGTTCTCCAAATGTTCATAGCCAGCGCTTATGATTTCTTAAGGAGGCTGGGCAATTGCATCATGCCACAGGATAAGAGCTACAATAACAAAAGTGATACCCCCACAACAAGCAAAACCTGAAATAGCCCCCAGAGCTATTACATTTCTCCTGCTGTGGTCAATAACCTGTGGCCCATGCACTTGCAGGACATCCTCGATAAGAGGGAGCTATTGTGTCCTCCTATGTGATGTCTACAGCTGCATACTGTTGTAGGCAACCTGGGATGGCAGGGACCTGCATTAAGAAGTGCGAAACCTGGCAGAGTCAAAAACCAGACACATGGTGCTGACCACAGCATATGCTATGAACCATTCTCACTGTTTGCATGCACAGTCCCACAGCTAGACCTGTGGTAATGTGTTACTTCTGACCTGCTGCTCTGCCCATTCCCTCACTCTCATCCCTGGGCCTACATAAGCCATTGGCTACTCACCTCCATATAGCCATTGAGAGGTGCAGATTGGCCCTAGGGTGGGCCCTGGGGTACTACATCCCCCCCCCTCCCCCAGACCTCAGCACCATCTTGGCAAGGGCCTCAGCTTCAGCGGAGCTAAAGTTTACTGTATGCCAGGCCGCCATAGTGCTGCTGTGTATCTGTCCAGCTAGAGGGGGCTCCTGCACGGACAATATGTGGAAGGTCATAACCAGGCATGAGGAAACAGTACACAGGTAGGTGGATCTCCAAACCCGGGTAACCGCTCATAACCAGGTAACATCTCCCTGTACACACCATACCAGTATAAAGTGGGATTGTGCAATCTTGCCTGCTTACCAGGCAGCTCTACCCATGCACCGTAGAATATTTTGCCTTACCCACATTTTGTATCATTGCGTGGTTATGGCTTTCCCTCTGCACCCTGCATGGTTTATGGATCGATATTTTTGTATGCCCCTTTGCGTGGGTATATCGAACATCTTTGCTTGCGTTCTACTTGCATAGCCAGATTTGGCCACAGGGAGATATTCACCCATCGCCACCCATATTCCATCCTTGCCCGCTTGTGCATCGCTGCATTTCATGCACTTTTCTGAGCGGGGTTTTTTAGCCGGGTTTTGGCTTCTTCAGTGCCTCCTGCAATATCAGGCCCTAAGTTACTACAATAAAAAGGTGTTACCTTATTAGGCATGTTTTGCTAAGATGAAAATGCCTATTGACGAGAGTTCAACAGCAGGAGAATTGCCTGTCCATAAGCATACATGTGCAAACAAACATGCATATGGAGCCAACTCACAGTTCAGCAGCTTCTTTCACAGCAGTCGACTTTCTGAATGGTGGAGCTGCGTGGGACAGAAAGTCTGCGCTGATCAGTCTGAACTTCTGCCCCATGTGGATCCACCATTCAGAGAGCCAATCATAGTGCAAGAAGCCTTGCGACATTTTCGAGGAGCTGCAGCCAGACTGGATAAGTGAAAGAGGGAATGAATTTGGCGAGGAGGAGAGTATGAGAGAGAGTGAATGAAGTCTCGGAGTCAGGGTTAGAGAGAGAGAGAGACCCTGGGTGAACCTTGAGAGAGCCTTAAGAGAGATTGAGACAGACTGGAGAAAAGTTGGTATGTATTTGGGGGGGGGGGGGGGGATGAAAAAAAAATAGACAGACTGGGGGAAGGCTGGTGGAAGGGGGTTTTGAGAGAGAGAGAGAGAGAAACAGACTGGCAAAAGCCTGAGGGGGGTTCATGAGAGAACACACACACATACATACACACAGCTCCCGACACTCTGCATCACACGCACACACAAAACACACAGCCCCTGACACTTCCCTTGACACATACACACATGCAGACCCTGACATTCCCCATGATACACACAAACGCAAGTCCTGAAACTTCCCATCCAACACACACACATGCACACAGACCATGACACTCGTGATGACACACACACACACGCATGCAGACCCCAACACTCCCCATCACACACACAGAGGCTCTGACGCTCTCCATGACAGACAAACACATGCATGCACAAAGCCCTTCACACTCCCCATAACAAAAGCATGCAGACACACATATATGCACTCTTGAGCATTCCCCATGACACAGAGAGATGCATACATCCCTAGACACACCCAATGACACACAGACAACCATACCTACTCCTTGAGACACACAGACCCTGATACTGCCCAGGACACACCCACACATGCACCTACCTTGCTCCTGATACTGACAGTGCATTGTGCTCTTCTCCCTGGTAGCGTTCCCACTATAAAACGAGCACTTTCTTCATCCTTATTTGTGGTCAAGAGCAGGTATAGGCATGGATGCCTCAACAACCAGGGCCAGATGTGCTTGTGCCTTTCTGAAACTGACATGCATTTCCCAGGCCTCTCCTTCAGCATTCCCCCATTCTACTTGGACATTCTTGACCTTTGGGACATCCATATATCCGGTTTCAAAGATATCTCTGCAATTTGGATGTCTATGTGCCCATTTTCAAACATTCAAAACATGAATAGGGCATCTAAAATAACCTGCATAAATTAGTCAAAGAGTGGCTGACTTATCACTGCTAATTAGATCATTTGAAATCTGACTCAGGGCCGGCCCATCCACTAGGCAGGCTAGGCAGCCGCTTAAGGCAGCACATGGCCTGATGCTTCTGACTCTCCTCCAACACAACTTCAGGGGGTCAGAAGCAGCAAGCCATGTGTACCGAAGCACATGGCCTCCCGCTGCTGCTGAGCCACTCCCGACCCCACCGTTGGAATCAGCAGCAGTGGGGGGAGGGTGGCTGCACAGCTTAGAATGGGGGAGGGGGCAGTGTGGCTGGGGCTTCTGCCTGGGGCAGCAGAAACCCTTGGGCCAACTCTGAGCTGACTCTTGCTCTACCCCAAACCTGGCCCTACATTATCCTTAAATTTATGAAAAATTTGCTATACTGCCTTTTTCAAAGTATGGATAGTATTGGGTCATTCAGTCAAATGTTCAGCCCAGTACTACCCATCTAAGGACTGAAAATCCACGGATAAGCCAGCTATATGTTCTCCATCTGCCAGTGGATGTATAACTAGCTTTGAATATCAGCTTCACCGTTCCCTTGTTTCTCAGTCCTCCAGTTAGCACCCGGAAGTTGAAGATCAGAAAAAAGGAAGCAGGACCCAGAGGGGATGTCATGCTGTTCTGGCAAAATATGAGTGTTTAACTTATAGTTATAATGGAGAACCTTGCATGATAGAAAAGCCTCCTGTGTGATTTTAAAGAGGAGAACATAATATTTTTCAACAAGGATCACCACATCTCCAGAGCAGAGCAGAATTTATTGCCCTTGTTCCATAATTTGTTTCTGGAGATTCCCCCAATTCTGGAGGAAAAAGATTTGACACTTTGAACAGTTCCTTGAAGGTAGGTGTATTGAAAAGGATATAAAAACAAAAGGTTCTTTGCCAACATTATGCTGGAATTGGGTTTTATGTTACACAGGATGACTTCTCTAGTGCGGAGATAGCCACCTATGTCACGTGGAAAGCAGCTTTGACAAATATTTTCCCACAGGCATAAATGTCATGCAGCATAGTTCCTTTTTGCCTCAACTAAACAAATTTCTAAATCTACTGTAACCAGCTTTTGTAGGTTCACTCATAGCTGCCATTAGGGCAGGATTAAGGCAGAGGCAAAGGAGGTACACGCCTAAGGCCCAGATGTTTAGAAGGCACCCTCTCAGATGTACTAATTCAATGGCCAAGCAGATTGTGCCCTGGTAAGTCAGTTGTTGCAAGAAAAAAAAGCTGTGGAAGGGGGAGATAACAGTCACTGAGGCAGCCATGAGGCTCTTACACAAGTGATCAGCCTGACCCTTCCCCCAAGCCATGAGGCTCTTACACAAGTGATCATCCTGACCCTTCCCCCAAGCCATGAGGCTCTTACATAAAGTAATCAGCCTGCTATTTCAGTAGACACCCTTCCCCCACTCCAGGTCTGAGCACAGTATCCCCTAGCCCAGAAACCAACAGACCAGAACACACCGGTTTGGACAGGTCACCCAGGTACCTTCCCCAGGGGCTGCTGATGGGTGGACAGGAAATACCTGTGGCAAATGGGATTATAGAATGAGTTTAAAATTGTACAGTATATAAGGCATTGAAAGACGCCCCTCGGGGCTCAGACTTTTTGTGGAGGGTACCGGCTCTCTGTCTGAACCTGTGTGCACATTAAAGATCCTGTTTGCATTCCAGCCTGTGAGTGATTGAATAAGAGCTTTTCACAGCATTTGCTATAACATTTCTGGTGCATTGGCCAGGAAACATTAAAAGAAAAGCCTCTCTCATCACACCCACGGTGGGAAGACTATTGCTTTTTGCAGGATCAGGGCCTCCACCGGTCAGGGACTGACCCCTCCAGGTGATTAACGATTCTTGGCGCCACGGGGCCCCTTTGTGCTCCGAAGGACTCTTTGACTTGTGTGGTCAGTCGGTCCCTGCGGCTGAATCCCCGATTGAAAACCGGCTGGATAGACTGGCATCCAAACTCTTCCTGATCAGAGGTCTGGTAAGTACTGCCTTACTGTTTTGGGTAGTAAATTCTGTGAACCTGTAGCGGCCCGATCACCCGCAACGAACGGTCCTAGTAGGGACCCCGGGGGGGGGGGGGGTTTCTGAAGCCACCGTTCGTCCAGTTTTGAGTAGAAATCAGAGTACCAGTAAGATAACTGCAGTATGAATTAATTTTGCTACCTTGGGCCCCTTTAAAAGGTATTTAGAGTGCAGCGCTGCCAAAAGCTATTAAAAATATTTTTGCCCCAAGCTAATTAAAAATCGTACTGACCGTAATTTGTCCGTGGTTGGATCCATTGTGGTTTTTGCACGCCGCGGGCCGGCTGGCCCCTTTAGACTGTTCCTTTTTGTGGATATTGTGTGCCGCGGGCCGGCTGGCTCTCCCCTTTGATTTGTTTTTCTTTTCTCCCCTTCTTCTCCCGTTCCCTGCTTCCCGATGCTGCCGCTGTGCTCCCGCTCCTGATCTGTGTGCCCCGATGCTGCCGCTGTGCTCCCGCTCCTGATCTGTGTGCCCCGATGCTGCCGCTGTGCTCCCGCTCCTGATCTGTGCTGCCCCGATGCTGCTGCTGTGTTCCCGCTCCTAATCTGTGTGCCCCGATGCTGCCGCTGTGCTCCCGCTCCTGATCTGTGTGCCCCGATGCTGTCGCTGTGTTCCCGCTCCTAATCTGTGCTGCCCCGATGCTGCCGCTGTGTTCCCGCTCCTAATCTGTGCTGCCCTGATGCTGCCGCTGTGCTCCCGCTGCTGATTTATGCTGCCCCGATGCCTATCCCTGTTTTTCCCTTTGGGCCCAGAGTCAGCAAAAAACAGAGTCATTGAAGGAGAAGCCTGGATGTCCATCGCTTTCCTTCTTTCCTCATCTGTGAGTGGAGAGTGAGCCGGTGTGGAGAACACGATGAGGTAGCAGCCATCTTGGGAACACCGCGTGTACGAATTCCCCTGCACCCAGGAGCAGCTGGATCGTTGTCGGGCAGTGGAATGCACGTGGAGGCAGCCATCTTGTAAAGACCACGTGTAAGCTACACTCAAATACACTTAAAGCGATTCTGGAGCTCCATCTAGTGGACATTAGCTGTATTTACCATACTACTATTCCTCATGGTTAAAGTGATCCTGGAGCTCCATCTGGTGGACATTTTAAGAATAGCTAGCTTATATATTTTTTTAACTCTTATTTAATCAAATCTGAGTGTATATTTTGTAAATTGCCAAGACCTATATTGTAAATTGTATTATTTGTCCTGAATTAAGACTAGATAGGATCTGTATTGTAAATTGCATTTTTCTTACTGTAAATTGATTTTTTTCTGAATTGAGATTAGGTTAGAAGATCTGATCCACATTGTATACTGCACTTAGTTATTGAACTAGAATTAGAGCATGGGGTCGGGAAAGTCAAAAGTGAAAACGCCCCTACAGTGCATGCTTCTCAATTTTAAATCTGGGTTTAGAGAGGATTA
Organism: Ichthyophis bannanicus; assembly: GCA_033557465.1. Lineage (NCBI taxonomy): Eukaryota > Metazoa > Chordata > Amphibia > Gymnophiona > Ichthyophiidae > Ichthyophis > Ichthyophis bannanicus. The sequence goes on along the minus strand of CM066033.1, from coordinate 734,323,099 downwards.
CGGGGTACCTCTCTCCGCCTCCAGATTATCCTTTTTGTGTGAGAGGGAATGGCCAGCCTTAGTTAAGTTATGGCCTCCCCAGGGGTCCATTGACCTGGCCACTGTGTCCTTGGTCCATCAAATTGTAGCAAAAGAGCACCCTGACCAGTTCCCATATATTGACTCATGGCTGACCATATGCCAACTCAGACCAAGGTGGCTCCAGCGCTGTCACGAGGATCAGTGTAGAGTAATGGTGGCGGCCATCGGCCGCCAAAAGGAACGGACACCCGCCCCTATCTACCAGGGACGGGACTCTCCTGATATTCCTCCACGCCCCCTCCCTCTACTTCAACCCCGTGTCCCATCCGCACCACTGCAGGATCCGCCTACAGCTGAAAGGTCAGGAAGACCTCTTCTTGGGGTGGGTGATACCAGATTTAGGGAAGATTCTACGGACTCCGGCCCCTCATCTTCAGATTCCCCTCCCACTTCTGGTGCCACCTCCAGTGCCACCATCTCCTCCCCTGAGAGCACAGAGGCTGAGCTTGAATCGTCCACCCCGGTAGCCTGCCGCCTGCGGTCGCATGATCTCCAATTGCCACTACGACAAGTACAGGGGCTCCCGTACCTTGATGCTGCTGGGCGTGTGACACTGGGACCATCCAGCCTGATTTATGTCCCTTTCTCTACCACGGACCTGTTGAACTAGAAAACCCACTATGCTTCCTATACTGAAACGCCCCAAGAACTGACAGACCTTATGACCAGTAGTATGCAAACACACCAGCCTGCCTGGTCGGACACTAGACAACGGCTTTCTACTTTGTTCGGCACAGAAGAATGAGGGTGAGGCCGCGGATACGGGGGGCCGAGGTTTCCCCTAGCCCCCAATCAATGTGCCTACTGCAAAGAGGAGGGACATTGGAAGAATGAATGTCCAAATCGTAACACAAGACGAGGGAGATACCCATCCACAAGGGGCGCGAGAGCACCTGTACGTACTACACGGGAGCAAAAACCAGTATGATGCTTTCCCGCCTCCACCGGAACCAGCCACTGAAGGCCTTGTAACCATGGAACATTATGACTCAGATGACTACTAGGCCAGACCGGGCACCAAGTTTCTGTTGGGTCCCCAGGAGCCTATGGTCAACATGAATTTAGGGGGCCGGAGAATGCAATTCATGGTTGATACCGGAGCAACGGGGGAGAGGGCCCAGAGACCTTTTTTTTCTGCAAAACCGCATGTGCCAATTGGGGGGGGACGGACCATCACTCACCAGTTCCTGTATATGCCTGAATGTCCCATACCCTTGCTGGGTCGGGATGTTCTGGCAAAACTCCAGGCCCAAATCTCATTCGGGTCTGACGGCCAGGCTGAGCTCGAAATACCCAGCCTGGGCCCAACAGTTTTGGTACTGTCCGTCCCCCGAGAAGAAGAATGGCGGTTATATGAGAACAGGCCCAAAGCTGATGTGGCTACCCCAGTTACGTGGGAATCAGTGCCCCCTCCCGTATGTGTTGAAATGAAGCCGGGAGCCTCCCCTGTACATGTGCGACAATATCCGCTGCCGCGGGCAGCTGTAGAAGGAATTCATCATCATCTGGTGCAGCTACTACAGCATAGTATCCTGCGGCCCTGCCAATCGGCATGGAACACTCCTTTGCTGCCAGTTCGAAAACCTGGAACCACCGACTATCGACCTGTTCAGGACCTCCGTCGTGTCAATGAGGCCACTGTGACTCTGCATCCAGTAGTACCAAACCCTTATACACTGTTGGGCCTCATCCCGGCGACTGCTTCTCACTTCTCAGTACTGGACCTAAAAGATGCCTTCTTTTGTATACGCCTGGCTACTGCAAGCCAGCACCTGTATGCTTTCGAGAAAGAGGACCCTGCTACTGGCAGAAAGTCCCAAGTTACCTGGACTTGTTTACCACAGGGATTCAAGAACTCCCCTACCATTTTCAGCACAGCATTGGCACAAGATCTTGCTAGTTTCCCTCCGGGGGAGCCCGGCAGACGAGTACTTCTGCAGTACGTTGATGACCTACTAATCGCTGCTGACTCTGAGGCTGAATGTGTACTGGCAACCACAGAGCTTCTCCAACTTCTGTACGATGGGGGATACCGAGTCTCCAGAAAAAAGGCTCAGTTATGTCAGTCGGAAGTGAAGTATCTGGGATTCCATCTGTCAAAAGGAAGCCGACGGTTGGGCAGCTGAGGGAGGAAGCAGTGTGCCGGGTCCCAGTGCCAACAACCTGCAAGCAAGCACGTGCCTTTCTCGGGGCCGCTGGGTACTGTCGAATCTGGATTCCCAACTTTGCAAAGATCACAAAGCCTCTCTATGAGTCTACAAAGGGCCCAGAGAAGAGCCCCCTTGAATGGGGTCGTGGCCAACAGGAGGCCTTCGAACATTTGAAAAGGGCATTACTGTCATCACCAGCCCTAGGCCTTCCGGATGTCACCAAGCCTTTCACCCTCTATGTGCACGAGGCAGCAGGAACAGTTTTGGGGGTCTCGACCCAACAACTGGGGTCTTGGCCGCGACCAGTCGCCTACCTGTCTAAACTGCTGGATCCAGTGGCCAAGGGATGGCCACCTTGTCTGAGAGCAATAGCAGCAACAGCCTTGTTGGTGGAAGAGTCTGATAAACTGTCCATGGGCCAAGGCCTTCCAGTCACCGTCCCACACTCAGTCTGAACATTGCTAGAGCATAAAGGAAGTCACTGGTTCACCAGCTCCCGGATGTTGAAATACCAGAGCATGTTATGGGGAAATCCCAGAGTGCAAATAACTACCAGCCAAGCCTTAAACCCTGCTACATTCCTGCCTGTTGGCCCAGGACCACCTGATCACGACTGCCTGGAAGTGATGGATACAGTCTTCTCCAGTCGCCCTGACCTGACAGATGTGCCGTTAAGCAATCCGGATGAAACCTACTTCGTAGATGGAAGCAGTCTGGTGTTGGAGGACCGCAGGTGTGCGGGGTATGCGGTGGTGACGATGGAAGAGATAGTCGAAGCTCAGCCTTTACCCCCTGGAACATCCGCACAGAAGGCGGAACTCATTGCCCTTACCCATGCCTTAACCCTGGGGACTAATAGTTGTATAAATATATACACAGACTCCCGGTATGCCTTTACCACTCTCCATGCCCACAGGGCCCAGTACAGGGAAAGAGGGTTAGTTACTGCAGCTGGCTCTGAGATAAAGAACGGCCCCCAGATATTGGCCCTGTCCCAAATACACCCCTCTGCGGCTTGCCTCCAGTAATACAGCCCTCTACCGCCTCTAGCGGTTGAGGTCTCACTTAAAAAGGGGGGAATGAGGCAGCCATGAGGCTCTTAAACAAGTGATCAGCCTGACCCTTCCCCCAAGCCATGAGGCTCTTACACAAGTGATCAGCCTGACCCTTCTCCCAAGCCATGAGGCTCTTACACAAGTGATCAGCCTGACCCTTCCCCCAAGCCATGAGGCTCTTACATAAAGTAATCAGCCTGCTATTTCAGTAGACACCCTTCCCCCACTCCAGGTCTGAGCACAGTATCCCCTAGCCCAGAAACCAACAGACCAGAACACACCGGTTTGGACAGGTCACTCAGGTACCTTCCCCAGGGGCTGCTGATTGGTGGACAGGAAATACCTGTGGCAAATGGGATTATAGAATGAGTTTAAAATTGTACAGTATATAAGGCATTGAAAGACGCCCCTCGGGGCTCAGACTTTTTGTGGAGGGTACCGGCTCTCTGTCTGAACCTGTGTGCACATTAAAGATCCTGTTTGCATTCCAGCCTGTCTGTGAGTTTTCCTTCTGTGGGTGAGTGATTGAATAAGAGCTTTTCACAGCGTTTGCTATAACATTTCTACTCCTCACCAGTGCATTGCCTTCCAGCTAGCAGGAGGAATTGTTGACTTTAAGAAAATGTTTTTGGTATGCTAGGAGTCTTAAGAGCTCCCAGACACAGGCACATGATATAGAAGCCATCATAAGTCAGCTGTAAATGTATCATAACATTGTTGACATTGTTCCATGTGGCTTGCAGCTTCATGGGCCCAGCCTTCTCATACATCTCTGCAGTCTTCATCTGTTTAATATTCCTGTTAACTAATATGACTGTGATGAAGTCTATAGAATGTTACCTGTCCCTCTCTAAAGGGATTATCAACAGTCCCCTTTAAGAGAGTGCAGCCCAGAGTTCAGGGCTGGGAGGGCGTGGCTCACAAGGAGAGGCTAGAAACCCAGCAGGCTATAGGAGGGAGAGAAGGGAGACAGAAGTCCTTCCAAGGCAAGCTGTGCAAAGGAGTTCTGAAGTAGGAATTTTAACTGGGGCTGGAGAAAGGGCCGGGAGAACCAGCTTGTGGAGGTTTAATCGAGCTGGGATAGAAGTAAAGCTGCTTTTGTTTTCCCTGAACTGCTGTCCTGGGTCTTGCTTTGTAGAGATTTAACAAGCTGGGGCAGAATAAAAACTGCTTTCCATGTTTTCCATGAACTGCTGTCTGGCCTGTGTTGTAAAGAAACCCCCTTCCCACTGCATGCCACACCACCACACTGACATATATGTGTGCCATCAGATTCAAAAGAAATTTACAGCCTCATCTGCATCTCCGGTGAGGAGAACTTGGGTCATTGGCATTCCTCGTAAGGATCAATAAACTCCTCTGTAGGCAAAAGTAACCATAAAAGCACCTGTTTGTGCGATTCAGTTTATGCAACTCCTGGGCATTCACACATGGACTCTGGTTTCAAACTATGGCTTAGTCTTGCGAGTGCGATTTGACTCCTCGAAGCAGCCTCGGCGAAACGCCCGGCGTTGGAGTTCGACCTGCCATCATTCTGTTTCTGAAGCTAAGTGCTTTTATGGTTACTTTTGCCTCCAGATTTATACATTTTTATGTTTGGTTTTCACCTGCGACACGTTTTTTGTTGTTGTACTTATTGGATCCTGTAGTTTATCTGTGGTAACACCGATATTAGAGCCATGATGGCTGTTGTGGCATCAGACTTCATGATTCCTCAGGGAATAGGAGGAGGATCTTGATGCAGCATGAAACCTAGATTGTAGGAACTTGGGTCTTGTTGTATTGAAGTTCTGAAAAGATGTGATTATAGTGGATATTCTTATTCTTATCTTACCACCTGTCCAGCTAAAGGCCAACAATCCCTGTCTTATGGAAAAATGGATTATTTTGCTCAAGTTTGAAGATCTAGATCCTGATAGCCAATGGTCTCATCAGTGCTGCATGCTAACATCACATCTTTTCAGAACTTCAATACAACAAGACCCAAGTTCCTACAATCTAGGTTTCATGCTGCATCAAGATTCTCCTCCTATTCCCTGAGGAATCATGAAGTCTGATGCCACAACAGCCATCATGGCTCTAATATCGGTGTTACCACAGATAAACTACAGGATCCAATAAGTACAACAACAAAAAACGTGTCGCAGGTGAAAACCAAACATAAAAATGTATAAATTTGGAGGCAAAAGTAACCATAAAAGCACTTAGCTTCAGAAACAGAATGACGGCAGGTCGAACTCCAACGCCGGGCGTTTCGCCGAGGCTGCTTCGAGGAGTCAAACCGCACTCGCAAGACTAAGCCATAGTTTGAAACCAGAGTCCATGTGTGAATGCCCAGGAGTTGCATAAACTGAATCGCACAAACAGGTGCTTTTATGGTTACTTTTGCCTACAGAGGAGTTTATTGATCCTTACGAGGAATGCCAATGATGTATTTAATGGTACTGTGTGAAGAAGAAACATTTCTGGAGGTTTTTTATGACCTATGATGTTATGAGTGCATTATGAGCTGTGTTATGCCAATCACAGCTATTGCAGAGTGGCAGATTAAATCCACATCTGTCCGAGCCATTGTGATGGCTTTTGAATACCCTGAGGTCTTTTTCCTCTAGATTTATACATTTTCTTGTTTGGTTTCCACCTGCGACAAGGTTTTTGCTGTTATTCCTATTGGATCCTGTCGTTCTTCTGTGGTAGTGCGGATTTATAACAGGTTCTCCATGGACAAGCAGGATTGCGTCATCCACACCTGGTGACGTCCTCTGGGCAGTGCCACAGGTACGGAAGTGCTCTCTAGAACTCAGAAAAGCCTTAAGGTAGACCCCACCTCACCGGCCCGCCCCCTCACCTGGCCAGTCTTTTTTCTTCCACCTTGCCAGCAAGACAAGTGGCAAGAAAGTCTTTTAAGGAGCAATGCTCAATGCCAGAATTGCAGCTCATCAATTTCAACATATCCTCTTCCAGGATGCTCTCATGGCCGGGGTCAAGAGTGCCATCTCATCCCTCCCCAAGGAGACACAAGCATCCATATCTGCTACCATCACGGACATAGCAGAGTGCAGCAAGCACTTAGCTAGCACGGCTTTCGATTCCTTCGATATATCCATCAGGACTGCGGGGACAGCCATAGCCGCCAGAAGATGGGCATGGCTAAGGGCTTTGGGCCTGCGAGGCGATACACACGACAGGATCGCCGATGCCCCCTGTTCCGGGGAATCCCTGTTCGGTGACAAAGTGACAGCCACAGTGAATGAAATGAAGGCTCACTGCACGACCCTTCAAACCCTAGCGGAGGATGGCCTGGAACGCTGCAGCAGCAACAGCTATCCGAGGACCAGCTACCAACGTAAGCCCTACTACCCTACCAACAAAAAGTATGCATCGTATCACTCGCAGTGAAAGTCGCAAGGGCCCAGGTACAAATACGATACCTACCAGGGCCCCTCACATCAACGACAGAACCAAAGGGAGTGCAAACAAAAGAAATCCAACAACAACCAAGGGGCCAAAACTGGACCTTCCTTTTGACAGCAAACTGAGGGCGCACTCCCCCATCGAGGGTTGCCTGATGAAGTTCAGAGGCGAGTGGGAAACCATCACCTCCGACAGATGGGTCCTGCAGATAATCCAAAAAGGATACCGCCTACGCTTCCTTACGCCGCCCCTACAGCGCTCTAAACCTGTCAGCAACACACCAGCCCACCTGCATATGCTCATAGCACGAGAAATCTTCCACCTACTACTCTCTCGAGCCATAGAAGAAGTGCCTCACAACGAGATAAATACTGGCTTCTATTCCAGATACTTCCTCATCCCCAAAACGTCAGGCGGGGTTCGCCCCATCCTAGACCTGCGCAAACTCAACAAATTCATCACCAAGGAGAAGTTCAGGATGTACTCCCTCAACTCCATCCTGCCCCTCATACAACACGGTGACTGGATGGCATCTCTTGATCTCCAGGAAGCGTATACCCATGTTCCCATCCACACATCCTACAGGAAATACCTGCGATTCCATGCAATGGGACAGCACTTCCAATACAGAGTGCTCCCCTTTGGTCTCTCTCCGGCCCCATGAGTCTTCACAAAGTGCGTGGCCGTAGCAGCAGTGCACCTCTGCAGACAAGGGATCAATGTTTTTCCCTACCTGGACGATTGGCTCCTCACAGCGCCCTCCGCCCCAAGGCTCCAGGACGCACTGCATGGCACGATATCACTACTATCCTCCCTGGGATTTGTCATCAACCTACAAAAATCACAACTAAACCCCTCTCAGTGCCTGGAGTTCATAGGGGTGTTGATCGACACACGCTCCTCAAGAGCATACCTCCCAGCACGCAGGGTGACTACCGTTTCCCTGGCTCAGGCGATGTCCACGAGGGAGCAGACTTCCGCTCGTGCCCTTCTGTGCCTCCTGGGCCATATGGCGGCAACGACATCTGTCCTCTCTCTGGTGAGGAGGGAGGGAGTGATGGACGGATGATTCAGCCGGGCATAGGGGGGCCCCGCGGGTCAGTCCATGCTGCCGCGGCAGCAGAGGGGGCCCCGCAGGAACAGTCCATGCTGCCGCGGCGGCAGCCAGCGTTTTTTTTTATTAAATGTTACTTTAGGCCGAGGGGGGGGGGGTGGGTAGGACTGGTAATGGGCTATTGGGGGGGAGCTGGGACTGGAAATTGGCTGGGGGGGTTAATGCTGGATGTGGGCTGATGGGGTTAGGACTGGTAATGGGCTGTGGGCTGTTGGGGGGGGTTAGAACTGGTAATGGGCTATGGGCTGTGGGCTGATGGGGGCTGTCTGGTAATGGGCTATGGGGGGCTAGGACTGGAAATGGGCTGGGGGGTTAATACTGGAGGTGGGCTGATGGGGTTAGGACTGGTAATGGGCTGTGGGCTGTTGGGAGGGTTTTAGAACTGGTAATGGGCTGGGGGGGTTAAGACTGGTAATGGGCTGTGGGCTGATGGGGCTGTCTGGTAATGGGCTATGGGGGGGCTAGGACTGGAAATGGGCTGGGGGGGTTAAGACTGGAGGTGGGCTGATGGGGTTAGGACTGGTAATGGACTGTGGGCTGTTGGGAAGGGGTTAGGACTGGTAATGGACTATGGGGGGGCTAGGACTATAAATGGACTGATGGGGCGGGCTAACACTGTTGGGAGGGGGTTACGACTGGTAATGGGCTGTGGGCTGATGGGGGTTAGGACTGGTAATGGGCTATGGGTGGGTTAGGACAGATAATGGACGATGGGGGGCTAGGACAGAAAATCGGCTGATGGGGAGGGGTTAGGACTTGAGGTGGGCTTATGGGGTTAGGACTGGTAATGGGCTGTGGGCTGATGGGGGGGGGGTAGGACTGGCAATGGGCTATGGGTGGCTGACTGGAAATGGGTTGATGGGGTTAGGACTGGAAGTGGGCTGATGGGGGGGGTTAGGACTGGTAATGGGTTATAGGGGGGGCTTAAACTGAAAATGGGGTGATGGGGGGTTAGGACTGGTATTGGGTTGGGGGGTTGCTAGGACTGGAAATGGGCTGATGTGTGGCTAGGACTGGAAATGGGCTGATGCAGGGACTAGAAGGGAATGGATGCTGGGTGAGGCTGGAACTAGAAGGGAGCTGATGTTGGGGGAGGATTAGAATGGGATGGGGCTGGAAGAGTAAAATGGAGAAGGGAAAAATATTTTGTGTGGGAGGGATAAAAAATCTACAATTGGCCGGGTATTGGGAGAGTAAGTGGGGATTGAGGATGGAGGGGTAAAATTTGAGTGGATGAAATAGGAATGAGGAAAGAGCAAAAGGAGAAAGATTAGTATGTTAAAGCAGATGTAGAGAGAGAATGGAAAAAAACTAGAAGAGAGAAGAAAGGACAAATGGACAGCAGACGATGGAGAGTTAGCAGAAGACACGAAGAAACCAGAAGAAAGTGGCTGGAGCAATTGCAGCTGAAAAAAATGCACAAAAGGTAGAAAAATATCTCTTTATTTTGAATTTATTAATTGGAATATGTCAGCTCTGGTAAATGTGCATCATTAACGTCTGCGCTTTGTTTAGTAGAAGAGCAAATTAATGTATAGTTTTATTTCTACAGTGTTGTACATTCCAAGTTTGGCTTTTGGGATTCCCAGTTTAATTATTGTCTTCCTGTTTCTAAATTGTGATTACTTGTTTGGTGATGGTCTATGTTCTGCATGTGTAACTGAGCTGAGGTGTTCTGTTATATAATTCCTATTTGACATTGCCACTTGTTCTCTTTCCCCAGTAGGTCATGTATTGTTGTTCTCTGAAATGTATTGGTTTAATATTTGCAGTGTTGCCTTTTGATTGGTAGAGTATGGTGCTTTTGTGAGTCCTGGTAGTGCTGTTAGGATACGGCGGGTTTGCTATGGGTTCTAAATGGGCAGTGTTTGTAGTAGTTCCTAATGTGTCTGGCAGTTGGCACTGGATTATAGTAATGTAGAAATCTTTTAGTCTTTCTTTATCCGTACACTCATTAAGAGGCACGTTTACTAAAAGTTAGTACATGGTAACATTATGCAAATATGTATGCAAATGAGGCCTCTTATGCAAATGAGGCCCCGCACCCCCCTTGGGCCGCCCCTGCTGGGGGCCCACAATTTTTGTTGGCATAGGGGCTCACTCAAGGTAAATCCGGCCCTGCCTGATGGTGTTGCTGATGTGTACTTTCATGTCGCGCTGCTGGTCTAGCATGATACCCAAGTAGCAGATGATGGGCTTGCTCAGGAGCTCAGCATCTCCTACTCTTATTGATGTGGGAGGGGTGAAAGAGTGATTCCTGGTGATGAAGAGGACATCTGTTTTCTTAAAATTAATCCTGAGGCTCTGCGTGTGGAGCCAGTCTGTGACAGCATCAAAGCATTTTGTTAATGTTGAGAAATCAGGCTGGTTGATTGAGAATGGCGTGAAGAGTAGTACATCATTGGCGTACACTAGGCAGGAGACATTGAAGGAATGGATGATTGAGCAAATGGGATGCATGTATATATCGAAGAAGAGGGCCAAGAGTGATGAACCTTGGGAGACCCCTTGCATTTGTTGAAAAGGCTTGGAGGTCCCGGAGCCTGTTCTTACCTGCTGCCATCTATCTGTCAGGTATGACTTGCACCAACTCAAGGCTGAGCTGTGGATTCCCTTCTCTTGGAGACGTGCCAGGAGAAGCTCGTGGTTGACTGAGTCGAATGCGGCAGCAATGTCCATGAAGATTAGCGCATAATGTCCATGAAGATTAGCGCATATCCTTTTCTGATGTTATCGATCCCTGTGATTAAGGTACTGAGTAGAGTGGTCAGGAGGGTCTCAACGCCATGTGATTCTCTGAAGCCGTGTTGACATAAGTCGAGTGGGGCAGTGGTCTCAATGTGGTGTTGGATTTGGCATTGTATGACCTTCTCTATTATCTTGGCCAGTAGGGGTATACTGGAGATTGGTCGATAGGATTCCACTTTTTTGGGGTCTAGTTTGTTGTTTTGAGAAGGGGTAGGATGGACGTTTGTTTTAGAGCCGGTGGGAACGCCCCTGTTGAAAAAGATAGGTCCATGATCTTGGGTAGGAATGGGCTGAATTCCGCATGCAGCGATCTTATCCAGAATGCTGGGTAGGGGTCGTTAGGGGCTGTGGTGGTGCTGATAGATGTGATGATGTCCTCCGTGCTTCTCGCGGAAGGAGGTGTGAATGCTGTCAACGGTGTTAGGTGGTGTGGCTTGAGGTCTGGTGTGTGGATCATGGTGTGTTGGTTTGGCTGGATTTGGCCTGCAGGTGGTCTGCGAATTCCTAAGGGTGTATCAGGCCTGGTTGGGAGGGAGAAGGTTCCTTCATCAGGGTCTTTACAATGTTGAAGAGGTCGTGGGGTTTATTTAGGGATGTCGCAGGAGTTCAGAGTGATGTTCTTTCATTTCCTTGAGATTGCTTCTCGGTGTACTTTTAAGTTGGAGGTGTAGGCTGCCAGGTCATCTGCAGATCGTGAGCACCGCCATCGTCTTTCGAGCTTCCTGAGGTGGAGCAGTGAAGTTCATATTTCTGCGGAGTACCATTGAGCAGCTTTTCTTCTTTTTGCTGGCTTGTTTGAGGCAGGTAGAGGTGCGACGGAGCCTAGGCTGTTGTTCCATGTGGACATCATTTCATCGAGGCTGGGTGATGCCAGGCTGAGGTTTGGTATCTGTTTGAAGTTAGGGGGCTGTTGGTAAGCCAGGTTAGGCTGCCACCCAAGGACTGTGAGAGGGTTGCATGATTGTCCAGGATGGATTGTAGATCCTTGATGATACATGTTAGTAGTTTCAGCTGGAAACCACTTAAAATGGAAGTCCCTCTCCAAGGGGTCAGAATAAATGATTTTCTGTATCCTCCCCACCCCCATTCATCTTCATGTGCATTTACCCACCTTCTATATTTCTTTGATGAGGGTACGGCTAGGGTGCTCCATGAGAGGACCTTAGAGGCGTCAAAGGTATAGAGAACTAACTTATTGTTCAGGTTCTCTGTTATGTTGTCCAATAATATATGCATATTTACAGGATTGTTGTAAAATCGGGATTTTCAAATCATCAAAATCGGGAGGAAGGGTGCCTAATATCCTTGCAGCAACCCTGTGCCCAAATGATACTTCATTCCAGGAGTCAAAGGAGTTCGGAGTAGGAAATGAGGAAAGATTCAAGCCCAGCACCCACACAAAAAGAGCCTAAAGTTCAAAGAAGGGAAGTGAGAGTGACACAGGACAGTATGTCGGCAACTAAAAGGCTCAGAAATCCCTATTCTGCCCTTAATTGTATACACTGAAATGGCAACAAAAACGGTTAACAATTACACTTGTTTTGCTGAAGACATTTTTCCCAGTAAATACTTTTATTTTTGAATAGTTGTGGGCCTGGTTTCCCCACAAAAGTTCCCCAAATATTACCAATTACCAATGAATAGTTCAGACAACAGTTGCTTGGCTACAAAAACTTTTATTCAGCATAGCAAAATAATTTATAAATGAAGATAGCAAGTGTCTGTCTGAGAGGTGGCAGGCAACGTTCCCCACCCCCGGATGGGGAGAGGGAAGGCCGCCCGTCTGATTCTCTATAGTTGCTGTCTTATATGCCCTCTGTAGCAAATGTCCAGCAACCTCTGCACAAAGTCTTATTCCATATGCAAAACTTGCTATGCTGTCTGCAAAAGGCTGCAAAGCCGTCTGCAAAACCACATTAGGAACAACCACCCAGGAAAAAGATTTAGGCATCATTGTGGATACCATGTTAAAACCCTCAGCCCAGTGTGCAGCGGCGGCCAAGAGAGCAAATAGAATGCTAGGTATGATAAGGAAAGGAATGGAAAATAAAACAAAAGATATTATAATGCCTCTATATCGTTCCATGGTGAGACCGCACCTTGAATATTGTGTGCAATTCTGGTCGCCGTATCTTAAAAAGGATATAGCGATTTTAGAAAAGGTTCAGAGAAGAGCCACCAAAATGGTAAAGGGGATGGAAGGATACTCCTATGAAGAAAGGCTAAAAAGGTTAGGGCTCTTTAACCTGGAAAAGAGACGGCTGAAGGGAGATATGATAGAAGTCTATAAATTAATGAACGGAGTGAAACGGGTAAACGTAGATTGATTGTTTACGTTATCAGAATATAGAAAGACTAGGGGACATGCAATGAAGCTACAGGGTAAACTATTTAAGACTAATAAAAGAAAATATTTTTTCACTCAACGTGTAATCAAACTCTGGAATTTGTTACCGGAGGATGTAGTAAAGGCTGTTAGTGTAGCTGGGTTTAAAAAAGGTTTGGACAAGTTCCTGGAGGAAAGGTCCATAAACCATTATTAAGAAGGGACCGAAGATATCAATGCTTGACCCAGTACAAGCATTGTGGAACTTGTGTCTCTTGGGGAAACTGCTAGGTACATATGACCTAGATTGGCCACTGTTGGAAACAGAATACTGGGCTTGATGGACCTTGGTCTGACCCAGTATGGCATATCTTATGTTCTTATGTTATGTTCTTAGAACCATCTGCAAACGTCTGCAGGGCTGTCTGCAAAAAATTTAAAGCCATCTGCAAAAGTCTGCAGAGCTGTCTGCAAACTTTTGCAGAGGCTCTTTCCTTGGGATCCACCCTCATTAGCATATTAATGGCTTTTATTCTTGCTAATGTTGAGTCATTCTGACTACACCCTGCCATTCCCTTTGTTTCATTAATCACTGTAGCTTCCGGCACCGTAGTCTTCAGGGCTTATGAGTACTTTGTATCACCAGCTTTGCTTGGCCTGTTTAACTTGTCCAGGCTTGCCCAACTTGCTCAGGCCTGTTCAACCTGTTCAGGCCTGACCTGTCTTTTCTTACCTGGGTCCATTCTCTGTGCACTTCTGCTCAGGGTATGGTTCCCTCTGGCTTTACTCTTGTTGTGCTGGGCTCTGGGTACTCATTCTCTTAGCCCACATGCTTTTCTTCCGTGCCATGTATTACAGCCTCAGGCAAGGATGCAGCCATACTAGACATACCTATCAACCAATTTCCCTTCATAGTGCAGTGTCTCCTTGGAACTATTTTCAGCAAAAAGCCCTGAAGATAAATCATTTCTCTTCCTCCCCCATTGGAGAACCCACACTACGTTTTGCAAATGTCCAGTGGACTCAGCCCTGGTATTGAGTGGTAGTCCCTATCTTTAATTTGATCACATATTGCTTTAGTTTGTTTATAGCTATGTTATTGTTTTATATTTTTTATAATTTTATTGAAATCTTTTGTAGGGGAAATATTTATGTATTTAAGAAAATTTACCATACCATTTGAACGATGGCCTGACACTATGGCAGTTTACAATAACATCTAAGGCCAAAAGGCAACTATAGATAAAAGAGCAGTAATAAAACTGAAAACATTAAAACAAAATAAAATGTAAATACACCAAATAAAAAAACAAAAACAATGAGGGAGGGAAATGAATATAGATTAATACTAACCAGCACATACTTGAAATACAGGCTAAATGGAGAAAACTCATGGTGAAGGAGGTAATCATGAATCTTGGTTTTCACCATGAGATTCTTAAAATTTATATAGGAACTTTCGGTCCAGTTGTCAAGTGGGAGAGAATTCCTAATTGCCCAAAAGGTAACCATCAAGTACATATCCATTCACGGCACCGCTAAGAGATTAGCTTGCAAAGACCTTAGTTTCCTCATTGGTGTGTAGGGAATAAGTGAAGAAAAAAGGTATAAAGGATAACAAACAATAAACACAATGTGCAAGCATAAGTATTTTGAACCGCATTCTACTAAAAATAGGCAACCAGCATTCTATAATCAAGAGAGGATTAGCATGGTCTGAGAGTTTAGCAAAATGAAGAAGCTGACCTGCTGTATTTTGGACTAATTGAGTATGTTTTATTGTATATTGAGGAGTAGCAATAAGAAAGGCACTGCAATAATCAAGACAGTTTAAAATGAAAGAAGGTAATAAGATTCGTAGGGACTTAGGGGTCTGTTTACTAAGTGGTGCTAGCGGCTTCCGTGCAAAACTGGTTTGGGACAGCGGCTCCGATTTCGCACGGAAGCCGCTAACACCACTTAGTAAACAGACCCCTTAGAATCAAGATAAGGCCTAACAGAGTACATAACTCTCAAAGAAAAAAGGCGGAAACATGGGGGGCGGAGATCCTTATCTCTAAGAATGCCTAATGAAGAGATGGACTCTGTGATTGGAATATTGTGCCCTGCCATGTGAGGGGTGAAGTCACAATGAAATTTCTTTGTGAACCAAACAGCAGCTGATTTCTGAGGGCTGAGACAAGTCTGTACATAACAAACCAACTAGAAATTCTCTCCATAGGACTGGACATTTCAACTTGAAAAGAGAGGTGCCAAGTATCATGACTAATAAGAATTTGGATGTCATCCGTGTATAAACAAGGACTGAAATCAAGGCTCTGAATCAAAGTAGGCATTGGAGAAATGAATAAGTTAAAGTGGAAGCTCTGTGGGACTCCATAAGTTAGAGGACATTCTGAAGATGATGATCCACAGGGACGGCTCTATAATGAGGTGGAATGAGGTGACCACCTCAGGCGGCAAACTTTTGGGGGCCCCAAAACAGCTGCCTCACTTTGCCTTCAAAGTTTAAAAAAAAAAAAAGGTGAACAAGCTGCTGCCACTGCTTCTCAACAGTGGCAGATTCAACCCCCCCACCCCCCCAGGAGGCCCTGTCTTGCACGAGACAGGAAATGATCCCAACAATCAGAGTGCCGGCTTTTAATTTCACTCCTTGGAGCCCTAGATCTCACTCTTTAAGATGGGCCACTCTTTGCATCACTGATGCACATGTACAAGGTGCGATCAAAAAGTATCAAGACTTGTACAATTCTCAGGCAATTCTTTTGAATAGTTGACAAGAGAAATTTTCCTTAGAGTAAATTTGCTTCAAAAAATATTCCTGCTTGGCAATTCATTCCACAAGGCCCATCGTTTGATCTCAAGTCCCCTAGCATGGCATGTCTGACATTTGGCATTCAGGTGATCCTGGTGCTTGACTTTCTTCCATGACAGGGTCCCATGCTGCTCTACTGTTGTTGCACAGTTGCACAGTTGCCAGCTTATCCAGTTCCAGTTTCAAACCTCCACCCCAAAGTAGTTTGATATTTGCAGGCAGCCCCTCTTTCTAGCCATTGAAATCAGCGCCTTCAGTACTGTAATGCATCAGGATAGGGCTGCCAGAAATCCAGGACTAAATGTCCCTACTAGAGCTGGGTAAGTTATCACCTATGCCAGACCGCCACTGATCCATTCCTTTCCTTTCCCATAGGAGAGGCACCTCTCTTTTTAAGAGCACCAGAACCTGGAAGGTCTCTTTTTTATAGCTGTTAATTTTATCTTGCTCTTATTATCTCTAGTTTGTCATTTCTTCCCTTGTATTTCAACCATTTTATGGAGGTCATTTGAAAAGCATCTTCGTATGTGTGGAAATAGCAGTATTTACACATATAGGTTGCATCATTGCTTTTTTCCTAGCAAAAAGGATGTCGGTACTCATATGTAGGGACATCCTTTAGAGATGGGGAGACCACTGAGAGATCCGGCCCTAGAATAGCTATGCCCCCCATATAGAATGTTTGAAAAAGCAGCACTGCAAATATTACACCAATCCTTAGAATGCATCTCTTGCTAGGAAAAGAGAATAAATCCCTATAAATCTCTACCCCAAAATTGCATGTTCACAAAATACTTTATCTTAGTCAAATATACAGAATGAAGGGGGGGGGGCATTTTAGAAACTGGAGGAGTGGCCTAGTGGTTGGGGCAAGGTACTTCAGGCCGGAAGGTCAGGGGTTCAAATCCCACTAGAGGACAGCAACCATGGGCCGGAAGGACTGGGGTTTCTAGTCCCACAGGTGCTCCTTGTGGTCTTGGGCAAGCCACTTAACCCTCCATAGCCCATGTTCCCTGTAAAATAGTTATCTCCAAGTTATAATGCCCTGTTCAATGTAATTTCAGTTTGTTCAATGTAAACCGCACTGATGCAGAATAGCGCAGTATATAAGAGAATATAAATAAATAAAATAAACTCTATTCATGAGCTGGAAGTCTAAAAACAGGCACATAGATGTGCAAATCCCAAAGACGCCCCAGAACTATTTTACAAAGCCAACTCTGTTAATGTTTTCGGGACAAACATGTCCATATCACCCAGGGGCGTGGCAGAGGCTTGTCTGGGGTGCTCCAGAAAAGATATACATGTGCCCCAATTTCAGAAATAACAAGCATATCTAAACCCACTATTAGTAACGTCCATGTCTGTTCTTGCTCCTGGGCACGAATAGGCATCACAAAAGCTCTTATTTTGCCACAAAAATACCTGGAGAGAGAGTACACTGATAGACGCAATACTTTTCATGGCGAAAAGTAAATGGAAGGGAGATGTGGGCACTTGTTTTCTGGTCGGCACACTGATGCACATCTCTGCTTGCAAAATAGTAAACAGGAAAGTGGATTCAAGCATGGGACAGGCGTCGCTGTCCTAGCCGTTTATCATGGGGACATCTATGTGGCTGGAGCTACCGCCATCTATTTTAGGCACATGGAAGCTTCTAAAATTGGGATGAAACTTGCATGTGGATGGCCATTTTACAGACATTATGACCTGGACATCCCAGATTGCACTAGACATCATTTCTAAAATGTGCCTTCACATGGATAGGACTTCACCAAATATAGAATAAATAAGCACATATTAGAAACAGAAATATGAAGACAAAAACTGCACTGGAAACTCCAAGAAGGTGGAGTCTGCCTGCTGTATAACACTGGAGAAATAGAAAAAGCAATCCATTTCCTTCTCTATTGTGCAAAATCCAAAGATCCCAAAGATGCTGGACAGATTCCCAAATCTGGCATATTCAACTCACTAATCCAAAATGAAAATTGAATATGCTATTTTTATTGCCTGTCCAGCGAAGCCACTGTAACCCATGTATCCCTCAGTTTGCAGGGAGTATGCCTCCACCTTTTCCGGGGGTCTGTGATGATTGGTTGAAAACACTGCTTCCCCCATGGGAGTCACTCAGCATGTGCATTTGGGGTGTGCAGGGCCTCAATTCTCTCATGAATACACCATATACCCAAAATAACATGGGATCAAAGGTTGGTTCCCTTTATATTGAGCCCATGTTATATTGAATCCAGCAGGTCCCTTCATACCTTTAGCGTTCCTGTCATGGCTCTTTCAGCATCAGCTGGAAAAGACAAGTTAAAGCACCATGGAGCCTGGACACTCCAGCCTCTGCCAATCTCTGCCAAGTCCCGCCCCCATGCATCAGTAGGAAGTGTGTGTCTGAGGAAGTGGGACTAGAGACTGGCAGAGGCTAGAGTGCCGACGAGGCGCCATAGTGCTTTAACATTTCTTCTCCAGCTGATGTTGATGCTATTATGGTCACAGGAATGAGCTGTAGTCGGAATGCCAAAGTATGAAAAGAGCTGCTAGACTCAATATAATGCGGATCAAATATTTGGATCCCCATTGCCCATGTTATATCAAGTCTATAATGTATATGAGGACCATGGGTCAATTTTAGGTGCCGGCACTCAGCATCACCGAGTACCCTCTAAAAAAAATAGTTCTGGGTTGCATACACATGCAAATGATGATTTCAGAAAGCTGCTATTTACACGTGTAGATTCTTAGGATGCAGATTTTAAGGATGGGAATATACATCTATTTTAAAAGATTTCCCCATTGGCCTTTCCACCAGCTCTTCTGGATGCAAAGGTTGCATCAGAGTGCTTGTTTTGGCCAGGGCTTGAAACAAGTTATTGAAGGGCAAATTGTGCGTAACCTCCTGGTGTTATTTTGGGCATTAAACATGCTAAATCATCTTTTTTACATTGAAATGTATATATGCATATCAAAGCAATCCAACTTTGCATTAGAAATACACAAAAAACATACAAGAAAAGATAAAAAGAAATATTGGTTAGTTAACCCACAATAGGGGTCAATCCAAACATCCACATTACCATGGGAAGATGGAAACAAAAGGAAATATACAAGAATAGGTTAATGAAAAAACCAAAATAACAGGATTTCAATGGCCCCGAGAACAAATCTTCAACTACTTGGCATCCAGAAAGAAATAAAGCTGGGAAATTTCAAAGAAACTGTATAGTTTGTTTTGGTATAGCGCACCACACATTTACAAGAAAAACAGTAGCTCCCAGTGCCAAAACCTTGAAACATCAGGAAATATTTGTACTCTTACCCCAGGAAATTAACATCCAATTTCTAAAAATAAAGACATAACAGAGCCTCCTTATCTTGCAAAAAAGACAAATGTAACCATCAAGGTAGTCCTCACCTCAATCTCCTGTGACTGCCAATTTAAGGTTATCAGAGGAGACCTCCACTAATCTAACACCATCTTGGATCTGCCTGCCCCTCCTCCCCCCCAAAAAAAAATCACCTTTCGGGGAATTGCTCCTTAAATGACAATTCCTATATCACTAATCATCCCTACAACATGCAGAAAAAGCAGACAAAAAAAAATTCAAGCACAGCTTTCACACTGTACACTCCCACACCTCTGGAATATTGCCTGATATCCGCTCCACAAGAGACCTATAAGACTTCAGAAAAAAAACTAAAGACTCACTTATTTAAGAAATACTATGATGAAAACAATACATAACCTCAACCCCCCCCCACCCATAATCAACCATCCACACCTACCCTTCCCTCTCCTCTATCCCCATCCTACCTACAGACCAAAACGACAACGCTTTAATGCTACATTGTTGTTTAACAGATAAACTGCTTCTTATAAGTTATTACAATATGCAAATGCTGTTCTTTAATATTTTCTGTTTTGTGTGTGCTAACCTAGCCTAAGCCAATTATTCAAGTTATACCACAATGTTCCATGTAAAGTTATGTTAAGTCAAATTATAAATGTTCCATGTAAACCCCCTTGACATCTTGATACAGCGGTATATAAAACCAGTTAAATAAATAAATAAATATATTTTCCTGAAATGAGACCCCTATGCATGTAGTTGCTGACACATGTGCAGGTATCACAGATCCATATGTCCACAAATAATCACCGGCATCTATACAGGGAAGATGCCAAGTAATGCTGCTCTTTTTGTGCATATATATGTCTGTGAAATCACTAGTCCCGCTACATGTATGGACAAATACACAAGTCATATGCACTGGGTCTATAACACACACATTCAGTCTTGCTCTCAAGCTCACATTTGAAGGAGAAGTGGGGGCAGAGTTCTCCGGCTTGGCTAGCTAATCATGTGGTGGGGGGAGGGGTAAAATGGTGCTGGAGGCTGTGGCCATGCTGACATCTGCGCCGGAGAGGGTGAAGGGAGCCATGCCGGAACCATATCCGTTGGGCTGGAAGGGTTCGCTATCATGCAGGGGTAAGGAGGCAGCTTTCGCCATGCTGTAGGTTGCTCCTGCTGTTCTGCTGGAAGCTGCTCCTGCCTGCCCATCGGTCACAGCAGTAATAGTGCTGCAGTGGGAGGTGGGGGCTCGAGGGCAGCGAAGGAACTCTTTTAAAGCATGGGGACATCATTATGAAGAGCGGACAGCTATCAATGGCATGAGCTGGGCCCGGGCAGCGGACACAGAGCTTGTGGGTGACCAAGGCGCTCATGCATTTTCTGCAGGCTGGGCATCTGCAGTCCACTCGTCGAGAGCTTTCAGATTCTCTTCCCCCGCCCCCTATGTTTTTTGTTATTGTGACTGAAGTTGGAAGATGAAGGTAGGAGAGCAGGGATTCCATCCATTGGGCAAGGGTAGAAATGATAGACTGAGGGGAATATAGCGCTAGCCAGGAGTACCTTGGAGGGGGCCAGGGCCGGCCCAAGAGTATCTGCTGCCCTAGGCAAAATCTTTATCTGTATAATGCCCCCCCCCCCCAGTCATGCCTCCTGCCATGCATGCTACCTCCATGAAACTAAAAGGCAATTCAATCATACTTTGATTCATTTAATTTACATTGATTAGGAATCCTCATTGTGCTTTGTTTCTTGCCACATCAAAAATTGTGCCTCCCTATGCAGCCACCTAGTTTGCCTAATGCTAGGGCAGGTTCCAGAGGGCACACATGCTCAGAAGAAATGTTATAAAAGCAGTTTCTTCTGAGTTCTGGGACAGCAAATCAGCTCTGGGCACTGTTGTCAGTCGATGGCACCTCCCCCCCCCCCCCCCCCATTGGGTAGCTGACTCATCCTGCCTGCCCATGGAGAAATAAAGAAACACCAGACACAACATAAAAAATGTTTCATTTGTGCTACTTAAGATTAATTAGATGTAAAATTTTCACTCATTTCAACACAAGAGTGGGAATGACATCATGCAAATTTACAACCTGAACGTACTGCCAGAAAAAAACTCAGTCATTAGCTTTTAATTTCACTCCTTGGAGCCCTAGATCTCACTCTTTAAGATGGGCCACCCTTGGCATCACTGATGCACATGTATGAGGTGCGATCAAAAAGCATCAAGACTTGTACAATAACACAAGAAGTGTAACACTGACAATTATTGCACTCAAGTCTCCTTCAAAGTAGTCCTTGTCTGATAAAGCACACTTCCTCAAGCGTCCCTGCCACTGCTGGAAACAATTTTGAAATGCTTATTTCTTTATGCTGTGAAGCTGCTGTGTCAAATTTTGCTTAATGGTCTTCAAGTCATCGAATCTCCTTCCTTTCAGTGGTAATTTCAGTTTTGGAAACAAGAAAAAGTCACATGTCAGGTGAGTATGGAGGCTGCTGGACTTGCTTGATTTGGTGTTTGGCCAAGAACTGCTGGATAAGATGTGATGCATGAGTGGGGCATTATTGTGATGAAGCAACCATTCACCATTCCTGTGCAACTCTGGCCTCTTACGACAAACTGCAGCTCTCAAACAAATCACAACTTGGACGTCGTACTCCTTATTGATGGTTTGGCCTTTTGGAACAAATAGAATGCTAGGTATCATAAGGAAAGGAATGGAAAATAAAACAAAAGATATTATAATGCCTCTATATCATTCCATGATGAGACCGCACCTTGAATATTGTGTGCAATTCTGGTTGCTGTTTCTTAAAAAGGATATAGCGTTATTAGAAAAAGTACAGAGAAGAGCCACCAAAATGGTAAAGGGGATGGAAGGATACTCCTATGAAGAAAGACTAAAATGGTTAGGGCTCTTCAACCTGGAAAAAAGACGCCTGAGGGGAGATATGATAGAGGTCTATAAATTAATGAACGGAGTGGAACGGGTAAACATAGATCGATTGTTTACATCGTCAGAATATAAAAAGACTAGGGGACATGTAATGAAGCTACAGGGTAACATATTTAAGACTAATAAGAGAAAATAGTTTTTCACTCAACTTGTAATCAAACTCTGGAATTTGTTACCGGAGGATGTAGTAAAGGCTGTTAGTGTAGCTGGGTTTAAAAAAGGTTTGGACAAGTTCCTGGAGGAAAGATCCATAAACCATTATTAAAAGGGACCCAGGATATCAATGCTTGACCCAATACAAGCATCGTGGAACCTGTGTCTTTTGGGGAAACTGCTAGGTACTTATGACCTAGATTGGCCACTGTTGGAAACAGGATACTGGGCTTGATGGACCTTGGTCTGACCCAGTATGGCATATCCTATGTATTTATGTTCTAAAACTGTTAGCATGATTTTGACATTGCTCCTCACCTGACGGGCTTTCTTGGGTCTGGGAGAGTTTGGAGTCTTCCATTGTGAGGATTGAGCCTTAGTTTCCGGGTCATAACCATAAACCCATGATGCATCACCAGTAATCTTTTTGATGAAAGCTGAGTAATTTTCAACGCATTGCTGACACTTACATGTGCAGACAGTTGATCTTCTTTTTGGTCAGAGGACAGGAGTTAAGGCACGAATTTTGCAGACACATGTTTCATCCCCAAATTGACAGTAAGAATGGACTGTACCGACAATGAATCTGATGTCCATGTCCTCAACAAGCTCCCTGATAGTCCATCAACGATTTGAGCTTATTGCGGCATGCACTGCTTCAACTTTGTCTTCATTCCTGCTGTGGATGGCCTCCAGGGCATTTGTCACTGTCAACACTTAGGTGGCCCTCTTGGAAATGCTTGTACCATTCATAAAGTCAAGCAGGGCTCATGCATTCATTATCAAAAACATGCTGTAACTTCTCCTAAGTCTCTGCACGAATCTCCAAGTTTCTGGCAAAATTTAATGCAAATTTGCTGTTCAGTTTTTTCACTCATCATAAATCTGACAAACTGCTTCTACAGGATACCAAACATCAGTTGACTAAAAGAAAGTACAGGTGTGCTGCAGCTAGGGCCGGCCTGTCCATTGAGCAAGAATGTTTTTTGCACAGGGCCTCACGTTTCAGGGGGCCCCACGCAAAGAACATTCTGCTTTAAAAGTAAATTTTAAAATAAAAAAGAAAAGCAGGCTGAATCGAGTGTCCTGCAGGCCCCCCCCCCCCCTGCCTGGCAGAGCCCTCCCTCCCCTCCTCAGTCCCTCCCCACGTCGGCTTTCAGAGCCGCAAAGGGAGTTTTTCCCTTTCGCGGCTCTGTCAAGCCCGCCGGAGCTGATGGGAACTTTCCCATCAGCCCCGGCAGGCTTAACAGAGCTGCGAGGGAGAAACTCTCCCTTCGCGGCTCTGAAAACGGCACAGAGAGGGACTGAAGCAGGGAGGGAGGGCTCTGCCGGGCAGGGTGGGCCCCTCGGGACACTCAATTCTGCTGCTGCCGCGACATCAGCAGCCAGCTTTTTTTTTTTTTATTTTCCCTGGGCTGTTTGGGGGGGAGGTTGGTTAGGACTGGAAATGGGCTGATGGGGGAGGGGGGGTTAGGACTTGAGGTGGGCTGATGGGGTAAGGACTGGTAAAGGGCTGTGGGCTGATGGGGGGGTTAAGACTGGTAATGGGCTATGGGAGGGCTAAGTCTGGAAATGGGATGATGGGGGGTTAAAATTGGTAATGGGCTATGGGGGGACTAGGACTGGTAATGGGCTATGGGGGGCTAAGACTGGAAATGGGATGATGGGGTTAGGACTGGAAGTGGGATGATGGGGGGTTAGGACTGGTAATGTGCTATGGGGGCTAAGACTGAAAATGGGGTGATGGGGGGTTAGGACTTGAAGTGGGCTGATGGTGGCTTAGGACTGGTAATGGGCTATGGGGGGCTAGGACTGGTAATGGGTTGGGGGTTGCTAGGACTGGAAATGGGCTGAGTGGAAGGGGAGGCTTGAACTGCAAATAGCTGATGGGGACAGGGGCTTGGAATGAAAATGGGCTGAGGGGAAGGGGGGCTTGAACTGCAAATACATGATCGGGAGGGGGACTTGGAATGGAAATGGGCTGAGGGGAAGGGGGGCTTGAACTGTAAATAGCTGATGCGGAGGGGGGCTTGGAATGGAAATTGGCTGTGAGGGGAGGGAACTAGGACAGGAAATGGGCTGATGGAGGTGCTAGGATAGGACTGGAAATTGGGTGTTGGGGGTGCTAAGATTGGAAATGGGCTGTGGTGGGGGCTTGGATTGAAATGGACTCATGGAGGGGCTAGAACTGGAAGTAGGCTCATGGGGGCTTGGATTGGAAATGGGCTGAGTGGAGGGGAGCTAGTATTTGACATGGGCTGATGGTGGGGCTAGGAAAGGACTAGAAATGGGCTGATGGGGGCTGGGATTGGAAATGAGATGATGGAGGGACTCAGATAGGACTGGAAATGGATGGGGAAGCTATTACTGGAAATGGGCTGATGGTGGGGCTAGGATAGGACTGGAAATGGGCTGATGGGGGGCTAGGACTGGAAATGGGCTGATACAGGGACTAGAAGGGAGCGGATGCTGGGTGGGGCTGGAAATAGAAGGGAGCTGATGTTGGGGGAGGATTCGAATGGGATGGGGCTGGGAGAGTGAAATGGAGAGGGGAAAAATATTTTGTGTGGGAGGGAAGAAAAATCTACAATTGGCCGGGTATTGGGAGAATAAGTGGGGATTGAGGATGGAGGGGTAAAATTTGAGTGGATGAAATAGGAATAAGGAAAGAGCCAAAGGAGAAAGATTAGTATGTTAAAGCAGATGTAGAGAGAGAATGGAAAAGAGAGAAGAAAGGACAAATGGATAGCAGACATGGAGAGTTAGCAGAAGACACAAAGAAACCAGAAGAAAGTGGCTTGAGCAATTGCAACTGAAAAAAAATGCACAAAAGGTACAAAGATATCTCTTTATTTTGAATTTATTAACTGGAATATGTCAGCTCTGGGAAATGTGCCTCATTAACGTCTGTGCTTTGTTTAGTATAAGAGGAAATTAATTTATAGTTGTATTTCTACAGTGTTGTTGTACATTCCAAGTTTGGCTTTTGGGGTTCCCAGTTTAATTATTGTCTTCCTGTTTCTAAATTGTGATTCCTTGTTTGGTGATGGTCTATGTTCTGCATGTGTAACTGAGCTGAGGTAATCTGTTTATGTAATTCCTATTTGACATTGCCACTTGTTCTCTTTCCCCAGTAGGTCATGTATTGTTATTCTTTGAAATGTATTGGTTTAATATTTGCAGTGTTGCCTTTTGATAGGTAGGGTCTGGTGCTTTGTGAGTCCTGGTAGTGCTGTTACGATATGGTGGGTTTGCTATTATTATTATTATTATTAAAGACTTATAAAGCGCCGCAACATACGGTTTCTAAATGGTTTGTAGTAGTTCCTAATGTGCCTGGCGGTTGGCACTGGATTATAGTAATGTAGAAATCTTTTAGTCTTTCTTTATCCATACACTCATTAAGAGGCATGTTTACTAAAAGTTAGTGTATGGTAACATTATGCAAATATTTATGCAAATGAGGACCCACACCAAGTCTCCGCACATGGCCCGGCACCCACCTTGGGCAGCCCCTGGCTGCAGCCATGCTACACTCTGCACATGCAGAGCACATAACTAGGTCACTGCATGCTTAATGGTAATGTGATGTACTGTTATATAGCTATGCAACAAGTCTCAATACTTTTTGATCACACCTCCTATTTGCTGATGTTCAGAAAAGCCTTTTGTGAAATAGTTGCCGGAAATAGATGCACCCCGATCTCTAATTTTCTTCTAGAGCCCCTAATGCAAAATTAAGCTTTATGTATCATTCGGCGATACATATTTCAAAATTTGTCATGGCAACCCAGCTAACTTTTTAACATGACGTTTTAATTTCAATCCCGAAGCCAATAAGCACCACCCCTAGAGTGTCCACTGTCTATCAAGCAGAGGGGGCTGGCAGAAAAGGCCTTCCCCGCGGTTCTTGCAAGGAGGGGCTTTTCTCTCCACTATAGGCTGATTTATGACGGACGCCCTTGAGGGCGTGGCTTATTAGTGAAGGAGCAGAGTTATACGGAGTGGGGCGAGGCTGAAGAGAAAGCGTTCTTCTGGAAGGCGGAGCTACTTTGATGGGGGCGGGGCATGGCCTCCCGAGAGGGGTGGAGCATCGGGCCGCGGTTTTTCTCACTGTTGCTGCAGTTTCTTTTTCGTGGTGTTTCCTTGGCTGAATCTTTGGGTGTTTGTAGCAGCTGCGGCTTGGTGTTTCGCCGGCTCCCGCCCTGATGGCGGTGGGGAAGCGGCTCTGGCTCCGGATGGGATACGCAGCGGTTGGAACCCTCTTCGGATTTTCCGCTTTTCTTGCCTGGAACGTGGGATTCAGCCAGCCCTGGACCGCGGCCATGGGAGGCCTGTCCGGTGAGAGAGAGACCCCGGGGTAGAGAGAGGACGGGAGAAAGAGACATCAAGAGAGAGTGAGGAGGATGGGGAAGGAGGACCAAGGAAGAGAGAGGATGAGGCTTCCTAGGCGTGGAGAAAAGACATTGAGGAGCCTGGGCATGGAGACGATGGGACATCAGCAGAGAGAAAGAAAGACGCACAAAAGATCATACGGATTAAGATGTTTGCCTGTTTTATTGGGTGATGGGGTTGCCTGTGCGCTCTCTCTCTCTGTAGATCCCTAGTATTATCATTTTGAGGGATCTTGCAGTGTGGTTTCCAAGAAACTATTCCTGGGTTTGCTCGGTGGCTCAACACTAATGCTTAGGAGCTTGGGACTGTTTCTAGTTTTAGTCTTCTGCTTCCCGGGTTTGCCAGGACTGCTACAGAGCATTGTTGACAGCCCTGGGAGAGGCAGAGAAGAGGGAGTTATAATCGGCTCACAGTGGCAACAGCTAGCGACTGTATTTAGGGCCATGATTGTAGGATTCTGGATGGAGTTTGGTACATGGACCCTAGCCGAGGATTGTCACTGCAGTGACCACATTAGGTATGCGGGGGAGGATATAAGATAGGGGAACAAAAATCCCTAGGTAGTTGCGGGTGAAGGCTTTTGGCGCTAGATTTCGGTCCCTCGTTCTGTTTTAGCTGAAATACCAAGTCGCAGAGGGAAACTGATAGGTCAAAATAATTTAAGTCTTTATCTTTTTGACTTTTGGAACGATCTTTAAAAGCTTGGCCAGAAATGCTTCGTGATGTGGCTAGTACTCCATGGTAAAGATTGATTTGGCCACTAGTTTTTTGTCTGTGTTTGACCCAGCAACCATAGAGATTGAAATGCTTCTCTGGCACTACCTGTGTTATCCCTTGCAGCTGTTCTCTGCTGATAAAAGTTTGTCTGCTTGTCCCAAGTGCTGAGATCTAGTAGTAACATAGGAGCTGTTGATAGCTAAGGACGTTTTTAGATCATCCGATCTTCCCATTCATCCCTGCCTGTTGTGTCATGGTAGAACAGGGCTGTCAGCTGATGAAATTGTTTTGCGCTGACAGATTGTAATAA
Source organism: Ichthyophis bannanicus (assembly GCA_033557465.1). Classification (NCBI taxonomy): domain Eukaryota; kingdom Metazoa; phylum Chordata; class Amphibia; order Gymnophiona; family Ichthyophiidae; genus Ichthyophis; species Ichthyophis bannanicus. The sequence continues at coordinate 734,295,508 of CM066033.1, read as the reverse complement.
GAACTTAAGATTCACCTACTGGGTCAGACCAAAGGGCCATCAAGCCCAATATTCTGTTTCCAAAAGTGAGCAATCCAGGTCACCTGTCATGTTCCCTAAAGACAGACAGATTCCATGCTGCTTATCCCAGGGGTAAGCAGTGGATTTCCCCAGTCCACTTTAATAATGAACATTTCCTCCTGTAACTTGTCCAAACCTTTTTCTAAATTCAGCAACAGTATACCATCAGCTTTTACTACATCTTCCGGAAACAAATTCTGAAGCTTAATTACACGTTGAGTAAAAAATATTTTATTTATTTTTAACGTTTTAAATACCGCCCCTTCCTGAGGTCAGGGGTGGTTTACATGGAACATTACAACTACTTTTACAATGTACAATGTAGCTATACACATAAAACATGCCTTAACTATATATAGATAACTATATACAATATGGTTGTGTAGGTTATTTACCCTAGGGTTACTACATGGTTTTAGGCGTCTACGTTAAAGGATGCTATTATTTGCTCATTCTTTATGTACCTTGGGAATTAGTGTGGTTGTTGGGTCACCAAAATATTCTGTGAAAAGGTATATTTTTAAATCTTTTTGGAATTGCAGGAGGTCTTTTGTCGCTCTTAGGTCGTTGTGGAGAGAATTCCATAATGCTGGGGCCACGTAGGAGAAGGCTCTGGCGCTGGTGCATTGGTTTGTATTGCGGATGTGTGATGGAATTATATATGTATTTTGAAAGCAGTTTCTTCTTACCCTTGTGGTGTTTGGCATTGTAAGGAGTGTGGATAATGTGGTGGAGGCAATGTTGCAATGATGCTTAAAGATAATCATTATGTATTTGTATTTTATCCTAAAGGTTACTGGTAGTAAGTGAAGATCACAGAGTATGGAGGTGATGTGATCTGTGTGCCTTGAATTTGATGCTATACGTGCTGCAAGGTTTTGCACTAGTTGGAGCTGGTGTGTGTGTTTTTTTTTTGGGGGGGGGGAGTCCCTGGAGGATGCTATTACAGTAATCTATGAGTGGGGGTATTAGTGATTTGTAGTACAGTCCTAGAGTCGTGGTCTTCCAATTAGTCTTAAATGCGCTACTTTTGTAGCTTCATTGCATGTCCCCTAGTCTTTGTATTTCTTGAAGGAATTTCCTATTTTTCCTCAACTATTTACAGACTTATTTTACCATTTGGTCACTTTGATATTAAGTACTGCTGTGTACAATGTTCACTCCCTTATCTGCTGAGACACAGTCCCCAAATCTGGAATTTAATGCCCTCTCAGAAAGTGACACCACACCTTTGAAGAGACAGTACACATGATATTTTTGCTATCACAAAATTAATGTTTTGATAGACGTATTTTCGTTCTCTTGGGTTGTTGATTTGTTTTTCTTTTATTGTCAGTAAATTTGTTGAAAGTTGGCTAGTCTGCAGCAGATCTTGCTTGATGGCCATTCTTTGCCCTTCCTACCATTGTCTGTCCCTCATATATCCTCATATATTTGAATTCTACCTTGGTTTGTTCGTTGCTGCTGTACCTAGGTAATTTTAGGCATGGCTCACACACTCTTGGTAACAAAGTATTTCTTCAGTGCCTCTTTCCTTCCAGTTTTGTCGTCTTGTGCTAATTCCTTTTAGTTAAAGCTATCACTTTATACTCTTGACAATTATCAGAAATGTGATTGATTTATTCTATCATATTGCTCCTCTTCTGTCTTAAAGACTTAGTACATGTTTTAGCTGTTCCTTATGGGGCTGTGGCAAAAGGGTATTAAGAGGATTGGATTTTTTTTATTTATTTTTTTTTTGCTGGAGTTTTCCTACTCCTCTTTTATAGCCATATACCATGTTACCCGAAGAAATCCTCATCTGTGTTCGGTCACATCAGTATGGGATCCTTTTACTTAAACACGCTATGCAGGTAGCGTGCACAGTAATGGAAGCACGCTATGCAGGTAGCGTGCACAGTAATGGAAGCACGAAAGCACTGGCCGACTTCCATGCAAACTGCGAGATGCGCAATGGAATGGTAAATAGGCAGGTTAAGGGTGGAAAGTGGGCATGGTGAGTGCTTGCATCCGCATGAAGGTAAATATTGCACTTGTCACTCTTGCAATTAACGCGGGTGCAATTACCTCCACTTCAGTAGCTGGAGTGAAGTGCACCCGCACTAATAGTGCCCCATGTTAACTGCAGGGAACACAGTGGCTTTGCACTTAGTGCTTGTGAATTTTCACATTATTTACGTGCTATGTGTAAAGCCACAGCACTTTAGTAAAAGTGTTCCTATGTGTAAATTGAGGGGTGGGGAGCTGTTTCCAATCCAGGTACTCATCCATGCAAGTTCCAGACTGGCCTTCTTTCAATGACATTTAACTAACATGTCCAAATGCTATAAAAATTTTGATGTGCTCCTTTGAAGACTATGATACCATTTCTTGAAACAATGCGAGAATTATCCAAAGAGGATGAGCTTGTAGGGACTAGTGCTTTCTTGAAAATGCATAGATAGCAACATCGTTAGATATTTCTGATGTCTGTTGTATAACAAGTGCGAAGAATCCATGGAGCCCTTCTGAAACAGGGTGGATGATGTATGCTTGATGACTTGGTCACTGCTTTTGAACGGGTTATTATGCGCTCAAAGATATGAAGTGTATTCTTCAGTTAGTATTACAGGGGCAGGAAAGAGCCTGCATTGTGAACAAACTCCCAGGATAGAGAGACCTGTTGAACACAGAGCTTTAGTTTTGAGGCACTCTTGCAGCAAGCTCAGACTATTCTTTTGGGAATCCTGGATCCCACAAGGGTGGCTGTTGCTGTGTAACGCTTCAGCTGCCAATTAAATGGGGGAAGGTGAAAGTTGAAGTCATCCTAGGTGACTTCACCCTTCCCTCACTGCAACCAGAAAATGTTGATTCATTCTTTGCAGCTATGGACCTCACACAGAACATATTATCCCCCACACATGACAAGGGCAATACCCTCGGCCTGATCTTCACCACCAACCTCCCAACACACACTGGACCCCCCCCATACACTACAAACACGCCCAGCTACATGGTCAGACCACAGGCTGATCAGATTCTTCCTTCCCCTCAACTCCCCAATATCTCACACCTCATACCAACAAACACATAGACTCTTCAAACAATTCAACAAAGACAGTTTTCTAGAGGACATCCTACCAAACCTCTAGATTGATTCAAGTGACCCAGATATACTCACAACCAACTGGAACCACATTATCAGAAAAGCAGCAGAAATTCCATCCAGAAACGCCAAAAAGCACCATGGTATACCCGCAACCTACAATAGCTCAAAACCCAACTACGAATAATTGAACGGAAGTGGTGTAAAACAACCCTTGCCGAAGACCATGACAACTATCTGAACCTACTCCAGGATTACCATACAGTACAGACCATGCCAAGTAGGACTACCACACCAGGCTTATCAATTCCTCGATCGGTCACCCAAGAGAACTATTCAACCTTGTCTACAGCTCACAGAATCACCTACCAACCCCAACATAGCCCCTGCTATTGCCCATCAGCTGTTGGCTGCACACTACAAGCAACTACACCCACATCCTAATCCTACTCTACCCGCTGGACCTCAACACCATAACCAGGGAAAACATCAAAACCATCTTAATGACACTCAATGCAAGCATCTCCCCTCTCGGTCCATGTCCAGCCAGCTGGATCAAAGCAGCAGAGACAGAACTCGGGGCCCATCCTCACCAGAATCACACAAGCAGCACTACAGCAAGGATTAATGCCTGAGTGCCTCAAACTCTCATCTATTTTCCCCACCCTAAAGAAACCTAATCTCAACCCCTCTGACCCTACAGATCCCCTTTCTAGCAAAAATCATTGAGAAGTCCGTCTAACTGCAAATCCAGGACCACATTGACAAATCCTCAACCCCCAACAACATGGAGTCCTCCCCCTGCATGGAGTGGAAACACTGATGACCTCCCTCGCCAATAACCTAATCAAAGGCATGCAAGATCCAACCCAAAGCTTCCTACTGATTTTCCTGGACATCTCAGCAGCATTTGACACCATCGACCACAAAATCCTCCTCCAGTGTCTGCAATCAACAAGAATCCACAACACAGTACTTAAATGATTCCATTACTATGTCATCAGCAGATAAAACTAGGAACAAACATCTCAAGCCCCTATCACCAAACACAAGGAGTATCTCAAGGATCTACCCTATCCGCTCTCCTCTTCAACCTACATCGCCAACCCCTCTGCTCGATCACATATATGCAGACGACATCATGCTATACAGTCCATTTCACACCAAACAACCACGGTTCACACGAATCCAAGAATACTTCACCAATTTCTCCCACTGGCTAACAACCAACAACCTCGCAGTCAACTATAAGAAACCAAAGCTTGCTTTATTACAAGAGACACCATAGTCACCTCAACCACCGTAACCTTAAATCGCATACAAATAAATGTAAGCCTAGAGCTAAGGTACCTTGCCATTATCCTCAGCCAACACCTCTCATTCAAGATGCAAATATCAATAGCATCCAGGACAATATACTACAAATCCAAAACCTTGCAACACCTCTGCCCCCTCCTTGCACCAGCAGACTTCCGCTTAGCACTCCAAGCTCCAATCCTCTACATGCTAACTACTACAATACAGTCTGTTAAGGTTTGCCAGAATCCACCCTCCTTCCGTTACAAACCGCCTTCTACACAGCTGCACGCATGCTCCAAGGAGTTTCCAAATGTGACAGCATCATCCCCATTCTCAAGCAGCTACATTGGCTATCTCTCCCCAACAGAATCAAGTACAAAACTCTACTACTAACCCAGAAAGCTCTCCACTGCCACCCAGCTACTCGCCTACAACCTCTCTTGCGAACATTCAATCCTAACAAACCCAGATGACTATACACAACCAACAAACTTACCATACCCCACTCCAGAACAAAGAATAACCAGCAAACATGCCGAAGGGCCTTCGAGCTATATACATTATTCCTCTGGAACACACTCCCAAACCCCATAAGCCAGGATTATCACCAACTTCCACTCCTTCCGTAAACACTTAGAGACCTTCCTATTTTCCAGTCATTTTAGCTCCGCTACCTGACCTCATCCTCTACTGAGTCTCTCTGGATATATGTTTACCGCACCTAAACTGTTCCTATATATAGTTTTGTATATACTTAACCATTTCCTGTACATAGTTAATCGTCATATGTAACAGATATTTTCTGTTCAACATAAACTGCTTTGACCCGGTGAAAAGCGGTATATAAACCTAGCTAAATAAATGTACAAAATAAACACAATGGAAGATTTGGTTCATTCTCATGGCTTCCCTGTTTGTTTCATACCTATTGCTCTGCAAATGTACCCAGTACTCCTTTATATACTGCTCTCAAGTCTGCAATCCTCACAGCTTTCGGATGTACAAGGGTAGAATATCTCTCCTTTCCCTTTATTCCCTATCTGGAAAAGATCCGTTTGAGCTTGCTGCAAGATGGCACAAAAGCCTTGTGTTTTCAGCTGATCTCTTTTCTAGGGTCAAGTGTACAATGCAGGCTCTGTCCCACCCTTGCAGCACTGATCAAAGAATACACTTTATATTCCTGAGGTCAAACTGACCTGCTCAAAGATAGTGGCAAGATCAAAATAAGGGTAATTTTATAAAATCCCAGAAAGATAATGTGCATTTTTTCACCTCACTAGCATCTATTTTATAAAGTCAAGTACGTGCATATTTTTGTTTAATAAAATAAGGGATATGCAATCTCAGACATGCAATTTCCATGTTGTTCAATGGGATCTAGTTACAAACGGCACTGCTTAAGCATTAACTGGCTTAGTAAACATACTCCTAAGCGTGAGCGCTTTATGCCGCGATTTCTCAAGAAAACGTGTAAATTATTGTATTTTATAATTCACGTGTCCAAATATTTACTCTGCTCAAGCTGCACGTCTGCAGAGCGGCCACCTGGTCCTCCCCGCACACGTTCCAGAAGCACTACTGCCTTGACTTCAGGGCCCAGGAAGACTGCGCCCTTGGGACTGCCGTCCTTTCCACTGCAACGGATGGCAGATAGGCATTGGCCCAGTAGCCGGGCCGTCCGTACCTGCTCCTCCTGTAGCATGTCAGCACTGTTAATTGCACTGTTGCACAATCACTGTTGTTAGTCAGCACTGTTAGTTGCACTGTTACTCAGCCACTGTTGTTCGTACACTGTTAGCACTAGTTGCCCGTTGCACAACTGCTGTTTGCACAACTGCACAATTTTGTATGCACCTTCACCTATTACGACAATAAAGATGTTCATCCTGTTGCGGCTCAGAGCCTCATTTAGTAACTAAGCTCCTCCTCCACCTCAGCGTTCTCCACAGCTGGGGAGGCACCAAGTGTGGCTGATGCAATCCTGCTGGTCCAGGGAGAAAACGGGGTTACTTACCTGTAACAGGAGTTCTCCGTGGACAGCAGGATAAGTCAACCACACAATCCCACCCGCCTCCCCTGGAGGAGGTCAGCCTGCCGTATCCACTCCCTGTACGGGAACTAGCTAGCTAGGAACACACTGGCCGGACTAGGGGGCGGACCGGTAGGATGGGCTACCTAGGTGGGCTCAGAAAGGCCCTCCTTTCTGAGCTCTAGAGAGCACTTCTGTATGCATGGCTCCGCCCGGAGGACGTCACATATAGCGTACCAAAACAAGGGGGAAGCAGTCTTCACTCTCTTCTCCGGGTCGTTTAATCTAGACGCGTTAGTGCACAGCTATTTAAATCCCCGCTGTGGCATTGGCACGCATGCGCGGCGTCTGAAAGCTAGTCGATGAGACAGCCATGAAATTGTCCATGATTTTCAGACTCCTGGATAAAATGACTTAATAGTAAGAACGAGTCGCTCTTTGGACCATATTGATACACATATTTTGGCAACTAGTTTAAATTCCTTTAAACCTGTTTGATTTTTCTATTTATGGCTAGTGCTATTTCATGAATTGATGATCCCCCCTTGAGGAAGAATCGAAACGCGGAGCTGGCGCCTGAACGGTGGCGTTGGGGCAGCTCGTCATTCTTTTTCTGAGATAAGCACACTTCCTTATTGATCTATTTAAAGCAACATTTCACAAAAATATTTTGAAGAGTGTGAATATCAATTGTGAAACTTGAACTTTAATAGATGTCAAGAGATATCAAGATTATTTTATATCTGCGTAATTAAAAAAAAAATTCAGGAGTGGTCATTGATGCAAAAAAGCAGCGTATTCCATATAGGAGCTAAATGCCCAGGATGCTGCTGTTATAGTTTGAGACCCCGGGTTCTGCTAATCATCCATGATTAAAGTATGGACATAATTGTTAGTAACAGGCTTTTTAATCTCTACATCTCTTGCCATACCTGGAGGGATATATCCTTTTTAGTCTTTGGTTATCCAATTCCCTCTGCTAAGTGCGACCGCATTTACTGTGTCTGGATGCAGTTGCCCAGGTGGATGTGCAGATGATGGTTGTTGCTAAACATACCACTATTCCAGTGGAAGGTGGTGCAGCCCTCAGGGACCAAATGAATCACAAGGTTGAGACTTTCCTAAAGAGCTAGTTTTGGGCTCCCTTCCTTATTCTCCAGACAGTAGTTTGCGGAGGGATTATGGCTCATGCCCTATTCCTTTGATCCATTTGCTCTCGTGGGATAATACTTTGATGCTTCAGAATTCATTAGTAGCTTTCCTGGCAGATACCATGCATGATTTGGTCTGCTTGGTGGTCAAGGATATCGCCTTTTCCATGGTGGCTCATTGCTGGCTTTGGCTTCTCCATTGGGCAGCAGACATACCAAGTTCAGTTTATCTGGACTTCCTTTCAAGGAGAAGCTTGTGTTTGGGGAGGACTTGGAGAAATTTAGTCAAGGATCTGGAAGCATCCAAACCACACCATCATCTGTAGGATAGACCTAAATGGCCTTTGAAGCATGGCCTCTCCTCCTTGGCATCATGTTTTCCTCACTCCTGCCACCAGGAGTCTTGGGAGTTAAAGGACTCCAGAAGGATCATTTGGGAAGGCCATCCTTTTTTCCTCTGGCTCCCATTTCTGGGCCCAGTCCTTTTATGGAACCCACGAGGATCTCGTTTCCTCCAAATCTGGGTTCTCCCATCAGCTGCTATGACTGGATGGGCCTGTGTGACCTCAGGCCAGTGGAAACTCAACATCATTCAGTTTGGCTATATGGAGTCTGCAGACAGGAGATGTCCAGACTACTCTGGAGAGATCCCTCAACCTCCAGGCTGTAGTTCAGTGCCGCCTGCTGAAAGGGACAAAATCCAGTATGCTATTTGCTTTGTAGTGCCAAATAAGGTCTAGTACATCTGCCCAATCTTGGACATTAAGGATGTCAGTGTTCACCTAAGGACCACTTCCATATGGAGAGACAGAACAGTCTGTCAAGGGGAGTTTCCTGCATCACTGGACTTTGCTGAGGCATACTTCCACACTCCCATCCACAAAGATCAGCAGTACCTCCTGCACTTTTCTGTTTTCAGCTCATTCTTCCAGTTTGCCACTGTACCCTTTGTTCTCTCCACTGCACTGAGGACATTCACCAGGGTTAGGGTGATGGCTGTCGCTGTCCTGTGGTGCAAAGGGATTAGTGTTCATTCCTGCTTGAATGACTGGCTTATTCGAGCCAGGTCACGTGTGGAGCCTTTCATGTGTCAGTCTGAGTGATATAGTTTTGTGACAGTCTGAGTTGGGTGATAATCTACAACAAGAACTTCCTGAAGCCTACCCATTCATTAGAGTGCCTTTGGAGTGTGCTTTATCACTAGCTCAGAAAAGGTTTTCCTGCCCAAGAATAGGACAGAGAAGCTGTGCTCTCAGCTGAGAGTGTTTCGGAGGCAGCAGTTTCCCAAGGCCTGAGACTACCTTCAACTTCTAGGGTTGATGGTGGTAATGATTGAAATGGTCCCCTGGGCATGAGTGCACCTACATCCACTGCAAATATCTCTGCTGTCCCCCTGGTCGCCTTCACTGACATCAGGTTGCCTCTTTCCATATTGGTGGTGGGCAGCCTCTTCATCTGCCGAAAGTCCTTCCTCTCGACTATATCCATTGGCTTCTGCTGATGATGGATGCCAGTCTGTTCAGATGGGGAGCTCATTGCCAAAGGAAGACTATTCAGTGTCACTGGAGCAAGTGGGAGGTGGCTTGGCCCATCAGTCACCTGGAGGCAAGGGCCATTCACTTGACTTTCCTGCATTTATGGAGCATAGTTCGAGAAAAGCAGTGTGGATCTTCTTGGACAATGCCACGGTGGTAGCCTATGTAGACCAGTAAGGGGGCATGAAGAGTTCCAGAATCTCCCCTCCTGCTCTCTTAGCTAGAGCAGAATCAACTGGCCCTCTCTGCGCAACATATTGTGGAAGTGGACACTGTGGAAGCAGCCTATCTCATTCATCATTCCCCCTATCCTGAGGAGTGGGATTTGAGCTGATTGGTGTTCCAGAGCAACCTGGACAGGTGGGGTCGTCCCAAGATGGATTTGATGGCAATCTGGGCCAATTCCAAGGTGCACAGGTTCTTCAGCTGCCACAAAGAAGTGGGCTTTGAGGGTGTGGTTATCCTAGTTCAGCCTTAGCCAAGGCATGTACTACTTGTACATCTTTTTCCTTTTGTGACCTCTCATGGGCAAGTACTTAGTCGTATGAAGCGGCATCTGGGTCCAGTGGTGAGGGTGACACTGGCTTAGCTGAGGAGGCCATGGTATGCAGATATACTTTGTCTCCAACAGGGCACCCACCTGCACCTTCTGTCAGCATGGGGACTCTTCAGGCAGGGGCCAGCCCTGCTGAGCAGTCTGGCTCCTCCTTCGCTTACGTTTTGATTCTTGAGAAGCAACGCCTTATGTAAGTGCTATTCTGCTGCTGTGGTTTCCATGCTTCTGAACATGAGCAGATTCTCTCCTGTCTCACCTTTGTGCATGTCTGGTGTCCTTTTGAGCACTGATATTGTGAGCGCCATACCAGTCCTAACATGGTGGACTTGTCAGCTCTGCCTTCCTTCCCCCAGGATGGATTTGACAAGGGCTTTTCTCTCAGTTCACTGAGGGTTCAGGTGGTTGCCTTGGCTTGTTCTAGAGGGTCAGTAACAGGGTGCTCTCTGACCTTGCATCCGGACGTGTCCCACTTACTGCATTGATTTTAGCACTTGTGCCCTCCCCTGTGTTAATAGTGGTTCCTTCGTAGATTCTCAGTTTGGCCCTTTTGACTTTGGTGGTTGAGCCATTTGAGCCCTTGTGGAGGGCTATGTTCAAGGATTTCTCCCTTAAGGTTGCCTTTTTTTTTGTTGCAGTCTGCTCAGCGATGTATTTCGGCATTGCAGACTGCTCATGCTGAGATCCCTATCCTTTTCAGAAGAGGCCATGTATTTATGGCCTTTTCTTCCTTCCTTCCTTTTTGCCTAAAGTGGTATCTGTTTTCCATGTAAACCAGGTGGTCTGCCTGCCTTTGTTTCTGAAGGAACAATGCCAGTGGAAGGATAAGTGCCTTCTGGTGGACATTAGATGTATGTTAGACATCTAAAGGTCACCAACACCTTCTGAAAGTCAGATGTTTTGCCCTGTTTGAAGGTCCATGTAAGAGTGAAGCGGCCACAACGTCTTTCTTGGGCCACTGGATGAAGGAAACAGTAGCCTTGGCCTGTCTGTTACAGGACCAACCAGTCCTGTAGGGTTTGCGTATTCCACACAGGCTCAGGCATCTTTTCTTCACACAGTACTCCAAATGAGGTTTCGCTAAAGACTTTTATATAGTGGCACTATCACATCCTTCTTCCTGCTGGCTATTTTTCTCCCTAGGTACCCATGCATCCTTCTGGCTTCATTTATAAATGATTAATAGTAGTAGTAGGAGTAGCCACCTTTTTACCTGTTTAGCCACTTTAACATCATTAGAAACAATCATGCCCAGTTCCTGCTCTTCTTCCGTGGACAGAAGTACTTTGCCCCCTATATTGTACTGCTCCCTTGGATTTTTGCAGCACAAGTGCATGACCCTGCATCTTTTTTTTTTTTTTTTTTTTTTTTTTTTTTAGCATTTAAATCTCAGCTGCCAAATTCTCGACCATTCTTCAAGCTTAGCTAGATCCCTCCTCATGTTATCTACTCCTTCCTGTGTGTCTACTCTATTGCAGATTTTGGTATCATCTACAAAGAGGCAAACCTTAACCAACAACCTTCTGCAATATCACTAACAAAAATGTTCAAGAGACTTGGACCAAGGACAGATCCTTGTGGCACACCACTGGTAACATCCTTCTCCTCAGAGTGTGCTCCATTTACCTCTACCCTTTCTCACCTCCCACTCGACCAGTTTCTGACCCAGTCAGTTACTTAGGGTCCATCTCTAGGATGCTCAATTTTTAAGTCGCCTCTGAAAAACAATATCAAAGGTTTTACTGAAATCTTAAGTACACCAAATCTAGGGCTCTCCCTTGGTCCAACACTTTGGTCACCCATTCAAAGAAATTAATTAGATTTGTCTGACGACCCTGTCTCTAGTAAAACCTTGCTGCCTCGTATTCTGCAACCCATTGGACTCCAAAAATTTCACTATCCTCTATTTTTAGCAATGTTTCGATTAATTTACTCACTGGCAGGTCAGATTTAACTGACCTGTAGTTCCCAGCCTCATCCTTACTCTGCTTTTGTGTAAAGAGGCCACATGCGCTCTTTTCCAGTACTCTGGGACCACTCCCAACTCTAAAGAAGCATTGAAAAGGTCAGATAGTGGAGCTACTAGAACCCTTGTTCCTTTAATATTCTTGGGCTATATCCTGTTCAGCCCCATCGCTTTGTCTTAGTTTAGCTGCAGTAGTTCCCTATAAACATAGTCTTCTGAAAAATGTTCACGATTCCCTTAACTACTTTTCCTATTTGTAGGTGTTTTCTGAGGTTCTGCTCCTGGCCCTTCATCTGTGAACACAGAATAAAAATATTTCTTAAGCAAGTCTGCTTTTTGCTAATCAGATTTTATGTATTCCTACCCTTCACCCTTGAGTCTTGCAATAGCACTTTTGCACGTCTCCTCTCACTAACATATCTGAAAAATGTTTTATCCTCCCATTTTACTGCATTGGCTATTTTTTTCTTCTATTTGTATATTTGCTTTCCTGACTTTGTTTAGTTTTTCTAAATATGCTCATCTTCCTCTTTCTGTGATCCCTCTTTTTCTTCAAAATTTCAGCTGTTACTTTAGAGAATCATAGTGGCCTCCTTTTTTATTTACTTCCGTACAAAAAGATTTGTTTGCCCTTAAAATATCCCATTTCAGTTTTGCCCACTGCTTTTTTACGTCCCCCAGCTGTTGCCATCCCAATGTATTGTACCATTTTGGCAAAGTAAGTTTGTTCCTAAAGTCTAGGACTTTCACTTTTTGAATGGACTTTATCAGGCCTAGTCCTAATACTGAATCCCACCATCCGGTGATCAACGGATGTGAGATGGTCTCCCACTATAACATTAGAAAGACTTTATCTATTGGTATGCACCAGGTCCAATGTGGTCCCCTTGCATGTGGGTTCTGTTACCTGTTGCCAAAACAGTTCTCCCTGTAGAAAATCCAGGATCTCCTTACTTCTAGATGACAATGCAGTAGGGATGTGCCAATAAATATCCACATATAGAAATCACCTACCAGTAGCATTTCTCCTTTCATGGCAATACTACAAATGTCTTCAATTAAATCACTGTCCATGTCTGCCCGTGAAGGAGATCTGTTTATTGCACCATTGCAGATGGATTCCCCATTCCCTCTTTCTAGTTTAACCTACAGTGATGCTTCCTTCCCTCGTAAGCCCTGTGATTCTTTAGTTTTATTGTTATTTTTACATATAGTGCCACGCCTCCTCCCATTCTTCCTATCCTGTCCTTCCCGAGTAAAGCATAATTACTCACCTGTAGCAGGTGTTCTCCGGGAACAGCAGGAATCAGTCCTCACATATGGGTGACGGTACAGACAGAGCCTGCACAGTAATCTCTCTCAGGCTTTCAAAGAAAGCCTTTGAGAGATGAACCATGAATGCATGGTCTTCTTCCTACCCAAGGGAGCCATTTTCCTTCAGTAGAATGACATAACTTAATCAAGCAGAAGAAGAAAGCAGCTCCACGGGGAGGAGGGAGGGTAGTGAGGACTCATTCCTGCTGCTTCCGGAGAACACCTGCTACATGTGAGTAACTATGCTTTCTCTGGGAACAATCAGAAAGTCAGCCCTGGCATATGGGACTCCCCAGCTACAGACTACCGAAAAAACCTGTAACAGCCATGGGTGACCCAAAAATAAAGCCCTGAATGGCAACTGAAAAGTGCTGAAAAACCTCATGCATCGGGATGCAACTCCAGCATCTGCGAGGGAAGGGTTGGAGGGAAGAAGCTGTACTAGTCCTGAAAGAGGTGCCGAAGAATGGCCTGGCCAAAGGTGCTGTCCTGCCAGGAGGCCTCCTTAAGGCAGTAGCGAGCTGTGAAGGTGTGGACCAGGTGGCCATTTGACACCTCTTCAATAGCGAGATGGCACGTAAGTTAGCCACGGAGGCTGCCATAACCTAAACATGGGCTGTAACATGATGATACAAAGAAAGACCAGCCTGTCCATAGGCAAAGGAAGTGCAGTCAGCCACCCAAGTAGAAAGGCTGCATTTAGAGACCGCCACACCAAGTCTGTTGGGGTCATAGGATACAAACGGTTGAGAGGAGCAGCGATGAGCCTTCATCCGTCCGATCAAGGTAGAAAGCCAAAGCCAGTTTACAATCCAAGATTTGACGAGAGGCTTCCACCCTGTTTGTGTGCGGCCTGGGAAAGAAGATGGGAAGAACCACCTCCTGATTTATTTATTTATTTTTATTTGATAAGTTTTGTATCCCGCTTTTTCCTTCAATCAAAGCGGTCACAATACCTTACAAGGGTTATACAAATGTAAGGGAAACATACATTACTTTATAATTACATCAACAAATGGAGACTGGGAGAACATAACATGGGAAACACACTCACAATTATCATGGAGCAGCTTTCTCCCTGGTACTACGCCTCGGTCCTACGCCTAAAGGCCACGCCAAAGGGCCCTCTGGCGAGGCCCTCAGCGCAGGCATGCCTGCTGGAGCTCTTAAATTTAAAGTTCTGCATTTGCCTCTGATTGGGCTTGAGCTCTGTAGTGGGGGAGGAGCCTTCTTTCCTGCTCCCCTGCTTGACCCGCGATCGGGGAGATGGAAAGGAGAAATCACCTTAGGAAGAAACTTGCAGTGTGTGCAGAGGACCACCCTCTCTGTGAAATCTGGTGTAAGGAGCATGAGCCACCACGCTTGCAGCTCGCTAACCCTGTGCGCTGAAGTGAGAGCCACTAGGAAGATGACCTTCCACAAAAGGTACTTGAGATGTCAGGAGGCCAGTGGTTCGAAAGGAGGGTCAATGAGTTTACCCAGAACCATGTTCAAATTCCATGCTGCTGCCAGCAGGTGAATGGGAAGCCGCAAGAGCAAAAGGCCCTGTATGAAGTGGCCAATGAGAGGATGAACTGACAGGGGAACACCCGTCTACCACATGATGGTACACTGCTAGGGTGCTCAGATGCACCCTGACAGAATTGGACTTTAACGCAGCTCAGGAGAGGTGCAGAAGGTACTGCAGGATCACCTGCAACGGACAGGAGAAAGGGTTGAAATCTCTATCCGCACAGCAGACTGAAAACCTGTGCCATTTGAAGGCATATACTTGCTTGGTGGAATCTTTGCTAGACATGAGGAGAACCTCTTCAATGTCCCGAGGCAAGTGATGAGCGAGTGCTATCCTCTCAGCATCCATGCTTTCAGAGTTAACAACTTTGAGATTGGGATGCAGGGGGGTCCTGCCGTTCTGAGAGATAAGATCTGGGGCAAAACCCAAGCGAATGGATGGCTCCTGAGAAAGTCTGAGCAGCAGAGGATACTACATCTGCTGAGGCCAGTGCGGAACAATAAGGATCACTTTGGCCTAACGCTGGTTCCCTTAGTGGAGACACACCATTGGTGATCTTCTTCGACAGTCTGAAGGTGATCCTCCGAGGAGGTGGGAACCACTTCCTGCTGGGGCAGCTTCGGGGGCCACTCCCAGCCCTCACCCTCTGAGTCCCGTCAAGGGCTGTGGTGCCGGTGCCTGTGGGTCGTACCTGCGGTACCGACATCACCCCCCAATGAGGACATGGTTTAAGTCCATTTCTTCCTTGGTTGTCCTCCATAGACAGTCGCTAGTCCGATGCTCCGCAGTCTCGGGGCTCCAAGTGAGCTCGGCAGCTGCCCGGGTCCATTTCATCCACAGCTGCCCAGAGGGCCTCTATTCTGAAGCTGATGACAGAGCTGAGGCTAAGGACTTGAGCCAAACGGCATCTCCTTCTGTCTTTCATGATTCCTTTACCCCTTGCTCATCATCTGAAGACAGAGCAGACAAGTGGAGGCACCATGATTGGCCCTGAGGCATTGAAGGCAGCAACTGTGGCAGTCCATGATGGACGCGGTCTTGCCGCAATTGGTGCTCTTCTTGAAACCACTAATCGAGGGCATAGCGGGAAAGACAGCCCCTGTGAGATCAAACTCCAATGTCCTGATTAGCTGGGTGTGAGAAAAAAAATCCCACACACTGAGAGAAAAAAAAAATAAAGTACCCGAAGAAAATGTGATGCTGAGGTAGCGATAGTTCCAGGACCACAAGTAACTGACGGTATGTGACCAAGAAATGAAGCAAAAAACAAAGTATTCACTGAAATGAATGCCATCTTTTTCTGGGGTGCAGACAGTGCATCTGGTGGGCTGCATGGAAAAATGAAGACTGAGGGAAAATTGCTCCCTTGGGCGGGAAGGTGACCACACATGCATGATTGATCTTCCAAAGGATTTCTTTGAAAGCTAGGGAGAGATCACCATGTGGGCTCTGTCAGTGCTGACTTCCTGCTTGTTCCCAGAGAAAGTATAGCCTGATATAATTACAGTCCAGTCATGGTTGTCCATGACTCATGTAACTGCCACTAAATCTAAATCAGCCTCTTCCATTAAAACCTTAGCATCTGGGATCTTATTTTTCCATACTACGGGCATTAATACACACTGGTGTCCAGAGGTTGCCCCTTTTACTCCTTTCTACAGAGGTATTGTTTACTTACCGCGGACTTTCTTCATCCAATCCCAACAAAGCTCGTTTTTAAAGGCCCCCTTCAGTAGGTTAGCCATTTTGCTGCGGAAGACACTTGAATGCCATCTCTGCTTAGCAGCCCTTGGAAAATCTTTCCATGGTCTAGGAAACCAAAATGCCCTTGACACCATTCGTGCAGCCATGCATTCATCCGTAGCATACAAGATTCTCAAGCCTCAGCCTTGACCCTCAACAGGGAGGATTGAAGAGAACACCACCTACTCACCTATCTGCTTCATCCTCTCTCCCAGAGCCATGAAGTCACTCTTGATACTCTCGGAGGGTCACCTAGCAGTATCGTTTGTGCTGACATAGATGAGCATCATCAGACAAGTGAGTAGATGCGTCTTGGAAAACTCTCCGTAACATCTCAGATTTTGGCATTTGGCAGAAAGCACACCTCCCTGGACATAAAGTCTGGTTGGCAGATGGATGCCTTTGTATCCCTTTGCTTCCTTGTGGTCACTGATTCTGCAACTTTGGGGTGGTTGAGCTCTGTTTCTTCCCGTTCCTGGGATGTTTTCACCACCTCCATGTACCTCTAGTCTCCCTATTTTCACTTTTTCACCTACTTACTAATTTTCCATTTCAAACGCTTACCTCCATAGTCCTTCCATTCCCTTCCTGTCTGATTTATTCTCCAGCCTCCTATTTCCCTGTCTTTCGCCAACTTTTGGCCCCAAATTTCTACCCTCTCTACTCCTCGCCCTCATTTTCCTTCTGCTTCTCATCCCTAATCTGCTCTAGTTCTGCCCATATAACTCATCCCGTATTCACCTAAAATCCATTTCTTATATCTTACCCTCTATCCAGGCTTCCATTTCCCCACATTTCTACCCTCTCTCACTGTCTTCAAAAATCTGTCCTCTTTCTTTCACCCTTTTCATACCCTTCTGTCCTTCAACTGCCTCGGAAACCTTCAGGTCCTTCAATCTCAATCTTTCTCTCTCTCTCTCTCTCTCTCTTTCCCTTCCCCATGTTTCTACACTTGGTCTTATAGCTCTACTCATACCCTACACCCAGTTGCCTAACCCCCATTGTCCTCCTAATCTCTGATAAATTTCTTAGTCCCCACTATCCTCACCAGGTAATCTCCAAGTCTCCACTATTCCATCCTACCCAGTCAATCTTAGATTCATTCTCTTTTTTTTTCCCCACTCAATTTTTAGTCTCCACCTGAGTCCCCGCTCTCCTGCATCCCCCTGTACCCAGTACCTACCTTCCTGCCTCCAAACTCTTTTTTCCAGCATCCACCCTGCTACTTCCTTCCTTCCTTCCTTCCTTCTCCAATATTCATTAACATTGTTTCGCTCTTATTTAGCATTCAATCTTTTGCCCCTCTGTATAACCTTGCTTCCTCCCTTGCGCACACAATATCCGTCCCTCTATAGTCTCACTTCATGAGATCCTACCTCTTTTCTTTTTTTAACCACACCCCGATCCCAGAATCTGTCCTCTTCCAGTCCCAGCTCATCTGAGCAGCACTCTTCCTCCACTCAATCCCCCCTTCCCCCAAAATCAGACCAGACCCCTGTCGTTCCCCCCCCCTCCAGCATCTGTCCCCTTCCAGTCTCCCACCACCACCAGCCCTCTTCCAGTCCCCCTCCGCACTACCATCATAATCATCAGTGCCCCCTCCCCAGCCAATCACATCCTCTCCTTCTCCCTACCACAGCCACAGGAGCATTTTCTTTCGCTCCCACAGCTGCGCTATCCTGGTTCCACTGGCACCACCATGTTTCTAAAAGTGAAATGCAGGTGCTTCCTGTTCCACTTTTTATAAGGGCCGGCAGTACCAGCAACTGTAGCTTTGCACAGCTGTGGGGGCAAAGAAAAATTGTCCTGCAGCTGTGAAGAGGTGAGCTGGTGAGGCAGGCTTCTGGTGCTCTTAAATTTGTATGTTCCGAGCCAATGCCTCACTGGCTCACCTCTTAAGCTGGCCATGCCGGTAGAGAAGACTGGAAAGGCAGCTTGAAAGAAGCAATTCTATCAACTGCTGTCTTTTCTCGGTGTGTCTATGCTCCAGAAATTGGAATTACCATTTAGAACGATGTGGGATTTTTTTCCCTTGCCAAATTTGGTCCCCTTTCAATAGATTTTCTAAAGTCACTTTGCTCTCAGATGGATGGAAAGACCACTATGTACTATTACTACTTATTATATCAAGGATTCCTTCACATCTTTCTCAACATCTCCACAGCCTTTGACTCGGTCACCCACACCTGTCTAATCACACATCTCCATTCAATTGGACTCGGAGGTACAACATTACAGTGGTTTCAATCATACCTATCAAACCGATCAACAAGTCAGAATTGGAAATGAAACGTCCAAACATTTCCAGCTACTACAAGGATTACTCCAAGGATCTGCACTAGCATCACTGCTGTTGAACATCTTCATCCAGCCCCTATGTAAAATCATACAGAATCATACGATTCTCTACCATCTCTATACTGATGACATCCTAATCTACACTCTGTTCTCCAACACTAACTATTTCTCTGTCAGCCATTGCCTAGAATCTATCATCCAATAGCTCAACAACCATAACATGTACATTAACCCCAACAAAACCGAAGTCCTTCACATAACCAAATACCCCACCTTCACCCCTCCAACCACAGTCAACCTGGCCAACTTAATGTATTTGTTGTTTAACTTGTAAGGTTATCTGGGCATAACCCTGGATCAACACCTGAGCTTCCACTACCACATTAAACAAGTTACTAAGTTCGCTTACTTCAAAATGAGAACACTGACACCTCCGCCCTCTACTGGATTGCCATGACTTCAGAAGTGTTTGCCAGGCCTTCGTCTCCCCTATCCTGGACTACGCAAATATATAGAAGAGCAGGACCTAGGCATGGTTGTGTCTGATGAGCTTAAAGTAGCTAAACAGAAAAGGCGACGGCAAAAGCTAAAAGGATGCTTGGGTGCATATGGAGAGGAATGGCTAGCAGAAAAAAGGAGGTGATAATGCCTCTGTATAAGTCTTTGGTGCGACCTCATTTGGAGTATAGTGTGCAATTCTGGATACCGCACCTTCAAAAGGATGTGAACAGGATGGAGTTGGTGCAGAGGGTGGCTACTAAAATGATTAGTGGTCTTCATTATAAAGCATATGAGGACAGACTGAAGGATCTTTAATATGTATACCTTTAGAGGAAAGGCGGGATAGAGGTGATATGATTGAGATGTTTAAATACCTCCGTGGCATAAATGTTCAGGGAGAGAGCCTCTTTCAATTGAAAGCAAGTTCTGCTACGAGGGGACATGGGATGAGGGTGAAGGGAGATAGATTCAGAAGTGATGTGCAGAAATATTTCTTTACGGAAAGAGTAGTGGATCCGTGGAATAGTCTCCCAGTGGAGATGGTAGAGATGAGGACGGTAACTGAATTTAAAAAAGCATGGGACAAACACAGAGGATCTCTAAAGGTAAAAAGGGGACTGTTGTAGTTGTTGTTATGGAAGGACAGACTAGATAGGCCATGTGGTCTTGTTCTGTCATCATATTTCTATGTTTCTAATATACCAGGGCTCCCAAAATGAACTCTACTCCCTTTGTAGCTTGCCCAAAACACAACAGCCGGAATAATAACAGACACTGGACTATGAGAACATATCACCCCCACTCTGAAACAGCTACACTGGCTCCCTATCCACATGAGGATTAAATACAAAGTCTCCATAACCATATTCAAAACCATCCACCACCTCTCAGGGGACATACTGCATCCTATTTTGCAACAACTCTCCAACAAGAGAGCAAGAAAGTCAACCAATCACAACCTCCTTTCATTTCCAAGTGCTTTCATCCACTCCAACTCTGCCACTACCAGCAGAGCCTTCTCCTTCTATGCGCCCACCATCTGGAACTCCCTAGCCTCTGAAATACGAGCACTCATAGACCTAGCTGAATTCCGTCGTAAACCAAAAACCCTCCTTTTCTTGGAGCACTCTCAACCTGACGCTTAACTGTCCAGCCACCCCATCATGACCATGATCACACTCTACCCCTACACCGCACTCTGTAAATAGTTAATCATCACCTTGTTATGTGGTGTTTATTGTTACCTACGTTTTACGTAAAGTTACTTGTTCTTTCTGTTGTTCCCTATTCACCGCTGTGACTGGTAGATACAGCAGTATAAAATGTTGCACAATAAATGTATTTACATAGCGCTACAAGGTATATGCAGTACTGTACATATAGATATGAGACAGACCCTATTCATCAGAGCTTACAACCTAATCAAGACGAACAACATCAGAAAACTGGGGATTAGAAGTATGTTAAAGATATATACATGTGGTTAACAGGAGAGTGACAGGCATTGGGATCCAAAAGCAGCCTCAAGGTGCTTTTTAGTCTGGATTTGAATAGGGGCTAGAGAAGGAGCCTGACATAGTGGCTCAGGTAGTTTGTTCCAGTCATATGGAGCAGCAAGATGGAATGAATGGAGTCTGGAATTGGTAGTGGCAGAGAAGGGCACAGAGTAGGAGAGTTCCTGAGGAGCGATGTAGGGTGAAATAAGAGAAGAAAGGTAACGAGGAGCTGCAGAATGAATGCACTTTTATAGATCTGTAGCAGAAGCTTGAACTGGATGCAGAAACGGATAGGGAGCCAGTGAAATAACTTGTGAAGAGGGTTATGTAAGCATAGCAACATTGGTGGAAGTATAGTGGCTTTACAATATTCATGGAGTGGTTTTGAAATTTTGTTTGGACTGTGTTTTTCGTAGTTCTTGTGTGCTGTTTTCTTCACTGACCTGATGGAGGATAGCTCTCAATCTAGTCACAGATGTGTTGTCACCTCCAACTTGTTTATATGGATACAGTGCAGGTTTAGCCTGTGCTAAGCTATGCAGTTACTCTCTTCAAAAGTTGCTGAATTGCTTACAAAGGTTTTGTAAAGTGTGACAGAGTTCATAAAGCATGCCTGTTGTCTTTTGGTGGATAGGAAGGAGAAGAAAGTGTTCTGTCAGGGGACCATGTGATTTGTTCATCCGCTGAGCTTAGAAAGTGCTGAGTCATGTTACAGGATGATGCCTGTGGCCAGGCTGACAGTGCACAATGAGGCTTCCCTGCTGAGTCATGTTCCTGTCATGTGGGGAGAGCTACTTAACATAGTAACATAGTAAATGACAGCAGATAATAACCTTTTGTGTGAGTATGAGTGACACAGCAGGATTGTTGCTGCTGGCAGGGGTCCCTCTCCCCCCCACGCTAACCATGAGTTTGCATTTCCCTGCCAGGGAAAGTGCTTAATCAATGGATATCCGTTGCCATTCTAAGTACATGCAGTGTCATAAGATCTATACTTTTGCATTGCTGACAGCATACCCAGTGCTGCATGAGGTGCTTATATCATGCTGAAGGGATACGTATCACTCTGTTATTTCTATAGCACATGTACAACCATTTGACAAACAGAACGGTATGAGATAAAAAAGCCAATATTTGAAAGTGAAGAATCCAGAAGTTTTTTTGTAAAATTCGTTAATAAAAAACATAAGAACATAAGATATGCCATACTGGGTCAAACCAAGGTCCATCAAGCCCGAGTATCCTGTTTCCAACAGTGGCCAATCTAGGTCATACGTACCTAGCAGTTTCCCCAAAAGAAACAGGTTCCGCAATGCTTGTACTGGGTCAAGCATTGATATCCTGGGTCCCTTCTTAATTATGGACCTTTCCTTCAGGAACTTGTCCAAACCTTTTGTAAAGCCAGCTACACTAACAGCCTTTACTACATCCTCCGGTAACAAATTCCAGAGTTTGATTACACGTTGAGTGAAAAAATATTTTATTTTATTAGTCTTAAATCGTTTACCCTGTAGCTTCATTGCATGTCCCCTAGTCTTTCTATATTCTGATAACGTAAACAATCGATCTATGTTTACCCGTTCCACTCCATTCATTAATTTGTAGACTTCTATCATAGCTCCCCTCAGCCGTCTCTTTTCCAGGTTAAAGAGCCCTAACCTTTTTAGCCTTTCTTCATAGGAGTATCCTTCCATCCCCTTTACCATTTTGGTGGCTCTTATCTGAACCTTTTCTAATAATGCTATATCCTTTTTAAGATACGACGACCAGAATTGCATACAATATTCAAGGTGCGGTCTCACCATGGAACGATATAGAGGCATAATATATTTTGTTTTATTTTCCATTCATTTCCTTATGATACCTAGCATTCTATTTGCTCTCTTGGCCGCCGCTGCACACTGGGCCGAGGGTTTTAACATGGTATCCACAATGACGCCTAAAGTTTTTTCCTGGGTGGTGTTTCCTAATGTGGAACCTTGCATCGTGTAACCATAGTTTGGGTTGTTCTTCCCTAGGTGCATAACTTTGCACTTGTCCACATTACATTTCATCTGCCATTTTGATGCCCACTCTTCCAATTTATCAAGATCCTCTTGCAATTTTCCACAATCCTCTTGGGTTTTAACAACTTTAAATAGTTTTGTCTCATCTGCAAATTTGATAACCTCACTCATTATTCCCCTTTTCAGGTCATTTATAAATATGTCAAAAAGCAGCGGACCGAGCACAGATCCTTGGGGTACACCACTATTCACCTTTCTCCATTGGGAAAATTGGTCATTTAGCCCAACCCTCTGCTTTCTTTCTTTTAACCAGTTCCTGATCCACAGTAGTACACTGCCTCCTATCCCATGACTCTAGTTTTGCCAAAAATCTCTGATGAGGGACCTTGTCAAAGGCTTTCTGAAAGTCCAG
This sequence comes from Ichthyophis bannanicus, assembly GCA_033557465.1. NCBI lineage: Eukaryota > Metazoa > Chordata > Amphibia > Gymnophiona > Ichthyophiidae > Ichthyophis > Ichthyophis bannanicus. Next base: position 734,272,547 of record CM066033.1, on the reverse strand, counting down.
ATACACTATATCAACCGACTCACCTTTGTCCACCTGTTTATTCACACCTTCAAAAATACATAACAGATTAGTAAGATAAGATCTTCCTTGTCTAAAGCCATGTTGGCTGTCTCCCATTAGGCCATGACTATCTACATGCTGAGTAATTTTATTCTTTATAATGGTTTCTACCATTTTTCCCGGTACTGATGTGAGGCTCACCGGTCTGTAGTTTCCCGGATCACCCCTGGAGCCCTTTTTAAAAATTGGTGTTACATTGGCGATCCTCCAGTCTTCAGGTATTAGAGATGATTTTAATGATAGTTCACAGATTACTAATAGCAGGTCTGCAATCTCATATTTCAGTTCTTTCAACACCCTTGGATGTATATCATCCGGCACAGGTGATTTGCTACTCTTCAGTTTATCTAATAATTTTAATACATCTTCCTGATGTATCGATATTTCCTTCAATTCTTCCGCACCTTTAAATACCACTTCAGTCATGGATAACATCCCTACATCTTCCTCAGTAAAGACCGAAGCAAAGAATTCATTCAGTCTCTCCGCTATCGCCTTGTCGCCTCTTAGTGCCCCTTTAACTCTTCTATCATCTAATGGACCAACTGACTCTTTCACAGGTTTTTTGCTACAAATGTACTTGAAAAAATCTTTATTTCGTGTTTTTGCTTCTGCAGCCAGCTTCTTCTCAAATTCTCCCTTTGCCTGCTTTATCAATGCCTTGCATTTGACTTGCCAGTGCTTGTGCTGTTTCTAGGTTTTATTTATTTATTTATTTACATTCTCTTATATACCGCGCTATTCTGCATCAGTGCGGTTTACATTGAACAAACTGAAATTACATTGAACAGGGTATTATAACTTGGAGATAACTAATTTACAGGGGACATGGGCTATGGAGGGTTAAGTGGCTTGCCCAAGACCACAAGGAGCACCTGTGGGACTAGAAACCCCAGTCCTTCCGGCCCAAGGTTGCTGTCCTCTAGTGGGATTTGAACCCCCGACCTTCCGGCCTGAAGTACCTTGCCCCAACCACTAGGCTACTCCTCCACTCCATTTTGTCATTTGGCTCTTTTTTCCATTTCCTGAAAGATGCTTTTTTGGCAACAACAGCCTCTCTGACCTCACCTTTAAACCATGCTGGCAGGTTTTTGGACTTCCTTCCACTTTTCTTAAAGCGTGGAATACAGCTGGTCTGGGCTTCCAAGATAGTATTTTTTAACAAGATGCAAGTCTTTAACCTTTGCAACTGCTCCTTTTAGTTTTTTCTTAACTAGTTTCCTCATTTTATCATAGTCTCCCTTTCGAAAGTTAAAAGGTAATACTGTGGATTTCCTTACTATCCCTCCTCTACTAATTAAATCAAAGGCGATCATGCTATGATCACTATTGCCAAGTGGCCCCAACGCCCTTATCTCTTGCACTAGATCTGGTGTTCCACTAAGGACTAGGTCTAATATGGCTTCCCCTCTGGTTGGTTCATGAACCAGCTGCTCCAAGAAGCAGTCATTTATCTCCCTAGCATGTCCTGCCATGACACTGACCCAGTCGATACCAGGGTAATTAAAATCACCCATTATTATTACTGCGCTGTAACGTTTGCTAGCTTGGTTGATTTCTTTGAGCATTTCATTATCCATTTGTTCATTCTGGCCAGGCGGTCGATAATACACCCCCACTGCCATCGCCTTCCTCTTTTTACATGGAATTTCAATCCATAGAGATTCTACAGCAAATTTTGTTTCTTGCAAAACTTTAATCCTTTCTGACTCAATGCCCTCTCTAACATAGAGCGCAACCCCTCCACCAATTTGATCAGCTCTATCATTACAATATAGTTTGTACCCAGGTATCAGTGTCCCACTGGTTGTCCTCCTTCCACCATGTCTCTGATATTCCAATCATATCTAACCTCTCATTTAGTGCTATATATTCTAAATCTCCCATCTTATTTTTTAGACTTCTAGCATTTTCATACAAGCATTTTAGAGAATGTATTTTATTCATATTAATTTGGCTATTGGTAGACATGGGTAATTTGGGATCTTTAAGCTTTGTCTGCTCCATACTCGAGGGCATTTGGGCGACTTTACTCTTTTGGAACCTCTCTGCTTTTGGTAGTATCCTTCAAGGATGCATTCTTCCGAACCATCCGCTCTTGGGTGACTGTCGGCTTTCCCCTATTATCTAGTTTAAAAGCTGCTCTATCTCCTTTTTAAAGGTTAATGCCAGCAGCCTGGTTCCATCCCTCCTTTCCCCAGAATGTTCCCCAGTTCCTAACAAATCCAAAACTCTCATCCTTGCACCATTGTCTCATCCACGCATTGAGACTCCGGAGCTCTGCCTGCCTTTTGGGTCCTGCACATGGAACGGGAAGCATTTCGGAGAACGCTACCCTGGATGTTCTTGATTTCAACTTCCTACCTAAAAGCCTAAATTAGCCTCCAGAACCTCCCTACCACATTTTCCTATGTCATTGGTACCGACATGTACGAAGACAGCAGACTCTTCCCCGGCACTATCTAAAACCTTATCTAGGTGGCGCGTGAGGTCCGCTACCTTCGCACCAGGCAGGCATGTTACCAGGCGATCCTCACGTCCAGCAGCCACCCAGCTATCTACATGCCTAATGATTGAATCACCAACTATAACGGCTGTCCTAACCCTTTCCTCATGGGCACATGGCCCTGGAGAAACTTCCTTGGTTCAAGAGGGTTTTACATCACCTGGAGGACAGGTCCTAGTTACAGGATCACTTCCTGCCACACCAGGGTGATGCTCTCCTGTCACGTGACTTCTCTCCTCCATGGTAACAGGGATGCTGCCAGACTGGAGGTGGGACTTCAGGACTATATCCCTGTAGGTCTCGTCTATGTTCCTCTCTGTCTTTCTTATGTTTTCCATGTCTGCTACTCTAGCCTCTAGAGAACGGACTCGTTCCCTGAGAGCAAAGAGCTCCTTGCACCTAGTGCACACGTAAGACCTCTCACCAACTGGGAGAAAATCATACATGTGACACTCAATGCAAAAGACTGGAAAGCCTCCATCTCGCTGCTGGACTGCTGTCTGCATCTTAGTTTTAAGTTTTTGTTTAGATCTTTAAGTTCTTTACTTACTAAGGGTTGCTATGGATTTTTATACCAATAAAACTGTACCTAATAACGTTTAATATACCTTGTTCACCTGAAGCTTAATTAATCTCAGGACATAAGAACATAAGATATGCCATACTGGGTCAGACCAAGGTCCATCAAGCCCAGTATTCTGTTTCCAACAGTGGACAATATAGGTCATATGTCCTTAGTGTATGACTAATTTGGGTAACGAGCTTCACCTGAGAGCACCTCCCGTCTTTTAAGATGTGTAAGTACCTATAAAGCTACGATTATCCCAGGGGTGTGTGTGTGTGCGGAGGGAGGGAGGGAAATAACACTTATTAAAAGAGGGCTGCTACACAGTACCCTGTCCTGTGCTGCTGAGGTAAGCTATATTCTTATTTGATTTAAATTATAGCTCTTTGCTGCTGCTAGGCTCTAACTTATGAAATTTAAACTACAAGCTCTCTGCTGGGTTCTAAATTTAACCAGAAAGCTCTCTTCTGTGTTTTAAATGTAAACTAAAAACACTTTGCTGCTGATAGGCCCTGAGTGACTATTAAATTAAAACTACAAGCTCTCTGCTGGGTATGAAATGTAACCAGAAAGTTCTCTTCTGTGTTTTAAATTTAAACTTAAACTGCTGTTACTAGGCCCTGACTGATTTAACAAAAAATAGTGGGTTCACAGATTAATTAGGTTTTAATAGAAAGAATTCCTTTCAGAAAATTCCAAGAAGTATATACTCACAACTGCAGATCTCTCTCCAGAAATAACAGTCCCCTTTCCTAGTCCTTCAAGACTGAGGATCACAGAGCTCTGGTTGAGCTATTTATGCCTGTGCTGCTGAGGTAAGCTGTGACCATCTTCCTGGATGATTAACAGTCCTTGCTTGGATAGAAGGAGTCTTTCAAAATGGCCTTTTGACCTGCCACCTGGTGTTAACACCTATTGAAAAAGTTTCACAGGTCTCTTTCCCCCTAGGTAGAAGGCCTCTTTGTAAAGGTCTTTGCAAATGCAATGTGTGCCTTCGAGTCAGCCCTGACTCCTGGCGACCCAGAAGCTCCTGGGTTTTCTTGGCAGTGTCACCGGAAGTAGATTGCCAGGCCTTTCTTCCGAGGCAATGGAGGGTTAAGTGACTTGCCCAAGGCCACAAGGAGTGCTAGCGGGAATCGAACCCTGGATGCTTGGTTACCAAGCCAGTGCTCTAACCACTAGGCTACTCCTAAAGGTCTTTAGAAGACTTTATTTGCTGCTCAAAGAGTACTGACCCTGTACCGTTCCATATCATAAGGACGTCATCTATATATCGTTTCCAAAGTAAAATATAGGACTTGAAAGGGTGAAACATCAAATGTTGTTTCTCAATTTGCTACGTATAAATTGGTAATATCTGGTGCCATCGAAGACCCCATGGCTACTCCCTTTATTTGTTTATAGAATACGCCTTTGAAACTGAAACAATGTTCTGTTATAGCAAGGGAAGCTAGTTGGGTCAAAAAAAAGGTAGGAACCCGTGTTGGTTTGGGTCTTTGAATCAAAACATTCGCAAGAACCTCTAGAGCTGTTTGCTGTGGAATATTGGTGTATAGAGAGTTGATGTCTATACTATTGAAATTATTAATCTACTTTGTTATTCATTTTATAGCTAGAGTAGAACGCTAAAGATTATCCTACACGTGAGATTTACCACAAGGTGCTCCAGTGAGTAATCTTTATAATTCACTGTTTCTTCATTGTCCTCCTCATGTTTGACAATATTTTCCATGTCTATACATGTCTTTTCCTTTGCTGCCCTGTTTTGTTTGTTTTTATTTTTTTTATAGTTTCTTTAAAAATAGAAAATGATAAATACATCATTTTTATGTTTCATTGTATTTATAAGATATATACATATTGTTTTATTTGTTTATTTTACTTTATTTTATAAGCTGCGTACCCCCTGAGGAAGGTGTTGCCGAAACGCGTTTGGGTTTCATCAAATAAAGGCTCCTGTGACCTTCACTCGTCTCTTGCTTCTTGTGTTTCCTGGTTCCCACTGCAAGGGGTTTCGCTCTTTCTTGTGTTTGCCATCCTGGATTAAAGGCAGGATAAGATGATCAGATATAATCATTCCTGGATATGGCTCTTTTGTGCACAGAATTTCACCCCATGTTGTGCGGTAAACATGAACTTCCTGCATGTGGGGAGGAAGGAGGGGAGGTGAGGCCCCTCCAAAAAAAGAAAATGACCCAATACATTTCTATGGGATAACCAGCTGCAGCATGCATATATTGATTCATTGTACGATGACAAGGAATTGCACCTTTGAAACTAAACTGCTCTCTCCTCTCATCTTTTCTCCCGATCGGACATATTTAGGCCAGCACAGGTATAGATACATGTTTCTGTGTGTGTGCATGTGTATGTGTCCATCCACACACATAAAGAACAGATACAAATACAGATGTAAACGCATTTGTGCACATTCGTGCTCATACACACATATGCAGAGGAATTGGAAAGAATTCTACGAGCTATGCTCTTCATGCTTTTCCCACTTGTATTTATACTGTGCTGTATTAATGGTTACTGCAGTGGAGCAATTACCATAAAGTGAGCATGATATGCCTAGTGCAGCAATACTATTAATGGTTAGATGCTGTTGAAATGAGAGGAAGCAGGATGCATAAGTCTTCCTCCCCTGTACACAGCCTTTTCATCAAGACTCTTTCAGTATGTAACTTTGTGGTAATATAATGCAACTGGGGCCTCATATCCCCAGGCTAAACCACTTGGGATCCTGGCATAGCATGGATGACAGACACTAATATACTTGGTCCCACTGATGAGTGGTCATGTCATCATATCAACCATGCTGTAGCTCTGAGACGTCATGCAGACAGGTAGGGCTCCTAAGCCCTGGGTTGGCACTCTACCTAGGAAAGGTTTTGCAATATAAAACCTGTATCCATACACCCTGATGAACTTGTGGCAGCTTTTGCACCAGTCAGCATGTGATGTGTTTGGAGAAGAGAGTGGCAGATGAAATTTAATGTGAACAGGTAAGTTATGCAGTTAGGAAAGAACTACTGAAACTACTGTTACACAATGCAAGGTTCCAAATTAGGAACCATCACCCAGGAAAAAGATTTGGGCATTATCGTGGATAATACTTTGAAACCCTCCATCCAGTGTGCAGCAGCAGCTGCCAAGAAAGCAAATAGAGTGGTAGGACTCATAAGGAAGGGAGTGGAGAATAAAGGATATTATAAAGCTTTTGTATCATTCAATGATGCAACCGCATCTTGAATATTGTGTGTAGTCCTGGTCACCATATCTTAAAAAGGATATAGCAGAATTAGAAATGTACCGAGAAGAGCCACCAAAATGGTAAAGGGAATGTAAGGATATCCCTATGAGGAAAGGCTGAAAGGGCTAGGGCTTGTCAGCTTGGAAAAGAGACTGTGGCTACTACTAATAATCATTTATATAGTGCTACAAGGCATATGCAGTGCTGTACAAGAACATATAGAAGACGGGCCCTGCTAGTTAGAGCTTATAATCTATAATCAAGACACAGTACAATAAAATAGAAACAAGAGCTTCAAATAGGGAAAGGAGAACAAAGCAATTAGGATCCAAAAGCAGCCTCAAAGAGGTGAGCTTTTAGCATGGATTTGAAAAGTGGGAGAGATGAGACCTGACATATGTAGCTTGAGAAAGTTTGTTCCAGGCATAAGGAGCAGCAAGGTGAAAAGATCGAAGTCTGGAGTTGGCAATGGAAGAAAAGGGCATAGAGAGAAGAAAGCCAGTGGAAGAGCAGAGTTCACGAGGAGGGGTGTAGGGAGAGAGGTGAGAGGAAAGGTAGTGAGGGGCAGGAGAGTGAACGCATTTATGGGTCAGAAGGAGAAGTTTGAATTGGAAACAGAAATGGAAGGGAAGTCAATGAAGTGATCTGAGAAGAGGGGTTATATGAGTGTATTCGGGCTGGCAGAAGATTAGCCCTGCAGCCGAGTTCTGAACAGATTAAAGAGGAGAGAGATGACTCTGAGGGAGACTAGCAAGGAGGAGATTGCAATCTTATCAAAGAAATTTGTGTGCTGGAACATGTCCCCTCAAAATGGATAGGAACCAAAAAAAGCACACCAGCAGAAAAACAGCACACAAAAAAGAAAGCAGGAAATGAGGGAATCCTTGGAAGGAACTAAGTTTATTGAGGGGCTCAGCCCTACATGTCTCTCGGCCACACCGACCTTCTTCAGGGGACTGTGACCACTTATCAACAGATGAGTTGAAATGGACATATACTCAATGGTGCTTAAGAGTGTAGAGTAAAACATTCCTAGGTATGTGCTTGGAAATCAAACAGGTTCCTTGTTGCCTGCTTTCTTTTTTGTTGTGCCCTCAAAATGGATATAAATACTCGCAACTGCACAATGGATGGTCTTTCTCCCTGGGCCCTCTGCTCTACATTCAACACTTGCAAGCAGACCCTCCGATCAGCAGACTGGTATGTATTTTTCCATTTCATCCTGCTAGACCAGTCCAGACAAACGGATTGTGTTCCCCTTCCAGCAGATGTTGGAGACAGAGAAAGACTTCCAGAACCCTGATTGGTTGAGGTCTGGTAGATAGTGGAACACCCCTAGGGGTCCTCCTCAGTATTTCTCTATCTCCAGCAGATGAAGGAGCGTTTGTCGTGGTCTCTCTCTCCTCACTCGTATTGCTTTTATTTCTTTTCTTTCTGTTCTTCTTTGGACATAGCTCCGTTTACTCTGGAAGTACTCAGGCTTCACATGAGGTGTTGCTCTGAGTTTGCCCAGGACGAATCATGGATAGCTAAGGCTCTGTTTCTGTGAGCTCCTGATTAAGATCAGTGCAGCTCCGTCCCCGCAGTCTGTCAGCCCTAACCAGGAGGGTTAGGAGGCTATCTGGACTGTCTCTGCACTTCTGTGGAGTCCGGAGAGGGTGCTGAGTTGGCGCAGCTTTATCAAACTGTAAGTGTCAGCTGCTTAGCTTTTCGGCGCCGCAGGAGAAGTCCCAGCAGTGCGGGGGTTGCTAGCAGCAGAACAGGAGCTGCAAGTTTGTTCTAAGCTCCTGTGACTGTCTTCCCGGCTTGTCGGCTGATCAAGGATTTGATTTTTCATTTTCGTTATGTTTTAAGGTGCCTTACTTTTTTCGCTCCCTTTTTGGGTGCTGGCGGCCATTTTCGTGAATGTGCAACCGCGTTCCCGACGGCCATTTCCTTATAGCAGCGTTGCGTTTCTGCTTTGCCTGTGTGCCTCCTCGATTTCTGCCGCCCCACTCGGAGCGTTGCGGGGCAGCCCTAACTCAGTTTTTGGAAATGTTGGGGTTTTGAAAAAAAAAAAGACAACATAAAGTTAGGCACCGCACAGTCATGCTTTCCTCGGGGCAACGCTGCCTGGGCTGCAACAAGAAACAGAAAGACTTGGCAAACACAATGTGTATTGCTTGTCTTTCTCATCCAGGAGAACCTTCTCGTGGTCTCTCAGTGACAGCGGCACCCTTGGATTGTTCTTCAGTCTCTCAAGCCGCCTCCATTGATGCCCTACAGGTTTCGCTGTCCCAAGCTGCACCCCTGTTGACTCCTCAGTCCACCACCTTACGGCAGGAGTCTCAGTCAGATCCCTCGGAGGCTCACTTTTTGGCACTATTTCGCCAGGCCTGGACCTTATGGCAGGAAGATTCCTCGGATGGGGGTCCGAAGGTGTTGCTAGCCCCAGATACGGACACAGTTCCAAGTTCTCAGCGTAAGCGGTCCCATAAGGGGCCGGTCCGAGCGTCCGTCCAAAAAGTCTCTCAATAGGTTATCTGATTTCCCTGGGGCGGATAGCTCTTCTGCGGAAGACAGTTTCAATGACTCAGACCGGGAAGATGGTGAATATTCTCCTTCTGATTCTTCTCTTGTTGCGGATGAGTCGCATGATATCCGGCTGTTCAGGAAAGAGGACTTGGCGCCTTTGATTGAGCAGGTGGTTGAAGCGCTCCGGCTCTTCAATCCGCCTACTTACGACGCTCCTCTCCCGCAGTCTCAACCGGATCCCATTTTGCTGGGCATACGCAAGCCGTCTAAAGCCTTTCCCTTTCCGGCAGAGTTGCAGCAGATGGTTTCTCGGGAGTGGGACACGCCTGATTCTCCTCTCCGGGCAGTACGTCAACTTGGTCAGCTTTATCTCTGGGCCCCGTCAGATATTGGTCGTTTGGCTGTCCTATCCGAAGGTGGACGCCTTGGTGTCGGGCATGACAAAACATACCACCATCCCTGTGAAAGGGGGAGCAGCGCTCAAGGATCAGCAGGACCGCAAGGTGGAAAGTCTGTTAAAGACATTTTTTTCTTCCTCCACTATGATGTTACAGGCGACCGTTTGTGGCGGCTTAGTGGCCCAGGCATTATTGCGCTGGATTCAGCGATTTCCAGATGATCCGCTCATGGGGCATCTGGAATCCGCCACAGCTTTTTTAGCTGATTCCTTTTATGATTTGTTACGACTGTCAGCTCGGTCCGTAGCATACATAACGGTGGCAAGGAGATGGCTATGGCTGCGTCAGTGGGCGGTGGATGTCGCTTCCAAGACCCGACTCTCAAAGCTTCCTTTTAAAGGGCATTTTTTCTTTGGGGAGGAATTCGACAGGTTGGTAAAGGACCTTGGTGAGGTGAAGCCGCAATGGCTGCCAGAAGATCGCCCAAAGTCAACTTCTCGGCGTACCTTTCGCTCCTATCTCAGAGCTCTCGGCGGTTTTCACGGCCGTGCGACTCTCTTACCTTCTGGTCATATAAACCTGCCTCCTCTTCTTTTCCCTCTAGCCGACCTGGACTTCGGGGGCAGTCCTTTCGAGGAGCTCGGAAGGGCGGAGAGTCCTATTCGGGGACAAGAAAGTTTTCAGCGGCCGCTTGCTCTTCCCGCTGACGGGACGGGCAGCCCACTCAACAGTCTTCCCCCAGTGGGAGGTCGCCTGACCTTTTTTTCTCGACAGTGGGCTGCGATAACCTCCGATCAGTGGGTTCTCAATATTGTGTCCCGTGGTCTGTCCCTCGACTACTGCAGTCCTATTCCCAACGTCTTCCTTCTCTCCCTGGCAGGAGTGCCTGGAAAAAGGCTTGCCATTCAGATGACCTTACAGCGGCTCCTTCTGCTCAATGCCATTCGTCCAGTTCCGGCATCAGAAAGGGGGCTCAGCCGTTATTCCATCTATTTCGTGGTGCCCAAGAAGGATGGTTCCTTTCGTCCAATTCTGGATCTCAAGGGTGTCAACCGCAGTCTTTGGGTGCCTCACTTCAGAATGGAAACGCTTCGGTCAGTCATTCAGGCGGTTCGCAAGGGAGAATTCCTCACATCGCTAGATCTCGCAGAAGCATATTTTCAAATTCCCATTTGCACAGAGCATCAACGCTTCCTTCGCTTCGCGGTTCTCGGACGGCATTTTCAGTTTCAAGCAATGCCCTTCAGCCTGGCGTCCGCTCCACGTACCTTTTTCGAAGGTGATGGTGGTGGTAGCCACAGCTTTTTGCAAGCAAGGCATTAGAGTACATCCCTACCTAGACGACTGGCTTATTCGCGCGGATTCCCTCCCGGAAACCCTCCGCACGGTAAGGACCATGGTGGCTTTTCTGGAACGTTTAGGTGGGGTCATCAGTCGGGCCAAGAGTTGCCTTCGGCCGTCTCAGCAAATCAACTTCCTCGGGGCGAGATTAGACACCGACCAGCGTCGAATGTTTCTGATACGGGAACGCTTCCTCAAGCTGTCGGCTCAGCTTCGCCTGTTTTTACTTCAGTCCACTCCTCAGGCATGGGATTATTTGCAGGTTCTCGGTACGATGGCTGCCACCATCGATCTGGTCCCCTGGGCAAGGGCGCATATGCGTTGTCTTCAGAGGGCGCTTCTCTCGTGGTGGTCTCCGGTGTCCGAGGATTACCAGCACCGTCTACCGCTTCTGCCGGAAGTCCGGTCCGACCTCCGTTGGTGGCTCTCTGCGCGCAATCTCTTGCAAGGGATTCCCCTAGAAAACCCGCGCTGGATTCTTCTAATGACAGATGCCAGTCTTTCAGGTTGGGGGGCTCACTGCCTGACCCACACAGCGCAGGGTACGTGGATGACTCATGAAGCGAGGTGGTCGATCAATCAGTTGGAAGCTCGGGTGGTTTGCCTTGCCTTACGGTGCTTTCTGCACATCTTCGAGGGCCGGGCAGTACATGTCCTCTCCGACAATGCAACCACTGTGTCCTATCTCAATCGCCAAGGGGGCACAAAGTGTCCTGGTGTGACAAGAGAGATGAATCTTCTCTTTCCTTGGGCGGAACAGCACTTGCAGGCCATCTCGGCGCAGCATATCGCGGGAACCAGCAATGTCACAGCCGACTTTCTCAGTCTCCATACTCTCAATCCGGGAGAGTGGGAGCTTGTGCCAGAGGCCTTTCAGAACATAGTGCGCAGGTGGGGGATGCCTGCGATGGACCTCATGGCTTCAGCGGCGAATGCCAAGGTACCCGCCTTTTTCAGTTGCTGGAGGGAACACAGTTCCACCGGGATAGATGCGTTGGCGCAGCCTTGGCCGAACCATGTCCTTCTTTATGTGTTTCCTCCGTGGGCCCTGATCGGCAAGGTTCTTCAGCGCATCATGGAACACCAGGGTCCAGTGGTTCTGGTAGCGCCCAACTGGGCTCGAAGACCGTGGTATGCATATCTGGTTCGCTTGTCTCACGCAGTTCCTCTTCCATTGATAGCAGTCTCCTCCCCCCTTCGTCAGGGTCCAGTGTTCATGGAAAACGCCGATTGCTACTCGCTTACGGCTTGGCTCTTGAACGCCGCAAGTTAGTTTGTAAGGGTTACTCCGGCGTGGTTGTGTCTACGCTCCTCCAGGCTCGTAGGTCCTCAACGTCCCTGGCATACGCTCGCGTCTGGCGCATCTTCGAGTCCTGGTGTTCCCACCGTGGGCTTTCCCCCTGGCGCTTGGCAGTTCCCGATGTCTTAGCCTTTCTGCAGGAGGGTTTAGATAAAGGTTTGACTCTTGGTACTCTGCGGGTTCAGATATCCACCTTAACCTGTTTCTGGGGTCCGGTGCACGGTTGCTTGTTAGTGTCACATTCAGACATGTCTCTTTCTCAAGGGGGCTTGGGTCTTACGTCCGCCTTTACGGGCCGTGGTCCCTCCTTGGGACCTGTCCTTGGTTCTCAAAGCCCTTGTAATTTGTTCGTTTGAGCCTCTTAAAGAGACTTCTATTCGAGACTTGACGCTCAAGACGGTGTTTCTGGTGGCGATAACTTCGGCTCATCGGATCTCCGAGTTGCAAGCTCTTTCCTTTCAGGATTCTTTTCTATCTTTTTCACCGGAGGGTGTCTCCATCAGAGCGGTTCCCTCCTTTTTACCGAAGGTTATTACGTCGTTTCACCTCAATCAGCCACTATTCTGCCGGCCTTTTCAAAGTCGCAGTGCACGGAGTGCCATAAGGATCTTCGAGCCTTAGATCTCAAACGGATTCTCTGTCAGTATCTGAAAGCTACCAATTCTTTTCGAGCATCGGATAACCTCTTTGTCCTATTTGCAGGACCTCGGAAAGGCCTCGCGGCCTCTAAGTCTACTATCGCCAGATGGCTCCGTCAGGCCATTGAGTCGGCTTATATTGTTCAGGCTTGACCGGTACCGGAGGGTATCCGAGCGCACTCCACACAGGCTCAAGCAGCGTCCTGGGCAGAATGCTCGCAGGTCGCTCCCATTGATATCTGCTGCGCGGCAACCTGGGCGTCATCATCCACCTTTGTGTGGCATTACCGCTTAGATGTTCAGGCACATGAGGACAGTCAGTTTGGAGCTGGGGTGCTCTCTGCAGCTCTGTCTTCCCACCCGGCAGGTCATTAGCTTGGGTACTTCCCGTTTGTCTGGACTGGTCTAGCAGGATGAAATGGAAGGTGAAATTTTCCTTACAGTTAATTTCCTTTCCTGGAATCCTGCTAGACCATTCCAGTTCCTGCCCACTCTCAGTTGCAGTTTGATGGGGCTGTATGCCGACCATTCTATGGACGTTCTACAGAAGGTACATCATGCAGAGATGTCCGAGTGCTGTTTGGCCTCTGAACTGTCCTGGTGTATATAGTTCAGGTTCTTTTTGGGGCCCGGTTGGCCGTGGCGTTTTGTTTTCTTTAGGTTATCTTCTTTAGCTATATAATCTATACTGAGGAGGATCCTTAGGGGTGTTCCACTATCTACCAGACCTCAACCAATCAGGGTTCAGGAAGTCTTTCTCTGTCTCCAACATCTGCTGTAAGGGGAACACAACCCGTTTGTCTGGACTGGTCTAGCAGGATTCCAGGAAAGGAAATTTAACGGTAAGGAAAATTTCACCTTACTATACTTGCAAATAACATCTTTTTGGTAACTGAAATTCATCCGGTATGCTATCTTTAACCCCACAGAACACGGTGATGCCGAAGGTGCGGAACTCATACACCATGGAATTCAAATTGAAAGTTATTTATTACGTGGAAGAACATGATAACAGAGCTGCTGAGAAAACTTTTGGGATAAATGAGAAATTAGGTAGATACTGGAGGAAGATGCAGGGAAAACTAACCTTGATGAAACGCAGCAAGAAGGCAAATTGCGGCCACAAAGTATGGTGGCCTGAATTGGAAGCACATCTGCTTCAGTTCATTGTAGAGTGGAGGGCCCGGGGCGTGAACTGTCCACTGTGCCGGTGCGATTAAAAGCAGTTCATATCACTAGGGAAATGAATATAGGGGGATTCAAGGCTGGTCATTTGTGGTGCTACTGATTTATGATCAGAAATAAATCAAGCATAAGACAAAGAACAACAATGTATCAGCAGCTCTCTGATTTCTTGAATAAAGTACAGAATTTCAGGGAATTCATAAACAAAGAAATTATTGCATGCACAGTGATACCGGACTTCATAATCAACATGGATCAGGTTCTCTTAACCTTTGACATCCTATTAGGTCAGTCCAAAAGAGTTTAGAACAATAAATATTAGAACCACCGGACACAAAAAGACACACTTTATAGTGGTTCTGGTCTGCTGTGTAAGTGGTAAGAAGCTGCCACCTTTGATTATATTCAAAAGGAAGACAATGCCACATGAAACTCTACCAACTAATGTTGTGAATGAGAGAGGATGGATGAGAGTGTGATGTTGAAATGGGCTGCAGCGCCACTTTAGTAAGCGGCCGGATGGGTTTTTCAGGAGACAGAAAGCGCTACTTGTCCTGGATAGCATGAGAGTCACTTCACTGAAGACATAAAGAAGAAAATGAAATCTTTGAACACTGTCCAGGTGCTTATACCTGGTGGTATGACTAAAATGTTTCAACTGTCATTTCCGTCAACAGAAGATTCAAAGCTGTGTTTCGTCGCCTATGGGAAAACAGGATGTGCCACGCCACTTTTGCAGAAGTTGCCCGGTGGGTTGCAACAGCATGGTGGGAAGGTGTGAGCAATAAAATTAATTGGATTTTGTGATGGCTGAGGTCCTAAAGAGCCCTGATAACTGTGAAGATGAAGACAATAATAACGAACATGAAATGACACCTGAAATTGCAGAACTATTTCACAGTGACACCGAAGATGAGGACTTCAGTGGTTTTCCCAGAAGTGATACAGAATAAATCTGTTTTTTAGAAACAGTAACGTGTTACACTTTATTTTCTGTACTTGTGACCTATACAGAGGGGTGACTTTTATACTATAAATTTACATGCAAAAAAAGCCAAATTTAAGCCACTGCAATTTATACACAGGGACGATTTATAATCCGGGAGTATGGTATGTTGAATATGTGTGGAGAAAGAGAGGGAGGAGTCCAAGATGACCCCAAGGTTGTGGCCTGAGGAAACAGGAAGCAGAAGATATCAACAGAGATAGAAAAAGGAGGAAGGGGGAGGAGGGTTTAGGGGGAAAAATAAGAAGTTCAGTCTTGGCCATGTTCAATTTTAGATGGAGTGAGACATCCAGGCAGCTATGTCAGATAAGCAGGCAGAGATATGGGCATGGAGTGTAAGAGAAATGTCAGGTGTAGATAGATAGATTTGAGAGTCATCAGCATAAAAATGATACTAAAAGCCATAGGAAGAGATGAGGGCAATAGAGGAGGTTCCACCAGAACAAACACTGAAAGAGCGATGGGAAAGATAAGAAGAGAACCAGAACAGCACAGCATCCCTAAAACCAAGCGAGGACAAAGCGTCAAGGAGAAGGAGGTGGTCAACAGTATTAAAACAGCAAAAAGGTCGAAAAGAATGAGAACTGAGTAAAGACCTTTTGGACTTGCCAGAAACAAGTCACTGGGGACTTTAGCAAGAGCCATTTCAGTAGAATGAAAGCAACAAAAAACAGACTGAAGTGGATCTAGGAGGGCTTGAGAGGAGAGAAATTCAAGGCAGCAGTGGAGAACTGCACATTCAAGAAGTTTGGAAATGAAGGGAAGGAGAGGGATGGCTCAATTATTAGGGCAAGAAGGGTCAAGTGAAGATTTCTTGAGGAGAGGTGTAATTGCAGCATGCTTGAAGGCTGCAGGGAAAGTTGCAGTGGAAAGTGAAAGGTTGAGAATATGTGCGATGGAAAGGATGACGGAGGAGGAGATGGAGTTAAGTAGTCGGGTGGGGATAGGATCACGGGAATAGATAGCGAATTTAGAGGAATTAAGAAGGTTTCCTCATTGGAGATCTTAGAAAAGGATGAAAGAGTGACAGAGATTGAGGGGAAAAGTTTGTATTGAAGAGGGGATGAATAAGATTTAGTGGGGAATAGGAGTGTAATTGTATGGAAATAGTCTGCTAGGGTTTGAGCAGAAAGAGAAGGAGAGATTGGAGGTGGAGGCACCTTAAGAGAGTTGAGTTGAAAAAAGATGGCCGGAGTCGGAGGCAAGATAGCTAGTCAAATGGATAAAATAGTTTTTGCTTGGTGAGGGCAATGGCAGACTTGAAGGAAGTAAGCATGAATTTGAAATGAAGAAAGTTAGAAAGGGAACTGGATTTGAATCAAGTGTGCTCGGCTGAGCTGGTACAGGAGTGTAGGTAATGGAAGATAGCCAGGGTTGAGGTGAAGTGTGCCTCACAGGAAGTGGTATGGACGGATCAAGAATATCCAGAGCAGAGGAGAGCAGTATTATAGGAATTTATAGTCTCAACAACAGATTTAGAGGACAAAGTATAAGAAACAGATGATGAGACAGGAGTGGAAAAAGTCAGTGGATCAATAGATGAATATTCCTAAAAAGACAGGATGAAATTGGGCAAGATTGAGGTGGGGAGTGATGAAGAGTGAAGCTGAACAGGTGGTAGTCTGATAAGGGAAGAACTGAGGTACAGAAATTAGAGGGTAAACACTGGCTAAGGGGAGATATGATAGAAGACTATAAATTAATGAATGGAGTACGTTTCTATAAGAAGAACGGGTAAACATAGGTTGTTTACTTCATCAAAAAGTAGAAAAACTAGGAGACATGCAATGAAGCTACAGTGTAACCCATTTAAGAGTAATAAGAGAAACATATTTTTTCACTCAGTACACAGTCAAACTCTGGAATTCATTACCAATAGATGTAGTAAAAACTGTTAGTGTAGCAGGGTTTAAAAAAAAGATTTGGACAAGTTCCTGGAGGAAAGGTCCATAAACCATTATTAAAGAGGACCTGGGAAATCCACTGCTTACCCCGGGACAAGCATTGTGGAACCTGTGTACCTTTTTGGGAACCTGCCAGGTACTTGTGACCTGGATTGGCCACTGTTGGAAACAGGATATTGGGCTTGATGGACCTTGGTCTGACCTAGTATGGCATTTCTTATGTTCTTACAGACATCTCGCTATAATCCATCTGTTTTTGGCAAAAGGCAAGTGGTGATGTGAACAAACTGAGGATGATGTTGCAAGTCTGTAGCCATGAGCCTGCCACAGACTGGAATATATATGGCACTTGTATCCCATATGGGTAATAAAAGGTGGCTCTTAACAAAGATAACGGTGCTCTCTCCATATGGGTACAGTGCTAAAGAAGAGAGACTAAACATTTTCCAACCCTCTCCACAGCCTGCCAGGTTACCGTTCCAACAATGTAACTGAAAAACCAATCCCAGTATGAACTTTGCCAAATGGAATGTGTGCCTACTGACTGAGACAGACAGACTGACTGAAAACCAGAGGTGTGCACTGTCTCACTAGGCAGGATGTTCAAGAAATGCAACGTCAACGTAGCTCCCAGGTGAGTCGAGTATTGTTGAGGTTGGCACAGGCAAGACATTGCACTGGATAGAGGCACCCAAAGACAAATGGAGAATAGCTGGCTTGGGCTTTGGCATTCGTATGTCTCTGGTACATAATTTGAATGAACTTTCAAAAGTCATGAAAAGACAGATTTAATGTCCATCCATTTAAGGGTAGTAAAGTGGCAATCATTGGTACATACCATGACTTGCACTGATGTAAAGAATGCCTTTTATGAGCAACTAGACTGAACTATAAAATATATCCCATATAATAAGGTATAACTTACTCATAGTGACTTCAGTGCCAAATTGACTATAATATAGCTTTGTGGAACAAAGTGTTTAGGCACCATGGGATTGGCAAAGCCAACTTGTTTGATCCCCCTGCTTCTGTCCAAATGCCCTAAACAGAACTTGCAATCATTGATACTTGTTCGGCAGCTAAACAAAAATATGACTACTTGGATGCAGTCTTCCTTCAAGCAATAGCATCTTCTGGACTACATCATTTAAGGGCATTCATGACGTAAATATTCTGTGCTGTGAGATGTGCAGATTGCTAGTCAGAAGCCAGATGTCCCTCAGAGAAATTAAACATTTCTAAAGATCTAGGAATGCAGTAGGAGTTATATCATAACCTGGTTGCGCAGCTCGGGTGTCAGCTTCTCAGATGGTCTGCGAAGCAGAATAGGATCAGTTTTGCAATGTGATGCATTTGGCAAGTGCTAACGTTCTTGGCTTCATTAAAAAGAAACATCAGAACTGATTTGAGGAAAAATGACACAACTCAAATTCTAGACAAGATTAACATACGTTGCTGGCCAGTTCCCCGAACAAAAGGCTCACAGCCTCCAAGTCAAACATGACGTTCAAAGCAGATGACTGCAAATGAAAAACAAATGCTGGAAGAAGAAAGATGGGACTTAATAGAGAATTTTGATCATCTGTTTATCTACAGACCACAGAGCTGTTTATGGCCTCATTAAACTGCAGTGCATCCATTCATTCAGCAGATGGTGCTGAAATCCCGATAGAGAAGACAGAAAAGTCTGAACCATTAGTCAAAGCATTACTGCTGTTTCCTAAATATCCCCTTCAGCATGTCTGAAAAGACTCAGTGGTATCCCCCCCAGTAAATAGTACCAGCAGAGAGGGCATATCATCATCTTTGCATGAGGTCAGTAAAGTTGTGTTAGCTATGTTTTTCACCAAGAAAATTCTCAGGTCAAGATAGAATACCGTCCAAGACTTTCCAGCAAGGAAGTGATTACATGCTACTAAAACTTGCACAACTTTTCCAGTGCATTTGGAAGCATGGATCTGTGCCAGGATTTCAAAGATAAATGATTAATATAGCTGTAAAAGAGGAAGGGTGATGGAATCAGCTGTGTGGTATTTTATTTTAGCAAGAGTAATTATCAATTAAATGATTAAGCAATTCCAGGACAATAGTTTCCTGAAATCATGGTGCAGATTTAGACTTGACTGAGGGACTATAGATGTGTTCTCAGCCAGGCAGATAGAGGCGAAGTGCCTCAAAGCAAAATAATGTGAGCAACCACAGTGGCCTGTGGAAATCCTCCAGAAACTTGATTACCCAGAGAAATTAGTTTCCATCAGATTAACAAAAGGACAGGTTTAGATGTATGAATGTAGTGAATCCTTTAATTTTTCTCCTTCTCAAATGGCACAAAAGGAGGTTATGTACTGGTGCCAATATTTTTCCATGATGCTGCTGGATGTCTTCCACATGGGTTGGGATGTTTTTACTTTCAGTCACAGTTATGTGGAGACTTAGGGCCTGCTTCTGAAACATGGGTTGTGGGGCTGCACGTCCCGGCGGGGTGTGCAGCCCTGCAAGCCGTCAGAGCCCAATTTCCCCCTCCGGCTCTCTCTATACATCCTGTGCATCTGGATGGGGAGAGCCAGCAGGGGCCGGGATCAGGGCGGGCCAGCCCGGCAGGGCATACAGGGCTGATTCAGATCACTGCCCTGTACGTCCTGCTGGACCCATTGGTTCTTGCTGCTGTTCCACCTCAAAGGTGGAATAAGCAGTGAAAACCCATCGATCAGGCCTGAGGATCTCCCCCCCCCCCCCCCGATCCAAGCCAAGGCAGGCTAGCTTGTGGTCGGGGGCAGGGAAAATGGGGGCTGAGAATGTGGGAGTTGGGGGCACCTGCGGGGAAGATGTCCTCGCAGGCAGCAGGGGCACGCCATGCCATCCTCAGGTCTGATTCTGGCTACCGCGGAAACATTTTGTTCCTGTGGTCCAGAATCGGGTCCAAACAGGCCCATCTTACTTGGGCCGTCCAGGCGGCCTGGCCGTGCCCCTCTCTGAATCGGGCTGCAGGCCTGAGAGGTCTAGAAAGTCACTCTAAGATAGTGGAATTGGGGCTGAATGTGTAGAGAAAAGAAGAGGAATTGAAGCAGGAGTGGAGTGATGGACAGAGCTGGGTGCGAGCGAGCTCTCACAAATATATGCTCTCATTCATGAGCTTTCTCTCTTCTCTACACCAATGGTCACAAATTCCTCTTGCTTGGAAGCTTTGCCCTTTCTATAAACAGTCCTGCACTCCGTCCTTGGCCAATAAGAGAGTGCAGTTTCTGGAATCCAAGGGCTTACAGAATCCAGGGCAGCATGATTTTACCACAGGTAAGTCTTATCCGATGAATCTAATCATTTTCTGTGACAGGGTTACCAGAGAGTCGAATAGAGGAAGAGCATTGATTGTGGTGTATGTAGATTTCAGCAAGACATTTTGACATGGTTCTGCATAGACGACTTATAAATAACCTGAACGCCCTTGGTATGGCCCTTTAAAGTTATTGATTAGATTGGATTAGAAATTAGTTAGTGGAAGGCAGTAAAGGGTAGTGGTAAATGGAGTTTATTCTGGTGTTTTGGAGATGACGCCTTTTAAAGAATATAAATCTGATGGAGTTGGTCTAGTGATCTTTGTCAAAGTATATAGGAACGGACTGTAAGATCTAATTTAGTTTGGAAGACATGCAGAACAGGAGGGAGATGATAGACAGACAGACATTTAAATGCCTCCCAGGTATTAAATGTATGGCAGACAGGCCTCTTACAAAGGAAAGATGCTCTGAAATGGGGATCATAGGATGAGCAGGGCTGGCCCATCCACTAGGCTGTTGCCTGGGGCGGCAGACCCTAGTGGGGCAGCATGGTGATCCCTGCTGCCGCTTCAGCACCATGATAGGTTTTAAAATGCCCACACATGTGCCTGCAGCCATGCTCTGCCACTCTTGCCCCCCTATGACAGGAAGTTGGAAAGAGGTAGGAGCAACAGGCAATAACTGCGTGCATATGCATGGGCACGTTAAGACCCGCTGCGGTGCTGAAGCAGTGTTGCTGCTTCTGAGAAGGTAGAGGTCGCTATGTCGCCCTCATCGCCCCTTCTCAAGGTGAGAATATTGATGCTGGAGGGGGCGGCATGATATGGGGAGCCTGCTGGGGGGCAGGGGCAGTGGCAGCACGAGGGAGGCCTGCCTGGAGCAGTAGAAACCCTTGGGCTACTCTGAGGATAAGGGTGATAGGGGGTAGACTCGGAAGAAATCTAAAGAAATATTTCTTTACAGAAAGAGTAGTGGTGCATGGAACCATATTCCATTGGTCATGGTAGAGACTAGGACAGTATCTGAATCCTCGAAAGCATTGGCTGAGCACTAATGATCTGAGGGAGAGTAAAAAAAAAAGTATTGAGTTGAGCTGTTGGTATGGATGGTCAGATTGGATAAACCATGTGGTCTTTATCTGCCATTATTTTTGTTTGTCTTACCAAAAGCAGGTATCGCCCCCTCTATCTCCCCCCCCCACCAAATAAAACCCACTCCTCTGTCCTAGATGGTCTCCCCCCCACCCCACCTTCCAGTAGCCATCCACCAACATGCACATTCTTCGATTTCCACATGTTCCCACCCTCTGCCCTGTTTTCTGTGTAGAGCTCTGAGAAGGACCCACATGGCCTCTATTATATTGGGCAATTTGGTGTTTTTGGGGTCCTTCTTCATTTCTCCACTAGAGGCCCGTTCAGTCCTGGCTAAGCAACTGCTCATAGTGCCATGATCCTAATCCTCGTTATGATTGAACCGGAAGCTCAAAAGAGCAGGAGGAAACTGAGTCAAAAATGCAGGGAAGAGAAAAGGGATCTGAGGTCAGAGAAGGAGATCTCCCTCCCCATATCCCAACTTTGTGCCATGAATTTGCTTCTTAATGATGCCGGTCTAGGCTGATCTTTGTATCAGAAATCTACTGAAAGACTGGCATAACCATCTTATGAGAACATCAGCATTGCCACAGTGGGTCAGATCAAAGGTCCATCAAGTCCAGTATCCTGTTTCCAACGGTGGCCAAGCCAAGTCATAAGTACCTGTCAGATTCCCAGAAGGTAGATAATTGCATGCTGCCTACCTGCAGGGATAAAC
Source organism: Ichthyophis bannanicus (assembly GCA_033557465.1). NCBI lineage: Eukaryota > Metazoa > Chordata > Amphibia > Gymnophiona > Ichthyophiidae > Ichthyophis > Ichthyophis bannanicus. The sequence continues at coordinate 734,250,790 of CM066033.1, read as the reverse complement.
TGTCTTTTCCCATGTCTTCCTTAATAATAGTTTTATAGACTTTTCCTCCAGCTACATTTAACTGTGGAAGAGTAGCCTAGTGGTTCGAGCAACTGCATAGTACGCAGCAGATAAAGGGTTTAATTCCCACTGGTACCTCCTTGTGATTTTAGGCAAGCCACTTTACCCTGGAAGAAAAGGCCTGGCAATCTACTTCTGGTGATACATTGCCAAGAAAACCTAGAGGTAGCTGAGACACCATTGACTTGATGGCACTAAAAAAAAAAAAATATTTAACTGATTTTACTCCAGCAACGAATTCCAGAGCTTAATTGCATTTTGAGTGAAAAGATATTGTCTCCTATTTCTTTTAAATGTACTACATAATAATGTATGACCTAGTTTTTGTACTTTCTTATTTTTTTCCAAAAAGTAAACAATTTACTCATCCCACTCCATTCAGGTTTTTACAGACCTCTGTCATACTGTATCTCCCATTTAGCCATCTTTCCTCCAGACTGAAGAGCCAGAGCCTCCTTTAGCCCTCATAAGGGAGTTGTTCATTCCTTTTATCCTTTTTGTCACCTTTTCTAATTCCACTATATTGTTGTTTCTCCAGGAACAAGCAGGAATCAGTCCTTACATATGGGTGATGTCTGCACCGACAGAGCATGGTCCCCTTCCCGTCCAAGGGTGCCATCTTACTCAATCTCCCTTTTTCTGCGGAGCCCTTGCGTAGTGCATCTCGTCCCTGGAAAAAAGTTTTTTTCTTGTTTCGTATTTTTTGTGCTTTTTTGGCTAGTGCTGGTTCCCCTTCCTGCCCCCAAGCACTACTGCTTCGGCAGTCAGTCCCAGTACCCCTTTTCCCCTGCCTACTACCTTAGCGCTTTCGCATCCTTTTTAACCGCTGGCCGCGTCGAGAGTCTTTGACCTCGCAGGGGCCCTTTTTGCCCCAATGGCCATCGGTTTCAAAAAATGTGATCAGTGCTCTAAGAACATATCGCTTATAGACATCCATGATGTCTCCGGTGTCTGGGCATCGATCATGACCCGGAGCAAAGCTCCTTATGTAAAAAGATGTCCTCTAAGGCCATCCAGAGCTGCCAGCAGAAGCAGGGCGATTTTTTCCACAAGGCAGGCTTAACCCCGGTATCTCCAGTAGCCTAGTTCTCACAGGCTCCGCAACCCTTGCAGCTGCCTAAAGCTCCCCCAAGTGTGAGCAGAAAAAGAAGGCGGCCTCGCGGAAGTCGTCCGGGGGGAGGGGGGGTCGGACAAGCGCGAGAAGTCACACGTCCAGTCCCTCAACCTCCTGCGACAATCTGAAGAGTCGGAGAGGGAGCTGCCTAGAAAGATACCTCGAACCGATGTGGAAGCCTCTGGCGAGGGTGCCCGGTCTCCTGAGGGTCATCCCGGCAAGGACCTCCTCGACACCTCACCTGGTCACCCTGGCGTTGGTGTCGCAGGGCCCCACTCCCAAGTGGGAGAACTGAATGCTGGCCTTAGAACGCAGCGTTTTTTGCATTCCTCGCTGCCCAGCAGGCGCAGGTGCCCAGCCCCACCAGCACACACCATAAGCCACAGGGACATCTATCTCGAGGACTCTCCGGGTCGCTGCAGTGATCCCCGAGAGCCAGATGCCTCGTGAGGATCCTTGGTGAGGGTTTCGATCTCCTTCCCATTCCTCAGGGGCGAGATCATCTCGGGTAAGTGCCTTCGGTCAGACTCAGGCCTTGGGAGCTCGGCACAGGTCATCGACCTACGCTTGGACCACCCGACCTAGAGTCCTCGGACTATTTGGAGTGGGAATCCGATGGTGACACCCCACCAGAGACTCGGGCCCACTGAGATCTCCTCTCAGACTTCTTCCCGCTGACCCAAAGGCAATGATCCCGTCCTGACGACACTTCTTTTCTTAAGTTTGTCTGGGATATGGTGCGGGCCCTCGCACTTTCCACTGAGTCAGAGGAAGAACCTCAAGCAGAGGAGCCCAATATCCTCCAATATGAGGCACCACCAAAGGAAACCCTCACGGTTCTGGTCCCCTCCATTCTTAACCAACTCCTTCTCCATATGTGGGAGACCCCGGCTTCTGTCCCGATCATCGGCCAATATCTGGATTCCATGTACAGGGTCCAGGGGGGACCAGGGTTTCGGAAGGCACAGCTTCCCCGCACCTCCATGGAGGTCAGGTCGGCCATGCAATAAGCAGAAGAGCCCGAAAACTCACTCTTCAGTCCCCTCGGGCAGGGGGTCTTGCGCCCTTGACACCTTTGGGCGCAAATGTTACCAGGACTCAATGCCAGCCTGCCGCATCCAGGTCTGCCAACTCTATATTGGTATGTTCCTCTGGGACTTTACCAAGGAACTCCAGAGGTTTTGCAGCCGGCCTAGACGGGGACCACCTCAGACGCTTCCAGGCGCTCTCGAAGTCTGTCGGCAAATGCTCCAACTACCTTTCTCGAGCTGCCTATGACGGCTTTGAATCCTCTGCACGAGTGGCGGCAGCTGGCATCGGCGCTCGCTGGCAAGCTTGGCTCCAGTCCTTCGAATTGGGTCCAAGAGAAGCTCCTCGATGTCCCTTGCCTCGGGGAAGAGGACAACTTGGCCAAAATTGAGACAGAGTACGTCACCCATACTCTGCTCTCCAGGAAGACCTGTACCCTTCCTAGGAAAAAGCCACAATGGAAGAAACCCTTCTTCCACAGGAAGGGCCAGCCCTACTGGGGGTATCCCTTGTACCTGGCCACGCAGACCCCGCCACGGGGTGGTCAGGGTAAAGGCACCGGCCAGGGGCCTCGCAAGCCCAAAGGACTGAAGACCCAGTCCCTGGCTCCAGCGCAGCTGGGCGCCAGATTTTGACTCCCTCAGCATAGCCTCTCAACCGCTGGACGTCCACCTGCCAACAGGGGGGCAGGTTGGTCCGCTTCGCCCACCGGTAGAACTCCATCACCACCAACTCGAGGGTTCTTCAGGTAATCAAGGAGGGCTGCCTTCTCTTCCTAGACCAGCCTCCTTCCCCCTACTTTCCTGGGGAGCCCCAGTGGCCTCCCCTACACCAGGCCCTGCTGATTCAGGAGCTCGCAAGCCTCCTTGGGGATGAGGGGTGGAGCCTGTGCTGACTCTCCTACAAGGAAAAGGGCTCTGCTCAAGATACTTCCTCATCCTGAAAAGAACAGGAGGTCTCGGGCCCATCCTCGATCTGAGAAACCTGAACAAATTCCTGGTGCGGCAGAAGTTCAAGATGCTCTCCCGTGGAACACTACTGCCCTACCTCCAGCAGGGCGATTGGCTATGCTTCTTGGATCTAAAGGATGCGTACACTTACTACTTTATCCAACCCAGTCACAGGCAGTACCTAAGGTTTGTGGTCGGGTGTGATCATTACCAGTACAGGGTTCTTCCCTTCGGTCTCTCCTCCGCACCACGGGTCTGCACTACTCCTGTCTCTGAAGGGCCTTCGTTTACCCTTACCTAGATGACTGGCTCATAAAGGAGATACAGACTCGGAGGCCCTTCAGGCCACTGGCCGCACCATCCAGCTTCAGCAGCACCTGGGATTTGTGGTCAACCACTCAAAATCCCACCTCAGTCATTGCAATGCCTGGAGTTCATAGGTGCCTGCCTAGATACTCTCCAGTCCAGGGCCTTTCTTCCCCAGGACATAAGAACATAAGATATGCCATACTAGGTCAGACCAAGGTCCATCAAGCCCAGTATCCTGTTTCCAACTGTGGCCAATCTAGGTCATACGTACCTAGCAGTTTCCCCAAAAGACACAGGTTCCACAATGCTTGTACTGAGTCAAGCATTGATATCCTGGGTCCCTTCTTAATAATGGTTTATGGACCTTTCCTCCAGGAACTTGTCCAAACCTTTTTTAAACCCAGCTACACTAACAGCCTTTACTACATCCTCCGGTAACAAATTCCAGAGTTTGATTACATGTTGAGTGAAAAAATATTTTCTTTTATTAGTCTTAAATAGTTTACCCTGTAGCTTCATTGCATGTCCCCTAGTCTTTCTATATTCTGATAACGTAAACAATCGATCTACGTTTACCCGTTCCACTCCGTTCATTAATTTATAAACTTCTATCATATCTCCCCTCAGCCGTTTCTTTTCCAGGTTAAAGAGTCCTAACCTTTTTAGCCTTTCTTCATAGGGGTATCCTTCCATCCCCTTTACCATTTTGGTGGCTCTTCTCTGAACCTTTTCTAATATTGCTATATCCTTTTTAAGATACGACGACCAGAATTGCACACAATATTCAAGGTGCGGTCTCACCATGGAACGATATAGAGGCATTATAATATCTTTTGTTTTATTTTCCATTCCTTTCCTTATGATACCTAGCATTCTATTTGCTCTCTTGGCCGCCGCTGCACACTGGGCCGAGGGATTTAACATGGTATCCACAATGACACCTAAATCTTTTTCCTGGGTGGTGGTTCCTAATGTGGAACCTTGCATCATGTAACCATAGTTTGGGTTGTTCTTCCCTAGGTGCATAATTTTGCACTTGTCCACATTAAATTTCATCTGCCATTTTGATGCCCAGTCTTCCAATTTATCAAGATCCTCTTGCAATTTTCCACAATCCTCTTGGGTTTTAACAACTTTAAATAGTTTTGTGTCATCTGTAAATTTGATAGCCTCACTCGTTATTCCACTTTCCAGGTCATTTATGAATATGTCAAAAAACAGCGGATCCAGCACAGATCCCTGGGGTACACCACTATTCACCTTTCTCCATTGGGAAAATTGGCCCTTTAGCCCTACCCTCTGCTTTCTATCTTTTAACCAGTTCCTGATCCACAATAGTACACTGCCTCCTATCCCATGAATCTTTAGTTTTGCCAAAAGTCTCTGATGAGGGAACTTGTCAAAGGCTTTCTGAAAGTCCAGATACACTATATCAACTGACTCACCTTTGTCCACCTGTTTATTTACACCTTCAAAAATACATAACAGATTAGTAAGACAAGATCTTCCTTGTCTAAAGCCATGTTGGCTGTCTCCCATTAGGCCATGACTATCTACATGCTGAGTAATTTTTTTCTTTATGATGGTTTCTACCATTTTTCCCGGTACTGACGTCAGGCTCACCGGTCTGTAGTTTCCCAGATCACCCCTGGAACCCTTTTTAAAAATTGGTGTTACATTGGCGATCCTCCAATCTTCAGGTATTAGAGATGATTTTAATGATAGTTCACAGATTACTAATAGCAGGTCTGCAGTCTCATATTTCAGGACAGGGCAGGACCGCCTCATGTCCCTGATGTCCAAAGTGCGGAGTTGCCACACAGTCCCAGCTCGATTGATGCTCCGCCTACTGGGCTACATGGCTTCCACAGTCCATGCTGTGCCAACACCCGTCTCCACATGTGGGCGGCACTGTGGTGCCTCTGCACATAGTGCGCTCAGTCTACGGGCCGGCTCCAGAATCCCATCTCGGACTCTCCGTGGCTGACAGAGTCCTTGATCTGGTGACAGGACACACAGCACCTGCTCCAGGGAATGCCCTTCCAGACCCCGACTCCCCCCCCCCCCCCGAAAGTCCTGATGACAGATGTTTCCCTTTCGGGCTGAGGGACTCGCTGCGAGGAGCTGCACACCCAGGGGGCCTGATCACTCAAGGAGAGTCAGCAGCAGATCAACCTGTTGGAGCTCCAAGCCATCTTTCTAGCACTGAGGGCATTCCGGCACTGACTGTGGCACCAAGTGGTGCAGGTGCAGGCGGACAATCAAGTCACCATGTTCTATCTGAACAAACAAGGTGGCACCATCTCCTACAGTCTCTGCCAGGAGCGGTGTCCCTTTGCTGTTGTGCAGTGGGCCAGGACATCCTCCTCAAGGCCGTCTACCTACCGGGCCAGCGCAATGCCTTGGTGGACTGGCTAAGCAGAGTCCTCCAGCTGCACGAGTGGCTCTGAGCCCTGAGACTGCACAGCGGCTGCTCTGGCTCTGGGATACCCCAGACCTCGATCTCTTTGGCAGCCCGTCCAATGCCCAGCTCCCCCGGTTCTGCAGTCCCCATCTGCACCCAGTCTGGGTGGCTCCAGATGCCTTCCTCTTCTCGTGGGCAATGGGTCTACTATTTGCTCCCCCCCATGACACTGAAAGCTCGGACCCTCTTCAAGGTCCAGCGGGACAAGGCCTCTGTGATCCTCGTGGCCCCGCCAGCCATGGTACCCCCTGCTACTCTTCCTCTCGACGCAATCCTCGGTTCCTCTCGGGAGTTCACCAGGGCTCCTAATGCAGGAGGGGGGCTTGCTTTTCCACTCCAACCTGGGATCCATATTTCTGACAGCCTGGCTGCTGAGCAGGTCGCCTTCGCACCCCTTCACCTTTCCAGGGAGGTCGAGGAAATCCTGCTGGCCTCCCATAAGGACTCTACAAGGTGGGCTTGCACCTTCAAGTGGCGCAGGTTTTCAGTGTGGTGCTCGGAGCAATGTGTGACCCTGTTCTCCTGCCCGGTGCACTCGGTCCTGCAATATTTGCTCCATCTCTTGCAGTCCGGACTGAAGTCTAACTCTGTCAGGATTCACCTAAGTGTGATCTCGAAGAACCACCACCCCGTCAAGGGAAAACCCCTCTTGGGGCAGCCCTTTGTCTCCCGTTTTATGCTGGGCTTGCTCATCTCCAAGCCCCCTACCCACCCACCCGCAGCGGAATGGGATCTCAACGTGGTCCTCATGCAGCTGACCAAGCCGCCGTTTGAGCCCCTGGCTACTTGCTCCTTGCGGCACTTGTCCTGGAAGGTCGCCTTCCTGGTGGCGCTCACCTTCGCCAGCAGGGTCAGCGAGCTACAGGCCTTGATGACAGAGGCCCCATACACCTGGTTTTACAGGAACAGGGTGGTTCTTTGCACCCATCCCAAGTTCCTTCCGAAGGTGGTCTCAGACTTCCATCTCAAACAGGAGGTGGTGTTGCCCACCTTCTTCCTGAGGCCCCACAATGACCGGCCGTTGGCCGTTCTCCATACCCTTGACTGCAAGAGGGCCCTGTCCTTTTACTTGCAACGCACCAAGAGCCACCGCAGAGCTAGCCTGCTCTTCATCTCCTATATTCCCACCTTGTCTATTTGGGTGGCGGTCTGCATCGCCTTCGCCCAGGCCCAGGCTGGGCTGCCATTGGAATGCCGAGTCACAGCGCATAATGTCTGAGCAATGGCGACCTCGGTCGCGAGCCTCCGCTCGGTGCCCCTGGCGGAGATCTGCCAGGCCGCCACTTGGTCGTCCATTCACACCTTCACGGCTCATTACTGCTTGGAGAGGGAGTCCTGTCAGGACAGCACCTTCCTCCAGGCTGTGCTTCATAAACTGTTCGGGGATTAAGCAACTCCTGCCCTCCAACCCTTCTTGTTCAGCTACTGGAGACTGGTTCTCCCTGGATTCGGGGTGTTCGAGTCTGTCTTGTGATTCACTGCGGCTGCTCACGGCTCTGTCATGCCTTCTCCTACAGGTCCTCAGTAGCCTGTAGCTAGGAGTCCCATATGTGAGGACTGATTTCCTGTTTGTTCCTGGAGAAAGCGTAGTTACTCAACTGTAACGGGTGTTCTCCAAAGACAGCAGGAATCAGTCTTCACAACCCTCCCTCCTCCCCTAGGAGTTGCTTTCCTTTTTGCCATCTTCTTTGTGGGACTCTAGCTATGTTACCCAAATGTGCACTCACAAAACAGATTATAGCCCACTCTTCTTGAGCGATAAATAATAATTATATAAAGAAGTCGCTCACTGTAAATGAACTGAAGGCTTAAATTACCACCAACACCATTGTAAATGGCTCACGAGGTCTCAGTAAAAAACTTTTGTAAAACCTTGTGGACTGCTGTCGACAGAGGGTTTTTTACTTGTTTACATCAACGACCTCAATTTTTCTTTTTCTTTCTTGAATATACACAAGACACTGTGGCTATATCATCTCGGGACTAATCGCTTATCTTTTAGCTTGTAAATGCTCTTCTAAACCAAACGGTCTTATCCTTTTAGTCCTGATTCGCTACTGTGTCATAGTACTTCTGATCCCAACGTCAATAACGTCAATCCCCGGTACCATTAGACGTTTCACAGTTCTGTTTCCTCAGGGGACCGTACCAAAATCACGGCGCGGCGCGGCGTCTCAAGTTCGAAGGAATAGTAATTGGAGGTTTGGAAACTTTCAGTCTATGGTCAAACGACGTGGGCAGCATTTAGTGATTTTGGTACGGTCCCCTGAGGAAACAGAACTGTGAAACGTCTAATGGTACCGGGGATTGACGTTATTGACGTTGGGATCAGAAGTACTATGACACAGTAGCGAATCAGGACTAAAAGGATAAGACCGTTTGGTTTAGAAGAGCATTTACAAGCTAAAAGATAAGCGATTAGTCCCGAGATGATATAGCCACAGTGTCTTGTGTATATTCAAGAAAGAAAAAGAAAAATTGAGGTCGTTGATGTAAACGAGTAAAAAACCCTCTGTCGACAGCAGTCCACAAGGTTTTACAAAAGTTTTTTACTGAGACCTCGTGAGCCATTTACAATGGTGTTGGTGGTAATTTAAGCCTTCAGTTCATTTACAGTGAGCGACTTCTTTATATAATTATTATGTTACCCAAATGAGCAAGATGGCATCCTTGGGTGGGGAGGGGACCATGCATGCATGGTAGCATTCCCAAAGGTTTTCTTTGAAAACTGGGGAAATGCTCCATGCGGGCTCTGTTGGTGCAGACGTCCTCCATATGAGAACATAAGATATGCCATACTGGGTCAGACCAAGGTCCATCAAGCCCAGTCTCCTGTTTCCAACAGTGGGCAATCTAGATCATAAGTACCTAGCAGTTTCCCCAAAAGATATAGGTGAGGACTGAGTCCTGCTGTCCCTAGAGAACACCTGTTACAGATGAGTAACTACGCTTAAGATGCAACCATGGCCGACCCCAGAGTTGGTTCACAGTATTAGCATCCTAGACAAACCTTTAACCTTAGACTGCCCTCCTCCCCCAGGCACAGAATCTTTTGTTTAGCTTTGAATGCCCTGCTATTTTCTGTGCCCCTCCCCCTAAAGAAGCTGATGCCCTAGGCGACTGTCTGACTCGCCTAATGGTTGGGCCAGCCCTGGATGCAGCAACCACAGTTGAAAGCAATACAAATGTGCAGTTGCACCATGCAACGATACAGAGGCATTAAGATATTTTTAGTTTTCTTCTCTTTTCCTTTCCTAAATTTGCTAACATTCTGTTTTTGCTTTTTTTTTGTTGTTGTGGCCTGCTACTGGACAGAAGATTTCAACATAATGTTCACAATGATACCTAGGGGCATGTTTACCAATGGGTTATTGGTTAGCCTGTGCTATTTATAACTAGTTCCTATGTTCAATGGGACCTGGCTCCAGATAGCTCGGGTTAACCATTAGCCTGATTTAGTAAGCATGCCCCCTAGATTCTTTTCCTGAGTGGTAACTCCTTTTGTGGAAATTTGGGTTTGTTTGTTTATTTTTACTTTTCTCATGTGTAAAATGGCTTTTACAGTATAAAATTACCTCAAGGGTTTTATGTTTTTTAAAGAACATTCGGTGACAAGAATGCACATACTTTTTACACAACCTGCAAGCAGGCATGTTCTTGAGCCAGGTTTGAGTGGAGCACAGGCAGAGTTGTGGACTAAGCGTGCTGTCTGTCTTGATTAGACTGTAAGCTCTGATGAGCAGGGGCTGTCTCTTACATGTCTGTGCAGCGCTGCGTACGTCATATAGCGCTATACAAATGCTCAGTAGTAGTAGTATTTTATAAAATAACGTTTGTGTGCTGCTAAGCAGGTTATTATATGTCCACAGCTTCAGGCTACCTGCAATTTCAGCTGGTTTATTCCTAGTATTTTATAGAGATACACAATCACCTAAATGTTTTTATAAAATGGGATACAAACAGGTGCCTACTTGCCCTTTCAAGCTAGACGACCTGTTATAAAATTACCCCTAACCATTGTGTAGCTATAACTTTGTGGTGTGTTTTTTTCCCTAAGTGCTTCACTTTGCACTTATCCATAGTAAATGTCATCTGCCATCTGAATGCATAGTCACTCAGCCTTGCAAGGTCCTCTGCCAGTTTCACACACTCTGCATGTGTTTTAACAACCTTGAATAATTTGGCATCATCTGCATATCTGATCACCTCGCTCATTATTCCCATTTCCAAATCATTTATAATTGTGAAGCAGCAGTCCCAGTACAGATCCCTATGGTACTCCACTGTTTTCTTCATTGAGAAAATTGACCATTTATCCCTGCTCTCTGTTTTATGTGTTTAACTAGTTCCCAATCCACAAAAAGGACATTGCCTCTTAGCCCATGACTTGATATCAACTTTATCCACATTTCACACCTTCAAAAAAATGTAGTATATTAGTGAGGCAAAACTTCCCTTTACTAAATCCCATGTTGACTTTATTTCATTAAAATATTGCAATCTGTGTTCAGTAATTTTGCTCTTTATAATAATTTCTACCATTTTGCCTAGCTCTTATGTCACGCTCACTGGTCTATATTTTTCCAGATCAGCCCCGGCACTCTTTTTAAAAACTGGCATTCCTGATCGTCCCTCCAGTCTAGTCCTGGAATCTCTGGGTTGTCAGCCTCCTCTAGCAGCTTTGGAGACTGAGAAACCTCACTCCTTGTGATGTCACTGGTATATAAGTACTGGCACCGCCTCCTCACACCAGTTTATCAGTCTCCAAAGCAGCTATAGGGGTGGTGAGCCCAGGGGTTTCAGGGCTCACTAGAGGAACAATTAAGCAGAGTTGGATTTGTAGAGTTCAGTTTATTAAAAAAAAAAAAAATTAGGAAGAGGCAAAGGGAGCTCTTTCAGGTTCACTAGCTATGAATTGGACAGATAATTTGGCCTGCCGTTGCCCTGAGGTCCTCGGGTCCCTTCCGTTTCTTTCCCCTTCTCCCTGGGGGCAGTCAGGAGCCTGCAGGTAGGTTTGAGCAGGCTGGAGGAGAGGACTGGCAACTGGTTACCGTTCCGATCAAAGGAGGAACAGGAACCGGTGAGGTGCTGAGCTCAGCGTGTGCAGAGGAGTTGCCTGCCAGCGCTTAGAGCCGTCGGGTGAAGCTGCAGCTGTTTTCAGCAGTTTTTTGTTGGCACTGGCATTGAGCACCATCCAGACTGCTTCCGCTGTGCGGGGGTGCACGGGCCAAGAAGCTGCAGTCAGATCGCCAAGGGCAATGGAGGTAAGCAGGCGATTTTAGGCGGGAACGGCAGTATTTAGAGTTGCAGGCCAGACCGCGTGTACTCTGTGCAGGAAATTGCCGCTGACAATCCTGGGGCTTCTAGGGCTGATATTTCGGTTGGGGAGCCTCGTTTTCACTGGGTTTCTTCAGATTCTGGCTGGGGAGACGAGGCTGAAGGGACGACTTTAAAAAAAAATAATAATAAAAAAAAAATTTGTGGTTGGACTCGCTGTGAGCGCAGCATGCCTTCCAGACAGCTCTGCCTATTGTGTGGGACCAGGAGGGGTTTCTTGACACAGGAAGGTGTGTGCAGTGACTGTAATCAGGAATCGGAGGCTAGGGAGCTAGTGTCAGAAGCAGAGGCAGGGGGACTAGAGAGCTTGGGGGAAGTTTTAGAGCCCAGTATTGCATCCCTACCTGCTCCTGAACAGGGGTCCAGTACATCGTCAGCACAGGACCCCCCTGGTGGCACAGCCGCCTTTATCGGGGAGTTTGGCGGTGATTTTTTCATCGGATTTCATGGTTCTCCTCCAAAAGGCATTGGGCAGCTCCAAGGGGGCGCTGACAGCAACAGCTTCAGAGGCTAGACTAGGGGAGAAGAGACCGAGGTCACCTTTGATAGCGGAAGTGTCCGGCATCAGTGCCAAAATGTCCAGAGGAGATAGAGATCGGTTAGAGCAGTCGGTCTTTTCAGAGGACGTATGCTCAGAGGAAGCGGATCTGGAGGGGGGTCTGGAGGAGGATCTAGACGAAGGGTGCAGCGAATTCAGGGGGTACACTCGGTGGAGGAGATCGAGGAAGCGTCCATGTTGGAATCCAGAGCGGCGTACCTGGCTGATATTCATTACGTCCTTATCCGGGGCTTAGCGAAGAGTATGGCTTCAGTGGTCGCGGGGAGAGGGTATCTTTGGCTGGAAAATTGGGCGGCGGATAGTTCTTCCAAGGCGAGATTAAGTAGGCTGCCCTTCCGCGGTAAGTTACTCTTTGGAGAGGAATTGGATAAGTTGGTAAAGGAGTTAGGAGAGTCCAAGGACGGTAGGTTGCCGGAGAACAAGCAGAAGCAGGGGCGCTCCAGTCCGGGGCCTCTGACAGCAGCGGGAGTTTCACCGTTTCCATACCCCGAGGTTTGGACAGGGACAGTGGGGGCGTTTTCCTAGTTGGACCCAAGGGTTTCGAGGAGCGAGCAGGGGATTTACTGCTGCATCCTCGTCCTCCAGTTTCAGAAAATCTCAATGAAGTCAGGGGGGTCCAGGCAGAGCTAGTTCCCGTAGGAGGTCAGCTGTGGGATTTCTATCCTGCTTGGGCCCAACTCACTTCCAGTCAGTTGGTGTTAGAGGTGATTCGAGAAGGTTATGCGTTGGAGTTGCAGCGGCTGGTGACCGATTCTTTCGTTTGGTCCCCGTGCAAGGCAAGCGCAAAGTGCAAGGCAGTGCAGGAAATGGTACAAAGGCTGCTATTTCTCAGAGCGATTGCGCCGGTTCCTACCGACCAGTTAGGTTGCGGTCGATACTTCATTTACTTCGTGGTTCCAAAGAAGGAAGGGACGTGGCGACCCATCCTAGATCTGAAAAGGGTAAATCGCTGTCTCCGGGTGTCTCATTTTCGGATGGAGACCCTCAGGGCGGTTATCGTACCGGTGAGAAGGGGGGAGTTTCTAATGTCCTTAGACCTGTCTGAGGTGTATCTTCACATCCCAATACGGTGGGAGCATCAAAGATTCCTCTGGTTTGCGGTGCCTGTGGGGCATTTTAAGTTTCAGGCGCTCCCCTTTGGCCTGGCAACTGCACCACGGACGTTCACCAAGGTGATGGTGGTGGTAGCGGCGGCCTTGCGCAAGGACGGAGTGTTGGTGCACCCATATCTGGATGATTGGTTGATCAGGGCAAAGTTCCGAGAGGAGAGTTTATCGGCTACAGCCAAAGTGGTAGCTCTGCTACAGAGCCTTGGTTGGGTGGTCAACGTAGCAAAGAGCAAGTAGGAGCCATTTCAGAACCTGGAGTATCTGGGAGCACGTTTCGACATGAGCATCGGTCGGGTGTTTCTGCTGCGACAGTGGGTGCTGGGGCTCAGACAATTGGTTCAGCAGTTTCTCAGCAAGCAGTGGCCAACGGCCTGGGATTATCTTCGGGTGTTAGGGACCATGGCAGCGACCGTAGAGTTGGTACCGTGGGCGCGGGCCCACATGTGGCCATTACAAAGAGCGCTGTTGAGAAGGTGGTCACATCAAAGGGATTCGCTGTCCCAGAAGTTGGTGTGTCCGCCTCAGACGTGCCAGGCACTGCAATGGTGGTTGAGCCCAGGATGTCTAGAAAGAGGGATGTCATTGGAAACACCGGAGTGGATATCCCTGACGACGGATGCCAGTCTGCAGGGCTGGGGAGCCCATTATCAAGGCCGGTTGGCAGTGGTCCGACCTGGAAAAGACGTGGTCGATCAACAGACTGGAGTTGAGAGCGGTGGCACTGGCGCTGCGGGAGTTTCGCCCGTATGTCCAAGGGAAGGCCACTCGGGTGTTTTCCGACAACGCCACGGCGGTGGCTTACATAAACCGACAAGGAGGCACCAGCAGCGTGGCGCTGGAGACCGAAGCTGAGAGTTTGTTAGATTGGGCCGAGAAGCATTTGGTGGCCTTGTCGGCAGCGCATGTCGCAGGGGTGGACATTGTGGAGGCCGACTTCTTAAGTCGAGTGAAGGTGGACCCAGGGGAGTGGGTCCTGCATCCGGAGGTGTTCGAGATGTTGGTGCATCGCTGGGGGACGCCGGTGATGGATCTCATGGCGACCTCCCAGTCGGCAAAGGTCGATCGGTTCTTCAGCAGAAGAAAGGAGAGAATGGCAGAAGGCCTGGACGCGCTTATTCAGGCATGGCCGGAAGGGCAGCTCCTGTACGTCTTTCTGCCGTGGGTGTTGATCAGACGTGTGTTGCAGCGTATAGAGCGCCACAAAGAGCAAGAGCTTCCGGTTCACAAGAACCTTCTAACACAGGGTCCTCTCTGCATGCCACAAGTGGATTGATTCTCGCTTACGGCCTGGCTATTGAGTGGGCGATGTTGAGAGCAAGGAGGTATTCGGTGGCGGTGGTTGCTACCTTGCTAAAAGCGAGACGAAGATCCACTTCTCTGGCTTATGTTAGAGTGTGGCGTGTGTTTGAAGCCTGGTGTTCGGATAGGGGTTCGTTCCCTTAAGGGCGTCGGTGCCGCAGGTACTGTCTTTCTTGCAAGACGGGTTTCAGAAGGGCTTAACAGCAGCTTCGTTGAAGGTTCAGTTAGCGGCATTGTCCTGTTATAGGGGTAAAGTACAGGGCATCTCACTTGGGAGCCATCCGGATGTGAAGCGGTTTTTGAGGGCAGTTGCTATTCTGCGGCTTCTCCGTAGGCGAATAGTCCCGGCGTGGGATCTTCCGTTGGTCTTGGAGGCGTTGGGAAAAGCACCGTCTGAGCCTTTAGCGGAAGCATTATTGAAGGATCTTACACTTAAGGTGGTGTTCTTGGTGGCAATAGCCTCGGCGAGACGAGTGTCGGAGTTGCAAGCGTTGTCGTGTAGAAAGCCCTTTCTGTCTTTCCTTGAGTCTAAGGTAGTTTTGAGGCCGGTGCCGTCGTTTTTGCCTAAGGTGGTGTCGGGTTTTCATATGACTCAAGTACTGTCGTTTTGCCAGTATTCATGACAAAATGAAAGGGGCATGTCGCGGAACGACTTCACCGGTTGGATATTCGTCGGGCATTGAAGAAGTATATCGCTAGGACGGCTAGCTTCCGTAAGTCGGATAGGCTGGCTGTTCTCTTTGCTGGTGTAAGACAGGGAGAGGCAGCTTCTGAGGGGTCGATTGCCCGCTGGTTGAAGGAGGTGATCGCATCTGCGTATCTCTTAAAAGGCCAGGTGGTTCCGTAAGGTCTGAGGGCTCATTCCACGAGGGCACAAGCTGCGTCTTGGGCAGAATACAGCTTGGTGCCGGTGGAAGAGATCGGTAAGGCGGCAACGTGGTCGTCGTTGCATTCTTTTGTGAAGCATTACCGGATCGATGTCCAGGCGGAAAGGGATACATGTTTTGGATCGGCGGTGCTTCAGGCTGGTCTGGCACGTCCCTCCCGTTGAATATGTATTCACTGCTCTGTTAGATCCCCAGAGATTCCGGGACTAGACTGGAGGGATGATCAGGAAGATTAAATTAGACTTGCCTGATAATTGTAGTTCCTGGAGGAACTCCAGTCTAGTCCCGTATCCCGCCCGCATTTGTTGGTGGACTGTGGCCTGAAGCAGAACCTAATGTGCAGGTAAGCAACACTTTTCGTGGTGTTAGGGCATGGTTCACGGTAGAGCAGGGTGTCACCTCGGGATGGGGGTCCGAGCGTCATTCTTCATAGAAGGGGAACGGGGACCTCAGGGCATAGACAGTGTGGCAAAGGTTTTGTAAATAGTTGGGCCTGGCGTCCTTTAAAGTTTCAATTGGACAGTTACTGTTGTTACTGTATTCACTACTTACTTGTTGCTCTGGTGAGTCTGCTTTGTCATTAGGTTACTGGTGTGAGGAGGCGGTGCCAGTGCTTATATACCAGTGACATCACAAGAAGTGAAGTTTCTCAGTCTCCAAAGCTGCTAGAGGAGGTTGACAACCCAGAGATTCCGGGACTAGACTGGAGTTCTTCCAGGAACTACAATTAGCAGGTAAGTCTAATTTAATCTTATGTTGGCCATCCTCCAATCTTCAAGTACCATAGATCAGGCCTTGAGAAATTTTATGCAGATTTGGGAGGTCGTGCGCCCCTTCCCCCCTTGGTTCTCTCACGCTGGTCTCATGTTCTCAAGTCTCGTGAGACCAGTGCCAGAGTTCCTACACCATGTGTCACCTTTAGATGACAATAATTATAGCTTCAGATAGCAAGAGTCTGTATGGAGGTGTTGCCCAGTCTGCATGGGATGTGGTGGTGAGTGCCTTTGTGTGTGTGGGATTCTGGGCCTGTGGAGGGGGGTGCATGTTTGAGTGTGTGTGCGCACGCGCTGCAGAGCTGGGGAGTTTGTGTGTGTGATACGGAGGTGAGGTTCCTATGTGTGCGTGTGTATGTAGTGTGGAGCCTGGGGTACATGTCTGTCCTATGGAGATGGGTAGCCTGTGCCGGTGTGATGTGGTGTGAAGGGGGCGGGACAGGAGGGGAATTCACCTTTTGGTAAATAGGCATTGTGCCTTTTTTCTTCCCATGCATTTATCCCTTTAACCTTGTACTCTTCCTTCCCCCTCCTATCCTTCCCCATACTGTTCCACTTCTAGACTCTCTTCCTCTTCCCCCTAGCACTTCCACCCCCTGCCCTCCATTCCCCCATCCTTTCTTTTAGTTACTGGCCTTTTAAGATTTTGTAGTTCACCCCTCCCATCTAACTTTATTTTTTCTTTTAATTGCAGGCTCCAACCAGTTCTCCTGTTCTATCTGGCAGAGATAGGATCCCTGTGGGCAGCCTGTTGTATTCCCTCCTGTTCTGCCCAAAGGGATCTCAACTCCTGTGAGCCGAAGAGAAGGGGAAGGCCGCGATTGCAGTCCAGATGTAAACTGTCTACCTGCGAGGATCCCATCTCCTGCAGACAGACAGCTTACACCTGTGTCACGATCATGGCCTTCCCCTTCTACCTGCAGGGATCCCATCTTCCGTGGACAGACAGAAGGGATTTGTTCTGCCATCGTGGCTGCCCCTTCTCTTCTGCCTGCAGGAGATGGGATCCCCGCAGGCAATCAGGGTCAGTCCCAGCCAAGATCGTGGCCTTTGGGATCTTCCATGCAGCGGCATGGTGTTTCAATTCCCCGCGCCAGGTCCAGTTTTTTTTTTTTTTTTAAATTATTTATTTATGCAAATTTTCAATTATACAGCAAAGAACAAAATTCCTTACAGAGATTACAGAATATGAAAGAGATAATGCCAATACATAAACAACAAGGCAATAAATATAATCATAAACTGTTGTAGTTCGTTAAAGTGGGGAGAAAGAGAAAGAAAACATTCAGCCAAATCGGAGCCTTTGGCTAAAGAAGAACATCAGGAAAACTAAACAAAAGAAACCAGGTAACTGTGGGTGGCCCCGGAACTATATCTAGGAGGATTAAGCTGTTATAATGACCAGTGTTACTCGGGTACAACAGCCGCTGAGAGTCTAGTATTAATAAAGGCATTCAAATCATTAGGATCAGCAAAAACATATTTCAAGTCATTATAAAACACTAAACATCTGCAAGGATATCTAAGGAAAAAGGTTCCCTCAATTTGTGACACACCGGATTAATACAATAGGAACTGCTTCCTCCTCTTTTGAGTTTCCTTAACTAAATCTGGAAACATTGATAATGTAAACCCTAGGAAGGTTTCCAAGCGTTTCTTGAAAAACATTTTTAAGAGCCAATTTTTATCTGATACTAATGCACATTGAACTAACAAAGTTGAAGATACAATAGTAGAATCCCCTCCCCCAGTGCCCTCAAGAAGACCGGTAACATCCAAGACGTTAAAGTTCACTTTGGACACCGACTCTACAGTCTCAGCTTTCTTTTTCGATCGTGGCAAATAATACACCTTAGTGAGAGGTGGAATCAAGTCATCAGGAACTTTCAGAACCTCCTTCAGATATCGTTTAAACATATCTAGGGCCGTAACCCCAGATAGACATGGGAAGTTCAAGACACGTAAATTTGCTGCTCTGGAAGCATTTCCCAATACCTCCAACTTATACCTCAATAAGTCGTTCTCTTTAGTCAAAGCCGATGATACATCAGAAACTGTAGCAAGCTGAGAACTAATAGCAATGTTTTGTACCTTAAGCTGCTCACATGTAGACAAGGCCATATCAATATTAGCAACATTCTTCTGTATGCTGACCGCGTTTTCTCGGACATGGGTCATCAAAGTTGCAGATTGTGCGTTAATGGAAGTAGAAAGAGAGGAAATAGCTTCCCAGATAGTCTCCAGAATGAAAACCGGAGGACGAATCAAAGGAGGTAACGGCAACAACGGCGTCGACACAAACTGCAGGACAGGAATTTCCTCCGAGCTGCACGGCTCTAGACCTCCGCCCGATGCCACCCCGAGACTATCGGGGGTCAATGAACCCAACCACTCAGACTGCGCCCTCTTCACAGTCGGCGCCCCCACCTCGGGAGACGCCGGCGTCACAGAATCTGAGGAAGGTTCTAACACGGCAGGGCGTGGTGGTGGTGGACTCGCTTCAGGAGAGAGAGAAGTTTCAGTTTCCAATGGCCGCGTCGTAGCCTCGACACTCGGCGCGGCCAAGCCGGCTCGTATCTCCTGCTTCTTCTCTGAGGACAAGGTAACAAAACTGTCCATAGGACCGGCACTGGGTAGTTGCGGCTCAGAGGGGAAAACCCTCAACTTCCCCTTTCTCTTAGGCATAGACAGTCAAGGAATCAAACACACCGCAGCCATCTTGAATTGTCTCCCGCCAGGTCCAGTTTTTAAGTTACCATGAGGACCTGGCACCTGGGATTTATTGAGCCCTGCCATAGATGATTCTAGTTATAGGTTATATTTGAGCTCTTTCAGTACTCTGGGATGAAGACTATTCAGTCAACGTAATTAGCTACTCCTTTAGTCTGTCAGATTGGCCTATTGCATCTTCCAGGTTCACTAAGGTTTGTTTCAGTTTCTCCGAATCATCAACATTTAAATACTTTTTCTGTCAGGGGTAGCTCTCTTATATCTTCTCAGTAAAGACTGAATTTTAGTCTCTGCACTGTGATGTTGTCCTCTCTGAGTGCCCCTCTTTACTCCGTGATCAAACGATCCAACTGACTCTTTAGCAGGCCCCTTGCTTAAAATCTACTAGAAAACATTTTTGCAAAAACTCCTTGATGGCAAGTTTCTTTTCAAATTCTTTTTGCCTTCCTTGTTAACGCTTAAGCATTTCTTTTTCTGTTTTTTTGAAAACCATACTTTTAACCATACCAACAGTTTAGCCTTTTTCTGCCTTTTTTAATACCTGGCATACATCTGGTCTGGCCTTTCAAGATGGTATTTTAAAACTACACCCATATCTGATGTAAACTCTTAACCTTGAAAACTGCTCTTTTTTTAGGTTTGTTCCCTCCCCCAAACCATTTTCTTCATCTTATTATAGTCTCCTTTTTGAAAGTTAATTGCTAATGCAGTTAGCGGTGTCCTTATTCCATTTAAGTCAAATTTTATCATGTTAAGATCATTATTGCAAAATGGCCCCAAGACTGGTGATACTTATATCATATCAAGTGTTCCTTTCAGGGCCAGGTCTAAAATAGCTCCTCCCCTTGTCTATTCTGAACCAGCTGCTCCCATGTAGCAGTCATTTATTTAATCTAGGAACTTTACCTCCCTAGCGTGCCATTTATCCAGTCTTTATTGGGATAATCAAAATCATCCATTATTATTGTATTGCCAAATTTGTTAGCTTCCCTAATTTTTGTTAACATTTCATCATCCATCTATTCATTCTGGCCATGCAGCGGGTAGTATACCCCCCAAAACTGTTCTCCTCTTCACAAATGGAATTTTGATCCATAAAGATTCCACAGTGCATTCTGTTTCCTGCAAAACACTTATATTCTGTTTTGACTCAATGCCCTCTTTAACATATAGCACATCCCTCCACCAATTTGATCTACCCTTTCTCCAGAAACAAGCAGGAAGTCAGTCCTTACATATGGTGACGTCGGTGCCGATGGAGCCTACGCGGAGCATTTTCCCAGCTTTCAAAGAAAGCCTTTGGGATATGCTGCCATGCATGCGTGGTCCCCTTCCCACCCAAGAGTGCCATCTTGCTCAGTCTCCTTTTTTTCACAGAGCCCTATGGACATCTGTCCTGTTTCCCTGGAAAACACCTTGCTAAACCCTTAAAAATTGTGTTTTTCTCTGTTTGTGTACTGGTTACTCTTCCTGCTTTGTGACTGCATCAATTCCGATGCTGCTGTTGACGCCTTTCCCCTTTTTTTGATTGAGGTTCACCTCGACGGGTGTTCATGCATTTTTTCACACAGGGGTCGTTGATCCCGGCCGGGTGCCTCTCACCATGTCTCCCAATGAGTTCAAAAAATGTGACCGATGCAGTCAAACCATGTCAATAACAGACACCCTGACTGCTGTCTTCACTCCCTGGGATCGGACCATGATAGCACCTCCTGCGACCTGTGCCAGGCCACGACTCTGAAGACCAAGAAAAAGAGATCGGAGTTGCAGGAGAAACTGTTTCCAAGGTCCGACTCGGCACCGGCCTCCCCGACACCAAGCTCCCAGCACTTCCCGTGAGGCCCGGACATCTCAGAGTCCTGCAGTGGCAGCTCCTCAGAGAAGACCCCCAGACCCTGAGAGAAAGA
Organism: Ichthyophis bannanicus; assembly: GCA_033557465.1. Classification (NCBI taxonomy): domain Eukaryota; kingdom Metazoa; phylum Chordata; class Amphibia; order Gymnophiona; family Ichthyophiidae; genus Ichthyophis; species Ichthyophis bannanicus. The sequence continues at coordinate 734,230,263 of CM066033.1, read as the reverse complement.
AAAAAGCCCTCTAAGTCCATCAAGGCTCCTCTGGAGAAACTCAGAAAAAACCCTTGGAGGGACTCGGGTGGTTCTGAGCAGTGCCCTTCCGAGGTTCTCAAAAGGGATTCCTCAGCCAACAGAGATCGTGCAAGGTTCCTCAAGGCTATGGTCCTCATAGAGGACACACTCACAAGAGTGCCGGTGCTGGGTCCAAGATCCTCTGTGCCTACGCCAAAAGCTGCAGAGCCTTCTGGCTGGGAAACCAGAATGGTGGCCCTGGAGCAGAATATCTCTGCTGTCCTGGCCCTGCAGCAGGCAATGATGGCCGGTTTGTCCACATCATCTGCGCCAACAAACGGGCCCCCGACTGTGGGGGAGTCCCTGGGCGTCATGCCGAGCACCATCGGCCTCGGGTAAGTCCTTGGCGCCAATTGAGGTCTCTGTCCCATTCCTCAGGTATCTGATCCTCCCTGGCCAGTTTCCAGGACTGGGACCCCAAGTCCTACAGAGGCACCTGCCCCCCTCAGGATGAGCCTCAAGGCAAGGAGTCGCAGGGCCTCAGACTCATTGTCACCCCTCAACTCTGAGTAGGAGACCGAGGCCTCCCCGGAAACTAGTCAGCACTGGGACATCCCCTCTGAGCCTTCTCCCTGGTACCCCGACGCCATTCTCCTTCGGAGGACATGGTCTTTCACAACTGTCAGGGATATGGCTCAAGCCCTCTCGGTGCAAACCGAGGTGGAGGAAGATCTGCGCACTGGAAATCCTCCAGTATGAGTCCCAACCCAAGGAGACTCTCACAGTGCCAGTGCAACCGATCCTGGAATGGCTGCCACTTAGGATGTGGGAGACCCTGGCATCAGTGACGGTGGTCAGCCAATGCCTCAAAGCCATGTACCGCATCAGGAAAGTGCCCGGGTTCCAAAAACCCCAACTCCCACACAACTCCATGGTTGTCGAGTCAGCCATGCAAAAATTGAAGACTTAGAAGACCTACTCTTCTGTCCCCCCCTGGTCGGGAGACTAGAGCTCTCGATGCCTTCGGGAGAAAGTGCTACCAGGGCTCGATGCTACAGGCCTATGAACTGTACACAGGCATGCACCTCAAGGCCCTGACCCAGGAGTTGTCCAGTTTTCAGCAGGGCTCACCGGGGAACCCTTCCAATGGTTCCAGTCCAGACCTCCGATATCAAGGACTGCTCAAAGTTCCTTTCCTGGGTGGCCTATGATGGCTTTGAGTCAGTGGCTCGAGTAGCAGTGGCAGGCATTGGGGCCCAGCTCCAGGCCTGATTGCAGACCTCAGACCTTGAGCAATGGGTCCAGGAAAATCTGCTCTATGTCCCCAGCACCAGAGAGAATCTGTTCGGCAAACCCATGGCCTACAAAGCGGCCAAGATAGAGGCTGACGTGGTGACTTGGCAGAGACTTTTCAAGAAGACCTCATCCCTTTACTGAAAGAATCCCTCGGGGAAAAGACCCCTGTTCTCAAAGAAAAAGGGGCCCCTTCTTGGGCCAGCAGCGGGGTTCTCACCCCAAAAGCCAGGGCCATGGAGCCTGAAAGCCAAAGGCACAGAAGCCCCAGGCCCCAGCTCCTGCCCAGGCCGGGGAAGCTTTTGTCTCCTGGGGCAGGGCCTCCCCTCCCCTGGGAGACCCTCACCAGCCATAGGGAGTCGCCTGTCACTCTTTGCCCATAGGTGGGCTAGGATCACCTCAGACTAGTGGGTACTACAGGTGGCAAGAGAAGGGTATCTCCTCCACCTACAATAGGTACCACCCATGTTTCTCCCAGGAGAGCTGGTGCGACCTCTCCTTTACCAGATCCTCCTGCTCTCAGAGCTTGCAAGTCTACTCAGGGACAGTGCAGTAAAACCTGTACCCAAACCCCTTTGGGGCAAGGGCTTCTACTCCAGATATTTCCTGCTCCCAAAGAGAACTGGGGGCCTCAGGCCCATATTAGACCTGAGAAACTTAAACAAGTTTCTGGTGAGGAAGAAGTTAAAGATACTCTCCCTTGGAATATTACTGCTTTTCCTCTGTCAGGGAGATTGGGTGTATGCCTTGGACCTAAAAGATGCATACACGCACATCCAGATCCCTCCCTCCCACAGGCAGTCCCTACGGTTTGTCGTGAGAGGAGGATACTACCAGTACAAGGTGCTACCCTTCGGCCGGGCCTCCTCGCCAAGGGGTCTTTACCAAGTGCTTGGTGTTTTTGCTACCCACCTGTGCCTACAAGGGACTTTCGTCTTTCCCTACCAACTTTCAACTTCTTACCTAAAAGACTAAGGGGGCTAGTTACTAAGATGTGTTAATTCACTGCGATTTATGTTTATTTTGTTATAGGTCCCATGTTTTTCAATGGGACCTAGTTACTAATAATGCATATTAAAGGTGAATTAACATGTGTTAACATTAGCACGTCTTAGAAACTAACCCCCTAAATTTGGTTTCCACCCCCCCCCCCATGCTTTCCTATGCTGTTGGTACCCACGTGTATTAAGATAGTCTTCTCACAGTCTAAAATCTTACCTAGGTGGCTTGGGAGAGCTGCCGCTTTCACACAGAGCAAGGAAGTTTGTTTGTTTATCAGGTTTTTTAATACCGTGTTTCTACAAGTCAAGACGGTTTACAAATAACTCAGTGTGGTAACTGGAAACACGTCAAACAGTGGTGCACATTACATCGAACATATTGAACGCATTGTAACAGATGCTATTAACAGATTCTCATAAAAGCTGATGAACTATGTACATATTATGATGCAGTGATATAAACTGCTTAATGCCAAAGGTGTGTAGTATGTGAGTAGAGTTGCTGTGCAGATTATTTGTTCTTTGCTGCTGGGCCATAGTATTCTGTGAATAAGGGTTTGCAGGAGTTGAATGTCTCTTATTTGTGGGGAAAGTGAGTTCCATAATGCAGGGGCATATAGCAAAAAGGCCCTGTTATTGGTCCTTTGGCTACATTTTGTTCTTTCTGTTGGTATGTTTAGCATGTTAGACATGCTCTGTCCTGTGGGTCTATTGCAGCTGCAGATTGAGATTAAGGCATGCAGGTTGAGAGCTGAGACGTTATCAAGAAATTACCAAGCGATTCTCACATCCACCAGCCACCCAGCTATCTGCATGTCTGATTTGAATCGCCAGCTGCGGTGGACAGTCTCACCTTTTTCTCTTGGCCATGAGCCCTGGAGACAAGTCCACAATGCAGGAGGATATTTCATCACCCAGAGAGCAGGCTCTGGCTATGGGATTACTCCTGCCACACCAAGGCGATGCTCTCTTTAATGGAAGAATAGAGGCTGCCATATTGGAGGTGGTATGTCTTTCTTTATGCATTTAAAAAGCATGTATATGCTACAAATCCAAGGTCCTTAAGCCACTCGCAGCAAACAGAGCTAAACAAACTAAAGCCTAAACACATATCACGCTAAGCTTCTGACTGAGAGCAGGTCTGCAAGCACATTTGGTGCTTTGCCGCTCTATTTTTTGTAGTATAGAGTAGAGATTACCCCCGATTTGTTGTATGGGGAAGCACAGAGGCAAGTCCAGAGTGTATCTTAACAATCTGTTGTGCCGTTTCACTGCAGACTGATGAACACTGATGTTCTTGGAGACATGAGTTGGACACTCCCAGTAGCTCCGATGAGCAGCTCTTGGAGTCAATTGCAGGAAAGGCTGTGCAGCATCTGACTCTGGACCCTGAAACCATCTTAAAGCCAGTGCAGTGGTTTCTTCCCCCAGTGCCTTTGAGAGAGTGTGCAGCGGTATAATGGGTAGCCGAGTCACATTAGAGGCTTCCGGGCATGCTACTGATGCGAAGAAGGTGGAATCTTGGCAACATAGGTGGTATTGAAAGGCATGGAAGAGTCCCTCATGACATGATCTACAAGAGAGCATGCAGGTATCCCTGGGCAATATTTGGGACATATTGGTTACTTGGCTGAGATTACATCTTTTTCTGTTCAGACAAAAAAAGCAGCAAAACCTTTGAATTTGGAAGTTGATCAAGTTCAGCATCTTTCAACTAAACTTGAACAAAAAGTTGATTCTGTTCAAGAGGATCGTTTAGCTTTCATGAAAGGGGATCAAGTTGTACAAAGGAAGGTAGAACCTTTGGAAAATCTGATTAGGAAGCAGAACATAAGGTTGATTAAGTTCCCCAACTTAAACTAATGCCACCTAAAGACGCTTTTAAAAAATACTAGAAAGTTTGAAGATTTCTGGGCAAGCTCCTCCTTTGGTTTCAAAAGCTTATTTCTTGTCACCTGTAAAGGAGGATTCTGGGGAAATGGAGACTTCCGTATAACAGTCGGCCAATGTGGTGGTATTTACTGCTTTGCTTAAGTGTTCTGCAGAAAAGGTTCCTGTTCTGCTATTTTAATTGTGAATTTTCTCTTGGATTCTGATAGGTATTTTCTTTCAGCATAGAGATTGCTGTATATCCTCAAGGTGAGCATGTTCCCTGATGTTGCTCAGGATACCCAAACTCAGAGGAAGCAATTTTTCCTTCTAAGACCAGCTGTGTTACAGCAAGAATAATTTAGTTAAATTTTCCCTGTAGATGTGTAGTAAAGTTGAAATGTGAAGTCTGTGTACTATGATCAGTTTCAGCTGACTGGTTTGTGTCTGGCCAGTCAAGGAGTAGCCAGTGAGTAACCACTATAGTGTGTTTAAAAGGGTTTACTGCTCTTATCTGATCTTTTTTTTCCTCTTTATTTATGTGAATTCTTTATAAATTGAGAGTGGAAGTCTTTCTTGTTGTGGACTGTTAGGCATTATCTCTGAAAGATAGTCACGCAGCCCAGAATACTCCCCAGTATCCTTCATTCACTTCCTAAATGATTACAATTACTAAGCAGGACACTTGTTCATAAAAATAAGTTCAAATAATCCTGATCAAGGAACAGGGGTCTAGGAAAAGTATTCCACAATTTTAGACCCATCCAAGAGAAAGGAGAGCATGAAATCCTGTTTTCCTAAACATATTCCCATCAGAGACATCCAATAATCCCTGATAATGCTTAGAAGAAATCTGCCCTTACTGACTGCAAGTTTGCTGGTGATGAACCCCGCAAAGCTTAAAACACAAGTGACTGAAAAACTAACGCACCACTCAACTGACACCAATGGAATTTGCATCAAGAATGGGGAAGCATTATCATTCATCTGGGCCCTGAATAAAAGCTTGTATGGTAGCCAAGGTGGACTAGGCATCCACCTAGGATGGCAGACCTCGGGGGTGACTCGGTGACTCCTGCACAACCAGCAGGACAACAGCAGAGCAAACCATTATTGGTGTGGCAGCAGGCCTTTAAGAACCTGCGCATATGTGCTTGAGGCCTGCTGCTCCTGCCTCCGATGAGTGGAAGTTTGTGTTGGAGGAGGCTACACTGGCAAATCATGAGCACCTGTGCTGTACTGGAGGATCTGTTGCTGTGCTGACAGCAGTTTGTTGTAACACTATCTTGCTGGACACTTAAGGGAAGGGAGGGTCCGATGTTGGTCACCTGAGGAAGGGGACTAGGGAAGGGAAGAGTAGATGCTGGACACCTGGGTTGATGGGGAGGGGAAGAGAGGGGAGGTGCTAGGACACTGAGCCGCTCCAGGGGCAGGGGATAAGGAGGACCTGAAGGTTCACCTAAGGTGGCAGATGCCCTTGAACCAGCTCTGATGGCAGCATTTTGAGCTGGTAATTCCTCAATATACAAAGTGTTGGAACAATCTAATGATAGAACAAGCGTGTGTACCATCAATCAAAAATCCTGAAAAGAAATGTATGGTTTCAAACAGTACAAGATCTGTAACTTATAAAAGGAACTTTTTAACCATAGCAAATAGGTGTTTACATGATAACTCAGAGGCCACAGTAACACCAAGATAACAAACTTGTGATTTCACTGATACCTTTAACTTACTCACCTTTAAATGCCCAGGATAATTCAGAGAAGCTTCACAATCTTTCATTTTTATCATTAATCCATTTGCAACCTATCACAAATGGCGTGTAAAGTAAACCGACTAGCAAATGTCACATTCTCTACTGTGTCCTTGAAGGTCTCTATATACTTCTCTCTCTGCTTCAGTTTCTCCAGGTCTGCTACTTTAGCCTCTAGAGCAGTGCTTTTCAAACTAAGAACATAAGATATGCCATACTGGGTCAGACCAAGGTCCAACAGTGGCCAATCCAGGTCACAAGTACCTAGCAATTTCTCCAAAAGACACAAGTTCCACAATGCTTCAATCGGAGCAAGCAGTGGATTTCCTGGGTCCCCTTTGATAATGGACCTTTCCTCCAGGAATTTGTCCAAATCTTTTTTTAAACCCGGCTACATGAACAGCTTTTACTACATTCTCTGGTAACGAATTCCAGAGTTTGATTACATGTTGAGTGAAAAAATATTATCTCCAGGAACAAGCAGGAATGAGTCTTCACATATGGGTATCGTCGGTACTGACGGAGCCTGCGCGGGAACGCTCCCCAGCGTCCAGAAAGAAAGCTTTTGGGAGCATCCCACAGCGCCTGCGCGCTGCCTTCCCACCTTTCCCAACCGCCTCTCTCCATTTCTTCTTTTCCGCGGAGCCAGCAGGTCGTGTTCCTGTCACCGCTGAAGAAGTTCTTTATTTTCTTTTATTTCTTTGGTCGCGCGTCTGCCTTCTTCGACGTCGGACCGGTACCGCCGGTCTTTTCTTCTTTAAAAAAACAAAACAAAACAAAACTACCGTTTCCCACTTCTGTGCATTTTTTCCTTTTGGGCCTTAGGCCTAGAAAAATTTTCCTCATGGAAAAGCCCGCTTCCGGGTTTAAAAAGTGTACGAAGTGCAGCGGTACTCTTTCTATCACCGACACCCATGACTGGTGTCTAAAATGTTTGGGTCCTGACCACTCCATCACCGATTGAGTCCTGTTCCATGATGTCTAAAAGAGGTCGACAGAATCGAGCGGCCAAGCTCAGTACCCTGTTTCCCTCTGATGCAGCTTCAGTGGCATCGACATCTTCCAGGGCTGCTTCTTCCTCCCATGGATCTCAGGTAGCCAAACATAAGTCCAGCCGGTCCTCGAAGGGTAGATCTCCCTCTAAGTATCGAGATGCCTCCGGGCTTGCTCTCGAGGATCCCGCACCGGCAAAATTACCCCGGCGGGAAGCTCCGGCTTCCAAAGCTTCATCTATGGGGTTACAGGTTGACATCGATGGCTCGGCCTCGACCGATCACCTGTTGCCATGTTCTGGGGTACCGGTGGTTTCCACTGGTACCGACATCCAGACATTGGTTGCGTCGATGGATCAGAATATTCTGACCATGCAGCGTGCCATTACAGCATTCATACAAGCTGCGACGCCTCCTGTACCGCAACAAACTCCGTTGTCGGTACCGGTTCTGGCACCGATATCGGTTCCGGTGCCGGTACCAATTGCATCGACATCGGCTTCGGTGTCAATGCAGCGGTACCCTGTTCTGTGATGCCCATCGGTACTGAATCGGTACCGATCACTCCCGATGTCGATACCACTCGGTACGCTTATCGGGCTCTACAGGAGCATCCAGACAGGCGATACTTCGATTCCTCCGAAGACTCTGATGAATCAGAGGCTTCTGTCGAAGCATCGGTAATCCTTCCTCAGGAGCCCTCTTCTCCAAAAAGAAGAATGTCTCCTCCAGAAGACTTGTCTTTTCAAGACTTCATTAGGGAAGTGGCCAGGGGCCTCTCCATTTCAGTGGCCCCTGAATCAGAGCCTAGAGCCAAGAAATTGGATATTTTACAATATCCTAAGGCTCCTAAAGAGGCAGCTACTTTGCCAATTCATGAGATCCTTTATGATCACATGTTGGGCATATGGGAGACACCTCTCACTATTTCCCCTCATTCTCGTAGGTTGGACACCATGTACCATGTTACTCCTTGTCCTGGCTTTCATAAGACTCAGCTTCCTCACCACTCTATTGTGGTGGAGTCTGCTATGAAGAAGATAAAGAGTGCAAAAAGACACTCATCTAATCCTCCAGGAAGAGAATGCAGAACCTTGATACTTTTGGCCGGAGAATTTTCCAGGCCAATATGCTTGTTGCCAGAATCAACTCCTATAGTCTCTATATGGGGATGTTTCTGAAGGAAGTTAAGATCATCTGCAAACTTTATCTCCTTTTATCTCAGAAGATAAAAGGGAAGAGTTTCTCACCTGGCTTAAACATGCCCAGAATGTTTCCAAATTTTCCAACCGTGCAGCCTTTGACTCTTTTGAGTGTGCCAGCAGAGCCTCGGCTATTGCCATAGGTGCACGCAGAGTTGCTTGGTTACAAGCTTCTGATTTGGAACCCTGGGTCCAGGATGGATTAGGAAATCTTCCTTGTACAGGTGAAAACCTTTTTGGCAAGGATTGGCAAGCAAAGGCCACTCAGATGGATGCTGAGAATTCTGCCTTAGATAGACTTTCAAAGTCTACTTCTGCTCCTGTTAGAAAAAGGTTATTCAAAAAGGCTTTCTTTCCCAAAAAGGGGAAATATTATCCTGTTTATGGTCAGCAGGCATCTTCTGCAGGTCGTTTTGCTGCAAAGCGTCAGCAACAACCTAAACAAGCCAAGCCTAAGGCTGCAAGGACTGCTACGGCCCAACAGCCTCAGCCTCCTCAGGGCCTTTGACTTACATCTAGAGAACTTAGCCTTTCTGGCTCTAGAAGAACCAGAGCCTCTCACCATTCCAGGAAGGTTAGCCCACTTTGCTCCCAGATGGGAACAAGTCACGGCAGAGCAATGGACCCTCTCCATCATAAGGGAGGGGTACAAGCTTCATTTCTTCAACCTTCCTCCTCACACCATGGAGACAGTTCAATTCTCCAACATCTCTCCTTAACCTTCTGGGTCAGGAGATTGCTACCCTTCTTGCCCAAAGGGCAATAGAAGAAGTACCCCTTCTTCAACAGGGCTCAGGGTTCTACTCCCCCTATTTTCTTATCCCAAAGAAAACAGGGGGCTACAGACCCATATTAGATCTCAGAGAATTGAACAAGTTTCTATGCAAGGAGAAATTCAAGATGATTTCTCTCGGTGCTCTCCTTCCATACCTTCAGAGTCAGGATTGGCTTTGTTCTCTAGATCTCAAGGATGCGTACACCCATATCCTCATCCATCCAACACATAAGAACATAAGATATGCCATACTGGGTCAGACCAAGGTCCATCAAGCCCAGTATTCTGTTTCCAACAGTGGCCAATCTAGGTCATATGTACCTAGCAGTTTCACACAGAAGGTTCCTTCGGTTCCTTTATCAAGGAAAGCACTACCAATACAGAGTGCTTCCTTTCGGTCTGGCCTCTGCTCCAAGAGTGTTCACAAAATGCATGGCAGTAGTAGCTGCATTTCTACGCACTCTAGGAATATTTGTATTCCCATATCTGGACGACTGGCTCATCCGAGCTCCGTCCCAGTCAGAGGCCCAGACTTCCCTAGCCTGCACAAGGCGTGTTCTTCAGTATCTGGGACTTGTAATAAACATCCCAAAATCCCATCTCACCCCTACTCAGTCACTAGAGTTCATAGGGGCCTTGCTGGATACCACAACTGCAAGGGCCTATCTTCCCCAGGCCCGTTGCCTACGCTTGGTGCAGTTAGCCTCACAAATTCAGTTAAAGTCCCATTTAACTGCTCGAGAAATGTTACAACTGTTAGGCCACATGGCATCCACCGTGCATGTGGTTCCTTACACTCGCCTTCACATGAGGGCAGCTCAGTGGACTCTGTCCACCCAATGGACCCAGGCATCAGAGTGCCTGTCAGACAAAATAGCAACCTCCAGTCGCCTCTTCTGGTCTCTCCAGTGGTGGAGGTCCACTCAAAATCTGTTGCTGGGGTCCCCCTTTCAACATTCGCTACCCCAAGCAACCCTTACAACAGATGCTTCTCCAAAGGGTTGGGGAGCTCATCTACAAGATCTCTCCACCCAGGGCATCTGGTCTCCACAAGAGACATCTCTACATATCACCTTTTGGAGCTCAGAGCAATTCTTCTAGCTCTCAGAGTCTTCCACACCCTGCTCAGCTACAAGACAGTCCTCATCCACACGGACAACCAAGTAGTCATGTTCTACGTGAACAAGCAGGGCGGGACTGGCTCTCTGAGAGCATCAAATTCATCTCGTGGCAGTGTATCTTCCAGGGGTTCAAAACTCTTGGGCAGACAGACTTAGTCGAGTTCTGCTTCCACACAAATGGTCCCTCCATGGGGACCAGATAGCCAGGATCTTCCAAATTTGGGGAACCCCGGACATAGACTTGTTTGCAAGTCCGTGGAATGCCAAACTTCCCCGGTTCTGTTCCAGGATTCCGTGTCAGGGAGATCAGGCCAGGGATGCCTTCCTCCTTCACTGGGGGCAAGACTTCCTCTATGCCTTTCCACCCATTCCCCTAATTCCCAAGACACTGTTCAAACTTCAGAGAGACAAGGGGTCTATGATCCTCATAGCACCACATTGGCCACGCCAGGTGTGGTATCCTCTACTTCTGCATCTCTCTCAAGCTCCCTCCCTGGACTTGGGATCTGCTCCAGACCTCCTGTCCCAGGAGGAGGGAACGTTGTGGCACCCAAATCCCCAGTCTCTTCATCTCAGAGCCTGGTTGCTGAAGGCCTAGACCTTCAAGATTTGCATCTTTCTCAGCAGGTGAAGGATATCCTTCATGCTTCCAGAAAGCCTTCCACTAGACGTTCCTATGCTTTTAAATGGAAAAGGTTTACCATTTGGTGTGCACAGAAGGGTCTTAACCCCCTTGCAATACCTCTGAATTCTTTACTAGTATATTTGCTGCATTTATCCCATGAAGGCCTTAAAACGAATTCAGTAAGAGTCCATTTGAGTGCTATTGCAGCATCCCTTAAGCCTCTCAATGGACAGCCTATTTCCTCTCATCCTCTTATTGCAAGATTCATGAGAGGCCTTCTTTTAACTAAACCTCCCATTAGACCACTTCCAGTGGCATGGGACTTGAATTTGGTTCTTGGCCAGCTTATGAAGCCACCCTTTGAACCCTTAGCCACTACCTCCTTGAAATTTCTTTCCTGGAAGGTTACTTTTCTCATTGCAGTCACCTCAGCTCGCCGCATCAGTGAACTGCAAGCCTTGGTGGCTAATCCTCCTTATACAAGGTTCCATCATGACAAGGTAGTCCTCAGGACTAATCCACACTTTATGCCTAAAGTGGTCTCACCTTTTCATCTGAACCAGGAGGTGTATTTACCTGTCTTTTTTCCAGGACCTCATGCCTCAAGTGCAGAGAGGAATCTCCATACCCTGGATTGTAAGAGAGCGCTCGCTTTTTACTTACAAAGGACACAGCAACATAGAAAGTCCTCTCAACTCTTTGTTGCTTTTGATCCCTCTCATTTGGGACTTCCAGTCTCTAAGAGAACTCTGTCCAGTTGGATTGCTCAGTGTATTTCTTTCGCCTACCAGAGTAAGAACCTTTCTCTGGAGGGCCATGTCACAGCTCACAATGTGAGGGCCATGGCAGCCTCTATGGCTCATCTGAACTCTGTGTCCATCGACCAAATCTGTCGAGCAGCCACCTGGGCCTCAGTTCATACCTTTACAGCCCATTACTGCTTGGACAAGGACTCCCGCTGGGATGCCTTGTTTGGTCAGGCTGTTCTCAAACACCTGTTCCATACCTAATCAACTCCTACCCCCAATCCCTGGTTGGATGCCCGAGATCCATGGGGGCAGGTAGAGCCCTTCTCAGGGACTCACAACCTTGGAGATCTCCCTGGCATCTCTAGCTGGGGAGTCCCCATATGTGAAGACTCATTCCTGCTTGTTCCTGGAGATAGCACAGTTACTTACCTGTAACAGGTGATCTCTGGGAAAAGCAGGAATAAGTCTTCACAACCCACCCACCTCCCCTAGGAGTTGTATCTCTCTATCTATCTTTCCTTTCCTCTCTCTCTCTTTGTCTCAGCTTAAAACTCGAACTGGAGAGAGGCGGTTGGGAAAGGCGGGAAGGCAGCGCGCAGGCGCTGTGGGATGCTCCCAAAAGCTTTCTTTCTGGACGCTGGGGAGCGTTCCCGTGCAGGCTCCGTCGGTACCGACGATACCCATATGTGAAGACTTATTTCTGCTGTTCCCAGAGATCACCTGTTACAGGTAAGTAACTGTGCTTTCTCTTATTAGTCTTCATTGGATAGAGGAGTAAAAGAGGTTACACTGTAGCTTCATTGCATGTCCCCTAGTCTTTCTGTATTTTGATGGCATAAACAATCGATCTACGTTTACCCGTTCCACTTCATTCATTAATTTATAGACCTCTATCATATCTCCCCTCAGCCGTCTCTTTTCCAGGTTGAAGAGCACTAACCTTTTTAGGTTCTCGTCATAGGTCTATGCTTCCGTCCCTTTACCATTTAGGTGTCTCTTCTCTGTACTTTTCCTTATTGTGCTATATCCTTTTTAAGATACTGCAAACAGAATTGCACATAATATTCAAGGTGCGTTCGCACCATGGAATGATACAGAGGCATTATAATATCCTTTGTTTTATTCTCTTTCCTTCTTATTTCTAGCATTCTATTTGCTCTCTTGGCCACTGCTGCACACTGGACAGAGGGTTTCAACATGATATCCATGGTGACGCTTAAATCTTTTTCCTGGGTGGTGGTTCCTAATGTGGAACCTTGCATCATGTAACCTTAGTTTGGTTTGTTCTTTTCTAGTTGCATAACTTTGCACTTGTCCACATTTAATTAACAGATTTTTTTTTTTTTTAATATACCGCTCCTTCCATTGATCAGATGCGGTTCCCATAGAACAACAATAAACAGTGCAAGCTGTTTTTACATATAACTATTTGTAACTTAGATATTACAGTTAACAATTAACAATTAGTGAACTATGTACAAATGAAACAGGATTAAACTATATACAGAGTTATTTGTATTCAATACATTGTTTTAGGGGTACAGTACTTCATTCCTTTGTTGAGTAATGTATTATCTGGCGTAGGGTTATCCTTTATCTAGCTGAGAGGTGAGAGGTGAGTTCATCACAGATCCATAGTACATTGTAAATAAGTGTGTTTTAAGTTTTTTCCTAAACTCCATGATTTCAGGTAATTGTCTTAATTCTATTGGGATTGTGTTCCACAAGATGGGGGCTGCATGGGAGAAGGCTTTCTTGTTTGTGGCTTTTTTGGCCCTAATGAATTCTTGTGGTGTTGTAAGTTTATTTAACTGGTCCCTCCTTTGGAGATTATGGGTGGGTTCTGTTTTGATGAGATTATTTATGGTCAGTGGTGCTGTTTTAGTTATGGCTTTGTAGGTGGTTAAGAGAGTTTTGTATTCTATTCTGCTTTGAATCGGGAGCCAGTGTAAATATTCTAAAATCGGGGTTATATGTTGGAAAGGTGGGGCCTTCGTAATGGTCCTTGCTGCTGCGTTTTGTACTAATTGACGTTTTTTTAAGGCTTGCTTAGAGACTCCAAGTAGAATTTGATTTGCAAAGTCGAAATGGGGGGTTATAATTGCTTGTATGACTCGTTGAAAATCCTGTAAGTGCATTAGGGGGCGGAGTTGCTTTAATATTTTCAGTTTAAAGTATACTTTCTTCGTTATATTTCTTACATGTGTGTCCATGCTGAGGTGTTTGTCCAGTATAACGCCTAAGTAACGTATTTCAGATTTTAGTTTGATGTCGTTATTCTGCAATGTAATATGTGAGGGGGGAATGAATGTTGTGCTTTTGGTTACTATTAGAGCTTCTGTTTTTGAGTGATTGATGTACAGATTGTTTTCGTTTAGCCAGGTGTTTATTTCATTGAGGCAATCGTTAATGAGTTGTATAGGGATATTTGGTATTTTGAATGGGACATACATCATAATGTCGTCCGCATTTAAATTTCATCTGCCATTTGAACGTCCAGTCTTCCAGTTTATCAAATTCCTCTTGCAATTTTTCACAATCCTCAAGGGTTTTAACAACTTCAAATAATTTTCTGTCATCTGCAAATTTGATAACCTCACTCGTTATTCCCATTTCCAGGTCATTTACGAATATGTTAAAAAGCAGTGGACCCAACACAGATCTCTGGGGTACTCCACTATTCACCTTTCTCCATTGGGAAAATTGGCCATTTAGCCCTACCCTCTGCTTTCTATCTTTTAACCAGTTCCTGATCCATAATAGTACACTGACTCCTATCCCATGACTTTTTAATTTCGCCAAGAGTCTCTCATGAGGGACCTTGTCAAAGGCTTTCTGAAAATCCAGATACCCTCTATCAGCCTACTCACCTTTGTCTACCTGTTTATTCACACCTTCAAAAAAGACATAACAGATTAGTAAGACAAGTCCTTCCTTAGCTAAGGCCAAGGGACCTCCAAACCTTCAGAAAAGAACTAAAAACATACCTCTTCACCCAGCACTTCCAAAATCTGCAGCACACCACTGATCAGACACCACTAGATCATACCAAATATCAAACACAAGTTGACCCTACCTAACACTTTTCACACACAAGTTCTTTATTCACTGATCCTTGCCTAATTTGCCTTAACCCAAACCACTGAAGAAACGTGATGCAATCGAAACCTATGTTCCGATTCGCTGTATATATGTTTGCTGTAAATAGTTCACGTTTTCAACAGCTAGTTCAAAAGCTCTAAGTTATTGTTCCTTGTAAATGGTTTCTCATGTTCAATGTCATCATTATTATTGTTTCCAGTTCTATGTAAACCACCCCTGATCTCTGGAAGGGGCGGTATAAAAAAAGCTTGCAAATAAAATAAATAAATAAATGTTGGCTGTCTCCCATTAAGCCATGACTATCTACATGTTCAGTAATTGTGTTCTTTATAATGGTTTCTACCATTTTTCCCAGTACTGATGTCAGGCTCACCAGTCTGTAGTTTCCTGGATCACCCCTGGAACCCTTTTTTTAAAAAATGGCGTTACGTTGGCCATCCACCAATCTTCAGGTATTACAGATGATTTTAATGATAGTTCACAGATTACTAATAGCAGGTCTGCAATCTCATATTTCTGTTCTTTCAACATCCTTGGATGTATACCATCCAGTCCAGGTGATTTGCTACTCTTCCGTTTATCAAATAGTTGTAATACACTGGGAAGATGTATCGATATTTCTTTCATTTCTTCTGTGGCATCACCTTTAAATACTGTTTCAGTCATCCCTGGTAACATCCCTACATCTTCCTCAGTAAAGATCAAAGCAGAGAATTCATTCAGTCTCTCTGCTATGGCCTTCTCCCCTCTTTTACCCCTCTATCATCTAATGGTCCAATTGACTCTCACAGATTTTTTTACTATGAATGTACTTGAAAAAGTCTTTATTATGTGTTTTTGCTTCCACAGCAAGCTTCTTCTCAAATTCTCTCTTTGCCTGCCTTATCAATGTCTTGAATCTAACGTGCCAGTGCTTATGTTTCCAGTTTTCGTCATTTGGCTTCTTTTTCCATTTCCTGAAAGATGCTTTCTTTTGGCAACAGCCTCTCTAACCTCACTTTTAAATCATGATGGCAGTTTTTTAAACTTCCTTCCACTTTTCTTAAAGCATCGAATACAGCTGGTCTGGGCTTCCAAGACAGTATTTTTAAGCAACACCCATGCTTGATGTAAATCTTTAACCTTTGCAACTGCTCCTTTTAGTTTTTTGTTAACTATTTTCCTCATTTTAATATAATCTCCCCTTTGAAAGTTAAAAAGTAGTACTTTGGATTTCCTTGCCGTCCTTCCTCCATTTATTAAATCAAACGTGATCATGCTATGATTACTATTGCTAAGTGGCCCCAACACCCTTATCTCTTTTATCCTATATGACCCCATTTTACAACTGAAAATTCACGAGACTCCAGATGATGATGATGATGAAATCTAAAATAGCAAGTCTCAGCTTCCTTCCCCTCCCTCCATTTATCAAAACAGAAAGCAGCAGCAATAGTAGTGGCAACAGCAGCAGCAGTCAGCACAGGGTCCCGTGTGTCAGTGGGCAGTGTGTGCTTACAGACCCCAGTACTCAGCATGGGTTTCCAGACTAACAGGAAGCTTACCCAGGAGGGGCAAGGGCCTACGAATGCTCACTGGGTCACAGGCCACATACTGACTGGTGATTGCCACTATTTGGCATAGGTCACCGTGCAAGCCCAGTGAGGAGGGGAAATGGCCATGTTTCTATGACCCCATCCACTGATGTGACCCTATTTGGGGTCCCGACCCCAAGTTTGGGAACCACTGTTCTCGAGATTGGGCTTGTTTCCTCAGAGCACACATACGGCCTCTCACTAACTGGGAAATAATTATACATGTGACATTCATTGCAAAAGACTGAATAGCCTCCATCTTTCTGTAGACTACTGTCTCTTTAAAGATGCTAAGAGTAGGGAACCAATATAAAATTCCTTACGTTTTTTATTAGGTATATTTTATACTGTTTATTTTATGTTTGCTTCAAGATGAACTGCAAGGGACAAGGAATTAATCTATTGTTAAGAGTTAATTACTTGTTTAAGTGCCAAAGAGCAAAGTTCTATTCACAGATAACATATCACAATTTAAAACCAATCCGATTTAATTCACTATAGCTCAGCTAAAGCAATCCAGTGGTCATCAAGTCCTTTCATAAACCCAACTTTTATAAGTTTTTACTCCGCGTGCACATTTTCTTCGCACTGAGCATTGAAAGCTAAAATTGCTGCTGTGGACAGGTGTCCCAAATGTGAAGGTTCTCTAGCTTACCTTGGGCATATTTTTGAATCAGTCATTATCCTTAGGCCTTCTGGTCTGCAATCTTGGCTTTCCTGGAGAGTGTTCTTCAGGCAAGCCTTCTGAAGACGGCCCAAGCCTTTCTGTTTTGATAATTTTGATGGCTTTTCTCCAGGGAAAGAGGAGTTGGCGACTTTCTTGAGGAAGGCTTGCTTTTTGGGTCATAAATGTATTTTGAGCAATTGAAAACCACATGAGATGCCCACTTTGTCACAGTGGAGAGTCCAGCTGGCACATCTGATGGCTTTGGAAAAGAGAAGCGGATGCACTGTATCCTGGTGGATGGAGTTGTTTCCAAAAAGTGTGGGAAGTATACTGAAGTATAGGTATAGTTTGCCCCCCCCCCCCAGTGAAGCAAAGGGTGGAGCAACATATTTGCATATTCATTATGGTTATCTTAAAAAAAATACTAGATGGATAGGAAGCCAGTATAACAAACAGGTGAGGGATGAGCTGGCACCGACCAGGGTACTTAGAGGAGCTCTCATTCGGTGGCTTTGCCTAAAAAAAGAGAAAGCAACATATTCCCAGGCTATCTAATTAAAATGCAGCAAATATTGTAGCTATTTAGTTGTTTAGCCTGGTGCTCTAAGATTAAAATACTACTGACACAAGCATTATGGAACTTGTGTGTCTTTTTGGGAAACTGCTAGGTACTTGTCACCTGGATTGGCCACTGTTGGAAACAGGATACTGGACTTGATAGACCTTAGTATGACCCAGTATTGCATTTCTTATGTTCATATATCCTTTTTTTGAAATGCTGCAGTCAGAACTGCATACAGTAGTCCATATGCAGTCCCACCATGGTTCTATACCAGGTTCTCAACCAGTGTGTTGAGACTCACTGGTGTGGCACCAAAAGCTGGGAGTTGGACACGCTTCCATGTGACCATTTATAAATGTATGTTGTATGTTGCAATCTTCTTGAAGCCCAACCACCCCAAGAGCAAAAGCTCAATGCCTTTGACCCTCCCCCCCCCCCCCCCCCCCCCGCACTGTCTTTTTTAAGTTCCTCTTGCTATGCAGAAAATGATGGATCTTTAGCTAGGCAAAAAAAGTCTCTGTTACTGCAAGTCATATCTTTTCCACAGTGTCAAAGGAGAGCAATAACCCCTCCTCCCATCCAAAGAACTGGAAAGCACCGGTTAATCTTTCTCTTGCCATCTGCTGAGCACTCCCCCTCTCCCCTGCAAATGCTCTTGCGGCGACTGCTTGCCATTACAGAAATATGTTCCAAAGGAAAACACACTAGCCCACAAAGGTCCTCCCTTCTACTGATTCCATATCCCAGCAAACATTAAAGTGGTCTGAGACTTCGGGCAGTCTTCCCTCTTCTCCATAGCAGCTGCAGGAGATCTATACTATTGATCGCCTGTACAGTGCAAACCCACTGTTTCTTTTGGGTTTGCTCCCATTCCACTATAACTGCTAGTTGGGAGGCAAAACAATGCCTCCCAATATCTGTCACTCCCAAACTGCCTTTAGTATTAAGCAGTGTGAGGATCCATTGCACTATTCTGGGGGTCTGTGTTTCCAGATATATGCAGTTTCCTGTTTAAGTTCTGGAGCTCCCTCCTTGAAACACCCACTGGTAGGGCCATAAATAAAAAATAAAGAAACAGGAGAATGCTCATCTCTTCCCTCTCCCCCCCCCCCTTTCCATATCAACCATTACGTGCTTGAGTAAGGATGGAAAGTTCAAATTGTATAGCTTCCCACTATCTGTGCCCATCCCATTCTTAGCCACTTTAAAGAGAAACTCATACAACTTCATCAAGTTGGTCCTTAGGGAGAGAGACATTCAAGAGTTCTGACTTTGTTACGTTTATCTCTTCACCCAGAAAAGTCCTCATACTGCCACAACTCATCTGCTATCACTGGCAGGATGTATGTGGCGTGCCAACAGTGAACATATTGTCTGCAAACACATGTATCTTATAGTTCATGCGCTCCTACTACTTTCCCTCTAATTCCCCCACTTGCCCTAATCCTCACCGCTAGGGGCTCAAGTAGGGGCAAAAGGGGGCATTCCTGCCTTGTTCCTCTACCCAACTTGAGCTCTAGAGAATAGCCTGTGTTCACTTGTACCTGTGCCTGTGGGCTTCATTTTTTTTTTGGCAATGTAATCTGTTGGGGGCTTCTGTATAGGCCCTAATCCAGCTGATAACATTTGGCCAAAGCTCGTGCTACATAGCACATTGATCATAAAGCCTCATTCCACCCTATCAAATGCCTTTTTGGCATCCACTGAAAAGAGCAAAGCTGGGGGTTTGATCTTTTGTACCCATCACATGAGCCACAGGATTTTTCTAACATTATCACCCTCTTGACAACTTGACACGAAACCCACCTGATCCTCAACTACCAGGCTTGGCATGTAGACATTCAACCTTGCAGCCAACACCTTGGCTAAGCGCTTAACATCTATATTCAAAAGGGAGAGTGAAAGTATGACCCACCCTGGGTAGGGTCTTTCCCCTCTTCGGGGATAACCGTAATATCGGCCACAATCTCTGAGTCAGGAGGAATATCGCCTTCCAGCACAGAATTGAAAATTGCAACAAATGGACTATCCAGTGGCATTGCAAACTTCTTAAAAAATTGAGTCAAACCATCCACCCCTGGCAGCTTTCCTGCCTTTAGGCTTTTTATTGCTCCCACCCCTTATTCAGCTGTGATTTCAGCCTCCAGTGTCCTGATCAGGGAGTATAGCTCTCTCCCAATTCTCCCCCATTATCTGTACTAAGTGGCACAGTTTCCTTTGAAATTTCAACTGGGAAGCTAACAATTTTCTGGCCTTTTTGCTAAATTCAAAGTATTTGTGCTTAGTCGGTTCCATTTCATGCTTCACCCTCTCCATCATACAATCGCTCTTCCAGCTTGGAGTGCACCCAGCTCGTCCTCCAATTCTGCTGACAGGCTCTCTATTGTCCTCCTCTTTCACCTCAATCTTAGGCAAGAGGTCCCTCGCTTTGCTATCTCTTGGTTTCTTATTTGTACTAGTCCACATAAACGGTCTCTCCCTCACAGCAACTTTAAAGCCATCCCATACATTTCATTCAAGACTTTCCCTCTTGCATTTAAATCAAAATAGTCCTGAATATCTCTCTCATAGTAACATAGTAAGTGACAGCAGATAAAGACCAGCATGGTCCATTTAGCCTGCCCAATAAGGTGCTGGAATTGTACAGTTGTATATGCCATTCCAAGCAGGTTACCCCTCTCCATTTAGAAGTTATTTTTGTTTGCTTTGATGCCATCCTCTTGCTATGTGGTGTTCCTCTGTGTCTGTCCCATGTCTTTCTGAATTCTATCACTATCTTTGCTCCCACCACCTCTTTCAGGAGGGCATTCCAGACCTTTTAACACTGGGGCAACTCAGTATAGAGTCATTCAACCTCCAGAACTTTGAATTGTGGGCCATTTGTTCCTACCCTCAATTCCACCCATATTGGTGTGTGGTCAGCCTTCACCTCCTCCAAGTATCCACCGAATACCGTTTTGGACAACTATCCAGAGAGTTGCCATGAGTCGATACTGACTTGACGGCACTTAACAACATGCAAATCAAGGCTGGGGTGGAGGGAGTGGATCTTGGAACCCAATGGAACCATTCCAGGAGCTGCATGTAGGAAAGGTTGAGAGCCAGTGCTTTAGGACAGGGTATGCAAAGCTGATCAATTGGCCATTATCTGCCAGCATTTCTTATGTTTTTGTGTATGTAGCACAGATAAGGTAAACTTTGTTATACTTTTATTATTCGTGACAGTTTACAACTTGTAGAGTGCTGTGTAATGTGGTGTTTTGCCTCAGCAATTTCCATCAGCTTCTTTGGACTTTCAGCGTTTTAGGACTTGACATCTGCTAGAATTACAGTGCTATAAGTCATTTGCAACTACCTAGGGTGTCCCCTTCTTCTCCATGTCCCAACTCCCATTCCCATTTAGTACAAACCTAGGCAGAAACCCTGGCCTTGCCACCTGCCCCCCCCCCCCCCATCTGCCACCAATTCCGTCTCAGGGGGGCAGCGGCAGTATTTACAACTGCCGCTTTTGGAAATGCTGTCGCTGCCCGCCTCCCCCTCCTGAGACAGAATCTGTGGCAGCTGGGGGAGCAGCGCTGCCACCGGTCGCCCTAGGCAACTGCCTAGCTCGCCTAGTGGGCAGGCAGGCTAGCCGGCCCTGTCAGAGACTACAGATTGCAGCTCCTTGCAGTGCATGTGTGTCTTAGGCTCAGCCACTAAATGTTGCCATTCTGCAATGTATGAGACTTCCCAAGGGCTGCAAGTGCTGCTTCCCGGCCAGAAAAGCAGACCTTTAGACCCAGGTCTTCTGCATAAGAGCACTTTCACTGAGCTAGCCTGAGGTAATGTTTGTCATTCTGATAGTAATATATACAGTTGTGGTCAATATTATTGGCACCCTTGCATTTTAGGTAAGCTGTGTACAATATCTTGAAAAATAATTGGAAATATTCCAACTGTGTGCCGTCATAATATTTTAAAGTAGTATGTTCAAAGGTATTCAACAAAACAAAAAGATGTCTGTGCAACTTTGATGTAGTAATTTCTGAGAAAAAACCCCCACAAAATATGACTTGGACAGGATTAATGACACCCTTCACTAATATTTGGTTGCACAACCCTTGGCAGTGATGACAGCCTCCAAACGTTTCTTGTAGCCATCTATAAGTTTCATATATCTATCTGTTGGTAGTTTCTCCCACTCTTCAACTGCAATTTGTTCCAGTTCATGAATGTTTCCAGGCTTCCTTTTACCAATGGCAGATTTCAGCTCTTTCCAAAGGTTCTCGATTGGGCTAAGATCAGGACTCATTGCTGGCCAGTTTAAAACAGTCCAGTTGTTCCTTTCTAACCATTTTTTTGTACTTTTGGATGTATGTTTGGGTCATTGTCCTGCTGGAGGACCCATGACTTTCGACCCAGACCTAGCTTTCTGATACTACATAGCACATTTCACTCCAAAGTACCTTGGTAGTCCTCTGTCTTCATGATTCCTTTAATACATTCCAGGCCTCCAGTTCCTGAGGCAGGAAAACACAATATTATGGAACCTCCACCATATTTAACTGTAGGAAGAGTGTTTTTTCCTTTTATTTATTTATTTAACATATTTTTGTATACCGTCTTTCTACCTTTCAAGACGATTTCCAGTGAACTGAGGTTAAACACTAAAACGGTAAAGTGCACATTACATAGTACATTTGGTTTAACAGTTATTTAACATCAAATGGTTTAGGGCTTCCCTATTTACAAACGGTTATTCAACGTTGAATGGTTTAAAAGGCTTAACTATTTACAAGGTGCAACAAGTTTGTATAGCGGGGTGTTCAGTGTTCCATGTTTGCTCCATATACTCCAGGAACAGCAGTCTTTAAGCTTTTACGGAAGTGGCTGGTTAGCTGGATGGATCTTATTTGAGGTGGCAGTGAGTTCCACCCTATGGGTGTATAAGGGTTTGTCAGTGGGTATTTCCAGCATGTTGACCGTAGATTTTCTCCTGGGTTTATCGGAATTGTTTGCTAGTAGTGAAGACAGGCTGACAGTTTATTTTTTTAAGATATTTTGGGTATTTAGGATGATTTTGTATTTAATCCTGCTTGTGATGGGCAGCCAGTGCAGCTGTTTAAGGAGTAGGGTGATGTGAGTTTGCTGAGATTTTGCCAAAATGGCTCTAGCTACAGTGTTTTGAATTAGTTGTAGGGGATATAAGGTGCTCTTGGGAAGGCCCCGGTATATGGATTTTCAGTAATCGAAAACTGGAGTGATTACTACTTGACAGACTGCATAGAAGTCCATTGGGGAGAGGAGTTTGCGTAGGTTCTTTAGTGTGCAGAGCTTAAGATAGACAGACTTGGTAATACGGCTTATTTGTGGCTGAAAGTTGAGATCTTGGTCGATGCAATGTCCAAATAATTGATTTGAGTTTTGACTGTGAGTAGTGTGTTTATTATGATTGTGGGTGGAGGATTGAATTTCTTGTTTTTTGTGATGTGGAGTGCTTCTGTTTTGTGGTGATTTTATTTTGAGATTGTGTTCTTTGAGCCATAGATTGATTGCTGAAAAGCAGTTGGAGACTGGTGTAGCCTGGCGAATTGGTGGAGAAAGGAGTGAAAATCATATCATCTGCATATATTAAGTAGTTGACTCCATGGTTTTTGATGATTTTGCAGAGAGGTTGTAAATAGATATTGAACAGAAATGAGAAGAGTGCAGACCCTTGTGGTACTCGTTGGCTGAGAGGGAAAGGTGCGGATGTGAGGGTACTAGATTTTATGTGCTGTATACGGTCTGATAGGTAGAAGTGGAACCATTTCAGTGGCGTTCCTTGAATCCCTATATTGTGGAGTCTGTTTAGGAAGTGTTGATGTGAGACAGAGTCAAACACAGCTGATATGTCCAGGAAGATGAGTATAAAGCCTTGTGTTATGATTTCAGTACCTTTTGATGAGAGTGTTTAGTAGAGAAATCATGAGGGTTTCTACACCATGTTGAGGGTGGAAATTGTGTTGATGAATATCGAGGGGGGAGTGTTCGTCTAGATGATCCTGTAGCTGCTCCTGAAGAACTTTTTCAATGATTTTAGCGATGAAATGGATACTGGAGATTGGTCTGTAGGAAGTTGGGGAGGCAGTATCTAGATTCTCCAGGACCAAGCAGGAA
The DNA here is from genome assembly GCA_033557465.1 of Ichthyophis bannanicus. Lineage (NCBI taxonomy): Eukaryota > Metazoa > Chordata > Amphibia > Gymnophiona > Ichthyophiidae > Ichthyophis > Ichthyophis bannanicus. The sequence goes on along the minus strand of CM066033.1, from coordinate 734,206,837 downwards.
GTCAGTCCTCACTTATGGGTGACGTCGGCGCCGACGGAGCCCTCGCGGAGCAATTTTCCCCAGCTTTCAAAGAAAGCCTTTGGGAATTGCAGCGCGCATGCGCGGTCGTCTTCCCGCCCGAAGGTGCCATCTTAGCCAGTCTTCTTTTTTCCGCGGAGCCCTACAGACGTCCCCGTCTTGTCCCCGCGAAAAAGTTGATTTTCCTCTTTATTTTATACTTTTTTCTTTCGGTTCGACGCGCCCGGACTCGCGACGCCGGTCTCGAGTCCTCTTCCGTTTTTTTGTTTTTTCTGACTTAGTCAGCTTTCGTTTTCGTTTTCCCTGGCAGCCCGGTCCTTTGACCTCGCAGGGGCCCTTTTTCCCCCGATGGCTGCCAGTGGCTTTAAGCGGTGTGGTCGGTGTGACCGAAATATGTCACTAACCGACACACACAACTTTTGCCTCCGCTGCCTGGGCCCGGATCATGAGGAACTGATCTGTGGGCCCTGTAGCAAACTGTCCTCGAAGGCGTTGAGAAGTCGGCGGCATCAGCGCGAGAGAATCTTCGCTGACCCCAGCCGTACCCGGACCTCGTCGGAGGCCTCCGTGTCGAAAGGCTCCAGCTCGGACCGTCGCCGGAGCTCCTCCGACCGGGGTTCTCCCTCCGGGGACCATCGTCGGAAGGACAAACCTGCGAGGGCGGCGTCGGTGGACGCTCCTGGCTCCGCGAGGGCCAGGTCGCATAGCCCCGACAGCCGCCCCGGGTCCTTGGAGAAGGAACACCTCCCGAAGCGACCTCGCCTGGAGTCGGAGATGCCTGCCCGGGTAAGTCCTGTAGTCCTTCTGGACTCGCCTCCGCGACAGCCGACGTCGGGCCCGACGCCGTCGGGGCCCGAGTCGGGGGCTGCTGGGTCACCTGAGCTCGGACTCAGGTTGACGGCCTTGGAGAGCAGACTGTCTGCCTTCATGGACCAGCAGCGGGCACTGCTCGCTGGCTTCGCTGGCGTCGCTGCCCCGACCGCCGGGACGTCGACGTCCAAGTCGACCCCGGAGACCGAGCCGATCCTCGAGTCGATGAGAACTCGAGTCGATCCTCGGTCGAGGTCGCCCTCGGCCTCCCGTTCGGGACCGAGGTCGCCAACGCCGACTCCCTCGGCGTCGGGGCGGCTGACGCCGCACCCTGCCCGGGCCGACCCCACCGAGTCCTCGTCGGAGTCGGTCTGGGAGTCTGAGGAGGAAGAGTCACCTGATTCTTTCCGGACTCGGTGTGTCCCATCGGACTCTCCGGAGTCCGAGCCTCGGAAGCAGTCCCCCCCGGAGGATGCCCGGTTCTCGGACTTCGTTAGGGATATGGCCAAGGCTTTGGCCTTCCCTGCGGATCCCGAGGAGGAGCCTCGAGCCGAAGAGCTCGACGCCCTCCAGTATGACTCTCCCGCGAGGGAACACTTTACTGTGCCGGTTCCTCCTATGCTGGAACGACTACTCTTCCGCATGTGGGAGAGTCCGGCCTCCTCGCCGGTCCTGAGCAAGCGGGTCGATTCTATCTATCGAGTCCGCAAGAGCCCTGGCTTTCAAAAGGCACAGCTGCCACACCATTCCATGGTAGTGGAATCGGCCATGCATCGTCTTAAGAGCCAGAAGATGCACTCCTCGGTGCCTCCTGGAAGGGAGGCCCGTAACCTGGATGGCCTTGGCAAGAAGTGCTTCCAGGGCTCTATGCTCGCCTGTCGTGTCCAGACTTACCAGCTATACATGGGCATGTATCTCAGGGATCTGGCTAAAGAGCTAGCCAGATTCTCCGCTGGTCTCTCCGAGGAGCCCTTGCGGAGGTTCCTAGCCTTGTCCACGGGTATTCGGGAATGCTCAAAGTTCATGTCCCGAGCAGCCTATGATGGCTTTGAAGCCTCGGCTCGAGTAGCCGCAGCCGGCATCGGTGCCCGCCGACAGGCTTGGCTTCAGTCGTCCGACCTTGAGCCCTGGGTACAGGACAAGTTGGTCGATGTCCCCTGCCGAGGCGAAAACCTCTTTGGCAAGCCCATGGCGGAAAAGGCTGCACAAATTGAGACTGAGACTCTCACCAGGACCAGGCTTTCTAGGAAGACCTCCGCCCCTTCCCAGAAAAAGAAGGGCTCGGGAAAAAAGTCCTTTTACCCGAGGAAGGCAGCTGCCTACAAACAATACCCCCATTATCAGGCCCCTGCAGCTCCCCAACAGGGCCAGCAGGCCAAGGGACGGGGTAACGGGTCCCGTAGGCAGCAAGCCCCCAAGCCTGCACCACCAGCCCCTGCTCAGCAGGGTGGGGGTTTTTGACTCGCTCAGCATAGCCTCTCCCCCCCCGCTGGTTCCCCCCAGCACCGGAGGCCGGCTGGTTCACTTCGCCCACAGGTGGTCCAGCATCACCGCAGATGCCTGGGTGCTTCAGGTCGTGCGAGAGGGCTACCTTCTCCACTTCCATCAGGTCCCTCCCTCCTATTTTCCGGGAGAGCCTCCGCGCCCCCCTCTGCACAGGGAGTTGCTCCTTCAGGAGTTAGCAGGTCTTCTGCAGGAACAGGCGGTGGAACCGGTGCCACACCACCTGAGAGGTCAAGGCTTCTATTCAAGGTATTTTCTGATACCAAAGAGAACAGGAGGCCTCAGACCCATCCTGGACTTGCGCAACCTCAACAAGTTCCTTGTGCGGGAGAAGTTCAAAATGCTTACCCTTGGAATCCTTCTGCCCTACCTCCAGCAGGGAGATTGGCTATGCTCCTTGGATCTAAAGGATGCCTACACGCACATCCTCATCCACCCAAGCCACCGCCAATACCTACGGTTTGTGGTGGCAGGAAATCATTACCAGTACAGAGTACTGCCCTTTGGCCTGTCCTCCGCACCGCGAGTCTTCACAAAATGTCTCGCGGTCGTGGCGGCCCATCTCCGGCTTCACGGCCTCTATGTCTTTCCGTACCTCGACGACTGGCTCATCAGAGCAGCGTCCGCTCAGGAGGTCACCAACGCCACGTGCCGCACGGTGACTCTGCTGCAGCACTTGGGCTTTGTCATAAACTTCGCAAAGTCCACTTTGCTCCCCTCACAGGATCTCGAGTTCATCGGCGCAAGGCTGCACACTCCTCAGGCGCGAGCGTACCTACCGCTCGACAGGGCTCAGCGGCTCATGGACCTAGCCGACTGCTTTCGCAGCCAGCCCCTGGTCTCCGCCAGGCGCTTCCTGAGACTGCTCGGCCATATGGCTTCCACCGTCCATGTGACCCCCAATGCCCGCCTGAATATGCGGTCTGCTCAATGGTGTCTCCGCCGGCAGTGGCGGCAAGCCACAGGCGGCCTAGCAGACCTTGTGCGCGTCTCCGAGCCGCTGGTCTCGTCTATCCGGTGGTGGCTCCGGCAGCCGAACCTGATATTGGGAATGCCTTTCCAGTCACCTCAGCCGACCCGGGTGCTGACCACCGATGCATCTCTCCTGGGCTGGGGAGCACATTGCCAAGAGGCTCGTACTCAGGGCCTCTGGACCAAGTGGGAGTCTGCTCAGCAGATCAACTTCCTGGAGCTCAGGGCGATCCGCCTAGCTCTCAGGGCCTTCTCCCACCTGACCTCCCAACAGTCCGTCCTTGTCCAGACGGACAATCAAGTTGCCATGTTCTACGTGAACAAGCAGGGGGGCACGGGCTCCTTCCTCCTCTGCCGGGAGGCACAGAAGCTCTGCTCTTGGGCCGTCAGTCACGGCATTCTCCTCAAGGCAGTTTATCTCCCGGGCCAAGAAAATTGCCTGGCGGACAAACTCAGCAGGGTCCTCCAGCCGCACGAGTGGCGTCTGGATCCCTTGATCGTTCAGAAGCTCTTCCTCAGGTGGGGCCTCCCCACGGTGGATCTCTTTGCCAGTCCTCACAACCGGCAGCTTCCTCGCTTCTGCTCTCGTCAGCCACACCCCCTTCGGGTTGCGGCGGACGCTTTTCTGATCTCATGGTCGGGGAGCCTTCTGTACGCTTTCCCTCCCATCCCGTTAGTCTCTCGGACTCTTTTCAAGGTTCTCCGAGACAAAGCCTTCATGATCCTGGTGGCCCCTCGCTGGCCCAGGCAGCCGTGGTTTCCGCTCCTGCTGCAACTGGCGGTGGAGGATCCAATCCCTCTGGGGGTACAACCGGATCTCCTCACTCAGGATCAGAGGTCCCTACTGCACCCCAACCTCAGGTCTCTCAACCTCATGGCCTGGCTGCTGAAAGGGTAGTCCTTGCTCCTCTTCTCTTGCCGGCGGAGGTGGAGGAGGTCGTCTTGGCTTCGCGACGGCCTTCTACCCGCAAATGCTACGCCCTTAAATGGCGTCGCTTTGCAATCTGGTGTTCCCAACAGTCTCAGGATCCCTTCTCCTGCCCGGTGTCGGTGATCTTACAGTACTTGCTACACCTCTCTAATCTGGGACTTAAGTCCAACTCCGTCAAAGTTCACCTCAGTGCTCTTTCAGCACATCATGTGCCGGTGGACGGCAGACCTCTCTCCAACGACCCTCTCGTAGCGAGGTTTCTCCGAGGTCTCCTTCTACTTAAACCACCTCTGCGCCCGCCAGCGCCGGACTGGGACCTGAATGTGGTTTTGCAGCGGATCACCTGTCCGCCTTTTGAACCTATGGCTACATGTTCTCTCCGTTTTCTGTCTTGGAAAACACTGTTCTTGATAGCCCTCACTTCCGCTAGGCGCGTAAGTGAATTGCAGGCCCTCGTGTCTGATCCCCCCTACACTCGATTCTACAAGAATAGGGTAGTCCTACGGACTCACCCAAAGTTTCTGCCTAAAGTGGTCTCCCCTTTTCACATGAATCAGGAGGTGGTACTTCCAACCTTCTTTCCCAGACCACACTCCAGCCGAGCTGAGACGGTCCTCCATACCCTGGACTGTAGAAGGGCATTGAACTTCTACCTTGACCGTACGCGGGAGCACCGTAAAGCTGCTCAGCTTTTTGTGTCTTTTGACCCCAATAAATTGGGACTCCCGGTCTCCAAGCGTACTCTGTCCATCTGGGTTGCGGACTGTATCTCTTGGGCTTATGGGGCAGCCGGACTCGCCTTAGAAAGTCGAGTCACGGCTCATTGCGTTCGGGCAAAGGCCACGTCAGTGGCTTACCTCCGCTCTGTTCCGCTGGCAGACATCTGCCGGGCCGCTACTTGGTCTTCGAGCCAGACTTTTGCGGTCCATTACTGTCTCGAGAGGGAGTCCCGTAGGGACAGTGCTTTCGGACAGGCAGTCCTCCGTAATCTCTTTGAGGTCTGAGCAACTCCTACCCTCCATCCCGGATGTGGGCTACCGGTGGGTGATAATTCAGCGAAGATTCTATCCTTCTGTGCTGCTGAGCTAGAGGGAGCTCATTTTTGTGCTTAGGGTCTCCGGTAGCCTTGAGCTTGGGAGTCCCATAAGTGAGGACTGACTTCCTGCTTGGTCCTGGAGAAAGCGTAGTTACTCACCTGTAACAGGTGTTCTCCAGGAGCAGCAGGAATCAGTCCTCACTACCCTCCCTCCTCCCCTTGGAGTTGCAATCGTCTGCTTATGTTCTTTTTGCAAATTTTTATGCTGTCTTTTTTAGCTATGTCATCTGACTGGCTAAGATGGCACCTTCGGGCGGGAAGACGACCGCGCATGCGCGCTGCAATTCCCAAAGGCTTTCTTTGAAAGCTGGGGAAAATTGCTCCGCGAGGGCTCCGTCGGCGCCGACGTCACCCATAAGTGAGGACTGATTCCTGCTGCTCCTGGAGAACACCTGTTACAGGTGAGTAACTACGCTTTTTGCTTCTTTAGGACGGGACGGATGGAGGATTGCTTGAGTGGGAGGAGGAGCGATCCATATATTAATGAGTCATTTATCATCTTGCATATGTAGGGTATGAAGTGCATTTTTTCTACCTTAATACAGTACATAGGGCAGGGGTCAAGTGGGAAGATGGTTATGTTGATAGCTGAGAGTATGCTGCTAATATGCTTGTGGCTGATGAGATTGAAGTTGTTCCATGTTTGTTCTTGGTCTGAGTCGACAGGTGGGGAGGGAAGCTCCAGTCGATGATGTATCTGGCTCCCGTAGTTAGCTTGGAGGTGTTGAGCCATCAGGTGTGGGTTTATTGGTGGCTTCGTTTGTGTTGATGTATGGTTCTTTATGAGCGAGTGAGCTATATTGAATAATTCTCTTGGTTTGTTGATAGAAGATTTGATAAGGTTAGTGTGATAGTCTTGGTTTTCTTTGTAGGTACTGTCAGAGTATTTATTTAGTTCCTGTAGGTAAAGTGCTTGTGTGCTGGTGGTGTTGGAGGCTCTCCACTTGTGTTCCAGTTAACATAATTTAGATTTCTGGTCTTTTAGGTTTTTGGAGTACTAGGAGGATGTGTTTGGGTGTTTCCATTTATGGGTCGTAGATGGTGCTTTGGTGCCAGCTGAGATAGTGGTGTTCCACGTAGTTATCATGGAGTCTAAGTCTAGCATAGGAGTTAGTTTGCTGATAAAGATCTGGTTGTTAAATGTTAGGAACCTGCAAGAAGAGTTGGTGGATTCAGCTTATTGTCTTGGGATTTGTGGTTGGGTAAGTTCAAAAGTGATTTGATGATGATCGGACCAGGGGATTGGCGATATGCAGACAGAGGCTGTTGTGAGGTTGCTGCTGTTTGCTGGGGAGGTAGAGATGAATATGAGGTCCAAAGTCCCAGCTTTAAAGTGAGTTGGGTTGGTGACAATTTGCAAGAATTGGAGCTCCATCATGGCCTCTAAAAGGTCCGAGGCTTGCTGTTTAGATAGTGAGGCTAAGTTAAAATCTCCTAGAAGGTTGTGTGTGTTTTGGTTGCGGGTATGGGTGCATACTGTGTCAAGAATAGTGGAAAGATCATCAGGGAAAGATCATTTTTTTGCTTGTAAATGTATCGCAGGTCTGCATTGCCAAAGAGCTCAAGTTTTGTTTCATCTGTCTACAAAACATTTTCCCAGAAGGATTGTGGTTTCTCAAGGTAGATTTAGGCAAAGATCAGGCGTGCCTTTTTTATGTCTGTCTTTGAACAGTGGGGTCCTCCTTGGCCTTCGCCTATGAAGTCTTTATTTGTTTAGTGTGCGGCATTTGGTGCAGGGTGAAACCACCACTCCAGATTGCTCCAAATCAACCTTAAGCTCTTTGGATGTTGTATGTGGTGTTTTTCCAATAGTTCACACTAACCTTTGAAGACTTCTTGAAGGTCTGTTTACTAAGTGGTGCTAGCAGCTTCCATGCAAAATTGGAGCTGCGGCCCTGTTTTATTCAATGGGGATGTGACTCCAATTTCACATGGAAGCTGCTAGCACCGCTTAGTAAACAGACCCCTTGGATTAATTTTCCTCTTCCCACTACATCCTAGGAGGTTCTTGACAGTTCCATGAGCAGAAAACTTCTTAATAACATTATGAACTGTAGACACAAGAATCCCAAGGTCTTTGGAGATGTTCTACTATCTCTTTGAAGTTTGATGTTTGGTGGTGATGGCTTTTCTGATGGTCTCTGGCAGCTCTTTTGTCTTCACCATTGTGAAAATGGAACAGTAATTGAATGCGGCCATTTTAAACATCATCATTCATTGGTTGATTCAAGTCATGTGAATACTAACAATTGATCACAGGTGTGTCTAATTTTGCTGCAGTGGGAATGTGGTTCTTCTGTTTGAACTGATTTGAATTGTTTTGTTTATAAGGGTGGCAATAATTATGTCCTCGCAATGTCCCAGTTTTTATACTAGTTCCTTTTTTACTTGGTCTTGTTTTATTTGATTCTTTTATGTGTAAAATATGTGTGCATATGTAGTCCAAAGCCACTTCAATGGCCCCTTTTTTTTTAGGAAATATTGGACATTAAGGGGTTGAACTGCAAGGGTGCTAATAATGTTGACCACAACTGTAACTGGGATTGATTTTATTGCCGGAATAAATGGAATTTTATTTCCTTGAAAGAAAATCCAGAGTTCCTTGGTCTTAGATGTATTTAGGACTAATTTTATGATCAGCCAGCCAGACTGTTAACTTATTTCAAGCTGGCCTGTAACATTTCTTGGAAAGATGAGTCCCAGCTATCTGAAGTTATTAACAACTGACTATCATCAGTATAAATATAGCAACTTAACCTTAGTCCGTGAATCAGAGTCACAAGGAGAGCAAGATAGATGTTAAAAAGCGGAGAGGCTAAGATTGAACCCTGTAGAACCCCACAGGATAGTGGTTAAACTGATGATGAATCTATAGTGACATGAAAGACTCTTATCTGATAAGAATGAATGGAGAAGAAGATTCTGATCCACAATATCAAAAGCAGCTGTCAAATCAAGGTATGGCCTTGATTGGCCATACCTTGATTTGACAGTATCTAGAGAGTGGCTGCTGCTGAATATTCAGATTGCGCGCCAGCCACTGTATGGGTAAGTGCTGACCACCTCTGGATAGTGGTGATTTAGCTGGACTGCTATTTAGGCCTAAGCTATCTAGATAAGGTTGGCACTTATCTGGATAACGGCCAGCACAGCCCTAGCTGTGCCCCTGGACCCACCCCGGCATCATCCAGATAGTGCCTCTGAATGTCAGTACCCTTATCCAGATTACCTCTGTGGAGATCACGATAGGGGCTTTTAAATATCAGGACCTTAGTTTCTTACTCCAAAGTGTTAGAACACTAGCTCATAATGGAAGTGTGCAGGGCGGTAGACTTAGATAGAAGAAGCTGTTCCTTCAAAAGATACTGGATGTGTAGGACCGCTTCCATTAGAGATTGTGAAAATGGAAATTACATTTGAATTCAAGAAAACTTGGCTAAAGCACAGAGAATCCTTAAGTTAGGGGAAAGTATGAGCAAAATCCACACATCCAGCTGCAGGAAGAAGGGAGACTGGGCAGAGACCGAGTGGACCTGAAAATCTTCACCTACATAAGAGGCCACGTCTGCCATAAAATGTCATAGGGCAATTGAAAGAGCCATGTTGTAGTCGCAGGGGATTTTAGAAACCTACACAGATATGTGCTGCTGATTAACTAGGGAAGCCATAAAAGGTTGCTCTTTAATTATTTTGAGACAAAAATAAGAAATGAGAGTTAAAGAAATTAGAGTTAAAAAAATAATAATACGACGCCCTTAATGCCTTGTTTAAATCCCTTGCCAAAACAAGCACTTTCCCAAAAAAATATACGTGCCTCAGAGCTGGTACAAAAACTGATGGAGAAATTATGTTGAATATATGTATTCTCCAGGAACAAGCAGGAAGTCAGTCCTTGCATATGAGTGACATCAACGGAGTCCCCGTGGAAGCATCTCCCCAGTTTTCAAAGAAAGCTTTTGGGAGATGCCACCAAGTGGTCCCCTTCCTGCCCAAGGGTGCCATCTTACTCAGTCTCCCTTTTTCCATGGAGCCCTACAGACATTTGTCTTCTTTCCCCGGAAAAAAGTTGATTTTTCTCGTGTACTAAAGTGTATTGTCTGGTTAGTACTGGTCCCTTTCCCACCTCTTAGCTCCGTCACCTCGGTTTTGAGATTCGTAAACCTGTTTAGTTTAGGTTTTTTCATCCACTGTTCTTTTGCGCCTTTTCTAACCGCTAGCCGCATCGAAAGTCTTCAACTTTGCTGGGGTCCTTTTTTGCCCCAGTAGCAAATGGGTTTAAGAAGTGTGATCGGTGCTCAAAGAACATGTCCCTGACCAACACACACACATGACTGTTGCCTCCGGTATATAGGTACCAACCATGACCCAGAGGTGTGCTGCCTGTGCAAAAAGATGTCCGCTAAGGCCATCCAGAGCTGCTGGCAGAAGCAGTATGATATCTTCCACAGCTCAGATTCAGCCACAGTATCCCCAGTAGCCACTTGCTGTAATGCCCCGCACTGATCCTGAGAGTCGCGTAAAGCCACCATGGTCTCCAAGCGGGCACGTGGACACTCCAATAAGGGTTCCCCAGAGCGAGAGCGTAAGAAAAAGAAGAAATCCTTGAGGACCTCTTCCTGGGAAGCAGACATGCACGGCAAGTCCTGTGCGAGGTCCCACAGCCCCCCCCCCCCCGAGAGTATCCGAGGAGTCTGAGTGGGAGCACTGGCGAAGGTACCCATAACAGATGCTGAGTCCTCCGGCGATGGATCTTGGACTACCGAGGTCCATCCCATTGAAGACTCCTTCTCCTCACCGACACCTAATCCAGTCACAGTGTTGGAATGCAGCATTACTGCCTTCCTTGCCTTGCAGCAAGCGTTGATGCCCGGCCCTGCTGGTGCATGTGCTGAAACTGCAGGGATCTCGATTCCGAGGTCTCCCCCGGGCTGCTGAAGAGATTCTTGAGAGCCCCATGCCTCGAGCCAATCCTCGGCAAGGGTCTCTATCCTGCTCCAAGTCCTAGGGAGCGAGATCCTCCCCAGGAAGTGCTTTTGGCTCCAGCCATGCAACAGCCGCAGTTTACCGAAGGTTGGACCTGATGACACCCCTAGAGCTGTCAGGTCTCGAGTCCTTGATGGACTTCTCGGACTGGGAGTCCAAGGACAAGGCTTCCGAGGAGACACAAGCACACCGTGATCTCCTCTTGCATCCATCCTCGCCCGAGGACACCTCGTTTCTCGAGTTTGTCCGGGACATGGCAAAGGCATTGTCCCTCACCACAGAGTCGGAGGAGGATCCTCGCATGGAGGAACTCGAAATCCTCCAATATGAGGCCCCACCTAAGGAGGCCCTTACTGTCCCCGTCCTCACCATCTTAGGGTGCCTCCTTCTTCAGATGTGGGAAACACCAGCATTGGTGCTTGAACACTGTGTATTGGGTCCAGCGGGGCCCCGGCTTCAGGAAGGCACAACTTCCTCACACCTCCATGGTGTCGAGTCAACCATGTGTCGACAGAAAAGCCCAAAGACTCACTCTTCAGTGCCCCCGGGCAGGGAGTCCAGTGCCATCGACACCCTCTGGTGAAAATGTTACCAGGGCTCGATGCTGGCTTGCCGAATACAAACAAGCATATTAGCTGTATATTTGCATGTATCTCTGAGACTTCATTGAGGAATTAGGAGGTTTCTCGGCAGGTCTCAGCAGGGATCACCTCCAGTGATTCCAAACTCTCACAAAGTCAGTCGGAGAATGCTCAAAGTACTTGTCTCAGGCTGCCTATGACGGCTTTGAGTCTAATGTGAGGGTAGCCGCCGCAGGCTTCGGTGCCAGACACCAGGCTTGGCTCCAGGCATCAGACCTCGAGCAGTGTGTCCAGGAGAAACTCCTTGACATCCCTTGCCTCAGTGAAAAACTCTTCAGCAAACCGATGGAGGATAAACCGGCAGAGATTGAGACAGAGTATGTCACCGGGACTCGACTCTCCAGGAAGACCTCCACTTTTCCCAAGAAGAAACCACTGGGGAAAAGGCCTCCTTTCCACCGGAAAGGTCAGCCTTACCAAGATTATCCCCCATATCAAGCCCCCCAGCATGGTCGTCAGGGCAGGGAACAGGCCAGGGCCCATGCAAGCCTAAGAGCCCCAATTCTCAGACACCAGTCCCAGCCAGACTTGGGGTTTTGACTCTCAGAGCATAGCCTCCCTAACCATGGATGACCAGCTATCAACAGGGGGACGTCTAACTCATTTTGCCCACCAATGCTCTGCCATCACCACGACTCCTGGGAACTTCAGGTGGTCAGGAAGGGCTACCTCCTTCACCTGGACCAGACACCCTCTCCTTTCTGTCCAGGAGAGCCCCCACCCCCCCCCAGACATCCCTGTACCAGGCCCTGCTACTGCAGGAACTTGCAGGCCTCCTCAGGGACAAGGCCGTGGAGCTTGTACCACACCACCTAAAAGGAAAGGGGTTCTACTCCAGGTACTTTCTGGTCCTAAAAAGAACAGGAGGCCTAAGACCCATCCTGGACTTGAGAAACCTGAACAAATTCCTGGTGCGGGAGAAGTTCAGTCAGACTGTGGAGACTATTCAGACTATGGAGAACCCCAAGTTTGGACCTCTTTGTCAGCCCAGCCAATGCTCAGCTGCCCCACTTCTGCTGTCCCCAACCGCACCCGTCCCAAATAGCAGTAGACGCCTTCCTCATCTCATGGTCGAAGGGCCTTCTGTATGCTTTCTGCCCACGCCACTTATTGCCTGGACCCTCTTCAAGGTCCAGTGGGACAAGGCTTCCATGATACTGATGGCCCCACGGTGGCCTAGACAGCTTTGGTTTCCCCTGTTGCTCTGCCTCTCAATGGAGCTTCTGGTGCCTCTGGGGAATGCCCCAGGACTACTGACCCAGAAGGAGGGCTCAATTTTCTACCCCAACCTGGGGACCCTGTTAACAGCATGGCTGCTGAATGGGTCGCCCTAGCGCCCTTCCACCTCCCCAGGGAGGTGGAAGAAGTCCTCCTGGCCTCTCATAAGAATTCCACGAGATGAGCCTACACCTTCAAGTGGCACAGATTCTCAGTATGGTGTGCGGAGCAACGGGTTGACTCGTTTTCCTGCCAGGTGCACACTGTGCTGCAGTACCTGCTCCAACTCTCGCAGACCAGACTCAAGTCCAACTCCGTCGGGGTACACCTGAGTGCACACTTTGCGCACCATCACTCCATAGAGGGCAAACCTCTTTCTGTGCAGCCCACTCATGCATGGTGGCATCTCCCAAAGGCTTTCTTTGAAAGCTGGGGAGATGCTTTCATGGGAGCTCTATCGGCGTCGACGTCACCCATATGTGAGGACTGATTCCTGCTGTCCCTAGAGAACACCTGTTACAGGTGAGTAACTGCGCTTTCCCATTATAAAATGTGAATACATGCATATATCTTGGATCTGCCCTAGCCACATCCCCTTGAAATATCTGCTTCCCAATGATTTCCATGTGTAAATAGTGGCTTTTCTGATATCGTCATTTGTGTTTGCAGCCTATCTACCCATGTAAATATAAACAGTCTCTACATGTAAATAAGTGACAGATTCCTGGAGGAAAAGTCCATAAACCATTATTAGAATGGATCTGGGAAATCCGCTGCTTACCCCTGGGATAAGCAGCATGGAATGTGTGTACCTGTTGGGATCCTGCCAGGTGCTTTTGACCTGGATTGGCCACTGTTTAAAACAGGATACCGGGCTTGATGTACTTTTAGTCTGAACTAGTATGGCAAATCTTTGTTTTTAGGGTCTTAAAACACCCTCCATATTTTGTTATGGCTCCTGTGTTGCCAGTCTTCAGCTTGGACAGCAGTTCCTGGTTGTTCTCTCACATACAATGGGGAACCTCTGACTTCCTTGTGGTGTTTGCACCACTCCTCAGGCATGCTGACTGCTCAGCTGATAACCTTGCACTTTGTGTTGTAGGTGTGCTGGCGCTCTGGACACTGATCACACATATCATGTATGTGCAGGACTTCTGGCGGACGTGGTTGAAGGGACTCCGACTTTTCCTCATTATTGGCATTCTCTTCTCAGGCCTTGCTCTGGTGGGGATCATTTCATTCCTGACACTGGCTGTCACCAAACAACAGCGTAAGTACAAGACAGTGCACATGGCACAGAGATTGGGTGCCATGGGGAGATGTCTGGAGAAGTGTGGGAATCCTGCAGGGTTGGCCTAACCATTATGCAGTTACCTAGGGCAGCAGCTTCTGAGGGGCAGAAAAAAGCAGCAGCAGGCACAGCAAAACAGTGCTGGCAGCCAAACAAACAAAAGAGCCATCAGCACATTCATTTACCTGCAGGGAGAGCGGACACGCATGACACAAAGCAGAGTTTTTAGTACTGTATTTAATTGTATTTAGCTGACGCCTTTCCAGTAGCAGTTCAAGGCGCGTTCCCATTCAGGTACAGTAGTTATTTCCCTGTCTCTAGCAGGCTTACAATCTAAGTTTGTACCTGAGGCAATGGAGGGTTAAGTGGCTTGCCACAAGCAGTGTCAGTGGGTTTGAACCCAGATCTTTCTGGTTCCAAGCTGCTGTCCTAACCACTAGGCTACTCCTCCACTATGATGTCCAGTTAACGCTTTTTACAGGATTGTTGTGGAAGAGGTGGTGTTTGGGGTTGATTTATCTTTTGTTGAATGTTACCAGAGTTGGGGATTCTTGAGAGTGCCTTGGAGGGTTTTCTTGCCTATACTCTTTTGCCTAGTTACTTGCAGCTACAAAGCAGAAGCTCTTGCAAAGGAAAGCAAGTGAGCTGATATAAGGAAAGCGGACAAAGTTATGTGTGAAGAAAGAAACCAGGGTGTGCCATATGGATGAAAACCAATGAAATGTATTCAAAAGCAGGAATATTTCTTTACCACTTGTAAAAGTTACATGTCCTTGTGTGTGGCTTTTTATGGGTGGGGGAGGGGGAGGTGCCTTTTGCCACAACTATGCACAGTGCCTACCTCCCTCCTCCCTCTATTTATTTTTCTCTCTCTCTTTCTCCTCAGCCCTGAGCGACCCAAACAGCTACTACTTGTCCAGCATCTGGAGCCTCATGTCCCTAAAGTGGGCCTTTCTGCTTAGCTTCTATGCGCACCGCTACAGGAAGGAGTTTGCTGACATCAATATTCTCAGTGACTTCTGAGCCCCTGCAAGGCCATGTGCCCATTTGGTAACTGGGAGGGGGAGCACTGTGAAGGCAGGGAGGAAGAAGAATTATACCAAGAGAGACCAGATTCTAAAGCCTTTGCCACCTCTTATGCTATGTTAAACCCACATTTTGGGGGTGAGGGAGGAGTGGGGTCACATTTTGTTTACAGGGTTCTCAGGGATTAACTTCTAACCTTGGGATCATGGATCTCTACCTGCTACATCTCGCCGTAGGGCCCTGTCGCTCCACCTCTGATCGATTGGTGAAAACCAGCAGCCAGTCTACTTGGCTTTAAGTTGAACTGGTGTTCTTCTTTTGTAAATTTTTTTTTCCTCGTTTTGAGGGTCTTTTTTTTTTTTCTTTCATTAGTGGAAAATGATACTCCAAGGGAAAACTCAGGACGTATTAATGGTGCCATGCAGAGATGTGGTTAAACCTTTTTTTTTTAAGTGAAATCTATCTGTGCTGTATCATTTAATTCAAATGATCTTGAATCAATTATAGTCAAGTTCTGTTCCTTATCATTCCTCCAGTTTAGTCCTCCACCTCTGGGTTGTGCACCTCCTCCTGCAGCTTGGAGACTGGGCATGTCAAAGTCGTGACATCACTGGATATAGCCTGCTGGTATCTCCATCAGCACCCAGTGTGTCCAGTCTCCATACCGCAGGAGGATGTAGTGAGTCTAGTTTCTGGGCTCACTTGGGGAACAATTGGGGAGCAATAGAGTAGTTTTAGATTAGCTTACAGTTTAATTGGTACCTTTAATTCCGTTGTTTTCCTTTAAGTTTAAATCTCAATTTCTTTTGGTTCATGCCACTTTAAAAAAAAAAAAAAAAAAAAAGTTTCTAGTGCCGGTGTCTCTGTGCCTCGTTCAGGTTGGATTCATTGCTCAGAGCTCTCCTCCTGGACGGGACGGAGGAGAGCTCTGCTGCAGAACCGGAGATCCCTCGGCTTGGGGATGGCCGAGATCCTGCTGTTCACATCGGTGCTCTGACGGAGGAGCTCGCCCGGAGGCTCTCCGCTCGTGTCTAAATTGAGCGGGGCTGTGCGGGCTAGAGCCCATTGAGGAGTAGTAAGTGAAATATTTTTCATTTTGGGCAGCTTACCGGACCGGCGAGCGGAGAACGGGCTGCAGCCGTGCAGGTTTCTGCCGCGGCATGTTTGGTGTTCTTTTCTACCTTTTACAGGTGGCAGCCATTTTAGGAGCATGTCCACCACGTGGCTTCAGCGCCTGAGGTGGTTTTACTCCAATTTTACTTAACTTTGTTTAGTTTTGTTTCATTTTACTTTAATTTTGATTTTGCCACAAGAGGAAAAGTAATGCTGCCCACTCTCTCCCCTCCCCCTCCTTACTAAACGGCACGGAAGGGGAGCCGTTCGGGGCCTCAGCGGTGGTGGTCCTTGCTTCAGCAGGCACTGGTGATTTCCACTGGGGTTACAAGGCGCTTCGGGGCAGCTGGTCTTAACGGCACAGATGTCACCCTGATCTCAGTTCGCTGTCGGGCACGGCTGCCGGGGCTACTAGCGACAAAGGATAGGACAATGTGATGCTCTTCTGGCCGGGGAGAAACCCCCGTTCTCATCTTGTGTACCACGCTGGGCTCTTTTCAGCCGCAGGCTGCGCGGGCAGCGCTTTGCCCGGTGGTGCTTCTTAAGGGGTTTGGAGAGCAGTTCCTTCCCGCGTATTTTGGCTACCGACTAAGGACCGGGTTTGGGAACTGGGTTTGGTGCCGTTACAAAGGCGAGTGTATGGTTTACTTATTTTGGTGGTGTGAGTTTCACACTTTTCTATTTCTTTTCATTTGTGGTTTTGAAAGGGTGGTAAAAAAAAAAAAAAAGACCTTGGCAAGCCTTTGGCTGCTAGTTGAAGCAACCAGTGGCAACTTTGTTTTTCTATAGAATACACGGGCGGTCTTTCCGGTGAGATCTGACCCGGTGTCACCTGTAGTCGGCCCGCAGCATAGGCGTACGGGTTGGACTGCCTGGGGACCCTTATTGAAGGAGTGGAGCAATGCTTTAGGCATGCATTGCTTCCTGGGAGTTGTAGTATTTTCCCTTTCAATAAGAAGCAGTTGTGGTGCGAGTGGTACAGGCAATGACAGGATTTATATTTCCCCTCCCGGGCGGATTTAAACACAAAAGAAACTGAGGACAAAAAGGCCGTACACTCTGGCACAAAATAAGAAAAGAACAAAACAGCTTCTCAACAGAAATCCAAAGTTCCACAGTATTTACAGCATACAGTCACTTTGCACAACAAAGGAAAAATCCTGTGCTCTTTAACTGCCAGTTCAAATGGCTTTCATGAATCCTGGCTCAGCACAGAGAAGTTATATCATCTGTAATCATTAACGTACAGTCCATTTGGTCATCTGATACTTCCTCCTCATGAGGGTCAATCAGCATTGGTTCATGCTGATTCTCCGGTAGGTAAAACTTCTGTTTGGTATCAACGTTTTCAAACTTCCACCCTCTATCTGTTCTCGGGGCTTCTCTAACCAGCCCTCTGTGAGATAGGGTTCAGTATTACCACATATATCAGAATAGCAGAGAGGAGAGTCACACCCTTCAGGGTTTTCACAAGAGAACTTCTTATAAGTACTTTTATCCTTAAAGTATTTAGACAGCCTACCTTCTGGCTTTGAGAGAGGGGAACGTCTGTGCACAGCTTGGTCAGCAAGGGATTTAAACCTTAGAGATTTTCCTCTGAGTATTGGCTTTTCACCGTCTTCTTCTGACATGCAAATATCCTCCACAGAATACCTTTCACTCCCTGGGGCTTGCAAGTGCTTCCCAGATAGCTTCACTGGTAACGTTTCCCTCTGGCTGCCTTCCCAATAGGACACCTGCCTGGAGTTCTTTCCACAGGGCTTTTTGGGCTCTGCTTCTCCAGTTACTCCTGCTGGTTACCTCCTGTAGTTCTCTATCCGACTCACTCTCAGACTCACACTCTTCTGAGTCACTCACGTGCTTTCTCTCGTGCTTCCTTCCACTCTGAAACACACGTTGTTTCTGAATCTCAGTCTGCTTCCCAAACTGACGCTTCAGCTGTTCTCTCTGTCTGATTCTCGGCCTCAGACTTCAGCTTATTCTGATGCTGTTTCTCACTCTGCGTCCCTCTAAGCTCTCCAAGCACTCTACCTTCTCCACCGTCTTCCCTCTCTAACTCTAAGGGGTGTTTCTTATACGTCTGGTTTGGAGCTAACTTAGCCCTTCCCCTATTCAGGTGAAAACTATTAGGCTCAGGAGATGGGGATTGTTTGCTAGCTGGGCGGGGCTGCTGCACTCGTGGCTGGGTTTGTTTATGCTGCTCCTGGCAACTGGAAGTCATGTGCTCTGCCTTCCTGTCAGCAACAGACCTACGTCTCTCAGATTCCTCTGTTTGCATGGCAAAGGACGTCTCTTCCCCATCACATATCCCCCCCCTTAAGATATTACGGGATGCGGATTTCCTAGTCTGCCAGCACGTAATCCTAGATAACGCATCAGCGTTGCCATGTAATTTCCCTGGCCTATGCTGTACCTCAAAGTTAAAAGCTTGCAATGCTAAATGCCATCTTGTTAAACGAGCATTATTATTTTTCATGTGACTGAGCCATTTCAACGGAGCGTGGTCAGTGACCAGGAGAAATCTGCGCCCCGTGAGGTAGAACCTCAATGCCTCCACAGCCCATTTAATGGCAAGGCACTCCCATTCCACTGTAGAATACTTTCTTTCGGCACCAGATAATTTCCTACTAAGGTAGGTGACAGGGTGCTCTACCCCTTCAAACTTCTGCGACATGACTGCCCCCAACCTGGTTTCCGAGGCATCAGTCTGCACTATAAATGGTAACCTAAAATCAACACCTCTCAGGACTGGAGCTCTACAAAGCTTCTCCTTAAGGGATATAAAAGCTTCCTCCGCCTCTGGAGTCCATCTTACTGTGTTAGGCGCATTCTTCTTAAGCATTTCCGTAAAGATTGCGCTCTCTTCGGCAAACCTAGGAATAAATCTGCAGTAATATCCTATGAGGCCTAAAAAGCTGCGCACATGCTTTTTATCAGATGGTCTGGGAAAATTCCGGACACTGTCAATTTTACTCACCAGGGGTTTTACTAGTCCATTTCCCACTACGTGACCCAAATACTTGGCCTCCCTACTGGCAAATAAGCATTTCCCAGGGTTCATGGTTAATCTGGCTTTCCGTATGGCCCGTAAGACCGCCTCTACCCTAGATAGGTGCTCAGCCCACGTGCTACTGTAGATGACCACATCATCCATATAGGCTAACGCATACTCCTGGTGAGGCCTTAATACCTGATCCACGAGTCGCTGGCACGTAGCCGCTGCGCCGTGTAATCCAAATGGCATCCGGCGAAACTGATACAACCCCACTGGCATGCTAAACGCTGTTTTGGGTTTCGAGTCCCGAGTTAATGGTATTTGCCAATACCCTTTGGTGAGATCTAGCGTGGTTAAATAGCACGTTTGGCCTAAGCAGTCTAACAGGTCATCTATTCTGGGCATCGGGTATGCATCGAATTGGGATATACTATTGACCTGTCTAAAATCGATACAAAAACGGAGGGTTCCGTCGGGCTTCGGGACCAACACGATCGGGCTAGACCAAGGGCTTCTTGATTCCTCCACTATTCCCATCTCCACCATTTCTTTTACCTGGGCTATGACTTCTTTCTTTTTGGCCTCGGGTAACCTATACGGCCGCTGCCTAACTACTTTCCCTGGTGTTGTGACAATTTTATGTGCCACGATATGCGTCTCCCCTGGCACCGTCGTTAAGACGTCAGAGAACCTTGTCAACACCGTAGCTAACTCTTTTTGCTGTTGCAGTGACAGATCCGTGCCTATCTGTGGCTCTGGATGTTCTTTCCAATCAGCTGGTTGTGGGCCTAGGTGGTCTTCCCTCTTTTCTTCGGCCAAAGCTGTCAGGCTTTTTACCTCCCCCACTCCGGTAGAACCGAAACCACTCGCTCCCCGACTTGTGGAAGTCAGCGAGGATACCTCCTCTACCGCTGGGAAGCCTACCCGCTCACAAATTAATTGAGCGATCCTATCATCCGTCTTAACCTTATAGTCCTCGTTATTAAAATTAAAGAGTAGGACCTTTATCGGACCTCGGTAGTCGTTATCTATTACCCCGGCTCTGACGTCAAGAAAGTGCTTGACTGCTAACCCAGATCACGGCGCTATTCGCCCATAGCAGCCTTCAGGGATTTGTATTTGCAAACCGGTGTCAATGAGTACTTTCCCCCCCCTTTGGGACTATAACGTCCTCTATACTAAATAGGTCGTAGCCTGCGGCGGCTTCAGAAGCCCTCTGCGGACTTTGAGCCTGAGGAGATACCTTAGTAAATCGCAAAACAAATTTCTTCTGCGCTAAGGACCCATCCCCCACCCGTGGCTTGGATTGGACGCTATCTTTCCGGTGTTTTTCAAATAAGGGACTAGAGATTTTCTTTGCTAGGGCTTCTGTCTTAGGGATCCCGGGCTGCATGCTACCTATTCCTGGAGCTTCTGTAGAGGCCGGGCCTGGTTTTCCCATAAGGGAAGTCTCGGGACTACTGCCACCTGCACCTCTTGGGTAGTGCCTAGCCCTTTTACTGACACTTCATACAAAGGGTAATATGAGGACGCCCCATGCACACATCTCACTTTTACTCTCCCATCCGCTTGGCTCCGGGCGGATCGGTCATGGTCATTGATGGTCTGCCACAGATTCTGCGAGACCATGCTCTGGTCTGCTCCGGAGTCAAGCAGTGCCAGAGCCTCTATGCCCTCCACTCGGACCTTCAGCAGAAATCCCTCCCCCAAGTGTTTATCTCTTCCTGACACTAGGGCAGTTCGCACTTTACAATCTCTGCGGATATGTCCGACCTGGCCACAGTTATAACATTTTTTCCTGGAAACAAATTTTTCCACATTTTTGTCAGTTACATTCACCTTAGAGGTCTTTTCTAAGCTCCACAGCTTATCAATGCCAGCCACCTTTAAAACATTTCCTCTAGAGGTACCGGCCAACTCCGCCTCAAAGTATCTTTCAGTGAGGTCAGCCGCTTCCTTAGTGGAATTGCATTTCTGGAGCATTAGGAAAGCTTTTACCTCGGGAGGCACGGCTTCAAGATATTGCTCCAGAATGATGGTGTCCATTAAAGAATCCACCGTCCTCCTTTCGGGAGCAAGCCACTTCACCGCCAGTCCCTTCAACCTCTGAAACAGAGCTTTTGGCGTTTCCGTAGGCATAAGCCTAGCTTCTCTAAATAAGCGCTTGTAGTGCATGGGAGTCAAGCCCAACCTATCTTTCACAGCGTTTTTTACATCCAGATAATTGGACGCCAGATCAGCGGGCATTGTTTTGTAGGCCGCTAATGCCTCGCCTGACAGAGACATAGCGAACCTGACGGCCCACTGGTCCACCGGCCACTTAGCTGACTCTGCAGTACGTTCGAAAGCATGAGTAAAATCATCAAAATTATCATGTGTTTTAAACTGTCCCAGTGCTAGTGCACTGCAGTTAGGAAGTCCTACCCCCACTTGTACTGAGGGAATAGTTTCCTCTCTGTCCAGTTTTCTTGACCAGAGCTTCCAGTAGCTCGAGGAGTGGCTGCTGTTGTGCGTTCATCGCGGCTACAGTCTTCTCCTGGATCATCCTCGCTAACTCGCTCTGCGTTTTCCATTGAGCTTCCATCCAGCTCTTGACCTCCTTGGGATCCATCTCGGGTTTCTGTACCTGCAGGGGTAAAAAAACAGGGCCCACCAAGTGCGGCACAAAACTTTTCTGCCTCCTTCCTATAGCACAAATATTCTCACTTTCTCACCAATCCAACTACTCCCGTGCCCACCTACTTTTACCTGAGCATGGTGTAGGATCTTGCACTGAGAAAGCTGCCTTTGGTTCCTCCAGGTCAGGCTGTAACCGAAGTCCAGTCCTGGTCTTCCTCCTTTTTTTTTTCTCAGGATAGCAAAACGTTTTTTTCTTCCTCAGAGGTGATATCTTTTTCCTTTTTAAAAGCTGATATCCTTTTTCTTAATAATGTCCTTGTACTGTGTTTAAAAATCCGTAAAACCGCCAATTCCTGTCACCAGTAGTCGGCCCGCAGCATAGGCGTACGGGTTGGACTGCCTGGGGACCTTTATTGAAGGAGTGGAGCAATGCTTTAGGCATGCATTGCTTCCTGGGAGTTGTAGTATTTTCCCTTTCAATAAGAAGCAGTTGTGGTACGAGTGGTACAGGCAATGACAGGATTTTTATTTCCCCTCCCGGGCGGATTTAAACACAAAAGAAACTGAGGACATAAAGGCCATACACTCTGGCACAAAATAAGAAAAGAACAAAACAGCTTCTCAACAGAAATCCAAAGTTCCACAGTATTTACAGCATACAGTCACTTTGCACAACAAAGGAAAAATCCTGTGCTCTTTAACTGCCAGTTCAAATGGCTTTCATGAATCCTGGCTCAGCACAGAGAAGTTATATCATCTGTAATCATTAACGTACAGTCCATTTGGTATCTGATACTTCCTTCTCATGAGGGTCAATCAGCATTGGTTCATGCTGATTCTCCGGTAGGTAAAACTTCTGTTTGGTATGCAACGTTTTCAAACTTCCACCCTCTATCTGTTTCCGGGGCTTCTCTAACCAGCCCTCTGTGAGATAGGGTTCAGTATTACCACATATATCAGAATAGCAGAGAGGAGAGTCACACCCTTCAGGGTTTTCACAAGAGAACTTCTTATAAGTACTTTTATCCTTAAAGTATTTAGACAGCCTACCTTCTGGCTTTGAGACAAGGGAACGTCTGTGCACAGCTTGGTCAGCAAGGGGTTTAAACCTTAGAGATTTTCCTCTGAGTATTGGCTTTTCACCGTCTTCTTCTGACATGCAAATATCCTCCACAGAATACTTTTCACTCCCTGGGGCTTGCAAGTGCTTCCCAGATAGCTTCACCGGTAACGTTTCCCTCTGGCTGCCTTCCCAATAGGACACCTGCCTGGAGTTCTTTCCACAGGGCTTTTTGGGCTCTGCTTCTCCAGTTACTCCTGCTGGTTACCTCCTGTAGTTCTCTATCCGACTCACTCTCAGACTCACACTCTTCTGAGTCACTCACGTGCTTTCTCTCGTGCTTCCTTCCACTCTGAAACACACGTTGTTTCTGAATCTCAGTCTGCTTCCCAAACTGACGCTTCAGCTGTTCTCTCTGTCTGATTCTCGGCCTCAGACTTCAGCTTATTCTGACGCTGTTTCTCATTCTGCATCCCTCTAAGCTCTCCAAGCACTCTACCTTCTCCACCGTCTTCCCTCTCTAACTCTAAGGGGTGTTTCTTATACGTCCGGTTTGGAGCTAACTTAGCCCTTCCCCTATTCAGGTGAAAACTATTAGGCTCAGGAGATGGGGATTGTTTGTTAGCTGGGTGGGGCGGCTGCACTTGTGGCTGGGTTTGCTTATGCTGCTCCTGGCAACTGGAAGTCATGTGCTCTGCCTGCCTGTCAGCAACAGACCTACTTCTCTCAGATTCCTCTGTTTGCATGGCAAAGGATGTCTCTTCCCCATCACACCGGTCAATTTCTACCCTGAGGTGTTCCCTAGACGGTCCTGGTGGTTTCCTTGCTGGATCCTTGCTTTTATTGCAGGGACCCTTTAGCTGGTCAGTGCTTCTAATCTCCGGGGTTTAGCAATGAACCGGGTCTCTGTATTAAGGGAGCATAAAGTTTTTCATCCCACTTGCCGGCGGGAGATTGGGGTTTCTCATCTATGACAAGGCAGCTTCACTACCATCGCGGTCTTCTCATCAGTAGGTCGTGCATTTAAAGGGGAAAAAAAAGCCCCAGAGCCCGTGGTCAGCATAATCCAGTATTTGCCCCTGTCACAAAGCAGTGACTCTGACTGGCTAGGGATCTCAGCAGGCATAGTGTTGTGACTACTTGTGGAAACAAGATCTCGGCAGGGTCACAGATCTGCTACCACTTGACCTGGCTACAGCTGATCATCGGTAGGCTAGATCACTGTTGGACCTAGACATAAGGCATTGGCCATGCTGCAGGTAAGACGTTAGGGTCAGGGGGCTGCAAATGCTAGGTATTCTTGCTTCTTCTGGTAGAGATGACTCCAATGATTCTTCGGAATTTTTTCCTTGCTAGATTTCTTTCAAGCAGTGCATTCACACAGTTTGGGATTTTCTGGCTATCTGGCCATTTAGTCTTAAAGCGCCCCATTGGTGGCAGGTGTAGGTTGCCTATCCATAGCCTGACCAGCCATTATGTCATCTCCAAGCCTTAAATGAGTCTGTCTATTGGACAGGAGAGAGAGTGGGGGGGGGGGGGGGAAGGTGGTTCTGCGGCTCAGTATGAAAGCTTCCAAAATGTCTACGCTTTGTACTCATGACAAGTTTCTCCTTGCAGGAAAAGGTTACAGGTTTGGCACCAGACATAGGAAAGCACCCTTTGATAGGCTTCGAGGAGCCGTTGTACGGTTAGTCATCCGGTTTTATTTTCACTGGACTCTCAGGGTTTAAGGACCGGATCTTGACACCAAAGAATCCGTTTGATTTAAAAAAAAAAAAAGGAGACAATGTTCCTGGTGTAAATTAAGGAAACGGCTTATCGGCACATTCCCATCAGGGCTGTTTATTACAAGTTTTCAAGGGTCGCCTTTCGGTGGGAGCGCTACAAATCCCAGGCGTCTCCGTTAGCTCTGGTATTGCCTCCACTCACCGTCACTGAGATTCTCCAGGTACAGACGACGACAATGCGGGATAAAAAAAAAAAAGCACCTTACTGCACCCCTATTTCACCAACTAGTTGGGTCGGACGTCGGCCGAGTGGGGGCAGGTTATGGGCTAAGAGCTACTGTTTTTTTTTTTCCTGCGGCTCAGCTGACAGACCAATTCGATCGAGAGTCGATTGCTTTTGACTCAGAATCAGGAATACCCGGAAATATCTCCAGACACCCGAAGGGGAGCTGTGTATTTTATTTTGGCCGGTGCGGCGAGCTTAAGCGCGTCTATCGCTCGTAGGCCAGTTCTTATTCTCACGACACCGTCGGCCTGGAGGTTCCTTTTGGTTGCTCGGGGCAGGGGCAACGACCCTGGAAGTAGTTCCTTGGGCCACATTTCTTGTACGTCCATTACAGTCTCTGCGGTTGACCCTTGGTGATCGCCAGAGCGGGTCGCTGGACAAGCGTTCCCCCTATATCCTTCGAGTCACGAAGTCTCTCCAATGCAGAATCGCTTCAGGACCTTGGAAAGCAGGCCGGTCCTTGGAGCAGCCGCAGCGGCTCCCAGGGGTGACAGTCGCGAGTCTCGCGGGTTGGGGAGCACAAGTCGGAGATCTCTTGGTGCAAGGGACTTGATCAGTTCGGGAGGGGCAAGGGTAGTTCTCCCGCATCGAGAGGCTAAAAAGAACTCTAGCGCTGCAGGTACTCAAAGCTCCGAAAAAGGCCGGGCAGTGCGAGTGCTTTGCAGAATTCGGATATGGTGGCTGTCAGCTTCCGGCAAGGCGAGTCGAGTAATGTGGCCACGGACAAGGAAGCAGTAACGTCGCTCGCTTGCGGTAGACCTCTGGCTGTGGGCGATATCGGTGGCGCACATCATAGGTAAAGACACTGGGGAGGCAGGGTCCTTCAGCGGTATTCCAGTGGCACACGTTGCAGGAAAGGACAATGTGATGGCGGATTTTCTCAGCAGACACGAGAGGTTTGGAGCGATCGGTCGGCACATTGGTGGACCCACTGCTTACAGTGGACAGCGTTGCGCGGGCGTGCCAAGCATTCGGTTCTGAGCCGAACAATCGGGCAGGTCGCACACTGCCTGGCGATTCCGGATTAGGGCTTTGCCTAGAACAGCAGGGAGCTTCTGGTTTTGCGGTCAGGTAAGAGGACTCAGAGGCTCTGTTTGCTGTGGTGCAATCTCAACAGCAGGCGTTGGTTGTGGCGCCTATTGCAGAAGCGGGCAAGGTGGGTGGTGTCAGCTGAAAGGGTGCCCAGATAGTCTTTAGGTGGGGTCCTTTTTTTGTATGGAGCGGTAGTTGCGGTCTGCATATCATTTGGGGGTAGATCAGCGGCACTGAATTTTTATGTTTGAATTTTTATGATTAAGAAAATTTTCTGATTAAATATATAATAGGTCTCCCTTCCTCTGGTTCACAGATAATGGCACCTTGAATTTTGAATCTGGGTGATCCCTTGGTTGGGATTGGATTAAATGGGTTGCCACACAGATACAGTGAAGCACTACGTTTTCAAGTGCATGTGTGGTGTTAAGAGCTATGTCCAGAATCCATAAACCAGATCCAACCTGGACTCAGTGACAGCCCCCCTCAACCAAAACGGACTCAAAGAACCCATGTATATACTGTGCATAGCGCACACTGTAATTAGCCCACCCTAATCAGCACATTCGCACACACGCACCCACACTGTACATACTCTCACCAACACACACAACACTACTAATGATCGTTTGCTGTGCTCACCGCCTTGATTGAAGGATAAGGCAGGATAGAAATACCCTTAAATAAAATAAAAATAAAAAAATAAATGTCCTACTTCCCCACACCCAGACATTTGGCTGGGGGTGTAAAGTTGAGGGAAAGCGAATGGCACAAAAGCATAGACAGAATATAAGCTTACAAGAGATTTGGCTTAGCTAAGCTCATAGCTGCAAACTAACTAGCTTCAGTCATCCAGGGTGAGTTGAAGTCATTTTGATTTTCATATTCGAAACGCTGTCTTCTAGGTTTGGCTTTGCTTCTATTAAGAGCAGAAGTCCAGGAGGGCTTAGCAAACAAAGTTGCTAATTTGCTTGGATAAAGCCTTTTCAATGGTCTAGAGTAGGTTGGCGAGCTGGTAGCCAGTTCTTTAAATGTTCAGGTAACGGCTGTGTCTTGCTATAGAGGTAAAGTTCAAGGGCTGGCCCTGGGTTCTCACATAGATGAGTTATGGGGCTTAAAGCAGTATCCAGGCTACGGCCATTGCGTAGCATATTGGTTCCGCCGTGGAATCTCAACGCGGTTTTAGGGGCAAATGGTTGCTCTTTTAGCTCTAGGTTTGGTGCAGGGGAGCGTCTTGGACCGTGGTTTGTGCCACTTGCACGTAGCGAGAAGGTTCCGGCACGATTTAAGAGTTTAAGAATCTTCGCAGTGGCGATCGTTTATCTTTCCTAGTCGGGGGGTTCCGCAAAGGGGAAGTGGAGGCGAAGGCATCCATCGCCAAAGGAATGGATGAGGCGAAGGCGGGAGCCTATATGGTGTTAGGCTATTCGGTGCCAGTGGGCATACGGGCTCCCTTTCTGGCAGCACAAACGATATCCTGAGCAGAATACAGTTTGGTTATGATAGTGGCGTTTTGTGGACCGGTCACCTGGTCTTTTTTTTTTTTTTGTTCTTGCAGTAGTTTTCGCCAACTGGATGTTCTGGCGGCGAGCGAGGCCTTTTCGGCTTGGCGGAGTAGCATTCCAGGTGGAAAGGTCCCTCCCAATAATTATTGCTCTGATACATCCCAGAGGTGGAGGACTAAACTGGAGGAACGAGAAGGAAATAGAAATTGCACTTACCTGGTAATTGTCGTTCCTTGAGTGACGACAGTTTAGTCCTCATTCCCGCCCGGGAGGTATTTTCTTCAGAGTTTATTTCAGATGGAGTGGAGCATCAATTTCAAGGAGTGGAGAGGTCCTTTCAGACTCTGGATCGCAGTGAGTATTCCTCTCTGATCTGTTTTTTCCTTCTCTCTTATTTAAGGGGGTGGCAAAGGAAAAGTGCTAAAAGAGAAGGGACGTGAATGTTTTAAAAAATAAAAATAAAAATAAAGTTACAAAGGTCCCTCAGATTGAGGAATGGATAGTTCGGTTAAAGTTATGGTATAACTACTTGTTTGTTCTTCCTTTGAGTTTGCTTTGTCAAGAGTACCCTGGGGGCTGATGGGAGATACCAGCAGGCTATATCCAGTGATGTCACGACTTTGACATGCCCAGTCTCCAAGCTGCAGGAGGAGGTGCGCAACCCAGAGGTGGAGGACTAAACTGTCGTCACTCAAGGAACGACAATTATCTATATCTAATATATCTTTGACATTTCTGCCTCGCGTTTGTTAAACAAGAGAAATCAGCAGAACCTTCTTTTAGTAACACACAGCCCTGAAGCCCTTTATTTCTTCCTGATATGCACACATACCTCTTTGTACCCCTTCCCAAACAGCTCCTCCAATACCACGTCTACCACTCCCAAAATATAGATAGACTCCCTCCTCCCTAAGTGTACAGCCATGTCTTAAATGACTTCCCTGGAACAGTATGTGATTGGCCCACAGTGGCAGCGTTGCTTGTGATATCACAGTCCATTTGGACCAGTTAGATATGTGTAAGGTAACTTGGTAAGCCTCCCTGCCCCCATACATGCCCTGATGTTCATGGGTCTCACGCAGAATGTATCCTCTCCAAACCCCTCAAGTAGATTTCAGGTTATGAAGGTTTTAAAAAAAAAAATATATATATATATATATGTATATAATTCTCATTTTATACAAAACTGCTAACTTTCAAGTACCTCTTCT
Source organism: Ichthyophis bannanicus (assembly GCA_033557465.1). Classification (NCBI taxonomy): domain Eukaryota; kingdom Metazoa; phylum Chordata; class Amphibia; order Gymnophiona; family Ichthyophiidae; genus Ichthyophis; species Ichthyophis bannanicus. Next base: position 734,178,800 of record CM066033.1, on the reverse strand, counting down.
TGCCCAACTTGTCCTTTTTCCACACTTGGGGGGTTTATTGTAAGGGTCACTTGTCCATATCATGGCTTTTTATAACAGACATGTATAAATATGCGCAGTCTATTTTTACATAGTTGGTGCTTTCTTTGTATGCCTTTTTGTCCTCCGAGCCTCTCTTGTATGTATTTATGTAGACATGCACTTTCTAAAGTTTTCTTGTATAGCACTCGAGCGATTTATCCAAACTGATGTATTGTGGTGTGTGTTATGATTTGTGGAAAGTAACTGCCTATTAATTCCAGAAATACAGTTCATTTTTAACACCAGTTTCTGATTTCTTGCCTTATTTATATCTGAGTGCTCGGGTTCTTGTGTATGATGTTTTATTAGTTAAAATCAGAGCTGGGTTGTTCATTGCCAAAAATAATTTTGCTCCAAGGAGAAGCTGATGATCCATCTTTTCCAAGGTATAGGGTGATTATCACTCTCTTTGGTTTCACTTTCCCAACTTCATACAATGCTGTGTGCAGCCTGCAGAGGGCAGCACCTTGCCATGTAATGAACCCCCAAAGGCAGTGGACGTGTTGACCACAGTGGGAGAGCAAGGCTGCTGGCACTGTGGTTCCGGATGTACCGGAAAAGAAGAAGTTGAAGTGGCACAGAGTGTGTTAAAATAACTAAATAAATTATCCTATCTATCATGCAGCATGTTACCTTCTTGCAGTCATCCATCCTTCCTGTACTAAAATTAAGGCTGCTGTATCCATGGGGCAAAGATGTTGGAACAATCTAAAGTAGAGTTCCACAAATCAGTCCTTGGGACACATCTGGCCAGTCAGGTTTTCAGGATAGCCACAATGAATGTGCATGTGAGAGATGAGCATACACTGCCTCTGTTGTATGCATATCTCCCTCATGCATGTTCATTGTGCTCACCCTGAAAACCTAACTGGCTAGGTGTGTCCCAAGGACGGGGTTCAGAACCCCTGATCTAAAGCAATGTGCCATCGTGTGTATAGCATTGATCGTTTAAATTCACTTCCCCCAAGTCTAAAACATCAGCAGTTGTTAATAGCCGGGTGCAGATGCGTAGGCATTGCATTTGCTAAACGCCACAAGCTTGATGGCCTCCGGCGAGTGCTGTGCGTAAGGTTTGGCCTATTGTTCTCCCTCCCTCTGCATTTGGTGGCAGCAGCACATGGTAATGGTGTATCAGGGCTCTTGGCTGCTTTAATTCATAGGTACTTTGCTCTTGGCCTTTTGTTCTGCTTCTTTCCCCCCCGGTGTTTATAATACTACTAAAAAAAAATTGTTCCTTTAAGTTTAAAGAACAAATTACCAAATCAAGGAAGCCATTGCCTGCCATTGGGCCAAAATAATAATTTAAATAAAAATGTTAGGATGCGTTATACTATTTCCAGATCTACTCCGTAGGTACAGTTAATTAAACAGATCTGGTAGTACATAGATCAGTATTTGTCTGCAGTTCCATATAGCTTTCAGCTTATGCTGAGATTCAAATTATATTCATTATTCTTTTGACTATAGTATAACCTCCAAAAGCTCGATTCAGTGAAGGGCATGTCCAGGGTGTCTCGATGGCTGAAAAATGGATTGCCCCAAAATCTGCCCGATTCTGCAACCACAGGAACCAGACGTTCCCATGGCTGTAGAATCGAGCATTTAGACGGCCTGGTGCTGCCCCAATTCCCAGTCATGAGATGTCCACCCAGCACCCCATCCAGCCTGCCATATGCTCCTGCTGGTGTGCCGTTGCCATGTCATCCTGTTGCCATGGCTCTAGGATGCTCAGTAGGAGCCGAAAGCCCGCCAAGGAGGGAAATGTCTTTTGTCCACCGCCTGACCCTCAGTGGGGGCAGACAGGACCGGGATTGGGCAGCAGGGACTCTCCTGCAGCCCCCCTGGCTATTTGGTGGGGCTGCCTGGCCCATCCACTACCTCACTCAGGGCTTATACCACCTCCGAGGTGGTATAAACCTCATGTCTACCCTGCCACCGATGGATGTACAGGGTCGATTCTGGTCACGGTGGATGTACAGGGCCGTGACCAGAATCGACCCTGTACATCCAGGTGCCTCAGCTCTCCCACTCTCTGCTTCCGCCCTGCCCCTGTTCAGCACTCCCCCGTACAGCAGCTTTGTGGTTGCGGGGAGCACTTGAGGCGGCATACAGTCCCAGCATTTAGCAGGGCTGGATGTCAAAGGTTAAATTAGACTCACCTGCTAATTGTTGTTCCTTGAGGAACTCCAGTCCAGTCCCGAACCTCTGGGGTTTTGCTCCTCCTCCAGAAGCTTGGAGACCGAGAAACATCACTCTTGTGATGTCACTGGTATATAGACACAGGAGGCTCCCCTTCACTCCAGTAACCTATTGACAAAACATACTCACCAGAGCAACAATTAAGTAGTAACTGACTCTACCTAATTAAACAACCTTTTGAACATGTAACTGACTGAACAATTAACTAAATAATACATGAAGAACAAGCAGTGTGGTATCAGTGTTGCACTCTTCTGACTAAAGTAACTCAGAACTGCTCAGGTCGTACCTCCACTCTGTATGGAGAATGTGGACTTTACGACAAACCTCCCCCTTAGAGATACCGCCCATATGGATCTGACCCATCACTGCCAATCTGTTATCTTACCTGTTTGCAATTCTCATGCTTCAGGCCGGCTCCCATTAGACAAAAAATCGGGTGGGAATACGGGACTGGACTGGAGTTCCTCAAGGAACAACAATTAGCAGGTAAGTCTAATTTAACCTTCCTTATCGTTTCTCCAGTCCAGTCCCGAACCTCTGGGGATGTAACAGAGCAGTACAAACAAATTCACTGTGAGGGACCCGCTATACCAGCCTGAAGCACTGCCAATACAAAACAGGTATCCCTTCCCGCCTGGACATCCAGCTGGTAATGCTTGACAAACGAATTCAGAAATGACCAGGTCGCCGCTTTACAAATGTCCTCCACTGACACTAGCCCACATTCCGCCCAAGATACTGCTTGTGCTCTAGTGGAATGCACTCGTAGTCCTTCTGGGACCGTTCTGCCCTTCAACAGATAAGCTGACTCTTTCGCTTCTCTAAGCCACCTGGCAATGGACGCTTTTGACGCCATCTCACCCTTCCGAGCACCTCCAAACAACACAAACAACCTATCCAATTTGCGGAACGCTGCCATTCGACCCATATACTTCTTTAAGGCTCGACGGACATCCAACCGACGTAACCTTTCTGACGAGGTTCCCTCCTTGCCCTCACGGAAAATCAGCAAGGAGACCACTTGACTCATATGAAACGCTGAAACCACTTTGGGCAAAAAAGGCAGTACTGTCAGTAAAACTACCTTCGATTCCTGAAAAGATAGAAAGGGTTCCCTACAGGAAAGCGTTTGCAATTCTGAAATTCTTCGGGCCGAACAAATAGCTACCAGGAACACAACTTTGAAAGTGAGATCCTTTAGCATCGCCCTAGACAAAGGCTCAAGGCTCAGCGCCTCCAACACCACTGAGAGATCCCATGCCGGAACTAGCCGCCTAGTAGGAGGCCTTAAGAGGGACATGGCCCGTAAAAACCACTTAGCATCTGTATGGCTCCCCAGCGCCTCCCCTCTTATCTTACCCCTATAGCAGGAGAGCTCTGCCAACTGCACCTTTTAATGACACCGCCGCCAGACCCTTCTGAAAACCATCCTGCAAGAATGACAAAATTTGAGGCACCGTAGCTCTTAATGCCTCCAAATCTCTGTCCTGACACCAACCCTCAAAAATACGCCACACTCGGACATATGCTAAGGAGGTAGATCGCCGCTGAGCCTTCAACAAGGTCGAAATCACCTCCGCAGAATAGCCTCACGCTTTCAACCTTGCCCTTTCAATAGCCAAGCCATAAGCGAGAATCGATCCACCTGAGGCATCAGCAGAGGACCCTGAGACAACAGGTCCCTCCGATCGGGAAGACGCCAGGGCTTCTCCACCACGAGTCTCATCAAATCCACGTACCATGGCCTTCTTGGCCAATCCGGGATGATCAACACTACCAGACCTCTGTGACATTTTGTTTGCTGCACTACTCGACCTATCAACAACCAGGGCGGAAACACGTACAGGAGTTGATCTTCGGGCCATGCCTGGATGAGAGCATCTAGACCGTCCAACATTCTTTCCTGTCTTCTGCTGAAGAAGCGTTAGACTTTTGCAAACTGAAATGTCGCCATCAAATCCATCACCAGTGTCCCTCAGCACTGTACCAACAGCCCGAACACTTCCGGATGAAGAATCCATTCCCCCAGATCTACCTTTTGTGCGACTCAAGAAATCGGCTTCCACATTGTCCACTCCTGCCACATGCGCTGCCGATAGCTCCACTAGATGTCCTTTGGCCCAGTCTAGTAGCGCCTCGGCCTCTTCCTCCAATGCAACATTGCTGGTACCCCCTTGTCGGTTGATGTAAGCCACTGCCGTCGCATTGTCGGGAAAACACCCAAATCGCTTTCCCTTGGATATGAGGACGAAATATTTGAAGTGCTAACGCCACTGCCCTTAGCTCCAGTCTGTTGATCTACCAACCCCTTTCCATCTCCATCCATTGTCCCTGCGTGAACCGACCTTGACAATGGGCTCCCCAGCCGAAAAGACTGGCATCTGTCATCAGGGATATCCACGCCGGGGCTTCCAATGGCATCCCCTTCTCTAGGCATTCTGGACGCAACCACCAGCGCAACGCCTGACGCACCTCCGGTGGACAGGGCAGCCTCTGTGACAACTGATCCCTTTGATGTGACCAGCATCTGAGCAACGCCCTCTGCAATGGCCTCATATGGGCTCTCGCCCAAGGAACCAGTTCGCTCGTCGCTGCCATTGTCCCGAATAACTGTAGATAATGCCACGCTCTCGGGTGGGACCTGTCGAAGTTCGAGCACGAGCTTCCTCAACCCCTCTGCTCGGTGTTGTAGAAGAAAGATCCTTCCCGCTTTCGTATTGATACGGGCCCCTAAGTATTCTAGACTCTGCGATGGAATCAACTAGCTTTTCTCCCGATTGACCACCCAACCGAGACTCTTTGAAGGAGTGCGACCACACGAGCTGTAGCTGACTCACTCTCTTGCTTCGATTTTGCTCTGATTAACCAATCGTCTAGATAAAGATGCACCAGAACCCCTTCTCTGCGCAAGGCTGCTGCTGCTACCACCACCATCACCTTGGTGAACGTCCGAGGTGCTGTTGCCAGTCCAAATGGTAACGCTCGAAAGTGGTAATGTCCCATCAGCACAGCAAACCTGAGGAATTTCTGATGCTTTTTCCGAATTGGAATGTGTAGATACGCTTCGGAAAGGACTAGCGAGTTAAGAAACTCCTGCTCTTACCGCCACGATGACCGACCTCAGCATCTCTATCCGAAAGTGAGACATGCGGAGACAGCAATTTACTCATTTGAGATCTAGAATCGGTCGAAAGGTGCCTGCCTTCTTTGGAACAATGAAATATATGGAGTATCGACCAGAGCCGCACTGGTCTACTGTTACCAGGACTATTGCCCTGAGGTCCAGCAACCTTTGTACTGTCTCCCGAACTGCCGCACTCTTGACCCGCGCTCTGCAGGGAGACTGCACAAAGGAATCCAGCACGGGACGCTGAAACTGCAGTGCATAGCCTTCCCGAATTACCTCCAGTACCCACTGATCTGAAGTAATTTGGACCCAAGCCGGGTAAAACTCCCACAACCAGCCTCCTACGGGCACCCGCCCAACTTGGGTCCTCCTGACTTCATTGGGACTTCCTAGGGTTCGCAGCAGAAGAAGCTTGAAAACCTCTTCCCGCTCCCCTAAATCCTCGAAAGCTCTGGCTCCTGTAAGGAAAATGCCCTCTCTGTTCTTGTCTGAACCTGGGAGAACGAAAACAACAAAAATCTCTCTGCTGGCCCTTTGGCAGCGGAGTCGTTCGACTCTGCTTCTGCTTGTCCTCTGGCAACCTACCGCCCTTGGATGCTCCCAAATCCTTTACCAGCTTCTCCAAATCTTCTCCAAAAAGTAGCTTCCCTCTAAACGGAAGCTTACTTAGCCTGGCCTTTGATGAACCATCCGCCGCCCAATTGCGCAGCCACAGGTAGCGCCTAGCCGCTATCACCGAGGCCATGCTCTTCGCCAATCCTCGGATACAATCATAATGAATATTGGCCAAATAAGCTGAACTCGACTCCAATCTTGAGGCTTCATTGGTCGCCCCTTCTCCCTGCTCCCCTTGGAGCCACTGCAACCAGCGAAGGGAGGCTCTCGCTACCCATTCGCCACAAATGGAAGCTTGTAATGAGAGCGCATTCACCTCAAATACCTGTTTCAACAAGGTGTCTAACTTCCGATCCTGGGTATCTTTGAGGGCCGCACTTCCCTCAACCGGAATGGTGGTCTTTTTGGTCACCGCCGAGACGGCTGCATCTACTTTCGGAGACTCAAACAACTCGCGATCCTGATTTATTAACGGATAAAGCCAGTTCATAACTCTGGCCCCCTTGAGGACTGCCTCCGGCATATCCCATTCCTCCTGAATCATTTCTCGGAAGACTCTGTGAACAGTAAAGGCCCTCTTTGTTTTTCTAAAAGCTTGTAATAAAGGATCCTCCAAGGACACATCCTCTGCCAGCCCCACTGCCGGCATATTGAGGGCCTTGAGGGTCTCTGATATCAGGGCAGGCAACTCTTCTCTGCGAAACACCCGAACCACCCTCGCTTGCTCCTCATGTTCCGCTATCTCGCCTTCCTCTAACTCCTCGTCAAAGTCCAAGTCCGGATCTCCACTCTCAGAGTGAGGACCTTCTGAGGCCACCAAATGCTCCGAGAACTCTTTATCAGCTCTGAGCTTCTTAGCCACCACCCCTGTCACCCCAGTGACCAAGGTAGTCCCGTGCCTCTTTGCCCCAAGGTCCACCGCTGCCGCTGGCCCAACAGCATTTCCCTGAGGACCCCCGAATGCCTGCTGTATAAGGGACACAAATTATGGGGAAAATATCGCTGCCAGCCCCCTAGAAAAGCTGACTGGGAGAGCGGAGGACCTTGAGAGGACGACATCCCTGCCACGGGCTCATGACTTGTCCCCCTGGGAGAAAGCGGCTCCATTGAAGCCCCCAGAACACCGTCGTGACTTTCCCTGATGGTTTCTAAGGTCTGCTCCATTGCTGCAACCTCCTGCGTGCAGCCTCTGCAGACCCCTGTTTCTGAGACTGACCCCCCTGCGAGCACCGCAGACTATGCAGTGCTGTTTAGCAGGCATTCCGCTGGAGCCCCCCCCCCTCCCCCACACAGGGCACAAGGCAAGGACAGTCCAAATAAATCCAAAAGGTCTGAGCCCCTTACTGCAGGCACCTCAGTTTTTTTTTCTCTGCTTTAAAACAGTGAAGAAGCTTCCCTAAGAGGTCCCCAGGCAAACTGTGAAGAAAGGACCTCAAAACGAAGCTTAGTTCCTGCTACAGCCACTCTGGAAGTCAACTCTGCAGCACGGGCTGTTTCCCGCAAGGCTGCCACGAGGTGCGGCCTACGCGCTCTGCGCGTTTTCCTCCCAACCTCCCGTGACAGTAATGCCTCCTTACTGTCAGGAGTGCTTCCTCGCTCTGCCGTGTCTGCGCGGCTGCTCACCACACCGGCTACAGCAATCGGACTGCCGCTGAGAAGCCCAGACTGCTGCCGCCGTGGAGAAGCCCTGCTCTCTCTCTCTTTCTCCAATCGGCCTCAGTGCGCTAGCAGGCAAACCCTCTGCATGCGCTTGAGTGCCGATGCAGCCGGTCTCTGCCCCGCAGACTTGGAGCTACAACCGGAGGCTGCCTCCTGCAATCGGAGCCCAACTGCTGATCACTGCTGCTCCTTCAGAGGGCAGAGAAGTCCCCGAAGATGCAGCTGAGCCCGGGGGGGGGGGGGGGGGGGAGTATCTGTGTTTGATTTACATTTTTTGTGTGCATACACAATAAATGCGATCTCACTCAACAGAGGGGTTTGGGTAACCAAAAACAAAAAAGTATATATCCCTCCAAATGTACTAAGAGATGAATAGATTAAAATCTTCTGCTGTCGACTATGACTATATACTAATCATAGAAGATTACAGGAACCTGGGGTCTCAGACTATGTCAGCAACTTCCTGGGCATTATCTCCTTAGGAATTATGTTGCTTTTTTGCATCAATGATCTCTCCGGTTCCGAAGGGTTGCCTGAATGGTGGCTTTGGGGAAGTTTGTTACTTTATTTTTGAGATAAGCACGTTTATTTAAGATACAATGATAGCAATTTTTTGAAATCTCAGCAATGAATGAGTAAAAATATCAATTGTGAAGATTTGAACTTTAAATAGTATTAAGAGATACTCAGATTATCATATATCTACTCAAATTAGCAACCCTTCGGAACCGGAGAGGTCATTGATGCAAAAAAGCAACATATTTCCTAAGGAGATAATGCCCAGGAAGTTGCTGACATAGTCTGAGACCCCGGGTTCCTGTAATCTTCTATGATTAGTATATAGAGTGGAGGAGTGGCCTAGTGGTTGGGGCAAGGTACTTCGGGCCGGAAGGTCGGGGGTTCAAATCCCACTAGAGGACAGCAACCTTGGGCCGGAAGGACTGGGGTTTCTAGTCCCACAGGTGCTCCTTGTGGTCTTGGGCAAGCCACTTAACCCTCCATAGCCCATGTTCTCTGTGTGCTGTGCTTTCCTGTCTAATCAATGTGTTTATACCTCAAAAATTTCCTATCATGATTTGACAATTTCCAATCTATAATCAAAACCGCTGCTGATCGCTGGAAGTAGCAGTATACAAATGTATACTAAATAAATAAATAAAATAAAATAAATATAGTCATAGTCGACAGCAGAAGATTTTAATCTATTCATCTCTTAGTACATTTGGAGGGGGATATACTTTTTTGTTTTTGATTTACATTTGGCTATTTTAAAAAAAAATCTACTTCTCCTATCCTATCTCTTCTTTAATGATTCTTCAAGTGAGCCCTAAACCTCTTGGCTCACTGGTCCTCCAGCTGCTTGGAGACTGAGATAACTGGAGTGAAGGGGAGGCTCCTGTGGATATGTACCAGTGACATCACAAGAGTGACATTTCTCAGTCTCCAAGCTGCTGGAGGAGGAGCAGAACGCCAGAGGTTCGGGACTGGACTGGACTGGAGAGATGATAAGGAATCGGAACATACAGCCCCGCCCCAAATATCTTTAAAGCAAAATCACCTTTACTATAATCTGCTCAGCTGCTAAAATGTGTCTCTGCTGCTAAAATGTGTCTCTGCTGCATTTTGGAAATATATGCAGATTAAAATAAAATTTCCTCATTCGGAGAAAATGATGCTAGTGGGAGCTGGCATAGGATTAAAGAGCCAGAGTAACAAAGAAAATTACGACCTGAAAGGAGTTCCCAGTGGGTAGGTGTCCACCATAGAGCCACTTTTGACATTCTGTGCTGTCCCTGTTCTGTGGTGAGGCAGGATGTGTATGAAGGAAGCTTGTAGTGCTGCTATTTGTGTTACACACGTATTGTTAAATAGTATATTTTGATATCCAGTGCTGTCAGTCCACCACTTTTTCACAGACTCTAACTTTACTGAAAGATTTTAAGTTTATAATTTAAAAAATCAATGGTATGCAAAATTTTAAGAAAAGAGGAAGAAAGGCATTTATTTTAATGCCAAATACGAGTTCAAACGCAAATAAAATACCTAGGAGTCATTCTTGACTGTACCCTCTCACTCAAGCAACAGATAACAAAGACCCCATGAATGATATTTTTCAAAACCAAAAGAAAAGATACAGCACCTTGGACCCCTCTTAGACACACAAGATTTCAGAAAAGTACGCCAAGCATTGATGCTTCCACACCTCGACTACTGTAATGTGATATATCAAGGACACCCGCTCTCAAATCTCCACCCTCTACGAACAGCCCTTAACACAGTTGCCAGGATTATGCAAGGAATAGGTCTTGTCTTGTAGAGGGTAATAGTCACCTAATATTAAAATATCATAACCCCTCTTATGCAGAAAAGATAAAGTCCCACTCAGGTTCAGTGAATCTTAGTAAATATCTATTAAAAAAGAAACCTGCAGTCTCAGGCAAAAATGGCTAAATACTCCCAGGTTAAATTTCACCTCAAAGAGTAATGCCAGATTACATCACCGACCGCTCTAATAGGCTTCTTTAAAAATGTTTAAAGATTTAAAATCTTTAAAAATGTTTAAAGATTTCTTAGATTAACCATTCATAGTATTTTAGCGGACGTTTCTTACTGTCCTTCATAAATATCAGAGACTGTACTGGTCATTTGATATCGTAATTTTGCTTATCTTGTAATTCTTCCAAATTCAAATAGTCCCGATGCTACCATCCCGGTACCTTCGATGCGTTTTGAATCTTCATCAGGGGATCGGTTTTGTCAGACAATCTCTGCGCAAAGAGGAAAATTCAATAATGGAAAATATACAGGACACAATTCGCCTTCCTAAAATCAGCTAAAAAAGTTGTTCTTTAAGCTGGCATTTTCGGTGGATTTTAATGTAACATTTGCAAGGAAGTAACGCATCCAGTATAATTAATGAAGTAATTAAGTATTGTGATTTATGATTTTTTGCAAACATGGCTGGAGTGACGTCATGATGATGCAATCGGCGGAGCCTTAAAGGTTTAGCTTGTCGACTGAGTCCGCATGCGCGGTGTTTTTTGTAAGAGAGGCCAACAACGGTGATATTTGAAAGACCGCACATCATTGGACTTATTTTGAATGGGATTTGTGGTGAGATTCAGCTTAAAGAACAACTTTTTTAGCTGATTTTAGGAAGGCGATTTGTGTCCTGTATATTTTCCACTATTGAATTTTCCTCTTTCCGCAGAGATTGTCTGACAAAACCGATCCCCTGATGAAGATTCGAAACGCATCGAAGGTACCGGGATGGTAGCATCGGGACTATTTGAATTTGGAAGAATTACAAGATAAGCAAAATTATGATATCAAATGACCAGTACAGTCTCTGATATTTATGAAGGACAGTAAGAAAAGTCTGCTAAAATACTGTGAATGGTTAATCTAAGAAATCTTTAAACATTTTTAAAGAAGCCTATTAGAGCGGTCGGTGATGTAATCTGGCATTACTCTTTGAGGTGAAATTTAACCTGGGAGTATTTAGCCGTTTTTGCCTGAGACTGCAGGTTTCTTTTTTAATAGATATTTACTAAGATTCACTTGATTCACTGAACCTGAGTGGGACTTTATCTTTTCTGCATAAGAGGGGTTATGATTTTTTAATATTAGAGGATTATGCAAGGAGCAAGGAAGTATGACCACGTCACTAAAGCACCTCCACATCCTTCCCCTCGAATCTCAGATCGATTATAAAATATTATTGTTGATTCACAAAGTGCTGCACCAACAATATACATCTCATCTACACACCCTTCTACCACGAGCAAACACTGGGAGAGCCACAAGACAGACCACTAACAATGTTCTGACCATACCACATGCAAGGACAAAACACAACAGCCAGGCTTCTGCCTGTGCATTTGGCACCTACGCCCCTTCCCTATGTAACTCTTTCCCAACCAAACTCGGAAACATCACGGACCTTGCTTCCTTTTAGAAACAATTGAAGACACACTTGTTCAGGAATCATTTTGGACAAACTCTGACAACACCCCATAAACAGTAGATTATGATGTGCACAGTGTAAATTGCAACCGAGATAGGATTAGAAATGTAAATAAGTTAAGAACTCTAGATGTATACCCAATCTGGATTGTAAATAAGTTGCAACCATGCTGATTGCTTAACCCCCCCCCCCCCCCCACCTTCCCTAACCCCAGTTCAAACTAAATATGTTATATTTGTTCAATGTATAAGTTGTTGTTCAATGGAAACTGCTTTGACCCAGTGAAAAGCTGTATATAAGCATATTTAAATAAATGTTTAATATTATGCTTCCTATGAGTGGATAAATCCTTCAAGAAAAAGGGGGTTAATATAGAAACATAGCAACATGACCGCAGAAAAAGACCACATGGCCTATCTAGTCTGACCTTCCATATCAACCACTACAATAGTCCTCTTTTTTCCTTTTGAGATCTTCTGCATTTGTCCCATGCTTTTTTGAATTCAGATATTGTCCTCGTCTGTACTTCCTCTACTGGGAGAGTATTTCACGCATCTACGACTTTTCCCGTAAAGAAATATTTCTGCTTATTACTTCTGAGTCTATTCCCTTTCACCCTCATCCTGTGTCCCCTCGTTGCAGAGCTTACTTTCAACTGAAAGAGGCTCTCCTCTTGTGCATTTATGCTAAACTCTCCTCTATTCTGCTTTTCCTCAAACTTATACATGTTAAGATCTTTAAGTCTGTTCTCATATGCTTTATAACGAAGACCACTAACCATTTTAGTAGCTACCCTCTGCACCGACTTCATCCTGTTTGTATCTTTGTGAAGGTGCAGTCTCCAGAACTGCACACAATACTCCAAATGAGGTCTTGCCTATTTAGCAATTTTAACATTAGAAACAATCGAACCAATGTCCTGCTGTTCTTCTGTGAACAGAAGTACTTCACCCCCTACACTATACCGTTTGCTTGGATTTTTGCAGCCCAAATGTTTGACCCTGCAATTTTTTAGCATTAAATCTCAGCTGCCAAATTCTTGGCCATTCTTCAAGCTTAACTAGATCCATCCTCATGTTATCTACTCCTTCCTGAGTGTCTACTCTATTGCAGATTTTGGTATCAACTGTAAAAAGGCAAAACTTCCCTGACAGCCCTTCCACAATATCACTAACAAAGATGTTAAAAAAGAAACTGACCAGGACAGATCCCTGTGGCACCTCACTGGTAACCACCTCAATGTGAACTCCATTTTCCTGTACCCCTTGTTGCCTCCCACTCAACCAATTTCTAACCCAGTCTAACACCATTCCTCACAGATGACATAAATAAACTGAGCACCCTAGGGATGGACCCTAAAGTGAAAAAGGCTTTACCGAAATCTAAGTACACCACATCTAGGGCTCTCCTTCGGTCCAACTTCCTGAACGTCCAGTCAAAGAAATCAATTGGATTTGTCTGATAAGACCTGCCTCTGGTGAATCCATGCTGCCTCAGATCCTACAATCCATTGGACTCCAGAAACCTCACTATTCTCTCTTTTAGCAGTGTTTCCAATAATTTACTCACCATAGAGGTTAGACTAACCAGCCTGTAGTTTTCAACCTCATCCTTACTTCTGCTTTTGTGTAAAGGGACCACATGTGCCTCTCTCCAGGCCTCTGGCACCACTTCTGACTCCAAAGAGGCATTGAAAAGTTCAGACAGTCCCCATCAGTTTCTACATATTTCTCACCTTCACCCTTGAGTCTGACAATATCACTTTCGCCCTTCCTCCTTTCACTAACATATCTGAAAATGTCTCATCCCAGCGATTTATTGCATTGGCTATTTCTTCTTCTTTTGTATCTTTGCTTTCCTGACTACTTTACTAGCTTCTCAAAGTTTTTCCAAATATAGATGCTTGTCTTCCTCTCTCTGTGATCTCTTGTATTTTTTGAAGGCCACCCTCTTTTCGTCACCTTTTCAGCTGCTGCTTTTGAGAACCATAGCGGCCTCCTTTTCCTTTTACATTTATTTACCTGTCTAACAAAGAGGTTTGTTACCTTTAAATTATCCCCTTTATGTTTTGCCCCTTGCTTTTCTACATCCCCCAGCTGTTCCCATCCTGCTAATGACTCCTTGAGGTATTGTCCTATCTTGGCAAAGTTAGTTTTCCTAAAGTCTAAGACCCTTGCTTTTGAATGGATTTTATCAGCCCTAGTCCTAATACTGAACCATACTATCTGGTGATCCCTGGATGCGAGATGATCTCCAACTATGACATCAGAAACACTTTCCCCATTGGTAAGCACCAAGTTCAGTATGGCCTCTGCACATGTGGGTTCTGTTATCATTTGCCAGAATAGTTCTCCCTGTAGAGAATCTAGGATCCTCCTTACTTCTAGATGACACCAAAGCAGGGATGTACCAATCAACATCTGGCATATTGAAATCACCTGTCAGTAGCATCTCTCCTTTCATGGCAATACTGCATATTTCTTCTATTAAATTCCATCCACTTCTTCTCCCTGTGAGTGAGATCTGTATAGCACACCAATGCAAATGGATTTCCCTTGCTCTCTTTCTAATTTAACCCACAGTGCCTCCTTGCTCCCTTGTAAGACCTGTAATTCTATAGCATTAATATTATTTTTTTTACATATAGTGTCACTCCTCCTCCCCTTCTTCCTACTGTGTTCTTCCTGAATAAAGTATAGTATGGTATAATTACATTCCAGTCATGGTTGTCCATGAACCATGTCTCAATGACCGCAACTAAATCCAGATCACATTTTCCATTAAAGCCTCAACATCTGGTGTCCTCTTTCCCATGCTACTGGAATTTATACACACTGCTTTCCAGATGGTGCCCCTTTTACCCATTTCTACAAATATTTAATGTTTCACTTGTCAGAGGGCTTTCTTCACCTATCCACAATGAATCTAGTTGAAAGCCCTCTTCAGTAGGTTAGCCAGTCTGCTGTGAAAGACACATTGACCCTTCTTGGACAGATGGATGCCATCTCTGCTCTACAGCCCTTGGAACATCATCCCATGGTCCAGGAAACCAAAATGCTCTCAATACTATCCATGCATTCATCTCCAGGATGCAATCTTCTCTGCCACAGCCTTTACCCTCAACAGGGAGGATTGAAGAGAACACCACTTGTGCACCTATCTGCTTCACCCTCTGTCCAAGAGCCATGAAGTCACGTTTGATATGCTCAGAGCAGGGCCGGCCCGTCCATTGAGCAAGAATGTTTTTTGCACAGGGCCCCGCGTTTCAGGGGGCTCCGCGCAAAAAACATTCATTAGCCCAAGTACATTTTAAAAAATATACCGGCTGCTGCCGCCGTGGCAGCTGCAGAATCAAACGTCAACGCCGCGGGGCCCCGACTGCCCGGCAGAACCTCCCTCAAGCATCAGCTCCCGAATCCCTCCCAAAGCGTGGGCTTTCAGAGCCGCGAGAGTTTCCCTTCTTCTCGCGGCTCTGTTAATCTCGCCGGGGCTGATGGGGTTTCCCCGCAGCCCCGGCGGGATTAACAGAGCCGCGAGAGGTCAGAGAAGCTCTCGCGGCTCTGAAAGCCCGCGCTTTGGGAAGGATTTGGGAGCTGATGCTCGAGGGAGGTTCTGCCGGGCAGTCGGCCTCGCAGCGTTGACGTTTGATTCTGCTGCTGCCACGGTGGCAGCAGCAGCAGCCGGTATTTTTTTTTAATCTATCTGGGCGGGGGGGGGGGGGTAGGACTACTAATGAGCTATGGGGGGGACTAAGACTGGAAGTGGGCTTATGGGGGGAGGGGGTTAGGACTGATAATGGGCTATGGGGGGGTTAGGACTACTAATGAGCTATGGGGGGACTAAGACAGGAAGTGGGCTGATGGGGGAGGGGGTTAGGACTGGTAATGGGCTATGGGGGTTAAGACTACTAATGGGCTACGGGGGGGGGGACTAAGACTGGAAGTGGGCTTATGGGGGGAGGGGGTTAGGACTACTATTGAGCTATGGGGGGGGACTAAGACAAAGTGGGCTGATGGGGGAGGGGGTTAGAACTAATGAGCTATGGGGGGGGACTAAGACTGGAAGTGGGCTGATGGGGGAGGGGGTTAGGACTGGTAATGGGCTATGGGGGGCTAAGACTACAAATGGGCTATGGGGGGAATAAGTGGGCTGATAGGGGAGGGGGTTAGGACTGGTAATTGGTTATGGGGGGCTTGGACTACTAATGAGCTATGGGGGGGACTAAAACTGGAAGTGGGCTGATGGGGGAGGGGGTTAGGACTGGTAATGGGCTATGGGGGGCTAAGACTGGAAATGGGCTGATGGGGTAGGACTGGTAATGGGCTATAGGGGGGGCTAGGACTGGAAATGTGCTGATGGGGGGATTAGGACTGGTAATGGGCTATGGGCTTGCTAAGACTGGAAATGGGCTGATAGGGGGTTTAGGACTGGTAATGGGCTATGGGGGGGCTAGGACTGGAAATGGGCTAATGGGTGGGTTAGGACTGGAATGGGCTGTGGGGGTTAGGACTGGTAATGGGCTATGGGGGGGCTAAGTCAAAATGGGGTGATGGGAGGGCTTAGGACTGGTAATGGGCTATGGGGGGCTAGGACTGGTAATGGGCTGAGTGAGGGGGGCTAGGACAGGAAATGGGCTGATGGAGGGCTAGGATAGGACTGCAAATGGGCTGCTGGGGGGGCTTGGATTGAAATAGACTCATGGAGGGGTTAGAACTGGAAGTAGGCTCATGGGGGGCTTGGATTGGAAATGGGCTGAATGGAGGGGAGCTAGGATTTGACGGGCTGATGGTGGGGCTAGGAAAGGAGTAGAAATGGGCTGATGGGGGGCTGGGATTGGAAATGAGCTGATGGAGGGACTCGGATGGGGGAGCTAGGACTGGAAATGGGCTGATGGTGGGGCTAGGATAGGACTAGAAATGGGCTTATGGGGGGCTAGGACTGGAAATGGGCTGATGCGTGGACTAGAAGGGAGCGGATGCTGGTTGGGGCTGGAACTAGAAGGGAGCTGATGTTGGGGGAGGATTAGAATGGGATAGAGCTGGGAGAGTGAAAAAATATTTTGTGTGGGAGTGAAGACAAATCTACAATTGGCCGGATATTGGGAGAGTAAGTGAGGATTGAGGATGGAGGGGTAAAATTTGAGTGGATGAAATAGGAATGAGGAAAGAGCAAAAGGAGAAAGATTAGTATGTTAAAGCAGATGTAGAGGGAGAATGGAAAAAAACTAGAAGCGTGAAGAAAAGACAAATGGACAACAGACGATGGAGAGTTGGCAGAAGACACGAAGAAACCAGAAGAAAGTGGCTGGAGCAATTGCAACTGAAAAAAAATGCACAAAAGGCAGAAAAATATCTCTTTATTGAATTTATTAACTAAAATATGCCAGCTCTGGGAAATGTGCATCATTAACGTCTGCGCTTTGTTTAGTACAAGAGGAAATTAATTTATAGTTTTATTTCTACAGTGTTGTTGGGCTTTTGGGGTTCCCAGTTTAATTATTGTCCTCCTGTTTCTAAATTGTGATTCCTTGTTTGGTGATGGTCTATGTTCTGCATGTGTAACTGAGCTGAGGTATTCTGTTTATGTAATTCCTATTTGACATTGCCACTTGTTCTCTTTCCCCAGTAGGTCATGTATTGTTATTCTCTGAAATGTATTGGTTTAATATTTGTAGTGTTGCCTTTTGATAGGTAGGGTCTTGTGCTTTGTGAGTCCTGGTAGTGCTGTTATGATACAGCGGGTTTGTTATGGGTTCTAAATGGGCAGTGTTTGTAGTAGTTCCTAATGTGCTTGGCAGTTGGCACTGGATTATAGTAATGTAGAAATCTTTTAGTCTTTCTTTATCCATATACTCATTAAGAGGCATGTTTAATACAAGTTAGTGTAAGGTAACATTATGCAAATATTTATGCAAATGAGTTCCCTTATGCAAATGAGGCCCCGCACCGAGTCTCTGCACATGGCCCCGCACCCCCCCTTGGGCCGCCCCTGGCTCAGAGGGATACCTAGAAGTATCATTTGTGCCAACATGTATGAGCAACATTGGATAATAGTCAGTAGGCTTGATGAGTCTTGGCAGACTCTCCATACCCTCTCTGATTTTGGCACCAGGCAGACAGCACACTTGTCTGAACATCAAGTGTTGTTGGCAGATGGGCACCTCAGAAGAGAGTCACCAACCACCACTTTGCTTTACCCTTTGCTTCCTTGTGGTCAATGATTCTGTAACTTCTCCAGGAACAAGCAGGAAGTTAGTCTTCACATATGGGTGACATCGGCACCGACGGAGCCCTCGCGGAAGCATCCCCCCAGCTTTAAAATAAAGCCTTTGGGAGATGCCACCATGCATGCGTGGTCCCCTTCCCGCCCAAGGGTGCCATCTTGCTCAGTCTTCTTTATTCCGCAGAGCCCTTCATACGTTCGTCTGGCTTGTCCCCAGAAAAAGTTGATTTTTCTCTCCGAGTTTCATACTTTCCTCTGGTATCTCACCAGTACTCTTCCCACCTACCAATCTCCTTGCCTCGGCGTCGAGTTCGGTCTATTTTTGTAGTTTTTGTTCTTTTCCTGGTGTCTTTGCGCCTTTTTTCTTCTACTGGCAGCCCGGAGAGTCTTTGACGTTGCAGGGGTACCTTTTTCCCCCATGGCTACCAGTGGCTTTAAGAAGTGTGATCGGTACTCCAAAATTATGTCTTTGACTGACACACATGACTGCTATCTACGTTGCCTTGGGCCAGACCATGACCCGGCAGCCTGCAGTCTCTGCAAAAGGATGTCCAGTAAGGCCCTCAAGAGACACCAGCAGCTGCACGATAAGTTTTTCCCCCTGAATCCCCGGTGCCTACAAAGGCCAGGGCCTTGTCTGAGGCCCTGACATCTCGGGTGGAGCCTTCCGAACCCGAGCCTCGTTGTGGGTCCTCAGAAAGGGGGCCTCCCTTGAGGGAACCCAGGAAGAAGAAGAAACCCTCAAAGGCAGCGTCCTTGGATGGTTCCGACCAGCTGGGTGCTCCCCAGGCCTAGGCCCGCAGTCCGAGACGTTCATCCAAGGCATCTGAGAAGAAGCAGCCTGCAAAGGTCCCACAGAAGAATCTGACCACGGACCGGCCTTGGTCCCCAGACACTATCCTCGTCGAGTATTCCCCTTCGGGGGAGTTGGCGTCGGGCCTGAGTCCCTCGGTGCCTGCGCCGAAGGCTGCAGAGCCTTCTGGTCTGGAGTCCAGAAAGGCGGCCCTGGAGCGCAGTTTGTCTGCCTTCATGGACCAGCAGCAGGCGCTGTTGTCCAGGACACCCGGTTCATCTGCCCCCAACCATCGGGGCCTCGATGTCTAAGACGTCCCAGGAGGCCGAGCCGATCCTCGAGGTCCTTAGGCCTCAAGTCAATCCTCTGCCGAGGTCACAATCTGCATCCCACTCAACAGGACCACAGTCATCCCCGGGCACTGGCCACAGGGCATCAGGGGCCCAAAGGCCTGTAGAGCAGCCCTCCTATGAGTCCTCGACAGACTATTCCAAGTGAGTTGGAAATCCTCCAATACGAGGCCCCTCAGTGGGAATCACTTACGGTGCCGATCCCTCCCATCCTGGAACAACTGATGCTCTGAATGTGGGAGACACCGGCCTCGGTGCCAGTGGTGAGCAAGCGGCTCGACTCAATATATCGAGTCCACTGGAGCCTGGGCTTCCAAAAGTCACAGTTGCCGCATAACTCCATGGTGGTGGAGTTGGCCAGGCATCGGCTGAAAAGCCAGAAAATGCACTCCTCAGTGCCCCCCAGCAAGGAGGCCCACACCCTGGACACCCTCGGCCAAAGTGCTACCAGGGCTCAGTGATCATTGGCTGCATCCAGGCCTACCAGCTGTACATGGACATCTACCTGAGAGACCTGGTGAAGGAACTCGCAGGGTTCTCGGCTGGTCGCTTCAAGGAACCCTTGCAGCAGTTCAAGAACTTGGCCAAAGCAGTCCATGAATGCTCCAAGTTCATGTCTCGGGCGGCCTATGACAGGTTCGAGTCGGCGGCTGGCATCGGTGCATGCTGCCAAGCTTGGCTACAGTCATCCGACCTTGAGCAGTGGGTTCAGGACAAATTGGTCAATGTCCTCTGCCAAGGAGAGAATCTCTTTGGCAAACCCATTACCGACAAGGCTGCCGAGCTGGAGACAAGAGTTCATGACGAGGACCAGGCTGTCTAAAAAGACCGCTGCCCCTCCCCGATGGAAGGGCTCGGGTAAAAAGCCCTTCTATCCAAAGAAGGGAGCTGCTTACAGAAACTACCCACCTTATCAGGCTTCCCCAGCTCCCCAACAGGGTCAGCAGACCAAGGGATATGGGCATGGCCCGCATAAGCAGAAGGCTCCAAAACCCCAGGCACCAGCTCCGGCCCAGCCAGGGGGGAGTTTTGACTCCTTCAGCATAACCTCTCTACCTCAAGGAGATCAGCAGCCCACAGGGGAACGTCTGTCCCTCTATGCCCAGAGGTGGGTGACCATCACCTCCGATTCCTGGGCACTAAGGGGGTACTCAGGGAGGATTACCTCCTCTACCTGACTCAGACACCTCACCCTTATCTCCCGGGACCACCTTCTGAAGGAGTTGGCAGGTCTTCTCGAGGACAAAGCAGTGGAACCGGTGCCCCACCACCTCAAGGGCAAAGTGTTCTACTCCAGATACTTCCTTGTGCCAAAGAGGACAGGGGGCCTAAGGCCCATCCTCGTCCTGTGCAACCTCAACAAATTCCTGGTGAGGGAGAAGTTCAAGATGCTCTCCCTTGGAACATTGCTGCCATAATTCTAGCTGGGAGACTGGCTATGCTCCTTAGACCTCAAGGATGCTTATACCCACATCCTCATCCACCCCAACCACAGGCAGTACCTGCGGTTCGTAGTGAGGGACAGGCGCTTTCAATACAAGGTGCTTCCCTTCGGTCTAGCCTCCGCCCCAAGAGTCTTCACAAAATGCCTGGCAGTCATGGCCAACTTCCTTCAGCTCGAGGGGGTCTTCCTCTCCCTACATGGACGACTGGCTCGTAAAGGGAGGCACAGCTTCAGAGGTGCAGCAGGCCCCAGCATGCACCATCCAGGTTCTGCAACACTTGAGCTTTGTCATAAACTACCCCAAGTCTCACCTCCCAATACAGTGCCTGGAGTTTAGTGGGACAAAGATCGACACTCTCCAGTCGAAGGCTTTCTTGCCCAGGGACCGAGCCGATCGTCTCAGGTCTCTAGCTCGGGATGTACAGTACCATCCCTCGGTGCCTGCCCAGCTTCTCCTGTGTTTCCTCGGGAACATGACTTCCACAGTCCACGTCACCCCAGATGCTTGCTTCCACATGAGGGTGGCGCAGTGGTGTCTCTGAGACCAGTGGTCTCAGGCCACCTTCGAGATAGAGTTTCAGTGACCCGCCAATTGGCAGACTCCCTGGTCTGGTGGTAGTCGCCCCAACATCTTGAGGCGAGTATGCCCTTTCAAGCCCTAAGCCACTCGAAGGTCCTCACCAGGGATGTCTCCCTGTTTGGCTGGGGAGCCCACTTTGGGGATCTCTGCACTCAGGGCAACTGGTCGCCAGACAAGAGCATCCAGCAGATCAACCTCCTGGAGCTCCGAGCCATACACCTAGCCTTGAGGGTCTTCTATCACCACCTGCGTCACCAGCCGGTGCTGGTCCAGACAGACAACCAGGTGATGATCTACGTGAGCAAACGGGGGCACGGGGTCTCGTACCCTTTGTCAGGAGGCACTGGTCCTCTGCTTGTATGCAATCCAACAGGGTATCCTCTTATGGGCAGTGTACCTACCAGGCCAGGACAACCTGCTGGCACGAATGGCAGCTGGACCCCAGGGTAGCCAGGCTCTGGGGGGAACCCATGATAGACCTGTTCACCAGCTCAGACAACTTTCATTTGCCCCGCTTCTGCTTCCGGCAGTCCCACCCCCTCCAGGATGGCAGCAGATGCACTCCTAGACTCATGGTCAGAAGTCTTCATGTACGCCTTCCCTCCGACGCCGCTGATTGCCAAGACCTTGTTCAGGACCCTCCGCAACAGGGCCTCACTCATCCTGATAGCTCCTTAGTGGCCCAGGCAGTTTCTACAGTTGATGGTGGAGGCCCCCATCTCCTTAGGAGTCTCAGGGCGGTCCCTATCTCAGGAGGGGGGCTCTCTCCTGCACCTCAACCTGGGGTCCCTGTCGCTGACAGCATGGTTGCTGAGAGGGTGACTCTAGCCCCTTTCAACCTTCCGGATGAGGTGGAGGACATTCTGCTGGCCTCTCTCAAGGCCTCTACTAGGAAGGCTTAAGCCTTCAAATGGTGCAGGTTCTCTGCTTGGTGTGCCGAACACGGGGCTGATCCTTTCTCCTGCCCGGTGGCTCTAGTGTTGCAGTACCTTCTCCACCTCCCTCAGTTCAAGTGCACCCGAGTGCCCTGGTGGCGCATCGCCATCCAGTGGATGGTAAGACCCTCTCAGTCCAACCATTGGTGACCTATTTCCTTAGGGACCTGCTCTTATCGAAGCCCCCGGTTCGCCCTCCAGCAGCCGAATGGGACCTCAACATAGTATTGTGGCAGCTCACTCGCCCACCCTTCAAGCTTCTAGCTACCTGCCACCTTCTCTACCTCTCTTGGAAGGTGGCTTTCCTGGTTGTGCTCACCTCCGCTTGCAGAGTTAGCGAGCTCCAGGCCCTTGTGGCGGAGGCGCCTTATACCAGGTTCTACAAGAACAGAATGGTGCTTCGCATGCATCCCAAATTCCTGCCAAAGGTAGTGTCACCCTTCCATCTCAACCAGGAAGCGGTGCTTCCTACTTTCTTTCCAAGACCTCACTCCATTCGGGTGGAGACGGTCCTTCACACCTTGGACTGTAAGGAAGGAGTGGCTCAGTGGTTGGGACAGGTTACCTCAGGCCGGGGGTTCAATTCCCGCATGGGGACAAGTAACTTCAGTCCGGAGGGCCTGGGGTCTCTAGTCCCATGGCCACTCCTTGTGGCCTTGGGCAAGTCACTTAACCCTCCATTGCCTCAGGTACACTTAGATTGTGAGCCCTTCGGGGACAAGGGAATAAAAAAAAAAGGTACCTGTTAGTATACATGTAAACCGCACTGATTCTAAAGAGCATGGTATCAAAATAAATAAAATAAATTAAAAAAGAGAGCCTTGTCCTTCTATATGCAACACACTCAGGACCATCGCAAAGCTGCTCAGATTTTCATCTCCTATGACCCCAGTAGGCTGAGGGAGGCTGTGACCAAGTGTACGCTGTCCACATGGGTGGCGGACTGTATCGCCCTCGCTTATGAGCAGGCGAGGCTCCTGCTGGAAGGCTGTGTCAAGGTGCACCTTGTCAAGGCCATTGTGGCCTCGGTGGCAAACCTGCGCTCTCTCCTGATGGTGGACATCTGCCGGGCTGCCACCTGGTCTTCAGTCCATACCTTCGCCGCCCATTGCTGTCTGGAAAGAGAGTCCCGACAGGACGGTGCCTTCAGTCAGGCTTTGCTCCATAACCTTTTCGGGGTTTAGGCAACTCCTACCCTCTGACCCTTTTGTGTTCAGGCTACCGGAGTGCTGTTTCATCAGACACAGGGGTCCTACTGTGGTCTGTGTACACGGACTAAATTGCTGCTGCTTGCGGCTCCCCGTGAAGGAGCCCCTATTTTTGCTATGGGCTTTCGGTAGCCTGTAGCTGGGGAGTCCCATATGTGAGAACTGACTTCCTGCTTGTTCTCAGAGAAAGCATAGTTACTCACCTGTAACAGGTGTTCTCCGGGGACAGCAGGAATAGGGTTGCCAACTGGCTCCAGATGCGCCTGACAAGTTCGATCCAGTCCTGGGTTTACCTCATTGCATGCAGGGATATATAGTTCTGATTTCTCCATTGCACTTCATAAGAAAAGGAAAACGACAAGTAATGGGGTAAACCCAGGACTGGATCAAGCCTGTCGGGTGCATCTGGAGCCAGTTGGCAACCCTAAGCAGGAGTCAGTCCTCACCACCCTCCCTTCTCTCCTTGGAGTTCTTTACCATCTTTTATTTTTGCTATCTTTTAGCTATGTTATCTGGCTGAGCAAGATGGCAACCTTGGGTGGGAAGGGGACCACGCATGCGTGGTGGCATCTCCCAAAGGCTTTGTTTGAAAGCTGAGGGGATGCTTCTGGGAGGGCTCAATCAGTGCCGATATCACCCATATGTAAAGACTGATTCCTGCTGTTCCCGGAGCGCACCTGTTACAGTTGAGTAACTACACTTTTGGGGTGCTAAACTCTGGTTCTTCCTTTTTCTGGGATGCTTTTGTATTTACTTCCAGGGCTACATGCTGGTTCTTTGGTTCAAGGGCTGGAGGAGTTGAATTGTTGATTCCGCAGGCTCTGGTGACTCATGTCCATCTCTCTTCATTCTGTAGCCTCCCATCTTCACCTCTTTCGGAGAGCTTGGGTGTTTCAAGAAGCATCTCAATGTACTTCTCACTGTCTAGAATGCTTCTCAGTCTTGCCACTTTTCTGAGTTTCTCTACTTGTTTCATGAGGGCTTCAGTTTGCCGGCATCCTGTCCATTAAACCAGTCCTTCATCTGGAATCGGGCTCTATGGACAGAGGCAGAGGCTGTAACAGGACCAACAGCTTTGGCTGTACAATTTTTACCAGTCATAATTCAGTTGGTAGAGTTTGGTACCTGTTGAAGTAAATGAGAGAGACTTGCAATGTCCCTAACCTTTCCTCAGCTATCCTTTAAGCGAAAGAGCAGTTGACTTATTTTTTGTGTGTGTTAACAGCATTGTTCTATATCCCTGTGTGTGGCTAGTTGGGAGTTACTCTATACAGCAAGAATTCACACATGGGGTAGGTGAGAGCTGGAGTAGTTAGAGAGGTATCTGAGGAGGTTAGTGGCTTCAAAGAGCTCGCTCTAAATGTAAAGCTGGAAAAAGAAACAATGAACTTTAACAAGTAGAGCTTTACCTAACACTACAAACAATTGCCCTTTTTACAATGCAGAAAAGTAATTATCTTTTAAAAATGAAGACCAAACCCCCTTTCAGAGTTCTCAGGCAGAGAGATTTGTATTTAAAAGCCACACCGTATTACCTTGCTTGCAATGGAAACCCTGTTAGGAATATCAGTACTTGCAAGACCCTGTAGACCTTTATACAGCACTCAGCTAGCCAGCAACTTTGCAAGCTAATCAAGGACCACTACCACCTGAGGAGGTTAGGGGCTTCAAAGAGCTCACTCTGAATGGAAAGCTGGAAAAAGAAACATATGAACATTAACACCTAGAGCTTTACCCAACACTACAAAAAATTGCCCTTTTCCAATACAGAAAAAAAATTATTTATTTAACTGTTTTTTTTTATACTGCGTTATCTTCAGTCAAAGTGGTTTACATTGTAATTTAAACTTGGTAATGTACATTAAACAGGGACATTGATAACTTGGATTTTTCTGAGGCGATGGAGGATTAAGTGACTTGCCCAAGGCCACAAGGAGTGGGAATTGAACCCTGGTCTCTTGATGCCCAAGTCAATGCTCTAACCATTAGGCCCCTTTCAGAGCTCTCAGGAAGAGGCTTGTATTTAAAAGCCACCCAGTATTATCTTTCAAGCAATTGAGACCCTAAATAAATAAATATACAATATATTACAAGGTCTGCCCAAAAAAACCCTTAACATACTTCAACTAGCACAAAACGTAGCTGCCAGAATTATCATGAAAAAAGGCCTAACCGAACACATCACTCCAGTACTAATCGAGCTTCATTGGCTCCCCATCAAGGCCCACGTCCAATATAAGCTCTTAGTAACCACGTTCAAGCTCGTTCATAATGTAGCACCCTCATACCTCAACACCTTAATATCCGATCAACCAATCACCAGAAGCAGGAGAACAGTAAATTGCAACACCCTTCATGTCCCGAGTAGCCTGAGAAATTGCAACGCAAACACCACCAACAGAGCGTTCTCATTTATTGCACCAATACTCTGGAACCAACTGCCCCATGAACTGCGAGCAAACAAGGACTTGAAGGACTTCAGGAAGAAGCTGAAGACTCACCTCTTTCAGACCCATTACAACCTAACCTAGTTAGAGTGTTACTCTATTCAGGCACCTTGCCAGCCTGAATAACACACAGCAGTATGAAACGCCTCTTGTAATATGTAATATATGTGTGCATGTATATATGTGAAGCCTCCTCACAAACAATCAAATGTATATATGTAAAGTCTCCTCTGATACAATCAAATGTAAATATGTGACCGTTTGATGCTTTTTACCCACCCCTGAAATCACACTGTATGTTCCAAATCCGGCCTGTACAGCCGCACCACTATGTATAGAAAGCCGCTGCTGATCGCTGGAAGTAGCGGGATACAAGTGTACACTAAATAATAGATAAATAAATATAAAAAATGATAAAAATAGAAACAAGAACAATTAAAGCAGTAAAAACAATTTATCAAAAAAAGGGTTTCATTCTTTACTTATTTGTCCACTAAAAAATTATTTTTAATACTTGTCAAATTGGGAACTAGGTTGTCAACTGGCTCAGGATTTATCAGAACAGAATGAGCCAGTCCAGGGTCTACCTCACTGTAGAAGGGACTTGTTGATTCTATTTCCTACAACATTATCTAAGAAGGACTATATGTCCCTGCATGAGTGAGGTAAAACCCCAATTGAATCAATCTTTTGCCAAATCTGGAGCCAGCTGGCAACCCTAAAGTGAATATTGATTCCTGAGGAGGGAGTCCAGGGGAGTTCACCCTAAAGTAATGAACGGAGAAGTTAACTGCATCCAATATACCTCTTTAAGGAGAATTTCACTTTAGCAATTGTGCCTAGTGGGCAAAGTCCATCTATTCATCTGTCTGTCCATCCATACATAACCGGTTTGCACATGTGGAAATAGATATGCATATATGCATAAGTAGATCAGGGGAACAAAGAGTGTTGGTAGGAGTCTCTGGGTCCTGCTGGCAAGAAGAATAAAGGCATCACAATGAAGAGCTGGTGGTAGTCCCTAGGTCCCACTGGTAGAGTGAGAGGAGTGCCACAAAGGAATGGGTGGGTGAGGGGCAGAGTGTAAGAAAAGGGGCAGGCTTAGGAAGAAAGAGGGGCAGAGCATATTGGGGGAGATTTAGGGGTTGGGGGAGTGGAGCATATGGGAAGGAGGACTACAGAGGAGGAAAGACACAAGGGGCAGAATTAAATGAAGGAGAAAAAGGGTGAAGGATATAGGAAGGGGCAGAATTAGAAGAGAAACCAGAAGAGAAAGTGAATGTATTAATGCAGAAGAGTAAATTAATGGAAACGCTGCTAAAACAGAGGATAGTGAGGTTTCTGGAATCCAATGGATTGCAGGATCTGAGGCAGCATGGCTTTACTAGAGGTCGGTTTTTTAGACAAAACTAATTTCTTTGGGTCACCAGAGAGTTGGACTGAGGGAGAATGCTAGACATGGTGTACTTAGATTTCAGTAAAGCCTTTGACACTGTTCCATACAGGTGACTTATAAATAAATCGAGTACTCTAGAGCAGGGGTCTCAAACTCCAGTCCTGGAGGTCTGCAAACCAGTCAGGTTTTCAGGGTATCCCCAATGAATATGCATGAGATATATTTGCATACAATGGGGCAGTGCATGCAAATATATCTCATGCATATTCATTAGGGATACCCTGAAAACCTGACTGGTTTGCGGTCCTCCAGGACTGGAGTTTGAGACCCCTGCTCTAGAGGGACCCTAAGGTGATGACCTGGGTTAGAAACTGGTTGAGTGGGAGGTAACAAATGGTACAGTAAATTGAGTTAACTCTAAGGAGAAGGACGTTAACAGTGGTATGCCACAAGGATCTGTCCTTGGTCTGATTCTTTTTAACATTTTTGCAAGACCCAGAGATGATTATTTCTGATGATCTTAAGGTGGCTAAACAGGTAGAAAAGGTGACTGAAAGCCAGATGCTTGGGTGCATAGGGAGAGGAATGACCATCAAGAAGAAAATGCTAGTGTGTCTGTATAAGTCTTTGGTGATACTTCATTTGGAGTATTGTGTGCAATTCTGGAGACCACACCTTCTAAAGGATATAAACAGGATGGAGTCTGGCTACAAAAAGGTCAGTGGCCTTTGTTATAAAGCATATGGGGACAGACTTAAAGATCTCAGCATGTATAGTTTGGAAAAAAGGCAATTGAGGAGAGACCACGTGATGCGGACTGAGTAGAGGTCGCATCCTGAGCGTGTCCCACTACCCTCAGCCCAAACCGGCGATTTAATACCGTGAAATACCATACCTTTTGGCTGAAAAGCTGGTTCCCTGGTCCTGGTGTGCCTGGAGATTGCTTCGCTGTGTTTTGGGAGATTTGACCTCATGGCAACGGCGGTAAAATCCTTGAGGAAGGACCGGGAGCGAGCTGCCGGTTTAAATAAGATGGCGGACTCGGCCCCGACGCCGGCTTCACCCCGCTCACCGACCACAACGGATGAGATGTCCTTGGCGGTAGCAGCCGCCTTAAGACCGCAGTTTGATGCTCTCCATGCTAAAATCGATGGATTGTACGCGGTGGTGGACCAGCTGGGCAATCGGCTCCGGGAGGCCGAGGAGCGTGTGGGTCAGGTAGAGGAGAAGACGGGGACGCTGGCTGAGGAGGTAGCAGGGTTAAAATCCCAGCTAACCCAGCAAGAGGCGAAGATTGACGACCTAGAAAATAGGTCGCGTAGAAACAACCTGCGCTTTCTGGGAATTGTGGAGACTATCCCCGATAAAGACCTGAGAGGCTATATGGAGGCTCTAGTCCGCCATATAATGGGAGAGGACGAACTCGGAGGCCCTTTGCAGATCGAACGAGTGCACCGGGTAGGAGCCAAACACCCGCGTGATCCTCGCCCCCGCATCGTGCTGGCTAAATTTCTTTATTACCCTCAAAAAGAAATAATTCTCAAGGCAGCACGGCAGAAAGGGGAAGTGTACTATAATAATGCTAAGATTCGCGTGGCTCAAGACTACTCCGTGGCGCTGAGCAGAAAACGGAGGGAGTATGCTCCGCTGTGTGAGAAATTGATTGCAGCCGGCATCCGTTTCTCCGTACAATATCCAGCCAGGCTCCATGTGTTATTTGCAGGGGCCCACCGTAACTTTGAGTCGGCTGCTGTAGCGGAGGGCTATGTACAGCAGATCTGTGGTCAGCAGAAAGCAGCGTCATCGCCTGCCACATGAAGAGCCAGAAGATGCATCGAAGTTTATAAAAT
The DNA here is from genome assembly GCA_033557465.1 of Ichthyophis bannanicus. Classification (NCBI taxonomy): domain Eukaryota; kingdom Metazoa; phylum Chordata; class Amphibia; order Gymnophiona; family Ichthyophiidae; genus Ichthyophis; species Ichthyophis bannanicus. The sequence continues at coordinate 734,149,945 of CM066033.1, read as the reverse complement.
CGCCTGACATCTTGATATTATGAAGCCCGGAGTTACCAGCCTGAATGCCGGACATAATATGTAGCAACTATCTTCATTCGCTATGGAGTTGCCACTCCCAAGTAACTTTGTTTCTTTTTTTACCCTCAGAGACACTGAATGCTTTTTTTTTTTCCTTTTTTTGGGGGAGGGGTAACAAAGTTGCCAGTTTTGTAACTACTTCTGTGCCTATGTTGTTTTGGTTTGGTCTGCCCCTGGATGTAAAGGCCTGATATAATCTGCTGACTTGCATAGGGGCCAGGGGTCGCGACTGGTACTATGCAAGCTGCGATGCCCCTGGGGTGGGGGGAGGGGGTTTACCTAGGTTGCAGGGGTAATATTATGTAGTGGATGGTGTTCCCTCGACTATTTATTGAAGTAATATTGCTGATATCCCTATCGGGAAATGGCAGGAGGTCGGGGGACACCAAGGCTATTGGACCCCGGATGGAAGAGGGGAATGTCTGTCACTAAGATGGGGTAAGAAAAGTGCCTGAGAGTTAGTCGAACTCAAGGGGTGGGGGGTCGGGCAGATGGGGCTACCTAAGGGATTGGCTGAATCGGGCCTAGTGCTGTAGTGGATGCCCCCCCCCCCCGGGCTGTCCCCCGCAGGGTCAATCTGGAACCGGGGGTTTGTTAATGTCCTGTGAAAAGCGGGGGGGGGGTACATTTGGGGGGGGGGGGGGCGGGGGGGGGGGTTGACGGGCGGGGGGCATCATGATTTTGGTTTGTTGTTTCATTTTGCTGTACGGTTGGCGGGTGGGGGAGCACTTTATTCTGGCGTGGCACAAGGATTCTGACTGTGGGGTATGGTAGTGTGATATTTTTTATGGGTTTGGTGGGGGGACACGCTCAGAGGGGTCTTGGGAGGGCTCCCTCGGTGGGGGGAGGTGTCGGGGGTCCTGTAAGTAGGCGTAGACGGTTGAAGGGAGAAGGGGGGGGTCTTCAGGGGTGGGTATAGGGGGTGGTTAAGACAGCGATAGTGGGTGGTAGGGCCGGGGTCACTCAGGGGGGGAGGTGGGGGGTGGGGGGGAAGGGGAGGGGAGGTGGAGGGGGGAGGGGTCGTCGCACTCTAGACTCCACGTATGGGCAGGGTATTCACTTTTCTACTTACAGACTTGGGAGACTCCAGGCTGGGAGGGTCTCCCTTAACACGCTTTGCTGGCAGTTAGGCCATAAACATACGGTGATCCTTTGAAGATTATCTCCTGGAATGTATGTGGTTTGGGTAGCCCGATCAAGCGATATAAAGTATTGAAGGCGCTGGCTAGACATCACTGTGATATTGCGCTACTCCAAGAAACCCATCAAACAGCGGAAGAGCATGCTAAATTGGGTCGAGATTGGGTTGGCCAGGTATGGGGTGCGCCTGCACGGGGGAAGAAGGGAGGGGTGGCTATCCTGCTTCATAAGAGAGTGCGCTTCTCGTTGAAAAAACAGCTAGTTGATCCCGAGGGACGCTTTATATTATTGTGGGGCGTACTGGAAGACCGGGAGGTAATTTTGGGGAACATATACGGTCCTAATATGTTCGACCGGGAATTCTTTGATCAATTGGCGGCCAAAGTAGAATTATTGCCGGATGTACCTGTACTAATGGGGGGAGACCTCAATGGGGTATTAGACGTGAGTTTGGATACCTCTAGTGAGAGGGGGAGAAGAGATAGATTACTTAGCTCTCAAATATTGCAACGCTTTCGGAAGCGGTTGGGCCTGATAGACCCGTGGAGAGTCCTACATCCCTCTGAGAAGGATTTTACGCATGTCTCGCGGGCCCATGGGACGAGTGCGAGAATAGATTATGTTTTACTGTCCACCACTGCCTTTGCTCAAGTGATAGAGGCGCAGATAGGTCCTTTGGAGATATCTGATCATGCCATGGTTTGGGTGGAGATGCATTGGGGGGGAAGAGTTGGTACATCTCGTCTTTGGCAGTTCCCCATCGAGTTATATAAAGACGATCAATTTCGGCAGTTTTTAAGCCACCGCTGGCGGGAGTTTGAATTACATCATCAAGCGCATCGAGAGGATCCCGAACTGGTCTGGGAAACCGCCAAGGTGGTGCTGAGAGGTGACATCATTGGCTATACTGCTCGAAAACGCCGCCTGCTGACAGAACAGATTGTTCGGTTGGAGCGACAGGTTTCGCATGCACGTGTGCTTAGCGGTCAGTCCCCTACAATGTCGAACCGTAAACGGCTATGGGAGCTCCAGGTCTCCTTGAATGAATTACTCCATCAGCGTGCAAAGAAATCTTTGCTCTATTATAAATATCGGCTTTACTGCTTTGGGGACAAACCGGGGAAACTCCTCGGACGTTGTTTGAGGGGTCCACGGGGGGGAAAGGGGGTAGCAGCCCTCCGAGATGAGAAAGGGAAACTCCACCAAGATCGTGAAGCGATTAGTGGCCTCTTTAAGAACTTTTTTCAACAACTTTATCAGGCCGAAGAGATCGACCCCTCAACTATGACAGCTTACCTGCAAGGGCTGCAGCTCCCGAGGGTGACAGAGGCGCAACGGGTTCAATTGGGGCAGCCAATTACATTACAGGAGGTCCAACCTGTCATTGCACAGGCTAGTTGTTGTAAGGCACCAGGCCCCGATGGCTTCGGGGCTGAGTTCTATAAACTCCTGTCTACCGGGGTGGGACAGTTGTTGGTAGATACCTTTCAGCAACGAATAGGTGGAGGCGGTAGGCGATGGGGAGAGAACCAGGCCTATATTACCTTGATACCCAAGCCAGCCAAGGATCCGCTGCAAGCAGCGTCTTATAGGCCGATTTCTTTGTTAAACTATGATGCAAAGCTGCTGGCGAAAATTTTGGCTGAACGGTTAGCGGGGGTGTTAGGAGACATAGTGCATGACTCCCAGGTGGGATTTGTACGTGGTCGGTATGCTGTTCGGAATATACGCCGTATTCTGACATCTCTGGAGTGGGTACACAGCCACCAACTACAGACCCTTCTGGTGAGTTTTGATGCGGAAAAGGCGTTCGACAGGGTGGACTGGACCTATTTGGATTATCTGCTACCGATGTATGGGCTTGGACAGGCTTTCTGTGCCATGGTAAAGAGTTTATATGATACTCCGACAGCTAGAGTACTGTGTAACGGGGTTTTGTCGGCCCCCTTCCCGTTGCATAGGGGCACTCGGCAGGGTTGCCCATTATCTCCCTTACTGTTTATTTTGTCTTTAGACCCCCTAATACGTAGTATAGAACAGGACCAGTTGATTCGTGGGATAAAGGTGGGGGCACAGGGATTCAAAGTGTCGGCCTTTGCCGACGACATGCTGGTACATTTGCTGGCCCCGCGAGAATCGTTGCCGAGGCTGATGGCTGAGTTTAGGAGGTTTGGTAGTTTTGCAGGTCTTCGGATAAATACAGAGAAATCGGAGGCCCTGGATGTGTTGGGGGGGTTGCGGAATGGGTGGGGGGCGGTTTTTCCTCTGCACTGGGCCGAGCATGGGTTCAAGTATCTTGGTATTATTCTGACCAGGTTACCGCAGGATCTATATTATACGAATTTTGAAAGGGTTCTGTCTGGAATGAGGCGCCAATTGCGAGCTTGGAGCCCGTTGCCCTTGGCACTCTTGGGGAGAATTGCTGCCATCAAAATGGTGATTTTACCACGTATACTTTATTGGCTTCAAACGTTACCGGTCTGGTTACTCCGAAGAGATCTACACAAAATGGAGAGGGAGATACAAAGCTTTTTGTGGAAGGGGGCTCGAGCGCGGATCCCGATATCTCGTATGATTGGTGGATGGCGAAGGGGAGGCCTGGGGTTGCCAGATTTAAGCTTATATGCTTTGGCTTGCCAGATACGACATCTTGGAGATTACCTAGGGGGAACAGACGTTTATACTCCCAGAGACTTAGAGGGAGCATTGGTGGCTCCTCTTTCCCTTGTGGGGACGTTGCACGTGGACAGTAAGTACCTACCACGGCGACTTACGCGGAATGTGTTGTTGAATGCGATGAGGCGAACATGGAAACAATTAAATGGCTTGTGGCAACATAATTGGCAGGTCTCTAGTTGGTTACCAATACAAGGCAATGTACACTTTCCGCCGGGTTTGGATTCCGGAGTGTTTAAGTTCTGGCATCGGCAGGGCCTTCATTACTTAGGGCATGCAGTAGATCTTACGGGTAAAAGTAAGCCGTTTAGGGACCTCCGTGAGGAGTATAAACTACCCGGTACCCATTATTTTGCGTATTATCAGCTTTCTCATTATGTGGCGACGTTACCCAGGGAAGAATTGGGAGAGGATAGGTCAAAGCAAATTATCGAATTCTTAGAACTAGGAGGGGATACACCCCTGACAATAGCTGGGTTGCGGACCAAGTTGGTGTGCTTTGGGGTGGTGCCGGATTATGGGAGGGTGGAGGCAGCCTGGGAAGGTGAATTGGGCCGTGTTGTTACTCCCGGCACGATTTGTATGGCGGTGGGACGGATAATTGAATTAGCAGAGGGTGCACGTTGGAGGGAGATCCAGTATAAGGCCTTAACCCGGGTACATTTCTCTCCGAGACGAGCGTTCCGGAGCCACATTACGCAGGATGGGTCATGCCCTCGATGTCAAGCGCCCTTGGCAACCTTGACTCATATGTGGTGGCAGTGCAGGCGCATCTTCCCATATTGGTCCCAAATTCACCGTTATATCATGAGACTTGTACAACAGAGGTTTCCTTGGACCAGTGATCTAGTCATCTTGGATCAATTGCCTCTGACCCTGCCTATCGGGAAATGGGAGCGTTTATTAGTGCGTAAAGCCTGTCTGGTGGGGAAAGGTCCGATTTTGCGTAATTGGAGAGATCGGACCCCACCCACGTTTACGGAGTGGCGCAATAATTTTCATCAGTTGATGCTGGCTGAGCGCTGGAGGGCTAGGGGCTCAGTGAAGCGATGGTCTACCTTTTTGCTGATTTGGGAACCCTACATTCAGAACTTGAGCCCCCGTTGCCGCAGCGATATAGTTAATGTGGGTATTTAAGGCCTTGTCTATAGGGGGGGAGAAGCTACCAGCCACTGTTGTGTAGTGTGTTGAGCCCTGCCGTGGAGTTCGGGGTGCGAGGATGGGTAAGGGGGGGTTAGGGGGTTCAGGGGGGGGAGGGGGTAGGGTGGGGGGTGTTGTTCTGTTTACTGGAAGAACACAAAAGGAAAAACTGTTTAACCATGTTCGCCTTTTAATGTTTACTGCTGTGGTCTGCTATGGTGACGTACCTGTTTATTGTAATGGCCTCAAGAGGAGATAAGATACCACTCCTCGATGGCCCTTTGCTGAGTGCTGTACTGTTTATCCTGTTGCTATTGGTTAATAAATAAAGTTTCAAAAAAAAAAAGAAAAAAAAAAAAAAAAAAGGCAATTGAAGGGGATATATAATAGATGTTTAAATACTTCCTCCGCACAGGAGGAAAGCTTGTTTCAGTTGAAAGAAAACTCTGCAATGAGGGGGCATAGGATGGAGGTGAAAGGGGATAGGCTTCGGAGCAATTTACAGAAATATTTCTTTAAGGAAAGAGTGGTAGATGCATGGAACAGTCTCCCAGTGGAGGTGGTAGAGACAAGGGCTGTATCTGAATTCAAGAAAGCATGGGACAAACATGGAGGATCACGAAGGGAAAAAAGGGAGTGTAAAGCTTAGTAGTTGGTATAGAAGGGCAGATTGGATAGGCATTATGATCTTTAGCTACTGTCATTTTTCTGTCTTTCTAAGAGAAGGGAGGGAGTGAAAGGCCATGGTAGGAACAGAGAACCATTGCAACATTTGATAGCAGGGGCGGGAGGGTGAATGGGTGGATGAAAGGGAAAGAGGGAGAGTGCAACAGAGAGGGTAGAAAGGGGAGAATAGTGAAAGATAGTGGGAGGGATAAGGGGTGGGTGCAGAAGGACAGGGGAGAGTACACATGTAGTCCCCACGACACCCACATGCACACACAAAACCTCCAACACATGTACATATCTCTTTCGGGTTCCCCCCCCCCCCCGAGGCATGCATGTGTGCATCCACAGGGGCTTTCTCTCGATGCACCCATGCATGTGCATGCCCACAAATGGCCCCCAATGCACATATGTGCCCACAGGGACCCTCCCAAAGCACACCCTCTGCCATTCCACTGTCATGTCTCCATAGATAAACAACTAAACCTTTCCTGTGGAAATAGATATGCACCAGTGGCATAGTAATGGCTCCTCCACTTTGGCATCAGGCCCACCCAGCCAGCAGCAGCAGAGCAGTTGAATGATAGGAGAACTGCAGGTAGTGGCCACCCATATTATTCCCAGGCTCCATCAAAAATTGGTCCTGGCTACGCCACTGATATGCACATCATACCATCGATTCACAGATACATATTCACCATCAGTCACTGTGCATACTATGCCCACCCAGCCAGACCCCCATGTACACATCCCTTGCTACCCTACTGAGATACACTTTACCATGGCTGTTTCAAATGAGTCACCCACACAGACCTGCTTGAGGCTAGGAATAGAAGGGGAAATTCAGCAACATGCCACACCAAGTGTGCACTTTCCAACTTGTTTAGTTCACTGCCAGCTAATGGATAAATCTACCCATACGAAGAACAGGATGGACCAGGGATATTCTAGGGGAAAGGCCAAAACCTATGTGGATAGTGTGATATTCAGCCACTATTCAGATAAATGTATCCATTTAGGGGAACTGTAAGACAAGTATAGGACTATATCTCCGGCATGCAGTTGAGTAAAGCCAGGCCTAGCTCAGATGCTATGGAGTCATCTGCTAAGCTTCTGGTGGATCATTTTGCATTTACACTAAGGTCACCCCATCTCTCCATGTCAAAAGAGGCAGGCTAGGCCATTCTAAGGTTTGTTTTGTTGTGTAGTTATGGTCTTTTCATAGAGGCAGTGAGGTTAATACCAAGACTGCTCAGCCTATAGGCCTTGCCACTATGTTTGTGAGCTCTCTTGGTGTATGATAAGCTTTGGGAAATTTCATCAAGTGAGAGCGAGCACTAGAATAAAAAAAACAGGTAAAAGCAAATGCCACTTTTCTTTTTAGTTCTATTTACGTATTATTACAAACCAAGAATCTCCTTGTTGAGAATAATATCATCCAGAAAAAGTTAATGTTTTATTTTTTTAATTTTTATGTAGCGCACCAACTATGAGAGATTCAAATTCACAACATAAAAGACACCATCAAACATATTTTTATTTATCTACTTTATTTAAAATATATACAGTACCACTTTCCCGGCCAGTAAGTCATCCAACATGGTTTAGAAACTAGAATATACATCCAATCTCATACAACACATAACATAAAACATCAAATATAACACCTCCTGCATATTAACATTCATTCAGTAAATATCAGAAATTGTAGCTAAGTGTCCCCTTCCAAGGTGCTATCACACCAAAAGCCTGGAAATTGAATTTTTAACCTTAGAGCCTCTGGCATCCCATTCCATAACAATGGGGTGACCACAGAAAAAATCCTATAAGGACACACTATCACCTTAACTTCCTCACAGATAGAGCACATAACTATCCTTGCATTTCTGTTGGCATAGTGGTAGAGGAGAACACAAGAGTGGTGTTGATTATAAAGGTTTAAGTCCCAAATGACTTTTCTGTTGTAGCATCTGTTTTGTAAAATGGACTTCCTGTTTCTTTGTGAATTACACAGGTACACTACCAAAAAACTGCCTCCAGTTTTGCAACTGATTCCTATAGATTTTGGGGTGCTGAATCCAGGAAAAATAGCCAAAATGTTCCATCACGTCACGTTTTCTTGCAAAATTAGATTTCTTACCCATATAAGGAATGTTCACATAATTTCTTTTTAGCCGACTGCAGTTTATTTTCTTGGCCCAAAATAGAGGTTGTAATGGTTAACTAACTAGAAACACTCCCTCATGATATTTTAGAGTGTTTTGTATTCATTTTATACATTAACAGGACAATTGGGAGGCGGGGGGCTAAATCCAGTACTCGCGCTGGTGCATGTTCTTTCCTGTTCGCCTCGCCTCGTTCGCTCGCTCAAACACGGTGGTTGCGACATGAACGTTCCTGTCAAATTTCAGTTTCTTGCAAGTTCATTATTACCTTTTGTTTGCTCAGTCGTAATCCAGCTTTATTCCGAAGTGGTTCACTACAGTTGTAGTTTGCAGTGCTGTGTATTTGTGATGGCTCACAGAGCCAGAGGTTGCGTCAACTCTCCGGACAGTTTTTGTTTTATTTGTGGGGAATATACCGTGAAAAAGCAGCAGAGGAACATTTCTGCATTTATTAAAAAAGTATATTTCGCCTATTTCGGTTTGAAGTTAGGCGATCAAGACAAACCGTGGGCTCCTCACAAAGTGTGCAAGACATGTGAGGAAGATCTACGCTTATGGATGAAAGGTAAAAAACAAGCATTTCGTTTCGGAATACCTATGATGTGGCGTGAACAAAGAGACCACAGCAGTGACTGCTATTTTTGCTCTTGCATTGTGAAGGGATACAACTTAAAAAATAAGAACGTAATAAGTTACCCCAACCTTCCCTCAGCAATTAGACCTATGCCTCATAGCAACGAAGTACCTGTGCCTGAACCACCAAAATCTTTGGATCATATTTGTGTGGACAGTTCTGATCATGATGAGACTCATCAGATGGCTTTTCCCGATGAGTTCAGTACTTCCGAGTTTGAAACTGAACCAGATCCGAAACCTGAACTTTTCTCTCAAGGTGAATTGAATGATTTAGTCCGGGATTTAGGACTCCCAAAAGATGCTGCCCAACTGCTAGGTTCTCGGCTTAAACAGAAAAATCTATTGTCACCAGGAACAACTTTTTATTGGTACCGCAACCGCGAGAGACAATTTTTGAAGTATTTCAGCAAAGAGGAAGATTTGGTATTTTGCAACGATATATACGGAGTGATGGAAAAGTTTAAACTCAAGTATGATCCTGCTGAATGGCGGCTGTTCATTGATTCGTCAAAAGACAGCATAAAAGGTGTTCTTCTTCATAATGGCAACACATTCGCTTCAGTTCCTATTGCTCACTCTGTTATTCTCCAAGAAAAATACGAGAATTTGGCACTGATTCTTCAGAAGATTCGTTATGATGAGCATAAGTGGATGATTTGTGGAGACTTTAAAATTCTATCCATGCTATTAGGGCAGCAATCCGGTTTCACCAAATATCCCTGCTTCCTTTGCTTGTGGGATAGCCAGGCCCGCGACCTACACTGGGGGAAAAAAGACTGGCCAATTCGGGAGTATTTGAGACCCGGTGAGAAAAATGTTCTTCATGAGAGCTTGGTACCTCGTGATAAAATTCTATTACCACCTCTCCACATTAAGTTGGGTCTCATTAAGCAATTCATCAAGTCCCTTCCAAAAGATGGTGAGTGCTTTCGGTACCTTTGCTCAAAGTTCCCCCGACTTTCTGAAGCAAAGCTAAAGGAAGGAGTGTTTGTTGGCCCTGATATAAGGAAACTCATTTCAGATGGAGCATTCGCTGAAACAATGTCTGAGAAGGAAAAAGAAGCCTGGGATTCCTTCAAGGATGTTGTTCTCAAATTCTTGGGGAACAGGCGGGATGAGAACTATAAGGATATTGTTGCCAGGATGCTCAATGCCTTCAAAGAACAAGGCTGTAACATGAGCCTGAAAGTCCATTTCTTGCACTCCCATGTGAACTACTTTCCCAAAAACTTGGGGGCGTACAGTGAAGAACAAGGTGAAAGGTTTCACCAGGACATCAAGGACGCAGAGAGAAGGTATCAAGGAAGATGGAACACCACTATGATGGCTGATTTCTGCTGGTTGCTGCTGCGGGAAACCTCAGATGAAAAATACGCCAAGCAGCGCACCAAGAGAAGCATTCGGGGGAAGAAGAAACGGGCCCACCAGGAGATTGATTGACCCAAGAATGACTTTAAAATCTAAACTGTGTTGACAAATATTGTGTTTTTACTAAACTTTGAAATAAAAATTTGCTAGTTATTACCACAGTGTCGGATCTCATTTATTAGAATTTTATTTTCACACCATCGGGTGTTTGTCTTCATGTACTGCAATGGTGCGGTTTGCATTTTCTATTCTTACATACATACCTGTACAACATGATTTTGCACATTTCTTTGCTTTGCTTTGTGTCTAACCTCGCTCTTATATGCTCAATGTTTGTGCACATGTATGTGGCTGTTTTAAGTGCAGACAATTTTGCTACCATCACAGTGTGTTTTGTTGACATTACTCTATTCTTATGTGCTGCCTTGTTACAATTTTCTTTATTCTTATTTGAATAACTACTAAACAATTAGTATAAAGAATTCATCCAAGAAACTTTTATCTCGATCGCACTCAATCTGAAACGTTCACCTCAAACTGCTAACCCAATGTAGCAAATAATCTGTACGTGATGGAGCAAATTGGTTACCAGATTTGGATTCAGCGCACCAAAAAACATAAAAATCAATCGAAACATTAGAGGCAGTTTAAAAAAAAAATTTTTAGTGTACCTATGTTATTAATGATTATTAAGGTTTTCATAAGCAGGTGACAGCTTTTTTCAGAAGGTTTATGCTTGATTTTGTTTTATTGTATTGTTTTGAGTTGAAGATTATGTATGTTCTATTGTGCCCACTTAGAAATTTTGATAAATTAGTCTAATCAATCAATCAGTCATGTCAAGAGGGAGAAGATCTTCAAGTACCAAGAAATGTAGTCAGAGACCAAGAAAATGTGGTAAAAATATACCAAGTTATTTTTCATTGTGTTGGGTGCCTCAAGTTTGATTAAGAAGAATTTCCAAGCACACTTTGATAAATTACCCATAAATGTTACATTTTACAAACTCCAGAAGGAGGATCTCTTTGGGATGATGCGAGTACTACGCCAAACATTAGCTGTAAATTTGAGCGACTGAGATCATACTCTACATACCCAGAGCCCAAGATGTATGAATAAGAAAACTCCTCCATACCCATGAGGTAATTTGCAAGAATCAGTATATGCAGAGTCTGTACATTCCTAGAGATGAAGGAGGACTGTGCCTCATAGAAATAATTATGCATACAGAGCTACTATCATAGGCCTCCAGGCCTACCTAACAGCACCAGATCCAAATACGCACGAAAGTTCTGAAATAAGAACGTAAACATCCAGATTCAGTCCCCATCATCAAACTTGGACAATAGTGTCTGAAGTGTTCTGAAAATTAGAAGGAATGAGTGAGAATCCACCAGCACACATAGGGAAGGAAGCAACAGAATTTGCAAAACAAGAGAAACAACTCTTCAAAGCATTAGATCAACAAACAAGGAAAAACAAGTGCCAAATATGACTGAAAATAAAAAATGTTACTCTAGGAACCCTTTTTCAATTAAGACCAGACACATGAATGATTCACAGGTGAACTAAAACCGAAAAATGAGAGGTTGATAGTTGCAGTCCAGGATAGCAGATTACAGACAAGATGGTTTACAGCAAGCACTGAAAAAACTGGTAAAGCAGACATATGTAGATTCTGTAAGAAACAGCTGGAAACAGTGATTCATCTCATAACTGACTGTGAAATTCTGATAGTAGAAAATTTATATAAGAGAGGCATGATAAAGTAGCAGGTCTCATTCATTGGAAACTCTGCAAACAGTACAATATCACTATTCCAGAAAAGCACTGAGATCATGACGCTAAGAGATTTATGCAGAATGAAGAGATTATGAAAACCTGGGATATCCTCATTCCAACCGATTTAAAAAGCGGGACGCAAGGAGGCTGGACATAGTGGTAAAGGAGAAGAATGCCAGAATGGCATTGATTATAGAGGTGTCAATCCCAAGCAGCTATTCTGTGAATCATGTTGAGAGGGAGAAGATCTTAAAGAACCAAGAAATGCACAGACTAAGAAAATGTGACAAAAAGATACAGAGGTATTTCCCATTGTGTTGGGTGCCATAGGCTTGATTAAGAGGAATTTCCAAGCATATCTTGACAAATTACCCATTCATGTTACATCTTTTGAACTCTAGAAGGAGGCTTTCTTTGTTGTGATACAGGTACGACATGGATAATTAGTACATTTGAGAGACTGAGATCATACTCCACATATCCCGGCTTAGACGTGAGCTTCATGACTGTCATGGTATGCACAAAACTAACCCCTTTGGAGGAATTGCCCTGAGGTCCCGTCTTATGCAACCCCCAAAAGACTATGCAGCCAAGATCTGAACCTGAAGCCAGCATTCCCAGGTAACCAATGCTTATCCCTGGGATAAACAGCATGGAATCTGTGTACCTTTTGGGAACCTGACAAATATTTGTGACCTGGATTGGCCACTATTGGAAATAGGATACTGCTCCCACACAAACAGGAATGGGTTCCACCCCCACGCAAACAGGAAGTCTACCATTGGAGGGGGTGGAAGCAGACAGCCCCGTGGCACTGAAGCTTGCAGATAGGTGCCATAGGGTTGTTTCAATCCATTGCCACTGGTGAGGGACGACAGTGGCAATGAGGGGTGGGTGAGTAGTTGGCCAGGGGGAGCGCAAGGGATGAGGTTCACCTACAGTGCCTCACCTCCTTGCGCAGTCCCAAGTTAGACGTCTCCTTAAAAAAACATTCATTAGACCCTACCTGTTCCTACAATTATTGGCATATCTCTCTTCTCACCTTTGCTTCAAAACTGTTTAAACGAGTGGTTCATTGCAACTGTCTTGACTTTATTTCCTCTCAAGCTCTTCTTGATCCATTGCAATATGGCTTTCGTCCTCTATATTCTACAGAAACAGCTCTTGTCAAAGTCTCCAGTGACTTGTTCCTCACCACATCCAAGAGCCTTTACTCAATCCTCAACCTTCTTGACTTTTCTGCTGCCTTTCACACTGTTGAGCACCACCTTCTCCTTGATATCCTGTCCTCACTTGGATTTAAAGTCTCTGTTCTATCCTGGTTTTCTTCTTATCTCTCCCATTGCACTTTTAGTGATGTTCTGGTGAATCCTCCTCTACTGCCATCCTGCTTTTATTTGGTGTACCTCAGGGCTCTGTCTTGGGACCTCTCCTTTTCTCTCTCTACACTCAGTCGCTTGGAAAACTTATTACCTCCCATGATTTTCAGTACCGTCTTTATGCTGACAACTCTGAGATCTACCTCTCTGAACCTGAAATCTTTCCAGGAATCCAGGCCCGGATCGCTGCCTGCTTATCAGACATTGCTGCCTGGATATCTCACCGCCGTCTGAAATTGAACATGGGCAAAAATGAGCTGCTTATCTTTTCCCCTAAACCCACCTTCCTCCCTTCTCTTTCTGTGGATAACCCTATATTCCTCCCTGTTTTCTCAGCTCACAACCTTGGCATCATCTTTGACTCTATTTTCTCTTTCTCTGCACACATCCAACAGAGCTAAACCCTGTCACTTCTTTCTCTATAACATCAGCACAGTTTGTTCCTTCCTTTCTGAACAGATTACTAAGCCCTTATCCACTCTCTAGTCACCTCCCGTCTAGTAACCTGCTCCTTGCTGGTCTTCCTCTGAATCACCTTCCTCCCCTTCAGTCTGTTCAAAACTCAGCTGCACGGCTTATCTTCCACCAGTGTCGCTATGCTCATGTACCCCTCTTCTCAAGTCACTTCACTATCAGTTTCCACATCCAGTTCAAACTTCTTCTTACCTACAAGTGCTTCATTCTGCAGCTCCTCACTACCTTTCCTCTCTTATCTCACTCTACATCCCTCCTTGGGAACTCCGCTCCTCTGGCAGATTCCTTTTATCTGTGCCCTTCTCTGCCATTGTCAACTCCAGACTGCTCCAAATGCTTAGAGCAAACTTCCTGAGTTAGTGAATCGGGCCCTTCTCTAGCCCTATTCAAATCCAGGCTAAAACTCCACCTCTTCGAGGCTGCTTTTGGATCACCCCTCACTTTCTTGTTCACTACTTATGTGTGTATCTTATCTACCCCCCCCAGTTTTGTGATGTTCTTCATCTTGATTAGATTGTAAGCTCTAATGAGCAGGGACTGTGTCTTACATCTGTATGTATAGCTCTGCGTACACCTTGTAGAGCTATTCAATTGATAAGTAATAGTAGTAGTACAGTTGTCAACATTATTGGCACCCTTGCAGTTCAACTCCTTAATGTCCGATATCTCCTAAAAAAAAAATTGGCCAGTGAAATGGTTTTGAACTATATATGCATACATATTTGACACATAAAAAAATCAATTAAAACAAGACCAATTAAAATAAATAGTAAGAAACAGTATTAAAACTGGGACATTGCCAAATAACACCACCAGTGCACATAACAAGGCAGAGCAATGAATCACCTACTGCTACTGCTGGTTGTCGAGCATTAGAATCTGGGACAGGGAATGCTTCTACCCAATGAGAAAAGGAATCAACAACAGTGAGTAAAAATCTATTTTTCCTAGCTGTTAACGGAAGAGGGCCCACATGATCTATTTGCAATCTCTCAAATGGGCCAAGAGGAGGTGCTCTCATTAACTGTCCCCTTCTCTTTTTAGGTTGCCTCCCAAATGAAGCACAGATTACACAAGAGGAAACATGATCCTGTATATCATGTTTCATTTCTGGCCACCATACCAACCTATTGAGGATAGTCTGCATTTCTTCTGCTTTAGGGTGTCCCATAGGACCTGCACCATGAACCCAATGCATCCATTCTTTACCTCGAGCTCTAGGGATAGCTATAATCAAGCCTTCCTCTCTTTTTGCACATAGAATGTCTTTCTCTATAGCGAGTGTGAGAAAGGGTGTGTGCTGATATAGGTTATCTGGGGCGTCCTGCACAAGCTTCCTCAAATTGGAAAGCTCAGGGTCCTTTGTCTGCAGTGCTACGAAGTAATCTGGTGGTATTATCTGATCATAATCTGTGGAACGTGTAGCAATAGCAGCCATGCGTGTCTGCTCATACCAGGGCCATATGAGGCCTACATGGCATGCTTCCTTGGCTAGTGAGTCTGCTAATATGTTTCCTTTCACTAAAGGGCATTTCTTCCTATGTGCCTTTACTTTAACTAAATGTACTCTCTGAAACTTCTCACTCAGTTCTTGTGCCATAGTCCACAGTGATGAATTTTTCACTGTGGACCCATCTGTAGATTTAAATTTATTTGCCAGCCACCGGGGTAACAGGGCAATGGCACTTTTAAAGACATAATCAGAATCTAAAATGATTTGTATCTCTGGGTGTGAATCCTGATATTGTTGCATACAAGCTACAAAAGCAGCCAGCTCACAGTACTGTGCTGACGCTGACCCACAGGAATACTGTCTCTGCAGTACCACTTGGTTATTTGGGTCCAATTGTACAATTGCAAAACCTGCTAGTCGCCTGCCTCCTTCACATTGGCTACTACCAACAATATATGCTGTAGGAAGAAAAGGTGAAATTTTGTCTCGTCCCAGTTCCCTAAAGATCATGTGATTGGGGGCACTGGGTGAGGACTGACAGTCATGAGGTTGCCCTTCCAGCAAAATTCCAGCCACTTGCACATTAGGTTCTTTCAACAATTCAAACTTTACATTCTGTGCTTGCAACATGAGTCCACTGGACTATTCTCTCAGTTCTAATCTTGCTACATGCTAACTTTCCCTCTACAATGATTTTGAGGGGGGTGTGATGGCTGCATATGTATGTTGTTTGAGCACCAATGATGTATGTAAATTTCTGCATAGCAGCATAGGAAGCCAGTACATGTTTTTCACAGTTTCCCATTTTGAGTTCAGGAGAAGTGAGAACACTGGAACAGAAGGCAATAGGGTGATCTACTCCTCCTACGCGTTGTGTTAGAGCTGCACCTATACTGTTCTCTCCAACTACAGGGTACAGGAAAAAATGTTGTGTGTGATCTGGGTGTGCAAGAGCAGGAGCAGAAGTCAGAATGTGCTTTATTTTAGTTACAGCTTCTGTATGTTCTTCCTCCCAAACATAACTTTTACTTTTTAGCAGGGAGTAAAGTGGAGCTGCCACTTCAGCATAATTGTGCATGAAGTCACGACCGAAACCAGTGAGCCCTAGAAATGACTGGAGTGATTTCTGATCTGTAGGAAGTGGAAGTTTCTGTATCAGCTCTATCCTCTGAGAATCTACAGATTTACCATCCTGGCCAATAGTAACCCCTAAAAAGGAAACCTGTGATTTGCACAGTTGAGCCTTGGCAGGATTAACTTTAAGACCAGCTTGTAAGAGGGCTTTTAAAACTTCTCTTACATGATTCCAGTGTACAACTTCATTCTCAGACTGAATCAGAATGTCATCTACATACTGAATTATATGATCTCTGCAAGACAATAGTGACAGGGCTTCCTGCATGTATTTATGGAATATTGAGGGGGAATCCTTATAGCCCTGTGGAAGCACAGTCCATGCATATTGTTTATTCAGCCACTGAAAGGCTGTTTTGTACTGGCATTCAAGGGCCAGGGGCAGACTCCACAACCCATTGGATATGTCTAAAACAAAGAAAAGTTTACATTTGGGGTTCAGTTTAGAGATCATTTCAGGGTATGAGGATACCACGGGCACTACAGATTTTGAAACTTGATTCAGGGCACGGAAGTCCATAGTGAGCCTGAAGGAACCCCCCGGTTTAACTATCGGCCAGGCTGGTGAATTGCATGTGGAAGAAATAGGTCTAATCAGACCCCTCTCCTCCAGTATCTTCACAATTTTAGTCACTGGTTCTATAGCCTGATGAGGTACTGGGTATTGTTTCTGTGGTGGAGGATCCTCGCCTTCCAACAGTATTTCAGTGTGCATTTTCCCACAATCTAACTTGTCTTGTGCCCAGACTGGAATATCAGCCACCTCTGAGGGAATTACACACAGATCATACTGCTGAGCTGCCTTGGTGCACTGAGTTGCTAACTGCATGGGAATGACTTCATGCACTAGAGTTTTAGAAGCACTTGAAGTTCCTGAATACTGCCACAATTTAAGATTAGCCATATCCACCACCAAATTTAACTGGTTGAGAATGTCAATTCCAATTATTTCTTTTGGTGTATTCACTATAGTGGAGGCAGTGGTTTCCAACATTTCCTTGTTTTGTTCACTGTGCACAGGGATACTTCATTTAACTGGGATAGCCACACATTTGGAAGCTGTGTCCTTAATTCCTTGAATTTCATAAATTTCCATATTTTTCTGATCTGCAGTGGGAGAAGCTCTGTTTGTAAAACTAATTCCAGCCCCTGTGTCAATCAAAGCTAGTTTATCCTGACCCCCTATTCTACTGATAACATTGGGGCATCCACAAGAGTCCAGTATCAAGGATGTTACAAGCCTTAAACTGTATTCTGGGCCTGTATCTGTTTCATCATCCAGAGGCTCTGGAATCGAGTCCTCTGCTGAGAGAACGGAGGCAGGCTGGGCTATGAAGGCTTGAGACATTTTGATATCGGAACCCAGAAGGTCAGGACACCCCTATGCACTAGCCTTGTGTTTGTCCTGAGCTGTTCGTATGTCCTGTTTTAATTTATCTATTTCTACTTGCAGTATGTGTTTGTCCTGTTCCCATTTAATGTTCTCTTTTTCTAATCCATCTCTCTGTGCTTTGAGCTCCTGAAAGGGAATGTACCCTGAGAAATTTCTAAAAGTACCTCTGCTTTGTCCTCTCCAAGGTGTCTGTCCTCTGTATCCTTTGTCTGTGTTTTTTGTATATTGGGAGGATCCCTCAGCTTGCCACTTCTGTGCTTCTGATACTGTTATGACCTGCGAGGGCTGGGTCTTCCAAACAGACCCAATTCTGAGCATTAAAGTATCAAAAGGGGTTGCTTTAGGGTCTTCAGAAAATAACAGAAGGTGTTTTGTAATCTCAGGGGATAGCAATTCTAATAAAAATGCCTTATGTGTGCTCTCCCCATAATCTTCTGCATTGGGCCAGGACTCCTGCTCATTAAGAACTGCTTTTAAAATCCAGGCTCTATATGCAAACTCTTCCAGTGTATCATTTGGTAGAGGTGAAATAATTTTAAATACTTGCATTGGGGAACAGTGAAATAGTTTCTCAATGCCCCTTTTAACCAACTGGTATGGGTGAGTGAGAGAGCCAACTTTATAATAGTGTGGCCCCAGAGCCAGATGCATAAGTCTATCAAAGTCTGATTGTTTACTTCTGTATTTCCCTAGACCCCAGTGAATCAGAATATCAGTGGCCCATTTGCACCAGTCATTAACATTAAAAGGCATAGGGCCAGTTTTCTCAACTATCCTTTCCATGTCCCTATCTTTTAAATTGTCCTGCAGCATCACTTTAACTGGTGCTTTGAGTTCGGTACTGGGTGCCGGGTCTGGGTCATCTGAATTATCCTCCTGACACAGGTCCTGGTAATTGCTCTGTTCTGGCTGAGATAAACTATTAGGATTTTCTTCCTCTGATTCATCTTTATTTTTTCCATTCCTAAGCCCAGCTATAGATACTTCTGTATTCTTTTGTTTATAGGGTGTGTCATAGGCAGGGGGGGCTGAGGGTGAAATAGTGCAGAGCTTATATTTATTTTGTCTTTCAGAGGCCAATTCATCCTTAACGTGCCTCAATTCAAGTTTAAGTGCCTCTAATTGCTCACTAACATTTATAAAGGAATTTGTGGCTTGTATCACCTGATCCCTTTGCATAGAAATGCAAATTTGTGCCTCCTCAAGGACTTTGGTTAATTGTGTACAATGAGAAGTCAGTTCAGTATTGTCCTGTTTCATGCTAATGAGCCCCCTGCACATGCCTTGGATAAAAAGGCATTTTCTTTTATTTGTTTTCTTTTTGAATTTTTGATAATGGTTTAACATTTGCCTTTGAATATTATACCATGATGCCTCAGGGAATTCCCCTTCAAAGGGACCACCTTTTCTCTTACAGTATGTCAATACTATTTCTTTCAGTTCTTTAAAATCAAAGGCTTCCATATTTGACACTGCAGAAAGACTGTAGTTGGTACAGGGGCCTAGCTTATTATGTTTTTATTTGGTTTTATGCGACTATCTCAAATGTGCAACCTTGGAAGGAGGAATGCTCACTTTTATGAAGAAGTGAGACTTAGAATTATAGTTGGAATGGCATAAATTTTATGGGTGTTCAGTAAAGAGTATTGGCATAAAGACCATGCCTTAAAATTATACCTGAATAAAAAGTGCTTACCACCTTTTAACAGGGTGGAAGTTTAGGATGAAATTATAGTAAGAAGGGTGTTTGGAGATTAACAGAATTGTCAGTTACTGTATCAATTGCAGCAAACTTTAAGCCTGCTCTCACCAAGATACCTACTGACAGGAGACTGAGAAATAAAAGGCAAAGGGACAGGAGGTAATAGTGTTACCAGGAAAGATGTATATTGTATTCAATGAGGGACTGTTTACCTGTGTACCACTTCCAACCTAAAGCTGGACTATCTCTCTGTCTTTTCTTAGCAGCTCAAATACTAGAGAAAAATCTGTGCCTTGTAACAAACTGTAACAAGCCTCTACATACAAATAAGAAAATTGCAAGCCACTCTATGTAATGTCCCTAGATGTAGGTAATATTAAAATCCAGGATTCTTACAGAGCCTTTTGACAATAAAAATCTCACCTTGTCTAACCCACAAAACAAATGGTCACAAGGGCTTTTGATTTTCCTGTCGCACCCTGTCTGAAATCTACTTTAATGTATCAAACAAAATTATTACTTACCCAACTGGAGATCTGCTGTGAAGTCTGAGACGGCCCCCATAAATGTAATCTTCTGGAAAATGTAATCTTTCGCCGCTGCTCTCCACTTTCGGCTACTCTCCGTTTGGTCCTGGGTTCATTTCACAGAGACACTAGGGTAAGCAGCACAAATAAGACAACCAAAACTGGTGTGGCTTGGAAAAAGAGTTTTATATAGAAATAGGCTTATTACATAGGTACAGAACAGAGTTATAAGGTTGTTACAGAGATGCATCTGTGGGTGTGTGCATGTGTGAAGTGTGTGTCAGAGTCTCATAGTAAGAAGAATATATAGAGAAAGAAAAGAACAAGGGGGGGGAGAGAGAGAGAGAAGTATGGGTCAGAGCCTCATAGTAGGAAGTGTCCCATCAACAGAGAGAGAGCTATTTATGTGTTTCTGTATTTATAGTGAAAATCTTCAGCACCTCCCCTGGTCATAATTTGGTTTGTTTGAGGTCTGCTATCACTTGATTTAGCAAGGAGGGGCTGCAGACCAATCTCATCAGGCCCAGAGACTGACATCACCAGGGGGTCAGAGCTAATCTCATCTTGTAAACTACCCTCATTAAGTTTGGAGACTGACATCACCAGAGTAACAAAGCTGCTTGAAATCCAAGGTCTGGGAAAAAGCCATGACACCTATGCTAGGCATGATGTCATGCTGATGTATGCTGACAGATATGTTTCACCCAGGCCCACTGTCCTCTCACCTGCTGCCATTATGAGAGCTTATGGACAGGGCCGGCCCATCTATTAGGCAAGACTAGGCAGTTTGTCTAGGGCAGAAGCTTCAGAGGGGGATGGTAAAGAGCAGCAGCAGTCAAAGCAAAACAATAGATTCTGACAGCCACATAAACATAAAAGAGCCCTCAGCACATTGTTTTATCTACAGGGAAAGTAGGCATAAAGCAAAGTTTTTAATATTTAAAAGTATGATGTCCAATTACACATTTTTACAGGATTGTTGATTTTAAATATCAAAATCAAAAGCAAGAGGGTAAGGTTAACAATTCCAAATAACCTTGCAACCACCCTGCTGATGGGAAGTGGTGGCCTGTTTGGCTGGAGATGATACTAAATCTCTAGGTAAGTGATCTGCCTCCCTCGAGATAAGGACCAGCCATTGTGTGAGAGCCCAAAAGGAGGTGTGTCAGCATTGGATGAGGATCCTCTGGCTACAATGGAGCCTCCCAGGTGACCCGATAGGAGAGTGGGAGATGTGGGCAGTTTTGGATATGATCTGAGGTGTTCCAGTTCACATTGGTTGAGGGAAGTTGTGGAATATCTTATGGTAAATGTGGAGATGGCTCCTGCGGGTTCCCTCGAACTTGCTGTGACTGCGATCATCTGTGTTTGCCTTTTTGAAGAAACCAATGGTAGCATCTGTGGGAAATATATGGGAGACCTTGAACGAGTTGCATAAATCACTCGCCACTTTAGCTTTGCTCATCGTAATTCATCATCTCCATTGACCACACTTGTATCTTCTCTGTTATAACCAGAGAAATCCCAGCACCCCTAACCTAGGTTTATTAAACACAGGGTTTTTGATTTGGGATTTTAACAGATTAGCACTAATAAAACACCCCAATCTCTTGGAGACTAATTTCTTTGCAAATATGTTATTATTTCTGGTGCAATGCAATGTGTGCCTTCGAGTCAGTCCTGACTCCTGTCGACCCAGAAGCTCCTGGGTTTTCTTGGCAATGTCACCAGAAGTAGATTGCCAGGCCTTTCTTCCGAGTTAATGGAGGGTTAAGTGACTTGTCCAAGGCCACAAGGAGTGCTAGTGGGAATCGAACCCTGGTTGCTTGGTTACCAAGCCAGTGTTCTGACAGCTAGGCTACTCCTCCACTCCTGGTGATAAAAATGTATTCTTGGAGCTTGAATAGCATGGTTTCCTTTTGGACACTTGATCTCTGGGAGTTTCCCGGTGTTAATTGCCTGTTTTTGGTTTGAAAGTTATGGGCAGTATCTATTATTTTTGACTGGCTGTTCTCCTTTGTTTTGGTTTCATTTGTAAATACCTGGCTTAAGGGTTTGGCTTGGTTTTCCTTTCTTTTATTGGACATTTAATATATATTGTTTCTTTATTTCTTCTTTCTTGGCATGGTTTTGTGTCCGTTGGGATGGATTTCTAGTGTACTTTAGTCAAGCTGTGCTTTGTAATGTTTATATCTTTGATAAATAGCTTTAAAAACCCTTCAAGATTAATAACCTTAGGCATGGTTAACACAGATCTAGGTTGCTCATGTAGGAGAGACACAGCTGATTTCAGGGCAGCATCAGCCATGGAAAATCCTCTTGAAGCAAACCCATAAGGTACAGAGGCACTGCAGTCTTTTTCAGCATGTCTCTGTTTGACACCTGCATTCTCCTGTGGCTCTGTGGCCACCTCACACGTTGGCATCTCAGCTGCTCCTGTCTGAGATCTCCCTGGTCTCAGATACACACCAGCATGGATGATATCAGCCAGAGCCAGGGAAAACGCTCTTTGCTTTCTGGGGATCAGGTTCTGGGGAAGAAGACACTGCTCAGAACTGAGAGTGAGTTACATGTTCAAGGGTCACTGCAACTCTCATTTTCCTGTTATCCTAAACATGGAAGTTCCCAGACCACCTGAAGAACCAGATGCTCGATAACAATCCACATGCACATCCATCAGTCCAGGGTGGAATAGCTGTGAGGATGGACACCACCAGTTAAGAGCAAGATTTGCCTTTATGCTTCCTTACAAGAAATCTTTAAATCTGAAAACAAAGTCTTCCAGTGAGATGCACCGCATGTCTATAGAACAGTCATCTTGGATCTCATTACATCCTTCATTCAGCTTCTTAAAAGCAAGAACAGAGATTTTTCTTGATAATCTTTGCATTAAACCAGTTTCTGACCAATACTGAGCCCAAGTGCAAAAAGCTAATGAATGTATGTGTTACCCAGATAATTGTGAGAGAGTCTTCCTCTCCAACTAGCCATAACCACTAAATTTTAGTCACACAGAACTGACTAAAGTTTTACCAGAACATAGGTATGCGTTTTTATACTGGAAAGTTTGTGTGTGCGGTCGTTTATCTAGAAAAAATGTACCTATATAAGGGGAAGAGGACAATTTAAACCCTGAAGATTTGTTGTTGGATAAATCTTTTGAATATCAAACCCTAGCAGACTATTTCCATGATAAAGTGCATAAGATTACCCTTCAATTCCCCACTAAATCTTCTTCACCCCCTCTTCCCCCTCTCCATTACCAACTTTTCCCCTCAACCTCTATCACCCTTTTCATCCTTTTCTAAAATCTCTCTTGAGGAAACCTTTCTTCTTCTTTCCTCATATAAACTCACTACCTGTTCTTCTGATCCTATCCCCACCCAACTCCTCAACTCCATCTTCGCCATCATCCTTCTTTCAGTTGGTGTACCTCAAGGGTCTGTTCTGGGCCCTCTCCTTTTCTCTCTCTACACCCAGCCCCTTGGTGCCCCAATCTCTTCCCATTGCTTTCAGTATCATTTTTATGCTGATGACTTTCAAATCTATCTACACCTGACATCTCTCCTTCGTTCCAAACTCGTATCTTTACTTGCTTATCTGACATCACTGCCTGGATGTCTTACTGCCGCCTAAAATTGAATATGGCTAAAACTGAATTTCTTATTTTTCCTCCTAAACCCTCCTCGCTCCTTCCTCCTTTCTCCCTCACTGTTGACAACACTCTTCTTCCTGTTTCCTTGGCCCACAACCTTGGGATCATCTTTGACTCCTCCCTTTCCTTCTCCACACATATAATTAAAACCTATTGCTTTTCTCTACACCATTAACAAAATTTGCCCCTTCCTCTCTGGACATACTACTAAGGCTCTTGTCCACTCTTTGGTTACCTCCCATCTTGACTATTGCAATCTCCTAAGGCCCAGATGTTAGGAAGGGGCGCTCTATTAGATATGCTTAGGACTCAGGAGATCTGGATGTTTTCAGAACTGTACAGATGTTTGCATTAATATCCAGGAGAATGACTAAAGTTTCTGAAAAATGTCTATATTTTAGGCTCTATCTGGAGCTCTGCAATATGTGAATAAGCCTGCCGTGCCAGCTTCCAATGTCACTAGCAGCAAAGACTGAGTAAGATCTAGTCTATTGGAAGGCTGCTGGGGTGGAGCACTGGAAGGGAGGGAGTGAGTTGGAGAAGTTCCTGTGCTGTGCATGTGAGGCTTCTGCATGAGGTAGGGGTTGACCTTGAAGAAACCCACTGTACCAGGCATGGGGACTGTCCTGGAAGAAGGGGATGCGAAGAAGAGGCAGAAATGGGAAAGGGATGTGGAAAAGTGTGAGGGGGCTGCTGAAGACTGAGAAAAAAAAGCTGCAGCAACAACAAGAATTTTAAATGAGGATGGGCAGAGCTGATGAAAGGAGGGGCACTCACTGAGTAAGCACATGAGCAGCACAACACCAGACATATTTGTATGCAGGGCTATGCCAAGGGCTGTGTGAGCAGTGCGGCCACACAGGGCACAAGCAAGGAAAGGACGCTGATGTCAATACTGGGTTTCCAGGAAGCCCAATAAGAGTGAGTTCCTACATGCATCTGGTTGGGGTGAGAGGGCACCAGGTGTGCTAGTCACACAGGGCACATTTCTAGCTTGGTATGGTCCTGTGTGTGTCTTTGGAACACTTGTCCAAGTTTAACAATGGAGACAGATTCTGGATGTTTACTTTCATATTTCAGCACTTTTTGTGTATTTGGATCTGATGATGCTGTTAGGTAGGCCTGGAGGCCTGTGATAGTAGCTTTGTATGTGTAATCAAGCTCTATGAGGCCTAGTCCCCCTTCAGCTCTAGGAATGTAGTCTTGGTATACACCGATTCTTGTAAATTATCTCATGGGCATGGAGGAGTTTTCTTGTTCACACATCTAGCTTTTCAAGATCTTTAAGAGGCCAGTCTACAGTCCCAAAGCTGTATGTGAGTACAGGAATTGCCAGTTGATTGATGGCTTGTATCTTATTCCGTGGATGTTAAGGCACTTTTCAATAATGATTTTAACCTTCCATAGTATTCTTTACTGATCTTTTCTCTCAACAATTTCTGCTTGAGTGACGTCCCTTCCTCTACTCCAAGATATTTATATATGAACATAAGAACATAAGATATGCCATACTGGGTCAGACCAAAGTCTATCAAGCCCAGTATCCTGTTTCCAACAGTGGCCAATCTAGGTCACAAGTACCTAGCAATTCCCCAAAAAGACACTGGTTCCACAATGCTTGTATTGGGTCAAGAAGTGAATATTCTGGGTCCCCTTTAATAATGGTTTATGGACCTTTCCTCCAGGAACTTGTCCAAACCTTTTTTAAACCTAGATATGCTAACAGCTTTTACTATATCCTCCAGTAGCAAATTCCAGAGTTTGATTATACATTGAGTGAAAAAATATTTTCTCCTATTAGTCTTAAATAAGTTTCCTGTTCAGGTTCCTTGGTGTCACAACCCTCAACCAGGGAGATGTTTTCTGTTTTGCTCAATTTCCCTCTAAAAAAGAATTGTCTTAGCACATTTGTCTAGGCCAAAAGTAATCTTGATGTTATCAGAAAAGCTTTTCACTACACAGAGTTGCTCTGCTAATTTTTGGTCACTGGAACTGTAGAGTTTCAGGTCATCTACAAATAGTAAATGGGATGTTATCTCTGGGTTGTTACCTTCTTTAGGATTCAGGCTAAATCCATTTTCCAAAGAGCTGATGAGAGTACTCATTGGATTAAGTGCCATACAAAACAAAAGTGGTGGCAAGGAATCTTCCTGAAATATTCCTTACTGGATTCTGATGTTAGAAATAATGTACTGACTACCTTCATACTTCAAAAATAGGATAGTCTACCACATTGTCATGGTAAACTTAATGTACTCAATCAAACCAGGATTTATCTTATACATCTTAAGGAAAATTATTATCCAAGAATGTGGGATGCTGTCAAAAGCTTTCTTATAATCAATCCATGCTATACTGAGATTTTTGCTTTTCTTAGCACTGGCCATGATATCCTTATTGATCTTTGGTTCCACATGCTCCCCTCTTATTGCCTTTTAGCTCTATTGCCATGATGTTATCGGATTCGATATGATCATATATTCTGTTTGTTTCTATTGCAGTGAACAGCTTATAGATTGTAGGTCGACAAGTTATGGCCTGTAGGTTTTTTTTTTTTAAATTATTTATTTATTTATGAAATTTTCCATATAACCAGAAAAATTACAATTACAAGCCATAGTAATCCACAGCCCAAGAAAATAACACCAAAAGAAAATAAGTTACAATGCACTAGTCCACATCACGGAGGTACTTTAAAAATATTAAGAAAAGAAAAAAAACAAAAAACGACCCTGAATGGTCTCTCTATTAATGAAAACTCCTTTTAACTTATCAGTGAACTTAGAAACTTTAAACAATACAGACAAAGTAAATTAGGTCTTACTGTCAAGAAAAGCCACCAATTCATCTACCTTAAGAAATATATATCTCTTCCCTTGATAAACAATATGACATTTACATGGGAACTTTAAATAGAACGAGGCACCTAGGGCCTGAGCCCGAGGGCGATGTTCTAGGAAAAGCGTACGTCTCCTCTGGGTGTCCCTAGAAACATCCGGAAACATTTGAATTATATACCCACAAAATTTTTCATCCTTTTTTTAAAAATATGCTCGCAGGACTCTGTCTTTATCTAATTCTGAAACGAACTTTACCAAAAGAGTAGCCCTTGAGGGTATAATATCGTCATCAGATTCAATAAATTCTGAGATGTCCAACGGAGATGAGACAAGCTGCCCCAGCTGAGGGGCTGCCTCACCTCCCTGGACATCTCTGTCAATCTTACCCTGAGGTACATAATAAAGCATAGAAATCAAAATCGATTCAGAATCAGTAAACTGCAAAATCTCCTTAAGATATTTACGCAATAAAATCAACGGAGACAGAAAATGAGTCTTTGGAAAATTTAACAACCGCAAATTGTGAGATCTTAGAACATTTTCCAAAAATTCATCCTGCCGATGTAGTAATGCAGCATCTGCAACAGACTGTTCAAAGGAAAGTTTATACGATAAGGATAATGAGTCTTGAGCCTCCACCTGTCTTTCCAGAGACAACATCCGATCCTCATGATCTGATAACTTTGATACCGTCTCTTTAGAAAATTCAGAAATCTTCTGCAGGGAAGTACTCAAAGCTAAGTCCATTCGAGAAACTATCACCCAGATATCCTTTAGGGAAACTTCCAAAGGGGTTGAATCAGCTTCCAATCTCAAGGGAAAAGTTAAAACAGCAGGCATAGGTGGAGGCAAATTCAAATCAGAATCAACACGAAGAAAGGAAGATGGCAGTAAGGCCGTACCTTGATCAGCGTGCACCAGGGACCCACCCTGAGACGCCGATCGAGATAAACATTTAAGTTCATCGATGGGAGGAGTTAAACCCGATTCGCTTAGAGAAGGAGTAGAAGAAACAGAACTCACGGTTGATGTATTCATCGAGCCAGCCATCGATAACAGCACAGGTGCAGATACAGACACCTCTTGCACCCGCAGATGAGCATCCATCGGGCCCGTGATCTTTACTGCCTTCATTTGGGCAGCCGGCGGATATTTCTTCTTTCTCTTACCCATAACAAGGGTAGGTCTTCAATTTCCTGCTTGCTCTTTGACTCGACGCTCCTGGATGGTTGTTGGCTGCAGAAGCAGTGCTGATTGGTTGCTGCTCTGCTCCCGGGGCTTTAAAATCCATTGCCCTACCGCGGGATGCTGAGGTCTTCAATTTCCTGCTTGCTCTTTGACTCGACGCTCCTGGATGGTTGTTGGCTGCAGAAGCAGTGCTGATTGGTTGCTGCTCTGCTCCCAGGGCTTTAAAATCCATTGCCCTACCACGGGACACTGTCGCGGGCGTCCCTGTGGGGTGTGCCCGAAGGGGCGTGACCAAAGGGGCAGGCCACACCCCTTTGGCGCCCCTTCGGCGTACGTCGGCGTGAGAAGGTGTTCTCCCCCTTGTTATGGCCTGTAGGTTTTGGGAATATTACCTGGGTCCACCTTTGGAAGTCATTTCTAGCTTGGTTTGGTCCTATATGTGTGTGTTTGTGTCTTCTGGGGCAGCAGCTCTGAATGAGTTAGTTTTAAACCTACCACAACAGTAATAATGAACCTCTCTCTTAAGCCAGAGTACATGGAGTATGATCTCAATCTCTCTCCCATGTGGAATCTGTGTGTTCAGATATGATACCTGAATGAAACCTTTATTATACTCAGTGAATGTGAAAGCTTTTGTTTATGTGTGCAGGGTTGTGCAAGCAGTTTGACTGCAAAGGGTGCAAGTAGAGAAAGGATGCTGATATTACCACTGGGCTTCCAGGAAGCTCAAAAAGAGTGAGATACTGCACGTGGCTGGGGCAGAGGGGGGGGGGGGCATGGATGTAGTTTTGCATACATAGATTGCATATTCATTATGGTTATCTTTACTGAAAAACACTAGATGGATAGGAAGCCAGTATATCAAACAGGCAAGGGATGAGGGTGCTCCCAAGATACTCAAAGAGGGAGCAGAGGTTCTCATTCAATGGCTTTGCTGAAAAAACAGAAAAACAACATAGTCCAAGCAAAAATTGTAGCTGTTTAATTATTTAGCCTGGCACTCTAAGATAAAAAAATACTGACACCTATAAATATATATTCTGAAAAAACAAAGGAGATGTAAGGTGTTCACGTGCCAAGGGACAAAAAGTAAAAGAGAACACCGAAATATAGTTCTCTCTTTTTTCTTTGTGAACATCTATTTTGCGTCCAATACAACCCCTCCTCCAAACTAAGTGCAGAGCAGAACTAGGACATTTCACCAGAGAACCCAATGTACAAGAAAAAATATCTGTTTCTGGTGTCATCTCATTAGCAACTTCTCCAGTACCAGGCAGATTGTGAACAAACACAAAATCCTACAAAAGTCGCTGAAGACCTATAAAGCAAATCTACCATTTCATACTGACACCAGCTTCTAAAATTAACACTATAAGGAGCCAACCCCTCATGTAATCTGTCATTTCATTGGCTCCCTATCCATTGCCATATGCAGTTCAAACATCTCCTGACCTATACTGTAAGTGCATTCTTCCTGCTGCTCCTCACTACTTCCTCTCTTATCTCTCCCTACACCCCTCCTCGGGAACTCTGTCCGCTCTTCTGGCAGATCCCTTCTATCTGTGCCCTTTTCTTCCACTGCCAACTCCAGATTTCAATCTTTCCACCTTGCTGCTTCTTGAGCCGGGAATGAACTAGCTGAGTCAGTACATCAGGCTTCATCTCTGGCCCTTTTCAAATCCAGGCGAAAATCTCACCTCTTTGAGGCTGCATTTGGATAATGATCTGCTTTCTTTCCTGCTCTCCAACTGTGTTTCCTTACCAGCCTAGTCCCCACTGTTGTGCTGTCTTGACTAGACTGTAAGCTTTGGTGAGTAGGGATCGTCTCTTACCTGTCTCTGTACATTGCTGCATATGCCTTGTAGCTCTATACAAATGATTAGTAGTAGTACCCAGAAAAGGCCCACTGCAATATTCCCCATGTCCAGCATCTGCTTTCTCTCCCACTATACCCCCTATCCTATGTGCAGCATCTGCCCCCATTCTATATCCACCATGTGCTGTCTATCCCCTTATATCCTCCATCCTATGTGCAGCATCTGCCCCCATTCTATATCCACCATGTGCTGTCTATCCCCTTATATCCTCCATCCTATGTCCAGCATCTGCCCCATTCTATATCCACCATGTGCTCTCTATCCCCTTATATCCTCCATCCTATGTCCAGCATCTACCCCCATTCTATATCCACCATGTGCTCTCTATCCCCTTATATCCTCCATCCTATGTCCAGCATCTGCCCCCATTCTATATCCACCATGTGCTCTCTATCCCCTTATATCCTCCATCCTATGTCCAGCATCTGCCCATCACCACCTACCTGTGTCTTGCATCTGACTTCCACCTCCTGCACTGTGTGTCCAGTGTCTGCCACTTGTCATCCCCTCAACACTTCTCATTTAGCATCTGCCCTTTGCCCTCCTACCTTGTGTCCAACATTTGTCCAGCACTTCCCTTCCAGCCATTCTACCCCCTTCATGTCCATCTGCCTAGCATTTTCCTTTGAGTCATTCCATCCCCTCCCTTCCCTTCATGTCCATCTGCCCAGCATGTATTTATTTTATTTTAAAACTTTTTTATACCACCATATGCACACACATTCAAGGCGGTGTACAATAACTAAAAGAAGTACAAAAATACAAACCCAACCTTCCCCCATCCATTGCCTAAATTAAATACCTCAAGTAACACAAATGAAAAATAAACTCACTCAACATTCACCAAATGAAACTTTGAACCTTCAGCATAGTTATATTCAGACTCTGCTATATCTTCAAGAAGGTCTCAGACAAAAAGCAGCACCTCATCTTGGACTAAATTCTAGTCCTAATATAGTGCTTTTTAGCATCAATGACCTTCAAAAAATTGGATTGGTTTAATTATATTACAAAGATTGTTTTTCTGCCAGTGAGAGAAGACCACACGATCTTAACTTTTGTTTTAAGAAGTACTTGGCTTCATTATTCATATGTTTCACGGGATCACACTCTCAGCTTCACAAAGATCCCAATGCCATATTTTAGGCACCCGTGCGTTTCACAGAAAGTTGTTTCTTCAGGGGATCACCAACCACCACCTCATACTAAAAATAAAATAAAAACCAAATCAATAACTTATAACTCGTTCTATGTTTCGAAAATACTTCAAATGATGTTCAACACCGGACTATAAATCACAATCAAACCTGTAACTGGATGCTGCACACGTATCTGGAAGCCAAGCTATTGCACACCTTCAAAATCCTACTCTCCCTGCTTAGGCTAAAACACGCCGCGCATGCGGTCTATAGTGTTGTTCCTAATTTAAAGGTCTATTCTTCTCCATACGTTCACAAGGGTCCACCCCCAAAGCATCTTACATCACAGGACACATTTAAAGTGAAAAAAATGAAAAAAATAGTACAGCTTCAATCATTAAACCAGCATCCACATAACGACTCACCCGAATCCTCATAAAATTTTCCCGTCCAGAGTATTATCCAGTTACTCTAAAGGAATCATCTAATTTCAATCCTCAAAGATCTTCATCATCTTCATTCATATACACGATGACCATTCAAGCACCGTATTCAGCCCCATAGGGGAGATCGAATCTAAAATATAAATCCATCTTTGTTCTTTTATTAATAAAGCTTGTTCCAATGATATTCCCATTGTGCTGTTATCAACTCTATCAAGACAAAAACTCCGTAACTGCTCAAAAATATGTCCTTTAGTAAGGCAATGTTGTACCAGTGGTGCCTCCATCACTCTACATTTCAATTGACTCTGGTGCTCCCGTATCCTTGTTTTAAACGATTGGATGGTCTTACCTACATAAATCAATTCACAGGGGCACTTTATTACATATACCACACTCGATGAATCACAAGTGGTACTTTTTTTTAACTTATATGTCACTCCGTTATGCTTAAAAGACTCTATTTCCATACTGATGTCACAGATGTCACAACTGCCACATTTTCGATGACCAGTCACTGCAGCAGAAGAGGTGACAGACCTCAAAGGTCTCAAAATTGCAGGACTTATTTGCTATTTTAAATTTTGGCTTCTGCACCACACACAGCGTACTTTTTTATTCATCAATCCAGGGACTGCTTGAAGAATATTACTGTTTTTTAAAAGATTTTTTGTATCCCAAAACTTAAAGGCGAATAATGAGTAATCAAATTAATCTGGTTTGATTCCAAATCAGTCTTTTTATACTTTTTCCGAGTTTCCAATAGAAGGTCACGATCATTATACAATGCCCGAATATATGCACGATTGATCACCCTTTTAGGATTTCCTCTTTCCTGAAAACCCCTTGTTAATTGCATAGACAGTTTTTTAAATTCCTTCACATTCGAACAATTCCTCCTATATCGTAGAAACAACTTTCTGTGACATGCACGGGTGCCTAAATATGGCATTGTGATCTTTGTGAAGCTGAGAGTGTGATCCCGTGAAACATATGAATAATGAAGCAAAGTACTTCTTAAAGCAAAAGTTAAGATCGTGTGGTCTTCTCTCACTGGCAGAAAAACAATATTTGTAATATAATTAAACCAATCCAATTTTTTGAAGATCGTTGATGCTAAAAAAAAAGCACTATATTAGGACTAGAATTTAGTCCAAGATGAGGTGATGCTTTTTGTCTGAGACCTTCTTGAAGATATAGCAGAGTCTGAATATAACTATGCTGAAGGTTCAAAGTTTCATTTGGTGAATGTTGAGTGAGTTTATTTTTCATTTGTGTTACTTGAAGTAATCACTCAAGAAGTGACCAATATACTATTTGTCTGAATTAGATACCTGCCAAGCCAAATGTAGCCAAACATTGCCTGCCCAAACTTAAGGAGGAAATAAAAAAGTCTTGCACGCCTTCCCAGTACCTCCCCTCCCCTCCCCCCCTCCACTGCTGCTTTATCTATGCCTGCAGCGGCATTGGCAGGCCGAACTCCGATTTAGAAAAAAAAAACACCTTGAAAAGAACGCAGTTGCTTGCAAGGAAGGTGGGGTCTGGTCCCGCCCCTCTCTCCTCTCTGACACAAGCATGCTTCAGAGAGGGGCAGGAGTCGGGACTGGAACAGCCTTCCTAGCAAGAAACTGCGGTTTGTTTTTAAACTGGAGATCAGAATGCCGATGCTGCTACAGGCACGGAAAAAGCAGTGGCACTAGTGTGGGAAGGGAGGGCAGGCTGGCGCTGAATCGATGGAGAGCCAGCTTGTTTGGGGGGAGGGGGGAATGTCCCCCCCCCCCCTCCGCAAAGTACACCCCCAGAAGGAGGCACCAGATTCTTTAGCCGCACAGTGCATTTCTAGCTTGGAATGGTCCTGTAGGTGTGGATCATGTTTTTGTGTCTTTCTCTGATGGGGATAGTGTCTTATAAATAGAATTTCCTGTTAAAAATTTGAGCAGCTGAAGTCCACTTATACATGTACCGATGTGCACACTAAATGGAAGGATGTTTACTCGGGTAACTAAAGCGTTATCTGGGCAGATTCCTTTTAAAACTGGCTTAATACTACTTTCACTCTGTCTTTATCCTTTCAGAGGCACTGAAGAAAGCTAAATATAATTGTCTTCTGCGTCTTCCTCTTGTAAAGCTTTTTTGACACTTCAGCATTCTAGATGTACACCTTAGACGCATTGTCTATCAGTCTCACTCGCTGGGGCTCCTCCTTTGGCATTTCTTGTTTGTACCAGAGGCAAACAGAAGATGAAAATGACTTGCCCAGCTTATTTGATTCTCAGACCAGTACAAAGCATGTGCTTGCCCACAACCTCTTACCGCCATCACACCAGTGCTGCTACTTCTAAACAGAGACGTGGTGGGCCATATTCCTGCCTCACACACACAAGCACATGCACAATGAAGTTAGGCCATCTCAGTCGACAGCAGCAGCACAGGAACATAACAGACCTAGAGGAGGTGTCGGTATCTGCACTGCCTTGTGCCCATCCATGTTAACCTCAGATCCCACCAAAAAAAATCAGTCCTGGCTTTGCCACTCCTTCTGGAGAGATGAACTGTAGGGTGAAGGCCTGCAATGAAGATTGGCATGGGGGGGGGGGGGGGGCGGGAAAAAAATTAATGTGGCTACGGGGAGCAGGTGGTTTGAGAAAAAAAGTAAATGGGGTCCTAGGGCCCAGTATAGTGTTAATCCAGCCCTGCTCATAGCAGCTGTAGACAGAGCCTGTGAAAGGTCCGTTGTGCAAGAACTGAGTCATCAAATACTTTCTGCTTGTTTACTCAAATAGAGAGATTAATGTTTTCCCACATAACAATTTCTATGACGTACATTTGCAGAGGGCAATAGCTTCAGGTTTTTTCTCTTTTTGGAAAGGAAATGTTTGAACAAGAAGCTTAGCAGATTACTCCATATCATAAAGGCCAGGCAGAGCCGCGTCCTGGTTTTACCTCCTGTTGCATCTATGAAAAGAGAGAAAAGTGTTTGCAATGATAAAATGTAGTTCCGGCAATTGCCTCTTCCTCCCCTCCCCATCTCAGGCCCACCTTGAACTCACCTGTCACTCTGCAATTTTTTTTCTAGGCCCCGCCTTATGGAATTCGCTCCCACTATCGCTTCGCACTGAATTATCCCTCCCCCGTTTCAAAGCTCTCCTTAAAACTCATCTCTTCTGCCAGGTCTTTGATATCCCCTCTTCCACCGATGGTGCCACATCCCCCAGCCGCGCCCCCCACTTTTCATAATATCCTCCCCTCATATTTTCATCTGCTCCTCTGCCCCTTTCCCTTCCCTGTCCCTTGTCACCATGTTCTTTCTCTGGACCTGTCTCTGCTCTCTACCCTTTTCGGTTTTGTCTATCCCTGTCCTGTCTATTGATGGCGTTCCTTTCTGACTTTATTTTCAGTAGCCTCTATCCATTTTGTATTGTACACCGCCCTGACGCCCCAGCATGGGTGGTTTATCAAACTCTGCTAATAAAGATAACGATAAAGATGCCAGCAGGGATGATCTGAGCCTTTTCTGTTTTTGCTCCACTGCATGCATGTTTTAAAAGGAAAAACAGGACTGTGTCTCCATGCAAAAGCAAGCAATGTGGGCCTTTGAGTCAGTGCTGACTCCTGGTGACTGGAAGTAGATTGCCAGGCCTTTCTTCCGAGGCAATGGGAGGGTTAAGTGACTTGCCCAAGGCCACAAGAACTGCTAGTAGGAACTGAACCCTGGTCTTTTGGTTACCAAGTCAATAGTCTGACCATTAGGCTACTCCTGCATCTCCCTGTATATGCCAGCAAAACCAGAACATCCAAACACAGCAGATAATGGCCGATGAAGACCAAGGGGGTAATTTTATTAGGAGCTGCATAAAGATACCTGCCATTAAGGCACATAAATCACCTGTTTTACATATGTGAATGTATATTTTAGCTGTTTGCAGTTCTCTAAGTATGCACATCAGGCCGATGGTGCTTACTTCCACATTGAGCTGTGCACATGGGCGGGGCACAAATTCACACGTGTGTTCTTGAAAAATCTAGGCACGGTCATTTACAGCAGGAGTTGGTGTAAGTGATTGTGTCTAGATCTGTGATGCATATCCCACCACTTATAAAGTCAAGCATGCACTATTGACCTACAGAAAACACACTTTAAATAGGCATTGGCTGGCTGGAGTAAGGATGTGGATAGATCGGTGGAGGAGAAGATTGAGAAATGGTTCAAAGTGACTAGAGATACTTTAGAGAAAACAGTTCCAATAAGAATCTGTATGATTCGTACAGGGGACCATAGGAGTAGTATACGGATAGTTTATGATGCGAAAACAAAGGGTTAAAAAACTGAAGAGTACTTGGATGAAAAAAAGATCTGAATTACATAGGAAAGAGTGGAGAAAGGAGGATAACATGCCTAGCTAATATTCAACTTGCCAAAAATACTTAAGATGCTGAAGAAATTGGTAAGGCAGGAAATACATCAAGGGTGTTATGTAGAGTGGTTCACAGTATAACTGGGCAAGGTGAAGTGGCAGGACAGTTAGCTATTAACAAAGAAGAGGCTGATAGGATGGCAGAGTTTTCCTTACAGGAAAAAGAAAAATAAGGGGTTACTTAGGTGTGATATTAATAAAGAGGTGAAGAACAGTAAACAGGGAAGTGGTTTTGAATGAATTACACTCTTATAGCCCTGACAATGGAAAGATTGAAAGTGCTTTTGAAAGCATCGAATGATACTTATTTCTCATTAGAAGAAGATGACAATACAAACGTTTAAGAAATGTTCTGATAGCATGTTGAATTGGATGAAAGAATTAATAAGGAGGAAGTGGTTCCAGCAAGGTTGAAAGAATTAGTGGAGCTCCTTCCTGTTGAAAAAAGAAGGAGCTGATAGTTTCTTTGAACATTTTTGTCCTATTTCCAATGTACCTATGGGCCCTGTTTACTAAGTATTCTCCCCATATGCTCAAAATGGGAAAATTCTTTAGTAAACAGGCCCCTATATTAGCAGCGATCACAGAAAAGGAGGCGTGTTTTCAGAATAGCAGATTTCTGGACGGTTATAATTTGTTGGATGAAGGACAGGGTGGTTTTCTGTTTGGCAGTGAAACCAAAATCTTATTGGCTGCCATGATGGATTGTATCTGCTATTACTTTGATGCAACTAGTCCAGAGCTGTTGCTATCCCTGAGCAATGCCAACAGTTGGTTCTGGTCTAAAAAGCATTATTGGTCCTGGGAAGTACCACAGGGTCCCCCTCCCCCTTTTCACCAGTGTAATTTAGCATTTATTCCCAACCATTATGGGGATTGGTACGTAGTCTCAGAGTCCAAGGGCCTGATATTCAGTGGCCGTGGCCAGCCATCACCACTGAACTAAAAACTTGGATATTCAATGCTGATAACCGGGCAGCGACTCAATATTGCCACTGCCTGTTTATCACCGGGCGCTGCCTCCGCTCCACTCCAGGACCCCCTGATGCTAGCCAGCAACTTAATATTGGAATGTCTTACCACTGGAATTGAGAAATGATCTGAATTATTCTCTTTACTGCAAAAATTTGAAAACTCTACTATTTACCCGGTTTGAAGCAGT
The DNA here is from genome assembly GCA_033557465.1 of Ichthyophis bannanicus. Classification (NCBI taxonomy): domain Eukaryota; kingdom Metazoa; phylum Chordata; class Amphibia; order Gymnophiona; family Ichthyophiidae; genus Ichthyophis; species Ichthyophis bannanicus. The sequence continues at coordinate 734,113,531 of CM066033.1, read as the reverse complement.
GGGATAGCGTATCTGCTGTAGGATTATGCTTGTAAAATGTTACCATTAGTTTGTTCTGAATTACTGTTTGCCTACCTGCGGTGGGGGGGGGGGGGGATTTTGGGGGTTTTATTATGCTCTGTTAATTTATGATTTGTTTTCTATGTAAAATTTTATTGTATTATGTTGTATTTTACTCCGTCAAGTGGGCTTAAACAACCTGAAAAGAGAGACAATTCAGAAAATTTAACTTAATTAAATCCTGGCTAGAAGTGCACACAAGTTCCCTTACTAAATACAACACTCAGACGCTCCCCTTCCCAGATCTTACCACCAGGATGTGAAGCATCTAAGACCAGCAAGTCTGATGCCTGAACATGTGATCACCTGGATAACTGTGGCCTTACTGGATGGTACCCAGCTACTACCAATCTGCTGTCATTGACCTTGTTGGTTTTTGGGGAATTGCACTCTGTTGGTTCCAAACTGGCAGCCCTTGTGACCTGCAATGTTGCTAAGTTCACGGTCAGTGCAAAATGATTAGGTATCCTAAGCAAACTTTTAATTAACTTTCAGGCCCCTAGAGCACCCCTTCCCCCCTGAAATTTTGATAATTAAACTCAACAATCATGCTCATCCCAACACCATCCCTCTGAAACAATTCTGTAAAAACACATAATTGGATGTCACAGTTTTGAATCCCTTTACTTCATAGATAGATAGCTGTAGAGCAGCTACTGAATATCAACCCGAGATACACACATGCAGAACACACACACACACACTGCTGACTGGCGCATTCAATGGCAGTCTCTGGACAGTGCCGGTGAATGATATGTCTGGCCACCTCGGCTTCTGGATAGTTCAGGGTGGGCATGACTGGAATGCTGAATTAACCATTGACGGCAATGTTCAGCTTTGTTTGGATCCTGATCCCTTTATTCTCCTGCTTATCACTTATCTGTATCTTGCCGTTCCCCTTGAAGTCCCCTAGTCCTCAGTTGTTGTGTGGTCCGTCTTGAGTAGATTGTAAGCGCTGATGAGCAGGGACTGTCTCATGCTTGTCATGTGCGGTGCTGCGTACCCTTGTAACACTATACAAATGATAAATAGTTGTAGTAGTACCACTATATGGATAGCTATTGGCACAGGTTAGGACAGAAAAAAGTGGCCCTAATGTCTATCCAGCTGGCCTAGCCATAAAGCGGTACTGAAAATCCCTGCTATTCCGCTAGTGCTGACGCTGGCCACATTGCCCAGATATTCAGCACCGGCCACTATCTGGATACGGGACTGAACATTCAGGGAGACATTCAGCAGTCGGCCTTTAAAATGGAACCAGATATTCAATGCCAGGGCCGTATCTGACCACCAGCATTGAATATCTGGGTTGCCCAGACTGCCTGTTTGTAATCTGGTCAGCAGTGATGTTCTGCCACTGGTTGGATTGCAAAACTAGTGAAAGTTAGGATGGACATTATTCAGTGGAGGTTAACTGGGCAATGGTTGAATATCGCCGGCTGTCCCCGGACTGCCCCAACACTCACTAGTCAGTGTCGGGGCGTTCTGCTGAGCTCGGAGGGATATTTAGTGGTACAAAACAGGTATGTGCCACTAAATTTCCCGTTCAACAAGTCTGAAAACCGTGTTAATCCCTTGAAAATGCTCCCTCAGTTTTTATTTAGCTGTGGTAGCTGATATAAAAAAAATGATGACTGCCATGGCTGAATATTGATCTGAAATATATGCACAACACACACATATAATGAGAACAATTTTTCCTCTGGGTAAAAATACACATTAATGGCTCTTGGAGTTAGAGAGACTGTTAAGGCCATTGTTTTGCTTTAGTAACATAGTAAAAGATGGCAGAGAAAAAACAAATCAGTCTGTCCAACAGTGATTCGTCCACTTTGGGTAGAAGCACATACAGAATCACATATGGAACCCAATAACCATGTCTCTTGCGTAACCTATTAGACTCATACCATTGTCTTTTAGAGTTGCAATTGCTGCACCTATCAAATGACCCAGTGCTTCATTTCCATCCTTTACCAGTGGGCATCTGTTTATCCCTTGCTTTTTAAAATTCTGCTACTGTTGTTTCTAGCACTTCCTCTAGGAGGGTTTTCCAGACATCTACCATCTTTTCCAGCAAAACATATTACCTGATACTGTTCCTGAGTCCATCCCCCTCGGAGCCTCATATGATGATCCGTACTGCTAGAGAAACATAGAAACATGACAGCAGAAAAAGACCAAATGGCCTATCTAGTCTGCCCTTCCATATAACTACAATAGTCCCCTTTTTGCCTTTAGAGATCTTTTGTGTTCGTCCCATGCTTTTTTGAATTCAGATACTGTCGTCATCTCTACCACCTCCACTGGAAGACTATTTCACGTATCTGCCACTCTTTCCATAAAGAAATATTTCCACATATTACTCCTGAGAATATCCCCTTTCACTCTCATCCCATGTCCCCTCATAGCAGAACTTGCTTTCAATCGAAAAAGGCTCTCCTCCTGTGCATTTATGCCACAGAGGTATTTAAACATCTCTGTCATATCACCTCTATCCCGCCTTTCCTCTAAGGTGTACATAATAAGATACTTAAGTCTGTCCTTATGTGCTTTATAACGAAGACCACTAACCATTTTAGTAGTCAGCTGCCAAATTCTCAATCGTTCTTCAAGCTTAGCTAGAACCTTCCTCTATTCTATTTATCTATTTCTTAGCTAGAACCCTCCTCTATTCTAGTTATCTATTTCTTAGCTAGAACCCTCCTCTAATCTAGTTATCTATTTCTTCCTGGGTGTCTACTCTATTGCAGATTTTGGTATCATCTGCAAAGAGGCAAACCTTACCCGACAGCCCTTCCATATTTCTAATATGTCTCTGTTATTTAAATGTCCCTGTCTTTCCTTTCCTCTATAGAGTACATATTTAGATCCCTGGGCTTCATCTCAGATGACTTCTGATGCGGACCTCACAGCATTCTTATAGCGCTTTCCTCTACCCTGTCAAACTTACGTCTGTCCTCTTTGAGCTACATCTTCCAGACCTGAACTTAGAGGCATGATAACCGCCCCTTTTCTGCTGATTTGAATGTAACCATCCTTTGCCCTTCCCCCCAGAAGCTTCTGTCCTCCCTTCATTTGCTCCTTGTTTTCTTCTTTAAACAAAGACTGATGGGCTGCCGATGCAATAAAATGCATTAGGCTTTGTGCACAAATTAAGTTGATTTTGGCACACAGTTTTGTGCGCTACCAATACAAGAGCAAGTTTTATGCACAAACCGTGTGCAAAGCCTTGAGCAGACAGTAGCGCGGAGTATATCTACATCTATTTATATTGATGGTAATGAAGCAGTTTAACTATACTGCACAGATGCAGACAAGTGCACAGAAGACTACTACTACTATTTAGCACTTATATAGCGCCACGCACGCAGCGCTGTAAGGCATACATAAAGAGATAGTCCCTACTCATCAGAGTCATGCTCGTCCGAGCTTACAATCTAGTTGAGACAATACAGAGCAGTCAATTTGGTGCAAAGCACAATATGGTCTTACAATTTGGTCATGAATATTGACGGGATAGCTGTGCGCAACACTGATGCTTTAATGCGCGGTGCGAGGAGGAGTAAAGGATAATTTGTTGTTCTGTAGTCTGCGCCAGTGAGGAGTTTGTGCCTGTTTCATCTGCATACATATGATAGGATGTTATGTGCAAGTAACTCTGAATGCTGAACTGTGTATGCTGCTTTGGATTTTCATGCACGTATCACCTGCTCTTAGGATGGCGTGCAGTTCTGCACTTAAATAACATATTGCAAAACTTGCTAAGCGCAGAATAGCATCCCATCATCAGGGCTGGCCCAAGGGTTTCTGCTGCCCCAGGGAAAAACTCTGGCCATGCTAAGCCCCTGACCTCCCCCCTCCCCCCCCACACCAAACCACTGCTGCCAATTCTGTTAGCGGGTTGGGGCAGGGGATGACTCAGTGTGGCAGCGGCAGCCTCTGGCAGTCTATGTGCTTCTGGCTTGCTGCTTCTGACCTCCCTCCAACACAACTTCCTGTCGCAGGGGGCTCAGAAGTGGTAGGTCTTGTGTGCCAAAGCACATGGCCTGCCACGAGCGCTATGCTGTCCACAGAGGTCTGCTGCCTTAGATGGTTGCCTAGCCCACCTAGTGAATGGCCTGGCCCTGCCAATATAGGTGCTGCTAATGCCAATATAGCTGCTTCTAATGCAGATTCATATACGCATGCGTCTGGCTTGTGCCCATGGGTCTGCACATGCTCGCCCATGTTAGCACACAGTTATTGTGCACAGTCCATTTGCATACCTTTAGTTTACAGCATTGGGGAGATAGCTATCAGTGTTAGGCTTGCTTTAGAAACCGTGCACTGAGTTTTAGGGAAATGGCGCTAACACAAGATGACCGCATCAGCCCCTGAATCTGATTTTTCCTTTTGTCACAGGCTATATGATCATCCTATAAAACTCAAAAATGAGTCGCCATTTTTTAGGTCGGTTAATTTAATCTGTTATTGCTGGCAATTTCTTTTCCCCCTTATTCTTCTACCTGCAATCTGAAAAGAACAAAATGAAAGATGGCCCACAATGCTTAAAAGTGCAGCTTTTCTGCTGCCAAAATATTTTCACATTTTCTGGCAAGGTTGTCCCAGGATTCATCTTTGACCAGCATTCACTCTTTTGCTGCTTGTGCAAAGGCTTATAGCATTTCGGCTAAGGAATAGTGGGTTCCCGCCCTGCATTTTTTTGCTGGATCTTAATTGTCTGTTCAGTAATCAGTCTTAAGTGCTTCAATATGTCATTTGTGGCTCTCGGCAGTATATTATGTGTCAGCCCTCACCCCCACCTCGGAAAAGATAAGTCTTGGGACCTCCCCTCAGCATTTCATGGAGGGTGCCCCATTACAGCAGGAGGGAGGGCTGAATGCCATGGCACTGAAATAAGCTTCTCCTTTGCTAGTTTAATTGTACAAGCACAGTCCATGGAGCTTGTTGCAATTACTTCCTTCCTGACATTCAAGGGAGAGCGCAGGTCGTGTAATTACAGACGAAAGAGCCTTCCTTTCAATCCAGTTTTGTTTACTCTTCCAAACTTCAAAGCACTTGGCAAGTGCACCAAAAGAACTATCCAGGATCAAAATCAAGAAAGCAGAATCAGAAAGGTGGAGTTTGGTTCCCTTCTTTACCTCCCATTGCCGTTTGTTCATTCCATAAACATCTTCAGAGATCACATGGAACGGGTAGAAGAGATGTCAGGCAAAGCAAACTGGGAATTGCTTTTTTAAGAACTCACTAGAAAGGTCATAGCACCTAGGCCCAGCCCAATCGCCAGGCAACCTAGACAGTCACCTAGGACAGCAATTTTGAGCGGGGCAGTAAAAATCAACTACTGTCAAAGGAAAGCAGTGGTTGCTGGCAGCCATACAAACTCAAAGAGCCAGTGTGTACTTTCACTTGCTGACAAATAGTCAATTTACCCTTGTAAGTGGCTTTTTGAAATCTCCCTCATTATGTATATATTTATAAAATAAAATTTAATATTTAAAAGTGTGATGTCCAAATATGCATTTTTATAGGAGTATTATGGGAGGGATGGTGTTGAGATTATTACAATTGAGTTTAATAATAAAAATCTTGGGAAGGGGTTCGCTAGGGGTCTCAAAACTAAGGGAGCACAAGGTGACATTTTGACAAGGAACATAATACCCTTGCATTGCCCTCATAGCACCCTTTAAAAAAAATCTCCTCTTATTCCCCCTAATAACATCTGAGAAATCCAAAAAGATATGATACGAATAGGAATAAAGAATAGCAAAATAAATTAAGGAATTTGGCATCAGACCACCCAGGTCCATACTATAGCTATCCACTAGAATTACATAAAGAGAATTATAAGGTTTTGTTCCTTGATTGACGATTAATCTCGTCATACGAAGTTCTCCAGGAACAAGCAGGACATCAGCCCTCACATATGGGTGATATCGGCACTGACAGAGTGTAGTATACACTCCGCAGTTTTCAAAGAAAAGCTTTGGGAGATCTACCATGCATGCGTGGTCCCCTTCCCACCTAAAGGTACCATCTTGCCCCACAGAGCCCATCGGATGTGTGTCTGTTCCCCCCAGAAAAAGTTGTTTTTTTTCTGTGTTTTTCAGTTTTGGAATTGATTCCCTTCTCCAGTTTGTATACCAGTATCCTTCTCGCCTCCTGGGTCTGCTTGCCTTCGGCATTATGTTTTTTTCCTTGGGTTCTCTTTTTTTCCCTCGGGTTTTTCTCCTGGTGTGCGGGTTTTCGCGCCCTTTCTGGCCAGGCCAGTAGAGTTTGACCTCATGGAGACCATATTCCCCACTATGGCCTTAGTCAATGGCTTCAAGCTTTGTGACTCTTGTGCACATAAAAATGTTGCACACGGACCCATATGACTGTTGCCTTGGGGCAGGCCATGATGCCTCGGCTTGTGGTTTCTGCCAGCAGATGACTCCCAAGGCTCTCTGAGGCCGTAAGAAATAGCATGAGTGTTTTTTCACAAGACCGACTCAGCCCTGGAGTCCTCTGTGGGACCAGCACCCTCGAAGGCCACTGCAGAGGCCTTGGCCTCGCATGGTGACCATGCTTCCTCAGAGCCTTGAGGTCACAGAGCATCGAACCAGGTTCCCTAATGGAGGGACATCACTTGAAGAGCTGGATGTCATCGATGGCCTCGTCAGGTGATGAGACCGCTCCTGTGGGCAAGTCTCATGGCCACTAGCCTCAGAGTTCTCGACGCAAGGCCAAGGGGTGATGACCTGGAGTGACTTTCGAAGTTGCCCTGGTGGAAGAAGCCACCATCGGCATCCAGGGATCGGCCTTGGTCCTCCGAGACCATCCTCATCGAGAAAACCCCCTTGACTGTGCCGGTATCATGCCCAAGGTTCTCAGTGCTCGCACAGGTGGCTGCAGATCCTTCTGGCCTTGAGACCAGGATGGTGGCCTTGGAAAGCAGCTTGTCTGCCTTCATGGCCCAGCAGGGGGCTCTGATTCCTTTGGGTCATCACTCCTGACCACTGGCCCCTCCACGGTGAGGGAATCCCCAGAGTTTGAGCTGATCCTCAGGTGCCACCGGCCTCAAGATACCCTTTGGCACTGGCACAAGTCCCGGTCCCACTCAGGTCTGAGGACTTCCCCACCCAGCTCTTCCAGCTCAGAGCACAGGGGCATCAGGGCAGGGGCGTGAACCCGAGGCCTGGAGGGCCCTCAAGATCTCCGCCAACTCCAAGTCGGGATGGGAGACCAAGGATGATGATCCCCCAACACTGATCTTCACTTGGACGTTCCCTCGGACCCTCCTCCTCCTGAGGCTCGGTGCCAATCCCCACCCGAGGACCTGGCCTTCACTACAGAGTCTGAGGAGCAGCCTCGAGTGGAGGACCTTGAGATCCTCCAGTAAAGGATTCTCCTAAGGAGGCACTCACCATGCCCATTCCCCCCCATCCTGGAACAGCTGCTCTTCCATATGTTGGAGATCTCTGCCTCGGTGCCCATTGTGAGCAGGCAGCTGGACTCAATGTACCGAGTCCACCGGAGCCCTGGCTTCCAAAAAGCTCAACTGCCTCACAACTCCATGGTGGTAGTGTTGGCCATGCATTGGCTCAAGAGCCAGAAGACACAATTCTCTGTGTCCCCTGGCAGGGAGGCTCACACCATGGATGCCCTGGGCAGAAAGTGCTTCCAGGGCTCAATGCCCATCAACCAGATCCAGGCTTACCAGCTGTACATAGGCATGTATTTGCAGGACATGGTGAGAGAATTCGCCAGGTTCTTCGCTGGTCTCTCCAAGGAGCCTCTCCAGTAGTTACAGACCCTGTCCTCCACGTTCAAAGAGTGCTCCAAATGTATGACTCTAGCGGCCTATGATGGCTTTGAGTTGGCAGATAGAGTAGCTATGGTGGGCATTAGTGCCCTCCACCAGGCCTGGCTGCAGTCTTCCAACATGGAGCAATGGGTGCAGGACAGGTTGGTCGATGTCTCTTGCCGGACAGAGAACCTCGTCGGCAAGTGCATGATGGAAAGGGTCCACCGACTCTTCCCAAAGGAAGGCTTTGGGTAAAATGCCTCTATACCTGAAGAAGAGGAAGGCTTTCTGAAACTACCCTCAGTACTTGGCCTTCCCAGCTCCCCAACAGGGCCAGTAGGCCAAGGGACAAGGACATGGCCCTCATAAGCCTAAGACCCCCAAGCCCCAGACCATGTCCCCGACGCAACCTGGAGGGGGCTTTTGACTCCTTGGGCATACCCTCTCCCCTCCCCCCCCAAAGAGGCCGGGCTCCTCAGCACATGGGGGGGCATGTGGTGTTTTATGCCACCCAGTGATCCCTCATAACCACCGATGCCTGGGCCCTGCAGGTGGTGAAGAAGGGTTACCTCCTCTGTCTCTAACAGATGCCCATGCCATTCTTTCCAGGGGAGCCCCCTATGCCTCCCCTTCACTGGGACCTGCTTCAGCAGGAACTCACAATGCTCATTGGATCTAAAGGATGCGTATACACTTATCTTCATCCATCCCCACCATAGGCAGTACCTCCGCTTTGTGGTAGGAGGCTGCCAATACCAGTACAGGGTCCTACCCTTTGGCCTGGCCTCTGCCCTGAGGATGTTCATCAAATGCCTGGTGGTGGTCGCCACCTTCCTTCGACTCTAGGGGGTGTTCGTCTTTCCCTACCTGGACGACTGGCTCATCAAGGGCATCATTGCTGCCAAAGGTCATCAGGCAGTGGCCCACACCATCCTCGTACTGGACCACCTGGGATTCATTATAAACTGCTCCAAGTCCTATCTCCATCCATCACAATGCCTGGTGTTTATAGGGGCACAGCTGGACACTGTCCTGGCCAAGGCCTTCCACCCTCTGGACATGGCCCAGCGTCTCATTCGGGGAATGTCCAAGGTTGCTCCTCGGTGTCAGCCTGCCTCCTGCTTCACCTGTTGGGCCACATGGCCTTCACGGTGCATGTCACTCCAGATGCCCTCCTACACATACACTCCCAGTGGTCTCAAGCAACAGGGTGCCTGTGGGACAGAGTGGTTGTGACCTGTCCTCTGGCTGACTCTCTTGGATGGTGGCAGCAGCCCCAGCACCTATGGTCCGGGATGCCCTTCCAGACCCCATTCCGCAGAGGATCCTCACCACGGATGCCTCCAAGCTGGGCTGGGGAGCCTATCCCACTCATGGCCATTGGTCACAGGTGGAGAGCCTCCAGCAGATCAACCTCCTGGAGCTTTGAAAGATAGCACTGACCCTCCGGGCTTTTCACCACCACCTGTAGTACCAAGTGGTACTGAACCAGACCAACAACCAGGTGGCGATGTCTTATATCAAAATGTAATGGGCACAGGGTCTTCTCTCCTGTACCAAAAGGCGGTGAGTCGATGCTCCTTTGGGCAATATATCTCCCAGGCTAGAAAAATGCCCTGGCAGACTCGCTCAGCCTGATCCTTCAACTGCACGATTGGCGGCTGGACCGCTGGATGGACAGCCAACTTTTCCATCTCTGGGGGTCTTTCGCAGATGGACCTCTTCACCAGCCCAGCCAATGCTCAGTTACCCTGCTTCTGTTCCAGGGAGTCACATCCCTCCCAGGTGGCGGGGATGCGTTTCTCATCCTGTGGATGAGGGACCACATCTATACCTTCTTGCCCATGCTGCTGATTGCCAAGACCCTGTTCAAGGTCCAGCTCAACAGGGCCACCTTCATGCTGGTGACTCCCAGTGGCCCCAGCAGCCATGGCTTCCCCTGCTCCTCCGCCTGTCTCAGACATCCCTGGTTCCTCTGGGGTGCTCCTCAGGCCTACTTTCGCAGGAGGATGGCTCTCTCTCCTGTACCCCAATCTGGGGTCACTGACTCTGACGGCCTGGCTGCTGAGAGGGTAGCCTTGACCCACTTCAATCTGTTGAACAAGGTGGAGGAGGTCCTCTCGGCCTCCCGCAAAGCTTCCACCTGCTGGGCCTATTCCTTCAAGTGTGGAGTTTCTTTGTGTCGTTCGTGGAAAAGGGGATCAACCCCATCTCCTGTTCTGTCCAGCTAGTGCTGCAGTACCTACTTCACCTGTCCCAGGCAGGGCTGAAGTCCAACTCTATTAAATTACACCTTAGCACACTCGGCACACCACCATAAGAACATAAGATATGACATACTGGGTCAGACCAAGGTCCATGAAGCCCAGTATCCTGTCTCCAGCAGTGGCCAATCTAGGTCACAAGTACCTAGCAGTTTCCCTAAAGGACACAGGTTCCACAATGCTTGTATTGTGGCAAGCAGTGGATATCCTGGGTCCCCTTTAATAATGGTTTATGGACCTGTCCACCAGGAACTTGTCCAAACCTTTTTTAAAACCGGCTACACTAACAGCTTTTACTACATCCTCCGGTAATGAATTCCAGAGTTTGATTACACGTTGAGTGAAAATCTTTTTTCTGTTATTAGTCTTAAATAGGTTACCCTGTAGCTTCATTGCATGTCCCCTAGTCTTTCTATATTTTGATGGCATAAACAATCGATCTACATTTACCTGTTACACTCCATTCATTAATTTATAGACCTCTATCATATCTCCCCTCAACCGTCTCTTTTCCAGGTTGAAGAGCCCTAATCTTTTTAGCCTCTCTTCACAGGGGTATCCTTCCATCCCCTGTAGCATTCTGGTCTCTCTTCTCTGTACCTTTTCTAATAATGCTATATTCTTTTTAAGATACGGCGACCAGAATTGCACACAATATTCATGGTGCAGTCGCACAGTGGAACGATACAGAGGCATTATAATATCCTTTGTTTATTCTCCATTCCTTTCCTTATGATACCTAGCATTCTATTTTCTCTCTTAGCCGCCGCTGCACACTAGGCGGAGGGTTTCAACATGTTATCCACGATGACGCCTAAATCTTTTTCTTGAGTGGTGGTTCCTAATGTGGAACCTTGCATCGTGTAACCATAGTTTGGGTTGTTCTTTCCTAGGTGCATAACTTTGCACATGTCCACATTAAATTTCATCTGCTATTTGCATGCCGTCTTCCAATTTATCAAGTTCCTCTTGTAATTTTTCACAATCCTCATGGGTTTTAATAACTTTGAATAATTTTGTGTTATCTGCAAATTTGATTACCTCACTTGTGATTCCCATTTCCAGGTAATTTATGACTATGTTAAAAACCAGCGGACCCAGCACAGATCCTTGGGGTCTGCTGTTTTTTTAACCACTCTTCACCTTTCTCCATTGGGAAAATTGGCCATTTAGCCCTACCATCTACTTTCTATCTTTTAACTTCCTGATTCACAATAGTACACTGCCTCCAATCCCATGACTTTTTAATTTTGCCAAAAGTCTCTCGTGAGGGACCTTGTTAAAGGTTTTCTGAAAATCCAGATATACTATATCAACCGACTCACCATTGTCTACCTGTTTATTCACACCTTCAAAAAGAACATAACAAATTAGTAAGACAAAACTTTCCTTGGCTAAAGCTATGTTGGCTGTCTCCCATTAAGCCATGACTATCTACATGTTCAGTAATTTTGTTCTTTATAATGGTTTCTACTATTTTTCCCGGTACTGACGTCATTCTCACCAGTCTGTAGTTTCCCGGATCACCCCTGGAACCCTTTTTAAAAACTGGTGTTACATTGGCGATCCTCCAATCTTAAGGTATTACAGATGATTTTAATGATAGTTCACAGATTACTAATAGTAGGACTGTAATCTCATATTTCAGTTCTTTCAACACCCTTGGATGTATACCATCCTGTCCAGGTGATTTGCTACTGTTCATTTATCAAATAGTTGTAATACATCTTCCCGGTCTATCAATATTTCTTTCAATTCTTCTGCGGCATCACCTTTAAATACCATTTCAATCATGGGTAACATCCCTACATTTTCTTCAGTAAAGACCAAAGCAAAGAATTCATTCAGTTTATCTACTATAGCCTTGTCCCCTCTTAGTGCCTCTTTTACCCCTTTATCATCTAATGGTCCAACGGACTCTCTCGCAGGTTTTTTGCTACGAATGTACTTGAAAAAGTCTTTATTATGCATTTTTGCTTCCACAGCAAGTTTCTTCTCAAATTCTCTCTTTGCCTGCCTTATCAGTGCCTTGCATCTAACTTGCCAGTGCTTGTGCTGTTTCCAGTTTTTGTCATTTGGCTCTCTTTTCCATTTCCTGAAAGATGCTTTTTTGGCATACAACAGCCTCTCTGACCTCACCTTTAAACCATGCTGGTAGTTTTTTGGACTTCCTTCCACTTTTCTTAAAGCGTGGAATACAGTTGGTTTGAGCTCCTTGCAGCTTTTCATCTCCTACAACCCAAATCGGCTCGGGCAGCAGTCTCCAAGCATACCCTTCCCTTTGGATGGCAGACTGCATCACCTTTGTCTATGAGTAAGCCGGTCTCTCGCTGGAGTGCCGCATCATGGCACACAGCATCCAGGCCATGGTAGCATCTGTTGCCATCCTCTGCTCCGTCCCCTTGCCAGAGATCTGCCAGGCTGCCACCTAATCCTCAGTCCATACTTTTGCAGCTCATTACTGCTTGGAGAGGGAGTCCCACCAGGACAGCACCTTTGACTAGGCAGTACTCCATCATTTTTTTGAGGTGTAAGGCAACTCCTGCCCTCCAGCCCTTCAATGTGTTCAGGCTACCAGAGAACTGGTTCCTCGCTTGACACTTGGGGCCGCCCATGGGTCTTTCTATTCCTTGACTCCGTTGCTGCTTCTCACGGTTCACCTATTTTGGTCACCCATAGCTTTTATAGTTTTTTTTGGTAGCCTGTAGCTGGAGAGTCCTATTTGTGAGGACTGACTTCCTGCTTGTTCCTGGAGAATGTATAGTTACTCACCTTTAACAAATGTTCTCCAGGGACAGCAGCAATCAATACCCACAATCGTCTCTTCTCTCCATGGAGTTGCTTTTTGTCATTTTTGCCTTTTGAGCTATGTCACCATACTGAGGCAAGATGGCACCTTTAGCTGGAAGGGACTACGCATGCATGGTAGATCTCCCAAAGGCTTTCTTTGAAAACTGGGTAGAGGTTACTACATGGGCTCTGTCAGTGCCAACGTCACCCATATGTGAGAACTGATTTCTGCTGTCCCCAGAGAACACCTGTTACAGGTGAGTAACTACGCTTTCTGCTAGGTCAGACATTAAGATGCTTTAAGAAGCAGATTAATAGAGGAGAAAGGTTGTAAGCTGGGTTTTTCTATCATTTGGAAACATATCTGGGAGTAGCGAGGCATTCAATTGAATCAACAGAGACTATTCCGCACGTGCAAGATCCACCGTGCTAATAAGACTGGGTAAAGGGGTTTTCCTACAATTGCTTCACACCAGCTGTGTCAACAGAACTTGTCAAGTGAAGGTGGAAGGTCAAGGAAGAGAAGCAGAGCCAAGAACAACTGAGAAGATTCAGATAAAGTCAGCATCCTCTACAACAGCAGCAGCAGCAGAGTCAAAAGATTACTATCTTCTCCATCCCTGATGTGCAATGTTGCAGACTCCCAAGGAAGCTCATCATGACTTGAAAAATGTGAATTATCGCTTGTTCATTGTCCTTGTAAATACAAGACAACCCTCTACTCCACTGCCCCTGCCCCCTCACTTCATCTTACATGTGGGATTTTTTTGTACGATTTTGTGCACCATGTAAACTATGCTGGTTAAAAGAAACTTTGCATGCTGAGGTTAATGCCATTATCCCAAAAATCAGGGCAAATACCAAGGACTGGGTCTAGCCATTGCCTGGCATCATAATGCTTCACCTCAGTGACATCATTCAGCTTTATCAAGGTGTCCCTTGTGATACTCGAGTAGGGTTACCAGACATCCCCAATTTTCAGGGATTGTCCCCGATTTCAGGGCTCTGTCCCTGACTCTTACCTTTTGGGGTGTCTCCTGTCCCTGATTCCAGTAGTGGAGACAGAAATGCCATGCCAGGTCTGTAGTGGCAGTACCACCTCCATGGCTTTTCACTGTTTCTGTGGCAGCGGTGGTGGTGAACTCTATTAAAAAAACAAAAGCGTGGGGTCTTTACAATTGCGCACTTGGAAGGCCTTGCCTGTCTCACTTCCTTCTGATGTGTGCTTTATATGTCAGAGAAAGCAGGATGGCAAGGCTTTCCAAGCACACAGGAGTTGCAAGGACCCTATGCTTGTGTGTTTCTAATGATTTAATTTCTCCGCCACTGCCGCTGCAGACATTGAGAGAGGTAACAGTAGAGGTAGGCCCAGAGGAAGTAGTGGGAAGATGCTGACCATGGGTTAGGGGAAGTGGAGAACAGAAAGTGAACATCAGATGGGATCAGTGGTATAAATTCCACCAAAGCAGCCCCCGCAATGCAAGGGACCCGGAGTGGAAGGGGGTCTATACAGCAGCAGTATGGCAGAGCAATAAACTTATCTTAATAGGTGCTGCACTGACTGTGCTCTTTAAGTTTGTACCAGGCCTGGCAGCTGTTACCTACTGAGCTGAAGTCTCGTGATAACAGCTGCACCGTGAGACTTCGGCCTGTAGGTAACAGCAGCACAACAAACCTGTTAAAGGTAGTTGCCACGGCCATGAATGTAGGGGAGGAAGTGAAGACAGGGGGTGAGAAAAGAAATAACAAATGGACAGGGCACCGTGGGAACAGCATTAAGAGAAGACAGATAGACAAAAGCAGAAAACAGAGACTGAAAGTGAGATGAGGTAAAAATGAACAGATAGCTAGAAAACCCCCCAATTTATTTTCATTTTAATGATTGGAATATGTCAGTTTTAGGAATTTACTGTACATACCTAACCCAAGAAAGAAAATAAAGCTTTGTTTAAGAAACATCTTGGTGTTTCCTACAACTCTTCCCTCTTGAAATAACGCTCATTATTTATTCTAATGCCAGCCATCACAGAGGGGTGGCATCTTTATTGTGCCTTAGCCAGCAGGAGAGGTTTGTGCCCCAAAGCAAAGTTCAGCTACCAGTGATACAGAGGGAGACCTGACCACCGATCCTACCCTGTTTAGTGCGAGGAGCACGGAACAAGTCTTTTGCTTTTTTTTTTTAAATGAAAAAGACTATCTCCCAGACATGGTGCATCTGATAGGTGATCGTGTAGATCCTCTCAAAGATCTGATGCTTGAAGTCAAACTGTTCTGCAGACTCCAGTCATGACTGTGTCTGTCCTGACTGCCATGTCATATGTAAAGCATATATGGTGGAACCCACACTTTTCTATGTTATGTAGTACCGTTGTGACTTGGGTGTAGTAGTCAATTGGAAGAGACTTTGCGAGAGATTTTATTTATTTGTTTTATATACTACTTTATCAAATAATCAAGGTGGTTTACAGAGAACATAACTCACACTGCGCTAGGCAGTTTACAGTGAACAAGGAAAATGTTGAACAGGAACAACGAACATAATAAATAAATTTCTTACAACACACTCAGGCCTTCGAGGGAGAAAATGAGTGGTCAGCTGTTTACAATTAGGTATATCACGGCTGTGAGTGCTATGTTGAGGTTTTCTTTAAATCAAGGTGGTCTTGGGGCGTTAAGAGGTGTGCCAAGGTTATCTGAATTGTTATTTTCATATTTCTTTGAGGTTTGCTCCTCTATTAAGGATTGGTAGTGTTTGGTAAATAGTAATGTTTTGAGTTTTTTTCTAAATATGGTTTGGTCTTTTATTTCATGTAGATTACTGGGTAAGGCGGCGTTCCATAGAATTGGTAAGTACAATGAGAACGCTCTGTTTATTGTTGATTGAGAGATATAATCCAGTTCCCGGGACATTCCCAACTAGTCAGATTTTCAGGTTATCCATAATGAACGTACATGAGATAGATTTGGATCTATCTCATGCATGCTCATTGTAGATAACCTAAAAGCTGACTGGATGGATATGTGCCAGAAACTGAGCTGAGAATCACTGAACTAGAGAATGATGACAGACGAGGCGCAGTCTTCTATAAAATTATTTGGTTTGGAGTTCTTGAATTTAGCATGGAAGCCTGAAAGAACTTTTTGCCAACTACATTGAGCATTTTAAGATCTCCACCAGCAGGAGTGCTTACATGAGTTTTTGAACTTTCAGATCTTCTGAGAGTGGTGGGATAATTGGGATTTCCATGACTTGGGGGGACCAGCAGAGGAAAGACCACAGCCTACCAGATGATATTAATATCATCTGGTAGGCTATGGTCTTTCCTCCGCTGGTCCTCCCTGGTTGTCTGTTTGTGGAAGATACTCTTCTTTCCTTTCCCATTTCCATGACTTGGGACAAGGATTTTGTCATTGCTTTTACACGTGTGCACAGCCCAAAAATAACTTTTCAAAGCATACAAATTAATTATAAGTGCATTAATTTGTACTGTATGTACACACATACAAGCGATTTACATGCACTGTAAATTTTTAGGCTCCCAAACAAACCAAATATGTGTTCATGAGTGGACCTCCATAATTATTTTAGTTGCAGCTCTTGGAAAATTTGATGGACTGACCAGGCTAACATTTCTCAAGGAATATTCATAGATTTCAGATTAGAGATAAAATTCTGTTTGTTGTCCTGTGCTTCTAATTCATTGAGAAAGAGCAACTGAGAAAGTTTCTGCACAAATTTAGGGTATAAAAGTACCTTTAAATATAGATTTGCTAATAATGTCTGTACAGAGATTAGTATCCATAGACAAGGCAGAGGATACTAATGTGTGTATCATGCTAAGAATTGATCTGGTCTTGTCCGAGTCTAATAAAGTGATCCCATGGTTGCGTTCAGGCACTCCTCCAATCCTCTTCTGAGCAGGTCGGGGAATTTTGAAGAGAATAAGCCTGGAATGGATGAAGCATGGCCTATGTACAATACATTGTGGAGATGTTGGTGGTCTGCTGGGAATCTATCATGCTGTGCAAGAGTTTCTGGAGAAATTGTAATATCAAAGTGTTTCTGGTCTATTTACTGAGCTGTTACCTGCACAGGCTGCTCTGTTTGAAGAGCATTATGTGTGGCAGCATACACTTATTTAGTTACGAGTATTTAGCTCATGCCTTTCCAGTAGTAGTTCAAGGAAAGTTACATTCAAGTACAATGGGCATTTCCCTGTCCCCCCGGAGGGCTTACAGTCTAAGTCTGCACCTGAGGCAGTGGGTGTAAAATGACTTTCCCAAGGCCACAGGGAGTGCCACTTTAGATCATGGTCATTCTGGTTTCCCTCTATCTCTTCAGCTTTCAGTATCGTTTGTCATTCTTTATTACTTCATAGGCTCTCTGACACTGGCATCCACAATACTGTCCTCTCCTGGTTCTTCTCGTATTTACCAAACCACTCCTTTCAAGTTTTCTCTGGCTTTTCTCTCCCTTTCTGCTTCATTCCAATGTCCCTCAGGGTCCCCCTACTGGCTCCTACTCTGTTCAACATTTTGTTTTTCCTTCTGCCCCTCCTCATTCAATCCATGGGCTGTAGCCCCTATATTCAAATCCTCTTTATGGCCCACACCTCTCTTTATGATATCTCCCACTCCCCCTGCAAGGATGTCTTCAATCTGTTGCTATCTGGTTTAATGATCACCATCTTATTCTCATTGTCTCTAAGCATGAATTTATTTTGTTCCCCTCATTTAGTTGTATCTGCTACTCTCCATTCACTACTAGGTTTTATTTTGGATGCCTCCCTCTCCTTCCATGATAAGGACAAAGCCACTCTTATATGCATCTGAAGAGCTCATTCTGCCCTTACTGTCCCTCAGCTTACTCATTTGGTGTTGGCACTCATTATTTCTCAGTTAGATTAATGCAGTGCACTCTATTATGGTCTCTCTGCTTTCACCTTTCAATATCTGCAGCTGGTTCAATCTACAGTTGCTAAGATGATTACCGATACCTGGCGGTTCAATCATGTCACTCCTCTACTCATCTCTCTTCACTGGCTACCCACCACATTTCACTTGCAATGCAAGATTCTGATGTTGGTTTATCAACCATGCTTTGCCTTCTCCCCACCATATCTTTCCTCTCTCCTATGTCCATACCCATCCTCACTGCAGCTTCGATCCTCCCAGGCTGCACTTCTCTCCCTTCCCCCTCCTTCTGCTCTGCATCAGGAGGTTTCACACCATTATTTATTTTATTTAGCTGTATTTATATACTGCCTTTCACCGGGTCAAAGTGGTTTACAAAATCAAGGGGGAAATACAATGAGAGAAGTTATAACATAGGTAAAAAGGGGGGGGGGGGTTCAAAAGGATGAGTATCAATAAGGAGGGGTTGAAAACAGTACAGCCATAATATTTACAAAATGCCGGGTTTGTTGAGGGACTCTGATTGACCCAGATGGACAATGAACTTGGGGTCATTACTCTCTCTCATATCAAGATCCCCATCTCTGGAATTCCCTCCCACTTCACCTAAAACTAGAACTCTCTCTACCAAAATTCAAAAAGGAAATTGAGACTTGGCTTTTCCACAAGGCTTTCCAAGACATCCCCCTACTTAATCCCTACTTCCTGTCACTTACCCTTGTCCATCCTTCTGATACTTGTGTACACCCTCTCCTTGACCTCCAAGATGGTTCCACCAACCCCTGATTGGTTTCTGCTCTTCTCTCTTTCTCTTTCCCTCTTCATCTTATTCTCTTCTCTTTGCCCTGCTATGGCTAAGGGTCCATCAAGCCCAGTATCTTGCTTCCAACAGCGACCAATCCAGGTCACAAGTACCTATCAGGTTCCCAAAGAGGAACACATGTTCCACAATGCTTGTCCCTGGTCCTGTCACTGGATTTTCCTGGTCCTCTTTAATAATGGTTTATGGACCTTTCCTCCAGAAAGTTGTCCAAACCTCTTTTAAACCCAACTACACTTTTACTACATCCTCTGGTAATTAAGTCTAGAGTAAACACCTGAATGACTGACTAAATAAATAAATAAACCAAATATGATTTACTTGAGGGAATGAGACAAGAGAGATCAAGTTATCTAAGGATTGTTCACCTCAGAATCCTTTATTATTCTTTCCAACACAACAAGAGTTGCAAAGAATTATATATAAAGGATCGAGAATGTCTGTCCATCAGTCTGTGTCTGTAGGTAAAATAACTCTCCAAAAATGGAATGGAATGGGATGAAACTTAGCATGTGAGAAAAACTAGTTAAAAGATACATCAAGTTTGATAATGGGCCTCTAATGGCTTCTCACAGACTACTGGAGGGACAGCCTATCTCCTCACACCCTTTAGTAGCATGCTTCTTGTGGGGTCTGCTGCTGTCCAAGCTGCCCATTAAGCCACTTTCAGTGGCCTGGGATTTCAGTGTGGTTCTTGCTGAACTTCTAAAGCCTCCTTTCAAGCCTTGAGCCACTACTTCTCTGAAGTTTCTATTTTGGAAGGTAATCTTCCTCATTGCCCTCACCTCTACTCATCGCATCAGTGAACTGCAGGCTCTGGTGGTGGATTCGCCTTATACCCGATTCCACCATGACAAAGTGGTTCTGCATATCTATCTGCATTTCCATCTGAAGGTAATCTCCTCCTTCCATCTGAACCAATCGGTAATCCTACCGATTTTCTTCTCCAGACCACATGCATCTACACACTTTAGACTACAAGTGAACGTTGGCTTACCACTTGGATAGAATGAAAGATCACAGAAGATCCTCTCAATTATTCATCTCATTTGATCCTAGTCCTCTAGGCCTACCGGTAACGAAACATACTCTATCCAAATGGATAGCAGATTGCATTTCTTTTGCTTATACACAGGCAGGACTCTCTTTGGAGGGTCATATTACTGTTCATAATGTGCGGGCTATGCAACCTCTGTAGCATATGTATCCATTGAGGAGATCTATTGGGCAGCTACCTGGGCCACCATTCATACTTTTGATGCACACTGTTGTCTGGACAGAGACTCCCATTGGGACACTATCTTTGGCCAAGCTGTACTCCAGCACCTCTTTGGGACTTAAACTCAGCTTCTAGCCTCCATCCCAGACTTCTGTAAGAGACAAGACTATCACTAGAGGTGTATCACATCCTAGAATCAAGTTCAATAGCCCACAACTCTTCCAGACTCTTTGGCTACAAGCTTTTGGCCTCAGGTATCACTGATCTCCCGCCATACCCATCTGGTACCTGGTAGCTAGTGAGTCCCATATGTGAAGACTACATTCCTTCTTATTCCTGAACATAGCATAGTAACAGGTGATCTCTGGGAATAGCAGAAATCAATTTCCACAACCTGCCCTCCTCCTCTAGGAGTTGTAGGGTTTGTTTATTTTTTCTCTTCCTCTCTGCTACAAACTCAACTGAGGAGAGTTGGGAAGGCAGGTGAGCAGGCGCAGTGGAGCGCTCCCGAAGGTTTTCCTATTGGACACTGGGGAGCGTTCCCATGCGGGCTCTGTCGGTGCCAATGTTACCCATATGTGAAGACTGATTCTTAATGTTCCCGGAGATTACCTGTTACAGGTGAGTAACTACGCTTTATGCAAGCTAAGATGTGCAAAAGGTACAATGGGCTTGTGGTTTTCCTCTTTGATTCAGCTCATTGGAAAACTGAGTGAATGTTATGGGTTTCTGAATATTTGTGCACAACCTAGAAAAGAGTATGACTCTTTAGTAGTTGGCCCCAAAGATTGTAGGTGAACCCTGCCACTCATACCCTGGATTTGGGGGATGGGAAGGAATGAAGGGAATATTCTGAGGCAGCCTAAGGAGGATGTGGGCCCACATGTTTAGACTCATTGCATGGCCTCCTTTGCATAAATATTTGTATGAAGGCACATTTTTGAAAAAAAGGAAGAAGAGAGGAGAATTCACACATCCATGTCAGGATGGGGAGAATTATGACAGTATTTTACAAGAGATATTGCTAATTTTAGAGCCCTTTATTAAATAGGTACAGCACTGCATGGGTATGTCCTTCTATGTCTGGCAGGATCAGTGATTTTAAGAAACTGCATGGGGGAGAAAGGCTGCGGACCCGCCACACACACACATTAACACCTCCCTCAACACTACCACCTCACCATCTGACCCATGCCTACATCCTAAATCGACGAAAGAGCAACTCATACTCTTTACACATTAGATACTAATAGCCACCTTTAATATATGCCAAATGTGCTCAAACACACTACCATATGTCCAATTCTAAAAAACTCATCACTCAACAAATCAGAACCTAAGTCCTACCACCCTATATCCAGTCTACCTCTCATGGCGAGGATTATTGAAAAAGTGGTACAAAGATAGCTGCAGGATCATATAGACCTACATGTCCCCCTGGACGCCCACCAGCATGGGTTTAAACCAAACCATAATGTCAAAACACTATTAACCTCACTTCTGAATACCATCATCAGTGGAATTGACAACATTAAATCCAGATTCCTTCTCATATTTATGGACATATCAACTGCTTTTGACATAGTATCCCATAGCATCTTGTTGAGATGACTTCAAGAAATCAGCCTACAAGGCACAACACTAAAATGGTTCCAGTCCTACTTCAGCAACAGACAACAGCAGGTAAAATGTGGCAAGCACAAATCCTCTCTCTTCACCATAACCCAGGACATTCCCCAAGGATCATCAATCTCATATATGCTCTTCAGTATCTACATATATAGAAACAGAAAAATGACGACAGAAAAAGACCACATGACCTATGTATTCTGTCCTTCCATATCAACAACTATAATAGTCCCCTTTTTCCCTTTAGAGATCCTCTGTGTTTGTCCCATGCTTTTTTGAATTCAGTTACTGTCCTCATCTCTACCACCTCCACTGGGAGACTATTCCACGGATCCACCACTCTTTCTGTAAAGAAATATTTCTGCATATCACTCCTGAATCTATCCCCTTTCACCCTCATCCCATGTCCCCTAGTAGCAGAACTTGTTTTCAATCGAAAAAGGCTCTCCCCCTGTGCATTTATGCCATGGAGGTATTTAAATGTCTCAATCATATCACCTCTATCCCGCCTTTCCTCTAAGTTGTACATATTAAGATCCTTAAGTCTGTCCTCATATGCTTTATAATGAAGACCACTAACCATTTTAGTAGCCACCCTCTGTACTGACTCAATCCTGTTTATATGCTTTTGAAGGTGCGGTCTCCAGAATTGCACACAATACGCCAAATGAGGTCACACCAAAGACTTATACAGAGCCACTATCACCTCCTTTTTTCTGCTAGCCATTCCTCTCCGTATGCACCCAAGCATCCTTCTAGCTTTTGCTGTCGCCTTTTCTACCTGTTTAGCTACTTTAAGATCATCAGACACAACCACCCCTAGGTCCCGCTCTTCTTTAGTGGACAAAAGTACTTCACCCCCTATACTATATTGCTCCCTTGGATTGCTGCAGCCCAAATGCATGACCTTACATTTTCTAACATTAAATCTCAGCTGCCAAATTCTAGACTATTCTTCAAGCTTAGTTAGATCCCTCCATATATTATCTACACCATCCTAGGTGTCTTCTCTATTGCAGAATTTGGTATCATCTGCAAAGAGGCAAACCTTACCCGACAGCCCTTCTGCTATATCACTAAGAAAGATGTTAAAAAGAATCAGACCAAGGACAGATCCCTGGGGCACACCACTGGTAACTTCCTTCTCCTCAGAGTGAGCTCCATTTACCTGTACTCTTTGTCACCTCCCACTCAACCAATTTCTAACCCAAGCAGTAACTTTAGGGTCCATCCCTAGGGTGCTCAGTTTGTTTATAAGTCACCTGTGAGGAATGGTGTCAAAGGCTTTACTGAAATCTAAATACACCACATCTAGGGCTCTCCCTCGGTTCCTGGTCACCAAGTCAAAGAAATCAATCAGATTTGTCTGACAAGACCTGCCTCTGGTGAATCCATACAACCAAGCTGTAGCATAATCCAGCACCACAACTTATAATACAGAATATATGCCGATGATATCATGATTTTTGCACCAATCAACACTCAAAATCCTAACCCCCTACCAATATTTCCTGTGCCCTGCAGCTCTCCCAGGAGGGATTGAAGCTGACCTCCATCCTCCACATCACTCCTGCATCATCTGCCGCCGCATGCTGCCCAATCGGGGCAGCCTCTTGAGGCATAAAAAGAAGCGCGACCCGGACCGAAGCCTTTCCTGTGCCCTGCAGCTCTCCCAGGAGGGATTGAAGCTGACCGCCGTCCTCCACATCGCTCCTGCATCATCTGCAGCCACGTGCTGCCCAATTGGGGCAGCCTCTGAGGCATAAAAAGAAGTGCCAGGAGGTGCGCCCAAACCTTGCGGGTCTCGCAAGAGGGCCCTTTGGTGTGGCCCTTAGACGGAGGCCCGATTTATTCAAACAGCAAAAGGATCACCCAGAATTAAAGACTCTACCCGAGACAAAATGCAAAGCCGAACTCCACCAAAATTTGTCGGACTCCCACAGCACGATCTAAAAAGTAAGACAACACTGTTACAATTTTCTTGCCAATTTAATACATCCCAGTATATCCAGAAACTGTAACAAATACTACCAGCTCGAGTCCTAAAGGTTTCTGACACAATCTGTACTCAACTATATATGCAAACCCTAGCGTATGTAATATTATGCAGTGTCACCATCTCATTGCTACACTGTTGTTATTTGCTCATTACTAAACTGTTACAAAGCTTTGATACTGTTTTACCATTTCATTGTCACACTGTTGCCATATGCTTATCACTAAACTGTTACAAAGCTTTGATACTGTTTTACCATTTCATTGTCACACTGTTGTCATATGCTTATCACTAAACTGTTACAAAGCTTCGATACTGTCTTACCATTTCATTGTCACTCGGTTGTCATATGCTCATTGCTAAACTGATACAAAACTCTGATACTGTTTTACTCAACCCCATGTCTATCGTCAAACTGTTAGCTTAAAATTAAGATAGCCTAGCTGCTACACTCCACAAGCAATCTCAGTTCATAGTGTTAGTCTAACCAAACTACCCCCACCCAACAGACACAGAGCCTTATCACTCAGCCACAATGCTTCCACCCACCACAACCACACTATCATATACCCTTGCCTGCTGCTGCATGATACTGGCACTGATGCACGGCTCTCAAGCCCTTACCCCCCCCCCCCCCTCCCCCCCATAACCCCATCCCAATTCTACATGGTTCATGGAGAAGATATCATGCACCCTCCCATCACCAGACAGAGAGACCTGGACACACGTCGTACCCCCACCTCATTTATGTTGCCCTCCAACAGTCCTACTCCCCTCAGAAGGAAACGTACACCCCCCCCCCCCATGACCTTAAATGTGCTCTCATAAACGCCCATTCCATCCGTAAGAAATGGCCTGCCATAACTGACCTGCTAGCCGCCCAGAATCTCGACATCCTATGTGTTACGGAGACGTGGATGTCGGCCTCAGATTCTGTTCTCCTCCATTAATATGTGCCCCCCAATTTCTCTATCCACTCATGCCACAGAACCGACCGAAAAGGTGGAGGAACACTTATCCTGACCAAAGACAACCTACAATTTCAGCTAATTACTTCCAATAGCACCCCTCACCTCGATTACATCTCCATAGCAAACAAACACTGCACCATCAACTTGCTATACAGGGCACCTTCCCCAGCACCAGATGACCTCTCCTTAATCATTGACCTTGCATGCAACCCCAGCAAACCACGTACAGCAAACTGGGTGTTGGGCGATTTCAACCTCCCTGCCCTTCAAGACACCCAATCCGAGGCCTTCCTCGATGCCCTTAAAGCACTAGGCTATACCCAGCTGGTCGACTCCCCCACTCATATCAAGGGAAACACGCTTGATCTTATATTCGCACCACAAGTAGCCACCTGCCACACACACAAGATCAATCTCTCACTAAGCTCAGTGCCATGGTCTGACCACAGTCTAATCAGATTCTCAACGCCCTCCCACTCCATGCCCAATAGCCCCCCCACCTCAAACATACCGCCCACTTCAACTTCTAATCGCTACCGTCCATTCAACAAGGAAGAGATCCTTGATAGAGCAAAGCCTCTCCTAGAACCACCTGAACAAAACCTGGATGACATGCTATCCTTATGGAACAAGAGCCTCAATGCTGTAATCAACCCCCCCCCCCCCCCCCAGCAACAAAATATCAGGCAAAAGGATGAAGGCACCCTGGTATTCACCCGATCTAATGGCATCCATCCATTGACTTAGACAGCTTGAAAGACGATGACGCCGATCAAGATCAACCAAAAACCACACCTACACCACCCATCTAGATGCCCACAGAACAGCTGTATCCGCAAGAATAAAGCAGTACCACACAGAGATCCTGCAATGATCCATAAACAAACCACATGAGCTCTTCAATCTTGTCAAAACCCTGGCAAAGGAACCTTCCCCTGGCCAATCTAACCTTCCAGACCCACAGGAATATGCAGATTATCTACAAGCCAAAACAAGTCAATCTACCACTCCCTCAAGCTCTCAACCCCCTGACCAATCATCTTTACTTCCCCCTTCATCCTCCCCCCCATCAGCCCCAGCAGATACCCAACATATTATTACCTCCTTCTCCCCCCCCCCACAACTGTGAGGGATATCCAAGACATCATCACAACTATAAATACCACCACAGCACCAAATGACCCATGCCCCGCACACTGGATAAAAGCCCTATGGACCGAACTTAGTCCTTTTCTGTCCAAACTGATAGGCTCTTCATTCCTTTCTGGGACATTGCCCCGGAACCTAAAACAAACATCAATAAGACCGTTGCTGAAAAACAGTAAGCTTGACCCCACAAAGATGGACTCCTACAGGACAATATCGAGCATCCCTCTCCTAGCCAAAAACATGGAAAAAATAGTCCAACAGCAGCTGACTCATCATATCGAAACAAACGCACCCCTTGACCCTTGTCAGCACAGATTCAGGGAGTCACATGGAATAGAAACCTTGCTGACAACCTTATTTAACACCCTAACCACTGAGCTTGACAATATCAGACAAGGCTTTGCCCTCATCTTCCTCAACATCGCAGCAGCCTTTGACTCCATCAGCCACAAGCTACTCTTATCCCGCCTTGCCGATAAGGGCGTCCATGGAAGTGCACTCGCCTGGTGCGCTTCATATCTTAACGACAGATGGCAACATGTACGCTCCGGCCCCTCCATATCCATTCCATTCTCACAAGAGAAAGAGGTTCCACAAGGATCGTCACTCTCAGCCCTATTGTTCAACATCTATATGCAATCCATCTGCAACCTCATCTGGTCATTCAACATTGACTGCCTAGTATATGCTGATGATGTCCTAATGTTCACCCCAATATCCACAGATCAACCAGACCTTTCCCAACTCTCAACATGCTTTGATGCTGTCACAGACTGGCTACAAACTCAAAAACTCAAAATAAACTTCAAAAAGACAGAGGTCCTCTTCATCAGCAGAAACCAGACATTCGCCCCACCCTCATCACTCCAGGTACGCAATGCAGAACTCATCTCTAAGATGATGATTCGATATCTGGGCATAACACTTGACCAGCGCCTTGACATGCACGCCCAGATAGGCAACACCATAAGGGCAATTTACCACAAAATTCGGATACTATGCCACATGAAACCGATTCTAGATCCAAATGACTTCCAAACAGTCTTTCAAGCCCTAATAATGCCTCATTTTTGATTACGCCAACTCCATCCTGCTCGGCCTCCCAAAGAGCTCGCTAAACCCCTTGCAGCTCACAATGAACGCTGCAGCCAGAACCTTCTACAGAGCATTGAGAAAAAACCATATCACCCCCATCCTGAAATGTCTGCACTGGCTCCCTGTCCACTGCAGGATCACATTCAAGGCCCTTACAATGACATTCAAGGCAACTAACAGAAGCACATCCACCTCCCTCTCAGACCTTATACACCCCACCCCTCTCAACAGATCAAGGAGATCAATAGCCTGCAACACCTTACTTCTCCCAAAAGTCATCACCAAATGCTCCAAGACTATGAGAAAGCGTGCCTTTGCACTATATGCACCCTCTTGCTGGAACGCCCTCCCACAAGACGTCCGCACCATAAACAACCTCCCCCAGTTCAAGAAGGCACTCAAACATCATCTCTTCCTTCAACACTTCTCCAATTCTGACAACATCATCTAGCCTTCCTCACCCCAACCCATAGCAGCTCTCACAGAGTAACTTATCCTGCACTACAATCAGTTCACTTAACCTATCCCCCCCATCAACCTTGCCCTTAACAACCCTGGATTAACAATACGGATATGTAGGTGTACATAGCCACCCTGTGTATTTTGTAAATATTGCCAAATATCATGTGCAACCGTTATACTAATCTGTACATAGTGTATATAGTTCACCTGTTCACCATGTTTAATTTCCCTGTTCATTGTAAGTTCAATGTTAGACCGTTCTACATTGCACAACTCTTGTTACTTGTGAACCGCGCTGATGATAAATAGTGCGGTATAAAAAAACAATAAATAAATAAAAAAATAAAAATAAATAAATTACAAACTGTATGGGATAAATGATCATCTGGCTAGGCATTAACAACCTTGCAGTGAACTTCAACAAAACAGAGGCTTTGTTCATCAGAAGAGATCCATCATCCACACCTCCACAAGAAATCCGTTCGTTACACCACACCATGAAAGTACAAAAAGAAGTCAAGTATCTTGGCGTCATCATAGACCAAAACCTCACACTACAGCCTCAAATAAAGAAAACACTGCAAATGCTTACCACAAAATGAGGCTCCTTAAAAATTTGAAACTGTTACATAACCAAGAACTATTTTGCAATGTGTTTCAAGCAATTGTTACACCAACTCTGGATTGCTGCAACTCAATTTACCAGGGCTTACCAAACGGTTCCATTCACCTCCTACATTTAGAACAAAACATAGCCACCCATATGCTCACTGGTACCCACAAACAAGACCACATTACCCCCTTACTCAGCCACTTACACTGGCTCCCATTGCACTCCTGGGCCAAGTAGAAAACATTGCTCATAATCTTCAAGATTATGCACAAATCATCTGCAAATACTCTACAGGAACTGATCAAGCAAGACACCAGCACCGCCCCACGAGAACAAACAATAAAAATATGATCATCATTCTGGAATACAAGAAATCCAACCAGACCATATCCACCAGAGCAGTATCCCTCTCTGCCCCAGCGCTATGGAACACCCTTCTGGAAGACATCAGGTCGACCATGGATATCAAGTACTTCCGCAAAAAAAATAAAGACCTACCTTTACACTGAATACATAAACCATACAGAAACAATAAACCCCAGATCACACCAACAGATTACCATAAAGACCAATGTAATACACCACTCCTAAATAGTTTAAACTCAGTTATCACCCTCCCATATCTTCCCTATGCATTGTGTATACTTCCTCGCTATTACAGGACATCCTGACATGGATGTGTGAATTCTCCTCTCTTCTTCCTTCTTTTCAAAAATGTGCCTTCATACAAATATTTATGCAAAGAAGGCTATTATAAAGAGTTTCATAAATATGTTAGCATTGAATATGTTTAATGTAGCAGTCAACATTGTGATCTCCTCCCTTGTCATCTGCATAAGTTACTGTTTAATGTAAAACATTCTGATTGAAGGCTAGGGCGGTATACAAAAACTGTTAAATAAATAAATATGTGTGGGAGCAGCCTCTTAAAATCACTTCTCTAGCAAAGATGATATACCCCGTTCAATGGGGTCGCGGCTCCGATAACGATCGCGAACCGCTACCGCAGCTTTGTAAACAAGTCCCATAGTAGTTAGGGACTTGCTCCTTTCAAACTCCTTCTCTCTGTTTTCTATTCTCCCAACCTGGCAAACTCCCACAACAAAAAACTGAGCCCCACAATTGCCCCTTCACCCACTATACTGCCCCTACAGTTAAAAAATACTCCCACACAGCTTCCCTACTAACCCACCAACTGCTTCTACCATTAACAAAAAACACCCCTCCAGAGCAATATGCAAATTATAAAGATAGCTGATAAGAAGTTCAAAAAAGTAACATATTCCAATTACTAACTTTGCTGTCAGGCCATTTTATTTTTATAACCGTCTCCCTTTCAATCTCTGATTTCTGCTTTCTTTTGTCTTCACTTAACTCTGTTGCCAGGGTTTTCTGTCCATTTGCATTTCTTTTTTCTCTCCCCCTCGCTTGACCTCCTCCCCTCCACTTTCAGTTTTCTTCCATTTATGTTTCTGCTTTTCTATCCACTCATTTTTCATCACTCTTTATCATTCAGTTCTCAATCGCCCTCTTTTATTTTACTCTATCTACCAACTGCTTTCCATTTGGTTAACCCCAGCACTTCCCTTCCCCCATCTCTCTCTCACGCTCCCCTGCCTCTCACTAACAACTCCCTCTATATCTCCCCTCCATGCCCCTCATCTTTCCTTGCCTTCCTTTGCCTCATGCCATCTCCAGCATCTCTGTTCTATTTTTGTCTGCCTTCTCAGAGTCCAGCATTTCCTCACCTCTTCCCTAATTCTGTTTAGTCTAGCACCTCCCTTTAGAAACATAGAAACATGACTGCAGAAAAGTCTGCCCTTCCATATCAACTACAATAGTGCCATTTTTTCCTTTAGAGATTCTTTGTGTTTGTCCCATGCTCTTTTGAATTCAGATACTGTCCTCCACTGGGAGACTATTCCACAAATCTACCACTCCACTGGGAGACTATTTCACAAATCTACCACTCTTTCTGTAAAGAAATATTTCCGCATATTACTCCTGAGTCTATCTCCTTTCACCCTCTTCCTATGTCCCTTTATAGCAGAGCTTGCCTTCAATTGAAAGAGATTCTCCTGTGCATTTATGCCACGGAGGCATTTAAATGTCTCTATCAAAGCTCCTCTATCTCGCCTTTCCTCCAAAGTGTATATATTAACATCTTTAAGTATGTGCTCATATGCTTCATAACAAAGCATATGAGCACATCAAGCAACTTAGATGGAATGGATTTCCTTGAAATAGGGAACAAGAACATATCGTTTTGTCTCCTATACAGACCACCATCATCCGACCATAACAACCTGACCCCCATACTAGAATCACTGAGGAAACCCCACATTGTCCTAGGAGACCTTAATCTCCCATTCCTCAACCTGACTAACAACTCCACCTTCTTAGAATCAATGACAAGCATGGGATTCCACCACATTATATACTCTCCATCACACACAAAGGGAAACTCACTTGACCTTGTCTTCCTACCCCACCAAACCATAAACCACTACATGTACACTCTCCCTGTAATAACTGAAGTCCCATGGTCTGACCACCATCTGTTAACCTTTCATATACCATTAAACACATCTCTTACCACAACGATGGGCACAAAACTGCTAACTAGGCATTTTACCCACTTCAATAGAGACACCTTTCTAGACAACATCCTGCCCCAGCTTATAATTGATTCAACTGACTCCCCTGACATTGACACTGCTCGAAACATATGGAACCACTCTATTCAAAAAGCTGCTCCCCCCCATCACACTCCCTAAAAAACCCTCTAAAAGAAATGAAAAATGGTACACACATGAGCTAACTAAACTAAAGAGGCAATTAAGAAAACAAGAAAAAAAGTGGAGGCTAACCAAAACTCAAGAAAATAAACAACTCTATCTTAATATACTTGTTGTCTACAGAGACACAATTAACAAAACAAAAAGAGATTCCCACACAAGAATCCTAAACTGCTCTCTCAACCATCCTAGAGAGCTCTTTGCCATCGTTAGATCTCTAACCAAGGCAAACCATACTGAATCAGAAGTATATAACATAAACCCACAAACACTAGCTAACTATTTTGCATCCAAGCTTAAAAATAAAAACACTAGCCATACCACCCCTTCCCTAGACTACCCAATAAACACCGTCACATGGGATAGCTTCTACTCAGTAGATCAAAAACATCTACTAAACATTATAACAAATATCAACACCACAACCTCCCAGGATCCATGCCAGTATCGTGGATAAAATCCACAGAAAAATAACTTGCCCCACATATCCTCCATATTGTTAATCAATCACTCTCCCAAGGAATCATGCATGCAGACCTTAAAACTACGTCCATACGTCCTATACTTAAGAACAAGATACTTGATGAAAAAGACCCAACGCATAAAGACCTATAGCCAGTATACCATTTGTTGCCAAAATAATAGAAAAAGTCATTCAATTACAACTCCGAGATTACATTGACCTCAATGCACCATTAGACACCCACCAATTTGGTTTTTGACCATTCCATGGAGTCAAAACCTTGCTACTAACACTAATTGACCACCTCATCAGAGGCACAGACAATCCTTATCATGTATTCATTCTCCTCTTTATTGACATCGCATCAGCATTTGACAGCATTAGCCATGACACCCTCATCTCAAGATTAGCACAAGTAAGATTAGGAGGCACAGCATTTCACTGGTTCAAATTATACATATCAAACCATAAACTTCATGTCCAAATAAGCCAAGACTCATCAGAGACATTCCCCCAAGAATAAGGAATACCCCAAGGTTCCACCCTCTCAGCCCTCCTTTTCAACCTATATCTGCAACCAATTACCAACATCTTCAGAAAATTCAACATTGGGTATTACATCTATGCGTAAGACATTATGTTGTCTCTCTCCTATCACAATCTATCATACTGCATTATCAAAACGGAATCATGGTTAAAGTCCAGCAACCTTAATATTAACTACAAGAAAACAGAAGTTCTATACATATCAAGAAATCAAAACCCTATCCCCTTTCAAACCATAAAGATTAATAATATTGTACTCCCTGTTAAGCAAGAGGTGAAATACCTCAGCATAATACTACAGTAGATCAATTCCTCAGCATGCTCCCACATATCAAACAAACAATAAGGACTATCTTCTTCAAAGTGAAAACTGTTCAACATCTTAGACCCCTGCTAGACATCAACTATTTCAAATCAGTATTCCAGACCCTTATCACCCCACATTTTGATTACTATCTACCAATTACAGGGTCTACTAATCAAAAACATAAACTTACTACAGAGAGCACAAAATATCACAGCTAGAATTGTCTGTAAGGCCCACCTAACTAATCATATAACCCCTATCCTATATGAGCTCCACTGGCTCCCAGTTCTAAGCCGAATAAAATATAAGTTACTAACAGTAACTTCCAAACTTATTATTAACATCTCCCCGTCCTTGTTATCATCCCTCATTCATACTCAATCAGATACCAGATCCCGCAGGCAAAATGCTATCCACTCACTTGTAACCCCCCACTCTATCCGCAAGACAAAAGAGACCACAAGCTCCAGAGCCTTCACATATCTTGCCCCCAGTCTCTGGAACTCCCTCCCACTTCCTCTACGATCGATCAAAGACCTCCAAACATTTAGGAGAAAACTCAAAACTTACCTCTTCCTTGCACACTATGGAAACACAAACATAGACACCCCCCCCCCCCTCACTAGCTACATCAAAACACATCCCCTGAGAGACACGCACATTCCGCATCCTCAAACTCAAAGAAAATCATCATAAACAGAGATTATGTACATAGTTTATTAGCTTCTTGTTCTAAGCAAAATGTAAACTGTAAATTGTTATGTTAACTGTAATTACAAAGTTTATGATGTAAAAAGTTATACCACCGTTCCATGTAAAATATTCTGTTCTTTGTAAACTGCCCCTGATCTTTGGAAGGGGCAGTATAGGAGAATCTAATAAATAAATAAATAAGACATTTTAGTAGGCACCCTTTGCACCAACTCCAACCTGCTTATATCCTTTTGAATATGTGATCTTCAGAACTGCACACAATTCTCCAAATGAGGTCACACCAGAGACTTATTCAGAGGCATTATCACTTCCTTTTTCTGCTGGCCATTCCTCTCCCTATACACCCAAGTATCATTCTGGCTTTCGCAGTCGCCTTTTCTACCTGTTTAACTACTTTAATATCATCAGACACAATCACGCCCAGGTTCCACTCTTCTTTCATGGACAGAAGTACATCACCCCCTACACTGTATCGCTCCTTTGGATTTTTGCAACCCAAAGGCATGACCCTGTATTTTTTAGCATTAAATTTCAGCTCCAAAATCTAGACTATTCTTCAAGCTTAGCTAGATCCCTCCTCATGTTATGTACTCCTTCCTGTGTGTCTACTCTGTTGTAGATTTTGATATCATCCACAAACAAGCAAACTTTACCCAACAGCCCTTCTGCAATATCACTAATAAAGATGTTAAAAAGGATCGGACCAAGGACAGATCTGTGTGGCATACCACTGGTAACCTCCTTCTCGTCAGAGTGAGCTCCATTTACCTTTATTCTTTGTCATCTCCCACTCAACCAATTTTTAAACTTATCAGTAACTTTAGGGTCCATCCCTAGGATGCTCAGTTTGTTTATAAGTTGCCTGTATCCAGCAGTTTCAAAGGCTTTACTGAAATCTAAATACATCAAATCTAGGACTGTCCCTCGGTCCAACTCCCTGGTCACCCAGTCAAGGAAATCAATCAGATTTGTCTGAGAAGACCTGCCTCTGGTGAATTTATGCTGCCTTGGATCCTGCAATCCGCAGGACTCCAGAAACCTCACTATTCTCTCTTTTAGTCGCCTTTCTCTACCCTTTGAAAAAATCCAGCATCTCCTCTTATCCTCCCTTCCCCCATGCTCTGTGTCCAGCATCTTCCTTTCTTCCCTTCCCCCCCCCCCTCAATGCCCCCATCCAGCATCTCTGCCTTTCCTTCACTATCCCTCCCTGTCCAGCATCTTTCCCACCTTGTCCCTATCTCTCGCAGGGCCTGCTCCCCCTCTCCCTCCTCTGTTATTACTTCTGTCACCCTACCTCTCAATTATTTTAAGGCAACATGCATGGTGCAGAACCTTTGCTGGACTCCGCCAAATAACTCTGGAAGGAAGTTTGCACCATAGAAAGTGGGACCCAGCAAAGCTTGATCACATGCCTGCACTCATAGTTCCCACACAGTGCACTCTGCTTTACAGTGTTTCTGGCGGCCTGTGCAGAAGTAGGATGACTGTGGCAGTAGCAGAGGGCAGAAGGAAACAGATCTTGTCCAGCCACATTTTCACCCTCCAGATTCTGCTGCCCTAGGTGGGCACCTAATCTGCCTAGTGGTAGGACCATTGCTAAGACTGAGCAATTTGTCTTAGTATCTATTATTATATTAGAAGTATCTATCTGATTATTTAACCCTGCTTTTTCTTTATCTATCCTACCCCAGAATCCCCAATAAACTTTGAGCCCAAACTCTGGCTAGGACCCTTCATGTGAAAATGTACTGCATTTATCACAGAGATCTGAATTTCTTCTCTATTGATGCAACTTTTTAGAGCATTGGATATCACTGTTGCATAATACAATTGAGTCATCCTACTCGGACCCGTCATTGAAGTTTCCCAATATCCTTAGAAAGATGTCAGTAGTGCAGGAGACCTTTAAAGTTGTCCATTCTTCAGTATGATTTGAGAAATGTAGGAATAGAGTCTTGGAATGTCTCCTGTGTGTCTGATTCACTCACTCTGCACGTGACTCATAGCAGACTATACCATGATGCAGAGAACATTACACCAGGGTCAAGCAACATCTGTTTTACAGTCATTACAACTACCAGTTAATCGCTGATCTTTCACATCTGTGCCCCCTTTTCAAATCCCGTATCAAGGGCCTGCTTAACTGTGGGTGCTGATGACACATACTGTGAGTTCTGACATATTTATCAAAGTTCACTTAGAAATACACTTTAGTGATTAATATGGCTATGCACAGGGAAAAGCTCTGGTTCATTTTTAGATATTTGGCCTCCTTTCCCAATTTTCTTTTTTCAGTTTGTTTCACACATTCATGTTAATAAAAATTAACGTGCAATAGAAATTTTTATGGTTAAATCTTTTTTATTCACAAAAGAAAAATCACATACAACAACTTAGTAAAGCATACAACAGTTGGTATACGAAACAATATGATGCTACTAACACAAGAGCATGCTACTAACACAATGGCTGTATAGCGGGAAAGCCAGAGGCAGCCAAGCATTCCGGATAGACCGGGTAGGCCGTCTCTGAGAGAAGTAAACAACAAGCAACCAGTTGCAAAGCATACAGAGGGAGTGATACAAGCCCCCCACAACTTAAATGTCCTACCTTCTCCGCCTACATCTGGCTCCCCCAGAGTCACCCCGCCCCCAATACCCCCCCACTACCTCCCCATCCCCCACCCCCCAGTGCCAGGTCAGGGGCCACTATCCCACGCACTACTACCAGTCCAAGGCAAAGTCAAAGCGGGGCCCTAGGGTGGATTCTTCTCCCAGGCCACCCGCTCTCCTAGGACATCGGGCCAGGCCCCGACCGACACCCCCCCCCCCTCCCCATAGGAACAGCTAAACAAGTCTAGATATGGGACAATGGAGTAGATCAAGGGACCGCAACCCATTCATCCAAGACTCACCTCCACCACCAGACACACACCCACCATCAATAGAAATTTTTAATGTATGCAGATTGACTGTACACTTGTGCATTTGCATGTTAAACTGATTTTGCACACACTAAAAGGCAAACTTTAGATAGTACATGGAGATCAGAATTGAGACTTTGAGGTCGGAATACATGCAATTCTGGTGATATTTTGGAAAAGGCTCTGCCAAAAATGGAGCCTTTTCTAAAATATGTATAAGGATATGCAGGCATAGCTGCTGATGGGAAGGAGTAGCCTAGTGGTTAGACTACTGGCAAGAAACCAGGTTTCAATTCCCACTCCTTATGGCCTTGTATAAGTCACTTAACCCTAAATTGCCAAAAAGGCTTGGCAATCTGCCTTGGATTACACAGCCAAGAAAACCCAGGAGCTGCCTTGACTCAAAGGTACACATTGTACTTGCATACAGGATTACATGTGTACTTGCCAGCACATAGGCCCAAAGGCAGCTTTAGGAATCAAACTGCCCTGTAAATCAGTAATCTTAATTGAGCATTCCAACTCTTGAATGTCATGAACTATAGACAGGATTGGCATATCAATCACCAAAAGAACTTGAGCAAATTGGATGTTATCCTGCATCCATTTCTGCTATGAAAAAGCAGATATGTGGACATTCTGGAAGATGTGGTCAGGTCATCTGTTATATTCTGTGTTCACAGATGAAGGACCAGGAGCAGGACCTCAGAAAACACCCACAAACAGGAAGTGAAGTGCAGAGCATCTTGAATGATTTTCAGAAGACTGTGTTTGTGAGGAACTAGCTAAGCTAAAAGTAGACAAAGCGATGGGACTGGATGGAATGCATACAAGGATATTGAGGGAACTTGGGGACATTCTAGCAGCTCCACTGACAAACCTTTTCAATGCCTTTTTGGAGTCGGGAGTGGTACCATCGGACTGGAGAGAGGCTCATATGTTCTCTTTACACAAAAGGGGAAGTAAGGATGTGGTTGAAAACTACAGGCCAGTTAGTTTATCTGCAGTGGTGTGTAAATTATTGGAAGCACTGCTGAAAGAAAAAATAGTGAGGTTTCTGGAGTCCAACAGATTACCAGATCTAAGGCAGCATGGATTCACCAGAGGCAGGTCTTGTCAGATAAATCTGATTGATTTCTTTGACTGGAATTGGATCGAGGGAGAGCCCTGGATGTGCTGTATTTAGATTTCAGTAAAGCCTTTCACACCGTTCTGCACAGGCGACTTACAAACAAACTAAGCACCCTAGAGATGGATCCTAAAGTTACTGCTTGGGTTACAAATTAGTGGAATGGGAGGTGACAAAAGGTACAGTTAAATGGAGCTCATTCTGAGGAGAAGGAGGTTACCAGTGGTGTGCCGTAGGGATCTTCTTTGGTCTGATTCTTTTTAACATCTTTGTTAGTGCTATTGCAGAAGGGCTGTCCTGTTTCCCATCAGCACTTTGGGCTCAGCTTTAACAGAGCCACAGTTAAGGGAAACACTGTCCCTTCGCCACGGCTCTGCAAAGCAGAGCTGGGGAAACCAGCAGGTTCTCTGGGGGGAGGGGGGCACGTGGCCACGGGGCTCCTCATTCTGCCACTGCTGCTGCTGGAGCAGCAGCGGCAGCTGCTTCTTGTGCCGGAGTTTTGTTTTTTTATTTTATTTTGAAGGCTGAGTGAGGCGGTGACGGCGGTCTTTTTGAGGGCAATTTTGCCGCCCCCAAAAAGCCCAAAAAGCTGCCACCTGAGGTCACTGCCTCAGTTGGCCTCATTATAGAGCTGCCTATGAGTGCAAGGGTATTAGGTGCCTTAGGTGAACCTAGAACATTGTGCCCCTTCCAATTAATCTTCAGGCTCTTAGCACCCCCCTGCCTTTCTCCCATCCGTCAGATTTTAGTAATTAAACTCAACCATCATAATTACCTCAATACCAGAATAATCCTATACAAACATGTAATTGGGTGACAGTGAAAAAGATAGACAGGAAGAAAATTGATGCCTTTGAATTATATTGCTGGCGGTGAATACTGTGTATACAATGGACTGCCCGAAGAACAAACCAGTCAGTACTAGAGGAGATCAAACCTAAGCTTTCCTTAGAAACTCAGATGACAAAACTTCAACTTCATACTTTGGAATCATCATGCGAAGAGAGAGATCATTAGAGAAAGACATCATGCTTGACAAGGTAGAAGATCAATGCAAAAGAGGAAGGCCAGCAATGAGATGGATCAATACAATAACAGCAGCTACGGGTTCCAGTCTGTCAACAATGAGCCACCTGACTGAAGACCAAGCACAATTTAGGATAGCTATCCAGAGGGTCGCCATGAGTTGACACCGACTCGACAGCACTTAACAGCAAATAAAAAGCAATGAGATCAAGTTCCAAAAGCCATTTACCTGGACAAGTGGTTATTTGAAAATATTGGTCAAAATAAGAGAAGGCCACCTCCAAAAAAGCAAATCAGAATAGGAACAAAGAGAAGGCACCTCCAATTCCTCTTTGTTCCTATTTGAAAACATTGACCACTCCCTGTGGGCAAATGTATATGCCAATGATTCAGAGTTTGTGTGCCTACTATCAGGACCTATTGTTTTGCTTTGGCTACAGCTGCTCTCTGCCATCTCCCCGGAAACTGCTGCTCTAGGTAGCTGCCTAGTCTTGCCTAATGATTGAGCTAGCCCTGCCCTTAATCCCTCCTGTAAAGGGCCGGTCAGAATGTGCATGTTTTATTTATTTAGCTAGGCTTATATACCACTTTTTACCGGGTCAAAGTGGTTTACAGGGAATATAACTTTTTTTACAATGAACATATGTGTACAAGGAACAGAATAACAGTTACAGTGACCTGGATATTCAGTGCCAGGGAAATATCTGGCCACCGGCATTGAATATCTGGGTTGGCCAGATAGCGATGACATTAACCGGGCAGCAGCAATATTTCAAATTTAAGTTGCTACTGAAGACTTACCTGTTTAACCTGACTTTTGCGGGTAAGATAGAATAGGGGACAACTTGGTCCTTGGCATTATCTAGTTTTTTTATGTAGTTTGTCGTTGGTCTCATTTTTCCTGTCCAGCTTATGGAGCTCCGTCATATGTCTTATTGCTTAGTTTTTATTATATAATCTGCTCTGGTTCTGCCAGGTGTAGGGTGATATAGAAAGTCGCAAAGAAAACATAAACAAATAAGCATTCTGCCGCTGCCCGGTTAGCTTCTGCGGTGAAATTTAGGAAGTTTTGCTGCTTAGCAATAAGCGGGTAGTGGTTCAATATCGCCGCTGCCCAGTTATCACTGGGTGCTGCCCTGCTCCGGCCTCGAAACGTTCTGGTGCTGAGACATGCAGCGGTGCCACCCACAGAGATTCAGAAGCACTAACCACATTAGTGCCGCTGAACATCCTGATCTGCAGGATTAACACAGTTAATAGCACTGAATAGCCATTAATAGCACTGTAGAGTCCATTATCAGATTTATGTGGATGGTATTATGATTTTCGTGACAGCAGCCATGGGTATTGCTACTAGAACCTTGTTTACTTGTTGTGTATGATTGGCTTGTGAATCGGTTGGCTTTATAGATGAAAACGTCAGAAATATTAGTAGTTTCTTATTCCCCAATTGACGCGGCCTCTAAAACGGTGAAGATTACTATGTTATATCCATGAAATCAGAAGTTACCTATCTTGGAGTCATACTTGATTTTCCATTAACATTTTAAATTGCAGATTTTGAAGTCAATCTGCAGTTCATTTTTTACATTACAGTTCTTGAAGAGGTCAAAATCTATGAGCCCAATAGTCAGAAGATTTATGCTCCTAACTTTGAGAGTTATGCTCTTAAATTGGCCTCTTTGAAAATTTACTAGGGCTGAGTGCCTAAATATTTTCCTAAAATTTCACTAAACGCCTACATTTAGGAACATAAAAAGGGGATGACAACAGGGGTGGATTTAGGGTGGGGAAAAGAAATTAGGAGCTTAACACTGATTTCAGCACTAGACTCATATCTAAGCAAATGAATGGCAGGTCTAAATTTAGGAGCATGGTGGGGGTGGGGGGGATTTGGCAGCAGCAGCTAATGCGGTGTCAGCGGCTAGCCATCGCCACTGAAACTTGAACCGAGATATTCAATGCTAAGGTCATATCAGGCCGCTGGCACCGAACATCTAGGTTGGCGATGAAGCAATATTGAGCCGCTGCCCAGTTATCGCCTTGTGCTGCCCTCAGAATGTCCCAGTGCTAGCTGGTTAGAAGCAGGGCCTGTAGCAGTGGCTCCCGTGCATATGCAGTGGCAGTGAATAGCCCGGTCAGCGCGAATAACGCAAGTAAGAACATCTGCTAACTGCATTAATAACTTTGAATACCACCCCCTCCCCCTAAGTTGGAAGCTCCTAAATTAAGGTGAATTCTAGCTCAGAACTTAGGCTCCAGGCTGAAAATAGGGCACAAATTTAGGAGCCAAACTTATGTGCCTACATTTAAGCGCTCAGATTATTTTGACTATCTAAGTTATCTACTCAAAATTTAGATTAATTGTTCAGTCACTTTGTTTTTCTTCTTCGGATAATTGCACTGTTCTGTATTTTAGATGGCCAGTGTGCATGATAAAATCTAAACAAGCTATCCAAAATTCTGCCGTGACTGATTATGGGCTGTTCGAAATTTGATCAGATATTTCTTTGGATGTCCTCCGGGCAGCAGCGATATTCAGCCACTGCTCGGTTATCCCTAAGCGGTGAACGTTCGGCATCTTAAAGGCTGGACTAACGTTCACCACAGAAGCTAACTGGCAACGACCGATCAGCCTCCATGCTATCTGGCCGACTTGGATATTCAATGCTGATTGCCAGATATGACCCCGGTATGGAATATCCAGGTCTTAGGTTCAGTGGCGACAGCTGAATATCCCCACTACCACCACCATTTATATCAGTATGCCATTTCCATATGTATATGCTGCATGTTCTATGTGAAACTTTAAAATAACCCCCTAAATATTTTAAGGCCTACCAACAAACGAATGTATATTCCTTGCGGCTAACATAGACACGGTGCAGCGTAGATGTCGCAGGGGGAATAAAGCTGTTAACATTAACAGGGCTTTAGCACACAAATGACGTCTCCATTCTGCATCTGCACTGTGCTGTGTTTTAATTCTCTTAAGAATTTCTTGATTTTTGTTTTCTTTCCTAGTTCCTCCTCTAATTCTACCATCTTCTTTCTGTTGCTATCTTTTAGAGCCCTGCCACCCTTCCACTAACACCTTCCTTTTCTCTCTCTCTCCCTCTTTCTCTCTCTCCATCTCTCCCTGTTCCCTTCTCCTTCTCTCTCTAATTTCCTCCTTCTTTTTGTCCCTTTATTTCTAACTTTCACATTCAATTCTCCCCCTCTTTTGCTCTTCTATTTTTTCCCCTCCTTCCTCTTCCAAGGGGATCTTTTACTAAAAGCACATGTTCTGGTGCACGCTAAAGGCGCACTGGGAGACACGTTGACAGCTAGCAGAAGGTCATGACAGATGGCACAGGCCCAATTTCCATGCTAACTGTGAATCACGTCCTGGAGTGCTAAGAGGGTGGGTTATGGTTGGAGAATGGACATGGTGAGCACTGCACAGTCAGCGTGAGGGGTAGACACAGCGAAACAAACTGTGATTCTTCCAATCAGCACAGATTCACCTAATGCCACTTCAATAGGTGGAGTTAAGTGCACTCACACAGGTGCGGCCCAAGGATGATGTGGACCCATGTACGGAGACTCACTGCAGGGCCTCATTTGCATAAATATTTGCATATCCATTGACCCGCATTTGCATTAATTTAATTTAATTTAATTTTAAAATGTATATGCTGCCTATCTAAAATTTTAAGTGGCTTTCAAAGGACCCTTTCACAAGCCTCTATTTTTTTAAACTTAGCAATGATTTAAGGGCATGTTTACTAAACATTAATGTGCGTTAAGTGCCACTGTGCCCATAGAAATTAATGGGTGCTGCTTCACTTAGCACACATTAACTTTTAGTAAATATACCTCCTAATGAGACTGAGACTAATTCTGTTCTGGGTATCCACAGCCTGTCCGGGCATCCAGAATCAGGACGTGCCCTGGTTGCACCCGATTCTGATCCCACGGGAGCTAGATGTGCTTGCGGGATCAAAATCGGGTGCAACTGGCCTGGACATGTATGCTGTACACAGATTCTGGGTGCCTGGACATCCAACAAACTCCCCGGCTAACCCAGCCAGGCTCCTGCATGCAGCAATGGTGCTGTGGTGTCCTGTTGCTATGGTATCGCAGCTCCATGCAGGAGCCACGATTCCCACCAGACCCCGACAATTCACTTTCCCCACATCCCAACCCCCAATCGGGCCTATCGTGCCCAGGGTCAGGCTGTGGGGCATCCCCTGCACCCCTTCACCTCACTTTTCGAGATTGGCTGCAGCAAATCCTGTCGTCCAGGGGGACTTATTTCACCTCCGAGGTGGAATAAGTCCCTTATGCAAATGGCCATCCCCAGACGTACAGGGCCGACCTCAGAATCAGCCCTGTACGTCCAAGGTCATGGTGCCACCCACTGCCCGCCTTCGTTCTACCTCCAGCCCACCCCGTCCCATCAACGAGCAGAGCTCCATACACAACTCCGATCTATGTGCAGGGAGCTGTGTTCTGTGAATCACGAACCTAGCGTTAGCAGGGCTGGACGTCCAGATCAGACATCCAGCCCTACTAAATGCTGCACGGAATCGACCCCAGTCTGAATACCTTTTGAACGTACAGTGAGGATAAAGAAAGGCTACCATATTTCTACATTACTACCCTCCAGTGCCAACTATCAGCTACATTAGGAAGTACTACAAACTCCTGCTCATTTAGAACCCATCTATATACCAATAAAAAGAAATCTTCCTCGAGTGCTATAAGAAATTGAATACACAGTTATAAATAGCAGCTTTTCGTTTATCATTTAGAACCCATAGCAAGCCTGCAGTTTCATAACAGCACTAGCAGGACTCACACAGCAGCAAATATTAAACCAATACATTTCCTACTAGGAAAAGAGAACAAGTGTGACTGCTACATAGAAACTACACAAACAGAATACCGCAGCTTGGTCATAAGTGCAAAACATAGGCAAACCATCACCAAATACAGAACAGAGGATCACAATTTAGAAATACGAAGACAATAATTAAACTGAGAACCTCAAAAGCCAAACATGGAATGTGCAACAACACTGAAGAAGTAAAACTATAAATTAATTTCCTCTTGAACTAAACAAAACGCAAAGATGTCAGCGATACACATTTCCTAGAGTTGACATAGTCCAGCTAATAAATTCAAAATAAAATAATATTTTTCTTCCTTATGTTGTTTGGCATTTTCACAATTGCCCCAATTGCTTTCTTCTGCTGTCTTTGTGTCTTCTGCTTCTGCTGTCCATTTATCCTTTCTTCTGCTACTTTTACTATTCTCTCTCTACACCTGCCACTAACATATTGATCTTTCCTCTTTTCCTCTTTCCTCCATTTCTTTCATTACTACTTTTTCATCCACTCAAATCTCACCCCTCCATCCTCAATCCCCTTTTTGATTTTTCACTTATCAACTTTTCATCTACTCCTCTAACCTCCAGCCCAGCCCAACTTCCCACTTATCCCATTTCCTGTCGCATTCCTTCGCTAGCCTCTTATTCCCTTCTGTCTTTCACTCACTCACCATTACACATATCCATATTCTGCAATGACCATCCTCCTCTTACTCATCTCCTTGCCAGCTTCCCATGGCCTCTTTCACATAGTACCACCATGCCCACCATTTCCCCTCTCTATCTCACTCCCCCTCCCAGTTCAGCAGCTCCCAATCCCCTCACCCTTTACCTCCAAAGTCCAGCATCTCCCTCTTTCTCCTCCACCTACCCAGGCCTTTTTGCTCTTCCCCAAATCCATAGACCAGCAGCTTTCTATCCCCTTCTTCTTCTCATCCTTTCCCCTTCCAGCAGTTCGGTATCTCTCCTATCTTTTTTCCCAGCCCAGCATCTTCTCTCTTTCTCCCTGTTCCCCCCCCCCCCTCCATCTCCAGTCGAATATATCCTTCCTCTCATAACCCCAAATCTCCCTCTCTTTCTCCCTATAATTCCCCCCACGCCCCATTCTAGCATATCCCCACTCTCTATTTCTCTGTCTTCCTTCACCCATGGCAAAAATATTTTATGGCACTCTCTGTCAGTTTTTTTTTTCTCCAAGTCAGCAACAGAAAGGTTTCATGGCACCATTCCAATTTTCATCTTTCTTTCTCTGAGTCAGCAATAGCAGCCAGTGCTGCCTGTAGCATTCACTTCTGGTGCACGGTTCAAAGGCTCTGCGCATTGGAAGTGAATGCTAGAGGCAGCACTGGCTGCTATTGCTGACTCGGAGAAAGAAAGAGAAAGCCGGGGATGGTGCTGCACGATGCCGCGATCTTTCTGCTGCAGGAGCTGCATGCAAAGTGTGTTGCACCAGCCCTGGACCTGCCACCTCAATTGCAACTTACTCTGCCAGTACCCAGCCAATCTTAACAGTCTGTCTTCTTTTCTCCCACCAAATTTTAAAGTCCACCTAAGTAGCAGTCCATACTCTCCCCCATCTCCATATCCCCAGTACCTATTCCCCTGCCTCCTACATTCTTCCCCACACCTGCCCAGCTATTTCCTTCTCTGATTTTCATTGACCTTGCCATTCCTCCTTTTTACCCCAGCATCTGTTCTTATGCCCCTCCCTCTCACCTTGCCCACTGTATGATCTTGTTTATTCTCTCTTACACAAAATATATGTCCCCCTCTCCATCCTCATTTCCCCAGATTCTGCCTCTTTTTCTCCACTCTGACCCCAGCATATGCCCCCTTTGAGCCCTCCCCAGCCCCAGCATCATCCCTTTCCAATCCTCCCCAGCATCAGCTCCCTTCCAGTCTCAGCTCCTCGCAACATCAGCATCCTTGCAGACTCTCCCAGCTTTGCCTCCCTCTTAGTTCTAGCCCCTCCCAGCATGAATGACCTCCCAGTCTCGGCACCTCCCAGCATGAGCTCTCTTCTAGTTCCAGTCCCTCCCAGCATCAACTCCTTTCCAGTCACTGTCCTTCCCAATAGTTCCAGTCCCCCCTCAACATCAGTCCTTCTCCAGTATCATCTTCCTTCCAGTCCCAGTCCCCTCATCCCCCAGCATAAGCCAATT
This sequence comes from Ichthyophis bannanicus, assembly GCA_033557465.1. Classification (NCBI taxonomy): domain Eukaryota; kingdom Metazoa; phylum Chordata; class Amphibia; order Gymnophiona; family Ichthyophiidae; genus Ichthyophis; species Ichthyophis bannanicus. The sequence goes on along the minus strand of CM066033.1, from coordinate 734,068,822 downwards.
TCAGGTCCTAGCTCCCCAGCAGTCCTATTCCAGTACCAAGTCCCCCAGCATCAGTTCTCATCCAATCCCAGTCCCCCCAGCATCATATCCATTGCCTCAGAAGAATCCAAGTTATCATTGTCTCTGTTTAATGTGCATTACTAAGTTTAAGTTACAATGTAAACCACTTTGACTAAATGATAAAGCAGTATAAAAAAACCTGATAAATAAATAAATATCCCTTCCAGTCCAAGCCTCCATCCCCCAGCATCAGTCCTCCTCCAGTCCCAGACCCTCCCAGAATCATCTCCCTTCCAATCCCAGTCTCCCCATCCCCCAGCATCTGCCCATTTCCAGTCCTAGCTCCCTAGCAGTCCTCTTCAGCTGCCAACCCCCTCCCAAAGAGCAATCTTCACATGCCAGCCAGTCCCCCCACATCCCCCGTAGCATAAAACCCATCCAGTTACCTGCTGTCCCCCTCCTCTCCGCAGCCCTGCCACAGTCTGCTGCACTCATTGCTCAGCTGCGGGAGCGATGTCTTTCATTCCCGCGGTTGCTGCAACTTAGCACAGAGTTTCTAAAAGTGAAACAGAGAACTTCCTTTCAAGACAGAAAATGCCCTGGTTTCACTTTTAGAGACTCTGCGATCTCAGTGGCTGCAACTTAGCACAGTTGCAGGAACAAAGGAAATCACTCCCGCGGCTGTGAAGAGGTGAGCCGGTGTGGCAGGCTTTGAATCTCACTGGCTCACCTCTCAAGTCAGCGAGGCTGCAGGGCTCCTCAGGAAGCGGGGTCATGTGCGGGCGTCATGCCCTCACATGCTTAGCACCGACCCTGCACTCATATTAGGGCACATTAACTGCAGAGAACATGTTTTCCACGCCCAACAGTTAATATGAGGGAGTTGCAACTAATGCACCATGGTTTTAGTGCTATTGCTGCATTAGGAGGAACGCCATAGCACCCTGTAGTAAAAGGGCCTGTAAGTTACAGATATTTTCTGGAGGCAAGAGAAGGGGGAAGGTTATCTTTTTTTCTTATGTACAAGAAACAGCTCTCTCAGTGCCATATTTCCTGATGTAGAGACCATGAACAAAAGTATTCACCCTTAGAGCTGGCGGCCTTTACGGACTGTAAATTACTTTCAAGGATACTGTGCTGCAAGCAACTCTGGAAAGATATCAGACAGAATTCTCAAACATGGAGCAGGGGATCAGATTTATTCTATTAGCTTCCAGTTAGTTTCACACATTCCCAGAGTCTGCCGCCCAGCCAGTTTTGGAAATTTAAGGCTATAAGACAAAAGGGTTTATGAAGAAAGATATGAAAGTACTGAAATAAATACAGCAACATTTATTTTGATTGTTTTTCTTTATTTAAACTATTTTGTCATGGTATGCATTTTCTAAAATTAGTTTTAAATATCGGAGTAGAAGTAATTAACATTCCCGTACTTTCCCGGCACGAAACCACTGTTTCTTTAATAAATGTGTTCCAGTAAGCCGAGTCCTTAAAACCATTACATCATGCAATGAAACCTCCAGGAAGTGGTCCAAACAGAGCTGTCAACCCTTTTCACCCTCTGTTTCTTACACATTTAATCATCATTGTTTGTTAAATTTGTAACCATCTACAGTACCTCTGTAATACTTCACTGCCAGGAAGTAACCACTTGAAGTTTATAATCCAACCTTGAGCTGTCTACAGAGGGAAGATGGAGGAAAGAACCCATGTGAGGGATAGAGACAGAGAAACGTGTGTGTGCAGATAAGAAAGGAGTTGATGTATTTGGGTATGCGAGAAGGAGGCATATGAGGGATAGAGACAGAGAAACGTATGTGTGCAGATAAGAAAGGAGTTGATGTATTTGGGTATGCGCAGGGCCTGATTTACCTTGAGTGAGGCCCTTCGCCAACAAAAATTGTGGGCCCCCAGCAGGGGCGGCCCAAGGGGGGTGCGGGGCCTCATTTGCATAAGGGGCCTCATTTGCATAAATATTTGCATAATGTTACCATATACTAACTTTTAGTAAACGTGCCTCTTAATGAGTGTATGCATAAAGAAAGACTAAAAGATTTCTACATTACTATAATCCAGTGCCAACCAATAGCAAACCCGCCGTATCCTAACAGCACTACCAGGACTCACAAAGCACCATACTCTACCAATCAAAAGGCAACACTGCAAATATTAAACCAATACATTTCAGAGAACAACAATACATGACCTACTGGGGAAAGAGAACAAGTGGCAATGTCAAATAGGAATTATGTAAACAGAACACCTCAGCTCAGTTACACATGCAGAACATAGACCATCACCAAACAAGTAATCACAATTTAGAAACAGGAAGACAATAATTAAACTGGGAAACCCAAAAGCCAAACTTGGAATGTACAACACTGTAGAAATAAAACTATACATTAATTTGCTCTTGTACTAAACAAAGCGCAGACGTTAATGATGCACATTTACCAGAGCTGACATATTCCAATTAATAAATTCAAAATAAAGAGAGATTTTTCTACCTTTTCTGCATTTTTTTTCAGCTGCAATTGCTCCAGCCACTTTCTTCTGGTTTCTTCGTGTCTTCTGCTAACTCTCCATTGTCTGCTGTCCATTTGCCCTTTCTTCTCTCTTCTAGTTTTTTTCCATTCTCTCTCTACATCTGCTTTAACATACTAATCTTTCTCCTTTTTCTCTTTCCTCATTCCTATTTCATCCACTCAAATTTTACCCCTCCATCCTCAATCCCCACTTATTCTCCCAATACCCGGCCAATTGTAGATTTTTTATCCCTCCCACACAAAATATTTTTCCCTTCTCCATTTTACTCTTCCAGCCCCATCCCATTCTAATCCTCCCCCAACATCAGCTCCCTTCTAGTTCCAGCCTCACCCAGCATCCATTCCCTTCTAGTCCCTGCATCAGCCCATTTCCAGTCCTAGCCACCCATCAGCCCATTTCCAGTCCTACCAACCCCCCAACCCATTACCAGTCCTAACCCCCCATCAGCCCACTTCCAGTCCTAACCCCATTAGCCCACCTCCAGTCTTAACCCCCCCAGCCCATTTCCAGTCCTAGCCCCCCCATAGCCCATTACCAGACAGCCCCCATCAGCCCACAGCCCATTATCAGTCTTAACCCCCCCTCATAGCCCATTGCCAGTTCTAACCCCCCCAACAGCCCACAGCCCATTTTCAGTCTTAACCCCACCCCATAGACCTTTAACAGTTCTTACCCCCCCTACAGCCCACAACCCATTTCCAGTCCTAACCCCATCAGCCCACCTCCAGTCTTAACCCCCCCCAGCCCATTTCCAGTCCTAGCCCCCCCCCATAGCCCATTACCAGACAGCCCCCATCAGCCCACAGCCCATTATCAGTCTTAACCCCCCTCATAGCCCATTACCAGTTCTAACCCCCCCAACAGCCCACTGCCCATTATCAGTCTTAACCCCCCCCAAAGCCCATTACCATTTCTAACCCCCCCCCAACAGCCCACAGCCCATTACCAGTCCTAACCCCATCAGCCCACCTCCAGTCTTAACCCCCCCCCAGCCCATTTCCAGTCCTAGGCCCCCCCCCTTGCCCATTACCCGACATCCCCCAACAGCCCAAATCCCCTTATCCGTCTTTAACCCCCCCCCCATAGCCCATTACCAGTCCTACCCCCCCGCCCCCCATCGGCTCAAGTAAAATGAAATTTTAAAAAAGCAAAACCGCTGGCTGCTACCAAGGCCGCGGCAGCATGGACGGTCCCACGGGGCCCCCTCTTCCCTGCCGAATCCCTCCCTCCGCGACGGCTTTGAGAGGCGCGAAGGGAGAGTGTCTCCCTAGCGTCTCTGTTAAGCCCGCAGGGGCTGATGGGAAATTTCCCATCAGCCCCTGCGGGCTTAACAGAGACGCGAGGGAGACACTCTCCCTTCACGCCTCTCAAAGCCGGCATGGAGGGGCTCAGCCGGGGATTCGGCAGGGCAGAGGGGGCCCCGCGGGACCGTCCATGCTGCCGCGGGAACGTCCATGCTGCCGCGGCAGCTTTTTGTGGGCCCTTGCCAGCTGTGGGCCCTACGCCATGGCGTACATGGCGTATAGGTAAATCCGGCCCTGGGTATGCGAGAAGGAGGCATGTGAGGGATAGAGACAGAGAAACGTGTGTGTGCAGATAAGAAAGGAGTTGATGTATTTGGGTATGCGAGAAGGAGGCAGTGTTCTTGTGAGTATATGAGAAGGCAGCTGTGAGTCTGTGGGGAGGTGTGCGGAGGTGTAACCCCCCTTGCCCTAGGGCATGCAGGGCAGGCCACAGAGGAAATTTTTATCCTGGGCTCTCTCCCTCTCCTTTTGCTCAGCTGGCACACACTTATTTTCAGGGAGCAGTTCTCCAGGGGGCAAAGGAAAATCCTTTAAAGCCCTTGGCGCATGAATTAAAGAGGCTTGGGTGTTCCATTTCCTTTACTGTAACTAAGATTTGACCAATTTCACAACAACAAATTATTTCTCTTCAACAATTATACAGTCTTTGTTAACATTGGTCATGTGTTTTCCTGAGTTACTTGTGTCTGTGATCCCATTTTAAATATTTAATCTTTTCTGCTTCTAATTGCAGGATCCTGGGTTAGGGCTCTTGCAAGCTGCAGAAAAATAGTCTTTACTTCCTTCTCAATGGGATCTTTTTCCCTCTGGTCCTGAATTCACAGATAAGACCCTCTGTACCTTTCTTCAGCAAGTCATTCTTCTCCAGTACTGCACTCTCCTTTCAGGTTTAAGACATGCCATCTCCTTCTCTCGCTCTCCATCCTGGTAGAGGGGTGGGAAACACCTCTGCTAGGTTCTCATAAACATCAAGGGCATGAATCCACACAGACATGTAAAATAAAAGACAAGTCAACAGCGAGCCTCTACACACAGCACAGCAAACTGAAACCAACAACCACAACCAAAGCAATGCCCAAACCACTAAACCAACAACCAAACCACAAAAGCACACCTTGCATCCTGTGCACTGAGATTATATAGAGGGCGGGCAGAATCAAAAGCAGCTATCTCTGGAGGGGCATATTACAGATAGCTGGCATGCACCTACTACTAAAGCTAGACGTGCAATGGTCCTGCACTGAAAACGGGAAGGATTGGTAGGGTCCTGGAGGGTTTCCTTACGTGGATTAGAAAGGCTTTAGTTGTGATACAGAGCAAAATTAGTTGTGAGAGAGGCTGTGGCTGGTCTATAAATAAAGTTGACTGAAAAAACACCTATTTTAAAACAAAGCGAGTAGGTGGAAACCAATTAGCCCAAGTGATGAGAGGATTGTGGGTTGACAATTGATAAAAGCCCCTCCAGACTCATGCGTAACACAGTCATCCCCTGCTACCTCCTTCAGTGTCCTCAGGTTTAGAGGGGGTCCTTCTACAGTCCATAGAAAAGCTGGCAAACCTATTCCCACCCCTGAAATTTTAAAATGGATCAAAGCAGTGGTGTATATTCAAATTAAAGGTCCCCAAGGAACGATTTTGAAAAGGACCTCCAGAACAGGGCAGGGGTACTTCAAAAGACGTGAGAGTGTATGTGAGTGGGTTTCTCTTCTTCCTTGGGCTCCCCTCCCCCAGGCACTGCAGGGGCCGCTTGGGTGAAATTTATGCCACTGAATCAATCAGGGGCATAGTCTCAGCTGCTAAAACACATGAAGGAATACAAGCATCTGGACTACAGATGTGCCAAAACTTTGCAACAAAAGCTGGGCATTTTCCTTTGGTGTATATATGTTCTGAGAGAGGTCTGCACTGATTTATGATTTACTAGAATACTTTTGTGGGGAGAGTTTGGATGAAATTTGTACTCTTTACTAGAGTTTGTAAATCCTTGCATTCTATTTGCAAAAATATTCAAACAGTGAAACTAATGGGTGCTGCTATATTCTGCTTTTCAAGGGGAAATGTGCCCTATTAAAGTCTCTGGCAAATATTTTCATGGACTTCTTAGGTCAGCAACAAACCTACTGACAAATATAAAATAAATCTTGAGGTGGGTACTCAGAGGCATTGACTATATAACATCTAGACCAGGGGTTCTCAACTCAGTCCTCTGACACATCTAGCCAATCAGGTTTTTAGGATGACCACAATGAATATGCATGAGAGAGACTGGCATAAAATGGAGGCAATGCAGGCAAATCTCTCTCATGCATATTTATTTTGGTTATTCTGAAAACCTGACTGGCTAGGTGTGTCCCGAGGACTGGATTGAGAACTCCTGATCTAGATGTATATAACTATACATCTAAAGTACATGCATTTTCAGTGGCATTTTGCTAACCAATCTTGTTATCGCCTTGGCCTGGGGTACTTTAACACTGGCTCAGTCTGTGAAAGACTTTGGGGTTCATTTGGACGCTTCTTTATCTTTGCAGTCTCGGTTATTCTATGAGGTGAGGAAGCAGAACCGTACCAAGCCCTAAATGTGCCCTGTGCAACTAGCACTTCTGGCGCCCACCCCCTGCGGTTTGGCATTTGGCCCATGCTCACCATCTCCCCATCTTACCTCCATGTCTCCAGTCAACTCCATAACCCGCCTGCCTTTGCCCCACCGCCACTTTTAGGGTTCCCTTGATGATGGTGACGGCAGTGGGACCTCCAACTGAAAATAAAACCACGCGGATCTTTCCGACTCTGTGCTTGCACTCTGAGCTGATCCTCCTCCTCTGACATATGCTCACATTAGAGGAGGGAGGGACCAGATCAGCCATTCAAACGCGGAGTTGAAAAGACCCATATTTGAAGGGCTGGTCTGGTCCCTCCCTCCTCTGACACAACCATATGTCAGAGGACAGGGAACCCTAAAAGTGGTGATGGGGGGGGGGGGTGGGCAAGTGCAGGCAGTGTGGGGGGAACTGAGGTCAGCAACCCCAAATGCACCTCTATTTTTTTGCGACCTGTGTGGCTCGCACAGGGCTAGGAATGACGCTGAGTGAGGGTGGGTTCTGGAGGTTTAGACTGACCCGTAGATTGTGCCCATCATTGGATGAGTCTTTCTTTAGGACCATTTAGATTATTGTAACAGATTGCAATTGGAAATCTCCCTAGTGATGGCAGGTTATTCAGAATGTGGCTGCTAGAATGATATTGGGTGCCCCTAACATATTATCAGCTGCCACTCCTTTAAGAACTTTGCATTGGAAGCTGCTGAAGGCCTGAAACCAGATTAAGATTTTGTCTCTAATTTTTCAGGCGCTCCTGAGCTTGTCCTTCTTTATTTGTGGGCAAGAGCGGCTTTGTATCAGCCTAGAGAGCTCTGTGCTCTAATCAAGGAGCTTAGCTGGCAGTGATCACTGTTAGATCAGTGAGATAAGCAAGCTTATGAAATCAGCTGTTTCAGTTGCAGCCCCTTGTTTATGGAATAATTAACCTGTGGGGCTTTCCACAAGAGGATGGAAACCTGACCTTTCCTCCCGGTTAATGCTGGAAGTGATGCAGCAAATGTCTGTTCTTATATACAGTGGTTCTCAAACTAGATTGGTGCGTTTAAAGTAGGAAATTTGAGGTTTTGGCAGGTAAGATCATCAAAGAAAAGGTGGAATTTGATTCCTGAGGGAAAGTTTGTTGGAAAAAGGCGGGAGTTTCAAATTTCAAAATTCTCCCCTTTCCAACAAACTTTCCCTCGAAATCAAATTCAAATTTCTCACCTTTTCTTCAATGAACTTTCCCAACAAAAATCCAAATTTCCTGCTTCAAACCCACCGATCCAGTTTGAGAACCATTGTATATAAGAACAGACATTCGCTGCATTACCACTTCACCCTGAAGAAAGCCAACTCTGGAATTCATTACTGGAGGATGTAGTAAAAGCTGTTAGTGTAGCTGGGTTAAAAAAAAGGTTTGGACAAGTTCCTGGAGGAAAGATCCATAAACCATTATTAAAGAGGTCCCAGGAAATCCACTGCTTATCCTGAGACATACATTGTGGAACCTCTGTGTCTTTTTGGGAACCTGCCAGGTACTTGTGACCTGGATTGGCCACTGTTGGAAAAAGGATACCGGGTTTGATGGACCTTGGTCTGACCCAGTATGGCATTTCTTATGTAACTCACAGAATGATGGCTGAAATGTCGGTTCTACTTACCAAGAACCGGCATGACCTGGAAAACTGCATAGATTGTGTTATCTGAGGGTCTGTTTGGTCAGTATGTCATGTTGGTTTTATTTGTACTGTATTTTATGTTTTAATTCTTTGTATACTACTTTGGGCAATCCTAATACTTCAGGAAAGTAGTCTACAAAAATGTAAATAAATAAAATAAATGATCCGTACAAGTGCCACTTTGAATATACACATACGTTTATCTCTGCATTGTTACACATCTAGAAGTTCCATCTGTTATTTTGGGCATTACCACATAGATACGTGAAGCACAGTTTTGTATAGGTCATGTAGATCAGAAAAGGGATGTTCAAGTTGGGGCATTCACAATTTACAGTGCATTTCAATAAAGGCTGACTGAAGACGGAGCCTTTTGTAAAATACGTATCAAGCCACAGCAAAAATCCATGTACTTTGTGGCATGTACCACGGGGCCAGCCAGTTTATAAAAATACATGTTCAAGAAAAAAGAAGGACATCACTCAGGGCTTTGTAGATGTGTCCGTGGCAGTTTTTGCTACCTACATGCGGAGGTGTTGACATTTACACGCTTAAGTACTGGGAATAGCAAAACGCCATGTCCAAGTGGAGCTACAGCCCAACTCCAAAACGGAACCTTTTTGCTTTTTGCAGCTGATTGTTTACAGCAGAGAGGTAAGCAGAATGCGTCCCTCAATCGCTCTTCCCAGCCCCAGATCCAGATGAACAGTTAGCTGACAGCTTTGCATGACTCAGAGCAAATGCAAATGTTACATTTCTTGAAGTAGATAGCAAAGCAGCAATGCCCAGATGCTTCTAAGATCCATCCAAACCACACCCTTCAAATTTGTGTGTGTGTCATGGGTATACACTTGTAAGCAGCACTTCTCCCAGAATTGCTACTTGCACCCATATGGCATGTACATGTGTAAATCAGCTTTTTATGTGTGGAAATAGTGCCTAATCCTTCTAAAATACCCTCTTTAGTTTTTTTACGTGCAATGGCTGAATTTCACCACTGAATTGTTATGTTTTTTTTCTAGCCTTGCTCTGCCCCAAAGCACTCGACTTTCTCGGACAGATAAATTGGGCCATTCAGCATATAGAACGACCAAATTTGTTTGTAGATATAGCATGGATTTTTCTTTTAAGCATTTATGTGGTTGGTGCTGCCACTGGGTAGAAATGCATTGAAATTTTGGGCCACTTGAGTTTTCAGAATTTATTCAGTCTGGCTGCTCTTGGGAGAAAGCAGATTTTGGAAGTAGCTCACATCTTTTTTTTTTCTCAAGGAGTGGCTGAAGGTGAGTTTCCTGTCCCCAGAGGGCTTGCAGTCTAAGTTCTCATCCTGTTGCTGAAACCGTTTCTGTCTAAGGAACTGCACTTCTATAGATTCAGTACAAAACCCCCCTGCACAGACTGCGCCAGCTGGTGACGCTGTTTGGGAAATCACACAATAGTGCTGGGTTGCGAGCAAGCAGCTCACACACCCTTCCCTTGCAGATGAGGGTATGGTTGCCAGCTGACTGATCTGGCCCTAGGTTTCCTCATGGCATGCATGGACTTACAACACTTATTTCCCTAAGCAAAGTCTTTGCATGCTGTGGAGTAAAACCAGGACTGGCTCAGTGTGTTCTAGGTAACTTGGAGTCATCTAGTAAGCCTATGTTTTGGTTGAATGATAAATTTTGAACTTGAATGAAGGCAGACAGCTTATAGAAATCCAGGTGGAAAAAAATGGTTTCTGTTGTGAAATTCTAAACCTTAGTCCAACCTTGGATAAAGGAGTGAAGCAGATGGTGCCCTGGGTCACCCCCCACCTCCAATCAATCCCCCTGCTGCTGCTGCTGCTAATATGTCGCTTTCTTACTTCCCAGCATCTGGATAGCGATGTGCCTTGTGCCTCGGGGCTGCTGGGATAAGGTCTGGAACCCATAACCTCTTGCAGCGCCGCTCTCCACTGATGGATTGGTTTTGACATGGCCCCTCCCACCCCCCTTCGAGCTGTCCAATAAGAAAAAGGCATCTTACCAATTTCTTCCAGTCTTCCTGCCTTCCCCCCTCCCCAAAAAAAGAGGAAAGGAAGGGAAGAAGAAAGGGTTTGAAGGTTTCTGAAGTTTGCAGAGTCTGCTGAGCCGGGAAGGTGTGCAAGATGCAGCATGCCTGATTTACGCATCACTTGTGGTGCTGTGTACTGAGGGACTGCTTCACTGATGTGCCTTAGCCTATCACCATCCCTGTGAGATCCAAAGTCCAGGGACACAAAGGGCAGCAGGGTACCCATCGGGAATTGAAGCATTGCTCAACCAAGACGATGAAAGAGGAGGCGGCATGCCCCCATTCTCCCGAAGGGAGCCTGGGGACCAGTGAGGAGGAGGCCGAACACCTGCACAAGAAGAGTATCCGCAAACGGACTCAGCTAAGCAGCAGGCTCCTTCAGGACCGCTGCTCTCCCTTACTGTCGGGTAAGCGCAGCAAGCGCAGTCCTCCACCACTGCCACCTCAGTCCTTTGAGGACATCCACACACAGAGGGTGATCGCCAACGTGCGGGAGAGGCAGCGCACCCAGTCCCTGAATGATGCCTTTGCTGAGCTGCGCAAGATCATCCCCACACTGCCCTCGGACAAGCTCAGCAAGATCCAAACACTGAAGCTGGCCTCCCGCTACATAGACTTTCTTTATCAGGTGCTGCAGAGCGACGAGCTGGACCACAAGATCTCCAGCTGCAACTACATGGCACATGAGAGGCTCAGCTATGCCTTCTCTGTCTGGAGGATGGAAGGAGCCTGGTCGCTGTCAGCCTCCCATTGATTCCACTCCACTCGCCCTCAAGATTGTGAGTACCAAGCTTTCCACTAGACGCATATTCCTATTATACAGCGTCTTTCACACACATGCTTAAGAATTGCAGAAAAGAGACACGCAAGACATATTGGGGTCAATTTTCAACCAGGAATCTACATTTACTAGTGGCCAGTATACATATAAGTATCCTAGCCATATATTTTTGGTCACTATATGGATAGTGGCAGGCTGAAAATATATCTAACTACTCTGTCACTATCCATATAGTGTAAGGGCAGATGGCAGGCCTAGAGTAAACGTACAGTAGAGATATGCAAAGGCAAGAAATATGGTTACTTTTCATTTATTTTCACAAATTTGTCCTGCTTTCTGGGCGTTTTCTAGTTAGTTTCCCACATTCATGTTTAGTGTGCTCTAAATGGATCGATTGAGCATGCACTGGTGAATGAAGATGCACTAAATTGATTAGTGTGCGTTAAATCAATTTAGCATACACTACATTTTTTAAGGATCACTAATGAACCGAACATGCACTTATCAATGGTGGTCAGCAGCAAATACGTATATTAGGACGTATTGGCTATATATCTATGCATATTAATTTAAACACTGTTGGCAGTGTTTACATTAATAGGCTGACCATCTCTGCTGAATATTGCCCCCATTGTATTTATTGCACAACATCAGAATAAGAATCAATGCTTATGGGGAAAGGCAAAGAGAGGAGTATGGAGAAGGGCCTGAAAGAGAGAGAAAATAAGAATGGTTGAGACTGAGAGATGAAGGGAGCAGAAGTATAGGAAGATGTGCCCCTGACCGTGGCAGGATTATATGTGGGGATTGAGAGAAGCTGTGAGTGAGGAGCTGAGCCAAATGAAAGGAATCTAGGCATGTGTGCAGGCAAGAAAAATTACGTTTGTTTACTTTTTTTTCACAAACTTTTTTCTGATTTTGCAGTGGGTGTTTTTGGTTAGTTTCACACATTCTTTTAATAGGGAATTTTTTTAGTGCATACTAAATTGATTTCATCTGCATGAAGCAATGAATTAAAAAGCAGGCTGTTGATTAGTGCACGTTTAATCCATTTACGGGTAGGTTTACTAAAACAGACTAATGGTTAACCCAGGCTTTCTGCTGCTATGTCCCATTGAATAACATTTATTTATTTATTTATACATACATTTATATACCGCATCTTCCAAAGTTCAGTTGCGGTTTACAGTGGGAACATGGGAACTGATTGCAGATAACCCAAGTTACCTGTTAGCCTGGTTTAGTAAGCATAACCCTTAGTGCATACTAAGGAACCCTTTTACTAAAGTGCATCAGACCTTTGTTCCTAACGCACCTTTAGTATCATGAGTGCACCTAACGCGGTGTGATATGTCCCCTGTGCTAACTGCAGTGTGCTCTCCGCACCCATTCTCTACGCTTACCCCACTCAATCAGCACCCCAACACATGGGTGGCAGTTAGTATGAGAATCAGCGCGTGGTAACTGTCATGCCCCCGCAGTAAGTTACTGCAAGCCCGAGCAAGCATAAAAACACACGCTAACTGCTTAGCACACTTTACTAAAAGGACCCCTTGATTTCGTAAGGAGCACTAACAAACCCAGTGCGCACTAAATAAATGTACACTTCTAAAGAAAAGCGCAAGAGAAGGAGCGTGCCCATGGAGAATAGAGAGAACCCAAAGGATAGCGATGGTTTAGGCAGGCAGCGTGCTGAGATATTTGCAGACTGAGGTACTGTGCTCTCAGCGTGTTGGAAAGGATGAAGAAGTGAAAAGCAGTATACTGGGCAAACAGATAGGGAGAGATCTAGGGCTTTGGAAGGCCACACAGAAGAGACATGCAGCAGGGAGGACTTAAAGAAATCAAAGCAGGATTGAGAACTGCAGATGAATCAGAATTGAGAATAAAAAGTCAGACCTGAGTAGCTGCCTTTCTCTCAATGAAACTTTCCGCAAGACTCTGCCTTCATAAAACACAGTGTGCCATGAAGGAAACCAGGAAACTCCAGATCCAAAGGACTCCTTCGGCAGAGACACCGCCTTTCAATTAACCCCTTTCTAAATGCCAAGAAATCCATAGCAGATGTTCCCCTTTCTATCTTACTATATCACAGTACATAGTAAATAAAGACTTTTCCCAGGTATTTCTACCCCTTCTATTAAAGTGTATTGCACGCCGCCGGGAGTAAAAAGCATCCCCAGGCATTTCTATCCCCTTTAGCTCAGTGTATCACACATGGCAGGGAATAAAGACCCTCCCCAGGCATATCTAACCCCCCCCCCCCCCGTCTCTCTCTCTCTCACTATATCATACTAAGTATCCCCAGTACATTTTGATGATTGCAGCAAAGTGGGGTTTATATTATTGTAAATGATGCTTTCCACCTACTTCAATTAACCTCAGCTGCATTTATTTTTAAGACTTGATTCCTCTTTGTAACCTAACTGAAAATGGAAGGTAGGGAAAGCCAACATTTAGTAGAGATAGAAAATTAGTTATTAGCTCTTGAAGAATGTTCAATACGCTCAGGTATGCAGAAAAACTAGGCAGACAGATATAGTCTAGCAGGGTAATCTTGGTACTCTGTTGAAAGTTTCCCAGCATGAAACTGGGAGCCAGTGGAATACGAGCGACCAGCCGCTGTACAGGTGGCTGCTGGAAACTCTAACTCTACATCATAGTGTCTGGGGCTTTGCCCTCATCACGAGTGCACTGCAGAGAAGCCAGCTCTGAGTGACCAGAAGCAGCAATTTCTTCCACGGAGAAACAAATAGCGCAGCTCCCTTTCTGTCTTCCAATATGTGTGATAGATGCACGTCTTTTTTCTGAGAATAGTAGGAGAAAGGACAGAAAAGGAATGTAGAAGGGGAAATACAAAGTAAACCTTCACTCGAGATGCAGCTGATGATTTGTTATCACATTTAACCAAATTATCAGTCAAAGAATGTTACCCCTGTGTGCTCACATCTTCACACCTTCTGCAAAATATGCAATTTAAATGAATGACTCTGCTAAAAGAAGTCTATTCAGATGCAGAAATTGGGATAAAATAAAGGCAGGTCATTCAAATTAAAATAAAAAAAATCTGGAAATTAGAAAGAGAACATCATGGAATCCCATCAGAAATAAAGGAAAATCAATAAGGTAATGGGGAAAGGATGGCATCTTCATAATGTTGAACACTACAGATTTTTCAGGATTTCTTAGGGCCTTCCCACTTAGTGAATAGGTTGGCTGCCATGGTAGCCCACTTTGTAAATGGTTGATAAAATGAAACCTAAAAAATATATGGCAATACCTTTTTATTGGACGAACAATCTATTATTTTTTTACTAGCTTTTAAAAGTTAAGTCCTTCTTTCTCAGGGCAGGACATTATGAGCAAACAATGTCAGTTCTAGAATACAAGTGAATCACAAATATATTCCAGTAATAGTTTCAAGGGGAAAAGGTGGGTTGTAGGGGGCTTACGATCTAAGTCTGTACCTGAGGCAATGGACAGTTAACTGATTTTTCCAAGAAGAGAAGGAGCAATAATACGATTCTCAGTCTGCTGCTGTAGCCATTAGCTACTCCTCCAATCTGGTAGTGTTACATTCCTGGATTATTCCGAAATTTCCTCTTCGTATTTCAATGCTCACTTCCTGAAAAGTGTTCCCTCACAGAGATGTTACCTTGGTCCGCCTTGTGGATGTCAGATACTGTGACTCTCACTGGAATACGTTTGTGATTCACGTATATAGTCTAGTATTGTCGTCTTTTGCTCATACTATTCCCAACTGAGAAAGAAGGTTTCAACCTTCAAAAGCCAGTCAAACATATATTAAGTTAGTCCCATAGAAAGCATCTAGCTAGTTATTTATTGGTAACCTTTGATATACCGCCCTTTACCAAAGACCGTCAGAGCGGTTTACAGTCCAGATAAAACAGCCACATTGATGAAACAGCAATAAAATACTAAAAAGAGAACATAAAAAGATATGACAACAATTAATACCTAATACATTGGTTAATAACATAAAAAAACAGGCTAATATTAACTGTCGCTGTCCATTTACCCAAGGGTAACGATTTTATTCAGCAACCGTTCAAAAATTCCTTTTTTAGATTTTTTAATAGAACTTGCAGAATGAAGAAACAGTGGAATCACCTTATATTCTTTTTCTTTGTTTTGTTTTATTTTGTGAAACAAAACAGTGCAGAGACCGACTATTTTCTTCTTGGCAGGAGGTTTAATCATCCCACTTTAGCTAAGGTTATATTTTCAATAAACACACTCCTGCTACACACACACACAAATGTGTGTGTGTGTGTGTGTGTGTGTGGGGGGGGGGGGGTAATTCTATAAGGGGATGCCCGATTAAAGCATATTTTAAGCCACCTGTGGCAAGCCCCTTTTACAGATAGGAGCAGGTGCCTACATGTCTTTATAAAATAATAGCAAAGTGCATAACATCTGCCTGTATTGCAGGCAGGAACATTGACGCCAGCCCTAGAGCTGCCATAGATATCTGCACCTATATTTTGCATGAATGCACATAAATTATAGAATTTTGTAATCTTTGCGTGTACATGCATGCTCTGCTCACATGCACACTCACCAGCAAAGTGTACGCCTTGATGCCAAAGTGAGCCCTTTTGCACCAGTCGGGATTTCATAAGGCATCTTTTAAGCGAGCATGTGACCACATACACTGGGAAATGGCATTAAAAAATTACCCTCATATTGTACCGCCTCGCCATCTCAGCCAAAACCAAGAAGGGACCATCGTCCATTCATGTCGCAGACCCTGCAATTGATCTTGAGAGCCCTACATACTTAAAGAGCCATCAGTGCACCTGCAGGAGGGGTGGATTGTTTTCAAATAGCCCATTTGCCTGGGTGCATGACGTTTGAAAACCTGACCTCTTTATGTATAGATATCATTCTTTCTCAAAAGTTAGTTTTTTTGTTTTGTTCTTTCTTGGACACTGTTCGAGTAAATGCAATCAGTTTTGGCAGGGAAAACCTTTTCATAGAGGAAGGTCATGGGCTGCTTTTTGACACAAATGTCCTGTCTTCTGCAAACTAGAGGCTCAAACTCGATGTCTAAAAAATATACACACACATTCTCCTTCCAACCGTCTCTCTTGAATAACACACATAATCTCTCTCTGACAGACACACTTTCTCGCTCTCCCTGAGGAGCAGACGTTCACTCTCTCTCTGATTACTCCTCCCTCTGAGAGACACACAAATGCACACTCTATCTCTGAGAAACACACTCGTATATACTCAATCTTCAATGCTCTCTCTTGATTGCATACACTCTCTTGGACTCCTTCTCTGAAATGCATACTCACTCACTGACTCTCCTTCTCTGAGAAAAAACACATACTCACTTTCTCTGCTACTCTCTCTCTTTTTCGCTCTTCATTGAGTCATTGATAAAGCTCACAGTCACATAGGGTAGACGGTAATAACCTAGGGACTCCCTTCTTTTCCCATGCACAACTTTATGTAGCATGCTTGAGAGTTGGAACTGGAAAAGATTTGTATGTATTTGCCGCTTAACTCTAAAACCAAAAATATTGTACATCCCTGTGCTTTGCAAAAAAAAAATATATATATACGTTCATCCAATACCAACGCTGAGTTTTGGCACAGACTAAAGACTCTCCTATTTACAGAGCACTATGGTCCTTACACATAAACATCACCTACGGTACTATTGCCATCTTTCACAATGCCTGTGCATACCATAGCTTAGTTTATATAACTTCGTTGTATAACCTCCTACTTACTCTACCCACCCCCTCTTTTTTGTTACTGCACAGATCCATGTAAACCATTTAACAGTTGAGTTCATTGTAAACTGCTATAACCAGTATATATAGCGGTATAAAAAAGTTGCTAAACAAATAAATAAAATAGGGTTCAGTATTTATTTTACAAAGTTTATTTGATTTTGACTATTTTCTAATATATTAAGCATTAGATACTTGATTTTCTGAGCAATGCCAGATAATAGGGATGTGCATTCATTTCAAAACTAATGGTGAATGGAACGAATCATGACATGTTTTGTTTGGTTCCTTCAAACTAAAAGAATTGCTGCATGGTCCAGAAATCATTCATTTTCAAATCAGTTATAGACTATGGGGTCTATTCTGTCCTGATTCCGATCAGGCGCACAGGGGCCTAGACGCATATATTGGAATGTGCCTCCACGGGTCCAGTAACACAGCCTCTCTCTCTGCTTGGCCAGATACAGTAGAGACACCTTGGGAAGGAACAATAAGAATGCAGGAATCACTTTACTGGTCATGTTGAAACATTTCGAGAAGCAGCCAAACAAGCCTATTCCATCCTCACTTCTCTCCCAACTATTATGGCTGATATC
The DNA here is from genome assembly GCA_033557465.1 of Ichthyophis bannanicus. NCBI lineage: Eukaryota > Metazoa > Chordata > Amphibia > Gymnophiona > Ichthyophiidae > Ichthyophis > Ichthyophis bannanicus. The sequence goes on along the minus strand of CM066033.1, from coordinate 734,051,531 downwards.
AATTGGAAAGTGAAAACACAAAACACCACTATTTTCTGTTCATTCTTTCTCAGGTTTTAGAGGGATATTGTGGCTTGTTAGTTACACGTTAGAACAGCTAACAATAGAGACGAGAATGTTCAAATATTACCACATTTAGACAGAAATAAAATAATAGTACACTCAGGGCTCAAGCACAGGTAGAGAGGGGCTGGCTGCCTATGTGTCAGAAATAAGTCTTGAAACTGTGTGGGCTGTAACTGCAGAATGTACAGCAGAAAGCAGACTCCATAGTAATAGCCTTCACTGTGAAAGACAGAGAAGGGAAAGATAGGATAAAGGGTGCATACATACTATCTTGCTGTGTGTGAGAGCCTCTCTACTAGAAAATGTCTAGCAGGCTGCGTGGCTACACAAAAGTGAGTGGCTGTGCCCAGTGTGCCACTGTGTCCTTACTAAGCAGGACAGAGGCACACATGCACTGATACTCCACTACTAAAATCTGGTACATTGTCGGACCAAGTCCATTACATGGTTGCAGACACATCCAAATCATAAACATGCCCAATTTAAACGGGATTCCGCATTAGATGCATACGCAGTTTTGGAATAGGGACATACACTTTTTTGGCACTGCATGAACGTAGCACTATAGAGTATGGGACACAGCTATACGCAGCAAACAGCTTTATACGTCCCCGCGCTCAGCGTATTCTGAAAGGTTAGATGTTCACGAACCCGCCCATCTCCACTATAGACCCGCGAACAGCCAGGCCTCCGTCTCCTAAGCTGCTCCACTCACTGACATGTTGTGCTAATGTTAACTACTCATGATGATACAGAAATGGTGATGCAAGCCAGACTATCTATACCAGTCTGTTGCATGGCCAGAACACTGCAAAGATAGCTCAGTGCATTCTATGATAGTTTAAAAGCAGGTAGAAAGTGATTTGTTTGACATGACATACCTCGCATCACAACATACATGGCAGTGGAAGACATCATTAGGTATGCTTGCATTGGTCATCTCTGAAAACAGTCTGTGCAATGCTCAGTATGGCCCAGAAGAAATCAGAAGAGGGTTTCTATAGGTAAAGTCACAACATTTCCATGTCACTGATAAGGCACCCGCAGAATGGGACTATTCAACAGTGCAAACAATGCTAATAAGTGACCAAAAGTACCATCATCACTCTCTACAATTGTGCACATTTCTAGAGACCTATGATGGTGCCCCTGGGCATGTCTTAGTGCTGTTTACACTGTTGACTGCTCTCATCTGAGGGGCCCTTATTAATAACAGGGATATGTTGTGATGTTTTACTACAGAGAACCTCTTCTGATTTAACCTCCCCGATCACACAGGCATCTGGTGATGCTGTGGTCATCCCTATGGTCCAGGTACCAGCCAGGCATTTGTGTCTTCCCAGATTAGCGGATGAGCACAACTGATCCTCCTGTGCAACACTCAAAACACACACACATACACTCACTTGCTGTCACCACTACCATCCTCTGCCAAAACCATGCCCTGCACCCATACACAAATGCTGTGAAGCCATGGTGGTGTGGCGTCTCAGGACACCACAGCTGATCTGCATTTCCCAGGCAAACACGATTCTGCTCCTTACTACCTCACATACCATCCCTACATCTACATTCACATTGTTCCAGACACTGGGATTTTTAGGGAAGGTGAGAATAGCCCCTTTGGCACAAGCAGCAAATGTATTGTGGTGCTTTATATTTCTCTAAGGGTGTTTTTTATTGTTCCTTAACCTTACAAATGTCCATCACCTGTGCATTCCATTCTGTACAACTGCACCTTGTGTGCTCCCAGACAGCAGACACACCAGTCTTCATGGCACTGTTTATTTATTCATTTCACATTATCATCTGATCAAAAACATGTGGATCAGTATGCAGTCATTACAGTGGGCAGTATTTAAAATGTCAGTCACAGTACTGCTCTGTGTATAGTCAGCAGTGCTGACTGCCGCCAGCTATGTGGATAGCAGCATTATTCAGCCCCTATCTGTAGAGCTAGAGGTTTCATTTAGGATGAATATTGCTGGCTCTTTGTAGAGTTTGGAGGAATGCCCTCACTCCATCCCAGCAGTATCCGGATAGTGCCAAGGCAGTATATAAGGATTTTCAGTGGCACTATCTGTATAAATTCACCGATAGGGGGTTTCTATGTTTGGTGGTTGCTGCTAAACATGTAGAATATAGGGTTGATAGCTGTTGGTGCAGATCTTTGGTAGCTAACTGCGGTATGGGCTCTGCTAGTCATTCAGCAATGGGATATTTCTTTGTCTCTCCTCCTTATTTGTCTACTTTTTCCCCTCTCCTGTCCCCCACCTCTATCTATCTTGTAGTCTTTAATATTGTAATATTTTTGGAAGTTGTGCTCTGGACATTACAGATTCTTCCTAAATGTCCTTTCTAAAATCCTACTTCACCTATTTTAAGGCACATTAACAAACTGAATGTATACTGTCAAATGTGCACCGCTATCCATCAGTTGCTAAAAGTAAAGAGAACAAAAAGCATAACTCGGCAGCATCCAATCAAGTGCTCATAGTGTCATACTTCTCTGATTCACTTTCTATAGATATAGAGATAGAATCATAGGCTACTTCAATACAGAATCTGATTGGCTGAATCTCCATAACCTAAAAGTAAATTGCAGGAAATCCGAGGTTCTCTTCATTACTAAGGACCCTTCATTCATACCCCCTCCCACTTTACCAGTGAGGGATGCTGAGCTAAGCACTAAGCAAAAGTACGATACTCGGGGATCACTCTAGACCAATATTTGACAATGGATCCACACATAAAAAACATTACCAGAGCAATATACCTAAAATTACAGACCCTTCATCAATTCTATCCTCTGCTTGAAGCTGTTGACTTCCAGACAATATTCCAAGCGTTGATCACCCCACACTTTGATTATGCAAACATCATTCTCTATGGTCTTTCAGATTATGCAATTCACCCCCTTCAAATGGCTATAAATATGGCAGTACGAACCCTGGTTGAAGCCTCAAGATACAAACATGTTACCCCAATCCTGAAACAGCTCCATTGGCTCCCCATTGTTATTCGTCTCAAGTATAAGGCTCTTACCATAACATTCAAAATTCTACACAACCTCACAGTTACTGCTCTTAATGAGATACTACTATGGACACCTAACAACAGAGTAAGAAGATCTACCATGTCAAACACTCTTTCAGTCCCTTCTATTGTAAGAAAAAGTTCCCAGTTTGTGAATGGTCGAGCATTCAAATTATATGCACCACCTCTCTGGTACTCTCTCCCCCCACCCCAATCCATGCCATCTCCGACCTATCTATTTTCAGAAAACTTCTAAAGACACATCTGTTTCAGCTATATTATGAACATGTAACTTAGAACATTGCACGCTACCAAACTCCTTCAGCCAGATCCTCAAACTGCCTATGAAGCTCAATGTGTATTTATTATACAACTATAATGTTTATAGTTTCCCTGTTATGACTCGTCATACCTACCTACAAGTTATAAATTGTTACACTGTTAACCTCCAATGTAATTGGTTTTCACTAAACTTATTCTATCTAATTGTTGTTGTTCTCCAAGCTTGTTCTATGTAATTTGTTGTTGTTCTCTAAACTTGTTCTATGTAATTTCTGTTCTTCTTCCTTGTAAACCGCACTGAATGTGAAATAGCACGGTATATAAAACCAAATAAATAAATAAAATAAATATAAGTTATGGGGGTTATTTTAGAAGACTTATTCATGATTTACATAATTTGTCATTTACACGTGTACATGGTCATTTTAGATAAGGTCTAGGTTACATTTGTTCGCCCCCTACTCAGTGGAAGTTGCAAGGGATGCGGCAGGGTAGTGGTTTCAGAGAGGCCGGGGCAAGTCAAAAATCTGCACATGTATTCTCCTTTTCACATGGGGGGTGCATGTGTATGACCAAAATTGTGCTCCCTGGTGCGTGTAGGTTTTTTAAAAATTCACATTTCGGCTAGCCCTTTATAAGACGGATGAAAGGGGTTGTCTTCTTTAAGGCCTCCTAGTTTTTCTCACTGCAAATGTCAATTAAATTTAAAAAATGGCCTGTGAAGTTATTTAGCAGCATTGATGCTTGTCGACTTGCAAACTAGGCAAGCTACGCATGGAAGAGCTGACACTTGGAGGTGGGAGGTGCCAAGCTGTCGATCTTGCTATTTCCAACGTGCAGGCTTGGAAAATGGCTCCTCCAGCTGCTGAATTCCTGCACATCCCTTTTCAGGGAGCCACCGCAACGTCTCAATTCTGACCTCATTGTCTTTTCTAAAATAGGCTTTCACATGTATAAAGTTAGGCAAACGTTCAACAGAAGTTAGATATATCTATAGGGGGATATTTTAGAAGCTCTATTCGGGATTTGAACGTCTGAAAATGGGCATTCAGACATGTGCCCGGACCCATTTTAGAAAGCTGGGCATAAAGTATGGACGTCCCCAGAGCGAGCACATTCATGTACTGCAGGAGTGTGGTGGAGGCGGAGTCTGGATGATGCAATGGAGATGCGTGTTGCTGTGTGCTTTCAGAATGGCATGAGCATGTCTTGCCCTGGTTGTTGACGCGTCCATACCTATACCTGCTCCAAGGGCCGTACTGAGCGTGAATCACGCCCTGTGTGACTTGCACATCAGGTGCATGCCCCCTCCCCCCCCCCCCGCACCTCCATCCAGTCACTTTCTGGACGGCGGCGGGAGAGAAGAGGTGCGCCCGATGTGCAAGTCGCCGGCGTGCTAAGCAGATGTGTCCCTCCCCTCTCTGACGCCGCGTCATAGGAGGGAGGAACCAGACCTGCTTAGCATGCCGCGAGAAAGCTTAAGAGGCGCATTTCAGCTGTCTGCCATTGTCTGCTGCCACTGAGAGAAGAAAAAGTGGCGGCGGCAGGCAATGGCAGACAGCTGAAAGGTTCCCCTTAAGCCTTTGCGTCCTGTGTGGCCGCACTGCTCGCACAGGGCTAGGTGCAAAAAAGTGCTTATTTCATGGCAGCAACATTTGCAGGGGGAAGAGTGAAATGCTCTCTCAATAAATTTACAGCCCAATCATTCTACTGCCCCACTGCCACATGTCTGCTGATATGAAATGGCAGTCAGGATGTGTATGTCTTATAACATAGCTGCCCCCTTCTGAAATAACCTCGTACCCTTTTCTGAGGCTGTGCATTTCTGAGATGTCCATATGTGCATGTCCGGCCTTGCCATGTGCACGGGCCCGTCCCCAGAATTGGCTTCGGGGACGTGCATCTCTCAGGATAGAGACAGAGTGATTTCTGAAGACACTTACATATACCTCCCTTTACTGCCGCCACTCCCCCGGCATTTTGGATGCGGCGCCCTCCTAGATGGTCTCACTTATAAGTTACTCACTGGCTATCCATGTATAACTTTATACTTATAAAGAGATATGTGATATTTATGCATAGTACTTACATGATAACAGAGGCAGGTGATCAAAATGGTAAAGGAGATGGGACAATTCTCCTGTGAGGAAAGGCTAAAGAGGTTAGGGATCTTCAGCCTGGAGAAGAGATGACTGAAGGAATAATACAATAGAGATCTTTAAAATCAAGACTGAAGTGGTACAGGTTTATGTTTATGTTTATTTCGGCTTGATATACTGCTCTTCACTTGCGGCAGCAGAGAAGTTTGTAAAAATTGAAAAAAACACCCCCAGATTAAGAATCAGAGGTAGAAAAGGAACACTAGATTCCAACAGGACAGAGCAGAGTATTCACACAAGGAGTGGGAGAGGGGGAGGAAAGGGGAAAAGGAGCCAGAGGAGAGAGAAGAGGGGCAGAGTGGGAAGTGGTCAGGTAATGGGTAGATCAAAGGCATTGATTGTTTACTCTTTTTTAAAACTACAAGGACTAGGGGGTCACGCCATGAAGCTACAAAGTAGTATATTTAAAACAGATAGGAGAAAATATTTTTCTCTCAACGTATAATTAGTCTTTGGAACTTGTTGCTGGCGGATGTGATAAAGGCAGATAGTGTAGCTGGGTTTTAAAAAGATTTGAACACATTCCTGGAGGAAAAGTCCATAAAGAGTTATTAAGGTAGCCCAAGAGAAAACACTGCTTATCCTGGGGATAAGCAGCATAGAATTGGCTAGTTTTGAGATAGGTTAGGTACTTGTGACTTGGATTGGCCACTGTTTGAAACAGGACACTAGGGATGTGCAGGCCCAAATATTTTGTTTTGTATCATTTCCTTGGTGGGTTTCATTTGTTTTTGTCTTGATGTCGATTCGAAGAGTGTGCCCTAATATCGTCAATAGTGTGCACTCTCGCACAAGAGTGCACCCTATTGATGGCAAAGAGGAAATGACAATACGCTCAGCATTTCCTGTTACACCAGAATCCCTGCTTTCATTTCAAATGAAACCACATTCCCTACAGCTCACTGGGCTTCATGGACTTTTGTTCTGAAGCAGTATGGCAGTTCTTATGTGTTCTTACATTAATTGAAGGCCACGTTTTTCACAGTTGTATGCAGTGCAACTGAACAGATCTTGTTTGGGTCTGGTTGGAGCTGTGGTCTGACAGTTGCACTTCTTGCAGCTAGAACAGGACCTAGTTGAGGCTTGAGGGAGCACAGGCCGGCTGCAGGTGAGCAGCAGGGATTGTGGTTGCAGTCTCGAGCAGGCTACAGTGTTTGCAGCCAGGGTGGGGGGAGACAGGCTAGAGAGAAAACCTTAAAAATAAAGGGGAAAGGGAAGAGGTAGGATGATAAGGTAATCCTGGTGGCGAAGGAAGAGCAGGCCACAGTTACCACAGTGTGCACTGGGAGTGGGACCTGGGCATTTTATTTATTTATTTATTTATTTGAGCACATTTTTATACCGCTCCTTCCAGTGATCAGCAGCGGTTTACATTTAACAATTAACTCTGCATAGATTAGCAGTTACATAAAACAGTAGGATAATAACATTAGAACATTGAAAGGTGGTATTGTTTTAGGATAACTCAATAAATAGAACAAAACTATATACATGAAAGAAGAGGAACATGTTAACATACATGCTATTTAATTAACTATATACATTATTTGTGGTCGAAAATATAAGTAGATTCACTATTTGATTCTTCGTGGATTTGAGGGTACTAAATGGTAAAAGTGGAAAAGATCTCCGTCTAATTGTTTTCATCACAGAATTACTCTATGTTATTTCTGACTGATTGAAGTATTCTTGAAATAGATGTGTTTTAAGGCTTTTACGGAATGATGTGAGATCTTTGTTAGCTCTTAAGATGTCAGGGAGTTTGTTCCATTGTGTTGGAGCGGTGTATGTGAATGCTCTATTACTGGTGAATGCCTTTGCTTTGAAAATGGAGAGGGGGGGTTTGTAATATATTTAGGTTGTGTGTACGTCTTTTCCTGTTGGTAGTTTGCGGCTTTATGAGTGCGGCAAGATAGGATGGGGCAGAATTGTTTATTAGTTTGAATGTTGTAATTATTATTTTGTATCGTATGCGTGCATGTATAGGTAGCCAGTGAAGTTCTCTTAGGATAGGTGTGATGTGATCTGAGAAGGGTACGTTCATTAGGATTTGGGCTGTTACATTCTGTGCCATCTGGAGTATGTTTGTTGTTTTTTAGGGCAAGCCTTGTAGTATGCCATTACAATAGTCCAGATGTGGCATTATGATTGCTTGTATTATTGATCTAAAGTCTGATAGTTCAATGATGTTACGTAAGGGCTGTAGGGTTCTTAGTTTGTAGAAAATGGTTCTATTTAAAAGTCTTAGGTGGGTTTCCATGTTAAGTGTGCTATCTAGAGTGACACCTAGGTACTTTAGTTCTTGTTTAGTGTTATAGGTTGTATTATTTAGTATGATTGTGGGGGGGGGGGGGGTGTTTAAACTCCGGATTTTTAGAGATAAACATTACTTCAGTTTTTTTGTGATTGATAAGCATATTGTTTTGTTGGAGCCATTGTTGTGCTTCATTAAGGCAATTTTCTAAGTGACTGTAATCTGGGTTACATATATCCAATTGTGTATAAAGCATTATATCATCCGCATAGAGATGATAGTTAATTTTGTGTTTCTGGAATATTGTACAGATTGGTCTTAGGTATAAGTTAAATAATATAGCGGATAATGCTGAGCCCTGTGGGATACCTTGTGTCTGTGGAAAGGTATTGGATAGGTTTTTATCAAAGTATACTTGTTGTATCCTGTTGGATATATAAGACGAGAACCATTTTAGGGGGGTTCCATTTATACCTATTGTTTCTAATCTTTCAATGAGGATCTTATGATTCACTGAATCAAAGGCTGCAGTTATGTCGATGAAAATTAAGACAAACATTTTTTTGCAGTTTTCAATGCCTTTATAGAGTTTGTCAAATAATACTAGAAGCAGTGTTTTTACTCCAAGTGATTGTCGAAAGCCATATTGTTGAGCATCAAGTGCATTTGTATTATCTATGTGGTCTTGCAATTGGTATTGCACAGATTTTTCAATAATTTTGGCTATAAAAGGTATACTGGATATGGGTCTGAATGAGGATGGATCTGCATTGTTTAGTGATTTACTTTTTAGTATAGGTCGTATTAGAGATCTTTTTAGTTCTGTTGGCATGTTTCCTTGTATTAGAGATTGTTTTACAATGTTTAGTATTATGGGTGAGATTTCTGCTTTAGCATTCTTGATCCAGTCTACTGGACAAGGGTCAAGGGGGGATGTGGTGGTGTTTATGTTTGTGATGATGTTTAGAAGTTGTCTGTTATCTATTGAGTAAAAGTATTTTGTGTTACCCTTTGAAATTCATTATTTTGGGGCTGTGGCAGGAAAATGTTTCTAAAGAGAAAAAAAATAAAGTTGTGCGGCGGGTAGGTCACAAGTATTCTGGCTTGTGCCAGGCTTGGACCGCAGCCGGCAGCGGTTTTATCTTTAATGGGGCCTGCTGGAGAAGGCTTGTGGGGAATGTTGGGCGTGGGGTGAGGGAGATGCAAAGATGATCTTGCTTGGTCAGTGGGCAATTTGGGGGTTGCTCATTTAAATAGGGCCATGCAAGGCTGAAGCAATACTGCCGAGGCTGACATTTTGAGAGGCTCTGATTCAGCCCAGAAGCCTTCTTTTCATCTTAAAATTACACCTTTAGACTCAGGAGAGTCTGAAGATTCCGAATTGATACAAAGTTAAGAGGCTGGCTGTTGCCACTTTAAATTAAAATTGGATGTTCAGTGCTGGGTCATACCTGGCCATTGGCATTGAATATCTGTTTGCCTGGTTAGCGATTTGGCCAGGATAGCTGAATGAGCTAAAGTTAGGCCAGCCTTTTATTTGCCTAACATTAGCCAGTTTAAGATAAGCAGCCAGCAGCTGAACATCAACACCGGCTGGTTAACTCCAGGGCTGCCCCGGAATTCTCTTGGAATGGCCCCAAAACTATGTGGAGAGCATCGAAGCATTTAGTGGCGTTAGGAGACGATATTCAGTGGCATAAAACGTCTATGTGCCGCTGGATATCCCCCTCCCCACAATTAACGCAATTAATCATTTTGCATATGCCCCCTAAATGTTTACAATATTCCCCATACCAGGAAATTATGTAGTCCCGATGAGCATGTGCAAAACCAGGGAACTGCCCAAGGCTTTTAAAGGCAGAAGAAGAACAAACCTGGGGCTGTAATGAGGCTCATGTTAAATGCGGGAGGCACGAGGCTAGAATGATTTTTGTGCTGAAGTTTATTAATTGATTTAAAGTAGTATCTCCCTTAAAATAAAATCTTTATTCTTACATTTGATTGACCGCCCAGGCAAGAGCATGAATGAATAAATAGGCTGCAGCAGGTAGGAAAGGAACGGCAATTTATAGAAAGTAGAGAGGGCAGGGCACGCAGAACCAGTGTAGAAAAACACACATAGACGAGCAAACAGGCAAATCATGACGTACCAAGAATCTGGTCCGAAGCTGGGGAGAGGTCAAAAGCAAGGCCGAAGAAGTAGGTCTTCAGCATTGCCTTAAACCACCAAAAATATTAATGAGGGCTGATTAGGGCTGCTGTGGGGGCAAAGGTCTGCCAACATGCTTGTGAGAGTCTGGTTCTGGGTCCTGGGGATCATTTGATTGGTCAGAAGAACACTAATTTTTTGCATCTATCTGAAAATGTATGGAGTTTTTTTTCTCTTACTTCCGTTGAGATTCTCTGCTGAAAGAGTTTGGTTGTGTGTGTGAGTGCTGAACTGTGAGAGAAGGGAAAATACAATTTTACTTGGCTCACTGGATCAGAATTGAAAATGACATGGTTAAGGAAGGTGAGAGTGTTTGGTGGGAATATAATTAGAATTTGTTTTCAGATTTTCTGTAAATTCTTGGGGCTTTTGTTAGTCAGAATTATACTTTGGAGTGGGTTTTAACTGAAAAATAGTTTAAAAGACTTGTCTGTGTAAATACAGAGTGAGCAGATATAATTGTCTCTGTTTTGGTGAGGATCAGAAAGAGTATTTTATTTTTTTAATTTTGAGGGGCATTAATTTCTGATGGACAGCTTGTGAGAGCTCAGTTTTAAGGCAGACACCTACTGTATCTTATTTGGTGTGAAAAGAAAACTAGCTGTGGCTGGCAGAATAAGGAATTTGTTTCCTTTTTTTGAAAAAGAAACTTTAGTATTACTATGTTTAAAACTGCTAGCTGCTGTCTGGGAGCCTGTGTAGCAGTGACTGACTGACTAACACTAATGAAGAAGGATATTTGATTACTTAATCAGAATTAAATTTTCTTTGGAAAGAATAGAAACCATCTTTCCTTGATTTTAAAAGTCAGTCAGTATGAAAGTGCTAGCTGAAAATGGTAAAATTGAATTTTTCCAGCTCTCTGAACTTCAGAATTCTTCTGAAAATAGAAACTCTTACTTCTCTGAATCTTGCCAAGAAGTATTTTAAAAATTGTAATCTGATTTCTTGGGTTCCTATTTTAAAGTGTGAATTTGTTATGTGAATGTGTGTGGGGGGAGGGGTGGTAGAATTACTTTTTTGTTTAACTTTAGTTAGATATAAAGTTTATTTTATATTCAGTGGAACCTGCTGTCACTGGCAGAGAAAATGCTTTAAAGCTTCACCAGTCAGGGAGGTGGCCTCTCTTTATAGTGTTAGTTAAAGTCAGGGAGTAGATATCCCATGACCAATAACTAGGACCAGAACCAGAACCAGAGGCCAGGAACCAGAGGACCAAATCAAAAGAACTGGGATCAGAACCTGGATCAGAGGACAGTGGGCCCCAATACAAGGTGAACTATGGGAAGATAAGTAACACTACTGAACTAGTACGCACACATTATTCTTTTAGTTGGGGTACACCTCCATTTATTTGATTTTTCTTTTAATGTTGAGCTGCAAGGATGTAAACTTAAAAGCAATGTCAGGAAATACATTTTCACTGAAAGGGTTGTGGATACTTGGAATGCCCTCCTGATTGAGGTGATGGGGGCAAATACAATGAAGGAAATCAAAATGGCATGGGATGGACACAGTAGATCCCTTTATAGCAGTGGTTCTCAACCCAGTCCTCTGAGACCCCCAGGTAAGGCAGGTTTTCAGGATATCCACAATGAATATGCATGAGATAGATCTGCATACACTGCTTCCATTGTATGCAAATCTATCTCATGAATATTCATTGTAGATACCCTGAAAACCTGACTGGACTAGGGGTCACAGAGGACTGGGTTGAGAACCACTGTTTTATAGCAAGAGGATAAAAATAAAATAAACTTAACTAGTTTTTAGGCTTCAACAATAGAGAGGGGTGACTGCATGACGCGGTGGATACAACCCTAAAAAAAGGCCTAGAGAGAGGGTGACTTGCATGGAGTGGCGGGTACACCTATTCTAGCCACCTTACAGGGCAGGCTACCGGTCTTTATCTGCCGTCATATACTTGTTACTATGAGCTCTAAAAGATCTAAGCTGTCATAGCCTTAGTGCCTTCTAACCTGGAGAAAAAAAGAAGCTAAAGTTAATCTTGAAAGTTTGAAAGAATAAACTTAAAGAAAAGAAGAACATTGTGTGTAAACTTACCTAAGCTACAGGGAATTCTGTATACCTGTGGGAAGGAGAAAACACAGGGATTTAAAAGTAAAACTGATTCAAAAGGTTACATTAAAAGTAATTGAAGAGTATTGTTTAACCAGATTACTTACCTGTCACTGAAAGTAAGTTACTTAAGGAAAGAAAATCATACTGAAATATTTACAAAGTATAGAGTAAAGTGATACTTACCCATGATATTAAAAAGTTTTTATGGAAAGAAATTTTTGTCTGAATTCTGGAAACAAAAGAAAGTTAGTAAGTACTTTGCTAAGGGTCTTATTACTTGTAAACTGTGCAGTTTCATCTTGTGCACTTTAAATATTTTCATTAGATTTTATTGGCCATTTAAATAGTAATATCAAATTGCATTTTTATTCAATTTATACATCTAGAAAAACAAATAATTCAAAATACCATGCATCTGAGAGCACTGGTTTGGTAACCAAGAGAACAGGTTTTGATTCCCACTGGCACTCCTTGGGACCTTGGGCAAGTCACTTTACCCTCCATTGCCTTGGAAGAAAGGCCTGGCAATCTACTTGTGATCATACCTTGCCAGGAATACCCAGGGGCTGCTGGGTCGCCAGGAGTCAGCATTGACTCGAAGGTACACATTGCATTTTTTTTTTGAGTATCTGACAACATCATGTCAGATTTCAGTAGATGCCTGTATACCATCATTGTTACATCTGGTTTTCTCTTTAGATTACTTAATCTTTTAGCTTTGTTCTATGAAGAATCAGCTGAGGGATGCAGTAGATTTCACTGATAGCCTTCTGGAGAGTGAATATGTGAGGTATTGTCATTTAACCTGTGCCACAAATTCACTAATTAAGGTCTATAGCAGGGAAAGTAAGGCAGGCACACTCCAGTAAAAGGTTACATTATTCCAGACAATCCATAGGTAGAAGAGCCCTCCCCATGTATGCTCCCTCACTATGGAATGACCTGCCTCCAGACTACGAGCTATAAAAGACCTAACAGACTTTAGAAAAGCTATCAAGACACACCTATTTCTAGAATACTATGTTCACACACTTTGACCACACAACACATCATGCAAGACTCTTGGATGGTCGCAATGTCTCTGACAACTATGAAGCGCAATAGACCAATCACATGAAAACACTTACCCCTCTGCCTCACCCAAACCCCATAAATATACCCTTAGCCAGATATAATACACTAAACAGATACATCAAAACACACATGCATATAATTAGAAGTTATACTATTTCATTGTAGCCCATATAACCCCCAGGTTCATTATCCTGTTCTATGTAAAAGTTGTTGTTGCTGTGATGTTCATTATAAACCGCCCTGAATTAATGACAGGGCGGTATAGAAAACCTGTTAAATAAAATAAACAAATAAAATAAATTCTCTATGATATGGGTCTTAGATATGATGGAATACTTTCATACTGTATCTGTCCCCTGTCTTGTGGAGCTGAAATCTTTCTGTCATTTCATAGGCACAGAATAGAGAAAAATCATACCTTCCACATAGCACAATACTCTTAATATAGTAAGCGTTCTTTTATGGTGAATTTGAATCAGCTGTTAAACTGTTTACAGTATCACAAATCATTTCCACTCACTGAAAGACTTGTGCAACATCAAAGCACAGAAAGACAGGGCTAGAAGGGAACTCAGGGTGGCGAGATCAATGTTCCTGCAAAAATGCATGGGTGAGGATTCCAGTGCAGCTTCATGGGAAGAGTGGTCAGGATCCTCATCCCAGACAAGATATATATCTAACCTGCTCTTTGCAATCTTTTGATGAAAGAAACGCCCCCACCCTCACCCCTCGTAACTTGTCTCAGTATGTGGTTACCTTCTCCCTTAGAAAGCTCTTTCTACCAACTCTCTTCAATCTCACCGGATGGAATTTCAGCCCATTGTTTATTATCCTATCGGCAACAGCAGTGGTTACCTTCTGTATGTATACTGTACCTGAAAACTGGTATCAAGTCGCTCCTCAGTTTATCCAGGTCACAGGGCAGTATCTTTAGAAGGTGATCCTCTTAACAGGTGCAGGTGGACTGGGAACCTTTCCCATAACCTGCCATCATTACTGGTCAACTTATCCGAGTTGCAGGGTTGTATCTTTGGAAGGTGATCTCCTTTATTTAAGTAAAATGGTCAAAGGGAAATATGTGTTCATGGGAGCAATTGCTGAGTCCACCTCACAGCCAGCCCTGAATGTAAGTTGGGCAAGGTTATAACACTGCAAACCATGAATCCTCCACCCCCCCCCCCCCCACACACACACACTTCAGTTCATCTTACTAATGTGGGGTTCCTAAGAGATACGTTTCTCCTTATTTCTGTTAAAAAACTGTAATCAAATCTGAACATGCCCAGAAAAGTGGCTACTTTGAGATTTTAATGCGGACTGTAAAATTGATTACTGTAGACATCATAATATATTTAGAGATCTCTAGAGGAAACAAGTATGAATTACCCATTTCTGGATTATGTACCATAGATGAGAGGGTCCCTGGAAGAAGAGAGAAGGCAGAGAAGGCACATTTATTTAAAATGAAAGAATTAAAACACATCCAATCAGAATTCCGTCCATACAATATCCTGGGGTTACAACAAAGGTGAAGACAAACTAGAGGAAAAAAATCCTCAGGCATTTTTATCCCTTCTCTCACACTGTATCACACGCTGCAGGGAATAAAGACCATCTTCAGGCATTTTTCTTCTTTCTCCATGGACAAGCAGGCTGAGTCAGCCACACATTGGTGTCATCATCCGCGGGGACCGGATTAGCTCTCCTATAGCTCAGAGAAATCCCTTTTTTTCCTGGTTCTCCTCTGAGTATGCTCCTACCCCTTCTATCCCCTGTCCCTGCATCTCCTACCTCGTTTTTTTTCCATCCATCTCCATGGATTCTGCAGCTATCCAAATAAATATCTTACATTCTCCACTGTCTTACCTCAGGGAGCACCCAACATGTACAAATGAGGATTCAAGTAATGTCCCTTGCCCCCCCCCCATGCTGCTGGCACACCCCCTCCCTCTCCCTGGGTGCAGCACAGTGCTGTGCACCGCGATGCAACCCCTTCCAACTCCAACCAGCCCCATGGAGGCAGCATGGAAAACTTGTGATTAAGCTTGGTTTGCTGCATTACCTGGCACTCCAGGGGCAAGGTCACTCTGCTCTCCTGGCCAAAGTCTCAAAATTCGTGAGAATTTGACCGGGAGAGCAGAGCGGCTGACCTCTGGCATGTGAGGCACTGCGGCAAACCAAACTTTATCATAAGTTTGCCGCACTGCCTCCATGGAGCCAGCGGAGGTGCACCCCCTCCCAGCTGGTACCCAGGGTGGATCTCACCCACCACCCCACCCTTGGTACACCACTGGTTAGGTGTGTCCTGATGACTCGGTTGAGAACTCTTGCTTTACAAGGAGAACTATCCCAGCTACTGGTAGCACAACCCACATGGAAGGGGGCCATTCTGGACCTGGTATTTGCAAATGGGGAGAGGATTTCTGATGTTATAGTGGGTAATCATCTCACATCCTGTGATCACTGAATGGTGTGGTTTAATATTAGGACAAGGGTAGAAATAGTTCATTCAAAAGTGAGGGTTCTAGACTTTAGGAAAACTAACGTTGTCAAGATGGAACAATACCTCAAGGAAGAGTTAGCTGGATGGGAACAGTTGGGGGATGTAGAAATGTACTGGGAAAAATTGAAAGAGGATAGTTTAAGGGCAGCACATATTTTTGTTAGGAAAGTAAATAAATGTAAAAGGAAAAGGCTGTCACTATGGTTTTTGAAAGAAGTAACTGAAAAGGTGAAGAAAAAGAGTAAGATAAGCATCAATATTTGGAAAAGCAAAGAGAAGCTAGGAAAGTAGTCAGGAAAGCAAAGATATATAAGGAGAATAATAGCCAATGCAGCAAACTGGGAAGACAAAACATTTTTCAAATATATTAGTGACAAGAGGAAGTGCAAAATTGGTGTTGTTGGACTCAATGGTGAAGGAGAGAAATACATAGAAACTGAAGAGGATAAAGCAGAATTATTTAAGGAAAATTTCTGTACTGCATTCAAAGATGAAGGGCCAGGAGATGGACCTCAGAAAACACACACAAATAGGAACATAACTTAGATGTATTTTGAACAATTTTCAGAAGACTTTGTTCATAAGGAGCTAGCTAAACTAAAACTAGACAAAGCAATGAGGCCAGATGGGATACATCTAAGAGTATTGCTTCTTTAGAGTCGGCAGTGGTCCCAGAGGATTGGAGAAGAGCACATGTGATCCCTCTACACAAAAGCAAAAGTAAGGATGAGGTTGGGAACTACAGGCCAGTTAGTCTGACTTCTGTGGTGAGTAAACTAATGGAAATGCGAATAAAACAGAGGATAGTGAGGTTTCTGGAATACAATGGATTTCAGTATGGCAGGATGGTTTTACTAGAGGCAAGTCTTGTCATATAAATCCGATTCATTTCTTTGACTGGGTGACCAGAACGTTGGACCAAGGGAGAGCCCTAGATGTGGTGTATTTAGACATCAGTAAAGCCTTTGACTCTTTTCCGCATAGGAAATTACCGATAAATTGAGCATCCAAGGGATGGACCCTAAAGTGACTGACTGATGAAACCAAAATCTGCAATAGGGTAGACATCCAGGAAGGTATAGATAGTATAAGGAGGGATCTAGGGAAGCTTGCAAAATGGTCTAGAATTTGGCAGCTGAGATTTAATGCTAAAAAATGCAATCATGCATGTGAACTACAAAAATCCAAGGGAGCGGTTCAGTATAGTGGGTGAAGTGCTTCTGTCCATGAAAGAAGAGCGGGACTTCTTTCAGATTATCTTAAGGTGGCTAAACATGTAGAAAAGGCGTTGGAGAAAGCCAGAAGGATGTTTGGGTGCACAGGGAGAGGAATGGCCAGAAGTAAAAAGGAGGTGATAGTGCCTCTGTGTAAGTCTCTGGTGCGACCTCATTTGGAGTACTGTGTACCTTCCAAAGGAAATAAACAGGTTGGAGTCAGTGCAGAGAGTGGCTACTAAAATGATCAGTGGTCTTCATCATAAAGCATATGGGGACAGACTTAAATATCTCAATATGTATACTTTGAAGGAAAGGCAGGAGAGAGAAGATATACTAGAAATAAATACACAGGAGGAGACCCTCTTTCAATTGAAAGAAAGCTCTGCAACGGGGGGGGGGGGGGGGGGCAAAGGATGAATATATAAGGCGAGAGACTCAGGAGTAATTTTCAGAAATATTTCTTTATGGAAAGAGTGGTAGAATCTTGGAAGTCTCCCAGTGGAGGTAATAGAGACAAAGACTGTATCTGAATTCAAGAAAGCATGTGACAAACAAAGAGGATCTTTAAGGGACAAATGGTAGTTAAATAAAAAGGAAAATAAGGCGATATCTATTTATTGAACTACAAATGTATTAAGTTAGTCCAATAAAAAGGTATCACTTTATTTTCCTTTTTATTTATCTATCATTAATATTGTGGACTAACACTGCTTTCACACTTCTTTATCCTAAGAGGAAAACGGGACTGTAGAGCTTAGTAGTTGGTATGGAAGGCAGACTGGATAGGCCATTTTATTATTTATTATTTTTTAGCTCATGCCTTTCCAGTGGTAGTTCAAGGCATATAGTCTTTATCTGCCGTCATGTTTCTATGTATCGTACACTGGAAAGATTAACGACCATCACCAGGCATTTCTATCCCTTCTCTGTCTCTTTAACACACGCTACAGGGAATAAAGATCAACCCCAGCCATTTCTATCCCTTCTCTTTCACTGTACAGTATGGTGTCCTATTATTCAAGCTTATAAAATCATTCTTGGAGGTCTTGTGTCGGGTTTATCAAGATTGTTGAGTTTAATTTACCGAATCTCAAAGTGGGTAGGCAGCCTAGAAGCCTGAATGTTAATTCACAGGGAGGCAGGATTAACGGTTCACCTAGGCCGCTGAATACCCTTGTACCAGCCTTAGGTGGTAGCATTAGACAACAGCTCTAGTCATAAGAAACGAAGAGTTGAGGCAGGGGAAGTTCCCATTCTGTGCGAAGAGAAGCTTCTGCATTTGCTGGAGGATAGAGGGCTCTGCAGCAATGGCCTGACCTTAGAGAGAGCTAATGAAGGTTCTTGGGGAGGGAGTGCTCAGTCGGGGTAGGTTAAAATCACCCAAAACACATCTAACTTGCATACTAACATAAGGGATAACGGCAAATAAAGATCAACATGGTCTGTCCAGTCTTCCCAGTAGCATTGCTAGGGCAGACCCTTCAGCACAATGCAGGTTACTCTCCCTATGCCTTTGGTTTACAACCCCACTTGATTAAGTCCCTACCCACTATGGAACTAGCAAGGCTGTCATTCTTTATGCAACCAGTCCAGTGAATTTGATAAAGTTAAACCATTTTATCAAACTAGAGACCCCCCTCCCCCCCACTCATTAACCCGATTAGGTGGAAGGTAAATAAGGCATAAAGATGCATCTTTATCCACTGCCAAGTAGCATCTCAACTTGTCCTATAAAAACTTTTGGGCTGATACTGAAGCTCCGTGATTGGCATATTTTTAAGCACCGGCCATGGCATTTAAAACTGAAAAGGGATATTCAGCACTGTGTGATTTTTGGTGGGGCCAGGGCTCGTGTGGCCCATCCTTTTCTGATGCCTATGGGATGTCCAAAGATGGTTTTGATGTGGGTGCATGTATTTCACCTTATGTCTTGGGTACTTGAGATGAATGTGAACCCTGAGGCTGAGACGTGTTTGCAGAATTTGCATGATCAACTAACCCTTGGTGTGGTGCTAATATTTTGTTTGTTCAGAAGGCATGTTTAGCTGTAAAGCATATAATATTGATTCATTAGGTAGAGCATAATTTTCCCACCTTTGAGGCATGAAGGCTGCAGACACATGTGCTGCTAAACATGGAGCATATGTTGATTCAGCTGGCAAGCCCCAAGA
Source organism: Ichthyophis bannanicus (assembly GCA_033557465.1). Lineage (NCBI taxonomy): Eukaryota > Metazoa > Chordata > Amphibia > Gymnophiona > Ichthyophiidae > Ichthyophis > Ichthyophis bannanicus. The sequence continues at coordinate 734,032,478 of CM066033.1, read as the reverse complement.
AGAAGCAAAAGGTTTTGGGAGGACGGGGGAGAGTGGAAGATGGGAACCACAGCGGCTGCTGAGTTGGGCCTGTTTATAGAGGATGGTTGTACAGTATTTGAAATGAACATTAGGCTGATCAGGGTCTTCCCTGTGAACGATGTTCAACGGCTTGTTTGTAAGCTTAACTCACTGTATATATGTTGTTGATTTTGGAAATTAATTAAAATAATTTCAACATAAAACACCAAATTTAAGAACCCATAAAGAAAGTAAATATAGCCTCACTAAAAAATTTAATGATTTAATAAAATTCAGTCGTAAAACAAATCTACAAAATTCCATACTCGTGCCCTGTGCCCTCAGGCAGTACAAAGGGACATGCCCCTTTCTTGCACCTCTTTGTCATCATGTTGCTCAGGTGCTTGTTTAAATATTCTTGTATTGTACTGTGATGGGGTCTATAAAGTGTTGTCCTCTCTCCAGAGAGATTATCAACAGGCCCCTTTAAGACAGCCTACAGCCCAGAGTACAGGAAGAGGTTAAAAACCCAGCAGGCTACAGGAGGGAGAGAGGCCCATGGAGCCAAGAGTATGTTCAACTATAAATTCATAACCCCCCCCCCCCCCCCCAGTGTAACCACAATAATATTCCTAAAAAAAGGCACACTCCAAAGAATCCCTGAAGTCACCAAAATGTATTCCTGTAACTTAACGGACAGAACTAATCAGTTACTCAAAAACATTTGTCGGATCTCCTGCAATGAGGATGTCAAACATTCTCTAGGAACAGGCCCTCCATTTTATCCTATTCAGCCAACTTTCCATGAGGCTATATGGCCCAATGGACCAGCCACTGCAAACAATAACTTTTATAAGCCATATATTATTTTGTGGTCAGGCCCCCAAAACCAACAAGGACCACTTCCAAGAATAATGGCATCTATATCGCTCGTTAGAAGACCAAATTACTCATCTGAGAAAAGTGAAACTTCTGATGATGAGGTAACTCAAAAGCAGAGACATAAGCAATCTTTCCTCCTGCGAACTCTGTCCTCCTGACTCGATAATCGTTAAAGGCAATCTACGTCCATGCTGTAAAGTCTTCCACTGGGCGTTCAAACATTCTGTTGGGTAACCGCAACACGAACTGTTGTGTTTCAAGCCAGTTGTTTTAATGACCCTTTATCAAGCTATGTACACTCAACCTCCTGTTCCGATGAGACGTGATGACGTCAGCCGGGACTCAATGGTAACCAATGGATACAACGATGGCGTCTAACTATCCTCTATAATGAAACTTAATTCAAAGTCCACCATTCAACTTCTGTGTTCAGCCCAAACGGGGCTACAGATTGTAGCATGAAAATCCACCTATGCTCCTTATAACATAGTAAATTTTGACGATCACCCCCGCGCGTCAACGGGGGGACTACATCTAATATTGTCCATTTCAGTTGATCAAATGTATGTGCATGGTGCACGCAATGCTGAACCAGTGGGGCTGTCAGTGCCTTAGTATTTATGCGGCATCTATGTTCTTGTAGACGCTTCCGAATCATTCTAGTTGTCATGCCCACATAAACCATTATACACGGGCACAAAATCAGATAAACAACGTAAGTAGAGGCACAAGTAGTAGCATGGCGCAAGTAATATCTCTTCTGAGACCGTGGATCTAGCCACTCAGTGCCCTCCATTGTGGTTAAGCAGAAGTCACAGGACCCACAAGCTCAGTGACCTCCTCTCTCAGGCAAACTATCCGACCTAGGACAGGTGGTTTTTTTTTTTTTTTAATAGTAGTTTTTATTCAGTTTTAACATATAAAATAACAATACAAACGATCGTGATATAGCAGGATACAAGCAGATGCTATTGATCAAAATAGCAAAAGAATATAATAACTTGAACAAGACAGTACAATAACGTTAACAAGAACTAGTATCAGTCCATGCCAGCACGCCACCCTCCCTCTCTCCGTTCAATGTGGTTACAGCAGAGACCATTCCACAAGGCAGCCTCCAGCAATCACTTTCATCAAACATAATTTTGTAAAGCTGACCATTTCTTACTTAGTTTGCCAGACCATGGGTTCTTGGCTATATAGATCTCTTCGTAGGTCTTATGTAGGATTAAGAGACTCCACCAATGCTCGAAACAAGCTTTGTCGAGATTCTTCCAGTGTATTAGAACTATTTTAAGCGCTATCCCGAGCATTAAGTCCAGCAGTTTACTATCCCATTTCATCAGAGTAGGTTCCAGAGCTATGGATTTATATATCACTATCCGATAAGTGATAGGAGTTTGTAAGTTGAGGATCTGTGATATGCGTTCCCAAACTCTGTTCCAATATATTTCCAGGGATTTACAATGGAACAACATATGTGCCAGTGTCCCAATTTCCATGTTACAGGACCAACATCGATTTCCCTCCTGTAGTGTCCATTTCATTTTCTTAGCCGATGTAATATGCGCTCGATGTGCTATAAAGTACATAGATTGTGTGAGAGACGCTGCTCTCGTGGCACGTATTTGAGTTCCCCAAAAAGTGTCCCAATTTTCCGGAGGTAGATCTTGACCGGTTTCAGTAGCCCACACCGACTGTATCTTAGAACATGTCTTGTCACTTTTGGATCGGAGAATCGCAACACATCTCGAAACAGCTTTGGCATCTGTTTGTAATTCTTGAAGTTTCTGTCGCAGTGGCCATCCTGTACGTATCAAGACAGGTGACACACCCGCTTTGCTCATGCAGTATCGGAGCTGACACCATTGGAAATAGCATGTATTAGGCAATCGGAATTCCGTTCTTAATCTGTCAAAGGTTTTAAATGCACTTCCATTGATCAGTTGTCCAATGGTGATAAGATCATGTTCCACCCATTTTTTCCATAAGACAGGCTTCCCTCCGATGATAAGGCGCGGGTTCAGCCATATGGGCATATCTGCGGCGAAGTCATCCCCTCCATCGATACATGATGCCAATAATCGACAGGCATGCTGTGTTTCTCGGATAATAGCATTATGTGGTGCAGTCTGGTCTACTACTGTGCCTACCAGTAGCCATGTAGGTAGGGGGGAATGTAGGGCCCGCTCCACACTCAGCCATCTAGGTCCTTTATCCGTGTCGTCAGAGTCGACCCATTGAGCACCCTGCTTTAAAAGAGAGGCAGTGTGCAGCCAGCCGAGATCTGGGAAATGGACACCTCCTTGTGTATTAGGTAACTTCAGTTTCCAGGCAGCTATTCGAGGTACTCGGTTGTTCCATAGAAAGGCTATCAGTTGACTATTCATTTTCTTATAGAAGGCTGACGGGAAACGTAAGGGTATCATGCTTAATATATAGCTGAGTTTTGGTACCAACATCATTTTTATCGTTTCTAGCCTGCCCCACCAGCTCAAATGAAGGGGGGTCCACTTGCAGATGTTATCATGTACAATTTCTTGACACATCTTAATGTTGATTGCGACAGTCTCTTCCAAGGTGGTGCCATAGGTCACGCCCAGGTATCTAAAGGATGACTTCTCATATTGAAAGGGGTATCCACGCATCATTTCTTCGCTGACCTGTTCATTCAGAGGAATAATTGTTGTTTTATTCAGATTTACTTTATATCCGGATATCGCTGAGTATGCATCTATGAGTTGCAGTGTTTCAGGAAGGTCTGATGGTTGTAGAAAAATGAGCAGGTCATCGGCATATGCGGACAATTTACAGGGACCATCAGCTAACTCAATTCCTTTTATGTTTTCCTTCTGTCGGAGCGCTATTAATAAGGGTTCCAGGGCTAAATTAAAAAGCATCGGTGACAGGGGGCAACCCTGTCTGGTCCCTCTTTGCAACTGAAAAGGGGCTGAGAGGTGTGAGTTGACCGCTATTCAAGCTGTGGGTTTGGTATATAACAATTCAACGCGTTTTAGGAACTTTTCTCCTATCCCAAACCACCGTAGGGATCGAAATAGAAAGGACCATTCCGGTCGATCTAAGGCTTTTTCGGCATCCAATGCTAGCCCTATCAGGGGCTCGGCCTTGGTCTTGGCAGATGCCAGTACATGTGCCAATAATCTTCCATTATCTGTAGTGGATCTGTTTTGTATAAATCCACATTGATCATCATGTATCAAATCTTTTAAGATCCGTCCTAATCGGTTAGCAAGCACTTTAGCATAGATTTTATAATCAGAGTTTAGGAGAGAGATGGGTCTGTAATTCTCTATCTTTTGTGTATCCCTGCCCGGTTTCGGGTGAATTACCACCACAGCCTCTGCCAGGGCTCCAATCTCTGGAGATTCATCTTGCAGGCCACTGTAGTAGATCTGTAGCATGGGAGCCAATTGAATGCAATATTTAGTATAGAATTCCAGTGGGATACCATCTGGACCGGCGGCTTTGCCACGAGCCATCTGTTTGATCGCATCTTGTATTTCAGTTACTGAGATCTCTTGTTCCAGCGTTCGACTTTGATGACTGGTTAATGTGGGTCCTACTATCTTGGAGACAAAATCTTCAAAGGCTCTGTCACTACATTGGGTATCTGAGCGATATAGTTCCTCATAGAATTCTTTGCAGCGGTCTAGTATTTTGTCAGATCTCAGGAGAAGACCCCCGGAATTGTCCGGCAACGCCGCTATAGCGGTCTTGTTGGTTTTTGGTCTGAGCTGCCGAGCTAAAAGGGATCCAGAGCGGTTGCTTTCATAGTAGTATATACTACGTTGTAGCTGGATACTACTCAGTGCTTCTTTGTTGAGGAGAGCATTATATTGGTAGCGCAATTTTTGGAGTCTAATCAATATCATTGAGTCAGCTCTTTTGGCTAGTAACCTTTCCCCAGCTTTTATTTGGAGTTCCAATTCATCTTTTTCTTTTTTCCGGGCTTTACGCCGTCTAATGGTGTAGGTGGTAATATGAGCTCGTATGGTCGCTTTAAAACCTTCCCACCAGCTCCAGATGGAGGTATCAGTGGGTGTATTATATTTAAAATAGGTCTCAATTTCCCCTGACAGTAGCTGTACAAAGGAGTCATCTGCTAGTAGGGATTTATCAAATGTCCATCTTGGCGGAACATGCTGTGTAACGTTGGTATTCAACACTAGGGAGACAGCGGCGTGATCCGATACCGTTGTAGCATATATCTCTGCGGACAACACTTGGGGCATCAGCTCTGTGGACAGTAGGAAGAAATCGATCCTTGTTTGGGTATTATGTGGGATGGAATAAAATGTGTAGTCTCTTTCTTGGGGATGAAGTAGGCGCCATGGGTCTACCAAGTGTAGCTCTGTTATGATGCCTTTAAGAATCGCCTGCGATTTGACTTTGTCTACAGCCCGATAGGGCGTGCGATCTAACAGTGGATCCAAGATGACATTGAAATCGCCCCCTAATATGATATTGGTGTGAGCTGCGGCTGTAACTTCTTTAGCTATCAGTTTGAAAAAGTTAGGGTCATCGAGGTTGGGCGCGTAAATATTGAAGAATGTGTAAAGCTGTTGATTTATTTTCATCGTCACTCTGGCCCATCGACCTAGCGGATCAATCTGTGTGTCGGTAATGGCGGATTGCAGGAATTTGCGCACTAATATTATTACCCCCCCTTTGCGTTGAGTGGCAGAGGCCGAGGCTGCCACCAGGAAATATTTAGAGGTTACTTTCTGCGATTCAGTATCTGTTAAATGTGTCTCTTGTAAGAGGGCAATATCTGCTTTTTTTTGCTGGCAGTACGCTAAAATCTTCTTTCGCTTGACAGGGCCAGTAATACCTTTTACATTTAACGAAAGCATTAAAAGATCACTAGACATCAACGTTGGAATAAGCTGTCTTATAGGTGAAAGCTATCCTATGGATAGGCCTGCCGCGTACTTGCATTTTGCATGTATGTGGAGGGTTTTGTACTGGACTGGACTGACACAAACAACTGCATAACTGGCAAACATTGTATCGCTAAGGTGAACACAATCCACTGAAACAGTAACCAACCCCGACCTCCCGTTGCCACCCCTACATTTCAAGCAGAAATATCTGTTTAATTAAAACTATTTAGAACAACAGAAATACAATCAATGAGGTGTTTAACAAGGCTTAAGGCGTTCTAAAATTTGTGAGAACGCACGGCCGCACCCCCTGAGTATATGCTGAGTTCTCTACACTGCGTGAGAGATCAGAATATTGACCTCAGGTTTCCATACCGCATTTTTCTTGTAGGAAAGTTTTCAGTTTTTCAGCTTCAACAAAATTCCTCGTTTCATTATGCAGCGTGACCCGCATGGTTCCTGGGTAGTATAGCCCGTATCTTGCCTGTGCACTTTGTAGCATGGGTCTACAGGCCAGCAACGCTTTTCTCCGATCTACCGTTTGCTTGCTCAAATCTGGATAGAGTGCCACTTTGTGTCCCTGGATTTGCAGTGATCCGGCCTTCCGTGCAGCTTGAAAGATCTGTAGGACCTGTGGGTATCTCAGTACCTTCATTATGAGTGGGCGCGGGTATCGTGTGTTTTCAGCTTTGTGTGTTGGGATTCGATGGGCCCGTTCTAGTTCAAAAGGCCTTGCAAAGACAAGCTGCAGCATCTCCGGTATGGTTTTTTCCAGAAATCCAATCGGATCGGTACCTTCAGCGCCTTCAGGGACTCCAACAAGGCGGATATTATTTCTACGGGTATGGTTATTTTGATCTTCAATCAGATTTTCTATGTGCCGGACTCGTTTGACCAAAGGGCCCAGCTGTTCTAATGCAACGCCATGCTTCTGGGTTTGTAATTCAACTGCATTAAGTCGAGTGGTGATGGTGAGGAGTTTCTCTTTTACCTCCAGCAAGTCTTCTTGAATCATGTTCAGTGAACTAGAATTGGCTGCAATCATTTCTTTAACGCATTTCAATTCCTGTAGCACTTCACGTAGGCCACCGGCAGTCACTCCCTCCTTCTCTCCCGCGGCCATTTTCTGCGGGGAACCCACTTCGGGTTTGGATCGTTTCGCTGCTGAGCCGGATCCCTGTGGAAATTCCAGCCGGGCAGGCTTCAGGGATGCCATCCAGCTGTATTGCGGTGTTATTGATGTAGGTAGGGGGTACAAACTTCAATGTAATACCGGGATATGTTCAGGATTCTTGGGCAGCAACGGGAGCAAAAATTCAGGCGTCCATTCTGTTCAGTGGCTAGCTCCGCCCCCCCCTAGGACAGGTGTTAATAATGCGATCGGCTATGTTAGTGCTCCGTTGATATGCTAGCCTCAATGGATGCTGAAAACATTGATGTGTAGTTAATATGTGCCAATGAGATCGAAGGATCTTCGAAACTTCCATAGTGTGAGGCATAAACAGAAGCACTCCTGTGAAAGTCCTTCTGGGTTCCTCCTGTTGTAAACCAGAACCATCCCACCACTCACGGTGGTTATATAATGCTCGTTTATATGCTGTATCGATTAATCTACTAGGGTACCCACGAACCAATAATCGTGCTTTTAAATCAACCGCATGCCGTTTATATTCAGCTAACATGGAGCATAACCGCCGAATGCACAAGAATTGCCCAATGGGAAGCGCATGACGTAATGATTGTGGATGAAAACTAGTGAACTACAACAAAGTGTTACGTTGGACAGGTTTCTGATACAAAGTTGAATGAAGCCGCTGACCCTCCTTAAACAACAACATATCTAAAAACTCAATCTGCATTAGATGATGTTTAGCTTCAAATTGGATATGTTCATGCAAAGTATTCAGCCATGCCAAGAATTCATCTAAGGCCACAGCAGAACCAGTCCATATAAAAAACACATCATCTAAAAAGCGCTTCCAAAAAGAGATATGGTGAAACCCAGGTGAATCATTTAAATGAGTATCTTCAAAATGAGACATGTAAAAGGCTGCTACCGAAGGTGCTACTGTAGCACCCATCGCTACCCCGAAGCTTTGATGGTAATACTTCTGATCATACAAAAAATAGTTTTGATTCAAAACCCATGACAAAAGTCGTAACACAAAATGTTTTGGCAATCGGGGGGGGGGGGGGGGAGAGAAAGCGGTAAAGCCGCCAAAATCGTATATGCCTCTTCCTGATTTATATTTGTGTATAACGCCATAACATCAAGCATCACCAAAATATGATGATCCAACACTGGGATATCTCGAAGCAAAGACAAAAAATGATAATAATCATGGATATATGATTTAATGTGGACTGTCAACGGCTGGAAGAAGCGATCACAAAATATGGATAATGGTTCAAGAATCGAAGCTTTACAAGAAACAATCGGGCGTCACGGAGGATCCACTAATGATTTGTGAATTTTAGGTACCATATAGAGAACTGGCGTTTTAGGATGTTTAGGGTTGAGGAAATTTAATTCTTTTGTAGTGATCCAAGATCATTGCGCTGCAAGAGTAGTGTATTCTTTAATCTCCGACTGTAACTGGGGTCCCGGGTCATTCGCCAATCCTTGATAATACTTGGAATTATTCAAATAGGCCAAAACTGTAGCATGATATTTAGATGTATCCTGTACTACTACCGCTCCACCTTTATCTGCCCGTCGGATGGTAAGATGGGACGCATCCCGTAGATCCTTCAGCGCTTTGTGCAACCGGCCCGAAAGATTAGAAAAACAATTTAAAGAAACAGATTCTTCCAAAAGACTTTGGTCTCTCAATACCAAGCTCTGAAAAGTAACTAGCAAGGCATCATTGCTAATTGGCGGAGACCAAGTAGATGCAGTATAACACACCGAATCATCAGTCCTGAGGCTCGCCTTATTTATTTTATTTATTTATTTAGCTGTATTTATATACCGCTTTTCACCGGGTCAAAGCGGTGTTACATAGGGGTAGGGGAATTAAGTACAAGGGTAGGGCCATCACCGGGGAGGCAACATTGATGATTTTGACATAGGAGAGACTTTGGACATAGGACAGACGTTGGACATAGACAGGTTAGTGTAGCTTTAAGTTAGAGGTTCATTGTGGGTGAGATCAGAGGTTTGTGGGTTTTTCGGTGGGGTTCGAGTTGAAGTATTCCTGGAAAAGGATGGTTTTTAGCTGTTTTCTGAAAGATAGTAGGTCGGCATTGTTTCTGAGATAGCTCGGTAGAGAGTTCCATAAGGATGGAGCATAAAGTTCAAAGGCTCGATTGCAGGTCCGTTGCGAGCATTTGGTTCTTTTGTGAGGGACGGTGAGGAAAATGCTGGAGGTTTGTCTGGTAGATCTGCCATGGGCTGGACGACCCAGTAGGGTGCAAAGTTGGGTGTCCTGTGTTTGATGGATAGCTTTGTGGGTGAGTAGGATGGCTTTGTATTTTGTCCGTGCTTCGAGGGGGAGAATGTGAAGTTCTTTCAGAATTGGGGTGATATGGTCGGTTTTCTTCGCTCTCTGAATGATTCTCGCAGTGGTGTTTAATGCAGTTCGGAGGGGGTTGGTGTGTGTGGTTGGAAGGCCATGGTAGATTATGTTGCAGTAGTCCAGATGTGGGAGTGTCATGGCTTGCATCACTGTTCGGAAGTCTTGATGTTCAAGGAGGGGTCTGAGACGTTGCACTGTTCTTGCTTTGTGAAATATAGTTCCGGAGGTTTTAGTGATCTGTTGCTTTAAGGTGAGGGCTTGGTCATTAATAATGCCCAGGTATCTTATATGTGGTTGTATTTGAATGCTTGTAGTTCCAATGATGAGGTGTGTGTGGGTGGTATGAAGTCTGGGTCCTTTGTCACTATGAGGGCTTCAGTTTTCTTTATGTTGATGGATAGGTTGTTTGTTTGTAACCAGTTAGAGACTGCAGTGAAGCATGCTGATAGGTGGGTGTTTGTAGGGTTTGTGGTTGCAATGGGGGCGTAGAGCATGATATCGTCAGCATAGATGTGGAAGCTGACGTTGTGGGTGCGTATGACTGTGCAGAGTGGTTGAAGGTAGATATTGAAGAGCATGGCTGATCCTGAAAAAATACAGCTGTATGTAATTTTTGAAAAAACTGGTGCAAAGCTACTCTCATTTTAAACGCATCATAGTATGGAGATGGCACAAATGACAAGCCCAGAGTTAAAACTTGAGTCTGTTAAGGGGGTCCTGGACAAGTTGATGACTGCTGTCGTGTCGCAGAGCGTGTTGTTGATCCGGTCCAATTGTCTCCCGTTGGATGATGATATAGCCGGCGATAACGTGGCTGGCCTCGTTGAAAATCCTGGGGTTTGTTCAAGGCAAGCTGTACAAAGGTAGAAACTTTAACTGGGCTGGAGGAAGAGCTGGGAGACCAACTTTGTGAAGATTTAACAAATTAGGTCTGAATAAAAACACATTTTGTTTTCCCTAAACTGCTGTTTTAAAAGAAAACCCCTTCCCACTGCATGCCACGCTACCACATATGGTGGTAGCTTGGGGATTTTCTCTACCACGTTCCTATAGGCCTGGGCCTCTACAGCAAGTCAGGGTTTTGGTTTGTGTGCGCTAAGAGGGTTAGTTTCACTCTAGTTAGGAAGCTTTAAGAAGGTTTAGTTAGTGCTGGACAGGCAGATTTTGTTTTGGCCACTAGAGGGTGCAAGAAAGCTTTTGGAGCTGGAATACTGCAGGGTTAACTCAGCTGCAGAAGAGGAAGCTGTGGTGGTGTTGCAAGAGAACAGTGATAAGCGAGGATGGAGCGCTCCTCCAGCTTCTGGCAGAAGAGCAGCAGCAACAACAACAGTATCAACAGCAACAACAACAGTATCAGGAGCGACGACAATGTCAGCATCTGTTTCAATGCGCCCTTCTGGAAGGGCAGCAACAACAGCAACAGCAAATACAGTCTTGTTCAGGTACAGGAGGAGCTACAGAAGAGTTCCCTAGCTGAGCTGACTCAGGCACTGCAGAGACCACAACTCCACCCTCCAGTGCAAGTGGTTCTTAAAATGATGGCAGAAGATGAACCAGACCATTTCCTGGTGAACTTTGAATGAACTGTCTGCATGGCTGCATTCCAGGACGCCAAACCAGATGGGTGAGCGACATATGCAATTGTCAAGGCCACCATATTGGAGAGGGCCAGCTGTACCCCAAAAGCTTACTGCCAGCAATTCAGAAAGGGGAAGATCCATATAAGAGAGCCCCCAGAACTTATTCTATCAGTTTAAGGACCTCGCATGGAAGTGGTTGCAACAGGAGGGAAAGACCGGGCCTGACATAGCCAAGATTGTGCTATTGGAGCAATTTTTGGAGTGCCTGACTGCCCTAATGAAACAGTGTGTATGTCAGCTCCCCAAGCTTGCATTGGAGAGTGCACTGGAAATAGACAAGGGGTTCCATGAAGCTCAGCCGGTGCCTGAAATGGACAGTGGGAAGGGGAAGAAATCACCGGTTAGCCCAGGAGGATGGAAGAGGAAACTGGAACGGATGTTGGCTCCCATGTTCCGACCCCCTAAGTCACCTCCTAGGCAAGGGCAGGGCCCCAGCTATGCTCCCTTTATCTGTTTTAGATGTGGAGCCCAGGGACACTGCTCGGGAGTGGAAGAACCCATGGAGGTCAGCCTAACCACCCCTCACACTTGCACTTTTGTGGACAGTCCCCATCCAGAGGCACAGAACTTTATATTTCCTGTGGAGCTTGAGGGGATCTGCCTCCAGGCTTTGATAGATTCCAGGAGTGTGCGGACCCTCATTCGCCGGGAAACAGTAACCCAATTTCAAAATGACTATGCATAGACAGTAACACTGGCCTGTGTGCATGGAGACCAGAGACAGTATCCAATGGCACAAGTTTTACTTAAGAGTCCAGCTGGGCAAGCCACATTCGAGGTCGTGTTGCTGCTCTGGCTCCCATATGCAATGGTGATCGGCCAAGACTAACCATACTTCAGAATGATATGGGCCCAACTAACTGACGGCTCTGCTAAGTCAGATCAGGAAGATTTACCATAGATCTTCCCCCTAGAAGACCCGGATCTATATGTCAAGACTCCCATTCCTGCTAAGTCCTGGAGTCAGCGTTGCCAGGAAAAGCTACGCTGCCAACAAATCTGGGAGCAGCTATAGAGAAGGGATATGGAGATGGGGAGCCTAGGGAAGAAACCTCTGGGCATAGCTCAGGGCTCAGTGGTAGTGACGCAAATACGATTGTCCTCTCTTCCCAGAGTGGGGACTGGGGGAAAACCTAGGAATCTTCAGGTGGGCCCAACAAGAGGATGAATCCCTTAAACATGCCCGAGAGCTGGAGTTGGAGGTGGATGGGGTTCCACGAAGTGTCTCCTGCAAAACTCTTTCCCTATTTTGTGCTAAAGGGAGATCTATTGTACAAAGTAGCTAAGGGGGCCTAGGAGGGGGAAGAGATAGAACAATTAAGAGTTCCCAGGCCCTATCATCAGCAGGTGTTATCACTGGCTCATAACCATTTATTGGGAAGACATCTGAAGGTGTAGAAAACACTAGAGCGTGTTTTAGTCCAATTTTTTCTGGCCTGGGGTACGTAAACAGGTGCACTTATATTACCAGTCATGCTCCACCTGCCAACTTCATAATCCCGCTAGAGTCTGACCTGTCCATTTAGTGCCTATCCCTATTATTGAAACCCCATTTCAGAGAGTGGCCATGGACTTGGTAGGTCCCTTGGAGTGAACCGCAAGGCAACACATATATTTTAGTCATACTAGACTATGCTATCCACTACCTGGAGGCCATTGCTCTAAGGAATATGAAGACTACTACAATTGTGAATGCCCTCTGGGAAGTATTCTCACGAGTTCGAATACCCAATGAGATTCTCACAGATCAAGCAACACTCTTTGTATCCAAGGTGATGAAGCAAGTGTGCGCCTTGGTGAAGACCAAAATGCTGGCAACATCAGTATATCACCCACGGATGGATGGCCTCATTGAGTGATTCAATAAAACTCTGAAACAGATGTTAAAAAATTTCATACAGGAAGAATTGGGACATTCTCCTACCCTATTTGATGTTTGCCATCCATGAGGTATCTCAGAGTTCCATGGGTTTTTGCCTTTTGATTTGCTCTTTGGAAGATGGCTAAGAGGCATATTAGATGTGGGAAGAAGAACACCCTGCCGGGCGTAATTTGGTGGAGTACATTATACAAATGCAAGACTGGCTGAGGAAAACTGGAGTAGTGGCCAAACTCAGTCTAGAAAATGCCCAAGCTGAGCATGCCAGGGGTTACAATTGGGCAACTGTGCACTGCACCTTCCAACTGGGAGACAGTCTTGCTACCCTCATCTGAGAACAAGTTAATCTGTAAATGTCAGGGGCCCTATGAGGTTGATAAGAAAGTAGGGCCTGTTAACTACAAGATTGCCCAGCCAGATAAATGAAAGAAAGACAAAATTTACCATATTAACCTATTGAAAAGTGGACTCCAGTGATAGCTATGATGGTATACAGAGATGATTTTGGGCCAGAAATTTCAGCTCCATTGGATCTAGTTCAAGTCCCAATTGGAGACCAGCTCTATGCTGCCCAGAGAAGAGATTTAGAAGGTTTGATCCACCGGAACCTAAAGGTGTTTTCCACCCGCATGGGACAAACCCATCTCATTTGTCTTGATATTATTTCTGACTCTGGGATGGTTTTCCAGCAATGACCCTATCAGATTCCAGAGGCCCAGCAACAGGCCATCGCCAAGGAGCTGGAAGTGATGCTTAACTTGGGAGTTATATAAGGGTCAATGAGTGACTGGTCATCACCTATCATCCTGGTTCCTAAACCGACGGAAGCATCAAATTCTGCATTGACTTTCACAGGGCCAGTGCCGCTTCTAAACTGAAAGCCTATCCCATGCCCAGAGTAGATGGGCATGGGACTCTGTGGAGCGACTCTGTGGAGCATGATTTCTATCAACCTTGGACCTGACCAAGGGAGGTACCCTTGACTCTGACTGCCAAGGAGAAAACAGCTTTTTCAACCCTGCAAGGTCTGTTCCAGTTTACAGTACTGCCGTTTGGATTATTTGGAGCTCCCACCACGTTTCAATGCCTAGTGAACTGCCTACTGAGACCGCATAAGGAGTATGCAGCTGCCTACCTTGATGACATCATCATCTATAGCAGAGAATGGATCACCCATCTAACCCAAGTACAAGCCATATTGACCAGTCTGTGGAAGACCAGGCTGATGGCCAACCCCAAGAAATGTTTTCTGGGAGGTCATGATGTTCAATGCCTGGGGTATTTAATCAGGAATGAGCAGATACAACCTCAGCTGTGGAAGGTAGTTGCAATTGCCCAGGTCCCCATCTCAAAATCAAAGAAAGAGGTTCAGGCCTTCCTGAGATTGCTTGGCTATTACTGCCGGTTCATCCCTAATTTTTCAGAGGTGGCAGAGCTGTTAACCAATCTCCTCCAGAAATGAGCTCCTGAATGGATCCAGTGGTCACTGGACCTGAACCTGGTCTTCCAGCATTTCAAGAAGGCTGTGTGCTCTGAACCTTTCATGAGTAACCCTGATTTCTTTCTACTATTTATTGTACAAACTGATGCTTTAGAGGTGCGCTTAGGAGCCATTTTGGCCCAGCAAGTCAGGAGTGAAAAACATCCCATAGCCTTCATCAGCAGGAATCTGCTTCCTCAAGAGAAACATTATGCAGTGATCGAGAAGGAGGCCCTCGTTGTCAAGTAGGCACTTGAAACCTTCAAATACTTGGTCGTCTGTTTACACAAATAATGGACCACCAACCCCTCAGGTGGCTGGCTCAGCAGAAAGAGTGCAACGACCATATTATGCAGTGGATTTTGAGTCTCCAACTCTACCAGTTCCATAGGGCTGGTTGGATTCACCTGAATGCAGACTTCCTTTCCTGCGTGGGATTCCTGAGTGAGGCAGGTGCTCAATGGGGCATGTTGAGCTGAGGGGGAGGGTGTGTGATGGGGTCTATAGAGCGTTGCCCATCTCTCTCCAGAGGGATTATCAACAGAATTCAGTAAAGAGGATCATATTATAAACAGCTTTGGGGCCAGATGAAAATCAGTGTCTAGCAAAGACCAAAGTTTCGCCGTGATGCTTCATCGGGGTTTTATTAAATAGCACATAGCTCATATGAGAACAATTTTATTAGCGATTTAAGATGTTTATGCAATCTACTTCCGGTCATACCTTGCCAAGAAGACCCAGGGGCTGCTGGGTCACCAGGAGTCAGCACTGACTTGATAGCACTTAAAAAAAAATCAGCAACAAATAAACATACAAGAAGCTTTTTTTATCTTGCTTCAGTAATTTTCTGAATAGTGAAATTTACTGTAGTTATTTCTGAGGCCTGCATAGAAAGTGGCATCCTAGGTGCTAATATTTGCATAGAATGCACTCGCAGACCTAACAGCGGCAATCATAAGGTAGCTTGCCGTCACACGCTCATTTGTAATGTATAATATAACATTGTGGAAAACCCATTAGAATAAATTCTGCAGCAATGAGTACAATTTCTCCATATAGCGATACTTAATCAGTTAAACGTGTATATTGTTTTACCCTACTCATACAATAATACCAATGTAAAGACTTCACATATTAACAATTCAGAGTGACACTGAGCTGGTGTGTTTCACTGTAGGTGTTTGTTTCTGTTGGTGATGGATCCTGCTGGTTTGCCTTTTTTTTGTGTGTTGTGCCATCTTTGTCTGAGTTGCTTCCAATGTGAGTCCCAGGGTCTGTTGGATGTTTGATATTGTTTTTCCAAGGTGGTAGGAAATTGTTTTTGTTTTATACAATACTTTTTACCTTTCCCCTCTCCCTTTCATATTTTCAGTTTGTTTATATCCAAATTCTGGATTTGTTTTGGCTTTTTTGTTTAATTAAATCTGTTTATTGCCCTATTTTAACCTCTGCCTGCCCCTTTCTCTCCTTACCAGATCCTATTTTCTGAGTATAAAGCTACAAAGTTAGCCAGTTTGAGGTCCGGAGGGAGACTTTAGGCCAGTCTTGATTTCTGATGACCCTGTGCTGGTGCATTATGGAACATGAGGAACTCATTTCAATAGGTAGAATCAGGGACTGCAAATACTACATTGTTTTGGGATCTAAGTTCTAAACCAGGACAGATCAAAATGTCTCCCTCTTGGGGATGAGTAACTTAGCAGCTCTGTTAGTATTATCTTAAATGTGGTTTTTCCTCTGTTTGCTATCCATCACAATTCAGGGGAGCTAACCAACAACCAATGTCTCATATACAGGTCTCCTGAAACTGAATGGGAATCTCCTATTTGGAAATCTATTTTGTGCGCTCCTGCACATGAGTGAGAAACTCCAGCCCAGTACAATGGAGCCTGTTCTGCTGACTCACATTCTGCCCAAACACAGTGAACAGAGTCAAACCTCACAGGCCAGCACTTCCTAAGAACGTAACAACATAAGAGATGCCATACTGGGTCAGACCAAGGGTCCATCAAGCCCAGTATCCTCTTTCTAGCAGTGGCCAATCCAGGTCACAAGTACCTGTCAGGTTCCCAAAAGGTATGCAGATTTCATGCTGCTTGTCCCATGGGTAAACAGTGGATTTCCCTGGTCCTCTTTAATAATGGTTTATGGACTTTTCCTCCAGGAATTCATCTGAACCTCTTTTAAATCCAGCTACACTAACAGCTTTTACTATATCCTCTGATAATAAATTCCAGAGTTTGATTACACGTTGAGTGAAAAAATATTTTCTCCAATTAAGCATACTACATTGTCTTTCTACTTTTTCAAGGCATAAACAAGCGATGTGCATTTACCCGTTCCACTCCATTCATTATTTTAGAGACCTCTATCATATCTCCCCTCAGCCATCTTCTTTCTAAGTTGAAGAGACCTAATCTTTTAAGTCTTTCCTCATAAGGATATCCTTCCATCCCCTTTATAATTTTTGTTGCTCTTCTCTGTACTTTTTCTAATTCTGCTATATCCTATTTAAGATATGGCAACCAGATTTGCACACAATATTCAAGGTGTGGTCGCACCATGAAGTGATACAGTGGCATTATAATAGCCTTGGTTTTATTCTCCATTCCTTTTTTTATGATTTCTAGCATTCTATTTGCTTTCTTGGCCATGGCTGCACACTGGGCGGAGGGTTTCAATGTACTATCCATTATGATGCCCAGATCCTTTTCCTGGGTAGTGGTTTCTAATATGGAACCTTGTATCGTTTAACCATAGTTTGGGTAGTTCTTCCTTAAGTGCATAACTTTGCACTTGTCCGCATTGAATTGAATCTGCAATTTGGATATCCATTTTCCCAATTTAGCAAGGTCCTCTTGCAATTTTTTTTTCAGTCCTCTTGTGTTTTAAAAACTAGGGCTGTACCAAGGGCTTTATGAGCAGTGCGGCTGCACAGGGCGCAAGCACAGAAGGTGGCACTGATATCATCGCTGGGTTTCCAGGAAGCTCAAAAAGAGTGAGTTACTGAATGGGGCTGGGTGGGGGGGGGGGGGGGGGGCGGGGGACCAGGATTCATTAGTCACACAGGGTGCATTTCTAGCTTGGTACGGTCCTGTTAACAACTTTGAATAATTTTGTGTCAACTGCAAATTTGGCCACCTCACTCGTTATTCCTATTTCCAGGTCATTTATAAATATGTTAAAAAACCATCAGGCCCAGCTTAGATTTGTGGGACATTCCAGTATTCACCTTTCTCCATAGAGAAAATTGGGCATTAAGCCCTACTCTCTGTTTTCTATCATTTAACAAATTCCTGATCCACAATAGTACATTGCCTCCTATCCCATGACTTTTTAATTTCCCCAAGAGTCTCTCATGAGGAACTTTGTCAAAGGTTTTCTGAAAGTCGAGATACACTATTTCAACCGGCTCACCTTTATCTACCTGTTTATTCACACTTTCAAAAAATATAGGAGATTAGTAAGACAAGACTTTTCTTGTCTAAATCCATGTTGGCTTTCTGCCATTAAACCATGACTGTCTATATGTTCAGTAATTTTGTTTTTTATAATAGTTTCTATCATTTTGCCTAATATTATGACTGGCTCACCAGTCTGTAGTTTCCTGGATTATCCCTGGAACCCTTTATAAAAATTGGCGTTACATTGGCCAATATCCAATCTTTGGGTACTACAGATGATTTTAATGATAGGACACAGATTACTAATAGTTATACAACCTCACATTTCAGTTCTTTCAGCATCCTGGGTTGTATGCCATCCGGTCCAGATGATTTGCTGCTCTTTATTTTATTAGTTAGCTGTATTACATCTTCCCGATTTATCAATTTGTTTCAATTCCTTTGCTACATCATTGTTAAATACAATATCATTTCTGGCATGAGTACGTTTCCTAGATCTTCTTCTTCTTAATTTCCTATTACTACTACTGATATCACAGTGCATAAAACGTGCCAGCCATGAGAATGGAACCTGATGCTCCATTCCCATCATTAAGCTGACAGGAAACCAAAGGTCAACCAGAAGGAGGAGAAGGAGTGGGGAGATAATAAGAAACAACAGCCTTCCTAGCTGCCATGCTACCTTTTAAAGTTAGTCTGTGAGTACGTGAACCCCCAAAAAAGGGGGTGCTAAACGTCAACCTTGCTCAAGGCACCATTTTATCTGACTGCCCTACCTTCCATCACCCTGCTTTTCTCTCTCTATGGAATCTTCCTGTACAGTAATAGGATACAAGAAATCTTTGGGGAGGTGAGGAGGGTCATGGGTTCACAGACACAGCTCTCAAATGAGATTTCTTTCCTTTGCTTCTCCGGTGCACTTAAGCAGATGTTGCTGGCCCCCTCACTTCAGGCCCTTCCCAGAGAGCTTCTGCTTATCTTCCTATAATTTTCCTTGGGCCATACTGCTAGCAAATAGGTAGGGAATTAGGCATAGGCAAGCCTGACATAAGGGGGTAGGGTGTGTGTGTGACCCCAGGGCCCATGAGTGTCTTAAAGCAGGTCTTGAGAAAGTTTCTTGTAATCTATGAACCAGCTTAAACATTTTCAAGCCAGCAGCCAAGACCTCAGTCACAGTGTCCCCCCATCCCCCAAAAGCTGTATCACAGCTCCTTTTTAAGGGCTTGATTTACTGTTTTTCCATTTTCTATGCAAAATGAAAGATTAAGAAGTCAGGTCCTTAACATGACATCAGACAGCGACCCTTCTCCCCCTCCCCCTCCCCCCTCCCTTCAGCTCCAGTGAGAACATTGTCAGCAGCATATTGGTGCCCCTTTATAGTTGTACCCAAGGCACCTTCCTTTTTACTTTACATATCACCATAGCCTGGTAATACATAAAGCAACAAATTTCCCATAGTCCCCGCACCCTGACTCCACACATCTCTCTCATAGATAACCCCCCCCCCCCCGCTACCTAGTGTCTTTCATAGCCCTCCTCTAACCACCACCCCAGTCTGTCTGTCTGTTTCCTTGCCCCTCTCCCCTAGCCATCATCCAATCTGTTCCTCTCTCCTTTTCCTGATCTGTCATATCCTTCCTGCTCTGCCATTCGCTGCTCCACCGTGATTGGCTCTGCAAGTAGATCGAGCCGCACCTGGCAGACAGCACACCTCCTGGGACATCGTCTGGTAGGCAGATGGATGCCTCAGTACCCCTCAGAAGGGAGTTACCAACTACCATTACCTTTCAATGATTCAGCAACATTGGGGTTTTTGAGCTCCAGTTCCTCCTGTTCCAGGGATGTTTTTGCCTCCTCCACTTCCAAGGCTGCATACTGGTTCTTCAGATTTGAGGGATGGTGAAGTTCGAATGTCGATTCTGAAGGCTCTGGAGACCCATGTCCAGATCTCTTCTCTCTGTACCATACCATTACCCTCTGTTAGAGATCTTGGATGCCTCAAGAAGTATTTCATCAATGTAGTTTTCACTGTCATGGATGCTTCTCATCTTCACCACCTCTTCTCTTAGCTCCCCCACTTGTTTCATGAGGGATTCAGCTTGCAAGCATCTTGCACATGGAAGCAGTTCCTCTCCTGGGCTGTCCATCTGGAAAGAAGTTATAATGAAGGCAACAGCTTTGGTGACATGATTTTTCCCAGCCATAGTTCAGATGTACGAGCTTTGGCATCTGTTAAAAGAAACGAGTAAAAGACCCACCAAAGTCCCTAACTTTTTCTCACCTGCCCTTAAGATAAAAAGCAGCTAGCTTCTTTTATGTGAGCTCTAACACCTCTATTCTGATTCCCTGTGTGTAGTCCTGCTTGTTTGCTCACCTGTTACTTGAGTATGGAGCAGTTTCATATCACTTTAAGCTACTAGAATATGATATATGGGTCTGATTTTCGAAAGGCAATTACATGGTTTACAGCTCCTGTAAACTATGTAACTGCCTTAGACAGGAATATTCAATGGCACCTACATGGTAGTGCCATTGAATACTCCTGGCTATGTCTCCGATTTATTTGTTTATTTACATTTCTTATATACCGTGCTATTAAAATCAGTGCGGTTCACAATGAACAGAACAATGCAACAATGCGTCAAATAGCACAATGCGCTTACAAAGAACAGGGAAATAGCTTGAGGAGAGCCGGGGAAAACTATTTACACAACATTCTCACATAATAATAACTATTTACAGGAAGTTAAGTAGAGCTACAGAGTGTGTATAGATGAGCCAGAATGATGGCACCAAGAGATAAGTACCGGGGGTGAGTTGATTAACCATTCTCCCATTGGGTTAGAGTATTGAGGCAGTTAGGGAGGGGGATCGGAAGGCACATCTTGTGTTTTCCAGTGCTAGCATCAAGATAGTATTTCTGGAATAGATGGTATTTTAGAGCTTTTCTGAATATAGTGAGACTCGTGATGGCTCGAATTCCGGTGGGAAGGGCATTCCAGGCTGTAGGTGCATAAATCGAGAAGGCCCTACTGGTGGTTGCCTTCATGCATTTTGTCGTCATCTTAGGTACTTCTAAGACATTCAGCATTGCGGATCTTCTGTTTCTGTTGTCAGGCAGGTTATTGATCAGTTTGCTGATAGGTGTGGGAGGCTGGTTCTTCAGTGCTTTGAAAGTCAGGACAAGTGCCTTGTACTGGATTCGGGCCTGTAGTGGTAGCCAGTGGAGTTCCTTCATCACAGGAGTTATGTGTTCTGATCTTGATACGCCAGCAAGTACTCTGGCTGCTGAGTTCATAGCCAGCCGAAGCGGACTTAGAGTTGCCTGTGGGGGACATGGAGGATGGTGTTGGCAAAGTCCAGGTGTGGGATCACTAGGGCCTGAAAAATCGTCTGATAGTCAGTAAAGTCCAGTAGTGGCCGAAGGTAGCGTAATGTATGCATCTTATGATACACTGCTCTCGCAACGGTTTTCACATGTGTGATCATATTAAGCCATTGATCTAGGGTGATGCCTAGGTAGCGGATTGTAGCTTTTGTTTTGAGTTTGGCTTTATTGACTTTTAGAGAGGAGGGTGGGATGAACTACTGGTTTCTTGTGACGAAGAGTACATCAGTTTTGCTGTGATTGATCCGCAGGTTTTGTGTGAGAAGCCAATTTGCAACTGCATCAAAGCATCTGGTGATGGGGAGAAGTCAGGTTGGCAGATTGTGAATGGGAAGTATAACAGGATGTCATCTGCATAGGCGAGACATTGTGTAGTAGGCTATGGCCTATATAATAGCCTGTACATGTATGAGCCTGCAAGCTAGGCCAGAGTCCCCACCCCCACTGCTAGAAATAGTAGTGCTGAGAAAGACCAAAGTCAGTGAAGGCTGAGGATCTGCCTTAAACCGCTCTAAACTGCTTTTGATAAGTTTGTATTAATCCTTTATTCCATGCTTTTATGCTGATGCAGTGACCTTGTAGCAGGAATGTATTTTGTCTAGAAACTGAGCCTGTGTTAGCATAGCCTGAGAAGGGGGAACAGGGCCCAGTGAGGGGGTCCCCGATTGGATAGGTGCAGGGGGCGTTGGGACCAATAGAAAGTCTGCCTGTATCAAACTGTGAAGCTTGTATTTAAGGAAGTTGTTCCTGTTCGCCATTGCTCAGTCCTTTGATGCTTGGGCCTTGTGCACAATAAATTGGTTTGGATCCTTGAACTGACTCCGGGTATTATTTATTGCATGCTATCAGTGCTGCCACAATTGTACATTTAAGGAACGGATCAAGGAGCAGATGGGCTGCATATAAATGTTAAACAACAATGCCGACAGGGATGATCCCTGAGGTACCCCCTGCTTCTGTAGGAATGGCTCAGAGGTTGCGTTACCTGCCTTAACTTGTTGCCATCTGTTAGTCAGATATGATTCACACCATTGCAGAGCAGTACCTTGTATCCCTTTTTCATGGAGCCATTGTAGTAGAATCTCATGGTTCACTGAATCAAAGGCGGCTGCAATGTCCATGAAGATGAGAACGAATCCTTGGTGTATGTTGTCAATTCCTGTGATTAACTTATCAAGTAGGTTCGTTAGGATGGTGTCCACACCATGTGCTTCTCTGAAGCCGTGTTGGGATGGGTCGAGGGGTGCCTCTGCCGCTGGACGACTTTTTCAATAATTTTGGCGAGTAGGGGGATGCTCGAAATTGGTCTAAAGGATTCGACTTTGGACGGGTGCACCCGATGCGCCCCAATGCTATCCGGTTAGCATCGGGGTGTGTTCGGGTGGTCTGGGGAGGAGATAATTGTGCAGCAACAATATTGGAAGCTGCACGTTTAGCGATCGACGCCTCAAAGGTTGGTGAGGAAAACCCTCGCCTATCTTTAATGCGTGGAAGCTAACCGGGCAGCATCCAATATCACTGCTGCATGGTTCATTGGTGGCAATCACCGTATGTTCAATGCCATTGCCGCGGCATTAAATATCCACTTTAGCGGTTGGCAGGGATGGCTATGTGCCCGCCAGCGCATAGCCCTTCCAAACTATGGACAACTGAATATCGGGCCCTATGTGTCTGAGTTGTGTGGCCCCTTTGTAGAATTACCTCATCAAAGCTCTTTCAAATATAATTGTTTACTTTCAGCAGATATCTAAATGTAGAACTATTTACTTCCTAGATTTTCCCTTATAACCAATACCAAACACTTCTATCTTAATCAACAAGCTAATTGGTGAATGGTTCTATATAGTACTTCACCCTCCATTACTTCAGATACAGCTTTGACTGGATTTAAAACAATGACAACCGCCTAAGGTGACAAATTTTCAAGACACCAAGAGTCTGATTTTCAAAAGGCATTTACATGGTTAGTGCTGTTGAATATCCCCTTCTAACTCCCCTATGAGCCCCGATGCTATCCGGTTAGCATCGGGGCATGTTGGGGGCAGGGGCGGCCCAAGGGGGGTGCGGGGCCATGTGTGGAGACTCGGTGCGGGGCCTCATTTGCATAAATAGTTGCATAATGTTACCATACACTAACTTTTAGTAAACATGCCTCTTAATGAGTGTATGAATAAAGAAAGACTAAAAGACTTCTACATTACTATAATCCAGTGCCAACCGCCAGACACATTAGGAACTACTACAAACACTGCCCATTTAGAACCCATAGCAAACCCGCCATATCCTAACAGCACTACCAGGACTCATAAAGCACCATACCCTAACTATCAAAAGGAAACGCTGCAAATATTAAACCAATACATTTCAGAGAACAACAATACATGACCTACTGGGGAAAGAGAACAAGTGGCAATGTCAAATAGGAATTACATAAACAGAATACCTCAGCTCAGTTACACATGCAGAACATAGACCATCACCAAACAAGGAATCACAATTTAGAAACAGGAAAACAATAATTAAACTGGGAATCCCAAAAGCCAAACTTGGAATGTACAACACTAGAAATAAAACTATACATTAATTTGCTCTTGTACTAAACAAAGCGCAGACATTAATGATGCACATTTCCCAGAGCTGACATATTCCAATTAATAAATTCAAAATAAAGAGATATTTTTCTACCTTTTGTGCATTTTTTTTCAGCTGCAATTGCTCCAGTCACTTTCTTCTGGTTTCTTTGTGTCTTCCGCTAACTCTCCATCATCTGCTGTCCATTTGTCTTTTCTTCTCTCTTCTAGTTTTTTTCCATTCTCTCTCTACATCTGCTTTAACATACTAATCTTTCTCCTTTTGCTCTTTCCTCATTCCTATTTCATCTACTCAAATTTTACCCCTCCATTCTCAATCTCCACTTACTCTCCCAATATTCGGCCAATTGTAGATTTGTCTTCCCTCCCACACAAAATATTTTTTCCCTCTCCATTTCACTCTCCCAGCTCCATCCCATTCTAATCCTCCCCCAACATCAGCTCCATTCTAGTTCCAGTCCCACCCAGCATCCGCTCCCTTCTAGTCCCCGCATCAGCCCATTTCCAGTCCTAGCCCCCCATAAGCCCATTTCCAGTCCTATCCTAGACCCACCATCAGCCTATTTCCAGTCCTAGCTCCCCCATCTATTTCCAGTCCCATCCGAGTCCCTCCATCAGCTCATTTCCAATCCCATCCCCCCATGAGCCCATCAGCCCATGTCAAATCCTAGCTCCCCTCCACTCAGCCCATTTCCAATCCAAGCCCCCCATGACCCTACTTCCAGTTCTAGCCCCTTCATGAGTCCATTTCAATCCAAACCCCCACCACAGCCCATTTCCAATCTTAGCACCCCCCCAACAGCCAATTTCCAGTCTTATTCTAGCCCCTCCATCAGCCCATTTCCTGTCCTAGCCCCCCCCACTCACCCATTTCCAGTCCTAGCTCCCTCCCCTCACAACCCATTTCCATTCCAAGCCCCCGTCCCCATCAGCTATTTGCAGTTCAAGCCCTCCTTCCACTCAGCCCATTTCCAGTCCTAGCAACCCCCCCAGCCCATTAACAGTCTTAGCCCCCCCCAGCCCATTACCAGTCCTAACCCCCATCAGCCCATTTCCAGTCCTAGCCCCCCTATAGCCCATTACTAGTCCTAACCCTCCATCAGCCCATTACATCCTAACCCCCCATCACCCTATTTCCAGGCCTAGCCCCCCCCATCAGCCTATTTCCAGTCTTAGCCCCCCATAGCCCATTTCCAGTCCTAATCCCCCATCAGCCCATTACCAGTCCTAAAGCCTCCCATAGCCCATTAACAGTCCTAACCCCCATCATCCCATTTCCAGTCTTAGCTCCCCCATAACCCATTACCAGTCCTAAACCTCCCCATCAGCCCACTTCCAGTCTTAGCATCCCCCCATGGCCCATTACTAGTCCTAACCCTCCCCCATCAGCCCACTTCCAGTCTTAGCCCGCCCCCCATAACCCATTACCAGTCCTAAACCGCACCATCAGCCCATTACATCCTAACCCCCCATCACCGTATTTCCAGTCCTAGACCCACCATCAGCCTATTTCCAGTGTTAGCCCCCCATAGCCCATTACCAGTCCTAATCCCCCATCAGCCCTTACCAGTCCTAACCCCTCCCATAGCCCATTACCAGTCCTAACCCCCATCAGCCCATTTCCAGTCTTAGCTCCCCCCATAACCCATTACCAGTCCTAAACATCCCCATCAGCCCACTTCCAGTCTTAGCACCCCCCCATGGCCCATGACGAGTCCTAACCCTCCCCCATCAGCCCACTTCCCATCTTAGCCCCCCCAATAGCCCATTACCAGTCCTAAACCTCCCCATCAGCCCATTTCCAGTCTTAGCCCCCCATAGCCAATTACCAGTCCTAACCCCCCATCATCCCATTTCCAGTCTTAGCCCCCCCATAACCCATTACCAGTCCTAAACCTCCCCATCAGCCCATTTCCAGTCTTAGCACCCCCCCCCATGGCCCATTACTAGTCCTAACCCTCCCCCATCAGCCCACTTCCAGTCCTAGCCCCCCCATAACCCATTGCCAGTGCTAAACCTCCCCCTCAGCCCATTTCCAGTCTTAGCCCCCCCCATAGCCAATTTACAGTCCTAACCCCCCCTCAGCCCATTTACATTCTTCGCCCCCCCCATAGCCCATTACCAGTCCTAAACCCCCATCAGCCCACTTCCAGTCTTAGCACCCCCCATGGCCCCTTACTAGTCTTAACCCTCCCCTATCAGCCCACTTCCAGTCGTAGCCCCCTCCCCAGAACCCATGACCAGTCCTACACCTCCCCATCAGCCCATTTCCAGTCTTAGCCCCCCCCATGGCCAATTACCAGTCCTAACCTCCCCATCAGTCCTTTTCCAGTCTTAGCCCCCCCCATAGCCAATTACCAGTCCTAACCCCCCATCAGCCCATTTCCAGTCAGCCCCCCCATAGCCCATTACCAGTCCTACCCCCCCCATCAGCCCACTTCCAGTCTTAGCACCCCCCCATGGCCCATTACTAGTCCTAACCCTCCTCTATCAGCCCACTTCCAGTCTTAGCCTCCCCCCCCATAGCCCATTACCAGTCCTAAACCCCCTTCCCCCCTATCATCCCAAATTAAAAAATAAAAAAAACCAGCTGCTTCTGCCGCGGCAGCATCAAGAGTTCCGCCTCGGGGCCCCCCTGACCGTCAGAGCCTCCCTGCATCGTAGGCTAGCGTTGAATCACCGAATGCGGACTTCTTTCAGAGGCGCGAGATTTTCCTTTCTCGCGTCTATGTTAATCCCGCACGGGATTTACCATCAGCCCCGGCGGGATTAACAGAGCCGCGAGAAAGGAAACTCTCGCGGCTCTGAAAGAAGCCCGCGTTCGGGGATTCAACGCTATCCTACGATGCAGGAAGGCTCTGCCGGGCAGGGGGGGGCCCCGCGGCGGCACTCTTGATGCTGCCGCGGCAGAAGCAGCTGGTTTCTTTTTTTTTTTTAAAACTTGGGATGATGAAGAATGTTTTTTGCGCGGGGCCCCCTGAAACGCGGGGCCCTGTGCAAAAAACATTCTTGCTCAATGGACGGGCCGGCCCTGGTTGGGGGTATTCCAGCGAGGAGCAGATGCAGTGACAAGAAATAACCAGGCAGCAATGATCTGCACTGAAAAGATATGCAAGGAAAGCCCTTGTTTATCTTTAAGGCACAGGAGCTAACCGGGCAGCATGCAATATTGCTGTTGCCCAGTTAGCGACGGCGGCTTGCTGTGTCAGCGGCGATCCCCAGATATTCAATGCCGTCGCCAGGTTAGAGGATGGCACGGAGGGCTAGCCATGTCGAGCTCTATTCGGCTTTCTTGGGAGAAAGGAGAGATTTAGAAAAAGAAGTTGATTCTCCATATTGTAAACAGTTGTTATGTTCTTGAAGAGGGACAACTGCTTGCCAGATACTGTTAACGGTTAAATTTGGGAATCACATCATATTTATGCTGTCTAATTACTATATAATAGGGAAGTCTAGAGCTACTGGGCGGTCCAACAGAGGGAAAAGTTTTAAAAAATGAGTGTTTGTGTGGCCTAATTGACTGGGGAAGGCTACAGTACAAATACACTTCTTCTGTGTCGTAAGACAAATGACCTCTGTTGTGTTCTCCAACCTGGGAAAGGAAGGCAATCTCACCTTACTTTCCTCAGGGAACAGTCTAGCAATATGCTATCGCTCCCCTTTCCACAGCTTCCCTAAGGACCCCGAGTGATCATTTTTATATTTTCAGAAAGATCCCTCGAAGTAGGGGATGGACCATGTAAATAAGCTACCAACTCCAACAGTTTCCTAGAACATACCACATAGGCCTGGGAGCTAAATTTAGTGACTACCTCAGAGATCACAAGTGATTACAGTGCACTGAAGTGTAATAAATCTATAATCAACTGCATTTGAAAGTAATCATCAACTTGGAGAAAATAAATTCATGTTTTCCCCTTACTGATTATGAAGCAGGTATCTCAGACAGAATATGAATTAAGTTGATCTTTTTTAAAATTTTCTCTTTTCATTTATGGGCTTCTGATTGGAGCCCCAATTCTTCAAATGTCTCTTGCAATCAGACATATTGCTTTACGGTCATTGGTATCCCCAGTGGTCAATGTGGTCAATGACATCACTTACATCTCTGACACTTTGTTGTCTTTTGCAGTCCCAAATATCAGAATAGTCATGTTCTTTTTCATTGTGTTTGTCACAATACAGTGATGAAGTTTTCAGTATAATTCACAGATTCATAGGAATCTGGCAGGAGCCGTGATCTGACAGAGTAAAATAGTGAATGATGGCAGATAAAGACCATAAGGCCTATCCAGTCTGCCTATCCATGGGAACTACTAAACCCTTCAATCCCTTCCTCTCCCTTAGAGATCTTCTGTGCTTGTCCCAGGCTTTCTTGAATTCAGATACAGTTCTCGTCTCCATCGCCTCTTCTGCAATGGCCCCTGGAACTGGACTGAGACCATCATCTCATGTCATATAGGCTAAGTTAGCTGGGATTTCCACCAGGTGAACCGGATGTGAAAAACTCTGTATTGCAGCTCTCATTTTTCTGAGCCATCTGGTCCTCATAACAAGGGTAAATTTGAGAAAAGAGTTTTTTACATATAAAGCCGCTTGTTTAACATTGTTAATATGTATGCTGTTTACATTGTTTCAATATGTATGCTTTTTAAGTTATCTTAAAGTGTATATTGTCTATAATGTTTCAATATGTTAGCTTCTTACAATGGAATCAAAATGTATGCTGTCTAATATGTAAACTATTTACAATAAATAAAAAGATTAAATACATGCAGAAAAGGTTTTTTAAAAATTGTGCCTCTGCACCTGAACATAAAAATAGGTGCACAGAATGTGCCTGTTTTCTACACATAGGGGTTCTTGGGGTGAAGCGGAGGAGGCTTTGAAATATACACATGTATTTTGTGAAACATGCATGCATACATGTGGAGAACATACGCACATTAACATCTTTTTTAGAGCTGGTATAAATTTTTACACGGATATTTGTATGCAATTGAGACTGGTTCTGGGAACATGTTTTATAAAGACACACAGGCACCCATGTTGCCTTTATAAAATAGATTTTAAATAGGTGCATTTTCAGTTTTCTTACATAGATGTCCTATTATAAAATTACCCTCAACGTGTCTAAACCCATATAATATAATATCAATAAATTCATTCTAAGTTACAGCATAATCAGTAAGAAATAATCACTACTCCATACTGGCTTATGTGAGATGGCTGTCAAAGAAGGCATTGTTCTTATTTACACTGGTTGTGAACCCTAATAGAATTCATTCTTCCTTGGCACGGGAAAGATAATGTGCCAGGAAACCTGTGTCGTGATTTATCTGTCATTTCTAGGAAAACTTAGGGAGTTTTTGTGGACTTTAGACATGTGTGTGCCCAAGGGCCGGGCACAGATTAAATCTCTCCCTGAAGATTAAGTCCTCCCTTAATTGATGCAGACGTAAAATTAAGCTGCCTTTGAAATGCAATAGGCCGTGTTCCAGTGCCAGATGGCTTCCTCTGGCAGAGTGCATGTGACTGAACATCCTGTGACTGCTAAACAGGAGAAAATTGCACTTACTTTTACAAATGTTTGGTTGCATTCCTTAAGCAAAAGAAAATGAGTTAAAGGAAAGTCAACAAATAATTTGTTAGTGAGAATACCACCTTTGTAAGGGTAACGAATGCTTAAACATGGAAGTTTTTGAGACTACCACTGTTATTGGCTGATGAAGTATCCTTAGAAGTCACCAAAGAATGTATTTTTTTCACCCAGTTTTACCAGATTTATACCTTTCTCCTCCCCACACAATTTGCCCAATTTCAGCTTCCCTCACCAGCCAGAGACTGGAGGAGAAGTCTCCTCTGAGAGCACTTAAGTGCTACTCATTCAGGGATCACCACCAAAACGGTAGCCTCCTTCACTGAACCCGAGCATGTAACTCCTATGATCTTCTTGAGCTCTGCTGGCCCCTGCCATCAGAAGACACAAACAAGACTTTTCTGTATGTAGTGCTACGACTGAGTCATAGGGCTGATCTGAGCTTGGAAATGTAAATATTTGGTAGATTAATCAACTCTACTCAATTACTTTGTTGGATTTCTTCAATAATTTTCTATAATTA
Source organism: Ichthyophis bannanicus (assembly GCA_033557465.1). NCBI lineage: Eukaryota > Metazoa > Chordata > Amphibia > Gymnophiona > Ichthyophiidae > Ichthyophis > Ichthyophis bannanicus. The sequence goes on along the minus strand of CM066033.1, from coordinate 734,002,670 downwards.
AGGAGTGCAACCAAAATTTTGCAAGTGAATGAATGAATGAAACAGGAGAAAACATTATAGCAGCAGTCAATGGGGGTACCACCTACATTAGTGCTTTAAAAAAAAAACCAATGGTTGAACTTTTAACTGTGGATGTTCAGTGCCTTGCGAAAGTATTCATCCCCTCAGTGTTTGTCCTGTTTTGTCGCATTACAACCTGGAATTAAACTGGAGTTTTGGGGGTTAGCACCATATTATATACACAACATGCCTACAACTTTTAAGGTGCAAAATATCCTTTATTATGACACAAACAATAATTAAGACAAAAAATAACTGAAATCAGGAATGTGCATATGCATTCACCACCCAAAGTCAATACATTGTAGAGTCACCTTTTACTGCAATATAGCTGCAAGTCTCTTGGGGTATGTCTCTATTAGCTTAGCACATCTAGCCACTGGGATTTTCACCCATTCCTCAAGACAAAACTGCTCCAACTCCTTCAAGTTAGATAGGTTATGTTGGTGTACAGAAATCTTCAAGTCATGCCACAGATTCTCAGTTTGGATTGAGGTCTGAGCTTTGACTAGGCCATTCCAAGACATTTAAATGTTTCCCTTTAAACCAGCTTTAGCAGTATGTTTAGGGTCATTGTCCTGCTGGAAGGTGAACTTTCGTCCCAGTCTCAAATCTCTGGCAGACTGAAACAGGTTTTCCTCAAGAATTGCCCTGTATTTAGTTCCATCCATCATTCCTTCAATCCTGACCAGTTTTTCTGTCCCTGCCGATGAAAAACATTCCCACAGCATGATGCTGCCACCACCATGTTTCACTGTGGGAATGGTGTTCTCGGGGTGATGGGAAGTGTTGAGTTTGCGCCACACATGGTGTTTCCCATGATGGTCAAAAAGTTCAATTTTCATCTCATCTTACCAGAGAACCTTCTTCCATGTGTTTGGGGGGGTCTGCCACATGCTGTTGTGCAAACTCCAAACATGTTTTCTTATTTCTTTCTTTAAGCAATGGATTTTTTCTGGCCACTCTTCCATAAAGCCCCACTCTGGAGTGTACGGCTTAAAGTGGTCCTATGGACAGATACTCCCATCTCCACTGTGGGATCTTTGCAGCTCCTTCAGTGTTATCCTTAGTGTCTTTGTAGCATCTCTGATTAATGCCCTCCTTGCCTGGCCTGTGAGTTTTGGTGGGAAGCCTTCTCTTGTCAGGTTTATAGTGGTGCCATATTCTTTCCATTTTGTTATAATGGATTTAATGGTGCTCCGGGGGATATTCAGAATTTGGGATATAACCCAACCCTGTTCTATACTTCTCCACAACTTTGTCTCTGACCTTCACAGAAAACAGCTCCACAACATTATGGAACCTCCACCAAATTTAACTGTAGGAAGGGTGTTTTTTTTTCTTTATAAGCTTCATTTCTTTGCCTGTGAATGTATTTCTGGTCTGCACTGACAGAGAGCTCAAGTTTGGTTTCATCTGGCCACAGAGCATTTTCACAGAAGAATTGTGGTTTTTCCAGATGGATTTGGGCAAAGATCAGGCATGCCTTTTTATGTCTGTCTTTGAGCAGTGGGGTCTTCCTTGGCCTTATGAAGTTTCCAACAGTTTACACTAACCTTTGAAGACAGATTAATTGTCCTCTTCCCACCACATCCTAGGAGGTTCTTGACAATTCCATGAGCAGAAATAACTTTGTGAACTGTAGACAAAGGAATCTTAAGGTCTTTGGAGATGGCCTTGTAACCCTATGAAGTTTCATGTTTGGTGATAATGGCTTTCTGACGGTCTCAGGCACCTCTCTTGTCTTCATCATTGTGAAATGAAACAGAGAGTGAATGTGGCTATTTTAAACATTAGAGTGATCATTCATTGGTTGCTTCAAGTCCTGTGAGTACTGACAATTGATCGCAGGTGTGTCTGAGTTTACTGCAATGGGAATGTGGTTCTTCTTTTCAAACTGATTTGAATTGTTTATAAGGATGATAATCATGTCCTAGCAATGTCCCAGTGCTTATACTATTTCCTACTATTTCCTTTTTTAATTAGTCTTGTTTTATTTGGTTCTTGTATGTGTCAAATATGTATGCATTTTACTGGCCACTTCTTTTTTGAGATATTGAATATTAAGGGGCTGAACTGCAAGGATACCAATAATGTTGACCACAACTGTAGGGGCAGTCACCAGCTCTGAGGTGAAGACCTGGACCTTCCACTTGCATTTGCCCTAAAAACAAAGCCAGATCAAAAGCTTGTAGTTAGGAAAGAAGAGCAGCGGCAGCTTACTGCATCCTGTTCAGCTCCATCTTGACTCTCCTGTAGCACGTACGAGACTCCCTTCTATATGTTTGAAGGAATTTTTTCTGCTGGTGTTTTCTAGTACAAGTGGATGTATTCATTTTAATGTACCTCTGGCTTTGAACTCCATAAATAACTTTATTCCTATAAATAAAATAGTTACTTGCTGGAGCCACTGCCTCTGGTGTTAGCCTAAATTAATTTCTGAAAGTTGATCCATCATTACAGAGGAGGGATCGTGGGTTCCCTTAAAGTAAATCCTAGGTCTGTGCCTAAAGAGAGCTGTGACACCTACAGAGAGGCCTGGCCATCCTTCTCCAGTGAACCATATGTTCTGCTTGTATCCTACACCGTCTGTTAGAGCATGACTACTCAAAAACCCCTGTGCCCATGTGTGCGGCTTATCCCAACATTGGACTAAATATGCTTGCCAAAAATGTGCACAAACAATGCTGCAGGACTTTTGTCCTAAAGCTTTGGTATTATAAGCTTTGGTATTATAAGGGACAGGCTAAGTCACCCTGGTTTTGTCCCCAGTGCATCCATGTATTTGCTGTTCTGCAAGACCCTGCATGCAAGAAGATTAAAGCAGAACTGGCTCGACCTCTCCATAGAAAATGGAGTCCATGGGTGACCCTACATCAGAATAACTGGAATAGAAGCCTAATTAATTTGGAAAAGCCCTTGAGGTCACATGGTCTCCTGTAGTCTCTGGGGAAATGAGTGGGGAGAGGCAATGGAGAGGATAGGCTATTTTTATATTTTAGAAAAGAAACAAATGCCAGTCTTCTAAATTTAGCAGTCAAAAGAACCAAGATCCCAACTTTTTTTAGGCAAAAAGAGTTAGTTATTTTTCTTCTTCGCCTATCATGGTAATGTGGCATTTAAAAAGAAAAGGAAAAACACTAAATAAAGAAACTCACTCTGGCAACATAAATAATCTTGAAGTTTCTTATCAGGAATCAAGAGTGAGAAAGTTCAAGATGAACCTGCACAAAATGGATTTTCTGTGCTATAATGTGATCTAATGTCTGTATAGATTTCTACCTCCTCACCCACTTCTAATAGACCTCCTTCAGTTACTGCCTCAAAACCATTCCCTTTTGAGACATCCTGAGGTTGCATTGGGAATTGGAATTTGGATTTAATTATTCACCTTTCCAAATCCAAGAGAGTTACAAAGTGAGCTACAGTAGGTATTTCTCTTCCCCAGAGGGCTTGCAATCAGGGCCATGCTTAATATTTTGACATCCGTAGCCAGAACCAGAGAGCAAAAGGGGGGAGGGATTTCTCCCCCAGAGATCATAAACCATGTTTCTAAAGTAAGTGGAATCAGGGTTGTATTTAAACTAGATATTTGGGGCCCAATATCGAGTTAGCTGCATTTTTGAAGGGCAATGCACCTTGTTGGCGCATAGCCCTCCCTGTGCTCCCACCCCTGCACCACCATCTTCAAAAATGGTGGAACTTGGCCTCACCCAATGTATCCTGGGATGCACCGGGCTTGGTCAGTGCCGCATAATGGCATTTCCCAGGATGCATTGTGCGGGATCAGGCGCTGCCATTTTTCAAGATGGCCATGCAGAGACGGGAGTGCGTGGACAATGTTCCTGCTCCAGATTAAAGGTACCGGGAGGGGTGGGGGATTCAGGAACCACCAGGCCACCAGGTCTTTTTGTTATTGGGGGGATGGGATTGGGCCACAGGGCCACCAGGGATTTTTTTTTTTAATTGAGTGGATGAGGGGATCGGGGTTGCTGGGCCACCAGGGATTTTTTTTTTGAGTGAGACCACTGGGGATTTTGTTTCTGTCGGGGGGGGGGGGGGGGTCGGTGTTGAGGGCACTGGCCCTCTGAAAGTATTCTGTTGGCATTGGGGGCTTTCCCTGATACCTAGGTCATCTGAGGTGGTCAAACATCCCCTCGGATGCCGCTGTTTCTCTGGGATAGCATGCTAATCTTCCGCCGACCTCTGTGCACATGTGTTTGGCTTGCTATCTCAGTTTAACGCTGACCTTTTGCACACTGGGTAATTTGAATATTGCATTCCAGCTCAAAGAGTCAGCGTTAAAGTCGCGCTATGAAACCGTGCGCTAGAACTTTAAGCACTGGGCTCTAGTGCAGGGTATCTGCATCCGCTTGATGGTGCCGTAAAGATACAAATGAGTCAAGTATCTCTCACTATACCCAAAACAGTTCATTCACGTGAGCTTCTGCTACTTCCAAGCCTGCATCTGAGCTGTGAAGACACAGAGACAGTAGTCATAAGAGTGAATTTAATGCTGATAATTGGGTCCAAAGAATAATTGTATCAGTTGAAGAACTACAGTTTTCATTTATTTTCCTCAGCCAGGCATTGTTGGGTCAATGTTCAGACTCTGTGGTTGGCGTTTTATTAAAACACCAGCCAGAGTGTTTAAAATGAAACTAGATAGTCAGTGATGGAATCCGGATGTCTTCCGGCACTGAATATCTGATTCACCGCTGACTGCTAGTGCTGTCCAGATAGCAATGATACGCAGCTGCTCTTCAGAGAACAAACCACATAACGTTAGGATGGTCTTTTATGTGGCCCAACTTTAGGCAGTTTGTTATCTAGTTAGTGACTGCCCTCACTCTGCCCATGGACAATCCCAGCACTATTTGGATATTGCAACGGCAGTCAGAGGAGATATTCGCCAGCATTATGCAGATAGTGCTACTGAATATCATTGGTCAAGCTCAAAAACGCACAGCAGGGGTAGTCAGGAATTCCACAGAAGTATGTAAAAACTCTTTATTAGACACAACATAGCCATGTTTCGGCATGAATTGCCTGCACCAGGGGAAACTTTAACAAAGTATGTCATATAACATACAGTACATGTAGGGAGTTATTTTGGAAGCCCTATTCATGGTTGGATCATCTGAAAACACTGGTCAACATTGAAATCGATACTGACTTTAAAAGGCCCTAATCTGTAGTATCTTGGTGAGCTGAACACGAATATAACATTAAAAAAATTTATTGGCTCTCGCTTTGAAGATATTGCATGTAGTTCATTTTTGACGTTTCACCGTGTAAATTTATCCAGTAGGACATCAACAACATCCCAAATAATCCTTGAATGATGTAATATTGCATCACATTGCATAATACCAGCATGCACACATCATCCAGAGTTGATTACATCATTTTTTGATGCAATGCAATCCTACTGCCAGACGGCTGCTGAAGCCATCTGACGTCAGCAGTGTACTATACGCAGTCGGAAAGGAAAGTAATCTGGTATTCTGTTCCGATACTGAAAGCCTCATGAATGCCTTAAAAATCACTCATGACACACAAGACTGGAGACTATTTATAGACTCTTCGAAACTGAGTCTGAAGGCTGTGCTTTTGAACAATGGAAACCGTCTGCCATCTATTCCAGTAGCGCATGCCATCCACATGAAAGAGACATACGATAACTTAAAGGATCTACTGACTTCCATTAACTATAACAAGTACAGCTGGCACCTCTGTGGTGACTTGAAGGCAGTTGCCCTTTTAATGGGACTGCAGCAGGGATATATAAAATACATGTGTTTCTTATGTGAGTGGGATAGCCGAGCAAGGGATTGGCACTACTTGCGGAAGGAATGGAATCGCAGACAAAATGTAACAGTTGGAGAGAAGAATATCCAGCACCCAGCTCTGGTTGAGGCTCACAAAATCCTGCTACCACCCCTTCACATCAAACTAGGTTTGTGAAAAACTTTGTGAAAGCCATGGACCGCACTTTGCCAGCTTTCCGATACCTGCATAAAAAATTCCCTCGACTCAGCGAAGCAAAGATTAAAGAGGGAGTTTTTGTGGGTCCTCAGATTCAAGAGCTCTTCAAAGATGGCCAGTTCAACAACTTGCTGCAGGGTGATGCGAAACAAGCATGGAATGCTTTTCACCTACTGTCAACAAACTTTCTCGGGAATGTTAGGGCAGAAAACTACAAGGAACTAGTAGAAGACATGCTGATGCAGTATCAGAAACTTGGCTGCAATATGTCTCTAAAGATCCATTTCCTTGATTCCTATCTCGATTTCTTTCCTGACAACTGTGGTATGGTTAGTGATGAACAGGACAAACATTTTCACCAGGATATCGCAACGATGGAGCAAAGATACCAGGGAAAATGGTCCACTACAATGCTGGCTGACTACTGCTGGACACTCCCCAGAGAAGCTCCCGAACAGCTGTACAAGAGACAGGTGAAAAAATCTAAGAAGTAGTCTATGACTTGGTGTTTTACAGGAATTAACCGAAGGCCTATTATATTTACTATTGACATGCATTTTGTGATGTAAACATTAATTCTTGTAGATTACAAAAAACCTAGAGCCAACTTTGCAATTTCACTGTCATATTCATGTTCAGCATATAATAATTGATAATAAATTACTATTTTTATTTCATTAACATGACTTTTGTAAAAATTTGTTGACCAGTGAAATGGGCATAGAGATGTCTCCAGAGCCAGTTTAAAAGTTGGATGTCCATATCTGAATGGAGGCATGGTTAGAGCAATCCTAGGAACCTGAACATCACCGCCTGATCTCAGAAATGTCCAGTGTTGCATCTAAGTTTAGACCTGCTCCAGGCACAAGTAAGCATCAGGAAAGTGCTTGTTTTGGCTGAAATATATCCAAAGGGTGTAGAGAAGATAGCAGTCCATCATCCCTAGTACTCAGCACAGCGAAAGAGCAGTGGGATTTGAACCCTGGTCCTAGCTCACTGCTCTAACCATTAGGCTGTTCCTAGATGTCCAGGTTCTGGAATAGTATTCTAGAGATGTCCGTGTAGACGCCCTTGCAGACGTCCACTTCAAGCACATCCACGTATGTGAGATCCTGTCTGCACCTGGACATGCCTGCTTTTTTTTCAGACACTTTGGCTTTAATGTCCCAGAGTGCACTTGGACATACTTTCTATAATGGCCTTTCACAAGAACAATCAAAGTGATGATGATAATAATAAAACATCAAAAATGGTAATAAAAGTAATAAATGGCATCATGCAAATTATATCAAAGAAATACAGGAGCCTGAAGTACAACAAATATACAAAAAAAAGAACAAAAGATGTGTAATAATATACATTTAAATCCAGTTAGACAATTATACAATTACAGATGGCCAGAGAGGTGTGTCTGGATAAGGTAACGTGAAATTTCTCAGAAACGTATAAGTGAACAGCAATACAGTGACATGTCAACAGCGGTCCTGATAGACTGCTTTTGTCAGGAGATAGGGCCACAGAGCCAGAATTGGAGGCAGCAGAGTACAGTGTGGTATGGGACATGCATCTTAGGTGGACCACATACTGGCAACATGACGGTGTGCCATCAAAAGGTGCCATCTGACCCCTACCTCCCCAGCAAGGGAGGGGCATGTTGCAATGCATACATGAACCTGGGGGGATGTGCCGCTGCCATGGGCCATGTTCTTATGGACAGATGGCCCCTAATCCTGACCAAGGGAGGATATGGCGAGGCTGAATGGCTATGTGCATCTACTTATCATTTCTAGCACTGAACATGGGCTGCTTTGTTGGAGCTCCCTGATCAGTATTTCCTCTGTAGCCATCTTACCCAAGGGATGAGGCATTCCATGGACCTGAGGAGTTCTTGTGGTCTTCCTTAGTCTGGTGAGCCTTTGGTTCCCTGACAGCTGGGGTGATCAGCCTGGGGGCTGTTGGGATTTTCCACCTCCATGTGGTGCTCTCCCAGAGCTCCTCCTGGTAAGAGGGAGCTTGGGGGCCCTCTGTGGGCAGATAGCCTTGCTCTTCTCTACCCCCAAAGTGTAGATGTCAGATCACAGGGATGGGTGTTCTTATATGGTGTACCGTGGGGGCGCTTCTTTTCCTATGGACCCCATGTGATAGAGGGGCTGATTGTGCATGGCCCTTAGACCCTTGGCTCTAGCATCTCCCCTACCCCTACATGGAGGGGGGCACACTCCACAATGGCTATGGCGCTGTCCAAGTCATATCAGAGGAGTGACTAAGAGGGGGAGCCCATCCCCCTCACACCAGAGGCCATGTATTGTGCTCCCTGCAGCCTAGGTAAACAGGCCTCCTGGGTGCCTCCAGGTGACGGGGGAATCATATACCTGTGCCCATTGATGGACACTGAGGACACCCTGACTGATCCCATACAAGGCCTCCTCCATCTTCAGATGCCACGTTTGCCCCTATTTCTCACAAGCACAGACTCGCTGCATGTGTTTGCCTTTCTGATTCGCATGCCCCGCCCTCATGTACTTAGCCCCAGTGCTCTGAATTGTGCAGTCAGTTGTGCCTATTCCTGGTCATCCCCCTCTGTTATGAGCAGGAAAATAAATGCAGCCTCAAAGAGTTGGGTTTTTAGTCTGGATTTAAACAGGGCCAGAGAAAGAGCCTGACATGCTAATTAGGATAGTTTGTTCCAGGCATTTGGAGCAGCAAGGTGGAATGAACAAAGTCTGGAGTTGGCAGTGGCAGAGAAGGGCACAGATAAAAGGGATCTGCCAGAGGAGCGGAGTTCCCGAGGAGGGGTATTTTATTTATTTATTTAGTATTAGTATTTAGCTCACACCTTTCCTGTGGCAGCTCAAGGCCAGTTACATTCAGGTACCTCCCTGTCCCCAGAGGGCTTACAATATAAGTCTGTACCTGTATAAGGAGAGATAAGAGAGGAAAGGTAGTGAGGAGCCACAGAATGAATGCACTTATAGGTCAGTAGGAGAAGTTTGAACTGAATAGGAAAACGGATAGGGAACCAGAGGTGTGACTTGAGTTCTAGGAGGAGAAACAGCCCTCTATACTTTGAGGCTGCTTTGGGAACCCTTATTCTCTCGTTCATCACCTATCTGTATCTTTACCAGTTCCCTAGATTTACCCTAGTCCACAGCTGTGTGGTTTGTCTTGATTAGATTGTAAGTTCTGATGAGCAGGGACTGTCTCTTACTCATATATGTATAGCGCTACATACGCCTTGTAGCACTATACGAATGAAAAGAAGTAGCAGAAGTAGAGGCAACCGAGGATCCCATTTCTGTCCCTAAGGAAGTTTCAGAGGCAAGGGAGGCCAGCGGGACCCAGGAACCTGCGTTGCTATTTGATTTTCTTTGTAGTATTGACTTTAGGTAGGATTTCACTATAATCCCGGAAGAAGAAATTTCTGTACATAAGAACATAAGGTATGCCATAAGATATACCATTATACGTTTTGCATCGGTAAATGGGTATCTATTTGGAACAACACACTGGTGTACGAAGACCTTAATTTAACTGACTGCAGGTCCTGGCTGAAGCAATAACGTCCTTCTGGACCAAGAGGCCCATTGGGTTTGTGTTGTGTTTTGCCTGGCGTCAGCAGCAAAGATGTACCCGTTATTCAAGTAAAAGTGCTTAAACGTGGGTACACTTAGAACAGATAATACCCTGATTATGTTACCCTCTTTCCATACTTGGACTAAACAAGGGTACATACAGGTATATGCTTTCTGGATGGCGGCTTGGGAAGCTTTTTCAGTGATAGCACAAGAAATACTTTATGCTTGTAGTATCTGTATTGTATATATGGCTCCCCATAATGACTCCTTTAACATAAAGAGCCAGTAGTTCCTGTATAGTAATGTGGGGATGAGGGCTCTATTCAACCTTATGTCGAAAATACTCTTAAGAACTTGCAGACTGACCTTTTGAGGGGAAGTGCCTTCTAGATTACACCTGCTACATTTGTTGAAATCCAGGTTAGCCATTCAGAGTTTACACTAGAAGGCAGTCTAGTCACATAAAGGGAGGTAGTGAGTTTGGGGATGTTCCTGTGCTGTTAAAATTAAGGGGTCAATGTTCAGCAGCAGCGTCATTAAAGCACCTGGCCACCACTGCTTTAATTAAAACCAGATGTTCAGCACTGGAGCCTACCCAGCATCCAGTGCTGAATATCTGGTTTTGCAGGACAGAGGTTTTGCTATCCGGTTAGTGATGATATTCAGCCGCTAAGCGGATAGCCATTGACCTGTCTTAACTTTACGAGGTTTAGCGCTGTGGTTAGCACCACTAACTATACGTATAGCTACCGGGACCGCCCCAGCTCTGCCCACAAACTTGCCTGGAATTAACCGTCTGTCTTTACGGCAGTCCGTAGGGATATTCATTGGTGCTATCTGGAGTGCTGCTGAATACTGGGATTGCTGGGGCTCATACGGTTTGTTGCAAATTGCATAAACCGATATGAATATTGACCCCTACGTTTCTGCAGGTAGTAAGAGATGGAAGGGAAATTGAGTCATCTCCCAAAAAATGCCCCAATGCAATTCTATGCGAAAAGTATGTCCAACAGCTTATTCACAGTAACACAGCCATTATCAAATTTCACCTTTCAGACAGTCCTCCCCTCTGATCTCCTCTGCCAATCACAGACATACACAGATATACTGTAAATACACACACACATACTTACATGCCCACACATGTACAGACACACACATGCAAGCATCCATACACACACATACAAGCATGCACAGACACACATACAGATATACATACAAATATACACAGACAAACCTGCCCACAAAGATGCACACACACAGAGGTTAGAAAGAATTCCAGGAGCTATGCTCCGCATGTTTTCCCCACTTGTTTATTCTTTCCAACTCAATGAAATGTTGGAAAGAAATTAACTTAAGGGATTGAGAATGTCTGTCTGGGGGGAAAATACCTCTGAAAATTTCATGGAATGGGACCAAATTTGGCATATGGAAAAACAGTGGAAAGACACATCCACGCTTAGGGGCATTTACATGGTTTACAGCTATGGAACCTGTGTAAATGCCTTTGAATATCGGGCCCCAAGTTTTTAAGCCAGCCTTGAATTTCTTATATGAGGATTCAAGGTGAAGACTGGTTGGGAGAGCATTCCAAACAAAAGTTGCAGAAAAACAAAACACAAGGGATCTATAGGACTCAAGGTGTAAAGCAGACTATGAAGGGACTACAAGGAGGTTCTGGTTAGCTGAGCATAAGATATGAATCAGGAAATAGGGCATGAGCTGTGAGTGGAGATAGTGAGGGAGATCCGTGTAAAAGGCATGGTGTGTATAAGTAGAAGGGTTTTATATTTGAATCAATAAGAGACGGGAGCCAATGCTGTTCGAACAGAAAGGGAGATTACATGATCTGATTTTTCGCATTATATAAGAATTTAGAAATATAGAAATAGGATGGCAGAAAAAGACCACATGGCCTATCTAGTCTGCCCTTTCTTATCACCCACTACAAGAGTCCCCTTTTTTCCTTTAGAGGTCCTCTGTGTTTGTCCCATGCTTTTTTGAATTTAGATACTGTCCTAATCTCTACCACTTCCATTGAGAGACTATTCCACCATCTACCAATGTTTCCATAAAGAAATATTTCCGCATATTACTCTTGAGTCTATCCCCTTTCACCCTCATCCTATATCCCCTTGTAGGAGAGCTTGCTTTCAATCAAAAGAGGCTCTCTTCCTGTGCATTTATGTCACAGAGGTATTTAAATGTCTCAATCATATCACCTCTGTCCCACCCTTCCTCTAAAGTATACAAATTAAGGTCTTAAGTCTGTCCTCATATGCTTTATAGCAAAGACTATTAACCATTTTGGTAACCATCCTCTGCATCGACTCCAACCTGTTTATATGCTTTTGAAGGTCTGGTCTCCAGAATTGCACACAATATTCCAAGTGAGGTCGCACCAAAGACATATATAGAGGCACTATCACCTCCTTTCTTCTGCTGGCCATTTGCACCTAAGCATCCTTCTAGCTTTCACTGTTGCCTTTTCTACCTATTTAACTACTTTGAGATTGTCAGACATAATCATGCCTAGGTCCCGTTCTTCTTTCGTGGACAGAAGTATGTCACCCCCTATACTGTACCACTCCCTTGGATTGTTGCAGCCCAAATGCATGACCCTACATTTTTTTAGCATTAAATCTCAGCTGCCAAATTCTAGACCATTCTTCAAGCTTAGCTAGATCCCTCCTCATGTTATCTACACCTTCCTGGGTGTCTACTCTGTTGCAGATTTTGGTATCATCCGCAAAGAGGCAAAACCTTACCCGACCACGCTATTTTGAACAAGTTGAAGCCTTTTGAGTTGCGATTGAAAGACACTTATGGGAAAGCAGTCCCAGCTTCTGCAGCATAGAAACATTGATACCCTTAGATGTAATGGTTAAAGAATTGTTCCTTTCAAACTGCCTCTCCCTTTTCTGAGCTGTCCCAGTCACAGACACCCACACATACAGGAGCACACCGTCAGAGGTTGCTTATACATGCTACATCTGATGAACTCCAGAAGGGAACTCTCTCTGGTAGAAATGCAGGTACTAGGACAAGCATAAGCAGTAAATTTGAAAGACTGTGATCATTCTCCACATACCCTGGCTAAGGAGTAAGGTTCATTATTCTTCTGGAACGCACAAAACTGAGCCATTTGGAGACACCGTCCCCAGGAGATCACACACATCCATACATACACACAGAGATACAAACACATACAGAAACATGCACTCACAGGCACACACAAAAGCAAAATACAGACATCCACACCCACGCATACAACTGAGACACACAAACAAGATACATAAAACAAGACACACATACACATCCATAGAAAAACAAAGACAGACACACAATCAGAAGTATTGGAAATAATTCTCTGAGTTGTTCTCTTAAAGATTCAAATATTTATTTTTTTTTCTTTGCTATGAATTATACTATGAAACCTAGTGAATGAAACATGTGAAGAGACATTTCAAAAGGACGTCTAGGTGCCATCTGGGACACCCAGGCCAAAACATCCCCAGAAACCGCCAGCATATTTAAGGTCAGAAACGATTACAGAAATGTGAACATAAGTGAAATGGACGTCCTAGGAGATGGCTACATGGCCGTCCCAGCAATGGTATTCTAGACTAGGGGCATGTCCCAGCCTGCCATTCCGTAAACTCAGATATTTGGTAGCACTTTGAGCACCTAACATGTTTCCCCATTTACAATCACTTCCCCTTCTGGATGCAGACAGTATAGGAGATATTATCTTCTCTACATCCTCCGGCAGTTTTACTGGAAAAATGAGCACTTTGCAGATGCCTATTCATGCTCTGAGCAGATATAGACGTGGACACTGGCGGCAACATGCAGGGCCATTTCTGAAATCAGTTGTACACACCTAAACTTAGAAGACTGCCCAGACACAGCCCCACCACTCCTCATTCCTACAAGGATGTCCTCATGCCAGGGATATCTCCAAACCTAGTTTCTAAAATGGCTTTGAGGAGACCTCTGTGCTTTGGATGTCTGTGTCCCATTTTCAGACACCTAGGAGGTAATTTTATAAGGAGCTGTGTAAAGTTACATGCCATCAAGGCTACTACTACTATTACTACTATTTAGCACTTATATAGCGCCATGCACGCAGCGCTGTACAGGCGTACATACAAGAGACAATCCCTGCTCGTCAGAGTCATGCTCATCAGACAATATGAGTTGAGACAATACAGAGCAATAGTCAATTCAGTGCAAAGTACAGTGTAGTCTTTACAATTCGGTCATGAAAGTTGATGGGAGTCAGGTTGAGATAAGAGAAAGAAGTCAGGATCTGAAGGCGACAGTGAAGAGGTGGGTCTTCAATCTGGATTTGAAGAGGGCCAGGGAGGGTGCCTGGTGCACAGACACAGGTAAGCCGTTCCAGGCATAAGGTGCAGCAAGGTGAAAAGAGTGAAGTCGGGACTTAGTGGTGCGAGTGAAAGGCCTAGATAGAAGTAATTTGTTAGCAGAGCGAAGTTCCCGAGAGGGAGTGTAAGGAGAAATGAGAGATAGGTCAGCAGGAGAAGTTTGAACTGGATGCGGAATTGGACAGGGAGCCAGTGAAGCGACTTGAGAAGAGGAGTAATGTGGGCATGGCGAGGTTGATGGAAGATTAGTCGAGCAGCATGATTTTGTATAGATTGAAGGGGAAGGAGATGGCTAGCGGGAAGACCAGCAAGGAGTAGGTTGCAGTAGTTGAGGCACGAGGAGATTAAGGAGTAGATGAGGGTTTTGGTAGTGTGTTCAGAAAGGAAAGGGCGGATCTTGCTAATGTTGTAGAGAAGGACGCGGCAGGTCTTAGCTACGTGCTGGATATGTGTGGAGAAGGAGAGAGAGGAGTCAAAGATAACTCCCAGTTTGCGGGCCGAGGGAACAGGAAGGATCGTAGAACCATCCACAGAGACTGAAAAGGGGGGAAGAGGAGGGGGGGGAGTTGGGGGGAAAGATAAGTAGTTCAGTCTTGGCCATGTTCAGCTTCAAGCAGCGATGAGACATCCAGGCAGCGATGTCAGAAAGGCAGTCAGAGATCCTGGTCTGGATTGCCGGAGAGATATCATGTAAATATCTCATGTATATAGTTACCCCTGTTATCCAAGTTTGATCACCTGTTCGATGTAAAACCAAACAGCATGTTGTTATGGTCGTTGTGTTATAATGTAAACCGCGCTGATGCCAAATAGCGCGGTATATAAGAGATTGTAATAAATAAATAAATAAATATAAATAAATAATAAATCAGGTGTAGAGAGGTAGATTTGGGAGTTGTCGGCATAGAGATGGTACTGAAAGCCATGAGGGGAGATAAGTGTGCCAAAGGATTGGGTATAGAGCGAGAATAGGAGGGGCCCAAGACAGATCCTTGGGGCACACCAACATGGAGCGGGGTGGGAGAGGAGGAGGATCCACCAGAGCATACACTAAAGGAGCGATGGGAGAGGTAGGAGGAGAACCAGAATAGTACGGAGCCCCTGAAACCAAGCGAGGAGAGAGTGGTGAGTAGAAGATTGTGGTCAACAGTGTCAAAGGCAGCGAAGAGGTCGAGAAGGATGAGGACTGAGTAAAGGCCCTTAGATTTAGCCAGGAACAAGTCATTGGAGACTTTTGTAAGAGCCGTTTCAGTGGAGTGTAGGGGATGGAAGCCAGATTGTAGTGGGTCCAGGAAGGCCTAGGAGGTGAGGAAGTCGAGGCAACGGCGATGGACTGCCCTTTCAAGTAGTTTAGATATGAAGGGAAGGAGGGAGATGGGTCGATAGTTAGAAGGACAGGTGGTATCAAGAGAGGGTTTCTTGAGGAGAGGTGTGACAACGGCATGTTTGAAGTCTACGGGGACAGTTGCAGTGGTTAGTGAAAGGTTTAGAATGTGGGAGATGGGGGGGGGCCAATGGTGGGGGAGATGGGGTGTAGGAGGTGAGTGGGGATAGGGTCAGTGGAGCAGGTGGTGGGTTTGGAGGAGGAGAGAAGGAGTGTGGTTTCCTCTTTGGAGATCATAGAGAAGGAGGAGAGGGTAGCAGGGAAAGTTTGGATGGGAGGGGAGAATAGAGGAGGGGGAGAGGTAGATGAAGAAGTGGGGAATTGGAGGGTAATCTTGTGAATTTTGTCGTGGAAGTAGTCGGCGAGGTTTTGGGCAGAAAGGGAGGGTGGGACCGGGGGCGGAGGCGGGGGCACCTTGAGGAGAGAATTGAGAGTATTAAAGAGGCAGTGAGGATCGGAGGCAAGGGAGTTAGTCAGATGGATGTAGTATTCTTGTTTGGCAAGTGCTATGGCTGATTGGAAGGAGCCAAGCATGAATTTGAAGTGTAGAAGGTCTTCAGGGGAGCAGGATTTGGTCCAGGCCCATTCAGCAGAATGGGCACAGGTGCGTAAATAGTGGGTTGTGGATGAGAGCCATGGCTGGGGAGTAGAACGCCTGACAGGGCGTGGGGTGAGTGGAGCAAGAGTGTCAAGAGCCGAGGATAGTGCAGCATTATAAGAGGAGACTGCTTCATCAATGGATTTGGAGGACATAATGGAGGAAAGGGATGGAGAAATGGTGGAGGAGAGAGTCAAGGGATCAATATTGTGAAAGTTTCTAAATAGGTTGGGGGAGACAGAATGAGGGTGAGACGGCAAAAGTTGAAGATTAAAGGTTAAAAGGTGATGGTCTGATGAGGGAAGAATTGACTTGTGGAAGTTTGAGGGAGAGGAATTGGAGAAGAGTATCAGGTAAAGGCAGTGGCCATGCAGGTGGGTGGGGGTAGTTATTTTTTTTTTTTTAAGCTGTATTTATATCCCGCTTTTCACTGGGTCAAAGCGGTCAATTGGGAGATACATTTAACATGAGGGGATATGTATTTAGTTTCCCCGTTTTCTCCCCCATGTTCAATTCCCTGTTATTTGTAAACTCAATGTTATTTGTATACATTGCAGTATTCTTGTTCGATGTACACCGCGCTGATTTTAATAGCGCGGTATAGAAGAAAATGTTAAATAAATAAATAAAATATGCTAATACTTACAGGGAACATGGGCAATGGAGGGTTAAGTGGCTTGCCCAAGACCACAAGGAGTGCCTATAGGACTAGAAATCCCAGTCCCTCCAGCCTGAGATTGCTGTCCCCAGGTGGGACTTGAACCCCTGGCCCTCTGGCCCGAAGTACCGTGTCCTAACCACTAGGCCACTCCTCCCCCACTGGTAGTGGAGCAGAGTTGGAGGTCAAATGAGGAGGTGAGGGCGAGAAACTTTAAAGCATGGGGGTCGGAGGGGTTATCAATGTGAATGTTAAAATTGCCAAGAATAAGAGTGGGGGAAGAGGGATCCATAAAGACGGAAAGCCAAGAGTCGAAGTCAGTGAGGAAGCTCGATTTGGATTTGTCGGGTGGACGATAGATAACCGCTACTCGGAGGGGAAGTAATGTGAAGAGGCGAAAAGAGTGGACTTCAAAAGAGAGGGAGGAGTGTGACTGAGGCAGCAGGAGGGGTTGGAATTGGCAAGAGGGAGAAAGTAGAAGCACAATACCACCACCGTGGCTAGTGGATCGAGGTGTATGGGTGAACTGGTAGCCCCCGTGGCAGAGAGCAGCAGTGGATGCAGTATCATCTGGGAGGAGCCAGGTCTCAGTTAGGGCAATAAGGTGTAGCACATTAGAGATAAAGAGATCATGAGTAAAAGGAAGTTTGTTAGAGACTGAGCATGCGTTCCATAGGGCACATGAGAATGGAAGGGTGGAGGGGAAAAGGAGAGGGATATGGATGAGGTTGGACAAGTTGCGTGAGGATTTCTTTCCAGAGTAAGGCAGCGGTCTAGGGGGGCCGTTACGTGAAGATCTATTTCCAGAGTATTATTGTTTATTGTTTATTTAGCATTTGATTTACCGCCCCCCATTACATCAGGGTGGTTTACAATACAATAAATGAATAGGAAAAGGAAATGAAGTTACAATCTTTGTTCAGGAAAGAGAGAGAAAAGAAAACTTTAAACATTAACTTGGCAGAGAATGGGAAATAGAGAGTTAGGGGGAAGGTTAAAGGCTGAGGAAAAGAGGTGTGTTTTCAGTAGGGATCGGACCTTAGGGTAAGACTCCTCCAGTTGAAGGGCAGGGGGCAGAGAGTTCCATAGGGAGGGACCGAGGTAGGAGAAGGCCGAATGTCTAGTTGATTGAAGATGCACCTGTGAGGGGGAAAGCAGGTATAGGCGATTTATGTGGATAGAGTAGAGACTGCGAGGTGGTGTGTGAAATGTTAATAGGTACTGGGGTCTGTGGGAGTAAATAGCATGATGTACTAACGTAAGGATCTTGAATTGTATCCGGAAATCCAGTGGCAGCCAGTGAAGGCGATGGAGAATTGGAGTAATGTGATCTCGAGAAGAAGCGTGAGCTACCATCCTAGCTGCAGTGTTCTGTAACAATTGTAGTCTGCGACGTTGATATTGAGGGATACCAGCGAGTATAGAGTTGCCAAAGTCTAGTCTTGTGATAACCAATGAAAGGAGGAGAGTGAGCAAGGCCTGTGAAGAGAGGAAGGGCCTGATAGCACAAATACGTCGGAGGAAAAAGAAAGAACGCCGGGAAACCTGAGAAATATGATCGTTGAATGAAAGAGCACTATCAAGAATAATACCTAGATAGCATAGCTTGGGCACAAGTGTGATTGGAGTACCTGAGAAGGAAGGAGCAAGCAGTGGGCAAATAGAACTATGAGGGAACCAAACTGCGGCAGTTTTGGAAATATTGAGAATAAGGCAGTATGTAGAGAACCATGCAGCAACCAAGGATAGGCAGTCATTCAGATGGGTAATGTCTCGATGAGAAGAAGAAGTATGATGCAGGAGAAGAATGTCATCGGCATAATACGCTGAAAAACCTGACTGCTGGATTAACAAAGCCAAAGGAGCCAGAAACATGTTAAACAATAGAGGTGCCAACACCGATCTCTGCGGGAAACCACAAACAAGGGGGGGGGGGGGAGACGATCTGTGGAAGAGGAGCTAGAGGTGACAGCAAATGATCTTGAGTAGAGAAAGGAATGAAACCAGTGATAGACAGTGCCCCTAAGACCCGCATCTCGTAGCCTGGAGAGAAGGAGAGAGTGATCCACAAAGTCAAAGGCAGCAGAGAGATCTAGAGATACTGCCACTGTAATATCACCACGATTGTGTGAGGAGTGGATTTCATTCATAACGGCAGTGACAATGGAATTGATTCTATGGCCTGGCCGAAAGCCAGATTGGCGGGGGTGTAGGAAGCGCGTTGAGTCCTTATGGTGGGAGAATTGAGAGAAGACTGCTTTTTCTAGAGGTTTTGACGAGAAAGGCAGATTGGAAACAGGACAGTAGTTTGCTGGGATACAGTGATCAAGGGAGGGATTCTTCAATAGAGGGCAGACCAAGGCATGTACAGAGATCTAGAAGGACCTGGGTATGGGTGAGTGTCTCTGGATAAGTGTGCCCTCCCTGAGGGACATGAGGGAGGGGAAGAGGAGGGGGCATGAAGGGGGGTCTTGATGATATTAGATACATTACGTGAGGATCTCTTTTTTGAGTGAGTTAGAACACTAAGGGGGATAGGGTTGGGGTTGATATCTCTGGATGATTGATTGGGGCATGAGTGAGGGAAGGTGGAAAGGGAAAGGAGAGGGATATGGATGAGATTAGATAAGGTACGTGAGGAACTCTTTTTAGAGTGAGAAAGAAATCGAGGGGGGCTGGGGTTGGGGTTGATATTACCTGATGAGAGAAGGAGGAGGAGTAGTAGAGAATGGGGTAGAGGGGAGGCAGTGCGGCGGAAGCGAGGGTGAGGTTGTCTTAAAGAGAGGGGGTTTGGTTGAATGAGGGGGAGGGTGTGATGAAGCTCAAGAGTAGATACTAGGTGAGAAGACAGAATGGAGGGAGAAGTGAGGAAGGTGGAGGGAGCGTAGGGGGGAGAGGAGGGAGGGTGCTGGAGGGAGGGGAGGCAGTTGGGGAGTATGAGGAAGAGAAGGACAATGAGATGTGGGGCCATAGAAGAGGAGTAGTGGGGGGCTATGCAGTGTATGTTCTCTTACAAACAATGAGGAGAGCTAATGTATCTATAGATTAAAATACAAGCAATGGTAATGGGGAGACTATAGCCTGTGCAGCAAAGTTCAATGTAAGCAATGGGTAGCAAGTTCAATGTCAGCAATGTCCAGCCAGGCAGCAAATGGTAAACCTAAAAGCAATGGGTAGTAAGTTCAATGTAAGCAATGTCCAGGCAAGCAGCAGATGGTAACCTACAAATAATGAGGTGGCAGGTTAACTGTAAGCAATGGGTAGTAAGTTCAATGTAAGCAATGTCTAGGCAAGCAGCAGATGGTAACCTACAAGTAATGAGGCGGCAATGGATTAGGCAGCAATGTATGTAACATTACAAGCAATGAGGTATAAGCAATGAGGTAGTGGGGTCAACACATTATGCAGCATATGATACAGTACAAGCAATGAAGTAGCAAGGAGGCTGTGCAGTAAAGTTAGTTGCAGGCAGAGAGGCAGCAATAATGAGGTAATGGGGTAGCAGTGGAGTCTAAGGCCTGTAAATCATAATCTCCAGGAACAAGTCTTCACATATGGGTATCGTCGGTACCGACGGAGCCTGCGCGGGAACGCTCCCCAGCGTCCAATCAGAACGCTTTTGGGAGCATTCCACCATGCCTGCATGCTGCCTTCCCGCCTTTCCCAACTGCCTCTCCTCAGTTTTCCGTTTTCCGCGCAGCCGGCAGGACGTATTCCTGTCACCGCAGAAAATTCTTCTTTTTTTTTTTACTTTTTTGTGGTCGCGTCTGCCTTCCCTCGACGCTACCGGTACCGCTGGTACTTTTCTTCTTTTTCCTGAAGAATTTCTTCTTTCCTTAAAATTTTTTTCCTGTTTAGTGCCTGACGGTTTCTAGGCCACTAGGCCTCTACCCTTCCGTTATGGAAAAGCCAGCCACTATCCTTAAGAAATGCTCAAAGTGTGGCAGTACAGATATTTTTTCAGACACTCATACTTGGTGTCTAAAATGTTTAGGTCCTGACCATTGTCCTCTGGACTGTCTCTCCTGCTGGAGCTCAAACAGAAGAAGTCTTCAGAATCGAGCAGAACTCGATACCCGGTTCACATCCCCTTTCATGTTACCAGCTGAAATAGCTTCTTCTTCACAGGATCAGGTAACCAAACAACAGTCTGTAAAGACTAGCCAGTCCTCGAGTTGTAGATCTCCTTTCCAGTATCGAGATGGCTTCGGCCTTGCCTTCGAGGACATCTTGGCAACAAAGCCCCGGCGGGAGTCTTCGGGCTCCAGAGCACCAACGGGGCTCCAGGTTGTTCCCGATGTTCTTACCTCGATGAACATACCCGGGCCATGCTCGGTGGTTGTGGCCACTTTGGGCGGTACCGACACCCCGGCATCGGCTAAGGTGATGGACGAAACACTCCTCACCGATGAACATAGTCTAGCACTCTCGGTTACTTCGGTACCGTTAGAGTTGCTTCAGACCGTTCCTCGAGTATCGGTATCGCTTTCGGTACCGGTACCGGTATCGACATCGGCATCGGTGTCGGTACCATCCATGCTTCCTTCGACAGAATTGCTTCCCTCGATGCCGAGCCTGGAATCGATCTCTAGCATGGAAGATTCGGTACCGACTCGTCTCGGTACCGACCTCGGGCGGTACCAAAGACACCGCTTTAAAGAAAATTCAATGCTTCATCCTTTTCAGTCTTCCGATCCCGATGACTGGGATGAATCCATCGGTACCAAGGCTGATTTTTCCACAAGTCTAGCCTTTACCCCTCATTTCAAAGAGTCCTCTTCGGGGGAGGTTTCTTTTCAAGCTTTTCTGCTTGATATGGCAAAGTTACTTCCATTTCTATACCTGGTAAAGAATCCTTACCTGGGAATTCAGAGACACTGCATTTTCCCTGGATTCCAAATGAGGTGATCATGCTTCCAGTGCATCAGATCTTACTAGATCTACTGTTTAAAATGTGGGAAACTCCCTTAACGGTATCCCCACATTCCAAGACACTTGACACTATGTACAAGGTGCCACCTTCTCCAGGTTTTCAGAAGACTCAACTTCCTCATCATACTATTGTTGTAGAATCAGCTATGAGGCGTATTAAGAGTGCAAAGAAGCACTCTTCTTATCTGCCAGGTCGTGAGTCTAGGACTTTAGATGCCTTTGGACGTCGATGCTTCCAGGCATCCATGCTTTCAGCAAAAATTACCTCATATATTTTCTATATGGGATTATCTCTTGAAGAAGTCACAAAGAACTTAAAGTTTTTGAACCCTTTTCTTCCAGAGCATAAAAGAGCAGACTATTCCTTATTAGTCAATCATGCTCAAAATATCTCTAAATTTCTTAATCATGCTTCCCTGGACTGTTTTGAGTCTATTAGCAGAACTTCTGCTATAGCCATAGGAGCACGACGCTTAGCCTGGCTCCAAGTTTCTGACTTGGATAGATGAGTTCAGGAAAGGCTGGGAAATATTCCTTGTACTGGTGAAAATCTCTTCAACAAGGAGGCTTTATTTCAATCTAATCAGTTGAACACTGATGCTCTTTCTTTCAGAGGATTGTCCAAACTCTCCTCTATCCCAACTAATAAAAAATCTCATAAAAAGCTTTATTCCCCCAAGGGGCAAAAGTTTTATCCATCTTCTACCCATTCTACGGATGTTTCCAAAGATGGGCAACACCACACCACACTAAGAAAGTCAAAACCTCAACAGGCTCAGCAAACCCAGCAATCGCAGGGTTTCTGATATTTTATTCACTTTTTCTGTGTGCGGTTTAGAACTTGAACCTCCTTCTTTTCAACAGAAGCATCTAAAGGTCATCTCATTCATGCTGAGATATCCGTCATACACTGATTCAATCCTCGCCTCTAGGTATAGATCTCTTGCTACAAGTGAATCTATCCTTCTAGCTAAAAGCTATTAGGGACTATCATACCCCAGAGATAACAGGTTTCTCTTTTTAAAACAAAAAAGAGAACTAACAATAGGGTGAACTATAACTTTCACCTTGTCAGTTTTCCTGTTCGAGGATATCTCATACTTTTAACTGCAGGGGTACCCTATCCTTTCAAAGACTTACTAAACTGTAGGTCTTTTCAACTCTGTATTAATTTCTATCCCTCTTAGTCCAGACATTTAGTCTCTAAGAGTATTACTAATCAACTGGAGGGCTTATCCTCTAAGCCATAGGTTTTCTTCAGAACCTACTCCAGTAACTAATTTTCATACAGAGATTTTCCACCTTTTTTTTTTTGCAGGTCATCTCCTTCTCATATATCTTTTTAAGGCAGCTGTTCGCACAGAAAGTGGGTATTTCTACTCCAAATTATGTCTGTCGGTCCTCTCCAACTCATGGGACCTAACTTTTATGCTGCCTTAATGACAGATAAGTCCAAAGGAGATCCAGAACTCATTTGGACTATATATTGTTGCAGGCATCAGGCCTGTTGACTATTCTTACCGCATTCAATTCTTTGGGTTCCAATAGAATAGATATGGTTGCACACTGGCAATTCAATAGCCAGATCTAAGCAACCTACAACATGCTCTCTGCAATTCTACAACAAAGCTCTGCAACTGTGGGCCTTTGCCAGAGAGCTTCAATCTACTCCTATAGGTAGCTGGTCAGATACTCAATAAGGCCTTCAGCAGGTAGTCTCTACCAGTCATGGTTCCTACATGACTGTTTTTTTCCTACTTTTACCATATTCCTTAAAATTTCCTTTTAAGAAAGGGTAACCAGGGTTTAGACCATGTGAAAGTGTAAAAATTGCACAATTCCCTGGTTGTTCCACATCTCATTGGAATTTCCCCAACAAGGATGCATTTTTTTCACTGCAGTTGGTCCTTATTCACTACTCTCCTTCTAATTTCCTAGACTTCATGGTAGCTTATCTTACATAGGAGAACGCATGATACTCATATTGCCCTCATAAAGGGTCAAACATGGTATCCCCTTATATTGCGTCTTTTTGTCCAGCTACTAATTGAAATTGTAGAAGGATCCAGACTTGCTGTCTTAAGACTAAGGAGCTCCCCTGCACTCATTCACTTACGTCTCGAGACCTGGTTATTTAGGGGATATATCTTTTCCAGAAGTCTAATCCTATCCCTGTAAGTGAAGAACATATTACCAGTTTCCATGAAACTTTTCTATAGTTCTTCCATATTTAACCAGACAGAGATTCTCAAGTAGGTCTTAATCCTTCTTGTTGTAGTGTCAATTTCTCTGCATCATCTGACTTGAAAGATTTGTCTACTGTCCATATTAATGCTGCATCAGCATACCATAAACTCAGTAGACAATCAATTTCTATGGTTTTTTACCAAATACCTTCTTTACCGTTACCTTTTAGGTTACGTCATACCTGAAGCTCTACATGTAAAGTCTTCATCATAAGTGACATCACTTACAAGGACTTTAATGATCTTCAAAAAATTGGAGGCTCAACGCCTAGTATAAAATATCTTCTCTTTCATTGGAATAAAGGGGGTCTTAAAGACCTATTCCCTTTTTTCTGCAAAGGGTATTTTTTACCTTTTCATCCAAACCAGTCAGATTATCTCCACTCTTCCTAGGACCTTATTCTGCTCCAAGGACAAGAAGTTCAATTTCTTGGACTTTACAGAAACTTTACCTATTCTCAAAAGTTCAACCTCATTGAACTCCCCCAGTATTTCTTCTAGGGTTAGTTCTAGCCATGAGGACTTCTTATCTCTTCCAGTATTGCAAAATTATTTTTTTCCCTCTACTTCACATTGGGGGAATTTCTCTGAGGATAATGATCTGGCTCTCAACCACAGACCCTTATTACCCTCAACAAATATTTTGCAATATTTCTGAGTGAGATCCACATTAGATGGTTAGGACTCAACTTTTTTTATATTATTATCATTTACACAAGGGCCCCCTTGGATACCTTGTTTACTTAAGCTGTTCACAGCTCTCTTTTTCTTTTCTAGTTCAACTCCTACCCTCCATCCCCCGGATGCCTGAGAGTTTTAGGGATAAGCATGGCCCATCTTCAGATTGCAACATGCTGGGGCCTCCTTCAGGCATCTTAGCTTGGGAGTCCCCATATGTGAAGACTCATTCCTGCTTGTTCCTGGAGATAGCACCAGGGCCGGCCCGTCCATTGAGCGAGAATGTTTTTTGCACAGGGCCCCGCGTTTCAGGGGGCCCCGCGCAAAAAACATTCTGATCCTAAAGTCAAATTAAAAAAAAAAAAAAAAGCTGTCTTCTCCCGCTGCCGGGGCCGCCGCGGCAGAATCGAGTGTGCTGCGGGGCCCCCCCTGCCCAGCAGAGCCTGCCCTCCCCTGTATCCGCTCTCTCGTACAGCTGCCTGCAGTCTCACGCGCTGACTTTCAGAGCGCGAGGGGAGAGTTTCTCCCTCGCTGCTCTGTTAAGCCCGTGGGGGCTGATGGGAAGTTCCCATCAGCCCCCGCGGGCTTAACAGAGCCGCGAAAGGGAAACTAGTCCCTTCACGCTCTGAAAGCCGGCGCGTGAGACTGCAGGAAGCTGTACGAGAGAGCGGATACAGGGGAGGGCAGGCTCTGCTGGGCAGGGGGGCCCCGCGGCACACTCGATTCTGCTGCGGTGGCCCCAACAGCGGGAGAAGACAGCTTTAAAAAAAAAAGTTTGGCTGGGCTGAGCTGAACTGAGCTGCGCTGAGCTGAGCTGGGCTGGGCTGGGGGGGGGGGTTAGGAGTGCTGATGGGCTATGGGGGGCTATGGGGGGGTTATGAGTGCAGATGCGCTGGGGGGGGTTAGGAGTGATGATGTACTATGGGGGGCATGTGGGGGTTGGAGTAGTGCTGATGGGCTGGGGGGGTTAGGAGTGCTGATGGGCTATGGGGGGCTGGGGGGGTTAGGAGTGCTGATGGGCTGGGGGGTTAGGAGTGGTGATGGGCTATGGGGGGGCTGGGGGGATTAGGAGTGGTGATGGGCTATGGGGGGACTGGGGGGGGTTAGGAATGGTGATGGGCTATGGGGGGCTTGGGGGGTTAGGTGTGTTGATGGACTATGAGGGGGCTGGGGTGGTTAGGAGTGGTGATGGGCTATGGGGGGGCTGGGGGGGTTAGGAGTGGTGATGGGCTATGAGGGGCTGGGGGGGTTAGGAGTGGTGATGGGCTATGAGGGGGCTGGGGGGTTAGGAGTGGTGATGGGCTATGGGGGAGCTAAGTCTTTATATGGGCTGATGGGATTAGGACTGGAAGTGGGTTGATGGGGGGTTAGGACTGCTAATGGGCTATGGGGGGCTTAAACTAAAAATTGGGTGATGAGGGATTAGGATTGGAAATGGGCTGGTGGGATTAGGACTGGGAGTGGGCTGATGGGGAGGTTAGGACTGGTAATGGGGTATGGGGGGCTTAAACTGAAAATTGGGTGATGGGGATTAGGATGAAATGGGCTGATGGGGGGGGTAACACTGGAGGTGGGCTGATGGGGTTAGGACTGGTAATGGGCTATGGGGGGTGTTAGGACTGATAATGGGCTATGTGGGGGCTAGGACAGGAAATGGGCTGATGGGGAGGGGTTAGGACTTGAGGTGGGCTGATGGGGTTAGGACTGGTAATGGGCTGTGGGCTGTTGGGGGGTTAGAACTGGTAATGGGCTATGGGGGGGTTAAGACTGGTAATGGGCTGTTGGCTGATGGGAGCTGTCTGGTAATGGGCTATGGGGGGGTTAGGACTGATAATGGGCTATGGGGGGCTAGGACAGGAAATGGGCTGATGGGGAGGGGTTAGGACTTGAGGTGGGCTGATGGGGTTAGCACTGGTAATGGGCTGTGGGCTGATGGGGGGTTTAGGACTGGCAATGGGCTATGGGGGGCTGACTGGAAATGGGTTGATGGGGTTAGGACTGGAAGTGGGTTGATGGGGGGGGCTAGGACTGGTATTGGGTTGGGGGGTTGCTAGGACTGGAAATGGGCTGATGGGGGGCTAGGACTGGAAATGGGCTGATGCAGGGACTAGAAGGGAATGGATGCTGGGTGAGGCTGGAACTAGAATGGAGCTGATGTTGGGGAGGATTAGAATTGGATGGGGCTGGGAGAGTAAAATGGAGAGGGGAAAAATATTTTGTGTGGGAGGGATAAAAAATCTACAATTGACCGGGTATTGGGAGAGTAAGTGGGGATTGAGGATGGAGGGGTAAAATTTGAGTGGATGAAATAGGAATGAGGAAAGAGCAAAAGGAGAAAGATTAGTATGTTAAAGCAGATGTAGAGAGAGAGAATGGAAAAAAAACTAGAAGAGAGAAGAAAGGACAAATGGACAGCAGATGATGGAGAGTTAGCAGAAAACATGAAGAAACCAGAAGAAAGTGGCTGGAGCAATTGCAACTGAAAAAAAAATGCACAAAAGGTAGAAAGATATCTCTTTATTTTGAATTTATTAACTGGAATATGAAAGTTCTGGGAAATGTGCATCATTAACGTCTGCGCTTTGTTTGGTACAAGAGGAAATTAATTTATAGTTTTATTTCTACAGTGTTGTTGTACATTCCAAGTTTGGCTTTTGGGGTTCCCAGTTTAATTACTGCCTTCCTGTTTCTAAATTGTGATTCCTTGTTTGGTGATGGTCTATGTTCTGCATGTGTAACTGAGCTGAGGTATTCTGTTTATGTAATTCCTATTTGACATTGCCACTTGTTCTCTTTCCCCAGTAGGTCATGTATTGTTGTTCTCTGAAATGTATTGGTTTAATATTTGCAGTGTTGCCTTTTGATAGGTAGGGTATGGTGCTTTGTGAGTCCTGGTAGTGCTGTTAGGATACGGCGGGTTTGCTATTGGTTCTAAATGGGCAGTGTTTGTAGTAGTTCCTAATGTGCCTGGCGGTTGGCACTGGATTATAGTAATGTAGAAATCTTTTAGTCTGTCTTTATCCATACACTCATTAAGAGACATGTTTACTAAAAGTTAGTGTATGTTAGCATTATGCAAATATTTATGCAAATAAGGCCACTTATGCAAATGAGGCCCCGCACCGAGTCTCCGCACATGGCCCCGCACCCCCCTTGGGCCGCCCCTGGATAGCACAGTTACTTACCTGTAACAGGTGATATCTGGGAACAGCACAAATAAGTCTTCACAACCCACCCACCTCCCCTAGGAGTTGTTCTCTCAATCTATCTTTCCCTTCTCTCTCTCTCTCTCCCTTTGTCTCAGCTTTAAAACTCAACTGAGGAGAGGCAGTTGGGAAAGGCGGGAAGGCAGCACGCAGGCATGGTGGGATGCTCCCAAAAGCATTCTGATTGGACACTGGGGAGCGTTCCCGCGCAGGCTCCATCGGTACCGACGATACCCATATGTGAAGACTTATTCCTGCTGTTCCCAGAGATCACCTGTTACAGGTAAGTAACTGTGCTTTATTTTCAGTGGTGTATATGTGCGGATGGGTCTTTATGTGTGTACTCTAGCTCTTGTAAGTACATGGTCAAGCTGGCATGGGTACTTTCACTGTGGGCATACACAGGAGCAGAGCTTGGGTGTAGTATGGGCAGAGTGCAAATCTATCATGTAAGCTATAAAATACTATAACTTACGTGCGTTCCTTAAAAACCTAGGTGTTGGCACTTACACCAGCCCTAGGTTGGTGCAACTGATCGTGCCTAGATTTGCCACACATATCCCACCACTTACACCCTGATTTTATAAAGGACGGGTGTATTTGACATGGGGCAACTCATGCGTTAACTAGGCTTGACCTTCTAAAGTTAACCTCCCAGTGACTGAAACTATGTTGTTTGCTACTGTACTGGCTGTGTGTACTGCCAACTAGTGGCAAAGAGGCAAGACAATACCTGCTTCTGCTTCTGCCGGACATTGTCAACCTGTGGTTAAAAGATAAAATCCATCTTTCGAAATCTATTGATAGTGACATCTAATGGTTTGATATATTATCATTCTTTGTTTAATTTCCAAACCAAAGGAATGTTTGGTCACCCCTCCATTCAAACTGTCCCACCCTTTTTCTCTCCTAAACCAGAGACATTCACAGAGACAACACATATGCACACAATCAAACCATCCCCCCCCCCCACCCCCCTCTGCACGCACACAGGAGGACTGGAAAGAAGGAGGCAATCCAAGACTCTTGTTTTGACTGATAAAGGCATATGTGCTGTGAAGGGGCACATCCTTTTGCCTGCAGAGAAGGGAGAATAATCCGGCTATGATTTACTCGTCCTGTGGGATGTTGGTTTGTTTTCTACTTTCATGTCTCCATCCCAAGCCCTGAACTTGCCGCAAAGGCTTCACTTGGCTCTTGGAAATCACATTCTGTGAAAATGCACTGGGTATTAGGGTCTTTACTAAGGGGGTCTTTTATTAAAGAGTGCTAGCTGCCAGCGCATGTTCTGGCGCATGCTGAAGACACGCTGGGACACATGTTGACAGCTGGCACAGGCCAATGTCCTTGCTGAGTGCCAATGGCACATTGAGGTAGTAAGGTGGTGGTTTAGAGGCAGAGAGTAGGCGTGTTGAGTTCTACATAGTGTGGGGTAAACACTGAACACTATCTGTGACCTTTGCAATTAGCATGAGTTCACCTAACACCACCTCCATAGGTGGAGTTAAGTGCACCTGAGCTATATGTATGCCGCGTTAGGGCACAGGGCTCCATGGTAACTTCCGGAAACATGTTTTCCATGCCCCCGACAGTTAACACAGTGATTTTGCATCTAATGCACCCTAGTTTTGGAACTATTGGCGCTAGGTACAACAGCTTAACGCCCTTTAGTAAAAGACCCCCAATTGTTTGACATACTTTGGTGATGTCTGTGTTTTTGCCATGCCAGTAATTGCAGAAAAACTGAATCGAACTGAGAAACGTGTAAAAGGAAAGGGAAAAAGAGAGAGACAGAAAGAGAGAAAGAATTGTGAAAGGTAAAGTATCATTCACAGAGAAGAAAAAGAGAAAAGCGAAGACAGAGAATGCATGAGAATGAGAGAGGGGCAGAGAAAAATTAGAAAGAGAGAGGGAGAGATACAACGTCAAAATCTTTGAGAAAGATAATTTGAAAGAGAGAGAGAGGAAGGAAGGAGAGAGACAGCAAGGGGTTGTGCCATGTGAAAAGTGCTGATCAGCTCTGCTTACTGCTTCTCCTTTAGGGACAGGATGTTTGCAGAGATGAAAGAGAGAGTAGTCTTGGGTCTGGCTACAGGCAGCAATCATTCCCATATTTCCCCTCTATTTATTACTCCTTTTGGGGGGACGGGGGGGGGGGGAGGGAAGCAGGATTACTCGTTTTTTATGAAAACCTTTTTTTTTCTACCCCCTCATCTCAAGGATTTTTTCTCTGCCATCTGTTTTTAAGTAAAATATAATGTGATCAAACCATACAGTGCTAAATACAATCAGCTGTGGGGCACAGAATGTAGTGCAAAGGGCTCAGATCACAGCACTGACTCTCTGAGGGGGAAGGAGATTAAGCCATTTAAATGAAAAAATCGATTTCATTACATTGAAAAAGTATTTGGTGTCAATGAGATAACATATCCACAAAATAGTGAGAAGTCAGTAACATCACACAGGTCTTTCGGGCTCAGTGCACAGCTGTCCCTTTGTTGTTCTTGCTCCCTGGCTGTCTTTCCCTAGTGGTCTCTCCCTAGCTGTCTCTTTTTCAGTTATATTTGGTAGCTCTTTCTCTTGGTTTCCATTTAACTTTCTCTCTGTACCTCTGTAATTTTTTCTGTTTATTCTCTGGAGTTCAATCTCTTCCTAGGTCTGTCTCTTTTTTGTTACTCTTCGCACTTCTATCTCTTCTTTATTTCTTTCTCTGTTACTTTCTACATGGAAAGTCAATATTTTAATACTTTCTTGTAGTAAGTTAGTCCAATGAAAACGTATCTTATATGTTTTTTCTGTTAATGTTTATTTTCATGGCTTCAAGTGGACTAATGTAGTAACCACTCTGCTTTATCTGTTACTTTCCACGGCTTTCTGCAGTTCAGTTTCTCTCACTCATGGTCTCTCCATTTGTTACTCTCTGTAATTGTCTCTCTCACTGCTGCTCTGTCTATTTTTCTGCCAAGGCAGGAATCCGTGGCTTCAAATGGCCTTCATCCAAATGGCTGACTGCTGAAGTGAAAAAAGATGTTCATTGGAATAGTTCTTAATTAATGACTTTATAATAATGGGAAAAATGACCTACGTGCTGGGCAGTCCATTAATGTCTTGGAAAATTTGGGCGTTCAGATCCATCTTTGATTACTTGATACACATTAATCATGACTGTGTCTTCATTGCCGCTAAGAAAAGGGCAATCTCTATTACCATCATAAGATGAGTGTTGCAGATGTTCATAAAGCTACGGTAGAGTCATGGTACAGGCAAGCTACTGATCATTTTGTTCCCATTGTTTTCTTCTGCTTCTTATATGGCTGCCACCTCACCCAGGTCAACTCAAGTAGACTAATATAGTCCTAGGGTTGCCACCCACCGCTGTCCATGCACCACCCCTACCCCATCCCATATGTTCTGCTCCTGCCCCAATAAACAACTGCAGTAAGGACAGGAAAGCAAGTTTTAGTGCCTGCAGGCCACACTGGGGAGGAGGGAAGTACAAGAGGTTGCACTCTTCAGCCCCCATTGGGCCACAGTTCCCTCCTCTGTCTCCCAACACACACACTGTATGCTCTCGCATATGATATTAAATCCAAACAAATATTCTGCATCCAAAGAGCTCACCATTCCTCCACCAACAATGGGTGCAGAGCAGAGCTAGGACATTGCACATGGGACTTACCATACAAAAAACATGTCTGATTCTAGTGTCATCTCAGTAGCAATAACACAAACCTCAGTACCAGACATATCGTGAAGCAATAAAGAACTCTACAAAATGTCACTTAAGACCTAGAGTAAACCTACCATGCCAGCACTAACTTCCAAAATGTATCCTACCTAGCATATGCAGAGATGGCAAGTCTCACTCATAAGGAATGTGTCACACTCTTTTGAGGGCTCTCTCACTCTCACACTCTTTGAGCCCCTTCTCTCACTCATTAGAGCCTCAGTGCCAGAACACTGATCCAGATCACTGCTTTCATGAGAGGCAAGTCTATGAGGAGAAAAAACAAAGAGCCCAACCAGTAGCAAGAAATCTGAGAACACCTTCCTTCATACTGCCTCTCCATATCACATTCTTTTTCCATGCATCCACAAGTATATATGACATGAATCCTACAGGCATAGCCACTAAGGGGGTCATGCCAATTCTGCAATAGCGGGGATGTACATCCAAATCTGACTTTTCCACTATTTGTCTGGGCCTAATGCCGATCCCAAAGGTCCCCACATGTACAGAGGAGATGTGCAAGGAGCTCTGGACGGGGTGGGAGGGGGTGGGCTGGAGGAGGAGCATGGGCGTGGTGGAGGTGGAATCCTTATTCTGGAAGTACAGGGCTGATTCCGGTCGCAGCCCTGTATGTCCAGGCTAGAGGAGATGGAAGGTGACTTATTCCACCTCAGGGGTGGAATAAGTCACTCTGTGTGCGGAGATCGCCAGCAGAGGACCTCCCAACCCAGGTGAGTGGCAACGGGAGGTTTCTCGCCACCCAACCTGGGCCTTGGCAGGCCCCACCGGGAGTCAGGCGGCAGGGAACAGGATCTATGTTCTGGCGCAGTGGATCAGGGCTCCTGCATGGCATCCCAGTGGCATGGCGATAGGACACCATGGCACCGGGGCTCTATGCAGGTGCCTTGGCTGGGATAGATGGGGTGGGGGCATACGTCCGGTGGCAGGGAATCAGGACAGGTCCAGCCCATCCATGCCCTTTGCACCTGATTCTGCTTCTGTGGGAATCTCAGCATCTCAGAATGCGGATGTCTAATAGCATAATGATTAAAGAAGTGGGTTAAGAGCAGGGTGGCCAGGGTTCAAATCCTGGTGTCAGTCTTTGTGATCACGTAGCACACTGGATGTTTTAAGGCCAAAACAAGCACTTTCCTGATGCCTATTCATACCTGCAACCAATGTTCCCTCTAACCTGCGCTGGGTCCGCTGCCAACATTTCTGCCGGTGGGGGGGGCAGAGCCATCGACGCTCTGCTCCTCCCCCACCAGCTGGAATGTCGGCGGTGGACCCGGCACAGATTAAAGAGAACATTGCGAGGGTGCTGCGGTGTGTGTTAGGGTCTAACAGGGTCTAACACACACCGCAGCACGCTCGCAATATTCTCTTTAATCTGCGCTGGGTCCACCACCAGCATTCTTGCCGGTGGGGGGAGGGGCAGAGCATTGATCGCTCTGCACCCCCCCTCCCGCCGGCAGGAATGTTGGCGGCAGACCCAGCACAGGTTAGAGGGAACATTGCCTGCAACAGGTCTAAACATGGATGGCCCCGTCATTCCTGAAATTCAACAGAGACGTGTAAGTCCTTTGCACCTCCCCAGATAGGCCTCCACCATAGCCCCTTGCCTACTTGGATGTCTCTACACCAGAGATGTCTATAAACGTCATTTGTGGATGGCTTTGGAGAGGTCTCCGTGATTTCAGTATCCATGTGCACGTCTTCAGGCATCCTAAATCATGACCAAGCCTTTTGAAATGATCCACTTGGCATCCTTTCAAAGGCTCCAAAGCAAAGCAAATATTTCATACTGCTTTTTTCATTTGCTGAGAATGACTTTTAAACAAATTGGCAGTATAGAAATTTTTAATAAATGAAATCTGCAAAGCTACCTTACACTTCAGTTTTTCTAGATTTGGACAGTCTGGAAAATCTCACTCTTTGGCTTTCACTCTCTCTCTTTCAGGTGGAAGATCTCACTCTTCAGGATGGGTCACTCTTGGCATCTCTGGAAATGATAGCTCCATATATATTACTGTGGGACCCAAAACATCAATACGCCTTTTGAGAAAACTGAATAAGGCAGATTACTATGTAGAAAATTCATGTTAACAAAAAAACTGTCCTCAGTCACACACAAGAACACAGATACTGTAGGTCCTCACCCACTACCAAATAAGTGACCACAAAGTGAAAAGAGAAATACGTAGACACAAATTTAACTGACCCCCAAGAAGCCAGACTCGGCATGTAGTACACTAGAGATATAGCAAAAGATGTATTCCCCTCGTACTTTGCAAATATAAAGACAGCAGATGTCAGTGCCAAAATTAGGGGGGCCAACAAGGGCAACTGCCCTGGGCTCCTAGGCCAGAGAGGAACCCAAGCTTGAATGAAGCTGAAGAAGGTACCATCTGCTTTTGGGTTTTGGGGTCTGCTCCCAAATTTCTGTTCTTGGCCTCTGCCATGTCTAACATTGTCTCTGGCAGATGTACATTCCAAGTGGGAAAAGAATGCGGAGCATGGCTCATGGAATTCTAAGCCCTATGTGCGCATGCACGCAGCTGACCTGTCTGATTTGCATTGCCTGTGTGTGTGTCATGTGTATGTGTTTTGTCTGTGTGTGCATGCATATTTATGTTTTGTATGTTTATCAGTTGTGTGTGTATGTATGTATCTTTATTTTGTTTGTGTACTTTAGTGGACTGGTATGTGTGTGTTTGTAGGTATGTACATGTTTGAGAGTCACTGCATGTGTGCTTATATGTGTGTGCATGGATACTTATATGTATGTGTCTGTGCATGCATGGACATAGTAAGTGAGTATGTGTTTGTGTACAAGTGTGTATGTGTTGGTTCTCTTTGCGTCTGTGATTGGGAGAGGAGATGAGAAGAGAGGGTTGTTTTACACGTGCAATTCTGTAATAATTATGTTACTGTAAATCACTGTTTTTATGTTGCAGCTGTTGAAACAGCTTTTCCTATCGAAATGCATTAAAACAATTTTTGGGGAAGCGGTGCTTTACTTCTCTTCCAGCTCCCATGTACAGCAGAGGAAGTTCTCCCAGCTCATCCACTGCCAGCACGAGGGTTTCTTCTGCCCTCCCTAGGCAGACTCTCTGTGCTGCAACTGTGCCTCCGTGTAGCCCGCAATGCCGCCCCCACCTTGTGCTGAAACGGCGACCGCTGAATTGACGCTTCAGTGCTGCATTGGGCCTTAAAGTGCCCGTGTGCATGCGTGCTTATGGCCTGCTTCTCCAATGCAACTTTCTTGGAGGGCAGGCAGAAGCGGCAGACCGGAACTGCACGCATGTGCATGAGCATTTTAAAGCCTGCAACGGCACTGAAGCAGCAGTTCTGCTGCCACTTCCTGGGGGATTGGGTTAGCAATGCTACCCACCAGGGTCTGCCGCCCTAGGCGACTGCCTAGTTTGTCTACTGGACGGGCCAATCCTGAACTCCTTCCTTCCTGTGACTAGGGCAGCATTCCAATGCTGGCCCCCACATCCTGTCCATTGGCAGGATCCTACCCACAGTCTAAAATACTAGTTACATTGGAAGCAGGCAGGGCAGGCTCACTCACATGAGGGTGGGGGGGGGGGGGGAGGGATTAGAGAACTGCAGATAGAGGTTTTAAACTCTGAAAAATGTGCAGACATTTAGCCATCTTCTAGCTTCTAGACATTAATGTAAAAATCTTTAGAATGCTGAAAAAGGTCAGACAGTTGTTAGTCCTAACCTCCTGAGTACATAGACACACTTAACAGAAGAGGAGCATAGAGAGTTGAAGAAAGGATGGCTCCCATTTTTTCCTCTTCTAACTCGTATCAGTGTGTGTGTGTGGGGGGGGGGGGGGATGTTAGTTATATTAATAGAATAGAGAGTGTCTTTTGAAACACATAACGTTTTTCAGGATACCGAAAGGAGGTATGATTAGTAGCAGTAGTAATAGTAGTAGAGCACATCTGACAGTACCATCTCCTTGCCCCAAAACCTTGGACCTTAGATATGTTCCTAGCTTGCCAGTGTCTTAATCTAGCCCTGCCCATGGCAATACATATTATTTGTGAGTAACATAGCAATCAATAAGAGCAGAACGATTCTGTCAGTAGCTTTTACAGTAGAAATAACAGCAAAAAAAAAAATGAAAATATATATGTGATAACCTGAAAATCAGTATATCACAGCTAGTGAACTATTTATGAATCATGTGTGTCTGTGTGTATCTTTCTTGTGTGTTCTGTGTGTGCTGTGGATATGTTACATCTGGGAGGAAAGTGGGTTAGAAAGGAGTGGAGGGGAATTTCTGGGGGATGTAGGCTTGGGGATGGGAACAGATGCAGAGAGCTAATTTTGGGGGTGGGGTAGTTTGCAGGGAGGTGGGACAGTTGCAGTGAGGAGTTTCTGGGAGTGGGGCAGTTGCAGGGGAAATTTTTGAGGTGGGGCAGTTGGCAAGGTTGTAGAGAAATTGTGGGGTGGTAGATTTTAAAAGTGGAGCAGTTTGCAGGGTGATGGGGCAAATGGAGGGGCCAGTTGGCAAGATGATGGGACAGTTGTGATGGGTAGCCTTTGGGGATGGGGCAGTTTTAAGGGTGGTGGGGCAGTTGAGGGAGTATTTTTTAGAACTAGGGCAGTGTGTGGGGTGGTAGAGCAATTGCATGGAAACAGGTTTTGGAGATGGGGCAGTGGTGCAATTAAAGAAGAGTAGTGTATGGGGGTGAGGCAGTTGCATGGGTAGGGTGGAGATAGTTGGCAGGGTGGTGCGGTAGTTGTAGGGGAGGTTAGGGTTAGTGGTGGGTCAGCTTGCGGGGTGATGAGGCATGTGCAACTTTTGGAGTTGGGACAGTTTGCAGGAAGTTATTTTTGAGTAGGTAGTTTGCAGTATGGAGAGGCAGTTGTGGGGTGACATTTTTGGGGTGGGGCAGCTTGCTTAGTGGGAGGGGAGCTGTGTGGGAGTTTTGGGGGTGGGGCATTTGGCAGGTTGGTAGGGCAGTTGCAAGGGAGTATTTCTTGGAAGTGGGGCAGTGTGTGGGGTGGTGGGGCACTTGGAGCATTTTATGGAGGGGTAGTTTGAGGGATTGGAAGAGTAGAGAGCATGGAGAGGGACTTTGAAAGGAGGAATTCTATAACTGCTATGTTTCACTATATACTATACTATAGAAGCTGGAATTCCTTCTACTAAATAAATGTATTGGGCCATTCTGGGGGGGCCTTATTTCTCCTGAATCCCCAGTCTGATTTAGTGCATTTTTGAACTTGAGTGTCTCTGTTTACCAGTTGTTCCCATATGCCAAGTTTCATCCCAGTCCATTAATTTTTTGAAGAGTTGTTTTGCCTGAAGACATACAGACAGGCAGTCGAAGGCATTCTCAACCTCCTTTTGTTTAATTCTTTCCAGTTTCGATTAGGTTGCAAAGAATAAAACCTGACATATTCTAGTCATTAAATATAAAATAAGATTCTTTTTTCTAACTTTGTTGTCTGATCGTTTTGTTTCTTTAATTGTGTTGGTCTCAGTCTCTGCTTTCTACATTCCTCTGTCTTAAATCCATTTCCAGGGTCTCCTGTCCATTTGCCATTTCTTAATTTTCTCTTGTCTTCACTTCCTCCATTACATTGCTCTCTTTGATCTCTTCCTTTTGGTTTTCTGCCATTTTTCTGCTTCTCTATCCAGAATTTCCTTCATCCTTCTTACCAACTACCCCTCAGTGTTCCTCTTTACTACATCTGCCCTACAGCTTTCCATCTTTGTCCCTCACTCAGCCTTCCCATTCCCTATCTCTCTCTTTCTCCTTCCCCAGCCTCTTATTTTCCACTTTCACTTGCTCTCCCCCTCTCTCTTCCACTTACATGTCCAATGTCTCCCCCTCTCTATCTCCCCGCTGTCTCCTCCATCTAGTGTCTTCCTATCCCTACATACCCACCATCTTTCCTGCGCCCCTACCCCCTTATGTACAGTATTTCCACTATGTCTCTGTCTCCATCCTCCCCCATGTCCAGTATCTCCCTTTTCAATCCCTGTCCCTATGTTTTTCACCCATTTCCAGCATCTTTCCTCTGTGTCCTGTCTCCCCTGCATCCAGTATCTTCCCTTTGTCTCTGTAGTGCCCCCTCTCCTGGTGGTCTACCATCTCCCATCTATGCCCTTATTGCACCCTGACCAGGTAGTCCAGCATCTCACCCATCCATGCCCCTTTTTCCCTACCTCCCCATGGCCCATTCATGTCCAGCATATCCAATCCATGTCCGTAGACCCTATTCCCCTTCCTCGGGTGGTCCAGCATCTCCCCCATCTGCATCCCTGTTCCTCCCCCAACAGTCTCATTATGTCCACCACATCCCATCTGCATCCCTATTCCTCCCTTCTCCGGTGGTCCAACCCCTCCTTTCTTTGCCTCTCTATTCCCCTCTCCCAGTGGTCCAGCAGCTGCTCTTTGTGCCACTGTTGAGGGCATCTCTCCCATCTGTGTTCCTATTCCTCTCCATGGTTGCATCATGTCCAGTTCCACATGTCCCCTCCAACTTTCCAACTCCCCAGTCTAGCTTTTCCCTTCTTTGACTGCTGTCCTCATAGCACCTGAAGGCAGGTTCTACACATCTTTTCAGTGTTATTACAACTGCTATAACTTCCAGACCTGGGGTTCTGTGGCAACAGTGGGCAGGGAAGGCTGATTGGACTGGGGGGGATAGTAGCAGCAGCAGTGGGCAGAGTAGGTCACACTAGGAAGGATGGAAATGGCGATGGTGAGGGCAGCAGTCAGCAGAAAACCAGAACTTACATTGGCTGATTTTCTGTTATCCCAGCTACTGGTCTCCCATTTGAAAAATCAGCCAAGCTGGCCAAATATTGGTTGATTAGCAACCCTATATAGTCCTAGATTTGCTCCATTACATGCATGGAAAGAGAAATCAAAACTAAAACTCATGCAGGATTGGCCTGTCCAAATGGAGCATGGGTGAGGTGTCAACACTGTCTTTCCATCAGTACTTCTAAACTTCCTGTTCAGCTTCGTCATCACTTCCTTTTTTTGTTTATTCTATCACCTTGAATGAGCCAAACAGAGAGACTATAGCCAACCAGGCAGCTCTACGGGAAGTCAAGTTGAGCCGAGGTAGAGCACAGAATGATGGCCTTCATAAGTACCCTCTCAGAATTTCCTTTGAGGATGATCATAGAGAGGATTATAGAGATTTGTGATCCTAAGTTTCTAATTTCACTGCATCATCCATAACAGAGATTCTGCTGTGAAGGCTCTCAGGAACATAACATTAGCCAAAACTAATGCAGAAGAGCCTGCAACTGTCATTTATGTATCGGATAGTATCTATATCCCATAACCTCTGCCCTGTCCTTACCACAAGCTACATTACACAACTATGTACCCAACTTTATACACTAAGACAGATAGACTCTAACACTCCAAAACATTTATAGGGTAATTTTATGAAGCTTTTACATGCAGAAAAGGGCTTTCATAAAATTGTGTTGCCTCATACAGTATGAAGCCGATTCCATAACATTCACATCCAGGCCACGGGCACATCCAAATCGGAGACGGGGACGTTTTAAACCCGATTCCAATATGGACGTCCCCGCCCTCGTGATATTCTGAAAAGATGCATGTCTACGATGCTGCTCGCCTCCGCCTCCCCTGATAAAACGTGCATCTCCTAAGCTGCTCCTCTCACTGACAGTGTTGTGCTCATGTAAATGACACATGAATACTGATCATACCTAAATGTGGATGCCAACAAGACTAAATATACTAGTCTGTAGGATGCCCAGAACCCTGCAAAGTAAGCTCAGTGCAATCATTGATATGATAATGTGATCTGTTTGTCCTGATATAGCTACCATCAGAGCATACGTGGCAGTAGAAGAACTCCTCAGTTAATCATGCACTGGGCATCTCTGAAACCAGTCTGTACAATGCTAATTATGGACCGGTAGAAATAAGCAAAGGGTCTCTATAGCAAAATGTGAAAACATATCCCTATCAAGAATATGGGACCAGTAAAACAAAATGCCAAATATGGGGTCAAAACATCAACTTGCCCTGGAGTAAAGTGTTCCCTTCTTTTAAGCATAAGCCATATATCTCATAGCTGATGCCAAAAGAAGGGAGCACTTTACTCTAGGGCAAGTTGATGCTTTGACCCCATATTTGGCATTTTGTTTTACTGGTCCCTTATTCCTGTCAGGGATATGTTTTCACATTTTGCTATAGAGAACCTCTGCTGAGTTTTCTGACCCCATCACACTGGCACCCAATGACACAGTGGTCATCCCTACAGGCCAGGTCCTGGCCAGGCATTCATGTCCTTCCAGAATTGCAGCAGAGTGCATAGATCCTCTCGTACAACACTCACACCGCACACAAACACACTCTCCCTTGCACTCTCATTAAATATACTTCTGCCAAAATGATTCCCTGCATCTATAAACAGCAGCTGGTACCACATAATAGCATAGCGTCCCAGGAGTGCAGATCTGATCTGCCTTTCTCACTCAGAGAATATTTTCCATGCTCAGGCACATACTAGCCCTACATCAACAGTCCCATTTTCCAGAACATAGGACATGTTAGGGAGCCCTAGAATAGCCCCATTGGCACAAACAGCAGATGTCAGCATAGCCAGAATAAACACACTTGCTCCTCTCAATGTTTCCCTCACCTCTGCTTTCTTTTCTTTACACCTGCATCTTATGTCCCTCCAGATGACAGACACAACAGTTCAAAGCATACTTGTCACATCTGTTCTTAAATATGGGACACTTTAAGTAGAGCAGAACTTTTTCTAAGACCTGCCTTTATTCCAATGTTCCGCAGGAATAACATGGACTTCTGTGGGAAATATTGAAGACATACACAGGCCTCTCCTGAATACACTTCATATGTCTCCGATGCTGGCCACGCCCCCATTCTGCCCATTCTCACCCACGTTCTGAGATCCCCTTGCTTGCACCGTGTACATGCAGGATCGCGGGGTTTCAGAATACAGTCATAGATGTTTTTCCTAGAGAAACGTCTATGCCGCACCTCCAAAGGGCTTATTCGCATTCTGGAATGACCTCTTATGTGTATAAAATGCAAGCACCACAATCCTACATCCACACTTCATCCACAAAAAATGATAATCAACAATCAAAAATGATTTCCAGGTCAATTTCCATAAAAACAATGCTCTAAATAGATTACGAAGACTTATCTGTAGAAGTGATGGACGATAGCTGTCTCACTTCATCCATCCTCAACGTACGACATGAAATGTCTTTTTCAATATCCCATGTATCCTTTCCAATGTCCTCCTGGATCATTTTGGTGACAAAGAATTGAAGTTACTGTGACATTAGTGAAAAATTGACATTGGGAGTGATGATGAGAGCACTAGACACAAAACATTGCTGTGCCGGGGCTTTATTGAGCTCCCTTGGACACGTTAAACAGCATTTTTTGATATGACTGTGCACAATATTGTTATTTTATTCCTCGTTTTTGGTAAAGATTGAGAGGAGTAAAGTACTGGATTTTGAGTATTAGACAGATAAACAAATACTTTCCTGAAGATCATTTTTGATTTTTAAAATGTAAGGGCCGACATACAAGATCTCCATGCGGCTACTCACAGGGGTGCAGTTTGAATGGAACAGAGGTGGAGGTGAAATGCATTTTATAGAATACATGGAGAATACATAGATTACTCATACCCCTTTGCATCTTTTTTGGAGCAGATATATATTTCTGCTGGGCATTTGCACACTATGAGGCTTATTTTATAAGGGGAGCTCCTAGCTAAAGTGTGCTTTATGGCTCCTATGTTAAGCCTGTTTTATAAAGACATGTGGTATTTCTAAAATACTAGTGTGAGTGGCCTACTGTGCACGGACATTTACTGGAGACCTGGAGCTGGTGTAGCTGTCCATGCCTATATTTTCTCAGTATGTGCCTAAGTTATAGCATATTATAATTTAAGCGCATAGCTGTTTACTCTGCCAGTGCTTCGCCCGAACTCCAGCTACGTGTATGCCCACCGGAAAAGTATGCAACTTGATGCCAGAGCAAATTCGTTTACGCCAGTTGGTATTTTATAAGAGATCAAATAGCCACCTATGTATGGGAATGGTTTTATAAAATTATCTCGTATTTGGGCTGGTTCTTGGAGCCTATTTGATAAAGGCACATAGACACCGATAGGTCTGTATAAAATAGATGCCTATTTGCCAGCCTGTTGAAAAGCTGCACTTCATGAGGATAATTTTATAATACAGTCACTAGGTGACAACATAGCATGCGTGTGTATAGAACATTCCTCACTTGGTATTGCCAGATACCATAGAAACATTGAAAGAGAGAAAAATGACCGCACATAAAGATCATACGGCCTATCCAGTCTCCCCGTCCATACCTTATATCAGGGCTTGACAAAACCCAGATGCCAGGTGGCAACTGCAAATTGTTTTGGCCGTTAAAAAAAAAGGAAAAGGGGTTTGTTTGTTTTTCTGTGTGGCGCGGCTGTTGAAACAGGAACCTCCTCTTTTCTGCCTGTGCGAGTCTGAGCCATGCGCTAGTCTCATGAGATGTGAACTGGAGAGCAGCGAGAGAGTTCCTGAACCACGCAGCTCAGATTTACACAAAGCCATGCTTACACGGAGAAAGCTGTTGCTGCTCCCACGGCCACAGAGAGCAGTGAGTTTTTCCTTCCGAGGGCTAGCTAGGGAGAAGAAGGGAAGGTGAATGACTTGTGGTGGTTAGTTGCTGGGGATGAGGGCCGATTAACTTGCCTGCCGTAAGTGGGGTAAATGGCTGACTGGCTTGTTTATTGGGCTGGGAGGGAAGTGGCTGACCAGCTTCCTTACTGGGGTTGGGGGATGCCTGACAGGTTTGCAGGGGTAGGAACTGGGGGGTAGAATATGGCTTGTTGGATGGTGAGGGTTAGCTAGGGTGGGAGAGCTGGGGCTGGGTGCTGACAGATTTTAAGGGAGAAGGGAGACTGATGGGGAGGAATGGGATAAAACTGAGACTAGGTGACAACAGAGTTTGGGGAGAGAGAGAGTAGATGGAGGAGGGGCGCTGCTGACTGTTTATTTCTGCCAGCAGTAGTTTGTAGGGGTGCATTAAGGACCTGATTTGCTAAACTTTCTTTTCCTTTTAGATTCATAATGTGGAAAAAAAGCCATAGTAAAGCAGGTCCTAATGGCCTTCCTCCCCCTCCCCCCTCCCCCCACCCCGGCTCTTGAATGAGTGGAAATAGGGGAGAGGACAAGATCTCAGCCACCGGATCCTAAATTCAAAAACAAAAGTTGTCAGGGCCTGCCTTATATCAAACCCAAAACAACATAACAGTAGCATGCAGTGAGTACATGACATGCACACATCTTCATGAGACCCAAGAAGCACAGTCCCAGAAATGTATTTCTGATGAAGGCGTTTACTATCCCCTGTCGTCTTAATGATGTGCCCCATTTACCATAGCTTCTGCTGAGCTCGCTTCTGTTTAAACAGGATGAGAGCACTCACTTGGATGTCTGGTGTGCTAGACTGGCATTAGCAATGCCCTGCAAGATTATTAGCTACTCCTGCCTTCATCAATACCCCAGTACATGTAAGCAAGATTTTGCACCCGTCTTCACTATCATTTGCAGATAGGGTTGCCAACTGGCTCCAGATGCGCCCGACAGGCTTGATCCAGTCCTGGGTTTACCCCATTGCATACAGGGACTTGTAGTTTTTCATTTCCTATGGCGTGCAATGGAGAAAGTAGATCTAAATGTCCCTGCATGCAATGTGGTAAACCCAGGACTGGATCAAGCCTGTCGGGCGCATCTGGAGCCAGTTGGCAACCCTATTTGCAGAGGTTCCTAGTGGATGCTTTGGCTCAGGATGCAGACAAACCACTGATTTCACACTAATGATGACTGAGAGTTTAGCAAACAGAATGAGTGGGTCAAGTTGCACTAGTCTCTGATTGCGTGCTTTCCGGGATTCAGCAAGCAACACCAACCAAGTGCTTCCAGACTCCATCCCTATGCGATGGGTGACGAGTTGAATACCCATGTAGAACCCTGATGGCAGAGGCAACTTTCAATATTACTTACATCAATGTCATCTCAGTTAATCTTCAGCTCTCTATAAATCCAACAAATCTGGTAACACGATCAGAGCATAATTTTGTGGCTGATCCTTTGATGAGGAAGTATATTCCAAGAGCATTTATGAAACTTCAAGCATCGATGGATTGAGAATACAAATGGGTTGTGCAAATGATTATTTACATCACAGCCCAACATTTACTGTTCACTTATCCTCTCCTTGTTTTTCGTGAAGCGGCCATCCATGGTCCAATCCGTGCAATCTTTTACCTGCAGGGCGCAAAATGTAATATTTAAAAGTATGTTGCCAGTTATGCATTTTTACAGGATTGTTCCGGGAGTGGTGATGTTGGTCATGATTCTTGAGTTTAATTATTGAAATCCTGAGGGAAGGCACACGTAAGGCTAAAGGTTCACCTAGGGCACCCAATATTCTTGCGCTGGCTCAGGTAAAGGTGGTTCTATACTAAGTCAGTCAGCTAGCGATTGCTTTATAGTCATATAGATCACTGCAGTAACACACCATCATATTGATTGCTCCTTCTGTGAATTGTTGGTCCTATTTGACCTGCTTATGATAACGCCGTGTGCCCTGATGAGCTAATCAGGGATAATGAGAGGGTTCCACTTATCTTTGCCAAGTATGGCATTGTTCATTCTACCACTAACCTTGATGAGACCATCCTCATCAAAGAAAGGCTTCGATTTCCAAATGCCACTGTCCTTAGGAATATCTCTTTTCTTCTTGATGTAGCTGATCTGTTTTGCATTTGCTGCTTACTGAATACAGGGAAGGATAATTCTCTTCATGTGTGAAATTTCAACTGCATGGTTTTCTGCAGAGATGCCAGCCATGGCAACTGTCTCATGTCTGATAGAAAGAATGCACAAAGTGAACGAGGCACGCCAAAGCTCAAGTAAGTAGCAAGGGCATTCACTTGTGGATAGATTTCTGTACTCAGTTCAA
The DNA here is from genome assembly GCA_033557465.1 of Ichthyophis bannanicus. Lineage (NCBI taxonomy): Eukaryota > Metazoa > Chordata > Amphibia > Gymnophiona > Ichthyophiidae > Ichthyophis > Ichthyophis bannanicus. The sequence goes on along the minus strand of CM066033.1, from coordinate 733,958,175 downwards.
GATTCACAAATTCGATGGTCTCATACCTGATGACTTGACATCATGGTTTAAGAGGAATTCTGACCCGGTTGGTCATATTGCCTGTATCAGTATTGACAACGGGCATATAGTGCCGCTGCTTTGGGAGAAATGGCTCAATTTTGTGCATACTGTGACAGAAATGAATTTCACTCAGGATATTCTGGAGATGATCTCAATCTCGGTCTCTCAGATTCGCTGCTAGGGCTTGTCTCAGCACTTGCGTTGTTCCGAAGATAGCCTCCTGGAGCTCATGAGGTGTAATATGCACAGCCAATATCTCAAGATGAATTCAGACATTCTTTTTAATGAGGCTGATGGCACCCAGTACAATTGGGACATTGTCTGCATCTTTCTGACACATCTTCTTGGCCTCTTATTGTATTTATTGATACTTAAGGATCTCTTCTTTCTCCACATGTAGTACAGAATAGTCACTTAGTGATGACTTTTCTACTATCAATGCTGTTCTTATACTTTTCTCCTTAAACATATCTGATTTCCTTGCATCAAACATTTTATCGGTCAAAATAGGAATGTCCCAGTTGATCACATATTTTTGATTGTTCACCCTTCTGTCAGACTCATCATAGCAGTGTTTTTCTTGCACGGTAATGTTATAGGGTTTACATAGTTTCTGGTGGATGAGACCTGCTACCTTATCGTGCCTTTCTGAGTACAATTTTTTTGGTATCAGTATGTCACACTCAGCGATTGTGAGCATTTGCTTAAAATCTGTATGTATCTGTTTTACCAGTTTTTTTCATGCTGGCTCTGAAACATCTTGTCTGTAACATAAGAACATAAGAAATGCCATACTGGGTCAGATCAAGGGTCCATCAAGCTCTTTCCAACAGTGGCCAATCCGAGTCGCAGATACCTGGCAGGTTCCCAAAAAGGTACATAGATTCCATGCTGCTTAGCCTGCCCGGGTCCTCTAATAATGATTTATGGACCTTTCCTCAGGAACCTGTCCAAAATGTTTTTAAACCTAGCTACACTAACAGTTTTTAGTACATCCTCTGGTAACGAATTCCAGAGTTTGATTACGTGTTTTCTCTTATTAATCTTAAATGGGTTACATTGCAGCTTCATTGTGTGTCCCTTAGTCTTTATACATTTTGATGGCATAAACAACCAATCTATGTTTACCTGTAGTTCTGTAGTTCACGTCTCCTTAACCAGTCCTGTGTCAGGTTTTAATCTGCTTGTGGTAGCTCTGACTTTCTTGATGAATCTGTGCTTTAGCCGGTTGTTTGGTAATCTAATTCTTTAAAGAGTGTTTTCTCTTGTCTTGCAAATTCTATTGCTTCTTTCTCCATAGGTGCTAGTGGATTCTCCCTCATTCCTTGGCCATGGACCAACCTCTCATCATTAACACTACACAATGAACTGTACATATTTTAGATCATAAACACATGACACTTTACATAGTTAATCATGTTACTAACCCCACCCTCCCCCTCTCTGTTAAACATTTGTTGTACACTGGTTAAATGTTCCATGTATACTGTTGAGTTACATTGTAAAAAGCTTTGACTGAAGGATAAGGCAGTATAAAAATATGGTTAAATAAATAAATTCCTTCTATTTTTCCAAATGCTTGTACTGGTTTGGGAAGGAGGATGATTGTAGATGTTTACTTTCATACTTCAGCACCTCCAATACATTTGAATTTATTGAAGCTGTGAAATATTAGGAGTGTGAGATGGGAATTCCTCTTGTAAAATAGGAAAACTACATCTAAATTCTAAACCCACCGAACCACTCCCTATTCCTGCCCTCACTATACCGCCAGGAAATTTAAACATCGTAAGCATCCGTCTATTTTAAAAGTCCCAATGCGAAAGAGACGGTCTACACATTTAAATGCTACTATTTATTTATTTATTTATTTAACAAGTTTTTTATACCGCCTTTTCCTTCAATCAAAGCGGTCACAAGAAATACAAGGTATAAACAAGGGAAACATAAACAGTATAGACATGACAACATATGGTAATGTAGGAAAAATAACAAGGGTTAACAATATAGTGGATTATTTATAAAATATATACAATAGATGATATCTTAGTCATTTGTTGATCCATAGTGCTCAATGAAAAGTAAAGTTTTTAATTGCTTACGAAAGTCACTTAAAACATCAATTGCACGTAAATCAGGAGGGAGAGAGTTCCAAATCAAAGGGGCAGCCAAAGAAATTGCTCGTTGTGATGTACATTTGCGTGATTTAGCGAAGTTTCTTGGGGTATTGAGGATGTTTGAGGTGGATAATCTTCTAGGTCTGTTGCTGGTATCACGGGATAAGAGGGCATGGAGGCTGGTTGCAGAACTGTTGTGCTTCATTTTGAAGATGTTTATGATTAACTTATACTTTATGCGAAGGGTTATCGGGAGCCAGTGGAGATCTTTAAGGATGGGGTAATGTGGTCATGATTTGTGGAACCGTTAATTATTCTGGCTGCTGTATTCTGTGCCATTTGAAGAGGTTTGAGAGCATGTTTTGACAGCCCATTGTAGATAGGGTTGCAAAAATCCAGAATGGGGGTAATAAGTGCCTGGCAGACTGTACGAAAGTGTTCATAAGAGATAAGAGGCTTGAGGCGTCTAATTATTTTCATTCGGTAATAAGCGCTTTTACTATTTACTATTTAGTCATGGGGATGCTTCTAAAATCAGAGGTGCTGCAATGCCTTGCCCGTTGTGTGGGAGGGGGGGCCAACCTCCGCCCCTTGGCCAGCCGAACTCAGTGAGGCTGCAATCACCAGCCTTCCCCTCCTGTCTGCCCATGGGGACCCGATCTCCCATGGGCAGACAAGAGGGGTCTTTGCCACGATCACCACCCGGCATGCGGAGGGTTGCCCGAAGGTATCCTATCCCCCGCTGGCAGAAGAATCCTATAATCATGGGAAAGACCCCTCCTGTCTGCCTGCGGGAGATTGGGTCTCTGCGGGCAGACAAGAGGGGAAGGCTGGTGATTGTGGCAGCAAGGCTTTGGTGGGGTCAGTGCTCATGTGGCCCACCCCTTTCCGATGCCTCTGTCTAAATAATCCCCTTTATCTCTGGCTTTCCCCCCACTGTGCAATATAGTAAAGCGAATAAGTTGGGGAATGTTTTCTCTGTAGTTAGAAAGTAGAATCTGGGTGTGCAGAATTGAAGTGTGCCCTTCAGCTGTTTGATTCATGTTTGAACAATTCTTTATCCATCATTTTCAGGAACTCTTTGTCTTCTGTTGAAAGTAAGAGTTTTGTAATCACCATATATAGTCTATGTGACCTAGATATTACTAAAGCCCTTGTACCTGAAGAGATGCCCTTTCAGGGATGGAACTGCCCTGGAAGCAACATAAAAATAAAAGCCCTAGGATTTTTCCAGCTAGTTTCCCAATTGGGATAGAAACATAGAAACATGATGGCAGAAAAAGACCACATGGCCTATTTAGTCTTCCCTTCCATATCAACCACTACAACAGTCCCCTTTTTTCCTTAAGAGATCTGTGTTTGTCCCATGCTTTTTCAAATTCAGATACTGTCCTTGTCTCTACTATGTCCACTAGGAGACTATTCCACGCATCTATCACTCTTTCCGTAAATAAATATTTCTGCATATTACTCCTGAGTCTATCCCCTTTCATCCTCATCCTATGTCCCCTCATAGCAGAGTTTGCTTTCAATGAAAGAGGCATTTATGCCACGGAGGTATTTAAACGTCTCTATCATATCTCCTCTATCCCACCTTTCCTCTAATGTATACATATTTAGATCTTTAAGTCTGTCCTCATATGCTTTATATTGAAGTCCACTAACCACTTTAGTAGCCACCCTCTGCACTGACTCCATCTTGTTTATATACTTTTGAAGGGGCGGGCTCCAGAATTAGGATGTGTCCATGAGAGATGCTGGGGGCTTTTTAGTATTTAAAGTCCAAGTTTCAGAGGAAAAATGTCTTTTTGTGCCTCTATTCTGCCTCCATCAATCAGGAGTTCTTAAGGGTAGAGAGCAATGTCCCAAGCCCTGTAAAGGGTGGGCCCCTTAGGAATAATTCAGTTAAGGGCAAAAGAGAAATAGGGACCACTTGAGCAGTTTGCTGGAACAAGATAAAAACTCTGAGGGGAGTTGGTTGGTGCTTGCACGAACAGGCGTGAATATGAACGGCTGGAGCTTTTCCCCAGGAACTAATCCTGCCACTGGTTGTATCCAGTGAGGAGTCCAATGCTATGGGACTGGGGCCAAGTTGAAGGGTGGGATCTGTTTGGAGCTAGCGCAGCTTAGATCTTGTAAGAGATGTGCCCTTCAGTAAACAAGGAAGAGAGAGGCTCTAAATAGGAGAAAGAAAGCAAATGTGTAAGAGATTATGTGAGAATATTCCTAGGAGAAAGGAAGAAACTGCTTAAACCAATAATAAAAGCAGGGCTGCTTTTACTCTTTGGGCAAAATTGGGCAGCGGTAAAAGCAACCCTGTTTCTCCCTTCTGCTTCCTTAGGCCGCTTGCAAGAGAAGTGGGTGGCGCTTTAGTGAACAGAGCAACGACTTCCAGCTTCCAGTTTATTTACTTAAGCACCGCTCACTTCACTTGTAAGTGGCTTGAGGGGGCAGAAGGGAGGAAGAGGGCTGCTGGGGGTGGGGGGCTGCAAATGGGCGGGAACACTGCGAACAGAGGAGCTCATTCTCAAACGTTTGCCCAAGGCTCCATAAGGAGTTGAAGCAGCCCAGATTAAGAGTACCTTAGATACTACCTGGAGTTTGAGTTGAAGAAGTACTGTACCTCAACTCTTTGATCTGAGTTTATTCAGAAAAGTGGAGTTTCCGTTACACATCAATGTGTGCTGTGGATTTTATTTCCAAGATCTTTCTCATCAGAGTGGAATACTGCAGAAGTTAACATATGTTGTTACAGACATATGTGGGGCCCATTCTATAAAGTAAAGTATGAACGGACTTTATTTTATAGAACAGGGGCATACTAACCTGCCTCAGCCCAGCTGTGGCAGTTACATCTGCTCTAGAGAATGTGTAAATGCCTGCCTAGGTTTGGCGAAAATGCACATAAGTTATTATCTATAACTTATGGAACCGATTTTCATTTTGGCAATGCTATGTGCCATATCGGCGCATAGCCCGCCCACCTTCCGTATAACCCGAATTTTCAATGCCGGGATCATATGCAGCCCCGACATTGAAAATCCGGTTCACACTGCACAACCTGGAAGCTGCAGGTGCATCAAAAATCGCTGCTACCCGGTTAGCCCTTTCCTCCGCCCCCGCTCTGCCCTGAAACGCCCCTAACATGCCCCAGTGCTAACCACATTTCATCTGGACACGTTAGGGACTTATCCAGGATTTTTGAAAGGCACTACCCATGTAGGTGCCTTTCGAAAATCCTGGATAAGGCATTTACACAGTAACTAGGGCAGTTACCCATGTAAATGCCTTTGAAAATACTGCCCTATATGTATACATTTAGGCTCCACCTATCCTTCGCCCAAGCTCCACCCCTGTGAAAGTACACATGAAGGGAGATGCATGCACACTTACAAAATAGTGACTACCTAAAGCATGACCATTTATTCGCAAAAAACCTTTAGAATAGGGACTTTTGCGCGTTTCTAGTGTGTAAGTTTCCACACCCCTTTATAGAAACACCATCTGAGTGGATAGTTGTGTATGGCCTTGGAGAGCAAATCATTTCCAGAGCCCTTGGAAGTCATAAAAAGAATTTGTTGTCATGGTGGAGTTAGAAATAATAATTCCAAGATAACAAAATGTCAGTTGCATTCAGCTGAATGCCTTTAATGAAAACTTGTAGGCTTGATATAAAGCTTAGCCAAAGCTGGCTATAAACAAAGGCATGAGGAAGGAAACTTGCTCAGAATGCTAGACTGTGGGCAGACAAGATGGGCCACACTGGTCTTTATCTGCCATCCTTTATAATTTTACTATGTTACTTGGGTACATGACCCCTTCTCTAGCCCTATTCAAATCCAGGCTAAAAAAAAAACCCTCTTTGAAGCTGTTTTTGGATCGTGATGCTCCGTTATTGTATCTTACCATACTGTAGTCCCCAGTTTCACTATGGGGGTTATTCCAAGGCATGAATAGCAGGGATGGACGTCCCATTGGGATGTCTATCCCTGTTATTCATGTCTTTTCCTGGTCCCATCTACCTCCCCGCACCTTCTACGGGGAAGATAGACAGGGCGGGAAAGAGGCAGATTGGGGATGGCATTAGGGTTGGCAGTGGGCAGTCATCAGCCCCGGACAGACAGGGCTGATTTTAATGACAGCCCTGTACATCCAGGGCCGACGACTTGCACAGGGAACTTATTCCACCTCCGAGGTGGAATAAGTTCCCCTAGTCGCCAGGGATCGGTGGGCCTGGGGCATGGATAGGGCAGGAGGGGGCCGAGGACATTCCCGTAGCCCAACCCTGACCTTAGGAGGCCAGATCGGGTGTCGGGCTGCGGGGAAAGCACTGCTGGAACCGGCGGCCAGGGATCGTGGCTCTTCAATGGAGCCATGGTGCCATGGCAACCGGACACCATGGCACCGCAGCTCCATTGAAGAACCCTGACTGAATTAGCTGGGGAAGGCCTGTATCTGCTGACCAGACAGAATTGGGGTCCCAGCCTGCACATACAGGCCTGTTCGTGATTCTGATCCTGCGGGCTAGATATGTCCCGTGGGATCAGAATCACGACTCCCTCTGTGCATCCAGTTCTGGCCAGATGCACAGAGGGCCCAGACATGTGGAATGGAATCGGGCTTTATGTGTTTTGTCTTGATTAGACTGTAAGTTCTGATGAGCAGAGACTGGGTCTTACATCTATATGTACAGCGTTGCGTACGCCTTGTAGCACTATACAAATGGTTAGCAGTAGTAATAGTATTTTTGTAGGCTGAAAGTAAGCCCAAAGAATCCAGCTGCTTGGGTGAACCAGTCTATGACAGCCTGGATATCTTCCAGTGAGTGGGCTGTTAGTGTGCATTCCTTCACAAACAGTAAATCTGCAACCACGGATTCCACCATCTTAGAACAAGCCTGGAGATTTCTCAGGTTGAGCAATTCTCCCCTGATCATAATTCACTGTAAATATCCTGATTCATGTTTTCAAAAAAAATCCACAAAATAGAAGCACACACTTTAAACATACTCAAAGAAAAAACTTTTAAACAAAAATCCAATGATTAAATTTACTCCAAATAGGTGCATCCACTTACATCAAGTTGTAACACCAAGTCAAGTGGAAATGTGTCAACTTGAAACCACTTCAGATATGGTTATTAGAAAAGAGGATAAGGGGGGTGCCACTGTTATAATGAATCGTGAATTCTATGTTACTGAGGTGTTAAGACAACTTAATGATGAACAAGTGTATGTTAAACTTATGACTGATCCTACTCCTGGGTTGCAGAAACGGATTAAGGATTTGACTGATAAAGCATTCAAATCTACTATTAGAAAGGAGTTGAGATTCTTGAATAGTGTGGATCCTAGGACCCCCTATTTTTATATTTTACCTAAGGTTCATAAAAGTCGGCAGTGTCCTCTGGGGCATCCAATTGCGTCATCTAATGGTTCTCTATTAGAACCTTTGTCTGTGTTTGTTTGATTCTTTTTTTGCCCACTATTTGTAAACATTCCATATTATATTAGAGACACAGACAATTTTTTAACTATGTTAGAGGGGGGTCAATGCTGCTATTTTGCAGTTTGATATTTTCTTAGTGACGCTTGATGTGGCATCACTATATACAAATATTCCCCAGTTGGGGGCCCTGGGAGGGGTCAAACAGAGGTTGGAAGATAGCAGGGATCTGTCAGATGAATTTGTGGTTTTCAGAGGAGGAGTGGCCTAGTGGTTAGGACAATGTACCTCAGGCCAGCAGGCTGGGGGCTTGATTCCCACCTGGGGATAGCAATCTCAGGCTTGAGAGACTGTGATTTCTAGTTCTATAGGTAATCCTTGTGGCCTTGGGCAAGCCACTTTACCCTCTGTTGCTTTAGGTACACATGTAGATTGTGAGCCTCTTTGGTAATGAGGGAATGTATCTAGTGCATGGCTGTAAACCAGCCTGGGCAGTATATCAAGATATTGCATAAACATATCTGAGTTGGCTCAATTGATGTTGGCGTTACTGGGTGCACTTGCTTTTCTTTTGCTGTTTATAAGCACGTCAGTCTCTTTTCTACATTTGACCTGTCAGAACTTGAGCTTATAAATTGCGTTATCTTCATGCAAAGGGCACATTGGTCTTTCTGCATTGGCCCCTAGACATGTTCCTAGCTTGTCAGTTCCTTGATCTACAGGTAGCCCTGCTCACAGCAACAGATACCAGCTGACAGTACAAGTAGCAACCAATAAGAAAGCAGTACAATTCAGTCAGTAGCTTTCACAGTAGAAATAACAGCAAAGAAAATGAAATAAGTATTTATTTATATCCTGCTTTTCACCGGGTCAAAGTGGTCAATTGGGGGATACATTTAACATTGAGACACATATGCTAATACTTACAGGGAACATGGGCAATGGAGGATTAAGTGGCTTGCCCAAGACCACAAGGAGTGCCTATAGGACTAGAAATCCCAGTCCCTCTGGCCTGAGATTGCTGTCCCCAGGTGGGACTTGAACCCCTGGCCCTCCGGCCTGAAGTACCTTGTCCTAACCACTAGACCACTCCTCCCTGTATATGAATAATATAAAATGCAGTATATCACAGCAAGGGAATTATTTATAATCTCTGTGTCTTTGTCTGTGTGACGTTCATGTATAGTTTCTGTGTATGTGTTCTGTCTGTGGTGAATTAGCTAGGAGTAATGGGGCATTTCTGGAGGATACAATTTTGGAGGATGTTGATAGTTATGGGGAGATAGTTTCAGTGGTGGGAGTTGTTGCAGAGGAATATTTGGGGGGAGTTGTATGGGAGTAAGGCAGTTGGTGGACATGTTTGGTGGGTGGGGCAGTTAGCAGGGTGGAGGGACAATTATGGGGCTATTTTTGGGGAGTGACAATTGCAAGTTAGTAGTTTTGGAGAGTGGGGCAGCTTGTGGGGTGGTGGGGTAAATGCAGGAAGCAGCTAGTGAAGTGGAACAGTTTCAGGGATGTTTTTGGGGATGGAACAGGTAGCAGAGTAGTGAGGCAGTTAATGGGATATTTTTATGGATGATGGCAGCTTATTGAGTGAGTGTTTTTTAGGGGTCAAGCAGTGTGTGAGTTGGTAGGGCAGATATGAGAGGCAGTTTTGGGGGTGGATCAATATATTTTGGGAGTGGGGGCAGTTTATGGGGTAATGAGGCAGTTGTAGGGAGTATTCTTTAGGGGTGGGGCAGTTGTAGGATGATAGGGCATTTGCAAGAGAGTGTTTTAGAGATAGAGGGGCAATGTGCAGGTTGGTGGGGCAGTTGCATGGGGTCATTTTTATGGATGGGGAAGTTTGTAGGTGGCAGAGCAGTTGCAGCTTGGTAGTTTTTGGGGTTGGGGCATTTGGCATGGTGGTAGGGCAATTGTGGGGGGTATTTTTTGGAGGTGGGAGCAGTTTGTGGGGTGATGGAGGAGTTGCAGGGATTAGATTTTGGGGAGGACAGTTTATGGGGTGGTAGAGCATTTGTGAGGGGTATTGCTTGGGGTGGGGCAGTTTTCAGGGTAATGAGAAACTTATGGGAAGTTATTTTTTCAGGTGGGGACAATTTTCAATGTGGTAGAGCAGTTGTGGGGTGTAGTTTTTGGGGGTGGGGCAATTGTGTGAGAGTATATTTTTTGTGGTAGGGAAATCTGGGAGGTTGGTAACGTAGTTGTGAGGGAGTATTTGTTTAGTGTGCGGGCAAGGTGCAGGGTCAGTTGTGAGGTATCAGTTTTCGAGGGTGGAGGCAGTTTGGGAATTGGGAGAGTAGAGAACAGAGAGGGAGTTTAAAAGAAGCAATTCCCTAACTGCTATATTTCACTATAAGTAAGTTTGTATGCCACAGAAGCTGGAACTCCTTCTCCCATAGACATGCATTGGCCTATTTTTTTTTTTAGTGGGGGTCTTATTCTCTGGAACCTTTGGTCCAACGTTGACCTATTTTTTAACTCACTGTACCTTTTTACTAGTTTTTCCTACAGGCCAAGTTTCATCCCATTCTGTTACATTTTTGGAGAGTTATTTGGCCCCCACACAGACCGACATTCTCATCCCCTTTTGTATAATTCTTTTCAACTTCTGTGGGGTTAGAAAGAATGTAAAGCTTGGAGTAAGCACAGAGGATCCTTAGATGTGGAAAAGTGAGGGGAAGGTGGTGATCACCATTGGTACTGTAACAGGAAGTAATCTAGGAAGACTAGAGAGGTCTTATGGTCCCTATGTGAAATCAGATTCTCTGTTTTTGTGATGACCCTCTGATGAGATCTAGGAGGCGTGGTGTAAAGAGTGAAAGGCATGCATTATGACATCCTGATGAGAACCTGCTGTGACAGAGGGCCTTCTTTGCTTTCTTGCCAGTCTACTCTCCTACTGGGAATGCAGCAGTAGACCTTGGTCGCCCTCTTTCCTTCCCTGCCTTATCCACTCCCCCATCCCAGTGTTTCCCATGCAATGAGCACAGCTGTCTGTTCTTTATCTCACTTCTCTTATGTTTCTTCTCATCCAGGTACTTAAAGAGCTCAGTCGTTGCAGGACGAAGCGGAGAATTTTGTCTCAGAAAACAAAGCAAAGTAAAAATCTGGGTTCATTTTACATAATGATTCGCATACAATAGGTCTCCAACACGTTTCTGGAGAGGAGACAGACACCTGGACTGGAGGCAAATCAACCTTGAGACAGCAGCGTGTACCACCAGCAGGTCCTCCTAGCTCTACCAAAGAACTGTAACTAAATGCAAGGTGAAATGTGGAAACAAGGCCTCTGCCACTCCACTTGTGGTCTCCGTGCTTTTAGCAGTCTGTATTAAATCAGTATGAACATAATTTATTTCTGAATATTAGATTGCAGGAGGAAAGAACTGTAAATGTTTCCATTTTTATAGGGTCTCTCTTAAAAAAAACAAAAACATTGCCTGGTTTCTTCCACAAGTGCTACAGAGAGAAGTACATGGAAAGGAGGGTTGGCACTCAGTGCTCTGTTGGACCAGAGAGCTTTAGAAGAACCTTGCCAACTTCATTGGACAAGACTGTACGCTTTCTCGCTGTCTCTCAAATCCAGATACTCCAAGCTGGAGAACCTGGAATTTGGATAAGCTGCATACAATTCATCTTGCCTAGTGCTTTGATTTTTCCTCCTTTAAAACCCTGGGACCTTGTTTGAGGGAGTAGAAGGTAGCGGGAGATGTTCCCTCAGACACCGCTCACAGTGCTGTCCTGTGAGATCACAGTGTTGCCATAGAAAGCATGTGATGTCATGTACAGTGAAATTAGGTCACAGCACCCTTTGACAGGGAAAAGGGAACTCCAGAAAAAATTGCATTGCAATGTCTAGGGAGTGTTTCAGTATGTCTAAGTAGGATTTTCTTCATTAGACCCTCAAACGTCAGTGCTGCACAGAGCTCAGTGGTCTGCATGCAATGTCCTGTCACTCAACTGTTTGAGGGTAATTTTAGAAGCTTTTTTGTGGAAGAGGCTGTTTTATGTATGTTAAAGGCCTCTTACAAAATTAGTTCACACCTGTGCAAGTTGGCATGCACTTGCAGAATAGGTGCATTCAGGGGAGGAGTTTGGACAGAGCAGGCCTGATTTTCAAAGGCATTTACATGGTTTACAGAGCTGTAAACTGTGTAAATGTCCCTAAGCGGGACAGCTGTCCTAACTTTCACTGCAGCAGCTAACCGGGCAGTGGCTGACAGGGCCGTACCGAGCCAGAATTGTACCCTTTGCGACTTGCACATCAGGTGTTTGCTTCCCCGCCTCCTGCACCTCCAGCCAGCCACTTTCTGCTCTCATCTTCCTGCTGCCGCCCTCTGTTTTCTCCACAGCAGTGCCGGCAGCAGGGCAAGAGCAGAAAGTGGATGAACAGAGGTGGAGGAGAGGGCGCGCGCCCGATGTGCTAGTCGCCGCTACTTTAAGCAGATCTGTCCCTCCCTGCTCTGACATCGTGTCAAAGGAGGGAGGGACCAGACCTGCTTAATGTGCCACAAAAAGGCTTAAGGGGCACATTTTGGCTGTCTGCTCTTGCCCTGCCGCCGCTGAGAAAAGAAAAAGTGGCGGCGGCAGGACAACAGCAGACAGCCGAAATGCGCCCCTTAAGCCTTTGTGCCCTGTGCGGCCGCACCACTCGCACAGGGCTAGGTACGGTCCTGGCAGCTGAATATCACTGCCGCATGGTTAGCTTCTGTGCTGTGTGCGGCTGTGCAGCAAACCCAGATATTCAATGCTAGTAATGGCCCCAGATTGAATATCTGGGGCTAAAGTTCAACGGTGACGGCTATGAGCCTTAGAAGTACACAGCCATTGCAAATCATTAGCAGGCCCAGCATGGGCAGAGCCACACTTCACACACACATTTTACAACAATTTACAGGATCTGTGCTAGCAGCTTATAGATACACATAGGCCCCTATCAGGACCATCCCCAGAGTTGGTTCGGCACCCGAGGCAAACAAACCTCAACCCTTACACCTCTCCCCTGGTTTAACTCTGAATGCCTGCTCGTTGCTTCTCCCAGAAGCTGCTGCCCTGGGTGACTTTCTAGTTTGCCTAATGGTTAGGTCTTTATAAAATAAATAAAATTAGACCATAATATCCTAGGTGTCTGTTATAAAATCACTCCCTGTATATTTTACCTCAAAGCAGAGCTCCTACTGACCATGTTCAAGGAAAAAGGCTTTTGGCCAGTCCTGGTTTTTGAGCTTACATCGTAGTGTATTATGATAGTTCTGGTCCGCGCCTCCACCCTTTCAAATCAGTGCTGCTGGGTACCAGAATGCATCAAGATGGAGTTATCAGAAATCCAGAACTGGCCTAAAATCGCCTTCCTTGAACAGGGTCACTTGGCATCTCTGGGAGGACCAGCACATCTGACCCTGACCATTGATCATGACCCACCTCTTTCCACCTGCTACTGGCCCATTCTAGACTCCGGACTGTGCACAACGACCACTGTAGGGACCAATGTTCCCTCTAATTTTCTGTAGGCTGTGTGCGCATAAAATATCAGCTGTGTGCAGCTTTTGAAGGAAGGTTAAATTTTTGTGCGCCGCATAACAACACTCAGAGTTATCTACTTTAAAATTTGACTACACATCAGAATACAGTATGTACACCACATTGATTTTAATCAAATTAAATGAAAATAGACGATTACTAAATGAAGCGGGAAATTTCTAGTAATTACAATCATAACTTTTAAATTTTAAGACGTCTGTGTTGTTTTCTATCAGAATCAGAGCCGTAATTTTTGTGCGCTCTGTTGTAAAGTATGTGCGCTCGCTCGGCGAGGTGTGTGCACGCGCACAGCTTAGAGGGAACAGTGGTAGGGACCCAATAGCCATGGGGCCCAGTGAGCTTAACTGTAGATGGCCCTGAATTCATTTATGGACCTGCACTTCTATGTTCACTAAGAACAACAGGAAATTCACATCCACAGATATAACTGAAGTAAGTAAACCCAGGACTGACAGCCCATCCCTGATGATCTTGGAGTCCTCTGGTGGACCTTGTGTTTCATATTTCTTTACATTTGGGCTTCAAGAAAGAAACATACTGGGTAGATTGCTGTCTTCACATCTGTGCAGCAATAGTGGAGGCTGTAGTGCATGCGGCCTGCCTAACACCTTGCTTTAAACTCCCCAGGAGATGGGTGTGCACGTGTATGTGATTAATTCCATTTTTTGCAAATTTGTACTCCTTTTATGCAATAGTGTATATCTCCAGGCCAACATTATCAGATAACAGTTACATTTATTCAGGTCAGTATTTCAAACCCCAACAGCGAGTGTATTTTTTTAAACACTGGCTAGGACAATACAGAAAACAGTGATATTCAGCCACTTGTGGGTAATTTTGGCAATATCTGCTTGTAAAATGCAACTAATAAAATGACCCCTTGCATGCAAGTGCACATGTTGACAAGAATGCGTGTATTTATACGCAGCCATTGTAGCAATTATGTTCAGGGGCAGATTTTGGGCTGAGCACCAGCAAAGTCCCAATTTATTATGCATGTTCTTAACAAAATATGCAGGAAGCTTCACACCTTCTCCCGAGCAGACATAAATGTCTGAGGCTTCATTTTAGCAGGGCTTTCTGCAGCTGTTTGAGGGCAATTTTATAAAGACACATAGGCGCCTATGTCATTTTATAAAACAGGCACCTATTTTCCCTGCCAATGTAGCCTCCTAATGGATAGCTGTGTGGTTTGCATTAAGACTGCTGTTTGGCAGGCCTAAAGTTGACCTATCAGCTATACATCTGGAGGGTAATGTTATAAGGTCATGCTTAGTGAACCTGCATTTTTCTATGTGCATTTTTAATCTATTTTATAAAATCTGCTAGGCCTGCACTTGATTTTATAAAATATGGGTGTCAAAGGGCACAATCGCATGTGAATTTAAGGCACAATCACTTACAGCAGCCCTAGGGTTGCTCTATGTACCCAGGCCTAGATTTATGTATTTTATCTGTTATGCATATTCTTGTGTGCTCCAGCCATGCTCTGCCCAGTCTGTCCATGCCCACAATAAAAGTACATGCCACCAGGATTATGCAGGTACTTACAGAATTGCAACCAGCTAAAGTACATGTGTAAATTCCCAGTAACGCGCATAAATCCCGTAAATTCCACGATTTACAGGCGTAGATGGAGCATAACTTCACACAGCTCTTTAAAAAATGACTCCCATCATGGTTAAATAGTGTCTCTAGTCCACCAAGAAGAGCACCACACCACGTTGCTCAAGAGACACCCAGTCAATAACACGTGGTGGTTAAACCGAAAGGATACTTTTATTCAATAATTCGAAAACCTGAGAGCCCGACACAGGCCGTGTTTCGCTTTTTACTTCCTCAGGGGATTCAGGTATGCTGCAAATAAATAACCATAAATACTATAATACATTCAAATAAATTAAAAATATAAAAACATATATCATGCATATATAAATTTAAGAACATGTTAAAACCAATAAGAATGTGAACCTAAAACATTAAAACTGGAAATATGGGTGACATATATAAAAATTGTGGATAATATAAAACCATATATAAACACTTAGGGGCATGTTTACTAAACCGGGCTAACGGTTAACCCGGGCTATCTGCAACTAGGTCCCATTGAATAATATGGGACCTAGTGGCAGATAGCCCAGGTTAACTGTTAGCCCGGTTTAGTAAACATACCCCTTAATCGTTACAAGAAACACACTCCCGGGTTGCTTCCATGTATTGATCAAATGTGGGATTGGCATGTATTATAGGGTATTAATAATATTTAGCATTTAGGATTTTAATCTTTTAAATATTTATGGTTTTATTATTTATGATTTTAGTGATTTATCATATTTTTTGTTCAGCTCACTCACTCCTGGCTCCTATTAGTCAACTGTAGTTATGGTGGTTACACACAGCATAATGATTTGATGTTAAGTAAATGTGGTTCCACACACCCTTCCGATACTTTTAATTGATAATGATGAATGGTTATTTATTGATTTCCTTGTTTCTTGTAACGATTAAGTGTTTATATATGGTTTTATATTATCCACAATTTTTATATATGTCACTCATATTTCCAGTTTTAATGTTTTAGGTTCACGTTCTTATTGGTTTTAACATGTTCTTAAATTTATATATGCATGATATATGTTTTTATATTTTTAATTTATTTGAATGTATTATAGTATTTATGGTTATTTATTTGCAGCATACCTGAATCCCCTGAGGAAGTAAAAAACGAAACACGGCCTGTGTCGGGCTCTCAGGTTTTCGAATTATTGAATAAAAGTATCCTTTCGGTTTAACCACCACGTGTTATTGACTGGGTGTAAATAGTGTCTCTATACATGTGGAGGGTAATTCTATAATATCCTATGCAGTCGATGTATGTTGTCACGTTCGTATTTGGGGCCTATTCTATGAAGTATACACACACTTTGCTTTATAGCATGGTATGTACAGCCATGCACAGTCGACCTTTTCTACCACAGGTGTAACTGTCTGTGCCTGGATTTGGGGGAAACGCATAGAAGTCATAGTATGCTCCACCCCCACACACACAACTGAAAGTATGCCTGATGGGACTTACACACACACTTATAGAGCAGCAGCCGCCTAAAGCATTCATGTAAACACCCATTTGTAAGCCCTTTAAAATAAGGACTTACGTATTTTTCCAGTGAATAACTGTCTGCCTGCTGTATATAGAATCAGTTCTATAGCGTCTGGTCACCGACCATGCTCTGTCCTAACACCACCTTGGCACTATATGGATATTGCCACTGAAAAGCAGTGGCCAACGGATGAGTACATTTACTGGCTTCCAATAACTGCCCTAATTTGTAAAATGATGTACGCGTGTGCTGCACTTTATAAAATCGCAGCGTATCAATGCCCCATAATCTAGGCACAACAGCGACATCTGTGCTAAAGAAGGTGTAACTGGTGGCAGGGATGGCCTGAGGGGGATGCAGAGGGAAGCAGGGTCATGTGCAGAGACCAATTGCAGGGCCTCATTTGCATAAGTCAATAGGGGTTGAATAGTGGGGAGTCGCCCAATGGTAGGGCCAGCCCTGGCTGGGTGGTGCCTAGATCAGTGCTGTACTCGCATCCTTTGAGGATGTGCATATATTCTACCTATGCCACGCCCCTGTGCACACCAGGTACTCCTGCGCGCACTTACAGAAGCCCAACTGGCCCTTGCACATGTTTAAGTCCTGGAAAATACGGACTTGCACATGTAGGAGGCATGGCTTCTTTCCATAGCACCTTTATTAATATTTAAGTCCTTTTGAATATCAGGCCCATTTTCTGCTTAGGCTTTAAATATAAAAGAGCTCCATAATTTTTTTTTTATTTTTTATTTTTTTGAAACTTTTATATACCACCAATTCCCAAGATCATTGGCGGTTTACATCGAACAATGCCAAAATACATAGAACAATATCTAATAATACATTTCCCATATAGAAAGCCCAGTTTTATGTAGGTCATCTAGGTTGAAAAAGGGACATTCACATTTTGCAGCATATTTTACAAAAGGCCGAATGCAGAGCCTCTTGTAAAATAGCTGTAAGACTGCAGAGAAGACGTGTATTTTGGTGGCATGCACATTGGAAGCAACTATTTAAGCAAAATAAGTGTTAAAAAAGAGTAGAATCAATCAGGGCTTTGAACGTAGGCAGCTGCACTCAGGGACATGTTTACTAAAGAGCGCTACCCAAGTAGCATGGGGTAAATGCACATTATCAGCACTATGCTGCCTGGGCAATAAGGAATCCTGTTGTTAGCCCCTTTTTCTGTAGACACTTCTTCATTACCATCTGATAATATTGGACAATATGCATTTTTTTCAGTCTATTTGCCTCTCCCTTAACTTAAAAATGATTTTCATTTATTCTAAGCTTTATTTTTAATATCATTTGTATCCAAGGTATTTTATAGCCTCACAAACCACTCCTCCATAACAGGTCGCAGTGGCTTTCTCCATTTCTGCTGGAATTGTAAATCTTGCTGTCACTTACATGAAGATCACCGATTTATCATTCATTTGATTTGATACACTTTTTATTGGTAACCCCAGAAAAATACTTCTGGACTCAAGGGTAGTTCTTTATTTGTAATTTGTATAATGCTATTTCTGGTATCTCTTCAGTACAGAATGAGTCCACCATATATGGCTGTAATTCCTCCTTCCCAGAAATTTTTCTGGCCTATTACTCAGCCACGATTCACTGATCATTGCCGGTCAGATACCATCTCATGAGTATTTTCTATTTGTTTGCCAACATTAATCTGGAAGTTGCTCATTTCCTGCTCTTTGACATTTTCATATCAAGTTTTAATCAGATAATGTCATAATCCAATCATTCCTCCATTTCTGATAATAATCGGGGTGATGTGATTCTGAATCAACTAGTGAGTGGTAAAATGCCGAAATTACCAACCTGGATGTTTTCTTGCAAAAGAAAGTTTCTTCAAACAAATCTTTCTGTGTTATATCCACCTTATTTTGTCTATTTTTCCTTATATTAATTATGTAACAAATGGCAATTAAGCATGTTTATGTTTCTCTGCTATTCCAAATTCTATTACCATTATAAGGAAATCCTTAATTTTATTATCTTTGATCGGATATCTACTTTTACTTAATCCGTATTTCTTCCATGTTTTACAGCTTAACAAGTCAATCATTGGAGGGAAAAGATGGTTATTCATTATGAGCAATGAAGGAGAAGTGGGTGTTTAAAAGGCAGATGAAATGTAATGTGGACAAGTGCAAAGTGACAGACATTGGGAAAAATAGTCCTGACTATACTTATACAATGCTGGGATTGATATTAGGAATCACCACCCAAAAAAATGATTTTGTAATCATTGTGGACAGCACAGTGCCTTGTATCAGTTTTCACATCCTTGCACATTTTTCATCTTCCGCTGTCAAAAAAATACAGTTCCAAAATGCTTAAAATAGGAGTTTGTTTCACCGATTTACACAATGTATTCTGCACTTTCAAAGTAGAAGAACAGTTTATAGAAATATTCAAAAACATAATTAAGAATAAGAAACCAACAAGTCTGGATTGCAAAGTCTTCACACCCTTTGTCATAGCAAACCCCAAAACAAGTTCCATTTCAAAAAACTGTCTTAATGAGACCCATAACGAGTTAATCCACTGCCTCAGGTACAAACTTAAGAGTGTGTTTACTAAAACATGGTACTGTACTGTATGTTTAGGGTGGGGATGGTGCTTGGGCTGTGCTAATGAATGGGGGCATGCACAGCGTATCACATGCAGTGAGCACGGGTCCCATTTCTGTGCTTACCGCAGGTGCAGTTACTGTTACCCCCTGAAGTGGCAGCACTTATGGTGCCTGAAACACTGACAGTGAGCATGCAACAAAGACAGCTGCACGAAACACAATGTGCAGTCAAATGTCCAACCCCCCCCCCCCCCAATCTGCCCAGTCTCTATCTCAATGCACACCAAGCAGATAGCGTAAGATTTTTACCATGGTCACATTTTTGGCACATGGTAAGGTTAGTATGGTGGGCTTAGCATACGGTAAACCCTACCTGTTAGTATGATTTAGTAAACATGCCTCTTTGATTGTAAGCCTTCCAAAGACAGGGGGATACTTTGTACCCAAATGTAAAATCAAATAGATCCTACCTGTGCCCAGTCACAGTAGCTGATTCAAATACTCTAGGTTGAAGAATCAAGCTATTTCTGTTGTGCGAAGTAAATTTGAAGCAGGGGTCTAAACATGTCAAACACGGCTGCAAAAATGTCCAGATTGCATTTATATGTTTATTTATAGCTTTGATGTATCCCCAACCACCCAAAAAGGGATCCAAATTAGGGGATAACTATGAGAAAATTTCACTATGTTTGAATATTCCTTCAGGCACTGTCAGATATAAAATTGTGAAATTGGAACAGTTTGGTAACACTAAGACATTGCCTCAGTCAGACTGTCCCCCCATATTCAGTGAATGTGGGTTATGGAAACTGCTGCCGAAGGTCACTGTGAGACCTAAGATTACTTTAAAACAACCACTGAGGACTCTGATTGAGACTAGGGAAATTCCTGACTGATCAACAATTTCAAGATTACTCCAGGACAGTGGCAAGAAAGAAGCCAGTGCTGAAGAAGGTCATGTGATGTGCTGCATGGACTGTTTGTTAGGAAACAAAGAACATTGCAGACTTGTGAGAGAAGGTTTTGTGGTCTGATGAGACTACAGTGGAACTTTCTGGTCTCAATGCTAAACAAAACATATTGCCATAGAACAAACAAACAGTCTATCACCCCGCTAACATCATCCCTACAGTAAAGCATGGTGGTGGCAACATTCTATTGTGGGGACGTTTTGCAGCAGTGGTGACTGGGAGACTTGTGAATATCAAGGGAAAACAGGCTGGTGCAAAGAATAAGCAGATCCTGGAGGAAAACCTGTTCCAGTCTGCCATCGACCTGGAACTGGGAAGAAGATTCACCTTTCAGCAAGACATTGATCTTAGCACAAAGCAAAAGCAACAATGGAGTAGCTCGACAAAAAAAAAAGTGAATGTCTTCAGGTGGCCCAGTCAAAGCTCAAATCTGAATCCATCAGCAAATCTGTGTCAAGACTTGAAGACTGCAATTCGCAGATAATCGCCAGCCACCTTGAAAGAGCTTGAGCTACTGTGCTAAGAAGAATGGGCAAAAACGGGACCACACACTGTGCAAAGTTGGTACACATTTATCCTAAACAACTCCTATTTCTGCAGCAAAGGGGGCTTCCACAAAGGGACGTGAAGACAATGCAATCAGTGAAACAAACTCCTACTTTAAAGCATTTTGAACTGTATTTTTTAGACAGCAGAATATGAAAAATATGAAGATACTTTTACAAAGCAATGTATATTAACATCCTCAGCTCAGTGTGCAGTGGCTGTCAAAAAAAGCAAATAGAAAACAGAATGTTAAGAATTCCTTGGAAAGGAGTGGCCAGTAAAAGAGAGAATATTGTAATGCTTCTGTATAGATCCATGGCGTGATTGCATCTTGAATACTGTATGTAGTTCTGGTCACCCCTTCTCAAAAATGATAGATCAGAACTGGAAAAGATGCCGAGAAGGGTGACAGAAATAATGAAGGAGATGGAGCAGCTCTCTTATAAGGAGACGCTGAATTGATTAGGGCTCTTCAGCCTGGAAAAGAGAAGACAGAGAGTGTATGATAGAGGCTTATAAAGTCGTGATAGGCTGGAAAAGGTAAATAGGGGACAGAGGTTTGTGCCTTCAAACTGCACTAGGACTAGGGGACACTCCAAGGAACTAACAGCACATTTACAACAAACTGGAATATGTTGTCCGAGGATGTGGTGAAGATATCTAGAATAGCTCATTTTAAAAGGAGTTTGGACACATTTCTATTAGTTAAGTAGACCTTGAAAAGCTATTGCTCATTCCTAAAAAGAAACTGCTAGAAATGGATCTATTCTTTAGATCTGCCCGGTACTTTCTAATGACCTAGAGTGGCCACTGACAGACAAGATATGGTGTTTGATGGAGCCTGTTCTGATCCAGCATGGCATATCTTGTGTTCTTATGAGTACTAGATGTTCATAGTAAGATCTACAAATGGGCTGAGCCCCTTTATAAAATCTCTTAGGGTAACCAAACACTTGAACTCAGCTGTGGGAAATACAGTTGTTTAATTTGAACCCCTAATTTCTGATCATGGAGCAAGTACCAATCACTCAATACTCTCAGCTGGCAAGCTCAGTAATATTTGGACAAATCAGATACTGCCATTCCTTATCTTTAGATATCTATTGAATTTGCTTAGATATTTGGAGACCTTTAAAATTCCCAATAAATTGTATGAAACCTTTCACAAATAAATTTTGAAGGCTATGTTTTGGGATTGAAATTAATAAAGCAAAAAAGATATAATATAACGTTGGCAAAATATTCATGTTCGGTCTCCCCATTTTGTACAGCCATGATATTTGTCGGTATGTTTGGTCCAGCCTGTAAATTCTTTCCTTTGTTTGATATTATCTCTGGGTAGTTGACCTCATTCAGAGTATTAAAACCACTAGGAATATTAATCCTGAGATATTTTCTGGAGAAAGACATTCATTTAACAGGAAAATTAGCCTTACCAGAAAAAGTATTATACCTTTTAAGGGCACATGAAGTACCTCTGACTTTAGCATCATCATTTTTAAACCCAAAGACCTTAATGATGAGGTCTAATTCTTTGAATAAGCTGGGCTAAATGTGTGGAGCTTTGTAACGCCTAGTATAATATAATCTGCAAATAAAGGTATCTTGTCTGCAAACTGGCCAGAATTTACTCCTCCATATCTTTATTATTCCTAACACATACAGCAACAGGGTCCATACCCAGTGCGACTCAGGGAGGGGAGAAGGGGCCTTCCTGGCTAGGTCCCCTGCTGATAGGGAATTGTTCTGAATAGTTACCCTTTACTTCCAACCTTAATTCTGATGTTTTATACAACTGGCTAATCCATGATAAAAAACTAAGCCCTAGAACAGTGGTGATTTTCTGCCAGGTCACGGACATGGAACCTTTTTGAACTTGTCTGCTTTCCCCCAGTGCAGCTGGAGTGGAAAGTAGAAGCCCTGCTGATTCCGAGATGGTACCTTTTCTTTTCAGGTTAGGTTTATTTGACTTGAGTAGCTGCCTTTCAAAAGAAACACTGAGGCTGAAGTGCTTTTTGGAGATGCTAGAAACCTCTCAGGTCAACTGAGTCCTCTGAACCCAGGAAATCGGACCCTGTGTTAGTGCTGGATGCTGTACTGATGAATGATTGCAGGCAGGTAAAAAAGGACTATAGTAATCGGTATGGAAGGGCAGACTGGATAGGCCATGTGGACTTTTTCTGCCATCATGTTTCTAGGTTTACAATAATTAAAAAGATGAGGGAAAACACAAAGACAATAATCTCAATCAATAAAAGACACCAGAGGGAAAAACACATAAGGAGAACAAATACAAAACATTGATCCTAAAGATGTTCACCTTGGAATTCTGGAAATTACTATGGCTCAAAACCAATCTTTTGAAGCACTGGTTTAAAAAAAAATGCCAGTCAACTCTATCAAATGTTTTTTCCACACAAAGGGGCATGTTTACTAAAATGTGCAAAGTTAGTGAGCAGTAAGCCCATAAAATTAGCATGGAAGGTGGTGTAGACCTTTTAACACTTGTGAGTGTGCCTGGCATGTCCTCCTGTAGTTACCACACGGAGACACACCTCACCACACTAGCCAGCCCACTGAATGCAGATGCACTTACTGGCAGCCATTGAAGAGGTGGTAAGTGCCCCCGTGCTAATTGCAACAACTGTGCTTAGCGCGCACCATGACAGCCATGCTAACTGTAGGGTGACATCAATGCCCACATTCCACCCCTAACCTGCCCAGTCACCACTCCTTCCTGTGCCAACATTTCGCATGGAACGTTTACTGTCCTGCCCCGTGCTGGTGGTAAACACCAAAGTGACAAAGACTGAGTTTGGATGTTTTTCTGTATGAGACGTATATATTACAAGCCATCTTTTCTTTATGTTATCACATATTTGTCTTTCTGCCATGAATTCTGGTTAGTCTTTATGTACATGTAGGGATCACTAGAGCTCCTATGTAAAAGAAAGAGAAAGGTGGGACTGGTCATTTAAAACAATGGAGAGAAGAACAAAACAGAACCACTGCACCAACTAAATGAATGGGTCCGGATGGATAAGGCGAGGCAATAGCTCAAGGCTTAAGCTGAAGTGAAAATAAAACCCTCAAAAATGCACAAAAAGATGCGTGGCATGGCGGGGATATTCAGTTCAAATCTTTTTTATTAATGCAAACAACAGCACTCCCAGCATGTGAGCAGTCTAATCCATCGCTGGAAGCATGCAACCACAACAGTGAACCAACTTATACATTTTTACATTTTCTCCTCCTCCCCCCACCCAAAATGCCCTCCCCCATAACATTTTAGATGTACACACAAAAATAGATATACAAAGGGGGTCATTCCGAACAGCGTGGGAATGGACATCCCATTTGGACGTCCATACCCGCTGTTCGCTCCCCTGCCAGCTCCGGCTAAAGCCTCCCTATATGAACAGCGTGTTTGTACAGGGAGGCCTAGACAGGGGCATTCCTGAGGCAGAATGAGGGCAGGGCATGGACGGGCCATGACCCTGGATGTACAGGACCGATTCAGAGGTCGGCCCTGTACGTCCGGGGCAGTGAATGTAGACAGGGGACTTATTCCTCCCACGCCAACCAGGCCCTACTTCCCCCACCCCCATCATACTTCCCACTCCACTCAGAACCCCTAACTAATCTGGCAATCTCTCCTCCCTATACCCTTAACTCCCCCCCTTCACCCCCCCCCCCCTGCATGATGGAGAATACTTAAATAAAAACAGCTTTATTGGTACAGTATTTATAGTTCATAAGAGAAAAGCAAAAATGCATGAATTGGTGGAAAATCACTCAGTGCAATTGATAGACTATTTCAAAGTCCTTAGACATTCATCTTCTTAACTACCTCTTTGGGGTCCACAGATGGGTGCCTCACTCTTCTGCTTCTCTTGATGCTTCTTCTGCAATAAAGTTACAAAAACCCAAAACTCTAAACAACCTGGTATCTAGAATAAGCTCTACCAGTATAGGTTTAGACAAATCTAAACCTTCTGAGGTCTTGAAAATACATCAGCATATACCTCTGAAGTGGACTTTCCTCCCCAAGAGGGCAAAAGTCAAAGTAGTTCAGAAAAAAAGCAAAAAGAATACCCTTTGTCTGGGAGGCAAGGAATGCACCTGGGAGACAGGTCCCTTCCATGACATCTCTAGGTCTTCTCAAATGATAACATGGGATGGGCCTGGAATACAGGGTCTAATCACCATACAAAGACTCTTTCCCTCCAGGCAGCTGGAGTCCTGGGCATTTCTCCTCTCTGCCCTGGGAACTTCTGGTACTGTAGCAGCAAAGCGCAGACAAACCAATGATACCAGGAGTCTGTTCAGAAGGTCCAAATCATTTATTTGTGCACAAGTCTCAAGCAAGACAATTTCAAAATGGCTGAGCAAAGTTTTCAAGCATTACAACAACTTTTATAGACTTCTGTTCCATTCTAGGTATAGAAAAACATTTCATTGGTCCCGGTACGCTCCCGTACCTCCCGTAGCCCTTCTATTGGTCCCGGTACTGATAAGTTTATCCAGTTATGTCCCTCCAGTGGGCATGACACCTGCATACCCCCCTTCTAGTCCCAATTACAATGGTCAGTTCATCAACTTGTTACTTTCACACTTTCAAGGCTATGGGACCATTTGTGCGTGCAGAAGAGCAAGGTTCTGTAACTCATCTGTCAGCACTCCTCAATATTTCTCTGCAAATGTACTCTTTCTTATCAGTAACTTTAAAACACATCTTTTCTGTATTTTTCCATTTCTTAATTCTGCAATTCTGCTTATCTAAGCTAATTCAATATTTCTACTGAGTTCTTTCTTACAATAGCAGCATATTGGGGGATGTGCAATCCTATATGCCTCTCCACAGGCCTCATTCACAGGTCAAGCCAGCCATGCCGGCCTGCCTATGTCAGACACCGTGGGTCACAGGCCTGCACCTGCCACAGGCTAAGTGTCTGAACTTATCTTGGATAGCGCCTCTCAGCCTGGATATTTGGCAGCAACTCCTGCCCAGACACTGCTGCTGAATATCCCCCACCGCTATGTAAGTGCCATGGCTAAACACCATGGTGTTTCAATAATGTTCCTTTTGAAAATAGGGCCCTTAACATTTAAGCTCCTAAATTTAGGTGAATTTGACTGAAAATAAGGGACAAATTTAGGCACCTAACTTTGAGGCCTAAATTTAGGCGTTCAGCTTTTTCTGTTTAATCTTGATTCTAATATTTTTGCCAGCCTTAGGTAAGACTTTATTGCCTTTAATTTTATCAAATCTGGCAGCTTTGGTCCACTCTGCAAACCCTTTAATACCTTAACTACATGGACTCTAATACAGTTACTAAAATGTTTCAGTGCAGCCCAATATACATGTTGCTAGCCTGTGGTATCTCAGGAGATTAGCACATTGTTCCATCTTTTACTGAGAAAAGAAAACCAATGGGACTATCTCACTAGCAAGCAGAACCCTAATGTGAAAACAAACATGAGTTTTATATGCAAAGTCTCTGTGTTTCTATCTCATCCAGCTAGTAGGCCAATACTATAACTTGAAGAATAAAACGAGGAGGCGTAGAGCATCTTTTATCTAGCCATACTTTTCTCAAGCATGTACTGACATGCTCCTACTGTTTGCTGAAAAAGGAATGAGACTGTTTAATTCAGACTGATGCAATAGGCCTATTGGCATGTTTACTAAAGTGTGATAAGTTTTTGCACTTGCCATACATGTGGTAAGTGCAAAGTCTATGAGGTAAATGCAAGTGGTGTGCCCAGCATCTGCCGTGTATTACCACCCAGGACAGACTACTGCTAGGGGTGAAAGCCGCCATTTTGAAAGCCTTGCCAGCCAGTGCAGGAACAGCTGAGGGACTACTTCGGTCCCAATGACATTAGACTAGCAGGCATCACCTGGGTAAGACCAGGAGGGATGTTGGGAGGGTGAGGGAAGAGGTGTTTTTGGTAAATGGGGGGGGGGGGAGATCCTTATCTGAGAGATATTTTTGGTGGGAGTCTGGATCGGGAAGGGGGTGAGGTCTTGTGAACAGGTGCTGCATTACTGATGTGCTGCTTTCTGGGGGGAGGGGTTCTAAAAGGGTGAGAAGAGCTTTCAGCCCAGCAGGGTGTTTGTATGGGTGGCGTGGGATTGGACAGGAGGGGGCAGGGGTAAATCTGTGTGTGAGCAGAAGACTGGAATGGGGGGGTTATTTTAAGGGGATGATGCGATTGGAGGGGAGCTGCTGGTAGTGTGGCTACTCTTAATGCTGCCTCTTGAGGCAGGTTAGATACAGCCATGCTATTGCCAGTTATGATCACTGGCACACTGTGCCATCCTAGGTGCAAGTTGTCACTGACTGCCATGTTCGCTCATTGCCCTGATCCTGCCCTCTCACATTCAGGGTAGATAGGATGGGATTATTATCCCGTTAACGGTTAGCGAGCACTAAAGCACACATTAACTGTTAGCACACTTTAGTAAACATGCACAATAGTGACTTAAAAGAAACACTTGGATTTGAGTTGGAATCCAGGGGGGGTTAATTGGGCAATATCAATAAAGTTATTAAACGTACTCAATGCATACAATTCTCCTCTTTGCTAAGACCATCGGAGACTTTAGAATTACCAAGTTAATCACTTATAGCCTGTCAATCTCTTTCTATATGATCATCATCCTTGGGGATCCACAGCTTCTTTCATCTGGCCAAGCAATTTTATTTATCTATTTATTTATTTATTTATTGAATTTTTAAACAAAACAGCAAGAAAATAAATTATTACAATCTTGCAAAAGAAATAAGAGTGTTACAGTTGAAAATAAAACCTAGAAACAGTCAAAAGATACATAACCAGTTCACTCTTAGTCCACGATCAGAGAGGGAGGAGAAGGAAGAAATAGTAATCCAGGGCAGGAGCACCCTGGACTATAAAAAGATAATTCTTCAAAGACCATATAACAGGAAAACCAAGTGGCCATGAGGTACCCCGAATATATAACAAATAAGCAGAGAATTTATATTATTCTGGAACATCATTAAGAGATAACTTGGCATTAATAAAGGTAGCAAGATCAACAGGATTAATGAAAAAATATCTAGTAGACTTATATATAACCAAGCATCTACATGGAAATCGTAAAAAGAAAGATCCTCCGATTTGCAACACTTCAGCTTTCAATAACAAAAACTGTTTCCGATGCTTCTGGGTATCTCTAGTAAGGTCAGGAAACACAGAGATAGTTAGACCAAGAAAAGCCTCCAACCACTTTTTGAAAAACATCTTCAAGAGCCATTCTTTGTCTGAGACTAGGGCGCATTGAACAAAGTAGATGGTACACAGTATTCTCCTCCCGTATCCTCAAGGGGGCCAGAGACATTCAGGACGTCAAAGTCAATATTAGATACTTCAGCTGAAACCACAGAGTCCTTCTTCCCATGAGGGAGATAATATACCTTAGTGCTTAGTCAATGGCACAATCAGTTCTACCAGGACCTTCAAGATCTCCTTCAAATATCTCTTAAACATATCCAGTGCTGTTACCCCTTGAATTTGTGGAAAATTTAAGACCCGCAAGTTAGCGGCCCTAGTGGCATTTTCCAACACCTCTAGCTTGTATCAAAGAATCCCATTGTCCTTAATCAAGGCAGAAGACATATCAGACAAAGTGTTTAGCTGAGTTCCATGATCATTTAAAGACTTTTTCAAATGCTCACAAGCAGAAACAGCAACCTCAATCTTACCAACATTCTCCTGGATGTGTACTGCGTTCTCTTTGATACGAGATGATAGAGCTGTTGTCTAAGATTGAACAGCCACGGAAAGACTAGCAATGGCTTCCCAAATAGACTCCAGCATGAAAACCTTTGGTCAGAACAGAAGAGGGGATGCAATCAACGAGGGAATGGAAGCAAACTGCGGAGCAAGCCTTCCTTCCAAAAATGGTGTAACCAGATCATCCATCATTGGTAATGCACCAGAGACCTCCCTGAAGTTATCAGGGGCCAACAAGACCAAGCCATCAGCAAGCTCCCCTCGGGCGACGCCCACAGCCCCCACCTCGGGAGACAACAGTGTCGTAGCAGCTGAGGCTGGACTTGAAGAAGCAGGGCAATCCAGTGGCGTCCTCTGCACAGGAGAGAGAGATGTCTCCACATCCGATGGCAGCGCCAAAGTCTCCTCTCCCAGCGCTGCCAAGCCGGCTGAAATCTGATCTGGAGCTTGCTCGTCTCTGATCCGGAGTAAGTTGCACAAAGCGATCCATTGGACTCACAGATGGTAGGTGGGGCATTGAGAGGAAGACCCTCAACTTTCCTTTGCGTTTAGGCATCCGATCAGAAAGAACACTCAGCAGCCATCTTGGAAATCTCTGCCCCCGGGATATCCACGCCAAGCAATGATTTTTAACAATGTGTGCAGGAAAAAATTTGGGTATGGTTAGTTTTAGGATCATTTCATTTGTTTTATTTATTTCCATTAAAGTCAATGGGGAAAGCAATTTTATACCGTAACATTAGGAATTTCCATTCATCTTCAATGAAAGTAGTGCAGTGGTCAAAGTTGTGTTCTAAGAATCGGGGGAACCAACATTTCAGACTCACTGATGCTTTGTTGCCTCAGATTCAAACTTAGAACGTAACTTGCCTTGAGCTACTAACGAAAAAGTGTGAGCTAAATCCAAGTGTTTTTTAAAAGCTTACTGGCAGACATCTCTAACAGAGGCAACGGTACAAGACTACAAAAACCTGATGGCACAAAAAGAGGGGCAATTGTGTGTAACAGTAGAATGAAGTCCGCCAAACACTAAGAGACAGGCAAGCCAGCACCAACACTGGCAGGAAGGCCAAAAAGCATTGGAAGAGTGGTAAAGTGGCATCAACTTGGCAGTACTCATTTCAGTTTATTTTTTATCATGCTTCTCATTATGGAGCCTATAGGCTATGCAATGCAGAGCTTGCCTTTTCTCTGACACACAAACTCAGTAAGTAAGAACATAAGATATGCCATACTTTGTCAGACCAAGGTCCATCAAGCCCAGTATCCTGTTTCCAACAGAGGCAATCTAGGTCATACGTACCTAGCAGTTTCCCCAAAAGACACAGGTTCCGCAATGCTTCGTACTGGGTCAAGCATTGATATCCTGGGTCCCTTCTTAATAATGGTTTATGGACCTTTCCTCCAGGAACTTGTCCAAACCTTTTTTAAACCCAGCTTCACTAACAGCCTTTACTACATCCTCCGGTAACAAATTCCAGACTTTGATTACACGTTGAGTGAAAAAATATTTTCTTTTATTAGTCTTAAATAGTTTACCCTGTAGCTTCATTGCATGTCCCCTAGTCTTTCTATATTCTGATAACGTAAACAATCGATCTACGTTTACCTGTTCCACTCCGTTCATTAATTTATAGACTTCTATCATATCTCCCCTCAGCCGTCTCTTTTCCAGGTTAAAGAGCCCTAACCTTTTTAGCCTTTCTTCATAGGAGTATCCTTCCATCCCCTTTACCATTTTGGTGGCTCTTCTCTGAACCATTTCTAATAACGCTATATCCTTTCTAAAATACGGCGACCAGAATTGCACACAATATTCAAGGTGCGGTCTCACCATGGAACGATATAGAGGCATTATAATATCTTTTGTTTTATTTTCCATTTATTTCCTTATCATACCTAGCATTCTATTTGCTCTCTTGGCCGCCGCTGCACACTGGGGTGAGGGTTTTAACATGCTATCCACAATGACGCCTAAATCTTTTTCCTGGGTGGTGGTTCCTAATGTGGAAGCTTGCATCGTGTAACCATAGTTTGGGTTGTTCTTCCCTAGGTGCATAACTTTGCACTTGTCCACATTAAATTTCATCTGCCATTTTGATGCCCAGTCTTCCAATTTATCAAGATCCTCTTGTAATTTTCCACAATCCTCTTGGGTTTTAACAACTTTAAATAGTTTTGTGTCATCTGCAAATTTGATAACCTCACTCGTTATTCCACTTTCCAGGTCATTTATGAATATGTCAAAAAGCAGCGGACCCAGCACAGATCCCTGGGGTATACCACTATTCACCTTTCTCCATTGGGAAAATTGGCCATTTAGCCCTACCCTCTGCTTTCTATCTTTTAACCAGTTCCTGATCCACAATAGTACACTGCCTCCTATCCCATGACTCTTTAGTTTTGCCAAAAGTCTCTGATGAGGGACCTTGTCAAACGCTTTCTGAAAGTCCAGATACACTATATCAACTGACTCACCTTTGTCCACCTGTTTATTCACACCTTCAAAAAAACATAACAGATTAGTAAGACAATATCTTCCTTGTCTAAAGCCATGTTGGCTGTCTCCCATTAGGCCATGACTATCTACATGCTGAGTAATTTTGTTCTTTATGATGGTTTCTACCATTTTTCCCAGTACTGACCTCAGGCTCACCGGTCTGTAGTTTCCCGAATCACCCCTGGAACCCTTTTTAAAAATTGGTGTTACATTGGCCATCCTCCAATCTTCAGGTATTACAGATGATTTTAATGAAAATTCACAGATTACTAATAGCAGGCCTGCAATCTCATATTTCAGTTCTTTCAACATCCTTGGATGTATACCATCCGGCCCAGGTGATGTGCTACTCTTCAGTTTATCTAATAGTTGTAATACATCTTCCCGATGTATCGATATTTCCTTCAATTCTTCCACACCTTTAAATACCACTTCTGTCATGGGTAACATCCCTACATCTTCCTCAGTAAAGACCGAAGCAAAGAATTCATTCGGTCTCTCCGCTATCGCCTTGTCGCCTCTTAGTACATTGCCTGTCTATACCTGAGCCCTTTCATTTTTCTCTGTCTTTAAGACAATTTCCACCACTTTCTCCCGTGAATCCTACACCTTCCAAACACAAACTTCTCTCCCTCTGAAATCCAAAAGAGAAATGGTAAGGAAACATGCTGGTCTTAGATTCATGATGACATCAGTGCCATGGGATTTAGACGTGAGGCTGGTATAGGCTTATCTATTTACAAACATTTGATAACCCAGCCTCTTATAAATCAAACACCAAAGCAGCTACAAATAAGAACAATGGGGGGGGGGGGCATATTCAAAAGGATTAATGCAGTTTGCAGAACTGCAAACCACTTTAATCCAACTGATTGGGATATTCAGCAGCACATACCAAGCATGTGCTGCTGAATATCCTCTCCTAGGACGTCTGAATGCCCTGATACTAACTGGCTAGCTTCAGGGGATTCCAGGGGGCAGAGTAGGGATGGCAACTGACCAGTCAGGGGCAACATTGAGACACTAACTAGCTAGCAAAAATGCTATCTAGTCAGACTAGATATTCAGTATTGCTAGCCAGATTTAGCCCTGTCACTGAATATCCAAGCTTAAGTTAATGCAGCAATGGCCAGTCAATTTAACAGAGCTGGCTACCGCCATTCAATATGCTGCTGCCCCCCCCCCCCCCCATATAAACTATATAGACAAAACAAAAAATTTCCAGATCAGTTCCTCTCCCCAACACTTG
Source organism: Ichthyophis bannanicus (assembly GCA_033557465.1). Lineage (NCBI taxonomy): Eukaryota > Metazoa > Chordata > Amphibia > Gymnophiona > Ichthyophiidae > Ichthyophis > Ichthyophis bannanicus. Next base: position 733,926,307 of record CM066033.1, on the reverse strand, counting down.
CTCACACAGTACTACAGACATTCTCTCAAGTCCTCCACTCTGTTGGTAAGCCCAGAAATAGTTTTCAAACAACCAGGTTTTTACTAATTTCCTAAACTGTAGATATCAGGTCTTCACACAAATCTCCGGGGGAAGTGAGTTCCATAAGTAAGAGCCCACATACCTAAAGGCTGCTTTCCTTATACACTGCAAATGAATCTTTCATACCAATTGTAGTTCTTTTCTTTTCTTTATTTTATTTTTAATGGAAACTGCTTCGCTGCCTTACTTAAGAAACAGTATATTAAGAAACCAATAAACCATAAATCAATGATCATAGTTTGTTGGAACAGTAAAAAAAAAAACACTTCAAAGGTTTACCAGATACCCCAAATCAAAGCTTTTATAAACCAGGACAATAATCATAAACTTAACCTTACATTCAACTGGAAGCCAGTGGAGCAGAGGAGTAACAGAATCAAACTGATGGGTCTTAAAAATTAAATAAGCTTCTTGTCAAAAACTTTCAATATGGTCAGTGAAGTGCCTCCTCCCTTCTTGTCCCTTTCCAAGGTGGCTCTGTTCTGGCTGTTAGGTCCACTGAAATTTGAATCCATGACCTTCAAGAGCAGAGGCTGGAGACTTACAGCTGAAGCCAAGAAAAAGCCAGTGAATGCTTATCTTCTGGGCAGCAGAAGGTAAGATATATCCCTAAACAAGCCCATTGGACCAACATGGGGTGTATCTTTGATTAGCATCTTAATTCTGGTTCAATGGACTCCTTTGGGAGACTTTCTTGTCTTCTGCTGCCTAGAGGATAACTATTCACTGGCTTCTAGATTAATCGTGCAGCTCTGGTAGCTTCAGCTGCAAGTCTCTAGCCTCTACCACCCTCTAAAGGTCATGGGTTTGGATTCCCAGTGAGCCTTATACTGATCATGTAAAAACGTGCCCTCTTCCTGGCCTCAAGAGCTATAATGGGGGCTCAAAGCTAATGGCTATTCAGATTTGGTCTACACGTCCATTCGGTTAGTTTAGATGTATACAATCCAAAAATGGCCTCATTTGTCCAAATGCTTTTGCTTCTTCTAGGGTTGCTAGGACATGTTGTGTGCCATTATACGTCACCAGGAAGGCTGACAGATACTTCAGGGTAAATCAAATGTTCTTTGCTATGAGTTTACTCATAGGGTGGAATGTTCTTTACATCTTAAGGTCATCGTAGTTGGATAATCTTGGAAAAGAAGCACTCATTTATCCTAATATCTCAGATCACCTTTCTTAAAGTAGGCTTGGACCAACACTGCTTTTGGGGAGAAATTAGAATGATTAAACACTTTGAAACTGATACCAAAGGACTCAATAGAGACACTGGTTTTCTTATCCTTCTACTACTACTGAGCATTTGTATAGTGCTACCAGTCGTATGCAGCGCTGCACAGACATATAAGAGACAATCCCTGCCCATCAGAGCAAAACAAAACACAGAAGGTGTAAGCAGGGGTAAAACAAGGGAAGGAAAGGAGATTAGGTGAGTCAAGATTCAAAGCGGCAGCGAAGAGGTAAGCTTTCAACCTGGATTTGAAGAGGGGTAGAGAAGGTGCCTGGCGTACAGACACAGGTAGTTTGTTCCAAGCATAGGGTGCAGCAAGGTGAAAGGAGCGAAGTCTGGAGTTGGCAGTAGAAGAGAAGGGCACAGATAGAAGCAGTTGGCTAGAAGAGCGGAGTTCCCAAGGGGGGTTATAAGGAGAGATAAGAGATGAAAGGTACTGAGGAGCCGCAGAGTGAATAGATTTATAGGTCAGCAGGAGAAGTTTGAACTGGATGCGGAATGAATAGGAGCCAGTGAAGTGACCTGGGAAGAGGGGTAATATGGGCATGACAAGGCTGGCGGAAGATTAGCCGTGCAGCGGAGTGTTGAACAGATTGAAGCAGAGAGAGATGATTCAAAGGGAGACCAGTAAGGAGTAGGTTACAGTAGTCAAGACGGGAGGTGATTAAGGAGTGGATTAGCGTTTTAGTAGTGTGTTCAGAGAGGAAGGGGCGGATTTTGCTAATGTTATAGAGAAAGAAACGGCAGGTCTTAGCTATAAGATGGATATGTGTGGAGAAAGAGAGAGAGGAGTCAAAGATAACCCCCAAATTGCGGGCCGAGAAAACAGGAAGGAATACAGAGCTATCCACAGAGACTGAGAAAGGAGGAAGAGGAGGGGAGGTTTTAGAGGGAAAGATAAGATGTTCAGTCTTGGTTCATCATAAACTACCCCAAGTCCTACTTGCAGCCATCCCAACTCCTAGAATACATAGGGGCCCTGCTAGACACAGTCCAGGCCTGGGCCTTCCTCCCCCTCGATGGGGCTTAGCGTCTAGCGGCTCTCACAAAAGAGGTTCAGGGTTGGAACTCTGCCTCTGCCCAACTCATGTTGTGCCTCCTGGTGCACATGACCTCAACTTATCCATTATCCATTTCTGAGCTCTAGAGAGCACTTCCGTGTACGGCGCTGTCGGAGGACGTCACCTGCTGTGGCTGATGAATCCTGCTTGTCCAAGGAGAACTCTCAAAAGCTTGTCAAAGATACATTAAGTTAATCCCATAAGAAAGTATCCCCAATGGCTTGTTTGCTGACTCTTTCTTACAAATTTCCAAGTGGACCAACACGGCAACTACAGTTCTCTGGGTGAAACGGAAAAATTTAGCAGTCGCTACTTGCAGTCTTCTCAATGCCATATTCTTCCTCTCTGGCTGGTGCATCCTCTCAAATTTAAGATCACCCAAATCCTTGTTCACAGGTAGCACATTGGGGAGCCAGAGCTCATGAAAACCAGCAAGCTCACAATTCTTTTGTGAGTAAATGTATTGAGAAGCTTGTGGATCAACAGCTATTAGGTTTGGTGGACTCTAATGAAAGTCTGAATCCTAGGCAATCCGAGTTTTGCAGATGGCATGGGATGGAAACAATTTTGCTAAAGACAGAGGGAAAGAAATATCGATAATTTTTTTAGATCTGCCTTCAGCTTTTGACACTATTGACCATGTCCTTTTGCTACAGTACTTGTCTCATTTAGGATTGAGGGGGACTGACTTTCAATGGTTCTCTTCTTTTCTTCAATCATGTACACAGACTGTTGTTTGGGATGTATGGAAGCAGCAGGGATGACTCAAAAGGTCATAGAATCCTGAGCCAACTTTTACTTCTGCACCCTCCATAGTCAATCTTGATGTTCATAATACAAAATTGTCCCCCCCCCCCCCAAGGAAGCCATCATTTTAACCTAAAGTCCATTGCTTAGCTAGTGTTCTGCCTCCCTAGATCTATGCTGCACCCTGCCCCCCAGCTTCGCTTTCTGCTCCAGCAAGCTTGGCAGCAGCTCTTTGTTAGCTCCAACCGCAGCCTATAGGAAGAAATCATTAGCCAGTTCCTGAGGTGGACATGCAAACAGAGCTCCAACTGACCACCAAGCTCTTTTGATTGACCATTATAATCCAGCCCCAGCCTGGTTCAGCCACCCAGTAAAACTCCCATTATAATTTTATTCAACAAACTGTTCTTGAAGAGTGTGAAGTCTGGATTCTATAAAGGATTGGGCACAATATCACCTTTAGTCTGTTACACTCCACATTCCCATGAAAACAGAGCTAGGATTCTTCTTACAACGCACCACATATGAAAAGAAAATAGTTTAATTGTGGTCTCATCTCAGGAACAGCAATATGTTCTCCTACTGCCAGACATTGAAATAGTACAAACGATTTGAAAAAGGTTACTCAACCTGTATAGTAAACTTACTATATCATGACAGCCCTATCTCCCAGGAGTCAAACTGCAACAACCCTACCCAGGACTGTACCAAGCTAGAAATGTGCCCAGTGTGACTAATGAATCTGGTGCCCCCCTCCACCCCAGGCACAGGTAGTAATACATTTATTAAGCTTCCTGGAAGGCCAGTGATGATATCAGCGCCTTTTCTGTGCTTGCACCCTGTGCGACCGCACCGCTCACACAGCATTTGGTACTGCCTTGACTCTACCTATGAAAAGGCAGCACTGTAAATATTATACGAGGCTCTAGAACACCAGTCCAGCATTGGGAAATTAACTAGCAGGACGGCTACAGAATTCTTTACCTCAACCACACAAGCAAAAAATGAATATACTATAAAAACTAAACTCATAGGGCCTGATTTCTAACTGTACGGTGCTATGCGCCACATCAGCATTGAAAATCTGGGTCTCGCCGCACAACCCAGAAGCCACTGGAACTAGCCAGGTAGCACCGATTTTCGATGCTACCCACTTAGCCCGTGTGCCTGAAAGATAGGCGAGGAAAAACTGATCGAAAATCGGTGCTACCCAGTTAGCCCTTTCCTCCATCCCGGAATGCCCCTAACACACCCCAGTGCTAACCGCATAGCATCTGGGAGCATTAGGGACTTATCCGGGATTTTCAAAAAGAGTACTACCCGTGTAGGTGCCCTTCAAAAATCCCAGACATGGCATTTACCCAGGTAACTATGGCATTTACCCATGTCAATGCCTTCAAAAATCGGGCCCATACAAATTAAGACCGCCAAGTAAACTGATGTGCAATTTTAAAAAATCAAGAAATATTGCTGAAACAAGTATGTTTTACTACTACTACTGCTGATCATTTGTATAGCACTACAAGACGTACGTAGCACTGCACAGACACATGTAACACAGTCCTCATCAGAGCTTACAATCTAGTCAAGATAGACAACACAGTAGCTGTAGACACGGGATAAGTCTAGGGGGAATGGTAAGGAGACACAAAGGAGATCAGGTGAGTCAAGATCCAAATGCAGCAGCAAAGAGGTGAGTTTTCAGCCTGGATTTGAAAAGGGTCAGAGAAGACACCTGATGTACAGACTCAGGTAGCTTGTTCCAGGCATAAGGAGCAGCAAAGTGAAAGGAGCAAAGTCTGGAGTTAGAAATAGAAGAGAAGGGCACAGATAGAAGCGATTTGCCTGAAGAGCAGAGCCAGCACCCAGGTCCATTCATTAATTTATAAACCTCTATCATATCTCCCCCTCAGCCATCTCTTTTCCAAGTTGAAGAGTCCTAACCTTTTAAGCCTTTACTTATAGGGGTGTTCTTCCATCCCCTTTACCATTTCGGTCGCTCTTCTCTGTACCTTTTCTAATTGTGCGATATTCTTTTTAAGATATATTGATCAAAATTGCACACAATACTCAAGGTGTGGTTGCACCATGGAACAATACAGAGGCATTACAATATCCTTGGTTTTATTCTCCATTCGTTTCCTTATGATTCCTAGCTTTCTATTTGCTATTTTGGCAGCCACTGCACACTGGGTGGAGGGTTTCAACGTATTATTCATGATGACGCCTAAATCCTTTTCCTGGGTGATGGTTCCTAATGTGGAACCTTGGATTGTGTCATTGAAGTTTGGGTTGTTCTTTCCTAGGTGCGTAATGTTGCACTTTTCAGCATTAAATGTAATCTGCCATTTGGACAGCCAGTCTTCCAGTTTTTATCAAGGTCCTCTTGCAATTTTTCACAATCCTCTTGTAACATAGTAAATGACGGCAGATAAAGACCAGTATGGTCTATCTAGTCTGCCCAGTAAGATGGCTTTTGTGTCATCTGCAAATTTGATCATCTCACTCGTTATTCCCATTTCTAGGTCATTTATGAATACAGTCATACCTCGGTTTTCGTTTGCCCCTGTTTTCGTGCGTTTCGGTTTTCGACGTCTTTTCTGACTGAGATGTTGTCTCGGTTATCGGATATCACCTCGGTTTTCGTGCTGCCAGATCTGAAATCTATATACACTGTACAACTCCTGAAGAAGTGTCAACCTTGCGCTGGTCTGTTTACACTGCCCGCCCAGTCCCGGCAGCACTACCCCCCGGACTCACCGATCGCGTGTTGAGAAGCTGAGCAACATCCTCGAGCCAGAGTCAGAGTCAGAGTCAAGAGCCAAGGATTGCACAAAGAGGAAGGCCCCGATCTCTCCACCGCCTGCCTGTTCTCTGGAGCGCCCCCTCAGGCTCGGAGGTAGCAGGGTAGCAGGAGATGTTGAATGAATGTGGGAGGCAGTTCTTTCTCTTGCAGGGTACGCTTGCAAATTGCTGTTGAGAGGGAGTCAGCGATCAGATTAGCGTCGTACAGTATCTGTGTGTTTGCTGTCCTGTGGACGATCGGGCAGGTGAGAGAAATGACAGGAGCTGGGTGTCTGGAACGGATTAATTGAATTTACATTATTTCCTATGGGAAATATTGCTTCGGTTTTCGTACGTTTCGGTTTTAGTCAGACTTCTTAGAACGGATTAATCATGAAAACCGAGGTTTGACTGTATGTTGAAAAACATTGGGTGCAGCACAGATCCTTGGCGTACTTTACTATTTACCTTTCTCATTGAGAAAATTGGCCATTTAACGCTACTCTCTGCTTTCTATATTTTAAAAGGTTCCTGCTCCTTTCAACAATCACATGGATATATAAATTGTGTTTATTGCTTCTTCCACATTCTGCCTCACTCAAAGGGACCGTGTTTTGAATCGTGCCTTCCTCAGGGGTGTATATAGTCAAAAATGGAAGCAATCAAAATCTCTCACAAAGCTTTCTTTCACAGTAAATCAGAGTATAGTCATGTGGAGTAGTGAGGGAATGTAGAAGAAGCAATAAGCACAATTTGCATATCCACGTGATCATTGAGTGTTGTCGTTTATCACCTCACTTCTTTGGGACTACTTTAGCCTTGTGGGTGAAAGTGTCTCTTTGGACCACTTGGCCACTTTTGGAAACAGGAGACTGGGATTGATGGACCTTTGTTCTGACCTAGTATGACATATGGAATGGAGGAGTAGCCTAGTGGTTAAGGCAGCAGCCTGGGGATCAGAAAAACCAGCATTCAAATCCCACTGACATTCCTTGTGACCTTGGGCAAGTCACTTACCCCTCCCTTGCATCAGATACAAACTTAGTAACATACGTAGTAGGTGACAGCAGATGAAGACCAGCACAATACATCTAGTTTGGGTACGAAGGTACCAGCGTTGTAGAGTTGTACATGCTGCTCCAGGCAGGTTACCCCTCTCCATTTAGAAGTTATTTACATTTGTTTTCACTCCATCCTCTTGCTATGTAGTGATCTTCTGTGTCTGCCCCATGCTTTTTTGAATTCCATCACTGTTTTTTCTTCCACCCTCTCTTTTGGGAAGACATTCCAGGCATCCACCACCCTTTCAATGAAAAAGTATTGCCTGATGTTGCTTTTAAATTTACCTCCTTGCAATTTAGATTGTAAGCCCTTTAGGGACAGGGAAATGCCTACAGTACCTGATTGTAACTCACCTTGATCTACTACTGGAAAGTCATGAGCTAAGTACAAATAATAAATAATGTTCTTATAAGCAGTTTTCAAAAGTCTACATTGTACCCTTTCAATTGTGTCTAGGATGAAAGAAATTGTTCTAACGAAGGTCCTCTTTGCTAGAGGACTGAATGCAAACCCTCATTTCACATGTACAAGATGAGGATTTTAACTATTTTGAGACCAAATTGAGAAGAGGGAACTGCCACGCACGGGAAGGGACACACATCCTCAGAACTTTACACTAAGGGGTATGTTTACTAAAACCCTGCTAATGTGCGCGGCCCGCTAGTGTGCGGGTGCCATATAAGGAGTGGGCGTTTCTTTCTGAAAAAGAAAAACCGGGATTTAAATATGCGCTAAGGTGCGCGGCACCCATGTGCGCCCCGCACATTAGCGCATGAGAAAGCTGCGCGGGAGGCATAAGTGGCGCGCTGATGTGCAAGCAGAAGAGCAGAGCCACAGCACAATGGTTAAGACACTGACCAATGGTGCAGGGATAAGGGGTTCAATCCCCCACAGTGCCCAAAGAAGACAGCTGGTTGAGGCATTACTTTAGGAGCCAGTTTTAAATTGGGCAGCATAAGGCGGCGCGCTGATGTGCAAGCACAGGAACAGAACCACAGCACAATAGTTAAGACACTGACCAATGGTGCAGGGATCAGGGGTTCAATCCCCCACAGTGCCCAATGAACAAGGCTGGCTGAGGCATTAAGTATTATGGGAAAGATTGCTTTAGGAGGCATTTTATTTTTATTTTAATTATCACTACTAGCAAACGCACTCTCAAAGCGTGTTAACATAAGGCGCCCCATAAGGCACATTTTAAAGTGCACTGTCCGCCAAGGCACCCTAGAATGTTGCTTATAGGGCGCTTTATAGGGTGCCGTATGAGTTACCGCAACCTCCTCCTGGAAACCATAACTGACTTAGACTTCCACCAAATTATAAACATACAAACTCACACTAAAGGTGGTACACTTGACCTTGTCCTCCTTCCTCATTCACTATTTAAACTTTTCAACCCAGACTCCTTACAATGTACTGAAATACCCTGGTCTGATCATCATCTAATTAAAATAAACTTCACTTACAACATTATCGGTGTCATAAAACACACAAGAAATGACCAAACTATAAAATTCAAGAAATTCATTGAAACTGAATTTCTAGACTCTACAATACCCCACCTTTCATCATCTCCAACAGATTTAGATGAAGCAGTCAAAAACTGGCATACCACCATCAATAATGCAGCCATAATTAACCAAAATAATAAAAAGCCAACCAATACTAAAATCAAAATCACCCCATGGTTCAACAGTACTTTAAAACATATGAAAAGAGATCTAAGAAAACTAGAAGCCAAATGGCGCAAAACCAAATCCACCATCCACAAAGAATTATATTATAACCACCTCACATTATACAAGGAAACCTTAGACAACACAAAGAAAAACTACTATGCCAGCATCCTATCAAATTCTTATAATAGACCAAGAGAACTATTCTCCATTGTTAGTAACCTAACTAATAACTCACAAACTTCCAGCAAGGAAATCACTGACATCTCAGCACAAACATTAGCTAACTATTACCATAACAAAACAAAACTACAATTCACGACTCCAGACTCTTTCCACAAACCTCATCACCCGATAGACGTATGGTCAGAATTTCACCCTATAACCAAAACATCATTAAAAAATATCATACTCTGGGGGGCGGAGCCTGATGTCCAGCGGGTTAGACGCTTCGCGCTGAAGCTCCCGAGAGGCCTACTCAGAATCCTGACTTAATACCTACCTAAACTTAATATTTTGCTCCGAACTTACCGGGGTACCTCGGGGGGGATGGCGGCCCACAAACCAGCGCGCTTAGACTTCGGGTCTCCCTCTTCTTCACACGGAAAACGCTCCAAAACAGAGTTGTCTTCCCCACAAAAGACAGTTCCACTTCGGGAAAACCCCGAAATGCAACAGGAGATCTTGGAGGAAATACGCCGTGTGAAGGAACTGGTACAGTCCAACGGAGAGGCGCTCCGAGCCATGCGGGAAGACTTCGGTGTGCTTCAAGGCCGGCTTGAAGGTCTCTCACTACGGCAGGACAACATGGCGGGGGTCCTCGACTCGCACGCGGTGCGCTTGGTGAAACTGGACAAGGCTGAGCGTCAGATACAGAATCTTCAAAAAGAGTTAGAGGATAGCAATAATCGAGCCCGTCGCAACAATGTAAGGCTCATTGGAGTACCGGAGGGGGCCGAAGCAGGAGATATAAGAGAATTCCTGGTCAAAACTCTTCCCTCCTTGCTGAAGATCACTTTTCACAGAGATCTGGAAATTGACCGAGCACATCGTGTTCCTACCAACATGGCCCTCAATCGGACGACCCCCCGGCCTATCATCTTTCGATTACTGAGATATCAACAAGTTGAGCAGATTCTAAATGCTGCTCGGGCGAATCATCATCTGGAGTTTGAAAGTCATAAAGTCTCCTTCTTCCCTGACTTGGCAAAGCCCACAGTTGACCGTCGGAAGAGACTCCTTGCTTTTCGCCCTAGACTTCAACAGCTACAGGCTCGCTTTGGCCTATTGTATCCAGCGAAGCTCCGAGTGACTCTCCATAACCAAACGAGGATCCTGATCTACTAGCAACATTTTTAGATTCCAAAGAAGCAGACCAGATGCGCTAATTCAACAACTTGGATCTGTAACCCGCCGGATCTGCCCGCCATTTTGAATGGCCCGACGCGGTGATCACCGCCTAGAACAGAGACTGCCTGGACTTTTCTTTCTGTCTATCTATAACTTTTTTGGTCTCCTATCCTTCCATGATGTGCACCTCGGTTGGATTCGGAACACGCACAACTATACAGGTTATATGTTTCAATAAGGCCTTCTCTGGGGTTTCTCCCCGCAGACACATGGTCGCCAGTAATTTCTGGGGTTCTGCTTCTTCTCTAATGCACTTCAGTGATTCTTTTTTTATATGGGGCGCTTCATTGTTTTTCATTAACTTATTTTCTATCATGTCATGTGTACAGCCATATACAGTTAATAGGAGGGACATTGTGAAATTATGTGCGTTATCATGTTCTCTTTCAGAATTTTTAACTTTTCTGAATGGCCTTATGTAAGCTCTTATCACTGAATGTAAAAGGCATCAATAGTCCAATCAAAAGAAAGAAAATCCTTAGCTATCTTAATCATGAGCATGCTGATTTAGTGTTTCTTCAGGAAACGCATTTAAACTCCGCTGAAACACTGAAACTCAATGCTAAGCCCTACATGGTGGCTGCCTACTTTCCCGCCGTTTCCAAACGGTGTGGGGTAGCCATCTTGGTTAAGAAGTCTTTGCACGCTACTGTACTGGATACTAGCTCTGATAAGGAGGGTAGATGGGCCCGTGCACACCTTAAGGTTGGAGATAGTGAAATCACGTGTATTTGTATTTATGCTCCGAATGTGGATAACCCTGCTTCAACTATAACTAGCTATCAAATCCGACAGGGGAAACAACGAAAGCAACAGTTACTGATTCTAGAACAACAGATACAAGCTGGAGAGCGTCTCCTGAAAGGTCAAAAAGAAGCCAAGCGTGTTACCGCTCTCCGCAATCCGTCGGGGGGGGGAGCTTTGTATGAATGCCCTGCATTACAGTACTACTGGAGTCGGGTCTGGGGTCGTATTCAATCTATTTTGCACTTTCAAGAGCCCCTCTCTTGGAAGATAGTGGGACTCCGCTCAGCTGCGGGGATCCCCTCTCTTCCCAAATCGGCTTACTTCCTTTTAGACTTTATGCTGGGCATAGCTATTTCTCTAATTATGAAATACTGGAAAAATAGCTCCCATCTGAGCCCCAATGAATGGTGGAATCATGTCTGTCTCTACAGTAAATATGAGCAAATACCTCGTATGTTAGCTTTTTCCGCTCAGACCCCCCACCACTTGTCTAAATGGAAGATGCTCAACGACTATGTTCAAACTGCTCAATGCTCTCATCTGACTGTTTAAATCTGTGTAAATCTCTGTCACATGATCATTCTGTATCGCAGATACTATTTCTGTTTGTTTTGATGTACAATTACGGTTGTTTATAAGCGCTCATATAATGATACTTATCAGCTTAGAGAAGCAGCATAGGGGGGGGGGGGGTAATTGGGGTTGCTTTTCCTTATTGTATGTTTGTATTTGTATCCTTTGGTGTGTTGTTTCTTTTTGCTTGTTGTAAAATGAAAATAAAAGTTTAAAAAAAAAAAAAATATCATACTCAACCTAAACACCACTACCTCTTACCTAGATCCTTGCCCAGTAATCTGGATAAAAAACACTCTCCCAATCCTTCTTTCATTCATACTCCCCATTGTCAATCTCTCACTACTCCAAGGTTACCTCCCACCCACACTTAAACACGTACAAATAAGACCAATTCTCAAGAACAGCACCCTTGATAAAACCTCACCAAAATCATATAGACCCATCTCAAGTATACCATTCTTAGCAAAAGTAATAGAAAAAACAGTACAAATACAGACGCAGGAGCACCTAGACTCATCTTACCCACTCGACGAACAGCAATATGGTTTTCGCCCAAAGGATGGAGTGGAAACACTCCTCACAGTTCTAACAGATACGCTATTAAGAGGAATCGACAATCACAAACAAGCATTCATTCTATTATTTATTGATATTTCAGCTGCTTTTGATAGCGTCCACCATACCATAATGCTCAACAGTCTGAGTCAAATAGGAATAAATGCCACAGTTCATAAATGGTTCTCCTCTTATCTTGATAATAGGACACAAAATGTACGAATAGGTAATCAAACCTCTGATTCATACAAACTGGAAACCGGTTTACCTCAAGGATCAGCGTTATCAGCACTCCTATTTAACATATACATAAAACCTGTTTGCAATATCTTTAAAAAATTTGGTGTACTCTATCATCTATACGCAGATGATATCATGATGTACATTCCGTTCACGATTCCCAACTTACCGATGCAAACTCTGTCAGATTGCTTCAATGAAGTCACATCCTGGCTAAATACCCACAATCTCCAAATAAATCACTCCAAAACTGAAGTGCTAATCGTCACCAAAAACCAATCCTATACTCCACCTACACACATAACACTTCAAAACCAAGAAATTAAAATAAAAAATGAAGTAAGATATCTAGGTGTTATTCTAGATAAACACCTTACATTAGACACCCACATTAGAAACACCACAAAGAAAATCTATTTCAAACTCAAAATCCTTAAACAACTAAGACCCCTTGTATACATACATGATTTCATCAGCATAATTCAAGCCATCATAACCCCCCACTTTGACTTCGCTAACCTAATTTTATTGGGTATAACAAAAGAAAACATTAAAAGAATTCAACTTGCCCAGAATGCAGCAGCTCGGATAATAACGAAAGTACACGCACATCAACATATAATACCAATACAAGAATCCCTTCACTGGCTGCCTATACAAAGTAGGATAGTATACAAAACATTGATAACCACATTTAAAACTCTAAACGACATGGCCCCAGTCACCCTAAGTAACCTAATCAGCAAAGAGCACTCAAAATCTACTCAAAGAAAAGGACAAACAAATAAACTAAAAACTCCCAAAGACTTCATAAAAGCAAATAAACTCACAAACAATAGAGCTTTTTCTCATGCAGCTCCAACAATCTGGAATTCCCTCCCAGATGATCTAAGATTGCTAACCGAGATCATCGAATTCCGCAAAAAAGTGAAAACCTATCTCTTTTCTAAACATTACAACAACTCAGATCATCCCTCAATAGACTTAGATAATGGCTAACCAGATTTTATCTAACAAATCCCAAATGACCTACACATACAATTCTTCATAGCTGATACTGTACTTTGAATAACGCTTAAGCCCCACATAATGTGTATTTGTACATAATGTATATAGTTTACACTGTTCTATACTGTTCTGTATTAACACTAGTTGTTTATCTTATTGTTATTTAGTCATATGATGTTTTATGTAAAACAAACTCCGATTTGTTAACTGTTGTTTATTGTGAACTGCAACTGAACTATGGAAGATGCGGTATATAAATCATTGTTAAATAAATAAAATAAATAAATAAGGTCATAGCACTGTTTTTGATGGCAGCACTGTGCAGAATAAGGAATGAAAAGCATAAGCAGGTGCGCTGACATGCAAGGAGGAGCAGCAGTGGAGCACAATGGTTAAGGCACTGACTGCTGATACAGGGTCATGAGTTTGCTCCCCAGGGTGCCTAATACGTAAGGCTGGCTGAGGCATCAGCTTTGCAATGTATGTTTTGTTTCCTGCAGCACTTTAGTTTTATTTTATTAATTGCTGCCAGCAAACACGCCCTCACGTGCCGTAATTGAAAATGCCGTATAAGGTACCCTATAAGGCACTCCATAGGGCACATTATAAAGTGCACTGTCCGCCACGGCACCCTAAAATGTCCCCTATAGGGCACCCTATAAGTTGCGTCACAGGATAATGTATAGTGCACCTTATATGGACGGGAACCATAAGGTGCCCTATAGGGCGCCCTATAAAGCACCCTCAGAGGCACCTTATGGGTACAGTACGCTGAGGGTGTTTTTGCTGGCAGCAAAAATGTACATTAAAAAGAGATAATGCTTTGGGCAGCCCTATCAAATAACCCCACTGTGGGTTTGAACCCATGACCTCTGGCTTCACAGGCAGTAAAGTAACCATTGGGCTACAGCTCTATAGCTGCTAGCAAGTCCCTGGCTGGCTGTAGAGAGCCTGCACGTCACCACACAGACAGTCTGCTGTGGTCACCAGGATAGGGTTAGCCCACCCGTACCCATGATGCACTGCACATGCAAATCAGCTGTCCACAGATAAACACAAGATGGGGTATGCACCCCCACAGCACCTCGGCCTGGTAGGGGGTACAGACCATGTGTTTTACTGGCACAGAGTAGCTACACACCGTCACATTGTGCGGGTACTGTGCTCACCCTGAGGGTGCAGTGAGGCGCCCAGCACCAGGTCCACAGCACCTTCCATGGCTGAAAGAGGCCATGATGCAGGTCCAAAGCAGTGTTAATGTGTGAGATAGGTAGTTTCTGCAGTAAACACCTTGGATATATCTGTCTGTCTCAGACAGGTGTTGCCCCTATGGAACCCTAGGAGGATTAGCACTCTCCTCCTCCAGGGCTGAGGGTGGTAAACAGGGTCTCCCATCAACAGATCCACATTCTACCTCCCTGCAATGGTGGCAGCAGAGGGGACCATCAACCCCAGTCCTGCTGGGGAAAAGACACCCTTCAGTGCAGTCAATGCAGCTCTGTACCTAACCATAACACAATAGCAGACAGACATTAGGCCTGTATATGCTAAGCTGCACCCCACCACTATCTGATATTCTCCTGCAGCAAGCCTTCAGCCACTGCACCCTGCAAGGCACTCCATCAAGACACATACCAGCTGCAAACAGTCTGCTAGTTAGTCCATAGTGCATGTTCCTGGTAGAAATGCATGCACCCAGAACTGGGATGGCAGCACACACAAGCAGATAAATCAGTAACTTGGCCCCAAAAGGAAACCAATAAATATCACATGAGAAAAACACTATATAGCACTATGGGGGTGCCTAGCCATGCTGTCATCACTGCACAGTCAGGGTGAGAGTGATCTCCCAGCAGGACATACTGAGGTCACCCTGTCTGTGTAAGTGGTGGCCGGGCACTAAAATGTCCCAGTCAGTGCCCTATGCCCTGTGCAGATGCACCCTGGCCAGGCCACCCTGTCCGGGCTATACCCATGGTACCTTGCTCCTCATTATGCACATTGGCAGGCCAATACTGGCAACAGTGCTGGCAGTGTGGGCTGTGGAAGGTGTTTGCAGCCACCACACACTGTATAAACAGACACACACTCCGACACCTATGCCAGCATTGTGCTACTATAGAGGAGTTCAGCAGCCATGCCCACCACACCAGTCCTGGGCACAGTACAGGCATGGATATGGTACGCAATACTGTTGGGGGTCACTCCCCAGGGTGGTAAACACTGTCAGAGACCAGACCTGAAGCACACACCGTAGACATCAGAATGATTGTTGTGATGGAGCTCAATCAGCAAACTGTGCTTAACATAGGAATTTCTATCTGCCAGTACTCATAGCAAACGTTTGAGAGCTGTGTACCGTATACCCAGGTTTAGGGTTGCATTGCTAAGGTATGCAAGTGCTAGTATTGGGAGAGGCATGCGTAGACCCTTCCAAAAATCATTTCTTTTTTTTGGAGCTTTCCTGGGAGTGTTTTTTATTGTTGCCCATTGATATCACTGTTTCCCAGCTGGATTATAATTTTTTGGAATTTTGTTGTGGTCATTTTCAATTTTTATTTGCTATTTTGTTCTGTGCACAGGTATCACACTGCTCACGTTTTGTAGGTTTCCCCGGTTTTGCTGTACATTGCTGACGGAAATGGTTTCTCTTCCCTTTAAATCTGCTCTAACGCGAGGTTTTCACTCGCGGTATTTTTTAGCTGGAATTTCAGCCCCGCTCCTGTGCGGGGAGCCTCTCCCCTCCCACTCTCCACCCATTGACCCCGTCCCTCTGCCCCTCGGGAGCCTTCCTCCGCCCTCGGAATGCCTTTCCACGCCTCTATCGCACTTCAGCGTGCCGCGCACTTGTGCGGGCCCATTAGTGCAGCGCGCACATGTGCGGGGCACAAAAACGCACTATTAGTGTGCGCTAAGGTACCTTAGCGCATGCTCAAGGGCGCCCCGCACAATTGTGCGGTTTAGTAAACATACCCCTAAGTCTGTGCTCTGAGAGAGCTGTGCAGTCTCCATGCTGCTAGATGACATCACTGATCAGTCCTTTTATGTTCAGAAAACGTGTAGTTATGCACCTGTAGCAGGTGTTCTCCATGAACAGCAGGAATAAGTCCTCACATATGAGTGATGTCACTGCCGGAGAACCACACAGAATGCTCCCCAGCTTCCAAATTTTGGAAGCTTCTAGGAGGTGAACAGCACATGCGCGTCTGTCTTCTCCACCCACCACAACACCATATTCTCCAGTAAGATAACAGAGCAGGAGCCAAAGACAACTCCCCGGGGAGGTGGGAGGGTTGTGAGGACTTATTCCTGCTGTTCATGGAACACACCTGCTACAGGTGAGTGACTACGCATGAAACAGCAGGATATAAGTCCTCATGTCTGGGACTCCCAGGCTACTGAAACCCAAGGAGATAAGCAGCCCAACCTGGCAATGAGAAATGGAGAAGTCAGGAAGACCAGAGTCCCACCGAGGGACTCATCTGGTTCAGTATCCTCAGCAGACATACGTACAACCTGAGGGGATTTTGAACAGGTAGCCTGAGTGCACAGAAGGGCTGGTGGGTAGGAGTTGACTCTTAAGATCTAAAGAGATGCAGGAGCACAGCCTAGCCAAATGCACTGTCCCGTCAGGAATCCCCATCAAGACAGTAATGGGCCACAAAGGTATGGACTGAAGACCATGTCGCAACCCAACAGATTTCCTCTGTGGAAATAGAATTGAGGTTGGCTACATATATAGCCATCGCATGGACACTGTAAGCTGTGACATGACCCTCCAGGCTCGGACCAGCCAAGAAGTATGTGTGGGTGTTGCAGTCTGTGAGCCAGAGGAATAGCATACGCTTTTAAAGCAGCAGCCCCCAGTCTATTGGGGTCAAAGGAGACAAATAGCTGGGATGATTGATGGTGCACCTTCTTGCACTCCCAAGTAGAACGTCAATGCATCCTTGCAATCCAGCGTGTACAATCTCACCTCTCCACGATTGGCGTGAAGTCAGGGAAAGAGTGTTGGAAGAACGATGGACTGGTTGAGGTGAAAAGTCAAGACCACCTTTGGCAGAAACAGAGGGTGCATGCAGAGCACCACCCTGTTCTGGTAAAACTTGGTATACGGAGGCTGTGCGACCAGTGCATGGAGCTCACTAGCACGCCGGGATAACATGACAGTCACCAGGAAGAGGACATTCCAGGTTATCAACTTCAGAGGGCACACGTCCAGAAGCTTGAGCGGAGCCCATATGAGCTGGCCGGACCACATTCAGGTCCCAGGCAGCCAGAGGGGGCTTGATCAGAGGCTTCAAAAGAAGCAAGTCCCACATGAAGAGGATGAGCAGACATTAGCTTCTCCCCACAGCCACAATGGAATGCTTCTATCACACTGAGGTGAACACGCACCGAGTTGGACTTGAGCCCAGAATCGGAGCGGTGCAGAAGATACTCCAACAACTGGTCCATAGGGCAGGTAAAGGGGTCCAGCACCCGATCAGTGTACCAGATGGCAAACTGCTGCCACTTTAACACATTGACTCCTTGCAAGATGCCAGGAGGATTTTGATAATGCCCTCACGAATGGTGAGCTCTGCGAGGGCTACCCACTCAGCATCCACGCCTTGAGCAGATGTTGGGATGCAACAAGGAGCTACTCTCCTGAGAAATGAGATCCGGATCAGAGCCCAGGCAGAGAGGCTCCCTCTGTGAGAGCTGCAGCAGTAACGGGAACCATGATTGTCAGGGCCAGTAGGGGGCAAAGAGAATCATGAATCCCCCCTCGACCTGGAGCTTCAGGAGCATCTTCATGATAAATGGTATCGAGACATAGGTGTAGAGCAGGTCCATTCCACAGTGTTGGCCAGCCTCTAAGAGCAGAACCAAGCTACCTGCACATTCTGCACTGTAGAAAAGAGGTCCACCACAAGGGTTGCCCACTCCAGGAAGGTCCACTCCACCACACCCCTCCTGCGGCTCCACTCATGTGGCTGAAGCACTTGGCTGAGGTGATCCACTAGGCCGTTGCTCTTACAAGGCAGACACATTGCCCTGAGGTCCATGCCGTGGAGCAGTGCAAACTTCCAGAGGCAAACAGCCTCCCAAACTCACAGAATGCAACACCCATGCATACTTCTTGGCTGGTCCGAGCCTTATTAGAAATTGTATACTTGGAAGGCTTTTGCTTCCAAGAAGAAAATTAATCCATGAAGTCTGAAGGTTAGTGTGAACTATTGGAAAAACATAACGTACAACATCCAAACAGCAATCTGGAGTGGTGGTTTCAACCCGCACCACTCCAGATTGCTGGGGTATGAGCCCATGGCCCCCTGCTTGTTTACATAGCACATAGCACTTGCCTGTCAATCTGGATCAGGGCCACTTGATTTACCAAGTGTGCTCAGAAGGCACGGAGAGCAATTGCAATGGGCCAGAACTTGAGGAAGTTAATCTGGTGGAGACACTCACTCTTGAACCACAGGCCCTAGGCACAGAGACCTTTCAGGTGTGCACCCCAGCTGAGCTTACAGGCATCCAATGTGAGCAGCCTGCAGTGTGCTGCTGGTTGGAACAGGAGGCCCCAGCGCATGTTTTTGGGTACAAGTCACCACTCCAGCGAGGTGCAGTGACAACCACCTTGTCCCGCAGGCGGCTTCAGGCTTGCTGCCATTGTGTTCGCAAAGTTCACTGAGCTTGCTGCATGTGGAGGCAGGCCTGGGGGATGATATGCATCGTGACCCATGGGTTGCAGTGTGGCACTGGTGCTGCAATGCGCCCACCACATCCTTGAGAAGTTGCAGGCGGTCCGCCAGCAGAAATGCTGTTGCCCCTGCTTAAATGGGGGCATTTCCTGTTATGCACGAGACAGTTAATGCCCTCATTTACCTTCCTGACACTCAGTGCACCAGCAGGCTCAGCTTTAACAGAGCCGTGGGAAAGAAGGAAAATGCCGTTCTTTCTGACGGCTCTGCAGAAGTGAACTGGGGCACAGGACTTTGAGCCTCCCTAGTTCCCTCTGAAGTCGGTCAGTCAGGCATTTGGCCTCCAGAGGTGCGGGGCTATGAGCGGGCAACATAATGGATGGGCTGGCCTTGATTACCAAAGAGCTCAAGTTTAGTTTCATCTGGCCACAGAACATTTTCCCAGAAGGATTGTGGTCTCGGGCAAAGATCAGGAGTGCATTTTTATGTCTGACTTTGAGCACTGGGAACTTCCTTGGCCTTCACCTGTGAAATCCCTCTTTGTTTAGTGCGCGGCATGTGGTGCGGGTTGAAACCGCCACTCCAGATTGCTGTTTGGATGTTGTACGTTATGTTTTTCCAATAGTTCACACTAACCTTCAGACTTCATGGATTAATTTTCTTCTTCCCACCACATCCTGGGAGGTTCCATGAGCCGAAAACCTCTTAATAACATTGCACACTATAGACATAGGAATCCCAAGGTCTTTGGAGATCACCTTGTACCTCTTTGAAGTTTGGTGATAACAGCTTTTCTGTCTCAGGCAGCTCTCTCATCGTCACCATTGTGAAAATGGAACAGGGAGTGAATGTGGCCATTTTTAACATTAGAGCCATCATTCATTGGTTGATTCAAGTCATGTGAGTACTGACAATTGATCATAGATGTGCCTAATTTTACTGTAATGGGAATGTGGTTCTTTTTTTCAAACTGATTTGTTTATAAGGGTGACAATAATCATGTCCTGGCAGTGCCCCAGTTTTTATACTATTTTCTTTGTTAATTGGTCTCGTTTTATTTGATTCTTTAATTTGGCAAATATGTGTGCATATAAGGTCCAAAGCCATTTCACTAGCCACTTTTTTTTTAGGAGATATTGGACATTAAGGGATTGAACTGTAAGGGTGCCAATAATGTTGACCACAAGTGTAAATATACCTATATATTCATATGTTTAAATATTGCTGGCTTTCATAGCTTATTGAGGGGATGGGGCCTTACTGTTCATGAAAGTGAGATGACTGCCTCTTAAAAAAACCGATATCATCTTGATTTATTGTGGGCTGTATGCTGGATTGTCATAAGGATGACGGATGAGAGTTTTATTGAAGTGCAGTGCTTTGTCCATCAGATATGGATCAATGAGTGAGAAAACTGCACACTACAGTATATGAATGTAGTTCTGATGTTATAAATTTACAGATTGTTAGTACTGACATTTCTAATTATATGAAAGTTCGGATTTTTAAGATGATCTCTTTATGTACTCATATAAAAATTGAAGTGGGACAGATGATGATAGTAATATGATATGTGTGGTATGAATACCTGCCTATGGCTTGCTCTCCCAAGGTCTTTTAATCAAATTTGATGTTTGATAATGGCTGGAGACTCTTAGGACTGTATTGTGCTTTATAAGAGAGACAGAGGTGCCTAGATGCCTTTATGAAATACACTCACAAAACTCTAATGCAGAAATCCTCTCAGAAAAATGTATACCTGCTCCAACAGTGTAAATGAGTGCATGTAATCATACCTTTTATAAAATGTGTACACATAGCATCTCCACTCAAACTACACCCTGGGGAATGACTGTGCATAGCATACTTCTAAGTATGCACCATGTGTGTCTTCAGCCAAGCAAGTTTAAAACAGCTCCTTGCACACTTTGTATAATTCCACCATATGTATTATGCAAGCAGTGAATGTTTTACTTGAGTAAATATGCACTAAACTAGAAGGAAAAAAATTACATCTTTGGTGCCTTATTAGAAATTGTATACTTGGAAGGCTTTTGCTTGGCTGCATTGGCAGAACTCTCCTATTGTCTTTCAGTAAGACCCTGACAAAAGGCAGTGAGCCTATTACAATTGTGAGCCTGCTTTCATAGTAACCCCTCAAAAGAAAGCATAGTTACTCACCTGTAGAAGGTGTTCTCTGTGGATAGCAGGAATAGGTTTTCACGTATGGGTGGTGTCACCAAGGGAGCCCAACAGGAAACGCTCCCCAGCTTCCTGAGGAGGCTTTTGGGAGATACACTGCACTTGTCATCTCACCCCCGCAACACCATATTCTCCAGTATGATCACATAGCAGCAGCCAAAAAGGCAATTCCCTGGGGAGGTGGGAGGGTTGTGAGGACTTAGTCCTGCTATTCACAGAGAACACCTGCTACAGGTGAGTAACTACACTTTCTCTGTAAACAAGCAGGAAATAAGTCCACATGTATGGGACACCCAAGCTCCAGGCTACCAGACCCCAAGGAGAAAGAATAGCCCAATGGCGCTTCAAGAACTGGAAGAACCAGGAAGATCAGAGAGGTAGTCCCACCAAGGGACTCATCTGATGCAGTAGCCACAGTTGACATCAACCAAGGGAATTTGAGCATGTAGACTGGACAGACATATTTCCTCTGCGGAAACAGAATGGAGGTTGACTACTGATTAAGTCATTGTACAAACATTGTGAACCATAATATGGTCCACAAGACTCATACCAGCCAAGGAATATGCATGGGCGATGCAATCAGTGAACTAGAGGGATAGTATATGCTTCGAAACAGTGACACCCAGCCTATTGGGGTCAAAGGAGACAAGAACAGAGGATTGATGATGCACCTTCATACGCTCCAGGTAGAAGGCCAACACATGCTTGCAATCCAGCGTGTACAATGCTGCTTCACCGCGATTAGTGTGAGGCCAGGGAAATGCTGTTAGGATAATGAACTGGTTGAGGTGGGATGCTTCGACCATTTTTGGCAGAAAATAGGGGTGCATACAGAGCACCACCTGGCTCTGGTGAAACCTGGTGTGTGACCAGATCCTGGAGCTCGCTCACACGTCGGGCCAATGTGACAGCCACCAGGAAGAGAACCTCACAAGTCAAGAACTTCAGAGGGTATGCATCCAGCAGCTCAATAGGAGCTCACATGAGCTGGCCGAGGACCTTGTTCAGAAGCCAAGTGACTGTAGGGCGCTTGACTGGAGACTTCAAAAGAAGTAATCCCCACATGAATCAGCTTACCAGAGGTTATGCGACACAGGCTTCCCTTTGCAGCCAAGATGGAAAGCTCCTATTGCACTGAGGTGAACACACACAGAGTTAGACTTGAGCCCAGAATTAGAGAGGAGAGGTACAAGAGGTACTCCAACAGCTGGTCCAGCGCCCGACCAGCGCACCAGATGACAAACTGCTGCCATTTAAACAAATAGACCTTATGTGTCGACTCCTTATGGGATGCCAGCAGATCTCAGTAACTCCTTCAGGAAGGGTGAACTCCTTGAGGGCTACCTACTCAGCATTCATGCTATAAGCACCAGGGAGCAGATGCTGGGATGCAACAAGGAGTCACTTTCGTACGAGATGAGGTCTGGGTCACAGCCCAGACGATGAGGTTCCTCTGCGAGAGCTGCAGCAGTAGCAGGAACTATGAGTGCCTCTCAGCCTGGAGCTTCAGGAGCATCTTCACGATGAGCAGAATCGGGGAGGTAGGCATTGAGCAGACCTTCCTGCCAGTGGAGAAGGAACGCATCCAGAGCCAAGCGATTGCCGGCCAGCCTCTGAGAGCAGAACCGAGCTACCTGGACATTCTATGCCATAGTGAAGAGGTCCATGTCGGGGGTGCCCCACTCCCAGAAGATCCAGTCCACCCACTCCCTCTTGAAGGAACATTCGTATGGCTGAAGAACCTGGCTGTGGCGATCCATTAGGCCGTTGCTCTCTTCAGGCAAATACATCGCACTGAGATCAATGCCATAGAGCACAGCAAACTTCAGAGGCAAACAGCCTCCCAACACAGGAGGCATGAGCCTGTATCCCCTTGCTTGTTCACATAGAACATGACCACCTGGTTGTCCACCTGGATCTACTACTACTACTACTGAACATATGTATAGCACTACAAGACATACGCAGCACTGCACCGACACATAAAAGACGGTCCCTGCTCATCAGAGCTTATGATCTAGTCAAGATAGACAACACAGTAACTGTAGACATGGGATACATCTAGGGAGAATGGTAAGGAAACACAAAGGAGATCAGGTGAGCCAAAAGCAACAGCGAAGAGGCGAGTTTTAGGCCTGGATTTGAAAAGTGTCAGAGAAGGTGCCTGATGTACAGACTCAGGTAGTTTGTCCAGGCATAAGGAGCAGCAAGGTGAAGGAGCAAAGTCTGGAGTTAGCAACTGAAGAGAAGGACACAGATAGAAGTGATTTGCCAGAAGAGCAGAGTTCTCAAGGAGGGGTGTGGGGAGAGATAAGAGAGGAAAGGTAGTGAGGAGCTGCAGAATGAATGCACAATGGGATCAGGACCAGGTGAAAGGCACAGAGAGCATTAGCAATGGCCCAGAGCTCGAGGAACTTGATCTGATGGAGGCTCTTGCTCTACAGACCCTGGATGTGGAGACAATCCAGATATGCGCTCCAGCTGAGCTTGGAGATATCTACGTGAGCAGCCTGCAGGGTGCTGCTGGTTGGAATGGGAGGCCCCGACGGAAGTTCCTGGGCACGAGCAACCACTCCAGGGACTGTACGAGTGGCGCAGTGACCACAACCCTGTCCCGCAGGTGGCCTGAGACTTGCTTCCATTGTGTTTGCGAAGTACATTGAACCTGCCGCATGAGGAGGTGGGCCTGAGGAGTGACATGCACTGTGGCCACTATGTGTCTGAGGGCTCTCAGCAGCCCACAGGCCATGGTGTGGTGCTGGTGCTGCAACATGCCCACTCCTTCGATGAGGAGCTGCAGGTGGTCCGCTGGCAGAAAGGCTCTCACCCGAGTGGTATTGAGGACGGCCTCGATGAACTCCAGCTGCTGTATCGGCTGGAGATGGGACTTCGGATAGTTGATCATAAAGCCAAGCCCTTCGAGCACCTGAATGGTGAGCTTGGTGGAATGCTGTACGCTGGCTGGTGTGGGACCCTTTATGAGCCAGTCATCCAGGTATGGGAAGACAAAGACCCCCAGGGTCCAAAGGAAGGTGGCCACAACCGTCAGGCACTTTGTAAAGACCCTGGAGGCTGCGACCAGCCTGAAGGGTAGCACTCAGTATTGATAGTGCTGGCCGCCCAGCATGAACTGAAGATACTGTCTGTGATGTGGGTGGATCAGAATATGCACGTACGCATCCTTCAGATCTAAGGAACATAGCCAGTCATATTGTAGGAGGAAAGAGAGCAGTGACCCCATCGAGACCATTTTGAACTTCTAGTGCACTAAGACCATTTGAGGTTCTACAGATTCAGAATGGGGCAGAACCTGCAGGTCTTTTTGGGGACTAGGAAGTATCTGGAATAAAAGCCCTGCCTGATCTGGGCCGGGGAACTGACTCAATGGTAAGGTTGGCCAGCAGGGCCATGACCTTGGTCTGCAGGAGGCTCCAGTACACAGGGTCCATGGGGTACTCCCTGGGATTGTAAGGGGTTGGGCAGCTGGGTGAAATGCAACCGATAGGTGCTATGAATGATCTGCAGCACCCAGGTGTAAAAAGGGGACGAAAGGCCACCGTTGAGCAAAGTGGATGAGCTGCCCCCCGACCTGCAGGGGACCTCAGTTGGCTGGCTGTGCTCCTGAAGACTGTCAAAAACCCACACCCGGCTTGGGCAGGGGAGTGGGGTGGGCTGTGCCTTTGAAGATTTCTTCCTGTGCTGTGAGTGGGGAGCTTGAGCCTTAGGCTACATCTACAGCTGGGATGGAAAGTACCACCACAGACATGGAAGAAAGCCTTTTTGGCTTGTTGTTTCTTTCACACGGGCTCTGCAGTCTTTCTGGAGGGCCTAGTGAAGGTCACCTGCTCCTTTTGCAGCTCCTTGGCCTTTTCCTCCACAGGCTTGCCTAAGAGGTTCTTACCCCAACAGCGGACATTGGCAATCTTGTCCTGGACCCACTGTCTCAGGTCAGAGGACTGCAACCAGGCCTTCTGCTGCACAGAGATACCCACGGACGCCACTCTACCGGCAGATTTGAAGGCATCGTAGGCACCCTGGACCATAAATTTCAAGCAATCCTTGCCATGAGCTAAAAGGTCTATGACTCGTGGCTGTCTTCAGGAATAAAGGAAGCAAAGTACTCGATGTCCAGCATGACATTCTTGAAGAACATGGACATATAAATCTGATAGGCCAGGATCCGGGTATATCAGCATGGAACCCTGGCAGGACCTCTCCTCCCACATGGCACTCTTTGCCCCCTTCACAATAGATCTGACCACAGTGGAATTGTGGGGCAATTGAGGCTTCTCAAACCCCGGGCTTTTTGGACCTGGTACAGGGAATCAAGCCAGCGGATGATGGTTGGAAGCGTAAGCAGTGCCTCCCACAGCCATAGTAGTAGCCTCTGCAGGACATGGTTGACAGGAACCATCACCGCCTCATGGGGGGGCTGAGAGGTATTGGAGGATTTCCAGTTCCTCCAAACTCGGTGCCTCTTCAGATTCCAGAGAAAAGGGTTGGCCTTGGCCTGGTCCTGAACAAAATCCTGGAAGAATATGTCTTCCTGGGATGACCTCTGCCAATCTGGAGGGGGTGATGAGTCAGACGGGAGATCTTGGGCCTGAAGCTCCGACATCATTGATTCCGCCTTGGTTTCCCATTCCGATTCGGACTCCAAGAGGATGTAGAAGTAATGCCAAGTCTCCTGCGAATGCTGACTGTGCGACTCAGGAGAGAGTAGATGTTGATGGTCCCCCTTGCGCCCAGCATGCCGATGGCGATGCCCCAGGGCCTTGGACTAAAAAACTGGAGAAGGAGATGGCTTCGACCACCAGAGTTGATATCGATCTCCCACCCAATGTCCCAGCCGTGATGAGCAGGGCATTGGTCTCTAGGATAGGCTGGAAGGAGTGCGGTGATAATGTGCTCTGCACCGTGAAGCTTGTGTTTGGCAGGGCTTCCACCACTGCCAAGTGAGCTTCTAAGGCTTGTAAGCCTCCTCCAGAACCACCACCGATGAGGACATCGATGCCGTAGACATCACCAGTGACCCCTTGGGTGGGGACTCAACGATTATCGGAGCATCAGGAGATACTTGGCTGCCCTCCTGGGCACAAGGAGTGGACTCCGCTATCCAGGTCAGATCCTCCTACTGGGGAAGCTTGGTGGCTGCTCCTGGCCCTCGTTATCCATCTTGCACAGAGGGGCTGCGGTGGCGCTGCAAACGGATCTTCTCTTTGTGCTCCCCTACCTGAAATAGCGGTATAAAGAACACACAAATAAATAAATAAACTCTGCAGAGGGTCGCCCCTCTCCACTCAAATTCTTCTGCTCTGGACTGAGCCCTCTGCTCTTTTCCCTTGGCCATCTCAAGCATGGACGAGGGGGTCAGGGCTGAAGATGCTGAATCAGATGAGCCAAAGAGGGACTCCGTCTGCTTTTCCCAATCCTTCAGCCCTTGACGCGTCATCTGCAAGCAGAGCTCGCAGGATGCCAGCTGGTGATCAGGTTCAAGACATTGCAAGCACTAAATTATGGTGGTAGGCAGCAGAAATTGTCTTGCCACATTTAGTGTATTTTTTAAAGCTGCTAACCAGCTTAGACATGCCATCAAATACTGCCTCAGCAAAATCAAATTGAAAAACAGCTGTGGACAGGAAAATGTCTCCAAAGGGGAAAAACACCCAAAAGATACAAAAAATCTACAAAAAAACACCCAATGGATAAGAAAAAAGCTAACCGACGACAGGTAGGTAAAAAAACAAGCAAAGGTTCAGCCACAAGGGAAAGAAATTCTAACTTTTTTCCAGACTGCAGGCACACATCCTAAGGGCTCTGTGGAAAAAGACTGGAGAATATGGTGCTGTGGTAGGTAGGAAGGTAGATGTGCATGCGCAGAGTACCCCTCAGAATGGAAGCTGGGCAGCGTTCCATATGGAGCTCTATCGGTGACGTCACCCATATGCGAAGACTTATTTCCTGCTTGTCTCCAAAGAAAAAAACGTTACCCTTTCACATATCCCAGTTTATTATCCCTGAAGATACACACATTCTCACACCCCTTGATATTCCCTAGATTACCTCTTTTCTTCCCCTGTCCTGAAGATCTGACTCAATACAGTAGAACCTTCCTTTTAACAAACATTTTGTTATGAAGCATAGCTACACACATTTCCTGTATCAGAAGAAAAATGTATACGTATTTACCCATTTTAGAATAGTAAATCATTAAAGGCAGACAAATTTATATATTTCATAGAACCAGGACTTTGAGGAGGCACGCAGCATAAGAACATAAGATATGCCATACTGGGTCAGACCAAGGTCCATCAAGTCCAGCATCTTGTTTCCAACAGTGGCCAATCTAGGTCATAAGTACCTAGCAGTTTCCCCAAAAGACACGGGTTTCACAATGCTTGTATTGGGTCAAGCAGTGTTATCCTGGGTCCATTTTAATAATGGTTTATGGACCTTTCCTCCAGGAACTTCTCCAAATCTTTTTTAAACTCAGCTACACTAACACCTTTTTCATTTCCTGTTAAAATTGACCCATGGTCTTCATGTATTAATGAAAGAGCCCTGCATAGGAGTACAGGCACCTTTTTTTCTAGAAAAGGTACATTGCACAGAACCCCCTTCCCTCCCTTTGCATGCTTTTAAGAGGATCTGCGGAATGGAACTCTGTTTATGGGTTTCTAGATTAGTGCGCTCATAAATAACTCACACGGATACATACAGTACTGTATATACAGAACTCCGTGTTTTGGTCCTTTATTGTGCAGTTTAAGGCAAATAAAAGTTATTGTCCCAATTTTTTATTTTTTTTTTTACAAAATCGTAATATATATATAAAATATATATATATTTATATATATACTTATGTATAAGTATATAGACATTTTTTCTACACAAAAGCAGAAGTTAAATTCCAAGCAAAAACAGTTTATAGAAGACAAAGGGAGTTTTCCAAGATGATGTGATAAGAGAAACAAGAACAGTTACTTGCATAGAATAAAGGTCTCCCTGGAGATTGCTTGGATGTGGTCGTTTTTTAAAGGGTTGCCTAGATCTCACGCACATTTTCACGTGCATTGTTCAAACCTATTTTACTAAGTAAGGCACATGCATACTTTATAAGATAAGGGCATAAGTGGTCAAAAGCATGCGTTAAACTAGGCGTGAACACTTTCACCAGCCCTAAGGCAGATGTAAATGCCGGCACTTAGAATTTTCAAGTATGCGCAGTATTTTAGAACTTACATGTGTAAATTTGCACTCCGCCCAAACTCCAACCCGGTGCACACCCACAATGGAAGTACACGCCATCTTACAGCCCATACTTACAGAATAGCGATCAGCGGCATTACATGCCCAAGTGGCTGTTTACACATGGAAGCCATTCAAATACCATGCCTTCCACATGTAAACACATGACTAAATCTAGGCAACCCTGATAAAATTGCCCTCGTTGTGCTTAAATCCTGCCATCCATTCCAAAAACATAAAACACTGCTCCCACTAACCCTCCCCAATAAAAATTGTTCACCAAACATGAAACCTGCTCTGCATCTAGTTTCAGGATGCCTGTAAGGTCCTGCATATGGCAAATGCAGCAAAGCATTCTGCAAGCTCTACAGACTACCCAGAATGCCCTGGCATACACAGTGCACAGCCCCTGGAGGATATTTGGTATATTCAGGAATCACACCAGTGGAGACTTGCGTTTCAGCTTTGTGTGAGAGATGTTAAACATACAGCGCTGTATGGGTCTATGAAAAAGGGTCCATGCTAAAAAGTAATGCTTCAGGCTCATAAGCCAGCCTTTCTGTACAGCCAAAAATGAACAGGCTTGGATTAAAAATAAAAAGGCAATTAAAAAATAAAATACCTATATTATTTACAAACTACAGGTTTTGCTGTTCAAAAGGAGTGTAAATGTGTTTCTGGAGGAGGTGGTGGTCTCTTCTGTGGGATAATTCAAGGACTGGTTTTCTTCTTAGGATATGAGTCCAGACAAATTCTCACCACTGTTCAGACTGTAAATCGGTGATCAAGATTATGGTAAACGTTCCATCATTTCTGTGTCCACTTAGATAGTACTGCATCTGCTTCAACCCAATGACGTTGCTTCCTTACCTTAGAGTTTTATTTTGAGCTGTTTGCTCTTTTAATACTTTATTGTAAAATGGCTGATGAGGAGAAATCATGCACAATGATGTTCTTTTAATCAAAAAGGAGATAAAAGCTCTAAGCATATATAGTCCAAATCATTCTCCCAGCATTAATCCAAGTGCAGAATTGCAGTAGCTGGTGATAGAAGCAGCCAAGGGCCTCAGGGGTCATTCCTGAAGGAGGCCACAACTCGTTCAGCTGCTCAAAGAAGTCACCTTTTATACCAGCTGAACTGAGGAGCTTGTCTGTGCTGTAAGACTCGGAGGAGCCTTTTTCACCTGCCCAACAAAAAATGATGGGATATATTTCTGAAGGCAAACCATATCTTAAATGTTCATATCTTCTTATTTTGGGATCCAGTATAGTGCAAAGTTAAGCAAAACCATGGGCATCACTGTACAATTTTGCAAGACTAGTGGTTACAGTTAAGGCAAGACAACTGAAGGCTCAGCATCTCTTCCGTTCATGCATTTCTACACACTGCAGGCACTTGGAAACGTCACGTGTTAAACCTTCTATTCTTCAACTTTCCTTCGGACTCTTAAAAGGCACTGGTCCTTCCTGGAGAGCTCATACCAACAGAGTCTAGAAACTCTCTTCACATTAAGGCCTCTCTGACAGAAAGGGACTTAATGGTAACTAGTATACCAATAAGAATCCAGTCTTTCAAAAACATGCCTTGCCTAATACAATACTATGAAATCTTTATATTTTACAGTTCACAACCTTGTTTGTTATTGGATCTCCCTGTAGCTCCAAAGAACCATGCAGACTGAGAGACCACATAAAAATCATACTTCTTTTCAACATTCAAGCAAGAAAGGCTTTTCTGGAGAACATTTCTTTTGAAGGTTGGGGGAATAGACACTTTGATCTGTACAGTTTCCAGGTGTTAAAACATCTG
The DNA here is from genome assembly GCA_033557465.1 of Ichthyophis bannanicus. Lineage (NCBI taxonomy): Eukaryota > Metazoa > Chordata > Amphibia > Gymnophiona > Ichthyophiidae > Ichthyophis > Ichthyophis bannanicus. The sequence goes on along the minus strand of CM066033.1, from coordinate 733,896,176 downwards.
GTTCGCGGGTACCTTCAATCACTTCATTCTGTTTTCCTGGAAGTCATTTTGGGTGTCCTGGAATGCCCTGGTGTCGGAATGTCTCAAGGAGAAAAGACTGAAGGCTGTAGGATATGACTCCTATTGCATGGTCCAGGCACTTGGGAGCAAAGGCCCAGGGCAGGAGCCAGGTGACCTCCTGGAAGGCCACATTTGATGTGATTTGAAAGTCATAAGTGAATCTTAGTGCTGCGACCTGGCGAGACAGAAAGCAAGGGAATTGTCAAAATGAGAACCCATGTGCTCAGGGTAGAAAGCACTTAAGACTGGATTCATGTCCATAACAGGGTAAGATCATGGTGTCACAGGTCATAAGTTCATTGGTTCCTCTTCTTCCATTGGTTCATCCTGAGATCTAGAGAAAAGAAGAAGAAATGGTTAAAGTCTGAATGGAAGAGTAACTGGAGCTCTAGAGTAAAGAGAAATGAATGGCATGAGGAGTTAGGGTCGGGTGGGGGGGGGGGAAGAAAGTCAACCTCAGCATTAGGTAAAATAAAGCAAGTTAGGTAAAACACATCACATATCGAGAGCTATTTTATGATGACATGATGCCCTGGCAGGTAAGTGCTAGATATGTACTATTTTATAAAGAAAAAGTAGGAGCCTACTTGCCTTAATAAAATATTAGTGTTTGTGGCAGAGGACACACCTTGAATATGGGTGCAATTGCTCAACTCTACTAGTGAGGAGATGCAAATGTTCACACTACCTAAATGCATGCACATGTGTAGACTCAGGTATTTTAAAAACTACATGTGTATGTGCGAACTCCGCCCATGCTCCCCAGGCAGCACCCCCAGCTATACTTACTGGCAAAGAATGCGCCTTCATGCCAAAGTGTGCACTTTTACACCCATCAGTATTTTATAAGATCATTTATACACCTGCACCTCTATAGCAAGCTTCTTTTCAAAGTCTCTCTTGGCCTTTTCCATTTAATCAGTTAGTGCCCATACTCATCTCTCTTTTCTTCATTAGGCCTGCTTTCCCATTTCTGGAAGAAACTGTATTGGCTTTAATTGCCTCTTTCTCCTCACCATTAGACCATCCTTGAAGTCAATTGGTCTTCTTTCAACCTTTTTTTAATGCATAAATATTTTATATCTCTGCTTCCAAAATGGTATTTTTAATTATACAGGGTGGCCCAAAAAGAGTGAGAACATCTCGTAGCATATAAATTATTAAAAAATTCAAAAAGACAGATGTAAATGATTGACAAATTTTTAAAAAAAGATGGCGATCGGAAATTGTCAAAATAAAGACGTTATATAGCTAAAAAAGGTAAATAAGTAAACTATTTAAGCTTCTAATTTACAAGATGTTCTCACTTTTTTTGGGCCACCCTGTATGTTTATGCCTCATGCAAATTACTGACCCTGTAGCTGCTCCTTATTCGATTTTTTTTCTAAAAATGTCCTCATTTTATTATTGTCTTCCTTTTTAAAATGAAATGCCACATCACTCACTTTCTCTAGTCTTTCCTTCAACTGATTATGACAATTTTGATCACACTGTAAGGTGACATTTTACTTAACAGACAATGTCTTTTCTTTGAGTCCTCCTAGAGCAATCCAGACAAATAGATTGTGTTCCCCTACCAGCAGATTGGTGGAGACAAAGACCAATGAAAAGCCCAAGTTTCAATGACATCACTCCATGCCTCTGTCAGCCTCAACCACCAAAGGTCCCTTCAGTATTTGTCCAAAAGCATAAGAGAGATACAGAGCAAGCCTAACACAACTTCAACGTGGGCAACAAAGAGTACTGAATAGTAGAGAACTATGTACAGGAAAGCAGAACAGAAGAAAATGAGCCTGCAAAGCCAAGTACAAATTATTGTGGACCCAAGGGTACCGTAGCAGAAAGAACAAAGCAATACAGATCTAAGGACTGGCCCTGGGCTGGTCTAGCAGGACTCAAGGAAAGGACAATATCTGGTAAGGAAAGGATAATATCTGGTAAGTAAAATGTCACCTTCCAAATCGTCCTGCTAGACCAATCCAGACAAGTGGGATGTATCAAAGCTATAATATCACTGGGTGGGAAGAAGTCACAGCAGCTCGCAAAACTGTTGAGCCGAAGGCCTTGTCCACCTGTGCATGGACATCCAAGCAGTAATGCTTGACAAAAGTGGAAAGAGATGCCCACGAATTTGCCTGACAAATGTCTGCAGAGGCCACAGAGCTCCGCTCCGCTCACGAGGACACTTGTGTTTGGGTAGAATGGGCACGTAACCCCTCCGGTACTGGACGATTCTGTAACAGATATGCAGAGGTGATAGCCTCATTAATCCAGCACCCCAAGGTCCACTTGGCTGCTACCTCACCCTTGTCTGGGCCAGTAAACAGCACAAAAAGATGGTCAGACTTATGAAAGGAATTCGTAAACTCCGGGTACTGGAGCAGCACCCTCCAGACATCCACAAGGCGAAGATCCTTATCCTTCCCTCAACACCGCTCCCAACCTGATTCACGTGAAAGGGAAACACTTTAGGCAAGAAGGAAAGCACTGGCCGAATGGAAATGGCCTCAGTTGAAAAGGACAGATGAGGATCTTGGCAAGACAGGGCCTGCAGCTCGGAGGTCTGCCTTGCAGAACAAATCGCGACCAAGAAGACAGCCTTGAGTGTCAAATCCTCCAAAGTAGCGCACTTCAATGGCTCAACGAGGGCCTCCATCAGGGCCCTGTGCACCAGAAATAGATCCCAGAAAAGGATCATGGACTGAAGGAGAGGATGCAGATGCTGAACCCCTTGGGAGAAAATGGGAGATGTCCAGGTGCAAGGTCAAGGACTTGTCCACCACTGGACCATGGAAACAGGCCAATGCTGCCACCTGAATCTTCAGGGAGCTACGAGACAGATCCTTCTCGAGGCCATCCTGCAGAAAGGCCAACAAGGATGAAATCTTTTCCGCCTCAGGAATCAAGTGGTGCACAACTCACCAGCATTCAAAAAGGCACCATATTCATACATATGCTGGTTTGGTAGACCTCCTCCGGGTACCAAATATAGTAGAGATTACAGCCGGAGAATAGCCTTTATGTACTAGCAGTCTCCTTTCAAGAGCCAATGCCATACGAGTCCCTGCTGCAACAGCCCCCGAGATGAAGGCAGCCGAAGGGGAAGTGCTTGGAGGAGTGGCATCAAATCTCTGAACCATATTCTCCACAACCAATCCAGTGCCACCAGGACAATCCTGCCTGGATGGCGCTCTATACGCCCAATCACACACCCTACTAGGGGCAATGAAGGAAATACGTACAGCAGTTGCTGATTGGGCCAAGGCTGTGTCAAGGCATAGATGCCTTCGGACTCTATCTTTGTGCAGTGACTGAAGAAGCAGCACACTTTGGCATTGGAGCAGGTTGCCATCAGATCCATTTCATAATGACTCCAACAGCTTGTAATTCCCACTCATTGGGATTTAGGAAGTACCGGCTGAGGAAGTCCACTTCCATATTGACACCTCAGGCAATGTGTTGAGCCGACAAGATTAGGAGGTTTTTCTCCACCCAGGCAAACAGGAGATCCATCTCCAAGGCCACTCTGATGCTTCTTGTGCCACCCTGCTCATTGACATAAGCCACCGCCTTGGCACTGTCGGAAAACACTCAAACTATTCGGCCCTCGACCAGGGACTGGAAACGCAGAAAAACCAATATGATGGCTCTCACCTCGGGGCGAATGATGGACCACACTGCCTCCCTGTGGTTCCAATGGCTCTGGGCCATACAGTCTCGGCAATGGGCTCCCCAGCCCAAGAGACTGGCATCTGCCATCAGCAGGATCCAGGAGAAATTGTCCAGTGGAATGCCCGTCCTCAGATGAGTGGGCTGCCGCCATCACTGCAGGCTGTACTTCACCATCAAAGGGAGAGGGAGCCTGCACTCAAACTCCTGAGAACTCTGAGACCATCTCATCAACAAGGACCATTGGAGCAGCTGCATGCGAGCATGTGCCCAAGGGACCATCTCCATGGTTGCTGCCATCAATCTGAGGTGCTGAAGATAATCCCGGAATCTGGGGGCCTGCTGCACACAGAACTGCGCTAGGCAATTCAACAGTCTTTTGACTTTGTCCTCTGGGAGGAAAGCCCTACCCACGAATGTCAAAAGGTGCTCCAAGAAACTCCAAGGACTGGGAAGGCAAAAGTTGGCTCTTTTCCTGATCGATCACCGAATCGAGGCATTCCAAGGAGAACACTACTCGGGACATTACCTGAGACGCTTCTGACAGAGAACCGGTCTGGATGAGCCAGTTGTCCAGATAGGGATGGACACAGATCCCCTAGCACTGTAGCCACCACCACTGTGACTTTGGAGAATGTTCTTGGGGTGGCGGAGAGCCTGAAAGGAAAAGCGGTGAATTGACAGTGAGAACCAAGCATGGCAAAACATAGATACCTCTGCTGATCCCTTTACAGACCTTGCTTGCCTTTCTTAATATTCAGATTTTATTCACATATGATTAATATTTTGAATAATTGCTACCATAGTAGAGAATATCTGGGACATCTTCTGATATTATGGAGGAGATACATATAGTACGAAGTTGGCAGCAGAAGACTGAACCCCTGGAAAAAGATTGTCCGCAATAAAAAGAATTGATCAAAGCATGACTACAGCTGCAATAGTCCATTATGAGGAGACCTTTTCCAGACTGAACACCATAAAATTAAATGACTAGCATTCCCAATGTGAGCGATAGTCCCGCAGCAAGGCCTAGCCTGTGGCATGGAAACCGGATAGTCTAGATATACTCCTTGTTGTGAGACAACTACTACCTCCAATATACTATAGCTATCCTGTAGAGCCCACTGTACTTACTGCTCAGACCATGGGCAAACTCAAAACTACCCGATACAAATACCAGTACCGAGGGCACTGCCTTTACCTAAGGATGAGGTAAAACCACAAGCACAAATGGGTGTAAAAATAAACATAGCTAAACATACAACCATCACTATAATGGACCGTGGAAACTCCACTGCTAATCCCTGGATAATTCTTGTGAAAACTAACCACCTATTGGGAACCCGATAAATCCCCATTACATAGAATGACCACTAAAGAAACAGACTACTGAGCCTGACTGACACGTGGTCAGACCAAATGGGGTATCCGATGCCCTTATGCTCCAATGTCATATCAAGCAGATACTCACCCCCACCACCAGCTGTTGTGGGGTGAATGTGTCCAGTAAAAATCCACCTAAAAGCTGAATGACTAAATTAAAACTCTGGAGGCCTTCAAGACCGCTCAACAAACTCAGCTACCAAAACTTTAGAAAAGAAGTTGAACCTCATGCCATACTTTGTAACAGGACCTGAAAAGTATCCTTCGTCAACTCTTTTTTTTTTAAACATGAACAAACAATAAATACAGACTATTATGGCTACATAAAAAAAATGCCATAAAAAAAACTGCAAATAGGGAAACCACACAACTCACGTACCATGCTCTTCACCCAAAATGAAAAACTCTCAAAGAGCTATTTTTGCCTTTATTGCAATATCATTATACATTTCCTTAGGAACTTGAAACTCCCCAGAATATGCAGTGGGAACCAATCCTAAGCTAGCCCCACAGGGCTTAGAGCGAGGTCAACAGCTGTCGCTCGTGCTAAATATCCTTTCAGCCAAAGTATCAGCCCAAGGGCATCGAGGATTCCGAGGCTCGGGGCTCTCGTGCCTCGAGGTCAATCCCGAGGAACCGGGGTCCCCGATGGGTCTCTGGTCGGACTCCTGAAAACTGGCCGGGGAGGACAGGACACCCAAAGATCGGGACTGGGATCTCAACTGGTGCTGAGGACTTGTCTGAGGCTGGTGGCATTCAGGGCCTTGCTCGACACCCAGGGACTCCCCCGCAGTTGGGGGCCCAGTTGTCGGGGCAGATGATGCAGGCGAACCTGACATCATTGCCTGCTGCAAGGCCAGGATGGCAGAGGCATTCTGCTCCAGGGCCGCCATCCTGGACTCAATACCAGGAGGCTCTGCAGCTTTTGGTGTGGGCACCGAGGGTCTCGGGTCTGAAGCTGGCACTCTTGCGAGTGCATTCTCGACAAGGACCACAGCCTCAGGGAGCCTCACACAGTCACCGCCGGCTGAGGACTCCCTCTTAGAGAGCTTAAGGGGGTGCTGCTCGGAGTCGCCCTCTGCGGGATTTTACCAGTTTTCCCTAGTGGAATCTTGACTGGCTTTGAGGATTTTTTCTCTTTTTTTGAAGGGTCCGGCGTCTTTATGGAAGAGCCGCCACCGCGGGACTGCAAAGATGCCTGGGCTTCATGGGATGTGCTCAGCTTGGGACTCAGGAGAAGCCGGTGCTGAGTCGGACCGTGGAAACAGCTTCTCCTGCAGCTCCGACCGTTTCCTGTTGGTTCTCGGAGTCATGGCCTGGCACAGGTCGCAGGTGGCATTGTCGTGGTCCATGCTGAGGCAGTGCAAGCAGTAGTCATGGGTGTCTGACCATAGTGGTCGCACTTCTTGAACCCGCTGGGGGACATGGTGGGAGACACCCAATCAGGGTCGACAACCCCCAGGCGAAAAAAGGCGCGAATGCTGGTCGAGGCAAGCCTCGTTAAAAAAGAAGGGAAGAGGCGAGGACGGCATTGGCTCAAGGGAGGAAGAGGACCCGGTATACAAACCTGGAAAAATAACAACTTTTGAGAATAATTTTTAAAGGATTTTTCCAGGGAAACTGGACATATGTCCATTGGGCTCCGCAGAGAAAAGAAGACCGAGCAAGATGGCACCCTTGGGCAGGAAGGGGACCATGCATGCATGGTGGCATTCCCAAAGGCTTTCTGTGAAAGCTGGAAAAATGCTCCGTGCGGGCTCCGTCAGCACCCATATGTGAGGACTGACTTCCTGCTTGTTCCTAGAGAAAGACTGGATCTCACTGGGTTTTTAGAAGCCTTACAGTAGAGTATTCTTTCAAAATTTACACTGATCATTATATTTTCCCAAAAGCATGATAAAAATTAGATACTGAAGAAGTTTACAAAAGTGTGTCTTTTCCAGGGTCATAAGATTTATGTTTTCCCAGATTTTTACAGGGCCACCCTCATGGTGGTCTTGGGTGTGTCTGTTTTTTTTTTCTTAAGTTTACATACTAATGTTTTTGAAGTTAGGGGACACTGAATTTTCCTTTAGTGACAAAGGAGACTTACAGAAGTTTCTGCAGAATAGGAAGATACAAGGGGAGGTGCCCTAATATTGGTGCCTCTTTATTTGTGAGTTTCTCTCGCCTATTTTCTCACTTTTTTTCCTTGTTTTCCTTAATGAAGGTACACCCTATATCTCTTTTTCCCCAGGACCCTCGCTTTTATTTTTTTGTGGGATAGTTTAGACAATTCCAAGTAGTTTTCCTTATGAGTCTGCATGGTTTTGTTGATTCCATGCCTTCGGTATACTGCCCTGATTTCCTTCTCTGAATTTATTGAAAGAGAACTGCATTAAAAGTGCATAAATAAAAAGTAAACAAAAAAAGACAATACTTCAAACAAGTTGGGAGAGCTTTGTTACTAAATCTGTTCAGCTGAACAAGTAATAAAACCTTCAGGAGACTGTTGTGCACAGGAATTACTGTGTATGCTGAGAAGCTTAGTCTAGTTCTGAGTTCTAGAACTGTTCCATTCCAGAGTCATCAGATGACATCATCCACTTGTGTGCTAGTGCTAGTTAATGGAGAAAATTTAAAAGCCTGTTAGTGAATTCCTGAGGGGATCAAGGTCCAAACACCTTCCCTTCAAGCCATACTTTAAAGGTTGTGCTAAATACATGTAATATACTTTGTAATCAAACTACAAAGCTATGGAAAACCTGTTTCTACAATGTAGGTAGTATGGTGCTGAATGACCTGCTGTTAAAGCTGTGGTTACTCCAAGCACAGGAAGCAAGTATAAACTGGGGTATATTCTAGAACAACACTGGACTGCGATGCAGAAACTCTATACCCTCGCCCCACCCCCAGGATGCAAGACAGACCCCTTCCTCCTACCGACCCCATGGTGTGACCCTAAGATTCTGATGAACAGCACAGCAGAACCACCAATTTGTGTGTGTATATATATATATAGATATAGATATATATATAGATATATCAAGAGTGGGAACAATGAGACAGAAAGAGCTTTCAACACAATAATGATAGCTGGATGAAAAAAAAAAGGAAGATCTACATTTCTGTAAGTTTTTACTGCAAAGTAATTACTATATCTCTACACATGTATTTACAATGGTGCTGCCATTTCAGTAGTGCCCGATTACCTCTGTTCCGCCATTCCTCTTGGAGCGACCCCAACAGACAGGGACGCTAGAGCCGTCACAGTCTCCACCTCGTCTTTATCATGTTTCTGTGCATCCAGGAATGAGCAGTCTACCCTGGACATATGACGCTGGACAGAGCTCCAGTATTTGCCTAAAAAGAAAAATGAAAAGTTCATAAATGAAAAGCTGTGGCATGTGTAACGGAGAAACCAGAGAAGAGATTACCAAAATCAGGTTCTGTTCCTTTTCTAAAAATATTTCTGGTGAAATATGTCAGACTGAAAGCACAGGAAACGGAAGTCCTCCATTTGTGGAGGAATAGCCTAGTGGTTAGTGCTCTGGCTTGGGAACCAAGAGATAAGAGTTTGATTCCCACTAGCACTCCTTGTGGCCTTGGGCAAGTTACTTAACCCTCCATTGCTCAGAATAATCCAAGTTGTCAATTTCCCTGTTTAATGCATGTTTACCAAGTTTAAGTTACAATGTAAACTGCTTTGATTGAAATGATAACATGGATATTAAAAAAGTATTAAATAAATAAACATCCTGTTCTGCCTGCTAAAGGGGCTCTGCAGTGCTTAGTTTATAAAGGAAAAATATCAAATGCTATGCAAATAGGGCTCTGACAATAAGAAAAAGTGAGGGAGAGAGTCCTCATGTTGACTGCATGATGGTTCCCTAATAAGTGCATAACAAAACGTAAGGGTTGGAAAGTGAGGTTATTTACCTGTAACAGGGATTCTCCATGGACAGCAGGATAAGTCAGCCACACCTGGTGACATCCTCTGGGTGGCGCCGAGATCAGAAGTGCTCTCCAGAGCTCAGATTTCTAAGCGTGCTCAGGTAGCCCACCTCCTGGGCCCACCCCTAGCCTGGCCAGTGTGCTCCTAGCTAGACTTTCCAGCTAGGGAGCGGCTCTTTCAGGCGGATCTCCTCCAGGGGAGGCAGGCGGGATTGTGTGACTGACTTATCCTGCTGTCCACAGAGAACCCCTGTTACAGGTAAGTAACCTCACTTTCTCCATGGACTGCAGGATTGCATCAGCCACACCTGGTGCCTCCCTAACTGCGCGGACGCGTGCTGAGGTGGAGGAGGGTGGGGTGAACAGAAGGCTACAGAGACATGAGTCAGGGAATGCATTTAATGAAGAAAACAGTGCAACAAGCAACATAAGGTGCAGCAAAGGAACAAGGTGCAACCTAAGAACAAGGTGCAAGTGAGGTGCAACATAAGAATAAGGTGCAACAGTGAAGTGACAGTGCCTGCTAAGACCGCAGCAGTTATGTCCCGGAGTACGGAGTACCGATTCAGGTTCATTTATGTCCTTTCTGGCAGTGCCAGCTGCAGTGGCATAGCCAAGGGTGTCTCCAAAGCAGTGGTGAGGATGGCATTGCCAAGCGCGCAGTCCCCACAAGACCTGAAGTTGAGGCAATAGTGTCTCTGGAACGTGTGTGGAGAGGACCATGTGGCTGCTTTGCAGATGTCGGCCAAGGAGACCGAGTGCAGGTTGGCCAGGGAGGTGGCCAACATTCTCAGCTGGTGAGGCCCCACTCTTGGATGTGACTGAGTTCCGGTTGGGTCGAGGCAGTAGGAGACGCAGGAGGTAACCCAGTGGGAAAGAGTCCTTTTTTTGACAGGCCTTCCAGGCCTGTTGGGGTCAAAGGAAATTAACAGCTGTTCGCCCTTCCGGGCAGGTCGAGTCCTGCAAAGGTAGATCTGGAGGGCACGGAGACAGTCCAAGGTGTGCAGGCGGCGTTCCTTGTCCGAAAAGTGTGGCTCCAGGAAAAAGGAGGGTAACTCGATGGACTCATTGACATGAAACGCAGATGGCACCTTGGGTATGAATCTGGGGTTGGTTCACAGGGAAGCACGATCATGATGGAGCTGCGTGTATGGTGGGTGCGCAACCAGCGCTTGCAGCTTGCTGATCCTCCTGGCGGATGTGATGGCTACCAAGAATAGCGTTTTCCAGGAGACGTACTTCATGTCTGCGGTCTGGAGCGGCTTGAAGGGGGCCTGGGTTAGGCGATGGAGGACCACGCTGAGGTCCCATGGCGGCGCTGGGGCCCTGATCAGAGGCTTCAGCTTTGTCAATCCTTTCATAAAGCGCGCCGTCAGGGGCAGCAATGCGATGGAGTTTGCCCCGTTGGCCGGGGCGTGGAAAGCTGCGATGGCGGAGAGGTGGACTCGGATGGATTGTGTCTGAAGTCCAAGGTTGGAGAGGGAACTCAGGTATTGCAAGACGTTGGTGACTGGGCACAAGGTTGGATCTAGCCCACGCGCAGTACACCAGATACTGAACCTCTTCCATTTAAGGCCATAGGACTTTCTGGTGGATGGTCTCCTGGCTGCGAGGACCACGTCCTGCACCTCCGGAGGCAGGTGGAGGGTGGAGAGGTTCAACCGCTCAACCTCCAGGCAGTGAGCGCAAGGGCTTTGAGGTTGGGGTGTCTCGTGCAGCCCGCATTCTGCGTTAGAAGGTCTGGAGTGAGCGGCAGGTGCACTGGGCCCTCGTGTGCCAAGCATCGCAAGAGCGCGAACCACATCTACCGCAGCCAGTGAGGGACCACAAGGATGGCTTGTGCTTTGTCCTGGATAATGCGCTGTAGTGTCGTAGCAATGAGGGGGGTCAAAGGGAAGGTGTACACCAGAGACCCACCCCCCCAGCACATGTCAAATGCATCCCCTGATAATCTCCTGTCCGACGGGTGCCTCAAGCAGAACAGGGGGCACTTGGCATTCTGCTAGGTGGCAAAGAGGTCAATGTCCAGAGCTCCCCACTGCTGGAAGAGGATTTTGGTGACCTCCGGGAGGATAGTCCATTCATGGGGCTGCAACTGTCTGCTCAGTTTGTCTGTCAGGATGTTCATGTCCCCAGGAAGATAGGAGGCGCGCAGCCAGCACTTGTTCTTCAAGGCCAGTGTCCATATTGCCAGCGCCTCCTTGCAGAGGGAGCGTGACCCGGTGCCCCCTTGTTTGTTGATGTAAAACATGGCCACCTGGTTGTTGGTCTGGATGAGGACAGACATGCCCTGGGGGTGTGGTAGAAACACCTTGAGGGCATATCTGATGGCTCTCAGCTCTAGGAGGTTGATGTGCAACTGTTGTTCTCTTGGAGACCAGGCCGCTTGTGTGCTGAACTGAAGGAGGTGCGCCCCGCAACCGGTGCAGGAGGCGTCTGTGGTGAGGATCGCCTGGTGTTGAAGCTGATGGATATTCTTGCCTACTGAGAGATTCGTTTGCACCGTCCACCAGCGCAGCTGTGCCTGGACTTGGGAAGTCATTGGGATGCGGGCGGACAGTGACTGTGAGTGCTGGTTCCAGTGGGTCCGTAGATGCCACTGGAGCATGCACATCTTCATTCTCGCCACCGGGATGACCGAAGTCGTGGCTGCCATGTGTCCCAGGAAGCGCAGTACAGACCGAACCGAGATGTTCGCTGATGTGGTTAAGCTGGATGCCAGCGAGGTGATGGCTAACAGCCTGCGATCTGGGAGGTAGGCTTTCGAAGACTGTGTGTCGATGACAGCTCCAATGAACTCTAGTTGCTGGGAAGACAAAAGCTGTGATTTGCTGTAATTGATGACAAACCCCAAGGTGGAAATCAGGGCCGTGGTTGTCTGCAGGGACACTTGCAGTTCCTAAGCAGAGGGAGCTGTGAGGGGCCAGTTGTCCAGGTAGGGAAAGACAGCGATGTTCTGCTTGCAGAGGTGAGCTGCTGCGACGGCCACACACTTCGTGAAGACACGCGGGGCCAATGATAGTCCGAAGGGAAGGACTCTGTACTGGTAGTGATGTCCCAGCACATGGAAGCAGAGGTACTTCCTGTGTGCTTTGTGGATGCGGATGTGTGTATATGCTTCCTGCAGATCCAGGGATGCCAAGCCAGTCGCCGGTCTGAAGGGAGGATGGAATTGAGGGAGTACATCCAGAATTTCTCCCTGGTGACGAATCTGTTCAACTTGCGCAGGTCCAATATGGGGCATACTCCGCCCGATCTCTTCGGGATGAGGAAGTATCTGGAGTAGAATCCGGTATTGATCTCGGATGGTAGTACCTCCTCTATGGCGCGGGAGGACAGCAGGTGTATCAGCTCTGCTGTCATGGCACGCTGCAGGTGAGGAGGGGTCTCACTGAGAGGTTTGTTGCGTTGGCAGGGTGGTGCAAAAAAAACGTATACGGTATCCTTTCTGGATGACCTGCAGGACCAAAGAGTCCGAGGTGATCCTTTCCCATTCTGGTAGAAAAAGTGACAGGCGCGGGGGGATCTTGGAGGGGCCTGCAGGTGCCCCCCGATCTGGGAGGGGGCCTGCACATAGTTGTCAAAAGGAGGGGCCACCTTTAGCCGTCTGTGTGTTGTTACTTTTCTTTGGTTTACGGTCCCGATGGGACTGCACAGGTGCGAGGGTCCGTGATAAGAGTTGGTCTTGTATCTGGGACCCTGCCACTTTCGGTTTGAAGGATATCTCTTGTTGTAGTTGTAGTAAGATTTCCGTTGGTAGCTGTTCTTTTGAGTGTGCTCAAAGCTGTCCTCTGCCAGGGTTTGCAGGGTAGTGCAGTCCTCTTTCACGTTGTTTACCATGTCTGTGACTTTCTCCCCAAAGAGCGATTCGCCCGTGCAGGGAGCGTCGGCAATCTTGTCGTGGGAGTCGTTCTGCAGTCCAGACGCTCTCAGCCATGCCCACCGCCTGGCAGATATCACCATACCTGCTGTCCTTACGGACGTATCGAAGGCATCAAAGGCTGTGCTCGCCAGGTGTTTGTTGCATTCAGTCATGTCCGGAAGCGCAGTGGACAGTGACGCTTGCGAATCTTTCGGGAGAGAGGAGATGGCATTTTTGATGCTTGCCATACAGGTGTCTTGAAACAGGACATGTTGAAATTGGTGTGCAGCAATCCTTGCACTGAGCATGGCCCCTTGGTAGACTTTTTTTCCGATGTCATCGAGAAACTTGTGATCACGTCCGGGTGGGTTGTTAGCGTGGGTGCGGGAGGACTTGACCTTCTTCAGAGCTGAGGACACAATTATAGACTGGTGAGGCAGCTGTGGTTTCTCAAACCCTGGTATGGGTTGAATTTGATACTTAGAGTCTAGCCTCCTGGAGATTGCGTGGCCAGATGCAAGGGTCAACCAAAGTCTCAAGTGGCTATCCCATAGTTTGCGGTGCAGAGGCAACGCGAACGGGGTTTTGGGAACAGTGAGGTACTTCAGGACCTCCGGCTCTGGTTCCTCCGAGGCATTGGGTGCAGTCAGGACCAAGGTGGTGGCTATCTTATTGAGGAATTTCGGGTACATCAGGTCCTCTGGGGGGGGCGGAGGCCCTTCAGGTTCAGGAGAATGCCTGTTATCCGAAGCAGTCAGTTCGTTGGACGCAGAACCCATGACTGCAGCTTCAATGTCTTGCTCCTCCATGGTGCTATCCGGGGAGGGAACGTCCGGAAACCGTAGCAGTGGCATGTGAGGTCTGGCGGGTTCTGGAATCCATGTTGCTGGTAGCAGAGCAAACGAGTTCGGGATCACTGCTGGTTGCGGAGCTGTAGCAGTAGCAGAAGGGGGTGCTGTTTGCTGTACAAGCTGCGTGAGCAGCTGTAGAATAGCTGAGGAGTTTGCTGGGTCAGAGGCATGGCTGCAGGACCTGTTGCAGTTGGAAGAGCTGGAAGAGTTCCTGTCTCTACTCCTGTGCGATCTGTGATGTCTGGATGCATGACGTCTTGAGTTGTGCCTCCTGCGATGCCTGTAGCTGGAGCCGGAAGCGCTGCTGCCGCTGGAGTGCCCCTGACATGTTTTCTTTTCTTGTTTGCGCCCCGGTGACTGCCGCATCCGGAAGCCTCGTTGTCTGCCTGGGTCTGACTCCTTTTTCACGTGCGCACTGCGCCGAGGGACCAGGAGTACTTTTGCGCCGACTTCTGTGCCGAACAGGCTTCCTGGAGTTGAGTGGTGATGACGCGGAGCCTGGGCGGAGCTAGGATGGCTGTTTCCCGGGCAGCTGGGTTCTCGGCAAATCGGAGGATGGTGGAAGGAGCTGGCGGACTTACCCGCGGCGCCGTCTTGAAGAGCAGCATGGTCGGGAGTATGAGCAGCATGGCCGAGAGTATCCGCATGGCCGGATGAAGAGAGGAGCACAGGCCCCAGAGATGTGGAGAGCCTGGTTAGCATCCTTAGCAGGAGGAGCCGTCGCTGGGGCCGTCAGAGGCATCGGGGAGGCGTCTAAAGCTAGGCAGGGGGTGGAGGCCCTGTTGGGCACATCCCGGGCTGTAGCAGCAGCATGTGAAGAGGCCGTCGGGAGAGCCGCTGAGCCAGTGTTGCTCTTTGAGGCAGGAGGAGCAGCTGTGCCAGCGTTGCTCTTGGTGGCCAGATAATCCCTTAGAGCATGCCCTCTGGACTTCCGGGCCCTCAGGGACATCCTGGAACAATGAGGGCAATCTTCCATGTTGTGTGCCGGTCCCAAGCAGCGCACACACAACTCATGTAAGTCCGTGCTGCTCATCTTCTTACCGCAGAGAGTGCATTTTTTAAACCCCGGTTTGGGCATCGTAGCAGGTAATTTGATGTTCTTGATGAACAGGGAGAGCAGGGTCCGTCTTGCTGGCATGGAGGAAGGAAAAAGACTGGCCAGTCTAGGGGCGGGCCCGGGAGGTGGGCTACCTGAGCATGCTCAGAAATCTGAGCTCTGGAGAGCATTTCCTATCTCGGCACCGCCCGGAGGACGTCACCAGGTGTGGCTGACGCAATCCTGCAGTCCATGGAGAATCACCCGAATGGATGCTTTCAGTGTGATGAGGTTTCCTTGGGGAGGTCGATGCTAGAAAACAGTCCCAACACATCCCTGTAAAAAACCAACCACATCCACCAGCTTCTCTTCAAGCTTCAACAGAGAGAGACTGAAATCTGCACACAATGGGAGGAGGGGAAAGGAGTCTACTCTATAGTTTTTGCAAAACTTGCTGGAGTCTGGGATTAATTTCATTAAATTCCAAGCAACATTTGTGCCTAATTTCCTCACAATGGCTGCTGTCACGCTGCAGGCCCTTTGAAGCCGATTAACTCCAGATTTACAATTTCTTTTTTAAATCATTTAATCAGTCTCCCTTTCTCCCCCCACCCATCCCAACACCTCCCTCAAAGAGGAGGATGGAGAACTCACGCTGTACTTGGATGACTGCTTCCAGTGATCGGATTGCATTCGAGTTTGGTCTTTGCTTCAGAACCTCTTCTGGGAATGGATCCAGCTACAGGAAAAAAACAGATGAAACACTGTGACCGAAGACAGAGACCGTGTCCATATAGCTCCAAATGACATCAACCCCCGTGTGCTGCAATGGGTTATGGGGGTTGCTGGGCCTCATAGCTTCATGGCCTTAAGAAGGGGGCCTGATGCTCACTCTACCCCGCTCATTTATAAAAGGGGCACTTAGCCCTTTAACACCTCACGGAAGATGCCAAGGAGTCACACAATAGTTTCTACAGGCTTAATGTCCTTTCATTTGCTTTCTGCTCTTATTTCTCCCATGTAGACCATATTTGTTCTCCCCTTGCAACACTATACTTGTCCTTCGTATAGCGTACCCTCTTACATATACCCACTATACCCACTTCCATGCCCCTTTAACATCCTGCCAAAGCTCTTACAAAGAAAGAAGATATCCGCCCTGCTTGTAAACAAATCATGTGACCACAAACAGGCGTCAAATGCCTGAACTAGAGGGCTCCCCCGGAAGTACAGCACCCATTCCCTCTCACCTTGTTACCAAGCAGCGCTGACACACAGGCTTCCGATGCATCACAAATTGCAGTGAGATCATGCCCACCCTCCAGGGCCAGGATAACGCCCTCTCCTGCCAAAGTCATGAGCTGCTCAGTCATGTAACCAAAACCTGGGGAGAGAACATAAGAACATAAGATTTGCCAGACCCATTGGTCCATCGAGCGCAATAACTTGTCTCCAGTAGTGACCAATCCGGGTCACAAGTACCTGGCAGGATTCCAAAAAATAGGTAAGACTTCATGCTTCTTAGCCACAGAGATAAGCAGTGCATTTCCCCAATCCAATTTAATTTATGGACTTTTCCTCCAGGAAACTGTCCAAACCTTTTTTAAACCCAGCTATACTAACACCTTTTACTATATCCTCTGGCAACACATTCCAGACCTTAATTATGCATTGTGAAAAAATATTTTCTCTGATTATTGCATGTCCCCTAATCTTTATACTTTTTGAAGGAGTAAGAGAACTGGATTTAGTTCATGCCTTTTCTCAGGTGTTACAGTTATGTACAGTAGGTATTTTCCTGTCCCTGGAGGACTTACAATCTGAGTTTATACATGAGGCAATTGAGGGCTAAATGAAATGCCCAAGATCACAAGCAGCAGCGGTGGGATTCAAACCTTGGCTTTCCCAGTTCTAACCTGCTGCTTTAAACCAGTAGGCTACTCCTTCACCAGTAAACAATCGATTCATGTTTCCTTGTTCTATTTCACTCATTTTATAGACCTCTATCATATCTTCCCTTAGCTATCTCTTTTAAGCCTTTCCTCATAGAGTATCCTTCCATCCACTTTATCAGTTTGGTCACCTATCTCTGTATGTTTTAAAATTCTGCTATATCTTTTTTTAGATATGGAAACCAGAATTGTACACAATAATCAAGGTATGGTTGCACCATGGAGCAATACAGGGGCATTATGATATCCTTTGTTTTATTTACCATTCCTTTCCTTATGATTCCTAGCATTCTTGCTGCCGCTACCACTGAGCAGAGGATTTCAACATATTATCCATAGTGACATCTAGATCCCTTTCCTGGGTGGTGGCTCTTAATGTGGAATCTTGCATCGTGTAGCTATGGTTTGGGTTGTTCCTTTCCTAAGTGCATAACTTTGCACTTGTCCATATTAAATTTCATCGGCCATTTGGAGGCCCCATCTCCCAATTTCTCTAGGTCATCTTGCAATTTTTCATAAACCTCTTGTGATTTAACAACTTTGAATAATTTTGCTGCATTTGCAAATTTGGTCACCTCACTTGTTTTTTCCCCATTTTCAGGTCATTTATAAATATGCCAAAAAGTAGTGGCCCAGTACAGATCCCTGTGGTACTCCACTAGTCACCTTTCTCCATTGAGAAAACTGGCCATTTAGCCCTACTCTCCGTTTTCTATCTTTCAGCCAGTTCCTAAACCACAATAGTACATTGCCTACTATCCCATGGCTTTTTAATTTCCCCAAGAGACTCTCATGAGGGACCTTGTCAAAGGCTTTTTGAAAATCCAGATACAACTTTACCTACAGTACTCGCTTATTCACACTTTCAAAAAAATATAGCAGATTAGGCGGGGGCAGAACCTCCTTTGGCTAAATCCAAGCACAAGGTGAAACCAGTGCAGGAGTTTCTCTGAAACTGGGTTGTGCTGAGCATCTCTAAATGAAAAAGCAGTCACAGGACCAGTTGATACAAAACCCCTCTATATCATGGATCCCTGCAAGGACAGCTAACAGTGGTGCTCAGTGCTTAAAGTGAGGAGGAACACTATTCCTTGTGACATCCCAGCGCTATTCTATGCACTACTTAGCAAGTAATCAGGCCCGGCTAAACCATTAGGCAAGACTAGGAGGGCAACAAAGAATAGCAGCTGTGAAAGCAAAATACATCCTGACTGACAGCCACACAAACTCAAAGAGCCATCAGCACATTCTTTACCTGTAGACACATACCCACAAAGCAAAGTTTGATATTTAAAGGTTTGATGTCCAGTTATGCATTTTAGAGGAAGCAGAGGTATAGCAATGCCATGATTTTTGAGTTTAAATATCAAAATCTCAGAAGGGGGTGGTGCAAGGCTGAAGGCTCAGCTACAGTTCCCAATATCCTTGCACTGCTACTGAGGACAACTGAGCAAGGGGAAGGGGGTGGCCTTGGCAGAGAATGAAGCCCATAGTACATGGGAAGGGAACAAAGAGCAAGTGGGAGAGCTGGATTACAACCTCAGAAACCTTTGGCTAATGTTGCTTGGCTGTACTTATTAGATCACACCACTCTGTCCCAATGGCACACACTTGGCACACACTTGGTTGCAACAGCTGTGTGATGCACTATTTATCTTTAGGAAATAGTCTCACAAAATCTGCACAATTGCAGCTAGAGTGCACCTGCATAATTGCATATTTTATACACTACACATGTACTTTGTGACTTCACTAGCACTCTGTCCAAATTACTCTTCCGGGTCACATGATGGTACATGCCTTGTTATGTGCGCAACCCATGGAGTAATTGTTATAGAAGTCCCTTTATAGGTATAAAACAGTATTTACACATAAAAAATTCTTTCCAAAGTTATTTATTTATTTATTTTATTTACATTCTCTTATATACCGCACTATTCTGCATCAGTGTGGTTTACATTGAACAAACTGAAATTACATTGAACAGGGCAATATAACTTGGAGATAACTATTTTACAGGGAACATGGGCTATGGAGGGTTAAGTGGCTTGCCCAAGACCACAAGGAGCACCTGTGGGACTAGAAACCCCAGTCCTTCCGGCCCAAGGTTGCTGTCCTCTAGTGGGATTTGAACCCCTGACCTTCCGGCCTGAAGTACCTTGCCCCAACCACTAGGCCACTCCTCCACTCCAAGGATCACTTCAGCTTATGGAGACTTAGATAGGCCAGCCATATGTAAGTATTCAATAGAGAAGCAGCCTAGTGGGTAGAGAACTGGCTTGGGAACCAAGAGACTAGGGTTTGATTCTCACTAGCACTCCTTGGAACCCTTTTTAAAAATTGGCGTTACATTGGCGATCCTAAAATGTTCAGGTATTACAGATGATTTTAATGATAGTTCACAGATTACTAATAGCAGGTCTGCAATCTCATATTTCAGTTCTTTCAACACTTTTGGATGTATACCATCCGGTCCAGGTGATTTGCTACTCTTCAGTTTATCAAATAGTTGTAATGTCTTCTCCAGCGTCAAAAGAAGCACTCGCACTGGGACAGAGAGCAGCCAGCCCAGCTCAGGATGAAGGATATGTGGTGTGCAGCCTGAATTTCCTCCACTTGCACAATAGCAGTCAGGCCATAAGCTCCTGTCACAACACAGACACCTCTGTGACCCATTTCAACCTGCTACTTCCCAGTGGGCTTTTAAAGAAGACCTGTATCTCATTATGTTCCCTGTGGATTCCAAAAGTATGCACTGCAAACAATTACACCTGCTTCTCTGTATCAAACCTATTTTACTGTTTTATAACAGCACCAGGGCAAGTCTCCTAAACCGTCTGGCATGATTGATGTTAAGCAATAGCACTAGAAATCATGACAAGTTGACTGGATTTGTCTTGAAACACTCACTGGCATAGCACAAACCAATCGGATCCCACTGCACATGCAGGGATCACTAAGATGGTTCCGGACAGAACATTTTAAACAAGTTTAAAACTCAGTGATACAGTAAAGTGAAATTAGGCCTTATTTGCCAATTGGCTTTCCTTGAGTACCTCCAGTCCAGTCCCGACCTCTGGGTAATCAACTCCCACCAGCAGCTTGGAGACTGAGCATGCCATCTTTTGACGACATCACTGTACTTATGCAAATGGCACCACCCACCAACCCCAGTAACCTACTGACAAAGCAGACTCACAGGAGCAACAAATAAGCAGCGAATAGTTAAAGCAAAGATATAAGTTCCAAAAAACCCTGCTAGAACCAGGCCCCCAACCTTACCAGGGGCCCTTCTCCCCCTGAAAGATGAAACTTACCTGTCCATTGTGTACTTGAAACTACAAGACTAGCTTTCCAAAACATGAGAAACATCAAATAACTGAAACAATCTTGACAATCTTTACTATTATGGTATCAGCTGTCTCACTGAGACTCCCAAATCCTTAATGCTGTAGCTTCTTCTTACAAGGAACTTCCTGGACCTCTCACACAATGCTGATGTTCTTCAGACCCAGGGTGACTAATGCCTCTGCAGTAACCTAATCAGGGAGGATTCTGGGACTGGACTGGAGGTACTCAAGGAAAGTCAATTAGCAGGTAAGGCCTAATTTCACCTTCCTTATCATCCCTCCAGTTCAGTTCTGACCTCTGGGATGTATCATAGCATTACTAGCGATGGGAGGGGCCCATGAGTCCGGCCTGAATTACTGCCGCTACGAATCTTACATCCCCCACCTCCTGCACATCCTAGCGATAATGCTTCAAAAAGGTATAGAGTGATGACCATGTGGCCACCCTACAAATATCTCCCGGTGGAACCAGACCATACTCCACCCATAAAGCAGCTTAGGCCTGGATCGAATGAGCTCGGAGCCCCGCTGGTACAGTCATACTTTTCAACGAATATGCTGATGTGATAGCCTCTTAAATCCACCTAGAGATGGAGGCCTTAGCTGCAGCCTCCCCCTTACGCAGATCTCCAAACAGGACGAACAACCAATCCAATTTCCAAAATGAAGCTGTCCACTTCCGATACTGCCGCAATGCTCCCCGGATGTCTAGGAGGTATAATTGCAGATCTGAGACCTCCTCCGGCACCCCCAAGAGCACTGGCAGGGTGACTGGCTGGTTCAAGTGAAAAACAGAGAGCACCTTGGGCAAAAACGAGGGCACCGGACGCAGCACCACCTTCTCCTTTGAAATGCAGAAAAAAGGTTCCCTACATGACAGAGCTTGGAGTTCCAAAATTCTCCAGGTGGAACATACTACAATCAGGAAAACCATCTTAAGCATCAAGTCCTTCAGTGTGCAGGACCCCAGAGGCTCAAAAGACTCTTCCGCCAACACTGATAACATCAAATTGAGGTCCCATGGAGGACCACTGAGCACAGCGGTGGACGGAGATGCTTTACCACCCTTAGAAAATGGACCACATCTGGGTGATCCCCTAATGATACCCCTTGGATCCTGCTGTGGTAACAGGTATTCGCTGCCACCTGTACCCTAGGGAACTACATATTCCAGGCTCTTCTCCAAACTGGACTGCAGGAAAGCTAGCACTTCGAGCACAGGCGCCAGCAAAGGTCTGCAGGCTGCTCTGCATACAAGGCCTCAAAAGTTTGTTTGTTTGTTTATTTATTTGCAATGCAATGTATGCCTTTGAGTCATTCCTGACTCCTGGCGACCCAGAAGCTCCTGGGTTTTCTTGGCAGTGTCATTTAGCTGTACTTATATACCGCCTTTCACTGAGTCAGAGTGATTTACAAAAAGCAGGGAGAAAGTACAGTAAAATAAGTTATAACATAGGTAAAAAAGAGGGGGGCACCATCAACTGGGAGGGGGGGTTCAAATGTATGTGAATTAACAAGGGGTTCAAAACAGTGCAGTCATAATATTTACAAATTCCAGGTTTGTTCAGAATCTCGTGTTGACCAGGATGGGGGATGAATCTGGGGTCAGTTTGTGCGTGTCCGTTCCTGTCCTAGGTAGATGGTAAATAGGTGAGTTTTTAATTGCTTCCGGAAGGAGATGAGGTCCTGTTTACCATGAATGTTGGTCAGAAGGGAGTTCCACAATGAGGGCATATAAGTTAAAAGTACGGCTGTAGGACTGTTGGTTAAATTTCATTCTTTTGTGTGGTACTGCCAGTAGGTCGGTTGTGGGCTGTCATGTTGGTCTATTGGAGCTCAGCCTTGTTAGCAGGGTGCTCATATGTGTGGTTTGTTGTTAGTGGAATGCTTTGTGAATGAGTACCAGCGTTTTATATTTGATCTGTGCCTCAAGAGAGAATGTGGAGGCCACTTACTACTGGGGTGATGTGATAATGCCTTTTCCACACACTTGCACAATAGCAATATGATAGTGCGGTGCACCATTTATGGCCTTCAACAATGTTGAAATCACTGGGGCCGAATAGCCACATTTCCTCAACCTAGTCCTCTCAACAGCCATGCTGTAAGTGAGAAATCGATCCACTTGAAGCATTCGGGCATTCCCTGAGTCAACAGGTTGGCTTGGAATGGCATCCGCCATGGCCAGTTCACTGTGCATACCATGGGTGCCTCGGCCAATCAGTGACTATCAGAATGACCATTCTCTGATATGCTTTGATCTGCTATACCACATGCCCTATGAGTGCCCAAGGGAGGAAGACAGAGTAGCCACTCCATGGGCTTCTGCTGTACCAGAAATCCAGGCCTTCCGACATTCTTTTCCTCCTCCTGCTGAAGAATTGGTTCGCCTTGCAAAGGTCGCCATTAGATCCATGATCGGTGTGCCCCACCGTTGCACTATCTGCAAGAAGACTGCACCACTGAGCGCTCATTCCCCGGGGTCCAAGTGAAAATGACTTAGGTAACTGTCTGTCACGTTCTCTGTTCCCATGACATGTGCTGCCGAAATTGCTTGTAGATGGTTCTCTGCCCATTCCAACAATGCAGCGGCCTCGCCTTCTAATTGCAAGCCGCCCGTGCCCCCTTGACAATTGATGTAGGCCACCGTGGTGGCATTGCCTGAGAAGACCTGGATCGCCTTCCACCAGAGAAAGAGGTGAAAGTCCTACAGAGCTAGGAAAACTGCCTGCATTTCCACCTCTTGATGGGTGAACCACTCTCCTCCAGGGTTCACTGACCCTGAGCAATGCACCCCTTGCAGTGAGCCCCCCAGCCCGAGAGGCTGGTGGCCAGTCAGCAGAATCCAGTGTGGTGATTCCAGGGGCATCCTGGCCGAAAGCTTTTCAGGGCATAACCACCACCTGAGAGCACTCTGGGTTGCCCATAAACAGGGCAATGGATGCTGTTGGTGCGTCCATCTGCGCAACAGTGCTCACTGCAGCACACACATGTAGGCACGCGCCCATGGGACTAGCTCAATTGTCGCCACCATGGTCTCTACCAGCTGAAGGTAATGCCAAGCTGTCAGCGCCTTCATCCTGAGGAACTGCTGTACTAGATACCATAGAGACTGTGCCCTCTGCTGCAAAAGAAATACTTTGCCACTGCAGGTGTCAAAGTGGGCTCCTAGGTACTCCAGGTCCTGTGACGGTACCAGCCGACTCTTGGCCACGTTGATGACCCAGTTGATATTTTTCAAGAACTTGACTACCCTCACTGTGGCTTGTTCGCACTCTCGCCTGGATTTTGCCCAAATGAGCCAGTTGCAGAGGTAAGGATGCACCAGGATTCCTTCCTGGCAGAGTACCGCTGCAACCATGTCCATCATACTTTGGTGAAATTACAGGGGGTTGTTAATAGCCTGAAAGGCAATGCTCAAAATTGATAGTGCACCATGGGCACCACAAAGCAGAGAAACTGATGATGCTCTGGTCGGATAGGAATGTGCAAATAAGCTTCTGTGAGGTTAAGTGGTGTCAAGAACTCCCCTTTTTGCATGGCCATTACAAATGACCGGAGGGTCTCCATGTGAAACCGGTGCACTCGCAGACACCGGTTCACTTGCTTGAGACCGAGAATGGGCCGAAAAGAGCCTTCCTTTTTAGATACATGAAATAAATGGAGTATCAACCACAGCCGCACTAGTCATGGGGAACTTGCACCATGGCCCACAACTCCAGGAGCCGCACAAGGGTGTCCTGCACTGCCTTGGCCTTGTCGCATGCTTTGCATTGAGACTGCACGAAGGAGGGTGCGAGCAGCCTGGTGAACTCCAATGCTTAGCCCTCCCGGATGACCTCTAGGACCCATTGGTCAGATGTGATCCGGAAACAGGCAGGGCAAAAGTCCCACAGCTGACCTCCCATGGACTGCACCACCGCATGGGCCCCCCATGTTTCATCGTGTTTTCTTGGGCCAGAGAGGAGGTGGCAGAGTAGTAGCCCCGCCCTGCTCCTCAAAACCCCGGAAAAGCCTGCCCCCCTTGGGGTATAGTGGCCCCTCTGGTAAGGCACAAACCGCATGGCTCAGAATTGCCTGAAATCATACAGGGGAAATGCACCTGCTTCTGCTTGTTCTTGGGAAGGCGGCCCCCTTTTGACTCTCCTAAATCCTTCACCTTCTTCTGCAGCTCTTCCCCAATAGCTCACCCTTGAATGGTAGCTTACTTAACTGGAATTTCGATAAGACATCAGCCGCCCAATTCTGCAGCCAAAGATAGCAGCAAGCCGCCGCCACCACTGAGGCCATGCTCTTCGAAAGACCTCTGATAAGTTCATAGAAGGCATCATCCAACTCCAGTCTTGCTGCTGCTGCCACAGGCTCCTGGGATTCTTCTTTCAGTTCCAGAATCCCCTGCACCCACTGTAGGCAAGCCCTTGCCACAAACTGATGCCTGTAAAGACAGGGCTTTAACATCAAACACCTGTTCCAACTTCCTATGCTGTACATCCTTACTGTCCTCAATGAGAATTGTGGTCTTCTTGGTCATGGCCGACACCGCAGCATCTACCTTGGGGCATCTAACTTAGGAGAATGCAGCATTTCCTGTCCTGCTCTGGCAACGGGTAAAGACAGGTCATGGTCCTAGTTCCCCCTAAGACTGGCCTCCGGGAGGTCCCACTCATTCTGGATCATCTGCTTAATCACCAGATGCAAGGGACATACCCTTTGTGTTTTTTGGACATCTTGAAACAGTGGGTCTTCCAGTGAGTCCACATCTGGCAGTCGTCCTGCCGGCATATTTTTTCAAAAACTCTGTTATGAGCGTCACCGGAAGACGTGGACTATGTGGGACTCCTCTTCCTACAGCATCTCACCTTCCTCCAGCTCCTTCGGCTCTGCACACCAATCTGCCTCCATGTCCAAATCTCCTGGCTCCTCCGAGTGAAGGGACCCTGTCTCCTCAAACTGGTTGCCCTTGAGCCTACGCCTGCTCAAGGCCGGCTCCTCATCAGTAATGTGTTCTATATCTGTTGCCGGCCTTCTTCTGACCCATTCAGGCAAGGGGTAAGGAGTTTCTTTTTCCCGCTGCTTCAAGCAGAATGCTTTGTGCATGAGGACGACAAACTCAGGGGGAAAAAAAACCCTGAGCACTATCACCCACCAGCTTGTGGGAAGTTGAAGGCCTTGGAAAGGAGTGTTCCCCGCTGTATGGTTATAACTGGTGGGGCAAAACCAGCCCCTCTGTCTCTCCAGGCCGGTGTTCTTGTCACACCTGTGGGCAAGCCCTGACCTCCTTAGATTGTGAGCCGCTCCTGGACGTCCCAGAGGGCCCTGCTCACCCTGATATGTCCACACTGTCCTCCTGCAGACCTCTTTCCACCATCTGGGCTTCCACTTCACATTCACGGCATACACCCACGGCTGAGACAGTGCCTCACCGAGCCCCACAAGCCAAACATTGTGGCCTTGCAGGCGTGGTTAGGCTAGTGGAGAGGGAAGGTCCTGTTACCCATTCCAAGCCCCAAGCCAGTTCTTTTCACCGTCCTCTGCTTTCTCTTTTATTTTTTTTTTAAATAAACTGAAAATGTCAGGAAAAGGACACTAATATACTAAGAATAGAATAAAACTAATAAAAAAACCCGGTGAAAAGCGGTATATAAATGCAGTTAAATAAATAAAATAAATAAATAAATAAATAAATAAAAAAACAAAAAATCGTGAAGGCCGAGACCCAGCGTCCATGGAGCCCTTCCCCGCTCCTTACAGCATGTGCCTGCTTCTTCCCTCCTGCCAACAAAATGGTGCGGTTTCCCATGCTGCCGAAAAAAGTTGCAGAGAGCCACGCAGTTACAGGCATCTAGCCTGAACCGCAAATACGAAACTTTATTCTGCTGCTGTACTTTCCCTGCATCTATCTGCTGCAAAAACCTGCCAAACATGCTATCCTTCCTCTGCTCCCTGTTTCCGCTCACCCCCCCCCCCCCCTTAACTGGCTTCGGCGCAGAGGTGAGAACCCGGCAAGAGAGCCGCCCGACAGGTCACAGTTTTGCTAATGGCTCCTCACTGATGACAGGTTTGGGAGCCACTGCAGCTATCTCTTCGGGACTAGAAGCCTCCTTCTTCTTCTCCTGGAGAGAGAGCACCTCTTCCGTCGCTGCCCTGTTGTTTTGTTTTGTTTTTTTTAATTAATGTGGCAAACCTCAACTGTAAATTTTCTCTAGACTGCCCAGTCAAAGGAAAAACAGTATAGTCAGCTTAAAAAGGAGGGAGAAAAAAAATAACAAAAGGCTCCTTAGCTGTTCCTACAGTAAGTCCAAATCTCTGGGATCACCTGCTCCAGCTGCTTGGAGACTGAGCTTTTTGGGGCTGGTGGGTGGTGCCAGCTGCCTAAGTACACTGATGTCATCAAAAGGTGACATGCTCAATCTCCAAGCTACTGGTGGGGGGTTGACTACCCAGAGGTCGGGACTGGACCAGAGGGACGATAAGGAAGAGAGAAAATTTTAATTGGGAAGTGTGTCTGTATAAATTTAAAGAGAGATGTGCACAAGATCCCCCATAAGCACCAAAGTGCATTTTTAGCCACACACAAGTTCATAATGAGGATAATTGTAGAATGGTGTACCTACCATGACTTTATAGAAACATAGAAAAATGACGACAGAAAAAGACCACATGGCCTATCTAGTCTGTCCTTCCATATCAACAACTACAATAGTCCCCTTTTTTCCTTTAGAGATCCTCTGTGTTGGTCCCATGCTTTTTTGAATTCAGATACTGTCCTCATCTCTACCAACTCCACTGGGAGACTATTCCACAGATCCACCACTCTTTTCGTAAAGAAATATATTCACATATCACTCCTGAATTTATCCCCCTTCACCCTCATCCCATGTCCCCTTGTAGCAGAACTTGCTTTCCATTGAAAGAGGCTCTCCCCCTGTGCATTTATGCCACAGAGGTATTTAAATGTCTCAATTATATCACCTCTATTCCGCCTTTCCTCTAAGGTGTACATATTAAGATCCTTAAGTCTGTCCTCATATACTTTATAATGAAGACCACTAACCATTTCAGTAGCCACCCTCTGTACTGACTCCATCCTGTTTATAACCTTTTGAAGGTGCGGTCTCCAAAATTGCACACAATACTTCAAATGAGGTTGCACCAAAGACTTATACAGAGGCACTATCACCTCCTTTTTTCTGCTAGCCCTTCCTCTCCATATGCACCCAAGCATCCTTCTAGCTTTTGCCGTCACCTTTTTTACCTGTTTAGCTACTTTAAGATCATCAGACACAACCCCTAGGTCCCGCTCTTCTTTAGTGGACAAAAGTACTTCACCCCCTATACTATATTGCTCCCTTGGATTACTGCAGCCCAAATGCATGACCTTACATTTTTTAACATTAAATATCATCTGCCAAATCCTAGACCATTCTTCAAGCTTAGCTAGATCCCTCCGCATGTTATCTACACCTTCCTGGGTATCTACTCTATTGCAGATTTTGGTATCATCTGCAAAGAGGCAAACCTTACCCACAGTCCTTCCACTATATCACTAACAAAGATGTTGAATAGAATCGGACCAAGGACAGATCCCTGGGGCACACCACTGGTAACTTCCTTCTCCTCAGAGTGAGCTCCATTTACCTTCACTCTTTGTCGCCTCCCACTCAACCAATTTCTGAAATTACCCTTGGTAAAGCACACATTTAAACCTGTGCCAGAAAGAACAGACACATATGCACACACTGTTAATTATGGGAATTAGTATACCCCCGGGTATTTTTATAAGATCCCAATTCAGCACATAGAGAGAGCATTTTATAAACTCCTGCATAGTCAATGCGCGTTACCCATGTGTATTCAGGGTCTATTTTATAAAGTAAAGCACAGGCACACTTTACTTTAGATAACAGTATATAACACTATACTTTGGGACCTAACACCACCTCGCTCACCATCCCTACCCCACCCGCCGAACCTCGTTTCATCCCTCCCCATTACCCCCTCCCCTACCCATCTTCTCTGTCCATTCCTAAATTACCTAAGCCCTTTCCCTGAAGTATATCACTTAACGTTTGTTAAACACTCCTTCCTGCATGCACACCATGTTAAACGTATTTCTCAATCACTGTTACTATTACCTAATGTTCGATACCTTGTTACTTTCCAAGTTACGTATTATCTCCCTCCTTGTTTAACGTAAGCCATAACATAATGTACTAACGTTTGGCCTTGTTCACGTTCTCGGTAA
The DNA here is from genome assembly GCA_033557465.1 of Ichthyophis bannanicus. Lineage (NCBI taxonomy): Eukaryota > Metazoa > Chordata > Amphibia > Gymnophiona > Ichthyophiidae > Ichthyophis > Ichthyophis bannanicus. The sequence continues at coordinate 733,867,832 of CM066033.1, read as the reverse complement.
CCCACTTTGACTTTAAGATAAAGCGGGATATAAAAACAGTAAAATAAATAAATAGGAGTGCAACTGCCCACGCCTGGATTTGCAGAAAATGCGCATAAATTATACTAGTCCGTAACTTATGCACATAAATTCAGGCCCTACCTATGCTCTGCTCAAGCTCTGCTCCCATGCACACGCCAACAGAAAGTATGTGCAATGGGACTTAAGTGCACACACGGAACAGCGAACGCCTAAATTGAGCATCTATGCCCTTCATGCACACAAGTCCTTTAAAATAGGGACTTAACATGAGTAAATAGCGCATAATGTTCCATGCACCCTTTGTAAAATCGGTCCTGAGATACTATTCTACACACTCAAGCCCTTAATAAATTACCCCAATCTACATAAATGTAGCCTCATTACAAAAATGTGGGGCAACGGGGTTAACCCAGGAGGTTCCTCCTGCATGTTTGAGCATCTGACATGGCTGGAAGCAGGGCTGGAGATCTTGAGCCATAAGCCTTCCTTTGTAACTCCAGGGATAAATATCACCCTATATACAGTGGTTTTGAATACAAGAACACCTTAAACAATTCCACAAATGCCAACTTATTAAGGCGACAAGTTTAACCTATTTTAGTAGACTCCTTTCCCTCTCATTGTCCCTGATCTGGTTTACTGCTGTGACTTTCCTAGGCTGGAAACATGCACCAGGGCTTAGCCACTGGGCGTCACCCTTAGCGATCACATGACGCCCTCTCCTCCAGGGGTAGTCAATGCTGCTCCCAGCTGTCGCAGGGAGTAAAAAGCCTGACTCAAGGATGAAACTTTCTGCAAAAAAATGCACCATGATTGCCACCCATGCTTGCCACCCGAGCCACCCGAGCCACCAGGCTGACCAGAAGGAAGTTTGGTCTATCAATCTATAAGCACAATTTAAATGCCCAAATATGCTGTGTGTGAACGTCACACAGTTCCTGAGCAGAACTTTGTATCACCAGTTTACAGTTAGATGCATATATCTAGGCACATGACAATCCAAGATTCAAACCTAGTCTACATGGCTTCTTTGTCTTTGAAAACTGGCTTGTGCAGGCGTTACGTTTCGTGTTTAATTCTGCAGCCGGGTGCATTGATGAAATTTTATCCCAAAATGTTTCCTCAGTAGTGGGAAAGGATAATTACCTGCTTAACATACTTTCAAAAGCATATACATAACCTCTTGAGGGCCAAAATTTCATAGGCACATCTATCGAGGAGAGATAAATGACAGAAATTACTTTGGACTTGCACATGCCTACCATATGGTTCAACCAGGTGAGAAACTGAAAATGGAGCCCAACGTGACCTGAAATTGCAGGGAGACAGAAATCATTCTAAACATTTTACATAAAGTATCGCAACCCCCCCCCCCCCCAAAAAAAAAAATATGTGAAAGAATTTTCTTTCTTTTCTCATAGCATGGGAAAATCTGGCCCTTTGACCCCATGGACCACTTTATTGCTAGACTGCCTAGGTGACTTTCCTGCCCCTTGCTTTGTTAGGCTATGCACGAGGTGCACAGTGCTTTTAGATGAAATGCACTGCAAGATTTACTGCCGGTAATCCTACCACAGGAACTGGCATGACATTATGCAGAGCTGCCCGTCATTTTCCACAGGATTAGAGGCTTCCCAGTGCATGCGATGGGCCAGAGTCAGAGTTATTAAAGCTTTTCACTCAGCAAAGCATCCAGCTAAGGTTACTCAGAAAACAAAACAACTCTACCCTTTTAATGTAGTTTTCCTATCCCGTGCAAGAGCTCCAGAATGAAGGAAACCCTTGACGTGAAACGGCACAGAGCCAGGCACTTTTGGACAGAATGACTGGGAGGAGAACTTCATGCATACATCAGCAGCTGCCCCACATGCCATCTCTTCTGGTATTAGAGAAATGCTCCCACGAGAAGCTTGTACACAAGCTCTCTCATCAAGACAGCATCTCTTATACTGTAAGAGATATCCTTCGTGGTGGCCGTGTACCATGAGAAACATTCCTTGTGGTACTTATCATGTTTTACTTTTTATTAAGTAGCATAAGTACATAAGTGCCATGCTAGATCAGGTCAACTGTCCATCGAGTCTAGCATACTGTTTCGGACAGAGGCCAGTTTGGGTCACTAGGAAGCACCTGGCAGATCCTAATGGGAGTTCCAGAAGAAAGCTCTCTTTGGCACAATGCAACTACTACAGTGAGCGTCAGCAGTAAACTTGAGAAGCAGATCATACTCCACACACCCTGGCTTAGGAGTGAGGTTCATTATGGTCATCGTATGTGTATAAGCAACTCATTTGGAGACATTGCCCTTGAGTTTCAATGCTTTGTAACTCATTCCCAGAAGTAATAGGTGTCAGTCCCTGGATCCACCTGGCTAAATCATTGTTAATGGACGCATGAGCCTTTATGGAATTACCCCAGAGGAAATAGGCACACACATTTACACCTGATACAGAAACCTGTCTAAGCCTTTTATAATTTCATCTATACCACTACACTCAACCACACCCTCCAGCAACAAATTCCAGCTTTCGTTGTGTGCACCAACTGAAAACAATGAAGCTCTTATGATTTGATTTAATTCTGCTACCAGTTAGCATTGTGACGTCCCCCTATGTCCTAGTATCATTTGAAAAAACATAACAATCCCTCTTTCGAATAACTGATATCAAATTAGCACGGCATATGACGCAAGAGAAGAGCAGCTGGTCCATTCAGTGTGCCCAGCTATTTCTGCTGCATTGCTGGTCGCACAAGCTTGATGACTGTAGGATACTACTCCATATCCAAGTCAGATTCTGTTGTCTTCCTGGATGGAAGGAATCTGCAATTTGCCATATGTAATCCAATACTCAGACTATTCTACCGCCCCATGTCTTATTCCCCAAGCTTTGTAATAATTCAAACTCTAACAAAACTAATGAAGAGGTTTCTGAAATATCCAGATGCCTAGGGCCCTACGGCCTAGCTGGGAAGTATCCAGACCATCTCCAATCTTTCAACATGAATCCAATTGGTTTTCATGGAAAGGGTGCAGACATCATTCCTGGCATTTATTCCCTAAGATGCTCTTGATGGTACTCATTACACATACCTTGTCCACTTCCCCTTACTTCATACTGTAACTCAAATTGTTTCTTACATTTGGCTGACACATGGTATCCTCCAAGGGGGGCTGGATGTCCATCTGCTGCATCAAACCCCGCCGACACCAGCACCACATCCGGGGAAAACTCACGAGCGATGGGCATTACCACTGTCCTAGAAAGGGTAAGGAAAGGTGATTCAGTGTATATTCAGATAATGCCCATCATTATTACAGGGCCAAGTACTAGACGTCTGTATCATGGCAGATATGCACAGGCCTGCTGCACGACATATTCTTTTTTTTTTTTTTTTTACTTTTTATTGTCAACAATTCCAGTATAAAACCATACACAAATAACAGAGCAAAACACTTCTAGACATATGGTAACTAACATCCACAAAAGCCACCCCACAGATACCTCCAACAAAAGGGTAGGCAAGAATAACACAATATATTCCTCCATCCCAAAGCAAGATAACAACCCTTGACACTAGATCCCCAAGATGCCAGGTAGATACCGTTGCAATCACACCCACATTGCCCCACCCACCATCGGAATTGTCTATAATTATATTAACAATCTGTACCCTCCCAACTGGGAACCCATGGGCCTCCCCAACCTTCCCTCCCACCCCCTACTCACCCAAGTCGAAGGCCTACCCCCCTCCCCTCCCTCCAACCCCACCCCCACAGCCCACCCATCCCCTTCAGCCCTCCTCCCCCTTCCCCACCCCCACCTTCAAAGCCCCCCTATTCACCCCAAACCCCCCAAGCCCTCCACCCTTCCCTACCCCACCCCTCCCCCCCCACCCCCAGAACACGACCCAATTCACCCCAATTCACCCCACGACCCAATTCAAACCCCCCAATCTCTGCCGCCGAGCTGCTGTTAACTTTTCCATAAGAACTATAAACCTAAGACGCCTTTCAAACTGCTCCACCGAGGGCATCTCCCTTTGTTTCCATGCTGCTGCAATCTCACACCGCGCCGCACACAAACAGGCCAGCACCATCTTACCCCCCTGCCCATTCCCCCCCTCCCCCCACAAAGCCAACAATAAGATAGTGGGCTCCACCGCCACCTCTATCCCCAATTTCTCCTTGAGCCACCCCGTTAGCCACTTCCAGTAGATTTGGACCTTCGCACAGCTCCACCACACATGCCAAAAAGTCCCTATCTCCCCACAGCCCCTCCAACAAAGAGGAGACACCTCCTTATATATTTTATGCAAGCGATGAGGGGTATAATACCACCGCATTAGTACTTTGTAACTATTCTCTCTGGCCCTACTAGAACTGAGACCCCTCTTAATCTGATCCCATACCTTTTTCCACTCTACCATCGATAAGGTTCTACCAAAGTCCCATTCCCACTGCTCCATATACCTATGCTTCCCACCGCCACCCCCCAAAACCACCTTGTATAACCCAGACACCATGCCCCTGGAACCTCGCTTCCCAAACCACATTGCCTCCAGCCCCGAGACCTCCTCTCCCAACTTATCCATCCCCACCACCCTCCTTAAAAAAGACCTAATTTGCACATAGGCATACCTATCCCCAGCTTCCAACTTAAATTCCTCCTGCACCTCCGCAAAACTCCGCAGCTCTCCTTCCTCCAGCAGCTGAAAACTATACACCAAGCCCTTCTTTGTCCAAAGATCAAACCGACCACCCTCCCAACCCGGCTTAAAAGCTCTACAACCCCTCCAAGGAGTCATCACCGAGAACTCCGTCCGCCTCCGCGCAATATCCGGACCCCCGAGCTTTATCCCAGATCCGTACGACCTGGCGCATCCCCGGTGATCCCCATCCCAGTTCCCCCCTCCCCACCCGGGGTGCCCAGAGCCAAGCAATTAAGCGACCCCCACTGACCCTCCCTTTCTCCAGGCTCATCCAAGGTCGCACCTCCCCCCCCTCCCTCCAACCCAGTACATGAGCAAGCTGTGCCGCCCAATAGTAAGCTTTCAGATTGGGAACCCCCAAACCCCCCTCTTCCTTAGGCGCGTACATCACCTCCCGCGCCACTCTCGGTGGCTTCCTCTTCCAGATGTAACTAAACACCTTCCGCTGGAGTGCCCGCAGCACCCCCTCCGGTACCTCCACTGGTAAGGCATGGAATAAATAAAGCAATCGGGGCAGAATATTAATTTTGATAGCCGCAATTCTCCCCAGCCAGGAGGTCTCCATCCTCATCCAACCTAGCAGATCATTGGAAATACTGCGAATAAGCCTGGGGTAGTTAGCTGAAAATAAGGTCTCATACCGATCAGTGATCTGAACCCCCAAGTAACCCACAGACCCCTGCACCCAACGCAGCTGAAACACGCTTCAACCTCCCTTCAACCCCCATATCCAACTGGACTTTCAGCACCTCGGTTTTATCCACATTCATTTTGAAACCCGAGACTGCCCCATACCTTTCTACATCCTGCAGCACCTCAGGCATCGAAACCAGCGGATTACCCATGTATAACAAAATGTCATCAGCATACAAGGAAATCTTATGCTCACCCTCCCCTCGACGTAATCCCCGAATCTGACCATTCAACCGTATACATTCCGCCAACGGCTCCACCACCATTTCAAAAAGCAGGGGCGAGAGCAGACACCCCTGGCGAGTCCCATGGCCTAATGCGAAGTCACGGGAATACCTCCCGTTAACCTTTACCCGAGCCCGTGGACCGTTATTATAAAGCCCCCACCCATGCTAAAAAATTTAGCCCACACCCTACCTTCTTCAATACCTGCATTAAAAAACCCCAGTGAACTCTATCGAAGGCCTTTTCAGCGTCTATGGACATCAAAAGGAAATCCTCCTGTTCCTGCCGTGCCTCCCAAATCACTCCAATGGCCCTCTTTATATTATCCGCTGCCTGCCGCCCAGATATAAAGCCAGCTTGATCCATCTGAATGAGCCCGGGCATCCACACCGCCAACCTTCCCGCCAGAATTTTCGCTAACAATTTAACGTCGACATTCAACAAAGAGATGGGTCTATACGAACTACACCTCACCGGATCCTTCCCTGGTTTCAGCAACATCGTAATCCCCGCCATGAGCATATCAGATGACAATCCCCCCTGTCTGCTAGGACCCCATTGAATACCCGCAGTAAAAGACCCCCTACCTCTCCCCGAAATACTTTATAAAAGGACCCAGTTAACCCATCTAAAACCCGGCGATTTCCCTCCAACCAACCCCTTTACCGCCCTCTCCAATTCGTCCCTCGTGATCTCATCCTCCAGCTCCCCAATGGCCCCTTCAGTTAATTCGGGTAAGGGTATCCCCTCTAAATACTCCGCTATCCCCCCCTCCCTCACCCCATCCATCTCTCGGTAAAGCTCCTGATAATATTCCATAAACCGCTCCTGAATAGCTACATCCCCCCTACAAAGCGTCCCCCCCCTGCCCCTCTATCTGATAAATTGTCGCTATCCCTTTTTGCTGCCGTAATCTCTGTGCCAACAAACGACTAGCCTTATCCCCAAACTCGTACTGCTTCTGCTGCGCCTGTTGTAAGAGAAAATCCACTTTATCAGTTTGTAACGCCCGCAATTCTACTCTCACTCTCTCCATCTCCCCTCTATCCTTCCGGGCCCCTGACCTCCGGTACCCCTGACCTCCGGTACCTCTCCTCCGCCACCATTAACTCCTTCTGCAGTGCATCCTCACGTCTCTCCCTCTCCCTCTTCTTCCTTGCCCCCCACATAATAAACCTCCCCCACACCACTGCCTTCAACCCCTCCCAAACAACTACCTCCTTCACCTCCCCGTATCATTAAAACACAAGTATTCCTTTATAGCCGCCCGAACATTGTCCACCACTTCCCCATCCCTGAGTAGACTATCATTCAACTTCCAAAACACCCCTCCACCCTTCCCCGGGCGTTTAATATTCACCACCACTGCCCTGTGGTCAGACCAGCCCACCGGCTGGATGCCCCCATCCAGCACCTCCTTCATCCAGGACTTATCTTGCAGCAACATATCTATCCGGTTCCAACTATCATGTGGAGCAGAATGAAAGGTGTACTCCTCTCCCCCCAGGTTAAGGGCCCTCCACATGTCTACCAAATTATATTGCCCCATCACCTTTCGTAATTCCAGCCTATTTTTTCTCCCCCCATCTCCCCCCCTTGGCTTACGATCAACCCTCGGGTCCAGCACTAAATTAAAATCCCCACCCACCAAAACCTTCCCATCACCTGCCCCTTCAATAAGGTGCCCTACTTTGTGCCAGAACCCTTTTTGCTGCCCATTAGGACCATACACCACCACCACCACAATATCCTCCCCCTCCAATTTCCCTTTAACCCCTACCACCCTTCCTTCCATATCCTTAAAGGACCCTTCCACCCGAATCCCACACCCCTCCCGAATCAAAATGGCCACTCCCCCCTTTCTACCCCCCTCCTTACTGCAGGAAAAATACTGATGAGGGTACTGCCGATGTCGCAACCGCCCCACCTCACAGGCTCGCAAGTGGGCTTCCTGAATCAAGACCACATCCCACTGATCTCTCACCACCTCCCGAAAGAGCAACCCTCTCTTAGTAGGAGAATTCAGCCCTTTCACATTAATTGTTCCAATACGCACCATCAATGGAAATTATCCCCCCCCCATCCACCACCCTCCTTGTGTTCTGATCCCCCCCTCTCTCCCCTTGCCCCCCTCCCCCCCCTAGCCTCCTCATCTGCTTCCCCTCCCGGACATCCTATCCTATCCCGTCCCACCATACCCCCCCCCCCCGTGCCACCCACTCCCCCCTCCTCCTCCACCCTCTTATCATACAACAAATCACCCCATTTAACCTACAATCCCCTCCACAGACAACCCCACACCCCTCCTTCCCCTCCCCCCATTAGCCCTATGAGTCCAGTGTCCGATCCCAGTAACAGGGGCTCTAACACCCCTCCTCAGGAGCAATACTCGCAGCCGGAAGCATCCTGTCCTGGCTCCCGTCTCATGTAGCTGTCTCCGAAGCAGCCCTCCGCCGTTCCATGGACATCCTCTTCAGACGCTTCCCATGCTCACCAACTCGTTGCCATTGTGCACTGGGTGTACATTGCTGTTTGCTCGTCTCCGCAGGGGCCTTCCGCTGCCGCTCTGTCTCCCCCACTTTAGGCAACCCCTCACAGCCCAATTCTCGCAGGGTGGCCCATGCCTCCTCCACGGATTTCATCTTCCGATTCACACCATTCACCGACAACAAGACCCCAAACGGGAACATCCAGCGATATCGAAGGTTCTGTCCCCTCAAATACGCAGTGACTTCTCTCATCGCCCTCCGTCTGTCCAGCGTGCCTTTAGACAGATCATTAAAGACTTCAATTTCATGACCTTCCCATACAATGCGCCCAAACCTCCGGGCCACACTCAAAATTTGTTCTTTCTGTGGGAAGCTGCTCATACAGGCTATAATGTCCCTTGCTTGCTTTTCCCGCCGGGGGCCTAAGCTTCTATGAGCTCTCTCCACGCCAACTTGCTCAGCGCTCATGCCAGCCACTTCCCCACGTTGCAGGATATGGCCACAGAGCTTCTGGACCACTGCCACACAGTCTTTAGCAGCAGCGTCCTCGGGCACCCCCGAAAACGTAAGTTGTTTCTCCGAGCTTGATCCTCAATCTCCTCAATTTTCTCCTGCAGCTCATCTTGCTGGGCCTGGAGATTTTCTTGCAGGGCTGCCATCCCATGCATCTCGCGCTCATACTCCTCCACGTGGCTCTCCAAGTCCTCCACGCGGCCGCCCAGACTGCTCATCTCCTGCTGAATAGCCTGCAAGGTTTCTTTTACCTCCTTCCGCATCGCTTTAATCTCGGTCCGCATCTCAATTTTAAAGTCCTGTAACCATTTACAAAGGGGTACCTCCTCCAGCTCCTCCGTATCTGTACCACCTTCCTCCCCGGAGCTGTCACCATTCGCTCCCGCATCGGAGCAGGCCGACTCCGCCGCCATCAGCTCCTGACGCACATAAAGGGACTGGAAACCCTCCAATTTCTTCTTCGCGGCCATCCGACTGCTGACTGCTCGCTTGCCTTCCACTTCGGCACTGGGGGACACACCACAATATCACCACTCTCGGAAATCGGACAGAGCTAGGCTTTTAGGCTGCCATTAGCTCTGTGACGTCACCGGAAGTTGCACGACATATTCTTTGCAGGTTCAGTTTCCTAGAATGTTTGTCTACATCACAATCCTGCAGCACTATATGTCCAAAGTTACAATGAGGGGCTGTCCATTACCCAGAAACCAGGGCACTTTAGATCTTAACAGCCACCAGTGTGCCATATGTGTTCGCTAACCTTCTACCTTTAGCTGTTTATTCTGTCATCTCACTTTAAACAATGTTGGTTGCATCATCAGATCTTGACACAACCAAAATTTAATAAACATGCTTTCTAGGTTGCAGAGGAAATCTTTTTTTTTTTTGCCATTTCTCTTTTCCCTTCTTCTTCATAGTTGTCTGCTATTATCGCATTCCCAGACCATACCTTCAGGTGGGGAAGGGGGCCCCTCACCAGCCAAAGAGCTAAACAATATTTCTCCTCCAAGGGGCATTGTCACTGGCTGGCAGGAACTAATACAGTAGCAGCAGACAGATGTCTTTCTCCCAGACTTATGTACCATCTCATCAACACACCAGCACCCTGAACCCAGATCCCTCATACTGCAATGCCACAGCCTGAGACATGGGGGCAGCACTCACTGAAAAACAAGTTTCACATAGCAGTGCACTCTGCAATAATTTATTTTGTGCTGGGGCAAGCTCTATGGCCTCCTTGCTAATAGTGCCCTATCTTAAAAAACACACACACACACAAAAATATAGAAGTGACCAGTGAGTGCAGTTCCCCACTATACCCTTCCAAACTGAGAACCCCCCAGAGGACGAAAGAAAAGATAGAACAGACAGTTATGAGATGGCATGGAAAAAGACAAAACTGGCTGAAGGATCAAGGCTGAGCTGAAACCCCATTGCGGAAATCAAATTTCTATGTAAATAAAAATGCTATTTATAGAAATCTTTTAAGTAAAATCAAACCACATGTGCTACAAAGCAGGAGGGGGTTGGGGGAAAGGAATGAAGGCATTAAACGAATAAAACTGTAGCCTGCTACAACAAGTCAGCTTTCCAGGAGTCTGAAATCTCTTAGGGGCTTTGCAAGCTGTTTATCCTGACTGGCAAGTCCAGGGGTCTCTAGCAGGACAGCATCAAAAAGAGCAAAATATACAATATACTGGGCCCCAGATCAGAGGGTCTTTCTACACATCCCCCAAAGAGAGGGAGGCCTGAGATCCTTCCTACAGAGCCTCCCCTCCCCTGTATATTTTGCAAAGATTGGAGGTGCGTGCAGGATATACAGCAGAAATCAGAGGTGCTTTTGCATAGAGAGCCTCTGAAAAGTGGTAAAATCAGGAACATACGTATATGCAGGTCAGAGGAGTGGGAAAACAGCAACAGGAAGAGAAACGGAGCAGTCAGGCAAAAAGGGATGACGAATGAAAGGGATGCAGCATATAAGAGAAAGTACAAAGTGTACCTGAAGGCTGCCAGATACTCTGGGTCACCCATAGGGGGGGTTATTCCTCCTGTCCATGCCACGTTCACATTGAATCCTTCACCACTGCCAGCACCAACCTAGAAACCAAGTAAAATGGGCCATGAAATGAGGCTTCAAAAACCTGTCCCCTCAAAAGTGGAAATGAATAGTCAGATCTTGAAATACGTCTATATAACCATTAAGGTGGTTGATCCAACCCCTTCAATCTGGACATCCGGTGCCTTGGGTCACTGAAACAGTACATCACGAGAGAAGAGGCCACAGAGGAAAGCTAGGGGATATGGAAGTAGGAGACTGAGAACAAGGTCCTCGCATGTCCAAAACATGCCCCATGCCCATGAAAGGGAGGTTAGAGGATCTCAGACCCGAGATGCCCTTTTGTGCTGCAGGAAGCAGACGGATAGCCAAGGCACCTGCAGAACACCACAATCAGAATGGTACGTTATCCTGTTGCCGAGGTGGGAAGGCACACAGGAAATGAGTAGAGTTATCCATCATGACCCAGTGCCTCCCACTACAAATAATCCTGGATGTCATTCATATTATTTATTTATTTATTTATTTTCATTCTCTTATATACCGCGCTATTCTGCATCAGTGCGGTTTACATTGAACAAACTGAAATTACATTGAACAGGGCATTATAACTTGGAGATAACTATTTTACAGGGAACATGGGCTATGGAGGGTTAAGTGGCTTGCCCAAGACCACAAGGAGCACATGTGGGACTAGATGATGATGGATGATGATATGAAAAAGACTGTGGGACAGGGGACGGGGCAGGTTTGGATAGGAATTTTTCATATCTTTTATTGTAAACCGCTCAGATGCCTTGGTGTTGAGCAGTATATCAAACGACTCCATAAAGATTATTATATTAGTTCTATTGTGCTGCTGGTGCACTGTATTAACTCACAGAACTTCCCTCCTAGCACTAATTTACTGTAATTTTACAAGACAATAAGGTGAAAGTATCCAAAAAAATAAAAGGAAGCCAGTTAATGCTTGCACAGTACGCAGTTTGAGACCTTTCCTACTGACTGTACAGTGAGTCCTAAATACTTTGATTCTGCAGCATGAATCGGTACTTTGATACAGTCATATGTGATTGGTTCTGATTGTTCTGCAACATTCTCACATTATTTCTTCAGAAATCTAGATTCTTTAGGAGTCCAAGACCTTTAAAATCAAAACATGACGACAGCGATGACGAAGGGGTGTTGTGTCCACTCATATCTGAAGGATGGGATCAATGCAATCCTCAAAGCTTATTCATTACATCTCCTCTATGCTGATGCAATAGAAGGCATATCAAACTACGAAGACTATCCCAAACTTTCTATGCTGGACTCTTACAGATTACAAATATTTTTTAGTTAGTTTTAATGTGTATGGTGAAGAATTTATTGCATCGATTGGGGGGAACAACGGTCAGGTTTGTATTAGGGATTTTAGATGTATTCGTTTTATTATACTATTAATGCATGAAAGAAAAAGAATGTATGTGCTTATTTGCATTCTATATTGTAAACAGTTTTGAGTTCTCTTTCTAGGGAAAAGGGAGGTATGCAAGCATAAAATAGAATTGAACAAATAGGAAAAGTCCTGTTTTGCTGTTATGAACCTAATTAAAAAGAAGGAGAGCAAGAGAAAGATTAGCCGTTTACTCCAGATCTGGGGTTGGAAAGTGTTAGAGTGCAGTGGCTCACGCATGCTCCCTCGAACATATTCGGGCTTCATAAACCACTACAAACTAAAGTTTTGAAGACCTTTGAAGAGTCAGCATGGTTACAGGAAGGGAGCCAGCCCTAAACCTTGTGCTGGTGAGAGTGGTGTAGGGTAACTAGGGCAGAGCAGGGCAAAGTCACCACCAGCTTGGAGAAAGTGTATGCTTGTGCCAAACCAAGCCTGTTAAGATCCTGGACAGCCGCGTAAACCCAAAAGAACATCCAGCGCTTGGAAAGTGCTTCACCATCTACCACGTGTTAAAATAAACAGCCGCACCAAGCACTGCCTTTCATCAGGCATCTGTTTATTTCTGTTTTATTCTTCTGGAATTTTTTTTAAGTCCTTTGACTGGTTTTGTGTTTATAGGACTTAGAGCTCAGACATTTTCTCAGAAACTGCACAGTCCCAAGGACTCAAGAATTAGGGCACAAGGGAGAGTGTAGAAAAGTTATAGAAACTAAAATAAAGACTTATTTTTTTCCCTCTGCAAGCTACAGTCTCTAGACAAGGAATAACCTTAAAACCCTAGCACGTTTTTTTTTATTCCCCGCTCTGCTTTAACACCTCTACTAACCCTGCAATATTTTTCTTACCTGCGAGTCTAACTGCAGCCCCCCACGTCCTCCTCTTGACAGGGGTTGATTATATTTTGCTGCTTTTACTCCTTAGGCTAGAAAGCCCCAGTGGCAGAGAGAGTGACAATCTGCTACAGGCTAGAGCATGGAGAAAGGGCTAGTGACTAGGTTTGGGGAAGGAGAAACACAGTGACAAAGACTTCGAAGGGGACTGAGACAGCTATGGACTGAGAGGTGCTGTGCGCCAGAAGGTGAAACAGTAATCTTACTTCGACTCGAAGAGTTTTAGCCTATTTAATTTGCATTTAAAATCACTTTTAGGGGTTAAGTTGATAGCCATTTCAGTATCAATACATACATATCAAATGGCTCTAATAGGCATAAAGTTCACAGGATGGCATGAAAGTGCGCAGTTGTACTGAGGGCGTTGCTGGGGGCACAGTAGGGGCCGAGCATGAGCAGAGTCACGAACTACATATGTTGATTATAAAATATCCCAATTTACGTGTCGACATTTATGCTCCCTCCTAAGCAGGCGTTAAGAATCTGCAACTTCAGTGTAGCCTCGATTGCTGCTTGATTTATGTGATTTTGTAATTAATACTTAAAAAAAAAATCATAGTAGCATATGTAAATATAATATGAATGAATTAGACGCTTGAATTTGAAAAAAACTTAAACAGGTCATATATGGACCTTCCTGAAAGAAGACTAGTTAGGTTGTCTGCTGCTGGCCGGCTTATAGTGTGGCCCACTCGGCTACACCTTCATGCCACCCGGCTAGCAAAACTTTCTGGAGAGAACACTATACTAATAACGTGTGTTAACAAGTCAGGAGTAATTTTACAAAGAATTTTCTGCATGAGAAGCACGTTTTACATGCTGAAATGCACATCAATAAATGTTCAGGGGCACAGTTTGGGTAGAGTCGAGACAGAGTTCTCATGTATGCACATATTTTACAAAATGCGTGTACATGCGTAGAGTACATGCGCACATTTACACCTTCTTTGGAGAAGGTATACACTTGCCCGAGAGCATTTGTGCACTGCTGGGGTTGATTCTGGGTGCCTAATGGGCTTAAAAATAGGCACTCTGTTATAAAATTAGCCCCTAAAAACGTGTTAATGCAGAATGGTAAATAGGCCCCAATGAGAATATTGGGGCTTGCTCTATTTAATGCATATTCATTGGGGCAATCCTGAAAACCTGACTGGATTGATGTGCCTCCAGGAAGCACTGCCTTAGGTTGCAAGCACTCTTGAGCAAGGAACTACCTGCTGTATCCTATATGTAACTTGCCTTGAGCTGGTTTATGGAAATGTGTGTAATTTAAATCCAAATCCAAACCCTGCCGCAGCTCACCACAGCCACCCATTTCTCTGAGGTTGACAATCAAAATCTGGGCTGTCTGCAACAAGACCACCTGAACCTCTTCTACAGTGCAGGACCCAAGCCTCTATCTGGCAGTAGAAGAGGTCTTTATCTCTTTGTGTCTTGCAAACTGCTTTCAAAATGACACTGTCTAAGTGCATCGTACTTTAACCCACACATGGTCAAAGTGTGAGCTCCTGCTGAGCCAGCATGATTTTGATAGTCTTGGGAAAGACAGCAGGAGGCGAGGTATGGAGCATGGGGGATCATCAAAATACTAAGTGGATCTCTATGGGTTCTAAGCTGCCTTGTTGCTGTAATGGGAGAGAGGTTGGGGGTCTTAGCAGGCTTATGGTGCTGTCCTGACAGTGGGAGATCAGCATCTAGGCAGCCTTGTACTGAGCAGGAAGTGGTTAGAAAATTTAGGATGTGATGCAACAATGGCATGCTTGCCTTTTTCACTGCCCCCTCCTGCCTCCTCCCTTGTTCGTTTTCTTATAATTATGTGACCACAAGTGGGTTAATGCACTTATAAGTACAGGACATTAACTCAGAAGGTTATTCACCCCAATTAGAAGCACAATTTTTTGTGTACCACCAGTGTGAGACCTCACTCTAATCCCATGGCCATGAGAAAGATGGTGTATGACCATGGGAAGGAGTAACTGATTGTGGTAAGGGAGTCATAGATGTTTAAACAAAAACCCTATCTTGTGATGTACATAAAGACATTTTATAAATATTCTGAAGCCCATAAACAGGCAGAATTAAAAGGGACTTGATATTATTTGCAGAAGATGGGCACAGCCTGATCCCCAAGCGCACTGTGAAGCAATGGGAAAATAGTCACCATCAGCAGGGTAACACGAGAGGGCTTGCTGGCGAATTCTGAAGCTGTCTCACCACGACTCAGGGGTCAGAGTATAAATTACCTGATCAGGAGCACCACTGCCAGGAAAAAAGTTCCCATCATCGTAGCGATGCAAGGAGATGTAGAGTACACTGGGGTCTCTGTAGAACACTTCCTGGGTCCCATTGCCATGGTGAACATCCTAAAGAGAGGGGAGAGTGATTAGAAGCATTGAGACAGCCAGGGAGCGGGCCAAGAGACCAAGTCAGAACCAAAGATACATACTTAGAAAAAGCAACAAGCACACAAAGATAAATGCACTAATAAAAGGCACAGATATCAGGAAAAACAACACAGACCCAAACACAGCCAAAAAGGTAGTGTGGCTGTCATGGCCATCCCTTGAACACATGGAAATAAACAAAACAAAATAAGATGATATCTTTTTATTGGGCTAATTACATTTCTTCACTATCTTTCCAGAGTTGCAACCCCCTTCCTCAAATCCAGGGTCAGTGCAAGGTTACTGGATTCCTTAGGCAAATCAGCCTTGTGCCTACCCCACTGACTCCCCCCCCCCCACACCCCTGCCTGACTTGCAGCTCTTTCTTAAGGCCAGCAATCTGAATTTATTTATTTCTTTATTTAAACAACGTTTAGATACCGCTTTCTCTTCAGTGAATGTATTCTGAATACATTCAAAATATGCGCTCATGGGGCCAGCATTTCCTGCGACGAAAGAGCTCAGTTCAAACAGTTTTTGCAGTTTCGTAAAATGCAAATGCAAATAAAACCTCCAACACAATTTGGTGAGCAGGTACACATTACATCCACACCATGTGTAAAGGACACACTGATAGTTATCTATGGTTACATATAATCACCCAAGAATCATCCAAGGGAGGCCCTGTACGTTTCAAGGGAGTCCCACATCTTATGCCCTTGTGCAGATCGCTGGAACTTATCCACTCCCTGCACTTTATATCTATATGTTAGGCAAACAGTGTTCCATCAGTGACGCTAACATACCAAAGTAGCATTTCTTCAATTAGCACATATCAACTGTAAGACAATGGCCCTTAATAAATTGAACAACTTCCCCAGCAGAACACAGAGTGTGTCCATCATACCTAAGGGTCAAAAAAATAACCAGTTTGAGCGTTAATTGTTGTTTGAAATGAAAAATCTGGAGTGAAGTATGGCGCTTGGTGCTCTCATCTCCTTCCATGGCTTTCAGTACAGTTTTTATGCTGATGACTCTCAGATCTCTCTCTCTCTACACCTGATATTTCTCTGACACTCCAATCCTGAATCTCTGCCTGGATGTCTCACCACTGTCTGAAATTGAAAATGGCAAAACCGAACTTCTAATTTTCCCCCCTAAACCCTCCTCCCCACTTCCTCCCTTCTCTATCTCTGTAGATAACACTCTTTTACTTCCTGTTTCTTCAACCCACAACCTCAGGGTCATCTTTGACTCCTTCCTCCCCTTCACACATATCCAATAGATAGTTATAGAGAAAGAAACAGGTTTTAGCTAACAAAATTCACCCCTTCCACTCTTTGGTGACCTCCCATCTAGATTATTGCAACCTCCTCCTCCTTGCTGATCTCCCTCGGAGTCATCTCTCTCCCCTTCAATCTATTCAGAACTCTGCTGCGTGGCTAATCTTCCACCAGCCCCGTTACACTCATATAACCCCTCTTCTCAAGTCACTTCATTGGCTTCCCTTCCGTTTCTGTATCCAATTCATTCTACTGCTCCTCACTACCTTTCCTCTCTCCTCTCTCCTTTCTCCCCATACCCCTCCTCATGAACTCCGCTCTTCCACTGGCTTTCTTCTCTCTATGTCCTTTTCTTCCACAGCCAACTCCAGACTTCGATGCTTTCACCCTACTGCTCCTTATGCCTGGAACAAACTACCTGAGTCTGTACATCAGGTTTTATCTTTCCCCCTTTTCAAATCCATGCTAAAGGATCACCTCTTTGAGGCTACTTTTGGATCCTGATCCCTTGTTGTCCTTGTGTCTCCTTACTGTTCCCTATTTGTACCCTTGTTCTCAGGTATTGTACTGTCCATCTTGATTAGATTGTAAGCTCTGATGAGTAAGTCTGTACAGCACTACATACTCCTTGTAGCGCTATATAAATGGATTAATGGTAGTAGTAGTAAGAGCAGAGCACTTGAACAGTCTGCGACTCAAAGTGTCGATAGCAACCTCACAATGCCATTGCTTATTATCCACCTGTAGCCCTGCTCTCCATTTCTTAAATGAGGCCCACATAGCTCAATGCCCCAGGAAATAAAGGGTTTGATTTAAGTTTGCCAGTCATGAAGAGTTCTTCACCCAGGTCCTAAACTCTTCCCAAGATTGCTGGTCCATGCTCTCTCTAATTCAGCTTTAGCAGCAGGACCAGCATATCTCAATTTCTTACGTATAACAGAGGCCAGATGTCCTTATGGAAGGATCACTCAAAGAAACTACTAAATTCCTGGCTTGGCCACAAGCTTCTTACAGTCTACTTTACTACGAACAATACAAAGGGTTAGTCACAGCACAAACTTCTAGGAGAGCGCCACCCCAAATTTCGCTATTATCTCATCAAAGGATAGAAGTATACCATTACACACCATGAGGGTAATTTTATAGCCCCCTGCACAGACTGCATTCATATCCTTGCTATTCTATAAAATGACCATGCACATGCCCCACTTTATAAAATCACTCTTCTTAAAACAAAAATGCTCCACTTCAACTGATGCGTTGTGACACTAGAACTAATATTAATATGTCGATACCGACAAAAAGAGGAAGAAGGGAGACGAACAAAAGGGAAGAGGAAGGGGGCGCGACCGTGCCCATTGATTGAAGAATTAGAGGAATTTTCATCCTCCTCTTCATCCCTAGGGGTGAGAGGAGGGGTTGATAGTTTAGTGTTGAATTTATCAGGGAACCCTTTGACATCTGAACAGATTATTGTCTTAGAGAAAGGTTTATCATTCGTGCCTACCATCACCTATGACCCTTTCCAATTCCGGGTGGACCTAGAGGGCTTGATACGTAAGCTCAGCCTGAAAATCTTCTTTGCGGATAAACCCATTGAGAATTTGGGAGAGAGTAGTAATGATCGTCGAATACCTTTACCCATTAAATCCATCTGGACACCGCCTGGTCAGCTTCATCCTGCCCTGTCCATTTTTAAGGATTTAGTGCTTCAAGACGTTGAACGTTTGGAGCAACAGACAGTACATTCAAAGAGTGTTTTATCATCAGCTGAGCATGTGGCTTTAAGAGAATTGAAATCCCGCACGGATATTGTGATACTCAAGGCCGATAAGGGGGGAGCTGTGGTCACTTTGGATCGTTCTGATTACCTGAAGGAAGCCCAGTCACAATTGCTCGATATGAGTGTTTATGAAGTTTTGGAGACTGACCCCACGAATGCCCTTCAATTACGGATTAACGAGATTACTGAGACAGCCTTGAACAACAGGCTTATCTCGAAGAAGGAATGGGGATTTCTCAATACCAAGGCACCTTTGGTAGCACGTTTTTACCTTGTACCTAAGGTACATAAATGGCTTCACAACCCCCCCCCCAGAAGGCCCATTGTGTCCACACGGGGCACAATATTGGAACCCTTGTCACAATTTTTGGATTCCTATCTTCTGCCTTTGCTGAGGGATATACCATCCTATATATGGGATACCTCTGATTTTTTGGAAAAGCTTATACAACATGCATCTTTGGCCTCAGATCCTGATATTCTTCTAGTGACTTTGGACATTAAAGCTCTCTACATTAGCATTCCACAAACAGCAGCCTATGATACTGTAGCGTTTGAGTTACGTAGACGAGGAGATCTGTCTGAAGCTTCTATCACTTTTTTATTGCAATTGGCTGAGCTAGTGATTTTTCAGAATTATTTTCTGTTTGAGGAGACGTTTTACCATCAGACCTTAGGGGTAGCGATGGGGGCTAGCTGTGCTCCTTCCATCGCTAACCTCTTTATGGGTCATTTTGAAAAACAATGGATAGCCCCTTCAGATCACGTACAGCACATAGTTATGTGGTATAGATTTATTGATGACATATTTTTGATGTGGAAGGGGTCTGAGGAATTGGCAGGGTCCTTTGTGCAATGGTTGAATACTTTGGATAGGGCCATCCAGTTTACTGCCACGGTTAATGTTAACTGTATTACTTTTTTGGATGTACGGGTATGGAGAGGGGACGGGTTATGGCATACCTCTGTGTATAAAAAAGAGGTAGATCGGAACACTTTGTTACAATATACTAGTGCACATCCGGTGCGGCTGAAGAATGGTCTCCCTTTTTCTCAATTCTTGAGATTCCGGAGGAATTGCTTGGAGACACAAGAATTTAAGAGACTTTTTTACCGATAGGGGTTATCCGAAATCTATTGTTCAGAGAGCTTATAAGAGAGCGCTGTACAATGATCGCTCATGGTTGATTGGGTCAGTTAAGGCACAGGAGATGCAGGCTCCTGTGGAACAGGTTAACTTCATTACTAAGTTTTCGCCGCTGAGTTATAGGATTCAAAAACTTTTGAGGAGCCATATGAATGTTTTGAGGAATGTAGCTGGTTTGGAGAATAAATGTCTTCGGTGTGTTTGGAGAAGGGATAAAAATCTCAAAGAACAGTTGAGTCCAGCGGTTCTCAGATCTCCTAATGTTGAAGTGAGCAGCTCAGTTGTGTGTGGCCATCACAAATGTGGCAACTGTGATGTATGTATGATAATGGAGGAGATTTCAGTTTTCACATACCATACTAAAACTTATTCTTTGAAGAGTAATACGTCGTGTGCTTCGGGTTCGGTGGTGTATGCGATTCGTTGTCCTTGCGGTCTTCTTTACATTGGTAAGACATCACGTTCTTTTAGAGTGGGGCTTAGGGAGCATCGAAGCTGTCTGCGGTGTAACATTGTTACAGCACCTATTGTACAGCATTGCAAAGCTTTTTCCCATGAGTTTGAGGATCTACGTAGTTTTGTAGTAGAAAAGGTATGCTTTGCTAGACGGGGTAAGACTTTAGACCAGTCTCTATTATTATGTGAACAATGATGGATTTTTAGATTGCAGACATTAATCCCGATGGGTTTGAATACTAGAATTGATTGGGGGGTTTGTATGTGAGATCCTTTTGGGTTAGTTTAATCAGTGGTTTCAATGGCTGTATTATTTGAGGTGACGTCAGCAAGCTCAGTAGTTTAAATTGAGGCTTCAGCCGCCTAGACCGCATGCGCGGCGTTTTTGTGAGGACTACTCTAAACAGCTTGTAACTAGTGAAACGTGGGCAGCAGCGGCACTAAAAGTGGTTGTGCTTTAACGGTATGTGTTTTTAGAGTTTAGCTTGCAATGTTTGGGTTTTAGTAGGGAGTAGGCGTTGTGGTATTAGGTAAGTTATTTGTATATTTGTTGATTTCTTTGTAGACCCCCTGATGAAACTCTTTTTTAAGAGTGAAACGTTCGGAGTGGCACCAGAGGAGGCGTAGGGGCAATTCACACCACGATATGTTTCAAGATAAGCATTTTTTGTTAAGACTATGGTGTGGTTTTTAAATGCAATTGACACTTTAGTTTTGCGGATTTACTATTGTCTTTGCAATTTTCATGTTCTCTGGATTGGTCATTGATGCTGCCAGCGCGTTCGACAGTATTATAAGTACTGAAGTCCATAAAAAGCGCTATTGAGTCTGAGACCTTTCCAGAGATAGGTTCTTTCATGTATGAATGGTATTAAGTTTTTGTTATAATACCCCACACCATTAGTTCTAGAGTCACAACGCATCAGTTGAAGTGGAGCATTTTTGTTTTAAGAAGAGTGATCTGCTTTTTGCTCTGTGAAGGGACCATCGATTTAGGTTGTGTTATGCCACTTTATAAAATAGCAGCCTACCAATGTGCCGTACTCTAGGCGCAACAGTTACACCTGTCCTAGAGCAGGCGTAACTGGACACGTCTATGTTGCTGATCCCAATATTATCCATATTTCGTACATGTACATTTCTAAAATGGTCCTTTTTCCTGCATGTCTCCCATTTTATTTATATGTTTAAAGAAACATTTTCTTTTGGTCCATTTTATAATGCATTTACACATGTCCACCTTCTCTGCTGCCCCTCCCACAGATTTTCGGATGTTTTGTATTGGATGTCCTAGGGGACACCTAATGGTCTTTGTAAAATGTGCTTTCACAGAAATAGGGCCACTTTATATGATCCAAGACCATCTCTGCATCTAAAGAGATGGCCAGTGAAGGACCAGCCCAATCTTTGACAGCAGTCAATAAGGAACGAATCAGATGGGCATTATCTCCAAAGTAGTGACCGAGTGGCTGCTTAGGTTCACCAAGTGCTAAGGCTGGCACTGCTCAGGTCTGGACAGTTAGTCTAATCTGACATATATTTTCTATTGATTAAGCTTAATTTCTATATAGACAGAGAAAGAGTGAGACAAATACATAACCAAATAGTTACAGAATTATGTATTATATATATATATATATATATATATATATATATAAACAAAAGACAGACAATCTGGAAATAATAAAAATGGGCTCCACGAGAAATGACTTGGAGTTTGAACTTCAAAAAGGTTCTTCAGGATGGACTATTGTCACATGGGCAATCCCTCTGCAAACTAATGGTATGTGAACATGTTAAATACCGTCAAGTCAGTGTCAACTCATGGCGACCCTCTGGATAGTTGACCTAAACTGTGTTCGGTCTTCAGTCAGGTGGCTCAGTGCTGATAAAGTGGCATCCATAGCTGCTGTTATTGTATCAGTCCATCTCATTACTGGCCTTCCTCTTTTGCAATGAACTTCTACCTTGCGAAGCATAATGTCTTTCTCTAACGATCTCTCTCTTCGCAGTACGAATTGTATGAAAGTCGAAGTCTTGTCATCTCAGCTTCTAAGGAAAGCTTAGGTTTCATCTCCTCTAGTATTGACTGGTTTGTTCTTAGGGTAGTCCATGTTATACACAGTATTTGTCGCCAGCATCATAATTCAAAGTCATCGATTTTCTTCCTATCTTTTTCACTGTCCAATGTTCGCATCCATATGATGTTATTGAAAATACTATGGCCTGGACAAGTTGAATCTTTGTATGGAGAGAGACATCTCTGTTCTTGAGAATCTTGCCTAGGTCCTTCATATCCATTCTGCAAGAGCAATGCGTTGTCGGATTTCTTGACTGCTTTTCCTTTCTTTATTGATTGTTGATCCAAGTAGGTTAAAGTTGTCAACTATTTCAATTTCTTCTCCATCAATGATGAACTTATTGATTTTGCCAGTTGTCAGGATCTTTGTCTTCTTTACATTAAGGTGCAGGTCCATTTTGAGACTATGTTCCTTGATCTTGAGAAGCAAATGTTTCAGATCTTCTTCACTTTCAGCCAGTAATGTGGTATCATTAGCATAGCGAAGGTTGTTGATGAGTCTTCCACCAATCTTCACACCCTTGCAAATCTCTTCCACGGGGGGCCAGTCTCAGCCATCAATGCTGCCATGACTCTAAACATTAGAGCAGTCATTTTCTGAAAGATTTTCCACACATAACTGGCCTCTGATAAAATTATCCTGTGGGTTAGACATCTAAACATATATGACGTGACAAGAGGGGTATGTTTATTAAATTGCGCTACCAAGTAGCACAGGATTTAGCATGCAGATTGAGTGCTATGCTAAAACACTGCACGGGCCCTGCATTAAAAATCCCATGTTAACCATGTAGCATGCAACAGGACGGGGACTAGGCAGGTCAGTGGTGGAACAGAGGCTTTGACTGCAAGTTGTCATCAGCATAGGTGTTAGTACCTCGTACTAACCATGCTTGCTGCCCTTAGCATGGGTGCTCTTCACACCACCTCAATGGGTGGCAGGTGGCGCTAGGTGTGCTCATGTGCCAGCTTGAATGGCGTTGTGTCTTTTTACCATACTAACTGCAGGGGGATGGAAGCACACGTCCTCTGAAGTAAGCACAATCTGCTATATAATTACACAATGTGTACTTAACTATAGTAGTTTCCAGGGTTATTGGGATCAAAAACAAACAAGAGGCCTAAGCAAAATGCTGGAAAGACAACTGACTGGATGAAGTGGAAATCCAACAATACTTTAAGAAGGAATTTACTGTAAGATATATGCAGAGAACCATCCGATTGCAGATCCACACAAAGAAGCAGAGGACGATTATGGAATAAATTCACACAGAGAAGTGGCATTTATATCCTCTTCGTATGTTGTGCTGAGAACCACCCTACTGTAATAATTCCTCGTATAGTGTAGATAAGTCACTATGGACTGGAGCTTACCGACTGTGCTAAAGTGGTCACAATTAAACATAAGACCATCCAGATCACATATTTCAGCTCATGCGAGTCTAGTTACTCAAAGAGTTTTTATGAGCTAGGATAGGGAGAGACTATATAACTGTCAGACCTGAAGATCTCTACTGCTACTTGACGTAGAGGGTGACAGATATCTCCATGATATTGATGCATCGCTAGTGTCCGATGTAGTTGTACCAGATTTAACTGAACTGAAGAGCTTCTCCTTCTGATCTTGATTGCCACAAAGACTCCAAGGCACATCCAGAACAAATTTATGGGTGCCTTTTATCGACTTCGGCTACCACACCACCTGCACTTCCTGAAGACACCTGGGGTCATGTTTCTGGGACATTGTAAAAAAAAAAAAAAAAAATAGCCAATGCAAAATCAAAGGGTTCAGTGGTAGACGTTTTGCTGATACCATTTGATGCACCAGGGAGTGGTGCAGGCTGTGACCATGTAAAGTTTTAAGGAAAGTCTATGATTTTTCTAAAAAGGAGACTAGCAAAATGATGATGGTCCCTGTATAAAAAAAAGAACTCTGAAATGCAAACTATTGGCTAATTTTTCTTCTGTGGAAAAAGCAAGACTGTTGGGCTCTGCAGTAGAACTGAAGTGGCCCCATGTAGGACACAAATGCAGAAAGACTTGCATATGGGTTGTACACTGCTCTAGAAACCTCTTGCAGCATTGCTGATTTTTCTTAAGCCAAGGCTCCGTTAGATGGCTAAATATCCTACTTTTCCTCGGAGAATGTAAGGGGGCGGAGGGGAGAGGCTGCCCAACTGTCCCTGTCACTTACTGAGAGGATCAGGAGAAGGCGAGAGGTAGAAGACTGCATGACTACAATTTGGTTGCGAGGGACTCACCCAGTCGACAATGAGGATCTTGCTGACATTGAGCTTCTGTTGCAATTGCCGGGCAGCGATCGCCACAGAGTTAAAGAAACAGAATCCCCTGGAAAGACAGGAAAAACGTACACTGTCAAAGCACTAACATTCCTGACCTAAGCTCAGAGCAGACACACACACGGCTTTTGCTAAACCTCACTATTTCTTTTCCTTCAAAACATTTTCTAATTGTAGTTAAGGCACTACAGCATTTTTCCCTTTTCATTCCCCAGAGAGTCCAATTTTTCAAGCATTTGCACTTGCGATTTGCAATATACTTAAAGTAACTGCAGTAACAGAAGGGATTCTGCTTCTAAAGCAATCCTAAGAGTGGAGCATAATGAAGCGACATATGACTTTATGTGCTGAATGCTTCCAGCATATGCTACTCCTCTGCTGTATTTGTTAAGGAAATTCCAAGGCCATTTACTCTTCTGAAGCAGAAACGGATTAAAATACAGATGAGAGGCATCTCCTTACATGGCTGTTGTATGGTCTGCGTGATGTCCTGGGGGTCTCACCACTGCAAAGCCGTTCTAAATGCAGAGGGAAAACCATAGTTTTAATTCAGGTTAGAACATATCAACCTAACAGCTGTCAGCACATACAGTTGTGGTCAACATTATTGGCACCCTTGCAGTTCAACCTCTTAATGTCCAGTATCTCCTAAAAAAAGTGGCAAGTGAAATGGCTTTGGATTATACATGCACACATATTTGATGCACAAAAGAATCAAATAAAACAAGACCAGAAAGAGTAGGAAATAGTATAAAAACTGGGACATTGCCAGGACATGATTAATCCAACCAACAAGGGAACGCATACACACAAACTATTTTTGTTGGGACCAGCACCTTGAGGGAAAAACCCTCCGTTTTTGGCTATGTGCTTTTGGATATCTGAATGTGGCGTCTTGAGATCGGGCAAAGGGCATTTTTCAGATAAGTGATTTTCACTTGGTTTTTGCCTGTTTGTATGAAAGATAACCGGTTGGTATTGAGGGGTGAAGTCCCCTTTAATCCTTGCTAGGGTTGCGTCCCTAATTTGAATAATAGAACAAACGGAGCGGTGCACCACGAGAGGGTTTTTCCCTCAAGGTGCTGGTTCCAACAAAAATAGTTTGTGTGTATGCATTCCCTTGTTGGTTGGATGTATGTGTGGGAAACATAGATGGTAGAAGGGTTAATTTAGGACATGATTATTGGCACCCTTATAAACAATTCAAATCAATTTGAACAGAAGAACCACATTCCGAATGCAGTAAAATTAGGCACACCTGTGATCAACTGTCAGTACTCACATGACTTGAATCAACCAATGAAGGATGGCTCTAATGTTTAAAATGGCCACATTCACTCCCTGTTCCATTTTCACAATGGTGAAGACAAGAGAGCTGCCTGAGATTGTCAGAAAAGCTATTATCACCAAACATCAAACTTCAAAGGGGTAAAAGACCATCTCCAAAGACCTTGGGATTCCTGTTCTATAGTGCGCAATGTTATTAAGAAGTTTTCTGCTCATGGAACTTAAGAACCTTCCTGGATGTAGTGGGAAGAGGAAAATTAATCCAAGTAGTCTTCAAAGGTTAGTACGAACTGTTGGAAAAACATCACATACAACATCCAAAGAGCTTAAGGCTGATCTGGAGAAATCTGGAGTGATGGTTTCAAACTGCACCATATATCACATACTAAACGAAGAAGGACTTCATGGGCAAAGACAGATATAAAAAGGCACACCTGATCTTTGCCGAAACCCACCTTGAGAAACAACAAACCTTCTGGGAAAACGTTCTGTAAACAGATGAAACCAAACTTGAGCTTTTTGGCAATGCAGACCAGCGACACATTTACAGGCGAAGCAACGAAGCTCATAAGGAAAACAAAATCCTTCCTACAGTTAGATATGGTGGAGGTTCCATAATATTATGGGGCTGTTTTGCTGCCTCAGGAGCTGGAGGCTTGGGATATATTAAAGGAATCATGAAGTCAGAAGATTATCAAGGTATTTTAGAGTGAAAAGTGCTACCTAGTATCAGAAAGCTAGTCTAGGTCAAAGGTCATGGGTCCTCCAATAGGACAATGACCCAAAACATACATCCAAAAGTACAAAAGAATGGTTAAAAAGGAACAAATGGACTGTTTTAAACTGGCCAACAGTGAGTCCTGATCTCAATCCAATTGAGAACCTTTGGAAAGAGCTGAAATCTGCCATTGGTAAAAGGAATCCTGGAAACATTCATGAGCTGGAACAAATTGCAGTTCAAGAGTGGGAGAAATTACCAGCAGACGGATGTACGAAACTTATTGATGGCTTCAAGAAACGTTTGGAGGCTGTCATCACTGCCAAGGGTTGTGCCATTAATCCTGTCCAGGACATATTTTGTTTTTTTCTCAGAAATGACTATGTCTAAGTTGCACAGACATCTTTTTTTCTGTTGTACAGTATACCTTTGAACATGTTATTAAAATATTATGATGACATACAGTTGAAATATTTCCAATTATTTCTCAAGATCCCTGTCACAAGCCTACCTCTCATCCTCCATGAAACAGACCCCTCCCAGGCTCAAGCTCACCCACCTCTTAAAGAACCATAGCCAGAGTTCCTTTCCTCGCCAAAATCACAGAGAAAGCAGTCCAAATTCAACTCCAGGAACACATTGACAGGCACATACTTCTGGAGAGTAATTAACATGGGTTTCACCCCTTCCACAATGCTGAAACATTGCTCACCTTGCTCATATCAACGCTCATTATGGGAAATGAAAAGGCCAACAGCGGATTTGTACTCCTTTTTCTAGATATCTCTGCAGCGTTTGATACAGTTTCCCACCAGATGCTACTCAACCAGTTCAGTAGCATTGGGGTTCAAGGAAAGCCACTCAAATGGATCCACTCGTATCTCTCCCAGCATACTCAGCAGATAAGAATCGGAACCCGCACCTCTGCACCTTACATACTACCTCAAGGATCTGCACTCTCCTCTCTATTCTAACATCTACATCAGGCCCCTCTGCACAACTATCCAAAAGTTTAATGTTGGGTACCAATTATATATTGATGACAATGATATTTACTCCATGCCACACCATTTCTCCTGACTACTCGAACCTAACTGCCTGCTTCAAAGATATGGTCTGTTGGCTTCAGTGTCACAACCTTGTAGTCAATTTCAGCAAGACTGAGATCCTCCATATTACCAAGGACACCAATTTCATGTCCTCCTCTACCATCAAGTTTGAAGACACCGAACTACAGGTCAACTCACAGTCAAATACCTCTGTGTCATTCTGGATCAGCGGCTAAGCTTCCAAGCACACATCAAGAACACCACCAATAATATCTACTTCAAACTCAGAACCCTTCGCAACCTATGCCCCCTACACTCCCCAGAGAACTTCCACACAATATGTCAAGCTTCTATCACGTCCATCCTCAATTACTACAACTCCATATATCAACGACTTCCCGAAACCTCCATCATGCCACTGCAGCTAGCCCAGAACACCACAGCCCGCACCATTGTCGGTGCCTCCAGACACACCTACATCACTCCTATACTGAAATCCCTTCATTGGCTTCCTATTGCATTAAGGATCAAACACACGGCCTGAAACACCACCACCTCCGAGCACCTCCAGACACTGATCAGATGCCCCAGTACCAGTACGCCACGCAAAGTACGATCAACCTGCTTCACCTGCCACCTCAAGAACATAAGAGTACATAACGCGCTCACATGAGAGCCTTTGCTCTCTATCTCCCACATTACGGAGCATCCAGTCATACCAAGCTTTCAAAAGACACTTCAAGACGTATCTTTTTGAAGAATACTACGGCACAACTCCTCTGATTGATCCTCTGCAGGAACACTCACCTAACACTCACCTCTCACAAAACATCCCCTTTCCCCTAATCAGACATCCAAGTGATGACACTCCCATTCATACGTAACACCACTTCCAGCTATGATATCTCAATCTGTAATGTTAACTGTTTCCATCATCATCTTGTTTCTCATTCAAAAAAGTTTTGATGTAACCAGCCCCGTCTCTCTTGCTTTATACCGTTTGATGTTTTAAAAAGAGTTTTGATGTAACCCGCATGCATCCCTGTTTCTCTCGTTTGTACACTGTTTGATGGTAAAAAAACAGTATACCAAAACCTGTTAAATAAATAAATATTGTACACATCATACCTAAATTTCAAGGGTGTTAAAAATGTTGACCACAACTGTAAGAACTTCATAGGCACAGCTGTCCCCTGGTCATCATTACACATCACTGTTTTGGTTACTACCACTATTTCTCGTAGAAATCTGAGGAAAGGCAAATCGCTCAATGGTCAGCAAGTGAGATATTGTGGGTGTCACGTACTGTCAGATTGCCATGCCTCAACGGTGCAGTTCATGCTAATTAAATGTTTTCAGCCACCAACCCGCACCCACCAAGCGCACCGGATTTCTGCTCAACCCTCATCTCCCTATGTTCATTGTAAAAATGTTTTAGTGTAAGCATGCTAAAGTTATTTTTTTAAGAACTAGAAACAAAAAAAAGATTTCAGCGACATCACAGCTTCTGTTTCTACTTCATCAACAGCAGTCACCTTTATGCCAAGCTACCTATGAACATGAAACTGATCCTCTTTGATAAGAACACAGGCATAGGAAATGATGGAAATGTACCAAAAAATATGTAACCTCTCTCAAAATATGGGTGTGGGTGTCTTGGGGAGGTGGAAGAGGACAACTTATAGGAATCCTGCATCCTTATTGAGGTAAGGGAGACACTGGTGAAATCCTACATCTTCAGCATACGCAGTTAGCGACTTCTTCTACAATATTGGTAGCATATTTTCAAAACCCAAGGACCAGCTATGCTGATCTCATGCATCAGAGGATTAGCAGAACTGGCCCATACATTTTGAAAAGGCATACTGTGGCAGCTTACAGAAAGAGTGGCATGCTGGGAAGGAAGTTTGATGAAAGGTATGTCTTCAGTTGTCTGGTCAGTCCATTACGAGGGGTATCATGAGTAGTATTCCCAAGCTTACACCCGGGCCCCAGTGTGCCAGTTCTCCTGTTGCACTTACTTTGAGCTCTCTGGTGGCTACTTTAAATGCCAGATCAATCACGCTGCCCGCTGCCCAGCGGGCTGCATTAGAAGAGTGCAGCTCATTCCAAATTGTGTCATTGTCCACCTAAGCACAGACAGGAGAAACAGTGGTTATACATGCACCAACAGAGCATTCTGGGTACTGTAGTTCCATCATATATAAGAAAGCACATGCTGATTCTTGTCCCCCCACTGGATGTTGAACCCCTATACTTACTCTGCAACAATGAGGAAAGTTCCCATAGGCTTATTGACAGCAATTTGCAGAAGCCATTTATCTGGAAAATAGCAATTTACCCAGACCCAATGGCTGCCTGAAAAGTGCCCAGCCTTTATGCATTTAAAGTATGCATGAGGATCACCACATCTACTTCTAGATAGGTAAGATGAAGAGCAGGCAGCCCTGGGGATATGTTTAGAGTGGGAGAGGGAAATAACTGCATTGACATTTTCAACTCTATGAGCAAATCTCCCCGAGTAAGTTCTCTCAGGGCAATTTTCAAAGAGAAAAGTAGGCTCATAATCTTTAAAAACTGCTGCAAAGCTCCTGTAAAAGTACTAACGGACTTTATATTCCTCAACCATCCTAGAGAGGTATCCGACATAGCTCGGTCATTAATAAGAGAACCCCCTCAAAGGAAAGAGAGCAATACAGTAGTAGGCCCACAGGAAATGCCCATCCACCTCCAGAGCAAGCTCAACATCAATAATATGGACACAAACACAGTAACAACACTAACGCACAAAGGTTGTAACTACCAAAGGCAGAAAACACTTTAAACTTTTGAAAGCATCACTGCTGATCATCTAGACAGTATCATCACCAACCTCAATACCACGACTTCTCCCCTTGATCCCTGTCTAGTCACATGCATCGAACTGTCTAGATCAAAGCTAACTCCATTCTTACTCAAGATCCTTCACCTCTCTCATACAAGAGATACGCCCCCTAGCCTGAAACAAGCATCAGTTAGACCTTTGCTAAAAAGCCCAAAATTAGACCCCAAATCTCCTAGTTCATACAGACCCATCTCCAGCATACCTTTCATCGCAAAAATTATTAAAAAGACCGTACAACACCACCTACAAAACCACAGACAATTTTGCACCTCTGGACCAACACACGGATTTAGACCCAATCACTGTGTGGAGACCCTAATTACTGCCATGCTAGACAGACTAATAAAGGGCCTTGAAAAACTCAGACAAGGATTCATACTCCGATTCCTCGATATATCTGCCACATTCAACTTAATAAGTCAATCCAAGCTCATAAATTGACTTCAAGACATTGGAATTCACGGAACAGCAATAGAATGGTTTCAGTCTTATCTAACGAAGTAAAAACAAAAGTAAAAATAGGTCTACATAAATCGAACCCATTCAACTAGCCACAGGGTGTCCCACAGGGCTCATCCCTCTCTGCATTACTCTTCAACGTTTATCTACAGCCTCTATGCTCAATAATTCAAAGACACAGGATCCTTCAAGACGTATATGCTAATAACATGCTATACACCCCATTCTCCATGGCGAACCCCATCTAAAAAGAAATACAGAATGCTTCAAATCAGTAGCACAATGGCTTTCACAATATTACCTCACCATTAACTACAAAAAGACAGAAGTCCTCTACATGACGAGAGACACAACATTTACCCCACCACTGACACTAAAAATTGCAGACACAGAACTAAATGCTAAACCAGAAGTCAGATACTTGGGTATCACTCTAGAATAGATCAAAGATTAAAACTTGCAACCGCAATTACGGTACATCACCACGAAGACCATATACAACAAACTGAGAATACTGCAAAATCTCTGCCAACTGCTAAACCCAGACAACTTCAGAACAGTATGCCAAGTCATCATAACTCCACAACTGGATTTCTGCACCATCATTTACCAGGGAACCCTAAAATATGCACTGTATCCACTCCAAATGGCCTGGAACACCATTGTCCATATCATAAGAGGAGCACCACAACAAACACATATCACATCAACCCTAAAGCTTCTACATTGGCTTCCAATACTCTCTCGAATGAAATACAAAGTATTACTCACCATGTTCAAAATTATACAAACCTAGCAGCAGATAATCTTCAAAAATAATGCAAAAAAAATCAATGATAACTGCACAAAGAGACAAAGTACTCAGAATCTACACACCATCCCAATCCTTAGAATATTAGAAATGCCATATTGGGTCAGACCAAGTCCATCAAGCCAAGTATCCTGTTCTCAACAATGGCCAATCCAGGTCACAGTACCTTTCAGGTTTCCAAAAAGGTACACAGATTCCACAATGCTTATCCTGGGGCAAGCAGTGGATTTCCCTGGTCTTCCTTAATAATGGTTTATGGACTTTTTCTCCAGGAACTTGTCCTAACCTTTTTTAAAGCCAGCGACACTAACAGCTTCAAGCACATCCTCCGGTAACAAATGCCAGAGTGATTACGTGTTGAGTGAAAAAATATTTTCTCTTAAATGGGTTACCCTGTGGCTTCTTTGCGTGTCCCCTAGTCTTCCTACTTTTTGATGGAGTAAACAACTGATCTATGTTTACCAGTTCCACTCTATTCATTAATTTATAGACCTCTATCATATCTCCACTCATCTGTCTTTTTTCTAAGTTGAAGAGCCCTAACCTTTTAAGCCTTCTCTAATAGGAGTATCCTTCCATCCCCTTTACCATTTTGGTGGCTCTTCTCTGTACCTTTTCTAATTCTGCTATATCCTTTTTAAGATATGATGACCAGAATTGCACACAATATTCAAGGTATGGTCTCACCGTGGAACAACAGAGACATTATAATATCCTTGGTTTTATTCTTCATTCCTTTCCTTATGATTCCTAACATTCTATATGCTTTCTTGGTTGCTGCTGCTGCACACTGGGCAAAGGGTTTCAATGTATTGTCCACGATGATGCCTAGATCTTTTTCCTAGGTTGTAGTTCCTAATGTGGAACCTTTCATTGTGAAACCATAGTTTGGGTTATTCTTCCCTAAGTGCATAACATTGCACTTGTCCACATTACATTTCATCTGCCATTTGGACGTCCAGTCTTCCAATTTATCATGGTCCTCTTGCAATTTTTCACAATCCCCTTGTGTTTTAACAACTTTGAATAATTTTGTGTATCTGCAAATTTAATCACCCCACTCGTTATTCCCATTTCCAGGTCATTTTTTAAGATGCTAAAAAGCAGTAGACCTAACCTGGGGTACTCCACTATTCACCTTTCTCTATTGAAAAAAGTAGCCATTTAGTATTTTTCTCTGCTTTCTATCTTTTAACCAGCTCTGATCAACAATAGTAGACTGCCTGCTATCCCATGACTTGTTAATTTTGCCAAGAGTCTCTCATGAGGGACCTTGTCAAAGGCTTCCTGAAAATCCAGATACACTATATCAACCAGCTCACCTTATCTACCTATTTATTCACACCTTCAAAAACATATAACAGATTAGTAAGACAAGACTTTCCTTGGCTAAATTCATGTTGGCTCTCTCCCATTAAACTATGACTATCTACATGTTCAGTAATTTTATTCTTTATAATGGTTTCTACCATTTTACCCAGTACAGACATCAGGATCACTGGTCTGCAGTTTCCCAGTTCATCTCTAGAACCCTTTTTAAAAATTGGCATTACACTGGCCATTCTCCAATCTTCAGGTACTACAGATGATTTTAATGATAGTTCACAGATTACTAAAAGCAGGTCTGCAATCTCATATTTCAGTTCTTCCAGCACCCTGGGATGTATATCGTCCGGTCCAGGTGGTTTGCTACTCTTTATTTTATCAAATAGTTGTAATATATATTCCCGGTTTATTGATTTGTTTCAATTCTTCTGATATATCACCATTAAATACCATTTTAGGCATGTGTAACTTCTTTACATCTTCTTTAGTAAAGACTGAAGCAAAGAATTAATTCAGTCTCTCCACTATGGTCTTGTCCCTTCTTAGTGTCCCTTTTACCCCTCTACTATCTAATGGTCCAACTGACTCTCTCATGGGTTTTTTGCTAAGAATATACTTGAAAAAGGTTTTATTGTGGGTTTTTGCTTCCACGGCAAGCTTTTCTTCAAATGCT
The DNA here is from genome assembly GCA_033557465.1 of Ichthyophis bannanicus. Lineage (NCBI taxonomy): Eukaryota > Metazoa > Chordata > Amphibia > Gymnophiona > Ichthyophiidae > Ichthyophis > Ichthyophis bannanicus. The sequence continues at coordinate 733,834,154 of CM066033.1, read as the reverse complement.
CTCTTTGCCCGCCTTATCACTACCTTGCATCTAGCTAACAAATGCTTAAGTTGTTTGCAGTTTTCGTCATTTGACTTCTCCTTCCAATTCCTGAAAGATACTTTTTTGGCAACAACAGCCTGACCTTACCTTTAAACCATGCTAGCTGTTTTCTGGCCTTTCTTCCACCTTTCTTAAAGTGTGGAATACATCTGGTCTGGACTTCCAAGATCGTATTTTTAAATAACACCCATGCTTGATATAAATCTTTAACCTTTACAGCTGCTCCTTTTAGTTTTTCTTAACTATTTTCCTCATTTTATCATAGTCTCCCTCCTTTTGAAAGTTAGAAGGTAGTACTGTGGATTTCCTTGCTGTCTTCCCTCCATTTGTTAAATCAAATGTGATCATCTTATGATCACTTTTGTCAAGTGGCCTCTGACTCAGTTATCTCATGCACCAGGTCTTGTGTTCCACTAAGGCTAAATGTAGTGTGTGCCTGAGTCCGTGCTGACTCCTGGCAACCCAGCAGCTCCTTGGTTTCTTGGCATTGTGCCCAGAAATAGATTGCCAGGCCTTTCTTCTGAGGCAATGGAGGGTTAATTGACTTGCCCAAGGCCAAAAGGAGTGCTAAGGGGAAATCGAACCCTGGTCTCTTTGTTACCAAGCCAGTGCTCTACACACTAGGCTACCCTTCACTCTTTCACTAAGTACTAGGTTCAAAATAGCTTCGCTCTTGTCATTTCATGAACCAACTGCTCCAAGAAACAGTCATTTATTTCATCTAGAAAGTTTATCTCCCTAGCATGTCCTGCTGTGACACTGAACCAGTCGATACCCGGGTAATTGAAATCACCCACTATTACTGTGTTATAACTTTTGTTAGCTTCTCTGATCTCCTTTAGCAATTCATCATCCATCTGTTTATTCTGGCCAGGTGGATGGTAGTACTCCCCCACTGCCTTAGAAATTCCATGTAAAAAAGGGAAAGCAATCTATAGAGATTCTACAGCGTATTTTGTTTCCTGCAAAACTTTTATCCTGTGTGACTCAATGCCCTCTCTAACAGAGCGCAACCCCTCCACCAATTTCATTTACCCTATCATTGCGATATAGTTTGTACCCAGGCAAAAGGTAGACAAGCTGCATGCAATTGTCTCTATTTGCTATATGTCCCATCCATATGGAACTCTCTCCTGGATGAGATAAGAGCCACAGAGGTTTTAACTGAATTCTATAAGAGACTCAGAACCCACTTTTTTCTAGAGCACTTTGGCCTAGGCCCTTAGTAGATATAACAGAAAATTCAACACGTTCTAAGGTTCTCTGCTAGCATATTGTAATTTAAGTTAAGCTGTTGAATACTCTCTTACAAGTAAACAATTTCTGACCTTTGTTAAATGCAAACTGCTTTGACTTAAAGAATGTGTATACTTTGCCAGTAGGCGCAGCCAGGAGTGTAATCTGGGAGGAGTGTGGGCAGAGTTCATAAGTAGGTCCATTGATTATAATAGATCTTAGTCTGCATGCATACTTGCAAACTTTACAAGCTTCCATTCCCACCTGCTATAGAGCAGCTGTAAACGTCTGCACCATCCCAGGAAGAACAGACTACCAACTGAGGCAATTTTTGGGGGGCTTTTTGATATCATGTGCTAAAGCAGCTGTTTGCTCCAACTTTCTTGTTTGAATTCTAGCTCAAAGGGAAGGAAAGTTGATTGATATTCTTTGAAGTCACAACATTTCTGAGGTGAGCTGACTGCTTGAAATTGGGATTTTCAGAGCTTTCTAGATTCTAGAGATATCAGAAACCTGTGTCAACCCAAGAGGAACTGACTACAAATTGTGGTACCAAAGCTCCTACAACTGAAATATGGCTAGGAAACTTCACCAAAGCTGTTGCCTCCACTATAGCTGCAGCCTCCATCAAGATGGACAACCTGATCCCTGGCAAGGGACTAGTTCCATGTGCAAGATGCTTGCAAGTTGAATCTCTCATGAAGCAAGTGGAGAGAGGAGGTGACGAGGCTGAGAAGCATCCATGACAGTGAGAACTATATGGATGGAATGCTTTTTGAGGCATCAAGAGATCTCCAACAGAGATGAAGATGATATGGTGCTGAAAAAAGACAACTGGACATGAGTTACCAAAGCCAGCAGAACCAACACTCCAACTCCACCTTCCCTTCAACTGAAGTAATGGTATGCAGCCCTATAAGTGGAAAAAGTGAGAATATCCCAGGATCAGGAAGAACCAGAGCTCAAAAACCCCGAAGTTGCAGATCAATGACCACTAGGAAGTGAAGGATGATGGTAGTTAGTGACTCCCTTCAGAAGGATATATGGATCTCCATCTGCCAACCAGAAATGATGCCATGGGAGGTGCATTATCTGCCACGAGCCAAAATCCAATACGTTATGGAGACAGTTTGCCGGGACTCATCAAGCCTACTGAGTATGATCCAATGCTGCTTATCCTTGGTGGCATAAATGATGCTACTAGGTATCCCTCCGAATGTATCAAGAGAGACTACGTGGCTCTGGGAGAAAGAGTGAAGCAAACAGGTATGCAGATGGTAGTCCCCTTAATTCTCCCTGCAGAGGGTAAAGGCAGAGCAGCTCACTTCTGGGAGATAAAAGCACAGCTCCCTGTGTCTAATTTACCGAAGAGGGCTTTAAATTAGGTTTGTTAGGGATGAGTGAACAAAATCTCCAGGTATGTAAAAGCCCTGAGGTAAGTAAAACATCATACACCTCTGTAGAAATGGGCAAAAGGGGCACCATCTAGAAAGTGGTGTATACTAATGCCCATAGTATGGGAAATAAGATTCTGGATCTAGAGGCTATAATGAGATTTAGTCATGTCACAGAAACATGGTTCACAGAGAACCATGACTGCAAAATAATTATACTGGGCTATAATTTATTCAGAAAGGACAGGAAGAGAAGAAAGGGACGAGAAATAGAATTGCAGGGCTTACGAGGTAAGGGAGGAGGAACTGTGGGTTAATCTGGAAAGAGCAATGGAACAACCTGACCACCTTCACAGGCAGAAGTAAACAGAGATTTAATTGAAGGCATTCACAGCATTGATATGAAAGGAGAGGTTCCACTGATAGGTGATTTCAATATGCCAGATATTGATTGGGACTTCGGTGCTATGGTGTCATCTAGAAGTAAGGAGATCCTAGATTCTCTAAAGGGATAACTATTCCGGCAGCTGGTAATGGAACCCATGCAGGAGTGGCTTACGAATGGCGAGAGTGTTTTTGTGTTATAGTAGGTGATCATCTCATATGAAGTGATCAATGAATGGTATGGTTCAGTATAAGGAAACAGAAGGAGATGATTCATTCAAAAGTGACAGTCCTAGACTTCAGGAAAACTAACTTTGTCAAGATGGTGGAATACCTCAAGGAGTGGTTAGCTGGATAGAAAGTAAAATAAAAGGAAAAGGAAAAGGAGGTTGTTATGGTTCTTGAAAGAAAAAGTTGAAAAGGTAAGGATAAATAGGTTAAAAGGAATCACAGAAAGAGGAAGACCAATAACAATATTTGGAAAAGCTAAGAGAAGATGGGAAAGTAGTCAAGAAAGCAAAGGTGCAAATGGAATAAAAAAATAGCCAATACAGTAAAATGGGGGGGGGGGGGGACAAAATCTTTTTAGCTATATGAGCGACAGGAAGAAGTGCAAAAGTGGTATTTTCAGACTCAAGGGTGAAGGGGAATATGTAGAAAACTGATGAAGATAAAGGAGAAATTTCACTTACCATTAATTTCCTTTCCTGGAATCCTGCTAGACCAGTCCAGACAAGCGGGTTGTGTCCCCCTGCCAGCAGATGTTGGAGACAGAGAAAAAACTTCCAGAGCTCTGACTGGTTGGGCTCCGGCAGATATTGGCATACCCCTAGGGATCCTCCTCAGTATATTCTGACTAGCAAAAAATGTTACGATTGAAACTGGCTAACAAGTCCATCTATGTACATGTGAGAAGACTGGCTCAACTATATACAGGAACAGGAAATGCGCAAGGAGCGTCTCTAGGACATCACACCTGAATTAACTTTCTCTAGGACATCCAGACAAGCGGGTTGTGTTCCCCTGCCAGCAGATGTTGGATTCTGACTAGCAAAAAATGTTACGATTGAAACTGGCTAACAAGTCCAACTATGTACATGTGAGAAGACTGGCTCAACTATATACAGGAACAGGAAATGCGCAAGGAGCGTCTCTAGGACATCACACCTGTATTAACCTTCTCTAGGACATCCAAGGGAATATATCGACATTGCCTGAAAGATGAGCGTCGGCTACACTGCACCAGCACCACTGCAACTGACAACTGGGTGGATCCTGGACTGGTCTAGCAGAATTCCAGGAAAGGAAATTAACGGTAAGTGAAATTTTTCCTTCCAGTTCATCCTGCTAGACCAGACCAGACAAGCAGGAAGTACCAAGCTAATGACCTTCAGGGTGGGCAGAGACAGTCACTGAAATCACCCCAGCCCCAAACTGACTGTCCTCTCGCGCCTGGATATCCAGACAATAATGCCGAACGAATGTGGACAAAGACGACCAGGTTGCCGCGCAAAAGATATCGAGAGGAGTGACTTGAGAACGTTCAGCCCAGGAAGTTGCCTGGGCTCGAGTGGAGTGTGCCTGGAGACCTACCGGTACCGGCCTTCCCTGACCAATATAGGCCACCTCAATCATCCGCCAGATCCACCTAGCAATAGTGGACTTAGAGGCCGCGAGACCCTTTCGAGGCCCCGCAAAGAGAACAAAAATATGGTCAGACTTACGGAACGAATTGGTCACCTTCAGATAACGATAGAGGATTCTCTTGAGATCCACTGCCCAAAGATTTTTATGCTGCCCTGAACAATGCTCTTTCGAAAAGGCAGGCAGCAAGAGAGGTTGATTGAGATGGAAAGGTGTAAGGACCTTAGGCAAGAAGGAAGGAACCGCTCGGAGAGAGACACCCTCTGTAAAGAAGGTGAGGTAAGGGTCTCAACAAGAGAGGGCTTGCAATTCTGAAATTCTATGAGCCGAGGTTATTGCTACCAAGAATACTGTCTTAAGTGTTAAGTCCCGAAGGGCAGCATCTTTGAGAGGTTCAAATGGTCGTCCCATAAGCGCTTTAAGAATTAGGATGAGATCCCAGGAAGGTACTACCGGATAGACTGGCAGGTGCAGCACTTTGACACTCTTGAGAAACCGTGCCACGTCTGAGTGCGATGCCAGAGAGCACCCGTGCACCGGCCCACGGAAGCATGCTAGGGCCGACATGTGTACTCGAAGGGTCCGAGGGCTAAGCCCTTATCAAGATCTCCTGTAAGAAGGTGAGAATTTCTGGGATTTCAGTGCGCCAGGGGGAGACCTGGCGCCGTGAACACCAGGACTCAAAAATGCACCACATGTGAGCGTATGTTAGGGATGTCGAAGAACGACAAGCATTGAGAAGAGTAGCAACAACTCTGCAAGAGTACCCCTTGTGGGTCAACCTGCGGCTTTCAAGAGCCAAGCCGTAAGCGAGAAGGGAGCGAGGTTTTCCATGGAGACTGGACCTTGCCGAAGAAGGTTCGAGGGAGCTGCCAGCCACAGAGGAACTTCCCGAGACAACCTTACGAGATCTGCATACCAGGGTCTTCAAGGTCAGTTTGGAGCCATCAGGATCACCGGTCCCTGGTGCTCCACTATCCGATGGAGAACTTTCCCGATCATGGCTCACGGTGGGAATACGTATAGGAGAACATGGTTTGGCCATGGTTGTGCTAAGGCATCTATTCCCGTGATCCGTGTTCCCTCCAGCAACTGAAGAACACCGGCACCTTGGCATTCGATGCTGAGACCATGAGGTCCATCGCTGGCCAACCCCATCTTTGAACTATTTCCTGAAAGGCTTCCAGAGCGAGTTCCCACTCTCCGGGATCGAGAGTATGTCGGCTGAGAAAGTCGGCTTTGATGTTGCTTGCCCCCGCGATATGTTGTGCCGAGATGGCCTGCAAGTGCCTCTCTGTCCAAGGGAAAAGGAGAGTCATTTCTTTCGCTACTCCTGGGCACTTTGTGCCCCCTTGGCGGTTGAGATAAGCCACCATAGTCAAGTTGTCGGAAAGAACTCGAACTGCCCAAGCCCACAGGAGATGTAGAAAGCACCGTAAGGCAAGGTGAACTGCCTGTGCCTCCACTCAATTGATAGTCCAATAAGTCTCATGCGGCGACCAAATTCCCTGCGCTGTGTGAGTCTGGCAGTGAGCTCCCCAGCCGGAGAGACTGGCGTCTGTTGTTACCAATATCCAGCGTGGAGTCTGCAGGGGAACTCCCTGGAACAGATTTCATGGGGACAGCCACGAAAGAAGGCTGCGTCTGAATGACGTCAGGAGTGGGAAATGGAGGTGGTAGTCCTTCGACACTGGCGACCATCGAGAGAGGAGCGCCTTCTGTAGACCGCACATATGCGCCCTGGCCCAGGGGACCAGCTCAATGGTAGTCGCCATGGTTCCCAGGATCTGAAGATAATCTCAAGCATGAGGAGAGTCCTGAATCAGGAACTGGTGGAGTTGTGACAAAAGCTTGAGGAAGCGCTCCTGCGTCAAGAACACACGGCCTTTGCGGGTGTTGAATCTCGCCCCGACAAAGTCGAGTTGCTGAGATGGCTGGAGGCAGTTCTTGGCACGATTGATCACCCACCCTAGCTCTTCCAGGAAGGAGACTGCTGTGGATATGGTGCTGCAGGCCTCCGGAAAGGAATCTGCCCAAATAAGCCAATTGTCTAGGTAAGGTTGCACCTGGATTCCCTGTTTGCGCAAGGCCATCGTTACCACCACCATTACCTTGGAGAAAGTCTGAGGAGCGGAGGCTAGGCCAAATGGCATTGCCCGAAACTGAAAATGCTGTCCGAGAATGGCGAACCGTAGGAAACACTGATGTTCGGTCCGAATGAGAATGTGAGAGTATGCTTCTGTGAGATCGAGAGACGCAAGAAACTCTCCCTTGCGCACCGCCTGAATGACAGAGCGAAGCGTTTCCATCCGGAAGTGAGGCACTCGAAGGTTGCGGTTAACTCCCTTAAGATCTAAAATCAGACGAAAGGAGCCATGCTTTTTGGGCACCACGAAATAGATAGAATAACGGCCTAGCCCTCTTTCCAAGGATGGAACAGGATGAATGGCATTGAGAAGAAGCAGCCGCTGAAGGGTAGTTCTTTTCCCGGGCACCCTTCCTGAAGAGACCAGAAAGACATCGCAAATAGGCCACCCGCATTCGAGGGAATACCCCCGTGAGATGATGTTGAGAACCCACTGATCGGAAGTTATATCTGCCCACTGTCGAGAAAAGAGTGCCAAATGGCCCCCCACTGGTGGCAAGGTCTTGAGTGGGCTGCCCGTTCCGTCAACGGGAAGGGCGCGTGGTACTGGAGAACTTTCCTGGACCGGAATAGAACTCACTGCCTTTCCGAGTTCCTTGAAAGGACTGCGATCTCTGCCCAAAACTCCCGGGAGGGACCACAGAGGATGCAGGCTTATAAGAGCAGTATCTACGGGAGTTGAAAGGCCTAGAAAATTGACGAGAGTTCTCAGCATAAGATGGTTGGCGTGAAGAAGCCTTTGGCCTACCTTCCGGCAAACGCTGAGGTTCGACCTCACCGAAGTCCTTCACCAACTTATCGAGAACGTCACCAAACAGGAGTCTTCCCTTAAAAGGAAGCTTTGAGAGTCACGTCTTAGAGGCGACATCTGCTGCCCACTGTCGCAGCAACAGCCATCTCCTAGCCACCGTTACCGCTGCTAGCGAGCGAGCTGAGAGATGCAATAAATCATAGAAGGAATCTGCCCAAAACGCAGTGACGGATTCTAAGCACCCCATGGCTGGATCTTCTGGCAGATGCTGAATCCAGCGCAACAGGGCACAGGCCGCTAAGCCCCCACAAACAATCGCCCGAAGCGCCAGAGCGGAAGATGATAAAGCCGTCTTCAGCAGACTCTCAGCTTTACGGTCTTGCTGGTCTCGGAGCGCTGCTCCGCCTTCGACAGGAATGGTGGTATGCTTGGTAACTCCTGTTACTAATGCATCCACCTTCGGATACCTCCATCTCTGCTGGGAACCAGAGGTATAGCTGTCCAAGATGGCACGCTGTGTGCAAAGAGGTATCTGGGTTTTCCCATTCCCGAGACACCATTTGCTGTAATTCTGCCAGGAAAGGGAGGGCTTACGTATGCCCTGTAAAATAGGATCTGCCTGAGACTGTGTCTGGGAACTTTGCAGCTCAGGTGGGACAGTGAGGCATAGAGCTTCTACCACCTGTTCTATTAATGCGGGTAATTCCTCTTTCCAAAAAAGTCGGATATCCTGTGAGTCTTCTGGAGCAGTTATTGAGGAGTCTGACAGAGAATACTCCCCATCTTCCCAATCTGAAGATCCTAGGCTTCCTTCCGCCGAGGATCCGGCTTCTTCAGGAGCAAACGAGCTGTCGTCTAAAATCCAAGAAACTCCTTTGGAAGGACGTCCTCCCTTGAGGTCTGGAATCTTATGAGCCCGCTTGTGATGTGTAGAAACAGTGGCCCCCTTGTTCAGGGCAGCCAAAGGATTAGAGGGTCTGGAGTTTATGGCACAAATAGCCAAAATAATGATTTTTCAAAATTATTTTGAGTTTGAACATAGTATATATCAGCAGTTAAAAGGGGTTGCCATGGGGGCGACATGTGCCCCCTCAGTGGCAAATCTGTTTATGCTAACATATGAAAGCAAATGGGTTGTCACATCCCCCTATAAAGAACAAATAATCCTGTGGCGGAGGTATATTGATGATACATTCATGCTCTGGAAGGGATTCATAAACACTTTAAAGGAATTTCTGGAGTGGTTGAACACTCTGGATTCGAATATACAATTTACCCACACATATCATGAAGAAAGCATAGTTTTTCTTGATGTGGTAGTTAGGAAAAGTGCTGATGGGTGGATTACATCAATATATAGGAAACAAACAGATAGAAACACCTTCCTGCATTATAGCAGTAGCCATCCGAAACAGGAGAGGGATAGTCTACCCCTATCACAATTTATTAGATTTCGTAGAAATTGTTCGAACCAGATTGATTTCAAAAGGCAATCACAGAAATTGATGCAGGATTTTAGACAGAGAGAGTATCCGGAATGCACAATTAGAACAGCCTATAAAAGAGCGTTGTATACCAATCGTGGGTTACTTTTACAATCTCATATGAATAGAGATGTGGAAGACACCACAGTGAATATGGTCACGAAATTTTCACCCTACAGTGGGTATATAAAAAGAATTATAAAAAGACATAGTAATGTTTTGGCCACCATACCCGGATTATCACAGTACAACATTCGGTGCATTTGGACACGACAAAGAAATTTGAAAGAAAGGCTTAGTCCCGCTGTACTAAGGTCAATATTAGATCCAACAAGAATTGAAGCACAGGGCCATAGTAAATTTGGAAATTGTACTATATGTGCAATATCGGATGAAAGGGTGAAATTTGAACATTGTGGAATAGTATACAAGCTAAGACATCAAACTTCTTGCAATTCTAGTTACGTAGTATACTGTATCACCTGTCCCTGTGGTCTACGGTACATTGGGAAAACCATACGATCTTTCAAAATTAGAATGAATGAGCACCGAAGTAGACTGAAATGTACGGTTACAGAAGCTCCAATAGTAGCAAACTGTATACAAAAGCAACATGTATTTGAGGAACTCAGATGTTTCTGTCTTGAGAAAGCGATGACGGGTAGAGAAGGAAAATCGCAGCAGCAAACATTGCTAATTTGTGAACAAAGGTGGATTTACAAACTAAATACAGTACATCCTGAAGGCTTGAATAACACAATTGAGTGGGGAGCATGTATTTAACATCTGCAGAGGTTATATAAGAAACATCTGAAATTAAGTTTTATAATCATGGACCTCCACATCGGATAAAAAAAACATTGGCGATAAAGTGCATGAGAGACATGACACGAGAAAGCATTTGGCCGAAGATCACATGAGCATGAGAGAGAATGTACCATCATGAGCATAACTATGAAGTCCGGAGGAAAAGTTTTGGTAAACAAGTTTTAACACAGTTACTGCAGTACGTACCAACGTGATGTTTAAAAGCTGATAGGGACAAAGACCCGCATGCGCGGCATTTTTTTGAGACCGGTTGGCTCAGAGAGAAGCATTGAGCAGTAAGAAACAATGAGGTATGGAAACAGGACTATGTATGAATTGGCTGGATAATTCTTTAAGTAATAATATGATGAGAGGCATGCTAATAGAATTAACTGTAACTATTTCATTGATAGTGCTGCATTTTTGGAATAATGAATACGCCGAACAACTAAAGATGTAATATCATACCGAGTGCTTGAGAAATTCAATTTCCCCCTGAAGAAGCCCACGTCTGTGATACGCACGAACAGAGCCAGATGGTGGCGTCGGGGCATTCAATATGATAAGATAAGCACAAGAATTTAAATAAGAGTAAAGAGATCTGCGTATAAAGATATATTGCAAGACAGGAAGGGTTAAAGAAATAGAGGTCGTTGATGCAAAAGGGCACTGTAGCTAAGGACGAAGCCTGTTATAGCCAGTGCCGTGACGAGTCTGAGACCTCAAAATTCCCTAAGATCTGCAATATACTATCGAAATGAAATAATGTGTGGGAATGAGAAGTTGCAATAGTAGAGTTGCATAGCCTAGAGAATTATTGGAGGGAAATATATATTTTTTTGTTAAAGGATTAGAGGGGACATCGGAGGAGTTGGAGCGCCACAGGGCCCATGCTTGGCGAAACAGCGCCAGAAATTAGCCATCAGAGGGATGTGAGCCAGGTTCAAGCTGCGAGGAGGCAGATGGAGGCTGCAGAAACAAAACTGGAGCACTCTGAGAACCGTCTGCAGCTCAAAGGTACTGCGGACTCTCCAAAGAAGGTGGCACTGATGTCACAGTGGTGTCCAAGGAAGGGAGGATGACAGGAGGGCCCCTGGAGGATTCCACTGGATGGGAATAGCATGCTGCACACAGCCTGTCAGTCAACTCCTTTTTAAAAAACAGAGAAAAAAATCACCTGATTGCCACGGTCCCGGAGAGGACAGGAGTAGGAAGAGAGGTGTGCTGATCGCTGCCCCGAACTTGTCAAAAATGCCGGCTCTGCCCCAATTGGCCCGATTGGGAGGGGAGGGGGGGGGGAAGAGTGGAGCTGTCACTTACAGTTTGCCGGACAGTGCAGCTGATGCCCTGAGGACAGAACAGCCTAGCTTACTGCAAGGGCTGTGAATTTGAAAACTTTAGTTGTCCTCTATCCAGCAGACAAGCTCTCGTGGCTTGTAGCTGGGGATCCCCCGATGGAGGGAGCTCAACTGATCCCAACGATCATGAGCTCACCTCAGGATTCTGTGAACTGGCTATAAAGTGATCTCCTATGTCCTGGGAAACCCAGAGTAACACCTCTTGTGTGCGCTGGGTGCATCCAGAAGGGAAAGCAAGGAAAACAACAAAATTGAGGAGAGATTAGAAAAAACACCTTCATCTGCTGGAGACAGAGAAAATACTGAGGAGGACCCCTAGGGGTACGCCTATACCTGCCAGAGCCCAACCAATCAGAGCTCTGGAAGTTTTTTCTCTGTCTCCAACATCTGTTGGCAGGGGGACACAACCCGCTTGTCTGGACTGGTCTAGCAGGATGAACTGGAAGCAGAATTGCTTAAAAAATATTTCTGATCTGTGTTCACAGATGAAACCCAGGAGTGGGACATCAGAAAGCAAACAAAAACATGAATGGAAGAAAGGTACAGCTTGAATGATTTTCAGAAGACTGTCTTTGGAGCTAACTAAACTAAAAGTAGACAAAGTGATGGGGCTGAATGGGATAAATCTGAGAGTACTGAGAGAAGTTATGGCGGCTTCGCTGTCTGATGTTTTCAATGCTTCTTTAGAGTTGAGAATGATCTCAAAAGACTGGAGAAAGGCACCGTGTCGTCCCTCTACACAAAGGCTGGGAACTATAGGTTGGTTAATCTGAACTCTGTGGTAACTAAATGAATGGAAACACTGCTATAATAGAAGATAGTGCAGTTTCTAGAATCCAAGGCAGGTCTTGTCAGATGAATCCGATTAATTTCTTTGACTGGGTGACCAGAGAATTGGACCAAGGAAGAGCGCTGGAAGTGGTGTACTCTATTTCAGCAAAGCCATTCACACAGTTTTGCATAGGCAACTTATAAACTGAGCACCCTTGGGATGGACCCTAAAGAGACCGACCGGGTTAGAAACAGGATGAGTGGGAGGCAACAAGGGGCACTGGTAAATGAACTTCACTCCGAGGATGTTAGCAGTGGTGTGCCACAGGGATTGGTCCTTGTTCCAGTTCTTTTTAACATTTTTTTTAAGTGCTATTGCGGAATGGCTATCAGGTAAAGTTTGCCTCTTTGGAAGGTGTAGATAACATTAGGAGGGACAGCTACTAAAATGGTCAGTAGTCTATCATAAAGCATATAGGATCAGACTTAAAGATCTCAATATGTATACTTTGGAAGAAAGGTGAGAGAGGAGAGATATGATAAGACGTCTAAATACCTCCATGGCATAAATGCACAGGAGAGTCTCTTTTAATTGAAAGAAAGCACTGAAATGAGGGGGCATAGGATGAAGGGGAAAGGGGAAAGACTCGGGAGAAATTTGAGGATTCTTTACGGAGAGTGGTGGATGTGTGGAACAGCCTCCCAGTGGAGGAGGTAAAGGCCAGGACCATATCCGAATTCAAGAAAGCATGGGACAAACTGAGGATTTCTAAAGGAAAAGAGGAGATTGTAGAGCGTAGCAGCTGGTATGGATGGGCAAACTGAATGAGCCATACGGTCTTTATCGGACATCATTTTTCCCGGTCTCTATGTAGTTTAAAGCACAATCTCTGACATTTACATTTGTATTTTATAACGACAAGTAGGAAATCTGTGTTGGAGGGGGCAGGAAGTGGCAACTAGGAAGAGATGGAAACCGCAACGCAACACTGAAGCCTTTAGGTAAGCGCTGTGTTATAGCTTTTGAACCATTGCTGCCACTGTAGGCCCCCAGGAGGGTGGCAAAATGGAGGGTCTGCCTAGGGTGCCTCCATTCCTTGCACTGGCCCTGGATTTATGCTTCTTTCAAAGTGATGCTCCTAAATTGGGCGCTTTTGAAAATTTACTAGGCTTGAGCGCCTAAATATTTTCTTAAAATTTCATTAAACTCCTAAATTTAGGAGCATAAGAAGTGAGTGGCAACGGGGGCGGATTTAGGGCAGGGAAAAGAAGTTAGGAGCCTAACACTGATTTTTAGCTCTAGGCACCTAGGCTCTAGGCTTATCTATCTAGGCACATGAATGGCAGGCTTAAATTTCTGAAGTTAAAATTAAAGGGCCCGATATTCAGCAGCGGCACTCTCACCGCTGAACACTAAATCCAGACATTCAATGCTGAGGTCATATCCAGCCATCGGCACTGAATATCCGGGTCAGCCGCCGAAGCAGGAAGTTAACCTGTCCATGGCGACATTCAGCCACTGCCCACTCAGCATTGGCATCAAAGGTTAGGGCAGCTGAATATCGCCGCAGACCGGTTATCCCTGGGTACTGCCCGTAGAACATCAGGGCATTTCGCGGGCGGTACCCGCAGATATTCAGCAACACTAACCATGTTAGTGTCATGGACTATCCCACTTAGCAGCATTTACACAATTTGCAGGTCTTCAAACTGTGTAAATGTCTTTCAATATCGGAACCAAAGCTCCCAAATTAGGTGAATTTTCAGCTGAAAACTTGGGCTCCTAAGCGTGGATGAAAAGGGCACAAATTTAGGAGCATTTTGAATATCAGGCCCTTATATGTATAAACATTCCCAGTGGGGGGGGGGGGGGGAGAATGAGGAGGATCAGCACTTATGCATTTAGGGCTTGATGTTCGAAAGACATTTACATGGTTTACAGACCTGTAAACTGTGTAAATGCCGCTGAACAGGATATTAAATGGCACTATCATGGTTAGTTCTGCTGAATATCCCCGATTATCTCCCCTACATGAACCTGATGCTAACTGCTTAGCATTGGGGCGTGTCGTGGGCTTTCTGGGGTGGAGCAGAGGCAGTGACAATTGCTAACCAGGTAGCGGTGCTATTGCGACCTGCGGGTAAAACTGGGCAAAGCAAAAGCTGGCCTACTTTTACCTGCAGGAGCTAACAGGGCAGCGATGCAGTATCGCCGCTACCCGGTAAGCTTCTGGGGCTCTGAGCATGTGCGGCCATTCTGGATATGCAATGTCGGGACCACATATTACCCCAACATTGAATATCCTGGGTTAGAGGTCGGCGGAGACAGCTGTGCACTGTAGGGGTGCATAGGCAGCTCAATTCAATATCGGGCCCTTAATTTATAAAATACACGCATATTGCTGATTTCCACTGGTACGTACAGGCACAAGGTTACTCCTGCCTTGAAGCAGGTGTAGTTTTATGTGGCAGCTTTTGGGAAGGCAATTTTACAAAAAGGTACATAGGCACATCTGTTGTACTTTTTTTATAAAAGTAACATATGCTCTTATGGGCTAGGCCCCATTACACATGTACATACAAACTATGGCTCCTCTTTACTAAGCTGCCTTATGGCAATAACACGTGTGATTTGTCAATAAGGCAGCTTAACCTGGGATTTTTTTTCAACTGCAGAGCATGTTAAATAATTATGAGCTGCAAAGAACTTCAAGAGGCATTAAGCTTTCCTCTCTAAGAGCACTAGACCCCTAACAAGTGACTCAATGCTTCCATCAGCAACTTAAAGGGGCAGGTGCTTAGTAAAAAAAAAAAAAACACACCACAAAGATACTCCACTTCCTCATCATTTAAGAAATAACAGCCCCCTATCAGTCCCTCACCTCCTACTAGGGGTGTCCCTGGAGGAAGTGTAGGGGCAGAACAACCCATGGGTGCTCCTGTTATTATGGCTCCCTCAGTCACAATGGTGGCCTCAGCACCCTGGCGGTATGGGGTCAGGCTTCAAATAAGGGAATGTTCCAGAGGAGAGTGTGGGTGTAGGAGCCCATTATTTGAAAAAGGACTGGGAAAGAGGATGGACCTGATGGATGACACAGTTATTTCTTAACGTGTTGGGGGTGCAGGGTAGTTTTTCTATCACTGGCCCACCAGCCCTTTTAAAACATAGTGGACCCAAGTCAAGCACTCTATCTTTGCATTGCTGTAGCTGGGAACATGTAATATTTCCAGATGCAACTGCAAAAATAACCTTTATCACAGGAGCCACTCACCTGCGATGCTGAGATACCACAGTTTAGCTAATCACATGGCAAATGTCTGAATGGTAACAGTGCAAAAATACACTATTTTACCATGGGTTAGTACATAGGGATTTATAACAGAAAGCTTTTAAACAGAGTTTTAGTAAGATTTATTATTCCTGTACTAAAATTCCCTGGCTAGGGATTTTTCCATATAGAATTAGTGCAAAATTACAGTATTTCTCCGTATCTCTGTCACCTCCCGGGCTCTGCTCCTCCTTCCTCCCTATACTGTAATGAGAGAGAAGATCTCCTGTGTCCCTCTCATGCCTGATGAAGATTATACCCTGAACAGTGTTCAGAACGCAACAATGTTGTGTTATCGTGAAAATTGCTACACTGCTCTCATGCCCCTCCCCATTCCAGATCATTTATGAAGAAGATAAATTTGAGTGGATTTAGTACCGACCCTTGTGGCACATTGCTGGTCTCCCAACACCCAGTGCAAAAGCTCCTATTGGTCACCAGCCAGCAAATCCTCTCCTCTGATCAGCTTTCGATCTGCAACATCTGGTCCATGGGCTTGAAAAGTCTAAATTACATCTACCAGCTTTCCTCTAGATAGGTTAAGAATCTGCTCAATGTTAAAGAAACTAAGGAGGCTAATTGAGAATTTTTTGGATCTTATGTGGCAAATAACTTTGGGGTCAATATTCAAAACGACTTAGCTATTTACCAGGATCTGCTAATCGGCTAAACCCTACTTTGTCAGATATCACCAGTCTGCCTTAGAGACATGCAATTTGTTTTGTGGTGGTCTTTGGACAGAACTGGGGTGATCCTGGTGCCTATCCGGTTAGCAGCACTATTTAGCCACTAACTGGATAGGCAAACTGCATAAAGTGAAGGCAGGTTAATGGCAGTCCTAACTTTATGTGGTTTTTCCTATCCAGTTACTGGCTGAATATCGCCGCTAACCAGATAGCAAAAGTGGGGCAGCGAAACTGGATATTCAGTGCTGGACTGGCTCTGGCACCGAATATCCAATTTTAGTTTCAGCGGCAGCAACCAGGCACTTTAAAAACGCTGACCGCTGCCCCTGTGTGTCTCATAAGAGCCGCAGAAGGCTCTATAGTACACAGCGGCAGCAAAACCTTCGCTTATGACTAGGCTTCCTACATCAATAGACAGGTCGCTTGTTTTTCATATATCAATGCTCTAAGAAAATCTTATTTATCATCCTTTTTTTTTCATAAATAAAAAACATCTTGGTTTGATCAATATCACGTCATCCTCAAAGGAAGAGCCGGAAAACCTCAAAATCTGTGCCTGATGAAATCCATGTGTGGAACTGCAGCGACTGCACGCTCTTCTCTGCAGAGACATGTTCCCTTCAACCGTAGCTTGCCTATCAAAGGGAAAGCAAAGGAGGACCCTCCCCTACCCATCTTTCCCACCTCCTGCTCTCTCCCAATCCTCACCCACGATTGTACATATACACAAGCAGCGTCCCCCACCAACCTCTTGGCTCGGATCTCTGCCTCGCCTGCTTCCTAACCCCTGCTCTCTGCCTCAAGCCCCCGCCCTGCCCCTGCATTTTATTATGGAAAGGGCTTTCTTTGCATCTCTCAGACCATGTGGCTTTAATCACTTCTTTAGGAGTTTCTGGGCCTCATGCGCTCTTGTATGAAGCTGCACAATCCCCTGCTGCAGAAATGCTCTCTGCTGTCCCCACCGCTAAGAGCACCGACGGAGTTCTACCTGACTTTGACATTGTAGAATGAAAACAGGCATGGAGGAAACCAAGCCTTTAGGATGGATTAGAAATTTTACAGGGAGGGGGACAATCAAGATGTAAAGGTACTCCCTAATCCACCTGTTATATCGCAGCAAGCAGGCAGAAATTTGATGATGAGAGACTGCATTCTAAACTTAGCTCCACTGCTAATCACACGCCTATGGAGAGGTTGCTTAGCCATAATTGAGTGCTAACAGTTTTTCCTCTCATCCCTTTGTTTCAGAGCATTGGGCACGGAGGGAGACCTGGGAAAAAGTGCTGGGATGGAGATGAGGGTAAGGGAGAGAGAGAGATGGGATAATTAGGTCTTATCTGCTAATTGGCTTTTCTTGAGTACCTCCAATCCAATCCAATCCAATCCCGACTTGTGGGTTGTCACCCCCAACCAGCAGCTTGGAGACTGATTATGTCGACCTTGATGACATCCCCCTATATAGGGTACTGGCACCACCTACCAGCCTCAGTATTCTATTGACAAAGCAGACACACAAAAACATTGAATAAGAACAAACTAGCCGAAAATCCAGCAACGCTGTTTTCTAACTTCTCCAAAATGCCTTAAGACAGGCAAGATACCTCACCCAGTATCGGAATCCACTCCAGATGCCCCTTACTTCTGAGAAGTCTCTTATCTCACTTTGCTGCTGTCCTCCACTTTCTTTTGCTTGTTTAGCTTCTTTTTTTTTTTGTATCTCATGCCAAGACATAACTGCAAAGAATAGGCCAGCATACCCCCCAAAAGGAGTCCCAGCCAGCCTAGGAACACCCCAGACCCCGGACCACCCTTAGTGAATGAACCCTTCCACCCGGGATTACGCACACCCCAACACAGAATAACCCAGCAAGGGTCTGGGACTGGACTGGAGGTACTCAAGGAAAGCCAATTAGCAGGTAAGACCTAATTATCCCTTCCTTATCGTACCTCCAGTCCAGTCCCGACTCGTGGGATGTATCATAGCAGTACTATATTCGGGAGGGAACCCGCAAGCCCAGCCTGCAGCACCCCCCCCCCCCCCCCAAATCTTGCATCCCTCAGGCTTGCATATCCAGATGATGGTGCCGCACAAAAGTATGCAAGTTAGACCAGATATCCCCCGGCAGAACTAGACTGGCCTTGGCCTATGAACCCAACTGTGCCAGGGTAGAATGAGCCTTCAAGCCTGTGGACAAAACTTTCCACCTCAACAGATACGCTGAAGAAATCGCTTCCTTAATCCACCTGAAAATATAGTCTTTGGAGGCCGCCTCCCCTTTACGCTTTCCTCCAATCAGGACAATCAGACGCAACTTCCAAAATGGCTGTGTCCTCTTCAATTACCTCTTCCCCGATGCACATCTAGGAGATGGAGATGGGGATCCTCCCTGCTGCTCAAAAACATCGGCAGGGTGACTGGCTGATTCAAGTGAAAAATGGAGACCACCTTAGGCAAAAAGGAAGTAACTGGCCTTAAAACTACTTTTTCCTTGGAAATGGAGAGCAAAGGTTCCCGGCACAACAATGCCTGCATTTCCAAAATCCTTCTGGCCGAGCAAATGGCCATCAAAAACATCGCTTTTAACGTCACAACCTTTACCAAGCATGCTCTGGGTGGTTCAAAGAGTGGGCCTCGATCCACTGCACAACTTGACCGATGAGCGCCCAGGGAGGAAACACATACAGTAACCCCTCTGTGGTCCAGTGCTGCACCAACGCATCAAGGTCTTCAGACATGTGCTCTCTTCTCTGTTGTAAAACCGAGCTGCTTTGGTGGACTCTAAGGTCACCATCAGATCCATCATTGGTGCCCCCCAATGTCACACCAGCTGCGCATACACCTCCAAATTGAGTGTCTATTCACCAGGGTCAAGGCGATGCCAGATAAGAAAATTGGCTGCCACGTTCTCTTTTCTGGCTACGTGGGCTGCGGAGAGGGCCAGCAGGAAAGGAATGGAAAATAAAACAAAAGATATTATAATTTATTTAACATTTCTTCTATACCGCACTCTTTGTCATCAGTGCGGTTTACATTGAAACAGTATAACACTTGGTCAGTTAAATTTGGCCATTGTTTACAAAGAACAGGGCATTTAACATGGGGTTAAATAATAATGCCTCTATATCGTTCCATGGTGAGACCGCACCTTGAATATTGTGTTCAATTCTGGTCGCCGTATCTTAAAAAGGATATAGCATTATTAGAAAAGGTTCAGAGAAGAGCCACCAAAATGGTAAAGGGGATGGAAGGATACTCCTATGAAGAAAGGCCAAAAAGGTTAGGGCTTTTTAACCTGGAAAAGAGACGGCTGAGGGGAGATATGATAGAAGTCTATAAATTAATGAACGGAGTGGAACAGGTAAACGTAGATCAATTGTTTACGTTATCAGAATATAGAAAGACTAGGGGACATGCAATAAAGCTACAGGGTAAACTATTTACGACTAATAAAAGAAAATATTTTTTCACTCAACGTGTACTCAAACTCTGGAATTTATTACCGGAGGATGTAGTAAAGGCTGTTAGTGTAGCTGGGTTTAAAAAAGGTTTGGACAAGTTCCTGGAGGAAAGGTCCATAAACCATTGTTAAGAAGGGACCCAGGATATCAATGCTTGACCCAGTACAAGCATTGTGGTACCTGTGTCTTTTGGGGAAACTGCTAGGTATGTATGACCTAGATTGGCCACTGTTGGAAACAGGATACTGGGCTTGATGGACCTTGGTCTGACTCAGTATGGCATATCTTATGTTCTTATGTTCACTCCAACAGCGGGATACCTCGTCCTCCAACTGGACGCTGCTGGTGCCCCCTTGTTGATTGACGTAGGCCACCGCATTCACATTGTCTGAGAAAACTCGCACTGTCTTGCCTTCCAGGAAGGACCAAAACTGCTGTAGCGCCAAAAACACTGATCTCATCTCCAACTGGTTGATGAACCAGGTGCTCTCCACCGTCGACCAGCTACTCTGTGCAATCTGACCTTCCAAATGAGCTCCCCAATCTGTTAAACAGGCATCTGTCATCAACAGAATCCAATGTGGTGCCTCCAGAGGCATTCTGGCCAGCAGCTTGTCCAGTTGAAGCCACCAACAAAGGGACAGTCTGACTCCCTTGGGACAGAGGAACGACTGCGTGAGTAAGTGGTGCTGAGCAGACCACTTCCAAATAGGGTTCTCTGCAGCTGCTACATGTGGGCCCAATCCCACGGCACTAGATCAATGGCTGCCGCCATTGACCCCAACACGTGAAGATAACACCACGCTGTTGGGGCTGTCATCTGAAGGAACTGTCGCACCTGCTTCTGTAAGGTGTGCATCCTGTCCTCCGGCAATTTATTTATTTATTTACATTCTCTTATATACCGCGCTATTCTGCATCAGTGCGCTTTACATTGAACAAACTGAAATTACATTGAACAGGGCATTATAACTTGGAGAGAACTATTTTACACGGAACATGGGCTATGGAGGGTTAAGTGGCTTGCCCAAGACCACAAGGAGCACCTGTGGGACTAGAAACCCCAGTCCTTCTGGCCCAAGGTTGCTGTCCTCTAGTGGGATTTGAACCCCCGACCTTCCGGCCTGAAGTACCTTGCCCCAACCACTAGGCCACTCCTCCACTCCAATGACAAGGCAATGACACCAGCCCTGTGTCTGTCCCGAAACAGGCCCCCAAATACACCACATTTTGAGATGGTTGTAACTGGCTCTTTGCGAAGTTGATGACCCAGCCTAAGCTATGTAAGTGGGTGATGACCCTCTGCATGGCCTGGTCACTCTCCTCCTAAGACTTCGCCTGAATGAGCCAATCATTTAGGTAAGGATGTACCATAATGCCTTCCTGCTGCAGTGCTGTGGCTATTACCACCATGACCTTGGTGAAAGGATGGAGAAAGTTGCGAGACTGAATGGCAGCACCCAGAACTGAAAATGTCCCATGGGCACCGCAAACCTGAGAAACTGCTGATGCTCCGGTCGAACCAAAATGTACAAGTAGGCCTCTATGAGATTGATCGCTGTCAGAAACTCTCCTTCCCGAACGGCTGCAATAATGGAAAGAAGTGTTTCCATGTGAAACCAGGGCACCCTTAGACAGTGGTTGACGTGCTTCAGGTCCAAGACGGGTCTGAACGAGCCCTCCTTCTTGGAGACTACAAAATAAATCAAGTAATGACCCAATCTGCATTGGTCTGGTGGTGCCTTGACTACAGCGTTCAATTCCTGCAGCTGCAGCAAGGTATACTGCATGGCCTTGACCTTGAGAGGCACCTTGCAGTGATACCGGACAAAAGCTCCTGCCATGGGCCGGTTGAATTCAAGCGTGTAGCCCTCTCGTATGACCTCCAGCACTCACTGGTCGGCCATGATCTGGACCCAGGCAGGGTAAAAGTCCTATAGCCACCCCCACCTACAGGAACTACCCCTGCCGGGGTCCCCTTGGCTTCATTGTGACTTTTTCGATATGGCCGAGGAAGAGGCATAAGTCTCCTGGCTGATCCCCGAAAGTTGCAAACAGGGCTGCCCCCATGCTGGAATTGGCCCCGCTGGTACAGCGCAAAGTGAACAGCGTGGAACCATCAAAAATCTTGTGACTGCCCACACTGGACCCGCAGCTGTACCTGCTTCTGTTTATCGTCCGGTAACCTACCGCTTTTAGACTTCCTCAAGTCCTTCACTAACTTAGCCAATGCTTCTCCAAACAGCAGCTTACCCTTGAAAGGAAGCCTGCTCAAGCAGGACTTGGACGAGACATCCGCCAACCAATTATGTAACCATAAATAATGACAAGCAGCAACTATCGATGCCATGCTTTTAGACGGACCCCTAATAAGGTCATAAAAGGCATCTGCTAAATAGGCCACCTCCGACCAACTTTGACGCCTCCTGCGATGGAGACTACTCAGGCCCTGCTGTCTCTAAAATTCCTTGAGCCCAGCACAGACAGGCCCGGGCCACAAAGGTGCCATAGGCCAACACCTGCAACAAAAGAGCATTAATATCAAACGCCTGTTTCAGCAGGGTTTCCAGCTTCCGGTCCTGAGCATCCTTAAGAGCCCTACTACCCTCCACTGGAATGGTAGTCTTCTCTGTGACTGCTGAAATCATCACGTCCACTTTAGGAGTGTATAGGAGATCCTTCCCCTGATCAGGCAGGGGATAAAGAAATGCCAGAGCTCGCATTCCCTTAAGTCTTGCCTCCGGGACGTCCCATTCGTCCTGAATCATATGCTTAATAAGTTAACGAAGGGGAAACACTGTCGGAGGTTTCCTAACCACTTCAAACAAGGGATCCTCCAGCAGCTTTTCCTCTGGCGGAGCCTCTGCAGACATACTGAGGGCCTTTAAGGACTGCATGATCAGCATCGCCAGCTCCTCCCTGCAGAAAATCCTCACAATCCGATCCTCATCCCCGAGGGATTTTGCCCTCTTCCAGCTCCGTTGACTCCACCCCAGCTTCCTCCGCTGGGTCTGGTTCTTCCTCTAACCTTAGGGAACCCCATGTCCTTCCAACGGTCCTCCTCCAGGCACCTGCAACTAGGACCAGGCTCCTCACCCTGCTGTTGCTAGCGGTCTCTGGCAGGTCCCACTTCCTTGCCCTCTCCTGATCTCCCAGGGGGAACACTTCCTCCTGCTTCATGCAAAACGCCTTATGCATGAGAACAAACTTGAAAAGAGAATCCCCCCCAGCAGTTCTCCAGCTGCAGTGTTCTTAGAGGAAAAGGGGTGAGGGAACCTACTATCCCTGACATGTGCTTCCAGAATATGCGGGGCGGAGATGCCTTCCTCTGTCATGGCCACTGACGCCCCAGCCGAGGCTGTGTGAGAGCACAGAGTCCTAGAAGGGCTATTTGAACCCTCCAAAATCATTTCCTTACCTTTCTGTTGCGACTTCTTATCCAAAAATTCTCCTTCTGCAGACAGAGACTTAGTCACACAGATCTTGCAAAAACCCACCATGGAATCCGAGCTCTAGGAGAAACCTAGAGAGCACCAGTTCTGAGCTGTAATGTAGACCAGGCGCTCTCTAAGCCCTGCTTCTTATTTTTTCTTTATTTTTCTAATGTCTGCACAACTGCTGCACAATCTTCCAGGCACTATTAAAATAAAAAAACACGAAGGCAGAAGCACCCCAGCGTCCAACCCCCCAGCGCTCCTTTTAAAAGATTCTCCTAGCACAAAATGGCGCAGTTTCCCGCGCTCCTTGGGACAGCGGTCTGCACTACACGTGGTCTATAGGCTCTGGCCTTACCCTTCCGAGGTTGGGGACCTGAACCGCAGTTGAAAACTGCACGCCCTGGAGCAGATTTTAAAAACCCCTGCAACTCACCGGTGGCTGTTCTTCTGCTCATGCGCTTGGCCTTTCACAATGGCATGAGCAGTGGCAGGCGTCCTGTGCAGGTGTCTGACCTCTCTGCGGCTAGCGGTTCGGCACCCAAGGGATTGGAAGCCACTGGCAAGAACTCCATCAGAGACCAGTGCCCGGAGGTCAGTGCCCACTGACCTCCGGGCACTGGAATAAACCTTTGCTGCCTGGGCTTACTGCTTGCCTTTTTATTTTTGGTACTTTATTTGCAGAGATGTCTCTCTCCATACAAAGATTTGACTTGTCCAGGCCATGGTATTTTCAATAACATCATATGGATGCGAAAGATGGACAGTGAAAAAGATAGACAGGAAGAAAATTGCTGTCTTTGAATTATGGTGCTGGCAACGAATACTGTGTAAACCATGGACTGCCCGAAGAACAAACCAGTCAGTTCTAGAGAAGATCAAACCTAAGCATTCCTTAGAAACTCAGATGACAAGACTTTGACTTCATACTTTGAACACAATCATGCGAAGAGAGAGATCATTGGAGAAAGACATAATGCTTGGCAAGGTAGAAGTTCACCGTAAAAGAGGAAGGCCGGCAATGAGATGGATCGATTCAATAACAGCAGCTATGGATACCACTCTATCAACAATGAGCCGCTTGGCTAAAGACCAAACAAAGTTTAGGTCAACTATCCAGAGGATCACCAGGATTCAACACCGACTCGACGGCACTTAACCAGCAACAACATTAGCCGGTCAATGGAATAAAAAAGGCGAAGGCTTTAAAGGGCCAGATCCCTACAAAAACTGCTCTCCAAAAGAAATAAAAAGGCCAAGTATTTTCTACTAATTTTTCTTCAGTGAGTCTACTGGTGGGAATCACCCCTCTTCAGCTGCTTGGAGACTGATAATACTGAGGCTGGTGGGTTGTGCCAATGCCCTATATAGGGTGATGTCATCAAGAATGACATAATCAGTCTCCAAGATGCTGGTTGGGGGGGGGGGGGGACAACAACCCACACGTCAGGACTGGACTGGAGGTACGATAAGGAAATTTCAACTTATGGATCATGTTATTTTTTGGAAAAAAAAAAAAAAAAGATTCCCAGTTGCTTGCAGTCAAGAGCCAGTGATGAACTCATTCAGAACAAACTATTCATGTGGCATAGTGGAAATGTCCCAAAATCTCCTGTCTGCATCCTAGAGCTGGCTGCATCATAGAGCCCTCATGAGGAGGCGATGGCGCAAGCACCAGGGCTCACAGTGAAATCTGGTAGGAGATAGGGAAAGTCTCAGGAATGCTAGCCTTTTTTCAGATTGTAATTTGTGATATCACAGAGGCTAGATTATGACAGCACTAAAGCAAGCAGGTGAAGGGCAGCAGGAGAAGACTACTACTACTCTTCCAACAATCTTGACTGGTCAACAAGAACAGCCTGCTAAGATGTAGTTTATAATGCAGGGTTTTTTTCCAATGGATGTGGCAGGTGTTCCTTAGTTCAGTTACTACAGCATAAAAAGGGGGAAATAAGAGTTTAAGAGTACTTACCCCAACCCCTCCACAGGGGAGCATCACAAACATCCTCTGTGCCAGGATCCCTATGCAAACAGAGAAGAACTGTGTAAAACTCCCAAGTTACCAGAGCAGTAACTGATCCAAACCCAACGCTTCTGAGTTCGAAACCTTCATTTGGTGGTTTTAGTTGCCTGGCAAGCTGGCTTTGTGAGCTCATCTCTGACTTACAATTCATTTCTGCAGCTTATCCTGGTTAAAACTCACAGGCCTGATATTCCAAAGGCTTTATTCAGTTAGCACAAATGAGAGGGCTATTCAGAGGCAATCTGGATAGTGCTGGGCAGTCCAGGACAGGTGAGGGCAGTGCACCGACTTTTCTGGTTAGTGATGATTCAGTCTGCTAACCGGATAAGTAACTGCATATAGTTAGACCACAAAAAACATGTCCTGTCTGTATAGGGTTTTGCTATCTTGATAGTGCCAATGGTCAGTGCTGAAACCGGACATCCGGCGCCAGCCACTATCCGGATTCCAGCAATGAATATCTAGTTTGCTTTTAATCCTTTTAAACACCACAGTAAGCTCTTTAAAAAAAATCAGCAAAGAGGAGAAGGAAGCCTTCCGCAAAAAATACACACGGGGAGCGGAGGGCAAGGACCACAGTCCACACAAAGATGATTAAAAACTTTATTGGGTCTTCAATAAAGTTTTTAATCATCTTTGTGTGGGCTGTGGTCCTTGCAGCTCTTTAAAAAAATGCCAATTGTAAAAATGCGGCATGGCTTTTTTTTTTTTTTTTTTTTAACAAAGCAGGAGCAATTTCAGCCCTTTGCATACATTTTGCATGTCCATCTTCCCATCCTTTAACATTCGGGGTTTTACTTCTGATTTTGCTGAACCTAAAAATATCTTACTACATATCAAGAGTAATCTTAGCATGGAAAATCTGGGAGTAAATTGCTGCGCTAAAGGATGGCAGTGCTTATTATATCAACCCCTGATTGGAGAGCAATTTCAGCCTAGGCACTACCTAGGGCAAATTCCTTTTAGAATTGTCCTTATATTGCCTCCATTCTTTCTAAGTCCTTGCAGAAGTACCACAGAGAGGCACACAGGTAATCAAGCTTCTTTCACTTGCCAAGCAATGCAACACTTGAATATTTCTAGATTCAAATCCCAGACACACAGTCTGAAAAATCTCTTTGGCACTCAATTTCACTCTTTGGGGTGGTAAATCTTATTTTCTGGAATGGCCCACTCTTGGCATCTCTATTCTATGTGCCCCCTCTCCCAATAACAATTATCCTGCCACCTCCTAAGCATTTCTCAATTAAGGACTCAGGAAGCAACGTCCCATGAGTCTGGTGCAGTGACTGCTGGGCTCAACTACGGTTGAGCAAAGAGTCCCCTGGAAGGATGGTACAAACCGAGAACTCAGCTCAGCTAACAGTCTATCCCTGCTTCCTTTATACAGGAAATCTCCTGTATAAAGACTCACAATGGACAGAAAGTTTCCTAACAGACTGAAGGAGGCAGGACTAGCGTTGGGGCTAGGAGGAAGGGTGTGAAAAGCACAACTGCCTGCCCAGGCCCCCACGCAACAGGAAGCCGTGTGACCCTCCCCCCTCCTCCCTGATGGCCCTGCAGCAGTTCCACGCCCTCTCCCACACAGGCTTCCTGCTAACAAGGAAATCCATGTGAGGGGCAGGGCTGCAGCAAGGGCTCCCAGTGGGTACAGGCTTCATACTGATTTTTCTTTGGCAGGTCCAGGACCAACCAAATGAGGGAAGCAGGGAGAGCAGGAGTGTCCATAAAATATTGTATGATTATGTGAGAGGGCAATAACAAGGAAAAAAAAAGATACATAAAATCAAACCCATGGTCATAGTTACAAAGGCAATTAATCATTAAAATGTAGGGGAGGGGGATGCAGGGAAGAAAGGAAAGCAAATAAACCCCTTGCCCCTTCCCCAATGTGCACTCATGAGGAGCAGGAGCCGGGGAGGAGGAGGAGGGTGAGAGAAGACTTAGCATGGCAGGGTGGTAGCAATGGAAGAGGGCCTAGAAGAGGGGAAACACGATTCCTAAAGATGGAGCCTAGAGGAAGAGGATGCATGTAAGGGGCCATAGAGGGAAGATTCAAGAGAAGGAGGGACATGACTTAGGAGAGGGTTAGTGATGGGATAGGACTCAGGAGGTGTGAGAGGATCCAAGACTGAGGCCCCATTTTCCAGTTTCCTCCCCAGGCCCCAGGATGTTTAACACCATCACTGGAAGAGGGCTCTTCATCTTCAAGTAAAATGTTATATAGTACAGTTCCCAAAACAGTCAGGTCAAAGTAGTTTACAAAATAACATCTTAAAATTAACACAAAAAACACATAAGATCCACCTCCCATCCCCAAACAATGCAAAATTAGCAAATTAATGCAAATTATATAGTAAGTCTTATTGCTACAAGCTACAACCATTTAACCTTCATTCAAAGCTGTACCCTGCTGCAAGATTCTTGCCATCCTTACTCAAATGGAAACAATCAAGTCTTAATCATTATCATCTCAGGATTAAAACCAAGAATAACGGAAGGAAATATTTCTTCATAAAAAGGGTGATGGAAGCATGAAGTGGCCCTTCCAGCGGCGGTGGTGAAGGAAACCCAATAACAGAACATAAGAAAGCCTTGGAGAAGTGGATTCTCAGCAGTGAAGACACCAGGGTAATACCAGGAAGGAAAAACAGGGCTGAGTCTCAGTCTCCATTTCCAAGCACAAGGAAGTTGGTGAAACCCAATCTCACTCCCCGCCCCCCCCAATCTCTGAACCATGATTCCAGGGTTTTGCAGACCCCATTAAGGTGGCCACATTGTATATTGTTGCCTTCCCCCTCAGCTCACCTGCAAGCTTCCTGTTGTCCAGCTTCAGCCGATTGACAGGGTTGGTACCATACAGCAGGACGTGCTGCTCCGAGTGCACAGACTGCAGTTCCTCCAGGCTCGCCTTCCGCCCACGTAGACACTGAGGCAGGAAGAAAAGGGGGCAGCCTTCAGGACACCGGCTTCAGCGCATGAGGCTTAATCCAGAGCGAGAGAGGGAAGGAAGAGAGAAATGAAAAGAGGAAAAGGATCAAGAGCAATGGAAAGGCAAAGAGAAGGAGAGGAAAACAAGAAAAAAAAGGCAGCGGACAGGCAGAGAGAACACACAGGGCCAGTCGTGGCAGCATTACACAGAGGAACTCATTGACTCCCTCCCCTAGTCCCTCCAGCCTTCCTGCCTTCTGCTGCAATCACCCACTAAAATGTTCACCGCCATATCCCAAGATATAAAAAGGAAACACCCTCAAGGTTCCTAAAACAGAAGCCTACAAATTGTTATTACTGGCTCACAACTATGCACATCACCAGGTTCCTGGCTGAGATACTGCAAAGTCTGCCGGGCTTCAGTTTGCCCTCTCCTCCTGAGGCAGTGCCGTTACACACAAAGCCATCAACAGGCTCTGAAGCTTTCATGTTTTCATCTGTATAGCCATTAAAACCAAACCAAACCAAAACAAGGCCAAAAGGTAACAACTAACAGTGAAAAATGAATTTTGCTCTTTAAGAATTTCAGATTCCTACTTTACTAAACCCTGATAGAATACCGCACCACACAGACATCCTGGACTCAAAGACCCCTCACAAACATACTGAGACAACATCCTTAAACCACAGGATGTGGCATCCTACTTGCTAGCCAAGCACAACTCTACTCCCTCCAGCATCACCACCATTCCTATTTCAAATGAAGAGGCTATAAATGACTAACACTGGACTTCCTTCAAAATATTATCACCTGATGAACTCAACAACATAATCACCAACATCTACACCACAACCTCTGCACTCAACCCGTGTCCAGTTTCATGGCTAAAAATCACAAGAGATCAATTCCTACCAATCATATCTGAAATCGTACACTCCTCTCTTTCTCAAGGACTCACCCCTCCAATAAGCTTCAATCAGACCTCTCCTAAAGAAACCAAACCTCGACCCCTGCTCACCATCCTCCTACTGACCTGTAACCAGTATACCTTTCAACTCCAAAATCAACAAAAAATGCTGTTCAAACCCAATGACAAGATCACATAGACCACCACACACCTCTAGACAAGCACCACACCTCTAGACAAGCACCACACCTCTAGACAAGCACCCACCACACCTCTAGGCTTCGGACCCAACTACAGCACAGAAACCCTTCTGATTTCCCTCCTAACCCCACTCAAAACTGGCACTAAAATAATCACCCAAGACTTCATCCTGCTCTTTTTGGACATCTCTGCCACTTTTGACATCTTATCCAACCAGATCCTCTTCAGCCAACTCCACCACATTGGGGTCTGCAGCAACCCCTCAAATGGTTCCATTCCTATCTCTCCAACCGAAGTCAACGAATAAAAATTCAAACACAAGTCCCAACTCTTTACACTCTAACCCAGGGAATGCTGCATGGATCATCCCTCTCCTCCCTGCTGTTCAACATATACATTCTACCACTGTGTGCCATCTTCCAACAGTTTTAGAGCCGAATACTTGATACAGTATATGCCGATGACATAATGATCTACGCACCATTCTCCACTTCTGCCCCTGATTACTCCATACTCACTAGTTGCTTAACTGAAGAAATCAAATGGCTCCACCTTCACAATCTATCCATCAACCTCAATAAAACAGAGCTCGTCCACGTCACAAATGCCCCAACTTCACCCCCTGCTTCCATCAGAATTGGCAGCAATGATATTCGGGTCAACTCTCAGATAAAATACCTCGGAATTATACTTGACCAGCAACTGATCTTCAAGGCCCAAATTCAAAGCACCAACAAAGCTGTAAACTATAAGTTCAAAACTTTCCGAAATCTACGCTCCATCTTATCCGCTGAAACATTCTGCTCAGTCTGCCAAGCTACCATTACTCCTCTATTTGACTACTGTAATTCTATTTACCAAGGTCTATCTAAGTATGCACTCTTCCCATTACAACTTGCCCAGAATACTGTAGCTCGAACCATCTTCCAAGTATCAAGGCAAACCCACATTACTCCCATCCTCAAACTCCTCTACTGGCTCCCCCATCAGTTCAAGAATACAATACAAAGTCCTAATCATCATCCACAAGCCCCAAGACAGACAATCCTCAGAGCACTTCAAAAATTAATCCGTGCTTCGAACCCTGACAGACCAAGAAGAAAGAGCACTCCAAACCTCCTCAAACTCCCACTGCAGACTCGCAAAAGCAAACAAGCCACACGACTAAGAGCATTCACGCTATATGCCCCCACCCTCTGGAATTCACTACCACCCCCTCAATTTGAAACATCACATCAACCAAAGACTTTCGTAAAAAAATAAAGACCCATTTCTTCCAGGAACACTTTGGCAACAGATACCAACCAATTACAGAACAACATTGTCACACACAAACAAACACCACTATCCCCCACTCCACCCCCATAATAACTTCCACATCCCTACACGCTCCCCAACCCCTTCTCCACAATATATATAGTTTTTACAAATGTCTAAGCTCCAATTTATTGAGCTTTCTAAAAGATGTTCACTGTTCTTTGTTCTATCCAAAATCTTTAAAATGTTCATCATAAAATGTTCATAATGTTCAATATAATCGTTCATTGTATCCACTCAGTTCCATGTAAACCGTTTTGCCTTGTAGAAAAACGGTCTATCAAAATTTGTTAAATAAATAAATAAAAGCTTCAAAGCAGTAATCCCATTTCCTCTTAAATATGCTTCCCATATGCCTACGGTTGTCAGCTGAGCTCACCTTCCTCTCCCCCAATAACGAAGTTGACCCTCCCTTGCATACATGGAGTGGCAGTTCAGATGTCCTTCAGTGAAGCTTTGGACTACATCTCCCTGCATGCAATGGGATAAAACCAGGCCTGGCTCAGCCTACTGAAGGAGAAACTACATGTTCTCCAGAGATCTAATGGAGCCTATCTGCAATATGAGAATATACTTCCCTTGGCTCCTCCTCCCCCATAGCTCCTGAAAGTTTGATGTGAAATCAGATGCAAAACCCAACGGCTATTAAAAGCCATATTTACATAAGCATAATCCTCTTATGATCCTCGCAGGTCCCCAGATGTGTGTTGAAAATCTGGTGTGAAATGGACCCAAAACCAAAAAAGTGATTAGGTGGCATAATTGAACATGCCTATTCGTGGATCTCCCCCAAGAACAACTTTGTCCTGAAAAGATGATGTGCATAAGATGTAAAACCAAAAGGCTGTCATGTTACAATGGTACACTGTGCATTTGGATCCATGATCTATAAACCTCTCAGGATCCTCATGTACCTCCTGATAAGTCCAGAAAGTTTAGTGTGGATCAAATCCCAAACCAGAGACATTTGGGATCGACAACTGCACGTTTATATTTGTGAAATATGTGGATCCCCAAATACCTTTTCGTAATTCTCAGACTCAGTATCATGTAACAGAAAATGCCTGCACAACCCATAAAACTTAGAGAGTAAGAACTACATGTGCCTATTAATGGAAGGCGCGGCTTGCAAAAAAGATGCTTTTGTTAGAAACCTCCTTCTTCCTCTGACATACCCTAACAATCTGAGTCAGATAGGACAAGGATTTGAAAAGTTATATGCAAGGGACAGACGTACACTTAAGCCTAAGCATCCTTCCCTTCGGAGAGAAGGCTAAAAAGTCATCTCGAGAAAAATACGTTAGAAAAGTAGAAACTGAGCTTTAAAAAAAGCAGCATAAAACCCTGGGGAAGAGGCTCTGGTGTGTGGACTCTCAGGAGATAATTCTGTAACAGGGCATGTAGGAGAATAGGGAGGAAGAGCTTGTTTTATAAAAGGCGCATTGGGGCCAGCACAAACCCTGCAGAAATGAAGGCACACACTAAAGTGTGCTTGCTCTCGAACATGCCTAAATATTAGCGTGTATTAATAAAAAATGATAGATCAGATTCTTGTAATTAAATAAAATACATGCGTAAATCACAGCTCTGCCCATGCTCTACCCAAACCCTTCCCCTGAGCACCCCCAGTCTGCAAGTATATGTCAGCTCGCACCACGCAGGCTTCTGGACCAGATCTAATTTATAAAAAGCCCTTTATGCCCTTATGTGTGTTTTAGGTGAAAAAACAATGTATAAAAATGACCCTCTTCGTGTCGATAGGCAGGAAACATACAAGTTTGCCAGCTCCCTACATTTTTATCCTACTCTCCTAAGGGAGGAAGGCTTAGATAAATAAATGCAGACATGTGCCATGTGATGACCTTTTGGTTGTACAAGCATCATGACAAGGGAATTCTTGGGCACATGTAAGCCACACAATAACTTTTTAGTTTTGGGTCCAATCAAGACCAGTTTTTCAGGATACATCAGTGGGTCTAAGAGGATCATGAGAGAATTATTTCTGGGGTGGATCCACATATACGTGTGTGTTAATATACCACTTGCTAACTCATCTACACCTAATTTTCAGGCAGTATCATGGGGGCTAAAAGTCATCTGACACAGG
The DNA here is from genome assembly GCA_033557465.1 of Ichthyophis bannanicus. Taxonomy (NCBI): domain Eukaryota; kingdom Metazoa; phylum Chordata; class Amphibia; order Gymnophiona; family Ichthyophiidae; genus Ichthyophis; species Ichthyophis bannanicus. Next base: position 733,801,742 of record CM066033.1, on the reverse strand, counting down.
TATTGTTTTTTGCAACCAAATAGGAACGTGACTACAAATGCATGTCCTGAAGTGGGCTTCATCTGTTCTGTGTTTGAATGTCAAGTTACATTTCAGATGTTCTACTTGATGCTATAAATCAGCTCCCTCCCCCCAAATAAGCCCTTTCACTGCTGTCCTGAGGCAAAGAGATTTTTCTTTTTAAAAAGGTGTATTTGAACATGGATCTAGTAGCCTTATAAATCCTGGAGAAAACCAGGCCAGTGTAAGGATAATCTAAAGATGATTTTATTTTTAAGTCAGGTGGTATGGCCCTTCTGTTTTGCAAATGGTCGTAATATAGCACTGTGTTCCCAAGTGGGGTGGGGTGGTAAGGAATTAACCCTCCCAACCCCAGATTGATAAGTGGTGCATTTTTCCTACAATAAAAGGTCCCAGTAGTCATATGCAGGGCTCTTTCACTAAACATATCAAATCAATTTTAGCAGGCAATTTAAAAAGTTCCAGTATTCCACACCACTGTATACACCCCCCCCCCCCCAAAAAAAAAAAAGCACTGTTCAGGCTCTCAATCTCAGCTTAAAGGGACCAGGGCCCAATGCCGACCCTGCACTCTGATCTTAGTCTGGCGGTCAAGAAGTCATGTCACTGCCTGCTTGGTTGGGTCACATGTACCTGAGCTTTTCAGACCCTTTATCTCTTTGTTTCCCTACATATGTGAAAAAAGGAGTGCCATGTAATCTCAAAACCTCATGTACCCCATCAGGATAATTTCATCATCAAAACCTGTCTTTCCTACATCTAGCAAAATTCAGGATAAAGCCTCAAAAACCTATGGTTAGGAAAGCACAGGAAATCGCTCTCCATCTTTGGGTAAGAGCATGCATTATCTTTGTCCAGCCTAACATGGGAATCCCCTCATTTTTGCTCAGGTCTGTCACACTCTGTGATGATCCCTTGATTCAACATTGAGCTGGGTGCAGTCCGGCCATGCTGGGAGGGCAGTTACCTCGCAAAGACCGCGTAGGCCCCGCTCCTGCAGGCGGGACAGAATGCTCTGGATTCTCCCAGCATGCTCTGGGTGGTTCCGGTTGTCTCCGCAGGAGCACTGGTGTTTCAGCATCACCGAGTCATACACGATGCCTGTAGTACAAAATACACACGTGATAGTACTGAGGAAAGCGGGAAGGGGGCAACAAAGGTCAGAGATGGGGGTAATGGGAGGGGAGAGAAGAGAGGAAGAGATCAGAGAGAGGGGAGGGATTTTTCCAGTGGTAGCTCAAGGCCAGCTGCATTCAGGTACAGTAGGGAGTTTCCAAAGGGCTAACAATCTCGTAAATTTGAGACCATGGAGAGTGAAAAGGAAAAATGGGAGGAAACAGGAAGGGCAGATGAGTGAAAGGTTTCTTGCATCTATTGCCTCATCTTTTCTTTGAGCCTCTGTATTTATTGCATAAGGGATGTGAATCATCAGTTTTGACCATACCTTGCTTATCCTTTCCCAGACTGCACTCTGCAGATGACTGTGCTGCATTTGTGCTTAACAAGCATGAATGTGATGCCTGTGTGAGGCATTTTTTAACAATGGTTATTTGTTGGAACTTCCCAGGTCTGCTTCATTCTTCTAATGAATATCAATAATATTGCCACAGCAGAATTGAAAATCCAACCATAAGCAAAACACTGGTGTAACATTTAGAAAAATGTCCTCATATAGATGAAAAGGAACCTCAGACAAACTATCACAGCCCAACACATGTTTGCACACTCCAGTCAATCAGTACTCCGTATCTGGATCACTTACACTCTTTCATCTATGATATTTTTTTAATTTAAAAGTTTTTTGCTATAAAACATAATTACTTCTCTGGGAAAACACATGATCCCGTGTTTCATTAACGACTGTGTCCTCGACAATGAGTCCCGAGCAGTGTGCTGTCGACGCAACTGGAAGAGGAATGTAGACAAGCCCCTGATGCAGGTGTTAAGGAGACACAGGACCATGTTAGATAAATTACTTTCCTGGGCAGAGACGTATCTATCTTCTATATGTAAAGAAGATTTAAAAATAAAAGATAATAGATGAGATACAAAAAAGAACCAGTGATTGATTGAATAGTCTAAGTTTACGTCAGGCACCAACTGGTTCCTTTGCATTATATGAGGAATGTTTGGGTAGAAAAATGAGTGAGATTTTGTCTAAATTTTACCTCAGTGTTTTGTTTGCGATTGGATAATCCCTCCATTGGGCATATCACAGAACTGAAGCGACACTAACACTATGCTGATCTAGCCACCTGAATATTCGGGCCAGTGTTTCCCTTACTGTCCATCATTGACCCCATCCGCATTTCCACCGGTACCTGTTGTGAAGTGGGTCTTAGCAGGCTGCTCCGGCACAGGATGAGGCAACACCTTGGTGGGTGGCTCTTGGGCAGGCAGCGGTAGCGTGGTATAGGCGGGGGAGGATCGAGCTCGTGAAAGGGGTCTGTGGACCGCATGCACGCTGGGTACCACCAGAGCATCCAGAGGGGTTGGCCTCCTCAAATGCTGAATCCACTGCTGCTGTTCCCATAGATATGCCTATAGTGGAGTAAGAAACAAAATGAACATCCTAACACTGCCCTTTCCATCCCAGCCATGACCGCAGCCCAAAATATGCTGAAAAGATGCAGCGAGACCTTTTCTTTACACGCCTAACATCCCAAGGGAAGTCACTCCTTGTCTGTTCATCTATAAAGTGACTGTTCCGTCTGGACACGTACTCACATGTATTTCACAAACGCCTCAGCGTTTTGCGAGCCTTTTGCAAATATCCAAGAAAGAGTGAACATCCCACGTACACATCCCTTTTCAGAATTAGAATTCCTATGCAAAATGAGGCTTTCCGTGCCCTGTTAGTTGTGTGGTAGGCAGAGGGAGTACAACATAGCACAGGATGTACATGTGGAAATCCCCCTTGTAAAATGGAAACAAATATATTTTAAAAGTCTGTCCACACACACCCAGCACCAGTTTGCTTGAAATCTATGCATGCAGTGGATATGCATAAGCAAGCAACAGTTTTTCTGAAATGCCTATATGTGTAAATGCTGCCTAATCCTTCTAAAAAAAAAAAAAAAGAGCACCATTGAGCGAACTTAAGAGATGCCATACTGGGTCAGACCAAGGTCCATCAAGCCCAGTATCCTGTTTCCAACCGTGACCAATCCTGGTCACAAGTACCTAGCAGGTTCCCAAAAAGGCACACAGGTTCCACAATGATTATCCCAGGGTTAGCAGTGGATTTCCTGGGTCCCCTTTAATAATGGTTCATGTACCTTTCCTCCAGAATTTGTCCAAACCTTTTTTAAACCCAGCTACACTAACAGCCTTTACTACATCCTCCGGTAACAAATTCCAGAGTTTGATTACGCTTTGAGTGAAAAAATATTTTCTCTTATTAGTCTTAAATAGTTTACCCTGTAGCTTCACTGCATGTCCCCTAGTCTTTCTATATTCTGATAACATAAACAATCAATCTATGTTTACCCGTTCCACTCCGTTCATTAATTTATAGACTTCTATCATATCTCCCCTCAGCCGTCTCTTTTCCAGGTTAAAGAGCCCCAACCTTTTTAGCCTCTCTTCATAGGAGTATCCTTCCATCCCCTTTACCATTTTGGTGGCTCTTCTCTGAACCTCTTCTAATAACCCTATATCCTTTTTAAGATACGGCGACCAGAATTGCACACAATATTCAAGGTGCGGTCTCACCATGGAACTATATTGAGGCATTATAATATCTTTTGTTTTATTTTCCATTCCTTTCCTTATCATACCTAGCATTCTATTTGCTCTCTTGGCCGCCGCTGCACACTGGGCCGAGGGTTTCAACATGTTATCCACAATGACGCCTAAATCTATTTCCTGGGTGGTGGTTTCTAAGGCGATAGAGTTAGGCTCTTAAACTGGGCTCTCTGAAACTTTGCTAGACGAACCCGAGGAGCGACACTGATGATAGCTGGCTCGGGGCGGAAAGGAACAGGTACGCAAACCAAAGAAAACCTAACAATAAAAAATCAGACTTTTTCCGGGGAAACTGAACAATGTCCGATGGGCTCCATAGAAAAAAAGGAGACTGAAGCAAGAGTGCGCCCTTGAGCGGGAAGTGATGCGTGGCACATCTCCCAAAGGCTTTCTTTGAAAGTTGGGGAGATGCTTTTGCGCGGGCACTGTTGGCACCCACATCACCCATAGGTAAAGACCGACTTTCTGCTTGTTTCTGTGCAGCATCGGGGCATACAGCGGTGGTATCCGGAGATATTCAGCAGTAGTAACCATGTCAGTGCTGCTGAATATCCCACTTAGAGGCAAGTACGCGATGTGACCCGATATATGGCATCTATACGCCTTACAGACTTGTAAACCATGCAAATGTCGCTTAGAGGGATATTCAGCGGCTCTAACCTGGTTAGTGTCAGTGAACAGCCCCGATTAACACCGCTATACGCCTCAATGCTAACCGCTTAGCATCGGGGTGTGATGGGGGCGTTCTAGGGGTGGAGTGGAGAGGGCACCAGTTGCTAACCAGGCAGTGGCGATACTGCACCGCTGCCCAGTGAGCGACCTGCGGGTAAAGATAGGCCAGTTTTTGATGCCTATCTTTACCCATGGGAGTTAACCAGGCAGCGGCGTAATATTGCCACCGCCTGTTTCACTTCTGCAGCATTTTTGTCTGTGCTGCGACCCCGGATATCCAATGCCGGAGCCGCATATAATCCCGGCACTGAATAACCAGGGTTAAAGTTTGGTGGCAATGGCTATGTGCTGTAGAGGTGCCCGGCCATCGCAACGGAATATTGGGCCCCGTATTGCAGCTTTGCAATGTCGGGCCCTAAGTACAGTGCCTTACGAAAGTATTCCCCCCCCCCCCTTGGCTTTTGTCCTGTTTTGTCGCATTACGTACAACCTGGAATGAAAATGGAGGTTTATTTGAATGTTAGGTAATGGTCCAAATTGGTGAAGTGAAATGACAATAAAATACCTTTTAGATATATATATAAAAAAAACAAGTAAAAACTGAAAAGCTGTGAGTGTATATGTATTCATCCCTTTTGCTATGAAACCCCTAAATAAGATCTGGTCCAACCAACTAACCTCAGAAGTCACATAATTAGTTGATTAGGGTCCACCTGTGTACATCAGTGTCACATGATGCCTGTATAAATATAGCTGTCCTGAAAGGCCCCTGACTCTGCAACACGATAAGCAAGCAACATGAAGACCAAGGAGCATGCCAAACAGGTCAGAGACAAAGTTGTGGAGAAGTATAAATTAGGATTTTGTTAAAAAAAAATATCCCAAATTCTGAATATCCCCCGGAGCACCATTAAATCCATTATAACTAAATAGAAAGAATATGATACCACTACAAACCTGACAGGAGAAAGTCGCCCACCAAAACTCACAGACCGGGCAAGGAGGGCATTAATCAGAGATGCCAGAAAGACACTAAGGATAACACTGAAGGAGCTGCAAAGATCCACAGCGGAGATGGGAGTATCTGTCCATAGGACCACTTTAAGCTGTACATGCCACAGAGTGGGGCTTCATGGAAGACTGGCCAGAAAAAAACAATTGCTTAACGAAAGAAATAAGAAAACACATTAGCATGTGGCGGACCCCCCCAAACACATGGAATAAGGTTCTCTGGTCAGATGAGATGAGAATTGAACTTTTTGACCATCATGGGAAACGCCATTTGTGGCGCAAACCCTACACTTCCCATCATCCTGAGAACACCATTCCCACGGTGAAACATGGTGGTGGCAGCATCATGCTGTGGGAATGTTTTTCATCGGCAGGGACAGGAAAACTGGTCAGGATTGAAGGAATGATGGATGGCACTAAATACAGGGCAATTCTTGAGGAAAACCTGTTTCAGTCTGCCAGAGATTTGAGACTGGGACAAAGGTTCACCTTCCAGCAGGACAATGACCCTAAACATACTGCTAGAGCTGGTTTAAAGGGAAACATTTAAATGTCTTGGAATGGCCTAGTCAAAGCCCAGACCTCAATCCAATTGAGAATCTGTGCCATTACTTGAAGATTGCTGTTCTCCAACACAGCCCATCTAACTCCTTTGAGCAGGTTTTGTCTTAAGGAATTGGTGAAAATCTCAGTGGCTAGATGTGCTAAGCTAATAGAGACATACCCCAAGAGACTTGCAGCTGTAATTGCAGCAAATCAACGTATTGCCTTTGGGGGGGGGGGGGGGTGAATACATATGCACATTCCTGCTTTCAGTTTATTTTTTATCTTAATTTTTGTTTGTGTCACAATAAAGGATATTTTGCACCTTCAAAGTCGTAGGCATGTTGTATATATTACATGGTGCTAACCCCCAAAACTCCAGTTTAATTCCAGGTTGTATTGCGACAAAATAGGACAAACACAGAGGGGATGAATACTTTCGCAAGGCACTGCAACTTGCATGCCTTTTTAGTTATAAAAATGTGAGATACTGCTTCTCATGGATAGTATAAAGTGGTTTACAAGAAAATAAATTGCAAATAAAAGTTACAGTAAATTCTCTCTCTCCTCCTTCGCCCTCTGTGATCTTTTTCCATCTGGTGTCAGGGAGTTAGAGAGGAGCCAGGCACAAGTAGTGGCAGGTCTGACTTTAAAGGGAAACTGTGTTTCACAAAGCTAGTGTTCTCTCTGGTTACATCACTTGCAACAGCTTCTCTAGCTTGACCCCCCCCCCCCCCCCCTCCCAAATCGTGTGTTTTGTCCATGGGCAGCATGAGAAATTTGAGAAAAATACTGGTGAATATATGGCACTGCTGCCATCTAGTGGCTCCTGTATGAACATTCAGCAGGGAGGCAGACAGTCTCTCTCTCTAATACAGCCCAGGTCTCACTGTAACAGAGATTTACAGTCAGAGCAAATGGAGGGGTGGAGGTAGTTGGGCACCAGCCACATGAGCCATCAGACTTTGGCTGAATGCCCCTTTGGTACTTTACAATGCACATTCTGAAACTTTATCCCAGCCAGTTTTCCTTTTTCTAGATCCTCTTAACTCAATGGCTCCCAAGAGATCTGGTTTTTACAATAATCAGAACATGTCTGGAAGCTTAGTCCACTATCCTACACACTTACACCCACTTCCCCAGCAACAAATTCAGATCACCTTTACCTGTAGATTTTCAGTGATGCAGTGTGACCTAGTTTCTAGAATAAGGCACGGGCTGGGGCTTCTCAATCCCATCCTAATGTACTCCCTAGCCAGTCAGGTTTTCAGATATCCACAATGAACATGCATGAGGCAGACCTGCATATGCTGTATCCACTGCATGCAAATCTGTCACATGGAAAAACTGATGTGTTATTGGAAGTGCAAAGCCTGCATGGTTAGTGTCGGGGTGTGGCCAGCATGTTCGACAGTTAACATGCAGATGACTAACCTAACGCATGGCGCTATCACAGCAGGTGCTCTTAATGCCACCTATTGAGGTGACGTTAGGAGAACCCTTGCTAATGGCAGCATTGACAGTGTGTGATATGTCCCCCAGTACTAACTGCCAGGTGCTCACCACACCCCCTCTCTGCCCATTCTGCACCCGAATGCATGAATTAGCATGGGGAAACGTCACCACCTGACGGTAACGGTTACCATGGGCCCTTGTGCACAAAGCATGCATCCAACTGCTTAGTGCACTAAGGGCCTGTTAGGTTTCTAAATTTCTGCCCTACTTTCAACAAACATAGGAGCCTGGGTTTTTGGCTGAAAATTCATTTTAATTTAGGAGATCTGCTTATGAATTTAGACCCGCCATTTGTTTGTCTATATTTATAAGCTGAAAATCGGGGCTAAGCTCCTAACTTTTTTTCCCTCACTCAAAATCTCTCCCTGTTGTCCAAAACATTTATGCTTCTAAATTTAGGGAATTTAGTGAAATTCTGAGTATAAATTTAGACAAAGCCCTAGTAAATTTTCAAAAAGGCCAATTTAGGGGCATAACTCTCAAAGTTAGGAGCATAAAGCTTTTGAATATCAGGACCGCTGTTTCTCTCTATAGGATTATCAAAATCAATCCCTTTCTTTATCAACACACTACCAGTACCCTTATCCAATCTCATCACCCTTAAATGAAAGGATCAAGGGACCATAATCCCAATACCAACTTATTTAGTGAGTGTAAAATGCAGTACTTAGCTTGAGGTCATCCTTGTCATGGTAGTGTGTGCAGCCGATCTGCTCCCACAAACAGATACCACTGTCAGAGCCAAAAAACATAGTCCATCACGAGTCCAGGATCCTGAATTCGCCCGGACGCAATTGATAAACTGCACCACCATATCCAGTTGAAAGAAGGACCCTCCAAAGCCATCCAAAAATCAACTTCACTGAAGCGTGACCGGTGACCCAACGTTGTTATGATATGTTTCGAGCCTCCGTTCTTCCCGGCTCATCTTCAAACCCTGTTGCTTGTTAGTGACGCTAAACGTACAAAGCATTTTAAAGAGCCCCATACAGAGCACATGACCAGTTGGTGTCCAATGGGCAGCAAGGAAATTCAGACATTAAACTAAATAATCGTCCACCAATCCACACTGGAATTCAAGCCCTGTGGGCTAACAGAGCGAAGTGAGTAAATCCAAAATTGTTCCCGAAAACTAAGTCGGGCTTGTCTATCCCCTCCCCTATTAGGAGATGGTATAAAATCAATTACTCGCCATCGCAATTCTTGAAAACTATGGTTACAATCCTGACAATGAAGTACTAAAGGGACAGTAATAACCCCCCCTATTAATGCGGGAGCGATGTTCCTGGAGCCTCCTCTTCATGCTCCGTGACGTCTTCCCCACATAAACCAGAGAGCATGGACAGATGATAATATATATCACAAACGGCGTCAAACATGTTGTAGCAAATCGATAAATGTATTGATGATGAGACAATGGATGTTCCCAGGCGGTCCCCTCCAAGGTGGTTTCACAGAACTCGCATTCATTACATTTATAATGGCCAAGAGAGGTATTATCCAACTCCAAATTAGATTGTCTGCCATGATGTACTATCCAGTCCGCTATATTTCTACCCCATTGGAGACCAAACCGCAACGGTTTCTGAAACGTGGAATGAATAGATAATATTGACCAATGAGATTTTAAAATTCCCATGATTGTCGATGTGCCAGGCATGTATGGTAGAACACCCACAAATGGGAGGTCTACTGTTGATGAAGATTCCGCTGACAGAACTGATGGTGCATCCCACCATTCAGTATAATTAAAGCGAGCACGGCGTTATGCTCGATCGATTATTACGCGAGGATACCCACGTTCCAGCAGCCGCTTCTTCAAATGCATTGCTTGAACTTTAAAATCATCCAGAGTAGAGCAGAGGCGATGTAATCTTAAAAATTGGCCTATTGGAAGACCCCGTCGCAACGGGCCTGGATGATAGCTGTGATAGTGCAACAAGTTGTTCCGCTGAACCTCCTTCCGGTACAAAGTAGACCGTATTGCCTAAATCCTTTGTATTACAGCTTTTGAGGCTGGTTCTGACAAAAATTGTTTTTATTTTTGAAGATCAAATTTTCCAGCAGATCCATGGTATTGCAATGGGGGCGACGGTTGCCCCTTCCGTTGCTACTTTTTTTATGGCGGAATTTGAGACTCAATTCATCTACCCGTCACAATGGTTCCATCAGATACGTATGTGGACGAGGCTTTTAGATGATATATTCTTTTTTTGGATTGATTCGCTAGCCTCATTGAATGAATTTTTTCTATGGATAAATTCTTTATCTGAGGATCTCCAATTTACGCCAGTAGTTAATATGACCGCTATTGATTTTTTGGATATTTGCCTTATTAAGGAGGGTTCGTCAATACGGTCTACTTTGTACCAGAAGGAGGTTCAGCGGAACACCTTGTTGCACTATCACAGCTATCATCCAGGCCAGTTGTGACGGGGTCTTCCAATAGGCCAATTTTTAAGATTACGTCGCCTCTGCTCTACTCTGGATGATTTTAAAGTTCAAGCAATGCATTTGAAGAAGCGGCTGCTGGAACGTGGGTATCCTCGCGTAATAATCGATCGAGCATATCGCCGTGCTCGCTTTAATTACACTGAATGGTGGGATGCACCATCAGTTCTGTCAGCGGAATCTTCATCAACAGTAGACCTCCCATTTGTGGGTGTTCTACCATACATGCCTGGCACATCGACAATCATGGGAATTTTATAATCTCATTGGTCAATATTATCTATTCATTCCACGTTTCAGAAACCGTTGCGGTTTGGTCTCCAATGGGGTAGAAATATAGCGGACTGGATAGTACATCATGGCAGACGATCTAATTTGGAGTTGGATAATACCTCTCTTGGCCATTATAAATGTAATGAATGCGAGTTCTGTGAAACCACCTTGGAGGGGACCGCCTGGGAACATCCATTGTCTCATCATCAATACATTAATCGATTTGCTACAACATGTTTGAAGCCGTTTGTGATATATATTATCATCTGTCCATGCTCTCTGGTTTATGTGGGGAAGACGTCACGGAGCATGAAGAGGAGGCTCCAGGAACATCGCTCCCGCATTAATAGGGGGGTTATTACTGCCCCTTTAGTACTTCTTTGTCAGGATTGTAACCACAGTTTTCAAGAATTGCGATGGCGAGTAATTGATTTTATACCATCTCCTAATAGGGGAGGGGATAGACAAGCCCGACTTAGTTTTCGGGAACAATTTTGGATTTACTCACTTCGCTCTGTTAGCCCACAGGGCTTGAATTCCAGTGTGGATTGGTGGACGATTATTTAGTTTAATGTCTGAATTTCCTTGCTGCCCATTGGACACCAACTGGTCATGTGCTCTGTATGGGGCTCTTTAAAATGCTTTGTACGTTTAGCGTCACTAACAAGCGACAGGGTTTGAAGATGAGCCGGGAAGAACGGAGGCTCGAAACATATCATAACAACGTTGGGTCACCGGTCACGCTTCAGTGAAGTTGATTTTTGGATGGCTTTGGAGGGTCCTTCTTTCAACTGGATATGGTGGTGCAGTTTATCAATTGCGTCCGGGCGAATTCAGGATCCTGGACTCATGATGGACTATGTTTTTTGGCTCTGACAGTGGTATCTGTTTGTGGGAGCAGATCGGCTGCACACACTACCATGACAAGGATGACCTCAAGCTAAGTACTGCATTTTACACTCACTAAATAAGTTGGTATTGGGATTATGGTCATTTAAGGGTGAACCCTTGAACTTCTTTAAAAAGATAAAAACGGAACAATACGCCACGGGAAGGGGAAGGTGTCTTCCCTTCCTTCCAGGCGTTCGTTCCAACAAAAAATTTAGATTTCACTGTTCCTCTCTTTTTGTAAGTGATTATTTGTGGGGAGCAATTGGATGGTTTTCATATTGGATTATAGTTACAGAATAGCCCCATTTGGGCACACCACCCTAAGAGGCTTTGGGAACTTAAAATATGCTCATTTGAAACACATTTTTAAAAAGGGCAGGAAAATAGAACAGAAACAAATATTGCAGCACTAAACTCACTTCAGTATTGTACAAGGAAGCACTAATGTCAATCCTTCACAATTAGCAACCTGGCTAACTTTTTTTTTTTTCTTTCAAATTCACTTTTCTACTAAGCCCCTATCTCCCCAGCCCCAACAAACACACAAAAAAAGAATCAAATCCTCCTATATACTAGTAAACGTTTATGTTACACTAGAAGATGTGCCAAGCGCTTGCCGAAGATGTTTGGAAACGGGCACATGCAATATCCATCTGCACGCACCGGCGGGAACTCTTAGACCCCCTACACAGAGAATATCGGCAGCCCAAGTTCTTTGCTTCACTTTCCCCATCCTCATCAGCACTATGCTGTAGACCTTGCAGTCTAGATCTATGATTCTCAAGCCAGCCTGGAAGCCCACCTGGCCAGTCGGTTCTTCAGGATAACCATAATGAATATGCTTGAGACAGATTTGAAGGCACTGCTTCTAGTGTATGAGAATCTATCTCATGGATAGTCACTGGGGATATCCCGAGAATCCGACTAGCCAGGTGGCCCCCGAGGACTGGGATGCATGGCAGGAATAGGACAAGGTGCAAAGGTTTTGCCTGTACCTCCACCAAAATACAAACATACTACAGCACCCATTATTTTAATTGGCACCTGAATTATGCTTGCTGGGAATATGGGGTGTCCATGGCTTGGGCTCTTTGGGGAGAATCATGAGATCACTTAATCCATTTTGGCAGTACAATATAGCTTAAATGTGGAGGTCTCCATTGCTCACACACTGGCATGAGATCACACTGATTGAGAAAAGAAGAACTTTGACATAGCTGCTAATTTCCTTTCCTTGACTAGTCCGGACGGATGAGTACATACTCCCCAATCAGCAGGTAGAAACAGACTAGAGCGGCTTTCAGCAATGTCATCACTAGTATATACTTTGGTGCAGCACTGAGAGAAGACAGTATGACACTTCCCAAGCTGAAGCAAAACTTAACAACTCAGAAAAGTATTAACAATAACTCTGTACAAACACTTATTGAATCATACTTCCCTCTACATCAGGCACCGATACTAATAATGCAGTTAAAGGCAGCAGGGTTCCCAAACTTGCAGGAGTAGTCTTCCAGGGCAGGTCCTGGACTGGTCTAGCAGGATTCAAGGAAAGGAAATAAGGGAGGAGAACTTTTACATACCTGCTAATCATCCTGCTAGACTAGGTTAGATGAGTATGATCTATCTAAGCAGTCAGGACCCAGCATGGGAGGAAGACTGCTCTGCCCTAGGTGCCATCTGTGCCAGCTCCCACATGCAACCTGTAGCGCTTTACAAAGATGTTCAGGGATGACCATGCAGCCACCTTACAGATGTCTTCAGAGACATCAAGGTAGACTCAGCTCATGACGAGGCTTGTGACCTACTGGAGTTAGCCCTGACTCCTTCTGGCATACATATTCCACACAGGAGGTAGACTGAACTAACAGCTTCCTTAAGTCAGCGGGTAATCAAGGACTTGGCCAACATCTTTCTCTTCCTCGGGCTGCTGTAGAGGACAAAGAGATGGTCCGACTACCAGAAGGAATCAATAGTCTCTTGATCCTACACCAAACACCCTCCTCATGTCAATCCTTGGCATTTACATCAGATGGGTCCAGATTATCTACCTTTTATAATTAGACCATACTGTCCAGCCCACTCTCTGTGTTCGGTGCATAGGAATAGATTATGCTTACCCTCTCCAAGCCAAGTCCATTATGAGTTTACACAGAAATCAGTTTTCTTCTACCTTGCCCTATGTTATGGAATGGTCTTCTCCCACAGCTTCGCCTACAATCCTCACTCAAATGTTTAAGACAGAACTCTAAACTCAACTATTCAAAATGGCATTTGAGCTGATTTACTAACTAGGCCCCAGCAAAACATACCAAGAGGTGCTGTTGTTGTGACCCCGTCTGAAAAATTACCCCACTTTTATGCCTGACTCACTTCTGTTTGTCTCTTCTGTTGCCTGCTCCCTACTTCTCGCCTGTCCTGTCAATTGAATGGAGTTCTTTTCTACCCCTGTGATTTCTTTGAATTTGAATTTGTAAACCGCTTTGTACACCCTTAAAAGGCAGTATATCTTTATCTTTATTTGTCACTTGATATACCGCCCAAGCATATGCGTCAGAGCGGTGTACAATACAATAATCAACTACAAACAGGAAGAAAGGAAAGGAACGCCATCATTTTGGACAGGACAGAGAGAGACAGAAAAGATAAGGGCAAGAAAATAAGTTAAGATAGTTACTTGTGGAGATACCGGTTTTAAGGGTCTGGGAGTTCAAAGCCTGCTGAAACAGATGGGTCTTAAGTAAGCATTTGAATTTTTGAAAAGATAACTCTGTGCGAATAGTAAATGAAATAAATCATAACAGACAAAACGAGGGATCTGACCGAAGGTCTTCTCCAAAAGGAAGAGCAAGATCACAGATTAAGATGAAAGGGAGATAGCCCCTTGGGGAGAAAGGATGGAATGGTCTTCAGGGAGACAGATGCTGACAAGATTATTTTGTTTTAGTCTGCATTTTATGTTTATGTATGCTGTGTTTGTGATACTTATTGTAACTCGCCAAGAACTTTAATGATTTGGCCTCTCAAATGTTTTAAATAAAATAAAATACATAAAATGACTAGGAAGGGCACTACAGAACAAGGCCTGTAACTCCAAACACCCACTTGCTGGATGCAATAGTCACCAGCAATACCACCTTCATTCAGTGTCAAATGCCTGTGGGAGGTCTTCCGAAGTGCTCAAAAGGAAAAAAGCTTTCAGCCTTCAACACCAGAGAAAGGCTCCACTGTGGTGCCAGTGGCCGCACAGGGAGATGAATCTGCTCCCCCCTTGAGGAAGCTGGGTACATCTGGGTGCACCGCCAAGGACACACCTTGAACTTGCCCCAGAAGCACGCAAGGGCTGAAACCTGAACCCCGACTGGGATCAGAACTCAACCCTGGTCTAAACCAGACTGTAAAGGCAAAACAACCATTTTGCCCACCCTCTTGGTATCCATGGCTTGAGAGAAATACCACCCCTCGAAGATTCTCCATACTCGTAACACAGGCCAAGGAAGTAGAGACCCTCACCTTGCTTCTCCTTATGCCTGAAACAAACTTCCTGAGTCTGTACATCAGGCTTCATCTCTGCCCTTTTCAAATCCATGCTAAAGGCTCACCTCTGAGGCTGCTTTTGGATCCTGATTCCTTTTCCTTGTGTCTCCTTACACTTCCCCTATTCTGCCCTTATTCTTCTCCTGTCTTGTCTGTCTTAATTAGATTGTAAGCTCTGATGAGCAGGGACCGTGTATGCCTTGTAGCGCTATATAAATGTTTAATAATAGTAATAGTATTAAGAGCGTTAAGAAGAATGTTGACTACCAACTCCAAATATTTATTGTTTTTTTGACAGCTTGCACCATTCAAAGGGCCAGGCCATAAGCAAGGAGGGCACAGGGTCCTCCCTCCATGACTAGGGTACCTTTCCACAGCAGTTCCCTTTACTGACATAGCAATAGAGGGGACCTCGTCATCAGGCTCAAAAGATCCGTGTACTATCCCCTGTACTGCCAGTCTGGCACCACCAGAATGACCAAGCTTGGATAAGAGACCAAATCCTGCACAAAAAACTGCTCACTAAGGGCCACAGTGAAAAAGATGTACACGAGCCCCTCCTGGGGCTACACTTTCGGAAAGGCATTCAAGCCACCACCTGCAAATCTTGCCACCTTAACACAAGGCAGAGAGTGTAAGGGCTTAGTTCCCACTCACCGGGATCCATGATGTTCCAAGTCAAGAAGTTGGCTTGAATACCAACTACTAATGCAATGTGTGCTGTTAGATTCTTGGAGGACAAGGTGTTCCAAAAGGGTTCCAAACCACTCCAGAGCTAGGTGAATCATCCTGACCTCTAGTCTGATGATTGACCAGGAGGCTTCCTGTGGGGATCAATGTCCTTGTGCAAACTGACTCGGACAATGTGATTTTCAGAAAGCTTTTGACAAGGTTCCTCATGAGAGACTCTTGGCGAAATTAAAAAGTCATGGGATAGGAGGCAGTGTACTATTGTGGATCAGGAACTGGTTAAAAGACAGAAAGCAGAGGGTAGGGCTAAATGGCCAATTTTCTCAATGGAGAAAGGTGAATAGTGGAGTACCTCAGGGATCTGTGCTGGGCCCGCTGCTTTTTGACATCTACATAAATGACCTGAAAATGGGAATAATGAGTGAGGTGATCAAATCTGCAGATGATATAAAATTATTCAGCTGTTAAAACATAAAAGGACGGTGAAAATTGCAAGAGGACCTTGATAAATTGGAAGACTGGATATCAAAATGACAGATGAAATTTCATGTGGACAAGTGCAAAGCTTTGCATCTAGGAAAGAACAACCCAAACTATGGTTACGCAATGCAAGGTTCCACATTATGAACTACCACCCAGGAAAAAGATTTAGACGTCATTGGGTTAGTACCCTCTGCCCAGTGTGCAGTCATGGTCAAGAAAGCAAATAGAATGCTAGGAATCATAAGGAAAGGAATGGAGAATAAAACCAAGGATATTATAATGCCTCTGTATCGTTCCATGGTGCAACTGCAACTTGAATATTGTGTGCAATTCTGGTTGCTATATCTTAGAAAGATATAGCAGAGAGGGGGGCGGAGCCTGATGTCCAGCGGGATGGTCGCATAACGCTGAGGCTCCCGAGAGGCCTACTCAGAATCCTGAATTAACACCTCATATACTTGGAACTTCTACTTTTATCTTGCCGGGGCACATTGGTGAGATGGCGGGGACCAAACCAACGCGCCTGGAATTTGGGTCTCCAGCGGCTTCTCACGGCAAACGTTCCAAAACTGAACCTCCGTCCCCGCAGAAGGGGCTGGCCTTGTGCGAGGGCCCCGAAATGCAGCAGGAAATCCTCGTAGAGATTAGAGGGGTCAAAAACCTTGTGCAGGCAAACGGGGAAGCACTCCGAGCGCTGCGGGACGATTTTGGTGTGCTGCAAAGCAAGCTAGAAGGGCTTTCTTCGCGTCAAGACAAAATGGAGAGCATATTGGACTCCCATGCGGCCCGGTTGTCCCAACTCGACAAAGTTGAACGACAGGTGCGGGCCTTACAGAAAGAGGTGGAAGATGGCAATAATAGAGCGCGCCGCAACAACATCCAACTCGTGGGCATCCCGGAGGGAGCGGAATCGGGAGACATGAAAGAGTTTTTATGCAAAATCCTCCCTTCCCTGCTCCAAATCACCTTTACCAAAGATTTGGAGATTGATCGCGCTCATCGTGTACCCACAAGCATAACGCTCAACAGGAAGACCCCGCGGCCTATCATTTTTCGACTATTGAGATATCAACACGTGGAGCAAATTCTAAGTGCCTCTCGGGCAAAGGGCCATATGGAGTTTGAGAGCCACAAGATCTCCTTCTATCCCGACTTGTCTAAACCCACAGTCGACCGCCGAAAGCGCTTTCTGGAATTCCGGCCGAGGCTTCAACAACTACAAGCACGCTATGGCCTGATGTACCCGGCCAAGCTCCGAATCACGCTTCACAATCAGACAAGAACATTCGAGGACCCTGATCTACTAGCGGAGTTTTTGGATTCCAAAGAAGCCGACTTGATGCGCTGACTTCCAGAATATTCCTGCAAGCCTCCTCATACCGCTGTATCTGCCATATTGGATCTGCCGCAGCCTAGCAAAGAATCTGGCGTGGGCAGTCTGTTGCCTTACTCTTGATGGTATCTGTGACCCGACTCCATCTACCCACAGTAGCCTCGATGAGTATCAGAGACAGTGTTATTATGGACTCTGGTGTTTCTTTTCCTTTTTTCTACATGTCTTCTATTTCCTCTCTAGGGCCTCCTCCCGCAGACACATGGTCGCCATATTCTTTGGGGGTTTTGCTTCTTCTCTAAGATACGTTGGTACATACTTTTCAATATGGGGTGTATTAGCCAGAATACTTGGTGATTATGACATTGTTGTACAGATTCTGCTTATGTTCTATGTTATCAAGCGCCCTTCCCTAAAATGTCTATTACCGATTGATGGCACCATGTAAGATATTTTCATTGAACGTAAAAGGCATCAATAATCCGATAAAACGGAAGAAAATCCTAAGCTACCTCAGTCAGGAAGCAGCGGATCTGATTTTTCTCCAAGAAACGCATTTAAATTCGAAGGAAACTCTTAAACTCAATATTAAACCTTACATGGTGGCCGCTTATTCCCCAGCCGTTTCTAAGAAATGTGGGGTTGCCATACTGGTTAGGAAATCTTTGCATGCTACTGTTATTGCGACTAGCTCAGATATAGAAGGTAGATGGTCTAGAGTTCACCTCAAGATAGGTAGCCTAGAAGTTACATGTATATGCCTTTACGCTCCTAATGTTGATGACCCTGCCTTTTTTTGCTACCATTGCTTAGGTTGCGCAGGCTTCTGCTAATACTTCATTGATCATTGGGGGGGATTTCAATCTAGTCCTTGATCCCCTGATTGATAAACAGCCGCCTAGGACGAGTGGTCCCCCCAAGAGTCACGCCACGCTTACCTCCCTGATCAAGGATCTTGCTTTAGTTGATCTATGGAGGTTACTACACCCCAATGAGCTTGACTTCACCTTCTTCTCCTCCCCTCATAAATCTCAGTCTCGCATAGACTTCTTTCTAATCTCAAAACTGTTAGTTCCTCAGGTGGACACTGCAAAGATTCACTCCCAACATATTTCAGATCATGCTGTCATTTCCTTTCAATTACACACTACTGCACCCCAGGGAAACTCGGGAGCCTGGTTCTTTGATAGAGCCCTGTTAACTCAGCCAGAGTTCCAGTCAGAAATTCGAGTAGCCATACAGGATTACTTATCAAGTAGACACCCGCCATCCACCAATGATTGTCGATACTCTTGCGGCCTTTAACACTCTCATTCTATCACTGGGCCCGAATGTATGTCCTCAGAACGGACTCCCGCTATGGAATAACCCCAGAATTCAAGTCCTAACTAGAACAATAGCCTGGAAACCCTGGTACTCCAGGGGGATCTGGACACCCCAACAGCTTTTCTCTGCAGCTCATTGGAAAACCTTTTCTGATTTGCAAAAGGAATTTGCGTTACCAGTCAAACACTACTTTCAATTGATGCAGCTTCAACACTGCCTCAAAAGTGCTCGAATCATGCCGCCCTCTGCCCCTACTGAGGATGGGCTATCAGAGACAGTTCACTCCATTAGTAGTACACATGGGGTAGCCTCTAACTTTTATAAAATAATTTGTCAGGGTACAGATACGGACACTTTTAGAGCTCAACAAGCCTGGGAGCGCGAACTGCAAACTACTATAACCCCTGTGCAATGGAGCGTTTTTTGGAGTAAGGTAGTGCGGGTTTCCCGGTCTGCCTCTGTTACCCAAACTCTCTTCTTCTTTGCACACAGATGCTTTTATACCCCAGAAAAAATAGCCAAATGGAACCCAAATGCTAGGGACCTGTGTTGGTCTTGCCATACTGCTGTGGGAACCTTCGCTCATGTTATTTATGAATGTCCTCAACTGCAGGTCTATTGGGGGCGGGTCTGGGGTCGTATTCAATCTATCTTACACTTTCATGAACCTCCCTCTTGGAAGGTTGTGGGACTCCGCTCTGTGGCGGAGGTCCCCTCTCTTCCTAAGAAGGGTCGCTTTCTCCTTGATTTCATGCTGGGTATAGCTATATGCTTAATCACGAGGAATTGGAAGGATAGCTCTCGACTTACTGTCAATGAATGGTGGAACCTCGTCTGCTTATATAGTAAATATGAGCAGATACCTCGGAGAGCTATTCCCCATGTCCAAACTCACTCTTGCTTGTCTAAATGGCAGATGCTTAATGATTATGTACAATCTGCTCATTGCTCCAACATGCCTGTATAATGTGCACTCATCATGTTTTAGATCACCGTTAGGTTTTGTAATACAATAATGTAAGTACACGCCCGCTTCGGGAATGCTTAGTTTTCTAGAGAAGAAGCAGGGGGAGGGGGGTGGTAGGGGTTTACTTTGGTGTATGTATTACACGTTATGTATTTGTCTTTTAGCTGTATGTCTTCCTTTCCTTTGTTGTTATAAAACGAAAATAAAGAATTTAAAAAAAAAAAAAAAGAAAGATATAGCAGAATTAGAGAAGGTACAGAGAAAAGCCACTCAAATGGTAAAGGGGTTGGAAGGATACCCCTCTGAGGAAAAAGTTAAAAGGTTAGGGCTCTTCAACTTGGAAAAGAGATGGCTGAGGGAGGGATACAATAGAGGTCTATAAATTAATGAATGGAGTGGAATGGGTAAATGTAGATCGGTTGTTTACTCCATCAAAAAGTAGAAAGACTAGGGGACATGCCAGAAAGCTACAATGTAACCCATTTAAGACTAATCTGAGAAAATATTTTTTCACTCAATGCGTAATCAAACTCTGGAATTCGTTACCAGAGGATGTAGTGAAGGCCATTTGCGTAGCTGGGTTTAATAAAGGTTTTGACAAGTTCCTGGATGGAAGGTCCAGAAACCATTATTAAAGAGGACCCAGGAAATCCACTGCTTACTCTGGGGCAATTATTGTGGAGCCTATGTACCTTTTTGGGAACCTGCCAGGTACTTGTGAACTGAACTGGCCACTGTTGGAAACAGGATACTGGGTTTGATGGACCTTGGTCTAACCCAGTATGGCATTTCTTATGTTGTTATGTTCTCCCTAGGTCAAAAGGTTGGCATCCATGGTGATCATCACCAAATCCGGTGCCTCCAGAGGCATTCTGTCCATCAGAGAATGAGTCTGCAGTCAACAGGCCAGCTCCCTCCTGATCTTCCAGAAGATCCAGAAGAGGGAGGCACTGACTGAACAACTTGGAGCAGGGGGACTAGTGAGTCAGAAGGTGCCTGTGCAGGGGGTGCAGGGGTGCTCTGACCCAAGGCACCAGTTCCAGATGGTCCCTTATCCTGAGAGCTGCTTGAGCAAACACCTCTGAGCTGCATGTGCAGCTTTATCAGTCTCTCTGGGGTGAGAAACACTCTGCCCATGCGACTGTAGAAGCAGGAACCCAGATACTCCAAGTCCTGAGAGGTCATTAAGCTGCACTTGGGGTAGTTGATCACCTAACCCAGCTTTTCCAACCATTGGATCACCTGAGGAGTGTCCATCATGAACTTATCCTGGGAGTCGGACTGAACCAGCCAGTTATCAAGGTATGGGTGAACCTGGAAGTCCGTCACAATCACCATAACTTTCAAGAGGGTGCAAGGGGGCATGACAAAACCAAAGATCAAGGTCCAGAATTGGAAATGATGGCCCAGGACAGAAAAGCAGAGAAACCAGTGATGTTGATCCCGGACAAGAATATGGAAGTATACTTCAGATAGGTCCAAGGAGGTTAGAAACTCCCCATGCAATGACTGACCTGAGGATCTCCATGCAGAAAACATGGGCCTTCTGAGCTTGGTATGGACTGCCCTCAAATCTGAAAGGGAACAGAAGGGCCCACCTTTCTTCAGTTGATGATGTGTGCTATTGAGTGAATGCTGACTCATGGTGGCTCAGCCCCTGGTTTTCTTGGCAAGATGTGACTAGTAATAGATTGCCAGGCCTTTCTTTCATGCAGTAAGCCCACAGCACCTGTTATTCCAAGGTGGTCTCCCAAGTACTAGCCAGGTTAGAACCTGCTCAGCCTCCAAGATCAGATGAGAACACTCTCATTCAGGGCAGCATGACCAGTGTTTCTTCAGTACCATAAAGTAAATGGAATTTCACCTCTGACATTGCTCTACAGAAGGCATGGGTATGATTGTGAGCAACTATAGGAGGTACTGAATAGTCTCTTGATTGCTGCTTATTTAGTCAGGGAACCAGGAGACTTCATAAAGGTCCTAAGAAGAAGTTCCGCAAACTTCAGCACATACTCCTCTTCGAGGTGTCACTGAGCTGTCACAATGTGGGTCCATTCTGAGCAAAAAAGCTTGCAAGGAGACCCATCGGATCTCACTGAGAGGACTTACTGGCTCCCAAGGAGGCACCTGCTGAGTCCCACGAGTACTGGGATCCACGAAAAGACTGACCCTTCTTGGGTATAGATTCATAGCAGGAATAGGCTGCGCCAGAACTCTTTCTAGACCTGAAAGCCCCCACTCTCCCCACTGTGTCCCGCGAGAGGAACCGCTGGGGCTTATATCTTTGTGGAACCTTTGTGGGCAAGCCTTTCCTAGGTCCTTCACTGGCTTTTCTAAGTCTTGCCCAAAGAGCAACTTACTACTTGCCCCTACAGCAGCGGTTCTCAACCTGTGGGTCGCGACCCCCACGGGGGTCGCCTCACTCTGCTGTTAAAAAAAAAGAGCACAAGTTGCTGCAGGGGGCAGGGAAACTGCAACGGGGCTGACATGAGGGAGGGGAGAGCTGATTGTTGGATGGAGGGAGGGAGGGGGGCTGACATGGAGGGAGGGGAGAGCTGATTGTTGGATGGAGGGAGGGGGCTGACATGGAGGGAGGGGAGAGCTGATGGATGGAGGGAGGGAGGGGGCTGACATGGACAAAGGGGGGCTGACATGGAGGGAGGGAGGGGGGCTGACAAGGAGGGATGGATGGATGTAGGGAGGGAGAGGGGGCTCATATGGAGGGATGGCTAGATGGAGGGAGGGCTGACATGGACAGAGGGGGGCTGACATGGACAAAGGGAAGAGACAGGGGGACATACTGGACAGACGGGGATAAATGCTGGACAG
Source organism: Ichthyophis bannanicus (assembly GCA_033557465.1). Classification (NCBI taxonomy): domain Eukaryota; kingdom Metazoa; phylum Chordata; class Amphibia; order Gymnophiona; family Ichthyophiidae; genus Ichthyophis; species Ichthyophis bannanicus. The sequence continues at coordinate 733,779,453 of CM066033.1, read as the reverse complement.
AGAGGAGAGACAGTGCAGGTTAGGATTATAATGGGCAGATGGGGGGGGGGCTAGGACTGGTAATGGGTTGATTAGGGAAGGCTAGGACTGGGAATGGACTGATCAAGGGGGGGTTGGGACTGGTAATCTGCTGATAGGGGGGTAGGACTAGTAATGGACTGATGGGGGGCTAGCATTGGAAATGAGCTGATCGGGGAGGTTAGGACTGGAAATGGGCTGATTAGAGGAGGCTAGGACTGGTAATGGGCTGAGGGGGGGGGGTAGGACTAGTAATGGGCTGATTAGGGGAGCCTAGCACTGGTAATGGGGTTGAGGAGTGACTAGCACTGGAAATGAGCTGATTAGGGGAGGCTAGGACTGGTAATGAGCTGATGGGAGGGTAGGATTGGTATTGGGCTGATTAGGGGAAGCTAGCACTGGTAATGGGGTTGAGGGGGGACTAGCAATGGAAACGAGCTGATTGGGGGCTTCGACTGGGAATGGGCTGATTGCATGGAGGGGAGGATAGAGCTGCTGGCCCTGGAAGAAAACTGGGGCCCTGGAAGAAAACTGGGGGCTAATGCTACAAATGGGCTTATATGAGGGGATGGGAGAATGGAACTGGAAGGGAGTGGATCTGAGAGGAGCTGCCATGGTATTTGTACTAGAAAGGACTGGTCAGTGGGGAAGGAGGGGGACTGGAAGGGAATGGACACCAGTGGCAGTCATGGGAATGCAAGTTGACATTGGAAGGTACTGGGAGTGAGGACTGGAAAGGGGCTGATACTGGGGAGGGTTACTGGGACTGGAAATAGGCTGATGGAAAGAAGTGAAGAAAACGAAAGAAGAGATAAGAAATGGCAGATGGACCATAGACCACAGAGAGAGAGCTAAGAGAAGACAGGAAAGCAGAAGCCTCAGATCGGGACCAGCATGATCAGAGAATAAAATGGTCAGACAACAAAGGTAGAAAAAAATAATTTTATTTCATATTAGTGATTTGACTACAAAATCATCATAATTTTGAAATCAAATATTGTTACTTGTTATTGTGGTTTAAATAAGTAAATTTTATAAATAAAAACATACTGCAAAGGCCTATAAATATATTAATTCAACAAATGATTACAGCAACAATGCGTTAACGATAAAGGAAGAGAGACGCATTTGATTTTATCATTGGGGGTCACCACAAGTTGACCAATGGTAAAAGGGATCACGGTACAAAAAAGGTTGAGAACCACTGCCCTACAGGGAAGCTTACTCAGCTGCAGCTTGGACTCAGCATCAGCAGTTCAATTCCAGAGGCAGAGCCAATCCCAGGCTATCACAGCCACCGCTATGGCCTTAGAAGAGAACCTAAGGAAATCATACAAAGCACCCATCACAAACGAAACTCCAGACTAATTTCACAACCTCTCAGCTGTCCAGCAACTGCTGGATCTAGGGCAAAAGCACTCAGGCCACCACACCCACCCAAAGCAATGCCTGACTGCCCACAGCCAAAGCTGGAAAGGTATTCTTTAGGAGGGCTTCCACTCTCGTATTGTGAATCTCCTTCTGCCCAGTGCCACCTTCCACTAGAATGGTGATGCGCTTCATCACCACCATGACCAGGGCATCCCCTTTAGGACCCCAAAAGATTGTTCCATTTTCTCTTGAGGCAGAGGACACAGCCAAGCCAGGACATTAGTGCCCCTCAGCCCCAGCTCCAGTGTCTCCCACTGAGAAGACAGGCTTTTGCAAGGGCTCAGAAAAGAAGAGGGGGGAAAAAAAGGCTGAAGGGCCAATGCCACCCCTCCAAGATAGGGTCTGCTTGAGAAACCTGTATCAGAAGGGTCTGCAATGCTGCCATGGCATCCTGAAGTAGGGTAGCCAAGTCCTCCCTATGAAAAAGATGAATTGCTGACTGATCTTTTCCATCTGCCAGAGAAAGCTTCCTCTCTCTGAAACAGGGAGAAGTCATTTTCTCCCCAGGGCTCCCCCACAGGGGATAAGACTGGGCTTCCAGAGGAACCAATGGGTGAAAAAGAATGGCGATGCTTAACCCCATTTCCGTCAGATGGTGAGACCTTGAGGGGCCCCAGGTCCCTCATAGGGGTGGTCAGGGCCTTAGACACCTGCAAGGGGGCTATCAGGCAGCTACCAAAGATGAAAACAGCCCATGAGTCAGTTTCAAGAGTTGCAGCTGAAAGCTGACCATAAACGGGCCTTGCTGTCTCACCACACTCTCCTGCAGTTAGAGTCAAACTGGCCGCCATTCCCACCAGCATGAAAATCACATGGGATGCAGCAGAAGCAGCAAAATCTGCATCAGGCCTGGGCTCCCCATGGAGGATACTGACATTGCTGACAAAATGTGTCCCAAGTTTCTTCACTGCACTGGGGGGCGAGAAACAGCCAGCTGCAGACTCCCTCGACAGGAACCGCAAACAGCACATCTCTGTGCACCGGGCATGAGTGCAAAGCTCAAACGCATTTAAAAGAAAAAACAAAGCTGATGATAAAGAAAACCATAGCAAAAAAGGAACCCCCAATCAGTAAGAGAATCCTCTCACCAAACAGACCAGCTGGGGAAACCCACGGGCCTCTCCAGCCCAAGACGCTTTGTTTTGAAAATCTGAAACTGCTTTATTCAAGCAACACAAAAGACAGGCAAATAAAGCACTAGAACCAAATTAAAAACACTAGCTAAAACTAGAAAACAGAACATCATACTGATATAGGACAGTGAGAGGGAGGGGGGCTCAGACTTACAAACTCATCAGGGGGGAGGGGCCGCTGGGTCTTTCTGCTCACTCCTCAGTCATCTAGTGCTAGAAATACAGGTGAAAATAGTGTGGACAAACTGCAACTGTGAGCTTGAGAAGACAATGAGAGTACCCAAGCTCTAAGCAAACATTGGACCAAAAGTATCACACAGGCCACAGGACTGTGGTCTGGGCCCATGCAGACAGGCTTATCTGACTTGCTGCACCAGTCCACATACCTTGCCACCTGCTGGAGGCAGACAAATACTGGCTTCTCTCAGTGCTGCACCAGTGGATATACTAGCAACGGCATCACTGAAAGTTGCTCTAGTCTGAGTCTGTTTGCTAGCCGGGGAGCATAACCCCCTCGTCTGGACAGGTCTAGCAGAATGAGGAAGAAATCAACTTTATGGTGAAAAGCAATAGTACTACCTCGGCTAAGGTGTTGGGAAGTACTGGAAGTACGGCTGAATATTAGCCAAGTGTTCAGTGTCAATCTATGATTTGTATACCTCTGATTCATGACTGTGCTTTAATAGTGAGATGCTCTCCTCGTACATTTCAAATGTTGTAACTGTGATTTTCCAATGCCCACCCAATCAGAATCTATGGAGTTTACAATCTAGGGAAGACAGACAGGAGGGATAAGAAACTTTGCAGTTTTCCAGGTTATGCTGCGTCTTCGTAACTAGAGCCGATGTTTCACCCACAATACTGCGTCTTTCTTCAGGGCAAAGGGTTAAGCAGTGGATGTCTGTTCTTTTATAGTAGTCTTCAAACTGGTTTGGTCGGATTGAGGTGGGAAGTTTGAATTTGAATTTTGGAGGGAAAGCTTCTTGGAGAAAGGCTGGAGACCTCTCTTTTCCCATAGATTGGAAGTTTTTCTGGTGATTTTAAAAGATGCTCTCCCCATAGAGTTTCTTTACATTTTCTCCTGGGTTTCCTTACCTAGTATGATAAACTCTGCAGGTCATGCTGAGTTAGGGGCTAATCAAGGAAAGGATGTAAAATTGCAAAGGTGAATTAAAGATGTGCTTTCATTGAAGACAAGCAGCAAGTAATGAAATTGGGTCAAGTTGTAAGAATTGAGTATTTGTCCCAGAAAATAAGCCTTCTAAGAAAAAGAAGGGACATTTTTTTTTCAATTTAATTTTTAAGGTTTCCATATTTTCCCTCTTAACAAACAAAGTATGAGCTACAGGGTAAACTATTTAAGACTAATAAAAGAAATTATTTTTTCACTCAACATGTAATCAAACTCTGGAATTTGTTACTGGAGGATGCAATAAAGTCTGTTAGTGTAGCTGGGTTTAAAAAAGGTTTGGACAAGTTCCTGGAGGAAAGGTCCATAAACCATTATTAAGAAGGGACCCAGGAAATCACTGCTTGACCCAGTACAAGCATTGCGGAACCTGTGTCTTTTTGGGAAACTGCTAGGTACGTATGACCTAGGTTGGCCACTGTTGGAAACAGGATACTGGGCTTGATGGATCTTGGTCTGACCCAGTATGGCATATCTTACGCTCTTATGAGACAATTAATTCCCAGTGGCCCTCCTCCTATTCACAGAGAAAGTTTTGTTCAGATACTCAAATAGTTAACTAATAAATACACTCCCACTCCTCAATCCAGTTAACTTCTCCATAACCACTACCAGATGCCTGGTACTTTAAAATCATATTTGATCCAGTATAACCAGCAACTGTTTCTGTATATTCCAGGAACCCTTTGATCCACAGCAACAGATGCAAATGTTTAGTTCCTTTCTCAAGCCAAAACTTAAAATCAAGGTGCCACATTCTGAAATGAACTTGCAGCTCCACACGCAGCAAATGTAACATAATCAACACTGCAACTGCTGACGATGGTATTTCTAGAAGCTACAATACTGATGACTACGAAAGTCTAGGTGAGATGTCACAACACATGAAATCAAAGTAGCAAAATATTTTTGGTGCACTATGGATCACACTCAATGTAGCCAATCAGACTACAAAAGAAGCAGCCCCACTGATGAGAGCACTGGGTGACACTGTTTGCACCTCCGAGTCTTGCTCACCCAAAATACCAGATTAGTTTTCCGGGTTCAGCTTTAATTTGCTCAAGCAGAACTATTCTGACTAAGATTCAAATGTCCCCTGATCTTCCTCCATATGTGACACTAGTTAAACATCACCAGCATAAACATAATATAAAACACCAAAGCAATCAATTTGAGCAAGCACTGGCCTAAAATGTTTAAAAAGAGGGGCAAGAGAAAAGTCCTACATAGAATACACAAATGTGGACACTCTATGACTCTAGCCTCCAACAAAAAGCGTATCCAGAGCCAAAGTTCCCCTCAATGCCGGATCCGAGCGCGTCGCCAGAAGAATGGTACATGATCAGTGGTGCTGAATGCCGGATCCGAGCGCGTCACCAAAGGAACGGTACATGATCAGTGGTGCTGAATGCCGGATCCGAGCGCGTCACCAAAAGAACGGTACATGATCAGTGGCGCTGAATGCCGGATCCGAGTGCGTCACCAGATGAACGGTACATGATCAGTGGCGCTGAATGCCGGATCCGAGCACGTCACCAGAAGAACGGTACATGATCAGTGGCACTGAATGCCGGATCTGAGCACGTCACCAGAAGAATGGCACATGATCAGTGGCACTGAATTCCGGATCCGAGTGCGTCACCAGAAGAATGGTACATGATCAGTGGCACTGAATGCCGGATCCGAGTGCGTCACCAGAAGAATGGCACATGATCAGTGGCACTGAATTCCGGATCCGAGTGCGTCACCAGAAGAATGGTACATGATCAGTGGCACTGAATGCCGGATCCGAGCACGTCACCAGAAGAACGGTACATGATCAGTGGCTCTGAATGCCGGATCCGAGCACGTCACCAGAAGAATGGCACATGATCAGTGGCACTGAATGCCGGATCCAAGCACGTCACCAGAAGAATGGCACATGATCAGTGGCACTGAATGCCGGATCCAAGCACGTCACCAGAAGAATGGCACATGATCAGTGGCACTGAATGCCGGATCTGAGCGTGTCGCCAGAAGAATGGCACATGATCAGTGGCACTGAATGCCGGATCTGAGCGTGTCACCAGAAGAATGGCACATGATCAATGGCTTTGAATGCCGGATCCGAGCACGTCACCAGAAGAATGGCACATGATCAGTGGCACTGAATGCCGGATCCGAGTGCGTCACCAGAAGAACGGTACATGATCAGTGGCACTGAATGCCACTCATAGGTCCAGGAAACAATTCAATACAGCCCTGCCTGATCCGCAGCCACTCAGAACTGTTACTGAAACTGCCGCTGTCCTACGCCCATAACAAAACCCCAAGTGGAAAGGCTGAAGAGCTTTCCTGCCTCAGAAAACAAAAATCTAGCAGCCACCTAAAACAAATGTCTCAATAACTGTTCTTAAAAAAGGCAAATAAGAAACAGGGAGATATGATTTGAAGAAAGCTTACTTCAGACCTTCCTTTTTTAAAGAGAGGCCTCACCACTGCCTGCTTCAATGATGGGGGAACCAAGCCTTTGTAAAGAAATGTTTTGTATTTTTGTTAAGTAACTAAATAGTGAATAGTGGAGGAGTAGCCTAATGGTTACAGCACTGGCTGGGTAACCAAGAAACCAGAGTTCAATTCCCACTAACAGTCCTTGTGGCCTAGGGCAAGTCACTTATCCCTCCACTGCCTCAGAAGAAAGGTCTGGCAATCTACTGTACTTCCAGTCACACTGCCAAGAAAACCCAGGAGCTGCTGGGTTGCCAGGAGTCAGCATTGACTCAAAGGCACACATTCCATTTTTTGCAATTTGTGAGTGCATATGAAAGATGTGTGAATGGAAACCAGCTGGGGTTGAAGCTTTAATGATCACTGCTATGGGTTAAAGAGTTTCACAGTTGTGCTAACTGATTTCCTCAGCAAGGGCAATTTTATAATAAGCCAAATATGTGCAAAGGCCAAGTAGGTGTCTATTTTCAAACTATTTTATAAAGACATACACGTGCCTATGCGCCTTTATCTAATACTATGGGCAAAGCGGCAGAAATAGACCTAGAGTGAAGCTGCAGATATTTATGCCTGCGCAGGATCATACAAATGCGCATATTTTACAAACTTGCATAAATCACGCCACCCATGCTGTGCCCAAACTCCCTGGCACCAAGCGCACTTTTGCACATGTAAGCTTTGGGGGAATTTTATAAAAGGCTGTTAACGCAAATAACCTCCACTGTATCTATACAAAAAAATGTAAAAAAATAAAATAAAATAATAATTCAAGAAGCAGGAGTGACGATATCAAGCCGGAGGGAGAATCAAAAGAACTACCCAATTACTGAGAGTATGGGGGATGACTGGCATAGACTACAGACAAAGGTAGTAGAAACCAGACTCATGACAGAATTTACAGCCTGCCTAGGACAGGCAGGACAGCATTAAGAGCAGGTAGGGGAGTACTCGTGTAAAAGAAAAAAAAAGGGGAGGAGGGATTTGGGTGCTGGAATAAACAAAATTTAATTACCTGGGAAAGCAGAAAGCCAGTGAAGGTAAATGGCAAAGCCTACTTTCACAGCAGAGTCAGGCTCCCAAGAAGACAAGGCAAGGTCAGCTAAGGCAAAGCTTGGGGGCACTCTCAGATATAACTGGAAAGCTTCTTTGTACAGGCCGCAGGCCAACTTGGCTACTCTTCCCAGTTAAGGACAAAAACAGTGAAGAAAGGAGCTCCTGCAGGCACTTAGGCTTCTATGTCTAGCGGCCCAGCAGATGGTGGTAAGGGCATGAAAAGATGATGGCCAGAACTGGAGCAGTGTAGACAGTGGAGTCTCTAGAGCTGGCGGCTGGGAGATAGCTAAAGCAATATGGGCAAAAGCTGAAGCAACTACGAGGGAACAAATGCTCCCTATATGTTGACACTTATGTCAGGATTTTCCAATGTGGTTCTTTCTGTTACCTGCTGCAAGACCAGCTCATCCTGCTGCCCTCTCTCCTGGTCCTTTTCCTTCAGTGGCTCCTGCCTCCCACTTCGCACATGCTCGCTGCTGCTCACTTGCGGTCCCTCATCTGCATCCATGTCCTCCGATGGGATCTGGCAGAGCCGAGGCTTCTCACTGGATTTTGCAGGTCTCTGAAGATAAGAATGCTCCTTTAAGTAATTTCACCAGACTGGAGTGGAGTAGCAGCCTAGTGGTTACAGCACTGGCTTGAGAACCAAGAGACCAGGGTTCGATTCCTCCTTGTGGCCTTGGGAAAGTCACTTAACCCTCCACTGCCTCAGAAGAATCCAAGAGGTCTGTTTACTAATCAGCACTAGCAGCTTCTGTTGCAGCCGTGGCTCTGATTTCACACAGAAGCCACCAGCACCACTTAGCAAACAGATCCCCAAGATATCGATGTCCATGTTTAATGTACATTACCAAGTTTAAGTTACAATGTAAACTGCTTTGACTACAATGATAAAATGGTATAAAAAAAGCTGGGGCCCAATTTTTGAAGGCATTTACACAGTTAAAATAACCCATGTTAACCATGTAAATGCCTTAATCGCGGACTTTCAAAGGCACTTACACGGCTAGTGCCTTTGAGATTCCCTGAATAAGTCACCTACATGCCCCGATGCGATTCAGTTAGCATGGGGGCGTTCCAGAGCGGAGCAGAGGCAGGGAATGCTGCTAATCGGGCTGCAGCAATTTTGGATACTGCCTGGTTAGCGCTCTGTGCCTTAAAGATAGGCGAGGAAAACCCTCACCTATCTTTAGGCACCGGAACAAACTGGGCAGCATCCAAAATTGCTGCTACTCGATTAGGCTTGGCAGCTTTCCGGCTGAGCGGAAAACCCCGGATTTTCACTTCCGTCGCCATGGAAATGAAAATCTGGGGTTAAGGGGTCATGGGAAGGGTTATGGCATTTAGCCCTGCCCAAGTGAAAATCGGGCCCCTGCTAAATAAATAAATCCTGCTTATGAACCTTTCAATTTCCCCTTCATTCTCCTCCACTCTAACTGCAAGTGAGGGACTGGGGCACCAGAGGTGACCAAAGTGCTGGGCCCTTAAGTACTTAGGGACACAAATTTTCCATCCCGTGCACTATTTGCAGATCCCTCCTGGAAGCCAGCAGTAGGGTGAAACATCTTCACTGCTCACAGCCCGACAGTGCTGCATGATATAATCAGCGCCGGTGCAAAGGTATTAGGTATCCTAGGCAAACCTTCAAGAATTGTGCCCCCCCCCTTACATATCTACCTACAAGCATAGGCTCTGGCACAGCAGCACGCCCATCTTTTCAATCTCAGCCCCCTCTCTATCCTTTGCCAACAGAGCATACCCCTTCCTTTGTCCACGGTGCTTAGCATTTCTCTTCTCCCTACCCCCCCAACCCAGAATTCTCCTCTCTATCCCCTCAACCTCTTGGCCAGCACACCAGCGTCAACCCAGTCTTCGTTCTCTCTCTGCCATACACAGTACGTGCTCTCTCACCTCCTCAATATCCCACCACCTGCCCAGCATCCTCTCTCCCTTTCTCCGATACCCAGAATCCCCTGCCCCCTTCTCTTTCCACTTCACTCTTCCTCCTCTTTGGCCACAAGTAGCCCAAGACTAGCCCTGTAGCTATTTCTAAAGCTTGGGTATGATGGAGGTGGTGAGGGCAAACACAGTGACGGAATTCAAAGTGGCCTGGGACAGACACAGTGGATCACTTTACAGCAACAAGATTAAATCAAAATAAACTGAACCATCTTATTTCTCAACAAATAGGGGTGTCCTACATGGAGCGATGGGGGGGAGAAGCAGTGGGTGCACCCCTAAACAAAGATATGGGGAGGGGTGAAGACATGGGGAGGGGTGCACCTGCTCCTGGTGGGTGCACCACTAAGCAAAGACATGGGGAGGGGTGCACCTACTCCCTAAAAGACATGGGAAGGGGTGCACCTACTCCTGCCATATAGCTGGGCAGACTAGATGGACCATACTGGTCTTTATCTGCCGTCATTTACTATGTTACTAAGTACATTCAGTGTCCTTACTGTTGATCTCCTGATGCACAAAATCCACAGTCGGAAGTGCTGGTCATTCATTTTAGAACTGCTTACACCCTGCCTTAGAAGTGGGTGGATGGTCCTAGAGGTTTATAGGGACTTTGTCACTCCTCCCTTTCCCCCAAATTCTGGTGCCCAAGCAGTCATCTAGCTCACTGAATGAAGAACTGGTCCACACAACATGGAGTGTCCAGGCAGGGCTGAAGGGTTTAATGCAGTTCGGACATACACTAGAAACGTATGCATTATGCTTATAAAACTCTCCCTTGTTCAGCAAGCATTTGCTAGCCTCAAAATTATCCATTCTGTGCTTTTAGCCCCTTCTCTGAGGAACATGCCAACCCCACCACCTCCCTCTACCCTTCCCCAACCATCTCTTACCCTACTTAAGGGAACTTGCTGTTTCATGCGCTCCAGGAACTGGGCCTGCTGCTGCTGGTACAGGTACTGCTGATGGACCCCTTTCGGATTTTGAGGAAGGGGCTCCGATCTCGTCCTCCCAAGTGGCTTATGCTGGCCCGAAACAGGAAACTGGTCTGTGGAGATGAGCTGGTGGGCAAAGTGGAAGGGGACAGCCCCCAAACCAGGAACTACAAGAGAGACAAATAGCATATCAGTGGATAAAAGGAGTTATCACAGCTCCTTTATAGTTAATGGTCACTTTTTGATAGGCTTAGTTGTCTAATTTTGGGAATTCATCACCTAAAATGGCTTCATAGAAAACTGGACTGGTCCTGGTTTCATGAAACATCTTTATGTAGGTGACCCATAAGTGGATGGCCACAGGAGTGGGCCTAGAAAGGAACAGAGAATTTAGTGCCTGGTGCAAATTTTCAGCACTAAGGGGTCCTTTTACTAAAATCCGCCGTGCGGTTAATGTACATTTTAGCACATGGTAACGGTTAGCACAGGTCCACAACAACTGTTACCACGCACTAATTTCCACAGTAACCACACATTGTGCGATGGAGCGAGAACTGGACCGGTTAGGGGTGGAGAGCATATTGTGTTTAGTGTGTGGGCATTTGCCATGCACTGTTAATATAGCAATTACCACGGGTGCACATGGCCCAATGCATGTTAAGGGATATGTCCCTGCGGTATCTACCAGGAACATGCTTGGTCACGTCATGTGTTCATTTTTGCACTAAAAACAAGTGGTAAGTGCAGAGCTTAAAGGACCACTAACAAGGTAATTCTATAAGCTGCCACATAATTAACATGTGTTAATTGTGCCTATTTTATAAAACCAAATCTGTGAAGATTTGACTTTATAAAATGCTAGAGTAAGTGGTCACAAATATGCATAAAGTTAAACCACAGTCACTTATATCAGCTCCAAAGCTGGTACAAATGACGCCCCCTATTTCATAAATTACCCATAAGTCGCGCTCTGACCACACTTCACCCATGTGCAACCCCACAGTGAAAGTGCACACGATGGGCTTGACATACATACTTACAGAACTGCGTCCCCGTAATGCGTAAGTGCTTATTTACATGCGTGGAATAGTCTCCCAGTGGAGGTAGTAGAGACAAAGACTATAAGAAGAAAGCATGGGACAAACACAGAAGATCTCTAAAGGAAAAGAGGGTCACTAAAGCTTAGTAGTTATTATGGAAGGACAGACTGAGAGGCCGTTTGGTCTTTATCTGCCATCATGTTTCTGTGTTTAATAACTAAAATACTGTAATTTGTATGTGTAAATGGAGAAATTTTACTTACTGTTAATTTCCTTTTCTGGAGTCCTGCTAGACCAGTCCAGACAAGTGGATTATTCCCCCCTGCCAGCAGATGAGAGACAGAGAAAAGATAGTAAAACTAGGCTGTGACATCACCACTGGCATAAAACCTAGCATAGGTAGAGGGAGACCTCAGAATTTTCTTAACAAGCAATGGAAGGTAGTCAAATCCTCCCAAGGAACCCCTCAATGAGGACAACTATATACAATCTCTGAATGGTCTGAAGGGACAAATATACAGAAGGTTGCAGTCCAAGGCACAAAACTGAACGTGGCAGGTCCTAGACTGGTCTAGCAGGACTCCAGGAAAGGAAATTAACGGTAAATAAAATTTCTCCTTCCAGATCTTCCTGCTAAACCAGACAAGTGGGATTTATCAAAGCTGCTCCATCCCAGGGCAGGAAGAGAGTGCAGTGGAAAAACACCTGAGCCAAATCGTGTGGCCACTTGGACATGCACATCTAGCCAGTAGTGCCACGCGAAGGAGCCAGGGAGGACCAAGTAACCACCCTGCAATTGTTCAAGAACGATGCATGAGATGACTCTACCCAGGAAGCTGCCTGGGCCCAAGTCAAATGAGCCTTGAGGCCTGGGGAAACAGGCCTACCCTGCATCAGGTGGGATGAGTCAATAGTGTCCTTGATCCAGTGAACTGGGGTCACCATAGATGCCACTTGTCCCTTCTGGGGTCTAGCAAATAGGACAAAGAAGTGATTGGAAAGATGAAAAGTAATTCATCACTTTCAAGTACTGCAAGAGTGCATGACGAAGTCCACAAAAAGCAAGCCCTTATCTGGTCTGGTGCATTAGCCTGGCGAAAATGCCGGCAAGAACAGTACCTGACTGACGTGAAAGGGAGAGAGTACTTTGGGCAAGGAGGAGGGAACCGGGCAAAAGGTCACCCCTTCGGCCGAGAATGTTGTGGCAGCAGGAAAGCACCTGCGATTCTGAAATCCGCTGCGCCAAAGTGATAGCTGCTAAGAACACCGTTTTCAGGGACAGATCTTTGATGGTAGCCCGCCTGAGCACTCGGGGAACAAGCTTCAAGTCCCATGGCAAAACTATGGTGTCTACTAATGGACAACGGGTCCGAACCCAATAGAGAAAGTGACTCACATCCCAGTGCGCCGCCAGTACATGGCCTACCACCGGATAGCAAAAACAGGAACGTGCCGCTACTCGCACCTTGATCACGCTTGTTAAAACCTTCTCAACTCCCTCTTGAAGGAAGGCTAGAATTGAGGGGATCAAGACACCATGGGGAAAGGTGACATCGACAACAGTTCTTGAAGAGATACAGGCCCAGGCATAAGACAATGAGGTGGAGTGCTGCCTGGTCTTCAACAGGGAATAGCTCTTACGCCTTAGGCAACCCTGCCGTAGTAAGCCCCTCCCGTCTCCGAAGCACAGACGCTGGGAGGCAAGGAGACAGACGATGTCCATGAACCATGGCTGATGAGGCTAGTCTGGGGCCACAAGGATCAACAGGTGAGCCTCAATGCTCCAAAAGACTCTGGGTATCATGGCCCTTGGGGTGAGACACACATAGCAGGTGATCTGGGGACGAGGGCTGGACCAGTACATCCATCCTCTTGGACCTGGGCTCTGAACAATGGCCAAAGAAGGAGGAGACTTTGGCATTGGCTGCTGTCGCCATCCAATCCACCCCCGGGAAGCCCCAACAATCCACTATCTGGTTGAATGCCCACGGGGTAAGTTCAATCCCTGGGATCAAGAAGGTGACGGCTGAGGAAATTCATTTCCCAAATATCCTAGTCCATGATGTGCTACGCTGTACTACTACTACTACTACTAAAGCGCTTGGAGGTGCAGTTTCATGCAGGGGAACAATAGAGACATTTCCCAAGCTAATCCCAGGCACTTTGTTCCACTCTAGCTATTGACATAGCCACCGTGGTTTCTTTGCCCAAGAGCACTTGCACAGCGCTCCCGTGGAGAAGCTCGCTTAAGTGCAGCAATGCCAGATGGATAGCCCTAGCCTCTAGGCGATGGATGGCCTATTTTGCTTCCACTGGAGACCACTGACCCTGTGTGGTCTGGCCAAGACAGTGAACTCCCCAACTGGAAAAAATGACACTGGTGTGAGGAACACCCGGGCTGGAGTTTCGAGGGGCATCCCCCTCAACATGTTGTCGGAGGAGGCCCACCAGAGGAGGCTGTATCAATATGAGAGAGGAAGCAGGAGGTGAACTCGATAGTCCTGTGAACACAGGAACCAGCTAGTCAGCAAGGCCTGCACAGGTGCTTGTGCCGAGGGCACCAGCTCCAGGGTTGCAGCCATAGCTCCCAAAAGCTAAAGGTAGCCCCAAATTGTGGGAGTGGAGTTCCCAAAAAAGTTCTGAGGTTGGTTGTGGAGCTTGGCCCAGTGCTCCCTATAAGGAAGACTTTGCCTATCCGGATGTCTAAACGGGCCTCAAGAAAGTTCAGGTTCTGAGGCGGCATCGGGCAGCTCTTGTTGCTGTTGATGACCCAGCTAAACCGCTCAAGGAGTTGGATCACTCAATGCAGCACCCAAATGGCTTCTGGCAGGGAATTGGCCTGGATAAAACAATCATCCAGGTAGGGGTGTATGTCCTGCCACAACTACCACCATCATCTTGGAGAACATCAAAAAGGCGGTGGCCAGGCTGAAGGGCATCACACAAAATTGGTACTTAGAGACCAAAATCGCAAACTGGAGAAAGAGCTGCTGGTCCTCCTGGATGGGAATGTGAAGACAAGCCTCTGCCAATTTCAAGGAGGTGAGGACTCATCCTTCTGGACCGTTTGGATAACAGACTGTGGTGTTTCCATGCAGAACCATGGGACTCTCAAAATCATATCCTTGTCTTATAATGATCACTCATGATCATTCGTTAGATGGGCCCATTCACGATAAAAATGTCGCAGATGGCCTCCCACTTGTGGGAGGTTGGAATGGGCCCCAGAACAGTCAGCAGGAGAAGCGAGAAGAAGTCAATGGAAGTCTGTGAATAGGCCCAGCATCCTCCTTGAAAGAACTGAGACTTGGATCCTGTTCCAGAAGAGGAGGAGGTCTGCTTATTCTGTTGCTACTGACGAGAATTGCGGAACTTCAGTAGCGAAGATGACACCCCTGATGACGAAGAGGAAGAGTGCTTGGAGGAACTCTTGGGTTTATCCTCTGGCAGCCACTGGAGCTTGACCTCTCCGAAATCCTTGACTAACTTTCCCAAGTGCTTGACAAACAGGTGCCTGTCCCTAAAAGGCAATTTGGCTATGTGCCCCTTAGATGCGACATCTACTGAACAATTTCTGAGCCATAGCTCTTGGCGAGCCACTGTTACCGCAGTGACTCCCCGCTGGAAAGGCTTAAGAGATCATAAAAGGCATCCACCAAGAAGACCATCAGATATACGAGACAGGCTGAATACTCATCCTCAGGAAGGAGCTGAACCCAGTGGAGGAGATCAGGTGCACAGATGCCACCCCACATTGTCACCTGAAGGGCTAGGGAGGTGGAAGAGAAGACCGTCTGAAGGAGTCCTTCCACCTTCTGTCCCTGCAGGTCCTGAAAGGTAGCTCCACTTCTTTGGGAATGGTGGTATGCTGGTGAGCACCATGATCAAGATGTCGACCTTGGGAAACTGCAACCACTTTCCAAGTCTGTCGGCGACCAACCATAAATGCAACCCAATCGCTGGGCCTTCTTGAGGGGTACATCAGCAGAAGTTCTGGGGGGAAAGGAAAGGCTCTGGAAGGCTCACTGATGCCAGGATCAGAAATGGAGGGAGTTGGGGCTGGTCCAGAGAACTCCGTAATGTGCATTTCAGTGACAATCTAGACAATCAAGAGGGGGGGATCTCTCCTCAGTGACAGAGACGCACCATGTGAGAGTCGCTATGGCCCTCGCCCTCCTCCATATTAGAGGAAGCTGAACCAGAGTTATCGTGGTAAACATCCTCAGGGACCTCACTGCTGAAAAATTCTGCCTTGCTCCAATTAGGGACTTTGAAGGGGGCCGCGGACCCTCCCGGACAGAGTCCTACCCTCTCAATCATTTGTGGGAACTGCCCACAAGGACTATCGGAGGAACGGCGGAATATGAACATGGCCAAGAGGGAGCAAGGGCTTGACTTCCCTTTGATAGCCCCCAAGCATGTTGGAAGATGGGCAAAAAATCTGCCGTTGCAGGGTCTGACAGCCACTGTGGATGAAACACTTGTGACTGCTGTTGCTGGGAGTGCTGAGACTGTGGAAACAGAGGGAGAGAAGACCGGTCCCATGGTGAAATTCGGCATCGCAGGAATAGCAGGTCCACCTGTAGAAGAACACTGATAATCCCTGATTTGGAAGGCAGCAATGAAGCCTCAACTGCACCGGGAGGCGGAATCGCTAACAAGGCCGCTGATTTGGCAGAAGTCTCTCCAGGATCGGCTGTGCAAGCGGCACAAAGATGATCAACAAGGGAACCGTAGCCACTTACTGCAACCAAGGCATCAAGGCAATGAGATAGGCACTGATCCTAATGCACCACTGAGTTACACTGGCTCTTTAGCCAAGAGCTTGCCCCAGGAGGAAGAGAGGGGACCACCAGAGAAGTATCTCATATACTCTCTGAGGTCTCGGTTGGCAAAGCTGCATTGCAATCAGTCTCAACTGATCAGGAGCTGTAGACCTTAAGGAGGGAAAAATGGGGCACGGCCTGCAAAGGCCGGGGACGTCAGGCAGGAAAGGCAGGATCACAGCAAACACTCACGGCTAGGTACAGTGACTCCTTTTTGCCACTGGTGCACAGCCTGCACAGGCCAGGGATGTCTGGCGGGACTGCAGTGAACTCTCATGGTTAGGTTCAGCGGCCCTTTTGCCGCTGGTGCGTGACCTGAACAGGCCAGAGATGTCAGACAGGAAAGGCGGGATCACAGCAAACACTCACAGTTAGGCGCAGTGGCCCTTTTTTGCTGCTGGCTAAGTTCAGACGGCGATCCTCTGTGGTTGACCACTGGAAAGGCAGTGATCCACTGCAGCCTCAGTGCTGCGGTCCCCTGGGTGCACAGGAGAGCGGGGGTGGTGGTGGGGGAGTGCAGGGAGGAAACCCCGATCAGCCACATGCTAAAGAGCTACATGGAGCCATGCAGCAGACTTTTATACTTTTTTGTTGTTTAAAGAAAGAAAAGAAAGAATGAAAAGAAAAGAAAAAGGTCAAAAACAGTTAAGGGTCCCTCAGAAGGATCCTCGGGATCCAACACCCCCACCAAGCTACGCTGGCTCTTCTAGCCAGGAGCTATCCCCAAAGTAACAGATCAACCAGAAAAGGGCATCTCATACACCTCCCCCCCCCCCCCCTTCGCGGATCTAAAGTGGCCGAGCTACACTGCACCCAGATGCAGACTGGGCAGGAGCTATAGGCCTCTGTAGGCCTCTCTGGAAGAATTCACCATCTGCTGAGACAGAGAAAATACTGAGGTCTCCCTCTACTTACGCTAGGTCTTATGCCAGTGTGATGTCACGGCATAGTTTTACTTTTTTTTCTCTGTCTCCCATCTGCTGGCAGGGGGAAATAACCCACTTGTCTGGACTGCTCTAGTGGAAGATCTGGAAGGTGCATAAATTTACACGGCTCTTTGTGCCTAACATAGCAGGCACAGTGTGTCAGCTGGTGCTGTGGGTGATTAGCCACTTGGTCGTTAACATTTAGTTCCTAACTGTGATTCTCCTGAAGCAGCCAAAGTTATTGGTGAAACGCGAGTCGCGAGGGCACAAGTTCCACAGTGGGAATTTCTTACATTGCTGGTTTGGGATGTTCTGGTTCAGCTAAGTAAAGTTTTTTAAAGTTGTATTTGCAAATTAAAAATGTAATAAACATGCTGATAGGTGGGGACTGATGAAAGATATTGGTGAGGAGGAGAAACATTAAGCTGTAGCTGTTCTTTGAAGTGGCAGGTTCTCCCAGCTGAGGTCCCCACTGTCCCATTAACCATTCATGTACATTGTATTGTGTAACAACATTATAGTTATGATATAAATTAATTTGACAGTGTTCCTTTGTATTTCGATTCATTCTGATTTTTGGTACACCATTGGATTAGAGTTTTTGTAATTAGTCTGCTCTTGCAGCATATAATGTGCGACTTTCTCCCCCTCCACGCCATCTGTTTTTGGACAATGTCTGTTTATACTCTTTACTCCTGGGAGAAGCAGAATTTGCGCAGAATCTGCCCAAGCAGTAGGAGGCAGAAGTGGCAACTCACATGGCACACTCCCCATACATTCTGCACTGATCAGGGCCAGTGGAGGATGAGAAGAGCCGCTGCACACCGATCTAGGCCCTCCTCCTCTGCCGCTCCAGGCCTGACTGCAGATTAGAATCTCGCAGGACACTGTATGGCCGAACAGCCTAAACCAGTGGTCTGATTTGGGGCAGCAGAGGAGGAGGACACAGCCTGCTGTTCAATGCCATTGCCTCGACTTTCTCTCCTCTCAAGTGCTTATGGAACCTCTACAATCTGGCTTTCATCCTTTATATTCTGTCGAAACGGCTCTTGCTAAAGTGTCCAGGGACCTGTTTCTGGTAAAATCCAAGGGCCTTTATTCAATCCTCATCCTTCTTGACCTTTCTGCTCTTTTTAACACTGTTGACTACAACTTCTTTTTGAAACCTTGTCCTCGCTTGATTTTAAGGGCTCTGTGCTATCATGCTTCTCTTCTTATCTTCCTCATCGCTCTTTCAGTGTTTGTTCTAGTGGATTCTCCTCTACTGCTATCCCGCTCTCAGTTAGTGTACTCCAAGGATCTGTCTTGGGTCCACTCCTTTTCTCTATCTAGACCCAGTCCCTTGGTGCACTCATCTCTTCCTATGGCTTTCAATATCATCTTTATGCTGATGACTCCCAGATCTACCTTTCCTGTACACCTGAAATCTCTCTGGCAATCCAGACCAGGATCTCTGCCTGCCTTTCTGACATTGCTGCTTGGATGTCTCACCAGCACTTGAAATTGAACATTGTCAAAACTGAGCTTCTTATTTTTCCCCCTAAACCCTCCTGTCCCCTTCCTCCTTTCTCAGTCTCTGTGGATAACTCACTACTCCTCCTGTTTCCTGCCATTTCTTTCTCTACAACATTAACAAACTTTGCCCATTCCTTTCTGAACACACTACTAAGACACTTATCCACTCCTTAGTCGCCTCCCATCAAGACTATTGTAACTTACTCCTTGCTGGTCTCCCTCTGGATCATCTCTCTCCCCTTCAATCTGTACAACACTCTGCTGCACGGCTAAACTTCTGCCAGCCTCGTCATGCTCATATTACCCCTCTTCTCAAGTCACTTCATTGGCTCCCTATCTGTTTCTTCATCCAGTTCAAACTTCTCCTGCTGACCTATAAGTGCATTCACTCTGCAGCTCCTCACTACCTTTCCTCTCTTAACTCTCCCTACACCCCTCCTTGGGAACTCCATTCTTCTGGCAAATTGTTTCTGTGGCCTTCTCTTCTACTGCTAATTCCAGACTTCATTCCTTTCAACTTGCCACTCCTTATGTGTAGAACAAATTACTTGAGTCTGTATGTCAGGCGCCTTCTCTGACCCTTTTCAAATCCAGGCCGGAAACTCATCTCTTCACTGCTGCTTTCGGATCTTGACTCACCTGATCTCCTTTGTGTTTCCTTACCATTCCCCCTAGATGTATCCCATGTCTACAGCTACTGTGCTGTCTTGACTAGATTGTAAGCTCTGATTAGCAGGGACCATCTTGTACATGTGGTTGTGCAGCGCTGTGTATGTTTTATAGCGCTATACAAATGTTCAGCAGTAGTAGTAGTGGTAGTAGAGTATTGTGAATTTATTTATTTACATTCTCTTATATACTGCGCTATTCTGCATCAGTGCGGTTTACATTGAACAAACTGAAATGACATCGAACAGGGCATTATAACTTGGAGATAACTATTTTACAGGGAACATGGGCTATGGAGGGTTAAGTGGCTTGCCCAAGACCACAAGGAGCACCTGTGGGACTAGAAACCCCAGTCCTTCCGGCCCAAGGTTGCTGTCCTCTAGTGGGATTTGAACCCCTGACCTTCCGGCCTGAAGTACCTTGCCCCAACCACTAGGCTACTCCTCCACTCCTCTTGCCATGAAATTGGTGTGGGGAAGGCAGGGCATAGAGAGTATGGAGGTGTAGTGTTGTGAAGAAGGTGAGGAAATATAGACAGCAATTTTGAGGGGGTGCTAGGAAGGAAGGATATAGACAACAGGTTTGTGGGGTGTGCCATCCTGACAGTGTTGGGGGGGGGGAGAATTTGGGGATCAAAAGATAAGGGGAAGCAGAGAAAGAGAAAGTTAGGGGGTTTTGCTGGGGGATGGTAAGGAGAGAGACAGCACGCTCAAGGGAGTAGAGAGAGGGGTAGGTGTGGGGGTAGAAGGAACTTGGAGGTAGAGAGAAATTTCGGGAAGCATTCACTCTAGAAAACAGACAGAGAAAGCCAGGGATTAAACCTGCCAGGGGGGAGGGGGCTCAAGCTAACTTTGGGAGAGATCGAACTAAAGAAAGTGATATTGCTGGCAAGAGTCAAGTGTGAAGAGGCAGAAACGGGAAGGGAGAAGTGTCAGGCCTGGGGTAGGGAAAAGCCACACCTTATGACTAGGGAATTCTCCACACAAAAAAATATATTACAAATAAAATGTACAGAATTCTGCTGACTTTAAAAAACACACACACAGCATTTTCAAAATTTTTGCTGAGAATCCTCCCAGGAATATCTTCTGTGCTATGAAAAATATAAACTTCACAGACTTATCTGTACAGATCTGTGTCTACACATAAAGAGTAGGACAAAAGAAGCCTCCTGCAATCTACCCAGAGCAACAGAAAATCAGAAATTTATGGCTGGGAGTGAACAATGGGGTGCATCACATTAGAAAATCCAAGGAACCAGCATCAAAAAAGGAACAGATAAGGAAGAAGCCAGAAAATAAAGCAGGCTTCAAAGAAATGACGCAACTTATTAACACCTGTGGGGGATAATTTAATAGTGCACCTATGTGGAATGCCCAAAAAGGCACTTATTTTATAAAAGGCAATTAACTGTTTACATTTTATTAATTTAGAAAGTTAGAGGATATATTCAACATGGCAGCTAGGCTACTGAAAAGCTCCTAGCTGTCGCCATTTTAAATAAAAACTGGATATTCAGCAGCAGATAAATATCTGGTTTCCAGCACTGAATATCCGGGCTTACTGGACAGCGGCAATATTCCGCTGCTAACCAGATAGCTGACGTCATTGCCCCCGCTCCAGCCACAGACCACTCCAGCTTTAAGCGGGCTTAATTTCAGTGGTCTGTAGGGATATCCAGCAGGTCTTCTAACTGGCTAAAATGTCTTATGGCCCCCATACATTTTTAAATGGGATGAAACATCCCTACCCCAAAGGCTTGGCATAAGAAGCATTAGGGAACAGATGCATCAAGGCTCACGATTGTCCGTGTGCGTCCCCGTGAAAAATCAAAACCAAGGAGGTGGTTTGGTTTAAACCTATGAGATGATGTTCAGGAGTTCAAGTCCAGCTTCTGCAACAGGCATTTGCTTTGACCTGGGAAAGTCACTTTCTTATAATGTTACTCCTTGTACCAAACTCAGATGATATGCTCCTTGGGGTAGGAACTTGTAGTGCCTGTAGAGTTTATTTTTAGCAGTCTGGCTTCAGGTAAACGTTACGTATCTCACAACAGCACTATGTGAGAGCTCCCCCACACACACTTCACAAATAATCCATGCCCAGCCTCTGCCTTTCATATCTCATGTACACCCTAAGGCAGGCAGCACTGGTTTTAGTATTCATGCTCACAGAGGTAATTTTCTCCCATAAACAGCAAATGGAGTTATTGAAATGCATACCGAGCCAGCCTCTGGCATGTAAGGGTCTAATTTTACATAACCTTCCCTGTTATTCTTAAACCAAATTGAATTACATTTATTTATTTAAAAAGTTCTTATATACCATCTTTGTGGTAAAGGACATTCAAAATGGTTTATGTACTAAAGAAACAATCAAAGTGGGAGGATAAGAAATTACAGAACAATCAGAAGCATCTCATAAATAATTGAATAAAAAGCAAACAAACAAACAGAGAAAATCATTACATAACTATAGAACCTAATGAAACCAGTTCTCATACTTCAGCAGGGAATGAAATGGTTTTTACCCCTTTCCTAAAATGTCTTATATTGGACTCCTCCCTTAAATGTGCCAGTAGTGCATTCCAGTACTATGAGCGAATACTACTAATTGACTCAGATCAACATTTCACATTACTTATAAAAGTAGTACCTGGAATTTATGAAAAATTACCTCTAGAGGATTGTAATGATCTATTTGGAATGTACCCCTGCAGTCTATTTTGTAAATGGTGACATGTTACTTACCAGATAATGTCCTTTCTTTGAGTCCTGCCAGACCAGTCCAGATAAGTAGGTTGTATTCCCTTACCAGCAGATTGGTGGAGACAGATAGCCAATGAAATGCCCAGGTTTCAATGGCATCACTCCCATGCCTCTATCAGTCTGAGCTACTAGACAGCACCTCAGTATTTGCGCAAAAGCATATGGGAAAGCATGACAAACCACACACAACCTCATGGGCAACAGTGATGAATCAAACAGTAGAGACCCTATGTACAGGAGAGATTGAACAGCAGACTGACAGTAGGATATGGACCTGCAGAGCCAAGCATATAAATCATAGCCGATAAAGATACCGCCGCTAGATGAAGGGTCTAGCAGGACTCATGGAAAAGACATTATCTGGTAAGTAAAATGTCACCTTCCATATCATAGACCAATCCAGACAAGTGGGCCTCCAAAGGCCATGTCCGCCTGAGCATGGACATCCAAGCAGTAATGGTTGACAAAGTGGAAAGTGATGCCCACACTGCTGCCCAACAATGTCTGAAGGGGCTAAGGAGCTACAGTACACTTCGCCCATGAGGATGCTTGCACCTGAGTAGACTGGACATGCAAACCCTTTGGAACTGACCAGTTCCATCAAAGATATGCCGAGGCAATTGGCTCTTTGATCCAGCACCCCAAGGTAGACTTGGCTGCCGCTACATACCTGTGTAGTCCAGCAAACAGCAAAAAAATATGGTCAGACTTACTGAAGGAATTCGTAACCTCCAAGTTCCGGAGAAGCACCCTCCAGACATCCACAAGGCAAAGATCCTTATCTTTCCCTCTACACTGCTCTTTAAAAAAAGGAGGGCAAGCAAACCACCAGGTTCACATGAAAGGGAGATATCATCCTGGGTAAAAAAGAAGGCACAGGCCAAATGGAAATGGCTACCTCTGAAAAACACAAATATGGATCCCGGCAAGACAGAGCCTGCAGCTTGGAAATCCACCTTGCTAAACAAATCCCAACCAAGAAAATAGTCTTAAGAGTCAAGTCCTTCAGGAGTAGCATGCTTCAGAGGCTCAAAGAGCTCCGACACTAGGGCCCTGAGCACCAGACAGATCCCAGGAAGGGACAAATTACCAGAGAGGACGAAGAAGCCGAACCCCTTGGAGAAAACGTGAAACAGAGTGCACTGACTGGACCACCCAACCTCTGAAACAGGACCAGGCTGCCACCTGGACTTTCAGAGCAGTAAGGGAAAAACCCTTTTCCAGACTGTTCTGCAGAAGATCAGAGCTGGCACCTTGGCAAACTTAGGAATAAGTTGTCATGCGCCACACCCATGCTCAAAGAGGTACCAAACTTGCATGTATACCAGGATGGTAGAACCCCTCCGGTCTCTTGCGCTTATGCATTAGCCAACTCCCTTCAAGAGCCAGGTCGTGAGAACAGAGCCAGGTCATCCAGGGCAAATGATCCCTGATACAACCGGCCCCAAAATGGGGCAGATGAAGAGGAGTAACCTGTAGGAGCCACATTACATTCACCTCATCTAATCTAGCAACACAAGAACCATCCACCCAGATAGCACTCTGTGCCGAAGCACATGCCCTAATAGCAGCCATGGAGGAAGAAAATATCGATAAACCGAGAAGATGTATTACAACTATTTGATTAACTAAAGAGTAGCACATCACCTAGACCAGACGGTATACCTCTGAGGGTGTTGAAAGAACTGAAATATGAAACTGCAAACCAACTATTAGTAAACTGTGAACTATCATTAAAATCATCTGCAATACCAGGAGACTGGCGAATGCCAATGTAACGCCAATTTTTAAAAAGGAGTCCAGGGGTGATCCGGGAAACTACAGACTAGTGAGCCTGATGTCACTACCGGGCAAAAGGATAGAAACCATTATGAAGAACAAAATTACTGAACATATAGATAGTCATGGTTTAATGGGAAAAAGCCAACATGGCTTTAGCCAAGGAAGGTCTTGTCTTACTAATCTGTTATATATTTTTGAAGGTGTGAATAAACAGGTAGACAAAGGTGAGCCGGTTGATATAGTGTATCTAGATTTTCAGAAAGCTTTTGACAAGGTCTCTCATGAGAGACTCTTGGTGAAATTAAAAAGTCATGGGATAGGAGGCAGTGTACTATTGTGGATCAGGAACTGGTTAAAAGATAGAAAGCAGAGGGTAGGGCTAAATGACCAATTTTCCCAATGGAGAAAGGTGAATAGTGGAGTACCTCAGGGATCTCTGCTAGGTCAGCTGCTTTTTTTTTTTTTTTTTAAACTTTTATTTTCATTTTGCAACAAACAAAAGAAACAACACACCAAAAGAGACAAAACAAGTATACAATAAGGAAAAGTAAACCCATTACCCCCCACCCCGATGCTTCTTCTCTACCCGATTATATCAGCATGTGAGCGCTTCCAATTAACAGTGATTATACATCAAACGAGCAAAAGAGTATCTACAATACAGCATGATCATGGGACAGAGATATATACAAAGTTAGACAGTCAGATGAGAGCATTTAGCAAAATGTACATAGTCATTGAGCATCTTCCATTGAGACCAATGAGAAGGAGTCTGAACGGAGGAAGCGAACAGACGAGGTATTTGTTCATATTTACTGTAAAGACAGGCATGATTCCACCATTCATTGGGGCTCAAATGGGAGCTAATTTTCCAGTATTACTTAATTAGGGAAATAGCAATGCCAAGCATAAAGTTCGAAAGGAGATAAGCCATTTTTGGGAGAGAGGGGATCCCCGCAACTGGGCGAAGTCCCACTATCCTCCAAGAAAGGGGCTCCTGAGAGTGCGAGATAGACTAAATACGACCCCAGACCCGACGCCAGTAATACTGTAGTGCGGGATATTCATGCATAACATGAGGCAATGAACCAATGGCCGCAGGACGTGTCCAGCAACCATTGCCCTGAGTAGTGTTCCATTTGTCTAATCTGTGAGAAGTGTAAAAACACCGGTGGGCTAGAAAGAAGAGGGTCTGAGTGAGTGAGGCGGATCGGGAACCCGTGTCCCTCTACTCCAGATAAGGCTCCATTGCTCCGAGGTCAAAGTCACATGCAATTCTCTCTCCCATACTTTCTGCGCTATAGGGGTATCTCTAGTTATAGCATTACAGAAGGTTTAGTAAAATTGGATGCTACACCCGGTGAACTACCGAGAGATCGGAAAGTCTCCAATCAACCTTATGTAGAGAATGCCGATGGCGGGAGTACTCTAGTGCACCGAAGGCGATGCTGAAGTTGCACTGACCAGAGTCGGGAGTCTAAAGATTGCATAAGAGTATTAAAGGCACCTAAAGTGTCTAAAAGCATTGGTGGATAGTGGGAGTCTGATGGGAGAGTCATACCAGGGAGAAAGGTAAGAGGAATCGGTTTGCAAAGGCCCGCTTCTATATCTAGCCACACAGGTCTACGCGGTACTGGATCTTCCAACCAACGAGCACCTTGTTTGAGAAGAAAAGATTGAGGGAACACTTGAGTAACATCGCCACCAAGTATTAATGGAGCATTGGCAGAGGCCTAGGCCAACTGCGCAATACTTGCATAGTAAGCAGGGTTGTCCACATTCGGGGCATAATGCAAATACACGTGAATTCACTATCTCCAACCTCAAGGTGTACACGGGCCCATCTACCCTCCTTGTCAGCGCTAATATCAGGTACAGTAGCGTGCAAAGACTTCTTAACCAGAATGGCTATCCCGTACCATTTGGAAACGGTGGGAGAATAGGCAGCTACCATGTGAGGCTTAGCATTGAGTTTCAGTGTTTCAGCAGAGTTTAAATGCGTTTCCTGAAGAAACACTAAATCAACATGCTCATGGCTAAGATAGCTAAGGATTTTCTTTCCTTTGAGTGGACCATTAATGCCTTTGACGGTGAATGATAAGATTTTACATAAGGCCATTCAGAAAAGTTAAAAATTCTGAGCATGATAGCACACATAATTTCACTATGTCCCTCAAACTGACTGTATCTGGCTGTTCACATGACATAGGAAAAATAAGCTAATATAATACAATGAAGCGCCCCACATTAACAAAGAAAACCGCAGTACGGTAGAGGAGAAGCAAAACCCCAAAATTACTGGCGACCATGTGTCTGCGGGGAGAAACCCCAGAGAAGGCCGAAATTGAAAAAACACATAACCTGTAGGACTGTGCGTGCTCCGAATCCGACCGAGGCACACATCATGAAGGGATAGGAGACCAAAAAACAAAAGTCATATAGAGAAAGAAAGAAAGTCCAGGCTATTTCTGTACTTGGCTATGACCGCCGCATCGGGCCCTTCAAAATGGCGGATAGAGCCGGCAAATAAGAGTCCAAGATTTGGGATTAGCGCATCTGCTCTGCTTCTTTGGAGTCTAAAAATGTTGATAGTAGATCAGGATCTTCGAACGTCCTGGTTTGGTTGTGGAGAGTCACTCGGAGCTTCGCTGGATACAACAGGCCAAAGCGAGCCTGTAGCTGTTGAAGTCGAGGGCGAAAAGCAAGGAGTTTCTTCCGACGGTCAACGGTAGGCTTTGCCAAATCAGGAAAGAAGGAGACCTTACGACCTTCAAATTCCAAATGATGATTCGCTCGGGCAGCATGTAAAATTTGTTCCACTTGTTGATATCGTAGCAAGCTAAAGACAATAGGCCGGGGGGTCGTGCGGTTGAGCGCCATGTGGGCAGGAACACGGTGTGCTCGATCGATTTCCAGTTCTCTGTGAAAAGTGATCTTCAGCAAGGAGGGAAGAGTTTTGAGCAAGAATTCTCTTATATCTCCTGCTTCCACCCCCTCCGGCATTCCGAGGAGCCTCACATTGTTGCGACGGGCTCGATTATTGCTATCTTCTAACTCCTTTTGAAGATTCTGTATCTGGCGCTCAGCCTTGTACAGTTTGCCCAAGCGCACCTCGTGCGAGTCGAGGACCCCCGCCATGTTGTCCTGCCGTAATGAAAGACTTTCAAGTCGGTCCTGGAGCACTCCAAAGTCTTCTCGCATGGCTCGAAGCGCTTCTCCATTGGACTGCACCAATTCCTTCACGCCGCGTATTTCCTCCAAAATCTCCAGGTGCATTTCGGGGTTTTCACGAAATGGAACCGTCTTCTGTGGGGAGGACACCTCCGTTTTGGAGCGTTTTCCGTGAGAAGAAGAAGGAGACCCGAAGTCCAAGCGCACTGGTTTATGGGCCGCCATTCCCCCCGAGGTGCCCCGGTCAGCTCGGAGCGAAATAGTAAATTTGTATAGGTATTAAGTCAGGATTCTAAGTAGGCCTCTCGGGAGCTTCAACGCAAAGCGTCCTACCCGCTGGACATCAGGCTCCGCCCCCCAGGTCAGCTGCTTTTTAACATATTTGTAAATGACCTGGAAATGGGAATAACGAGTGAGGCAATCAAATTTGAGGAAAGAACAACTCAAACTATGGTTACACGATGCAAGGTTCCATATTAGGAACCACCACCCAGGAAAAGGATTTAGGCATCATCGTGGGTAACACGTTGAAACCCTCTTCCCAGTGTGCAACGGTGGCCAAAAAGGCAAATAGAATACTAGGAATCATAAGGAAAGGAATGGAGAATAAAACAAAGGGTATTATAATGCCTCTGTATTGTTCCATGGTGCGACCGCACCTTGAATACTGTGTTCAATTCTGGTCTCCGTATCTTTAAAAAGATATAGCAGAATTAGAAAAGATACTGAAAAAAGCCACGAAAATGGTAAAGGGGATGGAAGGATTTCTCTATGAGGACAGACTTAAAAGGTTAGGGCTTTTCAACCTGGAAAAGAGATGGCTGAGGGGAAATATGATAGATGTATATAAATTAATGAATGGGGTGGAACGGGTAAACGTAGATCGATTGTTTACGCCATCAAAAATTAGAAAGACTAGGGGACATGCAATGAAGCTACAGTGTAATCCATTTAAGACTAATAAAAGAAAATATTTTTTCACTCAACACATAATCAAACTCTGGAATTCGTTACTGGAGGATGTAGTAAAAGCTGTTAGTGTAGCCGAGTTTAAAAAAGGTTTGGACAAGTCTCTGAAGGAAAGGTTCATAAATTATTATTAGAGAGGACCCGGGAAATCCATTGCTTTCCCCAATATAAGCATTGTGGAACCTGTGTGTCTTCTTGGGAAACTGTTAGGTACTTGTGACCTGGATTAGCCACTGTTGGAAACAGGATACTGGACTTGATGGACCTTAGTCTAACCTAGTATGGTATTTCTTATGTTCTTAAGTACATACAGCAGGCACTGCCGTGGCCAGGGCTAAACCAGGGCGACAATGTCCTTGGACCCAGTTTCTGTGGTGAGTGAAGCAAATGCATACTTTGTCACTAGAGCGGGACACCATCAATTGCATCACAGGGCAACCCCAATGGCAGAGAAGCATCTGAAAAGCCCCCCTGACTCAACTTCCACTCTCCGGGATCAAGAGAGTGATGATGGAAGAAGACCACTTCCACACTGATCACCCCAGCAACATGCCGAGCTGATAGAGCATGGAGACTCATTTCCACCAAGGTGAATAACACAGCCATCTGCAGGGCCACTCCTGCACACCTCAGGCTGCCTTGGCAAATGACATATGCCACTGCCATGGCATTGCCCAAGAACACTCGCACCACCCTGCCCTTGACTAAGGGCAGGAAAACACAAGACAGACAGTCATATAGCCCTTGTTTTGAGATGGTTGATGGACCACATTTCCTGCCTGCAGCTCCAACAGCCCTGGGCCGTTCAGTCTTGATAAGGGCTTCCCTGCCTGTAAGGCTGTTATCCAACGCTTTCTCCAATTGACCACCCAGCTGAGGCCTTCCAGAAGGACACCACTCAGGCTGATACCCGAGGGGCCTCCAATAGAATGGGCTCAGATGAACCAGTTGTTCAGAAATGGGTGTACACATAGGGCCCAATATTCGAAAGGCATTTACACAGTTTGCAGCCCAGTAAACCGTGTAAATTTCTTAAACAGGGATATTCAATGGCACCTACACTGTTAGTGCCATTGAATATCCCTGCCTACGTACCCTACCTGCCCTGATGCTATCCAGTTAGCATCAAGGC
Source organism: Ichthyophis bannanicus (assembly GCA_033557465.1). Classification (NCBI taxonomy): domain Eukaryota; kingdom Metazoa; phylum Chordata; class Amphibia; order Gymnophiona; family Ichthyophiidae; genus Ichthyophis; species Ichthyophis bannanicus. Next base: position 733,750,450 of record CM066033.1, on the reverse strand, counting down.
ATGCTGGGGGCATTCCAGGGCGGAGGCGGAGAGTATTGCTAACTGGGTTGCGGCGATATTGAACCGCTACCTGGTTAGTGATCCATGGCTATAACTAGGCCAGTTTTTGGATAGCCTAGTTTAGCCACGAATGCTAACCAAGTAGCGGTCCAATATCGCCGCAACCCAGTAAGGCTCTGAGGCAGTTTTTACTGGGCGCCAAAAACAGATATTCAATGCTGTCACCACGGCATTGAATATCCAGGGTTTGGGGTGAGCGGACAGGGCTATGCGTCATAGCGGCACATAGCCTGCCTAGTAGAATATCGAGCCCATAGTCTTTAGTGCCATAGCACAGCAACCACCACCACCATAACCCTCAAGAACATTCTCAGGGCAATGAAGAGGCCGAAGAGAGGGCAGCGAATTGATGGTGTGAGCCAAACACAGCAAAACACAGACATCTCTGCTGATCATTCTGGATCGGGATATGAAAACAAGCTTCGACCAAAACCAGAAACGCTAGGAACTCCCTTTGGAGCATTGTCGAAACCCAATCTCAGAGTTTCCATTCGGAAGTGCAACATATAAAAAGCGGCATTGACTACCTTGAGGCCACTGGTCGGAAAGAGCCTTCCTTCTTTGGCATCCTGAGAGAAATGGAATATCTGCCCTTGCCCTGCTTGGTCGGAGGCACTGGCACCACCGCCTTCAGGCACAGTAACTTGTCCAACATGACCTATGCGGTGGCTCTCATGTCCACCAAACCACATGGAGAGATGACAAATACCTTTGGAATCGGCTGCTTGCAGTCTAGGACATAGACACTTTGAATAGTGTCTAGCACCCTTTCATTCTTGGGTCCCATTTGGGAGGAATGGGCCCCAAAACCTACATAGTGACAAATGGGAGGAACCCCCTCTGAAGGGGACAGAGTCACTGGGCCCACGAATCCCATCGAAAGGACTAATGGGTCTGAAATCCAGAAGTAGAAAAGAAGGGCTTTCCAGGATGAAACACCAGGAGTCCCGAGACCCCCGGAAGTTAGTCCAGCGTTCCTGCAATGTATGGGGGAGGGGAGCCAAAGAGGGAAAAGACCCTGCCTGTTTCCCAGGCCCTTTCAGTCTATCCTCTGGAAGGCGATAAGGCTTAGCCTCAGCCAAGTCCTTCATCAACTTCTCCAAGCAGCCCCTCAAGGGAGTTTTCTCTTAAGGCCAGATGACTTTGCCAGGCTTTGGAGGACGTATCCACTACCCAGTGGTGAAGCCATAACCAACTCCACGTCACCACTGACAGGACAATATCCCTAGTCGCCAAGCAGGCTAGAACAGACATTGCATCAGAAGGAAGTCAGTAACCAACTCCAAAAGATGGGTAGCATCACCCAGTGGAAGAAACTGAATCCACAGGCTTGCACACACTGCCAATTGCAGAATAGCAGCTGCTGCTGTGAATTGACTCTTCAGCAGGGAGTCCATCTTTCTATCCATAGTGCCCTTCAAGGCCTATCGAACTTCCACCGCCACCTTGGGCAGGTTGGACCATGTGACACACTCTTCTCGGGGAGAGCTCACATCCCTTTATACACCTTTTCCCCCTAGGACCCATTCCGAATGGAAGATGTTCTTGATTATTTCTGGAAGAGGGAAAACTGCTGTGAATATGTTTATGTTTATTAAGATTTACTATTCTGCCTTTTACCAGTTATACAAAGCGGTTCACAATAAATAAAAAAGGATAAAAAAAAGAGGAAACATGAACTACAATCAAATTGACAGGACAGTAGAGTATGAAGGAGAGGAGAAGCATATGACAGAAACAACCAACACAGAAGCCATTCAATCAGAGAAGATAATCACATCTAAATTGTCGCCCAGGTGGTGGCAGACCATGGGAGCCCCCCTACAGCAGGTGCATATGTCCTTAAAGTTCAAACGCCTGTAGAATGAGGGAACATGCGGTCCCTGCTGCACTGCAAAAGCTTCAGCCACATACCAGGTGGAGGTAACGAAAGCAATCAATGCCATCAGATCTCTCTTCCAGGACAGGCGGTAAATGCCAGTTTCCACATGAGCCTCTGATGGAGAAAACACATTTTTTTTTTTTGCATCAGACTCCTCAACCGAGACGCCAGAACCAACACTGAAGTCCAAGTCTCGGATAGACCCCAGCTGACCCACAAAATGAATCCAATGAAGAGGCTCTTTGCTTGCCACAGGTCAAATAATGCTTCCTGGTTGAAGACAGAAAGAGTTAAGGCAAGGAAAACATTTGCACACACTAAGGCGGCATTGCACAAAAGCACGTTAATGGAGCGTGTACATGAGTGTGCATTATGGGTGCTTGGGCATGAATGTGCATTGAAGCAGATCAGGCAGAATGCACACTGGGACTGCTGGGCGCAAGAAGAAAACATTAACAGACAGCACACGCTGGAAAATGGTGGAAAGGGCTGACACCAAGCCAACGGTCACTCGTGATCCACCTCAACTTACTTCCCAAAATGGAAGAGTGCAGGAGCCCCAACAAGGATAATGACAAAGTCAAGCCTTGGTACTCACCCCCTGGGAGCCTCAGGTAGGGCAAACCATGCTGGCTCAGAGCTACTCCCCAGACACTATTTCTTTCTTTGTTATGTATTCTTAACAGGCTTGCAGCCACATACTTCTGAGGTGTCTTCAGTCTTCAAGGACAGCGGGGGTGGGAGGGGGGACAGAAGAGAAGAGAGGGGGCATTGAGGTTTTGTGAGGCTGTTGATCTCTTCCAAATCCTTCCAATATTCTGGCTGCTCAACAACAGGCCCTTATGGTAAGAGCGTGGAGCTGAACCAATTCTCCTCCTCCTTTGGCTACTGAAAAGACCTTAGTCTAGTGAAGTCTCCTGCTCAAGTGAGAAAGTTATCCTCAAGGTGGTCGTTCATGAGCAAAATCATTTTCCTCTCAATTGTTCAGATTTTTTTCAGAGTTGAGAAAATCCAACCACCATCTACTGGATTCAGAAAATTACTGAGGTGCCCTCTAGTGGCTCAGGCTTTTGGAGGCTTGGGAGTGATGTCAATGAAACCTGGGCATTTCACTGGCTATCCGTCTCCACCAGTCTGCTGGTATGGTAACACAACCCACTTGTTTGGACTGGTCTAGCAGGACGATATGGAAACAGCGGTTTTCCATTTTTTACTACTTTAAAAAGCAATACCAGTAATTTCTAGCAGCACCTCTCCTTAATTGGCAGCCAGTGCAGCTTCCTCAAATGGACTGCAAGTATGGAGAAATGCAAAATGACAGCAAATAACTGGCCCATCTTAGCTGAGGCTCACTGAACTTCCTCACCCACCCCATGTTCCCTTATACATGTTTTCTGGTGTTGCACCTCCAGGCTATCCCAGAGTACCGGCCACTGAAATACTGTGAATCTTGGCACAGACTGCCATCAGGTCAAGTGCTAGGATTCATACCTACCAGCAACTAGTGGGGCATGAGTGACAGAGGGTTCCAAGATGATGACAGGCTGCAGGCGGGGTGACAGGGGGCTCCCGGGATCATGTTGCTCCATCCCCGAAGGGATGAAGAGGGGAGAGCGAGCACCCGTCAGAACGGGACCATTCAGAACAGGAACCCTGTGTGGTGCCAAGCCGAGAACAGTTCTCCGCTCTGCCTCTCCCTGTGGGAGCAAAGGTGAGACATGAGACAAAGAGAAGAAAAAAGGTGATGGGAGGGAGATGACAGGATGCAGAGCAATGGGCAAGGAGGAAGGCAGGCAGAGGCAAAGAAAGGAATGAAAACCCACAGCACATAACCACATCATTTTGTCCCTTTTTTTTTTTAACCATAAACTAAAACTAGAGGTACTTACACTTGTTTCTTTGGTTATTCAATGAAAAACAACAGAAGTGTATACAAACACAGATAGCTCTTGGGCACTGTTGGCCCTCACCCCATCTGCTCAGGGTTCACTGAGGTTTGCCTCTGCTTAGCGCTGTGTCCTACCTTGTTAAGGCTCCAGGGGCCAGGCCTCAGCCTAACCTTCTGTATCAGATCTATGGTGGCTGTCTATGTTGGAAGCTAGACTTCTGAGCAATGCTCCCGCTAACCTGCGCTGGGTCTGCTGCCAACATTCCTGCCGGGGGGGGGGGGGAGGGAGGGTGCAGAGTGATCCACGCTCCGCCCCTCACCCCACCGGCAGGAATGCCGGCGGCAGACCCGGCGCAGATTAAAGAGAACATTGCGAGGGTGCTGCAGTGTGTGTTAGATAAGATAAGTTTGTTATAAATTAAAAAACTGATTAAAAAAGACAAAACCGTCTGGTGTGGTTGGATATTCCTCCTCCTCCGGTTTCTTCCAACAAAAAGACAACGAGCATAGAAAGGGTTCACATTTTGGTAATTCTATTATTTTATTCTTGTCTCCCTGGATGTGGCACCTAAGATGGGCACACGTGGCAGAGGACAGCAGGACAGCATTCTAAAGCAAAGCAATCCTAGCCATTCAATACAATATCTGCAAACGAAACCAATATCTAAGCAGAAAAAGCATAGTTAATCACCTGGAATTAGTCCTCACTTATGGGTGACATCAGTGCCGATGGAGCCAGAGTGGAAGCATCTCCCCAGCTTTCAAAGAAAACCTTTGGGAGATGCACCACACATGCGTGGTCCACTTCCCGCCCAAGGGTGCCATCTTGCCTTAGTGAAATGACATAGCTAAGATGGCAAAAATAAAAGATGGTAAAGAAGCATCTCCAAGGGGAGGAGGGAGAGTTGTGAGGACTGATTCCTGCTGTCCTCGGAGAACACCTCTAACAGGTGAGCAACTATGCTTTCTCTGGGAACAAGCAGGAAAGTCAGTCCTCACATATGGGACTCCCCAGCTACAGGCTACCGAAACCTGTAGAAAATGCCACAGTGACCTGCAAGGTTGAACCGTGATCAGCAGCAGTTGAATCCCAAGAGAGACTCTCGCAAGACCCAAGTGCCAAGTGAGAACCAGCACTCCGGTAGCCTGAACATAGAAGGGTTGGAGGGCATGAATTGCCTACACCCTAAAAAGATTACGGAATACGGCTTGGCCAAAGGCACTGTCCCGCTGGGACTCCCTATCCAGGCAGTAGTGAGCTGCGAAGGTATGGACCGAAGACCAGGTGGCAGCCCGGCAAATTTCCATCATGGGGACGGAACGCAGATTGGACAGAGAAGTAGTCATGGTCCTGACACGGTGTGCCATGACTCTCTGGTCCAGTGGGATCGCCGTTTGCTCATAGGCAAGGGTAATGCAGTCCGCCACCAAAGTGGACAGAGTTTGCTTAGTCACTGGAAGCCCTAGACAGCTAGGGTCAAAGGAAACAAAAAGCTGTTGAGCTCTGCGGTGGCTCAGAGTCCGTTGCAGGTAGAAGGACAGGGCTCTCTTACAATCCAGAGTATGGAGAATTGTCTCCGCCCTAATGGTGTGAGAGCTGGGAAAGAAGGTGGGGAGCACCACCTGCTGATTGAGATGGAAGGGGACACCACCTTCATCAGAAACTTGGGGTGCGTGCGGAGCACCACCCTTTTCTTGTAGAACCTTGTGTAAGGAGCTCTGCCATCAGAACTTGCTCACCGACTCTGTGCTGATGCGAGCGCTACCAGGAAGGTGACCTTCCAGGAGAGGTACCACAGATGGCAGGTGGCCAGAGGCTCAAACGGAGGTTTGGCGAGCTCCAAGAGCACCACATTAAAGGTCCCACTCTGCTGCTGGAGGGTGGACAGGGGGTTTGGACAACATGAGGCCCCATAGGAACCAAGACACAAGGGGCTGAGCTGAGAGGGATTTCCCCTTGACGGAGTAGCGATGTGCTGCGATAGTGCTCTGACTGAGTTGGACTTCAGTCCCGCCTGCGATAGGTGGAGCAGGTATTGGAGTACCACATGCACTGAGCAGGAGAATGGGTTTGTCTGATTTTCTGTGCACCGCAATGAGAAAAAATGCGCCAATTGAGGGCTTACGCCCTTCTCCTGGAGGCCTTACGAGAGGCCAGGAGAATCACTTCCACATCTCGTGGGAGATTGAAGGGGGCTAACGCTACCCTTTCAGCAGCCAAGCTGTGAGCAAGAAGGACCCCGAGTTGGGGGTAGGAGAGAGCCCTGCTCCTGCGACAGTAGTCCTGGGGCTCGGCTGAGGGAATAGGCAGTATCATCGATAGGGAGAGGAGCAGCAGGAACCAGGGCTGTCTGGGACACTGAAGGGCTATCAACACTAATGATGCTCTGTTGCGCTGAACCTTGAACAGGGTCTTGGCTATCAGTGGTGTTGGAGGGAAGGGGTACAGGAGTCCTTCTGTCCATGAGATGAGAAATGCATCCACCGCTACCCGAGACGGGTGCGGTCAGCAGGAGCAGAAACGGGGCAACTGTGTGTTGTCTGGGCTGGCAAACATGTCCATTACCAGGATGCCCCAGAGCTGGAACAGCCGTGAGGCTACCACTAGGTCCAGGTGTCACTCGTGTGGCTGGAGTATTCTGCTCAGTTTGTCCGCTAAGACATTGTCCTGGCCTGGGAGGTAGACCGCCCTTAGGAGCATCCCTCTGCATATAGCATAGGAGCAGAGGGCTACCACCTCTTGACAGAGGGGGTATGACCCCGTTCCCCCTTGTTTATTCACGTAGAACATCGCAACCTGATTGTTGGTCTGGATCAGCACTATGTGAAGCTGTAGTTGGTGGTGGAAGGCTCTGCGGGCCAGGAATATTGCCCTGCCTTCCAGTAGGTTGATCTGTATTTTGGATACCCTCTGGGACCAGCAGTCTTGTGTTTGGAGGCTCTCGCATTAGAGAGGCATCCATGGTGAGGACCTTCTGGGGGTTGGGTGTCTGGAATGGCATCCAGGCCTGAAGGTAAAATGGGTTCTGCCACCATCCGAGGGAGCCTGCTAACCGGTGGGTCACCTGCATCTGTCCTTGAGCCTGCCTGTGGCTTGGGCTCACTGAGAGCAGAGGCATCACTGGGCTGCCCTAATGTGCAGGCGGGCACTTGGTGTCACATGGACCGTGGAGGCCATGTGTCCCAGCAGGCAGAGGAGAAGCTGGGCGGATAGTGTCCTGCACTATTGCACCTCTGTAGCTAATTCCCTGAGGCGTTCTGACCTCTCCTGAGGGAGGAAGGCTTTTGCCTGAAGGGTGTCCAGCTGCGCCTCTATAAACTCTAGGCGCTGAGCAGAAGTGAGGTGGGATAGTTTATGACAAACCCCAGATGCTGCAGGGCATTTATGGTGCATCCAGTGGCACATTGTGCCTCTGCAGCTTGTCCCTCTTTATGAGCCAGTCATCCAAATAGGGGAAGACAAAGGCACCTTGAAGCCTGAGGTGGGCTTCGACCACCACGAGGCACTTTGTGAAGATCCTTGGAGATGAGGCCAGACCAAAGGACAGCACCCTGTATTGGAAGTGCTGTCCCCTCACCACAAAGTGAAGGTATTTTCTGTGGCTGGGATGAATGTAGGCATCCTTTAGGTCTAAGGAGTATAGCCAATCTCCCTGCTGGAGGAATGGCAGCAGTGTTCCAAAGGAGAGAAACTTGTTGAGCTCTCGCAGGTCCAGGATGGGCCAGAGGCCCCCAGTCCTCCTGGGGATGAGGAAATACCTGGAGTAGAAGCCAGTGCCCCAGAGAGGTTGTGGCACTGGCTCCACTTCTCTGTTCCGGAGTAGTCCTGCTGGCTCAGTGAGGAGCAGGGTTTGGTGGAAGAAAAGCCTGGGGGTTCTCCCAGAAAGTACGAGGGTGGTGGCTGATCTAGGTGGAGGAGGTAACCTGTGGGCAAACAGAGCTAGGCACCCCACTGTGGACAGCAGAGGACCATCTGGGGGAGTGGAGGTCACTCCCAGGCTGTCAAAGGCTTCCCCCCAGGCTGGGCCTGAGCTAGTGACTGGGGCTTTGGGGCTTTTTGTTTTCTGGGACCATGTCCCTGGCCCTTCTGTTGTTGGCCCTGCTGAGGAGCAGAGAAGGCCTGAAGTGTGGAGTGCTACCAAACCCCTTTTCTTCCTCGGGAAGAAGGGCTTTACCCCCCTGGGGTTTTCTTCCAGGGTTGCACCAAGGTCTTGAGAGCCTGGTTCTCATGACATACTCTGTCTCTATCTCCACTGCTTTATCCGCCATAGGCTTCCCGACTAGTTGTTCACCTATGCAGGGGACATCAATTAGTTTGTCCTGTACCCATTGCTCCAGGTTACATGACTGGAGCCATGCTTGGCATTGTGCCCCGATACCGGCGGCGGCTACCCTGGCTGATGAATCAAAGACATTATAGGCTGATCGGAACAGAAACTTTGAGCATTCTTTTATTGCTGAGGTTAGAGTCTTGAACCTCTGCAGGGGTTCGCCTGCGAGGCCTGCCGAGAATCCCCCGAGCTCCTTCGACAGTTCCTTCAGGTACATGCCAATGTAGAACTGGTAGGACTGGATTCGGCATGTTAGCACTGAGCCCTAAAAGGCTTTCCGGCAGAAGGCTCAGGCCTCCCTGCCGGGTGGCACCAACAAGTAGGTTTTTTGGCTCTTGAGCCTATGCATGGCCGACTCCACGACCACAGAGTTGTGGGGAAGCTGGGTCTTTTGGTTCCCTGGGCTTCGGTGTACTCCAGACATGGTGTCGAGGCATCTGCTAAGAATTGGTTTTGACGCCAGTGTTTCCCACATGCTTAAGAGGAGGCTGCCAAGGATCGGGGGCACCGGGTCCATAAAGGTTTCCTTCAGGGGTGCTTTGTATTGGAGGAGCTCCAATTCCTTGATTCACGGATCCTCCTCGGCTTTGGTCTCGATAGCAAGAGCCTTGGCCATATCCCTCATAAAAATCAAGGAACACCATGTCCTTGGGAGGGGGAACGGTGTCAGGTCACCGGGTGAGACGGCTTCAAGGGCACGTCATGGTGGTGTATCGTGTCCGGGGACTCTTCGTTCTCACTCTCCCATTCGGACTCAAACTCAGAGTATGGCTCAGATGCTGCATGATTACCTTGGTCGAGGACCGCTCTTTGGGGTGCATGACCTCCAGAGGATCATCAGTCCGAGCCGCAGGTGCTCACCGGGGAAGACTGGTGTCCCGAGGAATTGGACTGGGCCCTTGACCGGGGCTGGAGACTCTCTTGAGGCTGATGGCGCTCAAAGACCAGTTCGATGTCTGGGGAAGCCCTCGATGTAAAGGGTCCTGCCAACAGGGCGGATGAGCTGGACATAAACGCCCACTGCATGGCCACTAGAGCAGATATACTACTCTCTAGGGCTGCCATTCTGGTCTCCTTGCCAGCTGGCTCCGCAGCCCTCGACACGGGCACCAAGGACCTTGGGCCCAGGGTCGGTACTGTCGAGGGAGAGTCCTCGATGAGGATGGCCTCAGAGGCCCGAGGCCGGTCAGCGGGAGCCAAAGACCTCTTGTGGGGAATCTTGGTGGGCTGCTCCTGCCCTGACTCCCCAGACTCATGCCTGGGACTGCAGGACCTGGGACTGCAGGACCTGGGGTGGGATTTCACCTTCTTCCCAGATCCATCCTCCGAGGTGGTCTTCGAGGATGTTTTCTTCTTATGCTCCACCTGCGGGGACTACCACTCAGAGGAGCTGCGGGACTCCGAAGAGGCTCTGGCATCGCAGGTCCCCATGGTGTCACCGGAAACTCCAGGGTGGAGTCTGACTTCTGGAAGAACTTCTCCTGCTGCTGATGGCAGATCTTTAAGGCTTTTGGGGTCATGGTTCTGCAGAGCTCACACTCAGAGTTGTTGTGCTCCAGACCAAGGCATCAAAGTTGATGAGTGACATTTGCCGCATCGGTCACACTTTTTGAAGCCACTGGAGGCCATCGGGAATAGGGGGTCCCCACCACCTGGTGGGGGTCCGAGGCTTCCAGCTGAAAAAGGACGCAAACACTGGTTGAAGGAACCTCGATGAAAAATTAAGTAAAAAATAAACAAACTGACCCGAGTTGTGACACCAAGGCGAGCTGGCTCAGTGGTGGGAAGGAACCGATATGCAAACCGGACAAAACTTAAGAATAAAATCAGACTTTTTCCAGGGGTAATTGGACAGCATCTGAAGGGCCCCACAGAAAAAAGGAAAATGAGGCAAGATGGCACCCTTGGGGGGGAAGTGGACCATGCATGCGTGGTGCATCTCCCAAAGGCTATCTTTGAAAGCCGGGAAGATGCTTCGCGTGGGCTCCTTCAGTGTCGACGTCACCCATATGTGAGGACTGACTTCCTGCTTGTTCCCGGAGAAATCTTAATTCGTCTGAAGCCAAATCCCCCAATATTCTACCAAATTTCTCCATCTTAGAGTGCATGTGCTCCGTTAACTTACACAAGCCACTGCAGCAGTGATGGCAAACAGGAGCCTGTCCTCTGGCTGCATACATATAACACAGGAATACTGGATGCATCCAAGAGGAGAGCCTTCTGCTCCAGGCACATTCCAAAACATATACAAGAAGCACTTACACCCCACCCCCACACAACACACAGCTCTTTGGGGCCTTAACTGCTCAGAAAATTAAAGAAATAAAAGCAAAAATGTACCATTTTGTAATATATTACAATAAGACAAAATGAATCTGCATTTAGAAGGATGTTCCTTCCATTATCATAACTAGCTTCCCGATGGAAGGCTTACAAGATCTATCTCACACAATAAAATTGTACTTTATCCATAAGCAAGGCTGTCCACATTGGAATCATGCTGATGGACATCGCTCCAAGGAGAAAAAGGGCTGAAACCATAAGACACTAGGAACAGCAACAGCCGTTGCCGCCTTGGCTATTAATTACATTTCTGCGGGGCCCCAAATGGAAGTTCGGTCCTTATTGTCGCCCACCATAGCTAAAGTCCATCTGAACCCTTCAGAAGAGTCTTACCTCTGTAGCGCTGGGGAGGGAGGAGAAGGAGGAGCCATTTTCCGCCACCACGCTGTCATTGGGGGAGCTGCAACCTGATACTGGCGTACTGCTGCTGCTTGGAGAGGAATCTGCAGAAAGCAAGACAAGAAAACAAGGAGATCACCAAGCAGCTCTGTCCTTCAGGCTCAGTTTTGCAAGGCACTGCCATTCCCAGCCTGCGAGCACCTCCAGCTCAGCCCAGAAAGTCATTGTCGCTCAAAGCCTACAGTGCATTAAGCTCAGCCCAGGAAATCAGAGCGTGAATGCCACCTACCTAGTGTCTCTGTTGGTTTCCGCTTCACAGTAGGTGGGGCGCTCTCCTTACGCATCAAGGGGTTTTTCCTCCTGTCCACTACCTTCTTGTACCTCACCTTCAAGTTGGGCTCCGATGCTACAGAAAAGGTAAAATCCTGTTACTCTACTAATAAGAGTTTGGGTCCATGCATCAACCTACTAACCAGAGGCTGCTGAAGTGCTTTAAAGTTACTGCACTTCAGAAGGGGATGTGCAGCCACCTCTGTGGCAAGGAGTCTGCCAGAACACAAGGGATACGTTTGGGCAAAGTAAGGTAAAATTTTCTCCTAAGAGCTTGTGTTGGGGTTGAGATTAGACTGTTCTATAGTTCGTGCTCCTGAGCTTCTATCCTTTAATTCTGGCTGCCTCTTCTTCCCCTGTCCTTCCCAGAGAGTTTATTCCTCTCTTTTAGCCTCACCCCAGGATACGTTTGCCACCATTTCCCTTTCAATGGGTTTTCTCATTTGAATGTTATGATCATCCTGGATTAAGCCTGAGGCACTGCAGGCTGAAAGAGTCAATTAATTGCTGGGCTGAGCCTGGGCTGCTGGATACGAATATTAGCAAGTGCTTTACTCCTTGTAACTTGTGTCCCAGTTATGTTTGAAAGGAGCCTTTACTTCAGAGTATTGCTCTTTGCTAGCCTCCCCCTCTCTACTGCATAGAACATCTATTGCCTTTAAGTTTTCATTAACAAGAAGGAAGTTAAGATAATTTATAAAACCTGGAAGCCTGACTATGAATCACAGCACCAGGGACATGGCTGGTAAGGATACTGCAGTCAGCGAGATGAAGCCCTTACTGTCCACATACATTCCACGACCATCTTGCTACTGACCCCCCCTCACAACTTCCTTCTCCCTCACCCTTCAGCTCAGAAAACCAACGTTCAGCCTGGAAGAGCCGCACAGTTCCAGAGATGTAGGGAAGAGGCCTGTACCCGTTTTCCTGAGTGGGAAGTGATCCGGCACGTCTCCTGGACCTGAGCTGACCCGGGGGGCAAAACTTTGGAGTACAGGCAACGGGACTCCTTCAGACTCCAGATGCTCCAGGGTCCTGAAAAAGAGGAATTGGGACCATTACTTCAGACGCAGGCCTATATTTGGTTAGACATGTTCCCCATACATCCAGGACAGCCAAGATCAATGAAGCTACTCTGCCGGCAGAGCTGCTGAAGGGCATGCCATGGCTCCAATCATATCCGAGTCACTTAAAACCAGTGGTGATTTTCCACCACATTGCTTCATTTGGAACCTTTGAGACAATACACTTCCTTTTCCCAGTTGCAGCTAGAGTGATATATAGACGCTGCTGCTGGCCCCCACCTGCTACATTTTTTTTTTAAGGTAATCAAGATCATCATCTGAAGTTACTAGCCAGGTCTCCGTGAATGAAATCCATTACACTTGCCCTTTTAAGCAAAACCAAACCATCATTGACCAAGGTGCCGCTCTTGGAGACTGCGCTGTAGGGAAAGTGAATGCCAATAGCCAGCTTCAAATGAAAGCAGGTCGTACCCCTGGCTAGCCACAGGGAAAAATCAGTTACTCTACAGAGCGGCTAAGTAACAGCAACTTGTCCCATGCAGAACAACCAGCTATTGTGCAATGCTGCCAACTCAAACCAGGATGCAGAGGGGCAGACAAACGTGCCTGACTCCATAGTATTGAGAGAGTAAACAAAAGCCAAAAAAACTTTTGGAACATCATTCCCCATGTCGTCAAGTTACTAAGTTCTGCCACCGATAAACTGGGTTTGAATAAATGATTGTGCATGGGGGAGTTTTGGACTAGCAGTGTTCTCCTGCTCTTTAGGTCCCCAGTGTAGTCAAAACCAGGACTGTGATGTCACGCATAAGCCCTCATTCAAACCTCTCCAGAAATGTTTCCCGTTTATTATTGCTCCCCCACCCCAACTCATTTAGGCCACTCATTGCATCAGTCCCTTGGTTGGGGACTATGAATCCTACAACTGTGGACCTTAAATCCAGCCACTAGATGTCACCATTGCAACTTGGTTGAGACAGCTTGCCTTCAGGTGCCGTGAACACTTCCTCAACCTTAATCAACACAGTCAGCAGAAGACTTGAACTAACAACTGAACTTGATTCATCTAAATGAAAATGCACAGCACTTACCAGTGAGCCAGAGACAGCTCTGGGGCAGGTGAGACCCTTGCCAGAAATGTCCATGGCACTCTCATCGTTACTGTATCCCCAAGAAAGATGGAGCCTATCAATGGTACCCCATCCACTGTAGAGAGGGGCTGGGAATAGGGCCGTACCGATCATGAAATGCGACCTGGGCGACGCACATCGGGCACGCACCCCTCCCCCCCCCCCACACCTCCATCTAGCCACTTTATGGGGGCGGGAGAGAAGAGGCGCATACCTGATGTGCAAGTCGCCGGCACGCTAAGCAGGTCTGGTCCCTCCCGGAGAGACCAGACCTGCTTAGCATGCCACAATAAGACTTAAGGGGCGCATTTCGGCTGTCTGCCGTTGCCTGCCGCCACTGAGAGAAGAAAAAGTGGTGGTGGCAGGCAACGGCAGACGGCTGAAATGCGCCCCTTAAACCTTTGCGCCCTGTGTGGCCGCACTGCTCGCACAGGGCTAGGTACTGTCCTGGTTGGGAACCACATGGTAGGTTGAGTTAGCAGGAAGCCACGCTAACATGTGTCTGGGGTTCCTGGTGGCAACCCTTGTCACGCAGCACCTTAAGCCACCAACCTGAGCAAATTTACCTTAAAGCCTGCCCTGCAATGAGCCACTGTACCGATTCTCCAATGTGCTTTTGTTGTTTCTAGGGCTTTTGCTTTAATTGCCAGGGATTCCTGCTATACTTTGACACTCACCGATATGGGATTGAGGGGCCATTGAGCGTACTGGCGCTGGTACGCTCCAGCGCTGCCTGCTGCTTGCTCCGGATCACTTCGGCCAGTTTCTGTTTCACTGCATTGCTTGCCACAGCACCTGTGGGAATACAGAGCCACAACCAGAGACACAGGAAAAACACGTCACCATGATTTCATCACTGCTTATGGACGTGGGATGCAACACACTACACCACAATTCACCAGTGTCTGCTATCTTTATATATCAATGATGACACAACAGGGTGTGTGTTAGACACACCCCAGGTGCGCTGTGTTGGCAAAAGTGCCTTCAGCACTGAAGGGGGGAGGGGTGAGAACACTTTAAAACCTTTCCTGCAGTCTAAAAGCAAAGAGCTCAATTCAGATTTCTCGCTTCCTCATCAGACCACACCAGGCAGGATCAGTGTGTTCCTACAAAGGAGTACTCTACAATTAAACGATGTGGGGGAATTTCTCAGATGGGTTAGTTTTGCATATACCATGACTGTCATGAATGTTACTCTTAAGCCAGAGCATTTGGTGTACGATCTCGCTCTCAGATTTACTGCTAATGTTCAACATTTGGTGACACCAAAGTCCAACATGTATACCACTAGTCAAGCAGAAGAGTCCTTAGTCATCCAACGAGCCCCCCCTATCACCAGGCCCACGAAGGACCAAGATCGCCAGCATTTGCTACTGTGAAATGGAGTGCGGTTCACTGTAAAATCAATATTTACACTGTGTGTGCAGGAGGGCGAGCCATGGGAGGGGCATGGAGATATATATAGAGAGAATTTTTTTTTTGCCTTCTCAGATTCACTACGATTGCAAGATTAAAAACAGAAAAGGTGTTTCCCAGAGACAATATTTGCAGATCAAGTGACACTTTTATTATACTGCTCCGAGCGAGCCAGCAAAAAGCTAAGAATTATGGGAGAGGAAAAACCCAGGTGGATTTTCCAACAAGATCCCAGACCGAAAGGACAGGCTGAATCGGTTTTCATTTGACCTCTCTGCACATGTGGTTCTTGCCTTCTTTCACACATGGATGCCCTGGCACAGACATCCCCATCGGCACAGCGCATCTCTGCTATCTTGGACACAGAAGTGCGAGACTGGCTGGGGGGTGTGTGAGGCACCAAATGACAAATGCCACTTATGTGCGGTGAAAGAGGTGTGTGTAGAGCTGCTTAGCTGGTGTGGATGGGCACGCTGAATAGACCATTGCTTTCACGTGGTTCTATGGAATTTCCCTGGGGTCACCTGCGCCACTATTGGATGGTGACCCCTGTTTCCTCATGAGCAGCAGTATGGGCAAAGTCTTTCCTAATCGGTCCCTAGTGGTGTGGTGTGTGGTCAAAAGTGTTGACTGATGAAAATCACCCAGACAGTAGCTTCACTGTGCACACAATAAACTGAAAACACAAACCTCAGCATGGAGAGGAGGGAGGCAAATGCTCTGCTCCTTTGTTTAGGGTGGACAGCAAGAGGTTGGGGTACAAGCTGCCTGTACTGGGAGGTGGAGGGGTGGGGAGGGGATCTGTGGTTCACAATTACAGTCTGCATGTTACAGAAGAAGTAACAGACAGATTCAATCTGGCATGAGCTGCCTTTTACTTCTTCTCTGCAGGGAATAGATGTGTAAATAGAGCAGACTACAAGCAGAAAGAGGACCACCCCTCCTTGTTACTAGAGTCTACCTGCAAACCTGAAAACTCATCTGCAGCATGGAAGGGTAGAGGAGGAATGAAAGGGTGATGGCTTTGTCAATTTGGGCCCTGCTCACTCATGCACACGGCAACATAGCCGCTGGTGGCAGATAAAGACTGAAATGGTCCATCCAGTCTGCCCAATAATCCGGTTGGGGCTGCAACTGCCGCTCCGCGTCCAAAGTCATTTCGCACGGGCTACATCCCTTTGGGCTACAGAGGCTTCAGGTCCTGCTCGCACCCTCTCTAATACACAGGCGCAGTCACGCATGTCCATCTCCAACATCAAAATTCAGCAAACGTTATTGGCATGACAATTTGTATGTGCTGCCAGAGTTTATACATAAACAGGACACTACTAAGTTGCCCACTGGCAAGATGCAGCTTGTTTTCGTACCTGTATATTTCTAAAAAGAAAACTGCCTGAGGAGTTGCTCTTTGGAAATGTGCTAAAAAGCACTGGAAAATATGCATATATTTGAAAAGTTATTATATACCTTTTCAGCATGTCTCCCACCAGGCCCGTGTTTTGAGTAGCAACACTTCTTGGTGGTAAACTTTCAGTGTGTGGGAGGGGAGGGGAGGGGGCGGGAGGTAAATCTAGTCACCTTACTAGTGTGGCTAGATCATTTTCAAAATCTAATCCAAAGTTGCTAAAAATAAAAAGAGGAAACCTATATTAGCAATAATAAAACACAACTAAATTACAGATAAGCAATAAAATAGATTTCCTGGGTTCTGGGCCATACTGTCCCTAGTCCTGATGCATGTCTTGCCTTGTGGCAGGGTGCAGCTCATTTTGTTTCTCTTTCCCCAGGATTATACAGAGATTTTCCAGCTTCTTTTATGAAAAGCCTCTCTTTTCACTGTCACTTTGGGAATCTGCAGTATCCCCGATGTCTTTGTGGGGGTAATATTCAGCTCGTGGTGGGCACTAACTTTTTTTTAAATGCTGGCTGTTGCCGGTAAAAAATCCAGATATTCCGTGCTGGTATCTGGACAGTGACTAGCGATGAATATCTGGCATTAACCAGACAGTGGCAAATTTTCAGCATTGCACTTAGGATGGCTTTTTTGCTGTCTTCAGTCATGCAGACGCCTAGCTGGATAGTAGCACTGTAAAATCACCACTATCATGCCCTGCTCCGCCCCCTGAACCGCCCCAGAGAGTCCAGATAGTACAGAGGCGGCCTGTAGTGATATTCAGCAGCTGTATTTGCCTGGGGTCCATGGGATTAGCAGATGCTGCTAACTGCATAAGTCCTGCTGAATATCGGGCCCTTTGGGTTTGGCTCAGTACGAGAGGAAATGCATTTCTGTCCCTATTTTTTCAGTATTGCACTACATGCAGAGTCTGGCTTTTTGGAGTTTCCACTTCAAGTTTTGGCTGCATATTTGTAGTTCTAATTTGTCCTGTGTTAGGTGTTTGCATCCATGACCGAGGAGAGGGGTTGGTTAGTGGGTACTTTGGATGCAGGAATCTGTAGAAATCCCGCTTGCTCCATTTCCCCAGTATATCAGCGGTTCTCAAACTGTGGGTCACAACCCCCATGGGGGTCGCCTCACTCCGCCATTAAAAAAAAAAAAAAAACCGCACAAGTTGCTGCCGCTGCCGAGTCCGCTTCTCGGCAGCGGCAAACTCACCGCTTCCCTTCTATTGCAGCTGCGGCTCCCTGCCTCTTAGGGAACCGCGGCTGTGCCTGCGAAACCATTGCGGAGACTTCCTGTCTCTCAATGGGCTCCGTGCAGCATTGCCCCGCCTCCAAAGGAAGTTGTTTACCACTTCTTTTGGAGGCGGGACAATGCTGCAAAGAGCCTGTTTAGAGATAGAAAGGCTCCGCACCGGTTTTACAGGCATAGCCACGGTTCCCTAAGAGACAGGGAGCCGCGGCTGCAGAAGAAGGAGGCAAACATGGGGAGAGGGGAGCAGGGAACCTGCAATGGGGCTGACATGGACAGAGGGGGGGCTGACATGGAGGGAGGGAGGGGGGCTGACATGGATAGATGGAGGGGGCTGACATGGATGGATGGATGGATGGAGGGAGGGGGGAGGGAGGGGGGCTGACATGGACAGAGGAGGCTGACATGGAGGGAGGGAGGGGGCTGATATGGATGGATGGATGGAGGGAGGGGCTGACATGGATGGAGGGGGGGCTGACATGGATGGATGGGTGGAGGGAGGGGGGCTGACATGGACAGGTGGGGCTGACGGAGAGAGGGGGGCTGACATGAATGGAGGGAGGGAGGGGAGGCTGGCATTGATGGATTGATGGATGGAAGGAGAGAGGGAGAGAGGGAGGGAGGGAGGGGGCTGACATGGACAGAGGGGGGACTGACATGGAGGAATGGACGGAGGGAGGGGGGCTGACATGGAGGGAGGGAGGGAGGGAGGGGGGACTGCCAAGGAGGGAGGGAAGAGAGGGGGACATACTGGACAGACGGGGGATAAATGCTGGACAGAGGGGAGAGACAGTGCGGGTTAGGATTATAATGGGCAGATGGGGGGGGGCTAGGACTGGTAATGGGTTGATTAGGGAAGGCTAGGACTGGGAATGGACTGACCAAGGAGGGGTTGGGACTGGTAATGTGCTGATAGGGGGGTAGGACTGGTAATGGACTGATGGGGGCTAGCATTGGAAATGAGCTGATCAGGGAGGCTAGGACTGGTAATGGGCTGATTAGGGGAGCCTAGCACTGATAATGGGGTTGAGGGGGGACTAGCACCAGAAATGAGCTGATTAGGGGAGGCTAGGACTGGTAATGAGCTGATAGGGGAGGTTAGGACTGGAATTGGGCTGATTAGAGGAGGCTAGGACTGGTAATGGGGTTGAGGGGGGACTAGCACTGGAAGCAAGCTGATTGGGGGGCTTCGACTGGGAATGGGCTGATTGTGGGGAGGGGAGGATAGAGCTGCTGGCCCTGGAAGAAAACTGGGGGCTAAGGCTACAAATGGGCTGATACGAGGTGATGGGAGAATGGAACTGGAAGGGAGTGAATCTGGAGGGGCTGCCATGGTATTTGGACTAGAAGGGACTGGTCAGTGGGGAAGGAGGGGGACTGGAAGGGAATGGACACCAGTGGCAGTCATGGGAATGCAAGTTGACATTGGAAGGTACTGGGAGTGAGGACTGGAAAGGGGCTGATACTGGGGAGGGTTACTGGGACTGGAAATAGGCTGATGGAAAGAAGTGAAGAAAACGAAAGAGATAAGAAATGGCAGATGGACCATAGACCACAGAAAGAGAGCTAAGAGAAGACAGGAAAGCAGAAGCCTCAGATCGGGACCAGCATGATCAGAGAATAAATTGGTCAGACAATAAAGGTAGAAAAAATAATTTTATTTCATATTAGTGATTTGACTACAAAATCATCATAATTTTGAAATCAAATATTGTTACTTGTTATTGTGGTTTAAATAAGTATAAATAAAAACATATTGCAAAGGCCTATAATATATTAATAATTCAACAAAAGATTACAGCGACAATGCGTTAACGATAAAGGAAGAAAGACGCATTTGATTTTATCATTGGGGGTCACCACAAGCTGACCAATGGTAAAAGGGGTCATGGTACAAAAAAGGTTGAGAACCACTGGGGTATATTGATGTTCTAGGTGACCTGTTGTCTTTTCATAGGTAGATTTACTGCTGTTGTGGCAGTTAGACAGCAAAACTGCCACATGGAAACAACAAGCAGGGCCTAGGGCGTGTGGTTGTTCTAAAGTGTTTTACGTTGGAAGTTGCAAAACACCTGTTACTATACTGCAGTTGTGCTGCCAGTACCGAGGTGACAACAGACTTTGATGATTATCTTTATACAGTGAGTAGTAAGGGGAAATATCCTAGTTCTGCTCTGAAGCCCCATTAGGGCAATTTCTGTGAACACAGGGGGAGAAGGGAACCAAATGAACTATGGTATCAAATAATTTTGTAAGTCTTTTTCCAATATGTTCTAAGAGACTGTAATACAATGTCTATGTCCCAAATATTTGTTGAAATCATTAATGTTGGCCCCCTGGTGATGGCCCCAACCCCAGAGTTTGATTTTTTGTCCACCCCTCCCCCCCCCCCCCCTTTTTAATGTTACACCGCTTTGACCCGGTGAAAAGCGGGATATAAATACAGCTAAATAAATAAAAATAAAAATAAATAAGAGGGTTGGAACTGGCCAAGGATTTCACTCTCACACAAAGGAATCCTACAGCTTTCTCTTAAGCCAGTTTACAACTCCCAGTGCCGGGCCAAAATATGCATAGTTTAGGGCACACTCAGCTTCTAGGTGATTTAAGGAAAATTGGACTTTAAGTTGGACATTTTTTGGCTTTTCCTAGGAAACCATCATTTTTGTTTCTTTCAGATTCATCAGTAGGATCCCTGATCTCCCCTACACTGTTGAGGATCTCTACAGTAGCGTGGGGCGATCACTTTGTGTAGTTGTTAGAGGATGGAGCTCAGGGCTCAGGCTGCAGCCCCTTCTACTCGTCTTCTCCTGCCTAAAGCTGTCTGGCTGATGATTGCTTATCTTTACCTTATAACTGACAGATGAATACATGGATTTCATTAGACTGGTGATTAGAGCCTGAGTTCAAATCACACTTCTCACAGTCAGAGGCCTTAATATGCATTCACTAAACGTAGCCGCTGCATGGTGACTAAGAACCCCTCCCCACTAGGGGCTGTAAGCACTGCTTCTGCAGTATCCCAGGACAGCCTGGGCTAGGAATCCAAGCCAGTCCTTCCACATAGCAATATACATCAAGGCCAGTGAGCCTATGCGCTGGCTCTAGCAAAACCCTTTATAAAGAAAACATGCAAATATTCTCCCCAAAAGTTTTTTTTAAAATTAATATATACTTGTTAATCAGTCTGTAAGGCAAAAAACGTGGTCCACGGCCTGATGTTTGGGGAGGAACATAAGAACTGCCATAATGGGTCCATGGAGCCCAGAATCCTGTTTCCAACAATAGCCAATCCAGATCACAAGCAATGTTCCCGCTAACCTGCGCTGGGTCCGCCGCCAACATTCCTGCCGGGGGGGGGGGAGGAGGGGATTGCATGCCACAGCACCCTCGCAATGTTCTCTTTAATTTGCGCCGGGTCCTCTGCCGGAATTCCTGCCGGTGGAGGGAGGGGCAGAGAGTTGATCGCTCTGCACCTCCCCCCGCTGGCAGGAATGTTGGCGGCGGACCCAGCGCAGGTTAGCAGGAACATTGGTCACAAGTACCTGTCAGGTTCCCAAAAGTAGCTAGTTCCATGCTACTTAGCCCCAGAGATAAGCAGTGGTTTTCTCTTGGACTATATTAATAACTGTTTCTGGACTTTTTCTCCAGGAATTTGTCCGAACCTTTTCTTAAACTCAGCTTCACTACCTTCTTTTACCACATCTTCCCGCAATGAGTTCCAAAGACTAATTATATGTTGCGAGAAAACATAATCTTCTCCTATCTGTTTGAAATATACTATTTTGTAGTTTCATGGCATGTCCCATAGTCCTTGAACGTTTTGAAAGAGTAAATAATCTAGTCGCACATATCCATTTCACTCTAGACACAACTCGATTGTTTGCTCTTTCAAAAAGTACAAGGAGTCAGACGTCTGTGTAGGCTTTTGCTGATTACTAGGAATCACAGTGCTTTTATTAAAAATTTCACTAATAATGCTCTTTACACAAACACCCCTGCAATTATTTGATTCCGTCCCCTCTGGGTACAGTCAATCACTCTGGGCTCTGCCCTCTGTCGCATACAGACACACCTCTCAATCATATAGACAAGGTCCCCTCCAGGTCTAACAGACGTCCTGAGTTCAGGGTTCTGCTTCTCTATCCCTTCACATGGGCTTTTAGACTTTAGCACTACAGCTGCCAACTTTGGTGGCCCTATTCAAGGTGACTTCATTATGGTGTCATGACTTTAAGCACCAAATTTAATTTTACCTGATTAGAGAGGAAGCAGCTTGCACTTTGCTGCTGATATATGTGAGTGTGTACATAAAAACTGTTACTGTACTTATCTACCACAGTTGAGTGGTCTGTAACTTATACCTTTGCTCTGTTGTCTTTCTCCTTGAAAAGAGTGCAACATTGCAAACGTTGGCTGGACTATAGGAAGACATGAAACTAAAGACAACCTGATGCTATGATAAATCGGATTCACCATTCAAGAGGTTGTCTCAACTTCAATTATTTTTAATGTTTGGATTTTTCACCCACCTTTCCAAATAACGCTCAAAAGGTGGCTTATGTTTTCTAGGGAATTTTTTTTGTGAGAATTTACGTGCGATAAGTACCTTCCCCACATTTTGCACCTCAGCCAACAGAGAATGAGGAAACTTGTCCGAGCTCACAAGGAGCGTCAGTGGGAGACGTGAGGTTTGAATCCCGACTTCTCTGGTTGTCAGCCTGCTGTGCTAACAACTAGATCACTCCTCCCCCTTTCAGGAAAGAGGAAGGGGAGGGATTTTGGAGTTAGCTCATGCCTTTTTCAGGATTAGCTTCTAGTCTCATATAGTAGGTATTTTCCTGTTCCCAGAGGCAGGGCTGGCCCATCCACTAGGCAGGCTAGGTGGCCACCTAGGGTGGTAGTCCTTGGTGGGTGGCACAATGGCATTGTGTCGCTGCTTTGCAGTCCATGGCAGGCCATATGCTTCAGCACACATGGCCTGCCACTTCTGAATTCCTCCAATGCAACTTCCTGTCAGAGGGAGGTCAGAAGTGGCAGGCCATGTGTGCCAAAGCACATGAAGATGCATCATTGGAGGTCAGAAGAGGCAGGTCATGTGTGCCAAAGCATATGGCCTGCCGCGGACTGCAAAGCGGCGGCACAAAGTCATTAGGGTCAGCGGTGGCAGCAGAAGTTTAAAAGCGGCAGCTTTGTGCCACAGCTTTGTTGCCTAGAGCAGGTCATGTGCTTCGGCACATATTTATTTATTTTATTTATTTATATTCTCTTATATACCGCGCTATTCTGCATCAGTGTGGTTTACATTGAACAAACTGAAATTACATTGAACAGGGCATTATAACTTGGAGATAACTATTTTACAGGGAACATGGGCTATGGAGGGTTAAGTGGCTTGCCCAAGACCACAAGGAGCACCTGTGGGACTAGAAACCCCAGTCCTTCCGGCCCAAGGTTGCTGTCCTCTAGAGGGATTTGAACCCCCGACCTTCCGGCCTGAAGTACCTTGCCCCAAGGCCTGCCGCTTCTGACTTCCTCCAATGCAACTTCCTGTCAGAAGTGGTGGGCCATGTGTGCCGAAGCACATGACCTGCCATAAGCAACAAAGCTGTGGCACAAAGCTGCCGCTTTTAAACTTCTGCTGCCACCACTGACCCTCTCAGAAGACGTAATCGGCAGTGATGACAGCAGTAGGGGGTGTGGCTTGGCTTGGTACAGAGGGGAGGGGCAGGAACAGCCGGGGCTCCTGTCTGGGGCAGCAGAAACCCTTGGGCTGGCCCTGCCAAGAAGGCTTAAAATCTAAGTTTGTACTTGAAGCAATGGAGGGATAAGGGACTTGCCCAAGATCACAAAGAGAGGCAGCGAGACTCAAACCCTGCTTCTCTGGTTCTCAACCTGCTGGTCTATTAGGCTATACCCCAAGAGTTGCTTGAAACTGTGTCCCAGATGCTAGTTTTTCAATCCCTGGAGACCACGTAACCCTACTCACTATTCTTTGGACTTGTACCAGAACACTTAGTTTGCAGAATGTCATTACGTCGGCCTGTAACAGTGCATGAAAACCTGTCCGGTATTGGCAAAATGGACAACCCTGCAATGCTTGTTTGTTCCCTATGATTTGTGCTGTTGGGCATCAATATCTCCAAACCTAACTCTAAATGCAGATCTGAAGCACACTGTACAGCACTTGAGCCACCAGCACCACGGAAAACATCACTTCCAGATTTGGTATCTTGTGTTATGTTCTCCTGCTCTTTTATAGGATGAAGATGGGTGAAAGTGTATATATGCCCCTTTTCCATTCTCCCCATCAGTCCATACTCACTCTGTTTGCTTTTGTGCTTATTCAACAAGTGCCGCAGCTCCTGGTCCTGTTTCCCCTGCTCCGGATCACGGATGGAGGACTCCATGGCCAGCTTTTGGGGAAGGGGGAGGAAGAGGGAGAAGGAACAAGACAACATAATTTAGGAAGGAAAGTGACTAACCTCCCTACTCCAGTTCTTCGTACCCCTACCCCCCTTATTACTCCCATTACCCCTCTTCCCATATCTCCTTACCCATGCCTCCACCTAATGCCCTCACTCAATAATCAACCTGTAAATAAGTAAATAGTTCACGGTTAAATTAAGCATGTTCATGTTCAAGAAGTTACTGTTCCATGTACAACAGCTGTGTTACACTGTTATGTTATGCTCCTTGTAAACAGTATTGGATTGTAGAAAGATGGTATATAAAAGAAGTTAAATAAAATAAATAAATAAAGAGGAGCTACACCAATATACGTTTATTACATGTATTTGATACTCCGCTTATGATCAAGGGACCCTAAAGCAGATTACATTAGAAAACAGAATCTGATTGATTTCTCTGACTGGGTGACGAGAGAGTTGGACTGAGGGAGAGCCCTAGATGTGGTGTACTTAGATTTAAATATTGGTAATACTATATTACATATTTCCTAGGTGCTCTCCCCATTAAAGTGGGCCGGTGTAGAGGAGCGCCTTTATGTATTACCTTATTATGGCCTGTCTTGTGATGGTATATTTCTTTATGGCTTTGCATTTTTCAAAACGTTCCTCTCTTTTCTTCACGAGTGTATTATGTGTGCTTGGTTGTAATTGTAATATGCATAAATATAACATAAAATTAATAAAGAAAAGGCAGTGTTCAGTTGAGTTTATCAAAATCTGAGGGTTAGCCTAGGGCGTCCATTACCATGCACAGCCCTGGGATTAATCTCCCAGTAGTGGTGGTAGAGACAGGGACTGTATCCAAATTCAAGAAAGCATGGGACAAACACAGAAGCTATCTAAAGGGAAAAAAAGGGACTATAGAAATTAGTAATTGGCATGCAGGGCAAACTGGTTAGGCCGTATGGTCTTTATCAGACATCATTTTTGTATGTTTCTATAAAGATCATTAAAACAAACTTCTTGTCCCCTGCGTCAGTAGGAGAAGGAGACAAAAAACTACTGTGCAGTCCACAACCAGCCAGTATTTCTATAATAAAGCAAAGTAATAGCAGTTCCCCTCAGAGCTGCAACAGGGCAACACCTCTAAATGGGCAATATACGGTCCACAAAAAAAAACAAGCAATCAACAATCACAGACTTGTGGAATTACTGCTACCAGATTCAAGGCACTGACATTGGGCATCCTGTATGGTGGTTCATTACGCGATCTCTCTTGGGGAGAGGGGGTTGTGGTCTGGTCTGTAGGGTCTCAAAAAAGAAAATCTAATTTCTCCTTCTTCGACCTCTCTCCAGAGCAGTCCAGATGCCTCCCGCATGCTTGTCCCAAAGATCATGTTCTACCATGCTGGCCTCCAGGCTGCCATGACAAACAAAGACTGCAGCGACAACCAGTCATTCCAGTAGACCTCGGAAGAGGAACCACATTTAGATTCCATCCTGGAATCGACCTGCATCCTCGTTGAGAGAATCTGCAACGTTGCTGGCAGTGTTCATCTACGGATAACGTACACTGAAGCAACAGCTTCCTGAATCCAACAGGCAACTTTGATACTGCCTCATTTTCCCTGTCCCCATGGAACAAGGAAAATATATGACCAGATGATGAAATCCTCCATCTATTCAGAGTTCTGTGCAAAAAACTCTTGAATGGTGCAAGGCCACATTGAGGTGCTTCAGACAGTGTCTTCCTTAAACTATTTGGAGCTGGTATCTCCAACAAGACTCATGCCTCGGAATTTCCTTTCTATAGCATTACCCATTGATTGCTGTCTCAAGCTGAATGCCAGTCATAAGAACCTCAACAGCAGCTCCCTCCCAGCTCTCCTCTGCCCCCCAAATCCATTACAAACACGGACATGTGTAAAAATGTCCTTCTGCCAAGGTGCCTTATTTTTTAAAACAAAAATTTGCATGTGCTTAGGACTACTAACCAACAGCAGGGGAGCTTTCAAAATACTTGATGACATCACAGTGTGATCAGACTTCTCTGATATTTCAATTGAACTGGGTCTCTATAGAAAATAAAGAGAAGGTAGTCTAAAACCGGGAATGTCAGGGGCACATGCAGGCTTTACACAAGCCTAGTGGCATCCTGAGCAATCTGGGGAGGGAGAGTCATCAATGGGCTGACTCTCCCTCTGCCAGGAACTAGCTAATAATACAGTCATAAGCTAGTGGCCATGTAAGTGCTCCCGGAGAGCTCCTGCCACCCGCCGCAGCAGCATGGGATTCTAGATTCCCAGGCGATTACCCCTCTTGCTTGCCCCTTCTTGTGCTCTGGGGCATCAGAGAAGAGTCCACTCTGCATATTCTATCCCATATTCTGTCCTGCTCAGGAGAGACACAAATGTTTATGTGCATTAAATGCATCACTACTGGAAATTCAGGGTGCTTTTGGGTTCCTAGGACGTTGCCTTTTCACAGCAGGCTTCAGCATTATGGAATTCCCTCCCTCTGTATCTGAGGAAGGAGAACACCTTCAAAGAGGTTCAAAAAAGCTTTAAAAAACTATTTACTTTCGTTGGTCTATGCAAATTACATTTAGACCGACAGTCTGATGAACTGAGCAGAGAACTGCATGATACCTACAATTTCTCTTCCTTTTCTTCTCCTTCTCTCATATTCTCTACTTTAAATTTTTACAATTTTAAAGATTGTTGGTTTTTTTTAATGAATTCTACTTCTTTTATTATTGTGCATGCCTTGAAAATCATTGTGAAAGGCGGCATACTAAACATAATGTAAAGTCCATTGCCGTAAGCACCATTGCTTTATTCCAAGCCACATGGCAAGGTCACCCAGACAGATTCTATGGACCACAGCGTGTTGAAACCCTCTGGGAGGGGTGACCAAAAAATGAAGACTTTTTAAATCTCTGGACAGAGGAATCTCGTCTCCACTGTGTTAAAAGGCAGCCAGTAATTTGCTTGCAGCTTGCATTCCTGTTAGAAAGTTTTAAAACCAAATGATAAAAATATGTCAGCGTCTTAAGTCAGTGGTGTGCTACATCGCAGCTCTGGGCATTTAGCAGCACCCAGACTCCGGCTCAGCACAAGACCAATCCTGGGGCTTTCATTTATGCATCTTTTCTGCTGCAGCACAGTTTTTTTGAAAATTAATTAAATGCTTCAGGAATCTGCAAACTGCCACTTCTGCAAAGCCTTAAAGTATCCCGTCAAATACACAGAATGCCTCTTTATTAAAGGAAAAAAAACCTTTTTTGGGCACAGCAATCTCCTGCTGTTTCTATGGGCTTTCAGGTCCATCACCATAAGCCAGGGTTTTAGTGCCTGCCTTTATTTTGGAGGGGAAGGGGGGAATATATATATCAGATAAACCACCATTGTATTTAGTTACCCTATTTCTCCAAGTTATACTTCCTGTTAAATGTAATGACCAGACATATGTAAACTGTCGGATGTTTTCTGTTCAATGTAAACCATGCTGATGTCTAATAGTGCAGTATATAAGAATTGTTAATAAATAAATAAATAAAAATAATATAGACTGCCCAACTCAACCTAGAAGTCAGGGTGACATCTTCAGGCATGAAATCTTGGCTCTCTTCAGAGCAAAGGGTGTGCACCCTTAATCTGATTACTAGGTGTCACCACTGAGCAGTGGCCAGGGCTCCCTCTGCCAAATTGCCCAGCACTACTACCAAGTCACTAAATCAGTGGTTCTCAAGCCAGTCCTGGTGACATACCTAGCCAGGGCCATACCGAGTGTAAATCGCGCCCTATGCGACTTGCACATTGGGCATGCGCCCCTCCCCCCTCCGCGGCGGGAGAGAAGAGGCACGCCCGATGTGCAAGTCGCCGGCATGCTAAGCATGCAAGAGCAGGGAGGGACAGATCTGCTTAGCGTGCCGGCGAGAAGGCTTAAGGGGAGCATTTTAGCTGTCTGCTGCTGAGAGAAGAAAAAGTGATGGCAGCAGGCAATGGCAGACAGCTAAAATGCGCCCCTTAAGCCTTTGCGTCCTGTGCGGCCGCGCCACTCGCACAGGGCTAGGTGCGGTCCTGTACCTAGCCACTCCAGTTTTCAGGATAACCACAATGAATATACAAGAGATAGATTCGCGTGCACTGCCTCCATTATATGCAAACCTCTCCCACATATACACTGTGGTTATCCTTAAAATCTGACTGGCTAGGCATGTCCCCTGGAATGGCGAGAGAACCCCTGCATTAGAATGACCTCTAGAGAGACATTTAAAAGCTCCCTAGCCATAGATGCCCTTCCTGGGTCCTTCACTTCTCCTCTACATGTCCTTCATGGCCAATGACTGCTTTTGGGGATCAATGAACTTAGACGTTCAATAAACTGCCAAGTCAATTTGGAGCAGTTCCATTGGGTGCAATACAGGTCATTAAATTCTCTAAAAACTGCCCTATTTCATGGACTGAACTGTTCCAACATTTGCCACCTGTTAAGGATGTGCCTTCACTGCGGTTTAATGTGCTTCCTTTGGGCTCCTAAATTTGCACAAGCACAAATCGCTTGTGCACATGCAGAACTACGAATTAACACATGTGCAACCGATTTGCATTTGTAAAAAGAGGAGGGAAAAAACCCACATGAAAACTGCAAAAAACTTTGTTTAAAATGAAAAAAAAAAGATTAAACTTTTTTGGGACTGTGCACACTCTTATCACATGCTTTCTTCAAAATACAAAAAATGCACTTGTCGATTGAAAGCAAGTTCTGCTACGAGGGGACATGGAATAAGGGTGAAAGGGGATAGATTCAGGAATGATATGCGGAAATATTTCTTTACGGAAAGAGTGGTGGATCCATGGAATAGTCTCCCAATGGAGATGGTAGAGATGAGGACGGTATCTGATTTCAAAAAAACATGGGACAAATACAGAGGATCTCTAAAGAAAAAAAAAGGGGACTGTTGTAGCTGTTGATATGGAAGGACAGACTAGATAGGCCATGTGGTCTTTTTCTGTCATCATTTTTCTCTGTTTCTATGTAACCCTAAAAGCTTACTGTCACACTGATAGCAAAATGTCAACTAGGCTGGGCTGATCCAGTCCTGATTTAGGCCACTGTGTGTGAGGAGATGTAGGCCTGGGCTTTTTAGGAAAATCTGAATATCTCCAGGCAGGCAAAAGGCCAAAACCAGAAATGGATTTGCTTGCATTGGGTGAAATGCAGCCAATGGTATTCTTATTAAAATGGGCATATTTTATCCTTCAATAGCAAGAATCCTCTAGGAATTTATTTATTTATTTAATCTTAAAGGCTTATATACTGCCGATTGCTAAAGTATTCACGGAAGTGTACAAAAATCATAAAATCCAACAACCAATAAACCCACACTAAAACCCAAAAATAAAAAACTCCAACCCCATAAAAAATGCTGCCTGTTGATCCAACCCACTGAATGCCCATCTCAAAGAGAATGCGAACCCACAAGTCACGGAAAAAGTAAGGCCTTTAAAACCTTCCAAAACAATAGTAAATTTGTCTCTTTCTGGAGAGCCACTGGCAAAGAATTCCACAGCGTAGGGAACGCCACCGAGAAAATGCGTATTCACCGCCGCTGTAAGTGTACCTTGGAAGACCTAGGTAGCACTAACCCGCAGTTACTTGACACCTGCAGGCAGGATAGTAATTATTTGCATAAAGTGGATTTTCTGCTTGTGCTAAGGATCTCGGCAAAAGGGCCGCCACTCACAAAAACAGAAAACCCGCCATGGGATTTAAATGGAGGCCGTTATACTATGAAAAGGCTAACCCTGATGGGACAAGCATGAAATGAATGGCAAAATCTCACAGAACTGAAAAGAAAAGAAAACAAGCACAGAGGGTTGCCAGAGGACACATGAAAAACAGTTTGCAAAGAGTAAAAGCACTGGTCTTTTTGCCTCTGGTTGTAGAAAACGTGTCCTGCCTCGTACATACCCGTAGGTGCTGGTGGGCGTAGGCTGCGGGCTGCTGCTGACCGTACTGCTGCTGGTGCAGGCCTGCGAGAAAGAGCTGATGTTGCAGCTGTGTCGTCTGTTTTAGAGCCAGCAAGGTGCTGTCGGAGTCAGACTTCATGCGGAGATCCATGGGGGCAGTCTGTGCTAAGGGCAGGGAGACAGGTGGTGGGGGGGTGGTAGCTGAAAAAAAAAAAGAGAAAAGAATGAGGTTTAGGGGTTAGGTTACGCCATGTTACCAAGGTCAAAGTGTACACTACAAGGAACTATTTCCACCATCACCTTACCCTCTCCCCTCCTCCGGCCCCAACAAGATTTCCCCTTGACATTAACACAAACAGAATCTTCCCGGGATGCTGAAAGCCTGAGGCTGTACTCGCTGGTCGGCCACTGGGATAAAGGTACCTATCGCAATTTCCAGCTGCACTACTTGGATCGTGCCTTGAATATCTGCACAGATCACCCCGGTGTGGCCCATGGGTGGAGCAAGGGCATGTTGCGACTACGCAGGTAAGTGCTGGCACTTATCCGGTCAGCGCAGTATTCAGCCGGTGCCTATCTGGACAAGTGAGCTGCACAAAAAGCAGGCCTAAGCTGTAATCTAGATAAGTGTCAGCTCAATGCTGTGCCGACATTTATCTAGATACTGCCGCTGAATACTCCGCCGATATTTAAGTGCTGTGGCTGACTGCCGTGGCATTTGAATATCAGGCCTGGAGCTTCTAAATTTAAAGAGGAAGTTTAGAAAGGACATGCATGTCCGTCAAATCAGGGTCTCCCTCAGTCCATTCTGCACCCGCTACAGCTCGCGATGAACTCAGCAGCAAGAGTTCTTCAGGGAACATCCAGGAGGGACCACATAAGAACATAAAGATATGCTATACTGGGTCAGACCAAGGTCCATCAAGCCCAGTATTCTGTTTCCAACAGTGGCCAATCTAGGTCATATGTACCTAGCAGTTTCCCCAAGGGACACAGGTTCCACAATGCTTGTATTGGTTCAAGCATTGATATCCTGGGTCCCTTCTTAATAATGGTTTATGGACCTTTCCTCCAGGAACTTGTCCAAACCTTTTTTAAACCCAGCTACACTAACAGCCTTTACTACATCCTCCGGTAACAAATTCCAGAGTTTGATTGCACGTTGAGTGAAAAAATATTTTCTTTTATTAGTCTTAAATAGTTTACCCTGTAGCTTCATTGCATGTCCCCTAGTCTTTCTATATTCTGATAAGGTAAACAATCGATCTACGTTTACCCGTTCCACTCCGTTCATTAAATTATAGACTTCTATCATATCTCCCCTCAGCCGTCTCTTTTCCAGGTTAAAGAGCCCTAACCTTTTTAGCCTTTCTTCATAGGAGTATCCTTCCATCCCCTTTACCATTTTGGTGGCTCTTATTTTTTAATTAATTAATTAATTTATTTACTTCTCTTATATACCACGCTATTAAAATCAGTGCGGTTTACAATTGAACAAAAAAAAAAAAAACATACTGAATGTCACACGACAATTGAGTTTTTACATTGAACATAGACGAGATAACCTGGAGGTAACAGGGGTAACTAATTACAGAGTAATTATTCATGGAGTATGGTGAGAAATTATACATATAGTATGGTGAGAAATTATACATATAGTATAGCTTGGTTTCAACATATTTATAAGAGGTTTAATCAATAAGATGTGTGATCAGTACCAATAATAAATAAGAGAGGGGTTATGGTGGTAGAGCTAGTCATTTTCTTTATGGTGTTGGATTTTGGGTGGGGTGGAGTAGGGTGTAGGATGTGAGGATGGGTGGTTGTTTCTGGGATTGGATTCTGGGTAATGGATGAGGAAAAGGTGTTGTTTGAGGGCTTTTCTAAATGACAATAGGTCTGGGGTGGAACGGAGCTCAGTGGGGAGGGCATTCCAGGTCATGGGTGCAAATAGGGAGAAGGCTCTATTGGCAGTAGCCTTTTTGCACTTAGTTAGAATGTTGGGGATCTCTAGAGTGTCTGCTTGATTAGATCTCCTGATCCTGTTGAACGGCCGTCTTTGAATGAGTTTGCTGATGGGTGAGGTGATCTGGTTCCTTAGGGCTTTGAATGTTAGTACTAGGGACTTATACTGGATTCTAGCCTGAAGTGGAAGCCAGTGGAGATCCATCATGACTGGGGTTATATGTTTAGCTCTTGATGTACCTGCAAGTACCCCTGCTGCAGCATTCATTACAAGGCGAAGAGGTCCTAGGGGCTTGTTTACAAAGCCGCGGTAGTGGTTCGCGATCGCGATCGCAGCCGCGGCTCCGATTACGATCGCAAACCGCTACCGCGGCTTTGCAAACAAGCCCCCTAGTGTTGACTGAGGGAGGCCATGAAGGATAATATTTGTAAAGTCTAGAAGTGGGAGCACCAAGGCTTGGAAGATAGTTCGGTAGTCATTAAAGTCCAATAGGGGGCGCAGGTGACGTAGTATCCGGACCTTATGGTAAATTGCTTTCGTGATGTTCTTCACATGTGTAAACATGTCGAGTCGTTGGTCAAGCGTGATGCCGAGATAGCGGATAGTTGATTTTGCTATCAACTCAATATTGTTTACTTTTAATGTGGGGGGTGGGGAGAACATCTGGTTCTTGGTGAGGAATAAGACATCTGTTTTACTATGGTTGATCCTTAAATTTTGTGTTGTAAGCCATTGTGATACAGCTTTGAAGCAGCTTGATATAGGTGAAAAGTCAGGTTGATCAATCAGGAATGGTGAGTAGATTAGGACGTCGTCTGCGTAGACTAGGCACTGGATGTTGAAGGAGCGGATTAGGGTACAAATTGGTTGCATATATATGTTGAACATTAATGCAGATAGGGATGAACCCTGAGGTACACCTTGATTGAGAGGGAATGGGTCAGAAGTCATGGGACCTGTTCTGACTTGTTGCCATCTGTTAGATAGGTAGGACTTGCACCATGCTATAGCTGAGCCTTGTATTCCTTTCTCCACAAGACGGAGTATCAGTTTCATGGTTGACTGAATCAAAGGCTGCAGCAATATCCATGAAAATGAGGACAAATCCCTAGCGGATGTTATCAAGTCCTGTAACTAGATCATTGAAGAGAGTTGTGAGGATGGTGTCGACACCATGAGCTTCTCTGAAGCCATGTTGAGATGGATCCAGTGGAGCTACATCGTCAATATGTTGTTGGATTTGTCGTTGAACTACCTTTTCAATGATTTTGGCGAGTAGGGGGATGCTTGATATTGGGCGAAAGGATTCAACTTTGGAGGAATCAAGTTTGTTGTTTTTTTAATAATGGGCGGATTGAAGTAAATTTCAGGCTTTGTGGGAAAAATCCTATGGAGAGGGATTGGTTTGTGATTCTGCTTATAGCGGGACTAAGTTCTTGGCATAATTCTTTGATCCAACAAGCTGGACATGGGTCACTAGGGGCAGTGGTAAGATTAATGGATGTGATAATATCTTGTATTTCTTTGTTGGATACTTCGCAAAATTTGAGTAGAGGGGTTTTACATGTAGTAGAGGAGATTGTGCAGGTTGATAACTTGTTGGCTTGGATTATCTTTGATCGTAGGTAGTTTGCATAATCTTGTGGGTGAGGCATAGTTGTTTGGGCGGGAGCTGGGTCACCTGTTAGGGACTTAACTATGCTGAACAGATCATGGGGTTTGTTAAGCGATCGCTTTAGAATATCTGCATGGTATGGTTTTCTTTTTTCCATCGTCATTGCTCGATGAGACTGTAGATAAGAGGTGTATGTACGTAGAGATTCAGGGGACTGGGCGTGGCGCCAGTGTCTCTCTAGTTTACGTAAGTGAAGGAGCGACGCTCTAAGGTCATTGGTGTACCATGGAGCATGTTCTCGCTTCTTGATGTTTATTCTTGTGGTTGGAAGGGAGGCAGCTGATTTAAGGGCGTGGTCCCAGTTGGAAACTAGTTTATCTGGGTCAGATAGTGTGATAATAAGGCGAGGTAAGATTTCCTCAAGGGCTTTATCCTTAACAAAAGGCTTAAAACGTGTAGATAGAGAGCTCGGTGGGGCTTGTGCCTTGATAGTGCTGTTAGTCTGATGGATGGTGGGTATCTGAAATGTGATAAGATCATGATCAGACCAGGGTACTGAAGTTATTGATGTGGCGAAGTGGTGAGCTATATTTGTTGCTATCTGTGGGGCGAAGATCAGGTCAAGTGTGCTTCCCTTGATGTGGGTAGGTGATTCAATAATCTGATTGTATCCCAGATCTTTCATAGCATCAATGAAGGCTGTTGCATGTGCAGTTGTTAGAGAAGGCAGGTTAAAATCTCCCATTATCCAGCTTGGGATACTGGAATTGCAAGCAAGATTGATTATTGTTGGTAATTCGTCTGGTGAGGGTGTTGGAGCTCGATATAAAAGGTTGATAGAGCAGAGTTCATTTGTTATAGTAATCATATCAAGGTGAGTGGTGCTGGATGCATTGCTTGTTTTGAACTGGAGATTGGATTTTGTGAGGATGAGTGTACCTCCTCCTTTTTTATTAGATCTGTGGCAAGTGTGGATGGTGAAGCCAGGTGGTGACATCTGGTGGATGAGAGCATTATCGCAGTCTGATAGCCAAGTTTCAGTTATCATTAGGATATCAAGATTGTGTTGAGATATCAGGTCGTGGACCACTGGCCATTTTGAACGTATAGATCTTGCATTTATAAGTGCACACCTGATTGGGTGTTGGGATTTGTTTTTCTGGCTATGGTCCTTTTTGAGGTTTTGCAATGGGATGTATAGTAGGTGGGGGTGGGTTGTGATGGGTCTTGATGAAGGGTGACGGGGGGTTTCAAACCATTTTCTTCCCGTGTAGTGGAGAATTGGGATGGAGCTGGTGTCAGGGTTAAAGGCGTGAAGAAGGTTGGGGTAGTAGGAGGTAAGGAGGAGTAGGGTTAAGCTAAAGATTGAGTGCATTTTTGGTATTTGAGTGAAGGGTACATATGTGATTGCAAGGTAGGTAGATTTTAAATTTTAAATTTCTCTTTTACTGAAAAATTAATTGCATTTCAAGTGGCTAGACAAATAGGGTCATTGATGCAAAAATGGGCTAATTCCAACTGCTTTTAAACACACGTTTGGTAGCCTGGAGTCTGAGACCCTGTCGGCCATTTTTTCAATTTCAATTTCATTTAATGAATATGATAATAAGATCGTATTGGTAAAAAACACTTTCAAACTTAATTCCAGAGTGACACATTTATTTTGACAAATTCTACTCTGGGAGAAATTGACCAAATTCGAATTTGTGTATCCCATTAGGTCATGACTATCTACATGCTGAGTAATTTTATTCTTTATGATGGTTTCTACCATTTTTCCCGGTACTGATGTCAGGCTCACCGGTCTGTAGTTTCCCAGATCACCCCTGGAACCTTTTTTAAAAATTGGTGTTACATTGGCGATCCTCCAATCTTCAAGTATTAGAGATGATTTTAATGATAGTTCACAGATTACTAATAGCAGGTCTGCAATCTCGTATTTCAGTTCTTTCAACACCCTTGGATGTATACCATCCAGCCCAGGTGATTTGCTACTCTTCAGTTTATCTAATAGTTGTAATACATCTTCCCGATGTATCGATATTTCCTTCATTTCTTCCGCACCTTTAAATACCACTTCAGTCATGGGTAACATCCCTACATCTTCCTCAGTAAAGACTGAAGCAAAGAATTCATTCAGTCTCTCCGCTATCGCCTTGTCGCCTCTTAGTGCTCCTTTAACCACTTTATCATCTAATGGACCAACTGACTCTCTCACAGGTTTTTTGCTATGAATGTATTTGAAAAGGTTTTTACTTCGCGTTTTTGCTTCCGCAGCAAGCTTCTTCTCAAATTCTCCCTTTGCCTGCCTTATCAATGCTTTGCATTTGACTTGCCAGTGCTTGTGCTGTTTCCAGGTTTCGTCATTTGGCTCTTTTTTCCATTTCCTGAAAGATGCTTTTTTGGCAACAACAGCCTCTCTGACCTCACCTTTAAACCATGCTGGCAGTTTTTTGGACTTCCTTCCACTTTTCTTAAAGCGTGGAATACAGCTGGTCTGGGCTTCCAAGATAGGATTTTTCAACAACAGCCAAGCCTGATGTACGTCTTTAACCTTTGCAACTGCTCCTTTTAGTTTTTTCTTGACTGTTTTCCTCATTTTATCATAGTCTCCCTTTCGAAAGTTAAAAGGTAGTATTGTGGATTTCCTTACTATCCCTCCTCCACTAATTAAATCAAAGGCGATCATGCTATGATCACTATTGCCAAGTGGCCCCAACAACCTTATCTCCTGCACTAGATCAGGTGTTCCACTAAGGATTAGGTCTAATATGGCTTCCCCTCTGGTCGGTTCATGAACCAGCTGCTCCAAGAAGCAGTCATTTATTTCATCTAGGAACTTTATCTCCCTAGCATGTCCTGCCGTGACACTGACCCAGTTGATACCGGGGTAGTTGAAATTACCCATTATTATTACTGTGCTGTAACTTTTGTTAGCTTCCTTGATTTCTTTGAGCATTTCATCATCCATTTGGTCATTCTGGCCAGGCGCTCGATAGTACACCCCCACTGCCATTGCCTTCCCCCTTTTACATGGAATTTCAATCCATATAGATTCTACAGCAGATTTTGTTTCCTGTAAAACTTTAATCCTTTCTGACTCAATGCCCTCTCTAACATAGAGAGCAACCCCTCCACCAATTTGATCAGCTCTATCATTACGATATAGTTTGTACCCAGGTATCACAGTGTCCCACTGGTTGTCCTCCTTCCACCATGTCTCTGATATTCCAATCATATCTAACCTTTCATTTAGTGCTATATATTCTAACTCTCCCATCTTATTTTTTAGACTTCTAGCATTTGCATACAAGCATTTTAGAGAATGTATTTTATTCATATTAATTTGGCTATTGTTAGACATGGGTAATTTAGGATATTTAAGCTCTGTCTGCTCCATACTTGAGGGCATTTGGGCTACTTTACTCTTTTATTTATTTTATTTTATTTATTTATAGACTCTTATATACCGCACTATTAGGCATCAGCGCGGTTCACAAAAAACAGTGAGATACACAATTCAACAGTACTTTGTGTTTACAGAAAACAGGAGAATATAACTCGGATAACAGGGTATATAATTAATAAACATAGTCATAATATCATCATGGCTTCAGTTTTGTGTGTATGTGGTCTGTGGGGTATCTGTATTGTATGTGTATGAGTGGAAGGTCTGTGGGTTGGTTGAGATGTCTTTATTGTTTACTGGATAAGATAAAAGGAAGAGGTAGTGTTTCAAAGCTTTGCGAAACTGCAAAAGGTCTGGTATTGCTCGGATGTTTTGAGGGAGGCTATTCCAACACCTTGGTGCACAGAATAAAAAGGCCCTGTCTGAAGTAGTTTTGGTACACTGTGATATTGATTTAGGGACTAACAGAGTATTGAGTGTTACTGACCTTCTGTCTCTATTGAGGGGTGGTGTTTGGATCAAGTCTGATATTGATGAAGATGAGAGTTCTTTGAAGGCTTTGAATGTAATTAGTAAAATTTTGAAAGTGAGTCTACTTTGAATTGGGAGCCAATGAAGATGTTTTAGAATAGGTGAGATATGGTCTTTCCGGGAAGCTCCATGAAGGACTCTAGCTGCAGCATTCATAGCCATTTGAAGTGGGTGTAAGGTGGTTTGTGGAAGACCTTGTAAAATTGAGTTCGCATAATCAAAATGAGGTATGATTAGCGCCTGATAGATGGTTCTAAAATCGTCTGGCTCTAGCAAGGATCGAAGGTGTCTAAGGGAGCGTATTTTGTGATATACTGCTCTTACAATATTACTAATATGTGCTTTCATATCTAATTTCTGGTCTAAAGTGACACCGAGGTATCTGATGGTGGTCTTGGTCTGGAGGTTAGCATCATTCACTTTCAAAAAGGATGGAGCAGTGAAATTTTGGTTACGTGTAATAAATAACACCTCCGTTTTCTTGTGTTGGATCCTTAGATTTTGGGATTGTAGCCAGTTGGATACTTCATGTATGCAGTTAGTTAATGGATTGAGATCAGGGTTCTCAGTTGTAAAAGGAAAATATAAAAGTACATCATCCGCGTATATCATGCAGTTAACTCTAAAGGATCGAATCAGGTTACAGATAGGCTGCATGTATATATTAAACATAAGGGCGGAAAGGGATGAGCCTTGAGGGACCCCTTGTTTTTGATGAAACTGATCTGATGAAGTATCGTTGGATCGTACTTGTTGCCATCTGTCAGAAAGGTAGGATCTACACCACTCAAGTGCTTTATCAGTAATTCCCTTCCCTTTGAGACGCTCAAGGAGGCGTTCATGGCTAACAGAATCAAAAGCGGCTGCGATATCAAGAAAAACAAGGACGAACCCTTGGCGGATGTTATCAATTCCTGATAATAAGCTGCTGAACAGAGTAGTTAGAAGAGTTTCCACACCGTGGAATTCTCTGAAACCGTGCTGGCATGAGTCCAGTGGGGCGTTAAGATCTATATGATCCTGAATTTGTTTTTGTACTTCTTTTTCCAAACTTTTTGCTAGTAATGGAATACTTGAAATAGGTCTATATGATTCTGGTTTAAGAGGGTCAAGTTTGTTGTTTTTTAGTAATGGCCTTATGGATGTTTGCTTAAGGGTACGAGGGAAAGTTCCTGTTGTAAATAATTGAATCATGAGTCTGGATATGATGGGACTGAGATCTGCTCGTGGAACCTCTCTGCTTTTGGTAGTATCCTTCAAAGATACATTCTTCCGAACCATCCGCTCTTGGGCGACTGTCGGTTTTCCCCTAATATCTAGTTTAAAAGCTGCTCTATCTCCTTTTTAAAGGTTAATGCCAGCAGCCCATCCTGAAACAGCTTCACTGGCTCCCCATTCAAGGCAGGCTCACATTCAAAACCTTACTGCTGACTTTCAAAGCCATCAATGGGCTCTCCTCCTCATCCCTAACAGAGCTCATAAAGAGCAACCCCCCTACCAGATCCAGAAGAGCAGCAGCGGTCAATACACTAATAATCCCGAAAGAGATAACCCAGTCCACCCAGGCAACAGTAAACAGAGCTTTCAAATTCTGTGCACCAAAATGCTGGAACACCCTCCCACCTAGCATCCGGGCAATCCCCGACTTAGACCAGTTTAGGAAAGCGTTAAAACATCACCTCTTCCTCTTGTATTACCCAGAAGAATGTACCACCACAGCCCCAGCAACTAGCTAGCTGATACAGTACAATGAATCCTCTATATTAGTTTGTCAAGATGTAAATAGTTACCCAGGTTTGACCCAAGTTCATGTACCAGTTCATTGTAAACACAGCTACAGAAATGTGTAAGTTTTGATGTTCTATGTAAACCGCACTGATGCGGAATAGCGTGGTATATAAGAGAATGTAAATAAATAAATAAATAAATAAATCCAGGATGAAATGTGCAAAAAACACCAGGGACATCTATGTCTCTGACCAATTTTAGTACTACTACTACTACTGAACATTTGTATAGCACTACAAATCGTACACAGTGCTGCACAGACATGTAAGAGACAGTCCCTGCTCATCAGAGCTTACAATCTAGTCAAGACAAACATAGAAGGTGTAGGCAGGGATAAAGCAAGGGGAAAGAAAAAGGAGATCAAGTGAGTCAAGATCCAAAAGCAGCAGACGTGGACGTTCCCCTCAGGAAAGCATGGAGCGGGGATGTTCATGCCATGCAAGCTAGCATAAGAGGATGTCCATCGGCCTAGCAAAACCCAAAATACGAGTCCCTTGTCCTCATCAGTGATTGTCGACATAGTGTACAATAAAAGGGTATTAGTTCAGCTCCTTCTCCACACCCTCCAGACATATGCCTGACAAACCAATCACTTTTCACATGTCTATGCATGCCTGGAGCAGGTGTAACCTTAGGTGTGACTCCGGACAGCCAGGACATTTCTGAGATCAGGCAGGGACCTCACAGTTCTTGGAGCACCCTGGCCATGCTTCTGCCATGCCCCCATTCAGATTAGGACACCCTCATACTGGGGACGTCCACAGACCTGGCTTCTAAAATGACTCTGGAGAGGTCTCTGTGCTTCGAACGCCTCTATGCCCATTTTCAACTCTAAAGCACAAATACGGTCTCCAAAATAACCCACCATAAGCTCACAAGTTAGGCCCTTAAATTTGTGCCCTATCTTCAGTCAAACTCAGGAGCCTAAATTTTCAGCTGACAATTCATCTTACTTTAGGAGCTTAAATATTATGCCTATGGACCAGCTATTTAAGTTTGTGAGTTCTGCTCCGAAAATGGCTTCTTTGAAAATTTACTAGGACTGAGTGCCTAAATGTATTCTAGAAATTTCACTAAACTCTTGAATTTAGGAGCATAAAAAGTGGGTGGCAACAGGGTGGATTTAAAGTGGGGAAAATGTTAAAGAGCTTGGCAATGATTTTAGGAGCCTATTTAGAAGCCTGGGGGTCCATATTGGAAACCCTTAGCCAGCCGGCCAAACTCCGGCAGGACCATGATATTGAGCAGCACTATCCAGATAGTGCCACTGAGCATCTCCACAGACCGTCCATCAGTGCAGAGGCGGTATGTGGGCAGAAGGGAGGGATGGTCCTGGCGCTAACCAGGACCACAGCTGGCCACCGCGGCATTTAAATATCAGCATTCTTGCTCATCAGTAAGCTAATTCTCAGTTAGGAGCATAAATCTTTTGACTATCTGGCCCTTAAAATGTTATAAGCAGTAGTGCTGCTCGCATCCGATCAATAAAGGCCACTGTACGGCAGATTTAGCTGCAAGAGCCCCTCGGCAACCATCCTGAAGGTGGCCATGATTTTAGAATAAGGTGTATGTCCTTTATTCCCCACCCCCTAAAACAAACTACATTTGGACTACAATAGTTACAGACCTAGAAAAATACCATCCAAAGAAGCAGAGACCATACCAGAGCCAAGAAGCAAAACTGATCTATGGAGGACGCCTGGTTTGGTATTGCTGCTCTAAGAGATTCCATGACTTTGATATGTGAACTTCGTAAATACCCAGACCAAACTGAGGATATGTCCTTCATACAAATATGTCCTGAATACAGAGCATCTGGGTCATTTCTTTGGACTTCTTACTCTCCCTTCCTGATCTGCAAACCACGAGGCTGCAGGAGGAGGGGCACATGACAAGCTAAACTCATGTTCCCAGCATGCCCAGGGCAACAGGCAAAGTACAGGACATCTGTACTCTGACAGATTTCATCCTGCCTTCATGCCACCAGCTTCTATGGTCACGAGAAATCAATTCAAAAAGTAAAGGGGGTGAAGAGAGAA
This sequence comes from Ichthyophis bannanicus, assembly GCA_033557465.1. Classification (NCBI taxonomy): domain Eukaryota; kingdom Metazoa; phylum Chordata; class Amphibia; order Gymnophiona; family Ichthyophiidae; genus Ichthyophis; species Ichthyophis bannanicus. Next base: position 733,709,320 of record CM066033.1, on the reverse strand, counting down.
AGTGTTAAGGGGTAAATTATGAAATAAGCTAAGTGGCAATGTAAGCATAGACGTCAGTCCACATAAACCAAGTTGGTTTTCAAACACAAAGAACTTATGCGTTATTTCAAGATCAGGTTGATATATGAATCAGAAGTACACGCATTAAGGCATCCCAAATGAAGGTGTAAAGTAAGCACATACATTTTTGAACATTTAAATGTATTTATTCATTTTCAAGCAGACATCTGAAATGCCTCCCAGTCCTCCCCTTTAATGCAGCTAACAGCATGCATGCAAAACACACCCAATATTCTAGCCACTTCTGTTTTTTGCCCACACAGATGCCAGTTAAACCTTTGGAACCTATACCCATCCGGCTGTGGACAAACTTCAGAATTCTGAAGGCAATTCTTCCCAGCCTGCCTCAAGCCTGGAAAAATATCAAGATCACTGCGGCAACCACAAAAAACACTGGTTTGGAACAAACCAGCATTACAAATTCACTTCATTACATAGATAGATTTAAATCTTTCTTTTTAATAGATATGATCACCCATGTTTCTATGTGCTGATCTTCAAGAAGATTTAGCATCAAAGTGTTTGGCTGTTCCTTGTGCTCACTAACCACATTCCTTAAGAATCTCATTACACACACGCTCCCGTTCCAGACCTCAGCTCCAGCCACCTAAACAGACCCTAAACCTCCATATACTTCCAAAGGCTCTTTACAAAATATTCCAGACTAGGCAGCCTTATTTTAGGTCCTAGCAGACTCCTCCCTTGCAAGACTTCCCACTACTCACAGGTTCTATGTCGTCACACACTGTCCCCTTCCAGGGCTCCCCACTGCTCTCGGGTTCTAGATCGTCACACACACTACTCCCTCCAGGGTTCCCCACTGCTTTCGGGTTCTAGATCATCACACACACTGCTCCCTCCAGGGCTTCCCACTGCTCTCGGGTTCTAGATCGTCACATACACTGCTCCCTCCAGGGCTCCCCACTGCTTTCGGGTTCTAGATCATCACACACACTGCTCCCTCCAGGGCTCCCCACTGCTCTCGGGTTCTAGATCAACACACACACTGTCCCTTCCAGGGCTCCCCACTGCTCTCGGGTTCTATATCATCACACACACTGTCCCTTCCGGGGCTCCCCACTGCTCTCAGGTTCTAGATCGTCACACACACTGTCCCCTCCAGGGCTTCCTGCTGCTCTCTGGCCCTGTGAAAGTTGATAAAAAGAACCATTGTTTCCCCTTAACACAGTAAACTAAAAGGCTGCTCTACTTACCAAAAGGTCAGTTTTAACTGTCAGAATATGTGTGACTATTTTCTATTTGTTCAATGCTTGTTCAAAAAAAATCACTTTTTATTATAGGAATGATTCCTTCTGGATCTAATTTAGGGTTGAGATCCGAGTGTAGGTAATCAGCCAAGGCTGGTCCCTTCCTGCTGAGATCAAGATTATATATAATATGGAAGGATTAACACCCTCTCACCCAGTTCTACACTGTGGACAACTTCCAGAACTGAAAATTAAATCTATTTTACCCTCCCTTCTCACCACCAAAAAAATACCAATCACGGAGTGCAGCCAAGCAAATGCATACACATATATAAATAAGCAGGCAAGCAGCAAATCTAGATCCAAAACAGAATAGGCAAAGAAAATCACTGGAAGCATGAACAGAATGCTGACGTTTGAAGATCGTTTCCACGACCAAGCTTCTCTGGAATGGAAACTGTGGTACCCAAGTGGCCTGCCACCATGCCTGGCTGCACAATCAGCTAGGGCCTTTAAGTCAATAGATTTCCTCCTGGGGCCTTTCCACTCCCCCCCCACCCGCACCACAGCGAGAGCGAGGCTGACAAAACACACATCCCTGACCTTCTGCCATGCAATGAGAAACACATTCTGGGATTAGCCATGGAAGGTTTGCCAAGAGTCACAACACATACTTACGTACACACACAAACGAGCACACTCAAATTCTGAGAGCTCAAACAAACATGTGGTTGTACTTAAAAAAATTGCCATATGAAAATAAATGCAGAGCATTTACGTCACTGAAGAGAACGACACAAGAAAAATGCCAGGGATGGCTCAGCTGCCTTTTATTCTGTCCTTCCAAAAAGAATTACTCCAGCTGGGATAAAAAAAGAGCCATTCCTCCCCGACCCCACTGGGAGAACACCATGTTCTCAGTTGTTGTCAAGGCTATTCAACTTTATTACACCCATGTTGTAGTAGTGCCCAGAAAAAAAAAAGGTAGTTTAGTACAGCATTAGTATGACTCTGCAGGCCGCAGACCCCCCTCCCCCAACTTCCTTGAGCATGCTGGTCTAAGTCACTATGCTAGTGACCTCCGTCTAGGGCACAGCATAATGGCCAACCAAAACCTCAATGAGATGACCCTTAAAAAGGACTCAAGGAATGTGACAATCTGATTGGTCACGTGCACTTACAGAGCAATTTTATAATCTCCAGCGTACTTTACTTTATAAGATAGGGATGTGATGATTAATCTTAACCTCGTTGCGACAGTTATGCCTGCTCTAGAACCTTCAGAAACACATGTAAAGTTTGAATATTTTATAACTTAACAAATGTACATTTAGGTCCTGCCTATGCTCTGTCCCTGTGCACATCCAAACTGAACTTACACGTGCTGGGACTTGTGCACATGCTTGCAGGATACTGACTGTGTAAAGTGTATGTATCAGTGCCCTTTCACACACCTAAGCCCTTTAAACTCGTGACTTAACACGTGCTACTGGCATGCAACCTTCCACATGTCCCTTATAAAATTACCTCCACGGTGCCCACTATTATCCGTGGCCAATTAAAAGGTGAGAGCACAAATCTGTCCCAGGTAAGACTTGAACCCACAGCATCAGCTGTACCTAAATAGCAGTATCAGCAAAGAGAGCGTTCAGAATCCAAGCAGTGGCTCAAATGCCAAGTACTGCACACTGCCACGAGGTAGGACCCCGAGTCGTGCCTTCTGTTCACTAGCTGAGCAGGAACAGAGGATGCGCTGGGTGAGGGAGTGGTGGTCAGTGCTCAAGGGTGGCAGTGGCTGGATGCAGGGTCTATGGTGGCAGTGTTCCGGAAGGAGCCTGGGCACATGGGCATCTGGCAAAGGACCATCACTGCAATGACCAGATACTGAAGGAGGAGGAGGGGGACACGTAAAGAAACAAGATACAGAATTCTCTAGAAGTTGGAAACTAACATTCATGGTGACAAATGTCAGCCTTGAACCCAGATCTACCAAGGATCATTTACGCTTTCTTATGAATGAATTAAAATCAGAAATGTGCAAGGCTAAAGTTCTTAAAACACCTTATTACTACTTAGGATCTGTATGGTGACATTTTACTTACTAGTTAATGTCCTTTCCTTGAGTCCTGCTAGACCTGTCCATACAAGTGGGTTTCCTTCCCCTACCAGCAGATTGGTGGAGACAAAGAACCAATGAAAAGCCCAGGTTTCAATGACATCACGCCCAAGTCTCTATCTGCCTCAGCCACTAAAGGTCTCTCTTCAGTATCGGTCCAAAAGCATATGGGAAAATATGGCAAGCCTCATACAACCTCAATGTGGGCAACAATGAGCAAAGAAACAGTAGAGAACTATGTACAGGAAAGCCTAAACAGAAGGCTGTCAGTAGAAGATGGACCTGCAGAGCCAAGTATATAAATCATAGCAGACCCCAGGGTAACGCCACAGAAGAACAAAACCAACACCTAGATATCTTTCTGTTTGACTATATCCTGGAATGCAAAGAACCGATTCCGGATACTTTCGTCATCTCCCCTTTAAGTCAATAGTCCAGACAAGTCAACAGTCCAGACAAGTGGAATGTGCTAAAGCTACAACTCCACTGAGCAGGAAGATGATACAGCAGCTTGCAAAACCCTTGAGCCAAAGGCCGTGTATATCTTTGTGTGGACATCCAAGCGGTAATGCTTGAAAGAAAAGTGGAAAGTGATGCTCATGTTGCTGCTCAACAAATGTCTGCAGGGGTATACCGAGCTCCGCTCCACCTGTGAGGATGCCTGCGCTCGGGTAGAATGGGTGCACAAACCCTCCAGAACCAGCCAGTTCTGTTAGATACGCTGAGGCAAAGGTCTCCTTAATCCAGTGCCCCAAAATCGACTTTGCTGGCCCACGCAAGGGTTATGCGGCGGCTAACAGCGTAAAAAGGAATTCGTAACATCCAAGTACCAGAACCGCACCCTCTGGACATCCACAAGGTGAAGATCCTTATCCTTCCCCTGACACTGCTCCTGAGAGAAGGAAAACAGGCAGACCATTTGGTTCATGTGAAAGGAAGAAAGTACCTTAGGCAAGAAGGACAGGCCGAATGGAAATGGCCTCCTTTAAAAAGGACAGAGAAAGATCTCGGTAAGACAGAGCCTGCAGCTTGAAAATCTGCCTTGCAGAACAAATCAAGACCGTCTCGAGCATCAAATGCTTCAAAGTAATGTTCTTCAATGACTCAAAGGGCGCTGTCATCAGGGCCCCAAGCACTAGACACAGATCTCAGGAAGGGATCACATACCGGAAGGGAAGGCGCAGACGCCGAACCCCCTGGCGAAAGCATAAGACATCCATGTGCAAGGCTAGAGACTTAACAGCCACTGAACCTCGAAAACAGCCCAAGGCTGCCACCTGGACTTTCAGGGAGCTAAGGGAAAAGGCCCTTCTCCAATCCATCCTATAGAAGGCTAACAGAGATGGCACCTTGGCTGCCTCAGGAGACAACTGCCGAGTGCCGAAACCATTGCTCAAGAGGCACCAGATCCACACATATGCTAGCTTGGTAGACCTCCTCCAGGCTCCAAGCAGAATGGAGACCAACGCTGAAGAGTAGCTCTCACATGCTAGCCATCTCTTCAAGAGCCAAGCCATAAGTGAGAAGGGAACCAGGTCCTTCAGGACGATCACTCCCTGTCGCAATAGGGCCTGAGACAAAGGCAACGGAAGAGGAGGCACCTGTGTGAATCGCATTAGGTCTTCGAACCATGCTCTCCTTGGCCAATCCGGCACAACTAGAACAATCCTGCCTGGGTGGCGTTCTATATGCCAAATCACATGCCACTCCAGGGGCCAAGGAGGACACACATACAGCAGGCTGACTTGACCAAGACTGGGTCAGGGTGCTGAAGCCCTCAGACCCTGCCTCCGTGTGGTGACTGAAGAAGCAGAAAACTTAGGTACTGGGGCAGGTCACCATCAGATCTATTATGGGCAACCTCAGTGGCGCAGAATCAACTGAAACACCTCCTGACTCAACTCCCACTCTTGAGAATCCAGAGATTGACAGCTGAGGAAGTCCGCTTCCACAGTGTCCACCTCGGCAAGGTACTGTCAACAAGGCTAGGAGGATCTTCTCTGCCCAGGCAAAAGGAGAGCCATCTCCAGAGCTACTCCAGCACTCCTCATGCCACCTTGCCCATTGACATAAGCCACTGCTGCAGCATTGTCTGAAAAAACTCGAACCACTAGGCCCTCAACCAGGGGTTGGAAACGTACCAGATGGACCAACTTGATAGACCATACTGCTTCCCTGCGGTTCCAAAGGCCTTGGGCCATACAATGTTGGCAATGGGCTCCCCAGCCCGAGAGATTGGCATCCATTGTTAGCAAAATCCAGGAGAAATCATCCAGTGGCACGCCCTTTCTGGGCTGCTGCCATTACAGTAATCTGGTCATCACCATTATCGGGAGCAACTCAAACTCATAAGAAAACTCTGGGACCACCAAGTCCATAAGGACTACTGGAGAGGCCATATGCGAGCACATACCCACAGCACCATCCCTGTGGTCATCGCCATCAATCCGAGGAACTGAACATAATCCCAGACTCCAGGAGCCTGCTGCACACATAATAGCACCAGGCAAGCCAAGTGTCTTTTGACCTCTGGCAGGAAACTTCCCATTTGAGAATCAAAACATGCTCCCAGAAACTCCAGGGACTGGGAGGCAACAGCTGGCTCTTTCCCCGACTGATCACCCAGCCGAGGCTTTCCATAAGGACACCACCTGAGATGCCTCTGAAAAGGGAACAAACCTGGAAGAGTCAGTTGTTCAGATATGGATGGACACAGATCCCTTGGTGCTACAACACTGCCACTGCCACCACCAAGACCTTGGAGAATATCCTTGGAGAGGTGGAGAGCCCAAAATGGAGGGTGGCAAATTGATAGTGAGAGCCAAGTATGGCAAAATGCAGATACCTTTGCTAATCTGCCCAGATTGGGATATGAAAATATGCTCTGCCAGATCCAGAGAAGCCAAGAAGTCCCCTTGGTGCACTGCCTGAATCACAGAGCGCAAGGTTTCCATCCAGAAGCGCAGGATGCGCAAGTGCACGTTGACCCTCTTGAGGTCCAGAATGGGCCGGAAGGAAATGGACAACACAAAATAGATGGAGTATATGCTCTTGTCCCACTTGTCCGGAGAGAGAGGCACCATCGTCTTTAGGCGGCCCACACAGCAGCACCTTTGATCGCAGACTCGCAAGGGGAGATGACGAAAGTATCCGGAATCGGTTCTTTGCATTCCAGGATATAGTCAAACAGAAAGATATCTAGCACCCAGCAATCCTTGGTAACCTGGACCCATTCCTGAAAGAAAAGGCAAAGCCTGCCTCCAACCAGAGGAATTGAGGAATGGACCCCCAAACCTTCATTGGGCAGCCCAAGAGGGGCCTCCTCTGGAGGGCATGAAGTCCCTGTGCCCATGTGCTCCACGAAAGGGCTGAGAACGAGCCCCAAGTCCATAAGTGGAAGAAGGGCCCTCCAGGCAGTAGTGATGGAATTCCTGAGACCCCCGGGAGTCCGACCAGCACTCCCACAAGGAGCGGACAGAGGCTGATGGAAAAGGAGTTCCTGCTCGCTACACAGGCCCCTTGGAAGAGGAGTCCACTGCCCCATGTCAAAGCCAAGCCAATGCCATGTGACCATCAACAGGGCACAATCCTTGGCCGCTAGATGTACCAGGTCATACATGGCATCAGAAAGGAAGGCTGTAACTGACTCCAAAAGAGGGGTAGAAACATCCAGCGGAAGAGTGAATCCACTGTGGCAGGGCCTGAAATATCAGGTCTGCACATACCACCAACTGAAGAATAGCAGCTGCCACAGCAAATTGGTTCTTCGACACAGATCCACTTTTTAGTCCAGAGTATCTTTCAAGGCCAATCCGCCTTCCACAGGAATGGTGGTCCATCTGGTAACTGCTGTGACCTGCTCATCCACCTTGGAAATATCAACCTATACAATGCACTCCCTTCTCTGGGAGAGTGTGCATCTTCTTATACACCCATAGCCCCTTAGGCGGGGAGTTGGGGGGAATCCAACTCCAACCAGAACAGGCCCTTGAGCACCTCCAGGAATGGAGACAGTAGTGATTTCCACATCCCTTGCAGGAGTGGATGCCTCTTTGGTTCCTGCTCAGTGTCTGGAGCATCTGCCAAGCTCAAGATGGATAAGATCATGGGATCAATGCTTTCAGTTCCTACTCCATGAACAGGTGGATAACATCGGCCTCCTCCCAAGCCTCTGAAGGTAAGAGTACTTTCTCAATCCAAGTCACAGTCCAAATCTCAGACAGATCCCAGCTGACACCCATCTCCAGGGGGTGCCCTCTGCTAGAGACGTTTAATCATCAATCAAACAGGGCTTCCACTATTAGCTTGCCCCTCACTGCACTCGGATGAAACCAAAGGCCGCAAGGTCTGAATTTCCATGCCAGAATGACCAGGCCTGCTGTAAAAGGAAAAGAATCCTGGGGAGGACAATCTAGACTCCATAAGCTCTCCTTGTGGAAATGACCCCAGTCACTAGGGGGCATAGTCGCTGCCGATCCCCTAGAGCAGGGGTTCTCAACCCTGTCCTCGGGACCCACATAGCCAGTCGGGTTTTCAAGATAACCACAATGAATATGTATGAGAGAAATTTGCATACACTGCCTCCATTATATGCCAATCTCTCCCATGCATATTCATTGTGGTTATCCTGAAAACCCGACTGGCTAGGTGGGTCCCGAGGACAGGGTTGAGAACCCCTGCCCTAGAGGATAGGGAGAGGAGCACAGCATGGTTGCTGGAGCCTCCGGCCGGCTGAATATCCTTACCCTTAGCGCCATCTGCCACTTCTTGCCCTGAGGCAGGCAAGGACGGACTAACAACCTCCCCTTCTAGGGACGATTCAGAAGCAGCCACATAAGAAGGGCAGAGTACAGAAGTCAGAGAAGAGGCATCTCACTTGCCACAGGCCAAACATTTCCTGGAAGAAGACACAGTTAAGGTAAGTATCACAACAGTGGGCAGCAAGGCCACAGCAGCTTGAAGGCACGCGTTAACTGTGCTTTTATTGCAACATGCACTATAGGTGCTAGGGTAGGAATGCGCGTTGGAGCTGCTTGTGGAGAACACGCACAAGGACCATGTGGCTGTTAAGCACACAATATTAAAAACGCTTCTAGTATGTGCAGAAAATGGCGGGAAACCCTCATACAGCACCAATGGTCACCAGCAGTCCACTCTGAATTACCCCCAACAAGGATAATGATGAGATCAAACCTTGGTACTCACCCCCTGAGAGACCCAGATAGAGGATCCGTGCCAGGCTCAGCTCTACTCCCCTGAAACCATTTCTCTGGCTTTGCAGCAGTGCATTTAAGGTGGCTGGCAAGCATATTCCTCTGATCCTTCTGCAATCTTTGGGAGAGAGTGGGGGGGTGGGGGGATAGAGAAGGAGAGAGGGGATGTTGAGGTTGTTCAAGGCTGCTGAATTCTTCCATACTTCCAGATCCTTCCAATTTTCTGGCTGCTCAAGAGGCTCTTATCCAGGGTAAGAGCGTGGAGCTGAACCGATTTTCCCTCCCCCTGTGGCTACCAAAAACCCCGCAGTCTAGTGGAGTCTCCCACGTCACAAGTAAAAGTGTCAGCCTCAAAGTGGTGGTTCACAAGCATTTTTTTATCAATCTTTTCCTCTCAATTCTTGAGCTTTTCTTCAGAGAGGAGAAAATCCATCCACCATCTGCTGGAGAGAAAGAAATACTAAAGGGACCTCTGATAGCTGAGGCAAATAGAGGCATGGGAGTGATGTCACTGAAACCTTGGTTCTTTGTCTCCAGCAATCTGCTGGTAGTATAAATAAAGCAATACATGTGATGGATGAATACAGCACAGCCAGCTGAAGAGCATGGCCATTGTGAAGGGGGGGTAAGACTGGTCATCACCCACGCCACAAAGTTGGCAGCAGGAGAGGGTAGGAGGACCACCACCATAAACAAGAGGGGTGAACTAGGCACTGCCGTATATTCCCCTGCACTGCACTCCTAACCCTCTAACCCAAGCACCCACATCCTCCCTGGGATAACTACTAGCAGCTCAACCTGCCCCAATACAGGGGCAACCATAAGAGCATACAGCCACCCAGGAAACAGCAGTCCCAAAAGTCCTGACCAGCAATGCTATAGCCAGAGCACATGGTAATAATTCACCTTCTGTGTGGGGAAAAGGTGAGGTGCCCCTGTAGGTGGAGAAAAGGCCACACCAAAAGCAACTCTTTCCAGGAGTGCTGTTTTCAGGTGTCACACTGACCAGGGTTGGGGTAAGGATATGAGGCACCCTAGGCAAACCTGATTTCCAGTGCCGCCCCTGCTCCAGCTCCCCTGTCCACTGCCGCTACCGTCACCCCTCTCCAGGACATGCAGTGGAAGCAATACATTTCAAAAGGCACCGCGGCACAGGAATTACCTTCTCCTCTGGGCCATGGGGCCATTTGTGCAGCAGCCTGAAAGAGGAGGTAATTCCGGTGCCGCGATGCCTTTTGAAATTTATTGCTTCCACTACATGTTCCAGAGATGGCAGAGGTGGAAATGAGTGCCCGCTGAGCACTGGCACTCTAGGTGACTGCCTAGTTCATCTAATGGTCACGCCAGCCCAGACACTGACACAGACATGATTAAAGGATGCACAAGTCATGGACAGACAAAAAGGTGATGTCAGAAAAAGCCAATTTTTAAAAAGAGGAGGAGGAGGAGTGATGTAAGATATATGCCTTTTATTCTGAGTAAATTGTATAGTTTTCATGCTTGCCCACTTAAATGAGCCAAAAAGAAAGAAAGAAATTGTGTAAAACATTTTTTTATTGAACATGCAACTTTCGCTTACTTAGTATGCAAGTTGCCTCATATATAGGCCGAGAACCCCGAGATGCCACTCAGGGATATTTTGCTGTCCTTACATTATGCATCAGTATTTACTTATGAACAGATTTGGTCTGAACCAGGATGGCCAAAGGTCTATGAAATCCAGCATCCCGTTTCAAACAGTGGCCAGTCCAGTACCTGGCACAATCCCAAAAGTAGCCATATTCCACGATACCTACCTCCCCGTGGCTTCCTCCAGGTCTACCTTAATAACGGTTTATGAACTTTTCTTTCAGGAATTAGTCCAAACCTTTTTTTAAACCCGATTACACTAAACAGCTTTTACCACATCCTCTAGCAACAAATTCCAGAACTTAATTACATGTTGAGTGAAAAAATATTTTCTCCAATTTGTCTTAACTGCACTACTTAGTAACTTCATTGCATATCTCCTAGTCTTTGTACTTTCTGAAAGAGTAAACAATTGATTTGCGTGTTCCTCTTCTAATCCACTCAGGATTTCATAGACCTCTATCATACGACCCTTCCGCCATCTCTTCTCCAAGCTGAAGAGCCCTAGCTTCCTTAGCCTTCCCTCCCAAGGAAGTCCTTCTATCCCTTTCACCATTTTGGTCATCTCTCTCTGCACATTTTCTAATTCCCCGCAACTGCTCCACCACCCCACAAACTGTCCCCAACCCCTATTACTATTAATCATGTGTACAGCACTACAAGGCATGCGCAGCGCTATACCTATAGATGTAAGGCACAGTCCCTGCTCATCAGAGCTTACAATCTAATTAGGAAAAAACACATAACAAAACTGGGGACTAGAGTATGGCAAGATACAGATAAGTAGTGGACAAGGGAGTCAGGGGCATCAGGATCTAAAAGCGGCTTCAAAGAGGTGGGTTTTAGCCTGGATTTGAACAGGGCCAGAGAAGGAGCCCGATGCACAGATTCAGGTAGTTTGTTCCAGGGATAAGGAGCAGCATGATGGATTAATGACGTCTGGAGCTGGATAGTGGAAGAGAAGAGCACAGATAATAGGGATCTGCCAGAGGAGCGGAGTTCCCGAGGAGGGGTGTAGAGCGAGATAAGAGAGGAAAGGTAGTGAGGAGCCGCAGAATGAATGCACTTGTAGGTGAGTAGGAGAAGTTTGAACTAGATGTGGAAATGGATAGGGAGCCAGTGAAGTGACTTGAGAAGAAGGGTTACATGAGCATAGAGACGCTGGTGGAAGATAAGCCGTGCAGCTGAGTTTTGAACAGATTGAAGGGGAGAAAGATGATTCAGAAGGAGACCAGTGAGGAACAGTTACAGTAGTCAAGACAGGAGGCGACTAGTGAGTGGATGAGTGTCTTAGTAGTGTGAGTAGGAAGTAAGGGACGAATTGTGCTGATGTTACACAGAAAGAAGTGGCAGGTTTTATCTATCTGTTGGATGTGCGCAGAGAAAGAGAGAGTAGAGTGAAAAACGGTTGCGAGCTGAAGAAACAGAGAGAAGTGTAGTGTCATCCACAGAAATAGAGAAGGGAGGAAGGGGGAGGTGGGTTTGGGGGAAAAATAAGAAACTCAGTTTCACCCATGTTCAATTTCAGATATCAGTGAGGCTACCCCAAAATGTGCCTCTACCCTTGAATATGGTTGCCAACTGGTTCCAGATGGGTTTACCCTATGGCATGCAGGGCATGTAGTCTTGCTTTTCTTATCAAGTGCAATAGAGAAACCAGAACTACACCTGTAAACAGCATCTGTTTTTACACAAGAAATCTTTGCTCCTCACCCATTTGCCTATTGTTACAAATAGGGGTGAAAGCAGAGCAGGGCCCCAGAGGTGACAGGGGCAGAGAAACTTTCTACTGTTACAATACAGTGATGAAAGGAAAGCAGAACCCACAAGGTGTCAGGGTCACAGGGGATCTGCTCTGCCATTACAACAGAGGGGTGTGGGGGCAGCCGAGAACAGGAGGCAACAGGCCCATGGGAATCTATTATACTGCAAGAGGTCACAGGGACATGAGGAATCCTCTTCACACAGATAGAGCTGGTTTCCGCAGCCCTCGCTGTTTGACAGAACAGGTGGTGAGGTGTGCCGCTTTCCCCTCAAGGACCTTGCTCACTCTTTGATACTCCTACTGCTGCTGTCAGCAGTCTGGCTCAGAGCTTACACTGCATCTTAGAGCAATTTGTGAGGTATTTATTAACAATGTAATAACTGTCTGAGGGGATCTTAGTGGCCTCCGACTACCTCTTGCTTTTTTGTTCTGAGTTTGGAGTGCATATTTCCCGTCTCTCAACTTCAAGGCACATCAAGCAGCAGTGCTATTCGTAAAGCTGCTGCGGCGTTTCGGGGCAGAGATCCCAGAAAGCAGTGCGGTTTATTATAAAAGTACCAACACGTTGCTCGATTAGATTCCCGCAAGCAGTCAGACTTTCCCGTCTCCTCTCTCACAGACTTTTCCCGGTTTTGAAAATACAGTGAGAGCAGGGCAACCAAGAAAATCATAGGTTTAGGTTTATTTACACTTGCTATACCGTCTTTCAAAGATAACTGCAGTCTACCTTTGAATCATAACGCCACATCTGTGTCGACCTTAAGGGTTCAAAAATGCTTGTTCGAAGTAATACTTCTTCAGTACAGTCCTGTCTCTAGCCTGATATCATGCGGCAAAACGTTGCACAAGGCCGGCGCCAGTTAGAAGGCGAGTAATATCTAAGTGCACCCTGGAATTAGCAGGTAGCTAGCTGGAAGATGTAGTGCTAGGAGATCGGAGAGATAACGTGTAAGTCCTAATAAAATGCTTTGTGCGCTAGAATAAGGATTTTATACCAAATCCTATTTTAAAAAACTGGCAACCTACTACTACTGATCTTTTGTATAGTGCCACAAGAAGTATGCATGTCTATCTGCAAAGTGTTAGCTTCCTTCCTTTCAACTTTATGCTGCTGTTTCGTGCCCAGCTCATTTGCATACACACCCTTTGCTGTAAACCAGCGCTGAAGTCCTGCACTATCGGCGCACTACAAAAACACGTACACAGCTAACAACGTGCCACTTTAGCACCAGCTTTCTGCATTGGCCAGTAGGTTTGCAGCTGAAGCAATGGAGGGTTACGTGACTTGTCTAAAATCACAAGGCGCAGCAGTGGAATTCAAACCTGGTTTCCCCCTTTCTTAACCCATTGCTTTCACTTTTTCTACCCCAGCTTCCGTTCAGGTTTGAGCCACAAAGTTCTCTCCGCCCCTCCCCCTTAGGATTGACTCCCACCCCTCTCCCAACTTTTCTCCTCTTAGGTTCAACTCCAGGCTGTGTACTCTCTCCCCCTCAACCAGACTCAAACATTACCCCTCCTCTGAACTCTGGGCACCTGCACTATTCCCCCCCCTTTAATCCAGGGGTCGCTGTGTTGTTTTATTATGCTAGGGTCAAGGTGTCCATCTCCTTCTGTCCTCATGGGCCAGCAGTGTTATTGCCTACTATATCCTTGTACCAAATTCTGCAGGGAAAATATCAAATTCTGCTTTGTCCAAAATTCCCAGTAGTATGCCTCAGAGTTATTAAGGAATCTCCAATGAAAGCATAGGAAGAGCCCAGAAGGATCACATTAGGTACTTAACTGCTCTGCATCAGCTCTATCTATCCAAATCCTCCCTCATACCTCCAAAAGCTTTGCTAGGGCTGGTAATCCTGTGCCCTTCCTTAATGAATGGAATGGAACGGGTAAACGTAGATCGATTGTTTACATCATCAGAATATAGAAAGACTAGGGGACATGCAATGAAACTACAGGGTAAACTATTTAAGACTAAGAGAAAATATTTTTTCACTCAACATGTAATCAAACTGGAATTTGTTACTGGAGGATGTAGTGAAAGCTGTTAGTGTAGCCGGATTTAAAAAAGGTTTGGACAAGTTCCTGGAGGAAAGGTCCATAAACCATTATTAAAAGGGACCCGGGATATCACTGCTTGACCCAATACAAGCATTGAGGAACCTGTCTCTTTTTGGGAACCTGCCAGGTACTTGTGACATAGATTGGCCACTGTTGGAAACAGGATACTGGGCTTGATGGACCTTGGTCTGACCCAGTATGGTATATCTTAGGTTCCTTACCCTCACCCAGGCTTAGGCTGAAAGTTCAACAGATACTTCAAGTTTCATCTCTACTGATGGAGAAGTTGCTTGATCTGAGGGCTCCTCAGAATCACCCAGATTAAGCTTTGTGGACAGAAGCTTTGTGTTCCTTGGTAGTGTTTTTTTTCCCACCCAACGATGGGGGTTCAGAATGTCTGTCTGTATGGGGCACAATAACTCTGAAAATTTAACAGAATGCAAGCAAATTTGGATGGGAGAAAAACAGTGAAAATACCCATCAAGTTTGAAAATGGGCCACATCAGACTAGGGGTTTCAAAGAAATAAACTTCTCCATAAGGCATGCTCTACAGGCTTTTCCCCATTCTGCCCCCACCCAATACTTCCATACCCCTATCCCTGATTGGCTCTCTTAGTTCTTATGATTCAGGTTTTTATTTCATTTTCTGTCTTGTAAATTCAACTGTGAAACCTAATGATTGAGCCTTAATGGCTGCTATTTGCAGTGACAATTAATGCCAGTTGCCAGTGGCAACCCACAGTTCCAATGTAAAATCCATCCTTTGAAAGCTGTTCACAACATCTAATAATCTCATATATTATTGCACTTGGTTTCATTTTATTCTTCTTTACAAACCATTACTCTATTCAAACCAACCCCTCTCATGCAAGTCAAAGTCACACACAAAAAACACATACACACACGCACGCACGCACGCACAGAGGGATTGCAAGGAATTCCATCTGCCATTCTGTGCATGCTTGCTCCACTTAACACAATATTTATGCATGCATATATACAGCTCCCACAACAAAATTTTACACAGGACAAGTCCCTGCTCCAAACAGCTTCCCATCTGAGACAACATGAAACAAAGTGACTCGCTCAAGGTCAGTGTCAATGACAGAGGCAGGGTTTAAGCTCAGGTCTCGTGATTCACAGCCTATTGTTCTAGTTACTAGGCCACTCCCTCTTGCATTACTGGTCTTTGAAGTGCAGCATAGTAGAAAAAGAACCTTGCTGATCAGTCTTTTAAGTACTGCTAAGCCTAAGAAAGCAAGAAACTGCATCAGAGTCCGAGAGACAAGCACCACCTGTGTCACCCGAGACCCAGATTCTGCTATGGAGGTGTCGACTATCCTAAAATACCACATTTACTGAGGTTGGGGACCTAATGTGTAAGATGTTCCAGGCAGGGCCAGCCCAACCACCAAGCAACCTAGGCGGTCACCTAGAGCAATAGTTTCTGGAGGGTGGCAAACAGCAAGACATTCAAGGCTAAACAATGGATTCTGACAGCCCAGGGGGAGGGGGTAATAGGTTTAAGGTTTGCCTAGGGCACCAATACCTTGAACCAACTCTGGGGCCGACAGGGAGGAGAGAGAACCTCTAATATGTCTGTTATTCAAGATGACCAAAACTGTGGGGGTGAAGGGAAAGGTCAGGCAGATCTCAGCATTTCTCTGAGCCCAAGTTAATGAATGCTTCAGCTTCCAGTTGGATGCCTGCGCGCGTTTGCAAAAATAAAGTCTCTCCTTTTCAAATGTGCTGTGTTTCTAAGACCAAAACCGGCTGCTTCAGCAGATATTTTTAGGCAGGAGATGATGGGGGCTGGAAAGGCTAAAGTCAGCTATGCCCCCCAGCAACAGGAACTTCGCTTCACTCCCACTCCGTGACCTCGGTCGACAAGGGTCACATGGTATTAAATGCTGGTTCAGGAAGGAGGAAAGGCTGCCAGCTGCAGAGAGCAGTTTTTGACCCCTCTCCATCCCTCTCCTCTAACCTCATGCCTAGCTGTGCTGTTGCCGTCCTCTGCCATCATTGTGGATTTATCATTCACACACAGAAGTGTACAGACATCATCGCCCAGCTATCCGTCATTCCATCCCAGCACCTCCTTCCCAAGTTTCCTGCAAGCAGCGACTTGGTGGCAAATACCAGATACGCATAATGCCACCAGAGGCTGGGACGTGGTTTTCCAGGTTACTCTAGGTCATAAATCTGGCACCAGCCTGAGTCAGTTCTGGTCTTGCCTAGCTGCAAGTGTGGGCTTGCAGTTCCCGCCTTAGGTAGAGAAGACAGAACTAAGCACCTATGCATGGGAAGGGGGACGTGGGGGAATCCAAGCCAGACTCAGCCTGTTCCTGATAACCAGGTGACATTTTACAAACTCTCCCCACCCCAAGGCTGGTGTCATCCTGACCCCATCCTGCTTCTCTTGTCGACAGAGGCAGCACTTGCAGGCCCTGAAGGACCCTGTTTCATTGAACAGTAACAGCTACAACTGGTCAAGGGACGAGTTCAAGCAAATGAGAATCGATGCATACCATAATATACCCCAGGAAGAGCATCTAGCTGCTCAGCATTCCCCTCTGCCTTCTCAACACAAACAAGTGTGCACTGTGTCTTAGTGCACTTCCTCTCCCTTCCCCCCATCGGTCTCTCACCAGTGGTCACCACCTCTAGCTACAGCTGGCAAGGAGTGGGAAACTCAAGCTGGGAATCCAGACCAAGGGCCATTAGATTATTGGCATTTAGGGCCAGGCTAATTTAAACTATGGCCAGCATCTATAAAATCAGTGAAAGTCTCTCAACCTCCTGTTCCCGCAACTGCCCAACCCCCAGCCATGGCAACCTTTATCAGTGCTGTTCTTCAGTGTGCTGCTCATAGCAGGATCAAGGGAGGGACTGAGCCACCCTTCCTCCTGTTCATTGTCTAGGTCCCTTGTAAAACAGGTCTTTGTTTACCTGCCTTCAGTCCCATGCACATCAATGTATATAAATAACAGTAAATTAACTGAGGAGGGCTGGATTAAATGATATTATTGAATCTAGAAGGGAAACTCCCTAGCTCAGTCATTCAAGTCTCAAGTCAGCATTGCAGGAGCTGACTGGGCGGGGCGAAGGAGACGCTGCCCTGTGTTCACACCACCCTCGCTGCCTTGCTGCAGGCAATTCCCAGGCTTTGGCAAGTGTTCCCACCCTCCTGGCAGGTAGCCCGACTCTGCATATTATGTACAAATTAAATATCAGCTTCAGCAGGTGGATGGTTAAAAAAATTGAGTGTTAAAATAATCATTTACAACAAAACTAGTGACTTGCGTGGGCAGGGAAAAGGAGTGATGGAGCGTTCTCATTGCCTGACAGCTGGAAATAAAATCTATTCACAAAAGCCAAAGGAAACCAGATTCTCCACAAGCTGCAATATCCTTTTTTTCTGAAGCAACATACAAATTATACTGAGGGGAAGCCATGTGCGACTTTTACAAAACCTAAGGGCTCTTCCTTAGAGGCAACCTGTGCAGTCTTGAAGAGTATATGATGTAGCACTTTTAAACATTTTCAACAATCTGGCATTAAAACATTACCCTAAATTACCAAAATTTCAATTTTCTCCATACCAATTTGGCTACCAGAACTCTGCACATCTGAAAAGTACAAAAACGGACCCGGAAAGCAACCTCTGAAACAGAGAGGTTCATGCCCCACCAATATTTGGGTCAAACCTTCGGGAAATTTGTGGGAGCATTTTTAGTCAACAGAAAGAACAGCCTTGTCTCTAACAAGCTACTTTGTTGGGTTTCTTCTAAAATGTTGACCTCATTTGATTACAAATTCATTCTTTGAAGCCTGCAGGTGCCTAATCCAATGCCATTCAGGTGCTAATGCGTTCTTCGCATCCAAAGTCTGCGTCCGAAAATAAAGAGCTGCCAAGTGGAGAGGGTCTCAGAGGCCCGGCTCAGCCACTAAGAAGGCTAGGCAGTCCCTTAGGGCAGCAGCATCTGAGGAGTGGTAAAGAGTCACAACAATCAAAGCAAACCAACAGATGATCCCGACAGTCGCACAAATTCAAAGAACCATCAGCACATTCTTTTACCTGCAGGGAGAGCAGGCACACGAATACATACAAAGCAAAGTTTCATATTTAAAGAGTGTGCTGTCTAATTATGCATTTTCACAGTATTGTTGTGGGAAGGGTGGTGTTGGAATGATTATGACCTTTGAGTTTAATCATCAAAATCCCAGAAGGGGGGTTAAAGTTTGCCTAGGTCAGCCAGTGATCTTGCATTGGCCTTGGGGCCTCAAGAAATCACTGTGGTTTCCTTGAACCTCTGCAAAGGAACATTTTCCCTCATGCTCTCTTGGAATATAATGCACAACAGTTAGTAAGACAAGTAAAACTTTTTTGGGGTCTCACAGTGGATTTATCCTTTGCAATTAAGAACATAAGAATATAAGAAATGCTATACTGGGTCAGACCAAGGTCCATCAAGCCCAGTATCTTGTTTCCAATAGTGGCCAATCCAGGTCACAAGTACCTGGCAGTTTCCCAAAGAGACACACAGGTTCCACAATGCTTGTCCCGGGGTAAGCAGTGGATTTCCCAGGTCCTCCTTAATAATGGTTTATGGACCTTTCCTCCTGGAACTTGCCCAAACATTTTTTTAAATCCAGCTACATACTAACAGCTTTTACTACATCCTCCGATAACAAATTCCAAAGTTTGATTATGTGCCGCGTGAAAAAATATTTTCTCTTATTAGTCTTAAATGGGTTACATTATAGCTTTATTGTGTGTTCCCTAGTGTTTCTACATTTTGATGGAAATGTTCATGATTCTGTTCTAATTTGTAAATAGTTACCCCTGTTATCCAAGTTATTTTTGCCTGTTCAACTGTAAACACAAAGTACCATCGGAAATGTGTAAATTCTTTGTTCACTGTAAACCGCGCTGATGCTGAATAGTGCGGTATAGAAGAGACTATAAATAAATAAAATAAAAATAAAACAACCAATCTACATTTACTTGTTCCACTCCATTCATTAATCTATAGACCTCTATTGTATCTATTCTATTCAAAGTTCTATTGCAGCTCTATGGAATTTCATGGTTAGGTTCTGAAAGACTAACGAAGTCCGGAGACCCCTGGTGTTACCAGTTTGCATTACTCCAGGTCAGTGCTTTGTGCTATCAACAAAGAACAGGAGTCTTTTTTTTTTTTTTGCTCCAACCAATGGCTTAGCTAAGGATAGGCCATGGCCCCTCCACTTTGGCATCAAGCCCACCCAGTCAACAGCAGCAGATAGTTACTTTATCTGAATGAAGCTCGCTTTTAAGTACTACTAAAAAGGTGTGAGCAAAATGCAAATATAACTAAAACAGCTGAATGAGAGGAGACCTGCAGGAAGTAGCAACATTTGCACAGCCTTGTGCCAACCATGTGAATCCTGGCTATACTATACCACCAGAAATTTCCTACTGCTCCTTTATATTTCAGCTGATTCGGAACCAGGGGTACAATCTGGAATCATGAGCCTTCATTCATAACTACCATGTGTTTACCCCTATTTTATATCCTCTCTCCTCTGCCCCCAACACACCTGGTCTGGTCACCCCAGTGACAATCCTGGACTGGGCGCCATACAGCAGGACGTCTTCCATGACCCTGCAATCAAGGGCTCAGAGTCCAGACATTGGGTTGTAAACTCTTTCTCCGCGATATCTCCAATCAACTTCTGCAGGGGAAGACCCAACTCTTAGGTTCAAACCAGGGGTCTTTGCATGGCCGCATACAGTACTTTCCATCTCAACATGAGGATGACCCCAGACTTGAAAAAAAGGGGATAACCAACAAGAAACAAAAGAAGTAAAGCCAGGCTTAGAGAGTGCACTAAAAATGAGTTATCAACATGTTCTTTAGATTAACAGGGATCTTTATTAGATCTCACCTGAGGTATGAGGACAATTCTGGGCCTCACATTTCAGGACAGATAGTAGGAACTACAGAAAGGTGCGAAGAAGGATAGAGATAAAATGGAAGTGTTTAAAAAGTAAAATAAGAGAGGTAGAATGTATAGCGCTAAATGAAGAGACAGATAAAATAGGCATCTCAGAAACCAGGTGACAATAGGTTAAAATCTTCTGCTCGTTATGTGGCAGTAGCCAACAATGTCAAAAATATAGGAAGGAAGAGAATAAAACAATCATAATGCCTCTGTATCACTCCACGGTACAATGGTACAATCGTACAACCTTGAATACTGTGTGAAATCCTTGTCGCCGCATCTCAAAAAAGATATAGCGGAATTAGAAAAGGTACAGAGAAGGGCAACCAAAATGGTCAAGGGGAGGGAACGACACGCTTCTCCAAACTAAACAGCCCTAACCTCTTTAGTATTTCCTCCTAGAAGCTGACTGAGGGGAGATATGAGGTCTATAAAATCCTGAGTGGAGTGGAATAGATATAACTAGATTATTCTTTCAAAAAAAGTACAAAAACTGAAGAAAGAGATGCATAAAGTTACTAAAACTGGAGAAAATATTTTTTCACTCAGTGCATAAGCCCTGGAACTCATTGCCTGCGGATATGGTAAAAGCAGTTAGCATAGCTGGGTTGAAAAAAATAATTTGGACAAGTTTTTCTAGGAAACGTCTATAAACTGTTACTAAGGTAGACTTGCTAAAAGCCACTGCTTATCTCTGGGGATAAGTACCATGGAGTCCAATTACTTTTGGGATCCTGCCAGGTACTTGTGACCTGGACTGGCCACTGTTGGAAACAGGAGACTGGGCTGAAGGACCTTCGGTCTGACCCAATATGGCAATTATGTTCTTATGTTAGGCTGATGAGGGAAATGCCTCATTGTCACAGCTAAGAACCAGGGATTCTGGACAGGGGCCATAAGGGTGTTTCATTACTATCATTAGTCCCCTGAGGCAGGGAAAACAAAACCCTTCTCCAATAGGTAAAAGCCAGCTACAGTACAGTCACCAGTTGATCTTCACCAGATGAGAAAGCACATGGAATGAGTAAACGCTGCTGAAGTCTTTCCAGGAGTCATGAAGGCATAGCCAATCAGGGTAATGCCAAGACACTCCGGTTCCTGCATCTCTGCAGACGCGAGACTCTGTCGCTTAGGCAGAGAGTCAAGCAAGATGGCCTATGCACCGCACAACACTTTCCCAGGGGCCGAAAGAAGCATGGGATCACAATATAACCACACTCCACTTGTCAAAAAAAGTCAGAGTGTAAGCACCAGAGTGCAGAAAGAGAAAGGTCATTAATGGTGTCTTTATCACATGTAGTCCAGTATGATGAAAAGCTTCTTAGCTGGGCATTCTCTCCTAGATGAGTTGCGCAAAGTACGATAGGCAAATCACAGAAGCTGCCACAGAGAGTGGTTGAAAATGCAGGGAGAACCAAGAACAGTCCTCCGGGAGGACTTCCGAGCTCCATTATCTGCATGCAAAAGGTCTATAAACGGGCAATATTTCCTCCCACAAGCTTGGCTCATAAAAACTAAAAAAAATTAAGATATTTTATACCGGGTCAGACCAATGGTGCAGGAAAGCCCATCCTGCCTCAAACAGTGGGAAAAGCGTATAGTAGATATAAAAATTGGCCAACTGCTATTTAAATGCATCCACTTCTTAAAACAAAACCTCCCCAAGCCCCTCCCCCCCTTTGCTGTTCCTTCTAAAAGTAGCACGAATAAACTAGAAAAAGATCTGCTCTACCTCAGAACAAAATGCTGGAATCAGCAGCAGGGAGCAAGGGAAGGGAGAGGACTTGGAAACCACCTTACAGAACTACTTCCTCTGTGACAGCGTACGAGAGCCTTGCTGGCATT
Source organism: Ichthyophis bannanicus (assembly GCA_033557465.1). Lineage (NCBI taxonomy): Eukaryota > Metazoa > Chordata > Amphibia > Gymnophiona > Ichthyophiidae > Ichthyophis > Ichthyophis bannanicus. The sequence continues at coordinate 733,687,437 of CM066033.1, read as the reverse complement.
CCTTAGAAGCATGTGTGTGCTTTGGGGGTGGGGAGAGGGGATGGCACACCACTATCCCACCCAATAGGCCAGGTGCTCAATTGGCTTCCCTCCACTCACTTCCAATATGATCTCCTTGCCCCCTGTGCTTCCCACCCCCTCCCCAAACTAAGCAGGCAAACTATGCCTTGAAATGAAGGGAAAAGCAGAGAAATTTTCACTACGAGAAAGATATCCCTTCTGGCCTTGGCATACCTAATGCCATTCCAGCATGATGGGAAATTTAGCTTGGCCCTGGGTTCCCTCTCTGGCCCTGGCTAGTGGACAGAGCCTGTGATGCAGCTCCTGCAGAGCTCACAGACCTGCCTTTAGAGTGACACCACAGCATCACCCAACAGAAGATCACGCAAAAGGTGGCCATAGATCTACACTTAGCAACAAATATGGGAGAAATGAAAGAACACGGCAACTCCATGTATGATGGCGCCCCAGCCAGAGCTAGCTGCTATGGAGTAAGGTTGAGATTATATGCCAGATCTTGCTGGAAGAATGAGGGGCAAGTAAAGAAGCAAGAGGAAATTAAGCTGAAAATCTATCACGATGATTATTCTCCATGCATTGCTACCATTTCCACCTAGAATTTACAAATAGAGAAGAAACGAACAATTGGTCATTCGAGTGGTGTTGAATGGGCAAATGTAGATTGGTTGTTTACTCCTTCAAAAAGCAGAAAGACTAGGAGACATACAATGAAGCATAATTAAGATCAAGAATTTGTTGCCAGAGGATGTACTAAAAGCTGTTAATGTAGCAGTGTTGAAAAGAGGTTTGGACAAGTTCCTGGAGGAAAAGTCCATAAACCATTATTAAAAGGAGACTGGGGAACTCCACTGCTGACCGCTGGGATAAGCAGCATGGAATCAATCTACCTTTTGGAATCCCGCAGGTACTTGTGAACTGGAGTGGTCCTTGTGGTGTGACCCAGTCTGGTATATCTTATGCTCTTCATTTCCTGCTGCATGCCAGTGAGAAAGCATACATGAGCATTGAAGCAGGGACAGATCCCTGCAATGGGAGTTCAGCCACTGCTGGGAGCCAGACTTCAGATGACGCCTGTATCTATGTATGTGAAGTGTTTACCCACTGCTCTGCCAGGCGGCAGGATTAGGTGGGGGTATCTACCTGCCAGCTCTTCAACCACGGATCATGAGCAAAAGTGCTGCGGTGGCACAGAATGTGGGGAGGAGGGAGGATGGAACTCTGAAGCTGCTATTGTGGAAGGGTTGTTGAGTCAACCTTTGCTTTCAGAATCTGATTTAAGCATTACGAAGGCATCAGCTCTCATGATGCCCGAGTTCTCAGAAATGGCAAATCTACAGTGAAATCAGACAGACAAAAAGCAGGAGGGCGGAGCAGATGCAGAGTGCTGTTACTTGCTGGGCCGAGGCATAAGCACTGAAAGAAAGACACACTGTGTTCAGGAATAATAACAAAATGAGAGAATGGCTGGGCAGAGCTATGACCATTATGGAACGGAGATGGCCAATGAGTTCTGCAGCCTTGGCCTGCGCTACAGGCCAAAGGCTAACATGTACACACTTGCCCAATGCAGGGGTGAAATCAGAAACTGATATGTGTTTAAGCTACTGAAGGAAGTGCTAGGCAGGAGATGACATAGAGGTAAGGCAGGAAAGAAAGGATTGGACTGTATTCTAGATGCAGGGAATAGATTGATCAATGGACATTCAACCACCATTTCTACTCCTCTCATTTTTATTCTGAGCTATACTATGGTGTGCTTCATAAATCAAGAGGATATGGTAAGATTAGGCAATCTCAATCTCAATCAACCTGGCAGATACATTCATACCAGTAAAGGAAGAAGTGTGGTACCTTGGACTGCAACTTGAACCTAAAAGCACACATCAACAAGGTCACCGGAAATGCATTCCACAAAATGGCCACTATCCAAAGATTCAAACCCCTCCTCAACCAAGACTGTTTCCGCACAGTTTGCCAAGCAGTCATTACACCTATACTGGACTACTGCAATTCCATTTTCAGTGGCCTACCGAATCAAACTACTCAGCCTCTGCAATTGGCCCAAAACACCGCTGCCCAAATCATCTATGGTTCCACGAAATTTGACCCCTCTTACATCAGCTCCACTGGCTACCAATCACTTCACGTGCCAAATACAAGACAGCTCTGACCATCTTCAAAATCCGATACAACATGTCGGCTGACATACTCCAGGACCTAATCTGTACAATGCCCAACAGGCCACAAAGACAGAGCATCATAGACACCATCCAAATACCCAACTCATTCTCCAAAGCCAATAATTCCACGACCAAGAGAGCTCTATCTCTAGCAGCACTCGCCATTTGGAACTCTTTTCCAAAGGCACTAAGGACTACCATGGACTTAAAAGACTTTAGGAAGAGGCTGAAAACTTTCCTTTTCATGGAACACTTCAGTGAACTCTCCTAGCACCCCTCATTCCAGTCCTCCCTCATACACTAAGCCCCCCAGATTCAGGTCATATGCTGCCTAGTAAATGCATATATGTCAAAATGTAAATAAGCTATGCTACTGAGCATTTCCCACATGCCACCCTCACCTTTACCACAAGTTCTCTGTATTGTTTGTTGAGTTGTATTGTGAACTGCTTTGATTTTATGATAAGGCAGTCTAAAAAACCTATTAAATAAATAAAACTAAAATAAATCCTGGGTATCTGGCCAATCCTGGATATATTTCTAATACCCTGCATAGGAGATTTACAGAACGCACAGAATTACTCCTTCCTGCCAACACCCCCCATTGCATTCTCTACCGGAAACAGGGGCTTAGAGTTTCCCATTCCATTCCATGTCTGTTCCCAGAGTATGAAAACCAGGACCTGTCCGGCAACTCTATTACCACCTTGCTGTGATTTCACCAATATGAAGGTAAAGCCGTACCAAAAGGCTTCTCTTTAACTCAGCTACCCACATAAAAATCAAGGACAAAGACAAAATTTCAGAGAAATCTCATTAGATCACCTGACCATTTCACAGTGCAATGTAAACCCACTCTCTTTTCATTTTACTTGCCACTAAAGAATGTAGGGCCCAGTATTCCACGGCATTTACATGGTTTACAGAACTAGAAACTGTGTAAATGCCGCTTAGAGGGATATTCAGCGGCATGCCATTGAATATCCCCGAGTAACATGCCCAATGCTAACCGTGTAGCACTGGGGCATGTTGGGAGCGTTCCGGGGCGGAGCAGAGGCGGCAGAGGTTGCTGACCAGGCAGTGGCGATGTTGCACTGCTGTCCAGTTAGCCACCTGCGAGTAAAGATAGGTCAGCTTTTCCTGCGCCTATCTTTACCTGTGGGAGCTAATTGGGTAGCGGCTTGATATCATCGCCTCCTAGTTAGCTTCTGGAGCATCTGCAGCAACCTTGGATATTCAATGCCGAGGCCACATATGACCCTGGCGTTGAATACCCATGTTTAATGTTCATCACTAGCCACCGGCACTGAATATCGAGTCCGTAAAAATTTGATCTGTAGAGCAACCCTTTACAAAACATGCTAAAATGCGAGTACTAGAAACTCGCATACTCTAGTGCAAGCTTTCCTCAAAACACACACTGGCCTACCACAGAACAGGGACAATACAGGCTGCAGAAGTGCAAGCTTCCCTCACACATATACCCCACCGTAAAAACAGGTACCACATGGGCGACAGCAGTATAAGCTTCCTCCATACCAACCATACCAACACAGCACAAGTAAAGAAGAGAATACTTGTTTCATACTTTCCCACAGAAGAATCTGAATGACCAGCAGAGGTATTGCCCATTTTCACTTTAAAGACATCACATTGGTAAGAACTTCTAAAGATTTACTTGTAAACTGTCCTACCAGTAGTAATCAACAAAAGGGAACCATTTCTCAAGCAACACTGGGATACATTGCTAGTCATGTTTTCCTTGACATGTCGAAGCCTTCCAAAACATCAATGTGAAAACCTGGATGCAGGTGTAAACTTGTAGCAGTAAAACAATGGGCATTTCATTTCATTACTAATTTCTAACAGGCTCCAAGTTGACACAACTTAAAAACTATCCAAAACTAAAGCTCAGGAAATGCAAACATGCTCTGGATTTATACAGCCCAGTTACTAACATTGGGAAATATTTGTTTATAGAAGGTGAGCTGGGTACATGGACTTGGCCTTTCAGTGAAGATGGAGGCCAGTAAGAGAACACAAGAGAGCCTGGGATAGGCATGCGGGTCATCAGTTAGCTGAGAACTAAAGCAAATTATATATGAAAGAAATCTGAGATTTTATGGACAAGAAACTTATCATAGATCCTATATTTCCTCCCTTCCCAACAACTGCTGGGACCATTTAAGGAACCAAATCACAACATGGGGCTTATTTTAGATCAAGAGTTTAATCTCTGCTTCCATATTAAACAGCGAGTGATGAAGATTACCTGTCTACAATTAAAATTATTGCATCAACTGAGATATATTTATTTTTTTAGACAGATGAGCTTGTCACCTTGATTCACGCCTTAGTTAACACACATACAGTATACTGTAATGCTCTGCATGTTGGTGGTGCACAGAAGACTATCCATAAATTTTAACCTTTCTAGAATAAGCCTGCTAGGCTTTTGGCAGGTACTTAACATCATGTTTTCTTGGAAAGTGCCATAGAGTCTGTGTCGACTCATGGCAACCCTCTGGATAGTCGTCCTAAACTGTGTTCACTCTTCAGTCAGGTTGCTCGTAGTTGATATAACAGCAGCTATGGATGCCACTCTGATATCGATCCATCTCATTGCCGGCCTTCCTCTTTTGTGTTGACCTTCAACCTTGCCAATCATGACGTCTTTCTCTAATGATCTCTCTCTTCGCATGATGTGTCCAAAGTATGAAAGTCGAAGTCTTGTCATCTGAGCTTCTAAAGAAAGCTTAGGTTTCATCTCCTCTAGTAATAACTGGTTTGTTCTTCACCAGCACTATAATTCAAAGGCATTGATTTTCTTCCTGACTATATTTTACACTGTCCAACTTTCACATCCATATGTTACTGAAAATACCATGGCTTGGACAACTTAAAGCTTTATCTAGGAGCTCCACTGGCTTATAAGGTACAGTTCAAATGATTGGATTGGCTTTTTCAGGGCATTCAGAAAATCAGCTCCCATTATTTTGGTGCTGCACTACACCTTTATCAGCTCTTGTACTAGGCGACCTTTGAATGTGAAGTTACTCCAGTTACTTTTTGGACAGGATATTAAACTGGAGGTATAAGTGCCACCTCTGTCGGTACGCTGGGTGCTTGAGCATTCCCAGTACGGAGGGAATGTGGGTTGAGTTTAGCACCCCTAATCCTTCTTAAAAGTTGGCTCCAAAGAGGAACACAGAAGAAAGCATTTTATTAAGCAAGTCCATGTTTAAGGAATTCTCTTTCATTAAAATTATGTTCCCGAGGTGATCTATTGCTCTTAAAACCATAAAATAAACACTCAGTTATTTCTTAGATTAGAAAAATTAAGGGCAAGTTTACTAAACGTTAGCACGCACTCTCTGCTGCAGCATCCATGCTAGTCCTACGGGCATGATGGCAGAAAGCACGCACTAACATTTAGGGGCGTTAGATGCAACTGTAGCGATAATGTGGAATTATTGTGTGGTGGTAGCCACTAACACGTGAAAAATGCAGACATCACGGAGTTTTTCCACGATGACAGCATTTCACATGGTATCTGCAGGCTTGGGCAGGAGAGTGGCCGTGCCCGCAACGGGCAAGTACCGCGGACGCTACCAGCACATGGTAATCACCACAGTTTGCAGGCTTTGCGAATGCAGGTAACCTGGCGATAGCTGCATCCTACTACTGATCACTGGTATAGCGCTACACGGCATACGCATCCATGAAGCTTGCCCCCCTGCTATCCCTGCATCTTCTCCGTGGTATCTGCAGGGGACACACTGGGAACGCCCCCTGCAGATACCACAGGACGTTTGCAGTTAATGCAAGCTTTTTGCAGCTATCGCCTGGCGTTAGCTGCAAAAATCTAATGCACTTTAGTAAACATACCCCTTAGTGTACATGGCCCTATATTTAATTGTTGCTTTAATCTGAGTTCACTTTTATAGAGACTCATTGCTTTATTTATAGTTTGCAGATAACAAATCCTATCTATTTACGTTTTCACATAATGTATATGTTGGAACCTGGGACAAAGTGTGAAGGAATAATTTGAAATGTCTAATCTAAATAAGTCAAAATTATTTGTTTAATAGGTGCCGTTAATGTCCCTGTCTTCTATTTAGAGGCTTCAAAATGTCCAGACAAGTCAGACTGTTGCACACACACAAAAAGTGATCATGCCATACCATTACTGAATGAAAAGAATTAGCTTCCAGTGACTTTTTGAATTAAATTGAAATTTTGTATACACAGAGTTGTCTTAGTCTGTACTGCAGTAATGGTTAGATGGAATGAAATAGATCAAATGTGTGTCAATGCCAGAAGCAGGATTTGACCACCACAGATACCCAACTATCAAAAAGGAGCTGCGAGTCCAAAATAGAGCCCAGGATCTTAGAAGAACCTACCAAAGAGATCAGAGGACTCATGAGTACTGGTCTTACGTCTAGTTTTATTGGCCTAACTGTAACACAGATTGTGTGAAACTTCACTGGATTCAGTTATAAATGGTTACCAACAAGTCAGCTTGCCATAGCCAGAAAATAGGTAACAAGAAGTGACAGGTCAAGAGGATCTATGTTAAGGTTTCCAGATTTTTTTGCGGGCAAATCTGGGACAGTAATAGGAAGTCTTTAAGCAACAAGGCATGGAGGGGGAAGACCCTGCCCCCCCCCCCCCCACTCCATCCTATGATAGCAACAATGTCACTTCCAAGGACATAAACAGAACCAGGGATGCTTTTCTCCCGGAATCGGCAAACGATAATGGATGTAAATTCTAAAACCAACATATGCAAATCACTAAACTGAAAATAAATATTTTCTCTACCCATCCCCATTGCTGAAATCGGGCACAGTAGGCTCCAAACAGGTGGGAATCCAGGACACAGCTCTAAAATCGGGAACAATCGCTAAAAAATCAGGGACATCTGGTAATCTTATTCTATGCATGCAACTAGCTGAGTATCAGCAACCTAGTAGTAACCTCCAAAAACTGAGCCCCCCCCCCCCAAAAAAGAAAAACACATTTCTAGGTGTTCAAATAGCCAGAAACTGCCTTTTCTATATAGTTCATTTTACACTGCGCCCATACGAGTGTGGGCAGTAGCCACGTCTACAGGAGGGAGTTAGATGAACAATTCACCAGCCTCATGCAGCTGCTGGATTTCAGATAGGGTGTACACATTTTTAATATGAACCTAGGTGGAGTGGAGGAGTATACAGAGACCAGGGTTCAATTCCCACTAGCACTCCTTGTGGCCTTGGGCAGGTCTCTTAACCCTCCACTGCCTCAGAAGAAAGGCCTGGCAATCTACTTCCAGTCACACTGCCAAGAAAACCCAGGAGCTTCTGGGTCACCAGCAGTCAGCATAGACCCAAAGGCACTTTGCATTGGGTGCACAATCACTTTCATGCACTAGGCTCCCCCAACCACCGCAAAAAGATTTAGATGGACCCCACAAATCTGGAGTAAATTATTCCCCACCCCCTCAAAAAATTAAATGTGGGCAAAAACCAAAATCAGGGCTACAGATTTTTATTTTTATTCAGAGATGTTGAAAGGACTATGTGTATCTTTCACACAATTGTTTCCTGGTTCTCTCTCTCTAGCTCTCAAATATGCTTCAAATTGACATCAATTATAGCATACTCTTCCATATCAGCCCCACCAAAACGATAATTGCAAGACTCAGCAATTTATTTTTAATTAAGCAATTATTCTTCCTTGACAATAATTTTTTTTTTTTTTTTTTTACTGGTAGGGGATTTTTGTACAAGGCCCTTTTGCATTTTGTTTTCACTAGTGTTATTTAATCACCTAATTGCGTAATTAGTGTTAAATTACTGGCAGCACAGGCAAATGGTTTTCTCTGAAGCAGGTACAAATTATTAAGCAGGATGGAGGGCAGGGACGGATTCAAAACGTCCCGACAATGGCACAAACTTTTCATGAGCCCAAAATGGTACAATATGCGAGCTGTGCTGTTATCAAGGATTTGTTTTTTCCCTGAAACATGGCGGAAGGGGTGGGTTCTGCTCCATGGACCTACTCTGTTATATGGGCATTAACAGAGGTCCATCTAACCCACAGAGCTGATAGCACAGTACTTGTGTTTTACAAACCCATGCTGGAAGGGGGAGAGGAGGAGAAAGTGATGCATTAACATTTTTAGCAAACAATCCTTAGAATTTTTTCTCTTGCACATCTTCTAACTGGATTTGTTCTTTTCCCTTAACTTAATTGATAAAAAGCTAGTGAGTAAGTTTGGTGGGTGCTGTGAGAAACATCTCCACGACCTAAGAGGCACCATCATGCTTTATATGGGGGAGGGGATGAGAGAAGTGAACCAAGGTGCGCCATGTTACCTGCCAAGCAGAGGGCAATGTGATTCAGCAGCTTCTCAGGCTCCCTAGAGACAAAGTAGCAGGTGCTGCTGTACCAGAGGTATAGACAGATGAGGCTGTTCTGTTTAAATGAACATGCTCCACGTGGAAGCCCTAAGACAGATCCCCTGGCTCACTGGGGATGCTGTGGTGGCAACGTTCATAGCCCTTAGCAAGGAAGAGTGGGGTAGGAAGAGCCTTTGCCGTCTAGTGAGGCTCCGAGTGCACACATCACATTATATGGTATCTGGTCCAGAGCTGCCACAGTGCTAGCTGATCTAGGATAGGGACATCATAAAAAAGGCAGAAAAATCAGGGGTAGTTTTCAGGGGAAAAAAAAAAAAAGGTTCATAGCATCCATGATCGGTAACGAGATACTAGAAAATAAAGCGTAGTTACTCACCTGTAACAGGTGATCTCCGGGAACAGCAGGAATCAAGTCTTCACATATGAGTATCGTCGGTACTGATGGAGCCTGCGCGGGAACGCTCCCCAGCATCCAAAAGGAAAGCTTTTGGGAACATCTTACAGCGCATGCGTGCTGCCTTTCTGCCTCACTGCCTCTCTCACTTCAGTTGAGTTTAAAGCTGAGCCAAGGAGAGAGACAGAGAGAGAGATAGAGAGAGAGAGACAACTCCTAGGGGAGGTGGGTGGGTTGTGAAGACTTAATTCCTGCTGTTCCCGGAGATCACCTGTTACAGGTGAGTAACTACGCTATCTCCAGACCTAACCATGCAGTTATACAGTGTGGCGCAATGGCCTAACATGTAAATAGTCACCCCAGTTAAAACGTATAATGGTCTAACATGTATATAGTTGCCCCAGTTACAACTCCAAGTTACCGTTCCTGTTCAATGTAAGCACAAGGCAGATCTCCCCTGCCCTGTACAGGAATTGTTAACTCTGAACCGCACTGATATTAAAGAGTGCGGTATAGAAAAGCTTTTAAATAAATAAATAAAATAAATAAATCTCCAGGAACATGCAGGAATGTAGTCTTCACATATGGGGACTCCCCAGCTGAAAGATGCCAGAGGAATGACCCCGGCGAGCCGTGAACCCATGTGAACAGGGTCATACTTCCTCCCATGGATCCCTGGCATCCTACCGGGATGGAGGGTAGGAGTTGATTTAAGTCTGAAAGAGATGCTGTAGGACAGCCTGGCCAAACGAGGCATCTCGACGGGAGTCCTTGTCCAGACAGTAGTGGGCTGTGAAGGTATGTACCGAAGCCCAAGTAGCCGCTCTACAGATATCATCTATAGACACAGAGTGGAGATTAGCAACCGAGGCTGCCATTGCTCTGACATTATGAGCTGTAACATTGCCCTAGAGGGAAAGACCTTTACTATCATATGTGAAGGATATGCAGTTTGCAATCCACTTAGATAGGGTTCATTTGGAAACGGGAAGTCCCAAATGACTAGAATCAAAAGCAACAAAGAGTTGAGAAGACTTCCTATGTTGCTCAGTTCTTTGAAGGTAAAAGGCTAAAGCTCTTTTACAATCTAAGGTATGAAGGTTCCTTTCTGCACTGGAGGCATGAGGCCTAGGGAAGAATACAGGAAGGTAAACCGACTGGTTTAAATTAAAAGACGAAACTACCTTTGGCATAAAGTGTGGATGAGTCCTGAGAACTACTTTATCATGGTGGAACCTTGTATAAGGAGGGTCAGCCAGCAAAGCTTGCAGTTCACTAATGCGTCTAGCAGAAGTTATTGCAATTAGGAAAATGACCTTCCAGGAAAGGAATTTTAAAGTTGTAGTGGCTAAAGGTTCAAAAGGCAGCTTCATAAGATGCCCAAGAACCAGATTCAGGTCCCATGCCATCGGTGGCAGCTTTATGGGGGGCTTTGTCAATAGTAGACCTCTCATGAATCTTGACATAAGTGAATGAGAAGAGATTGGTTGTCCATCTTGGGGCTTGTGAAAAGCCGCAATAGCACTGAGATGGACTCGCACTGAATTTGTCTTAAGACCGGAATTTGAAAGATGGAGGAGATACTCCAGAAGCGACTCCATGGGCATGGAAAGGGGGTTGAGCCCCCTTTTTGAACACCATATAGAAAACCTTTTCCATTTGAAAGCGTAGGAATGCCTTGTGGAAGGTTTTCTTGAAGCTTGAAGGACAATACAGCACCTAAGACCCCTCCTCGACACACACGATTTTAGATCTGTAGTCAGCACACTCATCACCCCCCATTTTGACTATTGTAATAGTCTACTAAATGGCTTGCCGCTCAAAAATACAAATTTATTACAAAGAGCCCAGAACATCTGTGCCAAGGTAATATCAAAGGTACGTCTAACTGACCACATAACTCCCATACTACTAGAGCTACACTGGCTCCCTATAAAATAGCCGCATAAAATATAAAATACTCCTAACTACATTCAAACTCCTCAAAGACATCTCTCCCTCACACCTAACCACCCTCCTACACTCCCAATCAGAATCCAGAACATGCAGACAAAACGCAACCCATTCACTCAACATACACAAAACCTTCTGCAAAACCAAGAAAACTACAAGCTCCAGAACCTTTTCATTTGCAGCCCCCACCCTCTGGAACGAACTTCCACTGACCCTTTGCATGACAAAGGACCTACAAATATTCAGAAAATAACTTAAAACTCACCTCTTCACCAAACATTTTAAAATCCTCTACCCCCCACAAGCTACCCCCCAACAATCTCAGAAACAATCCCACCAACCCCCAGAACCCTCTGATGATTAACCCCCCTCTCCAAAGCCCACAGACTATCAACCCCCCCCCCTACACATTACCTAAAGAAGAAAATAACTACCAGGATGTACACAAGACTGTCTGTAAATATGTTTATTGTTCATAGTAAATAATTATTTGACACAGTTTTCCTACAACGTTACCTGTAAATAGTTATAACTTTCTGTTCCATGTAAAACTGTAAAAAATTGTTAAACTGTTCCCTGTAAACCGCCCTTGATCTCTGGAAAGGGCTGTATAGAAGAAAAGAATAAATACATAAATAAAAAATAAATAAATAAATATCCTTCACTTGCTGAGAGAGGTGGATATCTAAAGGTTCTATGCCTTCAGCAGCCAGGCCCAGAGGTGCAGGGACTGAGGATTGGGATGTAGAAGCTTCCCGTTCTCCTGGGAAAGAAGATCTGGAGCACATCCCAACTCTAGAGGAGTTGCTTGAGAGAGACGCAGAAGCAGAGGGTACCACGATTGCCTTGGCCAACGTAGAGCTATGAGGATCATATAATCCCTGCCTCTCTGAAGCTTGAAAAGAGTTTTGGGAATTAGGGGAAAGAATGGGAAGGCATAGAGGAAGTCCTGACCCCAATGGAGCTGGAAAGTATCGTTTGCTAGACAGTATTGAGCCGAAATTTTGGAACAGAACCGGGGAAGTTTGGCATTCTGTGGACTTGCAAAGAGGTCTATATCTGGTGTTCCCCAGGTTAGGAACACTCGAGCCAGTTGGTCTGACTGGAGAGACCACTCGTGTGGCAGCAGTATTCGACTGAGCTTGTCTGCCCACAAGTTTTGAATGCCTGGAAGGTATACCGCTAGAAGGTGGATTTGAAGCTCTCTGGCGAGGACCCATAGTCGCAAAGCTTCGTTGCATAGCGACAGAGAGCCCGTTCCACCTTGTTTGTTTATGTAAAACATGGCAACCTGATTGTCGGTTTGGACCAGAACTGTCTTTTGACTGAGCTGGGCCTGAAATGCTATCATAGCATTGTAAATGGCTCTTAGCTCTAAGAGGTTTATTTGAAGAGAGGCCTCTTGTGAGGTCCAGAGACCCTGAGTGGAAAGATCATGCAAGTGGGCTCCCCAACCCAGCTTGGACGCATCTGTTGTCAGGGTGATCTGTGGCAGTGCTTGCTGGAAGGGGGAACCTACCAGGAGGTTTTCGAGGGACTGCCACCACTGTAGGGACAAAACGAGACGTGTCGAATTCTTGATTTTGTCCGTTAAGTGACCTGTGGCTTGTGTCCACTGCGAAGAGAGGGTCCACTGAGCCGCTCGCATGTGTAGGCGGGCATAAGGGACCACATGTACAGTGGATGCCATATGCCCCAGCAATTGAAGCATTTCCTGGGCAGTTAGGAGGGTTTTCTTTACTGCTTGGGAAGCCAATTCTATTATTCGTAGACAGCGCGGCTGTGGCAGGAATGCCTTTGATTGCTGCGTGTCTAAGCAAGCTCCTATGAACTCTAGGGATTGAGAAGGGGTGACGTGAGACTTTGGGTGGTTGACTACCAGACCCAAATATTGGAGAATTTTCATGGCACGAGAAACAGCTCGTTCTGTTTCTGGAGCTGTTGGTGCTCTGATGAGCCAATCATCTAAGTAGGGGAAGACAAATATCCCCAGAGTTCTCAGGAATGCTGCTACTACAGCCATGCATTTTGTGAAGACTCTTGGGGCAGAGGCCAGCCCGAATGGAAGGACTCTGTATTGGAAGTGGTTTCCTTGAAAGAGAAATTGAAGGCACCTTCCTGTGATTTACATGGATGAGGATATGCGTGTACGTATCTCTTAGATCTAGAGAACATAACCAAACCTGATTCTGAAGGTATGGTAAAAGTGTTCCGAGGGAGATCATCTTGAACTTTTCTCGGAACAGAAATTTGTTCAATTCTCTGAGGTCCAGGATAGGTCTGTATCCCCCTGTCTTCTTTGGGATAAGAAAATAGGGGGAGTAGAACCCCTCCCCCGTTGGGATATGGGTACCTCTTCTATTGCTCCCTGAGCAAGAAGTGAAAAGAACTCCTGACACAGGATGTCGGTGACAGGGCCTTGAGAATTGAATTGTTTTAGGATTGTAGGCTGAGAAAGTGAAGTTTGTACCCCTGTCCTATAATGGACAGAGTCCAGTTTTCTGATGTTATTTGTTGCCATCTTTTGGCAAAATGGCATAATCTGCCCGGAATAGTCAAGGGTTCTGGACCCTTCAGAGGCAAAATGGTTAAGTTCTCTAGGTAGAAGTCAAAGCCCCTGCCGAGGCTGTACTTGCTGAGCCGGTTGAGCTCTTTGAGCTTGCGGCTTTCTTTGTTGTCTAGGTTGCTGCCGTTTCAGGGGAGCATGAACTGGACAGTGAATTGGATGGGAATAAGAGTGGTAAGATTTTTTCTTTTTGTTAAAGAAAAACTTCTTGCCTGTTTTTTTCTTTGATGGGTTGGCTGTAGACTTTGATAGCCTATTCAAGGTGGTATTGTCAGATTCAATCTGATTAGCCTTAGTCTGCCAATCCTTCCCAAATAAGTGTTCACCTGTGCAAGGAATGTTTCCTAACTTCTCTTGCACCCACTCCTGTAAATCTGATGCTTGGAGCCAGGCAATGCACCGTGCTCTGAAAGCAATAGCAGAGGTTCTTCTAATAGCTTCAAAGCAGTCAAAAGCTACATGGTTCACAAATTTGGAGACGTTTTGGGCGTGCTTGAGCAGAGTGAGGTACTGACCCCATTTATCTTCAGGAAGAAGAGGGCTCATGCGTTCCAGTTCGCTGTAACCTCCTCAAGAAACATTCCCATGTAAAGAGAATATGAGCTAATCCTAGCTGCTAGCATGGAGAATTGAAAGCACTGACGCCCAAAGGCATCGAGTGTCCTCGATTCACGGCCTGGTGGGTTGGAAGAATGCGTTTTAGCACTCTTTATTCTCCGCATGGCTGATTCCACTACCATGGAATGGTGTGTAACTGAGTCTTCTGAAACCCTGGAGAAGGTGGGACTCGGTACATGGTATCAAGGCATCGAGAATGCAGTGACACGGTTAAGGGAGTTTCCCACATTCTGAACAAAAGATCTTGAAGGATCTGATGAATGGGCAACATCGCTGCCTCTTTGGGAGCCATAGGGTATTGCAGAATTCTTAGTTCTTCTGCCCTAGGTTCCTTCTCAGGAGTAACCGTGATTGAAAGCCCTTTAGCTACATCACGTATGAAATCCTGAAAAGACATGTCTTCTGGAGGAGACATTCTGCGCTCAGGAGAAGGAGATGGATCCTTCAACAGAACTGCTCTTGTATCGGTAGAGTCATCGGAATCGGAAGACTCACTGGAGCTCTGTATTGATCGATGCTGCATCAATCAATGCTGGTACCGATGAATATCGGCACCATGGCGTTTCGGTTCCAACCCCTCAATGCCAGAAAAACTCTCGAGGCTTGGCATGAGAGGAAGCCTTTCCACTTGAGTGGGTGCCACTTGAGCCGGTACCGGTGTCGGTACCAAGCTCATTTGAACCGTCTGTAGCGGTCTTAGCGGTACCGAGGCAGCTAAGAGGGACGCTAGACTGCGTTCAATAGCAAGGATTCTCTTATCCATTGCTAATGCCAATGCCTGGTCAGTACCGGTGGAAGCGGTTACAACCCCAGAACATGGCAACAGAAGTTCTGCAGAGGTGGAAGCCTCTGGAACATTCTGAGATCCCATTTGTGCTTTGGAGACTGAAGACTCCTGCCGGGGCATTTTTGCCAGTGTACTTTCCTCGAGGGTAGTGCCAGTGGCATCTCGATGCTTTGCAGGAGATATATCCTTCAAGGACCAGCTAGTCTTTACAGACTTTTGTTTAGCTACCCGAGATCCATGAGAGGAAGATGAAGCCCTGGAGGACGTTGATGCCCCTTTTGGTCATCTTTCTACAGGACAGCCACTCCGCTGGACAATGTTCAGGACCTAAACATTCGTGGGTGTCGGTGACAGAAATAGTACCGCCACAGTTTGAACATTTTTTAAAATCACTAGTTGGCTTCACCATGTCTGGAGATTTTTGGGTCTAGTGGCCAAAATGGCACCTAACCCCAGGAGGGGTGAGGCACCGAAGAGAAGAAGAAACGTTTCTTTTTTTTTTTTTTTGAAGAAAATAAGAAAAGAGAACCGGCAGTACCAGTAGGTGTCGAATGAAGGCAGACGCGACCACAAAAAACAAGAAAGAAGATAAAGTTTTCTGCAGTGAAAGGAGAGACATCCTGTCGGCTCCGCAGAAAACGAAGAACTGAAGTGAGAGAGGCAGTGAGGCGGGAAGGCAGCATGCATGCGCTGTGGGATGCTCCGAAAAGCTTTCCTTTTGGACGCTGGGGAGCGTTCTTATGCAGGCTCCGTCGGTACCGACGATACCCATATGTGAAGACTACATTCCTGCTTGTTCCTGGAGATGCAGTGATACGCAGAGAAGATCAGCAGTGTATCAGCAGTCCCTCCTCCATAGAAGACTTTAAAAGTTAATTGCTACTTTGGAATTCTCTGCCGACTCAAAAACAGGTGAATTGTGTCCTGAAGCACGGAGCCAATAGTGGCATAACTGTTGTGACCTGAGAGTCTGTCATTTGGCAGATCAGGACACAGGACTTCAAGAGGCTGTTTTGTGAGCCACTGTCCTCACTCACAAGTGCCTAGAAGTCATGGCCTCGTCCTTCCCAATGAAGGCAGGCAAAGGACACAAACACATTTAATGTTCTGCACAGATGTGCTTTGATTTCACAACTACACCACACATTTCTTTTTAAAAGTTCTCCACAAAAATAGAAAATAAAAAAATCTTTAAATTCTAACATTTCATTAGGAATGAGGCAGATCTGAAAGGGGAAACTAGAATCTTGTTTTATTTTTACTGGCACATAAGAACAAGAGATATGCCATACTGGGTCAGACCAAGGCACATCAAGCCCAGTATCCTGTTTCCAACAGTGGTCAATCTAGGTCATACGTACCTAGTAGTTTCCCCAAAAGACACAGGTTCCACAATGCTTGTACTGGGTCAAGCAGTGATATCCTGGGTCCCTTCTTAATAATGATTTATGGACCTTTCCTCCAGGAACTTGTCCAAACCTTTTTTAAACCCAGCTACACTAACAGCCTTTACTAAATCCTCCGGTAAAAAATTCCAGAGTTTGATTACACTCTGAGTGAAAAAATATTTTCTTTTATTAGTCTTAAATAGTTTACCCTGTAGCTTCATTGCATATCCCCCTAGTCTTTCTATATTCTGATAACGTAAACAATCGATCTACGTTTACCCGTTCCACTCCATTCATTAATTTAGAGACTTCTATCATATCTCCCCTCAGCCGTCTCTTTTCCAGGTTAAAGAGCCCTAACCTTTTCCATCCCCTTTACTATTTTGGTGGTTCTTCTCTGAACCTTTTCTAATAATGCTATATCCTTTTTAAGATACGGTGACCAGAATTGCACACAATATTCAATGTGCGGTCTCACCATGGAACGATATAGAGGCATTACAATATCTTTTGTTTTATTTTCCATGCCTTTCCTTATGATACCTAGCATTCTATTTGCTCTCTTGGCCGCCGCTGCACACTGGGCAGAGGGTTTTAACATGTTATCCACAATGACGCCTAAATCTTTTCCCTGTGTGGTGGTTGCTAATGTGGAACCCTGCATCGTGTAACCATAGTTTGGGCTGTTCTTCCCTAGGTGCATAACTTTGCACTTGTTCACATTAAATTTCATCTGCCATTTTGATGCCCAGTCTTCTAATTTATCAAGATCCTCTTGCAATTTTCCACAATCCTCTTGTGTTTTAACAACTTTAAATAGTTTTGTGTCTTCTGCAAATTTGATAACCACACTCGTTATTCCCTTTTCCAGGTCATTTATGAATATGTCAAAGCAGCAGACCCAGCACAGATCCCTGGGGTACACCACTATCATACATGTGACACTCAATGCAAAAGACTGGAAAGCCCCCATCTTGCTTCTGGACTGCTGTCTGCATCTTAGTTTTAAGCTTGTGTTTAGATCTTTAAGTTCTTTACTTACTAAGGGTTGCTATGGATACTTATACTAATAAAATTGTACCTAATACGTTTAATATACCTTGTTCACCTGAAGCTTAATTAATCTCAGGTCCTTAGTGTACGACTGACTTGGATAATGAGCTGAACCTGAGAGCACCTCTTTTCCTTTAAGATGTGTAAGTACCTATAAAGCTACAATTATCGCAGGGGTGGGTGGGTGTTGGGGAGGGAGGGAGAGAAATAACACTTATTAAAAGAGGGCTGCTACACAGTACCCTATCCTGTGCTTCTGAGGTAAGCTGTGACCAACTTTATGGGTGATTAACAGTCCTTGCTTGGATAGAAGGAGTCTTTCAAAATGGCCTTTTGACCTGCCACCTGGCGTTAACACCTATTGAAAAAGTTTCACAGGTCTCTTGCTCCCTAGGTAGAAGGCCTCTATGTAAAGGTCTCCAGAAGACTATTTGTTACTCAAAGAATACTTTATTCTTTCTTGGCAACATTTGATAAACCGCCCATTACTGGAGTATTAAAGCGGTGTACAACAGAAAATTTGGGCTGTGGGAAAGTACAGAAGGAAAAGGAACACCATTAATAGGAAAGTGGTAGAAAAGAAAGGGAGAAAGATAGTCAAGGACAGATAACAATCAAACGAAAACGCTGAGGGAAGAGACACAGGGAAGGGAATGGGTGAGCGGGGTGGAGGGATTATAATGGATGAGGAGAACCCGTAATGTTAAGTAATTGGTGGCAGAGAGCATAGTGAACAGATTATGAATTGCTGGAGGGAGTGGGAAGGTCGAAGGCCTGGCAGAAGAGATATGTTTTGAGAAGAGCCTTAAACTGAGGAAAAGATACTTCAGTGCGAAGAGAATGCGGGAGAGAATTTCAGAGGGCGGGACTTGCAAAGAAGAAGGCAGCGTGCCGGGTGGATTCGCGGTGGGCCTGGGTGGGAGATGGCAAGAAGAGGCGGTTTCCATGTGTCGAGCGGAGCAGACGGGGAGTGGGTTGAAATACTGACCCTATTTTGCCTTTTATGCTAAGTTATATTCTAATTTGATTTAAATTAAAGCTCTTTGCTGCTGCTAGGCTCTGACTTATTATGAAATTTAAACTACAAGCTCTCTGCTGGGTTCTAAATTTAACCAGAAAGCTCTCTTCTGTGTTTTAAATTTAAACTTAAACTGCTGCTACTAGGCCCTGACTGATTTAACAAATACACTGGGTTCACAGATTAATCAGTTTTAATCCAAAGAAGTCCCTTCAGAAAAATTCCCAGAAGTATATACTCACAATTGCAGATCTCTCTCCAGAAGTAGCAGTCCCCTTTTCTAGACCAGATAAGATTAAAGCTATACAGGATATGCCACTGTTTGCAAATGTAAAATCTGTGCAGCGCTTCACTGGATTTGTAACTTTCCTAGCAAAATTCATGCCACGTCTATCTGGAGTTAAGTGAGCGCTAGAGATATGTGAGGAGGATTCTGGATAAGGATGCAGTTTGGTACTGGTTTTCAAAGCATGACCAGGTAGTACAATAAATAAAGCAATTAGTCAAAGATGCCCCTTTGTTTTGGTACCATGATGTCACCAACCTCATTATGGAACAGCATGACTCTAGCAAAAACGGCCTTGGCTGTTGCTTAACCGAAGGTCAGCCAGTGGCTTTTGCATCTAAAGTGCTTTCTACAGCTGAGTAAAATTATACCCAAACTAAAATGGAACATCTCAGCATTGGGTTTGCCTACCAGTGCTTTCATCATTACCTTTATGTGAGAGACAATTACAGCAGAAACTGACTTCAAACCACTGACAGCATTCTTTAGAAAGCCCCAAGACAATTACAGCAGAAACTGACTTCAAACCACCGATAGCATTCCTTAGAAAGCCCCTATTGTGTGCATACAAGCAACTTTAGGGCATGTTGCTAACATTGCAACACTTACAACCTCAATGTTATTTATAAGCCAGCCCTGAGATTTTTATTAGTGACGCACTCAACAGAGCCATTGCAGATGACCACCAGCAGTCCAGCGCCAGTACTGAACTCAAGATTTGCTGGATACAAGAAGAACAAACTGACATTACACAAATCAACCAGGAAGATTATCTTGATGTCACAGGCTGGAAGCTGTAACCCACCATACAGCACGCCACAAGTACTGAAGTCTGTAGTCCTGACTAGATGGCCAGACTTGAAGGAGGAAACACTATCTGAAATAGGGAATACTAATCATTCATGGATGAAGTCAGCATACAAAATGGCATTCTATACAAACAATCCAAGATTATTATGCCCAAATCGCTGTGATCAGAGATGCTAACATATATACATTCAAGTCACATCAATGGTGAAGTGTGCTTCTGGCTGCCCACGATACCCTTTACTGCAAGGCAAGATCAAGGACTTTGTGAGCAATTCTTCCACCTGCAATGAGCATGCATGTGTGCAGCAGAAGGAAAGGGTATCACATGACACCAGTGCAGCCTTCATAGATTGTCAGCATGGACTTATTTAACTTTGCTGGGAAAGTTTCTTTTGATAGTCGAGTGCTATTCAGATTCTGGAACTGCTCCCAGATGTGTCTGCAGAAGTCACAATCAAATGTTGCAAAGTACACACTATGGCCAACCTGATCATGTGACATTAGATAATCACATTTCTTGGCTGTGGGCACATTCTGTGAGATGGTAGGGCATCTGCTTGGGTAATTATGGGGGTACTTTACGAGGGTGGGGCGGTTTACAAGGTGTTGGGTCAGTTCCAGGGGAGGCAGGCATGAGCAATGTTCCTATCTGTGCAATATCCCCACTCCCCCCCCCCCCCAAAAAAAAAAGATATCACATCCCAAAGCATAGGAAGAAAATCAAATACTTCCCACAAAATCTGAGCAGGAAATAGTGTGTAATCGGGGGGGGGGGGGGGGGGAAGACACTGAACAAACTACGGTTTTAAATGGCAAAACATGGTGTCGTGACCAGCTCAAAAAATGAACCTGATTAGAAACAATATGGATGAGAATCTGGGAATTGCCCTTATTTTCTTTTTTATTGTTTTAATCCACTTTAGGGGTAATTTTATAAAGCTTTCCACTTGAAAAGCCTGTTTTATATGCTGGAAAAGACTTTTATAAAACTTCACAGCCACACATGCACGTATAAGGAAGCCCACAGAAAAAGTGTGCCTGATTTTACATGATCTTCACAGCCAGAAAACTCTTATAGCAGTTTCAGAGTTTTTGTGAATCCTGAGTTTGGTGCTTTAAATATGTTTTGTCCAATTTGTAGGGGTAAGGAAGTTACATTACAGTGTAAATGTCGCAAGGCATCTTTTGAAGAACCGATTGATCCTACTTGAAATCTTCCCCTGTCCCTCACCTGACACTCTATTTCCTCTTTTTCTTACTTAAGTTGCTTTCTAGGTCAAAAGATTCCATTCTTGCAACTTTTCTCCAATTAAGACTGCTCGATCTCTGTCTTCAATTACAACACATCTTTAACCCACCTTTGTAGGTTTCCCTCCTTTCCTCAGTTCACTTCACACTCTTATTTGGCCTGCGCGTCTTTACTAGCTTGTAATGCCCATAGAGTAGGGACGGTCTGTACGCTGCTGCATATACGTCTAGTGCTACTGTTGAACATTTTGCGGTAATAGTGGTAAGAAGTGACAGTCATGAACCTCCTTTCTCAGTCAGTTCTCCTCCATGTGACTGAGGCTCATGCTCGTATTACCCCCTTCTCAAGTCACTTCACTGGCTCCCTATCCGTTTCCACATCCAGTTCAAACTTGTCCTGCTGATCTGTAAGTGCATTCACTCTGCAGCTCCTCACTACCTTTCCTCTCTTATCTCTCTCTACACCCCCCCCCCTCGGGAACTCCGCTCTTTAGGTAAACTGCTTCTATCTGTGCCCTTCTCTTCTATTGCTAACTCCAGACTTTGCTCCTTTCACCTTGCTGCTCCTTATGCCTGGAACAAGCTACCTGTGTCTGTACGCCAGGCGCCTTCTCTAACCCTTGGAATGGAGGAGTGGCCTAGTGGTTGGGGCAAAGTACTTCAGGCCGGAAGGTCGGGGGTTCAAATCCCACTAGAGGACAGCAACCTTGGGCCGGAAGGACTGGGGTTTCTAGTCCCACAGGTGCTCCTTGTGGTCTTGGGCAAGCCACTTAACCCTCCATAGCCCATGTTCCCTGTAAAATAGTTATCTCCAAGTTATAATGCCCTGTTCAATGTAATTTCAGTTTGCTCAATGTAAACCGCACTGATGCAGAATAGAGCGGTATATAAGAGAATGTAAATAAAATAAAATAAATAAATAAATTTTCAAATCCAGACTGAAAACTCACCTCTTCGCTGCTGCTTTTGGATCTTAACTCGCTTGATCTCCTTGTGCTTCCCTTATGTTGTCTATTTTGACTAGATTGTAAGCTCTGATGAGCAGGGATTGCCTTTTACATGTCTGTGCAGCGCTGTGTATGTCTTGTAGAAAATGCTCAGTAGTAGTTGTAGTAGTACTAGTAAAACCAAACACCTCCCAGAAGTGGCTGCCGCATCAGAAGCATGTCACAAATCCTCTCCCTGTCTAAGACAAAGGAGCAAATAGGAGGACAGGGAACCTTAAGGCCTTTGACTCAGGGATCAGCAATGTTATTCTTCTTAGGTCTGGACGTGTGGGTCCCAGCTGAAGCACTCACATTCTCTAAGGTAAGTGTGGGGGCAAGGGGGGAGTGGGAACTGAATACTGTCCCTACGTTACAGTGATGCTAGTCAATCAAGGATAACAGAGAGAACAAGATCTTGGCAGTGAATGGATGGAATGTGGAAGTGGTATGGGACAAAAATAACAAAAGCGAATGACGGTCACACAGGAGAACTCCCAGGTAAGAGCTAGACTGGCTCATAAAAACATAAGATTTGCCATACTAGGTCAGACCAATGGTCCATCAAGCCCAATATCCTGCTTCCAAGAGTGGCCAATCTAGATTATTACGGTTTATTAAAATGTTTTGTTGAAAGGTGGCATAAAACATATCAAAGCAGGATCCCAGTAAGTAGCCAGATTCCAGGATACTTCTTCCCCGGAATAAGCAGTGGCTTTCCGAAGGGATCTACCCAGTCTTTCAACTTTTTCTCTAGGAGCCTTTTAAGCCCAGCTACACCAACATCCTTTACCACGTTCTCTGGCAATGACTTCCAGAGCTTAATTATGTCGAGTAAAAAACTATTTTCTCCTCTTTGTTTTAAATGTACTGCTTGGTAACTTCATGGTGTGTCCCCTAGGCTTTGTACTTCCCGAAAGAGTAAACAACCATTTTTCATTTATGTTTATTAAAACTTGATATACCGCCCTTCACAGTAGCAGCAGGATTACCCAATCTGCTCAGGATTTTTTACACCTCTGTCATATCTCCCCCACAGGCGCTTTCTCCAAACTCATCTGGCATCATGGTGTATTAAACAGAAAAGGAGAAGCAAAATGTACTCTGAAGGAGAATTAGATAAAAAGTAATAAAACAGACTATGTTCAGGGTAAAAAAAAAATGCAGAACTGGGGAAGGATCGCACTCATCTCCCTGATATGCTTGCAGGTGAGAGAGATTGGACCACAAGACACACTGGAAACGACAGCAATTTAAGTCATTAAGAGAAGGTGAAGATTCCTGTAGCACTTACAGTCACTGTGCGCTAGGTATGAGATAAGCAGGGAGGCAATTGCACCCCTGAACTGTAACAAACCTAGAAAAATCTGCAAACCGAGTCCAGAAAAATCTATCTATGCACCCTTGTGACTCTAAAAATAGGATGCCAATTTGCTTTTTAAGGTCAAAGTAATTTCTCCAAAATAGTTAGACCGAGCCAGCGGGAGGGCAGGTTCCAACATCTCCTTGCCCTGCTGAGTCAGCACACTTCTCACTAGCATTGGCTTATGCGCACCTGCGACACAAGTTAGCTTCTTCTAACAGACATAATATTATTTTTTAGTGGAGAATCTTGAAGGAGAGCTGGCCAGATTTTAAGACTTGTTCTAGTTTTAACATAGTAACATAATAAATTATGGCATGGTCCATCTAGTCTGCCCAGTAAGATGGCTAGAGTTGAGAGTTGCATCCGTCACACTCCGGGCAGGTCACCCCTCTCCATTTATGAAGTTATTTACGTTTGCTTTGATTCCATCCACCTGCTATCTAGTGATCCTGTGAGCCTTTCCCATGCCTTTATGAACTCTTGTCACTGTTTTTGTTCCCACCAACTCCATCGGGAGCACATTCCAGGCATCCACCACCTTTCTGTGAAAAGTATTTCCTGACGTTGCTTTTAAGTTTACCTCCTTGAACTTCATTTCATGTCCTCTAGTTCTACAGTTTCCCCTTCTTTGAAAATGATTTGTTTGATCATTCATACTCTTTAAGTATTTAAATGTTTGTATCATATGCCCCCTGATCTTTCTCTCCTCTAAGGTATACACAGTTAGGTCTTCAAGATTTCTCTTATGTCTTCTGGTGCAGGCCCCATATCATTTTACATAAGATATGCCATACTAGGTCAGACCAAGGGTCCACCAAGCCCAGTAGCAATCCAGGTCACAAGTACCTGTCAGGTTTCCAAAAAGGCACACAGATTCCATGCTGCTTGTCCAATGGGTAAGCAGAGGATTTCATCAGTCCTCTTTAATAATGGTTTATGGACTTTTCCTCCAGAAACTCGCCCAGACCTCTTAAATCCAGCTACAGAGACAGCATTTACTACATCCTCTGGTAACAAATTCCAGTGTTTGATTATGTGTTGAGTGAAAAAATACTTTCTCAGATTAGTCTTAAATGTGCTACATTGTAGCTTCATTGCTTGTCTCCTAGTCTTACTACATCTCCAGGAACAAGCAGGAATGTAGTCTTCACATATGGGTATCGTCGGTACCAACGGAGCCTGCGAGGGAACGCTCCCCAGCGTCCAATAGGAAAGCTTTTGGGAGCATCCCACAGCGCCTGCATGCCGCCTTCCCGCCTTTCCCAACTGTCCCTCTCCAGTTCTTTGTTTTCCGTGAAGCCGACAGGTCGCACATCCTGTCACCGCAGAAAAAATTCCCTTCTTATTCTTTTTTGTGGTCGCGTCTGCCTTCCCTCGACGCTACACCGGTACCACCGGTTCTTTTTTTTTTTCGAAAAAAAGAAAGAACACCTTTCTTTCTGGAGTCTTTCCAGTAATTTTCTCCTCAGGTGCCACGTGCCATTTTGGGCACTAGGCCCAACTTTTTCCTTCAGGAAAACCCGCTTCGTGTTTTAAAAAGTGTTCTAAGTGTGGCGGTACCATCTCTGTCATCAACACCCATGAGTGGTGCCTCAAATGTTTAGGTCCTGACCACTCTATTTCAGAGTGTGTTGCCTGTGGAATGATGTCGAAGAGGGGCCGGCAAAACCGAGCTGCTAAACTTAGCACCCTTTTTCCCTCCGATGCAGCCTCCGTGGCATCGACGTCTTCCAGGGATTCGTCTTCCTACCATGGATATCAGGTAACTAAACATAAATCTAGCCGGTCCTCAAAGGGTAGATCTCCTTCTAAACATCGAGATGCCTCTGGCATTGCCCTTGAGGGACTTTCACCGGCAAAATTGCCCCGGCGGGAAGCTTCGGCTTCCAAAGCACCAACGGGGCTCCAGGATGTTCTCAAGGCTTCAACCTCGGCAGAACTACTGGTGCCATGCTCTGGGGTTCCGGCAGCTTCTTCCGGCACAGATACCCAAGCATCGGCAGCGTCGATAGACCAGAGATTCTTGGCTATTGAACGCAGTCTGGCGGCTCTTCTCACGGCCTCGATGCCCCTGAAACTGCTTCAGACAATCCAACTGGTACCGGCACCGACTCCAGTACTGGTACTGACTTGTCGATGCCAGATAGAGACGCATGACTTGGTCCCGGTAGAATACCTGCCGATGTCGATGCAGTCGGTATCGGACCACTCCGATGCCGATTTTGATTGGTACCGGTACCGTGCCTTGCACGATCACCCGGATCGGAGACACTTCGAATCCTCGGATGAGGCTGAAGACTCTGAAAGCTCTGCCGATACCAGAGTACTTCTTCCTGAGGATTCCTCTTCTCCTCAGCGTAGGATGTCTCCACCAGAGGATATGTCCTTTCAGGATTTTATCCGAGATGTGGCCCGAGGTCTTTCCATCACAGTGGCTCCTGAAAAAGAGCCTAGGGCAAAGGAATTAGAAATCCTACAATACCCTAAAGCTCCCAAGGAGGCAGCTACCTTACCTAGTCATGAGATCTTGCATGATCTTATGTTAAGGATGTGGGAAACACCTCTGACCACATCGCCTCACTCTCGACACCGTCTATCGAGTTCCTCCTTGTCCTGGGTTTCAGAAGACTCAATTACCACACTATTCCATGGTGGTGGAATCAGCCATGAGACGGATAAAGAGTGCAAAAAGGCATGCATCTAATCCTCCAGGACGTGAGTACAGGACTCTTGACGCCTTTGGACATCGATCCTTCCAGGCTTCCATGCTTTCTGCTAGGAACAGTTCCTATATCTTGTATATGGGAATGTTCCTTAAAGAAATCACAGGAGATTTAGAGCTTATGAGCCTTCTCCTTCCTGATGATAAAAGGCAAGATTATCTCGCTCTTGTCAAACATGCTCAGGATGTTTCCAAGTTTGTGAATCGTGCAGCCTTTGACTGCTTTGAATGCATAAGCAGAACCTCTGCCATTGCCATAGGTGCACGTAGGATTGCCTGGCTCCAGGCATCTGACTTGGAAATTTGGGTACAGGAGAAACAAGGGAATATACCTTGCACAGGAGAGAATCTCTTTGGCAAGAACTGGCAGGAAAAATCTAATGAGACAGATGCTGACAATATCACTTTGGATAGATTGTCTAAATCTACAGCTGATACTGGAGGAAAAGATCCTCTAAGAAACCATTCTTCAGCAAGAAGAAAACGTTTTATCCCTCGTATACCCAGCAGGGACATCGTTTAGGTCAGCCTGCCCAAAAGGGACAGCTGCAACAACCTAGGCAAAGAAAGGCAAAAGCAGCTAAGCCTCAACCGGCTCAGCAGACTCAGCCTTTACAGGGGTTTTGACTCCTATCTAGAGAACTTTGCATTCCTGGCCCTGAACGGCCCAGAACCCTCCACCATCCCAGGAAGGTTATGCCATTTTGCCCCCAGATGGGGTCAGATAACAGCAGAAAATTGGACTCTGTCTATTGTAAGAGAGGGGTACAAGCTTCTTTTCCTCAGCATGCCCCCTCCTACAATGGTAAGACAGTTAAATTCTCAGACCTCTCAACGAACAGTTAGGTCAAGAGGTCACTGTGCTCCTTGCTCAAGGGGCAATAGAAGAGGTACCCATTCCCCAATGGGGTACAGGATTTTACTCCCCCTATTTCCTTATTCCAAATAAAACAGGAGGACACAGACCCATTTTAGACCTCAGAGAATTGAACAAATTCCTGTTCAAAGAGAAGTTCAAAATGATTTCTCTAGAAACTCTGCTGCCATACCTTCAGAGTCAGGATTGGCTTAGTTCTCTAGATCTCAAGGATGCGTACACTTATGTTCTCATCCATCCAACTCACCGAAAGTTCCTTCGCTTTCTGTTTCAAGGGAAGTACTACCAATACAGGGTTCTTCCTTTTGGCCTGGCCTCTGCACCAAGGGTGTTCACAAAATGCATGGCTGTGGTGGCAGCATTTCTCCGCACCCTGGGAATATTCGTCTTCCCCTACTTAGACGACTGGCTCATTCGAGCCCCTTCAGAGCCAGAGGCCAGGGTTGCTCTCTCTCGCACCATGTGCATCCTTCAGTATTTGGGACTTGTCATAAGCTTCCCAAAATCCAACCCTGCACCCATTCAATCCCTAGAGTTTATAGGAGCCCTGCTGGATACCAGACAGACAAGGGCCTTCCTTACAAAGCCCCGCTGTCTTTGCATTGTGCAGTTAGCTTCCAAGCAGTGTTAAAACCTCACCTCACTGCTCGGGAAATGTTACAATTGCTAGGCCACATGGCATCCACCGTGCATGTGGTACCTTATGCTTGCCTCCATACGAGGGCAGCCCAGTGGACTTTATCCACTCAGTGGACTCAGGCATCAGGTTGCCTGTCAGACAAAATAGCAAACTCAGATCACCTTATTTTGTCCCTCCAATGGTGGCAGTCACCCCAAAACCTTTTGGTGGGGTCCCCTTTCCAACAACCCCCACCCCAAGCCACTCTGACAACAGATGCCTCACAGGTGGGATGGGGTGCCCACCTGCAAGGCCTCTCTACCCAGGGTACCTGGACTCCACAGGAGACCTATCTACACATCAGTCTCCTGGAACTCAGAGCAATCTTCCTTGCTCTTCGAGTATTCCACACCCAGCTCAGCTACAAGACAGTCCTAGTTCAAACGGACAATCAAGTAGCCATGTTCTATGTGAACAAGCAGGGTGGAACAGGCTCTCTGTCGCTCTGCAATGAAGCTTTGCAACTATGGGCCCTCGCCAGAGAGCATCAGATTCATCTCCTTGTGGTGTATCTTCCAGGCATTCAAAACTCTTGGGCAGACAGACTCAGTCGAGTTCTGCTTCCACGTGAAAGGTCTCTCCATGCAGACCAGGTGGCAAAAAATTTTAAAATTTGGGGAACCCCGGACATAGACCTCTTTGCAAGTCCGCTGAATGCCAAACTTCCCCTGTTCTGTTCCAGAATTCCAGCTCAGGGTTGTCAGGCCAGGGATGCTTTCCTCCTCCATTGGGGTCAGGTCTTCCTGTATGCCTTTCCACCCATTCCCCTAATTCCCAAAACCCTGTTCAAGCTTCAGAGAGACAGAGGTCATATGATTCTCATAGCTCCACGTTGGCCACGGCAAATGTGGTACCCTCTGCTCCTACATCTCTCTCAAGCTCTGCCTCTGGAGTTAGGAGATCTGGAGCAGATCCTTTCTCAAGAGAACGGGATGCTGTGGCATCCCAATCCCCAGTCTCTGCATCTCAGGGCCTGGTTGCTGAAAGCCTAGAACATCGCGGTCTTAACCTTTCCCAACAGGTAAAGGATATTCTTTATGCTTCCAGGAAGCCTTCCACAAGATGCTCTTATGCCTTTAAGTGGAAAAGGTTTACCATATGGTACTCACAGAAGGGTCTTAACCCTCTTGCGATACCTCTGGAATCATTACTGGAGTATCTCCTTCATTTATCAAATGCAGGGCTTAAGACCAATTCAGTAAGAGTCCATTTGAGTGCTATTGCAGCTTCTTTCAAGCCTCTAAATGGACAACCTATTTCCTCTCATCCTCTCATAGCAAGATTTATGAGAGGCCTTCTTTTAACTAAGCCTCCCATTAAGCCACCACCGGTGGCATGGGACTTAAATCTGATTCTTGGGCAGCTCATGAAACCGCCCTTTGAACCATTAGCCACTACCTCTTTGAAATTCCTTTCATGGAAGGTCATCTTTCTTATTGCAATCACATCAGCACGTCGCATCAGTGAATTGCAAGCGTTGGTGGCTGATCCTCCTTTTACAAGGTTCCATCATGATAAGGTAGTTCTTAGGACTCATCCTCACTTTATGCCAAAGGTGGTGTCACCTTTTCATTTAAACCAAGCAGTTTACCTTCCTGTATTCTTTCCAAGGCCTCACGCCTCAAATGCAGAAAGGAATCTTGATACTTTAGACTGTAAAAGAGCTTTGGCCTTTTACTTGCAAAGGACACGGCAACACAGAAAGTCCTCTCAACTTTTTGTTGCTTTTAATCCTAGTCACTTGGGACTTCCAGTCTCCAAAAGAACACTGTCCAGCTGGATGTCACAGTGTATATCTTTTGCCTATGAGAGTAAAAGCCTTCCTCTTGAAGGCCATGTCACAGCTCACAATGTGAGAGCCATGGCAGCCTCTATGGCTCATCTTCACTCTGTGTCTATCGACGACATCTGTCGAGTAGCTACTTGGGCTTCGGTTCATACCTTCACAGCCCATTACTGCTTGGACAAGGACTCCCGCCGGGATGCCTTGTTTGGTCAGGCTGTTCTTCAACACCTGTTCCATACTTAATCAACTCCTACCCACCATCCCTGGTAGGATGCCAGAGGTCCATGGGGGGAAGTGGAGCCCTTTCACAAGAACACACAACTTCTGGGGCCATCTCCCTGGCATCTGCAGCTAGGGAGTCCCCATATGTGAAGACTACATTCCTGCTTGTTCCTGGAGATAGCATAGTTACTCACCTGTAACAGGTGATCTCCGGGAACAGCAGAAATTTAGTCTTCACAACCGACCCACCTCCCCTAGGAGTTGTATCACTCTATCTCTTTCTCTCTTTCCCTCTCTCTTTTGTCTGAGCTTTAAACTCAACTGGAGAGGGACAGTTGGGAAAGGCGGGAAGGCAGCACGCAGGTGCTGTGGGATGCTCTCAAAAGCTTTCCTATTGGACGCTGGGGAGCGTTCCCGCGCAGGCTCCATCGGTACCGATGATACCCATATGCGAAGACTAAATTCCTGCTGTTCCCAGAGATCACCTGTTACAGGTGAGTAACTATGCTTTTTTGAAGGGGAAAACAACCGATCTACATTTACCTGTTCCACTCCATTCATTATTTTATAGACTATCATAGCTGTCTCTTTTCCAAGTTTAACAGCCCTAATCTTTTGTAAGGATATCCTTCCATCCCTTTTACTATTTTTGTCATTCTTCTCTGTACCTTTTCTAATTCTGCTATATCCTTTTTAAGACATGGTGACCAGATTTGCACACAATATTCAAGGTGTGATCGCACCATGGAATGATACAGAGGCATTAAAAATATCCTTGGCTTTATTCTCTATTCATTTCCTTATGATTCCTAGCATTCTATTTGCTTTCTTGGCCACTGCTGTACACTGGGTGGAGGGTTTCAATGTATTATCCACGATGACACCTAAATCCTTTTCCTGGGTGGTGGTTACTAATGTGGAACCTTGCATCGTGTAATTGTAGTTTGGATTGTTCTTCCTTAAGTGCATCACTTTGCACTTGTCCACATTAAATGTCGGCTGCCATTTAGATGCCACTCTCCCAATTTATCAGGGTCCTCTTGCAATGTTTTACAATCTTCTTGTGTTTTAACAACCTTTGAATAATTTTGTGCCATCTGAATATCTGATCACCTCACTCATTATTCTCATTTCCAGGTCATTGCTTTCTATCTTTCAACCAGTTCCTTTTCAACAATAGTACATTGCCTTCTATCCCATTGCCATTTAAATTTCCACAGGAGTCTCTCATGAGGGACTTTGGGCTTTCTGAAAATCAAGAGACAGTGTATCAACCAGCTTACCTTGGTCTACCTGTTTATTCACACCTTCAAAGAAATATAAGAGATTTTCCAAGGCTAAATCCATGTTGGCTTTCTGCCATTAAACCATGACCATCTACATGTTCAGTAATTTAGTTTTTTTATAGTGGTTTCTCCATTTTGCCTAGTACCAATTGGAAAGACACTTCCACAAGAATCCATTCTCTTGTTAAGTAAGGGATTATTTTATGTACCGACACTATTGCATGATCCATTCCAGTTTCGCATTGATTTTGCGAAATTTATACGCAAGTTACATCTAAAAATCTTTTTTGCACAAATGGGGACTGCAGGTTTGAGAGCAATTCCATCTGAGATGGATCCACAAATTCCAAGAATACCTTTACCGTATAAATCTACGTGGGTTCCCCCCAGCCCCGCTCCACCAGCGTTACAAGTGTTTCAAGATTTAGTATTAGCGGATGTTCAACGTCTGGAAGCTAAAACGCGAAAGAGCAAGTCCTTATTGACTAGATCGGAGGAACAGATGTTTCGTCAATTGCGGGAGCGGCAAGATGTGGTCATTAGGAGAGCCGATAAGGGGGGAGCAATCGTGATTTTAGATCGACGATACTATATTTCTGAGGCATTACAACAATT
The DNA here is from genome assembly GCA_033557465.1 of Ichthyophis bannanicus. NCBI lineage: Eukaryota > Metazoa > Chordata > Amphibia > Gymnophiona > Ichthyophiidae > Ichthyophis > Ichthyophis bannanicus. Next base: position 733,656,166 of record CM066033.1, on the reverse strand, counting down.
ACAGGATGAGCATACCTATAGGGTTCTGGAATGTGACCCCACGCCTCAGCTATGTGGAGCAATTAAAGATATCACCTTAGCGGCTTTGCAACACCATTTGTTAAGTAAGAAAGAATTCCGTTATTTAAACAGCATATCTTGTTCTATAGCACAATTTTATACTGTGCCTAAGATTCACAAAAATTTGTTTAATCCTCCTGGGCGCCCAATAGTGTCCACAAAAGGAACCCCTTTAGAACCAGTCTCCACGTACATTGATTCCTTCCTGCGTCCGCTTCTGGTGCAAGTTCCGTCATATCTGAAGGACACCACGCATTTCCTGAATATTTTGACTCAGTGTGCCCCATGGGCAGAAAAACCTGATACCATCTTGGTGACGCTCGACGTGGTTGCGCTGTACACCAGCATTCCTCAGAAGGCAGCGTTAACGGTAGTAAAACATTTTTTGCAAAATCGGGGCGATTTGTCTGGAGATACTATCACTATGTTGTTGAAATTATCTGAGTTAGTCATCTGTCATAATATTTTTCAGTTTCAAGACACAATTTACCAACAGATTGCCGGCGTGGCTATGGGTGCCACCTGTGCCCCCTCTATCGCGAATCTGTACATGGCTACGTTTGAACAGCAATGGCTAGCACAGTCTCCATATGGGCAGAATATAATAGAGTGGCGACGGTTCATTGATGACATTTTCGTGATATGGAGGGGGACAGAAGAAGATCTCACGGCGTGTTTCGATTGGCTCAATTCTCGGGATCCTCACATTAAGTTTACTATGGTACATGATAATAACAGGATTCACTTTTTAGATGTGGAGATCTCACGGAGCAGTCATACCTGGAACACCTCCGTTTTTCGGAAAGAGACTGATCGTAACACTTTTCTACATTTTACAAGTGCCCATCCACGCCAGTTGAAAGAGGGGCTTCCCTTTTCTCAATTTCTTAGGTTCCGTAGAAATTGTACAGAAATTTCAGAGTATCGGCGGAAATCTAAGCAACTCATCAAGAATTTCTTATCTCGGGGGTACCCGGAGCCATTGGTACGATGGGCCTATACTAGAGCTTTGTACAATGATCGGGGGTTATTGTTATCCTCTTCGGGTCAAGCACGTCAGGCTCAGAAGACCTTTGATGATAGCCGGATAAATTTTATTACACGGTTTTCCCATCTCAGTGGACCTGTTCGAAGAATTTTGAGAACTCACAGCAACATTCTTCACATGCTTCCGGGGTTGGCCGACAAAAAAATCAGATGTGTGTGGAATAGGGGCAGAAATTTTAAGGAACAGCTGAGTCCTTCGAGAATCCAAGATCAAGTCGAAAGGGAATCTTCAGCCCGGGTTTCGGGGCATAAACGTTGTGGAAATTGTAGTTTATGCGCGGTTAACCTGGAAGTTAATGAGTTTGAATATCAAGGAACACATTATTTTATACGTAGTACCACCACTTGCCAGTCGACTCATGTTATTTACGGAATACGCTGTCCCTGTGGATTAATGTACATAGGAAAAACAATAAGAGCATTACGACTACGTTTAGCAGAACATCGCAGTCGATTAAATCGAGGAGTTACAGCAGCGCCCATAGTTCAGCATTGCCTTACGGCGAATCACAGCTTTGAGCAATTGGAATGCTTTGCTATTGATCAGATCTTAACAGGTAGAGGCAGCAGCACGGTGGATCAATCTTTAACGTGGAGAGAACAGCGTTGGATTTTTCAATTGAACACTGTCATACCGAATGGATTAAATGCTTCCATTGATTGGTCCCTGTGTGTATAGGAGGCTTTGCTTAAAGAACCCTTTTGGTTTGTGAATCGTGAATGAAGTGTGAAGATACCCTCCCCTAAGGAGGAGGAGTTTGGAGGAGCCCTTTAAAATCCAGTTAGCTCACTGAAGCCGCATGCGCGGCGTCTTAGAATAACCGGCGGAGGAATGAGAGAAATGTGTCCTCTGCGGCGATTCCGGAGCATAGACTGATTTTACAGGTACAGGATGAGTTCTCTACTTTTTAATATACCCTAGCTACTTAAATGGAATGTGATATAGTTTCTTATAGTTTGTGATGTTCTATAGGTCAGTATGGGAGATACATTCCCCTGAAGAACTTGCCATTACGAAACGCTTGGGCGCCTTAGATTAACGGCGTTGGGATTTGAATGAAGCTGGGAGATACTTCTAACATCGCTACATCAAGATTTTCTCTGTCGGACTGGGCAATGCCATGAAGGAAGGAAACGTCGGAGACAGAGCTGTAAAACAAAGGCGAACAACTTGGGGCGTTTTCACGATAAGTGCTGATTCAGCTCAGTTTTTTAATGACAGCGATGGACAGTAATAATCTTTAGGAAGTACCACCAGTGTGATTCTACAATTTTGTTTTTGCGAATCTCGCTGATGCGGAGTGAATGAGAAGAGAAATCATAAGGACTATATAGTAGAATCAATTGTACTGATCTTTTTCATCTTGTTATACAAAGCAGATTGTGAGAGCAGTTTTGCTTATTCAAGTTTTTTAAGTAAAACAGTGAAAAATTAAAAAGAAGAAAATGAAAAAAACGAAAAAAATAATAAAGGAAAAGCGTTTTTTGTTGTGAGACAGAGCAGAAGGCATTTATTAAAGGTCGTTGATGTGAACAGCAGCCGTAGTTTCATTGAGAAACTTGTTAAAAAATCCAAGAGATTGCTGCGTTGTTTTAAACTGAGACCTTAAGGCCTGACACTGTGTTTTACAAAATTATTCCACAGGTTATAGTTTGAGTTTAGGCTTGTCCTATCACATGTGTTAGCATAGAAGCTCAATAGAGAAAGCCCATATTTAGTAGTTAGTACCAATGTCAGGCTCACTGGGTTGTAGTTTCCCAAATTACCCCTGGAACCCTTTTTAAAAATTGGCGTTACTCTGGCCACTCTCCAATCTTCAGGTACCATAGATGGTTTTAATGATAGATCATAGATTACTAATAGTAGTTTTACAATATCATATTTCAGTTCTTTCAGTACCCTGGGATGTATGCCATCTAGTCCAGGTGATTTGCTGCACTTTAGTTTATCAATTAGCTGTATCACATATACCCGATTTATCGAGATGTGTTTCAATTCCTCTGATACATCACTTTTGAATATCATTTCTGGCATGGGTAAGTTTCTTACATCTTCTTCAGTAAAGACTGAAGCAAAAAATTCATTCAGTTTCTCTGCTATGGCCTTGTCCTCTCTCAGTGCACCATTTACCTCTCCATCATCTAATGGTCCAACGGCTCCCTCACAGGTGTTTTGCTATGAATATATTTGAACATTTTTTATGTGTTCTTTGCTTCCACGGCAAGCTTCTTTTCAAATTTTCTCTTTGCCTGGCAGAACAGGCACAGCTAATGGTCATTATGTTAGGAGAATGGAGGATATGCTTTATACCAGGGGATAGGGTACAAATTGCATATTTTTGAGGATTCAATAATACCTTTATAATTATGTCGGTGGGCAAACAGTGTTTGCCTAGAGCCCATTAAAAAGAGTCATTCCTGCCCTGATGATGCCACTGGAATTTTCTCGGGACTGGACTCTGTAGAGGATCCCAGGCACATTTTGTAACATTGCCAGACATGGAGATGGGGCACCACAGTGAAAACAACAAGTCATGCCACCTATCTATGCATCTTTATTATTGCCCATTTACAGCTGGATACCTCGAAGGACAGGGAAGTGGCAGGACCTGCCAAAGTCACACAGATTGTCAAAGGGCAGAACCAAGACCCAAACTCCGTGCATCTGTGAAGTATGCGCCCCAGTGTCACTGCCCATGGTTCTAAGGATTCATGATGTTTCATTTTATTATAGTGTATTTACTTTTATTTTCAGGTGTGTTTTGCCCAACTGGGGAGAGTCCTTCCATATGTTTGTTTGCACAACCTATGTGTATGGATGGGCAGACGGACAGAGACAAAATGAACTCCAGCAGGCTGTGGTTCAATGCCAGTGGAAATCCCATTCCTTGCTGACATAAAAATGGAGCAGGGCTGCAGCTGCGGCCATGAAAGGGGGGCAGATGCCAGGGAGGACCCCATCCCCCGCCAATGGAAGAATGGAGCAGTGCTATGGCTGCCGTGTGGAAAGCTGAAGATCCCATGGAGGTTATTTAAAAAAGAGAAGCTAGGGGAAGGAAGTGGAGGGGAGGACAGTCAGTGAGCTAGTAGAAGGGAAGGGAGATCGAGAACTCAAGTGCATGGGGGAAAGCAAGTCAGAATAACTCTATGCCAAGAGGACCACACTAGACACCCTCCATGCACATTCACACACACACACTCCCCTAAGCTTCTATATATGTGCACACCCGCACCGATATCCACCTCCCTGATGACTGTGCACAGACCCCTTAAACACACAGCCCATGCACCCCCACATATGCATGCATACACACGCATCCACCCCTGCATGTACATGCACAGCCCCTCACTGCAGTCTCCAGCCTCTCATGCACATTCACATGCCCTCAAGCACACACACAGCGTTACACCACTACTCCCTTTCACACATAGCCCTTCCCCCTTCCTCACAGACACAGCCCCTAACTGCAATCCCCTCTCTCTCATGCACACACATATAGATACAGCCCTTGGCCCCCCCCCCAACACACACACTGAAAATAGAGACAAACATAGACACAAAACTAATCGTAGCAGAGCTCCACAGCCCCTACTATCCTAACGAGAGAGGCCTTCGGTCTGTTCACACAGTTCCCACTCAGACATGCATGAGTCTGCAAACGGGAGAAAGGGAACCATGCCATTCCCTCACATTATACGTGCGCACTTTTCAATTGGTTTTAATCACGTTTTTTTTATTCTTGAAATTGAGTTTGTTTTATGTACTTTATTTGTGTTTATTGTGAAGTGCTCCGAAATGCAATGAAATACTAGTAAATAAATGTTGTAAGTAGATAAATCAAACTCCCATGAGGAGGAGTATAAGAGCATCAGGTGAAGAAGAGTTTGGCAATCGTGCTGCAGAACACGAATAAGCAGACTTCATGGGCCTAGAGAGCCTTTCTTGCCATCAAACCTCTATATCCTATAAAGTCTGCAGAAATAAAACTCAGGCATGCTTTGGAATCTCTCCGAACATACAGCAAGCTTCCGGCAAGAGCATTCACCCCCGTCAGAGAGAGGGAAGCCAGGTTGTTCCTCCCAGTCTCCTGTGCATGACGCTCGCCAACAGCTGCTTTCAATGTTAGTTTTGAAGTTCTGCCCAGGACCACCTCGAACTGTATCCAGAACAAATGTCAGGAGGGGTAGGGCCCCACCAGCTCATCTGTAACTGGAAAGGAGAATTAATATCGCTCTGGGATTCTGTGTAAGGGTAGGCAGGATAGGGAAAGAGAGGCCAGCTCGTGGAAAGGAAAGGAGGAGACAGGGAGGAGGAGGAGAGAAAGGAAAGGGTGAGAGTGGCATTAAACACTCCAGGATATCTGCAAATTGTCTTGAAAACAAAACTTTTTTTCAAAGTTTTGGAAAATCGGCTCAAATCTTGGAGACTTTTTTAAAGCCTAGAAACTTCCTGTCTGAATTTCTCAGGGGGATTCAGTGACACCCTCCCTCTCCCCCTCATGTAACTCTGCCTGGCTCGCCTTCCCTCAGCCGAGGCTCAGCCCTGCCAGAGTCTGGTTACCTTGTAAACATTGCAAGGCTGACTATAGCCCTGAGAAACCCAGTACAGGGCTCTTTGGTTTGACTGATAAAAGGAGGAAAGATGAAAGGAAACACAGAATTTTCCAGGCCTATTGTGCTGGCTTTCCTGTCCTCAAAACAAAAGGGGTGACACAGTTCCCACAGACATCTAGTCACTGTACCTAAGTACTACAGACACATACAGGCCACTGCAGAAAGCCGGCGCTGAAGTTGCGCGCTATTAGCTGTGTACGTGTTTTCGTAGCATATCAATAGCGCGAGACTTTGGCACCGGTATGCAGCAAAGGGCGTGTATGCAAATCAGCTGTATACAAAACATCAGCATAAAGTTGAAAGGAGGGGAGCCAACGCATGCGTAAATAAGAGACCGTTACAAGTGGCCCTATAGGCATGCGCAAGAATGTCAAAATGCTCACATTATATGCACAGGATGTGCAGGTTCTTTTGCCATTCACGCCGTAATAACCAATACTATTTCACCCAAAAACAATTTTTTATGAAATCCAAAAATCTAAAATAAAAGACAAATATAAATGAGTTCAAAAAATAAACAAGGATAAGAAGCAAAAAACATTTCTTCTTGAATGCTGAATTTTCGCTTATACAGTCAAACCTCGGTTTTCATGATTAATCCGTTCGAAAAAGTCTGACTAAAACCGAAACGTATGAAAACTGAAGCAATATTTCCCATAAGAAATAATGTAAATCCAATTAATCCGTTCCAGACACCCAAAAATATTCACAAAAAATACATTTTATAGAGAATAACTATATTTTTACATACAGAAAACAATGAGAAATAAATATAAATGACTAATGAAATGGATAAATGAACATTTAACATCACTGAAAGCAAGCTAAGTACAGTACTGTACAGTACAGTATGTTAACATCTGGCCTTAGCCACCCCTGACAAGCTGCTGTGCCCAGCTCTCTTCGGAATCACATTGAATTCAGTCCATTAAAATACCTTTACATTATCTGCTCAATGCTTCAGAATGGCAGAAAATCTTAATGATATAGCTTCAGACGTACCCTGCAAGAGAAAGAACTGCCTCCCACATTCATGCAACATCTCCTGCTTACGTTGACAGCTTTTCTTCCCTGCTACCGGGACAAAATCTCAGTCAAAAGACGTTGAAAACCGAAGCAATGCATGAAAACCGGGACAAAATCTCAGTCAGAAAAGACGTTGAAAACCGAAGCGTATGAAAACCGGGGCAAATGAAAACCGAGGTTTGACTGTACACTGAAAAGATACACAGAAAATGTTCACGTCGAACTTAACTGTTCATCGGTACATACCCTACACGCGCAAGACGTTTAAGCCACCTCAGACCAGACAGAGAGATATTGGTGCTCCTGCTGGTTGCGAAATCCTCTACGTGTTTCTCTGCATCGAGCGCAAACCTTATTAGCATGCTATTTTAATATGTGCAGCTTATTTGCATATTATTTAAATACACTTGGCATGACTGTGCGCGCATACTTTTCTTTTGCTGTTTACGAGCGTGTCAATCTCTTTTCTGCATTTGGCGTTGCTAAACTTGTGCATATAAGTTGTGTTATCTGTGCGCAAAGGACGAGCTAGTCTTTCTGCATTGGCCTGATAGTTCAGTTGCATATATCCACTGTATCTCTATATACAGGGTGGCCCAAAAAAGTGAGAACATCTCGTAAATTAAAAGCTTAAATAGTTTACTTATTTATGTTTTTTAGCTATATAATGTCTTTATTTCGACAATTTCCGGTCACCATCATTTTTTTAAAATTTGTCAATCATTTACATCTGTCTTTTTGAAGTTTTTAAATAACTTATATGCTACGAGATGTTCTCACTTTTTTTGGTCCACCCTGTACATGTACACATACATTTTGACAATTGTTTTTTTTGTTGTGCATACATGCTCCTTTTAACCCAGGTTTACACACATTCTCCTCTAGAGTAAATGAATGAGGGGTGGCATCTGACACCTCCTGGATGCTGTTAGTGAGAAGGGCTTGGTGCTTTCTGGCAGTCACAGAGAACAGCTTTCCCACAATTCGTACTGGGTCCAAACCAGACACGGATGGACTTCAGCCTGATATTCTCTCCCACAAGCAACCACCAATTTCCCATGATCTGTTCCCAGTCCCACAGCAGAGACCTCCCAAAGAGCTCAGGAAACCAAGCCCCTGACATGCCATTTATCCCAGAAGAGGAAAGAATATGGCCTAGAGTGGGATAGAGGGCAGTGGAGAAGTAACGTAGTGGTTACAGCAGCCAGCTGAAAACCAGGTAAAGCAAAGTTCAAACCCTGCTTCTGCAAGTGAAGACCGCTTGTGATCTTAGGCTCTTCACCCTTTAATGCCTCAGGTCCAACTGTGCCTGAAAACGTAACTCACCCTCAGAGTGGATATAAAAAAAAAGATAAGTAATTAAATATAGCATTGAATACAAAATCCTTGCTGAGATGGTATACCTATGAAAAGGCAGACATGGAACTACACAGTGATTACACTAGAACAGACCATGTTTTGCTAATATGCTAAGATTCCTAGGCCCCGCTGTGGCAGCAGTCCAATCTGAAGAAGGGGCAACACGCCATTGTGTCAAACTACTGTAAGCGTGCACATTCCAGCTGGTTAGTTGTTTGGAGCTGCAGTCCTGGTTAAGTGATCGATCACCCTTGCTGTGAAAAGCAAAGTGGTAAGTGGACAGAGAAGAGCTACCAGACTGAAAATGACCCAGATCTCCAGCAGCAATGCACTGCTCAAGCTTCTGGCTTAAGATCGGAGGGCACAAGAAGCAAGAGACGTGTGAAGGTCACAGGAGCCTTTATTGGATGAACCCCAACGCGTTTCAGCAACACCCTCCTCAGGGGGTATGCAGCTTATTGAATAAAATAAAATGAAATGACATAAAATCCAACAATTAAAAAAATATATAAATAAATGTCATAAATAGTAAAAACATTAAAAATAATACATGGATACATCACAAATAAAAATACTTCAATTTAAAACTATAAATAAAAATACTTAAATTAAAAACTATGATTTAAAAAGCAAAACATAGGGCAGTGAAAAGAAAAACATAAATGCTACATGTTAAAAATGTAGAAGAAACATTGAAAAGGCTATGAGGAGGACAATAAGAAGTCATAGAAACAGCAAGACAGTACTCACTGGAGCACCCTATGATGAATCTCACGTGGAAGGAGATCTTTAACATTATACTCTAGCTGTAAGTGGATAACAAAACAATGTTTATACATGCCATTACAGAAAATGTATATGTGCCTTTTCAGAAAATAATGTCTAAATATTGACTGTAAACTAACAAGAGAGAAAATAAAACAAAATTCCAAGTGGAAAAGATACACTGTGTATTTTGCTAATTCTAATTCTTTTATGTGATATGTTACACTTAAACTACAGGAATTCCACCAAAACTGGAAATTGTATATGTTGCCACCAAAAGTAAATAATTTTAGAACTATTCATATAATGTATCTACTGAATTTGAAATGCTAAACTACTAGTAAAAATACCTCAGTTATTTGTAAAGGCGTCGCCTAAACTAGCTGTTTATGTGTCAGAACTGAAAAATAAAAAAATAAAAATGGGTCGAATGAGCGAGTCATTTAATTTTATAATCAATTTGAAGAGTTGGATATGAACCTGATCTTCCTATTATACAACTCATCGAAACTAGTTGTTTTAATGGACTAGTCTCCTATACACCTTTAATCAATGCGGTTAAGGTTGACGGTATCATTATCCCTCACAACAAGGTCAGTCTTATTTATTTATTTATTTATTTACATTCTCTTATATACCGCGCTATTCTGCATCAGTGCGGTTTACTTTTCAGTTCTGACACATAAACAGCTAATTTAGGCAACGCCTTTATAAACAACTGAGGTATATTTTTTACTAGTAGTTTAGCATTTCAAATTCAATAGATACATTATATGAATAGTTCTAAAATTATTTACTTTTGGTGGTAACATATACAATTTCCAGTTTTGGTGGAATTTATTATTATTATTATTATTGTTATTAAAGACTTATAAAGCACTGCAACATACGAAGCGCTGTACAAACATAGAACAGAGACAGTCCCTGCTCATCAGAGCTCACAATTAATAAGATAGAAAACAAAATAAGTTACATAATACAAATAACAAAAATTTACAGGACAAAGTAAGCAAATGTTGATAGAGAGATCATGAATTCCTGTAGTTTAAGTGTAACATATCACATAAAAGAATTAGTATTAGCACAATACACAGTGTATCTTTTCCACTTGAAATTTTGTTTTATTTTCTCTCTTTTCTTGTTAGTTTACAGTCAATATTTAGACATTATTTTCTGAAAAGGCACATATACATTTTCTGTAATGGCATGTATAAACATTGTTTTGTTATCCACTTACAGCTAGAGTATAATGTTAGAGATCTCCTTCCACGTGAGATTCATCATAGGGTGCTCCAGTGAGTACTGTCTTGCTGTTTCTATGACTTCTTATTGTCCTCCTCATAGCCTTGTCAATGTTTCTTCTACATTTTTAACATGTAGCATTTATATGTTTTTCTTTTCGCTGCCCTGCGTTTTGCTTTTTAAATCATAGTTTTTAATTTAAGTATTTTTATTTATAGTTTTAAATTGAAGTATTTTTCTTTGTGATGTATCCATGTATTATTTTTAATGTTTTTACTATTTATGACATTTATATATTTTTTTAATTGTTGGATTTTATGTCATTTCATTTTATTTTATTCAATAAGCTGCATACCCCCTGAGGAAGGTGTTGCCGAAACGCATTGGGGTTCATCCAATAAAGGCTCCTGTGATCTTCACATGTCTCTTGCTCCTGATGCTTTCTGGTTTCTACTGCAAGAGCGGTTTGCTCTTCTTTGGGTTGACTGTTAAGATAAGAAGGCTGCAGACTCCAATCCAGAGGTCACCAATTGGAAAATTAACGAAGACCATGTAAATGTTCTCCGGCAGGTGTGAGAATTGGATACAGTCACCATTCCAATTCCCACCTCCCGCCCCCCACCCCCAATCGGTGGGAGAGTGCTGGATAATCTCCCTCTTCAAAGAAGTCCCTGATGGCTCCAGAAGCAGTCAAAACCTCCTCCCTAGAAGGAGGCTTCAAAACAAGTACTGACAATGCCAACTATCACTTGCAATTCCAAGCTTAAAGTTTTCAACCATTCAACCCCCCACTGCGGCCACAATGACCTGTGGGGGGAGAGTGCCAGAGAAGGAACAGACCACAAGCAATGCTGGAAGCAACTGTAGTTTCCCTTAAAAGGAGGTAGTAACTTAAATGACCATCTGCAGTTTCAAAGCAAAGAGAATGGGAGGCACCGAAGACAGTGGCATACGTTCTAGTACGAGGTCACAAGCAAAGTTTTGCTGAGGGTCCCCCATTGTCGTGACTGTGGTGCAGCCCTCCTCCCCCTGCATGGGCAAATTTACTTTAAATCCTACTGGCACTCCGTGTGGCCTTGGGCAAGTCACTTTACCCTCTACTGCCTCAGGTACAAACAAAGACTGTAAGCCCTCTGGGGACGGAGAAATAGCTACTGTACCAAAATATAACCCACCTTGCACTACTACTGGAAAAGCATAAGCTAAATACTGCTTCAAACAAAATGTTTTCTGTGCTGCGTCTGCTCTTCTAAGTTTTGAGGCTCGGCAACCATCACTTCCAGGCTGTTGAAGAGGACTGCGGCCAGCCTTTAAAACTCAGAAGAGCGGACGCGGCACAGCAAACATTTTACAATATGTTTGCTGCTCTGCCTTTACCGCTGCTGTGTGGGCCCCCCCCTCCCCGCATTGTGGAGGCTGCTGAGCAGAATTTATATCAATGGTCGATGAGGACCCTTTCCTAGGCAGATAAAAAGAATCAACATCCAGGCATTGCAAGACATCCATGCTTCCACATCCCTCCCTTCCTAGCCCCTAGATCCTCAACTAGCCTAAGAAAGGATCAGAGCTATTTTAAAAAGTGACCAAAAGGGCTGTCCTAAGTTTGTCTCATCTGCCACTACTAGCTAAAATTATCCCACTAAACTCTTGAGGTGCCCTCTTTCTTCCCAACGCTAGAAAGCGAGCCAGCGGTCTGCTGTGCCCTGCAGAGGCTATCAGTACAGAACAAACATGTCAGGATGAAAGAAAAAAGGGATTAAGTAATCATTTTGGCTTCCCTTATGCACTGACTGAATCGTTATCCGTTTTTCAGAAGTGCCAAGTTACCAGTTCCAGGAGCGAGATTATAAACCAGTTTGGGACTTCTGACAATCTGATTCTGATACTTTATGGGACCTGCAGCACTAATTCCAATGGTAAAATTGAGGGTTATAAATACCAAACTGCATTGCAATGCAAATTTAAACACTTCACCAAAATGTGGTAACACAAATATCTCTTAAACATTCAATGAATTGACTATGGAGATTTCCGAGTTTCAACATCCAGAGTTACACTTTACCCATAAAATAAAGCATACGTCAGATTGTAACAGTTCTGGGATTATATCTGCCATTGTAATAATTGAGCATTGTTCACTGATCAAGTGGAAATCGCTCCATTAAGTGGTCCACTGGAAACAGATGAATCATACTATTAGTCAATTGCGGAATTTTGTGGTTGAGAAAACAGAGGCGACAGCTGGGAGAGATCCTACACACATACTATAGCAATGCGAACAAAGTATATATTTCAAAGGCAGACTTTGATCCCTAGGGGCCTCAATCAAGAAATTGAGTGGAAACTGTTTTATTAGGTTGTTTTAGGGAGTGTCCTACTACTACTATTAAGCATTAAGCATAAGTGTCCCAAGTACAGCAGATATAAGACATGAGGATGTAAAGTTAGGGTAAGACTCATGCATGGCATCTCTACCTCAGATGTGGCAAAATAGCAAACGGCATAGTGAGTTTTGTCTAAAATGTTCTATATATACTGTTTAAGAAATGTATGAATAACAACTGAAATTATAAATACTCAGTCAGTAAGACTGCCTAGATGTGTATTTGGATTGCAGTTTGTACTTGCTTCCTGATGAAGCCAAGTTTTATGGTGAAACCAATGGCTGGGTTGGAGTGCCTAGGATTTTTTTTGAGTGCCATGGCTCCGATATCGCATGGAGGCCTCTACCGCTGCTTTGTAAACATACCCCAAAGTGTTATGCTGATACACGTGAGGAATAAATACAGCATGGATAGCTAAAAAGCATAAAAAGCAGATTCAATGATTATTTTTTTTTAATTCATGATGTGATAGTTTAAGAAAAAATAAACAGGCATAAGGTGCATTACTTTAAACCATTCCTTTTGTCTTAAGAGTATACACCGGACTATGTCCAAAACAGGAAGCAGCAGAGTGAAGAAAGGACCCCTTTACAAGTCAGCAACTTCGCGGAGAATAACAGGATCTCAGTCCTCACAGGGGCGTAATATCTTTTGATGGAGTCAAGGTAAGAGCAGGGTAGACGAGGCTTAAGACGATGGTTCCCAAACTGTCAGATGGGACCTCAAACGGGGTCAAATTATCAGTAGTTGAGGTCACTGAAACAGAGCTGCTCCCCTTCTCTCTGGGCCTCTGTGACCTATGCCCAGTAGCAGCAGTCAACCTGGGGCTTTGTGCGCCATTGAGTATGTGTATGCCCCGTCCCCTTCTCCTGTGTGGGATTCCTGTTGGACTGGAAGCCCATGCACCATACTGGGATCTGTGATGACTGCTGCTACCTTCACACTTGGATAAATGGGGGGCGGAGGGCACGGAGAAAGTGGATGAAGGAAGGGAGAGAAGTGGGGTCTGATATGTTTTTGCAGTCATCGGGGGTCACAAATTTTAAGTGTTAAAATTGGGGTCATATTGGATAAATGTTTAGGAAGCACTGGCTTAAGAGCTTCAGAGAATGCTCTACTGAGCATACAGCTGTGGTTAACATTATTGACACCCTTGCATTTTAGGTATGCTGTGCACAATATCTTGAGAAATAATTGGAAATATTCCAACTGTATGTAATCATAATATTTTAATAGTATGTTCAAAAGTATACAACAACAACAAAAAGATGTCTGTGCAACTTAGACATAGTAATTCCTAAGAAAAAAACAAAATATGACCTGAACTTGATTAATGGCACCCTTCCCTAATGTTTGGTTGCACAACCCTTGGCAGTGATGACAGCCTCCAAACATTTCTTGTAGTCATCTATAAGTTTCTTACATCTGTCTGCTGGTAGTTCTCCCACTCTTCAAATGAGATTTGTTGAAGCTCATGTATGTTTCCAGGATTCCTTTTACCAATGGCAGATTTCAGTTCTTTTAAAGGTTCTCAATTGGACTGATATCAGGACTCACTGCTGGCCAATTTAATGCAGTCCATTTGTTCCTTTTTAATCATTCTTTTGGTTTCCTAGACCATGGGATGCTGTTCCAAGGGTTGCAGAGCAGAGATGGCATCCACCTGTCCAAGAAAGGTCAACGCATCTTTGGTAGTAGACTGGCTAATCTACTGAAGAGGGCTTTAAACTCGATTCGTTGGGGATGGGTGAAGAAAGCCCCCATGTAAGTGAAAGCCCCCAGGTAAGTGATACATTAAATACCTTTATGGAAATGGGTAACAGGGGTAACATATGGAAAGCAGTGTGTATTAATGCCCGTAGCATGGGAAATAAGATCTCTGAAGTTGAAGCTTTGGTGGGAGTGGCTGACTTGGATTTAGTGGCAGTTACAGAAACATGGTTCACAGAAAACCATGACTGGGATGTAACTATACCTGGCTATACTTTATTCAGAAAGGACAGGGTAGGAAGAAGGGGAGGAGGAGTGGCACTATATGTAAAAACTACTATTAAAGCTTTGGAATTACAGAGCTTAAAAGGGAGAGAGGAGGCATTGTGGGTTAAACTAGAAAGAGGGAAAGAGAAATCTATTTGCATTGGTGTGCTATACAGACCTCCCTCACAAGAGGAAGAGGTGGACAGAGAGTTAATTGAAGACATACGCAGCACTGCTAGGAAAGGGGAAGTGCTACTGCTAGGAGATTTCAATATGCCAGATGTTGATTGGCACATTCCTGCTGCAGTATCATCTAGGAGTAAGGAGATCCTGGATTCTCTACAGGGAGAACTATTCAGGCAATTGGTAACAGACCCCACACGTGAAGGGGCCATACTGGACTTGGTGCTTACCAATGGAGAAAGTGTTTCTGATGTTGTAGTGGGAGATCATTTTGCATCCAGTGATCACCAGATGGTGTGGTTCAGTATTAGGACTAGGGCTGTTAGAATCCATTCCAAGGTGAAGATCTTAGACTTCAGGAAGACTAACTTTGCAAAGATGGGCCAATACCTCAGGGAGTCGTTAGTGGGATGGGAACAGCTGGGGATGTAGAAAAACAGTGGGCAAAACTGAAAGGGGGTATTTTAAAGGCAACCAACCTTTTTGTTAAAAAGGTAAATAAAGGCAAAAGGAACAGGAGACCGCTATGGTTTTCGAAGGAAGTAGCTGAAAAAGTGAAGAAAAAGAGGGAGGCCTTCATGAAATACAAGAGATCACAGAGAGAGGAAGACAGGCATCTGTATTTGGAAAAACTTAGAGAAGCTAGCAAAGTAGTCAAGAAGGCAAAGATTCAAAAGGAGGAGGAAATAGCCAATGCAATAAAATGGGGGGATAAGACATTTTTCAGATATATTAGTGAGAAGAGGAAGGGCAAAAGTGGTATTGTCAGACTCAAGTGTGCAGGGGGGGAATATGTAGAAGCTGATAAGGATAAAGCGGAATTGCTTAACAAATATTTTTGTTCTGTGTTCACAGATGAAGAACCAGGAGCAGGACCTCAGAAAACACCCACAAATAAGAACAGAAGCAAGGGACATCTTGAACAATTTTCAGAAGACTGTGTTCGTGAGAAACTAGCTCAACTTAAAGTAGACAAAGCGATGGGACCGGATGGGATACACCCTAGAATACTGAGGGAACTTGGGGACGTTCTAGCAACTCCACTGACTGACCTTTTCAATGCCTCGTTGGAGTCGGGAGTGGTGCCAAAGGACTGGAGAGAGGCTCATGTGGTGCCTTTACACAAAAGCGGTAGTAAGGATGTGGTTGAAAACTACAGGCCGGTTAGTTTAACTTCAGTGGTGAGTAAATTAATGGAAACGCTGTTGAAAGAGAAAATAGTGATGTTTTTGGAGTCCAGCGGATTACAGGATCCGAGGCAGCATGGATTCACCAGAGGCAGGTCTTGTCAGACAAATCTGATTGATTTCTTTGACTGGGTGACCAGGGGGTTGGACCGCGGGAGAGCTCTAGATGTGGTGTATTTAGATTTCAGTAAAGCCTTTGACACTGTTCCTCACAGGCGACTTATAAACAAACTGAGCACCCTAGGGATGGACCCTAAAGTTACTGCTTGGGTTAGAAATTGGTTGGGTGGGAGGCGACAAAGAGTACAAGTAAATGGAGCTCACTCTGAGGAGAAGGATGTTACCAGTGGTGTGCCCCAGGGATCTGTCCTTGGTCCGATTCTTTTTAACATCTTTGTTAGTGATATAGCGGAAGGGCTGTCGGGTAAGGTTTGCCTCTTTGCGGATGATACCAAAATCTGCAATAGAGTAGACACCCAGGAAGGTGTAGATAACATGAGGAGGGATCTAGCTAAGCTTGAAGAATGGTCTAGAATTTGGCAACTGGGATTTAATGTTAAAAAATGTAAGGTCATGCATTTGGGCTGCAGCAATCCAAGGGAGCAATACAGTATAGGAGGTGAAGTACTTTTGTCCACTAAAGAAGAGCGGGACCTAGGCGTAGTTGTGTCCGATGATCTTAAAGTAGCTAAACAGGTAGAAAAGGCGACGGCAAAAGCTAGAAGGATGCTTGGGTGCATACGGAGAGGAATGGCTAGCAGAAAAAAGGAGGTGATAATGCCTCTGTATAAGTCTTTGGTGCGACCTCATTTGGAGTATGGTGTGCAATTCTGGAGACCGCACCTTCAAAAGGATGTGAACAGGATGGAGTCGGTGCAGAGGGTTGCTACTAAGATGATTAGTGGTCTTCATTATAAAACATATGAGGACAGACTTAAGGATCTTAATATGTACACCTTAGAGGAAAGGTGGGATAGAGGTGATATGATTGAGATGTTTAAATACCTCCGTGGCATAAATGTTCAGGGAGAGAGCCTCTTTCAATTGAAAGCAAGTTCTGCAACGAGGGGACATGGGATGAGGGTGAAGGGAGATAGATTCAGGAGTGATATGCGGAAATATTTCTTTACGGAAAGAGTAGTGGATCCGTGGAATAGTCTCCCAGTGGAGGTGGTAGAGATGAGGACAGTAACTGAATTCAAAAAAGCATGGGACCAACACAGAGGATCTCTAAAGGTAAAAATTGGACTGTTGTAGTTGTTGTTATGGAAGGACAGACTAGATGGGCCTTGTGGTCTTTTTCTGTCATCATGTTTCTATGTTTCTATGTATGTTTTGGGTGATTGTCCTGTTGGAAGACCCACAACCTTAGACCTAGAACTAGCTTTCTGACACTAGGCAGCACATTTCGCTTCAAAATACTTTGGTAGTCCTCCGACTTCATGATTCCTTTAATACGTTCCAGGCCTCCAGTTCCTGAGGCAGCAAAACATCCCCATAACATTATGGAACCTCCACCATATTTAACTGTAGGAAGGGTGGTTTTTTCCTTATAAGCTTCATTTCTTAGACTATAAATGTATCACTGGTCTACATTGCCAAAGTGCTCAAGTTTGGTTTCATCTGTCCACAGAACATTTTCCCAGAAGGACTATGGTTTCTCAAGGTGGGTTACGGCAAAGATCAGGCATGCCTTTTTATGTCTGTCTTTGAGTAGTGGGGTCCTCCTTGGCCTTTGCCCATAAAGTCCTTCTTTGTTTAGTGTGTGGCATATGGTGCGGGTTGAAACTGTCACTCCAGATTGCTCCAGGTCAGCCTTAAGCTCTTTGGATGTTGTACATGGTGTTTTTCCAACAGTTTGCACTAACCTTCAAAGACTTCTTGTATTAAATTTTCCTCTTCCCATCAATGTCCTGGAAGGTTCTGGGCAGTTCCATGAGTAGAAAACGTCTTAATAACATTGTGAACTGTAGACACAGAAATCCCAAGATCTTTGGAGATGGCCTTGTACCCCTTTGAACTTTGATATTTGGCAATAATGGTTTTTCTGACAGTCTCAAGCAGCTCGTTTATCTTCACCATTGCGAAAATGGAACAACTAGTGAATGTGCCCATTTTAAACATTAGAGCCATAATTCATTGGTTGATTCAAGTCATGTGAGTACTGACAATTGATCACAGGTGCATCTAATTTTACTGCAATGGGAATGTGTTTTTTCTGTTGAAACTGATTTGAATTGTTTATCAGAGTGCAAATAATCATGTCCTGGAAATGTCCCAGTTTTTATACCATTTCCTACTATTTCCTTTTTAATTGGTCTTGTTTTATTTGATTCTTTCATGTGTCAAATGTGTGTGCATATATAGTCCCAAGCCATTTCACTGGCCACTTTTTTTGTTTTGTTTTATTAGGAGATATTGGGCATTAGGGGTTGAACTGCAAGGGTGCAATAATGTTGACCACAAATGTATGTGGCTATTCCCACACTGTATCAGTACACAGTTAGATCTAGGAAAAATGAGGTTTTGTGAAGATTGATATCCTGCTGTCCTCGGAGAACAGCAGATACAGGAAAGTAACTTAGCTTTCTTTACAGACAAGCAGGATACCAGTCTTCGCACACTGGCATGTGTACCTTAGGGCTTCCCTAACCTACTCTGGGGACCCCATAGCCAGTCATGTTTACAGGATAGCCATAATGAAAAAAAACACACACACACACACACACACATATATATACTATGGAATGAGTATTACCAGCCTGATCCAGAGGGACAGGGCTGGCCCCAGAGTTGGTTCAAGGTGTTGATGCCCAAGGCAAACTTTAAGGCCCCACCCCCAGCTGTCAGAATATATTGTTTAGCTTCGAATGCCCTGTGCCCTTTGCCCACATCCCCTAGAAGCAGACTGCCTACTTTGCTTAATGGTTGGGCCGGCCTGCAGAGGGGTTCACAGACCAGAGGCTGGGAACCACTGTTCTACTGCCCACAGCAATATTTACAGTGCTTCATTTTGCTTGCTATGTGAAGTTTGGAAGTTCGTGCAATTGTGAAATGATAGATTTGCATTTCAGTTGCTGAGTGACATTTTTCAGGGTTTTGTATTACTATACAATATGCCATAAAAAGAAACAGAAAATATTACAATTGAGGTACTTCTCGTAGCCCATAATACCTGGGGAGATCCATTCAAAGCACTAAGAGCATCACATACTGATCAATAGTCAAACAGCAGTTAAATGTTTTTGTGCTATACTAAACATTTAACTGCTTTTTTAAAAATATCCCGGGACCTTAGACATGCTGAGGCACATTTTAGATAGTACATGAGACGTCAAGGTGCTGTTAAGATAACACCTTTTTCTCTCAGACTGTGGTAATGGTGAAGAGGAAGAACATAGATGATAAACCGTCCACCGGCCCTGCTACTGATCTACATGATACCTTCAGAGAGCATAAGGGCTCACTTAGTGGGTAGGTCACAGCATGACTGCGAAACATTTAGTCCCGATTTCATGTTCCTCACCATCTTCAGATTCCAGAGCTCTCCCAGGCACTTGTAGCAGACTTGCAGTCACAGACAGAAGTGGTTGCAATTACTCCAAATAGACAAGCAAGTTGTGGTACTTCGGGGATGTGGACTCCCGTCTCCTTGAAAGTTAAGATCTTGCTACTCCCGACAAACCCCAGCGCTGAGGTACACATAGAGGAGCGGATGTGAGGCTATTTGAGTGGCCCAGTCTTGACACCATTGGGAGTTGTGGAAGGTAGCAAGTCGAACAATAAGAGTATTCAGCTTTAGGGGAGTGGGCGGTTTGGTGGATCTGCTAATAAAGCCAGAGGTGGTGATTCTGGATGCCAAGTGGATTGCAACTGCAATCCTAGAGGGATTCAATTCCCATTAGCACTACTAGTGGCCTTGGGCAAGTCATTTAGCCCTCCATTGCCTCAGAAAAAATCCAAAATTATCAATGTCCCTGTTTAATATACATTAGCAAGTTTAAATTACAATGTAAACCACTTTGACTAACTGATAAAGTGGTATAAAAAAACCCCTATTAAATAAATAACTAAATAGAAATGGCTGCATCTGGCAGAATGAATAAAATGATTACCTTGAATTCACACAACAGAGATAAAATCCAGGAACATCAGCCTGTATCCAAAACCCATACTTTTGCAGTAAGAGGATTTGAGAAACCATGTGGAAGAGTGCAAGGCAGGGCGAGTGTTGGATACGAGAGATACCCTTGCCACCTGCACCCACTTGGAAGCTCTTGAAAACTATCCGATGCATGAATGAGATTTTTGAACTTCCCCTGTACAAAAGTTGTTTCACTCTTAAAAATCCCTTCTAACCTCCCAGATTTTTTATATCCTGGGGAAGAATCAAGAATCTGCACTAACCTTAATAAAAGAGAGCTCAACAATGGATAGCTTAAATTTGATTCCATTTTTTTAGAGCAATCCAAAGAACAGGAGAAGAGGACTATGATACTTTTAGAGCCCTAAGCCTTGGAGCCCGACTGCGATTGGACTTTGTAAGTGGGTTTTTCCATTAAAAAAAATATTTTGGGGTAGAAAGATCTGAGTATTTCCTGTAAGTCCCCAGACCTGTGGGGGGGAGGGGAGGAGAATCTTCTTTGGGTGTGTATGTGCCAGGGATGCTTAGCATTAGGGGCTAAGTTCTATTAACGTTTTCCTGTTTGAGGTTTGGAAATGAAAGATGTGTTTCGTTGGATCCCAAACAGCGTAAATGTTTCTCGAATGCTAAGACATCATCAGGTAGGGCGATGGTAAATGTCATAATGATGGTTATTCTAGCCTCTCTCTTCTTTCTCTGTACTGTTGTAATTCCTATTGGGTCCATATTCAATAAAATGTCTTGGAAATAATTGAAAAACGTCTAATCTAGACATTTTAAATTATTCATATATTCAGCTAATATTGCCAAATATGTAAGTATAAATTATACATATAAGTATACATATATGGATACATAGAAACCCTGATGTTCACATATTCCATGTATAAGCTATGAGGGTTACGTCGGAAACCTTATTTGCGATCTATAAATAAAAATCGCATCCACATATAGAAGGCCACTTTAGAAATGGACATCTGTGTGTAAAATGGGCCCTATCATGTCTACGTTACATGGAGGTGTGTCAGAGTGTGGCAGGGGCATGGCCTGAACGGCACCAAAATCTACATACATATCCCCGATTTCATATAGGGGATGCACATGTAAGACTAAAACCATCCACATCCAGATTTGCACCTGTTCCCTTACACAAATAGGGAAAAAAGTGCTCCTTTTGCCCTTCCCTTTACAGGAGAGATAAAGGAGTTATCCCCTTCAAGCTCAATGTTTACTTCCCTCTCTTAATTGCAACAACTATATGTCTAGATTTAAAAAATGGCACAGATGCACGTGTCAGTGCTGACATTTATACAGGCCAGTTGCAAAATGCCGGCACTTAACACGGGTAAGTTGCTAGGTTTCTGACGTCAATTCTTCCCACGAGCATCTCTGTAAATTGACTCCTCCCCCTACAAGTGGATGCCCATCTTTATGCATTCCTGTCAATTTTACATCAGACTTTACATATGCCCACCCTCTGCTCTAAAACAGACAGCTTTGCAGACATTTTTACCTTGACATCGTTGCAACCACATAAAACTGTCTTTCTAAAAAGCACCTTTAAAAATGTATAAGGCCCTGAATATCAGCTCTATATAGACATACCTGGTTCTGATGGCCCTGGTTTTCCCATATCTGGGTCAAAACATAGAATTTATAATAGGGACCAAATATCCATGCCTATATAATCTATGAGCCCAATATTTAAAAAAAAAAAAGCTAAGCTCCTAAATTTGTGCTTTATTTTTAGCCACATTTAAAATCCTAAGTTTTCAGCTGAAAAATCATCGTAATTTAGGAGTTTAAATCTAGGACTGCCATTCATTTTCCTAAATTTGAGCCTAATATAGGTGCCTTTGGCTGAAAATCAGTGCTATGCTCCTAACGTTTTCCCCTCCACCCTAAATCCACCCCTGTTGCTGCCCACTTTTTATGCTCTTAAATTTAGGAGATTAATGACCTTAAGAAAAAAATTTAAAGCATGCAGTCCTAGGAAATTTTCAAAGAGGCCAATTTAAGGGCATGGTTCTCAAAGTTAGGAGGTTAAATTCTTTGAATATCAGGCCCTAGATGTATTTGTGGCCCTTGTCCCTGAAACTCCCTTACCATCCTCCCCCCGCTGTACTTATAGAACTTTGGAGCTTATTTTAGAAGCCTTATCACAATATCACCATGTAAATCAAGCATTTGCACCTGGAAAGGGTATTGATATGTAAACGGTGATTTAAAAAAGGGCTGCATTTACAAGCTGATGTCCTTACTACATAGAAATTGCAATGCGGCATGTTAGCGGCATGGTTAGGGATTGGCCTGGGTTGGTCAAAAATCTGCACGTGTATTCCCCATTTCACACAGAGCATGCCTGTGTATAAGTATAACTGTCCATGTTGGACTTTATAGCTGCTTCCTGGAACATTTAGGACTTTAAAAAGTTCTAAATTTCAGCCAGCCCTTTATGAGTGTTATTTAAAAAGTGCTATTTGTGCTTTAGACGTCTGCAAACAGGCATCCAGAAATCCAAATCATAGAGACATCTCCAGAGACATTTTAGAAGCTGGGTCTGTAGATGTCCCCAGTGCAAGAATGTCCAAGCCTGGATGGCGGCATATCTGGGGCATTCCTAAGTACTGAGACAGCCTTGCTTCATCTCAGAAAGGTCCTGGATGTTCTGAGTTGCATCTAAGGCTAAACCTGCTGCAGGCACGAGCAAGCATCAGAAAAGTGCTCGTTTTGTCAGTAACTGTCTGGAAGGTGTTGAGAAGGAGCTATACTATTCCACCCTGTATTTTACAATATGTCAGCGAACACCGACGGGGAACGGGAGCTCATGTTGCCACTTTATTATGCTACTGAACATACCCGTAAGCTAGCTTGCCCGAGATGGATGTTCCTAACCAAGTGTTCTTAATGGGGAATGTCAATGTAGTCGCCCGCGTACTCATCCATATCAGGGATATCTATGCTCCTGAAATGGCAGGAGACAGACACCCCTGGTGGTTTTCTGTACGTTCCACCTAGGACGTCCCCAATTTAACTTGGACGTCCTTTCTAAAATCGCCCTCTAGAGAAGATATTAAGGGGGCTATCTTTAATTCCCTGTTTATTTCTCCCTACAAACTGAAATTAGATAAATAAAGACTACAACATCTATAGGTAACAGGCAGCTTTTTTACATGTAAGGTTGCAGAATGGCCAACATTTATGTATAAGTGGTGGCACCGACACATGTAAGCTGTGGAATACCAACTTCGATATGGAAGTGTCGATACCTACACATGGTAGCTCCCCCAGTTAAATTTTTCCCACATGTAGATTTGCAAAATGGTTCCGCAGAGCAGCAAATACCTGTGCACTCCTGTACTATTTTAGAAAAGGCTCTGTGTTTAGCAGAGTCTTTCCTAAACTACTGTCTGCACTGCGTGTGTTGCAGCCACGCCATCTCAATTCCAATCTCCATGCACTCTCTCACTACTACTCAGCCTGGAACACTTCCGCACCGTGCTCCAGGCCATAATCACACCCATCCTGGACTACTGCAACCCCATATACTTAAGCCTACCCAAACACGCTCTCCACCCACTACAGATGGTACAGAATACCTCTTCCCGTATTATAACTGGCTCTTCTAAACATGACCGCATCACTCCCCTCTTGAACCACCTTCATTGGTTCCCCATCAGCTCCCGTATCAAAGATAAATCTGTGATAAACATTTTCAAAATCAAGCAATCCATCTCGGCAGACATATTGAAGAATCTCATTAATATGAACAACTGCTCGAGACCAAGAAGACGCACCACCACTGATACTATCAGCATCCCCAGCGTATACGCCAAATCCAGTCAATCCACATCCGGAAGAGCTCTATCCCTAGCAGCCGCTGCGCTATGGAATACACTCCCAGATGATCTAAGAGCCACCTCCGACTCCAAGGACTTCTGGAAAAGATTGAAAACATCTCTCTACGTGGAACATTTTGGAGACATTACATGATAGTACAAACACAAGCCCTTATCCCAAAAAGCGATTTCCCCCTATCCCTCCTAACCCTCCACCTAACCTTTCTCTTCCCTTGTAATATAATTTAAATAGCTCATTCTGTAAATAGAACTAAGCTCATGCATGCCCCCGCTCCCACTATTTTATGTAAAAACTGCTCGGTATACTGTAAACCACTATGATTGTAAGAGAAAGCATAGTTACTCACCTGTAACAGGTGATCTCCGGGAACAGCAGGAATTTAGTCTTCACATATGGGTATCGTCGGTACCAACGGAGCCTGAATGGGACTGCTTCCCAGTGTCCAATAGGAAAGCTTTTGGGAGCATCCCACAGCACCTGCATGCTGCCTTCCCGACTTTCCAACTGTCCCTCTCCAGTTGAGTTTATAGCTGAGACAAAAGAGAGAGGGAGAGAGAGAAAGAGAGAGAGAGAGAGAGATACAACTCCTAGGGGAGGTGGGCGGGTTGTGAAGACCAAATTCCTGCTGTTCCCGGAGATCACCTGTTACAGGTGAGTAACTATGCTATCTCCAGGAACAAGCAGGAATGTAGTCTTCACATATGGGGACTCCCTACCTGCAGATGTCAGGGAGATGGCCCCAGGAAGTTGTCAGCCCTTGCGAAAGGGCCCCATCTTCCCCCAGGGATCTCTGGCATCCTACCAGGGATAGTGGGTAGGAGTTGATTAAGTCTGAAAAGGCGTTGAAGAACAGCTTGGCCAAACAAGGCATCCCAGCGGGAGTCCTTGTCTAAATAGTAGTGGGCTGTGAAGGTATGTACCAAAGCCCAAGTAGCTGCTCGACAGATGTCGTCGATAGACACAGAGTGAAGAAGATGAGCCATTGAGGCTACCATGGCTCTCACATTGTGAGCGGTGACATGGCCTTCAAGAGGAAGGTTCTTACTCTCATCGGCAAAGGATATGCACTGTGCAATCCAGTTGGACAGTGTTCTTTTGGAAACTGGAAGTCCCAAATGACTAGGATCAAAAGCAACAAAGAGTTGAGAAGATTTTCTATGTTGCTGTGTCCTTTGCAAGTAAAAGGCCAAAGCTCTTTTACAGTCCAAGGTATAAGGTTCCTTTCTGCACTGGAGGCATGAGGCCTCGGAAAGAATACAGGAAGGAAAACCGCTTGGTTTAAATGGAAAGGCGAAAACATCTTTGGCATAAAGTGTGGATGAGTCCTAAGAACTACCTTATGGTGGAACCTTGTATAAGGAGGATCAGCCACTAATGCTTGCAATTCACTGATGCGACGTGCTGATGTGATTGCAATGACGAAGATGACTTTCCAGGAAAGGAATTCCAAAGATTTAGTGGCTAATGGTTCAAAGGGCGGTTTCATGAGCTGCCCGAGCACCAGATTTAAGTCCCATGCCACCGGTGGTGGCTTAATGGGAGGCTTAGTTAAAAGAAGGCCTCTCATAAATCTCGCTATGAGACAATTAGAGGAAATAGGTTGTCCACTTAGAGGCTTGTAAGAAGCTGCAATAGCACTATGATGGACTCTTACTGAATTTGTCTTGAGACCTGCATTTGACAAATGAAGGAGATACCTCTGGAATCGATACTGGAGTATCACAAGAGGGTTAAGACCCTTCTGCGAGCACCATATGGTAAACCTTTTCCACGTAAAGGCATATGAGCATCTTGTGGAGGGCTTCCTAGAAGCATGAAGGATATCCTTTACCTGTTGGGAAAGGTTAAGATCCTGAAGTACTAGGCTTTCAGCAACCAGGCCCTGAGAAGCAGAGACTGGGGACTGGGATGCCATAGCATCCCGTCCTCTTGGGAGAGAAGATCTGGAGTGGATCCCAACTCCAGAGGTGGAGCTTGAGAGAGATGTAGGAGCAGAGGGTAGCACCTTTGCCGTGACCAAAGTGGAGCTATGAGGATCATATCACCTCTGTCTCTCTGAAGCTTGAATAGGGTTTTGGGGATGAGGTGAATGGGTGGGAAGGCATATTGGAAGTCCTCACCCCAGGCATATTGGAAGTCCTGACCCCTGACAACATCAAGCCGGAATTCTGGAACAGAACCGGGGAAGTTTGGCATTCAGTGGACTTGCAAAGAGGTCTATGTCTGGGGTTCCCCAAATCTGAAATATTTGGGCAACCTGGTCTGCATGGAGAGACCATTCGTGTGGAAGCAGAACTCGACTGAGTTTGTCTGCCCAAGAGTTTT
Source organism: Ichthyophis bannanicus (assembly GCA_033557465.1). Classification (NCBI taxonomy): domain Eukaryota; kingdom Metazoa; phylum Chordata; class Amphibia; order Gymnophiona; family Ichthyophiidae; genus Ichthyophis; species Ichthyophis bannanicus. The sequence continues at coordinate 733,629,992 of CM066033.1, read as the reverse complement.
GAATGCCTGGAAGATACAATGCAAGATGAATCTGATGCTCTCTGGTGAGGGCCCATAGTCGCAAAGCTTCGTTGCATAGCAACAGAGAGCCTGTTCTGCCCAGCTTGTTCACACAGAACATGGCTACCTGATTGTCCATTTGAACTAGGACTGTCTTATAGCTGAGCTGGGTGTGAAATACTCGAAGAGCAAGGAAGATTGCTCTGAGTTCCAAGAGGTTGATGTGAAGACAGGCCTCCTGTGGAGTCCAGGTACCCTGGGTAGAGAGATCGTGCAGGTGGGCTCCCCATCCCACCTGTGAAGTATCTGTTTTTAAGGTGGCTTGGGACAGGGGTTGCTGGAAAGGAGAACCCACCAGAAGGTTTCTGGGTGATTGCCACCATTGGAGGGATGAAATAAGATGTCTGAGTTTGTTATAAGGAACCACATGCACAGTGGATGCCATGTGGCCTAGCAATTGTAGCATTTCCCGAGCAGTGAGACAAGGTTTGAGCACTGCTTGGGAAGCTAGTTGTACTATGCGAAGACAGCGGGGCTGTGGAAAGAAAGCCCTTGTCTGTCTGGTATCCAGATGAGCTCCTATGAACTCTAGGGACTGAGTGGGAGCAAGATTGGATTTTGGAAGGTTTATGACTAGTCCCAAATACTGAAGGATTTGCATTGTGCGAGACAGAGCAGAGCTGGCTTCTGGCACTGTAGGGGCTCGGATGAGCCAGTCGTCTAAGTAAGGGAAGATGAATATTCCCAGAGTGCGGAGAAATGCTGCTACCACAGCCATGCATTTTGTGAACACTCTTGGAGCAGAAGCCAGGCCAAAGGGAAGAACCTTCTACTGGTAGTGCTTTCCTTGAAACAGGAATTGGAGGAATCTCCTGTGATTTGGATGGATGAGAATATGAGTATACGCATCCTTGAGATCTAGAGAACAAAGCCAATCCTGACTTTGAAAGTATGGCAGCAGAGTTCCTAGAGAGACCATTTTGAACTTCTCTCGGAACAGATATTTGTTCAATTCTCTGAGGTCTAAAATGGGTCTGTGTCCTCCTGTTTTCTTTGGAATAAGGAAATAGGGGGAGTAGAACCCTGTACCCTGATGGGGAATGGATACTTCCTCTATTGCTCCTTGAGCAAGGAGCATTGTGACTTCTTGACCTAAGAGATTGTCGAGAGAGATCTGAGAATTGAACTGTCTTATAATTGTAGAAGGGGGCAGGCTGCGAAAATGAAGCTTGTACCCCACTCTTACAATGGACAGAGTCCAATTTTCTGTTGTTATTTGGTACCATCTCTGGGCAAAATGACATAACCTGCCTGGGATGGTTAAGGGTTCTGGACCCTTCAGAGGCAGGAAGGCGAAGTTCTCTAGAAAGTAGTCAAAGCCTCTGAGGAGGCTGAGCCTGCTGAGCTGGCTGAGGTTTTGCAGCTTTTGGCTTCTTTTGTTGTCTAGGTTGTTGCTGCTGTCCCTTTTGGGCAGTCTGACCTGGACGGTGTCCCTATTGGGTATAGGAAGAATAAAACTTCTTTTTCTTATTGAAAAATGGTTTCTTAGAGGATCTTTTCTTTGCAGGATCGGCTGTAGATTTGGACAATCTATCCAATGTGATGTTGTCAGCATCTACTTCATTAGCCTTCTCCTGCCAATTCTTGCCAAAGAGATTTTCTCCTGTGCAAGGAATGTTTCCTAATTTATCCTGTACCCAAATTTCCAAGTCAGATACCTGAAGCCAGGCAATCCGACGTGCACCAATGGCAATAGCAGAGGTTCTGCTTATGCACCCAAAATGGTCAAAGGCTGCACGATTAACAAACTTGGAAACATCCTGAGCATGTTTGTCTTTTGTCATCAGGAAGAAGGGGGCTCATAAGCTCCAAGTCCCCTGTGACCTCTTTAAGGAACATTCCCATATACAAGATATAGGAACTGATCCTAGCTGAGAGCATGGAAGCATCGACGCCCAAAGGCATCGAGAGTCCTACATTCACGACCTGGAGGATTGGATGCATGTCTCTTTACACTTTTCATCCTTCTCATGGCTGATTCCACCACCATTGAATGGTGTGGTAATTAAGTTTTTTGAAAGCCAGGACAAGGTTGAACTCGATACATGGTATCGAGTCTTCGAGAGTGAGGAGGTGTGGTTAAAGGTGTTTCCCACATCCTCAGCATAAGATCATGTAAGATCTCATGAATTGGCAGAGTAGCTGCCTCTTTGGGAGCCTTAGGGTATTGGAGGATTTCCAACTTTTTTGCCCTAGGCTCTTTTTCAGGAGCTACTGTGATAGAAAGGCCTCGGGCCACATCACGGATAAAGTTCTGAAAGGACATATCCTCTGGCGGAGACATTCTGCACTGAGGAGAAGAGGAATCCTCGGGGAGAAGTACTCTGGTATCAGCAGAGTCTTCGGAATTTTCAGACTCATTCAAGAATTCAAAATATCTCCGATCCCAGTGATCGTGCAAAGCACGGTACCAGTATCGATCGAAGTCAGTATCGGGTTGTTCAGGTACCGATCTGTTGATGCCGGAGACAGACGCATGACTCGGTATGGGTGGCATACCCGCCGATGTCGATGCAGTCGGTACCGGTACTGGTGTCGGTACCAGTATCGGTTGAGGTGTCTGAAGCGGTTTCAACGGTACCAAAGCCGTGAGAAGAGCCGCTAAACTGCGTTCGATAGCAAGGAATCTCTGGTCTATCGACGCTGCCGATGCTTGCATGTCGGTACTGGTAGAAGCAGCCAGAACCCCAGAGTATGGCGCCAGTAGTTCTGCCAAAGTTGAGGCCTCGAGAACATCCTGGAGCCCCGTTAATGCTTTGGAAGCCGAAGCCTCCCGCCGGGGCAGTTTTGCCGCTGAAAATTTCTCAAGGGCAACGCCAGGGGCATCTCGATACTTAGAAGGAGATTTACCCTTTGAGGACCAGCTAGATTTATGTTTAGTTACCTGAGATTCATGGGAGGAAGATGAAGCCCTGGAGGACGTCGATGCAACAGACGCCATGTTTGAGGGAAAAAGGGTGCTAAGTTTAGCAGCTCGGTTCTGCCAGCCCTTTTTGACATCATTCCACAGGAGAGGCACTCTGAAAGAGTGGTCAGGACCTAAGCATTTGAGACACCAATAATGGGTGTCAGTGACGGAAATAGTACCGCCACATTTAGTACATTTCTTAAAACCTGAAGTAGGTTTTTCCATTTTTAAGGAAAAATTGGGCCTAGTGCCCAAAATGGCGCCTAGCACCAAGAAAAAAACGTTCCTGAAGTAAACTACTTCAGAAACTATAGTTTTGTTTTGTTTTTTAGAAGAAGAAAGAACCGGCGGTACCAGTATAGCGTCGAGGGAAGGCAGACGCAACCACAAAAACAAAGATTAAAGACGAAATTTTCTGCGGTGACAGGGTATGCGACCTGTCGGCTCCGCGGAAAATGAACTGGAGAGGGACAGTTGGAAAGGGAAGGCAGCACGCAGGCACTGTGGGATGCTCCCAAAAGCTTTCCTATTGGATGCTGGGGAGCGTTCCCGCGCAGGCTCCGTCGGTACCGACGATAACCATATGTGAAGACTACTGTCCTGCTTGTTCCTGGAGATAGCGGTATAGAAGACCTACTAAATAAATAAAATAAACTATCTAAAGTGTGCCTCAACATGTATAAGGCCACAGAATGTTTTTTTAAAAAAAGCAGTCAAACGTTTATCATGGCACAAACAAATTTGACTGTCATTTGAATATTTTATTTATATTCTCTTATATACCGCGCTATTCTGCATCAGTGCGGTTTACATTGAACAAACTGAAATTACATTGAACAGGGCATTATAACTTGGAGATAACTATTTTAAAGGGAACATGGGCTATGGAGGGTTAAGTGGCTTGCCCAAGACCACAAGGAGCACCTGTGGGACTAGAAATACGAGTTACTTACCTGTAACGTGAGTTCTCCAGTGACAGCAGGATAAGTCAGCCACAAGTGGTGACGTCATCCGATGGCGCCAGAGATGGAAGTACTCTCACTAGCCCAGAAGGCTTTAGCCTTCTGGGCCTGACCGGTAGCCCCACCTCCCGATCCGCCCCTAGCTGGCCAGATCTTCCAAGCTGAGGGCTTCCAGCAGCTAGGAGGCGGAGCAGAGACAGGAGGTCCCCACCGGGGAGAAGGGTGGGAAATTGTGGCTGACTTATCCTGCTGTCCCCGGAGAACTCACGTTACAGGTAAGTAACTCGTATTTCTCCCAGGGCAAGCAGGATGAGTCAGCCACAAGTGGTGTCTCCCCAGCTACAGAAGCAGCGGCGGGGAATCAATAATGAGACAGACTCAAGCCGAACAGTAAGGTGCAAGGCAGGTTTAATGCGGCCTGACGAGGCAGGCCTGTGCAAGAGTAAGGTGTGCAAATAACAAGGCCTGTGCAAAGAGCAAGGTGTGCAATAAACAAGTGGTAAGTGACACAAAGTGCAAAACATAACCAGGTGCTCAAACGTTAACAGAATAATGTGTAACAGGGCATCAACAGTGGCAGAGCCACGTAATTATCCTACGCCTATGGCGTAGCTCAAACGTTAACAGAAGGATGTGCAACAGGACATCAACGGTGGCAGAGCCACGTAATAACCCTATGCCTACGGCTTAGCTAAACCAATAGGCAAGACATAAAGTGCGACACATCAAGGTACATTGTATGAGCAATCTTACAATCAAGCACTGGTGGCAACCAGGTCAAACCAGTCAAGTCAGGGTGCTGTAGGGAGTCAAGACACACGACTCATCCCCGAGCACACAGATAATACAGATAGGCCGAAGGCGGGGCCGCCGTGGTCCAGGCCGTCTAGACAGTAGTGTCTTTGAAAGGTCTGGACAGAGGACCACGTGGCGGCCTTGCAGATATCAGGGACTGGAATGGAGTGCAGGTTGGCAATGGAGGTGGCCAACGCCTGCAGGTGGTGAGGCTTGAAGAGCTGAGACCCTTTACGCAGGGAGACAGTCCTCTGCAAGTAACAACGAAGGGCCCGGACGCAATCCAGCGTGTGCAGTCGCCGCTGCTCTGGATCGCAATGGGGTCCGGGGAGAAAGCAGGGCAGTTCAATGACTTGGTTGATGTGAAAAGAGGTCGCCACCTTGGGGACAAACTTTGGGTGTGTCCGCAGAAGAGCACGGTCGTGTAGAAGAACAGTGTAAGGCGGGTAAGCGACGAGGGCATGGAGCTCGCTGATCTGCCTGGCAGAAGTGATAGCAATGAGGAAAAGGGTTTTCCATGAGACAAATTTCATCTCGGATGAGTGCAGAGGCTCGAAGGGTTCCTTGGTAAGCTGATTGAGGACAATGTTCAGGTCCCATGGAGGTACCGGTTCCCTGATTGTGGGGTGCAGATTGGCCAACCCTTTCATGAAACTGGCAACGATTGGGAGGACCGCCACCGATGACTTGCTAACGCGGTGATGGAAAACCGCGATGGCGGCGAGGTGGACCTTGATGGACTGGGTGCGCAGGCCCAGGGTGGAGAGAGATGCTAGGTACTCCAGGAGCAGGGGCACCGGACATGAGAATGGGTCAAGGTGCCGCGCCTCGCACCAGATGCTGAAGCGACGCCATTTAAGACTAACATTTTCTGGTGGATGGGCGCCGGGCTGCGAAAACGATCTGCTGGACCTCGGCCGTCAGGTTGAGGGGTGCCAGGCTTAGCCTTTCAGCTTCCAAGCCGATATAGACAGCGTCCGCAGGTTGGGATGAAGCATGGAGCTGTTGTCTTGTGACAGGAGGTCCGCTCGCAGGGGAAGTCGAATTGGAGGCTCCGCCACTAGGCGGTGCAGATACGGGAACCATATTTGCCTGGGCCAGTAAGGGACCACCAGGATGACTGTCGCACGGTCCCTGATAATGCGTTGTTTGGTCCGCGCCACTAAAGGGGTCGGCGGAAACACATAGGCCAGTGGCCAATGGTTCCAGACGAGGTCGAAGGCGTCTGCCGCCAGCCTGAGCCGGGAAGGTCTCTTCGAGCAGAACAGGCGGCATTTTGTGTTGTCTTGAGACGCGAAGAGGTCGATTTGTGGGAGACCCCACTCCTTGAAGAGGAACGATGAAACGTCCTGGTGAAGCATCCACTCGTGAGGGCTGAGCTGTCTGCTGAGGCGATCGGCCAGGACATTCTCCTCCCCTGGCAGATAGCAGGCCTGGAGGCTGCAGTTGAGCGAGAGGGCAAGATGCCAGGTGCTGAGGGCTTCTCTGCATAGGGGACGTGACCCTGTGCCCCCCTGCTTGTTTATGTAGAACATAGCCACTTGGTTGTCGGTCAGTATTCTGACGGCTTTGCCGGATATCAGGCTCCGGAAGGCCGAGAGGGCGTGGCGGACAGCTCTGAGCTCGAAGACGTTGATATGGAGAGCTGTTTCGGAGGGGGACCAAGCTCCCGGGTGCGCGAGTTGGCGCAGTGGGCTCCCCACCCTCGCTTGGAAGCATCCATGGTTATGGTGATCTGGTGAGCGAGTTCTTGCAGACGCCTGCCCCTGGAGAAGTGGGTGGGAAGGGTCCACCAGCGTACTGCCTTGGAAGACCTGTCGTCCCTGGGGACCGGGGTGGACAAAGGCTGGGTGTGCTGGCACCAGTGTGAGCGGAGGTGCCATTGGAGAACTCTCATGTGCAATCTTGCGAGGGGAAGGACATGGGTGGCAGCGGCCATGTGCCCTAGGAGGCGCAGAATGGTCCGGGCCGAAGATTAAGGACTGTTTAGGACCTGTAGAGCAAGCCTGATGATTGCATGTCTCCTATTCCGAGGCAAGAAGGCCTTGGCCCACTTTGTGTCGATGCAGGTACCGATGAACTCCAGTTTCTGGACTGGGGAGAGATGGGACTTCCGGAAGTTCACTAGGAAGCCCAAGGAGGACAGGAGAGAGATAGCTTTGTTGACAGCCCTCCGTAGGGATGCAGGGGAGCTGGCGGAGAATAGCCAATCGTCCAGGTAGGGAAAAACACATATCCCTTGCCTTCGAAGAAATGAAGCTGCTACCGCTACGCACTTGGTGAACACCCTGGGAGCGGGCGAGAGTCCAAATGGCAGCACTCTGTACTGGTAGTGTCGCCCTGCGACTTGAAAGCGCAGAAACTTCTTGTGCTGCGGGTGCATTGGGACGTGTGTGTAGGCGTCCTGGAGATCCAGAGAGGTGAGCCATTCCCTTGGTTGGATGAGGAGCAGGATGGTGGAGAGGGAGTGCATCCTGAACTTCTCCCTGGCTATGCATCTGTTGAGTTTTCTCAATTCGAGGATGGGACATACACCCCCTGACTTCTTGGGGACCAGGAAGTACCTCGAGTAGAATCCCTTGCCGGTCTCGCCGGGGGGAACTGGTTCGATGGCCCTGGAGGCCAGCAGGGACTGGATCTCCGCAGCCATAGGGGCGAGGTGCTCCGGTGGAATCGAATTCTGAGGGGGAGGCCGAAGGGGTGGCTTTGAAGAGAAGTTGATGCGAAAGCCCTGCTTTATGATGGACAGCACCCATTGGTCCGACGTTATATTCTCCCGGGCAGGTAGGAATGCGGACAAGCGCCCCCCAGTCGGAAGGTGCTGGCAGGGCTGCGAGTCAAAAACTAGAATTGTTCTTCGCGGGGGCAGACGGGGCTTTCTTCGAACCCCGGTCCCGCTGGCGAGGCTTCTGCCTGTACGGGGCTTGGTAGTGCTGCTGTTGCTTGTACCGGGGCTGCTGGTGCCACTTGCGATAAGGGTGGTACCTCTTGGAAGTGGCGCTGCTTTGAGGGCCTCCCTTGCGGTAGGTGCGAGGGCGGTCAGTGCCTTCCTCTAAGGTCTGGAGGGTGGTGCAGTGCTCGCGCATGTCATTTACAGTGTCCTTGACCTTATCGCCGAACAGGGAATCGCCGTAACAGGGAGTGTCTGCAATGCTGTCGTGAGAATCAGTCCGAAGGCCGGAAGCCCGGAGCCAGGCTAGTCTGCGGGCCGAGATGGCCGTGCCCGCCACTCTGGCTGCAGTCTCAAAGGCATCGTGGGCAGCCCGTCCCTGGTGCCATGTGCAGTCATCAAGCTCCGCAAGGGCAGAAGAGAGGGAGGGTGGAATCTCAGGCAGGAGGGAAACGGTGGACCTGATGTTGCTCACCAGAGAGTCTTGAAAAATCGCGTGCTGGAATTGGTGGGCTGCGATCCTAGTGTTCAGCATAGCCCCTTGATAGACTCTCTTGGCCACATCATCCATGAGCTTGTTGTCCTTGCCCGGCAGCGCATTGGTAGAGTTGCGCGAAGACTTGGAGCGCTTGAGTGCTGATTCCACAACAATGGAATGGTGCGGTAGCTGCAGCTTGGCGAAGCCGGGTACGGGTTGGACGTTGTACTTGCTGTCCAATCTGCATGGGCAGGCGTGATTGGATGCCGGAGCCTGCCATATCTTGGTGAGGTTGTCCCGGAGAAGCTGATGGACGGGTAAGACAGAGATGGACTTGGGAGCATCAATGAACTTGAGAGCGCTTTGTACCTCGTCACGTTGATCCAGAACGTCCATTGAAGAGATGGAGAGGGCGGTTATGACCTTCTGAATGAACTTGTAGTAGGTTATGTCCTCAGGGGGAGCAAGAGGGTCCGACGGGGTGTCGGGGTGAGAGGGTGAGCCCATGCGGGACACCACATCTGTTTGCGAGGGCGCTTCTGAAGCATCCTGCTTCTGTGCAGGGGGGGTGGGGGCCGGGCCATGTGGCGTCGGCCTGGCAACAGCGCTGGTCACTGAAGGGGCAGGCTGAGGGTGCACGATGGTGCTGGGGCCCGAGACCAGGGTAGCCAGAGAGGAGGACCATTGTTGCAGCATGTCCTGTAGCAGTTTGAGGGTCTCTGGAGCAGCCTCCTGCTGAAAAGGTTCAGGGGCAGCCTGCATGCCTGATGCGGGCGGTGGTAGATGCTCCTCTTGTGTCTGATGCTCTTCCTGTTCACTGTGAAGGCTGTGTGCAGGGGAGGAGCTGCGGGCACTGTAGGCAGAAGGAGATGACTGTCGGGATCTGCTACTTGATGATGAAGAGGTGCTGTGATTGCTCCTTTTGTGGGATCCGCTGTCACTGCGCTGGCTGGAGCTGCTGCTGCTGGAGCGACGGCTTCTGCGCCGTGTACTATCCCTGTGCCTGCTCCTGTATTTGCGCGATCTCCGCTGTCCCCGCTGGTTCCGTGATCTCCGGCTGTGCGATCTGCGCTGTGATGGTGATCGATGCCCCCGGCTCCGAGATCTGCGCCGAGATCGAGACCTGCGCTGAGATCTGCGCTTGCTCCAGCGCCTGTGAGAGCTCCCCCGAGCGCTATGCTTAGACCGGCGACTCTGACGGTGCCCGGCGCTCCGAGAGTGAGCGCGCTGGTTGGTTGCCGCTCCGGAGGCTGCCCCGGAAAAACTGTAGGCACTGCCGGCGTGGTGAAGACTGAGCTGGTCTGCGTCGTCCTGATCGGCGCTGTCCCGTGAGGTCAGAGGCTGGCCGGAAACAGTCAGAGGGACATCCGGAAGTGCCGTAGGAGAGAGTGAGGGAGCCCCGGTCAAGATGGCCGCCGCCAGGGGAGGACACGAGGAGAGTGTCCCATGCTCGCGGCGGGAGACGGAGGCCTGACCAGGCGCGTCCCCGGCTGGAGCGGCAGCATCGATGCTATCGGCAGCAGAGATACTCGCAGCGGCGGGGGTTAAGAAGTCCGCGAGTGCATGCCGGCAGGATTTAAGTGCCCGGGGGGACATCCGGCCGCAAGCAGGGCAGTCTTCAACGGCATGCTCCATTCCAAGGCATTTGAGGCATCGCTGGTGCGAGTCCGAGTTGGCCATCTTGCGTGAGCAGCCGGGACACTTTTTAAATCCAGGTTTCTTCATTTGTAGAGGTAGAACACGTTAAATAGGAGAGGAGGTTGAGAGTAAAACAAAAAACCGTCTTGCTGGCAAGGCGGAAGACAAAGACTGGCCAGCTAGGGGCGGATCGGGAGGTGGGGTGAGAGTACTTCCGTCTCTGGCGCCGTTGGATGACGTCACCACTTGTGGCTGACTTATCCTGCTTGCCCTGGGAGAAACCCCAGTCCTTCCGGCCCAAGGTTGCTGTCCTCTAGTGGGATTTGAACCCCCGACCTTCTGGCCTGAAGTACCTTGCCCCAACCACTAGGCCATTCCTCCACTCCATATATTGTCTAGTATGTGATGCTCTGATAGAGTTTTGCATGGATCTCCTTAGGTATTGTAGATTACTAGAAGTACTTTAATAATGCTAGTTTCCATTTCTCTTTATGGATGTTATCTTTAAAAGTACATGTTGCTACATCAATATTTTCTTGATCACAAATATAATGTGTATATCATATCAAAACAGTCTGGGGTGCAGTGTCAAGCGTCAGGATTTTTTCTATTAGAATCCCAGGATACATAATTAAAACAGCTACAATTTTTTTCTAAGTATAGTCAGCATTGCAAAGCTGCTGCTTTTTATTTTTAAATTACGTAGACTGGCAATATAAATTTGCTCTCTCTTAAGGCAACTGCCTACCCGACTAGTGTTCTGAGTGAGGGGACCCCTCTGCTCCCTGACCTGAGATCTGAGGCCGCTTCCTCTTTTGGGTTACCTGGGGGGAGGGGCACCATTTCATTCTTTGCTTCAGGCAGCAGATTGCCTTGAGCCGCCCCTGTAGTCAAATATATATATTTTTTTACGTTTTTCCTAGTAAACAGAACAATGTTCTCTGTATATATTTAGCTGTAGCCCTCTTCCGGGGTTTAAAGAAAGAAACCATCTGATGCGCAGCAAAACAAAAAAAAAAAGCCCCTCTCAGTAACAGGAAGTGTCTTTTTTTAAATTTAACTCACTGTTTCCTTTATCCATTTGATGGCTTCAGTGACCTAGAGGCTTGGGTAAGTGAGGGAAGGGGGTGCACTGTATGGTGTTCCTTGTCACTCTCCAGACAGTGGCTGTAAATCTGATAAACCGGATGCCCCCTCCGCCCCCAAGCCCTAGATGGAATTTCACAAAATCCTCACATGTGCTCTCTCTACCCCAATGAGTTGGCATCTCACCCCGTGGGAGATTACATGACTGCCTATTATCCTCCTCACAGAAAAGCACAACTTTGTTGTTGAAAAGGCATGGAGGAGGGGTGGGAGAGACTGGAAACCACAACGCCAAGTTCCCATAAAGTAAAGAAAAAAAGTCCCACAATATGCCTGCCTTCTGAGCGTGTCACAAGTCCACCTAGAAGGAAAATGTAGCCCTTTGCTAAATAGCTCCAGCTGACCTCACTGAAAGTTGTGGCATTCGGAAAGTACCAGCTTCTCATCCCTGCGCTTTTCTCGTTTGCTGGAGTTGCTTAACTTTGTGCAGTGTGTGTATATCGTGTGCATTTATACTCTGCTAATGAAAAAGGTGTGAACCTTTTATGATGAACACCGCCCCTTCTTTCTGAATACATCCTTTTACTCTCAAAGGCCTCTTTTCAGCTCTTTACGCTTCCATGTGGCCTATATGGCAGATTCATATAGGCTCATATGAACGATGGGTTAAGCAGGAAGAACTTTCAACAATCTTAAAATACTACTTAATCTCCTCTAGCATGAAAATAAAAGAGTGATCTGTATTTATCTTAAATTTTTTTCTTCTTTTTCATCCTGCTCCTTTAAGACTCTTCAGCATTTGTTATTTTAGTCAAAGAGTACTTACAGGTTCGTTATGTAAAGCAAGTATTAGTTGCTGTATAAAAACAGTTAACAGCATACACAGATAAAGGAGTTTGAGATCAGAGGTCATAATAAGAAGTTGGAAGAAGCAGCATGATTCAGCAGAACTATTTCTTGAAACAGAAGATGGAGGATGCCTGGAATCACCTCCCATTACTGGGAAACAGGTATAGAGGGCAGTAGTGAGAGGAAAGGAGAGAGAACTTGAGACCAATACAGTAGACAGGGGGACAACTAGGCAAACTGGATAGATTCTTGAGAGCTTTGCTTTCACCTTCATTCAGTAGAGTGGAAAACAAAACTGAGGAGACTGCTGAACACAAAGGCTGCGCACACTCTCAGTTCTGGAAGAGCTGCTCCACCTGACAGTTGTCACCCACTTGCGTGTCCTACTCTATCCTACTTGTCGATGGAGAAACTCGGCTCCTAGTGATATATTACACGAGCACTACAATTTCTAGAGAAAAATCGAGGTGACAACTCTGTGAGGGAGCACTTTTCATGACCAGAGCACAAATAAGGATACTCAAAAGGGAAATTTTGAAATAATGCAGAAAGGTAAGAATTTTGAATTTAAAATGATCAAATGTTTTTGAACAGATACAAAATTTCAGCATTCCTAAAACACATTATGAGCCATATAATTCTATTGCCTGTCACCTTCTGATCACCCTTCAACTTCCCTCCCTCTCCTGCCTCCATGGATAAGCAGGATGAGTCATCTATACATGGGTGATGTCATTGGGTAACACTATGGACATATTAGCTCTCCTAGACCTCAAGAAAAGCTTAGAAAGACCTTTTTCAGCACATGCCAGCCACCCTTCACCATCGTGCCTGCCTCTTCCCTCTTCAGTCTATTCTATCCACTAGGCCATGCAGATGGATCCTCTTGCTTTCCTACATTTATTTTGTTTTGCTAATTAAAAGTTTGTTTTCTTTCTTGTCGGTCTCTCTTTCTCCCTCTCTCAAGGTGGTCTGTCCCTGTGCCTTTGCCTATAGTGAGAACCCAGCCTCAGACCCTCTTGAGCCATCAGAGAGACAGGGATAACCCTTATCATAAGAGTTCCCACCTCTAAGCCAGCCCATGAACATTAAAAAAGCAGAAGCCCTCATTGTGACCAAGGACCCAAACTTCACCCCATCGCCACACCTCACCTTGGGAACCACCCAAATACAAGTCCAACCCCACATAAAATACTTTGGGAATCATCATTTATCAAGCACTTACATTTAAATAACAGATCAAAGAGACAGCCAGAACAATATTCCACAAAGCAAAGACAATACAATGGCTCAGACCACTCATCGACCCACAGGACTTCAGAACAGTCATGCAGGCTATGACGCTCCCCCACCTGGACTACTGCAATGCGATTTATCATGGACTACCTGCCACCCACACCAACCCCCTATGAACTGCCTTAAATACCACTGCAAGAATCATCCAGAAGGCAAAAAAACACGATCACATCACCCCAGTCCTAAGAGAACTTCACATCCTGCCCCTCGAAGCAAGGATTAAATACAAATCCCTCCTACTTATCCACAAAGCCCTCCATCAAACACAGACTTCCCAACTCTGGACTCTACTACCTCACCCTACTCTCAACAGACCAACCCGTCAGACCACCAGCAATACTCTCACTATCCCCCACGAATGAACTAAGTTCAATCAACAAACCTGTAACAGAGCATTCGAACTGTACGCACCCTCCCTCTGGAACTTCCTCCCGAGCCAGATCCAAAGCACCAAAGAGCTCTCAACATTCCGGAAACAGTTAAAAAACATCCTGTTTCATGAATATCTTGGACCTGAAACAGACATCTCTCAATAACTGTTCACCCGAACCTTCTGACCTACCCCCCCAGCAACCATCTAAGAGACTTCCGTAAAATGTCAACTGTATAGTACTGTTACTTTCTGTGAAGATCAACTATGTTATCCGCCCTGGTGATGGCCCCCTCCCTCTCACTGTCAACTTGATTATTGTCCCCCCCCCCTTTTTTTGGTAAACCGCTTTGACCAGTGAAAAGCGGGATATAAATGCAGTTAAATAAATAAATAACATGAACAATGCTCTCTCTGGTTTTTCAGCTGAAGCAATGGCTGCGACATAGTTGAGCCTCTCATGAGACTCATCCCACATTTATGCTACGAGGGATTATGCTTCTTGGCTCCTTAGCCTTCACCCTCCATGACTGCAGTGAAGTTTCCTCCATTAAGCCAGCCACTGAGGTCTGGGACCCCCTACAACCGCAGTGCAAAAGAGGTGTGACATGGCGACATCTAGCCTTGAGTAAGAATGCCCCAAATACTACCTGTTATCTGGGCACTACTAACCAGTCCTGCGAGGGGGTGCTCAGAGTGCAGACAGCACAGCAACCAGTGAGTCCTGGGTGCACTGTGTCCTCTGCTGCTGAGTGTCAGCACAGACCCTCCCTCCCCCCCCCCCCAGGGGATGAGCAATGAGCATGTCTGAACTTCCGGCCTTTGCCCCAACACCACACCTTGCACTATTATGCCCTGGGTAGGAGCTTCGCTTCCACCTATCCAAGCTGCTAGGCTCTCTCCATCCATTCTATGCTAAATTTCCTTCTGTACACTCAGCCACGGTATCAACTCATCCACTGCTCATACCATAAGAAGCCCATGGTTTCACAATAACGTAGCAGCAAATGGCTACCCGCAACAAAGTTTCACCTGCCTTCATGCCTCCTGAATTTGGACAAAAATTACAAATTTCATGGGCCTTTATATCATGAAAGGCACAGAATGTTCTTTCTTTACACTGCAATAGATGAAAGTGTGTTAAATATGCAAACTACTGCCACCCTGGACACCACTCACCATCAGCAAAAAAAGAAAATTGAATAATAAAATAAAATTTGTACACAGACAATACATCAGTCTCACACAGCAAACAGTGGGGGAAAAACTCTGTGTGAAGTGAATCAAACCAAGTCTAATCATTGGACCCCAGTCTGTGGGGGATCAGATGGTGACACAAACAGATCAAGGTTGCTCACACTCATCTCAAGGAGCCTACCTTCCTTGCATCCCAAGAATCTGCTATCTCTCCCACAGGAGGAGGCCAAGACCCTATCATCCTGGGCAACAGGCATAATACAACTCTGGGACAATGGAAAGGCTGCCCCTTGTAGCTCCTTAACCTCGAGAGCCATATCCTTTACTGGGCCTTCTCCTACACTAAACCCTTATGGGCTCTTCTCTACTTCCTAGCCATGGCCTGCTCATTGTAAATGCCATTAGAATCCTGCAGTCTGTCTCCAGGTACATCTCAGTGGTATGGAAGCCAGTGTTCCAAGCTACCCTGTCTTGCCCTATAAACAGATTCTCTCAGCTGTGTGCATATCCGCTTGCCATGTTCACTTGAATGCATTTGTGGAATTTCTGGAAGTCTACTTTTACACTCACATTGGAATAATCACTACTCTACACAGAAGCAAAAAAGGTGTTTCTGCCATAAGACAAAAGACAAACTGATACACAACAGTCAGGCAGCACATTTTGGTCATCATCTTCACACCTGTGGTCATTAATCTACCTGGAAAACACTCTGTCTTAGCTCTGGCTTGGGTTACAGCGTCAAAATGCCTGAACTCCTCTTGCGCTGAAGGATTACCAAATAGTCAACCAGCACAAAAGCATACAGCACCTACTTGACTGGAAATCATAGTAAGTTACTTATCTAACAAATTTGGAGATCTATGTTCCCAAATGGAGTACAACATGTGTCACATGTTGTATCATATAAGAAACGTTCATTCTGTTGCTCCCGATGTTCTCCAAACAGGCAAACCCAGAATGATCATTGTTAAGTGTTGTTGAGTCTACTTCAATTCATGGTGACCCTTTGGATAGTTGTCCTAAACTGCATTTGATGTTCACTCATTTGGCTAATTGTGATAAAATGGCATCCATAGTGGCAGTTGTTGTATTAATCCATTGCACTGCCAATCTCCCTCTTTTGCCTTGACCTTCAAATTGCCAAGCAAGTTGTCTTCAGAGATTATTATTTCTTTCACACATCCCTCCTCCGGTCTCATTAAACCTTATGACAATTTGCAATCCTACAAAAAATGAGATCTATGATCCTCACAGCTCCCAAATAGCCAAAATGAATGTCTTCCCCTCCCACCAATATCATCAGTAAGGGAAAGCCAGCAAGGCACAAGAACAAGAGACTCTGATACACCTAAACCTATGGATCTGATATCCAGGGCTGGCTCTAGGATTGGTCCAAAGTGTTGGAGCCCTAGGTGAACCTCAAGCTTTACACCCCCTCTTGCTGTCAAAATCTGTTACTTAGATTTGAAATGCCTGCTTTTGCTGCCCTCCAGAGGTCGCTGCCTAGTGGTTGGGCCGGCCCTGCTGATTATCTTCACCTAGGAAGAATATTATTTTGGCAAAGTAACCCTGAACCAAAAAAAAAGATTCCTTTTGGTGCTCCACCAAGCACTATGGGTGAAATTTTCTCCCAGGTGCCCAAAGGACATCTACTTGGCTCAATGCAATCCCTACCCTTTTTGACCCAATAAACCAATCACCTTTTGCCTCATCACCAGCCACCTAATGCAATCCTTCCTACACAAAATAAAATCCTCATTTCCATACCCTATTCAGTACATTGCTCACCTCTGTACCGTGGCCTAAGATGGAGTACTGTATGCTTCATGCACCATACCCTTTCACAGCAGCAATATACTACTGCATTCCCATACACCTAGAAAGATTTCATTCTCTACACTGTGAAGGAACCCTCACCGTTCACCTCTATGAAACCGTATAACCTATTGTCTACCCAGGGCTTTGCCAATTGGCTTCTGGAAGGCATTTCTTTTCTTTCTACAAGCAGGCAAACTAGAATCTACCAAATCTTTTCTATCCCGGCAATAAGGCCACATACTCAGAGAAAAAGGAGCTCTCGTCTCTCCCCTAGACGTAGCCTCCCGTGCTCTTGTATGCGACCCCCAATCCACACCATTTGAATGCCATGGTCACTTCCATAGTAAGTCTCGCTAACCACTTCTTTGGCCAATTGGTTCCCATCATACACATTCCAAAAGGTTACCCTGCTTCAGGCCTCTAATAGCTGTACTGTTTGAAATGCTCTACCCCTGAATACCCCACCATCAATCCACCTCTTACTACTTCTACTGATGCTTATTGCTTGTATAGTGCTATAAAGGTATATGCAGCATCTGTGTGCACAAGTATGTATGTGTATATACCTAAATCTATCTATATCAAATCGCACACTTGCGAGAGCTCCTTACTGGAGAGAATTCCTTTCTCTAACTGTGTTCTTGGCCTCCTCTATGCAGTCTCATCCTACAATATGCCACTTGAGCTGTAAAGCATGAAGATACACTCCTGTAACAAAATACCTCTTCACAGCCCTTAGCTGGGGAGTCATCCATGTGCTAGACTCATCCTGCTTGTCTCTGAAGAAAGTGAAATTACTTACCTGTAATGGAGGTTCTCGGTGGAAAGCAGGAAAAATCAGCCACACAAACCCATCTGTCTTATCATATTGGATGAGTCTGCTTAAGAGTTAAAAACATACTGGAGAGCAGGTACTGCAATGGGTGGTGTGGCTGGTTCACGCTCAGAAAGGCCTTTATAGGCTGTTCTGAGCTCTAGGAGAGCTAATTCACCCACAGCGCCATCAGATGATGCCATCCACGTGTGACTGACTTATCCTGCTGTCCTCAGTGAAACCCTCCCAATACAGGTAAGTAACCTCACATTTCCTCCAGAATGATTTTTTTATTTACTTTTGTTATTTTTGTTCTGACCTGAAGAAGGGGATGTTGGTTCCCAGAGCTACTCAAGAAATACATTCTTTTTTTTTTCTTTTTTTTTTTTTAGACTAACCATGTATCAGCGTATATTTTTTCTTTTTCCTGTCATTGCCTCCTATTTGTTTTGTTGTGCGTCTCTTATCTGTCTTGGCTTGACTATATTGAACTCTGAGGAACAGGGACTGTCCATTGTGCGTGTCTATAAAGTGCTGTGTAGATCCAATAGCACAAAACTATATTATACTTTCTTTGCCATCTATGACTGGTGCTCCTCCCTTATAAGACCTCACCCAATTTCCTAATTTTACTTTCCATTTTGTTTTTAAACTTGGTATTTATTGTGAACCGCTCTGTTTAATCTGCAAGAGTGGTATATCTAATTTTAATAAGCCATAGAGTGGACGGGAGGAGATTTGCTGTACCTGGGAGCTGACGCGGTTTCTTCCATCGCCGCGGAGCAGCGCAGCAGATGGGAGCTGGAGGCCTGATAGATCAGCTGCAGGCACGGGGTGGACGTCCCAGGCGTTGAGGGGCGTGTCACAAGGGGTAGGACACGCCCCTTCGACGCTCACGAGACGCTCTCGGGTATGCTGGAGGTTGAAGTGCTGTGCCTATGGGGAAACGAAAGGCGAAGTCGGCAGTTAAGTCTGCAGTAGGAGATGGGTCGCAAGTAGGTAAGGTGGTGGGCCCCATGGACAAGCACGTAACTTCTCTGCTGCCTGTCAATCAATCACCGGACGGGGCTTTTTTAAGTCCTGAGACCCGGTCACCACCTCCTTTTCCTCAACCTCCTTATTCATCCACATTGCTGGATTTTTCCCCGGATGTTGCAACCCCAACTCTCTGCCCTGTAGACCCGGCAGCGTCTGAATGTTTTGGTCACCCCTCCTTTGGGGAAGGTGTCCCTTATAGATATATGGACTGCAATTCAAAAGATTGATACTCGTTTGTCCTCAACTGTTTCCTCTTTATGTAAATTTACTTATGATGTGGTCGGTATAATGAAAGCTACTGATCAGCAGTTAGGCTCTTTGTCTAAGTTGACTGCCCGTACTGACTCTCAGCTCCAGACCTGCCGTGATGGCAATGTTGCTTTAATTAAAAATGCCTCTGCAGTTTCCTATCATCTGGAACTGTTAGAGAATCAGCACAGGGCAAGAAACTTACATTTCCTCAATTTTCTTCTACCCACCTGATGTCTCCGGATATTTTGTTGTGAAAATATTGTATTGACATTTTGCAGTTAAGAGGAATTTTAGATGTAGTCCAAATGTATTCTTTTCCTTTCGGTTCTTCTGCCGCGCCGAAAGTAGAAGGGCTTTTTCCCTTTCAGACAATTCGGTGGGTCAGAATTTAACAGCCTTTTTGGAAGATTCCATGGACTTCATTCCCAAGCGCTGCACCTTGGTGGTAACGTTTGGGTCTGAGTCTGTTAAGTATGTTGACAGCCTATTTTAAACATAAAGAGGCTTTATTTTGTGGGTTTAAACTTCAAGTTTTTCCAGATGTAGTTCGGGCTACCCAGTCTCGGCGCAAGCAGTTTCTGGAATTAAAACCTCGGGTGGTAGCTTTGGGGGCTTCTTTTTTCCTGAAATTTCCCTGTCGCTGTATTGTAACATTCGAGGGACAAAATTTTGTTTATACTGATGTAACTCAGTTGCAGAAGTTTCTGTCTGCTAAGGAACTGGCTGAGAAATAAATAGATGGGATTTAATTTATTCGCTCCCTAGTGTGGAGTTAGAAAGTGACTCCTTTTTTCCTATTATGATGTAAATGCTAATCTTCTCCCTTGATGTGTTTTATTACTATGTGGTTGTTTCTGTTTCTTGAATCTTTTTTTTTGCTTGATGTTAGTAATTATTTCTTCATATTCAATATCCTGTATTCAAGGAAAATCTAAAATAAAAGTTAAAAAAAAAAGCCATAGAGTGGACAACTTCCTGCCTGAGTACAAGTGCCAGATGCAACACTATGGAATGAAAAGGGGCACCTGACACCAAAAGGAGGCAGAATCGGGGAGAGGAGCGTGGCTGGTTCCTTTGGGTTGGGTGCTACATGATTGGTTTCATATGACACTGAATGAGGTGGGCAGGTATGACATCCCCGTATACAACAGCAAGGATGACCAATGGCATCCCCAGAATACAGGATTAAAAATCATACCAGACATTGCTACATTGAAAAAGATGGTCTTCCTCTCCTCTCCAGCTGTCAGATCAGGAACAGTGAGAGCCATCAGAAAATAGGAGGCTAGATTAAGCACGTGCGCCCAGTCTCGGCAGCTGTGCACCCTTCCTGTGTCCTGATTTTAAAAAAGGAACCACAGGGGGGAGGGGGGGGAGCAGCAGCTGAGGCGATATCCCTATCCCTGTCCCAATGGTCTGTTTACTCTGCCCTAAGAAACAACAGCCACCTGAAGGAGAGGAGGGAGCAATGGTGAGAAACCCGGGGAGATGGCGAAGGACCCTGAGGCAGAGAAAGAGGGGTCCCAAAAAATAGGGAGGAGATGAAAGGGGGAGAAGAGAGCAACCAGCCTTGTGTGACACGGGAGCCTAGATGTCCTGCTTTGTATAAAAGACACAATTGTATTTTAAAGAAATTGTCTTATGTCCTCCTTAAGCACGCAGCAGTAGGATACATAATTGCAACTGAATTTCACATGCCACACATGGGCAGCTCCAAGATTTAAAAAGAGGGATATGGATGCCATGCCACAGTGCCATATCTTTCTTTGACTTTTTATGAGCAGATTGTGCACCCCTTTCTTGCATAAGCAGGCCACGGGACAATTTCTGAAATCTCAGGACCGTCCCATGTAAGAGAAGCCACCTGGGCATCCTAAAAGTAGCTCTTATGGCAGCCAGCCCAATGTTTTACGCACCACAAACGCCATTCCCGGGGTTCTTCCTCATCTTGCCGTTCAGCAGCTGAACATTTTTGGCTCTTACTATTTAACACTTTGAACGCCTAAACAGCTGTACAGCCCAAACGTTTTCGACACAACTCAAATTCTCCGATTCATAAGAGACTAGTTGCTGTGAGCGACATCTCTTATTGTGTAAGAAAGCCATCCTTTAGTCTGAGGCAGCCAAAAATGCTCAGTTTCTACCCATGAGTTTCACACACACACACAAAGAGGAACACTCTTACACCATAAGACGTGCATCTTGCGGGACGCAGTAACTTGCGCACAGCCGCAGTACCACTACCTGAACTATTTATATAAGCACACAACAGACAGCAATGCTTCAGTGAGAACTACTTCTTCTGACATATTTCCAGCACAAGACACTTTGAAACTAAGCATTTATGCAATGACTGCATTATAAATGTTGAAACACTTGAAGCAAGAGAGCTCTGTCTCAATCACAGTGGAGTGACAGGGCTGGGGGGGGGGGGGAGTTAAAATAGACGTGAGGATTAGTTCTGCCCTTCCCGCATGCCACCCATCGTTTTCCCCATTCTCAGGATGTGGCAACACCCACTGGGAACTGGGACAGTGCTGCAGGCTTCATCCACATCCCACACTGGCCCTCGCTCACCCACCCACCCGGCCCAGCTCAGGCAGAAAAAGCAGAAAAGCTGGTGGGAGGAACAGGTTATTCTGGGAAGAACTGGACTTATTTAGGAAGATAAAAGCTGATAGTGTGTCAGCAGTAGCACAAGTCAAAACCTGCAGGTGAAGGACTCCTGGCAGGGACCCGGCTGAGCTTCCAAGGAGCCCGTGGCACTGGGAACAAGTTAGCAAAGCGAGCAGCCCGTAGAAAAAGCAAAACAAAACTAGGGCTTTGCATTCTATTTATTTGTACTGTAATTGGAACTTTCTACCAGGGCGGGGTGGGGGGAAGAAGGCATGATGATGTCATGAAACACTGGTGCGAGACTTTGTCCTTGCTTAAAAAGCTGATCTGTTGCAACAGCAGAAAGGCACTTTGTCAGTGAGCTGAACCAAAGAGACCCATACGCTCTCTGCAGAATCAGCATGCGGGTCAGATGGGAATCAGGTTCCCTCTGGCACCCAGAGGGCAGGTGGAGCTCTGCAACCCATATAAGCTGATGTATAATGACACAGGTAGGGGATAGGGGTCTGGTGTTCTAATCGTATCTTCAAAATCCCCAAACTCTACAACACTAACAATCAGTCAAGGATCACTTGTAACCAGAAACGGAGATTCAAAAATGCAAATTCACTCTTCTGTTCATGTCCAGCTACAGCAGCGCCATTAATTTACAAACTTGAAATGGACTGAAATTGAACTGCAATGGCACCAAAATAAAGAAACCGTTGGCAATTAAAGTGCCAGAGAAGCGGACACACTAAAATGAAGCCAACCTACCAGAGGTATGAGCACTTCATGCAAGTGAGGAAAGCACGCACGGCCCCTGCATGTGTGTATGTGCTTGCCTCAGTCTGCATTGGTGCTGCATGTGTGTATGTGCTTGCCTCAGTCTGCATTGGTGCTGCATGTGTGTATGTGCTTGCCTCAGTCTGCATTGGTGCTGCATGTGTGTATGTGCTTGCCTCAGTCTGCATTGGTGCTGCATGTGTGTTTGTGCTTGCCTCAGTCTGCATTGGTGCTGCATGTGTGTATGTGCTTGCCTCAGTCTGCATTGGTGCTGCATGTGTGTTTGTGCTTGCCTCAGTCTGCATTGGTGCTGCATGTGTGTATGTGCTTGCCTCAGTCTGCATTGGTGCTGCATGTGTGTATGTGCTTGCCTCAGTCTGCATTGGTGCTGCATGTGTGTATGTGCTTGCCTCAGTCTGCATTGGTGCTGCATGTGTGTATGTGCTTGCCTCAGTCTGCATTGGTGCTGCATGTGTGTATGTGCTTGCCTCAGTCTGCATTGGTGCTGCATGTGTGTATGTGCTTGCCTCAGTCTGCATTGGTGCTGCATGTGTGTATGTGCTTGCCTCAGTCTGCATTGGTGTTGTCCCTCTGTGCGTTTCTGAGCTGCTGGGGAAAGAGGAGGAAGGGTTTGAATGGCACAAACTGCTGGTCTGGAAGGAATAAAATGAAACCAATTGTGATAACATATCTAACCATTAGATATCACAATCAACAGATTTCAAAGGATGACTACAGGATACCACTGTCCCAAGGCAGCTTTGCTTCTCCAGCACTTATAGGCAGTAAACATGGCAATCAACAGCAAAATACATGGTTCAGTCACTAAAGGTTTCACAGTAGAATTTACAACAAAGAAAATGACAAACATGTCTACTAATAGCCAGCCCTGCAGGGACAGAGGTATGAAAATGATGGGGGAGGGGAAACATGCGCAGCATGCCCTATGAAATCACTTACAGACTCTCTGCGTGTGCCCATGTATGTATGTATGTACAGGTGCACTTATGTCTCTGTATATGTCTGTAACCAAGAGAGGAGGAGAGAGGGGAAAGGTAGTTTGAAAAGGTGGAGTAGTTCCCTAACCACTATGTTTCAACATACTTACTTTATTCCATTCTTTGTCATTGAGTAAATGCTGATTCCTGGTGACCCAGCAGTCCCTGGGTTTTCTCAGCAAGATGAGATCAGAAGTAGATTACCAGGCCTTTTTTCCGAGACACAAGACTTGCCCAAGGCCACAAGGAATGCCAGTGGGACTTGAACCCTGGTCTCTTGGTCACCAGGCCGCTATTCTGACAACTAAGCTACTCCTCCATTCTACTTACAGGATAGCACCTGGCTAAAACTACGCATTTATGTAAGCGTCCACCCCCACATGTAAGTCACTGAAAATAGGGGGCTTATATGTGTTGACGGGCGTAACTTTACATAGTTCCTTATAAAATGACCTTCTATATGTATGAATTTCTTTCCAACATTCGAAAGAATAAAATGGCAAGGAAAATTAATCATAGATCGCAATTCTAAACTCAAATTAGGTGCTGCTGGATCACAACAAGTATCATTTTAAATATATCAAAATATCTGAAGAGCAACTGGCCTATAATCTTGTTACACTTCTGTTGTTATTAAGTGTCGTCGAGTTGGTGTTGACTCCTGGCAACCCTCTGGATAGTTGACCTAAAATTTGTTCGGTCTTCAGCCAAGTGGCTCATTGTTGATAGAGTGGTATCCATAGCTGCTGTTATTGTATTGATCAATCTCATTGCCAGCCTTCCTCTTTTACTGTGACCTTCTACCTTGCCAAGCAAGCATTATGTCTTTCTCCAATGATCTCTCTCTTTGCATGATATGTCCAAAGTATGAAAGTCGAAGTCTACACTTCTGTAGTTGATAGTAATTGGCCTCCAATTTTAGTTTTATAAAGTAACTCTACAGCATCGTCTGATGGAATGTTACATGACTAGAACATCTTTGTACAGTTTTCAAATCCTTTTTTAAAAAGGTTTCCAATCAACAGAGATCAAAATTGACCTAGCGTCTACCATTAGAGAAAGATACAGACACCAAGCTCCACTCTGAAATGCAGAATCCACAAGTATGCTCTGGTAATATTCAAATTCAGTAAGTACCAGAAAAAGCCAAGACACAAGTTCTAATACCCTCTACCCCAGGCTGTGGTATCACTAAGGTAACCTGGAGGCAGCCAGAGAGAGGGGAGAAATTAATTTCTAAGCAGCAGAAACTAGCATTAAGTGAAAATCCATGAAATGTCTGCTCTGCTCTTATAAAGCATCCTTTTCCCTTATCCTCTAACCCAGCCCTCCATCACTCTCTTCTTCTTTTTATGTGATCTCCCTCATCCCTAACATAGATAACACTAAAAACAGGGGTGCCCAAAACTATGCCCACAGAACAAGCTGATCAAGGCCTGGTTGGACCTTATTGTATGCAGGGATATGTAATTCTGATTTCCCTAATAAAAGTCAAGATTACAACATCTTGCATGCAAATGGGGCAAAGCTAAAACATCTACTACTTGTCCCCTGCAAATGGAGCTAGCTTGTCATGCTGCCAGTGATCCACATCCTCCATAGTCTCTGCAGGCCTTCGAAGCTCTCAGGAGTGTGAACACCACGGACCACAAATGCCGCATCCCCTCCAGACCAGAACAGTGAAATTTCAGACAGTTCCTACAGTCAGCACTCGCCTGGCCTCAGACTGCCCCAGGCCCCTCTTCTGCTCCACCAGTGCTGGAGTCCTCACCCTTCTCAGGCCTCTGGCATGCCTATTTGTACTGGACATTATAGAGGACATCATAAAACCACACGACCTGCAAAAAAAAGTAAAAAAATTCCCTAACATCATATTCACACCTTGGAAACTGGGAGTCAAACAACAGATGAAATTTAATGTGTACAAGCGCAAAATGTTAAGCGCCTAGGGAAGAACAACCCAAAACTAGTTACAGGATGCAAGGCTCCGCACTAGGAATCAGCACCCAGAAAAAAGATCAAAGTGTCACCATGGATAATACATTGAAATCCTCTGCTCAGTGGGCAGCAGCAATCAAGAAAGCTAATAGAATGCTAGGAATTATAAAGAAAGGCAAGGGGAATAGAACAAAAGGGTGTCATAATGCCTCTGTATTGCTCCATGGTATGACCGCAACTCGAGTATCGTGTGTGGTTCTGGTCGCCGCATCTAAAAAATGATATAGCAAAATGGAAAAGCTACAGAGAAGGGGATGGAAGGATACCCTTATGAGGAAAGGCTTCAAAGATCAGGGCTTTTCAGCCTGGAGAAGAAATGGGTGAGGGGAGATATGACAAAGGTCTATAAAATAGTAAGCGGAATAGAATGAGTAGACATGAATCTTTGTTTATGCCTTCAAAAGTATAAAGACTAAGACATGCAATGAAGCTGCAATGTAGTACATTTAGGACTAACTCTGGAATTTGTTACCAGAGGAGGTAGTAAAAGTAGTTAGTGTAGCTGGGTTTAAAAAAGAGTTTGGACAAGTTCCTGGAGGAAAAGTCCATAAACCATTATCAAAGTGGACTGGGGGAAGCAGCATGGAATATGTCCACCTTTTGGGATCCTGCCAGGTACTTGAGACCTGAATTGGCCACTACTGGAAACAGGATACTGAACTTAGACCATTGATCTGACCTAGTATGGCAAATCTTATGTTCACACAAAGCATTAAGCTCACTAAATATGCAGTAGGAGTAGGAACACATTGTCCATTTTCCAGAAATGTACCATCAGGCCACCCATGTCAGAGATGGCTGTCTGCAGGTTTATTACATACAAGACCTTAATGTGCTGGGATCCCACTGAGAGGAATTTCAACATTACTAATTGTTCAGAGTGACTTTCATCACTAGGTGCAGGCCTAAATTCAAGATATGTTTGGATCCTGGGAAATATGCCCTCTTCCATAGAGAGGAGTGAACAGGACTCAGCCCAGGGCATTTAGGCACTAGATTCCCTGCCCTGCATTCTTTCTTCTGCAATGTAAACCCATTGCAGAAGAAAGAAGAAAAGGTTCTGGAGGTGTTTTTTCTTTCAAATGGGTTACATTTGCTCTATGCTATTTACTTTGGGTCGTAAGTGCTGCTCCATACAGGTTACCCTCTCTCTAACTCTTTAACAGCAGTTACAACCCAAAGTAAGAAGCACAGAGTGAGGGGTACCTCCAGGGAACTGCAACTACATCCCTAAACACTTTACTGGGCAGACTAGAATGGCCTTGCTGGTCTTCATCTGCCGCCTTTTACTATGTTACAATGTCAATAGATCAGGTCTAAATTAAGTTTGAGAGCAAAAAGTGGAATGTCTCTCAATGCTGTGCAGGAATCAAAGTATTCCCTGCATAATGAGGTCAAATTGCTGCTTTTACTTTCACAGGGGGGGACTAGCTATGTTAAAAGAAGATTTTGTGAGACTCTGGATATATATCAGCTTTATTTGCTGTACAGAGCCACATACAAAGGGCTGATTAAAACCAGAGTACTATGCTGCAGATCCTCTGAGCGGCCTACTTTGGGAAGCTACTAGGGGAAGCCCTAAATCAAGCGGAATGGAGGGTGCTTCTTTGGCACACATGGACCCTCAGCCTGTGCTGGGAAACGCCTGCGGACACAGAGATGCTGCTATCTCGTTTCACTCCTTTGAACGAGATGAGCTTTTGCAGCATCTGGCATAGAGCTTTCCCAGTTTGTCCAGAGGACAGAGCTTTATTGCCGTTTCCAGGCATTCATAGGCCTAAATTACATTTCTTTCTCTCTAGCCAATATTCTTCATTCTATTTCTGCCACTTTTGCAATCAAAATTCTCCTCTATGCTTTTCCACGTCCAATGTGCACACCTAGTACAGAGATTTGACTTTTATTACCAAAAAGGTAAAAGTTAAGGGTAGAGACTGGGCTGTCAGACCTTGATGAGCCTGGAGATATAAAACAACCAGCTTCAGATGGAGAGTAAAAATCCAGGAAGGGCTCCAGTGTGCACCTCTAAATGTCTTTTCAGCCCCCGTGTGGCAGCATCTATAGGAACGGTGCCGGAAAATTCCTGTTGTCTGCCTTATGAACCCCAAGCATGATGGTGGGCCACTGCCACTACACATCACCTAAGGTGTAACCCCTCAAGGGGAACCCTGCTGGCTCTCCCTCTCCTCTACAAAATCAAAAGCACACACTCTGCCGGAGTATTTCATATGGAATGGGTTTTGAAGCTCTTTAATCACTCGCCATATCCCACTGCAGCGAATAAAGATCATCCCCAGGTGTTTCTATCCCTTTGCTGGGATCTCTGTTATAATATCATTCTGAATCACAGGGGGAGGCTACCTACATATCTGAAGTAGCTTTTACAACCAAATAACCAAGTGATACAGACGGACTGAAGATACAAAAGTCTGCAAAGTGGCTGTTCTGGTGATCTCTGGGGAGGGAGGGAGGGAGGGAGGGAGGGAGGGGGCAATCACTGCTACCAGGGCAGCCTCGACCACCATTTGGTAAGCCTGGGTCAGCGGCTCCTGAGGAATAGCAAAGAGCCACAGCAGTCACCCCGACAGCCCCGCAAACTCTTTTTACTTGCTGGAGAGCGGGCACACTCATAGCCGCAAAGCAACATTTCATATTTCAAAGTCGCTTCAATTAGGCAATTTTACAGGATTGTTGTGGGAGAAGTGAACTGGTGTTTGGATGATCACGACTGTTGAATTTAATTATCAAAATCGCAGGGGAGGGGGGCATAAGGTTGAAGGCTCGCCTGGATGGCCAAAAATGCACAGCACATAGATAATTCCTCAAATCCTATCATGTCAGGTGGTAAAGCAGAGAATGGTAGCAATCAGATGGGAGAGACAAGAGGCGGAAAAGCTTTGCGTGTCATCACTTCCAAAAAGTGAACCATTTTACTACTGCACGCAAATATTTTGACAGATGCAGACACAGGGGGCAGTTTAGACTGCAAGTCTCTCTGGAGCGGGAATACAGTACTTGAATTTGTAGATTATGTTTGTAAAACTATGTTTGAGGCAATTAGATCTAGAATCCAAATCCTAGTTAACCGATATATGCAGAAGGCATACTATCTACTGCTGGTGGTTATAAATCTCTGAAACAAGCACAACACTGGCTCAATCTCACCCAAACTACCATGGGTTTGCGCATTATACTAGGACTGGTGATCATTTTGACCTTCGAGATTGCAACCGCTTGGCACTGCATCTTCAGGATACAGATTAATAAAATTACCATGGCCAGAGTCCAGTTAGAAACTATCCTTCTAGTTTCAGAAGCCTGCACGGACTGAGGCTTGGTCCATTTCCGTATCTCCTCCTTCACCTCCATGAAAAAAAAACTTGACAGGCAAGATTGGGTACATGAAGGTTTCTGCCACCCGCCCCCTCCTCCTCCCCGGAGATCATGTTTTGTTCATTGCAGGAATGTGTCTAGAAATAATCAGGCCAGGCTTATCTTGATTGAAATTCTCGAAATTGGCCTCACTCTCCACTTGATTAAATAACCACGCTATAAAGTTTTACAGATAAGTGGGACCCGTGCGTGACCTCTCTCAGTGTAAGATTCATCCCTGGCAGCACCTTTTCATTGCTCTCGTATACAAAAGCCACCTCTGGCAGAGCCCCAACAGAAGCCCATAAAGAAATACCAGAAGTATCTGAACGGCTGGTTGTTCCTCACCCCCCACCAAAGCGGCACACGGTTTACAAATATTGAACAAAAGAACACAGAGCTTTCCCCACAGGAAGGAAGGAAGGCAGGAAAGCACAGGCATGCCAGGGAGCAAAGGGGGAGCTCTGTCGGAGAGACTAGAAGCTCATCTCAAAGAACAAATAGCTACCTCTGTCCAGAATTCCAGATTAAAGGAAGGGAAGATCACAAACAGCATCAGTGGACTGGAACAGGACTTCCCTGGTTCTCAGACTGATGCTCTAACCATTAGGCTTCGGTTCCAGATTTCAGAACCATACATTTAATACAGTAACTCATGGGTAAGCCACCATCACTTGCTCAAAATCAGAAAGAAGCTGGATTGCACAGTTAAAAATGAACAACTGGGGTGAACAGGCAGAGCATGGCTCATGGAATGCTTTCTCACCAGTGTGTGCATCTGTAGTGTCTGTAGTGGGTAACTGGGGGTGATGGGGCATTTCGGGTGGATGTAATTTTGGGGGTTGATGGCAATGTTGGAGGGATTTTATTTTTGTGAGTGGGCAGTTTGCAGGGTGATGAGGCAGTTGCAGAGGATAGTTTGAGGGATGGAGCAATTGCAGTACGATAGTTAGTGGGAGGGAGCAGATTGTGAGGTGGTGGGAGAGTTGCAAAGAATAGGTTTTGAGGATAAAAATTAGGGAAGTGGTGAGGCAGTTGTCAGAAGTTATTTTTTGGTGATGGGGCAGATGCAGGGATAGTTTTGAGGGTTGGGAAATTGCAGGGTAGTATTTATTTGGAGTGGTGGCAGTTGGTGAGGTTATGGCAGAATTGTGGGGGCGGTTTTTGGGGATGGGCAGTGTGCAGGATGGTGGTACAGATGTGAGGGATAACAATTGGGGGCAAGAAATGTGGGGCAGCAGTTCTGCAAGTGGGGCAGTTTTCAGGGCGTGTCGCATAGACTCCAAGGTACTAATTTAAAAAGGATTTTCCAACTACATATTTATTTATTTTATTTATTTATTTACTTCTCTTATATACCACGCTATTAAAATCAGTGCGGTTTACAATTGAACAAAAAAACATACTGCAATGTCACACGACAATTGAGTTTTTACATTGAACATGGACGAGATAACCTGGAGGTAATAGGGGTAACTAATTACAGAGTAATTATTCATGGAGTATGGTGAGAAATTATACATATAGTATGGTGAGAAATTATACATATAGTATAGCTTGGTTTCAACATATTTATAAGATGTTTAATCAATAAGATGTGTGATCAGTACCAATAATAAATAAGAGAGGGGATATGGTGGTAGAGCTAGTCATTTTCTTTATGGTGTTGGATTTTGGGTGGGGTGGAGTAGGGTGTAGGATGTGAGGATGGGTGGTTGTTTCTGGGATTGGATTCTGGGTAATGGATGAGGAAAAGGTGTTGTTTGAGGGCTTTTCTAAATGACAATAGGTCTGGGGTGGAACGGAGCTCAGTGGGGAGGGCATTCCAGGTCATGGGTGCAAATAGGGAGAAGGCTCTATTGGCAGTA
Source organism: Ichthyophis bannanicus (assembly GCA_033557465.1). Taxonomy (NCBI): domain Eukaryota; kingdom Metazoa; phylum Chordata; class Amphibia; order Gymnophiona; family Ichthyophiidae; genus Ichthyophis; species Ichthyophis bannanicus. The sequence continues at coordinate 733,599,921 of CM066033.1, read as the reverse complement.
GCCTTTTTGCACTTAGTTAGAATGTTGGGGATCTCTAGAGTGTCTGCTTGATTAGATCTCCTGATCCTGTTGAACGGCCGTCTTTGAATGAGTTTGCTGATGGGTGAGGTGATCTGGTTCCTTAGGGCTTTGAATGTTAGTACTAGGGACTTATACTGGATTCTAGCCTGAAGTGGAAGCCAGTGGAGATCCATCATGACTGGGGTTATATGTTTAGCTCTTGATGTACCTGCAAGTACCCTTGCTGCAGCATTCATTGCAAGGCGAAGAGGTCCTAGTGTTGACTGAGGGAGGCCATGAAGGATAATATTTGCAAAGTCTAAATGTGGGAGCACCAAGGTTTGGAAGATAGTTCGGTAGTCATTAAAGTCCAATAGGGGGCGCAGGTGACATAGTATCCGGACCTTATGGTAAATTGCTTTCGTGATGTTCTTCACATGTGTAAACATGTCGAGTCATTGGTCAAGCGTGATGCCGAGATAGCGGATAGTTGATTTTGCTATCAACTCAATATTGTTTACTTTTAATGTGGGGGGTGGGGAGAACATCTGGTTCTTGGTGAGGAATAAGACATCTGTTTTACTATGGTTGATCCTTAAATTTTGTGTTGTAAGCCATTGTGATACAGCTTCGAAGCAGCTTGATATAGGTGAAAAGTCAGGTTGATCAATCAGGAATGGTGAGTAGATTAGGACGTCGTCTGCGTAGACTAGGCACTGGATGTTGAAGGAGCGGATTAGGGTACAAATTGGTTGCATATATATGTTGAACATTAATGCAGATAGGGATGAACCCTGAGGTACACCTTGATTGAGAGGGAATGGGTCAGAAGTCATGGGACCTGTTCTGACTTGTTGCCATCTGTTAGATAGGTAGGACTTGCACCATTCTATAGCTGAGCCTTGTATTCCTTTCTCCACAAGACGGAGTATCAGAGTTTCATGGTTGACTGAATCAAAGGATGCAGCAATATCCATGAAAATGAGGACAAATCCCTGGCGGATGTTATCAAGTCCTGTAACTAGATCATCGTCAATATGTTGTTGGATTTGTCGTTGAACTACCTTTTCAATGATTTTGGCGAGTAGGGGGATGCTTGATATTGATACATATGCAAGTGTATACATGTAAAAGGTCACTTATAAAAGTTATCCCGCATGTAAACATATGTGCTATGACAAAAATGAGCAGACGTAGGTGTATTTGACAGCAGAGACTGAATGGAGGATAGGTGGAGTCGCGTGGAGCAGCAGCTTAACACAGTACTGGCTTGACAGTCAAGAGATCAGGGTTCAATTCCCACTAGCATTACTTGTGGCCTTGAGCAAGTTACTTAACTCTCCAATGCCTTGGGAGAAAGGCCTGACAATCTACTTCCGGGCACACTGCCAAGAAAACCCAGGAGCTGCTGGGTCACCAGGAGTCTGCAAGGACTCTAAGGCACATGCTGAATTTTTGGGGCAGATGCAAGGACAGTTGGCAAAGTGAAGGCACAGTTGCGGGATAGTTTTTGAGGATGGGGTAACTTTCAAGGTGGTGGGCAGTTGTGGTGATATTTTTTTTAGTATAGGGGCAGTCTGTGGGACACTTTTTGGAGGTGAAGCAGTTTCCAGAGTGTTGGGCAATTCTAGGGAATAGGATTTGAGGGTGGTGCAGTTTGCAAGAGAGTATTTTTTGAGGATGGGGCATTTGTAGGAGGTGGTTTATTGGGTGAGGGCAGTTTGTAATGTAGTGGGGCAGTGTCAGGGGTGTAGCTCCTGGGGATGGGGCAGTTTGTAGGGTGTTTGAACAAGTTGCAGGATGTTTTTTGGGGTAGAGACAGTTTGCAGCGTGTTAGGGCAATTGTGGGGATGCAGGTTTTGGGTGTGCGGCAAATAAGAAATATGGAGAATACTATAGTTACAGGGTGGGGAGGAACGAAATAATACACCTGACGGATAAGAGAGCAAGAAGCTCCTGCAGAAAGAGTCAAAACTGCAAGACTGTCAGATAGGAGGCAAAGTCTTGAATAGAAGGCAATGGTAAAGGCAAGGGGAGACAAATGATCACAGCTAGAGCAGTGTAAGTAGAGGCCACATTAGAACCTAAGAAATTCCATAGTGGGACAGACCAAGGTCCATCAAGCCCAGTATCCTGTTTCCAATAGTGATCAATGGAGATCACAAGTACCTGGCAGTTTTCCAAAAAGGCACACAGATTCCACAATGTTTGTCCCAGGGTAAGCAGTGGATTTCGCGGGTACTCATTAATAATGTTTTATGGACCTTTCCTCCGGGAACTTATCCAAGCCATTTTTAAACCCAGCTACACTAACAGCTTTTACTACATCCTTCGGTAATAAATTCCAGAGTTGAATTACATGTTCATTAAAATTATTTCTCTTAAATGGGTTACGTTGTAGCTTCATTGCATGTCCTAGTCTAGTCTCTCTCTTTTTGATGGCATAAATAACCGATCTATGTAAACGCTTTCCACTCCATTCATTAGTTAATAGACCTCTATCATATCTCCCCTCGACTCTTTTCAAAGTTAAAGAACTCTGTCCTTTAAGCCTTTCCTCATAGGGGTATCCTTCCATCCTCTTTACCATTTTTATCGCTCTTTTCTGTACTTTTTTTTTTTTTTTTTTTTTAATTCCGCTATATCCTTTTTAAGATACGGTGACCAGAATTGCACACAATATTCAAGGTGTGGTCGCACCATGGAATACAGAGGTATTATAATATTCTTGGTTTTATTCTCCATTCCTTTCCTTATGATTCTTAGCATTCTATTTCCTTCCTTGACTGCCTCTGCACACTGGGCAGAGGGTTTCAATCTATTTGTCCACGATGACGACTAAATCTTTTTCCTGGGTGGTGGTTTCTCAGCTGGTACCTTGCATCGTGTAACCAAAGCTTAGGTTGTTTTTCCTAGGTGCATAACTTTGCGCTTGTCCACATTAAATTTCATCTGCCATTTGGACGCCAGGTCTTCCAATTTATCAAGGCCCTCTTGCAGTTTTTCACAATCCTCTTGTGTTTTAACAACTTTGAAAAATTTTGTGTTATCTGCAGATTTGATCACCTCACTCATTATTCCTATTTCCAGGTCATTTATGAATATGTTAAAAAGCAGTGAGCCCAGCACAGATCCCTAGGGTACTCCACTATTCACTGTTCTCCATTGAGAAAACTAGCCATTAGCCGTACCCTCTGCTTTCTATCTTTTAACCAGTTTCTGATCCACAATAGTACACTGCCTTCACTCCCATGACTTTTTAATTTCACCAGGAGTCTCTCATGAGGGACCTTGTCAAAGGCTTTCTGAAAATCCAGATACACTATATCAACCAGCTCACCTTTGTCTACCTGTCCTGTTTATTCACACCTTCAACAAAATAACAGATTAGTAAGACAAGATCTTCCTTGGCTAAAGCCATGTTGGCTTTCTCCCATTACATCAGGACTATGTACCTGATCAGTAATTTTATTCTTTATAATGGTTTATACCATTTTGCCTGGTACCGAAGTCAGACTCACTGGTCTGTAGTTTCCTGGATCACCCCTGGAAGTCTTTTCAAAGATTGGCAAATGGCCAGTATAATGCCAATCTTCAGGTACTGCAGATGATTTTAATGATAGTTCACTGATTATTAAATAAGACCAATACAAGAGAACCTGTGTGTCTTTTTGGGGAACTGCTAGGTACCTGTGACCTGGACTGGCCACTTGTGGAAAAAGGATATTGGGCTTGCTGGGCCTTGGTCTGACCCAGTATGACATTTCTTATTTTCTTATGTTCAATGCATTGGATCTAACTTGCCAGTGCTTATGTTGTTTCCAGTTTTCACAATTTGGCTCCTTTTTTTCCTTTCCTGAAAGATGCTTTTTAGGCAGCAACAGCCTCTCTGACCTCACTTTTAAACCATTCTGGCAGTTTTTTGACCTTCCTTTCACTTTCCTTAAAGCATGGAATACATCTGCTCTGGGCTTCCAAGATAGTACTTTTAAACAATGCCCACACTTTATGTCAATCTTTAACCTTTGCAGTGCTCCTTTTAGTCTTGTCTTAACTATTTTCCTCATTTTATTATAGTCTCCCTTTTGAAAGTTAAATGGTAGTACTGTGAATTTCCTTGCCATCCTTCTTTCATTTATTAAATCAAATGTGATCATGCTATGATCACTATTGCCAAGTGGCTCAACCACCCTTATCTCTTGCACAAGATCCTGCATGCCACTAAAGATTAGTTCCAAAATAGCTTCCCCTCTTGTTGGTTCATGAACCAGCTGCTCCAAGAAGCAGTCTTTTATTTCATCTAGAAACTTTATCTCCCGAACATGTCTTGCTGTGACACTGACCCAGTCGATATCCAGGTAATTGAAATCACCCATTATTACTGTATTGTAACTTTTGTTAGCTTCCCTGATTTATTTCAGCATTTCATCATCCAAATGTTCATTCAGACCAGGTGGTCAGTAGTACACCCCCACTTCCATTGCCTTCCTCTTTTTACATAGACTTTATGTCCATAGAGATTCTACAGTGTATTTTGTTTCCTGCAAAACTTTAATCCTATGTGACTCAAAGTCCTCTCTAAGATAGAGTAGATCAAATTGGTGGAGGGACTGCACTCTATCATTGTGATATAGTTTATACCCAGGTATCATAGTGTCCCGTTGGTTGTCTTCCTTCCAACTGGTCTCTGAGATACCAATTATATCTAACCTCTCATTTAGAGCTATATATTGTAGTACGCTCATTTTATTTTTTAGACTTCTAGCATTTGCATACAGGCATTTTAGAGGTTGCATTTCATTCATATTAATATGGTTATGGTTATCATTACCTTCAATTACACCATCCACCATTCCATTTCCAATCATCCAGTGCTGTGTGCCCCACTTTTGTAAGAGAGAAGACATAAGAATTACAACAAAATAAGTGACATCATTAGCCATTAAGATCATCCAGTTTGTAGAGATGAACCCTGCAGCAATATCTCTGCCTGGCATGTTAGAGAGTCCATGACTAATCTCCCATGAACTTGTCAGATCCACTTTTGAACCCAGAGATGCTATCTACTTCCCCCAATATGCACCACAGGCTAACTCTTCCTTGTATGAAATAACTTCCTTTTAGTTTGTTCTAGACCTAGTTTCAGAAAGAAATATACAAAGCCGTTGCAACAGAGTGGGGAAGAGAAGGAGGAAGAGGTGCTGGGACCAACACGCTACCCAAAGGCACCAAAATGAGAGGGGAGAGGAATGAACAGACTCATGATATACCAAAGCAGAGGAGCCAATTTCCCTAAATCAGACATCAGAACTACAGGGTGGCCCCAAAAAAATGAGAACATCTCGTAAATTAAAAGCTTAAATAGTTTACTTATTTACCTTTTTTAGCTATATAACGTCTTTATTTCGACAATTTCAGGTCGCCATTTTTTTTTTAAATTTGTCAATCGTTTACATCTGTCTTTTTGAATTTTTAAATAACTTATATGCTACGAGATGTTCTCACTTTTTTGGGCCACCCTGTATATTCCACAGTACATCAGAGAGCTCATGTTGCTATCTTTACCAAGTCATTAGCGAGCAGTGAATGACAACACTACAGGATCATTTCAGCAAAGGGACCTCTAGACTGGAAGACATCATCCTAGTCTCCTGATCAGCACCGCTCATTCTATACCTTTAGACTCTGTTTTGATAAATGGATTGGTTCTTCTGCACCTCTGTGAAGGCAGGTACTCACAGCCCCTGTGAAGGAGGGAATTGTGTTCATGAACAGCTAGAATTTAGTGCCCACAATACATGCCTTCCTGCTCCAAGATTATCACAGACTGGGAAGAGTAAGAGGGCAAAGTCTGTTAGAAATATGGGAAAATTTCCAGGAAGTTGTGAATGATGGCTCATAACACCTGAGTTCCAAATACTGCTTCTGTCTGAGCTGGAACTTAAAACGGAGACGGAAACAGTAGTGGTTCTAAAAAACACACAATTCTGCCAACTGTAGCTCAACTAGTCCTCCCGATTTCACCATTGGTACACTGAAATTCTTTCAAAATTGGGCAGCTTACATTTTATATTGTGTCCTTCACCACACTTCTGTCGCCTCATTAACCACCACCCCGTGACATCAACCAGGACCGTGCATCCATTAGGAAAACTAGGCAGTCACCTCGAGTGCCAAGATTCTTTGGAGTGCAAAAATTCAGCAGTCAGGTATTTTTAAAATTTGACCCTCTCACAGAGCTGAGCTGCTGGGGGAAGAGCTAGGATAAGACTTTTGGCAAAGGGAAGGGATTTAAAACTATCTGCCGACTGCCTTTTGGCCACCACAAAATCTGGTCGAGCTGCCAGGAGGTAGGTTGTGGCGGAGGGTGGGGACAAAGGAAGGTTTGCCTAGGGCCCCGATAACCTTACACCAGTTCTGAATTCAACACCGCACCATGACCCATAAAGAAATGCCTGGTTCCATCTACCCTCCCCATCTTCTCTAAATTTCTATACAGTCTTCTGTCCATTCTCAAGTCTGAGCTGCTCTCAATAGGCACCTCTGATTTCCATGCTTCACCTCCTGTATCTCAGCCACATCTGTTGCCATGGGAACAAACCGTCACACATATTCAAAATGCTTCATGTTTCCAGCTCTATTTGAAAAACTTAAAGATTTGCCTCCATAAGTAGCCTGCTTAATATTTGACTCTCTTCTCTTACTTCTCCCATCATTTACATAGCAGCAGAATAATACTGTAATTTATCTTTCGATGTTATGGAAAAGGGCACCATAAAGGGAAAACACAAAATGCTGTAATCTTCTTGAACAGGGACAGCAAATCTATAGCACAAGTGCTCAAAAACACTGGTTAAGACAAGTTTTTATAGGCACTCAAAAAAACCATCCTAGCTGAAAAACGATCTTAGGCCAACTGACCTCTTGCCACCTTCAAACAATTCCAGCCCTTGAGCTCTGCTTAAAGGCTGTTCAACCATTCCATGATGTCAGTATCAAGAAATATTACCAACTCTGCAGAGTCCTATGCCTAAAATTGGGAATCATTAATAGAAATGGACTGGACAGAGACATGAAATGCAGAAGATCCAACTGTTGGCTCTGGCATCCTTTTATTCCCCACCAGTCATTAGTGTGACCAGCTACCATGTCCAGTTCTCTCTTGAACAGTTCAATCCAAACCACACTGCCTCAACTAAGTTTAAAGCCTTTTTCTTAAAATTTAAAAATGATCAGCGTTTAAATCAACTTCACTCTCTGGTTTTAGCAGTTTTATTGGTCCTAATCAGGCACCTAACATAAATGCCTGCTCAGTGATATTACTACCCTGTAGCTATTTTATTCCCTATTGATCGTCCCTAGTCTTCCAAGACGTGCGAAATGCTTTGCTGCACTCAGACATTTCTCTCAGAGCGATGCACTAGTGAGGACAAAACAGAGGTGCACAGCTGCAGTTCACCCAAGGAGACAGGAGAAGGCACTTCACAAACTTGCAGCCATTCTCTCTGCATGCTGACTAGGAAACTACATTAAGACAATAGCTTGGTTTCAAGGTCTGAAAGGCACAGGCAGACAAAGCAACTTGCCCCGAGGTTACTCAGAGGGTCATCAACAGAGGAAAGTCAAGCGCATGCCACAGGTCATCTCCTGAATCAGTCTAGGGCTCCAATGACCACTAGACCTTTCCAGGGACTACTGTAGTCGATACCATATTCACAGCTCAACAGATTCTTAAATGCATAGGACCGTGCAGGAATTGTACATCACGGTTTCTCAGTTAACACAGCACCCAAAGAAACACAACCTTTGCTGCAAGACTCCTTCACTCTACCTCTTGTCCCATCCATAACCTCCCAGTAGAAGGAAAACAACTGGAATCTGACAAACCTCTTCCAGGCGAATGCATGTCATGGCACCAGCGTTATCTTGTCCAACAGGGTGCCCAAAAGAATCCTGGGGCAATAGGCTAGGAAGGGAAGGAGCTGTAACAAACCATTTCTTTTGGAAGTTCAGTAAATGAGAAAACATTCAAGGTTTCTGGGGAAAAAACCCTCCAACATACAGCACAGCATCATAGATTGCATTTGTCTGGCCATACATTCTTTTCAGATTGACAGTGAGCATGCGAGCGAGCCAGCCAAGCTGAGGTCAGTGCACAAGCCTGCCAGCCAGGCAGCTCAAGACGTGGCCAGAAGGTAGGTGCAGGAAGCTGTGCCGTTGGCTCTTGGGATCAGGGGCTCTTCTTTGCAGGTGTGGCTCTGACGGAAGATGGAGTTACCAGTGGCGGCAGAGGAGGGACACTGGACACCTGGGGAAGAAGAGGCGAGATGCTGAACATGGAGGCAGGGCCTATGGCTGAAGATTTGTGTAGAGTCTCAGATACCCCTAGGTCAGCCTTGTATGAAATGAACCAAAAATAAAAAGACTAAAAATGTATTTCTCTCCCCTCTACGTATTCCTGATAAAAGCAAAAAAATGAAACAAAGCGATTTGCCCAAGGCTAGCGGCAGAATGTGCTATAGTGATCTTTGGAATCAGTGATAGAAGCAGACCTCACTGGAGCAGCAGCTCCCCCTTTCCGTTCTCCTGCTTTTAACCAGCTGCAGAGGAAGTTAACTGTTCCATTGCCGCTGCTTCCTCACAAGCCTTTGGTGAATTTACTCATTCCAGGCCATATTTTAGGAGACAGATTCTTATCACTCTAATGATAGCATGCCCAGCACTTCATCAGGTCAGTTGCTGATGGCTCACAGAGCACCCAAAAGAAGTACAAAGTGCCTTGTAATGTAAAACATCACACACAGCTCTTGTAGACCAGCTGAGATTAATTTATGGGCAAACCATCAGAACATGGACCAGGCAGCCACACCTAAGAGGCGACAGTTTCATGTCGAGGCCTGAAGAACTGTAAAACTGAGCAGCCCAACAAAAGGGGAGGGTAGGGGCTTTGACCTTTTAGAGATGATCTGTGACCCCTGGAAATTCCAGCGAAGACAAACTAAGAAGTGTAACTGTGAAACAGAACCCCAGGTGCCTGTTGCCAGGAGACACTTGTAATTTTCAAAGCGAGGAGGGGTTATGGGAATGATTAGTAAAAGCACAGAGCAAAAGGTTACCAAATTTTTTGCAGACAAATCTGATACGCTTGTTATCTGAAGCGGGGTTGGGGGGGGGGAAGTGAAAGGACACCTTAGTTTCAGGCTTCAGCAACAATGGACAGAGGAGGGAAGAGAAAAAATGATTACCCAGCCTCCCCCCCTCCCCCATCCTAGCAACAATATCACTCCCAAGCAGACAAATTAATAGAAAAATAGAAATAGTGATGGATTTCCCCCATATTATCCAAAATAGAGATAATGGATGTAAATTCTAAAAACTGACATATTCTAATCGCTAAATCAAAAATCTTTTTTTTTCTACCTTTGCAGTCTGACCATTTTATTTTTTCTAACTGTCTCACTCCCAACCTCTAGTTTCTGTCTTCTCTTAAAGTTGTTCCCAGGACTCTTGTCCATTTGCCATTTCTTTTCTCTCTTCCTGTCTTCACTTCCTCCCCTATCTCTCTCTCTGACATTTATTTTTCACTTTTATTTTTCACTTTCAGCTTTCTCTAATGTATTTTTCTGTTTCTCTCTGCACAGTTCACCCCTCCTCACCAGTCACACCTCAATCTCCCTCTTTTTTACTGCAACTACAGTTTTCCAGTCTCCCTCACCCCAGCTCTCCCATGCACCATATCTCTCTTCCCTTCCCCAGCCTCTAGCTATGCTTTACTGTACTCTCTTTCCCCCTTCATGTCCATGTCCAATATCTCACACTTTCTTCCCATCCAACATTTCTTCATCTTCCCAGATCACCTTGTAGTTCAACATCTTTCCTTCCTGTCTCTACCGTGTTCAGCACTCTCCCCTTCTCCCTGCTCCATGTCCAGAATTTCCCAATCTCTTCCCCTGCCCACTCTCCCACAGTCCTGCATTTTCCCTTTCATACCCACCCCCACAGTCCAGCATGTCCCCTTCCCCTCTTCCCCCTCCACCAAATGTCTAGCATGTCCTCTTCTCTTCCCCATCCAGATGTCTAGCGTCACCCCTTCCCTTCAATTCCTTATCACCCCTAAGCGTGTCGTCACTTTCCTCTTCCTTTTCCCTTTCCAAGACTGTTGTCTCCCCCTGTCCACTGCCTGCACCCTACCTCCACTGAGGTGGTCTTACATCCAAAAAATCAGTGTGGTAGGCAAAGCGGCCCTAGGGCCTCTGCACATGCATACATACACCGAAGGCCTGAATGTCCCGCTCTCTCCAACGTAAACTTCCTGTCGGGAGCGGGGTACATGACAGGTCTTGAGCGCATGCGCAAGTTTCGAAACTCTGAGCCTCCTGCCACATGGAGATCTTTTAAATGCCCTGTTCTGCCCCTTCTCTGCCTCCCCAAATAGCACCTCTGTCCCCATGACTGCTCTCAAACAGGTGGGAGTCAGGACAGCTCTAAAATTGGGAATAATCCACACCACTGCCCCAAAGGAAAACCCAAAAATCAGGGAAGTCTGGTAACCTTAATAGAGCAGCATGGACATGAGAAGGTAGGGCTTCAGCACTGAGCAGGTTCCCACAGCGTTCTCTCTAGAGAGGGAATGGTTACGAAAGAGAAAGGCTTTAAGACCCTGCTTCTATCCACAGCTGGCTTGCGACACACCAGTGTGGATCTACCTGCTTAACCACATTGCAAGCATGCTGCAAGAAGCATTTGGTAAGGGGTAAGCTGAGCACTCCACAGGATGTAGAAAAACCCTTAGGAGTTCAGAGGGGCCAAGCCAGGCATGCTCAGAGCAGAATGATTTCAAGTAGAAAAGGCGCACCCGTTTCCTCTGTAGGACACAAACTTGGCAGGTTCAAAAGCAGCAGTAAATCTTTTTTTTTTTTTTTTTTTGAGGGGGCGTAGGCGGTAAAGGAGGAGATAATGAAAATATAGATCCATTTTTGTTTCGGTCTCTTGATGATTTCACAGTCTGCACTCTGTAGTCGGGTTTCATTGTGTTAAAAAAGAAAACAAAAAAAAACACCACGAATGCACTTATTCAGGAGTGAGCAGACAGGCAACCTGCACAATCTTTGGTATGAAACATTTTACTAGTGCACCGAAGTTGCCAGCCAGCTCCATGCTTCTCCCATCATCTGCCGTGATCCTGATTTAACTCTAAGTGTAGGATCCCCAGGATAAAGAGGCCTAAATTCAGTACAGGCAAGAGGGGAAAAGGCGCCCGACTCTGCCAAAAGTCAGCCAGTCATGCTCAGCAAATCCCATTTCCAAGTTTCTCTCTCCCCCCCCTCCCCCCCACGGGCACACAGAAACAATCCCCCAGGCTGCTAACCAACAATTATCCACCTGCTAATTTGTTGGTCTAGTGGTTAAAACACTGGCTTGGTAACCAAGAGACCAGGGTTTAATTCTTACTAGTACTCCTTGTGGCCTTGGGCAAGTCATTTAACCCTCCATTGCCATGGAAGAAAAGGCCTGGCAATCTACTTCAGTCACACTGCCAAGAAAACCCAGGGGCTACTGGGTCACCAGGAGTCAGCACTGACTTGCAGGCACGCATTGTTTTTTGTTTTTTTTTTGCAATTTGTTCCCAGAATAAAATGGTGAAAGACGGCGTAAACCTCCTGACCTATGTACAAAATTAAAACTGGACCTTCAGCAATCTGCCATGGTCATTCTTTAACAGAACTTCTCAAGAATCAGTTCTCCTCTGTGTGTTGGTAAATGGAGAGGGTGGGGGAAAAAAAAGAAGAGGAGAGGCTCCTATCACTGAACAAAAATGAGATACTCTCTGTTCCTCCACCACGCTGCCGATCGGACATCGGGGGTGGAAGCGGGAGCTGCTCGCCCCTCCCACTCCCCCTGCCAAGGCCCAATCGGGGCACAACAGACCTGCATTTAAAGCCTAGACCCGGCAGGCAGGGCCGCGCCTGGCGGGCCCTTTGGTGTGGCCCTTAGGCGAGGCACAGTGGCTGGGCCGCTTTTCACCCCTCGCAGACGGTATGTAATGTAACCCATGTATGCAATTTTTGCCGTTCATTCATCCCTTGCAGATAATATGTAATGTATTGTAACCCATGATGCAATGTATGCTGTGCACTACAACCCCACTATTCACCTATTCCTACTCACCTATACCTTCCCCCTATATACCCCTACCTACACCTCTGTATTTGTTCCAACCTGATCACTTGCTCCTTGTGTATTTGTTTGACTAGACTGTAAGCTCTCTGAGCAGTGACTGTCTCTATTATTTGTCCTGATTAGATTGTATGCTCTGATGAGCAGGGACTGTCTGTCTGTCTGTCTCCTATTCAAACAGAAATGCGCAGTAGTAGTAATAGCGGTAATGGGAGATAGCCAAAATGGCTTTTGCCCTGACTAGATTGCTGCTCTCCGTGCTTCTTTTTGTCTTAACTAGACTGTAAGCTCTCACGAGCAGGGACCGTCTCTCTTGCCTATTTGTACAGCGCTGCGTTCGATGTAGCACTATAGAAATGTTAAATAGTAGATACTATAATTTCCAGCCGCGCCCTGCAGGCGTGATCCATGTCTCAAACACTTATATTTCAGTGAAATTGCCAAACATGGCGCAGGAGATACTAAGGAGGCGATTACAACCTCTTGGCTTTTGTGTGTTTTACAGTCAGTAAAAACAAATGAAGCATAAAAACCAAGCTCACATATGTCTGTGCTCCTAACGCATCCCGAGAAGCTCTCGAGGCACAAGGATATGGGGTCAACAATTCTATTGTCGACAATGCCCTCTGCAACTTTCACAGTGCGCATCAGGTCTGTCCAGCAGGACCTAATTTGGCCTGAATCCCTGCTATTCATTTTCCTCTTCTAAAAATTCTCAAGCTACCTCCTACGTTATGAAGTCCAAAAATCAGATGGTTAAAGTCATGTAAGCGTGGGAGGTATTTTTATAATGTTTTTCTGCATGTAAAATCTGTTTAACATGAGGAAAAGGGGCTTTTATATATGCCTATGGAACTGCACAAAGTAGTGGCATAGTTTAGGTGGCGCACAGGCAGAATTGTGAAATAGATACATAGGGTAGGAGAGGCCTAGTGGTTGGGGCAAGTTACCTCAGGCCAGAAGGTCAGGGGTTCAAATCCCACTAGAGGACAGCAACCTTGGGCCGGAAGGACTGGGGTTTCTAGTCCCACAGGTGCTCCTTGTGGTCTTGGGCAAGCCACTTAACCCTCCATAGCCCATGTTCCCTGTAAAATAGTTATCTCCAAGTTATAATGCCCTGTTCAATGTAATTTCAGTTTGTTCAATGTAAACCGCACTGATGCAGAATAGCACGGTATATAAGAGAATGTAAATAAATAAAAATAAATTAGCATATATGTCTCATATCCCCTTGTGTTAAATGTATCCCCTAATTGTGTTGTGAACATTTTGATTGAAGGATAAGGTGGTATACAAAACCTGTCTAAATAAATAAATATTTCATAAAACACAGAAGAGTGTACGCACACATTTATACCTACCAGCATTTGCATATTAGAGGAGCTGGCTCCGGGTACCTGTTTTGCCTTTATAAAATAGATGCCTTTTAGGACTCTTACAATGGCATTCTCAACTAAAAGCTCCATCCAGGTCAGCCTCCTGTCTCAGAGTGGAAAGAGCTGGGTGCTCAGAGGAAGCATGTTAAAAAAACAGGACACTTCATGAACCAGTTTCCCCTGGATATTAAACATACAGTTTTTTTACCTCTTTTTGCATCGAGACTGGGTTATCCAACTGAACAATTTGATTTTAAATAGCTGGTAAAACAACATTTCCAGTCACTGTTTTTTCCTGCCATCTCTTCAAACTCCTGTGTTGGCTCTTTAAGATCTGTCCTTACGGTAGGAATGCCACCTCCTTAATTCTTCCTTCAGACTCCGATATTGGTTCTCTACTGCTACTACTGAACATTTATATAATGCTACAAGGCATACGCAGCGCTGCACAGATACATGCAAACAATGGTCCCTGCTTATCGGAGCTTACAATCTAAAAGCCAATTACATACCTCCCTCTCCTCTATGGAGCCCTGGTACAGAGCAGCTGATTATGTGGACGGTTATTACCAGCACTACTGCTGCTCACATACCCCACTACATCCCTCACTGAGCTAGTCCCCCGCCACTCAGACCTTTGCAGACTCTTAATACTCCGAGGCCGGCTCTTCAAAAAACCCATCTAGCACCAACTGTGAAAACCCTGTACCTAATACAAAAGAAGCTAAAGAAGTGGGCTGAGAATCAGGGAAACCAGGGTTTGAATTCCACTGCCGCTCCTTAGCAAATCCCATAATCCTCCATTGCCTCGGGTAGAAACAAACAAAGCCCTCCGGGCACAAGAAAATACTTATTGTACCTGAATATAACGTGCCTTCAGCCACTACTGAAAAAAAGGAGTATGCTAAATCCCAAATCACTCTATCATGGAAATTAAAATGTAAAAGCCTCGAGTATTTTTTAAAATCCAAGAAGTATAACAAAGAAATCTAGAATATAAAGGCAAAATAGACCACGTGGTCTATCCAGTGTGTCCATACGAGTACTCCCTCGGAGGATTCTACCGAATGTTCAGTTGATCAGTGGCCTCCCATTCATGTCTCCATCACCAAGCAGCTCGAGGAAGTGGCATACAAGTCACGAACCACTTAGGTCTCCAAACATGATTAGGTTGTCCTTTTATCTATAAAAAGATGTTTTAAGTGCTGACAGTTGCATTTCTCCAGGAAAATGTTAGTAAATCTCATTCTGAAAACAGGTTGTCCTTCCTGCTTCTGTGTCGGGCGTTACAGACCTGCCCACAAAGCATTGCTTAACTAAGCCCTGTACCGCATCTAAAAATATCCCGTGGTTACTCGCAGAATTAAGAAAAGGCAAAAGGCTGCCACTGCGCAGAAGGAAATCGTTCACTAAGCACCGATGCTGGCCTCTTCTGTTTACCCCGGTGCTCGCTTGTGTTTTGTTAAAACACACTTGTCTTTTTTGTGGCACCAGGGCCACTAATGTTAATTAATAATGGAGAGCTTATGAGGAGAGGATCAAAGATTCACCTAGGTTCTGCAGAGGCAGGTCATGCATGAGAGGTCCCTGTTTATTGGTACACACAGGGCCGGCCTGTCCACCAGGTGGACTAGATGGTCGCGTAGGGCAGCAGACTCTGGTGGGCAGCATCACTAACCCAACTCACTGGGAAGCGGCAGCTGAAATGCTGTTTCAGCACTGTGGTGGGCTTTAAAATGCCCACGTGATCTGGCCTGCTGCTCCTGCCCACCCTCCAAGAAAGTTGCATCACAGGGGGAGGAGGGCAGGAGGGGTAGGCCGTTAATATGCATGCGCATGGAAACTTTAACACTCGATGCAGCACTGAAGCAGCAGTTCAGTTGCCGCCGTTTCAGCACAAGGTGGGGGCAGCATGGTGGGCTGAACAAGGCGGAGTATTTTGGTGGTGGCGGCGGTGGCACGGAGAGCTTGCCTAGGGTAGCAGAAACTCTTGTGTCACCACTGGGTACAGAGGCAACTAGGTCATGCGATGTACATGTTTTCTAAAAAATGTTTTAGTGATTTTTGTACCAGCTATAACACACAGTTCACGCAAAACAAGTTAAAATTCCAGGAAGTTAAGAATGGAGGAAAAAGAACCTAGTATCTGCCATCATTTGGGAGACCGTCAACGTAACAGAATTCAAGAAAGCCTGGGATAAGCTCAGAAAGAACCGTCAGACAAGCTGAGCAAGCTCTGGATATACCTCATTGTACTCATGGGATTCCAGATTCAATTTATCTAAGAAAGGAAGGACTCAGAACTCAGAGAAACCTCGGATAGGAGAATGATCATTTCAGCTTTGTGGTACCTCGCCAGGAACTAGCTCACCAGAGGGGCCTTGCAATCCTCATCCATTCTCAATTTCTCTGTCACACTGAACACCAAGAACTCTCTCAAAACTGTATGTTTATTGACTAGAAAAATTATAGAATCATTCCATTGCTTACAAATAGAGTTCATAAGACCACCACAAAACATAAATGAGCATAACCAACAAGGCCATGCCAAGGGCTGTGTGAGTAAGCCGCACAGAGTGCAAGTACTGAAACGGCATTGACGTCATCACTGGTCTTCCAGGAAGCCCGATAATAGCGAGTTCCTGCATGTGACCGGGGAGGCAGAGGGACGCCAGATTCTCAAGTCGCTCAGAGCACACTTCTAGCATGGTATGGCCCTGATAACCGGATGAAAAACTACCATTCACCATCATGGATTTATTCGTACAATTCGGTCAGATGCAGAGGAGTATGCAGCTTACGGCGCCTTGTGAAAGTATTCATCCCCTCGGTTTTTGTCCCCGTTTTGTCACATTACAACCTGGAATGAAAATGGAGGTTCATTTGGATATTAGGTAATGGACCTACCAATATAGTCCAAAGTGGTGAAGTGGAATGACAATAAAATACCTTCTATATATAAAAAAAACAAGTAAAAACTGAAAAGCTGTGAGTGTATATGTATTCATCCCTTTTGCTATGAAACCCCTAAATAAGATCTGGTCCAACCAATTAATCTCAGAAATCACATAATTAGTTGATTAGGGTCCACCTGTGTACATCAGTGTCACATGATTCCTGTATAAATATACCTGTTCTGAAAGGCCCCTGACTCTACAACACGATAAGCAAGCAACATGAAGACCAAGGAGCACTCCAAACAGGTCAGAGAAAGTTGTGAAGAAGTATAGATCAGGGTTGGGCTACAGAAAAATATCCCAAATTCTGAATATCCCACAGAGCACCATTAAATCCATTATAACAAAATGGAAAGAATATGGTACCACTACAAACCTGACAAGAGAAGGCTGCTCACCAAAACTCACAGACCAGGCAAAGAGGGCATTAATCAGAGATGCCACAAAGACACTAAGGATAACACTGAAGGAGCTGCAAAGATTCATGGCGGAGATGGGAGTATCTGTGCATAGGACCACTTTAAGCTGTACATGCCACAGAGCGGGGCTTTATGGAAGAGTGGCCAGAAAAAAGCCATTGCTTAAAGAAAGAAATAAGAAAACACATTTGGAATTTGCACAACAGCATGTGGCAGACCCCCCCCCCCCCCCCCCCCCCAAAATACATGGAAGAAGATTCTCTGGTCAGATGAGACAAAAATTGAACCATTTGGCCATCATGGGAAACGCCGTGTGTGGTGCAAACCCAACACTTCCCATCATCCTGCGAACACCATGGTGGTGGCAGCATCATGCTGTGGGGATGTTTTTCATCGGCAGAGACAGGAAAACTGGTCAGGATTGAAGGAATGATGGATGGCACTAAATACAGGGCAATTCTTGAGGAAAACCTGTTTCAATCTACCACAGATTTGAGACTGGGATGAAGTTTCACCTTCCGGAAGGACAACGACTCTAAACATACTGCTAAAGCTACGCTAGAGTGGTTTAAAGGGAAACAATTAAATGTCTTGGAATGGCCTAGTTAAAGTCCAGACGTCAATTCAATTGAGAATCTGTGGCATGACTTAAAGATTGCTGTACACCAACGCAACTCATCTAACTTGAAGGAGTTGGAGCAGTTTTGCCTTGAGGAATGGGTGAAAATTCCAGTGGCTAGATATACTAAGCTAATAGAGACATACCCCAAGAGACTTGTAACTGTAATTGCAGCAAAAGGTGGCTCTATAAAGTATTGACTTTGTGGGGGGGAGGGAGGGGGAAATACCTATGCACACTCCTGATTCCTGCTTTTATTCTTCGTCACAGTAAAGGATATTTTGCACCGTCAAAGTGGTAGGTAGGCATGCTGTGTAAATTACATGGTTTTAACCCCCAAAACTCCATTTTAATTCCAGGTTGTAATGCGACAAAACAGGACAAACACCGAGAGGATCAATACTTTCACAAGGCACTGTAACTTCAATCTTTATCTTGGCATTTGATATACTGCCCAGCAATGTTCCCTCTAATTTTCTGTAGGTTGTGTGCGCATAAAATATCAGCTGTGCAGCTTTTGAAGGAAGGTTAAATTTTTGTGCGCCACATAACGACACTCGGAGTTATATACTTTAAAATTTGACTACACATCAGAATACAGTATGTACACCACATTGATTTTAATAAAATTAAATGAAAATAGACGATTACTAAATGAAGCAGAAAATTTCTAGTAATTATAATCACAATTTTTAAATTTTAAGATGTCTATCTTGTTTTCTATCAGAATCAGAACCATAATTTTTGTGCGCTCTGTTGTAAAGTATGTGCACTCGCTAGGCGAGGTGTGTGCGCGCGCGCATGCGCACAGCTTAGAGGGAACAGTGCTGCCCAGGCTATCGCATCAATCATACCCAGTGGTGAAATTAGTATTATATAGATAAGACAACTATGACTAATACAAGATTTAGGCATCTTTGTTTTCTGCTATGCAGATGACATACTTTTCATTTACTATACTTCTCCTTATTCACCTCTCACCTCTCTTAAAGACTGCTTTACGTCAGTGGTGGTTTGGTTGGTAAGCCATCGTCTGAAACTGAATCCTGAGAAGTCACAAGTGCTTTGGGTTACCAAGAGCTCCTATATACCCAATATCGGGCCTTACATTTCAGGGGTCCCAGTTCCTCTGGTATCCTCATTGACACATTTGGGTATTGTTTTTGATTCCCAACTTTCTTTTGACTCACAAGTCACTGCCATGGTTCATTCTGCTTTCATTTCACTCCATCATATTTGCTCAATTAGGCCTTTTCTTTCTCCCAATTTTATTTATTTATTTAAAAACATTTATATACCACCAAGTGCAAAGCATTCTAGATGATGTACAATCATCGAATAAAACATATTCAACCCCCAATACAACGCATTCACTAGTTCATGCTTTGGTGACTTCTCGACTTGATTACTGTAACTCTTTGTATGTGGTATTAGGGTCACTAATCTCAAGAAACTACAGTTCATTCAGAATACTTTGATTCATGGTTTACGGTTTATTGAACTTGATATACCGCATATCAATTCAAATTAACTCAGCGGTTTACAAAATACAATAACATATCATAACAAGACTTCAACTTTCATGCTTTGGACACATCATGCGAAGAGAGAGATCATTAGAGAAAACCTTCTACCTTGCCAAACATGATGTCTAACGCAAAAGAGGAAGGCCAGCAATAAGATGGATTGATACAATAACAGCAGCTACGGGTGCCAGTCTGTCAACAATGAGCTGCCTGACTGAAGACCGAACACAATTTAGAACAAATATCCAGAAGGTCGGCATGAGTTGACACCAACTCGAAGGCGCTTAACAACAACAACAACATCATAACATATCCATAAATCAGCTTTAACAATTAAAGCTTAAATATTAATATAAAACTATAGTATCAAAAATTAACCAATAAAATCATAAACAAGCAAATGGGAAAAACTTTGAATAAAAGAACAATACAACTTGACATAGCCTAACTATCAAATCAAATATACATACTGGGGAGGGGGATATTCCAAGGCATCTACATGGTTTGCAGACCATGCAAATGCTGCTGAACTGGATACTCAACGGCACCAACATACCGCTGAATATCCGCGGGTAGCGCTTCTATATGCCCTGATGCCAACTTAGCATCAGGGCATTCTGAGGCAGAGTGAAGGCAGTACCGATCACCAACCGGGCAGCAGCTCAATATGGTCACTGTCCAGTTGGCGAGTGGCAAATGCGGCTAACCCAGATATTCAATCTGCTGTGCAGCACTTCTCATTATGATCACATTCCGCCCTCCCCCCCCACCCCCTCTTCCGTATTGTTTTCATTTTAAAATTCTAGTCCTGGTTCATAAGGCCCTTCACAAAGGTTTTCCTCTCTCTCATCTCTGCTTACTCCATACTGTCCATCACGGTCACTTCGGTTGCAAAATTCCAATGTACTGGTCATTCCTGGTTTCCTGTGCTCGTCTTGAGGCTTCACGACACACGGCTTTTTACTTTCTCACTCCTACCCTTAGGAATGTGCTTCCTATTCTGTTACACTTCGAACCTTCTCCTAAGAAATTTAAGGCCTTGCTGAAGCTGCACTACTTCAGCTTGACATTCCAGGGGGCACCCCGAGGCGCTGTACAAGTATGAGCTGCTTGATGTTTGTGCTTTTAGGTTTCTCAGCCTTGTTTCTGTTCTCTCTTTCCTGTATTTTATTGTAGTTCTTTTCTTTTGTGTTGCTTTTTAGGACTATAAATATTTCTGGCACCATGCGGCATAGAGCTGTATAGTAAGTTCTAATAAACATAGTTGTCAATCATTGCAGTCAATAATAATCTAAAAAATAAAAGGCCAGATAAAAATTCCAGCAAGGCCTAAACTGCAGCTGTTAAGGCAAGACAAGCATGTTTGGCTGTTGAAACCATGTCCAGCTTTCACCTCTAGTAAGAGGACGAAATACAAGGTGCCATGGTCGATGGGTGTTTATTTATTTAACAGGGTTTTTTTTTTGGTTTTTTTTATACTGCTTTATCATTCCAGTCAAAGCGGTTTACATTGTAACAAACTTGGTAATGTACATTAAACAGGGACGTTGATAACTTGGATTTTTCTTGGGTGTTCCAGCCACGACATTCTGCTCCTTGTAGTGCCAGTCCTCCAGGGTTACCCACCATGCGTACTCAGGATGGCTGCTTGTACACACCGTCTCTAGTTTACTCCTAACTAAAACGTTTTTTGTTAGCCTGGAATAAATGGGTCCAGTTGACAGAGCTTAAGGACTGGAACAGAGGTAGACACCCTCACCAGAAAGCGACAAGCAAAAGCAAGTATGATGGTTTCCTGATGGGAGCTGAATGAAGAGGAAAAGAAGAAGAAAAGGAAAGGAATGGGAGGGAGGGAGGCCCACAAGAAAAGCTGAAATGAACAAAAAAAAAAAAAGTGTCAGGCTAAGGGCAGAGCCTATGTTCATTTATTCAAACTGCAAATTCCTTGCAGGCAAACATGACGCAAAAGAACTCTCTGCACCCCGAACAAGGAAGCAAGGGAGGAGCTGCACAAGCCATGTCAAACACACTCTGATTTTAATTAAAGTAATTAAGAGCAGGGGAGGCAGGTTTAAATAAATAAAAAACAGACAGATTTACTAATCAGGGCCCCCGATACTGCACGTAACTCTGCAAAGCACCCTGGATACTTGAGGCCCTTCCCCCGCTCCACAGTAAAAATGAAGATCCCCCACAAGACGCCAGACCTCTCTGGCAAGGAAAAGTAAAACAATAATTAAGCAACAGTTCCCAGGAAGTCTGGCTGCTGAGAATGAATGTGGCTGGTATCCATGGGCATATCTGCCCCTGCAGTCTTTTCTCTCATGCACACATTCCGGATGCCTGGAGGTTCGCACCGAGGAAAAACGCTCCTCCGCTGTACGCCGCCAAACGGAGAAAATGAAAGCCATGGTTCAGTTCCAGATCTGGTGTAGGCAGATGTCACTACCACCGTACTCCTCTGCCAGAAGAGCCCAGCATGCACGCTGCTGTATTCACATAGATGCAATGAATCCACGCAAATCCAGGCTGTCTAATGCTTTCATCCAAAGTCCCCATCAAGCGGAGGACACTCATGGTGGCTCAGCAAAATCGTCAAATGTGCCGAGACCAGCAGATTCAGAACTAGAGGCAGTGACATGGCGTGGCATATCGCACACCTTGAGAGTCAAAACTGAGCCCTAGACGGCTTACAGTGGGATGCAGGAACTCAATGCACTGTGATAGCATTCCCCTTGGCGCCCACCAGAATCCACAGCTTCCTCTTGCCCTGCTAGTCAAGCACGCCTACTTTATTATATAAAACTGCAACATGTGCCTTCAAGTCCATGCTGACTCCTGGCAACCCAGCAGCTCCTGGGTTTTCTTGGCCGTGTGACCGGAAGTAGATTGCCAGGCCTTTCTTCCAAGGCAATGGAGGGGTAAGCGACTTGCCCAAGGCCACAAGGAGTGCCAGTGGGAAATGAACCCTGGTCTCTTAGTTATCCAGCCAGTGCTCTAACCACTACGCTACCCCGCCACTCATTATATATAAGGCCTCAATTAATTCTACTTATGGACTGCAGGAAGGATGGAATCAGTCTTTCCAAATGCCACTTCCAAGTGTGCTAAACCTAAGCCCTCTTTAAAATGCTTTGTCAGTGGATGTTAGAGATGTGTGCATTTGGAGAGAAAAAGGGTTCTGGTGGGGGAGAGAAAGAATCGGGAGGACACACATAAAATAGTGAAGGGAAGGGACAGCTTGCGGCGGAGGTGCAGATGGTGGCCTAGGGAGAGACAGGGGAAGTTCCAAGTGAAGTCCTGCGCTGGAAAACCGTGTGGTGATAAGAAGGAGGGGAGGTCTGCTGTCTGCACAGTCATTACGGTACCTGAACCTTGAGCAATTGATGGTTAGCTTTGGTAGAAATCTTGAAGACAGCTAGTGGGAATGTGGGTGCCCCTAGATGAGAGGCCCCCTCAAGCCTGGATACTTGACATGCCTCAAGTCTCGCAGAGAGTTAAAACATCTGTCTCTGCCTTTCCTGACACAGGAAGGTGGGAAGTGTCCAAGGTTGAGCAAGTGCTGGGCCCTGCCAGTTCTGGCTTCCTTTACGAATATGAATAATGCAACACGTATGCTGTTGAGTATGCCAACTCCCTGCACAATGGTTCGAATCTGCAGGTAGTATGCCTCTAATGTCATCTGACTGTTTTCAGCAACCACATAAAGAGGCCCTGGGCAGAGTTTTCTCAACCATATGGGTCCTAGAGAAAACTGGATCTTTCACAGGCTGGCACACCTTTAACTTGATCAACACAGAAATTCCTGTACGTCAGCTCTAGAGACCATGTAGTTCCCTTCTTAAAAGCTCATGTCCTATGTCATCCACGGATAATCCAGGTTAAAAGCCCACCTCTTTGAGGCTGCTTTTGGATTCCTGACCCTTTGCCATCCTGTTTATCCCGTATATTTTAAATCTCTCTCTTGTCCCCTGTTTGTTGTGTTTGTCTCACATAGATTGCGAGTTCTGTGAGCAGGGACCGTCTCTTCTGTGTATATGTACAACACTATGTTTGCCTTGCAGCGCTATACAAATGTAGTTGCAGTAGTAAAACTTCTTTAGTCACTACAAGGCATCAGAGCCTGGAAAGAATGGGTGGTCTGAAGAACCAAAGAAAGCCCACAAAAAACAAATCCTCTTACTCCTTTGGCTAAAAACTAGCTGCGACTCATTCAGGTCTGCTCATAATAGGCATGGCAAAAACCAATTTGAGAAACTCGCTACGTTTGTCCAGTTGAAATTAAAACAACATCTCACCTATCTGCAAAGCTTTCCTCCAAAAATCCCGTCCTGAAACTCTTTTATAGGGCAAGGGAACATTACTGCTAGTCAGATCTGCTGCAGGGGGTTGCAGGGCTCTCAGCTTAATTCCAGTTGAGGGGTGGGAGAAGGGAAGCACTGGCTATATTTTGCCTTGCCACCTGGCCTTTGTTCAGGCAGCATAAAAACATTGGTACAGAAGAGAAGCAGCTCACTGCTACAAATGATAGCTGAGCTGCAGCCCCCCTTACTAGCCGCAGCGGCAGTCAGTCACCAACATCAGCTGGGAGAAACTGCTGGTCAATGTTCTTTAAAAAAGGGTACCAGACCAGGGCAAGCAATAGTCTCCAACTTTCACGCCAACTGCAATGGAGAATGATGAAGCAAGTTCAAAAGATGTTCCATGACCTGGCAAAAAAAAAAAACACCACTGGGAGAAGCCATTCCTCGGGGTGTGCTTGTGCTGTCCACTAGGTGAGGCTGTTTCAACAGGGGACGTGTGCGCTCGCTCTAGGATCCTTTAAACTACAGAAAGGTGCAACACATGAACAAACCAATTCCACCAGGATGGTTTCAGCTAAGTCCTCATCAACATGGATGGAACTCGGAAGCACACTATGACACAGCCTTCCCATTGCCCACCTGAGAAATCCTTAGGTCCCT
The DNA here is from genome assembly GCA_033557465.1 of Ichthyophis bannanicus. Lineage (NCBI taxonomy): Eukaryota > Metazoa > Chordata > Amphibia > Gymnophiona > Ichthyophiidae > Ichthyophis > Ichthyophis bannanicus. The sequence continues at coordinate 733,575,883 of CM066033.1, read as the reverse complement.
TGTATCACTGCACAGGGTGCTAGGAATTTCAGCTGGGATTTCTACAGCACTCTTCATTACAATCTGATCATATCAGACTTTCTAGTTATAAAGCTTCAGAAACATACTTTAATAAAGACAGCCACTTCCCAAGACACATCTGGAATAACCAGTTTATACTAAAAGCATAACATGTTTTCAGAAGGGCAATTTGAAGCCTGGAGAGAGAAAGTGATAGAGGCACTCGTAAATAAAAAAAAAAGGACTTACCCAATGGAACAAAACAGTTTAAAAATATTATTAGACAAGAATATACCATTAAAATGTCGTTATGACAAATCCCACTCAAGGAAACAATGTGCTGCGGCTGCTCAAATTCTTCTTTCCAAGGCAAGGAACTAACATGCCTCCTCTTTTAAAAAAAAAAAAAAAACCCTCACCTTTTGGACTATACAGAAAATAAGGAAGAAAAGGGGATCCAGAGAATGAAGGTTTTTGGATTCTAGGTTCCAAACTTCTCTGACACATTGCAGCCACTAAAGATGATACCACCACCACTCAGGGCTGGAAAAATCCAGGGGCCAAGGTACCTGCTCTCTAAAATTCAGAAAAAGCAAAAAGAAAAAACATAGAAACATGACGAGAGAAAAAGACCACATGGTCTATCTAGTCTGTCCTTCCACATCAACCACTACAACGGTCCCCTTTTTCCCTTTAGAGATCCTCTGTGTTGGTCCCATGCTTCTTTGAATTTAGATACTGTCCTCATCTCTACCACCTCCACTGGAAGACTGTTCCACGGATCCACCACTCTTTCCGTAAAGAAATATTTCCACATATCACTCCTGAATCTATCAAAAGAGAATCCCCCTCTCTAAATTAAAACCAGCAAAATAAAATAAAACCAAAAATCAAAAAAAGTTAAGCCAAACAGCCATAAGGGAGCAAAACAAAATGTCCTTGGCTGCTAAAAAAATGTCTGACCACTGCTTTCTAAAGTTTTTGCCATCTCTAAAAAAAGATTTTATTTTCCTCGAGAAGCTGTCCACATAGCAGAAATGTGTTCCCATATCACCCACCCCATACCCATCTCCTTCCCCAGTGTTCACAGGACCTGCCAGCAAGGGTGAGGTTAAGCACTGCTCTGCTGGGGGTTAGTATGTGGGGAGGGGGGGGGGTCATCTGGCAGAATATTTTTTTTTGTTTGTTTCATAAATAAGACTTGGATCCAAAAATAAATTCAAAGTTAACAGCAAGAACATGGAAGTCACCTACTACTATTGTTAGGGTACAATTCATGAAACTAACAGATAACCCATTTGAAATAAATCAGAGGAAGTAATTTTTCATCCCAGCACAATTAAGCTGTGAAATTTGTTGCTGAAAGATGTGGTCAAGGCAGTTAGCAAAGCAAAGTTTAAAAAAAAGGTTTTGACAAGTTCCTGGAGGAAAAAAGCCCATAAACCATTTTTCGCCATAAGTCTTGGGAAAGCCATTGAACATAAGAACATAAGATATGCCATACTGGGTCAGACCAAGGTCCATCAAGCCCAGTATCCTGTCTCCAACAGTGGCCAATCTAGGTCATACGTACCTAGCAGTTTCCCCAAAAGACACAGGTTCCGCAATGCTTGTACTGGGTCAAGCACTGATATCCTGGGTCCCTTCTTAATAATGGTTTATGGACCTTTCCTCCAGGAACTTGTCCAAACCTTTTTTAAACCCAGCTACACTAACAGCCTTTACTACATCCTCCGGTAACAAATTCCAGAGTTTGATTACACGTTGAGTGAAAAAATATTTTCTTTTATTAGTCTTAAATAGTTTACCCTGTAGCTTCATTGCTTAGTGTGTGGGTAGGGGGGAAGTAACAAGGAATGGATCTACTCTGAGGCAATGCCAAGTGTTTGTGACCTGGATTTGCCACTGTCCGAGACAGAGTTCTGTGTTTGATAGGCCTTGGGTCTGATCCAACATGGCACAACTTATATGTTCTTATGAAACCCACCACTTTACAACAATGTGACAGCAGCTATTAACAAGGGTTAGCCTGTGGTGTACACCTATTCATATCAGTCAGGAGGAGCCAAAGAATACTGTGTGGGGTAGCGGGGCGGTCAGACCTGCCACCTAAAGCTCACAGAAGGAAGGAAGGAAGATGAGTGCCGGCAGAAGACAAGTCTCAGGCCACTGCTGGAGGGCAATGGGATCCCAGTCCCTACAAGCGCAGGAGAACAGGCAGGCTGTGGCTACAGCAGGGACCCCATTCTCCAGCGGGAGTAAAATTCAGGCTACAGCTGCAGTGGGCATTCTCAGGAGGGAATTACACACACACACACACACACACACACACACACGAGGGAGGAGGGGCACAGAATGGAAGGGGATGGGAGGAAAGTGGCAAGGGGAGGCAGGGCAGAAAGAGAGGAAGACCATGTGGATGAGCGCAAGACGGTGGGAGGTTGAGAGTTTGAGTGCACAGGGGAAAAGTGTCTAGAATGACTGCATAGCAAGAATACACCTACAAATAACCTCCACCCCGACCCCCAACTCCTCAATCACCACCCCTAAGCATGCATCCTCAGTCCTGGACCCTAATGCTTCACACACAGTTCCACACTACCTCCACAGCATACACATGTGCATGCACGCCCCCACCACACACAGATATGCACCATCCCCACCCAACACCTTTGCACACCACACCTTCACTATACAGATATGTGCACACACACATACCCCACCCCTGCAGCCTAGCCCTCTACTACACTCAGGCACAAATGTAGAGATGTCACCACTCAAAGATACACCTCATACAGCCCATTTCACTGCTATGCTTCCAAAACAAAAACTTTGCCATGTCTGTCTGCACACAGTTCACCCCCCACAGATGCGCCCGAGTATGCAAATAAAGGAAGAGGACATGCGCTATTTTCTCACACTCTTAAGTGTGTACTTTTCAGCTCGTTTTGGTCTGGTGTTTTTCAGGGACATCTTTTCTGAAGAGCTCAGACCAAGCCTCCATCCTCCTGTGGCTATGGGAGGTCAGTGACCTCCCACTTTTCCTTAATGCCTTGAGCACTCATAGCTGTGGAAATCTCTGGAGAAGACTCTCGAGGCTCCCAAAACTGTTTTCAAATCAGGCCACACAGTGACAGCTCATATTCTCCACATTTGTTCCTGCGGCTTGGAGAAGTGCCTTTTGCACAAGGCCACAGGACCCTCACTACATTCAGACTAGGATCCTCAACCTGATAAAGGGAAACTAATCTCCGGCATTTGGGTCATTTCCCTCATATCCCCACACTGAAGTGTCTGCCGCTAATGTAATGGTTCTCATTCCGGTCCTTAGGACAGTCAGGTTTTCAGGATATCCATAGTGCATGTAAATCTCTCATGCATATTCGGTGTGGATATCCTAAAGGCCTAGCTGGGTGTGTCTTGAGGACTGGGTTGTTTGGGACCACCTGTGAATTTGTGGGGAATGAAGCAGGAAACATCTCCCATTACACCTACTGGGGGCTCTTCCCTTGGCAGATCTGGTTGAGATTTGGCAGTAGAAACTCTCCAATAGGCATTTCACACTGATGAAAATGCCCTTAAAGAGCACACGACACTGGGGAGGTTTTGCATTTTTGGCAAGTTTTAACACTGTCATCTCCATGTAATATCTATGTTTTGCCACCAAAGCTGTAAGAAGCCTTCAAGATGATAATTCTGACAGATGAGCCTTGAGAGGAAGGGGGGTGGGGTGGGGGGACAGCTTTGTACATTCCAGTTTCAGGGCTAAATTTAAGGACCGGCAGGACCAACAGTGCAAAAGGCCTGAAAAATCAATTAACTTGCACAGTTCAGAAAACAGAAGCACATCTTTTGGCAAAGGCTTTGATTACCTGCCAGTTTTTCAAGGCAAAAAATTGTAGACCTACCTAAATACCCCAAATACTCTGCCACCCCAGTTTATAGCTATAGCCTTTGGAAATGGCAATTTTGCACAATTTTTGCCCTGCATCATTTTTATTTTTTCCAACCCAGCAGAAGTTGGAAAGAATTATATAAAAAGGGGTTAGAGAATGTCTGTCTGCGTGTCCAGGAGCAAAATAATTCTCCAAAAATTTAGCATAAAACAGGATGAAATTTGGCATGGGAGCAAAACTGGTTAAAAAAAAAAAGGACATATTGACTTCGAAATTGGGCCAAATCAGACCAGGCTTCCAAGAAATAAGCCCCCCCCCCCTCCAAAAATAACAAAAAAACTAGCCCAAATGTTTTTCTTTGGAAAAAAAGAGCACCACTTTTGTAGTGCAGACATTTACACTGAAACATAGCAACTACGGAATTGCTTTATTCAAACTCCCTCTCCTTGTTTTCTATTCTTGCAACCCCCTCAACTACCCCACCCCCCAAAACCACCACCTGCAACTGCCCCACCAACCCACAAAACTATCTTCACTGTCAAAAACTACCCCTGCAACAGTTCCACCGCCTTGAAAACTACCTCCCTACATCTGACCCCACCCCCAAAACTATGTAACTCAGAAATGTCCTGCCACGCTCAGCTATCCCAATCAAGACACAACCATACACAGCACACAGATACAGGGATTACTAATTCCCTAACTGAGATGTACTGAATTTTAGATTATTCACATATATATCTTTAATTTTATTTCCTGTTATTTCTACTGTGAAAGTTGACTGATTTTTACTGTTTAAGTTGGTTGCTATATATACTGCCAAATAATTCTTTTGCCATAGGCTGGGCTTGTTTAATAAACTGGCAAACTAGAAACATACCTAGGTTCCACAGTTTAGGTGGACCCTATCAAATGTGCTCCATATTCAGCAGGTTAGGATTGACAACCGTCTATTTTTTCAGGATTCCACTGATTTTTGCATTACTGCCTTGAAGCTAGAAGGATGGTTAAGATGTATGCACATTTTTTGTAATTTCAAACCTCTATGTGCATTTCTCTAATCCTGCTCCATGTGTGAGTGAGCCTGCTCTGCCTACTTCCACTTTAACAAGCAGCAGAGGCTGTGGGTAGGATCCAGCCAATGGGAAGGCTGTGGGGGCGGAGCACTGGAATGCTGCTCTAGTCACAGAAAGGGAAGAGGTGAACTGGGGGAAGTTCATCTAAGACAAGTTTTCTGCATGTGCTGGAAGATCGAAAAGAAATGAAACGCTCTACCCCCCTCAAAAAAAAACAAAAACAACAAAAACCAACAACCCACCTCAATGCATTTCTATAGGCAAAGTTGTTGCAACGACTGCAGCATATAAATACTCAATCACAGTAACATAGCAGTTGTGGAATTGCAGCTGTATAAGAGCACTCCCCTATTATCTTCCAATCACAGATACACAAAGAAACATGCACACACATAAGAACATAAGATATGCCATACTGGGTCAGACCAAGGTCCATCAAGCCCAGTATCCTGTTTCCAACAGTGGCCGATCTAGGTCATACGTACCTAGCAGTTTCCCCAAAAGACACAGGTTCCACAATGCTTGTATTGGTTCAAGCATTGATATCTTGGGTCCCTTTTAATAATGATTTATGGACCTTTCCTCCAGGAACTTGTCCAAACCTTTTTCAAACTCAGCTACACTAACAGCCTTTACTACATCCTCCAGTAACAAATTCCAGAATTTGATTACACTTTGAGTGAAAAAATATTTTCTCTTATTTGTCTTAAATAGTTTACCCTGTAGCTTCATTGCATGTCCCCTAGTCTTTCTATATTCTGATAACGTAAACAGTCGATCTATGTTTACCCGTTCCACTCCGTTCATTAATTTATAGACTTCTATCATATCTCCCCTCAGCCGTCTCTTTTCCAAGTTAAAGAGCCCTAACCTTTTTAGCCTTCCTTCATAGGAGTATCCTTTCATCCCCTTTACCATTTTAGTGGCTCTTCTCTGAACCTTTTCTAATAATGCTATATCCTTTTTAAGATACGGCGACCAGAATTGCACACAATATTCAAGGTGCAGTCGCACCATGGAACGATACAGAGGCATTATAATATCTTTTGTTTTATTTTCCATTCCTTTCCTTATGATACCCAGCATTCTATTTGCTCTCTTGGCTGCCGCTGCACACTGGGCCGAGGGTTTTAACATGTTATCCACAATGACGCCTAAATCTTTTTCCTGGGTGGTGGTTCCTAATGTGGAACCTTGCATCGTGTAACCATAGTTTGGGTTGTTCTTCACTAGGTGCATAACTTTGCACTTGTCCACATTAAATTTCATCTGCCACTTTGATGCCCAGTCTCCCAATTTATCAAGATCCTCTTGCAATTTTCCACAATCCTCATGGGTTTTAACAACTTTAAACAGTTTTGTGTCATCTGCCAATTTGATAACCTCACTCGTTATTCCCTTTTGCAGGTCATTTATGAATATGTCAAAAAGCAGCGGACCCAGCACAAATCCCTGGGGTACACCACTATTCACCTTTCTCCATTGGGAAAATTGGCCATTTAGCCCTACCCTCTGCTTTCTATCTTTTAACCAGTTCCTGATCCACGTTGACACAAAACCTACACAATAGATAAACATAACACACATACACGGGAGGCAATGCAGATATAAACAGATGTGTGCATACACGCACATTCACACACAGAGGGGTTGGAAAGAATTTCATGAATCACGCTCTATATGCTTTCTGCACTTGCTTTCTTCTAAAATGACCTAAAAAAGGCACTAGTACAATCTGAAAATCTCCTTTTTTGATCACTCGTATCTAGTCCCCTCTAAAAAGTGATCAAACAACCTGCAAAGAATCCATTTTTTCCCTAGGAACAGCATAGCTACCACATCAATCCAGGTGTCTTGTTCAGGCTGGGGCTGCCAACCCCTTGAGAGCCCCCGGTTGCTGGTACCACAAATTTCAATCAGAGGCCTCAGAAAAACTGTGAGCCCAAAGCAGGCTCCATTTGAAGGACAAAATGACCCAGAATGCCAGAGAAACACATTCTTACATTCAAATTAACATAACATTGTCAAACTTAAACTACACAAAGGTAAGTACAACACAGAAAAAAGCAAGTCTCAAATTCTTATCATATAACCACATGCTCTCCTGACCTTTCAAATATAAGGTATAGGCAGGGCTGGCCCAACCACTAGCCAAACTAGAACGTTGCCTAGGGCAACAACCTCTGTTGGGCAGACAAAGCAGGCCATTCAAAGCTAAAGAATAAATTCTGACAGCCAGAGAGGGTCTAAAGCACGAGGTTCACTATGGAGCAACTCTAGGGCCAGAGGTTTTACAGACATGTAAAGTTCATAGCTTCCTTTCATCAACCTTCCAATAACTTTATCTAAAGGAGCAATTTTAACTTGAAGGAGATCACACACATTCAATATCCAACTTTGACTGTGAAAGACAATGTAGCATATATTAAACCATAACACAAGTTAAACAGCTTTTGATCTGTTGCAACCTACTGGGGATTTCACACAGCAGCCACACATTTACAGAAAGAAAATCTTGGGCTTTTCCTCTTTCTAACAGAAGAAAATACTGTCATTGCTGCCACTGTGTACTTGTGGTGGAAGGTTTGATACAGATCATTCCTGAAATGGCTACTACGGAGTTACTTGCATAATCAAGCAGAAAGCACTGAACTATAAGAACATAAGATATGCCAAGGTCCATCAAGCCCACTATCCTGTTTTCAATAGTGACCAATCTAGGTCACAACTAGTTTCCCTAAAAGACACAGGTTCCACAAAGCTTGTATTGGGGCAAGCAGTGGATATTCTGGGACCCCCTTTAATAATGTTTTCTCTTATTTGTCTTAAATAGTTTACCCTGTAACTTCATTGCATGTCCCCTAGTCTTTCTATATTCTGATAACGTAAACAGTCGATCTACGTTTACCCGTTCCACTCCGTACATTAATTTATAGACTTCTATCATATCTCCCCTCAGCCGTCTCTTTTCCAAGTTAAATAGCCCTAACCTTTTTAGCCTCTCTTCATAGGAGTAGCCTTCCATCCCCTTTACCATTTTAGTGGCTCTTCTCTGAACCTTTTCTAATAACGCTATATTCTTTTTAAGATATGGCGACCAGAAATGCACACAATATTCAAGGTGCAGTCACACCATGGACCGATACAGAGACATTATAATATCCTTGGTTTTATTCTCCATTCCTTTCCTTATGATACCTAGCATTCTATTTGCTCTCTTGGACGCCGCTGCACACTGGGCGGAGGGTTTCAACATGTTATCCACAATGAGGACTAAATCTTTTTCCTGGGTGGGGGTTCCTCGTGTAACCATAGTTACCTTGCTGCGCCTTACGCCTGGAACAAACTACCTGTGTCTGTACGCCAGGCATCTTCTCTAACCCTCTTCAAACCCAAGCAGAAAACTCACCTCTTCGCTGCTGCTTTTGGATCTTGACCCACTTGATCTCCTTTTTCTTTCGCCTTGCTTTATCCCTGCCTACATCTTCTGCGTTTGTCTTGACTAGACTGTAAGCTCTGATGAGCAGGGACTGTCTCTTACATGTCTGTGCAGCGCTGCGTATGACTTGTAGCACTATATAAATGCTCAGTAGTAGTAGGTTTGTTCTTTCCTAGGTGCATAACTTTGCACTTGTCCACATTAAATTTCATCTGCCATTTGGATGCCTATCTTCCAATTTATCAAGGTCCTCTTGCAATTTTTCACAATCCTCATGGGTTTTAACATCTTTGAATAATTTTGTGTCATCTGCAAATTTGATTACCTCACTTATTCTTCCCATTTGCAGGTCATTTATGAATATGTTAAAAAGCAGCGGACCCAGCACAGATCCCTGGGGTACTCCACTATTCACCTTTCTCCATTGGGAAAATTGGCCATTTAGTCCTACCCTCTGCTTTCTATCTTTTAACCAGTTCCTGATCCACAATAGTACTTTTTAATTTTGCCAAGAGTCTCTCATGAAGGACCTTGTCAAAGGCGTTCTGAAAATCCAGATACACTATATCAACGGACTCACCTTTGTCTAAATGGGGAGGGAAGAATACACCTCTGGGCTTTTTCAGCGGCAGGTAGTGAAACCAGGTACAGTGACAACAGAGTCACTCTGGGACGTCATACAAGGTCTTAGCACCTCCATGCAAGATTTTTTGCTCCGCTTGGTGGATGATTTGAGGATTGTGTCTTAAACAGTGGTGGAACAATCTCAAACACTGGGAATTTTGGTTGCCAGATATGAGGCGGTAGATAGCCGCCTCACTACTGCTCAGGTGCTGGGAGAGAATATGGTAAAGGACAGTAATCTTACCCACCGTTGGTTGGAAAATCAAGCACGTAAAAACAATTTAAGGTTTCTGAACTTTCCTAGATCACCTCTCATCACCCCAATTGATATTAAAAAATCTCCATTAAATATTTTTTCACCATAAGTCATCTGATGCTCTTCCGCCTCTGATTAGGGCTCCTTTCCTGCCTCCTGGGCAATCTGTTCCCTCAGGAAAGCAGGGGAACTCTGAGGGATTTAACCTGACCGAGTTCCTTGAGTCAATGCTAGAGGTGGTAACTCAGAGATCAACTTTGATTGCTACATTTGCTCTTAAGTTTGATCAGGCTGCTGTGCTTCGTATGTATTTCCACAGTATTGATAAGTTGTTTCTTGGATTGAAAGTTCGTATTTTCCCAAATATTTCTAGATACCTGCAAAAAAGGCATCAGGAATTCCTGCCCCTGAGACCAAGGGTTTTGGCCCTAGGCCTCACTTTTGTACTTTAATTTCCTTGTTTATGCTTAGTAACACGTGGGGGAAAAATCTTATGTTTTTTGATTCAGAACAACTGTCTTCTTTTCTTTCTGCAAAAGGAGGTTGTAAAGGTCCAGACTGGTGCCCCCAAAGCAGCACTGTAAGTCCGTTGGAGATGGAGGGGTGGGGGTTTGGGGGGGGGGGGAGTGTTCATTTTTTATTTATTTTTTCCTTTCTGTTATTTACTAATTCTTGGATCCAATTACCTCTATTGTGGGCTATAGTGGATATGGTTTTTTTCCTTAGAGTAATCTGTATGTGAAGGTTTTTTCTACCTTTGCTAAATGTTGTAATTCTGAATTTCAGATTCACTTTATTTTCTGTTTAAGTGTATGTATTATATGGCATAAAAAAAAAAAAAAAAAAAAAACCCAGCAGCTATCTGTGCCACTCTATCAACAATGAGCCCCCTGACTGAAGGCCGAATACAGTTTAGTACAGCTATCCAGAGAGTCACCAAGAATTGACACCGACTCAACAGCACTTAACACCACCATCACACCCCCTTCAGAGGAGATACAGTTTGGTCCCCTTACAGAGAAAGACGTTTTTCAAGTACTAAAAGATGCAATGAGAAAAGGTGGCAGATAGAACTGATTATTTTCATTTCTACTAGGGTCCCCAGGAGTCAGCACTGACCCAAATGCACACATTACATTACATTTTTACTAAGCATTACCAGACTTCCTTCAAAAACTAACATCCAGCCACATCTCAGCATGTTGCCTGTATATACAGGAGGAGAGACTGTTTTGAACAACGCAAGTATTAAGATGAGCACTGGCAGTATATAAGAGGGCTTGAAATCATACCCAAGACCCAACACATCCTGGCTTATGATCAAGGTTCATTCCTGTCATATTATGTGCAAATGCAACCCATTTGGAGATACTATTCCCGAGATATGGATTTGGTCCCCAATTCTTGGGTAAGCTGGAATGGACAGTGCTGTGGAGAAGTGGGCAAAAGCATGTTGGTTGTAAGTGGGAAGCTGCATAGAAGGCTGGGGAGAAATATCCCTGGACCATGAATGACGAGTGTCTGGTCACGATCTCAAAGACTATGCAGGAGATATAGTTAAACATGGCTGCGTGGGGGATAATCTGATGGACAAAGAAAAGGGAGGAGGAAAACAGATAAAGGGTGAGAAACAGTCTTCTCCAGCAGAAAGTTACTGTCTAATTTAATAAAGATGATATCTTTTCCACTCGTCACATTTATAACGTTGTTATATGCCTGCATATAACATTATGCAACATCCTAAAAAGCAAGTGCCCGATACTGGAAAAGAAAAAAGCTAAGCACTTAAATTTAGGCTCCCAAGTCAGGCTCCTAAATTTGTACCCTATTTTGAGCCAAACTTAAGGGCTTAAGTTTTCAGCTGAAAATTCATCTTAATTTAGGTGTTTAAGAGTTAAGAGGTCTGCCATTTGTTTGCCTAGATTTATGAGCCTAGTGCTAACATTTAGTGCTAAGCTTCTAACTTTGCCCCTGCCCTAAATCTGCTCTGTTGCCACCTATATTTTATACTGCTAAATTAAGGAGGTCAGTGAAATTTTGAGTATAAAATTTAGGCTAGAATATTTTTATGCCAATTTTGGCGCATAAAGCCTTTGAATATTGGACCCCATGATACTAAAAACCATACCCATCTCAGTAAGTCAATTACTAACTCTACAAGTCTAAATATGATTTCTCCTAGGTCAATTTTTTATGCTAAGGCCTTTGGAGTGCAAGCAGGGTAAACACACTTAAATTAAGATTGGTAACATCAAACAATGGTACCAGCCTATCAGAAACTCTCCTTGTAAGAAAAAAAGTTAATCTCCAAATCAACAAGGTCTCATAAGATCTCAACAATCAAAGTATTTCAGAAGAATAGTCAAACCTGGCTAAACAATCACAGGCTGGATTTTCAGCCTTGTGGTCAACATATCTATTAAAAATCAGTTGTGGTGTTTAAATTAATACATATAATCGCTGCTGACCACCACTCTCACTATCCATTTAGTTTATGGCCTACCTTTTACGATGCCTAAATACGCATATGAGCTAATCGTATAGCAGCTGAATATCACCTCTGTATGGATAGTTGCAGCTCTTGGTCCACCCCAGCTCCTTTCCTCCACTATACAGCAGAACTGTTAAAACAGATTTTTAGCCTGTCACTATCCATATAGGGACTGAAAAGCAGCAAAAATGGAAGTTGTATATTTACCAGCTGCTATATCAATGTTCCCTCTAATTTTTTTGTAGGCTGTGTGCGCATAAAATATCAGCTGTGCAGCTTTTGAAGGAAAGTTAAATTTTTGTGTGCCACATAATGACACTCTGAGTTATGTACTTTAAAATTTGACTACACGTCAGAATACAGTATGTACACCACAGTGATTTTAATCAAATTAAATGAAAATAGACGATTACTAAATGAAGCGGAAAATTTCTAGTAATTACAATGACAACTTTTAAATTTTAAGACGTCTGTGTTGTTTTCTAACAGAATCAGAACCGTAATTTTTGTGCGCTCTGTTGTAAAGTATGTGCGCTCGCTAGGCGAGGTGTGTGCGCGCGCACACACGCACAGCTTAGAGGGAACAGTGTACTATATCTATAACTTTCTTTGAAAATCGATCCGCCTGTTCTTAACATTTTTAAAGAAGATCAAAAAATTACACTTTGCTCAAAGTTCCAAAATAAAAAGCTCAATAATGCCAGGTCTCTTCCTGAGAAAGACGTCTCCATCACTACTCACTCGGTCTGAGATCCCTTACAGAGGGAATGGTCAAAACATTTGGTTGACTAAAGTGGAGTGTCTTCACCTGCAAATGCCAGTTGACATGATACTGAAAATAGCCTGGTCCTAGACTTCCAGATGCTTTAGACAGCAGACATAATGCTTTACAAACAAAATTCTCAACCTAAGTAATCGCCAGTGTGCAAAAAACAGTGGGGGGGGGGGGGGCACTACCCTACCCCACCTTCTTTAGCGGCAATATTCTGAACTACCTGAAGGTGGCGCACACAGACTTCTAAGAAGGCCCAAACACTTCATTACAACAGTAGGTAGGGAGGTGGGGAAAAAAGGAATTCCATTTGATCTGCTTTTAATTTGAGTTTAAACCCCATCTACCCACTCATGCAGAAAAAAACAAGCATACATTCATGCAAACTAGTGGCTGGCGTTGTCCAGGGATCCATCTACTGGTAAAAAAAAAAACACAACACACACATCTGGATATATCAACAAGAGAATAATGCTTAAGCCTTAAATCTCCAATAATATCCCCTAATGGCTGAAAAAAAGCACATGGGAACCATAGCTCCAGCAACTGCCAACGTGAGCCGTTTACATCATCCATTTCCAGGTTTTCGGCTGGGTTCCTGCTGCATAAATCTAAGGAAGGGAAAGGGACACTTCCTGTTTTCCGGACTGCCTCCAGCCAGGTTTCTCGCTCATGATGCAGGCAGTAGAGATCCAGCAATGCAACTGCATTGGCACCGAGCATCAGCAGCAACTAGGCACAGTATATCCAACTTGAATTGCTGGTGTTTTTGCTGCAGCTTAGGAAGGTGTGTCAAAGAATACACATTGGTGGCGGGAGGAAAAAAAATGTTTTTTTTAACTGCAGAGAGGACAGCCACCTGCGTCAGGTCATCACTACTACTACTAAACATTTATATAGCGCTACAAGGCGTATACAGCGCTGTTCAGATACATATAAAGACTGTCCCTGCTTGTAGAGCTTACAAGCTAATAAATGCTGACAGAACAATACAAGAGAAACAAGGGGGTTTCAAATAGGGAAGGAGACCAGGAGAAGAGGGGATTAGGATCCAAATGCAGCCTCAAAGAGGTAAGCCTTTAGCATGGATTTGGAGAGGAGGAGAGAAGAGACTTGATGTAAAGATAGAGGAAGTTTGTTAAATGCATAAGGAGCAGCAAGGTGAAAAGATCAAAGTCTGGAGTTTGCAGAAGAAGAAAAAGGAAAACCCAACTGAAAGGGTGGGCCTCAAGGATTGGGATGAGATCCACTGTGGTAGGGGCAGAGGAGAGGGCAAGCACCACCCTGCTTGGAATTTGTCAACTGACGCTTTTTACAATTTGAGGCCTCAAACACAAAATATGCTACAAAACCAGCTATTTGCAAAAACAGAAAAAAATAAACACCCCAGCCTGCAGTTATCATAGCAATGTCTTAAAGCAGACAGTCCTCTCCTCCCTCCCATCTGGTTTAGGACAGACCTTGACAAAGCTCTACAAAACAGCATCTTTATGGCTTCACTGCACACCTGGACCGTGCCCGATCCTCCCATCCCCGTCCCTGGGCACCTGTTCTCTATCTCATATTAAACCTAATTATAGGGCTGGGCAAACTCCACAAGCAACAAGGAATAAAAATAGACTAGTGTTCAAAGAACAATTTTGCAAGATTCAAGAAGGCAGAAAAGTGAAGTGTGCAGGTTAGCTTAACTTTTCCTGCAACCACAGAAGAATACCTAGAAAATTGGGAAGATTGTATGTTTTCAGGAGAAGAAAGAGGACGTCCTTGGAAACTAGCAACAGAAAGAGCATGTATTTTCCTAACTTCCAGCTCCATACTGCTTTCGGAATAAGAATGAGGCTTGAGTAAACAGCTTTCTTACTGTTAGACTTCTTTATGGATTGCCTACTGCTCGATATAAAATTGGACTGGCTTTAAATGTCCAAAAACGTAACACTGGAAGTCACTCAGTCGGCTAGACTAGGTCTCTCATGCTCACTACACCCCTCATGCTATCAGTAAGTGCTGCTTGTATTTGTCACCACTCACCCCTCAGACAAGAGAGGCAAGCTAAGAGTTTCTGTCCATGATGGTATGTCCTATACCCCAAGAGACATCACAGCATCGACACACAACCCCTTCTGATTATTTTTTAAAAAATGTTAAATATACTGGCAGAATGGAAATCCCTGCCACTTGTCAGGCCAGAATCCAATTGCCATTCCTTTGTGTAAGGCACATTGGTTCTCATCCATTCTCAGAAAGGGGCAGGGAAGAATTAAGGCATAAGCAAGCCAGGCACATGCTGAGGGTTTGAATATTTTGGAGGAGAATTCTCAGATGTGCTCATTCAAGGGCTTCCAAGGTAGATTTTTGCACAGTATGTCAAGTTTGCCTAGAGCCCACCAAAGGGTTAATCCTGCCTGAAACAGGACCCTTGGACTGTAAAGGTTTACTATTTACCCTGACCACTTAACGGGCTGTGGCTGTAATGGAACCTGCAGTCTTTGCATATACGGCCCGCCTGATATGCCAAGCTGATCCTGCACTATTTAAGCCCAAGGAAAGAGCACTGTATCTTCACCAACTTGATAAAAAAGGTCATTGTTTTCAAAAGCTCTTTAGACTTACTAGGAGGTTATTAGCCCAATAACAAGTTGTTGATGAGAGCTTATTTGTTGAACCTTATTTCTTTATATTCATGTGGACTAACACCGCAACCACAATAACTTATTCAAGATGACATTGTAAGCATAAATAAGAGCTAGCCAGCGTGTTAGCCAACAGAGCAGATTGATTAGCTGAACCCCTCTAATACCAGTTAAATCCACCAGAGTAACATTTCTTGGAACTGTTGGCAGGCTGCCCCGTTTCTAATGATACCAGACATTCTGACTCAACATGATGTCACAATAGGTAGAAGGCATGACATCACAATTGAAAGTGATTTCTGCAACTCTGGACAACACCCTGTCACACAGAAAGTAGAAAGGTTGCTGCTGACCTGCAGCAAGGATCAGGGAGAAGCATGTCGCTTATTCTGATTGTACACAGGAAGTGCATCCGTACACATGGAACATGCTCCACACCTTATGAGCACCACTCAGCTGTTGAGTAACTCAAATAGCCCCCATTCGCTAGTCCTGATCAGCAACATAGCCAATCATGCTGAATGTACAGCTCTTCCCTCCCAACCCTCTGACTTTCTGCACTTAAGGTTGCACACCAAAATCAGCCTCAAAACATAGCAATGAAAGAATGGGAAACTGTATGCATATGGTTTCAGATGTATGCATTCTTCCAGTAATAGCATAGCAAACTGCCCATCCCCAACGTAAAAACAGGCGCATTAAATACAATTTTATAATTTACAGATAAAGCAGAAAATACAAGTGTAGGTGGGTAAAAACCTTCAGATCTAAAGAGTCACTTTAATAGCAAGGTTGGAAGAGAAAAGCCAGGGGCCACTTCTCTGCCATTTAGAACAAGGACTGTACTGGAGCAACTGCTCAGCATCTTCTGCCCTCACTAGTGAGGTGATGATATTCCACCTAACAAATTCATTTACCAGAATATAGCCAAGATACCACTGTGTATTCTAAATATAAAGGACATCTCAGCAGAATGCAAATCCAGAAATACATTTTGCCTTCCTGTGGTCCTTACTTAGCATATCCTGGGAGAAGCCAGCTCAGAAAAGTACCATACTGTTCCCTAAAAATCTGCCCTAATACACGCTAGGAACATCTGCTACGCTGTCTCATTACAGACCTGAAGGAGACTGACAGAGTTCAATCTCTCTCCTCCCGACATTGCTTTGGCCTCATCCTAGGCAGCACTAATCTGGCTATTACAGGACCACAGAGGGCTCGAAAAAACAGTATTAGCACTTGAGTCCAGTCAGACAAGCCAAACCGGTCTTGGTTTTCTTACACCAGTCCCACCGTCCAGGCCCTCTGAGGAGGGGGAAGGGGCAGCAGGACCATTTGGCCAAGGCATCACCTCGGCCAAGGGTGCAAGGTCCTCCACTTTAACCCTGTGAAATCAGTATGCGTTTTAAATTTGTATAATAAATTTTAAGTTGTGTGTCATGCATTCTACTAATATTTTTTTACACGTCATTCTTTAAAATTAAACATTTTTCCACCTCTTCCCAAACAATGAGAGAACCTCACAATGTGAAATGGTTTCGGAAGGCCTGCCATGATTTTACAAGACATTTTCCTTCTTCTAAATGGAACTACAAAAGATCCAAAATACACTAGAATGCTATTTAAGAAAACAGGGCTCTAGATTCATCTTGGTTTGACCCCAGTCTGGTGACAACACTAAACCAAAACTGGAAAACAAATTATTTGTTAATCACACAAAGAAAATCCCAAATTCACCAATCCCTTAGTGCAAGATGTCCGACTGCAGATATGGGCCACAGTAATTCACCTTGCCTTCTGTGATTAATGCATGCTCCCATTTACTCTGGATTCTGGTGTTATTTTCGAGAAAAAAAAGGAACTAAAATCTCCACCTCCTCCCCTCAGCCCCAATCTCTTACTGACGAGCCCAAATTAACAGAAAGACCTGGGATAATTGCTTTGCAACTTTTTATTTCTGGAACATGTTGTTTCTAGTCAACTATCAAGACTAGGGACCAGGGAATCTGCACTACTGGGGGAGGGAAGTGAAGAGAAAGGGGAATAGGGAGATGAGAACCGTGGATGTTTTGTTGCTAGGATAACTTTCTGCTACTTGTAAAACGCACCTTTTGGTGACTTTAGCCCGGAGCTTTCCTGAAACCCCTGGGATGACCTGAGCACAATAACCCACATGCTCCCTCATTCACTGCTTTCAGGGGAAGTTCTGCGGTTTTAGCAGGGCGGCATCTCAGTAAATAGCCACCCACTGAGGGCAAGTGGAAGACTCTGTGCGTAGCCACAGAGGCAAAATTAGTCCATCTGCCCCCCCCCCCCCCCCGAGCTGCACCAGGTACTGTTCTCTCTACATCTTTGCCCAGACTAGAGGCTAACACCCAGGGCTAGCGCTTTGTGAGCTCGATGCAGCAATCTTCCTCCAGTGATCTCAGAACGCTCGCCAGCGGAATGGGGTGAGCACCGGCATCAGGACTCCGTACAATTAGGAAGCTCGTGGATATGAGGGGCAGGGGCTGCTTTGTTTCATCCCCCAACCAAAAGCACTTTTATCTATTATTTCTTCGGCAACACAAGTGCAAACTGTCATGCCTCGCACTGACCTGGGCTGCAGGAGCGCTGTCCCCGGGCCGGGCTCACACCCTGCGGGCTCCCTCGGCTTCCATCCGGAGAGAAAGGAGACTCCGATTCGTAAATAGTCCTTAACATCTGCTGTAATCCCGGCATGGGCTCCCCGGCAGTGTCGCCGGCGGCAGGCTCATACTCCCCGGGCCGAGCGGGCGGAAGGAAGGAAGCGCGGGTTGTCTGCCGGAGAGGTGGAAGAGGAGGAGGAGGAGCTGCCGCCCGGGTCTCACTCACTGCCTGCTTGCTACCCCCCCAGCCCCGGGCTCCGACAGAAATAGATCCGGAGGGGAGGAGCGAACCGAAAATAACTCCTGGGCCCTGAAGGCGGCTCCAAGCTCTCCGCCACTCTGCAGAGGGAGACTGACGCGCAGTCACACGGAGCCACAACGCGAGAGACTGCACACAGGCAGAGAGAGAGACAGACAGACAGACTACCTATACGCGCACTCGCAGGCAGAGGGAGACACGCACAAGCCGCTAAGCAAGTGACACGCAGAGAGAATTAGCCACACACACAGTCACACGGATTACTCACACGCACATCCACACACTGAGTCGCAAAATGAAAAAGGGTCACAGACACAAGGAGGGAGATACACGGCCATAAAGGGACGTACAGATAGAGATTCATAAGCAGCCAAAGAGGCTGACACAATAAAGTGCGAGACTGACGGACATACACACACTCACGTGCAGAGGGAGACCGACACAGACAGAAAGAGACTCACGGATTGCTAACGGGAGATGGCCTACCAGCCTCAGAGATACAAACTGAGTGACTGATAGTGATACACAGACTGATACATATTTCCAACCAAAGAATGAGCCGAGAAAACTGAGCATGATTCTGGGGAAAATATGTGATATCCTGCCACCAGACCACAAATGTAATCTGACCAGGGACAACATGCACTGGCACCCGAACCTGGAAATTGTCCTAGCTATTTGCTCTTCCTGTATCCAGTAATTATATCATGTGGTTGTTATCACGATTCTGTACAGTATGTTTCTGACTTTATTTTAACCACACTGACTGCATATTTGTTGTTGTTTTTTTTCAAGCCAAGGCAGTTTGAATGGATAATTTTGGATGCATAATTTGGAGCTTTATTTTATTTATTTATATTCTCTTATATACCGCGCTATTCTGCATCAGTGCGGTTTACATTGAACACACTGAAATTACATTGAACAGGGCATTATAACTTGGAGATAACTATTTTACAGGGAACATGGGCTATGGAGGGTTAAGTGGCTTGCCCAAGACCACAAGGAGCACCTGTGGGACTAGAAACCCCAGTCCTTCCGGCCCAAGGTTGCTGTCCTCTAGTGGGATTTGAACCCCCGACCTTCCGGCCTGAAGTACCTTGCCCCAACCACTAGGCCACTCCTCCACTGCTCAGCCATATGACTTATTTTTCTAAGTAGCATTTTATCCGTCTAGAGATGATCTTGCACAAATAGCTCGTATAACTGGAGATATTTCACTTAGAGGGGTATTTACTAAGCCGTGGTAAAATAACACATTTTTCTGCAGCGATATTTACTATGGGAATCACTAACTTGAATTCCCTGTTACTGCAGAGTAACGACTGCCGAGTTAAATATAAATTTGCATTGCTGTGGGCATTTTGATGCCAGTAGCCTATGGGAGACGGGCGCTTCTGCTTACCACCAGACTCCAGGAATAGCCTCTGTAGTCTGAGAGGGATGGGCACTGTTGGGGGGGGGTCTTTGCTGGGTGGGCATAGGAATTGGAATATCATTGGTTTCTTTTAGACTGCCCCTGGGAACACCAGGCCGTGTGTTAGCTGCCCAGTGATCCTGGGGAGGAAAAATAGCACCAGCTCAAAGCTAATGTTATTTTTCCACAAATATGCAGCTTGTGAAGTTAAACCCAAGCTGCATTATTCGATTTGCATAATAATGGAGTGCTTTGCATGCCTGTGAGTCTCTCTCTATGTCCCTCTATTGCTGTGTAGCTCATGTTGTGCTGCCAAAATGTGCATTAATGCAAATCCGGTCGCATCTTGCCAAGAAAACCCAGAAGATAGTCACAGCTATCCAAAGGTCGCCAGGAGTCGGCATTGACTCAATGGCACACAACAACAATGCATGATTTGATCATTTAACATGTATTATTTCCTCAATATGTGTTAGTAATTACACCCCCTCCCCCCATAGACATTTAGGTTATTCATAGATATCCATTGGCACCATTGAATATACTGTGCATGTAATTTGAAACCATCTGAGATGTTTCCAGCTGTGTATGTTCAAATCGGGTCCCTAAGCAAAATTTTACTGAGGACCCCCATGATGATAGTGGCAGCCACAGCTGCAGCCATGGCAAGAGGGGCTCCCCCTGCCTCCTAAACCCCTGCTCGGCCTCCTGCCTCCCAGTCTTCCAGAACTTACAGCAGGCAAAGTGCAGTCAATATCTTTTTTTTTTTTTTTAAAGTTGCCACACTGCCTCCCTCTGGCTTCTACTAATCGTAGTACCTCTGGTCCAGCCCCTGGCAGCATAAAAATGCATAAGCGCAGTAAAAATGCTTCACCGCTTGCTACCTGCAAAGTCTCCTGCAGCTGTTATTGGGAGACTTAAGTTGACAGTAGGAGGTGAGGCACTTATGAGCTTCCCAGGCTAGAGATACTATAATTGGTGGATGCTGAAGGGAGGTAGTGTGGCAACTTTTCAACCCAACAGAAATGAAGTTGCAATTGTCTGTCTGGGAACAAAATAACTTTCCAAAAATGTTACAGAATGGGATGAAACTTGGCATGTGAGGAAAATTAGTAACAAATCACATCAAGTTCAAAAAATGGGCCAAATCAGATTGGGGGTTCTAGAGAAATAAGTCCCCCCCCCCCCAAAATAAAAATATAACCCAATGCATTTCTATGTGAGAAGAAGTTCCAGCTTCTGTAGCATAGACTTACATACAGTGAAACACAGCAATTGGGGAACTGTTACTTTCAGACTCCCTTTCCTTGTTGTCTACTCTCCCAACCTCCTAAAGTGGCCAATCCCCAAAACTGCCTCCTCACATTTTACTCACCATGCTACACACTGCCCCAAACTTCCAAAATACTCACTTGCAACTATCCTACCGATCCGCAATGTCCCCACCACAAAAAAAATACCCCCACACAACTGCCTCACCATGTATAAAATGCGCCACCTCAAGAAACTATATCCTACCACACTGCAGACTGTCTCCACCACAAAAAACAAACTCCTGCTATTGCCTCATCACCCTATTATCCATCCCACCCCTAAAAACTACAACCCTGCAACTACCCCAACCCAACAAAGAGTCATCCACAAATGCCTCATTCCCCCCCAATAAAATCCTTGCAACTGTTCTACCTCCTCACAAACTGCTCCACCTTCAAATCCTACTCCCTGCAACTCCACTACCACCTCACAACCTGTTCCCACCCCAAAACAATACCCTCCACAACTGTTCAACCATCCTGGAAGCTGCCCTACCCCTAAAATCATACCCTTGTAACTGCCCCACCCCTAAAATCATACCCCCACAACTGTTCCGTAACTATGCAAAACTGCCCTACCCCTAAAAATACTCCCTGACCACTGCCATATCAAATCGCAAACTGCCCTCATTCCTAATAAATACATTTTGCAAATTGTCCCACCCCCAAACTACACACTGTCCCATCCTTAAAAACTCACAACTGCTCTACCCCCGGCAAACTATTCATCCCTAAAAGAAACTACCCCCCACAACTTCCCTGTACTCAAAAATGCCCCACTCCCAAGAATTATCCTCTCACAATTGTCCCACCACCTCACTAACCGGCTCTTGAATCTGCTAAACCACCCACCCTATTCCCAAAAACTACTGCCCTGCAATTGCCATACCCCCAAGAACTACCCCTTCACAACTAACTTAGAAACATGCACATTCCCCCACCCCTAAAAGCTCTCCCTTGTCCATGCACATTCCTACCACCCCTAAAAATACTCCCAAAACTCTCCCACCAAGTGAGCTTGCCCTGCCTATTTCCCCTGTAACTAGCAGCAGAGACTATATAAGTAAGATCCATCCAATGGGAAGGTTGTAGGAGTGTAGCACTGAAATGCTGCTCTGGTCACTGGAAGGGAGGTGGTGAGCTCGGAGAAGTTCCTGTATTGTACAAATTTTGTTTCTGCATGTGGTGAGAGATGGAAGAGAAATGAAGCCCCATCCCCCCCCCCCCCAAAAAAAAAAAGAATGCCTCAATGCATTTCTCTAGGAAAAGCAGCTGCAGCGAACTAACACTAATTCACAGTAACTTAGCAAATACACAACTGTACCTGTCTCAGCTCTGCCCTCTTATCCCCTCTCCCAATCACTGCAAATGTACATATACACACACACCCAGACACATACCTGGAATGGAAGAATACTCTGACATACATACAAGCACACATGCAGTGACACACAAACACATGCATGTTCCTAGAAAAACACATTGATATACCAACCTACAGAGATACACATACACTACATAAACACAAGCAAAAGACAGTAAACATATAAAACAGCTATATACACGTATGTACGTGCACACACACACACACTCTTACACCACATTCACAAGACACAACACACACACACACATACATAGGCAATGCAGATACACAAAGAGATGGATGCATGCATGTACACACATGAGTTGGAAAGAATTCCATGAGCCATGCTTTGCATGCTTTCCCCACTTGTTAAAATTATAAGTTATATGTGCTGTGCTCTTCCTCCTTCACCGCCGCAGTGTGGGGTCACTGGGCTCTCCACTATCTGAGCAAGCCAGCAACACTGGGCGAGTATTTTTAAAATTTGTGAGTTGGCAATACTAATCTTGCAATGCACATTAAAGATCAGTTGTAAGAATACTCATTCAGTGCTTGCTGCTCAGGGGTTCTGCTTCAATGAACCCCTCTCTTCTTCCGCAGCCAACACTACAGGATGGCTTTGCTGGCCATCTGGTTTCTCTCTAATTCTTTTCATCAGCCAGCACTGCAGGAAGAGAGACACTGATGGAAGAGGAGAGACTCTCCCTCCCTTTTTGCATCCCTGAGGTGGCCTCAGAATGATTTTTTGCAGCAGTCTGCCACAGCACACACATAACCTGCCACACATACAGAGATTAAAACACACACACACAGGGGGGCGGAGCCTGATGTCCAGCGGGTAAGACGCTTTGCGTTGAAGCTCCCGAGAGGCCTACTTAGAATCCTGACTTAATACCTATACAAACTTACTATTTCGCTCCGAGCTGACCGGGGTACATCGGGGGGGATGGCGGCCCATAAACCAGCGCGCTTGGACTTCGGGTCTCCTTCCTCTTCTCACGGAAAACGCTCCAAAACAGAGGTGTCCTCCCCACAGAAGATGGCTCCATTTCGTGAAAACCCCGAAATGCACCTGGAAATTTTGGAGGAAATACGCGGTGTGAAGGAATTGGTGCAGTCCAATGGAGAAGCGCTTCGAGCTATGCGAGAAGACCTTGGAGTGCTCCAGGACCGACTTGAAAGTCTCTCATTACGGCAGGACAACATGGCGGGGATCCTCGACTCGCACGTGGTGCGCTTGGGCAACCTGGACAAGGCTGAGCGCCAGATACAGAATCTTCAAAAGGAGTTAGAAGATAGCAATAATCGAGCCCGTCGCAACAATGTGAGGCTCATTGGCATACCGGAGGGGGTGGAAGTCGGAGATATAAGAGAATTCCTGCTCAAAACTCTTCTCTCCTTGCTAAAGATCACTTTTCATAGAGAACTGGAAATCGATCGTGCATACCGTGTTCCTACCCACATGGCGCTCAACCGAACGACCCCCCGGCCTATTATCTTTCGCTTGCTACGATATCAACAAGTGGAACAAATTTTAAATGCTGCCCGGGCGAATCATCATTTGGAATTTGAAGGTCACAAAGTCTCCTTCTTCCCTGATTTTGCAAAGCCTACCGTTGACCGTCGGAAGAAACTCCTTGCTTTTCGCCCTCGACTTCAACAGCTACAGGCTCGCTTTGGCCTGTTGTATCCAGCGAAGCTCCGAGTGACTCTCCACAACCAAACCAGGACATTCGAAGATCCTGATCTACTGTCAACATTTTTGGACTCCAAAGAAGCAGAGCAGATGCGCTAATCCAAAAACTTGGACTTTTATCTGTCGGCTCTGTCCGCCATCTTGAAGGGCCCGATGCGGCGGTCATAGCCAAGCACAGAGACTACCTGGACTTCCTTTCTTTCTCTATATGACCTTTTGATTTTGGTCTCCTATCCCTCCATGATGTGTGCCTCGGTCGGATTCGGAGCACGCACAGTCCTACAGGTTATGTGTTTTTTCCATTTCGGCCTTCTCTGGGGTTTCTCCCGCAGACACATGGTCGCCAGTAATTTTGGGGTTTTGCTTCTTCTCTACCGCACTGCGGTTTTCTTTTTTAATGTGGGGCGCTCCATTGTATTATCTTAGCCTGTTTTCTTTCATGTCATATGTACAGCCAGATACAGTCAATATGAGGGACATTGGGAAATTATGTGTGCTATCATGCTCAGACCTTTTAACTTTGTTGAATGGCTTTATGTAAAATTTTATCACTCAACGTAAAAGGCATTGATAGTTCAATCAAAAGGAAGCAAATCCTTAGCTATCTTAGCCATGAGCATGCTGATTAAGTGTTTCTTCTGGAAACGCATCTAAACTCTACTGAAACACTGCAACTCAATGCTAAGTCTAACATGGTGGCTGCCTACTTTCCCGCCGTTTCCAAACGGTGTGGGGTAGCCATTCCGGTTAAGAAGTCTTTGCAAGCTACTGTAATTGATACTGGCGCTGACAAGGAGGGTAGATGGGCCCGTGTACACCTTAAGGTTGGAGATAGCGAACTCACGTGTATTTGCATTTATGCCCCGAATGTGGACAACCCTGCTTACTATGCAAGTATTGCGCAGTTGGCATAGGCCTCTGCCAATGCTCCATCAATACTTGGTGGTGATTTTAATCAAGTGTTCCATCACTCTTTTCTTCTCAAACACGGCGCTCGTTGGCTGGAAGATCCAGTACCGAGTAGATCTGTGTGACTAGACATAGAGGAGGATCTTTGCAAACCGATTCCTCTTACTTTTCTCCCTGGTATGACTCTCCCATCAGACTCCCACTATCCACCAATGCTTTTAGACACTTTAGGTGCCTTTAATACTCTAATGCAATCCTTAGACTCCTGACCCTGTCCGTTCGATAGGCTCCCGCTTTGGTACACTACTTGATTTCGAATACAAAATAAGTCCATAGTGTGGAGCCCCTGGTACACCAGGGGCATTTGAATTCCTAGCCAGTTGTTCCATGATGGTCGCTGGAAAACTTTTAGTGAATTGCAAATTGAATTTGGTCTCCCAGCGACACACTACTTTCAGTCGATGCACCTTCAGCATTGCCTTTGGAGTGCTAAGGTACTTCCGCCATTGGCATCCCCTATACAAGGTTGATCGGAGACTATCCGATCTATCGGTGGTTCACCGGGTGTAGCATCCAATTTTTACAAACCCTTATGTAATGCTATAACTTGCGATACCCCTATAGCGCAGAAAGCATGGGAGAGAGAATTGCATGTGACTTGGTCTTGGAGCAATGGAGCCTTGACTGGAGTAGAGCGCCACGGGTTTCCCGATCCGCCTCACTCACTCAGACACTCTTCTTTCTAGCCCACCGGTGTTTTTTTTTTTACACTCCTGACAGATTAGCCAAATGGAACACTACTCAGGGCAATAGTTGTTGGACATGCCATGCGGCCATTGGTTCACTACCTCATGTTATGTATGAATGTCCCGCACTACAGTATTACTGGCGTCGGGTCTGGGGTCGTATCCAGTCTATTTTGCACTTTCAGGAGCCCCCTTTCTTGGAGGATGGTGGGACTTCGCCCAGCTGCGGGGATCTCCTCTTTTCCAAACAACGGCTTACTTCCTTTGGGGTTTTATGCTTGGCATTGCTATTTCCCTAATTAAGAAATACTGGAAAAATAGCTCCCATCTGAGCCCCAATGCATGGTGGAATCATGTTTGTCTCTACAGTAACTATGAACAAATACCTCGTATGTTTGCTTCCCCCGTTCAGACTTCTCATCATAGGTCTGAATGGAAGATGCTCAATGACTATGTACATTCTGTTAAATGCTCTCATCTGACTGTCTAAATTTGTATATACTTTGGTCCCATGATCATTCTGTATCGTTGATACCCTTTTGACCGTTTCTGATGTATAATCACTGTTAATTGGAAGCGCTCACATGCTGACATAATCGGCTAGAGAAGAGGCATGGGGGTGGGGGTAATTGGGTTTACTTTTCCTTATTGTATACTTGTTTTGTCTCCTTTGGTGTGTTGTTTCTTTTGTTTGTTACAAAATGAAAATAAAAGTTTCAAAAAAAAAAAAAAAACACACACACACAAACACACACACACACACACACACACTCAGATTGACATCATCACACAGACACTCTGACTGAGGATGAAGCACACGCAGATTGACACAAACACTCACAGACTAACAAAACACACATAAACACACACACAAACCAGCACTCAGATTCCACCAAACACATACATTATATACCGTATTTACTCGAGTCTAATGCACCATCAAATCTAATGCGCACCCCTATTTTGAAAGGCTTGAAATTGAAAAAAATGTTTGCTGGCGATTGTAGTGCGCACCTGCATACGACAATGGGTTAAAGTTATGGACTTTCATTTTAAACTTCTGATAAAACATTTTAGAAAAAGTGCAGTAGTATGCTGTAAAGTTGCAAGCAAGAAATAGAAGGGTTTATTTGAGTTAGATCTTCTATAAGCAAACCGGAGGCTGTTGCAATTACCAGCCAGACGGAATAAATGGCACACGTCCACAAAGCAGGATGAATTTAACCACTCCCTCCCTCCCCCCCAGGGTATCCCGGATTCAGGCTCTGCTCCTCTCACCTCCGTGCGTCGGTCCGCCGTCACACCGACGGTCTCTTAGGTCGTCCCGGCGGCAGCACTGCCAGGTGTGTTGGAGGCATCGCAGTGTTTGCCTGTGAATGTAAGGCGCCCTTGAATGTAATGTGCACACCGAGTTTAGAGCCTCTTTTTGGCCAGAAATGGTGCGCATTACATTCGAGTAAATATGGTATAATATGCATTTGTGCACATGCATACAGAGTCGTAGCAAGGGCTATACGAGCTGTGCGGCTGCACAGGGCAGAAGTAGAGAAGGGGTTGCTGACATCATTATGGCTTCCAAGAAGCCCAATAAGAGCAAGTTCCTGTGCATAGCTGGAGGGGAGCGCCAGCTTTGAGTCACAGAGGGTGCATTCCTAGCTTGCTACAGCCCTATAGTATTTACATACATCCCAAAGTTCTAAAAGACGTACATGAGCAATCAGACTTGGAAAATTGACTTACAGACTCACTCCAAGCCAGAAACCTCTACATACACTGACACACAAAATGCACATTTATCCAGAAACACTTAGGAGTGTGCAGTGTCTTCCAGGGAGCTCTGCAATAAACTGCCAAGAGAGACAGATATGTGGTCTGGTTATACTGCATATTATGCAAGTGGTTTTTAACTTTTATTGTTGTTTTATGCTTGGGTTGCATTAATTATTTTTATATTTTTTATTATTGTACTTTTTATATTTGTTTATTTTTATATTGGTCTATAGTTCTGTGGCTTGATTGTTAGTATATAAGAAGTCACATGATCCAATCTTTCCAATTTTAGAATGTTTACATTGGTTCCCTGTTGAGTCTTGAAAACATTTTAACATGTCATGTTTTGTCTTCCGTTCCTTGTTTGAGGACAGTCTGGAATATTTGAAGTCAGTTCCTCATTTTTATGTTTCTGATAGGAATCTCAGGTCATCCCAACAGTGCCTATTAGTGGTTCCAAATGGGATCCAGCTTCAATGTACTGTGCAGACAGCCTTTGCAGCCAAGAGCTGGAATTCATTGCCACCAGAAATTCAAACTGAGGGATCCTATCTTGTTTTTAGAAAAAAGTTAAAACTTGGTTATTTTCTCAAGGGGGTTGCCGTGTATTTATTTGTTTTATTTATTTAACATATTTTTTATACCACTTTATCCTTAAGTCACTTTATCCTTAAGTCCTTAAGGTTTTCAGGATAACTACAATGAATATGCATGAGAGAGATTTGCATACAATGAAGACAGAGCATGCAAATCTCTCTCATTCATATTCATTGTGGGTATCCTGGAAAATCTGACTGACTAGATGTTTCCTGAGGATTGGGTTGAGAATCTCTGACATAGAAGCATGCCAACTAGCTCCAGATTGCTTGGGTCTGATCCAGTCTTGGGTTTACCCCATTAACTGCAGGGACTTGTAGTCTGGCTTTTCTTAGAGAAGGACATTGAGAAATCAGAACAAGTCACTAAAGACAATGGGGTAAACCCAGAACTGGATCAATCCAGTTGGGCCAGTCTGAAGCCAGTAGGCAACCCTAGAAGTATGTTATTGCATGTTTCTGTAGAAGAATGCCTGTGCGTTTCTGGATGTGTCTGGGAATGTGTGTGCATATATAAGCCTTCAGGCTCTTCTGAGGGCTCCATCTGCTATGGGGAGCAGACCTTCCTTCCTTCCTCATTACCTGTGTGTTTCGGAACACTTTATTAAGCTCTTTATTTACTATACAGGGCAAGGACAGAAAGAACACCAGCAGAAACAATGGAAGCCTTTACAAATTCAAAATACTTTGGGGGGGGGGGCTATTCAATGTGATCGACATGGTTAGCAGACTTGCTAAGCACGCTAATTATGGTCACCAGAATATTCAGTGGCACTAACACAGACAGTGCTGCTGAATATCTGCAGGTGCCGCTGTTGAATGCCCCAGTGCTAGCCGGCCAGCATCAGGGTAGCACGGAGGCGGCAGCGATAATCAGCCACTGCCCAGTTATCACGAAGCGGCATGTTAGGAACCTGAAAGGGTGGCCTGTCTCTCACCGCAGCGACTGAATATCGCCACTGTCCGCTCAGCTTCTCTGCTGTCTGGGTGACCCGCATATTCACTGCTGGTGGCCGGATACGACCCTGGCATTGAATATCCGTGTCTTTAGTTCAGTGGCGATGGCTAGCCGCTTTAGCAGTGTTTGCTGCCGCTGCTGGATATCAAGCCCGTGGATTTTTCTTCATTTGACTCATTCCATTCAGTTTGTAGACAGACGGGCAAATGTTTATTGATGAAAGATCTCACTGAGAAAATGCTTCCCCTGTTTAGCACTTACCCTCACTTTGAGAAAAATAAGCTTTTTTTCTCCTCTGACCCCCAAACATGTTTTCTGGGAAAAAGCGTTAGGTCTGACTACCCTCCCCAATTCCTCCTCCCCCCCCCCCCTCACACACACACCTGAAAAAGTAACAGCAAGTCTTTCATATTTTGGGAAGTTTGGAAAATTAGTAGCAATGTGCCAAAGTAACTGTAGACACATCAATCCCAAATCCCATTTTCACAAAGTAGGGGTGAAGGTGAGGGAAGGCAGGGGACAAGGCTACTAGTTCAGGGACTAGGGAAGGAGCAGGTTCTTTGTGTGTAAGATGATCAGAGCATTCCATGGCCGAAGGGACCAGTCCTGGCTTTTATCCCCGTTGTAGTATCAGTTTTTCTAAGAAAGACAGAAATTACAAATCCATAGATGCACTGTGGGTAAAACTAGGACCAGCTAACTCTCAGCTCGCTGCAGCAAAGTGAGCAGCCGTTAGCCCAGGCGATAGCGCAGTGTTTGCACGCAATTTTCTGTTCCAGAATGCAAAAAGGGATCTAACGCAAGTCTCATCAATGCGCAAATGGCTGGGTAAATGTGCAGCACACAGCGCATTTAAATCCATTAAATGGAGGGCAATGAATCAATTAGCTATGCAGCGCAAATACAGAGAAGTGCGCAGAAGACCAAAAGGCTGAGCTTGATGCTGAAATCTTAATGCCAGGTCTGAGGAGACATTAAGGATTAGCTCTTATGTCTGCAGTCATCAGGGTGGAGGAATTTATGCTTGTTTCTTGAGCGTACAGTGCAAATTGTTTTTGACTTAGCAGAAGAAAGTTCTGGAATAATGTTATGTGCATGTGCTGGAATGTTATCTGGCCAACATGCACATGCGCACAAGTACCAAACTGTTGTAGTTTCTGTGCAGGATCGAGGTGCTGCTCATGTAGACCCTTGTGCGCATGTGTTTTTCTTGCTCTCCATGTTTAATGCAGACTTTTTGCGCACAGCTCATTTACATGTTGTTTCCTTACAGCATCGCTGAGCAAATCTTCTACATAATCTTGCTTAGGTAACCTTGCGCTAGAGCTTTAACGTTGGGCTTTAGCGCAGGATTTCTGCATGGAGTCCTCTGTCCCTTAGAACATGGCACTATCTGATCACCTTAGATAATATAAATGTGTGAAAAACAGATGCTTCAGTCCTTATGCCCATTTTTAAATTGCTTACGCAAAGCATTGAATCATGGCAGCCAAAGGTTTTAGAAAAGAAGACAAGCAATGGGAAGAGACCATCACTCCTACCATGCTGTGTGGGAGTCCTTTGCTCTGCTACTGCTAGTAGGATAAGGTGTTACAAAATTGTGTTTTTAGTCACAAGGAGCGGACTGTGCCTGCAGGACTACGTTTAGCTATAGGCAAAAGGGGCAATTGCCCCAGACCCCTGCACAACAGGAGCTTAGCTGCCCCTAGGTAAGCATAGCCCCGAGGTTACCAGTCCATCTATCTGCTGGTCATTCTCCTTAGTTTCTCCTCATTCTCATTAGTCAAAGCATGGGATTTTGCACCAGAATCAATGGAGCGTCTGCCTCTCAGACCGGTGCCATTTCCGCCACAAGGCTTGGATCAGCAAAAACAAGAAAGGCAAGCCAGCAGACCCAGTTCAGTGACTGGCTACTTACTGTTGGGTCATACACACAGCAGCACCCTCGCTTCTTCTCCTCCCCCAGTGAGTAAGTACAAGGAGTTTTCTAAACTTTGAACAGGAAATCATCTCAGGAAAGAAAGGAAAAGAGGGTTCTTTGTACTTGCGCTTGTGTTTACTGTCAGCTGTATCTGCAGCATAGTTTTTGTAGGGAATGAGAAAAGTTTGCTGTCAATTCCCTTCAGTCAGTATTTGCTGCTTGTACTTTCTCTGTAAATGTTTAGTGTCCCAACGTGTGCATGGATGGCACAGAGACAACCCTCTGGCAGGGCCAGCGTGATCCACTGTGCAAACTGTGCACGCACACAGGGCAGCAATCATGGAAGGGCAGTGAGTTGGGCCAGTCCCAGCTGTAGGATGAATGGTGGCAAGCAATGGACAGCAGAGAGGCAGAACAAAAATCATCTTTGGCGCTTTGGAACCCATGTGCATGCAACCTGTTTGGTGCGTCCCCGCTGCTCAGTAACAGGAAGTTGCATCAGAGAAGGCGGGGACACAGCAAACATGCAGTATGGACCCGGGCTCCCGTGCTGCTTTCTTCTTTTCAGATTCATAGCAGTAACAAATTAGGTGTCATTTAAAATAGGGGAATCAAGATCAGGCAAGGTGAGGTGGGAGCCATAGCATCGAGTGAGGCCTGGCTCCGTTACTATATTCAGATTAGCAGGAGGTGGGTTTTTGGATGCCCTTCGTAAGGAGAGGTGGAAAAGGCTGCAATGGGAAGCTTTCTGAGAGGCACTGGGGAGCAAGACAGCAAGCCCTGCTGCATTCTTCTTGGGCCAAGGACTGTGCCAGACTTACCCATGTGAGTAAGTGAGGTTATCTGTCCTATTATTCTGTATTATTTACTGTCTATTATTATTAGTGTGCCACCTTCAGGAACTTCCCTCAGAGCCTTTGCCTTAATAAGACCTGCAACTTTTAAATTATATTTTATTATTTTTCATAGGTGGTGGAATTTCAGTAGACTGTATATTTTATTTC
This sequence comes from Ichthyophis bannanicus, assembly GCA_033557465.1. Taxonomy (NCBI): domain Eukaryota; kingdom Metazoa; phylum Chordata; class Amphibia; order Gymnophiona; family Ichthyophiidae; genus Ichthyophis; species Ichthyophis bannanicus. The sequence goes on along the minus strand of CM066033.1, from coordinate 733,544,120 downwards.
ACAAAATAAAGATAAAATGAGTTCAGTCAACTCTGTCTTTCAGATTTTTTGGAGGGAGGGAAAGCAGGTGTTTCAGACACAATGGGATTTCAGAGAATGTACTTGAGTTGTGGAGTACCCAATCTGAAAGCAGTAATTAGGGAACCTGCAAACTGCATATTTTGTGCACTTGCTGAGACTTTTTTATCTCCAGGAACAAGCAGGGTACGTCGGTACCGATGAAGCCTGCGCGGGAACGCTCCCCAGCGTCCAGAAAGAAAGCCTTTGGGAGCATCCCACATGCATGCGCTCTGCCTTCCTGCCTAAACACTTCCCTCTCATCAGTTTTCATTTTTCTGCGGAGCCAACAGGACGTGTCCTTGTCACCGCAGAAAATTCATCTTTTTAATTTTTCTTTTTTTGTGGTCGCGCCTGCCTTCGCTCGACACCCACCGGTACCGCCGGTGCTTCTCTTTCTTTTCTTAAAACATTTCTTCTTTTTCTGAGAAATTTTTCTTATTTAGTGCCTGAACTTTTTCTGGCCACTAGGCCTCTATCCTTTCCATTATGGAAAAGCCAGCCACTATCCTTAAGAAATGTCTAAAGGGTGGCGGTACAACTAGGTTAATAGACACTCATTTTTGGTGTCTAACTTGTTTAGGTCCTGACCATTGTCCTAAAGAGTGTTTCTCTTGTAGGAGTTAAACCAGAAGAGGTCTTCAGAACCGAGCTCAACTCAGTACCGGGTCTCCATCAACCATGATGTCACCAGGCAGAATCTCTTCTTCCTTCCACGGTCAGGTAATCAAACAACAGTCTGTTAAGACTAGCCAGTCCTCGAGAGGTAGATCTCTTTCTAAGCATTGAGATGGCTCTGGCCTTGCCCTCGAGGACACTATGGCTCAATCCTGGCGGGAGTCTTCGGGCTCCAAAGCATTATCAGGATCTCAGGTTGCTCCCGAGGTTTTTACCTCTGTGGATGCACCTGTGCCATGCTCGGTGGTTTGGACCGCATCGACCGGTACTGATACCTCGGCATCGGCTATGGTGTTGGATGGAAAACTCCTCACCATGGAACGCAGTCTGGCGCATCTCTCATCAACAGAGTCGCCGCAGACCGTTCTTCGACTACCGATATCGATGCCGGTACTGGTATCGGCTTCGATACTAGTACCGGTGTCGGTGTCGGTATGTGTACCGACATCGGCATTGCTCCCGGTACCGAATTGGGCATCGTTGCAGATGCCGGTATCGACATTGGTACCGGCATCGATGCTTTCGATACCTCTTTCAACAGGCTCGCTTCCCTCTATAAGGAGAATCCAATGCTTCATCCTCCCCGGTCTTCTAAGCCCGATGTTGGAGATGCATCTATCGGTACTGCAACTGAACTTTCAACAGTTTCAGTTTTCACTCCTCATTTCAGAGAATTTCTCTTAGAGGGGATCTCTTTTCAAGCTTTTCTGCTTGATATGGCAAGAATACTCACCATATCTATGCCTGGGAAGGAGTCTGTACCAAGGGATTCAGAAATTCTGCAATCCCCCTGGTTTCCAGAGGAGGCAATCATGCTTCCTCTACATCAGATCCTACAGCAGTGGTTCTCAACCTTTTTTGTACCGTGACCCCTTTTACCGTTGGTCAACTTGTGATGACCCCCAATGATAAAATCAAATGCGTCTCTCTTCCTTTACTGTTAACGCATTGTCGCTGTAATCATTTGTTGAATTATTAATATATTATAGGCCTTTGCAATATGTTTTTATTTATAAAACACTTATTTAAACCACAATAATTAATCACAAGTAACAATATTTGATTTCAAAATTATGATGATTTTGTAGTCAAATCACTAATATGAAATAAAATTATTTTTTCTACCTTTGTTGTCTGACCAATTTATTCTCTGATCATGCTGGTCCCGATCTGAGGCTTCTGCTTTCCTGTCTTCTCTTAGCTCTCTTTCTGTGGTCTATGGTCCATCTGCCATTTCTTATCTCTTCTTTCGTTTTCTTCACTTCTTTCCATCAGCCTATTTCCAGTCCCAGTAACCCTCCCCAGTATCAGCCCCTTTCCAGTCCTCACTCCCAGTACCTTCCAATGTCAACTTGCATTCCCATGACTGCCACTGGTGTCCATTCCCTTCCAGTCCCCCTCCTTCCCCACTGACCAGTCCCTTCTAGTACAAATACCATGGCAGCCCCTCTCAGATCCACTCCCTTCCAGTTCCATTCTCCCATCCCCTTGTATCAGCCCACTTGTAGCCTTAGCCCCCAGTTTTCTTCCAGGGCCAGCAGCTCTATCCTCCCCTCCCCACAATCAGCCCATTCCCAGTCAAAGCCCCCCAATCAGCTCACTTCTAGTGCTAATCCCCCCTCAACCCCATTACCAGTGCTAGCCTCCCCTAATCAGCCCAATACCAATCCTACCCCCCCATCAGCTCATTACCAGTCCTAGCCTCCCCTAATCAGCTCATTTCCAGTGCTGGTCCCCCTCAACCCCATTACCAGTGCCAGGCTCCCATAATCAGCCCATTTCCAGTCCTAACCTCACCGATCAGTTCATTTCCAATGCTAGACCCCCATCAGGCCATTACCAGTCCTACCCCCCCCCCTTGATAAGTCCATTCCCAGTCCTAGCCTTCCCTAATCAACCCATTACCAGTCCTAGCCCCCCCCCATCTGCGCATTACCAGTGCTAGCTCCCTCATCAGCCCATTATAATCCTAACCTGCACTGTCTCTCGCCTCTGTCCAGCATTTATCCCGTCTGTCCAGTATGTCCCCCTGTCTCTCCCCTTTGTCCATTCCAGCCCCCTCCCTCCATGTCAGCCCCATCCTTCCATCTGTCCATGTCAGCCCCCCTCCTCCATCCATGTCAGCCCCCATCCTTCCATCTGTCCATGTCAGCCCTCCTCCCTCCATCCTTCCATCCATATCAGCCCCCTTCCTCCCTGCCTCCCTCCATCCATATCAGCCCCCTTCCTCCCTCCCTCCATCCATGTCAGCCCCCATCCTTCCATCTGTCCATGTCTGCCCTCCTCCCTCCATCCATATCAGCCTCCTTCCACCCTCCCTCCATCCATGTCAGCCCCCATCCTTCCATCTGTCCATGTCAGCCCCCCTCCATCCCTCCATGTCAGCCCCCATCCTTCCATCTGTCCATGTCAGCCCCCCTCCATCCCTGCCCCCATCCTTCCATCTGTCCATGTCAGCCCCCTCCCTCCATCCATATCAGCCCCCTTGCTCCCTCCCTCCATCCATGTCAGCCCCCATCCTTCCATCTGTCCATGTCAGCCCACCTCCATCCCTCCATGTCAGCCCCCCTCTTTCCATGTCCATGTCAGCCCCCCCATCCCTCCATGTCAGCCCCCATCTTTCCATGTCCATGTCTGCCCCCTCCCTCCCTCCATGTCAGCCCCCCTCTGCCGATGTCAGCCGTTTTGCAGGTTCCCTGCCCCCTCATCCCCTCTCCTCATGTCTGCCTCTCTTTTAATGCAGCCGCGGCTCCCTGCCTCTTAGGGAACCGCGGCTGTACCTGTAAAATCGTTGCGGAGCCCTTCCTGTCTCGACGGGCTCCGTGCAGCATTGTCCCGCCTCCAAAGGAAGTTGTTTGCCACTTCCTTTGGAGGCGGGACAATGCTGCACGGAGCCCGTCGAGACAGGAAGGGCTCCGCAACGATTTTACAGGTACAGCCGCGGTTCCCTATGAGGCAGGGAGCCGCGGCTGCAGAAGAAGGCAGTGAGTTTAAAGGAGTTTGCCGCTGCCGAGAAGCGGACTCGGCAGCGGCAGCAACTTGTGCGCGTTTTTTTAAAACTTGGTGGAGGCTAAGCGACCCCCGCCAAATCCTGTGGCGACCCCCGTGGGGGTCGCGACCCACAGGTTGAGAACCGCTGTCCTACAGGATCTGTTATTAAGAAGGTGGGAAACTCCCTTAACGGTATCCCCACATTCCAAAAGAGTGGACACTATCTATAAAGTCCCACCTTCGCCAGGTTTTCAAAAGACTCAACTCCCTCATCATTCTATAGTAGTAGAATCAGCAATGAGGCATGTTAAGAGTGCAAAAAAGCACTCCTCTTATCCGCCAGGTCGTGAGTCTAGAACCTTAGATGCTTTTGGGTGTCGATGCTTCCAAGCATCTATGCTTTCAGCAAGAATCATTTCATATATTTTCTATATGGGATTCTCTCTGAAAGAGGTTGCCAAAGATTTAAAACTTTTCAACCCTTTCCTTCAGGAACATAAAAGAGCTGACTATTTATCACTAGTCAATCATGCTCATAATATTTCTACATTCCTTAGTCATGCTTCCATGGATTCTTTTGAATCTATTAGCAGATCTTCTGCTATAGCCATAGGGACACGACGTCTAGCCTGGCTCCACGCTTCAGACTTGGATAAATGGGTTCAAGAAAAGCTGGGAAATAGCCCTTGTACTGGAGAACATCTCTTCAACAAGGATTGTCTATTTCAAGCTAGTCAGTTAACCACTAAAAATGCTACCTTAGGAGGATTGTCAAAACTTTCCTCTGTCCCAGCTAATGATGGATCTTCTAAAAAACCTTATTCCTCTAGGGGGGAAAAGTTTTATCCATCTTCTTCCCCTCAGACAGATGTTCCCCAACAGGGGCAGCCTCAAACCAGGCTAAGGAAACAGAAACCTCAACGGACTTAGCAAACCCAGTAACTACAGGGTTTCTGATTTCTCTTCTTCCTGTATGAGGTTCAGGATCCGTACACCTGCCTTTTTATCAAAAGAGGCGTCTGACTTGATTCTCATCCATGCTGAGATAACACTGAGTTAACTCTAGGCATGAATCTCTTGTTTCAAGAGAACTTCATTCTACTAGCTCTAAGAGCTCTTGAGATATCTCAGGCCTACAGGTAATAAGTTTCTACTTCCCTATTTAAAAAAACAAACAAACAGTAGGGAAGGTCAATCAAGAAACTTAACAGGCTGAGTGGTACCTTTCACCCTTTTCTGACACTTACCTGTAAGACCTTAACTGCAGAGGACCCTATCCATAAACACTTACTAATTTGTAAGGTTTTCAACTCTGTATTACTTCTATCTTTTAGTTGGGACATCTAGTCTCCAACCTGAATATTATTCAACTGGAGAGCTTCTTAGTGAAGCTATAGGAATTCCTACTCCAGTAAATCTTTCCAATACAGAGCTTTTTCCTTTTTGGGTCCTTCTGCACTGGGGTTTTTACAGGATGCAATTCAGCATTCTGAAAGCCCCTACCAGAGTTAGTCTATACATTTGAGCAAGGTCAGCTCAGAAGGCTTCTAAAACCATCCATACTGGAAATATGAATAACCCACCAAGTGGGTTAGATGAGCTTCTTTAAACAGATAGCTCACATGGGTTTCCGCCTATTCTACGCTACTTGCGTTTGTTAGAGCTGACCCCTCAAATACTTCCTGTTCAATTAATCATTGCAGGGCAAAAAGCTTCTCTACCATTTTTGCCATCCTCAATTCTGTTTCAACAGAATTGATTTGGTTGCACACTGTCTACCCAACAGCCAGGTCTCATCTAAGCAACCTATAACATGCTCTCTGCAACTATGCAATGAAGCTCTACAGCTATGGGCCTTTGTCAGAGAGTGTCGTAGTCCACCACTGGTAGGTAACTTCCAGGTGGTTGAAGAACCTTTGACTGGCAGTCTCCACCCAGTCATGCTCCCACATGGCTGTTTGTTCCTAATTTTCCTTTTTCCTTAAAATTTTTTCAAGGAGAAGGAACCAGGGCCTGGACGACTTTAAGTTTAAGGAATAGCACCACTCCCTAAGTTGTTCCTTATCCTCAAGGGAACTCCTACAACAGGGATGCATTCCTAATCATTGCAGTTGATCCTTATCTACTGCAATTTTTTTCTACATTGAAGTCTTGAGAAGCAAAGAACGCATGATACTCATACTACCCTCATAGAGAGACAGACATGGTATCCCCTTACATTGGGTTTTTTTCTTCCAGCTTCTATTCTGAAGTGATAAAAGGAATCCTCTATCTTAGGATTAAGGATCTCCTCTGCACACCTTCGGGTACGTCTCAAGACCTAATTATCTGAGGACCAGTCGTTTTACGACCTAGACCTCTTGTCACGGGTAAGAAGCATCTTACTGGTTTTCATGTAACCTTGCATATGTTTCTTATACCTTGACTAATAAGTGATCCTCACTAGCTATCTGCAATATGGTCTTAACCCTTCTTGTTATTACACAAGCATACAATCTGACCCTGAAATATTGTTGCTGTCCATATCAATGCTGTCAGCATACCATAAGCTGCTTAAATTTATTTATTTATTTAACTGTATTTATATCCTGCTTTTCACCGGGTCAATCCAATTTGGTAAAGTTAGGAAACTCCTTTTCTTTACCATAACCTTTTTTCTATCAGAATCGGGTTACCTTATATCTGAAGCTCTCTAGGTAAAGTTGTTAGCCTAAGTGCTATCACTTGCACAACACACATTACTGATCTTCAGAAATTGGGGGCTAAACAGCCCAATACAATTTTCTCGTCTGGATGAAGGGGTTCTACGAACCCATCCCCTTTTTCTATAAAGGTATCTTGACCTTTTCTTCCAGACCAGTCAGATTTGTCTTTTTTCTTTCCCAAGGCACCATCCTGCTCTAGGGACAGAAATGTTTTAGACTTTGGACTATAGAGAGAAGTTTAAACTTCTCTCCAAGGTTCCATCTTCTTATAAAATTCCCCAGTTTTTCCCTGGGGTTATGTCTAGACATTAATATTTCTTAATCTGTCTACATTGCAAAACTTTATTTCCTTTACTCCCCACAGTAAGGGAATTCCATATGAGGACAATGTGATGGTTCTTTGCAACAGACCCATATTAACTTCCCCATATGTGTAGTTTTTTGCAATCCTTGGATAACTTCCTTTTTCCTTACTAACAGTTATTTCTACACAAGGACACCTTCCCCGATTCCTTGTTTAGTCTAGCTGTTCCACAGCATACCCTTTTACACTGTTAGCTTAACTCCTGCCCTCCATCCCTTGGATGCCTGAGGTCCTTGGGGGGAAGCATGGATCATCCATTAGTTTTGTAATATGCTGGCCCTCTCCCAGGCATCTCAGCTTGGGAGTCCCCATATTTGAAGACTCATTCCTGCTTGTTCCTGGAGATAGCACAGTTACTTACCTGTAACAGGTGATCTCTGGGAACAGCAGGAATAAGTCTTCACAACCCACCCACCTCCCCTAGGAGTTGTTCTCTCTCTCTCTCTTTCTAATTTGTCTACTTCCCTCCTTCGGTCTCAGCTACAAACCCAACTGATGAGAGGGAAGTGTTTAGGCGGGAAGGCAGCACGCATGCGTGTGGGATGCTCCCAAAGGCTTTCTTTCTGGACGCTGGGGAGCGTTCCCGCGCAGGCTCCGTCGGTACCGACGTACCCATATGTGAAGACTTATTCCTGCTGTTCCCAGAGATCACCTGTTACAGGTAAGTAACTGTGCTTTCTCAGTGATTGCACAATAATTACTTTACAGAGAGAGATTCACTTTTATTCTTCAGTGGAATTTTCTTGAACTCAGAAAGTGGTATGCCCACTCTTCTCTCTCTCCTTCCCACCCTCGGTTTCTCTAGGAAAAAAGAACTAAAGATAAACAGACATAGAAGATGTTATCTTTTTATTGCACTAACTGGGCTATGAAGGACCTAGACAAGATTCTCAGGAGCAGAGATGTCTCTCTCCATACAAATATTTGACTTCTCCAAGCCATGGTATTTTCAATAACATCTTATGAATGCAAAAGTTGGACAATGAAAAAGATAGGCAGGAAGAAAATTGATGCCTTTGAATTATGGTGCTGGCGGCGAATACTGCGTATAACATGGACTGCCTGAAGAACAAACCAGTCAGTACTAGAGGAGATCAGACCAGAGCTTTCTTTAGAAGTTCAGATGACAAGACTTTGACTTTCATACTTTGGACACATCATGCGAAGAGAGAGATCATTAGAGAAAGACATCATGCTTGGCAAGATAGAAGGTCAGCGCAAAAGAGGAAGGCCAGCAATGAGATGGATCGATACAATAACAGCAGCTATGGGTGCCAGTCTATTAATAATAAGTCACCTGACTGAAGACCAAATACAATTTAGGGCAGCTATCCAGAAGATTGCCATGAGTCGACACTGACTTGACGGCACTTAACAACAACAACAACAGCAACTAGTATCATTTGTTGACCTTTATTTTTGTGCATTCAAGTGGACTAACATGGCTGTCACAGTACTTTATTTAAGAAAATGAATTATGAGATCCAGAAGCAGATTTGCATAGACACTTTAAATTTATCTATAATGGCACTGGGTCATTACACAGGAAAAGGAAACGAGGGCTTTTCCCAAGGAATGGGTGTACCTCAAAGCATAAATGATCTTCTCACTACCAACCAGATGTATAGGAAGGGGCATAGTTTATCAATAAAGTTAAGACAGATCCCAGAGTTATTGATGACAAGCTGCATGTATAACGTCACCCATACATAAACCTTATAGACTAACCAATTTATTAAAGCATGAGCTTTCAAGGACAATAAGTCACTTTGATGTGGACTCTTATCCTCAAAAGTTCATAACTCAATAAATTGGTTAGTGTAAAAGGTGCCACCTGCCTCTGTCATTTTTGCTACTCCAGACTAACACGACTACCCTCTCGGAATTTTTAACATGGAACAAAAGAGAGGCTTGTGCAGGGCTCCACTGGAACTGGTGAGTGTGGGGAGAGCAGTGACAGTAGGGACAGGTGGGGGTGGCAGCATAGTAATCATTCGCATAGGGCAGCAGAAAAGGGAACATCGGCACTGACCTCTGTATAATAAGCCACTTTCAGACACATTGATTTTGGATGGATTATTTAAAGGGAATTTTCTGCTGTTCAGACCAGAGAAGTTCAGATTTTGTATTAGCCCTGCAGGGAGTAATTTATAGTTCTGATACTGAGGTGACCATGTGCTGGCTCTGCAGCAGAACTAATCTCCCTGCAAACCCTTTTTCACTGTCTGCAGTCCTTGGCACCCAGGACTTTCTTGCTGCCTTTAACCCATCAGCCTCGAAGTTTGCTTCCAGGAGAAGCATTAGGCACTGATGCAATCAGCGTTATTAGAGGGATTTGCTGATACAATAGTCAGTAAATACTACAGTTCTCTCTGCCTTCTTTTCTTAAGATTCATCTCACTCAGCCCAAGAGTTTGCATTCCCTTTGCCCATGGAGTTTAGTTTTGCAGTAAAATGTTTAAGCTGAAATAATACTTTTTCTCCATGTGCAGCTATCAACAAATAACTTTTTTATTTCAGCACAGGAGCTTTCTTTTGATGGAAAGTGGGTGTGATTACATTTAGCCATAAACCTTCCATAACCGGAGCTTAACCTGTGACAGTCTATAGCATACACACATACATGTGTGTGTGTGTGCATGCACGCTGGGGGAGCAGTAGGAGAACAAAAGTAAAAATTAAAGGAAGCACACCTCAAAGGTTTGTCCAGGACCCCAAAAGTGGTTAAAATGGCCCCATCTGTGGGCAGCTGATGACTCAACAGCTCAACCCACGAACACATCACCCCCATACTATACCACCTTCACTGGCTCCCAATCAGCTCTCGAGTCCGCTACAAAGTTCTCCTAACCACTTTCAAAATAATGAACAACCTATCTGCAGACAGCCTACAACAATTCATAACAACTGACAACAGCAAAAGACCAAGAAGAAAGGGAACATCGAACAACATCAGAACCCCAAAGGACTTCACCAGAACAAAACAATCCACATCAAAACGAGCGTTCACCCTAGCAGCCCCCGCCATGTGGAACTCTCTCCCCGACCACCTCAGAGCAACAAACAACACCAAAGAATTCAGAAAACTGCTTAAAACTGAACTATTCACAGACTACTTCAAGGACCTCACAGAATGACTCCTAAGATAGCAAAGCCATCCATGTAAATATGTATCTGTAAATATCTACCTTAAGCGCACACTGTATATAGCTCACATCAAAATCATCCACACGCACCCACGCAGCACACTGTATCATTTCTCGCACTGCATGCTAATGACAACCACACCCTTCATTGATTGTTTGCTGTGCCAACCGCTTTGATTTCATGATAAAGCGGTATACCAAGTCCGTTTAAATAAAATAAATAAATAAATAAATATGGCAGCGCCTCCCCTTACCTGCGGCAGCGTGGGCAGAGGACTCCCACGCAGCTTCGCAGGAATGTTGAAAGAGACCCAAGTCCAGATGTGAATTTGACATCTGCTGTATCGTCCTACATTGGTTTTGACCCCCAAAGCAGGCCATTTTTTTCTGTGGAAGCACCACTGCTTTCTCCACTAAGTTAATCAGTTTTTTTTTTCTCATTTGGATTTACTTTTAAAACATTTTTGGTGAAGAATTCAGTGTACTTGGATTTTGAATTATTTAATTACCTCAGACCATAGCAGTTATATAAAATATCAATGTGAACAAAGGGGGAAAGACCTCAGCATCCACTTCATACATCCCAGAGATCGTTTATAATATGTGGTGAATAAGTGCAATCATTCATCTGAAAAAAAACCTCTTTTTCATCAAAACCTAATTTATCTGTGTAAGTTTTTTTTTCGCCTCTGGCCATTTTTAAAATGCATGACATTTAGCCATATAAAGACTTTTACAGCCAAAGGTTATGTGTTACCCAGGTTGCAAAATTGACAGCAAAACCATTATGCCGTCAGCAACCACTGTTTACCACATAAATGCTTCTGAATGACTGCCCCATGTATGTATATATATTCTATACTATCACACACCCAAAAGTACACATAGATATATATACCCAAGCATACAGACACATAATAACATAGCAATATAGCATATGACAGCAGATAAAAACCAGTATGGCCCATCTAGTCTGCCCAGTAAGGTGGCTAGAGTAGTTGTACCTGCTGCTCTGTGCAGGTCAGCCCCCCCCCCCCTTATTTGTTGAAGTATAAAAGATATTTAAGTTTATTTTGATTCTATCCTCATGCTATAAAGGGATCCACTGTGTCTGTCCCATGCCATTTTGAATTCTGTCACTGTCTCCAAAACTGAAAATACTTCAAGTGAGGCCTCACCAACGACTTATACAGGGGCATTAATACCTCCTCTTTTCTGCTGGTTATTCCTCTCAGTATGCAGCCCAGCATCCTTCTGGCTTGTGATCCTTAGACACTATTACTCCGAGGTCTTTCTCCTGATTCATTCACACCAATCTCTCGCTCCTATCACGTATAATTCCTTTGGATTTCTGCATCCCAAGTGCATGACTCCGCACTTCTTCACATTAAATCTTAACTGGCAAGCATAAAACCATTCTTCCAGTTTTTGTAGATCTTTCCTCATGTTGTCCACTCTGTCAGAGTAGACTCTGTTGCAAATTTTCATGTCATCTGCAAAAAGATAGACTTTTCTCTTCAATACTTCACTCACAAATACTTGAACAATAGTTGTCCCAGGACCAATCCCCGAGGCACACCACTGCTCACCTTCCTTTCTTCTTGTTTACCATCACCTTGTGTCATCTGTCAGTCAACCAATTTCTGATCCTGTTCACCAGTTTGGGACCCATCCCCAGGCTGCTCAGTTTATTGGTAATCCTCCTTTAAGGAATAGTATAGGCTTTTCTAAAATCTGGGTATATCACATCCATTGCATACCAGATTTGTTTGGCATGATTGTCCTTTGGTAAAACCATGATGCCATGGATCATGCTACCTACTGGACTCTAGAAAATCTACTTTCTTTCTTTCAGGAGTGCCTCCATTACTTTTCCACCACTAAGGTAAGGCTTAGAGCCTATAGTTTGTCATCTCTTCCCTATTTCTACTTTTGTGAAGAGGTACCACATCACCCCTTCTCCAGTCCTGTGGAACTTCTCGTCTCCAAGGATCTATTAAAAACATCCTTTAAAGGTTCTGCCCAAACCTCTCTGAGCTCTTTCAGTATCCTGGGATGTATCCCATCTGGTCCCATAGCCTTGTCCACTTTCAGTTTTGCAAGCTGTTCAAACACATCATCTTCTGTGAATAGTGTGGTACAGTATCTACTCCATTCCCATTTGTCTATTTGTCAATTATATGTGGTCCTTTCCCAGGGTTTTCTTTAGTGAATACAGAACAGAAGTATTTGTTTAGCATTTTAGCTTTTTTGATGTCACTTTCCATGAATCCGTCCTCGGCACTTTTGAGTCTTTCAATTCCATCTCTGATATTTCTCCTGAATATACCTGAAAAATGTTTTGTCTCCACGCTTCACATCTTTAACCATCTTATCTTTTGCCTTTGATTTTGTCATACTTATTTCTCTCCTTGCTGTGCAAGAGGATGACAAAGGAACAACCTGTACTAACAGGAATTTAATTTGAAGCTCCTAGTTTCCTAAGTAAACAAACTTGTACCTCTCCCCCAGTTCATCCCAATTTATGAATAATAACCTGATAGTGCTCACTGGGTGAGATAAGGACAGGTTACTTGGGAAGAGCCATATCATGGCCCAGTGAGGTAATCAAATAGTGCTAAGACTTAGAGTACATGCTATGTATTGTGATGAGGAGAGCTCTGCTGAGCCCATGGAAATAGAGGAAAATTGTAAATATACCTTTAAGGAGAGAGACAGGCAGGGAATTCACAGCTTTCAGAGTGCAGGTAAAGGAAGAAAACACGCAGTCACTGAAGTCAGGCCACACCCAAGCTCTGCTAACCTAAGTGCAGGCTTGGGGAGTAATGTAAAACACTTGAGTAGGAAGCACTGGACGCTAGTTAAGAAACAGCCTTATAAACCCAGGGGAGGAAAAGGAAAGGGGCCAGCACCGGGGAGCAGAAAGGAGATCACCGGGGAGGAGAACAGTGAAGATTTCGGTGAGGAGCTCAGCAGTGAAAGTAGCAGCCATAAAGAAAGCCAAGCTTACAGGAGGAGGGCTGTTAGTCCTGAAGCCAGCCAAGGTGTGGCTAGGAGTTGCTGACGAGGGTCAGGCTGCAGTTCAAACGGTAGGTGGACCAGCTCAAAGAGTCCAGGCTGCCAAAAGGTGGGTGGACAAACTCACAGCTAGAAGTGACCAGAACCCAGCTTGTTGGAAAGAACCAGGGCTGAACAAGTTAGAAGAACTGAGGCAGTTGATCCAGAGAAGGAATCCTCACATTCCAGGTACAAATGTTCCTTATTGTGGAGAGCACCTGTGGAGAGAAGTCCAGGAGCTCTTACAGAGCATTAAGCCAGAAACAGTTCCAGAAAGCTCAGAGTCAGACGTACATGCTGTAGAGCAGGAAGAGATGCAGGTAGACTGTCCTGAGCAGGATGCTATAACTGAGGAATTAGCAATGGACTGTTAATTGTGCCAGAAGGCAGATTGAAAGCTTTCTGATAAAAAGTCTTTAACCAAGAAAGCTCTGAAGAAACAGGGTGTGTTAACCTATCTGGGTTAATGCTAGGAACCACTTCTAATAAGAAAGGATACTTGCATAATTTGTATTTGAATTACTAAAGAAGCAGAAGACAAAAAAATGGACCTTTTGCTTTGCTTGAAGAAAGAAGCTATGTTTTGTTTGCTGAACGTTTGATGAAAACAGCTACACATGTTAAAAGGCTTATGAAGCAGTTTCAGTTCTAGTTTGTGTATAATTTCTTGATGTTATTGCTTGGAGAAGAATCCTAACGTTTGTGTTGAGCCTTAGTGCTTTTGGGGAAGATAAATAAATTTCTTGTTTGCCTTTAAAAAAACCATCGGTTTCACACTTTAAATAAGGAGAAACAACTACAAGTCCCAGAAGTCCAAGCTGTGGACAAGAATAGTATAATTCTTTATTTAAGGACTAAACATTGGCAGCCCTGCACCTTTAGGCCTTTGGCCCAGGCTAGGGTGATGACAGTATCTAACTGGTAGAAGAATTTAAAGCATATTTCTCAGTGAAAACAGATATAAGTGTTAGAATGTAAAGATTAAAAGTATAACTGGATTTACAAAAGGTTTGATGACATTTCTGGAGGACAGACTTAGCATTTGCTATCAGCTACCTCTGGGATTGAGTAACGGGGAAGGCATCTCCCTATTAGGATTGGCCAATATCAGAGACAAGATGCTAGCTTGATGGACCATTGGTCTGACTCTGCATGGCACTTACGTTCATATGAGTTTTTTTGTGTATATCTATATCAATATATACACATGCTGCATCTATACATCTACTGTATCTATGCAATTATATATGGCAGATGGCAAGGAGGCACTAGATTTTTCTCTACCTAAGCCATTTCCTAACTCTCTGCTCCTTCCCCTGCATTTCTTTCAGGACAACCTGGAAACCTGATTCTGCAAGTCTTCGCTCACTGTCCATTAACATTTGGCAGTAAATAGTTCTTTCCCAACCTTTGTGTTCGTCCTACATCCTCCCTCCCCTAATGTCTCTTTCCATCTGTCCCTCTAATACATATTTCTTGGATCTTTTTAAGATTTGTATTAACTTTGCTTTATTATTTTATTTGGTATTCTTGTATGCAGTTTTTATTGATTTTGTCTTTCTGGAAAGGATTACCACCAGTCCTCTTTTAAGAGGACATGTCCCACTTTTGGGCTGCTACATGCTTTTGAGTTTTAGGAACATGTCCCCTTTTCATGGGGAGGACTTCTTATATGGGCCCGTAACCTACAGGCCCACCCATGTGGTGAGAGAGACCATCAGCTGGATACATGGAGGTGCTAAAGAGAGAGATGGGCCAGACCTCAGAAGCAGTGATCTTGTTCTGCAGAGCGGATCTCCTCTCTGCTTCCTTCTGGAACTCTCTGTCCTCCTGCTATCCCCTCTGTGGCCACTGTATGTGCTCTGAGTCCCTACTGAGCCTCCACCCAGGTCTATTTCCTGCTTCCTCTATTAAGAGAAGGAAGACTTAGGCTAGGCAGGAAGTGACTATAGCTAATATATCTGGTTCGGTTTGGTTTAAAGGCAGTTCTTTCATTCAATAAAGAAAGAAACTGAGAGGAATAAGGAGACAGTTTCATACTAATTTGTGACCCACTGGAGAATAGAATAAAATGTCAAAATGCAAGTCCCATTTTGCCGAGTTAATGAGGAAAACATTTCCATGCTCTCAGAAGGGCTGAGAAGAAAGCTGAGAGCTTATTTTGCAGATCTGGCACCTATATCTCCAAATAAGCATAAGAGGGGGGGGGGATAATTTTATTTGTGCCAGATGACCTGATAGATGAATTATACCGACCCTATTTGTTAACCTACTGCACACTAAATACTAAAGGGACTTAGGATGAAGAGGAGGTGAACGATTATTATCACCTTTTCATAGGGCATGAAAGTGGTGGTGGAATTTGGTTGGGGCATCCCCTAAGATATACTCGTAAATAAATGTGTGTGGCTACCTACACTTCCTAGCAGGGGTTGGAGAATTAACAGGTAAGGGATGGAGAGAGAAAGGATGTAGAACATCAGCTACAACTAGCTAATAGCAACATAGTCTAATGGTTAGAGCAGTGGGCTAAGAAATAGGGAAGCCTGGTTTGAATCCCATTACTGTCTCTTGTGATCTTGGGGAAGTCATTTAACTCTCTACTGCCTCAGGTACAAATTTGGATTGTAAGCACTCCAGGGACAGGAAAATGCCTACTGTATCTGAATGAAACTTGCTTTGAACGCATGAGCTAAATCCAAATCCAGTCAGCAGAGGACATAATCCATCATTTGACCTGATCAAAGCAAAATGTGCTAGACCTAACATCCAGCTGCCCCAATATCTTCAAATTTGGCACTATCAGGTATCCCAGTGGGATGAACAGAGTGATAGCTTGAAACTAAGGCTAGCCAACTAACAATATAGCAATAGGCTAGCAAAATGGAAAAGGATGGGGTGAGATGTCCAAGAGGTTAGATAATTTGGTGTGGGAGTAGACCCAAGATACATCCCAAGACATCACTGCTGTGGGTACGGGAGAAGCATACTTAAAGTATAATGTATCTGGGGAGAAATCATCATCTTGATAATCTCTAAGTGGCTCTGCCATGATAGTTGCAGAGGGGACCACTGGGCACAAAGCATCTTCACTTTTTCCAGCACACTGACCCTATTGACTTCCATCATGAGCTCCAATGTGTTTCTAAACTGGACACCAAAATACTTGATTCCATCTCCACACTACTTGATGGGCAAAGCAGCACAATGCTTTTTTTTTTGTTATAACAGTTGTCTGATGATCAACCAGGATCTGCACTAGGCTTGGTAAATGTCTCCAATAATATACTAAGATATGGCTTCATATAATTTTTGGCTCAAGAACTTGGCAAAAGAAACATCTTTGGAATAAATAACTGTATCAAAAGCCAATAGATTCCCAAGGCAAAAAAATCCAGTTAGCATTTTACATAGAGCTGCAGACCAGATAAGCTTTGGGTCAATCGGGAAACAGGAAGGAAAATCACCAGCAATATAGCAATACCTGCTAGAGGCAGCTGCCATATAGATGTGATGGTGGCTTATCTGCAAGATCCTTGTAAGTGGACAGTTACTGGCTTGAGACCAGCCTCTGACTGTGAGAATAAAAGCCAGTTCGATTTTTCATTTACCTACAGTAACCTTTCAGTTATATGTTTCTTTTGGACATCAGCCATAGCTACCTCTTTAATTAACAAAATTGCCCTGAAATGAAAACTTTTTAAAACAAAATAAAACACAAAATCCTGCAAACAAAACAGAAAACACACCCCTAATACCTAACCCTAACCAAACTCCCTTATGTTTACAACACAAAAATCTTGATCTCCCAACATCCTCTCTCATCCTAACAAGCCTGGGTATCAATCCTTACTTCCTATCATTAGCCAAGCGACATGCACACAGCACCACACTTTCCTAACACTGAAAGCACCTACCCATCAAACTGCAAAGCCAGGCGAAACATCCAAAACTATTTCCCACCCAAATAAAACCTCTCCCTCATAACAGGATCCAATTCAATAACACCCAGACAGTATTCATTACATACCAATGGCAATAAGCTTTGACCCGGTGAAAAGCGGTATATAAATGCAGTTAAATAAATAAATAAATCAATAAGCAACATACAATATTCAAATAAACTTTCTCCACAGATCAACAGATTATGAACAACTTGTATCCAGAATAGTGCTGTTGCTCCCCTGCACCATGACATGCAAGAATATAATAAAATCACAATAAATTATTAACAAAAGAGATCCTTCGACATCCAGTAAAATTATATCCAAGTCATTTCATTCGGTGAAGGTTTTGGTAGCACTGTCAGAGGTAACCTTGAATCGTGCAGGACGAAAAAAGATCATATTGCGCACTAATGGCCTGAAGCCATGGCTGAAAAGCTAGGAACTGCTTTCTCTTGTCGACAGTAGATTTGGCAAAGTTCTGCATTCTGAAGATCTTCCTAACTTCCCAAGCAAGAACTTTAGTGAATAGCTCCATAGCTTGTGGAAAATGAAGAACTCTGAGCACCATGGACCTAGGAGTAGCTCGGTCTGGTATCAGGTGTATTGGTACATGATGCACCTTTTCAGTTTCAAAAGAGTAAGCAAACCTGATCTGCAACATCTGAGGAAGGTGTTGCTAAAAAACTTCCACAGGGTTTTTTCCACTCTACTTCTTTGGGCAGTCCAAGGATTTGGAGGTTGCTTCACAATTCCTAGTGTTCGTTTATTTATTTACTTAACCAGTTTTCTATACCATTTTATCATACAATCAAAGCAGTTTGCAAATAACATTGAATGATAACAATTATATTTCAACAATTACATGAAACAAGAAATGGGAAACTGGGGGAGGGGGAGAACTTGGAGTGACAAGGGGGGGGGGGAGAAGTAAAAGCTGTATTGTATTTGATAGGTAAAAAGGGGGGGGGGGTGTTATCTGCCGCTGTCTGACCCAAAGGAATCAACGAACAGGTGTGTTTTTATTTTTTTTCGTAGTTCGGGTACAGCAACAGAGGAACATAAGTGTTCAGGGAGTGAATTCCAGATGGTGGGTGCATAGAGGGTGAAGCCTTTGTTGCATGCTTATTGAGTGCTTTTGGTTTTGATCGCTGGGATAAGGAGGAAGTTCTGATTGTTGCATCTTTGTGATCTTGAGTCTGGAACTTTGCTTATTAAATTTTGTAGATCAGTTGGGTTTTGGTTCTGCAGGAGTTTGAAGATGGTGATGATTATCTTGTCTAGTATTCTTTGTGCTATAGGAAGCCAGTGGAGGGATTTTAAGACTGGTGTGATTTGATCTTATCTAGTGGAGCCAGTGATGATCCTGGTGGATTCTATTAATGTCTTCCAGCTCTTGCCTGAGTGCTGCCACAATCTTGGCTATTTTGTCCACTGCACCCACTTTGTCTTCCAAATGCCCAGTCCTTTGTTCTAACTCTTCGAGCCACACCATGAATGCAGATACCTCGGTGTGCAGCTACGTTAAATCTGACTTAACCTCCAGCACTAAGGCTACATTTGCTGCAAGCATATTTTCAACCTCTTGGAATTGCTCCATTATTGGCACTATCATGTTGACCTCGAGGTCTAGCTTTGGTGGCTTCATCGGAATGGGAGGGTTAGCTGTGGGGTGTTTTACCCCTGCACTTGCTGCAAATGCTGGCTCATTCTTTAATGACTTCACTGGTGACGTAGTGGAACAGGCAAGGGGCCAATTTGTTGGAATAAAGGCTGGCAATTGTAAATTATTTTAAGTGTATCAGTGGAGCTTCATTATGACATGTCCATCCTTTGATTTACTTGAGAGCACCCCCCCCCCCCGCCCCCCAATAATTCTTTTAATTCTATTTGTTTTCTTGGCTGCCACGGCACACTGAGCAGAGGATTTCAATGTATTATCTACAATGATGCCGAGATCCTTTTCCTGGGTGGTGACTCCTAATGTGGAACTTTGCATCGTGTAGCTATAGTCTGGATTGTTCTTCTCTATGTGCGTCTGCCATTAGAATACCCAGTCTCTCACTTTCTCAAGCTTCTTTGTGCTTTAACAACTCTGAATAATTTTGTGTCATTTGCAAATTTGATCGCCTCACTTGTTTCCATTTCCAGGTCATTAAAAAGCAGTGGGTTCAGTACAGATCCCTGAGGCACTCCACTGGGTCAGAGTGGGAAATTATCTGGATAGCAGCAATTTCCAGCATGTACTCGGATCACTATCCGCATAACTTGGAACAGCAAAAAAAGCTGCCCTAAGTGCTATGCGGATAACTATGCGGATAGCGGGCTGAAAATTTGCTGCTATCCAGATAGTGTCAGGCGGCCAGAACTGAACCTGGATATTCCAGGCACTAGCCAGACACCAGCGCTAAATATCTAGATTATATTTAAAGGCTGTAGCCGGCATTAACAGAGCACTGACTGTGGAGTTTAAATGTTCTTCCAATTGTTTATTGTAGCTGTTGGGTATTAGACAAAATGGGGGTTATTTTGGAAGCCCTATTCATACTTTGGACATCCAAAAATGGGCATAGAAATATCTCCAGAGCCATTTTAGAAGCCAGGTTTATGGATGTTCCTAGCGTGAGGATGTCCAGTTCTGAACGAGGGGATGGAGGAGACGTGGCTGAGGTGTTCCCAGGAACCTGGACATCCCCGCCTGATCTCAGAACATCCAGAGTCATATCTAAGTTTAGACCTGCTCCAGGCATGAACAGTGTTTGTTTTGGCTGAAAAATATCCAGAGGATGTAGAAAAGAAAGAATTCCATCATCTCTAGTACTCAGTACAATGTCAGCAACAGCAGTGGTAGGATTTAAACCCTGGATGCCCTGTTCCTAACCCATTATCTGGCTCAGAAACATGGTTCTGGGGATGTCTATGAAATGCAGATATCCCTATTGGGCACATCTATGTCTATGAAATAATATTTGCATCTGGATGTGCTTGTTTATTTTTCCAGACATTCTGGCTTAGTCATCCCAGATTGCACTTGGACTTCATTTCTAAAATTCTCCTCAATATATATCTGCAAATTGTTGTGTGGGCTCTTTTTCTTGAAGGGCTCTCTTTCTGTAATTTGACAAAATGGCATCCCTAGCCCTTCCATCTCTTTGACTATTTCTGCCTCTTTTGTCTATGGACTTTATATGGCCCAGTAATATCCTTTGGGCTTCCAGCCTCTACTGAACTATGACATCATAAGCCTTGATTAACAACTACCTGTGTTTATTCTCCTATTTTACAGTATATCCTTTTCCACCTCACTTAGCCCAGTCATTGCCATAGGTCCCCTCAGAACCATACTAATATGGAATTTAAATCGGGTCCTTAGAAGTTCATTGATTGATTGATGGCTGAGATTCCCTCCTATCCCCTAAGGTAGAGGTGTCACACTGCAATGCAGGAGGGCTGTAAACCAGTCAGGTTTTCAGGATACCCCTAATGAATATTCATGAGAGATATTTGCATGCACTGCTTCTAATGTAAACAAACATCTTTTGTGCATATTTATTAAAGATATCCCAAAAAATCGGACTAGTTTGCAGCCCTCCAGGATTGCAGTTGGACACCCCTGCCCCTGGAGCCATCAAAATTACCTCTTGGGAAGTGGAAGTCATGCCCAAGAGTTTGAGAACTATTGTCTTTGACATATTTTCCTAATGAGGACTAGGAGATAGGTCAGTATATCAGCCAGAATAGCAAGATGGAGCTGGGCAAGACCTGACGGGATGGGCTATACTATAGCCTGAGAAAGACTGGGAAGGAAGGGACCGCCAGAGGCCTTCTGCTAGTGGCCACGCAGCTCCCTCCAGATAGGACAGTCTTTGCCTAGCCGGTGACGGACAGCAGCGTGACTGACCCGCAGTGCATTGCCTTGTCTCCAAAACTTCCATAGGTCTATCTGCATATGCTCCAGGGTTTTCTGCTGTAAAAATACCTTCTTGACTGACCCTCCCTCAGTGCAGGATTGTTCGCAGCACATAATTAAAGCTGCATTTAATTAAAGCAGAGCCGGGGGCCGGAGTACAAAAATAAATGTAGGATATTTTGTTACTGGCATGCCACTCCAGCACAAAAATGTTTCAAGCCATTGTACTGCATTTGCAGGGCTGGAGAAAACTCAGGACTTCGTAAATGTGAGGAACTAGTGTGGCACTTTGCTGGTCCAGTTTCATCTTTGGATGAAGTCGCCTCAGGAAGAGTGAGGGGATTATTAAAAAGCAGCAGCAGAATGACTCTTTTACCCTTAAAGGGGCTGCGCCTATTGAAGTCTGTAGTTTCCTTGCACAAGCATCCGTTACCCTTTCAGGAAAGATGCGTTTTCTGATGTTTCCTCTGAGACTCCTTCCTGCCAGGCTTCAAAATCTAGGGATTGTTTATTGTTTATAATCACTTGATATACCGCCTCCCATTACATCGAGGCGGTTTACAATAAAACTATAAAATACATAAAATGGTTAAAAAAGAAAAGGAAAATAACAATAAAATAATTTTAGAAAGCTTCTTTTGTATGGAGAGGAGGAATAGCCAAACAATTAAAGCAGTGGGCTGAAAGCCAGGGTTCAAATCCCACAGATGCTTCTTGCAATTATGGGTAAGTCACTTAACCCTCCAATATTTCAGGTACAAACTTAAGGCACCTTTTACTAAAGCCCTCTAGGTGGTTAATGTGCATTTTAGCTTCCACTCACTGTCCACAGTGACACCTAAGCTGTGGGAATGACATGAGTTAATTGGCCATCATGCACTAGGGTGGCGATTGAGTTGGTTAGGGGTGGAGTGTGGGAACTGAGAGCACATTGCCATTAACATGAGAACAATTAGCACAAATGCATCTAACGATATCTCAGTGGGTATCATTAGGTGCATCCATGTTAATCGCGCCGCACATTAGTGTTGCATCAAGGCATTAACTGCTGGGAACATTCTGGGAACACCCCAACAGTTGCCGCAGAAGCTTTGCACTTATCACGAGTTAAAAATACACATTAGGTGCACAGACAAAGCAGGATTTAGTGAAAGGATCCCTTTGATTCTAAATCCTCCAGGGACAGGAAAGTACCTGTCATACCTGAATATAACTCACCTTGAGCTACCACTTACTGAAAAAGGCATGAGCTAAATCCAGCTCCTCTTCCCATGTATAAAGCACTGATTAAATTGCCTAGGAGTATGTGCTGCTAAAACATAGCCCATACCTTTTATATGGAGCGAACACAGGCATTTTCAGGATAGAAGTTAGGCAGGTCTGGGGCAGAGCTGCAAGCTACATGCGATATCTGCACAGATGTAGGAAAATCATTTGCATCTGCTTCCAAACAAGTGCCAATGTCTGTACCTAGGTCTCAGTGTCTATTTTTGGATTTTGTACTGGTTAGGCAAGAGCAATAGGGTATCACTCCAGCCCTGAAGAGCCAGGATTTAAGTAAAGGGAGTTTGAAGGGAAAAGATACCAGGGGAAGCCCCAGAGGCACCTGATGTTCCACAAACTTGGATGGGGGCAATGTTTAAAGTGCATTCTTTTAGGGGGCTGCTCGGGACAGGAGATTAGATTTGGGAAAGGTAGGGCAATGATGGACCATATCTATTTTTTAATCGAATAAATGTTCTGAGAGTCAGTCTACTATGGGGTTGCATGTTTCTTTAAATCTTGCAGCCCAGGTGGTGAGCATGCAATGTCATGATGGAGAATACACAATTGGTCATGGCGAAGTGAGGAAAATTTCCAGAGGATTTATTAAACTGAAGATCGGCACTACAGTAAACCTTGAGGGAATTTTTAAAGAACAATGTGAAAGGAATGCTTTTTTATCATAAGTTAGTAATCTGGCTCCTAAATGAGTAATTAAACAGGAATCCATAATTAATGCACTTACAGGACTTATATATTGGCATCTATATTCTCCTAACGCTGACATTACCAATAATAGATACAAATATAGGTCTATTTTCCTCATTTCAATGCTCTGGCCATGCACCCTGAGTACCCCTGATGCTAGAAGCTCAGAGGGTCCGTCAGGAGCTGTAGGCTTCCTTGGTCACTCCCACACCGCTCTTTCAAATAATAACATCCATCCATCTATGGTTTTGTTTTAGGACGGCAGAACATTCTTTTATAAGGCTTAAAATGCAATGATGAAACCACCTAAGCAAATCCTAAATTCTTTTTCACGTTTATATCTAGCGTTTTATTGAATAAGGCGTCTGTTTTCTCAGTCATTCTGGACATCAGTGGAAAGTCGCTCGATGAAGCATAAAAATGGTGATCCATCAGGTCAGGAGGCACGCATGTATCAAACTGCAAAATGAAGTTTTACAACTAAGGCCAGAATTAAAGGCATTATAAGGATGGTGGGATTTTGCTCTTATTTATTTATTTAACAAGGTATATACCGCATCTTCTGGAGATCAGTTGCGGTTTACAATAAACAACAATCAACAAAGCAGGAGCTTGGTTTTACATGGAACATCTTGTAACAGTAAAAATATATCAGCTAACAGCATATGTTAATACAAAACAAAACATTATAAACTATATACAATTACAAGTTTGTGGGAACTTTAGAATTGAATCACGGTAAAGAGATGGCTGAGGGGAGACATGACAGAAGTCTATAAATTAATGAACGGAGTGGAATGGGTAAACGTAGATCGATTGTTTACCTTATCAGAATATAGAAAGACTAGGGGACATGCAATGAAGCTACAGGGTAAACTATTTAAGACTAATAAAAGAAAATATTTTTTCACTCAACGTGTAATCAAACTCTGGAATTTGTTACCGGAGGATGTAGTAAAGGCTGTTAGTGTAGCTGGGTTTAAAAAAGGTTTGGACAAGTTCCTGGAGGAAAGGTCCATAAACCATTATTAAGAAGTGACCGAAGATATCAATGCTTGACCCAGTACAAGCATTGTGGAACTTGTGTCTCTTGGGGAAACCGCTAGGTACATATGACCTAGATTGGCCACTGTTGGAAACAGAATACTGGGCTTGATGGACCTTGGTCTGACCCAGTATGGCATATCTTATGTTCTTATGTTCTTATGGTACATTTTAGCTCGGTATATTATCTGTTTAAGTTGTTGGAATTAATTTGACTCAGTCAGGTATCTTTTTAGCCTTTATCTGAGTTGATCGGGGGATTATCTATGTTGCTGTAGTGCATGGAAAATAGATAGGTTTTCAGTTTTTTACGGAATTCCATAATCTCAGTTAAAGTTCGTAGGTCCTCTTGAAGTTAGTTTTGCTCATCTATAGCAAAAGCACTTGAAGTCTTTATTTTATTCATAGTACAAACACTTCACAGTCAATAGCATGTCTCACACCCCCACTACCCCACCACAGAACAGGGACAGCACAGGCAGCAGCAGTGCAAACCTTTCTCACACACACACTGCCTAGGATTACCAAATGTCCCTGATTTTCAGGGGTTGTCCCCAACTCCCACCTGTTTGGCAGCCTTCTGCCCCATTTCCCACAATAGAGAAAGAGGAGGTAGAAAAAAAGTTTATTTTCAATGTAGTGACTGAAATATGTCCGTGTTTAGAAATTGCATCCATTATTTTTATACTTTGCACAGTACTGGGGGAAATGCATCCCTGTTTCTATTTCTCTGTTGATTTGTCTGCCTGGAAGTGATATTGTTGCTGTCATGAGATGGATGGGGTGGGGGTGGGGGGGGGGGCAAGGTAACCTCTCTTCCCTTCTCCATGCATTGTTGCTCAAATGTGGAAATAAGGTGTTCCTCTTCCTGCCCCCCACTTCAGATAAGTGTTCTCGATTTGCCTGCAAAAAAATCTGTAACCTTAATAAAGATTTTCATTTTGTAACACTACATCTGAGCTTGAAGTGGCTTATTGACAAAAAAACTATGCCAATGGTCTTGACCACTGACATCATCGGCTCTACCTCCCTGGTAAGTCCGGATGTCTTTTTCCTCCTTTGCTCAATCTCCTGGGGACTGCTTTGTAATTTGGTAGCTCTTTAAAATGGCGCCCAACATGGGGCCTGACAGCAGGGCTGGTGCAACTCAGCAAAGTAAGAATGGCAAGGGAGGGCGCTGATTTTTTTTTGGGTGGGGGGACACTAAAATGCTGAAAAATAAAAAAGGAGGAAATTAAAAATTAAAAAAAGAGAAAACTAAAATGGCAAAAAGTGAAAGAAACATGAAAATCTAAGGTGTCCTCAAAAACAGCATGGCTGTACCATGGGTCATTGGCTAATAAGGAAGGAGGGCACTTATTTATAGGTTGCAGGGGAGGGAGGGGGGTGGAAGGCGCGCCAGAAACCCTACACTAGCCCTGCCTGAAGGCATAGGAGACACTGCCACAAGTGTTCCTGAGGGGAAGAGACATTTTCTGAAGCTACTGAACTTTTGTGAGCATTTGAGTAGTTACAATTATTTGTAATGGAGCCAAGATGGCCCCAAGCAGTCCCCAGAGGGCTGAACAAAGTTAAAAAAAAGACATCCAGACTTACCAGGGGGTAGAGCTGATGATGTCAGTGGTCAAAGAACCAGAAGGCCTTGCAAGAAGAGGGAAATGTATCTGCCTGTGTCCTTGGAGGTGATGCAGTCTGCAGCAGCAGAGGGAAGAAGTTACCAGGCTGGGAAATTAACCCTTTCACCAACTCCACAGGAGGCAGCAGTGACAGAGACCAGTGAGCAGCCCCCTCCCCCCCCCCCCCCCCCCAGCTGTTGCTGTTGCAGGAGCCGGAAGGAAAGCAACTAGGGGCGAGTAAGAAAGCCTGGAAGCAGTGGAGACAGAGCCGAGACAGAATGGATCGACTCTTAAAAAGCCACATCCCCTTTGCCCTGCAGTACCAAGAACAGCCTTCCTGAGCCAGAGCTCCCCATCCACACTGACGTTTGAGGCTGGATGAATGCCCCAGACATTTGAGGGTCCCATGAAGTGTCCCCCAAGATCCCTTCAAGAAGTCAAAATGAAAGAAGGAAAACATTCAAAATCCCTCAAAAACAGAAAAGAGTGTGTCACTAGTGTTACTGTCGACCATTTAAAATTAGTTTATATCAAGGCTGAGGCAATGCCATCTGGTGGCTGCAACTTGCCAATGACTTATTTTTCTTTATAAAACTTACATCCTGCCTATCCATTGTCCCTAGATGGGTTAAAAGACAACCTTCATAATAAATAGCAAAAATAAAACGACATCACCAAATTATACGTAAGACAAAGTCTTGAAGCTTTCCAAGAGGAGATCCTATTTAATATAATACCTTTAAGTTTAATCCGAGCTTCTTTCACAGGTATTGGGAAAGCATGTGTTGGAGATAGGAGGCTGCCGTTCCTTACCCAAAAGAACATCTACAGTTGAACTCATGCCTTTCTCAGAAGCTCAAGGTGAGTTACATTCAGGTGTGGTTGTTGTTAAGTACCATCAAGTTGATGCTCACTCATTGTAACCCCCTGGATAGTTCTCCTAAAATGTGTTTGGTCTTCAGTAAGGCAGCTAATCATTGAAAGCTGTTATTATTCTGTCAATCCATTACATTGCTGGCCTTTCTCTTGCTGTATTGACCTTCAACCTTTCCAAGCATGATGCTTTTTTCTAAGGATCCCTCTCTTCTCATGATGTGTCCAAAGTACTTTCAGGTACAGTAGGTATTTTCCTTTCCCCAGAGGGCTTACAATCTAAGCTTGTACCTGAGACAATGGATGACGGTTAAGATCACAAGGAGTGGGCGTGGAATTTGAACTCTGGCTTTCCTAGCTCTCAGCCCACTGCTCTAATCATTAGGCCACTCCTCTCAGTGATGTATTGCCCATACTCTCATGGCGTGGAGGAACAGCCCAGTAGTTACTGCAGTGAGATGGGAATTCAAATCCTAATGACATGTCTTGGGCAAGTCACTTATCCCTCTTTTGCTTCAGGGACAAACTTAATTTGTAAGACCTTCGGGGACAGGGAAGTACTCGTACTGTACCTGAAAGTGACTCACCTTGAATTTCTATTAGAAAAGTGTGAGCTAAATATATAAATAAATATATATGAATGTTGAAGGTGTGGGGCTCACCCCATGGCCCAGAGGTATTGGCAGTGTATCCGACCACCAGATGTGACCTCTAGCATTTGCTTTCCATTTCTGAGGCATGCTGCTGTGGATCCCCCTCCCCATGCAGATGTCACATGTGTGTCTTGCGCTAGTGGGCATCCCTCCCACATGAATCTCTCACTTAGTCGTGGAGGGTTTATTGGATATACTGCTGTGTGTGTGTTACGGAGAGTCTGTTGGCGATCAGAACTCCTGTATATACTTCATGGCTTTTCTAAGGGCAATGCCATCCTATTCTATCCAAGCAGGAGGATATGACAGGACAGCATTGAGTGTTTGAGTGTATCGGTGTTGTTATAAGTATGTGTAGGTTTGTTTTGTGGACAATATGTCAGGCTCCATCTCTGGAAAACCAGGTTAAAAACTCACTTCTTTGAGACTGCTTTTGGATCCTGATCCCCCTCGTCTCCTGTTCCCCTCCTATGTGTTTCCTTACCATTCCCCTGGATATATTTCTAATCCCCAGATGTGTCGTCTGTCTTGACTAGACTGTAAGCTCTTAGGAGCTGTATAGGTGATCACAGGTCTCCCAGCCTCCAACCACTACCAGCCTTTTACTCCTTTTCCCTGGTTCCTGGGATCCAGACTAGCACCATGGATATTCTACCACAGAGTTCCATGGTCACAGGGCAGTCCCTGACTTCCTTATCCTTTATATCTTTGGCATCAAGGGTGCCACCCTCACAGGATCTTCACCTCTCTTCTCCCAGTCGGTTTCTTGGGAGGCAGGATGGAAGGTAGCAGCTTCCCTCCTCATTCAAGAAATGTTTTTCCTTCATCCTGGCACCTCAGGGCCCTCCACTAATAAGGCCTAAAGCTACGAGCTGCAATCAGCCTCGTTCTTCCAAAGACCTTGTTCCTCCAAACTCCTGACCTTAAATAACCTGAGGAATCCACTTAACTCCTCAGCTGGATGCATCCCAGCTTGGGTAACCAGATAGAAAAATCCTAAGCATTTATCCCTCTTTGCAGATTACAGGGCAGCCTACCCCCTGCATGGGCACATAAAGATACTCATAACCTTTATTATAAGGGGCTATGGGGGATAGTTACTAAGGTGCCTAACATTATTGTGTACAACTAGGTCCCACTGAATAACATGGAACTTG
Source organism: Ichthyophis bannanicus (assembly GCA_033557465.1). NCBI lineage: Eukaryota > Metazoa > Chordata > Amphibia > Gymnophiona > Ichthyophiidae > Ichthyophis > Ichthyophis bannanicus. The sequence continues at coordinate 733,515,954 of CM066033.1, read as the reverse complement.
TGCTAAAATAACGCATATTAATTTTGAATTAACACATGTTAACGTTAGTACACCTTAGAAACTAACCCCCTTAATGACAACCAGAGTCACACTAAAATTGTAATTTGCACATGTAAATCAGCTTTTTATACATGCAAATGGCACATGGCTCTTCTGAAATAGACTCCCAACCGTTTGGCAGCACCCAAGCTTGCTTAGACCAATGATTCAGAGCACAGCAAAGCAGGAGGAAGCCTTCAAAAACCCTCAGATACACAGAGGCCATAAATGAAGGGTCTGACAGGCTGGTGGCTGTCAGTGTTGACTGATAACCGTGTAAAGGTTTGGGGGTGTGCCACTGTGGTTTTGAGCAGCACTGAGTTTCTGCAGTATCAGGTCACTCGGAAAAGGCAAGGGCTTTTTTTTTCCCGTCACCTGAAGGCATACAGAACACGTACAGCACATCTCAGCAATGGTTGCTGCAGCAACAGAGGCTAAATTTAGATCAGGTCAGAATCTTGGGTCAGAGAGAACTGGCTCACCTTGGCGAGCTCACTGTAGAAGTCCTGCCAGGTACAGCAGCAGAGATGCAATGCCAGGGCAGGCTGCTCGATGAAGCGTGATAGGTGCAGCACAAAAACCAACACGGCTCTCCTCAGTAGGAAAGCAAGCGTCAGAGCTGGAGTTCAGGAAGAATCTAGCCACATTCTTTGTGTGTCAGGGAGCAGCCGCACAGGGCCTCTCTGTTTATCTGTGCCCATTCTGCTCTCATCAAGAAGGCAATCATGCATATCCTATCTCTCTGCTCCTTCCCGTCTGGCTCGCATTGAGAAGCCATCAAGCATGGTCTCTCTCCTTGCTCTGTCTCACCTGATTGTCATCTATTTTTCATTTTTTTGTGTGTGTAATTGCATTCATCGTTTTTGTTGCTTTCATTCATTTTGATTCACTTTAATTAATTGTATGGAAGAGTAGCCTAGTGGTTAGAGCAACTGCCTAGTACCCAGACAATCAAGGGTTCAGTTCCCACTGGCACTTCTTGTGACTTTGGGCAAGTCACTTTACCCTCCATTGCCTTGGAAGAAAAGGCTGGCAATCTACTTCTGGTGATAAATTGCCAAAAAAAAACCAGAGGTAGCTGGGTCACTATGAATCAACACTGACTTGATGGTGCAAAAAAAATTAATTGTATAATCTGGGTTTTTTTTAAATTTTATTTTTACAAATTTTCAAAAATAAATTACAAGTAATACATACTTGCATATGTAATGGGGAAAACCCAAAGTAAATACATAATGGATAATAATTAACAGGCAAAAAAAAAAATTCACAGGGTGAACCCCACCAATAGTCCTCAATGAGAGAGAGATTCAAGAAAGCAAACAAGAAATAAAAAGGGCAAAATTCCCAAAGAAATTAACGAGTTAAGCAGTCACAAAAAATAACATACAATGAGAATACTTGCTCACTCACTCCCTACTGGTCCCCTAGCATGCAAAAAGGAAATCAATTGTGAAGGATACAAAAATACATAAGAATTACCCTGAAACTTAACCAAACATTTACATGGGTATTTCAAGAAAAATAAACCCCCCAGCTGGAGAACCCACGGACGCAGGATCAAAAACTCACTCCTGCGCCGACGAGTTTCCCGGGCCAGGTCAGGAAAAATCCGGACCAGACAACCCTTAAACAGAACATTCCTCTTTCTAAAAAAGAGTCTCAACAACCATTCACGATCTGAAACAAGGGCAAATGTAACCAAACAAGTTGCAGATCGAACCAAAGTTGAATCAGAGGATTCTAAAAGCTCAGAAATATTAATTACATCCAATTTCTCAGGCCGAGCCACCCCACCGGAGGACGAGACCTTCTGTTCAGTAGGAAGATAATAAATCCTAACTATAGGGGGGCAAGATTCCCCAGGAACCCCCAAAACCTCAGCTAAGTACTCTTTAAATACTTCTTTCGCAGACATAGTGGGCAAAGAAGGAAAATTAACTAAACGCAAATTTGCTAATTTAGAAAAGTTTTCTAGCTGCTCCAACCTAACTTTCGTCTGATTAGAGTCCTTAATGAATGATTCAGATAAGGATTCCAAACGATTGTTCTTCTCAGAAATTTCTGTAACCTTAGTCTTCATCAAAGAGATATCCTGCACAGACTGAGCAATGTTCGCAGAATTCAAGCCAACTTGCTCCTGGATCCCGTTAATATGAGACAGAAAAATTTCTCCCAAATGATTAATGGCTGTCCAGATTGTCTCTAGAGTAAACTGATCTGACCTCGGTAAAGAAAAGGAAATAGTAGACCCACGTAGATCACCCGGGCCAGCTCCATCAGGCCGCGGGGAGACAGGGGGGATTATGACACCTCCACTAGATGCCACAGCCAAGTTCTCATCCTCGAGCGCATGACCAGCAGGCTGTTCCAGCGAAGAGAAATCTCCCTCCGACATACTCAGCAAGCGTGGCCTCAGCAAGGCCTCAGAAGCTCCCAACTCCGGAGAACTCGTAGCCCTCGCACTAAGCCTAGATAACTCTGGACGCAATAACTTCAAGGCACGTTGTATATCCGGGGCGTAAGTTCACTGCTCGAGGGGGATGTCGAGCTACCCAGCCCCAACAACCCACCAGCCGAGCTTCCGTCCCCCAGTACCGACTGCTGCGGCTCCTGCCGCCGTACAACAAAGGAATCTAAAGGACCCGTTACAGGAGTCGAGGTTGACGGGGGTGCCTGAGGCAGCACGTCCCGCTTCACATTCCTCTTTCGGCCCATCGGAAATAAGCGAAGTCAGGAGCCAAATCTCAATAAACTGCCATCTTGGATCAGTATAATCTGTTTTAATTAGCTGTATTTCTGTTCATTGGTTCTGTATCTTATTATTTAATGTGCACTGCTTTATTGTTTTTGCAAGAGGCTGTATATCACGTGAATAAATGGAATGGAAAAGGACGACCCCTTCCCTTCCTCTTTCCAACCCTGCTTCCATCAGGGAGCCATCATGTACAGTCTCTTTCCTTTTTCTGTCGCATCAGGTTCTCATGGGAGAGGCATCACACATGAGCTTTCTCCTTCCTACATCTCCCTTGTCTCACACCAACGTAAGATCTCATGCCTTCATCCAGGTCCATGGGGGATGCCACCCAGTGCCACGTACGTTTTCTATACCAGTGTGAGGTCTTATTCAGTGCCACATCTTCACTCCATGTTGGTGTGGTCTTACGAGGATTGTGACACTTGTATGTTTCAGAGGACCAATAAAAAGATGTTAGGGTTCCTAAGATGGCAGGACCACACAGGTCCCTTGCTCAGGCACTCCCTGTTTACAGGAGATCTCACCCAGATAAGTAGAGCTGGTGGTTTGCAAAGTCAGATCTTCAAACTGCTGCAAAATTGTGCAGTTTACCAGTGAACCACAGCCAAGGATTACCATCTAGTGCCACTGGTTTTACTGTTATTGCATGAATGGTGATGTAGTTCCTGCTCATCCAGGAAAAATCGGAAGCTTATCCATGTGGATCGGCAGTCATATATTCACAAGGCCTTCCATTAACCTGTCCTGGTGGCTCACAGTCAGTCAGGTTTTCCAAGTAGGTATAATGAATATGCATTAAATAAATTTGCATACACTCCTAGTGTATGCAAATTTAGCTAATTTTGTTCCAGTTATTGCTTTTCTATGCCATCTTATCCATACAGTTTTCCTAGACAGACATCCATAACAAAGCAAAGATGCATAAATCAAAAGGATTAACATGCTAACCTCGTTAATCCTGGCGAGCCATTTTGTGCTGCTGAATATCACTCCGTAATGCCACTGCACGCCCCGATACCAACCTCGTAGCATCGAGGCATTCCAAAGCTAACCGGTCAGCAATGACATTCAGCCATTGGCTGGTTAACTTAAACTGGCTAAAGTTAGGCACAAAAAAAGACTGGCCTAACTTTCATCAGTTCAGCTATATGGGCAGCAGCTCGCTTAGCTAACACGCTAACCGGGCAAACCGCATATTCAGTGAGTGCTCGGATTTGACCTTGGCAGTGAATAACAGCCACAAAGATGATAAAAAACCACAATCAACCTAAAACTTACACATGGAGCATTTTCATGGAGAATTTTCTGCATGCAACGTAGCTTTTACACACAGAAAATGACTCTTTTATAATTGCACGGCCTGACACATCCATATGAGTACATGGGGCTACAAGATCTCATGCAAATTCATTGTGAATATTCGGAAAACCTGACTTACTGTGGGTCACACAGGCAGGTTTGGGAAGTTCTGACTTACCACAGTCATAAAAAATTAGCAGCTTCATGAAATCTCACTCTACCCCTTTTCTGGGTTATAAAATAGGATTCAGATTGGTGTTTTGTTCCTTCCATTCCAGTGCCTCAAAATCAATGCCAAGTTCAGCAGTTATCTTCCACAAAGGGTCTTCCTTCTTGCTGTGCCCGTGGATTGGAAACTGTCTGTTCCAGAAACTGCTTCAAGGATCCCGTTTCCACAGGCTCTTTTCCAGAATGGAAGAAAAGCCTGAGAGAATCAGGCCCCAAAATGACTTTGCTCAGCCAAAGAGGGTAAATATTTTCAGAGAGTTATATTTCCAGGAAATGAATCTTCTCTGTCACTTCCTCTTTTCCCGAGGATAAACATGTAAGAGGTGTTTGAGAAACCGCCATCCAGTAATTCTATAAATGATAGAATAATACAGGATATCATGTGTCAGTGCAGTTGCTTATGCAATATCCACAGCTCCTAATTATGATTCAAGACAGTGAGTGCACTGCTGCAAGGGTGAAGGGCGCGCTAGGCTCTGGATATGCCATGTGTATAGAAAAATGTGACAGAGTACTAAACTTACCAGATTTATGACAGGCAAATTTGGGATACTTCTTATCCGATGCAAGAGGGCTTTCAGGTTGGAGCAACATCGGATCGAGGAGTCATTATCCTCCTCCTCCTCCATCTACTCCAAGACAGCAAGAATATCACTTCCAAGGAGACAAATTAACAGAGAAATAGAAACAGTGATGCACTTCCCCCATCCTGAGCAAAATATAAAGGTTGTTGTTAAGTACCATTGAGTTGGTGTTGACTCATGGCGACCCTCTGGATAGCTATCCTAAATTGTGTTCGGTTTTCAATCAGGCGGCTCATTGTTGACAGACTGGTGCCTGTAGCTGCTGTTACTGTATCGATCCATCTCATTGCTGGCCTTCCTCTTTTGCGCTGACCTTCTATCTTGCCAAGCATGATGTCTTTCTCTAATGATCTCTCTCTTCGTGTGATGTGTCCAAAGTATGAAAGTCAAAGTCTTGTCATCTGAGCTTCTAAAGGAAGCTTAGGTTTGTTCTCCTTTAGTACTGACTGGTTTGTTCTTTGGGCAGTCCATGGAATACAAAGTATTTGTTGCCAGCACCATAATTCAAAGGTATCAATTTTCTTCCTGTTTATCTTTTTCACTGTCCAAATTTCGCATCCATATGATGTTATTGAAAATACCATGGCTTAAACGAGTCGAATCTTTGTATGGAGAGAAACATCTCTGCTCTTGAGAATGTTATCTAGGTCCTTCATAGCCATTCTGCCAAGAACAATGCGTCATCAGGTTTCTTGACTGCTTTCTGCTTCTTTATCGCTAGTTGATCCAAGTAGGTTAAAGTTGTCCACGATTTCAATTTCTTCCCCATCAACAATGAACTTATTGATTTTGCCAGTTATCATGATCATGGTCTTCTTTACATTAAGGTGTAGGCCCATTTTAAGACTATGTTCCTTGATCGTGAGAAGCAAATATTTTTGATTATCTTCACTTTCAGCCAGTAATGTGGTATCATCAGCATAGCAAAGGTTGTTGATGAGTAATGGATGTAAATTCTAAAAACTGACATAGTCCAATCATTAAATTGAAAATAAATATTTTTTCTACCTTTGCTGTCTGGCATTTTATTTTTTTAATCATCTCCCTCCCAATCTCTGGTTTCTGCTCTCTTCTGTCTTCTCTTAATGCTGTTGCAGTGGCAGAAATTCCACCCAAGCAGCCCCTACAATGTGTGTGTGGGAGGGAGGGGAGATGGGCAGGAAGGGGACGAGAGCATGGCAACTTTCTTTTTGATTTGTTTGCCACATCACCTCTACTCCAGGCCTAGTGGCTGTTACCTCCTGAGCTAAAGTCTCACAATAACAGTCACACTGCGAGACTTTGGTCCAGGAGGAACACCTGCAGGGCCTGCAGTGGAGGCAAATTAAATTACATTTGCTGCACGGGGGGAGGGGGGAACCACAATGGGAGGTTGCCATGGGAAGGCAACAATGGAGGCCCCTCAGCAAAACTTTGCATGGGGGCCCTTCATTAGAACTTTTGCCACTGCCATTTGCCATTTTTTTCACTCTTCTTTTCTTCACTTCATCCCTACATCTGTCTCTTACATGGACCTTTCATTTTCAGCTTTCTTCCACTTAGTTTTCTGCTTCTCTGTTCACTCAGATTTTACCCCTCCTCCCTCTTTTTTTACCGCATCAATCTACAACTTTCCAATCTCCCTCAACCAAGCCCCTCTCATTCACCAACTCTTTCTCTCCATTCCCAACCTCTTACTAACGCCATCTCTCTCTGTTCCCATATCCAGTATCTCACACTCTCCTTCCATCCCCCCTACTCTATGTCTAGCATTTTCTCTTATCTTACCTTTCCCACCCTGCAGTCCAACATCTTCCTTTCCTGTCCCTACTCCCTCTGTCCATCATCCTTCCCCTTCTTTTCCCTTCTCCTTGCTCCATGTCCAGCATGTCCCCTTCTCCTCTCTTTCCCCCTCCAGGTAATGCAGCATCTCCCCTTCTCTTCCTCCCTCCACTTTCCGATGTCTTGCATCTACCCCTCACCATGTCTAGCATGCTATGTCCCCTTCTCTTCCTCTGTCCCCAAGATATCCAACATCTCCCCTTCTCTTCTCCCCCCCAAATATTCAGCAAATCCCCTTCCTTTTCCTTCCTATCCCCCTTCCCTTCTCAACTTCTCAAGTCCAGCATCTCCCTTTCCCTTAAATTCCTTACCCCCCCCCCAGCTGTATCCAGCATCTTCTCCCCCTTTTGTTCCCCTTTATAAGTCTGATAATCTTATACTGTAGTATAGGTACGTGTTGGAATTACAGTTGCCAACAAAATCTAGCTCCTAAGGAACAGGCTAGTCAAGTTCTAGCTTTGAACCCCATTGTATCTAAAGTCCTGCCTTTCTGAGAGAAGCTGAATGAAGTCATGGATGGCTGAGCTAGTTCAGCTGAATACTTGGAACGAGAGATGAATATCCAGCTACAGATGATGCCAGTTTCCTGCTCTAATAAGACAACTATGAAGAAGTGACAGGAAAGTCACATATTAGGGTCTATTGCATGGGAATGAAACTGGGAGACTAAATGAGCCTTACAGTATGATCCTTATCTGCCCCCATATCCTACATTTCTAAGAGAGTTTTACCCCCTTCCTTAGGTCACTACAGAACGGGTGGGGATGAAGCTGCCTGGATACCCAAATACATTATACCTTATATTAAAGTGGCGGTAATTGCTTCCAGAGTTGTAAATGTGGCGCAGTGGGAAGAGGGGAAGTGATTGAAGAGAGCTGAGAAGCAGGATTTACAGATATAAAAGGATCGTGTCTGCTAATGGATGAAGAAGCCTGTAGCCTCATTCATTCCTTTGTGCCTGAATCAATGTTGACAAGCAGGGTTGAATCAGGAAGACAACTGGGTGGTTCCCAATCTCAGGGTTGTTCTGTTCTTGAGAGAATTGTCCCAGTTTCTGCTCCCATAATTTGTGTGTGCATTTGTCATTTTAGTTTGAGCTGAGTGTAGGCTTGAAAGGTAGGCAAGCATCCTTCTGTTAGGATCATATCATTCCTGCTCCTAGAGGTGAGATGTTGTATGTGACCCATTCCCTCCAATCTCCTTGATACTTGCCTGGCTTATGCCTCAGCACAATCTTTGACTCTCTTGGTCCACTGCAGAGCTCCTAGCCTTTTGGGTAATTCTCTGAACTTTCCCCTCTAGTGTAGAGATCTCCATCTTGGGGCACAGACCGCAAGGCTCCACAGCCTCTTTCTCCCTCTCCATCCCCCTGAAATCCCAACATCTTTTCACAGTTCAGCCCCATACATTCAGCGGCTCAGCATTCAATTCCCAACATCCAACCCAGCCACAGCTACCAGCATCCAGATATTCATTTAATGCACCTGTCAGCAATTGTTCACCTGAACACAAGAACATAAAAACATAAGATATGCCATATTTGTTTAGACCAAAGGTCCATCAAGTCCAATATCCTGTTTCCATCAGTGTCCAATCCCGGTCACAAGTACCTGACAGGTTCCCAAAAGGTAGACAGAATCCATCCTGCTTGCCCTAGGAATAAGCAGTGGATTTCTCCCAGTCCACTCTAATAATGTTTATGGATCGTTTCCTCCAGGAACTTGTCCAAACCTCTCTTAAACTCAGCTACGCTAACAGTTTTACTACATCCTCTGGTAACAAATTCCAGAATTTAATGATGTGTTAAGTGAAAAATATTTTCTCCGATTATTCTTAAATGTGCTACATTATAGCTTCATTGCTTGTCCCCTAGTTAAAAAGAATGTAAAGGCGAGGTGGCGTCTTCCACTGCAGCGCTCAGTGTGAGGTGGAAAGCCAGAGCAATCCATGCTGACATTCAGAGGACCCATGGAGAATGAGCATTTTCCTTCCCAATGTTTACTCCCACATTTACCCTCTGATGGAGCAGCCTCCAGGCAACGCACTCCTCTGCGATAAGAACTGGGCGGCTTAGCCTATTTATCCAGCTCAAAAACAGGAAATTTACTTTATTCCTGGCCAGCAGGAGGAACATGCAATCTGCTCCAAGAAGAACAATGCATGACCCCTACATTCCTATGACTGGAAAATTATCATCAGTACCCAAAGCTAACCAGAACTCATGCAAAAAAGCAAACTACTACTGGGCTTTACTGGAGCACTGCGGAAGGGGTCTGGCACAGGGTTACAGAGCTTCCCTCATTCAGGGACACTGTATTAGAGGGCATGTCTCTTCTAGCGGCCTAGGGATATGTAGCCAGTAACTTCCATGAGCGATAAAGAACTCTTGATCTCTAAATCTGAGGAATGCAAAGATTTGCAGCCCTCTGAACACCGGGGTACGCAGTATGATGCAAACAGTAGAAATGTTCCTGTATAGAAGAACTGACAGGGAGTGCTTAACTTTTCTTTTTTTCTTTTTTTGATGAACTTCTAAATTGTGTAATAGGTATGGGAAAGGACCCTAGTTGTGCTTCAATCCCCTGGGCCCCAGGTGGAAATTCGTCTTCAGGAGTCACAAACAGGTCTAGTTTTAGGACTAACAACTAGTACAAAACAATGCAGCCCGCATAATATCTGGATCAACAAGACATGAACACATCACACCTATTCTGAAAGACTTACACTGGCTCCCAATCAGTTCACGCATCAAATACAAAACAATCATAAACATATTTAAGATCAAACAACACACTTCAGCTAACAGCCTGCACACCCTCATACAACCAGACACCAGCACACGCCCAAGAAGAAAAGGAACCTCCAACCGAGTCAGCACCCCAAGAGACTTCAGAAACACACGCAAGGACACCACAGAAAGAACACTCTCCCTGGCTGCACCTACAATCTGGAACAACCTCCCAGACGATCTGAGATCAACGACGGACCTCAAAGACTTTCGCAAACAGCTGAAGACAACGCTGTTCATAGAACACTATGGACACGTCACATGATCTAACTACCAGGAACAACCAACATACCTCCCTCCGACCCACTGAAAAGAGAATGTATAACGGCACATGATGTTTCTTAACTCTAAATGTATAAAAGAATGTACTATAAAACACGATGTATCATAGCGCACAATGTACATAGCTCAACATAATCAAACACAAAACACAACATACACACAAGTCACTATATATCCTTCACTGCATGAAAAACACTATCAACCCTTTTGATTGTTTGCTGTGAAACCGCCTTGATTGTAAGAAAAAGCGGTATAGAAATACAGTTAAATAAATAAATAAATAAATAAATGTGCCATGTGATATAGCGGAAGGGCTGTCGGGTAAGGTTTGCCTCTTTGCAGATGATACCAAAATCTTCAATAGAGTAGACACCCAGGAAGGTGTAGATAACATGAGGAGGGATCTAGCTAAGCTTGAAGAATGGTCTAGAATTTGGCAGCTGGGATTTAATGTTAAAAAATGTAAGGTCATGCATTTGGGCTGCAGCAATCCAAGGGAGCAATACAGTATAGGAGGTGAAGTACTTTTGTCCACTAAAGAAGAGCGGGACCTAGGCGTGGTTGTATCTGATGATCTTAAAGTAGCTAAACAGGTAGAAAAGGCGATGGCGAAAGCTAGAAGGATGCTTGGGTGCATACGGAGAGGAATGGCTAGCAGAAAAAAGGAGGTGATAATGCCTCTGTATAAGTCTTTGGTGCGACCTCATTTAGAGTATGGTGTGCAATTCTGGAGACCGCACCTTCAAAAGGATGTGAACAGGATGGAGTCGGTGCAGAGGGTTGCTACTAAAATGATTAATGGGCTTAATTAGCATATGAGGACAGACTTAAGGATCTTAATATGTACACCTTAGAGGAAAGGCGGGATAGAGGTGATATGATTGAGATGTTTAAATACAGTCAAACCTCGGTTTTCATGATTAATCCGTTCGAAAAAGTCTGACTAAAACCGAAACGTATGAAAACTGAAGCAATATTTCCCATAAGAAATAATGTAAATCCAATTAATCCGTTCCAGACACCCAAAAATATTCACAAAAAATACATTTTATAGAGAATAACTATATTTTTACATACAGAAAACAATGAGAAATAAATATAAATGACTAATGAAATGGATAAATGAACATTTAACATCACTGAAAGCAAGCTAAGTACAGTACTGTACAGTACAGTATGTTAACATCTGGCCTTAGCCACCCCTGACAAGCTGCTGTGCCCAGCTCTCTTCGGAATCACATTGAATTCAGTCCATTAAAATACCTTTACATTATCTGCTCAATGCTTCAGAATGGCAGAAAATCTTAATGATATAGCTTCAGACGTACCCTGCAAGAGAAAGAACTGCCTCCCACATTCATGCAACATCTCCTGCTTACGTTGACAGCTTTTCTTCCCTGCTACCGGGACAAAATCTCAGTCAAAAGACGTTGAAAACCGAAGCAATGCATGAAAACCGGGACAAAATCTCAGTCAGAAAAGACGTTGAAAACCGAAGCGTATGAAAACCGGGGCAAATGAAAACCGAGGTTTGACTGTACCTCCGTTGCATAAATGTTCAGGGAGAGAGCCTCTTTCAATTGAAAGCAAGTTCTGCTACGAGGGGACATGGGATGAGGGTGAAGGGAGATAGATTCAGGAGTGATATGCGGAAATATTTCTTTACAGAAAGAGTAGTGGATCCATGGAATAGTCTCCCAGTGGAGGTGGTAGAGATGAGGATAGTAACTGAATTCAAAAAACCATGGGACCAACACAGAGGATCTCTAAAGGTAAAAAGTGGACTGTTGTAGTTGTTGTTATGGAAGGACAGACTGGATAGGCCATGTGGTCTTTTTCTGTCGTCATGTTTCTATGTTTCTATGTTAAGTAGCTCTGCGTTTTAGCCGCAGTGTATGCAGATACATTTGCCAAATGTTCCTTGCGGCTGCTTAGAAAATCAGACTGGCTCTCAAGGACAGGGACTGGTCTGCTCTGCTCCAGGCCACACTGCAGAGACATGGAAATAAACAAATAGAGAGGAAGGCCGGTGCTCCCTTTTCTGCTGCCTTGTGCGAATAATTAATGTGCTGCCCCCACCCCCATGAATTCTAAAGGATCCCTTCACAAGTTTTGCTTTTGTCCCAACAATAACTTTAATGTCTGAATACCTTTTACATGTGCATTGAGGTTTGAGAAAGAGTACCAGATCTCTACACAATTTTGTGCCAATGACAACTGCCAAGTACATTATGAAGTATGCCAAAATCCTGCAAAGGTCAGACAGTATGGTGAACCTGCCATACCATAACAGCACTGCCAGTACTCACACAGCACTAACCCTACCTATAAATAGGCAAGACTACAAACATGATATTAGGCCCTAGAACAGCAGTGCACCTACTACAGGGAAAACGGAACAAGTGGGAATGCTACAGATTTCTAGAAGGAAACTACAAGTTAACAGAATACTGCACCTCAGTCACATAAGCAAAATACAGAAGTGAATACAGAAAAGGGACCACAAATTAGAAACAGAAATAGGCACACAAAAAATTTACTGAAAACCTTAAGAAGTGAGACTCTAGTACAACACTGGAGGAATAGAAACAAATGCATTTCCTCCCGTATTGTGCAAAATGCAAAGACATAAGAGATGTACATTTCCCAAAGCTGGCAAATTCCAATTAATTAATTCAAACTAAAATATTTTTTCTCCCTCTTTTGCCTGGGTATTTTATTTTTCCAGTTGTGTTGGTCCAAGTCTCTTTTTTCTGCTTTCCTTTATTTATTTCTTTTGCTAACATTCTAGAATCTACTGTCCATTTGCCATTTTTTCTGTTTACTTCTGTCTTAGTCCATTCCTCCTTTATGTATTTCTTTGGCATTTATTTTTTTCCTACTGTAAAGTGGAGAAGAACTACTAATAAAATGACTGTTGAAGATATCCTTGGTGTGGTCGTGGTTCTTCTCCGCTTTACAGTTGGACTTTGTCTTCTTGCGGAGAATATATCCTCTCTTTGTTTGATTAATTTTTTTTCCTTTCAGCTCTTCTCTCCATTTCTTTCTTTTCTGCCTATCTATTCAAAATATGCACTCTTTCTCACCTTCCAAACCTCAATTTCTTTTTACCTGTCCATTTCCTTTTCTCATCTTTTACTCAACCCATGTTCCTCTCTCTCTAGCCGTCCCATTCCCCCTCTCTCACACTCTTTCCTTTCTAAGCCTCGTATTCCTTTCTGTTTTTTTACCAATTTCCTTACCTCTTTCCACTTCCCTTCTCTGTACTTATTCCCTTCCCAGCCCTCACCTGCTTTTTTTCTGCTCCCATCCCCTCACCAGCCCGGTCTGCTTCCCTGTCATTTTCTCCAGTCCCTTTCTTTTTTTCTCTTATTCCACCCAGTCTCTGACTTCCACTTTTAACCACTTCCCCAGCTTTCTGTCCTCCTCTCACTCATTTCCTTGTTAAGCTCCCTATGACCTCTCCCATGTGGTTCCACCATGCCCAACTTCTCCGTCCTCTCTCTCCCCTCCCCCTATGGTCCAGCATCTTCCCTCTCTCATCCTCCATGGTTCAGCATCCCCCCTTTTCTCTTTCTACTTCCCCTCCCCCAACAATCCAGCATCATCGCCCCCTATAATCCAGCATATCTGCTTCCTCCCTTTCCTGCTCCCTCCTCCATAGCCCAGAAACTCTTCTCCCCTCCTCCCACAGCCTAGAATATCCCCTCTAATCTTCCTTCCCCTTCCCCAGTCACAGTTTACATCTCTCCCTTTCCTTCGCACATCCCACCCCCCTCCCCCAACAGTCAAGCAGCATCTCCTCTCTCCTTCCTCACAGTCCAGCATCTCCCACGCCCCCTTTTTCTTCCCCTCCCTCACAGTCCTACATATCCCATCCGTGTCCTGCAATCCAGCATCTCTTCTTTCTCCTTCCTTCCTACAGTACAGCGGCCCTTCCTTGCCCTAGCTCCAGAATCTAGCATCTCCCCTTCCATCCTCCTAACAATCTATATCTCCCTCTCTCCTTTCTTCCCACCCTCCCACAGTTCAGATCTCCCCCTCCCCCCCCCCCACAGTCCAGCATTCTCCCTCCCTTCCCCTCCCCCAATCCAGCATTTCTCCTCTGCCCTTCCTTTTGCCTCCCTGACCACAGTCGAGCATCTCCTGTTACACAACAGCTTGGCAGGAGGAGCCAGGACCCGTTTAGTGGCCAACCCAGGTGGCTCTGATGGAGTTGCGGAATGAGGAGCTAAGACAGTGACGAAACCCTGTTTTTCCTCTTTTTTTATCTTCAATGACTTGTGCTGCAGCCTTCCACAGATCACAGCATCTAAGCGACTTAATAAGACTTCTGGTGTGAGGGGGCAAAGTCCACACAAGAGCCATGCATCAGAAGTGAGGTAATTAATAAACACTGCCTGCAGCCGCTTAGCAAGCAAATGAAAAATGCCTGGGTTTATTCCATCACTCCTGGCGACGTCGTCACTCCTCCTCCTGCCTCTTCAGAACTGCTGCCTTGGGAAGGATCACTACTGATGGGAAAAAACCCAAACCAAGACCAAGTTACTGCCACTACTCTTGCTTGCCCTGTTACTCTTACTTTTTCCCTTTCTGCATTGCCCTGGGAAGAATCGTTGATATGTTCCTATTACGGGCAAAATGCCGAATTTGTGCTGCTTCTCTTAATTGTACCATTGTTGTTCGTCCTCCTTCACTTGCTGCCGCTGCCCCCTCCAAACTACCGTGCTGTGCAAATGCACAGCTTGCATAGTGGGTTGCACCGGCCCTAGTAGAGAGACACAGAGGGCCGAAAAAGAAAGAGAAAAAAGGACGGTGGTGGGGGGCATATGGAACAGACAGACCCACAGCAAACAGAGAACAAGGGACCACAAAGAGGAAGCAGAAATATGCACTCAAATCTTGAACTGGAAACCCTAAGAAGTCACACTCTCTGCAGTGCTGCACAAGAGAAATACAAACAGAGGTGCATTTGTTTCTATAATGTATAACTCACAAAGATATCAGCAATGCACTTTTCCCAAAGCTGATGGAGAAAATGACAGGCTTTCTGCAGAAGAATCAGCGGGCAAAACTCAGTATAATCTTGGGGGAAATGGGAGAAACAGAGGGGTTTAACCAGGGACAATATGGACCAGCACTAGAACCTGAATATTCCATGTTCTTGTTCTGAAAATGTCTACGAATTCCATTCCAAATGTATTTATTTAACAGTTTTTATATACCACTTTTCCTAAGACCAAGGCAGTTTACACTTAACTCTAACTTTAACATTACATGGTGTGGTAACGGTAAACCATGATAACAGGATCAGGGAGAGGAGTACGTTCAACAACAACTCATTATAAAATAATTAGGAAGTATAATATAATACATGATAACAGGGTCAGGGAGAGGATTACGTTCAACAGCAGCCTATTATAAAATAATTAGAAAATATAATATAATAGAATGAAAACTGAGAACAGGGACAATATGTCATGCCAATAAAGTTTCCTGAATCTAAGGGAAAGACAGAGGATAAAGAGATATGGAGAAAAGAAGGAAGGATGGTCTGGAAGATTTACCAATAGGCATCTGCAGCCCTGCCACCATAAGCAGGAAAAGGAGGTAAGCTCCAAAAATCGTTCTTGTGCAGCCAAGTCATTGTGGGTGGATGTGATTTCAGAGGGGGCACAGATTTAAGGATAGCCAGGGATATAAATCTGTCATGGTCTCAGGACCGTACCAAGCTAAAAATGTGCCCTGTGCGACTTACGGATCAGGTGCCCCCTCCCTCCACCCATCCATGTGCAGTAACGCACTCTTTTTGGAGCTTCCAGTGATGATGTCGGTGCCCCCTTCAGTGTTTGTGCCCTATGTGGCCGCACCACTCGCAGAGCCCTTGGTACGGCCCTGCATGGTATGATGGGCTACAAGGAAGAAACCCAGAACATAAGAGAGAGAGAGAGAGCATGAGGTGGGAGTAAGGTAAGATAAATACCAAATGTGATGCTTTGGCTTTATATAACACCTTTTATTCAAACTGGTTTCCTTGGGCCATGCATTTTGGCTTTGTACTTTTATAAAAAGGTTTTTAGGTGTTAGTTTTCCTCTGTCTTACAATGATTACTGGTATATGTACAAAGGATCCTAGATTCTGCACTGCTTCGACACTGTCTCCAGATTCAGCCTATGCAGTAAGTTTCTAAGGGGTATGTTTACTAAACCGTCCTAATGTGCGCCCGGCGCTGGTGTGCAGGATGCCATATAAGGAGTGGGCGCTTCAGTCTTAACCTAGCAAACTGGGATTATCGTGCGCTCTTGTGCGCTGTGTGCTAATGTGCGCCACGCACATTAGCGCACGAGAAACGTGCGCGGGAAGCATAAGCAGGCGCGCTGATGTGCAAACAGAGGAACAGGGCTGCAGTACAATGGTAAAGACACTGACAGATGGTGCGGGGGTCTTGGGTTCAATCCCCCACTGTGCCCAATGAATAAGGCTGCCTGAGGCACCACCTGTTATGTGTAATATTGCATTATGAGGCATTTTAATTTTATTTTAATTACTGCTGCTAGCAAACGCACTCTCAAAGCGCTGTAACATAAGGTGCTGCATAAGGCACCCCATAAGGTACCCCAGAGGGCACATTTTAAAGTGCACTGTCCGCCACGGCACCCTACAATGTTGCATAAAGGGTGGCCTATAGGGCGCCATATAGGGTGCCCTATGAGGCACGGCAAGGTCATAGCACTGTTTTTGATGGCAGCACTATGCATTTTAACGCATGGAAATGTTAAGTAGGTGCGCTGACATGCAAGGAGAAACAGCAGTGTAGCACAATGGTTAAGACACTGACTGATGTTGCAGGGGTCATGGGTTCAATCCCCCACTGTGCCCAATGAATAAAGCTGCCTGAGGCACTACCTATTATGTGTAATATTGCATTATGAGGCAATTTAATATTGTTTTAATTAGTGCTGCTAGCAAACACACTCTCAATGTGCTGTAACATAAGGTGCCGCATCAGCCGCCCTATAAGGCACTCCAGAGGGCATACTATAAAGTGCACTGTCCGCCCAGGCACCCTATAATGTCCCCTATATGGCACCCTATAAGGCGCTCCATAGGACACCTTATAAGGCACCTTATACGGACTGTAACCATAAGGTGCCTCAGAAGGCGCTTTATGGGGTGCCCTATAAGGCGCCTTATAGGGCGCCCTCTGAGGCACCTTATGGTTACAGTACCCCAAGGGTGTTATGCTGGCAGTACTAATGTACATTAAAAAGCGACAATGCTTCAGAGAGCCCTATCAAATAACCCCACTGTGGGTTTGAACCCATGACCTCTGGCTCCACAAGCAGTGAAGTAACCAGTGGGCTACAGCTCCATAGCTGCTAGCAAACCCCTGGCTGGCTGCAGAAGGACTGCACGTCACCACACAAACAGTCTGCTGTGGTCACCAGGATAGGGTTAACCCACCCATACCCATGATGCACTGCACATGCAAATCAGCAGTCTACAGATGATCACAAGATGGGGTATGCACCCCCACAGCACCCCGGCCTGGTAGGGGGAACTGACCGTGTGTGGCACTGGCACAGAGTAGCTACACACCGTCACATTGTGCAGGTACGGTACTCACCCTGAGGGTGAGGTAGGGGGCCCAGCACCAGGTCCACAGCAGAAATAGGACATGCTGCAGGACCCCAGCAATGCTAATGTGTGAGATAGGTAGTATCTGCAGATACACCTTGGATACATCTGTATTTCTCAGTCAAGGTTTAGCCCTTATGGACCCATAGGTGTATTATGTACCACCCCCCCTCCCCTGGGGCTGAGGGTGGGAAACAGGGTCTCCCACCAACAGTTCCACATTCTACCTCCCTGCAATGGTGGCAGTAGGGGGGACTATCAACCCCAGTCCTGCTGGGGAACAGACACCCTACAGGGCAGTCGATGCAGCTCTGTACACATCGATAAAGCAATAGCAGACAGACATTAGGCCTGGATATGCTAAGCTGTACCCCACCACTATCTGATATCCCCTGTGACACACACTCTCGTGCCCATGTTGGGCCCTCATCAGTTGCTGTCTGGCTGATATTCTCCTGCAGCAAGCCTTCAGCCGCTGCACCCGGCAAGGTGTTCCAGCAAGACACATACCAGCTTCAGACAGTCTGCTAGCTAGTCCATAGTGCATGTTCCTGGTGGAAATGCGTGCACCCAGAACTGGGATATCAGCATACACACCAAGCAGATAAGTCAGTGACTAGGCCCCAAAAGGGAACCCATAAATATCACATGAAAAAAATACTACATAGCACTATGGGGGAACCCAGCCATGCCGTGGTCACTGCTCAGTCAGGGTGAGAGTGATCTCCCAGCAGAACATGGTGTGGCTACCCTGTCTGTGCAGGTGGTGGCCGGACACGACAATGTCCCAGCCATTGCCCTATGCCCTGTGCAGATGCATCCTGGCCAGGCCACCCTGTCCGGGCTATACCCATGGTACCTTGCTCCTCATTATGCACATTGGGAGGCCAATACTGGCAACATTGCTGGCAGTGTGGGCTGTGGAGGGTGTCTGCAGCCACCACACACTGGATAGACAGACACACACTCCTGCACCTATGCCAGCATTGTGCTACTATAGAGGTGTTTGGCAGCCCTGGCCACCACACCAGTCCTGGGCACAGTGCAGGCATGGCTATGGTACGCAATACTGTTGGGGTCACTCTGTCAGACACCAGACCTGAGGCTCACTCCACAGACATCAGAAAGGTTGCTATGATGCAGCTCAATCAGCCAATTGTGCTTAACGTAGGAATTGCTATCTGCCAGTAATCATAGCTACCTTTTGATAGCTGTGCACCATATTCCCAGGTTTAGGGTGGCATTGCTATGGTATGCAAGTGCTAGTATTGGGAGATGCACGCAGGGCCCAATGTCTTGCCTCTCCAGGAGGCATTGGCTAATGGAGCCTGTGGGTGTGGGTGTGTCTGCCCCTGTTGGCTGCTGCTTTACGGCAGAGGTTCCCAACTCCAGTCCTGGTGTGCCAAACACTGTTCGGGTTTTCATGCTGTCCCTCATAAATATGCATGAGATACATCTGCATACCATGGGGGCGGTGCATAGATATGCAGCACAGGCATCTTTATTAGAGGCAGCATGGAACCTGAATGGTGTTTGGCCCTCCAGAACTGCATTTGGGAGACTCTGCTCTAGGTAATGTGCCTGCTTATGGTGTCTGTGCTCTATAGGGTAAAATGTAGGTGTTTTGGGCATGTTTACATCATCTGCAATAAAGGTTCTGTCTGTATTAGCACGTTTTAGTAGTGGGTAAAAAATGGGGGTTGGGTTGGCAGGAACCACAGCTGGGACTTGAACCTGTAACCTTCCACTCCTGAACATACTGGCTGTGTGCACTGCACCACCGTGTTGCCACAGAGACAGTACATCCCCTGGGGATACCATGACTGTTCATCAGACGGGGCCTGTCTGCTGCAGTGCATAGCACCCACCTACACAGGGCTAGGCCATGGTCTGCTCTGGGTAGCTGCCACTGCCCCCTCCACCACCAGTGCCCCTCTGCCACCCTGCTGACCTGCCCTTCTGCTGGTGGTGCTGGTGGAGCGCAGTCTCAGACCATCCAGTGTGCGGGTAGGCAGCTGCCTATGGTGCGTGTTCTGGGGTAGGGGTGCCTGCATAGACGTCCACGCTTCCCCCCAACACCGCCTGCCAATGTTCTGTGCCCTTGGAGGTACTTGCTGGGTACTATCCCCTGTGACACTGTGATACACACTCTCGTGCCCATGTTGGGCCCTCATCAGTTGCTGTCTGGCTGCTGTACAGTTTCAGCATTCCTAGTGCCACCTAGGCATCTGCCTAGTCCGCACTGTGCCCCAGCTGCACCACAGCATGTGCCGCCTGCAGCCCTCTGTATCCCCTTTCCCAGCATCTGTCCAATTGCCCATTCCGATATGCCCGCCCTGCTGTTGTGGAACATGTACATGCCATAGGAAACCTGTCCAATGGAGAGGGAAACCCTGATCAGTGCTATTTCACTGTGGGATCATTCACCTTGTATGGGGACGGAGCGTAGACCCTTCCAAAATTCATATCTTTTTTTTTGGAGCTTTCTTGGGAGTGTTTTTTGCTGTATCCCATTACTATCACTATTGCCTAGCTTGGTTATGTTTTTTGTATATGTTGTTGGGGTCCTTTTCAACTTTTATTTGTACTTTTGTTCCGTGCACATGTATCACACTTATCACTTTTTTGTAGGTTTCCCTGGTTTTGCTGTACATTGCTGACAGAAATGGTTTCTTTTCCCTTTAAATCAGCTCTAACGCGAGGTTTTCACTGGCATTAGTTTTGACCTCGGATTTCACAGCGCTAGTGTGCGGGGAGCCTCTCCCCTCCCACTCTCCACCCATTGACCCCTTCTCTCCACCCCTGGGGAGCCTTCCTCCGCCCTCCAGGAGCCTTTCCCCGCCTTCAGTGCTCGTTTGCGCCGCAGCGTGCGTTATCGCGCGATAAGGTACCTGTGCGCCTTGTAAAGCACCATTATCGCGCGATAAGGTACCTTATCGCGCAATAACGTCACAGAGCGCACATTAAGACGGTTTAGTAAACATACCCCTAAAGTTGTTCCTAAGGAAAGATTTCCTCCTGACCAAGAAGAGCATTTTGTAGTACTGGAGGAATCCCCAGCCACCCTCTCTAACCCACCAGTACCTAGTACTACATGATGTTATGGTCATGGAGAAAATCTTAGCTAGAATAAGTAAGTCTAACCACTGGATGATATTTTTTCAGATATGTGGCCCATATTTATGGTCACGGCCACATAACGCCAGGAGTGCTGCTATTAACACTTGGGGATAATTATATAAAGGGGTGCATACTTTACATGGTGCTGGTGACGAATACTGTGTATCCCATGTACTGCCCAAAGAACAAATCAGTCAGTACTAGAGGAGATCAAACCTTAGCTTTCTTTAGAAGCTCAGATGACAAGACTTTGACTTTCATACTTTGGACACATCATGCGAAGAGAAAGATCGTTAGAGAAAGACATCATGCTTGGCAAGGTAGAAGGTCAACGCAAAAGAGGAAGGCCAGCAATGAGATGGATTGATACAATAACAGCAGCTATGGGTGCCAGTCTGTCAACAATGAGCCACCTGATTGAAGACTAAACACAATTTAGGATGACTATCCAAAGGGTTGCCATGAATCGACACCATCTCGACGGCACTTAACAACAACGACAACAACACTTTACATGGTAGAGTAGGTGGCTGCTTTGGTGGCATTTTAGCTATTTACATATGTATGTAGCCACATAAGCATGTGAATAGCCTCTTATAAAATACCGACTGCCTAAAAATTCATTCATTCACATGATGGCATGTAGTTGTTTGCCAGTGGGCATGCACATAGGTTGGGTTTCAGTTGAGCATGGCTGGAGTATACAAGTATGTGAAAAGATTATGAAATACTGAAGTGAAGGGATATTTGTTCATTGCTACAGCTGTTCAATGTATACCAAAATGATGAGTTCAATGTAAACTGCTTTGATATTCTGAAAAGCGGTATAAAAGAAACATTAAATAAATAAATAAACAAGTAAATAAATAAATGTTTTAGACAGGATGTGGTGGAGAGGGGAATTTAGCTATACAGGTTGGAAAGTGGAATATTTTCATTCTAATTTACAAGAGGCTCTGCTTGAAGGGAGAAGTATAAAGCAGAGGTCTGGTGCCCCATCCAATCATCCCTCCTATAGCCCCCCACCCTCATAAATCATTTTATCCCCTAAGGGACCCCAAAATCATCTGATACCCCTCCATCATCCAGGTTGGGACATGGAACTTTCCCACTATATTTTACAAGAGGCTCTGCTTGAAAGGGCAGGTGTAAAGACAGGAGGACAGTCCCCCTTCCGATCACCCCCCCTGAAATTGACCCAACCAAACCACTCCCTTTCCCTGCTCTTAGCATGCCTTCTGCAAAACTAAAGGTGGTATGCCTCACCCCATGTAAACAGCCCCTTTCTAAAATGCCATTTACACATATATGCCAATCTACATGTGTTAATGTTGCTATTTACACAGGGGGATGCTTCTAAAATCACCATCTTTACGCATGTACTAGAAAGTGATAGGCGCAAGTGTTTATGCCAGCTCCAGAACTAGTATAAATGTCAGCACCTTTACCTAAGGTGCGATTTCTGCCCCTTACACTAGTTTTTTATAAAGACAACTGAGCACCCTCCCATGACACTGTACTATAAAACTACATTCATAAAGCCTGTCCCATCTGGATTCACTTATTGGGTAGAGGCAGCACTCACAAAATGCTGCTTTTACTGGGTTGTCCTGGGGAAGGGGGCAAGTGGATAGCGGATAAATGAAGCATTCTCTTTGATTCTCAGGGTAAGATGGGCCTTGTTCTTGTACAGTACAGCACACATATCAGATAAAATTGTATTTTACTGAAGGCATTAATGAAAACAAATTTATATTATGCCTTTTAGCCAATATACTTTATAATAGCATACAGTAATGCACAGTCCATAGTATTTTATGTTTTGCAATCCAGGAAATGCAAACCTTGCCAAGCCTTGCCTGCCCAGAAGCAATTAGAGCGTAATGCAAGGAGATGCAAAGGTCCTCAGAGCTGGAATTTTAAAACGAGAAGATATGAAAGCCTGATATTCAAACAAAATTCTACGTTCACTGGTGGCAGGTATGTAATTGGCCACTGTTGGAAACAGGATACTGGGCTTGATGTACCTTGGTCTGACCCAGTATGGCATATCTTATGTTCTTATGTGTAACAGCACTATCCAAGACTTTTCAGAACTTGTACAGATAATATTAGGCTGCAAAGATAACTAGATCTGGGGTGGGGCGAGGGCAGCCCAAAACATTATCCAGATACAGTAGCAGTGACAGTCAATCACTATCTCAATAACTTATACATTTAGACGCTCTGTTTGTGAGTTGGGCATCTGAAAATGGGCACTTAGACGTTGTAAAAGGGGGTGCTTGTTATGAAAGCTACACCACCTTTTGCAAAGATCCAGACTATCTATGCCGCAAAGGATTGTGGTAATAGTAGTCCAGTTGTATAGTGTTTGCCTTTGAGGTAAATAAGAATGTAGTAGTTGAGTCGAGTATAAGGCAAAATAGAGTTTATTTATGGGGTAAATTATTCCACACACAGATTATACTTGGTAACACCTTCAGGATAACTTTTCCAGGTTTTGTAATCAACGTAAAGAACACAACTGAAAGTTCCAAGCAAATAGCTTGCAGAGTCTTTTCAAGCAACAGAAAAAACACTTCCCTTCAGTCACTGCTGACAACTGCTCAGAAGTGCTGGAGAATATACCCAAAAGGAAAAACTTGTTTACAAACAGCGTTCTTCTTTCACATTCAAAACAGTTCTTTATACGACATGTGCACGGCTTGAGCAATGCTCTACTCTATCATCAGGTGGATAACAAGCTTTAATCAATAGCTGGTTTCCTCCTCTGTACACGTGTTTTCATTTCCACTCCCCAAAAGCCTCTTTCTTTCCATATAAAGTTTTCTGGGGAGCCAGTAATTAGAACATTTCCTTTTGATGGCTTTAATCCTACTTTGAGGATTTCTTTAGGCTATCAACCTTACACAAAGAACAGTCCATGCAAAAATCATCTCCCTCAGGACTTGTTCCTTGTTCCTCCAATTGCATAGGCTCAATCTCAATGTCTGGCATAGAGGGCTTCAATAACTGGCCTCTAGTGGGAGAGACACTGTTTCCCAACAGTTTGCATTGCTCCAGGTTAGTTAAAGGATCAAAGTTCATATCTGAGTCACAACTGTCCTTGGGCTGTCTCCTTAGGTATCCTGGCCAGTAAGCATGGGTGCTTCTGTGGCTTGTCCTCCAGTCTGTATTTCTGGACCTCAGGGCATCGGCTCCATACCTCTTCCCATAAGACTTTGTGTTCCTTTTCTCCTTAGCTGTTCCTGTCTGCTTACAGGGTGCTGCTTTAGAGTTCCTACCAGAATCACAGGCATCTCTATAGGAACATGTCTCTCTCTGAGTTCCTCTTGCCTTCTCTCTTTTGGACCTTCTTCTTCTCTCTCATCGCTGTGGTTGCTGTCTCTGAGCTGGTCCTTCCCCTGGTCTCTGAGCCGGTCCTTCCCCTGGTCTCCAAGCCGGTCCTTCCCCTGGTCTGCCTTCTGAATATTCAGTTCTGCCTTTAAAGTCCTTAGCTTCCAACTCCTCCCTTGCAGTGCTCAGGTGTTGGTGCTTAAACTCTCCCCTGGCCACTGATTGATTAGGCATGACGTAAGGGTTATGCTTATGCTTCTCCTCCTTAGCACCACTAGGGGCTTTCTGCAAGTTACTGCAGCTGGGAATAAGCTGTCTTTTAGGGAAACAGGCTGCTCTATTTCTCTGACCTGCCAGAACAGGTCCCTTGATTAATGTAAATTTCTTTCTATTGGCAGTACTCTCAGGGCTTTGATAAGCTTCCTTATCACAACGTGCAAAACATGGCGACGCCCCCTGGAGGCATTTTAGAAAGCTGGGTTATATAGATGTCCCTGGCGTGAGAATGTCCATGTAGTGTTGGCCATGGTAAAGGTGTGCTCCAGGCAGGAGCAAGGGAGTTACATGTTGTAGTGTGATTTCAGAATGGCACAAGCATGTCCGGCCCTGGCTGATGAGGCGTCCATGCCTATACCACGAATAAAGTGCCAAAAAGGGCTCATTTCATGGCTGCAATGCTTCCAGGGGGAAGAACAAAATGCGCTGACATCACTGCAGTTAATATTTCCTGGCTGAAGAAACTTGCCTGTAAATTCTTACCCCAAACATATTACTCTGAAATGGCAAGGCAGGACATGCTAGTCTCATACCATAGATGCCTCCTTCTGAACTACCCTGGCTGGGACGTCTAAATACCTGGTTCTGCAGGTGTGCACTTCGGGTACATCCACATTTGTAAAATGGCCTACATCCATGCATGTTCCCGGCCTTGCTATCTGCATGAGGTCTGTTTCCAGAACCAGCTATTG
Organism: Ichthyophis bannanicus; assembly: GCA_033557465.1. NCBI lineage: Eukaryota > Metazoa > Chordata > Amphibia > Gymnophiona > Ichthyophiidae > Ichthyophis > Ichthyophis bannanicus. The sequence goes on along the minus strand of CM066033.1, from coordinate 733,491,092 downwards.
GGATGTTCATTTTTCGGGGTAGCGATGGAGCAATTTCAGAAGATAGGGCTGCCACTCCCCTTGTTATTTGGATGTTCTGCTCTGGATGTCCCAGATTCTTCCTAGACGCCCCTTCTACAATGCTACTTTTAGTTCAGGGCTGGAGACCATACTATCTGAATATAAAGAGGCCCATTCTCATCAGGGCACGGCGTGCCAGTCCAGGCTGGTTGCACCCGATTCTGATCCTGCAGGAGCTGTACATCCCGGCAGGATCAGAATCGGGTGCAACCAGCCTGGACAGGCAGACTGTGCCCCGATTCTATCAGGCTGGCTGTCTCACTGATTCCCCAGATAACTCAGCCTGGGCTCCTGCATGGAGCCGTGGTGCAGTGGCGTCCCATTACCATGGCACCGCAGCTTCATGCAGGAGCCCCAATCGCTCACACCACTGTCAAGCCCATGTTCCCCACTGCCCGACCCCCTATCGAGTCTTCTGGGGAATTTGTGCCTATATCTATGCTGATGATATTCTCTTGGTCTACCACACTTCCCCCTCGGCACCCGATCTCTCCCCACTCAATGACTGCCTTGATCTCATCGCCTCTTGGTTCAGACAAAACTTCCTTTATGTCAGTCCATCCAAGTCCTCTGCCGTCTGGCTTTCCTTTCATAACCTTTCTCCCAATTTATCCCCTATTATATCTGCCCGTCCTATTCCCCTTGTTTCCATCCTTCGATACTTGGGCGTCACTCTGGACTCCTCTCTTTTCACCAGCACATTTCCTCTGTGGTGTGCACTTCCTTTTTCCATCTCCGTAGAATCAGGTCTATCCGGCCATTCCTTTCTCCTACCGCTATCACTACCCTTGTCTTGTCCCTTGTGATCACCTGTTTAGATTATTGTAATTCTGTCTTCGCTGGTCTTCCTCGCTACCAATTATGTCGCCTCCAGCTAATCCAAAATAGCGCTGCCCGCTTAATTACCCATTCCCCTGCTACCGCCCATGTCACTCCCTCTCTTTTTTCCCTTCATTGGCTCCCAATTAAAGTCCGATTCATGTACAAACTCCTTACTATCACCCATAAAGTCCTACACACCAGCACTCCACAATATCTGGCTGATATCATTCACCTCCAACCAGTCCCTCGTCTCTTCCGCTCTGCAAATGGCAACCGTCTTTTCCTCCCTTCTCCCTCCCAGGCCCACCTCGAGCTCACTTGTCACTCTGCCTTCTTCTTTCTCAGTCCCGCTTTGTGGAACTCACTCCCGCACTCCCTTCGCATCGAACTATCTTTTCCACGTTTCAAAGCGCTTCTTAAAACGCATCTGTTCTGTCAGGCTTATGATCTTCCTCCACTCACTGATGGCTCTGACCCTCCCTCGTCTGACCCTCCCCCACTGAGCCCTCCTACACCAGTAATTTAGCAATATCCTCATCTATTCATTTAGTGGCTCCTTTCTCCCGCCCTCATACCTGTGTCCCCCATGTCAAACCCTCCCCCCACCTCGTTTTGCTACGCTTTTTCATTCTCTGTCTTTTCCTATTTACTGCTGGTGTTCCTTTCTTCTCTCCATTTTCTGTAGCCAATATATTGTTTTATTGTACACCGCCCTGATGCTACGGCAAGGGCGGTATATCAAATCTCACAAATAAAGATAAAGATAAAGGATCAGGCTGTGGGGAACACCCTGACCCTCTCACCTCCTCTGCTGGTTCCAGCATGGCTGTCCCCCTCTGTCGGGGGGGGGGGGACGACTTATTCCACCTCCAAGGTGGAATAAGTCCTCCATCCAGGTCCTCCAGCCCGGATGTACAGGGCTGTCACCAGAATAGGCCCTGTATGTCCAGGTTGAGGGTCATGCTTCTGGCCTGCCCTCGCTCCACCTCCAGCCTGCCCTCTTCCACCCTTGTATAGAGTTCCCCACACATCTCAGCAGTACATGCGGGGAACTCTGCACTCCAGATCAGGTTTAGGGGAATGGTGGGGGATTGACGTCCATGTCGGATGTCCAGTCCCCACTATCTGGGATCGGAATCATCGCTGTGGAGCCCAATTCTCATAGGGGCACATCTGGGCCATCCAGATGGCCCCAGGCAAGACATGGTGCCAGAATTGGGCCTGAGGATGGCCCGGCGTGTCCTTGCCTGCCTGTGGGGACATCTTCCCAGCAGGCTGTCTTGGCCACAATGACTTGGCTCTTCCTCTTCCCCACTGCCTGACCCATGGCTAGCTAGCCAGGGCCTGGATCGGGTGGTGGGGACCCTCCACACCTGACCCCAATCACCAGGTCAGTGTTGCTTATACCACCTTCGAGGGACCTGAATCGGCCCTGTACGTGCTGCTGGGCTAGCCTGCCCCCACTTCGTCTCCTCCTGCCCCCCACCAGCTCTCCCCATCCTGATGCACAGGACATACAGGGAGAGCCGGTAGGGGAATTGGGCCCTGATGGCTTGCGGGGCTGCATGTTCTGCTGGGATATGCAGCCCCGCAACCCACGTTTCGGAATGGGGCCCTTAGTGTTACCTATACCGATAACAACACTGAATATATGTATTAACTTAAGTGCCAGCTCTGAAATTAGTACAGTTACTGTGCTGGCTGTATTTATGATGCATTCTCCAATGTTGCATTTTTTTAAATGCAAGATGTGTACAATTCCATAATCCAGTGTAGTTTGAAATCTCAGATTTATTTCTCTAGAATCTGAACGATTTCACACATGTACTGTCCCACAATTATATCCAGTAACGAATGGAATGCACCACACTCACCCCCCCCCCCTCGTGTCTTTTAGAACTCCTATTTCATAGAACAGTTTCCTAAATTTCAACAGTACTCTGGTGAATCAACTCATGTTCCTCATTGTTATTTTTGGAAAGCCTTCTGGTTTATTCTAGCTCACATTTATAGCAGTTCCTGTTTTCACAGAGGGGGTTAAAGAAAAAGGAATATTTACTGCCTCCTGCAGGCTCTGACAGAATCACCCCTGGAGTTTTGAACCTATGTACCCGCTCTACATGCTCTGACCTGGGGACACGAAGGTACCCTGTTGTTTTGATCTGCCCAAATGAATGAAGAGAAGGCAGCATTGTACTGGCTGACCTTGCCTGGAGGAAACCCCTGGAAGAGAGAAGCACAAGCCCCCTACCAAGTTCCCAGGCATAACGTCCTGACAATAAGAACTGAAGTGCATTTCCCACATCCTATGCACAGGGGAGAAGAACTACAAATAGTAAACTGAAGCATCCTCCCCTGTTCTATAAGGTGCATGTTTTTGGAAGGAAGAAGAACCATTAATGCAAACTCACTGGACAACTATAGGATTTAAGAAGGAGAAAGTAGAAAGACAGTACATGTTTGTGACCAATGAAGACTTAGGGGGTCTTTTACTAAAGGGCACTAGCTGTTAGTACAGGTCTGGCACATGTTAAAGGAATGCAGTGGACACACATTGAAAGCTAGCGTGAGGCCATGACAGTTAGTGCTGCCAGATTTTGGAACTAATTGTCCATGGTGCATTAGGGTTGCAAGTGGGAGGGTTAGGGGTGGAGAGTGGGTGGGGCAAACGCCAAGCAGTTAGCACACTTGCACTACCTGCACAGCGAGCTAGGAGTGTGGGTACACTCACTGCCAGCCCCATAAGAGCTGTTGAGTGCACCTCTGCTTTTGTAGTTCTGCAGCAGAGCTGCATGCACTGTGGTCATTGCCAGGGACATGCTTTCCATGCTCCCGGCAGTTAACGCTGTTGTGTTGCCTAACTTTCCATGGATTAGCATGTTATGGGCAGGTTTGGTGCAATACCACAGCGCCCTTTAGTAAAAGGGCCCCTAAGTCTTAGTGTGGCCTAACTTAACTTTCATAGCTCCATTTCTCTGCCTTTTAGAATCCCCAGATTTTTTGCACTGTTTAATCAGTTAAGAAAATGCACAACTCATAATGCATTTATTATATTTATTGTAAACCGCAGAGATCATATTCAATCTGTGGTATAGAAGCATTGAAATAAATAAATAAAATAGATACATTTCCTTTCCATGGTGGTCGGGAGAGGCTGCAGGCTATAAAATATTGCAGGTGCATTAGCAACAAATTCCAGCATGGCAATCTGTCAGCGCGTAGAGTCTCTTATATTTCAGAGTGTGTCCTGAGTCTTGGTAAAATCTGGTACTCTCTCACCTCCTAGAACAGGGGTGTCCAAACCTGTCCTGGAGGGCCGCAACCCTGGCAGGCTTTTGGGATAGCCCTAATGAATATGCATGATATATATATGCATTAGAGATATCCTGCCAACCTGACTGGTTTGTGGCCCTCCAGGACTGAATTTGGAGACCCCTGCTTTACACCTCTGTCATTTAAGATTGTGAGTGGGCAAGGTACAGATGTCCTAGACATCAAAAGGGTAGATAGACTTTGTCACATTCCTCCTCACTTCTCACCACCACCAAAATGTGGTCTATTAGACAACTTTTTGGTGGTGGTGGGAATCGAGAAGGAATGTGAGAAATTCTATCTACCCTTTTGATGTTTAGGACATCTGCACCTTGCCCACTCACAATCTTAAATGACAGAGATGTAAAGCAGGGGTCTCCAAATTCAGTCCTGGAGGGCCACAAACCAGTCAGGTTGGCAGGATATCTCTAATGCATATATATATCATGCATATTCATTAGGGCTATCCCAAAAGCCTGCCAGGATTGCGGCCCTCCAGGACAGGTTTGGACACCCCTGTCCTAGAAGAATTAAGCATTAACATTGTGCCTTGGACTCCCAGGCTTGATTGACTTCATTCTCATTTGATATTAGGTATTACTTTTGAGGACACACCTCATCTAAAAGCCAAAGTGAGTTACAATACTAAAGAAATACATACAATTCAATTTTAAAAAATCCCATCTGCCTTCCATTTAAACCTCCTTATAGATCACCTCGACCTCTATCAATAGCTCCAGACTGTTACCTTTCTTCCACCAAAGCCAATATAAAAAGCCACATCTTCACCAGGTTCCAATAAATGAGTTCTCCTGACGTAGTTCAAAAGATATGAAATTCAAAGTGTGAACTTTAATTACTACTACTGCTAATCATTTGTATGGTACGCAGTGCTGCACATATAGATGAAGACACAGTCCCTGCTCATCAGAGCTTATAATCTAATCAAGATGAAAAAACATTGCAAAACTGGGGACTAGAGTACGGCAAGATACACATAAGTAGTGGACAAGAGAGTGAGGAGCATCAGGATCCAAAAGCAGCCTCAAAGAGGTGGATCTTCAGCCTGGACTTGTATAGGGCCAGAGAAGGAGCCCGATGCACTGGCTTACGTAGTTTCTTCCACGCATATGGAGCAGCAAAGTAGAATGAATGAAGTCTGTCGTTGGCAGTGGCAGAAGGGCACAGATAAAAGAGATCTGCCAGAGGAGCAGAGTTCCCGAGGAGGAGTGTAGAGTGAGATAATAGAAGAAAAGTAGTGAGGAGCTGCAGAATGAATGAACTTGTAAGTAAGTAGGAGAAGTTTGAACGGGATGCGGATATGGATAGTGAGCCAGTAAAGTGACGAGAAAAGGGGTTATATGAGCATAGCGACACTGGTGGAAGATAAGCCGTGCAGTTGAGTTTTGAACAGATTGAAGGGGAGAGATATGATTCAGAGGGAGACCAGTGAGGAGCAGTTACAATAGTTAAGACGGGAGGTGACTAGTGAGTGGATGAGGGTCTTAGTGTGTGTAGAAGGGAAGGAACGAATTTTGCCAATGTTATAGAGAAAGAAGCGACAGGTTTTAGTTGTCTGTTGGATGTGTGCAGAGAAAGAGAGAGTAGAGTCAAAGATGACCCCAAGGTTGCGAGCTGAAGAAACAGAGAAAATTGTAGTGTTATCCACAGAAATAGAGAAGACAGGAAGGGGGGAGGCGGGTTTAGGGGGAAAGATAGGGAGCTCAGTTTTGGCCATGTTCAGTTTCAGATGGTGGTGAGACATCCAGGCAGCAATGCCGGATAAGCAGGCAGAGATCCGGGCCTGGATTCCTGGAGAGATGTCAGGCGCAAAAAGGTAGATCTGAAGTTGTCGGCATAAAAATGGTACTGAAAACCACGGGAGGAAATAAATGCACCAAGAAACTGAGTGTAGAGAGAGAAAAGGAGAGGTCCCAAGACAGAGCCCTGAGGTACACCAACTGATAGCGGGATGGCAGTAGAGGAGAGCAAAGGCGCATTGTTTGGTACACTGCCTACACATGGGCAGGCACCTAAAGAATAACTATTGGGAAGAGCAAAGAACGCTTCCTGGGACATAGGCAATCAACAAATCTGGAAGATATTTAGGTCCCTCTTGGCTGGGTGATCTGAAGATGAACCATAGTGTCTTGAACCAAATCTGATATTCAAAAAGGAGCCAATGTAAAGAGAAAGAGGAGGTTCATTCTTTCAAACATTAATTTGGCTGACATATTCTTTAATAACTGTAGATACCCAGGGCTGGTGCAAGGATTGGAAGCGCTCCCCCTCCCACTGCTGCTGCTTCTCTCTGGGGCCTGTAGTGGCAGCAATGGCTTGGAAACTGTGATGCAGCACTTACTTAAACTCACCAGCGCTGTGTCGTGGTTTCTGTCTTCTATTATCTGCCGCTTCTGCCCCCCCTCCCGTCTGATGCAGATTTCCGGTTTATGAAAACCAGAGAAGTGCAGCAGCGGCAGCAATTGGCATCCCTGGAGGCTCAGCGCTCTAGGTGACTGCCTAGATCGCCTAGTGGTAGGGCCAGTCCTGTAGGCACCAAAAATACTTTTTCGGAAGATCACAGTACAGAAGATTACAATAATCCCATCAGTTCACAACCAACCCATGGTTAAAGTAACAAGATCCTCCTGCTTCAAGTAAGACCTCATGTCATGTAAGCCACATAAGCTAGCAAATGAATTTTGAACAACTACTGAAATTTGTTGGCCCATTCTCCTCTTTAGCTGCAAATCGATTTAAGTGCATAAAGAAGTGCCATATTGGGTCAGACCAATAGTCCATTGGGGCAGGATCTTGTCTCCTACAATAGCTATTCTATGTCATCTGGACGCACTCATTAGATCCCACAGGAAAGTCCATTCCATGCAGTCAATCTCAGAAGTGGGAGTGGAGACACTAAGGCTATTCAGCTAAATAATGTCTTCTAGAAGTTTGTCTAAACCTTTCTTAAACTCAACTATACTACAAGCCATTACTATGTTTTCTGACAACAGATTCCATAGGTTAATTATGCACTGCGTGAAACGTCGCTTTCTAGAATTTATTTTAAACTCTGCTACCAGTGGATCCTATTGAAAAGTGAGTCTTCTGCAGGTATGTGAAACTGTAACTTTTACATGACTGCCAAAAGAATTTACCAAAGATGATGTACACAAAGCATTCCCCATCAAACAGGTCTGTTCTTTGGATGCAGCTCTTCCCTAAGAATTTTTGAAAGCTCATGTTCACATCCCAGGTCAATCCAGTCCAGGTTGGCCCATTACATGCATGGACCTATAATACTGATTTTTCCAAAGATTTCCTTAAGAAAAGCAGAACTATTATCTGTTTGTTGTGGTGGGGCATAACCAGGCCTGGATAACCCTGTTCAAGTGATCTGGGGTAAAGTGGTAATCTTAACAAAATCTTTGAACAATTCTTATGTTGATCCAATGAAAAGGTACCACAGCGTGCAAAGTATAATTGATTTGGCGTAAAGGGAGCCCTCAGTGGCTGAATTAAGGAAAGAAAACAGATCTCGAGTGCATCAGAATGTGACTGGGTCACATTCTTGGTGCATATTTTTCTCTGGGAGTGAGGGAGGAGGGATCCTCATATTACACCAGGCACAGAAGAATATCAGTTTCATGTAGGACAAAGTTGCTGGGGGGAGGAGGAGGGCAAGAGAGAGACGTGCATGTACAGATTTAACTCACATATTAAATGCGGGCAGTGCAGTAGAAGAGGAGAGACATCTGTCCACTCCTAAGGGTATCATCATGGACTGATTGGCACACAACACCCTTCACACTTCTCAATCCGAACACTACCCCCCCCCCCCCCCCCAACACAAACTCAAGCAGAGATTCCCAACCTTTTCGGTTGTGTGGATCCCATATTAACCTCCAAGAAGTTCACAGATCCCCAAATTCATTTACGAACCTCCTCCCCTCAGCAGAGTCTGTTCACACTAGCCTACACACATACAAAAATACATCAAAACAAAACTGTGGCTTTTTAGGAAACAGAAAATAAAGAGACACACAGTGCTTTCACCTTATAGTTGAACTGAAAAGTAAGGAATCATTTGACTGAAAATATGTGATTAATGTTTTTGCTTAACAAGTAAATATATCTAATTTGATTGGTTTTAATGAACCATGTGATCTTTCTGGAGGCTGATTTAAATAAAATTCTTCAGTGGTTCTCCCTTTAGTGTCTGAAAGAACGTGAGAGCCTCTTTGTGCTTTCCAAGATACGAAATGTAGAAAAAATGATACAGAAGGGGTCTGTGTCTGTCTATCCATCTGCAGGGCAAAATAACTCTTCAAAGAAGGGATGGAAATTTAGACAAATTAGGCATACTGGAAGAAACTCTGAATATCTCTAATGAGTTTGAAAACCAGAAGCATCAGCTTGGTATTTTGAGCGAATGGAAATGAAGTGCAAGCCGTTGAGTCGGTGCTGACTGGCGGCAACCCAGCAGCCCATGAGTTTTCATGTGGGGTTAATCCTATTCTTTTTATAGGAGTATTCCTAAGCAAATATAACCACACTGGTAAGGCTTGTAGCCATGTTTGTCCATTCGTAGCCATAAGTTTTCTTAATTGAGTCTTAATTAAACCATTGCACCTTTCTACTAAACCATTTGAGAAAGGAGAATATACTGAAATATATCTCCATGGAGTTCCAAGAGAATCTGCAAACACTTTTGTTAGTTGATCTCTGAAGTGAGTTCCATCATCTGATAATATTTATGTGGACACTCCAAATCTGGGTATAATTTGTCCCATAAATACTTTTACTATTTCGGCTGCTGTCTTTCTTTTGTTGTTAAGTGCCGTTGAGTCGGTGTCGACTCATGGCAACCCTCTGGATAGTTGTTCTAAATTGTGTTCGGTCTTCAGTCAGGCAGCTCACTGTTGACAGGCTGGTACCCGTAGCTGCTGTTATTTTATCAGTCTATCTCATTACTGGTCTTCCTCTTTTGTGCTGACCTTCTATCTTGCCAAGCATGATGTCTTTCTCTAATGATCTCTCTCTTTGCATGATGTGTCCAAAGTATGAAAGTCAAAGTCTTGTCATCTGAGCTTCTAAAGAAAGGTTTGATGTCCTCTAGTACTGACTGGGTCTCTCATTTATATGGTGCTATTTCTATCCATTGTGAATATGGGCATACCAATACTAGCAATCTTTTCCTTCGACATGGTTTCTGCATATCTGTGAAATCAATATGCCAATGCATAAATGGACCTTGTGGCTTGGGGATTGAGCCCACAGATATGTTACTTTTCCTATGCGGACTGTTAGAAAAGCACATATGGCAACTTCCTACCACTGTCTGAATAAGTTTCTTCATATCCATGCACCAAAGCTGATCTTTTAATTCAGCATTGGCAAGGTGTGACCGGGAGTAGATTGCAAGGCCTTTCTTCTGAGGCAATGGAGATTAAAGTGACTTGTCTAAGGCCATAACTAATATCATACACACTGTGATAAGGAAGCTTATCATACTTCAGGAAGAAATAATACAAGAGGTAAATTGGCTCTGAATAAGTAACCTGTGCTGGCTGGTAAAAGCACTAAAACAGGGTGTTTACCTAAAAGACTACCAGACCCAGAATGCACTGGTTTACAGAAAGCCTCTAGGAGAGCTGAAGTAGGGAAACGTGTGCCTAATCAGAGAAGCAATGATGTAATCCCTAATCACACATCTCCTAGGGCAGAGCTTAATTCAGAACACCTGCAGTGTGCTAGGGTGGAGCGGCCATCTAGGCACTTTAAAGCTAGAAGGAATTCATCAGACAGACAGCGATGGCAGCAAGGAGAGCAAAGACAGCAAGGACAGCCATGGGAGCTGGAGAAGGAGAGACTGATCGTGAACAGAAGGAAGAATAGCAAGACGTCCAGAAGGTCTAAGAAAGGAGCCCAAGGCAGTACGTATGCTGGGAGAGATTCCTGGGGCAAGTATTCTTCATTGGACTGGAAGAAGCCAGAGGCTTGGAGATATACAGCCAGGAACCCTCGGACAACACCTGTAAGGGAGACAGCTGCATCTACAGAAAGAAGGAGCTCTAATACCTATTCAAGGAGGTATGGGAAAAGAGACCTGAAGTCCAGAGATTCTGACTGGAGAGCTGGGCACAGACGTTTTGCTACCTACTGGCCAAAATACCCAGAGAGGAAACCTAATGACAACGTGATCTCAGGTATGAACTCTGTTCTGTTCCCTAGCTTTGCACAAGGAAAACAGCAGGGAAACAGTTTCTATCCTGGTAGAGATCAGTTAGAGAAATCCTCTGAGCCAGTGTATGAAAGTGATCCTATGATATTTCAAGAGCAAGGGGAAATAACATATGAGGAAGTTGAATGCATGGATTGTTCTCTTTCTAAGCTGCTGTTCTAAAGTAATCCTCAGATAAGGATCAAACACCAAAAGGAACTGTACTGATTTTTAGCTTCCCAGAAAAGTTTCTTTGAGAGAAAGCTTTGGGGAAAGTTGGAGCCACGTGGAGAGTGGATCAGCAATGGTTTGCAGCTGGTTAAGCACCTGTGATTAGAGCAAGGCACAAGTGCGTGGGACTTTGAAAAAAAAAAGCTTCTTCTCTGTGTGAAAGGAAGAAAGCTGGGTTATTTTTTTTTTGATAAAGAGAATTTTCCTTTTGGGTTTATTTTTCATTCCAGCACTGCTAAGAAAGTTTATTAGCAGGGGCTAGAAGAAAGACCTTTTCTGTTCCATCAAGGTCTTTACTAATTGTTGCATAAGTAATTCAGTTGCCTTATTTAATTTGTTTCCTGAATAAAACTCCTGGAGAAAATTATCCTGTTGATGTTACCAAGCATATCTGTGCGAGGGAGTAACACCCCATAAATAAAATCTGTTTTCTGCATTACACTCGAGCAACTACAATTCTTTATTCTTGTTAAATGGCTAGTTTTGTGTGATTGAACTACAAGACCCACAATCCTTTGCAAGTCAAGTAAATTCATAGCCTTGCCAAGATTGTGGAACTTTCATAACAAGCACCCCCATTTACAACACACACCCAAATTCATCCTCATCACTTTTCCCAAACCCCCTCTCCTCACAGTCAAGCCTGTTTCTACTAGCCCTCTTTATCTCTCCTCCTCTTCCTCTCTCCACCAGTCTTTCATTCTCCCTAGACCCCCCCAGCCAGTTTTCACCAGTTCCTGTCTCTCTCCTCCCAGGGCCAGCCTGTTCATTAGGCGGGCTAAACAGCCACCCAGGGTGGCAGGCATTAGTGGGTAGCACAGCAGCTTTGTGCTGCCAATTTGGTGTCCCTGGTACTACAACCATGGCCTGCCACTTCTGACCCCCCTCTGATGCAACTTCCTGTTGGAGGGGGGTCTGAAGCAGTGGCACAAAGCTGCCCTTTTAAACTGTCACCGCTGCTGCTGCCAACCTCCCCCCAGAAGACAGAATTGGTGGCATTGACAACGGGGGGGGGGGGGGGATTATGTTGCAACCCGGGGGGTGGCTCAACATGGCGTGATGGGGGGAGGCAGCATAGTGGGGGGAACCAGCATGGCTGGGGCTCCTGCTGGGGTGGCAGAAACTCTTGGGGTTGCTCTGCTACTCCCCCCACCCCCAATCAGTCCTCATCAGCCTCTCGCTCTTCCACCCAGCCAGTCCCACCAGTCTCTCTCTCTCCATAGCCAGTCCCCCACTTTCCCTCCAGCTAGTCCTCACCATTGATGCTACACTTCCTCTCCTCACCTACTGATGTTACACTGTTGTTCCCAGGCCCTGCAGGTTGATGCTGGTTCTATCACTCCTGTTTCTGCCCTCCATGGCTGCCTCAGATAACAACCCCATCACCGCCAGTGCTGGCTCCACCTCCATGACCACTTCTGTCTCCTGTCTGTGCAGCTGCCCCTGATCCCACCCCTACAACTATTGCTTCTTCTGTCCCCACAGCTACTGATGCAGCTACTGCCACCTCTACATTCATTGCTCATTCTGCCTTTACAGCAGCCCCTTCACTATTTTGCCACATAGATTACAGCGGCATGAAAAGTTTCTCTTCTATGTCCTGTGGACCCTCTCTAGGACTCTGCAGACCACAGATTGGGAACCACTTCTATAGATATATTATGCTGTTTCTAATGGGCCTTGTGGTCAACATTATTGGCACCCTTGCATTTTAGGTATGTTGTGTACAGTATTTGAGAAATAATTGGACATATTCCATCATAATTTCTTAATAGTATCTTCAAAGGTATACAACAAAAAAGATGCTGTGCAACTTAGACGTAGTAATTTCTGAGAAAAAAACAAAATATGACCCGCACAGGATTAATAACATCCTTCACTAATATTTGGTTGCACAACCCTTGGCAGTGATGAAAGCTTCCAAATATTTCTTGTAGCGATTTATAAGTTTTGTACATCTGTCTGCTGGTAGTTTCTCTGACTCTTCAAATGAGATTTGTTCCAGCTCATGAATGTTTCCAGGATTCCTTTTACCAATGGCAGATTTCAGCTCTTTCCAAAGATTCTCAATTGGATTGAGATCAGGACCTATTGCTGGCCAGGTTAAAACAATACATTTTTTCCTTTTTAACCATTCTTTTGTACTTTTAGATGTATTTGTTGGGTCATTGTCCTGCTGGAGGACCCATGATCTAAGACCCAGACCTAGCTTTCTGATACTAGGTAGCACATTTCACTCCAAAATACTCCACCAGTCCAGGGAGGAATTTAAACCCATAGGTGCCTGTCAGGAAAATCAACATCAGTTTGCTGATTTGCGATGGAGAATTTTGGACCATATACCAATAAAAATTAGAGGAGGAGACCGCAATTCTGCTTTGCGTTACCATGAACAGTTTTGGATTTACACTTTGGATTTTCTAGCACCTACGGGTTTAAATTCCTCTCTGGACTGGTGGAGTATTTTGTAAATCCCTGGTTATGGGGAGTGGTTAGTTGTATTGGTTCCCATTGGTTCTGGACCGGTCATGTGATCAAGGCATGGAATTTAAAGAACACTGTTTCCGGGTTTGATTAGAAGCAACGAAGTTTTGAAAGAAGAACATCACACTGCAAGAAGAAATAAGTTTATCTTCATGGTGTAAGTTCCAACAAAAAAAATACATTAGATTGGGGTTTCTTTTATTAATGGTTGTAGTAAATTTGTGGGAAACACATTTGAGTTTATGGGTTAGGATAATCATATCCTGGCAATGTCCCAGTGTTTATACTATTTCCTACTATTTCCTTTTTTAATTTGTCTTGTTTTGATTCTTTTATGTGTCAAATATGTGTGCATATATAGTCCAAAGCCATTTCACTGATCACTTCTTTTTTTTGTAGGAGATATTGGATATTAAGGGGTTGAACTGCAAGGGTGCCAATAATGTTGACCACAACTGTATAGAGCAGGAAGATGGGAGCAACCCATTCCTCCCTCAGAGTTGAGGGCTTAGGGACAAATATTCAAGACAACTAAATATGATCTTAAATTACGTATTTTATTCTAAAGCAACAGATTTTTCTTTTCTATATAATTACGATCCAAAAGTCGTAATGTTGTAATGCCTAGAAAAAGCATTTACTAACACATAATATATAATGTAAGAACCCTTCCATCCCCTTCTGAATTCTTTCCCTACTTCTTTGAACCAAACCAGCTTAGACCCTGCCTAAGCCTTTGAAAATTTACATATATACGGTATAAACTTTCTGCATGCCATTTTTTGGTAAACAATTCATAATATGGAAGGACTTCTTTGATATGGTTAAGTTTTTTATGGACTGTTTACTCTTTGGAAACATCTCTGATCTGGTGATCATCATACATCAATGTTTACAGTGCTCTCAAGACTGTGACCTATAATCGACCTCTAGCTGAAATCCCTGCATATTTCTGGGGCTTTGCAATTTATGGCAACATGCTGGACAGGGCTCCTTGTTAAAATTTATTGTATCAAAACAAGGAATGTCTCATTGAGTGCAGTAGAACTGGTATGAGCTCCTTGATAAGAAAATGGCAACAGCAGAGTGCCTCTCTGCTCACTTGTAAGACCTCACGTTATGCTGACTGAGTGAACCCCACCTGTGGGACTTGTGATATGATCACACTGTCCACCTCTAGAAAAAGAGGGTTGGGAACTTCACTTGACTTGCAAAGATACATACAGTCAAGGGACTTTTCTGTGTTCTTGCCCTTCTCAAAAAAAAAAAAAATAAAGCCTACAGCACACAGAGCTTTCCATATGATAATGGAAGAAAGGCGTGGTTTTATTTCCTTGTTACATTCCTAAGTTTTCAGCATTCGGGCTGGAACACTTCAACCTCTCTGTGCAGGTTTGTTTGGTTTCTTTGGCCAGTTAATTTTTATTGATTTTAGCTGCAAACTGAACAAAAGTTACACATCTATACTTGACAAATAACAGTCCCATCAATCTGCGCACAATGATCCACTGCAAACCCAACCACCGCTTCCCTCCAAACTAGCCCCGTTGGGGAGCTCGCCCAACCATTTCCTCTTTCAATAACAGTTTTATTAGAAACTCGTAGCTCAACTTCTACCTCTCTGTCACCCAGGGGAATACCCTAAGCAAACCCTCATTCCTGTTGCCCTTGCCCTTCTCAGGACCTGCAGTGACAGCAATGCCCTTAAAACACAGTGCTTATCCAAACTCTGACCAGACGCTTCCACCCCCATGCAGACAGGAAGCCTGGGTCAGAGAGGGTGGCAGTGACTGATCAAAGCGCAGCATTGGAGGATTCAGATAAGCGCTGTGTTTTAATGTTGTTGCTGCCATTGTAGGTTCTGGAGAGGGGCAGCAGCAGTGGAAATGGGCCGCCCTTGAAACATTGGCCCGCTAGGTAACTGCCTAGTTTGTCTAATGGGTAGCGCTGACCCTGCTGCCCCCACAGCCAGAACTTCCACCAAACCTCTGCTAGCTTATGCCACTTCCACTTCCCCTTGCACACAGCCCATCATGTTTATTAAAAGTATATATACCATATTATTCAAATGTCACAGAAACCATCAATCGTTGACAGCCGTGAGTTCTTCCAATGGGCTACAATCGCGTCCTGGCTGCGACCATACAATATTTAAGAAATTCCCAGCTCCGTTTATTGATACCTTCAGAATAACAGTGGAGCAAAAAAACCTTGGGGGTCACTTAAAATCTGACAACCCATAATTTCCTCCATCTTTCCAAAATGTACCACTTCCAGGCATTCCCACTACTTATGGAGATATGTTCCCACTTGTCCACAATTCCAACAACATCCATTCCCCCCAACACAAATTATTTTTTGCAACCACTTTGGTATCAAGCGCACCTAATAAAAAGCTTGAGTCCATTTTCAACTAAATTAGCCACTATAGATCTCTTTTTAATACTGCATTATAAAAAAAATCTTCCTCCATTCCGGTTCCTCAATTGGACAGCCAAGATCCCATTTCCATTGCTTAAGATGTCTCAATAGAACTCATGGAGCCTCCTAGAAAGCAGCATACATTCTGGAGAAAATTCCTGTGTTGCCCAAATCTCCTACACACAAGCCTTCAAAAATAAGGCTTACTGTCCTGGGAATCATCAGGCATACCTGCCCTTCCACCCCAAATTATATAATTCCCCGCAGTCTCTCAAACAGTCTCTCACAATCCCCTGAGCTATAAATTGTCCCAGTCTATCGAGGCCCAGGTGCTCCCAATTCTAGAACACTGGAGAACACCCTCCTGGGGCAAACTCAGTTTTAAAATATACTAGCATTCTTACCCTCGAGTAAAGGTGCCCTATGCCTATCCAACATCCACATTGAGTGTGCTGGAAAGGGACCATCTATTCTCCTCCCTCGATGGACACTGTTCAAGACCCAAACTAGTGATGTTAAGCAGCTCCTCCCCTCCCCCCAGCAATGTCTTCTCAATAGTTACCCACTGTTTCTCAGGACATCTCATCCATTCTCAAATTGCTCTTAATTGGGCTGCACATAATATTTTTTGTTTTAAAGCTGGGATTGCCAGCCTTCTGTGTGGGACAGAATGTGCCACTCTTGGGAGTTTCTCTTTCCAAATGAAGCAGGAGTGGACTAGTAGTTGGGGCAAATTGCCTTGGGCCAGGGGTTTGAATCCCCCTGGAGGACAACAACCTTGGGCTGGAGGAACTGGGGTTTCTAGTCCCACAGGCACTCTTTGTGGCCTTGGGCAAGCCACTTAACCCTCTGTCGCCTCAGGTACAAAATGTAGACAATGGAAATATATACCGTACCTGAATGTACACTGCTTTGACCAGGTGGAAAGTGGTATATAAGCAGTGCTAAATATATTAAAAATTCCACTGGAACATTAACTAGGAGGACTTGAAAGAGGCATAAAAATCTGGGTAAAACCACCATCTTTATACGGGTTATCCATCCAGGATAGGTTAAACCTGGTCCACTTATTCAAATCCATCTGTAGCTTGTCCATTAATTTTTTGTAATTGGCCTGTACCAATTTTGCGGCAACCATGGTAATATGTACACTGAAATACCTAACATTATTCACTGCACACTTAAAGGGAAATTCCTCTCTCAATCTAAGCTCCTGCAACTTGGGGACATTAATATTCAACGCTTCAGATTTCTGCAAATTCAAATACTCCCATAGTTCCAAGTCTAGCAGCGCAAGAGTAATGAGTGGCCTGCTCATCACAAACATGATGTCATTCACAAACAGCAATTCTGTGATCCACCCGATCTACTTCTATGCACCAAAGATCAGCACCAAAGCACACTCATACAATCAGAGGCTCAAGTCCCCCTGCTTAAACCAAAATATCCCCATTCACTTTAACACATGCCATGTGATTCCTGTATCCACCCCAAAACCCGGGGCGAAAGCCCATCTTTTCCAAAATATACAACAAAATGCCAATGCACCTAGTCAAATGCTTTTTCAGCATCAATTGAAAAACAGATATGGCATTTCCCTAACTTGTGCCACACCTGGATCAAATTTAAAATCTTCCTCATGTTGTCCTCTGCTTGTCTCCCCCACATAAAGTCAGCTTGATCTTCATGTATCAGTTTCAAGATAGCATAATGTAGGCTTGTGGCCAAAATCTTTTCTATCAGCAATATTTCTGCCCACCTCATTGTCACTGCCTACTCTTTACCCTCTAAGACTCCACTAAAAAGCTCTTGTAGAGGTACATAGACAATCCCAAAATGTTTCAGAAAATCATGCCATCAAGCCCTGGAGATTTACCATTTTTATGATACTTAATGGCCTCTTGCATCTCCTCCAATGAGACCACCCTGTTGAGGCCTTTGGCTTCCTTTTAAGAGAGCTGCCCAAGAGGCACTGATCCCAAATAGCCTCCACATCACTAGCTCCTCCAGCACTCTGAATCTGATAGATCTTTATACAAATTGTGGAATTTGTCCCTAATCACCCCTCCCTGCGTATGCAGTCTTCTTTCATTAGTCCATATCCTATATATTTTTCACTCCCCCCTGTTGCTTCCTCAACTTGGCAGCTAAAAGCTTTCCTGCTTTATTCCCCTGCTCACAGACAATTTGTTTCTCTGGGCAGGTTATAAGTTGTGTACGGAGTGTTTCATCCTTAAAGCAGAACATATATCAACAGGTATGACTGTATTTCTTCTGTTTTTTTCTCCTTTAGATTTTGTAGTTTCCTAAGTTTTTTCTTTAATAATAATTATGCAACATTTCTTATGACTTTGCAACCCTATTTCCCTACATCTATCTGCTCTGTATTCATACTTTAGGTATATCAAAGTGACACCTGCACAGGGCTCTGATGAAGATCCACTATTTGGCTATCTGTGTTGTATTCATGCTTTGCAAATATGGCAGTGATGCCTGTATGGAGAGGGGAATGAAGGGGCGGTGGTAAGGGCAGTTTCTGATGATGGTGAGTGTAGCAGTGCCCTGATTTATTTCATTTGGTAAGAATACAATGTAACACAGTTACAGAGTCAACAAAAGGATCTGTGCTCTTTGGAGTCTAATCTAATTGTCCAACAGATAATTCCAGGGCTAGATGAAAAAACATAGAACATCTGGAGGAGAAGCCTAATGGTACTGTTAGAGCAACAGGAAGCCAGGTTCAAATCGCACCACTGCTCCTTGTATTTTTTTGGGGAAGAACACTTAACCCTCCATTTCCTCAGGTACAGGTTCCTTTGGGATAGGAAAATACCTACTGTACCTGAATACAGCTCTCCTTGAATTTCTAAGTGAAAAAGAATTCCTTCGAAAAATCAAATAAGGTGCTCAGTCTAATTCCCTGAATCAATCCTCTTCCTTCAAGTTTAACCACATAACCATAACAATCGATATTTTCTTCCTCTGAAGAACCATCCAATTTACTTTTAATACTAGAGTTGCCAAATTACCCTGTTCCAGGAGTGAGATTTTAAGCCATTCCTGGCTTTCTAACAATCTCATTCTGATGCATTATTGGACCTACAGCACTGATTTCAATGCATAAAATCAGGGACTACAAATACCATACAACATTGCATGCAATGTAAATTTAAAACCAGAATTGGACAAAAAGTCTTTCTCCTGGAACTGGGTAGCTTGGCAACTCTGTTATTGTTGCATTTGCCAGCAAGGCCCAAGTCATGAGGGACAGGTTCAGCCAGTCCTGGTTCTATCTCTCCCATTCATCTATGAACCTGCAGATCTTGCCTTGCTTATTCTGTTTCACACAGGTGCCCTTCTGCTCCTGGATTGGCTAATAACATTTTGCAGCCTGTTCTTTTCATACAGGAAAGCTACTCCAGGGTTTAGTCCATGTTTCTTTGTATGAAAAGCCCAACCAGCAATACCAGACTAACTAATCCAGGTCTCTGTGTGAAGATAGCACTTGGCACCTATTTCTGCATTAGCTAATACAAGTTTGAAAACATAAACACAGGGTCTTTTTTTTACATGCTTCCCTAATTTATGCAGCAGACATGCACATGTTACTCCAGTTTTCTAAGGAAAAGTGTACGCATATTTTCTCTTTTAAAATTGCCCCATGAAAAATTCTAGGGAAAGTGATCCTCTCGACTTCAGCTAGATCTTGTGGTCTGCCAGGCCTGTGAGGATCCCCAGACCTTCAGTTTTCATCACCTCTCTCCCAGGGCTGAAGGAGAAGAGATGAAAGTTGAGGGCCTGGCCTGGGAATCTTCACAACCCACAGCAAGTCAGCTTTCCTCATCTCTCCACCCAGACCTACAAGAGAGAATCAGGGACATGTTTACTAAACCGCACAAACCACAAGTGCAGGGATCACCACCTGGTAAGTTCACCATGCTAAAATGTAGTGTGGGCCCCATGGAAAACATCCTGCACTAAACGATTAGTGTGTGAATGGGTGGAGACAGGGGAGATCGGGGGCATAATGTGGGCATAGTGCAGGCATTTTGGCCGTGTACTAGCCACGACTATTAACATTAGTGTGAATGCACTTAACGTTACCTCAGTGGGTGGCATGAGGTGCACCTAATGTGCTGGGTTACTGCGGCACCATGCATTAGCAATGTGCCAACAGCAGGGGGCAGACACACCTGCCCACTGAGGTTAGCGCAGGCCTCCACGCTGGTATCGCGGCTTGACCACGTGCTATCAGCATACCTTTTTGTAAACATGCCCCATAGTGAGCTGATGATCTTCCCCTCTCTGGGGATTCCCAGCCCACAGAGATTCGTCTGCCAGCTGTTTGTGCTAAATGATGTCACTTGTGCAATAGCCATATCAGCATGCAGAGACTGCAAGGATGGAGTATCCAAAAGATTGGGATCCACCTTCCCAGGCGTTCTGTCCAGGGTATACAGATCAGGAAAGATTTGCTTTGCAAATGAAAGAAGCAACATACAAGGATATTGACCTTGCTTTGGTGCCTCTGAAAAGATATAGAGTGGAAACAATATAAGGACAATTTTCAAAGGAATTTGCCCAGGTCAGATGCCTGGATAATGTTCTCCACTCAGTGGCTAAAAGTATGTGCCTAAACACTTCTGCCTCTGCAATCTGTGCTCAGCCAAAATTTCAGAGGGAAACTAATTTTATGACACTGTCCCCACCAGAGAAAAACAGAAACACATGCACATAGTAGAGAGAGATGGAGAGAAAGAGAGACACACTCACCCAGACAGAGTAAGACAGACATGCATATGGAGACAGACACAGACAGAAGGGTAGAGAAGCACTGATAGAAAGAGACATAGGCAGGGGAGATAGAGAGGGAGAGACACACAGATGGAAATAGACATAGGCAGAGACAAGGACATAAACACACGCAGGGTCATTTTTATAAAAGGCTGCCTAATTTATGCAGCAAAAATATACAAATGTACAAATATACTCCATTCAAAAAACTAAATCTGTTTATAAAGAAATATTATATTGAAAGCAAGTACATAAGTGAATTCCAATGCACCCATAACAAAGTCCTTTTAATTTCAAAAAGAGTTCCTTATATAGACTTCCATCTTTAAAACCATATAAAGTAAACAACTTGCAGTTAGGTCAGTGGTTCTCAACCTTTTTTGTACCATGACCCCTTTTACCATTGGTCAACTTGTGGTGACCGCCATTGATAAAATCAAATGCGTCTCTCTTCCTTTACCGTTAACACATTGTCGCTGTAATCATTTGATGAATTATTAATATATTATCGGCCTTTGCAATGTTTTTATTTATAAAATTTACTTATTTAAACCACAATAATTAATCACAATAACACGTAACAATAATTGATTTCAAAATTATGATGATTTTGTAGTCGAATCACTAATATGAAATAAAATTATTTTTTCTACCTTTGTTGTCTGACCAATTTATTCTCTGATCATGCTGGTCCCAATCTGAGGCTTCTGCTTTCCTGTCTTCTCTTAGCTCTCTTTCTGTGGTCTATGGACCATCTGCCATTTCTTATCTCTTCTTTTGTTTTCTTCACTTCTTTCCATCAGCCTATTTCCAGTCCAAGTAACCGTCCCCAGTATCAGCCCCTTTCCAGTCTTCACTCTCAGTACCTTCCAATGTCAACTTGCATTCCCATGACTGCCACTGGTCTCCATTCCCTTTCAGTCCCCCTCCTTCCTCACTGACCAGTCCCTTTTAGTACAAATACCATGGCAGCCCCTCTCAGATCCACTCCCTTCCAGTTCCATTCTCCCATCCCCTCGTATCAGCCCATTTGTAGCATTAGCCCCCAGTTTTCTTCCAGGGCCAGCAGCTCTATCCTCCCCTCCCCACAATCAGCCCATTCCCAGTTGAAGCCCCCCAATCAGCTCACTTCCAGTGCTAGTTCCCCCTCAACCCCATTACCAGTGCTAGCCTCCCCTAATCAGCCCAATACCAATCCTACCCCCCCACCAGTCCATTACCAGTCCCAACCCCCCCTTGATCAGTCCATTCCCAGTCCTAGCCTTCCCTAATCAACCCATTACCAGTCCTAGCCAACCCCCCATCTGCCCATTATAATCCTAACCCGCACTGTCTCTCCCCTTTGTCCAGCATTTATCCCCATCTGTCCAGTATGTCCCCCTGTATCTTCCCTTTGTCCATGTCAGCCCCCCTCTGTCCATGTCAGCCCTCTCCTCCCTCCCTCCATCCATCCCTCCATCCATCCCTCCATATCAGTCCCCCCTCTCTCCATGTCAGCCCCCCTCTCTCCATGTCAGCCCCCCTCTCTCCATGTCAGCCCTCCCTCCATGTCAGCCCCCCTGTCCATGCCAGCCCCCTCCCTCCATCCATCCCTCCATGTCAGTCCCCTCTCTCCATGTCAGCCCCCCTCTCTCCATGTAAGCCCCCCTGTCCATGTCACAGTCCCCTCCCTCCATGTCAGCCCCCCTCTCTCCATGTCAGCCCCCCTGTCCATGTCACAGCCCCCTCCCTCTGTCCATTTCAGCCCTCCCTCCCTCCCTCTCTCCATGTCAGCCCCCCTGTCCATGTCAGT
Organism: Ichthyophis bannanicus; assembly: GCA_033557465.1. Taxonomy (NCBI): domain Eukaryota; kingdom Metazoa; phylum Chordata; class Amphibia; order Gymnophiona; family Ichthyophiidae; genus Ichthyophis; species Ichthyophis bannanicus. The sequence continues at coordinate 733,468,953 of CM066033.1, read as the reverse complement.
CCCCCTTCTGTCCATGTCAGCCCTCCCTCCATGTCAGCCCCCCTGTCCATGTCAGTCCCCATCCCTCCATCCATCCCCCCCCCCATGTCGGTCAAACCCCTCCCTCATGTCAGCCCTGTTGCAGGTTCCCTGCCCCCTCCTCCCCTCTCCCTGTCTGCCTGCTACTATGCCCTGCTGTTCTTCTACAGCCGCGGCTCCCTGTCTCTTAGGGAACCACGGCTGTGCCTGTAAAATCGTTGCGGAGCCTTTCTGTCTCTCAATGGGCGGGCTCCGTGCAGCATTGTCCCGCCTTCCTTTGGAGGCGGGACAATGCTGCACGGAGCCCGTCGAGAGACAGAAAGGTTCTGCAACGGTTTTACAGGCACAGCCGTGGTTCCCTAAGAGACAGGGAGCTGCGGCTGTAGAAGAACAGCAGAGCACAGTAGCAGGCAGACAGGGAGAGGGGAGGAGGGGGCAGGCAATGGTTTTGCAGGCACAGCTGTGGTTCCCTAAGAGGCAGGGAGCTGCGGCTGCATTAGAAGGGAAGCGGTGAGTTTGCTGCTGCCGAGAAGTGGACTTGGCAGCGGCAGCAACTTGAGTGCTTTTTTTTTTAACGGTGGAGCGAGGCGACCCTCGCTAAATCCTGTGGCGACCCCCATGGGGGTCGCGACCCACAGGTTGAGAACCGCTGAGTTAGGTGAACTTGAACAATGTCATTAGATGACCTTGAGCACTGTTGATGTAGTCACTTGCATGCAGCCAAGTTTCGATGACTTAGTTCAGCCATCTGCGTCAGGAACATCTCAAACCAAATCAGAATCCCGATGTATATTCTTTCTGCAGTGGAGCTCCCTTGCTTCCAAGGGTCAACAAAGATCAATACCACTCATCTTCGTTGTAACAAGCCTAAGTCCGATTTCTTGTTAGCTTCAAACAACTGGAGCTTCTCATTCAACTGAAAAAAGGTACATGAATTTAACAGCCTCATATAGCACTATGACGTAAACAGAGGAGCCAATCAGTGCAAAGCCCATTTACATGTCATCCATGTAATGTCTGAGTTTAAACCAGGTGGGCTAATACTGCCCATTCGATGGATCCATTCATACTCTTTCAGATTCAGGAGGGAATCCAAATCACCTCCACACCAGATTTTCTCAATCCGATCAATTGGATCCTGATCCACTTAGTCTCCTCCTCTCCAACTATGTGCTTCCTTACCATTCCCCTAGACATATCGTCCCCAGCTATTGTGTTGTCTGTCTTGACTAGACTGTAAGTTCTGATGAGCAGGAACTGTTGTTTACATGTGTCCGTGCAGCTCTCTATATGCCTGGTAGTGCTATAGAACTGATCAGTAGTAGTAATAGTAGTACCAGCATCAGTCCCCCTCCAACCCAGGTCTTCAATACCATGATTGGCAGAAATCCAATGTTCAACCATAGGAGCTGTCGGCATCTGCATAGAAATCCTGCTTTTATGTTCATTCAGACATATTTTAATCTTACACCTGGTTCTCCCAATGTAGATGAGAGCATAGGAACAAACAATCAGATAGATGACATATGTAGAGTCACAATCCAAATACGATCAGGCATGAAGCAAAAAATCTTTTGATTGGGAATGCCATACCTCCCCTTAAATATTTAAATGACACCAGTTACAATGGCCACAGCATGAATGACACCTCTCCTTAGAGTTTTCCTCTTGACATAGAAAACCTGAGACATTCTCCCCTATATTCCTTTCTCTGAGAAATGGAAACAGAGGTGGCTAACTAAAAATGTTGTGTAAGGAGAGAACATGCCAAAGAGAACTAATGAATTTAGTAATCTTCCTAGAAAGCTGAGGGTGTGATAAAGTACAGACCATAATCCAACACCTCAGTTTGTTTATAATCAAGCAGAAGATCCCAATTAGCAAATTTGGCTCGTTTATAGGCACATGGATTATATGTGGCTAGGTTTGAGGAAAGTTACTTGTACTGTATGTTTCTGACCAGTTTTCAAAAGTTATATTGTGGAAAAGATTTCTGGATGATGTTCTTATGCTTTGGCACGGGACTGAGGAGGAGATGTATTCTTTCTCAAGATCGATCAACTCCCTGGATCCTCACTTGCAATTTGCTATGAGATTTGACTCCACTCGGATTGCATTCTTGGACATTATGGGCCTGATTCTGGGATGCGACTTGCAAGCTGCATGTACTGGTGGGACGTGCAGGGAACGCAAGCTGTCCTGCCCCTATTCCCTCTCCAACTCTCCCCGCATGGCTAGAGCAGCAAGATGGGGAGAGCTGGCGAGGGGTGGAAGGGGCAGAGTCTGAGCAGAGCAGGGGTTGGTCAAGGTGTGAGGATGTACAGGGCTGATTCAGGTCACGGCCCTGTCTGTCCTGCGAGGTCAGGGGGAACCTCAAAGGTGGAATAAGCAGCACAAATCGGGTTATTGGGCCAGAACACACCCCCCCCCCCCGGGCCGGGGCCAGGTGCTGGTAGGTCCCTGCCACCTGATCTCTGCCCCAGCTGCCCAGCCATGGGTTGGGCAGTGGGCTTGAAGATAGTCAGCACCACGGGAGACAAGGGTGCCTGCGGGGAGGATGTCCCCACAGTCATGCAGGAGCATGCTGGGCTGTCCTCGGGCCCAATTCTGTATGCCGCAGGAACGCCTTGCTCCCACTGTACAGAATCGGGTCCTAATGAACCTGTCCTGCTCGGAGACATCTGGACACCCAGACGTGCCCCCTGATAGAATTGGGCTCCATGAGTGAAAAGAGTCCACATCATTCACAAACTACTCTTTATCGTAAACCTACAGATCACAATACCTATTTGCAGATTCGTAACTTGGAGAGTTTAAATATTAGTCAGTTTTTACAGTTGTGTCGGGTTTGTTCAGTGGAAGGTGACTTTAAGGTTCAGTTGTTGGTACTGAAAGATCGTTTCATTTCTAGAGGATACCTTATGGCAACCATTCAATATGTCTTTAAATGAGCCAAATTTGCTAATCAGAATCTCCTACTTGATTATAAGCAAACTGAGGTCTAAAAAATAAGATGGGAGACTTAGAACATATAGCACTAAATGAAACGTTTGATATAATTGGCATCTCAGAGACCTGACGGAAGGAGGACAATCAATGTGACACTGTGATACCTGGGTACAAACTATATCACAATGATAGGGTAGATCAAGTTGGTGGAGGGATTGCGTTCTATGTTAGAGAGGGCATTGAGTCACCCAGGATTAAATTTTGCAGGGATCAAAATACACTGTAGAATTTCTATGGATAGAAATTCCATGTAAAAAGGGGAAGGCAATGACAGTGGAGATGTACTACCGACTGCATGGCCAGAATGAAGAGATGGATGATGAAATGCTAAAAGAAATCAGGGACGCTAACAAAAGTTACATCACAGTAATAATGGGTGATTTCAATTACCCTGGACTCGACTGGGTCAGTGTCACAGCAGGACATGCTAATGAGACAAAGGGGCTTGTTTACAAAGCCACGGTAGAGGTTTCCGATCGTTATCGGAGCCGCGGCCCCATTGATTTCAATGGGGCCACTGCTCCGATAACGATCAGAAACAACTACTGGGGCTTTGCAAACAATCCCCAGAGTTTCTAGATGAAATAAATGACTGCTTCTTGGAGCAGCTGGTTCATGACCTGACAAGAGGGGAAGCTATTTTAGCCCTAGTCCTTAGTGGAACAGAAGATCTGGTGCAAGAGATAAGGGTGTTGGGGCCACTTGGCAATAGTGATCATAGCATGATCACATTTGATTTAATAAATGGAGGGAGGACGGCAAGGAAATCCACAGTACTATCTTTTAACTTTCAAAAGGCAGACTATGATAAAATGAAGAAAACAGTTTAGAAAAAACTAAAAGGAGCAGCTGCAAAGGTTAAAAATTTATATCAAGCATGGACATTGTTTAAAAATACTATCTTGGAAGTCCAGACAAGATGTATTCCAGGCTTTAAGAAAAGTGGAAGGAAGGCCAAAAAACTGCCAGTATGGTTTAAAGGTGAGGTGAGAGAGGCTGTTCTAGCCCAAAAAGCATCTTTCAGGAAAAAAGAGCCACATGACGAAAACAGGAAATAATATAAGCACTGGCAAGTTAGATGCAAGGTATTGATAAGGCAGGCAAAGAGAGAATTTGAAAGAAAGCTTTCTGTGGAAGCAAGAATGCATAATAAAAACTTTTTCAAGTACATTTGTAGCAAAAAACCTGTGAGAAAGTTAGTTGGACCATTGGATGATAGAGGGGTAAAAGGGGTGCTAAGGGAGGACAAGGCCATACAGAGAGACTGAATGAATTCTTTGCTTCGGTGTTTACTGAAGAAGATGTAGGGAAGTTACCCATGCCTGAAATGGTATTTAAAGGTGATATATTGGAAGAATTGAAAGAAATGTCAATAAACCGGGAAAATGTATTACAATTGTTTGTTAAACAGAAGAGTAGCAAATCACCTGGACTAGATGATATACATCTGAGGGTGTTGAAAGAACTGAAATATGTGATTGCAGCCCTACTATTAGAAATCTGTAAACTATCATTAACCTCTTAGCTGGGCAAAAGGCATAGCGCCTAGCCAACCACCGCCTGGGGAATTAACTCTCCAATGGCAGAGTTCGTTCCCTGCAGTGATGTGCCGATCAAGCGCTGCTCCCATTGATTATGGATCTCCCTGCTTCTCTCTGCACAGTCTGTCAGTCACTGCTGTGGTGATTGACAGACTGTGCAGAGAGAAGCAGAGAGATCGGTGATCAGCAGGAGCAGAGCTTGATCGGCGATCACTGCAGGAAACAAACTCTGCAGTCGACAGTTCTTTCCCCGCAGTGATCGCTGCTGCTCCTGCTGATTACCAATCTCCCTGCTTCTCTCTGCACAGTCTGTCATTCACCGCCATGGTGACTGACAGACTGTGCAGAGGGAAGCAGAGGGATTGGTGATTGGTGGGAGCAGCAGCGATCACTGTGGGGAACGAGTTAACTCATCTTCACCATTTGCTGAATGGCTAGGGGAAGACGAGTTAACTCTGCATCCCCAGTTAAGGGGTTAAAATAATCTGTAGTATCTGAAGATTGGAGAATGGCCAATGTAATGCCAATTTTTAGAAAGGGTTCCAGGGTTGATCTGGGAAACTACAAACCGATGAGCCTGACAATGGTACCAGGCAAAATGGTAGAAACCATTATAAAGAATAAAATTATTGATCAGGTACATAGTCATGATTTAATGGGAGAAAGCCAACATGGCTTTAGCCAAGGAAGATCTTGTCTTACTAATCTGTTATTTTGAAAATGGGCACGTTATAGAGCCTATTCTGAAACCACGGGTGTAGACACACCCGCGTTTCTGGAATCAGGAGATATATGTTTCAAGCACGGCACAAACAACACATCTGAGGAAACACAGGCGCTCAGTGCTATAATGGGACATGGGTTTATGCAGCAAATGGCCTGTATGTCCCCGTGCCCACCGTATTCTGAAAAGAGAGACATTTCAGATGATTCCCGTTTCCGCGCAGCCACGCCTCTGCTGGATAAATGGGCATCTCCTAAGCTGATGCTCACACTGAGTGTAGTGCACATGCAAACAACACATTAATACTGATGAAACAGATATGTTCATGCAAACCAGACTATGGGGTATGTTTACTAAACTGCGGTAAACGTACATAACACGTGTTATGTAATGTTAACGATCGTTAGCGCATCATAATGTGCGTTATGTAACGTTAACGATCGTTAGCGCGTTATGACGCGCTAACGATCGTAATGCTCCGCGGCGGGGTAAAACACCGCAGAAGGTGGAGAGAGGGCGGAGAGAAGGGGTCAATGGGCGGAGAGTGGGCGGGGAGAGGCTCCCCTCACACTAACGCGCTGGATTTCAGGGCTGAATTCCAACGCGATTGAAAACCTGCCGTTAAAGGCACATTACAGGGGAGAGAAACCATTTCAGTGTCAGCAATGTACAGCCCAGGCAGGGAAACCAAAAAACAGTGATAAGTGTGATACATGTGCACAGAACAAAAGGGCACAGAAACACTGAAAATGACCCCAAGAGACTGGAAAAAAACAATAACCAAGCTGGCCAATAGTGGTATCAATGGGAAACATCAACCCTTCCCCCCCCCCCCGAGTAAGCTCCATAGAACAGATATAAATCGTGGAAGGGTCTATACTCCGTCCCCATACAAGGTGAATGAGCCCACAGTGACATAGCGCTGCTCAGAGTTTTCCCCACCATCGGACAGGTGCACATGTCCAGCAACATCAGGGCGGTAATGTCAGAACGGCAACTGGACAGATGCCGGAGAAGGGGATACAGAGGGCCGCAGGCGGAACATTCTGTGGTGGAGCTGGGCCACAGTGCGGACTAGGGTGATGCCTAGGTGGCCCATACGAATGCTGAAACAGCAGAGCAGCCAGACAGCAACTGCTGAAGGTCCAACATGGGCATGAGTGGGTTTCCCAAAGTGTCACAGGGGATAGTACCCAACAGCTACTCCCAAGGGCACGGAACATTGGCAGGTGGGGCTGGGGGGGAGCGTGGACGTCTATGCAGGCACCCCTACCCCATAATCCGCACCATAGGCAGCCGCCTACCCGCACACTGGATGGCCTGAGACTGCGCACCACCAGCTCCACCAGCAGAAGGGCATGTCAGCATGGTGGCTGAGGGATACTGCTGGTGGAGGGGGAAGTGGCAGCTGGCCAGAGCAGACCGTGGCCTAGCCCTGTGTAGGTGGGTGCCATGCACTGCAACAGACAGGCCCTGTCTGACCAACAGTCATGGTATCACCAGGGAATGCACCATCTCTGTGATAACATGGTGGTGCAGTGCACAAAACCAGTGTATTCAGAAGCAGAAGGTCACAGGTTCAAGTCCCAGCTGTGGTTTCCGCCAACCCAGTCCTCATATTTTACCCACTACTATAACGTGCTAATACAGACAGAACCTTTCTTGCAGATGACATACACATGCCCAAAACACCTACATTTTACCCCACAGAGCACAGACACCATAAACATGCACATTACCTAGAGCAGAGCCTCCCAAATGCAGTCCTGGAGGGCCAAACACCATTCAGGTTCCATGCTGCCTCTGATAAAGATGCCTGTGCTGCATTTCCATGCACCACCCCCATGGTATGCAGATGTATCTCATGCATATTCATGAGGGACAGCATGAAAACCCGAACAGTGTTTTGAACCGCAGGACTGGAGTTGGGAACCTCTGCCGTAAAGCAGCAGCCAACAGGGGCAGACACACCCACACCCACACCCACACCCACAGGCCCCATTATCCAAAGCCTCCTGGAGAGGCAGGACTTTGGGCTCTGCGTGCATCTCCCAATACTAGCACTTGCATACCTTAGTAATGCCACCCTAAACCTGGGAATATGGTACACAGCTATCAAAAGGTTGCTATGATTACTGGCAGATAGCAATTCCTAGGTTAAGTACAATTTTCGGAGTGAGCTGCATCATAGCAACCTTTCTGATGTCTGTGGAGTGTGCTACAGGTCTTGTGTCTGACAGTGTTTACCAATCTGGGGGGTGACTCCTACAGTATTGTATACCATAGCCATGCCTGCACTGTGCCCAGGACTGGTGTGGTGGCCTGGGCTGCCCAACACCTCTATAGTTGCACAATGCTGGCATAGGTGTGGGGAGTGTGTGTCTGTCTATCCAGTGTGTGGTGGCTGCCAACACACTCCACAGCCCACACTGCTAGCACTGTTGCCAGTATTGGCCTGCCAATGTGCATAATGAGGAGCAAGATACCGTGGGAATAGCCTGGATAGGGTGGCCTGGCCTGGCCGCATATGCACAGGGCATAGGGCAATGGCCAGACATTGTAGTGCCCGGTACCACCTGCACGGACAGGGTGGCCATAGCATGTCCTGCTGGGAGGTCACTCTCACCCTGACTGAGCAGTGACCATGGCATGGCTAGGTTCCCCCATAGTGCTATATAGTATTTCTCTTATGTGATATTTATGGGTTTCCTTTTGGGGCCCAATCACTGACTTATCTGCTTGGTATGTATGCTGATATCCCCGTTCTGGGTACATGCATCTCCTCCAGGACCATGCACTATGGACTAGCTGGCGGACTGTCTGCAGTTAGTATGTGTCTTGCTGGAACACCATGCAGGGTGCAGCGGCTGGAGGCTTGCTGCTGGAGAATGTCAGATAATGGTGGGGGGCAGCTGAGCATTTCCAGACCTGCCGTCTGTCTGCTATTGCGTTATGGATGTGTACTGCTCTGCATTGCCTGCCCTGTAGGGTGTTTGATCCCTAGCAGGACTGGGGTGATGGTCCCCTCTACTGCCACCATTTGCAGGGGGTATAAAGTGGATCTGTGGGCGGGAGATCCTGTCCCCCACCCTGAGCCCCAGAGGGTGGGTTGGGTGGTGGTATGTAATCTCCCTGGTAACCACAGCAGAATGTGGGTGTGGTGCTGTGCAGTCCTCCTGTAGCCAGCCAGGTGTTTATTGGCAGCTCTAGCCCACTGGTTACTTCACTGCCCATGGAGCCAGAGGGGTTCATCGATAGGGCTGTCTTAGGCATTGTCTATTTTTATTATATATTAGTGCTGCCAGCAGAACAACCCTCAGGGTACTGTCACCTTAGGGTGGGTCATAAGGCGCCCTATATGTTGCCCTATAGGGCGCCTTATACGTCGCCCTATAGGGCGCCTTATACGTCGCCCTATAGGGCGCCTTATATGGCGCCCTATAAAGTGTCTTATATGGTGCTTTATATGCTGTCCTATAGGGAACATTATAGGGTGCCTTGGCAGACAGCGCACTTTAGAATGTGCCCTATGGAGTGCCTTCTAGGGTGCCTTATGTGGCACCTTAGGTTACGCCATTGTGAGGGTGTGTTTGCTGGCAGCACTATTACAGTACAACTAAACTTCCTCACAGCCCAATACTTAACCCTTTCCAGGCCAAGCCCACAACTTTCGGGATCCAAACTTCTGTCTAAATATTCCTATCAAATGGTATATAATACATGACCATGGCAGAGGGAACGTCACTATTGGGACATATTGAATAAGACGGGTACAATTTTCCTGACATATGCAAACATTAACCCGGCTGCAGACTGTGGATTAAAATATTATAGTAGGCTTTCAAAGGGTTACACATGACACCTCAGCCAGCCTTATTCATTAGGCACACTGGGGAATCGAACCCATGACCCTTGTACCATCGGTCTGTGTAGTAACCATTGTGCTACAGCTCTGTTTCTGTATTTGGGTGTCTGCGCGCCTTCTTACGCTTAACGCACAGTAACACGCCCTGTAACGATCGTTGCTGCGCGGCGCGTTATAACGCGCGTTGTCACTAACGATGTACCGCCCATGTCCTTTTTTGGCATTTCTTCCACTAACACGGCTCCTAACGCGAATCACACTAACGCAGTTTAGTAAACATACCCCTATATATGCTAGTCTGTTGCATGCGCATAACACTATAAGGTAATCTAGGTGCACCTAGGCTAGTGTAAAAGCAAATGAAGAGTGAGATGTTTGTCCCGACAGATCCTGCAGCAACACATACATGGCATGTGATGAACACCTTACTTATAGTTGCAGTGGTCATTGCTGTAAACAGTATTTGTAATGCCAAGAACGGGCCATATAACACTGAAATGATTCTCTACAGCTACGTGTCAATACATATCTATTTGAAAGACCAAACGGAACATAAGCGCCAGAGCATTCACTTGCACTGCCCCCAATCTATGGAACTCCCTCCCAGACTCAACCCGTTCAACAAAGGAGCTCATACACACATAAGTCGTCCCTTCAGAACTCCCCTTACGCCCGAGTTTACAAAGCTACTTTACCATCTTGACTTGCTTAAATATAATTGATATATAAATAGTTCCAATTTTGTTTACCATGGATTCTGTTATATGTTTTTGGTAAACTGCCCCTGATCTTTGGAAGGGGTGGTATAGAAATGTATAACAAATAAATAAATAAATAAATAAATAAAATATCCCTGTTAATGATAGGAAACCATCAGGGTGAGAACATGCAACAGTGCAAACATCAACAATACATGCCCAAAAGCACAATCATCTGTCCTGACCAATGTGCACAATGTGAAAGACCTCGAATGGTGCATTTGGATGTGTATTGGTGCTGTTTGCACTGCGGCATGCTCCCACTCCAAGGGTCCCCCATCATTGACAGGGACATGTCCTGCTATGTTGATGCAGAGTAGCTTTTCAGAACTTATTGCCCATTTATACAGCGCCTAGTGCTGCTGCAGTCAACCCTTAGGTCCAGATACTGGCCAGGCATATATGGCACCCCTGAGTTTTGGATCAGCACACCACGACCTTCCCTGTAGCCCTCATACCACACATTCATATTCTTGCTTCTGGTCACATATAACAAACCTATGCCAAAACCATGCCCTGCACCTATACACAACTGCTGGTAATACACAATAGAATGGCCAAACACAATTCTACTTCATACTAACTCACATACCATCCCTACATCTACATTCCCATTTGTCCAATCATAGTCACTGTTAGGGAAGCCCAGATTAGCCCCTTTAGCACAAACAGCAAATGCCAGCATAGCCAGAATAAAGGTTCTTGCTGTGCTTTATATTTCTGTAGGGATGTTTTTTTATTGTTACTTAACCTTGCAAACGTCCCTCCCCCTGCATTCTTTTCTTTACAACTGCATCTTGTGCTCTCCCAGACAGCAGATACACCAGTCCAATACAGACTTGTCACAGACATTCATCGCTATGGGACGCATTGGAGATCAGAGCAAAAATTCTTCTAAGTCCTGGCCTTATTTCACCATGCTGCTGGTATTACATGGGCGTCCACGGAATACACTCAGGACATTCATGGGCCCTCCCTGAATACATTTTATATGTGTGTGTGGCTTGCCACGCCCCTGTTGTGTCTACTCCCACCCACATTCTGAGATTTCCGTTTTGGCATTGTGTTGTGCAAGACCATGTGGTTTCAGAATATGGGACTAGACGTTTTCACAAGAAATACATCTATCCTACACGTCCAGGCAGCCTATTTGCATTTCTGAATGACCTCCATAGTGTATCCTGATTTTCAGAGAGCCTTTGACAAGGTCTCTCATGAGAGACTCTTGGGAAAGTTAAAAAGTCATGGGATAGGAGGCAATGCACTATTGTGGTTTAGGAACTGGTTAAAAGATAGAAAGCAGAATGTAGGGCTAAATGGGCAATTTTCTCAATGGATAAAGGTGAATAGTGGAGTACCCCAGGGATCTGTGCTGGACCACTGCTTTTTAACATCTTCATAAATGACTTGGAAATGGGAATAACAAGTGAGGTGATCAAATTTGAAGATGATGCAAAGTTATTGAAACACAAGAAGATTGTGAAAAATTGCAAGTGGACCTTGATAAACTGGAAGACTGGACGTCCAAATGGTAGATGAAACTTAATGTGGACAAGTACAAAGTTATGCACTTACTAGAAAGACTAGGGGTCACACAATAAAGCTACAATGTAACCCATTTAGGACTAATAAGAGAAAGTATTTTTTCACTCAACAAGTAATCAAAATCTGGAATTCGTTACTGGAGGTTGTAGTAAAAGCTGTTAGTGTAGCTGGGTTTAAAAATGGTTTGTACAAATTTCTGGAGGAAAAGTCCATAAACTATTATTAAAGAGGATCAGAGAAATTCACTGATTACCCTGGCATAAGCATTGCACAATCTGTGTGTCTTTTTGGGAACCTGGCAGGTATTTGTGATCTAGATTGGCCACTGTTGGAAACAGGATACTGGACTTGATGGACCAGTATGGCACTCCTTATGTTCTTATGTTAGGTGCTGGACCATATGGTTTGTACTTTACTATACTCTCAGCTTTCTAAGAAGATTAGTAGAATCATTAGTTCTCATTGGCATATTCTCTCCTTATATTTATTTATTTATTTAAAAGGATTTATATACCACTTTATCATGGAATCAAAGCGGTTTGTACATCAAACAAATCACATGACATCTTTAGTGAGCCACCCCTGTTTCCATTTCTCAGAGAGAGGACTGTAAGGGAGAATGTCTCAGGTTTTCTATGTCAAGAGGAAAACCCCGAAGTATTCAAGAGGAATTATAGCATTGCCAATCAAAAGATTTTTTGTTTTGTGCCTGATCGTATTTGGATTGTGACTCGACATATGTCATCTATTTTTGTCCCTGCGCTCTCATCTACATTGGGAGAAGAAGACATAAGATTACAATATGTCTGAATGAACATAAAAGCAGGATTTCTATGCAGACTCTTTGGTTGAACACTGGCTTTTCACCAGTCATGGTATTGAGGACCTGCATTGGAGGGTGATTGATCGGATTTGAGAAAACTTGATGTGGAGGTATATTGGATTCCCTCCTGAATCTGAAAGAGTAAGAATGGATCCATTGAATGAGCAGCATTAGCCTACCTGGTTTATACTTGGACATTGCATGGATGACACTGTAAATGGGTTTGGCTCTGATTGGCTCCTCTGTTTACGTCACGATGCTATATGAGGCTATTAGTTACCTTTTTTCAATTGAATAAGAAGCTCTGGTTCTTTGAAGCTAAAGAGAAGTCGGACTTACTTAGGTTTGTTACACCGAAGATGAGCGGTATTGATCGCTGTTGAACCCTGGAAGTGAGGGAGCTCCATGGCAGAAAGAATATACACCGGGGTTCCGATTTGGTATGAGATGTTCCTGACGCAGATGTCTGAACTAAGCCGTCAAAACGTGGCCGCATGCAAGTGACTACATCAACTGTGCTCAAGGTCATCTAGTGACATTGTTCACCTAACTGCAAGTTGTTTACTTTATATGGTTTTAAAGATGGAAGACTATATAAGGGACTCTTTGAAATTAAAAGGACTTTGTTGCTGGGTGCACTGGAATCCACTAATGTACTCGCTTTCAATATAGTCTGACAAAAAATGTCTTTATAAACTGATTTAGCTTTTGGATGGGGTACTAGGGTTTGTATATTTGTGTATTTGTTTGACAATAACCCTAGTAGTGGGTGATATTTTTGGAATTAATTTATGCAGCAAGCATACACATGCATATATTACAGTAATTACACCTCAGAAAGTACACACACATATTTATACCTCAGTAATGGCATGCACAAATTTTCTGTTTTATGTTATGCACCTGTGGTTGTATTTTATAAAATATCCCCATAAGTTCAAACCCCATCCCTAAAGCTGGTGTAAATGTCTGTACCCAGATTTCTCAGATACATGGGTGAATTATAGCATTTCATCTACACACATACCACCATGCCCCCCTGATGCTCTGCCCATGTGAGCATCCACCCGCAAAGAATGCGCATTAATGCTAATTCTGAGTGGTTATTTATTAATGTATACAATTTTTTTATATATATATTTTGTATGATGTGTCTCTTTCTGATTTTATAAGTTTTTTTATATAGTTTTATTTTATTTTTATTTTATTTAGTATACATTTGTATACCGCTACTTGCAGCGATCAATAGCGATTTGATTACATGTTGAATGATGTCAATCAAGACAGAAAATTTGGGTTATAAACACGTTGATTTGAAGGGGAAAGCACAGCACACAGGAAGATGGTTTAAAGGAGCGGATTCAGAATTTATATATCTACATTTTTACATTTTTACATTTCGTATCACAGTTCTCATTGTTTCGTAGCGAGGCAGCTTGGGGTCCCCCCCTGGGAGTTACATCATATTGTATTGACACTGGAATAGATGTGTAAATGTTTTGGATATGCAATCCACTTTAAATAAACTCAGTGGCATGCAGCAGAACATAAGAACCTGGATTAAATGAGATTAGCATGTATTTTTATGCCCATCAGTATTTTATAAGAGAATGTCATTTACATACATATCTGGCTGCATACTTTGCAAAATTACCTCCTCAATGCCTCCACTGCCCCTCTAAGGGCCCAGTCAGCTCATATTTCATACATAAGTTTCACTAGCACCGTGACACAGGAATATCCCCCTGGCTCATCCCTCCCTTTCCTCATCTGTTATATCCCACTGGCTGTATCCTACCCACAGTGTCCTGACTCCTGTGACCCTTCCTGCATGGAAATGAGAGCATCATTAGTAACATAGTATATGACGGCAGATAAAGACCAGTACGGTCCATCTAGTCTACCCAGCCAGGCTGCAAAAGTAGGTGCACCTGCCGTTCTGTGCAGGTCACCCCTCTCCCTATGGCTTTGTTTAGGGGTATACCCACTGCTCCTTGCAGGTCACCCCTATTTGTTGAGATGTAAGAGATAGTTATGTTTTTATTTTGATTTTATCCTGTTGCAATAAAGGGATCCACAGCTTTTGAATTCTGTCACTGTATTTGCCCCCACCACTTCCATTGGGAGGATATTCCAAGCATCCACCACCCTTTCAGTGAAAAGGTATTTCCTGACATTGCCTTTCAGTTTACCCCCTTGCAGCTTCATGTTATGCCCTCCAGTTTTATAGCTTCCTTGTCTTTGGAAAAGGTTTGTTTGTTCATTAATACTCTGTAAGTATTTAAAGGTCTGAATCATATCTCCCCTGTCCCTCCTCTCATCTACAGTGTACATATTTAGGTCTTCAAGTCTCTTCACATACGTCTTCTGGCACATGCTCCAAATCATTTTGGTTGCCTTCCTCTGAACCATTTCCAGTCATTTTATATTCTTTGTTAGATATGGTCTCCAAAACTGAACACAATGTTCCAAGTGAGGCCTCACCAGTGACTTGTACAGTGGCATAAGCACCTTTTCCTTTAGGAAGTTGAAAAGGGCTGGGTTGATGCTTAAACACCCCTGCTCTTTAAGTGGCAGCTTGTAGCCGTGGAAGCAAAGAAAAATGCTCCTGCAGCTGTTTAAATTGACTGCTAGAAGAGGTGACTTATGCTAGAACCATGGCTGATGCAGGGGGAGGCGGGGACTGGAAGGGCGCTGACATGGGGGGGGGGGGTGGTCCTTCCCATCCACTAAAGCAAGCTAGGCGGTTGGCCTGGGTGGGCGGCGGCAGCAGTACACATGAGCGGCCGCACTGTCCCTCCCAGCTGCTGCTGCCACCTCCCCTGCGACCGTGATTTCGTCTTGCAAGGGGAAGGCAGGCAACAGCAGCAGTGGCAGTATCTCCAAAAGCCCTGTATTACCTCAGGCTGCCCCTGCTGGAACGTCTATGTGGCTGGTACCACATATGCCCACATTTTTCACGTGTACGTTTCTAAGATTGTCCAGTTTTCTGCAAGTGTCTGAGTCCTTATCCTGCACGTCCCCAGTCTCTTTATATTTTGACAGACACATTTTGCGGTGGAGACATGCCTGTTTTACAAAGTACTTGCACGTGTCAACTTTCGTTGCTGCCTCTCCCACACAGTTTCATATGTTTTGATATGGACGTTTCAGATTTCTCCTAAACGTCCTTTTTAAACTGTGCCTTTACACATACATGTTAGGCATTTGAAGTCAGGACTGCTAAATAGCAGTATAACTTGAAACATAACTGCTGGCAAAGCTTCCAATCATATCTATATTCCGCAGTGCTACCTAAATGGATAACACCACTGAATATGTGAATAAAATGAAGCACCGGCACTTTATCCAGCGGCTTCTGTTGAATGTCAGGCCTAAAGAACATATACACATTCTTTCTCTGCCCCCTAAGTCCACAAAGACAGTGGAGAAATTGCACACCAAAATAACAGGAAAGTAAAAAAAAGAGTATTATTAACACAGGAAATCTCTCTATAAAAAGCAGACAGGTTGCACAAGAAAGTGTAGAATACAAAATCAGCATTTTTGTTATTCAGAAGGAAGAGAGTATGGAAGTACCTCTTGAGCCCTTCATCTACCACACACACACACTCAGTAAATACACAATGCATCAATGAGCATCAATTTGGCTTCCGACCCTTCCACGGAGTTGAAACTCTCCTAATTGCCCTAACAGATCTACTCATCAGAGGCACCAATGACAACAACAAAGGCTTCCTTCTCCTCTTCATAGATCTGTCTGCTGCATTCGATAGCATCAATCATAATACCCTCATTAACAGACTAGAATACCTAAAAATAGGAGGGACAGTCCTTGAATGGTTCAAATCATACATCTCAAACAGGTTAATACGGATACAATTAGGTAACGACACATCCGAAACTTTCCCACAAGGTCAAGGCATCCCCCAAGGATCAGCCCTCTCAGCCCTCCTCTTCAATTTATACCTCCAGCCCATTACAAACATATTTAAGAAGCACAAAATTAACCATTTCATATACGCAGATGATATCATGCTTGCCACCCCCATAAACCCCAACAATCCCAAATATGATAGCCTACTCCAATGTATGAACGAGACTACTAAATGGCTTGAAGACAACCACCTGAGCATTAACCTCAAAAAACAGAGGCAATGTTTCATAACGAGGAAATCAGACACTGACTACAAATACCCCAATACAATCACAATAAATAATACACCTATACCTGTTAAAAAGGAGGTAAAATACCTTGGAATAATCTTAGACCACTCACTCTCCATGATTCCACACATAAAACACACAGTAAAAACCATATTTTATAAACTCAAGACAATACAACATCTGAGACCCCTACTCAACACCGATGACTTTAGATCTGTAGTCAACACTCTCATAACCCCCCACTTCGACTATTGTAATAGTCTCCTAAATGGACTTCCATTAAAAAGCATATACCTTCTCCAAAGAGCCCAAAACATATGCGCCAAGATGGTCACTAAAGCTAATCTAACAGACCATGTGACCCCAATTCTACTAGACTTACACTGGCTCCCTATAAACAGCCGAATAAAATATAAAATCCTCCTAACTACATTCAAAATCATCAACAACATCTCCCCATCACAACTATCCACCCTAATACACCCCCCATCAGATACTAGATCACGCAGACAGAACGCAACCCACTCCCTCAACATAAAAACAAATTTTAGAAAAACTAAAGCGACAACAAGTGACAGGGCCTTCTCCTTTGCTGCCCCCACCCTCTGGAATGAAATACCATTAACACTCCGCATGATAAAAGACCTTCACCAATTCAAAAAAGAATTAAAAACCTACCTCTTTACAAAACACTTTGAAATCCCCTACCAACAAAGAACCTCACCAATACAATCACAGAAACACATACACTGTACCCAAGACAGAACAAATGACTAACACAGGAAATTTCACTAACCCCACACAACACGCTAATGAACCACTCAAACAGTTGACTATTTCACTGTTCACTATTTCACTGTAACTAACTAAGATGCGCTCCATGTAAATAAATTGTAAATAGTTTGAAAAGCTCTGTTATAGTTAATGTTCAAAATATGTTCCCTGTAAGTACACCTGTATATAGTTAAAGCATAATGTTCCTTGTAAATGTATACAGAAGTATACAATTGTTCTGTTTAATGTTCAATGTAAACTGCCCCTGATCTCTGGAAGGGGCGGTATAGAAAAGACTGTTAAATAAATAAATAAATAAATAAATGCACACCCACAACATTCTTCAATTTATTGTTTTGAAATTCTCAAGCTGATTAGGGTCAAAGCAAATATAGCTTGTTTCTCCAGACACAGGGATACTACAATAGAAATTTCACACCTCTATGAACTGTATTCTGTCACATACATTTTTCCTGGACAGCATGTAAGATATAAGGAAAGACATATGGGTCAATAGTTGACTGCAGTGGTCAGCATTTTCTAAAACTCTGCGCACTTAAATAAAAAGCAAATATTCTACTACTACTACTACCACTGAACAATAGTCTAGATGGGAGGGGACTAAGGACTAGATAAGTGTCTTAGTAGTGTGTCCAGAAAGGAATGGGCGAATTCTGTTGATGTTATAGAGAAAGTGGAAGTGGAAGTGGAAGTGGGGGAGAAGTCTAATGACTAGACCACTGGTTTGTAACCCAAGAGAGAGTGTGTGTCAGGTGGAGGAGTAGAAGAGTTTGATTCCCATTATCATTCCTTGTGGCTTTGGGCAAGTCACTTAACCCTCCATTGCCTCAGAAGAAAGGCCTGGCAATCTACTTCTGGTCACACTGCCAAGAAAACCCAGGAGCTGCTGGGTCACCAGGAGTCAGCATTGACCCAACGGCACTCACTGCTGCATAGAGAAAGAAACAGCAGGTTTTAGCTATCAGTTGGATGTGTGTAGAGAAGGAGAGAGAGAGGAGTCAAAGATGACCCCAAGGTTGCAAGCTGAAGAGACAGGGAGGAGTAGAGAGTTATCCACAGAGATGGAGGAAGGGGAGAGGAGGGTTTACGAGGAAAAATGAGCAGCTCAGTTCTGGCATGTTCAATTTCATGCGGCAGTGAGACATCCAAGCAGCAAAGTCAGAGGCATGCAGAGATCTGGGCCTGGATTGCCAGAGAGATTTCAGGTGTAGAGAGGTAGATCTGGGAGTCATCAGCATAAAGATGGTACTGAGATGACTGGGTATAGAGAAAGAAAAGGAGTGCACTCAAGACAGATCCTTGGGGTACACCAATTGAGAGTGGGATAGCAGTAGAGAAGCAGCCACTAGAACAAACACTGAAAGAGTAATGGGAAAGAAGAAGAGAACCAGGATAGCACAGAGCCCTTAAAACCAAGCAAGGAGAAGGTAGGCATTAGGAGAAGGTTGTGGTCAATAGTGTCAAAAGCAACAGAAAAGTCAAGAAGGATGAAGATTGAGTAAAGGCCCTTGGATTTAGTCATGAACAGGTCACTGGAGACTTTGGCAAGAGCTGTTTTAGTAGAAAGGAAAGGATGAAAGTCAGATTGTAAAAGATGCAGGAGGGTTTGAGAGGAGAAAAAGTCAAGGCAATGGTGGTGAACCACACATTCAAGTAGTTTAGAAACAAAGGGGAGATGGGTCAATAGTTAGAAGGACAGGTAGGGTCTAGTGAGGGTTTTTTGAGGAGAGGTGTGACCACAGCATGCTTGAAGGCTGCATGGACAGTTGCAGTGGAGAGTGATAAGTTAAGAATATGAGAAATGGGCGGGACAACAGAGGAGGAGATGAAGCTTAGGAGACGGGTTGGAATAGGATCAGAGGAGCAGGTAGTGAGTTTGGAGGAGGAAAGAAGGTGTGTGGTTTTCTCCTCAGAGATAATAGAAAAGGAAGAAAGGGTAGCAGAGGTGGGGGGGGGGGAGTTGGGAGTGAAGAGGGAGAGGAGGGGAAGTAGCTGACATCATGGGGAATTGGAGTGTGATCTTGTGGATTTTGTCATGGAAATAGTCAACCAGGGTTTGGGCAGAAAGGGATGGAGGGGTTAGAGGCAGAGTCACCTTGAGAAGAGAGTTGAGAGCCAGATGGCAAGGGTCAGAAGCAAGAGAGTTAGTTGGATGGACATAATAGTCTTGTTTGGTGAGTGCTATGACTGACTGGAAAGAGACAAGCATGAATTTGAAGTGTAGAAAGTCTTCAAGGGTACAGGATTACAGCCAAACAAGCTCAGCTGAATGGGTAGTGGAAAACAAGCAGGTATAGTACGCCACACAGGATGTGGCATGGGCAGAGCAAGAGCATCCAGAGCAGAGGAGGGTGCAGTGTTATAGGAAGCTACTGCCTCATCAAAAGACTCAGATGACATAGTGGAGGAAAGAGGTGATGAGCCAGAGGAGGAGAGAGCCAAAGGGTCAATAGCATGAAGATTCTAGAGGTTGAAGGAGATAGGGTGAGGTTGAGGTGGTGAATGATAAAGAGTGAAGCTTAAGGGGAGAACTGAGGTACAGAGGTTTGAGGGTAATCAATTAGAGAAGAATACAAAGTTGAGGCAGTGGCCATGATGGTGAGTGGGGGCAGTAGAGCAAAGCTGGATGTTGAATGAGAAGGTAAGGGAAAGGAGCTTTAAAGATTAAGGGTCAGAGGGGTTATCAACATGAATGTTAAAGTCCCCAAGAATAAGGGAGGGGGAAGATGCATCCAGAAAGAAGGAAAGCCACAAAGTCAAAGTCAGTAAGAAAGGTAGAGGTGGACTTGTCAGGAAGTCAATAAATAACAGCTAATCAGAGAGGTAGTGGCATAAAAAAGCGGATGGAGTGGACTTCAAAGGAGGGAAAGGAGTGAGACTGAGGCAGCAGGAGGGGTTGAAATTGGCAGGAAAGAGAGTAGAAGCCCAACACCTCCACCACCACCAGTGAGACGAGGCATGTGGGAGAACTGATAGCCATCATGACAGAGAGCAGTGACTGATGCTGAGTCTTCTGGGAGGAGTCAGGTCTTAGTTAGAGTAAGAATATGGATAGCATTAGAGATAAAGAGATCATGAATAAAGACAAATTTATTTAAGACAGAGTGTGCTTTCCACAAGGCACATGAGAAAGGGAGAAAGGAAGGGGAAAGGAGAGGGATAAAAGATTTGAGCTATTGCATGAAGATCTGTTCTTGGAGTGTGACAAAAGTCTAGGGGGGCCAGGGTTGGGGTTGATATCTCTGGAAGAGAGAAGGAGAAGGAGTAGAAGAGTGCAGGGCAGAGAGGAGACAACACAGTGGTAACGAGGGTGAGGTTGTTTTAGAGAGAGAAGATAGCTGAATGAGAAGAAGAAAGCAGTGAAGCTCAAGAGCTGATGTAGGGTAGAGGACAAGATGGTGGGGGAAGTGAGGATGGTAAAGGGGAGTTAACAGGGGGAGGTTTAAAGGTGTTGGTAGGAGGGGAGACAATTAGGGACTATGAGGAGTAGGAAGTGATGAGGAGCCATAAGAGAGATGGAGAGGAGAACAGAAGTCAGAAGAAATAAGAATACGTGGGAGAGAGATCACAGGGGATTAGGTGCACCTGTGGATAATTGTGGTAATGAGCACAAGATGGCTATAAGAGACTGATGCCAGGGGGTGGGTGGGTAGAGGGGTGGGAGGGAGAGAGGGAGGGATTAAAGTTATGAGGATATGCAGAGAAAGGTATGAATGGGGAAAACTGAACAAACATACAGATAAATAAATCACACACTAACAATAAATAGCACACTAACAATAAATAGCACACAAACATATTCAGCGCCAGTATCTGAATAGTGACTAGCTCTAAATAGCCAGTGTTTGTGTTCAGCGCTGACACTATTTGCATAGCAGGGATCAGGGCCAGTTCTAGGGTTCCTGGCACCTCCTGTGACCTATAGATCGGTGCCCTCTTCCCTCATTATCATTAATTCACCTCAGTGTGTGGCGTTAGTTGTACCTGCAGCCATTTTGCCACTGGTAACTGCAGGGGAATGTACCTACCTTCCTGCAATTAGCCTACAGTCCTACCCACATGTGTTAACAGCACGGAGCTTAGGAAACATGCCGCTAAATGTGCCAAACAACAAGAGGGGCTCAACAGCACCAACACAGCAGCTCCCACTTCCACAAAAACAACAAGAGCGACTTGTGGCCCTAACACAGTATTTTCCACCTTCACAGAAACGAGGGGCTTTTTGACCTCAATACAAGACCTCTTACTCCAACATAAAACCAAGAGGGGCGTGGCAATCCCAGTATAACTCCTGAAACTGTACATTGGACCATCATGGTGTTAATGTAAATACAAAGCAAATGCAAGATGCTCGCACACCAAGAAACTAAGAAAAATAAAAAGTGAGAATCACAGCACAGTTTATAACACCAAATTATAAAATTATAACTTATTTTATTTTGTTATAAACTGTGTTATGGTTCTTGCTTTTTCTTTTTAGAAACAGAAACATGACCAGATAAAGATCATATGGCCTATCCAATTTGCCCTTCCATACCAACTGCTAAGCTCTACAGTTCCTTTTCTCCTTTAAAGATCTTCTGTGTTTGTCCCATGCTTTCTTGAATTCAGGTACAGTCTTCGTCTCTACTACCTCCCCTATTCCATGCACCTATCATGCTTTCTATAAAGAAATTTTTCTGCATATTACTCCTGAGTCTATCTTCTTTCACCTTCATCCTATGCCTCCTCGTTGCTACAGAGGTATTTAAACTTCTTTATATTTCCCCTCTCCTGTCTTTCTTCCAAAGTATACATATTTAGGTCTTTAATTTTGTCCCCATATGCCTTATAATGAAGCCCACTGACTTCTTTGGTAACCACCCTCTCCACCGATGCCATCCTGTTTATATCCTTTTGAAGGTGTGGTCTCCAGAATTGCACACAATACTCTAAATTAGGTCTCACCAAAGTCTTATACAGAGACATATATTCTGCATCCACAGAAACTCCTCCCTCGAAGATGGGTGCAGAGCAGAACTAGAACATTCACCCAAAGAACTCTGTATATTAGAAAAAAAAATCTGATTCTGGTCATCTCAATAATAACAACATAAACATTCTCCAATACCAGGCATATTGTAAACTTATACAAAACCCTACAAAAGTCACTGAGGATATGCAGAGCAAATCTACTACACCATACAAGCACTAACTTTCAAAACTACCCAGAAAAAGGCAGCATTGTAAATATTGCAGCGGGCCCTAGAACATCCATACACCTATTTGAAAAGCTGAAAAAGTCAGATTACTACAATACAGATCCCTAAATAGAAGCTCCATGTTAACAGAACACCTGGCCTCGGTTACACACTCAGAACACAGATCCTCACCAAGTACAGAATAAGTACTAACAACTTAAAATAAAAATATACAGACAAAATTAAATTGAAACCCCAAGCCAGACTCGCCAAAAAACAGAAAGAGATCCATTTCCCCATACTCTGCAAAATATAAAGATAGCCCAATGTTTGATCACTAAATTGAAAATAATTTTTTTTTAACCTTTATTCTCTAATCATGCTTATCTTAATCTGAAATTTCTGCTTTCCTCTGTCTTCTCTTAGCTCTCTTACTATGGTCTCTAATCCATCTGCCATTTCTTGTCTTCCCTTTTGTTTTCTTTACTTCCTTCCATCTTGGATATTGATCTTTTCCTTTCTGCTTTCTTCCATTTATTTCTCTCTCTCTGTCCACTCAGATTTCACTATTTGTTCTTACTATCCAATCCTCAATCCCCCTATTTTTTATTCCATCTACCTACCACTTTTCAACCCTCGCCCCAGTCCTCCCATTCCCCACCTCTTCTCTAATCCATTACTCCCCAGTCCTTTGCTCTCTCCCTCTCCCCTCCATGTCTAGCATCTCTTCCCCCCACCCAGTGTCTTGCTCTCTCTTTCCCTCCATCCAGTATCTCCGTGCTCCCTCTCTCTCTCTCCCTATCCTTCTGTGTCTCCCCTCCGCCTTTCTTATCACTTTATATCCACCATCTCTCCTTCTTCATTCCTATCCCCCCCCATGTCCAGCATCTCCTCCCATCTCCATATCCCCCTGTAACCAGCATTCCCCCATCTCTGTCCCGTCCCATCCCATATCCAGCAACGCTCCATCTCTTTCTGAACCTATTTACCCCATGGCCATCTTCTCTCCCTCTCTCTCTCTCCCTGTTACCTCCATGTCCTCCATTTCCTCCTTCCCCTATTACCCCATGTCCAGCATCTCTCCTCTGTTTCCCTCTGTTCCACCCCCATGTCCAACATCTTACTATAGCCTCCCTATAATCCCATGTCCATCATCACCACTTCATCTCAACTATCTCCCCTCCTCGCTTCTCCCTAAGACCATTCTCTCTATACTTTCTTCCCAAGTCCAGTATCTCCCTTCATCTCCCTAACCCCTGGCATCTAGTATGTTCCCTCTGCCTCCTTATTACCCCCTTTCATCCAGCATCTCCGTATCCCCCATCTCCTCCTCGTTGCTGTAGCGTGCATAGTCTTTCCACAGAATTCTCATCAAGATCATAGACCCTAACCCCACAAGGAATATCACCATTATAAAGGAATTGAAAATAGAAAACCAATTTATTCAATGTTGGAAAAAAGATGGGTTCAAGTAATTGTCAAGTGATTTTCAGATTTGACTTCTTCCATTTCACAGAACAGGACATCTGGATCTTAATATTTGGTACCAGTTTGACCTTGCCTTCACTTGTCAGATTCACATCCACAATCCTGTCTCCATTGAAGCCATTCTCCAGTTTATTGTATGTCCAGAGATAGTAATCCTCTTCATTCTCATCGGCCTCTCTCACAATACCCCATAGTGGTAAATCATCAGTATATTTCTGGTACCAATAGTGGTTCTTTATTGCATACACAAAAGTATCTTGCCTGAGTTTATCCAAGGTAATTCTCAATAAGTTGTCTGCATCACATGCAAACCACTGAACTCCAGCTCCACTCCATGAAGGGCGTCTCCTAATGTCTCATGGTAGTGGCTGATGCTTTTCTTGCTTCCCACACAGAAGGGAAGAGAGAAATAATTTATGTTTCTTATTGATTATGATATGGTCCCACTGTGTTCATCCACAAAACAACATCCTCTTTGTCATTATACATGTGCTGGTGCTCATGAGCCTGGTTGTGGGGCAGCAAGAGCAGCGCACAATGCCCAAACAACGGCGGCCTCATGTTCGCAGGAGCACCAGGCCCCAGGAGAGCAGCAGTTCCTAGTAGGGAAAGTTCAATGCCTCAGTCCCCAACCCCCACTGCCACCATTCGCTGCCAGGTCACAAAGTGTGGTCTTCATTCAGATTTGGGGGCTAGTCGCACCTTTCCAGCTCTCTGAAAGGCCGCAATGCCCCGGGTGGCTTCCATCCTTCGAGCTGTGGCTGCTGAGGCTCCAGGACTCCTTGGCTGCAGTCTCTCAGGCCACATAGTGCTCTCTTCCTGGGGCTCTGACTCTTCCACTGCCACTCAGCCACATTATCTAGCTACACAGCAGAAGCCGGAAGTGCCCCACCTGCCTTGGCTAGAGCAGGCTGGAAGTGCCGAGGTAGTGCGTTGCTCTGCTTTCTGCATGAGGGCGCAACACGTCCCGCGAGTAAGATCTGCATTTGTAGGCCTTGTTCTGCCATGTTGCATTGCGCTTGTCATCCTGTGGAGAGGGGCAGCTAGCGACGGTGCCCTTCTGACATGAGTGCCCCCCTGCCACAATTACTGTGCTTACCACATAGCACCGGCCCTGGCAGTAATTTTCAGTGCTGTTAAATGGATTCCCAGTTAGATAGCTTTTGCTGTCCTAAGCTATCTATATAATTAATGGCACCAAAAATCACCAATATCTGGATATCTAGCAGCTCTTCCCTTGCTCTGTCCCTGGGCTACTGAATATGGCTCTCACTGGCATCGACTGTATCTCAAAACTGACCCCATATTTGTTAGAACCCAAATACATGAACCCTTACTATGAAAAAACAAATTTTGGGCTTATTCTTTCCCCCCTCCCCCAAATCTGGAATGCACTCCTAAGGGGGGGCTCAGGCTCTGTAGGGAATACCTTCATTTTAGAAGACTGGTTGTTTTAGTTGGCACTGTTTGTCACGGGGAAATAGGAATTCGGTGCTTAGAGGGTAATTTTATAAATCACTAGAGCATGAACAAAAGCATTTTATATGCTCAAATGGGTGCTTATAAAATTGCTGTGGGATACATGCACATGAAAGCAGATTCTCAGAAAACACCGGCAGGGCTGTACCAAGGGCTGTGTGAGCATGGCAGCCGCGCAGGGCACAAGCACAAAAGGAGGCGCTGAGATTACCACTGGGCTTCCAGGAAGCTTAAAAAGAGTGAGTTACTGAATGTGACCGGAGAAGGAGGGGAGGCACCAGATTCATTGGTCACATAGGACGAATTTCTAACTTGGTACAATCTAGGACCTACTTTTATGCCATATTCATCTAGGCATTTCCAGGTGGCACAGAGTGCATGAAGCAGCGGGTGCACATTCTTATCAGAACATTCACACACAAACTTACACCTGTGTAACTTTGTGCAGGAGTTTCTGAGGAGGCTATAGGGCACACACATAGATTGCTTTTATAAAACGGGCATAAGATATGTATGTATGTGCCTTTCCACCCAGGCACCCTATTATAAAACCATCCCTTTAGTTTCAGTATAGCTAGGAAGTGGCAAACCCTCTTTATTTACATGGTAAGAATATTTTATATTTGTATTACTATTTATAATATTTTACGTTGTTTTGATGTTCATAATTTTGTAAGTAAATCACCAGGAACACTTAGGGCTCCTTTTGCTAAAGCTTTTAAAGGTTTTGCACTTAATGTGTGAAACAAATGCACATTAAGTGCAAAGCATCCGTCACCGTGTTAGCTGTCAGGCGTATGACTATCGTGTCCACGTCATTTAACACTCAAACGCGAATGCTAACAAGCAAGCTAGTGAGGCAGGTTCATCTAAGGACTCCCCCAGAGGTGCAGTTAGGCGAGCTCATGTTAAGAGCCACATTGCCACAGGGTGCCTGGCAATTGCCCTGGTGTTAGCGGTGATGCGCTCTCCACGCACACACTCCGCCAATTCCCTGCCGCCTTCCACCATGGCTGATTAACATGAATTTTAACGTGCAGTGGCTGCCAAGACCCACATTAGTGTGTTCCCAGCTATCAGTAGCTGTGTATTAAAATGCACGTTAACCAGCTACTGGACTTTCGTAAAAGGGGCCCTTATTGACTTAGGGGACTAAAATACTCAAACTTTTTCTAAGATGTTTTCTTCACCTCGTTCTGTGTGCATTGATTCCAACTGCCCCTGTAGCTATCAGACAGCCTAGTCTAGATTAGGTAGGGTTAATAGTCCTCTTAGGAACTTGAAGAATACTGTATGCATCATTTGCAAAACATTATCAGCTTTAGGGAAAGTAGTAAACTGAAGGTTCTTTGCTTTTCACAGCATTTTCCAAATTTTCAGTTTTAAGATGAAGAGTAAGATTGCTTTTAGCCATCACATTATTCACATTTTGAAAGGCAGAACCCTGCCCCTCATGCTCTAATTTTTTCCAATGTTCTAGTAACCCCGACTCACTCAAAGAGGGAGAGGGATGATCTTCGAGACCTTTGCTGGGAGAACACTATGGGGGCCTTTTACTAAAATGCAATGAACGGCTTATGCATTAATTAGCGCATGCTGTTAGCACATGGCCGTTGTAACAGCTAATGTGGCAGCTTGACCCTCTGCACATGCTAATTCGTGCATTAACTGTGTCGTGTGGAATGGAGCAGGGAATGGGCATAGACTGTGCCTTGTAGTTGACGCATGGTAATTTACCGTGCATTAACGGTAACCACAGAAGATATGCAGATCACTTACCAACGGCTTGAGAGGTGGTACCTGTAATGCACTTAATATGTCGTGAGTGTATGCTTCCTGTGTTAACTGCATGGTGAAATGCTGGGAATATCCTTAACAGCTATCCTCGAAGCTTTACGGTTACCATGCAATCATTTGGGAAATTACTGCGCAGTAACTGCAAAACCTGACCACACTTCAGTAAGAGGACGCCGATGCTATGCTTTACCAATCTGTGAAGATTTTTTTGAGCTAGATAAAGGTGAGCTTATTGATGTGAAGGCACATTTTAGACAGCACGTGGAGATCGGAATTGAGATGCCGAGGTCAGGACGTACTCAGTTCTGATGGGATTTTAGAAATGGCTCTGCTGAACATGAGTGGTTTCCAAAACACACAGAAGGAAGTGCAAGAACACACGAGGACTGATATACAGAAGCAGCGGGAGGTACCATTTTACAAATTTACATGTGGGAAAAATCAACAGAGGGATCCCAGCAACTTACATGTGTACATGTCAATATTTAAGTGGTACGCGAGTCATTTTGCAAACTTAAATATGTAGAACATTGCTACTTAACTACAGAGGACACTATATTTAATTTGTTTCAATTTGGAAGGGGAAACAAACTAGGGGGAATTATGGAGGCTAACCCCCTTTATCCCTCCTATAATGAGCTGGCAGAAATGCACACTTTTTACAAACCTACATGTGCTCCGGAGTAAGTCTAAATCCAGGCATGAGGAAATTTGGATTTTTGCATGCATTCCCCTTTATGAAATGGGAAATAGACATACTGGTTTTTGTCCCTCCCAGACCATGCCTTGACACACCCCCTCGAAACATCCACATACTAAGGACAACCATGTATAAACTGGACCCTTTCTAACATGGCCATTTACACTTGGACATGATTTATTCATCTATATGCCCAATTATACATGTGCAAATTGTGAATAGGGCTTCTAAAATAAACCCCATAGTGTATTTGGATTTTCAGAAGGCATCTGACAAAGTCCCTCATGAGAGATTCCTAAGGAAATGAAATAGTCATAGGATAGGAAGCAATGCCCTGTTGTGGATTTGGAAAACTTGCTAAAAGACAGGAAACAAAGTAGGACTAAATGGTCACTTATCCACATGGCAAAGGGTCAGTAGTGGCGTGCTCCACGGTTCTATACTAGGAACTGTGCTGTTTAACGTATATACAACGTATCTGGAGAAAGGAGCATTGAGTGAGGTGATGAAATTTGCAGATGACAAAATTATTCAAAGTCCTTAAAAGAACATAAGATTGTGAGGAATTACTGAAGGATCTTATGGGACTAGGAGACTGAGCATCCAAATGATAGATGAAATTTTATGTGGGCAAACAGAAAGGGATAAACATAGGAACAAGTAATCCCAAACACAGCTACAAAATACTAAATCTAGAGTTAGGTAGGAGTTGCCACTAAATAAAAGGATTTTTGAGTCATTGTGGGCACTGTGTTGAAATTTTCAGCCTAATCTGCCATAGCTGCCATAAAAGCAAATAGTATGTTAGGGATTATTCAAAAAGAAATGGAGAAGAAAACTGAATATCATTATGACTTTGTACAGTGGCGTAGCGTGAGTTGTCAGCACCCGGGGCAAGGCAAGTAATTTGCGCCCCCTAACCCGTGGAATTTAGCACTCGAGTCTCTTCCACTAGATTAGTTAAAGAAACCCTTACCCCCTAAGCACATGTATTGTTTGTTATGAAAATACTGATGTAATTAAAGTAAAATGCCCCCTTTGCCCCCTTCCCTGCCTAACCACAGCAACCCCATTAGCCCCCCCCCCCAGTGTGCTTACCCACCATAATTGGGCTGCCCCCCCAAACCCCCGATATTACCCCCTCCCGCTAGACTGAGGAACCAAATACCAGTTATATTCTACGTTGTTTTTTGCCTTATTATTTATTTTTTTTTTTTGTATTACTTTATTTAATATATTAAACGAGCCCTACAAACCCGGCGTCCTTGCCCTGCCTTCCTTTTTTTTTAACACCGTGGCCATAAACCTACTCACCTGCAAATCACTCCACAGCCGGCACGCTGATCTCCAAGCGATCCGAGGACACACCGGGCCCGATCAATGCCTCCGGCCCAGACCTGCTCCCTCCGCTGCCAACGACGCTCCCCAGCAACGATTTTGCCTCCTGGGCGCCCGATCGCATGTGCTCCGGCCACGCTGCAAACGCCGGAGCACATGCAGCTCCCGCGGCACTGATTGGCTCCGCTCGAGGTTGAGCTGAGCGGAGCCAATCACTTTAAATGATGCGCGCAGCATGCCTACCCTGACACGCCTCGCCTTCCTCACTAAAAGCGCGTGCAGGTTCCTGCACCAGGCCGGGCACCCGGTTACGAGCAGGCTCCGGGACCCTGCCCGCACCCTGTTACTTCATTGGGGGCCAGCAATCTGCATTCACCTCAAAGGGATTACCCTGCTTTTGTTTTAGGTGTGGTTTGAGCGACTGGCCGATTGCAGCGTCTACTGTGCCTTCGGACCGATTCGCACAGCCAGCACTGCAGAGAGCTGCGAGTGCGAGTGCGCCCCCCCATGTTGCGCCCGGTGCGGCCGGCCCCCCCTGCACCCCCCACGCTACGCCTCTGACTTTGTATAGGGCCATTGTGCAAGTGCACCTTGAGTACTGTGCAGGGCTGGCCCAAGGGTTTCTGCTGCTCTAGGCAGTCCTTCCATGCTGTCATCCATCTTCTTGCCTAGAGGAGGTGGGCACGTGGTGATCCCTCCCTTCTTCAAAGCTGCAGCGGGACTTAAAGCACTCGCGCACCTGCACTCATTCACAGCCTGCCACTCCTGTCCCCTCCGACACAACTTCCTGTCAGAGGAAGCAGGAGCCGTAGGCTGTGACTGCGTGCATGTGCATGGGTGCTTTAAGGCCTGCCAGGGCTTTGTAGAAGGGAAAAATCACCATAACGCCACCAGAGTCTGCCACCCTAGGTGACCATTTGATTCACGTGGAGATTGATTCAGGGCCATGCATGCCAGGCCGCAGTGCCCGGCCAAATGGTAGACAAGCTGGAGATAGACCCAATTCCGCCACTGCGGAGCCCAGACATACCCGCGATGGTAGACTCAGAGAGATGAACATCCGGGTGCTCCCTGTATACTGAGGAGATCAACATATGGGAAGCTGTCCATCCCCATGCCAGAATGCCACTGCTGGGGCGAGGCAGCATGGCGTCCTTGCACGATGGCAATGAGCCATCTACATGACGGTTCAGAATGCCATGCCCCACATCGGCCTCTGAAGACCACTGTTTGGGCAACACCGGAGGCCTCTATGGCCAGGATCGTGGCTGCAGGAACATGGCAAGGCTAACACCATTGGGTGCAGGGGTGTGCGGCATGTGAATGGAGGGGCACCCTGAATTTATTCCACTGTCAGTGGAATAGCCTGGACGTTCTTGGGGTTCTGAGGAATGTACAGAGGCCTGTCCTGTATAGGCTGTGTACATTCTGGCAGCTGGCCATTCCCCTGCTCCGCCCGTACATTGCCCCCTCCTGCCCATGTACAGTGCTCCCCGCACAAATGCTGTGTACGTGCAGGGAGACAGGGTAGCGGAATATGCCTTGGGGGCTGTTCGCTGGTTGCCAGTCCGGTCTGCACATATACAGCCACTATTTGTGGATCGGTATGCCCCCCCCCCCCCAGTGGGCAGTTCAGGCATGGAACTGTGTGCAGTTCTGCTCTCCCCATCTCAGAAAGGACAGAGTGGAACTAGAAAAGATTCAAGAAACAGCAACGGAAATTCTGAAGGGGATGGAACATATTCCCTATGAAGAGATGCTAAACAGATTAGGGCTTTTCAGCTAGAAAAGGAGATAACTGAGAGGGTTGTAGGAAGGTTGATTATCTGTAGCAAGTATTCTCAGTAGACAGCAGGATTAATCAGCCACACATGTGGGTGATATCATTGTCCAGCACTGGGATGGCACAGTTCTGGAGTTCAGAAGTAGTATAAAGTTCTGAGCATGCATAGCCCTTCCTATGCACAGTGCTTTTCACAGTCCCTCAGTTTGTTCCACAGCTCAAAGATTAAAGCTGCTTTCAGGGAGGTGGGGCAGATTATGTGCCTGTTTCTTCCTGCCATCTATGGATAACATCAGCCACATATAAGCAACTTTGCTTTCTCCGACAACAAGCGGTATGTAATCAGGCACACAACTGAGTGAATCTCAAGCTCAGAGCGGTTCAACTTTAAACATGTCCGCTTTTGAGGAGCGGTCTGATGAAATGATGAAGCAAGAGTTGTACACATCACAAAGACTGGTCAGCACTGATTGAGCAAATGCACTGTTTCTGACCGAGAACTGGTCCAAGCAGTAGGGTGACATGAAAGCATGAAACAAGAAGTTAATGATCGAGAGCCCATGTACACTGTAGATCAGTATTTCTCAAGCTCGGCCTGGTGTATCTACCAGTCAGCCTTATTTTCAGGATATCTATAATGAAAATACATGCGAGAGATTTGTATGCCCCTCCTCCATTGAATATCCTGAAAGCAAGACTGGCTAGGGGGTACACCTGCTTGAGAAACACTAGTATAGAGTATGGAGGAGGCTTCTCGAGCGGCGGTATTCCTCTTTCTGACTCAGTCATAATACACTCTGAGCTGTTATCCCACCCACACCAGCTGAAATTCACCGGGTAAACTCTCCTTATTGTTCTCCACTCTGTTCCTGTCATCTTTGATCATGTCCACTATCCCAGTCAATTGGGGCTGGCGCCCCTTACCGTCCTCGCGATTACCTCCTGGTCACCTGGCCCGAACCACTGCTAATCTCCTACCCTGTCTCTCTACATCTGCCCCTATCTCCAAGCCCCTATCAGCTCTCTCTTACCTTATTCTTAGTCTGGCCCTTCTAAACTGCAGATCCCTCTGTTCCAAAGCCCTTCTTATACAGGACCTATGCATCCAGCACTCCTTGGACATTTTATGTCTCACAAAAACCTGGCTCCATGACAGAGAGGAGGCTTTGCTTCACCAATGTCTTCCCTCAGGTTTTTCCACCTTGCATACATCACGCTTAGGTCAGAGTGGTGGAGGTGTAGCAGTCCTCTGCCGCTCATCCCTTATGCTCACTGAGGTCCATGCCCCCCTCCATTATCCTGAGTTCATTCTCCTCCAACTGGAGGCCTCTCCGCCACTTCACTTCTTACTGGTCTATGCCCCACCTTCTCTCCGCCCAGAGCTCTGGGATGCCCTTCTCCTGTCTCTGTCAGAGACTTCCCTCTCCATTCCCCATCTACAGGTTCTCAGTGACTTTAATTCCTACTATGACTCCCCATCACGTCCCTGGGATCGAGCCCTCTTTACCCTCTGTGAGGATCTATCCTTCAATCATGTGCATTGCGCCACCCACACTGTGGGTCATACTCTGGACTTAATTCTCTCATCAGCCATATTTCCATGTGCTCCCCCTGCTATCTCCTTCCTTCCTCTTCCCTGCACAGACTACTTCTGCCTGCTAGTTTCCTTATCTTTGCTATTCCCTCCTCCTACTTCCTCCATGGCTCCCCCCTCCGCTCACCCCCTAACCCGGTTAGTGCGCGGATCACATCTGCCACTCTTCAGGCCTTTCTCTCAGCTGACAATCTCTTTCCTTCAGATTTTGCTTCTCTCCCGACAGATGTACAGGCCCACACCTGCAATGTCTCCTTGTCTGCCGCCCTAGACAAGCTGGCTGGTAAGGTCTCTGTTCCACTCTCCCGTCCTTCCTCCTGGCACCCCTGATACCATCCTGGTCTCTGCCTCCAGCAAACCTACCTTCACCATGCAGAGTGGCAATGGCGCAGGCATTCCACGCCCAAATCTCTGGCCACTTTTCAATGAAATTACCACCTCTATCGTGATATGATCTGCTCTGCCAAACTCATCTTCTACTCTAAATGTATCACCTCTGCTTCCAGTTCTTCCCATCGGTTGTATCTGACCCTCCGTTCCTTGTCAGCATCTCACTCCTCTACTTCAGCCTCTGTGTCCTTCCTTGTCACCCCGGATCCCTCTAGTCTTGCTATCTTTTTCTCTGAGAAAGTCCATGCCTTGGGTCTTACCTTTCCCTCATGTCCACTCCCTCTTTCCCCACCCCTCCTTTCCCCTCCATCTCCCTTCCCCTGTCCACATTCCCTTCTAGGCTCAAATCTGATGCATACCTGGAACTCCTTCTGAACCATCACTGCTACCGAGCTCTCTAAAGTCTTTGGTTCCTCACATAAGGCGACATGTCCCTCAGATCTCATCTCCTCTCACTGGCTGTCAGAACCTTCCCTTACTCTCCTCCCATACCTACTCTGCACGATCAAGTCTCTCCTCTGGTCTCTTCCCCATCGCCTGAAAACAAATTATTGTCCATCATATCCTGAAGAAGCCCTCCCTAGATCCCTCTGTTCCCGTGCATTGGCATCCCGTCTCCAACCTTCCCTTTCTGTCCAAGATCGAGGAGAAAGTAGTGTTTTCATAGTTATCTGTGCATCTTGATTTCACTTTCACCCTCCATCCCCGACAATCCAGTTTTCATGCCGGCCACAATACAGAAATCATCTTTCTCTCACTTCTGAATGCACTTGGCACATGAACAAGGCGATTTCTCAGTATCCTTGGACCTGTCCTCAGCATTTGACCTGGTTGACCACCCCACATTCCTATCTCGTCTGCATGATTATGGGGTTCGTGGGACAGTTCACCGATGGTTTCGGTCATTTCTTTCCTCTCATTCTCTATGGATTGAAATTCCACTTATGAAGGGGAAGGTGATGGCAGTGGGAGTATACTATCGACCGCCTGGCCAGAATGAACAAATGGATGATGAAATGCTCAAAGAAATCACGGAAGCTAAAAAAAGTCACAACAGAGTAGTAATAATGGGTGATTTCAATTACCCCGGTATCGACTGGGTCAGTGTCACGGCAGGACAAGCTAAAGAGGTAAAGTTTCTAGATGGAATAAATGACTGCTTCTTGGAGCAGCTGGTTCATGAACCGACCAGAGGGGAAGCCATACTGGACCTAGTCCTTAGTGGAACGCCAGATCTGGTGCAAGAAATAAGGGTGTTGGGACCACTTGGCAATAGTGATCATAGTATGATCATGTTTGATTTAATTATTGGAGGACAAATAGTAAGGGAATCCACAGTACTACCTTTTAACTTTCAAAAGGGAGACTATGATAGAATGAGGAATATAGTTAGGAGAAAACTAAAAGGAGTGGTTCCAAAGGTTAAAGACTTACAGCAAGCTTGGGCGTTATTTAAAACTACTATCCTCGAAGCCCAGACTAGCTGTATTCCACGCATTAAGAAGAGTGGAAGAAAGTCCAAAAAACTGCCAGCATGGTTTAAAGGTGGGGTCAGAGAGGCTGTTGCTGCCAAAAAAGCATCCTTCAGGAAATGGAAAAAGAGCCAAATGATGAAAACTGGAAACAGCACAAGCACTGGCAAGTTAAATGCAAAGCATTGATAAGGCAGGCAAAGCGGGAATTTGAGAAGAAACTTGCTACGGAAGCAAAAACACGAAATAAAGACTTTTTTAAGTACATTCGTAGCAAAAGGCCTGTGAGAGAGTCAATTGGACCGTTAGATGATAGAGGGGTAAAAGGGGCAGTAAGAGGAGACAAGGCTATAGCAGAGAGACTGAATGAATTCTTTGCTTCGGTCTTTACTGAGGAAGATGTAGGGATGTTACCCAAGACTGAAGTGGTATTTAAAGGTGATACTGCAGAGGAATTGAGAGAAATATCGCTACACCGGGAAGATATATTACAACTATTTGATAAACTGAATAGTAGCAAATCACCTGGACCGGATGGTATACATCCCAGAGTGTTGAAAGAACTGAAATATGAGATTGCAGACCTGCTATTGATAAATCTGTGAACTTTCATTAAAATCATCTGTAATACCTGAAGATTGGAGGGTCGCCAACGTAACACCAATTTTTAAAAAGGGTTCCAGGGGTGACCCGGTAAATTACAGACCGGTGAGCCTGACGTCAGTACCAGGGAAAATGGTAGAAAACATCATAAAGAACAAAATTACACAGCATGTAGATAGTCATGGCCTAATGGGAGACAGCCAACATGGCTTTAGACAAGGAAGATCTTGTCTTACTAATCTGATATGTTTTTTTGAAGGTGTGCATAAACAGGTAGACAAAGGTGAGTCGGTTGATATAGTGTATCTGGACTTTCAGAAAGCTTTTGACAAGGTCCCCCATCAGAGACCTTTGGCGAAGCTAATAAGTCATGGGATAGGAGGCAGTGTACTATTGTGGATCGGGAACTGGTTAAAAGATAGAAAGCAGAGGGTAGGGCTAAATGGCCAATATTCACAATGGAAAAAGGTGAATAGTGGAGTACCCCAGGGATCTGTACTGGGTCCGCTACTTTTTGACATATTCATAAATGACCTGGAAAAGGGAATAACTAGTGAGGTTATCAAATTTGCAGATGACACAAAACTGTTTAAAGCTGTTAAAACCCAAGAGGATTGTGGAAAACTGCAGGAGGACCTGGATAAATTGGAAGACTGGGCATCCAAGTGGCAGATGAAATTTAATGTGGACAAGTGCAAAGTTATGCACCTAGGAAAGAACAACCCACACTATAGTTACACGATGCAAGGCTCCACATTAAAAACCACCACCCAGGAAAAAGATTTAGGAGTCATCGTGGATAACATGTTAAAACCCTCCGCCCAGTGTGCAGCGGCAGCCAAGAAAGCAAATAGAATGCTAGGTATTATAAGGAAAGGGATGGAGAATAAAACAAAGGATATTATAATGCCTCTGTATCGCTCCATGGTACGACCGCACCTTGAATATTGTGTGCAATTCTGGTCACCGTATCTCAAAAAGGACATAGCATTATTAGAAAAAGTACAGAGAAGAGCCACCAAATTGGTGAAGGGAATGGAAGGCTACTCCTATGAAGAGAGGCTAAATAGGTTAGGGCTCTTTAACCTGGAAAAGAGACGGCTGAGGGGAGATATGATAGAGGTCTATAAATTAATGAATGGAGTGGAACGGATAAACGTGGATCAATTGTTTACACTATCAGAATATAGGAAGACTAGGGGACATGTAATGAAGCTACAGGGTAAACTATTTAAGACAAATAAGAGAAAATATTTTTTCACTCAACGTGTAACCAAACTCTGGAATCTGTTACCAGAGGATGTAGTAAGGGCTGTTAGTATAGCTGGGTTTAAAAAAGGTTTGGACAAGTTCCTGGAGGAAAGGTCCATAAACCACTATTAAAAAGGGACCCAGGATATCAATGCTTGACCCAGTACAAGCATTGAGGAACCTGTGTCTTTTGGGGATATTGCTAGGTACGCATGACCTAGATTGGCCACTGTTGGAAACAGGATACTGGGCTTGATGGACCTCGGTCTGACCCAGTATGGCATGTCTTATGTTCTTATGTTCTTATTCCTTCTCTGTCCATGTTGGTTCTTCCATTTCATCCCTCCCCTCCCCTGTGGGGTTCCCCAGGGTTCTGTGTTGGCACCTCTTCTATTCAATCTTTTTCTTGCACCGCTCACACTAGTCATTCAGCAATCTGGTCTGTCGGCATACTACTATACCGATGACATTATTCTGTTGTTTCATACCAACCCGCTTTTCCTTGATCTTACTCCCCTGAATTCCTGCCTTGCACAGATCTCAGTGTGGTTGTCCTTTAATTACCCACACCTCAACCCTACAAAATCACTTGTCATATGGTTTACCTTCGGTGCTCCTTGCCCTTCAGTGGCTCCTGTTCTGTCTGATAGCTATATACCCTTCACTTCGTTTCTGCGGTACCTTGGTGTCATCCTTGACTCTTCCCTTTTCTTTCATGAACACATTACCTCACTTGTGCACTATCCATTCATCATGTTCCGCCAGCTATGGGCTGTGCACTCCATCCTCCCCCTACTGTCCCTGATAACTCTTGTGGTATCCCTTCTCCTATAACGCCTTGATTATTTCAACGTCGTCCTAGCAGGTTTACCTCAGTTCCAGCTTCATTGCCTACTGTTGCTCCAGAGCACAACTGCCCGTCTCCTCAGTCACTCCCCACACTCAGATCATGTATCCATCTACACTGGCTCCCCCTCTGGTTTCAGTTTAAATACAAGATACTCACCACTGTGCACATGGTACTCCACACTGGTGCACCTCAATACCTTGCTGACTTCCTACATATGCATCCCTCTCCCCATGCCCTCTGATCAATTCATAATGACTGTCTGCCCCTCCCATCCGCTGCCCGCGCATGCTTAGAACTCACTCGCCACTCCGTATTCTTTTTTCTTGGTCCAGCACTTTGAAACTCACTCCCAGCTTCACTGCATGCTGAACAGCCTTTTTCAAGGTTCAAGGTGATGCTGTAGACTCATTTTTTCGGCCTCGCCTTTGACCTCTCTCCAACTCCAGACCAGACCATATGCCCCTCCTGATTTCCTTGACTGCTCCAAAATACATGTTCTTCCACCCTTTTCCTGTGTGCCCTCTCTTCTCTGCTTTCCTGTCTATTAAAATGGTGCTCCTTTCTTACCTATTGCAGCCTATTATCTATTGTAAATGCCATGATGCTTCCGCCTGGGCAGTCAATCAAATGTTTGAATAAAGATAAAGATGTTTGTGTGGTTTAGGATAAAATATGGGCAGAGCTATTTCCTCATTCACATGAAAGGGTATGACCACTTTTGGCAGGAATTTAGGCTGAATATGTAGTACAACTTTGTTTTGATGAAACAGACTTCAAGGTTCATAAGCTCACTTGTTCTTCTAGCTGAAGCAACGGTTATTAGAAAAAGTACTTTCCAGGTTAGATTTTCGAAAGAGAATGATTCCGTGCACTCCTCTAGTAGCTACATGAGAGATGTAAGGATGATGTTGAGGTCACATGGCAGAAGTGACTCCTGTATTGGTTGGCTGACATGACAAATCCCCTTCATGAATCTAGAAACTGGATACTGAGAAGCCCGAGCTTTGTCTCTGATAGGCTGAGGGCGCACTGAGATGTACTCAAAGAGGAAATTTGCAGCCCTAAGCTTTTCATAGGGACTGCAGTATAGTATTTGGTGAAACATGAGACTGAAAACCTTTTCAATTTAAACAGATGATTCCCCTGGAATGTAATCGGAATCTAAATAACCCTCCCAGCTGAGAGTTTTCTGACCTTGTGGGGAAGAAGTGGGTAGAAAATGTCTCCCTTGCAGTTCAGGATCTGAAGTGGATAAAAGTGAAACTATTCAGTCCTGGAACAAATGTTCCTCCATCTTGATAGGCGATATTTGGCTGATCCTTGCAGTAGCCCTTGACAAAATTGTTGGACATCTTCTGTAAAAAAGAGTGTGACTACTCCAGCAGATGGAGTGAAACCATGGAGAGGCCTCTGCTCTAACTAGTGAATGAGATGACATCTGTCTCTGCGCTAGATAATCCACTGCACAGAGAAAGACATTGCGCTGTATCAGTCTCCAGTAATAGGCCTGTGTGTGCCGATGCAACTGCATCTGTGCTAATAGATATTGGAACATTTCAGTGCCGGTTCAGTGCTGCATTCTGGCTAAGGCTTCTTGCATGATGCAGTAGCAGAATAGGGTTGTGCATTTGCTTATTTGTGCTTAGGCCAGAATCCTGCACTGAGGCGACAGTGCTTCTCCGCTGCATTAGAGTGTGGCTTAGGAACTGCTTTGTGCTTAGACCTGTGCAACTGGAGGTCATTCTAGAAGGGGGCACATACTTTTAGAAGGTGCCTAAAAGAGGCTGTTTTAGTGATTTACATGTGTTATGTGGCCACATACACATACTCACATTAATGACCTGACCAGCATAGAAGTATGCATATTGCTTGATGACATGGATTTTGCTGCCGGGTGTGTGCATAGCTAGAGTTTGGGTGGAATGAGGGCGGAGTAAACATGAATGTATGCAGATGATATGATACTATAATTTATGCATGTTCTAGGGTTGATGGAAATGTCCACACCTTAACTCAAGGCATGATTTCAGCCGCTTACACTACTATTTTATCAAGAAATGTAGGCGGCTACTATTTTATAAAGAAATGTAGGCATCTATTTTTACACTTAGGGGCCCTTTTACAAAAGATTTTAATGCACATTAATGATGTTAACGTGTCTTGAGTGCTCATAGCCTTTTTATTTCTATGGGCACAATGGCACTTAACACGCGTTAATTTCATAAATGCGCTCTAAACTTTTAGTAAAAGAGCCCCTTAAAGTGGATATCTCTGTATAAAATAACTCTCCACAGGTTGAGAATTCTCAGCAGAGACGCACATCAAGTTGCAGTTTCCATGACACTGTCTTTTCATGACCGGACATTTAAAGGAACCATAAATGGAGCAGATGCATCATCAGTAGAGAAGGATCTATTTGAGTGTGCAGAGTCAACAGATCTCTGCGCAGAAGCTGATATTTCCTTTGCCCTTTGCACAAGCAGGAGTCTCCCTTTCTACTTTGTTGTGGTTACGGAGGTGATCGAGATGATCCTTCAGAGCTTACAGAGAGAGTCTTCCACAGTGCTTGCATTTACTCTGGCTATAATCGGAGCCCAAAAAGATGGGGTACCTGGAATGGGGTCGAAGTTCTGGATCTTTCCACCACAGTGCAGACATGGCCAAAATCCCAACTTGGTCTGTAAGGCCACAGGAAGGATAAAAGAATAAAATTAATTAACACAAGTTTTAGTATTTTTTAAGAAAAAAAAAGCTTAATATGATGAAATATGTCAGAAAATGTAAGAAGAAGAAATTCTCCAAAATGTGAGAGAGCTTGTTTTTACATTCATTTGGCAAAGTGCAAAAAACAAAACTGAGGGAACTGAGGTGATTGCTGGCGTGGGAAGAATCATGCATGCTCAGAACTCTGGGGGAGCGGTTCCGATGACATCATCCACCAGTGTGCCTGAGTTACATCCTGCTTGTCAATGGAGAAGATAAATATATATACAATTGAGCATGGCATGGAACAGTTAAATAGTTAACAATTGTTTAACCTCTGAAACACTAATACAAGATGATGCTCCAGCAGCAGACTGAAAACAAATCATAGAAAGTATTTTTCATGTAGTCCAAAATTAAGATATAGAATCTGTTGCTAGTGTAGAGATCCCTAAGGTTCTGCCTTGCTTAGATGGCAGAAACCTGTACTGGCTCTACTAAAATAATGCATGTTGACCTTTTATGTCACTCAGTGTTTCCAGAACATGGGCGGGCTCTCCTGACCAATGAGGTAGTGGTAGGAGGAGACTGAAGACCAAGCCCAACGGCAGTTTTCTGTCTTTGGATGGCTAATTTAATCTAATTTAATTTATTCATTTATAGCCCACCTTTTCCACACAAGGAGGTACAAAGTGGCTTACACATATAAAAATACATACAAGTTAAATATCAGATCAAACTAATTTCATTTAACCACCTTGCTAAATTATCAAACAAAGCTGATAATAAAATCACTCGGTTGTACATGCATCAACAAGAATGACTGATTGTTCATAAAGCCATGTTTTCAACTGGTGATGGAAATTTAGATAGTGTTCTTCAATTTTTACTTCCAAAGCAATAGTGTGGGAATGGCTTAATAACTTTAGTCCATGTCCTCAAAAGCAGTCTCATCAAGGAAGGTCCCAGAGCTTCTTTGTGGTTCACTGGTTCTGTTTTCCTGACTGCTTTCAATTTAATTGTCATTCAGAATCTACTGAATTCCAGAGGAACTGCTCAGGCCAAAATCTGCTATGTTGCTTCTTACCTCCCTAACTTCTGCTAATGGCTTTTTTCTAGTTAAAGGGGAAAAAAGGTAG
This sequence comes from Ichthyophis bannanicus, assembly GCA_033557465.1. Taxonomy (NCBI): domain Eukaryota; kingdom Metazoa; phylum Chordata; class Amphibia; order Gymnophiona; family Ichthyophiidae; genus Ichthyophis; species Ichthyophis bannanicus. The sequence goes on along the minus strand of CM066033.1, from coordinate 733,427,941 downwards.
CAGAGACTTATTTATCAGAGACATCAAAGGCTCCACACATGCAGAAGACAGCTCCTACATTCCAACAGCAGGGCCTTCCTCAGAGTTGGTTGAAGCGACCACCTAACTTGCCTAATAATTGGGCTGGCCCTGTCCAGCTGACAACAGCAAAGCAACCTGTGCTTTATGCTGTCATCAGCAGTAATTCCACGATGTGATTCCTGACCAATCAGTTCACTCTCAACTCCACCTCCAAAGAAGCAAGAAAATGATGCAGAAGAGACATGTCATCAACATTCCTGCCAAGCTGCGCAGGAGTCCTCTGCTTGTGCTGCTACCAGTAGGAGATGGTGTCGCAATATTGCATTTTTAGTTGCAAGGAGCAGGCAGAGCCTGTTCCCCATGGCTAAAAATGTGATATTGCAACACCTGCCCCTACGGGTAGCAGTATGGATGGAAGAATCTATTGCAGTTTGATGGGAATTAAGCCATATGGTCTTTTTCTGCTGTCAGGTTGCTATGACCATGATGGAAAAGGGCACATCTTCCGAAAGGTAAGACTAAGATTCACTCTTCTTTTCACCCTTTACTTCAAAGGAAAAAGAACCTGGGACCAGGAGAAGCAGAATGCCAATTTCTTTGGGGGGCCAAGTTCCATCCCTAAGCCAGCCAAACTGCATGAAGATGCAATCACCAGTCTTCCCCTCCTGTATGCCCACAAGGATCTTATCTCCTGTGGGCAGACAGGAAGGGTCTTTGCCACAATTGCGGCGTTTTTCTGCCCGTGGGGGATGGGATCCCCATGGGCAGCCAGCAAAGACCCTTCCTGTTTGCCCGGGGGATTTGATCTCTTGCAGGCAAACAGGAAGAGTCTTTGCCATGATCGCGGCAGCAAAGTTGTGGTGGGGCCAGGGCCCATGTGGTCCACCCCTTTCCGTTGCCTATGCCTGATACAGTATATCAAAAGAAGAACATACCAACCAAACTATTTAATAATCTGATGCCATCTTGATCAGCTGATCTTCCCAGTGTACATCCTTAAATAGAAATTTTCTTTCAACACTGTGGCAGGAACAGACCAGTAGCAGTGTGCTTAGTACAAGGAGTGAGTTAACCCTTTAACACCAATAGTGGGTCTCTTACAGCTGAAGATGGAAGCCTATATATTGCAAGCTCTATATTTATTACTAGTTAATTATCTTTCTGATGTAATTATTGTTAGAAGTCTCTTGGCTCAAGACAATTACAGCCAACTCTCAAACAAGGGAAGTTGGGCTGGTGCGATATGGTGCGAAAAACAACTCAGAAATTAAACTGGAACATGGAAAAAGCATGTTTTAACCAAGACCCACATAATATACTGTATTTACTTACTTAGCACATTTAAAACCATATAAACCAAATTAAAACAACATAAAAAGGCAAAAATAAGAACAACATTGCACTGCAAAAATATAGTATAAAAACAGCAAAATCTTCTTACCTCCTCCCCCCCATCCCCAATGCTGCCAAGGTCCCGATAACATCTAACATTGTCATTACCAACACAGTCAGAAACCATATTACTGGAATGTCATATCTACTCAAATGTAAACAATGAAGCTTCCACTTTTTTCCCTGAATGTCAGAATCATCACCTTAAACATATGAAATCTAATAAAGGGCTTCCTTACGGCTGATACAATTTGGCCTTCTGACTTGATCTTAAATCCTGCTTAGATAACCTATATACGTAAATACAGAGAAGCATTTCCTCTCAGGATCTTAGAAGTCAAGGCCAACATTTTTAATTTGGGCCAGGTTCAAATCGGAAGTCAAAGCAAGAGTAGAGGAAAGGGTGAGCACTCTCTCCAAAATCAACTAAAGAAAATTCTGGTTGTTCTAGTCTCAAGAACTTGAAGATTCCATTTGTCTGAAAACCCCACATAAAGACCATTATAGCAATCTACATAAGGCAAAACGTAAGCACCCATTGCAGACTAAAAATCTTGAAAAGATTTTTAAAATCTGTAATCTCTTCACCCACTGGGTGAAGAGATTACAGATCAAGCTTAAAACCCAGATCTATAACATAAGAAACACTCACAATTCATAACCATCTACTATTAATGGTACCATACCCTACCTTCAACCATTCCATCTTTTGTCCATTCAAGCATAACTTACTCACAAATAACCAGTAAGATATTAAACTCAAATACTTATTCAAGTATTCTCACTCTTCCCCCACGCTACTATCAGCTAGGACCACAAACTGCATATCAGCTGCACAGCAATAAGCAGACTGCCAACAGGAGTGCAACAACTGTCCCAAAGGGTACATGAAAAGATTAACAGATTGATACTCAAAGGGACTTTTGTGTTATTGCTGGGCACCAATGCATAAACTCCTTATCCATGTACTTTCAGAAAATAGATGACTAATATCAGAGCTGCCAAGTTACCCAGTTCCAGAATTTAAACCAGTCCTGGGTTTCTGACAATCTCATTCCAAGACATTATAGGACCTGCAGCACTGATTCTAATGGGTAAAATCAGGGACTACAAATACCATACTGCATTGCAAGGAAAATTTAAAACCAGAAGTGGCAAAGAATCTCACTCCTGGAACTGGGTAACTTGGCAACTCTGCTTATATTGTGTAATTTCAACTGCTAAGCATGCTGATACTATCTGTTTATTTGTGGGCTGGGTTTGGGTCAGGGAGAGAGTGGGTTTAAAAATGATCTGGAGTGGTGATATCCAGCTACTAATTGGATAATTTATACATTTTATTTAGGTGTGCTGAGTAATAGGCATAAAGTAAATGGATAATGTCAAGACAGGATCTGTATTATTTGCGTATTCAGCAGCACCACCTATCTCATATACAGATAGCAGTGCTGAGTATTTCTATTAAAGTTAAATGTCGGTGCCAGTCACTCCGCCAACTGGATATCAGCCTCTAAATAGAAGTGAAGGTAGAGACAATCCCTGAGGGACTTTAACAAGCAGTCAATTCCAGGCTGATCTAACACCCTGCACTACTACAGAGTAGCAATGATTAGGTAAAAAGAGATCTACCAAGGTAGCACATTGCATCCAAGACCAGCCTCCCTACATCTTGTAAGCAATAGCAAATGATCCAATAAAGGCAAATACATTTCAAGCCCTGTATCTAAATAGCAGAGAACCTCATCACTCACTGCCAGTAGCATGGTTTTGGTGCTGTGACCTATAGGAAAGTCAGACTATAGGGGTCATTTTCAGAGTTGCCAAGTTACCCAGTTCCAGGAGTGAGATTTTTTGCCACTTCTGGTTTTAAATTTGCTTTGCAATGCAATATGGTATTTGTAGTCCCTGATTTTACCCATTGGAATCAGTGCTGCAGTGCTCATAAAGCATCAGAATGAGATTGTCAGAAATCCAGGACTGGCATGAAATCTCACTTCTGGAACTGGGTAACTTGGCAACTCTGCATTTCAGAAGCCCTGTTCATGCTTTGGATGCTCGAAAATGGGCTTAGAGATGTCCAAAACCATTTTTAGAAGCCGGTTCTGGGGACATCCCCAGCATGAAGATGTCCGAGTCTGAACAGAGGTGTGGAAGAGACATAGCCAGGGTATTCTCAGAATCCTGGACATCCCTGCTGGATCAAAGAAACGTCATGGATGTTTGGCATCATGTCTAACATTTAGGGTTGTCAAGTGGCTCGAGATGTCCAGTCCTGGGTTTACTCCATTGCATGCATGACATGTAGGGCCCGATTTTCGAAGGCATTTACACAGGTAACTGTCCTAGTTACCCATGTAAATGCATTAACATGGACTTTTTGAAGGCACCTACACGATAGTGCCTTTGAAAATTCCCTGGTTTGTCCCTTAAGCGCCCCGATGTTATGCAATTAGCATCGGGCAGTGTCGGGGGTGTTCCTGGGTGGAGGAAAGGGTTAAGCGGGTAGCAGCAATTTTCAGTGCTACCTGGTTAGCCCTCGTTGCCTTAAAGATAGCAATTTTTGATGCTACCGACTTAGCCTCGGCAGCTGCCAGCATGTCTGGCCAACCCAGATTTTTACTTCCATTGCCGCGGAAGTGAAAATTTGGGTTAAGGGGGTTGGTGGGCAGGCCATGCGCTGATATGGCGCACAGCCTACCTAAATGAAAACTGAGCCCGTAGTTCTGATTTCTTCCATTGCACGCCATAAGAAAAAGCAAAACTATGTGTCCCTGCATGCAATGTGGTAAATCCAGGACTGGATCACGCCTGTTAGGCATATCTAGAGCCAGTTGTCAACCCTACTAATGCTCCAGGCACAAACAACATCTGAAAAGTGGTTGCTCTAAGTGAAAAACATCCAGAGGGTGTAGAAAAGAAAGCACAACATCATCCCCAGTACTCAGCAAAATCAACAATAGTAGCAGGACCTGAACCCTGTTCCTAGCCCCAGGAGTCGGGAGAGTCCTGCCTGATCACTAACCATTAGGCTATCCTAGATATCTAGGTTTTGAAATATGGTTCTGGGGACGTCTATGTAGACACCCCTGCAGACATCCATATCAGGCAGATCCATGTTTGTGAAATCATGTCTGCACCATGATACACCTGCTCTTCCAGAGTTTCCAAGTTGCCCAATTCCAGGAGTGAGATTTTATGTCAGTCCTGGATTTCTGACAATCTCATTCTGATACATTGAGACCTGCAGCACTGATTCCAAATGGGTAAAATCAGGGACTGCAAATACCATTCTGCATTGTAATGCAAATTTAAAACAAGAACTGGCAAAAAATCTCACTCCTGGAACCGTGAAACTCGGCAACTCTGCTCTTCTAAAATTCCCTTCCACGTGTTTTCACAAACTCCAAGATCTGTGCTGTGACCGACTTACTCAGTGATCTTTGAAAGAAAAGGAAAGCCAAGACACAGGCCTATAACTGCTACAAAACAAAGGATCATCAGAGTTGCCAAGTTACCCAGTGCCAGGAATGAGACTTTTTAGCCACTTCTGGTTTTAAATTTGCATTGCAATACAGTATGGTATTTGTAATCCCCGACTTTACCCATTGAAATTAATGCTGCAGTTCCCATAATGCATCAGGATGAGATTGTTAGAAATCCAAGACTGGCTTAAAATCTCTCTCCTGGGGCTGGGTAACTTGGCAACTCTGGATCAAGCAGGGCTGGTACAAGGGTATTGGGCCCCAGAGATTTTAAGAATTAAAGTGAATAATCATGATCGTTCCAATTTTCTCACAACAATCCTGTAAAAATGCAAAACTGAACATCATACTTTTAAGTATTAAACTTTGCTTTGTAGGTATGTGTGATCCTGCTCTCCCTGCAGGTAAGAGAATGTGCTGATGGCTCTGAGTTTGTGGGGCTGTCAGGAGCTATTGTTTTGCTTTGACTGCTGCTGCTCTTCAAAAGCTGCCGCCATAGGCAACCACCTAGTCTTGCTTAATGGTTGAGCCAGCCCGGGATCAACATGTCTTCTTAAGTCACGGTGCTTTTTTGTTAAATCAGTCAGGGCTTAGTAGCAGCAGTTTAAGTTTAAATTTAAAACACAGAAGAAAACTTTCTGGTTACATTCCATACCTTAGTAGCAGCAGTTTAAGTTTAAATTTAAAACACAGAAGAGAACTTTCTGGTTACATTCCATACCTTAGTAGCAGCAGTTTAAGTTTAAATTTAAAACACAGAAGAGAACTTTCTGGTTACATTCCATACCAAGTAGAGAGCTTGTAGTTTAAATTGAATAGTCACTCAGGGCCTAGTATCAGCAAAGTACTTTTAGTTTACATTTAAAACACAGAAGAGAGCTTTCTGGTTAAATGTGGAACCCAGCAGAGAGCTTGTAGTTTAAATTTCATAATAAGTCAGAGCCTAGCAGCAGCAAAGAGCTGTAATTTAAATCAAATCAGAACATAACTTAGCATAAAAGACAAAACAGGGTCAGTACTCTGTGAGCAACAAATAACGACTTCTAGAGACCTTTACAAAGAGGCCTTCTACCTAGGGGGCAAGAGACCTGTGAAACCTTTTCAATAGGTGTTAACACCAGGTGGCAGGTCAAAAGGCCATTTTGAAAGACTCCTTCTATCCAAGCAAGGACTGTTAATAACCCAGGAAGCTGGCCACAGCTTACCTCAGCAGCACAGGCAGAAATAGCTCAACCAGAGCTCTGTGATCCTCAGTCTTGAAGGACTAGAAAAAGGGACTGCTACTTCTGGAGAGAGATCTGCAATTGTGAATATATACTTCTGGGAATTTTCTGAAAGGACTTCTTTGTATTAAAGCTAATTAATCTGTGAACCCAGTGTCTTTTGTTAAATTGGTCAGGGCTTAGTAGCAGCAGTTTAAGTTTAAATTTAAAACAGGAAGTGATCCTGTAACCAGGACCTGTCCTCCAGGTGATGTAAAACCCTCTCGCACTGAGGAGGTTTCTCCAGGGCTATGTGCCCATGAGGGAAGGGTTAGGACAGCCATTATAGTTGGTGATTCGATCATTAGGCATGTAGATAGCTGGGTGGCTGGCGGACGTGAGGATTGCCTGGTAACATGCCTGCCTGGTACGAAGGTAGCGGACCTCACGCACCACCTAGATAAGGTCTTAGATAGTGCTGGGGAGGAGTCTGCTGTCTTGGCACATGTCGGTACCAATGACATAGTAAAATGTGGTAGGGAGGTTCTGGAGGCTAAATTTAGGATTTTAGGTAGGAAGTTGAAATCCAGAACTTCCAGGGTAGCGTTCTCCGAAATGCTTCCCGTTCCACGTGCAGGACCCAAAAGGCAGGCAGAGCTCTGGAGTCTCAATGTGTGGATGAGACAGTGGTGCAAGGATGAGGGTTTTGGATTTGTTAGGAACTGGGGAACATTCTGGGGAAAGGAGGGGCTCTTCCAAAGGGATGGGCGTCACCTTAACCGGGATGGAACCGGGCTGCTGGCATTAACCTTCAAAAAGGAGATAGAGCAGCTTTTAAACTAGATAATAGGGGAAAGGTGACAGTCGCCCAAGAGCGCATGGTTCAGAAGAAGGTATCCTTGAAGGATACTACCAAAAGCAGAGAGGTTCCAAAAAAGAGTAAAGTAGCCCAAATGCCCTCGAGTATGGAGCAGGCAGAGCTTAAAGATCCCAAATTACCCATGTCTACCAATAGTCAGATTAATATGAATAAAATACAGTCTCTAAAATGCTTGTATGCAAATGCTAGAAGTCTAAAAAATAAGATGGGAGAGTTAGAATATATAGCACTAAATGAAAGGTTACATATGATTGGAATATCAGAGACATGGTGGAAGGAGGACAACCAGTGGGACACTGTGATACCTGGGTACAAACTATATCGTAATGATGGAGCTGATCAAATTGGTGGAGGGGTTGCGCTCTATGTTAGAGAGGGCATTGAGTCAGAAAGGATTAAAGTTTTGCAGGAAACAAAATTTGCTGTAGAATCTATATGGATTGAAATTCCATGTAAAAAGGGGAAGGTGATGGCAGTGGGGGTGTACTATCGACCGCCTGGCCAGAATGACAAATGGATGATGAAATGCTCAAAGAAATCAAGGAAGCTAACAAAAGTTACAGCGCAGTAATAATAATGGGTGATTTCAATTACCCTGGTATCGACTCAGACAGTGTCACGGCAGGACATGCTAGAGAGATAAAGTTCCTAGATGAAATAAATGACTGCTTCTTGGAGCAGCTGGTTCATGAACCATCCAGAGGGGAAGCCATATTGGACCTAGTCCTTAGTGGAACACCAGATCTAGTGCAAGAGATAAGGGTGTTGGGGCCACTTGGCAATAGTGATCACAGCATGATCGCCTTTGATTTAATTAGTGGAGGAGGGATAGTAGGGAAATCCACAGTACTACCTTTTAACTTTCGAAAGGGAGACTATGATAAAATGAGGAAAATAGTTAAGAAACAACTAAAAGGAGCAGTTGCAATGGTTAAAGACTTACACCAAGCTTGTGTGTTGTTGAAAAATACTATCTTGGAAGCCCAGACCAGCTGTATTCCACGCTTTAAGAAAAGTGGAAGGAAGTCCAAAAAACTGCCAGCATGGTTTAAAGGTGAGGTCAGAGAGGCTGTTTTTGCCAAAAAAGCATCTTTCAGGAAATGGAAAAAAGAGCCAAACGACGAAACCTGGAAACAGCACAAGCAATGGCAAGTCAAATGCAAGGCATTGATAAGGCAGGCAAAGAGAGAATTTGAGAAGAAGCTTGCTGCGGAAGCAAAAACGCGAAATAAAGACTTTTTCAAGTACATTCATAGCAAAAAACCTGTGAGAGAGTCAGCTGGTCCATTAGATGATAGAGGGGTTAAAGGGGCACTAAGAGGCGACAAGGCGATAGCGGAGAGACTGAATGAATTCTTTGCTTCGATCTTTACTGAGGAGATGTTGAAAGAACTGAAATATGTGATTGCAGACGTGCTATTAGTAATCTGTGAATTTTCATTAAAATCATCTGTAATACCTGAAGACTGGAGGATCGCATATGTAACGCCAATTTTTAAAAAGGGTTCCAGGGGTGATCCGGGAAACTACAGACCGGTGAGTCTGACATCATTACCAGGAAAAATGGTAGAAATCATCATAAAGAACAAAATTACTGAACATGTAGATAGTTATGGCTTAATGGGAGACAGCCAATATGGCTTTAGACAAGGAAGATCTTCCCTTACTAATCTCTTATGTTTTTTTGAAGGTGTGAATAAACAGGTGGACAAAGGTGAGTCAGTTGATATAGTGTATCTGGACTTTCAGAAAGCCTTTGACAAGGTCCCTCATCAGAGACTTTTGGCAAAACTAAAGAGTCATGGGATAGGAGGCAGTGTACTATTGTGGATCAGGAACTGGTTAAAAGACAGAAAGCAGAGAGTAGGGCTAAATGGCCAATTTTCCCAATGGAGAAAGGTGAATAGTGGTGTACCCCAGGGATCTGTGCTGGGTCCACTGCTTTTTGACATATTCATAAATGACCTGGAAAGGGGAATAACGAGTGAGGTTATCAAATTTGCAGATGACACAAAACTATTTAAAGTTGTTAAAACCCAAGAGGATTGTGTAAAATTGCAAGAGGATCTTGACAAATTGGAAGACTGGGCATCAAAATGGCAGATGAAATTTAATGTGGACAAGTGCAAAGTTATGCACCTAGGGAAGAACAACCCAAACTATGCTTACACAATGCAAGGTTCCACATTAGGAACCACCACCCAGGAAAATAATTTAGGCGTCATTGTGGATAACATGTTAAAACCCTTGGCCCAGTGTGCAGCGGCGGCCAAGAGAGCAAATAGAATGCTAGGTATCATAAGGAAAGGAATGGAAAATAAAACAAAAGATATTATAATGCCTCTATATCGTTCCCTATTGAGACCGCACCTTGAATATTGTGTGCAATTCTGGTCGCTATATCTTAAAAAGGATATAGCGTTATTAGAAAAGGTTCAGAAAAGAGTCACCGAAATGGTAAAGGGGATGGAAGGATACTCCTATGAAGAAAAGCTAAAAAGGTTAGGGCTCTTTAACCTGGAAAAGAGACGGCTGAGGGGAGATATGATAGAAGTCTATAAATTAATGAACGGAGTGGAACGGGTAAACGTGGACTGATTGTTTACATTATCAGAATATAGAAAGACAAGGGGACATGCAATGAAGCTACAGGGTAAACTATTTAAGACTAATAAAAGAAAATATTTTTTCACTCAACGTGTAATCAAACTCTGGAATTTGTTACCGGAGGATGTAGTAAAGGCTGTTAGTGTAGCTGGGTTTAAAAAAGGTTTGGACAAGTTCCTGGAGGAAAGGTCCATAAACCATTATTAAGAAGGGACCCAGGATATCAGTGCTTGACCCAGTACAAGCATTGTGGAACCTGTGTCTTTTGGGGAAACTGCTGGGTATGTATGACCTAGATTGGCCACTGTTGGAAACAGGATACTGGGCTTGAAGGACCTTGGTCTGACCCACTATGGCATATCTTATGTTCTTATGTTCTATTCATGGATTTCTTCAGCCTCCAGGAAGATAGCCCTTATTTAAGGACCTATTAACCACCTGCAACATATATTGCAAAATCGTCTGTGGTGCAGATTTCAACAACTTAGCAGTTTCTACTGTCTCATGTCACATCCAAACTGTTCAATTTCTGATCCTATTGATCTTTGTTGGCTTCCTTAGATTTCTGCCAAAAGCAGGAGGAAATTCCTTAAGTGTGGGTATCCCATGATCAGGTCCTTCCTTTCCTCCCTCCAGCTGCTTTCCGTAGCAGGATGACATGTTAAAATGAAAAGGCATTTCCATGGAGCATTCTGGACGAAGAAACCTTGTAACGCAAGTCCTGATGTCTAACGTCAGTAAGGATATCCCAGGGAGCCCTGGTTAATATCATCCGAGACAGTTTTGTCCCCTGCAGCACTGCCCCTGCGTCTGACTTGCTGGCTGGTAATAAAAGGCTGCTGTGATGGTAAGGCATGATTAGTAATTTTTCCAGCATCGCTGGGAGGTGAAAAATGGAAGTGAAGTCCTGGGAGTTACACCATTTGCTCTCCATCTGAGGAATCTCCTGTTGATTTGCAAGTGTGTCGATGCCATCTCCATTTCCTCTGAGCACCGCAGCATTCCAAAACTCTTCATACAGTTTACATATGTCAGGGAAATTTCATAACAAAGTTAGCAGCTGCAGGTTTTCAGACATGTATGCCAACGGTTACCTTTGTATCATTGATTGTCTTTGTCTGAAGGTTCCTCTTTTTCTTATGGAATCTACTTTGGGCCTTTTCTGGGGAATGTGGAATATTAGGTGAAATAAACAGATAAAATAGATCATCAAAAAATCATCTGGCTACTATTGATATTTCTGCACAGCAAAAGCCACCATCTTCCCATCCAGTTCTCACCGGAGAGCCATAATGCAGGCTGTCTCTCCCTTTATCTCCCCTTCTTGCTTTCATCAGGAAGCAAGGCCATACCAAGCCATAAATGCACCCTGTGGGACTTGCAGACCTGGTGCCCCCCTCCCCAATAACATAAGACTTTTGGCATTTGCCCCATCCCTCATGCCCAGCATAGCCCTTCTGCCCTTATCCCTCCATGCCCAGCATCTCCCCATCTTACCCCACCTCTTTATGTCCAGCCGGCTGCCTGCCTGCTTGGCCTGCCCAAATAAGAATTCAATCATTTCGAAATACTCATCCCTAAAGGAAGTATTACCAGACACTTGTTCCTCATATTGGAAACATTCCAGGTCCCCAGACTGATCACTGTTTTCCTATTTCACCCTCCAGCACCAGATTAGCTAATTTGCCACCAGAACGACTTGAGTGTAGCACACCAGAAAATCTCATTTTCCTTGTGACTAGGACTTATGACAGAGAGAGATCTTCCACCGCCTGTCATCTCATGCTTTTCACTTAAGGTCAGGCCTCTCCAGATGATCTTCAGACTTCCTCTGCCATACCCTATCTGAAATACCAGCATTTCCTTCAAGACCTCTTTGCTGTAAGTCCATGATTCACTTCTGTGCCCTATCCCTGAGAAGTCGTATGTACTATAGGGGAAAGATTTATCTCCAGTGGGGGACATGCTGTATCCTGCATCTCTTTCTTCATTATACAATCACATTGGTAATTTCATTTCACAACTTCTATTCAGGTACTTCTAATTTTTGGGGATTTACACTTTAGCTAAGGGTAGACACAGGTACTATCTGCACCAGAATAATCAGTCTATTTACATCTAGCCAGTAGAAGATGGTGGGCACTACAGGCTGGTGGATTCCATTCCTGGATCAGGTCTTCAGCTCCCCAGGTTGGCCAGGGTTGGGTGCACTGCAAATGCAGCATTCACAGCCCCTGGTGGAAGAGAGGGAGAGAGTCAGTCATTGAACGGTGATGCCCAAAGGTAGGATGCAGGGCTCATGGTTGCAGGGTTCATGAAGGATTCCTCATGTATAGTCCCTGATGGAGGACTATTACTGTGTGAGTGTACTAAAGTAAGCTGAGAGGCATATAAAACAGGGGGAAAACATCCCAAGGTAGTAGTGGTGAAAGGCTCATGGTGTCAGTCCTCAGGTCTGCTACTGAATGAGCTCAAAGCCCAAAGAGGCAGGAGAAAACGGCTGGATAATTAAACAAGAAGTTGATAGGTCTTAATATTTTCTCTCCTCATATTCCTTTTATTTCCATTTCAATCACTTGTGACACCTCTAACTCCAAACCAAGAACAATGGATTTTATTTCTGGCAAAACACTCTCCATTTACATCTAATCCAAGAGGTTAGGATCAGTGGCTTGTCAGCACATCCAAATACCTAATTTTCTCATTCTCTTACCAAAGCAGCTCACAAATTAGCTGATCTCAGATGCTGGCTCCATAATGGAATATACTCGCATCAGCGGCATCAACTCCACCCACGCAGCAACTCTTGGATCTTCTGAGGTGGACCCCTTTCTGAAATTGTCATTTGTGGATCTTTAATTTGAGCTCACATATCTCATTTTAAGTTGATCTGGAATCTAGGTAAGTTTTGTTCGCAGTCCAACAGTCCTCACCTACAGCCTTCTCTATTACTACCACCAGAAAAGATCTGCTCTTCTCACTCCTGCTAGTGCAGAGAAACTAAAATCCTTCCAGCAGAGTCATATAATGTGAATCTGTAGGGAAACACTAGAATGTACCCTTCCTTGTTTTAGATAAGGACTGTATCTTAAGTAAAGCAAAAAGGACATTACACGTATATCTGTGTTTTTCTATATGCCAATGGACCTGACTTGCTCCCTTGATAGTCCACGTGCTAAGCCTGCCTGGTCATCCCCATTTATTTACATTCTCTTATATACCATGCTATTCTGCATCAGTGTGGTTTACATTGAACAAACTGAAACTACATTGAACAGGGCATTATAACTTGGAGATAACTATTTACAGGGAACATGGGCTATGGAGGGTTAAGTGGCTTGCCCAAGACCACAAGGAGCACCTGTGGGACTAGAAACCCCAGTCCTTCCGGCCCAAGGTTGCTGTCCTCTAGTGGGATTTGAACCCCTGACCTGAAGCATCTTGCCCCAACCACTAGGCCACTCCTCCACTCCATTTACAACCATTCACTGTTAACATCAATTAAACTAATCTGCAAGCCCATTGCCTCTCCACCCATGTTTTTTTTTCACAAATTCTCATGTTTCTAGCATTCTTCACCAAGTTCCTACAAGGTCGATGTTTAAAGATCTGGCAAAACTCAAGTATATGATATCATTGGTATTGCCATTGTTAATATCTTTTGTCTTCTCTCCCACAAATATTATCAAGGTAATTCTGAACCACTTGTTCTAAACTCTTGTTATTGTCCTCTTCTTATGTACTATTTTATTGTCTCTTCCTCTACTAGTCATTCCAAACTTTTTTGATTACTGATATCGGACTCACAAGTCAGAATAGGCTCTACATTAGTTCTCAAGCTGTGAACTTCTTTCTCTAACGAATCTCTGAAAAGTACACTTTCTGGTTCTGCTATCAGCTTTTTCATGAGTGGAATCTACCAAGCTCTGAGACCTTCTACACCTGTTGGTAGAGGCAAATTTCTTGATCTTCTCTTCAGATCTCCCTACCTTAGGCACTCCTATTTCCATAGCTGGTATTGCTTGCCTATTCTGAAACCACTCGTTTGCTGAACATTGATTAAAATAATATATTGGTCCAATATTCAAAAGCACAGGAGCTGTCTGCATTAGTGTTTTTTAAAATAAAATTGCCAGCACTTATATCAATAACTTTTGCCCCATAAATGCCACCATACACCCAACATTATACTGGGTATATGGTGGCGTTTATGGGCAAAAGTTATTGATAAAAGTGCTTGCAATTTTTTTTTAAAAAGCTCCTTTCCATTAGATCTTAGGGAAATTCCCAGGTGAGATCCAGGGGGCAGGAGGTGGGTATGAGTAGCTTGCAGGCATGAGATGCTCTTTGGGAGAGGATTTCAAGTAGGAGGGGATTTCCGGTGGGGGAGTTCAACCTCACAGGGGTTCTGATGCCTGTCACATCAGGGGTCCTGGCGTGAGGGTGCTATGCTTTGGGTGCCCTGGCTGTAGGGGGTTTTGTGAATCAGGGTGTTACAATCTGAGGAGGGAGAGTGCTGATCTGGTGGGGAGGGGGCATCAGAAAGGGGATCCAAACCCACAAAGGGAATTGGAAGAGAGTCAAGCATGGACCAACCACAGGTCTCCAAGCTGCAACACAGTGCATAGGTGTCATTCCACTCTGCTGTAAAAGCACACGCAGCTCTTCCTCCCCTAACCACCATCCTTCCTTTCCAACCTGGGCAAGACAGCTTTAAACAGTGAACCCGAAGAGCTAAATGTTTCCAGTCTTGAGAGCTGTGAAACGGCTTAGCCTCTGCCAGGGACCTGTGTTTTCTGTTAAAACTGGAGGTTGGTGCTGGTGAATCACTGGTGTAAGCGCATATTAGCAGCAGACAGAAACGATGTGGAAGGTATTATGTCATCTTGATAAGTCAGAGAAATAAAAGTTACCAGCTGGCAAAGGAACTCCCCAATTAGCCTTGGAGAGTCTGTTTATTGTTACAGCCGCAATAATAATCATGAAGAAAGAGCCCAGTATGAGGAGTGGACAAAGTTTTATTTTGGTAAATTTCTCTGTAGAATTCCATCCCATTGCAGCTGCTGCTAGTCCTGTTCCCAGCTGAAAGGCTTCAACAGTTGGGTAACAGCAGTGCCAAACTCACAGAGGGTAGGAGGAGGGTGATGAGCCAACCATTCTGTGGGGTCTTACACAAGGACATTCCAACCATTGTGAGGAAACAAAGAAGGAGAGAAGGGAAATTGCAGATAGGAGAAAGGAAGAAAAGAGAGAGTAAGAAGGAAGGAAAGAGAGATAAAGAGGAGATAGGGAAAGGAGAAAGATGAAGGGGGCAAAGAAGGACAGAGGTAGAAAAAGAGAAAAGAGAGAGAGAGAAAGAGAGAGGGAGAGAGACGGGGACTCTAGAAAGAAAGGTAGGGTGTCATGCCTTTATAATTTCTTAAGGGGGCCAGGGATGAGGAGGGGATCCATTGTATTTTGTTTCCTGTAAAACTTTTATCCTGTTTGACTATGCCATCCTTAACATATAGCACTATCCCTCTACCAATCTCTTCCACTGTGTCATTTTAATTTAAACTGTACCCCAGCCTTCCATTGGTGTCCTCCTTCCTCCAGTTCTCTGAGATGCCTATTATGTCCATCTCCTGACATACTGACTCAGGTATTTTGTTCCAGACAAATGGAACAGTGAGGTGACTAGAGAGTTAAAGTAGGGGTGAATGCTAGATACGATGTATTTAGATTTCAGCAAATCTTTTGACAAGGTTCCATACTACTCTACTACTACTACTATTAATCATTACAGACAACGTCTCGTTACACACCTGCAACAGAGCCAACCGGATGGGCGGAGGTGCATTTGCCCATACAAGAACAGAGCTCCATTTTCAGCAGACTTCCACCAGCAGCACCACACACCTCGACAACATCTCCATAACCAACAAGCACAACTCCATCAACCTAATCTACAGGTCCCCATCTACCTCTCCCGATGACCTCTCAACTATTATAGATCTTGCCTTCAACTCGACGAACCCACACACATCAAACTGGATCATGGGTGACTTCAATCTTCCTGCACTCCCAGAAGCCCACTACAGTGCCTTCCTCAATGCTCTCGATGAGCTGGACTACGATCAAGTAGTCAATGCGCCCACTCACTCAAAGGGCAACAAACTGGACCTAATCTTTGCCCCACGGGCAGCCACAGGCCCAAACCATACGCATATCCTATCCATCATACCAGTGCCATGGTCTGACCACAGCCTGCTGAGTTTCCAAATGCCCATACTTCCAGGTTACACCAACAGCCGTTCTACAGCCAATGAAGATACAACAGCAAAAGCACACTTCCGGCCCTTTGACAAGGAACAAAACCCGGCCTCTACTCGACACAGACACTAACCTAGAGGAAATGCTCTCCGCCTGGAACAAAAGCCTCAGCTCCATCTCCCACCAACCAGTGACAGACACATCACCAAGGAGAAGGAAGCCTGCGCCATGGTACACCCCTGAACTACGAGCCTCACTATGCAATATAAGGAAACTTGAAAGACGATGGCGATGATCACGTTCCACCACCGACCAGGAAACTTACACCACCCATCTGGAAAAACACCATCTGGCGATCTCAGAGAGAATGAAGCAGTACCACGCCGAACTCCTACAGCACTCCCTGAACAAACCATGGGACCTGTTTAACTTGGTGAGATCCCTTACAAACGAACCTTCGCCCATCCAACTGCACATGCCACAGCCACAGGAGTTTGCAGACTACCTCCAATCGAAATCAATCCAGACTGACAAGTCTGTACCATCCACACCCACACATGTATTACACCACCCAACACCTCTTGCCACCTTCTCAGCACCATCAGTGAGAGACATCGAGGACACCATTTCTGCAATCAACACCACCACAGCCCCAAGTGACCCTTACCCAGCGTTCTGGATAAAAACACTACGCAAAGAGTTCAGCCCCTTTCTAGCCAAACTTATAGACCTATCCTTCTCCATGTGCACTTTCCCACGAAGCTTGAAACAAACATCCATTAGACCACTTCTAAAAATACCAAACTCGATCCCCAGAAAGTGGACTCTTACAGACCAATTTCAAGCAACCCTCTAATGGCTAAAATAATCAAAAAACTTGTCCAACGTCAAATCCAATACCATATCGAGATCACCGCTCCCCTTGACCCTAGCCAACATGGATTCAGAGAACTGCACGGAGTTGAGATGCTCCTGACTAGCCTCTTCAGCACACTAATCACAGGGTTGGACAACATAAGACAGGGATACGCCTTAATCTTCCTGGACATTTCCGCAGCTTTTGACTCCGTGGACCACGAACTGCTCCTAAGGTGTCTCACAGAGAAAGGGATTCAGGACACAGCCTTGAACTGCTGCAAATCATACCTCATCACAGACAGATGGCAGCATGTGCACACTGGTCTAAAGACCTCCAACCCGTTCCGGCAAGAACAGGGTGCACCACAGGACTCCTCACTCTCATCACTGTTTTTCAACATATATATGCAGCCTATCTGTGCACTCACCCACTCCTTCAATATCTCCTGCCTCATGTACGCGGATGACGTGCTACTCTACATGCCATTTTCAACTGACCATCTGGACTTTTCACCCCTAACCACCTGTTTCGATGCTGTAATGGAATGGCTCCACATACAAAACCTCAGAATAAACTTTAAGAAAACCAAGGCACTATTCATCACTAGGAACCAAGCGTTCACCCCCCCCCCCACAGCATTTCTAAAGGTGAGAGGAGCGGAGCTTCAAAGCAAAACCTTGATCCGCTACCTAGGGGTCATCCTCGACCTACCGTTGGACATGAAAGCCCATGTAAACAACATCGTCAAAGCAATATACCACAAAATAAGGACGGTCCGGCATCTTAGACTCCTAGTGGTGCTGGAGGATTTCCGGACAGTCTACCAAGCCGTGGTAACCCCCCCACTTTGACTACGCCAACTCAATCCTATAAGGTCTCCCAAAAAGCACTCTGAACCCATTGCAACTCGCAATGAATGCAGCCGCCAGAATATTACACGAAGCTGCCAGGAATGACCATATAACCCAAATTCTGAAACAGCTACACTGGCTACTGGTCCACATTCAAGGCCATCCATGGTATCACTTCCACCTCCATCATAGACCTCGTCCTCCCCACTCCCTCAAACAGAGTCAAAAGGTCAGCTGCTGCTAACACACTGAACATCTCCAGCAAGATCACGAAGTGCTCGCAAGCAACAAGAAACAGAACCTTCGTGTACTATACACCCACATGCTGGAATGCTCTCCCACCCGACGTCCGATCCATAACTGACCTCGCCCAATTCAGAAAGGTTCTGAAACACCACCTGTTTCTCCAGTACTATTCCCACAATGGACATTCACAACACCCAGCCTCACGCAACCACCAACACAGCACCCCAGACCCAACAACAATACGCAGTCTCACCACCGCCCAGTAATGCCACCAGATACCTGATATGCAATTGTATATAGTACACAATCTCGTATAGAGCACACAACCCTGTATAGAGCTCACAAGCTCGGAAATTGCCTCCAAGCAGTCATGTCCCCACCCCCATCGCTGACCCAACTGTTTTGACTGTATATAGTTATTTAACCGAATAGCAACCCCTGTTCTTTGTAAGTATAGTGCGGATGCCACCTACACTGTACAAATTTGTTCTAATTGTAAACCGAGCTGATTTTAAAGAGCGCGGTATAGAAAAACCTAAAATAAATAACAATTCATAAACAAAATGAGCGCCCTTGGTATGGACTATGTTAGAAACTGGTTGATTGGAAGGAGACAAAGGGTAGTGGTAAATGGAGTTCACTCTGAAGATAGAGGCATTGCCAGTGGTGTGCTGCAGAGATCTGCCCTTAATCCAGTTCTCTTCAATGTTTCTGTAAGTGATATTGTGGAAGGTCTTTCAGGAAAGATGGTGCAGATGATACCAAAATCTGCAAAAGGTAGACACCCTGAAAGGTGTGGATAACATGAGGAGGGATCTAGCAAAGCTCGAAGAATGGTCTAGAATTTGGAAGCTAAGATTTAATGCTAAGAAAATGCAGGCTCATGCATTTGGGATGCAAAACCTAAGGGTGCAGTACAGTATAGGAAGACAACTACTTCTGTGCATGAAAGAAGAGTGGGACCTGCGAGTGATCATATCTGACAGTCTTACGGTGGCCAAACAAGTAGAAAAGGTGAATTATTAAAATCTTGAGGGGCAGGCCTAGGTCTTGAAAGCTAATTGAGGAGGGTGCAAGTCTGAAGGCTTGCCAAGGGCACCTTATACCCTTGTACTGGCCTTGAATCAAAACAGAAAGTTACGGGGACACTTCAGTTCCAAAGGTCGGAATGATAGTTTTGTTTTATTTTGGTACCAAACTATGTTAGTACAGCTGAATATCCTGATTAGGGGCATTTATTTAGTTTACAACTATGTAAACCATGTAAATGCCTTGCAATATCAATTCCAAACGTCAGAAGAATGCCTGGGTGCACAGGGAAAGGAATGTTCAGAAGGGAAAAAAGGAGGTGATGGTGCCTCTGTAGAAATATCTAGTGAGACCTCAGTTAAAGTACAGTGTAAAATTCTGGAAGCCGCATCTTCAAAAAGATATAAACAGGAAAGAGTCGGTCCAGAGTGTGGCTACTAAAATGGTCAGTGATCTTTCTCATAAAGCACAAGCAGACACACTTAACAATCTAAATATGCAGAGTTTGGAAAAAAAGGGGGAGACATGATAGAGCAATGTTTCTCAGATTTTCAGCATTACCACAAAGAATATGCATGAGCTAGATTTTCATACAATGCTCTCCAATATACGCAACTTTGTCTCATGCATATACATTGTGATAATTCTGAAAATCTAATTGACTAGGTGTGCCTCCAGGAGCGAGCTGAGAAGCATGACAGGGACAGTTAAATATCTCCATGATATAAACATAACAGGAGGAGGACCTCTTTCATTTGAAAGGAACATAAAATTTGCCATACTGAATCAAACCAGAGGTCCATCAAGCCCAGTATCCTGCTTCCAGCAGTGACCAATCAAGTTCATAAATACATGACATATTTATTTATTTATTTATTTAGACAGATTTGTATGCCACCTTTTCTTTCAATCAAGGTGGTCACGTCACATCACGATTGGAGGGTTACATTTAACATTAGGGTACGTGTAAACATTTAGGCAGTACAGTTAACAGCATTTAGACAGTACAATTGAGGTAACATTTAACATGAAGGTATTTAATAACGTGGTATGATAGGCTTGTGTGTGTGGATAGGGTGGGTGTGCGGTTAGTTGGCAGTGATAGTGGTATTTCTGCTTGGGTAGGGGATGTTGCCTGAATGCTCATAGGTTTCTATAAATAAATATGTTTTAAGGTATTTGCAGTAGTCTGTGAGATCATCTAATGCCCTCAGGCTGGTTGGGAGGGAGTTCTATAGTGTGGATGCCAGTAGTGATGGTGCTCTCTTTGAAGTTGTTTGTTTTGTTTTGTGATAGCCTGCAGGTATGCCATCATGTTGTCGTTATTGGTTCTTCTTGGTCTATTGCTGATGTCCCTTGTTATAACATTTTGGAGTACGTCTGCTGAGAGATGGTGAATGACTTTGAAGATGATCAAGATTGTTTTGTATTTAGCTCTTGCCACCATTGGGAGCCAGTGTAGTTGTAGAACAGGAGTGATGTGCTCTGTCCTTGGAGTGTCTGTAATGATGCGTGCTGTGGTGTTTTGTACCATCTGTAGTGGGTGGAGTGTCTGCTGAGGAAGGCCTTGATATAGTGAGTTTCCATAATCAAGCAGTGGTGTAATGAGTGCTTGGCACACTGTGCGGAAGTGGTATTGATGGAGCATTGGTTTGATTTGCCTGATTGTTTTCAATCGATGATATGCCTTGTTTGCAGTTTTAGTGATGTGGGATTTTAGGTTCAGAGCTCTGTCTATAGTGTGATGCCCAGATACTTAACTTCTTCTTTGACTACTATGTGTTTGTCTAGGATACTGATAGTTTGTGGAGGTATGAAGGTGGGGTTCCTGGTGATGAACATTGCCTCAGTTTTATCGTAGTTGACTGTTAAATTGTTGGCTATGAGCCAGTCATTCATATCTTTGAGGCATTTTGTTATTTTTGTGGTGTTTAGTGCTAGTAGGTTGATTGGAGCGTACACCATGATGTCGTCAGCATAAATGTGATAGTGTAGATTGTGGTGCTTGATGATATTGCATATGGGTTGTATGTAGATGTTAAACAGCACTGAGGATAGGGCAGAGCCTTGTGGTATTCCCTGCGTGATGGGGAATTGTAGTGATTTCTTTTGGTCGCATTTGACTTGTTGCGTTCACCCTTCTAAGTATGATGTAAACCACTTCAGGGTATTCTTGCATAGTCCTATCTGTTGTAAGCGTTGCAATAGCTTAGTGTGTGACACAATGTCGAAGGCCGCCGAGGTGTCCATGAACACTAGTAGGTAGCCATTTTTTATGTTGTCCATGCCTCTTAGGAGATTGTCAAAGAGGGAGGTGAGTATTTTATTTATTTATTTATAGCTCTTTTATACCGCACTCTTTCTCATCAGCGCGGTTTACATTAAAACAGGAATACTCATTGCAAGCAACAGGCTGTGGTGAGTTTACATATAACAGGAGAGTTCAACTGGGATTATAACTTTGGGAAACTTTGTACATATTTGTAAAAACCTATATACAAAGAATAGAATTTCTTATTAACATCTTGAGTAAATAGGGTATTTACAATTTTACTGTGAGTGTTAGGGGTTGGTGATGCGCTTTGGAAATGGAGAATGAAGAGGTGGTGCTTTATGGCTTTTCTGAATTGCTTGAGGTCAGTAATTGTTCTAATGTTGGGAGGTAGGTTGTTCCAACATCTGGGTGCGTAGTACGCGAAGGCCCTGTCTGTTGTTGAACGTTTGCATTTTGTGGCCTCAGATGGTGTAACTAGGGTATTTGCCGCTGCTGACCTCCTGGATCTGATGTTGGGAGAGTGATGGAGGAGTTTTGAGATTGATGAGGGGGCTATAGTATTTATCGCTTTAAAGGTCATGAGAAGGGCTTTATATGTTATTCTGCAGTTTATGGGGAGCCAGTGAAGCTCCTTTAGGATGGGTGTTATATGATCGCTCTTTGAAGCACCGTATAGGACACGGGCTGCGGCGTTCATAGCCAATTGTAATGTATTTAGGGTGTTTTTTGGGAGACCATGGAGTATTATGTTCGCATAGTCGAAGTGGGGTGTGACTATGGTTTGGAATATAGTTTTGAAGCTGTCTGGGTCAAGCATATTTTTCAGATGGCGCAGGGTCCTTATCTTGAAATAAATGGTTTTCACCGTGCGGTTGATATGTTCTTTGAAGTCCAGTCGATGGTCTAGTATTACTCCGAGGTATTTTATGGAGGGCTTGATTGGGAGGTCTGCATCTCGTACTTTTAGGGTCTCAGGTGGTGAGAATTCTCTGTTTTTCGTGACGATCAGTACCTCAGTTTTTTTGTAATTTATTCGCATATTCTGGGATAGGAGCCAGTCTGCTATTGCATTAAAGCAATCTACTAGTGTTGTGTAATCTGGGAGCTTGACATTGATTGGTGTGAATATTAGTACATCGTCTGTATAGATCAGCGAGGATATGCCAAAGGAGCGAGTGATCTCGCATAGAGGCTGCATGTAAATGTTAAATAGTAGCGCTGACAGCGATGAGCCCTGAGGTACTCCTTGTTTTAACTGGAAAGGTTCTGAGGTACCAGCAACGGTCATGACGTGTTGCAAGCGATCTTCCAGGTATGATTTGCACCATTCCCATGCCAGCCCGTGGATTCCCTTGTCATATAGACATGTTAGTAGTATTTCATGGTCCACAGAGTCAAATGCTGCAGATATGTCGAGGAATATTAGTGCAAAGCCCTTTTTGATGTTGTCCAACCCGCTGATGAGTGTGTTGGTTAATGTGGTCAGCAGTGTCTCTACTCCGTGGGCTTCCCTGAATCCGTGCTGACAGGGGTCAAGCGGTGAGGAGGTGTCTATGTGTTGTTGGATCTGATTGTTGGTTACTTTCTCAATTATTTTGGATAGTAACATAGAAACATAGAAACATGATGACAGAAAAAGACCACAAGGCCCATCTAGTCTGTCCATCTAGCGGTATACTAGATATCGGGCGGTATGAATCTTCTCTTGTTGGGTCTAGATGATTGTTCTTTAGTAGCGGTCTTATGGAGGTCTGCTTTAGGGCCGATGGGAAGATGCCTGTTGAAAAGGACATCTTTATTATTTCTGCTATGACTGGACTAAAGTCGGATCGCATAGCTCTTATCCAGTGGGCTGGGCATGGGTCGTTAGGTGCTGTGGTGGTATTCATTTTGATGATGATGTCTTCAATGCATTTTGCTGAAGGCGATGAGAGTTGAAGGAGTGGGAGATTTCGAGCTTGTTGCTGGGGGGGACTTGGGGATGAAGAAATTGTTGTTCTGATAGCTTTAGATTGTATAAAGTTGGCATAATTCTGAGGGTGTATGGGTTCCTGTTGAGGTGGTGACGGTTCTGTAGTTAGTGACTTTACTAGATTGAAGAGCTCCCGAGGTTTGTTTAGAGAGCGGTTGAGGAGTTCAGAGTGGTAGGTTTTTCTTGTGTCCCATATTGCTTCACGATGGTCTCGCAGGTGGGTTAAGTATGTTTTTTGATCTGTTGGGTTATGAGATTTGCGCCACTTTCTTTCAAGCTTCCTCAAGATAGTAAGAGACTTTCTTAGTTCTTGGGAGAACCATGGTGCAGATTGTCTTTTCACTATATTATTATTCGTTGTTGGGTTTTTGCGGGCTGGCGGTAGTATGGCGTATTGGTTGATGGTTTCATTCCATGTGGTGACCATGTCATTTATGTTGTTGGAAGGTTGATTGAGTTTTGGAAGTATGTGTTTCTTGATTTCTTCTTCGTTGAGGGGTTTGAAGCGAGTGAAGTTTGTTGGTGACCTTTTCGTTGTATCGGTGAATGGTTTTTGATGTGCTGGTATTGTGAATGTTATCAGGCTATGATCTGACCATGGGACCGGAGTGATGGATAGGTCAAAACTATTATTCGTGGATAAGAACATAAGACATGCCATACTGGGTCAGACCGAGGTCCATCAAGCCCAGTATCCTGTTTCCAAAAGTGACCAATCTAGGTTATACGTACCTAGCAATAACCCCAAAAGACACAAGTTCCACAATGCTTGTACTGGGTCAAGCATTGATATCCTGGGTCCCTTTTTAATAGTGGTTTATGGACCTTTCCTCCAGGAACTTGTCCAAACCTTTTTTAAACCCAGCTATACTAACAGCCCTTACTACATCCTCCGGTAACAGATTCCAGAGTTTGATTACACGTTGAGTGAAAAAATATTTTCTCTTATTTGTCTTAAATAGTTTACCCTGTAGCTTCATTACATGTCCCCTAGTATTTCTATACTCTGATAGCGTAAACAATTGATCCACGTTTATCCGTTCCACTCCATTCATTAATTTATAGACCTCTATCATATCTCCCCTCAGCCGTCTCTTCTCCAGGCTAAAGAGCCCTAACCTTCTTAGCCTCTCTTCATAGGAGTAGCCTTCCATCCCCTTCACCAATTTGGTGGCTCTTCTCTGTACTTTTTCTAATAACGCTATGTCCTTTTTAAGATACGGTGACCAGAATTGCACACAATATTCAAGGTGTGGTCGTACCATGGAGCGATACAGAGGCATTATAATATCCTTTGTTTTGTTCTCCATCCCTTTCCTTATGATACCTAGCATTCTATTTGCTTTCTTGGCCGCCGCTGCACACTGGGCGGAGGGTTTTAACATGTTATCCACAATGACTCCTAAATCTTTTTCCTGGGTGGTGGTTTCTAATGTGGAGCCTTGCATCGTGTAACTATAGTGTGGTTTGTTCTTTCCTAGGTGCATAACTTTGCACTTGTCCAAATTAAATTTCATCTGCCATTTGGATGCCCAGTCTTCCAATTTATCCAGATTCTCCTACAGTTTTCCACAATCCTCTTGGGTTTTAACAACTTTAAACAGTTTTGTGTCATCTGCAAATTTGATAACCTCACTAGTTATTCCCTTTTCCAGGTCATTTATGAATATGTCAAAAAGCAGCGGACCCAGTACAGATCCCTGGGGTACTCCACTATTCACCTTTTTCCATTGGGAATATTGGCCATTTAGCCCTACCCTCTGCTTTCTATCTTTTAACCAGTTCCCGATCCACAATAGTACACTGCCTCCTATCCCATGACTTTTTAGCTTCGCCAAAAGTCTCTGATGGGGGACTTTGTCAAAAGCTTTCTGAAAGTCCAGATACACTATATCAACCGACTCACCTTTGTCTACCTGTTTATGCACACCTTCAAAAAAACATATCAGATTAGTAAGACAAGATCTTCCTTGTCTAAAGCCATGTTGGCTGTCTCCCATTAGGCCATGACTATCTACATGCTGTGTAATTTTGTTCTTTATGATGGTTTCTACCATTTTCCCTGGTACTGACGTCAGGCTCACCGGTCTGTAATTTCCTGGGTCACCCCTGGAACCCTTTTTAAAAATTGGTGTTACGTTGGTGACCCTCCAATCTTCAGGTATTACAGATGATTTTAATGAAAGTTCACAGATTACCAGTAGCAGGTCTGCAATCTCATATTTCAGTTCTTTCAACACTCTGGGATGTATACCATCTGGTTCAGGTGATTTGCTACTATTCAGTTTATCAAATAGTTGTAATATATCTTCCCGGTGTAGCGATATTTCTCTCAATTCCTCTGCAGTATCACCTTTAAATACCACTTCAGTCTTGGGTGACATCCCTACATCTTCCTCAGTAAAGACCGAAGCAAAGAATTCATTCAGTCTCTCTGCTATAGCCTTGTTTCCTCTTACTGCCCCTTTTACCCCTCTATCATCTAATGGTCCAATTGACTCTCTCACAGGCCTTTTGCTACGAATGTACTTGAAAAAGTCTTTATTTCGTGTTTTTGCTTCCGTAGCAAGTTTCTTCTCAAATTCCCGCTTTGCCTGCCTTATCAATGCTTTGCATTTAACTTGCCAGTGCTTGTGCTGTTTCCAGTTTTCATCATTTGGCTCTTTTTTCCATTTCCTGAAGGTTGCTTTTTTGGCAGCAACAGCCTCTCTGACCTCACCTTTAAACCATGCTGGCAGTTTTTTGGACTTTCTTCCACTTTTCTTAATGCGTGGAATACAGCTGGTCTGGGCTTCGAGGATAGTATTTTTAAATAACACCCAAGCTTGCTGTAAGTCTTTAACCTTTGGAACCGCTCCTTTTAGTTTTTTCCTAACTATATTCCTCATTCTATCATAGTCTCCCTTTTGAAAGTTAAAATGTAGTACTGTGGATGCCTTTACTATCTGTCCTCCACTAATTAAATCAAACATGATCATACTATGATCACTATTGCCAAGTGGTCCCAACACCCTTATTTCTTGCACCAGATCTGGCGTTCCATTAAGGACTAGGTCCAGTATGGCTTCCCCTCTGGTCAGTTCATGAACCAGCTGCTCCAAGAAGCAGTCATTTATTCCATCTAGAAACTTCATCTCTTTAGCTTGTCCTGCTGTGACACTGACCCAGTCGATACCGGGGTAATTGAAATCACCCATTATTACTACTCTGTTGTGACTTTTGTTAGCTTCCTTGATTTCTTTGAGCATTTCATCATCCATTTGTTCATTCTGGCCAGGCGGTCGATAGTATACTCCCACTGCCATCACCTTCCCCTTCATAAATGGAATTTCAATCCATAGAGATTCTACAGCAAATTTTGTTCCCTGCAAAACTTTAATCCTTTCTGACTCAATGCCCTCTCTAACGTAGAGCACAACCCCTGCGTAGGTGGGCAGAGCGAAGACAAGGTCGAGCACATTGCCATGTTGATGAGTGGGTTGGTTTATGAGTTGGTTGTAGTTGAGGTTTTTCATTGCGTCTATGAATGAGTTAGAAAGGGCGGTTTGTATGGACGTGAGATTGAAGTCGCCCATCAGCCAGTTGGGTTTCTCTGGGTGTACTGGGTTGCAGGCTAAGTCAATTACGCTGGATAGTTCTTCAGATGTTGAGTTTGGTGACATATATATAAGGTTGATGGTATTGTAATTGTTGCATATTGAGATGGTGTCTAATTGTTTTGTGCTCTTGGCTGTGATTGTGCGATATTGGAGGTCAGTCTTTGCTATAATGGCGACACCTCCTCCTCTTTTATTTGCTCTATTACATGTGTAGCTGGAGTAATTAGGTGGTGTGAGTTGGTTTATTATAACTGAGTCGGATTCTGAGAACCAAGTTTCTGTAACTAATAAAATGTCTAGGTTTTGTTTGATTATTAGGTCTGAGATGGCTGGCCACTTCTTGCGTGCAGATCTAGCGTTTATGAGGGCACATCTGAGTCCTTCTTGTTGAGGAACAGGTCGGTTGCGTTTTGTGTTGGATGTTTGGTCTATTGCTATATGTAGTAGGTGAGAGTGTCTCTTGTGGTGAGGGTTATGTGGATGTTGGTGAGAGGCGCAGTAGCTGGTGGAGAGCGAGCTCATTGCCAGGGGAGCTCAAGCTGCCTGGTTGTCATAGAGAATGATTTCTTTGGAGCGTAGACGAGAAGTGTGGGTGCCTCGGTGTGGGCCACTGCCTAAGGGCCGCGCCAAAGGGCCCTCTGGCGAGGCCCTCAGGCGCGGGCCTGCTGGACGGCGGTGTGCTTTTCAATCTTGTTGGGCTCCGCCTCCCACAGCCCCGATTGGGCCGGAGGCTCCTGAGCGGGGCAGATGGCTGCGTCACGCTCAGGTGTGCTCTACCCCGATCGGGGAGCACGGAGAAGGAGCAGGAGAGAGGAGAAAGGCTGCCTGCTGGACGGCGGGGTTCTTTTCAATCTTGTTGGGCTCCGCCTCCCACAGCCCCGATTGGGCCGGAGGCTCCTGAGCGGGGCAGATGGCTGCGTCCCGCTCAGGTGTGCTCTACCCCGATCGGGGAGCACGGAGAAGGAGCAGGAGAGAGAAGAAAGGCTGCCTGCTGGACGGCGGGGTTCTTTTCAATCTTGTTGGGCTGCGCCTTCCACAGCCCCGATTGGGCGGAGGCTCCTGAGCGGGGCAGATGGCTGCGTCCCGCTCAGGTGTGCTCCACCCCGATCGGGGAGCACGGAGAAGGAGCAGGAGAGAGGAGAAAGGCTGCCTGCTGGACGGCGGGGTTCTTTTCAATCTTGTTGGGCTCCGCCTCCCACAGCCCCGATTGGGCCGGAGGCTCCTAAGCGGGGCAGATGGCTGCGTCCCACTCAGGTGTGCTCTACCCCGATCGGGGAGCACGGAGAAGGAGCAGGAGAGAGGAGAAAGGCTGCCTGCTGGACGGCGGGGTTCTTTTCAATCTTGTTGGGCTCCGCCTCCCACAGCCCCGATTGGTAGTGTTTCCACGCCGTGTTGGGGCTTAAATCCATGCTGATGTATGTCCAGTGGGGCGTTGATATCTATATGGTCTTGGAGTTGCCGTTGCACTACCTTTTCCACGATTTTCACAAGGAATGGCAGGCTGGAGATGGGACGGTATGATTTTGGTTCGGATGGGCTCAGATTGCTACTTTTAAGTATTGGTTGTATCATAGTGTGCTTGAGGGGTTGCGGCATGTTGGAGTGAATCTTTGACAATTTTTTGAATGTGGTGAGAGAGCTGGCTTTTTGTAGCTTTGATCCAAGTCACTGGACATGGGTCTGACGGTGAAGTTGTTGTGTTTAGTCCAGTTATGATGTCTTCTACTTGCTGCTTTGTTGGTATTTTGAAGCTCCCCCATGTTTGATGTTGCTTTTTTATCATGTGATCTTTTGTTTGTGGTGAAGTAGAGCATGTTTGGTTGGTGTTTTTTGACTTCATGTAGTCTGCATATTTTTGTGGGTCAAGATGGTGGATGCTTTGTTGCGTGTCCTCCTTGGTGAGCTTTTGGACAATGCTGAAAAGTTCTCTTGGTCTATTAGTAGATTTCATGAAAAGGTTTCTATGGTGTTGCTGTTTACGCTCATTTATTAGATTGTTATTTTCCAGTTGTTTGTCTCTGTATTGGGTAAGGAGGTTGTGTGATTTGTCCCATCTCCATTTTCTTTCCAGTCTTCTTAGTGTGCGCTTTGCAACTCTGATTTCATGTGAGTACCATGGGGCGTTGGATCTCTTGCGTGAAGAGCAGGAAAGTCTAAGTTCATTAGCACCTCCCCATGCCTCGGCCACGTCCCCTGCCTACTTGGACGGCCCCACATAGAAGACATCTTTAAAAGCCATTTGCAAAATGGCTCCAGGGACATTTCCATGATTTGGATGTCTGCACACATGCATATCTTTGGAAATCTAAATCACGACAAAGGCTTTTCAAATGGCCCCCTTAGGGCCCATCAATGTGTTAATCTTGCCCTTGTCATATTTCAAGAAGGGACCTATATGGCCCAAAACCTATATACTATATCATATCAGGGTTCTTCTTGTGACTGCCCAATAAAACATATCAAACCTACAAAGATCCAGACTATTTAACATATCAGCTAGGGAAGTAACCTTGGGTTTAATACATCCTTAAACCAAGAGTGCTGGAAACTAGGAGGGTGTGAACAGGAGCAGATACTGTATACATGTCCTGTTTCTTCTACACTCCCTCCAACTTCCAGATGCTTGCTATAGACAGGATGCTGGGCAAAATGGACCTTTGATACCTGATCTAATGTTGCAATTTGCATGTTCTTCAATGAAATCAACATATTGATCAGAACTCTGTGTATTCAGGGAATATAACTTTCTTCTCATAATATCCAAAACTGGTGCTTACACAATTCACTGAGCGAAAGATTCCATCCTCTGATAGCCAGAACCAGAAACATCTCTTCCTTAAGGATTCAGAAATGGAACTAACTTCTAAATTATTTCTTGTTGGGTAAGTCAATGAGGGAAGTAGATTGGGGGGCTGGAGGAGGGGGGAGGGCATTGCAAGTTCCTAATAATACATTTATTACTGGAAGTCAGAGTGGTGCTGGCAAGGGACTGGAATGAGAAAGGACCTTAGATTTAAAGTATGGGGATTAATGACATTAAAATATTACATTGTCCTTGAAGGGGAAGCTAGACTTGTACATATCCATATGGCCCTACTTTATAAACATTTTACAGAATGAAAAACAAAATATTGGTCGGTGAAAGGCACTGTGTGCTCCAGATGAGATTATTCTATAATTTCTTTAAAAGATTTATAGTCTGCTACATCTACTATTCTTTTGTTTTTCTAGTTTAGTTTAAGTAAATTGTTCATGTATTGTAGGGTAACAGCAGTTACATCAAGATTTTGAAAACTGAGATTTTAAGTTTGGATTAGCTAATTGGCTGAGTGGGAAGACGTTAATGGAAACAGTATTTCTAGATCTATAGTATATGGTTTGAATTGGTGCTTTGGTTTATTTGATTTCACAGTAACTAGGAAAAGACACCGTTCATGTACTTTTGTTGTGCAAATAGGAACTACAAGGTGGATCTGGATTACTCTGAATAAAATATAAGTGAAAAAAAAATCAACTGAACTGTCTCCGTTCCTTATTTCTAAGTATGTTCTCTTGTCTTTTGGATATTGTCAAATCTAAGCACATAAGCGTGAAGCCCTGGAGCCAGTCTGGATACCTGTAGCCTTTGCCCATCCACTAGAACAGCTGGTCATCAACCCAATTCCAGGGACACATCCAGCCAGTCTGGTTTTCAGGAAACTACAAGCAATATGCATGAGAGAGGTTTGCATACAATGGAGGCAGTTTATGCAAATTTCTTTCTTGCATATTTATTGTGGATATTCTGAAAACCAGACTGGCTGAGAGTGTTCCCAAGACTGGGTTGAAAACCACTACACTAGACGTTAGGTTCAGTGGAAGGTCTCTCAGTAGTCCATTGCTGCATGCAGATGTTCCTAGCCAAAGAGGTTCATATATAATGTGCTGTCTGCTTTGTAGCAAAGATGTAAGATAGCGCTTGCATTTTCATTCCTGCTCAAAGACCTTAGAGCTTTGTCTCTCTCAGCTGCTGAAAGAGGAATAGCTTTGAATTCAGAGAGCTTGTCCACTTTTCCCATTCTACTATTCATGGCTCTATGACCTTCCATGCAACAAGTGCTAAACATTTCCAGGCATGAAGTAGAACAACAGAATAAAAACTGCAAACACTTTTAAGGTCACAAAGAAAGGTGCATCAGTTTCGTTTTATGTTTCTGAGAGATTCACAGTCATCCCTGTAACACTCTCCTTTAAAATCTGGACAATCAGGCTCAGTGATTGGGCTCTTGCCTCTCGCAAAATCTTTGTTTGTGGTCAGGCCCCAATCACGGTGACATTTTGGACAGGTTTTGGGATAGAAATTTGAAAATGTTTGTTTTAATTGTTCTTGCCCCCACTCTGACAAGTGACCTACTTTCTAAAGCAGTGGTTCTCAACCTCTTTTCTGTTGTGACACACCAGACACATCATATAAATGCACATGACATGTTGAATGGCACTATTGGTGGTTGAACAAAAGAGCCCAAATATCATTTTTTTGTAGTTGAAAACAATTCTTTGGCTGGTGGCAACAGTGATCACTGTGACTGGGGGGGGGGGGGGGGAGTGGTGGCAGAATTAGGGAACAGTAATAGGGAGCTCAAGTGCCTGTCTCCTTGCCTTGGACTCTCCCCAGCCTGCACACAAGATTGCTAAGGGAAGCATGAACTTGCTGTCTGTCAAATTTTTGGTGACACATCTCCCAGCTCTTGGCGGCACCCCACTATTCCAGATGAAAGCCTTAGGCCAATCCTCTGCAGAAACAATTACAAATAGCTTGGCATGCTTTAAAGGCAGCTATTAAGAAGCATCCACATGCAGTGTAGTTCCTTTGCTAGGTAAGTAAATAGGGATTTTAATTATGCCCCATTTTCATCCCAATGCGTCCTGTTAAAATGGATTGGAATACCATGACAGTCTGAAACTGACAGTACTGCAGGTGTGTTTATCTCCCCCCCAACCGTAATCCAAACTGAAATAAAGCTCCCCTTTCATTTTCATGTTATTATAGAGCAGATATTAGACTTGAAAGCTTCTGAAGAGTGTTAGCTCACTAGAGTCCCATGCAATCATCACTCTGATACATGAAGAGAATAATTTTATAAGACGGAAGGGAAGACGCATAGATGCCTGTGTCGCATCTAATATAAGTGCTTAGGCGGCTTTGTAAAATATCCTTCCTGAATACTCCTGCACCACCCATTGCAAGGCAGGAGCAAACTCTGGGCAGGTATCTGCCAGCAGGAATCGGTGCATACGTAAGATACTGACATACAATAAGTTGCCTTGCATAAATACAGGTGCTAGGTTTTCCGAGTACTTTTATGTCCATATATCCTCAGGCAATTGAATATATCACAGCAGTGGAATGGTAGTGGGCGCTCTAGGTGAACCTTCAGTCTTACACACCCGGCCCCCGCCACCTCAAGTTTTGATGATTAAATCAGTAATCATGATCATCTCAACACTGCACCTTCCACAACAATCCTGTAAAAATGCATCGTTGGACATCATACGTTTAATTATTCTTCCGCTGAGTGGTGCTGCCTCTAAGAAGCTGTCGCTCTAAGTGGCCGGCTAGTCTTGCCTACAGGATGGGCTAGCCCTGTGTATATTCATCTTCTTCAGCATGCAAGTCACTGTTCTACATACTTATATGAATTGTAAAATTACTCCTGAAAAGCACAAATGCAGCACAGACAGCTGAAGAATAGACATAGGAAGAATATTTATAAAGATGCATACCTGCAATAAATGGTATAATCGATTATTCCAAAATCTTTCAAAAATCCATGAAACAAAAAGTATTAAAAGGAGAAAGGAAATCTAAGAATAAGACCAAAGAGGATACCATGGAGCCAACATAAAGAAAAGTATATTTGGAGGAATCTCTCTCGATTTTATCCCTTATCTGCCAAATGAACAACCCATTAAAAATGATATAACAAACAAAAACCAAACGACTGTTTGCCTTGACTTCCAGTAGATACAAGTGAAGCTTTTGCTCTGTATTCAGGGCTAGTGAAGGGCCTGGAGAGTCTTAAGAACCAGAAAGAGTGGGTGCCAGCACGATCTGAGGATCAGGGATTTGGAAGGGTCCAGCAGCAGGGCACCAGGTATGACTATGCAGACTGCAAAATAGCTGATTCGTGCCAACAGTCAGGACACAACTGATTTAGCAGGCAGGCAAGGCAGGCCAGGAAGAAAAAAGCTGGAGAAGGGCAGCTGTGAGTGCAGGCACTGAGGCAATGCCGCTGTCCGCACACCTCTAAGGCGAGCCTGTTCATTGTGTGAGCCAGATCCATTCTAATAAAATATCTCTATACCAGACTAAGAACCCAGCACAGACATCCATTCAGAATTCACTGGCTCTAGCATTAAATCGTTAGATATATTTTTCAACCACTTTGTGATGCTCCACTGATAGTTTTCCTCATTTAGGTTTAGATCTTGGATTAAATTTTGCATCTTTCTGAACCCAAACTCAAGATGAATTACAAATGACGTATAGTAGGCTAGACCATTCTCTTCTTTTCTTTGCATTCCTTTTCTCCCTCTCTTGAGATGACATGTCAGGAGCAGCTTGCAGCTCTCTCACTGACAGAGGGCTGGAAGGCGTCTCCCCTTGTGTTGAACATCCTGGCACAGCTCCTCTGACAGCACAGATCATCTTCTCACTCTCTCCAGGGCCGAAGTGTATCACCTGAACCCCACCTGCAACAGTGCTCTATGGACAACCGAAAGGGCCAGCCCTAAATGCTACGTCTTGAAAGTTTCCTACATAACTCTCGTGGTCATTAGTAGAGTCGTTTATCAGTTGCAATTGTGTGAGCTACACTATGAAGTTTTATTCAACGTTCCTCTGAGCTTTACATATAAGCAGAATGCAGCAGGGAGAGTCCAGATTTAGGAATTTAAGGATTTTTTTTTCCAAATCTTGAAACCCAACACCATTAGTACAGCTGTGCTGATTTATTCCAGCTATGGGATGACAACATGGGTCCATTTGTTACTCTAAGTCAAACTGTCCGATGTACTTATCGTTCTTAGAAACTCTCGACCTTATTGGATCACGTCTCACTTCTCTGAGCCAACAAACATCAATGTTCTCTAGAGACAAACGTTAAGGGCTTCTTTGGCTTTGGAATTGTACACATCTATTCTCTATTATTTTGTGGTTGGGCATATATTAGTAATGTAGTTTGGTTAATAGATAGCTCAGCTAGTTATCTGTTACTGAACCTCTTTAAATAACAAAAACCAGCAAAAACTTAACAGCAACAGAGAAACTGATGGCACATGACAACTGCAATGGCCCGTCTAGTTTGCCTGTTCCTGATGCAATATTTATATCTTTATTAAAATATGATTGCGCACTTTACTTAACAAACTCAGGGTGAAGCACAATAAAATATCCCAAATCCCTTCCGAGCTCAGACGTAACGCTTCACTTCTTCATATCCAAGGTCCCTCTGCTTATTCTCGGTTCTCTGGAATTTTGTAACAGTTTTGGCTTTCACCATCCTCCACTGGGAACGACTGTTCCCCGTATCAACCTCCTTTTCTGTGAAGGAATATTTCCTTATGTTTCTCCTGAGTCTCTCGCGCTAGTATTTCCTATCCACTGAAATATGTTTGCTTTCTGAGCAAATTTTATACTTCTGAGGTATTTGAATGCCTCTATGATATTATTATTAATAATAATGAGCATTTATAAAGCGCTACCAGGCATACACAGCACTGTACAGACACAGAAAAGATAGTTCCTGCTTGCTGAGCTTACAGTCTAAAAGGATGGGCATATAGTAGTACGAAAGGAAAGGGGCAAAAGGGGCAATATGTCCCCTCTCTCCTGTCCTAGAGGGCATATATTCCTAGGTCCTTAATTCTCATCTCACAGGCATTATGGTACAGACTGGAAACCCTTTTGATAGGCATTCTCTGATTTATCTCTGTGCTACAACTACAGCCTCCAGAGTTGGCCCTAATTTTATAAGCAGGTGACTTGATCTTCTCCTTTGTCAATGACCGTAAACGTTTAATGTCCCCACTGGGATTGTGAGGCACAATATTAATCCCCACAACCATACTGTACAGGTTCTCAATTGCACCCTGAAATATCAAGAAGGGATTGTTCTCATTTCAAAATTCAGATCTTACGCTTGATCTTAGTTCAAAAGGACATAGTGCTCCAGATGAGATTTTGCTTACAGCCAGTATAGGGCATTATCGCCTCCTTTGCCCTCCCTGTGCATTCTAGTAGTCTTCAGTCTTGCATTACTGCTTTGTGAAAACAAAAAAAATGTTTAGGAAATGCTATGCAAAAAAAGGTGCACACTTGACTTCATCTCGTCAAAAGCTTCATCAGATAGGTCATTTGGCATCTTTTATCCAGTCCAAACACTGCAGCCACCACTGGGCAAACAACATTATCCTTTTCTCCATCCCTTCTGAAACTGTGCTATGTTAATACTGACTTTCCTTTGACAGCTACCAAAGAATATTCAGGGACACAGGGACAGATGTAACACACGTTTGACTAGCTGCTGACACTGCACCATAGTTGCACCATGATTTTTCCCCAGTGCAAATAAAGCACAGAATATTTCTACTGATAAATCTTGAACAAGTTTTACACCGGGGCCAAATAGGAGCAAACTACGTTTCTACACTTGCCCCATAACAGCCTGAAATGCCCTGGTTTTACTGCACTTCCTAGTTTGCGTATACATCTCCCATGCGAAAAGCAGATTCTAGGATCCTCAATGGCAGGGCCCGCCGTTTTATGCGTCCGCTGCTAAAATAAGCTTGTGTTCTTCAGGTTTTGTAGTAGGATTTACTTCAAATTTTCAATAAGATTTTGTGAATACTTCAAAATATACTGTAAAAATCACTGAGAAGTCAAAGTACTAAGCAGCGTTATTTTGGTGGCGATGATCATTTTTTTCATGGATTATTTTTCTACAGGGATTTATATGTTGAAGAGAACTGCTGAAAACCGGCATGCAAGTTTTGCTATAAGGTTTTACATACATACAAAATATAACTAAACCTCATTGAGATACAAGAGGTCTGGTTACTAAAGCATGGTAGGCTTTTCCAGAAAAAGCGGCATGGAAGTGCAAATAGCGCCGTGTTAGCTGCAAAAGCCATGCGGCAGATGCCGGACCAAAAATGCAAAGAGCGCAGCTGGACAGCAGCCCATTGAGGTTGCATTAGTTGTGCCTGTGCCATCTGGAAATCAGATGGTTACCGCACCCTGAGTATGCCACAGTATCTGTGTGGTGCAGACATGCCCTCTCTCCACTCTCCTCAGCCACAGGTGCAGCTAATGTGCATTCTGTAGATAGTGCAGAAAATTGCTGTGCTATCTGCATTTGCCCCTCGTTAGCTGCTAATGTAGCATGATTGGTAAGTGCTATCTGCCATGTTAATAGCTAATGTGGTTTAGTAAACATCCCCCTAATTTTTTCTTCTGCGAAAACCCTTTCAAAAAGTAAATTTCACATGTAGTTTTGCAATGCTCTAAGTTCATGAGCTGCTTTGCATGGTTTTGCATTGCAACAGCTTATTAGCTAATGATTTTAAATAAATATTTGCATGCATAAAGCTACAATGCAACATTTCAGTATTTGCAAAGAAGACATACTTTATAAATGGTACTCTGCCCACTAAAATCGGAAATAATGCATGCCGTCGCAAATAATGCGCACTAGTCCCCATTTTATTGTGCAATGTGCCATTCCCGAAACTTTTCTTTGCCCACCTAAGAGCAGCAGCTGAGTGCATATCCGTCCCTGAGCTATCATACAGCCCCCTAGTAACATTCTCATGAAACTGCAAGGGAGTTTTACTGTGCCTAAAAATGCGATATCGCAGCACCTCCCTCCATTGGCAGCAGCATGGGCAGAGGATTCCCGCACAGCTTTATGGGAATGTTGGACCTTAGTTAGACACAAGGGTGCTAATGCCCTGAATCATTCACAGCTGATTTAACCTGTCTGATAAAAACAACCAGACTTCTGCCACTGAACAAGGACCTAAATCTTATACAGTCTGCACTGGAACTGTTTAACGACGACGCTCATTTCTATGATAGGTTTTTGGAAGACTGTGACCATCTGTATGATTGCTTTGCCTTTGTAAGTTGCAGCTGACTCTTGTTTCTGTTACTTTTCCATTATTTCTGAGTAATTACCCCTTACACAATGATTTTCAGATATCCGTGGCTGCATAGTTCATTTTGTTTATCAATCAGGTAGAAAGATTCCTTAGAAAAAGTAGCATTTCTCCTGCCCTACAACACAATCTGTAACACCGCTGCCGGCACGCATCTGGTGGTGGTAACCCCTTGCCTAACAATTAAAAGTGGCACTGCCCCTGATTTGCAGAGCTGTTTTAATCAACATGGTTATAAAAAGAGATGTATCATGTGATCAAGTGAGAGGGAGAGAGACACCACAGAGGTAGAAAGAATATATATATATATATATATATATATATATACCGAGAGAAAGGGAGAGAGGGGGTGACAGAGAGGCAAAGAGAGATGGCATGGGAGAGAGTACTAAAAAGGGGTCTGAAATCTCACCTCCCAGCTGGGTTCAACTAGCCTAAATGCAACAATGTTCCAGCATCAGTGATAAAGGGATCTGCCCTCCTTCCCAGCTGCTCCTTTTTGCTCCCTTCAGTCTGGACACTTGCGAACAAAAGAAGACATGTGAAAGAAACAGTGGCTTTACCTTGGTTGTGTCTGTTCATCTGTCACCTTGGAAGAGTGGCGTTTCTTTACTGATATCAATTCACTGTCATTTGCTCATGGTCTCCTTCAGGTCCTTGGTGTGTGTCTGCACAGGGCCTGGGTTATGCAGGCAAGCAAGCAGAGTGTCTCTCTCTCTCTCTCCCTCTCTGCCTCTTGTGGTTTGGAGAATTCGCAGACAGAGCTTTTGTCTACCTTGCTCTCTCCTTTTTTTTTCAGTAGAATTTTCTTTCTCGTATGATTTCCGTAATAGCTTTCGAAATTACAACATCTGACCTCCTTTGCTATTTCAGTTTCTATGGGCCGGATTTACCCACAATCATTTTGGTCTCTGAAGGTGAACAGTGGGAAATATTTGGGGTCTAACAATGAAATGCTGTGGTAAAAGAAGATACTCATGAGGTAATGAGGACACAGGCAAAAAAGGATGCTGACACTGGCTTGAAAAAGATATGTGGAGTACACAAGCAGCACAATACGTGCTCCATTCAGGACGCCGCTCTGCTATACACACATCCATAAACAGTGAGTCCATGCGGGGCTGCTCCACAAATCAATGTGAGTGCACTTTCATTTGTTTTCTCAAGATATACAGGGCCTGAATCATACTTTTTTTGTTGTTGTTATAGCTTACATAGAATTTGAATATTTTTATTTGTTGAAGTTGGTAAGTATCTTTCGATTGAAGTTTTTATAAGCCCCACATTTGAGCAAATCAGGCCTACTACTACTGAGCATTTATATAGCGCTACCAGTCGTATGCAGCGCTGCACAGACATGTAAGAGACAGTCCCTGCTCATCAGAGCTTACAATCTAGACAAGACAAAACACAGAAGGTGTAGGCAGGGATAAAACTAGGGGAAACAAAAGGAGATCAGGTCAGTCAAGATCCAAAAGCAGCAGCGAAGAGGTGGGTTTTCAACTTGGATTTGAAGAGGGTTAGAGAGGGTGCCTGGCATACAGACACAGGTAGTTTGTTCCAGGCGTAAGGTGCAGCAAGGTGAAAGGAGCGAAGTCTGGAGTTAGCAGTAGAAGAGAAGGGCACAGATAGAAGTAGTTTTCTAGAAGAGCAGAGTTCCTGGGGGGGGGGGGGGTTGTAGGGAGAAATAAGAGAAGAAAGGTAGTGAGGAGCCACGGAGTGAATGCATTTATAGGTCAGCAGGAGAAGTTTGAATTGGATGCGGAAACGGATAGAGAGCCAATGAAGTGACTTGAGAAGAGGAGTAATATGGGCATGATGAGGCTGGCGGAAGATTAATCACGCAGCAGAGTATTGAACAGATTGAAGAGGAGAGAGATGATTCAAAGGGAGACTAGAAAGGAGTAGGTTACAGTAGTCAAGACGGGAGGTGATTAAGGAGTGGATAAGCTTTTTTGTAGTGTGTTCAGAAAGGAAAGGGTGGATTTTGCTAATGTTATAGAGAAAGAAGATCTTAGCTATGAGATGGATATGTGTGGAGAAAGAGAGAGAGGAATCAAAAACAACCCCCAGATTGCGAGCCAAGGAAACAGGAAGGAGTACAGAGTTATCCACAGAGATTGAGAAAGGAGGAAGAGGAGGGGAGGTTTTAGGGGGAAAGATAAGAAGTTCAGTCTTGGCCATGTTCAATTTCAAGCGGCGGTGAGACATCCAGGCAGCAATGTCAGAGAGGCAGGCAGAGATCCGGGTCTGGATTGCCAGAGAGATTTCAGGCGTAGAGAGGTAGATCTGGGAGTCATCAGCATACAGATAGTACTGAAAGTCATGGGAAGAGATAAGTGCACCAAGGGACTGGGTATAGAGAGAGAAAAGGAGTGGACCCAAGACAGATCCTTGGGGTACACCAACTGGGAGGGGGGGTAGCAGAGGAGGAGGAGCCACCAGAACACACACTGAAAGAGCGATGGGAGAGATAGGAGGAGAACCAGGATAGTACAGAGCCACTAAAACCAAGCAAGGACATGGTATCGAGGAGAAGGTTGTGGTCAACAGTGTCAAAAGCAGCAGAGAGGTCAAGAAGGATGAGGACAGAGTAAAGGCCCTTGGATTTTGCCAGGAACAAGTCGCTGGAGACTTTGGCAAGAGCCGTTTCAGTAGAGTGTAGAGGATGAAAGCCAGACTGTAAGGGATCCAAGAGGGTATGAGAGGAGAGGAAGTCGAGGCAGCGGCGGTGAACTGCATGTTCAAGTAGTTTAGAAATGAAGGGAAGGAGAGAGATGGGCCTCTGATATAGAATTCCATGTATCTTGGCTGCAAAGTTAAGAAAGGTTTGTTGGCATCTGCCCTATGTGAATGATTACTGTGCTGTCCCCCTGCCCCCTCTCCCCTCCCCCAGTCATGGATACTAATGAAGCCATCACAAGTTTCTCTTCTGTTCCAACAATAACATAATGAAACACTTAGGGGGTTATTTTAGAAGCCCTATCTGTGCTTTGGATGTAATGGTCATGGAGATGCCAAAAGCATAGAGCATCCCCAGAGCCATTTTAGAAGCTGGCTTTGTGGACTTCCCAAGACCGTGGATGTCCAAGTCTGAATAGGGACATGCAGCAGACATGTCTGGGGCATTTCCAGAACTTGGACATCCTCGCCCTATTTCAGAAATACCCTGGACGTCTCAAATTGTGTCCAAGCTCAAACCTGATCCAGGCACAAATAGGCATCAAAAAAGTGCTTGGTTTGTCAGACAGACATCTGCAGGGTGTGGAGAAGGAGCCAGCATATTCCAGTTAATAAAATCAAAATAAAATACTTTTTTTCTGCCTATGTTGTCTTGGCATTTTATTTTTCTAGTCACGTTGGTCCCAGTCTCTCTCTTCGGATTTCCACTGTCTGTCTTCTAACTCTCTTTCCAGTGTCTGTTGTCCTTTTGCTATTTATTTTCTCTCCCATCTTCTTCCAGTCTGCCTACACCTGTCTGACATACTGATATTTCCCTTTTTTACTTTTTCCTCCATTTTTTTCTTTTATCCACTCAGATTTCACCCTTCAGTTCTCACTCCCTCTTTTTACTTTGTACCTACCTATCAATTTTTCATCTCCTTCTCTAATCTCCTCCCCAACCCATCCCCCCTTGCCAGGGCCAACTTAGCCATTAGGCAAGACTAAGCAGTTGCCTAGAGCAACAGCTTCTGAGGGGCAATGAGGAGTAGTAGCAGCAGATAAAACAGAGCAATAGATCCTGACAGCCACAAAACCTCAGAGCCATCAGCGCAATAACTACTTTACAGGTACGATGTCCAGTTATGCATTTTTACAAGATTATTATGGGAGGGGTGGTGCTGAGATGATCATGATTGTTGAGTTTAGTTATCAAAATCTCAGCTGAAGGCAGTAAAAGTTGAAGGTCTGCTTATGGTGCCTAATATCCTTGCACTGGGCCTGTCTCTAGCTCTCTCCTTTCCCTTGTCTCACGCCTTCCTCATCTTCTTATTCTTTCTGCCTGTCATCATCTCCCCATTACCGTATCTACATCCTTCACTCCCCCTGCCCCATCTCTCTTCTACTTTCCCCTGTCTTTCATCTCCTTACATGTCAGTTATCCCCTCCCTGACTCCAGTCTCTGATTACCCCATTTTTACTACCTCCTCTTGCTTACCAGCTTATGGTTCTACTATGCCCAGCATCTCTCCTCTCTCTCTTTTCCCTCCTCCCCACTTGCAGTTCAGCAAATCCCATCTTCTCCTTCATGGGCGGCTCAAGGCAATCTGCTGCCTGAGGTGAAGAATGAGATGGCGCCCCCCCCCCCCCCCCTTAGAGGGAGGAGAGGCTTTTTCAGAACTCCAATCAGGGACTGAAACAAACCAAAAAGCAGATTAGATTATATGGAGAAAATGCAAGATGTTTGCACACAGGGGCGTACCGAGCTGCAATCGCACCCTGTGCGACTTGCAGCTCGGGTGCGCGCCCCCTCCTCCCCCAAACCTCTAACCAGTGCTGCCTGCTCTTTCCCTGCTGCTGCCGCCCTCTGTTTTTTTCACAGTGGCACTGGCAGCAGGGAAAGAGCAGGCAGTGCTGGATAGAGGTATAAGGAGGAGGAGGGGGGCATGCGCCCAATCTGAAAGGCGCCAGCACTTTAAGCAGATCTGTCGCTCCCTGCTCTGACATTGCGTCGGAGGAGGGAGGGACCAGAACTGCTTAAAGTGCTGTGAAAATGCTTGGGAGGCACATTTTGGCTGCCTGCTATTGTCCTGCTAGCAGCGGCAGAAATGCACCCCCCAAGCCTTTGTGCCCTGTGCGGCTGCACCACTTGTAC
Organism: Ichthyophis bannanicus; assembly: GCA_033557465.1. Classification (NCBI taxonomy): domain Eukaryota; kingdom Metazoa; phylum Chordata; class Amphibia; order Gymnophiona; family Ichthyophiidae; genus Ichthyophis; species Ichthyophis bannanicus. The sequence continues at coordinate 733,386,261 of CM066033.1, read as the reverse complement.
AGGGCTGGATATGGTCCTGTTTGCACACCAAGGAACTTAAAGAGAGCAAGAACCAATAGCACAGTTCATAAAACTAAATTATAACTCAGTTTTATTTTGTTGTTATAAACTGCATTATGGTTCTTGCTTTTTCTTTTTCAACATATATTTTGCAACCACAGTGGGTAGAGCAGAACCAGGACATTTACCCACAGAACTCAATATTTAAAAAAAAAATCAGATTCTGATCATCTCACTAACAACAACAACAACCACTATTCTCCAGTACCAGGCATATTGTGAACTAATACAAAACCCTACAACAAAGAGCAAACCTACCATATCATACCATATCAGCACAAACTTCCAAAACTCACATAAGGAGCCCATCCAAAAAAAGCATCACTGTAAATACTACAGTGGGCCCTGGAACATCCATACACCTATTTGAAAAGCTGAACAAGTCAAATTACTACAGTACAGTATAGATCTTTATCTACAAATTCCATGTTAACAGAACACCTGACCTCAGTCACACACTCACAACATCGACCCTCACCAAGAACAGAATAAATAACCACAATCTAAAGTAAAAATAAAAATATGTAGACAAAATTTAAACTGAAATCCCAAGAAGCCAGAGTCCACATGCAGTACATCAGATAAATAAGAGATGCAGTTCTCCGATACTGTGTAAAATATATAGATAGCACAAAGTCCAATCACTAAAATTAAATACAATTATATTTTCTACCATTGTCTGATCATGCTGGTCCCGATCTGAGGCTTCTGCTTTCCTGTCTTCTCTTAGCTCTCTTTCTGTGGTCTATGGTCCATCTTTACCATTTTATTCTCTGATCATGCTGGTCCCAATCTGAGGCTTCTGCTTTCCTGTCTTCTCTTAGCTCTCGTTCTGTGGTCTATGGTCCATGGTCTATCTGCCATTTCTTATCTCTTCTTTTGTTTTCTTCACTTCCTTCCATCAGCCTATTTCCAGTTCCAGTAACCCTCCTCAGGATCAGCCCCCTTTCCAGTCCTCTCCTCCCAGTACCTTCCAATGTCAACCGCCTTGCATTCCTATGACTGCCACTGGTGTCCATTCCCTTCCAGGCCCCCTCCTTCCCCACTGTCTAGCCCCTTCTAGTCCAAATACCATCCCAGGTATCAGCTCACGTCCACTCTCAGTGCCACCCCCCCCCCCCCCAGTTAGCTCCTTTCCAGTCGCCCTACCTCTGTCCATCCCCCTTCCAATGCCATTCGCACGTCAGCTCCCTTCCAGCCGCCTCCCCATTACCCAGCCACCAACCACTCCCATCCCCAAGTGTCAGCTCCCTTCCAGTCCCCCTTCAGTACATCCCAGGTGTCAGCTCCATTCCATCCCCCTCCTTCTCCCATCATATCAGCTCCTTTCCAGCCTTCTCCTTCCCCCATTTCAGCTTCCTTCCTGCCTCCTCCTTCCCCTGGCAGACCCTCTCAGTATCCTCTCCCTTCCAGTCCTATTCTCCCATCCCCCTGCATCAGCCAGCCCATTTGTAGCCCTAGCCCCTAGTTTTCTTCCAGGGCCAGCAGTACTCTCCTCCCCTCCCCCATTAGCCTATTTCCAGTCCCAGCCCATTTGCAGTCCTACCCCCCTTATCAGCCCACTCCAGTCCTAGCCCCCAATCAGCCCATTTCCAGTCCTAGCCCCCATCCGCCCATTACCAGTCCTACCCCCCCCTAATAAGTCCATTTCCAGTCCTAGCCCCCCAATCAGCCCATTTCCTGTCCTAGCCCCCAATCAGCCCATTTCCAGGCCTAATCCCACCAATCAGCCCATTTCCAGTTTTAACCCCCACCATAGCCCATTACCAGTCCTAGCCCTCCTCCCGATCAGCCTATTTCTATTCTTAACCCCCCATCAGCCCATTTCCAGTTCTAATCCCCCCGATCAGTCCATTTCCAGTCCCAGCCTTCCCCCCATCAGCCCATTATTATTTCCTGTGCTACCACCCCCCCCCCCCCAGCCCAGCCCAGCCCAGCCTAGTCTGACCTTCTGAAGGGAAATTGAAGAAAAAAAACGGTTGCAGAAACTGAGTGCCCCGCAGCTGCCACCTCCCTGGAAGAGCCATGAAAGCTGCCACTCGTTTCCCCCCCCCCCAATGTCGGCTCAGCTTTGCAGAGTCACGCAAAGGGAGTGTTTCCCTTACCTGTAGCTCTGTTAAAGGTGAGCCCACCGGCGCTGATGGGAAACACTACACAAAGGATCATGCCCAATATCTTTCAGCATCAAGCCTGCCTCAGTTGATGTTGTAAAGAACAGCCCAAAACATGTGAAATTGATAGTGAAGAGTAACCAGTCAATAAGACCATGGAAAGAACAAGGGTGAGAAAAGGGAGTAATATGAAAACCAAAATGTAATAAAATATAATAATAAAAATAGAAAACACTGTAAAATATTAAGGGATCCAAAATGGATACAAATAGAAAATCTTACCCCAAAGGGGACAACAAGATGTCATATATCAATTGGTCATATAAAAGTAGATAAAAAGTGAATAAACAATCATGGGGGGGGGGGGGGAGTGTTACCTTGTCCACTAAGAGGTTTAACTCAGCATCTATCACCAGTTACATATCTAAAAGGCTAGAAACAACTGCAGATAATAAACTAAAAACTAAAAATTATAATAAAAATAATAAAATGAAAAGATGAAAAATAGAGATAATAATAAAAGCAATAAATGATAATTAAAAAATAATACAAATATTATAGGGGATGGAGCTAACAAACCAATATGTACTAAGTATCATAGATACTTATATAAGGAGCATGTTGAGTAAGCTGTGCTAATATTTTGCAGGTATTGCATGCTGAGAATAGAAATCAATGTGCAGTATGTGCAACAGTCATGCGCTACCTGTTGGGGCATGTACAGCATGTTGCCGGCAGAGACTGCACTTGTTTGAACCCTAATGAATACCAGCGGCATTCACACTTAATGTGAATGTACAACGCCACCCACTAATGTGGTATTAAGTGCACCCGCACTAACTGCAACTTTGCTGATGAACGCATGCAATAAACCCTATGGATAACTGCAATGTGCAATGTCCTTATCCAACACTTACTCTGCCCATTTCCATTCCTATTGCATGCTAGACAGATAGCATGGAATTAACAAGCTCTGTCTGTTTTGCATTCACACTGTTCATATGGTTCTGCTCATGCAGGTTAGCACATGGTCCACCATGCTTTAACAGCACAACTTAGCAAACATACCTCTAACATTTATAAGACAATTGTGTATACTGCTTCAAAGCTACTTGTACAACACATGCTAGATACTAAATAAAAATTTAGCAATGGCTCCGTGTTACTACGGCTAGGTTGACCTGAGATCTGGTACATAAAGGTTGTCCAGCTTCATCCCCTATAGTATTTTCATTATTTATTATCATTTATTATTTTTATTATTCTCTTATTTTTTATATTTTATGTTTTAATTTAATTTGTATTTTTATTATGCTTTTTAGCTTTTATTCTATTATCTGCAGTTATTTCCAGCCTTTCAGATGTATGATTGGTGATAGATGCTGAGTTTCACAGAAGTATATACCTCTTAGTAGACAAGAAGTCCCCTGATTATGCATTTTTATGCTTTTTTATTCACTTTTTATCGAGTTGTATATAAAGAATTGTTATATTTTTATTGTATTTTATTATTATTATTATTTTTATTTCTATTTTCTATTTTTATTGATTTGCAGTTACGTCCCTTTGACTTTTTATGACTAATTAACATATGACATGTTGTTGCTCCCTTTGGGGTAAGTTTTTATCTATTTTTATCCCTTAATATTTTACAGTGTTTTCTATTCTCATTATTACATTTCAGTTTTCTTATTAACTCCCTTTTATCCACCCCATTCTTTCCTAGATCTTACTGCCTGATTATTTATTTATTTAGACATACTTGTATACCACCTTATCCTACAATCAAAGTGGTTACATCACATCACAATTGGGTTACATTCAACATGTGGGTATTTTACAACATTTAACATGAGGGTATTTAACAAAATTAAGACAACACAGATTGAGGGTTAGATTTATCATGATGGTGTCGTGAGTCTAGCTGGGTTAGTTAAGTATTGAGCTTGCAGTGGAGTTTACGTTGCAATCCCGCTCGGGTGGGGGGATGTTGTGTATCTGGTGAGGACTGTTGTCTATCACTCATCACTATCAGTTTCGCGTGTTTTGAGCTATCCTTTACAACATCAACTGTATTACTTAATTCAGTGGTTCCCAAACTGTGCACCATGGCACCCCGAGCTGCACAAGCTCACAGGGACACCATGGGATATTTTAAATTTTCGATGGAAACAGAGCAATACTCAACATCTGTCGGGCACTGCAGAAACTACTAGATCAAAGTAGTTCACAATTTCACCATTAGATTGCGCTATGTCAATAACTTCTCAAACTTTCTAGTTTCTTAGATTTTGTATATACTGTACCTGTAGACTCTCCAGATCCATCAGTAATCAAAAAAACTGAAGGGTATTTTGATCTGTCTGCACAGTCTAGCGAAATTCAGTGAATTATTTTGCTGATTTTTAGTCCTTGTGCATAAAAATGGAAAGATTTTTGAACATTAATAAGAAGTGTGGGAGTAAAGGGAAAAGATGATGAACCACAGACCAGTGGCAAAGTTGTGAAGAAACAGAAATATCGGAAAAATGATGATACTTAATTAGACGTTTTTAAATTGTATTTATGAAATTTTTGAATAACACTCAAGAATATATTGTTGAACAAAACTGAGTAGGGTAAAAGAAATAAAAATACAAGGAAAATCCACAAAACAATAGAAAAATCAATTTACTCAACTCACTCTAGCCCACAACGCAGATCCAAAAGGGGCAAGAAAGGAAAATAACATAGAATAAGATACAAAGGAAAGAAAGGCGAGCTCAACAGCCAGCATACAATTAAGCTCATGTTGAGACAGAAAGCAAGGAACCCCACCCTCCAAATGTCGAGTGTTTATGAAGGCCGTTAGTTGGGAAGGCTCATAGAAAATATATGACACTGACTGATACTTGATCAGATATTTACACGGATATTTGAGGAAAAAGAGCCCCCCCCCCCAACTGCTGGACTCCAGGACAGAGAAGAAGAAACTCCCGTCTCCTCCTCTGCGTATCCCTAGAAAGATCATGAAACACATGAAGAGCCATATCTTTAAACAACAAATTCAGCATTTCATTAACCACATCAGATATCAATGCTAATGTAATCAATAGAGTAGAAGGAATTATAGTTTCTTCCTACAACGACTCTAACAAGGCGGACACATTCAGAACATCAACAAGTGATACCCCCGCAGCAACCCCAACACCCTTTTCTTTCTTCCCCCAAGGCAGATAGTATAATGTCACTACAGGGGGGGTGAGATTCAGGTGGGATACCCATAATCTCAGATAAATAAGCCTGGAACATGTCCCTTGCAGATACAGTCATTATCCTAGGAAAGTTCACCAGCTGTAAATTAACAGCTCTAGTAATGTTCTCCAGCATTTCCAGTTTAGATCTCATAACAAGATTATCCTTCTTGATAGAATCTGAAAAACCTTCTACAACCATCAGCTTGGTTTGTAAATCAGAAACAATCGTCTGAAGAGACTGCAATTTAGTCACATTCTCCTTATAGCAATGGAGTTACCAGTAACCAGAGTAGTCAAGCTGGACAACTATGGAACCAACTCTACCCTGAGTTGCATGATAGCAGACCAAATCGATTTCAAAGTTATAGTCCCTGGGGGGGGCACTGGCAAAGCAGAAGGGGAATTCTCCATTTCCACGGGCTCACCACCATCTCCGCTCAGCTCCGGGTCAGGCATCCTCAAAGCAGCAGATCCCGCTTCACTTCCTTCTGCCATCGTCACCGAGACCTCTGTCCTCTGTTGCTGATCCGGGAGAACACCCGCAACCAATCCGGGACCCGAGACAGCCCCTGCTGACAGGCAGAAACCACCAACATGGACGCCTCTGACTGTTATGCCCAATCGGAAACCTCTTGCCGGCAGCAGATCTTCAACGCACGATTAGAGCCAGGGGAGAAAGAATCAGTGCCCGATGCAGATGCCAAGGACTCCACCTCTGACAGCTGCAACATCAAGCTAACCTCCCCAATCCTAGCCGGCTACCACAGCACAGGAGAAAAGAAAGAATTCAATGGGCCAGAGACCTGGAAAGGTAAAGGCATCGAGACCAAGGGGGTCAGAGAAGACTGTTTAGCCCCACTGGCTTTACGTTTTTCCCCATTCAAAATCCGTGCCATATTTAGCAAGCCTATGCAACGCCATCTTGCCCCCCACTTAATTAGACTTTGATTCCAAGTAAACTAAAACGCCACTTAGAGACCAAGCATCCTAATATGGCTAGTAAGTCCTGTGATTATTTTACCAGAAAGTTAAAAGAACTGATCTCTCACCAGGTAGATTGAGGTGGATGGGAGATGAGGGGTGGCCTGCATGCCCCAAGTGTGGGGAAGAGGGACCCCTGCTAATCCACCTGTTGCAAGACTACTGGAAAGCGTTTCACTTGTTTACCAAGCAGATCCTTTGTCAGTGATGGAGGTTCACTCTGCAGTCTGCCCTCCTTCATGTGATGGAGAGGGTGGAGGTCTTGGGGCCAGGGCCAGAGGCAGTGGTTAAAATTATCGTGGGCATTGGTGACACGTATTATTTTGCAAAAATGGAAAAGTGCAGAACCCCACACTATTGGCAGTGAAGGAATGTGCTGCACCAACACATGCAAACTCTGGGCTACGGCCTCTAAGCAGAGGGTACCTAGTTTTCAAGCAGTATGGGTTGATTATATTCAGCACCTGCCCCCACGGGATTGTAGTCTTGTTTTAAATGACTTATAACGAAAGGCAGGGGATCTTGGCCACTCCAGCTGTGGACACGTACTGTAGGTGGATAGGGGAGTGGTTCAGAGATTGACCTAGGTGATTGATAGTGTGTTGCTGGTGGGTCCAGGGGTTGCGTGAAAGATGGGAAGGTGGTTGGGGTAGATGGGGATGGATGTTATATTCACTAAGAGGGTCTGAATGGCCACTTCCCTGGGAGTGTGTAAGGGTACCCACACTCCAGGGAGTTAAAATGTTGTACTTGTTGCTTTGGGCCACACTTGTTGGATGGGGGGGGGAGGTGGGGAGAGGGGTGAGGGAGGGAGGCATGAGTAGGGCAGGGATAAAATGTAAAAATGTTATACTTTTTTTTTTTTACTTACATCGCAATTGTGATTTAACGTTGATTATTCTGCTGTGATAGTTTGGCGGCTTGTTCTATTGCTGTAGTTTAATAAATAGTTTGAAATATAAAGTTGAAAGAATTGAAAGAACAAAAAGATACATGTTTTAAACAAGCATCAATACCAAACAATGCTTTGCTAGTATCCTACAAGGTGGCATATAGGATCGCGAAGTGTAAAAAACTTCACACCATCGTAGAAGAACTGATTTTACCAGCTGCAGTGGATATGGTTAACGTTATGGTTGGTGACTCTTTAGGTACTTTTATCCAAAAATACTTTCAGTTGTAGAGTCAAACACATGGCTGAAGACCTTAATGATCAGCTAATTTAAAAAAATGAAAGGGAAGGAATTTGGTTTACAGCTAGATGAGGCGACGGACAGTAACAAGGATGCCCATTTGATTTGCTTCACACAGTTTGTAGATGGTGACTAAATTGTGGAAGATCTTCTCTTTTAGAAAAGTATCAGTGCAGGTAGGCACAAGACTTGTTTGAGATTGTTGACACTGTTAAGGGTCTTTTACTAACGGGTGCTACCTGGTACAGTGTGTTCTGGCATGCACTAAAGGTGCACTGGGACGTCCGCTGCCAGGGTGCACAGGGCCTTGAAAGTGTAGAATGATTCTCACGCTAGCTGTGCAACCCACTTTAGAGGCACAAGTGGGTGGGGTAGGGTTGGAGAGTGGGCTTGATGAGCTCGGTGCAGTTAGTGCTGTGTTCACACCACGCGCTAGCTCCATTAGCATGGGTTCATCTAATACCACCTCAATAAGCAGCATTAGGGGCATGTGCACTAATGCAGCATAAGCTATGGAACAAGGCTCCATATTAAGTCAGTGAAATACTTTCCCCGCCCCCTACAGTTAATGTGGGGGCATTGCATGTAACACACCATGGTTTTGGTGCTATTCACGCGTTAGGTGCAACATCTTAGTTCCTGTTAATAAAAGACCTCCATTATGTGTGAAAACAACTTAGATTGGACTAAGTGTGTTGGCATCTGTATCAATGGTGGTCAGTCTATGTCTGGCTTTTATAGAGGACTGCAGGCACTCATAGGAATCAAAATTCGTGCAGTTCGCCCTTTCTTATCCTCTTCAGCGCTCACCACTTTATTGCTATCTTTGGTTATATCACGGGTTGACTTCGCAAACTCACTATTCATCGGCCTTTCTAAATCCCAACAGTCCCGCTTACAACGGATTCAGAATACTGCTGCCCGTTTGGTCACCCACTCCTCCCCCCGTGATCACATAACGCCCCTTCTATTTCGTCTTCACTGGCTCCCTTTTCCCTACCGTGCTCATTTCAAACTACTCACTCTGGTTCACAAAGCTCTCCATACAGGCACCCCACAATACTTAACCGACCTTCTTTCTTTTCACTCTCCCAGGTACACTCCTCGTTCCTTCCACCTGAACCGCCTCGCTCTCCCCTCCCCCTCCCGTGCCCATCTACAATCCACCCGTTCCTCCGCTTTCTTTTTTGCCGGCCCCGCCCTCTGGAACTCCCTCCCCCCCGCACGCCGCCTGGAACCTCACCATCCCACGTTTAAAAAGAACCAGAAAACGCACCGCTTTTCCCTGGCGTTTGATGTTCCCTCTCCCTTCGTGTGAATCCCATGTGTCCTATTCTTGCTTTCCTCGTGTTTGTGTTCTGTTATATTTTTGGTCCTGTCTCTCCTGTGTTATTGCTTTCCTATTAAGAATTTGTATTTCTATTCCATTTTGTTAGCTTCGGCCTTCTTTTTATTTGGTTTTATTGTACACCGCTTTGCCTACCCTGAAAGGCGGTTTTTTATCAAATGAAATAAAACATAAAACATAAACATAAAGCTGTTGATGCGCTGCAGACCCACTACATAAGCCATAGGGAAGCCCTTGCATCAAAGCAACTGAGTCCTCCACTGAACAAAGTCATGCAAAGTGTGTTATCAGTGGTGAGCATAGGGGATCTGAGCACACATCTTTGTTGTACTACTGTAGCTCACGATGGCTCTCCTGTAGCAATGTACTTTCCCATGTGTTTGAATTACAACAGGAAAGCTGCTTTTAGCTTGAAGAAGAAGAGCATGAGTGTGTCAAAAACATCTTGGATACTGATTTTTTGTCAAAATTAGCATATCTGTGCAATCTCTTCGAAAAAACTGAATGTGTTTTATCTCTCGCTGCAGGGAAACAACATACACATTCTGAAACTTGCAGAGAAGATTTCAGCCTTCAGAAAAAACGTTACTACTGTGGAGAAGAAAATAAAATGAAGATGGTTGCAAAAACTGTTTTTCCCTGTTGCAGCAATTTGTTACATCCAATGGTGTTTATTTGACCTACGAACTTAAATTTGTTTTTGAGGCGTGCCTAACACAGCTCAATGATTGGTTTGACAAATACTTCCAGAAGATATGGAGAAGTTTGCATGGATCCAAGACCCCTTCAAGACTAAGGCCCATCTGAATTTACCTCTGTGGAAGAAGAAAATGGTAGAGTTGTCTTGTGACAAGATCTTAAAAAAATTGGGTAGCATGGAACTATTTGAGTTTTGGATATCAATAAAAGATGAATATCTGCTGCTAAGTGCTAAAAGCTCCATTTGCAACGTGGTACAGTATCTTCAAGAGGCTGGGTTTCAGAGGTTGCTGTGATAAAAAGCAAGTACCGCATGAAAATCAATGTGGAACAGGAAATGAGGATGGCAATGGCCTATCTGATTCCAAGGCTTGAGAAGTAGGTTTATTGTGGTTATTTAAGAAATAAAAATGTTATTTTTTCTTTCGATTTATGTGTGCTATTTTTTCAAACAGCTACAAAATTGTTAGGACATAAATACCTATAAAGTTGTTTGGACTTATCTGTTTAATAAATGCAACTGTTAGGTATTTCTTTTGGCCTAGGGGCGCCATGAAAAAATTACTGAGACACTAAGGGAGCCGTTAACCGAGAAACTTTGGGAACCTCTGTCTTAAATGATCGAAGCATGCTGGTCTCATTTTGACCCTATAATTCTAATTTTAATTTAGCCTTTCATCAGGTTATATTCCAAAAGATTGGAAAAATTCAGTAATTCAACCACTCCTCAAACAATCTAATCAAGATCCACAACACCAAGTAGCTATTGACCAGATCACTGGTTTCTTAGAGGCTAACAATACCTTCTGCCCCTGACAACTGGGATTCCGAAGAGGACACAGTGCTGAGATGGCTCTACCAGCCATGATGAATAAAACTGTATGTCATTGTGACAATTATTGTGACATATTACTTCAACTCAATGATGATCCCAGCTCCCCCTCGGCCAGGGCCGGCCCAAGGGTTTCTGCTGCCCCAGGCAGGAGTCCCGGCAGGGCTGTCTCATTCCTGCACCGAACCTCCACTGCTTCCCACTGCTGATTCTGTCTTCTGGGAGCCAGCAATGGCAGCAGTTTAAAAGCAATGGCTTTGTCACCACTTTGGTGCCCGTGGCAGGCCATGTGCTTTGGCACACATGGCCTGCTACCTCTGACCCCCCCCCCCCTTTCCTAGAGGAAGTTGTGTCAGAGGGTATCAGAAGCATCAGGCCATGTGTACCAATGCACATGGTCTGCCATGGGTACCAAATGGGTGGCACAAAGCCACTGAGCCGCCTACCATGGTCTGCTGCCCTAGGCAGCCACCTAGCCCATCTAGTGGATGGGTCAGCCCTGCCCTTGGCACTCAGGGTGAGTGCCCCCCTCAATACAATGCGGCGCTACATGCTGTGATACACCTCCCTCCCAGGTCCACAGAGGCAGCACGGAAAACTTACAATAAAGTTGGCTTGCCACACTGCCTCTGCTGCAGCCCGGCTGCTCTTCTCTTCCAGGCCAAAGTCTTGCAATTCACGAGACTTTGGCCAGGAGAGAAGAATGGAGGCAACACGGAAAGCCAGCTCTATGGTAAATTTGCCGTGCTACCTCCATGGGCCCAGCGAGAGTGTCCCCCCCCCCCTTTCCGGTTGGCACCTGGAGTGGGCCACACCCACCACCCTGTCCTTGGTATGCCACTGCTCCAACTAGACCATAGCACCATTTTCATTTTGCTTGAACATAGGACTCTCTGGTAACGTACTTAACTGATTTCAGTTCTATCTTTCTAGGAGGGTATTAGTGTAGCTGGGTTTAAAAAAGGTTTGGACAAGTTCCTGGAGGAAAGGTTCATAAACCATTATTAAAAAGGGACCCAGGATATCACTGCTTGACCCAATACAAGCATTGTGGAACCTGTGTCTTTTGGGGAAACTGCTAGGTACATATGACCTAGATTGGCCACTGTTGGAAACAGGATACTGGGCTTGATGGACCTTGGTCTGACCCAGTATGGCATATCTTATGTTCTTATGTTCATGACTTATCTTCCTCTATCTTACCACTCTCCTATGGAATCCCACATGGTTCCATCTTCTTGGCCTTAACCTCTTCTTAGCTTCTCTTGCTACTCTGATTCAGGACCTAGGGAGCAGTATGTATATCGATACCGATGATATACAGCTTCGTACTGCCAATAAACATTGCGATACACGGTTCATCCTGGACTACAAACCAAACTGGATAAAATTGGAAAGTGGATTGAAACCAACAGACTGATCCTGAACCCTAAAAAACAGAAGCGCTTTGGTTGTCTTCTTTAGAAAAATCCCTCCCCTTTCTACCCCAGCATAGGCTTCTATGATTGTCACAAATCAATTGTTTTGACTATTCCTTCCAAAACAAGGTTCAAGTTATCCTTCTCTGAAAAGGCAGCATTCAATTATCTGGGACCCCAGCTTTGGAACTCTCCCAGGGTTTTGGTTATATTCCTAGGGATTTTTTGTTGTTTTTTTGTTTCCCCAATTTTTAACCTTTTGTTTCTCTGTTTTAACATTAGTCCTGGCTGATACTGTTGGTTCTAAATACCTCCCCATCTATTGTTACATTTTAACCACTTGTTTTTATATCTCTGTTGTCTTTTTCGCCTCTACAAGTTTTTAAACTGCTCTGATGTACAAATCAAATGACAAGATACCAAATTGCTATAGATCAGGGGTTCTCAACCCAATCCTTGGGACACACTTAGCTAGTCAGGTTTTCAGAATAACCACAATAAATCTGCATTAGAGAGAGATTTGCATTCAATGGAGGCAGTGTATGCAAATCTCTCTCATGCATATTCATTGCAGTTATCCTGAAAACCTGACTGGCTAGGTGTGTCATGAGGACTGGATTGAGAAGCCCTGCTATAGGTAAGTCCTGCAATTTCACCTCTGATCTTCTTCCTTTCCTGAATATACCTGAAAAAAGTTTTGTTGCCGCACTTAACATCTTTAGCCATCTTTTCCTCTGTCTTTGAATTTGCTGTCCTTATTTCTCTTTTTGTCTCCTTGAGTTTGATCCTGTATTCATTTCTGTGTTCTTCTGTTTGCATGCTTTTGAATTCTGTGAAAGCTATGTTTTTTGCCCTTATTTGAGCAGCCACTTCTTTAGAAAACCAAATAGGTTTCCTTCTCCTCTTGTTTTTTTTTTACTTTTCTTACATATTTATCTGTTGCCCCTATTATTGCCCCTTTTAGTTTAGCCCATTGCAATTCCACTTCCCTTATCCCCTTCCACCCTGTCAGCTCCTCCTTTAGGTACGTGGCCATTTTATTGAAGTCAGTGTTTTTGAAGTTTAGGACTTTGAGCTTGCTATGATTGGATTGCACCTTGGCTTTTATCTCAAACCACACCGTGTGATGATCACTGTTGCTCACAGGGGCACTCACCCAGACATTAGACATGCTATCACTGTTGGTGAGCACCAAATCCAGCGTTGAGCTTTCCCTGGTTGATTCCATCACCATTTGTCTAAGTAATGCATCTTCGATAGCATCCACAATTATTTTGCTTCTTTCCAGATTTGCAGAAGGAGTAATCCAATCCACAACGGGTAGATTAAAGTCACCCAATATGATCGTTTCCCCCTTTGTTGCTATCTTGGCAATATCTAGAATCAATTCGTTATCTATCTCTTCAATTTGAGTTGGAGGTCTGTAGATTACAGCAGTATGGATGACAGTTCCATCTCCTCTTTCCAACATGATCCAGAGCGCTTCTTCTTTTCCCCATGCCCCCTGCATTTCAGTAGCTTTGATATTGCTTTTGACATACAAGGCTACTCCTCCCCCTTTTCCATTTTCTCTGTCTCTTCTGAATAGATTATAGCCAGGTATGGTTATATCCCAATCATGTGATTCATTAAACCATGTTTCTGTAATGGCCACAATGTCCAAGTCCTTTTCCACCATTAGGACTTCCAGGTCCGGAAGTTTGTTGGCTAAGCTTCGAGCATTTGTGCTCATTCCTTTCCAGCATTTAACTGGCTTGTGTGTATTTGCATTGATTTTATTCTACCCACTTCTTCCCAGTTGCTTTTGAAGTGTTGCTTAAAAGTGTGGTTGTTTCTGTTATTCTGCTTTTGCAAGGGGTGACATCCAGAACTTGACCTTCCCCATCCGTCACCCCCTTCTTCTAGTTTAAATGCAAATCGACATACTGCCTGAAGACGTGCTAGTGAAGCCTCAGGGACTGTAGTAACATTTCTTGGCAGTTGGTACAGCTGTCTGGTAGAAAGAATGTGCTGAAAGGTAGCAAGAGTGGATGGGGTGTGGTGACAACACCACAAGCGTTCAGCTCTGTGCAACTAGTGGCAAAAGAGGAGGAGACCAAAATGGTACCAAGGATGGCGATGGGTGTTGCATAGACGGGAGGGGGAGAGGATGAATGTGGCAAGAGAGTCTAGCGCTTTTAGAATCAGTGATAAGACATTGTGGGGGACCAGGGGGACCAGAGGAAATTGAAGCACAGGGAGATGAGGTATGTAAGAGCTGAAAGAGCACACTATAGTGATCCATCCAGGGTAGAGGAAGTCTCTGAAGAGTGGAGAGCTGTAGAGAGGAGGTAGAGGAAGTAAGAAGACCCAAGGTATGTCCAGCTGCAGGTGTGGGAAAAGAGACATGCTGACAGAGGGAGGGGTCTGAGATGCACGAAAGAGAAAGCTTATCATGGGATCTTTTAGGCAGGTCCACATAGATATAAAAGTCGCATATTGGGTTGCCAATTGTCTGGAGTTTTGCATTAATGTCTGAAAATCAGAAGGATGGTTAAAGTGTCTGGACATTTTTCATTGTTTAGACTTCTGTTTGCAGCTCTGTAATCCTACCCCCTATGTGAGTGAGCCTGTCCTACTCGCTTCCAGTGTCACTAGTACACTAGTAGCAGAGACTGTGGGTAGGATCCAGCCAATGAGAAGGCTTTGGGGGGGGGGGGGAGAAGCCATAGAATGCTGTTCCTCAGTCACAGGAAGAGAAGAGATAAGTCCAGGGAAGTTCCTGAACTGTGCAAGGTAGGCTTCAGCATGAGGTAGGGGAGCTGAGCTTTTACTGCAAGGAGCACTGACCTTGGAGAGAACCAATGGAACTACAGTAGTGTCTCTTGGGGATGGGAAGGGTTCTAAGAAGGGGTGGGGATGGATGAGAAGGAAGATTGAGTAGGCTCCATCAGAATAAGGATAAGAGGAGTATATGAGGAGTAAGGCAGAGTGGATATCACTCTTTCTATCTGAAGAGCAAGAAAGAGAGGTTAGAGAGAGTGTGTGTGTGTGTCATTGGTGTCTTTTCCTGATAGGCACAACATCATATAAATAGAATTTCCCTTTAAAATTTTGGGCTGGAGAATTCCATTGGTACAAATGCACTCATTTACTTACTAAATGGAAAGAAGTTTTTAGCCCAGGCAATTTACCTCGGCAAACAAATCCCTTTGAAAACTGCCCAAATGCTGCCTCCACTCTGCCTATATCCTTTCTGAGGCACTAAAGGCTAAATATTCTTTTCTGGTGCTCCTTCCATTTGTGAAGCCTTTCTGACATTTAAATCTTTCTAGATGTATACCTCAGACAAGTGTTTATGTTAATGTTTATTACTGATTTGATATAGCACCCTTTACAATTGCATCAGAACGGTTTACAATTAATTAAAAACAGTCAGAGAGGTGAAAGGAACTCCATCATTAGATAGGATAGCATCATTCACAAACTCCAGAGGGGTGGAGATATCACTTCCAAGCACACAAGTCAACAGAGAAATAAAAACAGTGATGCATTCCCCACACACTGTGCAAAATGCAAGCATTAAATTGATAAGTAGCCTGGAATGCCCTTCCCACTGGAATCCGAGCCATCATGAATCTTACCTTATTCAGAAAAGCACTAAAATATCATCTGTTCCAAATCCACTATCCTGAATCTAGCCCTGGAAAACATAGAAAGTGCCCCCTGACCCCCCGTCCTAACTGTTCCAACAATCTAACTCAACGGGAGAATGGTTAATCAGCCCACCCCCTGGTACAGATTTTTCGATGCCATCAAACCTGTTCCAACTATGAATACCCTGTAGCTCTGTAAAATGCACTGTATATAGTTTTTCCCAAGTTCTCCCCTAAGCTATTACCCTGTTCTCGGTAAGCGCATTGTGTCGTTGTTGCATTGTAGCATTGTTCTATTCACTGTGAACCACACTGATTTTTAATAGCGCGGTATATAAGAAATGTAAATAAATAAATAAAATAAAAATAAAGTGAAAGCAAATTTTAGATAGTACGTGAAGACTGGAACTGAGATGTTGAGATATACAGAATTCTGGGGAAAGTCATTTTACAAATCTACATGTATGAAAAATCAACTGAAGCAACTTGACAATTTACATGTGCACATGTCGGCATTTGCCCATGTAAGATGGTATTTTGCCAATCTATGGGGCATGTTTACTAAACAACACTAACCGTTGGTGTAGGGTTTATCATGCACTAAGCATACCATGCTGTTAGCATGAAGCACCACAATTAAAACTTGCGCTAACTGGTTAGCTTGAGATGGGAAAGGGACTAGGTGGGTTAGGGACAGAACATAGGCACTGACAACACATCGCAGACAATGCAGGCATCATTGACACGTGCTAACTGCAAAGGTTGCCACTGTTGCGGGTGCACATCCTGTCACCTCAAGGAGAGGCAGTAAGTTCACTCGCATGCTGTTTGGTACAGTGAGCCATGGCTCCAACATGCTAATGGCAGGAGGATGTGGACACGCCCCCAAAGTTCTTGGGGTTGAACGTGTGCAAACGTTGCATGTTTTAGTAAACATACCCCTATAAGTTTAAATGCCGCCGATCAACTATCTTTAAGTCATTTTAATTTGGAGGGGGAAATAAACAATGGGGGATTAGTGTGGATAACTCCCTTAATCCCTCCTGTAAAAGGCTGGCCAAAATGAGCACTTATTAAAAACCTATCCGTGCCAGGAACAATCTGTAAATCTCAACATGGCTAATTTTTGTCATGCATGTGCATTTCCTGTATGAAATAGGGAATATATGTGTAGATTTTTGACCAACTCTGGCCATGCCATAATCACGACCCTGACATGCCCCCTTGCAATCTCTATATATTACGGACATCCACGTGTAAATTTAGCCCTTTATAAAATCACCATATCCTTGCGTAAATGCCAGATTTTCCATGTGGAAAATGTGACTAAGGCTCCTAAAATAACCCTCACAGCCTGTAAATCTCACTCTTTGGGGTAGTCTCTCTTGTAAAGTTAGCAGATTTTTTTTGCCGGCAATTCTGGGACACTTGTTATCTGAAGTGGGAGGGGGGAGGGGGGAAAGAGGGATATTTTAGTTCCAGGATTGAGCAACAAGGCATGGAGGGAGAAAACAAGTCATAATCCTGCCCCCTCCCATCCATCTTATGATAATAACACTATTACTTTGAAGCAGACAAATCAACACAGAAATAGAAACAGTGATGAACTGTGCAAAATATAAAGATAATGGATGCAATTTCTAAGAATTTACGCATTCCAATCACTAAATTGAAAATAAAATGTATTTCTACCCTTTCTGTCCCTATTGCTGATCAATGGAAGATGCGGTATATAAAAACTCGCTAATTAAAATTAAATTAAAATTGCTGAAATTGGGGACAGGAAGCTGCCAAACAGCTGGGAGTCATGGACACAGCTCTAAAATCGGGGACAATTCCTGAAACTCAGGGCCATCTGGTAACCTTAGCTCCTGGCATCTCTGGTTTGTATGAGAGGTAATGAAAGATAAAAATGACTTGCCCAGTTCCCCTGGTTCTCAACCCACTGCTCTAACCACTAGGCCGCTCCACTTGAATCCCCATGCTCACTCACAACCCACTGCCACCACCACACCCAAGATTAGGCCCTGCACTTTTCCTTACATTACCTTTGGAGGAGAGAAATGTAGGGGCCTGGGTGAAGGCCGCAAATGGAAATCTTGGCGTCATGGCGGAAGTGGGACAGAGAAAGAATGAATGTGATCCTGGGGGGGGGGGGGGGAGCTAGACAGAGAAAAGAACTAAATGAGGTCCATGATGGGGGGGGGGGGGGCATAAATGTATGTTTATCTAGCCCTGAAAGTTAGATATTCTTTCCAGCGCAGGACTACGGCAGCTCAACCCCCTAACCCTACCCTGGAGACTAGAGATGTTAGAGCCCTAAAAAGCAAAGTGCTAGACGCAATGCCCTGGGCGCCCCACTCTTCTTCGTGGCCTGATTCTTTCCCTTCCTCCCTTCCTAGCCCAGTTTGTCTCTTCCCCTTTATCCTTTCCTTCCCATCACCATTTTCTTTTGACTTTTCTCTCATTCCTGTTGTAATCCCTTTTTCAGCCTCACTCTTTCCTAGCCAGCAGGACAGTGACACGCCAACAAAATGCTGGCTAGATCTCCCCTGCTGCAAGGCTATTACTCATTTTATTGTTTATTTACTCACATCTTTCCAGGCAAGTTACATTCAGGTACTGTGGTTATTTCCATGTCCTCAGAGGGATTTACCCAAGGCCACAATGCTCATCAATGGGATTCGAACCCTGATTTCCCAGCCCACTGCGCTAAGTCATTTTCGCTGAAGGTCTGAGATATGGCGGTAATAGCACAATACTCCCAGGTACAGCTATATTTTTCAGATCATTCCTATAGTCCTGCTTCACATCACAAACACCTCCTGCCCCCATTTTCCTGCTTCCATCCCCCTCCCCCCACACGCACATGCAGGTACCTTCTCCTTTCCTCATTATCTTCTGCCTTCTCCTACCCTTTTAGATTCTCTCATATGTATTTTGAATGTTTGCACATTTTGAATAAACGCGCACATCTTTAACATTTCATTTTCTTCCAGCTCCCATTTCGCATTTCAGATTCCGTGCATTTGTATTTCAGTAGTATGCAAGGACTTCTGCTGCCACCCCTTCAGGCGCTTCTGCAGACTGACTGAATCCAACTACCTCTTCAGCTTGGTTTGGCTCATGAGGATTAAAAAAAACTCATAGCGTAATACACGACTCAAAATTCTGTCACCTAATTGAATGCAGATAGTTTTACAACCATACAATATATATTATTTTAGCCTGTTAAAAAAGGAAGCTGTGTCCTGTGCCCACTGGGTCCTTGGATCCTGCTCATCACAACCCATTACTGCAGGGTATGCAAATAAAATTATATGAAAGCCACAAACAGGGAAATACAATTCGATTTTAATATAGCAACGTAGCAAAGGATGGCAAATAAAGGTCAAATGGACCACCCGATCTGGCCAGCTGAGATTTCTCCTCTGATTTTCTACCACTCTGGCAAATTAGCACAAGAAAAGAGACATATTTTCTCTTAGAAAGTGATCCGGAGGGGGAATCTCCTATCGAATGTGTATGTGGTATCACTTGACATAGTAAAGAAACCCCGAGGCCTGTTTTCTTCCCTGTTATTTATTTATTCCAACTTGTCAAGCACATGCTTGACACAGCTCAACATGACGCACCATGTCCGGTACAAATACCGCAGAGCACGTGATAATGCCAAATAACAAATGAACATCTGCAACTGATAAACCTTCTCATTAATTGATTGGATAAAGAGGGAACATATTACTTCTTTCATAAAACGCAAATCATCTGACTGTAATTGAAGTTCCTCCAGGAGAGACGTCCATAGAAGTAGGGCCACAACTGAGAAGGCACGAGCTCTGTTATATAGATTATTTGTCAGACAGTTTATAGGATTGCTAAACCAACTTTCCAGTCTCATAAAGAGATGCACAAGGCACTGTACAATATCTGTCAAATATAGATTAAGGAAACCCAGAAAAATAAATAAAAAGCAGAAAAAAAGTATTCAGTAGCCTAAACTGATCTTTTTTTGTCTTTCAGGAATTTAGAGCCTGAAATCACATCAGCCTATTAGCCTCCTCCTCTGAAGAGCTGTGGGGAGTTCTCACATTGGTCTAATAAAAGGCATCGAGACTGCTGGGAATTCAGCTTCTCCAAAAGCAGTATGGCTAGCAGACCTCATCAAGGGAGACATTCCTAGCTGCGCCGGTCTTTCTTCAAATGGTAAATGTTTCAGCCCCCTGATTAACTTAAATTGTTTTTTGCTGTGTTTTTCCCAGCTCTGCTATGTCCATCTTAAGGGAGACTGAAATGTTATACCATACTCCAGGTGTGGGCTCACTGAGGCCATACAGCCAGAATTCCACTTTTCATACAGCTTATACTCTGCTGTGGCTTGACATTCAATTAACATTTGTAATTGGTTAACACAAAAACAACTAGAACTTTATCAGCGTTACTGCTAAGCTCCTTAGCCATTATAAGGGACAAGTTTAAGAGAGGAAGACAAGATCGGAAAACTAACAGAGGAAAAAATTATGGATGTGGAAAGGGGCGGGAATAGGTAGCTTAATGTCGCATCTTGGTTTCAGATTTTCAACCCTGCATTGAACAGATACACATGTAATTTAATTTAACCTTTTTAGTCTGCACAGTTCAAAGTAGATTGCAAGTAAAGAGCTGACAAGTTCATACCTTATGCCTTAAAACCACTTTACTTCTTTCATCTTTATAAGATCATTTACAAAGCAAATATTTTTGAAGCAGTCATATTTTTAACAACTTTCTAAAACTCCTATAATTAACCCCTAATGTTCAATGGTAGTGTATTCCACTCAAGTGCAATACAAAAGCTTAGAATCTGACCGAACGTTCACTAAAAATAAAAACAGTTTGGGGCTGTAAATACCAACTTTTTAACCTGACTTGATCTCACAGGTATGAATTTTCATCATTGAAGCCAAATACACTGGTGATAAGCCATAAATACTAGCATTTATTTAAAAGCATCGTTGCTGAGGTAGCCTATATTTATTTTTCTAAATCTTTCTGCCCAGACATTACACCATAGAGTTGTGAAATTAAGTTTCCAGTTTGAAAATAAAAATAGGGTGAGGCATCAAACCTCAGGTCCCAACAGAGATAATGTCACATGTTGATGACATCAAAGGTTGACTGTATGAAAACCCAGCCACGAAAGCAAACTTTCCAAGAGACTGTTCGTACACGGCCTTCACTTTAAAACTGCATTGCTTGCAGTATGTCTCACTTTGTCAGTCAGAAGCCCTGGCCACTTTTGCAGACATCATCCAGTGGTTATATCTATTTATTTACATTTACAAACCATTAGCTCATAAGAACATAAGATATGCTATACTGGGTCAGACCAAGGTCCATCAAGCCCAGTATCCTGTTTCCAACAGTGGCCAATCTAGGTCATACGTACTTAGCAGTTTCCCCAAAAGACACAGGTTCCACAATGCTTTTACTGGGTCAAGCATTGATATCTTGGGTGCCTTCTTAATATTGGTTTATGGACCTTTCCTCCAGGAACTTGTCCAAACCTTTTTTAAACCCAGCTACACTAACAGCCTTTACTACATCCTCCGGTAACAAATTCCAGAGTTTGATTACACGTTGAGTGAAAAAATATTTTCTTTTATTAGTCTTAAATAGTTTACCCTGTAACTTCATTGCATGTCCCCTAGTCTTTGTATATTCTGATAACATAAACAATCGATCTACGTTTACCTGTTCCACTCTGTTCATTAATTTATAGACTTCTATCATATCTCCCCTCAGCCGTCCCTTCTCCAGGTTGAAGAGCCCTAACCTTTTTAGCCTTTCTTCATAGGGGTATCCTTCCATCCCCTTTACCATTTTGGTGGCTCTTCTCTGAACCTTTTCTAATAACGCTATATCCTTTTTAAGATACGGCGACCAGAACTGCACACATATTCAAGGTGCGGTCGCACCATGGCTCGATATTCAGCACGGGCGACTAACTTGGCTAGTCACCAGTGTTGAGCAGTAAACCCGGATATTCAATGCCAAGGTCATATCTGGCCCCGGCATTGAATATCCAGGTTTGCTGCTGTTGCCGATCGGTAACCAGGCAGATGATATTGTGCCGCTGTCTGGTTAGGGATGTGCCATGGAAGTTAAGCCAGGGTTACCCTTGCCTTGCTTTCACCGCATATCGCTAACCAGGCAGCGGCTCAATATCGTCACTGAACCATCTGCTCCATCCAGGACATCCCGATATGCCCTGATGCTAAATGGCTAGCATCGGGGCATGTAGAGCCGGCAGTTGCAGATATTCAGCGACACTAATCGCATTAGTGCTGCTGAATATCTTGTTCATCGCGATTAATGCGGTTAGCTCTGCTAACCACATTAATTACTTTGAATATCTGGCTCTATAGTTCTATAAAGCTCTTAGTAGTGAACAACAATGATAAAATATAGTAATATACAATAATAAAACACAAAACACTAACATTGTTATCATTCCATCCTTCCCCCACTCATGTGCTTCCTTAAATAAATGAGTTTTCAGCCGCCATCTAGATATCTTCAAATCTTGTTCCCCCCACAATGTGGTAATTAAGGAATTCCACATGATAGTGCCCTTGACATAAAGTACCCTAGTTCAATGGCACTTCATCCTCAGAGCTTTCTGGCTAGGGATTGCCAGCAATCCTACCCCTTGTGACCGCAATGCACTATTTAGCGTGTATGGTTGCACTGTTGACCTCAAGTAACTTGGGCCCAACCCCTTGTAACACCTTAAATACTAACAACAAAATTTTATACTGAACCCTATAACTGACTGGTAGCCAGTGAAGCTCAATCAACACAGGGGTTACATGATCAAATCTATGAAGCTCCTTTGTCAGTTTTGCCATTGTGTTCTAGACTAACTGCAAGGGCTGAAAATCCTTCTCCGGCATCTGCAACAATAGAGCATTGAAGTAGCCTAGTTGCAACACCACAGCTATCAAATTGCCTTCGGACAAATACTGCCTCAGCTGGTGGACATATCGCAACCTCACAAACAACGTTCTCACCATCCTAGTAATAGGATCCCTCAGATGTAACTGGGAGTTTAGCCATATTCGCTGACTATTTATTTATTTTATTTATTTAACAAGCTTTTTATATCTCTTTATTGTTTTAGTCAAAACGGTTTACATTGCAACTTAAACTTGGTAATGTACACTAAATAGGGACAGTGATAACTTGGATTCTTCTGAGGCAATGGAGGGTAAAGTGATTTGCCCAAGGCCTGGTCTTTATATATCCTTAAGAACCAAGTCTGGGGGAAATTTCAGTTGTACAGTGAAGGAGATTGAGTACTTGTGCAAGGTTTATTGTAGAGGCACAGAAGTTTTCTCTTTGGTTGGCAGATTTAGTTAACTCTTTTCTTTTACAGAACAGTTTGCTCTGTTCTTTGAAACAATCCACAATTAGGACAGTACAACAGAAAGAGATGATAGTCTCTTATTACTGTACCACTACTGTCTCATCTCCAGTCTTCCCTTTTGGTCTATCAGCAATTAATAGAACTCTGGGAAGAGAGGAATGTTTTTCATTTGGTGTAATCTGGATTTCATTGATGGCCTTCCCAATGAAGTATTACAGCAGTCAGATGCGGCTGTTACAATATTTACAAGGCTCTGCCAGGAAAATTGGAACACAACATCATGGCTGACTGACTGGAAAAGATCTATGGTCATACCAATACTTAAGAAAGGTGATCCGACTGACAGTGGAAATTATTGCACATTTGCTCTGATCCCACGTGCCAGCAAGGTTCTATTCAAGATAATTCAATGGAGATCATAACCATATCTCGTACAAGAACTGCCTGAAGTGCAAGCAGGGTTCAGGAAAGGGCGAGGAACAAGAGACATCATCACAGATATGAAATGGATCCTTGAAAAGGCAAAAGAATGCCAAAAGGAATCTACATGTGTTTCATTGACTACAACAAGGCCTTTCATTGAATAAATCATGAAAACCTCTGGGCCACATTAAGAAACATGGATATACCAGAACACTAATAGTTCTCTTGCACAACCATCTGCTTATCTGCTTATCAAATCTGTTAAACTATAAGAAATCTGAACTTATGCACATTACCAGAAGCACGATATTCTCACCGCCAGACTCAATAAAAATCTTCAACCACACTATAAGCAACAAAAGAGAAGTCAGATACCTCGGGGTCACCTTTGACCAACAACTCAGCTTCCAGCCACACATCAAAAAGACAACCAGATCAGCCTACCACAAACTCAGAATGTTACGCAACCTCAAACCACTGCTCACCGACAACGACTTCCGAACTGTCTGCCAAGCCATAATAATGCCTATATTAGATTTCTGCAATGCATTTCACCATGGACTCCCGAAGAAAACAATTCTCCCCCTACAACTGGTACAGAACACAGCGGCCAGAATCATCAGCAGAACATCAAAAAAATACAAACACATAACCTCCACGCTCCACCAGCTGCACTGGCTCCCTATGACTGTACGCACCAAGTACAAAAACATAATAATAATCTGTATAACTCTAAACAACCTCTCACCTACAACCTTACAACCACTGATCAAGAAAACACCGCCTACCAGAACAAGGAAAGGATCAGATAACAACATACTGGAGACCCCGCGAAACTTCAGAAAAGCAAACCAATCCACCTGCAACAGAGCCTCCTTCCTATTTGCACCCAAGCTGTGGAACGATCTCCCCACATCAACACGTGAGATCAAAGACCTAGCGGACTTTAGAAAGGCAATAAAGACCCATCTGTTCCTGGAATACTTTGGAACCACACCGGAAGATGATGATTAACAATAACAACAACTGGACCATTAAACACAGCTAGAGTTCTTGTATGTAGTTAGCAACTTGCAACTGCTTGTTAGCATTTGACAATTGCTTGTTTTACCCCAATATAACCTCCATGTTGAATAACCCTGTTCAATGTAAAGCCTGTTGCTATAACTGTTCATTGTAAACCACTTTGAATGTATATGATAAAGCGGTATAGAAAACCTGTTAAATAAATAAATAAAAAAATAAATAAATAAATACAATGAGCCTGCATTTTAACATGAAGAAGACAAAGATCCTGGCAACTAACAAAATCAATAATTTCATCCTTTATGGAGAAGAAATAGAAATAGTAGACAACTTGGAGTGGAGGAGGGGCCTAGTGGTTGGGGCAAGGTACTTCAGGCCGGAAGGTCGGGGATTCAAATCCCACTAGAGGACAGCAACCTTGGGTCGGAAGGACTGGGGTTTCTAGTCCCACAGGTGCTCCTTGTGGTCCTGGGCAAGCCACTTAACCCTCCATAGCCCATGTTCCCTGTAAAATAGCTATCTCCAAGTTATAATGCCCTGTTCAATGTAATTTCAGTTTGTTTGATGTAAACCGCACTGATGCAGAATAGCACGGTATATAAGAGAATGTAAAAAAAAAAAAAAAAAAAAACTTTAACCTGTTTGGTGTTTGGATCAATAATGAAATGAGAAGCAATCAAGAAAACCAATGGCACATTACTCTTGGCAGAATGGCTATGAAGGATCTGGCTAAAAGTTTCAAGTTCAGAGATCTCTGCACACAAAGATTTGACTTGTCCAAGTCATAGTATTTTCAATAATGTCATATGGATGAAAAAGTTGAACAGTAAAGAAGAAAGATAGGAAGAAAATGGATGCCTTTGAATTATGGTGCTGGTGAAGAATACTGTGTATATCATGGACTGCCCAAAGAACAAATCAATTGGTACCAGAGGAGATCAAGTACTTAAAAGCTCAAATGACAAGACTTCAACTTTCATACTTTGTTTATGTTTATGTTTTTATGTTTATTCATACATTTGATATATGGACACATCATTCAAAGAGAAAGATCATTAAAGAAGGACATCATGTAAAAGAGGAAGGCCAGCAATGTGACAGATTGATACAGTGACAACAGCTATGGATGGCACTCTTATCAATAGTTGCCTGAATGAAGACCAAGAACAGTTTAGGACTACTATCCACACGGTTGCCATGAGTCAACATGAACTGAAGAGCATTTAACAACAACAATCTGGATTTTGAAAGGAATACAGAACAAAGACTTTGCAGTTAGGTCTGGCCCAACCATTAGGCAAGACTAGGCAGTTGCCTAGGACACAGCTTCTGGGACACAGCAAAGAGCAACAACAGTCAAAGCAAAACAATAGATACTAACAGCCACACAAACTCAAAGAGCCTCGGGACATTATTTTACCTACAGGGAGAAATGGCACACACATACATACAAGCAAAGTTTAATATTCTGAAGTATGGAGGGAATTTTAGAAGATTCGTCCAAGTGCAATCTGGAATGTCTAAGTTAGACCATCTGAAAAAAATGTAGGCACATCCAGGTGCAGGAATGATTTCACAAACCTGGATGTGTCCAATAGGGACGTCTGCAGGGCGTCTACATAGATGTTCCCAGAACCGTATTTCAGAACTCAGATATCTAGGACAGCATAATAGTTAGAGTTATGAGCAGCCAGAGTTCAAATCCCACTGCTGCTGTAGTTGAAATCGTGTTGAGTACTGGGGATGATAGAGTGCTTTCTTCTCTACACTTTGGATGTTTTTCAGCTATGTGTGCCTCAGAGCAGGTCTAAATTTAGATGTAGCATGGGAAGTCCATGACACTTCTGTAAGCAGGTGGGGACATCCTGGTCCCTGGGAATGTCCTAACCACATCTCCAGGTTCCTGGGAACATCCCAGTCATGCCTCCTCCATGCCCCGGTTCAGATTTGGACATCCTCACAGCCATTTTTCTAAAATTGCTCTGGAGACAGTCTCTGTTTTGGATGGCTCTATGCCTGTTTTTGGACATCCATAGCATAAATAGGGCCTTTAAAATGACCCCCATGATGTTCAATTATGCATTTTTACAGGACTGTCGTTGGAAGGTAGTGTTGAGATAATAATGATTAGAAACATAGAAACATGACGACAGAAAAAGACCACATGGCTTATCTAGTCTGTCCTTCCATATCAACCACTACAACAGTCCCCTTTTTTCCTTTAGAAATCCTCTGTGTTTGTCCCATGCTTCTTTGAATTCAGATACTATCCTCATCTCTACTACCTCCACTGGGAGACTATTCCATGGATCCACCACTCTTTCCGTAAATAAATATTTCCGCATATCACTCCTGAATCTATCCCCTTTCACCCTCATCCCATATCCCCTCATAGCAGAGCTTGCTTTCAATCGAAAGAGGCTCTCCTCCTGTGCATTTTTGAGGAGGTATTTAAACGTCTCAATCATATCACCTCTATCCCACCTTTCCTCTAGATGATTGTTCAGTTTAATTATGAAAATCTCAGGGGGGGGGGTGCTTAAGGCTTAAGACACTCTGCAGCAGGCTGACATCGATCTCGAAAACGCAAGTAAATATTTACTCTCGCAAACAAAAAAGCTGTAATCACCACAACAGTTAACCTGCTCTCACTGAAATACTGTTAAGTGGTGTTATAGCTTCTCATCCATCCTGTAAGCTCCAGTTAACCTGCTCTCACTGAAATACTGTTAAGTGGTGTTATAGCTTCTCATCCATCCTGTAAGCTCCAGTTAACCTGTTCTCACTGAAATACTGTTAAGTGGTGTTATAGCTTCTCATCCATCCTGTAAGCTCCAGTTAACCTGCTCTCACTGAAATACTGTTAAGTGGTGTTATAGCTTCTCATCCATCCTGTAAGCTCCAGTTAACCTGCTCTCACTGAAATACTGTTAAGTGGTGTTATAGCTTCTCATCCATCCTGTAAGCTCCAGTTAACCTGCTCTCACTGAAATACTGCTAAGTGGTGTTATAGCTTCTCATCCATCCTGTAAGCTCCAGTTAACCTGCTATCACTGAAATAATGTTAAGAGTGTTATAGCTTCTCATCCATCCGTAAGCTCCAGTTTACCTGTTATTATTATTAAATTATAATACACTCTTATTCATCCACACATACATTATGGCCTTACCCTACATTATAACATTTACGTTCTACCTTATCACTATAGGAATATGTAATGTTACCAGCCTACACACTAGCCACAATAGAATACCAACAATCCACAATTACAGAAGAAAATGGACAGATACACCCTTCTTCAAATCT
The DNA here is from genome assembly GCA_033557465.1 of Ichthyophis bannanicus. NCBI lineage: Eukaryota > Metazoa > Chordata > Amphibia > Gymnophiona > Ichthyophiidae > Ichthyophis > Ichthyophis bannanicus. Next base: position 733,358,584 of record CM066033.1, on the reverse strand, counting down.
AGAGATTCTACCCAAACTTCCCACCATCATCTTCTACTCATCTCATTACAAAACAACACAAAAAAGAAACAAGAAGGAAATCCAATTCCCCAACATCTGAAATGTGCATTGATAAATGCCCGATCTGTGCGCAAGAAATGGCCTATCATCTCTGACTTAATATCACTACACAACCTTGACTTACTCCTAATCACTGAGACTTGGCTTTCTTGTGATGACAATGTATTAATCAACCAATTCCTGCCTTCCAATTTCTCCTTACATACATGTCATAGAAATGGCAAGAGAGGAGGTGGTGTTCTAGCCATCTTCAAATCTGACCTCCATTTCAACCTTAAGGAAGCAACAAGTTCAACACTCCTAGATACTATCTCAATAGTAAATAATTGTTGTTCCTTCACTCTACTGTACCGTGCTCCTTCATCCAATTCAGATTCACTATCAATGATAATTGACTTAGCCTCCAACTCACAGAACCCCCATATAACAAGTTGGGTTCTAGGAGACTTCAATCTACCATCTCTCCAAGACTCCCATGTAACAGCTTTTCTTGAAGCTTTACAGGTTTTAGGGTTTAACCAATTAATTAAAGATCCAACCCATGTTAAAGGTGGCATATTAGACCTAATATTTACAACGGAAACAACTGTCAACTCACCATCCATCTTGGATCTATCAATCAACCCAGTTCCATGGTCAGATCACAAACTAATTATATTCAAGGTTCCCCTTCCCAGATGTAACCAAAAGGAAGAAAATGGAGTGAATGGCATTACCAGTCCCACCCTGAGAAGATTTAAGCCATTTGACAAAGACTTAATCCTAAAAACAACACTTCCACTAACCAACTTACCAGAGTGCAGCCTTGATGATTTAGTTTCTAATTGGAATAATACGCTCAGTTCAATTGCCACATGTCCATCGACTAACAAATCTCAAAGCAAACGACACTCTGCTATCTGGTATTCATCTGAGCTGAAAGCCTCTCGCACAACCCTAAGGAAACTTGAGAGACGATGGCGACGCTCACACTCAGAAGTAGACAGAACTGCATATATCCTACATCTCACATCTCATCGCACAGCGGTTACTGACTCAATGAGACATTACCATGCGGTCACGTTAAAAAGATCTCTAAACAAGCCTCATGACCTGTTTGCCATAGTTAAGCGTTTGACAAATGAACCCGCTTCGCAACTCAAATACGAAATCCACCCTCAATTATTTGCTATCTACAATCCAAAATTTGCCAAACTGACAATATCTCAGCTCCTAACATAGTTCTAGATCCAGTAGATCAAGCTCTACTTACTATCTTCTCAATACCACCTAAATGACAAATCGAGGACACCATTGCTAGCTTAAACATGACCACCGCTCATACTGATCCATGCCCTGCGTTCTGGATCAAAGATTTACGAGCTGACCTCAGTCCCATCATATCCAGACTCATGATTCAATCATTTACAACAGGAACTTTCCCACGTATCCTTAAGCAAACATCCATAAGGCCATTACTAAAAAACAACAAGCTCGACCCTCTTAAACCAGAATCATATAGACCAATAGCAAGCATTCCTTTACTAGCAAAAATATTGGAAAAAGAAGTACAAAAACAAATTCAGGATCATATTGAAATTAACGCTCCACTAGACCCATGCCAGCACGGCTTCAGAGAATCCCACGGTGTGGAAACGCTTCTAACTACACTGTTCAGCAGCTTATTATCAGGTATTGATAACATCCGCCAAGGGTTTGTCCTTGTCTTCCTAGATATCGCAGCCGCTTTCGATTCTGTGAGCCATGAATGCCTCCTAGAACGTCTCAAAGGGAAGGGAATTACCGATAAAGCACTCGAGTGGTGTAAATCCTACCTTTCGGACAGATGGCAACAGGTACGATCCAACGATACTTCATCAGATCAGTTTCATCAAAAACAAGGTGTCCCTCAAGGCTCCTCCCTCTCCGCCCTTATGTTCAATATATACATGCAGCCTATATGCAACCTGATACGATCCTTTAAAGTCAACTGCATGATATACGCGGATGATGTACTATTATATTTTCCTTTTACAACAGAGAACCCCGACCTCACTTCTTTAACAAACTGCATAAATGAAGTATCCAACTGGCTACAATCTCAAAATCTAAGGATCCAACACAAAAAAACAGAGGTGTTATTCATTACACGGAACCGAAATTTCACTGCTCCGTCCTTTTTGAAAGTAAAGGATGCTAACCTCCAGACCAAGACCACCATCAGATACCTTGGTGTCACTTTAGACCAGAACTTGGATATGAAAGCACACATAGGAAATATTGTAAGAGCAGTATACCACAAAATACGTTCCCTTAGACATCTACGATCCTTGCTAGAGCCAGACGATTTTAGAACCATCTATCAGGCGCTAATCATACCTCATTTTGATTATGCAAACTCAATATTACAAGGTCTCCCTCAAGCCACATTACATCCACTTCAATTGGCAATGAATGCCGCAGCAAGAGTCCTTCATGGAGCATCCCGGAAAGAACATATTTCACCTATTCTAAAACATCTTCATTGGCTCCCGATACGAAATAGACTCACTTTCAAAACTTTACTAATTACATTCAAAGCCATCAAAGAGCTCTCATCTGCATCATTATCAGATATGATCCAAACAACACCCCTCAATAGGGATAGAAGGTCAGTATCACTCAATTCTCTGTTAGTCCCTAAATCAATAACACAATACACCAAAACTACTACTGACAGGGCTTTCTTTTTCTGTGCACCAAGGTGTTGGAACAGCCTTCCTCAAAACATCCGATCAATACCAGACATTTTGCAGTTTCGAAAAGCTTTGAAACACTACCTCTTCCTCTTGTCTTATCCATTAAACAATCCAGATAACACAACCTACCCACAGACCTTCCAAACATACAAATTCAATACAGACACCCCACAGACCTCCCATACACAATACTGAAGCCAGGATGAGATCATGTCTGTTATATTAATTAATTACCCTGTTATCCGAGTTGTATTTCCTGTTTTTTCTGTAAACACAAAGTACCGTTGAATTGTGTAACTCCTTGTTTATTGTAAACCGCGCTGATGCTGAATAGTGCGGTATATAAGAGACTATAAATAAATAAATAAGACATGCCTAGGGCACCCAATACCTTGCACTGGCCCTGAGACAGGCACAGCTTGTGGTCTTGGTGGACACTAATGAAAGTTGTCCCACCAGAGGCAGGACTCTTTTAGTTTTCCTTGACCTCTCGGTCACTCTCAATACTGTCTATCTTGATATTTTATTTAATGTTAATTTACTCTTACCTTGCTCAACCCTAAGCTCAGAATGTCTTATGACACAGAAAAATAAAAGTACATATGACATAGCCCAAATACAGTAAATACAATCCGTGTATAACCCCAATTACTCTGGAACAAGCTGCAGATTATGATGTGAATGTCTGACCTAGCGTATGGCATGCTGGTATTTGCAGCTTTATTCCATCTGCCGAAGCAGTTGTGAAATGCCGTGAGAGTGTATACAGTGGCGTTGGGGCATTGTGCAGATAAGTGCTGGGTCATATAGCTCTGTTTGGGTCATGCTGTATAAATTATGTGCTGCAGTTTTTGTGTTTATATCGTATTGTATGGATGGGGAAGCTTAGAGCTATATGTATTTGCTCTTTGTTAGTTTTTTGGTCATTGATGTTCCAAAGTTTAGTACATGGCCAGGATTGATATGCCTGGACAGAATATGCTTGAGAGTCTGAGATCTTTTTCTCCCAAGAACTATATCATTTATTAAAAAAAAAATATCAAGATATCTGGCCCTGTTCTGGCTACATACAGTGGAATGAAGTTGCTTCCTGTGGATAATCTCCTCTTTTCATTCTGAGATTTTTGGACAATATTTGATCTCTGGGATATGATTATTGGCACCCTTATAAACAATTCAAATCAATTTGAACAGAAGAACCACATTCCCATTGCAGTAAAATTAGACACACTTGTGATCAATTGTCAGTACTCACATGACTTGAATCAACCAATGAAAGATAGATTTAATGTTTAAAATGGCCACATTCACGCCCAGTTCCATTTTCACAATAGTGATGACAAGAGACCTGCATGAGACCATCAGAAAATCCATTATCACCAAACATCAAACGTCAAAGGAGTACAAGGCCATTTCCAGAGACCTTGTGATTCCAGTGTCTACAGTTTGCAATGTTATTAAGAAGTTTTCTACTCATGGAACTGTCAAGAACCTCCCAGAATGTGTTGGGAAGAGGAAAATTAATCCAAGAAGTTTTCAAAGATCAGTGCGAACTATTGGAAAAACACCACGTCAACATCCAAAGAGCTTAAGGCTAATCTGGAGGAATCTGGAGTTGTGGTTTCAACCTGCACCATATGCCACACATTAAACAAAGAAGGACTTCATGGGCGAAGGCCAAGAAGGACCCCACTGCTCAAAGACAGACATAAAAAGGCACGCCTGATCTTTGCTCAAACCCACCTAGAGAAACCACAAGCCTTCTGGGAAAATGTTCTGTGGACAAATGAAACCAAACTTGAGCTCTTTGGCAATACAGACAGAGATACATTTACAGGTGAAGAAATAAAGATTTTAAAGAAAAAACACCCTTCATACAGTTAAATATGGTGGAGAATCCATAATGTTGTGTGGATGTTTTGCTGCCTCAAGAACTGAAGGCCTGGAAAGTACTAAAAGAATGATGACATCAGAGGACTACTAGGGTATTATGGAGTGAAATGTGCTACCTAGTGTCAGAAAGTTAGATCTGGGTCGAAGGTCATGGGTCCTCCAGCAGGACAATGACCCAAACATACATCCAAAGGTACAAAAGAATGGTTTAAAAGGAAAAAATGGACTGTTTTAAACTGGCCAGCAATGAGTCCTGATCTCAATCCAATTGAAAACCTTTGGAAAGAGCTGAAATCTGCCATTGGTAAAAAGGTATCCTGGAAACATTCATGAACTGGAACAAATTGCAGTCAAAGAGTGGAAGAAACTACCAGCAGATAGATGGAAGAAACTTATAGATGGCTACAAGAAATGTTTGGAGGCTGTCATCACTGTCAAGGGTTGTGCAACCAAATATTAGTAAAGGGTACAATTAATTCTGTCTAGGTCAAATTTAATTTTTTTTCTCAGAAATTACTACATCTATGTTGCAAGGACATCTTTATTTTTGTTGTATACCTTTGAACATACTATTAAAATATTATGATGACATACAGTTGGAATATTTCCAATTATTTCTCAAGATATTGTACACATCATACCTAATATGTTGACTACAGCTTTAGAATGCTAGGAATCATAAGGAAAGGAATAGAGAATAAAAACAAGCGTATTATAATGGTTCTGTATCGTTCTATGGAGCAACTGCACCTTGAATATTGTTTGTAATTCTGGTCACTATATCTTAAAAAGAACATAGCAGAATTAGAAAAGGTACAGAGAAGAGCCACCAAAATGGTAAAGGGATGAGGAAAGGGTTAAAAGATTAGGGCTCTTCAACTTAGAAAAGAGAAGGCTGAGGAGAGATATGATAAAGACCTATAAATTAATGAATGGTGTAGAATGGGTAAATGAAGATCAGTTTATTCCATCAAAAAGTAGAAAGACTAGGGGACATGCAATGAAGCTAAAATGTAACTCATTTAAGACCAATAAGAGAAAATATTTTTCACTCAATGAGTAATAAAACTCTGGAATTTGTTATCAGAGGATGTAGTAAAAGTGTAGCTGGATTTAAAAAAGGTTTGGACAAGTTCCTGGAGAAAAGGTCCATAAACCATTTTTAAAGAGGACCAAGGAAATCTACTGCTTACCCCGGGATAATTCTTGTGGAACCTATGTACCTTTTTTGGAAACCTGCCACAAACAGTAGTTTTAACCTGGATTGGTCACTGTTGGAAACAGGATACTGGACTTGATAGACCTTGGTCTGATCCAGTATGGCATTTCTTATGTTCTTATGACAATAATCAGTTTCCACTTGCCAGATTTTAGACCTTGAATGGGCAAACTATGGCTGAGGGAACTTTTATTCAACCCACTTCTTCCTTTTATAAAAATGCCACTCTTTTGCTGTTTACAAGCCCATCAATGCTGTAATACTGAACACGTGCCTGTTAATGTCATTATCAAAGGGCTGAGGTGATATATATCTCTGCATTTGACAAGCAGGACATTTGGTCTCCTGTAATCCCACAACATGGTAACAGCCACAAAACCTAGCCCTTTCTGTGGAATTGATCATTGGCCACATATATGTTGTGGGAGACCAGGGATCTGAGTCGGGTCAGGGAGACAGAAAATTCCAGCAATGGCAGTGGCAGCCCTTCCCCCATCCTCAATGAGCAGCAGAAGGAGATGAAGAAGAGCAGCAGTGCTTCAAGCCACTTCAGGCCCAGCTGAAGTATTAGAACTGCATGTTACATCTCTCACCCCATTCCTTCTCCATTATCCCCCAGGATTCCCTGCCACCTGCACCCCACAGCTCCCATCCCCAGCCTTCCACTTCTCCAGTTCTCTCTCTATCATAAGAGGTCCTTTCCTTCTCTCTGGTCCTCTCACCTTCTACATCCATCCTTAACCTGACTATCTTTTCTAAGTTCAAATACAGGACACTCAAAGCCAGGGGGTTCAAAGTTAAGGAAAATAAAAAATATATTTATAATTACAATTTTAATTTTAACCCCAAATTTTAATCAGTAGGCTAGGTTTATAACTTTACTTACAAATGTGCCAGTCTGGCCTAGTTGTTGTACTGCTCTACAGAGTGAACTTTCTTCAAAATAGAAACATTTCTATTAAGATAATTAAAAAGTTCTGGGCAACTCAACTCAAAATTATACTTTACAATCATTAGACATTTGAGAGACTCTACATACAGTTGTTTTTTTTTCTGTAGACCGCACTTTGTTCATGATTGAAAGCACCTTTCAGTTGGAGCTTTCGAACTCAGCAAACATAAAAAAAATTCAACCAATTTGCATAAATATTTATATAGTACCTCATTTCTTTTGAGGTGTCCAAACAAATTCTTCCATTTTTCATCAACCGTGGTGTCCGGTTTTTTTCATTCTTGAACTTTTTCTTCAGAAACAAATGACTTAGGACAAGAGAACTCATCAAACAGTTCAGTATCATTTATTGACTCTAGGCCGGGTCTTGTAGACAAAAATTATTCTAAAGACAACTCTAGCTCACACCACTCCGGTTGATTTTGGAGTGTCCACTGTTGTTTCCCAATTTCCTGGAAGTGAGTAGTCTACTGATCCGAGTAATCAATACAAGTCATGTAGAAAGATGACACAGATTGCTCGAAATCTGCTTCATCATTGCTGCCGTCATCTTCAAGATCTTTTATCTTCTTTCTGACTGTCAGAAGCAAAAACACTTCCTTCTTCCTAGTTACTAACTTGTTTCTAAGGTCACTGATTACTCTAGCCACCTCCATTACACTGGTCAACAAATTTTTACAAAAGTCATGTTACTGAAATAAAAATAGTCATTTCTTATCAATTTTTATATGCTGAATACGAATATGACAGTGAAATTGCAAAGTTGGCTCTAGTTTTTTGTAATCTACAAGAATTAATGTTTACATCATGAAATGCATGTCAATAGTAAATATAATAGGCCTTCGGTTAATACCTGTAAAAAACCAAGTCATAGACTACTTCAATTTTTTCGCCTTTCTCTTGTACAGCTGTTCGGGAGCTTCTCTGGGGAGTGTCCGTGTCCAGCAGTAGTCAGCCAGCATTGTAGTGGACCATTTTCCCTGGTATCTTTGCTCCATTGTTGCGATACCCTGGTGAGAACGTTCGCCCTGTTCATCACTAACCATACCACAGTTGTCAGGAAAGAAATCGAGATGTGAATCAAGGAAATGGATCTTTAGAGACATATTGCAGCCAAGTTTCTGATACTGCATCAGCATGTCTTCTACTAGTTCCTTATAGTTTTCTGTCCTAACATTCCCGAGAAAGTTTGTTGACACTAGGCGAAAAGCATTCCATGCTTGTTTCGCATCACCCTGCAGCAAATTGTTAAACCGGTCATCTTTGAAGAGCTCTCTAATCTGAGGACACACAAAATCTCCCTCTTTAATCTTTGCTTCGCTGAGTCAAGGGAATTTTTCATGCAGGTATCGGAAAGCTGGCAAAGTACGGTCCATGGCTTTCAAGAAGTTTTTCATCAAACCTAGTTTGGTGTGAAGGGGTGGTAGCAAGATTTTGTGAGCTTCAACCAGAGCTGGGTGCTGGGTATTCTTCTCTCCAACTGTTACATTTTGTCTGCGATTCAATTCCTTCCACAAGTAGTGCCAATCCCTTGTTCGGCTATCCCACTCACATAAGAAACACATGCATTTATATATCCTTGCTGCAGTCCCATTAAAAGGGCAACTACCTTCAAGTCACCACAGAGGTGCCAGCTGTACTTGTTATAGTTAATGGAAGTCAGTAGATGCTTTAAGTTATCGTATGTCTCTTTCATGTGGACGGCATGCGCCACTGGAATAGATGGAAGACGGTTTCCATTGTTCAAAAGCACAGCCTTCAGACTCGGTTTCGAAGAGTCTATAAATAGTCTCCAGTCTTGTGGGTCATGAGTGATTTTTAAGGCATTCATGAGGCTTTCAGTATCGGAACAGAATACCAGATTACTTTCCTTTCTGAAGAAAGGCTCCAACTGCTGGTGGCGCTTTCGATATGAAGTAATGTTGACATCTTCTTCTAAAAGATTCCATTGTTGGAGTCTTGATCCTAGCAATTCTGCCTTGTTCTTGGATAAGTCCAAATCACAAACCAGGTCATTTAGTTCTTCCTGTGTTATTCTGTGTGGAGCTGATATGCATCCCAGTGAAAATCTGGGTCACTGCATGCTGATGGACCAGGAGAAGAGCAGGTCGGCTCACCCTTGTCCTCATCAGATGAATCAAGAGAATATTCTGATGGAGGTTCTGGATTAGGAAGTCCCTCACCATGTGGAACTGGTCTCAATGCAGACGGAATGTTTGGGTAGTCTATGCTCGACTTCTTTTGCTTCGTTATTCCGCTGAAAAGAGGAGGAACCAAGCAGAAGTAACAGTCATTTATGTGGTTGCTTGGCTCTCTCCACACCATGAGGACAGCAAACGGCATTGATGGTCTTTTGCTATTCAACCACTGTGAAAGCTGCGTTGTACATGTAGCGCAGCATATATGCGGGGGGCCCAAGGCTTGTCTTGGTCACCAATCTTGCATCCGAAGTAAAGATGATATGCCTTCTTCAGTTGAGAAGTGATACTTTTCTTCTGGTTGGCAAATGTCACTTCCCCACAAAAGTAGCAGAAATTGTCAATGGTATTAATGCACTTTCGCGGCATTACTGTTCTGTATTGTACCTAAATGGCTAAAATTATATGACTAATAAAAGTTACATGTAACAGTAGCTTAAACTGTCTCACACACAGTCTGAAATATTTTAAATGCTCAACCTTTCCAACTGTGTATAGTACACTGCTGACATCAGATGGCTTCAGCAGCCGTCTGGCAGTAGTATTGCATTGCATCAGAAAATGATGAAATCAACTCTGGATGATGTGTGCATGCTGCTATTATGCAATGTGATGCAATATTACATCATTCAAGGCTTATTTGGGATGTTGTTGATGTCCTAATGGATAAATTTACACGGTGAAACGTCAAAAATGAACTACATGCAATATCTTCAAAACGAGAGCCAATAAAATTATTTTAATGTTATATTCGTGTTCATCTCACCAAGATACTACAGATTAGGGCCTTTTAAAGTCAGCAACGATTTCAGTGTTGACCAGTGCTATTGAGATTTTTTGAGACTTATTGCCTTGGATCCTGTGATTCACTGGATTTCAGAAATTTCACTATTTTTTCAGCGCTGTCTCCATTACTTTTCCTATTACCGAGGTAAAACTTATCATCCTGTTGTTTGCCACCACTTCTCTGCTACCACTTTTGCGAAGAGGGAGCACATCATCCCTTTTCTAATCCCATAGAATCTTCTCCATCTTCAAGGATCTGTTAAACATATCCCTTAAAGGTGCTGCCAGACCCTCTCTGAGCTCTCTCAATATACTGGGATGTATCTCATCCATTCCCATGGCTTTGTTCATTTTCAGTTTTGCAAATTGTTCATAAATACCTTCTTCCATGAACGGTGTGGTACGTACTTCATTCCTATTAGTATCTTTGTCTATCATGTGTGGTCTTTCTCCAGGATTTTCTTTAGTGAACACAGAGCACAAGTATATGTTTAGCGCGTCTGCTCTTTCCTTGTCATTTTCCACAAATCTGTCTTCAGCACCTTTGAGTCTGAATATTCCACAGCTGGCTATCCTCTTCTCTCCAATATAACTAAAAAAAAGTCTTGCCACCTTTATCCACTTTTTCTTCTGTGTGTGCCTTTGCCATCCTGATTTCTCTCTTTGTCTCTTTCAGCATTATCTGATATTCTTTTCTGTGGTCCTCTTTGGGATCTGAATTTTGTGAGCGCTGCCTTTTTTGCTTTTATTTCTGCAACCACTACTTTGAAAAACCATATTAGTTTCCTTTTCCTATTGTTTTTACTGACTTCTTTACATATAGATCTGTTGCCCTTTAGCCCACTGCCTTTTACGTCCTCCCACCCTGCCAGCTCCTCCTTTGAGTACTTTCCCATTTTATTGAAGACAGGAAACCTAGGACTTTCAGTTTTCTGTGACTGCATTCTGCCTTGGCTTTTACCTCAGACCGCACTATGTGGTGGTGATCACTTGTGCCCGTGATCACTTGTGCCCAAAGTGGGCATCCACCCGGACATTAGCCACACTGTCCCCATTAGTGAATACTACAGTAGATCCAGCATCGACCTTTCCCTGGTGGGTTCCATCTCCAATTGTCTGAGCAAAGCCTCTTGCAAGGTATCCACAATCTTTCTACTTTCCAGGTTTGCAGACAGGATACTCTAATCCACATCCGGCAGATTCAAATCACACAGTATCATCACTTATTCCTTCATTACCACCTTTGCAATAACACTGATCTAGTCTTTGTCCATTTCTTCTGTGTGAGTTGGAGGTCTGTAGATTACACCAATATAGATGGTAGTGCCGCCTCCTTTTTCCAAAATGATCCAGAGTGCTTCTTCTTTTCCTCACCTCTTCTCCTTTTCTGTCCTCTCTATCCTTCCTAAATAGACTATAGTCATTTACGGTGATATCTAACTTAGAAACCCCAGAAAAATGGCAACCTAATAAAATATCTCAACTGCATATAGGTCTGGTAAAAATGGCTGTTTTCATTCATCACATCAGTATGACGTCAGACGCCATTCTGTTTAAATAAACACGGGTGGTTCTTTTCTGTTCTTTTTCATGAATGAAGTATCCCTTGTCAAATCAAGCAAACCTGAAGCAGGGCCAAAAGGATGACTGGCCCAAAACATGGCATGTCATTTGATTTTGCTCGTGGCTACAGAATATTCGATTTGGCATTTAGGATTTGGCATTTTTACCAGACAAGATAAGTTATAAGCCAACATATAGTTGTTAATTAAAATGAAAAGGAGCCTCTACTGCAGGAGGTGAGCAGTTTTCCCTGCCCCTCATTTGAATGCAGCTCCGACAAAAATTAAAATTCAAATATTATAAAATTTGGGGTTTATCCATCCAGTTATAATGCAGCATTGGGACCTATATGCAGTTGAGATATTACATTAGGTTGCCATTTTCTGTGGTTTCTAAGTTAGATAATCTAAGGTTTACCCATTTGTAGAATGGCATCTGAAATGCTTGCATACACTGATGAACAGTTGGGGCTTCTGCGACAATGGGCATCTTTTTGGAGGAGCCAGTTACTAGTGTGGGTCAGCTACCTCCGACTATTCTTGAATTAAAAGAATTGAACAAAGGCCTGATTCGGGCATAGTTGCATGATTCAGCAATGACCCACTATTTGAAATCTATGATTATTCCCTGTGGATTACGTATGCCCAGAGCACCAAGACTTTTTTTTTGGATGATACAGCATTTCTAGCAAAATGGAATGCAATCCTAAATAAATGCAGTTTTGACATCATTGCACTTTTAGTAGAGCACACAACAAAGGAAGAAGAAATAATTACAGCTCAAATGTCTGAATTAAAAACAAAGACCTTGGTGACACGTGATGAACATTCATTTCAGGCACAGTGGATTGAAACTGAGAAACAACTTACCAGTTTCCATGATCATTTACGTAGTTTAAAAATAAAAACATTCAAACGCGATAAGACTGATTATGATAACAACCAAGTCTATAAATGGATGTTCCCTTCTGAGAAAACTGTGACAAAGAAAGTTACCTTTGAGCATAGTACTGAAGATTCTACTGATACAGATGACTCTGATGAAGGCTGATAGAAGAGATCATTCAACCAATATGAACCACAACTGGATTTTCAAGGAGGCTCATGCCGTGGCAGACACCCCAGATGACCCTATCAATTAGACTGTTGGGGGGGGGGGGGGTGGTCCCAACACCAGGTCCAAGACAAAGTTTCAACAGTCGTCAACCTTTCGGGATGACTTTTAACCTCTGACCTGGAGTACATTTTGGGATTGAGGTTGTCTTTTGTTCCGGTAATAGTGTATGAACCATTTGAGGTGCGCATGGTTTTGCATAGCTTTTTTCAAAAACTCAGAAAAATGGCATATTTTTCTGATAAACCTGCAACCCATGACATTTCAGTGGTTAAAAACACTTCTAAAGGGTTACCTCCTGCTGTTACAACTTTTCAGAATTTGGTATTTTGGGGGCTGGAGGAATTGGAGGCACAGCCCAGGAGGACATTCTCAAATTTGACGAAGGGACAATTTCAAGCAATTAAAGAACTCTCTGAGTTGGATTTGGTGATCAGGAGAGCAGACAAAGGAGGAGCGGTAGTTATATTGTCACAAGAATTTTACTAAGCTGAATTATCTAATCAACTAGCTAACCACCAATATTACCGACCCCTCTTGCATGATCCGACTCCACAATTACAGGACCAATTAAAAACTATGGTAGCAAAGACAATGGATAATGGATGGATAACCAAAAAAGAATGCAATTTTCTAGTCAATCGAACCCCTAAAATCCCAGTGATATATTTGGTCCCTAAGATTCAGAAGTCATTGAATAGACCTCCAGGTTGGCCTATAGTGTCATGTAGAGGTTCTTTGTTGGAACCTTTTTTCTAAATTTTGTGATGTGTTTTAACAGCTCACAGCAGCTAAAGTTAAATCTTTTGTTTGTGACATGGGTCACTTTTTGACACAGTTACAGACTTGTGTGGACACATCTTTTTATAAATTTTTGGTGACTCTTGATGTAAAAGCGTTATACATCAACATTGATCAATCTGAGGTCATGAGCTGTCCCTAAACATATCCATTATTTCTACCAGAACACTTGCCATGACAGTTTTTGTTAGATCTATTGGAATTAGTTCTTACCAACAATTTTTTCCATTATGATGGTCAGGTTTTTTTGCAGGTTTACAGTGTAGCAATGGGAGCAACGGTGGCTCCATCCATCGCCACAATTTATAAGGCTAATTTTGAGGAGTAGTTTATTTTCCCCTCAGAAGCCTATAGCTATATAACATTTTGGCATCAATTTCTAGATGATATCTTTTTTATATGGACTGGAACACTTCCGACATTAGAATCATTTATTAGATTTTTGAATTCTGTAAAACCAAACATCCAATTTACAACACAGATAGAAGAGCATTCCATTCAGTTCTTAGACATTACATTGAAATAGTCAATGAGGGCTTTCAGACCTCATTGTACTGAAAACCAGTCAAAAAAATATATTGTTAATTTATAGGAGGTACCATCCTATTCCTTTGAAGCAAGGACTTTCCTATGGCCAGTTTTTATGCTTGCGTCCAAATTGTTCCACGATTACTGAGTTTAACAAACACGCCGCGGAACTAAGTACACAATTGTCAAGGGATATCCGACTAAAATAGTAACTCAGGCTTACAAACAGGCCAAATACACACACCAAGAATGGTTATTGGGAAACCAACCAAGACCCACTGTATCTTTGGAATCTGATGACAAAGTAATTGGGGTACTCCCTTATATGACCAGCATTCATGATGTGACTACCTTATTGCATAGGTATTGGCTGGTTTTGAGTCTCCATTCTTTTTCAATAGACAATTAATGTTGGCCTATTTAAGAGAAGCTAATCTTTGTGACAGACTTGTACACTCCGCTGCTACTAAGGATAGATCATTACGTTCTGATGACAATCCAGGCCATGCTGCTTTTATACCTTAACCATCTCAGGCCCAGTTTGGTATGATGTAAAAGGGGACAAGTAAGTCACATTGAGATGGCATACTACATGTCAGTCGTCGTTTGTGGTTTATCTCTTAAAATGTCCTTGTCAGTTATACTATGTGGGCTGCACAAGAAGATTTATTAAAACAGAACTCAGTGAACATGTTTCATGACTTTAAACCTGTACAATGTCTGTTCTGATTGTAGAACATTGCGTTGCTAAAGGGCACACTTTTGATCAATTATGGTGGCAGGTGCTTGACCATATACTCTGGACCCCCGAGGGGGTGATCAGATATATCGGTTTCAAAAGAGTGAACAAAAATGGATTTTCTGCCTCGTGACCCCTTTGGGTTTAAATGCTGAACTGCAATGGCTTAGTTTGTTATAGTGTACACACTATTGGGTTTTTTTTTTAATTCACAAGTTTTCATTCTGGGCTTTAATTCTCAAGGTCCTTCCTATTGGTGGAAGGATTCCTTGTGGCCATTGGCTGTTTTCATTCATCACGTCAGTGTGACGTCAGACGCTAAATAATCACAGGTGGTGTTTTTCTGTTTTTTCTCGTGAATGAAGTATCGCCTGTCAAATCAAGCAAACCTGAAGCAGGGTCAGAAGGGTGACTGGCCCCGAAATGTGGCACGTCGTTTGTTTTTGCTGGCAGCTACAGGATATTCAATTTGGCATTTTTACCAGACAAGATAAGCCAACATATATTAACAGTTTAGTTGTTATAAATTTAAATTAAAAGGAGCCTCTACAGCAGGAGGTGAGCAGTTTTCCCTGCCCCTCATTTGAATGTGGCTCTGACAAAAATTCAGTGTTTATCCACCCAGTTATAGTGCAGCATTGGGACCTATTTAAGGTTATATGACATTTATGGGATTCATTGAACTATGCTTCTGTAATGGTCACAGTGCTCAAGTCCAGTTCCGCCATCAGCGCTTCTAGGTCAGAAACATTGTTGACTGTGAAAATTTGTGCTCATTGTCTTCCAGCAATATTTGGTTGATTTGCTTGTACTTTGCCTGTTTTTTATTCCTGACTTCTTTTCCCCTTTGTTATTGATTTGTGAGTCATGACTCTACCTCTTTCTATTTTCAATATTACTGTGACATTTTTGCTGGAGGTGACATCCTGGCCCAGCAGCAGATGAGGTATTTAAGTGCCTCACCAGCTGCTAGTGGGGAGTGGCATCAAGTAATTTAAATAAAGACGGCAGTAAGCAGCATGGCAACACTGTTAAAAGTAGTGCTTTCTGTGCTCTCCCCTCCTATCCTAAAAATGGGGGAGGGGCAGTCCCCTCTGCTATAGGCAGCCTGCATTTTAACTTACGCCACTGGTCCTATCAGAGATCATCTATCCCTTAGTCCCCAATCCTCTCTCTATGTCATCTCCTGCCCCATCCCCGCCCTCACTCTTATTCTATGTTTCATATTGTCTATCCATAAGAACCTAAGATATGTCATAACATAAGCATAAGCTGGGTCAGACCAAGGATCCAACAAGCCCAGTATCTTGTGCTCAGCTGTGGCCAATCCAGGTCAAAAAGTATCTTATCAGGTTCCCAAAAGAAATACATATTCCATGCTGCTTATCCTAGAGGTAAGCAGTGGATTTTCCCGGTCCATTTTAATAGTGGTTTATTTACTTTTGCTCCAGGAACTCATCCAAACCTCTTATAAACCCAGCTACACTAACAGCTTTTACTACATCCTCTAATAATGAATTCCAGAGTTTGATTTCATGTTGAGTGAAGAAACATTTTCTCCAATTTATCTTAAATGTGCTCATTGTAGCTTCATTGCCTGCCCCCTAGTCTTTCTACTTTTTGAAGGGATAAACAACCGATCTATGTTTACCCGTTCCACTCCATTCTTTATTTTATAGACCTCTATCATATCTCCCCTCAGCCGTCTCCTTTCCAAGTTGAAGAGCTCTAACCTTTTAAGACTTTCCTCATAGGGGTATCCTTCCATCCCCTTTACCATTTTGGTCACTCTTCTCTGTACCTTTTCCAGTTCTGCTATATCCTTTTTAAGATATGGTGACCAGAACTGCACACAATATTCAAGATGTGGTTGACCATGGAGCAATACAGAAGCATTATAATATCTTTGGTTTTATTCTCCATTCCTTTCCTTATGGGTACAAATGGGTGGGAGTGTGTTGAGAGGGGAAGTGGGTGGGAGCGGGGGCATGTATTCATTTTAAGTTAGATTCTGGGTGGGTTCAATCTTCCTTGCAAACAGTGCCAGGGGCAGAATGCCTTCTCTTGAGATGAGTGGGGAATTTTAGTTTTGAGTTGTTGTTGGTTTATAGGGCTCCAAGGTTGCCACCATCTGGTATGGCTGATGTATTATTGCTTATAGGAAAGGTGGGCATGAATTTTAAGAATTTGTTAGCTTTGGGGGATTTTAATGTTCATTATGAAGCTTGTGTTCACTCCTTTGAGTGCTCTTTGTGACAGTATGTTGGATATGGGTTTTGTATAGTTTGTGGTTGGTGCAACCCATGTAGGGGGTCATACTTTGGATTTAGTTTTCTTAAAACAGAAGGGCGGTAAAGTGGGGTTGTCTGGACTTTGAAGGGTCCCAGTTCTTTGGTCTGACCACCTATTATTGTGTTTTTCTTTGATGTTCTCTTTTTCTTTACCCTCCACAGGATCCTATCGGCGATTATTGTGGCCTAAGACAGAGGTTTCCTCTTAGGAAGTGTTAAATGCATTGCCAGATTGGCCTGTGGGCCCAGTGGGGGTTGAGGAGCTGGTTTCATGTTGGAATTCAGATTTGCGGGAGAAGCTGGTTTCATGTTGGAATTCAGATTTGCGGGAGATGTATGAATATTTGTTGCTAGTTTGGAAAGTGAGGGTGTCTGGCAATCGTACTGTTTGTTCTCCTTAGTATGCATCTGATCTTCATTTTTTGAAGCAGGATTTTCAGTGTCTTGAATGGCGTTGGAAGAAGTCATTTGCTTGTGTTTTCTACATGGCCTGGAAACAGAAGGCAAAAACATATCATCAGGCTTTGCATGAAGCTAAGCAGGCATATTGAGGGAACTTTATAATGGCATCATTTTTTCTGACTCCCAGGCATTATATCAGGCAGCTTAGTCTTTGACTCTGGTTAAGAGTCTCCATCCTGCTGGTTCCATTTCTTGTGAGGAATTTGTCGCATATTGTCATGCTAAGATGATTGTTTTGCATCAGGATCTGGAGGTAATTCCAGTATGCTTCCAGTCAGATGTATTAGGGCTTGAGGTAGCCCAGTTCATTTTTGGAGTGGATTGGCTTTGGTATCCTTGGGCTATTTGCCTTGGACGGTGTTTTCCTCTGTCTCATCTGCTAAGGTGCATCATTACTTGGTTATGATGCATCTGACTACCTGTTGGCCTGACCCCTACCTGCCAGCTTTGGTGCAGTTGGGTAGGGAAGAACTGGAGTCTTAGCTTTGCCAAATTGTTAATGCAGCCCTCCAAGAAGGCATTTGTCCTGCAGTCTTGAAAAACGCATTCATTATCCCGGTGCCTAAAGCTTCGGCCCTAGATTTGGGCAGGCCAGAGATTTAAAGGCCCATCTCTAATCTCCCTTTTTTGGGTAAGATTATTGAGAAGACCATGGCATGTCAGCTATTATTGTTTTTGGAGGCTTGTCAGGTGTTGAACGAGAAGCAAGCGGGTTTCTGGCAGTATAATATTAATGAAACTCTCCTGGTGGCTTTAGCGGATGATGTGCATGGTCTTCTGGATAAGGGCCAGCATGGTCTTCTGTTGCTGTTGGATGTTTCTTTTGCATTTGAAAGTGTTTGTCATGATTTGCTTCTTCACAATCACAAGATATTGCTCCACTATCTTACTATAACAAAGTACTGAAAACGTTCGGGAACGGGTCTCAGACTTAGTCGGGGAAAAAGCCTAAAAGGAACTGTGCCTTTAGGACTATTGAACCCCTGTGTTGCATCAAGGACCCGATATACATCCCATCTCTAATTGCAAAAATTGTTTCCAAACAAGCTATCCAAACGCCAGAAATTCTGAAATCAAGTATATTTATAATAAAGAAAATCCAAAAATATAGCAAAATGCTTATCTGTGAACTTTGTTCTAAATTCTGTCCCAACGCAAATCAGCAGCGCCAGTGCGTTTCACCGCTGAAGCGGTTTCTTCGGGGGATTTTTAAAGAAGTTTGTACGCTTGATACTGACATGCAACTGTTTGTCCCAGTAAGCTCTAAGTAAAGAAACAAAAGGATTCTATCAGTACATCGTACCACATCAGAATTTATTAAAGTCAACGCAAGTTTCTCGTAGATATATTCCAGCAGCAAGAAAGCAAAAAACCATACCTCCAAAAATTACCCACTGAACTCGTCTTCATTCAGAAAGATGCCAACACATGTGCGATGGATAAACAGAGGCTGGCTTTTATCACCTAACCTCCCCCTGACTGTAGGACGGTAAGATGTTTCAAGGTAAAAACTTAAAGGGGCCACACTTCGTCAATCTGTGGGATTATACTAGCTTCATTAATGGAAAATTCAAACAGCATTAAAATGTCCCCAGCAACAGTCCATTATACAAATGAGAAAGTGAAGACTCATAGGAGATTATCTCCTCAGCTTGATTGACCTGTGAGTGGGAACTTTAAACACAGACGGACCAATCTATTTGGGCATTCAAGCCATCAGGATGTACAGTTTGTAAAGTATAAATCCAGCGCTGTTCACACAGAAGTAGGCTTTGATCTCTAGTTTTACCCTGAAATCCAGCCATCACTTGATCTATACAAAATACTCTAAGTTGATCAAATTGATGACCTAACTGTATACAATGCACCACTATCGGTGCTTCCATCTTCTTACACCGAAGTCGGCTTTAATGTTCATTGATCCGAATTCTGAATGGGCGTATAGTTTTGCCTATGTATAATAGTCGGCAAGGGCATCGAATTGCGTACACTATGCCACTGGACCCACATGTTGTCTGCCGCTTCAAAACATAGGTAGAATCATGATATTGAAATTCAGTCAATTCTAACGAAACCTGACAGATGTTACAGTTGCCACATATTTTATGTCCACATTGTTGAGAAATTTCTTCTACCTCCAGTGGTCTCAATGCTGTCGGACTTAAAAGTTCCTTCAAATTTTTGTGGCGTTGTCACACACAACGGATTGATTTGGCTTCTAGACCCAGAATACTGTGAAGTACATTGCTGTGACGATTCAAGATCTTCTTAAGTTTACCACTAAAAGGTGAAAACTCGGTTATCAAGTTCACTTGTGCCCCTTCAAATCTATCCTGCGGTGCATGTGATGCTAACAAAAGATCTCTATTATTAAATCGTGCCCTGGTATATGCTCGTTTAATAATTTGTCTAGGGTATCCTCGAGCTTTGAAATTGCTTTGAAGAACCTTTGACTGCTCCTTAAAAGTAGCTTCCTCAGAACAGTTACGTCGGTATCTGAGGAACTGCGAAAAAGGGAGACTGTTCTTTAATTGAATGGGATGCGCACTATGATAGTGTAACAAGGCATTTCTATCTACTTCTTTCTTGTAGATTGAAGTGGACCAATAATTTTTACTTCTTGCAACCGCAACATCTAAATATGTTATTTTATCCTTATGATAAAGATGAGTGAATTGAATATGTGAATCCTGTTGATTTAACCAGCAAAAAAATGAGACTAAAAGACTCTCTTGACCTGACCACAGCATAAAAATATCATCAATATATCGTCCCCAAAAAGGGATATGCTGTCGAAATGGAGATGATATCAACCATTTCTGTTCGAATTCGCCCATGTAGAGGTTAGCTATGGAGGGGGCACAGGTGGCCCCCATCGCTACCCCAGAGTTTTGTTGATAGATTGTTTTTTCGAAAATAAATAAATTCTCAAAAATTACTAGTCTCGCCCATTCCGCCAAAAAGTCCAGATGCAATTCTGTCAAATCCAATCTTCTCCTTAACGCCGACATTGTGCTTGAAAAAGCAGCAGTTTGAGAAATATTCGTATAAAGCGATGTAACATCTAAAGTAACTAAAAATACTTCCTCATCATTGGCTAGTTGAGAATGTTGTGCCAGTAACTGTAGAAAATGAGTTGTATCTTTTATATATGAAGGAATGGTTTTAAGCAATGGTCTTAAGAATGAATCAAGATAGGTTGATACAGGTTCCAACACTGATCCCCTGGTCGACACGATAGGGCGTCCCGGGGGATTGTCCAAACGTTTGTGAATCTTGGGTACCAAATAGAATTTGGCTAGCGACAGACTCTTCACATTGAGATATTGCCATTCTTTTTTAGAAATCAAACGGTCATGTAGAGCCTGAGTGGTTAACTCTTTAATGCGTTGCTGCAATAAAGATGTGGGATCTTGTTCCAAAATCGTATATGTATTAACATCAGACAACTGTCTATTAGCCTCCAAAAGGTATTGCTCTCGGTCCTGCACCACTATAGCCCCACCCTTATCGGCTCGTCTGATTACCAATTCTGAACGGGATAAAAGGGACTGCAGTGCTGTTCTTTTGTTCCTCGAAAGAGTATTATACACTCCTCTTCCTCCTTGTTCCAATTGTGATACATCTTTAAGCACCAGATCCCTAAAAAGAAGCAAAGATGAATGGATCGGACCCAGGGGGTTCCATGTCGATACTAGAGGTAAAGGCACACGATCTATTGAGACTGGAGCCGGCCCAATTGGAGCATTCAATGAGGAGAAATAAATCTTCAAGTTCAACTTCCGAATTAGACCCTCAAAATCTACTCTAAATTGAAACCCATCATGATAAATTCTTGGTACATAGGATAATCCTTTGTTTAAAAGTTGTAGTTGTTCCACAGTCAAAAAGTGTGATGAAATATTAATAACTAGCGAACCTGTTTCTGAGGTTCGTCCTATGTCTGAGCCTTGTGCCGTGTGGCACCTCGGCCCGATGGCTTGTTTTTTTCTTTCATATCTCTTGTCTTTTTCTTTTTGGAATCGTCGTTCCCTCGGTTAAAAAATCATCCTTTGAGCCCTTGCTGGAGTCCGAAGAATAGGAATCTCCTGACGTGTCTTCAAAGTTCACCCGCTTCCGTTGCAATTTTTCTTTTCTCTTTTGGTTCATCCACGGGTAAACATACCCCGTGGTATAATCAGCGTTGTCATGCGCCAATTTAGACAATTTGATTTTTTTTTTTTTTTAAACTTTTATTTTCATTTTGCAACAAACAAAAGAAACAACACACCAAAAGAGACAAAACAAGTATACAATAAGGAAAAGTAAACCCATTACCCCCACCCCGATGCTTCTTCTCTACCCGATTATATCAGCATGTGAGCGCTTCCAATTAACAGTGATTATACATCAAACGATCAAAAGAGTATCTACAATACAGCATGATCATGGGACAGAGATATATACAAAGTTAGACAGTCAGATGAGAGCATTTAGCAAAATGTACATAGTCATTGAGCATCTTCCATTGAGACCAATGAGAAGGAGTCTGAACGGAGGAAGCGGACAGACGAGGTATTTGTTCATATTTACTGTAAAGACAGGCATGATTCCACCATTCATTGGGGCTCAAATGGGAGCTAATTTTCCAGTATTACTTAATTAGGGAAATAGCAATGCCAAGCATAAAGTTCGAAAGGAGATAAGCCATTTTTGGGAGAGAGGGGATCCCCGCAACTGGGCGAAGTCCCACTATCCTCCAAGAAAGGGGCTCCTGAGAGTGCGAGATAGACTAAATACGACCCCAGACCCGACGCCAGTAATACTGTAGTGCGGGATATTCATGCATAACATGAGGCAATGAACCAATGGCCGCAGGACGTGTCCAGCAACCATTGCCCTGAGTAGTGTTCCATTTGTCTAATCTGTGAGAAGTGTTAAAACACCGGTGGGCTAGAAAGAAGAGGGTCTGAGTGAGTGAGGCGGATCGGGAACCCGTGTCCCTCTACTCCAGATAAGGCTCCATTGCTCCGAGGTCAAAGTCACATGCAATTCTCTCTCCCATACTTTCTGCGCTATAGGGGTATCTCTAGTTATAGCATTACATAAGGTTTAGTAAAATTGGATGCTACACCCGGTGAACTACCGAGAGATCGGAAAGTCTCCAATCAACCTTATGTAGAGAATGCCGATGGCGGGAGTACTCTAGTGCTCCGAAGGCGATGCTGAAGTTGCACTGACCAGAGTCGGGAGTCTAAAGATTGCATAAGAGTATTAAAGGCACCTAAAGTGTCTAAAAGCATTGGTGGATAGTGGGAGTCTGATGGGAGAGTCATACCAGGGAGAAAGGTAAGAGGAATCGGTTTGCAAAGGCCCGCTTCTATATCTAGCCACACAGGTCTACTCGGTACTGGATCTTCCAACCAACGAGCACCTTGTTTGAGAAGAAAAGATTGAGGGAACACTTGAGTAAAATCGCCACCAAGTATTAATGGAGCATTGGCAGAGGCCAAGGCCAACTGCGCAATACTTGCATAGTAAGCAGGGTTGTCCACATTCGGGGCATAATGCAAATACACGTGAATTCACTATCTCCAACCTCAAGGTGTACACGGGCCCATCTACCCTCCTTGTCAGCGCTAATATCAGGTACAGTAGCGTGCAAAGACTTCTTAACCAGAATGGCTATCCCGTACCATTTGGAAACGGTGGGAGAATAGGCAGCTACCATGTGAGGCTTAGCATTGAGTTTCAGTGTTTCAGCAGAGTTTAAATGCGTTTCCTGAAGAAACACTAAATCAACATGCTCATGGCTAAGATAGCTAAGGATTTTCTTTCCTTTGAGTGGACCATTAATGCCTTTGACGGTGAATGATAAGATTTTACATAAGGCCATTCAGAAAAGTTAAAAATTCTGAGCATGATAGCACACATAATTTCACTATGTCCCTCAAACTGACTGTATCTGGCTGTACACATGACATAGGAAAAATAAGCTAATATAATACAATGAAGCGCCCCACATTAACAAAGAAAACCGCAGTACGGTAGAGGAGAAGCAAAACCCCAAAATTACTGGCGACCATGTGTCTGCGGGGAGAAACCCCAGAGAAGGCCGAAATTGAAAAAACACATAACCTGTAGGACTGTGCGTGCTCCGAGTCCGACCGAGGCACACATCATGAAGGGATAGGAGACCAAAAAACAAAAGTCATATCGAGAAAGAAAGAAAGTCCAGGCTATTTCTGTGCTTGGCTATGACCGCCGCATCGGGCCCTTCAAAATGGCGGATAGAGCCGGCAAATAAGAGTCCAAGATTTGGGATTAGCGCATCTGCTCTGCTTCTTTGGAGTCTAAAAATGTTGATAGTAGATCAGGATCTTCGAACGTCCTGGTTTGGTTGTGGAGAGTCACTCGGAGCTTCGCTGGATACAACAGGCCAAAGCGAGCCTGTAGCTGTTGAAGTCGAGGGCGAAAAGCAAGGAGTTTCTTCCGACGGTCAACGGTAGGCTTTGCCAAATCAGGAAAGAAGGAGACCTTACGACCTTCAAATTCCAAATGATGATTCGCTCGGGCAGCATGTAAAATTTGTTCCACTTGTTGATATCGTAGCAAGCTAAAGACAATAGGCCGGGGGGTCGTGCGGTTGAGCGCCATGTGGGCAGGAACACGGTGTGCTCGATCGATTTCCAGTTCTCTGTGAAAAGTGATCTTTAGCAAGGAGGGAAGAGTTTTGAGCAAGAATTCTCTTATATCTCCTGCTTCCACCCCCTCCGGCATTCCGAGGAGCCTCACATTGTTGCGACGGGCTCGATTATTGCTATCTTCTAACTCCTTTTGAAGATTCTGTATCTGGCGCTCAGCCTTGTCCAGTTTGCCCAAGCGCACCTCGTGCGAGTCGAGGACCCCCGCCATGTTGTCCTGCCGTAATGAAAGACTTTCAAGTCGGTCCTGGAGCACTCCAAAGTCTTCTCGCATGGCTCGAAGCGCTTCTCCATTGGACTGCACCAATTCCTTCACGCCGCGTATTTCCTCCAAAATCTCCAGGTGCATTTCGGGGTTTTCACGAAATGGAACCATCTTCTGTGGGGAGGACACCTCTGTTTTGGAGCGTTTTCCGTGAGAAGAAGAAGGAGACCCGAAGTCCAAGCGCGCTGGTTTATGGGCCGCCATCCCCCCCGAGGTGCCCCGGTCAGCTCGGAGCGAAATAGTAAATTTGTATAGGTATTAAGTCAGGATTCTAAGTAGGCCTCTCGGGAGCTTCAACGCAAAGCGTCCTACCCGCTGGACATCAGGCTCCGCCCCCCGACAATTTGATTTTTTTAATGTCTTCCTTAACCTTCTCCAATTGTTTTTTACTCTCTTCAATATGTTTAGAGAAAACATCAGGAGCTAGTGAACTCTTCAAATCACTAATATGAACATCTACTTCCGATTTCAAAGTTGTCATTGTGGTCTTGGTCATATCTACTATGAGAACCATCAAGTCCCTCGAACATTTATTAAGAACTTGATTCCATCGATCCACAAAGGAAGTATCAGTGTTATACATTTTCGGCTCCTTGTAAATGCGAAGGCACCAAGGGATCTGTTGTCGCTTAAGATATTCTATTAAGGAAAAATGATGCAATTCCAACTTAACAAGGCATTTTTGAATTTTATAAATGGAATCCCAATCCACTTTCAAACTGCGATCCTCAATATCTCCTTCAAATGAAAACGGTGTAGTCTCCTTGCATATATCTGAAATATAATCTTCCGTGAAACTCAATGTGTTCTTCCATGACCCTTCCATTATTGTATTACACAACCAAAAATCAACGGGTTATTAGAGCAATCAAAACCACAATCACAAGATATTGCTCCACTATCTTACTATAACAAAGTACTGAAAAAGTTCGGGAACAGGTCTCAGACTTAGTCGGGGAAAAAGCCTAAAAGGAACTGTGCCTTTAGGACTATTGAACCCCTGTGTTGCATCAAGGACCCGATATACATCCCATCTCTAATTGCAAAAATTGTTTCCAAACAAGCTATCCAAACACCAGAAATTCTGAAATCAAATATATTTATAATAAAGAAAATCCAAAAATATAGCAAAATGCTTATCTGTGAACTTTGTTCTAAATTCTGTCCCAACGCAAATCAGCAGCGCCAGTGCGTTTCACCGCTGAAGCGGTTTCTTCGGGGGATTTTCAAAGAAGTTTGTACGCTTGATACTGACATGCAACTGTTTGTCCCAGTGAGCTCTAAGCAAAGAAACAAAAGGATTCTATCAGTACATCGTACCACATCAGAATTTATTAAAGTCAGCGCAAGTTTCTCGTAGATATATTCCAGCAGCAAGAAAGCAAAAAACCATACCTCCAAAAATTACCCACTGAACTCGTCTTCATTCAGAAAGATGCCAACGCATGTGCGATGGATGATTTGCTTCTTGGCTGTTTGTCGAGGATGGGTGTGGGTGGGCAGGTGCTGACTTGGTTTGGTTCTTATTTGTCAGCTAGGTCACAGGTGGTTAAGTTGGGGGAGGAGGTATCATCTTCATGTGCATTGGAACAAGGGGTATCTCAGGGTTCCATCCTCTCCCCCTAATTGTTTAATATTTTCTTGGAGCCCTTGAGTAAAGCAATGTGTTCTCCTGCTCTGCTTTGTTATGTATATACTGATGATGTATAGATCCTTATTCTGTTCTCAGGGTCTGGGGATGAGATGGGGACCTTGATTCAGGAGCATTTATCTATACTTGTGGGGTGTTTTTTGGTTCTCAAACTTAGGGGTCTGTTTACTAAAGGCCGGTGGTGTGCGGTCCGCGGTGCAGAGCGGGTGCCGTAGAAGGAGTGGGCGTTCCGTCGGGAAGCTGTGAGTGACAGATGCGCGAAGGTGCGCGGCGCCCGTGTGGTTAGTGCCCTGTGCAATTAACGAGGTTGATCTGTGCACATGGGACACACTGCTCACGGATTTGGGCTTTCCAGTATTGTGCTGCACATTGCTGACGGAAACGGTTTCCTTTCCCTTCCCAGCACCTCTAACGCGACTGTTGGACTCGCGGTATATTTCTTTGGAGATTCGGGCACGCTCCTGTGCGGCGAGTCTCCCCCCTCCCACATTCCGCCCACTGACCCCGTCTCTCCGCCCCTAGGGGGCCTTCCTCCGCCCTCATTTCTCCTTTCCACGCCTGTTTCGCACATTACCGTCCCGCAAATGTGCGCGTTGTCGGCGCACGCTTGCGGGACCCGTTAATGTGCCGCGCACTCGTACGGGGCGCTTAAGAGCACTTAAATACCTCTTTTAGAGCGCTCATGTGCGCCCCGTACAAGTGCGCCGTTTAGTAAACAGACCCCTTAGTGTCCTGAAAACTACTGTGTTATTATTGACTGGTGAGGGGACAGTAGATGCCTGCCCAGTGCAGGTTGGTTCCAGTTTGGTGCCACTTGTGTCTCATTGTCTGGACCTTGGGGGTTATCCTGGATTCGGCCCTAGGTATGGGCTTCCACATTTCCTCGGTGGTTACGACTGTGTTTCTTTTGCTGAGGCAGATTCATCAATTGTGGCCCTATTTGGCAGAAGCCTTTTGGGCTAGTTGACATGGGCATTATTAATACCGCAGCTTACTGTAATGCCCTGTTGATGGGACTACCTCAGAAGGATGTGTTCTGGTTGCAGTTACTGAAAAATATGGCATACTAAAGTTTTAGTGTTAGTGTATAAAGTGTTACACAATCAGACGCCTGGCTACCTGAGCTTTAGGTTGGAGGTTTATTTGCCGACTCATACATTGCTTTTGCAATCAGATTGCTTATTAGTGGTGCTATCTGTTCAGGTGGTCGTAAAGCTTGGTATAGGGATAGGGTGTTTTCTGTTTAAGGCCCGCTATTGTGGAATTCCTTCCCTCAGGAGCGTTGTTTATTGGATGATCTTCGATTGTTTTGAAAGGCTGTTAGAACTTTTCTTTTTAAGCAAGCTTTTGATACTGTCAGTGGAGTTTAAAGTTTTTGGTTGGGTTGTGTATCGGGGATTGGTGTTGACAATTTTTTGTTTTATGTATTATTATTATTTGTGTTTTTGTTATGTTGTACGACCATGCTAGGCAGTTTTCCGTTATGCAGTATAGAAATGTGATAAAAATATGATTCCTAGTATTCTATTTGCTTTCTTGGCCGTGACTGCACACTGGGCAGAGAGTTTCAATGTATTATCCATAATGATGCCCAAATCATTTTCCTGGGTGGTGATTCCTAATGTGGAACCTTGCATCATGTAACTGTAATTTGCTAAGTGCATAACTTCGCACTTGTCCACATTAAATTTCATCTGCCATTTGGACGCCCAGTCTTCTTATTTTTCAAGGTCTTCTTGATATGCTCTAACCCATGTCCCCCTCCTCAATTTAGCCCAGCTTGTCATCTTAATCCTCTCCCCATTCCCAACCAGCAGAAATAATAGTGCCTAACCTCCTACATTCAGCACCTTTCACGTCTCCAAAGCAGCACCTTGCTCCCTCACCTTCTTTGAATATTCTTCCCCCTCCCTCTCCACAAATCATTCTCATAAAACTAGAGCTCCAGGTGACTCTTCCTCTCTGCTGTGAGATGTCCCAAGATCCTGCAGCATAGACATCTGGGGCCTTGGCCACTGTCTCTCTAAGAAAAGCAATCCAGGCAGCAGGTGGTGGGTGAGGGAATATAGTAACATAGTAACAGAGTAAATGACAGCAGATAAAGACCAGCATGGTCCATCCAGTCTGCCCAGCAATATGGCAAGAGTAGGTGCACCTGTTGCTCTGTGCAGGCCACCCCTCCCCATGTCTTTGTTTACGGGTGGACCCACCACTCCATGTAGGACACCCCTATTTGTTGAGAAGTTAGATGGTTCAGTTTATTTTGTTTTTATCCTGTTGCTATAAAGGGATCCGCTGTGCTTGTCCCATGTTGTTTTGAATTCCATCACCGTGTTTGCCCCCACCACTTCCATCAGGAGAGCATTCCAAGCATCCACCACCCCTTCAGTGAAAAAATATTTCCTGACATTGCCTTTCAATTTTCCACCTTGCAGCTTCATGTTATGCCCTCTAGTTTTGCAGCTTCCCCGTCTTTGGAAGAGGTTTGTTTGTTCAACGTTCCTCTTGGTCTGAATCATATCTCCCCTATCCCTCCTCTCCTCCAAAGTGTACATATTTAGGTCTTCAAGTCTCTTCTCATAAGTTTTCTTACGCAGGCTCCAAATCATTTTGGTCGCCTTCCTCTGAACAGTTTCCAGTCTTTTTACATCTTTTGCAATATATGGTCTCCAAAACTGAACACAGTATTCCAAGTGAGGCCTCACCAGCGACCTGTACAGTGGCATAAGTACCTCTTCCTTTCTGCTAGTAATCCCTCTTTGTATGCAGCCCAACATCCTCCTGGCTTTTGCCACCGCCTTGTCGCACTGTTTTGCCACCTTGAGATCATCAGAGATAATCACACCAAGGTCTTTCTCCTGAACCATGCACACCAACCTCTCGCCCCTTATTGCGTACATTTCCCTTGGATTTTTGCTACCTAAGGGCATGACACTGCACTTTTCTACATTAAATTGTAATTGCCAAGCATTAGACCATTCTTCCAGCTTTTGTAGATCTTTCCTCATGTTATCCACTCCCTCAGGGGAGTCCACTCTGTTGCAAATTTTTGTGTCATCTGCAAAAAGACAGACTTTTCCATTCAGTCCTTCAGCAATATCACTCACAAATACATTGGACAGTGCCGGGCACAGGACCAAACCCTGGGGCACCCCGCTAGTCACCTTCCGAGTGAGCTCCATGTACCATCACCTTCTGTCGTCTGTAAGTCAACCAATTTCTAATCCAGTTTACCATCTTGGGACCCATCCCCAAGCTACTGCGTTTGTTGACAAGCCTCCTATGAGGAACAGTATCAAAGGCTTTGCTGAAATCCAGGTAGATGACATCCATCTAATGCCCCTATTCTAGTTCCTTGGTCACCCAGTCAAAGAACTCAATCAGATTAGTTTGGCAAGACTGTCCTTCAGTAAAACCATGTTGCCTCGGATCTTGCAGCCTGTTGGTTTTGAGAAAGTTCACTATTCGCTCTTTCAGGAGCACCTCCATTACTTTTCCCGCCACTGAGGTAAGGCTCACGGGTCTGTAGTTTGACACTTCTTCCCTGTCACCACTTTTGTGTAGAGGTACGACATCAGCCATTCTCCAGTCCTGAGGAACCTTTCCTGTTTCAAAGGATCTGTTGAATACATCCTTTAACGGCCCTGCAAGAACCTCTTTGAGCTCTTTCAGTATCCTGGGATGTATCCCATCCGGTCCTATGGCTTTGTCCACTTTCAGTTTAGCAAGTTGTTCCAACACCTCATCTTCTGTGAATCTACCTCATCTTCTGTGGTATCTACTTCATTCCCATTTTTATATTTGGGAGTCACAGCTGGTCCATCTCCAGGATTTTCTTTAGTAAAAACAGAGCAGAAGTATTTGTTTAGCAATTTCGCTTTTTCTATGTCACCTTCCATGAGTCCTTTCCCAGCACTTCTGAGTCCTGCAATTCCAACTCTGATCTTTTTCCTTTCCCGAATATACCTGAAGAAAGTTTTGTCGCCACCCTTAACATCTTTAGCCATCTTTTCCTCTGCCTTTGATTTTGCTATCCTTATTTCTCTTTTGAATTTTGCGAAAGCTGTGTTTTTTTGTCTTTATTTGAGCAGCCACTTCTTTGGAAAACAAAATAGGTTTCCTTCTCCTCTTGTTTTTATTTACTTTTTTTACATATTTATCTGTTGCCCCTTTTATTGCTACCTTTAGTTTAGCCCATTGGAATTCCACTTCCCTTATCTCCTTCCACCCTGTCATCTCCTCCTTTAGGTACTCGGCCAATTTTTTGAAGTCAGTGTCTTTGAAGTTTAGGACTTTGAGCTTGCTATGTTTGGCCTGTACCTTGGCTTTTATCTCAAACCACACCGTGTGATGATCGCTGTTGCTCACAGGGGCACTCACGCAGACATTCAACACGCTATCACCGTTGTTGAGCACTAAATCCAGCATTGAGCTTTCCCTGGTTGGTTCTATGACCATTTGTCTAAGTGATGCATCTTGGAGAGCATCTACAATTGTTTTGCTTCTTTCCAGATTTGCAGAAGGAGTAATCCAATCCACATCAGGTAGATTAAAGTCACTCAAAATGATTGCTTCCCCCTTTGTGGCTATCTTGGCAATATCTATAATCAATTTGTTATCTATCTCTTGAAGTCGGAGGACTGTAGACTACAGCAGTATGGATGACAGTGCCATCTCCTCTTTCCAACACAATCCAGAGCGCTTCTTCTTTTCCCCATGTCCCCTGCATTTCAGTAGCTTTAATATTGCTTTTGACATACAAGGCTACTCCTCTCCTTTTCCATTTTCTCTGTCTCTTCTTAATAGATTATAGCCAGCTATGGCTATATCCCAATCATGCAGTTCATTAAACCATGTTTCTGTAATGGCCACAATGTCCAAATCCATTTCCACCATTAGGGCTTCCAGGAATGGAATGAGGAACCGGAGGGGAGGAGCTGGAGCTGCCAGGCACTGTTGCTGTGTGAGAACTCTGTTTTTGATCCTCCCCATCTGTCTTCCACAATGCCAGCCAGTTGCTGTGGAGCTAGTAAGAAAGAGCTAGAACAAGAAGTAATTTCTTTATGGTGAAGCTGACATAATGTTGTCTGGTTACCTCATCGCATCCTGCCTGAACAGGGAGTGTGTATTGTACCCCTAGCATATCATCAACCAGTCACAAGACATCAGGTCCTATGCCCAGGCAGGCGATCAGAAATCCATGGCCAAACCACTGAAATGGCAAGACAATTTGTTTTATTTACATTGAAAATAAAGTAGTGTGACCTGGATTTACACAAGGATTCACACTTATTTCTCATTGCATTATTTTGCATAAGTGCTAATGCTTTGCACTATTTTTCAAGTTTATTCACTATTTTTCAGTAACAGACACTATTGAATACACAACAAAAACCTTGGTATTTTAGAGTTTTTCCTATTGTTTCATTTTTAAAACAACATAAAATAACACAAAGAATGCTGTTTCAAATGCATGCACATCCCTAATATTAAGTGCAAATAAAAACAGGGGATTTGGTGCATTGTCAAATAGGGCCAGAGGGTGGGGGTTGGACTATGCTAGTTCTGTCAGGAATGCAACACACAAGAGCTTTCCCAGGGTACACTTGTTGAGAAGTCCTGTCTTAGAACATGGAGCACATTGGCATCCCTTGGCGAGCTGCACAGGGGGTATAGTTTCAAAGAGTGCCAAGCCTTCTGCTGTTCTGTCACCCCATCGATTGGTTTTGCACCCAAGTGCAGTGACTGAAAGAATGAAGACAGCTTGCAGCCAATGGGACTGAACAGCCCCTTCCAGATATTACAGCATGGCCCTCAGCCCAAGGACATGATTTCTGAGAGGATACTGCTGAGTCACACCTCACTGGTGGAGAGCTCACTGAAAAAGATCACCAATAATCATGTTTTATTTTATGGCCCATTGAGTCCATTTCTTACCAGCTGTGTGGTATTGCAGTTTTGTAGTCTCTCCCTTTTACCAGAAAAAAACAACTGGAATCAGAATTCCATAGGCATAGTTCATGTCAGCAATTTTAGGGTTGCCAAGTGGCTCCATTTCTGCAGCTCCATTTCAAGCTGATTTACCCCACTGCATTCACAAATCTGAATGTCTAAGAAAAGCAGGACTGCAAGTCTATGCATGCAACAGAAGCAACACAAGGCAGGCTCACATTTAGCCACAAGCAACACAGACAACTATTTAGGATGCAAAATTTTGAAGGCACCAAAAATGGTTAAACAGGAACCTGGTTTTACTTGCTTTAGGACCATGCTCTATGAGCTCTGGAGGATAAACCTTCCCTACTCTCTGGTTTTGCCTATGGGCACCAACATCTTAATTCCGGCCTAACAGGAGTGGATCAGCCTGACTTGAGCACATTAAGTCAGGGTATCTCTGTACAGTTCACTCATTTGCCTGAGCAACAGCACAAAAAACTCAGAACCCAGCACAGAAGCCTCAGGACAATCGAGCCACAGTCTGCATAATCCTGAACTATTTGTCTGCAGGTTTAACATTGCTTTTGGTATTTTCCTTTAGTGACATTTTTCCCCACTCAAATCCCTACAACATATACATTCCCCAAATTATAATGAAAAAATGTTTTAATAGATCGATTATTCAAGAAATGGTGCTATACTCCACAGCAGCACTGGACCCAACATTCACAGATATGGGGAAGTAGCTGGTGCCTGTTAGTGGGATTTTACCTACATTAAAAAAATAAAGTTTTTATAAGACTGTCCACATAAATAGACTTAAGTGGCATATACTGCAATGACAGAAGGTAGATGGTGTGTTCAGAAGCCAGCACAGCTGGAGTTATGCACGTGTAACTACAGACTGGGGCCTTCTTGTTCCTTTTGTTATTTCTCCACTCTGAGTTATTGTTGTCCAGGTGTATTAGAATTTAAGGAGTAAGAAGAGCATGCAGAACCTTCCTGTGTTATATTGATTAGAGACAGAACTACTTTTTAATCTGAGTACGGCGTGAGATCTTAAGTGTATTCACACATCCAGATGAATAAGATTTAAGTTTCACTAGTTTCTAAAATGTAAATAGCCGAACTTTAAATTTAAAACCGCTGAACATATCAGCTGGAACACAATCGAGACCTTTATTCAAAACAGATGTTTTCACAGAATTCAAGTTTCTACTTCATACATTAAAAATTATGTTTTTGGATGGTTTTCTTATTGCAGCCTCTGTCCTCACTTTTCTACCCCTCCTTCTCACATGTGCTTTTGTTTCTGAGTTTTCCTTGTAATTCTCATTAACAAAAAAAATATGTACAAAACCCCCCAGCTTTCTTGATGATGAATGTCCTCTCTCACATTCCTAACCAGGGCTTCTTCATCTTCCCAATTCTTCCTCAAGATCCTGAACCAGAGGTGGGCAAAACCTTTAGATCCAAGGATTGCATTGAGATTTGAAACTGGGTTGGGGACCATTCAGCAGGGATGGGGTCCCTCTCTTGGACCATTTATGACTCCCAATACTGCTCTGGAACGAAAGGATTTGCCCATCCTTACTTTACCGCTTTTTATCCCTTCCTTCAATCCTTTGCCTCTCCCACCATTAAACTCTTATCCTGTCCTCTCTCCCCACTTGGTTGGTCCTTCTTCCCTCCTTCTCCTACACTGATGCTGCTGTTGTGGGTGGGGGCTTCCCCTGTTCTCACCCTCACCTGCTAGCTCTGTCACTGCCCTTGTAGGGAAGTGGGGGTCTCTCATGTCCTCAGTACTGCAGCTCCTTTAAGGCTGCTGGTGGGGGTGAAGGCCTGCTCTTCCTCATGGCTACTGGTATGAAGTGACTCTCTCCCCTGCTCTCTGCAGCTGCTAGATCCACTGATCCTGCTGTAATACTGTCTCGCAGCCGGCATATGTTCGGTGGTAGACTGCCACTGAGGAGGGAACACAGAGCCGACAGCCACATTCAAATGCAGGACAGGGATGGCTGCGGGAGCTGGATAGAAAGTTCCTGTGGGTCATTCTTGGCTCAAAGGCCGTAGTTTGGACACCCCTGCTCCGAGTCATCCTTTGATTTTCTTTGCCTTTTACCCAAAATCTGTTTTCTTTATAACAACTGGATACTAAACTGATTTTTTTTTTGTATGTAGGCAAAGTTGCTTTATGCTGGTCAGTCTTTGCAGATGGCGTATCTCAAATTTCTATTACAGAGGAAAACAAAGCAATTAAAGGATCTCACATCTCATCTTAAGAGTCCAAAGAACTAATTAAAGACTAAAATGTATCAGTGAAAAGGGATGCTTAGTTACACTTTGGACTAATGAATGGTCTAATGAGCATTGTTAGTAGTCAACTGCAGTTGACTCAGTCACCTCTTGTTTCCAATGGTCCCTTTGCACAGTTACATTTTAGCCTGGGTTTATGTTTATTGAAGATTTGCTATACCACTCAAGACCCAAGGGTATCTGGGCAGTTTGAATAGGCTCAGTTAAAGAGTAA
The DNA here is from genome assembly GCA_033557465.1 of Ichthyophis bannanicus. NCBI lineage: Eukaryota > Metazoa > Chordata > Amphibia > Gymnophiona > Ichthyophiidae > Ichthyophis > Ichthyophis bannanicus. The sequence continues at coordinate 733,324,196 of CM066033.1, read as the reverse complement.
ACAATGCCATAGAGAATAGGAAAAGAATGGATTTAAGCTTTAGCATCCACATTCAGTCGGTCAGAGGCTGCAAGGGAACGAACCTGGGCAGCCCAGAAAAGCTAGGCTGAAATAATATGGGTGTTAGTTTTGAAATATTTCATTTTCTCTTGACTTTTTGTTTTTTTATTCGAGTTCTTTCATCTTTGAGTCAGTTTGATTGCCTGTTTTTCCTTTAAGGAGTAAAATCAGATAATGCGGGCACTTTGAAATCTGCAACAACCTCTCACAAAAAGCAGGATTGTTTCTGACAATAGTCTGTGTATTTCTGAGCCTGAGGTCTTGTGAAATCTACTGATATTCATGTATAGAGCAAGTCCATGCCCATACTGATCCATTTCATATCTCATCGGTTTCACCAGCTCTGAAAATATCATCACTTATTTTTGCCAAATACTTTCCTTTTTTTGTATCAGGTTTGTCTTTTCCCATCTACATTGTCATTAATAAATGCAAATCACTCTATGATGCTTGCTGAAATTTCATGGATCTTCTCCATCACAGTGGAAATATTATATTTATACCATTAGGCAATACATTAAAAATACTTCTCTTACAGACAATGGCAGCTTTTTAGTTCTCTATGGTATCCGTCTTCTCAAGGAATAATTATTTATTATTAAACAGTGGCTTGATATTTTGATGCAGATGGGGAAGGGAAGCTGGACACCACAGGAGCCAGAATGCCATTATGATCTCACAATGTGTGCATGATGCCACCTCAGATGGATTGTGATGGGCTCTTTGCTCAAGTATGTAAAGGGGGAGAAAAAGAGGGTAGTTGCTTTGAAATCTTGATGAGAGCTCCATTACAGGACTGAAACATTGGTTTTCTTGACATGCTAGATTAAAGCAACATTTTTATAAAATTTGGAGAAGCCAACCTTTTCTTTCTATTTCAGGTCATAGTGGGATTTGGCTCTTATTGTGACTGTTTCCACTGACAGCAGGATTGAGGTAATAAACTACTGGATAGTAATAGATTATTATATTGTCAGATGATAACTCCATGTGGAACCCAATGACCTGCAGCCATCTGGGAGCTACAGAATACTCACATAAGGACCTCCAATCCAAAACTTCACACTACCTGTTGTTGTTGGTGTTTGTATGGGGGGGGGGGGGCAGGAGGGAAACGCATCAACTTGTTAGATAGCACAAATAAATGATCCCTTTCCTGGTTAAGATACTGAAATGTTTTCAAGACTCAAACCTGAATTACTTTTAAGGCTGATCACCTTTCATCTTAATATTTGATATCCCATCTCAGTAGGGCTAGTGCAAGGCTGTTAGATACCATAGGCAAATCTTCAGCTATGCACCCACTTGCAATTAGAATTTAGGCACCTAGGACCTGATATTTGAAAGGCATTTACATGGTTTACAGCCCAGTAAACTATGTAAATGCCTTAAACAGGGATATTCAACAGCACCTACATGGTTAGTACCATTGAATATCCTTGTCTATATCCCCTATGTGCCCTGAAGCTATTGAGTTAGAATAGAAGCATGTTGGGGGTGTTCCGGGTCAGAGCAGAAGCGGGGGAGTACTGCTAACCGGGTAGTGGCGATATCGGGCCACTCCCCAGTTAACGATCCATGGCTAAAACTAGGTCAATTTTTGGCTTGCCTAGTTTTAGCCGCAGATGCTAACTGGGTAGCGGTCCAATATCACGGCTACCCAGTTGGGCTCTGCGGTGGTTTTCTCTGGGTGTCAAAACCAGATATTCAATGCAATCGCTGCAGCACTGAATATCCAGGGTTAGAGGTGAGCGGGCAGGGGCTATGTGCTGTAGTGGCACATAGCCTGCCTACTTGAATATTGGGCTCCTAGTGTCCCCGCCAAGATAAAAACACTCAGTCATACTCATCTCAACGCTATCCCCCTCCCAGAACAAGGCTTTAAAAATGCATATATGGACATCATACTTTGAAATATTAAACTTTGTTTTATGAATGTATACACAACGAGGGAAATGAGCTTGCCATTGCCTGCTTTTCTGATTCCACAGGGATTGTTCTGCACAAACCCTTTGCACAGCAATAAGCTTGAAAGTCCATCTAACCACCACAAGACATTGGATAAGCCTCTCGGTTTTGCCCTCCTTCCTTTCCTCCCCTTCCCTTCTCAATCTGCCGGCTACAGTCATTGCAAAGATCCTTCTTGTCTGCCCACGATCCTTGCGGGCAGACAGGAAGGGTCTTTGAAATGATCACAGCTGGCAGGCAGTAGACTGCCCATGGGGATCCTATGCCCCACGGGCAGAAGAGAGACTGCGATCACAGCAAAGATCCTTCCTATCTGCCTGCGGGGATCTGATTTCCTGCGGGCAGACAGGAAGAGACTTTTCTTCTTCTGCCCACGGGGGATGGGTTCCCCATGAGCAGCCTGCTGCTTGCCACATACCACAACCTTTGGTGGGGTCAGGGCCCGTGTGGCCCACCCCTTTCCAATGTCTATGCATCTAAGCCAGGCCATCTGAAAGAAAAGAAGTCATGTCCAGGTGCAGATTTTACAAACATGGACATGCCCAATAGGGATGTCTGCAGGGGTATCTACACAGATGTCCCCAGAATAGTATTCCAAAACATAGATATCTAGGAATAATCTAAAGGTTAGAGTAGTGCGCAAAGACCAGGGAAGCCAAGGTTTAAATTCCACTGTTGCTATCACTGTGTTAGTACTCCATCATCCCCAGTACTCAGCACAATCTTCTCTACACCTTCTGGAAGTTTTCAGCCAAAATAAACACTTTCCCAATACTTATTTGTGCCTGAAGCATGTCTAAACTTAGATGTGACTCTGGACATCCAGGATGTTTCTGAGCTCAAGCAGTGATGTTCCAGGTTCCTGGGAATGCCCAAGCTACCCCCCCCCCCCCCCCGGTACAGATTTAGACATTCTCAATCTGGGGATGTCCACAGACCTAGCTTCTAAAATAGCTCTGGAGACATTTCTGTGCTTTGGATGTCTCTATGCCTGTTTTTAGACGTCCAAAGCATGAATAGGGCTTCCAAAATGACCCCCCAAGTGCACTCCTCCTCTCTAAGTTTTAAAACACAGGCTAATATTGAAATGAAGTTACACATTCACCAGCTGCCAGTGAACACATCTGTGGCTTTTCAACCCTTATTCTGAGGGTCCAATATTATCCATATAAGAAAGAGGCAGAGGGATGGCGGAAGAAAATTATCCGGCTAGCAGCAATGTTCAGTCACTATTTAGATGAGATCTGAGTAGCAGGCTTAAACTAAAGAGGTATCACCAGCACAGAGACTGTATTAGAGGGGGAGGCAATTTATAAGAAGGTTTCTAATTTAAGCAAGAAACTAAGCACCTAAAATGGACTATTTGGTCATTTCATGAATATGTTGCTGTATAAGTGCAGAAATAACCTTATAAAAAAGCATCCGGTGTAAACATCGGGAGAGTACGGGTGGCGCACAAAAGTATACATGTAGATTATATAATACCTTAATCTGCATGTATACTATGTGTAAAATATGTATGATTGTTTATACCTGCCCAGAAGCAAATGTAAGTGATCACACCTACATTCATGGTGTGCTTTCTGCCACTTCTGCTTCTATTTTATAAAGACAAGTAGCACCTAAGTATGTTCTGACTGTCTCAAACGAGATGCCCCCATATTAAACGGCCCACCACGAGGGTAGAGTGTGCCAAAGTAGTTACAGACATTTTTGTTAGTACTATCTATACAGTGCCTTTGAAAATCAGCAGTTTAAGGTGTTATGCAATTACCGGCTGCCAGTAAACATAGCCCTGCCTGCCGACCCTTAACCCCGGATATTCAAAGCCAGGGTCACATGCAGCCCCAGCCTTAAATATCGGGGGATCGCCGTAAGACACCGGAAGCCACCATAGCTAACCAGGCAGTAGAGATATTGCATGCTGCCCAGTTAGCTCCTGCGCCTTGAAGATAGGCAAGGGGTTAGCCCGTTTAGCGCTTGTTACCATCTCTGCTCCACCCCAGAATGCCCTGATGCTAACTGTATAGCATTGGGATGCATAGGGAAATTAGGAGGGGATATTCAACGGCATTAACTGTGTAAGTGCCGTTGAATATCCCCATTTAAGGCATTTACACAGTTTACTGAGCTGTAAACCTTGCCTTTCGAAAATCAGGCCCATAGAGGCTAATTCTATATAGAGCACATAAAGTTTTGCATGTGAAATGTGTATAAGTCTCTATTATGAAGGATGTATCCATGTGAATGAGCACTTAAGCACGTGTTTTGGGTGATCGCCATTCTGTAAGCAAGTCCCATCATGCGTATACTCAGTTGGGGAGTGTAAAGGCAGGGCCTACATCTAAGCATGTTGTTAAAAGCTACTGAGTCAGAGTTGACTCATGGCGACCCTTTGGATAGTTGTCCTAAAGCAGGGGTCTCAAACACGCGGCCCGCGGGCCGCATGCGGCCCGCGAGAGAAGGTTGTGCGGCCCGCGACGGAGGAAAATAAAAAAAGCCTTGCTTCTGCCGTTGCCGCCGTGGCAGCGGCAGAATCGACTGTCAATTTTTTTTTTAAAACGGGCTTCTGCTGCTCAAGCAGCAAAATCAGCTGTGCTGCGGTACCTTCCTCTCTGCCCGGAGATCCTTCATTGTGCTCCATCAGCGTGTGCTTTTCAAGCCGCGAAGAGAGTATTCCCCTCTCGCGAGGCTTGACAAGTGAATAGGCTTAAGCCGCGCGAGAGGGAAATACTCTCTTCGCGGCTTAAGAAGCACACGCTGATGAAGCACAATGAGGGATCTCCGGGCAGAGAGGAAGGGGCCGCGGGACAGCTGATTTTCTGCTGCAGCAGCAGCAGCAGCAGAAGAAGCCAGTGTTTTTTTTTATTTACCCAGGGGGGGGGGGGGTAGGACTGGAAATGGGCTATTGGCAGGGGGGGGGGTGTAGGACTGGAAATGGGCTATTGGCAGGGGGGGGGGGTGTAGGACTGGAAATGGGCTATTGGCAGGGGGGGTGTAGGACTGGAAATGGGCTATTGGCAGGGGGGGTGTAGGACTGGAAATGGGCTATTGGCAAGGGGGGGTTATGACTGGAAATGGGCTATTGGCAGGGGGGGGTGTAGGACTGGAAATGGGCTATTGGCAGGGGGGGGGGGTAGGACTGGAAATGGGCTATTGGCCGGGGGGGTTTAGGACTGTAAATGGGATATTGGGGTGGTGGGTTTATGAATGGAAATGGGCTATTGGCAGTGGGGGGTTATGAGTGGAAATGGGCTATTGGCAGGGGGGGTTATGACTGGAAATGGGCTATTGGCGGGGGGGGGGGTTATGACTGGAAATGGGCTATTGGCAGGGGGGGTATGACTGGTAATGGGCTATGGTGGGGGCTAGGACTGGAAATGGGCAGGTGGGGGTTAGGAAGGACTGGAAGTGGGCTGATGGGGGGAGTTAGGACTGGTAATGAGCTATGGAGGGGCTGACTGAAATGGGGTAATGGGGGTTAGGGCTGGAAGTGGGCTATTGGCAGGGGGGGGTTATGACTGGTAATGGGCTATGGTGGGGGCTAGGACTGGAAATGGGCAGATGGGGGTTAGGACTGGAGGTGGGCTGATTGGAAGGGGGGCTTGAACTGCAAATGGCTGATGGGGAGGGGGCTTGGAATGGAAATGGGCTGTGAGGGGAGGGAGCTAGGATTGGAAATGGGCTGATGGGGGGCTAGGATTGGAAATGGGCTGATGCAGGGACTAGAAGGGAGCGTATGCTGGGTGGGGCTGGAACTAGAAGGGAGCTGATGTTGGGGGAGGATTAGAATGGGATGGAGCTGGGAAAGTGAAATGGAGAGGGGAAAAATATTTTGTCTGGGAGAGAAGACAAATCTACAATTGGCCAGGTATTGGGAGAGTAAGTGGGGATTGAGGATGGAGGGGTAAAATTTGAGTGGATGAAATAGGAATGAGGAAAGAGAAAAAGGAGAAAGATTAGTATGTTAAAGCAGATGTAGAGAGAGAATGGAAAAAAAACTAGGAGAGAAGAAAGGGCAAATGGACAGCAGACGATGGAGAGTTAGCAGAAGACATGAAGAAACCAGAAGAAAGTGGCTGGAACAATTGCAACTGAAAAAAAATGCACAAAAGGTAGAAAAATATCTCTTTATTTTGAATTTATTAACTGGAATATGTCAGCTCTGGGAAATGTGCATCATTAATGTTTGCGCTTTGTTTAGTACAAGAGGAAATTAATTTATAGTTTTATTTCTACAGTGTTGTTGTACATTCCAAGTTTGGCTTTTGGGGTTCCCAGTTTAATTATTGTCTTCCTGTTTCTAAATCTTTTAGTCTTTCTTTATCCATGCACTCATTAAAGAGGCATGTTTACTAAAAGTTAGTGCATGGTAACATTATGCAAATATTTATGCAAATGAGGCCCCTTATGCAAATGAGGCCCCGCATCTTATGCGGCCCCCGGGTTACTTTACAAGTCCTCATTCGGCCCTCAAAGCAATTTGAGTTTGAGACCCCTGTCCTAAAGTGTGTTCGGTCTTTAGTCAGGCAGCTTATTGTTGATAAAGTGGCATCCATAGCTGCTGTCATTGTATCAATCCATCACATTGCTGGCCTTCCTCTTTTGCATTGACCTTCAACCTTGCCAAGCATGATGTCTTTTCTCATGATCTCTCTCTTCGCATAATGTGTCCAAAGTATGACAGTCAAAGCCTTGTCATCTGAGCTTCTAAGGAAAGCTTAGGTTTGATCTTCTCTAGTAGTGACTGGTTTGTTCTTCATGCAGTCCATGGTATACGCAATATTCGTCGCCAGCACCATAATTCAAAGGCATCAATTTTCTTCCTGTCTATCTTTTTCACTGTATAACTTTCACAACATCTATATGATATTATTGAAAATGCCATGGCTTGAACAAGTCGAATCTTTGTTTGGAGAGAGACATCTCTGCTCTTCAGAATCTTGTCTAGGTCCTTCATAGCCATTCTGCCAAGAGCAATGCGTCATCGGATTGCTTGTCGTTTATTGATTATTGCTCCAAGCAGGTTAAAGTTGTCAACTATTTCCATTTCTTCTCCATCAACGATGAACTTACTGATTTTTTCAGATGTCAGGAACTTTGTCTTCTTCACATTAAGGTGCAGGCCCATTTTAAGACTATGTTCCTTGATTCTGAGATGCAAATGTTTCAATTATCTTCATTTTCAGCCAGTATTGTGGTGTCATCATCACGGATGTGAGATGGATCCTTGAAAAGACAAAAGAATACCACAAGGATATCTCTACACACGTATATGATGTACTTATGTAATTCAATGTGCTGATCTAGGTGTGGGCAGTTACGCACGCTCTAGAGCAGGCATAACTGCTGTGACTATACTCGGGCACAATCATATGCTCCTTATTCTTATAACATAAAGCCCATGCATGCTTTACTTGGAGAACAAGCACCACACAGTCACGTGGCTATGCACTTTGCCTGCACACAAGATTGTAGAATTACCCTCATAATACCTTTTGAATAATGACCCAATAGATTCTATGTGATTACTCTTAGGAGTCATCAGCATCATTTAAGAAAGAGACATATGCAGAGCAAAAATAAGTGAGCATTACTCCTGCTCCCACTAGCTCTAGGGACCCCTGATAAGCCCAGGGAGGGAAATGGGGGTAGGTGGGCGAGGCCAATTCTGGTGTTGCCAAGGGATGGCTGGGTCACAGTCGTTAGTGCCAGCAGTTTTTACATCACAAGGAAGAAGATAGCTCAGGGAAGGGGAAGTATGGGGATCGGATGTGGTAGAAGGTATTGCAGGAGTGATCAAGGTGAGGGGGACACAGACAAATATAGCTAGTCCAGGGAGATGGGGGGGGGAGGGGGCGCCTCAATATTTACAGCTGCCTCCATGTCTATAATTTCTGCCAGAAATGTGGATTCCCTTTATGAAATGGGAAATCCATACTTATACTGTAGGCCCACCCAAGCCACTTCCTCTCCGTGCCTTTCAGCATATCTCCACGATTTTTAGACATGCTTAATACTATTACTACTACTCATTACTGTAGTGCTACAAGACATACATAGTGCTGTACATATACATGTAAGAGAAAATCCCTGATCAATAGAGCTTACAATCTATTCAAAACAGACAAACACAACAAACAAACATACATAACAAAAAGGGGACTAGGGCAAAACTAAGGGGAAATGCTTAAAAGGGCGGTAAACAGGAGAATAGCCAGGTCAAGATCCAAAAATCAGCCTTGAAGAGGTGGAATTTTAGCCTGGATTTGAGTAGGATCAGAGATGGAGCCTCACATATCAACTCAGATAATTTGTTCCAGGTAGCAAGATAAGTCTGGAGTTGGCAGTGGCAGAGAAGGGCACAGATGGAAGGGATTTGCCTGATGAGCAGAGTTCCCAAGGAGGGGTACAGGGAGAGATAAGAGAGGAAAGGTAATGGAGAGCAGCAAAACAAATGCACTTGTAGGTCAGTAGGAGAAGTTTGAACTGGATGCGGAAATGGATAGGGAGCCAATGAAGTGACTTCAGAAGAGGGGCTACGTAAGCATAGTGACACTGGTAGAAGCTTAGTCATGCAGCTGAGTTTTGAATTGATTGAAGGGGAGAGAGATGATTCTGGAGAAAGCCAGTGAGGAGCAGGTTGCAATAGTCTAAAAGGGAGATGACTAGAGAGTGTATAAGGGTCTTGGTAGTGTATTCAGAAAGGAACAAATTTTGCTGATGTTATAGAGAAGGCAATGATAGGTTTTAGCTATCTGTTGGATGTATGCAGAGAAAGAGAAGGATCAAAGATGACCCCAAGGGAAATAGGGAGGACAACAGTCTTATCCACAGAAGGAGACAGAGGAAAGGAGTCTAAAAAGCCCCTATTCTGATTGGCATACACACATAAAGGCCATATCTACACAAATAAATGCTGCTTTTTAGATGTGGAGATGCTTCTAAATAACTCCCAATATGTCCAGCACTATACACATAATGCTGCTGGATCTTTAAAGAACAAAAAAACATGTACATGTTCAGTGTCAGTGATGAATATTAAAGTAGTTTTGAATTTTGAGCTCAATACATATATCCTACAGAAGAGGATCAACAGAGTTGATATAATAGGTTCTGGAACTAGGGGTCCTAATATGAAGCTCTAGGACAGGGGTGACCAACTCCAGTCCTGGTGCACCACAATCCAGCCTAATGAATACTCATGATATATTTTTGCATGCAATGGGAGGCGAGGATGCAAATATACATTATGAATATTCATTAGGGACATCCTGAAACCAGGCTGGATTGTGGTGCACCAAAACTGGAGTTGGCCACCCCTGCTCTAGCAGAACACACTCAAGAATCTCATAAAATATTTTTTTTCACAGAAAGAATGAATATCTGGAATACACACGTGGAGGAAGTGGTAGAGATAAAACACGGCAAGGAATTCGAGAAAGTGTGGTAAAAACACAGAGGATCTCTGGTAGCAAGAGAACAGAATGACTAGGGTAACCTGCATAGAATAGCCAATACAGCAAAACAGCCAAAACAGCAGTGACATTTAAGAAGATATATGAGAAGGTTTTGGGGGTAACCTGCTTGGAAAGCGTAGTTACTCACCTGTAACAGGTGTTCTCCAGGGACAGCAAGAATCAATCCTCACATATGCGTGACATTGGCACCGACGGAGCCTGTGCGGAGCATTTCCCCAGCTTTCAAAGAAAGCCATTGGGAATGCTACCACGCATGCATGATCCCCTTCCTGCCCAAGGATGCCATCTTGCTCAGTCATATGACATAGCTTAGGCAAAAGTGAAATAAGGAAAATAAGGTAAAGGAGGCAACTCCTAGGGGAGGAGGGAGGGTTGTGAGGACCGATTCCTGCTGATCCTGGAGAACACCTGTTACAGGTGAGTAACTATGCTTTCTCCAGAACAAGGAGGAAGTCGGTTCTCACATATGGGACTCCCTAGCTCCAGGCTGCTGGGGACCGAATCATGACAACACCAACGGCTACCAACAGGGAGGCCGAGAGTTGCAGAGGGTGAGTCCCTACCAAGATACTCTGCAGATCCCAGCGTCCAGCATCACCATCACTCCGGTAGCCTGAACACAGAAGGGTCAGAGGACAGGAGTTGCCTATACACCGAGAATGCTTCAGATTACTGCCTGGCCAAAGGCACTGTTCCTGCGGGACAGGATGCGCTTGGTCATAGGTAGCCCCAGCCTGCTGGGGTCATAAAAGACAGAGAGTTGGAGAGTCTTGCGGTGGGCCTGGGTCCTCTGTAGATAGGAGGACAGGACCCTCTTACAATCCAACATGTGCAGAACTGACTCTGCCTTACTGGCATGAGGCCATGGAAAGAAGTTGGGAAGGACCACCTCCTGATTGAGGTGGAAAGCCAACATCACCTCTGGGAGGAACTTGGGGTGCATGCGAAGCATGACCCTGTTCGTATAGAATCTGGTATAAGGTGGATCCACCACCAGGGTCTGTAGCTCACTCACTCTCCAGGCGGATGTCAAGGCCACCTTCCAAGAGAGATATCTCAGGTGGCAAGTCGCCAAGAGCTCAAATAGCAGTCTGGTGAGCTATGAAAGCACCACATTGAGATCTCACTCTGGTGAGGGGGGACGGAGGGAGGACTTCAATAGCAGAAGGCCTCTGAGGAATCTGAAGACCAATGGCTGGCTTGAGAGGGGTCTCCCCTCCACAGGGTGATGGCTAGCTGCTATGGCGCCGAGATACACCGACCAAATTAGATTTCAACCCTGAGTGGGAGATATGCAGCAGGTACTGCAGTATGAGCTGCAAATGGCAGGAGAAGGTATTCTCCTTCCCACTCTGCACACCATAGAGAGAATATCCTCCACTTGAAGGCATATGCTGTCCTGGTGGAGGGTTTCCAAGAGGCCAGGAGTATCTCTTGCACCTCGTCTGTGATGCTGAAGCCAGTGCTGCCCTTTCAGCATCCATGCAGTTAATGTCAGGGATGCCAGGTTGGGGTGGAGAAGAGAGCCCCCCTCCTGTGAAAGGAGATTCGGTTGATGGCCCAGTGCTACCGGGGGAGCCACTGACAGGGAGAGTGGAACCAGGACAGTCTGGGCCACCTGGGAGCAACCAGAATTACTACGGCATGGTCAATCTGGATCTTGAAAAGGCATTTGGCAATTAGAAGTGTCGGTGGAAAAGCATAAAGCAGGCCCCTTGACCATGAGATGAGGAAGGCATCCGCTATCACCCTTCTGTGGTGTGACTGGGAGCGAGCAGAATCTGGGCAGCTATGCATTGTCCGGTGAAGCAAATAGGTCCAGCCAGGGCCTGCCCCAGAGTCGGAAGAGCCTCTGCGCCACCCAGGGATCCAGACGCCATTTGTGTGGGTGAAGGAGCCTGCTGAGCTTGTCTGTCAGGAGGTTGTCCTGGCCTGACATGGCACACACACCGCTCTCAGGGGCATGCTGTTGCACACTGTGAAGGAGTGGAGGGCTACCGCCTCCCGACAAAGGGAGTAGGAACCCGTGCCTCCATGCCTGTTGACATAGAACATGGCAACCTGATTGTCCGTTTGTATGATGACGGAGAGGTTGCTCAGGAGGTAGCAGAAGTCCTGTAGGGTCAGGAAGATGGCCCGGAGCTCGAGGAAGTTGATCTGCAACAGAGAGTCATTTGGGGACCAGTTGCCCTGAGTGCAATGACCCTCGCAATGTGCGCTCCAGCCCACCAGGGAGGCATCTGTTGTCAGAACCTTTTGTGGTGCTGGTGTTTGGAAAGGCATCCCCGCCCTGAGATGTTGCAGGGACTGCCACCAGTTGAGGGAGGCCGCCAGTCAGTGGGTGACCCTTACCCTGTCCCTCAGCCTGCCTGAGGCCTGTGTCCATTGGGATCTGAGGCACCACCGGGTTGTTCGCATGTGCAGGCGAGCCAAGGGTGTGACATTTATTTTATTTATTTACATTCTCTTATATACCGCGCTATTCTGCATCAGTGCGGTTTACATTGAACAAACTGAAATCACATTGAACAGGGCATTATAACTTGGAGATAACTATTTTACAGGGAACATGGGCTATGGAGGGTTAAGTGGCTTGCCCAAGACCACAAGGAGCACCTGTGGGACTAGAAACCCCAGTCCTTCCGGCCCAAGGTTGCTGTCCTCTAGTGGTATTTGAACCCCCGACCTTCCGGCCTGAAGTACCTTGCCCCAACCATTAGGCCACTCCTCCACATGAATCGTTGAGGTGGCCTAACAAGTGGAGGAGCAGGCGGGCTGACACCGACCTGCAGTTTTGAACCTCCTCCACTAACTGCATCAGGCGTCAGACCTTGACCTGCAGAGTGTCCAGCTGGGCTCCTATGAACCGAGGAAAAGCTGGATTTGGGGTAATTGATGACAAATCCCAGATTCTGTAGGGTGCGGATTGTAAGCCTTGTGGCTTGGCTGGTCTCGACAGCCATGCTGCCTCTGATGAGCCAGTTGTCCAGGTTGGGGAAGACGTGGGCCCCCTGGAGGCGCACATGGGCAGCCATGACCTCCAGGCACTTCATGAAGACCCTTGAAGAAGAAGCGAGACTGAATGGTAGTACCCTGTACTGGTAATGCTGCCCTCCCACCATGAATCTCAAGTACTGCCTGTGGGAGGGATGGACCAGGATGTGGGTGTATGCGTCCTTGAGGTCCAAGGAGCAGAGCCATTCTCCCTGGCGGAGGTAGGGCAACAGCACCCCAAGGGAGAGCATCTTGAACTTCTCCTTCACCAGGATCTTGTTCAAGTTGCACAGGTCCAGGATGGGCCAGAGGCCACCCGTCCTTTTTGGGACAAGGAAATACCTTGAGTAGAACCCCTTTGCCCAGAGGTGTTGGGGTACAGGCTCAACTGCCCTGTCTCCAAGTAAGTCTGTGAGTTCTGCAATGAGCAAGGCCTGGTGGAGGAGAGGCCATGATTGTTCTCCTGGGAAGAAGTCTGGAGGGTTCTATTGTAAATGGAGGTGGTAACTCTCCCTTACCACCTGCAAGACCCACCTGTCCGTGGTGATGCTGGACAAGTTGTGGGCAAATGAGGCCAGCTGACCCTCTATGGGCTGAGGTGGGACTCCTGGGGGAGGGGAGGCCCTGCCCAGGGAGTCAAAAGCTTCCCCCTGGTTGGGTGGAAGCTGGTGTCTGTGGCTTGGGAGCCTTGGGCTTCCAGGCTCCATGCCCCTAGCCTTTAGGCTGTGAACCTGGTGCTGCTGTCCCGAATAAGGCTGGTAGGGCCCAGCCTGGTGATAGCCCTTTTATCTTGGGAAAAAGGGCTTTTTTTCTTGGGAAAAAGGGCTTTTTCCCTGAGGATTTTTTCTTGGGAAGGGTAGAGGTCTTCATGAACAGCCTTTGCCGGGTCATTACCTCGGCCTCTATTTCAGCCACCTTGTCAGACATTGGCTTCCCGAACAAGTTCTCACCATTTCAGGGGACATCCAGCAGCTTTTCTTGCACCCACTGCTTGAGATCCAAGGTTTGTAACCATGCCTGGCACCAATGCCGGCGGCTGCCACCCTGGCTGCAGACTCAAACCTGTCATAGGCAGCCCTAGAGAGGAATATGGAACAGTCACGGATGCCCACCGCTAGGGACTGGAACCTCTGCAGGGGTTCCCCGGTAAGGCTCATCGAGAACCCCAAGAGCTCCTGGATCAGGCTTTTCAGATACATCCCCATGTACAGTTCATACGCCTGTATCTGGCATCCGAGCATGGCGCCCTGATAACACTTGCGGCCCAGGGCGTTGAGAACCCGGGTCTCCCTGATGGTTTATTGACTCTTCAGTTTTTGCATCGAGAACTCCACCACCATGGAGTTGTGAGGGAGTTGTTGCTTATGGAACCTGGGGTCCTTCTGGATACAGTAGATAGTTTCCAGGCACCGACTGACCACCGGCACCAAGGCTGGGGTCTCCAACATTTTGAGGAGTAGCCTTTTGAGGATGGGTGGAACTGGCACTGTGATAGTCTCTTTGGGAGGGGACTCATATTGTAGGATCTTGAGTTCCTCGGTGTGCGGCTCCTCCTCCGACTCAGTCTGGACTGAAAGAGCCTGGGCCATGTCACGAACAAAGTCATGAAAGGCTATGTTCTCAAGCGGGGAGTGGCGCCGAGGCTCCGGGGGAGATGGCTTGGAGGGGACATCCCTGTGTCGGGAGGTCTCCAGAGAGGCCTCGTCCTCAGTTTCCCATTCAGATCCCGAGGGTGTCGAGGAATCGGCCTCGAGGGTAGCGCCCAGAACTGGGGTCCCCTGGAAGATCTGATGGCACTCGGTGCCCAGCTCGATGCCCAGGGACGCCACCAAGGTCAGGGGGGACCAATGTCGGGGCCGATGATGCTGGAAAACCAGACATCAACACCTGCTGCAAGGCCAGGATGGAGGAGATGCTCTTCTCCATGGCCGCCATATGGGACTTGAGGCCCGATGGCTGTGCAGTTCTCGGCATGGACACTGAGGGCCTTGGTTCTGATGCTGGCACACCGGAGAGTGCATCTTCAAGGACGACTAGCTCATGGGTCCTGGAGCGGCCTCTGCCGGTTGAGGACTCCTGTCTCTAAACTTTCCGAGAGTGCTGCTCAGAGTCGCCAGAGTTCTGCAGTGGGACTCTGCCAGGTTTCATCGAAGGCACCTCGGCAGGTTTCTGTACTTTTTTCTTTTCATTGGGAGGGTCCGGGGCTGCACTGGAGGAGGTGCCACAGCAGGACTCAGAGGACACCTGGACCTCATGGGAAGTGCCGGTTTTGGGGCTCGGTGATGGAGAAGCTGGAGCAGAGTCAGATCTCAGGAACAGCTTCCCCTGCAACTCTGAGCGCTTTTTGTTTATTTTGAGGGTCATTGCCTGGCAGCAAGCACAGGTGGATCTGTCGTGGTCCTGGTCCAGGCAGTGAAGACAGCAGTCATGAGTGTCAGTAACTGAAATAGTCTGACTGCAGCGGTCACATTTCTTGAACCCAATGGGAGTCATGGTGGGAGAACACCCAGCCAGGGTTGACGATCCCCGGGCGAAAAATGGCACGAAGGCCGATCGAGGAGGAACCTCAAGAAAAATAAGGAATGAGAACAGAGGACAGCACTGAAGGTGCCTGCTCGAGGAGGGAAGGGAACCGGTACGCAAACCAGAGAATTAGAGGGATTTCAAGAATTTTGAAAGACTTTTTCTGGGGAAGGAGAGGACAATGTCCATTGGGCTCCACGGAAAAATAGAGACCGAGCAAGATGGCACCCTTGGGCAGGAAAGGGACCAGGCATGCGTGGTAGCATTCCCAAAGGCTTTCTTTGAAAGCTAGGGAAATGCTCCGTGTGGGCTCCGTCAGCGCCGTCACCCATATGCGAGGACTGACTTCCTGCTTGTTCCTGGAGAATAGCAGTTACAGGTCTAAAAGACAGTGATACAACTGTAAAAGCTTAAGTGAGAGGCACAGGAGAAG
Organism: Ichthyophis bannanicus; assembly: GCA_033557465.1. Lineage (NCBI taxonomy): Eukaryota > Metazoa > Chordata > Amphibia > Gymnophiona > Ichthyophiidae > Ichthyophis > Ichthyophis bannanicus. The sequence continues at coordinate 733,308,737 of CM066033.1, read as the reverse complement.
GGGGAATGAGTGTTGGAGTTTTCTCTGGGCAACTTCTCCAAATGGGTATTTATATATTTATTTTCAAAAACTTGATATACACGCCTTCTGATAACATGCAAGATGAGTTACAATAAAATTTAACCTACTTAATATATACAAGAAGAACCAGTTAATTAAATGTCATACCCCCCCCCCCCGCCCCCTCTTTCCACCACTGAATAACCAAGCTTTCATTTTCTTACGAAAAGTCAAATAGGACTCTTCTTTGGAAACAAAAGAAGCCTATTCCAAAGGCAGGGACCCTAAACAGCAAAAGACCGCAAACGAGTGCATTGCAATCTAACACTAGAAGGCACCATAAGAAATGCCTGTCGAGAAGAGCGCAAACTTCTATTTGGAACATAAGCTAAATAAGATTTAACATAAGCTGAGCCATTGCAATGCAAAGCCCAATATGCTAAACATAACACTTTAAACTAAATATGAGCCACCTCAGGCAGCCAATCTGGCACTCCTTGACAATCTACTTAGGGGCCTCGAGAACAAAAACTCCATGTTCATACTCATATTCATCGATATCTCAGCGGCATTCGATACAGTACATCACACCACCCTTTTGGACCGCCTGGCCTCGCTAGGTATAACAGGGACCCCCCTGAAATGGTTCACATCATACATATCCAATAGGATGCAACAAGTGCAATTCAACAACGACAGAGCTGATGCTTTCCCCCAAACACAAGGGATCCCTCAAGGGTCTGCCCTCTCATCCCTACTGTTCAATTTGTATATAAAGCCGGTATGCAGTATTTTCCAGAAATACAACATAAATTACCACATATATGCCGACGACGTGATGTTATACACATAGCTTGACATAACACAGCCTAACTTCAGTCCACTAGAATGCCTTGACATGCTCCAATCATGGCTTCAGCAAAACAACATGTCAATAAATCACAAAAAAACAGAGGTCATGTTCATGTCCAAGAAAGCCAATTTCATCCCGCCCACCACAGTCACACTAAACAAAAACATATACGATACAAAGCCTGTAATAAAGTATCTAGGAGTCCTACTTGACAGCAACCTCAAGATGGACAAACACCTCAGAACAGTTAACCGAGCCATCTTTTACAAACTCAAAATCCTTCAACCACTCCGCAATATCCTCGAGAAATCCGACTTTAGGTCTGTTGCTCAAGCACTAATCATTCCCCACCTGGATTACAGAAATGCCATTCTACAAGGGCTTCCAAAGAGCACACTAAGCATCCTGCAAATGGCTCAGAACGTGGCTGCAAGAGTCATCATGGAAAAGAAAGTCACCAACCACATAACCCCAGTTCTAATGGATCTGCACTGGCTCCCAGTGGCCGCCCGCATCATCTACAAACTACTCATCATAACATTTAAACTCATCAATGGCATCGCACCATCCTACCTCAATAACCTAATCACTATTCAACCTAGCAACAGGAGCAGGAGAACTATGAATCTCAACATCCTATGTATCCCGACCAGCATAAGATCTGTCAAGGCCGAAACAAGCAATAGGCAGTTCACATACTCAGCGCCAATCCAATGGAACCAACTACCGCATGAATTAAGGCTCACAAACAACCTGAACGAATTTAGACGAAAACTGAAAACCTATCTGTTTCAAACCCACTACAACTTGATCTAACTGCAATACCCTACCTCAACCAGATCTCCTCTGCCGCACTCGGCAGCATATAATCTAATAGTATATAGTCATGTATAACTTGTACACCTTGGCAACTAATTCCGTACAAATTGTATATAACCATGTATAGCCTGTACACCTTGGCAACTAATTCTGTACAAATTGTATATATGGGCCCCCCCCCCCCAATCTACTGAAATCAAATGTATACCTTGATCTGTGTGCTTTAATCAAATGTGTATCGTATCCAAATGCTTGTCCCGTGTTACGTAATCATTGACTAATCAAAATGTAAAACTGAAATCTCAATGTACCGTACAATACATTATGATTCTGTAAAGTAAACCGCTACTGATCGTAGGAAGCAGCGGTATACAAGTTTTTACTAAATAAATAAATAAATAAATAAAACTGGAATGACATAGTCCTGTGCCTTCTTGAAAGTTAAAAGCTGAGCAGCCATGTTTTTCACAAGCTGCAGCTGCTTAAGTTGGTACTTCGGAAGCCCAACATAAACAGCAATACAATAATCTAACAGAGTTGTTATGAAAGAATGCAGAATGTACATAACAAGATTGTATGGCTCCAACAACTGTCACAATTGATGAAGCAATTGCAGACTAGCCAAGGAGGCCCGGACCACTGAGGAAATCTGATCATGAAAGGATAGCCCCTCCATCAAAAACTTCACCCAAATTCCATACTATCTGCTTTTAAGTCAATGGAATTCCACCAAAATCTGGCACAAAAGTCAAAGATCTATTAAGATGACTAATCCATAAACACTAAGATTTCCAAACATTTAACTTCAACTTAAGACCACAGCCAAGCTGCAGTAGCCTATAAGCAGGCTGCCAACCTAAGCAATGCTGCCCCGATTCTCCTCCACTACAACCCCCAAGTAAATATCATCTGCAGACAAATAATAAAATACACCAAACTGCTGAAAAATTTGCATCAATGGATGAATAAACAAATTTAAAAGCAGGAGAGAGAGCACAGACCCCTGAGGAAGTCCGCAGTTCAACGATTGTGAATCCAAATTCTCCCGCTCCAATTCCACATGCTGCCTAGTTTTGTGCATACCATAATAGCCATGAATCTCACCTCTAAGCTAGAATATGGGGAGTGCGATCTGCCTCTCAGATTTACTGCTAATGCTCACTGTAGTGCTTGCATGGTGTCAAAGACAGCCTACTTCTGGAGTTCATTCCATATGGGGGAATGTGTATCCTTTTGTACCAATGTGGTCAAATCGCTGCTAGGTAGACGGGACTAGTATGTTAAAAAATCCTTTATTTTGTGTGACAAATTGATCATGTCATATCTGACTATAACAAAGTGATTCACCATAAGTGGTATATAACATGTGTAGCCTCACACAGGCAATTTACATTACAGTAACGGTACAACTATAATGAAATTACCAAAAGTTAACACAATACATAATTAAAACAGTGAGGTAAACTTAGAAATAGGAAAATTTAATTATAGTAATGGTATGATACAATGTCGATAACACGTTACCCTGCAACTAAAACAGTGCTAGAATTCGAGACAGGCAGAGAGGTTAGGGAGGTAGGTTAGGGAGACGAGCGCCAAGGAAGGGATGGAGCAAAGGATCCTAAACTGCTGAAAATCTATTATTCCCAAGAGGTACATTGTCATGGGGGTAATGGGAGGCCATATCTCTTTTGCTCTCTTTCAACCCGCCCTCCTTTCTCTCTCACCATTTCATTGCTTTCTCAACCCCTCTGCTCTTGCTTAGGTTTCGCTTCACACTCTAAGGGAAACACTCCTAGTAGCAGTAATTGGCTGTTATTTTTAGTTTCTGGTACCTGTGTTTTTTCAGCATGTCCGGTCTGGAGATGATTTTTTTTTCTCAGGAGGGGTGGGGGCTACCTCTTTCTGGGAATCCCTCAGGGTGGAGTGGGCTGTAATTGTAAACAGCCCTCCTGCACTAATGCTGCAGGTTCAAACCTTAAATGGGTGAGAGGGGGCATTGCACATGAGTCAAACAGAAAGCCACCAAAAGGAAAATTTAAGTTGTGCTTAATCTGTCCAAAAACAGCACTTATGACCTATTTACTCTCAGAAAGAGTCCTAATGCTGCCAGGCAAAAATTAAAATAAAGGCATACTTAATTCTATTGTGTTTTTCCTTCGCTTTAAGATAAAGTCAACATCGAGAATGCATATTTCTTGCAGTCTTCCTGAGTGTTCGATGTATTGGTACAGGGGCAAGTGAGGAGGCTTCATGCTACAGGGTCAGCAGACTATAGAGTTCATACTCTGTTTCATGAAACCAATTTAGAGATGTAACGGTGATCATCTAGCTCCAGGTCACATGGAACTGGCAGGTCCGGTTTTCTTCACATTGAGAAACTCCCAGATGGTTGGAAAGAGGAACTGGAAGGAGGAGTTCTGCTCCTTCTGTACAAGCAGAGTGATCAGGTAGTTTCATTTTTTCAGGATAGACAAATCCAGTCTTAGGGTTACTCTCACCATTGCAGGCTTGTAGTTCCTGCTTTCCTTAGGGAAATCAAAAATATCCACTATACAACAGCAGGGACAACCCAAGAGCATCTGACACCCTAGGAGAAACTTCAGCCATGCCCCTCCCCACCTCACCATAATCCACAACTCCCCTACCCTAGCGTTCTCCAGGGACACCCCTCCGTAGTGACCAGCATCTCCCTTTCCTCACCCTACTCATCCCCATGTCCAGCATCAATCCTTCCATAGTATAGCATCTCCCCAACCTTTCCTTGCCACTGCCTCCCAGTTGTCCAGCATCTCCCCTTTTCTTCTACTCCGTGTCCAGCATCTCCCCTCTTTCCTTGCTACTACCACCTGATCTCCTACATCCATCCATCCTCCACCTGAGGTTGCTGCTGCAAAGTGCAACTGAGCACAGTGGCAAGCCTTGGAGCACCAAGTTTGCTCTTGGCCTGTTGGGCCCTACCCCCTCTGATGCAAACTTCCTGTCAGATGGAGAGGGGGGGGGGAAGAAAAAAAAACAGGCATTGAGCATATTTGGGTGCTCAAAGCTCATCCACCACACACTGACAATGGCTTTGAAGTGCTGCTGTCTTGCCAGCCATGCACTCCCTGGATTCTGCTGCCTTAGATGGATGCCTATTCCGCCAAATGGCAGAGCTGGCCTTGTAGAATAAGGCAAAATTACGACCGGATCAATCTGTCTTCAGAAAGAGCCACCAGCTAATCACCTTACCTAAACAATTTCTTCAGATGGGTTCAGCATCATTTCAGGGATATTCTTATGCTCCTCCAATAAATATTATATTAAAAAAATCAGTTTTACAAGACTATGCAATATTGAGACAGCCTGCCATCGTCACGTCTTTATAGTGCTGCATACATCTGCATCACAGAAATGATATGTAGCAGAAGTACTAAATTGCATTCAGAGACTGATAGAATAAAGTGCAGGAGGCTTAACACATGGCTTTTCGTGGATTCTATGCACAATTTTCTATGCAATCATAGCCACTCTATACAAAAGAATACTATCTGCAAAAGACTGTGCAGACATCAGTTCACTGCTCATTTGAATCTGACTGCATTAGCTGTTAAAGTCACATGCAAAAGAGTGCACACATGACCTGAAGGCCTAACACCTGGTTTTCTAACACAGAGGATTTAGTGCATGGTCTGAGGGGGAATAAAATAATCATCTCATTTTCCTGTAGCTAGAGTTAAGTTAAAGAGAAAATTCCAGGCTCAAACTGGAGTGCTACAAGATGCTCGAGGGGCTATGTTGAATGATGCTGAGAAGATCAAGAAAAGGTGGAAAGAATATACAATCACTGTACCTGCATACCCCTGTTGTCTACGGGGAAACTCTGTTACAGGTAAGCAACTACGCTTACTTCAGAGAAAAGCAATGGGAGATGCAGGCACGCTGAAAGCGAGTCCAGAGCTTGGGCAGCTCAGTCAGGTACACTTGGTTATGTCAAAGGAAGGCGATGGCCCCTGAAATCTTAGGATGGAGGAAAGTCACATTGCAAACAGGATACGGAGGAATGCCTGGCCAAAGGTGAAGCCCCTCGTGGAGGAGTAATCTAGAATGTAGTGCTTGATGAAGATATGAATGGAGAACCAGGCGTCGGCTTTGCAGATGTCTTGGGTTCAGACAGAAGAGAGGTTGGTGATGGAAGAGGCTGCAGCTTGAAGCTGGTGAGGGACAATCCACACTGGAGATGGTAGAGCAGCCTGCTCATAGCAGAAGACAATGCAGTCCACGAGCCAAGATGAAGTGGTCTGTTTGGTTGCTGGTTGTCCAGGAGTGTTGGGATTGAATGTCATGAACAGCTGAGAAGACTTGCGAAAAGGTTCCGCATGATGCTTTCCCCTGATATAAGCATTGTGGAACCTGTGTCTTTTGGGGAAACCGCTAGGTACTTGTGACCTAGATTGGCCACTGTTGGAAACAGGATACTGGGCTTGATGGACCTTGGTCTGACCCACTATGGCATATCTTATGTTCAGGTAGTAAAGAAGTACTCGTCTGCAGTCCAAAGTGTGGAATTTCTTTTCCGGAGAGCCCCCCTGTGGCATCCAGGAAGAAGGCGGGGAAGACAATAGGTTGTTGTTGTGAAAGTCGGCAAACACCTTCGGGAGAAATTTCAGGTGGGTGTGAAGGACTACTTTGTCATGGAAGAACTGTGTATATGGAGGGTAGTACACCAGTGCCTGGAGCTCACCAAGTTGTCTGGTGAAGACTTTGAGTGTATAGCATATTGCTCAAAGCTCCAGTACATTGATGTGCATGTTGTTCTCTTGAGGGGACCAAATTGCTGAGCAGAAAGGTGAAGCAGGTGGACCTCTCAGCCGTACATGGAGAATCTGTAGTCAGGATGATTTGAGGAGGTCGCGCCTGTTGGGGTACCCTAATGAGGGGCAGGTCGGAAGCGTCCACCAATGAAAACTGTCGAGCAGGGTAGTTCTCTGTGGGCCCTTCAAAGAAATCCAGGAGTGCAGAGGTTGACTCTGAGGTGCCATTACAGGGTGCACATATGCAGCCATGCAAGGGGCATTACATGTACAGCAGCGGCCATGTGACTAATTAACAGCAGCAGCAAGCAGACCAATGTCATCCAGTGTGTAGCCACAGCGATGCGGAGGGACCTTAAGGCTTGGGCCCTCAGTTCAGGAAGGAAAGCCTGGGCTTAACGAGTGTCCAGGCATGTCTCAATGAAGTCTAGGTTCTGCTGAAGAATGGGCTTGGACTTTTCAGTACTCAAGACGAAGCCAAGGATCTGCAGAGTGACTGAGGTGTTCCATATGGCTCGAGCAGTGGTGGCTTGAGTAGCACTGGAGATGAGCCAATCGTAAAACTAGAGGTAGACGCAATGGCTCCGACATCACAGATGTGCAGCTACCACTACCAGGCACTTGATCGAGAAAGGTGAAGGAATTTCCAGTAGAGGGGATGGATGGGAATATGGGTATAAGCATCCTTTAAGTCTAGAGAGGCAAGCCAATTACAATGACTAAGCAGGGGGAAGCATGGCGTTCAAAGAATGTAGCTTGAACTTTTCCCGCCTGATGAAGCGGTTCAGGTGACGGAGGTCTAGGATCGGTTGAAGGCCTCTGGATTTTTTGGGGATTAGGAAGAACTGGGAATAGAACTGGTTTGATGACTTTGTTGAGAAGGAACCGAGTTATATCCTGTGCCAGGAGGGGCATGTGATGGCCCGGGAGGCAGCGGTGTGAAAAACAGGAGCCTGTACCCCCAATGGACAATAGAGAGAACCCAGCGATCTGAGGTGATAGATTGTCATGCCTCTGCGAAGTGATGGATGCGCACCCCACTGACAGGTAGTCAGAAACCGGAGGAGGGTTTGGGTAGGGTGGTTTGAGGAAGAGATTGAGACTTCCTGTCACATTGACGAGTCCGGCGAGGGAATGTCTGACCCTGAGGCCGTGGTGGAAGCTGTTGCAGATAGGGGGGGGGGGGGGTTAGTAGCGCCACTGTGTGTAGAACTGAAAATACTGGTGGCGGTAGTCTGGCAGTGTGGCAGGAAGAGGAGGAGCCACCAACTCTGACAGTGGAGGAATGATCCTTTACCTCCAAGATGGCCTCGTGAACCTTGCACCCAAAAAGGCTGTTTAATTTATATGCAGAACAAATCACCAGAGAAGCAGGTCTGTATGAAGACAACCGAGGTATAAAGATTGGTGAAAGACTCAACAACTTTTGCTATGTTGATGACAGCACAATACTGGCTGAAAGTGAAAATGATCTGAAACATTTGTTTGCTTCTCAAAATCAAGAAACAGTCTTAACATGGGCCTACACCTTAACATGAAGCAAAGATACTGACAACTGGCAAAATCAATAAGTTCACCACTCATGGAAAAGAATTTGAAATAGTGAACAACTTTAACCTGCTTGAATCAATAATCAATAAAGAAACAGCAAGCATTCAAGAAATCAGACGACGCATTGCTCTTGGCAGAATGGCTATGAAGGACCTAGACAAGATCCTCAAGAGCAGAGATGTCTTTCATCATACAAAGATTCAACCTGTTCAAGCCATGGTATTTTCAATAACATCACATGGATGTGAAAGTTGGACAGTGAAATGGAGAGGAAGAGAATCAATGCCTTTGAATTATGGTGCTGGCAAAGATACTGTGTATGCCATGGGCTGCCCAAAGAACAAACCAGTCAGTAGTAGAGATCAAATCAAAGCTTTCTTTAGAAGCTCAGATGACAAGACTTTGACTTTCATTCTTTGGACATCATGAGAAAAGAGAGATCATTAGAGAAAGACATCATGCTTGGCAAGGTTGAAGGTCAGTGCAAAAGAGGAAGGCCAGCAATGAGATGGAACAATACCAAAACAGCAGCTACGAAGCTATTCTATCAACAATGAGCCGCATGACTGAAGACTGAACACAGTTTAGGACAACTATCCAGACGGTCATCATGAGTCAACACAGACTTGATGGCACTTAACAACAACAGCTTTAGTGAGGTTTTTATGCCAATTTTTTAATTTATGCAAGAATGAATTAATTATATCTACTTTCTTGCTTGACTGAACGGGAATGGGCAGACCAAAAAAAATGTTAGCTAGATGAGGAACTGAGTTGATTATGCTACCAAATGTGGGGTTAAGGGGGAGGTGCTGTGGATATGAAATGATTGCCAATGTCCTTGACTGCAGAAATAAATATTGATATGGTATCATATAAAAGTACAGAATATCATTATCCATTTTGGACACACTGCCATTTTGATCCATCTCTGTGGAAAATATTGATTTTGTTCCTAAGGCAGTAAAAGTGTGCATGTTCCCATGGTGACCAGCATGCTCTCATGTGTTTGTGTACATTCTTTGCATGTGACTTTTTACAGCATTGAACACAAACATTTGTTTAGGTGTGCGTTAGGAAAACTGTGCCGAGTTTCTCCCATAGTCTTTGGGATGAATACTGAAGAGACCTCTGGTGGCTGGAGCGCGTAGAGGCATGGGAGTGATAAGAACATAAGATATGCCATACTGGGTCAGACCAAGGTCCAAGCCCAGTATCCTGTTTCCAATCTAGGTCATACGTACCTAGCAGTTTCCCCAAAAGACACAGGTTCTGCAATGCTTGTACTAGGTCAAGCATTGATATCCTGGGTCCCCCTTCTTAATAATGGTTTATGGACCTTTCCTCCAGGAACTTGTCCAAACCTTTTTTAAACCCAGCTACACTAACAGCCTTTACTACATCCTCCGGTAGTAACAAATTCCAGAGTTTGAGTGAAAAAATATTTTCTTTTATTAGTCTTAAATAGTTTATCCTGTAGCTTCATTGCATGTCCCCTAGTCTTTCTATATTCTGATAACATAAACAGTCGATCTACGTTTACCCATTCCACTCCATTCATTAATTTATAGACTTCTATCATATCTCCCCTCAGCCGTCTCTTTTCCAGGTTAAAGAGCCCTAACCTATTTAGCCTTTCTTCATAGGAGTATCCTTCCATCCCCTTTACCATTTTGGTGGCTCTTCTCGGAACCTTTTCTAATAACGCTATTTCCTTTTTAAGATACGGTGACCAGAATTGCACACAATATTCAACGTGCGGTCTCACCATGGAACGGTATAGAGGGATTATAATATCTTTTGTTTTATTTTCCATTCTTTTCCTTATGATAACTAGCATTCTGTTTGCTCTCTTGGCTGCCGCTGCACACTGGGCCGAGGGTTTTAACATCTTATCCACAATGACGCCTAAATCTTTTTCCTGGGTGGTGGTTCCTAATGTGTAACCTTGCATTGTGTAACCATAGTTTGGGTTGTTCTTCCCTAGGTGCATAACTTTGCACTTGTCCACATTAAATTTCATCTTCCAATTTATCAAGCTCATCTTGCAATTTTCCACAATCCTCTTGGGTTTTAACAACTTTAAATAGTTTTGTGTCATCTGCAAATTTGATAACCTCACTCTTTATTCCACTTTCCAGATCATTTATGAATATGTCAAAAAGCAGCGGACCCAGCACAGATCCCTGGGGTACACCACTATTCACCTTTCTCCATTGGGAAAATTGGCCATTTAGCCCAACCCTCTGCTTTCTATCTTTTAACCAGTTCCTGATCCACAGTAGTACACTGCCTCCTATCCCATGACTCTTTAGTTTTGCCAAAGGTCTCTGATGAGGGACCTTGTCAAAGGCTTTCTGAAAGTCCAGATACACTATATCAACCGACTCACCTTTGTCCACCTGTTTATTCACACTTTCAAAGAAACAACAGATTAGTAAGACAAGATCTTTTTGTCTAAAGCCATGTTGGCTATCTCCCATTAGGCCATGACTATCTACATGCTGAGTAATTTTATTCTTTATGATGGTTTCTACCATTTTTCCCGGTACTGACGTGAGGCTCACCGGTCTGTAGTTTCCCGGATCACCCCTCGAACCCTTTTTAAAAATTGGTGTTACATTGGCGATCCTCCAATCTTCAGGTATTAGAGATGATTTTAATGATAATTCACAGATTACTAATAGCAGGTCTGCAATCTCATATTTCAGTTCTTTCAACACCCTTGGATGTATACCATCCGGCCCAGGTGATTTGCTACTCTTCAGTTTATCTAATAGTTGCAATACATCGTCCTGATTTATCGATATTTCTTTCAATTCTTCCACACCTTTAAATACCACTTCAGTCATGGGTAACATCCCTACATCTTCCTCAGTAAAGACTGAAACAAAGAATTCATTCAGTCTCTCCGCTATCGCCTTGTCGCCTCTTAGTGCCCCTTTAACCCCTCTATCATCTAATGGACCAACTGACTCTCTCACAGGTTTCTTGCTACGAATGTTCTTTATTTCGCGTTTTTGCTTCCGCAGCAAGCTTCTTCTCAAATTCTCTCTTTGCCTGCTTTATCAATGCCTTGCATTTGACTTGCCAGTGCTTGTGCTTTTTCCAGGTTTCGTCGTTTGGCTCTTTTTTCCATTTCCTGAAAGATGCTTTTTTTGGCAACAACAGCCTCTCTGACCTCATCTTTAAACCATGCTGGCAGTTTTTTGGACTTCCTTCCACTTTTCTTAAAGCATGGAATACAGCTGGTCTGGGCTTCCCAGATAGTATTTTTCAACAACACCCAAGCATGATGTAAGTCTTTAACCTTTGCAACTGCTCCTTTTAGTTTTTTCTTAACTATTTTTCCTCATTTTATCATAGTCTCCCTTTTTAAAGTTAAAAGGTAACACTGTGGATTTCCGTACTATCCCTCCTCCACTAATTAAATCAAAGGCGATCATGCTATGATCAGTATTGCCAAGTGGCCCCAACACCCTTATCTCTTGCACTAGATCTGGTATTCCTGTAAGGACTAGGTCTAATATGGCTTCCCCTCTGGTCGGTTCATGAACCAGCTGCTCCAAGAAGCAGTCATTTATGTTATCTAGGAACTTTATCTCCCTAGCATGTTCTGCCGTGACACTGACCCAGTCGATACCGGGGTAATTGAAATCACCCATTATTATTACTGTGCTGTAACTTTTGTTAGCTTCCTTGATTTTTTTGAGCATTTCATCATCCATTTGTTCATTCTGGCCAGGCGGTCGATAGTACACCCCCACTGGCATCACCTTCCCTTTTTACATGGAATTTCAATCCATAGAGATTCTACAGCAATTTTGTTTCCTGCAAAACTTTAATCCTTTCTGACTCAATGCCCTCTCTAACATAGAGTGCAACCCCTCCACCAATTTGATCAGCTCTATCATTACGATATAGTTTGTACCCAGGTATCACAGTGTCCCACTGGTTGTCCTCCTTCCACCATGTCTCTGATATTCCAATCATATCTAACCTCTCATTTAGTGCTATATATTCTAACTCTCCCATCTTATTTTTTAGACTTCTAGCATTTCCATACAAGCATTTTAGAGACTGTATTTTATTCATATTAATTTGGCTATTGGTAGACATGGGTAATTTGGGATCTTTAAGCTCTGTCTGCTCCATACTCGAGGGCATTTGGGCTACTTTACTCTTTTTTGGAACCTCTCTGCTTTTGGTAGTATCCTTCAAGGATACATTCTTCCGAACCATCCGCTCTTGGGCGACTGTCAGCTTTCCCCTATTATCTAGTTTAAAAGCTGCTCTATCTCCTTTTTAAAGGTTAATGCCAGCAGCCTGGTTCCATCCCGGTTAAGGTGAAGCCCATCCCTTCGGAAGAGCCCATCCTTTCCCCAGTTCCTAACAAATCCAAAACCCTCATCTCTGCACCATTGTCTCATCCACGCATTGAGACTGCAGAGCTCTGCCTGTCTTTTGGGTCCTGCGCGTGGAACAGGAAGCATTTCGGAGAACGCTACCCTGGAAGTTCTGGATTTCAACTCCTACCTAAAAGCCTAAATTTAGCCACCATAACCTCCCTACCACATTTTCCTATGTCATTGGTACCGACATGTACCAAGACAGCAGACTCCTCCCCAGCACTATCTAAGACCTTATCTAGGTGGCGCGTGAGGTCCGAGAAGAGGTGGCAACAGTAGGCAAGAAAAAGACTAAACAGATTGAGGTGGCTGTTGCTAGCACATTTTGGGGGCATTTTATGCTGCTCACAAAAATTTGCTGCCTGAGGCGACTGCCTTACCCTACCTAATGATAGAGCCTCCCCGGATTTCAAAATGATGCCTGTGACCCCTAGCTGTAATCTTCTTGTACTAACATCAGGGTTCAGGCTGCCTAAATACCCCTATTTACCAAAGTAACCCCTATGATGTTGCTTAATTAAAATAGTGTAGATTCCACTCATGGTATTTTCCATGTCAAAATCTCTTGTTTAGCTTTGAATAGCCTGCTCTTTGCTGTCCACAAGATGCTGCCTCCCCAGGCAACTGCCTAGTTTGCCTAATGGTTGGGCTGGACCTGGGATTTAACACCCCACAATCAATCTTACATGGGAATACTACTGGTCAGGGGCACAGCCATGGGTGGGCCCTTCCCAGGGTTGGTCCAAAGGTTTCTGCCATCCTAGGGCAGCCCTCCGTGCCGAGATGCTGCTGCTGCTACCACACCCCCCCCCCCTCGCATCCATCTAGCCTGCAGGGGCGAGGGGGCAGCATGGTGAACTTTCCTCTGAAGGGGCAGTGGCAGTTCAGCCGTTGCTTCAGCACTGGTGGGCTTTAAAGCACCCACACCTGTTCACGGCTTGCCACTCCTGCCCAATGTAACTTCCTTTTGGAGGGGGGCAGGAGGAGGCCATGACTGCACACATGCATGGGTATGCTCTGATGCCTACTGCAATATTTAGCGGTGGCTGAACTACCATCTAGGTGCTTCAAAGGAAGGATCGACATGCTGCCCACCTGAGTCTGCCTAGTGGAGAGGTCAGCCCTGGCCCTTACAATTCTCCTTGTTTTTCCTGATTTGCAGTCAGCATGGCACTTGCATCTTTTCATGATCTTGTGTGTCATGCAGCCCGTGGGATTTTAACATGTATGCCATGCAGGCTGAAAAGCTTGGGGAAGAAAATGCAGAGCTGCAGATGCTGCTGAATGGGGAGGAGGCTGTATAGCTATTGCCGTTCCCCCTCCAAAAAAGATCCTGGCTTACTGGCTGTGCCCCTGGTAAAAATATCATTCCCAGCCTATTAGTGACTGCCAATTTCTACAAGCGTTGCCGAGGTTAATGCATAAACAGTCGTTGTGAAAATAAGAGGAAAAGGTAAAGCAGCCAATGTCAAAAGTCGTAAGCTGGGGGGCTCGCGCCCTTCCCCTCCTAAAGCGAGGAGCAGCCAGGAGCCCACGCGAGTTCCCTTCCCCCCACCGCCTGCGTTAGGGAAGCGCGCGTGCCGGGTAAACACTAAACAGCGAGCCTCTGACTCATCTCTGCGCCTCGGGCAGGAAACACGAGGCCCCCAGGGAAAACCCAGCTCCTTCCTCGGCCCACGCATTATTAACCGAAATCTCTGCGCTATTTATAACGACGCGGTTCGGAGCCGAGCAAACAACTGGCAGGCGCCTGGGCTGCCTCCGTGGCAGGGACTCGTCAGCGCCGTGCGTGGGCTCACTCTGCTGCTGCAGCCTGTGCCGCAAGAGCCTCGACAAGATCGGTGGGAGTTCGCGAAGGGAAAAACAAACGACTCTGCACTGCAGCTCTCCCAGCGTGTGAACAAGCAGAGGAAAGAGAAGCAGCAGCAGCGTCAAAGAAGGCCTCGCACGTCACCTCCCGCTCCTCTATGCTGCTCGGAGTCGGGGGGCTGCTGCTCTTGTAGCGCCACCCGGTGGCTGGAAAGGGAGCAGCTTGACTAAGAGCTTAGGAGCTGCTTATGGGCAGTGGCCGGGTTAGGGCTAAAGGAGGTGGTGAACCAAGTGATCGCCGGCGGTCCCGGGATTTTGCTGGCGCGGGGGATAAAGATTCTGCCGGAAGATGGCTCTTTACCTTTTTAAAGTGTATGGTTTCGATATTCAATTGACAGTTTTCCCATTCAAAGCTATAGGCGGGTTATTATTACTGTATAATACGACCATTAGCATTAGTGCAGAAAGATCAAGTGGCAGAAGTCTCCAAGCAACAGATTTTGTGAGGGCCCCCAAAACAGGAAGAATCCATTTCAAAAGTTCTAGGAGAGGCTGCAAGTGGGTCCCCTGCATTGCAGGGGCTGCTGCTGCAGCAGAAATTTATGCCACTGCTTTACAATGAATAAAAATAACCATCAAAAAATAATAACGAGGCAACACTCATAAAAACATAACCGTACACCATGTGGTGCAATGAATGTAGCCAGAAAATACAGAACTATTTCCCTATTGTATTGGGTGCCTGGGCTTGATTGAAAGCAATCCCCAAGCACACCAAGCTGCCTATACATTGCTGCATCATATGAACTCCAGAAGGAAGCTTTTGTTGGCATGATGCATGGTGGGGGACAGCCAGTTCTTGCCTGCACAGAAAATTCCCTGACTGATGCCTCCAAGCAAATGAGATAGGGGGGGAAGAGGAGGAGGAAAGATCATGATGGGAAATGTACGGAGAAGAGGAGGAGGTGAGGGAGGTTCTGGGATCTTCAAGGGATACAGGCAGAAGGAGGTTCTCGGATGATAAGATACAGAGTGGGAGATGTTCTTGGAGCTTGGTTGGTGGGAATCTGGAGAAAGGAGAAGAGGTCTAGCCCTGCTCCCCTCACATCCCTCCCTCTCTCTCCACTTTTGGTCCCTATCCTCTCATTCCCCCTTCCCTCATCTATACACTTCCCTTTGTCTGGTTTTCTGTCCCCATCAAAGGTGCTCATCATACTAGGATTGCCAAGTGGGCTAGCTTTCAGCCGGCCTGACCAGTTTTTATATGGCCAGGCTGACTGCTGGCAGACCCTTAAAACTGGCAATGGAAAAGCTGGTTTGTCTGCAGCCATTATGTAATTTTTCTGTCCTTGCCTGCCTTGCAACTATCAGCTGATGTCTCTCTCTCTCTCTCTCCTTCCCCCTCAGCCCCGCAGCCGTCACCCAACGTCTCTCTCTGTGCCCCCTCCCCCCATCATCCAGATGTTTTTTCTCTCTGTCTCATTCCTGTCCCCTGCAGCCAGCACTCGATGTCTTAAGACTTATTTTGCGGCAAACAGGAAGCTACACACTGCATGGGGACGAAGTCCATGCACATGCTATACGTCAGACATGTGGCGCACGCATCCCTTTAAAGCCCTGTGCTGTGTGTAGTTTCTTGTTTGCCACAAAAGAAGTCTAAGACATTGAGTGCTGGCTATGGGGAATGGGAATGAGAGAGAGACAGACAGAAAAACCATCTGGGGGATGACTGTTGGTGGGGCAGGGCAGGGTGGGGGTTCAAGGAGAGAAAGAGAGGGAGACATTGGGTGATAGCTGCAGGTGATGGGGGAATATATGTGTGTTGAGGGACTAAGAAAGGGACTGTAGCTCAATGGAAGCAGAAGACTGCAACCTCGTGTACCCATCTTACCCTATGTGTCCTGCACAAGTTAAACCCCGTATGCTGCCATGGTAGCAGTTATTATGAGGGTGAAGCAGGAGGCGGGGTGGGGTGGAACAGGGGGGCGGGATGGGGGGTGGAGTGGCAACCCTAGCTCATACATACACCCCCATCTCCCATACAGCCCTCTTTTGTGACAGAAGAGGAAGACAGCCTGAAATGACCTGCCAAGTAAGTAGTATGGAAGTGGGAACATGCTGCCATTAAGACCTTGCCCAAATGGATCCAACCCCATCTCATATTTTCTTAGTATCTTATATATTACTGTAAAAAAGAGTGTATTTATATTTATGTATTATTGTAATAATGTGGTCTATAAATAAAATGTATTTATTTAATCATATTTTAGTGCATCCTTCAGCACAGCATTAAAGTGAGTTACAAAATAACTCAAATTCCACGAAGTTATGCATTAAAACATTTCCTCACCCTTCCCACAGATAAAATTCACTATCCTTCATTCCTTCCTGCCCTCTACTTTACCCCACTGCATTCCTCATCAGGGTTCAGCATTTCACAGGTGCCAGGTTGCCATGCCACTTAGAAGTCGTACCCCAATGCCTGGAATTTCATGCCCTCCATTTTTTCTGTTGGTCACCGTGGCCTCTGCTGCTGCCGCTACCGAAGAAAACAGGATTCTTTTATGCTCCCCACTGTGTGATTTGTCTCATTGTTTCAGCCATGCAAGGTAGGAACTTCCCATTGATTATGTGGTCTTAAGTCTTGTGAGACTTAGGGGCCGATGCAGAAAGACCAACATGCCTTTTGCGCAAAGATAACACAATTACAAGTTCCGACAGGCCAAGTGCAGAAAAGAGACTGACGTAAGCATAAACAGCAAAGGAAAAGCAAGCGCACACAGTGACACTGAGTGTATCTAAATTATAGGCAAACGAGCTGCATGTATAAAATGGCATGCTAATATTGTTTACGCCCGAAGCAGAGAAACCTGTAGAGGATTGCGCAACCAGCCAAAGTGCCAGTATCTCTACGCCTGGGTCTGAGGTGGCTTAAACATGTTACGTGTGCCCCAACAGTATTTTGATGGCATTGGGGACTTTTCCTGGGATGCACCGCGTAAGGCCAGGCGCCACCATTTTTCAAAATAGCGGTGCAGGAGCGGGAGCATGTGGGTAATGCTGACACTCCTTTCTAAAGGTACCAGGAGGTGGGGGGGGGGGGGTTCAGGGCCGCTGGGCCACCAGGGCTATTTTTACTTGGGCAGGTGGGGGGATTGGGGACGCTGGACCACCAGGAATTTGCTTTCTGTCACGAGCACCGGCCCCCCTGACAGTATTTTGATGTCATCGGGGGCTTTCCCCAATGCCTCAGTCATCTGAGGGGAAGTTTGACCCTTCATTTCAGATGATTCAGGCGTCAGGGAAAGCCCCCCTCAGAATACTGTCGGGGCGCATATGCAAATTAGCCATGCGGTGCCCCTGTTTCTCTGGGAGAGCATGCCAAACTTGCACCGACTTCTGTGTGCATGTGTTTGGCTTGCTCTTCCAGTTTAACACTGCCATTTGCGCCACAATTTAATGCGTGGCTAATTTGCATATGCACCCCTTTCTGCATGCCAGCACTGAAGTCAGGGGCTATCGATGCACTGCATAGAAGTGTACAGAGTTGTAGCTCACGACTTCAGAGCTCGCTTTCTGCATCATCCCGTTAGATTGCGAGATCAGCCGGAAGTTCTTCCACAATGTGGCTCAAACTAATTGTGAGCCATATTGCATGGTGTGAAGCATAAGAGAATGCTCTTGTCTTTGGTAGCAGCAGTGGTGACTGCTGAAAGTGGAAGCATATTGTTCTGGGAAAGATTTTGTGGGGATGTGAGTTAATATGTATGGCAAATGAGTGCAAATGAATGTGCTGCAGCCACAGTTTGATATTATATGGCAGATCCATATCTTAGGTACAGAATTACAGTATGTCCTAGATTGGCCACTGTTGGAAACAGGATACTGGGCTTGATGGACCTTGGTCTGACCCAGTATAGCATATCTTATGTTCTTAATTGACAAAGATAAAGCCTTGGTAGATAAAGTCTATATAGTTTCAAACATTGCAGCCATTCCAGATCCTGAGACTCCTTAATGGTACTGCTGGGCAGACACCTGCAAGGTGATGCCCTGTGAGCTCCAGAAGGGTATGGAGGGATGTATACTGAACGGAGGTTTGTGGAAGGGTATGGTATAGGAAGTTATGGGGAGGAGAGCCGTGCATGGTTTGTGGTATGTGTGTATGAAGAAGTGTGGCACAAAATGAGAAAATCTGGGGTGGATGCGTGAGGAACACTTAGCTCCACCTTTATTTAGTGATATGGACAGAGCACATGCAAGGACTGCTGGGATCTAGAGCTACATGAGTATCTGGAAAGGGTTGAGATTTGGTCTAGTAGAAGGTGAGACCTCCCCCAATGACACTCCTCATGCTCACTAAGGCATCTCACCCCGACCATCTTTGAGAGACCTCCCCACAAGACATTTCCTCAACCAAGACACTTCCCCATACCTCTGAGATACACCAATGACCTGTGATGAGTTATTTGGTCAGGGCCAACCCCAGAGTCAGTTCCAAGTGTTAGCACCCTAGGCAAACCTTAAGCCTTATGGCCGTACCTACCGCCCTGCTCTTTGCCACCTCTCCCCCACAGAGGCTTCTGCCCTAGATGACTGCCTTGTTTTCCTAGTGGTCGGACCGGCTCTGTAGTTGGTCAATCTGTGGTATTTTATTTATTTATTTTATTGCTTTTATATACCGCGCTCTTTAAAATCAGTGTGGTTTACAGATAACATTTTGTGCAGGAGGCCTGTTATATACTTACATTGAACGGGTGATACAACTTGGATTTCTAACTGGGGAAACTATCTACAGCTATCTACAACTATCTACAATATAAACATGAGTTGTCTGTAGTTTACAATTGCCTAGCTGGGTGTATGGTGGGTGAGGTGATCACATAGGGCTGACATTCCTCCACTGTTTTTTGGGGGAGGGTTCTATGTTCAGCAATGGCAGATGTATCTGAAGAGCACTCTGCATCACTATGCAGATGGAAGAAAGGTTAATTGTTTTGTTTGGAGAGAGCAAGAAACTGGTAATGATTGGGGTGAGGGATATAGGAGAGAGAGACTAGGATGGGGGGGTTAAGAAAGAGTAAGAGACTGGGTGAGGGTTGGGGTGGGTGGAGTATGATGCACACTGGGTGAAGGCTGGTGGAGAAATGATAAAGACTGGGTGAAATCTAGAGTGAGAGGTTATTACTTATCATTTGTATAGCCCTACAAGGCATACACAGCACTGTACAGACACAAGTAAAAGACAGTCCCTACTCATCAGAATTTACAATCTAGTCAAGATAGACAACACAACAGCTGAGAACAGGGATATATCTAGGGGAGTGGTAAGGAAACACATAGGAGATTAAGTGGGTCAGGATCCAAAAGCAGCCTCGAAGAGGTGAGTTTTCAGCTTGGATTTGTAAAGGACCAGAGATGAAGCCCGATGCACAGACTCCAGTAGTTTGTTCCAGGCATAAGAAGCAGCAAAGTGGAAGGATCAAAGTCTGGAGTTGGCAGTGGAAGAGAAGGACACAGATAGAAGCAATCTGCCAAAAGAGCAGAGTTTTCAAGGAAGGGTGTAGGAAAAGATAAGAGAGGAAAGGTAGTGAGGAGCAGCAGAATGAGTGCAATTATACGTCAGTAGGAGAAGTTTGAACTGGATATGGAAGCGGATAGGGAGCCAGTGAAGCGACTTGAGAAGAGGGATTATATTGGTGTATTGAGGATGGTGGAAGATTAGCCACGCAGCTGAGTTTGAACAGATTGAAGGGGAGAAAGTTGATTCAGAGGGAGACCAGCAGGGAGGAGATTTCAATAGTAGACGGGAGATGACTAAAGAGTGGATAAGTGTCTTAGTAGTTTATGTAGAAAGGAAGGGACAAATTTTGCCAGTGTTATAGAGAAAGAAGTAGAACACAGTGTGGCATGAAGCCTCCATTCTTGCTCGTGATGCAGGAGGAATGGTCAACAAACTAGTACTTTGCAAACAAACAGTACCACCAGGGTACTATCAAAGTAGAAAGATAGATAGGAAGCTCAGTAAAGAATGCTTTGTGAACAAGAGCGAGAACTTTAAAATGAAAATGATAGGTGAG
The DNA here is from genome assembly GCA_033557465.1 of Ichthyophis bannanicus. Taxonomy (NCBI): domain Eukaryota; kingdom Metazoa; phylum Chordata; class Amphibia; order Gymnophiona; family Ichthyophiidae; genus Ichthyophis; species Ichthyophis bannanicus. The sequence goes on along the minus strand of CM066033.1, from coordinate 733,288,423 downwards.
TGGGAGCAAGTGAAGCCTGAAGACTAACCCAGTCAAATCTGGATGCATAGGTTAAAAAATGGATTGCTGTGTTTTGTGTTAACTGAAATTACTAATGCATGAATGAGGAAATGCACAATCTCAAAAGAAACAAGTTTGATTGAATGAATCCTATGTAGAGAAAAGAAAGAAAAGCGAACAGTGGCTGTAACTTGCAGGTCGAAGGCAAGCTGTGAATCAAGAATGACACATAAAGAGATATGCAGAGGAACGTGAATCCCTAGAATCCTGGGACCAACTTTAGGAACGGGGGGGCTAAGGCTTTACTAACCCAGAGGGCCTGGGATTTTTCTGGGTTTAATTTGAGATGTTTTGTGGAAAACTAGGGGGCCACATTATCCAAACATGAATTTAAGATGGCAAGATCTGGAGACAACAAAATAGATAAGTAGTCAACCAGAAGAAAATCTTCAGCATAATAAAAGCTAGAAATACCATGAATAGTTCTGATCTGGGGCCCGGGACCAACTAGCCTTTCACTCTACCTGTCCTGTCAGAAATTGGAGTTCCTTTTCTAGAAACCTTTAATTTTTGTGTATTTTAATTTGATGTATGTAACTTACTCTGGATGCTCGCAGAGGGCAGTATATCAAGTATAATAAACCATAACCAGAAAGGGCGAAAGTAAAAGAGCAGGGAAAAGGATAGAACCTTGAGGAATCCCACAAGGGACAGTAAAAGGGGAGGGGGGAATCAAAGGAAAGAAAATGGTTAATGACATAAAAGGTGGCTGACAAGTCCATGGAAAGAATCAAAACCATCTTGTGTGAATCAAGGTAACTGTTCAAGTCACTGACCATTGCAGTCTGGCAGTTTCACTGCTGTGATTACTCCTAAAACCTGACGGTCTTGGATGTTTTAGTTACAGTACAAAATCTGCTTGTTGGATGAAAACTGCCCTCTCTATGCTTTTGGTAGAAAGGGAAGATGGATGCACTAAACTGGAGACAGTAAGTGCATCCACGCTGAGAGCGCAAGTGACAGTGCATAGTAAAGTACTATATGCTAACTGCAGTGAACAGTGCATGCCTACTCCCCATGTCCCCTTGCATGCTCTACAGGTGAAGGCACATTTTATCAATGACATCTAGGTGGAGTCTGGGACGTGCAGGTCAAAATGTATGAAAAAACGGCGGTCACGTGCAAAGTTTGGCCCAAGATCTGAAATGTGCACATGCCCAAAATGGATGGTGGCAGTCGCAGTCACATAGATGCCCCCACAACAACATTTTAGATCAGAGGCGTCTATCCCATGCTGCATACACGGCCCTCTCTTATTTTGAAAATGGAGATGTACATCAGAAAGCAAGTGACCACGTTTAACTTCTGTTGTCTTTATGGTTGTGCAAACTATTGAAGATATCAGAGAACCATCTCCCCTGCTCCCCCCCGGTTGCTTTGGTGGCAGAACGAGAGCTTTTCTGTTGCTATTGGTGCCCTGGAGCTGGCATGGGCATGGACGTGCTCGCTGTTTCTGAAATCGGGCATGCACATGTATCTTTTCCGGAATACCCCAGATATTTATTTATTTGTTACACTTTTTTATACCGCCCCTTCCAGAGATCAAGGGCAGTTTACATAGAACAAACATATAACAATATTCAGGGTATAACAGGGTCATGCCCCCATTATACCCCCATGCTCGCCCTGAAGACGTCCATTTAATCAGTTTTCTAAAATGACTCCAGGGGTGTGCTTGTGATTTGCATGTCTATGTGCCTGTTTTCAGATATCCAACTCATGAACAGGGCTTCTAAAAAGATCCCTATAGTGCATGAACGACTGTGCACTGACATGCCAGCAGGGTGACATTTCCTGTGCTCACGTGCTAACGGCTCATGCTAATTAACTCCCTAGATGATTAGTGAACATTAGTAAACAGGTCTCACAGTTTTTCAGTCATGCCTTTGCAATCCATCCCCCCCCCCCCCTCCCGGAATACCTCTCTATAATGCAGATAAAAGCATGTGTGCGGTGAAAGGACCTGCATATTCTATTTGAAAATTCCATTTTAAGGGGGATAAGCATACACAGGTATACTTATGGACAATGATATTCGGCAGGCCTGCAAGCTGATACTATAAAGGGAAACTACCCAGGGAATTACCCTTTCAAAAATTGTCCTGCCACTGATACCACAGGGAAGCTTTTTTCTCTATGCAGGCAAAAGCAAGAGGGATCAGGCACAGGAATTTCAGAATGAAATGCTGTGCCTTCTTTTGGTAAAATTGCCTTTGCTGTCCTAAGTTATCCAGATAATTTATCCGGATTGTGGATGGAATGTCGCCACTATCTAGATAACTGCTGAGATCACTCATGCTCCACCCAGCATGATACAGATAGTGTCAAGGAAGCCAGTATGATTTTCAGCAGCAGTATCCAGACTGGGTTACTGAAAATCACCTGACAGCAATGGCCAACAGCACTTATTCAGCTAGCAGACACTCTAAAGGGCATGTTTACTAAGCTGGGAAGAACAGTGCCCCTCCTCAAAGCTCTGGTGGTAAGGTGAATTTCACCTCTTGAGTGAATTTATTGGCTTTCTGAGAGTTCTGTCTGTCTGTCTCCACATATTTATTTATTTATTTGTCATTGTTAGTGTGCTCCCTTACCTCACTGCCCCCTTTATTTTGCACTTTTGTTCAGCTTTTTTCAGCTGAAGAACTACTCTCAGCTCTCTCCTTACAGTGCCTCCACCTCCAGCCCCTCCCTCCCTTTCTGCCCAAACCCTGGCTGACTATTTCCATGACAAAATCCACAAGATCACCCTCCAATTCCCCACAAAGTCAGCTACTTCCCCTCCTCCCCCTCTTCACTCCCAACTTTTCCCCTCTACCTCTGCTATCCTCTCTTCCTTTCCTGTGACACCTTCTTTCTTCCTCCAAACTCACCACCTGCTCCTCTGATCCTATCCCCACCCATCTCCTAAGCCCCATCTCCTCCACTGTTGTCCCTTCCATCTCTCATATTCTCAACCTATCACTCTCCACTGCAACTGACCCTGAAGTCTTAAAGCATGCTGTAGTTAGACCTCTCCTCAAGAAACCCTCACTTGATCTCCCTTGTCCTTCTAATTAGGGACCCATCTCTCCCCTCCCCTTCTTTTCTAAACTACTTGAACGCATGGTTCACTGCTGTTGCCTTGACTTCCTCTCCTCTCATGCCCTTCTGGATCCTTTACAATCTGGCTTTTGTCCTTTACATTCTACTGAAACGGCTCTTGCCAAAGTCTCCAGTGACTTGTTCCTGGCAAAATCCAAGGGCCTTTACTCTGTCCTCATCCTTCTTGACCTCTCTGCTGCTTTTGACACTGTTGATGACAGCCTTCTCCTCAATACCCTGTGCTTGCTTGGTTTTAAGAACTCTATACTATCTGGGTTCTCCTCCTATCTCTCCCATCGCTCTATCATTGTTAGTTCTGGTGGCTCCTCCTCTGCTGCTATCCCGCTCTCAGTTGGTGTACCCCAAGGATCTGTCTTGGGTCCACTCCTTTTCTCTCTCTATACCCAGTCCCTTGGTGCGCACATCTCTTCCCATGGCTTTCAGTACCATCTTTATGCTGATGACACCCAGATATATCTCTCTACGCCTGAAATCTCTCCAGTAATCCAGACCCGGATCTCTGCCTGCCTTTCTGACATCGATGCTTGGATGTCTCACCACCGCTTGAAATTGAACATGGCCAAGAGTGAGCTTCTTATCTTTCCCCCTAAAACCTCCTCTCCTCCTCCTCCTTTCTCAGTCTCTGTGGATAACTCTACTCCTTCCTGTTTCCTTGGCTCACAACCTTGGGGTTGTCCTTGACTCCTCTCTCTCCTTCACCACACACATCCATCTGATAGCTAAGACCTGCCATTTCTTTCTCTATAACATCAACAAAATCCGCCCATTCCTTTCTGAACACACTACTAAGATGCTTTTCCACTCCTTAATCACCTCCCGACTTGACTACTGTAACCTACTCCTTGCTGATTTCCCTTTGAATAATCTCTCTCCCCTTCAATCTGTTCAACACTCTGCTGTGCGGCTAATCTTCCACCAGCCTCGTCATGCCCATATTACCCATCTTCTCAAGTCATTTCATTGGCTCCCTATCCATTTCCGCATCCTGTTCAAACTTCTCCTGCTGACCTATAAATACATTCACTCTGCAGCTCCTCACTACCTTTCTTCTCTTATCTCTCCTTACAACCCCCATCAGGAACTCCGCTCTTCTAGCAAACTGCTTCTATCTGTGCCCTTCTCTTCTATTGCTAACTCCAGACTTCGCTCCTTTCACCTTGCTGCACCTTATGCCTGGAACAAACTACCTGTGTCTGTACGCCAGGCACCTGCTCTGAGCCTTTTCAAATCCATGCTGAAAACTCACCACTTCGCTGCTGCTTTTGGATCTTGACTCACGTGTTCTCCTTGCTTCTTTACCTTTCCCCCTTGTTTTATCCCTGTCTACACCTTCTGTAATGTCTGTCTTGACTAGATTGTAAGCTCTGATGAGCAGGGACTGTCTCTTACATGTCTGTGCAGCGCTGCGTATGACTTGTAGCACTATACAAATGCTCAGTAGTAGTAGTAGCTGTTAATGTGGCAGATTGCATACACTAACTGGGTGCAAGCAGGGAAATTGCAGAAAATGCAATGACTTTTTGCACTATCTGAGGAGTAACTGTTAGAATGGGTGGATATGGGCCTCTCTACAATGCATGTGGTGACCGGGAAAATTACCACATGCATTGTAGATAGTATTAGCTGCATCCATGAAGCTGGCACGGCATGCTCCCTACAATTTTGGTGCGTTATCTGTTGGAGAAATGCTCTGCATGCGCCCAATAGATAACACAAAACCTTTGTAGCTAATGCTGCACTATCTGCATTTTCTTTGCCCCTAACAGGGTCTCCATGCAAGAAAGGTAATACTGTGTGACTTTTAAATACAAGCTCTCTGCCTGAGAGCTCTTAAAGGGGTTTTGCTCTTCATTTTTAAAAGCAAAATCTTTTTCTGTATTGCAAAAGGGGAATTTTTTATTCTGGTGTTGGGTAAAGCTCTGTCTATTAGAGTTCATTGTTTTCTTTTCCAGCTTTCTATTCAGAGTGAGCTTTTTGCAGCCACTGACCTCATCTGGTGTTAGTGCTTCTTGATTAGCTTGCAAAGGAGCTAGGCAGCTGTGTGCTGTAGAAAGGTCTACGGGGCCTTGCAAGTACTGGCATTTTTAACATGGTCTCCATTGTAAGCAAGGTAGTACTGTGTGACTTTTAAGTATAAGCTCTCTGCCTGAGAGCACTTAAAGGGGTTTTGGTCTTCATTTTTAAAAGCAAAATAATTTTCTGTATTGCAAAAGGAGAATTTTTAGTGGTGTTGGGTAAAGCTCTGCCTATTAAAGTTTATTGTTTTCTTTTCCAACTTTCCATTCAGAGTGAACTTGTTGAAGTCACTGACCTCATCAGGTGTTAGATCCCTCCCTATCCACCCCAGCTCCCACCTGCCCCATGTGAGAATTCTTGCTTTATAGGACAACTCCCCAATTAGCTGCATGCAGAGACATAGAACAGCGCTGTTAGAACACACTTAAAAGAGGTTAACTGCTTTTTCTTTTAAGGGACAGCTGAGGAAAAGTTAGGGTCTTTGGTAGCTCTCTCTCATTTATTTCAACAGATATCAAAGTTCCACCAACTGAAAGATGGCTGGGAAAAATCATATTGCTAAATCTGTTGCCCCATTACAGCTTCTGCCTTTGTCCAGAGAGCCCAATGCCAGTCAGGTTCCATGTGCAGGATGCCTGCTAGCTGAAGCCATCATTAAACAAGTGGAGGAGTTCAAAGAAGAGGTGGAGAGGCTGAGAAACATCCGAGAAAGTGAGAAGTACATTGATGAGATGCTTCTTGAAACATCCAAGCTGTCCAACAGAGGTGAAGATGGGAGGCTACAGAATGAAGAGAGTTGGATAAGAGTCACCAGAGCTGAAGAATCAGCAATTCAACTCCACCAGCCCTTTAACTGAAGAACCGTTAAGCAGCCCTGGAAGTGGAGTAGGTGAAAACATCCCAGGAATGGGAAGAACCAGAGCCTGAGCACCCCAAAGTTACAGAATCAGTGACCTCATGGTATCGAAGGGTAATGGTGATTGGTGACTATCTTCTGAGGGGTACTGAGGTGTCCATCTGCTGACCAGACTTGATGTCTAGAGAGGTGTGCTGTCTGCCAAGCGCCAAAATCCAAGATGTTACAGAGAATTTGCCAAGACTCATTAAGCCTACTGACTATTATCCAATGTTGTTCGTTCATGTTGGCACAAAAGATACTGCTAGGTATCCCTAAGAGTGTATCAAAAGTGACTTCATGGTTCTAGGAGAGAGGGTGAAGCAGATAGGTGCATAGGTGGTTTTCTCTTCAATCCTCCCTGTTGAGGGTGAAGGCCAAGGCAGAGAAGCTCACATCCTGTAGTGAATGCATGGATGGTATCATTGAGAGGTTTTGATTTCCTGGACCATTGGATGATGTTCCAAGGGCTGCAGAGCAGAATGGCATCTATCTGTCCAAGAAGGGCAGAAATGTCTTCCTCAGATGATTGGCTAATCTACTGAAGAAAGCTTAAAACTAGATTCATTGAGGATGGGTGAAGAAAGCCCCCAGGTAAGTGAAACATTATAGAAATGAGTAAAAGGGGCAATATCTGGAAAGCAGTCTGTATAAATGCCCGTAGCATGGGAAATAAGATCCCTGATGTTGAGGCTTTAATGGAAGAGGCTGATTGGATTTAGAGGTGGTTATTGGCACATGGTTCACGGACAACCATGACTGGGATGTAATTATACCGGGCTATACTTTATTCAGGAAGGACAGGGTAGGAAAAGGGGAAGAGGAGTGGCATTATATGTAAAATAATAATATTAAAGCTATAGAATTACAGGTCTTAAAAGGGAGTGAAGTGGCACTGTGGGTTAAACTAGAAAGAGGGAAAGGGAAATCCATTTGCATTGGTGTGATATATTGATCTCCCTCACAGGGAGAAGAAGTGGACAGGGATTTAACAGAAGACATACGCAGTATTGTCATGAAAAGAGAAGTGCTACTGATAGGTGATTTCAATATGCTAGATGTTGATTGGCACGTCCCTTCTGCAGTGTCATCTAGAAGTAAGGAGATCCTGGATTCTCTACAGGGAGAACTATTCCGGCAACTGGTAACAGAACCCACATGTGAAAGTGCCATACTGGACTTGGTGCTTATCAATGGGGAAAGTGTTTCTGATGTCATAGTGGGAGATCATCTTGCATCCTGTGATAACCAGATAGTGTGGTTCAGTGTTAGGATTAGGGCTGATAAAATCCATTCAAAAGCAAGGGTCTTAGACTTTAGAAAAACAAACTTTGCCAAGATGGGCCAATACCTCAAGGAGTCATTAGCAGGATGGGAACAGCTGGGGGATGTAGAAAAAGCAATGGGCAAAACTGAAAGGGGATATTTTAAAAGTAACATCTTCTTGTTAGACAGGTAAATAAATGTAAAAGGAAAAGGAGGCTGCTATTCTCAAAAGAAGTAGCTGAAAAGGTGAAGAAAAAGAGGATGGCTTTCATAAAATACAAGAGATCACACAGAGAGGAAGACAAACATCTATTGCCGTCATATACTATGTTATGTTACTATATTTGGAAAAACTTAGAGAAGCTAGCAAAGTAGTCAGGAAAGCAAAGTTACAAAAAGAAGAAGTAGCTAGTACAATAAAAAGGGGGGATAAGATGTTTTTCAATATGTTAGTGAGAGAAGGAAGTGCAAAAGTGGTAATGTCAGACTCAAGGGTGAAGGGGAGGAATATGTAGTGGGAGGATAAAGCGGAATTGCTTAACAAATATTTATTTTCTGTGTTCGCAGATGAAGGGCCAGGAGCAGGACCTAAGAAAACACCCACAAATAGGAACAGTAATGACAGAGATCATGAGCAATTTTCAGAAGACTGTGTTTGTGAGAAACTAGCTAAACTAAGAGTAGAGAAAACGATGGGGCCTGATGGGATACATCCAAAAATACTGAAGGAACTTGGGGACATTCTAGTGGCTCCACTGTCTGACCTTTTCAATGCTTCTTTAGAATTGGGAGTGGTCCCAAAGAACTGGAGAAAGGCACATGTGGTCTATTTACACAAAAGTGGAAGTAAGGATGAGATTGAAACTACAGTCTAAGCTCTGTGGTGAGTAAATTATTGGAAATGCTGCTAAAAGGGAGGATAATGAGGTTTCTGGAGTCCAATGGATTGTAGGATCCGATGCAGCATGGGTTTACCAGAGACAGCTTTTGTCAGACAAATCTGATTGATTTCTTTAACTAGATGACCAGGATGTTGGACTAAGGGAGAGACCTAGATGTGGTGTACTTAGATTTCAATAAAGCCTTTGCCACTGTTCTGCACAGGCGACTTATCAACAAACTGAACACCCTACGGATGGACCCTAAAGTGACTGACTGGGTTAGAAATTGGTTTAGTGGGAGGCAAAAAAGGGTACAGGTAAATGGAGCTCACTCTGAGGAGAAGAAGGTTACCAGTGGTGTGCCCCAGGGATCTGCCCTTGGTCTGATTCTTTTTAACATCTTTGTTAGTGATATTTCAGAAGGGCTGTCGGGTAAGGTTTACCTCTTTGCGGATGATACCAAAATCTGCAATAGAGTAGACACCCAGGAAGGAGTAGATAACATAAGGAGGGATCTAGCTATGCTTTAAGAATGGTCAAGAATTTTGGCAGCTGAGATGTAATGCTAAAAAATGCAGGGTCATGCATTTGGGCTGTAAAAATCCAAAGGAGCGGTACAGTGTAGGGGGTGAAGTACTTCTGCAATGAAAGAAGAGCGGGACCTGGGCGTGATTGTTTATGATCTTAAGGTGGCTGGACAGGTAGAAAAGGTGATGGGTGCATAGGGAGAGGAATGGCCAGCAGAAAAAAGGAGGCGATAATGCCTCTGTATAAGTCTCTAGTGTAACCTCATTTGGAGTATTGTGTGCAATTCTGGGGACCACACCTTCAAAAAGACATAAACAGGATGGCATCGGTGCAGAGGTTGGCTACTAAAATGGTTAGTGGTCTTCGTTATAAAGCATATGAGGACAGATTTAGAGATCTTAATATGTATATGTTAGAGGAAAGGCGGGATAGAGGAGATATGATAGAAATCTCCGTGGCATAAACCTCCATGGCATAAATGTACAAGAGGAGAGTCTCTTTTGATTGAAAGCCAGTTCTGCTATGAGGGGACATAGGATGAGTGTGAAAGTTGATAGACTCAGGAGTAATATGTGGAAATATTTCTTTACGAAAAGAGTGGTAGATACATGGAACAGTCTCCTGGTAAAGGCAGTAGAAACAAGGACAGTATCTGAATTTAAGAAAGCATGGGACAAACACAGAGGATTTCTAAAGGAAAAATGGAGACTGTTGTAGTTCATAGGGAAGGGCAGTCTAGATAGGCCATGTGGTCTTTTTCTATGTTTCTATGTTTACTGTTAAAAGTTTAATCAAATGCTTTGAAATAAGAACAAAAGGATTTGATACTATAGGTTTCCTCACCCATTGCCAGTTATTATGTTTCTGTTGCTATAAATTCTGCTTTTCCTCTGTCCCGATTTTCTCTTTCTCTGCAAATATGTCCCATGCCCCCTGCCCCTTTTATTTACATCTCTTTACTAGAGCTGTGTGGAACAATCTGAAAACATCTGAAAAGATACAAAGAATGGATGAAATAGCATTGTTGTCTGTGTCATGTTAGGACGTGAAAGCCTTTCAGCCAACCTAGAGGTCAAATGAAGTTGAATACTCATATTGTAAAAATGTAACATCCTCATTAAAAAGGAATGTGTGAAAAGCCCAAGGATGCTAACTGTGTAATCACAAGAAGCCTGTCAATTTATCGCAAAAACATTTTATATAGAGAAAGGGGTACCTTATAGCTAGGAGCCAGTCAATAGCCAGAATGCTTAAACTCAGATTTGGCATCCAGCCTGACAAATTACTGCACCATATTTATAATTAGACATACCACTTTTTTAAAATCACAGGCATCTTGTAATGACATAGTAGGCATCTGTTTTACACGTTCCTTTTTGAAGAGGTGTAATATGCGGAAATATTTTTTTAAGGAAAGAGCGGTAGATCCGTGGCATATTCTCCCAGTGGAGGTGGTAGAGATGACGACAAAGGCATGGGACAAACACAGAAGATCTCTAAAGGAAAAAAGGGGACTGTTGTAATGGTTGATATGGAAGGGCAGACTAGATAGGTTATGTGGTCTTTTTCTGCTGTCATGTTTCTATGTTTATTTTATTTTTTTTAAAAGGATCATTTTTGTCTGTAGTGGAGTGTTCTTGATGCCTCTTTTTGGGGCCTGTTTACTAAAAAATTTGCCAGTAGTGTGCGCTTGGTCTATGAATTTAGCCCCAAGAGGTCTAATATTCCTGGATAAAAACATCCCCCAAGAACTAGCAAATTCTGAATGATATTGGCTAAGTGCATCCCATCAGCTCTGAACAGCCGACCACACATACAGTATACCACACCCATAGGTGCTGAATATGATGGCCCTGTTGCTTGGATAGCCAAGCACTAATCTGCTCATTCATCTTTGCTTAATAATGCCCCCACAATGCCACAATTTCCACAGCAAGTCTTGGTATGATGTCCAACCAATAAACAACAGTATTTGGCAATGAACTCAATAACACTGTAAATAGATCAAGGTTGCTTCTACGGCAACCTTTTGCTATGTATATAATTATGAAACGGTTATATGTATGTATATAGTTTAAAACCTGTTAAATGTAACTGTTGTTTTTGCTGTGTTAAAAGTTATAACGTAAACTGCTACTGATCACTGGAAGAAGCGGTATAAAAATGTAACCAAATAAATAAATACATAAATAAATAAACACAGATAAGTCGTATAACATGCAGCAACTGGTGACAGAACAGATTGCCCAAGTCATTATTCCCAAGCTGAATGATGATCAGTCACCTTGGAACTTTGGATAAGAGCTGATTCCAACGCATGCTTCACCATCCAAATTGGCACAATGCCACTCGATAGGCCATATGGATGCTGGCAAACATAATTATGGGCCCAAATTATGAAGGAATGACCTACAATGTAGGCAATTATGTCTCCCCTTCAATGATTTGAAAAATACAGAATGTTAGAGTCTCACCTTCTGTTTGCCCCCCCCCCCCAATCCTCCAGGTGCACATAAATCCAAAATGCTTCCTAACACTATCTGCCAATCCTCCAAATCTCCATATCAGAGAGAGTAAATTTTCCCAGTGAGGTGGCAGTACTCTGAAAAATGATTTTTTATTCAAGTGTATTTTCTTTTACTTATTAGATGTTTTATGCTTTTGTGAATCAGTTTGCATATTCATTATAACTGAAAAGGTAGAATATAAATGTTCTTAAATTAAATTCAAACTAATTGTGAATTGATATCTAGACAGAAAAAGCGTGAGATCCACATGTACCGATAATTGTACACTGCTTCAAGGTCACAATGACAAGAACTCCCAAATACCTCTAAAGGGTCATCCATTCTCCCCATTATGTTTTCCACCCGGAGTGGTCCTACCTTGAAAGAAACATCTAGACAACCATGTCCTCTGTACCCTTGCCTGCTGTAGGCTTTTCAGTCATTTGCATAAACAAGAGCTCACAATTTTGACTCTCCCGTGACATAAATTTATCTTCTTCTATTTTGCCGCAAACTCTTTCATCATAGTTGGGCAAGAAAAAGGAGGCGATGGTGCCTTTGAAATGGACCAGTGAAATTTTGCTGAATTTATATTAGCACTCCTCAAATTAAGATAGTATCCTTTAGAATTCGGCTGAATTTTACTGACAATGCTGATAACTATTTTAGGTATGCATTATTGATGAAACAGAGCAAATTAAAAAACAAACAAACAACCATATCAATACATCCCTGGCAAATTCCCAAACATGTGAAGGCCAATTCTGCACAGGGCACATCTGCCCGGTCCGGACGTTGTGATAAGGAAGCTTATCATAGCTCAGGAAGGAGCTATAGAAAAGGTGAAGTGACTCTGAACAAGCAACCTGTCAGTTCTGGTAGAAATAAGAAAACAGAATTTTCCCATAAAAGACTACCAGTCCCAGAATGCACCAGGTTTCCAACAGCCATTAGAGGAGCTGAAGTGGGGAAACATGTATTCAATCAGGAGGGCTATGAGGTAATCCCCAAGCACTCATCTCAAAGGGCAGGGCCTGATTCAGCACAGCTGCGCTGTGCTAGGGTGGAGCACTCATCAAAGCAGAATAAAGGTAGAGTTTATTCTACAGAGAATGATCCTCATCCTCAGTTTCTTGGAGATTCTCATCTTGGACAGCTTCATCATCTGGAGGATCATCAGAAGCAGAAGCCAGAGCGGACGGACAGAAAGGGCAAGAAACCCTCTGGAAGAAAGAAGAGAAAAGCATTTGGAAGGTCTAAAGGAGTCCAGAGCAGTACGTATACTGGGAGACATTCAAAAGGCCAGCATACACCATTGGACTGGGGAAAGCCAGAGGAATGGTGCTGCAGGGCTAGGAATCTCCAGACGGTACCTGTGAGGGAGTTGGCTGCACATGGAAGGGACCCTAAGACCCGTGGCAGAAGGTATGTGAAGAGAGATCCAGTGTCCAGGGATCTGGATTGGAAGGCTGGACATAAGAACTGGACTACATACTGGCCAGGCTATTTAGAGAGGAACTCTAACAGCAATGGAAGCTCAGGTATGAACACGGATCTATGCCCTAGCTATAACCTTGAAAGACAGCAGGGAAACAAGTATTCTCCTGAGAGTGCTACATTGAGAAATTCCTCTGTGCCAATCCATGATATTGAACCCATGATTGTTGAAGAAGGGGGAGCGGTCTTAGATACAGGCTGTGAATATATGGATTGCTCTCTGTCTAAACTCCTTTGGTAATTTTCTGTTACAAAGTACAACAACCATCACAAAGAAATACAAACTTGTTCTTTAATCTACTCAGAAAAGCTCCTGAAGTAGGATTTGAGCCACGCAGTAGAAAGCAAGCCAGCTAAGGGGTTTCAGCTGGGTAACTGCTAGCAATTGAGCCTTACCTAATTGCTTGTGAGCTCTGAGGGAATCACTTCTGAATCTATGTGTGAAGATATAAGAAGTTAACCTGGAAAGAACAGTTTTTTCCTTCTTTGTGGGTTTTGCTTGTTGTTTGAAACACTGCTAAGAAAATATTAGCTAAAGCCTACAGAAAAGACCAGTTTGTTACCAACCAGGTCTTTATTCTTTTCATTTGATTGCCTGACAAGTTCAGCTGTTTTCCTGATTTTGTTTTTCTAAGTTTAACACTGAAAGCAAGTATCCTGTTTTATGTGCTACCAAGCATATCTGTGTTGGGAGAAATAACCCCATAAATAAATATCTTATTGGCTTTACACTCAAGCACAACTAATTATTGTGAGCAGCTGTGTCTGGTGTGAATGGACTGCATTTCCCACAATCCCTTGCAAATCATATTGATATATGCACTTGCCAAGACTGTGAACATTCTCACCCAGGCAGCCGTCTGACAACGTCCAAAATCTGGAAGGGCCAGATTTGGCTCTGATTCTGGTCCGCTGCACTTATGGCTCCCTCCCTGTCTAACCCTCCCAATGCTCCTGCATGGAGCCCGGTGCCTTGATGTCCCATTGTCATGGTACCGGGATGCCATGCAGGAGCCCCAATCCCCTGCAAAAATTAAAAAATGCTTTTGCCTGCCAACCGACCCCTGAAGGGGCCTGCCAAGGCTGGGATTGGGTTGCCGTGAACCTCCTGGTGCTCCTCACCTCTTCAGAGGGATCCTACGATGCCAATCCCCTTCCTCAGGGAGACGTATTCCACCTCTGAGGTGGAATAAGTTCCCCAACCAACTCCACCTTCCTGAACGTACAGGGCCGCAACCGGAATTGGCCCTGTACGTCCGGGGTCATGGGTCCGCCTCTGCCCCGCCCATGCTTCACTTCCAGCCCTCCCCCTCCCGCCCCCATCCAGAGCTCCCCACACATCTCCTCTTAACATGCGGGGAGCATATGGGGCAGAATCGGCCCCAAGCAATTAGCGGGGATGTACGTCGAAAACGGATGTACATCCCTGCTAATCGCAGTTCTGGATGACCCCCATAGCATACACAAATATTGCATTTTGGGTGCTTTCTCCAGAACAGAAGGTCGTAAGTAGTATTTAACTCATGTCTTTCCAGAAGCAGATCAAGGTGAGTTACAGTCAGATACTTAGGTATTACTGAACACAGTGGTATTACTGAACACAGCGCATGTCCTCCTAAAAGGTATGAGAAAGGCAATGTAAGCAGTTCAAAAACCAGCCACCCAGCACTCAGGTCATGCTACTGTTAGGCACTTATCCCAGCTTCATTCAGATCCAGTCCTGGTTCTGACCTATTACATTTATAGATTTGTAACTCACCTTTTGCTACAAAAAAAACAGTGACTACAAATTCACTGACACAACGGTGGTAAAACCAGAACTTGGTCAGCCTGTGCATGATGACATAGAGCTACCTGGTAACTTTTATCCTTTGTTCCTTAACTATCTCCATCTCTCTTCCCTATGCTCTCACATTTCATCATCTCCAACAAGAAAGTTCTGAACCAGATACACCACCTTCCACATCATAGCTTTGTGCTAATTCCATCACTGTTTGGTGTATGCCATCGTCCTCTGAATAAGGTCTCCTCATGACTAAAAATGTAATATTGCAGCTCCTCTCCCCACCACATCCACACAGATAGAGGCTTCCCATGTGGCTTCACAGGAAGGTTGGTGTCTGCTCTTCTTCAGCAACACCTGTGTGCCCCTCCCCCCCACCCCATGCCCCATGGTCTCCTGTGTTCCCTGTGCCACAGTGCTTTGCCAGGTCATGGAGCCTTGTGGAGAAATACTTGCTCCAGTCTTTGGCAATGTTGCTTGTAGAAAGAAGATGGGCCGTGGAGGGACCTACTGCAATTGGTCATTCAAAATTTGCACAAATACAGAACAGACTAATGCAAAGCTTGGAAAGGGCAGCGTGAAATGCTTTTGTGCAGTACGTGAGGAAGCTGGGCTTGAAGCCATGTTTTCTTTGGTTATGGACACCCTGTAAACCTCTAGTAGAGTACAGGAATTGAGAGGGTTCATGTTTAGCATTGCCTGCTCTCTTAGAAGGCGGCAGGGAGAGTGCGTGCATGGCAGAGGTATACAGCATTATGTTTACTTTAAAGTGGGCTGCCCACACAAGCTCTGTATTATATGCAGGGCTTCTCTTCTTAGATGTTTATAAATTGTAAATTCAGATGTTTATTTTCTAGCTAATATAGTTTATTTGAAGGGACAAAATATCGGTGTTTATCAGTGTTTTCAGGCCACAGGTACTATTGCTGGATACTATTTCCAGTGCAATCAAACACGTATGTATGTGTCATTTAAGGGTCATCAGCACAGGAAAGGCACAAAATCTGAGTGGAGGATACAAGACAAGCCAGGAGAGGGATGAGAGAGTAGGAGAGGGATGAGAGAGTACTAGGGGAAGTGGTGTTTTTCCGGTATTTATCTGATAAGCACCTATTTTAATTTTTATTTTGCACTGTGGATATTTTATCGGTGTTTATCAGTTAAAACCTAAAACCAGAAGCCCCAATTATTAGGGACAGACTCAGTCAGTCCTGGTTTTACTCCCAATACATCTATGGAATTCGAGGTCCTGCTTTCCATAGGGAAAGTGCAACTACTAGTCCATGGGTACAGTGAGGGTTAACTCAGGACTGGTCCCAAGTGTCCAGATGATATGAGTGGTCTGATTACCCAGCAGGATGCACCTTCTAATGTTCGATTTCTGCTAGAAGCGTTCTGGATACCTCAGCAAAACCTGGAATCCCCTGGCCATGAAAAAGATGGAAACTTGGGGGACATTTAGTAGTATTAATTGTTTTTTTTTATATACTACTATTGAAAAATCAGAATCATAGTAGTTACATAATTAAAATTATAACATTAAATGAAATACAGTTCCTCATTATATTGTTCCTTTAGATTTAGATTCTGCTCCTCTAAGCAGCAGAGACCTCTAGTGGTCCTACAAATGTATTGTTCTTTGACCTGTAAGTTAGTTGGTAATTTTTCCGAAACAGGAGAGGTTACTATTTCTCAGTGTCATCATCATCCTGAGAGGAGACTATTCAACTATTATAAAAACCCCATCCAAGGGAGACCTCTGTGTTTGGTGGGTCAAGCCATCATACCATCAAGATGGATCTACATGGTTAGATACCGCATCTGGAGGGGGCAGTGGGGTTGGAAGATAGCACAGGTGGCTGAGGCTGTGCACTCACTATCCACCATGTCCTGGTGAACACCACCCTGTCCTGGTGAACACCACCAGCATGTTCCTTCTGCTCAGAAGAATAGTCAGCCCTTCCAATGGAAAAAAGAAGGAGAAAAGCAATGGAACATCTGGGAACCACTAGTCTAAAGGAGAAAAGGAGAGGATCCAGAGGATCCAAATGACACCAGAACCAGGAGCTTCCAAGGTGCTGCATTAGGGACTTGCATCTGTGGAAGCCTCCACGTCAGAGGTAGACTGAAATAATATAGGTGGGTTTCACCTATCAGGGATAACCACAGAGCCAGGAGAAAGGACTGATATTGCTTGCTGTGATTTTTCTAATCTCTGTCAATACCTATTATTTGTTGTTATCTTGAATACTATAACTTTATGTAAACCCTTTGGTTCAAAACACATTTCTAGCCTGGACTCTTATTACTGAGAGAAAGAGAGTTGGAGTGAGTAGAGTATAGAAGCCAAAGGGCTCCCAGGATTTACTGGTCCTGTTTCAGGAACCCCAATCAGCCCCAAGGACTGAGACTGAAAGGACAGTATTTGCTCTTAGAAGTTGTGTTCACAATCTGCCAGCTAGTGTACTTAGCCATTGAAAGGGGCTCCCAGATTGGCAAGGGTTACATCTTTATTAAAACAGGAAACATAAAACAGTATTGAACATTAAAATCATATACATTTAAACCAGGCCTTGACAAATTTTCTTGGAATCTAGTAACCAGTCACTGAGACCTCCATCATAGTGCCCCCCAAAAGGTGTGCCACAATTCACTTTTTTAAGGGCCTGATTTACTGTCTTCCCATTTTCTATGGGAAAAGAGAGCTTAATAAATCAGGTCCTTAATGTGCGTTACACAGTGGCAAGAGAAGGCAGCAACCCTTCTTCTCTCCTCTCAGCACCCTGTCAGCAGCATATTGGTGATGCTTTATAGCTGCATCTGAAGCAACTTTCTTTTTTTGCTTTACATATCCCTATGGCCTGGTAATACATGAAGCAACCCCCCCCCCCCCCAATAAAAACCCTCTCAAAGCCCCCATACCCTGTCATCACCCAATTTCTCTCTCTCTCTTTCATAGCCCCCTCCCCACACCCAGCCATCACCTGCTGTTTCTCACCATTCTTCCTGTGTTGCTGTTTATCACTTCTTTACCATGATCCGCTCTCTGCAAGAAGCTTAAGCTTGAGAGCTGATCAGGGTGGAAGAAATAAGGAACTTGCCCTTTGTGGGGCAGCACTGGGTGCATTTTAAAAAAACAACAACTTTCAGGGGCATGAAATCGTGGGTGCTAGGGTGCAATTTCTAGGCACCATGGCAATTTGGTGCCCAGGAATTGTCAAGCCCTGATTTAAACATTTAGTACAACCATATTAAAAAGTCATAAGAACATTAACCAGGGCAATTTATCCTTAGGCCTGAAAAAATAATGACGGTTTTACACCCTTCTTAAATCAAGAGCCAAAGCCTTCTAGACGATGTTCCAGCAGTAAAGAATTCCACAGCAAGGTGCCTAGTATGAAATGAAGTTTGTCAAATCCCTACAAGATGAATTTTAACCATGGAGGGAGCTACAAGCTAATTCTGCTGAGAACAACACAAAGATCTTCCAGGGTATAAGGGACAAGCAAAACTGTGAAATAGTGAGACTGCCTTAAGATCAAAAAATTATCTAGTATAATTCAGATTTTAGGCAACTTGGTTGCCAAACGTTTCTATGTTTCTATGAGTGATATGCAGAAATATTTCTTTAGGGAAAGAGTGGTGGATTCGTGGAACAGTCTCCCAGTGGAGGTGGTAGAGATGACGACAGTAACTGAATTAAAAAAAGCATGGGACAAACACAGAGGATCTCTAAAGGAAAAAAAGAGGACTGTTGTAGTTGTTGATATGGAAGGACAGACTAGATAGGCCATGTGGTCTTTTTCTGTCATCATATTTCTATGTTTCTATGTAATGAAATTTATACAACAAAGGAATGATGTGATCAAATTGCTTAGAATTTGTCACAAGCCTGGCAGCTGTATTTTTTTTTTAATTTCTATTTATTGCTTTTTCACAAATAATCCAAGTATGCAAACTTGAATGGAAATAAGGATACAGATAACAAAGGTCAGTGAAACATCCAACCCAGTAGGAAATCAAACATAGCAGGAAATTAAACAAAACCCGTTCCTTCTACAGCCCTCAAAAAAGATGGGGGGATCCAACTAAGATATAACAATACAATACACTATAAGTGAGGAAATTAAACTGAAGGGTAACAGCCAGGTAATATCCTATGCAGTAGAACCTACACTGCATCGGGGGGGGGGGGGGGGGCCCTAATTAATGCGAGCAGTTGGGATGGATCATAAAAAGCAAATGTAGCGGAATTCAATTTAACAATGCATTTTGAGTGAAATTTAAGAAAAAATTGACCTCCCAGCTACAATACAGCAGGACGTAAGAGCAGAAAATCCCGTCTACGTTTCTGGGTCTCTCTGGAGAGATCAGGGAAGACCCGCACAGTCAGACCCAGAAAGGCAATATCCCGTTTACGAAAAAACATTTTAAGGAACCAGTCCCTATCTGAAGCTAATGCAAAGGTTACAATTAATGTAGCAGGTGTAACAGTATCAACTAAAGAAGTTTCCAACAAAGTAGATACATCCAAAGAATCAGCTACATTCACCCCAGGTATATTTCCACCACCCTCTACTTTTTTCTTAAAAGGCAAATAATACATCTTAACCAGAGGTGGATGTGACTCTACAGGTACCCCCAATATTTCCATCGTATATTTCTTAAACATTTCCTTCGAACCCACAGAAGGGGCCTTAGGAAAATTAACTAAACGCAAATTAGAATAACGAGATTGATTTTCCAACATTTCTAACCGCAACTGCATTGCCATAAGGTCCTTTTGATAACCTTGTCCCAAATCTTCAACCTGAATTATTTTCTGCTGCAACTCTGAAATGGAACTCTGCACTGCCAAAATTTCCAGCGTGTGTTGTTGCAAAAGACCGGTATGATCCTGAAGTTGAGATGATAAAGCTGAAATCTGAGGAGCCAAAAGTTCACCCAACTTCACAATTGCAGACCAAATTGTCTCGAGAGTAAACTCCGCGGGTTTCTGAAAAGGAAAAGAAACCGAAACAGCTGCACCCTCCGCTTCAACCTCCATTGTCCGTCGCTCAACCTCCGAGGCAGCAGGGAACCCCAAGGCCCCCAGAGATGACTCACTAGGTGTGGAGGGGCTAAGCGTGGCAAAACTGCCGCTCCGTAGAGCCAGCGTCCCTCCGCTCCCCTTCCAAGAACCAGGGGAGGGCTCGCCGTCGGCACCGGACTCCCTTCCAACAAAGGCACTTTAAGGGGCCGCCACTGCTCCGGCGAGGAGATATCAGGCCTGGAGCCTCCCGCCGAACTCAAATCAGCCGAGAGGTCCCTAGGGCCACCTACTGCCGGTTGTCCTGACCGCCGCTGCGGGACCAGAAAAGAATCAAGCGGACCAACCGCAGAAGGTAACGGGGTCGAGGTCGCTGGGGTAGAGGAGGGCTTCTTAGCCCCTTTAGCTTTCCTTTTCCCCATAAATCAGGAAGCGCAGCCACACAGGACACCCTTCAGAACGCCATCTTGGATCAAGCTGTGGCCATCCTGGCAGCTGTATTTTGCAAAGGCTTCATTGAATTCACTAGTAGACCCAAGCATAAGAGGTTGCAAGTATCAATATGAGACTGCAATAATGAGGCAGTAATGGCAATCATATCTTTTTTTATCAAGAAATAAAATGTAAATAAAAAAAATGAGGACTTAATAAGGGACTGACAATTGCGGTGACATTGATAAATCTGCATGTATCTTAACTCCCAAGGCAGTGACTGAAATTGTTAATTAAAATTAATGACCCAGAAATAGTTCAGAGACTAGGGAGGGGGCAACCTTTGCTACTAATCTGGAAAGCTTCAGATTTATCTAGGTTCAAGTTTCAGTTTGTGCTGAGTAAGCCATCTTGCAACCACTTCAAGGCAACAATTAAAATCACGCAATTTTTGTTTCGTCTCACTTGCAACAAAAGTCGCTATCTGAATATCACCAGTGTAGAGGAAATAATTATTGTAATATCACAGGACTGAATCAAGGATGCCAGTGCAGCAAGGTAAATGTTAAAAAGGATTTAAAACCGATTCTTGAGGAGTCCCAGGAGGAATAGAATCTTTTATACTGAGATCTGAGGCCAGAGAACCTGAGACGACCCATCAGGCAGAAAAGGTTGTAGCCATTACAAAACAATGTCTTCAAGACCCAATTCTTATAAGCGCCGTAATATTAAAGAATGATTTACCGTGCAAAATACAGTGCTTGGATCTAAATCAACAAGTGCACCTTTATCGTCATCATCATCATTAAATATTACCTCATAAAGCAGAGTCGTCAATATGGTTTCTGTGCTAAATCCTTGCTGAAAGCCAGATTGTGTTGGGAGCAAGACATTCGTTTCATTTTAAAATGTAGCAATTGATGATGGATTACTTTCTCCAGTATTTTAGCTACAAAGGGTAGCTTTGAGACAGGGTGATAATTTGCCACCAAAGAAGCATTCACATCTTCCTTTTTAAATAAAGACTTGATAACAGATTCCTTTGAGGGACAATGCCTTATGGCAGGCTAGCAAATGGATCATAGCATAGGTGCTTGGCCCAGCGTAGGTTCCTTAACAAAGCTAGAAGGCTTGAAATCTCAAAAAGAATTAGACAACTTGCTAGTTTGCAAAATCCTGGTGAAGCCCAACCAAGAACTACCCACAGAGCAAGTGATTGATTCATCGTTTATCATTTATTGCTCTTTTAGGTATACAGAGCAGTTTACAGAAAATTTAAATAATTTAAATGAATAGAAAACAACTCGAATAGTTTACAGGAAAGTAAAACACAAAAATATACAACGAATTATAGACTTGAAATTTACTTAAGGTCTAAACGGTATATAAATAGAGGAGAATTTATTACGCAACACATGCCAGTTGATTATCCATGGGCCACCCCCAACCCGAAAGCCTGATCAAAGAAATGTGTTTGTAATAGGGCCTTGAAATTTTTGTAGTTGGCTTCCAATCGGATAGTCAGAGAGAGGCTATTCCAAAGGGATTTTGCCACACACAGAGAAATGGCCGAACAATCTGTATTATTGGCAAGTAAATCAAATGTCAATTGACATCACACATGCATGTGTAAAATTCCCTTTCAGTGTCCTGCACTTTATCTACAAAGAACTAGTCAAAAACATTTGAGGTGAAACGAGTACCAAAAGTGAAATAATCAGGAGAGCCCTTAGAAAAGTCTTTGATTAATCTAAATAAACAAGAACATTTTTCAGCCTTTGTTTCTCAAAGTGAAAATGTTCACTAAAGGCCAATAGTTCCCTCTTTATTTTTCCTACTGGGATATGAACAATACAGATTGCCCTTAACAGACCCATACTTTAAAAAAAGAAATGTGAGAAAACATTTAACAAACTGTTATATATATTTAAAAAATGAATACTCAGCAGAGTTAGGCTTCCTGTGAGTGAGAGTCAGTTGCCACAGTAACAGGAAATAGTAGGGGGTAGAGGGAGAGTCATTTCCTGCCTGCACAGGAAGTTCCTTGTCTAGCGCCTCCAAGCAAAAGAAAACAAATACTGCTTCCATTACACAAGTAAAACCCTCCAAGGAGGGAAGAGAGGAATTCCTGAGAGATAAGGGCACCTAAATCTGAACAAATCCAAGGGCTAAGCTGCTTCTGGCTTACAGGAAATAGATTAAACAAACCAGACTTTCCTCTGAATCTTGTAAATGCCCCTCTTCCTGTTTTCTTGCCTTGCTATTTCTTTCTGCACAGGAAAGCCTGAAGTCTTGTGATTCTGCCTGTCCTTTATGAAAATGTCCTTTTAAAATGCGGTCCCACGAAGTTTCCACATTCCCATAACAACTTCCTTTTATTTACTGCAGACGTCTTATTACTAGGCTGAGTGATTGCTCTATAGATATTTTTAGAGAACATTATTTGTTCTGGAAGTCCCTGGCATTTTCAGCTACTGCATTGTGCATTTTGCAGTTGGCTCCCTGTTATGTAGCAGAGCTAGCTATTGGGTGAGATGGGGGGGGGGGGGGGGAGTGAATGAGAACAACAAGGGTAATTGCCCTGGGTTCCCTTGCCATAGAGGGCTCCAACCTTGCCCAGACCTGAAGGAAGCATAGCTTTCAGGCAGATTTTGGCATCCCTTCCAAGTTTCTGCTTGGGGCCCCAGCATGTCTGACACTGGCCCTGCTCTGTAATCATTATGAACATGAGTTTAGGTTCTCCTGCCTCCTTCCGTCTCTGATAAATATGGTAATGTTTCTGTGTTCAATAAATACCTAGGCCATCACCATACCAGAGAATTAGAAACATGTTTTTTCTTGTCAGCATGACTGAATTTCAAATCTCAGTATCAGATGCCTCACTTCTACCCTTCTTTAAGAGAAAATGTCATCCTGTAAGAGATACACAGTTGCCAGGACTTGTAATATGCAAGTGTCAGGAGATGTTTTGGTTAATCTTTAGGGTGCAGGCTGGGACGCAGCTCTCTTTCTGACTCCAGAGAAAACAGGCTGTGCTCAGTAACTGATCTCTCTGGCAGCTGGAAATTGGCAGGTGCTGGTTGAGAGGCTGGGACCTGAAATACAAACGAACAGACCCAGAAAAGAAGCTAGCAGTGTTCCTAAACCATTGACAGCAGCCAGGCCTGCACACATCAGTAACAGCAGCTTTAACACTGAAAGGGTGGTAAACAGCAGCTTTCATTTTTGTTTTTTAGTGCTATCAAGTCAGTGTTGACTCATAGTGATCCAACTACCTCTGGGTTTTCTTGGCAATGTATCACTGGAAGTAGATTGCCAGCCTTTTCTTCTGAGGCAATGGAGGGTAAAGTGACTTGCCCAAAGTCACAAGGAGTGCCAGTGGAACCCTTGATCTTCTGGGTACTAGGCAGTTGCTCTAACCACTAGGCTACTCCTCCACGCCTTTAATACAGTAACTTTAATAGTGAAAGGGTGGAAAACACATGTAATGGCTTCTGAGGCGAGGCACTGAAGGCAAAAACAGTAATAGAATTTAATTTAATTTTAATTTAATTTAGCAAGGGCAATTATAGCCTGTTTTTTCTAAAAACATTATTTAGATTCAAGGTGGATCACACAGAAAATATGGAACAAGTATGGAGGATCCTGGGTGGTAGAGAAGCAGGCGTAAATTCAAAGCTCAGTTTGGTATTGCGGTACAAGTTAGGAGAGAGAATTGGCACATTAGATGACCTCATGGCCGCTCTTTGTCATTATATTCTTTTTGGTCGATTTTCAACATCTGCTTTCTGGATAAGTGCCATTGGCCAGAGCTATCCAGTGATTTTCAGCAACACTATTTGGATCGTGCAGGTGAAAATCATCCTCACTGCTGCTGCACGATCCAAATATTGCTGGGGGGGGGGGGAGTGGGGTCGAGGGTGGAGTGAGGGCAAAGCTGGTAGCTATCCAATTAACAGTAATATTCAATCCACTATCAGGATAGTGGCCTAAATACTGTATCTCTGCTGTTTGGATGGGGACAATACTTCAGAGTTGCCAAGCTACCCAGTTCCAGGAGTGAGATTTTTTTTGCCAGTTCTGGTTTTAAATTTGCATTACAATGCAGTATGATATTTGTAGTCCCCGATCTTACCCATTGGAATCAGTGCTGCAAATTCCATAATGCATCAGAATGAGATTGTCAGAAATCCAGGACTGGCTTAAAATCTCACTACTGGAACTGGATTTGGCAACTCTGGATACGCAGATATTCAGCGCTGGCTGCAATATGGATACTGGCGCTGAATATCCAGATTTGGGTTTTTTTAACCGCTGCAGCTGGCTTCTAAAAAAAAATGCAGCTGTTGAACATTGACCCATCTGTTTCTATGGGATAATCAAAACTGAACCATTTTTTTGTGTATTGAAATATTGTGATCATAGCTAGCTTAGGGGTCCTTACACTAACATGTGGTAAGGTTTGCACTTACCACACTTTATTTGGCAGATTTAAGATGCAGTAAATGCAGGGGACATGCCTAGCATCTGCCCTGCAATTAGTGCAAAAGGCAGACATTTACCACATGGACCCATGTTCCCTGCACAGGAATGCAGGCCCAGTAACTAAAAACACGGAGAAGAACATCTGGTCATAGTCTCAGTGTTCCAGTCCTAGCCAAGTTCCGACTGTAACCTTCCCAACCAAACCACCTAATCTCAGGCTGCCCAACACCTCCCTGATGAAAGCTCCCCCTCCCCCCCACACACTTGCCCCCTTCAGAACCACATATGTCCAGAAAGCAACCCAACATGCCAGGTCCCCCAAGACACTCCATCTCCAATTATTCCCCCCGCCAAAAGGCCCAATTCCAGACCCTTTCCTTATCCTCAAGCTCCCCCGCCTCCTGAGTCTTATCTCAGGGCTTCTTGGTTGTCTCAGTGGGAAGGGGCAGAAGTGGTTCCCCTCCATAGTCATTAATTGTTAGGTCCCCAGCCACCATTTTCTTGGCCGTTGGCAGCCAGGGCAGGAGTGGAGAAGGACTGTTCCTACCCCATTCCCGCTGAGACCACCAGGGAGCCCTCTTGTAAGACCCCAGGAGGGGTGGGTGGAGAGTCTGTGGTTGGACCTTTTGGGGTGGTGATCAGCGGTATGAGGTCTTGGGGGATCTGGAGTTCTGGGTAGATTTCTGGGCAGGGATGGCTCTGAAGGTGAGATTTGTGTGTGTGTGTGTGGGGGCAGATTGGGGTATTTTTGAATGGAGGAGTGTGTGTGCCTATGTGTGTGTGTGTGTGTGTGTGTTGGGGCCTCAGATCAGAGATAGGGGTGGGGTTTGGTCAGAAGTTTGCAATCAGGACCTGGAGGGGGAAGGGGACCACCCACACCTTCACCACCCGCTGGCCATTGAAGCTCCCCCGATCGGGGTAGAGCGCCTGAGCGGGAAATGCTCCTGCCCAATCGGGGCAGTGGGAGCAACATTTAAAAGCAGCAGCCCATCAGGGCGGGCCCGCACCTGGCAGGCCCGTGCCTGAGGGCCTCGCCAGAGGGCCCTTTGGCGTGGCCCTTAAGCATGACCACAGACAATAGTGGCAACAAAACAAGCATCAGTAGTCGACCACAGCCAACAAAGCAACAAAACCAGCATCAGCGGATCAAAGTAAGCGCAGACATACACTAAATTCAGACGAAGAAAACATGTATACAACCCTGAGCCTGCCCATCGGCCTCCTCCTCACCCAACTCCTGCCACCACAGGCAACCAACCACAACCTACTCACAAACACGCCATGGCATACACCACAGCTCTACACACACACCCAGTATATGCAGTGGAACACACACAAGACACCCAAGCACAAGAAGCAAAATAAGCACAAGACCGACACGCACGCAAAGTCAAATGAAACACATAGACCACTAAACACCCCAGCTGCAATCTCAATAGAGCTCATCAACGCCAGATCCATACGAAACAAAATCAACATGATAGCAGACCACATAGAAGATCAGCAACCTGACATACTGTGCATCACAGAAACATGGCTCACCCCCACTGATAACGCACTACTTATTTAATTAGTACCATCCACCTACTCAGCATTTAACTGCCCACACGCACAACGGAGAGGAGGAGGGAAGGAACAGCCTAAGGTTCAAATCACGAAGTGCCTCAAACACAAACCAATGCAACACCATCACTGTGGAAAACAAACGGATGGCCCTATGCCTCACCTACAGAGCCCCCCATGTGCCACCAGATGAGCTAGCCTCCACTCTAGAAGAGGTCTGTGCAGACAACACAAATCACAAACCCCTGCTACTATTAGGAGATTTCAACCTCAAATCTACCACCACGAAGGATGCAGAAGCTTTCCTACTAGCTATGGGATCCTTACAATACACCCAAACTGATTAATACCCCGACACACAGACACGGATCTTCACCATACCTCATATTCACGCCCAACTTTTTAATGGACAGAGGTAACATATCAACACCCAAGGTCACACCAGTACCGTGGTCAGACCATCACATAATTAAAATAAAGTTTATGCCACAAGGGCAAAACCACAACGAGAACCTGAACAACCCACCAGCACAAAGAAAATTCAGGAGCTTCGACAGGGACCAATTTCTACAGGACACCGTACCCCACCTGAACACGAAATCAGAGGATCTAGACAAACAAATCAGAAAATGGAACAGCATCATCAATGCTGCTGCAAAAGCTGCTGAATACAGACCCAAGAAAACTCGCCGCACCAAAACATATCACACACCCTGGTACTCAAAAGTCATGCGGAATGAGAAGAGGGAACTCAGAAAGTTAGAACGGCAATGGAGACACACCAAGTCACCCAACACTCAGACCCTATACTTAACAAAACAAAGAGAATACAACGAACTCATCAACCAAATGAAGAGAGAATATCACACAAACATCATACTCAAATCCAGCAACAAACCAAGAGAGCTCTCCGAAATTGTGAAAACCCTCACAAAGGAACAGAAAACCGAAAGCAAAGTGCAAATAGGCCCACAAGAATTCGCAGACCACATCCAAGAAAAATTCCATTCACCATCACAACTGAAAACAAACACAAGCACCAAACCAACCACCCCCTCAAGAAAAACATGGGACAAACATGGGAAAAATTCAGCACACCATCCACAGAACAGTTCTCACACATCATTACCGCACTCAATACAAGCACGACCCCAACAGACCCATGCCCAGTGACATGGATTAAGGCAACAATCAAGTACATTTGCAGCAAAAAAACTGTGAGTCAGTTGGTCCATTAGATGATAGAGGAGTTAAAGGGGCACTAAGAGGCGACAAGGCGATAGCGGAGAGACTGAATGAATTCTTTGCTTCAGTCTTTACTGAAGAAGATGTAGGGATGTTACCCATGACTGAAGTGGTATTTAAAGGTGCGGAAGAATTGAAGGAAATATTGATACATTGGGAAGATGTATTACAACTATTAGATAAACTGAAGAGTAGCAAATCACCTGGGCCGGATGGTATACATCCAAGGGTGTTGAAAGAACTGAAATATGAGATTGCAGACCTGCTATTAGTAATCTGTGAACTATCATTAAAATCATCTGTAATACCTGAAGATTGGAGGATCGCCAATGTAACACCAATTTTTAAAAAGGGTTCCAGGGGTGATCCGGGAAACTACAGACCGGTGAGCCTGACATCAGTACCGGGAAAAATGGTAGAAACCATCATAAAGAATAAAATTACTCAGCATATAGATAGCCATGGCCTAATGGGAGATAGCCAACATGGCTTTAGACAAGGAAGATCTTGTCTTACTAATCTGTTATGTTTTTTTGAAAGTGTGAATAAACGGGTGGACAAAGGTGAGTCGGTTGATATAGTGTATCTGGACTTTCAGAAAGCCTTTGACAAGGTCCCTCATCAGATACTTTTGGCAAAACTAAAGAGTCATGGGATAGGAGGCAGTGTATTACTATGGATCAAGAACTGGTTAAGAGATAGAAAGCAGAGGGTTGGGCTAAATGGCCAATTTTCCCAATGGAGAAAGGTGAATAGTGGTGTACCCCAGGGATATGTGCTGGGTCCGCTGATTTTTGACATATTCATAAATGACCTGGAAAGTGGAATAATGAGTGAGGTTATCAAATTTGCAGATGACACAAAACTATTTAAAGTTGTTAAAACCGAAGAGGATTGTGGAAAATTGCAAGAGGAGCTTGATAAATTGGAAGACTGGGCATCATAATGGCAGATGAAATTTAATGTGGACAAGTGCAAAGTTATGCACCTAGGGAAGAACAACCCAAACTATGGTTACACAATGCAAGGTTCCACATTAGGAACCACCACCCAGGAAAAAGATTTAGGCGTCATTGTGGATTACATGTTAATACCCTCGGCCCAGTGTGCAGCGGCAGCCAAGAGAGCAAATAGAATGCTAGGTATCATAAGGAAAGGAATGGAAAATAAAACAAAATATATTATAATGCCTCTATATCGTTCCATGGTGAGACCGCACCTTGAATATTGTGTGCAATTCTGGTCGCCGTATCTTAAAAAGGATATAGAGTTATTAGAAAAGGTTCAGAGAAGAGCCACCAAAATGGTAAAGGGGATGGAAGGATACTCCTATGAAGAAAGGCTAAAAAGGTTAGGGCTCTTTAACCTGGAAAAGAGATGGCTGAGGGGAGATATGATAGAAGTCTATAAATTAATGAACGGAGTGGAACGGGTAAACGTAGATCGATTGTTTACGTTATCAGGATATAGAAAGACTAGGGGACATGCAATGAAGCTACAGGGTAAACTATTTAAGACTAATAAAAGAAAATATTTTTTCACTCAACGTGTAATCAAACTCTGGAATTTGTTACCGGAGGATGTAGTAAAGGCTGTTAGTGTAGCTGGGTTTAAAAAAGGTTTGGACAAGTTCCTGGAGGAAAGGTCCATAAACCATTATTAAGAAGGGACCCAGGATATCAATGCTTGACCCAGTGCAAGCATTGCGGAACCTGTGTCTTTTGGGGAAACTGCTAGGTACGTATGACCTAGATTGGCCACTGTTGGAAACAGGATACTGGGCTTGATGGACCTTGGTCTGACCCAGTATGGCATATCTTATGTTCTTATGTTCTTAACAAAGTCAAACTTCATCCATACCATACACAACATGGTGCACAGTTCACTAACTCAAGGAATCATGCCAGACTAGCTAAAACTCGCCACAATAAGACCAATCCCAAAGAAATCACCACTCGACAAGAACAACCCAGCAGCTGACAGACCTATCTCAAGCATCCCTCTTCTGGCAAAGATTATTGAGAAAGCAGTACAGCATCAACTACAAGACCACATCAACAACCATGCACAACTGGACCTCAACCAATACAGTTTCCACCCCCAATCATGGAGTTGAAACACTCCTGCTATACCTCTTTAATGACATACTATACCTCATAGACAACAGCAAGAATGGAATACTCATGATCTTCATTGACATTTCATCAGTGTTCGACACAGTGGACCACGGAACTCTACTAGCAAGACTACAGAACATCAGACTACACGGAGCCACCCTGAGGTGGTTCTACTACTTAACAGACAGACAGATACAAGTCAAGATTGCTCCCAACACATCCCGACCCATAAAAGTCAGGCAAGGTGTACCTCAAGGATTCGCCCTTTTGGCGCTGCTATTTAACCTCTACATCCAGCCAATATGCAGCATCATAAAAGAACACAAGATAAAATACACAATCTATGCTGACGACATAATGATATACACATCAATCACCCTCGACAACCCAGACTACACCAAGATAACAGAGTGTCTCATGCACATGAACAGCTTGTTTCAAGACAACAACCTGACCATAAACTACAGCAATACCGAGGCACTAATCATCACACAAAACTCTAACTTCAAACCTCCACTCAATATCAAGATAGACAACACAACCATACCTATACAACCAGAAGTGAAATACCTCAGAGTGACGCTAGACAAGGAACTGAACCTTCAGTCCCACATCAGCAGAACCACCAAAAATGCATACCACAAGATGAGACTAGTCCGACGCCTCAAGCCCCTCCTCTCCCAGGAACACTTCCGCACAGTCTGTCAGGCACTAATAACCCCAATCCTAGACTTCTGAAACCCACTCTATATTGGCCTAACAAAACAGACACTCAGGCACTGCATTTGGCGCAAAATACAGCAGCACGCACAATAGCTGGCACCACAAGACAAGAACACATCAAACCCACTCTAAAAGATCTCCACTGGCTACCAATCAGCATCAGATACAAGACAGTCATAAACATATTCAAAATCAAACAACAGTTATCAGCTTTTAGCCTACACCCACTCATACAACCCGACAGCAGCACAAGACCGAGGAGAAGAGGCACCTCCAACCGTGTCAACACACCAAAGGACTTCACCAAGGTACGCAAGGACACCGAAAAACAAGCCCTATCAAAAGCAGCACCAACAATTTGGAACGCCCTCCCCGATGAACTACGGTCAACAACAGACATTAAGGACTTCAGGAAACTGCTCAAGACAACCCTCTTCATAGAGCACTACGGTGACGTCACTTAAACTGTGCAACAGACAGTACCACAGCCCAACTACCCTCCCTTCTCGACACGTATATAGTATCGAAGTAAAGCCCTGATGTACATAGTATTGTATATAGCGCATGTTGTAAATAGCTCACCAAGAATCAACGACATTCTACACACACACGCATTCACTGTTCAATGCATGCACACACTAGACACAATATTTTATCGATTGTTTGCTGTGGAGACCGCCTTGATTGCAGCAGGTGGTATAGAAATCCGTTTAAATAAATAAATAAAACATGACATACTTTCTTTTAGTATGGGCAGTGCAGTGCTATCAGGCAGCCAGTAGCATAGCAGGATTTAATGCCGCTTCTTGAGATGGTGTTAAGTGCGGCTGCCCTATTGGCAGTAATGACAGCTAACATGTGGCAACATCCTGCGTGCTGGCTATCACTGGCCGGCATGCCCGTTCTTTACCCTGATCCTACCATAAAGTGCTAGTAGAAGTTAATATGGGATTTCCACTGTGCTGGCTGTTCTTAGTGCGGTTACCACGGATTGTTAGTGTACTCTAAACCCCATGGTAACCATTCCCCCAGTTTAGTACAAGGGCCTCTTAGTGACGAATCAAAGTGCAGCTTTGGAATCAGATACTTCCCTCTTGCTTGCTGATTCTGCAAAAGGCAGCTGCAAGTATAAGGAGAATGCACTCTTCAGAATGCTTAGTTTAAGCCCAATGTTTTGTTCTGCATTAGTGCTGGAAAAACTGGTTCTCTAGGTCTGCGTCTTCTTCACTGCATTCAAAAGAGTATATGCCTGAGGGAGGCTCAAAAGCTGATGAGAAAAGTAAAGCGGTTCACTGACATTGGTTTCCTGTCAGACATAGCTAACCGTCTTATGGGCAGCGAGTCAGCTAAAGATGAACTGCAGCTGGGTAGGAAAATAAATATTTTTCCCCAGCTTTAAAAAAAGGCTACCTTCGGTGGCTGGATGACTGGCACAAACTTAGCTTTATCAGTCATATACCATCACAATGTAACTCTCTTAGCAGTCTCAACAGAGATACTTCAGGTTCCCAGCATGCAGTACTCTGGAGGGGCAGCACATGTGAAGGAAGTTTACATTGCTACTACCCATACTGCACCTGTTCTCTGGTGGGACAATAGGGGTGGGGAATGAATCATTGTCATCACATAATGGCTAGATTTAGAGCTGTGATTGTAGGGTTCCAAAAGGACTGTCATTGTAATGGCTGGATTAAAGGAAGCTGAGAAATGGATATAAAATAGGGCAAAGAATCTCCACATAGTTACCAATAAAGGCTCATGGCATCACATTGCAGCCCTAGGTCTGATCCTATTTCATGTTCCTTAGATATTGTGGTTCAGTTTTTATTATTTATTGTCACTTATGCATTTGGTTTTTATAGTACTTTTGATATTTCTTTTGTGATTTCATTCTTTAATGTTGCACTTTGCCTGCGTTCTAGGAAAGGTGAGCTACAAAACTGAGAAAATAAATGCACAAATTTATCAGGAAGCCAACATGAGCAACAGGAATCTACTGGTAAAGACATAAGATGCACCATATTGGGTCAGACCAAAAGTGCACCGAGTCCTGCATCCTGTGGCTAACTTTGGCCAATCCAAGTTGCAACTGCAAGGCAGAATCCCAAAGAGTAGATCCATTCCTTGTTGCTTACACTCAAGAATAAGCAGTGACTTTGACAAATAATGATCTCCAAGAGCTTGTCTAAACCCTTATAAATCCAGCTGTGTTAACTGCCTTGCCTACACCGTCCAAGAGCTTAATTGTGCATTAAGTGAAAAAAGACTTTCTCCAATTTGTTTTCAATATGCTACTGAACCTTAGTTTCATGGAGTGTCCCCTAGTTTTACTACTAAAAGAATGGTCAAGAAATTAAGTTAATGTATCCATTTAGACGTTTTTTTTTTAAGATTAACTGCTGATGTTGCCAGATTGCTACCAACTGGTAGTGGTGATTTTAATGTTATGAATCCTTCTCCACTGGGATTTGCAAGACACTAAGAGAGTTATTCCGAACCATGAATAGCGGGGATGGACGTCCCTTAGGGGGCCAGATCGGGGGTCAGGCTGCAGGGAATTAACTTTTTGGGTTAGCAGCTGGCATCACGGCTTTTAAATGGAGCTGCGGTGCTATGGCAACAGGACGCCGTAGTGCCGCAGCTCCATTTAAAAGCCCTGGCTGAGTTAGCCGGGCTAGCGTTGTACGTGCAGGCCGGGACTAAATCTCAGTCCTGGCCTGCACGTACAGTATTGTTCACGATTCTGATCCTGCGGGGCTGGACTTGCCCCACGGGATCAAAATCGCGATCTCCTTTCTACGTCCCGGTCAGACCAGATGTACAAAGGAGATCTATGTCATGAATAGAATTGGGCCCTAACTTATTTCATATTGGCTACTGGCAGTCAAAGTCTATTCACCTAGGCTGGATTTATGATCATTTTAATTTGAAATACAGAATATTGATGCAGTGGTATTTCTAGTCCCTCTGTCACCCGGGCTAGGCGCCCCGCCCCCCATACGGCGTGGTTCTGCACACTGCAATGCAGTCACCTAACCCCAATCGGCTCCAGGGAGGCAGTGTAGCAAACCTATGATTATGCTGGTTTGCTGCGGTGCCTTGCGCTCCAGGGGCCGGTTGCTCTGCTCTCCCGGCTGAAGTCTCGTGAATCACAACATTTCAGCTGGGAGAGAAGAGCAACTGGCCCCTGGAGCTCAAGGCACCATGGCAAACCTGCGTAATCGTAAATATGCCATGCTCCTTCCTTGGAGTTGGCGGGGGTTTGCCCCCCTCCCGGCCGGCACACAGGATGAGCCGCAGCCATCACCCCACCCTTGATATGCCACCGTATTGATGTTTATAACTGCACTTTGAAATGTATGGATTCTAAACTTTGATTACTAGCTCTCAGCAAATAGCTGTGGGCAAGTGAATTTGAGGGCTGTATACTATGAGTAGTAAAACTGCCATTGTAATGCTCATTCCCTATCAGTTTTACTGAACAGGGTGCATTGGAATTTAGTGCCTGGTTTTATATGTTATATCAGGTACTAAGGCCCAATGTACCATATGCAATAAATTTAATAGGGAGTATGTATTATTGGGCTGTGCATGGATTTAGTGAATTCTCAAGAGGCTCAACCCAAATACAGAGGCTCCCAACCACTGATGTACCCTAGCCCTACTACAGGTGTGCTGGCAAAAGTTTTGCAGAGAGATAGGGCCTAGCTGCTGGCAGAAAGAAGAGGAGGGGAAGTCAAAGCCAGAGTCACCCACAGCAATACTGTAGCTTCCATCTTGCCTCCAGCCCCCTCCCCAGGTAATGACATCCAACGGAAAGGAGGAATTAGTGTGAACAATGCCTTCTCCTCTGAAATGGAAACCAAGGGAGCCAGCAAGACTATAGCACCCTGCATATAGAGGGATACTGTTCTGTTTGCTTTTGTTTTAGATTATTTTATCCGCTTAGGTCATTGTGCGGACTATACATTTTAAAAAATAAATGAATATTAGCAGAGAAGGAGAAAATGGAGGCAGCGGTGGCAGCAGCAGATAAGAAGTTCTACTTGCCACCTTTTCATGGAAAGAAATGATGATTGCATTGGGGTGGGAGGTGGGGAAAAATAGAAAATCAGTGCTTGCATGGTGGGAGTATGACAGAAATTGGGCCAGAATGGGAAGGAACAAAAGTGATTCATGGGGTGAAAGGAGGAAAGATGACTAGGTGGGCTTGTAGGGGACCAAACTGATGACTGAGTCGGGGGGGGGGGGGAGCTGCAGTGATAATTGTACAGGGGGAGGAAGAGGAGGACAAACGATTGGATATGGGATTGGTGAAAAAATGATGGTGGGAGAAAGAAAGGTGGGAATAATGGCTGAAAGGAGGGGAAGAGACAAGGGAGGAAAAAGAAAAGTAAAAGAAAAAAGAAAAGAAAAACCCCAAAACTATAAAAAAATATCAACTTTGAAAAAAACAAACTTGAAAGCAAAATTGCGGGCTCTTCCAATTCCAGCAGGCTTCTACAGCTCAATGAGTCCCACCCCTCTGATGATGCTTTTCATGTCAGAAGGGGCAGAACCAGGGAGGACGTTGAAGCCTCCGAGTTTCTAAAACCCCATGTTTTTAAGGTTTTTTTCAGAATCTCTAGTCCGCTGCCACTGCCCCAGTGTCATCGGATCTGGGGCAGTAGCGGAGGGAAGTGGGGTCAATTCTGTCACTGCTGACCTAGGAGATGTGGAGGTAGCAGCAGCTAGTCCATTAGATTTATTTACTTATTTTTAACTTGAAGGCAGAGTGAGGTGACAGCCACTTGGCTGTTTTGGGGACATTTTTTGCTGCCCCCAAAACTTTGCCACCTGAGGCACCTGCTTCACTCTGCCTCATTATAGAGCCACGCCTGATTAAGTTCTTACAGTGCACCTGAGGTGAACACTAAAATTCCTTTATAGTTATGAGATATAATTGTATTGGTTTATTTATTTATTTAACAGGTTTTTTATACTGCTTTATCAATTCAGTCAAAACAATTTACATTGTAACTTAAATATGGTAATGTACATTAAGCAGGGACATTGATAATTTGGATTTTTCTGAGGCAATGGAGGGTTAAGTGACTTGTTCAAGGCCACAATGAGAGCTAGTGGGACTCGAACCCTGGTTTAAGTTTTCCTATTCCCCCAAGCAACTTTACTTAACAATTTTAAATAGCTAAAATAAATCTTTAAATCTAAGAAACAGAGAGCAGTCCAGAAGCAAGATGAGGGCTATCCAGTCTTTTGCACTGAGTGTTACATGTAAAATTTTCTCCCAGTTGCTGAGAGGACTTATGTCTGTACTAAGTGCAAAGAGCTCTTTGCTCTCAGGAAATGAGTACAATCTTTGGAGGCTAGAGCAATGTATTTGCAGGAACTGAGGCAAACAGAGAAAAATATAGACAAGACCTACAGGGATGTACATAAGAACATAAGAAATGCCATACTGGGTCTGACCAAGGTCCATCAAGCTCAGTATCTTGTTCCCAGCAATGGCCAATCCAGGTCACAAGTACCTGGCAGGTCCTCAAAAAGGCCCACAGGTTCTACAGTGCTTGTCCTGGGGCAAGCAGTGGATTTCCTGGGTCCTCTTTAATAATGGTTTATGGACCTTTCCTCCAGGAACTTGTCCAAACCTTTTTTAAACCCACCTATACTAACAGCTTTTACTACATCCTCAGGTAATGAATTCCAGAGTTCGATTACGTGTTGAGTGAAAAAATATTTTCTCTTATTAGTCTTAAATTGGTTCCATTGTAGCTTCATTGCATGTCCCCTAGTCTTTATAGTTTTTGATGGCATAAACAATCTATGTTCATCCATTCCACTCCATTCAATAATTTATAGACCTCTGTCATATCTCTTACTACTACTACCTTAGCCATCTCTTTTCCAAGTTCAAAAGCCCTATCTTTTATGCCCATTTAACTTTTCTTCATAGGGGTATCCTTCCAACCCTCTACCATTTTGGTGGCTTTTCTCTGTACCTTTTCTAATTGTGCTATATCCTTTTTATGATCTGAAGACCAGAAATGCACACAGTATTCAAGGTGCGGTCGCACCATGGAACAATACAGAAGCATTATAATATCTTTGGTTTTATTCTCCATTCCTTTCCTTATGACTCGAAGCATTCTGTTTGCTTTCTTGGCTGCCGCTGTACACTTGCCAGAGGGCTTCAAAATATTATCCACAATGGCGCCTAAATTATTTTCCTGGGTGGTAGTTCTTAATGTGGAACCTTGCATCATGTAACCGTAGTTTAGGTTGTTCTTTCCTAGGTGAATAACTTTGCACTTGTCCACATTAAATTTCATCTGGCATTTGGATGTCCAGTCTTCAAATTTCTAAAGGTCCTCTTGCAATTTTTCAGAAACCTTTTGGATTTTAATAACCTTGAATAATTTTGTGTCATCTGCAAATTTGATCACCTTACTTGTTATTCCCATTTCCAGGTCATTTATGAATATGTTAGAAAGCAGCAGACCCAGCACAGATCCCTGGGGTACTCTGCTATTCACCTTTCTCCATTGAATAAATTGGCCATTTAGCCCTACTTTCTGCTTTCTATATTTTAACCAGTTCCTGATACACAATAGTATACTGCCTCCAAGCCCATGACTTTTTAATTTGGTCAAGAGTCTTTCATGAGGGACCTTGTCAAAGGCTTTCTGAAAATCCAGATACACTATATCAACCAGCTCACCTTGGTCTAACTGATTATTCACACCTTCAAAAAAATAGATTAGTAAGCCAAGACTTTCCTTGGCTAAATTCATGTTGGCTATCTACATTTTTAGTAATTTTATTCTTTATAATGGTTTCTACCATTTTGCCCAGTACTGACATCAGGCTGTAGTTTTCAGGTCACCTCTGGAATCCTTTTAAAAATTGGTTTTACACTGGGCGTTCTCCAATCTTCAGGTACTATAGATTATTTTAATGATAGTTTACAGATTAGTAATAGAAGGTCTGCAATCTCATATTTCAGTTCTTTCAACACCCTCAGATGTATATCATCCAGTCCAGGTGATTTACTACTCTTCAGTTTAACAAATACTTGTAATACATATTCCCGGTTTATTGATATTTCTTTCAATTCTTCTGATATATCACCTTAAATACCATTTTAGGCATGGGTAACTTCCCTACATCTTCTTTAGTAAAGACTGAAGCAAAGAATTCATTCAGTCTCTTCGCTATGGCCTTGTCCTCCCTTAGTGCCTCTTTTACCTCTCTATCATCCAGTGGTCCAACAGACTCTCTCACAGGTTTTTTTTTGCTATGAATGTACTTGAAAAAGTTGTTATTATGTTTTCTTTCTTCCACGGCAAGCCTTTTCTCAAATTCTCTCTTTGCCTGCCTTATCAATGCCTTGCATCTAACAGTTGTAGAGAAGACCCACCTCCAGTCTGGCAGACTCTCTGCTACTATGGAGGAGAGAGGTCACATGAAAGGAGAACAACACTGTGGTGTAGTAGGAAATGATTCTGCAGCTATGACCTGTCCTCTAGATGATGTCATACCCTCTCGCACTGAGGTTGGGTCTCCAGAGCCATGTGCCCATGAGGGAAGAGTTAGGATGGCCATTATAGTTGGCGATTCAGTCATTAGGCATGTAGATAGCTGTGTGGCTGGTAGAAATAAGGGTCGCCTAGTGTGAAGGTAGTGGACCTCATGTGCCACCTAGACAAGGTTTTAGATAGTGCTGGGGATGAGTCTGCTGTCTTGGTATATGTTGGTACCAATAACATAGGTAGGTCCGGCTCGAGGGTTTCTGCTGTCCTAGGCAGATCCTCCATGCCGCCCCCCTGAAAATTGTAGTGTCGCCATGCTGGCCCCCTCCCTGAATCCATCTTCTCACCTGGGGGGTGGGGTGTGTCATGGCGATGCCTCCGCTGCATCAGATTTTAAAGTGCCCATGCTAGCGCACTCATGGCCTATTGCTCCTGCCCTCCTCCAATGAAGATTCCTTTTGGAGGAGGCAGGAGCAGCAGGAAGTTGCATTGATGTGGGGCAGGAGCGGCAAGACATGAGTGCGCTAGCATGGGCACTTTAAAGCCCGACCAGCAGAGGCATCACTATACTGCCCTCACCCCAGGTGAGAAGATGGATGCCAGGACAGGGGCAGCATGCTGGGCCAGGCAGTGATGAACTGCCACTTCACTGGGAGAAGGAAGGCCGATGCTGCCCACCTAGTCCTGCCACCCTAGGTGACCGCCTAGTTTTCCTAATGGATGGGCTAGTCATAAATATAGGAAAGTGTGGGAGAGAGGTTCTGGAAGCCAAATGTAGTCTTTTATGTAAAAAGTTGAAATCCAGAACTTCTAGGGTAGCATTCTTAGAAATGTTTCCCGTTACACGCAGGACCCAAGAGGCAGGCAGAACTCTAGAGTCTCAATGCGTGGATGAGGAGATGGTGCAAGGAAGAGAATTTTGGATTTGTTAGAAACCAGGCAAATTCTGGGAAAGGAGGGGGAGGGCTTTTCCGAAAGGATGGGCTCCGCCTTAACCAGCATGGAACCATGCTGCTGGTATTAAGTTTTAAAAAGGAGATAGAGCAGTTTTTAAACTAGATAATGGGAGAACAAACTTTGAAATGCCTCTATGCAAATTCTAGAAGTCTATAAAATAAGATGGGAGAGTTAGAATATATAGCAATGAATGAAAGATTAGATATAAGTGTAATTTCAGAGACCTGGTGGAAGGAGTATAACGAATGGGACACTGTGATGCCAGGCTACAAACTATATTGCAATGATAGGATCACATTGGTGGAGGGGTGGCTCTATATATTAAAGAGTGCATTGAGTCAAACAGGATAAAGGTTTTGCAGGAAACAAAATACACAGTAGAATATCTATGGATAGAAATTTCATGTAAAAAGGGGAAGTAGCAGTAGGAGTGTACTACTGTCTGCCTGGACAGAATGAGCAGACAGATGATGAAATATTAACAGAAATAAGGAAAGCTAGCAAAATTTACAACACAGTAATAATGGGAGATTTCAGTTACCCCAATATTGACTGGGTCAATGTCACATCAGGACATGCTATGGAGATAAAGTTTCCAGATAAAATAAATGGCTGCTTCATGGAGCAACTGGTTCACGAACGGACACGCGGTGATGCTATTTTAGACTTAGTCCTCAGTGAATGCAGGATCTAGTGCGAGAGGTAACTGCTTTGTGGCCACTTGGCAATGGTGATCATAACATCATCACATTTGGTTGAATAAATGAAGAGAGAACAGAAAGAAAATTTGACTGTGATAACATTTAACTTTCAAAAAGGAGACTATGATAAAATGAGGAAAATGGTTAAGAAAAAAACTAAAAAGAGCAACTGCAAAGGTTAGTTACATCAAGCCTGGGCGTTATTTAAAAATACTATCTTGGAAGCCCAGACCAGATGTATTCCATGCTTTAAAAAAGGTGGAAGGATAGGAGGCAATGTATTATTGTGGATTATAAACTGGTTGAAAGTTAGAAAACAGAGAGTAGTGTCAAATGGCCAATTTTCTCAATAGAGAAAAGTGAATAGTGGAGTACCCCAGGAATCTGTGCTGGGCCCACTGCTTTTTAACAGATTTATAAATGACCTGGAAATAGAAATAATGAGTGAGTTGATCAAATTTGCAGATGACACAAAATTATTCAAAGTTGTTAAAACACAAGACGATTATAAAAATTGCAAGAGGACCTTGATAAATTGGGAGGATGGGCATCCAAATGGCATATGACATTAATGTGTACACGTTCAAAGTTATGCACTTAGAGAACAACTCAAACTACAGTTTCACAGTTCAGTATGTCAGCAGCAGCCAAGAAAACAAATAGAATGCTAGGAATCATAAAGAAAGTAACTGAGAATAAAACAAAGGATATTATAATACCTCTGTATTGCTCCATGGTGTGATCATACCTTGAATATTGTGTGCAATTCTGGTCTCCATATCTTAACAAGGAAATAGCAGAATTACAATATAAAAGGTACAGAGAAGAACGATACAAATGGTAAAAGGGATGGAAGGATATCCCAATGAAAAAAGGCTTAAAAGGTTAGGGCTCTTCAACTTGGAAAAGAGACAGCTGAGGAGAGATATGATAGAAGTCTATAAAATAATGAAGAGAGTAGAACAGGTAAATGTAGATCAGTTGTTTGCTCCTTCAAAAAGTAGAAAGACTAGGGGACATGCAATGAAGTTACAATGAAGCACATTTAAGACTAATTGGAGAAAATATTTTTCCACTCAATGAGTAATCAAACTCTGGAATTCATTACCAGAGGATGTAGTAAAAGCTCTTAGTGTAGCTGGATTTAAAAGAGGTTTTGACAATTTTCTGAAGGAAAAGTCCATAAACCATTTTTAAAGAGGACGGGAAATCCACTGCTTACCCATTGGACAAGCAGCATGGAATCTGTGCACCTTATGGGCACCTGACAGGTACTTGAGACCTGGATTGGCCACTGTTGGTAAAGGATACTGGGCTTGATGGACCCTTGGTCTGAACCAGTATGGCATGTCTTGGTTTTTATGACATTGCTGCCTTGATGTCCCACTGCTGCCTGAAACTGAACATGGCGAAGGTGAAGCTTCTTATCTTTCCCCCTAAACCCACTTCCCTCCTCCATCTTTTTTCTATTTCTGTGGATAACATTATCATTCTCCCATTTCCTTCAGCTTGCAACCTTAGGGTCATCTTTGACTTGTCTCTGCACACATCCAACAGATAGCACCTTCCTTCCTCAACAACCTAGTAAGATTGCAACCTCCTACCCGAAACAGAAGAACCCACAATTCCAACATCCTTCACACTCCAACAGATATAAGATCTGCCAAAACTAACACCAGCCACAGGGCTTTCTCATATGTGGCGCCAACACTGTGGAACCAACTCCCACCAGAACTACGAGCTAGCAATGACCTTCTAGACTTCAGAAAGAAACTCAAAACGCACATTTTCCAATCACATTTCAACCTGAACTAAACCCACAGATGGAGCAGCCCCTGACCACTGTGTCCAAGAAGATTATCCTGTATATATGTATTTATGTATATCTGTAAATGAACTCCCCCATAGCTAAGAAGTGTTAACTCTGTATGATGTGCTTTTCTGACAATCTGTATGTAAGCAAAATTTGTACCTGCCTTGATTCGACAGTCCAAGAAGATTATCCTGTATATATGTATTTATGTATATATGTAAATGAACTCCCCCATAGCTAAGAAGTGTTAATTCTGTATGATGTGCTTTTCTGACAATCTGTATGTAAACAAAATTTGTACCTGCCTTGATTCGGCAGTTTCACAATAGTAATCCTACCCGCTTCTGATCGCTGGAAGGAGCGGGCTACAAATGCTTGCTAAATAAATAAAAAATAAAATAGCTAAAACCTATCATTTCTTCCTCTATAACAATTCTTCCCTTCCTTTTTTGAACACACTACTAAGACCCTTATCCACTCTCTAGTCATCTCCCATTTAGATTAGCGCAACCAGCTGCTTACTGGTCTTGCCCAGAATCATATCTCTTCCCTTCAATCCATTCAAAATTCAGCTGTACGGCTAATCTTAGGCCAGTGTTGCTATGCTCATGTAACCCCTCTTCTCAAATCACTTCAATGGCTCCCTATCTGTTTGCATTCATTTCAAACTACTCCTACTGATCTACAAGTGCAGCCATTCTGCAGCTCTTCGTTACCTCTCCTCTCTTGTCTCTCCCTACACCTCTCCTCGAGAATTCCACTCATCATCCAAATCACTTTTATCTGTGCCCTTCTCTTCTACTGCCAACTCCATACTCCAATTAGAGAGGGGTGATCTGCACGGAGTGGTGGCTACAACCCCAAACAAAAGCATAAGAGGGAGGTAACCTGCATGGAGTGGTGGGTACAACTACTCTTGCCACCTTACTGGACAGACTAGATAGACCATACTGCTCTTTATCTGCCAAAATACACCATGTTACTATGTTGTTCCACATTGCTGCAGTATATGCCTGGAACAAAATACACAGTTCAGTATGTCAAGGTGCATCTCTGCTCCTGTTCAAATGCAGGCTAATAACCCATCTCTTTGAGGCTATTTTTGGTTCCTGATCCCCTTATTCTCCT
The DNA here is from genome assembly GCA_033557465.1 of Ichthyophis bannanicus. NCBI lineage: Eukaryota > Metazoa > Chordata > Amphibia > Gymnophiona > Ichthyophiidae > Ichthyophis > Ichthyophis bannanicus. The sequence continues at coordinate 733,246,166 of CM066033.1, read as the reverse complement.
GTTTACCACCGATATGTACTATATCTATTTTCTTAGCTTTCCCCTATTCTCCCGTTGGCTATGTTTATTGTTTTGTCTTGACTAGGTTGTAATTTCTATTTTGCAGGGATGATCTCTTATGTGCACATGTACAGTGCTACACATTCCTTGTCGTTCTACCCAAATGATAAGTAGAGTAGTAGTGGAGAGCCTCTTGCATTTGAAAGGAAGCTCTTCAATGACAGGGTATAAGATAAAGATGAAAGGGAATAGACTCAAGAGTAATCTAAGGAAATGTTTTTTTACAGAAAGGGGGACGGATGCGTGAACAGCCACCCAGCAGAGGTGGTGGAGGTGAGAACTGTATCTGACTTCAAGAAAGGATGAGACAAGCAAGGAGGATCTATAAGGGAGAAGAAGGGATTGTAGAGTATAGTTATAGGAATGGAAGAGCAGACTGGATAGGTTGTATGGTTTATCTGCTATCATTTTCTATGTTTCTGTAACAACCACGAATAGGAATGGCAGTGAGGTAGACCTCATAGAGTTTTCAGAAAGCTGTATGTGTTTGAGGTCTGTCCAAAAAGAAACCAAACTTGCTCAAGAGGGCACCAGTGAGCCAACACAGCAGGCTTGCAGTAATGGTGTAGTGGCGACCCTGAGCTTTAGCCTCGCACTTTCTCGATCATGCAACGTGAAATAGTTAAGGACTATGTGCAGTAGAGTGAAATCGTTTCATGTGCCTTTTTGTTATTTCTGAAACATGTTATAACAGGCTACCTTTCAGAGTGGATTTCAACTTCAGGAACATAAAGTCTGCAGGGGCCAAATCCGGAGAGTAGGGAGGCTTTGGGATGAGACATCTTGTGCTTCAACAAAAATTCATGGATAAGGACAATGAGTGATTGTGACACAGTTCACTTTTGCTCATCTGTCCAGAGACGTGGGACAAATTTTGCTGCAACACAATGCATCTGAAGTTTTTCAGTCACAATTGTGTGACACAAACCTTTACTGATGCCTATTTCTTCAGCAACTTCACGTACAGTTAAGCAACAATTTTCAAGAATCAAAGCATGCACTTTCTTAATGTGATCATCGTCGATTGATGTGGAAGGCCGTCAAAGTTTTGGGATCATCTTCGGTGGACATTCTGCCCGATTTGAAATGTCAGTACCATTCGTAGCATTGTTTGTGGCTTAAACAATCCTCTCTGTAAGATTGCTGCAACATCTAAAAAGTCTTGGTAACAGTAAATTTCACTCAGAATTTCACGCAAACGTGTTGCTCTTCAAGATCCTTCATATTTCAACTTCCAAAAAAATAGCAAAAGGCGCAGGAGACGAGTTCACTCTATTGCATGTTGTCCACAATTAATTCTTATGGCATGATCAAGCAAGTGGAGTGCTAAAGCTCAGGGTCACCACTATCATCATTATCGCGAGTCTACTGTCTTGGCTCACTGGCGCCCTCTTGAGCAAGTTTGGCTTCTTTTTGGACAGATCTCGTATATGTGTGTGTCAAAGCAGGGGAGTCTGTGTTTAAAATTATAACTTGTTCTTATTCTTGGAATAAATGCCATATTTTTATGGTTGGTTAAAAATAAGTGTTCATTTTTTCTATCTAATTTACAAATAGTGGGCATCATTTACGAATGTGAATTAGCCAGTTAATGCATGTTAATTCAAGTTAAGCGCAGAGTTAGTAAATGGGACTCATTGAGAATAACAGAGCTTGCTTAACATGTACTAGATCAAATTAATGTGTGTTAACTTCTTAATGCACATTAGTAAATAAGGCCCATATTTTGTAATTTAACTTCTAGTATTTGCTTTTATTTTTAGTTAATCTTATAGTTATTTTATTTTTTAAAGATTAAAAAATATGTTAGCTTTAATGTGCCATGGCAAAGTGAACCCAGTGCTAGCCTTGTCTTCATGAAAAAGGTTGGGAATCGCTGTCCTAGCCTACTACACTGTCTGATTCCATTCACTGCCAGGCTCAAACCCACTGGTATCTCAGCACACTTAGTACCATGGCTGCTGGGTCACTTGAAGCATTGCCCTGAGTGTGATGCACTGTTTAGCACATTTACTGAACATGGGAGGCCCAAGGAGGGTGCGGGGCCAAGTGTGGAGACTCATTGCAGGGCCTCATCTGTAATGCCTCCCAGAACCTTGACGACCTAATTTCCCACTGGAACAATTGCCTTAGCTCAATCGCACTACGCACACCAGCCAACAAGCCTCCAGGCAAGAGAGCGAGTGCCCCATGGTACTCAGCTGATCTCAAAGCATCGCTTAACCAACTTCGGAAACTAGAGAAATGCTGGCGCCGATCTCATTCTTTAAATGACCAGATAACATACAACCTTCATCTGGCTGCACACCGCAACGCAATCACCGATACGATGAAACAGTACTACGCTGATACCTTAAAGAGATCGCTTAATAAACCACACGACCTCTTCGACCTAGTAAAGACTTTATCGAAGGAACCACCCTCTGGACCCCCATTTGAGATACACCCTCAAGATTTTGCAACCTACATCCAATCCAAGATATGCCAGACCAACAAAACCTCTATTACAACTAACGCCATAGAGCAAGACTACCAAACAGTCCTAACCATGTTCTCTACCCCCACCAAGAGAGGAATTGAAGACACTATTGCGGCCCTTAATACCACCACTGCCCAGTCGGATCCATGCCCAGCCTTCTGGATCAAGGAGCTTCGCAGTCACTTCAACCCAGTACTATCCAAAATAATGAACCTCTCCTTCTCAACCGGCTCTTTCCCTTCAGCCCTTAAACATACTTTTATCAGACCTCTGCTAAAGAACTGCAAGCTCGATCCCCAACAGGTAGAATCCTACAGACCTATATCCAGCATCCCACTACTCGCGAAGATCATAGAAAAGGAGGCTCAACGTCAATTGCAAGATCACATCGACTCCGCCGCACCGTTAGATCCTTGCCAACATGGTTTTAGGGAATTCCACGGAGTTGAGACCCTTCTTACCACTCTCTTCTGCAAGATAATCACCGGCATTGACGACATTCGTCAAGGATTTGCCCTCATCTTTCTAGACATCGCTGCAGCGTTTGATTCAGTAAACCACGAGCTTCTACTAAGACGACTGATTGACAAAGGCATAAATGGAAGAGTGCTTGAATGGTGCAGATCCTACCTGACCGAAAGATGGCAGCACGTTCGTTCCGGAGGGACAAATTCTGAACCATTCCACCAAAGCCAGGGAGTCCCACAGGGTTCCTCCCTCTCTGCGCTCTTGTTCAATATTTACATGCAACCAATTTGTAATATCATCCGGTCCTTCAATGTTGATTGCATGTTATACGCAGACGACATCCTGCTTTACATTCCCTTCTCTACTGAGCATATGGACCTCTCTCCACTGACAAACTGTTTCAACGCAATATCCGAATGGCTTCTTTCTCAAAACCTCAGAATACAACATAAGAAAACGGAAGTACTCTTCATTACGAGGAACCCCAACTTTACCCCACCACAATATCTTAAGGTGAAAGAAGCTGAGCTGCAATCTAAATCCTCAATACGTTACCTGGGAGTCACTTTAGATCAGCACTTGGATTTGAAAGCCCATATAGGAAACATAGTCAAATCAGTTTACTACAAGATCCGCTCACTTAGGCATCTACGTTCCATGCTTGAACCAACTGATTTCCGGACAATTTTCCAGGCATTGATCATACCTCATTTTGACTATGCCAATGCCATCTTACAAGGTCTTCCCCAATCTACATTGAACCCGCTGCAGCTAGCCATGAACGCTGCAGCAAGAGTCCTCCACGGAGCCTCCAGGAGCGACCACGTAACACCTCTACTGATACAGTTGCATTGGCTACCCATCCAGGCTAGAATAGTTTTCAAGACCTTGATAACCACTTTTAAAGCTATTAACAATCTCTCACCTGCATCCTTAACCTCACTCATCCATACCACATCCCCAAATAGAGCAAGAAGATCCACAGCTATAAACTCCCTAAAAGTCCCGAAGGCACTAACTGTTTGCACCAAATCGACAGCCAACAGAGCCTTTAGTCTCAGTGCCCCAAGATGCTGGAATGCATTACCTCCTGATATCCGGGCTATTAAGAACCTACCACAGTTTAGGAAAGCCCTCAAATGCCACCTCTTCAACAAATACCTTATAGAGCCTAACGACACCCGGCAATACCATTTCCATACAAATTATGGTATTCTCAACAACACACCAAGTTTGATACTCAAACCCTTAGTGGTGGTTATGTTTCTGTGAAACTACTGTTATGACTCCATGTAGTAAGTTTTGTAAATAGTTTTCCCCTGTTATCCAAGTTTTTGTGCCCTGTTACCTGTAAAACTCATACGCGTTTAACTGTACTGAGCATTTTTGTTACATGTAAACCGCGCTGATGCTGAATAGTGCGGTATATAAAAAACTATAAATAAATAAAATAAATAAAATAAGGGGGTTCATTTGCATAAATATTCACATAATGTTAATGTGTGCTAACTTTTAGTAAACATGCCTCTTAATGAGTGTATGGATAAAGAAAGAGTACCAGATTTCTACATTACTATACTCCAGTGCCAACCACCAGGCACATTAGGAAGTACTACAAATACTGCCCATTTAGAACCCATAGCAAACCCGCCGTATCCTAACAGCACTACCAGGACTCACAAAGCACCATACTCTACCTATCAAAAAGGCAACACTGCAGATATTAAACCAATACATCTCAGAAAATACAAAGAAAACAAGTGACACTGTCAAACAGAATACCTCAGCTACACATGCAGAACATAGACCGTCCCCAAACAAAGAATGAGGGATCACAATTTAGAAATAAAAAGACAATAAACTGGGAACCCCAAAAGCCAATCTTGGAATGTACAAGAACACTGGAGAAATAAAACTATAAATTTATTTCCTCTTGAACTAAACAAAAACGCAAAGATGTTAGCAATGCACATTTCCCAGAGCTGACATATTCCAGTTAATAAATTCAAAATAAAAAAGTATTTTTCTACCTTTTGTTGTTTGGGTATTTTATTTTTCAGTTGCAATTACTCCAGTCACCTTCTTCTGGTTTCTTCATGTCTTCGGCTAACTCTCCATTGTCTGCTTTCCTTTTGTCCTTTCTTCTCTCTTTTAGTTCTTTTCCAGTCTCTCTCTATATCTGCTTTAACATACTCATCTTCCCCTTTTGCTATTTCCTCCATTTCTTTCTTTATTCCTTTTTCGTCCACTCAGATTTCACCCTTCCATCCTCAATCCCCACTTACTCTCCCAATACCCGGCCAATCGCAGATTTTTCTTCTCTCCCACACAAAATATCTTTCCCCTCTCCATCCTCACTCCCCAAGCCCCATCCCTTTCTAGTTCTCCCCCAATATCAGCTCCCTTCTAGTTGCAGCCTCACCGAGCATCCGCTCCCTTCTACTGTAGTCCCATTCTCCCATCCCCCTGCATCAGCCCATTTCCAGTCCTTGCCTCCCCATAAGCCATTTTCAGTCCTATCCCAGCCCCCCCATCAGCCCATTTACAGTCTTATCCCAGCTCCCCATCAGTCATTTCCAGTTCTATTCTAGCACCCCATCAGCCCATTTCCATTCCTATCCTAGTCCCCCATCAGCCATTTCCAGTCCTATCCCAGCTTCCCATCAGCCCATTTCCAGTTCTATCCTTGCCCCCACCCCCACCCTCACCCGACCCCCACCCTCGTCCTGAAGAGCCCCACCCCTGTCTGAGTGGCTTGGAGCCAAGGATACCAGAGACCCCGGCTTGCCACTGCACAGCGCTGGAGTGGAGAGCAGCGTGCTCCTTCACTCCCGCTGTGTGCACGTGAAGCCCACTGAGTGCTGGGAAAGGTTAAAGATCATTTCCTGTTTCCCGGCATTCAGTGGGCTTCATGTGAACATAGTGTGAGTGAAGGAGCACACTGCTACTCACTCCAGCATTGAGCAGAGACAGCTGGGACATCTGGCATTCTTGCTTCCTCTGAAGCTGACCCTAAAAATCCAGCCTAATGAAGTTCGCATGGGTCCCCCTGAAGCACGAGGCTCTGTGCGAACAACATTCTTGCTCAATGGATGGGCCGGCCCTGTTACTGAATACCCTCCTGTGGATGTCACTGTATGCACAGAACACATTTGTGTGGAAAGAAGCCATGTCAAAGACCGTATAGACCTTTTGTGATACATCTGAATAGAAGTGGTAATTAATCCTCCACACTAACCAACCCTACTAGGCTAGTTAGCTCATGCGAATACCTTTATCGCAGGGCTGGTGAAAACACAAAGCAAACTAGGTAATTGCTTATAACCAGGGGTGGCACATGGGGAATGCAGAGGGATATGGATCATGTGCAGAGACTCATTGTGATGCCTCATTTGCATAAGTCAGTAGGGGCTGAAAAGCAGGGCAGAAAACTGATGCTACTCGTGAGAAACACAATCCCTCAGTGAATGCCACAGTTTTGGAGTGGCAGCGGCAGGATTACTGCATCCAGGACTACTGGCCAGGGCACATATGGTGAAGATGAAGGCATCAGTTCACCAAAAAAGAGGTGGTCCTAAAGCATGCAACAATGTAGATAGTAGAGCGGGAGCTGCACCCAAGGCCACACTGCTGCAGAAGCGGTAAGGTAAAGAGGATTTCCTCATATTGTCTGAGCTGCTGTTCAGGACCAGAACCACAGTGTTTATTGCCCAGACCAACATTCAGGTAAGAGGAGAGAGCTGCAGCCTGTGAATGCAGGAGGAAGGAGGGATCCTGGCTAAAATCTGCTGGGGCTGGGGGAGAGAGGGAAGTAGAGGAGGATGATGGTGTAGCAGAGGATGGGACAGAGAGGAATCTGAATGCTTGTGGGATAGAGGGGAATGTTCCTGGGGTTGTGGGAGAAGAGTGGAGGCAAGGGAGAATGCACCTGAGAACAGGGGTAGAAGTGGGATAGGCAGAAGCGGGGATGCTCCTGGGCTGGAATGGTGGGCTCATGGCTTGAGGTTCACCTAGGCTGTTGAATAACCTTGTACTGGCCCTGCTTATGCACTCCACAGTGAAGACTACTTGACACCGGGAATTTCCCACATCCCCTCAGAGTGAAGGTCCCCCCGCCCCACCCAGAAGACTTTCCTTATGTCCCCCAGAGGGATAGGCCCTTCCTCTATCTAGCCAACAAGGTGGCAGGAGGAAAGCAGACTATCTGCTGCCTTGCCTTTGAAATCCAAAATTGTGGTCTTCAGTAATGTGCTTTCAACTACAGGCTGCATTTCCAAAGTGCAATGCTGAATACTATAGTTTTGGATTTGAAGGTGGCAGGACAGAGGCAGAATGCACCCTCTTCCTGCTGCTATGGCAGAAGCCTCTTCCTTACTAAAGCCTGCATTTTGCATGCATCCTGCGTGAAGGATCTGGGGGAGGTTCAGAGGGGAAAGAAACTTCCAGGGAAGGGCCTTCATTGTGTGGAAGGAGGGATGGTTTGAGTGAGCAGGGGTTTGGGCCTGGAGGCCTTTTACTTGATTTGGAATGGAGGGGGCCTTTTCAGGCCTGTTACCGCACATTAAAGTGACCCACCTCAGGGCAGAAAGTTAACTACACCTCTGTAGTTAAATAATTTTCCAGTGTTAGTTGAGCCTTGTTAACATCCACAAGTATAAAAGCTAGATAGCAAAATATTTTTTATTATGATGCCCTCATTTGTCTGCATATCAACATTAGTTTTGGCATGTATCAGGTTAACAGTAACACATGAAGGGCTGGATTTACTAAAGTGCACTCCCATCCTCGCATATTATTGGCAAATGGGTACTGCAGAAAATAAGATGCTAAGGCAGTAGTGCATTTTGGAAATCTAGCCCTAAGGTTATCAACTCGCTAATGCATGATTAAACTCTGTTTAATGTGTACCTTGATAACACCCATTAATACATAGAAACAGAGAAAAATGATAGCAGATAAAGACCATATAACCAATCAAGTCTGCTTTTACATATCAGCTACTAAGCTTTACAGTAACTTTTTAACTTTAGAGATCATGTATGTCTGTCCCATGTTTTCTTGAATTCAGATACTGTGTCTCTACTACCTCCACTGGAAGACTATTCCATGCATCAACCTCTCTTTCCATAAATATTTCTGCAAATTGTTATTTATATTCTCTTATATACCATGCTATTCTGCATCAGTGTGGTTTACATTGAACAAACTGAAATTACATTGAACAGGGCATTATAACTTGGAGATAACTATTTTACAGGGAACATAGGCTATGGAGGGTTAAGTGGCTTGCCCAAGACCACAAGGAGCACCTGTGGGACTAGAAACCCCAGTCCTTCCGGCCCAAGGTTGCTGTCCTCTAGTGGGATTTGAATCCCTGACCTTCTGGCCTGAAGTACCTTGCCCCAACCACTAGGCCACTCCTCAGTCTATCCCCTTCCACCTTCATTCTAAGCCCCCTCATAGCAGAGCTTTCTTTCAATTGAAACAGGCTTCCTCCTGTGCATTAATGCCATGGAGGTATTTAAACATCTCTATCATTTCTCCACTCTTCTGCCTTTCCTCCAAAGTATAATACTGAGATCTTTAAATCTGTCTCTATATGCTTATGATAAAGGCCACTGATCATTTTGGTAGCCACCCTCTGCACGGACTCCATCCTATTTATATTTGTGGTCTTCAGAATTGTGCACAGTGCTCCAAATGAGGTCTCACCAAAGATTTATACAAAGGCACTATCAACTCCTTCTTCCTGCTGGCCATTCTTCTTTCAAACATCCTTCTGGCTTTTGTTGTCACCTTTTCTACCTGTTTTAGCCACCTTAAGATCATCATAAACAATCATTCCCATGTCTCACTCCTCTTTCATTGACAGAGGTATTTCACCCCCTATAATGTATCACTCCCTTGGATTTTTGCAGCCTAAATGCATCCTTGTGTTATGTACACCTTCCTGAGTGTCTACTCTATTGCAGTTTTTGGTATCATCTGCAAAAAGGCAAACCCTACCCGCAAGATCATTTACAAAAATGTAGATTCTTTTATCTCCCTGTGCTTTAGATCCAACCCCCCTCTCTGCCCCAACTTTCTCTCTCTGACCTCAGGCCAGGCAAGTTCTTCACTGTTTGCTCGGTCAACTGCAAATGGATAAAATAATATTAATATTATTGTATTCCCTTTTGGCAAGTGTCCTGCATTTCTAAGAGGACTGGGTGCTTGTTTCAGTGATGCTGTATTTGTAAGGTGTCTAGATCAGGGGTGCTGTGTATGTCCAAGTTGTTGGGGTTTTCTTATTATTGGTTTCCTTAGTGATATAGAACACTGCATGGCCTCATCAGTCACCAATGCATTGCGACCATCCAGAAAAATGAGAGGAATCACAGTGTTGAGGAGGAGGCGGAGTACGATGTTTCCTATCAGCCTGTTTTCCAACTCCAGCCTGTCCCTCTCCTCTGCCAAACTTTTTCAGCAATGTTTGAGCATCCCAGCTTGTGAAGAACAACATTCCGCAGCGGAGACGACAGCTGTGTATGGAATTAAATCATAAAAAAAGGCGAAAGAAACAGCACACACCATGTAGGAAAAATAAATCATTTTCTACAGTCCCCTCCCTTCCAAAAGCATTTTCTCTCTCCAGCGATTGCCAGGACCCTGAGTCAGAGCCAGATTTAGGACTGGGCAGAAACCTTGCAGCATGTTTTACGCATGACTCTCTTGGCTTGCGTAGTCTGTTTTACGCATATTTGGACCCCCTCTGGGAAATGGATGGCTGGGGTTAAACATGCATAATTTTTAAATATTCACAGGGCAACTGAGTTGTGGAGTTTTCGCAAGGTTTTGGTCGGTTTTTTTCTTATTTCTTGTAAGTTTGATTCATGCAAAATCATTCTAGGGAGGCCCACCTTCATTTTCAACAAGATCTTTGTTTTCACATAATTCTCCTCCTTACTCTGCTTTCAAGAGAGGCGTGTGAGGGGCTATGATGGAGAGGGAGAGACATGTGAGGGGCGCAAAGGAAAAGAAGAAAAGTGAGAAGCTGTGATAGAAAGGGAAATATTTGAAGGATTGTCATGAAGAAAGAGAAGCCAGTGAAAGACATGAAGGGGACTCGAGAGAGAGCTAGCTGTAAGGATGATAGAGGGCCATATGATGAGACATTGTGAAGGACAGAAGAGTGAGTTGTGAAGAGATAGCAGTAGGCTAGAGAGAGGGAAAGACAATAATGGAGAAAGGGAAAGACAACTGAGGGCATGCGATGGAGAAAAGGTTTGGGACTGAATTGGTTTCATGTGGAATGGAAAGGGCACGGAGAGCATGAGAGGGCACCACTGTGTAATAGTTACCAGCTGGCAGAATCCTTCCTGACAGATGGAAGGAAATGCACAGCCTGCGGCATTACATTCTGTGCAGGGCTCCTGCCAATTTTTATTCCTACTCATGGATGGGAGGGAGGCAGCTTCGGGAAGCTAGAAGAGGGAGGGAATGAGGAGGCAACTGGGGGATAAGCAGGGCAACTGGGGGATAAGCAGGGCTGAAAGACGGCAGATGTGTAACTGAAAATAACAGATTGCCAGTTAGAAACCAAACTAGAAATGAAACTGTAGAGAAACTTGGGGGAGGAAAGTGTGACTGGATCAGAGAGAGGTACAGCACCAGTACCAAATCAGAGCAATGGACTCTTAAGCATGCTTCTGCAAGGCAGGGAGACCACCCACAGCTTGCCACTGTAGGAAGCAGGATACTGGCCGCTTGGTCTGACCTAGTGAAGCAATTCTTATGATCCTATGTTTAGTGAATGTTTTTGGTGTTATTCTAGGTCACGGATTGGCAACGTTTCTGGGCCGAATAACCTGAAAAGGGCAACATTGCTATTAAAGAGGCTGCTGTGCCATAGGCATGGGGGGAGGAAGGGGAGTGCAGAGAGAGTCTTTCCGAGAACGAGCCATGGGCGCGAGGAAGCGATCATCTAACAAGAGCCAGCTACACTATCCCACCTTCCGTCCTGCTCCTTCTCGGCATCTCGTGCATTGTGAGATTAGCACAACCGGCCTATGACATTTGAAACCACTGCTACTACTGCTCATCATTTGTATAGCGCTACAAGGCATACGCAGCACTGTAGATCTACATATGAGAGATAGTCCTTGCTCAATAGAGCTCACAGTCTAAGCAAGACAAACACAACCAACAGGGGACAAGAGACAATGCTTGCAGGTGTGCCAGCCTTCAGGACGCAGTGGTCTTCCTGCTGAGTAGACTTCAGTGGTGCTTTTGCTGGGATTACCAACAAATGTTCTAGGTGTTTTGAAGAATATTTGGGTTTACCTTTTCCCCTACCTTTTGAAAGGAAAGAAGGTTTACAAATGTATGTCCCCCTCCCCCACCTCCCCCTATAACTTTTCAGTTTGGTGTCCTATTGACCTAAAACGTTGAAGATAAGTATGGGAGGGGAGGCACATGAGTATTTTAACTGGGGTGATAATTATTAGGCATGGATTGCAGATGTGCACCCATCTTGGAAAGTAGGTTGAATTAATACTGAGTGGAAACTTCTTAAGCGATGTAGGGCAGTCATCAGGTGCTTTTAAACTATGAGCAGATACAATGTATTATAGAAAATAAATGGTTTGTTAGAAGCAACTGGAATTTACTGCATCTCTGCCAGTAATTGCTGAGGAGAGAGAGGGGGGCAGGCAGGGGAAAGCAGTGACAATAAACAAAGATATAGGAAATGGTAGGAGTTAGATGGGTGCTAGGAACAGAAAAATAGGAACTGCTGAGAATAATAGAGCAGAGAAGATAAAAACAGGAGCAATAAATAGGCCAATGAGTGAAGGAAGAGGGGGCAAACAGGGGAAAGGTAAGTGCTGAAGGAAGTCAGTCAAGGAGCAGTAATCAGCAAAGTTGGTGCAAGTTTCTTAGGAATCTTAGGTGAACCTTCAATTGTGTAGCCTTCCCCCTTGCACACGCACCTTACAGGCAGAGACTCTGGCACAGCATCACCATCCTGCCTCTCTCTATTCCTTCACCCTTTAGCAAGCGAGCATGCCCTTTCCTTTGTGCACAGTGCCCAGCATCTCGCCTCGCTTCTCTTTCTTCTCCACCCACTATTCTTCTCTCTTCTCTTTATCTCCTTCACCTTTTGGTCAAACACCAACATCACTCCAATTTCTTTGCTTTCTTTCTGCAATGCCCAGAATCCTCTCTCTCTCTCTCTCTCTGAATCCTCTGGCTCTCTCATCACATCTTCTTCATGCGTCCAGCACCCTCTTTCCACCACATCATCCCATCGACTGTTTATCTTCTCTCTTTACCCATCTCCAGACCTACTGAGCATCCATTCCCCCCTCTCTCTCTCTCCATGTCTAATAGCAACAGCTCCGGGCTTCCTCCCCCTTTGACATGCTACTGGAATGAGCACCACCAGTGTCTCATGGCTGCTTCCTTTCTTCAAACCATTTTAAAACGTGTGTGTGCTATTACATCTAATGCTCTCCTGCTGATCTGATGCACAGGAACAGGAGTCAGGAAATGTTGACCCAGATAGACAACAGTACCCACCTGAGCAGTATTACAACTACCCCTGCCAACTCAATGCCCAATCAGCCCATCTAGACTCACAAAGGCACCCTCCTGCTAAATGTAACCCTCCAATTGTGCTGTCTAAATGTTGTAAAACCACCCTCATGTCAAATGTAATCCCAATTGTGATGTCATGTAACCACTTTGATTGTAGGATAAGGTGGTATACAAATCTGTCTTGTATAAATGCCACGCCACAAAAGTGATGGTCAGAGAGAATTATAGGATTTTCCCCACCCCCTCAAATTCTAGCATCTTAAGCCACTGCCTAGTTTGCCTGATGGGCACACTGTCCTGGAAATAAACAGACACCATGGACACTTCTTAAGGAACATGTTGTTTTGAGACTCCCCCTTCCTTCAACCCCATTATGAAAGAAATTTTTTACCTCATCAATCTGTGTTAGAAAACATGAGAAACCCATCAGATATAGGCTGGCAGTGACAGAGATCAGGCACAGGTATTTACAACAACTCTAGACCATTAAACGCTGAAATGTGTTACTTTTAATATTTAATTTCTTTTATTTTTGTGAACAAACAGCATAACGATATCACACACACTGATTATACATAACATAGCACACGCAATATTTGATCTCCCAGGTTAGTGTCTCTAAATGGGTAAGCTTTGCACATAACTTGACAGGAAGGAATCTCAAGCTAGGGTATGTTAGGTACCCTCTCCATCTCCCATTGTGCCAAAGAGAGCATCCTTCTGGAGCTTACAGTGTGAAATATATTCAGGCAACTTATTGAGGAACCTTTGAAAGTTCTTTTTAATAATGTTGGACCCTAAAATGATTGGGATTATTTCAGGATTTTCCTGCCACATTTTGTTGGAATTTGATTGCTTCTCTTGGTATTTGAGGATCTTCTCTATCTCCATATATAATACAGAATAGCTACTTGGTTCCAACACTTCTATTAACAATGTCATTCTTGTGGGGGTGGAGGGTCATTTGCCACTATTCTGGTTTTCTAGCATCAAGCTTTTTAGCAGTTAGTATGGAAATATCTCATGCGATCCAAATGTCTTCATTATCTACAATTGTCAGGGTCATGATCCCGGTTTTTCTCTGGTACCGCAGTGTCATAGTGTTTATATAGCATACAGTGGATGTGCTGTGCTACTTTCTTGTACTTTTCTGTATACAAATACACCCATCCTCAGTTTGCTCTTTGGCTCCTTGCCGTTTACCCTTTGCCCTTTTCAATTGGCAGCTCTTGTGCCCTTGGGGTGCCCCCCCTCTGATGCTGACCTCTTTCATGCATCACAGACCTCAGCAAATACACAAAACTTGTTCTTTCTTGAGTCTCACAAAATTGGCTCTTTCTTCCTTATATCTCAGACTTACAAAGCTTGCTCATTCTTCCTTGACTGTCACATGCCCACTCTCAACCTTTTTTTGAAGTAAAGGAAGCCTGGTTCAATGAGCCCTCCCCATCCAAAATGACTTCTCCACTGCCTTTCATTAATCTTAGCTGCCCTTCTATATAGTAACAGTAATAGGAATAAAGAAAAAGAACTGGAAGGTTATGCTGAATGGCAAACAGATACAGACTCCCTCCTCTAGCGCTGGATGGTTCAGGGAATGGGAACAGGGATGCAGCTACTGGATGGCTTGAGGGGCTAGCAAATTGTTACAGAGCCTCTTACTTCTAGGTCACTAGTTCAAATCCAGCTTAGATTGGTAGTGACTGGAGGTTATTGTTACTATCTGAAAGCCACTTTGATGGTTTATGTCTAATGAGTTGGTAGTCCCAGTTCAGAGCCCAGTGGACAGATGTCCACATCATAAGAATTGTCATCAGAGTTTAGCACTAATTGACACCATTGTTGGCAGCAAAGCCAAAGAGTACATAAACATGGAGGCTGAATTAGCTTCCTGACCTCCCCCCCCCCAACCTACACAATAGAGGAGCCCATTCAGAGCATGGTAGGGGCACTGTGGCAGGGCAGTGTGGGAAGCCTGAATTGCTACAGTCTATACTTTGCTTGTTCTGTAGATAAATCGAGGTTTGTGGTTTCCATCAATCTAGCAACTTTCATAAACACAAAACATTCAGTAGAAAAATTCTTTAGAAAAAGGAAAGAAACAGTGAGACTAATGTACCAGATATATCAAGGCTTCCAAGACCAAGTAAAGGAGCAAAATGGTGATGAGACCATGGGCCTTGTTAATAACCATTTTTTTCCAAGGCAAAGAATGCAAAATGGCCCCACATGTCAGAGGCAGTCCTCCAGGAGATAGCTTAAATGCAAGAATTATACTCCTGTTTTCAATTCTTTCAATTTTAGCCCTTAGAACATGGAAACATAGAGGGCAGGAACATTCTATCAGTGATAATATGCATAATCAGCAGAGGCCTGAAAACACGTGCAGTGGCTTCTCACCCTTGCCTTCTTCCTCAGTTGAGAGCACTGGTGAGATGGGGCATATGACATACTGCTGCCATCACGCAGAGAGCAGAGGAGGCACTTGCTGGGGCAGCCACAAGCATTTTCTGCTGACATCTGCAAGAGATTCCTCATTTCCCTGCCCAATCTGGCACTCTTCCTCAGCCCTCCCTTGTCACCTTCCTTTATGCCAGTGGTCAGGCCCCCTGCCTATGTGGGCCAAGCGACTATTACTTCCAAGGCTACTTTGTCCGTAGCTCCCTTGGAGCAGGCTGCTGACCAAACATTCTGGGCAAATGATCCTTCTTATGGACTTTGGCAATTGTGAAGGGTAATATTATTATGCTATATGTCTCTGTGTTTCTTTAATGTCATTTTTTAAGCTATATTGGCTATACTTTTGGAAATAAATATATTTTTATCTGGATATATTTGTTGTACATCTTTCTCCTGCTTTCCATTTGTTTGAAAGAATGCCATGAGACATGCTCTGCATGCTTTCCCCACTTGTTGAAATTCACATATCTTTATAGGGAAAATTAAAGCTAACAGTTTGAATAGAGAATGCTATCTATCCTAATTGAAAGTCCTCCATTTCGTATGCGGGACTCTTAAAATTTGCAGCCTTTGCATAAACAAAGTTTCAAAAAAAAGAAAAAAAAAGAAGGGGAGAGGAAAAACTGCAGTCGTACAAACAAGTCCACAAAGAGCGGAGAAAAAACACAGCCATACCAACTGACGTAAAAAAAAAAAATATTCAAAAAAACTGAATAAAAGATCAGACTTGACCAAGTTTCGGCTATGAGCTTGCACCAGGGGTCGTGTGAAACACGCATATCATATTGATTAGAATGTCTTCTGCTTAATTCTTCACAACTGAAGAAATAGATAAATTGAATCCCGATTGCTGAAAAAGTGCTCAGAATCCATGAATTCACCTTGAGTGTTTACCAAGCGCGGGTGTAGTTCCACCGCAGAGCAATGAAAAGCACAGAACACAGAAAACAAACAGCTTTGATTGTTTTTCTATTGTTCGGCTGAAGGGTTGAGAGTGCTTGCTTTCCACCTGCCAGCAAATGGACGGAAAGACCTGAGCACTGAAGGTAACAATAAGCCTTTCTTAGGAAGTCCCCCTGCTTTCAGCAGTCACTGCCATGAAAATCCCAGACTGACCACAGGAGAAAGGTATATAACAAGCATTTGACAGTCTAATAAGGAGGTCCATGCCACTTACAGCTGGCGGTGGTACAGAAGGAAATTAGTTAAAACAGGCACAAAACCCCCAGTTTTCTCAGGATAATGTACGCAGTTCCGTTTATTTTTTTCTGATGATGAAAAAGTCCTTGGTTTAACGGACTGTTAACTCTTCGCCTTTTAGAGTTAATAGCCACCCAGGACCCTGTATATACATATATCCAAACATACATGCATGCATATGTCCACAGTACACACCCTAGCCTGCATGCGTTGTCTCCTGTAGCTCCCGTGCAGTTTATCTGCTCCACGCAGCAAGGCCCCTCACTCTCTGACGTCTGCTCTCGGTCTGTCTATTTGATCTTTTACTGTGTCTGCCACAGCTGCCTGCACACTGCCAGGAGGAAACCATGAATGTCCTGTGCAGGTAAAGCGTAACCAAACTCCAGGCCAGGAGCACAGCACCACAAGAGGGAGAAGTGCTAAGGACCCCTCTACTGAGTGAAAATGACACCATCCTGCAGCTCCCCCTCATTAGGTCATTACACGGTGATTTCACTCTGCTCTGCAGCCGTGACACACATTAGCTGAAAACTAGCCACGTGCAGGCCAGTCCAGCTGTAGGCCAGTCATATTGGTCCGTGACGGCCTTACATTCTGAATTTGGGCTGGTGTGTTGTAAATGCCAAGGCCAGCCCCACTTCGTCACTGGTGAAAGACCGAATGCTGTATATAGCAGTTCAACAAAATTAGTGATAGTCATGCAACAGGAGAAATATCCTACCACACTAGCACAAGAAATAATGTATCACTTTTATGCCAGATGGAATTATATAATGCCTTCTGAGACTCAAATAACTGAATGTCAGAACTAGGGCACTCTGCGCTGTTGACAAAATTATGCAAACACACCCCCTCAGAGGGAAGAGTTCAATTAGCAAAATTCCTCTTTGCAAGTTTCTGCTTCTATCAGTTTGGACAACCAGGACAGCGGGATGAATGAAATCAGCCCTGTGGCACTCAATAGCCCTGTGGCACATAAATGCTAGAGTGAAGAAATATGAGTCAGGGCTCTTCCATGCCCCAGTGTCAGTAATGAGCAACCGGCTTCTTCAGATCACATGGTAAGATTCTTCTCTGTTTTCATAAAATAATTTTACACAGCAAAGCACTGCCCAGTGGACTATGCCTACAAGCAGAGACAGAGGATAACAAGGCAAGGGAAAACTAACAAGTTAAAGATCTTCCGGATTCTTTTTCTTTTTTTCATTTTCTAGGCAGAGAGAAGAAGCCCCTGCAATTTCTGTTCCTGATAATGGAGTATTGATGGAACAAGTCAGCCCGGCTGGGGTACTCACCCTCCCCGAGAGTCCGGCTGTACATCCAGGAATATCAAATGTCCAACAGGCACTGGTGCATTGTCCAGGCTTCTCCCACAGAAGGGGAGAGTTGGTTTTACAGGACCACAAGATGCTGTGTTCAGTCAGTAGAGAAGAGAGGCGGGAGAAGGAGGAGGAGAGGGACGTGGTGAGAGAGGGAGGGCAGAAGAGGTGAGAAAGGAGGAGGCGAAAAAGGATAAAGAAAAAGGAAGGGAGGGACAGAGAAAAAGGGAGGCAAGAAGGGGCACTGTGCAAAGAAAAGATGGGGGAGGCACCCTCAAGGCAGATCCCAAAGGGCATAGAGAATGACAATGGGAGGAAACACTTTTATCAGTACAGCCAGGCTCAGCCCTGCCCAGAGTGGGAGAATAAGAGCAGCCCAAAAAAAAAAATAAGTTTGCTAATCTGCTCTTGATGTGATACTCCCCCAGTGCAGCCTACCCTCTTCCATCACACACAAACCCCAACCAGCCAAAACGGTCTCATTAAACAATAGCAGAAACAAAAGAGAGCAAATCCTTTCTAAATCCCAAAGGAAGCAAAAAGAAAAGACCCTGAGAAAAGCTGTATTTCTCAGGCATTGATTTCTGGCCATGTGCGGCCCTGAGAGTTCAAGTCTTAGGCAGTCCATGGATAGTCCGAGGCATCAAAGAGCAAGACCCATGGGTGTACGGAGGCACTCAGCGGAGGCTCTCGGGGTGTCTGCAGTTCGGCAGTATAGTGATTCCTGGGGAATGTTACTGCTGCCTCAGCATTCCAGTGCACACAACTCCAGAACCGAGGCAGCTCCGAGCACAGCTCCGGGGTAGAGGGAGCAGAGGCACCGTCCCTGTTGCATCTAAGAGTGCAGGGATACAGAGTCTCTTGCCTCTAAGCACTGCTTGCTGCCTCTATGAGAGTGGAGGAATAATAGACAGTATGCCACATCCTGAAGAGTAAGGATGACAAATTATCAGCCCACCATTATAATTTCCATTTCTGTTATATTTTTTCTTTGTTTAGCACTAACCATTTGCAGTGCTGAACACGTCCACATAAGAGTCAGGCTCCGCTCAGTGGAGTTTACAGTCTAGTGAAGACACCTACATAGGACAAATAAAAGGCTTTGGTCCGACTCTAGGTGGGTATGGGTCTAAGAGGCAAATCATTCTGTGCTAGATGGCCCCTTCCCATGCAGTTCTCATCTCTCCCTCCCCTGCCCCCTTGGGATCGAGCCCCACCAACAGGGTGAGAGTAATACTTCTAACCTACATTTGCCTTGTCCTTGCTGGCTTTGATCTGAATCTGAGGGTGTAGGGCCAGCAGGTCCTGGAAGATGAAGCGTAGGGTGGCCAACTCAGAGTACCTCAAAAGGAGGACATTCACCTTCAGAAAGGAGGATATGCCAAAAATGAGGGCAAAATGGAAACCAGACTTTGCAATTCATTTGCATAAGGAAATAGATGTACATAGATGTGACATCACAAATTACTACTATAAATAGAAATACAATACACCATATTGTAGAAGCTCTATCAGTCTCTTTCCCATCCTCATCTTATTGTTGCAGTCATCACTAAACACCTGGCCCTACCGCTGCTGCACTTCTCAGCTCAACCTTTTGTTTGAGAACCCCCAAACTCTGGCTCTGTTTCTTTGGCTACCTTACAAGTCCAGAGCGAGATGAAACCCACAGGTTTATTGAAGAACAACAAAGGTTTGGGTATTCCTTGTTGTTCTTCCATAAATTTGTTGGTTTCACCTCGCTCTGGACTTGTACGTTTGACTTTTGCGAGTGTGTGATGTGCCTCCTTGTTTGGACTGTTTCTGTTTCTTTGGCTGACAGAGGCTGGGAATCTTGCCAGACCTCTCTTTTGTCTCTCTTCAGCATGTCTTCAGCCTCTCCTCTCCATACCAAGGATCTGCCCCCTGCCTCTTCTCCCTTTGCCCTTTGCTCCCCCCAGCATCAGTTCTCTGTGTAGCCACTGCCAGGCTGGAAGTCCTTAATAGCACTATACACAGCTATGTGGCAGACTAGAGATGATACCTGTCCATGCAGGCTTAGCTCTCTGGGAATTTTAAGAGTCCAGGTTGGTACCAGTAAAACCGGGAGGCCATTGGAACCTTAGATTCACTCACCCTTCACTTTACCCATTCTCAGTGGATCAGTCCAGGCCAGAATTTGGTTGCTCTGGACCAAGAGACCAATATTCGAAAGGCATTTTCACGGTTTACAGACCTATAAACCATGCAAATGCTGCTGAACGGGATATTCAATGGCACTAACACGGTTAGTGTCTCTCAATATCCCCGATTATCTCCCGTACACAGCCCGATGCTAACCGCTTAGCATCGGGGTGTGTCGTGAGCATTCCGGGGCAGAGCAAAAGTGGCAACAGTTGCTAACTGGGTAGCGGTGATATTGCACCGTTACCCGGTTAGCGACTTGCAGGTAAAACTAGGCAAAGCAAAAGCTGGCCTAGTTTTACCCATGGGGGCTAATTGGGCAACAATGCAATATTGCCGCTACCTGGTTTGCTTCTGCATCTCCGGGGTATGTGCAGAGATCCCGGATAGTCAATGCCAGGACTGCATATGACCCCAGCATTCAATATCCGGGGTTAGAGGTTGGCGGGGCCGGCTAAGCGCCATAGCGGCGCATAGTCGGCTCAATTCAATATCGGACCCCAAGAGTTTACTGAACAATTCTGACAACAATACAAAATAATGGCAGAGCAAAGAATCAAAAGTTACATCCACTCAGTTAGTATTTAGTTGGACTTTCCCTTCCAGCTGGAGAAGCTTTCCTTACTAGCTCCTTCCTGCAGAGTACTTTGTAGAGCTTGATGCTGGACGTGGACATGATCATAAACCTTGTACCCCTTATACCTGGTTCTTCAGGTTTTTGCTTCAAGGGATGCCCTTTGTTTCCTCTCCACCTCCAGTCTAGCAGCCTCTGTGCTGCCTTGGAGGAGAGAGGTCACCTGGAAGTACAGTATAACCTTGGTGTGGCAGGAAGTGATTCTGTAGCCAGGACCTGCTTTCCAAAGGATGCAATATCCTCTCGCACTGAAGATATGTTTCCAGGGGCTCCTGCTCAGGAGGGAAGGGTTAGGATGGCCATCTTAGTTGGTGATTCAATCATTAGGCATATACAGGCTGATGCAGAACAACAGTGCTGAACACGCATGACACTGGCTTTTAACACGTGTACGTACCGCACCGATAACGCACAAGTCTGAGCACTCAATGCAGGAAAAGCAAGCTATGCAAATGAAGGGCACACAAATCCAAGCATATGCAAATAGGATATGCGTAAAACTGCAGCACTAAGGAAAAAACCATTGTAAAATGCCGGTGTTAGAAATAAAGTAACGCATGTGTAAGAGAGGAAATGCAAACAGTAGTTAGCAGAGCATGTGCATGGTTTCACAATATCATCCCCAGTCTCCTCTAGATGTTGTCACACAGCGTGCATATTTATGCATCTATTGCAGTGCATAAATATACACGCTAAAGTACCATGCATTCTTTTCAGGTTTGCTCTTGTCCTGTATGCCCTCGTTTTCTGCATCGGTCTGTATTTCTTTCTGATTTGTAGAGATGCAACCTGATTCAGGCTCAGGTAGTGAGATTGAGCAGACTGCCAGCCAGCGGGCAAAGCATATTTGCTTATTGCAGTTTTCAGAGGAGGAATAGGACATGCTATACCGTCGTGTGAATGGCATTTACCACCATTTATTTATGGCAAAGAATACGGCTGGGCGAAGGAATAAATTGTGGGCTCAAATTGCAGCAGAGGTGACCGCCCTACAGGTGAAGGTGTGCAGGATACCACTATTGAAGTACCAGTGGCATGATGAGCAATGTGCAGTAAAAAAAATTAAAAGATAGTAATTGAGAAATCACAGCAGAAGACTGGGGGGAGGGGGGTCCTCCATGTTCCAGTGAGCTGACCCCACTGGAGCAGTTGGTTGCTTCCACGGTTCAGCTAGAATCATTCAATGGTTTGTCTGGTAGTGGTAGATTCAGGGATGCAAGCTGTGAGTGCATATATAGAAGTACCTGGTGTATTTGGGTGGAGGGATTGTGAGCGTGCTCAATTTTACGTCTATCCCTTTCTCATTGCAGTGTCTGCTTCCATCACCTCTAACTCTGCCAGTGAGTATACCCCCCAGCATTACCTTGGGCTTGTTTTGGGAGGTGGGCCTGGGAGAAGGATGGTTGTATTAACTGTCCCCCTTGCTTTCTCATTGCAGTGTGTTCCTCTGCAAGCCCTGCCTCTGGGGGCTTGTTGGTTATACCCTCCACCTCTGCTGATGAGTATACCCACCCAGCATTACCTTGGGCTTCTTTTGGGAGTTGGGGCCTAGACCTCCTCACTTGTCTATGAGTATTACTCCTCAACATTATCTTGGGTTTCTTTTGAGAGTTTGGGCTTAGACCTCCTCCCTTGTCTGTGAGTATTACCTCCCCAGCATTACTGTGTGAATTTTGGGGCCTGTGAGTATTGTGCTGTGGCCCTGTCACAGATCATTTACTCTCAGCTGTCCTATTTTATTTTAGTGATTACAGATGGAGATCTCTTCGATGTGTCTTTCAGCTGGCAGAATGCACCACACACCCAAGAAATAGCAGTGACTGTAGACCCCCTGGAAGATCTTGCAGCCCAAGCGATGGCACTTCAGGAGCAGGTGCGTGACACGCTCCTGGGTGAGCTATGCGCCATGAGGCAAGAGCCAGCTGGCGTGAGGAAAGAGCTGGGGGAGCTGGCATGAGGCAAGAGCTAGTCAGCATAAGCCAGCAGCTCCAGCATCTAGGCAGCATAAGCCAGCATCTGAGAGAGATAGGTGGCCTGAGACAGGAGCTGCAGGTTGTTGGACAGGTGCTTCTGGCCCTGATTATGCACAAGCCCAGTGATAAATGTCTGTGCCTGGTAAGTGGATACAAGCTCTTGGAGGCCTCACCATAGTATGTTATACTCTTTGCTTTTTTAACAAGTCTCTTCTCTTTCCTTCTCGCAGGTGTTTTTTCCCTCCTGGCCAGATACAGCCATCAATGCATCCACTATTGGCTATTATTGATTAGTGTTGCTGTGGGGGTTGTGTTTCTTTCAGGATATGTTCAGCATGTTAAACAGTTATGTATAGTTTAGCATGTTAAACAGTTATGCATAATTTTGGGCCTATTTTGAATGTATATGGACTACATTGTACTGTATATATTGAGGCCAAGTCCCTTCTGGATGTCCAGCCCCTGTACGGCTCCTCAGAATCAGGGCATACAGCAGTAGACCCAATTCTAGATGCCCCTGTGGGATCAGAATCAGGTCTACCAGCCTGTATGTGCAGGGTGGGCCCCGATTCTAAAGGGCTGCATGCCCTACAGATCCCTGACTAACTCAGTCAGGCTCTTGAATGGAGCCACGATGCCATGGTGTCCCGTCACCATGGCATCATGGCTCCATTCAGGAGCTGCTATTGCCAGCTGTGGGACAGAGCCCCCCTTTCCCCGCAGCCCCCGATCTGGCCTACATGGCCAGGATCAGTATGCGGGGAATCCACTGCACCCGCTCACCTTCCTGCCGCCTCTGGCCTCTGCTGTCGCCCAACGTCCTCCGAGGTGGAATAAGTCCCCTGTCTAGAAGGCCGACCCAGGACGTACTGGACCAATCTCAGAATTGAGGCCCTGTACATCCAGGGTGACGGCCCATCCATGCACCGCTCTCACTCCACCTGCCGCCCACCTCCTCCCTTCCCGTCTAAGATTCCCCGTACAATCTAGCTGTTAGTAGAGGGAGCCTTGCACGAGGATGGCAAGGGGGATAACGGGGATATACGTCCAGGCAGGGCATATATCCCTGTTATTTGTGCCTCAGAATGATCCCCATTGTATATTGTAAGTTTATCTTGGTTGCCTTTGTTGAATTATATATTTCTTGTTGATCTGGTGTTTTGTTGTGCTTTTTATCTACAGGAGAGATAGAAGATAGCAGTAGCTGCATTACTCCCACACACCACAACTATCCACTCCTCTTT
The DNA here is from genome assembly GCA_033557465.1 of Ichthyophis bannanicus. Lineage (NCBI taxonomy): Eukaryota > Metazoa > Chordata > Amphibia > Gymnophiona > Ichthyophiidae > Ichthyophis > Ichthyophis bannanicus. The sequence goes on along the minus strand of CM066033.1, from coordinate 733,222,590 downwards.
CCAATTGAGAAATAGGCAGGACAAATTGGTAAATGCTAGAAAACATTTATTTGAGTGCATTATATAAAACTATCTACTGTACACTATGTACAAGGGGTGGGGGGAATATAAAAACAAATAAAACAGCCAATCAAAGAGGACGAGGATCACTGATGGGGGTGGTAAGCGCTGGGCAATATGCTCAATGTCCTCTATCACTTCTTCAATGTGTTAGTTGAGCATATTACCCATGGTGGCTAACTGTCCCCTTATGTCCCCTGATGTCTTGCATCATGCTGTGCACCTCCTCTGCCACAACAGCTGGTTGCCCAAAGAGGGGTACCATAGCATGTGGAACCCTTACATCCCCTTCCTCCTGGATTGGGGAGACATTCTGTATTACCCCTGAGCATGGAGATGGGATGGGGGGAGGAATCAGGGGAAGGTGGTTCTGCAAGGGGAAGTGTGGGTGTTCCAGGGCATTCAGCATGGGGGGAAGGCTGTTGTGGCTGAGGGGGAGGAGGTTGTTTGGGCTGTGGGGTAGGTTGTTGTGGCTGGCGGTAGGTTGTTGTGGCTGGTGGTGGTGTGGTTGTGGGCTGCGTGAGGGGCCAGGGTCATCCTCGTCCTCCTCTGGGCTGGATTCTGAGCACATACCATCCAGACAAACCAGTGTAAACACCAAAAAATAGACCAAATACAACAACCCCTAACTTCTGTTTACTTATGATGCCTACCCGAGGATATCTCTTACAAGCTTCTGATCCACATAAAGAAGTGTGGTTGCCTCCTCAGCTCTCAGGCCTTTTTCATGAGGTCCTCAATCTGAAATACAAGAACCATACATTTGTATCAGCAGCAGCAGCAGCACATGCACATGTCAACCAACCCAACCCCTGCCAGCCCTAGACCAGTCATCATCAGTGTGTGAGGTCACAGAAATGGTCATTTTCCCTTTTTTCTGGACTTTCCTGTCATGCTGAGTACTGGGGTCTATAAGCGCACTCTACACCAGTGCATTTTAAATTAAACTGTTATCCCATATCCAGTAGTCAACATGGCCTTCCAGTAACAGGAAGCTTATCAGGAAGGTGCAAGGTCAAGGTCCTATTTACTGCCCCATTTTTTTAAGTGCCTTCAAGTCAGTGCTGACACCTGGTGACCCAGCAGCCCCTGGGGTTTCTTGGCAAGGTATGACTGGAAGTAGATTGCCAGGACGTTTCTTCCAAGGTAATGGAGGGTAAAGTGACTTGCCCAAGGTCACAAGAAGTGCTAGCGAGAAATCGAACCCAGATCTCCTTCATAGTGGGCTGTTGCTCTAACCATTAGGCTACTCCTGCACCCCCATAAGTCCCCCAAAACCCCTACCCCTAAAAAAAATTAAAATTGACTGGCTGCCACACTCACCTCTTTGATGAAGATTGTGTCCTCGTTAAAGGCTTGGCAGAGCCTCTGCCACATGCTGCACATCAGTCTGTAGTTGTGCCTCTTCCCCAGCCTTGATGTCTTCCTGGGGGAAGTTGGGCTTCCTTCCAGGATATGGTGCTGCTGGCCCCCCTCCTTAAATGTCTTTCCTCAGCCATTTTGGGTTCTGCAGGTTCCACGTTCAGAATCACACGCATCACGTACCCATGCATGCACCCTGAGGAGTGGAGGCACTTTCCACGCACCTCTTTCCTGCGTGCGCATCCCGCTGTGCGTCCCCACAGATTCACCACGTCCGCATCCAGTTTGACGTCTCCTTTTCAGCCCTTACAATTTTTTCTTGGTTTCTTTTTTTCTTTGTTAATGTGAATGTGGTGGTCATAAGGGTGTTTGTTGCCAGCCTTCCTTTTCTGCCATTTTTTTCTGCATCTCCTTTTCACGAGCCATGTTTTAGTTCTGATAATTTGTATTTATGTTAACCAATCCAATACAACCATGCAAGCTTTTGCAAGAAAGGAGACATCAGAAACAGATGGCAGATCCTTAAAAAAGATCAATGTTTCCTTAGCTCTGACATCATGGCAGTATTTTATTTATTTATTTAATTAATGATATTTTTATACCGCCTTATCAAACAATCAAAGTATGAAACTCCAGCTGCACCAGCGTGTATGCATCTGTCCAATGCTGTATGAGGCAATATTGGACAGATGCATTGGACAGGCTTAGCGGCTAAGGAGGCCTTCTGGATGCATAATATCTCCATCCACATCCCCAGTTCCACACTGGATTGTTTCCTTACCGTTATCAGTCATGCCCTCCCTCCCCCCCCCCCACCATACCAGAAGCAAAAACCGAGGTCAGTAACAGCTTGATGCCACTCACCCCCCAAAAATACCAATCAAAAGAATTTTTGCCCCCAAACCATTTATTAATAAATAACAAGTAATCATATCATATCAATCAAGAACTGAAAACATGAAATGCAAAGTCATCTTGAAACGTAGTCCTCTATAAGTCTTCTTCGCATCTGATTACCCCTTGCTGCATCGAGTTTAGCAGAGACATAGATGTAAGGTTCTGATGGCATTGAAAAGAAAGACAACAGCTTGAGAATGGTACAATATACAACAGTATAACAGCATAAATATATATGCCAATATATTTAAATTACCTTATGGAGATGTATAGCTGTTTGCCCACCCCAAAGTTTCAATGAGATAGCCAGCATCCCCTATGAATACAACTCTAGCAAAGCAACCTATATATATATATATATATATATGGTAGTACAGTATATATAGTAGTATAGTATATATATGTACAGCTGTTTCTCCATCCCCCAAAGTTTAAGTATGAATATTGTCAGACGGTTGCCTGGGTGAGAATCTTCACAATCTTGGCAAGTGCATATCTCTATATGATTTGCAAGGTATTGTGGGCAATGTAGTTCATTCACACCAGACACAGCTGCTGACAATAATTTAGTTGTGCTCTTGGGTAAAGCCAATAAGAAATTTATTTATGGGGTTATTTCTCCCAACACAGATATGCTTGGTAGCACATAAATTAGTTTACTTGCTTTCAGTGTTAACTTGGAAAAACAAAGTCAAAATCAGGAAAACAACAAATGAAAAGCCACAAAGCAAGAAACAAACTGTTCTTCTCAGGTTAACTTCTGATTACTTCCCACATAGATACAGCAGTGATTCTCTCCTAGCTCACAAGCAATTAGGTAAGGCTTAATTGCTAGCAGTTATCCAGCTGAAACCCCTTAGCTGGCTTGCTTTCTACTGTGTGGGTCAAATCCTGCTTCAGGAGCTTTTCTGAGTAGATTAAAGAACAAATTTGTATTTCTTTGTGATGGTTGCTGTACTTTATAACAGAAAGTTACCAACGGAGTTTAGATAGAGAGCAGTCCATAAACAGGATCCTCATCTGCTATTATTCCCCCTTGTTCAACAAGCATGGGTTCAATATCATGGATTGGCACAGATGAATCTCTCAATGGAGCATTTTCAGGAGAATACTTGTTTCCCTGCTGTCTTTCAAGGTTATAGCTAGGGCATAGATCAGTGTTCATACCTGAGCTTCCATTGCTGCTAGAGTTCCTCTCTATATAGCCTGGCCAGTATGTAGTCCAGTTCTTATGTCCAGCCTTCCAATCCAGATCCCTGGACACTGGACCTCTCTTCACATACCTTCTGGCACAGGTCTTAGGGTCCCTTCCACGTGCAGCCGTCTCCCTCACAGGTAGCCTCTGGTGATTCCTAGCTCTGCAGCACCATTCCTCTGGCCTTCCCCAGTCCAATGATGTATGCTGGCCCTTGGAATACCTCCCAGTATACGTACTGCTTTGGACTCTTCTAGACCTCTCAAAGGCTTTTCTCTTCCTTATTCCAAAGGGTCTCTTTCCCTCTCTGTCCGTCCGGTTTGGCTTCTGCTTCTGATGATCCTTCAGATGAAACTGATGATCAAACTCAAGCTGATTCTCAGGATACTGAGGACAATTCTCTGGATATCCAAGGTGATCATGAAGATGATCATCTGTAGAATAAACTCTACTCTTATTCTGCCTAGATGAGTGCTCCTCCCTAACACAGCGCAGCTGGGCTGAATCAGGCCTTGCCCTTTGAGATGAGTGTTCCATCCTAGCACAGCGCAGCTGTGCTGAATCAAGCCCTGCCCTTTGCAATGAGTGCTTGGGGATTACCTCATAGCCCTTTTGATTGAACACACGTTTTCTCACTTCAGCTCCTCTCATGGCTGTTGGAAACCTGGTGCATTCTGGGACTGGTAGTCTTTTATGGCAAAATTCTGTTTTCTTATTTCTACCAGAACTGACAGGTTGCTTGTTCAGAGTCACTTCATCTTTTCTATAGCTCCTTCCTGAGCTATGATAAGCTTCCTTATTTATTTATTTATTTAACATCTTTTATATACCGCACTATTGTCACCAGCGCGGTTTACATGTAACAAACATATACATACAAAGAACTGTAATGCATTTTACAAGTAACAGGGATTTTGAACTTGGGAATAACAAGGTACAACTATATAAGGCTAGTTAACTATATACAGAATATTGAAATACATTAGTCAAATTTGGATATCAGTTGGGGAAATGTCTTGGTCAGAAAAGTGTCTGTGATATTTTCATGTGCGAAGGTTAGATTGGGAAATAGCTTAGGAAGAGGTGGTGTTTGAGACTCTTTCTGAATTGTGTTAAGCTGGTTATAACTCTCAGTTCTAGTGGGAGGGCATTCCAGGTTTTTGGGGCGTGGATACTGAAGGCTCTTTTGGTTGTTTCCTTAGTGTATCTGACTGTTTGTTTCGGGATTACTAATGTATTCATTGCAATTGATCTTCTGGATCTATTAGGGGTCTGTGAGTGTACAAGGTTGGTAATGGTTGATGGTGCTTGGTTGTTTATGGCTTTGAATGTAGTGATCAGTATCTTGTAGTGGATTCTTGCGTTGGTTGGTAGCCAGTGGAGTCGTTTTAGAACTGGGGTTATGTGATCTGTCTTTGATATTCCTTCAAGTACTCTGGCAGCAGTGTTCATCGCTAATTGGAGAGGATTTAATGTTGCTTGAGGGAGTCCGTATAGAATTGCATTTGCAAAGTCGATGTGAGGCATTATCAGGGCTTGGTAGACAGTTCTGAAATCTGAGGGTTCCAGTAGAGGTCGCAGGTGGCGTAATGTGCGTATCTTGTGGTAAATTAGTTTTGTTATGTTTTTTATGTGGGCTTTCATATTGAGGTGCTGGTCAAGGGTTATACCTAGGTAGCGTAGTGTAGGCTTTACTGTTAATTCCTTGTCCTTTATCTTCACGGAGGTAGGAGGTGTGAAGTTTTGGTTTCTTGTTACAAACATCACATCAGTCTTGCTGTGGTTGATTCTTAGATTTTGGGAGATGAGCCAATCTTCTACTGCTTCGAGGCATGTTATCAATGATGTATAATCAGGGTGATTGATGGAGAATGGCATGAATAGTAGAATGTCATCTGCATATGCTAAACAGGTGACATTAAAGGAACGAATGAGGTCACAAATGGGTTGCATGTATATATTAAACATCAACGCTGACAGAGAAGATCCTTGTGGTACCCCTTGGTCTTGAAGAAATGGTTCAGAAGTAGTTTCGTCAATTCGTACTTGTTGCCAACGGTTAGTTAGATATGATATACACCAGTCAAGTGCAGCGCCCACTATTCCTTTTTCCTTGAGACGATCGATAAGTATTTGGTGGTTTACTGAGTCGAACGCCGCTGAGATGTCCATGAATATAAGTATGAATCCTTGATGAATGTTATCTATTCCTGTGATTAGTGTGTTGAATAGTGTGATGAGGAGGGTTTCAACTCCATGAGCCTCTCTAAAGCCGTGTTGTGCAGGGTCAAGTGGAGCTTCATTGTCTATGTGCTGTTGTATTTGCCGTTGGACTACTTTCTCAATTATTTTCGCTAGGAGTGGGATACTGGATATTGGCCTGTAGGATTCTACTTTTTGGGGGTCTAATTTACTGTTTTTTAGTAATGGTCTAATTGAGGTTTGTTTGAGGCTTTGAGGAAAGGTTCCAGTTGCAAAGGATTGTTCAAGGATATTCTGTATGAAGAAGCTTACTTCATGTTTTAGATTTTTTATCCAGGCTGCCGGGCATGGATCGCTTGCAGCGGTGGTAGCATTTATTGATGCGATAGTGTTCTCAATTTCTTTGATTGATAGTGTATTGAACTTGGTTAATGTGGTTGACTGCGAATATATATCATTCTTTGTTGGTCCAGAAGTACAAATGTTGGATGTTTTTGTCATCTTTGACTTTAGGTATTCGGCATATTCTTGCGGGTGTATTGCTTGTGTTTGATGAGGTGTTGGTTCCTTTGCCATTGTTCTTACGATGTTGAATAGGTCATGATGTTTATTTAGTGATTTCTTTAGAAGGTTGGTATGGAATTGTTTCCTTCGATCTGCTATTTCTTTGCGATGCTTATCTAAGTATTTGCAGTAAGCTGTGTAGGCTTCAGTAGAGCGTGATCTTCTCCAATATTTCTCGAGTCTCCGAAGATGGAGGAGGGATGTTCTTAGCTCCTTGGAATACCAGGCTACGTGTGTACGATGGTTGGTATTTTTTGCCATGTTTGATGGTTGAGAATTGAATCTAAGGGAGTGATCCCAAGTGTTGATTAGACTGTCCAAGTCGGGTTCAGACGCTTGTAGTGTTGGGAGGAGATTATTAAGTATTTCCTCTTTGACAAAGGGGCGGAACCTCCTAGCTGTTGGTTTCGCTTGAGTAGGTTTGGATTTAGAGGAATTGGAGTAGTTGGGGATTTTGAATAAAATGAGACTGTGGTCAGACCACGGTACTGGTATTATTGAAAGGTCGTAATTGTGGTTGGTGTCTGGGGTAACTTGTGGGACGAATATCAGATCAAGTATGTTTCCCATATTATGAGTAGGGTCTTTGACTATTTGGTTGTATCCAAGGTTGTCAATTGCTTCTATAAATGCTGTGGCTTGCGAGTCCTGTAGGGAGGGAAGGTTGAAATCTCCCATTATCCAATTGGATAGTCTTGGTTTTTCAGTGTTGCAGGCAAGGTCAACTATCGTTGGTAGATCCTCAGCTGATGCTGTTGGAGCTCTATAGACTAGGCTGATTGAGTGTTCTTTGTTTGATATATTTAGTATATTTAGATGTGTTGAACTGATGTTGTTGTCAATTTGAAATTGTAGTTGGTTGTTAGAGATAATAAGTACTCCGCCTCCTCTTTGTTGGTTTCTATGGCACGTGTGTATAGAGAATCCTGGCGGTAGCATCTGGTTAAGAATGACATTGTCAGAATCGGTTAGCCAAGTTTCTGTGATCAGCAAGATGTCAAGGTTATGTGCAGTTATGAGATTAGTTATCAGAGGCCATTTTGTGCGGATGGACCTTATATTGATAAGGGCACAGTGTAATGGTGGATGGTACTGTTGTTTTGGTTGAGGTCTTTTGGTAACGTGAAGGGCAATGTGAAGTAGATGTGAGTAGTGGGTGTAGTTAGGGTTTGTCTGATTTGTTTGAGTTTTGTTTGACCATCTCCTCCAATTATTTCGTAGTATTCGTATGTATTTTTGGTCATCATTAAAGGCACTTGCTTGACCAGATAGTGCAGTGAGGAGGTAGGTGATGGTAAGGGTTACTAATGTGTGCATTCTTATAGTGAACATTGTGTGTTCTGAGAGGCGGTAGTGTTGCTAGTTGCACAAGGTTGTAGACTGTTGGTTTTGGGGTTGTAGTAATTTGTAGATAATATTGATGGAACCTTAATTGTGGTGAAAGACGTATCAACAATATATTTGGATGCTGAGAAAAACAGTAATTGAAAAATTTGTGGGTAATGATACAGTATGTCTCTCTATCTACTGACAACAGTATATCTATTGGCAACAGTGTATCACTCTGGGTAGTGGTAGCAGTATGTCTCTCAATCTACTGACAACAGTATATCTCTCTGGGTAGTGATAACAATATGTCTCTCTAACTACTGACAACAGTATGCCTATCTGAGTAGTGATAACAGTATGTCTCTCCAGACTACTGACAACAGTATGTCTCTCTATCTACTGACACAGTATATCTCTCTGGGTAGTGATAACAATATGTCTCTCTAACTACTGACAACAGTATGCCTATCTGAGTAGTGATAACAGTATGTCTCTCCAGACTACTGACAACAGTATGTCTCTCTATCTACTGACACAGTATATCTCTCTGGGTAGTGATAACAATATGTCTCTCTAACTACTGACAATAGTATGTCTCTCCGAGTAGTGATGACAGTATGTCTCTCTAGCTACTGACAACAGTATATCACTCTTGGTGCTGACGATAGTAAGTTCATTCTGGCTACTGGGAACGATATTTGCAACTGATGAGTACTGATACTTATAATTACTAACAATAGTATGTAAAACTTTATGGGAGATGTGCAAGAAGTCAGTTAGAGATAGTTCCTTTATCCGTAGTATACTTGCTGTGCTCAGAGAGGAATCCAATTCTGAGGGGGAGCGAGCTCAACCGTGAGGGAGCTCAAGCTGCTCGTTTTTGGATGAGCTTCAAGATGGCGATTTTGCTTGTAGAATGTTGAGGCGTTGGGTTGACGTTCTTTTTCCGCCTATCGTGCCCCGCCTAAGGGCCACGCCAAAGGGCTCTCTTGCGAGGCCCTCAGGCGCGGGCCCGCAAGGCGCGGGCGCGCTTGCGCGCAGCTGCTTTTGTTGCGCCTCTGGGTCCTCCCACGGCCCGGATTGGGCCGGAGTTGTAGGAGCGGGAAAGCGCTCGTTGTTTGCTCGACCCCGACTGGGGAGCTACTGTGGCTGGAAGCTGGAGCCGAAAAGGGCCTTCTCCTGCCCGCGGCTGCTTTTGTTGCGCCTCTGGGTCCTCCCACGGCCCGGATTGGGCCGGAGTTGTAGGAGCGGGAAAGCGCTCGTTGTTTGCTCGACCCCGACTGGGGAGCTACTGTGGCTGGAAGCTGGAGCCGAAAAGGGCCTTCTCCTGCCCGCGGCTGCTTTTGTTGCGCCTCTGGGTCCTCCCACGGCCCGGATTGGGCCGGAGTTGTAGGAGCGGGAAAGCACTCGTTGTTTGCTCGACCCCGACTGGGGAGCTACTGTGGCTGGAAGCTGGAGCCGAAAAGGGCCTTCTCCTGCCCGCGGCTGCTTTTGTTGCGCCTCTGGGTCCTCCCACGGCCCGGATTGGGCCGGAGTTGTAGGAGCGGGAAAGCGCTCGTTGTTTGCTCGACCCCGACTGGGGAGCTACAATATGCAGCACTTACCCAGGAGCCAGTCTTCACCATACTTTCCCTCTTCAAAGTTACGGCTGAGTGCTGAGTTGGAGAGGATAAAGACATAGTGACAGCTGCCCAGGAACTTGGAGAACACATTCAGGATCTTCATGTGTGCATCACACACCACTTGGACATTAATTGAGTGGAAGTTTTTCCTGTTTTGGCATGCTGTTTCTCTGTTATTGGGAGGTGATAGGGCTATATGGGTACAGTCTATTGCTCTGATCATATTTGGTAGTCCAGCAATATTAAAAAAGTCAGCCTTCAACACCTGCCTTTCTGCCTCCTGCTCTTGGTACTGGATATGCTCCCCAAAGTGATTTTTCAAGGCCTGCAATACCTGCTTTAAATGCCTTGAAAATAATGACTGGTCCATTCCACAGGCCATCCCAACAATAGTCTGTAATGATCCAGTGCCCAGAAAATGGAATGTGGCAGCGAGTGGTGGCAGGATCAATATCATTTTTAATCTCCTCATACAAGGACAAGATGGCTTGTTTGCATAAACGGTAAGTACGCACGACACGCCTGTCTGAGAGTCCATCCAGTACTACTCTGTCTCTGAACAGGAACCATCTACAGGGCCTCATGACATGGAGTACACCGTGTAACTCCTCATGTATTCCCTTTTGCTCCTCTCTTGGGTCTCCATTGTTCTTCCTTCTTTGGCTGGCTCTTGCAAGCAACAGAGAGGCAAGAGGACAACTAGCAGAAAACATCTCCCTGAACGCTGAATGCTGACCAAAATACCCAACTTTAAATGCACAGAATCGTGGTGTCTAAATACACTGAATTGTGCTGTCTTCAAAATGCTCAGAATTGCTCAGAATTGTGTTCAGGACACACTAGATCTTAATGTCTACTCCTGGCCAGGCATACAAACAACGATGATATTGTAGTTAACTCATGATTGCATAGTTTCTAACATGCTTCATTGCATCGGGCACAGATCTCATTACCATGTTATAAGAGTATGCCCAACTCATTTCAGTGTCATTTAAATATACTTTAATAAGTGCCATGTTGTATGCATGGAAACATTTTATGTCCTTCTACCATGTGCACCCATCTCTTTTCTGCATTTTGTGCATGCATACAGTCTGCATTGCATGTATGTACATGTGCGTAAAGCCCTGCGTTCATTTTCTGCTTTAGCCTGATAGATAGCTGGGTGGCTGGTGGACATGAGCATCTGCTAACTTGCCTGCCCACTGCAAAGGTGGAGGACCTCACATGTAACCTAAATAGGAGTGAGGATGTCAGTGTTTAATTTTCAAAAGGGATACCGCAATAAAATGAGCAAAACAGAAAGAAAAACATAAAAGAGCAGTTGCAAAGGTCAAGAGTTTATATCAGGCATAGACATTGTTTAAAAATACAGTCTTGGAAACCAGACCATATGTATCCCATGCACTAAGAAAGTTGGAAGGAAGGCCAAACGACTGCTGGCATGGTTAAAAAGTGAAGTGAAAAAGCTATTAGAGCCAAAAAAACATCTTTCAAAAAATGGAAAAAGGAACCAAATGAAGAAAAAAGGAAACAGCATTAGCACTGGCAAGTTAAATGCAAGTAACTGATGAGACAAAAAGAAAATTTGAAAAGAAGCTTGCCATAGAGACAAGAACTCATAATAAAAACATTTTCAGTTACATACAAAGCAAAAATCATTAATTGATCAAGGGGTAAAAGGGGCACTCACAGAGAACAAAGTTGTAGCTGAGAGACTAAACAAATTCTTCACTCCGGTCTTTACTGAGGAAGATGACAGGAAGTTACCATGACAGAAAGGATATTTAATGGAGATGATACAGAAGAGCTGATTGAAATTTTAGCGAACCTGGAAGATGTAGTAGAACAAATTGATAAACTAAAGAGTAGCAAATCATCTGGACTGGATGGTATATACCCAAGAGTGCTGAGAGAACTCAAAGATGAAATTTCAAAGTTACTATTAGTGATTTTTAATCTATTACTACTACTATTGGTCATTTGTCTAGCGCTACAAGGTGTATGCAGCACTGTACAGGCACAGTAAAAGACAGCCCTGCTCATCAGAGCTTACAATTTAATTAAGATTGACAATACATCTGAAGACAAGAATACATTTAGGGGTATAGCAAGGAAACATATAAGAGACTAAGGGGATCAGGATCCAAAAGCAGCCTCCAAGAGGTGAGTTTTCACTCTGGATTAGAAAAGAGCCAGAGATGAAGCCTGACGTATAGACTCAGATAGTTTGTTCCAGGCATAAGGAGCAGCAAGGTGAAAGGAGCGAAGTCCAGAGTTAGCAGTGGAAGAGAAGGGCACATACAGAAGAGATCTGCCAGAAGAGTGGATTTCCTGAGGAGGAGTACAGGGAGAGATAAGAGAGGAAAGGTGGTGAGGAGCAGCAGAATGAATGCACTTATAGGTCAGCAGGAGAAGTTTTGAATTGGATATGGAAACAGGTAGTTAGCCAGTGAAGTGATTTAAGAAGAGGGGTAATATGAGCATATCAAGTCTGATGGAAGGTTAACTGTGCAGCTGAGTTTTGAACAGATTGAAGGGGAGAGAGATGATTCAGAGGAGACCAGCAAGGAGGTGACTAAAAAGTGGATAAGTGTCTTAGTAGTTTGTTCAGAAAGGAAGGGTGAGGATTGAGTAAAAGCCCTTGGATTTTGCCAGGAACAGGTCACTGGAGACTTTGTCAAGAGCCATTTTGATAGAATGTAAAGGACGAAAACCAGATTGCAGTGGATCCAGAAAGGCATGAGAGGACAGAAAGTCAAGGCAACAACGACGAACTGCACATTCAAGTAGTTAAGAAATGAAGGGGAGGAGGGAGATGGGTCGATAAATAGGACAGGCAGAGTCTAGTGAGGATTTCTTGAGGAGAGGTTTAACCATAGCATGCTTGAAGGCTGCAAGAACAGTAGCAGTGGATAGCTGAGAATAAGAGATGTTAAGGATGACAGTGAAGGAGATGGAGTTTAGGAGATGGGTGGAAATAAGATCAGAGGAGCAGATAGTGAGTTTTTAGGAGGAAAGAAGAAGTGTGGTATACTAGTCAGAGATCTTAGAAAAGGAAGAAATGGTGGTAGAGGTTGAGGGGAAGAGCTGGGAGTAAACAGGGGGAAGAGGGAATGGAGCTGATCACGTGGAGAGTAGGAGTGTAATCTTGTGGATTTTGTCATGGAAATAGCGGTCAAGATTTGGGCAGAAAGGGAAGGAGGGGTCGGAGGCAGAGGCACCTTGAGGAGAGAGTTGAGAGTTATAAAGAGACAATGCGGGTCGGAGGCAAGAGAGTTAGTCATGTGGGCATAGTAGTTTTGCTTGGCAGGTGCTATGGTTGACTGGAAGGAAGCAAGTATGAATTTGAAGTATAGAAAGTCAGCAAGGATGCGGGGTTTGAGCCAAATGCATTCAGCTGAACAGGCACAGGATTGTAGAACCTATCATTAAAATAATCTATGATACCAGAAGACTGGAGGGTGGTCAGTGTAATGCCTACTTTTAAAAAAGGCTCGAGGGTGATCTGGGAAACTACAGACCGGTGATTCTAATGTCAGTGTCAGGCAAAATTGTGGTAACTATTATTAAGAACAAAATTACTGGACACATAGACAGACATGGTAAATGGGACAAAGTCAACATGGAATTAGACAAGGAAAGTCTTGCTCACCAATCTGCTCCATTTCTTTGAAGATGTGAATAAACATGTGGATAAAGGTGAACCAGTTGATGTGAAGGCACGTTTTTAGCCACTTCTAGCTGAAAAGTGGGATGTCCAAGTCAAAACATCCAATATACAGCGGGAGGGGCAGCCGAGAAGGTGGTCACATGTAAGTGCACGTAAAACTGGCCTTTCTCCACCTTGAAAGATACAGATGACCACTGCATAAAAACAAAAACAGGGACGCACAAAGATATGCCTTTGGATTTCAGCAACTTGCACATGTCATATCTGCTCATCCTCAGAATAGGAGACATAGACATGAATGTGGCCTTATTATAGAATGCAACCTGATATTTTGCAAACAAGGAAGTGCAGCGGCATGGGGGTCTGGAGAAATGCTTTTTTGTTCTTACTGGAAGGTATCTTCAAATTGGTAAAAGTATCAGAGAAGTGAACAGCCATTTCCCTCTTCATCTTACTGTTACTGAGTTGCAGAAACAAACACCTTTAATAATCCTATTCATGCCTTGCAGCAGATATATACATAGACATCCCCGATGGCAATTTCAGACATGTAGCGCTGGTCTGAAATAATATTTACATGTGTATCTTTTCGACCCACCCCAGAGATGTCCCCAGACATACCCCTGGCTGACTTGGACGTGATTGTGGGATTTCTAAAATGGCTCCAGTGACGTCTTTGCGATTTGCTCGTCTGATTTCCCCTTTTTCAGTTGTCCAAATCATGAATATGTTTATGTTTATTACATTTGATATACCACTCAGGCCAAGAAGCATCAGAGCGGTTTACAATCCTACATTTATGTTATGGAAAATAAGAAAAGAACGCCATTAATAAGATAGGACAGAGTAGGAGAAAGATAGACAAAGTGATAGCACAGATAGGAGAAAACAGAACAGCAGACTACCTTCACAAACTACAGGCATGACAAATAGACTCACAAATTCTGTATGATTTTAATGATCCTCATAGTGTATTTAGACTTTCAGAAAGCGTTTGAAAAAATCCCATATCAGAGACTCCGGAGGAAATTAAAAAGTCATGACAATGGAGGCAATGTCCTATTGTGAATTAGAAACTGACCGAGAGATAGAAAACAGAAACTAGGGATAAATGGTCAATTTTCTCAATGAAGGAAGGTGAGTAGTAGAGTACCCCTGGGATCTGTATTGGGATTGGTGCTTTTTAACATATTTTATACATTGTCTGGAAATGGAAACAACAGGTGAGGTGATTACATTTTCTTTTTTTAAGCATTTATTTTCAATTTTACACATCAACAACACAACATAAGCAACCAAACAAAACTGAACAGAGAATAACATATTTATTTATTTACATTTCTTTTATACCGCACTATTTATAATCAGTGCGGTTTACAGTGAACGAAAACACTCACATGAGCAACGAGCTGTCATGAGTTTACATATAACAGGGCAACTAACCAGGAATTAACAATGGGAAACATTGTACATAATAAATAAACTATATACAGTACAGGTTATTATTTGCATTATGTGCAGAGTAAGAGAGAAGCTTATTGCTTATCCTGTGGATTGTGTTGGGGTGTCTGTGAGGGATCGTGGTGTTTGTAGAAGTGTAGGAGGAACAGATGATGCTTTATGGCTTTTCTAAATTGTTTAAGGTCTGTGATTGATCTGATGGTGGGTGGAAGGTTGTTCCAGCGTCTAGGGGCGTAGTAAGCAAATGCTCTTTCTGTAGTTGTATGGGTGCATCTTATAAATTCTGTCGGTATGGATAGGGTGTTGAACGCTGCTGATCTTCTTGATCTCGTATTAGGGGTGTGTATGATGAGAGATGAGATTGAGGGAGGGGCTAATTTATTGATAGCTTTAAAGGTAGTGATGAGGACTTTATATGCCATCCTGCAGTTTATAGGGAGCCAGTGTAGCTCCATTAGGATGGGGGTTGAGTGTTCCCTCCTTGATGCTCCAAATAGGACACGGGCGGCAGCATTCATGGCTAGTTGTAGAGTATTTAGTGTGTTAATTGGGAGGCCATGGAGTATTATGTTTGCGTAGTCGAAGTGTGGCAGGACTATTGCTTGGAATATAGTTCGGAAATTATTTTGATCGAGCATGTATTTCAGGTGTCGGAGGGTCATAATCTTGTAGTAGATGATTTTTGCTGTACGGTTTATGTGTTCTTTGAAGTCCAGTCGATGATCCAGTGTTACACCTAGGTATTTTATGGTAGACTTGACGGGGAGCTCAGTGTCCCGTACTTTTAGGGTAGTTGGTGGTGCGAATTCTTTGTTTTTCGTGATGATGAGAGCTTCGGTCTTTTTGAAATTTATTCGCATATTTTGTGTGAGGAGCCAGTCGGTTATTGCATTGAAGCATCTTACTAGTACAGTGTAATCTGGGAGAGAGACATTAATCGGTGTAAATATCAACACGTCGTCTGCATAAATTAGGCAATCTATACCGTACGATCGAGTGATTTCACAGATCAGCTGCATATATATATTGAACAATAATGCAGAGAGGGATGAGCCTTGAGGTACACCTTCCTTTAGTTGGAAGGGTTCAGATGTACTTTCTCCAACCCTAACTTGTTGCCATCGTTCTTCAAGGTAGGATTTACACCAATCCCAAGCTAGGCCATGGATTCCCTTGTCGTGGAGTCGGTAAAGGAGTTTATCATGATCCACTGAGTCAAACGCTGCCGAGATGTCAAGGAATATAAGTGCGAAGGCAGTCTTGATGTTGTCAATCCCACTAATGAGCGTATTAATTATGCCACACTCCCTTCCCTGGCTCCAGTGTTTTAAATGTGATAAGTGTAACACTACATACTGTAAATCCCTAGAGGAACTAAAGTGTCATTATGGCATGGGATAAGGTGTTCCATTTAAACAAAGATGACGACTTCTGTACTTTAGAAGTAGCGTATGTTGTTTTTTATTGTATTCCGCCAGTAAGTATAACTAAGAACAGAATTGTCTTTCCAATTGTTTACTATAAATTTCAATATGATCACAAGTAGAAAATCAAAGGCTAATTTGTCAGCCATCCAGAGAAATGGGATCCCTGCCTGAGATCGGTAGATTATGATCCGTAAGGAAATATTTTCAGTTAGGTGGAAGAGATGTTGGACTTCCGCCATATTTGTTGCCAATAAGCATGTAAAATGGACAAAAAAAAAAGAGAAAAAGTACCTAATACTGTTTAGCACAACCAACATCTTTTGCCCTGCTGAGTACACCATTTAGTGAGCAGAACCGATGTAATAAATACTCGATGTGCTAAGAAATAAAGGGATTGCATAATAGAAGCAGAGCGGGAAGTGTAAACAAGTGTAGTCCAGAATTTATCCCAATGTGCACGTGAGCGAAGAGTTCCAGCGTCAGACTCCCAGGCTTCCTCCACTCCTGAACAGGTAGCATCTTGACGATCCCTGATGAGGGAATAAAAGAAAGATATTAATTTAGTGGAACCCTCTAGGGCCAGTGTTCTACTGGCTGAGGAGAAAGTAGTCCAGCTTTCTTGATACAATGACATAATTGCAACCACTGAAAAAAACATTTAGCGGGACTCTTAAATTCAGAGCTAATTTCAGAAAAGGATTTAAATTCAGCATGTTGCAAAAGATGCCCTCTATGCTATAGGCCTTTTTGTTGTCATGGACACCAGTTTATTAGACTACTTTGCATTTGCAACAAGCAAGGCAGGCCCACGTGTTTCTGCTGCCACCTCCCAATATTTCCACCCCGCCAATTCTGCCTTGGGAAGGGGAGGTGGGCAGTGGCAGTATTTCAAAAAGTGGTGGCTTTTTGTCGCCGCTTTCTTGACCACGACAAGCCGTGTTCTTCAACACACATGGCCTGCCACTTCTGATCCTCTTCTGACATGATTTACTATCGGAGGGAGGTCAGAAGCAGCAGGCCATGTGTGCTGAAGGACATGGTCTGCTGCAGGAAAGAAAGCGGCAGCAAAAAGTAGCCACTTTTGGAAATACATCCGCTGCTGCTGCCCGTCTCCCATCCCAAATGGAATTGGGGGTCTGTGCGGCCGATCATGCATGCTGCTGCTGCCGCTTTCCCTGTCTGGCCACCCTAGGCAGCTGCCTAGCTTGTTTCGTGGATGGGCCGGCCCTGGTAACAAGGGATTTAACCAAATTGGTAAAGAACACGAATGAGGATTATCTTTTTTTCAGCAGCTTTGCTAAAAAAAAAAAGGAAAGATTCTTGCATGGAACAGATCGTATGTGGAGTCCCAGAAACAAGGCAAATGACACATCCCAATTAAAAGAAGAGTTGGAATGGGATGTGTAAGGCGTTGAAAATCCAAGGTGTGCTAAATCCATCCAAGGTGTGCTAAATCCAAGGTGTGCTAAATCCATCCAAGGTGTGCTAAATCCAAGGTGTGCTAAATCCATTCAAGGTGTGCTAAATCCAAGGTGTGTTAAATCCATCTCGAGCCCTGTTTGAGGAGAGAAGAGTGGTGGTAAAAAAAAAAAAAAAAAATCAGGAAACTGCACTCCCCCTTTACCTTTGGAAAGTTTACATTTTTGCATCGTTATCCGCGGAGCTTTTTGTTTCCACAAGAAATCAGCTAAATGTTTTTCAACGATAGTGGAAAAAGGACAGGAATCATAAGTAATATATAATTGACCTTAGGAACCATCATCATTGTATTTTTTTCTAATCTGGTCAAATATAGTGGAGACCAATGCAGCAAGAAAGCACAGTTACTTACCTGTAACAGGTGATCTCTGGGAACAGCAGGAATAAGACTTCACATATGGGTACGTCGGTACCGACGGAGCCTGCGCGGGAACGCTCCCCAGCTTCCCAAAAAGGAAAGCTTTTGGGAGCATCCCACAGCACCTGCGCGCTGCCTTCCCACCTTTCCTAACCACCTCTCCCCAGTTCGAGTTTTAAAGCTGAGACAAAGAGAGAGAGGAAAGGAAAGATAGATAGAGAGATACAACTCCTAGGGGAGGTGGGTGGGTTGTGAAGACTTATTCCTGCTGTTCCCAGAGATCACCTGTTACAGGTAAGTAACTGTGCTATCTCCAGGAACAAGCAGGAATGAGTCTTCACATATGGGGACTCCCTAGCTAGAGATGCCTGGGAGATCCCCAAGGTTGTGAGACCCTGAGAAGGGCTCTATCTCCTCCTATGGATCTCAGGCATCCATCCAGGGAAGGAGGGTAGGAGTTGTTCAAGTGTGGAACAGGTGTTTTAGGACAGCCTGACCAAACAAGGCATCCCGGCGGGAGTCCTTGTCCAAACAATAATGGGCTGTGAAGGTATGAACCGAGGCCCATGTGGCTGCTCGACAGATCTGGTCGATGGACACAGAATTTAGATGAGCCATAGAAGTTGCCATGGCCCTCACATTGTGAGCTGTGACATGGCCCTCCAGAGAAAGGTTCTTACTCTGGTAGGCGAAAGAAATACACTGAGCAATCCAAGTGGACAGTGTCCTTTTAGAGACTGGAAGTCCTAAATGAGAAGGATCAAAAGCAACAAAGAGTTGGGAAGACCTTCTATGTTGCTGAGTCCTTTGTAAGTAAAAGGCAAGGGCCCTTTTACAATCCAGGGTATGAAGATTCCTTTCTGCACTTGATGCATGAGGACCTGGAAAGAAGACAGGTAAATACACCTCTTGATTAAGATGAAAAGGTGAGACCACTTTAGGCATAAAGTGTGGATTGGTCCTAAGGACTACCTTATCATGATGGAACCTTGTATAAGGAGGATTAGCCACTAAGGCCTGCAGTTCACTGATGCGGCGAGCTGAGGTGACTGCAATGAGGAAAATAACCTTCCAGGAAAGAAATTTCAAGGAGGTGGTGGCTAAAGGTTCAAAAGGTGGCTTCATAAGCTGACCAAGAACCAGATTTAAGTCCCATGCCACCGGAGGAGGCCTAATAGGAGGTTTAGTTAAAGTTAGGCCTCTCATGAATCTTGCAATAAGAGGATGAAAGGAAATAGGCTGTCCATTGATAGGCTTAAGGGATGCTGCAATAGCACTCAAATGGACCCTTACTGAATTCGTCTTAAGGCCTGCATTGGAGAGATGCAGGAGATATTCCAATAGAGAATTCAAAGGTAGTGCTAGAGGGTCAAGAGCCTTCTCAGTACACCAAATGGAAAACCTTTTCCATTTAAAAGCATAGGAACGTCTAGTAGAAGGTTTTCTGGAAGCATGGAGGATATCCTTCACCTGCTGAGAAAGATTCCAACCTTGAAGGTATAGGCCTTCAGCAACCAAGCCCTGAGGTGAAGGGACTTGGGGTTTGGTGCCACAAAGTCCCCTCCTCCTGGGACAGAAGGTCTGGAGCAGCTCCCAAGTCTAGGGAGGGAGCTTGAGAGAGATGCAGAAGTAGAGGGTACCACACGTGGCGTGGCCAGCGTGGAGCTATGAGGATCATAGATCCTTGATCCCTCTGAAGCTTGAACAGAGTCTTGGGAATTAAGGGAATGGGTGGAAAGACATACAGGAAGTCTTGACCCCAGTGAAGGAGGAAGGCATCCTTGGCCTGAACTCCCTGACACGGAATTCTGGAACAGAACCGGGGAAGTTTGGCATTCCACGGACTTGCAAAGAGGTCTATGTCCAGGGTTCCCCACTCTTGAAAGATTCTGAGTACCTGGTCCATGTGCAGGGACCATTCGTGTGGAAGCAGAACTCGACTGAGTTTGTCTGCCCAAGAGTTTTGGATTCCTGGAAGGTATACAGCCAGGAGATGGATTTGATGCTCTCTGGCAAAGGCCCACAATCTTAAAGCTTCGTTGCAAAGTGACAGAGAGCCAGTTCCTCCTTGCTTGTTTATGTAAAACATGGCTACCTGATTGTCCGTATGAATGAGGACTGTCTTGTAGCTGAGCAGGGTATGGAAGACCTTGAGAGCTCGGAGCTCCAAGTGGTTGATATGTAGAGAGGTCTCCTGTGGAGACCAAGTGCCCTGAGTGGAG
The DNA here is from genome assembly GCA_033557465.1 of Ichthyophis bannanicus. Lineage (NCBI taxonomy): Eukaryota > Metazoa > Chordata > Amphibia > Gymnophiona > Ichthyophiidae > Ichthyophis > Ichthyophis bannanicus. The sequence goes on along the minus strand of CM066033.1, from coordinate 733,202,739 downwards.
AGGTCTTGCAGATGACCTCCCCAACCTGTTTGGGAGGCATCTGTTGTGATGGTTGCCTGGGGCAACAACTGTTGGAAGGGGGACCCCAGCAACAGATTTTGGGTGGACTTCCACCACTGGATAGACCAAAAGAGGCACCTGGAGGTTGCTATTTTGTCTGACAGAGCCCCTGATGCTTGAGTCCACTGGGTGGACAAAGTCCATTGAGCTGCTCTCATGTGAAGGCGAGCATAGGGGACCACATGCACTGTGGATTCCATGTGGCCTAGCAGTTGTAGCATCTCCCAGGCAGTTAAATGGCTCTTTGAATGAATCTGGGAGGCTAACTGCACTAGGCGTAGGCAACGGGCCTGAGGAAGATAGGCCCTTGCAGTGGTAGTATCTAGCCAGGCCCCTAAGAACTCTAGGGACTGAGTAGGGGTGATCTGGGACTTTGGGAGGTTTACCACAAGTCCCAGATACTGCAGAATGCGCCTTGTGCAGTCCAGGGAAGTCTGGGCCTCTGACTGAGATGGAGCTCGGATGAGCCAGTCGTCCAGGTATAGGAATACAAATATTCCCAGAGTGTGTAGAAATGCAGCTACTACTGCCATGCATTTGGTGAACACTCTTGGAGCAGAGGCCAGACCGAAAGGAAGCACCCTGTATTGGTAATGCTTTCCTTGGAAAAGAAAACGGAGGAACCTTCTGTGAGATGGATGGATGAGGACATGTGTGTACGCAACCTTGAGATCTAGAGAACAAAGCCAATCCTGACTCTGAAGGTATGGAAGGAGAGTGCCCAGAGAAAGCATCTTGAATTTCTCCTTGCATAGAAATTTGTTCAATTCTCTGAGATCTAATATGGGTCTGTAGCCCCCTGTTTTCTTTGGGATCAGAAAGCAGGGGGAGTAAAACCCTGACCCTTGTTGAAGAAGAGGTACTTCTTCTATTGCCCCTTGGGCAAGAAGGGCAGCCACCGCCTGACCTAGAAGGTCGAGGAGAGATGTTGGAGAATTGAAATGTCTCACCATGGTGTGAGGAGGAAGATTTGAGAAATGAAGTTTGTAGCCCTCCCTTATGATGGAGAGGGTCCACTGCTCTGCTGTAATTTGCTCCCATCTGGGAGCAAAATGAGCTAACCTTCCTGGAATGGTGAAAGGCTCTGGCTGTTTCAGAGCCAGAAAGGCTAAGTTCTCTATCAAGTCAAAAGCCCTGAGGAGGCTGGGTCTGCTGAGTTGCAGCAGCCCCTGTAGGCTTAGGCCTGGCCTGTTTAGGTTGCTGACGCTTAGCAGCAAAACGACCTGTAGATGATTGTTGGCCAGAAGCAGGATGGAATCTGCCTTTCTTGAAAAAAGACTTCTTCAAAGGTTTTTTCTTGGCAGGAATGGAGGTTGACTTTGAAAGTCTATCCAAAGCAGAATTTTCTGCATCCATTTGAGTGGCTTTTATTTGCCAATCTTTGCCAAACAGGTTTTCTCCTGTACAGGGAAGATTTCCCAAGCCATCCTGGACCCAAGATTCTAGATCAGAAGCTTGGAGCCAAGCAATTCTGCGTGCAGCTATGGCAATAGCCGAAGCTCTGCTGGCACCCTCAAAGGAGTCAAAAGCTGCACGGTTGGAAAACTTTGAAATATCTTGAGTATGCTTAAGCCAAATAAGAAATTCTTCCCTTTTATCCTCTGGAAGAAAAGGGAGGAAAGTGTGCAGCTTATCTGCAACTTCTTTAGAAACATACCCATATAAAGACTATAGGAGTTGATTCTGGCAATGAGCATACTGACTTGGAAGATTTTCCTACCAAAAGCATCCAAGGTCCTGCATTCTCTTCCTGGAGGAGCAGAGGAGTGTCTTTTTGCACTCTTTATCTTTTTCATAGCTGACTTCACCACAATAGAATGGTGAGGAAGCTGTGTTTTATGAAAACCAGGACAAGGAGGGACACGGTACATAGTGTCCAACCTATGAGAATGAGGAGAGATAGTGAGAGGAGTCTCCCATAAGTCAATCATGTGATCATAAAGAATCTCATGAATTGGCAAGGTGACTGCCTCCTTAGGAGCCTTAGAATAACCTAAAATATCCAATTTTTTAGCTCTAGGCTCTGATTCAGAGGTTACTGAAATAAATAGAGAGCCCTTTAGCCATTTCTCTTATGAAGTCTTGAAAGGACAAGTCTTCTGGAGGAGACATTCTTCTTTTTGGAGAAGAAGGCTCTTCAGGAAGGGCTATGGATACTTCAGCAGATGCCTCTGATGCATCAGAATCTTTGGAGGAATCAAAGTATTGACTATCAGGGTGCTCTTTCAAAGCTCGATACGCGTACCGAGCCGTATCGACATCGGGCGTTATCGGTACCGGTTCGGTACCGATAGGCATCCCTAGGCAGGGAACCGCTGCAGACGACACCATGGCCAATGTCGATGCAGTCAGTACCGGTACCGGCATTGGTGCCGGTACCTGGGCCGATACCGACAACGGAGTTTGTTGTGGTATTAGCGGCGTCACAGCTTGAATGAAGGCCGTGATAGCCTGCTGCATGGATAGAACATTCTGATCCATCAACACCATGAATGCCTGGAATTCGGTACCGGAAGGTTGTGCCGGTACCCCAGAGCATTCTAACAGGTGATCGGTCGAGGCCGTGCCATCGATGTCAACCTATAACCCCATATGTGGAGCTTTGGAAGCCGGAGCTTCCCGCCGGGGTAGTTTTGCCAGTGCAGGATCCTCAAGGGCAAGCCCGGAGGCATCTCGATGCTTGGAAGGAGATCTACCCTTCGAGGACCAGCTGGATTTATGTTTGGTTACCTGAGATCCATGGGAGGAAGAAGAAGCCCTGGAAGACGTCGATGCCACTGAAGCTGCATCAGAGGGAAACAGAACATGGAGCTTGGCTGCTCGGTTCTGTAAACCTCATTTGGACATCAAGGAGCAGGACGAACAATCCAAAATGGAGTGGTCAGGACCCAAACATTTAAGACACCATTCATGGGTGTCGGTAACAGAAATAGTACCGCTGCACTTAGTGCATTTTTTAAACCCGGAGGCTGGTTTTTCCATGAGGAAAACTTTTCGTGAGGCCTAAGGCCCAAAAGAGGAAAAACACACTAAGTGAGGGAAAAATATGTTCTTTTTTTTTTTTTTATAAGAAAAGAAAGAAAGACCGGCGGTACCGGTCCGACGTCGAGGAAGGCAGACGCGCGACCAAAGAAATAAAATAAAACAAAGAATTTCTTCAGCGGTGACAGGAACACGACCTGCTGGCTCCGCGGAAAAGAACTGGGGAGAGGCGGTTAGGAAAGGCGGGAAGGCAGCGCGCAGGCACTGTGGGATGCTCCCAAAAGCTTTCCTTTTTGGGAAGCTGGGGAGCATTCCCGCGCAGGCTCCGTCGGTACCGACGTACCCATATGTGAAGACTCATTCCTGCTTGTTCCTGGAGATAGATCTTACCTATTGACTACATTCAGAAGCATTTAAGACTAGTGTCTCATCTAACATAGGGAGTATTTTACACCTAAATGTTTAAGAGAGGAAGACTCCCACTGGAATAGAAGTGACTTAGTCCAGTTGATCTTATAACCTGAAAGGCATGAGTAGGAATCAATGAGATGAAGTATTCTGGGAATGAGGCAGGATCAGCAAATAATAAGACATCATCCACATACGCAGACAATTTAAATTGAGAATCCTGTAGTGATAATCCCCGAATGGAGGAAGATTGCCATATTAAAAGAGCTAAGGGCTCCAGTGCTAAACTAAATAATAATGGGGACAAAAGGCAGCCCTGTTGGGTACCGTGGTATAGGAGAAATGGCTGAAAAACCTTAGAGTTTGCGGATATGCGGGCAGTGGAATGGGCATACAACACTTTAATAACATTCAAAAAAGAGTTTCTGATGCCAAATCAATGAAGAAACTCAAAAAGAAAAGACCACTCAAGCCTATCAAAAGCCTAAAGATAATCTCACTAGTGGGGTTGGTAAGTCTGGTGCAATGGCCAACACTTTACATAGAAGCGAGGCACAATTTCAGTTACTCACCCTTTCAAATGTATGAATAATGATGTTTTTTAATGTTCTTTAGTTATTATTACTAGTTTTTAATGTTTTTTAGTTATTTATTATTAGTTTTTAATAAGTTGCATGTGTTTTAATGTTTTTAGGCATTTTGGCATTCATGCATTTATTATTTATTATTTGCCAATTGGTGAATATGTCTGATTTTAATTATGTTTTAATTTGTGATTTATAACGTTATTTATTTATTTATTTGACTGTATAAGATGTTCATAGGGCTTGTTCACATAATGTTTTTTATAATAGTTGATATTATTATTTATTATTGTTTGTCTATTTATGTAGTACACCAGAGTTTCCCCTGAAGAAGTTTATTACGAAATACGGCCTGTGTCGGGCAGCATGGTGTTTGAAGTTTAATAAGTTATCCTTCCTTTATACCACGGTTTGTGACTGGGGGAGTAAAACTGTAAACAGTGATTGATATGCGCCACCTAGTGGGAACATAAATTTATACCTAGAAGCACCAAAGTACGTCAATTGACGCATCCAAGACAATTGAGTGCATCAATTGACGTACTTTGAGGTTTCTAGGTATAAATTCATTTTCCTACTAGGTGGTGCATCTGTCATTAATTTTCGATGCACATATTTGAACATCTTGACCTTGCTAACAAAGTCATGGAACATGACTGACATTGTTCTAGCAGTGGCGCTGGTATAGAACTTTGAAGATGCATTTGCGTCAATTGACGCACTTTGGGGCTTCTAGTGTTAAGACCCCTGCATTCCTCATAGGGGTTATGTTATGTCATGTTACATTTCTTTCCCTCATCAATTGGTGTTCAGTCGAGGTTTGTAGAAAAGTTGGCAACCTACTCTGAGGGTGTTTGTGTTTAAACAGCCACAAGGCACAAAATCTGTATGTGTAGATTAGTGGTCTAGGGGCAAGGTTGGGGAGGGGGTTTCTGGGTTTATTTTAATCAATTTATTTCCCTCCAATCCTAAGCACTTAGCAGGTGGGGCAAGGGTTTGAGGAGGGAGTGTATACCCGCAAGTCTGGCATGAAGCATCCCACCCTCCCTTAGGGAGTTATAGTGGTTACCTGTTGGAGCATGCCATTGAGTTATTCCTGTTGTTAGGACTGGATCTGTGCAGCACTGTAGCTGAGCCATATACGCCATCTGAGGTAACTTACGATCTGCAATTTGGCACACAGGACTCTTGTCTAGCTGACGGAGCCTCAGGTGCAGGACTGACTGACCACTCTAACTGGCTGGGCGGGGGAGGGCTGACTTGGAGGACAGTACCCTAGCTATGGGATTTAGTGGGGCAGCAGAGGTCTTGTTGTGATACTGGGATAGCTATGATAGCCTCTGGATTGGTGGAGCTATTCAGTTAGTAGCATGGCAAATGGCTTCTCACTGAGGTTTGCTGGGTCTCATGTGAATTGTGCTGTTCTGTACTGGCTCAGGTTGGATGGTTTGAGCTGGCATCTCCAATACCTTTGTTCAATAAAGCTGCAGCCCAGAAGTCCCCATAAAGTTTTAAAGTTGCTTTATTTGGGGGGAAGGGGACTCATGCGGGAGGGGGGGGGGGGATAAGGGTGAACATGGTATAGATGATGGCATAGTGTGACTCCTGGTTGCTCTTTCCCCATGTTACAGCAGTGAGTTAACTGCACTTCAAAGAAGAGTTGGGGGCGTAACCTGCACAGAGTGACACTTACTTCTTAACCACCTTAATGGACCATTACAATCTTTATCTGCCATCATTTACTATGTTACTATGACAAAGAGCGGTAGTAAATTGAATTCAGTCTGAGGAGAGAGTGGTGATTAGTGCAGTTCCACAGGGATCAGTCCTGGGGCTAGCTCTGTTCAATATGATGTTCTCCCTTCAGGTGACCTCTCCTCCATTGTAGCAGAGAGGCTGCCAGACCAGAGGTGAGACTTCTCTACTATGTCGCTGAAGGTCTCCTCCATATTTTTCTGTCTGCCTCAGATTCTCCAAGTCTGCTACTCTAGCCTCCAGAGATCAAACTCGTTCCCTGAGAGCAAGGAACTCTTTTCACCTATTGCACATATAGTGCAAAAGACTGTTTGCATCAGATTGGGCCCAGCTGTACTTGCAGCAACAGGGCCTAGGAAGCTTCCCTCCATTCTGCGCTTCTGTTCTGTCCTTACTGCACATGTTGCCTCTACATCCATCTCTGTGGAGCACGTGCAACATCTCTTTAAAAGAAGCGCCAGCAGGCGCAGAGGGCCTCTTCTGCCTCCCATACAGCCCACAGCAGCTCTCCCAGTCCGGGATCGAGCAGCTGGGGCTGCACCGCACCGCCCACTGCTGCTCCCGACGCCATCGGCTGCCCAATCGGGGCAGGGGAGCACGTGCATCATCTTCTTAAAGGAAGCGCCAGCAGGCGCACCCGCGCCTGTTGGGCCCGCGCCTGAGGGCCTCGCCAGAGGGCCCTTTGGCGCGGCCCTTAGGCGAGGTCCTATACAAAACCTCCATAAAACACATTTACTCCTGATCACCACGACCTGAAGTCTCTCCGACTGACCACTGTGCATGTGATCCAGCTAACGCAAGCTCCAGCAACTTGAGTCTCAGAGACCTACAGCAACGAAATGAACTAATACTTGCTATGAACTCTCTCCAGCTACAAACGTAAGCAACTCTGTTTCATTTTGTTACCTGTAATACACATTGTTGCCTTATGATCCAAACTAATCTGTAGTTTCCCTCATGTCAATATACATAACTGCCTAATTCTATACTATTTCAAATTGTGCTACAAAAGCAACTAATTACTGTGACACTCTCTGCTGCTCATATTCAAAACTACCCTTGCTACTGTGATATACACTTGCTTATTTCAACCCTTTGTACAGATACTAATCCCAGCCAGATCCTGGCCCTGCCATTCACCCCCTCTCATACAGTATCCCTTTCCATATCCTTATTGCCACCATACTCCTAACCTATCCAAGAATGGCCCCCCTTAATTCTTGCTCATTCACCCTGAGGTCAGCCCTCATTATACTATTCATCTCCTTGATTGCATTCCCTCATGCACTAACTCTGACCCATAGTGCCCCCATTCCAATAATCTACTCTCCCAGTCACCTATGCATCCCACCTCATCTCTCCCACGCCCATCATAACCCCCACTACCGCACTTCTAAACTCAAACCTATTAATATAAATCCCAACCTTAAACCCAACTCTCCATCTGACCTCCCCCATCCCCCCTCAAATGAGCCCTTCTCAATGTACGCTCAGCCAGAAATAAAATTCCCTTACTTGCTGACCTTATATCCGACTATGACCTTGATATATTTTGCCTCACCGAAACCTGGTTTCAAGACTCTGACATGGTCCTAATAAACCAATTATGCCCCAAAGCATACTCAATCAATATATGCAACAGGACAAATGGCAGAGGAGGGGGTGTAGCTATTATAGCTAGATCCAACTTACAACTCTCTACTACTGAATCCACCTCTACCTCAGGCATGGACTCCATTACAGTTTCCAACTCAACTCTATCTCTACACCTCTTATACCGAGCACCCCAGACAGACTCAACTGATCTATCCACGATCCTTGACACAGCCTGCTCCCCCAACCTGCCTTACGACCCCTTATCTTAGGTGATTTAAACCTACACTCCACAACTCCTATACAATCCTCTACCTTCCTCCAAGCTATGAACGCCCTCCACTTCACCCAAATTCTTGAACAACCTACACACTCCAAAGGAAACATCCTTGACCTAATATTTATCCCACAACAATCTCTATTCGCTGATCAGGTCCTACACACTATTCAACCCATACCCTGGTCTGATCATGCTCTTATCCTCTTCTCCTTTCCCTACTCCACTCACAGAAGTCATCCTCCTACCCATCCTCAACATACCCGTAAATTTAAACAATTCAATGCAGCCAACTTTCTAGAGCAAACAATCCCTTCTCTTGACCTACTAAATAGTAAGAAACGGAACCAAGAGTCCCACATCTCTAAATGGAACGAAATCCTATCTGCAGCCTCTCTACTCCCACCTAAACAATTTCCTCAAAAGCACCGCAAAAGAGCCCCCTGGTTCTCCACAAAACTAAGAACCCTCAAAAGGGAGCTTAGACATCTTGAATGCATATGGAGACGCTCTCATGACCCTAATGCACACATTGCTTACAAAATTAAACTCCAAACCTACTGCTCTGAAACCCTCAACCAAAAACGAGAATATAATGAAAACATGATCCAACGGTCACTTAATAAACATAGAGAGCTTTTCTCCATTGCCAAATCCTTAATAAATGAACCCTCACAGCAGGACCAGCCACCAAAAATATCTGCACAATCTATAGCTAACCACCTGATCTCTAAATTCCCCCCGCCCTCATTAACCAATATCCCCCAACCTATTGCTGACTTCTGCACTCAACCACATGAACCAACCCCCTTAAATTTATGGAATGAATTTGATCCCCTTACACTGGATAACGTATCCAATGACATAAGAGATTTAAATGCCTCAACCTCTGCCCTTGACCCTTGCCCTGTCCCTTGGATCAAATCCACCAGAAGTTCTCTCAGCCCCTACATCCTGTATATTGTACAAACCTCCCTCCAGACAGGATCTGTACCACCTCCACTTAAGTGTGCCACTATCCGTCCAATCCTAAAAGGAACAAAACTTGACCCCACCTCCCCCACCTCCTACAGACCCATTTCTAGTATCCCTTTCTTAGCAAAGATAAACGAGAAACTAGTTCAAACACAACTTCAGAACTATATTGATTGCTCTCCACTAGATTTATTTCAACATGGTTTCAGAATGGAGTTGAAACCCTTCTTACCTCTCTACTAGATTCCGTATACCTGCACACTGTGGTGAGGAGGAGGCAGCCCAGCATGAAAATAAAGGAGAAAGAAGAACTTTTTCTTCTGCTCGGGGGATGGGTTCACTAGAACACATGCATCACAGCAGAATCCCTGAGAGAAACCAAGAGGGTAGTGCTAGGCTTAAGCCACTCCCAGACCTCATGACAACCTCAGGCAAGAGTAGGAGGTACAAGTGGGTGGAGTCAGGAAGGGAGTTGCCCTGCTCAGCGTTTAAGTTTGAGAGAACAAACAAAGTGAGCAGAAGGGCCAGAGAGGCAAGGAACTCCAGAAGGGCCTGGGAAGGCAGAAAGGCCAGGAACTGCAGAGATGCAGGAGAGAGCAAACACAGCAAAACCAGCAACCATGAAAGAAACAGATACAAAGTGAGTAGCAGTAGAGACAAGAGCAGCCAGCACTGCAGCCCAGGAAGCTACAGGGAAGGTTCCAGGCAAAGGACCAAACAGACTGGCTACAGGGAGAAAGAGGAAAGGTTGGCTTTAAGGAAGCTAAGGCAAGAGTGCTTAGACTCACCGGAGGAAGAGTCTATCTGCAGGCAGCAGAAGCCCCAGGAAGGGAAGTGGAGAGCTTACCCTGAGTCACTGTCTAGCTCAGAGACAGAGGGAGTGCCAAGCCGGAGAAGCCTCAGCCAGGAAGGTGCTGCAGCCAGACTCCAAGGTAGGAGAGATAAAGCCATAAAGCCTAAACCCTGTGACACTTGCTCTGACTCAGAAGAGAGGTTAAAGCCTAGGAAAACCCGGAATAGGAGTAAGGGTTTTGCCAGGGACATTGAACAGGAAGAGCCCAGTGAAATCCTACCAAAGGGAGAAAGGGTTATTCAGTGGCATAGGCTATTTAATCTGCTAAAGAATATTAAGGATAAACTGCCAGAACGCTTACAAGCATTGCCAAGTTACAGCTCAGTTGAAAGCATGGAAGTAGCAGGCCAAGAAAGTGACCTAGCTTCAGTTTGTTCTGAGATGGACTGTAATGTGTGCATGAAGGCTGAGTAATGGAAGCCTGGGAAATGAAGCTTGTGTAAATATCTTTATTACAACACTGGTTACAAGTGTTACCTTGAGAGGAGAATAATAATCCTGTATTTTGCTTTGACCTGAATGTGTACATTTGCTTTGAAGATTTTGTCAACCATTTTTGACACGGATGCTAATAAAATTCCTGTGTGCTTTAAAACAACCACTCGGTTCATAGTCTCCTTGGCACAACTACAATCCTTGGGAAAGAGGAATTGAGATGGCTTCCCGTCCCTACTAGGCAACCGCCTGGTAGGGGCGCGACCGCCACAGGTGGCGTAGTTTTTCGGATACAGCATTCCAGTGGTCAAGTGGTGCGTCTACAAGCTGGTACCTCAGGACGAGGAAGATCCAGGAAGGACGGAGTGACCGGACCCGGGAGAAAACACTGAGGAGAAATTCCGGAGTGGAGTCGGATCCGGAGCGCTGTTTTCTGGTGGTAAAGCGAAGACCTGCATCAGAATCAGGTAACCCGTAGGCTAGAGGGGGATAAGCCTAGGATTCTGATGTAAGGGGCCACCAGGTACTCACTAGGAGAGAGTGAGGGAAAAAAAAAAGTGCTGCACTTTGTGTGGTTTTCTCTGTGTTTGTATTCCAGAAACCGCAGTCCAGGATGGCGACAGTGGACATATTGGCCTGGGTGGCAGACCAGTTCGCCAAGCAGAGGGAGATGGCAGCAGTGAGCCAGGAGCAAGCGGCGTCCATGCTTCACGCTCAACAGCAGCAACCCCTACTGGAGCTGATGGCGAGATGGATTCGGGCCCAGGAAGAAGCGTCCAAGATGGCACAGTCTGTACAAAAGGCACAGGCCTTACCAGGTGCACAGGTTGTTTTTCCAGGAGGGGAAAGCCCTGGTACTGGAACTTTCTCATGTGGCCGCCTTTCTAAAGAGGACAATATTGGGGAGGAGTGACCTAGTGGTTGGGGCAAGGTACTACAGGCCGGAAGGTCGGTGGTTCAAATCCCACTAGAGGACAGCAACCTTGGGCCGGAAGGACTGGGGTTTCTAGTCCCACAGGTGCTCCTTGTGGTCTTGGGCAAGCCACTTAACCCTCCATTGCCCATGTTCCCTGTAAGTATTAGTGTATGTGTCTCATATCCCCTCGTGTTAAAATGTATCCCCCAATTGTGTTGTGACCACTTTGATTGAAGGATAAGGTGGTATACAAAACTGTCTAAATAAATAAAATAAATAAATATTGATGATTTTATTGAGTCCTTTGAAAGAATAGCTGTTTTAGCTCAATGGCCAAAGGATCAATGGGCCATGAGATTTGCTATTACCCTAAGTGGGGAGGCTTTAGCAGCCTACAGGGAAATGCCAGTTGCATTAGTAGCCGAGTATGAGCATGTAAAGAAGGCCGTAAGAGATCGGATGGGTTTAAGTCCCTCGGTCTATCGGAGGCTTCTGAGAGCATGTATACTGAAAGAAGGTGAAGCACCTCAAGCTTTATACCATAGAATTAAAAGCTTAGTGTATAAATGGCTTGTACCTGAGAATGGCAATATAGATTCTGTTATTGATACTGTGATATTGGAACAGTTTACAGAAGCTGTACCCAAAGAGTTGCAGAGTTTTCTGGTAATGCAGAGCTGTAAAAACACCCAGGAAGCCATTGCGTTGGCTGAGTGCTTTCTAGAGGCCAAGAAGTTAAGCCTCAAGAAAGAGGGAGTTTTTCAGAAGGCAGGTACAGAAATGCAGGAAAGGAAGGCAACCTTTACTAGCCATAAGAGGGAAAAGAATAAACCCATAGAAGGCAGATATACCCTGCAGAAGAAATGTTTCTCCTGTGGTGAGCTAGGTCACCTTAAGAGAAACTGTCCAGTAAGGAAAGCTTTTGTAATCACACGTCCCAAGGAGATAGGTGAGGGATATCTCTTATCTGTAGAAGTGGAAGGAATACCCATAGAAGCTCTACTAGATTCAGGGGCCAGCCAGTCCATGATTTCCAGCAGGCTGTGGAAAAGGATAGAGGCCCAGAGACAGTGCTTACAAGAATCCTCAAGGGGGCAGGTTAAAATCAAATGTGTCCATGGAGCAGCTTCCACCTATCCTCTACAGAGTGTTAAGATAAAGGGGTTAGGTAGTGGAAGGCAGGTGGCAGTGGCAGTGATACCTAGACTTCCACACGATATGATATTGGGCCGTAATTGGTCCCAGTTCAGGAAGGGGGTGGAGAAACAGTTGCAGGAAGAAACAGGCATGATAACCACACCCACAGACACTAACCTTTCAGGGGAGAATAGGAAGGAAAGGGTTGTGCGCCCCAGGGTTGATACAGGGGGAATAATACCCGCTCCATTGTTCGGTAAGAGAGTAAACCCAGGGAAGTCAGTAGATACTCAGAGGGAAAAGCAAGTGCCAAAACAGAAATTTGTGATAAAGTTCTGTAGGACTACCCCTGAGGCAAGAATTCCCAAGCGGGCTACCGAACAAGCTGCTGGTATGGATCTCTGTAGCGCAGTAGCGGTGGTCATTCCAAAACAAGGGAGGGCCATAGTAAACACGGGACTTAGAGTAGAAATACCGCCCGGTTGTTACGGACGGATTGCGCCCAGATCTGGCCTCGCCTTTAAAAAGTTTATAGATGTAGGCGCGGGCGTTGTAGATCCGGATTATACGGGAGAATTGAAAGTCCTCTTGTTTAATTTTTTGCAAGAAAACTTTAGAGTGGATGTAGGAGATAAGGTGGCACAATTAATTTGTGAAAGAGTTGGTTTTCCGCCCATAGAGGAGGTGGATGAACTATCCTCTACCACCAGGGACTCTAGAGGATTTGGTTCCACAGGCATAGCCGAAATAGAGGGGCTAACAGCCTGTTGTATAGAAAAAGAGGAAGACAATCTGGGACCCCAAATTGCAAAAGGTACTGTAGATCCTGTTTATAGGATTAGGAGAAATTTGGAAAGAAGGCAGAATAAACAGAATTCTTATCATGACCAGCGTGCAAGGCCACGTTTCTTAAAGGTCGGGGATAAGGTTATGGTAATGGTAGCTGTAGGAAACTCTAGGTTTGAGAATTCCTGGGAAGGCCCTTACAAAATAGCAAAACGGCTCGGACCAGTGTCTTATGCTGTGGATACTGGTTGGGGAAAGCAACAGGTATACCATGTTAATCTGTTGAGGCTATGGAAGGAGCGTATAGGGAATGCACAGCTAGCCTTAAGAGTTAGTGACACTTCGCAACCCACACCTTGTATTACATGCTGTTCGCGGGTTATGGCGCCAGCCCGTAATAGTCTAAGGAGGGGGATATGTGGTGAGGAGGAGGCAGCCCAGCATGAAAATAAAGGAGAAAGAAGAACTTTTTCTTCTGCTCGGGGGATGGGTTCACTAGAACACATGCATCACAGCAGAATCCCTGAGAGAAACCAAGAGGGTAGTGCTAGGCTTAAGCCACTCCCAGACCTTATGACAACCTCAGGCAAGAGTAGGAGGTACAAGTGGGTGGAGTCAGGAAGGGAGTTGCCCTGCTCAGCGTTTAAGTTTGAGAGAACAAACAAAGTGAGCAGAAGGGCCAGAGAGGCAAGGAACTCCAGAAGGGCCTGGGAAGGCAGAAAGGCCAGGAACTCCAGAGAGCCAAGGAACTGCAGAGATGCAGGAGAGAGCAAACACAGCAGAACCAGCAACCATGAAAGAAACAGATACAAAGTGAGTAGCAGCAGAGACAAGAGCAGCCAGCACTGCAGCCCAGGAAGCTACAGGGAAGGTTCCAGGCAAAGGACCAAACAGACTGGCTACAGGGAGAAAGAGGAAAGGTTGGCTTTAAGGAAGCTAAGGCAAGAGTGCTTAGACTCACCGGAGGAAGGGTCTATCTGCAGGCATAGGCTATTTAATCTGCTAAAGAATATTAAGGATAAACTGCCAGAACGCTTACAAGCATTGCCAAGTTACAGCTCAGTTGAAAGCATGGAAGTAGCAGGCCAAGAAAGTGACCTAGCTTCAGTTTGTTCTGAGATGGACTGTAATGTGTGCATGAAGGCTGAGTAATGGAAGCCTGAGAAGTGAAGCTTGTGTAAATATCTTTATTACAACACTGGTTACAAGTGTTACCTTGAGAGGAGAAGAATAATCCTGTATTTTGCTTTGACCTGAATGTGTACATTTGCTTTGAAGATTTTGTCAACCATTTTTTGACACGGATGCTAATAAAATTCCTGTGTGCTTTAAAACAACCACTCGGTTCATAGTCTCCTTGGCACAACTACAATCCTTGGGAAAGAGGAATTGAGATGGCTTCCCGTCCCTACTAGGCAACCGCCTGGTAGGGGCGCGACCGCCACAACACCCAGAATCCTACTCAAGGATGCCTTCTCATTTTCCTTGACTTATCTGCTGCTTTTGACTCCCTTCCTCACCATCAACTCCTAAGCAGACTTCACGAAATAGGACTGAGAGGTACAACCCTAAACTGGTTCTGATCCTACTTAGCTGTCAGAACACAACAGGTCCGTATTGGAAATGATACCTCCCTTCCATTTACCCTAAAACAAGGTGTCCCCCAAGGATCTAGTCTATCTGCTCTTCTATTCAATATTTTCCTTCAACCTGTCTGCAAGATCTTTCAAAGCTATGGCATTCAGTATCAATTATATGCGGATGACATGATGTGTTTCACCCCATTTAATCTTACTAACCCTAACTTTACTAAACTAAGTGAATGCCTAACCAGCCTAAAATCTTGGCTCTCCCAGCACAACCTCCTAATTAATCAATCCAAAACTGAGGTTCTTCAGGTATTTTCCAATACCTCATACACTCCACCTCCAACCATTAATATTGGCGATCTCACACTCACTATAAAAAACCAAGTGAAATATCTTGGTATTATCCTTGATCAGAACCTCTCCCTCACTGAGCAAATAAAGAGAACCACCAATACAATATACGCAAAGCTGCGTACCCTCCGGAACCTCAAACCTCTTTTAAGTCCTGACTCTTTCCGTTCTGTCTGTCAGGCCCTCACAATCCCTTCTCTAGATTATTGTAACCTCATCTATCATGGCCTTCCCAAGAACACTATACAACCGCTCCAACTAGCCCAGAACACGATAGCACGACTCATAACCAACAACCCCAGACGATCACACATCACTCCAGTTCTATATGATCTCCACTGGCTCCCCATTCAATACAGAGTTAAATTCAAAGTGCTTACCCTTACACATAAAATCATCTCCAGCGAGTCAGCCCCATGCCTCTCCCCACTCCTTTCCTTCCTCAATAACACAAGAACACGCCGCTCCAATACCAAAAACCAACTGTCCATCCCTTCAACTATAAGACATTCCAAACAATCTACCTGCAACAGGGCTTTCTCCCTCTATGCTCCATCCTTATGGAATACCCTTCCTCACGAGCTGTGAAACTGTCAAAACCATTCTGAGTTCCGAAAGCAGCTAAAAACTCATCTTTTCCTCGAACATTTCTCCCTACCACCTTAGAACCTACCTTTTACTTCCACTTCCCACCCACACCCTCTCAATTATCTATTATGCAGCCATGTGATATCTCAGTATATACCTCTGTAAATAGTTGTTCATTGTTCATTTAATTAGATTATTTTGTTTACCTATTTATCCCTGTTAACTTGTTCTATGTATACAGTTGAAACCTATTTATCCCTGTTAACTTGTTCCATGTAAACAGTTGAAACATACTGCCACAAAATGTTTTATGTAAACCGTCTTGATTTGTAGAAAGACGGTATATAAAAATGGTTAAATAAATACATAAATAAATAAATAAATAAATCTCTGGCACTCATCTTTTGCTTTTGGCTTTCTTCCATTTTGTTTTTTCTCTCTTTCTACTCAATTTCACTCCTCCTTCTTACCATCCTCTCTTCACTATCCCTCCTTTTCCTGCATCTTCCTATAATTTTCCAACTCATTCCTGCACCCCAGTCCTTCCATCTCTTTCATCTTCCCCAGCCTCTTATTCTCCAGACTTTTAAATACTTGAAAAATGTTTCTGAACTAATAAGCCTTTTCCAAATGAGGGGAAGCTCTAGAACTAGACGACATGAGGCTAAATTTGTTGCATGATATCCTTGTAAATGTTTCACTAGTGGGAATAAGAATTTTCATTTCTTTGCACCTTCTCAACTATGTCTTTTCTTAGATAACAGGAATGTCACAGTCAAGGGTGTCAGTGATCAGTAGCGAAAAGTTTGCTATGGGCTCCACTATTTTATTTAATGTTTCTTATATACTGCCTTTCATGATATCAAGGTGGTTTACATTGAACAAACTGAAATTACATTGAACAGGGCATTATAACTTGAAGATTACTATTTTACAGGGAACATGGGCAATGGAGGATTAAATGGCTTGCCCAAGACCACAAGGAACACCTGTGGGACTAGAAATCCCAGTCCTTCTGGCCCATGGTTGCTGTCCTCTAGTGGGATTTGAACCCCTGACTTTCTGGCCTGAGGTAACTTGCTCCAACCACTAGGCCACTCCACCCTATTTTTATCCCTGCCTTCCTGTGGTGCACCCTCCTCTGGCAGCATGACACCCCTCAATGCTCCAGCAGCAGCAGCAACAGCGGAGCCCCTGTGCAGCAAACTTATTTACATTTGTTTGCCACAGTGCCTCTGTTCCAGGCCTGGAGGTGTTGCTCCCAGGCCAAAGTCTCGCAGTAAAGCTAACAGCCAGGCCTGGTATGGAGTTAGCGTGTCAAACAAATAAAAGTAAATTTGCTGCGTTACCATGTGGAGCCCCTTGCTGCCTGGGCCTCCCTGCATTGCGGGGTTTCTTGGGCAGAATTTATGCCGCTGCTAGTGGTTAACCATTACATCTGTGAGTTTGCATTTGGATAGGTTTGCTGTCTCCTTTTCTTTTTACTTTCTCCTGATTTGTCTACTTCTTGGGGTTTTGAAATTTTTTGTTCCCCTTTTTGGGGGACAATGTTCTGTGTTGTGATGATTTTTGTGTCTTGTTTTTCTTTATTTTTGAATTAATTGTTTCTCAGTGCAGGGAAATTGCCTTTAAGTACTGCTCAGTGCAAAATGTATAGTAAAAAAATAAAGTGCATGTTATAAAGTTACAAAGAGATAGAATCAGGAAGAGTAGAGGAGCATCGGCCCTGGGGAAGAACCAGCAGGCAAGAAGAAAAGCCAGAAAGAAGCTGACTTCACTAAAGGGTGGTCAGCAGGCAGGAGCAGTAGTGTTTTGTGCTGTTTAGTTTCCTGGTCTTCCAGGCAGCAGCAGGAGTGGCAGGGACTCAGCGCACGAGCAGTGCTGCTGATCCCTATGGCCACCCCTTTTCCTACTGCGTGCATCTGTTTCATAAAAGCAAGCCCACCAGTAGAGAGAACTGGGGCTGTGGAGATTGGCTACACCACACATACTGGGATTCCCCAGGATTTGTGCTTCTAGCTGAAAAAGCTGAGTACTACTGTTCCTGTCTCACAGTGAAACCAGTTTCTTTCCTGTTCCTCTTCTTGTCTCTTAGGTCTGCCCCAGGGCCCATGTCTGGTGCAAAGGTAGCAGACCTCATGTGCCACCTAGACAAGATCTTAGTGCTCCGGAGGAGTCTGCTGACTTGGTACATGTTTGTATCAATGACATAGGAAAATGTCGTAGGGAGGTTCTGGAGGCCAAATTTAGGCTTTTAGGTAAGAAGTTGAAATTCAGAACTTACAGGGTAGCATTCTCCGAAATGCTTCCCATTCCATGCGCAGGACCCCAAAGGCAGGCAGACCTCCGGAGTCTCAATGTGTGGCTGAGACGATGGTGCAAGGAAGAGGGTTTTGGATTTGTTAGGAACTGGGCAACATTCTGGGGAAAGGAGGGGCTTTTCCGAAGGGATGGGCTCCACCTTGACCGGGATGGAACCAGGCTGCTAGCATTAACCTTTAAAAAGCACATAGAGCAGCTTTTAAACTAGATAATAGGGGAAAGCCAAGAGTCGCCCAACAGCGCATGGTTCAGAACAATGTATCCTTGAAGGATACTAGCAAAAGACTGAAGTTAGGGCACATCAGCAGAGAGGTTCCAATAAAGACAAAAGTAACCCACATGCCCTTTACAGAGCAGACAGAGCTTAAAGATTCCAAATTGCCTACCGATAACCAGATTAATATGAATAAAATACGGCCTCTAAAATGCTTGTATGTAACTGCTAGAAGTCTAAAAAATAAGATGGAGGAATTAGAATATATAGCACTAAATGAGAGGTTAGATATGATTGGCATCTCAGAGACATGGTGGAAGGAGGACAAGCAGTGGGACACTGTGATACCTGGGTACAAAGTATATTGTAATGATAGAACATATCAAATTGGTGGAGGGTTTGCACTCTATGTTAGAGAGGGTATTGAGTCACAAAGTCTTGCAGGAAACAAAATACACTCTAGAATCTCTATGGATTGAAATTCCATGTAAAAAGGGGAAGGCGATGGCAGTGGGGGTGTACTATCAACCGCCTGGCTAGAATGAATAAGTGGATGATGAAATGCTCAAAGAAATCAGGGAAGCTAACAAAAGTTACAGCACAGTAATAATAATGGGTGATTTCAATTACCCTGGTATCGAGTGGGTCAGTGTCACGGCAGGACACGCTAGGGAGATAAAGTTTCCAGATGAAATAAATGACTGCTTCTTGGAGCAGCTGGTTCATGAACTGAAAAGAGGGGAAGCCATTTTGGACCTAGTCCTTAGTGGAACACAAGATCTGGTGCAAGAGATAAGGGTGTTGGGGCCACCTGGCAATAGTGATGAAAGCATGATCATGTTTGATTTAATAAATGGAGGAAGGACGGCAAGGAAATCCACAGTACTACCTTTTAACTTTCAAGTGACAAAATGAGGAAAATAGTTAAGAAAAAACTAAAAGGAGCAGTTGTAAAGGTTAAAAATTTATATCAAGCATGGGTGTTTGAAAAATACTATCTTGGAAGCCCAGGCCAGCTGTATTCCACATTTTAAGAAAAGTAAAAAAACTGCCAGTATGGTTTAAAGGTGAGGTCAGAGAAGCTGATGTTGCCAAAAAAGCATCTTTCAGGACATTGAAAAAGGAGCCAAATAACAAAACCTAAAAACAACACAAGCACTGGCAAGATAGATGCAAGGCATTGATAAGGCAGGCAAATAGAGAATTTGTGAAGAAGCTTGTTGTGGAAGAAAAAACGCATAATAAAGACGTTTTCAAGTACATTCGTAGCAAAAAACCTGTGAGAGAGTCAGTTGAACCATTACATGATAGAGGGTTAAAAGGGGCACAGTAGAGAGAATGAATGAATTCTTTACTTTGGTCTTTACTGAGGAAGATGTAGGGATGTTACCCATGATTGAAATGGTATTTAAAGGTGATGCCGCAGAAGAATTGAAAGAAATATCAGTACACTGGGAAGATGTATTACAACTATTTGATAAACTGGTGGATCTTTTTGAGTGACGGCAAAGTCTAGCCATTCTAAAAAAACTAGACCCTTTTAATGAATCAGCTGTTCTTCAGCGTTGTGGTCGGTTGGAAAATACTACATGATGATAGCACTTGAAACAGGGTGATAACCCGAAACGTGCACGTCGTGCCTTGATTCTACTGGATTTGATATCTTGGATGCAGCTAAGTAGCTGGAATTTACATTTTGGGTTTGGAATAACCGAATTATATACTTTAATTAAAAGGATGGAACCGAGTGGAGGGCATGGCTTGTAATGTTTGTCTCTTTCCGGCAACATCTGACAAATTCTAGTTGAGTTTCACAAAGGGGATATAGTGATTTGGTGTTTATGGGCTTTATTTGGTAATCACTATTTATGGGGCTTTTTTGAATAATGAATCTTTTAAGGTGGCTAATGTTTATTATGTTCCTAAGTATCAAATTCATCGTAGGGCTTTTTTAGAGTTGAAAGATCACACATTGGCAAAGGGGGCTACCTTTTTTCTTAAGTTACATAAGAACATAAGAACATAAGATATGCCATACTGGGTCAGACCAAGGTCCATCAAGCCCAGTATTCTGTTTCCAACAGTGGCCAATCTAGGTCATATGTACCTAGCAGTTTCCCCAAGGGACACAGGTTCCACAATGCTTGTATTGGTTCAAGCATTGATATCCTGGGTCCCTTCTTAATGGACCTTTCCTCCAGGAACTTGTCCAAACCTTTTTTAAACCCAGCTACACTAACAGCCTTTACTACATCCTCTGGTAACAAATTCCAGAGTTTGATTACACGTTGAGTGAAAAAATATTTTCTTTTATTAGTCTTAAATAGTTTACCCTGTAGCTTCATTACATGTCCCCTAGTCTTTCTATATTCTGATAAGGTAAACAATCGATCTACGTTTACCCGTTCCACTCCGTTCATTAATTTATAGACTTCTATCATATCTCCCCTCAGCCGTCTCTTTTCCAGGTTAAAGAGCCCTAACCTTTTTAGCCTTTCTTCATAGGAGTATCCTTCCATCCCATTTACCATTTTGGTGGCGCTTCTCTGAACCTTTTCTAAAATCGCTATATCCTTTTTAAGATATGGCGACCAGAATTGCACACAATATTTAAGGTGCGGTCTCACCATGGAACGATATAGAGGCATTATAATATCTTTTGTTTTATTTTCCATTCCTTTCCTTATCATACCTAGCATTCTATTTGCTTTCTTGGCCGCCGCTGCACACTGGGCCGAGGGTTTTAACATGGTATCCACAATGACGCCTAAATCTTTTTCCTGGGTGGTGGTTCCTAATGTGGAACCTTGCATCATGTAACCATAGTTTGGGTTGTTCTTCCCTAGGTGCATAACCTTGCACTTGTCCACATTAAATTTCATCTGCCATTTTGATGCCCAGTCTTCCAATTTATCAAGATCCTCTTGCAATTTTCCACAATCCTCTTGGGTTTTAATAACTTTAAATAGTTTTGTGTCATCTGCAAATTTGATAACCTCACTCGTTATTCCACTTTCCAGGTCATTTATGAATATGTCAAAAAGCAGCGGACCCAGCACAGATCCCTGGGGTACACCACTATTCACCTTTCTCCATTGGGAAAATTGGCCATTAAGCCCTACCCTCTGCTTTCTATCTTTTAACCAGTTCCTGATCCACAATAGTACACTGCCTCCTATCCCATGACTCTTTAGTTTTGCCAAAAGTCTCTCATGAGGGACCTTGTCAAAGGCTTTCTGAAAGTCCAGATACACTATATCAACCGACTCACCTTTGTCCACCTGATTATTCACTCCTTCAAAAAAAAAAACATAACAGATTAGTAAGACAAGATCTTCCTTGTCTAAAGCCATGTTGGCTGTCTCCCATTAGGTCATGACTATCTACATGCTGAATAATTTTATTCTTTATGATGGTTTCTACCATTTTTCCCGGTACTGATGTCAGGCTCACCGTTCTGTAGTTTCCCGGATCACCCCTGGAACCCTTTTTAAAAATTGGTGTTACATTGGCGATCCTCCAATCTTCAGGTATTAGAGATGATTTTAATGATAGTTCACAGATTACTAATAGCAGGTCTGCAATCTTGTATTTCAGTTCTTTCAACACCCTTGGATGTATACCATCTGGCCCAGGTGATTTGCTACTCTTCAGCTTATCTAATAGTTGTAATACATCTTCCCGATGTATTGATATTTTCTTCAATTCTTCCGCTCCTTTCAATACCACTTCAGTCATGGGTAACATCCCTACATCTTCCTCAGTAAAGACTGAAGCAAAGAATTCATTCAGTCTCTCCGCTATCGCCTTGTCGCCTCTTAGTGCTCCTTTAACCCCTTTATCATCTAATGGACCAACTGACTCTCTCACAGATTTTTTGCTACGAATGTACTTGAAAAGGTCTTTACTTTGCGTTTTTGCTTCTGCAGCAAGCTTCTTCTCAAATTCTCCCTTTGCCTGCTTTATCAATGCCTTGCATTTGACTTGCCAGTGCTTGTGCTGTTTCCAGGTTTCGTCGTTTGGCTCTTTTTTTCCATTTCCTGAAAGATGCTTTTTTGGCAACAACAGCCTCTCTGACCTCACCTTTAAACCATGCTGGCAGTTTTTTGGACTTCCTTCCACTTTTCTTAAAGCGTGGAATACAGCTGGTCTGGGCTTCCAAGATAGTATTTTTCAACAACAGCCAAGCCTGATGTATGTCTTTAACCTTTGCAACTGCTCCTTTTAGTTTTTTCTTAACTGTTTTCCTCATTTTATCATAGTCTCCCTTTCGAAAGTTAAAAGGTAGTACTGTGGATTTCCTTACTATCCCTCCTCCACTAATTAAATCAAAGGCAATCATGCAAGTTCCCATGCAAATGTGTAGTTGGCCATCTAGGGAAGAGTTATGGCTTTATGGAACCTGATGAATTATTGGTTTATCTTAAGGCTCATGAGTCCCAACCGGTGGTGACAAGTTAGTAATTATAGGGTTCTGTATATATTTTTCTCATCTCACTGGAGTATTGTTTCTTTGATTTTATTTTTTTTTATCTTATATGTACTCTCTTCTCTCTCATAATGTGGACTTGTATGTAGTTATATGGAATAGGACGGCCGCATGTGGTCGGCTGTCTAAATATTGTTTATAATGTTTTGTTTACTATTCTTCATATTGCTTGATTGTTGGTATGTACAATTAAAATTTTTAAATAAAAAAAAAATAGAATGACAGGTAAACAAAAGAAAAGTAGGGGGGTGGTAACCTTCTCAGTCTCTTTCCCTCCTCCCCAACCAAAACAAGCACTTCTAACTTTTGCGCCTATGGGAGCCAAGTGCTTAAATTTGGCCTTGATCATGTACAAGTTAAAATAGGCTTTGGGGTCCCTAGTGAGCATCAATATACAGATTTATAAAGCTATTGCACTCTGCCCTATGTACAGCTTAAAGTGGGCTATGGGGGCCCTGGTGAACATATGTATACAATGTTAAAAGCACATAGAAACCCTTCCCCACCCCACTCACCTACCTCTCCCTTGAAGCCTTCTCTCCTCTGTCATTCCACGGCATCTGCAGGAGAAAAAGCAAAACAGAGTTGGAATGTACCTTCCAGAGAGGAATACACGGAGCCATCTCACAAACATCCCTCAATCTTGAGTCAGATCTGGGGGAGGAGGCAGTGTTCTGTGGATCCATGAAAGTGAACATCCACCCCATGGCAGAGTGCACCCCTAATATATGTGTGACTTGGGGTGGGCCAGTGCTCATTAAGGAATTCCTGTAGATACACGGGGACACCTTAGGCAGCAGATGTCTCAGCACAATTACTATACATGAGCTAGACATTTTGCAATCAGCAACATTTAGGATAGATACGCAAGTTTCACCCACTTGGAAAATAGCCGTTGCATACATTTATTCCCCATACATGTCCCCAGCTGAGGGTCATTTCAGAACGAACCACATGCAAAATGCCAACATGGAAGTGCTGACCCTAAATACATGTATAAAACTGGAATATAAATGTGTATCAGTCATTTTAGAGATGCTGTTATTTTTGCTGATTCTGAGCAGATCATAGTGCTAAAGTAAAAGAAGCTTACCCGCAAGACAATTTCTGCCCAAGGGGAGGTGGAACTCATGTTGAGGGAGGTGCTTAAGAAGCAGTGTGTTTTGGGCCATGCCAGTGTCCACATGAGCGTTTACCAGAAGGAAAAATCTGGCTGGACACATGCCAATGTATGAATGCCATAGAGGAAGAGACACAGAGGACCTGAAAAAGGAAGTGGTGGGAGGTCAAGAGGAAGACCAAGAAGAAGGCCATTGATAGTGGTCCAGTTGGCCAGCCAAGGTGCCTCAGTGACCTTGAGCACCAGCTGCTGGAAACCACAGGTGGGGAGTCAGTGCAAAGAGTGGGCAAGATAAACTCCTCCAGAGTCTCACAAGAACACAGTAGGTATCTCTAGTACTCCTTGCACTCTTTTCCCACATATTTTTGAGACTTCCCCTGCACCTAGGCACACAGTTTGGGCATGCATTCACCAATCACCACTACCTTCATCTATGATGAGAGTGTATATGCTATGCTTTTCCAGCGGTGCGTGCAGCAGGAGAGAAATAGACTCTGGTAAATAAAGGTAGCTAGCTTTATGGTAAGTTTGCCGCGCTGCCTCCATGGGCCTGAAGGGTGTGTGTGTGTGTGTGTGAATTGCGGTGCATTGCACTGCACTGCAGGAGGTACCTGTCCTGGGTGCCGAGGGGGCTAGGAATGCCCCTGCTAATGAATAAGTTGGACCACACACAGTCATGATTTGTGTTAGATCACTGGCAAAGGGAGGTATGACCTCAGTAACCTCAACATAGTTCACCAGCCTTCATTATCCATAAAAGTTCAAGAAAAATAAATTTGATGGTGAATGTTCTTCTTGCAACTTCATCTGCCACAGCTAGGACTGCAGGCAAATATTTGACTTCCCCTATCAGCGTTTCCAGATGATCTGAAAATTTCCAGCCTAATGATGGTACAAAATTAGTCCAAAACAGAAGTCCTCCCTTGACCATGCCCTCACTTTTCCTGATTAGCTGATCTATCACATGTGACCACACTCACCCCATCACATGGCTCTGCCTTCTCCTTCCTTGATTGACTGGAGTCTAGCAGTCCCATACTGCTACATCTCATTAGTTAGCTCCAGATATGCTGCTGTGGGACCCGACCAATAAGATGCAGAGAAGTGCTTTTACTCTCTTGGAGCTGGCACTTTGCCTTTTTAAAAAAATATTTTGCTCCATTTTCTGCAGTTTTCTCACCCATCCCTAAAATCCCACAACCTGTGATCTAGGCAAAAAGGTTGCTCAGTTGGGCAGAAAAAACATGGAAATGGCAACACTGTCCAATGTCAGGGTCCACAGGAGCTCACAGCTGATTAGCTTCTCCTATCAAAGCCTATAGAGCTGACAACTGATTGGTTTCTTCTACATTCAAGGGGCCAGAGCACATGTGCAGAGTGTGGGATCTTGCCAGGCTCAGAGCATCATGACGTGTCACGCTGCTATGTCACCCTGGCGAGATCTCAACCCCCGATAAGAAGGGCCGGCCGGTCTCTTCATCAGCTGCCAGTCTCTTCATCAACTGTATGCATCCTCAGCAAAAGGCAGGAGCACGATCCAGAAATGGAGCAGAGCAAGGACTTTGGCTCTGATCAGCAGACTCTCCTCAGATGTTCGGCAAGCTCCAGCGGGTATCTAGCGCCAGCGTCTTCCCAGCGCTTCTCATCTCCTGCTCGTATCCTTTCTATCCCCCCCACCGAAACAGTGATCCTGCAGGTGGAATTGCCCCATTGCTGGCCACATCACCTCACGATCTGGGCCCATCCATAGCGATAGGTGGGAGGAACCGGAGACTCCTGGCAAGGCATCAGGGCAGCAAACGGCCAGCGGAGAACTCTGAGCGAGTGCTCCTATAGTTTGCAGCAGCAGTGGAGGATCCAATAGGGAATGAACAGCCTACCATCTTAGCCCCTCCCCCTTAAAGGGGAAATACACCGAAAGAGGACTGAGTGACTGCAGCAGCCTTGCTTCAAGCCATGCCTAGAGGACACCCACAGCATAGGGAGCTCTTTGAACAGCCCGACAATCACTTGCACACTGTCCACAATCAATGTTCCCTCTAATTTTCTGTAGGCTATGTGCGCATAAAATATCAGCTGTGCAGCTTTTGAAGGAAGGTTAAATTATTGTGCGCCACATAATGACACTCGGAGTTATATACTTTAAAATTTGACTACACGTCAGAATACAGTATGTGCACCACATTGATTTTAATCGAATTAAATGAAAATAGATGATTACTAAATGAAGCGGAAAATTTCTAGTAATTACAATCACAAATATGGTATTATTTCAGTTAATTTTTATTGAAAGTCATTGTTATTTCATGTAAATAATTTATGTATGGAAGAAGAGAATGAGCTTACTATTAACAGTTCATTCTCACAATTTTTCTCTTCGATCTTTCAAATTTAACCAGTCTGAATAAATTTTATCAAGGTCTACCGATCCGCCATCTTGAAGATGACTCTTAATACGCATCAGCATTTCCAAATGTTCTAACTGTAAGCGATTCCTTATTTTAGTTTTCAAACTGTTCATCAATCTGAAACCATGTTCACAATCTGCACTAGAAGCCAAAAATGTTCCACCGAGATCCATCAATTTTGCTAAATCTGCAAAGTGAGCATTCTGAAATGCCAGAGTCACCATATCCGGAAAACTGTTTATCAGTTTGCTTAAGATTTTTTCTGCGACTAAGAACTTGAAGTCATTGTACTGCTGAATAACAATATGTTCCTCCATAAGAAATTGTTTGTACTTTAAGCAGAGTGATCGGACATTTTCAATTCCAAATTCATAATGACACTGTGCTATTGCTGTCAAGTCAAAAGCAGACCATTTCTCAATTTCATTTTCAGGAAATCTTTCCCCTAAATGCAGACACAGCATATTAATGAAAATAAGTGTGGAACCAGTATCCACAGAAACATCTCCAGGTATCTTGTCGAGAAGATTTTTAACATTATCACTCCATTTTACTGTGTCACCTAAGTATTGCATTCAGATTTTGTTCAGCTTACTCTGTGCAAGATGATATGCTTCCAGTGGTTTTAGCCCACATTTTTGAAATGCCATTGTTAATGAAGCTAGTTCAGATAAAACATCATTCAAAATTTGCAGTGTTATATGGAATTGATGGCTGTTTAGCTTTTTATAACAGTACTTTGCAATGGGATCATTATCCTTCTCTTCTTCAAAGTATTTTAATAATGGATCATAATTTTGAATAATTGCTTGAAGAGCAAAATGTCTAGATAACCGCCACACTTCATTCAGAGGTCTAAAAGCAATTGACTTGCATTCAGAAGCATCTGCTAATTCTTTAAATTGTGACTTTTTAGTAGAAGATTGACAAAATGTTGTGTAAACAGTTCTCATGAAAGTTTCAACTTCTTTCATCAACTTTACTTCCTTCCATGATTCAGAGATCCCCAAATCTTCACAATGGACAACACAATGCTGCTGCACTAAATGTGAAACTTTTTTTTAGCTGCGCAGCAACACCATTTATTCTGCCTGACATGACAGAGGCACCATCCGAAGTAAACATGACCATTTTGTTAAGGTCAAGCTTGTATTTCCCATAGAATTCCCAGAGTGCACTGACTATTGATGCAGCATCGCATGCTTCCAACTGTAGCATCCCACCAAATGAAGTTTTATACATACATGAATTTAATGGCCGATATTTGAAGTTCAGTATTAAGTATTTGTTGACAGAAATGTCTGTGCTTTCATCAATAGTTAATGTATGATACGCTGCTGATGTAACATCTGCTATGAGCTTATCTTGGACATTGATGTTTATAGTTTCAGGAAATTCAAACAAATAGTTTTTGCTTCTCCAGCTTTCAGGTATGGTTATGTACTTGGACATGTGTTCATTAACATCTTGAACAGAGAGCATGGAAATATTCATCCGAACAGCCAGCAAAACACTATCAATTAGAATTTTAATTTCTTCTGGTGTAGAACGCTTCCGTTCATTACTAATTTGCCTTTTCTCTTTTTCAACGGTGCTCTCAAGCAACAAGTTAAATAATCCTCCTCTTAAATTTGGATTTTTAGCTCTAAGTTTCTTAACACTTTCAGTATGAGACTTACTAGACAGATGTCATTTCAAAAAGTCCAGTTTCCACACATCATCCCAAAATTTACCACTCATAAGAACATAAGACATGCCATACTGGGACAGACCGAGGTCCATCGAGCCCAGTATCCTGTTTCCAACAGTGGCCAATCTAGGTCATACGTACCTAGCAATATCCCCAAAAGACACAGGTTCCTCAATGCTTGTACTGGGTCAAGCATTGATATCCTGGGTCCCTTTTTAATAGTGGTTTATGGACCTTTCCTCCAGGAACTTGTCCAAACCTTTTTTAAACCCAGCTATACTAACAGCCCTTACCACATCCTCCGGTAACAGATTCCAGAGTTTGATTACACGTTGAGTGAAAAAATATTTTCTCCTATTTGTCTTAAATAGTTTACCCTGTAGCTTCATTACATGTCCCCTAGTCTTTCTATATTCTGATAGCGTAAACAATTGATCCACGTTTATCCGTTCCACTCCATTCATTAATTTATAGACCTCTATCATATCTCCCCTCAGCCGTCTCTTTTCCAGGCTAAAGAGCCCTAACCTTTTTAGCCTCTCTTCATAGGAGTAGCCTTCCATCCCCTTCACCAATTTGGTGGCTCTTCTCTGTACTTTTTCTAATAACGCTATGTCCTTTTTAAGATACGGTGACCAGAATTGCACACAATATTCAAGGTGCGGTCGTACCATGGAGCGATACAGAGGCATTATAATATCCTTTGTTTTATTCTCCATCCCTGTCCTTATGATACCTAGCATTCTATTTGCTTTCTCGGCCGCCGCTGCACACTGGGCGGAGGGTTTTAACATGTTATCCACGATGACTCCTAAATCTTTTTCCTGGGTGGTGGTTTCTAATGTGGAGTCTTGCATCGTGTAACTATAGTGTGGGTTGTTCTTTCCTAGGTGCATAACTTTGCACTTGTCCACATTAAATTTCATCTGCCATTTGGATGCCCAGTCTTCCAATTTATCCAGATCCTCCTGCAGTTTTCCACAATCCTCTTGGGTTTTAACAGCTTTAAACAGTTTTGTGTCATCTGCAAATTTGATAACCTCACTCGTTATTCCCTTTTCCAGGTCATTTATGAATATGTCAAAAAGTAGCGGACCCAGTACAGATCCCTGGGGTACTCCACTATTCACCTTTTTCCATTGAGAATATTGGCCATTTAGCCCTACCCTCTGCTTTCTATCTTTTAACCAGTTCCCGATCCACAATAGTACACTGCCTCCTATCCCATGACTTTTTAGCTTCGCCAAAAGTCTCTGATGGGGGACCTTGTCAAAAGCTTTCTGAAAGTCCAGATACACTATATCAACCGACTCACCTTTGTCTACCTGTTTATGCACACCTTCAAAAAAACATATCAGATTAGTAAGACAAGATCTTCCTTGTCTAAAGCCATGTTGGCTGTCTCCCATAAGGCCATGACTATCTACATGCTGTGTAATTTTGTTCTTTATGATGGTTTCTACCATTTTCCCTGGTACTGACGTCAGGCTCACCGGTCTGTAATTTCCCGGGTCACCCCTGGAACCCTTTTTAAAAATTGGTGTTACGTTGGCGACCCTCCAATCTTCAGGTATTACAGATGATTTTAATGAAAGTTCACAGATTACCAATAGCAGGTCTGCAATCTCATATTTCAGTTCTTTCAACACTCTGGGATGTATACCATCCGTTCCAGGTGATTTGCTACTATTCAGTTTATCAAATAGTTGTAATATATCTTCCCGGTGTAGCGATATTTCTCTCAATTCCTCTGCAGTATCACCTTTAAATACCACTTCAGTCTTGCGTAACATCCCTACATCTTCCTCAGTAAAGACCGAAGCAAAGAATTCATTCAGTCTCTCCGCTATAGCCTTGTCTCCTCTTACTGCCCCTTTTACCCCTCTATCATCTAACGGTCCAATTGACTCTCTCACAGGCCTTTTGCTACGAATGTACTTGAAAAAGTCTTTATTTCATGTTTTTGCTTCCGTAGCAAGTTTCTTCTCAAATTCTCGCTTTGCCTGCCTTATCAATGCTTTGCATTTAACTTGCCAGTGCTTGTGCTGTTTCCAGTTTTCATCATTTGGCTCTTTTTTCCATTTCCTGAAGGTTGCTTTTTTGGCAGCAACAGCCTCTCTGACCTCACCTTTAAACCATGCTGGCTGTTTTTTGGACTTTCTTCCACTCTTCTTAATGCGTGGAATACAGCTGGTCTGGGCTTCGAGGATAGTAGTTTTAAATAACGCCCAAGCTTGCTGTAAGTCTTTAACCTTTGGAACTGCTCCTTTTAGTTTTTTCCTAACTATATTCCTCATTCTATCATAGTCTCCCTTTTGAAAGTTAAAAGGTAGTACTGTGGATTCCTTTACTATTTGTCCTCCAATTAAATCAAACATGATCATACTATGATCACTATTGCCAAGTGGTCCCAACACCCTTATTTCTTGCACCAGATCTGGCGTTCCACTAAGGACTAGGTCCAGTATGGCTTCCCCTCTGGTCGGTTCATGAACCAGCTGCTCCAAGAAGCAGTCATTTATTCCATCTAGAAACTTTATCTCTTTAGCTTGTCCTGCCGTGACACTGACCCAGTTGAAATCACCCATTATTACTACTCTGTTGTGACTTTTGTTAGCTTCCGTGATTTCTTTGAGCATTTCATCATCCATTTGTTCATTCTGGCCAGGCGGTCGATAGTATACTCCCACTGCCATCACCTTCCCCTTCATAAGTGGAATTTCAATCCATAGAGATTCTACAGCAACTTTTGTTCCCTGCAAAACTTTAATCCTTTCTGACTCAATGCCCTCTCTAACATAGAGCGCAACCCCTCCACCAATTTGATCAGCTCTATCATTACGATATAGTTTGTATCCAGGTATCACAGTGTCCCACTGGTTATCCTCCTTCCACCATGTCTCTGAGAGTGCAATCATATCTAACCTCTCATTTAGTGCCATATATTCTAACTCTCCCATCTTATTGTTTAGACTTCTAGCGTTGGCATACAAGCATTTTAGAGACTGTATTTTATTCATATTAATCTGGCTATTGGTAGGCATGGGTAATTTGGAATCTTTATGCTCTGTCTGCTCCTTACTCAAGGGCATTTCGGATACTATACTCCCTTTTGTAACCTCACTGCTTTTGGTAGTATCCTTCAAGGATACCTTCATCCGAACCATGCGCTCCTGGGTGACTGTCGGCTCTCCGATGGTTTTTGCATCTCAGCAGTATAAACAGACTACACCATCATCCTCTTCGTTAATGAATATTTCACGCAGTTGAACGCACATTTTATCCCGAGATTTTGGTGTCTCCATTTCAACAATTTCTTCAAGCCATTCAGGCTTAAAAGCTCCGGCCGTTCTCTTATGTTTTTTACCTCTCATCGCTATCGGTTTCAACATTTTAAAAATTAACTTCTTTCAGTTTTCAATGTAATAAAAAAATTTAATAATGCAATTCGAATTTCAGATTACAATTGGACTACTCACGCATGTTGCAAGTTAAAGTATGGAAGCAGAAGTTTCTCAATGTGCCAATTAAAGTTTAAGACCAAAGATCTTATATCCTGAAGGTCTATAAGATTGCACTAGAAAAAATTGTAGAACTTGTGAAAACCATAAATACACAACAACTTTTAAATTTTAAGACGTCTGTGTTGTTTTCTATCAGAACCGTAATTTTTGTATGCTCGGTTGTAAAGTATTTGTGCTCGCTCAGCGAGGTGTGTGCGCACGCACACATGCACAGCTTAGAGGGAACAGTGTCCACAATGACTCAGAAAGCTCCTGACAAGATATACCGGCAGCCCCGACTCCTCGGTGACTGGGAGGGAGGAGGCTGTGGCAAGAAGGATGGCCCTGGCCATCCTCCAACCACCCTTGATACCCAAGCAAGCTGCCTGCACACATCCAAGACTGCTCGATCACAGACACTAGTGAGGACCCCACAGTGACTCTACCCATTCCAGGAGGTTCTAGTGGATTGGGGGCAGCAGCACAACGTGGCTCAGCCTGTAGCAGAATCACATGTGATGCCATACCCTGGATGCCTCCCTGCTCCCCTGACCCCCATTCCCTTTGGGCAATGGGACAGCACTGATGATGCACCAGCACACTCCCCAGGTGGAGAAGGCACAACTCTATAGCCTGGGATGTGAGCAGCAGTAGTTGGAGTAACTCGAGCATGGCATGGAGTCATAACCGGTGCCGTCACAGATCGTCAGACAAGCAGAACCATCACTCGCATCACCAGCACCGCAGGAGAGATCACTTGCTCCACTCCAGCAGCCCCAATGATAGAGGCACTGCGACCATCACACATCCTGGAGGGGGGCACCTTCCACTACGCAGTCCGGCAGTGGCCTGCATCAGAGCGATGGTCACCTCTCAAGGTCCCAGCAGTACCCTGAGCCCCCAGTCCCTGGCCCTCAGAGCCATAAAAAGCTGTACTGCTAAGTGGCATATCCATGGCAGCTGGGAGATTCTCTCCATTACTAACCCCTCTATTTCCCCCAGCATTAACCCCCAAGCCCTCGTAAAAATTAAAGAGGAGGCACAGGCAATCTCGGTTGTTGTCTTCCCCCAGTTCCTCATCCTCCTCATCTTCCTCATCTTCCTCCTCTTCCTCCTCTTCCTCTTCCTCCCTCAAGGCCGAGAGAGCCAAGACTGCCAGCACCCATGCTGCCTTGCTGACCAGTATAATGGAATTGTGGGAGACTGTCCCATGGTCACTGAGAAAGAAGTTCATCCAGAGGGAGTATTTTGACAACTTCAAACTCCTGGAAGGGCAACAGTGGTGTAATGCCAAGAAGAGGGCCAAAACGGGTGACTTGCTTTATCCAGGGGAACTACATTTCTCACATAAAAATTTAAATAAATAATATCATTGACTGGACCCTCGCATATGCTCGCTTGATCAGCATCACATGCTGCAAGGACCCATCGCAGCTCGGGCACATGCTGGCATACATGGATACCATTGTCAATGCAGTGAAGGAATATGAATGGTATGCTTGGCTATCCTATGATGAGCATTTCCGTGAGAAGATGGAGGTGTGATCCTATATGTCATGGAGTATCAACGATATTGGTATCTGGCTACAGAGGATGAACTCAAAGTACAAGCAGAACTTTCAAAGGAGAGTCCCGGCTGGTGTGAGCAAATCTGCTGCAAGCAGCAACATTTGTAGGCGCTACAACAAAGGCACATGTTCCTTTTGTGGCTGCTAATATCGACATACTTGCTTCCACTACACAGCCCCCCATCCCACCTCTTAGAGCAACAGGAGGCTGCAACCAAAGGCTATCCAGCAGCAGAAGCAATGACCCTATTTTTCAGCAGACCTCCACACCAGTTTTCATAGCAGCCATGGACCAATAGCTAGACATTTTCCTAAAAAGAACTGACATGAGACAACTCAGAGATAGCTTTTGCTTTGATTTTATTATTCCATTCCATGGGCGCATACAATTTATTTATTTAAAAGGTTTTATATACTGCTTTATCCTAAAATCAAAGCGGTTTTCACTTCAAACAAATCACAAAACAAAGTGCAGAGGTGTTGGCATACTGTGTTTGTGTCATAGTGCGTGTGTAGGTGTAATAAAGGTGTAGCTTGATTATAACATGCAATATATACAGGGTGAGCTATCTACAATGTGTTATATACAAAGCTATCTACAATGTGTTATATACAAAGAGGAGGTGGGGAGGATATGGTAGGGGGAGGGGAGGCGGGAGGAGTGCGGCAATGGTAAGGCGGGGGAGAGTGGTGTCAGGCACAATTAACATTAAACTCACTTATCCAAGGAACTTGCATATATCAACTTATTCCAATGTCCCATCGCCAGCCCTGCTCAACCAACAAGATACCGGTGGCACATTGTTCAGGAGAAGGTCGATTCTGAAGTCCACCTCCAAAGCATGGCCAGCCCCTTTAGCAACCCATCATTTCCTGTATTTCTCATCTCCCCCTGATAGTCATCCCCAACAAAGACCCCAGGAAGTATAGAGTGATTCATAACCTCTCCTTTCCACAAAGGGACTTTGTGAATGATTCCATCTCCTGTGACACATGTGGAGTGCAGTATGCTTCCTTGGACCAGGCACTGGACATTGTCTGGGCCTCAGGCAGGGGTTTGTACCTGGTCAAGGTTGACATAGAGTCGACTTTCAGGCTGCTCCCTATCCATCCCACCTGCTTTCCCCTGCTGGGCTTCCTATTCAAGGGCATGTACTACTTCGACAGATGCATGCACATGGGCTGTTCAGTGTCTTGTTCGGCCTTTCAGGCATTTAGCACCTTCCTTCACTGGGTGGTACAGCAGCATACTGGACTCCGATCATTGGTATACTATCTCAATGACTTTCTGTTTGTCAGACTGGAACATTCCCACATCTACACGATGCTACTGGACATCTTCCAGGAGATGGCAAGGGAAGTTTGCATTCCATTAGCACAGGACAAGGCAGTGGACCTTGTCCAGACATTGTCATTCCTGGACATTGAGATAGACACAAAATTAGGTGTCACCTGACTCCCCTGTGACAAGCTCGAAGACCTCAAGGACAAAATCACTGCTGTGTGAGGACAACAAAAAAAATCACCCTTCGAATGGACCAGTCACTCATTGGTTTGCTGAACTTCGCCTGCAGAGTGATCCTGATGAGGCAGCCTGAACTGAGATGCCTCGCCCATGCAATGGCCGGCATGCACAAATGTCATCACCATCTTTGTCTTTCACAGGATTTGAAACAGGACCTGGACATCTAGTTCTATTTCCTCAATAGGCTCAATGGTGTAAATTTGTGGCAACAGGGCCCTCACAACAACGTAGAATTGGACCTCTTCACGGATGCGGCTGGGACCTTTGACTTCAGCATGTTCTTCAAGGGATCCAGGGCTGCTGTGCCTTGGCACGAGCACTGGATGACTAGAGGCCTCACCAGGAATATCACACTCCTCAAATTTTTTCCCGTTTATGTGGCATTGTGTATATGGGGCCACTATCTGTGGTACCAGAGGATTCTTTTCTGCTGTGGCAATCAGGCAGTAGTTGCCATTGTTAACAGTCATTCAGCCCTGTATAGTGGAGGAGTAGCCTAATGGTTAAAGCACTGGCTTAGGAACCAAGCAACCAGGGCTCAATTCCCAATAGCACTCCTTGTGGTCTTGGGCATATCACTTAACCCTCCATTGCCTCAGAAAGATCCAAGTTATCAATGTCCCTGTTTAATGTACATTACCAGGTTTAAGTTACAATGTAAACCACTTTGTTTGAAATGTTAAAAACAGTATGTAATAAACTTTTGCACAAATTTGTTCTGAAGTGCTTGCCACTGAATGATATGGCACATGCACGACATATGCCTGGACAATTAATAACATTACTGATTCCCTTTTCTGTTTTCAGTGGGATGCCTTCTAACAACTGGCCACAATGGCGGATGAATACCTCACTCCATTACCAGACTGGATATGGGACCTGGCATCCACATAGATTGGCAGCTCATCCGGCAGGCTGTGTCCCCTTGCACCTGGGCAGTGTACCTGTGGGTACAGGGCCAGCCCATCCATTGTGCAATAATGTTGTTCGCACAGGGCCCCACGCTTCAGAGGGCCCCACGTGAACACCATCAATGCACACTGTGGATGGCAGCAGAGGGAGCTGGGGAAGCCCGCGTGAGGCCCCGGCTCCCTCTGCACAGCCGCTACTGTGAGGAGTCTTTTCCCTCACGCTAGTGGCTGTATCTGTGAAGCCACGAATGCTGGGAGAGGTTAAAGGCAATGCCCTTTAACCTTTACCAGCATTCACGGCTTCACAGATACAGCCGCCAGCGTGAGGAAAAAGAATCCTCACGCTGGCGGCAGTGCAGAGGGAGCCAGGGCCTCGCGCGGGCTTCCCTGGCTCCCTCTGCAGTCCCTTAGATGGCTGCAGGGCTGTTCGGGGGGGGGGGGACTGCAAATGGGCCATGATGGGGGGGGGCTAGGACTGGATGGGCTGTGATGGGGAGCTAGGACTGCAAGTGGCCTGTGATGGGGGGGGGGGCAAGGACTGGTTGGGATGTGATGGGGGGCTAGGACTGCAAATGGGCTGTAATGGTGGGGGGGGGGCTAGAACTGGAAATGGGCTGTGATGGGGGGACATGGATTGGAAATGGACTGTGATGGGGGCTAGGACTGCAAATGGGCTGTAGTGGTGGGGGGGGGGCAGGACTGGATGGGCTGTGATGGGGGGACTTGGATTGGAAATGGACTGTGATGGGGGGCTAGAACTGGAAATGGGCTGTGATGGGGGAAACGTGGACAGGAAATGGGCTGTGATAGGGGCTAGGACTGGAAATGGGCTGATGAGGGGGCTGGAAATTGGCTGATGGGGGAGCTTGGAGTGGAAATGGGCTCATGGGGGGCTGGAATGGAACTGGAAAAGAGCATGTGGGGGCTAGGACTGGAAATGGACTGATGGGGGCTGGAATAGGACTGGGAATGGGCTGATGGGGGCTGGGAATGGGCTGATGAGGGGGCTAGGATTGGAAATGGGCTGATGGGGAAGATTGGAGTGGACATGGGCTCATCGGGGGCTGGAATGGAACTGGAAAAGAG
The DNA here is from genome assembly GCA_033557465.1 of Ichthyophis bannanicus. Classification (NCBI taxonomy): domain Eukaryota; kingdom Metazoa; phylum Chordata; class Amphibia; order Gymnophiona; family Ichthyophiidae; genus Ichthyophis; species Ichthyophis bannanicus. The sequence goes on along the minus strand of CM066033.1, from coordinate 733,166,614 downwards.
CATATGGGGGGCTAGGACTGGACATGGACTGATGGGGGCTGGAATAGGACTGGAAATGGGTTGACGAGGGGGCTAGGATTGGAACTGGTAAAGAGCATATGGGGGCTAGGACTGGAAATGGGCTGATGGGGGGAGCTTGGACTGGAAATGGGCTGATGGGGGCTGGAATAGGACTGGAAATGGGCTGATGAGGGGGCTAGGATTGGAACTGGAAAAGAGCATATGGGGGCTAGGACTGGAAATGTGCTGATGTGGGGGCTTGGGAGATTAGGACTGGGAGGAAGCGGATGTTGGGTGGATCTAGAACTATAAGGGAGCTGATTTTGGGGGAGGACTAGAAAGGGTTGGGGACAAGGAATGAGAATGGAGAGGGGAAAAGATATTTTGTGTGGGAGGGAAGAAAAATCTACAATGGGCTGGGTATTGGGAGGGTAAGTGGGATTGAGAATGGAAGGGTGAAATTTGAGTGGATGATAAAGGAATAAGGAAATAAAAGGGGGAAAGAGCAAAATGGGAAAGATCAGTTTGTTAAAGCAGATATAGAGAAAGAATGGAAAAAAAATCTAAAAGAGAAGAAAGGACAAATGGATAGCTCACAGAAGACACGAAGAAACCAAAAGAAACTGACTGGAGCAATTGCAGCTGAAAAATAAAATCCCAAACAGAAGGTAGAAGACTACTTTTTATTTTGAATTTATTAACTGGAATATGTCAGGTCTGGGAAGTACGTATTGCTAACATCTTCACATTTTTGCTTAGTGCAAGCGGAAATTAATTTATAGTTTTATTTCTCCAGTATTGTACATTTCATGTTTGGCTTTTGGGGTTCCCAGTTTAATTATCATTTTTCTATTTCTAAATGTGATCCCTTGTTCTTTGTGTGGTGACAGTCTATGTTCTGCATGTGTAACCAAGTTGAGGTATTCTGTTTATACTGTTTCTATTTGACAGTCCCACTTGTTCTCTTTCCCCAGTAGGAGATGCATTGGTATTCTCTGAGATGTATTGGTTTAGTATCTGCAGCGTTGCCTTTTGATAGGTAGGGTTTGGTGCTTTGTGAGTCCTGTTAGTGCTGTTATGATACGGTGGATTTGCTATGGGTTCTAAATGATCAGTGTTGGTAATACTTCCTAATGGGCCTGGTGGTTGTCACTGCAATATAGTAATGTAGAAATCTGTTAGTCTTTCTTTTTTCAGACACTCATTAAGAGGCATGTTTACTAAAAGCGCATGTTAACATTATGCAAATATTTATGCAAATAAGGTTCCTTATGCAAATTAGGCCCCACAATTAATCTCCGCACATGGCCCAACACCCCCGTTGGGCCGCCCCTGTTTGAGTATATACTGCCATCCCATCTTTCTTGGGATCACATGGCTGGAGCAAGGGCTGCCGAACCCCGGACTGCTAGTGGCATACGTGTTGCGTGCTGGCGCCCAAGGCGTGTCTCACTACACTGTCGTCTCATCTGTTGGGTTTCTCCTTCTTCACAAAGCTGGCAGGCTACAACAACAACCCCTGTGATAATTTTTTGCTCAAGACGCTGAAGAAAGTATGGGCAAGGAGTCTCCTCCAGTAGCCTGATATGCACTGCCCAGTCATACACAAAAAGCTGGACAGGTTGTGGGTGGTGCTGCTGGCCTCATGCTCATCAGAATATGAGACTTGCCTGTTCCAAACAGCATTCACTCTGCTTTCTTTGGTGCCTTCTGAACCAGTGAGCTAGTGGCTGCCTTCAAGACGCATGTGCCCCCCTCTGGCATACAGTTTTTGGAGGTCTCGTTGTTAGAGTAGCAACTGCACATCCAGATCATAGGGGCCAAAAATGATCCTAAAAGAAAAGGTCAAGTCATTTCCCTCTCGGGCATCCCTGGTTTTGCACCTGCCCCATTGCCAACACCCTCCAGTACCTCACAGCCCAGCCCCCCTTGAGCTTGCAGTACAATATAGTGCAATACACCTCCATGGCATGCCACTCTCCAAATTCCAGATTGCTGCAGTCTTCAAGCGATCATTGGCAGCCATAGGATTGCAACCCAGCCTTTTTGGCACACATTCCTTTCAGATTGGGACAGCAATGGCAGCAGCAGAAAGAGGCTTTCCGATACAGGTGATCAAGGCACTGGGGCATTGTCAATCCTGTGCATACTCATCACATATTCACCCAGCCATGGTGAATACTGCAGATTGATTCTACCTTCACTAACTCTGTCCCTCTTATCTTACAGAGCTCAAGGTTTGGATAATCAGAATCTCCTTCTTCAATCAGGCAGCTGAAAGGGCATCCGTGGCCATTTGGGATCCACCTGGGACTTCTCAATCACGGTGTGTGCCTCCTTTGTCTAGGTTTCCTGGGCATGGGGTGACAGCACCTACAGCCTTAACCACACCAGCGCATACAGACTCATGCTCCCCCCACTGACCTGATATTACACCTTGGGGGAAATTACCTTGGAATAGTTTCTGGAGAACAATTCATCTATCAAATCAGGACAGACCTCCATTGGGTGGCAGATAGCTGCCCTGGCATGATCTTCATCTGGTCTGACCTCATTTCTCAACTCAAGAGGGAAGATACTCATCTTTGGGACAGGGAACTCAAAAAAGTCAACAAGCAGGTCGGTGCAACATCCTGTGTGCAGGGCAATGGCAGAATCAACACGAACAGGCACACCCACATTGCCTGTATATTTCACTGGTAACCTCATACATCTATCTGACATTGGTCTGGACCTTTTCATTAATGACTTGCATGAAACATTGGACGCCATCCTTCAGGCCAGCCAAAGCTTGGTGGATGCTCAACCAGTCCCAGGCATGGGGGAAAGGTTTCCGTGGGGGCATATGAATGACAAGCTTCCACATACCTGTGGCAGTTACCCGAGCCAGGCCACAAGCATGCACACAGCATAAGCAAGGGGCAGGGTGCCCTAGCTGCCACCAAGGTGGGGCGCCCCAGTGAGTCCCCCAGATGATGATGATCAACCTGCATAGGTGGTCTGCAAAGGCAGCACTGCAAGAACACCAGCTCAGGGGTGAGCCCAGCTCAGTGTGGCAAGGTGGGCACCCAGCCCCTGTGGTGGCACAGCTTGGTCGCAAGAAAGAAGGGTGCATCACACGTTGGCTCAGGTGACTAGACTGGGAACCTCCCTCCGTTGAAAATATCTGGCACATGGGTGACTAGACCGGGAACCTCCCCCTGTTGAAAATATCTGGCAAACATATATGTGTGTATATATATCTATATCTACAGTATCTATCTATTTGCAAGGACAGGAGGTGAGCAGTTTATGTTTGGAGGGAGGGGTGGACATGTGTCCTGACTGCCTATGTTAATCTATGGAGCCGGAGCGCATGTGCAATAGGCCTGCTACTTAACATGGTGGTGGACCCTTCTGCCCCCTCCTCCTGCCCCTAGGGGCTGGGATCTCACCAGGCCAGAGTGGGAAATTTCCCACTGCGGCTCAGATCATTGTGACATGTGTCGTGCTGCTGCGGCACCCTGGTGAGACCTTGGCCCCTAATAAAAAGGGTCAGAGCAATGATCCTCCCTTTTTCGATTGCTGGTCTCTCCGCCCCATCCACCCTACAGTGCCTGCTCCCAGGGTGGCATGGCATTGTTCTCATCACAGCTAGTTAGCAGTTACCCCAGCCAGACCACAAGCATACATACAGCACAAGCAAGGGGCAGAACAGCCTAGCTGCCACCAAGGTGGAGCACCCTGGCGAATCCCCCACATGATTACCAACCTGGCGTAGGCAGCTCGCAAAGGCAGCACTGCAAGGCTACCAGTTCAGGGGTGGACCCAGCCCAGTTTGGAAAGGTAGGCACCCAGCCCCCAAGGCGGCCTGGCTTGGCTGCAAGAAAGAAGGGCTGCCTCGGGTGACTAGACCAGGAACTTCCCACCGTTGAAAATATGCAGCACACATATATGCATTTGTATGTATATATATATATATATATATATATATATACACACACACACACACACACACACACACACACACAATTTACATTTGAATATGTTGATTTTGACAATAAAGCTGTGGCCAAGTTTACCCACAAAATGTGTGCAAGGTCAGGAGGGCGAGCAGTCTAAGTGTGTCCCACCTGCCTATGTTATGTATCACAGAATTAACTGGAACTTGCAACTGATTGGCTTCACCTATCAAATACAGTCAGTTGGAACTTGCAGTTGATTGGCTGTCCTTATTGGAGCCCGATGGCTTTTTCTAGCTGCTAGGACTGTTTGGAATTTATAGGTGACTGTTTCTCCTATCAGAGCTCACTGCTTTTTTTCTTTCAGGACATGTCAGCAGGATCTTTCAGCTGATTGCTTTCTCCTTTCATTTGGAGGATTTTCCAAATTTCGTGCAGATTAGCTGGGAGTCGGATTGTGTTTTCTAATATTGCATAGCTAATAGCCTCTGTTGTTAATTATAATCCATAATAAAACTCTTCCCTTCTTTTTCTTAGTTTCACATGGACATAAGAAACAGCTCTTGGTAATATTTTTTCTCATATTCCCATTTGACATGAGATCAAAGTGACATGAAAGTCAATGCCTTCTGCACAATGCCCTCTGTATTTAACATATCCCACACCAATCCATGGTCCCTCCCCCCCATCCACTCACAGACCAGAAATAAAAACACAATCTTTCCTTCTTTCTTTTATTCCACCCCGAGGCACTGAAGCTATTTCAGACTATCCCGTGGGAAAAGGGCAATTGAGAAAAGGCCATTGAGCAGAACAGACTTTTGCAGTGCTGAAATTGCAGGGTCTCTGCTCCCTAGCGCTGGCCTCTGATGAATGGTGCTTTGACCACACCAACCAGCACAGTGTGGCTGCAGTCTGCTACTTCCCCAGTTCTCTCCCTTCCCCCATCAAGATGCTATGGTTGTGGACACAGCACTGGAAGTTGTCTATCCTCCATCCTACTTGGTTTCACCCTCCTCACCCAACACTCGTAAGACAGTTAGAAAACAGGCGCTTTTTTCTCATCATCCCATTCTGATTAGGGTGCTATCATGCCATGCACTTTTTCTTTGTTCCTCGTCATATGAGTCTCATCTGCAGCCTATCATGAATGGCCCCTCTCATTAGTCTTCCTTCTGCAGGTTTTATCAGGGATCATCCATCTATGCCTTATTTCCTTACTCCTTCCTAAGGCACTCTTATCATAGATTCATCTTTATTTATTTATTTATTTATTTAACACTTATTTATATACCGCATCTTCCAGCGATCAGTTGCGGTGTACAATCAACAACAGTCAACAATGCAGAGCTTGTTTTACATAGAACAATAATAACTTTTTACATAGAACATCTTAACTTGTACAACAAAGGGTTTAAAAACTAAGCAGAATACTTTGTTAAAGACATCTTTCATGCAAAGCTTGAGAAGAGATGCCATACATGATGGTTCCCTAATGAAAGCCATATAGGAGGGAGTCAGGAGAGCGACCCTGCAGGGGAGCTAGAAAGACATTGTTTTTGTTACATTATATGCCTCTTGGATTCTGCTCCAAATAAGAAAGGCATCAATTAGCCTGTTTCTTAGTGTTTCCTAGCTCTAATATCACAAGAAATCCTGTCCGGGAAGCAGAGCCTTGGCTTGGTACAAAGAAATCTGACTCATTTTTCAGTTCTCTCTTGGAGAAACAGAACCTTTGCTCCATGGATCGGCAGGTGTGCTGTGATACCAGAAAACCTCTAGCGCAACGGGGCAGAGAAGAGAGCGCTGAATGGAACTCTAAATCAGAATTTCGCTCCCAGCTGCGCTCTGAACTCTCAGCTCCTCCGTCATATGCTGCATTTCTCAGATCCAAGGAAAACACAGCCACGTTTGTAAAAGACGTCAGTGACATCACCAAGCAGACTAAAAGCCAATAAAAATGAGGAGAAAAGCAAAAATAAGAGGAATGAAATTGCACAACCCTGCTGCTGGCATTTTGCTCTGTGCAGACCTTGTATGTTATGGTTTCGTTTTACCACAGCCCATACCACTTCCAGCTTGGGGCAAGGACAGTTCTCTTCAACATGCACAAACTGACTGCAGCCTGAAGAAAGCACCAACTCTCCTTTAATCGCCGTGCACTAAAATCATTCCCAGAATATGGCAGGTCTCCTATATAACACATTGGTGCACAGGGATAAATCTGGAAATCTGTAACGAAGAAGGTCATACTTCAACAATCGTGTTTGCACAGCTACTGAGCTAGTAAGCATAGGGCCATGTGGACCCTACATCTGAAGAAGAACAATTTTTAGAGAAAGACAAGGGCCACGGGAGAAGCAAAGGAGACAGATGGACCCAGCCTACAGATCAGGAGCAATTCCAAAGTAGACCATGGGCATGGTCCCAGAAACAGCAAAGACAACAGGAACAATAGTGGTGAATTTGTCTGGCTGGATTTTGATGGAGGCACAGATACACATTCTATCTAAAGGGCTGTCCTTTGTCCCTGATATCCAGCATGATTCATTTGCCATGAGAGTAGATTGGAAAGATTTTTTAGACCGTTGAATATAAAAGCATTTTCTCATGAGCATCAAGAATCAATTGATCGGGCGATTGAAGACAACAGTGTGGAACACGTTAAGCTTCCTTTAAAGTCTACTTGGATACCACCAGGGCCAATGCATCCAGTGGTGAATACTTTCAAAGAATTGGTTTTAAAGGAATTTTCTTAGATGGAAGAGTAGCATTTCAAATTGAGTCATAAACAACTAGATAAAGAAGAACAGTTGACGTTACAAGAGTAATGCAATAAGGATATTGTAATTAAAAGGGCTGACAAAGGAGGAGCCATTGTGATCATGACACAAGAAGCATATGTACAAGAGGTTAGGAGGCAGCTGACTGATCATGTGACATATAGTGAGATGTCACAGAATCCTACGGAGGCACTTCAGAAGACAATTCAAGATGTGTCTACATGGGCACTGGGACAGAAGTACATCAATAAAAAAGAATATAGTTATTTTGAATCCTATCTTCCCAAAACTGCCCGTGTTATATATTCTACCTAAATCCATAAGAATTTAGAAACTCTGCCATGTAGGCTGAGGGTCATTACTTGAGCCCCTTTTGATATATACTGACTCCGTTTTGAGGCTACTAATCAAGAATATCCCTTCATTTGTTAAAGACACCTCACATTTTTTGAGAAAATTAGTGTGATGTGAAAGTCATCTGCAGTTGGATAATTTGTGGGTGGTTTCTATGGATGTAGCATCCCTGTACACTAATATTCCGCAAGTGGAGGCATTGTCGGTGATACAGGATGCTCTGGAAAGAAGAGGGGATCTGTCAGGACAGCAAATGGATTTTATATTATGCCTGGCCAAGATAATACTCTAGGAAAATTTCTTTATGTTTGAAGAGAATTTTTATCATCAGATAGCTGAGGTGGCAAAGGGAGCAACGATGGCACCTTCTGTTGCAAGCTAGTATATAGCCACCTTTGAACAAAAATGAGTGATGACCTCTTCATACCATGCACATATAATTACGTGGCATTGTTATATTGCCAATGTTTTTCTGCTCTGGCAAAGCAGTGAGGAGATGTTAAACAATTTTATGATTTGGATTAACAATTGTGATAAGAATATTCAATTTTCAAATGTACATAGTCAATCTTCCATTCTGTTTTTGGATGTTCAAATAACCTACATCGGCGTGGTGTTTGCAACAAATGTATATAAGAAACTGACTGACAGAAATACCCTACTGCATTACTCTATTGGGCACCCATTCCCCCTCAAGAATAGCCTACCGTTTTCACAGTTGTTACAATATAGAAGGAATTGCAGTACTGTTCAAGGTTTTAAGCAGCAAGCAGGATAACATACAGATGACTTTCTTGTGCAAGTTGTCAAACAGGCGAATACTAGAGCCCTCTACAACGACTGTGAATGGTTACTACGAGAAGGGGGAGTAAATTCCCAGGGTGAGGATTTGAAGTTTGTCCATTTTATCACAGGATTTTCTCCTGTAAGTCAACATGTTCAATAGGTCTTGAAGAAACATTTTCATCTTTTAAATCTGGCCCCGGGTCTGAGGACAATTGGTTTCATTGCGTTTTCACAAGAGGACACAACATTAAACAGATCATCAGTCCCACACAATTACCCCAGATTAGACCACCTGAGTCAGCAGTGAAGAAGCACTGAACATGCTGACACTGTTCAATTTATGAGATAAGTAATAATAATGGGTGATTTCAATTACCTCGGTATCAACTGGGTCAGTGTCATGGCAGGACATGCTAGAGGGATAAAGTATCCAGATAAAGTAACTGCTTCTTGGAGTGGCTGGTTCATGAACCGACAAGAGGGGAAGCCATTTTGGACCTAGTCCTTAGTGGGACACAAGATCTGGTGCAAGACATAAGGGTGTTGGGGCTACTTGACAATGGTGATCATAGCACGATAGAGTTTGATTTAATAAATGGAGGAAGGATGGCAAGGAAATCCACAGCACTACCTTTTAACTTTCAAAAGGGAGACTTTGATAAAATGAGGAAAATAGTTAAGAAAAACCTAAAAGGAGCAGTTGCAAAGGTTAAAGATTTACATCAAGCCTGGGTGTTGTTTAAAAATACTATCTTGGAAGCCCAGATCAGCTGTATTCCTTGCTTTAAGACAAGTAGAAGGAAGTCCAAAAAACTTCCAGCATGGTTTAAAGGTGAGGTCAGAGAGGCTGTTGTTGCCAAAAAAGCATCTTTCAGGAAATGGAAAAAGGAGCCAAATGACGAAAACTGGAAACAACATTAGCACTGGCAAGTTAGATGCAAGGCATTGATAAGGCAGGCAAAGAGAGAATTTGAGAAGAAGCTTGCTGTAAAAGCAAAAACACATAATAAAGACTTTTTAAGTACATTCATAGCAAAAAATCTGTGAGTCAGTTGGACCATTAGATGATAGAGGGGACAAGGCCATAGCAGAGAGACTGAATGAATTCTTTGCTTTGGTCTTTACTGAGGGATGTTAACCATGACTGAAATGGCATTTAAAGGTGATGCTGCAGAAGAATTGAAAGAAATATCAATACACTGGGAAGATGTATTAGAACTATTTGATAAACTGAAGAGTAGGAAATCACCTGGACTGGATGGTAGACATCCAGGGCTGTTGAAATATCTGAAATATGAGATTGTAGACCTACTATTAATCTGTGAACTATCATTAAAATCATCTATAATGCCTGAAGATTGGAGGATGGCTAATGTAGCACAAATTTTTAAAAAGGGCTCCAGGGGTGATCCGGGAACCTACAGACTCATGAGCCTGACGTCAGTACTGGGAAAAATGGTAGAAACCATGATAAAGAACAAAATTACTGAACATGTAGATAGTCATGGCTTAATGGGAGACAGCCAACATGCTTTTAGCCAAGGAATGTCTTATTTTACTAATCTGTTATGTTTTTTTGAAGGTGTGAATAAACAGGTAGACAAAGGTTAGTCAGCTGATATAGTGTATCTGGATTTTCATAAAGCCTTTGACAAGGTCCCTCATGAGAGACTCTTGGTGAAATTAAAAAGTGTGGGACCCTAGCCTGGGCCTAAGGCTTACAGCTATGGGCTGCCTTTCGTCTGTCCTTAAATGCAACTTTATTCTTTGTCGCCGGCAATGCACCCTGGGACTTGTAGTAGATAATTCACACTCAAAGACAAACTGTAGTTGTGCAACCGTTGGTTGAGGCAAACAAGAATATTTATTTTGTGGATTTCCAAACGCATTAAAGTTCAGGCACCCAAACACAATGGATACTTCTCCAGTGACACAAGAGTAAAGTAAGGAAACTGGAACTGAAGGTAAACTGAGCACAAGTCTCTTTAACAAAACTGTTATCTTCAATAAAGCAAAACACAGCACAGTCTTATAAGCAATTTCAGCAAGGTAATTTTCTTCTTTTCAAAACCTTCCTTTAACCCTGCTTATAGGTTTTTCAAGCTTCTTTAAAGCAAAGAGAGCAATCCATTAGAGAGTCCTCTGGAATGGATTGTGCCTCACAGCAATCAATCTGCATGGGTTCTGGAACTACGGCTGGCTTATCTCTGGACTCAACAGCTTCTTCAAAGTTTCTGGCTTGTAGGAATTCATAAAACTCATTCCATAACTTCTGTTTCTGGTCATGAACATTTACATTCGAGGAGTGAGCTTTCCCTCCCTCTCATGCTTGCTTTAAAGTCTCTACTGTGTCCACATTTACTGCCCTGCTTGTGACTGGGCTATGGTTCTTTCCCCAAAGGAACGTATTCACCCACCTTCTAGCAGTTGGACCTTTCAGCATAGGGTCTTGAATATTGGACAGAGGTACCTGTTCCAACTGGTTTGTAGCCTTTCCAACTAACCGTCTGCTGGCTTTAGGTCTGGGAGTTTTTCTCAGATATGGAGTGCTTCCTTCTCTGCTTTCAGCCTTCAGCAACTGGAAGTCAGCCTCCTCGTGGCTCTCAGCTCTCCTAATTCGCTGAGCTCTTTCCTCCTGGGAACTTTCTTCCCCCTGGGAACTCTCTTCCCCCTGGGAACTCCTCCGTGCACGCTGAGAACTCCTCTGTGAGCTCTGTAAGCTCCGTGTGCTCTCTCTCTTCTTCTGCCCTATGCTCTGTTTGGAGACGGGTTTAAAAACCTGTTTCTTTCCTGCCACACTTTCCTCTTTGTACATGTGCTCGTAATCAGTAAGCAAGCCTGCCTCCTCGTCAGAGCTAGGGCGTGGCTTGGCTTGACTTTTTTTCAAAGTAGTTTTTCTACCTCTGTGCAAAGCTTGGCTGTCAATAGTTTTAAAGGCACAAATACCATTTTCCTCTATTTCCATTCTTTCCTGATCACTCTCATCAACACAAAAGTCAAGGGATAGGAGGCAGTGCACTATTGTGGATCAGGAACTGGTTAAAAGATAGAAATCAGAGGGTAGGGCTAAATGGCCAATTTTCCCAATGGAGAAAGGTGAATAGTGGAGTACCCCAGGGATCTGTGCTGGGTCCTCTGCTGTTTGACATATTTGTAAATGACCTGGAAATGGGAATAACGAGTGAGGTAATCAAATTTGCAGACAACACAAAATTATTCAAAGTTGTTAAAGCCCAAGAGGATTGTGAAAAATTGCAAGAGGACCTTGATAAATCAGAAAACTGGATGTTCAAATGGTGAAAGAAATTGAATGTGGGCAAGTGAGAAGTTATGCACCTAGGAAAGAAGAACCCAAACTATGGTTAGACGATGCAAGGTTCCACATTAGGAACCACCACCCAGGAAAAAGATTTAGACATCATCTTGGATAATATGTTGAAATCCTCCACCCAGTGTGCAGCAGTGGCCAAGAAAGCAAATAGAATGCTAGGAATCATAAGAAAAGGAATGGAGAATAAAACAAAGGTTATTATAATGCTTCTGTATCGTTCCATGGTGCGACCGCACCTCGAACATTGTGTGCAATTCTGGTCATTGTATCTTAAAAAGGATATAGCATAATTAGAAAAGGTACAGAAAAGAGCCACCAAAATGGTAAAGGGGATGGAAGGATACCCCTATGAGGAGAGGCTAAAAAGGTTAGGGCTGTTCAACCTGGAAAAGAGACGGCTGAGAGCAGATATTATAGAGGTCTATAAATTAATGAATGGAGTGGAATGGGTAAACGTTGATTGATTGTTTACTGTTACACCCTCAAAATATAGAAAGACTAGGGGACATGCAATGAAGTTACAGTGTAACCTATTTAAGACTAATAAGAGAAAATATTATTTTCACTCAACACGTAATCAAACTCTGGAATTCGTTACCGGAAGATGTAGTAAAATGTATATAGTTTCCCCAAAGTTTACCTCCATGTTAAATCCCTGTTCTATGTAAATGACGGCCAAATTTAGTTGACCAAGTGTTATACTGTTTCAATGTAAACCACACTGATAACAAAGAGCGTGGTATATAAGAAATGTTAAATAAATAAATAAAATAAATAAAAGCTGTAAGTATAGCTGGGTTTTAAAAGGTTTGGACAAGTTCCTGGAGAAAAGGTCCATAAACCATTATTAAAGGGGATCTGGGAAATCTACTGCTTGCCCAAGTACAAGGATTGTGGAACATGTGTCTTATGGGGAAACTGCTAAGTTCTTGTGACCTAGATTGGCCACAGTTGGAAACAGGATACTGGGCTTGATGGACCTTGGTCTGACCCAGTATGGCATTTCTTATATTCTAATATTCTTAAGTCTCTCCATAGAAGAGTTTAAATATTCTGGGAAGCTGTATAAACTACATTGGTGCACAGATTGTAAACCTGCTTTTATGGTATATAGGATCCTCTATACATGCTCACTTCTGTATGTCAGAAAGACAATAAGAAAATTGAAGATTTGGTTAATTGAGCATAGAGGCCCCTATTGTTAAGTGCTGTGTGGAAAATCAACACTCTTTTTTGGATTTGCGATATTTCTATATTGACCATATCTCTATGTCTCAGCAAGGGGGGGGGAGCGGGAGGGGGCACTAGTAAAATGGGAACAACAGTGTATCCATTGTTTGAATTCCATAGAACCAATGGGCCTCAATAGTGGTATTGATTGGTTATCGGTTGTATTAAAATGAACAGTGAGTTGGATTGGTTAAGGGAGGGTGGGTTATTCCAAGACTGTTTTGTGGGGAGTTTCGCATTCAGACATTGTACCTTTACATCTAGATATTGTATTCTGTAACAGTTTTTTTTTTGGGGGGGGGAGGGGTACTTTCTGAACATTTTGAAAGATGTCGTGTCAAAATGGTACCTTGTAAGGGTTAACTGGCAAGTATTTAATGCCTGCAGATGACTGGTGGCTATGCATTTATATACCGCTTTGACCCGGTGAAAAGCGGTATATAAATGCAGTTAAATAAATAAATAAATAAATAAAATGGTTGTGAGATGCTTTAAATAAGCTTATGTGTGGTGTTTTTGCTAAAGCCACATCTTTGTCTGGCGAGCGCTTGCTGATGTTGCAAGGGAGCTTTGCATAAGTGCTTGGGCATGGTTCTGGTAGGTGTAGAGATTAAAGTCTGAGTGATGTGGAGGATTAGTGTCTATATTTCTGCCCTTCTTTTTTATAGTTTTGGATGGAAGTGTGTATTTGCCGGGGACGGTTGACTGGCGCACACTTTCGCTAAGTAGAGATTAGTACTATGACACCTTCAGTTATGATCTCAATATTCACTTCTAGCTGTTGTGTATGTTCTGAAGATTGTGATTGTACAGTAATACTGACAGACGGACATTCCCTGAGGCAGTTGCAATGGAAAAATGGCTGAACTACTACAGTGATGGGAGGGACTGGCTCCCCTCCAATAAGATAAGAACTTTTATATAACATTTTTGACATGACACATGATAGCTAATGGTTTAGTGACTGTCTCTTAGCTAAAGAAAGAAGGAAAAAGAAAAGAAAAAGAAACTAAAATGATATATTGATTACATAATGCTCGTGCATTGAAACTGAATGTTGTATTGGAAATGGAACTGTGGAAAAAAGTGTTTTTTTAATGACCAATGATGTAGTACTGCAAAGGTCAGTGTATACTGGCAAAAGAGTACTGAGGTCTTTTTCCTTCTTGCAGAATGTTGATATTAATATGAAGGTGGGTGAGTGTATTGTCAATGAGTAAATAAGCTTAATAATAACTACGTGATTTGGACAGGGTTTTTTCTAGTTCAGATTCTGCTCTTTATGCCATTTACTTTAAGCGACGGCGTTTAGGTCTTTGAAAATAATTCAGTCTTTTGGGACAATGGTTTGTTGTTTGTTACAGGATGGGTTGACCATCAACTGGCATAAGACTAAGGCAATGATTATCTATAATGAGATTACCTATAGTCCTCCCAGTTATGTTGCATTTGAGGGTTCCCTGTTTTAATATGCAATAAGATTAATTATCTGAGATGCTAGTGTTAATGTCTGCCCACAGGCTATGAAGTAATTCCGAGTGTCTTCTTTAAGTTAGGTATGAAAGCTGGTGATTTTCGAGTAGTGGTGCAGGCTTTTATTTTACCGTATTTGGATTATTGCATATGGTTTGTATTGGTCTTGCAGCAATGACACTTAAACCTCTACTGATGTCACAAAATGCAGCTTTTTCGTTTGTCACTCCAGTTTGAAGGAGCTTCACTGGCTATATGGAAAATATCATTTTCACTTCAAATGCTTAGGTCCCAATTCCATTCCATATGTCTGGGTCCTCTGCATCTGGCTGGAACCAGATGCACAGACCCAGATTCCTTCCCGCATGTAGATCCCCTCTGTGCGTCTGGTCTGAACCAGACACATAGAGAGGATCGTGATTCTGATCCCACGGGACACGTCTAGCTCCACAGGATCAGAATCGCAATCAGGCATGTACGTGCAGGCCAGGACTGCAATTCAGTCCGGCCTGTACGTACGAGCACAGCCCGATTAACTCAGTCAGGGCTTTTAAATGGATCTGCGGTGCCATGGCACTGCGGCTTTATTTAAAATTCGCGATGTCGGTCGCCTGAAAAGGGTTTATTCCCCGCAGCCTGACCCATGATCTGGCCTCCTAAGGCTAGGGTTGAGCTCCAGGGAATGTCCCCTGCCCCCCCCCCCCCCGCCCCATCTGAGCCCTGGGCACTTAAAAAAATCACATCCAGGGAAGTTATTCCACCTCGGAGGTGGAATAACTTCACCACACATGTCGCTGGCCCTGGACGTACAGGGCTGACATTAGATTCAGCCCTGTACATCCAGGGCCAATGACCGCCCACTGCCCGCCCAAACTCTGCCACTGGGCCACCCATTCCCCACCCCATCTAACTTCCCTGCACAACCAGCAGGGAAGTTAGTCGTGGGCAGGAGCTGGCACGAATAACAGGGATGGACGTCCTGTTGGGCCGTCCATCCCCGCTATTCATAGCATAGAATAATCTTCACAGAAGGAGTCACGATATCGATCCTGCGGGGCACATCTAGCCCCGTGGGATCAGTATCACGAACAGGCCTGTATGTGCAGGCCAGGACCCCGATTCTGTCTTGCCTGCATGTACAGGCCTTCCTTGGCTAACTCAATCCGTGCTCGTCATTGGAACCATGGCACCATGGTGTCTGGTTGCTATGGCACTGTAGCTCCATTGAAGAGCCGTGATCCTGGCTGCCGGCTTTAAAACTGAATTTCCCACAGCCTGACCCCCGATCGGGCCTCCTAAGGCCAGGGTTGGGCTGCGGGGAATGTCCTCAGCCTTCCCCTGCCCAATCCGCTCCTCGGGCCCGCTGTCCCCTGATGACTAGGGGAACTTATTCCACCTCCGAGGTGGAATAAGTTCCCTGTGTAAGGAGCCGGCCCCGGACGTACAGGGCCGACATTGGAATCGGCCCTGTACATCTGGGGGCTGGTGACCGCCGACAGCCCGCCTCAATGCCGCCTCTGATCCACCCCTTTCCTGCTCCCATCTACTTTCCCCGTACAGCAGGCAGGGAAGGAAGTCGGGTCTGGGAAACCTAAGGATGACCCTAGGTAGTTGCTTAGGGTGCCAGAATGGTGGGCGGCAGAGGAGCAAATCAATCTGTAGAGCTGAATCAGCCAGGCAAGGTGGTGGAAGCCTGTTCTGAGACTCCCCATCGCTCTTCTTCCTCTTCCTTAAGGTTGGCAGTGTGAGCACTTTCAAAAATGCATGATCATGGGGCCAGCCCTGCTGCTGATTTCATGATGGATAAGTTTACTGAAAAGACAACTAATAAGGCCACTATGGTTGTCTCCTTTACTCTTTTGGTCCACAGGTAAAAAGGAAAGATTTTCTCCATAAGTGCTATCAGGTGATTTGCTTTGGTTCTGGTTTCTTCAAAATGTATTATTACATTTCATAGAAGGACCTTTGTTTTTGTAGATACAGCACAGTAGAAATGTTTCCTCTCTGATAGGGTACATATTTTGGAAGTGGGGGCTTCTGAGGTCATGAGATTCTCCTCTTCTGACTGATAGGTGATGGTATGGATTAGGGATACTAGGTAATATTAGTCTATGGTTAGACTTGTGGATTTTTGTTTTCTTTTTTATCATAGCCCTTTTTCTTCCTTTAGTGGACTTTGGAGTACATTTTTCTGTAATTTTATTTTTTTTTAAAATCTGCTATGCAGATTTTAAATGTTTGTATGTTTTCTTCTAAAAATTTGTGTTTGGTAAAATAAATAAATAAGCATATATAATGGTTATAGAAAGTCTACACCCCTCAAACATTTTTCAGGTTTTTTTTGTGCCAGTGCATCAGACTTCCATGCATTTAAATTATGAAGGGTTTCCATTCATCAACACACTATACTGTATGCTTTTCAGGGGAAAAAATTTATTTAGGCACAAAACATGTGGAGGCCAATTCTGAATGGGGCCCATCCGGCCCGTCCAGACATCCAAAATCTTGACAGGCTGGATTTGCACCTGATTTGCACCCATGGGAGCTATACGGTTCTATGTGAGCAGAATCAGGGCAAAGGGCCTGGACGGGCAGGATGTGCCCCGATTCAGGCCCTGTGCATGTACAATGTCCTCTCCATCTAACCCCCCCAATGCTCCTACATGGAGCCCGGTGCTGTGGCATCCCATCACCATGGCACCAGAACGCCATGCAGGAGCTCCGATCTGCCACACGTTAAAATATGCTTTTCCCTGCTGCCTGACCCCCAAAGGGGCCTGCCAAGGCCAGGATCAGGCAGTGGGAAACCCATGCTCCCACTCACCTGTTTTGGAGTGTCTTCCATGGCTGGCCAACAACAGTGGGGGGACTTATTCCACCTCCAAGGTGAAATAAGACCCCCATCTTCCCCTCAGAGCTGGATGTAAAGGGCCATGATCAGAATCGGCCCTGTACATCCGGGTTGTGCGCCCTTCCCCTTGCACTGCCCACTCTCCTCCCCATCTGGAGCTCCCTGCACATATGCCCTATATGTGCACTCCTGGAACCCTTTTTAAAATTTTGAGTTACATTGGCCACTCTCAAATCTTCAGGAACTACAGATGATTTTAATGATAGTCCACAGATTACTAAAAGTAGATCTGTAATCTTATATTTCAGTTCTTTTAGCACCCTGGGATATGTACCATCTGGTCCAGGTTATTTGCTACTCTTTAGTTTATCAAATAGCTGCATCACATCTTTCCGATTTACTGAGGATAGCTAAGAAGAAACCACTGTTCTCTAGAAAGAACATTACTGACCAACCTAGGTTCAGCAATAATCATCTGGATAACTTAAAAGACTTCTAGAATAATGTTCCCTGAGCAGATAAATATAAGATTGAACTTTTTGGCCAAAATTACAAATGTTTTGTTTAGTGAAAACTGAACACTGCCTTCAAAAGTAAAAACCTCATCCTGACTGTCAAGTATGATGGTTGAGGTATTATACTGTGCGGCTGATTTGCTGCCTCAGGATCTGAATAGAAACATAGAACATTGTGGCAGAAAAAGACCATATAACCTATCCAGTCAGCCCTTCCATACCAACTACTATAGCCCCTATTTTTCTTTAGAGATCTTCTGTGTTTGTCTCATGCTTTCTTGAATTCAGATACTGTCATGGTCTCTACTACCTTCCCTGGGAGACTATTCCACGTATCTACCACTCTTTCCATGAATAAATATTTCCACATATTACTCCTGAGTCTATTCCCTTTTACCTTCATTCTATACCCCCTCTTTGCAGAACTTTCTTTCAATTGAGAGAAGCTCTCCTCCAGTGCATTTATGCCATGGAGATATTTAAACATATGTCTTCTCTTCCACCTTTCCTCCAAAGTATACATATTGAGATCTTAAAGTCTGTCCCCATATGCCTTATAATGAAGCCCACTGATCATTTTGGTAGCTACCCTCTGCACAGACTCCATCCTGTTTATATCCTTTTGAAGGTGTGGATGAGATGTCATCATTGATGGAACCTACTTTATATCAGAAAATTCACCTTTTCATAAGCCGAAGCTAAGTCAGAAGAGGGTAAAGTAACAATACAATGACCCTAAACATTCAAGTAAATCCACCATAGCATGGTTTACGAAGAAGAAATATAAAAGCATGTTTTAGAAAGGCCATTTATGTGGTTGTAGCAACATCCAAGTGAAAGCGTTCATGTCAATTATAGAGAAGATAGGCATATATAAACCTGATGTAAACATATCTCTGCCCTTACTGTGGACATATGTTTTATATGAACAGAAGTGCAGGAACGCAGAGGAATGGGCATCTACGTGCAGCAGTAGGAGGCATTTAACAAAGATAAACAAGGGAAAAATTGATGTAAGAAACCTTATAACTTACATTTTACATTTTACAACTGGCATGTGTAAATGCCATCTCTTACATGTGTATCTTTTGCACTTTGCAAATCTAAACGTATAGATGCCGCTAAGTAACTACAGAGGCCTCTCTCTTTCCCTTGTTGTGATTAAGAGAGGGAAATGACATTGGGAATGAAGGAAGATATCATCCTTAATCCCCCCTGTAAAGGGAAGGGCAAAAGGAGCACTTTTTTTCCCTATTTGTGTAGAGGGACAGGTGTAAATCCAGAAGTGGACAATTTTAGTCTTACATGTGCATCACCTATATGTAATAGGGTTATACACATTTAGATTCTGGTCTCACTGCTAAAGCTACTATTATTTATCATTTGTAGAGTGTTACAAGGCATATGCAGCACTTTACAAGTAAGAGACAGACCCAGCGCTGTACCCAAGCCATGCCCCGGACCCCCCCCCCCATGCAACATAGGCATAATGGGGGTCATTCTGACCAACATTTAGCAGGGATAAATGTCCAGGGCATATATTCCCTGCTAAATGCCTGGGTGCTATGCTGGCAAATGAGTTCCCCGCACATTCAGCAAAGATGTGCGTGGAGCTCAGTACAGGGGCAGGAGGGAGCAGGCCTAGGAAGGAGTGAGGGCGGGTCTGTATGTCCATGGTCGGCTATCTACACGGGGTACATTTTCCACTTTGGAGGTGGAATAAGTTCTCCTGAGGTTCATGGCGAACAGCAGAGGGCCCAGGAGAGAAGGTAAGTGGGGTCAAGGGGTTCCCTATAGCCTGATCCCAGCCTTGGAAGGCTTGTTCAGGGGTCGGGCGGTGGGGAAAAAGCCACTTAATACAGCACTGGCAATCGGGGCTCTGGCATGGAGGTGTGGTGCCATGTTGATGGGACACCACAGCATCGTGGCTCCATGCAGGAGCCTGGCTGGGCTAGCTGGGGAGACATCTAGACATCTGGTGGGTTGGAATTTGGGGATGTCCAGGCCTTATGCCCCAATTCTGCTCCCGCGGGGCCTTCTAGCTCTCACAGGAGCTGAATCGGGTGCATATCTTGGCCATCCAGTTTCTGGACATCCAGACAGCCTGGATGTGCCCCAACTAGAATTGCCCTCCACATGGACATCCACATGTAAAATGGGCCCATTCTAAGAAGGCTTTTAAATGTGGATGCAATTTACATGTGTAAGTAGTCATTTTTTACGTTATCTTTAACAAGTTTTCCAATAAATATACAAGTAAACTACTTGTTCAGAAAAGTCTTACACTTGGAGTAGCTAAACATATAGCACCCGATTCTGTCCCATGAATAGCGGGGATGGACGTGCCCTCCCCGCCGGTTGTACAGGGAAGTTAGACACTGGCGGGGAAGGTGTGGATCGGGGGTGGAGTTAGGGTGGGTGGTGGGCAGTCGCCGGCCCTGGACGTAGAGGGCCGATTCTAATGCCAGCCCTGTACGTCCAGGGCCGGCAACTTGTGCAGGGAAGTTACTACAACTCCAAGGTGGAATAACTTCCCTGAACATTTTTGTTTGGCAGGCCTGGGGTGCAGATGGAGCAGGGCGGGAGGGCCCAAGGACATTCCCCGCAGCCCAACCCTGGCCTTAGGAGGCTGGATTGGGGGTCAGACTGTGGGGAAAGCCTTTGTTAAGCCAGTGGCCGGGATCGTGGCTTTACAATGGAGCAGCAGTGCCATGGCAACCGAATGCCATGGTGCCGTGACTCCATTGTAAAGCCCTGACTGAGTTAGTCGGGCTTTTCCTGTATGTGCAGGCTGGGCTGAATCACAGTGCCCTGTGGGATCAGAATTGCAACCCTCTCTGAACATCCTGTTCAAACCGGACGTACAGAGAGGCTGTATATCTGGGATGGAATGAGCCTGTTATCATATTAAATATAAGGAAACAATTCTTCCAAAAAAAAGACAAGCCCACAATTTCTAAGGCAGATGTAACAAAAAGAAATTCTTAATCATTAATTTAACAGTCTTCAGGAAATAAAAAGCAGACAAGAGCCAGAAAGAGCAGTCTAACCAACCAATCAAATGGATGTAAGCTGAAATACTTTAAGCGGAACTAAGTAAGGCTTGCTGGGCCGACACAAAAGCTATTAACTGAATTGGATCAGTAAGCACGTATCTCACAGATCTATGCCTAATAATACCTTTACAGGGATATTTTAGGAAGTATAAAGCCCCAAGCTGCAACACACCAGGTCGCAGCAGCAGAAATTCCCTCCTGTGCCTCTGTGTCTCACAAGAAACATCAGGATAAATCCTGAAAAGTGAACATTTTAACACATGTAAATCATGAACAAGGTTTCTAAAATAACCCCTTTTGTGTTTTGGATTGATCAGGTCAAAGCCTTGAACTCAACTGTATCGAAATATTGTGAGAAGGCCTGAAGTGAGCTTTGAAGATGGTGAAATTCTTTCCCCCTTCTCCTTATAGGATACTGTTTGTTTAATTAGGATGCCCGTTATTCTCATGCTGTCTGGTACATTTCTTTACCGTGCTGTGCCAGTCTACCCTGTGCTCTTCTATGAGACGTTGTGCTGTGCTGTTTTCAGTGACATACTGCTAGAGTAGGTCATATGTGGAGGGAAGAGGTGAGGTTCAGGGCTCCATGTCTCCAGAGATGCTTCAGGTTTGCCCTTGTAAGCGAGAATTCTGGCATTCTACATGAGATGCTAAATACAGGCTTTCTCCATAGATGGGAGTGTGTGTAGTGCCTGATTCTACAGCAGAGGAAGAGTTATGTCTCCAAGGCATGCCTGCTAAAAATAATCTCTCTCCAGGCCATCAGCCCCATAAAGATCAAGTTTAGTTTATATTCCAGTTTGAATGGGAGCACCATGTTGTCACTAAAGCTCATATGTCTACTCATTGCATATTAGAAAAATGAATGCCATTCGGTCTGTTATGAGCAAAGACAGAACTTAATTTCTCACAAACAGAGTTGGGAAATGACTAGTGAGAGGAATAACATCTCCAAAAAGTCTCCCTCTTCCTCAATTATTCCCAATTTACACTTTGTCCTTGTCTAGTTGTTCATCTAAAGCCATGCCTCTATGAGCTTCTGATTGCTTGACACTGTCCATCTGCAGTCTTTCCTCTCCCCATTTCCTCACCTCACACTACCACTCTGTCTATAGTACTCTGCAAAAGTTTTATTTTCATACATTTTTTGTAACTAAAGGACTCCAGGTCCTGATTGATTGATTTAAATGTGATATTCTACTTATCATAATATAATCCTAATATTGCCTAGAACGTTGAGGTAGGAATTGGCTACCAAAAAGAACCAAATAAGGGGAGAAATAATATTCAAAAATACAAAAAGATACCTCCCATAAAATGAACTGCACTAGCTAAAATACAAAGCCAAAGAAGGGGAGAGCCTATTGCCTATCAATAGCTCCGTTTATCTCCTTATACATGCTACAAAAACACATCAGTACATCAGTATTGCACATTTATTATAATACATAAATAGCACAATTATAATGCAAAATCACAAATATCTAATACAAAATTTCAAAGCTAAAAGACAGTGTGTGGTTCTTTACACAGATCATCTATCACAACCCCTATTCAAAACAGACCCACATTATAGCAGCTACCATAGCAGCAAAGTTACAAATGAACATAACATTATATCAGAAGATGTAACAAATATAACAAAATGTTGCTACAACAGCCCAGAGCTGTAATGAAAAGACAGTCCTGAGAGGAAAAAATAAAAGCTCCCTCTAATAGTATTACAACCGTGGTCAATAGTAGTCACAAAGCTGCAATAAAATCACATAAAAGATGCGTTCTAAGCGCAATAAAATCACTTAGCTGTGGGTTGAAACAGTTGTTCATCTCAAAGCTTTCTTCCTTGCCAATGTCCCAGATATTCAAAATAACAAGTAATGTGTTAGCAACACAACAACGCAACAAATAGCGAATGCCTTTCTTCACCCGACCTGCCCACAGGTTTTGAATCGCTGCTTTAGGGGCATGGCGGTCTTCTGATATAATCCAGCAAACATTCGAATACACATTCAAAGGACAAGATAAAGAGAATAACCACCTGCGGGACTGCAGGGCACCAGTAGCATTTCCCACGAATGATTGCTCTCTTTATCTTATTCTGTACACCGCATTATACCAGGAGACTGCAGTGCCCCTGAAGCAGTGATCTGAAACCTGCGGGCAGGTTGGGTGAAGAAAGGCATCTGACATTTGCTACATTGCTGGGATATTCTACATAGGCATCTCCAAGAGGCTTTACAAATTCCAGTGCATATCCCTGACCAAGGATCTCTACCACCCATTGGTCTGATGTAATCTGGGTTTATCCTGAGAGAAAGTGCTGGAGCTGCCCTCCTGCCAACTGTATGTCAAAAGGGACCTGCTGGAGGTCTTCCCAGCTCCAGTAGCAGCCAGAGGAATCTTGAGACCACTGGGAGCTCCAAAAGGATTGGCCCTTCCTGGCTCAGATTGATAAGGGAAATAAGCTAAATTAGAATCTTTGGATGACCTCAGGTGCCTCTAGACTCTGCGAGAAGTCCTCCAAGAGGCCTTCACCAATTTTTCAAGATCTTCGCCAAACAGCAGCCTGCCCCAAAAGGGAGCTTGTTGAATCGTAACTTGGAGGCCATGATGGAAAGCCCATCTAGCCATGATCACTGCAGCCATAGATCTGGAGGGCACTGTGATCAAATCATATAAGGCATCTGCTACAAACACAGCTCCCAGTTCCAGCCTGGCAGTCTCAGGGCTATCTGGTAGCTGCCAAATTCAAAGCAAATGTTCTCTGTCTATGAGGCTGGCTCAAAGGGCTGTTTGGAAGCTCAAGGCCAAGGTCATGAAAGCATTCTTTAGGAGGAGTTCTACCTTCCTATCATGAACCTCTCTAAGCACAACATTGCCTTCCACTGGAATAGTCATGTGCTTCGTTACAACCGTGACCAGGATATCTACCTGAAGTAGCCCAAAGAATTGATTCAGCTTGGATTAAGGCAGAGGATATAACCAAGCCAGGGCATTTGGCCCCCTGAGTCAGCTCCAGATTTTCCTATTGGGAAACCAGTAGCTGCTCCAAGGGCTCTGGTAATGGGAGAACCATTATGGACATCTGATACCCTCCAGAATGAGGTCCCCGACAAGATGGTAGGGTGGAGGCAGGCTCCTTAAGCCTTAAGGCCAGTGTAGCATCCTAGATCAGCACTAGGAGGTCCTCCTGGAAAAAAATGTGGATCACTGATGGATCCTCACCTTCCATGAAGAGAATTTCCCCTTTCTACTCTGACTGATCTTTAGATACAAAAGGATCTTGTTTCACATCCTAGTTAATCCACAGTGGAGATAAGACTGAACTACCAGAACAGCACCCAAGCAAATAATGAGGCAGGGGCTTTTGGCTCCTCAAATGGGTGTGTCAGCGCCACCCGAGAGCCCGGATTCCTCCGCAGGGGTGAAGGGGATTGCCATGCAACCAAAAATGACTGAAAACAGCTGAAATGCCATTTCAGCAGCTGTTTCTCTAGTTCCAGCCAAGAGACTCTTCTTGGAGAAGCACTATGGAGGTCCTCAGCGAGAGCTGCTCTCCCAAGGTTACCAGAGTTTTTGCAAGCACATCTGGGATGCTCGTCCAATTCCTGGGGGAGGGAGTTCCCTTAGTTTCAGGATTGTGCAACAGGGGCTGGGGGGAGGGATAAGGAGTCATTCTCTTCTCCCCACAATTGTCTGATAGCATCGCTTCCAAGCAGATGAATTACCACAGAAATATAAACATTGTAGATGCAAATTTAAAAAACGGACATATTCCAATCATTAAATTGAAAATAAATGTATTTTTCTACCTCTTTGGCAATTTTTACCTCATCATCTCGCTTCCACTATTTATACAGGAGGCCTTGCACGGGGACGACAAGGGGGACGAATAGCGGGGATGTACATCCAGGCAGGGCATCCATCCCTGCTAATCATGGCTCGGAAGAGACCCCCATAGCTCCATCACACAAGCAGAACACAGAATGACCCTTATCAAGTACAACGGAACATAAACTAAAAATAGAAATATGGAAACAAAACCTAAATGGAAACCCCAAGAAATCAGACTCTGCGTACAGTAAAACATCATAAAAATATAAAGATATACTGTGCAAAATTTAAAAACTGAGCATGTAAATTCCAAAGCCTGACATATTCCAAGCACAAAATTGAAAATGAAAATAAAATCAGAGTTGCAAGTTACCCAGCTCCAGGAGTAAGATTTTTTCCACTTCAGGGTTTAAATTTGCATTACAATGCAATATGGTATTTGTAGTCCCTAATTTTGCCCGTTGGAATCAGTGCTGCAAGTTCCATAATGTACCAGGATGAGATTGTAAGAAATCCAGGACCAGCTTGAAATCTCACACCTGGAATTGAATAACTTGCAACTCGGTAAAATGTTTTTATTCTGCTTTTGTTGTCTGGTCCCAATTTGTGTTTTTTGCTTTCCTCTGTCTTCTATTAGGTCGCTTTTGCTTCCTAGGGTCTTCAGTCTATCTACTACTTCTCTCTCCTCCTGCCTTCTTTACTTCCTTTAATCTCTGATTTTTTTCTTTTCAGCTTTCTTTCATGCACTTTTCTCTCTATCAGTTCAATGTCACTCCTCCTTCTTATCATCCAGTCCTGTTTCCCTCTTTGCATTGCTTCTACCTACTACATAACCCTTAACACAGTCTTTCCATTCTGTATCTCTCTCCTTCCGCAGCTTTTAAGTAGTTCTCCTCTTCTCTCTATCCCTTCAACGTACAGCATCGTTCTCCTTCTCTCCTCCCGGTTCACTGTCTCCCCATCCAGTACCTCCCCCTCTTTTCTGACCTCATCCCCACTTGTCCATCATCTCCCTCTCCCTCTCCTTTATCCCACCCCCATGTCCATCATCTCCTCACTCTCCTCCCATATTCCCGCCATGTCCAGCACCCCCTCTGTCTCCCTATGGACCCCTCCCATGTCCAACATCCCCTATTTCCTTCTAGCCCCCTCCCATGACAAGAATCCTCCATCCATCTCCCTACCCCTGTGTCCAGCATCCCCCAATGTGGGCTTCCCCAAATGCCTAGGGAGGCCCCACTGCCTAAAAAGGCCTGATTGTATTTTTTTAAAGCTGCTTTATGCAGCAAAACAAGAGCCAAATACAGCCTAATTCAAGTCTATGGTCAAAATTTAAAAACAGAAAAAAAGAGATTAAATTTGGAAAATAAATTTTAGCAAGCAGATCACAAACAGCATGAGAGAAGAGATTGTGGGCCCAACCTATAGGACCCCCTCATGCCCCTACTCCCCCACCCCGGGGTCCCCCTGCTCCTCGTCAGCTCATCAAGTGCTAGTAACCAACAGGAAACAGAGCTGGTCCTGGGTGCTGCCTGCTCGAGCAGTCAAGGATGTGCCCTCACTCAGAGCTCCGTTCAACCCTCTCGCACTTCATCCTAGGCCACTGCACCATAGTGTGGACCAGGCTGTCTGCACTGCTGCACCACTTCACACACATCTTACCACCTGCTGGAAGCAGGCAATTACTGGCTTCTCTCGGTGCTGCACCAATGGTTATATCTCCTGATGACATCATTGAAAGATGCTTAAGTCTGCCTCCACTTAGTAAAAGGGCCCTTAAGAGTTCACAAGGAGCCTATTTACTAAACTGCTTTAAGGTTTTATAATATGCATTAACTACAAAACGAACCTGAAGTCCTAGTAAAACCTTTGTAATAACTGTTGAGGCTCTTGCTGGCACGTGGGAGAATGCAGCCTTGCCGCTAGCATGGGGCAGTGGTTGCTACAGCAGAGAAACACTTACCTGTTCCATGCTGTGTGCTGCTTTAGCAAGTGATGCACATTAATAAGATCAGCATTAGCCGTTGCATAAACTCCCTGCCCTTTTTCCAGCCCCTATGACTATAAGGGGTGTGGAGGTGTAGTCTGATGGTTAGAGCGAGGAAAACCTGCTTCTTCCACACTGATGCTCTTAATTAAAAAAGACAAAAACTGGAAGCAATATTACATAAAAACATGTTATCTTGTTATATTGTATTTCATGTCTTTTTTAAATGTAATATTCCTTTCAGTTTTTGTCCTTTATTATGATATATAATTTTTTATGTACATTTTGTAAACAATTTTTACATTCTGCTTTTAGATTTACCTTTTAACCCATTGATTGTCTTTGCAATTTTAAGTATGTTCTTCTGGGATATACACCCCATCACCAATTCACTACTCACTTTTGCACCAGTTTTTGCTGTTGTTGAACTTATTTATATTTACACGTCTAATCTTATGTTTTTATTATTTCTTTGTTGATTTTTTGACCCTCCATATTGGTATGTATTCTTTATTATATATTTTTAATACATATTATATATTTATTTTATTATCACATGCAGCCTTATTCCATTAGGGGCACGTCTGGGCTGTCTGGATGACCCCCGAGCAGGACAGGCCTGTTAGGACCCGATTCTGCACCATGGGAGCCAGACGTTCCTGTGGGTGCAGGATCAGGTCCTGAGATGGCCCGGTGTGTCCCTGCATACACGCAGGGACGTCATCTCTGCATGCCCTTCTAACTCCCATAGCACTGACCTCCTGTTACTCCACCACCCATCCCTAGGTTGGGCAGCCGGGGCCCAGATCGGGCGGCGGGGACTTACCTGCCACCTGTCCTGGCCTTGGGAGGGGGTGGGCAGGTTCCAGCCCTGATCGCTGCAGTCCCAGCTGCTTATTCCACTCTGAGGTGGAATAAGAAGCACTTCCATCCCTGACCCACAGGACGTACAGGGTTGTGACCTGAATCGACCTGTACATCCTGCCACCTCGGCCTGCCCCCACTCCTCCTTTACTCTGACCCCTCCCACCCCTTGCTGGCTCTCCCCATACTGCTGCTCTGGCCATGCAGGGAGAGTCTGTGGGGAAATACGGGCAGGACAGCTTGCGGGCCTGCAAGTCACCTTGCTGAATTGAACCCTAGTTGTAATGTTCTTTATGATTTATTTATATGTATAGACTTTTTATTGTTGTTATGAGGTTGCCCCTGATGCAGGCACAACAGGCTGAAATATAGCTGTGTCAGGCTCCATAAAGTTTGCCACTGATCATTTTGTCCCCTCGCTTTTGTTTTCCATGTGTAAATTACCATTTTAGAAAAGACTTATTTTATATGTGGATGACCATACTACATGGAAAGTAGACGGGGGCATGTGGGGATGTGGCCTGGGTGGGACAAAAATCAACACGTATTCCCCATTTCATATAGGGGATCTGGTCACTCAACAAGGCACAGCAATCTTTTTAAGCACTTTACTTGCTTGACACTCAACACTACTTAAGATCCTCATGAAATACTTTAGGCTTCCCTAAAAATTTCTTAACCTCTTCCAGCAGATTGCTGACTCCAACCTCTGCCAGGGCCTCTCAGGTCACCTCTTCAGTCTGAATCTGCTTCACTGTTAAGGGTATACAGCCAATAACAGAGGAAGTTCTCTTTTTTTAAGAGAGCAAGTGGTGTCCCTCAAATTCTTGCATTTCTGTGAAGTTGTGGCTGAAAAAACCTGAAATAATTCTATCTGATGTCCTCTCCACTCAAATTGCCCCCATTGCCTTGCCTGCCACATCACCGGCTCTTTCATTGGAAAATTATGCAAATAAGCTATTAAATCCCAGGAATTGTTGGCCCTGAGCAAGCCCAGGCTCCAGTGTGCATGAGTTACTTTCATTGACTGTGGAGATTCAGCCACATTGGCAGCTTGTTCCAATAATGTGCCAGACAGTGTCTGAACTGCAATCACACAGTTCACAAAAGCCTCTGACTCAGGGATCCCTCTTATGTGGATATTGTTATGATGTGCATGGTTTCTATACCATTGAACCTCATGGAGTTTCTCTGGTTATACTTCGAGCTCTGGGGTGGCCTCTCCCTGCTAGTCCACTCTTTCATTCTTGGTCTGATATGTGTCTGCCCATCTTGCTCACCTCCTGCTTTAACTCTGTCACAGCACCCATTATTTTGGACTTAGACCCTATATTTCAGCCAACCACAGCCTCATCAGCACCATGTGAAGGGCGCTGAATCCTCACACTCCTCTGCACTAGTGTCTCCCTCTGAATCAGAACTTGCACCTACCATCTTGTCTCTTTGCAGTGCATATACCTGCTTACTCCGGCTGCGGAGCTTGCCCTCCCCTGAATATTGGAAAACCACCAGCTTTTCCTGTGCTGACATGCTCTCACCTGCCACCGCAGACACAATTGAGGTGCCAGTGGATGCATAATTACTTTAAGGTACACAAATCATGTCATCCCAGGATAGAGCTATGCAGACATCTCTTGTGGTGCCGCCACTTCCTCAAGACACCAATTTTCTATAATAAATGAACATATCTAAGATTGTTTGTTTTTTGCAAAGAAAGGCATTCTAGCTGATGACATCACACTGTCTTTCCAATCAGTCTCTTCGCTTTTCACTGTGCTCACACCTTGTCCTGATTCATTCATTCCTCTCCATCTCTGGTGTTGGCTTCCATAGCTTCAGTGATTCAATTGCACTGTCAGTTTGTCCTCTGGATGACCTTGGAGCCTGTCTTCTGGTCTGAGAAATGACCATATTTTAGCATTGATTGGTCATGGTTCTTTTTTGTGAGAATCCAGCACTCTGGTTACAGCTTTGAAGCAAAACAAATTTTAAATAGAAGTAAAGAGGAGGGGGAGAGGGAGGAAAAACAAACTTTGAACTTCAACTACTTCATCACTTTCTCTTTCTCTCTCAAGTAACGCCATCGCCAAAATGCATTCAGTCCTTCCATCTTGATACTTTCCAAATTTCTGATCTCATCTATGTACTTCACTCCTCTCATTAACCCAATGTGCCCCTCTATCTCTCTCTAAGCAAAACTCAGCAATAGCTTCTTGTATTAGCAAGTCTGAAACGCTCGGAAACCTGTCTTTTTCAGCCATCCCAGTTGCTCGGTATTTTGATGGTCAAATGGCCATCAAGGGGGTAATTTAATAAGTGGCCACCAAGATTTACGCATGAACAATGTGTGTAAATTCTGGTATTTCAGTCATTTACATGCATAAGGTCCTCTTATACAATACTGACTAGCATGGGAGTGCAGGCGTAGTTTGGAACTTGTGTGCTTTCACGGTGCGTGTGCCCAGGGGCAGAGTTTGAGCAGGATGTGGGCATTGTGAACAATTATGTATGTAGATTATACAATTTGTTAATTTACATGCATAATTGCAAAAATTACAAGTTGCCATTTACACCGGCTCTAGGACTGGTGTAAGTGATTGCCTCTTAAGGTACACAGGTTCTTCACCCTTCTGCTCTATTTTATAAGGTCGAGTGCCTGCATACTTGTCTTTATAACATAGGCGTGAGGTATGTGCATGAAAACGTGGCACCTAGTTAATGCTGGTATTGCATTAACTAGGTGCCACTTTATAAAATTGCCCTCCAGATGTGCTTGGTGTCACCTGGAAAGGCAGCAATGACTTGCTCGCCTACTCACAGATCTGAAAATGGCACCATAGTTCCAAGCTTTATGCCATGTGCAGGTCAATCAGATTAGCTCGGTTCTTAAATGCCTGCAAATATAGCTCATGTGTCTTTATTGGAGTTATCCTGAAACTCAAACCCTTTTGGGGTTTACGAAACCTGATCTTAAGAACCATCATGACAGAGATCGGATGCTCTTGAAAATTCAAAATCTGAATTTGATGTATCCATTATTTTGATTTGCGTTAAGAATCCGATATTCAGTGCTAGTGGCTAGCCACTGGCGCTGAACTTAAAACCCGGATATTCAATGTCTGGGCCATATCTGGGCTCTGGCATTGAATATACGGGCTGCCCGGATTGCCGCGAAGCTAACCGGCAGCAGTGATTTTCAGCCACTGACTGGTTAGCTTCTGTGGTGAAAGTTAGGCCAGGGTTTCCTGCATCTGACCTTCACTATGTATCGCTGACGGAGCAGCGGCTCAATATCACCGCTGCCCGGTTATTGCCGGGTTCTGCTCCTGGAATGTCCCAAAGCTAGCCAGCTAGCTTTGCGGTGTACAGTAGCAACATCTGCGGATTCAGCCATTCATGCTGCTGAATATGCTGGTCCAGGCCTTGAATATCCCCCCTTATATATTTGCCTCATTACCACTCAAATAATTTTCAGCATGACCACCTCCTACTCAACATTTCCCAAATCAAAAACCAGAATGCACTTGTGAGTCAATGAATCAAAATTGCAGGCACTTAGGGGAGATATAATACAGACATATAGTCTTGAGTGTGGTGAAAAAAGCAAAGAGGGAATTGTTCGTTCTGGGGTCATTTCAATCCCGCTGCTTTTAGATTCCAAAGGGCAAATGTATCTGGAAATTTGAGCTCTGCCAACTAGCAACTGTCATAAAAGGGTCTCTTTGGACAATGTATTAGTTCTAGTTAGTTATAGTTGTGTGCTGTCAAGTCGATGCTGATTGCTTGCGACCCATCCCCCTGGCTTTGTAGGGAAGTTCAAAAATGTATTCTGCATAGCTCAGTAGAAAAAATTAAGGGAGCACAGGTAGAAGAACCACTATAAATATTCTGTTTGGGGGCAATATTTTAAAAGGATTCTCTGTGGCTAAATGGATATTTACTCATACAGAAGGGCCTTTTGAAAATTGTTCTTCCCCTCTGTGGGAAAAAGAAGTGAAGCTGGGAGCAGAACTGGGCATGTCAACAAAAATAAGCACGGGGATCTCATTTGAAAATCTACACACCTGGTTTTTTTTATTTTTTTTTCAAGTTTACCCCTCATACTTTGCATTTGCAAAGAATTCTGGGTAAGAGATCCTCTGCTGATTTTGAAAGGAAAACTCCACTGGGTTTTAAAACTGCCTTTCCCATGACCTCTATTCAGCCCACAAACCATCTCACAAACTCTCACACACTTGCACAGTTTTAATTACTTCACTGAACTCAAAAGGCCAACTATTTTTACTCCTACTTATTGCAGGAACACCTCCAGAATGTTCCTTGCTACAGCTATGCAGCTCCTATTGCACTTTATGGGAACAATCTTGCCACTTTCATGCTCTTTTTCTCTTGTAGTACAAACAGGAAACCTGGCTGAAATGTTGCTGTTGTTAAGTGTTGTCAAGTTAATGTCGACTCATGGCGACCTTGTCGATAGTTGTCCTAAACTGTATTCGGACTTCACTTGGGCGGCTAATTGATGATTGAGTGGCATCTATAGCTGCTGTTCCGAGGTATTGTATCATTTATCACATTGCTGGCTTTCCTTTGTTATGTTGTGTTGACCTTCAACCTGGCAAAGCACAACGACTTTCTCTAGTGATCTCTCTTCACATGAAAGTCAGTCTTGTCATTTGAGCTTCTAAAGAAAGCTTAGGGTTGAATTCCTCTGGTTCCAACTGATTAGTTCTTCGGGCAATCCATGATATACACAATGCAAGGCATTTACATGGTTTACAGAGCTGTAAACCGTGCAAATGCCCCTGAGTGGGATATTCAGTGGCACTAACATGGTTAGTGCTGATGAATATCCCTGAGTAACACCACTATACCCCCCGATGCTAGCCACTTAGCATCAGAGCATGTCGGGGCATTCCGGGGGTGGTACTCAGAGATAACTAGTCAATGGCGATAGTCAGTCACTGCCCGGTTATCCCTCAGTGGTGAAAGTTAGGTGCAGCAAAATTTGCCCTAACGTTTGCCGCCAAAGCTAACTGGGCAGCGACTGAATATCGCCGCTGCCCGGTTAGTTTCTGCACCATTTGCAACTGTGTGGCAGACCTGGATATTCAATGCTAATGGCCGGCTATGGTCCCAGCACTGAATATTTTATTTATTTAACTGTGCTTTGTTGTTAAGTGCCGTCGAGTTGGTGTCGACTCATGGCGACCCTCTGGATAGCTATCCTAAATTGTGTTCAGTCTTCAGCTAGGTGGCACATTGTTGACAGACTGGTACCCATAGCTGCTGTTATTGTATCGATCCATCTCATTGCTGGCCTTCCTCTTTTGCGTTGACCTTCTACCTTGCCAAGCATGATGTCTTTCTCTAATGATCTCTCTTTTCGTATGATGTGCCCAAAGTATGAAAGTTGAAATCTTGTCATCTGAGCTTCTAAAGAAAGCTTAAGTTTGATCTCCTCTAGTACTGATTGGTTTGTTCTTTGGGCAGTCCATGGTATAAACAGTATTCATTGCCAACGCCATAATTCAAAAGCATCAATTTTCTTCCTGTCTATCTTTTTCACTATCCAACTTTCACATCCATATGATGTTATTTATTTATTTATTTATTTATTTATTTAACAATTCTTATATACCGCGCTATTTGTTATCAGTGCGGTTTACATTCAACAACAAGAGCTCAGAGCAGTCAAGACTGTTTGAGTTTTACATTATAACTGGAGTTAGAACTAGGACCACACAGGGTAACTATTTACATGTTGCAATAGCTTTAAAATGATACAGTTAAAGATTAACTATTTACATGCTAATTATTGAAAATGCCAAGGCTTGAAAAAGTCAAATCTTTGTATGGAGAGAGACATCTCTGCTGTGCTTATATGCTGCTAATCTACGAATCTGAGTGGTTTACATATAACAACTTGGCCAAGGTGGTTTACATAAATCAGTATTAAATGTGTGTTTCACATGGAACTATAAACAATAAACCATTGATGTAACATGGTATAATAAAACATAATATCAACCCTATAACATATTGTAATTATTATACAGGGGAGGGGGTTGGGTGAAGGAAGAGTCAGTGTACGGGGGGAGCTGGGATGGAAAGGCTGGCCTGGTGGCTCTTAGTAAGATTGTTGGTATGCTTAATCAACAGAGAAATGTTCAAGAAATAAGAATGGTTTTAGTTTTTTCTTGAAGTCTGATATCATTTGTGGCGCGGAGACTGTCTGGTATTGCATTCCACAAGCCCTTTTAAATGTGGTGGAGCTGGTTTTCATGTTTGAAGAAGGTATGTAAAGCACGTTGAGAAATTTGTTTTTTCTGATTCTGTTATTGGATTTTTTCTGTATCAATTAATGCAGGTAAGTGAATGACAGTCAGTGGAAGAGTTTGAAGATTGTGTGGATGGATTTTATATTTGATTGATGGGGAGTCAGTGTAATTTTTTTCAGCATTGGGGTAACTGTTCTGTTCTTGAGGTGTGCTGCCGTGTTCATTGCTAGCTGAAATGGGTGAATTGTATATTTAGGTAGGCCTCGTAGAATGAGGTTGCAATAATCAAAGTGAGGGAATGTAAATGCTTGAAGAACTGCATGAAAGTCATGTGGGTCCAGGAGTGGTCTGAGGTGTTGCACCATTTTCAGCTTGTGGTAGACGGTTCTTGCAATGTTGTTTATATGAGGGGATAATATGAGATGTTGATCAAAAATGATTCCCAGGTAGTGCACTTGTACTTTGACTTGTAGTTGTGCTCCGGCAATGGTTATGTGAGTAGGTGGAGTGAAGTTGGTGTCCTTGGAGATATATAGGACTTCAATTTTCTTGAAATTTATAGTCATGTTATGTTCAGTAAGCCAATGCATTATGGAGGTGGGAGATGGTTGGGTTTGTGATATTGACTGGAGCATAAATCATGAGGTCATCTGTGTATAAGTGGTAAAGAACATTGTGTGCTTGTTGGACAGAACAGATTGAAGGAAGAGGATGAAAAACAATGAGGACAGAGTCGAGCCTTCTGGGACTCCCTATTGCTATGCGTAAGGTTCTGATGTTTCATTGCCCATTTTGACTCGGAGCTGATGATCTGATAGATAGGACATGAACCATTTTAGCATGGTGCCTCTTGGTTCGATTGTTTGCAGATGATGGATGATGAGGTTATGTGGAATGGAGTAGAAGGCTGCTTTAACACCAAGGAATATAAGGATGAAACCTTTGTTTGGTTTGTCAATGCCCTTCATGAGGTTGTCAGTTAGGGCAGTGATGATGGATTTAGCTCCATGCTGAGACCTGAATCCATATATGGGCTAATATCTAGGTTAACCCTTCAGCGGCGATGGCACTGGGCCCAATATTCTTTGCCAGTACCATAATTTAAAGTCATAACTTTTCTTCCTGTCTTTCTTCCTCACTGTCCAACGTTTGCATCCATATGAAATGATTGAAAATACCATTGCTTGGATAAGTAGACCCTTCATAACCATTCTGCCAAGAGCAATATGTCAAGTGGAAAAGATCTGTGTTTATTTTATTTTATTTATTTTTATTATTTATTTATTATTACAGGCTCTTATATACCGCTCTATTCAGCATCAGCGCGGTTTACAATATAACAACATACCATAATGAACAAACTGTTTGGTTTTACAGAGAACAAGGTCAGAGAACTTGGATAAAACATGGGAAGTCATTACTGCAACTATTTACAAGAGTATTTACAAGTATACATGACAGGATTTGTTCTTAGTTTGGGTAGTGATCAAGATTGGTTAGTTGGTTAAGTAATAATGGGGGAAGAGGTGGGATTTGAGTGCCTTTCTAAAAAGGGATAGATCAGTGATAGCACGAATTTCTGGGGGTAGAGCGTTCCAGCATTTAGGGGCATAGAATCTGAAAGCCCTGTTGGATGTCACTGATAGGCATTTTGTCGCTGCTTTAGGGATGATTAGAATATTTGTTGATATCGTTCTCCTGGATCTGTTGGGTGGAGCGGCCTGAATGAGGTCTATTAGAGAGGAGGAGGTGATGCTTTTAGTGGCCTTAAAGGTTAGTAATAATGTTTTGAACAATATTCTGCCATGTATGGGGAGCCAGTGGAGTTGCTCTAGGATGGGTGTTACATGGTCCCTTCTTGATGCTCCGTAGAGGACTCTAGCAGCGGTGTTCATGGCGAGTTGCAGAGGGTTTAATGTGGAGTGTGGGAGGCCTTGAAGAATGGCATTGGCATAGTCAAGGTGTGGTAAGGTTAAGGCTTGAAATATAGTTCTGAAGTCATCAGGATCAAGCAGGGGGCGAAGATGTCGAAGAGTCCGGATCTTGAGGTAGATTGCCCTGACTATGTTGGATATGTGTAGTTTCAGATCCATGCGTTGGTCAAAAGTGACTCCAAGGTAACGAATGGAAGGTTTTGATTGGAGCTCGGCTTCTTTCACCTTTATATGGGATGGGGGGGAGAAAAGTGGGTCCCTGGTGATGAAGAGAACCTCGGTCTTTTTATGTTGAATTCGGAGGTTCTGGGATTGCAGCCATTCGGATACTGCATCAAAACATTTAGCTAGCGGGGAAAGGTCCATGTGAACTGTGGAGAAAGGCATGTATAGGAGGATGTCATCTGCGTATATCAAGCATTCAACCTTGAAGGACTTGATGATATTGCAAACCGGTTGTATGTATATATTGAAAAAGAGTGAGGATAGGGATGATCCTTGCGGTACGCCTTGCTTTTGGTGGTAAGGTTCATACCAATACTGGCTAAAAAAAGACATGCCTTTTTACTTTATCATTTGCCCTTCTGTGAAAAATCACTGGCACAACTTTCTTTTGGCAAAATCTATTTTTATGTGACCCGGGCCTCCCGCGTGGCAGGCGAGAATGTGGAAATATCACTTTTTAATAGCACCCTTTTAAATGCGCTTTGCAACACCCAATCTCCTACTCCAGCCTTGCACGCTCACTTATCTATTTATTTATTTCTCCATGGACAGGCAGGATAATATCCTCATATATGGGTAATGTCACTAAAGGGGTCATGCATGGAAACCAGTTCCCAGCAATTTCTGGAAGCTTTGGAATGGCTGCATGCACCTGCAGGGAGCGAGGTGGTAGAAGCAAAAAAGCAAATGTATTGAGGTGAACACGAAAAACAAACAATAAATTTGCTTTCTGCTTCTACCACCTCGTTCCAGTCTGGTTCTCTTGCTATTTGCGGGGGTGTGTTCCTTTGCTTTGGACTGCGTGCACCTGCAAGCCTGTTCCTGCCTGCTGCTGCCGTGCTAAATCTACTCAGTCTTTTTGGTTTTGTGGAACTCAACAGATGTCTTGTCTGCAGTCTTCAAGACTTTCCATACCAATACCTTGGTATCTTCATTGTAGCTTTTATGTTTATTCTTAATCTTTCTCTTTCCATCTCTCCCTACACAATTCCCTTTCTGCCTGGCAGTTTTTTCCTTAGGTAGGTTTTTCAGCCACGTCCAAGTTTTCTTTCTTTTTGTTTGTTAATGCTGTTATAAGCTGCATTTAGTTCTCAGGTGCCCTAATCAAGTAATTTTTGTCAATATTAAGTTGTTTGATTTTGCTATGACTATTTTTCCAGATAATATGTCCCAATAACTTCCCAGCGGGTTTAAAAGGTGCACCTGGTACAACAAGACCATATCTACTATGGACACTCATAATTTCTACCCGATGCCAACCACTGCTCAATCTTTTGAAACATCACTAGCAAGGAGATTGAAAACATTCTAGCAATGATTAACACCTCCACCTCACCATTGGACTTATGCCCAGCAAACTGGATAAAAGCTTCAAAGAATGAACTTAGCCCATTCCTTATCAAACTAACCAATGCAGCTCTATAACAAGGCATAATGCCAAACTGTCTCAAGCTCTCTTCCATATGCCTCACGTTGAAGAAACCAAACCTTGACCCGGCAGACCCTACAGCTTGGCAACCCATTGCTAGTCTCCCTTCCTAGCAAAAATCATCGAGAAAACTGTACAACTCCAGATTCAAGACCCATCGGAGCTGCTTACTTGACCCACAACAACATGGCTTCCACCCACTGCATGGGGTTGAAGCTCTAATGACATCACTTATCAACACTCTAACCCAAGGAATACAAGACCGCTCAAAAACATACCTACTGATATTCTTAAACATCTCTGCAGCATTCGATACAGTCAACCATGGCATACTCCTCCAGCGACTGCAATCATATGACATCCAAAAACTGTCTTCAAATGGTTTCAATTCTACCTCACGATTCGACACTAACAGATAAAAATAAGCACGACCACATTCAACAAATGCAAACAATCTCAAAAGGTACCTCAAGGCTCCATACCCTCTGCATCCCTTTTCAGCCTATATCTACAACCCACCTGCTCAATCATTAAAAACCACAAGATTCACTTCCACATATATGCTGATGACATCATGCTCTACTGTCCACTACTCACCAAACAACCATCTTACACACAAATCCAGAACTGCTTCAAGGAAGTATCCAATTGGCTCACAACAAACAATGTATCAATGTAGGAGGGAGGAGTAGCCTAGTGGTTGGGGCAAGGTACTTCAGGCCGGAAGGTCAGGGGTTCAAATCCCACTAGAGGACAGCAACTTTGGGCCGGAAGGACTGGGGTTTCTAGTCCCACAGGTGCTCCTTGTGGTCTTGGGCAAGCCACTTAACCCTCCATTGCCCATGTTCCCTGTAAGTATTAGTGTGTGTGTCTCATATCCCCACGTGTTAAATGTATCCCCCACTTGTGTTGTGACCGCTTTGATTGAAGGATAAGGCGGTATACAAAACTGTCTAAATAAATAAATAAATAAATAAAATAAATCAATAAACTACAAAAAAACAGAAGCTATGTTTATTACAAGGGACCCCTCATTCACCCCCCAACCTCAATCACACTAAACAACATCCAGATAAATGTTAAACCAGAACTAAAATACCTAGGAATAACTCTTGACCAACAACTCTCTTAAAACTCATATAACAAAAACAGCCAACACCATATACCACAAAACTAAGACTCTACAGTGACTATGTCTGCTCCTTGAATCAGAAGACTTTTGCTCAGCACTCCAAGCCCTTACTGTCCCTCATGCTGACTACTGCAACAATATATACCAGGGACTACCACAGGCTACCTTCCTCCCCCTCCAGTCTGCATTCCACACAGCTGCATGCATGATACAGAATGCTGCCAAATTTGACCACATTACCTCTATCCTTAAGCAGAATCACTGACTGCTTCTCACAAGCAGAATTAGATATAAGACCTTGCTACTAACACACAAGGCACTACGCTCACACCCTCCCACTGTCCTACAATCCCTCCTTCAGAAATTCACCTCAAACAGACCACAGAGATCTACAACAGCCAACAAGCAAAAAATACCACAATCAAAACCAAAATTCAGTCAACACACCTGCCAAACACCTTTACCTGACACATTAAGGAGCATCACTGACCTTCCCTCTTTCCGCAAACATTTTAAAACACACTTATTCACTGATCACTATGGACCCACCACTTAATCTACCCACCAACATGGCAAAACATGCCAGCCACACATATAATAGAACTCACAACTGTAAATAGTTAAAGAACATACTGATAGATATAACTATTGCAATTGTACATAGTTCGATAGTTTAAAATAGTTGGTTAACATATATGTAAATCTATTTTGATTGCTTACTACAATGTTATCCTGTTCTATGTACCTGAGTTAAATAGCTGTTCCATATAAAAAATGTTTTGTGCATGTCCCCCGCTTTCTTTACTTTTTTCAGGTTCTGCCGCTTCCCATCGCGCGGGCCACTTTGGCGACCTGGCAGCAGTTGCTTATGAAATTTATTTGGCATTATCGTCGCCCACGCTTGGCGCGACAGGTTCTGTATGCCCGTACGCGCTCTGGAGGTATGGGCATGCCCAATTTATATTGGTACTATGCGGCGGCGCAATGTCGGGCGAGGGTGGAGTGGATGATTGCTGATAGCACTAAGCGATGGGTGCAACTGGAAATGAACTTGGCGGGGGGAGCCGGCTTGGGAGACTGGCTGTGGCTTGGTCCAAAACTCCGCTGTGGTAAGCGCACTAGCAATCCCTATATTCTTCACACCCTCCGTTGTTGGGACCGGCACTTTCGATCTCGTGACATGGACTTAACCCCTTTAGCTCCTATAGTAGATAATGCTTCTTTCCCGCCGGGGTTAAGTGATGCAGTTTTTCGGCAGTGGGGACACGATGGCCTAAGTCGGGTCGGACAGCTTTTTGATGATGGTCAACTACAACCCTTTCGTGCGTTACAAGATGAATTTGACATTCCGGCCAGGCAGCATTATCAATATATGCAAGTGACACACTGGGTTGGATCTAAGCTTGTTCGGCCCCACATTGCATGGGCCCTGACCGATTTGGAACGTTACTGTGAGGGGTGCACTACCACTAAGGGACTCGTGGTGACCCTGTATGCTCACTTGCAGGGCTCTCAATCGTGTTCTACCAGACACAGGGAACTTTGGAACTCCGACTTGAACCTCTCCTATACTGAGCAGCAGTGGGAAAGGGCGGAAACTCACGTGTGGAAAAGTGCAGTAGCGATTAATGCCCGTGAAACCAATTATAAAATATTGTACCATTGGTACATGACTCCGGTGCGGATTGCACGCATATATCCTGGGGCGGTGGACCTCTGCTGGCGTAATTGTGGGCATAGGGGTACCCTAGGGCACATTTGGTGGGACTGCCCCCGCATACGCGCCTATTGGAGGGGTATAGAATTTCAGATGCAATTGCTTTTGGGAGTGAGTGTCCCTTGGGATCCGGGGATTTTCCTATTTGGGGCTGCGGTGCCGGGTGCACAAGCTCTACAGCTTGCTTTACTTCGCCATGGCCTGAATGCAGCTAGGTTATCCCTTGCAGCAGCCTGGAAGTGTGCCTTGGCCCCCTCCTTTCAGACTTGGCTGGAACGGATGTGGGATATGTACACCATGGAACGAGGGGTAGCGATCAGTAGGATGCGCCTGGCGCGCTTTGAGTTGGTGTGGGCACCCTTTGTCTCTCGTTACGGTGCGTGACTGTGCTGGATAAGAGGGGGGGAACATGCATACTTTAAAGGGAGCTCGCCCCTTGAGTGTATCTGTTGCTCATCACCTTCCCGTACTTGAACGTTAGCAAGCCATAGAGGGGGGGACTGGGAGGTTGGGTGGGAGGGGGGTCCTGGGCTAGGGAGGTTTCGGGGGGGGGGGAAGGGAGGTTGGGGGGTTACTGTTCTCTGTTTCCCTATTCTAAAACTGCAAAAATGAAGGCATATTGTTGAATGCCGTTGTGATCTGGTGTTATGTTATTACCGTTGCTTCTTCTTTGAAGATCTTTGTGGTCTATGATTTTATGTATTCTTTGGAAGCCTTTCAATAAAAAAAAAAAAATGTTTTGTGCAATGTAAATCGCTTTGACCTGGTGAAAAGCAGTATATAAGCACAGTTAAATAAATAAATAAAAATAATAAAATAAATAAATAAATAAATAGAAAGGTGCACCTGGTACAACAAGACCATGTCTACTATGGACACTCATAATTGGGATTGGAAATTGGTGGCATCAGTCCCCATGACCCAAGGAGCTACACCAGATGCTGGGACCGCATCGACATTGAGGAGAAATCAGACAGGCACTGGAAGTCAAGCATCAATAGAAATAATTAGGAGCGGATATGACAGAAATTGTTGTAACATCTCTATTTTTTGTTTGATAGGAGGTTCTTTTTACAGATTTTTGTCATTCAACGAGGGCTACAACTGCTCCTTCTATAGCCACATTATATATGGCTGATAAAATTCATTATCCTTCTGACTGGCTCATCCACATTAAGTTTTGGCAGAGGTTTCTTGATGACATTTTTTTCCTGTGGATGGCATCTTTAGAGTTGTTACATCAATTTCTGTCATGGTTGAATAGTATTAAACCTAATATAAAATTCACGGTTCACATCCATGACAAAACTATTGATTTTTTGGATATTACAATTTATAAAGACTCTGGTACATTACTGATGGCGTTGTTTAGAAAGCCTGTTTAGCGTAATAGTCTTTTAAGGTTTCATAGTCATCATCCGGGACCCCTACGCAAAGGTCTCCCTTTTGGACAATTTTTGAGACTCCACCGCATTTGTTCTACAGAGGAGGATTTTCAACGACAAGCCCACCATTTATGGGATCTTTTGCTAGCAAGAAATTATCCTAGGCATATTATTAAACAGGCTTATACTTGAATGCAGTTTGTTCATCGCGAGAGGTTGCTTCCGGATGAAGCACCCTCTGGTTCTCATTGTGCTGATGAGTTGGTAGTTGGTATTTTACCATTTATGCAACACACCTCCAGTATTGTTGACCTGTTACAAAAATATTGGCCCATTTTGCATCTTCATTCTTGCTTTAGGAAGCCTCTCACCATAGCATACACCCGGGGGGGAGAGGGGGGGGCAAATTTACATGACTGTTTGGTCAAATCTGCATTGCCTGCTGGCCGACTTGAAACATCATCAGGAATCACCCCAGGACATTTTGCATGTGGCGCTTGTTCATATTGTCACACTACTTTAGAAGGTGATACCTGGGATGACCCGTCCATAGGTCGGGTCTAAAAATCTGTATGTTGGAGTTGCTGCACATCCAGTTATATGGTGTACATTTTGCGATATCCTTGTAATTTATTATATATAGGATGCACCACCTGCTTTTTAAAATTGCTGCTGGGTGAGCATGCCTCCTGCATTCGTACACAATCTGCTCCCATGGTGGACCACTGTATGTCGCGGGGTCACACTTTTTATGGTGGAAGGTTATTGAATATGCTCTAGGGATCCTCATGGAGGTGACCACCCATTTAGACTACAATGGCTAGAACAGCGTTGGTTTTCAATTTAAATACAGTGAGCCCTGGTGGTTTGAATATGAAGAATGATTGGTTGAGTCTGATCTAATTTTTAGCCAACTGGCGCAGGGCTTCTCCAGTGATGTGGGAAATTCCTTTTGCTATGATTGGTGGTTCTATATGCTGATGCCATTTTTGGGCAGCCAATAGAAAATTCAGAAGACATTCAAAAATCAGTTTCATAGCAGTTAAGTGATTCCTTTGGCATGTTTATGTGATTCTGGATAAGAAATTACGATTGACGCCCTGCTGCACTTGAAACATCCGTGAGTGGGCTCAAAACATGCATATTGTGGTATGGGGTTCTCCAACGATCTGCCTCTTGTGAAGCAGCACCATTGATGGGTGGTTTTCTTGGCAGATAAGTTTAAGTACTGTTTTTGATTTCAGAATCAAAGTGAGAAAAATAGACAAAATGGTCATTCGAGAGGGTGAACGAGAAGGTCCCTTTCCTGATTGTTGGTACAACATATAAAAATATTCTGAGTGTTTCTGCATATTTTTGGTGATGTTATTATTGTTGGATACTTAGGTGATCTCTTTCCTTTTTTTTTTTTTGTGGATTATACCATGTTTCAGCAAGAATAATGTGGACATTTCCGGGACACACTTAATACATACATGGACCTTTCCTGAATACACTTTCTTCATCTCTGCGGCCGACCATGCCACCATGCCACCCTCTCCCACCCATGTTCTGAGAACCCCGTGCTAGCGCTGTGGACGTGTATGTCAGCAGTGTTTCTGAATATGGTCTGGGATGTTTTCGGCACTTCAGTATCCCTACAGCACATTATTCCATTATTCGTGTTCTGGAATGACCTCCATAGCGTCCTACCAGCTCTTTATGAGCATGCACTGGCAGAATAACTCCTGTCCCTAGTGAACAAAGGGAAGGAGTGTGGAAAATAGTCAGGTCAATTCATATTTTCGATATGGCATTGTGCTCCTCCTCCATGAGCATTTGTGCCTGTAGACTCTCATGGCCTGATATTTTAGGCCTGCAGTATGAGAGGTTTGCTGACATGTCATGCCATGGAGAGAATCTCTTCAGGGATAAGGTGCAGGTGGCTGCTATGCTCATTAACCAGCACAGTGACATGCTTAAGACCCTCTCCAGTCCCATTTCCAACCTGGTCTCATCATCTTCTAGAAGGTTACACATCAGGGGACACTGGAGGACCTCATAAGCATAGATGTCCTCCAGCCTCCTGCTTAGCTCTGCCCAAACAGGCTTCTTGCTCTCAAATCCATCAGCAGAGAGCTCAGAAGACCCAACCAGCTTCCCAGCCAGAAACATTGGATGGGATTTTGGCTGTCTCCTAGAGACAGGGCTGGTGCTACCATTAGGAGAACTAGGCAGTTGCCTAGAGCACTGGCCCTCTGAGGGTGCCATTGCCAAAACTGATGCCCCTCTCAGGACCTGCAGTGGTGGCAATGACTGTAAAAAGCCCCACAGTGCTTAACTTTAAACTTTGGTGCCACAGGGCTATTTGCTTCTGCCCCCTCCAGTGCCCAATGCTGACTTCCTGTTTGCAAATAGGAAATCATCCTTGGGCGGCCCTGATTTCCTGTCTTCAAAAGAAGGATTGGCTATGTTTTCTGGACTTAAAGACTTCATATACCCACATTCAGATATAGCCCACTCATAGGAGATATCTGCAATTCGTCATAGGAAAACACCACTACTAGTACAGCGTACTGCCTTTTGGCCTTGGATATACTCCTTGGGTTTTATTTAATTTATTTAATTTACTTTATTTATCTTGGGAATTTTTTTCATTCAAGTTCTCTTCTAGATTGTCAACAGACTATAAACCCTGTCTCCTGACCTTGTTACTGATTGATTTACTTGCATTGATATACAGCACGTTCAGAACATCACACTAAATGGTTCACAATAAAGTAAAATAATCATAATATAAAACCCAAATCAAACAAAATATCGAAACAATACAAAAACATAACCCCAAGTCCACCACCGCCTCCAAAATCCCATCAAAAAACACCATCCAATCCACCACTATAAAACAAACAAAAAGAGATCGTTAACAACCTCATCTCTAAAATAAAAAAAAAAAATCACTAACCTGGACAGCCTGCATATAAACTTATGTCTGCAGACTATTTTCCCCACCTCTTTGATTAAAAATTAAGAGGTGGCCATGAGCTCAGAAATATCTGAGCAGGTGAGTGGCCAGATGGCATCAGGGAGCGGCCTTGGAACGGTAGCTTGCTGCTGAGTTATTGTGGCACTCTGTTGAGGCTTCCAAAGTTTGCTATGGAGAGAAGAAAGCAAAAGCAGGCCAACCTACCGTCGGTTTGTCCCAGGAACAGCCAGAGCGGCCAGCGGACTCTGACAGCATGTGGCT
Source organism: Ichthyophis bannanicus (assembly GCA_033557465.1). Taxonomy (NCBI): domain Eukaryota; kingdom Metazoa; phylum Chordata; class Amphibia; order Gymnophiona; family Ichthyophiidae; genus Ichthyophis; species Ichthyophis bannanicus. Next base: position 733,122,283 of record CM066033.1, on the reverse strand, counting down.
TCTTAGTCTCGGAGGCTGGAGAGGCGTCTTCAGTGGGACAGTGGAGCACAGTTTCAGCTGCCCTGGGCAAATCAGGAGTGCTGTGGTCTCTGGAGCAGTGTACCCCCCCCCCCCAATGAGACCCAGAAGTGGAGCCGACCCATCTGAAGTGCTTCCCCTCGGGCAGCCAACGAGTATCCTGGTAGAGGGAGGTGAAGAGGGCTTCGACGGTGTAAGGAGCTTCCTGCTAGTTACCACAGCTGTTATGAGGGTAGATGGTCTATCAACAGAGGATGTTTCTTCTGTTTCTAGAAGCCTTTCAGCTGTGGGGGAGAGCAGCGTGCCAATACTGGTTTCTGGAGGGTTGGTTAAAGCTGATAAAATAATTTTGGAATTGCTGTGGGACACACTGGCAACAATGAACTCCTCTCTACAAACTATTGTGGGGTCTGTGAGTATTAGCTTTCATCATTGAAAAATTCTGTTATGGAGGTTTCACAAGTGCAGGGGCAACAAGATGGGAAGATTGGAGCCTTAGAAGAAGATCTGGCCCATCTTCGTGGACTGTGTGCTACCCAAGTTAAAGACACTACTCTGCTTGCTAGGAAGATAGAATATTTGGACAATCAAATTAGGAGAAACAATGTCAGGTTGTTAAATTTTCCTAAGTCTCCTGTTCTGTTTCCTTTAGAGATGTTGTGCAAGTATTTTCGGGAGGTGCTTCAACTATCTCCTGAGAATCTGCCCCCATTCATTAGGACACAATATTTGTCCTTGGGTGCTGGTTCAGGTGATGCTCCCTTGATCTCTGGGGACCTTACAGGATCCCTAGAAGGTTCTTTGGAGGTGGTTACTGTACGTACTACACTTCTTGTAACCCTAGCCTTGAAGTCTGACAAATTCTGTGTGCTTAGTTTCGGAATTTTAATCAGCTGATTTTGGGTTCTAATGTCTGCTTGTTTCTTGATTTGGCACGTGTAACCCAACAGAGAAGAAAGGAGTTCCTGGGTCTTCTACCCAGGGTACTCTCTCTGGGTGGGAAATTTATGTTGAGATTTCTTTCACATTGTATAATTACTTATAAAGATAAGGGTTTTCTAATTTGTTTAACCTAAACAGCTCTTAGAATTCCTGCTAGCTAGGAAGGTTATGGTTGTTACTGCTGCATCCCATATGGCTGATGCTTAAGTTTTTGCCCTGTATGGCAAGACCCCTTTTTTGTAAGGCAACCTTGGTATATTTCTCTAGTTTCTTAATTGTATTTCCTGGGGCCTCACTCCTCCATTTCGGTTTATTGTGGTCTAAAGTGCAATGAGAATGACTTAATGTGTAATTTCCTTTGGATTTTGATATCTTTGTAATTTCATTAAGATGTATGTCTTTGGATATACATTTATAAAATTCAATAAATTTAAAAAAGATCAAGAATCAGGCCTTCTTCCATTCAACAACCTTTCTATTGAGGTTTTCCCTTTGACTTGGAAACATCCTCTAATCCATCTCATCCTTGACCAAGTATCCCTCAACCCCTCAGTAGCTGAGAATTACTTCCCTTCCCTTCCCCTCTGAAGTCCTAGAAAATGTAGTTCATTCTCAGCTCTCCTTCTTTTCTGAAAAAAACAAATGTTCTGCATCCATATCAGTCCACATAGGCCACTCCACCAAAATACCCCTTACTTCAAATTCTTAACGACCTAAAATGCAGAACTGACCATCATCAAATAGCTATTATCATTTCACTTCACCTCAGCACCGCTTTCAACAGTTGATCACTCCATTTGACTTCAACAAATGGCAGACAGAGGCATCACAGGTATAGTTCTCTCCTGGTTCTCTTCATATTGCAAAACCCCATCTTTACAGTTTTCTGCCAGAACTACCACTGTAATACCTAGTCCCTCCCCTATAGCATCCCACATGGTACTATTCTTACACCTACCTTACTCAATTTGTATCTTGCCCCCTTAGCTACAACTATTCAAAGTATTGGTCTGCATGGATGCATTTTCGCCTATGATATCCAATTAATTTATTTCACTGATCCACCCTCACCTCACCTTTCTTCTCTTAACTCAGGACTAAAGACAATTGCTGTATGACTTGAGGACCATTGCATGAAATTAAATCCATCTAAGTTCAAAGCTATTATGTAGATAATTCATGCTCCCCTACTTCTCCATTCATTCACTGCCAGCCATTTCCACTATTTTATTTATTTATTTATTTTTATTTACAGTCTTTTTTATACCGCACTATTCGACATCAGTGCGGTTTACATGAAACAGAAACGTATACGGTGCAGGGGACTGTTCTGTATTTACAATAAACAGGTGCTTAAAACTTGGATAAAGTGGGGTAACTATTTACATATAGGCTTCATATCAGGTCCTATCGTAGATTAATGATGGTGTGTTGGTGTATGTGAGATGGTTGTTGGTACACCTACATCTAGGTAGTGTTTGAGGAAGAGGTGGTGTTTTAAAGCCGTCTTGAATTGTATTAGGTCAGGGATTGTCTGGATGTCAGGTGGTAGGGCATTCCAGCATCTGGGTGCACAGAATCTAAATGCCCTGTTTACTGTTGCCTGGGTGCATTGAGTTACTGTGTTAGGGATTAACAGTGTGTTTATTGCTGCATATCTTCTGACCCTGTTGGGGAGAGTCATGTGGGTGAGCTCTGTGAGTGAGGCGGAGGAGAGCCCGTTGATGGCCTTGAAGGTCAGCAGTAGGGTCTTGAAGGTGAGTCTGCTGTGGATAGGGAGCCAATGGAGCTGTTTCAAGATGGGTGTCACATGGTCACGCCTGGAGGCACCATGTAGCACTCTGGCTGCAGTATTCATTGCTAGCTGGAGTAGACACAGCGTGGCTCATGAAAGCCCTTGTAGGATCGCATTGGCGTAATCGAAATGTGGGATGATCAGCGCTTGATAGATTGTCTGGACGTCGTCTGGTTCTAGCAAGGAGCGTAAGTGTCTGAGAGTCCGGATCTTATGATAGACTGCTTTTACCATGTTGCTAATGTGCGCTTTCATGTCTAAGCGTTGGTCAAAGGTGACCCCAAGGTATCGGATTGTGGACTTGGTTTGTAGCTCCGCTTCCTTGACTTTTAGGCAGGCTGGAGGGATGAATTCTTGGTTCTTCGTGAGAAACAGAACTTCTGTTTTCGTGTGCTGTATTCGGAGGTTTGGATCTGGAGCCAGTTGGCCACTGCGTCGAAGCAGTCTGTCAGTGGGGAAAAGTCTGGATGGTCGGTTAAGAAAGGCATGTAGAGTAGTACATTGTCGGCATATATCAGGCAGTTAACCATGAAAGATTGGATGAGGTTACAGATTAGCTGCATGTAAAGGTTGAACATCAGGGCAGAGAGGGAGGAACCCTGTGGGATCCCTGCTTCTGGTGGAAGGGTTCCGATGTTGAGGTTTCTGAGCGTACGTGCTGCCATCTGTCGGACAGGTATGATTTGCACCAGTTTGGTGCTGTGTCACAGATACCCTTCTCTTCAAGCCTCTTGAAGAGGATCTCATGGCTTACCGAGTCGAATGCAGTGGCTATATCCAAGAAGACGAGGACAAACCCTTGGCGGGCGTTATCGATTCCGGTAATTATGTTGCTGAAGAGGGTAGTGAGTAGGGTTTCCACACCATGGGATTCCCTGAATCCATGTTGGCAGGGATCCAGCGGGGTGGTGTCGTCAATGTGGCATTGCATCTGGCGTTGGGCTTCTTTTTCAATTATTTTGGCTAGTAGTGGTATGCTCGATATAGGTCTGTACGAGTCAACCTTCTGAGGGTCGAGCTTGTTATTTTTCAGCAATGGCCTGATGGATGTGTGTTTGAGGCTTTGGAGGAATGAGCCAGTTGCGAAAGACAGGTCCATGAGTCTGGCTATGAACGGGCTGAATTCGCTACGTAGCTCTTTTATCCAGAAGGCAGGACAGGGGTCCGTCTGTGCCGTGGAGGTGTTGATCGAGGCGATTGTGTCTTCGATGTGCTTCTTGGACGGGGTGGAGAAGGTGGTCAGTTGTGTTGTGTATGTTGGTTCTTGGGCAGTGGTGGGCAATGAGGACTTGTTGGTCTGGCATAGCTTTGATTGCAGGAAATCTGCAAATTCTTGAGGGTGAATCATACTTGATTGTTCCGGTCCCAGTTCTTTTGTTAGGTTCTTGACAAGATTGAATAAGTCATGTGGTTTGCTTAGTGAGCGTTTCAGAGTATCGGTGTGGAATTGTCTTGTTTTCCCTGTGATTGCCTCACGGTGTTTTGCCAGGTGACTATTATATGCTTTCTGGTCTGCTGAGGAGCGTGAACGCCGCCAGCATCTTTTGAGCTTCCTTAGGCAGAGGAGAGATGTTCTTAACTCAGTTGAGTACCAGGATGCAGTGGCTCGTTTCCTTGGAGGCTTATTTGATGGAGGGCATTGTGCAATGGTACTGAGGCTGTTATTCCAGCTGGAGATCAGCTTGTTGAGGTTAGGTGTTGTCAGGGCAAGGAGTGAGCGGGATTGGGTAAGGATAGTTTCCTTGTCAAAAGGTCGGAAAGTCCGTGATGGTGTCCTGGTGGTGCTACTCGGGCTTCTGGAATACTTCTGGTGGTGGCCCAATACTGGTATCTGGAAGTTGATTAGCTTGTGATCGGACCAAGGACGGCGAAGGGACGTGGGCATTTTCAAAGGCTGTTTGTGGGGCAAATATCATGTCCAATATGTTTCCTTTTACGTGAGTGGGTTCATTGATTAATTGCTGGAAACCTAGTTCCTTGAGGGCTTCGAGGAAGGCTACGGCTTGTGTGTCCTGCAGGGTTGGTAGATTGAAGTCCCCTAGTAGCCAGGTTGGGGTGCGAGGGTCCAAGGCGTTGCAGGCAAGGTCGATTATCATTGAAAGGTCTTCAGGGGAGGTTGATGGTGCTCTGTACATTAGGTTGATGGAGCAGTATTTGTTGGCTATGGTAACTGTATCGAGATTCATTGTGCTGGATGCGTTGATGAGGCAGAATTGGAGGTCAGTTTTGGAGAGGATGAGTACTCCTCCACCCCTTTTGCTGTCTCTATGGCAGCTGAGTGTTGAGAAGTTGGTGGGTAAAAGGTGGTTGAGGAGGACTGTGTCGTCACTGGATAGCCATGTCTCTGTGATCAGGAGTATGTCGAGGTCATAGAGGGGTATCAGGTCAGAGATCACCGGCCATTTCCTGCGGATTGAGCGTGCATTTATGAGGGCACATTTTAGGTGTTGGGGCTGTGGGCTTTCCTTCGGCTTGGCTTTTTTAGTGTGTTGGAGTGCAATGTGTAGTAGGTGCTGGTGGGGCGTATGGGTGACTTCCATTGACCTGTGATGAGAGGCACTGGACCATCTCCTCTTGTGTCTTTGTAGTATTGGTATGTGGTTGTGGGTAGGTGTTAGGGCCAATGTGTTACTGAGCCATCCAAGAAGGAGGTGGCAGCTGACTATGGCAGTGAGGGATGGGGCCATTGTGGTATCTGTCCTGTTGTGCGTGGTCAAGGGACTCTTCTGGGTTGGCCGGAGGGTAGACGGAGGCGCTGCTCTCTTACAGGCTGTTATGCGAGTATTTAGTTATCCTAAGTAATAGCCTCTAGTATCCCAGATGGTAACACCAGTGTGCTGCTCCTTAAAGCACCATAACCTTACAGGCAGACAACAGTATTATAGCAGGCACAGTATCCTTACATGCAGACAACAGTATTATAGCAGGCACAGTATCTTATACTATATGACTGTATAACAATCTTGTGCTGTAAAATTGACACTTCTTTAACTTTCAGTATGCGGTTCTCCTAGGACAGCAGGATAAGTCAGCCACACCTGGTGACGTCATCCGACGGCGTCGAGACGGAAGTACTCTCCATAGCTCAGAAGGGCTTTTCGCCCTTCTGAGCATGGGCCAACTGGCCCCACCCCCTGCCCGCCCCTAGCTAGCCAGTTTCTGTTCTTCCGCCTTGCCACCAAGTCGGATTTTTCTACTCTCCAAACGATATCTACCTATATGCTTTTAAAATGTATCTAACTCTGTGTTTTCGGATGTTTTTCCTTCTTTCTTTCAGATCCTGAACAAAGGCAACTCTCTCAGCAAAGAGCTAGGCTGGGAGCACGTCTCCCTATGGACATGTGCTCAGTGTTCCTCTGCCTTTGCATGTGCCGGGCACTGACTTCTCCGAGCTGACCTCCAGAGAAGCGAAGAACTCCAAGAGAAATGGGGCTGGAAGAGGAAGCTCCCAGTCGGCAGTAGCCCGCGTGGCAGCCCAGGATGTGCCTAATAAGGCCTCCATCCCCAGCTAGCCAGCCTCTTACCTCTCTCTGCTCCTATGGCAGAAGCGAAGGATCCCAGTCGTCTCCAACGGCAGAAGCGAAGGATCCCAGAGAATAGACTCGGAGAAGGATCCCAGAGAATGGGCTTGAGGAGGAAGCCCTTGCGGCAGCCTGGGACGTGCCGAAGAAGGCCTCCATCCCCGGCCAGCCGCCTTCTGCTCCGCTGCCACTCAATGGCAGAAGCGAAGGATCCCAGAGGATGGACTTGGAGATGGATCCTAGAGAATGGGCTTAAAGAGGAAGCCCTTGCAGCAGCCCGGGACGTGCCGAAGGTGGCCTCCGTCCCCGGCCAGCCTTCTTCTACTCCGCTGCCACTCTTGTACCCCTCCTCACATATGGAGACCATGGGGGCGGCCATCTTGTTCAGCCGGGCTATCCTTAATCCAGAGATGAGGTCAGCAATCCTAACTCTGCCCCACGGCACCATTGGCTAGCGGAACCCCGCCCCTCGGCGCCATTGGCTGAGCTGAGCTTAACTCCGCCCCTCAGCACCACTGCCGAGCCGGGCCTAACTCCTCCCTGCTGCGCCATTGGCCGATACCAATCTTAGCCACTGCGCTATTGGTTGCAGCTCTCCTCGGCAGCCGGCTCCTTGACTGAAACTTAACTGTCCTGCTCCCGCTGCGATGCCGACACCAGGCTGACAAACCATCTGCCGAGAAGGATCCCCTCCTCCTCCTGGTGGTACTGGGAACCGAAGGATGCTCGCAACTGAGGCCACAGAGCCGTTGAGGGCTTCTCTCCAAGCCCGAAGGCTGCTCACTCTCCTTCACCAGACCGGAGTTTGGCAATATAGACGCACATGTCTTTACTTCAAGCTCAGCGCCGAGATCTCTTCACAGCGCCGATCCTGGGCTCCATGGCACCCCCACCAAGATGACAGCCGGCAGTAGTGAGATCCAGCATCAGAGTGCTCCCTTCCTTCCCCAGCACCACCAGTGGCTCACTGTCACACTGCTGACCGCCTCTAGACCTCACCTTGGCTTATCTGCCATAGGGAGACAACGCCATCCAGCTCCGGAATCCCTGGGCAAGCCCGCCTTCGTCAGCACAATCCGGAAGGCCCGGCCACAACGGATAGCGGCAATGCTACTGCTTAAAAGACACCTGCTGCCCATGGTGACCTGAGCAGCAGCAAGGGAGAAGGGAACCCTCATGGGGCAGGCACACTGCAGGTCATACTACATCTCTGTGGCTTCACAACGCTCCTGCTGTGTTTCTTGAATGCACCTCACAACGCTCCTGTAGCCACAATAGGGTGCAGCGCACACAGTCTCGGTGTTCTGGGTCAGATTCAAGTTTCAGTATGACACCAGCAGGCCATGCCCTACAGATTCAAGTCTCAGTATGACACCAGTAGGCCATGCCCTACATTGGCTGTGGCACCACACACCCCAAGCAAATCACAACATTCAGTCATAAAGGGGGGTGCTCTTACCGCAAGTCCCTGTGCTGAACAAGAGGGTGCGCGTACCACAAGTTCTGTCCTGAACAAGGGGCCGCTCTTACCGCAAGTCCCTGTTCTGAACTGTGACATTAATATACAATATCTCTACAAGCGAGGCTGCAGACAAGGTCAAACCTAACTCGGGCAGCCCCTCCATCAGCCAACAGCAAGTCATTGTTACCATCACATCTACCTCGTCACTTTGACTAGGCGAGGCAGGAACATGGCGTGGACGAGGCAGGAAAGAAGCGAGGCTTGCACCCAACAAGTAGCATCACGGAAGGCAGGGTTGGCTGCCCCCCCCCATGACACACTGTCCTATAATGCCAAGGGCACAAAGCAACCATACTAGCACTAGGGAAGTGCCCCATAAAGCAACCACCTGAGGATCCACCACCTGAGTATCCTACATGTTCACAGCTGCACAGCCGGCTCTACAGCACACATCAATAGTTCTCCAGTGCTTCCCTCAGGTGACACATTCACTTGCCTCCAAGGAATGACTCAAGGGCTCTTCACCCAGTCACATGCTTGGACCTCCACCCACTCACACAAAGTAGACCGCAGAAGGCTTCACTCCTGTAGCAAAATTGCACAGGTCTACCAAGAAACCTGGGTGAATGGCACCCCTGGTAGCCTCTAAAGAACAGTCTACTTGGCAGTCCAGGATGAGACGCACCAAAAAGGAAGCCCTGACACCACCACCGGCAACACACTCCACCACCGGTAGCACTCACAGCAGTGTGGCGCCATATCTACAGTTAATGTGTCCTCGAACAGAAGGCCACAGTTTCAGACCCCAGCTGTGGACCCTACAGTGCAGGTCCCCACTCAGCCAAAGAGATTAAGATCCCCAAAACCAGTCATGAGGAAGGATGCAATTCTCAATGAGAGTGTGAAGTATGACATTCACAAGGGGCTACCACATGGTACTGTTCCCACGGGATCCTTGGAGAATCCTGCATCGGAGGTGTCGCCTAATGGCCAGGGCGCTGTCCATAAGTGAGGAACATAGGTGTGCTCTCTGCCACAGTTCACATGAGTCTCTGTGCACTCCCCGTACCTCAAAAGCCTTATGGGACATGCGGGAAAGATATTGGTCCCCTCCTTTGGATGAGCTTGCCACTGCCCACCTCTGCCTTGTCATCTGTGTTGCCCTATGCCGTGACCCAGCAAACCATACCTGCCTCTAGAGCCTTTATCACCTCTAGATACAGGCAATTTTCCTCACAATGGGGAAAACGCCATTATCATCATCTCCATGAGGTGGGTCTTCCTATTCCCCCTGCAGGGAGCATCCTGTCATTCTCCCCTCCCTACAGAGAGCACCCTGCCCCAATGAACTCTCTGCAGTGCTAAATCTCGCATCACGGGGTGCATGAAGGCAAGGGGACAGGCTCATGGCCAACCTTGGATCTCCAGTCCGGATCTCCCTTCATCAACTCAGGAGCAGCACTCTGGCTCAGCATGAGCAAAGGCTGGTGTATATGGCCAGCAGATCACAGGTCTAAGACCTGACTGAGGACCGTCTCAGAGAATTACAGCATACACAAAGGCTGGCGTATCTGACCAGTGGTCACAGGTCTGAGACCTACCATATCGTGAATTACAACACATCTGAAATAGCGGGCCATGACATAGTGATCCGAAGTAGATCTACAGGAAAGTTTTCACTTAGATGCCCCGGAAAGCTTCAGGGCCAGTGCAACTGTATGCCCGGGACATACACTGACCAGTGCACAAGCCTGCCGGCCCAGTCACAGTGGACTACACCCCTAGGGACTCCACATGCATCTCCATCTGCCCGGTTACAAGCAAAATCTCAAACCATTCCAGGGGCACGCAAACGATGCATGCATCTGCCGAAGAGGCTCAAGCCATTCCAGGGGCGCGCAATGATGCACGCATCCCTATAGGTCCTCCCTGTGGCCTGCGCATGTAGCATGCACCTGCAAGGCCTCCAAGACCTTGCACATCACATCATCCAGACGCACCGTCTGAGAACGTCAGCGGTACTTGTGCACCTCTCGCGGCAACCGTATCAAGAAGTCTAAGATCGGGAGTCCTTGTCGACCAGGCAGACCCAACAATTGGACTGCCACCTCCGCATGCCGTCCAGTCCCGGACTGACCTATGGATACTGCGGGCTTAAGGATCAACCGCATACCACTCTTGTAGCACAGCCAGCGCTGCCTTGCTATCCGGCATGCAGCAATCACAGCCTTGCTATCACCACACTGATAACGTAGACCGTAGAGGGTCAGATTCTGTTTTCCCATAGTGACCACTCTAGGCATGTGCTTTGGGCAAGCAGCGATTTCCTCTGGTAACCAGCTCCAGAGTGGACTGCAAAAAAAACCCCCAAAAAAACCCCCCACAGGATAAACCTTGGTTTATTAGTGGTGTATTAACGCTCCGTTTGCACCACTCTCAGGACCCTCTGGGGCACAATATTGATGGCATTGTTCCTTCATTGCTATGACTCCTGCACGGCTCTGCCTGCATCTCTATCACCGCGCAGGTGTACCTCGCTCTACACCCTCTGCCTACATCTCTATTACCACGCAGGTGTGCCTTACTCTACACCCCCAACAAGCCGTCGTACAGTGCCTGGGACTGGCACTCTGCACATGCGTATATCTTGTCACAATATGCCGTGCCATGAAGGAGTGGGACTGGCACTCTGCACATGCATACATCGCCACTGCAGGCCTACACGTTCTTGTCACAATATGCCGCGCCATGAAGGAGCAGGACTGGCACTCTGCACATGTGTGCATCGCCACTGCAGGCCTACATGTTCTTGTCACAACATGCCGCGCCACAAGGCCGCAGGCCGACCATGAAGGAGTGTCTCGGCCATATGCCACGCCGCAGGGGCGCAGGCTGGCCAGGAAGAAATGCCTCAGTCTTTCGGCCTCCCCCATCCACCACAGCACATGGCAGCTTGGGAGGCACCAGGTGTGGCTGACTCATCCTGCTTGTCCTAGGAGATAACTGAGTTACTTACCTGTAACAGGAGTTCTCTGGGGACAGCAGGATAAGTCAGCCACACATACCCGCCCACCTCCCCTGGGAAGGGGTCGGCCTCCATCTAGGGGCCTGCCTCCTAGCGGCGAAAGGCTCAGCTAGGGACGTACTGGCTAGCTAGGGGCGGGCAGGGGGGTGGGGCCAGTTGGCCCATGCTCAGAAGGGCGAAAAGCCCTTCTGAGCTATGGAGAGTACTTCCGTCTCGGCGCCGTCGGATGACATCACCAGGTGTGGCTGACTTATCCTGCTGTCCCCGGAGAACTCCTGTTACAGGTAAGTAACTCAGTTATCTCTGCAGTCCTCAAATTCTCATTTTTCTTTCTCAGGAAAATTCGCACTAGAAAGTCATTCCTAAATGCAAACAACCTCCAAACAATTGTTCTTGCTTTTGCACCGAACTGCATAGAATATTGCAACTCCCTTTCTTACGGACTAAATCAATCAACACTAAACGGCCTGCAGCTTCTCCAAAACTTTGTATCTAGGCCCTTAATAAATACCAGAAAATTTGGCCATATCACTCGTGCTTTAATAAATCTTCATTGTCTTCCATTGTCTTACTGAATTCAATTCAAAATCTGTCTTTTTATTCACAAAGTCCTACACATCGGTATTCCTCTTTATCTATTTGACTTAATAATCTTCTACAGTTCTCCCCGTCCAATCCGCTCCAACCGTGTTAATCAGTTAATCCTTTCAACAGCCTATGATTTTACCTTGACACCACTTCAGACACTACCTTTTCATGCTATAGTCCTCTCCTTTGGAACTCATTACCTCTTCATTTGAGGGTCATACACATTTCAAATCTGTGCTGAAAACTTACTTTATCACTCTAGCACTTGACGAACCACCTGACTTGGCCTCGGACTGAAACCTGATACAGCTTTCCCTGTCTCCTTCCCTCTTCATGCTATGGCCCCTCTTTTCTTTGTTTTCCTCCTCTTCCTCTAATGACTGCAATTTCCTTTTATTTCTCTCTCTTATGGATTTGTAATTTTTCTATTTCTGTACCTTATGGATTTGTATTTTAAACTGTTTTAAAGTACCCTCTTAGTCTGAAAGGTGGCGTGGTGTGCAAAGGGGCACATCAAGGCAATGCGATCCTTTAGACACTAAGGGAGGTTCCAGTGGTGGGGAGAGCCCTAGCAACCCAGTGTTGTAAGGGAACGGTTAATTGCAAAATCACTCCACATGTATCATACCCCTTGATCCAAAATATATAAAATTACAGCACTACCTCTGTGATAAGGAAGCTTATCATAGCTCAGGAAGGAGCTATAGAAAAGGCGAAGTGACTCTGAACAAGCAACCTGTCAGTTCTGGTAGAAATAAGAAAACAGAATTTTCCCATAAAAGACTACCAGTCCCAGAATGCACCAGGTTTCCAACAGCCATTAGAGGAGCTGAAGTGGGGAAACATGTGTTCAATCAGGAGGGCTATGAGGTAATCCCTAAGCACTCATCTCAAAGGGCAGGGCCTGATTCAGCACAGCTGCGCTGTGTTAGGGAGGAGCACTCATCAAGGCAGAATAAGGGTAGAGTTTATTCTACAGATCATCATCCTCATTATCCTGAGAATCAGCTTGAGCTTGATCATCAGTTTCATCTGAAGGATCATCAGAAGCAGAAGCCAAACCGGACGGACAGAGAAGGAAAGAAACCCTTTGGAAGAAGGAAGAGAAAAGCCTTTGAGAGGTCTAGAAGAGTCCAGAGCAGTATGTATACTGGGAGGCATTTCAAGGGCCAGCATACACCATTGGACTGGGGAAAGCCAGAGGAATGGTGCTGCAGAGCTAGGAAACTCCAGACGCTACCTGTGAGGGAGACGGCTGCACGTGGAAGGGACCCTAAGACCTGAGCCAGAAGGTATGTGAAGAGAGATCCAGTGTCCAGGGATCTGGATTGGAAGGCTGGACATAAGAACTGGACTACATACTGGCCAGGCTATATAGAGAGGAACTCTAACAGCAATGGAAGCTCAGGTATGAACACTGATCTATGCCCTAGCTATAACCTTGAAAGACAGCAGGGAAACAAGTATTCTCCTGAAAGTGCTCCATTGAGAGATTCATCTGTGCCAATCCATGATATTGAACCCATGCTTGTTGAAGAAGGGGGAATGATTGCAGATGAAGAATGTGTTTATATGGACTGCTCTCTGTCCAAACTCCTTTGGTGATTTTCTGTTATAAAGTACAGCAACCATCACAAAGAAATACAAACTTGTTCTTTAATCTACTCAGAAAAGCTCCTGAAGCAGGATTTGACCCACACAGTAGAAAGCAAGCCAGCTAAGGGGTTTCAGCTGGATAACTGCTAGCAATTGAGCCTTACCTAATTGCTTGTGAGCTAGGAGAGAATCACTTCTGAATCTATGTGGGAAGTTATCAGAAGTTAACCTGAAAAGAACAGTTTTTTTCTTTCTTTGTGACTTTTCGTTTGTTGTTTGATATATGCTAAGAAAACATTAGCTAATGCCTGATAAGTTAAAAATGTTGTTTTCTTTATTTTGTTTTTCCAAGTTTAACACTGAAAGCAAGTAACCTGATTTATGTGCTACCAAGCATATCTGTGTTGGGAGAAATAACCCCATAAATAAATATCTTATTGGCTTTACACTTGAGCACAACTAAATTATTGGCAGCAGCTGTGTCTGGTGTGAATGGACTGCATTGCCCACAATCCCTTGCAAATCATATAGATATATGCACTTGCCAAGACTGTGAAGATTCTCACCCAGGCAGCCGTCTGACAAATGGCGTAGTTTTTCGGATTGCTTTTGCACAAAGGGGATTTACTTGCTGAGGATTACAACTAAAGTTCAAGTTTAAAGCTGGAAAAAAAGATTTTCCCTCAACTGCACTTTGGAGGAGAAGTGGATGTTCCAGGAAGCTGTCCCAGGAGGAAAAGACCCTGTGCAGAGCTGGATTCATCACTAGCACAAGGTAATAAGTACCTGGGCATGTGTAGTGGTGGATGGGAGTAAGCACAGGGGTAATTAAAAAAAAAAAAGTAGAAAAAAAACCACCTGTTTGGAAGGTGGTGCACTTTGGGTTTTTTTTTCTTTGTTTCTTGCAGGGATCAAGATGGATCCGAGGGAGATGGCTAGCTGGATGGCAGCCCAGTTTAGCAGGCAACAGGAGCTAGCACAGCAGGCTCAGGACACTGCTATGAAAGCCTTAATGGACCAGCAGAGGCCAGTGCTTGATCTGGTGCAAGCCCTAGTTAAGCTGCAGAACCAAAGTGGAACAGATGCAAGACCAGCAGTAAATACTGGTACACCACATGTGGACAGTGTGGGACTCAATCAAGGGATTGGGGCATTTAGTTTTGGGAAGCTAACTCCAGATGATAATGTTGATGATTTTCTAGAGTCTTTTGAAAGAGTGGCACAAGCATTAGCATGGCCAGAGACCCAGTGGGCAGTAAGGCTGGCAGCCTCATTAACTGGAGAGGCGCCTGCAGCTTATAGAGCAATGCCAGCAGCCCAGGCTTTGAATTATAAGGATGTAAAGGCTGCTACTAGAGATCGCCTAGGGTTGTCTATTTCAGAGTATAGGCGAATGTTTAGAGCTACTACATTGAGAGTGGGTGAAACACCCCGGGCTCTGAGTCAGAGAATCAGAGGTTTAGCTGTAAAATGGTTGGAGCCTGAGCAAAAGACGGTAGAAATGTTATTAGACATTATAATGCTTGAACAATTTATGTCTGGGGTGCCTAAAGATTTGCACACTTTCCTTATACAGCAAAATTGCCAAAATCTTGGAGAGGCAACCATGCTAGCAGAGAGATTCTTGGAAGCCACGCAGGCTTGCCATAGAATGGGTGGCCCTCTGAAGATTGGTGCTGAGGCAAGATGTGCTGTATCAGAAAAGAAAATAATTAAAAATGTTTCTGAAAATGAATGTACTGTATCAAACCAGATGACACAGTGGAATAGAAAGGAATGTTTCAAGTGTGGAAAATGGGGACATTTAGAAAAGAGATGCCAGACACACACTAGCTTAATGGGTCTGGATTTAAAACAGCCCAAAGAAGGATTTCTTTTGATGGTTGATGTGCAAGGAGTTACCACAAATGCTTTGTTAGACTCTGGGGCAGACCAGAGTATGATGTCAAAAAGGCTTTGGAAGAGGATAGAGGCCCAAGAAGGATTTGTGCCTAGAACCCCTGAAAGCCAAGTTCACATCAGATGCATTCATGGTGCTGCAACATCATATCCTACCTATAGGCTAAAGGTTAAGTGCCTGGGGGAACAAGAGGAAGTCCTGTTAGCAGTGGTGCCTAGGCTACCCTTTGATTTGGTTCTAGGAAAGGACTGGCCAAGATTTAAGCAGGGGCTAGTGAAAGGGCTAGGAAAAAAGGAGGGAGAAGGATTAATAGAAATAGCTCCCGGGCCTTTCTTTGGAAGTCCTCAGTCCCTAGCTAAAAAGATGGTTAAGCTTCCAGAAGGCCAAACTATGGGTAATAAGAGGGGCCTTGTATCCACCCGCTCGCAGGCTAAGGTAGAGAGCCAGCAGAAGGAGGAGGGGGAGCAGGCAGAGTTATTAGGAGACTTACCCTCTCATGATGATTTAATAACCCCATCATCTGGTAAAGTAAGAAAGTTGAAAGCACAAAAGAGGCGTGAGAGACTTTGCAGAGCACAGGGTAGAGCTGAGATGTTAGCTGGTCAAAGTTTACCCTGGGTGCCTGCTGAGTTAGTGGCAAAGTTTCCTAACTTTCCACAAGAGCAGCGAGCTGATCAAGCTCTCACCCGAGCTTTTAAGTATGCTCAGGAGGTCAGGGAGGAATTGCCCAGATTCAGACTAGATAATGAAATATTATATCGAGAGAGTCAGGACCCCAGAAATGGGACCATACGTAAACAATTGGTGGTGCCCACAACTTTCAAAGGGCTAGTACTTAGATTAGCACATGATCATCCAGAGGGAGGTCATAAAGGGATGCAAGGAACGTTGGATCAAATACTTATGCGTTTTTACTGGCCAGGTATTTTCAAAGAAACTGCCCAGTTTTGTGCTGCATGTCCAGCGTGTCAGCGAGTTACAGCGGCTCACCCACCGGTGGTGCCATTGATCCCCATGCCAATTATCACAGACCCAATTGGTCGCATTGCCATGGATATTGTAGGCCCATTAGTCAAAACGCCCCGAGGTTTCCAATACATCCTAGTTATGGTAGATCAGGCAACAAGGTTTCCCTGGGCCATACCATTGAGGAATGTTTCTGCAAAAACAATAGCTTTAGAGCTAGTAAAATTGCTTTGTGAAGTGGGATTCCCAAGAGAGGTGTTGACTGACCGAGCGTCCAATTTTGTATCCAAATATTTGGCCCAGGTCTGGGATGCCTTTGGCATTCATCACGTGAAAACCTCAGCCTACCATCCACAATCAAACGGTTTGGTGGAGAGATTCAATCAAACTCTCAAACAAATGTTGAGAAGGGGGTTAGCAGGAGAGGTAAAAGAATGGGATATGTTATTGCCCTTTGCCTTATATGCCTGCAGGGAAAGAATTCAGGTGTCCCTAGGTGTAACTCCATATGAATTGATGTATGGTAGGGCTCCACGGGGTTTGTTAGATATTTTGAGGGAACAATGGATTGATCCTGAACCAGGAAGTCAGGAGGTGCCACAGTTTCTACATGACCTGAGGGCACGTTTAAAAAGGACCTCGCAGGTTGCTGAGAGGAACCTGCAGGACAGTCAAGTGCGCCAGAAAGGGTGGTATGATAGGAAGGCCAAAAGCCGCCAATTAAGCATTGGTGAAAAGGTTTTGGTTCAAGTAGCAGGAACTGCCCCAAAATTTGAAGTACAGTGGAAAGGGCCATGGAAGGTTGTTAAACAAGTGAGCCCAGTGTCTTATATGGTAGAAAATGCAAGAGGGCGTAGGCAGACCTACCATATTAATGTACTTAAGTCTTGGAAGGAGAGGCCTGTAAATAATAATGACTCTGAAGCCAGTCAGGAAGTAAGTGAGCTTCAAAAAGAGAACACTCTCGTAGATATTACGGACTGTAGGAAAGAAGTTTCACCAGTTAAACCAGTCCGTAATAACTTAAGCAAGGGGGTATGTGATAAGGAAGCTTATCATAGCTCAGGAAGGAGCTATAGAAAATAGGAGCTATAGAAGTGACTCTGAACAAGCAACCTGTCAGTTCTGGTAGAAATAAGAAAACAGAATTTTCCCATAAAAGACTACCAGTCCCAGAATGCACCAGGTTTCCAACAGCCATTAGAGGAGCTGAAGTGGGGAAACGTGTGTTCAATCAGGAGGGCTATGAGGTAATCCCTAAACACTCATCTCAAAGGGCAGGGCCTGATTCAGCACAGCTGCGCTGTGTTAGGGAGGAGCACTCATCAAGGCAGAATAAGGGTAGAGTTTATTCTACAGATCATCATCCTCATTATCCTGAGAATCAGCTTGAGCTTGATCATCAGTTTCATCTGAAGGATCATCAGAAGCAGAAGCCAAACCGGACGGACAGAGAAGGAAAGAAACCCTTTGGAAGAAGGAAGAGAAAAGCCTTTGAGAGGTCTAGAAGAGTCCAGAGCAGTACGTATACTGGGAGGCATTTCAAGGGCCAGCATACACCATTGGACTGTGGAAAGCCAGAGGAATGGTGCTGCAGAGCTAGGAAACTCCAGACGCTACCTGTGAGGGAGACGGCTGCACGTGGAAGGGACCCTAAGACCTGTGCCAGAAGGTATGTGAAGAGAGATCCAGTGTCCAGGGATCTGGATTGGAAGGCTGGACATAAGAACTGGACTACATACTGGCCAGGCTATATAGAGAGGAACTCTAACAGCAATGGAAGCTCAGGTATGAACACTGATCTATGCCCTAGCTATAACCTTGAAAGACAGCAGGGAAACAAGTATTCTCCTGAAAGTGCTCCATTGAGAGATTCATCTGTGCCAATCCATGATATTGAACCCATGCTTGTTGAAGAAGGGGGAATGATTGCAGATGAAGAATGTGTTTATATGGACTGCTCTCTGTCCAAACTCCTTTGGTGATTTTCTGTTATAAAGTACAGCAACCATCACAAAGAAATACAAACTTGTTCTTTAATCTACTCAGAAAAGCTCCTGAAGCAGGATTTGACCCACACAGTAGAAAGCAAGCCAGCTAAGGGGTTTCAGCTGGATAACTGCTAGCAATTGAGCCTTACCTAATTGCTTGTGAGCTAGGAGAGAATCACTTCTGAATCTATGTGGGAAGTTATCAGAAGTTAACCTGAAAAGAACAGTTTTTTTCTTTCTTTGTGACTTTTCGTTTGTTGTTTGATATATGCTAAGAAAACATTAGCTAATGCCTGATAAGTTAAAAATGTTGTTTTCTTTATTTTGTTTTTCCAAGTTTAACACTGAAAGCAAGTAACCTGATTTATGTGCTACCAAGCATATCTGTGTTGGAAGAAATAACCCCATAAATAAATATCTTATTGGCTTTACACTTGAGCACAACTAAATTATTGTCAGCAGCTGTGTCTGGTGTGAATGGACTGCATTGCCCACAATCCCTTGCAAATCATATAGATATATGCACTTGCCAAGACTGTGAAGATTCTCACCCAGGCAGCCGCCTGACACCTCTCACTCAAAAAATTGAGGAATGGTCTCACACTTTCCAGCACTCTTGTTCATATACTTGTCCCTTAAACCAGGACTCTCAGTGCTTGTTTGCATCAATGACCAATTCCTTCATAAAATGTGAAATTCTAATTCTATGTAGTGCCATGTTATAAAATACTTCTATAAAGCTTATCAACTTTCCGTTAAGATGCAAAATATGATATGATCTTCCCCTTGTACTCTTCCCAACACTACTTATCAGCGCTTCATCGCGTTTCACTTCTTCAAGTTTCGTCAGGGGACAACTTATTTGATTTTCTTTAGGGGATATCACTAAACCTCCTGGAATAATTTCATCCTAAGGAAATATCAAAAAGAAGGACAATAATGTATCTAATCGCACTATCAGTATCACTATCCATAACACACATTCTCTCATCGCTCGTTGAAAAGGTCATTAGGCTGGAAGTGCCCTACCTTGATGCTGCCGACGTCTCACTCAAAATCAAACAATTCATCAAGTTGAAAAAACGCCGCACATGCGGGTTAACTCTCTACTTTCTATTTTATACCTCCCACAATGACGTATACACATTCCACTTCTCTTTCCTAATTCTCTATACATGCCCCCCATTCAATTTGATTATTCAATCCTGTCGGAGTTGTGGACCTCAATTTGAATATCCACCTTTGTTCTTGCACAATCAAGGTTTGTTCTCGCATTCTCCCAGCTCTTCCCATCGTTACCTGTTCTATTGCAAAACATCGTAAATCAAAAAATGTATGGCCTTTATCTTCACAATGTAATACCAGAGGAGCCTCCACTACTCGACATTTTAACCGACTTTTATGTTCATTTAATCTAACTTTTAAAGATCTGTCTTACCTATATAGATCAGTTGACATGGACAGAGGATCGCATAAACTACGTAGGCAGTATCACAAGTCGTACTGTCGACCAATTGATATGTCACATCATGGTATGTAAAACTACTTATCTCACTAGTCACCTCACATATATTGCAATCTCCACACCGTCGGAGAAGGGTAGCAGTGCCGGCAATGTCAGTGGTGAGGGGCGGCAGGATGGAGGAGTCTGCCTAGGGCACCTCAGTCCTTGCACTGGCCCAGCCTCAAAGTCTCTGCTGGCTCAGGCAGCAGGAAGCCCCTATGGCACATGCCAGAGGAATAGTTACAGAGAGCAGAAATCTCACAGTCTCCTGGTAAGAAGAGGGGTAGAGGGGAGAGCAGGGAGGATCAGAGCTCCTGGAAAGAGAGAGGGCTGAAGGAAGGAAAGAGATAGAAGGTCCGCCTTAAGTTTGTTTTATAGTGGCTTAGGAAAGCCCTAGTTGCTCAGAAACCTCCAGGTGAGAGCTGGGTTTAAGTCCCAGGAATGGTGCAAACCCTTGAGAAATAAGCATGTGGAATGTGGGGTACAAACTATTGTGAAATGAGTGTGTGGAATTTGGGCTGTTGCTTAGGATTGCTGAGGGAAAGTGTTTGCTTAATAAAAAGTGTCTGGAAGTAAGCCAAAGAGATAAATTATTTTGTTCATGAGAACAATATATGAAGCAGGTTTCTTTACCTGTAACTGAATTCGTTTATTGTTAAAACTGTGGAATTGCTATTACTTCTGGGAAGACAGTGACAGAGCAGCCTAGGCAGTTGCCTAGAGGGCCGACCCTCCAGGGGTGCTCGTTGTCACTGCCTCTGCTCCTCCTCACTGGGACATGTAGCAGCGGCGATGCTTATCTTCAGCTCTGGTGCTGTGGTGCCGTTCCTGCTTCTGTCCCTCTCCGATTTCACTTCCTTTTGCATGGGGGCAGAAGTGGCTTCCACCCCCATGCAAAGAGGAAGTGTAACTCCAGTGCTTCAGTGCCATCTTAAAAGCATTACTGCAGTTGAATGTCCCAGCGAAGGTCAGCAGCGGCAGCAATCAGAGCAGAGGGGTCGCAAAGGATAAGGTTCGCCTGGGTGCCTCATACTCTTGTACCGGTCCTGGATGGTGATAATCAAGGGTACTGTGCAATGGAAAATCTCAGGAAAGGGCTGGGTAAAGCTCCAGCTCTCTGGCTTGTGACCAGTCAGAAAATCCTGGTCTGGAATCCAGCAAGAAGTGTGGGGCTAACTAGAGTACCATCAAGGCGGAAGCGTGTTTAAAAATACTGTGAAAGAAAGAAATTATGTTTGTGAATGCTGTAGTCTGCACCTGTGCTTTGCTTTTAAAATGAATTTAAAACAAGAGCATAGGGGTGGGAAATTTTCTGCTTTCTTTTAAAGGCCCAAAAGGTGGGTAAAATTTCTAGTGTGGCCTGGTGATAGCAACTCGCCACCAGCTGCATTGGCTCAGACTGCTTGCCCTAATCAGAAACTGAGAAGCTGAAGATTTTCCTGGAATTGGGTTGATAAAGTTGACTTAAAGTGTCAATGGTCTGTTCTAAGTCTCTATTTGGATGAGAGTCTTTTGTTCTGAATCTAAGCCATTCTTATTTTTAAATAAGCGTTTGCCTTAATAGGCTGAAAAATGAAGTTTTTTACCTGCATATTATCTGGGAGTGGACTTTATAAGGTGCCGGGAGGGGGGGGGGGGGGAGTGAGGTAGCAGCCACCCATGGAAATAAAGAGTTCCAGGACATGAAAAGCTATCCCATTAGCCTGCAGGTGGCTCACAGTGCCCCCTAGCTGTGACAATAGATAGTGGTGCTGAATATACGGATTAAGTTAAACTGCGGCGCTGGCGTTTAACTTAAGGCAGTGAAAGCGGTGGCTGAGAATGTATCCCCTTTTTGCACAGCTCATACTGAAAGAGTGGCTGCAAAAGGAAAAATTGGCTCAGGGCATCACGACCTCCTGAACTGACCCTAATCTGCTTGCAGGAGAGGCAGAGCAAGACACTATCCCTCTGTGGTATTAGTAGCGACAGTCATGTAGGCATTCACAAAGATTGGGGTGAGAGGCTGGTGCTAAAATAAAGCTTCTTTCTAGTGGAGGGGAAAATGTAGGAAAATACTAAAACCAACGTAGTACTAGACCAGATTTTATTCTCTCTCTTGAGGTCAGGTAAGTAAATGGTAAACAGCAGAGAGAACCAAGTCAGGCGAATTACATATAAATAAAACAGGAAACTATTTGTAACAGTCAACAAGTTAAGCAAACTATTTTACCCACCACAGCTACTGTATACTATTGAAAAATAGGCTCAACATACTTGGAGTAGTAGCCTAGTGGTTAGAGTGAGCAGTCAGTAGACAAAGAACCTAGGGTTTGAATACCACAGGCACTCTTTGTGGCCTTGGGGAAATCACTTACAGGCTGATGTAGAAAGACTAGTGTGGCCCTTGTGCACAGATAAAGTAACTTATATGCAGAAGAGAGATTGACTTGCCTGTAAAGAGCAAAAGAAAAGTATGTGCATGCTGAGTGTATTTAAATAATATGTAAATGAGCTGGGTATATTCATATGATATGCTAATAAGGTCTGTGCCCAGTACAGAGAAACGCATAGAGGATTGCAGAACCAGGCATAAAGTTCAAGAGTGCCATTATCTCTATGCTTGGTCTGAGGTGACGTAAAATTCTTGCGCATGCTGAGATAGCCTGTTTCAGTGTGCGTGCTATGAACTATCTCTGCTGGCGTGGACATCTTTGGCATGTATATTTCAGCATTTAAGTGAAAGTTTGGCATTCCAGATTAAAGGTCTTATGTTTTAGTGGCTTTGCTGCTTGCAAGAGCTAGCTAAAGAAATGGGGAGAACGGAGACACGGAAGGGAATGCAGGGGAAGAAAGCGTGAGAGAGGAGGATGAGGGGTTCAGGCTGAGCCCCTCATCATGAGGCCCCGCAAACGGCGCCTATTCCGAACAAGGGCAGCACTGGATAGATTCCCAGAGAGGCATGTCGTGCCTAACTCGCACTTATGCACACGGACCATTTTGTCTTTGTATGAGGAAATTAAAGATGATATCAATCCAACCACTGCTCATGGACATGCCATACCAGGACTGGCAAAGTTACTTGCTACGTTCAATTTGTTGGGCACCGGATCATTCCAAACTGTTGTCAGGGTGACCTGTGAAATGGACCAGTCATCATTTTCCAGGCATTTTAAGCAGGTGGCAGGTTTTGAAAGTGAACTTTTAGAATATTTCTGGATGCCAAATGTGACGGGAGCAATAGACTGCACCCATGTAGCTCTAACACCCCCCTCAGACAGAGAAATGACATTCCGGAACAGGAAAAGCTTCCACTCTATAAATGTTCAAGTGATGTGTGACACGCACATGAAGATTTTGAATGTGGTCTCGCAGATTCCAGGCAGCTGTCATGATTCCTAGATCCTCTCCAACTCAGCACTCGGCCGCAACGTTGCAGAGGGAAAGTACGGTGAAGGTTGGATCCTGGGTAAGTGCTGCATAGGCACTGAAACTTTGGGGAGGGGGGGGGGACAGCTGCACATTTCTGCATATTATATAAATTACTATATATTATACTACTATATAAGCTGTTTTGTTTCAGTTCTATGCATAGGGGATGCTTGGTGTCGCATAGGTGTATTGAAACTTTGGGGAGGGGGAACAGCTATACATTTCTGCATATTATAAAAGCTATTATATATCAGACTGTTGCACTGTTATATATTGTACCATTATATAAGCCATTTTGTTTAATTTTAATGCATAGAGGATGCAGGATATAGGTGTAAGTCGTGGTTGCTGACTCTCCTGCTGTCGCTGTGCACACCTGCGGAGAGGCACTACAATGAGCCACACATTTGGAGTCCTCAAGAGTCACTTCCATTGTCTTGGGGGGGGGGGGGAGGGGAGCATTGCAATACACATCTTTAAAAGTTGGGGATATTCCTGCAGTGTGTTGCATGCTGCACAAAATAGCCTTGAAGCACAGTATGCCAGGCGACATAGCTCCTGATTTGCTACCAGAACCTCTGATCTGTGCCTCTGCTCGACTTGATGCCACAAGGGGAAATGAGATCCAAAGAAGTTATACATGACTGCTTTTCGTTACTTATATCGTTCTGCATTTCTTGTTATGCCTTGTTGTGCTTTAATAAAAATGTTTTGGTTTTTTTGGCAAGAATAGTTTTGATTATTATTGGGGTAAGTGCCATTAGGCTGTTACTGGCTTTTTAATGATGAGATTCAATATCTCAGTTTTGGGTCTGCATGTACAGGTTCACGCAGAAGATGATATGCGTGTACAAATGCACAGACAATATGTGGGTGGGGGGGGGGAGGAATAAAAGCACGTAAGCCCCATGTATTTTGGTGGGAGATCCACCACCCCCTTCCCCTTCCTCTGCATGTTGATATGTTTGTGGATTCCAGGCACACAGACATAAACACACAGAATGTGTGCATGCAACACATGCACGCAGAACATTCATGCATGAGGTACATGTACTGTACATTCTGTGTGCGTGAACACAGAACTGCTTCTACAAAGAAAAATGGTGTCAGTGCACCAGCAGCAGCAGCAGCAGCACCACATCCCGGGAGGAAGCCCGACGTCCCCTGGGAAGATCTAGAATTGTTGGCCACCTTTATTGTGGCCAATGAAAAGCACCTCTTCCCCAGACCAGGGAGGAGGCACGATTATAAGATGATGCAGCAGGTGTGGTGGTGGGGACTCCGCTCTGTCTTTAATGAAGAGGTGGTGCTCCCCCGGGAGGTGAGTGCAGTAGGGGTGTAGGCAGCCACGTGTTTGGGGTGGGTTACCAGAGCAGCTTTGTGGTTGGTTAGGGACAGGGCTGGTTCAGTCTGCATGTGCTGCTGCTGCTGCTGATAGAGATGTTATGTTCTTGTCTTTCAGATTGAGGACCTCAAGGAAAAAGCTTTTGAGCTGCGGCGGGATGGTGAATTCCTGGAGTGAGTGTGACTTGAGTAGGAAATCTCACCAGATATGCATCATGAGTTGGGGAGGCTGTTGCATTCAGTCCAGTTTCTACCTTGCCCACAGCTTTGCCTGGCTGACATGTGCTTTTCTTTTCCTTTGGCAGAGCCCAGTCGAGATGAGGATGAGGAGGAACCAGGATCTCACATTGCCCATACCCACAGCCTCAGCCACAGCCCTCCATTGTCCAGCCCCCTTATGCCCAATCCCCTGTTCCACCCCCAGATGTCTAACCCCTTGATGTCCCTGCCCCTGATTTCCCTTCCCCAACCCCACCCCCATGGCCAGGGGTTATTTAGTATGCCCTCCCTGCCCCCCACAATTCCCAAAATCCAGGAGGAAGGGGATCACGTAGCTGCATATTGCATCACCCCCTTCTGGGCTGCAACCTGCTGTTGTGGCACATGAGGGAGTCCACAACCTGCTGGCAGACATCCGCGGGCTGTTGATTGCACTAAGCAATTATGCTCAGCTGCCTCATCAAGGACATTGAGCATATTGCCCAGTGCTTACTGCCCCCCCCCCACCCCTTCAGTGATCCTCTTTCACCTGGATATTTTTTCTTTTGCCAATGGGTTTTCTTCATCAATTTTATTACCCCTCCCCACTCCTCCCCCACACAAACTGTACATAAGACCAAAAGAAATTCCCTAGTGGGTCAGACCAAGGTCCATCAAAGGGTTATATAGTATATCACCATTTGTAAATAATTCATTCTATATAAAAGATTGTTTTCTACCATTAGAAATTTGTTTTGCCTATCTCTCAGTGCCATCCATAGTCATTACATGGAGGGATTCTCAACTCTATCCTCAGGCCAGAAAAGTATGCATGCACATCTGTTTTATGTATATCTATTACAGTAATTCAGAAAACCTGCCTGACTGCCTTAACCGCTTTGACCCGGTGAAGAGCGGGATATAAATGTAGCTAAATAAATAAACATTTGTTTTCTTTGCAGAGCTGAAAATGTAAAACAAAAAAACCTGCAATACTAGACAACAATAACCAACAGTAGAACTGTGACAGATCGATAGCTGGATCTGGCGAGGAGGGAAGAACAGTCTGTGGAAAGGAAAGAAAAGAAGATACTTGTTAAAAAGCACTGAGCAGAGTATGATGAGGCCTCCAGAAGCTTTCATCCACTTAACCAGTCCAGACTCTCATGGGTGGAAACATCTATGTAAGCCTTTAGTTGCCTGGCGATGTGACTCTTGGGTCTGACCAGCAGAAAGCAGGGCCACTAACAAGGCCGGATTTACCTATACGCCATGTACGCCATGGCGTAGGGCCCACAGCCGGCAGGGGCCCACAAAAAAAGAACAAGTTGATGTTCTGTTAATACAATTTAAAAAAAAAACCTGGTGGCTGCCGCCGCGGGGCCCCCTCTGCTGCCGCGGCAGCACCGACTGACCCGCGGGGGCCCCGCCTACAAGCTGAAGCTGAAGCCGTCGGGTCGGGTCGGGTCGGGTCGGTCCTCCCTCCGTGCAGGCTGCAGGCTGTGAGAGACGCGAAAGGAGAGTGTCTCCTCGCGTCTCTGTTAAGCCCGCAGGGGCTGATGGGAAATTTCCCATCAGCCCCTGCGGGCTTAACAGAGATGCGAGGAGACGCTCTCCCTTCGCGTCGCCCACAGCCTGCACGGAGGGAGGGAGGGAGGACCGACCCGACCCGACCCGACCCGACGGCTTCAGCTTGTAGACGGGGCCCCCGCGGGTCAGTCCGTGCTGCCGCGGCAGCAGAGGGTGCCCCGCGGCGGCAGCCACCAGGTTTTTTTTAAAAATTAAATTTTACTTTAGGCCGGGGGGGGGGGGGTAGGACTGGTAATGGGCTGGTGGGCTGGGGGGGGTTAGGACTGGTAATGGGCTATGGGGTGGGGGTAGGACTGGTAATGGGCTATTGGGGGGGCTGGGGCTGGAAATGGGCTGGGGGGTAGGACTGGTAATGGGCTATGGGGGGGTTAGGACTGGTAATGGGCTATTGCAAATATTTATGCAAATGGACCCCTTATGCAAATGAGGCCCCGCACCCCCCTTGGGCCGCCCCTGCTGGGGGCCCACAATTTTTGTTGGCGTAGGGCCTCACTCAAGGTAAATCCGGCCCTGGCCACTAACCTCCACATATGAAACCCCTGCCCTGCTGCTCCCAGAAGAAACTATGTAGCGCCTGCCCTATACTGTGAATCTCTTGCTCTATACTATGTAGTGCCTGCTCTATCCTGTGCATTTCCTATCTTATACTGAGGGGCGGCCCAAGGGGGGGTGTGGGGTCTCATTTGCATAAGGGACATAATTTGCATAAATATTTGCATAATGTTACCATACACTAACTTTTAGTAAACATGCCTCTTAATGAGTGTATGGATAAAGAAAGACTAAAAGATTTCTACATTACTATAATCCAGTGCCAACCGCCAGGCACATTAGGAACTACTACAAACACAGCCCATTTAGAACCCATAGCAAACCCGCCATATCATAACAGTACTACCAGAACTCACAAAGCACCATACTCCACCTATCAAAAGGCAACACTGCAAATATTAAACAAATACATTTCAGAGAATAACAATACATGACCTACTGGGGAAAGAGAACAAGTGGCAATGTCAAATAGGAATTACATAAACAGAATACCTCAGCTCAGTTACACATGCAGAACATAGACCATCACCAAACAAGGAATCACAATTTAGAAACAGGAAGACAATAATTAAACTGGGAACCCCAAAAGCCAAACTTGGAATGTACAACAATACTGTAGAAATAAAACTATAAATTAATTTCCTTTTGTACTAATCAAAGCACAGACGTTAATAATGCACATTTCCCAGAGCTGACATATTCCAGTTAATAAATTCAAAATAAAGAGATATTTTTCTACCTTTTGTGCATTTTTTTTCAGTTGCAATTGCTCCAGTCACTTTCTTCTGGTTTCTTCATGTCTTCTGCTAACTCTCCATCGTCTGCTGTCCATTTGACTTTCTTCTCTCTTCTAGTTTTTTTTCCATTCTCTCTCTACATCTGCTTTAACATTCTAATCTTTCTTCTTTTGCTCTTTCCTTATTCCTATTTCATCCACTCAAATTGCACCCCTCCATCTTCAATCCCCACTTACTCTCCCAATAACCAGCCAATTGTAGATTTGTCTTCCCTCCCACACAAAATATTTTTCCCCTCTCCATTTCACTCTCCCAGCTCCATCCCATTCTAATGCTCCCCCAACACCAGCTCCCTTCTATTTCCAGCCCCACCCAGCATCTGCTCCCTTCTAATCCCCACATCAGCCCATTTCCAGTCTTAGCCCCCATCAGCCCATTTCCAATCCTATCCTAGCCCCACCATCAGCCCATTTCCAGTCCTAGCTCCCCCATCCATTTCCAGTCCTATCCGAGTCCCTCCATCAGCTCATTTCCAATCCCAGCCCCCCATCAGCCCATTTCTAGTCCTTTCCTAGCCTCACCATCAGCCGATGTCAAATCCTAGCTCCCCTCCACTCAGCCCATTTCCAATCCAAGCCCCCCATGAGCCTACTTCCAGTTCTAGCCGCTCCATGAGTCCATTTCAATCCAAGTCCCCACCACAGCCCATTTCCAATCTTAGCACCCCCCAACAGCCCATTTCCAGTCCTATCCTAGCCCCTCCATTAGCCCATTTCCTGTCCTAGCTCCCCCCAACTCAGCCAATTTCCAGTGCTAACTCCCTCCCCTCACAACCCATTTCCATTCCAAGCCCCTTCCCCATCAGCTATTTGCAGTTCAAGCCCCCCTTCCACTCAGCCCATTTCCAGTCCTAGCAACCCCCAGCCCATTAACAGTCCTAGCCCCACCCCCATAGTCCATTACCAGTTCTAACCCCCCATCACCCCATTTTCAGTCTTAGTCCCTCCATAGCCCATTACCAGTCCTAAACCCCCCATCAGCCCACTTCCAGTTTTAGCCCCCCCATCAGCCCATTTCCAGTCCTAGGCCCCCCATCAGCCCATTTCCAGTCCTAGCCCCCCATAGCCCATTTCCAGTCCTAGCCCCCCCATCAGCTCATTTCCAGTCCTAGCCCCTCATAGCCCATTTCCAGTCCTAGCCCCCCCTATAGGCCATTACCAGTCTTACCCGCCATCAGCCCACTTCCAGTCTTAGCCCCCTCCCCGATAGCCCAGGTAGATTTAAAAAAACAAACAAACTTATTGCTGCTGCCACCGTGGCAGCGGCAGAATCGAGCATCCCACGGGGCCCCCCCTGCCCGGAAGAGTCCTCCATGTGGCCTCAGCTCCCTAAGTGCCGGCTTTTCAGAGTCACAAAGGGAAAGTTTCCCTTTCTTGTGGCTCTGTTTAAGCCCGCGGGGCTGATGGAAAACAGGAAATCCTGTTTCCCATCAGCGCCAGTGGTTTAACAGAGCCGTGAAGAGAAGCTCTCTCCCTTCGCGGCTCTGAATGCCGGCACTTAGGGAGCTGAGGCCACATGGAGGACTCTGCCGGGCAGGGGGGCCCCGCGGGATGTTCGATTCTGCCGCTGCAACGGCGGCAGCAGCAGCAAGTTTGTTTTTTTTTAATTTACCGGCAGATTGCAGAATGTTGTTTGTGCGGGGCCCCCTGAAACGCAGGGCCCTGTGCAAACAACATTCTTGCATAATGGACGGGCCGGCCCTGCTTATACTATATAGTGCCTGTCCTACACTGTATTGGTCCTGCCCTACCCTGTGTTGCTCCTGCCCTATCCTGTGCATCTCCTGCCCTATACTGTGTAGCTCCTGCCCTATACTGTCTAGTGCCTGCCCTATCCTGTGCATCTGCTATCCTATATTGTGTTGAGTCTGCCCTATACTGTGCAACTCTTGCCCTATACTGTATTGTGCCTGCTATTTCCTGTGCATCTCCTTCCTTATACTGTATAGTGTCTGCCCTACACTGTGTTGCTCCTGCCCTCTATACTGTGTAGCGCCTGTCCTATTCTGTGCATTTCCTGTCCTATACTGTGTATCATCTGCCCTATCTTGGGCATCTCCTGTCCTATATTGTGTAGGGTTTGCCCTATCCTGTGCATCTCCTGCCCTATCCCGTGCATCTGCTATCCTACACTGTGTAATGTCTGCCCTATACTGTGCATCTCCTGCTTTATATGCTGTGGTTCTCCAAGGAGCACAATATTTGCCTGCTCCTGCTGTGTCAGCACTTAAGCTGCCGTCTCTTGCAGGGCTTCTACGATCACTGCTTAAGACTGCCTGGGCTCTTGGTTGTGTGGTGGTAGTGGTAGTTGTGTGTTTGTGTCCTCAGCTCAATACCAGACTGAACAGGTACATGTTTGTGGCCTCAGCAGCACCGATATGTGTCACTGGAATAAAATAGAATAGGCAAATGTAATTGATTTGTGACACTTATGGCCCCAGCACAATCCTCACAAGCCCCAACATCACAAAGATCCCCAAGGTAATGTTGCGGGCTGTACTCACTGACAGGGGAGGAGGGCACCATCGAAGAGCCTCCAGAGGCACAGCGGGCAGAGGTAAACACTACAATAAGAAATAGAGATGGGAGTGGCTATAAATAGAACCAGCCTCACAGGCCCCAACTCCCAAAAATTCCCAAGTTATTGCTGGAGGTGTACTCACCAGCAAGGGAGGAGGGCACTGTTGAAGAGCCTCCAGAGGCAAAGCCCCCAAAAGCACAGCTTGCAGAGGTAAACACTACAATAAGAAATAGAGAAGGGAGACAGCTATTAATAGAGCGAGCCTCATAGGCCCATTCTCCCAAAGAGAGGGGAGGACGGCACTGTCGAAGAGGCAGACATTGCAATAAGAAATGGAAAAGGTGCAGCTATTAATAGAGGCAACTTCACAATCCCTCCACCAAAATACACTAGGTCCTCTAGATATGTACTCACCAGCTTGCACTTCTGACCCTGGGGTGGGAGTAGCATACTCTGCTGAGTCCGTATAGCCAGACATACCATTGATGGTCTCTGGCCATAAGGTGCTCATGATCAACTGCTCCAGTGGTGTCAGCTGGTCAGTGCATGGAGGGCACCTCTACTCTGAAGCCATGACTTTTCGATTGCTATCATTTTTTTAAATGGCAAAACGTGCATTACACCACTGGTGCTTTAACTGCTTGACCATACACACTTTCACCCCCAGCGAGCTCACCTCCACAGCTATTTTCTCCCACAAGTTAGCCCTTTGCTCTGACGCAATCTTTGCCACATATAGGTTGTGGTAGTCGGCAGACATGTGGTGATACGGTAGGTCCTTTTCCTGCTCAGAAAAGTGTGCTGAGTGGATGCGCTTTGCCTGGCTGCCAGTCTATTCCATCTCACTGCCTGAACTGGAATCATGCTCCATTTCCATCTCTCCAATGCAATACAGACAAACATATACACCCCCCCCCCCCAAATGCGGTGCATGCACAGCACGTTTACATTTTCCTCCCTTTACAGTAATGTTGCAATGCTTTGCGGCTACTTTTATGCACACCAAAGTGTGCATGTACTGTGATATCATCTTTATACGCATAAAATGTGAGCATCTGAAATCAATGCACATGCTCAGGCGACTGCTTGAACACTTCTATTGTTTGCACATGTGTTTCCTCTCCTACTTTACACCAAAGTTTTGCACATATCTTATTTGCATATGCCCCTTTCTGCATGCCAGCACGGAAATCGCTTGCTATCAGCATGCTACATAGACGCGTGCATAACTAATAGCATGTGATTTCAGAGCCAGCTTTCTGCATTGGCCTGTTAATCTTACATTGCTTCGGGTATAAACTTAGTTTGTAAGCCCTCTCGGACAGGGAAGTTCCTCATCTTGAACTGCTACTGGAAAGGTGTTTGCTAAATTTATTTATTTATTTAAAGGGATTTATATCCTGCCTTCTCCTTTAATCAAAGTGGTGTACACAGCAACCAATCGAATATCTTGACATTTGTGTGATCATGCAGTGTTATACAGTGAATGAGTGTGTGTGTAAGGTGGCGTTGATTCGTGGTGGGCTATTTACAGCATGAGCTACTTTACAATGTTATGTACATGAGGGAGAAAGGGTGGGGGGGTTGGTGTTAGTCCAGGAGTTGGCGGGCACAATTATGTGCTATCACCATAGTGCTCAATGAAGAGCGTTGTCTTGAGTTGTTTTCGAAAGTCCTTAATGTCTTCTGTTGATCGTAGGTCGTCAGGGAGGGCATTCCATATTGCAGGTGCCGCCATCGATAGAGCTCTTCTTGCAGTGTTCTTGTGAACCTTGGTGAAGTCTTTTGGTGTGTTTATGGTGTCAGAGGTGCCTCTCCTCCTCGGTCTTGTGCTGATACTACTAGTAAATTCTCTTTTGTTTCCTAGAAGGACAAATACTGGCGTCCCCTTTTATGTTTATGTTTATTGAGATATTTGATATACCTCTCCTTCATAACACCAGGATGGTGTACAATTTATAAACATACAGATGTGGCCAAAGCCAGAAAAAGAAAAGAACTACAATGCTGGACAGGAAAGGTAAAGGACAACTCAATCATTCAAGAGAGAAAGACCAGAGGACAGAGATAAACTCAGATAATAGAGGAGGGAAGATCAAATGTGGAACAGAAAAGATGTTTTTTAGAAGGGACTTAAATCTAGAGTGAATCTGTTCCAGTCTGAGGGTAGTAAGGAGGGAGTTCCATAGGGAGAGACCTAGGAAGAAGAAAGCTGACTGGCGTGTGGATTGTGAGTTAGCATGTGATGGTGAAGGGAGGTAGAGACAGTTAATGTGTACTGAATGGAGGCTGTGTGTTGCAGTGTGGAATTAGAGAAGATCTGCCAGGTATTACAGGGTTTGGGAATAAATAGCTTGATGCACTAGTATGAGAATCTTGTAACAAATGCAGTATTCCATGGGGAGCAAATGAAGCTGAAAGAGGAGTGGTGTGATCGGTCTCAAAGTGTGTGGTGTGCAATGATTCTGGCTGCCATATTTTGAATCAGTTGAAGGTAGTGAAGTTGAAACTGGGGGGTACCAGCAAGGGCAAGATTACGAAAATCAAGACGGGACATGACTAAAGATGGAAGAAGACTTGTTAATGCTGGAGGTGTGAGGAAAGGACGGATTGCGTGAATTTGATGAAAATAGAAAAAGGATCTCTTGGTGAGCAGAGAGATGTGCTTGTGAAAAGACAGATCAGAGTTGAGAATTATGCCAAGATAGCAAAGGGAGTATACTAGAGGAATAGGGGAGTTGGAGAGAACTGGGGCCATTGAGGGACAGCTGCCACCAGATGTGAACCATAAAGCCGACATTTTAGACAAGTTGAGGTGAAGACAGTTAACAGTTAACCAGTTAGAAACTTGAGACAGACAAGTGTTGAGGATCGGGTTGAGATGGATTTGTGTGATGAAGCAAAATAATATAGAAACATAGAAATATAGAAAAATGGCGACAGAAAAAGACCACATGGCCTATCTAGTCTGTCCTTCCATATCAACAACTACAACAGTCCCCTTTTTCCTTTAGAGATCCTCTGTGTTTGCCCATGCTCTTTTGAATTCAGATACTGTCCTCATCTCTACCACCTCCACCGGGAGACTATTCCACGGATCCACCATTCTTTCCGTAAAGAAATACTCCTGAATCTATCCCCTTTCATCCTCATCCCATGTCCCCTAGTAGCAGTATTTGCTTTCAATCGAAAGAGGCTCTCCCCCTGAACATTTATGCCACGGAGGTATTTAAATGTCTCAATCATATCACCTCTATCCCACCTTTCCTCTAATTTGTACATATTAAGATTCTTAAGTCTGTCCTCATATGCTTTATAATGAAGACCACTAACCATTTTAGTAGCCACCCTCTGGACTGCCTCCATCCTATTTATAGCCTTTTGAAGGTGCGGTCTCCAGAATTGCACACTATATTCCAAATGAGGTCCACCAAAGACTTATACATAGGCACTATCACCTCCTTTTTTCTGCTAGCCATTCCTCTCCTTATGCACCCAAGCATCCTTCTAGCTTTTGCTGTCCCTTTTCTACCTGTTTAGCTACTTTAAGATCATCAGATACAACCACGCCTAGGTCCCGCTCTTCTTTAGTGGACAAAAGTATTTCACACCCTATACTATATTTGCGCTCTTAGATTGCTGCAGCCCAAATGCATGACCTTACATTTTTTAACATTAAATCCCAGCTTCCAATTCTAGACCATTCTTCAAGCTTAGCTAGATCCCTCCTCATGTTCTCTACACCTTCCTGGGTGTCTACTCTATTGCAGATTTTGGTATCATCCACAAAGATGCAAACCTTGCCCGACAGCCCTTCCACTATATCACTAAGTATGCCGACATCCCTGATTGCTAGATAAGTACAGCATGTGGTGCAAGAAAGACATTGAACAGGAGGGGTGCTAGAACTGAATCTTGGGGGACTCCACATTGGAGAAGAACCAGATCAGAAGAGGTGGTGCCTGAAGTGAATGAGAAAGACTGAGAGAAAAGAGTGGAACTAGTTATACACTAAACCCCGAAGACCTGTGTCACACAGATGAGAGAGAAAAATAGAATGGTCCACAAGATCAAAGGTCACCGAAAGATCCAGAGACACCACTACAGAAACATCACTGTGATTGTGCGAAGTATGGAGCTTATTGAGGAACGCAAGTAGAATAGTTTCAACACTTTGACCAGGACAGAAACCAGACTGATGTGGATGGAGCCAATGTGGAATCTCCCAGTTACATGCAGAAAACCACCAGTATCAGATAAGTACTGCATTTATTACTACTCTCTGCTCTCCATTTTACCATAAGAAATCAACCAAGACTCTGGATTCTTTTAAATAAATTCACTTTAACACTTATACTTTTCAGGAAATCAACTCCAGTTTCTCAGTAGTGGGCAGGAGAACATGAATCTAATATTGGAACGTGACAACGCAGGTGAATAAGATTTTTTTTTTGTATATGAGTTTAAATGGTCATGAAACACTCCAAACTGTTCATCCCACCTATGCTTTAATTAGCTCAGTTAAGGGCCCCCTTGTACTAACATTCAGCTCAAGCTATGTGCTGTGTTGCCTTATTACTATGTGCTGTGTGGCAGATAACTTGAGCTAAGTGTTAGTAAATGGGACCCTAAGGGAGTTATTCGGAGCCATGAATAGTGCGGATGGATGGCCCGACAAGACATCCATCCCCGCTATTTGTGGCTTCTCCTGCCCCCGAATAACTTCCCCGCTGGTTATGCAGGGAAGTTAGATGGGGGCTGGGAATGGACAGCACGGGGGCAGAGAGTGGGGTGCGGATGGGGTGGGGGGGGGGGCCAGGGTTTATTCCCTGCAGCCTGACCCTGGCCTTAGGAGGCCAGATCAGGGGTCGGGCTGCAGGAAATAATCTCTTTTTCTTGGCGGCCAGCATCGCGGCTTTTAAATGGAGGTACAGTGCCATGGCAACAGGACGCCATTGTGCCATGGCTCCATTTAAAAGCCCTGACTGAGTTAGTCGGACTACTAATGTACGTGCAGGCCAGACTGAATCACAGTCCCAGCCTGCACGTACATTGCTGTTCGTGATTCTGAGCTCACGGGGCTAGACGTGCCCCGCGGGATCAGAAACACGATCCCCTATGTACATCCATCTCAGCCCAGACGTATAAAGGGGATGGACGTGCAGGACAGAATTGGGCCCTAAGTGTATAATGCTTGGGCCAGATGAATGTCTATGAATAAACTTAGTAGCTTGGAGAGATCACGTGATGTGGTGAGCTGGGGAAGATGTGAGTCACCTAAGCTCCGGGCCCCCCTCCTCTAACCGTTAAAATAAAGCAGTGCATTGCAGTGGATTTTGGCTGTTCGGAGCCCCGAAGTGTCGGTGAGAGGGCAGATAAACATATTCGGGGAACGGAATATTGAATGGTGACATCAGCGAAGTTGGGGAGGCGAGAGAAGGATCGGACCACAGGTCCGTCGAAAATGGCGGAGTCCCCTCCGAAAGTGAGTACCGTGGCCTCACCTACTATGATCGAGGAGATTTCAGCTGTGGTTACAAATGCACTCTCACTGCAATTTGAAACTCTGCACGTGAAAATGGATACCATTCAGAGCTCGCTGACCACACTGGGCACTCGTGTGCAAGAAGCAGAAGGCCGTATCACGCAGACTGAGGAGGAGGTGGAGAAATTAAAGCGAGAGCTGAGTGCAGTACAGAGGGAGTCTAAAGCTCATGAAATGAAGCTCGACGATCTGGAAAACAGATCCCGACGTAATAATTTGCGTTTTTTGGGCATTGCTGAGTCAATCCTGGATAAAGACTTGAGAGAATATGTGGAGAATTTGTCTGCCTCTCTGAGGGGCGGCGAAGGTGAGAGTGGCCCAATTGTAGTGGACAGAGCCCACAGAGTAGGGCCGAAGCAACAAATAAGGGATTCCAGACCCAGAGTGGTCTTAGCACGAATCCTTTACTACATGCAGAAGGAAGCAGTGTTAAAAGCAGCACGGCAGAAGGGAGTTATAGAGCGAGGGAATATGAAGCTTAGAATTATGCTGGATTACTCCGCTGCGCTAAGTCATCGCCGCAAAGCCTATGCCCCGCTGTGTCAGAGACTGATCGAGGCGAACGTCCAATTCCACGTTCAATATCCAGCTAAACTACACGTGCTGCACCAGGGAGCACACTGAGTGTTTGATTCCGCCGTGGAAGCGAGTCCCTATGTAGAGCAGCTGCTGGTGCAACTGACGTCGAGCCCGGGAGAGCATTCATCATGATTGCAGTATGGTGGTCTGTTTTTAGAGGGCCGGCCTGTATCGGGAAGAGGAGCAGCGCTTATTGCCAAGTAGAGATGCTGGCCCCCATACATTGTTGGATTTAACGAAAGGTTCCTAAAGGGCCGCTGGTGGACTGGGGACCCCCCTCCCGTGGCTAAGGAACATACGAGGCCTTCACGAGATACGGGTCTGCACATTAATGTGCCTGTTCGGAGGAATACCATATTCAGAATGAACAACCTAAGCTGCTGAAATTCGCTGAATGGGCGTTTATGCTTGAAGAAGCTGCAGGGAGAGTCTGTTTGTTCGCCCCTCAACTTCTTGCTGTGGTGTTTGATGTTCTCCTTCGGATGTGTTTCAGAAGTTTTGGATGTACCGGAACCTGCGGTCTGCAACGCCCTGGTGTTCTTTGAACGGCTCTGCGCCTCTGTGCAGGAGGAGTGTCTGACCATGGTCGCAGATGGGAAAATCAATACCCGCCAGGGAGACACAGTGGGGATGCAGGAATTGAACCGGGAAATAGACTACAGCGGTGTGTACTGTGGCACTATGGCACGGTCATAGCTCAACCTGCCGGGCCTATCCTTGCTGAACGTGGAGAACAGATTTAAAATGTTCTTTAAATTATGTAATTAATGATACATTGTAGTGTTAAGGGGTGAGGAGCGGTATGATAAGGGGTAGAGGGGGAAAGAGGAGAGTGGGGAGGGGAGGGTATAACGCGGGGGACAGGGAGTTGGTTTGATTGCCTCTATAGTGAGGGGTGGAAGCCCCTGCAGACTGGGCACTCGGGGGAGCGGATAGTAAGGACTGGGGAAGGTAGGAGGGAGGTGGGTGGGGGATAAGGGGAGTCAAATTCAGGAGAGAGACTAGCTGTTCAGGGGTTGGAGGGAAGAGGCGATGGAAGAGTAGATCACTGAGAGAGAGGGGGTCCCGCACACATCTTAAGTGATCGCTATGGGAGTGAGGTGGAGGTTAGGGAATGAGAGTAGGAAGGGGGGGGGGACTAGGGAATGGGAGGGGGGAGGAGAAGGGGGGAGGGAGGGGGAGTAGAGGGTAAAGATAGAAGGGAGGGAGGGTGGGATCACAGCCCCTTGGAATATTATAGGATCGAAAGAGGGAATCATCATGCTGGGAGGAGGGGAGGACCTCAGGCTGGGGAGGTTTCTTCCACGTACTGTATATGTAATGAGATAAATATTAGTTCTTATTGTTTGCAGACGTGAAGATCCTATCTTGGAATGTATGCGGTATAGGTAATCCTATCAAACGATATAAAGTGTTGCAGGCCTTGGCTAGACATAACTGTGATATTGCTATGTTGCAAGAGACCCACCAGAGCTCTGAGGAACATGCTAAACTTCAAAGAGACTGGGTGGGACAAGAATGGGGGGCTCCAGCGAAGGGTAGGAAGGGTGGAGTGGTCATTTTGATATATAAAAGAATCTGGTTCACCAAAGAGGCGGTATATGTAGACCCAGACGGTAGATATGTGTTGTTGTATGGGATGCTTGAGGGGAAGCCCGTGGTGTTTGGCAATCTATACAGCCCAAATGTGCTCGATCGTGAACTGTATGCGTGCCTGGGCTCTCAGGTAGAACAATTGCCAGATGCCCCGTTGATTTTGGCCGGGGATTTTAATGGTGTGCTAGATCCTGAGCTGGACACGTCTAGGGAGGGTGATGGTGGAGCACGTAGGAAGGGCACTAGGGCCTTGCAGCACCTGCGGAGGAGATTGCAGATGGTGGACCCGTGGCGACTCTTGCATCCCGGAGAACGAGACTTTACACATCAGTCTAGAGCGCATGGCACGAGTGCCAGAATTGATTATGTGCTAGTTTCGGAAAGACTTTTTACCTATGTAATTGATGCACAGATTGGCCCCTTGGAAATCTCTGATCATACCTTAATCTGGGTGGAGTTGGAGTGGCGTTATGCTGCCCCACCGGCAAAAATCTGGCGTTTCCCTATAGACCTATACCGAGACGCTGATTTTTCCTTGTTTATTAAACAGAAATGGCAGGAATTTGCAGTTCATAATGAAAGGCATCGCAAAGACCCAGAACTGTTTTGGGAGACGGCTAAGGTGCTCCTGCGAGGAGACATTATAGGATACGTGGCTTGTAAGCAAAAGATGATTGCAAAGCAAATTGTCTGCCTGGAAAAGCTAGTGAGCAGAGCTAGACGTAGGCAGGCTGGTGCCCCATCGGAGGCAAATAGGAAGGCATTGTGGGAGACCCAAACTGCTCTTAACGAACTGCTCCACCAGAGGGCTAAGAAGTCTTTTATGTACTATAAATATCAACTCTACCGATTCGGGGATAAACCAGGGAAGCTGCTGGCTAGATGCCTTCGGGGAGGTAGGGGGACCCGAACGGTGGTGGCCCTGTGGGATGAGCAGGGTAAGTTGCAGAAGGAGAACCGAGCAATTGCCCAGATTTTTCGACAGTTTTATCAGAAGCTGTACTCGAGAGGGGCTGACCCCGCTACCGATATGGAGGCTTACTTGAGGGATGTGCAGCTGCCCCATATAGAGGCAGCGCAGCAGGCGCGGTTAGATGCGCCGATTACACTAGAGGAAATCTCACTAGTGGTTCAACAGGCGAGTTGTTGTCGAGCCCTGGGTTCCGATGGACTGGGGGCCGAGTTTTATAAGCTGTTAGGGGATCTGATACCGTCAACGTTGGTGGCGGTATACTGTCACCGGATTGCACAAGGGGCGTTCACCTGGGGTGTAAATCATGCGCACATTATTTTATTCCCTAAACCAGGTAAAGACCATACACAGGCAGGGTCCTATCGACCTATTTCTTTACTTAATTTTGACCTGAAGATATTAGCTAAGGTCCTAGCAATGCGGCTCGCCATGGTTCTTGGGGACTTGGTGCATGAGTCTCAGGTTGGATTTGTGAAAGGCCGTTATGCGGTGCGGAATCTGCGAAAGATTTTAGCGTCCCTAGAGTGGGTCCACCGTCATGGCTTGCAATCACTTCTGGTCAATTTTGATGCTGAGAAAGCATTCGATCGGGTGGGCTGGCCGTACCTGAAGTTTCTCCTACCGAAATATGGGCTCGGGGTGCCTTTTTGTAGTATGGTGAAGTTTCTTTATGCAAAGCCAACGGCGAGTGTGCTCTGTAACGGGGTGCTGTCAGCTGATATTTGTTTGGAGAGAGGTACTAGACAGGGGTGCCCGCTCTCCCCTCTGCTTTTTGTGTTGTCTCTAGACCCCTTGGTACGGAAGATTGAGGCATTGAAAGAAATCAAGGGGGTGCGCATGGGGCAATCCGGGTTTAAGATAGCTGCCTTCACTGATGACATGCTGGTGCACTTGCTGGCCCCGCGGACCTCCTTACCGAGGCTGTTGGAGGAGTTTTACCGCTTTGGGAGCTTCGCGGGGCTGCAAATTAATATGGGCAAATCAGAGGCATTAGATGTGGGGGGAACACTTCGAGCGGCCTGGGGAGATACTTTCCCCCTCCAGTGGGCAGAGGAATCTTTTGTGTATCTTGGCATATCCATGACCAAAGACCCCAAGCAATTATACCGAGAAAATGTAGACCGGATTTTGTTTAAAATTCGCACACAGTTGCAAGCGTGGGCCCCCCTTCCCCTATCTCTGTTGGGCAGGGCAGCGGCACTGGGAATGGTAGTCTTGCCGCGTATCTTATATTGGCTACAGACGCTCCCAGTGTGGTTGCGGAAACGTGACCTACAGGGGTTTGAACGTGAATTCCGGAGATTTTTGTGGAAAGGGGCAAGGGCTCGTGTCCCGCTGTATCGTTTACAGAGGAGATGGAAGGATGGGGGGATTGGAATCCCTGATTTACGGTTATATGCCTTGGCCTGCCAGGCGCGACATATTGGCGATTGGTTGGGGGGGACGGAGGTCTTTACCCCACGGGCGTTGGAGGAGGCCCTGGTGGCCCCGCAGACCTTGACGGCGGCATTACACCTGGCAGCCTCGAGTTTGCCAGGTTGGGTGACCCAGAGTGTGTTAGTGCGGCCGACGCGATGTGCATGGCAACAACTAAATAGATGGTGGGGGGAGTCCCCTGAAGTGTCAAGCTGGCTGCCCCTGCAAGGGAATGTACGATTCACCCCTGGAACGGATTCGTCTTTGTTTCGGCTCTGGGAGCAGAGGGGGATTTGGAACTTGGGGCATGTAGTTGACCAAGAAGGGCAGTGTAAATCCTTTGTGGCTCTATGTGCGGAATATGAGTTAACTTCTCGACACTATTTTGCGTATGTACAGGTTTCCCATTATGTTGCTTCGCTTTCGAGGGATGGGCTTGTGGCGGAGAGTGCAGCGCGGATACTCGAGTTTTTTGCATTATGGGCGGATTCTCCGCCATCAATTGCTGGGTTGAAGAGACGTATTGAAACGTGGGTGCCTCCGATTGACTACTCAGGGGAGGAGATATCATGGGCCAGGGAGCTGGGGCTGGAAGTGATGCCGGGCGCGGTTCATGGGGCCCTGAGCAGAATCGGGGAGCTGGTAGAAGGGGCCAGGTGGAGGGAGATACAGTTCAAATGTATTGTTCGAGCCCACTTCTCCCCGAGACGAGCTTTCAGAAGCCATCTTACGTTAGATGGGAGCTGCCCGAAGTGCTGCTCTCCGCTGGCTGATTTGGGTCACATGTGGTGGGGATGTCAGAAAGTCCGCCAGTACTGGATGCAGATCCGGAAATATATGAGTGGAGTTCTGCAACAGTGGATTGGCTGGACAGGGTCTTTTGCGGTGTTAGATCAACTTGGACCACTTCACCCGAAGGGCAGATGGGAGCGCCTCTTAGTATGGAAAGCATGTTTAGTGGGTAAGGGCCCGCTGCTCCATAGATGGAGGGAGCATATTTTTCCCTCCTTCTGGGAATGGCGCAACAGTTTCCATCAGCTGATGCTCTTATAGAAGAGGGGGGCGAGAGGGAAGGCTAGGCGCTGGACTGCCTTTTTGATGACCTGGGAGCCCTATATTCATACCTTGCGGCCTGTTACTCGTAATGAAGTATTACAGGCGAACTATTAGATAGGGGTTAAGGATGGAATGGATCTATATGCTGAGTTAGGCTGAGGAAGGGTTGGGATGATTCCGGGATGAGGGGTAGGGGAGTGGGTTGCGAGGGGGGGTGGGTTAAGGGATTTGGGGGGAGGGAGGGTGGTGGATGGGGAATATGCTGAAACAGTTATGCT
The DNA here is from genome assembly GCA_033557465.1 of Ichthyophis bannanicus. Taxonomy (NCBI): domain Eukaryota; kingdom Metazoa; phylum Chordata; class Amphibia; order Gymnophiona; family Ichthyophiidae; genus Ichthyophis; species Ichthyophis bannanicus. The sequence continues at coordinate 733,081,120 of CM066033.1, read as the reverse complement.
GGCTGACTTGCAACACCTTTCGGCTGTTAACCCAGGCAGAGGACAAGATACAGCCCTGCTCGGGTGATTGGTTATTTTGTGAAATGGTTGTTACTGTAAATGAGATGCCTTGTTTTAATAAAAAAAACGTTTCAAAAAAAAAAACTTAGTAGCTTGGAAATGGGTCCCACGGTGGTGACTTGGATCAGAAATTGGTTGCCTGACAGACAACAGAGGGTGGCGGTAAATGTAATTCACTCAGGAAAAAGGAAAGTAAGCAATGGAGTGCCTCGGGGACAGGTGCTGGGACCAGTACTCTTTGGTGTCTTTGTGAATAATAATGTTGAAGGGTTAAAAGGAAAAGTTTACGTTTTTGCGGATGACATCAAGATTTGCAGTAGAATGGATGCTTCTGACCAAGGCCGGCTCAAGGGGTTGTAGCACCTGATCCAACTTGTGCTTTTGTGCCTCAACTTAGGTCCGATCTTGCAAGCTGTTCACAACCTATGTGTTTCCTCATCATTCTCCTAGATTGATTCTAGTTCTCAGTTGTTAAGTTGTCTGTCTTGACTAGACTGTAAGCTCTTATGAACAGGGATGCCTTTTACATGGCTGTGTACAGCGCCGTGTACACCTTGTAGTGCTGTACAAATGATTAGTAGTAGTAGCAAATTTGGGTAAATTTTCAGCCCATTGGCTTGATAAATGCCACCCTCCTATTTAACTTTATCTGTGTAGTCTGTATTATTAACCATATAAGTAGTGGCGCTGAATAGACAGAGAGTGATGGTGTGGTCACTGTATTATCTGTTTAGGCTAGGCCTAATATTCCATAGGCTTAAACTAAATGTGTAACTTACCTGAACAGTGGTGGAATATTGCCACTATCTGGATAACTTTCTGGCCTGCCCTTGCTCCTCTCCTGTATATTTTGAAAATACTTGTTTAGACTAATTATGTGTTTGCCAGCAAACACCTAATTGCCTTTGAATATCAACCTGAGGGGGCATAATTATATTCATCTAAATGGAACACTCCCACTCACCAATAAAATGTTCCAAACAATGAATGCAGAGCAGAAATATTGGGTGAGAAAACAGAAGAAAGACTCTAAGATACGCTGGATATTGGGAGTGTAAGCGAGGACTCGGGGCTTGGGTGGGAATGTGAGTGGGGATTTGGAGATCCTTGGGAGGATAGTGGGGACTAAGAAATTGACGAGAGGTTAGGAGGACACAGGAGGCTATTGGTGTTGTAGAGTATTTGCAGTACTGATTTTCCATGGGAAGGGTTGGTGCAATGTTAGTTCTTGGTGCTGGTGTCTAGTGTCTATTTGCAGGGCTTTGTGTTATGACCCACAATGTCGAACAGTAGAGGGAGTTAGTGGTGTTGTCACTGATCTGAGACTAGAATTTGAATAGGATTTTTCTTATGTTTTGTTGTAAAGTGAAACACCCTATTAGGGTCTCCATTTCTCCAAGTCCCTGCTTTCCCACATTCCCATGTCCCTGCCCTCCTGCCCTCTATTTCCCTTCCCCAGCCCCCATCCATCTACTTCCTTTTCCAATATTCATTAAGCTTGTCTTTCCTCCTACTTACCCCAGCCTGCATTCTTATACCCCTCCCTCTCAGCTTTCTCCTGGTTATGACTTTGCTTCTTCCCCATGCCCTAGAATATCTGTATTTTTCCCTCCCTGACCTCAGCATTTGCTACCATTAGCCCCCTTTCATTCCCAGGACCCCAGCCCTAGATTTAGCCCATTTTCAGTCCCAGCTCCCCACCTCCAGTTCCCTTTCAGTACCAGTCCATTTCCAATTGCAGTCCCAGTCCCCCCACCCCCGCCCCAGTATCAGCCCATCTTTAGTATCAACCAGCTCCCCAGCCCCTGTATCAGCCCATTTTCAGTCCTAGTCCCTCCCCCAGGCTCAGTATCAGCCCATTTCCAGTCCTCCCAGCCCCAGTATTAGCCCATTTCTAATACTAACCACCCCCCTTCCTGTCACTCCAGCAACACAGCTGGGGGAGCATGATAAAAATGCCACAATGTCAGTGGCTTGAGTATAAAACAGCTGCGGGAACAAAAGCAAATGTTCTCACAGCTGTGTTAAACTCAATACAGCTGCTGCTCCAGTGGTAGGCTGGAAGAAACACAGTGAGGCCGGCTTCCTGTGCCCCTCTGCTGGCATACCCTGAGGTAGTTCCTCACTAGCTCACCTCTTAGGCTGGTCCTGCCTCTGAGCGAGTAGACAAATGAAAAAAGGTCTAGAAAAATTAGAAGGATGGTCTAATACTAGGCAGTTAAGATTTAATGCAAATAGGTGCAGAGTGATGTACTTGGGATGCAGAAATCCAAAGGAGCAGCATGTGATAGAGGGCGAGAAGCTGGTGTGGATGAACCAGAAGAGGGACCTTGGGGTAATAGTGTCTGAGGATCACAAGGTGGTGAAACAATGTGATAAGGCTATTGTCAAAGCCAGCATACATTGAGGCATAACCAGCAGAAGGAACGAGGTATTAATGCCCCTGTACAAGTCATTGGGGAGACCTCACTTGGAGTATTGTTTTCAGTTTTGGAGACTGTACCTTGCAAAGAAAATGGTTCAGAGGAAGGAGACCAAACTGATATGGTGCCTGCTTCAGAAGGCATATGAGGAGAGACTTGAAGACCTAAATATGGATACCCTGGAGGAGAGGAGGGACAGAGAAGATATGATACAGACATTTAAATGCTTAAAAGGTATCAGCAAATAACAAACCTTTATCAAAGAAGGGGAAGCTGTAAAACTAGAGGACATATGTTGAAGCTACAAGGTGGTAAATTTAAAAACAACATCAGAAAATACTATTTCATGGAAAAGGTGGTGGATGCATGGAATGCCCCCCCAGTGGAGATGGTAGGGACAAAAGTAGTGATGGAATTCAAAAAGGCACGAACAGACAGAGAGCATCCCTTTATAGCAACAGCGTGGAATCAAAGTAAACATAAATAACTTTTACACTTTAAAAAATAGAGGGGGGGGGTAAACTGCACAGAGTGATGGGTACAACCCTAAACAAAGGCATAGATGGAAGTAAGCTGCCTGGAGAAGTGAGTACAACCCTAATGGTTTATTGTTTCTTAATATACCGCATGGAGGGACAACCTGTATGAAGCAGTGGATACAACTCTGGCCAACTCATTGGGCAAACTAGATGAACCATGCTGGTCATTATCTGCTTTCATTTACTATGTTACTATGTTTGGAGAGAGCTCACCGATGGGCATCTTAAAGAAGGTCTGCAGATGAAGAGCAGGTGAACTGTGCTGAAGAATGAGATCAGGATTTCATGATGCTAGGCTCTACTCTCATGGCTACTGCTTCAGCTCCCACACTGTGGACTACAATACCATAAGAACATAAGAAATGCCATACTGGGTCAGACCGAGATCCATCAAGCCCAGTATCTTCTTTCTAACAGTGTCCAAATCCAGGTCACAAGTACCTGGCAGATTCCCAAAAAAGGCACACAGGTTCCACGATGCTTGTCCTGGGATAAGCAATGGATTTCCCAGGTCCTCTTTAATAATGGTTTATGGACCTTTCCTACAGGAACTTGTCCAAACCTTTTTTAAACCCAGTTACACTAACTGCATCCTCCAGTAACAGATTCCAGAGTTTGATTATGCGTTGAGTAGAAAAATATTTTCTCTTAAATGGGTTCATTGTGTGTCCTCAAATCTTTCTACTCACATTTAGCACTAATTATGAAAACTAACAAAAAAACCTCTCCCTAGATCTGAATGGCAGCTATTACCTGGAACAAACTACCTGAGTCAGTACGTCAGGCTTTATCTCTGGCCATTTTCAAATCCAGGCTAAAAACTCACCTTTTTGAGGGTGCTTTGGATCCTGATCCACATAATCTCCCACTCTCCAACTACGTGTTTCCTTACCATTCCTCTAGATATATCCTAGTCCCCAGTTGTTGTGTTGTCTGTCTTGACTAGACTGTAAGCTCTGATGAGCAGAGACCGTCTCTTACACGTCTCTGTACAGCGCTGCAAACGCCTTGTAGTGCTATAGAAATGATCAGTAATAGTAGTATCATCTACCAAGTCTTTTGCATAAAATGTACGCCTGCTTTGTTAATAAACTGCACTGTACTGTTTCACCAAACCAGAAATAAAAATGAAGTAGAGTTATCTGTCTGTCACTAGTGATTCTCTTTTATTCATAGCTCTGGTAGACAGAAGACTTGCACTTCTCTCATCAGGTGCCTCTCTCTCAGTCATTCATGGCTTGCAGTGGTGCTCTCTGCCCTCGGTCTTTCACTGCCTCGTGGGGATGGCCTCTCTTTTCAGTTCTAGGCTTCCTTTCTTTTTCTCTGGATATCTCCCTCTGGATCAGTTTCTGCTGCTGCTCCTCTCCAGAGGCTCTTGTAGGACAAACAGATAAGATAACTATATAGCTCACGTATTATGCCTAGGGGCGTCTGCCCCAAACCCTTTTGGTTCTTTTTGGCAAAAGATTAGTAAAAAAGAGTTCTGCATATACTGTTTAAATAATATCATTTATTGTGATAGATGAGAAGTACATGTGCAAACTGTTGCTATAGATTACCAAACACTGCGGTAAAAATGTTTCACAGCAGCACTAAGAACAAACTCCTATATAAAAGGATATTACATTCCTAAGACCTAATTACCATACAATAAGTGTTCTGCCGGCACTTATTACAGCAGAAAAATAAATCTACCTCTCTAATCCCCACCATCAGCTAAGAGGAAAGATACCGAGTTATTTCCCATTGTGCTGGGTACCACAGGCTTGATTAAGGAGAATTTCCAAGCACTTAGATAAATTACCCAAACATATTACATCTTATGACCTCCAGAAGGAGGGTCTCTTTTACATAATGCAAGATCTACGCTGAGCATTAGTAGTAAATTTAAGAGATTGAGATCATACTCCACATACCCATCTAACACACCATCTAACCAGAAGAGCTCCCACTCTGCATCAAACAGAGCATTCTCCTACTGTGCCCCAAGCCGATGGAATGCACTTCCAGACACCATCTGGGCCATGCGCGACCTCCAAGAGTTCCATAGGGTCCCTTGAGTCTGACAATACCACATTTGCCCTTCCTCTTTTCACTAACATATCTGAAAAATGTCTTATTCCCCCCATTTTATTGCATTGGCTATTTCCTCCTCTTTTTGAATCCTTGCTCTCCTGACTACTTTGTTGCTTCTTTAAGTTTTTCCAAATATAGTTGCCGGTCTTCTTCTCTCTGTGATCTTTTGTGTTTCATGAAGGCCTCCCTCTTTTTCTTCACCTTTTCAGCTACTTCTTTCGAAAACCATAGCGGTCTTCTTTTCCTTTTATTTACTATTTTAACAGAAAGGTTGGTTGCTCTTAAAATATCCCCTTTCAGTTTTGCACACTGTTTTTCTACATCCCCAGCTGTTCCCATCCCGCTAATGAATCCCTGAAGTACTGTCCTATCTTGGCAAAGTTAGTTTTCCTAAAGTCTAAGACCCTCGCTGTTGAGTGGATTCTATCAGCCCTAGTCCTAATACTGAACCACACCATCTGGTGATCACTGGATGCAAAATGATCTCCCACTATAACATCAGAAACAATTTCACCATTGATAAGCACAAAGTCCAGTATGGCCCCTTCACGTGTGGGGTCTGTTACCAATTGTCTGAATAGTTCTCCCTACAGAGAATCCAGGATCTCCTTACTTCTAGATGATACTGCAGCAGGAATGTGCCAGTCAACATCTGGCATATTGAAATTCCTTGTCAGTAGCACTTTTCCTTTCCTAGCAATGTTGCATATGTCTTCAATTAACTCTCCATCCACTTCTTTCTCTTGTGAAGGAGGTCTGTATATCACACCAATGCAAATAGATTTCTCTTTCCCTCTTTCTAGTTTAACCCACAATGCCTCCTCTCTCCCTTTTAAGCTCTGTAGTTCCAAAGCTAGCTCTAGCCCTTGTTTGTAGGTGAGCCATGTGCAGCCCAGGAACTAGGCTCCTCTCACGTAATGGGGTAGAAGAGGATATAGAGCACAAGACGTGCTTGAACAAGTCTTTGGCAAAGCAAGTGCCAAAGCACAAAGTTTTAGGTGGCAGAAGCCAAAGACAGAGTCTAAGGGGTCGCAGAAAAAAAACAAATCATAGGATGGCAGAAAAGGGCAAGTTTATTGGCCTCTGCATACAGCTCTATACCTGCTCAGCTGATGGAAGAGCTTGTGCACATTTCTGTGATTGGTTAGGCCAGATTTTACCAGGCTGGCTGAGCAAATCAGGAGACAGGTATCGTAAGTTAGTCACATGCACAGTAGGGTCCATGATGAGGGATAGGATGCAGCCGAGTCCATGGCAGATTCCAAAACTGGTTCAGACTAGTTTCATACACTTTTGCAGCGTGCTCAGGTTGAAGATATTTCCATATAATGTTGCAACTTCCCAAGGATAACCTTAGCAAGTTCTCAGACTGAAAAAAGCCTGGAAAGTGGTTCTCTGCATGTAGACCAAACAAAAACCAGGCAATAACTTCTGAGATGTCAGCAAGTCTAAGACCTGTGTAGCAGGAGTCTAGGTGACTTTGGTTGAGTAGTTTAGTTCAGTAGGCCACTGACTCTCTGATGTCTGTCTCGTTGCCCTTGCCTCGCCTCTTTCACTCAGGAGGCTCTCTCACCAGACAGTCTCTCTAGGTTAGCAGTTCTCACAACTTACTTTTATTCCTCTTGGTGCTGCATTCAAAAGTTCCTTCCTGCACTGGAATTTTGAGGATGATCTACCTTTTCTGCACTCTATTCTCAGCCAGGGTCCTTCTTATGGCTGGACTCTCTTTATGCAAGCCTACCTGGTTCTGGTGCTTCCCTCTATCTGTTGCCTCTGTCTGCTGCTCCCATGACTCTTCCTCCTGTTGTAGCCGTCTCTGATGCAGCTCTCCTGGCTGGCACTGCCACCTCTCAGTTCTTTTATGGCAGAGGTCCTGGCACATGGGGAATCCTCTGCTTCGTGCAGATCTTCCTGATGCCTTTGCTTCTCTCTCCACCTCCCATAGAGGAGAGGAGGAATCATGCATGGAAGAGGTAAGAGAGGTGTTGGACATGGCGGGTAGGGAAGGGTTAGGGAAATTGTTTATTATATTTGATATACTGCTTTTTGCAAGCATCCAAAGTGGTTTACAACTGGGGGGGGGGGGGGGCTGATTCTGAATGCAGGGGGAGGGAGGGAAATGCTGGAAATCTTTATTTAAAGGCTGTCTAGAGGTAATGGGGAATTTGTTATTTTTAGTTCCCTCAAGTCAATGCTGACTCCTGGCAACCCAGCAGTTTCTGGGGGTTTTTTTTGGCAAGGTATGATCCAAAGTAGATTTCCAAGGCAATGGAGAGTAAAGTGACTTGACCAAGGTCTAAAGGAGTGTTAGTGAGAATTGAGCCCTGATTTCTTGGGTATTAGGCTATTGCTCAAACCACTAGGCTATAACAAATGCGGACAATATTAAATGGATTTTTTCCTACTGACCTTCACTCCCCTGATCTATCTTCACTGAATGACTCTCTCTCTGCTTTTATCACCTGGATTTCCTCACATCAGCTAAAACATAATACAGTCAAATCATATGTTATGAGGGTTAAAGGTAGCGATACTTATCCCACAGTAGCACCTCATTTTTTAGGTCAGACTCTTGCTTTTAAGAACTCTCTTAAGATCCTGGGCTGCATCTTTGACCCATCTCTTACTTTCATCTTGTGGATTTCTTACACAATTCAGTCTTGCTTTTTCATCTCCATCAGCTGCGTTCCATCCACATCTACCTCAACCAAGATGAATTAACCAACCCGACACATGCTCTGGTACTTTCCAGATTTGATTATGCAAATATTGTTTATTTAGGTCTCCCAAATTCTTCTCTGAAACATCTTCTAAATATTCAAAACATTACCCTCAGACTTATCCACGGGTCTCAAAAAAACCCAGTCATCTCACTTTTCTCTGTATTTAACATCATTGGTTGCCAGTTATCTACTGAATCACATCCAAGCTTCTCCTGATTGCACGAAAGGCTCTTTACATTGGCCGTCCTCTGTACCTTTTCTTTCATCTCACTCTTTCTTCCTCTTGGCCCACCAACTCCCGACATGCAAACTTACTTCATTTGTCACTTGTAGTTCTGCTTTATGCTCTGCAGCTCCATTCATCTGGAAACTCATTTACTCCCATACCTCCATTCAAAAAACAATTACAACAATTTAAAACTCAACTGAAGACTTTCTGTTTTTCATGCAGGTGTTTGGTGAGCATCTACAAAACAGTAATTCCCCTTAAATTTATCACTCCATTAATTATTTCCCCACTGTTGCCCTATCTTCTTTGCCCATTGCTTTTCACTTCCCTCCATCCCCCTGTTCCTTAAGATCTATTAATTCCTCCACTAGTTTCAATCATGCCCAGGTCCTGCTCTGTCCATGAAAGAAGAGCGGAACCTGGGCGTGATTGTTTCTTGTGATCTTAAGGTGCCTAAACAGGTAGAAAAAGTGATGGTGAAAGCCAGAAGGATGCTTGGGTGCATAGGGAGAGAGGAATGGTTAACAAATTTGATTTTATGACTGTAATGTTTTTACGACAATAATTTCCTATTATGTATCTTTTAGCATTTTGTATGTATATGTAAGGAGAGTTTTTTACTTTATGGTCTTAATTCATTTTGTGATTCATTTTTATTCATGTTTAGATTTTGGTTTTATATGTTAGCTTTTTGACATTATGTACCTGCCTTTTAGAAGTCATTTATGAGTTTATTAGTTTTGTTTTAATTAGCTTTTATTTTTATCTATTTGTTTTTATAGTACTGACCTCTGAAGAAGCTTCTGCCAAAACACGGCTCATGTAGGGTCCAGTGGTGTTTGTGTTTCCACCATGAACCTATTGGCTTGAACAAATCATCTTTTAAATACCTCGCTCTCTGCTGTGTTTCTTGGATTTTGTGGGTACCTTGGTGCTTTTGTTGTTTTTAGACTATTTTGGAGGAAGGGCAGGAGAGGGGAGTTATGATAGAGACGTTTAAATACCTCCATGGCATAAATGCACAGGAGGAGAGCCTCTTCCAATTGAAAGAAAGCTCTGCAATGAGGGGGCATAGGATAAAGGTGAAAGAGGATAGACTTAGGAGTAATATGCAGAAATATTTCTTTACGGAAAGAGTGGTAGATGTGTGGAACAGTCCCCCACTGGAGATAGTAGAGCCCAGGATAGTATCTGAATTCAAGAAAGCATGGGACCAATACAGAAGATCTCTAAAGGAAAAGAAGGGACTATAGTATGGAAGGGCAGACTAGATAGGCCATATGGTCTTTTTCTGCCATCATGTTTCTCTGTTTTCCACCTTTTTTGTTTTGTCAAACTGATCTATAAGGCTTTATTTACTTTAAAAATTAATTGTATTAGTTTGCCTCATTTATCCATTATTTGATTTATGTTGCCCTTTTATTTATTCTTTCATAATGCAATTTAATTGTAAACTGCTTTGACAAATTTCTGAAAAGCAGTATAGAAAGTGGAGGAGTGGCCTAGTGGTTGGGGCAAGGTACTTCAGGCCAGAAGGTCAGGGGTTCAAATCCCACTAGAGGACAGCAACCGTGGGCCAGAAGGACTGGGGTTTCTAGTCCCACAGGTGCTCCTTGTGGTCTTGGGCAAGCCACTTAACCCTCCATAGCCCATGTTCCCTGTAAAATAGTTATCTCCAAGTTATAATGCCCTGTTCAATGTAATTTCAGTTTGTTCAATGTAAACCACACTGATGCAGAATAGCGCGGTATATAAGAGAATGTAAATAAATAAATAGAAAGTGAACTAAAATAAAGAATCTTTCATTACAGCAGGAGTCCATAAGGATCATGGGCAAGAAGGTCAGATAACAAAAGTGATAAAAGCAGTTTATGGGAAATAGAGGTAGATTAGGCAACTCTGACCATTTTTAGAGGATAAAGCTACGCAGACAGCAGTTCATGCATCGTTGATTACTTCCTTTGTTAATTGTCATGTTTTATATAGAGAGCTCCCTGTAAAACCAAGAAGGAAGCTGCAAGTTAGACAAATTGCTTCAGCTCATTTGCTAATGGGGCGAAATGAAACGAGAGTTCTTGGTCATCACAGGCCTATTTACACTGGCTGCCTATGAAAGAGCGCTGTGAATTTAAATTGTTATCAATGACTTTTAAGTTGTTGCACAGTCAAAAAACCTGAATATTTATTGTCTAGGATTCAACACTATGTACCAGGCAGGGGTTTGCATTCTTCTCAGAGGAATTTATTAGTCATACCTACGGCAGAAAATGAGATGGAGATCAAAAGCACCTTGTGTCATAGTCCTGGAATGCTGAAATAGACTCCCTGAGGGTTTACAGGGTATGATAAATATTCAACAACTTAGAAAGTACGTCAAGGCAATTATATATCCATAGTGATTCAGTATGATCATGTTTAATTATCTTAATTCATGGTTTTGTTTTTCATTTTTATTGAATTGGATTTGGGGGAGATTTAGATAGAAACAAATAGTCAAATCCTGTTTTATTGTGTTATATAATAATTTGTAAACCATTTTGAATGAGTTTTCCAGTAAAATGCTATAAAAATTGTATAAATAATATAAATAAACAAATTGGATGCCAATATAATTTAACCAATGTTAAGTGAGCATTTTCTCTATGTCCCAAAACAAGAATCATTTCCAGCTGTTGTTTTCTTAACTCCTTGCAGTCACCTAAGGATCTTTTTTGATATCCCCACCAATGTTATCACTAAACTGCGCTGTCTTCTGCTGGCATTCCTGCCGGTGGGGGGAGGTGCAAAGCAATCACGTTTAGGATTGCACAGCACTGGTAGGACCTTGGGACCTGCCTATGCCGCGTGATCCTAAGCGTGATCACTTTCGCGATCACTTTGCACCTCCCCCCACTGATAGGAATGCCGGCGGAGGACAGCGCAGCTTAGTGGGAACATTGATCCCCATATAGGAGTCAATTTTATAAGAAGCATGCTAAACGTTATGCGCTGTTTACACATGTAAGTCCCTATTTTCACAGAATTATGTGCATGAATGCGCACTTCCATGCACACGTGTGCCACTCACTAGTCTGTATGAGTGTGCAGAAGTGCTGCTTGTGCATAACTTCCAATAGGCCATGCATGGGGGCAATGCTTGGGTGGAGCATAGGTGTGGCCTTAGCAGACACCTGTAATTATAGAATATTCTGACATACACACATAAGTGCGCCAATCTAGGTGCTCCAGGTTATGCCTGACCTTAGCTTCCAGCGCATCCATCTGCCTGCATGCAGGAACACACCTAGCCCTCATGAAATTACCCTCATAGAGTAGATTACAGTAATCTAAGATATTAATGACAAGGACTTGTACCACAGAGTGCAGTGTCAAGCTGCTAAAGAAAGGTTGGCAGAGGGTAATTTTATAACAGATTGTTTGTGTGCTATGATCTCATAGGCACCTATTTTTAGCTAACTTTATATAGACACGTGGAGGCTATTCCATTCAGACCGTGCAGCCCCTATACAGCCGGGTAGAATCGGGCTATGAAAAGATTTTATTTATTTATTTATTTAAATGGAATTCTATACCGCCTTCTCCTACAATCAAGGCGGTCTACACTGCAAACAATGAACTAAATACTGTGTCTAGTGTGCACATGCATTGAACAGTGAATGCGTGTGTGTGTAGAGGGTCGTTGATTCTTGATGAGCTATTTACAATGTGTGCTATATACAATCAGGACATAACTTCAATACTATTTACGTGTCAAGAGGGGGGGGGGTGTTTGAGCTGGGGTCTTGTCTGTTGCACAGTTTAAGTGACGTCACCGTAGTGCTCTATGAAGAGGGTCGTCTTGAGCACTTTCCTAAAGTCCTTAATGTCTGTTGTTGACCGTAGTTCATCAGGGAGGACGTTCCAAATTGTTGGTGCCGCCTTTGATAGGGCTCGTTTTTCGGTTTCCTTGCGTACCTTGGTGGAGTCTTTTGGTGTGTTGACGCAGTTGGATGTCCCTCTCCTCCTTGGTCTTGTGCTGCTTTCAGGTTGTATGAATGGTTGTAGGCTGAAAGCTGATGACTGTTGTTTGATTTTGAATATGTTTATGACTGTCTTGTATCTGATGCGGGAGCTGATTGGTAGCCAGTGGAGATCTTTTAGAGTGGGTGTGATGTGTTCTTGTCTTGTGGTGCCAGCTATTATGCGTGCCACTGTGTTTTGCGGTGATTGCAGTGGTCTGAGTGTTTGTTTTGTTAGGCCAAGATAGATTGGGTTGCAGAAGTCTAGGATTGGGGTTATTAGTGCTTGACAGACTGTGCGGAAGTGTTCCTGGGAGAGGAGGGGCTTGAGGCGTCGGACTAGTCTCATCCTGTGGTATGCATTTTTGGTGGTTCTGCTGATGTGGGACTGAAGGTTCAGTTCTTTGTCCAGCGTCACTCCGAGGTATTTCACTTCTGGTTGTATGGGTATGGTTGTGTTGTCTATCTTGATGTTGAGACGAGGGGTGAAGTCGGAGTATCATGTGATGATTAGTGCCTCAGTCTTGCTGTAGTTTATGGTCAGATTGTTGTCTTGAAACCAGCTGTTCATGTGCATGAGACACTCTGTTATCTTGGTGTAGTCTGGGTTTTTGAGGGTGATTGGTGTGTATATCATTATGTCGTCAGCATAGATTGTGTATTTTATCCTGTGTTCCTTTATGATGCTGCATATTGGCTGGATGTAGAGGTTAAATAATAATGCTCATAGGGCGGATCCTTGAGGTACGCCTTGCATGACCTTTATGGGTCGAGATGTGTTGGGACCGATCTTGACCTGTATCTGTCTGTCCGTTAAGTAGGAGTGGAACCACCTAGATTCGATTCTGATCCCATGGCCCCCATGGGATCAGAATCAGGTCTAGCACCTGGACGTGCAGGCCAGTCCCCGATTCTGACTGGCTGCACGCCCAGCCAAATCCCAACTAGCTCAGTCAAGCTCCTGAATGATCAACAGAGCCATGGTGTTCCATCACAATGGCACTGTGGCTCCATTCAGGAGACGTGAATGCTGGCTGCCGCTAAAATCTTCCTTTCCCCACAGCCAGACTCTCAATCCAGCCTCCCATATACCCCTACCTCTCCTGTCTCTGCTAGCCACTGCCGAAATGCCACGTCCAGGGGACTTATTCCACCTCTGAGGTGGAATAAGTCCCCCATCTAACTGGCATACCCCAGACATACAGGGCCAACCTAAGAATCGGCCCTGTATATCTGGGATGCTGACCCACCCATGCCCCCTCACTTTGCCTTCCACCCGCCCCCTGCCAATCCCACACAAAGGCTCCCCATACAACGCCGCTGTTCAAACGGGGAGCCTTTGTGCGGGATTGGCAGGGGGATGAATGGCAGCAGTGTACATCCAGGCAGGGCATACATCCCTGCTAATCACGGGTTGGAATGACCCCCATTGGCACCTATGTGTCTATATAAAATGCTAGGGATAGACCAATGGAAATAACAGCTAGATTGAAGCCATGGACATTTATACCTTCTCGGGAGCAAGTGTAAATTCTAGTATGTAAAGTACGAATGTACATGTGTATTTAATAAAATACGTGTGTAAATTGTGATGACCCTTCTGAAATCCCGTTTCACGAGTACAATTATCTCTATATCATTGGTATGTGCAGAAAATGGAAAACCAAAAGCACACACCAACAGGCCAGTGACCATAAGAAATTATTAAAATGAAGCAGAGAGAACGTGGAGCTTTTCAGCACCCCACAAGTCAAGAATCTAGATGTAGACAATTTATTATTTGATCTTGCCCTAAAACTCGTTTCATTGAGGAAACAAGTAAGCCAGTTCAGAACATTACCTCCAAACCACAATTGCCCACCTATGGCAACCAAAAGGCCAGAATCTACCAGAAGAAAAGCTGATGACAGTTCTAAGGTAATCAATATTACTGACTCTTTGCTATTCAAATATTGATAAATACTATCCATAACAGTCATCAGTAATGACTCCATACCTGATCCTGCCTAGAACTCTTCTTGTATATCTCATATCAAAGATAACATCTTTTTTCATTCATGATATGCAACCTGGGGGCACACCCACAATACAGGACAGCAATAACACATATCTTTCAAACTTTGAATAGAATTTTGTCTACAATTTTTTGAAGTCCAAGCAGGGATGAATCAACACATATGTCATATAATAAAACAACAAGGGAATACTCAATGAGCCTCTTAAATGGCAGATTTGAAACAACCAAAAAAGAAGGTAGTTCTTCACACAACACATTGTTAAGGTAGAGCACACTGTCACAAGGCATATCTCTAGTAAATAAAAATGGATTAGACAAATATATAGAGGTAGATCAATCACAAGCTTTTCAATGTAATAGTCAGTGATGTTATGCCACTTTCAGGGCATTCCAAGACCATGGCTACTATGAACGAGAGGGGTATCACAAGGGATTGAAAACTCTAATGTACCTGATTTCTTAAGCATTTTTTCTAAACAATTTCTGATTTTCATTAGACTTGATGCTTGGCTAGATGGACCCTTCTTTTGACTGAGTTTATAATTCTTGCCTAATGAAGTCTTAACTCATCCTGATGGTGGCAAGTGTGTTATGATCTTACAGTGAGATATGTCATCTGCTTTGGATCTAATCGATCACCAGTTGTTATTGATGAGATTTCAGGAAGTTGGTATTGGTGGGATTGCATTTAATTGTTTTGCATCATACTTACTTTCACGTCTCTCTACAATTAATATTAACCAGCTCATGTCCTCGGAATACTCTGTGTGTTGTGTAATGCTACAAAGATCTATTTTGGTCCTCATCCTTTTCAACCTTTTTATGGTATCCCTGTGTGTGTGTGCGCGTGTGAGCTGTCAAGTCAATGCTGACTCCTGGTGACCCAGCCCCTGGGCTTTCTTAGCCACCCTCATACAGGACCTCAGTCTGAGTGTCCACATGGAAGCAGGTGGCATTCAAGTTATCATCTCACATAACACCAAGGACAACTCCTTTTTATTTTCCTGCATTGACACCTGAAAAAGATAGCAAAATGGATTCATGATCATTACCTAGTCTCAATGTAAAAAAAATCTGTAGCACTGCAGATCTCACAAGCTCGTTCTCATGCAATTTTACTCCACACATTGCAGGAAATTCTGTTTGAGTCAGTGATAGTGTTACCTCATTACCCTACAAATTTCATTACTGATGAAAAAAATCTTTTTTTGCCTTCAGACTGATTTGCTGTATTAGGCATTACCTTAATTCCAAAGCTATAAAAACTCTAGTTCATTCTCTCATCTTAAACCGATTAGACTATTGCAACATCTTGCTAATAGGGCTGCCCCCCTCCCCTCCCCTATATCTTTATTTGTTTATTTGTGTGTTTTCTATATTGCTTTATCAATCAATCAAAGTGGTTTACATAGAACAACAACACCCTACTGGAAATATAACAAATTAACAAGCAGGATGATCTTACATGTAACGAGTGTATAAACATGTAACAAATTCAGGTGATATTACAAGTAACAATTGTATAAAAATCTAACATAATTTATCTATTAGTTGGATAATAATAATTTTAGTAAAAGAACATTAAACTATGATATTAGATGTTTACAACTTATACAAAATACTGTTGTTAAGTTCATTTGCAATGCAGAAAGCTCGGACCATGTAATTTCCTTCCTCATCGAGCAACATTGGTTGCCCACCTTAAGTAGAAATAAAATTAAAATTGTAAGCTTGCATGTCACACATTTTATACAGCTATCCACATTGGACATGATTACTCAGAGAGATTACCATGGTTAGCAGACCTGCTAACTATTAACCACCCTAGCTGAATATCTGTGGATGCCACTGCTGCACACCCAAATGCCAACCAGTTAGCATCGGTGATATTGAGCCAATGCCTGGATATCGCTAAGTGGCAAAAATCAGGTGCAATAAAGGCTTTCTCAGCGCTAGCCACTGCTGCTGAATATCGGGCCCATTATCTTTATCTTTTTCTCATCCCATACATACCGGCCAGACAATTGACATCCTCGTAAATTCATCTGCTAGAAATTCCCTCAGCCCGCAACATTCAGCTTGTTTGGGCAAGACAAGCTGCTTTTTCTTACCAGGCTTCAGTTCTGTGGAATGCACTACCATTGGACATACGTGCAGAGACTTCATATAAAAATGTTTTTTTAAACTCATAAAAACCTGCTCTTTCGGTGCTCATAGGCTGATAATTATTTGTGATCTTCTACAGCTTGTATATACAGCCTCTCAGCTTTTATGTACAGTCTAATGAATGTTTTATTTATTTATTTAACGGGTTTTTTTCTATACCACTTATTATTGTACTGTATGACCCCCTCCTTTTTGTTTGATTGTTATTGTCTCAGCGTGCACCTTCGTATATGTACAGAATTAATCTTGACACTGTAAACCACCATGATGTCAGCATTTGTTTGAATGGCGGTATATCAAATGTTCTTAAATAAATCAAGATTCTTGAAAGCATAGCATGCAAGTTCAATATGACTTTCCAAAGAGGTGGCTAAAAAGTTAAGGGCAAAAAGATTAGCTTTCAAAGATGACAAAGGATCTCACAGAGAAGAGCACTGGGAAGAATATTTGCCAAACCTGAAAAATGGGAAAAGTTGTCAGGATGGTGAAAATTAGAGTGGAAAACAGGATAGCTAAAATGTGTACTGATGTGATGAGATTTTGTTTCAGTTATGACAATGAAAGGAAGAAATGCAAAGGTTGGACTGGGACTGCATTGCTTTTTGGGAATTCTCTAGTCGGGGAATTTTTGTCAGGGCTATAACCTGTGCCATGTACTGTACGTCTTTTCTACTTTCTAGTGTTAATTATGTTATACAAACTCTTTTTGGAATCCTTTATACTTTTTGAAAGCTAATCTTTTTGTTCTTACTTTTTTAGTCATCTCTTTAAAGGTTAGGCAAGAATCTGATATTTTTTTGTCTTTTTCCAAACCTGTTCCAAAATCAATTCCTCTGATAGCAGAGCATCCCACCAGAAGGACTCTGCTCTTATTGTGGAATCTTTCACCATTATACTTGTATTTGCTTTTATGGTCTGACTACTCATTTAATTCTCAGATACCCATGTGAGCATATTTTTTACTACTAACACTGTAAAAGTCATCGAGCACTTGTGAAGAGTTTTATTTCAAAGAAACCAGGACTCAACATGTATTGTTCCTCCACTAGAGGGAACATGAATCGGCCATAGGTGTCAAACCTGTCCTGGAGGGCCACAATCCTGCCAGGTTTTGGGATAGCCCTAATGAATATGCATGAGATATATATGCATTAGAGATAGCCTGCCAACCTGACTGGTTTGTGGCCCTCCAGGACTGGATTTGGAGACCCCTGCTTTACACCTCTGTCATTTAAGATTGTGAGTGGGCAAGGTGCAGATGTCCAAGACATCAAAAAGGTTAGATAGAATTTGTCACATTCCTCCTCACTTCTCACCACCACCAAAATATTGTCCATTAGACATCTTTTTGGTGGTGGTGAGAATTGAGGATGAATGTGACACATTCTAGCTACCCTTTTGATGTCTAGGACATCTGTACCTTGCCCACTCACCATCTTAAATGACAGAGGTGTAAAGCAGTGGTCTCCAAATCCAGTCCTGGAGGGCCACAAACCAGTCAGGTTGGCAGGCTATCTCTAATGCATATATATCTCATGCATATTCATTAGGGCTATCCCAAAACCTGGCAGGATTGTGGCCCTCCAGGACAGGTTTGACACCTATGCATCCCCTATTTAAGAATGAGCCAGATCTACATTTGTATTTTTGCTTCTTCTCATGGACAGTTTATCTAGTTATTGTCTTTTGTCTTTGGGATTCTTGGGCCTCTTCTTTCTATGGACTGGCTGTAGAACCAGGGCTTCTAACGCATATTGGCAACCACTTATGATTTTCAGAAAGAGAGAAAAGACGCCATTCTCACTTTCTGTCAAACTCTGTGCTCATATTCTCTCTTTTCCCTTTGCATGTTATCAGGGGCTGGGATGATAAAGTGAATAACCTTGTGCTTATATTTGTGACCAAGGCCCCAAACGTATGTAGAGTATAGCATAGCATAGAAGGTAGAACAGGATAAATATTCTTTGAGTAGAAAGAAAGAAATTGTTTCTAGAGAGTTTTCATTTAAATTTGAAGTCAGTCAGGGCTTAGTACCACCTGAGATCACTTTGGAAAGAACAACCCAAACTATGGTTACATGATGCAAGGTTCCACATTAGGAACCACCATCCAGGAAATTTAGGCATCATCATGGATAATGCGTTGAAACCCGATGACCAGTGTGCAGTGGCCGCCAAGAAAGCAAATAGAATGCTAGGAATCATAAGGAAAGGAATGGAGAATAAAAAATGGGTTTTATAATGCCTCTATATTGTTCCATAGTGCAACTACACCTTGAATATTGTGTGCAATTCTGGTTGCTATATCTTAAAAATGATATAGCAGAATTAGAAAAGGTAGAGAGAAGGGCTACCAAAATGGTAAAGGGGATGGAAGGATACGCCTGTGAGGAAAGGCTTAAAAGGTTAGGGCTCTTCAACTTGCAAAAGAGATGGCAGAGGGGAGATATGATAGAGGTCTATAAATTAATCAATGGAGTGGAATGGGTAAATGTAGATCGGTTGTTTATACTATCAAAAGTAGAAAAACTAGTGGACACGCAATGAAGCTTGTAAAGCAGTACGTGAGAAAGGGACATCCGGGACACTTGTTGTACTGTTTTTCTCCTCTCAGTCGCTATAGTCCAGGCACTGAATCCTGTCCGGGTTTTTTATGAAACCCAATGAGCAGCTTCCCTAGTCTAACAGCTGTCCAGAAAGAAGTCCAGTCGTGGGAACCCTCCACTGGAGGCCAAAACTAAGAACACTGTCGCTTGCTTCAGTGACTGTGCCGTGTTGAACCTTTTCTTCCTGAGTACAAAAGTAAAAGTGGTTCCACAGACACAAAATTAAGCAGTCACACATAATCCCACAAAAATAAAAGTAACATCCTCTTCATATTTTCCCTCAAAAGTCCACAGGTAGGGAGCAGGGATCCTCCCTTCCTTCAATAAACAGACTGTCCTGCTTACTGTAATGCGGTGTTGCTGAAAGCCACAGCTCTAGCAGGTGTGTAGCAGCCTCCCTCCAGGTTCCATGTAACTTTTCTGAACCTGTCCCTACGCACAGTACCTCATTGGGTTCAGGAGCAGATTCTTCCTCATATTCCAGAGCCTCCGTTAGCTCGGTCTGGTCTGTTCCTCCTCCTGACTCAGTCAGAAGCACAGGGACCTTCTCACAAGAAGGGACAGGCCACTCCTCCCCTTTCCAGCCTCCTTTTGGTGCTAGGAAGCATTGTTTGGTAAGCCAAGGATACTGGCCTAGATCAGAATCTTGCCATGTCCTGGTGGACTGGCTCCCTCCTTTCCAAGCTAGTATTCTAGCCAGAGCCTTCCTCCCTCCCAGTGGCCAGGCCAGGTTGCTATCAGACCTGCAGGCTGTAGGTGTTCCCTGTGGTCCTTGAACTAATCCAAAGGCTTTCTCTCTTGGACTGGTACTTGGCTGATCATTACAAGCTACCACGTAACCCATTTAAGACTAATAAGAGAAATATTTTTCACTCAATGTGTAATCAAACTCTGGAATTCATCATGTAGTAAAAGGTGTTAGTGTAGCTGGGTTTAAAAAAAGGTTTGGACAAGTTCCTGGAGGGAAGGTCCATAAACCATTATTAAAGGGGACCCTAGAAATCCACTGCTTACCCCAGGACAAGCATTGTGGAACATGTGTGCCTTTTTGAGAACCTGACAGGTACTGTAACCTGGATTGGCCACTTTTGGAAACAGGATACTGGGCTTGATGGACCTTGGTCTGACCCATTATGGCATATCTTATGTTCTTAGTATGACAATAGGTCCATATGGATGTGACCCATGAAGTGGGATTTTAGAAAGTGCATGCCAGCATTGGGGAGAACGTGCAAATAAGAATGTGTTGCTAATGGAACTGATTTCAGAACGGGCCTATGAATGTGCAGGCTCCATCTGAAATCGCCTTGTAAATGACCAGGAGGTTGGATGTAGGGCATAACCAATCACATATGCTGCACATGGAAAATACAGAGATGCAGCTGTGCAAGGATCCATTTATCTGTCTGTTATATAGCCTGACATTGATGTTTCAGCTGTGCCTGCAAATGGGGCATTTATAGTTCACTTCTAGACTATTTAACAAATAGGTGCTGTATAGTTTAAGGCAACGCCTCTGCGGTAAAATTTAAAACTGCAATAATGCTGTAATATGGTCTGAAGCATTGAACAGTGGACTATGGACTGAGCCAAGATCCATGTAAGAGACAGTCCCTGCTCATCCGAGCATACAATCTAATCAAGACAGACAACATAACAACTGTGGACTAGGATTTGTCTAGGGGATTGGTAAGGGATCATATAGTTGGAGAGCAGGAGACTATGCAGATCAGGATCCAAAAGCAACCTCAAATAGCCTGGATTTGAAAAGGGTCAGAGAAGGCACCTGGCGTACTGACTCAGGAAGTTTGTTCCAGACATAAGGAGGAGCAAGGTGGAAAGATCAAAGTCTGGAGCTAGCAGTGGTAGAGAAGGGCACAGATAGAAGCAATCTGCCAGAAGAGCAGAGTTCCCGAGGAGGGGTGTAGGGAAAGATAAAAGAGGAAAGGTAATGAGGAGCAGCAGAATGAATGCACTGATAGGCTAATAGAAGAAATTTGAACTGGATATGGAAACAAATAGGGAGTAAATGAAGTGACTTGAGAAGAGGAGTTCTATGAGCATAGCAAGACTGGTGTAAGATTAGCCGCACAGCTGAATTTTGAACAGATTGAAGGAGAGGGAAATTATTTAGAGGGAGACCAGAAAGGAGAAGGTTGCAATAGTCTGGATAAGTGTCTTAGTAATCTGTTCAGAAAGGAATGGGTAAATGTTGTTGATGTTATAGAAAAAGAAATGACAGATTTTAGCTATCAGTTGGATATGTGTGGACAAGGAGAGGGAGGAGTCAAGGATAACCCTGAGGTTGCAAGTCAAGGAAATAGGGAGAAGGGCGTTATCCACCGATATAGACAAAGGAGGATGGGGGAGGTGGGTTTAGGGGGAAAGATAAGAAGTTCAGTTTTGGTCATGTTCAATTTCAAATGGTGGTGAGACGTTCAGGCAGCAGTGTCAGATAGGCAGGCAGAGATACGGGACTGGATTCCCAGAGAAATATCAGGTGTAGAAAGATAGATCTGAGAGTCATCAGTGTAAAGATAGTACTATTAGTGTAATTAATTTGTAGAAAGTTACCCCAGTTTTGTCCAAGTTATAGTTCCTGTTTATTGTAAATACAATGCAGTCACGACTGCATTGTATAAGGTTCTGTTAAATGTACACTGCACTGATGTGAATAGCGCGGTATAGAAGAGACGTTAAATAAATAAAATAAAATAAATACTATGAAAGGAGATGAGTACACTAAGGGACTGAGTATAGAGAACGAAAAGGAGTGGACCCAAGACAGACCATTGGGGTACACCATAAAGAGTGGGATTGCAGCAGAGGAGGATCTACCAGAACAAACACCAAAAGTGTGGTGGGACAGATAAGAAGAGAAGCAGAATAGCACAGAGTCCTTAAAACCAAGCGAGGGCAAGGTATTGAAGAGAAGGTGGTGGTCAACAGTGTCAAAAGCAGCAGAAAGGACAAAAAAGATGAGGATTGAGTAGCCTTGGATTTGGTCAGAAACAAGTCACTGGAGACTTTGGCAAGAGCCGTTTCAGTAGATTGTAGACACCAAAAGTCAGATTGCCATGGATCCAGAAGGACTTGAGAAGAGAGAAAGTCAAGACAATGGCAGTGAACTGCAGGTTCAAGTAGTTTAGAAATAAAGGGAGAGGAGGGAAATGGGTCAATATTAAAATGATAGGTAGGGTCTAGTGAGGGTTTCTTGAGGAAAGGTGAAACTAGAGCACGCTTGAAGTCTGCAGGAATAGTTGCAGTGGAAAGTAATAGATTGAGGATATGCCAATGCAAGGGATGATAGCAGAGGAGATGGAACATAGGAGATGTGTGGGAATAGTGTTAGAGGAGCAGGTAATGAGTTTGGAGGAGGAAAGATGTTCAGTGTCCTCCTCAGAAACCTTAGAAAAGAAAGAAAGGGTAGCAGAGGTTGAGGGAAGGAGTTGGGAGTAAAAGGGGGGGGGGGGAGAGGGGATGGAGATAACGTCATGGGGTATTTGAGTGTAATCTTGTGACTTTGTCATGGAAATAGTTAGCCAAAGTCTGGGCAGAAAGGAAAGAAGGGGTCGGAGGAGGAGGCACCTTGAGGAGAGAGATGAGAGTTGTATAGAGGCATCAAGGGTCAGTGGCAAGAAAGTTAGTCAGGTGGGACATAATAGTCTTGTTTGGCTAGTGCTATGACTGATTAGAAAGAGGCTAGCATGAATTTGAAGGGTAGAAAGTCCGTAAGGGTGAAGGATTTGAGCCAAATATGCTTAGCTGAGCAGGCACAGGAATGTAGGTAGTGGGTTGTTGAGGACAGCCAGGGCTGAGATACAGTACACCTCACAGGACATGGCATGGAAGGAGCAAGAGCATTCAGAGCAGAGGAGAGGTTCAGTGTTATAGGAAGATACTGCCTCATCAACAGATGACATAATGGAGGAAAGAGGTGATGAGACAGTAGTGGAGAGAGACGATGATCGATGGCATGAAAATTCCATAAGAGGTTGGAGAAGATTGGTTGAGACTGAGGTGGGGGGTGATGAAGAGCGAAGCTTAGTAGGTGATTGTTAGATAATGGAAGAGCTGAGGTACAGAAGTTTGAGAGTAAGCAGTTAAAGAAGAAGACAAGGTCAAGGCAGTGGCCATGCTGGTGAGTAAGTGCTGCAGAGCACATCTGGAGGTTGAATGAGGAGGTAAGGGAAAGGAGCTTTAAAGCATCAGGGTCAGAGGGGTTAGCAACATGAATGTTAAAATCCCTGAGAATAAGGGAGGGGGAATATGAACCCTGAAAAAAAGAAAAGCCATGAGTCAAAGTCAGTGAGAAAGGTAGAGGTGGACTTATCAGGGGGTCAGTAAAGGACAACTATCCGGAGAGGTAGTAGAGTAGAAAGGTGGATAGAGTGGACATCAAAAGAGGGAAAGGAATGAGACTGAGGTAGAAAGAGAGTTTGCAATTGGCAGTAATGAGAGAGTAGAAACCACCACCACCATTACGGCTAATGGGACAAGGTGTATGGGAGAATTGGTAGCTACACAACAGAGGGTAGTAACTGAAGCTGAGGCTTCAGGGAGAATCCAGGTCTCAATTAGAACATCTGACTAATAATTGTTTAAAGAATTTTCCTTCAAGAACATGCCAGATTCCCCTCTTAAACATTCTTATTCTAGATGCTTTGACCATATCCTCTGGCAACAGATTCCACAGGTTGTTGTTGTTGTTATTGTGCAGTGAGTGAAAAAATACTTTCTCCACTTTGTTTTAAATCTGTTTAATACTATCTGGAAGGATAAATAACCATTCCTCTGTTCCTGTCCCACCCCGCCTATGATTTTACTCGTATAAGTCTCTATCACATCTACCCATAGTTGTCTCTTCTCCAAAAGCCTAACTTCTTTAGTCTTTCTTCATACAGGATTCATTTTGCCCTCTTCTCATTTTTGATTACCTTTTCTATGTCTATTCTACTTCCACTATATCATTTTTGAGATGGGGCAACCAGAACTGAACATAGCACTCAATGTGCAATCGCACCATGGATTTATCCAGAAGCATTATGATATTCTCCAATTTATCCCCCATTGCTTTCCAAATAATTCCTAACATTCTCTTTGCTTTTTTTTGATTCCCACTGCCACAAACGGAGCTGAGGATTCCAACATATTGTCCACAAATACTCCAAGATCCTTTTCGTTTGTGGTGACTCCCAGATCATTTATGTCATTGTTCTAAAATGTTTTTGCTCATGGCCCCATTTTAACATGTGAAACATTCATGTGACCCCAGCCCTACCTCCTTTATGCTCATGTCTTACAGCATGCCAGCTTCTAGCACCTGGGGCCAGTACTGTTCAAAGAGTTAAAATGAAACATTTGTTTTTTTGGAGATGAAACGAAGATTTGCAACAGATTGAACCACTTGGAGGGAGTAGACAATATGAGAAAAGATCAACAAAAATTAGACTGGTCTCATTTAGAGTGATGCACTTGTGAGGCAAAACTCCGAAGGTGCTGTATGTGATAGTGGGTGAGAGGCTATTGTGCATGGACCAAGGAAGGGCCCGCTGGGTGATAGCGTCTGAGAATCTCAAGATGGTAAAAAAGACAAGGTGGTGGCTAAAGTCAGAAGGATACTAGGCTGCATTCAGAGAACCATAACCAGTGGAAAGAAGGAAGTATTAATGCCCCTGTATAAGTCATTGGTGAGGCCTCACTTGGAATATTGTGTTCAGTTTTGGAGACTGTATCTTGCAAAGGATATAAAAAGATTTGAAATGGTTTAGAGGAAGGTGACCAGATTGATATGGGGCCTGCAGCAGAAGACATATGAGAAGAGTCTTGAAAATTAAATATGGATTCCCTGGAGAAAGGAGGGACAGGGGAGATATGATGTAGACATTAAATACTTAAAACATAGTAATGAACAAACAAAACTTTTTCAAAGATGGGAAAGTTGTAGAACTAGAAGTTATTAAAGGACGATACAAGGAGGTAAGCGCAAAGCAATGTCAAGAATTATTTTTCACAGGAAAGGTAGTGAACGGCTGGAAAGCTCTCCCGAGGGAGTTGGTGAGAGCAACAACAGTGATGGAATTCAAAAGCGCATGGGACAGACACAGAGGATCCCTATATAGTAAGGGGATGGAATCCAAGTGAACTTAAATAACTTTTACACTTCAAAAATAGAGGGGGGGGGGGGAGTAACCTGCATGGATCAATGGGTACAACTTTATCCACTTCACTGGGCAGACTAGATGGACCATGCTGGTCTTCATCTGTTGCCATTTACTATGTTACTATGCTCCCAGTTCTGAAAAGAAATCTCTCTTGGCTCCTATTCCCCACAATATCTTTTTTTTAACCCTTAAGAAAGGCCCCAATGATGATATATGGTATTTATTGGATTCCACCACTAATCACTGATAAAGACCTCCCAGCTTGGCTCTGTGCCAGCAGTTTGTTACTTGCGAATATAGGTAACTCAAGCGGCATGGCTTGTCAAGGCATGGCAAAACTGTGTGCCAGAACACATGGGACTGATTTTCTGGTTATTAGCCCTGGACAACTCTATTGTTTTGGTTTGTCTGAGGCTATATATAGCCAGCCACACATAGCAAAGAGGGGGGAGAAAGAGGAGAAGTGGACAGACCCAAGGGAGGATCAAGTCCAGCTGTTGGCTTGTTGTAAGACAGCCACCCCCTTCACTGACCCACCCCCAAAAGTATCAGACTCAAATGTTCCAGCAAAACAGGAAGAACGAATGGTTGGGAAACGAGGAACAGCTGTAAGAATAGGAATGAAGAACTCTAGAGGGAGATGGGATTTGAACCACACAGGAAATGTTTCCGAGGTTTCACAGCCACTTTTCTAATACAGCTGCTTGTTATTCAGACCATATATTTACAGAGGTCCATCAGCTCCAAAACCTAGCCGCCTGCATTGCTGTTTGCTGCCATTCCCATTATCAGGAGAGGTTTTCCTGGGAAAAGAGCACAGTGGGATGGGCGTAACTTTGTAGGAGGTATACATGCTAGGAATGAGGGAGAATACTCCTCAGTGTGAAGTGAGTAATTTGAAGAATGAGCGAGATCCCACTGCAGTAAGCATGTGCAGGCAGCAGGCCCCAAAAAGCAAAGTTTTAGGACTTTATGTATGTTTTTTACATTTGTTGCGTATTTGTCTCAATTGTGCACCTACTATGCATGCTATGGCTTTTTTTTACGCACAAATTGATTGTACGTACACACATTGGTAGGTATATGTGCACCAAAGCAATGTATATGCATTTTGATTTTTTAGGAACCTAAATGAACCTGAAATGCACATGCTTATGAGATCAGCGACAGGAGAAATGAGTGAGACTCCATCCCAATGTGTGAAATCAACGTCTAAAGAATAAGTGAGACATGCTTGCAGTCTTTTGAAGTCAGCAATTGAAAACCTGGTAGCCATGGTTTCCTTTTAAATATGGCATGGGCAGGGAGGCAGTGATGTCAGTCACCAATATGAAAGCTTAAAAATATAGGGACCGATAGTCAAATGCAATTATGTGACGGTCGGTGAGAGGAATATTTAGCAGCATTGTCTATGCTGGTGAATCTTTTTTCTGACCACATCAGCACTACTCGGATAATGCCATGGTGGTCCTTGAACAGAGCTGGGGTGGGGACAAACTGGACAACAGTGATAGTCAGCCTGCTAGCCAGATAAACTTAGGACAGCAACCAAAAATGTGCTCGTTTTCCCAGCAGAAAAGCTGCCCTAATTTTATCCAGTCCTTTAACAATACTTTCTCTCTACAAAAATTACTTAAGGAATCTCAGATGCATATGCCACATATATCAGAGGTTCTTTCACTAATTTTTATATTAGGTTTATCAAGAAATGGTAGCACAATTTATAAAGATAAGTAGGGCATAGTAAACAGAATGAAATCTTGGGAATGGGGAAATATACAGGGTCCCATGGATACACTAGGGAAGAGCAGAAAGAAAATTAGAAACAAAGGTAGAAAACAACTTGGAAAGTCATGCATGCAAAGGCTCATAATATGCCTCCTAATAAAACAATTGACCTAGAAGCTACCAAGGTGGAAGAAGATCTTGATGTGGTTAGTTACTGAATCATAGTTCAGGGAAAATCAGGACGAGGAGGTGACCATATCAAGATATTTTCTTTTCAGAAAGGACAAGATAGATTAAAAGGGAAGAAAATAGCTTTATATATTAGAGACAAAATAAAGGCCATTTAAATACAAAGGAGTTATTTGCTAATGGTTAGCAAACACTAACAGTATTATGTTGTGTTATCTGCCGCAGCGCTCATTTAATTCCTATGGATCCTGCAGCAGATAATGTGCGATAGTGGTCTTAGCAGGCACTAACCATTAGTAAATGACTCTCAAAAGGAGCAAGAAGCAATTGAGTTGTATGGGCTTTCTTAAAGAAACTTAAAGTATTTAATATCTTTGAATGTATAATCAGATATAGATATGCAAATGGTAGAAGGATAGCATGTGTAAGAGGATCCACTAATCTGCCTGCCCTACTGAGGGCACAGGTACTTACTACTGTAGGAGGGAGGGTGTAAAAATGAATTGATCCAAGAGAATGTTTTAAACGCTCCTCCATTAGAGAGAACTGAGTGGTACAAAAATGCAATGTGCACCATCGGGTCCATGTAGTCTCCTGCGTTTTATTCCCCTCTTTAAGAAAAAGAGTAACACATGGAGAATGAGGGTGGTCAGCCTCCACTCATCTTTCACCCACTTTCTAGTTTCCAGGGCTTAATTTGAGCCAGAACGGGGTGGAATGGCATTCCAGCACTTCTTAAGCCCCCAAAGGAAATGATGTCAGATTCCGCTCCAGTTGCCAATATGAGTTTCCTACTCCTACAGTAACTGCCTCACTTAGCTCCCAATGAGGCTGCCATCGTCTCCTCTACTGCTGTTTCATATATGTTTTTTTTCTTTTCCTGTTGCCTGCAACACTGCTGGACGCATGGCAGCAGCAAAACAGAGAAAGCTCTGGGGCCGTCAAGCCAGCATGCATCGCTAAGGCTGTCAGTCCCGCCCCCTCCGATGAACTCTTCCTGTTTTTAAGGGGTCAGGTGGCATGCAGAAGCTGAATAGCTCACACCTTTTATCTTTTTTGCCGCCACCATGTGTCCAGGGAAGAGAAGTGGCAAGACAGGCAGCAGAGAGAAAAAAATACCTGATTGGTGCAGGGACAGGCAAGAGGAGACACTGGATTGGGTAAGAACAGAAACTTGTTCAGAGAAGAAAGGAGGAGATGTTGGACACAGTGAGAAGGGAGATGCTGGATTAGTATGGGAGACCAAAACAAGAGGTACTTGAGCAAAAGACTGGGGGGAAGAAAGATACTGATTTGGGGGAGGGGAAAGAAAGGGGAGACACTGGATTAGAAGGAGGAGGCAATTGTGGATAGGGGAGGGGATAGAGACCCAAAGGATAGATAAAGACACAGGAATACTGGGAGGGAGGGAGTTCAGTGACAGTGGAAATGCTGGTCATTGGGGCTGGGGAGAGTAAGAAGACAAAAGATGCTGGACCAGGTGGGACGATAAAGCAAGACAGGGGATAATGAGCCTAAGAGGGGGATGGGGCAGACAAAGAGAATGTTGGACATAGAAACATAGAAACATAGAAACATGATGACAGAAAAAGACCAAATGGCCTATCTAGTCTGTCCTTCCATAACAACAACTACAACAGTCCACTTTTTACCTTTACAGATCCTCTGTGTTGGTCCCATGCTTTTTTGAATTCAGTTACTGTCCTCATCTCTACCACCTCCACTGGGAGACTATTCCATGGATCCACTACTCTTTCTGTAAAGAAATATTTCCGCATATCACTCCTGAATCTATCTCCCTTCACCCTCATCCCATGTCCCCTCGTAGCAGAACTTGCTTTCAATTGAAAGAGGCTCTCTCCCTGAACATTTATGCCACGGAGGTATTTAAACATCTCAATCATATCACCTCTATCCCGCCTTTCCTCTAAGGTGTACATATTAAGATCCTTAAGTCTGTCCTCATATGCTTTATAATGAAGCCCATTAATCATTTTAGTAGCAACCCTCTGCACCGACTCCATCCTGTTCACATCCTTTTGAAGGTGCGGTCTCCAGAATTGCACACTATACTCCAAATGAGGTCGCACCAAAGACTTATACAGAGGCATTATCACCTCCTTTTTTCTGCTAGCCATTCCTCTCCGTATGCACCCAAGCATCCTTCTAGCTTTTGCCGTCGCCTTTTCTACCTGTTCAGCTACTTTAAGATCATCAGACACAACCACGCCTAGGTCCCGCTCTTCTTTAGTGGACAAAAGTACTTCACCTCCTATACTGTATTGCTCCCTTGGATTGCTGCAGCCCAAATGCATGACCTTACATTTTTTAACATTAAATCCCAGCTGCCAAATTCTAGACCATTCTTCAAGCTTAGCTAGATCCCTCCTCATGTTATCTACACCTTCCTGGGTGTCTACTCTATTGCAGATTTTGGTATCATCTGCAAAGAGGCAAACCTTACCCGACAGCCCTTCCGCTATATCACTAACAAAGATGTTAAAAAGAATCGGACCAAGGACAGATCCCTGGGGCACACCACTGGTAACATCCTTCTCCTCAGAGTGAGCTCCATTTACTTGTACTCTTTATCGCCTCCCACCCAACCAATTTCTTACCCAAGCAGTAACTTTTGGGTCCATCCCTAGGGTGCTCAGTTTGTTTATAAGTCGCCTGTGAGGAACAGTGTCAAAGGCTTTACTGAAATCTAAATACACCACATCTAGAGCTCTCCCTCGGTCCAACTCCCTGGTCACCCAGTCAAAGAAATCAATCAGATTTGTCTGACAAGACCTGCCTCTGGTGAATCCATGCTGCCTCGGATCCTGTAATCCGCTGGACTCCAGAAACCTCACTATTTTCTCTTTCAGCAGCGTTTCCAATAATTTACTCACCACCGAAGTTAAACTAACCAGCCTGTATTTTTCAACCACATCCTTACTTCCGCTTTTGTGTAAAGGCACCACATGAGCCTCTCTCCAGTCCTTTGGCACCACTCCCGACTCCAACGAGGCATTGAAAAGGTCAGTCAGTGGAGTTGCTAGAACGTCCCCAAGTTCCCTCAGTATTCTAGGTTGTATCCCATCAGGTCCCATCGCTTTGTCTACTTTAAGTTGAGCTAGTTTCTCACGAACACAGTCTTCTGAAAATTGTTCAAGATGTCCCTCGCTTCTGTTCTTATTTGTGGGTGTTTTACGAGGTCCTGCTCCTGGTTCTTCATCTGTGAACACAGAGCAAAAATATTTGTTAAGCAATTCCGCTTTATCCTTATCAGCTTCTACATATTCCCCCCCTGCACCCTTGAGTCTGACAATACCACTTTTGCCCTTCCTCTTCTCACTAATATATCTGAAAATACATCAGAGGCATAGGGAGATAGGGGAGATGATAAGCATTGGGGGAGGAGTATGAAGAGAGGGGAATGATGCTGGATACTGGGGGAGGGGAAGGGTGATAGGAAATGCTAACACGCGAGTGGGGGCAGGACAGAGATGCTTGACACAGGAGGGAGATACAGACAGAGAGGGAGGATGCTAGATATGAGGGGCAATAAGGAAACAGGGGTGAAAAGAACACAGAAGGAGGATACTAGATATAGGGAGAGTAGAGAGACCAAGGAGAGATGCAGGATAAAGGGGGAGTGAGAAAAGATATTGGACAAATAGGAGAAGATGCTGGACGAAGGATGGGGCTCAGAAAGAGAAGATGCTAGACAAAAGGTAGGAGAGGAAGAGTAAAGATGCTGCTTGAAGAATGGGAAAGAGGAGAGTTAGCAAAGGACTAGAGAAGAAGGAGAACAGGGGGAAGGGGGGAGGTAATTGTACGTAGTTGCAATAAAAAGAGGGAGATTTGAGAAGTGATATCTGAGAGGATTAAGGCAGAAAAAAATGGAAGAAAACTGAAAGGAAAAGATCAATGTCAAAGACAGATGTACAGGAAGAAATTAGGAAGACAGACGATGAGAGAAATAGTAACAGACTGGAAAGACAGAAGAAACAGGAAAGCAGAAAGAAGAGACTGGTACCAACTCAACTAGAAAAATAAAATGGCCAGACAACAAAGGTACAAAATAAAATTTTACTTTTAAGGTAGCAATTGGAATATGTCAATTTTGAGAATTCATATCTGCTGTCTTTATAGTTTACAGTGTGCAGGGAGATATGCTTTATTGTTCTCTATTTCTCTGGCATTGCACTGCATACAGAGTGTAACCTCTTGGGATTTCAATTTAATTTTTGGCTACATATTTCTATTTTAAGTTTGTGGTTACTTATTTTGTACTTGGTGAAAGTCTATCTGCATGTGTGACCAAGGCCGGGTGTTCTATTACATGATGTTTCTATCTATGGATCTGTAGTAATTCAGATTTTTCCCATTAGGTGTATTATTGTCATAGGGCCCCACTGCAATGCTGATGGTGCCAGGGGCGGCTCTATAATGAGGCAAAGTAAGGTGGCTGCCTCAGGAGGCAAAGTTTTGAGGGCAGCAAACAATGCCCCCAAAATAGCCGCCTCACTTCGCCTTCAAAAGTTAAAAAAAACAAACAAAAAGAAACAAAATAAAAATCAGTGTGCAAGTTACTGCCACTGCCGAGTCCGCTTCTCAGCAGCGGCAGACTCCTCCTCACCTTTCTATGGCAGCCGTGGCTCCTGCCTTTTAGAGAAGCGTGGCTGTGCTAGGGACATGCAGTTTAAGAAAAAGTCAAACCAGTGCAGAACCTTCCATGCAGCTGCGTCCTGCCCCCAAAGCAAGTGGTTACTACTTCCTTTGGGGGAGGGGCACAACTGCATGGTTCATTCACAGAGATGGGAAGGCTCTGTGCTGGTTTCACTTTTACTTAAACTGCATGTTGCTAGCATGACCGCGGCTCTAAGAGGCAGGAGCCGCGACTGCCATTGAAAGTAGATGGTGAGTTTACGGGGGAGCTAACATGGGGAAAGGTGGGGGTTGGAAGTGGGCTGACTTGGGGGGGAAGGGAAGGAGAGGCCTGGAAGGGAATTGACATGATGGGAAGGTGGGATCTGCAACAGGGCTGACATGGCGGGGAGGAGGGGGCTGATAGGGAAGAGAACTGACATGAGGAGAAGATGGGGATCTGCAAAGGGGCTGACATGGGGGGGGGAGGGGACTGAAAGAGAAGAGAACTGACATGAGGGGAAGATGGGGATTTGCAACAGGGCTGAAACGGGGGGAGGAGGGGGCTGATAAGGAAGGAACTGACATGAGGAGAAGATGAGGATCTGCAAGGGGGCTGACGGGGGGGGAGGTGGGGGCTGAAAGGGAAGAGAACTGACATGAGGGTAAGGTGGAGTCTTCAATGGGGCTGACATGGCAGGATGAGGGGACTGGAAGGAAATTGACATAAGGGGAAGGTGGGGTCTGCAACTGGGCTGACACTGGGGAGGAGGGGGTTGACACTGGGGGAGAAGGGGGCTGGAAGTGAACTGACAAGTGGAAGGTGGGGTCTGCAAGGAAGCTGAGATGGGGGAAGATGGGGGCTGGAAGAGGGCTGACACAGGGAGGAGGGGGCTGGAAGGGGGTTTACACAGGGAAGGTGGGGGCTGGAAGGGGGCTGACATGGGGGAGGAGGGGGATGGAAAGGAGCTGATACCTGGGGATGGTATTGGAAGGGGACTAGAAGGGTGATGATACTAGGGAAGGGAGGAGAGGGATAGAAGGGAGATGACACTTGGGAATAGGACTGCAGGGGGACTGGAAGGGAGCTTATACTTGGGGATGGGACTAGTAGATGGCTGGGTAATGGGGATGGGGACTGGAAGGGAGGGGGGCCTTGGCACTGGGATGGTATTTGGACTAAAAAGGGCTGGACAGTGGGGAAGGAGGGGGACTGGAAGGGAATGGACAACAGTGGAAGTCTTGGGAATGCAAGGGGGTTGAAATTGGAAGGTACTGGGAGGGGAAGACTAGAAAAGGAGGCTGATACTGGGGAGGATTACTAGGACTGGAAAGAGGCTGATGGAAGGAAGTGAAGAAAACAAAAGAAGAGACAAGAAATGGTAGATGGACCATAGAAAGAGAGCTAAGAGAAGACACGAAAGCAGAAGCCTCAGATCAGGACCAGCATGACCAGAGAATAAAATAGTCATGCAACAAAGGTAGAAAAAATATATTTTTTTCAGTTTAGTGATTGGACTTTGCATGATCTTTAAGGGGAACTGCATCTCTTATTTATCAGCTGTTGCACTTCATGCAGAGTCTGGCTTCTTGGGGATTCAGTTTAATTTTTTGTCTACATATTTTTATTTGATGAGGTCTATGTTCTGAGTGTGTGACTGAGGCCTTGTGTTCTGTTAACATGGAGTTTGTGCATAGGGATCTGTACTGTACTGTTATAATTTGACTTGTTCAGCTTTTCAAATAGGTGTATAAATGTTCTAGGGATTACATCAGTATTTATATTGCATTCTTTTTTTGGGTAGGCCCCCTTATCTGAGTTTTAGATGTTTATCCTGGTATGGTATGGTAGATCTGGCCTTGTAGATCTTCAGTGACTTTTGTAGGGTCTTATATTAGTTCCCAATATGCCTGTTACTAGAGAATGTTTGTTAGATGACTAGAAAGAGATTTTTTTTAAATATATTGAGTTCTGTGGGTGAATGTCAAACTTCTGCTCTGCACCCATTGTTGAGGGAGAGGTTTCTGTGGACGTAGAATACATATACAAAACTAAAAAGCGAGAAACATAACACAGTTTATAACAAAATAAAATGAGTTATAATTTTATAATTTGGTACT
Organism: Ichthyophis bannanicus; assembly: GCA_033557465.1. Taxonomy (NCBI): domain Eukaryota; kingdom Metazoa; phylum Chordata; class Amphibia; order Gymnophiona; family Ichthyophiidae; genus Ichthyophis; species Ichthyophis bannanicus. The sequence continues at coordinate 733,047,447 of CM066033.1, read as the reverse complement.
ATAAACTGTGCCGCAGTTCTCACTTTTTCTTTGTTCCTTGGTGTGTGAGCATCTTGCATTTCCTTTGGTTTTTTTTGCAGAATATATATTTACATTGATGCCATGCTGGTCCAGTTTCAGGAGTTCTGTTGGGATTGCCAAGCTCTTCTCGGTTACAAAGTCTCTCTTGTTTTTCAGAGGGTGGGAAGTACTGTGTTGGGGCGCCAAGTTGCGCCTGTTTTTGTAGAAGTGGGAGATGCTGCATAGGTGTTGTTGAGCATCTCTTGTTTGGCATATTTAGCAGCATGTTTCCTAAGCTCTGGCCATACTGGGTCAGACCAAGGTCCCTCAAGCCCAGTATCCTGTTTCCAACAGTAGCAAATCCAGGTCACAAGCACCTGACAGATTCCCAAAAAGGCACATGGGTTCCACAATGCTTGTCCCAGGGCAAGCAATGGATTTCCCAGGCCCTCTTTAATAATAGTTTATGGACCTTTCCACAAGGAACTTGCCCAAATCTTTTTTAAACGCAGCTACACTAACAGCTTTTGCTACATACTCTGGTAACTAATTCCAGAGTTTGATTACGCGGGGCCATAGGCTAACTGCAGGGAGGCCTTTACAGTGTGGCAAAACAGCTGCCAGTGCAACTAAGACCACACTCTGAGGTGGCATTAGCTGCACTCGCGCTACTTGCACTGAGTCATTATGTTAGTTTCTGCCGACAATGCAGATGCCTGTGTGTGAGAGTTCTTTCTCTCGCCTCACTCTGTAGTATAGTATAATTTTTGGAAAGAAATCCTGTAAACCTAAAGAGTGATGGGTAAAAGCATTTTTTGACTACATGTGTTTGTTTTTAGTTTGTATTGATATATTCCCTACTTGATGAAGATCTGTCTCTGTTCTGCATGTGTGACTGAGGCTACATGTTCTGTTAGCATGAAGTTTATATGTAGGGAGCTGTAGTAATCTGGCTTGTTCAGTTTTCTGAATAGGAATATGGATGTTCTAGGGCACACTGCAGTATTTGTGGTGCTGCCCTTTCTGGGTATGCTCCATGTTGTGTGAGGTTTGGAAGTTAGTGTTGTTATGGAATAGTAGATTTCTTCTATGGGTCCTGTACTCTGGGTTCTTGGTAAGGTCAACTTTAGGGTGTTGGTTGGGGGAACTGGAATATGTATTGTCTTTGAGATTTGTGTTCTCTGTGCTGCCAGACTGAAATTTAAAATATTTTGTCAGGTCAGATTCAAGGAAATTTCAAATTTTAAGGGAACGTCTCAGTTTATTTTTGTTTAGTAGCCTGATAGCTTCACCACTGCTGACTTCTGGACTTTTCCAGCTCTAGCACAATCCAATCCAGCATTTGAATTCATGGCTACCAGGATTAGTTTCTCATTTTATGTCTTCCCTCCTCATCAATAATCTGGTCATAGCGAAATAAATCTGATGTGCAGATTGGTCATGGTCTGATGGGGTGGGTGCTGTGTAAGAGGCTTTTCATTAATCAAATTTAATGTTTGTTTTATTGTAACATCTGTTTTACTAAATTGCATGTCTATGTTTGGAAGCCGCCTAGGATTTTAGATTGGTGGCATATACATTTTAAAATAAAGCAAACTAAATTTATGCAAATAATGCTGCAGGTATTCTCCACACATGGCCCTGCATCACCCTCATGTCACCCCTGGGAGGAAGTAGACAGAGGGGGTGGAGGAAAGCAGATTGGGACCAGCACCATCAAGAATAAAATGGTCAGACAACAAAGGTAGAGGAGAATTTTATTTTCAATTTAATGAACAGTCTTGGTGCTACCTTTATATTTTATAAAATACAAGGCAATGCATCTCTTTCTATTTATCTGGCATTGCATTGTATACAGAATCTGATTTTTTGGGGTTGCAGTTTAATTTTTATCTACATATGTTTATTATTAGGTTATGGTCATTTATTCTGTTAACATGGAGTTTGTGCGTAGGGATCTGTACTATAATAATCTAAATTGTTTCAGCTTTTCAAATAGGTGTTTGGATGTTCCAGGGCCCACTGCAGTATTTACAGTTACTCTTTTTTTGGGGTAGGCTCCTTATGTGAGTTTTGGAAGTTGAACTGGTATGGTATGGTAGGTTTACTCTACAGATCCTCAGTGACTTTGTTGTAAGGTTTTATATTAGTTCACAATATGCCTGGTACTTGAGAATGTTTGTTAGTCTGATCGGCATCAGATTTTTTTTTAAGATATTGAGTTCTGTGGGTGAATGTCCTAGTTCTGCTCTGCACCCATTGTTGAGGGAGGGGGTGCTGTGGATGCAAAATATATGTTCAAAAAGAAAAAGCAACAACCATAATGCAGTTTATAACAACAAAATAAACATGAGTTATAATTTGGTGTTATAAACAGTTCAGTTCTCTCTCTTTCTTTTAGATCCTTGGTGTGTAAACATCTTGCATTTCCTCCACATTATCTAATCAGCTTTTTGGTTTGGTTCAGTCCCTGACTGGAGTTTTGAGAAAGCCTCCTCCCCCTGCTCTGGGGGGTGGGGGGTGGAGCGCCACCTCATCCCTCGCCTCGGGCAGCAGATTGCCTTGAGCCGCCCCTGGATGGTGCTGCTTTTTCCTAAATGAAATTGCAATGTGTGCCTTTGAGTCAATGCTGACACCTGATGACCCTGCAGCTCCTGAGTTTTTTTTTTTTTGGCAGTGTGGAGGCAATGGATAGGGCCTTATTATGTGATTTTTGTAATTTAGTGTTGTGATAGAATGGTAGACTTGCTGGATGGATACTGAGTGATTTTTGTAGGTTTTTATATTACTTCACAATATGCCCTAGTAGTGGAGGTTTATAGTCCTCTTACTGGGGTTATACAAAATCAGATTTTTTTTTTGTATGGTGAGCTCTCAGGAAATGTCCTATTAGAAACATAGAAACATGTTAACAGAAATTGACCATATGGCCTATCTGGTCTGCCCTTCCATATCAAATACTATAGTCCCATTTTATTCCTTTAGAGATCTTCTGATTCTCTAGGAACAAACAGGAAGTCAGTCCTCACATATGGGTGACATCGGCACCAACTGAGCCCTTGCGGAAGCATCAAAAGCCTTTGGGAAATACTACCACGTATGTGTGATCCCCTTCCCATCCAAGGGTGCCATCTTGCTCAGTCTCCTTTTTTCTGCGGAGCCCTTCAGACGTTTGTCTGGCCTGTTCCCGGAAAAAGTAGATTTTTTTCTCTCTGAGTTTCATACTCGCCTCCAGCAGCAAAATAAGTTTTTCCACGAGTCCCCGGTGCCTCCAAAGGCCAGGGTCTCGTCTGAAGCCTCGACACCTTGGACAGACCTTTCTGAGCTCGAGCCCCGTCGTGTGTCTTCAGAAAAGGGATCTTCCTTGAGGGAAGAAGAAGAAGCCCTTGAAGGTGGATTCCTTGGACGGATCCGACCAGCCTGGTACCCCCCGGGCCAGATCCCGCAGTCCAAGATGCTTGTCCGAGGCGTCGGAGAAGGAGCGGCCTGCAAAGGTCCCCCAGAAGGATTCAACCTTAGACCGGCCTCGGTTCCCAGACACCATCCTTGTCGAGGATTCCCCTTTGGGGGAGCCGGCACTGGACCTGAGTCCTTCGGTGCCTGCGCTGAAGGTTGCGGAGCCTTCTGGCCTGGAGTCCAGAATGGAGGCCCTGGAATGCAGTTTGTCTACATTCTTGGACCAGCAGTGGGCGCTGTTGTCCTGTACGTCCGGTTCATCTGCCTCGACCACCGGGCCCTTGACATCGAAGACATCCCTGGAGGCCAAGCCGATTCTTGAGGTCCTTCAGCCTTGAGTCAATTCTTGGCAGAGGTCTCGATCCGATTTCCACTCAACGGGACTGCGAATATTCCCCGCAAGTGTGCTGGGTACCAGCTGTGAAGCTTCGTGAGCCCTGAGGCCCATGGAGCAGCCCTCCTATGAGTCCTCGACGGACTACTCTGAGTGGGAGATGGAGGATGAGGAGTCCCCCAATACCTGTCACCACCATGATGTCCCATCAGATTCTCCTGTCTCGGAGCCTCGATGGCAGTCCCTCCTGGAAAATATGTGCTTCCATGATTTTGTGAAGGATATGTCAAGGGCCCTGGTGTTCCCTATGGAATTGGAGGAGGACCCTCGGGCGGATGAGTTGGAAATCCTCCAGTATGAGGCTCCTCTGAGGGAATAGTTCATGGTGCCCATCTCTCCCATCCTGGAATGGCTGATGCTCCATATGTTGGAGACACTGACATCAGTGCCAGTGGTGAGCAAACAGCTTGACTCGATGTATCGAATCTGCTGGAGCCCAGGCTTCCAGAAATCACAGCTGCCGCATAACTCCATGGTGGAGGAGTCAGCCATACATCGGCTGAAAAGCCAGAAGATGCACTCCTCAGTGTCCCCCAGCAGGGAGGCCCGAACCTTGGACGCCCTCGGCAGAAAGTGTTACCAGGGCTCGATGTTCATCAGCCACATCCAGGCCTACAAGCTGTACATGGGCATGTACCTGAGAGACCTGGCGAAGGAACTTGCCGGGTTCCCAGCTGGTCTCTCCGAGGAACCCCTGAGCAGTTCAAGAACCTGACCAAGGCAGTCCGCGAGTGCTCCAAGTTCATGTCTTGGGTGGCCTATGATGGGTTTGAGTCGGCGGCTCAAGGAGTGGCGGCAGGTATCAGTGCATGAGGCCAAGTTTGGCTACAGTCCTCTGACCTCAAGTAGTGGGTTTAGGACAAATTGGTCATTGTCCCATGCCAAGGAGAGTACCTTTTTGGCAAACCCATGACTGACAAAGCTGTCGAGCTGGAGACCAAGTTCATGACGAGGACCAGGCTCTCTATAAAGGCCATTGCACCTCCCCGACGGAAGGGCTTGGGTAAAAAGTCCTTCTACTCAAGGAAAGGGGCTGCTTACAGAAACAACCCGCCTTTTCAGGCTTCCCCGGCTCCCCAACAGGGTCAGCAGACCAAGGGACATGGGCATGGCCCTCATAAGCAGAAGGCGACAAAACCCCAGGCACCTGCTCTGGCCCAGCCAGAGGGGAGTTTTTGACTCCTTGAGCATAGCCTCTCTACCCCAAGGAGATCAGCAGCCCATAGGGGGACATCTGGCCCACTATGCCCAGAGATGATTGACCATCACCGCCAAATCCTGAGCAATTCGGATGGTCAGAGAGGGTTTCCTCCTCCTCCACCTGACTCAGACCCCCCCCTTATATAACGGGAGAGCCCCTCAGGTCTTCCCTGCACCGGGACCTTCTACTAAAGGAGTTGGCAGGTCTTCTTGAGGACAAAGCAGGGGAATCGGTGCCCCACCATCTCAAGGATAAGGGGTTCTACTCCAGGTACTTCCTCATGCCAAAAATAACGGGGCCTAAGGCCCATCCTCGACCTGTTCAACCTCAACAAATTCCTGGTGAGGGAGAAGTTCAAGATGCTCTCCCTTGGAACATTGCTGCCCTACCTCCAGCAGGAAGATTGGCTCTGCTTCTTAGGCAATACCTGTGGTTCATAGTGGGGGGCTGTCTTTCGGCTTGGCCTCTGCCCCAAGGCTCTTCACAAAATGTCTGGCAGTCATGGCTGCCTTCCTCCGCCTCCTGGGGATATTTGTCTTCCCCTACCTGGACGACTGGCTCATAAATGGAGGCAGGGCTTCAGAGGTGCAGTAGGCCACTGCATGCACCATCCAGGTCCTGCAGCACTTGGGCTTTGTCATAAACTACCCAGAATCTCATCTCCTTCTGACACAATGTCTGGAGTTTATCGGGGCAAAACTGGATACTCTCTAGTCAAAGGACTTCCTGACCAGGGACTGGGCAGACCGCCTCAGAACTCTAGCATGGGATATACAGCACCATCCCTCCATGCCCGCTCGACTCCTTCTGCACCTTCTCGGCCACATGCCTCCACGGTCCACATCACTCCAGATGCTTGCCTCCACATGAGGGCTGCACAGTGGTGTCTCCGAGACCAGTGGACTCAGGACACGGGGCGCCTCCGAGACAGAGTCTCCATAATGCATCAACTGGTGGACTCTGACCTGGTGACAGACTCCCCAATATCTCAAGGTGGACATGCCCTTTCAGATCCCAAGCTCCTTAAAGGTCATTACTATGGATGCCTCCCTGCTCGACTGGGGAGCCCACTGCGAGGGACTCCGCACCCAGGGCAGCTGGTCACCAGACGAGTGTGCCCAGCAAGTCAACCTCCTGGAACTATGGGCAATATACTTAGCCCTTCAAGCCTTTTGCCACCACCTGCATCACCAGCTGGTGCTGGTCCAGACAGACAACCAGGTGACGATGTCCTATATGAAAAAACAGGGGGACACGGTGTTTTGTGCCCTTTGCCAGGAGGCAATGCTCCTCTGCTCGTACGCAATCCGACAAGGTATTCTCCTATGGGCAGTATACCTACCAGGCCAGAACAACCTGCTGACCGACAGGTTGAGCAGAGTCCTCCAGCCGCATGAGTGGCAGCTGGACCCCATTGTGGCTGATCGGCTCTTCTAGATCTGGGGGAAACCCATGATGGGCCTGTTCACCAGTCCAGACAACTTCCAGTTGCTCCACTTCTGCTCCCGGCAGGCCCACCCCTCCAGGGTGGCAGCGGTCACGTTCCTCGTCTTGTGGTCAGAGGGCCTCATGTATGCCTTCCCTCCCATGCCACTGATTGCCAAAACCTTGTTCAGGACCCTCCGCTACAAGGCCTCACTCATCCTGATAGCCCCTCAATGGCCCAGGCAACTGTGGTTCCTGCTGATCCTCCGACTAAAGGTGGAGAACCCCATCCCATTGGGGATTTCTCCGGGACTCCTGTCTCAGGAAGAGGTTCTCTGCTGCAGCCCAACCTGGGGTCCCTGTCTCTGACAGCGTGGCTGCTGAAAGGGTGACCTTAGCCCCTTTCAACCTCTCTGGTGAGGTAGAGGAGATCCTGCTGACCTCTTGCAAGGCCTCTATTAGGGAAGCTTACACTCTCAAATGGCACAGGTTTGTAGTCTGGTGTACCCAGTACAGGACTGACCCATTCTCCTGCCCAGTGGGACTGGTGTTACAGTATCTTCTCCACTTTTCACAATCCGGACTTAAATCTAACTCCGTCTGGGTGCATCTCAGTGCCCTGGCGGCGTACCACCACCTGGTGAATGGCAAGCCCCTCTCGGTCCAGCCACTGGTGACCTACTTTCTTAGGGGTCTGCTCTTATCAAAGCCACCGGTTTGCCCTCCGGCAACCGAATGGAACCTAACTGATGTATTGGGGCAGCTCACTTACCTGCCCTTTGAGCCTCTGGCTACTTGCCACCTATGATACTTCTCATGGAAGGTGGCGTTCCTGGTTGCACTCATCTCCGCTCACAGAGTTAGCGAGCTTCAGGCCTTAGTGGCAGAGGTGCTTTATACCAGGTTCAACAAAAACAGGGTGGTGCTCCGCATGCACCCTAAATTTCTTCCGAAGGTGGTATCATCCTTCCATCTCAACCAGGAAGTGGTACTTCCTACCTTTTTTCCGAGACCTTACTCCAGTCGGGCGGAGGCAGTCCTTCACCCCTTGGACTGTAAGTGGGCTTTGTCCTTCTATATCCAATGCACTTACGGCCACCACAAAGCCACTCAGCTTTTCATCTACTATGATCCCAGTAGGCTGGGGGAGGCGGTGACCAAGCATATGCTGTCCACCTGGGTGGCGGACACATGCCTCCATGGTCCACGTCACTCCAGATGTAAAGAGAGTCCCAGTGGGACAATGCCTTTGGCCAGGCTGTGCTCTGTAATTTCTTCAGGGTTTAGGCAACTCCTACCCTCCGACCCTTCTGAGTTCAGGCTACCGGAGTGCTGGGGTCTTACTGTGGTCTGTGGATACAGACTTAATTGCTGCTGCTCACAGCTCCCCATATGGGAGTCTGTGTTTTTTCACTATGGGTTTTTGGTAGCCTGTAGCTGGGGAGTCCCATATGTGAGGACTGACTTCCTAATTGTTCCTGCAGAAAGCATAGTTACTCACCTGTAACAGATGTTTATTTATTTATTTATTTACATTCTCTTATATACCGTGCTATTCTGCATCAGTGCGGTTTACATTGAACAAACTGAAATTACATTGAACAGGGCATTATAACTTGGAGATAACTATTTTACAGGGAACATGGGCTATGGAGGGTTAAGTGGCTTGCCCAAGACCACAAGGAGCACCTGTGGGACTAGAACCCCAGTCCTTCCGGCCCAAGGTTGCTGTCCTCTAGTGGGATTTGAACCCCCGACCTTCCGGCCTGAAGTACCTTGTCCCAACCACTAGGTCACTCCTCCACTCCTCCATGTTCTCTGGGGACAGCAGGAATCAGTCCTCACAACCCTCCCTCCTCCTCTTGGAGTTGCTCCCTTGCCATCTTCTATTTTGTCGTCTTTTAGCTATGTTATCTGACTGAGCAAGATGGCACCCTTGGGTGGGAAGGGACCATGCATGCGTGGTAGCATCTCCCAAAAGCTTTCTTTGAAAGCTGGGGGGATGCTTCCACAAGGGCTCCGTTGGTGCCAATGTCACCCATATGTGAGGACTGATTCCTGCTGTCCCTGGAGAACGCCTGTTACAGGTGAGTAACTACGCTGTCTCCTCTGGCTCCACATATTGGCCAATACATGTGCACTCCTTCACTATTTCAGAAAAGGCAGATATGTGAGCTCCTGCACTATTTCAGATCCTTTTCTAAAATACTTTTGGAATCATGTATGTCATGCCCTTGACATCTCTCTTCCACATACTATCTAAAATTTGCCATCACATGTATCATTAGCACTTTGACTTTCAATGGTTTCACCTTCCTAAATAATTAACTTTTCTTCCACTGAAACTTCCCCTTCTTTCATCATTTATTAGACACTTTTCCAAGTCAATAACTTAAATGTGTATTACAACAGGTTAGGGTCTAGAGGCAAGATGTATATATTTGATAATGCAACAGGGTTGGCACCTCTTTCCTTCAGCTTATCTATACATGGAAATATGCAGGTTAGAAGGACTTTGTTAGTATAATGGGTAGTGATGCTACTCAGACAAAATGTACTGGGGTTAATTTGTGCACAGTGAGTCGCTGGAATAAAGTGAGAGAAGTGTTAAAGCAGGAGATGTGGTGGATCAGAGAATATGAGGCATCAACAGAAGCAACCCAAAACATTACAGTGAAGTCTTTTTATCATCCATCTATCTATGGGGTACATGTGAAAGCGCTTATCAGATACTCACTCAAACCGCACATCCTTCCTACTCCCGCCTGCCCTGCCTCCCCATTGCAGGTGCAGGCTGCTAGGCAGCTCATTGTACAAATCCCCTTCCTGAAGTAAACATAAACAAGAGGAAATAAAATAGTGATCCGCACCATTCACAGTGCCTGACTGCAAGGTTTTGTGTCTGTCTATACAGGCGAGAAGTTGTGTGGTATTCTTAAGGATCAGGCCATGTGTGATCTAACTCAAACTGAAACTCCAATGGGCTCCTGCCATCTCAGAATTTTGCCCTGATTTGAATGGCAAACCAAAGATTTTCTGCCAGTCAAGACAGCTGATTTGAGCAACCATGACACTTCTTTTGAAGGACTGGAAAATTCAGACACACTCATTACAGACCAAGAAGTGTTCGGGAACTTTCTGAATTGCATAGGGCCCAGCTCTCCGCTGAGCATTTGTAGGCTCAGAGCATAGAAGAAAGACGAGGGAGACAAAAAGAGAGTGTCAGTCCCAACCTTGCCTACTACATTCCTCTACATGTTCAAAGGGAAAGGCTTGAAACGGTGTTTGAAGTCTTAGCAGTTCTAGGTGGTAGTTCCCTCCCTCTGATCCCCAACTCCCTTCTATCCCACCTTCCAGTCTTGTTATTTCGATTAATTAGGGGTTGGATTAGACAGAATTACTTGACATTGTTGGAAGGAAATAACAAGGAATTAATTTAGAACAATGGTTCTCAATCTAGACCTTGAGGGACACTCAGCCACTTGGGTTTACAGGTTATGCACAAGATTATGCATGAAGTAGTTTTGCATATGCTGTCTCCAGTGTATGCAAATCTTCCTTATGCATATTCATTGTGGCTATCCTGAAGATCAGACTGGCTGGGTTTGTTCTGAGTTCTGAGCTGAAGACCACTGAGTTAGTAAGTGGCATAAGTGCAAATAAGGAGTCCCCAAACAAACGTTTGCCGAAGGCCCCCCATGATTGTGATGGCAGTGGGAAGGTCCACCTCCACCCCGCCCCTTTCCTTAAACGTTAAAGAAAAGCATGGCTGTTATCATGAGACTTCTGCCCAGTAGTGGGAGGTGCTTCTCCAGCTGACAGGAGAACATACTTTTAATGGGGAGAAGCAGAAGGTGGCGGCACAGGAAGTTATTTTAAAGCAAATGATGTTTACCACTTTCTACCTTTGCCACCATAGTACAGGGTCACTGGGTCTTTGGGCCCTCTTCTTTCAATGCCCCTCTGCACTGTGGGGCCAGTTGAGTGGAATTTACAGTATACCACTGATTTAGAACAATTGTTGGTCATTTGTGAAAACAGAATACTTAAGTGCATTTCAGGAGGAGTTCGATCAGTTATATCCTATTAGGTCTTTAAGGTAATTATTTTTACTTGATTTGACCTTTATTCTAACCTAGGCAGCAAGATCCTACAAAGGAAACCACACTAGACTTGAAGGACTGCTGAGAGAGGAGCTGCTACTGCTGGGAAGGAATCTGCACTGGTAAGTATTTTCCTGAGTGAAATTCTCAGAATCTTGGGGAAAAGGAAAATCTGTGTCTATTTAAAATTCTGTGTTATTAAGTCAATTAGGGCTCAATATTTGAAAGGCATTTACATGGTTTACAGCCCCAGTAAACCATGTAAATGCCTTTATTTGGAATATTCAATGGCATTTACACGGCTAGTGCCATTGAATATCTCCTTCTAACCCTGCTACATGCCCCGATGCTATGCGATTAGCATTGGGCCTTGTCATGGGTGTTCCGGGTCGGAGACTGTTGCTAACTGAGTAGCAGCGATATCGCGCCACTACCCAGTTAATGACCTGTGGATAAAACTAGCCAAGCTTTTTCTATGCCTAGCTTTACCTGCAGGAGCTAACCGGGAAGCGGTGCAATATCGCCGCTACCCGGTTAGGATTTGTGGTGGTTTCCTCTGTGTGGCAAACCCAGATATTCAATGCCATCACCGCGACATTGAATATTCGGGGTTAGGGGTTGGCAGGCACGGCAGCACATAGGCTGCTCTACTGAAAATTGGGCCCTTAGGACATAGTTTAACAGGTGAACTTTCAGGCAAACATAAACAAACACATTTCCATCCCACCCCCCTCCCCCAGCACAGTCTTTGAATTATAGGCTCTTAAGTCAACTAAGGGGAAAGGAGGGAAATTTTTAACTAGGAAGTTATTGGGCCTTAGTAATAGTTAAATTCTAGGTCCTTGCAGTTCATCTTGAGGTGTACATAAGAACATAAGATAAGCCATAATGGGTCAGACCAAGAGTCCATCAAGCCCAGTATCCAGAAAATGAAGACAACCTCTAGATGTAAATAGTTCATTCCCCCCCCCCCCCCCACATAATTTATTGCTTACTTATCTCCAAGTTGTACTCCCTTGTTTAATGTAAAGCAATTCCTCTGTAATTGTTATGTTGTTTGATGTAAACTGCCTTGGATAAAGGCGGTATAGAAAAACTGTTAAATAAAAAGAAATAAATAAACCCTGTTTCCAACAGTGGCCATTTGAGGTCTCAAGTACCTGTTTGGTTCCCAAAGGTATACACATTCTATGCTGCTTGTCCCAGGGATAAGTAGTGGATTTCCCTAGTCCTCTTTAAAATAATTTATGAACCTTTCCCCCAGCAACTTGTCCAAACCTGTTTTGAACCCAGCTACACTACCAGCTTTTACTACATCCTCCGGTAATGAATTCTAGAGTTTGATTAAGCTCTCAGTGAAAATATATTTTCTATGATTAGTGCCACATTGTAGCTTCATTGTATTTCCTCTAATCTTTCTATTTTTTGAAGGTGAAAACAACCAATCTACATTTAGCTATTCTACCCCATTTATTATTTTATAGACCTCTATCATGTCTCCCCTCAGCCATCTCTTTTCCAAGTTTAAGAGCCCTAACCTTTTAAGCCTTTCCTCATAGGGATATCCTTCTAGCTCTTTTACTATTTTGGTTACTGTTCTCTGTACCTTTTCCAATTCTGCTATATCCTTTTTAAGATATGGTGACCAGAATTGCACAAATATTAAAAGTGCGGTAACACCATGGAGCGATACAGAGGCATTATAATATCCTTGGTTTTATTTTCTATTCCTTTCCTTATGATTCCTAGCATTCTATTTGCTTTCTTGGCCACCAATGCATACTGGGCAGAGAGTTTCAACATACTATCCACGATGACGCCCAAATTTTTTCCTGAGTGGTGATTCCTAATGTGGACCATTAAACAAAATCCTGTAAACCTATTGGGTATATTTGTATTGGTTCAAGTATCACTGTTCCCCTAGCAACTTTAAGCAACTGAACAACTTTAAATAGCTAAACAAATCATTACAACTAAGTATCGCATGTATGATTATCTCCCAGTTGGTGAGAGGTCTTATGTGTGCATTAGGTACCAAGAGTTCCTTGCTCTCAGAGAATGAGTCTTATGTCTGGAAGCGACAGTAGCAGACATGGAGGAGCTGAGCCAGACAGAGAGATATATAGAGGAGACCTTCAGGGACATAGTAGAGAAGTCCCACCTCCATTCTGGAGCCTCTCTGCTGCCATTGAGAAAAAGGTCACTTGAAAGGAGAGCATCACCTTGGTGTGGCAGGAAGTGATCTCATAGCTAGAACATACTATCCAGATGATGTAATAGCCTCTCACATTGAGAGTGTGTCTGCAGGGCCATGTACCCATGAGAGAAGGGTTAGGGCAGCCGTTATAGTTGGCGATTCAGTTATTAGGCATGTAGATAGCAGCTTGGCTGGTTGATGTGAGGATCGCCTGGTAACTTGTCTGCCTAGTGCAATGTTTATGGATCTCACGTGCTACCTAGATAAGATTCTAGACAGTGCTGGGGAGGAGCCTGCTGTCTTGGTACATGTTGGAACCAATGACATAGGAAAGTATAGAAGGAAGGTTCTGGAAACCAAATTTGGGCTTTTGAGTAGAAAGGTGAAATCCAGAACTTTCAGTGCAGCATTCTCAAAATTGCTTCCTGTTCCACTTGCAGGGCCCAAGAGGCTGGCAGAGTACAATGTGTGAGACAATGGTGCAGGGAAGAGGGTTTTAGATTTGTTAAGAACTGGGCAATATTTAGGGGGGGGGGGAGGTTGGGGGTTCCGAAGTGATGGGCTCCACTTTAACCAGGGTGGAACCAGGTTGCTGGCAGCTTTTAAACTAGATAGTGGGGGAAAACAAACAGTCACTCAAGAGTCACATGGTTTGGAGTGATGTATCTTTGAAGGACAGTAGCAAAACAAGAAAGTTAGGGAATCCCAATAGAGAGGTTCCAATAAAGGTGAAAGTAGCCAGGGTATCTTTAAGTAAAGAGCAGACAGAGTTGAAATATTCCAAATTACCCCTCTCATCTGATAACCAGATTGTTAATATGAACAAAACACAAACTTTGAAATGCCTGTATGTTAATGCTGTTGTTGTTGTTAAGTGCCGTCGAGTCGGAGTCGACTCATGGCGACCCTCTGGATAGCTATCCTAAATTGTGTTCGGTCTTCAGTCAGGCGGCTCATTGTTGACAGACTGGTACCCATAGCTGCTGTTATTGTATCGATCCATCTCATTGCTGGCCTTCCTCTTTTGCATTGACCTTCTATCTTGCCAAGCATGATGTCTTTCTCTAATGATCTCTCTCTTCGCATGATGTGTCCAAAGTATGAAAGTCGAAGTCTTGTTATCTGAGCTTCTAAAGAAAGCTTAGGTTTGATCTCCTCTAGTACCGACTGGTTTGTTCTTCGGGCAGTCCACAGTATTCGCCGCCAGCACCATAATTCAAAGGCATCAATTTTCTTCCTGTCTGTCTTTTTCACTGTCCAGCTTTCACATCCATATGATGTTATTGAAAATACCATGGCTTGAACAAGTCGAATCTTTGTATGGAGAGAGACATCTCTGCTCTTGAGAATCTTATCTAGGTCTTTCATAGCCATTCTGCCAAGAGCAATGCGTCATTGGATTTCTTGACTGCTTGTTGCTTCTTTATTGATAGTTGATCCAAGTAGGTTAAAGTTGTTCACAATTTCAATTTCTTCTCCTTGAACGATGAACCTGTTGATTATGCCTGTTGTCATGATCTTTGTCTTCTTTACATTAAGGTGCAGGCCCATTTTGAGACTACGTTCTTTGATTGTGAGAAGCAAATGTTTCAGATCATCTTCACTTTCAGCCAGTAATGTAGTATCATCAGCATAGCGAAGGTTGTTGATGACTCTTCCACCAATCTTCACACCTCTGTTGTCTTCATACAATCCTGCTTCTCTGATGATTTGTTCTGCATATAAATTAAACAGGTAGGGGGAAAGTAGGCAGCCTTGTCTTACACCTTTGCTTATTTTAAACCATTCTCTTTCTCCTTCTTCCGTTCGAACTGTTGCTTCTTGATCAATGTACAGATTGCGCAAGAGAATGATCAGGTGTTCTGGTATACCCATACTTCTTATTGTGGCCCAGAGATTCTCATGGTTTACACAGTCAAAAGCCTTGCTATAATCGATAAAGCACAAATAGATATCTTTTTGGTATTCTTTAGTCTTTTCAAGGATCCATCTCACATCCGCAATGATGTCTCTCGTTCCTCGCCCTTTCCTGAACCCTGCTTGCACTTCAGGTAGTTCTTGTTCCAGGTAAGTTGTAGTCTCTTTTGAATAATCTTCAGTAGAATCTTGCTGGCATGTGGGATCAGAGCGATTGTTCGATAATTTCCACAGTCAGTTGGATCACCTTTCTTTAGTATTGGTATAAACACAGATCTTTTCCAGTCAGTTGGCCATGATGTTGTCTTCCATATTTCTTGGCAGAGCCTTGTAAGTATGGTAAAAGCTGCATCAGATTGCTGCAATACTTCTATAGGAATGCTATCAATGCCTGGTGCTTTGTTCTTTGATAAGGCTTTCAATGCTGTTTCAACTTCTTTTTTCATCACCAATGATTCCCGATCATAAGGTACAGGTTGAAACGGCTATTGGTCCACTTGATCTTTATCATATAAAAACTCTGTATATTCCTTCCACCTTTTCTTGATCTTCTCAGCATCATTCAACATAGCACCTTGAGCATCTTGTAACATTCCAATTTGAGGCTGAACTTTTTCTTTAGCTCTCGTAGCTTCAGGAAAGCCGATCTTGTTCTTCCTCTAATAGTTTCTGCTTCTATTTCCTTGCAAGTGTCATTGTAGTACTTTTCCTTGTCCTGTCTTGCTGCATGTTGGAAATCTCTGTTGAGTTCTGCGATTGTCTTTCTTTCTCCTCTGGCTTTAGCTTCTCTGCGTTTCTGGGCAATTTTCAGAGTTTCTTCCGTCATCCATTTTGGCCGTTTTTGCTTTTTAACCTTTTGTAGAGACTTCTCGCTTTCTTCCAACACAACCTTCTTGATGTCATTCCATAACTCTTCTGGAGCTCTGTCATTTGTATCTAAAGCAGCAAATCGATTTTGCAGGCAGTCTTTAAATTCCAGTGGTATATTCTCAAGGTCATATTTTGCTGCATTCATGAGTGGTTTGCTCTTTTTTCAACTTTAGCTTGAGTTTGCATACTAGTAGTTGATGATCTGTACCACAGTCAGCTCCAGGTTTTGTCTTTGTTGTTGTTATAGAGCTTTTCCATCATTGACTTCCACAGATGTAGTCAATTTGATGTTTATACAATCCATTGGGTGACGTCCATGTGTACAGTCACCGCTTGTGTTGCTGGAAGAAGGTGTTTGAGATGAATAGATCATTGGTCTTGCAGAATTCTATCAGTCTTTTTCCAGCTTCATTTCTGTTGCCAAGTCCATATTTTCCAACTACTTTGCCTTCTTCTTTATTGTCAACTTTTGCGTTCCAGTCACCCATGACTATCAGGATATCCTGTTTGCATGTTCTGTCAATTTCAGCTTGTACTTGTTCATAGAACTCTTCAATTTCATTCTCTTCTGCAGCTGTTGTTGGGGCATATACTTGAATTATAGTTATGTTGATAGGCAATCCTCGTAGACGAATAGAGATTAAGCGTTCGCTGACTGCATTGTATTTCATTACAGTTCTTGCAAGTTTCTTCTTTATTATAAATGCAACACCATTTCTTCTTTGTCTTTCATTTCCAGCATAGTAGACCATGTGATCATCTGATGCAAAGTGCCCGATGCCAGTCCATTTCAGTTCGCTGACACCCAACAGATCAAGTTGTACACGTTCCATTTCATTCTTGACCACCTCCAACTTCCCTTGGTTCATGCTTTGTACGTTCCAATGTGTAAGACATCTTTACAGCTTCTGACTCTCATTTCATGCACAGCTACATCAGCAGTCAGACTTCCCGAGGGCTATGATCCAACCACATCATAAATGCTGGCTTTACTCTGAAAAGTCTTCAGCTCTTCCCCAGTAGCTAGTTGAGTGCCTTCCGACCTGGGGGGTCTCATCTTCCAGCACCATAGCACAATTTGTTTTGTTGTAATTATCCATTGGGTTTTCATGGCAAGATACAGAAGTAGATTGCCGGGCCTTTCTTCCACGCAGTTTAAGTTTGGTGTTGTTGCCATTGTCACAAAAATGTGATCCTCCGCCGTCAACACAATCCCATTCTGCTGCTGCCCAGATGGGTGGTTTGTCTTGGTCTGGCACCTCAGCTGAGACCTGTCCATCTTGGGAGACCCTGCTAGTAGTTAAACTACCGATAGTTTAGCTCTCAGCATCACTGATGCACGCAAGCCCTCACAGCACGACAAGCTGCAAAGCATGTTAATGCTAGAAGTCTATAAATTAAGATGGGAGAGTTAGAATATACAGTATAGCACTGAATGAAATGCTAGATCAGCGATGGCGAACCTATGGCACGCGAAGGCCTTGCAGCTGGCACGCCTGAAGGTCCGCAATTGAAAAAAAAAAAAAAAACCTGTCTGCTGCCGCTGTCGGGGCCGCTGCGGCAGAATCGAGCGTGCCGCAGGGTCCCCCTGTACCCAGCAGAGCCTGCTCTCCCCGTAGCAGCTGTCTCTTTGGAGCTGCAGTCTGACGCGCCGGCTTGCAGAGCGCGAAGGGAAGAGTTTCCCTTTCGCGACTCTGTTAAGCCCGCGGGGGCTGATGGGAACTTCCCATCAGCCCCCGCGGGCTTAACAGAGCAGCGAGGGAGAAACTCTTCCCTCGCGCTCTGCAAGCCGGCGCGTCTGACTGCAGCTCCAAAGAGAGAGCTGCTACGGGGAGGGCAGGCTCTGCCGGGTGGGTACAGGGGGGCCCCGCGGCACGCTCGATTCTGCGGCGGCGGCCCCGACAGCGGCAGCAGACAGGTTTTCTTTTTTTTTTAATTTTCCCTGGGCTGGGCTGGACGGGGGGGGTGGGGGTTAGGAGTGGTGATGGGCTGGGGGGGGGGGTTAGGAGTGGTGATGGGCGGGGCTGGGCTGGGGGGGGTTAGGAGTGGTGATGGGCTGGGCTGGGCTGGGCTGGGCTGGGGGGGGGTTAGGAGTGGTGATGGGCTGGGCTGGGCTGGGCTGGGGGTGGTTAGGAGTGGTGATGGGCTGGAGGGGGGGTTAGGAGTGGTGATGGGCTGGGGGGGGCGGGGGGGGTTAGGAGTGGTGATGGGCTGGGCTGGGGGGTATTAGGAGTGGTGATGGGCACTGGGCTGGGGGGGGTTAGGATTGGGGATGGAACCTGGGATGGCGGGGGGGGGTCGGAGTGGTGATGGGCACTGGGCGGGCGGGGGGGGGGAGGAGTGGTGGAGGGGCGCGGGGGTGGGGGGGTTAGGAGTGGTGATGGGCGCTGGGGGGGCTTAAACTAAAAATTGAGGGATGGGGGATTAGGACTGGGAGTGGGCTGATGGGGAGGTTAGGACTGGAAATGGGCTGGTGGGATTAGGACTGGGAGTGGGCTATGGGGGCTAGGACTGGTAATGGGTTGGGGGGTTGCTAGGACTGGAAATGGGCTGAGTGGAAGGGGGCTTGAACTGCAAATAGCTGTTGGGGATGGGGCTTGGAATGGAAATGGGCTGAGGGGAAGTGGGGGGCTTGAAGAAGGGAATGGATGCTGGGTGAGACTGGAACTAGAAGGGAGCTGATGTTGGGGGAGGATTAGAATGGGATGGGGCTGGGAGAGTAAAATGGAGAGGGGAAAAATATTTTGTGTAGGAGGGATGAAAAAATCTACAATTGGCCAGGTATTGGGAGAGTAATTGGGGATTGAGGATGGAGGGGTAAAATTTGTGTGGATGAAATAGGAATGAGGAAAGAGCAAAAGGAGAAAGATTAGTATGTTAAAGCAGATGTAGAGAGAGAGAGAATGGAAAAAAAAAAAGAAGAGAGAACAAAAGACAAATGGACAGCAGACGATGGAGAGTTAGCAGAAAACATGAAGAAACCAGAAGAAAATGGCTGGACCAATTGCAACTGAAAAAAAATGCACAAAAGGTAGAAAGATATCTCTTTATTTTGAATTTATTAACTGGAATATGTCAGCTCTGGGAAATGTGCATCATTAACATCTGCGCTTTGTTTGGTACAAGAGGAAATTCCTATTTGACGTTGCCACTTGTTCTCTTTCCCCAGTATTCTCTGAAATGTATTGGTTTAATATTTGCAGTGTTGCCTTTTGATAGGTAGGGTATGGTGCTTTGTGAGTCTTGGTAATGCTGTCAGGATACGGCGGGTTTGCTATGGGTTCTAAATGGGCAGCGTTTGTAGTAGTTCCTAATGTGCCTGGCGGTTGGCACTGGATTATAGTAATGTAGAAATCTTTTAGTCTTTCTTTATCCATACACTCATTAAGAGACATGTTTACTAAAAGTTAGTGTATGGTAACATTATGCAAATATTTATGCAAATAAGACCACTTATGCAAATGACGTGCTGGCACTTTGAGGAAATTCTTTGGTTTTGTGCGGCAGTTTGGGCACTCGGGCTCAAAAAGGTTAGCCATCACTGTGCTAGATATAAGCATCTCAGAGACCTGGTGGAAGGAGGATAACTAAAGGGACACTGTGATTCCTGGGAACAAATTATATTGCAATGATACAGTGGATCAAATTGGTAGAGGGGTGGCTCTATATGTTAAAGAGGGAATTGAGTCAAACAGAATAAAAGTTTTGCAGGAAACAAAATACACAGTATCTTTATCTTTATTTGGCATTTAATATACCACACCTATAATGCAGGTAGCAGTATGGTTTACAATAAACAAATTATCTGAAGAAATAAAGAAGGAAAAGAATGCCAAATTTTGTGATAGGACAGTGTAGCTCAGTCATACAATGGGAAAGAAGAAGGGTAAAAAAAGAGAGAGGAGAACATGGAAGGGCAGGAGACAGAGGGCTATGTGGTAGGTGGCGGGGTCGAAGGCGAGCTGGAATAAATGGCTTTTAGTTTGGATTTAAATTTATGGAAGGATAACTCTAGACAGAGGTCAGGGGGAGGGCATTCCAGAGGGTGGGACCGAGGAAGAAGAAAGCAGAGTTACAGGTCGATTCAAGATGGGCCTGTGAGGCGGGGGGGAAGGTGCAGGTGACTAGTGTGGAGTGAACGGAGGGTGCAGTGAGGGGCATGAAGAAGGAGAAGGTCTGAGAGTATCTTCTACTTTATCTTTATCATCATTTGATGTACCGGCCTGGGCAGCAAGGCATCAGAGTGGTTTACAATAATCAAAATTCAAAAAAAGAAAAGAAAGATGAAAAGAAATGCCAATTATTGACAAGACAATTAAGAAAAAAGAGACATAAAGGAGGGGAAAGCTAATCAGGATGGGAAAAGAAGGAAAAACTAGCCTGAAGGAGACAAGGGGGGGGGGGGGGAGGGACTAATCTGGAGGCGAGGGAGGGAGGTCATAGGCAAGCTGGAACAGATGGATTTTGAGCAAGGATTTAAACCGGGTGTGTAAGGGCTCCGCATGCAGGGTGGCAGGCAGGGAGTTCCATAGGGCAGGAGTGAGGAAGAAAGCAGAGTGGTGTGAACATGAAATTGAGGGAAGGACCAAGCGATGAGTGTGAAGCGACCTAAGAAGGTGATGGGGGTAGTGGAATTGAAGGAGATCAGCTAGGTGTTGGGGAGTATCTGCGTGAACTGCCTGGTGTGCTAAAGTGAGGATTTTGTAATCAATACACAATTTTATGGGAAGCCAGTGAAGATAGACCAGAGTAGGCATAATGTGTTCACGATGTGAGGAGTGTGTGAGAATCCGTGCTGCTGTATTTTGAAGGAGTTGGAGGCGGCATAGTTGGTAATGAGGGAGACCAGCAAGTGCGCCATTACAGTAATTGAGTCTAGAAAGCACCAAGGACAGAAGGAGGATCGTGATGGAGTGTGGGTTGAGGGAGAAACGGAGGGCATGAATCTGGTGAAGGAAAAACAAAGACTGCTGAACTAAGGAGGATAAGTGCTCATGAAACATTAGGGAAGAATCCAAGATGACACTGAGGTAGTGAAGAGATTGAATGAGAGGGACTGGGGAGTGTGACAGAAGAGGAGCTATGATGGGCCTAGGGATGTTGAAAGTAAACCAAATTGCAGAGCATTTAGAGGGGTTAAGATATAGGCAGTTGGCAAGGAGTCAATCGGAGATGGGCAGGTGTTTAAGACGGTTAGATTTGGGGAATGCGAGTCTGTATGATAAAGAAGGAAAATATCATTCGCATAAAGGTAGGTGAAGATGCCGAGTTGTTGAATCAATAGTGCGGGAAAGATATTAAAGAGAAGAGGGGCCGACACTGACCCCTGGGGGACACCACAGGTGAGAGGAATAGGAGGAGAGAAGGTTGTGCCACAAATCACAGAAAAAGACTGGGAGGAGAGGAAAGACTGGAACCATTGAAGAGTTGTGTCCCGGTGCCCACAATCAGAGAGACAAGAGAGTAGTGAAAGTGAAAGTCGAGGATAGATCCAGAGAAACTGCAAGTGAGATATTATCCTGTTTGTGAGCAGTGTGCACTTTGTTGAGTAAGGAAAGAAAGATAGTGTCTGTGCTATGGCCAGGACGAAATCCAGATTGGTGAGCATGCAGAAAGTGAGTAGAGTCAAGGCGTGAAGACAACTGTTCAAAGACTAGTTTCTCCAGGATTTTGGAAAGGAAGGGAAGATTTGAGATGGGGTACCAGTTAGCCAGGGTGTCAGGGTGTAAAGAGGGTTTCTTAAGGATGGGATGAATAATGGCATGCTTCCACAGAGAGGGGAAAATGCCAGAGGTGAGACTAGAGTTAAAGATTGAGAGCACAAAGGGAGGAGAGCTAAAGAAGATTCTGTGTTCCAGGAAGAGGAGATGGGTTTGGAGGAACATATGGTTTTGTGAGAAGAATTGAGAACCTTTAGTAGGATGACTGTGGTAATAGGCTGAAAGGAAAGCCAGAGATGGGTAAAGGTAGCAGAAGAGATGGATGGAAGGGACAAAAGCTCTGGCACATGGGGCTAGGGGGAGAAGGAAAGGGCTCTAAAACAGGAGGGTAGGTAGCAGAATACATGGAGTGATATGCAGCTAGCCTTTCGGAGAAGAAGTTGGTGAGGGAGCAAGGGTCAGGCGGGGGGGGGGGGGCGGGGCGGGGGGATTGTAGAACTAGTAGAGGTTTGAAACAGAGAGCAGAACACAGAATAGAGTTGTCTGGAGGAGTTTGTATCAAATGAAATGGCAGAGGTGTAATATGATCTTCTGGCAAAGCAGAGTTGAATTTTGTAGTAGTGGTAGCAGTGACGAAAATACGACAAACTGATGGAGGAGGGTTGGTACTGCTGGTGATGCTCAGCTCTACAAAGCTGGACCTGGAGGAGGGACAGGTCAGCTGTGAACCAGGAGGAGTGATGTGACATACGGCATGTAGGATGTGGTTCAGGGGGGGCCAAACAATCAAAGTGGTTGCTAAGAATAGAATGCCAGGAGTGCACCTGGGATTCAGTGGGAGCGGAACCAAATTCAGGAGGGAAGATGGAATCTCCAGAGGGAAAATGAAGAAGAATATTAGGGGAGATATGCTGCTTCAGTATTGTAGGTTCAGAAGGGGATGATGTAGGCTGAGAGTTTGTTAAAAAGGACAGGGAGAAGAGCACACAATAGTGATCAGTCCAGGGGAGAGGCAAAGTTGAGATCAGAGAAGGGACCACAAGTGACATAGAGGAAGTAAAAAGATTGAGGGCAGGTCCAGCAGCATGTGTAGGGAAGGAGATGTGATGACGGAGAAAAATGAAGGCCTTCTCTCTAGGTCAGGAGGTGGAGTTAAGGTGGACATTGAGGTCGCACAAAATGGTGAAGTGTGTGTAGGTGGAAGAGATTTCAGAGAGTGTAAGAAGAGCATCCCAAAGGTCAGGGTGCATGGAGGGGGGAACATAGAGGAGAAGATAAAGCTAGGCGGAGTGTGACCTAGCCAAAGGAGCAATGTCTCAGAGTAGTGGAGAGCTGGGGTGAAGACTTTTGTGAAAATGTAAAGAGGAGCATTGGAGAAAGGCAACTCCCCCGCCTGAGTGGCCTGAATGTGGTATAGAGAGGGCTGTGAAGCTGGGAGGAAGGCAATAGTTGAGAATAGGTTCCTCACCAGGGCGCAGCCATGTCTCTGTAAGGAAGATCCCGTCAAGAGAATGCTGCACTATAACATCCTGGACGAGCTCTGGTTTTGAACATAGAGAGTGACAGTTAAGTAGAGCAAAGTTCATGGTGAGAAGGGTGGAGACAGGACAGGAGGAGGGAAGAGCCGAAGGAGCAGAGGAGGTGTGCAGTCAATAAGGTTAGACATTACACGGGAGAGACCTGACAGAGCAAAAAGAGTAGGAGCAGAGCGCCAGGCCCAGTGGACAGGAATTAGCGGCATGGCCTGTAAAGTTGATAGGAGGAAGAATCCTCCAAATAGGAGAAGAGAAAGATAGAAGTAGAAGCTGTGAGCTGAGAGGGATAAAGCAGCTTAATGCAGGGCGGGCCCCAGGACGCCAAAGACCCAGGCTGATGATATAGTCTTGCCTGGCAGGAGGTGGCAGGCTGCCCAGTAGTATGCAAAGCCTTGCCCCCAGCACCCCCGGACTTGCCCCAAGGAGCACATCCTGCTCCTTGGGCACTCTCTTTCAGCATGCACCCATGGTGCGCAACGCTGCAGTTGATATCTTTAAGTACTCCACAGAGCCTGGGGGGAATGCGGCCATGTTCACACGGCTGCATCACTTCCGGAACCAGGACCAGGTACAGCATAGGATTGCAGGGAGTAGTCCTGGTGCAGGAAAAGAAGGTACCTGGTGGTAGACAGCAGAGGAGAAATCAGCATTTGATGAATTCAGAATTTGATGGAGAACCAGTGGGCATGAATGAGCAAAGATGTAAATGTGATCGAAAAAGGAGGAGTGAGTGAGCAGACGAGTGGTGGTGTTCTGGAGGAGCTGGAGGCAGTGAAGTTGGTACTGGGATAGGCCAGCAAGGACCACATTACAATAATTGAGACGTGAGATGATAAGTCAGGGAGGAAGAGGGCAGAAAAGGGTGAACAACATATATTTGTCATAGGGAGAAGAAAGAACAGCCAATGAGTGTGGAGAGGTGCTCTCTGAAGTACAACGAGGGTGACGACTAGATACCAAACGGAGGAAACCAGCGGAGTGGTGTCTAAGAATGTGGGGGCCAAGGAAAGACAGAGACCACAGAATATGATCCAAATACCAGTAGTTTTCACAAGGCTAAGATGTAGAAAATTTGTTGACATCCAGGAGCTGACTTTGGCAAGGCAGAAATGGAGAACAGTCAGAAGCAGAGGGGGTAGTGCAGTGTAGGAGGATAATATCAGAGCAATAATATGCAAACACACTGTGTTGCAGGATGATTAATGTTAAAGAGACCAGAAAGACATTTAAAAGGAGTGGGGCCAGAAGAGATCCCTGGAGAACACCACAGCAGAGAGGGGTAGGGGGAGAAGAGTAGGCTCGAGAAAGAACAAAGAAGGACCTAGATGAAAGGAAGGAGTGGAACCAACACAGAGCTGTCCCTCAAACACAAGAATTGTGAAGGTGAGAAGGAAGAGTAACGTGGTCGACAAGATTGCAAGCCAAAGAGAGATCCAAGGAGACAGCTGAAGAAATGTCACCACGGTCATGGAAAGAGTGCAGTTCTTAAGGAAAGAAAGGAGAATAGTTTTGGTGCTGTGACCATAATGAAAGCCAGACTGACAGGGGTGAAGGGTATGTGTGGCATTAAGGTGTGAAGAAAGTTGATCAAATACCAATTTTTTGAGGACTTTGGACAAGAGGGAGATATTCAAGACAAGATGCCAGTGTGCTAGGATAGAGGGGTCCAAAGTGGGTTTCTTGAGAATGGGATGAATCAGTAGAATCTTTATTGACAGAAATGCCATGTAAAAAAGGGAAGGGATGACAGTGGGGGTGTACTACCATCCAACTAGTCAGAATGAACAGATGGACGATGAAATGCTAACAGAAATTAGAGAAGCTAACAAAATTTACAACAAAGTAATAATGGATGATTTCAATTATCTCAGGATTGACTGGGTCAGTATCACATCAGGACATGCTAGGGAGATAAAGGGGTATGCTTACATAACTGTGATGGTCGTTTGAAGCTAACACCAGGAGATAGCTGCAAAAGCCTGGCATTAGCTGCAAAAATCCCATTGTATCTGCAGAGGGAAATAGAAGCAGAAACTATTAGAAGAAGGAAATAGAAGCAGAAACTATTAGAGGAAGAACAAGATCGGCTTTCCTAAAGCTACGAGAGTTAAAGAAAACATGACAGCCTCGAATTGGAATGTTACAAGATGCTCAAGGTTCTATGTTGAATGATGCTGAAAAGATCAAGAAAAGATGGAAGGAATATATAGAGTTTTTATATGATAAAGATCAAGCGGACCAACAGCCGTTTCAACCTGTACCTTATGATTTGGAACCGTTGGTGATGAAAGAAGAAGTTGAAGCAGCATTGAAAGACTTATCAAAGAACAAAGCAACAGGCATTGATAGCATTCCCATAGAAGTATTACAGCAATCTGATGCAGCTGTTACCGTACTTATAAGGCTCTGCCAGGAAATATGGAAGACAACATCATGGTCAACTGACTGGAAAAGATCTGTGTTTATACCAAAACTAAAGAAAAGTGATCCAACTGACTGTGGAAATTATCGCACAATCGCTCTGATCCCACATGCCAGCAAGATTCTACTGAAGATTATTCAAAAGAGACTACAACCATACCTGGAACAAGAACTACCTGAAGTGCAAGCAGGGTTCAGGAAAGGGCGAGGAACGAGAGACATCATTGCGGATGTGAGATGGATCCTTGACAAAACTAAAGAATACCAAAAGGATATCTATTTGTGCTTTATCGACTATAGCAAGGCTTTTGACTGTGTAAAACATGAGAAACTCTGGGTCACATTAAGAAGCATGGGTATACCAGAACACCTGATCGTACTCTTGCACAATCTGTACATTGATCAAGAAGCATCAGTTGGAATGGAACAAGGAGAAACAGAATGGTTTAAAATAAGCAAAGGTGTAAGACAAGGCTGCCTACTTTCCCCCTACCTGTTTAATTTATATGCAGAACAAATCATCAGAGAAGCAGGATTGTATGAAGACAACAGAGGTGTGAAGATTGGTGGAAGAGTCATCAACAACCTTCGCTATGCTGATGATACTACATTACTGGCTGAAAGTGAAGATGATCTGAAACATTTGCTTCTCACAATCAAAGAACATAGTCTCAAAATGGGCCTGCACCTTAATGTAAAGAAGACAAAGATCATGACAACTGGCATAATCAACAGGTTCATCGTTGAATGAGAAGAAATTGAAATTGTGAACAACTTTAACCTATTTGGATCAACTATCAATAAAGAAGCAACAAGCAGCCAAGAAATCAGACGACGCGTTGCTCTTGGCAAAATGGCTATGAAAGATCTAGATAAGATTCTCAAGAGCAGAGATGTCTCTCTCCATACAAAGATTCGACTTGTTCAAGCCATGGTATTTTCGATAACATCATATGGATGTGAAAGCTGGACAGTGAAAAAGATAGACAGGAAGAAAATTGATGCCTTTGAATTATGGTGCTGGCGGCGAATACTGTGTATACCATGGACTGCCCGAAGAACAAACCAGTCGGTATTAGAGGAGATCAAACCTAAGCTTTCGTTAGAAGCTCAGATGACAAGACTTTGACTTTCATACTTAGGACACATCATGCGAAGAGAGAGATCATTAGAGAAAGACATCATGCTTGGCAAGATAGAAGGTCAACGCAAAAGAGGAAGGCCAGCAATGAGATGGATCGATACAATAACAGCAGCTACAGGTACCAGTCTGTCAACAATGAGCCGCCTGACTGAAGACCGAACACAATTTAGGATAGCTATCCAGAGGGTCGCCATGAGTCGACTCCGACTCGATGGCACTTAACAACAACAACAACATCTGCATAGGGCATTCCCAGCATTTCACCTATAGATACCATGGAGAAAATGTAGGCTTCACAATTGACTGACTTTGCAGATGCAGCTATCCCACTCACTAGTACTACTACTACTACTACTGATCATTTGTATAGCACTACAAGGCATATGCAGCACTGTACAGACACTGTACAGACACATGTAAAAGACTGTCCCTGCTTATCAGAGCTTACGATCTAGTCAAGACAGACAACACAACAGCTGAGGACAAGGATACATCTAGGGGAATAGTAAGAAAACACATAGGAGACTAAGAAGATCAGGTTGTAAAACCAGCCTCAAAATGGTGAGTTTTCAACCTGGATTTGAAAAGGGCCAGAGACGAAATCTGATGTACAGACTCAGGTTGTTTGTTTCAGGCATAAGGAGCAGCAAGGTAGAAGGATCGAAGTCTGGAGTTAGCAGTAGAAGAGAAGGGCACAGATAGAAGGGATCTGCCAGAAGAGTGGAG
This sequence comes from Ichthyophis bannanicus, assembly GCA_033557465.1. Lineage (NCBI taxonomy): Eukaryota > Metazoa > Chordata > Amphibia > Gymnophiona > Ichthyophiidae > Ichthyophis > Ichthyophis bannanicus. The sequence goes on along the minus strand of CM066033.1, from coordinate 733,020,398 downwards.
TTCATGAGGAGAGGTGTAGGGAGAGATAAGAGAGCATGCCGCCGACGAAGATCAAAGGGCAGGCAGCCCTTTAAAAGTGGTGTGCTCCATTGGGAGACCCAGAGCATGCTGCTGACGAAGATCAAAGGGCAAGCAGCGATTTAAAAGCGGCGTGCTCCATCGGGTGCACCCGCGCCTGGCGGGCCCGGGAGCACCCTGGTGTGAGCCGTGAACCCTGCTCCTCCTTATCACCAAAGCTGCCTGGAGCCGGCCCTGGAACCGATTAGGCATGATCGCTCCTCCACACTTCTCCTCCTGACCCCAACCATCTTGCCAACACCACCTTGCCTTCAAGTAACTTTCCTTGACTTGGTGCCCGCTGCTGACATTGATCTTTCCTTCCATTACCCACATTGTACTTGCTACCCACTGTCTGCTTAGTACTGTTAAGAGTACCTACTGCCTGCATAGAGCTGCTAACCATTGTTTGCACTGAACTGCTACCCATTGTTTGCCTAGATCTGTTGTCCACTGCCTGCATTGAACTGTTACCCAGTATTTGCACAGAGCTGCTGCTCATTGCCTGCATCCCAACAGAACTGCTACCCATTGCTGCACAAACCTGCTACCTATTGCTGCACAGAACTGCTACCCAGTGTTGCATAAAACTGCTACCTATTGCTGCACAGAACTGCTACCCAGTGTTGCATAGAACTGCTACCTATTGTTGCCTAGAACTGCTACCTATTGTTGCATAGAATTGCTACCTATTGCTGCACAGAACTGCTACTCAGTGTTGCTTAGAACTGCTACCTATTGTTGCATAGAATTGCTACCTATTGCTGCATAGAACTGCTACCTATTGTTGCATAGAATTGCTAAATATTGCTGCACAGAACTGCTCCCCAGTGTTGCTTAGAACTGCTACCTATTGTTGCATAGAATTGCTACCTATTGCTGCACAGAACCGCTACCCAGTGTTGCATAGAACTGCTACCCAGTGTTGCTTAGAACTGCTACCCGTTGTTGCTCAGACCTTGCTGCCCACTCCCATGGCCCCACATCTCATTGTCCTTCTCTCCCTCATCCTCCCCAACTGCCTCCCTTCTATCATCACCCTCCATCTTCTCCCCCTCCCCTCCCCCTACCTTCCTCACTTCTCCCTCCACTCTTCCCCCTAGCCTAGCATCTACCTTCCTCACTTCTCCCTCCACTCTCCCCCCTAGCCTCGCATCTGCTTGTGAGCCTCTCCACACCATCCCCCACACTCATCCAGCCCCCCTCTCCACCTTCCTCACTTCTCCCTCCATTCTGCCCCCTACCCTAGCACCTGCTCTTGAGCTTCTTCACACCATCCCCCGCATTCAACCTGTCCCCCTCTCTCTAAGGCAATCCCACCCTCGCTTCCGCCATACTATCTCCACTTTACCTCGCTCTCTAATACTCATTCTCCTTCTCTCATCAGGTAATATCGACCCCAACCCTGGCCCCCCCAATTTCTCTCCCACTCTAAAGAAAGTTCCTCACGTACCCTATCTAATCTCATCCATATCCCGCTCCTCCCTCCTTCCACCCTCTCCCAATCATCCCACATCCACTCACCCATAGATATCAACTCTAATCCTACCCCAAAAAATAATCCCTCACATAACCTACCCGATACCATCAATTTATCCCTCACCCCCCCCCCTCATATCCCTCTCGGGGAACACATACACCCAAACATACCCACCCACACCCTACTCCCTCTAAAGCTCGGTACTACCATAGAAATAGACCCCCACGCTATTCTAATAAGAAATCCACACGCAACTTATCCAACCCACGCTATTTTAATAAGAAATCCACACACAACTTATCCAGCCTTATCCATATCCCTCTCCTCCCCCCCTCCGCTCTCCCATTCACCTGCGCCCTATGGAACGCATGCTCAATCATTAAAAAAACCTCTTTTTTTCGTGATCTTTTCATCTCTAATGCCCTACACCTTCTTGCTCTGACCGAGACCTGGCTCCCCCCTAACGACACTGTACCCATTGCCTCTCTCTGCTATGGGGGCTACCAATTCTCCCATACACCTCGATCTACTGGTCACGGTGGTGGCATTGGCCTCCTACTCTCTCCCTCTTGCCAATTCCAACCCCTCCTCTCACCCCAATCACACTCCCCCCTCTCCTTCGAAGTCCACTCCATTCACCTCCTCACACCACTTCCTCTCTGAGTAGCTGTTATTTATCGCCCACCCGACTACTCCAAATCAACCTTCCTCACCGACTTCGACTCCTGGCTCTCTGCCTTTATGGATCCCTCCTCCCCCACTCTTATTCTTGGCGATTTCAACATTCACATCGACAACCCCTCCGACCCCCATGCCTCAAAGTTCCTCGCTCTTACCTCCTCGTTTGACCTCCAACTTTGCTCCACTGCCCCCACACACCTACACGGCCACTGCCTTGACCTAATACTCTTCTCCAATTCCTCTCCCTCTAACTTCCGCAAATCAATCCTTCCCTTACCTGACTATCACCTCTTAACATTTACTCTTCAGCTCCCGCCATCCCAACCTCATCCTGTCTCCTCCAACCTATTTAGAAATCTTCATAATATTGATCCCCTGACTCTCTCCTCCACCATTTCTCCATCTCTTTCCTCCATTTTATCCTCCGAGTCCGTCGACGAGGCATAATCCTCATACAATACTACACTATCTTCAGCCCTTGACACTCTTGCCCCTCCCACCCCATGTCCTGTTAAACAATCTACTCCCCAACCCTGGCTTTCACCCACAATCTGTTACTTACGCATCTGCGCCCATTCTGCCGAACGAGCCTGGTCCAAATCCCGCTCCCCAGAAGACTTTCTACTCTTCAAATTCATGCTTGGCTCCTTCCAGTCAGCCTTAGCACTTGCCAAACAAGATTACTACATCCATCTGACTAATTCCCTTGCCTCTGATCCTCGCCGTCTCTTTAACACCCTCAATTCTCTCCTCAAGGTCCCCCCGCACCCGATCCCGCCCTCCCTCTCTGCCCAAACTCTAGCTGACTACTTCCATGACAAAATCCTCAAAATTACCCTCCAATTCTTTCCCTCCGATTTCTGAAGAAGAAACTGCACTCCTTCTTTCTTCCTCCAAACCCACCACCTGTTCTTCAGACCCTATCCCCACCCATCTCCTACGTTCCATCTCCCTCACCATTGTCCCCTCATCACTCATATCCTCAATCTTTCACTCTCCACTGCAACTGTCCCTGCTGATTTCAAACACACTGTTGTCACACCCCTCCTCAAGAAACCCTCACTTGATCCCACATGCCCTTCTAACTATCGACCCATCTCCCTCCTTCCCTTCATATACAAACTACTAGAACGAGCAGTCCACCGTTGCTGCCTCGACTTCCTCACCTCCCAGGCCCTCCTGGACCCACTTCAATCCGGCTTCCATCCCCTACACTCCACTGAAACGGCACTCACAAAAGTCACAAATGACCTGTTCCTGGCTAAATCCAAGGGCCTCTACTCTATCCTCATTCTTCTTGACCTTTCTACTGCCTTTGACACCATTGACCATGACCTTCTCCTCATCATCTTCTCCTCGCTTGACTTCAAGGATTCCGTACTATCCTGGTTCTCCTCCTACCTCTCCCATCGCTCATTCAGTGTATGCTCTGGTTGCTCCTCCTCCTCCCACACCCCACTCCATGTAGGAGTACCCCAGGGATCTGTCTTGGGCCCCCTCCTCTTCTCTCTCTATACCCAAGGCCTTGGCTTGCTTATCTCCTCCCATGGCTTTCAGCACCATCTCTATGCTGATGACTCCCAAATCTACCTCTCTACACCTGATATTTCTCTGGCAACCCAGTCCAAGATCTCTGCCTGTCTTTCGGACATCGCTACCTAGATGTCTCATTGCCGATTAAAATTGAACATGGCCAAGACTGAACTCCTTGTCTTTCCACCTAACTCCTCCCCCCCACTTCCCCCTCTCTCAATCCATGTGGATGGATCTACTATCCTCCCTGTTCCCTCAGCCCACAATCTAGGGGTTATCTTTGACACCTCTCTCTCCTTTTCCGCTCATATCCAGCTTGTAGCTAAGACCTGCCGCTTCTTTCTCTACAACATCAGCAAAATCTGCCCCTTCCTCTCTGAAGACACTACCAGGACGCTTATCCACTCCTTAGTCTCCTCTCGCCTTGATTACTGCAACCTACTCCTCGCTGGTCTTCCAGCGAGCCACTTCCTTTCCCTCCAATCTATACAAAATCATGCCGCTCGACTAATCTTCTGCCAACCTTGCCATGCCCATATTACTCCTCAAGTCACTTCACTGGCTCCCTATCCAATTCTGCATCCAATTCAAGCTTCTCCTCCTAACCTATAATTGCATCCACTCTATGGCCCCTCAATACCTCTTATCTCTCTCTACATCCCCTCTCAAAATCTGCGCTCCGCTAACAAATTACTTCTATCAATGCCTTTCACACATACCGCAAACTCCCGACTGCGCTCCTTTCACCCTGCTGCACCTTATGCCTGGAACAGCCTACCTGCGTCTGTGCGCCAAGCATCCTCCTTGACCTTCTTCAAATCCAGATTGAAGACCCAGCTCTTCACCATTGCATTCAGATCCTGACTCCTTCCTCATCTTACCCTAATCCCCGCCATCGTTATGGCCAAACTACAGACCAAACCGTACCTTGCGCAGAACTGACTAATGCTCTATACTGTTCTAACTTATGCACTGCTCTAACTAGATTGTAAGCTCCAATGAGCCTGACTCTGACGGGCAGGGACTGTCTCTTGTATGTTGTCTACCTCTTGTAGGTTAGCTGTGCAGCGCTGCGTGCGTGGTGCTTTACAAGTGCTGAATAGTAGTAGTAGTAGAGGAAAGGTAGTAAGGAGCAGCAGAACGATTGCACTTATAGGTCAGTAGGAGAAGTTTGAACTGGATATAGAAGTGGATAGGGAGCCAATAAAGCATTTTGAGAAGAGGAGTTATATGAGCATATCGAGGCTGGTGAAAGATTAGTTGCACAGCCGAACTTTGAATAGATTGAATGGGGAGAGAGATGATTCAGAGGGAGACCAGCAAGGAGAAGGTTGCAATAGTCTAGACGGGAGGTGACTAAAGAGTGGGTAAGTGTCTTAGAGGTGTGTTCCGAAAGGAAACAGTGAATTTTGCTAATGTTATAGAGAAAGAAATGACAGGTTTTAGTTATCATTTGGATATGGGTGGAGAAGGAGAAGGAGGAGTCAAAGATGACCCCAAGGTTGTGAGCCAAGGAAAGAGAGAAGTACAGCGTTATTCACAGAGATTGAGAAAGGAGGAAAGGGGGAGATGTGTTTAGGGGGAAAATTAAGAAGAAGTTCTGTTTTGGCCATGTTCAATTTCAAGCAGTGGTGAGACATCCAAGCAGCAATGTCAGATAAGCAGGCAGAGATCTGAGCCTGGATTGCTGGAGATATTTCAGGTATAGAGAGGTAGATCTGAGAGTCAAAACTGTAAAGATTGTACTGAAAAGCATGGGAAGAGGTGAGTGTACTATGGGACTGGATATAAAGAAAGAAAAGGCGTGGACCCAAGACAGACCCTTGGGGTACACCAATTGAAAGTGGGATAGCAGTAGAGGAGGATCCACTAGAACAAATGCTGAAAGTGTGGTTGAAGAGATAAGATGGAAATCAGGATAATACAGAGCCCTTAAAAAAAGTGAGGACAAAGAATCGAGGAGAAGGTGGTTGTCAAAAGCAGCAGAAAGGTCAAGAAGGATGAGGATCGAGTAAAGGCCTTTGGATTTGGCCAGGAACAGGTTGCTAGAGACTTTGACAAGAGCCATTTTAGTAGAATGTAAAGGATGAAAGCCAGATTGCAATGGATCCAGAAGGGCTTGAGAGGAGAGAAGGTCAAGGCAACAATGGTGAACCGCATGTTCAAGTAATTTAGAAATGAAGGGGAGGAGGGAGATGGGTTGATAGAAGGACAGGTAAGGTCAAGTGAGGGTTTCTTGAGGAGAGGTGTAACTACAGCATGTTTGAAGGCTGCAAGAACAGTTGCAGTGGAAAGTGTAGGTTGAGAATATGAGAGATGGGATGACAGTGGAGGAGATGGAGTTTAGGAGACAAGTAGGAAGAGGATCAGAGGAGCCAGTGGTGAGTATGGAGGAGGAAAGAAGTTGTGTGGTTTCCTCCTCGGAGATCATAGAAAAGGAAGAAAGGGTAGAGGTTGAGGGGAAGAGTTGTGAGTGGAGAGGGAGAAGAAGTGATGAAGCTGACCTCATGAGGAATACGAGTGTAATCTTCTGGACTACCCATTGAGGAAGCTGTAGCTGCATCCGCAAAGCCTGTAAAAGGAGTAGCTACTGTGCAATGTGAACGACCATGATAGCTGCTCCAATGCAGGAGATACAGCTACTATAGAAAAAGGCCCATGGTGGCTGCATTTCTCATGCATTAACACCGTGAAGAAAGCTAGCTTAGTTGACATACCCCTTCATTTTTAGATGAAATAAATGACTCCTTGGAGCGGCTGGTTCAGAACCTACATGAGGGGATGACAGTGTTGGGTCCACTTGGCAATAGTGATCATAACATGATTATATTTGATTTAATAAATGGAGGGAGGACAGCAAGGAAATCCACGGTGCTAGCATTTAACTTTCAAAACAGAAACTATGATAACATAAGAAAAATGGTTAAGAAAAAACTAAAAGGAGCAACTGCAAAAGTTAAAAGTTTATAACAAGCTTGGGCATTATTTAAAAATACAATCTTGGAAGCCCAGACTATATTTATTCAATGCTTTAAGAAAGGTGGAAGGAAAGCCAAATAACTGGCAGCATGGGTTAAAGATGAGGTCAGAGAGACTGTTATAGGGGTCTTTTATTAAAGTATAGTAGGGCTTTGCACCTACCATAGGTATTTTGCAGGAAGAACTGCGTGGTATGTGCAAAGCCTGTGTAGAAAATGCAGGAGGACATGTCCCGCATTTAATGCACTGAGTTGCCAAATACTTCAAGGCCCGCAAAACCTGCTTTCTGGCAGGGAACGCAGACCCCAGGCCAAACAGGTACCCCCTTGAGCTGATCAGCCCCCCTGATGATCAGTAGCGAGGCATCAACTATAGCCATGCTACTGTGCAGCCAGTGCCGTGGCTGCACTTATTGCCACATCTTTGGGTGGCAGTGATCGCAGTCACTCTATCAGCAGTTGTGACAGCTATTGGGAGGCATTGTGGAGTGTGCTAGCTGTCACCAGCCAACACACCCCCTTTGAGCCCCGATCCCGCCCGCCTTCGACAAGTGCAGACAGTGTTGTTTTTGAACCACTCTGTCTGCACCTGTCCCACAGTAGTAGTTACCACGGGAGTTTAATGCATGTGTAACCCATGGGAGTTTAATGCATGTGTAACCCACAGTAACCTTTTATCACTGCTTAGTAGAAAAGCCTCATAGACGTAATCTTAGGAAAATGTAAAATCCTAATTTGCTGCATTTGGAGGGATTAATTCCAAGTGGATTGTGTGTTGCAGCTGGTTAGTGAAACATGGCTCCATCGAGTGTAAATTGGCTGGAAGATAAATTATATAAGTCTTTTGGAATAAAGAAATTAAAATGTTAAAAATCATAAAAGATTTAAAAATGATGGAGTTTTTATGACCTATGAAGGAACAGCCCTTTAAGCCATGCAAAGACTCAATACAACATAATGGCTTATAGATGAAAGTAAGGACAATCTCTGAGGTCTTTTCCCCTAATGTTTAAACTAAAAATAAGTGAATATACAATAATTTGATAAAAAAATTCTCTTGTGATTTTTTTGAGGTTGTATGTGATCGGTTAGGTATCACTGATTTTGGCCCTTTGGTTGAACTGTTGATGACACATATGTATATATCAAAAACCACAAAAGGTCCCCTACTAAACTATCTAAAAACATTAAAAGTTTTATCCTAAGAACACCACAGAATAGAGGAGAAAGAGACCTCAGTATTGTAATTCAACCTGTCCCTCTACAAGGCAGTGGATAAATCCCTTGCCACAGGGGAACAGTGTTCACACGAACATCACTGGTCATAAAAAACTCCTCTTTAATAATTCAAAATGTACTGTGAAATTTCAATGTCGCATAGCATATATGAAAATACTATTTGCAATTTAAATGTGCAGATTCACAAATTTCAATTTCAGTTTCAGTTTCAATTGGCATTTAATTGTTTAGTGGTCGACTTGTACTCTCAAACTATAGACACAAACTTCTGTAGAAACATTAGTATCAGCACTGACATTGCTAGAACCAACAGCATCACCTATCTTAAAATCTTTAGCAGTCCTCGGAGAAAGCCTTCATTTTATACAAAGCCCAACAAAGATTCTTGTTTTGCTGTTAGCTGTATCAGGAACTACATAGTTTTTAAGTAATTTAGTAGGGGACATTTTGTGGTTTTTGATTTTTGGATCCCTTTTCGATATTGTTTGTTTTACATATGTATGAATGCCATTTTGCACATTTAAACCTGTTATTTCTGCATGCACACAGTATCCACGGCCTCTAAAATTTACTCCTAAATCTATTATTACACTATGTGACCTTTCTGCATTCAGCCTCTTTAGAGGATTTTCCATAAAATCAAGTATAATGGAATAACCGATGAATAATGCATTATGCCTAGGGGAAAATAGCAAATTTACAATCTCGTTTTCCTTATTATTCTTGGACAGTTATCCTTTATGACTTATGTTTTCCTTTGAGGTTACAATGTAATATATATATTTTAAAATATTTATAAAGCATGCTTAAATGTGAAAGAACATTTTAAAGGTCTTTCTCACAGTGCTTTTTTTAAACATGCTGTAAATGAGCCTGCAACCTGTGATGGAGAATCCTGACTGTGGTTGGAATAGGGTTCAAAGTCTCAAGTGGGTCGGGGTGAGACAGTGGTGTACATTCCAGACCTTATATTTGGCAGGTATCCCGGGAAAGACTAGTGCACCATGGACTCCCAGACTGGCTACCTCTTTCCACCCCAGAAATGTCGTTGGATAACTGGAGGGGGTGCAGCATGAACTCAGTGAGGGATGAGAGGTGTTAGGATTGGGTTAAAGCTGTGGGCAACTCAAGAAATGCTGCAGAACTATCATCCTGCCAGGTGCACAGGCTCTCTGACACCTCAGAGATGGAGAGAGAGAAACAAGATAAGAGAAAATTGCTGTGAAGTGAGGTGGTGTCGTGTCTGTGTGGTGGGCTTGTGGTGCATGCTGCAGCAGCCCCTTCCTTCTCTCTTTCTTTCTCAGTCATGTGTGCAGTAACCTGACAAAGAAAGGAGAAAACCTGCAACTGTCAGCAAGGAACTACCAGGGTACGTAACTCCTACTGTCTCTAGAAGCCAAAATGTAACAAATGCAGAGTGAGATGACCACCTGCTCAAAACCGCACCTACGGACAGCACCTTATACGACTTTGCTTCATTTTCCCCATCATTACAAAGCAATAAATAAATACACAGACTTACAGATATACATCTGTAGATGCCATTTCTGCTGCTGTATCTTTTCCAGGCTTTCTTGTCTCATCCGTTGCACTCTCCCTCTCCCTTCCTACTGCTCAACTTGTCCCGCCTTTCTCTATCTTTCCAGCTTCCACCTTTATCACCTCTCAAAACTATTACTTTTTCAGTCTCCCCTCCTCTCATTCATCTACAGCTCTTAACCACTTCCCACCTCTCTCTATCTCACCCTCTCCTCTATAGCCTTTCCTATACTGCACCGGGAAAAATGGCAGAAACCATCATAAAGAACAAAATTACTCAGCATGTAGATAGTCATGGCCTAATGAGAGACAGCCAACATGGCTTTAGACAAGGAAGGTCTTGTCTTACTAATCTGTTATGTTTTTTTGAAGGTGTGAATAAACAGGTAGACAAAGGTGAGTCGGTTGATATAGTGTATCTGGACTTTCAGAAAGCCTTTGACAACGTCCCTCATCAGAGACTTTTGGCAAAACTAAAAAGTCATGGGATAGGAGGCAGTGTACTATTGTGGATTGGGAACTAGTTAAAAGATAAAAAGCAGAGGGTAGGGCTAAATGGCCAATTTTTCCAATGGAAAAAGGTGAATAGTGGAGTACCCCAGGGATCTGTACTGAGTCCGCTGCTTTTTGACATATTCATAAATGACCTAGAAAAGGGAATAACTAGTGAGGTTATCAAATTTGCAGATGACACAAAACTGTTTAAAGCTGTTAAAACCCAAGGGGATTGTGGAAAACTGCAGGAGGATCTGGATAAATTGGAAGACTGGGCATCCAAATGGCAGATGAAATTTAATGTGGACAAGTGCAAAGTTATGCACCTAGGAAAGAACAACCCACACTATGGTTACACGATGCAAGGTTCCACATTGGGAACTACCACCCAGGAAAAAGATTTAGGCGTTATCGTGGATAACATGTTAAAACTCTCCACCCAGTGTGCAGCGGCAGCCATGAAAGCAAATAGAATGCTAGGTATCATAAGGAAAGGAATGGAAAATAAAACAAAGGATATTATAATGCCGCTGTATCGTTCCATGGTACGACTGCACCTTGAATATTGTGTGCAATTCTGGTTGCCATATCTTAAAAAGGATATAGTGTTATTAGAAAAGGTACAGAGAAGAGCCACCAAAATGGTAAAGGGGATGGAAAGCTACTCCTATGAAGAGAGGCTACAAAGGTTAGGGCTCTTCAACCTGGAAAAGAGATGGCTGAGGAGAGATATGATAGAGGTCTATAAATTAATGAATGGAGTGGAACAAGTAAACATGGATCAATTGTTTACGCTATCAGAATATAGAAAGACTAGGGGACATGTAATGAAGCTACAGGGTAAACTATTTAAGACAAATAATAGAAAATATTTTTTCACTCAACGTGTAATCAAACTCTGGAATTTGTTACCGGAGGATGCAGTAAAGGCTGTTAGTGTAGCTGGGTTTAAAAAAGGTTTGGACAAGTTCCTGGAGGAAAGGTCCATAAACCATTATTAAAAAGGGACCAAGGATATCAATGCTTGCCCCAATACAAGCATTGTGGAACCTGTGTCTTTTGGGGAAACTGCTAGGTACGTATGACCTAGATTGGCCACTGTTGAAAACAGGATACTGGGCTTGATGGACCTTGGTCTGACCCAATATGGCATATCTTATGTTCTTATGCAGAATAGCGCGGTATATAAGAGAATGTAAATAAATAAATGTTCCTATCTTTCTCTAATGTAGAATCCTAAGTGCAGGAGAAAACTGGATCCGCTGCAAGGCCTGTGATGCTTTTTAAGTGATCACCATAAGAATTCTCCAAAATATATATTCAACATGAGCTTTCAATATCACACAGCTGACTTCTTTCAATGGAATAGAAAAGCAACCGATCCCCCCCCCCCCCCAAAAAAAATATAACCACATTTCTTTTGTCTGTGGGGGATAAGACTAAGGTTCACATATAAACATATTACTTCATGCCTCCTGGACAGACTGAGACAAGTCTGGTTTTACCTTGTTACATTTATTTCCAGTTATGGTCAACATTATTCAACCCTTAATGTCTAATATCTTCTAAGCCGGTGAAATGACTTTGGACTATATATGCACAGATATTTGACACATAAAAGAATCAAATAAAACAAGACCAGTTAAAAAAGGAAAGAGTAGGAAATAGTACAAAAACTGAGACATTGCCAGGACATGATTATTGGCACCCTTAGAAACAATTCAAATCAGTTTGAACAGAAGAACCACATTCCAATTGCAGTAAAATTAGACGCACCTGTGATCAATTGTCAGTATTCACATGATTTGAATCAACCAATAAATGATGGCTCTAATGTTTAAAGTGGGCACATTCACTCCCTATTCCATCTTCACAATGGTGAAGACAAGAGAGCTGCCTGCGACCATCAGAAAGGCCATTATTACCAAGGGAGAAGTGGCCTAGTGGTTAGGACATGGTACTTCAGGCTTTAGGCTGGGGGTTCAATTCCCACCTGGGAACAGCAATCTCAAACCAGAGGGACTGGGGTTTCTAGTCCTATAGGCACCCCTTGTGGCCTTGGGCAAGCCATTTAACCCTCCCTTGTCTCATGTACACATAGACTATGAGTCCTCAGGGGATGAGGGAATGTATCCAGTAGTGATTGTAAACTGCTCTGATACCCTTCAGCCTGGGTAGTATATCAAGAACTTGCATAAAACATGAACATCAAACTTCAAAGGGGTACAAGGCCATCTCCAAAGGCCTTGGGATTCCTATGTCTACAGTTTGCAATGTTATTAAGATGTTTTCTGCTCATGGAACTGTCAAGAACTTCCCAGGATGTGGTGGGAAGAGGAAAATTAATCCAAGAAGTCTTTGAAGGTTAGTGCAAACTGTTGGAAAACACCATGTAGAACATCTAAAGAATTCAAGACTGACCTGAAACAATCTGGCGTGGTGGTTTCAACCCATACCATACACTGCGCACTAAATAAAGGAGGTCTTCATGAGTGAAGGCCAAGGAGGACCCCACTGCTCAAAGACAGACATAAAAAAGCACCCCTGATCTTTGCCCAAATTGGGAAAATGTTCTGTGGACAGATGAAACCAAACTAAAACTCTTTGGCAATGCAGACCTGCAATACATTTACAGGTGAAGAAATAAAGCTTATAGGGGAAAAAAACACCCTTCCTACAGTTAAATATGTTGTAGGTTCCATAATGTTGTGCAGCTCTTTTGCTGCCTCAGGAACTGGAGGCCTGGAATGCATAAAAGGAGTCATGACGTCAGAGGATACTAAGCTATTTTGGAGCAAAATGTGCTACATAGTGTCAGAAAGCTAGGTCTGGGTCGAAGGTCATGGGACCTCCAGCAGGACAGCGACCCAAAACATTCATCCAAAAGTGCAAAAGAACGGTTAGAAGGGAACAAATGGATAAACTGGCCAGCAATGAGTTCTGATCTCAATCCAATCGAGAACCTGTGGAAAAAGCAGAAATCTGCCATTGGTAAAAGGAATCCTGGAAACAATCATGAGCTGATACAAATCCCAGTTGAAGAGTGAGAGAAACTACCAGCAGACAAATGGAAGAAACTCATAGTTGGCTAGAATAAACATTCAGAGTTCGTCATCACTTCCAAGAGCTGGGCAATGAAATATTAGAAGAGTGCCATTAATACTGTCCAGGTCATAGGTTGTTGTTGTTTTTTTTCTCAGAAATTACTATGTCTAAGTTGCACAGACATCTTCTTTTTTTGGTGTATATCTTTGAACATACTATTAAAATATTATGATGATATATAGTTGGAAATCAGTGGCATCTTGAAAACTTCTTTAGTAGTAGACTGTGGAGGGGGTGGCCCAAGGGCAGGAGCAACAGGAGACGAGGGGCTGAATTAAGGAGTAGAGTTACTGTTCTCCACTCTATTCCATACTCACCCCTCCGCTTCTTTTCCCTGTATGTTGCCTGGAAGAGACGAGCTAGAATCCAATACTCCTGGGGCTCTTGAGCTGAAAAGAAGTGGTGCAACTGCATTCCAGGCAAGTCCACTCTTAGGTATAGACAGCACAGGCAATCGCCTAGAGTGCCATCCATGTTTTGAAGGCCCCAAATACCTTAGCTAAAAGAAATCTGATACTACTTGCTTTAGGATGGTGTTCTGTGATCTCTGGGGCAGAAACCTCCTCTCCTTACCACTCTCTGGTCCTGGAAAAATGCTTAGTTAATAGGGCCCTAGTCTGTTAAGGTTATTAACTTAAATAGCATCTTTTTTATTTTAGGGAAAGACACATCAGTAAGGTAATCAGGTGTCCTCGATATTTGGGGATTGTCCTCAAATTTAAATAGTAGTCCCTTATTGGTCCCGTTTCACAGAACAGTTGTCCTGGATTTACAATAAATTTAACTTGCAATGTGCCCGCCTACTCTCTCTCTCTCTCTACACATGTGCAGCTCCAGGCAGCAGTCTATTCAGTGCAAAAAATCCAGGTCAAGCTACCTGCCTGCCTTAAAAGAGAGAGAGAGAAACAGGACCTTGGGCCAGCAGCATTTGGCCCCAGTAGCCTAGTCCCGCTGTACTGTGCTGACACCAACCCAGACCCAAACCCAGGCCTAGGATTAAGGACTGGGAGGAGGTGAGCCTGACAGTTTGGCAGCACAGAGTCTAACCATACGGCACTACTTCAGCACACAGCAATAGAGGACTCATGGAGCTGGTCAAGGCAGCTCTTTGCTGCAGCCAGGAATGCCGATTTTGCAGTGGTGCTTGCCGCAGAAGGAGAATTTCAGATGCCTGTAGGGATGTAAGACAGACTGGTGATTAAAGTGATGGGGAAGGGGGAGGGGTGCACAGCATTGCTTTTGTGTGATATCCACTGAAGCAAGGCCCAGTGACTGACATGCAGGACTGGAGGTGTGGGCCTCCCCAATCCATCATGTCCCCTTGCTTCAGTTGTGTTCTCTTGTGTTATTTTTGTGTGCCTGCTGAAGCAAAGGGACATTCTTGATTGAGGGAGGGGGCAATGGGGGCATGCAGCACTGCTTTTTTGTGGAGTTTTTTTTGTGCTGCCCCCTGAAGCAAGGAGACATGCTGGATTGGGAGGGAAGCAAGGGGAAGATGGTCAGCTGGGGAGGGGATGCAGGGCAAGGGAAGCAAGGAGGAGATGCTGGGTGGAGAGGGGCAAGAGATGCTGGACATCGGTGTTTCCAAGGGAGGAAAGATAGGGGGAGATAGGTTCTACCCTGCCCCTCTCCTGCCCTGCCCAGGCATCCCATATTTGCAAACCAAAAATCTGGTAACCTTACACATCAGTCGTAGGTTTTTAGCCAATGAAAATTCTGAATCTGTTCTGCAGCATCCTTCTATACCCCATACTCAGAGGCCTATCAGCATATTTATTTAAGATGTAATACAATGTCAGGATGTGGTCTTCGATAATATTTGTGGCCTACCTTAGACATTAACCAGAGCACATTCCTTAGAGTACAGGCAGCCTTTGAAATGGCAAACAGATCCTAAGGGTCAGAAAGGTTTTGAGAGGCCTGTTATTGTAGGAGTGGTTGAAAGAGCACATGGTCCCTGCCTCAGTTGTCTGCTCTTGAGAAGAGCACCAAAAGCACCTCTATTAAGCCGTGTGCGCTGGTTCAGGTCATGTGAGGCCCAGCCCACCAATCAGATCACCCTATATGCTCAAATTCTGTGAATAAATCAGGAGAACAGTACGAATTGTCCCAGACATTGCATCCTACCAATCACAGGGCATGATTAAAGCACAGGCAACTATTTACTTATTAAGATTAGCTGCCTTTATGGGAGATTCCCACAATCTGGTGTACAGCAGGTGTAGCTGGACATAGACAATTTACATTGTAATAATGGTATAACTATTAAAAAATAAACCAAATGTCAGTGCAATATACAATTAGAACAGTGAGGTGAACTTGGAAAAATGCAAATTAAATTATAGTAATTGCATTAGCATGATACAGTGTCAGTACCATATACATTAGGGGTTATTTTAGAAGCCCTATTCATACTTTAGACATCTGAAAATAGGCACAGAGATGTCCAAAACATTTGCTGATACATTGTTCGAAAAATTACTAGGTTATTGGTGAGTTTTTCTACTTCTTTAATTTGCTTCCCATGACTTCTCTTGTATGGGACAAGTTTGACCTGGTCTCCGTAGATCAGGTCACCAGTGAAATAATATCAATTAATGACTCTTTGTGCCCATTGAACCCTTGCGCTTCCTCTGTAATAAAAGCCACAGCACTGAACATCCAAATCAGACATTACAAAGTATTAATTGATGGACGTCTCCTCACTATGCTGGAAAAAGTGAGCATTAGACCTATTATTATTATTATTATTATTATTATTATTATTATTAGACTCATCAACAACCTTCGCTATGCTGATGATACCACATTACTGGCTGAAAGTGAAGATGATCTGAAACATTTGCTTCTCACAATCAAAGAACATAGTCTCAAAATGGGCCTGCACCTTAATGTAAAGAAGACAAAGATCATGACAACTGGCATAATCAACAGGTTCATCGTTGAAGGAGAAGAAATTGAAATCGTGAACAACTTTAACCTACTTGGATCAACTATCAATAAAGAAGCAACAAGCAGTCAAGAAATCAGACGACGCATTGCTCTTGGCAGAATGGCTATGAAAGACCTAGATAAGATTCTCAAGAGCAGAGATGTCTCTCTCCATACAAAGATTCGACTTGTTCAAGCCATGGTATTTTCAATAACATCATATGGATGTGAAAGCTGGACAGTGAAAAAGACAGACAGGAAGAAAATTGATGCCTTTGAATTATGGTGCTGGCGGCGAATACTGTGTATACCATGGACTGCCCGAAGAACAAACCAGTCGGTACTAGAAGAAATCAAACCTAAGCTTTCTTTAGAAGCTCAGATGACAAGACTTCGACTTTCATACTTCGGACACATCATGCGAAGAGAGAGATCATTAGAGAAAGACATCATGCTTGGCAAGATAGAAGGTCAACGCAAAAGAGGAAGGCCAGCAATGAGATGGATTGCTACAATAACAGCAGCTACGGGTACCAGTCTGTCAACAATGAGCCGCCTGACTGAAGACCGAACACAATTTAGGATAGCTATCCAGAGGGTCGCCATGAGTCGACTCCGACTCGATGGCACTTAACAACAACAGACCTATTCTGAAAAATTTGTCTGTTGACGTTTTTGACCCTGGAAATTATCATCCTTTCTCATCTCTGATGAATTTAATACAGTTTTATGTGCTGAATATAATTGAGGAAAGTGAGGTAGGCCGGCTGCTCCTTAGCTGATGTGCAACATTTGTTTTATTTAGGTTATGTCTTGGTAATGTAAGATGCATCTTGTTTTATTATATTTATTTATGGATTTCTGTTTTTAGTTAATCATCTACTCATTTTTGCAATTATGTACATTCTTCTGTACCCCACTTAGATTTTTAGATAATTCAGGTAATAAAGTTTGATTAAAAAATAAATAAATATCAGTAAAGAAGGTGGTACATTACTGTATGCTGGCTACTGTTAGTCACGTTTTGCCCAAGTGACCTTGCCTTTAGGGGAGGCTACACTCATCTGTCTGTTTGTTTGTGCAGAGCAGAAGGTAAAGAGCTGGGGGGAGTCCTCCCCAGCTGAAAGAGGGCAGGAGTAGTACTGAAGTGTCAGCGGGAGTCCCCAGGCAGAAAGAGGAGAGAAACAGCACTAACATGCTGTGGCACCATAACAAAGTTCATGATTGACCCTGGCACTGATTTGAATGTGAATTTTGAGTTTGTTTATAGAAACCTCCATAACCCACCTCATCTCCTATGACAATGGTAATGTTACCAGCTCCAGAGGGTAGATCTGACTAGCCTTGGATACTTCATGGCTTCAAAGGCTACTCTTGAGGAAATTCTGCACAAAAATTTTTAAAATTCTGTATCCTTTATAATTTTTTATGCAGGATTTTCCCATTAGAAAAGCCTGGCTCCTTCTTACTGCAGACTTGACACCCTCTAACCTTCTCCCTATCAGGCATTAGCCACTCCCTCAACCTTCTCCCTCCTCAGGCTAACCCTCCTCAGCTCTCTCTCTCTCTCTCTCCACCCTCCCCTCAGGTTTAGCACCCAGTTTTCTCTGTTCTCTTTCTGGGGTGGACACGCACAACATTTCTTCCTCTCCGGCCCCTCTCCCAGCTTTCTTTCCCTCTCTCTGAACTGCAGTTCTCTTTCACTCTACCCCCAGCGAAACCCACAGCCCTCTCATCCTCCCCAGCTCACTTTCCTTCTCTTCTCCCCCGTTCTGTCTTCCTTATCACTGCATATTTAATTGCATGGTTGTAGAGGTATTTTGTGCTATAGTATGTATACTTATTGGTCCTACTGTTCATATTGACAGTGCCTAGACCAGCAATATTTTGGGCTTTAGCAAAGCTACAAACATGAGCCTAGGGAAAAGGCTAGAATTGTTTTTTACAGAAACCCACAGGTAGGAACATAAAGATTATGCCAATAAAGATAAGGATCAAAGAAGGGGCTACGCTGTACCATATGCTGTTCCTGCAGCTAGAGCACTACTTTCCAATGCTACCTAAGATGAAAGCTGAACTGGGGTTATACAGTAGAACCAATCACAGAACCTACTGACTGTGTGAGCACCCGTGGTTTCAGTACCTGAGAAGGATGTCACTGTATGCACAAGCAGCCCAGTGTGCAGCGGCGGCCAAGAAGGCCAATACAATGCTAGGAATCATAAGGAAAGGAATGGAGAACAAAACCAAGAATGTTATAATGCCTCTGTATCGTACCATGGTACGATCACACCTTGAATATTGTGTGCCATTCTGGTCACCATATCTAAAAGAAGATATAGTGGAATTAGAAAAGACGCGGAGAAGAGCTACCAAAATGGTAAAGGGGATGAAAGGATACCCTTAAGATGAGAGGCTTAAAAGGTTAGCGCTCTTCAACTTGGAAAAAAGAGGGCTGAGGGGAGAAATGATGTTGTTGTTGTTAAGTGCCGTCGAGTCGGAGTCGACTCATGGCGACCCTCTGGATAGCTATCCTAAATTGTGTTCGGTCTTCAGTCAGGCGGCTCATTGTTGACAGACTGGCACCCGTAGCTGCTGTTATTGTAGCGATCCATCTCATTGCTGGCCTTCCTCTTTTGCGTTGACCTTCTATCTTGCCAAGCATGATGTCTTTCTCTACTGATCTCTCTCTTCGCATGATATGTCCGAAGTATGAAAGTCGAAGTCTTGTCATCTGAGCTTCTAAAGAAAGCTTAGGTTTGATCTCCTCTAGTACCGACTGGTTTGTTCTTCGGGCAGTCCATGGTATACACAGTATTCGCCGCCAGCACCATAATTCAAAGGCATCAATTTTCTTCCTGTCTGTCTTTTTCACTGTCCAGCTTTCACATCCATATGATGTTATTGAAAATACCATGGCTTGAACAAGTCGAATCTTTGTATGGAGAGAGACATCTCTGCTCTTGAGAATCTTATCTAGGTCTTTCATAGCCATTCTGCCAAGAGCAATGCGTCGTCTGATTTCTTGACTGCTTGTTGCTTCTTTATTGATAGTTGATCCAAGTAGGTTAAAGTTGTTCACAATTTCAATTTCTTCTCCTTCAACGATGAACCTGTTGATTATGCCAGTTGTCATGATCTTTGTCTTCTTTACATTAAGGTGCAGGCCCATTTTGAGACTATGTTCTTTGATTGTGAGAAGCAAATGTTTCAGATCATCTTCACTTTCAGCTAGTAATGTGGTATCATCAGCATAGCGAAGGTTGTTGATGAGTCTTCCACCAATCTTCACACCTCTGTTGTCTTCATACAGTCCTGCTTCTCTGATGATTTGTTCTGCATATAAATTAAACAGGTAGGGGGAAAGTATGCAGCCTTGTCTTACACCTTTGCTTATTTTAAACCATTCTGTTTCTCCTTGTTCCGTTCGAACTGTTGCTTCTTGATCAATGTACAGATTGCGCAAGAGAACGATCAGGTGTTCTGGTATACCCATGCTTCTTAATGTGGTCCAGAGTTTCTCATGGTTTACACAGTCAAAAGCCTTGCTATAGTCGATAAAGCACAAATAGATATCCTTTTGGTATTCTTTAGTCTTTTCAAGGATCCATCTCACATCCGCAATGATGTCTCTCGTTCCTCGTCCTTTCCTGAACCCTGCTTGCACTTCAGGTAGTTCTTGTTCTAGGTATGGCTGTAGTCTCTTTTGAATAATCTTCAGTAGAATCTTGCTGGCATGTGGGATCAGAGCGATTGTGCGATAATTTCCACAGTCAGTTGGATCACCTTTCTTTAGTATTGGTATAAACACAGATCTTTTCCAGTCAGTTGGCCATGATGTTGTCTTCCATATTTCTTGGCAGAGCCTTGTAAGTACGGTAACAGCTGCATCAGATTGCTGCAATACTTCTATGGGAATGCTATCAATGCCTGGTGCTTTGTTCTTTGATAAGGCTTTCAATGCTGCTTCAACTTCTTCTTTCATCACCAATGGTTCCTGATCATAAGGTATAGGTTGAAACGGCTGTTGGTCCACTTGATCTTTATTATATAAAAACTCTGTATATTCCTTCCACCTTTTCTTGATCTTCTCAGCATCATTCAACATAGAACCTTGAGCATCTTGTAACATTCCAATTCGAGGCTGGAACTTTTTCTTTAACTCTCGCAGCTTTAGGAAAGCCGATCTTGTTCTTCCTCTAATAGTTTCTGCTTCTATTTCCTTGCAAGTGTCATTGTAGTACTTTTCCTTGTGCTGTCTTGCTGCACGTTGGAAATCTCTGTTGAGTTCTGCGATTGTCTTTTTTTCTCCTTTGGCTTTAGCTTCTCTGCGTTTCTGGGCAATTTTCAGAGTTTCTTCCGTCATCCATTTTGGCCGTTTTTGCTTTTTCACCTTTTGTAGAGACTTCTCGCTTTCTTCCAGCACAACCTTCTTGACGTCATTCCATAACTCTTCCGGAGCTCTGTCATTTGTATCTAAAGCAGCAAATCGATTTTGCAGGCAGTCTTTAAATTCCAGTGGTATATTCTCAAGGTCATATTTTGCTGCATTCATGAGTGGTTTGCTCTTTTTCAACTTTAGCTTGAGTTTGCATACTAGTAGATGATGATCTGTACCACAGTCAGCTCCAGGTTTTGTCTTTGTTGATGTTACAGAGCTTTTCCATCGTTGACTTCCACAGATGTAGTCAATTTGATTTTTATACAATCCATTGGGTGAAGTCCATGTGTACAGTCGCCGCTTGTGTTGCTGGAAGAAGGTGTTTGAAATGAATAAATTATTGGTCTTGCAGAATTCTATCAATCTTTCTCCAGCTTCATTTCTGTTGCCAAGTCCATATTTTCCAACTACTTTGCCTTCTTCTTTGTTGCCAACTTTTGCGTTCCAGTCACCCATGACTATCAGGATATCCTGTTTGCATGTTCTGTCAATTTCAGCTTGTACTTGTTCATAGAACTCTTCAATTTCATTCTCTTCTGCAGCTGTTGTTGGGGCATATACTTGAATTATAGTTGTGTTGATAGGCAATCCTCGTAGACGAACAGAGATTAAGCGTTCGCTGACTGCATTGTATTTCATTACAGTTCTTGCAAGTTTCTTCTTTATTATAAATGCAACACCATTTCTTCTTTGTCTTTCATTTCCAGCATAGTAGACCATGTGATCATCTGATGCAAAGTGCCCGATGCCAGTCCATTTCAGTTCGCTGACACCCAACAGATCAAGTTGTACACGTTCCATTTCATTCTTGACCACCTCCAACTTCCCTTGGTTCATGCTTCGTACGTTCCATGTTCCAATGTGTAAGACATCTTTACAGCTTCTGACTCTCATTTCATGCGCAGCTACATCAGCAGTCAGACTTCCCGAGGGCTTTGATCCAACCACATCATAAATGCTGGCTTTACTCTGAAAAGTCTTCAGCTCTTCCCCAGTAGCTAGTTGAGTGCCTTCTGACCTGGGAGTCTCATCTTCCAGCACCATAGCACAATTTGTTTTGTTGTAACTATCCATTGGGTTTTATAAATTAATGAATGGAGTGGAACGGATAAACGTAGATTGGTTGTTTACTCCATCAAAAGTAGAAAGACTAGGGGATACGCAGTGAAGACAGAATGTAACCCATTTAAGACTAATAAGAGAAAATATTTTTTCACTCAATGTGTAATCAAACTCTGGAATTCGTTACCGGAGGATGTAGTAAACAGCTCTTAGAGTAGCTGGGTTTAAAAATGGTTTGGACCATTACTAAACAGGACCCGGGAAATCTACTGCTTACCCCAGGACAAGCATTGTGGAACCTGTGTACCTTTTTGGGAACTTTCCTGGTACTTGTGACTTGGATTGGCCACTGTTGGATATAAAGATACTGGACTTGATGGACCTTATTCCGACCCAGTATGGCATTTCTTGTGTTCTTATGTATTTAGGCATTTTTTCAGCACCAGCGTTAGACATGCTAGGGCCCAGGACAGAAATTAAGGAGACCCCTCTGATCCCCAATCTCCCCATCCGTTCCTCCTAATCTCCCCATCCGTTCCTGCTATCACAGATAATGCAATACTAAATTACTTTTATTCATGAAATTGTGAAATAAGAACAGAGTTCTTCAACAGCATGAAGAATAAAAAATTTGAACAAATCACTTAGAAATAAAAAGTGCCTTCGTTGCTTTTTCAGAGGTGTGATGGAGTGTTTGGGACACACCCCATCCCCCACAGACTCCCCAGCTAAGCCTGCACAAGTGAGGTATTGCACTGTAAACCCAGTTCCTTTAAGAAGAAAGGCTGTAAAATGCCCGGGGAGGGTGTGGCCAAGCTCCAGACTTTATCCCAGGAAGCAAGGGACCTGCAGAGAGAGAGGGCAGCCTGGGGTTTTCTGGAATATGCAGTGACCAGGTACCTTTGAAGGTGGATTACTGCTGCCAAGGTAGGAGCAATGTTTAAAGTGGCTGTTGTACCTTCAGCCTTGAAGTTAGAGTTGCACTGAGCTGGAGGACTCTTGTGCTATAGCATATATTTATGGATATGCTGCCTTACTACTGAGTTGTGTCCCAGAGTGCAGGAACTTTGGGGAAGAAGCAGTTTCTTCTTACCTTAGAACTGTCTGTGCTGGAACAGCGTTCTCTCACCCCAGCAGAACAGGGCTGCTAAGACTGATTAAGGAACATAATACTCCAACAACAATCCCTTCCCCTTCCCAACCTTAAGCCAGGACCCTCCACCACACCACTCATTGAGATGTAAATAGTTAATTTGAGTTTACTTGTGTATCTGTTATTATCATTATGCATTTAGCTTATTGGAATTTAGTTTAATGTACATAGTTTCCCTCTGTTCCATGTATAATAGTATGCATCTGTTCATGCAGTACTCAAAATATTGTTATTTGTAAACCGCAATTGATCTTTGGAAATCACGGTATAGAAATTGTAACAAAATAAATAAATAAAAATAAATAAAACTGCTACAGCTGGAGCAAGTGTGTCTGTAACACTACATGTATTGCAGGCCCAAGAAGGGCCAGGGCCGGTTGCTTGGGTGTTTATTCTGAAAATAAAGTGTGTTTTCTTTAAACATCCTACTTGCTGTAGAATCTTGTACCATTGTTCGGTGGCAGTATACCACAAGAGGCAAAATCTTAAATTGTTATTGAAAAGTCCAGCTTCCAAGAAACTTGTTCAAGTGAGATCTCAGCCAGACCATTCTATTATCTGGTAACAGTATGACTAGATCTAAAGTACTTGTCCTCTGGTTGGTAACTGAAATCTCCTATCGTCATTTTATTACCAAATTTGTTAGCCTTCCTAGTTTCAGTGAGCAATTCACTATCTCTTCATTCTGTCCACGCAGACAACAGTGGGGTTAATTTCATGCTATCTGCTTAATGCACAATGTAGAGGGAAATTGATGTGGTAGGGGTGGGGTGTGGGCATGTTTGCATTTCGTGGTTAGCTCAAGGGTTGACAAAATGTATTCACTGTCAATGTTGCAGGTAGCGTGGGTGCACTTAACACTAACTCAGTGACTGGTGTTAAGTACATCTTCTTTGCCGCCAATGTGTGCAAGGGCCCAAATCAGTGCAATATCTGCTGGGCCATATTGTACATGCCCCAACAGGTAGTGCACAACTTTTGCAAGTACCTCACGTTAATTTCTACCCTAAATATTTGATACCTGCAAAGCCCTAATACACTTTAGTGAACAAGCCCCAAAGAGAAGTGGCAAGGACATCTTAGGCTACTGCCCTACCTCTTGCTTCTGGAGAAGCAGTGTTACAGAAGGGGAGCCTCTGAATATCGAGAAGAAAGGGGATGCCATTGATCCTGGAAAATAATCCTGGGAAAAAAAAACAATACAGCTTTAATCAGTTCATTATTGGCCATGTGTCCATATGATTATGTTTAGGCAGTTGCTCTAACCACTAGTCTACTCCTCCACTAATGGAATGCTATTATGAGCATAAATATGGTTGCTATTAGGAAAATTGTACCTGTGCCCTGCGAACAAAGAAGAACTTATTGGAGTAGGATGGTGAGTATTCCTAGATAAGAGGAATAAGTGTGGCATCCTTGTCACATTGGTCAAGGTACTTGGAGGTTCTTGCATTGGAAGAGGGTGAAAATGATTTTCTTCAGTTTTCATGGAGCCAAAGAAGAAAAAGCTCCAATGGAAACAGGAAGGCCCAGGTTTCTTTCAGTGAGTATTCAAGAAGCTTCACTATTGCCTTGTCAGTGGATTTTGTGTGTTTTTTTTTCCTACTTCAGAAAAGAGTAACCGCTGAAGATTAGAAACTGGAAATTACAGATTTGTTTTCTCTGGAGTATTCTGAACTTTCCTCCCACTGTGTAGCTGATTTTTCCTTTTGTCAGAAAAATTACTCTTGGTTTGGAACAAACACCTGGAGTGTGGTCTTTTTGTTAATGAAGAGAGTGCCCCCCTCCCGAAGCCTTGACCTTGTAGTCTCTGTTCTCACTCTAAGAGTCTGATTCCATACAATGCAATCCAAGGAGCATTTAATGCTGCAGCCTCTGAAAATGAATACTTACCTCTAAAAGGAATATGTAATCCCTACGAGAAAAAGGGTTACATGAGTTAAGATTTACGCTAAAATTAGCACAAATTTTACCTTACTCATATACTGAAAAAAAAACAGATTAATGTCTAATGCAGTAGGATAATGGCATGCACAGTTATTGAGGGTCTTTTACTAAAGGCAGTGTGTGTACTGGTGCTCGCTAAAGGCACCCTGGGACGTGCTTTGCCAGGTAGCATAGGACCATGACAGTACAGGATGATTTCTGCATGAATTGCGCAACCCACGTTGGAGACACAAGTGGGCAACGCAGGTGCAGAGAGTGGGTGTGGTGAGCTTGGCACAGTTAGTGCTGTGGGAACTGTATTAGCACAGTTCTCTTGGGCTTCTGCAGCTAGTATGATGATTTTTGAGCTTTTCTGGTTTATGCTGCATCTTCAAGATACGAAGACGCAGCATGACCCGGAGAACTACAAAAATCATACATTAGCAGGGGGTCGCTTAACGCCACCTCCATAGGTGGAGTTAAGTGGACCTGCACTAATGCAGCAGGTGCCATTGGACAGGGCTCCACGGTAGCTACCAGGGAAATGCTGTCCAGACCCCCAACAGTTAATGCACATAAAAACCATGGTTTTGGCACTAATCATCTGTTAGGTGCAACACCTTAGCGCCCTTTAGTAAAAGGCCCCTATTGTGTGTTAAAATGCATGCTGTATCAAAAAACGTGCACTAAAACCAGAGTAAAAATATACACTAAGGGGGTTATTCTGAGCCACAAATAGCGGGAATGGACATTCCATTGGGACGTCCATTCCCACTATTCGTGGCCTTTCCCGGTCCCGTCCTCCTTCCTTGCATGTTGTATGGGGAAGTTAGATGGGGATGGGAAAGGGGAGGATCAGGGGCGGCATTAGGGCGGGCAGTGGGTGATCGCAAGTTCCGGACATACAGGGCCAATTCTAATGTCGGCCCTGTATGTCCGGGGCCGGCGACTTGAACGGGGAAGTTATTCCACCTCCGAGGTGGAATAACTTCCCCGATGCAGTGGGATTGGCGGGCCTGGGGCATAGCCGTGGTGGGAGGGGCTGGAGAGCATTCCCCACATCCTGACCCTGCCCTGGGAGGCCATATCAGGGGGTCGGACTGTGGTAAAAGCAATTTGGAGGCCGGCAGACAGGGATCATGGCTTTTAAATGGAGCCATGGTGCCATGGCAACCAGACACCAGGGCAATCGGACACCATGGTGCCGTGGCTCCATTTAAAAGCCCTGACTGAGTTAGTCGGGGAAGGCCTGTACATGCAGGCCAGATGGAATTGGGGTCCGGGCCTGCACGTACAGGCCTGTTTGTGATTTTGATCCCGTGGAGCTAGACGTGCCCCGTGGGCTCAGAATCCAGCCAGGCACACAGAGAGCTTCTACATCTGCACTGGAATCGGGCCCTAAGCATACTGCTTTGATATCAGTCAGGTATGCTAGTTACGCAAGTAATATATTACATCATCAGTTCATTTCCATTGATTGTTATGCTCATCAATCATGGCATACCTTTATAGGATGAAGCAACAGTGCAGTTAAACTCTCTGTTGCAGCAGAATTCTTATCTGTTTTCAAAAGGTTTATTAAAGAGACTTTTAATTATATTAAAATACATTTATTTGAGTTAGAAGAAAGAAGGTAAGAAATGATCAGATGTGGAATTAATGTTTGTTATAGTGGAGATGATGCATCTACCTGCAAATTTCCTGTGAGTGTAGTTCTGTATAATTGATTTTTATGATATATATATGTGGAGGCTGATTCTGTTTCCAGGGTTTTCGGGGTGGAATAAGCTAGCTGCCCATCATTGCGCTGGGGACATACAGAGGCCCGACCTGAATGGCCTTTATACATCTGGGAGCGTTGGCCTGTTCCCTTCCGTCCCCATCCAGCACTTGCACACAAACCCATTGTACGTGCAGGGAGCACTGGGACAGGAATAGCATCCTGGGCCTGTTCATGGGTTGTACATCCAAGCTGGACATAGAACCCCGCTATTCGGAGATGAGAACGACTGCCAAAATGACTAAATTCCTATTACATATGTCTACCATACTGTTTGAGTGGGATACCTCTTTGGACTCTGGATTTCGAGCTAAGTAAAAAATGTATCTTTAAAAACGGAATTTTAATATTAAAAATTATTCAGATTTAGTTTGTTATAAAGCTCCATAAACATATCTCTTTTTTTTCCATTAGTTACCTCTGCTGAAAAAGTGATAATCTACTTTTATGGAAGTGGTTTTGAGGTAACACATGTTACTAATCAATTATAGTAGTAATTGCAGTAGTAGTAGTAATTATGAATATATAGAACATTAGCACAATTCATGATTTGGAATTAATTGACTATTTCATGTCCTTTATTGCAGAATTTTACCCCAAGCAAAGCTACATGCCAAAACATGGTCTTTTATTCTTTGCATCTGGGCCTTTATTCTGTTTATCAATTTTTGCTATTTGTCTATTTATAATACAAAAGCAAAGACTGGAGGAGTAGCCTAGAGGTTAGAGCAACAGCCTTTTATCCAAGGACGCAGGGTTTGATTCCCACTGGCACTCATTGTGATCTTGATTAAGTCACTTTCCCCTCCTGTGCCTTGAAAAAAAAGGTCTGGTAATCTACCTCCGTTCATACCTTGCTAAGAAAATCCAGGGGCTTATCTACTGATTTGTCAGCCTACTGGACAGGGTTAGCCCAAGGGTATCTGCTGCCCTAGGTGGTCTATGAGTCATGTGTCCTCCTCCACCAGGGCAGCTCAAGGCCCTTTCTGCCCCCCTAGTCCAGCATCTCCCCTTTCCTTCCTCCATTAGGTGTTCAGCATTATCTATAACCCCACAGTTGTCCAGCATCTCCCCTTTCGTGCCCTATAGGTTTCTAGCATCTCTCTTCTCCCGCTCCCCTCCCACCCCTGAGCTGTGTGACAAGGCAGAGCTGTCAGAGCACAAGAAAAAGGCTTTTAAACAAACTTTTTCCTCTGAACCTGCCAGGAATACAGGGCAGCTGAGGGTTAAAACCTCAGCGCACAGAGTTGCAGGGCAGGAGAGAAAAGAAAGGGAGCCACACCCTAGCTCTAGGCTGACAGGGAGAGCTAGCCAACCAGGGAAAGGGGTGGACTCTCACCTGATTGGACAAACCACTCCACTTAACCAGGAAGTGGTAGGTTCAGAAGGATCTGCAAGATCAGCCCGATCAGCCCGAGCAGCAGGATCAGCAAGATCAGCTGGATCAGAGAGGAGATCAGACGAGGAACGCAGAAAGCTACAGGAGGAAGGAAAAAGGCAAAATAGGAACTTACCTTTGGCAAAGCCAGAAAAAGGGGACTCCAGGAATGCAGATACAGCCTTGGAGTCAGGCATTCTTGGCAGAGGAACAGAAACAGAATCCTTATCCAAAAGGGGCCGAGCTCAGAGCAAGCGTGACCCGCTGGGATCCAATTACCTGGACCATTGCCAGCCACCTTGCAGAGAGAGAGCCACGTCTCTGGGAAAACAGCCGAGAATCCTCCCAGGAAGGGATTGCCCTCAAGAAAAGCTGAACCAGGTCAGAAAAACTTATAAGCCTTTTAAACAGAACATAGAGCCTGTGTCTGAAAGAGACAGAAGTAGTTCCTCTGATAGTTTACCTTGCAATATTGGCAGTGAACGTGGTAGAACTTGTAAGCTAGAAGCCAGCACAGGTGCACGTCAGCTAGCTCCTAATTGGCAGCAGCGTGATTCAAGCACAGATACTGAGCTGGAGGAATGGGAGATTGGTAGAGTCCCTGAAAAGCCTAGTTACAAGAAACACGTAGTTCCTCAACAGGGAATAAGGTACAGGAAAAAGGAAGAAGGAAGGAATCCTTATGCCCAGCTCTTTAAGAGGCTGAATAAACAGTTATCCTTACAAGACTGCAGGACAGGCAGTGAGAGGGGAGAAAAACAGATACAAGGGCTCCTCAACCATTTAAGAGCCCTAGACTCGAATAGGCCAGATAGCCAAGGAGCTCAACTCAGCGACGAAGAATCCATGCAAACTGACATCCCATTGTCTGATCACAGTAGCTCTGAGATGGAATGCGGGATTTGCCAGTGTGACTTTTAAATGTACAGCTTAAACAGAAGCAATGTTTTAAGGCTGTTTTAAAAGCATGTAGAGAATAGAGTTTAAGTACAGACAGGAAGTTGTCTGACTGCTGATACTAGTGAAGTGCATAATTCTAAGGCTTGAACTGAATTATCCATGTGAAGGTGGAAGAGGAAAACCACACTTGTTGGATGTTCTTTATTGAATGCCTTGAATGAGTATCGCTGTTAAGAAAGTCTACAGTTGATTTGGACTACTGTAACCTGAGAAGTATCAGGGAACATTTGTACAGGACTTTATTTGCTTTATTCATGTTGTTATCCTTAAATATCTGTTCTGGGGTGAAGAAAACCTGCTGGGAACAATAAACCTATTGTTTACCTTCAAATTGCTTTGGCTGTGATCACTGGGCCTACAACTACAATTTTGCTCAACCAGAGAACAGCGATAACAAAGTAACATACACGACGCTGTCTCCCAAATGAACTGCGCCACAAGTTGGTGTAATTGGTAAGACGAGGCGTCACAGCTGTTTCTTCCTTGATCACTGCTAGCATATCTCCATCATTGACCTCTGTCAACTCAGTTGAGCCTTCAGTGAAAGTAACAGCGGCCCAGTGGTGTGCCTTTGAGCACTGTGTGCATGCGCTCATGGACTGCAGGTCCTACCTTCTCCAATGCAAACTTCCTGTTGGAGAGGGTGGAAATAGCAGACCCTAAAACGTGCACATGCAGGTGCTTAAAGACATGTCGATGGAGGTCATAATAGATTGTAAAAGAAGTTAAGCTGTAAGCAAATCTATAGCCATACTAGCTGATATTCTCTTAAGTGTCATCGCTGCTACTCTGGGCTGTTCCCTTAGTTAAGTTCTGCAAGGCAATGAGCCTCTCCTATAACATCTATGATGTCTCTGGGAACATATCTGCCACATCCTCCAGGGTGCCAACCCAGTGAGCCATATCTTTTCCTATGGATGTCACCATAAGGTCAAGACGCTGTACTAGCTGGTCAGTTAGTGCCCTCATCTCCTTTATCGTTGCTTCTAGGGAATCATCTGATTTAGTGCCATCAGTATGGGTGTTGCAGGGGGATCCTGAGGTTCTTGGAAGTCCTCCTTGATCTCTTTCTTTCTCCTGTTGGTTCTCATTAGTTTCCTCTGGTCTTCTTTTTGGTCATCCAAGGTTCTCTTTGGGGTCTTGGTGGTCAAATTCAGTCATTGTTGGTGTTTTCCTGTTTTATTTCCAGGGCACAGAAACAGGCTTTTTTTTGGTGGGATCAGTGTGGGTGCTGAAAGCAAGGGCTCTGTTCTAGTTTGCTAAACTTATACAGCAGCTCAGGCATATGACTGTTATTTCTGGGGGTAGTACCTGAGCATATGGGTACTCCCTCCACAGACATTATGCACAAACTGTTTGTTTCATTCAGTTCCTTCAAATCCTGGGTGTATATTCTGCCTAATGTCCAGTGACATCACATAGATTTGCAGATAGTGCAGACTCATTTTATCTTCTTTGTGGATATCGTGAAAACCCAAATGGCTAGCTGCAGGGCCATTCCAAGCCATGAATGTGCCCTTTGTGACTTGAAAACCTGGTGCCCCTCCACCCCCCCCCCCCCCCCGTGACATCAGACTTTTTGTCATTTGCCCCATCCCTCCCCCATGCCCGGCATAGACCTTTGGCTCCTATACCCAGCATAGTTACCCTGTGGGTACATAGTTACCCTGTTAACCCTGTATATAATCCCCTGTTTATTGTAAGTCCAGTGTAGGCCTGCCTGCACTGCACAAATCTGTTACCTGTAAACCGCACTGATTTTAAAGAGTGCAGTATAAAAGAGACATTAAATAAAATAAATAAATAAAATAAATCTCCCCATCTTATCCCACCTCTTCATGTCCGGCCGCCCCCCCCCCCCCCCATTGTCTGTCCGGCCTACGCTTGCCCTGCCATCGCTTTTCCTGTTCCCATGGCGGTGGTGGCGGCAGCAGCAGACTTCCAATTTAAAACAAAAAAAACATGGGTCTTTCCGACTGCACACTTGCATTGCTGGTCTGATGCCTCTCTCCTCTGATGTTGAAAAAGGGCACACACAGATCCTCATCAAATACAGAATAAGTCACCAAAACATAATAAAAGTATGTAGACAAAAATGAAACTGAAACGCCAAGAAACTAGACTCCGCATGCAGTGCAACACCAGGGAACTGAAAAGAGATGCATTTCCCTGTACTGTGTAAAATATAAAGGGACACGGTTACTAGGGTGCATTAGCTGCTAACGCAGTGATAACATAGGATTATCAGCAGGTGGTAGCAGCTACCGTGGGTAACTACAGATGGCTTCCCGGCACTATCTGCAGATCATGCATTAACTGAGCACCTGGGTGGAGAGTGGGAGTACCTGTAACGTGTGATTACCGTGGGCATTGACAGCACATGTTAACCACATGTTGGGCAGACATGGTAGGTGCAGCAAACGCCACCTCAATGCGCGGTGTTAGCTGCATCTGCAGTACTATTGCGCCGTGATACCTGCAGTTAGGCAGCATTATCTGCTAGGGAAATGCGCCCCCAGTAGATAATATGCAGCACTAATGCACAGCATTAGCTGCAAAAACCGAATGCACCTGTGTAAGCATGATCCAAAGATAGCACAAAGTCCGATCACTAAAATAAAAATAAAATGATTCTTTTCTACCTTTTGTTGTTTGATCATTTTATTCTCTGATCATGCTGGTCCCAATCTGAAGCTTCTGCTTTCCTCTGTCCTCTTCGATAGCTTTCTACAGTCTTTAGTCCATTTGCCAGTTCTTGTCTCTCCTGTGTTTTCTTCATGGCAAATGGACTAAAGACTGTAGAAAGCTATCGAAGAGGACATGTCTTTCCATCTTGGATATTGATATTTTCCTTTTCTTTCAGCTTTCTTCTATTTATTTTTTTCTGTCTACTCAAATTTCACTACTCCTTCCTATCCAGTCCTCATTCCCCCCCTTTTTTTTTCTTTTTACTCCAACTACCTACCACTTTTCAACTCTCACCTCATTCCTCCCATTCCCCACCTCTTCTTTCATGTTCCATTATTTCCCAGTCTCTCTCCTGTCTATTTCTCCCCCTCCCCATCCAGTGTCTCTCCCCTTCTTTCTTTCCCTCCATCCAGCATATCCACTATCCTTCTGTGTCCCTTCCTATCCCCTGTATGCAGTTTCTCCTCTGTCTCCATACCACCCCCTCCCTAACACTCCTATTTCCAGCAGCTCTTCTTCTCTTTCTTACCCTACTTACCCCATGTTCATCTTCTCCCCACTCTCTCCCTATTACCAAGACTACCTCATCCACTAGGTGAGCTAGGTGGCGGCTGGCCCGAGTGGGCAGTGGCAGCAGCACAGGTGGGCAGTGGCAGTGGCACACATGGGTGGCCATGCCACTCCCAGAGCTTCTGACTGGGGGGGAGGTGGGCAACATTTCCAAAAGCGGTGGCAAAAAGCTTTTGGAAATAGTGCTGCTGCTGCCTGCCTCCATTTCCCGAGATGGAATCAGCAGCATCTGGGGGAGGGCGGGGAGGGAGGGGGCGGGGTGGCAGCTGGGGGGGGGGCAGCGAGGCTGGGATTTTTGCCTAGGATGGCAGAAACCGTTGGGCTGCCCTGCCTATTACCCCCATGTCCTGCATCTCCCGTTTCCCTCTGTCCACCCACCATGTCCAGCATCTTCTCATAATCTCCCTATAACCCCCCATGTCCAGTATCCCCAATGCATCTCAAAAATTTCTACTCCTTGCTTTTCCCTGTTCCGATTCTCCTTATGTCTACTTCCCCATGTGCAGTGTCTCCCCTTGATCTCCCTAGACCCAGTGTTTAGCATGTTCCTTCTGCCTCTCTATTCTACCCTTGCATCTAGCATCTCCTCTCCACCTCCCTGGGCCCCCCCCCCCCATGTCCAGCATCTCCCTGTTTGTTTTCCTGTGATACCTCTCTGCCTCTGACATTTTCTCTCCATCTCCATATGCCCTCTCTGTGTCCAGTATCTCTCTAGCCCTCCGTTCCCACGTCTAGTATCTTCCCACCTCACTCCTGTTATCCTCCAACTCTGTTCCCCTTCCCAGACTCTGGCCCTTTCTCACTTCCCTTTTTTCACTCTCCCCCCCCCCCCATCTTCCTGTCAATCACTGTCCCTTTAAATTTTACAGTATCCCAAATTCTCTGCCCCCACCCCCTCTATCTGGCCTCCAACAACTGCTCTTGCACTCAGTGGTGTGCAATGATATTTAGAGTAAGTGCCTTTGAATATTGGGCCCATAAATGTTAAGCTCCTAAATTAAGATGAATTTTCAGCTGAGAACTTAGGGGCCCTTTTACTAAAGGGCGCTACAGTGTTGCATGTAATGTGCCAACAGCCCCAAAACCATGGCATTTTAGGTGCAACACCACAGTGTTAACTGGCGGGGGCACAGAAAGCATGTTCCAGGCAGTTAACGTGGAGCCCTGTGCCCTAACTTGGTATACAAATAGTGCAGGTGCACTTAAACCCCACCTATTGCGGTGGCGTTAGGTGAAGCCATGCTAAGTGCAAGGGTTGCAGTTAGTGTGCGGTATTTAGCCTGCACTAACGGTGCAGTGCTCACCATGCCCACTCTCTGTCCCTAATCTGCCCCCTTGACACCCCTACGTGATTTATAATTAGCATGAGAATTGGTTCACACTAACTGTTATGGCTTTGTGCTAGCTGTCAATGCATATCTCAGTGCACCTTCGGCATGTGCCAGAATACGTGCCGACAGTTAGCCCCCTTTAATAAAAGACCCCCTAAGGCTCCGAAGTGTGGCTGAAAATAGGGTACAAATTTTGGAGCCTAAATTTAGAAGCTTAGCCTTTTTTGGAGTATCTGGCCCATAGTCTTAAAATGGGCCTGCACCGTATCGTAAAGAAGACGAAGATCCTGACAATTGGCAAAAGCAATAATTTCATCCTTGATGGAGAAGAATAGTAGAAAGTTTGGATCCATAATCAATACTGAAATGACAAGCAATGAAGAAATCTGACGATACATTGCTCTTGGTGGAACGACTATGAAGTATCTAGACAAAATTTTCAAGTGCAGAGATGTATCTGCATACAAAGATTCGACTTATCCAAGCCATGGTATTTCAATAATGTTATATGGATTCAAAAGGTGGACAATGAAGAAGCAAGACAGGAAAAAAAATCAATGTCTTTGAATTATGGTGCTGGTGAAAAATACCATGAACTGCTTGAAAAACCTAAACTTTCCTTGGAAGCTCAGATGACAAACACTTCAACTTTTATACTTTGGACACATCTTTATTTTCAGTCTTCATATACGCCTTTAGGAAAATAGAGAAAAGAATGCCATTTAGTGGCAGAAGTTAGGAGAGTACAGAGACAAGAGATAAGGGTTTCAGCCTGCTGGTCCTAGCTCGGCTCCCTGAAGGCAAGCTGGAAGACGTGGGTCTTCAGGTTTACACGAAAGGCCTTATAGGAGTTCACTGTGAAGATGGGGAGGAAGAGCGTTCCAGAGACCAGGTGCATGTAGAAAAAGGCATTTGCCCATGTAGATTAGAGTCTGGCAGAGGACACAGGGAGAGTGCAAAGCCTGTATTCTTGGGCTGAGTGTAATGCATGCAGTAGAACATAAGGAAGAGTAAATGAGGTGAGATAGAGAGGAACACTGTTGTGAAAGAGCTTGCATGTGAGGCATACAATCTTGAAATGAATGTAGTAGGAAAAAGGAAGCCAGTGATACTACAGAAACAGAAGGGAAACGTGGTTGAATTTTAGAAGTGTGTGCAAGGTGCCAAATGGCCTTGTTCAGAAGTGTCTGAAGTCCATTAATTTTGAAGGAGGAGATGCTGCAAAGATTATTAGAGAGAGCCGTCATGCTTGGCAAGTTTGAAGGTGGTTCGATTACAATAACAGCTATGGATGTAACTCTATCAACAATTAGCCACCTGACTGACGACTGAACACAATATAGGACAACTATGCACAGGGTCGCAATGAGTCGATATAAAGTTGACAGCACTTAACAACAACTTGCTTTCACACAATAGAGGCAGTGCATACAAACATATCTCATTCATAGTCATTGTGGAAATCCTGAAAACATACCAACTGAGTATTAGGTTGAGAACCGCTGCTTTAAAACATGTTCCCATCTCCTCTGTGGGATACTCTTCTGGGAACTAAAGTACAACTACATGGCTAGGAAAGAGGTAATGTAAGAAGGGAAGTCGTGGAGTGCCCTCTCCACAGACAGTGAGGGAGATCTCGGAGATGTCCTTCAGCCCTCTCTCTGATATTTTCTTTCTTTGGAAGTTGTTTATTTTTTTGCAGAGTTTCTTATTGCTGATGTAATTTTCTTGGCACATCGCACTGGATCTTTAACAGCCTTTTTTGGCGTGCATACTGTTCTCGGTTTCTGAGAGGAGTCTCTTGAGGGATTATTGTGCTTTTCTGAGTCTCCCACTGTCAAGTTTGGGGTCACCAATAGCTGTAGAGATTAGCTTGGCTGTAAAAACAGCCAGTGAGAGTGCAGCCACTATAGACTGGAGGAACATGAGGAACAGGGAGCTGAACAAAGGAAGAAACAGGCCCATCCGATCTCTTCATCACCTAGTGTGAAATCCTAGTATGGTCTGAAGGGACCTTCCAAACCAGCACAGTGGAAGACTAGCCTAATGGATAGAGTGCTGCAAGCAGAGACGTTTGGTATGAATCCTATTGCTACCACTTGTAATCTGGGCAAGTCACATAACACTCCATTATCTCAGGTCCACACCTAGACTGTAACTCCTCCAAGGGACAGGAAAAATACCAACTGTACTTGAATGTAACTCGCTTTGGGCTAAATCCAAGCAGGGGCGGCCCAAGGGGGGTGCGGGGCCATGTGCGGAGACTCGGTGCGGGCCCTCATTTGCATAAGGGGCCTCATTTGCATAACTATTTTCATAATGTTACCATATACTAACTTTTAGTAAACATGCCTCTTAATGAGTGTATGGATAAAGAAAGACTAAAAGATTTCTACATTACTATAATCCAGTGCCAACCACCAGACACATTAGGAACTACTACAAACACTGCCCATTTAGAACCCATAGCTAACCCACCGTATCATAACAGCACTACCAGGACTCACAAAGCACCATACCCTAACTATCAAAAGGAAACGCTGCAAATATTAAACCAATACATTTCAGAGAACAACAATACATGACCTATTGGGGAAAGAGAACAAGTGGCAATGTCAAATAGGAATTACATAAACAGAATACCTCAGCTCAGTTACACATACAGAACATAGACCATCACCAAACAAGGAATCACAATTTAGAAACAGGAAGACAATAATTAAACTGGGAATCCCAAAAGCCAAACTTGGAATGTACAACACTGTAGAAATAAAACTATACATTAATTTGCTCTTGTACTAAACAAAGCGCAGACGTTAATGATGCACATTTACCAGAGCTGACATATTCCAATTAATAAATTCAAAATAAAGAGATATTTTTCTACCTTTTGTGCATTTTTTTTCAGCTGCAATTGCTCCAGCCACTTTCTTCTGGTTTCTTCGTGTCTTCTGCTAACTCTCCATCGTCTGCTGTCCATTTGTCCTTTCTTCTCTCTTCTAGTTTTTTTCCATTCTCTCTCTACATCTGCTATAACATACTAATCTTTCTCCTTTTGCTCTTTCCTCATTCCTATTTCATCCACTCAAATTTTACCCCTCCATCCTCAATCCCCACTTACTCTCCCAATACCCGGCCAATTGTAGATTTTTTTATCCCTCCCACACAAAATATTTTTCCCCTCTCCATTTTACTCTCCCAGCCCCATCCCATTCTAATCCTCCCCCAACATCAGCTCCCTTCTAGTTCCAGCATCCATTCCCTTCTAGTCCCTGCATCAGCCCATTTCCAGTCCTAGCCCCCCATCAGCCCATTTCCAGTCCTAGCAACCCCCCAACCCAATACCAGTCCTAGCCCCCCCATCAACGCACTTCCAGTCCTAACCCCCATCAACCCATTTCCAGTCAGCCCCCCATAGCCCATTGCCAGTCCTAACTCCCCCATCAGCCCACAGCCCATTACCAGTCCTATCCCCATCAGCCCACCTCAAGTCCTAACCCCTCCCCATCAGCCCATTTCCTGTCCTAGCCCATCCATAGCCCATTATCAGTCCTAACCCCCCCATAGCCCATTACCAGACAGCCCCCATCAGCCAACAGCCCATTACCAGTCTTAACCCCCCCATAGCTCATTACAAGTTCTAACCCCCCCAACAGCCCACAGCCCATACCAGTCCTAACCCCATCAGCCCACCGCAAGTCCTAACCCCTCCCCATCAGCCCATTTCCTGTCCTAGCCCCCCATAGCCCATTATCAGTCCTAACCCCCCCAAAGCCCATTACCAGTCCTAACCCGCCCTCCATAGCCCATTACCAGTCCTAACCCCCCCATAGCCCATTACCAGTCCTAACCCCCCATCAGCCCACAGCCCATTACCTGTCCTAGCCCCCCATAGGCCATTATCAGTCCTAACCCCCCCAAAGCCCATTACCAGTCCTAACCCGCCCTCCATAGCCCATTACCAGTCCTAACCCCCCCATAGCCCATTACCAGTCCTAACCCCCCATCAGCCCACAGCCCATTACCTGTCCTAGCCCCCCATAGCCCATTACAGTCCTAACCCCATCAGCCCACCTCGTGTTAACCCCCCATCAGCCCATTTCCACTCCTACCCCCCCCCTACCCCCATACCAGTCCGAACCCCCCCAACAGCCCACAGCCCATTACCAGTCCTAACCCCATCAGCCCACCTCCAGTCTTAAACCCCCCATCAGCCCATTTCCAGTCCTAGCCCCCCATAGCCCATTACCAGTCCTAACCCCACCCAACAGCCCACCTCAAGTCCTAACCCCTCCCCATCAGCCCATTTCCTGTCCTAACCCCCATAGCCCATTACCAGTCATAACCCCCCCAAACAGCCCACAGCCCATTACCAGTCCTAACCCCATCAGCCCACCTCCAGTCTTAATCCCCCCAGCCCATTTCCAGTCCTAGCAACCCCCCAACCCATTACCAGTCCTAGCCCCCCATAGCCCACTCCCAGTCCTAATCCCACCAGCCCATTTCCAGTCCTAATCCCCCATCACCCAATTTTTAGTTTAAGCCCCCCCATAGCCCATTACCAGTCCTAAGCTCCCCATCAGCCCACTCCCAGTCCTAATCCCACCAGCCCATTACCAGTCCTAATCCCCCATCACCCAATTTTTAGTTTAAGCCCCCCATCGCCCATTACCAGTCCTAACCCCCCATCAACCCACTTCCAGTCCTAATCCCATCAGCCCATATACAGACTTAGCTCCCCCATAGCCCATCACCACTCCTAACCCCCCCCCCCCCGCCCATCACCACTCCTAACCCCCCCAGCCCAGCCCAGCCCAGCCTAGCCTAGGGAAAATCTTTTTTAAAAAAAGCTGTCTGCTGCCGGGGCCGCCGCGGCAGAATCTAGTGTGCCGCGGGGCCCCCCCGGCCCAGCAGAGCCTGCCCTCCCCTGTATCACCTCTCTCTTTGCAGCTGCAGTCACACGCGCCGGCTTTCAGAGCGCAAAGGAACTAGTTTCCCTTTCGCGGCTCTGTTAAGCCCGCGGGGGCTGATGGGAACTTCCCATCAGCCCCCGCGGGCTTAACAGAGCAGCGAGGGAGAAACTCTCCCCTCGCGCTCTGAAAGCCGGCGCGTGTGACTGCAGCTGCAAAGAGAGAGGTGATACAGGGGAGGGCAGGCTCTGCTGGGCCGGGGGGGCCCCGCGGCACACTCGATTCTGCCGCAGCAGCCCCGGCAGCAGCAGCAGACAGCTTTTTTTTTTTTTTTTTAAATTTTACTTTTAGATCAGAATGTTTTTTGCGCGGGGCCCCCTGAAACGCGGGGCCCTGTGCAAAAAACATTCTCGCTCAATGGACGGGCCGGCCCTGAATCCAAGTCTTATTATCCCAAAAAGACATCAAGCAACTCGTTTTGTAGTTTTTAAGTTGCTTTTTTTCTAATCTCCATGCACAGTTAGTGCTATGTAAGGCACTCTTATGGTGATAAGAAAGCTCCTATACTTACTTTGGCAGAATTGCTCCCTGGTACCAAACAGCATGCTGTTATCCATTTTAAGAAGTTGTCATGCAATTTTAGACTTGCTTCAAAATCTACATTCCCACTGTCCATGCTGGATACATACTGTAAATGTATCCAGATGTGTCAAATTATCCAGTTTTAGGAGTGAGATTTTAGGCCAGTCCTGGATTTCTAACAACCCTATCCTAATACATTATAGGGAAGAGGTTCCCAATTCCAGTCCTGGAGGGCCAAACACCATTCAGGTTTTCAGGCTGTCCCTAATAAATATGCATGTGGTGCATTTGCATGCCCTGCCCACATTGTATTCAAATGTATCTCATGCATATTCATTAGGGACAGCCTGAAAACCTGAATGGTGTTTGGCCCTCCAGTATGTATCCAGTTTCAACTGTAGAAATGAAAGCCATCCACTGTAGAACTCACCAGTGGACGGCTTTCAATGGGGCAGTGGTTCCCAAACCTACTACTACCACTAAACATTTGTATAGCGCTACAAGACATATGCAGTGTTGCACAGACACATGTAAAAGATGGTCTCTGCTCATCAGAGCTTACAATCTAGTCAAGACAGACAACACAGTAGCTGTAGACATGGGATACATCTAGGGGGAATGATAAGGAAACACAAAGGAGATGAGGTGAGTCAAGATCCGAAACTTGTCCTGGGGGCTCCCCAGCCAATCGTGTTTTCAGGATCTCCAGAATGAATATGCATGAGGGAGATTTGCCCAAATGGTGGCAGTGTATGCAAATCTCTCTCATGCATATTCATTTTGGAGATCCTGAAGTCCTGACTGGCCAGGGAGCCCCCAGGACAGATTTGGGAACCACTGCGTTGAGGTCTGATAAGAAATCTCGATACTACCGTAGAAATAGACCCCCACGCTACTCTAAAAAGAAATCCACACTGTAACTTATCCAATCTTATCCATATCCCTCTCCTCCCCCCTCCGCTCTCCCATTTACTTGCACCCTATGGAACGCATGCTCAGTCATTAAAAAAACTACTTTTATTCATGAACTCTTCATCTCTAATGCCCTACACCTTCTTGCCCTGACCGAGACCTGGCTCTCCCCAGATGACACTGCATCCATTGCCTCTCTCTGCTATGGGGGCTACCAATTCTCCCATACACCTCGATCTACTGGCCGCGGTGGTGGCGTTGGCCTCCTACTCTCCCCCTCCTGCCAATTCCAACCCCTCCTGCCACCCCAATCACACTCCCCCCCCTTTCCTTTGAAGTCCACTCCATTCGCCTCCTCACACCACTTCCCCTCCGTGTAGCTGTTATCTATCGCCCACCCGACAACTCCAAATCAACCTTCCTCACCGACTTTAACTCCTGGCTTTCTGCCCTTATGGATCCCTCCTCCCCCACTCTTATTCTTGGCGATTTCAACATTCACGTCAACAACCCCTCCGACCCCCATGCCTCAAAGTTCCTCGCTCTTACCTCCTCGTTCAACCTCCAACTCTGCTCCACTGCCCCCACACACCTACACGGGCACTGCCTTGATCTAATACAATCTATACAAAATCACGCTGCTCGACTAATCTTCTGCCAGCCTTGCCATGCCCACATTACTCCTCTCCTCAAGTCACTTCACTGGCTCCCTGTCCAATTCTGCATCCATTTCAAGCTTTTCTTGCTGACCTATAAGTGCATTCACTCTATGGCCCCTCAATACCTCATATCTCTTATCTCTCCCTATGTCCCCTCACGAAACCTGCACTCCGCTAACAAATCGCTTCTTTCAATGCCTTTCACCCACATCGCAAACTCCCAATTGCGCTCCTTTCACCTTGCTGCGCCACATGCCTGGAATATCCTTCCTGTGCCTGTGCGCCAGGCGCCCTCCCTGGCCCTCTTCAAATCCATGTTGAAGACCCACCTCTTCACCATTGCATTCAGATCCTGACTTCCATCCTCATCCTACCCTAACCCCTATTAACGTTTATGACCAAACTATAGACCAAACCAAAGACTGAGATGTACCTAACTGTACCACACCGTACCTTCCGCTGAACTGACTAATGCTCTGCACTGTTCTAACTAGATTGTAAGCTCCGATGAGCATGACTCTGACGGGCAGGGACTGTCTCTTGTATGTTAGCCGCCTCTTGTAGGCTAGCTGTACAGCGCTGCATGCGTGGCACTTTATAAGTGCTAAATAGTAGTAGTAGTAGTAGGTCTGCGTAGAATTAGATCCTCCAGATCTCGGTAGTGGAGGGAGGAAGAAAACAGAGTCAATACTCTGCAGCCGGAAAAGCCTCCAGTGGTGCCAGTGTGCGGTGCTAGCCGGGTTTCTATTCCAGCGCTGAATGACAAGTTAGATCTGAGGGATCTGCTGGATCCAGGTCTGGAGTTTCCGGATCTAACTTGATTCTTTCACTTCAGGCATAGAAATACAACCGGCTCTGCACACAACTGTTGGCAGGATGGTAACAAGCTAGAAAAGTGCCCTGTGCGACTAACGAATCTGCTGCCCCCTACGCCCCAAGCCTAAGCAGTAACTCACTCTCTTTGAGCTTTCCGGTAGCCCAGTGCTGATATCGGTGCCCTTTCTGTACTTGCACCCTGTGCGGCTGCACCGTTTACACCCCTTGGTAGGCTTGATTGCCAGAACATGTTGACATCGCCACCGTCAAATAGGTAAAAAACAGATCCTCCAGGGATCCTATTTACAGTGGTTTTCCCTGGATCTGGGTGATCCAAAGGATTTAGTATTTATGCAGACCCTATTTTCCTGGTTCCTTGACCAATGCAGTGCTGGAAAATTCCCACTTCAAGGCTCCAACTCTCTCTGTGTTCTCTTTCATTTCTTGGTGAAAAGCAGAATTCTTTCTTTCTCCAGCACTGACTTTTTTTTATCTCCTTTCTCTAATTGCTGCTTCTTTCTTTACTCCTCATGGTGAAAAGAAAAGAAATAGTGTTTTTTTTAGCATGTGATCTCTAAGCCTCTCTTGTGTGCTGAGCTCATATCAATGGCCCATTCCAAGCATGGGGGAAGGGCGCAGCAGCAGTCAGGAACTTGCATCATGCTGGGGGATGATTTTGTTTTCTTGCTATGAGGGCTCGAGCTACCATTAGATGAACTAGGCAATCGCCTAGTGCTTTGGCTCTTCAGGGCTGCCCATTGCCGCTGCTATCGCTAGTGTTGCCAACTTTTTGAAAGAGAAAACCCGCCACCTGTGGCTAGCCATGCTCTGCCCATGTCTACCCCCATCCTGCCCTTGCCCCGCCCCCTGCCCCTGAAAAATAATTGCAGAGAGGGTAATATGCAAACTGAACAAGCAAGATTGCTGCACATTCTTAAACAGAAATTCCATACTAACAGAAGACCCAGCATTGGTCATACGCACACACACCCAATGCAGATAGGCCTACATCAATAAATGAGCACAAAACGGAAAAGAGAAATAGATAGACAAATATTAAACTAAAACCTCAGAAAGCCAGACACTACATGTAGTGCAACACAAGAGAAATAGAATTGCATTTCCCCCCATACTGTACAAACTAAAAGACAGCAGATGTCAGGACTGGCATTAGGAGAGATGTAATCTGGCAATTGCCCTGGACCCACAAGCCAGAGAGGGCCTCAGATCTGTTGGACAGAAAAAGGGACAGCTCCTTAGTGGGCTTTAGGCAATGCAATGTGTGCCTTTGAGTCAATGCCCACTCCTGGTGACCCATCAAGATCTGGGTTTTCTTGGCAGTGTGACAGAAAGTAGATTGCCAGGCTTTTCTTCTGAGAAAATGGAGAGTTAAGTGACTTGCTAGTGGGAATTGAACCATGGTCTCTTGGTTACTAAAACAGTGCTCTAACCACTAGGCTGCTCCTTTAGCTCCAACACCTCCCACCATCAGCTCCCTTCTGTGGTGCTTGTGGCTATTCTAGAGTGCTGGACTGCTGTGAGGATTGCAGCGGTAGTGTCCGGGAGTAACCATAGTAGCATAGCATATGACAGCAGATAAAGACCAGTCTGCCCAGCAAGGCGGCAAGAGTTGGTGCACCTGCTGCTCCATGCACGTTGCCGCTCCCCATGCCTTTGATTAGGAGTGTACCCTCAACTCTGTGTAGGTCACCTCTGTTTGTTGAGATATAAGAGATAGTTATGTCTATTTTGATTTTATCCTGTTGCTATAAAGGGATCCATAGTGTCTGTCCCATGCCACTTTGAATTCTGTCACTATATTTGCCCCCACCACTTCCATCGGGAGGGCATTCCGAGCATCCACCACCCTTTCAGTGAAAAAGTATTTCCTGACATTGCCTTTCAGTTTACTCCCTTGCAGCTTCATATTATGCCCTCTAGTTTTACAGCTTCCCCATCTTTGGAAGAGGTTTGTTTGTTCATTAATACTCTTTAAGTATTTAAAAGTCTGAATCATATCTCCCCTGTTCCTCCTCTCCTCCAGAGTGTACGTATTTAGGTCTTCAAGTCTCTTCCCATTAGTCTTCTGATGCAGGCTCCAAATCATTTTGGTCGCCTTCCTCTGAACTGTTTCCAGTCTTTTTATATCCTTTGCAAGATACGGTCTCCAAAACTGAACACAATGTTGCAAATGAGGCCTCACCAGCGATTTGTACAATGGCATTAGTACCTCTTCCTTTCTGCTGGTAATTCCTTTCTGTATGCATCCTTCTGACTTTTGCCGCCACCTTGAGATCCTCAGAAACAATCACACCGAGGTCCTTCTCCTGATCTGTTAATACCAACCTCTCTCCCCCCTATCGCGTAGAATTCACTTGGATTTCTGCTTCCCAAATGCATGAGTGGAGGAGTAGCCTAG
This sequence comes from Ichthyophis bannanicus, assembly GCA_033557465.1. Classification (NCBI taxonomy): domain Eukaryota; kingdom Metazoa; phylum Chordata; class Amphibia; order Gymnophiona; family Ichthyophiidae; genus Ichthyophis; species Ichthyophis bannanicus. The sequence continues at coordinate 732,976,773 of CM066033.1, read as the reverse complement.
TGGTTAGAACACTGGCTTGGTAACCAAGCAACCAGGGTTCAATTCCCACTAGCACTCCTTGTGGCCTTAGGCAAGTTACTTAACCCTCCATTGCCTCGGAAGAAAGGCCTGGCAATCTACTTCCGGTGACACTGCCAAGAAAACCCAGGAGCTTCTGGGTCGCCAGGAGTCAGGACTGACTCGAAGGCACACATTGCATTGCAAATGCATGACACTGCACTTCTTCACATTAAATCTTCACTGCCAAGCATTAGACCATTCTTCCAGCTTTTGTAGATCTTTCCTCATGTTCTCCACTCCCTCAGGGGAGTCCACTCTGTTGCAAATTTTTGTATCATCTGCAAAAAGACAGACTTTTCCATTCAGTCCTTCGGCAATATCACTCACAAATACCTTGAATGGTACCGGTCCCAGGATCGAAACCTGGGGCACACTGCTAATCACCTTCCTTTCATCCAATTGAACTATTTTTACCATCACTTTCTGTCGTCTGTCAGTTAACCAGTTTCTGATTCAGTTCATCACCTTGAGACCCATCACCAAGCTGTTGAGCTTATTGTAAAGCCTCCTATGAGGAACAGTATCAAAGACTTTGCTGAAATCCAGGTAGATGACATCCATTGCATGCCCATGATCTACTTCTCTGGTCACCCAGCCAAAGAGCTCAATCAGATTTGTTTGGCAAGCTTGTCCTTTGGTAAAACCATGTTGTTTCGAATCATGTAACCTGTTAGTTTCGAGAAAGCCCACTATTCGCTCTTTCAGGAGTGCCTCCATTACTTTTCCTGCCACCGAGGTAAGACTTACTGGCCTGTAGTTTGTCACTTCTTCCCTGTTACCATTTTTGTGAAGAGGTGGTACCACATCAGCCCTTCTCCAGTCTTGCGGAGCTTTTCCTGTCTCCAAGGATCTATTAAAAACATCCTTTAACGGCCCTGCAAGAACCTCTCTGAACTTTTTCAGTATCCTGGGATGTATCCCATCCGGTCCTATGGCCTTGTCCACTTTCAGTTTTGCAAGCTGTTCTAACACATCATCTTCTGTGAATGGTGTGGTATCTACTCCATTCCCATTTGTATATTTGGGAATCACAGGTTGTCCTTCTCCAGGATTTTCTTTAGTAAAAACAGAGCAGAAGTATTTGTTTAGCATTTTTGCTTTTTCAGTGTCACTTTCCACAAATCCGTTCTCAGCACTTTTGAGTTCTGCAGTTCCACCTCTGATTTTCCTCCTCTCCCAAATATACCTGAAGAAAGATTTGTCGCCACACTTCACATCTTTAGCCATTTTTCTTCTGCCTTGGATTTTGCTATCCTTATTTCTCTTTTTGTCTCTTTTAGTTTGATTCTGTATTCCTTTCTGTGTTCCCCTGTTTGTGACCTTCTGAAATTTTGTGAAAGCTGTGGGGGGTTTTGCCTTTTATTAGTACAGCCACTTCTTTGGAGAACCAAATAGGTTTCTTTTTCCTCTTATTTTTTTAAATACTTTCCTTTCATATGTATCTGTTGCCCCTTTTATTGCCTCCTTTAGTTTAGCCCATTGCAATTCCACTTCCCTTATCCTCTCCTACTCTGCCAACTCCTCCTTCAGGTACTTGGCCATTTTACTGAAGTCAGTGTTTTTGAAGTCTAGGACTTTGAGTTTGCTGTGATTGGACTCCACCTTGGCTTTTATCTCAAATCACACCGTGTGATGATTGCTGCTGCTCACATGGGCACCCACCCAGTCATTCCACACATTATCTCCGTTGGAGAGTACTAAATCTAGCATCGAGATTTCCCTGGTCTGTTCTATCACATTCACCCATCACATCTAACTGATCTACTGACAATTCATTCAAGGACCAGAAGAGTGAGACAAAGGAACCTGAACACACTACTTGTTCCAAACAACTTTTCAAAACTCAATAAAATTACAACAAATAGGGCATTCAGCTTCAATGCTCCTTTAATATGGAACGCTCTGCTGGATAAACTCAGAGATATCACAGATCTTTCAGCATTTCGAAAAGATCTTAAAACTCACTTATTTATAGAGTACTTTGGAGACTCATTCCCAATTGATGAAATATGTCCCACTTAAACTCATGTATACTCATATTCATTAATTCACAACTTACTTTTTCCTTTTTCTTACTCTGTTACAATACCCAATTCTCCACATTATCACATTTACTCTTTACACTAATAATTCTAGTGAACTACAATACATTTTTCCCTGCTCAGATAAGTTGATAAGATTTTTGAAATTTGTAAATATTTAAATCTGTATATATGTTTAAACTATCTACATACCTAATCAGCATTTACTCAGCATTGTAACCCTCAAATTACCATTTTTATTATATACAATTTAATGTTCACTGTAATTTCAATTGTTTGAATAAGTCTCAATGTAATGTTCAAGTTTTGTTCTATGTAACTGCTTTGATTTTTCTGAAAGGCAGTATATAAAACCGTTCAATAAATAAATAAATAAATAAATAAAATCCAAGCAACGTATCTTGGAAGGCATCCCCAATCTTTTTACTTCTTTCTAGATTTGCAGAAGGAGTACTCCTATCCACATCGGGTAGATTAAAGTCACCCAATATGATCTCTTCCCCCTTCATGGCTATCTTTGCAATATCAATAATCAATTCTCTATCAATTTCTTCCGTTTGAGTTGGAGGTTTCTAGACTACATCAGTATGGATGACAGCGCCATCTCTTCTTTCCAACACAATCCATTGCGCTTCTTCTTTTCCCCACATCGCCTGCATTTCAATAGCTTTAATATTGCTTTTGACATATAGGGCTTCTCCTCCTCCTTTTCTACCCTCTCTGTCTCTTCTAAATAGATTATAGCCAGCTATGGCTATATCCCATTCATGTGATTTGTTAAACCATGTTTCTGTAATGGCCACAATGTCCAAGTCCATTTCCACCATTAGGTTTTCCAGGTCAGGAACTTTGTTGGCTAGGCTTCGAGCATGTGTGCTCATTGCTTTCCAGCATTTGTTGACTGGCTTGCCTGTATTTTGCATGGATTTTGTTCTACACACCTCTTCCCACTTGCCATTGACGTGTGGTTTAAAAGTGTGGTTGTTTCCAATGTTATGCTTTTGCTGGGAGTGATGTCCTGAACTTGTCCTTCTCCATCCATCACCCCTTTTCCCTAGTTTAAATGTCTGTACACATACTGCCTGAATTTTTCACTTAGGATTCTTTTCCCTGCAACAGAGAGATGTAGTCCATCAGCACAGTGTAGCATCTTGTTGATACGTCTGTTTCCCCAGTTGCCTATATATCTAAATATTTCTTGTTTGCACCAGGTTTGGAGCCATGTATTAAAGTTGTTTATGTGATGCAGCCTTTCTGGCCCCTTACCAAGAACAGGTAGAATTTATGAGAATGCTATAGTGTTAACAGTGGGCTTGAGTTTCTCTCCCAGAGTTTGGAAGTCCCTTTGAACTACAGAGCCAGGTCATTTGTAACCAAGTGGATGACAACATTGATTTTGGAGTGCTCACTTTCTGCACTAACTATACCAACAATTTGGTTTGTATTCCTGCTGACTGAAGAGCCTGGGAGGCATTTGACCATCTTCTCTCCTTTGAACTGTGTTCCCAAGTTGGTGCCTCTGATGATGGAGTCTCCAAGTAGTAGTAGTTTTCTGTCTTGTGACTTTTTTCTTCATATTTGGTGCATTATCAGTAGATTGGGCATTGACCCTCTCATTTAAGTTCACTTCAGTTTCCACGGATTGGGCACCCTCATTATCCAAGGCAGAGAAGGCAGCATGCAGGGATATCTCTTGATGTATAGGGTGTCTCTGCATTATAAGTCGCAACCTCCCAGAGCCCACTGTGATCCATTTGTACCTGGGCTGTTTGATTCTTTGTGGGAGTGGTGGTGGATTTTGTTCAGTTTGTACCCTAGAAGAGGTGTGTTTAATTGCAGGTAATCCTTCCCTTAATAGTGTCAATTCTTTATGCATAGCAGCTAACTTGAGGCATATAGGGCAAGCTCTTAGGTTCCAAATGATTCTTCTCAGAATGAAAGCACCACATTTATTGCATTGAATACACGACATGCTGATTAAGCAGTCCTAGAAGAAGGAGAAAAGGTGGGTGTAACACCTAATTAAAGGACAGATATCAATGTATATGTTGACTATACAGTCAAACCTCGGTTTTCGTTGGCCCTGGTTTTCGTACGTTTCGGTTTTCGACGTCTTTTCTGACTGAGATATTGTCTCGGTTATCGGATATCGCCTCGGTTTTCGTTGTGTTACTGAACAGCTGATGGTCCCAATAGTGGCTGGTGCTGCTCCTCCTATGGGCAAGGGCAGGAATGTGGACAAATTGCCAGCCTCCATGTGCCTCCCCAGTCCCGGCAGCACTACCCCCGGACTCACCGATCGCGTGTTGAAGCGAAAGTCAGCTGAGCAAGAGTCAGAGTCAAGAGCCAAGGATTGCACAGAGAGGAAGGCCCCGATCTCTCCACCGCCTGCCTGTTCTCTGGAGCGCCCCCTCAGGCTCGGAGGTAGCAGGGTAGCTGTCAATGTAAGCAGGAGATGTTGCAGTGCCGTACAGTACAATATCTGTGTGTTTGCTGTCCTGTGGACGATCGGGCAGGTGAGAGAAGTGACAGGAGCTGGGTGTCTGGAACGGATTAATTGAATTTACATTATTTCCTATGGGAAATATTGCTTCGGTTTTCGTACGTTTCGGTTTTAGTCAGACTTCTTAGAACGGATTAATAATGAAAACCGAGGTTTGACTGTATAGGCAATGCAATGTGTGGGGTGAGGGGTAGGGTGGGCGGGAACTTAAGTGGCGCTGATCATTAGACCTTACATGAACCGAGGGCACACTCAGTATCTGATTTAAAGGCTATGCAAGGAATGTAGGTAGTCAGAATATTCCTAAAACCTTATATCCAACGGTTACAATTTATATTAAAAAAAAAAAAACCCCAGGCAATTGTAAAGTCTGAAAGCTTAGCTGTGTGGAGTCTCTTGAAGCTGTGATGACCAAAGTTGATCAGGCACTTGTGGACAGGCTGTAGTGGTGATTTGATGAGCCCCACCCTGTGAAGCAGGCTTGTGACAGACAATGGAAACTGAAATATTCCAAACTGAAATCTTATTCTTATGTATCAGCCGACTATGCAAAGGTCCCTGTAACCTTAAAATGTATACCTTTTGCTCAGGGCTGTACCGAGCATGAATCGCGCCCTGTGTGACTTGCACATCGGACGCACGCCCCCCCCCCCCCTGCACCTCCATCCAACCACTTTTTGGAGGGCGGCGGGAGAGAAGAGGCGCTCGCAATGTTCAAGTCGCCGGCATGCTAAGCAGATCTGTACCTCCCTGCTCTTACACCATGTCAGAGCAGGGAGGAACCAGACCTGCTTAGCATGCCGTGAGAAGGCTTAAGGGGTGCATTTCAGCTGTCTGCCATTGCCTACCGCTGCTGAGAAAAGAAAAAGTGGCGGCAGCAGACAGCTGAAATGCGCCCTTTAAGCCTTTGCGCTTTGTGCCGCCGCACCACTCGCACAGGGCTAGGTACGGTCCTGCCTTTGCTGCAAAATTAAGTAGGAGACTTAAGTAGAAGACCAGGTCTCTGCAAATCTAAAAGCAAATGTGTACTTCTATTCCAAGTAGCTGTATATCAACAAGTGCCTTAAACGGGAACAGTCACCTGCATGACCCCAAATACTGCCTGAGCCTAGCCCCGTGGCTTCACTTTTCATTTTCAATTCTGCCACTGCTGCCCAGGGCCGACTTGGACCCACCATGGCCGCAGACAGCCCTGATTGCAGCCCGAAGCTGTCCTGCTGCATGTGTACTGCTGGCCCTTGGGTTTCTGGTGCTCCATTGCAATCTATAAATCAGCGCCCCTCTCTCATCATTATTAATGTTGACTACACCCCACCCTCCTTTTTCCCAAAACTCCTTTGAACTCTTTTCACGTAATGCTAGTATTTCTCCTTCAAATCCAATGTTGTGAGAAAATTACAGTGAGAGGGAAAATGCATAGTCAGAATAAAAATAACTCTTTAGCAGTAAATAATTAGCATCATTCAAACAGGCTGTGATAGTCCAAAAAAAATCAGATTCTGGTCATCTCACTAACAACAACATAAACATTCTCCAGTACCAGGCATGTAGGTGAACTAATATAAAACACTACAAAAGTCAGTAAAGATCTACAAGGCCAAATCTACCATACCATACCAGAATAAATTTCCAAAACTCATACAAGGGGCTTACCCAGATAAAAGCAGCACTATAAATACTGCAACAGGCCCTAGCATCCATAAACCTATTTGAACAGCTGAACAAATTACTACAGTACAGTATAGATCCTTACGTTCATGTTAACAGAACACCACTGGTCTCGGTCACACACTCAGAACACAAACCCTCACAAAGTACAGAATAAGTGACCACAGCCTAAAGTAAAAATAAAAATATGTAGACAAAAATTAAACTGAAACCCCAATAAGCCAGACTCTGCATGCAGTGCAACATCAGATAAATAAGAGATGCACTTCCCCATACTGTGCAAAATATAAAGTCCAGTCACTAAATTTAAAATAAAATTATTTTTTTCTACATTTGTTGTCTAATAATTTTATTCTCTGATCATGCTGGTCCCAATCTGAGGCTTCTGCTTTCCTGTCTTCTCTAAGTTCTCTTTCTATGGTCTATAGTCTGCCATTTCTTGTCTCTTCTTTTGTTTTCTTCACTTCCTTCCATCAGCCTCTTTCCAATCCCAGTAAACCTCCCCAGTATCAGCTCCCTTTGCAGTCCTCCCCTCCCATTACCTTCAAATGTCAACCCCCTTACATCCCCAGTACTGCCAGTGGTGTCCATTCCCTTCCAGCCCCCCTCCTTCCCCACTGTCCAGCCACTTTTAATCTAAATTCTATCTCAGGTATCAGCTCACCTCCAGTCCCAGTGTCACCCCCCCCCCATGTCAGCTCCTTTCTAGTCACCCTACCCTCTGTCCATCCCCCTTCCAGTGCCATCCCCATGTGTCCCTCCCTTCTAGTCCCAGTGTCCCTCCCTTTCAGCCCCTCCCATTACCCAGCCACCTACCAGTCCCATCCCCAAGTGTCAACTCTCTTCCAGCCCCCTCCTTCACCCTTCCTGTCAGTTCCCTTCCAGTACCCACCTTCCCCCTTCATGTCAGCTCCCTTCCTGCTACCTCCTCCCCCCCCCCCATTAGCTCCCTTCCTGCCACCTCCTTCCTCTGGCAGCCACGACTCTTGCATCTTACAGAGCCACGGCTCCAATAGCAATTAATTTAAAATCAAACCAAAACCGGTGCGGACCCTTCCAGCCCCATGGAACCCCTGCTGTTGTATCCTGCCCTCTCTAACATAACTTCCTTTTGAGGGCAGGATGCAGAAGCAGGGGTTCCATAGGGCCAGAAGGCTCTGCACCAGTTTTGGTTTGATTTTAAATCATCGCTATTGCAGCCACCGCTCTGTAAAAAGCAGGAGCCTCAGCTAGAGTGGAGGAGATGGTGAGGCTGTGATGGTGGGGATAAGGGCTCCTGGTTTTCTGCTCTGGATGCTCCTGGTCCCGCGGCCAGAGCAAAAAAACAGCTTTTCAATGGCCGGTTTTAGATCTCTGCCGGCAGCTGGCCTGGCCATGTAAAAACCTGCGAGGCCAGGGATGAAGGGATGAAGTTCATCTAGGGTACCTCATCTCCTTGTGCCGGCTCTGCTTGCTGCACAGTTAATCCGGTAGCTCCTGGTTACAGTAGTGAGAAATTCCAGATGAAATTATAGATTCACATAAACAGCATAACACAGAGGCTAGGATAAAGAGGGTGGCTAAACAGGAACAGCATTTGTCAGTGGGGTACAGATGCATGGAGTCACAGCGGCACTCCTGAGTTACCAGGGGGGTACTTATGCATATGGACAAAAGTACATAAGAACTGACATACTGGGTTAGACCAAAGGTCCAACAAGCCCAGCATCCTGTTTCCAATAGTGGCCAATCAAGCTAACAAGTACCTGACATTTCCTGAAAGGAGCTGGTACCATCTATGAATTGTCTTCTCCTACCCTCTCTCTCTCTCTCTCTCTCTCTCTCTCTCTGGCCCATCTTCAATCTATTCACCACGCAGCATTTTATTTCCTTGGACCCTCCCTTTGGAATAATCTTCCTCCACGCCAGTTAGTCTTCTTTTACAAAGTTCAAAGCCCATCTTAAAACCCATCTTTCTGCACAGTTTCTGACCTCCCATTGGACTCTCTTAGTTGACTTCCTTATGTTTCCTGCTCGGCCCCTCCTCCTCTCTCAGCACCCTCCTCCGGCCCTGCCTTGTCACGTCTCATTTTCCCGTCTGTCCTATACCTACTGGCAGTCTTTTCATTTTCTGCTTCAGTTTTTATTGTATTCTATTGTAAATTGCTTTGCTGTACCCACATTAAGCGGTATATCACATCTTAAATACATGAAATGAAATGCTACTTATCCCCAGGGATAAGCAGTGGTTTTCTCTTGGACTACCTTAATAATTGTTTATGGATTTTTCCTTTAGGAATTTGTCCAAACCTTTTTTTAAACCAGCCTTTCCGACTTGCCTTTATTGCATCTGCCGGCAATGAGTTCCAAAGGCTAAATATTTTCTCCTATCATTTTTAAAATATACTACTTTGTAGCTTCGTGGCATGTCGTAGTCCTTGTATTTTCTGAGAGAGTAAACATTTGATTTGCGTTTACCTGCTCCATTCAGGTTTTATAGACCTCTGTCATGTCTCCCCTCAGCCTTCTCTTCCCCAGGCTGAAGAGCCCCAACCTCTTTAGCCTTTCCTCACAGGAGAGTCGTCCCATCTCCTTTATCATTTTGTTTGCCCTTCTCTTTGTCTTTTCTAGTGCTGTTATGTATTTATTGAAATACGGAGAACAGAATTGCACACAATCCTCAAGGTGCAGTCACACCATAGGGCGATACAGAGGCATTAAGATATCCTTCGTTTTCTTTTTATTCCTTTCCTAAGGATTCTTAACTTTCGGTTGGCTTTTTTGGCCTCTGCTCAATGTATTGTCTGCGATCACACCCAGATCCTTTTCTTGGGTGGTGACTCCTAATGTGCAACCTATTTGGGTTATTCTTCCCTGCATGCGTCATTTGGCACTTGTCCACATAAAATTTCATCTGCCATTTCAAAGTTCAGACTCTCAGTCTCAAAAGATCCTTCTGCAGTTTCTCACAATCCACATGCGTTTTAACAGCTCTGAATAATTTGGTGTCAGCTGCAAATTTAATCATCTCGCTTGTTGTTCCCAATTCCAGATCATTTATAAATATGTTAAAAAGCACCAGTCTCAATACTGATCCCTGGGATACTTCACTATTAACCTTCTTCCATTGAGAAAATTGCCCATTTATCTCTACTGTTTCCTCTCTCTCAATCAATTTCTAGTCCACAACAGGACATTGCCTCCTATGCTATGATCCACAGGAGTTTCTGATGTAAAACTTTATCAAACACTGTCTGAACATCTAAATACATTATATCAACTGGCTTGTCTTTACCCACATGTTTATTTACACCACTGATACGCATAAAATAGAGGTTTACAGGCATAAATGATTTTTAAAACAATTTCCCAGACAATATGCAGGTAAACGTATGGGCATCACGCCATTTCATGCATAACTTTTACCCATGATGAGTAGAGGCATTCCTGGGGGTGGAGCTGAAGTCTCTTTTGGACTTACATACCTACTCTAATTTTCCAAAAGCCCAGTCATAAAGTGTGGCATACCTTTCTTAGAAAACTGGTGCAATGTTGGGAGCCAATGCAGACGTCCTGCACCAGAACCCAGCCCTAAAGCTCTAGCGCAGGGTTCCCTAACGCAAGTTTAAAGCTGACTTTTTGTGCCAAGTGCTGTAAGCAAACAGAATGCCAATCAGCTGTGTGTAAAAAGCAGCACTAAGCAAAGGGAGCAAGCCAGACACATGTGCACAGGGGCCTGCGTTAAGTCTGGCACCTGTGCACATGCTGGCTTGCTTTACAAAGAAAGCACAGTTACTTACCTGTAACAGGTGATCTCTGGGAACAGCAGGAATTAGTCCTCACATATGGGTACGTCGGTACCGACGGAGCCCGTGCGGGAAAGCTCCCCAGCTTCTTAGAATAGAAGCTTTTGGGACCTCCCACTGCACATGCGCACTGCCTTCCCGCCTTCCTGAACAGCTCTCCTCAGTTTCGAGTTTATAGCTGAGTCAACAGAGAGAGGACAGGAAGATAGATAGATAAAAGATACAACTCCTAGGGGAGGTGGGTGGGTTGTGAGGACTAATTCCTGCTGTTCCCAGAGATCACCTGTTACAGGTAAGTAACTGTGCTATCTCCAGGAACAAGCAGGAATAAGTCCTCACATATGGGGACTCCCTAGCTTAGATGCATGGGATCCCCTGTAAAGGTTCGCCATCTTCGTATGGATCTCAGGCATCCATTCTGGGAAGGTGGGCAGGAGTTGTTTAGGAATGGAACAGGTGCTTGAGGACAGCCTGGCCAAACAAGGCATCCCGGCGGGAGTCCTTGTCCAAACAGTAATGGGCTGTGAAGGTATGAACCGAGGCCCAGGTAGCGGCTCGACAGATCTGATCTATGGAAACAGAGTGCAGATGAGCCATAGAAGTTGCCATGGCCCTCACATTGTGAGCAGTGACATGGCCTTCCAGAGAAATGTTTTTGCTCTGGTAAGCAAAAGAAATACACTGAGCAATCCAATTGGAAAGTGTACGCTTGGAGACTGGAAGTCCCAAATGGGAAGGATCAAAGGCCACAAAAAGTTGAGAAGACTTTCGATGTGGCTGAGTCCTATTAAGGTAAAAAGCGAGAGCTCTTTTACAATCCAGAGTATGAAGGTTCCTCTCTGCATTGGATGCATGAGGAGCTGGAAAAAAGACAGGTAGATATACCTCTTGATTAAGATGAAAAGGCGAGACCACTTTAGGCATAAAGTGGGGATTCGTCCTAAGGACCACCTTATCATGATGAAATCTTGTGTAAGGTGGATTAGCCACTAAAGCCTGCAGCTCACTGATGCGGCGAGCCGAAGTGACTGCAATGAGGAAGATGACCTTCCAGGAAAGAAATTTCAAGGAGGTGGAAAACATTGGCTCAAAAGGTGGCTTCATAAGTTGACCGAGCACTAGATTCAAATCCCATGCGACCGGGGGTGGTCTGATGGGAGGTTTAGTGAGAGTCAGGCCTCTCATGAATCTTGCAACAAGAGGATGAGAGGAGATAGGTTGTCCATTTATATGTTTCAAGGATGCTGCAATAGCACTTAAATGGACTCTTACCGAATTCGTCTTGAGGCCTGCATTGGATAGATGCAGGAGATAATCAAGAAGAGAATTCAAAGGAAGTGCCAGAGGGTCAAGACCCTGCTGAGCACACCAAATGGAAAAACGTTTCCATTTGAAAGCATAGGAACGCCTGGTAGAGGGTTTCCTAGAGGCAGAAAGGATATCTTTCACTGGTTGGGAAAGATGAAAGTCTTGAAGGCTTAAGCCTTCAGTAACCAAGCACTGAGGTGAAGGGATTTGGGGTTTGGGTGCCACAAAGTCCCCTCCTCCTGAGACAGGAGGTCTGGCGCAGCTCCCAGATCCAAGTAGGATCCCTGGGAGAGCTGTAGAAGTAGAGGGAACCACACTTGGCGTGGCCAGCGTGGAGCTATGAGGATCATAGTTCCATGATCCCTCTGGAGTTTGAACAGAGTCTTGGGAATCAAAGGAATGGGTGGAAAGGCATATAGGAATGCCTGATTCCAATTCAGGAGAAAGGCGTCCGTAGCCTGAGCTCCCTGACACGGAGTTCTGGAACAGAACCGGGGAAGTTTGGCATTCCACGGACTTGCAAAGAGGTCTATGTCCGGGGTCCCCCATTCCTGAAAGATTCGGTTTATTTGGTCCAAATGTAGGGACCATTCGTGTGGCAGCAGAACTCGACTGAGCCTGTCTGCCCGAGAGTTTTGAACTCCTGGGAGATACACTGCTAGCAGGTGAATCTGATGCTCTCTGGCGAAGGCCCATAGTCTTAGAGCTTCGTTGCAAAGCGACAGAGAGCCCGTCCCTCCTTGTTTGTTTATGTAAAACATGGCCACCTGATTGTCCGTCTGAACTAGGACAGTGAGGTTGGCTAGGAGGGAGTGGAAGACCTTGAGGGCAAGGTAAATTGCTCGCAGTTCCAGAAGATTGATATGAAGGGTGGTCTCCTGTAGAGACCAAGTGCCCTGAGTGGAGAGAGTTTGCAGATGGGCTCCCCACCCTGTTTGGGAGGCATCTGTTGTGAGGGTTGCTTGGGGTAGCAATGGTTGAAATGGAGCCCCCAACAACAGATTCTTGGTGGAAGTCCACCAGTGGAGGGACCAAAACAGACGATCGGAGGTTTGTATTTGGTCTGAGAGCGCTCCTGACGCCTGAGTCCACTGAGTGGCCAGGGTCCATTGAGCTGCTCTCATATGAAGACGAGCATAGGGCACCACATGCACTGTGGAGGCCATATGACCCAGTAGGCGTAGCATTTCCCTGGCTGTCAAGTGAGTGCTGGACTGAGCTTGGGAGGCCAAACTCAGGAGGCGCTGGCCTCGAACATGTGGAAGGTAGGCCCTTGCAGTGATGGTGTCCAACTGGGCCCCTATGAATTCTAGAGATTGAGTAGGGATGAGTTGGGACTTGGGAAGGTTTACTACCAGTCCCAGATACTGCAAAAGGCTCCTTGTGTGGTCCAGGGAAATCTGGGCCTGTGACTGAGTTGGAGCTCGGATGAGCCAGTCGTCCAGATATGGGAAGACAAAGATTCCCATGCCTCTTAGAAATGCGGCTACGACTGCCATGCATTTTGTGAATACTCTTGGAGCAGAGGCTAGACCGAAGGGGAGTACTCTGTATTGGAAATGTTTTCCCTGAAACAGAAAGTGAAGATACTTTCTGTGGGATGGATGGATGAGTATATGTGTATACGCATCCTGTAGGTCTAGAGAACAAAGCCAGTCCTGACCCTGGAGGTAAGGAAGGAGAATGCCGAGAGACAGCATTTTGAATTTCTCCTTGAAGAGAAATTTGTTCAATTCTCTCAGATCAAGGATTGGTCTGAATCCCCCTGTCTTCTTTGGAATGAGAAAATAAGGGGAGTAGAAACCGGACCCTTGTTGAGGAAGAGGAACCTCTTCTATGGCCCCTTGGGCAAGAAGAGAGGAAACCTCTTGACCCAACAGGGTTAGGAGAGATGGGGGAGAATTGAATGGTCTCACCATATGATGGGGAGGAAGGCTGGAGAAATGAAGTTTGTAACCCTCTCGAATGATAGAGAGGGTCCATTGTTCTGTTGTGATTTGTTCCCATCTGGGAGCAAAGTGAACCAACCTTCCGGGTATGGTGAGAGGTTCTGGTTGTGTTAGAACCAGAAGTGGCAAGTTCCCTAGGAGCAAGTCAAAACCCCTGAGGGGTTGGAGCCTGCTGAGCTACAGTAGCTGCTGCAGGCTTAGCTCGTGCTTGTTTGGATTGCTGACGCTTAGCAGTATAGCGAGGTTGAGAAGACTGCTGGCCAGTATTTGAAGCAACTCTGGCCTTCTTATAGTAAGGCCTTTTAAAAGACTTTTTCTTAGTAGGAATTGAAGTGGACTTTGAAAGTCTTTCCAAGGTGGCATTTTCAGCATCCATCTGGGTGGCTTTGATTTGCCACTCTTCCCCAAATAAGTTCTCACCTGTACAGGGCAGATTCCGTAAGCCATCTAGAACCCAAGGTTCCAGATCAGAGGCCTGGAGCCAAGCAAGACGTCGGGCTGCAATAGCAATGCCCGAAGCCCTACTGGCTCCCTCAAAGGAATCATATGCTGCCCTATTAGAGAACTTAGAAACCTCTAAGAGTTGTTTCACTAGGGAAAGGAATCCCTGCTTTTTATCCTCAGGGATAAAGGGGGCAAAATGCCGCACCTTTTTGGCAAGTTCCTCCAGGAACATGCCCATATAGAGACTGTAGGAATTAATCCTGGCTATAAGCATGCTAGCCTGGAAAATTTTCCTACCAAAAGAGTCCAAAGTCTTACATTCCCGTCCTGGAGGGGTGGAAGAGTGCCTTTTGGTACTCCTAATCTTCTTCATTGCAGACTTCACCACAATAGAGTGGTGGGGCAATTGAGTCTTTTGGAAACCAGGAGAAGGAGGGACCCTATACATGGTGTCCAACCTACGGGAATAAGGAGACAAAGTCAAAGGATTTTCCCAGAAATCCATCAGTTGTTCTTGAAGGATTTCATGGATAGGCAGGGTAACTGCCTCCTTAGGGGCCTTTGAGTATCCCAAAATATCTAGTTTTTTGGATCTGGGTTCCTTTTCAGAGGATGTGGTAATAGAAAGGGCTGTAGCCATATCTAAAACAAAGTCCTGGAAGGACAAATCCTCTGGAGGGGACATTCTCCTTTTAGGAGAAGAGGGCTCCTCAGGTAAGTTGAGTGAAAACTCAGCAGAATCATCAGAGGAGTGAAAATCCTCAGAGGAATCGGTGCTTTCCTCTAACGCACGATACGCGTACCGATCGGTATCGATATCGGGCGTATCGGGTATGGAACCGGTATGGAGCGAAAGCCCATACGGTACCGACTTGCGTTTAGAGGTGGACGGCCTCGATACCGGCATGGCGGACGATACCGGTATCGGGCCCGGAACCGCTGAAAGCGGAACCGATGGCGTTTCAGCTTTAATGAAAGCCATGACGGCCTGCTGCATGGACTGTACAGTATCGCCCATGGACGCCATAGCTGCCTGGATGTCGGTACCGGAGTGACCCGGTACCCCAGAGCAGGCTAACAGGTGATCTGTCGAGGCCGTAGCATCGATATCAACCTGAGACCCCTGAATTGGCGTTTTTGGAAGTTGGACTTCCCGCCGGGGTTGTTTGGCTGGGGCAGGGTCCTCAAGTTCTAAGCTAAGAGCCTCTCGATGCTTTGAAGGAGATTTGCTCTTTGAGGACTTGCCCACAGAAGGTTTGGTTACCTGAGATCCATCCGGAGAAGAAGACCTGGATGACTGTGATGCTGTATTCTCTGAAGCAAACAGCACATGGAATTTGTTGGCCCGGTTCTGCAGCCCACGTTTAGACATGTGGGAGCAAGATGGGCAGTCCGGTATGGAATGGTCAGGCCCCAAACATTTCAGACACCAGTCATGGGTGTCTGTGACTGAAATAACAGCATTACATTTGGTACACTTCTTAAATCCAGGGGCTGGCTTCTCCATGAGGAGAAATTGAGTAGGCCGAGAGGCCTCTCTGAAGTGACCAAAAAGCTAAAAAATAAGAAAAAAGAATTATAATTTTTTAAAGAAAGAAAGAAAAGACCGGCGATACCGGTATCGGTATGGGGAAGGCAGGTACGCGGTCTAAAACAAATAAAATAACAATTTCTTCAGCGGTGACAGGAACACGACCTGCTGGCTCCGCGGAAAAAGAGAAACTGAGGAGAGCTGTTCAGGAAGGCGGGAAGGCAGTGCGCATGTGCAGTGGGAGGTCCCAAAAGCTTCTATTCTAAGAAGCTGGGGAGCTTTCCCGCACGGGCTCCGTCGGTACCGACGTACCCATATGTGAGGACTTATTCCTGCTTGTTCCTGGAGATAAAAGGTAATCAGAGGTAAAGTTTGGCACTTCATCTCAGATGACCAGACACTCTCCCCCCTCCTGTGCATGGTGGCCCCCAAATCAGTAAAATGACCTGATGGCCCGGTGGTCCCTACCCCTACGCTCCCAAATCAAGGACATGGCCTGGTGAGAGTGGCATAAATTTCACCCAAGCCACTCCTGAGGTACAGGGTGCCCCAGAGAAATAGGGGGCCAATTTATAGCCACCGACATATCTTCTGAGATGGATTCCTCCCTGCTCTGGGGGTCCTTTATGATATTGTGTTTGGGGAGACTCAGTTTGAATTTCTGCCACTGACTGGTTGTGTATTGACCCCTAACTCCCCTCCCCCCCCAAACTCACTACTACTATTAATCATTTATATAGTGCTACAAGGCATATGTAGCGCTGTACAGACACATGTAAAAGAAGCTCCCTCTCCAGGTAGGTTCAGGACTCTCCTGGTACCTTTAAAAGTCAGGGGGTGGGAGCGATGCCACATGCCCATGCCACCATCTTGAAAAATGGAAGAATGACTCCCGGAATGTATCCTGGGGCACCCTCAACATGGGGCCAGCTGTCCTAACATGCATTCCCAGAGGAAACGCACTGTCATATAAGGAAACGTTTGCCTTACATGGCAGACCGACCCCGCCCGGTGCATCCCAGGTGCCACCATTTTTCAAGATGACAGCACAGGGGCAGGGGCATGTGGACATTGTTCCTTCCCTTGACTTTTAAGGTATCAGGGGAGTCTCAAACCTTCTGATAGGGTTTGGGATGGTGGGGGCTAGGTGTGCGATGGAGGGGTTGATTGGGGGAGTCTGGTCAGATGAGGTGAAGTGTCAAACTTGATCAGAGATGATCCTTTTGCTCTCATTGCATCTTTATGTCTGCTTGAAGCTGGCATAACAATCCTGTGTTAAAAGTAAAAAATGATGCTGAGTTTCAGGGCATTTTTAAATGGCAGCAATTAAACTCACTATTTTGCATGTAATAAGCATGTCCACTTCACTATGCTTAAGAGCAGTGATTTTTTTCTGGCAATTTGCCTCTGCTAGCTTGCTTTCTGCATTGGAGAGCAAGACTAACATGGGCAAATCTGTAGCAAAATGCTGTGCTAGGACATAGTGTAGAGTTTCCGAATCAGCCTCTTTGTGTGTACCAGCTTCATAAATTAGGTGGCCTGTTAGAAAATTACCCTCTCGGATTCATAACAGTGGGGGAGGCTTAGGAGGAGCCCTCGGAAACTTTAAACACTAATCTTCTCAGGAATGAAAAGAAAATCAAAAGATAAAGGAGAATGTTAACTGCCAGCTCAATCATTTATTTATTTTCTTTTGCTAGCACTGCTACTTAATACTATGCAAGGAGATGCTGAGTTTGCAGAAATGAAGACTGTGAATTGAGTTAATAGAGAAAATATATCCCTCCCCCACCCCAATCAAGCTAGCCTGAGGTTATGAAGAGACTGTGCTATGTGGCCAGCAGATCTGCAGGGGAGCGGATGGCCCCCATTACGAAGACAGGCGGTAATTCAGCACTGGCGCTCTGCTGATGTCAGAAACTATGAGAGAACAGCTGGAGAAGTTTAAGAGCAGCAACAGATTCCCAAGAGGGAATGACAGAGGAATATTCTTATTCCATAGAAAATGATCTATAAAAGTTTAAAGTTGTAGTAATTCTACCCAGGATCCAGCTTTTACAAATGCAGGCTCTTGCCCTTTCACCAAAACATGCAGAATATGCTTGAGAGTTATCAAAAGCTTACCCTGGTACTGACATGCTGATGTTCTAAATGTAACCTTTGCACCATCACAGCCAGGATCAATAGTTAGGGCTCCCTTGTGCCACCGGTGGCTGTAATCAAAATTCAGGACACAAACCCACCTGAAAGGCGAGACACCACTCCTCCATAGTGTTATTGTGGATGACCACATGTGAATAATTGTCTCTGTTGAGGGCAATGAAAGTAGAGATGAAAGACCAGACAAAGGTATGCATTTGACCAGATTCTTTAGTGGGGCTAGGCAAGGTAATGGGAAAACAATGGAGGAGACAACCAAGTTGGTCATAGGATATGCAAATAGAATAGGTTCATATCTGTAACAGTACTCGATAAAATTCACCAAACTTAAATACTAATGCATTCCTAACTAGGACTCCATTGCCAGCAAGGTAATACTGTGCTGCTTTTAAATACAAGCTCTCTGTCTGAAAGCTCTTAAAGGGGTTTTGGTTTTCACTTTTAAAAGCTAAGGGCCTGAATTCCAGTTGGGCGGTGCTATGCGCCATGTCGGCGCATAGCCCACCCACCTCCCACCTAACCCGGATTTTCCATGCCCGGATCATATGCAGCCCTGGCATCAAAAATCCGGGTCTCACTGCACAGCCACGTAGCTACAGGAGTTACCCGTGTAGCACCGGTTTTCGATGCTACACAGTTAGTCCCAGCGCCTTTAAAGATAGGTGAGGTTTTCCCATGCCTATCTTTAAGGCACAGAGGGTTAACTGTGTAGCATCAAAAATCAATGCTACATGGGTAGCTCCATGGCCTGCCTCTTCTCCTCCCCAGAACGCCCCCAACATGCCAAAATGCTATGCAGATAGCATCTGGGCACATTAGGGACATATGCGGGATTTTTAAAGGGCACTACCCATGTAGGTGACCTTTGAAAATCCAGGATAAGACCTTTACATGATTAAGTAGGGCAGTTACCGTGTAAAAGCCTTTGAAAATCGGGCCCTAATTATTTTTCTATACTGCAAAGGAGGATTTTTTGTGGTATTGGGCAAAGCTCTGTCAGAGTTCATTGTTTTCTGTTCCAGCTACCCATTCACAGCTAGCTCTTTGAAGCCACTGACCTCATCAGGCATTAGTTGTCCTTGATTAGCTTGCTAAGCAGTTAGGCCATGCTGTATGAGGATCTACAGGGTCTTGCAAGTACTGGCATTCCTAACAGGGACTCCATTGCAAACAAGGTAATACTGTGTGGCTTCTAAAAACAAGTTCTCTTTCTGAAAGCTCTCAAAGGGGTTTTTGGTTTTCATTTTTAAAAGCTAATTCTTTTTCTTTCTGCAAAGGGGGAAATTTTTGTGGTGTTGGGAAAAGTTCTGTCAGGTAGAGTTCATTGGTGGTGTTCCAGCTATCCATTAGCAGCTAGCTCATTGAAGCCACTGACTTCATCAGGTGTTAGATTCCTCCCTACCAACCTCAGCTCCCACACACCCCATGTGAGCATTCTTGATTTATAGGGCAGCTCCCCAATTAGACACACACAAGGACATAGAACAGCAATGTGAGAACACACTTAAAAGAGGTTAATTGCTTTTTCTCTTAAAGGATAGCTGAAGAACAGATAAGGATATTGGTAGGTCTCTCTTTTTCTTCAACAGGTACCAAAGTTTCACCAACTGAACAATGGCTGGGGAAAATCATATTGACAAAGCTGTTGTCCCCGTTACAGCTTCTGCCTCTGTCCAGACAGAGATCCTAATGCCTGTTGAAGGACCAGTTCCATGTACAGAATGCCTACTTGCTCAAGCTCTCCGGAAACAAGTGGAGGAGCTCAGAGAAGAGGTGGTAAGGCTGAGAAGCATTTGAAACAGTGAGAAGTACATTGATGAGGTGCTTCTTGAATTATCCAAGCTCTCTGATAGAGGAGAAGATGGGAGGCTACAGAATAAAGAAAGTTGGACATGAGTCACCAGAACCTGCAGAATCAACACTCCAACCTCCAGCCCTTGAATTGAAGAACCAGAATGCAGCCCAGAAGTGGAGGAAGTGAAAGCATCCCAGGAAAGGGAAGAACCAGAGTGCAACACCCCTAAGTTGCAGAATCAGTGACCACAAGGTAGAGAAGGGTAGTGGTGGTTGGAAAAGGTACAGAGAAGAGCCACCAAAATGGTAAAGGGGATGGAAGGATACCCCTATGAAGAGAGACTAAAAATGTTAGGGCTCTTCAACATGGAAAAGAGACGGCTGAGGGGAGATATGATAGAGGTCTATAAATTAATGAATGGAGTGGAACGGGTAAACGTAGATCGATTGTTTATGCCATCAAAATATAGAAAGACTATGTGGCTTGCAATGAAGATACAGTGTAACCTATTTAAGACTGAGTGTAAAAATATTTTCTCTTATTAATGTGTAATCAAACTCTGGAATTTGCTACCGGAGGATGTAGTAAAGGCTGCTAGTGTAGCTGGGTTTAAAACAGGTTTGGACAAGTTCCTGGAGGAAAGGTCCATAAATCATTATTAAAGTGGATCCAGAATATCCACTGCTTGCCCCAATACAAGCATTTGGGAAACTGCTAGGTGCTTGCAACCTAGATTGGCCATTGTTGGAAACAGGATACTGGGCTTGATGGACCTTGGTCTGACCCAGTATGGCATATCTTATGTTCTTATGACTCTCTTCTGAGAGGTACTGAGGTGTCCATCTGCTGACCAGACTTAATGTATGCTGTCCTCCAGGTGCCAAAATCCATGATGTTACGGAGAGTTTCCAGAGACTTATCAAGCCTACTGCCTGTTATCCGATGTTGCTCATCCATGTTGGCACAAATGATACTGCTAGGTATCCCTCTGAGTATATCAAAAGCAGCTTCATGACTCTGGGACAGAGGGTGAAGCAGATAGATGTGCAAGTGGTTTTCTCTTCAATCCTCCTTGTTGAGGGTAAAGGCTGAGACAGAGAAGCTCGCATCCTGGAGATGAGTTGCATGGCTGCATGAATGGTGTCATAGAGAGCATTGTCATAGAGAGCATTGTCATAGAGAGCATTTTGATTTCCTGAACCATGGGATGATGTTCCAAGGCTGCAGAGCAAAGATGGCATCAATCTGTCCAAGAAGGTCAAAGTGTATTCAGCAGCAGACTGGCTAACCTCCTAAAGAGAGCTTTAAACTAGATTCATTGGGGATGGGTGAAGAAAGTCCCCAGGTAAGTGAAACATTATATATCTGTGTAGAAATGGGTAAAAGGGGCAACAATTGAAGAGTGGTGTGTATAAATGCCTGTAGCATGGGAAATTAGATCCCAGATGTTGAGGCTTTAATAGAAAAGGCTGACTTGAATTAGTGGCAGTTACGGAGACATGGTTCTTGGACAACCATGACTGGAATATAATTATACTGGACTATACTTTAGTCAAGAAGGACGGGTAGGAGAAAGTGGAGGAGGATTGTCAATAAATGTAAAAGAACAATATTAGAGCTATAGAATTACAAGGCTTAAAATGGAGAGAGGTTAAGCTACAAAGAGGGAAAGGGAAATCCCATTTGCATTGGAGTGATATACAGATCCCCCTCATCTCAAGAGGTGGATGGAGATTTAATACAAGATATATACAGCATTGCCATGAAAGGAGAAGTGCTACTGATAGGTGATTTCAGTATGCTAGATTTTGATGAGCACATCCCTGCTGTGGTGTTGTCTATAAGTAAGGAGATCCTGGATTCTCTACAGGGAGAACTATTCAGGCAACTGGTAACAGAACCCACACGTGAAGGGGCCATACTGGATTTGGTGCTTAGCAATGGGGAAAGTGTTTCTGATGTTATAGTGGAAGATCATCTTGCATCCAGTGATCTCCAGATGGTGTGGTTCAGTATTTGAACTAGGGCTGAAAAAAATTGAGGGCAAAAGTGAGAATCTTAGACTAGGAAAACTAACTTTGCCAAGATGAGGCAATACCTCAAGGAGTCGTTAGTGGAATGGGAACAGCTGGGGAATGTAGAAAAACAGTGGGCAAAACTGAAAGGGGAAATTTTTAAGGGCAGCAGACCTTTTTGTTAGAAAGGTAAATAAATGTAAAATGAAAAGGAGGCTGCTATGTTTCTCAAAAGAAGTAGCTGAAAAGGTGAAGAGAGAGGGAGGCCTTCAGGAAATACAAGAGATTATAGAGAAAGGAAGACAGACATCTATCTATTTGGAAAAACTTAGAGAAGCTAGGAAAGTAGTTAGGAAAGCAAAGATACAAAAAGAAGAAGAAATAGCCAATACAATAAATGGGGGGATAAGACATTTTTTCAGATATTCTAGTGAGAGGAGGAAGGGCAAAAGTGGTATTCTTAGACTCAAGGGTGAAAGGGAGGAATATGTAGAAGCTGATGAGGATAAAGCAGAATTGCTTAACAAATATTTCTGTTCTGTGTTCATGGATGAAGAATCAGGAGCAGGATCTCAGAAAACACCCACAAATAGGAACAGAAGTGATGGGAATCTCAATTGAGTTTCAGAAGACTGTGTTCGTGAGGAGCTACCTAAACTAAAAGTAGACAAAGTGATGAGACCA
The DNA here is from genome assembly GCA_033557465.1 of Ichthyophis bannanicus. NCBI lineage: Eukaryota > Metazoa > Chordata > Amphibia > Gymnophiona > Ichthyophiidae > Ichthyophis > Ichthyophis bannanicus. The sequence continues at coordinate 732,954,829 of CM066033.1, read as the reverse complement.
TCTGGGATACATCTGAGAATACAGTAGGAATGGGAGGACATTCTAGCAGCTCCATTGACTGACCTTTTTAATGATTCTTTGGAGTTGGGAGTGGTCCCAGAGGACTGGAGAAAAGCACATGTGGTCCTTTTACACAAAAGCAGAAGTAAGGATAAGGTTGAAAACTACAGGCCAGTTAGTCTAACCTCTGTGGTGAGTAAATTATTGGAAACTCTGCTAAAACAGAGAATAGTGAGGTTTCTGAAGTCCAATGGATTGCAGCATCCGCGGCAGCATGGATTTAACAGAGGCAGGTCTTGGCTGACAAATTTGATTGATTTCTTTGACTGGGTGGGATGCTGAGATACCTGGGTACAAACTATATTACAATGATAGAGCTGATCGAATTGGTGGAGGGGTTGCACTATATATCAGTGAGGGCATTGAGTCACAAAGGATTAAATTTTTTTGTAGGAAACAAAATTTTCTGTAGAATCTCTATGGATTGAAATTCCATGTAAAAAGGGGAAGGCAATGACAGTGGGGGTGTATTATCTACCGCCTGGCCAGAATAAACAAATGGATGATGATATGCTCAAACAAATCAGGGAAGCTAACAAAAGTTACAGAACAGTAATAATAATGGGTGATTTCAATTACCCCGGTATTGACTGGGTCAGTGTCACAGCAGGACATGCTAGGGAGATAAAGTTTCTAGATGAAATAAATGACTGCTTCTTGGAGCAGTTGGTTCATGAACTGCCCAGAAGGGAAGCCATTTTGGACCTAGTCCTTAGTGGAACACCAGATATGGTGCAAGAGATAAGGGTGTTGGGGTTTCTTGGCAATAGTGATCATAGCATGATTGCATATGATATAATTAATGGAGGAGGGATGGTAAGGAAATCCACAGTACTACCTTTTAACTTTCGAAAGGGAGATTATGATAAAATTAAGAAAAAGCTAAAAGGAGCAGTTGCAAAGGTTAAAGACTTACATCAAGCTTGGGCGTTGTTTAAAAATACTATCTTGGAAGTCCAGACCAGCTGTATTCCATGCTTTAAGAAAAGTGGAAGGAAGTCCAAAAAACTGCCAGCATAGTTTAATGGTGAGGTCAGAGAAACTGTAGTTGCCAAAACAGCATCTTTCAGGAAATGGAAAAAAGAGCCAAATGACAAAAACTGGAAACAGCACAAGCACTGGCAAATTAAATGCAAAGGCATTGATAAGGCAGGCAAAGAGAATTTGAGAAGAAACTTGTTGTGGAAGCAAAAATGCGTAATAAAGACTTTTTCAAGTACATTCATAGCAAAAAACCTGTGAGAGAGTTAGTTGGACCATTAGATGATTGAGGGTAAAAGGGGCACTAAGAGATGACAAGGCCATAGCAGAGAGACTGAATGAATTCTTTGCTTCGGTCTTTACTGAGGAAGATGTAGGTATGTTACCCATGACTGAAGTGGTATTTAAAGGTGATACTGCGTAAGAATTGAAAGAAATATTGATACACTGGGAAGATGTATTACAACTATTTGATAAACTGAAGAGTAGTAAATCACCTGGACTGGATGGTATACATCCAAGGGTGTTGAAATAACTGAAATATGAGACTGCAGACCTGCTATTAGTAATCTGTAACCTATCATTAAAATCATCTGTAATACCTGAACATTGGAGGATGGTCAATGTATATAATTTTAGTTAAGTCTTCTGTACTAGACTGATCTCTATTATGTTTGTATATATAGTTTAAGGTACCTTACACCACTGTATATAGTTATACAACGTTCAATGTAACCAAGCATGTATCTGTTCATGTACTACTCAATTTGTTGTTATTTGTAAACTGAGCTTGATTTTTGGAAAACTCGGTATAGAAATGTTCAATAAATAAATAAATAAATAAATAAAATGTAATGCCAATTTTTAAAAAGGGTTCCAGGAGTGATCTGGGAAACTACAGACTGGTGAGCCTGATGTCAGTACCGGGAAAAATGGAAGAAACCATAATAAAGAATAAAATTACTGAACATGTAAATAGTCATGGCTTAATGGGAGACAGCCAATATGAATTTAGACGAGGAAGAGCTTGTCTTACTAATCTGTTATGTTTTTTTGAAGGTGTGAATAAACAGATACACTATATCAGCCGACTCACCTTTGTCTATGTGGACTTCCAGAAAGCCTTTGATAAGGTCACTCATCAGAGGCTTTTGGCAAAACTGAAAAGTCATGGGATAGGAGGCAGTGTACTATTGTGGATCAGGAACTGGTTAAAAGACAGAAAGCAGAGGGTAGGACTAAATGGCCAATTTTCCTAATGGAGAAAGGTGAATAGTGGAGTACCCCAGGGATCTGTGCTGGGTCCGCTGGTTTTTGACATATTCATAAATGACCTGGAAAAGAGAATAACGAGTGAGGTTATCAAATTTGCAAATGATGTGAAACTATGTAAAGTTGTTAAAAACCATGGGGATTGTGGAAAATTGCAAGAGTATCTTGATAAATTGGAAGATTGGGCATCCAAATGGCAGATGAAATTTAATGTGGACAAGTGCAAAATTATGCACCTAAGAAGGATAAGCCAACAGATAAGCCAACATGTAAATAGTTAACTTCTTCTCAACATAAGTTATGTGTAAAGTAGCTATTCTGTTAAAATTGTATATTTCCGTTATATTGTAAGTTAAAATTGTACATTTCCGTTATATTGTAAGTTCAGTGTAGATTGTCCTCACTGAACAGTTATTGTTACATGTAAACCGCGCTGATGCTGAATAGCGCGGTATATAAGAAATAAAAAGAAAGAACAAGCCAAACAATGGTTACACGATGCAAGGGTTCCACATTAGGAACCACCACCCTGGAAAAAGATTTAGGCGTCATCGTGGATAACATGTTAAAATCCTCTGCCCAGTGTGCAGCGGCGGCCAAGAGAGCAAATAGAATACTAGGCATCATAAGGAAAGGAATGGAAAATAAAACAATGGATATTATAATGCTTCTGTATCGTTCCATGGTGCGACCGTACCTTGAATATTGTGTGCTGTTTTGGTCACCATATGGTAAAAAGGATATAGCGTTATTAGAAAAGGTACAGAGAAGAGCCACCAAAATGGTAAAGGGGATGGAAGGAAATCCCTATGAAAGGAGACGGCTGAGTGGAGATATGATAGAGGTCTATAAATCAATGAATGGAGTGGAACGGGTAAACGTAGATTGATTGTTTACATCATCATCAGAATATAGAAAGACTAGGGGACATGCAATGAAGCTACAGGTTAAACAATTTAATACTAATAAGAGAAAATATTTTTTCACTCAACGTGTAATCAAACTCTGGAATTTGTTACCGGAGGATTAGTAAAAGCTGTTAGTGTAGCTGGGTTTAAAAAAGGTTTGGACAAGTTCCTGAAGGAAAGGTCTATAAACCATTATTAAAAGGGACCCAGGATATCACTGTTTGACCCAATACAAGCATTGTGGAAGCTCTGTCCTTTGAGGAATCTGCTAGGTACTTATGACCTAGATTGGCCACTGTTGGAAACAGGATACTGGGCTTGATGGACCTTAGTCTGACCCAGTATGGCATTTCTTATGTTCTTATGGGTGACAAAGGAGCTGGAATGAGGGAAAGCCCTAGATATGGTGTACTTACAGTAGATTTCAGTAAAGTCTTTAAAATCATTCTGCACAGGTGGCTTATAAATAAACTGAGCACCTTAAAGTTGCTGCTTGAGTTAGAAATTGGTTGAGTGGGAGGTGGCAAAGGGTACATGTTAATGGAGCTCACTCTAGAGCAAAGGAGGTTACCAGTGGTGTGCCTGAAGGATCTGTCCTTGGTCCGATTCTTCTTAACATCTTTGTTAATGATATTGTAGAAGGCCTGTCAAGTAAGATTTGCCTGTTTGCAGATGATACCAAAATCTACAATAGAGTAGACACCCAGGAAGGAGTAGATAACATGAGGAGGGATCTAGCTAAGCTTGAAGAATGGTCTTGAATTTGGCAGCTGAAATTTAATGCTAACAAATGCAGGGTCATGCATTTGAGCTGCAACAATCCAAGGGAGCATTACAGTGTAGGGGGTGATGTACTTCTGTCCACAAAAGAAGAGCAGGACCTGGGCGTAATGTATCTGATGACCTTGAAGTAGCTAAACAGGTAGAAAAGGCAACAGCAAAATCCAGAAGGATGCTTGGGTGCATAGGGAGAGAAATGGCCAGCAGAAAAAAGAGGTGATAGTGCCTCTGTATAAGTCTCTGGAGAGATGTCATTTGGAGTATTGTCTGCAATTTTGGAGACCACACTTTCAAAAGGATATAAAGAGGTTGGAGTCGGTGCAGAGTGTGGCTGCTAAAATGATTAGTGGTCTTCGTTTTAAAGCATATGAGGACAGACTTAAACATCTTAATATGTATATTATAAAGGAAAGGTGGGATAATAAAGATATGATAGAGATATTTAAATATCTCCGTGGCATAAATGCACAGGAGGAGAGCCTCTTTCAATTGAAAGCAAGCTCTGCTATGAGGAGACAAATATTGAGGGTGAAAGGGGATAGACTCAGGAGTAATATGCAGAAAAAGTGGTAGATGTGTAAAATAGTCTCCCAGTGGAGGTGGTAGAGACAAGGACAGTATCTGAATTCAAAAAAGTGCTGGACAAACACAAAGGATCTCCAAAGGAAAAAAGAGGACTATTGTAGTAGACATGGTAGGGCAGACTAGATAGGCCATGTGGTCTTTTTCTGCCATCATATTTCTATATTTCTACCCACCACCACTCCCACAAATAATCAAACAGTCCATGAACAAATGGATCACAGTGGGCTCTGGTAGTTTGCAACCTGTAACAGGAGACACCCTCTCCATCAAGAGACATCCCTGCATAATGCATTCTCTGCCCTGGAAAATGAGTGCCCAATTAGTAGAAACTGAAGCACCCTTAAATGAGAAGGTTAATGCCCAATCTACTGATAATGCACTAAAGATGAATTAAAAAACAGAAAACAGAAAACTACCACTACTTGCAGATTCCATCATCAGAGGCACCAACTTGGGAACACAGTTTAAAGGAGAGAAGATGGTCAAATGCCTCCCAGGCTCTTCAGCCGGCAGGAATACGAACCAAATTGTTGGTGTAGTTAATGCAGAAATTGAACACTCCAAAACTGATGTAATCATCCACCTGGGTACAAATGACCTGGCTAGAAACAGCGCCTCTGCAGTTCAAAGGGACTTCCAGATTCTGGGAGAGAAACTCAAACCCATTGTTAAGACTGTAACATTCTCAGACGTTCTACCTGTTCTTGGTAAAGGGGCAGAAAGGCTGCATCGCATAATCAACTTTAATACATGCCTCCAAACCTTGTGCAAACAAGAAAGATTTTTAGATATATAGGCAACTGGGTAAATAGATGGAACAACAAGAGGCTATACTGTGCTGATGGACTACATCTCTCTGTTGCAGGGAAAAGGATCATAAGTGAAAAATTCAGGCATTATGTGGACAAGCATTTAAACTAGGGAAAGGGGGTGACTGATGGAGAAGAACAAGTTCAGGACATCAATCCCAGCAAAAACATAATAATTGGAAACAACCACACTATTAACCCACACGTCAATGGCAAATGGGAAGAGGCATGTAGAACAAAATCCATGCAAAATACAGGGCAAGCCAGTCAACAAATGCTGGAAAGCAATGAGCACAAATGCTCAGAGCCTAGCCAACAAAGTTCCTGTCCTGGAAGCCCTAATGGTGGAAATGGACTTGGACACTGGCTATTACAGAAACATGGTTTAATGAGTCACATGAATGAGATTTAGCCATAGCTAGTTATAATTTATTTAGGAGAGGTTGAGAAGGCAGAAAATGAGTAGGTGTAGCCCTGTATGTCAAAAGCAATATTAAAGATGCTGAAATGCAGGGGACGTAGGGAAAGGAAGAAGCGCTGTGGATTGTGTTGGAAAGAGGATATGGCATTATCATCCATACTATTGTAGTCTACAGACCTCCAACTCAAACCGAAGAAATTGATAGAAAATTGATTATTGATATTACAAAGATCGCCATGAAGGGGGAAGTGATCATATTCGGTGACTTTACCCGATGTGGACTGGAGTATTCCTTCTGCAAATCTGGAAAGAAGTAAAAAGATTGTGGATGCCTTCCAAGATGCATTGCTTAGACAAATGGTGATGGAACTGATCAGGGAAAGTTTGATGCTGGATTTAGTACTCACCAACAGAGACAACGTTTGGAATGTCTGGGTGGGCGCCTATGTGAGCAGCAGCGATAATCTCATGGTGTGGTTTGAGATAAAAGCCAAGGTGGAGTCCAATCACAGCAAGCTCAAAGTCCTAGACTTCAAAAATGCTAACTTCAGTGAAATGACCAAGTATCTGAAGGAGGAGTTGGCAGGGTGGGAGGGGATAAGGGAAGTGGAGATGCAGTGGACTAAACTAAAGGAGTCAATAAAAGGGGCAACAGATACATATGTAAGGAAAGTAAATAAAAATAATAGGAAAAGGAAACCTATTTGGTTCTCCAAAGAAGTTGTTGCACAAATAAAGGCAAAAAACAGAGCTTTCACAAAATTCAGATGTTCGCAAACAGAGGAACACAGAAAAGAATACAGGATAAAGTTAAGAGACAAAAAAAGAAATAAGGATATCAAAATCAAAGGCAGAAGAAAAGATGGCTAAAGATGTGAAGTGTGGCAACAAAACTTTCTTCAGGTATATTTGGAAGAGAAGGAAAATCAGGTTGAATTGCAAGACTCAAAAGTGCTGGGAGCGGATTTGTGGAAAGTGACATTGGAAAAGCAAAAATGCTAAACAAATACTTCTGCTCTGTTTTTACTAAAGAAAATCCTGGAGAAGGAACACCTGTGCTTGACAAATATAGAAATGGAATGATGTAGATACCACACCATTCACAGAAGATGATGTATTTGAACAGCTTGCAAAACTGAAAGTGAACAAGGCCATGGGATCGGATGGGATACATTCCACATACTGAAAGAGCTCAGAGAGGTTCTGGCAGGGCTTTTAAAGGATTTTTTAACTAGATCCTTGAAGACAGGAGACGTTCCATAGGACTGCAGAAGGGCTGGAGTGATACCTCTTCACAAAAGTGTAATAGGGAAGGAGTGGCAAACTACAGGCCAGTAAGCCTTACCTCAGTGGTGGCGCTCCTGAAAGAGAGAATAGAGGGCTTTCTCAAAACCAATAGGTTGCATGATCCGAGGCAACATGGTTTTACCAGAGGATGATCATGCCAAACAAATCTGATTGAGTTCTTTGACTGGGTGACCAGATAACTAGATCAAGGGCATGCGATGGATGTGATCTACCTAGATTTCAGCAAAGCCTTTGATACTGTTCCTCATAGGAGGCTTATCAATAAACTGAACAGCCTGGGGCTGAGCCCCAAGGTGGTGACTGGATCAGAAATTGATTGACTGACAGACGACAGAAGGTGATGGTAAACGGAACTCACTCAGATGAAAGGGAGGTTATTAGCAGCGTGTCCCAGGGTACTGTTCAATGTTTTTGTGAGTGATATTGTTGAAGGACTGAATGCAAAAAGATTTTTGCAGATGACATGTCAATTTGCAACAGAGTAGACTCCCCTGAAGGGGTGGATAACATGAGGAAAGATCTATAAAAGCTGGAAGAATGGTCTGATGTTTAGCAGTTAAGCATTAAAGTGAATATGTGCAGTGTCATGCCCTTGGGATGCAGAAATTCAAGGAAATTTTATGCGATAGGGGGCTAGTGGTTGGTGTGCACGGACCAGGAGAAGGACCTTGGAGCGATTGTTTCTGAGGATCTCTAGTAACAAAACAGTGTGACAAGTCAGTGGCCAAAGCTAGATGGATGCTGGGTTGCAAAAAGAGAGGAATTACCTGCAGAAAGGAAGAGGTACTAATGCCATTGTACAAGTCGCTGGTGCTGCCTCACTTGGAATATTGTGTTCAGTTTTGGAGACCATATCTCACAAAGGATATAAAAAACTGGAAACTGTTCAGAGGAAGGTGACCAAAATGATTTGGTGCCTGCGCCAGAAGACATATGAGAAGGGACTTGAAGACCTAAATATGTATACACTAGAGGAGAGGAGGGACAGGGGAGATATGATAAAAACCTTTAAATACTTAAAGTATATTAATGGACAAATAAACCTCTTCCAAAGACAGGGAAGCTGCAAACTAGAGGGCATAATATTAAGCTGCAAAGGGGTAAACTGAAAGGCAACGTCAGGAAATACTTTTTCACTGAAAGGGTGGTGGATGCTTGGAATGCCCTCCCGATGGAAGTGATGGGGGCAAATACAGTGACAGAATTCAAAATGACATGGACAGATATAGTGAACCCCTTTATAGCAACAGGTTAAAATCAAAATAACCTTAACTGTCTCTGCTATCTCAACAAATAGGGGTAACCTACAGGGAGCGGTGGGTACACCCCTAAGCAAAGATATGGGGAGTGGCGACCTGCACGGAGGTGCAGCTACTCTTGCCACCTTGATGGGAAGACTAGATGGACCATGATGGTCATTATCTACCGTCATATACTATGTTGCTATGTTTCTACTTCAGAAAGATAGCAGGTCCAATAAGTACTCATTTCTCTTTTGCCCTTTGAAGGCCAAACACTGGTAACCTGTATTTATGCTTTCCAGGACCAGACCTTTCTTCTCTGAAAGAAAGATTTTTTTTCGCTTTCTATATGATATTTCCCAGTAATGTACAACGGAGCAGTAACATCAGAAAAGTATTAAGTTCACTAGTGATCTTCCTTTTTACCAGAACAACGTAACCCAAGATCTGGATTCTTTTTAAATAAATTCCCTGTACCATCCCAGTCTCAGGAGTGAGAAGGATAGTATTTCATTTATGAATTTCATATATATCCTGTCTATCTAAATAATACTAGAAGGGGCCCAACTCGACATTCACAAATTTATACACGATGAGAGTCTTTTTAAAAGTCTTAGGGGTCTGTTTATTAAGCAGCGCTAGCGGCTTCCGTGCAATATCAGAGCTGTGGCCCCATTGAATAAAATGGGGCAGTGGCTCCGATTTTGCATGGAAGCCGCTGTGCCACCTAGTAAAGAGACCCCTTAGTTGTGATTTGGACATCTGAAGGTGTGTACTTGGATGTGGAAATCAGAGATGTTTCCAGAGCCATTATGACTTTTAGAGATGTCTCCAGTACAGGGACGTCCACGTAGACGGGGGTGTGGTGGAGGTATGTCTGGGGAGGTACAATGAACTTAGACATCCCCATTTGATTTCAGAAATGTCAGAGACATCTGTACACATCCAGCAAAAAGCAAGAAGCCACGTCAGATAAAGGAATGCAGTCTAGGAACGTGGTAGGAAAGACCAAAGAGTAGATTATATCAAAAAGCTTTATTCGAATTGCCAATAAAACCCGACAAAGGCCGTGTTTCGTTTAAAACTTCTTCAGGGGTAAAAGGCAAACTGGGGTCATGGAAATAAAAACAGACAAACCATTGTATAAAAACAGGCAAAAAACATTGTGCAAAATAATAATTACAACCATAAAACTTAATAATCATAAAATATAAATTGTAAAATACAAAAAAGAGGAACATTTAGATATGTATCAAATTCATTTAAAATGTTGGAACGCTATAAATTCTCTAATATAAAACACTATGGGGTATGTTTACTAAACACCGAAATTGTGCATGGCCGCGGTAGAGTGTGGGTGCCATATAAGGAGTGGGCGTTTCGCGCTGAAGAAGGAAATCCGTGATTTGCATATGCGCTAAAGTGCGCCCCGCACCTTAGCGCATCAGATGGCTGCGCGGGAGGCATATGTGGTACGCTGCTGAACAAACTAAAGAGCAGAGCCACAACAGAATGGTTAAGGCTCCTGCCACTGGTACAGGGATCGGGGGGGAGAAGTTCAATCCCCACAGAGCCCAATAAAGATGGCTGGCTGGCTGATGCAATAATTTAGGTGACATTGAACTAATGGGCAGCATAAGGCGGCGCGCTAGTGTTTTGGAGGCAGTTGAATACTGGGCGGCATGAGGCGGCACGCTAATGGGCATAAGGCAGCGTGTTGTTTTAGGAGACATCACAATATGGGGCGGCATAAGGCGGTGCGCTGCTGAACCAACATAAGACCTGAGCCACAGCACAATGGTTAAGGCATCTACCAATGGTGCAGGGATCAGGGGTTCAATCCCCCACAGTGCCCAATGAACAAGGCTGGCTGAGGCATTGTGTATTATGGGCATGAGTGCTTTAGGGGGCATGTTATTTTTATTTAATTATCATTACTAGCAAATGCACCCTCAAAGCATGTGAACATGAGGCGCCCCATAAGGCACATTTCAAAGTGCACTGTCCGCCAAGGCACCCTAGAATGTAGCTTATAGGGCGCCTTAGAGGATGCCGTATGAGGTCCCACAAGGTCAGAGCACTGTTTATGATGGCAGCACTGTGCAGTTTAAGGAATGAAAAGCATTAGTAGGTGCACTGACATGCAAGGAGGAGCAGCAGTGGAGCACAATGGTTAAGGCACTGACTGCTGATACAGGGGTCATGAGTTTGCTCCCCAGGGTACCTAATACGTAAGGCTGGCTGTGGCATCAGCTTTGCAATGTACATATTTTTTCCTGCAGCACCGTATGTTTATTTTATTAATTGCTGCCAGCAAACAAGCCCTCACGTGCCGTAAGTGAAGGTGCCGTATAAGGCACCCTATAAGGCACTCCATAGGGCACATTATAGAGTGCACTGTCCGCCACGGCACCCTAATATGTCCCCTATAGGGCACCCTATAAGTTGTGTCACAGGATAATGTATAGTGCACCTTATATGGACGGGAACCATAAGGTGCTCTATAGGGTGCCCTATGGAGCGCCCTCAGAGGCACCCTATGGTTACAGTACGCTGAGGGTGTTTTTGCTGGCATCAAAATATGTACATTAATGAAAAATAATGCTGTGGAAAACCCTAGCAAATAACCCCACTGTGGGTTTGAACCCATGATCACTGGCTGCATAGGCAGTGAAGTAACCATTGCACTACAACTCTATAGCTGATAACAAGCCCCTGGCTGGCTGCAAAGAGCCTGCACGTCACCGCACAGACAGTCTACTGTGCTCATCAGGATAGGGTTAGCCCACCAGTACCCATGATGCACTGCACATGCAAATCAGCTGTCCAAAGATGAACACAAAATGGGGAATGCAGCCCCACAGCACCTCGGCCTGGTAGGGGGAAGTGACATGGTGCACCCCCACAGCACCTCGCCCTGGTAGGGGGTACTGACCGGGTGTTTTACTGGCACAGAGTACCTACACACCGTCACATTGTGTGTTTACTGAGCTCAATCTGAGTGTGCGATGAGGTGCCTAGGACCAGGTCCACAACACCTTCTATGGTTGATGGAGACCATGAGGGAGGTCCAAAGCAGTGTTAATGTGTAAGATAGGCAGTGTCTGCACAAACACTGCTTCAGTCAGGTGTAGCCCCCCTGGACCCCCAGGTGGGATATGCACCACCACCCCCCACCCCAGTCAGGAGGGCAGGGCAGCTCCACTCTATACACATCCATAACACAATTGCAGACAGACATTAGACTAGGATATGGTAAGCTGCACCCCACCACTATCTGATATTCTCCTGCAGCAAGCCATCAACCACTGCACCCTGCTCCATCAGGACACATACCAGCTACAGTCAGTCTGCTAGTTAGTCCATAGTGCATGTTCCCAGTGGAGATACATGCACCCAGAACTGGGATGGCAGCGTACACAGATATATCAGTGACTGGGCCACAAAAGGACACCCATATATATCACATGAGAGAAATACTACATAGCACTATGGGGTTTCCTAGCCATACTGTGGTCACTGCACAGTCAGGGTGAGAGTGATCTCTCAGCAGGACATACTGAGGTCACCCTGTCTATGTAGGTGGTGGCCGGGCACCACAATGTCCCAGTCAGTGCCCTATGCCCTGTGCAGATGCACCCTGGCAAGGCCACCCTGTCCGGCCTACACCCATGGTACCTTGCTCCTCATTATGCACATTGGCAGCCCAATACTGGCAACATTGCTGGCAGTGTGGGCTGTGGAAGGTGTTTGCAGCCACCACACACTGGATAGACAGACAGCCACCCCCACACCTATGCCAGCATTGTGCTACTATAGAGGGGTTCAGCAGCTATACCCACCAAACCAGTCCTGGACACAGTACATGCATGGATATGGTACTCATTACTGTTAGGGGTCACATTCCAGGGTGGTAAACACTGTCAGAGACCAGACCTGCAACACACACCGCAGACATCTGAATGATTGTTATGGTGGAGCTCCATGAACAAGCTGTGCTTTACGTAGGACTGGAGATCTGCCAGTTATCATAGAAAACGTTTGATAGCTGTGTACCGTATACCCAGGTGTAGGGTGGCATTGCAGAGGTATGCAACTGCTAGTATTGGGAGATACAGGCAGGGCCCAATGTCCTGCCTCTCCAGGAGGCATTGGCCAATGGGGCCTGTGGGTGTGTGTGGGTATGTCTGGCCCTGTTGGCTGCTGCTCTACGGCAGGGTTTCCCAACTCCAGTCCTGGTGTTCCAAACACTGTTTGGGTTTTCATGCTGTCCCTATGCAGCACAGGCATCATTATTAGAGGCCACATGGAACCTGAATGGTATGGGGCCCTCCAGGACTGCATTTGGGAGACTCTGCTCTAGGTAATGCACTTGTTTATGGTGTCTGTGATTGGTGTGTTAAAATATAGGCGTATGACCAATGCATATGTTCTTAGCTATACAGTTTTGTCCTTACTATCACGCTTTAGTTGTGGGAAAAATATGTGGACTGGATTGGCAGTAGCCCCAGCTGGGATTTGAACCTGGGACCTTCTGTTCCTATACACACTGTCTGTGTGCACTGCACCACCGTGTTGCCACAGATATGCTGTGTTCCCTGGGGAGTCCATGACTGTACATCCAACAGAGCCTGTCTGTTGTGGTGGACGGTGCCAGCCTGCACAGGCCTAGGCCACTCTCTGCTGTGGTTTGCAGCCAACGCCCCCTCCACCACCTGTACCCTTCTGCCAACATGCAGACATGTCCCTATCTGGGAGAAACATATGACCTGAGTGAGTTGTTGCACTCCAGGACTGAGTTTGGGGGACTCGGCTGTAGGTAATGCCCATTGTTATGGTTTGTGTGCGGTGTAGGGAAAAATATAAGTGTTGGGACCATGCTTATGTTCTCTGCAATAAAAGTGTGTCTGTACTCTCACTGTTTAGAATGCTCAGGTGGGATAGCATGGGGGCTCCGGATTCCGCCTCTGAGGGATGCAAGTCGAGCTGGACTGCTAGCAACCATTGGCTGTGTGTCGGTTTCCTGCCATTTTCTGCACACAATAATGTTTTTGCCTATTGTGCCCCTGAGGGTTGCGTGGTCCTAACGCACGTTCTGCCCAAGTGAATCCAATGCATGCTCCTTCCCTAACACCTTAATGTGCATTCTATAAAAGCACAGTTAATGTGTGTGGGCTGATGTAGCCTTAATGCATGCTCTTGTGATACTTTCCCTATGTCTTCTTCTAGGAAATGTTGTTTGACCTGTGGCATGCGAAGAGCCTCATCCTTGAATTCTGGACTGCCTTTCTTGTATGGCAGCTTCTGAATCACCCCTGGAGGACATGCTTTCCCCCTCTCTGCCAGGGGATACAGTTAGGGGCATGTTTACTAAAAAACGCTAATTTGCGCGCCGCAAAATAGCGCACTAAAAGCGGTACTTAAGAGCGCTTAAACGCCCTGCAATCGTGCGTGTCACCCCCGCAGAGGTGCGCGGCACACTAACGGGCCCCGTACAAGTGCTGGCCCGCAAATGTCCGATAGAGGCGTGGAACGGCTAACGGAGGGCGGAGGAAGGCTCCGGAGGGGCGGAGGGACGGGGTCAATGGGTGGAGAGTGGGAGGGGAGAGGCTCCCCGCACATTATCGGGCCCGAATTTGCATGTAAAAATAGCGCGAGTGAAACACTCGCGGTAGAGGGCATTTAAAGGGAAGAGAAACCATTTCCGTCAGCAATGTACAGCAAAACCGGGGAAACCTGCAAAACGTGAGCAGTGTGATACATGTGCACAGCACAAAAGTGAAAATAAAAATAGAAAGTGACCACAACAAAAATATCACAAATAGTAATGCAGCTGGGGAACATTTATAGTAATGGGCAAATATAGAAAACACACCCAGGAAAGCTCCAGAAAGAAGAAATGAATATCGGAAGGGTCTACGGAGCTGAGACTCATCCAAAACAAATGTCCTTTTTGGAGCTTTCCTGTGAGTGTTTGCTATGGTTGCCCATTAATATCACTTTTGCCCAGCGTGGTGATATATTGTCCCCCAGTGTCTGTGGTCATTTCCAGGGTTTATGTGCACGTTTGTCACCAGACAGAGTGCATGTGCCCACAGTAAAAATGCGTAGAGCAGGGTTTGTGACTCCATCCTGCCAGGTATACTACCTCCAGGGGCTGTATTGTCAGTGTGGTGCAGCGGACAGAGCCAGTACCTCTAGGACCAGAGGGTCAGAGGTTCAAATCCCAGCTGGGGCACATGCCAGCCCAGCTCCTATATTTTACCCACCACTAAACAAAGATAGCGCAGACACCCCTGTATTGCAGGGAACATAAGCATGAGGAAAACACCCATATTTTACACAACACTGCAAAAACACAACAATGGGCCAAATCCCCCAAATGCAGTCCCGTACTGCCACATTGCAATCTGGTCATCTGCTGTTTCTGAGAGCAGCTCATGCCAGCATGTTGGCGGACGAGTACATGTGGTGCAGGGGGCAGTGGCTGCTAGCCACAGAAGACAGAGGCCTAGCCATGTGCAGGCTGGCACAGTCCACTGCAACAGACAGGCCCTGCTGGATCCACAGTCATGGACGTTCCAGGGAAACAAGCCAATCTGTGGCTACACAGTGGTGCAGTGCACACAGACAGTACAGGCAAGAACAGAAGGTCACAGGTTCAAAGCCCAGCTGGGGCTTCCACCAATCCTAGCCACATATTTTTCCCACACCTACACAGTGATAGTAAGGACACACCTTTCGTGTTGAGGACATATGCAATGGTAATATGTCTATCTTTTACCCCACTGAGCACAGACACCATGACAGGGGCAGTACCTAGAGCAGACTCTCCCAAATGCATTCCTGGTGTGCCACACACCAGTCAGGTTCCATGCTGCCACTCATACAAATGCCTGTGCTGTATATCTATGCACCACCCCCATGGCATGTAGATGTAGCTCATGCATATTCATGAGGGACATCAGGAAAACACGAACAGTGTGATGCAGACCTGGACTGGGGTTGGGAATCTCTGCCGTAAAGCAGCAGCCAACAGGGGCAGACACACCCACACCCACAGGCCCCATTGGCCAATGTCTCCTGGAGAGGCAGAACAGTGGACCCTGCGTGCATCTCCCAATACTAGCACCTGCATACCTTAGCAATGTCACCCTACACCTGAGGTATACGGTACACAGCTCTGAGACGTTTGCTAGGAGTACTGGCAGATAGATATCCATACGTTACGCACATACTGCTAGTTGACCCCATCAGTTAGGTGTTTGCGGGGCGTACTCCAGGACTGGCCTCTGACGGTGTTTACCACCCTGGGGAGTGACCCCCAGCAGTACTGCGTACCATATCCATGCCTTGCCGTGCCTAGGACAGGTTTGGTGGCCAAGGCTAATTACCTCCTCAATAGTAGCACCATGCTGGCATAGGTGTGGAAGTGTGTGTCTGTCTATACAGTGGGTGCTGGCTGCAAGCCCCTTCCACAGCCCACACTGCCAGCACTGTTGCCAGTATTGGCCTGCTGATGTGCATAATGAGTAGCAAGGGACCATGGGTATATCTCAGACAGGGTGGGCTGACCAGGATGCAGTTGCACAGGGCATAGGGCACTGGCAGGGACATGGTAGTGCCCGGCCACCCCCTACACAGACAGGGGGACCTCTGTATGTGCTGCTGGGGGATCACTCTCACCCTGAGTGTGCAGTGATGGCAGCATGGCTAGGCACACCCATAGTGCTGTACTGTGTTTCTCTCATGTGATATATATGGGTTTCCTGTTGGGGCCTTTTCACTGACATCTGCTTGTGTGTGCTGCCACCCCAGTTGTGGGTGCATGCATTTCCATCAGGACCAACCAGCAGACTGAGCACAGATGGTATGTGTCTTGATGGAGTGCTTTGCAGGGTGCAGTGGCTGATGGCTTGCTGCAGGTGAATATCAGATAGTGGTGGGGTGCATCTATGAATATCCAAGCCTAATGTCTGTCTGATATTGTGTTATGGATGTGTGTGGAGCTGCCTGGGTGGGGGGGGGGGGGGTTGGGGTGGGGGTTGGGGGGGGGGGGTTGGGTCTACTTCCCCAGCAGGACTGGGGTTGATGGTTGACTCTACTGCCATCAGTGCAGGGGGGGGGGAAGGGAAGGGAAGATAGCATGGGGATCTGTTGTTGGGAGACCCTGTTTTATCCACGTTGGGGGGGGGGGGGGTGTTCCACTAAGCGTGGCAGACAGTGATCTCCAAGATGTTTATGCAGCACCTACCTATTTCACAGGTTATTGCTGCTTTGGAGCTCTGGCATGGCCGCATTCAGTCATGCAAGGTGTTGTGCACCTGGTCCTGGGCGCATCATCACACACTCAGGGTGGGCATAGTAACCGCACAATGTGATGGTGTTTAGCTACTCTTTGCCGTTTGTCCACCCACTCAGGGCACCCTACCAGGCCGAGGTGCTGTGTGGGTGCACAAGGACACCTCCCCCTACCAGGCAGGGTAGCTTTAGGGGTGCAGTTCCCATCTTGTGTGCATCTGTGGACAGCTGATTTGCATGTGCAGTGCATCATGGGTACGGGTGGCCTAACCCTATCCTGTTTACACCAGCAGACTGTCTGTGATGTGACGTGCAGGCTATCTGCAGCCAGGCAGGAGCTTACTTACAGCTATAGAGGTGTAGCCCAATGGTTATGCCACTGCCTGTACAGCCAGAGGTCATGGGTTCATACCCACAGTGGGGTTCTGTGATAGTGTTTTCCAAAGCATTTTTTACATTTACTGTACATATGTTGATGCCTGCAATAACACCCTCAGCGTACTGTAACCATAAGGTGCCTCTGAGGGTGCTTTATTGGGCGCCCTATAGGGCACTTTATGGTTGGCATCCATATAGGGTGCACTATACATTATCCTATGTCGCAACATACATGCTGCCCTATAGGGGACATTCTAGGGTGCCTTGGTGGACGGTGCACTGTAACATGTGCCTTATGGTCCGCCTTATGTTAACATGCTGTGAGAGTGCGTTTGCTAGTAGTTATCACAAAATAGAATTAAAAAGCCTCCTAAAGCACTCCACAACATAAAATATACTGCCTCAGCTAGCCTTTTTCAATGGGCATTGTGAGGGATTGAACCCCTGGTCCCTGCACCATTGGTCAGTGTCTTAACCATTGTGCTGTGGCTGTGTTCCTTTGCTATAGCATCAGCACGCCGCCTTGTGGCCATCAGCGCGCCACATCCTGCTGCCCACAATGAGCAGTGCGCCGCCTTATGCCGCCCCACAATGAACAGTGCACCGCCTTATGCTGCCCCACAATGAACAGTGCGCCGCCTTATGCCGCCCCAATATGAACAGTGTGCCGCCTTATGCCGCCCCAATATGAACAGTGCGCCGCCTTATGCCGCCCCAATATGAACAGTGCGCCGCCTTATGTCGCCCCACAATGAACAGTGCGCCGCCTTATGCCGCCCCACAATGAACAGTGCGCTGCCTTATGCCGCCCCAAAATGAACAGTGCGCCGCCTTATGCCGCCCCAAAATTATTTTGCCTCCTGACACACATTTCCACATTCAAGGTGGTGCCTCAGCCAGCCTTTTTGGGCTGCACACACTGGGGGATTGAACTCGTGGCTCCTGCACCATTGGTTATTGTCTTCACTGTTGTGCTACGGCTCTGTTCCTATATGTGCCCAGCTGTGCCCCACTTAGCCTTCCCACGCGCTAATGTGGGCCCCGCACATTAACGCGACGCGCACACATACGGTCTTTTTTTTTCCTTTTTCGGCCTGAACCGCCCACTCCTTATATGGCACAGGCACACTACCGCGGCCCCGCACGTTAGGAATGTTTAGTAAACATGCCCCTTAGTCTGCCCTTACCTGCCTCTGGGCAGGAGGAGCAGGATGGCGCCAAGATGCTCAACCAGGCTGGAGGCTCCGGCGACTGTGTTGTAAGCCACTTTTCATCCTCTAGGGAGTCTGTGGCAGCTATGCCTCCTGGTTTCAGGGAACCTTTTCCGAGAGGAGAGCTTCTAGAGTCTGAATTGTACTCCCCAGAATTCTTTTCCTTTTTACAACAGGCCTGGTCCTTCTGGTTTGGAAATTCTGACCCAGCAGCCTCTGGGTGCCCCCAGAAGCAGTCTCATACTGGGCAGGCTGGAAGCAGAAGCTCTGCTCGATTGCATTTGGCTAAGCGTCCCTGGCATGGGACCCTCCCTGAAGATAAGGAACACTTGGGAGCTGTCCAAGATGTTGACTATGCCTCAGAAAAACAAAAATGCAGAAAGCTAAATTTCATTGTTGTGGATTTTTGTTAATAGCAACAATTAAATTTCATTTTCTGAAATTTTTTTCAGGTATTGTATTACTTTTGTGGAAACAATAAGGATTTGTGTTTTGCGACTATACCTCAAACCTAGATGAATCAGTATTGGACTCTGATGTGGAGGAGGACCTCCTATCACCCTCAGAAGACTATCAAGAGGCTGGCATGATCCACCTGTTCCAGAAGGAGGAACTGGTGGCATTGATTTCCAGGGTCTCATCTGCCTTGAACTTGACAGATGCTTCCGGCACCGAGCAGGAGCTGAAAGTATACCCACTTCTTCAAGGGATAGGGACATCCACTACTGTCTTCCCATTCCTGGAGATGATCAAGGATATGATCCAGTGTGAGTGGGACATGCCTGGCTCCCTGCCTAAAGGGTTAAGGGTATATAAGAAGATCTATGCTCTCCCAGAGGAGGAGTGTGGTGAGTGGTTTGACATTCCCAAGGTGGATGCATAGGTTACGGCATTACCAGACGGAGCACCATTTCTGTGGATCAGCCTTAAAGGATGTTCTGGACTGCAAGGTTAATTCCTTGCTGAAGACCCAGTTTGCTGTGGCAACGGATATTCTACAGCTAGGGATATGCACCAGTTTGACTTCTCCAGCCCTGCTTCAGTGGATTCAGTCTCTTCTGCTTGCTGATAATACTTCGTTCTTGGAGTCGGATAAGACCTTCCTTTCTGATGCCATGCATGACCTGGTGTGCCTGACAGCCAGGGATGGTGCCCGCTTTGACCCGGTGAAAAGTGGGATATAAATACAGCTAAATAAAATAAATAAATAAATAAATTGTGTCACAGCGTTGGATTTGGCTTCGTCACGGGGCAGCGGAAACATCCTTCAAAGCCTAGTTGGTTCAACTAGCCTTTAAGGGGAAGCTCCTGTTTGGAACAGATTTAGAGAAACTGGTGAAGGACCTAGGCAAGACAAAATCGTATATCTTCATAGAAGATAATTCCAGGGGGCCTGTGAAGCAGATGAGTGTGCTATTCTTGTCCGCGCTGGCTGGATTCCTGCGGGTCTTGGGACTATCATCATTAGTGACCTGGGAAACCTTTCTTCCCCTCTGCTTTGGGGCCTCAGGCTTATTCTCTTTCCTTTTGTGGACCACATGGACCCAGGGATGTGACCCCCTCCAGAGGAGGACCCTCCAAAGCCACGTAATGAAGGTTTGAGGGCCCATTCCATGGTACCTCTGGTGGGCAGCAGGCTTTGCCTTTTCTTTCAGGATTGGGCCCAGGTTATCAAGGATCACTGAGTGCTTGACCCCATTCAATTCGACTATGTCCCAGAAAGCAAGGAGCCAATTCCTGATGCCTTAGTCATCTCCTGCTGTGGAGCTGCGATCAAAGGCGTCACAGTGTGGAACACCCTGGACAAGTTGCTTCGCCTGAGGGTGGTGGTGCCCATTCCCCCAGATGAGCAGGGCAAGGGCAGATACTCCAACTACTTTGTGGTGCCAAAGTAGGACGGTTCCTTCCAGCCCATCCTGGACCTAAAAGGAGTCAACGAGCACTTGTGCATGTTATGCTTTCAGATGAAAACCTTGCGTTCCGTGATTCAAGCAGTGCACCAAGGAAAATTCTTGGCTTCTCTGGATCTTGCCAAGGTGTATTTTCATATTGCACTCTGGGCAGATCAGCAGAGGTATCTGCATTTTGTTGTGCTTGGATCTCACTATCAGTTTTCCATCCTTCCTTTCAGACTGTCCACCACCCCAAGGACATTCTCCAAGGTCATGGTGGAGGCAGCTGTGATTCGGTACCACCCAAGGGATCTGTGGCAATCCCTATCTGAATGATTGTCTCATCTGAACCCATTCCCTGTCAGAAGCATCTTGGGTAGCTTCCCATGTGGTGTCTGTTTTGGAAAGCTGTGGCTGGGTGATCAATCAGGAAAAGAGCCAGCTTTTGTCTTCCCAGTCCTTGGAGTTCCTGGGAGCACGTTTCAACAGTTGAGTGGGTAGAGTTTTCCTGCCAGAGGAGAAAGCCAGAAGACTGTTGAATTGCCTGATGATGTTCTGTGTACTGCAGGGCCCCAGAGTCTGGGATTATCTCTAGCTCCTTGGATTGATAGAGGCGACCATAGAGCTGGTTGCATGGGCACATGCTCACATGTAGCCGCTCCAGCAGTCCTTGTTGACTCAATGGTCCTGGAGCTCTCAGGAGTTTGAGCACAGGCTCCCTCTCCCATTGATGGTGAAGTCCAGCCTGCAGTGGTGACAGCAGCCTTATCATCTGAGGAAGGGCGTTCTGCTGGACAATTTCTCCTGGATCCTGCTGAGGATGGATGCCAGTCTCTTGGGCTGGAGAGTCCATTGTCAAAATCATATGGCCTAGGGCTGTTGGAACCACAGGAAAGCAGTGTGTTCCATCAATTGCCTCAAAATGAGAGCCATCAGGATAGCTCTTCTGTGTTTCCGGCTCCTGCTTGTGGACCAGGCAGTTCAAGTGTTTTCAGACAATGCTTACCTCAATTGACAGGGCAGCACAAGAAGCACTGGAGTGATCCTGGAGTTGGATCCTCTGTTTGCCTGGGTGGAGAAAAACCTCCTAGCCTTGTTGGCTCAACACATTGCTGGAGTGAATAGTCTGGAAGCGGACTTCCTCAGTTGGCATTCCCTGAATCCCAGTGAGTGAGAGTTGAGTCAAGAAGCATTTCAGTTGATCCTGCACTGCTGAGGTCGCCCCGAGATGGATATGATGGTGACCTGCTCCAATGCCAAAGTGTGCCACTTCTTCAGTCACCCCTCAGAGATAGGATCTGAGGGCATTGATGCCCTGACCCAGCCATGACCCCTAGAGCTCCAGTTGGGCAGGATTGTTCTGTGGTGGTGCTGGATTGGCTATGGAGAGTGTGGTTTGGAGACCTGATGAGGCTCCTTCAAGCACCTTCTCTTCAGCTGCCTCCATCTTGGGGGCTATTGCAGCAGGAACCAATTATTCTGGAGGATCCAGCTCCCTTCTCGCTTACAACATGGCTCTTGAAAGTAGATTGCTAGTGCATATGGCTACTCTTCAGCAGTAATATCTACTATATATGGTGCCCAGAGAATGTCTACCAAGCTAGCATATGTACGGATATGGTGCCTCATTGAGCACTGGTACAGCACGTGGCACTTGCCTCCTGTGGCGGCCAAGGTGTCCTCCCTTTGGCCTTTCTGAAGGATGACCTAGACAAGGGTATCTCACTTAGCTCCCTGAAGGTTCAGGTGACAGCTTTGACCTGTTTCCATGGTCCATTAGTGGGCAAGTCCTTGGTCTTGTGACTGGACATCTCCCATTTTATCCAAGGTGTTTGACATCTGTGTTACCCCTTTCAGTCTGTGATCCCTTCCTGGGATCTGTCTCTGGTGCTCAGGGCCCTGATGGAAGCCCATTTTGAGACATTGAAGTGTGTTACTTTGAAATATTTTATGCTCAAAACTGTCTTCTTGGTAGGGATTTGTTCCACATGGTGGATCTCTGAGCTGTAAGCTCTGTCTTGCCGAGATCCTTACCTGTCCTTTTCAACTGAGGACATTTTCTTTCAGCCAGTGCCTTCCTTCATGCCTAAAGTGCTGTCTCCCTTTCATGTGAACCATGTGGTTTGCCTGTCCTCCTTCTCTAAGGAGCAGTGCCGGAGGAAGGATAAGGATTTTTGCTTTGTGGATGTCCAGAGGGTGCTCCTCTGATACTTGGAGATTATGAATTCCTTTTGTAAGTCAAACCATCTTTTTGTGCTGTTTTCTGGCCTGTGCAAGGGTGAAGCAGGGGCCAAGTTGACCTTAGGGCACTGGATTAAGGAGGCTATTGCCTCAGCTTATCTGCTATGGAATCAGCAGGTTCCAGAAGGTTTGCACACCCATTCTACTCGAGCACAAGCATCCTTGTCGGCAGAGCGAAGCTCGGTGGCCCCTGCAGACATTTGTCGGGCAACAACATGGGCATCTCTTTCCAGTTTTGTCAAGCATTACTGCTTGGATGCCCATCTGCGGGCAGACATGGCCTTTGATTCAAGAGTTTTGTGAGCTGCTGTGTCTTCTTCACGCCCAGTGGTGTTGTAGCTTTGGTACATCCCACTTGTCTGGACAGGTCTAGCAGGATGATATCGAAGGTGATGTTTTACTTACCAGATAATGTCCTTTTCCTTGAGTCCTGCAAGACCAGCCCCTGTTTTTTTCCTTCCGTGATACCCTTGGATCCACCATGATTTTATACTTGACTCTGTAGGCTTGTCTTCTACTGACAGCCTTCTGTTTCTACCTTCCTGTACATAGTTCACTACTGTTGATTACTCATTATTGCCCACATTTGAGGTTATATGCTTTTGTATGAATACTGAAGGAACCTCTGGTGGCTAAGCCGGCTAGAGGCATGGGAGTAATGTCATTGAAACTTGGGCTTTTCATTGGTTCTTTGTCTCCACCAATCTGCTGGTAGTGGAACACAACCTACTTGTCTGGACAAGTCTAGCAAGACTCAAGGAAAGGACATTAACTGGTAAGTAAAATATCACCTTTATCTCTAAGGTGGCAGGAAAGATTATTTTTGAGCCACTTGCCAGTTTTCTTGAGAAGAATCAGACATGTTCTTCTCCAGAGACAAATGGATTGTCATAAGCAGGGATAGAACAGAATTGGCTTTGGCAGCTTTGTTACATAAGTTTGGAATATAATTTGACTCTGAGAAAGCAACTCTTATTGTATCATTAGACCTAAGCGCTGCATTTGATTTGATTGGCCTTTCAATCCTTTTGTCTTGTTCAGGAGGTGTGGGTATTGGGGGAATTATGTTAATCTTTTTGTTTCTTTTAATACTTTATAATACCACCTACTCTGACAAATATGATTTCCCCTCTGGCATCCGTCAGGCGTGGATATTAGAAACTGTCCTGTTCAATATTTTTCTTTCTCCTTTGCCGGTGCTTATCCGCTCGTTAGCTATCAGCTCATATTTTTATGCAGATGACATACAGCATTTGGTATTTGTAGATCCTTTAGAACTTGACTTACGGCCTGTAAATCACTGCCTCAAGGCAGTTGAAAATTGGCTAGCATTGAACAGCTGAAATTAAACCCTTCCAAGTGTCAGGCAACCTGGCTTTCTAGAAAAGCATCACTGTTGAATTATGTTCTTAAGATTTCTAATACCCCCGTTTCCATGAAAAACACAGTCACCATCTCGCATGTGCAGACCTCTAATTGCTGGAGTTATTAAATTTTGTTTTTAAACATTGCAAAAGATTCATTCAGTTAGGAGACCTTTGGAGCAAAAGGAAGTCAGGATTTATGCACTCTTAATGAGTAAATTGGATTACTGCAATACTCTTCATAATGGATTGCCAGGACATTCTTTAAAATGCTTACAGCTAATTCAAAACACTGTGGTTAAAATTCTCTGTAGGGCATCTTGATACGACCATGTCAATCTATTGTTTTTCTACAGAACACTAGTTACCCATGGCTTTTAGAATAAAGGTTAAAGTGCTTTTATTAGCACATCAAGATTTTATTCTGCTTGTCTTTTAAATTTATCAGATTGGCTTGTTCCTTATAGGCCTGAAGGTTCATTGCACTCCTCAAAGGGTAATTTATTTCACGTTTTGCCTCCTACTAAGATCCGTGTGGAGTGCACCAGTCATTCCACAATTGCTTACTTGGCACTGGTGCTCTGGAATGCCTTGTCTTTAGATCTCCTTTTGAAGTCTTCCAATAGTAAATTTAAAAAAAATTTGAACACTTTCATGATGATGCATGTACAATGTTTTTATTTGATACCTCTTTTTGTATTCTTGTTTTTATTTCTCGTATGTTTTTGTTTTGATGCTGCAAGTTAGGTATTTTTGTCTCATGTTTTTAATAATATGATCTCTGAATTGCTTAGTAGGTTATTAGGGATCTTTTAAAATGTTTTTAATATGCATTTGGTAAATTACGTTGTTGTTTATAGTGAAAAGTAGTATAGTAAATAAAGTAATGTAAGGAGGGTAGATCAAGGACAGTGGCTGCAGCAAGCTGGAAAATTAAAGGAAGCGAGGGATGGGAAATCAGTGCTGGCTGAGCAATATTTTGGGGAAGACAACCTTTCTGAAAGAATGGGCTGCACCTTATCCAGGGAGAAATCACGCTGCTGGCACTAACATTTAAAAAGATGATAGAACAGCTTTTAAACCAGGATATGGGGAAAGCCGACAGTCGCCCAGGAGCGCATGGTTCAGAATAATGATGCATGCACTGTATCTTCGAAGGATACTAACAAAAGAGGGAAGCAAGGACACCCCATTTGAGAGGTCGCAATAAAGAGAAAAGTAGCCCAGATGCTTTTTTAAACATGGTTTTATTAGAACAGCAACAACATACAGGGTAGGCCAATGGAAAAGTACAAAAACACCAAACAAAGATGATACATCCAGATTACCCTACAGCCTTAGGCTAGCCCCATATTTTTTAATAATTTTCCCCACAACATATCACCCTTCCAGCTCAGTACAAATAATAATAATAAAAGAAACCCCCCTCAAACTCTACAACCTACTCCCCTCAACTGCTCCCCCCTCCCCCTCCCCTCTGAGGTGGTGACTTTTGCCTCACACACTGCCAGCATTAAGTATCTTGCGTACTCCATGCATCTTCACAAATGGCTCCATGCATGGTCAGAGCACTGCTGGCCCATTCAATGTGTGCAACTCAACCTTTCTATACCATATCCCACATTTGCACCAACAATTGGGCCAAAGATGGGGGCTCCACCTGCTTCCACGCCAAGGCCAAATTTAATTTAGCTGCATTTATACAGTGCTTCGCCAAGGCCAGATGCAGTCTCTTCTCACTGATTTGTGAAACAAAAAATGCTCGGATCCCAGGGAACATTCAACCTCAACAGATATCGCATTCGGGACAACCCCACCATATCTGTGCCAGTGACCCCCGGCCTCCACAGTGGTGCCAACATAACCAGACATCGTGGGATAGGCCCTGACCAATCACCCTGGGGTCATATACCAGCCATATAGAAACTTATAGTTAATCTCCCTTGCGTTAACATGGGAGAATATGGAAGCACTTCCACAACCGCCCCTCGATAGTTCCCACCGTTGTTTGGTGTAAGTTAATTGGAGGGCTTGTGTCCAGTAGGCCTGATGTTTCCCTACCTTAAAGGCCCGATTCTGCTTGCAGGCATACAGGGCTGAGACCTGTCCCTTGATAGTTGTCCTGTCTTCACACACCAATTCCAACTCAGTAAGCGACTGCGCCACCTGTTGCCGGACCTCTCTATAGCCCACCCAATGGACCACCTGTGCATAGGCAAAAGCATGATGACTGAGCAGCTCGAATGCATCCTGCAACCCCCTAAAAGATAAGAGTTAGCCATTCTCAAAAAGCTGTCCAAGACGCCGTAACCCTGCCGCCCGCCACATCTGAAATACCCCCAGATGCAGCCTTGACTCAAAAGCAATATTATCAGCAATGGGAGACAAAGGCACCAGGGCGGCCCCCCCTGCTTCCAAAAATATTGATCGCAGCACTGAATAGAGTGTTCCACATATGGATTGCCCCCTCCTCTACTTTTCTAGAGTCCTGCCATAAGTCACAACTGGCCTCCCAAATCCGTGGTCCCCACCTGCTCCCTCTCAATAGCCACCCAGCACTTATCATTGTTGGGGTTCATCCATTCCAGTCCAGGATGGACTTGTGCAGCAACATAGTACCATTTCAAGTTAGGAACCCCCATGCCTCCCCACTTACAGTGCTCCTAGAGTACATGCTTGGCAATGCGAGGATGGCGTGACTGCCAAACAAACTTCATGAGGAGGCGCTGCCACTCATCCAGTCTCTTCTGGGGCACATCAACTGGCAATACCTGAAATAAGTAGAGAAAGCGCGGAAGGACCACCATTTTAAACGTACCTATCCTTCCGAATCAGGAAAGAAGCAAGCCAAACCATACCTCCAGGGCCCAGTGAACCTGTCCCAATAAAGGTGCATAGTCAGCCCTTATAAGTGCCCCGGGGTCAGCTGTCAAGTTCACCCCTAAGTACTGAAAGGAGGACTCCACCCAACGAAAAGGGAAGCCCGCGCACAATCGCATATACAGCTCCACAGGCAAATTAATATTTAAAATCTCTGATTTAGTGTAATTAATCCTAAATCCTGAGACCTGGGAGTATGCCTCAAAAATATGCATAGCATTGGGCAAAGACACCAGAGGTTGCGTCAAGGAAGGTAGAAGATCATCAGCAAATAGAGCTTTCTTGTAATTGACACCTCCGACGCATATCCCCTGTACGTCTTCCGAGTTCTGAAAGTGCTGAGATAGGGAGAAAGTGGCACCCCTGTCGCGTTCCATGCCATAAGGGGACAACTCCTGAACAACTCCCATTAACCCATATGCAGGCCCGGGGAGCCCTACATAAGCTTCTTATCCAGTCACAAAATGAGGTCCAAAGCCCATCTTACCCAAAACCCCCCAGAGGAACACCCAATTCATCTGGTCGAAGGCATTTTCCGCATCAATTCCCTAAAGCAGTGCAGGTTGCACCATCTTTCGGGCCACATGGATTAACTGTAGCACCCGGCACACACCATCAGCAGCCTGCCGGCCAACCACAAATCCCACCTGATCGCTATGTACCAGATGAAGAAGAATCATCCCCAGCCGACTCGCCAGTACTTTAGCCAAAATTTTTACATCCACATGTAAAAGAGAAAATGGCCTGTAAGATGATGCCTTCTCTGGGGTTTCCCTGGCTTATGAATTAAGGCAATAATCACCTTCATTTGTGTTCAGGGCAGATCCCCTCCACTCAGGATGGCATTGTACATGTCCGCCAAGATTGGGGCCAGGCATGAAGCGAAGTGTTTGTAGAAGTCCGGCGGGAATCCATCACTTTCGGGGGCCTACCTAGCAGGTAAGGCACCTATAGCTAGCTGCACTTCATACCCTGTAAAAGGGGCATCAAAAAATTCCTGATCTTCCTCACTCAATGACCTCAGCGTCACATCTCCTAAGTAATCCATTACATGCATCTCCTCAACAGCCTCCTCCTGATAGAGCCCTTCCAAGTGGTCCACAAAGACTTCCCGAATTCCAATTGACGTGATGCATACATGACCCCTTCGGTCACGAAGCTCTTGGACTGTGTGGATGGCCCGTTGCATACGCAAATGCAGGGCTAACAGCTTCCCCACTTTATTCCCCTTTTCATAATATATTTGTAGGAGCCTACGCCTCTGGAATTCTAAGTCTCGCTGTGTGATTTCATCAAGCCCCAAATTCATTATATATCACAATCCAGAACCTCACACACCTATGTATATAGTTAAGTAGTTACTGAATTGCTAACCTCTCATACTGTTCATTGTACTGGTTAACTATATCTAAAAGTTCTTGTTCCTTGTACAACAGTGCATCCCTGCATGTTATTCTTGTTACCTGTAAACCGCCTTGAATTGTAAAAAGGTGGCATATAAATAAGTTTAAATAAATAAAATAAATAAATAAATAAGCTTTGCCCTCATGGCCATCCATCTTTTCCACGCCTGACGAGACCCCGTACATGCATGTCGTGCCTGAAATTGCACCACCTTAGCCCTCAAAGCCTGGAGGTCACATCCCGGTGGCACCTATAATATATCACATCTCTGATCAGGCGCCCCCTAGCTGTAGCCTTGCAGGCCACCCATACTGTAGACACAGCTACCTCTGAATCGGCAAGGATCTCAAAGTACTCCTGTTTTGAACTGCTTCCAAGCGCATCAAAAAGCTACTGTGCATAGCTCATTGCTTCATAGAAGTCCTCAAATCCTGGTCTACAAAATCCATCTAACAAGGTGCATGGTTGGACCAAGTGATTGGGCCCATCTCTGCCTTCTGTCGCTGATCAAATAGTAAATAGTCAATTCGGCTATGAACCTGGTGTACTGGGGAGTAAAAGGTATACTCACGTTGGGTAGGGTGGACGTCCCTCCACACATCTCGCAAGTCTAAATCCTTCATAACACCCATCAAAGCCCTACTATTCCCCCCCCCCCCGAATGTAAGGCACCCCATCCAGTGGAGTCCAGCAGTGGGCGCATACACCCGTTGTAATCCCTCCCTACAATCAGCTTGCCTGTGGAAAACACAGCGAGATTGGCCTTAAGGTCTTTAAGAAAATTTACCTGTCCCGCGTTGGGGGTCTACACATTAGCAATAGTATACAGTTCCCACTCACACGTACATTCAGAAACAGCCATCACCTATCACTATCTCTTTGCACTCCCTCTACCACATATTGAAGAGTGTTTTGTAGCAGTATCACCACCCCACATTTTTTCCATCCTTTACTATCCGCTGCCGCCCATACTTCCGCATATGGTCCCCTCCTTTACCAGGCCATACATCCCAGCTGGAGGTGGGTCTTTTGCAGAAGGATCATATCACCCCCCACCCCTCAAATGTTGCAGGGTTCGCTTATGCAGGGAGTTCAATCCCGTGATATTAAAGGAGATGAACATTAAAGGAGATGACTCTCAGCACCATACCTCCTTCTCCTCCCCCCCCCCCCATGAAATAGTCAAACACCATGGCAAAGCACCACCTCGCTGGCATCAGCGCATTCATATAGTATATCGGTCCCTTTAGTCCAGTCAACCTTCCCCCCTACCCTTCCTCCTCCCCCTCCATCTCCCACAAAACACCCACATCCCTCCCCCTCCTCCCTCCTCCCACCCCACATCCCAGTCACCTGCCCACTGGCTAGGCTCGAGGAAGTGGTCCATCTCACCCCACCAGACTGACCAAGGTGACACCCTCCCTCCTTTTGAGTATCACTATTCCCCCCCCCAGATTTTTGCACCAACCTGCAGATTCATTACCCCCTCCCAGCCATTATCCACTTTAACAGTAAACTACCCAAACAAGTAACAAACTAACATTGCAAGTGTTAAGCTCTAAGTCATCCCCCACCATATTCACGCACATATGTGAGGCTATACTGTACTATATGTGCGGGCTATCACCATGCATACAGCCTCATATACCCACATCAAATGCCCACATGGTTACCAACAGTCCCAATAGTACATTACTGCAAGGCTTTCCAGGCCTTCTCTCACTCACTTGCGATTCCCACCAACTTTAATCTATTTAGGTTGGGCTGGCCGTGTGTTATGCGGGCATGGCAGTGTGCCATTGTTCACCAGTATCGCCAATCGCATGCTCACCAAGCTTCCATGACATCTTTTGCACTATTTCTCTTGCCAGCCAGCATAAAATTCATCTGGAAAGGGAAGGACCAAGCATATCTGACCTGTTCCTTGAGCAGTACCTCAATTACTGGCTTCATTTCCCGCCACCACACCAGAGTAAAAGCAGAAAGATCTTGATAAAAAGTAATGTCCTCTCTCTGATACTGCAGATGTTTAAGCTCCTGCTCTTGCCGTAAAATTAACTCAGCATCCTGGTATCAAAGGAAATGTATGACAAAATCCCTTGGTTTGTTGCTCAAGGGTTTGCCCAGTGCCCGGTATGCCCATTCAATGTCCATGTTCTCCGTACATGCTGCCTCATCCTGGCCCGCCATTAAGGCCTTGCAGATGGCATGTACTTGGGCTTCCACATTCTCAGGTTCTGGATCCTCATGCACCCCCCATATACAGACATTATTTCTCCGGCTTCTGTTCTTTAGATCATCCAGTTTATATGTCAATTTATGCCAGTCCACTGTGCATTGCAGTTCCATCAACGTCTCTGTCTGCTCCTCTAATTTAGTCTCTGATTCCTCCATACACCCACCAAGTTCACAAATGTTGGCATGTATGTCAGTGACTTTAGTTGAGATATCATCTTGCATGGCCCTAAACTCTGCTGCCATCTCTTCAAAGCAACGATTGAACTCGTGCTTCGGCAAGACCTGCTCTGGTCCACAGTCCACTGCCCTCTCATTGCTGCTGCTCTCCTCTGCATCTGACCCCGCCGAGGTCATGCTCGCGGAGGAGGCCGCACATGCGTTCATCTAGCCCTGCAGTCTTTCCTGGCTTTCCAATCCTTTATTTTTTTGCCTCCAACCTCCTCAGTGCTGTCCGGTCACGTCTCCAACAATAATTTTTTCCCTGCAGTGTCCCTGCTTGCCATCAGGGGAGGTTTTGTTTGGAATGGGTACAGGAGCTAAGCACCTAAGCCACCATCAGTCAGGCTGGTGTCACTTCCTCCCGCCCAGATGCCTTTAAGCAAAGAGCAGGATTCCAAATTATCCTGTCAACTGCTAAGCAGGTTATAAATACAAACCAAACCATACCTTGAAATGTCTGTATACCAGTGCTAGTAATTCAAAATAATTAGGTTGAAGAGTTAGAATGTAAAGCACTGAATGAAGAGGTAGATATAACAGGCACCTCAGAGACCTGGTAGAAGGAGAATAACCAATGATAAAGTGGAATAGTTTGGTGGAGAGGTCTTGATATGTGTTAAGGAGGGCATTGAGTCAAGCAAAATAAAAGTTCAGCAGGAAAGAAAATGAACTTTGGAATCTTTATGCATAGAAACTCAATATATGGAGGGAAAATAGAATAGTGGTGGAGGTATACTACCATTCACCTGGCCAGAAATAGCAGACAGATGATGAAATGTTAACAGAAATTAGGAAGGCTAACAAATTTTGCAACACAATAATAATGGGTAGGGAGGTAAATGAAATAAATGACTGCCTCATAGAATATCTAGGACAAGAACTAACAAAAGGGGGTGGGGTACTTTAGATCTAGTCCTTAGTAGAATGCAAGATTTGGTGAAACATCATAATGTTGGGGCCATCTGGTAATAATGATCATGACGTAACTAAATTTGACATTATAACTTGAGGGAGAATATTAAGGGGCATATTTACTAAATGTTACCATGTGGTAATGGACATTACCGTGCCTTGAGCGCTGCCATGGCGATAGGAATGAAATGGGCTGTGGCAGCATTTAATGAGCAATAAGCTGTTAATTTTCAAAAGGGAAGCTATAATAAAATCAGAAAAATGCTTAGAAAAAAAACTGAAAAAGAGCAGTAACAAATGTTAAGAATATCAGGCATGGATGTTGTTTAAAAATATTGGAAGCTCAGACCAGATTTATTCCAAGCATTAAATAAGGCAGAAGAAAGGTCAAATGACTGTCAGCATGGCTAAAAAGGGAAGTGAAAAACTATTACAACCAAAAGAGCATAGTTCAAAAAATGGAAAATAGATTGAAATAAGAAAATAGGAAAAGGCATAAGTTCTGGCAGGTTAGATATAAAGCACTGATAAGGAAGGCAAAAAGAAACTCTGAAAAGAAGCTTGCCATAAAACATAAGATATGCCATACTGGTCCAGACCAAGGTCCATCAAGCTCAGAATCCTGTTTTCAACAGTGGCCAATCTAGGTCACAAGTACTTAGCAGTTTCCCCAAAAGACACAGGTTCCACAATGCTCATCTCGAGGTAAGCAATGGATTTCCCTGGCCCTCTTTAATAATGGTTTATGGATCTTTCCTCCAGGAACTTATCCAAACTTTTTAAAACCCAGCTATACTAACAGCTTTTACTACATCCTCCAGTAACGAATTCCAGAGTTTGATTACACATTGAATAAAAAAATATTTTCTCTTATTACTCTTAAATGGATTATATTGTTGCTTCATTGCATGTCCTCTAGTCTTTCTACTTTTTGATGGCGTAAACAATGGATCTACATTTATCCATTCCACTCCATTCATTAATTTATAGATCATTATCATATCCCCCCTCAACCATCTCTTTTCCAAGTTGAAGAACCTCAATCTTTTAAGCATCTTCTCATAAGGGTATCCTTCCATTCCTTTTACCATTTTTGTTGTTCTTCTCTGTACCTTTTCTAATTCTGCTATATATACTTTTTAAGATACGGCGACCAGAATTGCACACAATATTCATGGTGCAGTTGCACCATAGAACGATACAGAGGCATTATAATATCCTTGGTTTTATTCTCCATTCCTTTCTTTATGATTCCTAGCATTCTCTTTGCTTTCTTGGCTCCTGCTGCACACTGGATGGAGGGTTTCAACATATCCACGATGATGCCTAAGGGGCTTGTTTACAAAGCCGCGGTAGTGGTTCGCGATCGCGATCGCAGCCGCGGCCCCATTGAAATCAATGGGGCCGCGGCTCCGATTACGATCGCAAACCGCTACTGCGGCTTTGTAAACAAGCCCCTAAGTCTTTTTCCTGGATGGTGGATCTTAATGTGGAACCTTGCATCGTGTAACCATAGTTCTTTCCTACGTGCATAACACTGCACTTGTCCACATTACATTTCATCTGCCATTTGGACATCCAGTCTTCCAATTTATCAAGGTCCTCTTGCAATTTTTCACAATCCTCTTGCAGTTTAACAACATTGAGTAATTTTGTGTCATCTGCAAATTTGATCACATTACTCGTTATTCCCATTTCCAGGCCATTTATGAATACGTTAAAAAGCAGCGGGCCAAGCACAGATCCCTGGGCTACTCCACTATTCTCCGTTCTCCATTCAGAAAATTGGCTATTTAGCCCTACTCTCTGCTTTCTATCTTTTAACCAGTTCCTGATCCACAATACTACACTGCCTCCAATCCCATGACTTTTTAATTTCTCCAAGAGTATCTCATGAGGGTCCTTGTCAAAGGCTTTCTGGCCCTCATTCTGAAACTTGGGTTGTGGGGCTGCAGCCCTACAATCTGCTTAGAGCCTATTTCCCAACCGTCTCTCCCTGTATGTCCTGAGCTTTAGGACAGAGATATCCGGTGGAGGACGGGAGGGGGCTTCCAGGTTCTGTGGCAATGTGGCATTGAATATCTGGGCTTAGCATTCAGCGGCGATGGCTAGGCATTTTATAAGTGCTAGCCGCTGCCACAGAATGTTCCCCCCCCCCAATACATAGGCTTCTGATTCCTGCATCTTCCCACTTCTCAATATTATTGTGCCTTCTTGACCTTTCACCTTATTTATTTATTTAGCGATATTTATATGCAGCTTTTCACCGGGTTAAGGTGTTGTACATTAAGGTACAGTATATATTTCCCTTGTACCTGAAGAGCTCACAAGAGCTCAAGTTTTCTGTATCTTCTCCTCTCCCAGCGGATTGAAAAGAGTTGGCTGTTAAAAAAACAAGTGGGGAAAACATACAAAGCATGGCTCAAGGAATTCTTTCCAAGCACTCTGGGGGAAGGGGTGGGGTATTCCAGAGGGGTAGCCATGCAACTCTGGAGTGCTGAAAATGACAGAAGCAGGAGGCACCTTAAAGATTAACCAACTGAGGTGTGAGCAGGGCCAGTGCAAGGAGATGAGGCGCCTTAGGTGAGCCTTATTCCTTATACCCCTTGTCATGAAGAAGACCCTTCTGAGCCTATGGAGGTAGGGCAAGATGAGGATTTGCTTTCAGAAACTGACAGGCAGTCTGAGCACATGGCTCAGTGTTTGCAAAGAAGAAGTAAACAAAGAGAGTCACGAGCTGGAGAGACATGCCCCTGCAGTGAGGTATTCCCTAGCTCAGGAGATAATGAGGTTCACCTGTTTCAGGGCAGGGCACAGCTAAGCCCTGAGAGTTACAATGATAAAAAGTGGTCATTAGCTTGGACCAAGCAGAACGAGGTGCAGAGTCAGAACGAGAGGCAGAGCCAGAGGAGGAACTGGAGTCAGAGCCAGAAAGGAAGCCAGCAAAGGAGTACGCTGACTAGAAGAAGTCAAGGAGGAGTGAAAACCAAGGGAGCCATATTCCTGTGTCCAGAAGGAAGCAACCCAGGACAGGGGTTATCTGGTAAAGGCAGGAGAGAGAAGAATTTTCCTGAGAGGCAGGCTTGGCAAAGCTCACACGCTCCGAGGAGAGAGACAGGCTGGTTGGAGAATGTCGGTACGTCTGAGGGGAAAGTTAATAGGCTGAGAGGCAAGCAAACACCAGCTGTGTTTGAGAACCAGTCTAACCCTGCAGAGTGGAGAGTTCCTTCCCTTTCAAAGCCAAAAGGTAGGCTTAATAATTCATACAAGTTTGAACCTAGCTATAAAGCAGTTCCCTATAGTTACCAGAAAGTAGCAAACTGCCTGGACAAAAACTACAGCATATATGGTAGTTTATAACCCTGCTCAGGAGAGTGTTACAGAGAGAAACCACATGAGGTCAGAGAGACCGTTTGTTTCAAGGATCAGGATAGCAGCTTACTGCCACGCCCTGCTAGTCCTGATGCTGAGGAAATGCAGATAGACTCTGACCATAAAGAAATAGTGGATGATCGGATGGACTGTACATTATCTTTGGCTGACCATGTGAATTCCCTATGCTGAACAGTGTCTGAGAGAGACAGTAAAAGCAGCAGAAGAAAAGGGAACATTTTCTTTGCTAATTGAAGCTGTTGTGATTTGTTTTGTATCAAGCACTGCACGTTTAAAGCCTGAAGCTGACAAGGCTAACTTACCTGAGTTCGTGTATAATTTTCCTCAAGTCCATTATATGGCATGTTTTGTCCTGAGTTATTCACTTGCATTTAATCCGCCGGGAAGGGGAAAATAAATTCTTGTCATTGCCTGAAACCACTCGACTGCAACTCATCTGTGCTCAAGGAGTAAAGGGACTTACATTCCCAGAAGGCCTTGCAGAGTTAAAGCAAGCCCACGCTCTCTGAGGCAGGAACACCACAGGCAGACCAAGTCTCAGCGCCCTAGGTGTTGGGCTGGCCACCGTGAGGGTGACACCCTTCCCCCCTCTTTTACTCATTTCCATCACTGCCACCCCTCTCCAGGACATACAGCAGCATCAATGGGCACAAACAACCTGTGGCGCTTACCTTTAAACTTTAGCGCTGCGGGCTGTATTTATTTATTTTATTTATTTATCTGTTTTTTTTTATACCGCTTTATCTGGGAATCAAGGCTGTTTACAAGGAACCTGACAACTGTTTACATAGGAAAAGGAACTACAACAAGCTCTTTCTGGGGCATTTGCCCCATTTTCTTTTGTTTTTTTGTTACAGTATAACTATTGTTATAGTATAACTATATTAAACATATATACATAGCTTGTTGGGGAGGGGAGGGGGAAAGTGTGTCAGGAAAAAGTAAGGAGTTTGATGTGAAGGTTAAGTTACTGATGGGTACTGTGTGAGTGCCATCTACGTGATGCATTGTTCGTTGAATAATAAAGTTTTGAGCTTTTTGTGGAAGATGGTAAGTTTGTGTGTTTCCCTGAGGTTGCTGGGAAGTTTGTTCCATAGATCCGGTGCATAGGTAGAGAATGCCTTGTTACGAAATGTTTTGGCTGATTCGTAGATAAGTTGAGGAGGTTTGTACTGCATTTATGTCTTGATCTGTTGGTTGTTGGCTTTAGGTATGATGAAGATTGGTCATGAAGAGTTTTGACAATGTTCATGGTCAATTTGTATCTGATTCTGCTCTGTAGCAGCATGATGTGGTTGGTATTTCTTGCTCTGGTGAGAGTGCATGCTGCAAAATTTGGCGCCATTTGTAATTGGTGTAGGGCTTGTTTAGGAAGTCCTTGGTATATACTGTTGCAGTGAAGCTATGTTGATGAAGATCCAGTGGAAAATGCTCATCGATGTAGTTTTGCAGTGTTGGAGTATTATGCATTCTAGTATCTTGGAGATGATGGGTCTGTAAGAGGCTGGGTCAGCTTTGTCAGTTGTGGGGTTTTTTTTAGAGTTGGTCATATAGAAGCCATTTTTAGTTCCATTGGAAGTACACCTTGGTTAAGTGAACAGTGTGCTAGGTGGCAGATGATCGGAGATAGTTCCGTTTTGGCCATTTTAATCCAGCTGATGGAGCAGGGATGAAGCAGGGAGGCAGTGCTGTTGATACTGGTGATAATGTGCTCTATGCTGTCTTTGGAGATGGAGTCAAAGGTATTCCATTGGTTCTTGGAAGGGGCATCATCTCGAGGAGTGAAGGGTGTGATGCTAGTTGGCCCCATTCTGCTCTGGAAGAAGTCTGCCAGTACTTGAGGATGGGGTGAGTTATCGGGTTTCTCATGGATAGGCAATGTGGTTAGTAATTTGACAATGCTAAATAGTTCTCTTGGACGGTTTAAGGAGGTAAGTAGTGCTCTTGTATGGCAGTCCTTCTTTGCTTTGTTTACCACATCGTGATATTCTTTTAGCATCTGCATGAAGCTCACCTGAAGCTCAGGTTGTTTGG
Organism: Ichthyophis bannanicus; assembly: GCA_033557465.1. Classification (NCBI taxonomy): domain Eukaryota; kingdom Metazoa; phylum Chordata; class Amphibia; order Gymnophiona; family Ichthyophiidae; genus Ichthyophis; species Ichthyophis bannanicus. Next base: position 732,917,997 of record CM066033.1, on the reverse strand, counting down.
AAGTTCTCCATTTTCTTTCTGTATGGCTCTGCCCCCTCTCCGACACCCAGTGCCGATTTCCTATTTGCCTAATGGTAGCACCAGCCCTGGGCTTGAGCTTTCGATGACAAGGGTCCACTTTTCCAAATGCATTACACGCAGTACAGGAGATGAATAAATCTTGGCATACCAACAGCCCCCAACCTCAAACAGATACTCGCCAACAACCACAAACTACACAACAATGACACCAATTTGGGAGCAGCTCTTGCCAGAAACCCATATGCCAGCTCCATTCTCATATATATCCAGGCAACATTATTAGAGGACCCAACAATTTTGACTACAACATTTGGGGCTCATTCATCTGCTCTTCCTCCAATGTAATATAAGCCATCATCTGCCAGCAATGTCTCTTTGCTATCTACATAGGAAAAACAGGTCAGTCCCTAAGAAAAAGTATAAATAGATGCAAATCCAACATTAGAAATGGCAACATTCAAAACCCAGTAGGAGAATATTTCAACCTTCCAGGACACCTTATCTGAGCTTAAGAATTTCAAAAGTATACAGCATGAGGGAATAAAACCAAGGATATCATAATGCCTCTGTATTGCTCATGGTGCAACAGCCGCTGCATCTAAAAAAAGATCTAGGAGAATTAGAAAAGGTACAGAGAAGGACGATAAAGGAGATGAGAGGACACTGCTATGAGGAAAGGCTCTTCAGCTTGGAGAAGAAACGGCTGAGGGGGATATGATAGAAGTGTTTCAAAGAATGAGTGGAGTAGAATGAGTCAACGTGAATCAGTTGTTTGCTCCTTCAAAGAGCATAAAGACTAGGTGACATGCATAGAAGCTGCAAAGTGGTACATTTAAGATTAATTGGATAAAATATTTTTTTCCCTCGGCGCGTAATTAAGCTCTGGAATTTGTTGCCAGAGGAAGTATTAAAAGCTGTGAGTGTAGCTGAGTTTTAAAAAAAAATATGTGAACCATAAACCATTATTAAAGTGGACTGGGGGAAATCTACTGCTTACCCCTAGGATAAGCAGGATGGAATCTGTTTACCTTTTTGGAACCTGACAGGTCCGTGTGACCAGGATTGGCCACTGTTGGGGAAACAGGAAATTGGACTCGATGAACCATTGGTTGGAAGCAGTATGCAAATCTGATGTTCTTAGGTAGGAAAATGCTTACTACTTCCAGAGTATTTTACAAAAGGCTAAATGAACATGGTGCCTTCTGTCAAAGCCAGGCTGCGGGCAATACACATGTATTTGGAATCATGTACATTCAAAAGAAGAGTGGCATTGCATTGGACTTTGAATGCCAAGTAGTGGCACCTAACGTTTGAAAGGCTGATTTGGCATTCTACTCATGTAAGTGCCATTACTTACATGCATAAGTGCCATTACTTACATGCATAAGTGCCAGATTTTACAAAAATGGATATGCAAGGAGAGTCAGTTCATGAGCCACACTCCAAAGGTTACACATGATTCCAAACAATCCGTTAGTAGACACTTTAAGGTTACCAGATTTTTTGCAGGGAAATCTGCGACACTTGTCTGAAATTAGGAGGGGAAGAGGGGAATATCTTAGTTCCAAGCGGTTTGAGCAACAAGATGTGGAGGAACGGCATCATTTTCCTAGAAACATAGAAAAATGACAACAGAAAAAGACCACATGGCCTATCTAGTCTGTCCTTCCATATCAACAACTACAACAGTCCTCTTCTTTCTTTTAGAGATCCTCTGTGTTTGTCCCATGCTTTTTTGAATTCAGATACTGTCCTCATCTCTACCACCTCCACTGGGAGACTATTCCACGGATCCACTACTCTTTCCATAAAGAAATATTTCTTCATATCACTCCTGAATCTATCCCCTTTCACCCTCATCCCATGTCCCCTCGTAGCAGAACTTGCTTTCAATTGAAAGAGGCTCTCCCCCTGTGCATTTATGCCACGGAGGTATTTAAACGTCTCAATCATATCACCTCTATCCCGCCTTTCCTCTAAGGTGTACATATTAAGATCCTTACGTCTGTCCTCATATGCTTTATAATGAAGACCACTAACCATTTTGGTAGCCACCCTCTGTACTGACTCCATCCTGTTTATATTCTTTTGAAGGTGCGGTCTTCAAAATTGGACACTTTACTCCAAATGAGGTCGCACCAAAGACTTATACAGTGGCACTATCACCTCCTTTTTTCTGCTAGCCATTCCTCTCCGTATGCACCCAAGCATCCTTCTAGCTTTTGCTGTCACCTTTTCTACTTGTTTAGCCATTTAAGAACATCAGACACAACCACACCGAGGTCCCGCTCTTCTTTAGTGGACAGAAGTACTTCACTTCCTATACCATATCGCTCCCTTGGATTGCTGCAGCCCAAATGCACGACCTTGCATTTTGTACCATTAAATTCCAGCTGCCAAATTCTAGACCATTCTCCAAGCTGAGCTAGATCCCTCCTCATGTTATCTATACCTTCCTGGGTGTCTACTCTATTGCAGATTTTGGTATCAGCCGCAATGAGGCAAACCTTACCCGACAGCCCTTCCGCAATATTACTAACAAAGATGTTAAAAAGAATCGGACCAAGGACAGATCCCTGGGGCACACCACTGGTAACTTCCATCTCCTCAGAGTGAGCTCCATTTACTTGTACTCTTTGTCGCCTCCCACCCAACCAATTTCTAACCCAAGCAGTAACTTTAGGGTCCATCCCTAGGGTGCTCAGTTTGTTTATAAGTCGTCTGTGAGGGATGGTATCAAAGGCTTTATTGAAATCTAAATACACCACATCAAGGGCTCTCCCTTGGTCCTTCTCCCTGGCCACCCAGTCAAAGAAATCAATGAGATTTGTCTGACAAGACCTGCCTCTGGTGAATCCATGCTGCCTCGGATCCTGTAATCCGCTGGACTCCAGAAACCTCACTATTTTCTCTTTCTGCAGCGTTTCCAAAAATTTACTCACCACCGAAGTTAAACTAACTGGCCTGTAGTTTTCAACCACATCCTTACTTCCGCTTCTGTGTAAAGGCACCACATGAGCCTCTCTCCAGTCTTTTGGCACCACTCCCGACTCCAACGAGGCATTGAAAAGGTCAGTCAGTGGAGTTGCTAGAATGTCCCCCAAGTTCCCTCAGTATTCTAGGGTGTATCCCATCCGGTCCCATCGCTTTCTCTACTTTAAGTGCAGCTAGTTTCTCACGAACACAGTCTTCTGAAAATTCTTCAAGATGCCCCTCGCTTCTATTCCTGTTTGTGGGTGTTTTCTGAGGTCCTGCTCCTGGTTCTTCAACTGTGAACACAGAACAAAAATATTTGTTAAGCAATTCCACTTTATCCTCATCGGCTTCTGCATATTCCTCCCCTTCACCCTTGAGTCTGACAATACCACTTTTGCCCTTCTTCTTCTCACTAACTTATCTGAAAAATTTCTTATCCCCCCATTTTATTGCATTGGCTCCTGCCCCCCCTCCCATCCATCCCATGACAACAACAATATCACTTCCAAGCAGACAAATCAACAGAGAAATCGAAGAGGTGATTCATTTCCCCTGTACTGTGCAAAATATAATGGATATAAATTCTTAAAAATGATATATTCAAATTAGAAAAATATTTGATTTTCAATTTAGTATCACCTCACTCCCCATTGCTGGAGGCTGTCAAAGAGATGGGAGCCAGGGACACAACTCTAAAATTTAGGACAATCCCTGAAAATCAGGGACATCTGGTAACCTTAAGATACTCACATGTGTAAATGCCGACAGGTAAATTTTTTAAGGTATGCATTTATTGCTATAGAAAAATAGGAAATGCGTACATACTTTAAAGACCTGCCCAAAACATGCCCCCCGCCACCCTCCTTTCAAAACCGTGAGTGTTTCAGATATCCACAGATAAGGAACAACTTTTCTACAGTTGCCACTAGGGTGACTTTGGCCATTTTACATGTGTAAACTCACTATGTAGATGTGAAAATGCCACATAACCTTTTTAAAATGACTTCCATAGATTGCAATTTCAACTCTGCGTTTATTATCTACCTGCAAAAAAACCCCAAACAAACAAACAGATGCAAATCTCCTTTCCCTTTTGAAAACTGGTGCAAAATTCATGGGCTACGAGCTGGTGTGGCCTTTGTTTCCAATGCAAAGTTTGAATATTTCCCATCTCCTGTAAGAGACAGCCCTTTCTCCCTGAAGCTGATAACTGAATCAAGACACACAGACAAGCTACACAAGAGAAGTTTTGTTTATTATAGAGATGGTTAAAATCGGGAAGGCCATGATCAGGCAGAAACAGGGTTTACATTTTAAAAATATTCTTAAAAAGGTGATTTTTTTTTTTAGGTGGGATTTGCGTATGTTAAGAGAGGGAGTATGGTACACACGTTCAGGAAGGCTCTTCCAGGCATTTGGTGCAGCGAGGTAGAAAGCAGAGTTGGGAGTTTGCAATGCAGGAGAGGGGCGCAGATAAGAGCATCAGGTCTGATGAAGGAAGTTTGGAAGGATGGCTGTAGAGGGAGAGATAAAGAGGAGATAGAGTTTAAATGAGTACAAGAAATCCGAACTTTATGTAGAAGCAGATGGAAAGCCAATGTAGCAACTTGAAGAGTTAGAGGTTTATACCTTGGAATATTTTTCAATTGTGGTCACTCAGACATTGGTATTGATTAGTAGTGGGGAGGGCCTCAATTTTCTCCATTCACCCTCATCTGTTAATCACCATACTTTTGCTCGCATACACACACATCTTATTTTCTTTCTCCCCCTGCTCTCCGTTCAGGGTGACCCCAGCTTTTTCCAACCTCCAATCTTCTGTTACTATAGATGATTTTAATGATAGCTTAAAAATTACTAATAGTAGCTCTGCAATTTCATTTTTAAGTTCTTTCATCACTGTGGAATGTATACCATCCAATTTAGGTGATTTTCTATTCTTTAATTTGTCAAATTGCCCTATTATATTTTCTAGGTTCACTGAGATTTATTTCAATTTCTCTGAATCATCACCTTTAAATATCTTTTCTAATATGAGTATTTCTCCTACATCTTCTTCAATAAAGACCAAAGCAAAGAATTAATTTTGTCTCTCCACTATGTCCTTGTCCTCCCTTTAGCGCCCCCCTTTATCCCTCTGTTATCTAATGGCCCAGCTGACTCCCTCACAGAATTCTTACTTCAAATGTACTTCAAAAAGGTTTTATCATGCCCTTCTGTTTCCATGGCAAACTTCTTTTCAAATTCTCTCTTTTCCTGCTTATCAATACTTTGCATCTAGCTCACTAGTGCTTATACCGTTTCCTGTTTTCTTCATTCAGATCTTTTTTTTAATATTTTGAAAGATGTTCTTTTGGCTATAACAGCCTCTCTCATCTCACCCTTTAATCATGCTGGAATTTGTTTGTACCTATGTTGCCTTTATAAAATAGGCACGTTTATGGGCCTTGAACATAGGTATCCTGTTATAGAATTACCCCTGAATGTAATATTAATGGCCATAGTCTTTTTCTGCCAACATGTTTCTATGTTTCTCTCTCTCTAAAGGAAAAAAGGGGACTCTTGTAGTGGGTGAGATGGAAGGGCAAACTAGATAGGCCACGTGGTCTTTTTCTGCTGTCACGTTTCTATTTTATAATTAGTTATAATTTTTTAGGTGTGTTTCACTTAGACATAGAAGCTATTGTTGACGGTTCAGATGTTAAGGAATTGTCCGTCCATATGCTAGCCCAGGTGAAATGCAATAGTTCACACTCCCCCCAATGCGATCCATTCATTGAGCCACTATGAAGGAAGTTTGAGCTGATCTAGCTGTTTGAAGTCTTGTGAAACTTGAAACCATGAGATCAGCCCATATTTCCTCCACCACTTGGCTCAAGCATGCACACAGTTGATTGCAGTGGGGGAAGTTTGAACCAATGTGTTTTTCAGGAGCTGCAGCCAGGGACTAGATTTGGTGAGTGAATGAGCGACTGGATGAAGGGGGGCATGAGAGAGAGAGAAAGAGAGAGACTTTGGGTGAAGCCTGGGGAATTCATGAGAAATAAAGATTGGAGAAAAGCTGGGGAGGGGGAGGGTTATGATGGGGGATCATGAGAGAGAGAGACAACACACACGCACAAAAGTATCCAGCCCCCAACAGTCCCCATGACGCACACACACATGCAGTCCCTGACAGTCCCCATCACATACATAGGCATGCACGCATGCCACCTCACACTCTCCATCACAAACACACATGCATAAAGCTCCCAAGACTACCCATGACACACAGACACATGCATGCAGCCCTGACACTCTCTATGATACATACATGCAGGCATGCATGCAGTTCCCAATACACACATACATGCGGGGAATGTCTTCAGGCCCCCTGCCCCATCCGTGCCCTGGGCCTCCGATCCTGGATATACGGTGAATTTATTCCACTTCAGAGGTGGAATAACTTCCCCGTACAAGTTGCCGGCCCTGGATCTACAGGGCTGACATTAGAATTGGCTCTGTAGTCCAGGGCCAGCAACCGCCCACTGCCTGCCCAGACTCCACCCCTCAGATGACCCTTCCCGCCCCCGTCTAACTTTCCCTCACAACCTGCGGGGAGGTTAGACGCAGTGAGGGTAGGCATGAATAGCCCCCATAGGGAACAACAGATACTGCTCAAAAAGAAATGTGGTTTCTACCTTCCAACATTCTTTCCAATGGTGACTTATGTAGAACGTTATCTCTTTCAGGAGCCTATTTTCTAAAGCGTGCTAAACATTTAGGGGACCATTTTATAAAATGCCACCTAGATTTATTCACAAACAACATGCGTAAATCTGTTTACTTTAGTCATATATGCGCATATATGGACATTGGTCAGTGTATTTGATGCAGTTGCTATTCTGAAAGTACACAGGGGCAGAGTTTGGGCATAGTGTGGGAGGCGTGTACAAATACGCACATAAAATATAAAATGCTATAATTTATGCACATTTTTTACCAATTTAGGCATGGGCACTTACGCGCGTCCTAGAGTTGGTGTTTGACATCTTATGCTAATGTGCATTTTTTGCCATTGATACTAGTATTTTAGAAAATGAAGTACACATATATTTGACTTTATAAAACAGGTGTGGAATACATGCATAAAGAAATGTAGAAATCTAGGTGTGCCACTAAAGTACCCTCCACATATGTGAATTTGCATGCATTAACCGTGCGAGCCTTGCTAACAGCATGGCAGTTTGACAATGCACGATAATTCCCCTCTTAACTTCCTACCACAGAATAAGGTGGGAAATGGCTGGGTAATGGACCAGTAATAGACAGAGACTGCACCTTACAGTTAATGTGGTGATTGCATGTTAACTGTTAATATGGCAGATACCACAGAGCACTTAACACTACCTCAGTAGAGGGAGCCGTAGCGTTAGTGTGTGCTAAGTGTATTATCTTTGCTTTAACTGTAAGGGAAAATGCTGAGAGCACCCCCAGCAGTTAACACAGATTTTTTGCAGTTACAGCATGATAATTTTGGCAATTAACACGCAGTAGCTGCGAAACCTTACCACATTTGAATAAATCTGACTCTAAATGTGATATCCTCTTGACCCCATGTAACTACTCTAGAAAGGGTAAATGTAGACTGGTTGTTTACGCCATCGAAAAGTAGAAAGACTAGGGGACACCCAATGAAGCTACAGTGTAACCCATTTAAGACTAATAAGCAATGTTCCCTCTAATTTTCTGTAGGCTGTGTGCGCATAAAATATCAGCTGTACAGCTTTTGAAGGAAGGTTAAATTTTTGTGCGCCACATAACGACACTTGGCGTTATATACTTTAAAATTTGACTACACCTCAGAATACAGTATGTACATCACATTGATTTTAATCAAATTAAGGGGTATGTTTACTAAAGTTTCTTAACGTGCGCGCCGCGTTAGTCTGCAGGATGCCATATAAGGAGTGGGCGGTCCGGTCAAAAATAGCAAAACGGGATTAGCGAGCGCGCTCTTGTGCGCCGTGCACATTAGCGCATGAGTAACGTGCGCAGGAAGCATAAGCAGGCGCGCTGATGTGCAAACAGAGGAACAAGGCTGCAGTACAATGGTGAAGACACTGACAGATGGTACAGAGGTCGTGGGTTTAATTCCCCACTGCGCCCAATGAATAAGGCTGGCTGAGGCACTACCATTTATGTGTAATATTGCATTATGAGGCTTTTTAATTTTATTTTAATTACTGCTGCTAGCAAATGCACTCTCTCAAAGCGCTGTAACATAAGGTGCTGCATAAGGCACCCCAGAGGGCACATTTTAAAGTGCACTGTCCGCCACGGCACCCTACAACGTTGCTTAAAGGGTGGCCTATAGGGCGCCATATAGGGTGCCCTATGAGGCACAGCAAGGTCATAGTACTGTTTTTGATGGCAGCACTGTGCATTTAAACGCATAAAAATATTAAGTAGGTGCGCTGACATGCAAGGAGGAACAGCAGTGTAGCACAATGGTTAAGGCACTGATTGATGATACAGGGGTCATGAGTTCGATCCCCAGTATGTCTAATACATAAGGCTGGCTGAGGCATCAGCTTTGATATGTAAGCATTGTTTCCTGAGGCACTTTATTTGTATTTTATTAATTGCTGCCATCAAACACACCCTCATGTGCCGTAACCTAAGGTGCCGCATAAGGCACCCTATAAGGCACTCCATAGGGCACATTATAAAGTGCACTATCCGCCACAGCACCCTATAATGTCCCCTATAGGGCACCCTATCAGTCGCTCCATAGGATACTGTATAGTGCACCTTATATGGAAGGTAACCATAAGGTGCCCTATAGGGCGCCCTATAAAGCGCCCTCTGAGGCACCTTATGGGTACAGTACGCTGAGGGTGTTTTTGCTGGCAGCTCTACTGTACATTAAAAATAGATAACGCTTTGGACAGCCCTATCAAATAACCCCACTGTGGGTTTAAACCCATGACCTCTGACTCCACTGGCAGTGAAGTAACCAGCGGGCTACAGCTGCTAGCAAAACCCTGGCTGGCTGCAGAAGGACTGCAAGTCACCACACAAACAGTCTGCTGTGGTCACCAGGATAGGGTTAACCCACCCATACCCATGATGCACTGCACATGCAAATCAGCAGTCTACAGATGATCACAAGATGGGATATGCACCCCCACAGCACCTCTGCCTGGTAGGGGGAACTGACCGTGTGTGGTACTGGCACAGAGTAGCTACACACCGTCACATTGTGCAGGTACTGCACTCACCCTGAGGGTGAGGTTGGGCGAACAGCACCAGGTCCACAGCAGAGATAGGCCATGCTGCAGGTCCCCAGCAGTACTAATGTATGAGATAGGTAGTTTCTGCAGACACACCTTGGATATATCTGTAATGGTGGCAGTAGAGGGGACCATCAACCCCAGTCCTGCTGGGGAACAGACACCCTACAGGGTAGTCAATGCAGCTCTGTACACATCCATAACGCAATAGCAGACAGACATTAGGCCTGGATATGCTAAGCTGCACCCCACCACTATCTGATATTCTCCTGCAGCAAGCCTTCAGCCGCTGCATGGCGCTCCATCAAGACAGATACCAGCTGCAGACAGTCTGCTAGCTAGCTTGTCCATAGTGCATGTTCCTGGTGGAAATGCGTGCACCCAAAACTGGGATGTCAGCATACACAACAAGCAGATAAGTCAGTGACTGGGCCCCAAAAGGAAACCCATAAATATCACATGAGAAAAATACTATATAGCACTATGGTGGTGCCTAGCCATGCTGTGGTCACTGCACAGTCAGGGTGAGAGTGATCTCCCAGCAGGACATGCTGTGGCCACCCTGTCTGTGCAGGTGGTGGCTGGGCACTACAATGTCCCAGCCAGTGCCCTATGCCCTGTGCAGATGCATCCTGGCCAGGTCACCCTGTCCGGACTATACCCATGGTACCTTGCTCCTCGTTATGCACATTGGCAGGCCAATACTGGCAACAGTGCTGGCAGTGTGGGCTGTGGAGGGTGTTTGCAGCCACCACACACTGGATAGACAGACACACACTCCCACACCTATGCCAGCATTGTGCTGCTATAGAGGAGTTTAGCAGCCCTGGCCACCACACCAGTCCTGGGCACAGTGCAGGCATGGATATGGTACGCAATACTGTTGGGGGTCACTCCCAAGGGTGGTAAACACTGTCAGAGACCAGACCTGCAGCACACTCCACAGACATCAGAAAGGTTGCTATGATGGAGCTCAATCAGCAAACTGTGCTTAACGTAGGAATTGCTATCTGCCAGTAATCATAGCAAACGTTTGATAGCTGTGTACCGTATTCCCAGGTGTAGGGTGGCATTGCTAAGGTATGCAAGTGCTAGTATTGGGAGATGCATGCAGGGCCCAATGTCCTGCCTCTCCAGGAGGCATTGGCTAATGGAGCCTGTGGGTGTGGGTGTGGGTGTGTCTGCCCCTGTTGGCTGCTGCTTTACGGCAGAGGTTCCCAACTCCAGTCCTGGTGTGCCAAACACTGTTCGGGTTTTCATGCTGTCCCTCATGAATATGCATGAGATAAATCTGCATACCATGGGGGTGGTGCATAGATATGCAGCACAGGCATCTTTATTAGAGGCAGCATGGAACCTGAATGGTGTTTGGCCCTCCAGGACTGCATTTGGGAGACTCTGCTCTAGGTAATGCGCCTGTTTATGGTGTCTTTGCTCTGTAGGGTAAAATATAGGCGTTTGAACCATGCGTATGTTCTCTGCAATAAAGGTTTGTCCATACTATCACGGTTTAGTAGCGGGTAAAATATGGGGACTGGATTGGCAGTAGCCTCAGCTGGGACTTGAACTTGTGACCTTCTGCTCCTGAACACACTGGCTGTGTTCATCACACCACACTATGCTCACAGACACAGTGTAGTCCCTGGAGATACCATGGTTGTTTGTCAGACAGAGCCTGTCTGTTGCAGTGCATGGCATCCACCTACACAGGGCTAGGCCATGGTCGACTCTGGGCAGCTGCCACTGCCCCCCTCCACCACCAGTACCCCTCTGCCACCATGCTGACATGCCCTTCTGCTGGTGGTGCTGATGGTGTGCAGTCGCAAGCCATCCAGTATGCAGGTAGGCGGCTGCCTATGGTGCATGTTCTGGGGTAGGGGTGCCTGCATAGGCGTCCACGCTTCCCCCCAACACCGCCTGCCAATGTTCTGTGCCCTTGGGGGTACCTGCTGGGTACTATCCCCTGTGACACTGTGATAAACACTCTCTTGCCCATGTTGGGCCCTCATCAGTTGCTGTCTGGCTGCTGTTCAGTTTCAGCATTCCTAAGTGCCATCTAGGCATCTGCCTAGTCCACACTGTGCCCCAGCTGCACCACAGCATATGCCGCCTGCAGCCCTCTGTATCCACTTTCCCAGCATCTGTCCAGTTGCCCATTCCGACATGCCCGCCCTGCTGTTGTGGAACATGTGCATGCCATAGGTAACCTGTCCAATGGAGAGGGAAACCCTGTTCAGTGCTATTTCACTGTGGGATCATTCACCTTGTATGGGGACGGAGCGTAGACCCTTCCAAAATTCATATTTATTTTTTGGGGCTTTCTTGGGAGTGTTTTTTGATGTTTCCCATTACTATCACTATTGCACTATTGCCTTGATTATGATTTTTTTTTAATTTTGTTGGGGTCCTTTTCAATGTTTATTTGTACTTTTGTTCTGTGCACATTTATCACACTTATCACTTTTGTGTAGGTTTCCCTGGTTTTCCTGTACATTGCTAACAGAAATGGTTTCTCTTCCCTTTAAATAGGCTCTAACGCAAGGTTTTCACTCGCGTTATTTTTGGCCTCGAATTTCACCTTGTTAGTGTGCAGGGAGCCTCTCCCCTCCCACTCTCCACCCATTGACCCCTTCTCTCCGCCCCTGGGGAGCCTTCCTCCGCCCTCCGGGAGCCTTTCCCCGCCTTCAGCGCTCGTGTGCGCCGCTGCGCGCATGAGTGTGCACTAAAGCGCATTTTTGCCCCGTAAAGCATCATTAGCGTGCCCTAAGGTACCTTAGCATGCGCTAAGGTACCTTAGCGCGCACGTTAAGAAAGTTTAGTAAACATATCCCTAAATGAAAATAGATGATTACTAAATGAAGCGGAAAATTTCTAGTAATTACAATCACAACTTTTAAATTTTAAGACATCTGTGTTGTTTTCTATCAGAATCAGAACCGTAATTTTTGTGCGCTCTGTTGTAAAGTATGTGCACTCGCTCGGCGAGGTGTGTGCGCGCACACATGCACACAGCTTAAAGGGAAATAAGAGAAAATATATTTTTCACTCAATGCATAATCAAACTCTGGAATTTGTTACTGGAGGATGTAGTATAAGCTCTTAGTGTAGCTGGGTTTAAAAAAGGTTTGGACAAGTTCCTAGAGGAAAGGTCCATAAACCGTTATTAAAGAGGACCTGGGAAATCTACTGCTTGCCCCAGTACAAGTATTGTGGAACGTGTGTGTCTTTTTGGGAACCTGCTAGGTACTTGTGACCTGGATTGGCCACTGTTGGAAACAGACCTTGGTCTGACCTAGTATGGCATGTCTTATGTTCTTATGCTCTTATCCCATCCTCCTATCAGAGTATTAAAACCGAGTATCCTAGAAAATACTTCCCAACATGAAGCTTACTGACTGGTCCTGTTTTAAGGCGAGTTCAGCTTTTATGGACCTTTGTCTATAGGTAGGTCTGAGCATCATCAGCTGCTCCAACCTTGTCCTTCCCATTTCCCAAGGCAGAAATCTCAAACCCAGAGAATATATAGCCCTTTCTGGGCATGACTTATGTCCCACTAATACAAAGGGCCAACTGGAATGTACTGTTACCATCTTTGCTTGCGGTCTGGATTTGATCATCTCAGAGGCAAGGAATGCCTTTGACCTCAGTAAGGGAAAGGGGCCTTGCACAGGGGTGTAACTCTAGTATTTTTTAGCAGGATGTGCTATGAACAGCTGTAGCTCGAAACATAATTTCAAAAGCTGAAAATTATTTTGCTTTAAATTCACTCACTGGCCCTGCAGAATGGTGTTTGGTTAGCAATGGAAAATGAAAGAAAATAAATGAGCTTCTCCAGAAAAGTCAAAGAAACCTAAAGGCTTGCTCTCAGGGACCATGCAGGTGTGGAGTCACAGCCATCGTTCACATACTGATGTGACCCTCCGGTGTCCTAAAATCAGTGCACTGGAATGCAGAGCTCCAGGAGTCGGGGTATCATCTGGCCACAGGAAGTCATTGTCCCTTGAGAGCATACTAGGTGCAAGTGCAAATAAAAAGTGACCTTTAATTAGTATGCCATGCAGATGTGACCGTTCATTCAAAGTTCCACTATCCATTTTGGCCCCAGAGAAAAAGCTGGATCCTTGCCAGGCTGTGATGCCTTCTGTTAAGCCAGCATAAGATGCTGTTTATGTATAGGAGCTTTTCAGACCATCCTCGCCCCTGCTTTGGATGCCACTTGTAAAACATAGGATAGCCTCACATACACAGCACAAAGACCACATTTTTACAAAGTGACCTTTTCTCGCCCCTTCAGGTTGCATTGCCTTGAAGTCTGGTGTTTCCACTCAGCTCAGTGGAAACAGCCATGATCCCCTCTTCGTGGTACTAGCTTAGAATCAGGGCTAGTGCAATACAGTAAGCATGGCTCTACCACTATTGTGGACATTGGGGGAGGGGGAGAGGGAGGGGGTGCCAATTTATAGGTTGCAGGGGGGTACTGAAAAGCCTAATTCCATCCCTGGTTAGAATCAATAGCAAAGATAAAAGACGTAAATGTAGACTAGAAGCTCTGCAGTTCATATTCTAGTATCAGATGTTCCATATAAGCATTTGAGACCATAGAAGGTGCCTGGTCTAGGCCTAGGTCACATCTGAAAGAGGAACCTCCTGTAATCTGGAATAATCACGCACACTTATATCATTATTATACAGTTTTCATTGGGATCTAGCAAAAGATATCACAACCAGTTTTCTCCAGGACATACCTAGCTACTAAAATCATGCTCCTAATCTATGACAGTGTGGGTCTAGCTTGGAGTGGCATATGAGAGAGAGTTTAAACAGCTTCCTTTTCATATAAACACTTCATTACAAATTACATTGACCATTACCAGTTGGAAAATAAAAGATAAATTATAGGGACATGGGCTAAAACCAGATGTTGCGCAAGGAACTGTGACTCGTTCCAGGTTCCAGTAATTATTCAGGATGAAATAGAATGGACACTCTGTTAGTTTTATGGTGTGTTAAGATGCCATGCGCTCGTCATTCCATCACACCAAAGGGGGTAAATGCAATCCCTTTCTCCAGGAGAGTTTCCTTTATTATTTTTTACAGTGTAAATCTTACCTTCCAATGTATATGTGATCTCCTGATTCTTTTAAAGTTATTAATAACAAAAAGATAGAGATGCCTTAGGTCCATTTGTAGTTAAAGTGGAAAACGACTTACTGGTCTTTTTGTTTTGTTACATTATTTATAGTGGAAGGGTTGTGGAGCAAGATAACCTAACAAGGGAACTAGACACAAACATTAAATATGAAGGGCATGATACTCAAAAGCACTTATTCAATTAACAGAAACTGCAAACTGGAGAAGCAGCAGCCAGAAAGCTATCCAGATAGTGTCAGGGCCGTCTATGGGCAGAGTTAACACTTAGGGGTATGTTTACTAAACTGCGCTAATGTGCACGGTGCACATTAGCGTGCGCTAAGGTACTAAAGTGCACGCTCATGTGCGCGGCGCGCTAATGTGCGATAAAGGCGTGGAAAGGCTCCCCGGAGGGCGGAGGAAGGCTCCCCAGGGGCGGAGAGAAGGGGTCAATGGGTGGAGAGTGGGAGGGGAGAGGCTCCCCGCACACTAGCGGGGTTGAAATTCAAGGCAAAAAATACCGCGAGTGAAAACCTCGTGGTAGAGCCGATTTAAAGGGAAGAGAAACCATTTATGTCAGCAATGTACAGCAAAACCAGGGAAACCTACAAAACAGTGATAAGTGTGATACATGTGCACGGAACAAAAGTGCAAATAAACATTGAAAATGACCCCAACAAAATAAAATAAAATTATAATCAAGCTGGGCAATAGTAATAGTAATGGTAAACATCAAAAAACACTCCCAAGAAAGCCGCAAAAAATAAATATGAATTTTAGAAGGGTCTACGCTCCGTCCCCATACAAGGTGAATGATCCCACAGTGAAATAGCACTGATCAGGGTTTCCCTCTCCATTGGACAGGTTACCTATGGCATGCACATGTTCCACAACAGCAGGGCGGGCAGGTCGGAATGGGCAACTGGACAGATGCTGGGAAAGGGGATGCAGAGGGCTGCAGGCGGCACATGCTGTGGTGCAGCTGCGGCACAGTGCGGACTAGGCAGATGCCTAGATGGCACTTAGGAATGCTGAAACTGAACAGCAGCCAGACAGCAACTGATGAGGGCCCAACATGGGCATGAGAGTATTTATCACAGTGTCACAGGGGATAGTACCCAGCAGGTACCCCCAAGGGCACAGAACATTGGCAGGCGGTGATTGGGGGACGTGCGGACAGATATGCAGGCATCCCTACCCCAGAACCCGCACCATAGGCAGCCGCCTACCCGCACACAGGATGGCCTGAGACTGCGTACCACCAGCACCACCAGCAGAAGGGCATGGCAGCATGGTGGCACAGGGGTACTGGAGGTGGAGGGGGGCAGTGGCAGCTGCCCAGAGCAGACCATGGCCTAGCCCTGTGCAGGTGGGTGCAATGCACTGCAACGGACAGGCCCTGCCGGACAAACAGTCATGGTATCATCAGGGAATGCACTGTCTCTGTAGCAACACAGTGGTGCAGTGCACACAACCAGCGTGTTTGGAGACAGAAGGTCACAGGTTCAAGTCCCAGCTGGGGCTCCTGCCAATCCAGACCCCATATTTTACCCACAACTAAATCGTGATAGTAAAGACGAACCTTTATTGCAGAGAACATAAGCATGGCTCAAACACCTCTATTTTACCCTACAGAGCACAGACACCAGAAACATGCACATTACCTAGAGCAGATTCCCCCAAATGCAGTCCTGGAGGGCCACAAATCCTTCAGGGTTTATGCTGTCTCCAATCTAAGGATGGAGCGGTACTGGTGGTGGAGGTGGCAGCAGCTGGTGGCCACAGCAGACCATGGCCTAGCCCTGTCCAGGTGGGTGCCGTGCACTGCAACAAACAGGCCCTGTCGGATGTACAGTCATGGACTCCCCAGGGAATGCAGTATATCTGTGGCAACACGGTGGTGTAGTGCACACAGACAGTGTGTGCAAGAACAGAAAGTCACAGGTTCAAAGCCCAGCTGGGGCTACTGCCAATCCATTCCACATATTTTTCCCAAAACTAAACCGTGATAGTAAGGACAAACCTTTATTGCAAAGGACATATGCATGGTTAATAAGCCTATATTTTACCCCACCGAGCACAGACACCATAAACAGGCGCATTACCTAGAGCAGAGTCTCCCAAATGCAGTCCTGGAGGGCCAAACACCATTCAGGTTCCATGCTGCCTCTAATAAAGATGCCTGTGCTGCATATCTATGCACCACCCCCATGGTATGCAGATGTATCTCATGCATATTCATGAGGGACAGCATGAAAACCCGAACAGTGTTTGGCACACCAGGACTGGAGTTGGGAACCTCTGCCGTAAAGCAGCAGCCAACAGGGGCAGACACACCCACACCCACAGGCCCCATTAGCCAATGCCTCCTGGAGAGGCAGGACATTGGGCCCTGCATGCATCTCCCAATACTAGCACTTGCATACCTTAGCAATGCCACCCTACACCTGGGTATACGGTACACAGCTATCAAACGTTTGCTATGATTACTTGCAGATAGCAATTCCTACGTTAAGCACAGTTTGCTGATTGAGCTCCATCATCACAATCTTTCTGATGTCTGTGGTGTGTGCTTCAGGTCTGGTCTCTGACAGTGTTTACCACCCTGGGGAGTGACCCCCAACAGTATTGCATACCATATCCATGCCTGTACTGTGCCCAGGACTGGTGTGGTGGCCAGGGCTGCTAAACTCCTCTATAGTAGCACAATGCTGGCATAGGTGTGGGAGTGAGTGTCTGTCTATCCAGAGTGTGGTGGCTGCAAACACCCTCCACAGCCCACACTGCCAGCACTGTTGCCAGTATTGGCCTGCCAATGTGCATAATGAGGAGCAAGGTACCATGGGTATAGCCCGGACAGGTTGGCCTGGCCAGGATGCATCTGCACAGGGCATAGGGCAATGGCTGGGACATTGTAGTGCCCGGCCACCACCTACACAGACAGGGTGGCCACATCATGTCCTGCTGGGAGATCACTCTCACCCTGACTGTGCAGTGACCACAGCATGGCTAGGCACCCCCATAATGCTATATAGTATTTCTCTCATGTGATATTTATGGGTTTCCTTTTGGGGCCCAGTCACTGACTTATCTGCTTGTTGTGTATGTTGACATCCCAGTTCTGGGTGCATGCATTTCCACCAGGATCATGCACTATGGACTAGCTAGCAGACTGTTTGCAGCTGGTATGTGTCTTGATGGAGTGCCTTGCAGGGTGCAGCGGCTGAGGGCTTGCTGCAGGAGAATATCAGATAGTGGTGGGGTGCAGCTTAGCATATCCAGGCTTAATGTCTGTCTGCTATTGTGTTATGGATGTGTACAGAGCTGCATTGACTGCCCTGTAGGTGTCTCTTCCCCAGCAGGACCGGGGTTGATGGTCCCCTCTACTGCCACCATTGCAGGGAGGTAGAATGTGGATCTGTTGATGGGAGACCCTGTTTACCACCCTCAGTCCTGGAGGAGGGTGGTGGTGGTGGTGGTGGTGGTGGTGGTACATAATCCTCCTAGGGGTCCACAGGGGCTACACCTGACTGAGACATACAGATATATCCAAGGTGTGTCTGCAGAAACTACCTATCTCACACATTGGCACTGCTGGGGACCTGCAGCATGGCCTATTTCTGCCATGGAAGGTGCTGTGGACCTGGTGCTGGGCGCCCCTCCGCACACTCAGGGTGAGCACAGTACCCGCACAATGTGACAGTGTGTAGCTACTCTTTGCCAGTAACACACATGGTCAGTTCCCCCTACCAGGCCGAGGTGCTGTGGGGGTGCATACCCCATCTTTTGTTCATCTGTAGACAGCTGATTTGCATGTGCAGTGCATCATGGGTACGGGTGGGCTAACCCTATCCTGGTGACCACAGCAGACTGTCTGTGTGGTGACGTGCAGTCCCTCTGCAGCCAGCCAGGGGCTTGCTAGTAGCTATGGAGCTGTAGCCCACTGGTTACTTCACTGTTTGTGGAGCCAGAGGTCATGGGTTCTAAACCCACAGAGGGGTTGTTTGATAGGGCTGCCCAAAGCATTATCTCTTTTTAATGTACATTATTGCTGCCAGAAAAAACACCCTCAGCGTACTGTACCCATAAGGTGCCTCAGAGGGCACCTTATGGTTACCGTCCATATAAGGTGCACTATAGGTTATCCTGTGGAGCGACTTATAGGGTGCCCTATAGGGGACATTATAGGGTGCCGTGGCGGACAGTGCACTTTATAATGTGCCCTCTGGGGTACCTTATGAGGCGCCTTATGCGGCACCTTATTTTACAATACTTTAAGGGTGTGTTTGCTGGCAGCACTAATTAAAATAAAAATAAAATGCCTCCTAAAGCAATATTACCTATAACAGGTAATGCCTCAGCCAGCCTTCTTCATTAGGCACAGTGGGGGATTGAACCAATGACTCCTGCATTATTGGTCAGTTTCTTTACCATTGTGCTACACTGCTGCTCCTCTTGGCATATCAGCGCACCTACTTAAGATTTTCATTCGTTACACTGCACAGTGCTACCATCAAAAACAGTGCTGTGACCTTGCGGTGCCTCATACGGCACCCTATAAAGCGCCCTATAAGCAACATTCTAGGGTGCCTTGGCAGACAGTGCACTTTAAAATGTGCCCTCTGGGGTACCTTATGGAGCACCTTATGTTACAGTGCTTTCAGAGTGCGTTTGCTTGTAGCAGTAATTAAAATAAAATTAATATGCCTCAGACTGCAATACTACCTATAACAAGTAATTCCTCAACCAACCTTCTTCATTGGGCATAGTGGGGGATTGAACCCATGATCCCTGCATCATTTGTCAGTGTCTTAACCATTGTACTGTGGCTCTGTTTGTGTGCTTGTACATCAGCTCGCCACTTATGCTTCCTGCGCAAGTTTCTCATGCGCTAATGTGCGCGGTGCACATGAGCGCACAGCGCACATTAGCGCATGATTAATCCCGGTTTGCTTTTTTCAGACTGAAACGCCCACTCCTTATATGGCATCCCGCACACTAGCGCGGCGCGCATCTAACAGGGTTTTAGTAAACATACCCCTTAATCCAGACAGCGGCAACATTCAACCACAATACAGATAAGTTATTCAACTAGATTTACAACATCTGAAAGGCTGTCCTAAATTTATCTGGTTAGTTTATCTGGAGGTCATAGCTATCTGGATAGATGCTGTGACCACCTAGCAGTACCATATGATTATCACTAGAGGGTCATGGTCACCGTTTTATTAATTCTAAAAATAAATTTGGCCAATTCCATATATAAATTGTATGGTAACATTAATTGAAGATATACTAAAATGTACCAACAGAACAACTGACTACGTAAAAGTCATAAGAATACTCCCTAAAAAGCTTTAAAAAAAACCTAGGAAAAACTCCATAGAACTATATTTCAATAAAAAAAATGAAGAGGCCCTTTTACTAATGTGTGCTAAGCATTTTAGCATGCGGAAGGTATTAGTGTGGGGCTTTAGTAATGTTCGTTTGCTTATTTATTTAACTGGTTTTAATATACCATTTTTCTACCAGGCAAAATGGTTTACATGGAACAGAAAGGAACGATTTGCATGGAACAATTTAAAATGAGAAGTAATACAAGCAACTTTAAACTGGAACAGCATATAACAAAAAGGAGGGGGTAAATACAGGAATAGTGCAACTTTGGAACCTACAGTATGTTACAGTGATCTTATGATACTGGTGTTTATAGAGGCAGGCTTGTGAAGAGATGAAGAAGGGGAGGGAGCAATTGTGGGGGCTGGATAGCCTTAGGTGTTTAAGGAGGGGGGTAATGGTGATGGTATGTGGGAGTGGGGGATGTTCTTGCTGGGGGTTGGTTGCAAGGGATGCACTATAGCATTCTTTGAAGAGATATGTCTTGAGGTGTTTTCTGAATAAGTTGTGAGATTGAATGCACCATAAAGTGGAGGATAGCTGGTTCCAAATGGTGGGAGTGTAGAATTGAAAGGCTCTTGTGCATGTGTGTTGTGAACTCTTGCATATCTGCATGAGAGGGAGAAGATTCAACGCATTCTGTCTATGAAGTCTGTTGTAGTCAGGACATCTGATAAGTGAATGGAGTTGCTCTGAGAAGGTGTTGATGAGTGCTGATGGTGAGTACTTTGAACTTGATCCTGGATATGACAGGGAGTCAGTGGAGAGATTTCAATATGGGGGGTGATATGGGAGTGTCTGGAGACTCTGGCTATGGTGCTTGCTGCAGTGTTTTGGGCCAGCAGTAGGGGAGCATTGGTGGCCTTGGGAAGCCCTTGGAGATCGGAGTTGCAGTAGTTATGCTTGGCGTACTGCGCGGAAGCTGTCAGGAGACAGGAGGGGTGGAGGTTACGGAGAATTTGGAGTTTAAAGTAAATGTTTTTGGTAGTGTTCATTATGTGAGGTTGTAAATTTAGTTGGTGATCCAGGACGACTCCGAGGTTCTTGATCTGAGACTTAACTTGTATTTCGGTGTCCTTGAATTTGATGATGGGAAGTAGTATCAAGTTGGGGTCTCTAATCACGTGAAGAATTTCTATCTTGCTGAAGTTGACTGCAAGATTATGAAGCTGTAGCCAGGAGATGATCTCTTTGAAGCAGGCGGTTAGGTTGGAGTGGTCGGAAGTGGTGGTCTGAAATGGAGTGAATGTCATTATGTCATCGGCATAGAGTTGGTAGCCGACATTAAACCTCTGTATGATGTCGCAAAAGGGCCTAATATAAATGTTAAAAAGGAAGGAGGAGAGGACCGAACCCTGTGGGACTCCTTGGAGAAGGATATAGGGTGTTGAGGATTGGTGTCCGATTCTTATCAATTGGGTGTGTTGGGAAAGGTAGGAGTGGATCCATTTGAGTGGCTTGTCATGAACGCCAATATTGTTGAGCAATGTTAATTGCTCATTGCATGATGGTGTGAGGAATGGGCAGGTTAGGGGCAGAAAGTTGGTGTGGATTGCACATTGCAGTTAATGCATGTTACTTATTACATGCTAATTGTCAAGGTGGGCAGATAGCATTAGCGTACTTCATTTCACCCCAATAGGTGGCATTGAGTGCACCTGCAGCAATT
This sequence comes from Ichthyophis bannanicus, assembly GCA_033557465.1. Lineage (NCBI taxonomy): Eukaryota > Metazoa > Chordata > Amphibia > Gymnophiona > Ichthyophiidae > Ichthyophis > Ichthyophis bannanicus. Next base: position 732,896,529 of record CM066033.1, on the reverse strand, counting down.
CTGAATGATCTTAATGAACGGTAAGGGAATTTTCAGTGCCGTAAGTGCAGGGAACATGCTGAGCATGTCCCTGAAAGTTACTGCACAACATTTGTACTTATTCCATGTTAAGTTTTACTCAAAATGTGTGGTAAGTATTAAAACATCGCATTTTAGTAATCCAAAAGTAAAAAATAAAAATGAAAGATGAATGAATGAAAAGTCTTCCCGATGCTCAAAATTACAAAAAAAAAGAGTAATCTAATGCTTGATTTAGCCCATGGGCATACAATGTCTTAAAATTAGATATTAATCTCTGTTCTACCTATAATAATCTTTTCTCTAAGTCACCACCTCTGCAAGTTTACTTGGCTACATCTATTGCACAGACTCTGAAATCTTCAAATAGATGTTTTTTTCTTTCTCACGGCAATGATCCACCAGAGGTTTTTCTTTCATGTTCCTTTTTATACAACTCTTGTGCTCCAAACTACAAAGCTTTCATTTTCTTTTTGTCTTGATCACATATTTGACCTATGGCAAAATAGAAAACACATTTAGTATTGCAATTCAAGTAACATTTCCAAATATATGCCTGACCAATTTGTGGATGAATGAAAGTTTCCGTTTGTAGAGTCCCTCTGCATATACTACACATGCCACCTTTAAAATGACCACTTGGTCTATTAGAACTTGAAAATGAGTTAGTGCTGAAGGGACCAATTCGGCTCGCAGGTTCCTTCGTCGTTTATATGCTATAACGAGTCTTTTCTTTGAGAAACACTCTAGATTCGTAACTACAGTATATGCTGATGTATCTTAAGAATACCACTGATCACATTTCCCAGCTCTTTTGTGCAGATTATTTTATCATCTTGTTTATTTAAACTCTGCATCAAACATCTCTGTATCAAACTCCCTTGCTTCGTTGTATCCTTTTCTTATACATTTAATAAGATACTCCCTGTCTTCAAATCTCCTTTTCATATCCATTGAGTGATATTCAAAGGCCTCAGTCAAGGGGTAAAATCTTCTTATCTTAAGAAATTGGCCCGCAGGTAGATTCTCCTTGAGTTCTTGGTTATGAAAGCTATGAAAATGTAAAAATTTATTTCTGTCTGTTGGCTTGCGGTAATTAAATTTCACAAATTTGTCATTATGCCTACATATCAAGCTATCTAAATATGGGATGGGGGTTGGTTTCTAAGCTGCAATAAGCTCAAAACATTTTATTGCAGCTACCACTGGAGTCACTAACCTGTGATAACTCAGTACCGCAGGTTAGTGACTCTCAAGGTAAAGAAATAAGGCAGCTTTTGGTAATCACTACATGCTAAGTTATTCGAAGGGAAAAATAATGTCAGCATAAAGCTTCCGCTAGTTTTCTCAGCCAGGAACATCAGGCAGCTAACACACTGTCCAATACCCCAGGCCCATTCTTAAAGGGGCCTAGCATTTAAAATTCACCAATGGTCTGGGCATCCTCACCTCCCATCATCACAATGGAGTCAGGGCAGCTCCCCAGAAATGCCTCCCCTCCTCGCAGATGACACTGAACCCCACCCCTCTCAAAGGCCTAATCACAGGCCCCTCCCCTAAAGATCCCCCACCCTCCCAGACATCAATCCATCTCCCCACCCATAAGGTCTCTCCAGATCTGTTTTACAACATGCCTGATTGTCTAGTGGGACACAAATGTACGTGACCTCCACTTTGTGATGGATGTGTGTGTTTTATTAATTTGTAGATCTTTTGAAGGATACATGGAAGGATTTGAATGATTGGAGGTCTATGTGCATTGGAATGGTTTGTATTTGGATGGAGTGAAGTCAATGTTGATGCACACTAGTTTGAATGATGGATTTTGTTCTGGAGTGTTGTTTGCACTTGGGAGATGTGTCATGGATTGATGAGAGTGAATCATCAATTAAATTGGAAATGGTTTTGCATTTGGTATTATTGCTATGTGTATGGTTTGCAAATAACGTGGTGGGATTTATAGTATTTACCCAACTATGTACATGGACTTATAGAGCAACAAGTCCTAGCATGCACTGGGGTAAAACCAGGATAGGATCAGCCTGCCCTGAAAAAAGGAGCCAGCTGGCAACCCTACTTCCCTCTTCCCCTCCTTTTCCTAATTCACCATTCCCCCATCCCACACCTACCCAGTCTTCCACTCTCCCTCATCACTTATCTTCCCCCCTCTTCTCTTTCTTCTTTCCCCCACTGTTCCTCTCAGTCTCCCTCTTTCCATTGCAGCTCTCCTCATCTCTCCCCATCTTCACAGGAATATTATACATGGCAGTGGTCACCTCGGTCCCATAGTACTCCTTCTTTAGATAGCTCATAATCACCAGCCACAAATCAGAGGTCCTTCCCGGATCTCTTTTTATCTACCTACCGAAGATCTTCATAGCTGGAAGGCAAAGAGACTCTTGCTTTTACCTGGAGCAGATAAAGTCCCTTTCAGTCAGAATATCAGTAATTTCATAGTACTAATACAGTTTTACTTGCAATTGCAAACAGCATTAGAGTTGAGGTCGATGAAGGCTATGATGTTCTATGTGTTCAACTTGACTTATCAGCAATGTTTAACATAATTTGTACATTATTGTTACCTTCCTTACAAACGAAAGGATTCGAAATGGATCCATTTCATACACAATGGATCCATTTATAGAAACAGAATAAAATCAAAATAAACTGAACCATCTAACTTCTCAACAAATAGGGGTGTCGTGCATGGAGCGGTGGGTTCACCCCTAAACAAAGACATGGGGAGAGGTGGCCTGAGGGGCGGCCTGCACAGAGTGGCACCTACTCCTGCCATCTTACTCCGGCCTTCTTACTGGGCAGACTAGATGGACCATACTGGTCTTTATCTGCCGTCATTTACAATGTTACTATATTACTCCTATCCAGGCTCTGTGCCAGGTTCAAATTGGCACCTGCAATCCCCTAGCAGTAGTTTCACCAGTAGGGGTCAATCCCAGTTATAGTACTGCAAGACTTCTGCTAGGGGATCATGTGCATTTATTTTTAATCTTGTACTGGCCCATATGGAAGCAAGTGGGGGTCTGTCTTGTCTGGGTCCCACTAAACTATTAGGGTTGTAAGATAGGCCCACAGAGGCCAAGAGGGGTGAGGGGAGGATCATAGTCTGGGAGCCTGGAGGATCTGGGGAGGGGGGGGGTTAGACTTTGATCAAGCCTTGTGGAGGAAGGGGAGTAAGTGGCATGTGGGGGGGGGGTGCCCTGACTTCTTGATGATGATGGAGGATTGAGACCCCTGAACCACTGGTGAATTTTAAATGCTCTGCCCCCTTTAAGACTGGGCTTTTGTGTCAGTAGCCTGATGCTCCTGACAGAAAAATAACACCAGCTTTGAGCTAATTGTTGTTTTTCCATGTGTTATTCATTTTGAATACTAAAAAGGGGTTTGGCATATATTTGCATCTCATTAGCATTCATCACGCATTGCAATGGAAAAATGTACTTTATGGTAAAATAATGTACAGTATTGCCCTTTTACATGTGTAAAGGGCCAAATAGCACACTTTAATAACTACCCCCCCCCCCTCTTTAGAATCACATAGAGCATGATCCACAATGGGGCATGTCCGGGCCATCTGGATGGCCCCAACCAAGAGAGGGCCATCAGCACCCGATTCTGCACCGTGGGAGCAAGATGCTCCTATGGGTGCAGGATCGGGCCCTTGGAGATGGCCCGGCGGGCCCAACATCACTGCAGGGACATCCTCCCCGTGGCATCGTATGTCCTGCATCCCCCAGGACCCCATATACCCACAACCTGAGCCCGATGGAGGCTACCAGTGCTCCAATCATGCTGCTGGCCTGAGTGTCCTGACCTGCCAATCTTGGGGGTTTGCCGCTGCTCATTCCACCTCCGCGGTGGAATAAACAGGGCATCCCCCCGATTAACCTCCAGACATACAGGGCCATGAGCGTAATCAGCCCTGTACATCCAGGGGTCGGTCCCACCCATGCTTTCCCCCCACTCTCTTTCCCTGTCACGTCTCTGTCCCCCGTAGCACACACAGCAGCTCTGTGCATGCAGCAGGGGATGGAGGCCGAATACCAGCAAGGTGGATAGCGTCTATTCACCTTACAAAATTGGGGCCACAGGGGGTTATTCTGAACCACAAATAAGCCGCCTATATGTGCAAGATAGATGTTTATCTTGCAAAAATGTCCAGAAATGTATTCTGAGCCTCCGCGGCCCTGAACGTATATGGCACTTAAATGGGGATCACAGAACATTGGAGGGAAGGGGCGGAATATGGGCATGATCAGCAACGGAGACGTATAAAGCATATTCTGGTCACATCCATGTATGTCTGAAACTGGCCCCGCAGACTTCCAGGTTATACCTGCAAAACCATAGAATAAAGGTACGACTTAAAAATATTACTGCTCCTCATCCCAATGCAGCCTATAGTGGTGAATGGATGTGTAACCTATGCTATGCACTGTTGTGACTGCAATTCGGAAAACCACAGCATGCAGTGTTACGGAACAGAAAGCAGAGGAGAGGGAGGATATAAGTCACAGCAGCAGAAATAAACACCCCCACAAATGTATGCAGTAGAGCACAGGTGCTCAAGCCAGCTATGGTGCCAGTTGATGTGTGAGTTAAAGGGCACAGCTAGGGCTACCTAACAATGCTCATATCCTGGCAATGATACTGGTGACAGAGTCCTAGCACACCATGTGAACATGTAAGCCCAGTCATTGGTGCAATGTGCAGCACCCAGTCAGCTGGAGTGTTGTGCCCCTTACAGTGGGTTCTACAATATGCTCTATGCAATGTGCACAGTCCCTTGAGGCAGAGGATGGCATATGTGAATCCTATCGGAACACTATATTGGGGATATCCTACGCCGGTGGCTATATGGCACATATCTTGTGCACAGGTCACTGTTGCAGTTGTTTACATATGTGGACCTATCATGTGCAATGTGCATATGGGGTTTGACCCCTGGGACTAATATACTGGTAGGACTGTTTGGGACTACTGCAGCTCTGCATCTTAGAGGTCCACTATTGTAGTTATTGTGTGTGTATTGTGATAAAGAAGCCCATACTGAACATATGGAATTAGAAGAAAAGGATGATTTTACCTTTAAACAAACTGACAGTCAGGCTGCACACACGTTTCAGCGTTTGCAAGAGAGAGGCAAGCATAGGGAAACAGGAGCTAGGCTGACACACCCAAGCTTTGACGTAACTGCAAGCCTGGAACCTAATTACACACACCTGTTCAGAAAGGCAGACTCAAAGCTCAGGGAACAGGAATATAAACCCTGGCTAGGAGAAAGCAAAGGGGGAGTTGGTGATTGGAGTCTCGCTGAGAGAGCTGGTAAGAGTGTTGGTGAGAGTACTGACTGGAGAGGTGGTTGGAGAGACGGTTGGAGAAGAGCTGGGAGGAAACCTTTGAGGAAACCCAGCTGCAGTTCTGGAATTGAAGCAGACAGAGCAGAAGGAGAGAAGGGACAGACTGCTGTCAGAAACCTGCCTAGAGGGAGAGAGCAGAGAGACCTTCAGACCTCATTGCCAGATAAAAAGCTTCAAGGAGCCCACAGGTGGGAACCTAGCACTAAAACCAGGAGTTTGCAAAGCTCAGTTTGGGACTGGGAACCAGAGCAGTGCTCCAGACAAGAACTCCAAACAGGGAATCAGAGAGCGTTTCCCTACAGCTGGAAAAAGCTAGCTGAACAAAGCCAGAGAGGAATCTCCACAACCTCAGGTATTTCCAATCCTTACCATATAGAACTGTGCCCAAAGGAAGCACCAGAGGTCTTAGGGGGAAATTATCCTAAGCCGTATAATAACAGCTTAAAGCCAAACTCCTTAGTTCCAGAGTTTGAAGAGATGCAACAGGACTTTAATGAGAGTGACTCAGCAGAAGTGCCTATGGACTGTACTCTGTGTTTGGCAGATGATATAGAATCCCTTTGCTAAATGTGTACGAGGGAGCTGAATGTGAATAAAGGGAAAGAAGATATTTTTCTTTGTGAGAAGAAGCTGTTATGTTTTCTATCTGTTACATGTGAAATGCATTGCACGTTTTGTGAGCAAAGAGTGTGAAGTTCAATCAGTTTAAGTTCTGTAAATATCCTCGAGCAAACACCTGAAGAGTATCCTGATTTAATCTGCACTGAATCTTTTTGTTGGGGAATAAATTCTTGTCATTTTGCCTTACCACTGGTCTCACAACTATTTCCTTATCAGAGGGCAAAGGAACTACCTCTCCCAGCAGGCATAGTGGGAGCAAAAGGTTTTATCTCACCTTCTGCAAGGAGCATATAATGGCAACCCCAACCCTCTTAGCCCTAGGCGGAGGGCTGGGGCTTGACAGTATGTAGCCAAATAGAAATGCGGTGAGCAGGTATGATGCTGGGTTGGAAGTACTGATTGCTATGGTTTCCTTTCCATTAGCTAAGACATTCAGTGCTGGGTATTCTTTTGGCAGACGACTGTTTCTTTAGGACTGCAAGTGAGAGTGTGTGTGTGTGTGCATGGCTGCACGGGGGGGGGGGGGGTCTAGATTGCTCATCCACATATCCAGGGGAGACAGGTATGCCTGGCAGGTGCCTAGATCATAGAGCTGTCTGAAACATCACCAGGTGCCAGTGCATACAGGCAGGAGTGAGCAGGACGGTTCCACAATCACTTCCCTGTCCAGACACTTCCCTGTCACTACTCAGGAGAGCTGAGAGGGAGGGTGTGCAACAGTGCAAAGTGCAGTATGTCATTCCCAGGTGCACCAGCATTGATCTCTAAAAATGTGTACAGTGTAGGGAGCGACCATAGTATCTATGGGAATGGCTGTGTGGTGCTTGCACTGCTGACTTGTCATTCCAATGGCCCTTTAGTAGTGCAGGGGAAGTGTTTAAGTAGGTCCCTATGGGGCAGCCTGTTCTGCTGGGATCATGTCCTTACTTCGCATTGTACAGTCATGTTCCTGAGATGTTCAGGACATGCATACATCGGGAGGTTAGCATGCAGGTTCTCTCTAGGAATCTGTAGTAGTTCAGCTTGTTCTCTTTTCCAACTGGGGGTTACTGATGTTCTAGAATATTTACAATGCTGATTTTCCATAGGTAGAATTGGTGCAATTTGAGCTCTTGATGCTGGTGTCGAGAGCCCATTTGCAGAGTTTTGTGTTTTGGTGCTCAATGTCTAACTGTGGAGGGAGTTAGTGGTGTTGTCACTGATGTGAGACTAGAATTTGAATAGAATTTTTTGTATGTTGAATTGTAAAACTAAACTCCCTACTTCTGCTCTGCATCTGTTATTGGGAGAGTTTTATTGGTGAATCTGGCATTGTTCCAGATGAATGAATAATTATGCCCTATCAGACTGATATTTAAAAGCAACTAGGCATTTGCTGTCAAATGCTTAATTAGCCTAAGCATGTATTTTCAAAAAATATATAGATAACATCAGGCTTTTAAACTGCAGAATGGCCAGACATTATCTTATACTTGTGGGGCATGTAAGGGGAAGAACAAGCGTAAGTCAGAAAATTATCCAGATAGTGGCAACATTCAGCCACTATTCAAGTAAGTTAAACTTGGAGTTTAGGTCTGCGGAATATCAGGCCTAGCCTAAACAGACAATACAATGACCACACCATCACTCTCTGTATATTCAGCACATCATCTATATGGATAGTGACACAGAATACACAAAATAAGTTAAATGGGAGGGTGGCATTTATCAAGCTATTGGGCTGAAAATTTACCCCTGTTTTGTACTGAAAGATCAGAATGGGAGGGGGGGGGGGGAGGAGGGCACAAAAGCAAAAGTTGGCTGAGGGTGCTACAACCCCTTGAGCCATCCCTGGCTTTCCCTTTAATCTATCTATAAAATATACCCTTCAGATCAGAAGGAATTGTCTGCTAAGGCAATCCTTGCTAGATCTAAAATGGATTCAGTGGGTATCCTTAATCCTTCTTTCTTTTGTATTAATACTACCCAAATCACACCAGTAACTCTATCTTGAGGAATGTTTGTATAGAGTGATTCTGCATCAGATGTTACTAGCATTACATCATCTCCTACCAATATAGATTGTTCTAACAGCTGGATCATTTGGGATGAATCCTGAAGGAATCTGGAGTATAAAGGAATGTTATAAAACATCTGTAAAAATAGACTGGTTTGCGTATTGAACCAATTCACTCACACTGGATCTTCCTACAGGCTTCTGTAATGATTTATGTATGCAATATGCAAATGGTTGGCATTACTGGGCAACTAACCTCTAGAAATGTTGTCTTGTTTTGAGTTAGAAAACGTGCACTTCCATCTATCACCAAGTCCATTCCTTCCTTTAAACTCGGAGTGGGGTCTCTAGGGCGGTGCTTATATTATGTGATGCTATTTAATTGTCTTTTACCTATTCATGACCACTACAGCGCCTCTCATGTCAGCAGGTTTTATAACACTTTTCTTATTATTTTTAAGGGATCACAAGAGGATTATACTAGGATACCAGCATCCATTCTAATTCGCTAACAGTTTCCTTCCACCAATTTGCCGTACGAGCCAGTTGCAATTGCAGACTTGTGAGTTTTAAGGACTATGATGACTAATGGCCATGCTGAAGGATCTTAGGTACTGCATTTGTATACCAGCCTAGTCATCAGTAGTTTAATGAAAACCCCCAAAACTGATAATGCCATCCAACAGTGAAAGTCCAAAAGGAGCCAGATGTTAAAATTCCTTTCACCTATACTAGTGTTTTTAGAGTATACATGTCACCATGTGAATGTTCCTAGATAGGATAGCTGGAGAGCGATATGGGGAGCTGAAATAATCTACCACTCAGGGACCTCTTAGGAGAGAGACACGGAAACCAAAAAGGAGGAACTTCTTGATATGATAGAGCTGGCAGCTCTGCAACATTATTAGTGCTTAAACCACAAAAATAGATAGCACAGTATCATAGCTGTAGTGTAGTGCCTGTTCCACTGGCTAGTTGGACACAGGGGCTGTGTTGAGGGGGTATCAGGAGCCAGTAAATCTTCTAGGGATGTTTTTCAACAGGAGGAAAATTCATCTTTAAGACCTTTATGCTTGCGGAAAAATCCTCTGGCCCAGTCCTAGTGGAACAAAACACTTGAAACACTGACCTGGGATTGTTCCAAAGAGAATAAATGTTTACTGGGGTGCTTACAAATTATTACCTCCTGTACTGGAATGTAACTAACCTGGAGCTACCACTGAAACCAAAGAAAGAAAGACATTTTTAATTCAAATGAATTATTCATCAGAGAATATGTCTGAGTTTGATGCAATGCAATCACAAAATAAAAAATTAATATGGTCCTGAATGCAATCTGCAAACACCAGGGGGTCTTTCATTCCTAGCAAAGGAAATATTTCCTTGTGGAAATGTAAAATGAAACAGCCTCCCTGTGAAGACAGATACAATAGCAATACCGGAATTCAAGAAAGCCTTGGATAAGTCACAGGATCTTCAGCTGTGGGGAATGAAACGGAAAGTCACAAATCAGAGTCTTCAGTATTGTAATAAGATGAGAATATGGGCAAGGGACTGCGCCAGGACAGTCTGGTGGCGGAGTTAGGGTGAAGCTGAAACTTATTGGGATGGTGGTGATTTTCATCACTGCTATCCAGATAACTATTGCATAATTCAAGAAAGCGAAAAAGCTACCCTAATGGCTATGGGGAACATTCTGAGCCACGAACAGCGGGGTTGGACGTGCAGGCTGGATGTCCAACCTACACCAGGCTCCAAACCCCTATTGCACTGCTGGCACTCAACGCCCATATACAGCGTTTGTGCGGGGAGCGCTGTACATGAATGGGAGGGGGCAGAGCCAGGGCATAGGGAAGGAGTGGCCAGGTGCCAGGATGTACAGAGGCTCCTATTCAGGACGGGCCTTTGTAGGTACCCCAGCACCAAGATGGATGTCCGGCTTATTCCACCTTGATGGTAGAATAAGTACCGGGCACTGCACAGTTTGCGGGTTGCAACCCCCCTACCCCATGGTGACACTGTGTGACAGCTCCTGCTGCCCAATCCAGGCCTTGGTAGCCCCCACAGATAGTCAGACAGTGGTGTGCTGGGGCTACTGCCAGACTGGGCATTCTGCACTTCCAGCTGGACATCTTAGTTCCATGGCAATGGGACGCCAAAGCACATTCATGCCAGCCGGAGCATTGTGAGGTGTGGACAGGCAGCCCAGGAGGCGTCCCCTGCAGCAGAATATGGTACATGCCAGGTCATCTAGGTGCCTGATTCCACAATTGCAGATGCATCTAGATTCCGCGGTTGCAGAATCAGGTACAACTTGGCCCCATCCAAGTTTTCAGTGTGCAGACAGTCCAGACATGCACCATTGGGGATCAGCCTCCATGCAAATAGCTATGCAGATAGTGAGCTGAAAGTTGCTTCTATACAGATAGTACCAGGTAGCCAGTACTGAATCCGGATATTCAGCAGCAGTCACAATCTGGATACTGTCACTGAATATCCAGATTTTATTTAAATACCACGATCAACGTCTTAAAAAACAAAGGTCAGGGGTCACGTGATGAGGCAGCAGTGAGCGAACGTGTTCTTCCCACGCTCCTGGCCCTGACCAGACAAAGTGCTGCAAACTGGAGGGTTTTTTTGAAAATAAGGCAAAGGAACTATAGCACCAAAGAAGAGTGAGTTTTATGGCAGAGACAAGGAAAGCTGCAAAAGTGGCAGTAGCAGCTGGAAAACTGCAGAAAACCTTGTGCCAATCAACAGTGGCTGAATGCTTTGTAGGCCAAGATGGCGCCAGCGGGAGCAGAGCAGCGTATTTGGTTGGGGCAGTAAAGGAAACCCAGGTAAAAGCAGCAATGGAGCCATTTGCAGTTATAAACGCACAGATGACTACTGCAGGCACAAAATCTATAATAACAGCGATTAAAGCTAGCAACGAAGATCTAACCACAAAACTGTATGTGATCCAGAGTGACCTTAGAGAAGCACGAGTAGAGATCCAATCGGTGACTGCACAAGTGGAACAAGAGGAGATGCAGGTCACAGGGGCAGAGGAGGATATAATGGGACTAGAAAAGGACTCTACTGACCAAGCAGAACAGATTGTAACACTTCTGGCCAAAATAGACGATTTGGAAAATCGATCCAGGAGATCAAATATCAGGATAATGGGCATATTGGAGATTGGAGACCAGAAAAACATGGAGGCCCACGTAGAAAGTCTGCTTAGAGCCCTCTGCAAAGACCCGGCATTACCAGAGGACATGGTGATAGAAAGAGCTGACCGGGTCCTTGGAAGTCAGCTAAATAACACTAACTGTCCCTGCCCGATACTGGCTAAGCTCCTCAATTATAGGCACCGGGAACTGATACTACGCCAAGCAAGGAAAGTAGGGGCATACCAATACAGACCAAAAAATTTGGATTTTCCTAGACTATAGTGCAGAGCTTGACAGAAAAAGACAGTTATTTCAAGAAGTTAAAAGAAGATTTAATCAACATGGGATCATACAAGCACTACTATATCCTGCAAAGCTGCAGATTATACAGCAAGGAGAGCCACTGTTCTTTGCAGAACCAAAGGAGGCGCAACACTTCTTAAGACTTCACCTCCCAGAAGACCCACTATTTGCGGCAGCAGGCTCACGCCGGCAGCACAAAAAGATAGCTATGCAACAGAACTCAATGACCAAAGATGCAGCAGAGAGGGCACATCAAAGAGAGGTAGACGCATGCGCGCATAGTGATGAAGAGCCAAATGAGATGGCCGAACAGGGATGAGGGGCTTTTAAGCCCCCGGCTTAAGATTGAGTCATAGCTCCTTGGCTGCTGTGAAGCTATGAACAATGTGAGTGGAAATAATAGATATGGAGACTGGTCAGGGGAGGGGGGAGAGCATGAGGGGAAGGTATCCTGACACAAAAGGTAAACGGGGTACTTGAGAAGGGGATATCAGGACTCCAGGGGGGAGTATATTCCATCAAAGGGCCGTTGGGCAGAGAACCATATAGAGGGAGAAAGCCAGAGGAGCTCCTTCTTGGAGGCTCCCCAGGTAATAATAGGGCTAGCCTCCTGGATCCACTCAAAGGCCCCCTCCCCACACACACACACAGAAAGGACCATTGCACCATTCACAAGGTGGTTTAAAGTTCATATGTTGTAAGTTGTTTATTAAGTTTATGTTGAGGCATGCGGATGGGAGGGTGGGGTGGCAGGGGGTGGAGGTGGGGGTGGGGGGAGGTAGGGAAAGGAGATAGAAATGGAGACTTCAAATGTTAGACTGAGAATAACATCAGTTAATGTGAGAGGTCTCCAAACATCTAGGGGGTGCAGGCTGGTAATGCAGGAATTATGGAGGCTACAATTGGACATCTACCTTATTCAGGAGACCCATCTAGCATCAAAAGATGCAGGGCTAATATGGGCAGAATGGGTAGGGGAGTGCTGGCAATCACCAGGGAATACAAATAGTGTGGGAGTGGCAGTAGTTATTCAGCAAGAGGCTCGCTGCTGGGTACTGAGTAGATGGCACCTACCAGGAGGGAGGGCCATAGCTATGGAATTGCAATGCTCTGGGGTAGCGTTCTGCTTGAGAAACTTATATGCCCCGAAAAAAGGCAAAACCACTTTTCTAAAGGAACCTTTCACCAAGATTGAGGGGTGGACCACACTGCCCACAATTTTTGGGGGAGATTACTATATGGTAATGCAAAACAGGTTGGACAGATCTGGACCGACAGGAAGGGAGGGAGTGCTCCACTCTATTGCAAAAAGTCAATGCTTGGTAGACATATGGAGAGTTCAGCACCCCAGCCACGACAATATACATTTATTTATTTTACATTCTCTTATATACCGCGCTATTCTGCATCAGTGCGGTTTACATTGAACAAACTGAAATTACATTGAACAGGGCATTATAACTTGGAGATAACTATTTTACAGGGAACATGGGCATTTCATACATACATACATGGGCATTTCATACATACATGCTTTTCATCAGTACATGGGACATATTTGAGGTTGGATTTTTTCCTGTTAACACCGACCCTATGCCCCTTAGTCACAAAGAGCTAGCTAGGGTATATAGCATGGTCGGATCATGCACCCATTACAATAGAGATGGGAGGAAGAGATGAGATCATAAGGAAGACCAGTCAATGGAGACTAAATACCTCCCTTTTTGAAGATAAAATGGTAGTAAGTGAAGTGAAGACCATAGAGGAGTATCTATTGTATAATGATTTAGAAGAGATCTCCCTACTGACTTTGTGGGATGCTTTAAAAGTGGTGGTTCGTGGGTCCCTGATAGAAATAGGGGCGCGTAAGAACAAGGAGAGAGGGGCTCGATGTAGAAAATTGGAAGAAGAACTGACAGAGCTAGAAAAGCATCATATGGCCCATTCCTCAAAAGGGGCCGCCACCCAGGTAGTAATGAAGAGAGCAGAACTGAGAGCAGTAATGGAGGGGGAGGTGGATATAGAAATAAAGAAAACCACACACTAATATTAGCAACGTGGAGGTAAGATATATCGATTTCTAGCAGCACAGCTAAAGAAATGTCAAACTCAGACCACCATTTTACAGATGAGGGACGAGACAGGGCAACTGTGACAAGATAGAAAAGGAATAGAGAAGTCCTTCATGCAATTCTACTCCCAGTTGTACACTTTTGAATGTGGTTAAGGACCAGAACAAATCAAAAAATACCTGGTAGACAAAATGGATAGGCCCTTAACAACGGAATAACGGGAATGGCTAGAGGGCCCGGTAATGGAAGTAGAGGTGTTGAAGGCCATAGGGGGACTTTCAGCCAGGAAGGCACCAGGTCTGAACGGATTTCCATCTGAATTCTACAAAACATTTGCAGGAACTTTGGCCCCAATTCTAACACGGCTGTTCAATCATGTTAGGGAAAGGGGAGAGGTACCTGTGTCGTTCTTGGAGGCCCACATTATAGCTATTCATAAAAAAAGAAAAGACCCCTAGTGGCAGGTTCTTATTGCCCCAGCTCTCTCCAGAATACACATGCAAAGTTATTAGCAAAAGTATATGCAGAGAGACTTAATCAGATAGTCTCAGAGGTAATACACCAAAATCAAATTTATTTATTTATTTAAAAGGATTTATATACCGCTTTATCCTGAAATCAAAGCGGATTACAAACAAACAAATCAAATCAAATCAATTCAATTTCATAGCAAACAAATCAAGTGGTTGGGTGCGGGGGTGTGTGCATGCAGTGAATTTGGGGCGTGTGTAGGGGATTATCTTGTGAGGCTAGGAGAGGTGGCGTCTAAATAGCAGCTGAAATTGAATGTGGACAAGTGCAAAGTCATCCTCCTAGGGAAAAATAATCCCAGCCACAGGTACAAAATGGTGGGTTCTATGTTAGGAATCGACCCCAAGAAAAGGAGTCATTATGAATAATATGCTGAAATTTTCAGCCCAATGTTCCACACTGCCAAAAAAGAAAATCGAATGTAATGGATGATTTGAAACTGAATGAAGGATAAAACTCCCATACAATATCATTATGCCTTTGTTTAAGTTCCTGATGTGACTGCACCTTGAGTATTATTATTTATTTAATATTTAATCTTAATTCTATACCACTTTTCTACTATTTAAAGCGGTGTACATCGAACAATAACATGCCAGAATATCAGGTGTGGCCTGGTGATCATACATAGAACATGGAACGAATTAACATGGAAGCAGATAACTGAACAGTGTGAGATAACAGGTCGAACATGTTCCTGACCTAACTATGAACAAGTAAGTGGGTTCAACAAGCAACAGTCATGTGTAAAGCATTCATAGAGTCTGTATGTGGGAACTTATGAAGAGGGATCATGATTGCTGTTGGTTATGTCTCTGGGACCGAGAAAGTGTTGAAGTGGACCTGAAAGAGAGAAGTTTTTAAACTCTTCTGGAGGTACTCAGATCAGTACATGTTCTAAGGTTAGGGGGTAAGGGGTTTCACAGGGTGGGTGCAAAGAGTCAGAATGAGTACTGTGTGTAGTTCTGGTCACTCCCATCTCAAAATAGATACAATGAAACTGGTCAGAGAGCGACAGAAATGATAAAGGGGACAGAACACCTCCCTTATGAAGAACGACTAAAGAGATTAGCAGACTTCATCTTGAAGAAAAGATGACTTGAAAGGGGATATGATAGAAATTTATAAAATCATGAGTGAGATGGAATGGTTAGATCAGGGACAATTATTTAACCTTTCAAGCAACACTAAATCAGGAGGACATTTCATAGAACAAACAATCGGCAGATTGAAAACAAATTGTAGAAAGTATTTTTTCATGAAACACACAGTTAGGTTACAGAATCCATTTCCAGAGGACATGGTCAAAGCAACTTAACATAGCAGGGTTCAATAAAGATTTGGACCAGTTCTTACAGGAAAAGTCCATAACAAATTATTGACTGGGTAGACCTGGGAAAGCCATCACTTATCCCCGAAAATGAGCTATGAAGAAAAGATCTACTTCTTGGGATCTGCTGGGTACTTTTGAACCAGACAGGTCACTGTTAGAGATAGGATGCTGGGCTCAAAGAACCTTGGTCTGATTCAGCTTTGCTGGAGATCCAATTGTCTCCCTTTCAAGTTGCAGCCAGGAAGGGGGACTCTCCTCCAAAGTCATCACCTTGTTGGGCAGGTTGGAGTCACTCTTTGTTGAATGCTGGCAGCTGTCCATTAACAGTGACCCAATTTCACAGAGGTGACTCCTGGAGTGGGCTTTCGGTGGCAGGGTGGCCACTTCTTGGCAGTTCTCTACCCTGCCTATTGAGAAGTTTGCTTCTCACTATAAGTGGTGCTTGATCGGATGGTTTATAATTCTAGTGTGGGATCCTGTAGATTTTATAAATGTCACAGCAGCAACACAAATGCCATGGGACATTTCTAATGAGAATTACATGACCAGTTGCTATAACGATCTCAACTTCACTGAAAAAGATGCTGACTGTTCCCACTAGTGTGTGCAGGAGTTCCCTATCTGCATTACTACCATCAGGGGCGGCACAGCAATACTGCAGTTTCACTCACGCAGAGCAGGCAATTCACTTGGGAGTTCTGCAAATATTACCTAACCCATGAGCATGAAACTGTGATATTACTGTTCCTCCTCCTATAGTAGGAACAGGGGTAGTGGATTCCTACCTTAAAGGCAACATTCTTCCCTGCTAGTTTCTCTTTCTGAATGCTATGTATTCAGGAATAAATATACAAGATAATATTTAACCTCCATGGTCGACTATTTTTTTTAAATTACTTTATTTTTATTCTTGTTATCAAAACAAAAACAAAATGTGGCATACATACATAATTGAGTATGGTAGTCATATTTAAAAACAGTACAGCCTTAACACCATTTGTCTTAAACTTTCAATACAGTCCAAATATCACCTGTCTGTGCCTACTTGGCTCTTCAATGCATCTACTCCAGTCTACTTCCCCTCCATTCTGTGCCTCTTATTCTTCTGGTCTTCATTTTGCATTTTACCTTCGAGCCCTTTAGACCCACTTCCATATTCCAATGTATGCACCCCCCCCCCTACAGCCAAGCATTTTAATCAACCATTAACATCAACATCAATATGAGGCATGTGTAAGAGGTGGGTCTCTACTCAGGGGGACCCTGATGGGCTTGACCAGAGGTGAGGCAGCAGGAGGCAGCGGGGGTCCCATGTGGGCACACTGCTCTGTTTCCCCTTGTCCAAACTCTCCCAGGGGTCCTAATTCACTTGTGTGTTGCCTTTTCTATTTGGTGTAATTCATCTCAGGCCCTAACCGCATAGTGAGGAAAGGGGGGCAGAGGTTCTCCACCATGGAGGCAGAGAGTCTGTGCTTCTAGTCAGCTTCTCCCTGAGGGTTTACCCTACCCCCTCCCTGTTCCATTCCTTCCAAAAGTATTGCAGTACTGACTCCCATCTTGCCAAGGCCTCTGTTCCCCTCCCACAGACCTGAGCAGTCCACAGTTCCATCTCCATGATGCGTCCTAGTTTCTTTAGCCAATCTTTACTCATGTTTATGTTTATTCAGATATTTGATATACCGCCCCCCCCCCCCCATTACATCGGGGTGGTTTACAATATGACAAAACAAATGAAAAAGGAAAGGAAAAGGAACTACAATTTGTGTAAAGGAAAGAGAGGAAAGAAAAAAAATGCACACGCAAACATACAGGAGAAGGTGATTGAAGCAGGGAATTAGGGAATCACGAGGGAAGGTTAAAGGCAGAAGAAAAGAGGTGGGTTTTCAAAAGAGAGCAGAACTTAGGGTAGGACTCTTCTAAATGAAGAGCAGTGGGAACAGAGTTCCACAGGGAAGGGCCAAGGTAAAAAAAGGCTGATTGCCGGGTGGATTGGAGGTGTGCTTGTGCGGGGAAAGGGAGGTATAGGCGGTTGACGTGGACCGAGCGAAGACTGCGGGAGGGAGTATGGAATACTAGAAGATCAACCAGGTACTGAGCTCTGTGTGTGTAAATAGCTTGGTGTACCAGTATGAGGATATTAAATCTTATCCGGAAATCCAACGGCAGCCAGTAGAGATGATAAAGAATAGGAGTGATGTGATCCCGAAGAGAAGCATGAGATATCAACTGGGCTGCAGTATTCTGTATTAACTGCAGCCGGCGACGTTGATATCTTGGGCTGTCGGGGCATTTGGGTTTTTCCATCCTGCTGCTATCCCCAATCGGGCTGCCAGAAACATGTAGTTTGCAATATGGTTTCTGTTAAGACAGTACATAGGTGGACCTTCTGCTATGCCCAATAGCATCAAAGCCGGGTCTCCTCTCTATCCCAGCCCTGGATCCGTTTACAAATCTGTGAAACTTCCTCTCACAATGGTCTGATTTTCGAGCATTCCCACATCACATGAAGCAATATACCTCTCATCCTGCATCCTCTCCAGTGCTTCCGAGCAGACTGGATCCATCTCGTGCAATCTGACTAGAGTAATATATGTTCTAAATAGTAACTTATATTGTGAGTCTAAATGGGCCTTATTGAGTGAAATCTTGGGTGTATTTCCCCATATATTGACCCAAATGTCTTCCAACCACTCTCTCCCCAACTCCTTTTCTCATCCTAGTTGGTATCTCTGACGTTTTTTTTCCTGTCCCTGCAGCAACTTATACATCTGTGCTAAGAGACCTGTTCCTTTTTTTGGGTTCTGGAAGGTAGCTTCCAGTGGGTGGACAGTTGCACGTAACCATGTATATAGTTACATTAACTGGCCTGTATATAGTTATTGTTCTCCCTGTTAAGAAACTTGTTCATTGTACATCCGAGTTATTTTTACCTGTTTATTGTAAGCACAAATCACTAAACTGAGATGTGTAGATTCAATGTTTATTGTAAACCGCACTGATCTTAAATAGCGCGGTATAAAAGAAAATGTAATAAATAATAATAATAAATAAATAAATCTACTCCTGTTAACCTTCAAAAAATGTTCTAACTGTAAGGTAGCAAACACTGTTGGGGGGGGGGGGGTTCCATGCATTTCTACATTATCTCATCTCTCCTAAGAAATTTATCTTTCTGTATAAAATCTAACACTTGTTCCATCCTATTGACTCGGAGCCATCTAAAATGGGCAGAGTCTACTCTCTCCTGTGCAAACAGGAATCCGTCTGTAAGGAATTACAGCCTCGACTCCTGTGGCTCAAACTCCAGCCACTTTCTCACCCATCTCCACACGGCAAGAATAGTCCACACCAAAGGCTGCTTTCCAGCTAGCAATGTCCGCTCCACTTCAGGGTAAAATGAAACATGCTTCATAGCGGCCACTCCTATCTGTGCCAATTCCAGTCCTACCCAATGCTGTGTCGGATCATCCACCCACTGCTCTGATTTGGGCCACCCAGTAATATAATTTAAAGTTTGGGAGGGATAATCCCCCTTGTGTTTTAGGAAGCGTCAAGGTGTTAAGTGAGATTTTTGCCCTTCCTCCCGACCAGATGTATTGTTTGATCGCTCTATGTAATTCGCAGAAGAAATTATCTGGGATTACACAGGAAAGCATCATGAATAAGTACAGAAGTCGGGGCAGAATGTTCATTTTTATCTCACTGATACAAGTCATTAGGGACCTAGCGACGTATGACCATCCCCGCAAGTCCTCCTTTATTTTCTTTAGTATGGGGGAGAAATGTAAACCATACAATTTATTATTAACCTTTGGTATGTGAGCTCCCAAATAGTCTAATGCTTCCTCTTCCCATTGAAATGGAAATCTCTGTTTTATTTTGCCCTTCATTGTGTCTGAGACATTGAATGGTAAGATCAAAGACTCTTTAGTGTTGATCCTATAGCCCAACATCTCCTCATAGGCAGCGTATACTCTGTCAAATTCCTGTAAGGAATTTAGGGGGTTGGAGAGGAAAAGCAAGATATCGTCCTCATATAATGTAAGTTTATGCTCTGTGTCTCCCACCCTTACTCCTTGAATTTCCTTTGTCTGTCTTAAAGCCTGTGGGAAAGGTTCCAACGATAAAGTGAAGAGAAAAGAGCATAATGGGCACCCCTGTCTGGTGCCTCATTGCAACGAAAAGGCTGCTGACAAGATCTCATTAATTCTCAGCCTTGCTGTAGGGTGGCTGTATAAACTGCCCACCACCCGTCGCACCACCGAGCCAAAATTATAGGCTTCTAAAACTTGCATTAGGTAGGCCCACTCTACCCAATTGAAGGCCTTCTCCATGTCTAAGATGAAGAAGACCACTGGGGATCCCTGTTCCCCTTCACAATGGCTCGCCAAGTCTAGCACTTGTCTAACGTTATCAGCTACATTGCATCCCCTAATGAATTCCCCAGACTATACCACCATATCAAACTGCATTCAAGAAATGATGACCTGGCTAACCAATAATAACTTAAACATCAACATAAAAAAACTGACCCAATCATCATCACAAGAGACTCCACATTCATTCTCCCTACTTCTATCAACATATCCAATACACCAATCTCAATAAAAGATGAAGTCCGATACCTTGGAGTGATTCTAGACAAGCAACTCACCCTCCAACCGCATATCAACAAGATATCCAAAACAGCCTTCTTCAAACTAGCAATGCTCCGGAGACTAAAATCTCTCCTCAATAAAGAACATTTCCACACAGTATGCCAGGCCATCATTACACCTATACTAGACTACTGTAATATAATATACCAAGGTATAACCAAACAAGCCACCCATCCTCTACAAATAATCCAGAACACTGCTGCCCGCATAATTACAAGCACTTCAATACAAGATCACATAACTCCAATACTAGACGACCTGCACTGGCTACCAATCACATCATGGGCAAAATATAAAGCAGCACTCACCATCTTTAAAATTAAAAACAACATGTCAGCAGAGATACTACAGGAACTCATCGGAACCAAAACAAGTAATATACCAGACAGAAACAGCACCAAGAACAACATACCAACACCCAGTCTATTCACAAGGACCAACAAAATCACATCCATGCGAGTTTTCTCTCTTGCTGCCCCTGCTATCTGGAATATCCTCCTAGATAAACTGAAAGCAACAACAGACATAAAAGAATTCCGGAAGCTACTGAAAACCACCCTATTCATCGAACAATTCAAGCAAACAATTCAAGCCTCACAAGATAATCCCCTACTGTTTTAACCAGTGTTTTAATGACTTTTATACTGAATAAGTGAGGGACCCTCAGACTGGCAGTATAACCTACTGCCAGTCTGAGGGTCCTTTTCAGTGACTCAGCACACTGGTATGGCAGATTAAGGGCACAACTTTCAAGAGCACATAGTGTCCTTTCAGTCTCACCTTGCAGGGATTATCAGGATTCCTGAAATGAGACCAGTAAATTTTGGGAGGCTTTTGACATCTACACTCCATTCTCTCCAATGTCCTTTCTCTCGATAATAGAATCCAGACCATAAATTTGGTGTATGAATGAAAGGGTTTGCTTAAAATTAATCAAGACTCATTGATAACATTAACAAAAAAATAGGAATTGGCAGAAATTTGAAAAATACACAACAAGCAATATCAATCCTCTTTCCTGCCTCTGTGGTTATCTCTGATAGATGTAATCCTCTTCCTGCACTATATTCTTTCAGTGTACCTCTGACATGAAAGCTGCTGTAGATACCAGTCCCCATTGCAGCACCTTGGAAGCTCCTGGCTCTGTTATTATTTGGTTTTAGGGATGCTCCTTTGGATCCTCTCCTTTTCTTCTTTGGACCAGAGATTCCAGGATGTTCCATTGTTTTTCTCCTTCTCCTCTCCACTGGTAGGGCTAACTCCTCTCCTTCAAGCAGAGGGGTGCTGGAAATGTTCACCAGAAAAACAAACTAACTGTCACTCTACACTTTAAACCCCAAGCAAAAATAGAGTAAGGTACATGAAATTATAAGCTAGCGTGTATGTAATAATGTTGGAAGAGCAGCCATGAGGTTTCAACCGCCTCTTGAAGCTAAACTTCCATTGTACTCAAATTTTTAATGAGCTCACAACAGAGCTGGATAAATAAAAGTGAAGCACCACAAAAAAGTGCCCACTACATAAACCAACTAATTATATAGTATTTTAGAGTGTCGTAAGTGTACTGTGAGAAGTCCAATTCAGAAAAACCAAGAAAAAACGGGACTATAACTTATCTGAAACGTCCCATGAAAATTTTCTCCACATCCACTTCAGTTCTTCAAACCTTTGTCGGACATCTCCCAGAATAATCTCTCAGAACAATTTGCAGTTATAAACAGGACACAGCACTGCGTTTCGGGCAAACACCCAATTATAGCCCTGTCTCAACGCTCGATTCAACTGCAACGTGAAAACAGTCTCCCAGCTGATCATGAACGCCAGCGCATGCTCAATAGCAGTCTGAACCGTACCGCAGGATTCATGAATGAAATAACAATGTGCCACCAATCAGCGTTCAGCAATGAATGTATTGAAGACAAAAGGGATTAGTAAAAAAAAAACCATGCAAAACTGTAAAAATTTCCAAAAGCGTTTCTCAAAAACAGGGTTAAAGAATGCTAGCCTAGTCCAATTCTTTATTAAGACCAAATGGTTCTACAGTGGACCAACGAAAAATCCAATGCTGTTCCAATACTTGAAGCTGTTGTTCACGATCTCCCCCCCTAGGGTGTTCAGGTACAAAGTCCAAAATCCGCCACCGAAAATCCACAAAGGCATGTTGCAAATCCAGGCAATGTTGAACTAACGGGGCTGATATCACAGAATTTCTAACCCTGGAGGCATGTTCATTCAAGCGAACCTTTATTGAACAAATCGTCCGGCCAATGTACAAAAGCTGGCACGGACGGATCCCTCATTCATTTTTTATGAAGCTGCTTACTCTGGTACTTACTAAAAATTATTTTCAGTTTGAGCAACAAATTTACCATCAAGTTCAAGGTATTGCCATGGGTGCCACAGTGGCTCCATCTGTGGCTACCCTTTATATGGCTGAATTTGAATCTTTTCATGTTTACCCTTCACCATGGTTTAAGGATGTGGCATTATGGGTGCGCTTTTTGGCTGATATTTTCTTTTTGTGGAAAGGAACTAAAGCTGATTTGTACCAGTTTGTACAGTGGCTGAATTTACTTCGGCCGAATTTATCTTTCACCATGCAGCATCATTTTTTTCAACTTGAATTTTTGGATGTCAAAGTTTTGAAAGGTCAAGATTCTTTTTCCACTACCCTATATAGGAAATCTGTCCAGAGAAATACTCTGCTATCCTATACTAGTTTTCACCCGGGATCTTTGAAGAGGGGTCTACTGTATGGACAATTCCTTCGGCTCCGGCGTATTTGTTCTAATTTTGAAGATTTCCTTAGGCATGCACATGAACTGTCTGCTCGCCTTATCCAGCGTGGTTACCCTAAACAGGTTATTAAACAAGCATTTATAAGGGCTAAATATACTCACCGTGAATGGTTATTTTTTCTGCATTCTCCGGATCTTACGGATGCTTCAGATGTTTTTGTGGGAGTGCTGCCTTATATGTTTCATACGGATCAGATTAAGAAGATTTTGACCAGGCATTGGCACATTTTACAATTGCATCCATGTTTCCGCAGAAAGTTGCAGATAGCGCATTCTCGAGGCCCGAATCTTCGTGATATTGTGGTGGCCACTTCTTCCCCTTTGGATAGGGTAGTTGATAGACCTTTTGACGTTGGCCATTTTGCTTGTGCCTCTTGTTCTCATTGCCCGCAAACGATTTTGAGCAAAGAATGGAGGGTTCCTAACTCAGCTTTTATTCACACAGCCCAGTGGCATACGACTTGTTCCACGTCCTTTGTTGTGTATGTGTTGATCTGTCCATGCCAGCTTTTGTACATTGGCCGGACGATTCGTTCAATAAAGGTTCGCTTGAATGAACATGCCTCCAGGGTTAGAAATTCTGTGATATCAGCCCCGTTAGTTCAACATTGCCTGGATTTGCAGCATGCCTTTGAGGATTTTCGGTGGCGGATTTTGGACTTTGTTCCTGAACACCCTAGGGGGGGAGATCGTGAACAACAGCTTCAAGTATTGGAACAGCATTGGATTTTTCGTTGGTCCACTGTAGAACCATTTGGTCTTAATAAAGAATTGGACTGGGCTAGCATTCTTTAACCCTGTTTTTGAGAAAACCTTTTGGCAATTTTTACAGTTTTGCATGGGTTTTTTTTTACTAATCCCTTTTGTCTTCAATACATTCATTGCTGAACACTGATTGGTGGCACATTGTTATTTCATTCATGAATCCTGCGGTGCGGTTCAGACTGCTATTGAGCATGCGCTGGCGTTCGTGATCAGCTGGGAGACTGTTTTCATGTTGCAGTTGAATCGAGCGTTGAGACAGGGCTATAATTTGGTGTTTGCCCGAAACGCAGTGCTGTGTCCTGTTTATAACTGCAAATTGTTCTGAGAGATTATTCTAGGAGATGTCCGACAAAGGTTTGAAGAACTGAAGTGGATGTGGAGAAAATTTTCATGGGACGTTTCAGATAAGTTATAGTCCCGTTTTTTCTTGGTTTTTCTGAATTGGACTTCTCACAGTACACTTACGACACTCTAAAATACTATATAATTAGTTGGTTTATGTAGTGGGCACTTTTTTGTGGTGCTTCACTTTTATTTATCCAGCTCTGTTGTGAGCTCATTAAAAATTTGAGTAAAATGGAAGTTTAGCTTCAAGAGGCGGTTGAAACCTCATGGCTGCTCTTCCGATATTATTACATACACGCTAGCTTATAATTTCATGCACCTTACTCTATTTTTGCTTGGGGAAATGTTCACCAGGGCATAACGGATAGTGGATGCATGACCTCAACAACCTGTGTCGCCTTTCTTCCTCACTGTTCCCTCCTATTGCTTTGCCTAATAAGGTGGATCCATATTGATGGTATGGTGGCTAGACCATCCAAAGACAGTGGTCTTCCTTTTCATGGGATTTTTACAGTAGTTGAATTTTCATTCCAAAAGGAGTCTTCTCCCAGGATAATGACATAGACAGAGTAACCTCCCCCTTTCTGGAAAATTACAGAACACTTACATGTCAAAGTACAGTACATTTGTAGGACCACTAGAGGTCTCTGATATTTAGAGGAGAACAATCTAAGGGGTCTCTACATGGAAAGTGATTCTTAGTATTATTACTTATCTGGGCATGATACCTGCAGTAGATAAGTGTCTTTTATGAATGTCATAGACAGGTGCAAATTTCTTGACATAAGAAGGAAACTAGGCTTCATTAAACATCTCCTCATTCTGAATTTGATATGACCTGTTTGTATTGATACCATAGTTATCCCTTTGTGATAGTTTATAGTTTATTAAAATTTGATATACTGCCCTTCACAATAGCAGCAAGGCAGATTACAAATTACAAATTAGTTGGCTTGTTTGGAAATTGCAAATACATTGAAATCCCGTGAGCATTTGGGCTGCTGCTGTTATGTATAAAGAAATGCCTATCACAGCAAAAGAGCAATCACCTTGCATTTCTGCTCAATACTGCTCTACATTGCTTTATGGTCTTCTTCTTGAACTGTTGCAAGACAATTGATTGGTCTATTTAATTAATTAATTTCCATGGATTTATAGACCAGATATTGTCCAGCAATTGATCAATGCAGTTTACAGTCTGGCATTCATAAAAACATATTGCCACACATACAATAGAAAAAATAAATATGGAAAATAATTGGTGCTAAGAGAACTATCAGAAAAGCCCAGCGCGTGTTCTTTCATACATACATGATGGATCATCTGCACAAAGGGCTTTAAAATCTAAAAAGCGTACTTTAAATATAATTCTATATGCAACAGTACCAGTAAATTAAAAACAAAAAATAGTCCTTATCCAATCTATGAACTGCATCTAATATGAAGTCATATTGTGGAATTCTGCATGAGGCGCATGACATGAATTATGTAAACTGTGCCCAAGTAACTAAAGGGCATTAAAATAATCCATAAAATTAAATACTAATGGTTGAAGTACAAGATGAAAATCTATGAGGGAGTGGATAACTAATACTGCAAATGTCTCACCAAGCAGAATTTGTACAAAGGTATAGGAATTACCAGGGATATACAGACAAAATTTTTTTAATTTGTTTCATTTCCTATTTTGTTTGCTGTTTTTGTTTTTCATTTTATTTTGTTTCATTTTCATGAATTTTAATTTTGTTTTTATACATTTTCATTTCAAGGCAATTTTATTAATTAAAGAGGTAGCTCTAGCTTCTGCCCAAACAAAACATAGTTGAAAGGTTACTAGAGGTTTCAGGCAAATAAAAAAAAGCCAACAGGCTTTTTTTTCTCACAGTCAGAGGCTGGTCTCAAACCATCATCTTTTGGGTTAAAAGGCTGATCATCACTAAATGGACAATCAGGATCTGGATTAGGCTTGGTAAATGTTTCTGATAGTATACTTAGATATGGTTTCACAGAATTTCTGGTAAAGAACATGGCAACAGAAAACCCTTTGAAGTAAATCTCTGTAACAGGAGTCAATAGATTCACAAAGCAAAAAAATCAAGTTAGCATTTTCTATACAGCTCCAAAGCAAACAAATTTTGAGTCAATCAGGAGACAGGAAGGAAGATCATCAGCAGGCTGGCTAGAACCATCCTCCATTGAAACACAATGACTCTTCTGCAAGATGCTTGCCTTTCCAGCTCAAGGTTACTGGGTTGAGGCCAGCCTATGATAAAACTT
This sequence comes from Ichthyophis bannanicus, assembly GCA_033557465.1. Classification (NCBI taxonomy): domain Eukaryota; kingdom Metazoa; phylum Chordata; class Amphibia; order Gymnophiona; family Ichthyophiidae; genus Ichthyophis; species Ichthyophis bannanicus. The sequence goes on along the minus strand of CM066033.1, from coordinate 732,870,279 downwards.
GGACTTTTCAATGTTGTTTTCAAGTTAGTTTTGTTGATATTTCCCATGTTGCTTCAAGTGAAGGCACATCCCTAGGAATTACTGATGTCATCTAATCTTTAAAGCTTAACTCCACATCTATCGAAAAACTAAAATTTTACGACACTGGGGACAAAATCAACTCAGACGCCCTACACTGAATTAGTTAATGGTCCCTTGGTGCAGTCAGTCTACCAATCAATACTAGTGTCTTCTTTACACTAAAGGCCAAACAGCTCACTGCCATCCGAGAGCTCATGTGTCCCAAATATTTGTTCGCCACCAATGAGATATCAGCAAACATTTTCTCCACGATAAGCAAATGCAGACAAAGTGGACAAAATGATGAGGCCAAATGAGATTCATCCGAGGATATCGAAGGATCTTAGGGAAGTATTCTATTTGCTGACCTTTTCAATGCTTCTTTAGAGTTGGGAGTGTTCCTGAAGGACTGGAGATGGGTAATTGTAGTTCCTGTCCACCAAAGCAGATGTTAGTAACTACAAACTGGTTAGTCTGACCTCTGTGGTGAGTAAATTAAAGGAAATGCTGCTAAAGTAGAGACCATGGCCTTACTAGGGCCTACCTAGGGATAGGTCTTTAACTGAGTGACATAAGAACATAAATCCATCAAGCCCAGTATCTTGTTTCCAAAAGTGACCTATCCATGTCACAAGTATCTGGCAGGTTCCCAAAAGGTATACAGATTCCATGCTGCTTGTCCCAAGAATTAGTAGTGATTTTCCTGGTCCATAGTTTATGGACTTTTCTTCCAGGAACTCATCTGAACCTCTTTTAAACCCAGCTACACTGACAGTTTTTACTACATCCTCTGATAACAAATTCCAGAGTTTGATTACACATTGAGTGAAAAAAATATTTTCTCTGATTTGTCTTAAATGTGCTACACTGTATGTGTCCCCTCGTCTTTCTACTTTTTGAAGGAGTAAACAACCAATGTACATTTACCCTTTCCACTCCATTCATTATTTTATAGACCTCTATCATATCTCCCTCAACTGTCTCTTTTCCATGTTAAAGAGCTCTAACCTGTTAAGCCTTTCCTCATAGGGATAACCTTCCATCCCCTTCACCATTTTGATCACTCTTCTTTGTACCTTTTCCAGTTCTGCTATATCCAGAGAAATGGATCAGAGGAGAGTGCTAGGATGTGGTATACATAGATTTCAGCAAGGTCTTTGACACTGTTCCTCATTGATGACTTTTAAATAAACTGAGTGTCTTTGGTATGGACCCTAACGTAAATGACTGGGTAAGAACATTTTGATTGGAAGACAACAGAGGTAGTAATACTATAAATGGAGTTCACTCTGAAGATAGAGGCATTACCAATAGAAAATCATAGGGATTGATCCTAGGTCCTGTTCTTTTTAACATTTTTGTAAGTGATATTGCAGAAGGCCTGTCAGGAAAGGTATGCCTCTTTGCAGATGATTCCAAAATCTACAACAGGACACACATCCTGAAAAGTGTGGATAACATAAGGAGGGATTTAGTGAAGCTTGAAGAATGGTCGAGAATTTGGCAGCTAAGATTTAATGCTAAAAAAAATACAAGGTGATGCATTTGGCTGTAAAAGTCCAAGGGAAACTGCTAGGTACATATGACCTAGATTGGCCACTGTTGGAAACAGGATACTGGGCTTGATGGACCTTGGTCTGACCCAGTATGGCATATCTTATGTCCTTATGTTCTTATGTTCACAGTATAGCAGGTGAATTACTTCACTGCATGACAGAAGAGCAGAGCACGGGCGTGATTGTATCAGATGATCTTAAGGTGGCCAAGCAGGTAGAAAAGACCTGCTTGGCCACCATCAGAAACCAGAAGGATCTTTGGGTGCACAGGGGGAGGAATAGCCAGCAGGAAAATGGAGGCCATAGTGCCTTTGTTTAAGTCTCTAGTGAGATCTCATTTGCAGTAATATATACAACTCTGTAGACCACACCTTCCAAAGGATATCAACAGGATGGAGTTTCGAGGGACGGGGTTTCCGACACCCATACTGTTCCTGCTGGGAAGGGTGACCTAACCGGGTTTTTAGAATCTTCTCTGGAGGTCATCACTGATAAGTCAACTCTGCTGGTAACCCTGGCGCTAGAATCAGATAAATTTTTTATACTTCAATTGTATTTTAAGAATATCAATGCAGATTTCCTAGGATCTAAAGTGCGTGTTTTTCCCGATGTTTCACGAGCTACGCAGTTGAGAAGGAAAGGCTTTTTGGCTTTTTGCCCCAGGGTGTTGGCCCTAGGGGCAACTTTTCAACTCAAATTTTCTGCTAAATGTTGTGTGGTGTATAAACAAAAAGGTTATTTTTTTTTTGATCCTAGGCAGCTTCATGAGTTCTTAGTGGTTAGGGAGGAAATGATTGTGGAGGTCTCTAAGTTATCTCATCCTGCTGACACTTAGGTCTTTACCTGTTGATTATGTAAGTTGTTGATGGTGCGGGTTTAGTTATAATCCTGTACTGTTTGTTATATTTCCTAATACTCCCCCCTTTATTTCCTGATGTATTGGGGTCTAATATGATATGGGTGACATGATATTGTATTTAGATTAATGATTTCTTATTTTTTCTTTTTGTTAACATGTTATAGCCCATTGTTTTTCTTTTTCATTCATGTATTTACTTGGATGTAAATTGGATATAATTATAAATAAAAAGTAAAAAACAAAACAAAACAGGATGAAGTTGATCCAGAGGACAGCTACTAAATGGTCAAAGGTCTTCGTCATAAAGGCATTTATTTATTTGTGATATTTTTATACCACTAAAAGTAAATTACATCTTAGTGGTTTACAAAACTAGTTCAGGAATAGTAGCACATACAAAGTTTAGCAATGAACAAAACAGTGGATATATGAGGAACAGTGTGTGATTGGACAACAATATCAACCAGAGACATTGAAACATAAATCCAAAACACATGAGGAGAGGAGGTGTATAGAAAGAAGGCTTCTGCTCATTGAAAAGACATGCTCAGGGAACCCTGGCTCCCAGGAAACAAACAAAGGCATTTACACGGTTTGCAGACTTGAAAGCTGTGTAAGTCCTGCTAAGCGGAATATTCAGTGGCACGAACTTAGTTTGTGCCGCTGAATATCTGCGGGTATCGGGGCGTTCTGTGGGCAGTGCCCAGGGATAAAGGGTTAGAAGCGATATTCAGCGCTGCTTGGTTATCCTTTGGTGGCAAATGTTAGGCATAGAAAAGACTGTCCTAACTTTTGCCGGTGAAGCTAACTGGGCAACGGCTGAATATTACCGCTGACCGGTTAGCTTCTTGCTTTGGCAACTGACCCAAATTTCCGGAGGACAGATATGGCCCCAGCTTTGAATATACAGCTTTATTGTTCAGTGGCGATGGCTAGATGCTGTAATTGTGCTAGCCACCACTGCTGAATATCAGAAGCCAAAGTTTTTAAACCAGCCTTGAATTTCTTATATGATGACTCTAGGTGAAGACTGGTTGGAAGAGCATTCCAAAAACTGGATGCAGAAAAACAAAATACAATAGACCTGTAAGATTCAAGATGCAAAGTAGATCTTGAAGGGACCCCCAGAAGGTTTTGCTTGCTAAGTGTAAGGTATAAGCCAGGTAATAGTGGACAAGCTGAGAATGGAGACAGAGAGGGAGACCTGTGTAAAAGACAAGGGGCCCAATATTGAGTTGTGATGGCTATGCGCCTCTAAGGTACACAGCTATCGCCTCTGAACTTTAACCCTGGATATTCAATCTGTGGTCATATCTTGACATCGGAACTGAATATCTGGGTCTGCCACAACACTCCACACTGCACAGAAGCTAACTGGGTAGCAGCGATATTGAACCGCTGCCCGGTTAGCTCCCACAGATAAAGATAGTTGAGGCTTTCCAATGTCTTTCTTTACTCGCAAGTCGCTAACTAGGCAGCAGTTCAATATCATCACTGCCTGGTTAGCAATGGGTGCTACCTCCACTCTGCCCTGGAACGCCCATGACACGCCCTTATTCTACAAGGATAGCATCAGGGCTTATAGCAGTGGAACCGGGGGATATTCAGCGTCACTAACCAGGTTAGTGCCACTGAATATTGCTCTACAGCAGGATTTACACAGTTTACAGGTTTTTAAACTGTGTAAATGCCTTTGAATATTGGGCCCACAGTGTATAATTAGATGGATCTTTTATTTAATTCGATAAGAGACCAGGAGCCGGTATTGCTTGAACAAAAAGGTGATTGCATGATCTGATTTCCTAGCATATAGAGGTCTGACCATGGTGTTTTGAACTAATTGAAGTCTTTTACGTTGGAATTGAGAGACCCCTGAAAGTAGGGTGTTACAGTAATCTAGCTTGTTAATCACCAAGGCAAGAATTAGTGTTTTTATTGCTCAAGAGTCAAGGTAGGGTTTGATGGATTTAATTCTTTGGAGGGAAAAAAAGCAATTACGCACAATTTAAGAGATATGGGATCTGAAAGACAGCTTATCGATTATGACACCCAAGGAATGAATGGAAGTTTGGACCAAAATAGTGTGGAAAGAGAGTCAAGGATGAAAAGGGAGTGGTCTCTGACTGTAGGAGAGCCACAGGGCCTCAGTTTTATTGGGATTCAGCACCATTTTGTGGCACTTGAGTCAATCAACAATTTTATTTAATTTTGAATCTAAGACAATTGGAAATGAAGTATTTCAGATGTTATCTGCGATGACCAATTGGAAATCGTCTACATTAAAATATGAACTCAAGTTTAAACCTTGGATCTGAATGGCTAATAGGACAATAAAGAGATTAAATAACATAGGGAAAGAATGAAGCCTGTGGGATACCAGACTTCTGTGAATGGAGGTTTGAAAGGGAGCCTTCAGTGGAGACCTGAAAGGTCCAGTTAGAGAGACAAGAATGAAACCATTTCAATGGACTTAAAGATCTCAATATGTGTACTTTGGAGGAAAGGAGGGAGAGGGGTGACATGATAGAGACATTTAAATACCTCCATGGTATAAAGACACAGGAGGTGGCCTTCTTCTAGTTGAAAGGAAACTATGAAAGAAGGGGTTATAGAATGAAGGTGAAAGGGGACAGAATCAGGAGTAATCTGAATAATTATTTTTTTACGGAAAGGGTAGTGGATTGTTGGAACAACCTCCCAGTGGAGATGCTAGAGATGAGAACTGTATCTGAATTCAAGAAAGCTTGGGACAAATACAGAAGATTTTGTTGGGAGAGAGAGGTATTGTAGAACTTAATACCTCTTATGGATGAGCAGACTGGATTGGCAAACTGGATAGGCCATATGGTGTTTATCTGACATTATCTGATATTTTTCTGTTTTCATTTGTATAGATCTGGAATTGATCCAATGTGTCCTCAAAACAGTTGATTAAGGTTGCAAATATATGTTAAGTAAAACAGCTGACAGTGACGAACCCCGAGAAAATGCCAGATTACAGTGTCCTCTAAGAGGATACAGTGTTCCCGAAAGCCACCTGCATCTGCCTTTTGCTGAGAAAGGACTAAGCGACGTCATGAGAAATGTTGCTTGTGGCATGTGTGAGCTTTAAGCATTTGTACTTCAGAAGGGGATTTCACTGCCACAGGCCTTTTTTTCGTATAAATTAGAAACCACATCTACTGATCTTGAAAAGGGTGGGAGATGGGGGTTTCTAGATATTTGCAAAAGCCCAGCTGACCTAGTTCTCACCTAAGCTGTGGCTGCAGATTTGTCTTACAGTGAAAAAACCCTATGTTTTATAACCTAAAGCTGGTTACATATACTGTTTTTTGAAGAGGATTTGAAAAGTAGTCCTTGAGAGATGGAGGGGAAAGAGAGAGGCAGTTAAATCATGGTTTATATTACTTATTGACTGTGATTTATGAAATTTCCTGCAGCTATCACAAGGTGGATATTTATTGATTCACAACATTTCATTAATCACCTTTATACCGAAGAATCATAGTAGTATACAAAATTCTATTAAAAATACAAACACACATCAAATGTCAATTCCATCTCCAGATGCTTGCATATTGAGCTCTGTCTCCTCAGTCATAAATCATAGGCCATATTGTTCATGCACCCCGTCTCCTAGAACAACAGTAATGCATTGACGTGTATGTTACAGAGTGAGCATGTTCTAACATACTGAAGAACAAGACTTAGCAGGAATCTGAAACAAGACTTTATTTAGTGTACAGAGCTTTTCATCTTGTTACGGCTTGAGACAGGTATAGCATCTCCTCTGTGAAAGAGATCAGTGAGAGCAGTACCTTAGGCTAGCCAAAGGCAGCTCGGATGCTAATCCAGAAGATGCTTGGGGGTGTGGGGGTTTGGTCATTACATGCATGCGATGCTGATAGAGTCAGGATCCATGATTGTAAGTTCTACAGGGAGCCAGGTTACATAGCCCCTGGCTCAGCATGCTTGTTGTATAACCCGACTGACTATGTTTGGTAGAGGAAGAGATAAAATATAGGAGAAAACATTCATCGGTCACTGGAGAGAAAAGGAGCAAGAGAGAACTGCTGGGGTCAGAAACCAAGAGCCTGATATTCAGAAGGATTTATCCTGTTAGCAGGACCTGCTAACTGGATAAACCCTGCTTAGCCCCATATTCAGTGACACTCTTTGGATAGTGCCCCTGAATAATTCCTCTAATTGCCATAGCACTATATGATAGTGCAGGGGAGGTCCATGGTAGGGCAAGCATTTACCCAGTTAGCAGTGATTTTCAGTCTGCTAACTGGGTAAGAAACTACATGAAGTTAGCCCAAAAAAAGAAGGAAGGCATAACTTTATGCGGTTTGGCTATCCGGATAGCCTGCGGCGGTCCCCACTGAAACCGGATCTTCACCAGAAGCCGCTATCTGTCCACTAAAGAAGAGCGTGGTTGTGTCTGATGATCTTAAAGTAGCTAAACAGGTAGAAAAGGCGACGGCAAAAGCTAGAAGGATGCTTGGGTGCATACAGAGAGGAATGACTAGCAGAAAAAAGGAGGTGATAGTGCCTCTGTATAAGTCTTTGGTGCGACCTCATTTGGAGCATAGTGTGCAATTCTGGAGACCGCACCTTCAAAAGGATGTGAACAGGATGGAGTCGGTGCAGAGGGTGGCTACTAAAATGATTAGTGGTCTTCATTATAAAGTATATGTGGACAGACTGAAGGATCTTAATATGTACACCTTAGAGGAAAGGCGGGATAGAGGTGATATGATTGAGATGCTTAAATACCTCCATGGCATAAATGTACAAGAGGAGAGCCTCTTTCAATTGAAAGCAAGTTCTGCTACGAGGGGACATGGGATGAGGGTGAAGGGAGATAGATTCAGGAGTGATATGCGGAAATATTTCTTATGTAAAGAGTAGTGTATCCGTGGAATAGTCTCCCAGTGGAGGTGGTAGAGATGAGGACAGTAACTGAATTCAAAAAAGCATGGGACAAACACAGAGGAACTCTAAAGATAAAAAGGGGACTGTTGTAGTTGTTGATATGGAAGGACAGACTAGATAGGCCATGTGGTCTTTTTCTGTCGTTGTATTTCTATTTTTCTATGTTTCACTTCCACTGAATATTCAGTTTCACTTTTACCTATGGCAGCTGGAATTAAAAAACACTGATGGCCACAAGCGGAATATCATTCCATAAGAGAACAGCAGCCAAACAAAAAGCAACCAACACACAATATAAAGATCAGGCATCAAGAGGAAAAGAAAGCACTTTCCCATCTTACTTGAACTCCTAAAATAGAATACTGCCACCCCGTGGCCTTACAATAGAATGCAAATTTAAATTGCTGTTCTATTGGATATTCTTAAAATTCAGATGCAGTTGGGGCCATTTCAATAGATTAGACATGATTTGGTCATCCAAAACTATGTACATGGATGTTCAAATCATGGAGACATCCCCAGAGCTATTGTGGAAAGGGGATTTTTAGATGTCTCTGCTGCAGAGATGTCTAAATAAGCAGGGGGTGTGACAGAGGCATGTCTGGGCTATGAGCTATAGACATAGATGTCCCCAATTGATCTTAGAACCCTCATGGGCACCCTTCATCACACCGAGGAAGTTTCTCCAGGGCCATGTGCCCATGAGGGAAGGGTTAGGACAGCCGTTATAGTTGGTGATTCGATCATTAGGCATGTAGATAGCTGGGTGGCTGGTGGATGTGAGGATCGCCTGGTAACATGCCTGCCTGGTGCGAAGGTAGCGGACCTCACATGCCACCTAGATAAGGTCTTAGATAGTGCTGGGGAGGAATCTGCTGTCTTGGTACATGTCAGTACCAATGACATAGGAAAATGTGGTAGGGAGGTTCTGGAGGCTAAATTTAGGCTTTTAGGTAGGAAGTTGAAATCCAGAACTTCCAGGGTAGCGTTCTCCGAAATGCTTCCCGTTCCACGTGCAGGACCCAAAAGGCAGGCAGAGCTCCGGAGTCTCAATGCGTGGATGAGACAATGGTGCAGAGATGAGGTTTTGGATTTGTTAGGAACTGGGGAACATTCTGGGGAAAGGAGGGGCTCTTCCAAAGAGATGGGCTTCACCTTAACCGGGATGGAACCAGGCTGCTGGAGATAGAGAAGCTTTTAAACTAGATAATAGGGGAAAGTCGACAGTCGCCCAAGAGCGGATGGTTCGGAAGAATGTATCCTTGAAGGATACTACCAAAAGCAGAGAGGTTCCAAAAAAGAGTAAAGTAGCCCAAATGCCCTCGAGTATGGAGCAGACACAGCTTAAAGATCCCAAATTACCAATGTCTACCAATAGTCAAATTAATATGAATAAAATACATTCTCTAAAATGCTTGTATGCAAATGCTAGAAGTCTAAAAAATAAGATGGGAGAGTTAGAATATATAGCACTAAATGAGAGGTTAGATATGATTAGAATATCAGAGACATGGTGGAAGGAGGACAACTAGTGGGACACTGTGATACCTGGGTACAAACTATATCGTAATGATAGAGCTGATCAAATTGGTGGAGGGGTTGCACTCTATGTTAGAGAGGGCATTAAGTCAGAAAGGATTAAAGTTTTGCAGGAAACAAAATTTGCTGTAGAATCTCTATGGATTGAAATTCCATGTAAAAAGGGGAAGGCGATGGCAGTGGGGGTGTACTATTGACCGCCTGGCCAGAATGAACAAATCGATGATGAAATGCTCAAAGAAATCAAGGAAGCTAACAAAAGTTACAGCGCAGTAATAATAATGGGTGATTTCAATTACCCCGGTATCGACTAGGTCAGTGTCACGGCAGGACATGCTAGGGAGATAAAGTTCCTAGATGACATAAATTACTGCTTCTTGGAGCAGCTGGTTCATGAACCGACCAGAGGGGAAGCCATATTAGACCTAGTCCTTAGTGGAACACCAGATCTAGTGTAAGAGATAAGGGTGTTGGGGCCACCTGGCAATAGTGATCATAGCATGATCGCCTTTGATTTAATTAGTGGAGGAGGGATAGTAAGGAAATCCACACTACTACCTTTTAACTTTCAAAAGGGAGACTATGATAAAATGAGGAAAATAGTTAAGAAAAAACTAAAAGGAGCAGTTGCAAAGGTTAAAGACTTACATCAAGCTTGGGTTTATTGAAAAATACTATCTTGGAAGCCCAGACCAGCTGTATTCCACGCTTTAAGAAAAGTGGAAGGAAGTCCAAAAAACTGCCAGCATGGTTTAAAGGTAAGGTCAGAGAGGCTGTTCTTGCCAAAAAAGCATCTTTCAGGAAATGGAAAAAAGAGCCAAATGACGAAACCTGGAAACAGCACAAGCACTGGCAAGTCAAATGCAAGGCATTGATAAAGCAGGCAAAGGGAGAATTTGAGAAGAAGCTTGCTGCGTAAGCAAAAACGTGAAATAAAGATTTTTTCAAGTACATTTGTAGCAAAAAACCTGTGAGTCAGTTGGTCCATTAGATGATAGAGGAGTTAAAGGGGCACTAAGAGGCGACAAGGCGATAGCGGAGAGACTGAATGAATTCTTTGCTTCGGTCTTTACTGAGTAATATGTAGGGATGTTACCCATGACTGAAGTGGTATTTAAAGGTGCGGAAGAATTGAAGGAAATATCGATACATAGGGAAGATGTATTACAACTATTAGATAAACTGAAGAGTAGCAAATCACCTGGGCTGGATGGTATACATCCAAGGGTGTTGAAAGAACTGAAATATGAGATTGCAGACCTGCTATTAGTAATCTGTGAACTATCATTAAAATTATCTCTAATACCTGAAGATTTGAGGATCGCCAATGTAACACCAATTTTTAAAAAGGATTCCAGGGGTGATCCGGGAAACTACAGACCGGTGAACCTCACGTCAGTACCGGGAAAAATGGTAGAAACCATCATAAAGAATAAAATTACTCAGCATGTAGATAGTCATGGCCTAATGGGAGACAGCAAACATGGCTTTAGACAAGGAAGATCTTGTCTTAATAATCTGTTATGTTTTTTTGAAGGTGTGAATAAACAGGTGTACAAAGATGAGTCGGTTGATATAGTGTATCTGGACTTTCAGAAAGCCTTTGACAAGGTCCCTCATCAGAGACTTTTGGCAAAACTAAAGAGTCATGGGATAGGAGGTAGTGTACTACTGTAGATCAGGAACTGGTTAAAAGATAGAAAGCAGAGGGTAGGGCTAAATGGCCAATTGTCCCAATGAAGGAAGGTGAATAGTGGTGTACCCCAGGGATCTGTGTTGGGTCCGCTGCTTTTTGACATATTCATAAATGACCTGGAAAGTGGAATAACGAGTGAGGTTATCAAATTTGCAGATGGCACAAAACTATTTAAAGTTGTTAAAACCCAAGAGGATTGTGGAAAATTGCAAGAGGATCTTGATAAATTGGAAGACAGGGCCTCAAAATGGCAGATGAAATTTAATGTGGACAAGTGCAAAGTTATGCACCTAGGGAAGAACAACCCAAACTATGGTTACACGATGCAAGGTTCCACATTAGGAACCACTACCCAGGAAAAAGATTTAGGCGTCATTGTGGATAACATGTTAAAACCCTCAGCCCAGTGTGCAGCGGCAGCCAAGAGAGCAAATAGAATGCTAGGTATCATAAGGAAAGGAATGGAAAATAAAACAAAAGATATTATAATGCCTCTATATCATTCCATGGTGAGACCGCACCTTGAATATTGTGTGCAATTCTGGTCGCCATATATTAAAAAAGATATAGCGTTATTAGAAAAGGTTCAGAGAAGAGCCACCAAAATGGTAAAGGGGATGGAAGGATACTCCTATGAAGAAAGGCTAAAAAGGTTAGGGCTCTTTAACCTTGAAAAGAGACGGCTGAGGGGAGATATGATAGAAGTCTATAAATTAATGAACGGAGTGGAACGGGTAGACGTAGATCGATTGTTTACATTATCGGAATATAGAAGGACTAGAGGACATGCAATGAAGCTACAGGGTAAACTATTTATGACTAATAAAAGAAAATATTTTTTCACTCAACGTGTAATCAAACTCTGGAACTTGTTACCGGAGGATATAGTAAAGGCTGTTAGTGTAGCTGGGTTTAAAAAAGGTTTGGACAAGTTCCTGGAGGAAAGGTCCATAAACCATGATTAAGAAGGGACCCATCCAATGCTTGACCCAGTACAAGAATTGCGGAACCTATGTCTTCTGGGGAAACTGCTAGGTGCGTATGACCTAGATTGGCCACTGTTGGAAACAGGATACTGGGCTTGATGGACCTTGGTCTGACCAGTATGGCATATCTTATGTTCTTATGTATCTGTGTCCAAACTTAGACTTGCTCCAGACATGAATAGGCATTGGAAAAGTGCTTGTTTTGGCACTAAAAACTCTGGAGTGCGTCGAAGATGGCACTACACTATCCTCAGTAATCTTCACAAATGACAATGCTGTTTTGTGTGTGTTGGGAAACTCGTTTTGGGTTTGCACCATCGTTGCATATCTCATAGATGTCCCTGGTATTACAGTACCCTAATGTTAAATGTAACCCTCCAATTGTGATGTGACGTGACCACCTTGATTGAAGGATAAGGTGGCATACAAATCTGTCTAAATAAATAAAATACCATATCGGGCACATCCACGTTTATGAAATCGTGTCTAGACTTGGATGTGCTTGTGAATTTTAGGGACAATCAAAATATGGCATAATTATTTTAGAGTTGAAATTATGTGGTCATGTTACATCTACTTTGGATACATTGAACAAGTTGCCAGTAAGTTTGGTACTCATATTTCAATCTTTGCTTCTAGAAACTCCTTCCTTTAAGACCATTTAAAATGTATGCCTCTGTTAGGGCTTTACGCTCTGTAGGTGATAGGCTGTTATGTATTCCCTTGCCTTCTGAAATATGCCTACAGGATACCAGGAATCAAGTATTTTCCGGTATGATGCCATGGCTATGGAATAAATTGTCGAAAGCAGGGCAGGGTTTATGGGATTCTTTGGATTTTAGGAAGTGGTGTGAGTGGTGTGAGGCTTTATCTTACCAAGTGGTGTGAGGCTTTATCTTACCAAGTTTTTGGTTGATGGGGGATTAGAATGTGTGTCATGGGGCTGGTGGGGAGATTTTCATTTCTTTATAGAATATTAGGAATTGAGGTTTTGAGTTGTCCCTGTAGTGGGGTAGATGGGATATTGGAGATTTTGGGGGATGAATAAAAGTTTTACATTTTTAGACTGTGTGATTAGGTTGGTAATGATAATGATCAGCTGGTTTTGGTGATGATGATGCTAAGGTATGATTTTGATGGTATGGATGTTTTCAGGAAATTTGATGTATTAGATTTGGGTGTTAATATTGTTTGTTATTGCCTGTATAGATGCGTTTTATTGCAGTTTGCCCAGAGCTTAAGGTAGAAGGGCAACATATAAATGTAATAAATAAATACACAGATAAATAAACTTATAGCTGTTGGATATCAACATTGCTCATGGCTACTGCTCAAATGGGTTCTTGTCTATGAGATAAAAATAATCTCCAAGACCCTCAAGAGTCAGAACATTTCATAAGATATCTCCATATTTCAATACAAATGAAACTGCACATTGGATTACAGTTTCCCCCACCACATTGGTACTCACAAATAGGAGTGTGTGGTTTATATAGCAAGAGATGTTCCAGCATACTGGAGCAAGGACTGGAGCTGTACACTGGAGCTGAGCTGCTGACCCATCTTTATGGGTTGGCACTATGGCACTGTGCCAGGGGCCCCGCACATCTAAGGGGCTCCGCGTGCTCCAGCAGCTGCTTGTTGTAATATTTTAGTTTTATAAGTCCTTTTTATGTTTAAGACATTTAAAGTTTAATTTTTTTTATTATGTTATTTCTTATTATAGCTTCAATTTATTTTTTTACATTTTTATTTTACACTCGTAAAGTTTTTAAAAGTTATTTTAAAATGTTTTGGTCCTTCATTCAGCTTGTTTGGTGTTCCTGAACAGTAGACTGTAGACTGGGAACCAGGCTATCATAATCTACTTCCGGTTTAACTTGTAAACACTGAAAGATGCTGACACCTCACCTGACAGCGTAACATTTAATTTAAATAATATTAAATAGTATTAAACTACAAAGAAGTCTTGAGATCTGATATGTTTGCTATTCTTTGCAATGTAAATGTAATGTAAACACAAATTTTGTCACGGTTGTCTGCTATTACTAAGTTTTGCTGGTTTAATTTAACCGTGTCTGTGTGGTTAGTTTTACTGGTTACCATAATATTAACTTGCTTATATATTTTATATTACAGATTATATAACAAAACTACAGTTAATATAATGGCATGACTTCAAGGGAGCGCGACATAAACTGCAAGTATAAGTCCAGTTGGCAAAAACGCCATGAACAGGAGCAGCGGGATGCTGCCGCTATAATTGGAACGTGGTCGATTATGACGTACTTTGGGCAGACAACTCAGCCCTGCATGACCGCTCCAGCTCAGGAGGCTGAGGTAGGAGTAGATGTTGAAGCTTCAATGACTGTGACTACTAACGTAAATGAGACAGCAGTTAAAGCTGAAGAGAAAATGGAAGTGGACTGTCCGCCATTCCAGCAGGCAGAAGACGCTGTAATGGACGTTACCGAGTTTCTAGAATGTGATGATGTTCCAGTTCGGTGTCTATCTGCTGTCTGCTACTCTACAGACCTCGGCGAATGGCCCGTCGAGATTGTTGACAACATGCGCGAGTACTGGGCGACAGCAGGTAGTGCGCAATGGGACTTGGATTTCACTGGGACTTGGATTTCACTCCAACCAGAACTGTCTATGCAGCTGATGGAAAACCAAGGAAATGCTCTCGTGACCTGTTCAAAACAACTCATCCGCTGTTGAAGGAACCTATTGATCGTGACCGGCTTTGCTATTCACCATCTAAGCTTCGTATATTTTGCTTTCCATACAAGCTAATGTCACCAGAAGTTGTAACCTTTGGCACAAAAGGTTTTTGCAACTGGAAGCATATGAAGCAGCAAATCATGGAGCACGAGGTCAGTTCTACTTATCGAGCATCCGTGATTAAACTGCTAACGTGACATGACATAGCAAAACATGTTGATCAGGCACTAGTAAAGCAACGTGACAAACAACGTGAGTATTGGCGTGCTGTTCGTGAGCGGTTGCTTGAAACTATTTCCTTTTTATCTGAATGTGGCCTGACCTTTAGAGGTGACAACCAGATCATTGGCTCTGCCCATAATGGCAATTATTTGGGAATCCTTGAACTTATATCAAAATTTGATCCCTTCATGGCGCAACACCTGCAGATGCATGCTAACAAGGGAAAAGGACACACTTCATACCTGTCTACCAACATCTGCAATCAACTAATTCAACTGATTGGCAAGTCAGTTGTCGATCGGATTAAGGCCGAAGTTCAGTCTGCCAAGTACTTCTCAAGCTCATTTGATGCAATGCCTGATATAACATACCAGGATCAGCTGACAGTGATTATTCGTTACGTGTTGCCATCTGGCCCTGTTGAGCAGTTCCTTACATTTCTACCTCAGCAAGGTCACAAAGCTGAACAGCTTACAGATAGCTTGCTTCAGTTTCTGCACAGCTGGGGGATCAACATTGATGATTGTCGAGGACAGTCGTATGATAACGCCAGCAAATTCAGAGGTATGCAGGCTCTTATACGGCAGGTAAATCCTCATGCCGCCTACATACCCTGTGCAGGCCATTCCTTGAACCTCGTTGGTCAGTGCGCAGCAGCCTGTTGTGCCGATGCCGTATCGTTCTTTGACTTTGTCCAAAGGTTGTACGTGTTTTTTTCTGGTTCGACAGCATGCTGGGCCATCCTCAAGGACAAGCTGGAACAGACTGCAGGCTGGCTAACACTAAAGAGACTGTCTGACACACGGTGGCCAGCACGATTCGATGCGGCAAATGCTCTGGTGAGGGATTATGAAGAGATTGTCAAAGCTCTGGAGGACATTATAGATGACAAAGTGGGCGAACACAAGGCAGAGACGTGTCAAGAAGCCATAGGATTGCACGATCGAATGCAGTGCTATGAGACAGGCATAATGGCTGCTTTCTGGCAGAAGGATCTCGCAAGATTCCAAGTGAACAGCGTGTCATTGCAGTCAGCTGATCAAAACTTGAATTCTGTTGCTGCAATTTATGAATCACTGCAGATGTGCGTCCAAAGCCTTCGTGAACAGTTCAACCACTTTGAAGCACACGGCAAAGACCTGCCACGCTGTGAAAACTCTCAGGCTGATCTCAGCAAGCAAGTACGCAGACACGACGAATCTGGCACGGACACTGAGATTCAGTTGCAACCATTTATTTTATTTATTTATTTACATTCTCTTATATACCGTGCTATTCTGCATCAGTGCAGTTTACATTGAATAAACTGAAATTACATTGAACAGGGCATTATAACTTGGAGATAACTATTTTACAGGGAACATGGGCCATGGAGGGTTAAGTGGCTTGCCCAAGACCACAAGGAGCACCTGTGGGACTAGAAACCCCAGTCCTTCCGGCCCAAGGTTGCTGTCCTCTAGTGGGATTTGAACCCCCGACCTTCCAGCCTGAGTACCTTGCCCCAACCACTAGGCCACTCCTCCACTCCATGTGATAAATTCCATACTGACACATTCATTGTTATCATCGACAGCCTTGCTGCTGCACTGTCGAAACGCAAGAAAGCATATGCTGAATTGGCTGACCGATTTGCTTTCTTGCGTAAAATTTCATCACTTTCTGATGCAGAAATTCGAGAAGGTGCAAGCAAGTTAGTTAATCGCTATACCTCCGATCTGCAGCCTGAACTGGCGGAAGAGTTAGTATAATTTAAGGTAGCTCTGCAAACAAAGTTGGGCAAGGCATCGGAGTCGGACAACCTGGAGGAAGATGAGAATGGCGATCCAGATAATGCTACAATCTGCAACAAGATAGAAATTCAGTTGCATCGCTTCATCGTTGATAATGGCCTCCATAGCACGTTTGCGAACACAGAGATCACGCTGCACATTTTCCTCTGCCTCATGGTGACGAACTGTTCAGGTGAGCGGTCATTCAGCAAGCTGAAGCTGATTAAGAATCATCTCAGATCAACAATGTCACACGAGCGTCTGAACATGCTTAGCTTGTTGAGTATCGAGCAGGACCTTTTGAGAGAAGTTGACTCTGAGTGCATTATCCGTGACTTTGCATTAACACATGTTCGAACTTCGACATGTTGATACTTAGCTGTCAGCAGTCAGCATGTGGAATAGAAACATAGAAACATAGAAACATGATGACAGAAAAAGACCACAAGGCCTATCTAGTCTGTCCTTCCATAACAACAACTACAACAGTCCACTTTTTACCTTTAGAGATCCTCTGTGTTGGTCCCATGCTTTTTTGAATTCAGTTACTGTCCTCATCTCTACCACCTCCACTGGGAGACTATTCCACGGATCCACTACTCTTTCTGTAAAGAAATATTTCCGCATATCACTCCTGAATCTATCTCCCTTCACCCTCATCCCATGTCCCCCTCATAGCAGAACTTGCTTTCAATTGAAAGAGGCTCTCTCCCTGAACATTTATGCCACGGAGGTATTTAAACATCTCAATCATATCACCTCTATCCCGCCTTTCCTCTAAGGTGTACATATTAAGATCCTTAAGTCTGTCCTCATATGCTTTATAATGAAGCCCATTAATCATTTTAGTAGCAACCCTCTGCACCGACTCCATCCTGTTCACATCCTTTTGAAGGTGTGGTCTCCAGAATTGCACACCATACTCCAAATGAGGTCGCACCAAAGACTTATACAGAGGCATTATCACCTCCTTTTTTCTGCTAGCCATTCCTCTCCATATGCACCCAAGCATCCTTCTAGCTTTTGATGTCGCCTTTTCTACCTGTTTAGCTACTTTAAGATCATCAGACACAACCACGCCTAGGTCCCGCTCTTCTTTAGTGGACAAAAGTACTTCACCTCCTATACTGTATTGCTCCCTTGGATTGCTGCAGCCCAAATGCATGACCTTACATTTTTTAACATTAAATCCCAGCTGCCAAATTCTAGACCATTCTTCAAGCTTAGCTAGATCCCTCCTCATGTTATCTACACCTTCCTGGGTGTTTACTTTATTGCAGATTTTGGTATCATCCGCAAAGAGGCAAACCTTACCCGACAGCCCTTCCGCTATATCACTAACAAAGATGTTAAAAAGAATCGGACCAAGGACAGATCCCTGGGGCACACCACTGGTAACATCCTTCTCCTCAGAGTGAGCTCCATTTACTTGTACTCTTTGTCGCCTCCCACCCAACCAATTTCTAACCCAAGCAGTAACTTTAGGGTCCATCCCTAGGGTGCTCAGTTTGTTTATAAGTCGCCTGTGAGGAACAGTGTCAAAGGCTTTACTGAAATCTAAATACACCACATCTAGAGCTCTCCCTCGGTCCAACTCCCTGGTCACCCAGTCAAAGAAATCAATCAGATTTGTCTGACAGGACCTGCCTCTGGTGAATCCATGCTGCCTCGGATCCTGTAATCCAGCGGACTCCAGAAACCTCACTATTTTCTCTTTCAGCAGTGTTTCCAATAATTTACTCACCACCGAAGTTAAACTAACCGGCCTGTAGTTTTCAACCACATCCTTACTTCCGCTTTTGTGTAAAGGCACCACATGAGCCTCTCTCCAGTCCTTTGGCACCACTCCCGACTCCAACGAGGCATTGAAAAGGTCAGTCAGTGGAGTTGCTAGAACGTGCAAAGTTAGAATGCTTGAAACTGTAAATTTCCAATTCGATTGTTAAGTGCTTGACAGGCTAACAGTTGTTTGTGAATTGTGATGTGCACATATGATTGTCGGCTTTGTCGGTCAGTTTGTCAGTAATTGATTAAAGTTGATTTCAATAATTTGTAACGAAATGATGTCATGAGTGACTATAGTGAGGAGTCCATGACATGGGCAGCTGGGCTCATCATGTGGGATCCAGCCCATCCGGGGCCCCTGCAGGCCGCCAGGTGCCAGGGACCTTACACTGGCAAAAGACGGGCCAGCCTGAGCTGTCATGTGGATCTGGAGCTAGGGCTTGCGCTGAAACTGGAGCTTGAAACAGGAAATGGAACTGAAGCTGTGTCTAGAAGTCTAGAAATTGTAGCAAGTAGGACTGGAACTACAAGCTGCAGCTTAAAGCAAGACCTGGGCTGAAGCTTGGAATAGAGACTGGAACTGAAGCAGGGCACTGGAACTAAGCAAGAAATGGAACAAGGAGATGAAATTGGGCCTGGAAACTTGGTAGGCTGAAAACAAGGCAGGGGCTGTAGCAAAGCAGCAAATTGGGGCAGCCCAAAGGGGGTGCAGGGCCATGTGTGGAGACTCAGTGTGGGTACTCATTTGCAAAAGAGGCCTCATTTGCATACATATTTGCATAATGTTAACATGCACTAACGTTTAGTAAACATGCCTCGTAATGAGTGTATGGATAAAGAAACACTACCAGATTTCTTTATTACGATACTCCAGTGTCAACCACCAGGCACATTAGGAAGTACTACAAATACTGTCCATTTAGAACCTATAGCAAACCCACCATATCATAGCAGTACAACCAGGACTCATAAAGCACCATACCCTACCTATCAAAAGGCAACATTAAAAATATTAAACCAATACTTTTCATAGAATACCAATACATCTCCTACTGGGGAAAGAGAACAAGTGGCACTGTCAAATAGAAACTACATGAACAGAATACCTCAGCTTGGTTACACATGCAAAACATAGACCATCACCAAACAAGGAATCACAATTTAGAAATAGGAAGACAATAATTAAACTGGGAACCCCAAAAGCCAAACTTGGAATGTACAACAACACTGCAGAAATAAAACTGTAAATTAATTTCCTCTTGTACTAAAGAAACCCTCACTTGGTTTGCAGCTTGTCGTGCTGTGAGGGCTTGTGTGCATCAGTGATGCTGAGGGCTAAGCTATCAGTAGTTTAACTGCTGGTAGGGTCTCCCAAGATGGACAGGTCTCAGCTGAGGTGCCAGTCCAAGACAAACCACCCATCTGGGCAACAGCAGAATGGGACAGTGTTGGCGGCGGTGGATCACATTTCTGTGACAACGGCAACAACAATAAAACTGCGCGGAGGAAAGGTATGACAATCTACTTCTGTATCTTGCCATGAAAACCCAATGGATAGTCACAACAAAACAAATTGCACTATAGTGCTGGAAGATGAGACACCCAGGTCGGAAGGCACTTAACTAGCTACTGGGGAGGAACTGAAGACTTTTCAGAGTAAAACCACCATTCATGATGTGGTTGGATCAAAGCCCTTGGGACGTCTGACTGCTGATGTAGTTGCACATGAAATTAGACTCAGAAGCTTTAACGATGTCTTACATTTTAGGACATGGAACATACGAAGCATGAACCAAGGGAAGTTGGAGGTGGTCAAGAATGAAATGGAACATGTACAACTTGATCTGTTGGGTGTCAGCGAACTGAAATGGACTGGCATCAGGCACTTTGCATCAGATGATCACATGGTCTACTACGCTGGAAATGAAAGACACAGAAGAAATGGTGTTGCATTTATAGTAAAGAAGAAACTTGCAAGAACTGTAATGAATTACAATGCAGTCAGTGAGCGCTTAGGCATTCCTCGTAGATGAATGGAGATTATCAACACAACTATATTCAAGTATATGCCCCAACAACAACTGCAGAAGAGGATGTAATTGATGAGTTCTATGAACAAGTACAAGCTGAAATTGACAGAACATGCAAACAGGATATCCTGATAGTCATGGATGACTGAAATGCAAAGGTTGGCAACAAAGAAGAAAGCAAAGGGGTTGGAAAATATGGACTTGGCAAAAGAAATGAAGCTGGAGAAAGACTGATAGAATTATGCAAGACCAACGATCTATTCATGTCAAACACCTTCTTCCAGCAACACAAGCGGCAACTGAACACATGGACGTCACCCAATGGATTGTACAAAAATCAAATTGACTACATTTGTGGAAGTCAATGATGGAAAAGCTCTATAACATCAACAAAGACAAAACCTGGAACTGACACTGATACAGATCACCAACTACTAGTATGCAAACTCAAGCTAAAGTTGAAAAAGAGCAAGCCACTCATGAATGTAGCAAAATATGACCTTGAGAATATACCACTGGAATTTAAAGACTGCCTGCAAAATCGATTTGCTGCTTTAGGTACAAATGAAAGAGCTCCAGAAGAGTTATGGAATGACATCAAGAAGGTTGTGTTGGAAGAAAGCGAGAAGTCTCTACAAAAGGTGAAAAAGCAAAAATGGCCAAAATGGATGATGGAATAAACTCTGAAAATTTCCCAGAAACGCAAAGAAGCTAAAGCCAGAGAAGAAAGAAAGACAATCGCAGAACTCAACAGAGATTTCCAATGTGCAGCAAGACAGGACAAGGAAAAGAACTACAATGACACATGCAAGGAACTAGAAACAGAAACTATTAGAGGAACAACAAGATCGGCTTTCCTAAAGCTACGAGAGTTAAAGAAAAAATTCCAGCCTCGAATTGGAATATTACTAGATGCTCAAGGTTCTATGTTGAATGATGCTGAGAAGATCAAGAAAAGGTGGAAAGAATATACAGTTTTTATATGATAAAGATCAAGTGGACCAACAGCTGTTTCAACCTGTACCTTATGATCCAAACCATTAGTGATGAAAGAAGAAGTTGAAGCAGCATTGAAAGCCTTATCATAGAACAAAGTACCAGGCATTGATAGCATTCCCATAGAGGTATTACAGCAATTTGATGCAGCTCTTACCATACTTACAATGCTCTGCCAAGAAATTTGGAAGACAACATCACAGCCATCTGACTGGAAAAGATCTGTGTTTATGCCAATACTAAATAAAGGTGATCCAACAGACTGTGGAAATTATCGCACAATCGCTCTGATCCCATGTGCCAGCACAATTCTACTGAAGATTATTCAACAGAGACTACAACCACACCTGGAACAAGAACTACCTGAAGGGCAAGCAGGGTTCAGGAAAGGGCAAGGAACGAGAGACATCATCACGGATGTGAGATGGATCCTTAAAAAGACTAAAGAATAACAAAAGAATATCTATTTGTGCTTTATCGACTACAGCAAGGCTTTTGACTGTGTAAATCATGAGAAACTCTGGGCCACATTAAGAAACATGGGTAAACCCGAACACCTGATTGTTCTCTTGCACAATCTGTACATTGATCAAGAAGCAACAGTTTGAACGGAACAAGGAGAAACAGAATGGTTTAAAGTAAGCAAAGGTGTTCAACAAGGCTGCATACTTTCCCCCTACCTGTTTAATTTATATGCAGAACAAATCATAAGAGAAGGAGGATTGTGTGAAGACAACAGAGGTGTGAAGATTGGTGGAAGACTCATCAACAACCTATACTATGCTAATGATACCACTTTACTGGCTGAAAGTGAAGATGATCTGAAACATTTGCTTCTCACGATCAATGAACATAGTCTTAAAATGGGCCCGCACCTTAATGTAAAGAAGACAAAGATCATGACAACTGGCAAAATCAATAAGTTTATTGTTGAAGGAGAAGAAATTGAAATTGTGATCAACTTTAAGCTACTTGGATCAACTATCAATAAAGAAGCAACAAGCAGTCAAGAAATCTGATGACACATTGCTCTTGGCAGAATGGCTATGAAAGACCTTGACAAGATTCTCAAGAGCAGAGATATCTCTCTCTCCATACAAAGATTTGACTCGTTCAAGCCATGGTACGAGATAACATCAAATGGATGTGAAAGCTGGACCGTGAAAAAGACAGACAAGAAGAAAATGTATGCTTTTGAATTATGGTGCTGGCAGTGAATACAAACCAGTCAGTACTAGAGGAGATCAAACCTAGGCTTTCTTTAGAAGCTCAGATGACAACACTTCAACTTTCATACTTTGGAGACATCATGCAAAAAGAGGGATCATTAGAGAAAGACATCATGCTTGGCAAGATAGAAGGTCAGTGCAAAAGATGAAGGCCAGCAATGAGATGGATCGATACAATAACAGCAGCTACAGGCAGGGGCGGCTCAAGACAATTTGCTGCCTGAGGGCGAAGTATGAAATGGCGCCCCCCCCCCACCTTAGAGGGGGCGGGGCTTTTTCAGAAATCCAATCAGAGACTGAACCGAACCGAACCAAACCAAAAAGCCGATTAGATTATATGGAGGAAATGCAAGATGTTTGCACACAGGGCCGTATCGAGCTGCAATTGCACCCTGTGCAACTTGCAACTCGGGCGCACGCCCCGCTCTTCCCCCATACCTCCGTCCAGCGCTGCCTGCTCTTTCCTGCTGCTGCTGCCCTCTGTTTTTTTCATGGTGGCGCCAGCAGCAGAGAAAGAGTAGGCAGCGCTGGATGAAGGTATGGGGAGGAGGAGGGGGGCATGCACCCAATCTGAAAGGCACCGGCACTTTAAGCAGATCTGTCCCTCCCTACTCTGACATTGCATTGGAGGAGGGATGGACCAGACCTGCTTAAAGTGCTGCGAAAGGGCTTGGGGGGCGCATTTTGGCTGTCTGCTATCGAAATGTGCCCCCCAAGCCTTTCCGCTTGGCCAGGTCTAGGTACGGTCCCGTTTGCACATCAAGGAACTAAAAGACAGCACAGTTTATAAAACTAAATTATAACTCATTTTTATTTTGTTATAAACTGCGTTATGGTTCTTGTTTTTTCTTTTTCAACATATATTTTGCATCCACAGTAGGTGCAGAGCAGAACCAGGACATTCACCCACAGAACTCAATATTAAAAAAAAAAAAATCTGATTCTGATCATCTTACTAACAACAACAACCACTATTCTCCAGTACCAGGCATATTGTGAACTAATACAAAACCATACAACAAACAGCAAACCTACCATACCATATCAGCACAAACTTCCAAAACTCACATAAGGAGCCCATCCAAAAAAAGTGTCATTGTAAATACTACAGTGGGCCCTGGAACATCCATACACCTATTTGAAAAGCTGAACAACTCAAATTACTACAGTACAGTATAGATCTTTATGTACAAACTCCATGTTAACAGAACACCTGACTTCAGTCATACACGCACAACATCGACCCTCACCAAGTACAGAATAAGTAACCACAATCTAAAGTAAAAATAAAAATATGTAGACAATATTTAAATTGAAACCCCAAGAAACCAGAGTCCACATGCAGTGCAACATCAGATAAATAAGCGATGCAGTTCCCCAAAACTGTGTAAAATATAAAAATAGCACAAAGTTCAATCACTAAAATTAAATAAAATTATTTTTTCTGCCTTTGTTATCTGACCATTTTATTCTCTGATCATGCTGGTCCTGATCTGAGGCTTCTGCTTTCCTGTCTTCTCTTAGCTCTCTTTCTGTGGTCCATGGTCCATCTGCCATTTCTTATCTCTTCTTTTGTTTTCTTCACTTCGTTCCATCAGCCCATTTCCAGTTCCAGTAACCCTCCTCAGTATCAGCCCCCTTTCCATTCCTCCCCTCCCAGTACCTTCCAATGTCAACTGCCTTGCATTCCCACGACTGCCACTGGTGTCCATTCCCTTCCAGTTCCCCTCCTTCCCCATTTTCCAGCCCTTTCTAGTGCAAATACCATCCCAAATATCATCTCACGTCCACTCTCAGTGCTACCCGCAGTCAGCTCCCTTCCAATCACCCTACCCTCTGTCCATCCCCCTTCCAGTGCCATTTGCATGTCAGCTCCCTTCCAGCCTCCTCCCCATTACCCAACCACCTACCACTCCCACCCCCAAGTGTCAGCTCCCTTCCAGTCCCCCTTCAGTACATCCCAAGTGTCAGCTCCTTTCCAGTCCCCCCTTCTCCCATGTCAGCTCCCTTCCTGCCTCCTCCTTCCCCTGGCAGACCCTCTCATTATCTGCTCCCTTCCAGTCCTATTCTACCATCCTCCTGCATCAGCCCATTTGTAGCCCTAGCCCCTAGTTTTCTTCCAGGGCCAGCAGCACTCAGCTTCCCCATTAGCCCATTTCCAGTCCTATCCCCCTTATCAGCCCACTCTAGCCCTAGCCCCCCAATCAGTCCATTTCTAGTCCTAGCTCATTTCCAGTGCTAGCCCCCATCTGCCTATTCCCAGTCCTAGCCCCCCCATCTGCCTACTACACAACGTAAAACCCCCCACCCCATAAGTCCATTTCCAGTCCTAGCCACCCTGATCAGCCCATGTCCTGTCCTAGCCCCCTCCCGATCAGCCCATTTCCAGTTCTTACATCCCCCATCAGCCAATTTCCAGTCCTAGCCACCTCCAATAGCCCATTACCAGCCCTAGCCCCCTCTCGATTAGCCTATTTCCAGTCCTAGCCCCCCATAGCCCATTACCAGTCCTAACCCCCCCCCATCAGCCCATTTCCAGTCCTAGCCCCCCCATAGACCATTACCAGTCCTACCCCCCATCAGCTCACTTCCAGTCCTATCACCCCCAAAGCCCATTTCCAGTCCTAGCCCCCCCAGTCCATTACTAGTCCTAACCCCCCCCCCCTCAGCCCACTTCCAGTCCTAAAACCCTCCCATCAGCTCACTTCCAGTCCTAACCCCCCAGCCCATTACCAGTCCTAACCCCCTATCACCCCACTTCCAGTCCTAACCCCCCCCCCCCCAACAGCCCATTTCCAGTCCTAGCTCCCCCCCCCCCCACTGGGAAATTTAAATTTAAAACTAAAAACCTGGCTGCTGAATCTGCTGCTGCCGCTGTGGCAGTGGCAGCAGCAGCAGGAAGTGTCCCGTGGCTGCCCAGGCAGAGCCTTCCTCTCTCCCTTCAGCGCCGGCTTTACAGAGCCACGAAGGGAGAGTTTCCCTTTCTCGCGGCTCTGCTAATTGGCGGGCATAGCAGAGCCGTGAGAAAGGGTAACTCTCCCTTCGACGGCAAATAACAACAACAATAACTAAACAAAATGTAGATGTTAAAGATGCATATTTCCCAGAGCTGACATATTGCAGTTAATAAATTCAAAATAAAAAGTATTTTTCTACCTTTTGTTGCTTGTGCATTTTATTTTTCAGTTGCATTTGCTGCAGTCACTTTCTTCTTGTTTCTTATCTTCTGCTAACTCTTCATTGTCTGCTGTCCATTTGTCCTTTTTTCTCTCTTCTAGTTTTTTCCATTCTCTCTCTACATGTGCTTTAACATACTGATCTTTCTCCTTTTGCTCTTTCCTCCATCTTTCTTTATTCCTTTTTCACCAACTCAAATTTTACCCCTCCATCCTCAATCCCCACTTACTCTCCCACTACCCATCCGATCGTAGATTTTTCTTCCCTCCTACACAAAATATTTTTTCCTCTCCATTTTACTCTCCCAGCCCCATCCCATTCTAATCCTCCCCAACATCAGTTCCCTTCTAGTTCTAGTTCCACCCAGCATCTGCTCCTTTCTAGTCCCCACATCAGCCCATTTCCAGTCATTTCCTAGCCCCTCATCAATCCATTTCCAATCCACGCCCTCCATCAGTCCATTTCCAATCCAAGCCCCCCCATCAGCCCATTTCCAATCCTAGCCCCCCGCTAGCCCATTTCCAGTCCAAGCCCCTCTCCCTATCAGCTATTTCCAGTCCAAGCCCCCCTCCACTCAGCCCATTTTCAGTCCTCTCTCTCCCCCTAATTTCCAGTCCAAGCCCCCCCACTCAGTCCATTTCCAGTCCTAGCTCCCCCCCCCCCCAATTTCTAGTCCAAGCCCCCCACTCTGCCCATTTCAAGTCCAAGACCCCCCCCCCCCAAAGAGTCCTGCAGCTGTCTAAAATGCTTTAGAGGGAGCCGAAGAGGACCCGGCTCACTTCTAACAGCTGCCGAAGTGAAGAACGTCTTTTTCCTTCACTTCAGCAGCTGTACTGTAGTTTACGACGCTGCCGCACTGAGGTCAAAGGGGACTTCCTGTTTCCTGGTGCTCAGTGCGGCAGCATTCTAAACTACAGCACAGCTACCGAAGTGAAGGAAAAAGACACTCTTCATTTCGGCAGCTGTTAGAGGTGAGCCGGGGCCTCTCCGGCTCCCTCTAAAGCTGCCCTGCCTGCAAATATTCAATATGGGATGTTGTTGGCATGGGGCCCCCTGTAGCGCACGGCCGTGGGCGATCAACATTCTTGCACAATGGACGGGCTGGCCCTGCAGCAACTGGAAGAAGGAACTGCAACTGGGGCTTGTAACTTCGAAGATCAGAAAAAGGCAGGGATTGTGGCTAAAGCAGAGGTGTAAGGCTGGAACCAGGCAAACTGGAGCTAGGCAACTGTAATTAAAGCAAGAGTTTCACTGAACAGGAGACAATGGCATACCTAGCTAGTTCGGTTTTCAGGATTACCCCAATGAATATGTATACAGTAGAAATTAATTGTATGCAAATCTCTATCATGCATATTCATTGGAGTAATCCTGAACATAAGAACATAAGATATGTCATACTGGGTCAGACCAAAGTCCATCAAGCCCAGTATCCTGTTTCCAACAGTGGCCAATCTAGGTCATAAGTACCTAGCAGTTTCCCCAAAAGACACAGGTTCCACAATGCTTGTATTGGGTCAAGCAGTGATATCCTGGGTCCCTTTTAATAATGGTTTATGGACTTTTCCTCCAGGAACTTGTCCAAACCTTTTTTAAACCCAGCTACACTAACAGCTTTTACTACATCCTCCGGTAACAAATTCCAGAGTTTGATTACACGTTGAGTGAAAAAATATTTTCTCTTATTAGTTTTAAATAGGTTACCCTGTAACTTCATTGCATGTCCCCTAGTCTTTCTATATTCTGATAACGTAAACAATCGATCTACATTTAGGTGTCTAGGTGTGTCTCCAGGAGAGGATTGAGAAGCACTACGCTGGAGAGCTGGACTAGCATTCTGCTTGCTTTGAGCAACTTCTTTTTCGTAGCAACTCTTTTTAACTTGGCTTTGGTCAAATCCCAGGGCATGTGACTAGGGCCCAAATACGTAAGAGGGGCCCCTTTGAGATGTACTAATTTAATGGCTTCCAAGACACATTTTTGCACCCGGTAAGTCGGTTGCTGGCATAAAGAAGAGTGGAGGTGAGCTAGAGTCACTGCTGTCCCTAGAGGTCTGTCTACTTCCCCGCCTCTGTGCATTGCCCTGCAGTCGGCAGGAAGCGTTGGGGACAGTGCTTCTTGTCTTCTGCTTTTCCTCTGCAATCAGAACCATGTGGGGCCCACATTTCTGGGACCCACATTTCTGGGAGCTGTATAATGTTTTTATATTATGATGGGGGCCCAACATACTATTTATTATTTATTAATTTCATTCTCTTATATACCGCGCTATTCTGCATCAGTGTGGTTTACATTGAACAAACTGAAATTACATTGAACAGGGCATTATAACTTGGAGATAACTATTTTACAGGGAACATGGGCTATGGAGGGTTAAGTGGCTTGCCCAAGACCACAAGGAGCATCTTTGGGACTAGAAACCCCAGTCCTTCCGGCCCAAGGTTGCTGTCCTCTAGTGGGATTTGAACCCCTGACCTTCTGGCCTGAAGTACCTTGCCCCAACCACTATGCCACTCCTCCACTATGCCACTCCACTAGGCCACTCCTCCACTCACTCACTCCACTATGCTCAGGACATATCAAAGGGTTAATCCTGCCCTGTCTCTTCCCTCACCTAAGCAGCAGGTTTGCTTTCTTAACAGCGCACTCATTCCAAGGGCGGGGAAACTTGAACATATGGCCCCTTTTCACCTGGCTAGCAGAACTGAGGGGCACATTCAAGATAGGTGGGGCAAGCTGGTTTCTTGTGCTTCTAGGGCTGATTCTTCCATCAGGTGAATAAGGCAGCCATCTAGATGGCTAATATTTAAGGGGCAGCAGAAACCCAGAGACCTCCCAATGTTGGCTTTTCGCTTTAAAGACATGGCACCACAAACATTTTTAAAACTCACTGGCCAGCATTACAAGATCAACAGTCAGGAAATCAGATATGCTGTCCTACAAGCTTTAAAAATGCTTTTGGTGCAAGCATCAGGCCACTAGCAGAACTCATCCTACTAAAGGCTTTGGCTGAATGTGTATTACAGAAAAGATGAGGAAGGTTGCCAAGACTGAGAGGAAGAGACACAGTGAACTCACCCATGGAGAGGGAAAAGAGAGATGGCGTATGGCCAAATGGTTGAAGCACTGCTGCTACTGCAGGGTTCAGGCTCCTCTTGATATAACTAATGGTCCATTAGGGGAGCCCAATGAGCTGCTTATAAGCCTCTTTCATACCCATGCCATCATCCTTCCTCCCTCATCATCCCACAGCTGCTCTTTTAGTAAACATGTAAGTGGATGAGTCTTTCTTACCTCCTCTCTCCCCTCCCCCTCCCCCAGCCCTCAGCTAATTGGTATATTAGTGATCTAGAAGAAAGGAGAGATGAGGAGATATCTTTAAGACATTTAAATACTTCAAAGTTATTAATGGGTACAGGAATCAAAACTTTTTCTTCAGAAATAATGCTCTAGAACAGCCACATTTTCAGGATATCCACAATGAATATGCATGACAGAGATTTGCATGCAATACATTGTGGATATACCAAAACCCAAACTAGCTGGAGATTCCCAAGGACAGGTTTGGGAACCGATACACTGGATATCTTATTTACCTCTCTAAATCTGTGCTATGGTGCAAACTGGAACACTAAGGGGTACTTTTACGAAAGGGTTGTAAGGGCGCACCGAATTGCGTTCATTAATGGCAAAGTGAAGGCCCCTTCATGCGTTAAAGGCCAGGGCGGGGAATAGGCATTCCGGTGGTAAGGGTGCTAGTGGCTGGTTCGTGGGCAATAACAGGACATCGGGCAGTAAGGATGCCAAGCGTGCACGTTAATGCCTGATAAGGCTGGTTACCTTAACAAGGGATAAGTGAGGCACATTTCAGGTGCTGGATGGAAGCAAAGGGAATAGCTGATGGACATGTCACAGCCATATGTCCCTGATGTGTTCGACAGTAAGTGGCAGGATAATGTGGGAGGCAGGTGGATGTCATCATTGAGGGGTGCCCTGCTCATTTGGGATGATGTCAGTGGGTGGGCGAGAAGTAGGGATGTACGCTCGTATGTGTCAGTGGCAATCACCCAGCAAATAAGGACAGATCTGAGGTAACTACAACCTCCTCCCACTGGGCCAGTAGGTATAGCACCAAGGTGAACCCAGGAACCCAAGGACTATACATAACAGATCCGTAGCGCTGTCCTGATAACCTAGATATGTGCAGTTTCATATTCACAAATCCTTCATACTGCACACACATACAAATGTCCCATCCTTAGCCTGAATTGCTAGGGTTATTAGGTCCCAGAAACAGTGGCAACACTTCATAAGAACATAAGATATGCCATACTGTCAGACCAAGGTCCATCAAGCTCAGTATCCTGTTTCCAGCAGGGGCCCATCAAAGTCACAAGTACCTAGCAGGGTCCCAAAAAGGCACACAGGTTCCACTATGCTCATCTCAGGATAAGCAGTGGATTCCCCGGGTCCTCTTTAATAATGGTTTCTGGACCTTTCCTCCAGGAACTTGTCCAAACCTTTTTTAAACCCAGCTACACTAACAGCTTTTACCACATCCTCCGATAATGAATTCCAGAGTTTGATTATACGTTGAGTAAAAAAATATTTTCTTTTATTAGTCTTAAATGGGTTACATTGTAGCTATATCGCTGTCCTCTAGTCTTTCTACTTTTTGATGGAGTAAACAACTTATCTACGTTTACCCGTTCCACTCCATTTGTTAATTTATAGACCTCTATCTTATATCCCCTCAATCGTCTATTTTCCAGGTTGAAGAGTATTAACCTTTTAAGCCTTTCCTCATAGGGGTATCCTTCCATCCCCTTTACCATTTTGGTGGCTCTTCTTTGAACCTTTTCTAATTCTGCCATATCCTTTTCAAGATATGACAACCAGAATTGCACACAGTATTCATGATGTGGTCGCACCATGGAAAGTTACAGAAGCATTATAATATCCTTGGTTTTATTCTCTATTCCATTCCTTATGATACCTAGCATTCTATTTGCTCTCTTGGACGCCGCTGCACACTGGGCAGAGGGTTTCAACGTGTTATCCATGATGACAACTAAATCTTTTTCCTGAGTGAAGGTTTCTAAGGTGGTGCCTTGCATTGCGTAACCATAGTTTGTCAGCCAATTCCAGGAGTGAGGTCTCAACCCAGTTCTGAATCTCTAACAGTATCATTTGGAAGCACTATGGGACTGACAACAGTTCTTTCAATGTTTACAACCAGCAACTACACATATCTGAGAGCATGGACAGTTCATACTGTGTATGCATACTGGCATCTTAGAACGCATGTGCACAATACATGTGTGTACAACACCCCAAATCTCACAAGCAGCGATGCCACAGTGCTAGGGATGATATACAGCCAGTAGAGGATATGTGACATGCAGAGCCAAAACCAGCCCAGTGAGATCTGGAAACCCTTCAGAGCAGGGCACAGAATGGCATTTAGAAATGGTTCTACATGTACCCTAGGAGCCTGATCCAGTCCTGTGTGCACCCCATCACCTGTGAGATATGTGGACCTTGGTTCTGTACTGTCAAAATATAACCCAGAGTAACAGCTAATATAAGGACACCCAGCTTAAGTACATTATTTTTGACAGTCATCACCAGGCTTGCCATAAAGTGCAATGGAGAGTGGTAGGACCTCATAAGGTCCCACTAGGAATCAAAACATAGAAACATGACGACAGAAAAAGACCACATGGCCTATCTAGTCTGTCCTTCCATATCAACAACTACAACAGTCCCCTTTTTTTCAAACTGGGATCTTGCTGCACATTAGGCCACTGCTCTGGCTATCATGCTACACCTCAGCCCTGTTGAAGATGCACTCCATCACATCAATGAGACAACTTCCTGCATGCAATGCCCTACACACTGGCCTGACATCTTCCTGAGTAGCACATTTTTAGGCCGTTGCTCAGTCATATCGTAAGCATCGTAGCATCGGAGCATCGTAAAGCCATCACAGATAAAATCAGACAACACCACACAGACACCCTGAAACGGTCATTGAATAAACCTCATGACCTGTTTAACTTAGTTAAAACGCTTGCCAAAGAACCAACCCCGGAGCACCACAGCATGATCCACCCACAAGACTATGCAATTTACATGCAATCTAAAATGTGCAAGACTAATAAAATATTAATACCAGACCCTCTTGATGAACAAGACTACCCAGTATCACTAACATCCTTCTTCACTCCCTCAAAGAGAACTATCGAAGATACCATTCTAGCTCTAAATACAACCACTGCACACACAGACCCTTGCCCTGCACACTGGATAAAGGACCTGCGATGTGACATATCTCCAATTATAACAAAAATCTTAAACCATTCCTTCACCACTGGCTCTTTCCCAACCACGCTCAAGCAGACCTCTGTAAGACCGCTGTTAAAGAACACCAAACTGGATCCTCAAAAGGTTGAATCCTATAGGCCCATATCTAGCATACCTATGCTAGCAAAAATCATCGAGAAAATAGTGCACAGGCAATTACAGGATCATATAGACACCTCAGCTCCACTGGATCCGGCTCAACATGGTTTCAGAGAGTCACATGGAGTAGAAACGCTACTCACAACTCTCCTCAACAACATAATCTCAGGTGTGGATAACATACGCCAGGGTTTCGCTCTTGTCTTTCTAGACATAGCAGCGGCTTTTGACTCGGTATGCCACGAAATTCTCATCTGCCGGCTAAGGGAAAAAGGCATCTGTGGAACAGCACTCGAATGGTGCAAATCTTACCTGTCCGATAGATGGCAGCATGTCAGAGTCGACGGGGATACATCTGAACCTTTCCAACAAAGTCAAGGTGTACCTCAAGGATCCTCTTTATCTGCATTGATGTTTAATATATACATTCAACCCATCTGCGACATCATCAAATCCTTTAATGTCAGTTACATGATATATGCAGACGACGTGCTACTATATATGCCAATATCATTGGATTGCCTAGACCTTACCCCGCTGACTAACTGCTTTGACACCATATCAGAGTGGCTCCTATCACAAAACCTGAGAATACAACACAAAAAGACAGAAGTCCTGTTCGTCTCGAGGAACACCAACTTCACCCCTCCTAGTTGTATTAACGTAAAGGATGCCCAACTCCAAGTTAAACCGGCGATACGCTACCTGGGAGTAACGCTGGACCAAAACCTTGACATGAAGAACCACATAGCCAACACAGTCAAGGCAATCTACTTTAAAATCAGATCCCTCAGACACCTACGCATGCTACTTGAACCGGATGATTTCCGTACCATTTATCAAGCCCTTATACTCCCCCATTTCGACTTCTCAAACTCCATACTACAAGGACTCCCCCGGTCCACCCTGAACCCCCTGCAATTAGCCATGAATAGTGCAGCGAGGGTACTCCTCGGGGCATCCAGGAGAGATCACCTAACACCCCTCCTAAAACAGCTACACTGGCTCCCCATTCAAGCAAGGATCAGTTTCAAGACCTTACTGCTAACATTCAAAGCGGCTAAGGGGCTCACCTCTTCCTCTCTCTCCAACCTCATACAACCACTTGCACCAAACAGGCCACGAAGAACAGCAGAATTAAACACACTAATTATCCCAAATGACACCACAAGATGCACTAGATCAACAGCCAACAGAGCCTTCCGACTCTGCGCCCCGACTTTATGGAACAACTTACCAGCACAAATCAGAGCAGTACCCAACTTGAGTCAGTTCAGAAAGGCACTAAAACATTTCCTCTTCCTTAAATATCTCAATGACAGCTCCGAACATAACCCCCAGGCGAATAGCTTGAGTGGTCAAACAAACAGACCCTCATAACAGGCCAACTTCTCAATGAAATAACAAGCAGTTCCAAGTACTATTGTACCACCTTTGTATATAGTTAACCATGATATCCCTTATCAGATAACCCTCCATTGTATTTAGTTTCCCCTATTTTCGCCAAGTTATACTTCCTGTTAAATGTAACTGACCAGACATATGTAAACTGTCGGATGTTTTCTGTTCAATGTAAACCGCGCTGATGTCTAATAGTGCGGTATATAAGAATTGTTAATAAATAAATAAATAAAATAAATATCAAGGCATAATGGACATCACTGTATACGCTGAACAGGTTCCTATGAGCAGATATTCCATCTTGGTCACTCTGCTTGCAATTGTGGTCATGTCTTGCAGCATAGATGAGACTG
Source organism: Ichthyophis bannanicus (assembly GCA_033557465.1). Classification (NCBI taxonomy): domain Eukaryota; kingdom Metazoa; phylum Chordata; class Amphibia; order Gymnophiona; family Ichthyophiidae; genus Ichthyophis; species Ichthyophis bannanicus. The sequence goes on along the minus strand of CM066033.1, from coordinate 732,836,494 downwards.
CACATTTCCTATGATCCTCTTCAGTATGTGAATACATATAAGCTGCTGTGCCTGTAACACACGGTACTGGAATGGCCTTTACGGGAACTCACTTTGACCCCACCTATGCTCCACCCAGTTAATGCCCCTTCTCCACCCCTTTGCAACTTATTGCCCAGTAACATGTTACTGGCCAGTAGGCCCACATTATCAGCACTTCCCGCAGCAGTAACTGCTACTGGGCGCTGATAGTGCATGCATCTGGCACCTTTGCACCCTTACCAGCCTTTAGTAAAAGTACCCCTAAGGGGGTTATTTTGGAAGCCCTATTTATACTTTGAACATCTGAAAACAGACATAGAGATGTCTCTGGAGCCATAGAAGCCAGGTCTGTGTATGTCTAAGTCTGAATGGGGGTATGGTGGAGGCATGTCCAGGGCATTCCTAAAAACCGGGACATCCCTGTCTGGCCTCAGAAATGTTCTGGACGTCTGGAGTTGCATCTAAGTTTAGACCTGCTCCAGGCACGAATAGGCATTTGAAAAGTGCTCATTTTGGTGAAAAGATACAATGAGTTCAAATGAGACTGGGGGTTTCAGAGAAATAACCCCCCCCCCCCACCACACTAGCCTAATGTATTTCTATAGGAGAAGGAGTTCCAATTTCTGTAGCATACAAACTTACACACACTGAGACCTAGCAGTTAGTGGATCGTTGCTTTCAGACTCCCTCTCACTGTTCTGTACTCTACCAACTCCCCACACTGCTCCCTCACAATTGCCCCTCATGAGAGACTCTTGGGGAAATTCAAACATCATGGGATAGGAGGCAATGTACTATTGTGGAATAGGAACTGGTTAAAAGATAGAAAACAGAGAGTAGGGTTAAATGGCTAATTTTCTCAATAAAGAAAAGTTAAAAGTGGATTATCTGCATATACCTTGTAACACTATACAAATGATCAGTAGTAGTATCAGTAGCAGCCCAGGAATATATGCTGGGCCCGCTGGACATGGGAATAACGAGTGAGGTAATCAAATTTGCAGATGACACAAAATTATTCAAAGTTGTTATAACACATCTAGATTGTGCACAAATTGCAAGAGGATCTTGAAAAATTGGGAAACTGGGTATCCAAATGGGGTCGATTCAGAGCAGTGTTTAATGGGGATGGACGTCTGGTTCAGACATCCATACCCACTAAATACTAGGGTGGCAATGTAGCTGACAGAGCTCCCCGCCATGTACAGTAGAGATGTGTGGGGAGCTCTATACCAGGGTGGGAGGTGCGGGCTGAGGGAGGCATGAGGGCGGGCCGGAGGAGTGACGCCAATCCAGGGTCAACCCTGTACGTCCAGGGTTGGCCATTTGGATGGGGGGGGGGGGGGACTTATTCCACCTGGATGTCAGAAGATGTGAGGTCCGGCCGGAGAAAGGAAGGTAAGAGGGTACAGGGGGTTCCCCCAGCCCAACCCTGGCCATGGTTTGCCCGATCAGGGGTCAGTCTGTGGGGAAAGCAACTTTTTGGGGTCTGCTGGGGATCACAGCTCCTGCATGGAGCTCTAGTGCCATGGCAACATGACACCATGGCACAGCGACTCCATGCAGGAGCCTGCCTGGGCTAGCTGGGTAAGTTTCAGTGGTGACCAGTCAAAACAGCACGCAACAAAACAGCACCGACAAAACAGCATGGACAAATAGGCGTGGCAAACAAAACCGCAGAAAAAAAAAGGATGCCAACTATACAGCGCCAAAACAGTGCAGACACCGACAAAACAATGAATTAAACATGATGTTACCTTTGTTACATATTTTTGCTCTTTTGTTCATTCAATGTAAAAAAAAATAAAATGTATTCAAATAAATGCTCCTTCCTCTTCTGAATGTATTCCTTCAGAAGAATAAATTGATCGATTAATTCATTTTGTTCCACTTCATACTCAATTCGATACCTTTCTAGCTGCATCTTCTTCTCTGCTATTAATGCATGTAACTGTTGCTGTTGTGCCTCCCTTTACTTGCTACTGATGGTACTGCTACTTGGAGTGACTCTGCCCAGCACTGGGCTGCTTGGCCGTTACTTGCAGGCTGCTTCTGATTGATGCAGGGCTCCTGGCTTGAGGTTCTGTTTTGTATTCCGGGCTATGTAGCAGGTCTTGGGCATCATTCAGCTTCTCCATGGGGTTGATGCTGATGGTCCTTTTGCTGGTGAACAGGTCATTGTCTTTCAGATCCTGGATGGATGGGGGCACCACAGTCCCTTGGTCCCATCGCCTTCTCTTGGTCAGTACCATCACCCCCAGATTTACTTCATCTAAAAGACTCCTTGACAATTTAAGGGGGACATGATGATTCAAATGATCTCATTTATTCATGCTTTTTTGTCTGTGTTGTTTAGTCAGCATGCTTTTTTTTCTGCACTGTTTTGTCTGGCATGCTTTTTTTGTCTGTGCTGTTTTGTTGCATGCTGTTTTGCTATTGTGCCAGTGTTGGGATGTCCAGGATGCCTGAATCGGGGCACGACCTGGATGTCCCAATCTTATGCCGCGATTCTGCTCCCGTGGGGCATCTAGACCTCGCGGGAGCAGAATCAGGTGCATTCCCGGGCCACCGGACATCTGGACATCCGGATGGCCTGGGGATGCACATCTCGGAATTGGCCTCTTAGGGATGAAGAACTCAAATAGAAATTACACTTACCTGGTAATTGTAGTTCCTGTAGGGTCCAGTTTAATCCTCCACATCTGGGGTAGTGCACCTCCTCCCACAGCAAGGAGACTGGACCAATCAGAGTCTTTTCCATGTCTGGATGTATGCTGCTGGAACTCCCATCAGCCCCCCAGTGAACTATTAATAAAGCAGACTTAAAGAAGCAACACATGAGAGAAATACCTATCTATAACATTCCCGAAAAACAAAAACTCCCTCCCCCAAAAAGTCGACCCCCTCCCCAAACGAGGGAGCCGGAAGCCTGCACATTGCCTCTACCTCTACAACTGACCGAAGGAAGAGACACAGTCATGGCTACAAGAACAAACAGCCAAAGGAGAGCGAAAGACCCCCAAACCTGAGGACCACAGACATTCTCTTAGCCCAATCTCGCTATCTGCGCAGTAGCGCGCCGCATCGAAAAAAAGGCAGTCTATCGGGAGGGAAGGAGGACTAAACTGGACCCTACAGGAACTACAATTACCAGGTAAGTGTAATTTCTATTTCCTGAACGGTCCTCCAGTTTAGTCCTCCACATCTGGGAATTACCAGAGCAGTAATCAATGGGAGGGACCCTGCCAACCGGCGCGCAAAACGGCCGAACCAAAACAAGAATCCTTAGATGCCATCACATCCAGCCGATAATGCTTACTGAAAGCATGGAGCGACAACCAAGTAGCCACTCTGCAAATCTCTACTGGCGGAACTAAACTGTGCTCTGCCCACGACGCCGCTTGCGCCCTGGTAGAATGGGCTCGTAAGCCCAACGGAACCGTCCGGCCTTGCAGAATATACGCCGACGCAATAGCCTCCTTAAGCCACCTGGCAATAGAAGATTTTGCCGCTGCTTCTCCCTTCCGCTTACCACCAAAAAGGATGAACAGACGATCCGTCTTACGGTAAGTCTCAGAAACCTTTAGGCATCGCCGGAGCACCCGTCGAAAATCCAGACGATGTAACCTGCTGTCAGACGCGTCTGTCCTGTCAGAATTAAAAACAGGAAGAAAAATGGACTTATTCAAATGAAAGGGAGACACAACCTTGGAAAGGAAGGAGGGAACAGGCCTCAAAACTACTCTATCTTTAGAGAAGGACAAGAAAGGTTCCCTACACGAGAGCGCCTGCAACTCAGAAATCCGCCTAGCTGAGCAGATGGCCACCAAAAACACTGTCTTCAGCGTCAAATCCTTAAGGGACGCCAGGTGAAGCGGCTCAAATGGCTTCCGAACCAACCCTTGTAACACTAGATTCAAATCCCACGGAGGAATCGTCACCCTGCGAACAGGCCGCAGCCGGAACATAGCCCTCAGAAAGCGTTGCACATCCGAGTGTGCCCCCAGGGGGACCCCCAGAACCTTACCCCAGAAGCATGCGAGAGCTGCTAATTGCACCTTCAGGGAACTGGCCGCTAGACCTTTGTCAAACCCATCCTGCAAGAAACTGAGTATGGTCGGCACAGATGCCTTCGCCGCTCGAATATCGTGTCTCGAACACCAATCCTCAAAAATTCACCATATCCGCACATACATGAGCGACGTAGAGGATTTTCTTGCCCGAAGAAGCGTGGCAATGACCGCCGATGAATAGCCTTTCCTCTTTAACCTAGCCCTCTCAATGGCCATACCGTAAGCAAGAATCGATCCACCTGCGGCATCTGCAGTGGACCCTGGATCAATAGATCCGGCAAGGGAGGGAGCCGCCACGCTACTCCATCTAGAAGTCGAACCAGATCCGCATACCAAGGACGTCTGGGCCAATCTGGCGCACCCAGCAGAACCTTCCCCCGTGCACTTCTATGCGTTGAATTACCTGACCGATCAACGCCCACGGAGGGAAGACATAAAGGAGACCAGAGACCGGCCAAGGCCGAATGAGTGCGTCGATGACTTCTGACATCCGTTCTCGCCGTCTGCTGAAGAAGCGACTTGTTTTTGCCGACTGATAGGTCGCCATGAGGTCCATGACCGGAGCCCCCCACCGGCGAACTATTTGAGCATATATCTGTGGGTGAAGCTCCCACTCCCCGGCATCCACCTGCACTCTGCTGAGGAAATCCGCCATCACATTGTCCTTTCCTGCAATATGCGCTGCCGAAAGAGCTAGGAGCCGGGACTCCACCCACTGAAACAGAAGGTCGGATTCCTCTTCCATGGCTCTGCTTCCCGTGCCACCCTGCTGGTTGAGGTAGGCCACCGCTGCCGAATTGTCTGAGAGAACTCTCACCGCTCGTCCCATCACCGTAGATTCGAAAGCTTGCAGTGCCCGCATCACCGCTCGCAGCTCCAGACGGTTGATCGACCAAGAGGCTTCCAGAGCTGACTAAGTCCCCTGCACGAAGTGATCCATGCAGTGAGCCCCCCAGCCCTCCAGGCTGGCATCCATCATCACAGGCACCCAGACTGGCTGTTCCAGAGGCACCCCCTTCTGCAGCAACTTCGAGCTCAGCCACCATTTCAACGAAAGACATACTTGCCTCGGGCAAGGCAGACGCTTGCTGAGCGAATCCTTTTGATTTGACCAACGACGCAAGAGGGCTCTCTGAAGCGGATGCATTTGGAACCTGGCCCAGGGAACTACCTCCAGAGTCGCCGCCATCGTCCCCAAGATGCGCAGGTGCCACCAAGCCGACGGCGCCGGGAACCTTAAAAACTGGCAAATCAGAGAACGCAGGTCTCGTGCTTGGCGATCCTTTAGAAACACCAGTCCTTCCGCCGTTTCGAAGCGGACCCCGAGGTATTTGAGGGATTGAGTCAGCACTAAGTGACTTTTCTTCTCATTTACTACCCAACTGAGGCTCTGAAGAAGACCTATCACTCTGCTTGTGGCTTGCAAACTCTCTCTCTCGGACTTTGCTCGAATCAACCAATCGTCGAGGTAAGGATGAACCAGAATGCCTTCCTTCCACAATGCCGCCGCTACCACCACCATGACCTTGGTGAAGACGCGTGGCGCTGTGGCCAGGCCGAACGGCAGTGCCTGAAACTGATAATGTCCCCAAGGGAACGCGAACCTCAGAAACCTTTGATGAGCTGTCCTGATCGGAATATGCAAGTAGGCCTCCGAAAGATCCAAGGACGTTAATAACTCTCCCTTGCGCACGGCAACTATGACGGACCGCAGAGTCTCCATGCGGAATTGAGGCACACTCAGACAACAATTCACTCCTTTGAGATCTAAAATAGGACGGAGCGACCCATCCTTCTTTGGCACCATGAAATAAATGGAATACCGACCCACTCCGAGATCAGACTCTGGGACAGGCACTACCGCCCCCAAGGCAACCAGGCGGTCTAACGTTAAACGTATTGCTAGAACTTTCTGTGGACTTTTGCATGGAAACAGAACAAAGGAATCCTGGAGAGGACAAGTGAGCTCCAAAGCGTAGCCCTCCCGCACTATCTCGAGCACCCACTGGTCCAAGGTTATCTGGACCCAGGAGGGAAGAAAGTGACGAAGACGAGCTCCGATCACCTGACTTTCCTCTGGGGCCCACCTCACTTCATTGCGGCTTGCGACTAAAGGAAGAGGAGGCAGAAGCGGAGGCAGCCGAAAACCCTCTCCCCACTCCTCGAAAGCCTCGAAAACCCGGGGATCTAGCTGCAGATCTGCCATGCTGGAAACCCCCCAGATGGGAAGAACGGAACCTGCGAAAGTACCGAAATTGACCTCGAGTTGACGACACACTCCTACTCTGCCTGGGCTTATCCTCCGGAAGCCTTCCGCCTTTAGACTCCCCAAGGTCCTTAACTAACTTATCCAGGTCGTCCCCGAACAACAGCTTGCCTTTAAAGAGGAGCTTGCTAAGGCACGACTTAGAAGACCCGTCAGCCGCCCAATTACGTAGCCAAATAGTCCTGTGCGCCGCCACTAGGGAAGCCATACTGTTTGCTAAAGTCCTGATCAAATCATAGTGAACATCCACCAAATAAGCTGAACCAGATTCCAATCGGGTCACCTCCAACAACCCCTGCTGGTCCAGATGAGAGTCTTGCCGCAAATGCTGAACCCATCTCAAGCAGGCTCTGGATACCCAGGCCCCACAAATAGACGCCTGCAAAGATAAGGCATTGGCCTCAAAGGCCTGCTTCAACAAGTCGTCCACCTTTCGATCCTGAGTGTCTTTTAAGGCAGAAAATAGCAGTAAAACAACCCAAAACCTAAACTAGTGTTGCCTAGAACGATCCTAAAGTGAGCCAAGGGACAGGCTCACACGTCCACCCGCTGCAAGGAGACTGGACACACTGGGGGGCTGATGGGAGTTCCAGCAGCATACATCCAGACATGGAAAAGACTCTGATTGGTCCAGTCTCCTTGCTGCGGGAGGAGGTGCACTACCCCAGATGTGGAGGACTATACTGGAGGACCGTTCATGAACTATGTTTACACGATGCAAGATTCCACATTAGGAACCACCACCCAGGAATAGGATCTAGGACTCATCATGGATAGTACATTGAAACTCTCTGCCCAGTGTGCAGCGGTGGCCAAGAAAGCACATAGAGCACTAGAAATGATAAGGAAGGAATGGAGAATCAAACCAAGTATATTATGTCTCTGTAGCGCTCCATGCTGGGACCACACCATGAATATTGTGTGTAATTCTGGCAGAATTAGAAGAGGTACAGAGAAGAGTTACCAAAATGATAAAGAGGATGGAAGGATACTCTTACGAGGAAAGGCTTAAAAGGGCAAGGCTCTTCAACTTGGAAAAAAGACGACTGAGAGGATATATGATAGAGGTCTATAAAATAATGAATGGAATGGAATAGGTAAACATAGCTTGATTGTTTACTCCTTCAAAAAGTAGAAAGACTAGGGGATATGCATTAAAGTTACAATGCAACATATTTAAGACTTATCAGAGAAAATATTTTTCCATGCAACGTATAGTCAAACTCTGGAATTCATTACTGGAGGGTATAGTAAAAGCTGTTAGTGTAGCTGGGTTTAAAAGAGGATTGGACAAGTTCCTGGAAGAAAAGTCCATAAACCATTATTAAAGAAGACCAGGAACATCTACTGCTCACCTCTGGGAAAAACAGCATGAAACTTGTGTACCTTTTTGGGAACATGACAGGTACTTGTCACCTGGATTGGCTGCTGTTGGAAATGGAATACTAGGTTTGATGGACCCTTGGTCTGACCCAGTATGGCATATCTTATGTTCTTATGCCCCACCACTCTGCACACTGCCCCCACCCCAAAAAATACTCTTTCAGAACTGCCCTACCAACTCTCCAAATGCTGCCACTATGAAAAATACCCCTCCATACATAACTGCCTCGCCACCCTGAAAATTGCTCCATCCCCTACAACTGCCCTACCACATTCATAACTGTCCCACTCCAAAAAACAACCTCTCATATCTGTCTCACCACCGTGCAAACTGCCTCACCCCCAAAAACTTCACCCACGGAATTGTGACGCCACACTACAATCTGCTCCCATTCCAATAAACAATCTCCCACAACTGTCCAACCACCTTGCTAATTACCCCACGCTCAAAAAATACCCCCTTACAACTGCCCTACCATGCCACTAACTGCTCCAGCCCTAAAAAGTACCACTGAAACTGCCCCACTATCCTAACATCTGCCACACTCCCCAAAACTACACTCCAACTGCCCCACCCTTGCAAACTGCCCCATCCAGAAAAACTATATTGCAACTGCCCCATCAATCCGCATACAGTCCTACCCCTAAAAAACACTCCTTTGCAATTGTCTACCACCCCATAAACTGCCCCACCACTAAAAAATACCCCATCTGTCCCACCATCTTACAAAATGCCTCACCCCCTAAAATACTCTTCACAACTGTCACACTACCTCACAAACTGTCCCTTGCATCTGCCCCTACCCCAAAAACTATTGCTCCACAACTCCCCCTTTCACAATGACCCCATCAACCTTCATAGTGCCTCTACCTCTTTCACTGCCTGTCTCATGTAACTAGCTTACCAACACACAGACTGCCTCACACCTACAGTAAAAAATACCCTCAAAACAGCCCCATCACCACACAAAATGCTGCGCCTCCAAACCCTTCCCTCAATAAGTGGCCAACCACCTCACCAAATGCCCCTATTCTATCCCACCATCCTGGAAACTGTTTCCATTCCTGAAAACTACTATCGTGAAATTGCCCTACCCCCAAAACCTACTGTGAAAGTTACTTACTGAATAGTACTGGTTTCTTATTGGTTGCTATCTGTACTGTCAGCTAGTATCTGTTGCCATGGCAGGGCTAGATTAAGGCACTGGCAAGTCAAGAACATACCTAGAGTTAAAGGTTTAGGGGGCGTGGGGCTTCTGTCAGATGTGCTCATCATTTGGGTAGTTAGGCTTGACAGCTATCTGGCTTTTTCATCATTCTACTTAATTTTACATGAATGTCTTGAAGCTAGAAGGAAAGCGAACCTGTCTGGGTATTTCTCAGAGTTTAAAACCTCTATATGCAATTCTCTTATCTCCCCCCCCCCCCATTCCTCCCCTCCCCCCCTCCCTCCCATGCGAATGAGCCTGTTCTGACTGCTTCCAAGGTAGCTAGCAGCACAAACTTTAGGTAGAATCCAGCCAATGGGAAGCTGTGGGGGTGCAGTACTGAAATGCCGCTCTAGCCACTGAAAGAGAGGTGGTGAAATTGGGGAAGTTCCTGTGCTGTACAAGTTTAGTTTTTGTATGTGGTGGGAGATAGAAGAGAAATGGAGCCCCCGCCCCCAAAAGAATACCTTAATGTCTTTCTGTAGGAAAAGAAGTACCAGCAGCTACATAACAATTATGCAATTGTACCTATCAAACAGCCCTTCCCTCTTATTTCCTCGCCCGATCACAGACACATGCACAAACATACTATCATGTCCACACACACACACAGGCCAGGGTCAGTGCAAGGACTGGAGGTGCTCTAGGTGGATGCTCCATCCTTCTGCCCTACCAGGCCCCCTGCCCCCATTGCCACTGATGCCCCCCTCTCTGGGGCCAGCAATGGCTGCAATCACTCCCAAACTGGAATGCAGTGCTTACTAACACGCTAAAGCACTGCATCACCGTTTCCTCCTCCTCATGTGCTGTTTCCGTCCCCCTCTGGCACTGCTTCAAACAGGAGGCGGAAGCAACTCATTGTGAAGAGGAAAAAACCGCGATGCAGCACCTGAGTGTGTTAGTAAGTGCTGCGTTGCAGTTTGGGAGTAATTACAGCCGCTGCTGGCCCTGCAGAGGGGTGGCAGCAGTGGCAATGGGCACCCTCAGAGGGCCAGTGCCGTAGATAGCCGTCTAGTTCGCATAGCAAACGGAAAATGGATACCATACCCGAATGTAATTAGCCGTGATCGTGTCCTGGAAAGGCATGAGCTAAATACTAAAAACAAATACATACAATCATTTACACATACATGCAAGAATGCACAGACACACAAGCAGATATATAGTGATATACAAACACATTCATATTCAAACACTCACAGATAAACCAACTCTCAATACACATACACACAAATACAGATAAACATACAAAACAGAGATATACATGCAGTCACACACCCAAACTCACACTCATACAGATACCACATTCACAAGACAGACACACAGACATGCAGATACAGACAGGTGTGTGCATTCACTCACACACACAAAGGAGTTGGAAGGAATTCCGAGTCCTGCTCTGTATGCTTTCCACATTTGTATTATGTCTTGCATTGTCATAGCTCTGTCCTCTGCAATTATTAGCATTTTCAACTTCTGGTGGGCCAAAATTATGTCACACTGAACCTCAATGAACCTCTCCTTCCACAGCAAGGAATCCTGTAAAATGTTCACTGACTGATACACCAAAAGATAGTTGCTCAGTGTGGCTGATGGGAGTGCTATCTATAATCACACCAAAATACTTTGCATGATTGACTCGTTCTGCAGTGGTTTGAAGGATATGCTTCCCCATTCTAGCAATCAAATCATTTTAGCTATCTTTGCTGAAGTAATGATCTGCAATTTCTCTTTTATTAATTCTTCTCAGGTGTTCAATCAGTATGTGGTCAAATTCGAACAGTTCAACCTGACCAAAGAAATTTCCATTGCTAGGATCTTGTTGTTTGTCTATAATTCCACGAAAATCCAGATTCCATTCTGCCAAATGACAAATGATGGAACTGATTCTCAGGAGAACAGCTTTCCAGTAATTTCTTTTCATTGCACTCAACTGCATGCTAATGCTGTCAACAGATTTATCGCCAGCACTTCCTGCTTTCAGAGTCTACTTGCCTTTGTGTTGCATACATGTGTTGGTGAGTTTTCAGGTTTTTGAGAAAGGGAGAAAACAAAAGAAATGATTTAGCTCACACCTTTTCTCAGAAGATCAAGGTGAGTAATGTTCAGGTTCAGTAGGTAATTTCCTGTCCCCAGAGGGCTTGCAATCTGAGTTTGCACCTGAGGCAATGGAGGATTCAGTGACTTTCCCAAGATTACCAGGAACGGCAAGAATGCATGTGTTTTCATACGTTGCAGACATCTTTAGAAAGAGCATGTTTTCCAAGCAGACTGCAACAACAAAATGCTTTTATCTGCCAACTCTAAATACTAAAGCCATGTTGGAAGGATAGTATTGCTGTTTTTTCCCACCCAAAATAGTATTGCTGTTTTTTCCTCCCCAAAATAGCCCAATGCATTACTATGGGAGGAGTTTCAGCTTCTGTAGCACTAAACCTTACCATACAGTGAAACACAACAGTTAGGAATTTGCTCCTTTCAAACTTCGTCTCCCTACTTTCTACTCTCCCAATGTCATCCCACCTTGCACACTGCCTCACTCTCAAAAAATACTCCCTCGCAACTGCTTCACCATCCTGCAACCTGCCCCACACCCAAAACTACACTCCACAACTGTCCTAGCATACCTCAAATATCCCCACACCAATCAACAGCCTTCCATAACTTCCCCAACAGCTCACAAACTACTCCACATTGAAAAACTATCCCCATGCAACTGCCCTATAAAATCTCACCCTGCCCCATCCCATAAAAACACTCCTTCACAACGGCCCTACCACCCCACAACTATCCCACCAACCTGCAAACTAGCCACACCCACCAAAACTGCCCTGCAACTGTCCCACCACATTGTGCCTACTGCCACATGCATCTGCCTCACAAACTAGCTTCACTCCCAAAAACTATCACCAGCGATTGACCCATATCCAAAAACTACCCCCTGCAACTGCCCCACCACCCCATAAACTGTTCCCACCCCCAAAAACTACCACCCTGCAACTGCCCTACCCATCCAGACACTGCCCCTCCCTCTCAAAAATACTCCCTCACAACTGCCTCACCAGTCCAGAAACTATCTCATCTCCAAAAACTACCCCTACAGCTGTCCCACCAATTTGTCAACCCACCTGCATCTGCCTTACCACCCTGCAAACTGTTCTCACTTCCATAAACTACCACACCGCAATTGCTTCACCCCTAAAACTACACACTCACAATCAAGGCTGGTGCAAAGATTGGAAGTATCCTAGGCAAGCCCCTCCATCCTGCCACCCCGCCACACTGCCCCACCCTTATTGCCAGCGCGGACGCCCCTCTCCAGAGTCAGCAACATTGACAATGGCAAAGGAACTGAGACTCAACGCTTACCAAAGCCTCTGGGGCTGCATTGCAGTTCCTGCATTCTATCTTTAGGCAGGAACCACGATGCAGTGCTGAAGCCTTTGGTAAGCATTGTGTCATGGTTCTTTGGCCATTGCTGCTGCTGATGACCCAGGAGAGGGGCAGAGGTGGTGGCAATGGGTAGCCCCAAAGGACCGGTGCTCTAGGCAACTGTCTATTTCGCCTAATCGTAGCACTGCTCCTGCTCACAACTGCTTCACCAACATGTACCTAACACAACCTCCAAAAATCACTCCATCACAGCAGTTCTACTATTCCATAAATTGTCCCCTCCTCTAAGAAATACCTTTTTCTATCTGCCCCCCCACTCTGAAAACTGCCCCACCAGCTCCCCACAGCCCCTGCTTCTTTTCCATCATCCTACAAACTACCCTTAATCCCAAAAACTGCTGTTGTTGTTATATGTCATTGAGTCTGTCGACTCAATGACATATCAGTACCAGGCAAAATGGTAGAAAACAGTATAAAGAATAACATTACTGGGGGGCGGAGCCTGATGTCCAGCGGGATGGTCGCATAACGCTGAGGCTCCCGAGAGGCCTACTCAGAATCCTGAATTAACACCGGACATTCTTGAATTTCTGCTCTGATCTTACCGGGTCACATTGGTGAGATGGCGGGGACCAAACCTACGCGCCTGGAATTTGGATCTCCAGCGGCTACTCACGGCAAACGCTCCAAAACTGAACCCCCGTCCCCGCAGAAGGGGCTGGCTCTACGCGAGGGCCCCGAAATGCAGCAGGAGATCCTCGCAGAGATCAGAGGGGTTAAAGACCTCGTGCAGTCAAACGGGGAAGCACTCCGAGCGCTGCGGGAAGACCTTGGTGTATTGCAAGGCAGGCTAGAGGGGCTCTCCTCGCGTCAGGACAAAATGGAGAGCATATTAGACTCCCATGCGGTCCGGCTGTCCAAACTCGACAAAGTTGAACGTCAGGTGCGGGCCTTGCAGAAAGAAGTGGAAGATGGCAATAATAGAGCGCGCCGCAACAACCTACGACTAGTGGGCATACCGGAGGGGGCGGAATCGGGAGACATGAAGGAGTTTCTATATAAAATCCTCCCTTCTCTGCTCCAAATCACCTTTACCAAAGAATTGGAGATCGATCGCGCTCATCGTGTACCCACAAACATAACGCTCAACAGGAAGACCCCGCGGCCTATCATCTTTCGACTTTTGAGATATCAACAAGTGGAGCAAATTCTCAGCGCCTCCCGGGCAAAGGGCCATATGGAGTTTGAGAGCCATAAGATTTCCTTCTATCCTGACTTGGCTAAACCCACGGTTGATCGCCGAAAGCGCTTTCTGGAATTCCGGCCGAGGCTTCAACAATTACAAGCACGCTATGGCCTGATGTACCCGGCCAAGCTCCGAGTCACGCTACACAATCAGACAAGAACATTTGAGGACCCTGATCTACTAGCGGAGTTTTTGGATGCTAAAGAAGCCGACTTGATGCGCTGATTTCCAGAGTGTTCCTACCAGTGTTCTCATATCCGCTGTACCCGCCATTTTGGATTTGCCACGGTTCAGCAAAGAGTCTGACGAGGGCGGTTTGTTGCCTTATTTTGATGATATTTGTGACCCGACTCCATCTACCCAGAGTAGCTTCGATGAATATCAGAGACAGTGTTAATTATGGACTCTGGTGTTTCTTTCTTTTTTTTCATGTCTTTATCCTCCTCTCTAGGGCCTCCTCCCGCAGACATATGGTCGCCATATTCATTGGGGGTTTTGCTTCTTCTCTAAGTTACTTTGGTACATGCTTTTCAATATGGGGTGTATTGGCCAGCATACTTGGTGATTATGTCATTGCTGTACAGATTCTGCTTATGTTGTATGTTTTCAAGCGCCCTTACCTAAAATGTCTCTTACCGATTGATGGCACCATGTAAGATTTTATCATTGAACGTAAAAGGCATCAATAATCCGATAAAACGGAAGAAAATCCTGAGCTATCTAAGTCATGAAGCTGCGGACCTGATTTTCCTCCAAGAAACGCATTTAAATTCGAAGGAAACTCTTAAACTCAATATTAAACCTTACATGGTGGCCGCCTATTCCCCAGCCGTTTCTAAGAAGTGTGGGGTTGCCATACTGGTTAGGAAATCTCTGCATGCTACTATTATTGCGACTAGCTCAGATACAGCTGGCAGATGGTCCAGGGCTCACCTCAAGATAGGTAACCTGGAAGTTACATGTATATGCCTTTATGCTCCTAATGTAGATGACCCTGCCTTTTTTGCTACCATTGCTCAGGTTGCGCAGGCCTCTGCTAATACTTCATTGATAATCGGGGGGGATTTCAATTTAGTTCTTGATCCCCTGATTGACAAACAGCCGCCTAGGACGAGTGGTCCCCCCAAGAGTCACACTACGCTTACCTCTATGATCAAAGATCTTGCTTTAGTCGATCTATGGAGGTTACTACACCCCAATGAGCTTGACTTTACCTTCTTCTCTTCCCCTCATAAATCCCAGTCTCGCATAGATTTCTTTCTCATATCAAAACTGTTAGTTCCTCAGGTAGACACTGCAAAGATTCACTCCCAACATATCTCAGATCACGCTGCTATTTCTTTTCAATTACACACCACTGCGCCCCAAGGGAATTCGGGGGCCTGGTTCTTTGATAGAGCCCTATTAACTCAACCAGAGTTCCAGTTAGAAATTCGAGCAGCCATACAGGACTACTTTCACTTTAATCTACCCCAGGACACTGCAAATTGGGCTTGGTGGGAGGGTTTTAAAGCGGCCATTCGGGCAACGATCACTAGTTATCAAATTCGCCTGCGGAAACAGCGTAAACAGCAGCTCCTTATACTAGACCAACAAATCAAAGCAGGCGAACGAGTTCTAACTTCACGTACTGACCCATGCGTCTTAGTTCGCTTACAGCGTCTCCGTTTTCAATATAATGCAATCCTCTCAACTGCAGCTTCTCAGAGTATTGCACTTCAGCAAGGGACATACTACCGTGAAAGCAACCGAGCCGGTCGTCTTTTAGCCAACGCCTTGAAAGGTCAAAAAGAAGCCAAACGCGTAGCGGCCCTTCGCGCCCCACAGGGAGGGGACATACTGACCACAGACTCCGATATCGTAGAACTTTTTCGGGATTTCTATACCCGTCTATATCAATCTGAATGTGAGTTCTCATCCGAGACCTTCGAGCGCTTGTTTTCTGGTATTCAGCGGCCGACCCTTTCTGAAGCTGATAGGGATGCGCTGGATGAACCCTTCTCTACTTCAGAGATCCCTTCTGCCCTAAAACGAACAGCCTCGGGTCGGGCCGCTGGGCCTGATGGTCTCCCGACAGAATTCTACAGAACGTTCAGTGCAGATTTGGTTCCCTACTTAAAACTTTACTTTACTGCCCTTGCGGTAGATACATCCTCTTTGGGATCCTTTTCTGCAGCTAATGTGGTAGTTTTTGAGAAAGAAGGCAGAGACCCGCTGCTAACCGCCAACTACCGTCCAATCTCCCTTCTTAATGCCGATTATAAGATCTTCGCAATGATCTTGGCCACCCGGCTATCTGACAGGATGGCCACCTTAGTCCATCCCGACCAATGTGGTTTTATACCCGGCCGCTCCACCGCTGACAATGCTCGGACCTTGTGCCATGTGCTATTCAGTGCTGCCAATTTAGACCACCCATGGGTGGGTCTTTCTGTAGATGCTGAAAAAGCCTTTGATCGCTTGGAATGGCCCTTCTTATTTGCAGTTCTCCGATGGTATGGCTTTGGGGAGGGCTTCCTCCGATACCTCCAAGTCATGTATTCTCAACCCGTTGCCAGTATTTGTGTAAATGCCATTAAGTCTCGGCCTTTTAATCTTCAAAGAGGCACGCGTCAAGGTTGCCCCCTATCACCAATGCTCTTTGATCTAGCTCTTGAACCCCTCGCCCTCCTTATTAGACAGTCCGCACGTATTCGAGGTGTCCCCTTCAGTCACAGAGAGATTAAACTCTCTGCATATGCAGATGACCTTATGCTCTTTGTATCCCTTGATTCGGTCCCGGCTGTCTTGGACCTGATTGATGGATACTCGCAATTATCGGGCTATAAAATAAACTGGACCAAATCCGTAGCATTCCCACTGAACCGCTGGGTACATGAGGCTGACATGCGGGCCTTTCCTTTCCTTTGGCAATCCCGCATGGTGAAATATCTTGGCGTCCACTACTGTTCTCCTTTAGAAGACACTATTAGTTTTAATGCCAAGGAGGTAGTCTCCAAAGTCCGTGAGCTCACAAATCGGTGGTCTCCCTTATCCCTTACATGGTGGGGCCGCCTAGAAACCGTCAAAATGATGATAGTCCCCAAAGTGAACTATATTTTAGAAATGCTGCCCTGTTTCCTCCCGCTACATACCTACAAAGACATAGAGGGCCTTCTCGTCCGTTATCTCTGGCAGGGAAAACCACCAAGAGTAGCTAAACAAAAACTACAGTCTGTGAAGGAACTAGGGGGTACCCGCTTTCCTGATTTTCTTAGATATCATCAAGCCTTCCTACTTAAACAAGGTGCCCGATGGCTAGCTGCATCAACAGACAACAGACCAGTTTGGCTTGACATTGAAGAGGAGCTAAGTAGCCCAATTCCGTTGACCCATCTCCCCGGCATGTCCCATCAAGTAGACACACGCCATCCCCCAATGATTGTTGATACTCTTGCGGCCTTTAACACTCTCATTCTGTCACTGTGTCCCACCGTATGTCCTCTGGACGGACTCCCGCTGTGGAATAACCCCAGAATTCAAGTCCTAAATAAAACGATCGCATGGAAACCCTGGTACTCTAGGGGGATCTGGACACCCCAACAACTCTTCTCTGCAGCTCGTTGGAAGACCTTTTCTGATTTACAAAAGGAATTTGCGTTGCCAGCGAAACATTACTTTCAATTGATGCAGCTCCAACACTGCCTCAAAAGTGCTCAAATCCTGCCGCCCTCTGCCCCTACTGAGGACGGGCTATTAGAACTAATTCACTCTATTAGTAGTACACATGGGGTAGCCTCTAACTTTTATAAATTATTATGTCAGGGTACCGATACTGCTACCTGTAGAGCTCAACAAGCCTGGGAACGCGAACTGCAAACCACTTTAACCCCTGCGCAATGGAGCGTTTTCTGGAGCAAAGTAGTGCGGGTTTCCAGATCTGCCTCTGTAACCCAAACTCTCTTCTTTTTTGCACATAGATGCTTTTATACTCCAGAAAGAATAGCTAAATGGAACACAACTGCTAGGGACCAGTGTTGGTCTTGCCATACTGCTGTGGGAACCCTCGCTCATGTTCTTTATGAATGTCCTCAACTGCAGGTTTACTGGGGGCGGGTCTGGGGTCGTATTCAATCTATCTTACACCTCCACGAGCCTCTTTCTTGGAAGATTGTGGGACTCCGCTCAGTGGCGGAGGTCCCCTCTCTTCCTAAGAAGGGTCGCTTTCTCCTTGATTTCATGCTGGGTATAGCCATATGTTTAATCACGAGGAATTGGAAGGATAGCTCTCGAATTACTGCCAATGAATGGTGGAACCTCGTCTGCTTATATAGTAAATATGAGCAGATATCTCGGAGAGCTATTCCCCATATCCAAACTCACTTTCGCCTGTCTAAATGGCAGATGCTCAATGATTATGTACACTCTGCTCATTGCTCAGACATGTCTGTTTAATGTATACTCATCATGTTTCAGATCACCGTTCGGTTTTGTACCACAATAATGTCAGTACACGCCCGTTTTCGGGAATGATTAGTTTCTAGAGAAGAAGCAGGGGGGAGGGGGGTGGTAGGGGTTTACTTTGGTGTATATATCACATTTTATGTATGTATTTGTCTTTTAAGCTGTATGTCTTCCTTTCCTTTGTTGTTATAAAACGAAAATAAAGCATTAAAAAAAAAAAAAGAATAACATTACTGAATATGTAGATAGTCATGGCTTACTAGGAGAAAGTCAACATAGATTTAGCCAAGGAAGATTTTGTCTTATTAATCTGTTATATTTTTATGAAGGCATGACTAAACAGGTAAATAAAGGTGAGTCAATTAATTATGGTGTATCTGGATTTTCAGAAAGCCTTTGACAAGGTCCCTCACAAGAGACTCTTGGTAAAATTAAAAAGTCATGAGATAGGAGACAGTGTAGTATTGTGGATCAGGAACTGGTTAAAAGATAGAAAGCAGAGGGTAGGGCTAAGTGGCCAATTTCCTCAGTAGAGAAATGTGAATAGTGGAGAACCCCAGGGAACTATGCTGGGTCCACTGCTTTTTAACATAGCCATAAATTACCTGGAAATGGGAATAGAGAATGAGGTAATCAAATCTGCAGATGACACAAAATTATTCAAAGTTGTTAAAACACAAGAGGATTGTGAAAAATTGCAAGAGAACCTTGATAAATTGGAATACTGAATGTCCAAGTGGCAGATGAAATTTAATGTGGACAAGAGCAAAGTTATGCACCTAGGAAAGAATGACCCAAAATATGTTTACACAATGCAAGGTGCCACCTTAGAAACCATCACCCAGGAACAGATTTAGGCATCATTGTGGATAACACGATGAAACCCTCCGCCCAGTGTACAGCGGCAGCCAAGAAGGCAAATAGAATGCTAGGAATCAAAAGGAAAGGAACAGAGAATAAAATCAAGGATATTATAATGCCTCTGTATTGTACCATGGTGCGACTGCACCTTGAATATTGTTGCAATTCTGCTCGCCATATCTTAAAAAAGATATAGCAGAATTAGAAAAGGTATAGAGAAGAGTAACAAAAATGGTAAAGGGGATGGAAGGATACTGCTATAAGGAAAGGCTCAAAAGGTTAAACTTGGAAAATAGATGGTTGAGGGGAGATAAGATAGAGGTCTAGAAATTAATGAATGGAGTAGAATGTGTAAATGTAGATTGGCTGTTTACTCCATCAAAAAGCAGAAAGACTAGGGGACATGCAATGAAGCTACAATGTAACCCATTTAAGACTAATAAGAGAAAATATTTTTTCACTCAGAAGCCAATTCCATTCATGCACATCTAGCCCCCTATACGACGGGGCAGAATCAGGCATGCAAAGTTAGACCCATATCTGATTCCGCAGCCCCCGCAGGATCAGGATCAGGTCTAGTGCCTGGATGTGCATACCTGGACACGATTCTGTTTGGCCATACATCCCAGCAACTACCTAGCAAACTCAGCCGGTCCCGTGAATGGAACCGTGGTGCCATGGTGTCCCATCACCATGAACCGCAGCTCCATTCATGAGCCGTGATCCTGGCCCACCGAACCCAGATGCTTGTTCACTGCAGCCCAACCCCCAATATGGCCTTCCAAGGCCTGGGTTGGGATGCGGGTAGCCCCCTGCACCCCCTCTCCTGTGTCCCATGCCGCAATCCACCTCCGTCCAGGGGGACTTATTCTTCCTTCGAGGTAGAACAAGTCCCTCATCTAGATTCGAGGCTCCAGACATACAGGGCCAACCTCTGAATCGGTCCTGTATGTCTGGGGTCATGGCCTGCCCATGCTCGGCCTCTGGAATGCTCCCTCCTGCCCCTGTCTAGGCCTTCCCATACAAATGTGCTATGCATACAGGGAGGGTATTGACGGGGCCAGCAGAGGGATGAATAGCAGGGATGGGATGTCCATCCATGCTATTCGCAGGACAGAATTACCCCCTCAATGCGTAATCAAACTCTGGAATTTGTTACCGGAGGATGTAGTAAAAGCTATTAGTGTAGTTGGGTTTAAAACAGGTTTGGACAAGTTCTTGGAGGAAAGGTCCATAAACCATTATTAAAGAGGACCTGGGAAATCCGCTGCTTACCCCAAGACAAGCATTGTGGAACCTATGTACCTTTTCAGGAACTTACCAGATACTTGTGACAGGATACTGGGTTTGATGGACCTTGGTCTGACCCAGTATGGCATTTCTTATGTTTCTGTGATCTCATGGGAACTCTGTGAATAGTTGTCCTAAACTGTGTGGAGTGACATCCATAGTGATATCTTATCAATCCATCCAGGGCTGGCACAAGGAGATGAGGCACCCCCACCGCCCACCGCCCCCAATGGCCAACCGCCGCTCATTGCCGCTGTGTTGCACCTCATTGCCCCATGCAATCAGGAAGTTGTCCATCAGAGGAGATGGAAGCAGACAGCCCTAGAGTGCTAACGTTTGCAGGTAAGCGCTGTGGGGATGTTTCAATACTTTGCTGTCAGTGTAGGTCCCAGTGAGGAGCTACAGAGGCAACGATGGGAACCCCCAGAGGGCCAACACTCTAGGCAGCCACCTAGCTCTCCTAATGGTAGCACCAGCCCTGAATCCATTGCATTGCAGTTCTTCCTGTTGTACATTGACCTTCATCCTTACCAAGTATGATGTCTTTCTCTAATAATCTTCCTCTTGAACTTCTAAGGTAAGCTTAGGTTTGATCTCCTTTACCACTGATTGATTTGTTCTTCAGTCTATGGTATACACAGAGGCGGGCCAAATGTAATGCAGGGCCATGTATACAGGCTCACTGTGATGCCTCATTTGCATACATTTGCATATTCACTAGGCCTCATTTGCAACCATTTACTTTATATTTATAGAATTTATATGCTGCCCATTTAAAGTCTTAGATGGCTTCCATAGGAGCCCTTCACGAGGCTATATTTTGTCCCATCGATTAATTTATTTAACACATTTTTTATACTGCTTTATCATTTCAGACAAAGCTGTTTACATTGTAACTTAAACTTGGTAACATACATTAAACAGGGACATTCATAACTTGGATTTTTCTCAGGCAATGGAAGGTTAAGTGACTTTCCCAATGCCACAAGGACTGGTAATGGGAATTGAACCCTGGTCTCTTAGTCAGTGCTTTAATCATTAGGCTACTCCATGACTTAGGGGCATGTGTTAAGTGCCACTGCACCCCTAGAAATAAATGGGTGCTGCTGCACTTAGCAGCTTTTGTGAATGCACATTAACCTTTAATAAACATGTCTCTTAATAAATGTCTGAATACCATTTGCATGTATAGTGAGGATAAAGAAAGACTACCAGATTTCTACATTACTATTCTCCAAGACCAAGTACTACAAAACCCAGCTCAATGAGAACCCATAGCAAACCCACCATATCATAACAGCAGTACCAGGACTTATAGAGCACAAAACCCTACTTATTAAAAGGCAGCACTGAAAATATTAAACCAATACATCTCAGAGAATAGCAATACATCTCCTACTGGGAAAATACAAGAAGTGGGATTGTTGCAAAGAAACTACACGAACATAATACCGCAGCTCGGTCACACATGAAAAATATAAAAATCATCACCAAATCCAGAACAAGGGACCACAATTTAGAAATATGAAAACAATAAGAGTGGCATTCCATCCAGGATGTCCATGCCCCCTGGTGCCAAATCGGAATCGAATGCACAGGGGCAGATGCGATTCTGATCCCAGGGGACACTTCTAGCCCCGCAGGATCAGAATCACAACTAGGCCTGTACGATCCCGGTTGGCCTGCATGTACAGGCCTCCACCTGGCTAACTCATTCAGGGCTCCTGAATGGAGTCACGGTGCCATGGCATCCGGTTGCCATGGCACTGTGGCTCCATTTGGGAGCCACGATCCCTGGCCACTGCCGACTTGGTGCTTTCCCCACAGCCTGACCCCCAATCCAGCCTCCCACGGCCAGAGTCCTGCTGCGGGGAATCTCCTGCACCACCTCTACTCTTCGATGTGCCCTGGGCCTGTCAGCCCTGTATGTCCGTGGCTGGCAGACAGAATGGGGAACTTATTCCACCTCAGAGGTTAAGTGAATAAGTTCCCCATTCCGTCTGCCAGCCACGGACATACAGGGCTGACAGCTGAATCAGCCCTGTATGTCCAGGGCCTCAGACCGCCCACAGCCCGCCCTGTCTCCACCTCTGCACCGCTCCTTTCCTGCCCCCGTCTAGCCTCCCCATACAAACTCCCTGTTCGTATGGGGAGGTTAGTCGGGAACAGCAGGGGGGCCAATAGGGTGACCCTGTAACTGAAATGGAAACCCCAAAATAAAGTAGAAATTAATTTCCTCTTGTACTAAACAAAACATAAAGACATCAACGATGCACATTTCCCAAAGCAGACATACGAGTATTCCTGTTAATAAATTCAAAATGAAATACTTTTTTTCTACCTTTTTGTTGTTTGGGCAGTTTTATTTTTCTGTTGCAATTGGCCCAGTCTTTTTCTTCTGCTTTCTTCATGGTTTCAGCTAACTCTCCATTTTTTGCTGTCCATTTGTCCTTTCTTCTCTTTTATTTTTTTCCATTCTCTCTTTACATCTGCCTCCCCTTTTGACTTTTCACCTATCAACTTTCCATCTACTCCTCTAACCTCCAGCCCAGCCCATCTCCCCAGCCCTCCCATTTCCAATCTTACTCCTTTGCTAGCATGTTATTCCCTCTCTTTCACCCACTCCCCATTACTACTTTTCCACCTTCTGTAATCTCCATCTTCCTCTCACTCATCTCCTTGCCAGCTTCCCATGGCTTCTCTCACATAGATCCACCACCCTGACCACCATTTCCCTTTCCATTTTCTCACCACCTCAATTAAGCATCTCCCAATTGCTCACCCTTCCCCTGTCGCCAAAGTCCAGGATCTCCCTCTTTCTCTTCCACATTCACAACCCTTTTCCCCCTCCTCCTCGCTATAGACCAGCAACTTTCTATTTCCTTCTACTTCTCCATACCCTCTCCTCCAGTAGTCTGGCATCTCTTCTATCTCACATCCCAGCCCAGCAGCATCTCTCTCTCCCCCATTCCCTCCCCATCCCTAGTCCAAAATCTCTCTTCTCTCTCCTAATCCAAAATCTCCTTTATCTCTCTCTCTTCACCCTCCCATCAGTCCAGCATATCCCTTAGCCCTCTCATAACCCAAGATCTCCCTTTCTCTTTTTCTCTCTCTTTCAGTCCCTCCTCTCCCCTCCCCCATGGAAAAAATATCATGTGGCACCATCCCCTTGCTGACTCGGAGAAAGAAAGATGAAGCTGGGGATGGTGACACATGATGCTGCAATTTTTCTGCTGCTAAGGCTGCCTGTCGAGTGAGTTGTGTCGGCCCTGGGCCCGCCGTCTGAGTCCCCACTTACTCTCCCAATACCTACCAATCTTAGGGGTATGTTTACTAATCAGTGGTAGCAGCTTCCGTGCAATATCGGAGCCATGGCCCCATTGACTTCAATGGGGCTGCGGCTCCAATATCTCACGGAAGCCGCTATCGCTGATTAGTAAACATACCCCTTAGAGTCTGCCTTCTTTTTTTCTCTGACCCAGTTTTAAAGTCTCCATCTAAGTCCAGTCCCTGCACTCCCCCATCTCTCTGTCACCAGTACCTACCCTCCTGCTTCCTACATCCCTTCCTCACACCCACCCAGCTACTTCCTTCTCCGATATTCATTAACCTGCCTTTCCTCCTTTTTAGACCTGCATTCTTTCTTATGCCCCTCCTTCTCAACCATTGCATCTGTATGACCTTGTTGTTTATGCCATCAAAAAGCAGAAAGACTAGAGGACATGCAATGAAGCTACAATGTAACACATTTAAGACTAATAAGAGAAAATATTTGTTTATTCAATGCGTAATCAAACTCTGGAATTTGTTACCGGAGGATGTAGTAAAAGCTGTTAAAAGATGTTGGTGTACATGGACCAGGAGAAGGACCTCAGAGTGATTGTTTCTGAGGATTGCAAGATGGCGAAACACTGTGACAAGGCGATGGCCAAAGCCAGAAGGATGCTCGGTTGCATACAGAGAGGAATTACCAGCAGAAAAGAAGAGGTACTAATGCCACTGTACATGTCACTGGTGAGGCCTCACTTGGAATATTGTGTTCAGTTTTGGAGACCATATCTCGCAAAGGATATAAAAAGACAGGAAATGGTTCAGAGGAAGGCGACCAAAATGATTTGTTGCCTGCGCCAGAAGACATATGAGAAGAGGCTTGAAGACCTATATATGTATATTCTAGAGGAGAGGAGGGACAGGGGAGATATGATACAGATCTTTAAATACTTAAAAGAGTATTAATGAACAAACAAACCTTTTTCAAAAATGAAGGAGGTGCAAAACTAGAGGGCATAACAAGAAGCTTCAAGAGGGTAAATTGAAAGGCGACGTCAAGAAATACTTTTTCAGCGAAAGGGTGGTGGATGCTTGGAATGCTCTCCCGATAGAAGTGGTGAGGGCAAATACAGGACAGAATTTGAAATGCCAAGGGACAGACACAGTGGATCCCTTTATTGCAACAGGATAAAATCAAAATAACCTTAACTGTCTCTGCTATCTCAACAAATAGGGGTGACCTGCAGGGAGTGGTGGGTACACCCCTAAACAAAGGCATGGGGAGGGGTGACCTGCACGAAGCAACAGGTGTACCTTCTCTTGCCATGTTGCTGGGCAGACTAGATGGCACATGATGGTCTTTATCTACTGTCATAAACTATGTTACTATGTTAGTGTAGCTGTTTTTAAAAAAAGGTTTGGACAAGTTCCAGGAGGAAAGGTCCATAAAACATTATTAAAGAGGACTCAGGAAATCCACTGCTTACCCCAGGACAAGCATTGTGGAGCCGGTGTGCCTTTTTGGGAACCTGCCAGGTACTTGTGACCTGGATTGGCCACTGTTGGAAACAGGATACTGGGTTTAATGGACCTTGGTCTGACCCAGTACGGCATTTCTTTATGTTCTTATCTTCCCTCCCACACAAAATCTGTCCCCCTCTCCATTCTTACTCCTCCAGCTTCTTTTTTCTTCAACCTGACCCCAGCATCTTCCCCCTTTCAGCCCACTAGCCCCAGCATCACCTTCTTCTAATCCTCCCCCACATCAGCTTCCTTCTAGTTCTAGCCCCTCCCAGCATGAGCTCTCTTTCCAGTTCCAGTCCTTCCAGTATGGGCTCCCTTTTATTTCCAGCCCTTTCAGCATCAGCTCCCATCCAATTCCTTCTAGCATCAGCTCCTTCCAGTTTCAGACCCTCCCACCATCATCTCTCTTCCAGTCCCAGAACCCCTCATTTCCCGGCATTAGCCCATTTCTAGTCCTAGCCTCCCAGCATTAGCTTATTTCCAGTCCCAGTCCCTGCCAGCATCATCTCCCTTACAGTCCACTCAGTGACAGTTCACCCCTCCCAGCTTTAGACTGAGCCAGTCACTCTCTCTCTCCTGCCTACCTGCAGCCCACAGCTGTATTCACTACACAGCCATGAGAGCGAAGCACTACACAGTCAGAAGAGCGCTTTCTTTCGCTCCCGTGGTTGTGCTAAGCTGCAGCCATGTCACCACTAATCTGTAAAAGTGAAACAGGGACACTTCCTGTCTCTCTCGCAAGACTGAAAGTTCCCCTTTTTCACTTTTAGAATGCAGCGGTGTCACAGCTGCAGCTTAGCACAGCAACGGGAGCAATGGAATACGCCCTTGCGGCTGTGAAGAGATAATCCAGTGAGGCAGGTTTCAGGTCTCACTGACTCATCTTTTGAGCCAAGCAGGCGTGGATCCTGCTTGGGAGCGAGGCCATGTGAGGCCAACATCCCTGCACATGCCTAGGACCGACCCTGGGTATTGTCACACTCTTGCTCCTTGCATTCAGCATGGAGGGTCGTGGTTATAATAGAAACTTCCCTTTTCAGCCTTCTCTGACTGGTTCCCCCGCAATGCTTCTTGGGAAATGTAGTTTAACTGCTACACATATGACTTCAGGTAGAAAAAAAACTTGTAGTTTGGCTCTTTTGGTAAGGCAATGACAGAAATTTATTAAACTTAAATGCAAGGTTCATAAATTACCTCTTTCAGGATTATTTCTCCAGGTTTCTTTCAAAAACACAACAGGACATAAGCAAAAGGTCAAAACAAAGTATCAGCTTACAGTATTCTTCAGCTCAAAAGCAAAAACTCCTTTAACAGCAAGGCTACCAGCTTTCTCTAGCCTTGCTGGTTAAAGCATAAAACACAAACAGCTTTCTTCAATGGCAGTTTTCTTTCTTTTCAGTTCCAAACATTCCCAGGCTGTATTCCTCTTTATAAGCAAAGCAAAACTTCCAACAGGAACAAACTTCCAATAAGCAAACAAAGCTCTACTCAGGTTTTCTTAGGAACATTCAAAAGCAAAACAAAAGCTTTTTTCCTCTCACCGTTAGCTTGGCTTCTTGCTGTCTCACTGCACAGGATAGCAGGTGTTTAACAAGCACAATTATACAGCTTCAGCTTGTTCTCACTTCTCAGCATAAGTTTCCCCTCTTTAACACAGGGAATTCACAAAACATCTTCCTTGCTTTTCAAGGTTACCTTGCTCTGGAGAGTTTTCTCTTAAGGTTGGCTTTCCTTCAACCCCTCTGTAGCTAAGGCTTGGCACAAAGAGCAATCCATGAATATATCTTCCTCATTCAAAACTGCATCAGGCTCTCCTAGTTGCATTGGTTCTATCTCTCATTCTAGCTCACTGGGCTTAGCTGACAGCCTCTCATTAGAGCTGAGAGTGTCTCCTGCAACTCTGCACTGCTCAGTATGGGACAGGCTTTTAAGGCTTGTACCTGTGCCTTGGCTTGTAGCAGCTTCTCCTCTCTCATGCTCTGTACCTCTCTCCGGCTCTTTCTAGCACTCTCCTCTCCTGCTGTTCCTGCTCCTGTTCCCGTTGCTCCTCCAGCTCTCCTTGCTCTCCTTGCTAACCTCTGTATATTCTAACCTAGGGTTAAATCTCCAAGGTTCCAGCCCCGCCTCTTCTCTTCCCAGGTGACGGAGATCAGCTTGCCCTCTGGCACCTGGGTAATCAGGGAGCTTACTGACGTAAGGGTCTTTTACCTTGGGTCTGTATTCACTCTCCCTTACTCCACTAGGGGAACTCTGAAACCTGTTCCAGCTGGGGATTTTCTGGTTTCTAGGTGTGGTGGTGGTTTTATTTCTCTGACCTTGCAAAATAGGTCCTTTTATTAGGGTGAATTCTTTGGGTTTTTCACTTTCTCCTAACTCAGGATGAGCTTCCTTACCACAGTATACATAATGTAGTAGTCTTTGCCAGCACCCTAATTTGAAGCCATTGATTTTCTTCCTGTCTTTCTTCACTTCCAACTTTTGCATCCATATGACATTATTGAAAATACCATAGTTTGGATAGATTATTGTATTTATTTATTTAAAACACTTATATACCGCCATTTTGCCAAAGCATTCATGTTGGTGTACAATAAGCATAAAAATATTAAATCTTTGCATGAGGACATATCTCTGCACTAGAAAATCTTATCCAGGTCCATCAAAGCCATTCTGCCAAGAACAATGTGTCATTGGATTTCTTGACTGCTTGTTATTTCATTATTGATTATTCATCCAAGCAGGTTAAAATTGTCCATTATTTCTATTTCTTGTCCAATAAGGATGAAAATATTGATTTTGCCAGTTATCAGGGTCTTTGTCTTCTTCATGCTAAGGTGCAGGTCCATTTTAAGACTATGTTCCTTGATCTCGATAAGCAAAGTTTTAGATCATCTTCACTTTCAGCCAGTAAAGTATAATCTGCAAAGCAAAAGTTGTTAATGAGTCTTCATACCTCGGTTTTCTTCATACAGTCCTGCTTCTCTAATGATTTGTTCTACATATAAATTGAACAGATATGGGGAAAGTATGCAGCCTTGTCATACACTTTTTGTTTCTCCTTGTTCATTTCGAATTGTTGCTTCTTAATCAATAGTTGTGCATGAGAACTATCAGGAATTCTGGTATACCCATTCTTCTTAATGTGGCCAGGACTGACCCGAGTCGGTTCAAGGTGTTGGTGCCCTAAGCAAACCTTAAGCCTTATACCTCTCCTGGCTATCAGAATCTCTTATTTAGCTTTCAAACGTGCTGCTCTTTGCTCCCCCTCCCCTTTGAACCTAGTACCCTAGGCAACCACCAAGTTTGCCTGGTGGTTGTGCCGTCCCTGAATTTGCCATAGAGTTTTCATGATTTATGTAATCAAAGGCCTTTCTGTAGTCAATGAAACACATGTAGATATCATTTTAGTATTTGTTTGCCTTTTCAAGGATCCATCTCACATCTGCAATGATGGCTCTTGTTCCTCACTCGTTCCTGAATCCTGCTTGCACTTCAGGCAGTTCTCATTCCAGGTTGTAGTCTCTACTGAATAATCTTGAGTAATATCTTGCTGGCATTTGAGATAGTGTGATTGTGCAATACTTTCCATAGTCGGTTTCTTCAGTGTTGGTATCAGCATAGATTTTTTTCCAGTCAGTCTGGTCAGGATGTTATCTTCAAAATATCCTGGCAGAGTCTTATAAATATTGTAATGGCTGCATCTGATTGCTGCAATACTTCAATGGGAATGCCATCAATGCCTGGTGCTTTGTTTTTTGATGATGCTTTCAGTGCTGCTTCGACTTCTTTCATCACCAACAATTCCTGATAGTAAGGTACATGTTGAAATAGCTGTTGATTCACCTGATCTTTATAGTATAATGACTCTGTGTATTCTTTCCACCTTTTTTTGATTTTATCGCAATTGCTCCATCCCCAAAAACTACCCCTGAAAATGCTCCACCACCATGTCAATTTACCTTGTTTCCACAAATGTCCCTAACCCCCCAAACTATGTCCTCAAGAAATGTCCTACCATCTCCAAGTAGCGCACCATGAACATAACACATGGATAACATATGCACAACAGAAATACACACACACAACATATTAATACCACTCACAGACAAAGGCACATGGATTATAAATAATTCCCTTTATGGCTGCATTTTACATTATTGACATTTTTTGTGTCATCAAGTCAATGCTGACTCCTGGCGACACAGCTGCCTCTGGGTTTTCTTGGCAATGTATCACCAGAAATAGATTGCCAGGCCTTTTCTTCTGAGACAAGGGAGAGTAAAGTGACTTGCCCAAGGTTATTGATATATATATATATATATATATATATAGTATTTAATTTGCTTGCTGTTACTTCTACTGTAAAAGCTACTGACTGAATTGTAATGCTTTCTTATTGGTTGCTATGTGTACTGCCAGTTAATATGTATTGCCATGGCAGGGCTAGATTAAGTCATTGGCAAGCATGGAACATACCTAGGGTAAAAAGTTTAGGACAGTGCTGTGAGATGTGCTCAGCACTCTGAAGATTAGGATTGGCAACAGTCTGGCTTTTTTCATGATGCTACAGATTTTTACAATGAAAGCTGGAAGGAAGGGTAACATATCCAGACATCTTTCAGAGCTTAAAACCTCTATTAGCACTTCTCTAATCCTCCCCCACACCCATCCCATGTGAGTGAACCTGCCCTGCTCCTTCCAAAGTAGCTAGCAACAGAGATTTTGGATAGGCTCCAGTGAATGAGAAGGTTGTGGGGCAAAGCACTGGAATGCTGTTCTAGTCACAAGAAGGGAAGAAGTGAGCTGGAGAAGTTCCTATGCTTTACAAGTTTTGTTTCTGTAATTGATGAGGGATGGAAGATAAATGAAGCCTCCACGTTTACAAAAATGACTCAGTGTATTTCTTTAGGAAAAGCAGTTCCAACAGCTACAGCATACTAATTCTGATTCACAGTAATTTATATAACAACCTCTGTGTGGTCCAGGCAGTTGCCCTACTAGTTGCTTGGCTGATAAGGGAGAATATCAACCCAAGATCCTTTTGTGCAGTCTTTCAGTCTTAAGCTCATGGAATTTACTAGTAAGGTTCTTTGATGGGGTCTAGCAACTGCTGGGAGGCCCTTAGCACTTGACACTCTCAGACGTCTCCCCTTTTCAAATGAAAGAATCCAGTCCAGAGTTTATGTTCTGAACCAAGGGTTTACTTAAGCATTAGGGTCACTGAACAACAGCAACTGGCAGAGGCAACAAACAAGAATTATGTTATAAGCAGTTAACTCTTCCTTTTTTAAAAAATTGAGAACGTCCATGTAACATACAAATATTTGTTACAAGATATGAAAAGAAAAACAAGGATAAAGAAAAACTATCTTGCAGCTCAAGAAGAAAATTTTAAAAAGAACTAATATTCATATAGCCTACATTAAGGGGGGAAAAAGAGAAAACTATAACAAAATACAATATTTAAACCAAGAAGAAAAAAAATAAAAATAAAGAAGAATTAGCAGCAGTTTGTCTAATAAACTTCAAACCCAAACATACATATCTGCCTATACAGAAATCAAGCACTGTTAGCCTTCAAAAAATCCTCAAGTTGCAATGGATCAATGAAACAGCAATGTTTCCGCTGAAAAGTCACTAGACATTTACATGGAAACTTAAAAAAAAGGTTGTCCCCAGAGCCACAGCCTGAGGCTTCAACTTACACCATAGTTGAGTAGGTCTAGAAACATCTGGGAAGAAATTAATTTTCTGACCATAGGACAGCATATCTTTCTTAGAAAAATAAGATTTCAACACAGAGTTCTTGCCAGTTTCTGAAACAAAAGTAACCAAAAGAGTAGCTCGAGATAAATTAATATCCGATGAAGATTCCAAGAACTCTGATAAATCTAAACTATCTGGAGACAATACTTGGTCTAATCTCCCTCTAGAGCCTTGTCAGACTTTTTACTATGAGGCAAATAATGTGTATTAGCAATCTTCAATTCAGCAGGATTAGAGAAAAGAAGAACCTCTTTCAAATATTTATGAAACAAAATCAAAGGGGATAGGTAATGAGTTACAGGAAAGCTTAAACCTTAAATTTTCAGTTCTAGAAAAATTTTCCAACAGTTCCAACTGACAATGGCAATAAAGGCTATATTTAATAGTGGAAGAGGACACTGTTTGCACAGTGGACACCTGTGTTTCAATTCTACCAAGGTGCTTATCCACAATTTCAAATATTTTATCATAGTACACAATCAGCTGCTCCAAGAAGCAGCCATTTATTTCATCTATGTTCTTGTAGGTCTCGTCTGTATACCTCGCTGTCTTCCTTATGTCCTCCAAGTCTGCTACTCTAGCCTCCAGAGATTGGACTCATTCCATGAGAGCAAAGAGCTCCTTGCACCTAGTGCACATGTAAGACCCCTCACCAACTGAAATAAAATCATACATGTGACACTCAATGCAAAAGACTGGAAGGCCCCCCATCTCGCTGCTGGACTGCTGTTTGCATCTTAGTTTTTGAGGTTTTGTTTAGGTATTTAAGTTGTTTACTTACTTAGGTTTCCTGAGGATACTTATACTAATACAACTATACCTAATATGTTTAATGGACTTTGTTCACCTCAAGATTAATTAATCTCACGTCCATAATGTATTCCTGATGAGGATAACCTGCTGCACCTGAAAGTAAATATGGGCACCCCTTCCCTTTAATAGGTTTAAGCTAAGACTATCCCTAGGGTGGGTGGGAGGGAAGGAAGACTTAATAAAAGCTGACTTCCTACACAGTGCCCTAACCTGTGCTTCTAAGGTTAAGTCTTACCAATTTCCTGTGTGATTTACACAGCCCTTGATTTGATAGAGGGAAACTTTCAAATTGCCTCTTTAATCTTTCACTTGCCTTTAACACCTATTTAAGACAACTTCACAGATCTTTTGCCTCCTAACTGGAAAGCCTCTTTGTAAAGGTCTCTAGAAACTAGTTTATTTCTTTCTACTCAGAGACTATTTGTTCTACTTGTATGCTAAACTATACTCTGATTTGATTTAAATGAAAAGGTTCTCTGGTAGCATTGACCTGACTGACTCAGCAAAAATACTGAATTCTGAAATACACAGATTTATCCAAAAGATTTCCCTTTCCCCCAAGATTTAGAGTATATTCTAGAAGATATGTAAATACTTACAAGTGCAGATCTAGTTCCAGCTGAATAGATTCAGTACTGACACAGAAGGAATCTGTCTCCCGTTTGCATCTCTCACCTCCTTGTCATGGAGTTTGCTTTAAATATTTTTGCCATCTCTCTTACTTACTTGCACTGTTGGGGTGGAGAACAAGTAAATCCTCTGCTCATATCTCCACCTGAAGTAGGGGGCAGAACGTTAAGGTTTGAGGGCCAGATGAGGCCCTTGCAGCAAAGTTTTCTGGCTCTCCATGCTTTTCTTTTTCCAAGATCAGATCCGGCCCCAGAACAAGCCTTTTGAACACCATCCAGCCTTTTTCTCTCCCTCCCTCCCTGCTGCAGCTTGGGACTTTCATCCAGCAGACTGAGCAGCGTGGCTCAGCCTCCATGGTCCTTCTCTTTTTATTTTTATGAGATTTTTCCTCCATGAGCTTGTTGAAACTCCTTTAAGCCCAATTATGCAATATGCCTTGACCACATCCTCCAGCAACAAATCCCATAGCTTGACTGCTTTTGTGCAAGTTACTTAACCCTCCATTACCTGGTACAAACTTAGAAGGTCAATATTTTAAAGGACTTATCCGGTTAGCATGACCCGGTAACTGAATACGTCCCACTGAGAAGGATATTCAGACCTAAACAATAGGTTTGCTTAAATACGTAAAACACCTTTATTTAGTGATCCCTAAGGATAAAGGGCCTGATATTTGAAAGGTATCTATATGGTTTACAGCCCAGTAAACTGTGTAAATGCCTTAGATGGGGATATTCAACAGTTAGTGCCATTGAATATCCCCATCTAAGTCCACTACGCGCTATCCGGTTAGCATCAGGGCATGTTGGGAAGTTCCGGGGCGGAGTGGAGGTGGAGAATGGTGCTAACCAGGCAGCAGCGATATTGGATACTGCTCGGTTAGTGATCTGCACCTTCAACATAGACGAGGAAAACCCTTGCCTATCTTTAAGGCACAGGAGCTAACCAGGCAGCATCCAATATCACTGCTGCCTGGTTAGCTTTGGTGGCTTCCGGCTTTTGCAGCAATCACTAGACATTGAATGCCGCCCCTGAGGCACTGAATATCCAGGTTTAAGGGTCAGAGGGCAGGGCTATGCGCCGTAGCGGTACATAGCCTGCCCAGTTGAAAATCGGGCCCAAAGTAAATGCAGTTCTTCAAAAGCTAGAAAAAGCAATGCAAAAGTCAAAAGTAGAGATTGTAAGACAAAGTTTTTGCACTTGAAATACTTCTTAAACCTTTTCCTCTCCATTCTGAATGCCTCTTGGTGAGTACTCTCCTCCTCATGTCTCCAAAGTCATTGACTTTCTTATAAGAGACTATCTTCATTTTTAGGTGTTTAGGTTCCCAGGCTAGGCATTTTCAGTGAATTTGAGTTCTGGACAATAAAATACCACAACTCCTTAAATCCCTCTAAGTATTAAGGGATATATCCTCTAGGTCAGGGGTCCTCAAATTTTTGACATGAAGGACCACATAAGGCATTTCTGAACATATAGAAGACCAGAGAGGGAGGGGACAGGACTGGACCGAGCTAGAAATGCACCGCGTGTGACTCACAAACCTGCTACTCCACTCCCACCCAGCCGCACGCAGGAACTCGCTCCTGTTAGGCTTCTTGGAAACCCAGTGATAATATCATCAGCCCTTCTATACTTACTCCCTATGCGGCCGCACTGCTCGCACAGCCCTTGGTAAGGTCCTGGGTAGAGATGCCTTGGAGAAGCATTGGTTGGGCTGGAAGTAGAGGGAGAAGAAATGGAAAGGGAACTATGTGTTGCATTTTTCAGTGATTTGAAATGCTAGGAAAGGACAGCGGAAGAGGGCATGGTTCCCAGAGATGAAGCACATAACAGTGCTCCTTATGCCCCCTTCTGTGACATCTGCCCCCCCTCCCCAGGGGAATGAGAGATGGGTTGGTATCGGAGAAAGGTGGCACACTCTCTTCCACTTATCCCCTTCAATGCACTTTCCCTTTTCCCCTCCTTTCCTCCCACTTCCTTTTTTATCTCATCCCTTTCCTCTTACTCCCTCTTGCCTTCCCTCCTCTCTTTCCATTCTCTTGCTCCATTTCCCTCCCTTCTCTTCCAAAAGAACTTGTACACATTCCCTGTGCTGCATTCCTGGTGCAGGGAACCATCACATACCTCCAGCCCTGCATCACTAAGAGCGAGGAGCATGTCTTCCCCCTGGGTCTTTTGTCACTTTCCAGGAAGAAGGAGGAGGATCTCTGCAGGGAGAATTAGAAAGAGAAGGACCATGGAGGCTGAGGCAGGCTTCTCAGTCTGCTGGATGAAAGTCCCAAGCTGCAGCAGGGAGGGAGGGAGAGAAAAAGGCTGGATGGTATTCAAAAGGCTTGTTCTGGGGCCGGATCTGATCTGGGAAAAAGAAAAGCATGGAGAGCCAGAAAAATTTGCTGCAAGGGTCTAATCTGGCCCTCAAAACTTAGCGTGCTGCCCCCTACTTCAGGTGGAGATATGAGCAGAGGATTTACTTGCTCTCCACCCCAACAGTGCAAGTAAGTAAGACAGATGGCAAAAATATTTAAAGCAAACTCCATGACAAGGAGGTGAGAGATGCAAACAGGAGACAGATTCCTTCTGTGTCAGTACTGAATCTATTCTGGGGTGATGCAGATGCACCTGGTTAGCAGGTCCCTTTCACAGCTTTGAGTTCTTCTCCTCCTTTCTTCTTCCCTACAGATGGATACTTGGTTACCTCTTCCCTTGACACCACCGGGCTCCTTCACAACTGGACTCCTTACCTCACAGACTGCCCCAGATCTGTGCTCCTTCTCCTTGGTTTTGACTTCTGGCTTGTTCAAGCCCAACTAGATTCTGGGTGGACTGCAGTCTGTAGCAAGAGGCCAAGAAGTTTACATTAGATGCACTGGCCCTGGCTATGTAGCATTCAAATAAATACTCCCTGGACTCCTTGCTGGGAGGAAGGCATGGTCTTCTGCATGCAAGGCCCTTTCTTGGTTCACTCCAATTTGGAGAGGTGCTTCCTCCTGCCCAGTCTGCATTGCCTCATATTGTTAGTTGGATTCAGGTTAGGAGCTGGAATTGCAGAATGCTTCTCTCTGTGGACACAGAGCACATGTTTCTGGAGATCCTGCAACATAAAGAAGACAAATTTCACTGCTTCCCTTATTTGAGGTCTCACTGATATAAAAAGAAACAAAAAGGAAAATAAAGTGAGACCTTTTTATTGGACTAACTTAATATATTTGTAGACGAACTTTTGAAGGTAAGACCTTCTTCTTCAGGTCAGGACTGTATTTGACCTAAGGAAGAATGTCTTACCTTTGAAAGCTAGTCTACAAATGTATTGTTAGTCTAATAAAAGGATATCACTTTATTTTCCTTTTTTGTTTCTCGTTTTATTTAACTACCATTATAGTAGATTAACACAGCTTTCCTACTCCTTTATTCATTGATGTAAAAGAAACCAAAATTACTCTCAAGCATCATGCCTGGGAAAATACTGGCATGGGTCAATATGTAAACACAACGGTGAACTTGTTTTTAATGCTGGTTCTGGCATTTAAGAAAACCCACTTATATTCAGTACATTGTCTGAATAGGCGGAGGGCCTGAATTTATACGCAGATGGTACTTGCAGTGGCCACTGTATGTATAGCTAAGCGGTTTATGTTACTGCAGCATCTTTTCTGCTCTAAATTAAAACTGCTTAGCTACATAGATAACAGCTGATTATTGCTGCCATCCATATAGAAAGGCAAAAGGTGCTCGCTCGGTTCTGGCACGATACAAATAGGGACGAAGTAGCCAGAAGGATCTTTCATTGGCACTATAGATACGGTGCTGCTAAAAATTCATGGGTAAGGGATTTATATTTATTTTATTTATTTATTTAGAAATGTATTACTTGACCCCTCTCTATATTTCGAAGTGAGGTACAACAACCATACGCAGTGCATTTTTCCTAGAAAAAAAGCTGCCGGTACCCATAGACAGGGCTCTTTAATTAATACATGAGGCCCATGGATCAATTTTAGCAGGCAATGAAAAAGGTGCCGGTATTCCATACCACATGCATCTACCTCAAAAGAAAGCTCTGGCTGAAGAGGTTTATCAAATTGAATAAAGATAAATAAGTAAACAAGTAAATTGAATAAAGATAAATAAGTAAATTGAATAAAGATAAGCAAATTGAATAAAGATAAGCAAAGATAAGCAAATTGAATAAAGATAAATAAGTAAATAAGTATAACATATATAAACACACAAAACATAAACGTATGACTAGAAAACCACACTCTATACATCTATTCACAGATTGAAAATAGCAAACAAGCCAACAAAAGTAAAGATCATGTTACCCTAAACCAGGGGTCACCAACCTGCGGCCCGCGGGCCGCATGCGGCCCACGAGGTCCCTTCGTGCGGCCCGCGAGGCTCTACCCCGGTTAACATTACGTGCGGCCCGCCAAGGATTCCCGCCATTGTATCTGCGGCCCGCGGCATGCTCGGCGGGTTCAACGGCACGTGACCGGTTTCCCAAGAGCAGCGCGCAAATTAGAGGACCAATCAGCAATAAGGCTTAAACTTTGATTCTGTTTTTGCAGCTATCGATAGAATTCCTGTTCTCTTTTTTCCCCATTTGCGTTTGTTGTTTTTTTTCGCGGGGCGGGGAGAAGGGGGGTGCGGCCCGCGAGGCTCCCGGTAGTCGGCTGTGCGGCCCACGGCCCTCTGGAGGTTGGTGACCCCAGCCCTAAACAGATGTGTCTTCAATTTTTTGCAGAATTCCTCTCTGCCTACCTCTAAACAAATATCATATGGAAAGCCATTCCATAAAGAAGGCACACAGAGAGAAAACGCTCTCTCCTGCAGTCCTATGTTTCATCTATGTTGCAGCAGAGAGAACACTGACGATTTGAAGCATGAGCATTGAGTAATCCCATCAAACACTCAGCAGAGGAACGATCTGCAATCTTACGTACCATTACTAAAACCTTAAACAAAACTCTCTGCTGGATAGGAAGCCTATGTAATTGCTTCAGCATCTGAGTAATGTGATCAAACTTTGATTTCCTGGCCGTAGGATTCTGCACCAGCTGTAGTGTTAATCAAGCCCACCGGTCAGCCCTTATAAATGGTGTTACAGTCATCCAGGCATGGAGCAATCAATGCTTGCAATACTGTCTGAAAATCTTTTGATAACAATGCCCTCAACCTCTGCAGCATGAGCATCTTGAAGAAAATGTTCATAATTGCTTTATTAATCTGTGAATGCCATTAAACATATAAGTCCCTTTGACTCTCTGTCCTGTACAGTTTAGTCTAAAGACAGTCCTGGCAACACATGACTTCTGAAGGCTTCCTACATAGTGAAGCTAAGGTAATGCACAGATCACTCTTCCTGCACTGAGATGTAGTAGAAGTAGAAACTCATGACTCTCCTCTTTTTCAATGAGCCAAGCAGTTCTAGGTGACTTGCAGTTCTCAGTGGTTCAGGCTGAACAGATCTGATGAAGAATCAGTTGTCTTTTCTCCATCATTGCTCCAAGATATGCCTTTGGTAGATACCCTTTCTCTCCCTGGGCTAGAAATAGAATCCCCTATTCCTATCCTTCTCGATCCAAGAAATGAGGGGTCATAGGATGAAGGTGAAAAGGGATAGACTCTGGAATAATCTGAGGAAATTTTTCTTTAAGGAAAGGGTGGTGGATGCAAGGAACAGCCTCCCAGTGGCGGTGGTGGAGACAAGAACTGTATCTGAATTGAAGAAAGCATGGGACCAATGCAGAGGATCTCTGAGGGAGAGGATGGAATTGTAAAACTTAACAGGGATGGGTAGACTGGATTACCTGCTGTAATTTTCATGTTTCTGTTTTTAAATTCCATGTTCCCTTCTTCTTCAGCTAGGGACCCCCCCCCCCCCCAATCTTTCTCTTACCTCTTTTTAGTCCTGGAGAGAATCTCTTTTCCTATAGAGGTCGCTGCCTCCCATCCGTGCATAATTCATCCCCTCTACCCCTAAAGGCATGCTGCAGGATAACACCAATCTCTGAATGAAAGAATGTCTTTAGAATGGGGACCTTCTCTCTAGTGAGGTAACTAACTGCCTTACAGCTAGCAACGAGGTGGAGGTGTGGGAAAGCCTAAGAAGGCCTTTTATTTTTTCTGGCTATTGGTCATTTTAGGATTGCCCACAAGCTTCATGTTATAGGTGCAGGCTAATTGGCAGCAGCAATCCTGCTGCCCAAGAGACAGGAGCCTGCCACTTTATCTCTGGGGCTGTGAAGACCGAGAAACCAGCAATGTCATGTCCAGGGCCCAAGCGAGGGATGGGAAGGAGAGTTCTCCCATATAATCATACACTGGTTACATCATGAGGTAAAGGTGGTTCTTCTTCAATGACATTTCTCATTCAGCAAAGAGAAAAAGTGTTTGTGAATCCTGCATTCAATTATATTTGAAATAATTTCAGGAGCAATTTGGTCCATGGTCAGGCCTTATAGTTATCTTTGTTTTTCATCCTCACTGGCTCCCTCTCCCCCTCCTGTGAAGGTTCTCTCTTTATCAGAAAATCAGAGACAGTTAAAACCTTTCTGTAATCACAATGTGAGGGAAGCCTTTGCTTCTGGAGATAAGAGCTCTTTTTCACCACCCAGTATGAATAAGACTCCCTCAGACCCTTGGGTTCTTAGCAACACAGAGAAATTAGCAACCAGCCAGCCAAAGCTGAAACTTACAACAGGCCAGTAGATAAAGACCTGCAGGTTATTTTACTTATTTTATTGCATGATTATTGTATTGTGTTTTATTTCATATTTTGATATTTTGGTTGTTCAATATTATGTATTTTGCTTTGATTGTAATGACTGCCTAGATCCCCTTACTTGGGGTATAGTGAGGGTGATGACTTAAATGGTGCTGAATTAAATTAAATTAAATCCAGTCCTCCCATTTTCCCTACCTACTGAAAAACCGCTGATCCTTCAACAATGCTCAGCTAAATGATGAATGAATCAGGAATGCGTATGGATGACTCAAACCCTTTATTGTCCAAGAACCCTGGAGAGCCCACCTGTTCTACCCAATGGCAAAGGGGCTACATCTCTCTTTCCCTTCAGTCCATGACCCTGGTTTGGTCCTTCCTTATCCCTCTTTTCTCTCTTGTGGTATAAGGGGTATTATTTTTTGAAAGATTGTGGTATGTTTGCAACTCATTTTGTAGCATATGTCTTTTTAAATTCATATAAATATATAGACTTGCAAGGAAGCTAAAATTGATCACATTCTCATGATGATGAGCCAGGAAGCAACAGTATGCCCCACTCCCAACAGATGAATATTGTGAAGAAGAGCGTGTGTCAGGGCTGAGATGGCCAGGTTGCTTCTTTGACCATTGTATTCTCAACAGGGTCAAATGAGAAGAAACAAGCTTTGAGAGCAAAATATTTATTTAAGTAGGCTTATATGCCAGTCAAAGTAGTGTACATTCAGGTACTGTATATTTTTCACCCTTGCTCCTGAAGGGCTTACAATATATGTTTTTGTATCTGAGGGTTAAGTGGCTTGCTCAAGGCCACAAGAAACACCAGTCCCTTCTAGCTTGAGGTTGCTGTTCTCTAGTGGGATTTGAACCCATGGCCCTCTAGCCTGAAATAACTTGCTCTGAGGTATCTTGCCCCAACCACTAGGCCACACCTCCATACAGCTTGACTGTATCTTATGATGGGTCACAACCTATAAAGAATCAGAAAGGTTCAAAGACTTCCAATCTAGAGAGCATTTGCATAGCATTCCTATTCTGCTTTCCAAATAGTCAAAGGAATAATTAAAGAAATACCTTAAGCCAATCATACATAAAAATGTTGACTTATCTATGTGGCTAAATATAGTTTTCTCTGCAGGCAATGAACTTTGGAGAACCCTCACCTAGGGTCTTCTCCATGGACACCTAAAACCACAGAATCTCTTATTTTTCTTCCAACCAACAGTTTTATACCACATCAAGCATTTTACTAGCTTCAGAAAAGCAGCAGCTATGGTTCACTACCAGACCAGATGGGATTTGAGCTCTAATATTTGTAGTCAGTATGGAGGTAAGTGTATAAGTGTTGCTTAGTTTTGTGCATGTTCCAGCTCCTGCAAATCATGCCTATTTTATAAGGAAAAACAGGTGCCTACTTTTCTTTATGACATAGGGGTCTCAGTCATGAGATATGCATACTAAATCCGGGTGCAAACACTTAACACCAGCCGTAGACTTGCTGTACATGTGCATTTAGATTTGTGAAGAACACGTCTATGTTATAGTGTGTTATATCCTATGCATGTAAATCTGCACTTCATCTATGCTCCAGCCTTAGCCATGTCTAATCTGAAAGTATACACCATGGGCCCCATGTGCATACTTATAGAAAAGAGACCACCTAAGGTGCTTGCATAAGAATCCATTTGCATGGGTAACTCATTGCAAATATATGACTTATGCATGCATGTATCGTGCAACTTTATGCGACTCCTTATAAAATTACTTCCTATATGATCTGGGGACCAGCTGTACTGATGCCTGGTGTTTGGTTTCCCCTTCATTGTTAGGTACCTGCTGAGTGCAGTCAGTTTCTCTGAGCCCAGGTTTTTCAACACCTCATACTGCTACAGTATTGGCTGTCGTGTGACAAGAGTTGCCGCCTGGCTCCAGTTTTTTGGGATAAGTGGATCTAGATCTGGCTTTAGTTTACTAGATACAAGAACAAGTAGTTTCAATTTCCCTACTGATTTGACTAAGAAATGCAGAACTACTTGTCTCTGTCTGCCATGGTGTAAAACCAGGATTAGATCATCCTCTCCTGAAGAAAAATGAAGAACTTGCAACTCAAAATCCTACTAGGTCCTTTTCCACTGATGCTCCTTGTGACTTTGGGCAGGTCACTTAACCCTCCTTTTCCATAGGTACAAAATTAGATTGGGAACCCTCTGGGGACAGGGAAATACGTACCTAGTGAATGCAACTCATCTTGAGCTACTTCTGAAAAAGCATAGGCTAAAATAAAAACAGAGTGGCCTTATGTCCATTTCAATAGGGACTACCTGACTGAATCCTATCACATGCATAGGCATGTACATCTAACCTTTTAATACACTGAAACTCCAAATCTATGCATTCGAAGGACTAGAACCAGAGTCACTTTTAACCTAGAGCCACATAGTTGCAATCTATGTAGTATGTACCGTTTCATTAACCATCATGGTGTTACTTATCTTGTAAAGTTTGATATGCTAAAAAGTAGAAAGCTAGATTTGATGTAAAATGTCATCATGGGACATATCTGGTAGCCCATTGCCTGTGCTGCATGCTGCTATATAGGAAGTCCCTGGTTCAGTCCCTAAGTTGGATCGTTTGTACTGCGGGTTGGCTGGGACTGGGAGCATTGCAGCTCACCTTTCTGGGCTCTAGAGAGCACTTCCATATGCACGGCTCCGCCCGGGGGACGTCACCAAGTGTGGCTGATGCAATCCTGCTGGTCCATGGAGAAACATATTCACAACTCCAGGGGAGAAGGGGGAGGGGGGCAGTAGAGAATCAGGGTCATTGTTAAAGGGTGGCACCTGGTGACTGGATTTAGCGCCAATGATACAGGCTTCTGGAAGGAGCTTTGGTGCATGGCTCCGGCCTCAGGATTGTTGCTGCAATGAGCAGAGTAGGAATAGTGGAAGGAAGGGTCTATTAACCTCTGGGTCATTACAAGTGAAGCCTCCTAGTGCTATGCTAGATCCCAGCCCTGGTTCCAATTCAGAGGAAAGCAAATGAAGAAAGAAGGAACTACCAGCCCCCAAATCCCCCCTCCCCCCCCCCCCCCCCGTGATGTGAAATCAGGTTAATAGCCACTGAATATCTGCAAACCTCCATCTGGGAGATGCATTAAACCGGGAATGAATAGAGGAAAGCCAAACACAAAGGAATGAGAATAGTAATGTGAGCGGTGGTGAAAGAAATGTCAATTTGGAAAATTGTGCTAAACTAAAAAATGGGATAACTGTAAGAATAAAAATACAAAAGCTATATTAAAAAGTTAAAATAATAATACGATCACAAAAATCACTAAACATTGCTAAATGCAAAGATAATTTTAATGTAAAAATAACATAAAATATGAAAATAAACCCCACTAAACAGTAAACACAGGATTAAAGTGAAATCCTAACAGTTTTTTGAATTGACATTTCTTTGCCACCCTTCCTATTACTGATGTAGATGCATCATTATAAATGGTAATGGTATGGCTCACTTCCAAAGATAGACAAGTAGAGATCAGGGAAGCAAGCTCAAATGTAGAAATGAACTATTGGGAAATAGGCAAAAATATGGAAATAACAGCAGACTGCAGACTGAAAATGAGTCAGCATAGTACTTATTAAAAAAATGCCATACTGTGATGTACAGATGAGTGAAGAAATTCTCCCAGTATGCCCACAACTGAGGTGCTTAATGCTGGATTAGTACACACAGTCTGAGCACTTTAAAAACTGGGGAAAGCATGTAAAGCATGGCTCATGGAATTCTTTCCAGCCCCTCTATGTATGTGTGTGTGTGTATGCACACAACTGTCTGTTTGTATCTGCATTGCCTATGGGGTAGATTCCGGTTTGCGTTTAGTGGGAATGGACATCCGGTTCGAACATCCATCCCCGCTAAACGCAGAGGTAGCGATCCTGCAGACAGAGCTCCCCGCATGTATAGGCCTTTGTTTATGGTTGAATCCGCTGCTCCGTGCAGGTCGCCCCCTCTATGTCTTTGTTTAGGCTTATACCCACCACTTCATGCAGATCACCCCCCCCCTCTCTATTTATTGAAGTATAAAAGATATTTAAGTTTGCTTTGATTTCATTCTCTTGCTATAAAGGGGCCCACTGTGTCTGTCTCATGCCATTTTGAATTCCGTCACTGTATTTGCCCCACCACCTCTATCAGGAGGGCCATTCCAAGCATCCACCACCCTTCCAGTGAAAAAGTATTTCCTGATGTTGCTTTTAGGTTTACCGTCTTGCAGCTTCACTTTATACTCTCTAGTAGCTTTCAATTCTTTGAAAAAGGTTTGTTTGTTCATCGGTTTGTTCAATGTAAACCACCTTGATATTATGAAAGGCGGAATATAAGAAATGTTAAATAAATAACAATTAATGCTCTTTAAGTATTTAAAGGTCTGTATCATAGCTCCCCTGTCCCTCATCTCCTCTAGGGTAGACATATTTAGGTCTTCAAGTCTCTTCTCATACGTCTTCTGGCGCAGGCTCCAAATCATTTTGGTCACGTTCCTCTGAACTGTTATAAGTCTTTTGATATCCTTTGTGAGATATGGTCTCCAGTGCTGAACACAATACTCCAAGTGAGGTCTCACCAGCAACTCGTAAAGGGGCATTAATATCTCCTCCTTTCTGCTGATTATTCCTCTCTGTATACAGCCCAGCTTCCTTCCGGTTTTGACTATCGCCTTGTCGCTAGGCTACTGTCAATCAGGGTTAGTAGGGTTAGCAGCTGCTGCAGCTGTTGGAATAACTGCGCCCGAAACAAAGTTGGAGAAGTCCTGCCACAAATAATTGGCAGTGGGCATTCCTAAAGAAAGGAGAGATCTGTGGCTGGGCCATGCTGCTTTCCCATGGCTCCTCTCAACTGGTTTGGACATGATAATTTTACACCATTCAGAGCCAGGTTCACAATAGTGTTCCCAGCCCCCTCAGCACCCAGAGCAGGTGTCCCCACCATGCTGCCAGCACCCCCACGTGTGGTGTGGCACTGTGCACTGCAATGCATCCCCCCCAACCAGGCCCACAGAGGCAGCGCGGCAAAATTTCGATTAAGCTGGCTTGCCACAGTTCCTCGCGCTCCAGGGACTGGCCGCTCTTCTCTTCCAACCAAAGTCTTGCAATTCCCAAGACTTTGGCCGGGAGAGAAGAGCAGTCAGTCCCTGGAATGCCAGGCACTGTGGCAAGCCAGCTTAATTATACGTTTGCCGCACTGCCTCCATGGGCCTGGTGGGGGTGCACTCCCTCCCAACTGGCACCAGGGGTGGGCTGCACCCACTGCCCTGCCCTTGATATGCCAATGGTGATAAGGGAGGGGCCAGGGGACTCACCTGGTGCAGCCCAGCAGCAGTAAAAGAACAGCCTTGTCTACAGTATGTCCTCTTGGTACCAACTTCACCCATTCCTCCCACCCCTTACAGTTGTAATATCTCTTCAGCAGTTAGCGATATCTGTTACCTAATGATGTGAACCTGCACACAATTTTGTCTACATGCTTATTAGTGTACAAATGTAGTTAAATGAAATTTGAACCTCCATCCCATGTCGTAGCTTGTGGTGGGCACCCAAGCCAAACAACAAAGAATGGTTGGCAAACCAGTGAGAGATCGGACACTCTAGTTGACAGCAAAGAGGAATGCCAGCCAGAAAACACTCTCGAAGGCAGCAGCCAGCTTGGCTGACAGTAGCCCACTCCAGCAAGGGGTACAAGACAATTGGCGAACTATCATGATCAGTTTGGATGATGACCTTTAAGGTGGTAATTCTTGGCAATGGCATTTGACCTGGGTGGTTCCAAGGACCCCATTTACCCCTGTTATGTTTTTTATTACTGATATTCCTTG
The DNA here is from genome assembly GCA_033557465.1 of Ichthyophis bannanicus. Lineage (NCBI taxonomy): Eukaryota > Metazoa > Chordata > Amphibia > Gymnophiona > Ichthyophiidae > Ichthyophis > Ichthyophis bannanicus. The sequence goes on along the minus strand of CM066033.1, from coordinate 732,791,702 downwards.
ACAATAAATAAAGCTGTGGTCATGCTTTTCCACACAACAATTTCTCTATTTCATTGATAGTAAGTCTGCCAGAAGCCCCAGTGGAGGGGTGAAGGTGTGGCCTGTCTACCTACAGTATATTGCTGATTTTCCTATAGAAATGCATTGAGTCATTTTTTTTAGTGGGGGGGGGGTATTTCTCTTCCATCTCCCACCAACGCAGAAACTAAACTTCTACAGCACAGGAACTTCCTCTAGCTTAACTCCTCCCTTTTTGTGACTAGAGCGGCATTCCAGGGCTCCACCCCCATTCCTCCCATTGGCAGTAAGGGATCCATACTCTCTGCTGCTTGTTACATTGGAAGCAGGTAGGGCAGGGTCACTCACGCAGGGGGCGGGGGGGGGGGAGGAGATTAGAGAACTGCAGATAGTAGTTTTAAACTCTGAAAAATGTACGGGCATGGTAGCCTTCCTTCTAGCTTCCAAATATTAATGTAAAAATTAGTAGAATTATGAAAAAAGACAGACTGTAGTTAATCCTAACCTTGTAAGTGCTGATAACCTCTGACAATGCCTCCTTAAACTTTGGACTGTTGGTATGTTCTTACCTAGCCAATACCTTAATCTATCCCTGACTATGGCAACAGAAACTAGTTGGCAGTATACATAGCAACCAATAAGAAGATGGTACAATTCAGTTTGTAGCTTTCACAGTAAGCAGAAAGAACAGCAAAGAAAGTGAAATATATATGTCAATAATGTTGAATAGAATACATCACAGCAGTATGCAGTGTTATTTTTGTAAAAAGAAAAAAAAGGGGCTGGTACTCACATGCTTGAGCAACTTTAGGGGGCAGATGATTGTCCATGGCTCCACCCCTATATAGCCATGGCCTCACAATAGCTATACCCCCTGTAACCAGCCATTAACCCCCCTTTCATATCCAGCATCTCCTTTCCAGCCATTAATCCCACCCCCCGCACCTCCCACTGCAACTGACACTTTTCCTGTGTCTGCAATGGTGGCGGTCATCAGACTATAAACAATCAAAAAAAAGGCGTGGGTCTTCACAACGTCCCACAGAAGGTCTGCAAATACCCATCCCTTCTGATACGATGTAGTTTAGGGGTGCGGATAGTTTGTTTGCAGGGTAATAGGGCAGATACATTGAGGAGCTTTTAGAGGTGTAGCATTTGAATAAGGGAGTTTTTGAGAGTGAAGACATTTCATGGGGGATATTTTGGGGGGGGTAGTTTGGGGGGGAGGCAGTTACAGGAGAGTAGTTTTTGGGGGTGGGCAATTGTGGGGCAGTAGATTTTGGGAGTGATAGCAGTTTGTGGGGTGGTGGGGCAGTTGAAGGAGTATTTAATTAGGTGATAGGCCAATCTCAGGACATGGGTGTTGGGATGGGGCATTTTGCAGAGTGGTGGGGCATTTGCATGGGCATTTTTAAGGGGTAGTGGCTTGGTGGGACAGTCGTGAGGGGGTAGTTTCTGCAGGTGGGGTAATTGTGGGTTGGTAGCTTTTAGGAGTGGGGCAGTTTTTAGGGTGATGGAGCAGATGCAGAGGCAGGTGGTGAGGTGGTGGGACAGTTGCAGAGGTAGTTTTTGTGGATGGGGCATTTTGTGGGGTGATGAGGCAGTTGTTTGGGGTATTTTTTGAAGTTGGGCAGTTTCCAGGGTGGTGGGATAGTTGTGGCGGGTATTGTTTGGGGGTGGTAAGTTTGTGGGGTGGTAGGACAGTTGAAAGAGGGTATTCACCAGACTTCAGCAGTGTGTCTGATTGTCTTGAGTGCATGTTCCCTATGATGTCTGAGTCTGTTGCATGTTTTCTCTCTCTCTCTCTCTTGGCTCTTACTTTCACTATCCTATCAATTGATTGGAGTTCTTTTCATCCGTTCGACCTACTTTCCTATTTTATATTTGTTAACTGCTTTGCAAAATTGGCAAAAGGAGGTATAGTAAATGAAATAAACCATAAACCATATTTTTGGGGGATGAGGCATTTGTGGATGGGGGGCAATTGCAATTTATATTTTACAGTGGCTGGGGGCAATTGCAATGTTGTAGGTTTTAGGGGTGGGGTGGATAGTAGAGTGTTGAGGCAGTTGCAGGAGGTTGGTTTTTAGGGTAGAGACAGTTTGTGGTGTGGTACAGCAGTTGTGGTAGTATAGTTTCTTGGGGCAAGGCAGTCATATGGTGAGGCAGTTATGTAGGATAATTTTTTGTGGTAGGGACATTTGGTGAAGGAGTATTTTTGGGGTTTAGGGCAAAGCGTCGGTTGGTGGGGCAATTATCTAGGGGGGGGGCAGTTTAGGAAGCTGAAAGAATAGAGGAGCAATTCCCTAACTATTGTGTTTCACTGTATGTAAGTTTTTATGCTACAGAAGCTACAGAAATGTATTGGGCTATTTTCTGGGGTGTTTATATGTCTGGAACCCCTAGTCTAATTTCTCCCATTTTCAAACACAATGTGTTTCTTTACTAGTTTTTTTCATCTGCCAAGTTTCATCCCATTACATTTTAGGAGAGTTATTTTGTTCCCAGATAGGCAGATGGACAGACAACCAGACAGACCTCTTTTATATAATCCTTTCCAACTTCCATTGGGTTGGAAAGAATAATAAGGTAATCCTCGTAGAAGCAGGTTTGTTGAGTTCGGATAAGATAAGGTTAAAGGATGATTGATAAATAGCTTTCAGGTAAAGAAAAGGAGTTAGAGTAGATGGAGGTAAGTTCTCAGTCTTCACCGATGAAAGGATAAAATATATTAGGGATAATTTTATAAAGCTATATCCACATGTAAGTAAGTTTTACATGCAGAAACAAGTTCTTGCAGACAAGTTGTGTGCAGGCATATAGGGTGTGAAAAAGTAGGCAGACGGCAAGATAGCGCCTACATCTCCTCGATCTGCTGGTAAGTGTTCCTGGGGCCATAATGTGACTGGAACTGAATGGAGTTGCAATGTAAGAGTGTGTTTTATAAAACCCACATGAACATGTATAGAATATATGCACATAATTCCACATCGCTTGGAGCAGGTGTAAATTTGTTTGTTACAGGGCATCTGTGAGCCTATTATATAAAGGCACATAGGTGCCTACATTGCCTTTATAAGACAGGTGCCTTTCAGGACCTTTCACATAGATGCTTTAAAATTACCCCCACAGGAGGTAATTTGATGAAGCTATTTCCATGCAAATGCTTATGAAATACCAGATGATGTAAAAGTACATGTTTTGGCCTGAAGGTTCGCATTTTATTGGTAGATGTAGCTGGGGGTGTGATCTGACTGGAGCCTGGGTATAGTTTTCATGTACGTGTGTAGATTATAAAATATCTTAATCTGTGTATGCATGAACATTTACACCTGCTCATGAGCAGGTGGAAGGGATTGTGACTATATTCAAGAAGCGTTCTCTGCCACTTGTGCTAGTATTTTATCTAGAGACCCCTTAGGTTCTGCTCCTTTAAGCAGCAGAGACCTCCAGTGGTCCTCCTAAAATACTGCAATCTGATCTGTAAGTGCTCTAGTAATTTTTCAGAACAAGGGAGGCCACTCTTGCCTAGTATCATTATCCTGCAAGGAGACTCCTATGGGAGGGAAGGTTCAGCCATTTAAAACCTGCAACCACTATATAAACTGCATTATATAAACTGCAAAGGCAGAGACCTGCCTTTGGCACACAGCCACTGCACCATAAGGACATGGGGGCAGTGGGGAATCTGCAAGTGTTCAGGTCCTCAGAGCCCCTCACGCCATCAAGAGGGATTCCTCTGGCTAGATATTGCAGCAGGGGGGAGCAAAGGAGATTGGCCCAGGTTGTTTAAATGTTGTACCCAAAATCCATTGAGTCTGTGAAAAATCCGCCAGCACACCCCAACAGCTCACAAGAAGAGAGCAGCAGACCTACCAATGGGAAAAGACAAGGAGGAGAACATCAGAACCTCTATGGGACCAAGATCAATGGAAGGAGAAGAGAAAACTCAAGAGGAACATCTGTAAGCCCCAGTGACATCAGAGCCTGGAGCCTCTACAGTGCAGTACTGGGGATCTACCTCTGCATTAGCTTTCAGCTCAAAGGTGCATGGAGAAGAAGTTAGTGCAGGAGGTGGTGGGTATCCCTCTCAAATTAACCACAGAGAGTGAGAAGCGGAACACCCTGGAATACATTTCCAACATAAAGGAAAGAGTAGAAGGAGCTAAACTGTTTGTGAAATATGTGTGAGAAGAGAAGTTGTTAATAGTAACCTGGCCTATTTGACACCTGGAGCAGATCATTGCGACAACCCTCTTCCGCGTGACACGCCCCTGCGAGACACACCCATGATGTCTGCCCTCACACGTGTTTTCGGCAAACTTACTCTAACTTGCTTGCTGCGCTGCCTCTGCTCCAGGCCTGGCAGCTGTTACCGCCCAGGCTGAAGTCTCACAGTGAGGCTGTTATCGTGAGACTTTGGGAGGTAACAGCTAGAGTGGGGGCAGTGTGGCAGACAAGTTAAAGTAAATTTGCTGCACCTGCCACCCGACATGTGGGCCCTGAACTTACATGTCTGCATCCCCTTTCTGGCTTTCACCTGGGGCCGACTGTCCCCACCGCCCCGCCCTTGGTATGCCACTGTTACACTGCTTGTAATACGGCTTTGCCTCTGCCAGTTATTGTTCTAGTTCGCCTTATCAGTGTGACCCTTAGTCTAGAATACAAATTCTAGCCTGGGCTCTGTTATTTGGAGAAAAGGAATTGGAGAGGGTGCAGTGAAAGTGCCAAAGGTCTCCCAGTGTATACTGGGCCTACTTCAGGAGCCCTAATTATCCCTATGAGTAGTGACTGAAAGACAGCATTGCTCTGAGAGGTTTTGGCCCTACTCTGCCAAAACAGTGTGCACAGTCGCTGCAAGGGGTAGACACATTTATAACGACAAGCAGGAAGCTACCCATGGCACCCTGTTATAAGATTACCCTCAGAGGTCTTAGATTTCAGAAAGGGGCACTTGAGGTGAAATGATAAAAACTATGACCATGGTGGAATCTGTCACTGCAGGTTCTTAGACAGACATTTTTTTAGGATGAGTTGGGTACAGTGGGTCCTGTCTGGAGACAGGGGATGAACTCGAACTCTTGAGGTCACTTTTAGCTGCCCCCAACCCCCAGCCCCCCAGCAGTTCAAATAAAACTCTTGTGATGCCCAGCAGCAAGAAGGTTACTACATATATATCTTGGTTCTCGGACTTTCTTGCGGTAATTTGATGTCTGATGCTGCACGATATCTCTGGCAGAGCAGGTCTCATTTCCTAGAAACACTTCTGCTAAGGTCTGGCTGGCTTCCAGCTCCACTTGCTCCTAGTCTGCACTCTGCAGCCTTGAACAATGTTCTATTAAACAGAGATGACTTCAATCTTGTTTTCAAAACACACCTGAAAGGAAGTATTAACAAGCATTAGAACTTCCTTGTACTCTCCTTACTTATTTCATAATTACAACCATAAACCCTACACATAACTCAGGCATGATTTGTTAGATCAAGATCAAAGGTGGTATTAATCCAAACTGGAAGGATTCAGGGATAGATAATAAAGATCCCTATCAGGTCAAGGATCTTTTTTGTTTTTGTAACAGTGATTTCTCTTTTCTCTATCTTTCAGCTCAACCCGAGTCAATGCTAGGATTCTGAGGTCATGATTTTTCACTCATAACTCTCTGGGAATTTCCCTGCTAGATTAATAGACCTTCTCTCCCATTGTTTATTTTAAAAAAAAGAATTTATACCCCGCTTAATCACTGTTGCTAGTTTGATTATTATTGCAGCAACAGTCCCGGGAAAGGGTCTGCATACCAGTCTGCTTCCAGGGCCGGCCCTAGGCATGTGCTAGCATGTCGCCTCCACGTGGCCATACACCACAGGGAGCCCTGCACCTGACTGGCATTGCTGAGTTCTTAAGTTAAACTGAGGCACGTCCTGTCTTGCGCAAGAGACAGGAAGTGTCCCTGCTTCATTTCTAAGAACTCCCGGTGCCGGCAGCTGCAACTTAGCACAGCCTCAAGAGGGAATGAAAAACGGTCCCGTGGTTGTGTAAGAAATGCAGCTATGGGCCATAGGGAGGAGGAGGAAAGGGTGCCGCTTAGCCACCAGGAGCTGCAGGGAGGTGGCCCTAGAAGAAGAATGCTGCTACTTGGGGGGGGGGGGGGGCTAGGACGGGAAGAGAGATTGGGACTGGAGAAGGAGGATTGGAAATGGGCTGATGCTGAGGGATGGGGGACTGGAACTGAAAAGGAGCTAATGCTGGGAGGGACTGAAACTGGAGGGGGATTGATACTGGGGGGTTAGGACTGGAAATGGGCTGATGCTGATGGATGGAGGGACTGGGACTGGAAGGGAAAATGATGATGGGAGAGATTGGGGCTGGAGGATGACTGATGTTGGGGGAGGGGGCTAGAACTAGAAGAGGACTACCGCAGGGGGCTAGGACTGGAACTGTGCTGATGATGGGGGATTGGGGGACTGGAACTAGAAGGAAGCTGATCCTGGAGAGGATTGGAAGGAGGTGATACTGGGGGACTAAAAGGGGACAGATGCTGGGGTCAGGCTGGAGAAAAAAAGAAGCTGGGAGAATGAGAATGGAGAGGGGGACAGATATTTTGTGTGGGAGGGAAGAAACAAGGTCATTCAGATGGAATGATTGTGAGGGAGGGACATCAGAAGGAATTAAGGGCTAAGAAGAAGGAAAGGAGAAATTAGACCTTACCTGCTAATTGTCTTTCCTTGAGTTCTCTCCGGGCCAGTCCAGGAACTCTCGGGTAGTCTCCAATCCCCTTCAGCAACTGAGGACTGATCTCTGAAAACTTTCTCCTGACAGGCTACCTAGCCCCCCCTGGAGTGATAAGCTCAGTCTACTTTTGTCAAAGCAACTCAACCAACCACAAGGAAAAAAACAAAGGCCCAAACCACCAAAAACACTGCAAACTTCCCAACAGCGTACGGAACGAACGCCACCAAGAATGAACCGACTGAGAACGAGTCCCAGTCCACACCTCTTCCTTTTAACGTCCTATCGATAGCTCTTTTTTTTTTTTGCGATGTTTTCTCTTTGATTTACTAAGGAATAAAAGTAAGAGGCCTCTCAGGATCACAGAATCCACCCCGGTAGAAGCCTCACCGGACCCGGCAAATAAGCAAATTCCAGCACAAGCACCGCAAGTCTCACCAACACCTGGCTCCGCTCGACCTATTCTGAACTTCGAAACCGAACTACGAGCCATACTGGGTGGGACCTGGACTGGCCCGGAGAGAACTCAAGGAAAGACAATTAGCAGGTAAGGTCTAATTTCTCCTTCCTTTACGTTTCTCCGGGCCAGTCCAGGAACTCTCGGGAAGTACCAAAGCAGTTCCTATACCTGGGAGGGACCGGCGAGCCCCGCCACCAGAACTGACGCTCCAACTCTCGCGTCATTTCACGCCTGAAGGTCCAACCGATAATGTTTTGTAAAGGTGTGGAGCGACGACCACATCAACGCCCGACAGATGTCCACTGGAGGAACAAAAGTGAACTCCGCCCAGGACGCTGCTTGCCCCCTAGTAGAATGCGGTCTGAACCCCGCGGGCAGAGGTTTGCCCTGTGCTTCATACGCCGCCACCACTGCTTGCTTCACCCAGCGAGAAATAGAAGCTTTGGCAGCCGCCTCACCTTTACGGACACCTCCAAACAAAATAAACAACCTGTCCGATCTGCGAAACGGAGCCGTCTCCCGTAAGTACCGCCGTAGGACTCTACCCATGTCGAACTGCCGAAGAACGCGATCCTGCGCCCCTAAGACGCTATCCGAAAATGTAGGAAGGGAGATCGGCTGATTCAAGTGAAAACTGGAAATCACTTTCGGCAGGTAGGACGGGACTGGACGCAGAAAACTGCAAATACGGCTCCCGACACGAAAGAGCCTGAAGATCCGAGATCCTCCTAGCGGAACATAAGGCTACCAGAAAAGCGGTTTTCCACGAAAGCTCCTTTAAACCGTGCGCTGCTGCGGAGCGCAAAAGGAGGCTGCGACCAGGCTTCTAGCACCAAGTTCAAATCCCAAGCTGGTACTACTGGCCGGAACGGAGGCCTGATGTTCTTCGCCGCTCGGAAAAAATGCAGAACATCCGGATGAGAGGGCAAAGACACGCCGTGCACCCGACCTCTATAGCAGGCTAAGGCCACCAGATGCACCCTGAGAGTACTGAGCGCTAAGCCCTTCTCAAGCCCTCCTTGCAAAAAAGCCAAAATATCCGGCACGGAGGCCGCAAAAGGCCTATACTCTCTGTCATTGCACCAACCTTCGAAAATACGCCATACACGAATATACGCCACCGCCGTCGACTGCCGTTTGGACCGCAAGAGAGTGGTATCCACACCGCCACAACCTGTCCCTCTCAAGAGCCAAGCCGTAAGCAAGAACCGATCCACTTGCGGCATGAGAATGGGACCCTGCGCTAGTAGATTGATTCGCGCTGGAAGTCACCACGGTTGATCCAGCAGAAGACGTACGAGGTCTGCATACAGCCGCATTCAGTTCCCATTCTCCGGGGTCGACAAAATGACGACTGAGGAAATCTGCCTGCAGGTTGTCCTTGCCTGCGACATATGCTGCTGATAACGCCAACAAATGGGTCTCTGCCCAATGAAGCAACAACTGGCTCTCCTCGAGCCCCCTTGCCTGTTGATATAGGACACCGTAACCAGATTGTCTGAAAACACGCGAATGGCTTTCTGCCATACGAGATCCGTGAACTCCTGCAGAGCTAGCCGCACCGCCCGGAGCTCCAACCAATTTATCGACCAAGCACTCTCCTCTATCGACCAGACTCCTTGCCCCACCCGGGAGAGGCAATGCGCTCCCCAGCCCGAGAGACTGGCATCCGTGGTGAGCAACAAACACTCCGGTTCCCGCAACGGCATCCCCGCTCGAAGATGCTGCGGGTCCAACCACCACATCAAGCTGTCGCGGACTTCCCCCGGGCAAGCCATCCGCTGTGCGAGAGAATGCTCCTGAGGCGACCATCTGGTCAACAATGCTTGCTGAAGAGGACGCATATGGGCATGTGCCCATGGTACTAAATCCAAGGCCACCGCCATGGAACAGAGAAGCTGTAAGTACCTCCAAGCCGTCGGCATCTGCAAGCATAGGAACAGAGAGACCTGCCTCAAAATCTTCTGCACTCTGTCCTTGGGCAAGAACACGAACCCCATCTCCGTGTCGAACAACTCCCCGAGATAAGAAAGATGCTGCACTGGCCGCAGCTTGCTCTTGGCTTGGTTGATAACCCAGCCTAGACTCTCCAGAAAGACCACCACCCTCCGGGAGGCGGACTCCGACTCTGCCTTCGAGGGCGCCCGAATCAACCAATCGTCCAGATAGGGATGCACTTGAATGCCCTCCAGGAGCAAAGCCGCCGCCACCACTACCATCACCTTTGTAAAGGTGTGAGGTGCTGTCGCCAGCCCGAAGGGCATCGCCCTGAACTGGAAATGACCCGCGGGTAACGCAAAAACTGTTGATGGTCTTCCCTGATGGGAATGTGCAGATAAGCCTCCATCAAATCTATCGAGGAAAGCCACTCGCCCGGCTGGACGGAACGTATCACGGACCGGAGTGTCTCCATGCAAAAATGCGGCACGCGCAAACAGCGGTTGACATGCCTGAGATCTAAGATTGGCTGGCTGAAAAGAACCCTCTTTCTTGGGGACAACAAAATAAATCGAGTATTGACCTAAACCGCACTGCTTGGGAGGTACCGGAACCACCGCTCGAAGCTGCAACAACCGCTGCAGCGTGGTCGAGATGGCAACTGCCTTTGCTGGGGACCCGCATGGAGACCTCACGAAGGCCCCCGGCAGTGGTTGAGAGAACTCCAGGGCGTATCCTTCGCGAATGATTTCCAGCACCCACCGGTCCGACGTCACCGCGGCCCAAACGGAGACAAACTCCTTTAAACGACCTCCCACCGAAATCTCTGTTTGGACCGGTGTCCCTTTATTGGGACTTCTTGTTAGGGTTCTGCTGGGCACCAAAGTATCCCTTGCCGAACCCCCGGGCACTTCGAAAGGGCTGACCCCTGGAGAGAAACCTGCCTCTCTGATACGGAGAAAAGCGAGAGCCCCGGAATCTGTTCTTACCTGGTCCTCTGGACAGCGGACTCTGCTTCGTCTGCTTCGGTCTGTCCTCCGGTAAAACGACCTCCCTTAGAATCTCCCAAATCCTTAACTATCTTTTCTAGGGCTTCCCCAAAAAGCAACTTCCCTTTATACGGAAGCTTACTCAGACGAGTCTTAGAGGAAGAATCCGCCGCCCAGCTTCGAAGCCAAAGAAACTGCCTAGCGGCAATCACCGATGCCATAGATTTAGCCGCAATCCTCACTAAATCATAAAAAGCATCCGCCAGATAGGCCGCCGCAGACTCTAACTTCGCCCCTTCGGGAGACGAACCCGCTTCCTTGGTAGGCTCCAGACCCCCCTGGAGCCACCGGATAGAGGCTCGTGACACATACGCCCCACACACGGAGGCCTGTAGAGACAAAGCACATGAATCAAACGCCTGTTTGAGAAGCGCCTCCAATTTCCGGTCCTGCGGATCCTTAAGGACAGTACCACCTTCTACCGGAATAGTGGTCTTCTTAGTCACCGCCGCAACCAAGGCATCAACCTTAGGCATGCGGAATAACTCCTTCACTTCCTGCGGCAACGGATACAGGCGAGTCATAGCTCGGCCCCCTCTTAAGGAGGCCTCTGGACATTCCCACTCAGAATCAATCATTTGCTGTATTACCCGATGAAGCGGAAAACAACGTTGCTCTGGTTTAAAACCTTGAAGCAAAGGATCCTCCAGAGGCTCCTGCATAACCACTGGCAGAGCGAGATTCAAAGCCGCTAACGACTGAGAAATCAATGCTCCCAGCTCCTCCTTACGAAATACCCTAAACACATTAGGGTCCTTCCCAGGCAGCAGTTCCCCCTCCTCGAAGTCCCCTGCCCAGGAGTCTAAACTCGCCTCCGAGAGGACTTCGCCTTCCTCCATCCCCGAAGGCAGATCTAAAAGCAAACCACAGGTCTTCTCACCTGTCTCAGCACTCTTCCCTTGATGAGAGGGCCCGTCTCCTGGGTCTGCTAACAGCCTATCCTCTAACGGAGTCCCCAGAGAGGGAGAAACCTCCTGGGACACTCCCTGACTAACTTTTATACAATAAGCTTTGTGTAGGGCTAATATAAAGTCCGCCGAGAAAACGGACTGCAACCCCTCAGGGAAAACCGCAGTCTGCGCTTGGACCGGCTCTCCAGCCGATGAGCTTTTCTTGGCGCGCACCTTCTTCTTTCCAGCCTTGCTATGAGGCTCTGTAGCAACAGTCCGACCATCCAAAATGGCCACCGTTCCCGCACTAATTAGTGCTGACTGAGAAGCCGCTACCAGCTCCCCCGTAGCAGAAGGTGACTCCATAATGCCCTTAAATAGCCGCTCCACACAAGCGCTGTCCCTAACGCACGAACGACAGAAACCGGTACCAGACAGCCCCCGGCGATTTCCACAGTGCGGGCACGGAGCCGCCGCCAACATGCGCTCTCACGTTCCCCGAGGCCCAATCGAACACCGGCCCACACACTACACTCACGCACAACTCACCTCAGAGAAGCTGGCTGAAACTGTGCGCTCTCCTTGCTCCCGCTGCTAGTGGGGCAGAGAGAGAGATCACACATTCACCGGAGCGAGAGGGGTGGATTCTGGGGCCCCCAGCGTCTCCCTCACCTCTGCGAAGAAAACAGAACTGCTAGCAAGGCGTTTAACAGGCAGGCTCTGCCCTATTCGCCGCTGAGGGAAGTCTGCAGCTGTTTCTGAGTAGTACTGTATAGATAAATTACTTTCATTCAGCCCAAAAGAACCGCAGTATTATCACCCCGCTAGGGCAAATACCCGGCCAAAGCTTCTCTTTGCCTGAAACCAAACTAAAACCAACAGTTCACCAAGCCACTCCAGGGAGCCTGTCTACCATGTCCTGTTCAGTTGCTGAGGACTGAAAGACTGAGCTTATCACTCCAGGGGGGGGCTAGGTAGCCTGTCAGGAGAAAGTTTTCAGAGATCAGTCCTCAGTTGCTGAAGGGGATTGGAGACTAACCCAGAGTTCCTGGACTGGCCCGGAGAAATGTAAAGGAATTCAGGTTAATGAATCAGAGAAGGAAGTAGCTGGGTGTGGGTGGGAAAGGGATGTAGGAGGCAGGAGGGTAGGTACTTGAGATAGGGAGAAGGGAACTGGGACTAGGTGGGAGAAAATAAGAAGACAGACTCTAAGACTGGCAAAGTATTGGGAGAGTGAGTGGAAGTGAATGTTACAGGCAGCACTGCTGCTGTGAGCTGACTCAGAAAAAAAAGATAAAGCCGGGGTTGGTGCTATGTGATCTTTCAGAGAAAGAAAGAAGATGCCATGGATGGTGCTGCATGCAATGTTCCCTCTAATTTTCTGTAGGCTGTGTGCGCATAAAATATCAGCTGTGCAGCTTTTGAAGGAAGGTTACATTTTTGTGCGCCACATAACGACACTCGGAGCTATATACTTTAAAATTTGACTACACGTCAGAATACAGTATGTACACCACATTGATTTTAATCAAATTAAATGAAAATAGACGATTACTAAATGAAGCGGAAAATTTCTAGTAATTACTATCACAACTTTTAAATTTTAAGACATCTGTGTTGTTTTCTATCAGAGTCCGAACCGTAATTTTTGTGCGCTTTGTTTTAAAGTATGTGTGCTCACTCGGTGAGGTGTGTGCACACGCGCACAGCTTAGAGGGAACAGGGGCTGCATGATATTTTTTCCAGGGGGGGGATCAGAGAGAAGGAGAAAAAGAGAGATGGGATATGCTGGATTGGGGGGGAGAGAGGGGTGGAGGGCAGGACTACATCAAGCTAGAAATGTACCCTGTGTGACTCACAAACCTGGTGCTCTCTCCTCACCTAACCATGCACAGGAACCCTTCTGTACTTGTGACCTGTGCCACCCTGGAAAATAAATAAATAAATAAATAAATAAATATCACGAGAGAGAAAAGGAATATATTGACTTCAGATGGGAAGGACTAAAGAGAGAGAGAGAGAGAGAGAGAGAGATGAGAAGATGCTGAGCTAGGATTTAGATAGGCAAGATACTGAACCACTGGAGGGGGAGAGGATGGAGAAGGAGAAGGGGATAGAAAGCTGATGGTCTTTGAGGGGGTAGGGGGAAAGAGCTGGGGAGGTAGAAGAGAAAGTGTGAGATACTGGACTTTGGGGGAAAAGCAGAAGGCTAAGGGGATTGGGAGATGCTGAAATGCAGTGGTGAGAGAGAGAGGGGATATGGTGAAAGAGGCTTGGGAAGCTGGCAAGGAAATGAGTGAGAGTAAAATGGTGACTACAGAGGGTGGAAATGTGGTAATGGGGAGTGGGTGAAAGATAGAGGGAAATAAGAGGTCCGCAAAGGAGGAGATGGGAAATGGGGGAGCTGGGCTGGATATTAGAGGAGATGGAAAGTTGCCAGATGAAAAGTTAAAAAGGGATTGAGAATGGAAAAGTGAAATTTGAATGGGTAAATGAATAAAGAAAGAAATGGAGGGAAAAGCAAAAAATGAAAGATCAGTATGTCAGAGGCGGTTGTAGAGAGACAATGGAAAAAAATAGTAGAAGAGTGAAGAAAGGACAAATGGATAGCAGACAATAGAGAGTTAGCAGAAGACACGAAGAACGCAGGAGAGACAGACTGTGGCAATTGCAACTGAAAAATAAAATGCCCAAAGAACAAGTCTTGTCTTGCTAATCTGTTATATTTTTTTGAAGGTGTGAATAAACAGGTAGACAAAGCTGAGCTGGTTGATATAGTGTATCTGGATTTTCAGAAAGCCTTTGACAAGATCCCTCATGAGGGTGAAATTAAAAAGTCATGGGATTGGAGACAGAATACTATTGTGGATCAGGAACTGGTTAAAACATAGAAGGCAGAGAGTAGGGCTAAATGGCCAATTTTCCCAAAGGAGAAAACTAAATAGTAGATCAGTGCTGGCCCCGCTGCTTTTTAACATATCCATAAATGACCTGGAAATGGGAACAACAAGTGAGATGATCAAATTTGTAGATGACACAAAATTATTCAAAGTTGTTAAAACTCAAGAGGATTGTGAAAAATTGAAGAGGACCTTGATAAATTGGAAGACCGGACAAGTACAAAGTTATGAACCTAGGAAAGAACAAGCCAAACTTTGGTTACATGATTCAAGGTACCACCTTAGAAACCACCACCCAGAAAAAAGATTTAGGCATCATCATGGATAATACATTTAAACCCTCTGCCCAGTGTACAGAGGCAGCCAAGAAAGCTAATAGAATGTTAGGAATCACAAGGAAAGGAATGGAGAATAAAACCAAGGATATTATAATGCCTCTGTATCATTCCATGGTTTGACCGCTCCTTGAATATTGTGCGCAATTATGGTCGCCATTTCTTAAAAAGGATATAGCGGAATTAGAAAAGGTACAGAGAAAAGCCACCAAAATTGTAAAGGGGATGAAAGGATACACCTATGAGGAAAGGCTTAAAAGATTAGCTCTCTTCAACTTGGAAAAGAGAAGGCTGAGGGGAGATATGATAGAAGACTATAAATTAATGAATGGAGTGGAACGGGTTAACGTAGATCGGTTGTTTGCACCATCAAAGACTAAAAAGACTAGAGGACACGCAATGAAGCTACAATGTAATCCATTTAAGTCTAATAAGAGAAAATATTTTTTCACTCAATGCGTAAACTCTGGTAGATGTAGTAAAAGCTGTTAGTGTAGCTGGATTTAAAAAAGGTTTGGATAAGTTCCTAGAAGAAAGGTCCATAAATCATTATTAAAGAGGACTCGGGAAACCATTGCTTACCTCAGGATGAGCATTGTGGAAGCTGGGTACCTGCCAGGTGCTTGTGACCTGGATTGGCCACTGTTGGAAAAAGGATACTGGGCTTGATGGACCTTGGTCTGACCCAGGATGGCAGTTTTTATGTTCTTAACAAAAGGTAAGGTAAAAGGTATTTTATTTTAAATTTATTAATTGGAATAGGGAAATGTGCATTGCTGACATCTTTGTGTTTTATTCAATATAAGAGGAAATTAATTTTATAGATTTATTTCTCCAGTGTTGTTGTACATTCCAAGTTTGACTTTTGGGGTTCCCAGTTTAATTCTTGTCTTCGTATTTCTAAATTGTGATCCCTTGTTCTGTATTTAATGACAGTCTGTCTATGTTTTGCATGTGTGACCAAACTGCAGTATTCTGTTGTTATTTTTGTGTAGCAGTCCCACTTGTTATCTTTTCCCAGTAGGAAAAGTATTGGTTTAATACTGTATTTGCAGTGTTATCTTTTGATAGGTAGGGTTTGGTTCTGTGTGAATCCTGGTAGTGCTATGGCAGGTTTGCTATGGGTTCTAAATGAGCAGGGTTTTTTAGTAATGCACCTAGTAGTTGGCTCTGGAGGATATGCTCAGTAGTAATAGTAGTAGTAGTAATCTAGTAGTCTTTTATCCTCATTGTACATGCAAATTGGTATTCAGACATTCATTAAGGGGCATGTTTACTAAAGGTTAATATGCATTCATAAATTTGAACGTGTGCTAAGCGCAGCAGTACCCTTTTTATTTCTATTGGTGCAGTGGCACTTAACGCACATTATTATTTAGTAAACATGCCCCTAAATCATTGTTAGGACAAAAAGAGGCTTGTGAAGAACTCCTTTGAAAGCCACTTAAAATTTTAGATGGGCAGCATATACATTTTAAAATAAACAAAATTAGATTTATGCAAACAAGGCCCAGTGGATATGCAAATATCTATGCAAATGAGGCCCTGCAGTGAATCTCTGTACATGGCCCTGCATTACCCTTTGGCCACCCCTGTCTCCTTCCATAACTCTGTAACGTGCAGGCACATTCCAATGTGTCTGTCCAAGCCCCTGTGCATCCAGTCGGAATCGGGATGCCCAGAGGTAGACACGCTTCTGATCCCATGGGGCTAGATGTGCCCGTGGGATCAGAATCAGATCTAAGGTCTGAACATGCAGGCTGGGCCCCGATTCCAATTGGCCTGCACACACAGCCACTTGCCCAGCTACCTCAGTCAGCTCTTGAATGGATCCGCAGTGCTGCTGATTCACTTCTTCCCCCGCAGCTGGACCCTCGATCTGGCCTCCTATGACCAGGGTCTGGCTGCAGGGAATTTACTGCACCCCCTACTTTCTGTTTCCAGCCTGGCAGCTCGATCCCCCAATGTCCAAGGTGACTTATTCCACCTCTGTGGTGGAATAGGTCCCCTGTCTAAGTTCACAGCCCCGGACGTACAGGGCTGACCTCAGAATCGGCCCTGTACATTCGGGGTCGCAGACCACCCATGCCCTGCCCTCGCTACACCTCCAGAATGTCCTCTCTCGCCCCTGTCTAAGCTTCCCCATAATAACAAGTTCTTCATATGGGGAGGCTTTTGCCAGGGTCATCAGGGGGCAAATTGGGGGGATCGACGTCCCAATGGGACAAAATGACCCCCATAGAATCTAAATTCTGACACCAGATGTTGCTCTTAATGGTGAGTGTAAATAAGCTAGTTTATTTATTTTTTTATTTTAATTACTGTTATTGGTGATCAGTACGGCTCAGTGAAAATGTTCAGGAGAGGCTCAAGGTTGAGAGGCTCAAGGAGGAGTGAAGGGCAGATACAAGGAGAGTGAGCAGGAGAGTCAAGCTATACAGCAGTTTGCAAAGCTCATTGATCTACGGCCACTGTTGTTGCCTTGGGGGTCAGGTCAGAGCTGCAGTGGGCCCATAAGGAGAGGAGGACTGCTGCAAGCATTAGGTGCCCTAGGCAAACCTTCAACCTTATGCTGCCCCTGAGGTTTTGATAAACTCAACAATCATGATCATCAAAATACCACCCCTCTCACAATAATCCTATAAAAATAAAGAATTGGCATCATCCTCAAGACTGCACTTGGATCCTGATCTCCTCATTCTCCTGCTTATCACCTATCTGAATCTAGCCATTCCCCTTAGATTACCTAGTGCCCAGTTGTTGTGTGGTCTGTCTTGATTAGATTGTGAGCGCCATTGAGCAGGAAGTGTCTTATACTTGTACATGTACATCACTGCATATGCCTTGTAGTGCTATACAAATGATTAGTAGTAAAGCAATGCAATGTGTGCTTTTGAGTCAATGCTGATTTCTGGTGAGCCAGTGGCTCTTGGGTTTTCTTGGCAGTGTGACCAGCAGTAGATTACCAGGCCTTTCTCCCAAGACAGTGAAGAGTCAAGCTTGCCCAAGAAGTGCCAGTGGGAATTAAACCCTGGTTTCTTGGTATCCAAGCCAATGTGCTAACCACTAGGCTACTCCTCCACTCTGCAGTAGTGGTAGTACTTTTAAATATGAAACTTTGCTTCGTATGTGTCTGTGTGCCCACTCTTTCTGCGGGTAAAAGAATGTGCCGATGACTCGGAGTTTGTGGGGCTGACAGAATCTATTATTTTGTTTTCACTGCTGCTGCTGCTGCTGCTCTCTACCACCTCTCAGAAACCACTGCCCTTGGCAAATGTCTGATCTTACAACTCAACCATTAATGAAAGACCGTTGAGTGAGCTTTTGAATGATGTTTTCTCTGGATTTGAGTGCTTTATAAGATTCCCCTGACGAAACCTGAAAGGGTGAAACGCAAATATTGGCGCGTCTGTCAGCGTTGGGATATTTAAAGTTGAAGTTCTCTTTGAAAGTTAAGCACTTGTTCTTTAAATTAAGCATCAGTTCTTTAAACCATTTTCTAAACCATTTTTTATCTTTGCTTGTGGTAGCAGTTTAAGTAAAAAAAAAGGTTGTTGATGTTAAAAGGGCATTGAGTCCATTAGACCAGCGTTTTTCAACCACTGTGCTGCGGCACACTAGTGTGCCGTGAGATATTGTCTGGTGTGCCGTGGGAAAAATTCCAATTTCATCCGTAACATGTGGCCTCGGCTCACCAATTAGGGTTGCCAACCGGCCGGTTTTCAGCCGGCCTGGCCGGTTTTTCCATGGCCAGGCCGGCTGCCGGCACAGTTGTAAAACCGGCCATTGAAAAGCCGTTTTTTTGCTCTGGCCGCAAGATCAGGAGCGGCCAGAGCAAAAAACCGGCTTTTGTGCCGAAGTCCGCGGCGCGAACGCGATTCCCTATAGCAGTGCAGCCGCTGGTTCTGCTTTGTACAGAGCAGCGGCTGCACTACACTTACATTGAAAAGTAAAGAGAAACTGTGTCAGGAGCCCTCCAATCATGCAGAGCCCGAGGAAGTGATGTCATGGGGGCGGGCTCCTCACAGGCTGTCTTTCCTTTTCAAATTAACTTTAGCTGCAATAAAGTTAATTTGAAAAGGAAAGACAGCCTGTGAGGAGCCCGCCCCCATGACATCACTTCCTCGGGCTCTGCGATGACCGGAGGGCTCCTGACACAGTTTCTCTTTACTTTTCAATGTAAGTGTAGTGCAGCCGCTGCTCTGTACAAAGCAGAAGCAGCGGCTTGGGCAGGGGGGGGTGTGTGTGTGTGAGTGAACCAGCAAGGGGGGGGGAGTGTGAGTGAACCAGCAGTGGAGGGGGGGGTGGTGTGAGTGAACCAGCAGGGGGGGGGGCGATGGTGTGAGTGAACCAGCAGGGGAGGGGGGGGTAAGTGATTGAGTAACCCAGCAGGAGGTGTGAGTAAGTGACAGGGGGGTGGGTGAGTGAACCAGCAGTGGAGGGGGGTTGGTGTGAACCAGCAGGGGAGGGGGGTTGGTGTGAGTGTTTGATTCCTATTCAAGAGAATTACTTTATATATAGTCAATATAGGCACAGAGGTAAATTTTTTTAACATTTTCTAATGGTGGTGTGCCTCGTGATTTTTTTCATGAAAAAAGTGTGCCTTTGCACAAAAAAGGTTGAAAAACACTGCATTAGACGATAAAGTGATAGTCAAATGGCAGCCCGAATTTACTGAGACCTTCTGCTACTAAGTTACTATTAACAGCAGTTGTTTTGAAACTGATATTGAAAATGTCACCTGAATATAAGTATTGTATCAAGTCTTAAGAAGGATACATTGTATACTTTCAAGGTGCAGTGCAGAGGTTTTTTCAGTATTGATTGAAATGTCTGATCTTGCCTAACGGTTGGGTCGGCCCTGAAGGAGAGGGCTGTCATAAATGGGAGGAAGTATCTGGATGCCTTGATGGCGGCTGATTAAATTAACTGCACTGTGAGGAGCTATTGTGGAGCAGGCTTTGGCTGTGACCACTGTTCCCTCTAAGCTGTGCGCGTGTGCGCGCGCACACACCTCGCCGAGCGAGCGCACATACTTTACAACAGAGCGCACAAAAATTACGGTTCTGATTCTGATAGAAAACACAGACATCTTAAAATTTAAAAGTTGTTGTGTATTTATGGTTTTCAGAAGTTCTACAATATTTTCTAGTGCAATCAATGTGGTGTACATACTGTATTCTGACGTGTAGTCAAATTTTAAAGTATATAACTCCGAGAGTCGTTATGTGGCGCACAAAAATTTAACCTTCCTTCAAAAGCTGCACAGCTGATATTTTATGTGCACACAGCCTACAGAAAATTAGAGGGAACATTGGCTGTGACAGCCATAGGGACTGAGGCAAGAGGGGCCTGTAATTTGAGCCATACCCTATAGCGTGGACAGAAGCAGTGGCAGCCTCGAAGAAGCCCCTGCTGCTGGAATGAGCTGTGAGGAAGGTTTTGTTGGGGCCATAGTGGTTCCTGGAGATGCTGGGTTATTGTGACCGGACAGTCCCCATTTAGGAAAACTGAGGTTTCCCCTATTAATGTGACCTGGTATACATGTCAAGTAGTTTTCCCAGTGACAGTGGCACAGCACATTTAAGCCACTTAACCCTCCATTGCCCATGTTCCCTGTAAGTATTAGCGTATGTGTCTCATATCCCCTCATGTTAAGTGTATCCCCCAATTGTGTTGTGACCACCTTGATTGAAGGATGAGGTGGTATACAAAACTGTCTAAATAAATAAATTTAAAAAAACACCTCCACTGGGATTTCTAACATTACTTGGTTTCCTCGGAGGTAGAGGCGAGAAACAGGGGTAGCTGGCCCAAAAGAATAAACATATTTCTCAAAGAAAAGTGAGAAATTTCACATTCAATAAACCATAATTTTTTGCTCAAACTTTAGTTTTCAAAAATTTCTTGTGTATGTATTTTAATTTGTTCCCAAACACAATTTAACATCAAGTTTTGTTCACTTTGGATAAATAGGACTGATATTTTCAACTGACTTTCTCCATTCACTTCCCCAAGAATCAGTTACAACAAAGATATCTCCAGCAGCCAGAGCAAACAATACCTTCAGATAAGGGTTATCCAGTTTTTTTTTCTAATTTGCTAAATATCAAATAGTTACAGTGTATTTCTTAAAGGTATTGATACTTATGTTTCTTTTTATTGCCTTCCAGGAGCGTAGACTGCAGAACCCCAACCCCATGTACCCTGGTAAGTATATTCAGGTTGTGTTCTCTGTTCGGTGTATTTTGCTTACAACTAAAAGCTAAATTGCCCCCAAAACTAGTCTAATTCAAGTTAGCTTCTGTGGAAGAAAAATTTAAAAAGAGTCTAGTTTACAAAAAAGCAAGTTTAACCTGTGGCCAGGGTGTGACTTTGAATATATGTGTGTTGTGCAGACTTATTTCTATCCATTGTTTCTTCCTTCCCCTGTCCATTTTGGTCCTAGAAGGTGAGGCATCTATCTCTGCAGTCTTCATTAGTTCTCCTTTGCTTCCCGTGGAGGTATACCTACTGCCTAACTCAACCTAAATCCCAAGAGGCAAAACCCTAATTTACGTTCACCAACAGCAGGGCCGGTGCAAGGAAAGGAGGCACCCTAGACAGGCTCTCAATCTTGCCGCCCCCTCCACTACCCCCCTCCCTGTCATTGCCGCTGTCACCCCTCTCCGGGACCTGCAACAGCAGCAATGAGTCAAAAACTACGATACAACTTTGGCACTGCACCACGGTTTCCATGTGCTCCTGCTGCTGCTTCTGCCCCTTTGCGACGCAGAATTCCAGTCGAAGGAGAGCAGAAGTGGCAGGTAGGAGCACATGGAAACTACGATGCAGCACCAACGTCTAAGTGTTGTGTCATGCTTTTTGATCCATTGACGCCTCTGCAGGCCCCGAGAGGGGCAGCAGAAGCAGCAATGGCACCCCTGGACGGCCGGTTCTCTGGGCGACCACCTGGTTTGCCTCATGTTAGTGCCAGCCCTCTCTTATGTAAACATTTATTTTTTTAAATTATGGTTTTAATCTTAACATAAACCTGAGCAACAGCTAATTATTAAAACAATGGATAATTATTTGATCCTGTCTATCCAGGAGACCAGGAGTCCCTTAACGCACATACACACCTTTATCTCATCCATTCAACATTTCCACACCCCCATTCAACTCTTACACTGAAATCCTGCAGCGGCTTCTATAGCAGTTGTTTAAAATAGCCCGTGCCATGCTTGCTCAGTCTTTCAATGAACTAGGCCTCTTTGGGGTGTACTACAGTCTGCCTGGCCAGAATGATCAGACAGATGATGAAATGCTAGCAGAAATTAGGGAAGTTAGCAAAGTTAACAACACAGTATGGGAGATTTCAATTATCCAAGTATTGACTGGGTCAGTGTTACAACAAGCCATGCTAGGGAGATAAAGTTTCTAGATGAAATAAATGACTACTTCATGGAGCAGCTGGTTCAAGAACCAGCATAAGGAGATGCTATTTTAGACCTAATCCATAGTGAAACACACAGGATCTAGTGCGAGAGGTAATGGTATTAGGGCCACTTGGCAATAGCGATCATAACGTGATCACATTTCATTTGATAAATGGAGGGAGGATAAAGCATAGTTACTCACCTGTAACAGGTGATCTCCGGGAACAGCAGGAATTTAGTCTTCACATATAGGTATCATCGGTACCAACGGAGCCCACGTGGGAATGCGCCCCAGTGTCCAATAGGAAAGCTTTTGGGAGCATCCCACAGCGCATGCGTGCTGCCTTCCCGCCTCTGTACCTCTCTCACTTCAGTTGAGTTTATAGCTGGCATGGCAAAGGAGAGAAGTAGAGAAAGAGAGAGATAGAGACAACTCCTAGGGGAGGTGGGTGGGTTGTGAAGACTAAATTCCTGCTGTTCCCGGAGATCACCTGTTACAGGTGAGTAACTACGCTATCTCCAGGAACAAGCAGGAATGTAGTCTTCACATATGGGGACTTCCCAGCTGAAAGATGCCAAGGGGTGACCCCAGCTAGCTGCAAACCCAGGTGAGATGGGTCATGTTTCCTCCCATGGACCTTAGGCATCCAAACTGTGGATGGTAGGTAGGAGTTGTATTAAGTATGGAAGAGATGTTGTAGAACAGCCTGGCCAAACGAGGCATCCCGACGGGAGTCCTTCTCTAAGCAATAGTGGCCTGTGAAGGTATGTACCAAAGTCCAAGTGACAATAGAGACAGAACAAAGGTTAGCCGTTGAGGCTGCCATTGCTATCACATTGTGAGCCGTGACATGGCCTTCGAGAGAAAGTCCCTTATAGGATGTATAGGATATGCAATCTGCAATCCAATTTGACAAGAGTTATTTTAGAAACTGGAAGTCCCAAATGACTAGAGTCAAAAGCCACAAAAAGCTGAGAAGATTTTCTATTGTGGCTTAGTTCTTTGGAGATAAAAAGCCAAGGCTCTTTTACAATCCAATGTGTGAAGATTCCTTTCCGCATTGGAGGCATGAGGCCTAGGGAAGAATATAGGAAGATAAACTGACTGGTTTAAATGAAAAGGAGATACCACCTTTGGCAGAAAGTGAGGATGAGTCCTGAGGACTACTTTATCATGGTGAAACTTTGTATAAGGAGGGTCAGCTACTAACGCCTGTAGTTCACTAATGCATCTTGCAGAATTGATGGCAATTAGGAAAATAAATTTCCATGAAAGAAACTTTAGGTCTGAAGTGGCTAAAGGTTCAAAGGGTGGTTTCATAAGCTGACCAGGAACAAGATTTAGATCCCATGCCACCGGTGGTGGTTTAATGGGAGGTTTTATTAAAAGTAGGCCTCTCATAAATCTTGATATAAGTGGATGAGAGGAAATAGGTTGTCCATCGAAAGGTTTATGAAAAGCAGCAATAGCACTAAGATGGACCCTAACTGAATTGGTCTTCAGACTAGAAGTTGATAACTGTAGAAGATACTCTAATAGCAACTCTACAGGTAGTAAAAGGGGGTTAAGTACCTTTTGTGAACACCAGATAGAGAACCTTTTCCACTTGAAAGTGTAGGAACGTCCTATGGAAGGTTTTCTGGAAGCCAGGAGGATATCCTTTATTTATTGAGAAAGGTTAACATCCTGGAATTCTAGGCTTTCAGTAACCAGGCCCTGAGATGTAGGGACTGGGGATTGGGATGTAGTAAAGATCCGTTCTCCTGAGATAGGAGATCTGGAGCATTCCCCAACTCCAGAGAAGTGGTTAGAGAGAGAGACACAGAAGAAGAGGATACCACATTTGCCATGGACAACGTGGAGCTATGAGTATGATACAACCTCTGTCTCTCTGATGTTTGAATAAAGTCTTGGGAATGAGGGGAATGGGTGAGAAGGCATAGAGGAAGTCCTGTCCCCAGTGGAGTAGGAAAGCATCTCTTGCCTGACAGTTTTGAGCTGGAATTCTGAAACAGAATTGGGGAAGTTTGGCATTCTGTGGACTTGCAAAGAGGTCTATATCTGGTGTTCCCCAGATTTGAAACACTCGAGCAAGCTGGTATGAGTAGAGGGACCACTCGTATGGCAGCAGTATTCAACTGAGTTTGTCTGCCCACAAGTTTTGAATGCCTGGAAGGTATACCGCAAACAGGTGAATTTGTAACTCTCGCTTCGTTGCATAGCAACAGAGAGCCTGTTCCACCTTGCTTGTTCACATAGAACATAGCTACCTGATTGTCGGTTTGGACCAGAACTGTTTTGTTGCTGAGATGGCCCTGAAAGACTTGAATAGCATTGAAAATAGCTCTCAGCTCTAGGAGGTTTATGTGAAGGGAAACCTCCTGTGAGGTCCAAAGACCCTGAGTGGAGAGATTGTGCAAGTGGGCCCCCCAACCCATCTTGGACGCATCTGTCGTCAGAGTGGTTTGGCATAGAGGCTGCTGGAAAGGAGAGCCTACAAGGAGGTTTTCCAGGGATTGCCACCATTGCAGGGACAAAATCAGATGTGAGGTAGTTCTGATTTTGTCTGTTAGTCGAACCGAGGCTTGTGACCACTGAGAGGAAAGGGTCCACTGGGCTGCTCGCATGTGGAGGCGAGCATAGGGAACCACATGGACAGTGGATGCCATGTGTCCTAGCAGTTGAAGCATCTCCCAAGCAGTAAGGAATACTTTCATAGATGCATGAAATGCTAGTTGTATTATAAGTAGACAGCGTGGCTGGGGCAGGAAAGCCCTTGACTGCCGTGTGTCTAGACAAGCCCCTATGAATTCTAGAGATTGAGAGGGGGTGAGATGAGATTTTGGGAGGTTTATGATCAGCCCCAAGTACTGAAGAATTCCCATTGCTCGAGAGAGAGCGAAGCTGGCCTCTGGAGCTGTGGATGCTCGAATGAGCTAATCCTCTAAGTAAGGGAAGAAGAATATCCCCAGAGTCCTCATAAATGCTGCTACTACTGCCATGCCTTTTGTGAAGACTTTTGGAGCAGAGGCTGGTCCGAAGGGAAGAACTCTGTACTGGAACTGTCTTCCCTGGACCAGGAATTGAAGGAACTTCCTGTGATCTGTGTGGATGAGAATATGTGTGTATGCATCTCTTAGATCTAGAGAACATAGCCAGTCCTGACTTTGAAGGTATAGTAAAAGTGTTCCGAGGGAGATCATTTTGAACTTTTCTTGGAACAAATATTTGTTTAATTCTCTGAGGTCTAATATAGTCTGTGTCCCCCTGTCTTCTTTGGAATAAGAAAGTAGGGGGAGTAAAACCCTGTCCCCTGTTGGGGAATGGGTACTTCTTCGATTGCTCCTTGAGCTAGAAGTGATGTGACCTCCTGCCACAAGAGGTCGGTGGCAGACCCCTGAGAATTGAACTGTTTTACTACTGTAGATGGGGGCAAGTTGAGAAAATGAAGCTTTTACCCCAGTTGTACAATGGACAGAGTCCAATTTTCTGATGTTATTTGTTGCCATCTTTTGGCAAAATAGCATAGTCTTCCTGGAATGGTCAAGGGTTCTAGACCTTTTAGGGGCAGAATGACTAAGTTCTCTAGATAGAAGTCAAAGACCCTGAGGGGGCTGGGTCTGTTGAGCCAGTTGAGCTTTTTGAGCTTGCGGCTTTTTTTGCTGTCTGTTCTGTTGTTTCCCCTTCTGGGGAACATGGAGCAGACAGTGAGTTTGATGGGTGTAAGATTGGTAAGGCTTCTTTTTCTTACTGAAAAAGGTTTTTTTTAATATTTTCTTTTTTGCTGGGTTGGCTGTAGACTTTGATAATCTGTTTAAAGTAGTATTGTCAGATTCAAGCTGATTAGCCTTGTCTTGCCAGTCCTTGCCAAAGAGATTTTCTCCTTTGCAAGGAATATTTCCCAGCTTTTCTTGCACCCACTGTTTTAAGTCTGATGCTTGAAGCCAAGCAATATGACGTGTTCCTATGGATATAGCAGAGGTTCTGCTAATACATTCAAAGCAATCAAAGGTAGCACAGTTCATGAATTTTGAGAAATTCTGGGCATGCTTGACCAGAATAAGGTAGTCTGCTCTTTTTTCCTCTGAAACACAGGGACTAAGGAGCTCTAAGTCTTTTGTGACTTCTTCCAGAAACATTCCCATATAAAGAATGTAGGAACTGATCCTGGCTCCTAGCATGGAGGATTGAAAGCATCGACGGCCAAAGGCATCGAGAGTCCTGGATTCACAGCCTGGAGGATTAGAAGAATGTGTTTTAGCACTCTTGATCCTTTGCATGGCCGATTCCACTACCATTGAATGGTGTGGTAACTGAGTTTTTTGAAAACCAGGACAACTTGGCACTCGGTACATAGTGTCAAGGCATCGGGACTGTGAAGATATTGTTAAAGGAGTTTCCCACATTCTCAACATTAGATCATGTGAGATCTTGTGAATGGGAAGCATAGCTGCTTCCTTGGGAGCCATAGGGTATTGTAGAATTCTTAAATCTTCTGCCCTAGATTCCTTTTCTGGAATCACAGTGATTGCAAGACCCCTTGCTAAATCACGTATGAAATCCTAGAAGGACATATCCTCTGGAGGAGACATTCTGTGTTGAGGAGAAGGAACTGAATCTTCTAATAGATTCACTCTGGTACCAGTAGAATCGTCAGAGTCATCGGAATCGGAAGACTCAAGCACCAGGTGGTCCTGTAATGCATGGTAATCGGTACCACTCGAAGTCGGTACCGAAATGTCTTGGTTCCTGATCCCCAATACCGGAGATCGGCATGGGGGGAAGCAGTCCTGTCGAAGAAGGTACTGTCGGTACCGGTACCGATGTTGGTACCGATACCTGCTGAACCATCTGTTGCGGTCTTAGCAGTACAATAGCCTCTAAGAGGGCCGCTAGACTGCCTTTGATAGTGAGGATTCTGTGGTCCATCGCTCCTGCCGATGGCTGGGTGCCGGTACCGGTGGAAGCAGCTACGACCCCAGAACATGGCACCAGTAGTTCCACTGAGGTGGAGGCCTCTGGAACATCCTGGAGCCCTGTTGATGCTTTGGAGCCTGAAGACTCCCGCCAGGGCTGTTTTGCCAGTGAAGTATCCTCGAGGGAAACGCCAGTGGCATCTCAATACTTTGAAGGAGATTTACCCTTCGAGGACCAGCTAGTCTTAGAAGTCTTAAATTTGGTTACCTGAGATCCATGGGAGGAAGATGAAGCCCTGGAAGACGTCGATGCAACTGACATCGTGTCGGCAGCAAAAAGGGTACCAGGTTTTGCAGCTCTATTCTGTAGGCCCCTTTTGGTCATCCTCATGCAGGAGAGACACTCCGTTGGACAATGTTCAGGACCCAAACATTTTAGACACCAATCATGGATGTCGGTGACGGAAATGGTACCGCCACATTTTGAGCATTTTTTGAAACCACTAGCTAGTTTCTCCATGCTTGAAGAAAAATGGGCCTAGTGCCCAAAATGGCGCCTAGCACCAGAAGCAGGGAAAAATCCGAAGAAATACAAGTTTGTTTGGGTTTTTTTAAGGAAAGAAGAAGAGAACTGGCGGTACCGGTAGGCGTCGAATGAAGACAGACACGACCACAAAAAACAAGAAATAAAGGTAAATATTCTGCGGTGACAGGGTAGCACGTCCTGTCGGCTCCATGGAAAATGAAGAGCTGAAGTGAGAGAAGTACAGAGGTGGGAAGGCAGCATGCATGTGCTGTGAGATGCTCCCAAAGGCTTTCCTATTGGACGCTGGGACGTGTTCCCGCGCAGGCTCGATCTGTACCGACGATAACCATATGTGAAGACTACATTCCTGCTTGTTCCTGAGATTAAGGAAATCCACTGTGCTAGCATTTAACTTTCAAAAAGGAGGCTATGATAAAATAAGGAACATGGTTACGAGAAAACTAGAAAGAGCAACTGCAAAGGTGAAGAGTTTACATCAGGCCTGGACATTATTTAACAATACTATCTTGGAAGCCCAGTCCAGATAATTCCATGCTTTAAGAAATGTGGAAGGAAGGCCAAATGACAACTAGCATGGCTTAAAGGTGAAGTCAGGAAGGCTGTTATAGCTAAGAGAAAATCCTTCAGAAAATGGAAAAAAGAGCCAAAGGACAAAAATAGGAATCAACATAACTACTGGCAAATTAAATGTTAAGGCGGGCAAAAAGAGAATTTGAAAAAAACCTCACCATGGAAGCCAAAGTACATAATGATATTTTTTTCAAGTATATTCATAGAAAAATATGTGTGGGTGAATCAGCCGGACCATTAGATGATAGAGGTGTAAAAGTGGCACTAAGAGAAAACAAAGCCATAGCAGAGAAACTGAATGAATTCTTTGCTTCAGTATTTACTAAAGAAGATGTAGAAAATTTACTCATGCTAGAAATGATATTTAAAGGTGATTTATCAGAGGAATTGAAACAAATCTTGATAAACTAAAGAACAGCAAATCACCTGGACCAGATGGCATACATCCCAGGGTACCAAATGAAATGAAATATGAGATTGCAGACCTACCAAACTTTTAGTAGTCTATGAGCTATCATTAAAATCATCTGTAGTACCCGAGGATTGGAGCGTGGCAATGTAACACCAATTTTTAAAAAGGGTTCCAGGGGTGATCCATCTCTACCAGGCAAAATGGTAGAAACCATTATAAAGAACAAAATTACTTAACATGTATATAGTCATGGCTGAATGACTGAAAGCCAACATGGATTTCACAAAGGAAAGTCTTTTCTCACTAGCCTCTTACATTTTTTGGAGGGATCGAGCTCTCCACCAGGACCGCACCGCCCAGCTGAGTGTTGTCTGCCCAATCGGGGCATCCCAGGCTCCTTTAAAAGAGCGCGGCTGAATCGTGGACTCTCTCTGCATCCCCAAAGCTCTCCCAGGAGGGATTGAGCTCTCCACCAGGACCGCACCGCCCAGCTGAGTGTTGGCTGCCCAATCAGGGCGTCCCAGGCTCCTTTAAAAGAGCACGGCTGAATTGTGGACTCTCTCTGCATCCCCGATGCTCTCCCAAGAGGAATCGAGCTCTCCACCAGGACCGCACCACCCAGCTGAGTGTTGGCTGCCCAATCGGGGCGTCCCAGGCTCCTTTAAAAGAGCGCGCCTATAGGCGCACCTGCACCGGCGAGCCTGCGCCGGAGGGCCTCGCCAGAGGGCCCTTTGGCATGGCCCTTAGGCGGCGGCACTTTGAAAGTCCCCAACACAACGAGAACAACAAGAAATACATCTATATTTGGACTTATATCCTGAACCGCAAGTATTACCAAATGCCATCAGATTTGTATTAATTACCCAGTAAAATCTGCTATCTGTTGTTTACCCCACAGATATTAGTACCAATGCCGACAGCCATTACTAATCTTCACACCTAAAGTTATCACCATTGTGAGAAATATATACCTACTTAACCCTACATGATTACTATCATCTCTCACTAGCACCCCATATTACAACACACAATACAAACTTTATGCTGTCTCTAGTAACTTATTTCCTCTCAAGTATGTTAGTTTTTAATTACTGTTACCAGTAACCCACTATCACCCAACTGCTAGAATTTATTACTGTCGCTAGTAACCATTTACACGTACCTGTGTTAGATTTATTACTGTTGCCAGTAACCCTTTCTCGCTTAACTGCCAGATTTTTCTTACTGTCGCCAGTAACCCACTTGCATGTATCAGTGTAAGATTTAGTAACCATTTACACGTACCTGTGTTAGATTTATTACTGTTGCCAGTAACTCTTTCTCACCTAACTGCTAGATTTTATTACTGTTGCCAGTAACCCTTTCCCACTTAACTGTGTTAGTTTTACTACTATTGCCAATAACCAACAAATTTATAACTGCCAACCATCAAAATGACATACTCACATACATTCCACCTAAGAATACTTTGCTGCTGTGTCATTATATTAACTATAATTGCGCTCACACACAGCCTAAACACTAAACAATACAAACCAATCCCAATCATACAAAGTATTAACCGACATCATACACCATCAGCGTATGCACCTAATTGGTCTAATACAAAGGTAAATCATAACCGCCTCATACACATAAAAACTACCACACCACACCAAGCAAATATCCTACCAAATGAAAAAGAACCAGCCATATTATCATGCATCCTAACAAACGCTAGATCTATGAAAAACAAACTCACAATCTTCACCGACCTCTTAGACGACAATAAACCTGATATCCTATGTGTCACAGAAACATGGCTATCTGACACAGATGTGGTATACCTAAACCAATTAAACAAGGAATACGACATTTACCATGCACATAGAAACAACAAAAAAGGAGGAGGAGTACTTATAATGACTAAAAAGGTCCTAAATGCTAAACAACAATCTTCAGAAATCATTAACAACACTGACACACTCATCATAAAGATTGACCACTTTAGAATATGTTTGCTATACAGACCACCTGACCATAAAACAGAAAATATGGATGCCCTAATAGAGCTACTCAGTTCTTCCACAGACCTAAGCCCAATAATAATGTTAGGAGATTTTAATCTCCCATCACTACCCTCCACATATTCAACACTCTTTCTTGAATCGATATACGATATAGGCTTCCACCAAATCATTAATACAAAAACTCATAACAAAGGAGGAACCTTAGACCTTATCTTTCTCCCGGAAGTATTCCATAAACTTTTTAATCAAGAATCCTTACAGTGCATACAGATCCCATGGTCAGACCACTACCTGATTAAAATTTAACCTTATACACACTGACTCCAATAATAAAAACAGTCAGCAAAAACCCCCACCCCCCAGATTTAAAAACTTTAATGCAGAAGATTTCATAGATTTAACAATCCCTAACCTCTCCTCATCACCTTCCAACCTTGATGAGGCAATCACAAATTGGCATAAAACAATTGCATAAGCAAGTACATATAATTCAACCAAACAAGAGGAACATCCGCCCCAGAACTGGCGATGTCCCTTGGTTCAACAATACGTTAAAAGCTATGAAAATAACACTCAGAAAAATTGAATTAAAGTGGCGCAAAACTAAATCCACATTATACAATGAACTATATCACACCCATCTTAAAAATGTATAAAGACGCCACAGATAGTGCTAAAAAAACCTTCCACTCAACCGTCCTAAACAAGTCCATCAACAGACCAAGGGAACTTTTCTCTATCGTCCAAAACTTAACTAAAAACACGTACAACTCCAGCCATGAAACCAATGACATTTCTCCCCAAACCTTAGCAAATCACTACACAAACAAATCAAAAATAAATAATATCCTACCAATTCCATAAGCCATATCCTACCAATCTCTACCAGATTCTTGGAATAAATTCTACACCATAACTAAAGAGACCCTTAAGAATATAATGTCAAACTTAAATACCACAACCTCTCACCTTGATCCCTGTCCCATAACCTGGATAAAAAACACCCTTCCAACATTATCCCCTTTCATCCTACCACTAATTAACCTCTCACTAACTCAAGGCTACCTCCCGCCCATACTAAAGCATGCACAAATCAGACCCATATTAAAAAACAATACCCTGGACAAAACCTCACTGAATTCATATAGACCCATATCTAGCATACCTTTCATGGCCAAACTCATAGAAAAAGTAGTTCAAACCCAAACACAGGAACACATTGATACATCAGCTCCCCTTGATGACCAACAATATGGCTTTCGCCCTGGTCATGGGGTAGACACTCTTTTAACTGTACTCCTAGACACACTAGTAAGTGGAATAGACAACCCTAAAAATGCATTCCTGCTACTCTTTCTAGATATATCTGCTGCTTTTGATAGTGTTTACCATACTCTAATGCTTAATAGGCTCAGTCAAATAGGCGCCAACTCAATAGTTCTTAAATTGTTCACATCGTACCTATCCAACAGAACTCAAACTGTCAGGATCAACACTCAAACTTCCAATACATACAAACAGGAAATAGGCCTCCCCCAAGGATCTGCTCTCTCTGCCCTCCTATTTAATATATACATACAACCAATCTGCAATATCTTTAAAAAATTCGAAATCCATTACCACATATAAGCCGACGATATCATGTTGTACATTCCTTTCACTATCCCCACGCTTCCACTCCAACTATTAACAGATTGTTTTAACGAATTAGCAACTTGGCTAGAAGCCCACAACCTCTTTATTAACCATTCCAAAACCGACATACTGATTGTAACAAAAAACAAATCTTACACCCCCCCCCCCCACCCACATTACACTTCAGAAACATGACATTCATATAAAAAACGAAATAAAATATCTAGGGGTGATACTTGATACACACCTTAGCATGAACACCCACATAGTGGAGTGGAGGAGTGGCCTAGTGGTTGGGGCAAGGTACTTCAGGCCAGAAGGTCAGGGGTTCAAATCCCACTAGAGGACAGCAACCTTGGGCCGGAAGGACTGGGGTTTCTAGTCCCACAGGTGCTCCTTGTGGTCTTGGGCAAGCCACTTAACCCTCCATAGCCCATGTTCCCTGTAAAATAGTTCTCTGTGTGCTGTGCTTTCCTGTCTAATCAATGTGTTTATACCTCAAAAATTTCCTGTCATGATTTGACAATTTCCAATCTGTAATCAAACCGCTACTGATCGCTGGAAGTAGCGGTATACAAATGTATATAAAATAAATAAATAAATTATTCAAAGTTGTTAAAACCCAAGAGAACTGTGAAAAATGCAAGAGGATTTTGAAAAACTGTAAGACTGGCCGTCCAAATGGCAGATGAAATTTAATGTGGGCAAGTGCAAAATTATGCACTTAGGGGGTCATTCCTATCTTCATTTAGCAGGTCTGGATGTCTGATCCAGATATATGCCTGGATCGCACTGGCGGGAACAGAGCACCCTGCATATATAGCCGACCTGTGCGTGGAGCTCTGCTCATGGGCAGGAGGGGGTGGTTCTGGGGGAGGAGCTAGGGCGGGCAGAGGGCAACAACTGACCCCCAGATGTACAGGACCGATACAGAGGTCAGCCCTGTACGTCTAGGGTCTGCAAAGTCGACGGAAGACTTATTCCATCTTGGAGGTGGACTAAGTCCCCCTGGAAATCAGGGGATGGCAGCGCAGGACCCGGAGGACAAGGTAAGGGGGTGCAGGGGGTTCCCCACAGCCTGACCCCAGCCTTGGAAGGTTCGATCGGTGGTCAGGCTGATGGGAATGTGAGGTTAGCTGCCACTGCCAGGAATCGCGGCTTGTGAATGGAGCCACAGTGGCATGGTAACAGGATGCTAGCCGGGCTAGCCAGGTAAGTGCAGGACGTCCAGCCTGTCAGAATCAGGGCCTGGCTTGCATGTCCAGGCCAGTAGGCCTGATTTTGATCCCGTGGGTACGCCCCAGATATGACAGGCCATACAGGCAGAGGACAGGCAGATTGGAATTGGCCTCTTAGGTAAGAACAGCAAGGTTCCACATTAGGAACCACTATCTAGGAAAAGGATTTAGGCGTCATCGTGGATAATACATTGAAACCCTCTGCCAAGAAAGCAAATAGAATGCTAGGAATCATAAGGAAAGGAATAGAGAATAAAACAAAGGATATTACAATGCCTCTGTATCATTCCATGGTGCGACCGCACCTTGAATATTGTGTGCAATTCTGGTTACCATATCTTAAAAAGGATATAGCAGAACTAGAAAAGGTACAGAGAAGAGCTTTGAAAATGGTAAAGGGGTTGGAAGGATACCCCTATGAGGAAAGGCTTAAAAGGTTATGACTCTTCAACTTGATAAAAAGACAGTTGAGGGGAGGAACGAGTAAACATAGATTGGTTGTTTACTGCTTGAAAAGGTAGAACCGACTAAGGACTAGGAGATACGCAATGAAGCTACAATAAAAATCTTGGATCACACTATAAGCAGTAAAAGAGAAGTCAGATACCTCGGGGTCACCTTTGACCAACAACTCAGCTTCCAGCTACACATCAAAAAGACAACCAGATCATCCTACCACAAACTGAGAATGCTACGCAACCTCAAACCACTGCTCACTGACAACGACTTCCGAACTGTCTGCCAGGCCATAATAATGCCTATATTAGATTTCTGCAATGCAATCTACCATGGACTCCCAAAGAAAACGACCCTCCCCTTACAACTGGTACCAAACACTGCAGCCAGAATCATCACCGGAACAGCAAAATACAAACACATAACCCCCACGCTCCATCAGCTGCACTGGCTCCCTATGACTGTACGCACCAAGTACAAAAACATAATAATAATCTTTAAAACACTAAACAACCTCCACCTGCAACTCTGCAACCACTGATCAAGAAAACACTGCCTACCAGAACAAGGAGAGGAACAGATAACAACACCCTAGAGACCCCGCTAAACGTCAGGAAAGCAAATCAATCCACCTGGAACAGAGCCTTCTCCCTATTTGCACCCAAGCTGTGGAATGAGCTCCCCACATCGACATGTGTGATCAAAGACCTAACGGACTTTAGGAAGGCAATAAAAAACCATCTGTTCCTGGAATACTTCGGATCTACCCCTGATGATGATGTTTAACAGTAACAGCAAATGGACTATGAAACACAGCTAGAGTTCTTGTATATAGTTAGCAACTGACTATTGCTTGTTTGACCCCAATCTAACCATCCAAGTTGAAGAACCCTGTTCAATGTAAAGCTTGTTGCTATAACAGTTTCATTGTAAACCGCTTTGAATGTAGATAAGGCGGTATAGAAGATCTGTTAAATTACATAAATAAACACAGCCTATTTAAGACTAATAGGAGAAAAGATTTTTTCACTCAGCATGTAATCAAACTCTGGAATTCGATATTGGAGGGTGTAGTAAAAGCTGTTAGTGTAGCTGGGTTTGGACAAGTTCCTGGAGGAAAAGTCCATAAACCATTATTAAAGAGGAGTAGGAAAATCCACTACTTACCCTTGGGATAAGCAGCATAGAATCTGTGTACTGTTTTGGGAACTTGACAAGTACTTGTAACCAGGAATGGCCACTGTTGGAAACAGGATAGTGGGCTTGATGGACCTTGGTCTCACCCAATATCATGGTGTTATGTTCTCCCCCCACCTCTTTGGACTCATCATTTTGTTGTTTTTGTTACCCCAGAGACTGTCCTCAACCGGGTCTGCGTGGGGAGGTCTGCATGGGGGTCCCCTGTATGAGAGATAATAAAAGTCAGGAAACCTTACAAAAGCTTCATAGAAACAGAAAACAACTGCAGATACAGTCCATATGGCCTATCCACTCTACAATTCCTTCTTTTCTCTTAGAGATCCTCTGTGTTTGTCTCATGCTTTCTGGAATTCAGATATAGTCCTCCTTTCTGCCATCTCCAGTGGGAGGCTATTCCACGCATCCAACACACTTTCTGGAAAGAAATATTTCCTCAAATTACTCCTGAGTTTATCCCCCTCTCATCTTCATCCTATGCCCCCTTGTTGCAGAGCTTTCTTTCAATTGAAAGAGACTCTCCTCCTGTGCATTTATGCCATGGAGAAATTTAAATGTCTATATCATATCATGTCTCCCCTCTCCTGCCTTTCTTTCAAAGTATACAAATTGAGATCTCTGTTCTCATATGCTTAATAATCAAGACTACTAAACATTTTAGTACTTGTTTTCTGTAGCAACCCCATCTTGTTTCTAGCCTTTTGAAGGCGTGGTCTCCAGACTTGCATACAGAGACTTCTTCACTTCCTTCTTCATGCTGGTCATTCCTCTCATGTCAGAAGGCATATAAAAAATAGACTTGAAGACCTAAATGTCTATACCCTAGAGGAGAGGAGAGATAGGGGTGATATGATATAGACCTTTAAATACTTACAGGGGATTCGTGAACAAGATGGTGAAGCTGTAGAACTAGAAGACATGGAATGCAGCTGCAAGGAGGTAAACTTAAAAGCAATATCAGGAAATACTTTTTCATGGAAGGCTGTTGGTTGCCTGAAATGCTCCCCTACCCTCCCTGAATGAAATGGTGGGAGCAAAACCAGTGATAGAATTCAGAAAGGCTTGGGACAGACACAGAGGATCACTACATAACAAGAGGATGGAAATTGAAATAATGTAAATAATTTCATAAATAGAGAGGAGTGGCAGGTACCACCTTAAGGAAAGGCATTGAAGGGAAGTAACCTGCACAGAGCGGCAGGCACAACTCTACAACTCTAGCCATCTTACCGGGCAGACTAGATGCACCAGGCTGATCTTTATTTGCCACCATTTACTATGAGGATATTCAAAGACAGACCTGCAAACCATGTAAATGTCGCTGAACAGGATATCCAGCTCCAATAATATGGGGTGCAAAAAGACCTAATTAGAGGTTTGAACCAGCTACCTTGCGATTGAAGGATTCTGACCGAATAAAACCTGACCAACCAAAAGTGCCCCAATCCAGGATAGCAATTTGTTAGTTCATCTCTAGCCAAAATCTAACCTTCTGTCTCCTTCCCACTGTTATTATTAACTTGCAGCAACATCAAACCCTTAATATACCAATTTACAGCTACCACTGCTAAACACTTTACACCTGAGAAAGAGTTGGGGTGATGGCCTGCTACAGTTTATATGAACTCTGAAAACGTAATAACCATGGCAGCCAAGTTTTTCAGTAATCCTCAGTACCTGACTCTTAATCCATTTTGTGGGAAGGATGAGTATGGCTCATTGAATTCATCACATCCTTGTTAAAGGACCCAAACCACAGACCTGTAGCTCCATATCAGAAAGGGAAAGGCTGAACCATTTTTACCTCATTACTTAAGAAAAGTAGGACTACATCTCCCTGCATGCAACAGGAGAAAAACCAGGACTGGGCAAGACTGTCCCTTTTGACATGGAAATAGTAGGTCCACCCTGTCTTTTGGCACTAATTCAGAAATGATGACAAGGATGTGATATGAAGGAAATGCAAGGAACTACTTCTTCATGGAGAGGGCAACAGTGCTTCTAATCACCTTATGCAAAAATAGCATCCAACACCGGAGTAATCCAAAGACTCTTAACAACCTCACACAAACTAGACTTTGGAATTAACGCCACTTATCAAGGAGAAAAAAGGATCTCAGTGTCAGCCAAATTATCTACAGATATATATATATAGTGATTCAATTTGGCAATTCCAGACCAGCATCATAGATCTGGAAACAAAAACTCCTTGGTCAATTTTTATAAAAATCACTAAAGTCATTTTTCAATAAAGGAAAATATGTTTATGTCCTTCTTATATAAATATCACAATTTCATATATTCAGTTAATCATACATTAAAAGGATCACATCCAATCGCTTATCTTTATAACAATATCAATTCGCTTATCTGAAAAATGGCGATGAGAAAACTCGTCGAGATTATCAAACTGCTTCAGAGATTTTAATTTGTCCATTCTCTCAACAAAGGCTTCTGCTTCCCCAAGATTATCAAGCTGTTTCAGGAGTTTTAAGTTGTCCAATTCTCTCAGTTTTCAGCGAGCATAAGTGCTTCCATTTTTCCACTTACGGCATCATTCAAGTATAAACTTACTCAGCAGAGCCAGCTATTTAAACCTGTAAAGCAGCCAATCAATGATCTCCACATAACAGGGAACCCCACGACATCAATAAAAGCTGTAACCAATCATTACACACTGTTTAAACCTTTAGCTCAGCCAATCATAGATCCCCACATCACAGGAAGTCCCATGGCATCATCTACAGCTGTAGCAAATCAACGCAGACTAGCATACAATAGTTGACAATCATTATCAAAACGTCAATCAGTAATGGTTATGTGCAGAAAACGCAATCAGAGCTTCCTTCAAAAACAATTCTGTGGAAAAAGCCTTTGTTGAGACAACTGGACAAATTAAAACCCCTGAATCAGCTTGATAATCTCGGTGAAACAGAGACCTTTGTTGGAATGAGTTTTTTTATCGCCATTTTTCAGCTAAGTGAATTGATATCATTATAAAGATAAGCGATTGGATGTGAGCCTTTCAATATTTGATTAACTGAATATATGAAATTGTGGTATTTATATAAGAAGAACATAAAATATTTACATTTATTGAAAAATGACTTTAGTGTTTCTTATAAAAATTGAACAAGGAGGTTTTTTCAAGGATCTATGATGCTGGTCTGGAATTGCCAAATTGAATCGTGATATATATGAATATAAAATTTGGCTGACACTGAGATCCTTTTTTTCTCCTTGATAAGTGGTGTTAGTTCCAAAGTCTAGTTTGTGTGAGGCTTCTAATCACCTACCAGCAGAGTATGCAGCAACAAAACAATGACAGGGACAGGCAGAGAGGGCAATAGGAAGGATGAGAGCAGAAGATTACCAGAGATCGAGTAGTATCTGTGGTGACAAAGTGGGCAGGAAGTCAACTGGGCAGGCTGGATGAGCCTACAGGTTCTTATCTATTGACAGTTATTGTGCTACTAGTTGGCATATATTGAACTTATTATATGATGGAAGTTTGTTGTGAGAAAGAGGGGGCATTCTTAACCTTGAAGAAGGAGAAATAGGAAAACAGTATGACCTTTTCAGCCCCAACATACAGGACTTGGAGGGAAGGAGTAACCTAATGATTAAAGCAGTGGGCTGAGAACCATGGAAGCCTGGTTTAAATCCCCCTGCTGTTCCTTGTGATCTTGGGCAAATCACTTAAACAGAGCAGTAACAGATAGCAAAGACATTCTCCATTAAGTTGAATACAGAATGAACAATTTTGTTCTAATAAGAGTTTATTAAAAATGAAAGAAAAAATTAAAATAGAATATTTCAATTCATGAAAGAGGAGAAAGACCTGGGGGGTGATGGTATTAAGTGATGATAAAGTGGCCAAGCACGTAGAAAAGGTGATGGCAAAAGTCAAAAGGATGTTTGTGTGCACAGGGAGAGGAATGACCAGCAGGAAAAAGGAGGTAATAGTGCCTTTGTATAAGTCTCTATTGAGATATCATTTGAAGAAAAGGGAGAAAGTCAATATGGATTTAGCCAATGATAATCTTTTTAGAAGGTGGGAAATCCACTGCTTTTCCTGTGATAAGCATTGTGGAACCAGTGGGCTTTTTTGGGAACCTGCCAGGTACTCATAACCTGGATTGGCCACTGTTGGAAATAGGATACTGGGCTTGATGGACTTTGGTTCGACCCAGTATGGCATTTCTTATGTTCTTATGTCACTTATTCTGTTCTTG
Organism: Ichthyophis bannanicus; assembly: GCA_033557465.1. Taxonomy (NCBI): domain Eukaryota; kingdom Metazoa; phylum Chordata; class Amphibia; order Gymnophiona; family Ichthyophiidae; genus Ichthyophis; species Ichthyophis bannanicus. The sequence goes on along the minus strand of CM066033.1, from coordinate 732,752,751 downwards.
GAATGGTCTATCTGCATGTGTGGCTGAGGCCAGGTGTTCTGCTAGCATGGAATTTCCTTGTATTGATGTTCTAAGGCCCAGTGCAATATTTGCAGTGTGTCCTTTTCCTAATAAATAAAATAAATAAATGGGTCCTTGTTGTGTGACTACTGTAAGTTAGTTCTGACACAGTAGGTTTGCTGTATAGGTCCTGAGTAACTTTCGTAGGGTTTTGTATTATTTCATAATAGGTTCTGGTACTGGTGAAGGTTCTTGCTCCTGTTACTTAGATTATACAAAAATCAGATTTTTTTTGTATGGTGAGTTCTCTGGGGAATGTCCTAGTTCTGCTCTGCATCTGTGGGGAGGAGGCCACTGCAGTTTCTATGGATGCAGAATTTATGTTTACATTTAACACCATAGAGGTCTAGCGTGCAAGATCAGGAACTGGTATGTTTTACTGTATATCAGAGTCCCAGGCTACATAATTAAACTGCTACTATTTTTGCTGAGTATAACCAGCACTGCAAAGCTTTTTTTTTTATTTTTTAAATTATGCAGCCGGGGAATATAAATTGCTTTCTTTTGGGGGGGGGGGGGCTGATGCTCTGATTAAGAGAGGGGGGATGTTTTGGGGGTGGGTGCCATATCATGCCTCGTCTCAGGCAGTAGATTGCCTTGAGCCACCCCTGACTGGAGGACCCATGTGGAAAAAGGAGTAGGACCCGAGTCCCGGGTGCATCCTGTTAGCCTTGCCAGGAAGTGTCTGGTGGACTGGACTGTGAAGTGAAGGAGTCCCTAAGAGAGGGAGAGGGACTGTGAGTGTGATCTACCTAGACTTCAGAAAAGCCTTTGATACTATTCCTCATGGGAGGCTTATCAATAAACTGAGCAGCCTGAGAAGGGTCCCAAGGTGGTCAATTGGATCAGCAATTGGTTGACTGACAGATATAAACAGAAGTCACTCAGAAGAAAGGAAGGTGAGTAGTGGCATGCCCAAGGGATCAGCCCTGGGACTGATATAGTTTAATGTATATATGAGTAATATTGCGAAAGGACTGAATGGAAAAGTCTGCCTTTTTGCAGATAACATTTACATTTACAACAGAGTGGACACTTCTGAGAGAGTGGACAACATGAGGAAAGATCTAAAAACACTGGCAGAATGGTCTAATGCTTGACAGTTAAGATTTAATGTGAAGAAGTGCAAAGTCATGCACTTGGGATGCAGAAATCCAAGGGAATTGTATGTGATAGGGGTAGACAGGTTGGTGTGCATGAACCAGGAGAGGGACCTCGAAATGACAGTGTCTGAGAATCTCAAGGTGGCTAAATAATGTGAGAAGCGGTAGTCAAATCCAGAAGGATGCTGGACTGCATACAGAGAGGAATATACAGCAGAAAGGAGGAGGCCTCACTTGGAGTATTGTGTTCAGATTTGGAGACCATATCTCACAAAGGATATAAAAAGACTTCAAGTGGTTCCGAGGAAGGCGACCAAAATGATTTGGACTGTATGCCAGAAGATGTATGAGAAGAGACTTGAAGACCTAAATATGTATACTATAGAGGAGAGGAGGGACAGGGGAGATATGTTACAGATCTTTAAATACTGCTTAGTAGGCTGATACATAGCAGTAAGATTTCAGTTTGACTTTTTTAGTTCCCCTTGCTTATTGCAAGCCTGCCTTACAGGGTGGGACTAATTAAATTAAAGCTGCTCTACCACTGACCAAATACCTGAACCAGTCTGCTTATCAGAACTTCAAGAGACTACACACTCAGCTAAGGCTTTCAAACTTTACCATTGCCTGTTTTTTTGATAAACTTTACCTGTTACATACAGGTTTTTAGGAACCTTCAGCCTGCCTACGTTCCTTGCATAGCCCTTACATCAGATATCTGAGTGTGCCTTCAGTTCATAGAAGGCCTACTGGACAGGGACACTTGTGATATATAGCTACTTGGGACAGAAATATACATTGCTTTTTGACTTGCAACTAGACCTGGTCTTCTACTTAGATCTCCTACTTAATTTTGCAAGCAAGGGTATAATTTTTTTTTATATTAAATTTTCATTATTATGTCATATAAGCAATCAAGCAATATGAAACAATATATATATATCCAAAGTATAAACAATAATAGGACAGGTAAAACATCCATCCATCCTAAAACCACATAAAGTACATACAAGTCCACATTATGGAAGAGCGAAGAACAATTTCATAAGAAAAATCAAAAGAAAAATAAATAAAACCGGTGAAATGAACAATATAACCCAAAACCCTATATTACTAACTTGTCACAACCTGTTGGGACTCATGAGCATTAAGATAAGCCAATAAATGTTCAGGTTCCATAAAGCCATAGCTCTTCCCAAGATGGCCAACTACACATTTGCATGGGAACTTAAGAAAAAAAGTAGCCCCCATTGCCAGTGTACGAGTTTTCAACTCTAAAAAAGCCTTACGGCGAACTTGAGTTATCCGTGACACATCGGAGAAGAGAGGGACCCTATGTCCACAAAATAAAGGGTCTTTTTGGCAAAATATGTCTTCATAATATAATTTTTGTCCATCTCAGATACAAATGTAACAATCAAAATTGCACGAGCAGAAATAGTATCTGAGGAAGATTCAAGAAATTCAGAAATATCCAAACTAGGAGGGGTGGCTGCTTGGTCAGTTTCCCCACTTTCACCATCTCTGGCAATTTTTTTATACTTAGGAACATAATAAACATTTGCTACCTTAAAAACTTCAGGTTGCTCAAACAACAAAACCTCTTTCAAATATTTATAAAACAAGATCAGTGCGGAAAGATAGTGCATAATAGGAAAATTCAAACACCTTACATTTTTTGAACTTGATATATTCTCAAATTTCTCAAGCTGCCTATGAAAGTATAAACTATCTTTTACAGAAGCTACAGAGACTGCCTGAACAGTACCCACTTTAGCTTCTAACTGACCCAAGCAATCGCCCACCACCACTAGCTGATCATCATAATACTCAAATTTTGCTACAGCATCACTGGTAAATTGCTCAATTTGTCTCATAGTGCCGGTTAATACAGTTTCAGTTCTAGTAACTACTGCCCAAATATCTTTAAGCGTCACATCTTGGGGTGGGGTAGAAGAAACCACCTCACTCTCCATCAAAGACGCAATTTTAACCATTTTAGGTGTAGGCAACTGCTTTGCATATAGACTTCCCCGAGCCGAAGATAGTCCTAGATCCTGTACCAGAGTGAGGGGGGGAGGATGACCCTCCCAACCCTCCTGTTCATGCGACAAGAGGGGTAGGGTTACACCCCCAATTGGAGATAAGGTGGACAAAGAGGAAGTACTCATGGAAGCTGATATGTCCAAACTACAGTCCTCCACAACACGCCGTACCAGATGTTTATCCATGGGGCCCTCGTTCTTGGAAGCCTTCATATTTGGAACAGTTGGAAAACTTTTCTTCCGTCTCTTCTTCATTGTAGAGTCACAAATTACCACCTCTCAGCCCCTCCAAAGTACTCCGAAGAGGCTCCAAAGGGGCATGACCTGCCGCTTTGGTCACGCCCCTTTGGTCGCGCGCCTAAAGATACCCCCGTGACCGCATTCCATGGCGCAGCCCAAGCTGAAATAGGGCTACCCTCCTGACGTCAGCTCCAGCACTCAGCGGTCACAGCTGTTCTCTCCACCGGCCAGGATCAACTCCACTCCTCCGCAAGGGTATAATTTTAAGGTTACAGGGACCCTTGCTTAGTAGGCTGATATACAGCAATAAGATTTCAGTTTGAATTTTTTAGTTTCCCTTGTCTGTTGCAAGCCTGTCTTACAGGATGGGGCTAATTAAATTAAAGCTGCTCTACTACTGACCAAATACCTGAACCAGTCTGCTTATCAGAACAGAGACTACACACTCAGCTAAGGCTTTCAAACTTTATCATTGCCTGTTTTTTTATAAACTTTACCTCTTACATATTGTTTTTTAGGGATCTTCAGCCTGCCTACATTCCTTATATATCCTTTAAATCTGATATCTAAGTGTGCCCTCAGTTCATAGAAAACTTACTGGCCAGGGACACTTAATATGACTTAGACAGGATTAATGATACCCTTCACTAATATTTGGTTGCACAACCATTGGCAGTGTTGACAGCCTCCAAATGTTTCTTGTAGCCATCCATAAGTTTCATACATGTCTGCTTGTAGTTTCTCCCATTCTTCAACTGCAATTTGTTCCAACTCATGAATGTTTCTAGAATTCCTTTTACCAATGGCAGATTTTAGCTCTTTCCAAAAGTTTTCAATTGGATTGAGATCAGGACTCATTGCTGGCCAGTTTAAAACAGTCCATTTGTTCCTTTTTAACCATTCCTTTGTGCTTTTGGATGTATGTTTTGGGTCACTGTCTTGCTGGAGGACCCATGACCTTCAACCAAGACCTAGCTTTCTGACACTAGGTAGCACATTTCACTACAAAATACCTTGGTGGTCCTCAGACTTCATGATTCCTTTGATACGTCCAAACCTCCAGTTTCTGAGGCAGCAAAACAGCCCCACAACATTATGGAACCTTGTCAGACGGCTGCCTGGGTGAGAATGTTCACAGTCTTGGCAAGTGCATATATCAATATGATTTGCAAGGGATTGTGGGAAATGTAGTCCATTCACACCAGACACAGCTGCTCACAATAATTAGTTGTGTTTGAGTGTAAAGCCAATAAGATATTTATTTATGGGGTTATTTCTCCCAACACAGATATGCTTGGTAGCACATAAAACAGGATACTTGCTTTCAGTGTTAAACTTAGAAAAACAAAATCAGGAAAACAACAGTTGAACTTGTCAGGCAATCAAAGCAAAAGAATAAAGACCTGGTTGGTAACAAACTGGTCTTTTCTGTAGGCTTTAGCTAATATTTTCTTAGCAGTGTTTCAAACAACAAGCAAAACCCACAAAGAAGGGAAAAACTGTTCTTTTCAGGTTAACTTCTTATATCTTCACACATAGATTCAGAAGTGATTCCCTCAGAGCTCACAAGCAATTAGGTAAGGCTCAATTGCTAGCAGTTACCCAGCTGAAACCCCTTAGCTGGCTTGCTTTCTACTGCGTGGCTCAAATCCTACTTCAGGAGCTTTTCTGAGTAGATTAAAGAACAAGTTTGTATTTCTTTGTGATGGTTGCTGTACTTTGTAACAGAAAATTACCAAAGGAGTTTAGACAGAGAGCAATCCATATATTCACAGCCTGTATCTAAGACCGCTCCTTCCCCTTCTTCAACAATCATGGGTTCAATATCAGGGATTGGCACAGAGGAATTTCTCAATGGAGCACTTTCAGGAGAATACTTGTTTCCCTGCTGTCTTTCAAGGTTATAGCTAGGGCATAGATCAGTGTTCATACCTGAGCTTCCATTGCTGTTAGAGTTCCTCTCTAAATAGCCTGGCCAGTACGTAGTCCAGTTCTTATGTCCAGCCTTCCAATCCAGATCCCTGGATACTGGATCTCTCTTCACATACCTTCTGGCACGGGTCTTAGGGTCCCTTCCAAGTGCAGCCGTCTCCCTCACAGGTACCGTCTGGAGATGCCTAGCTCTGCAGCACCACTCCTCTGGTTTTCCCCAGTCCAATGGTGTACGCTGGCCTCTTGAATGTCCCCCAGTATACGCACTGCTCTGGTCTCCCCTAGACCTCCCAAATGCTTTTCTCTTCTTTCTTCCAAAGGGTTTCTTGCCCTCTCTGTCCATCCGCACTGGCTTCTGCTTCTGATGATCCTCCAGATGAAACTGAGGATAATTCTGAGGATGAGGATAATTCTCTGTAGAATAAACTCTACCTTTATTCTGCTTTGATGAGTGCTCCACCCTAGCACAGCGCAGCTGTGCTGAATCAGGCCCTGCCCTTTGAGATGAGTGCTTGGGGATTACCTCATAGCCCTCCTTATTGAACACACCTTTCCCCACTTCAGCTCCTCTAATGGCTGTTGGAAACCTGGTGCATTCTGGGACTGGTAGTCTTTTATGGGAAAATTCTGTTTTCTTATTTCTACCAGAACTGACAGGTTGCTTGTTCAGAGTCACTTCACCTTTTCTATAGCTCCTTCCTGAGCTATGATAAGCTTCCTTATCACAACCTCCACAATATTTAACTGTAGGAAAGGTGTGTTTTTTTATAAGCTTCATTTCTTCACCTGTAGATGTATTGATGATCTGCATTGCCAAAGAGCTCAAGTTTGGTTTCATTCGTCCACAGAACATTCTCCCAGAAGGATTGTAGTTTCTCTAGGTGGGTTTGGGCAAAGATCAGGCATGCCTTTTAATGTCTGTCTTTGAGCAGTGGAATCTTCCTTGGTTATTGCTCATGAAGTCCTTCTTTGTTTAGTGTGCGGCGTATGGTACAGTTTGAAATCACCACTCCTGATTGTCAGCCTTAAGCTCTGGATGCTGTATGTGGTATTTTTCCAACAGTTTGCACTAAACTTCGAAGACTTCTTGGATTAATTTTCCTCTTCCCACCACATCCTGGGAGGGTTTTGACAGATCCATGAACAGAAAACTTCATTTCTTTTTATTTATCCTTTATTGCAGTTTGTCAGAAAAATGTAACACAACTCAGTAGGCAGAATACGCAGAGGATGATTCAGAGCCTGCATGTCCAGACCATCCAGACATCCAGAAACTGTACACGGCATATGTGTACCCAATTCTACAACTGTGGGAGCTATACGTTCCTGCAGTGACAGAATTGGGCACTTAGATGGCCTGGACTGCACTGCATTCAGAGTGGTGAGACGGACAGTATGCTGCCTACCTCCACTGCTCAGTGCTGCTGCTGGTGTGCCGGTGCCTTGGCATTCCATCGCCATGGCACCAGGATGCCCAGCAGGAGGACACAATGCCCGACAGAGGAATTGCTCTCCTTTCCCCACTGTCTGACTCTCAGAAGGGGCAGCCAGGAATGGGATCAGATGGCGGGTGCTTACCTGCAGCTGATCCGTGTCTGTGGGGGATCTGCATGCCATGATCGCTGCCACTCCCAGGACTTATTCCACCTCCAAGGTAGAATAAGTCTGACATCTATCCTGCCTCCACTGGACTTACAGAGAACTGCCCTGAATAGCTTCTGTACACCTGGGTGCCTAGCCCCTCCTCTGCTCCGCCCTTGCTCTGCCCAGGTGCCACCCCCTCCCTCCCCCACCCGGCACTCCCTGCACAAACGCTCTGTACATGCGTAAAGGAGAAGGACTGGAATAAGATCACGGGCCTGTTCGGGGTTCGTGGATCAGAATCGGCCCCATAACATACAACTAGATAACACACTCCAGTACCTATATCCAAAATATGATCTCTACCTTTGTGTCCCCCCCCCCCTTTCCGCTTCAACAATGTTGTGAATTTACCCACTTAATCAAGTCTGGAATTGTAGGTTTAAGTGAACTCAATTACAACTTTGCAATATTATCATAAATACTCCACCTCCCCTCTCTCAAAGGACAGGTAAACCACTCACTCGTTCCTAATTCCCTTCCACCTCTCATACACTTGCTATAGCTCTTGGAAGTGACCCTGTTGAGCTTTCCACCTAGCTGTGTCTTTAGTCAGAATATATTCAGTTAAGCCTTTGCCTGACTTCAGTCATATTTGGCATCATTCAGTTTCTCCAGTGCTGGCTACGACAATGCACATTCGGGCTGGGCTTTCAGCCCCCCTGACCAACCCTTGTAAGGGCAAGCTCAGTAGATAAGACTCTGGGTCTGACCTCCTGCCTTCTGCCCACTTCCCCTATTAAGGCCGCCACCTTCCGCCAGTAGTTGCACACCTCCAGGCACCCCCACCACATATGAAAGAAACTACCTACTTGGCCACAACCTCTCCAGGACTTCCCATCACCCCCTCCCCTATCTTTATCAGGTGCTCAGGGTCCCAATATATACAATACAGCACTTTATAGCCATACTTCACAATGGAAGTGGACACCAAGAGCTGCCTTGTGTGATCAAAGATGGCTGTACACCCCTTGTTCCAGTCTCCATCCCAGATCCCCCCTCCAATTTAGAGCACCACCATGGGTCCCCCTCCCGATTCTGTAGCAGCAGATTATATAAAACTGATACTAACCCCCTGGACCACTCCCATATACTATACACCTTCTCAAATTCCATACTGGGGCTGGTGAAATGTATCTTCTCCTGGCCCTTCTGGCTGGACTGCATATAGTGCCAAATCTGATTATCAAAAACTCTTGTCTGAACCATAACATACTTAAATATCCTGAAAGCTCATCATATTGCCCTCATCATCCAGCAAATGTCCCACTCGACTCGGACCCACCAGTTTCCAGTCCTGGTAAGCCCCACACATATTCCCTGGCCTAAAATCTGGGTTAAATAATATGTGTGTGTTCCAGAAAAGTCTCTGCAAGCCACATTCATCCCTATATCATTCCCAGTCTCCTAAAGTGCTCCTCACGAATGGGAGCACCTCACTCCATAGCCTCAGCTTATTTGCCAGCCATATAAAATTACCTAGAGGCATGGACCCCCCCCCCCAATTCATGCTCTATATACACCCAATGCTTACCTCCTACCCCTTTACCCCATTCAATCAGCCCACTTAGCATTGCACTCATAGTGTGACCGTAACTCTGGTGTGCCTAACCCACCCTTCCTGATATCCTGCGTCAGAAACTCCATCGCCACCTACGGGGATGCTTCCACCAAATAAAATCGAAGATATTTCACTTCCAAAGCTTTAAGACTTCATCTGGGGCCATGATCTTATTCCAAGCACCCCTACCCAGCTTTAGCCAGATGGAAGAAAGAAGAGCAAGCAGCCATCCCAATGCTCCACCACGAAGGTTCCAGACCTTCAACAAAGACCTAATTCTGAGCACAACACTCCCGCTAATCACCTCACCTGCACACGACCCAGAGGAGCTAGTCTCCGAATGGAATAAAACCTTTAGCTCAATCACCATACGTCCACCACCCGACAAACCCCAAGGGAAGCGACCCACCGCAACCTGGTATTCTGCCGAGCTGAAAACCTCACTCACCGCCTTAAGGAAACTGGAGAGGCGCTGGTGCCATTCACACTCAGCTGAAGATCAAAGTGCATATAACTCACACCTGGCAGCACATCGCGCCGCAGTGAGTGAAAGCATGAGACGATTCCACACTGACACTCTAAAAAGATCATTGAACAAACCTCACAACCTGTTTGCCCTCATCAAGCGATTGACAAAGGAACCTGCATCAGAGCACACATCCGAAATCCACCCTCAAATATTCGCCGACTATCTGCAATCCAAGCTCTGTCAGACCAACAACACCCCAAGACCCAGCACCACCCTTGAACCAAGTTATCAATCACCTCTCACCATCTTCTCAACACCACCCAGAAAACGCATTGAGGACACCGTTGCTGCCATCAATACGACCACTGCTCAAACGGACCCGTGCCCTGCATTCTGGATCAAGGATCTACGGACCAACCTCAGTCCTTTTATAACCAGACTCATGGAACAATCATTCTCAACAGGAACATTCCCACCATCCCTCAAACGAACATCCATAAGACCTCTACTAAAAAACAATAAACTCGACCCCCATAAGCCAGAATCATACAGACCGATATCTAGCATACCATTGCTGTCAAAAATAATGGAAAAGGAAGTACAAATGCAAATACAAGATCACATAGAAACCTCCGCACCACTGGACCCATGCCAACATGGCTTTAGAGAAGCCCATGGAGTTAAAACACTTCTTACCACACTCTTCAGCAACATAATAGCAGGCATCGACAACATTCGCCAAAGATTCGTCCTGGTCTTCCTGGACATCGCAGCAGCATTCGACTCCGTGAGCCACGAGCATCTCCTGGTACGCCTCAAGGAGAAGGGAATCACCGACAAAGCACTTGAATGGTGCAAGTCCTACCTTTCTGATAGATGGCAGCAGGTACGATCCAGTGATACATCATCAGATCCGTTCCACCAAAAGCAAGGTGTCCCGCAGGGATCTTCCCTTTCTGCTCTGATGTTTAATATATACATGCAACCTATCTGCAACCTCATCCGGTCCTTCAGTGTCAACTGCCTGATATACGCAGATGACGTGCTGCTCTACACGCCTTTTTCAACAGAGAACCCTGACCTCTCCCCACTAACAAACTGCATTAATGCAGTATCCAATTGGCTGCAAACCCAGAACCTTAGGATACAACACAAGAAAACTGAGGTGCTATTCATTAAAAGGAATCGAGACTTCTCCACACCGCCCTTCCTAAAAGTAGAGGGAGCAGACCTCCAGACCAAACCCACCATCCGATACCTTGGCATCACCTTAGACCAACGCTTGGATATGAAGGTGCACATAGGAAACATGGTGAAGGCTGTTTACCATAAGATCCGATCCCTCAGACACATTCGATCCCTGCTGGAGCCAGACGATTTCAGGACAATCTATCAGGCACTAGTCATACCACACTTCGATTACACAAACTCAGTCTTGCATGGTCTCCCTCAGTCCACCTTGCATCCACTGCAACTGGCAATGAATGCCGCAGCAAGAGTCCTACATGGAGCGTCCAGGAGAGACCATGTCTCACCCATCCTAAAACACCTCCACTGGCTCCCGATACAAGGTAGACTCACTTACAAAATCTTACTGCTGACCTTCAAGGCTATCAACGGACTCTCATCCTCATCACTAACAGAGTTCATCCAGACTACACCCTCCAACAGAGCCAGATGGTCTGTAGCACTCAATACCCTCGTAGTTCCAAGATCAATTACACAATGCACCCAGTCAACAGCGGGCAGGGCTTTCAAATTCTGTGTGCCTAGATGCTGGAATAGCCTCCCCCACGACATCCGAACAAAACCAGACCTACTCCAGTTTAGAAAGGCCTTGAAGCACCACCTCTTCTTCCAGTATTACCCTGTAAACAATGCAGCTATGACACCAACCTCACAAACCACGCAAAACACCCCTGACTAAGACCAAGGAAGTGAATCCTAACATGTTGTAAATGTAAATAGTTACCCCAGTTATCCAAGTTTTTAACACCTGTTCACTGTAAACACAAAGTACCCCGGGAAATGTGTAATCTTTGTTCATTGTAAACCGCGCTGATGCTGAATAGCGCAGTATAGAAGAGACTGTAAATAAATAAATAAATAAATAAATAAAATGATCGGGAGCACCATAAACAAAAATAATAGGTGCTGGAGCACATTCATTTTAATAATAGCAACCCATCCCAACCAAGACATGATCACCCAATCCCATCTCTCCAAGCCTCCCCTATTTGTTACCTACAGCTGATCATGATTTAAGGAGAAACATTCCTCCCAGCCAGCACCCACCTGTATGCCGAAGTATCTAATAGCCCCTTTAGCCCATTTAAACAGAAACAATACCTTCAGCCTTTTCTCCACCCCTCAGGCAGGCAGATTTTTAAAATCTCTGTTTTAGCTATATTCATCTTATATCCAGAGAGCCTGCTATAGGCCTCAATCTCTTGTAACAAATTGGGCAAAGATATTAAAAGATGGGTCAGCATATAAATCACATTGTTCGCAAACAGCCCAATCTTAAACTCCCGCCTCCCCACTGTTATGCCCTTCACATCCGGGTTCTTGCATATCCTCTCTGCCAGGAGCTCTATGCCCAGTGCAAATAGCAGTGGAAACAGGGGGCTACCCTGCCTTGTGCCCCTACCGAGATGGAGCTCTCCAGAGTATCACCCATTTACCCACACCTGAGCTTGAGGTGTAGCATACAGCGCTCTGATCCAGGCCTATAAAATGCTGCCCAATCCCCACTTGTTCCAACACTCGCACCATGAAACCCTACTTCACCCTATAAACACCTTTTCGGCATCGACTGCCACCAATACAACTCTTCTCCCATCCTCCTAGCCTTCCAAATAAGGTTGAGCAACTTCTGCACATTACCCTTCACCTGTCATCCTGATATAAAGTCAGATTGATCCTCTCTTACTACTTGACCGATTACTCTTTGTAAGAAGTTGGCTAGTATCATCGCCAGTATTTTAGCATCAAAGTTCATCAAGGATATAAGGTGTTACGACTCGCAGACTGATGCATCCTTCCCCGGCCTTGAGTATCACCGTTATTCCTGCTATATACATAGATTCAAGAACTTTACCTTCCTGCAGAGCAGCATTAAAAACAATCATCATATGATCCACTAGCTGGTTCTGAAACATCTTGTAATATCAGCCTGTATAGCCATCAAGTCCCGGAGTCAAACCAGTCTTCATATTCCCAATTGCCTGACATACCTCGTCTACCATAATCAACACATCCAACTTCCTTGTGTCTCCTTCCCTATATGAACCCTCCTTGTTTCTCTAGTATTGTTCTGTGTGTCTTGTTTAGATTTATGATCTATGAGCAAGGACTGTCTTCTTTATATGTTTGTACAGTGCTGCACACGCCTTGTAGCACTATATATCTCATGTATATAGTTTACCCCGGTTCTCCAAGTTTGTACTCCTGTTCGATGTAAACCAAACAGCTTGTTGTTATGGTCTTTATGTTATAATGTAAACCGCGCTGATGCCGAATAGTGCGGTATATAAGAACTTGTAATAAATAAATAATAAATAAATAAATAATAAATGATTAATAATAGTAGTAGTAGTAGTAACTTTGCAGCCTTTTTCCTCTGGTAGCACCACCATGGGACATTGCTGCAAATAGGTACCTATCTCCCCCTCCCCTGCTCTCTGCTCACTATGGTATAGCTCCTGATAGTATTTTCAGAAGATATCATGCATTTCCTCCTCTTCAAATCTCAACACCCCTCCCTCGTCCCTCAGCTTCAGAATTTGGCATTACTTGAGTTGGGCTTTCAACTTGGCAGCTAACACTCCACCCACTTTATTACCACATTCAAAGTGGATCGCAGTCATTCTAATTTATATGCCAGGTCTCTATTAAGCAATCTTATCAATTGCAACCTGCAAGACCATATCTGTTCCTCCCTTACCGTCCCCTCTTGTGACATATGGGTCTCCTCGAGTTTCTTCAGTTCCTCCCTAATAGCATCATCCTCCTGCTGACTGATCTTCCTTTCATACGTAGCTTTGGAAATCAGGACTCTCCATATCACTGCTTTCAACCCATCTCAGATAAGAGTCTGGCTCCATTGTACTCATAATATTCATCAATCGCCCTCTTTACCTTCCTCACCATATTCACCTTTTCCAACAGGGAATCATTCAATTGCCAAAATCACAGACCAGGGTCTCTGTTCCCCCATCTCAATGTCAAACCAATGGGTGTGATTTGACCAGAAAATCTTAGCAATATCTGCAGTCCAGCCAGAACATATCTATCCTGCTATAGCTTTGGTGCGAGTGTGAGGAAAAAAAATGTATGCTTTCCTTCTCCCTTCCCTTACCCTCCAGCTATCTACTAAATGCAGAAAGTCCATCAATTATACCATTTTTTCCAATGGCCCTATCCCCCCCCCCCCCATCTATCCCTTTGAATTATCTAGTCTGGGATCCTTAGTCATATTAAAGTCACCTCCCTTTAGTATCAGGACTGCTGAAAACTGCTGCAGACGAGCCTCTACCTCCTCAAAGAAGCTCCCCTGCTGTGTATTAGGGGCATATATATTTACTAACATCACTACAGTCCCATCCAGGACTACCTCCATGAGCAGAGAGCACTCATCCTCTCCCTTTAGCTCACCGTTCACCTCCAATATATGCTCTGGAGGAGAGAGGTTAGCTGGAAGGAGAGCATCATCCTGTTGTGGCAGGAAATGATCCTGTAGCCAGGACCTGTCTTCCAGGGGATTCAATATCCTCTTGCATCAAGAATGTTTCTCCAGGGGCTTCTACCCAGGAGGGAAGGATTAGAATAGCCATTTTAATTATTTTAATTATTAGATCATTAAGCATATGGATAGCTGGGTGGTTGGTGGCTGTGAGGATCACTTACCTACTTGGTGTGAATGTGGTGGACCTCGTGTGTCACCTCAGTACATAGGATTCTAGACATTGCTGGGGAGGGGCTAACTGTCTTAGTACATAGGAAAGTGTGGGAGGGAGGTTCTGGAAGCCAAATTTAAGCTTTGGAAAGTTGAAATCCAGGACTTCCAGGGTAGCCGTCCCAGAAATGTTCCCTGTTCCATGCCCAGGACCCAAGAGGCAGGCAAAACTCCAGAGTCCCAATATGTGGATGAGACAATGGTGCAGGGGAGAGGGTTTTAGATTTGTCAGAAACTGGGCAACATTCTGGGGAATAAGAAGCCTTTTCCAGAAGGGCAGCTCCACTAGGTTGCTGGCACTATCCTTTAAGAAGGAGATAGAGTGGCTTTTAAACTAGATATTGGAGGAAAGTTGACAGTTGCTCAGGAATGCATGGCATAGAATAATATATCTTTAAAGGACACTACCAAAATAAGGAGGTTAGGCATTCACGATAGAGAGTTTCAGTAAAGGTAAAAGTAGTTCAGGTGCCTTCAAGTAAAAAGCAGACAGAGTTGAAAGATTCAAATTACCCCTGTCAATATGAACAAAAAACATACTTTAAAATGCTTGTATGCAAATGCTACTACTACTACTACTACTAATAATAATAATAATCATTTGAGTGCTACAAAGTGTATGCAGTGCTATATAGATAGATGTAAGACACAGTCCCTGTTCATCAGAGTTTATAATCTAATCAAGACAAAACACATATAGGGTCATTCCAGAAGCCAAATAAGCATTTTGACGTGTGCAGGGGATGTTTATGTGCTGAAAACATCTACAAACGTATTCCGCTACACAGCACCCATTCATATTTACCTCACTTGAATGTGGATGCTCGCACGTGTCCCCAAGGGCAGAACAGGGGTGTCGCCAGCCGCGGAGACGTATATACCATATTCTCAAAAGCTCTGTGTACATTTGCGGCTTTTCCTGGAGATGTGCCCGTTATTCCTGCCAGAGACATGGATAAAGGCCAGGACTTAGAAAAGTTTCTGCTGTGTTCTACAATTTGTCCCTGCAAACGAGAGAGAGTGTGTGTGTGTGTGTGTGTGTGTGTGTGTGTGTAGTTTGAGGGTTGCACAGGAGGATCTGGTGTGCTGATCCACAATTCAGGCTGGACATGAATGCCCGGCCAGTACTTAGGCCTTATGGATGACCATAGTGCTACCAGGTTCCACTGTGATAGGGCAGCCATACATCAGCTGTGCCAGACGTTGGGAGACATGACTGATGTTGTGCCAATATTCCACAGATTGTGCCATGAGGCCTACATCCTTACCCAGTCCAGGATCTATGCAAGTTACAAGAGTGATAATATACAGTATCTGGAGGCTTGCTGCCTGGTATGATGGCACAGGGATCCCCCTCCCATGCCCACAAAGGCTTGACCAGGGGAGCATGCCATAAAGCAGACTGTGGGAAGGCAGGCAGAGTTGACCCACACAAAGTAGATATTTATAGACCAAAATAAGTTAAGACAGACAGTGGACATTATATGGGACAGGTGTAGCCACAGGTAGGGAGCTGCTGTGAGAAATACCAGTATCCAGATATATGAGAAACAGATGCCAAAGCCAGAAAGTCATAGTCATTAAAAGAGCATACTTTTGTAGCTCAGCGATATTATGCATCCTTTGAGGAATTGCAAAGTTAGTTTAAGTTGTTGTGAACCTGGTAAAGGTCCACACTTAGCATTTTAGAGTGTTTTTAGAGATGACCAATGCAAGAATAACTGAAGCATTTTTATACTACCAAATAATTTTTGATACAAGGTATGTCATGACAAACATATTAATATTTACTTTATCTTCTAATATATTAGAGTGCACTGAGATTGCTTAGCACTTTTCTGGGCATGAAAAAGGCTAATATATATAGTCTAGTTTGAATCAGCACTTACTTATCAGCAGTATTTATGTCTAGTTTGCATCGGAATTAGCCTCGAATTGCACCCATGCCCAATTTAAACATGTCCGCCTAAGATAACAGGCCTATATGGAATCTACCTTATAGTGAAACTGGGGAATAGACCATGGTAAGATACACATAAATAGTGGACAAGCGAGTGAAAAGCATCAGGATCTAAAAGCGGCTTCAAGGAAGTGGATTTTTAGCCTGGATTTAAATAGGGCTAGAGAAGGAGCCCGATGCACAGACTCAGATAGTTGGTTCCAGGCATATGGAGCAGTAAGATGGAATGAACGAGGCCTGGAGCTGGCAGTGGCAGAGAAGGGCACAGATAAAAGGGATTAAAACTTGCATTATCTGAGGTATAATTTTGAATGTCCCTGTGTCTTTTCTATCTGACGAAGACATTTTCTTTTAGGGTGAAGACAGGCTAATTTTATAAAACACTTACATGATCCTTCACTGTCACCCTCCCACAGAATTTTGGACATTTAGATGATAATTATATCTACTTCCTCATTCAGTGCTATATATCCGAACTCTCCCATTTTATTTTTTAGACTTCTAGCAGTGTTGGGGTCACTTGGCAATAGTCATCATAACGTGATCAAATTTGATTTAACAAATGGAGGGAGGACAGCAAGGAAATCCACTGCACTAGCATTTAACTTTCAAAAGGATATGATAACATGAGGCAAAAGGTTAAGAAACAATTTAAAGGAACAGTTGCAAAGTTGTGAAGGCATATTTTAGAAAGGCCATGTAGGTGCAAGCCTGGACATCCAAGCCAAAACGTCCGAAATTCTGTGGAAGGGCAACAGTGAATGTGGGCACATATAAGTGTTTCCTAAAATTGGCCTGTCTTCATTCTAAAAGAAAACATCTCAGTGAGAAAACACACGGGGACATGCAAAATTATGCCTCAGATACATGCAAGTTCTGAGGCAATTTTAGAAATGTGCACATATCCAATATGGAGAGATGTGGGCCCAGCAATATAAACTTGTCCGTAATGGTAATCCAGAATGGACACATGCATTTCAGGCCACATACATCTCTTGGCCTGCCATTTGGAAGCAGAGACATACAGTGTAGCAGCAGCCAAAAAAAGTCTATTAATTTACCTGTGTGCTTTTTTGGGGTGACGAAAATTACTAAGGGAGTGAGAGGACATGCTCCTCTTCTCTATACAGGCCTTTGTTGCTGCTGAAACAAGCCCTTTGCAGATGCCTATTCATGCACAAGTGTGGATATAGACATGGACATGTCCATTGCCAAGTCCATATGTGCAGAGCCATTCTACAGTTGGGCACACACATGTATCTTTTTTGGGAACACCTCTAGCACACTCCTATGTGATATAGACATGTTTGTGCCAGATATGTGTAAACTCAGGGTATTCTAAAATGGATCTTGGGACTTTGATGTGATTCACACATCTGAACGGGCATTTTCAGATGTGGGAATCATGAATAGTATTTCTAAAATGACTGCCTAAGTGTGTACATCAGGCCTGGATATTTAGTTTAACCCTTTGAAGGCCTACTTTAAATTTTTAATCCACATTCTGCAGCTGGGTTAATTTTTGCATATTTCAGGAAAATTGCACCCATCTTATTCAATATGTTCTAATAGTGATTTTCCTTATGCTATGGTCATGTATTATATACCATTTGATAGGAATATTTAGTCAGAATTTTGGATCCCGAGAGTTTTGGGCTCGGCCTGGAAAGGGTTAAAAATACAGTCTGGGAAGCCCAGACCAGGGGTATTCCATGCTTTAAAAAGGTGAATCGAAAGCCATGCCAGCATGGTTTAAGTGAAGTAAGAGAGGCTCTTATAGCCAAAAAGACATCTTTCAAAAAATGGAAAAAGGATCTGAGTGATGAAAATAGGAAACAGCCTTGATATGACAGGCAAAGAGAGAATTTGAAAAGAAGCTTGCTATCAAAACAAATCTCATAATAAAACTTTTTCAGCTACATTTAAAACAAAAAGCCTGTAAAGGAGTCAGTTGGACCATTAGATGATAGAGCAGAAAAAGGGGTACTTAGAGAGGATAAGGCCATAGCAGAGAGGCTAAATCAAGTCTTTGCTTTGGTCTTTATTAAAGAAGATATAAGGGATATACCCAGGAATCAATGGAATTGAAACAAATCTCGGTGAACCTGGAAGATGTTATAGGGCAATTTGACAAACTGATGAGTAGCAAATCACCTGGATTGGATGGTGTGCCTTCCAGGATGCCAAAAGAACTCAAAAATTAAATTGCAGACCTACTATTAGCAATTTATAAACTATCTCTAAAATTGTCTATAGTACCTGGACAATTTTATTTATTTACATTCTCTTATATACTGCACTATTCTGCATCAGTGTGGTTTATATTGAACAAACTGAAATTTCATTGAACAGGGCATTATAACTTGGAGATAACTATTTGTTTTACAGGGAATATGGGCTATAGAGGGTTAAGTGACTTGCCCAAGACCACAAGGAGCACCTGTGGGACTAGAAACCCCAGTCCTTCTGGCCCAAGGTTGCTGTCCTCTAGTGGGATTTGAACCCCTGACCTTCTGGCCTGAAGTACCTTGTCCCAACCACTAGGCCACTCCTCCACTCCACAATGATACCATAGTGATCCAGGAAACTACAGACTAGTGAGCCTGACATCAGTGCTGGGCAAAATGGTAGAAACCATTAAAAAGAACAAAATTACCGAACATATAGATAGTCATTGTTTAGTGGGACAAAGCCAATATGGATTTAGTCAAGGGAAGTCTTGCCTCGCCAATCTGCTACATTTATTGAAGGTGTAAATAAACATGTAGATCAAGGTGAGCCAGTTGATGTGGAGGCACATTCCAACCTGGCTGTCCATTCCCTTGTGCGGCTGACCAGAAGTGGGATGCCCATAGGTAAACCTGATTCTGATCCCATGGGGGCTAGACGTACCTACGGGATCAAAATTGGGTCTATGGTCTGAATGTTCAGGCCGGGCCCTGATTCTGATCAGTCTGCACGCCCAGCCACATGCCCGGCTACCTCAGTCAGGCTCATGAATGGAGCCGCAGTGCCATGGCACCACAGTTCCATTCAGGAGCCAAGAATATCAGCTGCTGCCGATTTCATTCTTTCCCCGCAGCCGGACCCTCGATCCGGCCTCCCATGGCTAGGGTCCAGTTGCAGGGAACATACTGCACCCCCTACCTTTTTTTCTGTGCCCGGCAGCAGGATCCCCCAATGTCCAGGGGGATTTATTCCACCTCTGCGGTGGAATAAATCCTCCGTCTATGTTCACGGCCTCGGACGTACAGTGCCAACTTCAGAATTGGCCCTGTATGTCTGGGGTCATGGCCCTCCCATGCCCTGCCCTTGTTCCACCTCAGAAACTCCCCATCCTGCCCCTGTCTAGAACTCCCCATACAAACGCACTGTTCGTATGGGGAGGCATTAGCCGGGGACAGCAGGGGAGCGAATAGCAGAGACGGACGTCTACCCTAATGTCCATTCCTGCTATTCACGGTACTGAATGACCCCCATAGTGTATCTGGAATTAAAAGTTTTGACAAAGTCCTTCATGAAAGACTTGAGGAAATTAAAAAAGTCATGGGATAGGAGGCAGTGTCACAAAATATACTATTCCATTCACCATCAGAACCCTTAATTATTTACGCCCTTTCTAAATTGTTAGATAGCTTGTCAGAGGACTGCCATTCTCCAAGGGATGTTAAGAAGATTTTTTAAAATAGTGAGGTATAACCAAGTGTAAATAATTAAGGGTTCTGACAGTGAATGAAAAAAGGACGGCTGAGGGGAGATATGATAGAAGTCTATAAATTAATGAAAGGAGTGGAACGGGTAAACGTAGATTGATTGTTTATGTTATCAGAATATAGAAAGACTAGGGGACATGCAATGAAGCTACAGGGTAAACTATTTAAGACTAATTAAAAAAAATCTTTTTTCACTCAACACTTAATCAAACTCTGGAATTTGTTACCGGAGGATGTAGTAAAGACTGTTAGTGTAGCTGGGTTTAAAAAAGGTTTGGACAAGTTCCTGGAGGAAAGGTCCATAAACCATTATTAAGAAGGGACCCAGGATATCAATGCTTGACCCAGTACAAGCATTGTGGAACCTGTGTCTTTTGGGGAAACTGCTAGGTACGTATGACCTAGATTGGCCACTGTTGGAAACAGGATACTGGGCTTGATGGACCTTGGTCTGACCCAGTATGGCATATCTTATGTTCTTAGTATTTTTGTGGGACTGGGAGTTGTTTTGGTTTGATGTGTGTATTAATAGTGAGCTCCTAGCGTGGGGTTATGGGAGACAGTGTGCCATTATGGATTGGGAACTGGGAGAGTTTTACGTGTTCTCATTTTTATGGTGCTGCAGCAAACTGGAATGTGCTCATTTGAAGGGGTACCAGCCCTGCGATCTCACCCCAAGTGGATGCCACTGCAAAAGCTGGAGGCAGAATACAGTGGCAAACTTCAGGCTGTGTGCATGCTGGTGGAAGACAGCACTGTGGGCAAGAGCACCCTAGTGGGCAAGAGTGACTACCAATGGGGACCCGACCGAGTATGCACCCACTGCCTTCAGAAATTCTCAGCTATGGTTTCTGTTGATGGCAAACTGGCGAGATTACACCTTTCACTAGTTGCGGCCCCTATGCTACACCATTGTGGACATCATCTTGCTGTGTTTCATGGTGTGAACCCTCCTTCATTTTAGAATGCAAGTGAGAAATGGGTCCCTGTAATATGAAGACACTGTCCTGGGGCACCATATCCTGGTTGGGACCAGGTTGTACCTTCGCAAGGACATCAACTTCCTAATAGAGCTGAACAGGTGCAAGGAGAAGCTGATCACTGAGGAACCATCAGACTGTGCAAAGAAGAAACAAAAGCCATGGTGTACGTCAGATGTTCAGCTTTGATTAAAAAAAATGCCAAGAAAGTCTTTAATGAACCATTATGGCTGGCATTCGGTATGCCGATGCACAACAGCATCCAGAGAAGTCAATGAACTGATAAAATGAGAAATCTCTCAAAGTCCTGGTGGAAGAAATTCTGCTACTCTGCATAGTGCAACCATGAGATTTCACTGACTGGAAAAATCAATTCGGAGTTATATTCATTTAATCCTTTTTTGATTTTCACAGGTGTGTCAATGCAAAGAAGCGCTCGTGGATATAGATGTGCTATTGAAAGTCTTGAATTCCTTTGTTTCCTCAATAAGTGCCTGAATGTGATGTAACAAACCCTTGTGAACTAATATAATAATGCAACCTGTGTATTATAGGTCGCAATTTATGCAATGGGACCTTCAACACATATCGTGCAGCAGCACATCTTACTATATTGGGCTGTTGTGGGGCAGTACATGGTTTATGTGAAGCACTGGAGGAGGTTTATTTTAAGTATTTTCTGAGGGGTTGGCAGAGCTTTAAATAGAAATGTTAGTGTTTGCAGCAGGCAAGCACACTTGCATATTTCTTCACTCTTGCTCCACTCCAGCCCATTCTCAACCTGGATAATAAGGCAACGGCACTCTGCGGCTGACCCAAATATGCATTTCAGGCATTTTTCTGCCCCTGAAGGGCTTTTCAGCCTGGCTGACTGCCCTTCTCGCATAACTAATTATAGCCCTCTTTGACTATGCACTTTTCACAAGGAGAGATGGACAAGCTTTATGAATTGCCACTGAGGTGTGGAATTTCTAATATTCCCTTAAGAACAAGCTCATAATTTGTTTGACTGAAATATGATAGCTGCGGGAAATATTCCACATTTATATGGCTGCAGTGCTGCCATATAAATGTGGCCCAATTTCCAAAGGGGGAAAAACAAGATTCTGAGATCGCCATGTCTGGGTGTTCTTCCCAGCACCAACCCTCATCCCCAATTTCACCCTCAGACTCATGTATTTGGTGTCCATTCTGCACTAGATTTTCCGGCTAAGGTCAGGGTGTCCAAGAGGATCCTGACAGAGTTATTGTGTTTGTGAGATAGATGGGCTCTGAATTTCATTGCCTAATGTTGTAAAAGTGTGGCTGGGTTTAAAAAAGATTTGGACAAGTTCCTGGAGGAAAAGTGCATAAACTATTATTAAAGTGACCCGGACACTGTTGGAAACAGGATACTGGGTTTGATGGATCTTTGGTCTGAACCAGTACAGCAAATCTTATGTTACATAGTAACATAGTAACATGACGGCAGATAAAGACCAGTATGGTCCATCTAGTCTGCCCAGCAAGATGGCAAGAGTAGGTGCACCTGCCGCTCCATGCAGGTCACACCTCCCCATGCCTTTATTTAAGGGTGTACCCACTGCTGCATGTATGGCACCCCTATTTTTTGAGATATAAGAGATAGTTAAGTTTATTTTGATTTTATCCTGTTGCTATACAGGGATCCACTGTGTCTGTCCCATGCCATTTTGAATTCTGTCACTGTATTTGCCCCCACCACTTCCATCGGGAGGGCATTCCAAGCATCCACCACCCTTTCAGCGAAAAAGTATTTTCTGACATTGCCTTTCAATTTACCCCCTTGCAGCTTCATGTTATGCCCTCTAGTTTTACAGCTTCCCCGTCTTTGGAAGAGGTTTGTTTGTTCATTAATATTCTTTAAGTATTTAAAGGTCTGAATCGTATCTCCCCTGTCCTTCCTCTCCTCCAGAGTGTACATATTTAGGTCTTCAAATCTCTTCTCATAAGTCTTCTGATGCAAGTTCCAAATCATTTTGGTGGCCTTCCTTTGCACCATTTCCAGTCTTTTTTTATGTTTAACAATTTTATTAATTTCTCAACATCCAAGTAGAACAAGAATGATAGAAACAAAATGACACATCAAATAAGTAACATAACAAAGGAATTTAAACACAGGAAAAAGTTGTCATCAATTTTAGACCACAATATTAGGAAATCACCAGGGGCTCCAGGAAAAAATATAAACATAAAGGAAATAAAACAAACATAAGCAGGGATGGGACTTGTGTCAGCCATGTTGAGTACAGTGTTCCCGACTATTCCTTCCCTAGCTACCAGAAAATCCAATAACTGACTAGGCTCAAAAAATAGAAAACCTTTTTCTTGATAGGTAATTATACAACAAGAGGGAAACTGTAAAACAAAACACCCCCCCTAGGGAAAGGACCCTAGGTCTAAGACCCAGGAATTCCTTCCTCCTCAACTGGGTGGCACGTGAAAGATCAGGAAACATATAAACTTTAGAGCCCAAGAAAGGTACATTGAAATTTCTAAAAAAAGCCAGAAGAACCAAAGACTTATCTGGCTCCAGAGCCAGGGTTACTAGCAAAGTCGTCCTACCAGTTACCACATCCAGAGAATCTTCCAGAAACGCAGTAAGGTCCCCAGTTCCCTGAAGCAGAATCTCGGAGGCGCAACCACGAGAGCTAGGGCCCAAAGACAAATACTGTGCTCTCACAATGGGAGGCAAATTATCTCCAGGGAGCTTAAGCACCTCCTGGAAATATTTGCGAGCCATCGCTATAGCAGACATAAGAGGAGATTTAGGAAAATTCAATAATCTCAAATTATTTCTGCAAACTTGATTCTCCAAGTATTCCGCTTTCCTGGATAGCAAAGTTTTGTCTTTAACTTGGGCTACACACAATCCTCGAAGTTGCTCCAGCTCCACCTCTACTCTGGTCAAACTTCCAGCCTGTTCCTCCTGGATTCTTTTGGCCTCAGAAACAGAGTTCCTTAAGGAAAATAGGTCAGCACTTACAGTACCCACAACAGTCTGTAGGGCAGCGTTCATCATCGCCACCGCATCCCACAGTGCATCTAAACTTACTACAGCAGGTTTAACCAAGCCTCCCAGGCCTGGAATCGATCCAAGTCCCACAACTGCATCTGCTTCATCCCCTACACGGGGAACCGATCTTTCATGACCTCCAATGGCCATCGCAGCCAGAGCAGAAGGGGAAAATGCATCTATAGCCGCTTTGAAGCCCTCTTCACTCCTTTCAAACAGTGAGCTCGACAGCAGACTGGGAGGTAGCACTCCATCGGCCGGCAATCTAATTCCAGGTTGAGGTGGGGGGCTCGCTGTTGAGGGGACAGCCAGATCCCGGAAGCACTCAGAGCCGACGAAACCTCAGCCCGAGACTCTGCCTGAAACTCTGATGAAGATTCCGCTCCAACTGCAGTTGAGGCAAACCCACACGCCGCCAAAGTCAGCTATCTGGCGATGTTGCCTGGTGCCGAGCCCGAGGATAGGCTGGCCTGCTTGCGTTTTTACCGTCCATTCACCTCCAAGGAACCGCTAAAACTGCCGGATAGAAGAGGTAGGTGTGGAGCGTGTCAATTGCAGAAACACCCTGCCACCATCTTGCCCCTAGCTCTCCAGTCTTTTTATATCCTTTGTGAGATATGGTCTTCAAAACTGAACACAGTATTCCAAGTGAGGCCTCACCAGTGACTTGTACAGTGGCATTAGTACCTCTTCCTTTCTGCTGGTAATTCCTCTTTGTATACAACCCAGCATCCTTCTGGCTTTTGCCACCAGCTTGTCGCACTGTTTCGCCACCTTGACATCCTCATAAATAATCACCCCAAGGTCTTTCTCCTGGTCCATGCACACCAACCTCTTGCCCCCTATTATATACATTTTCCTTGGATTTCTGCTTCCTAAGTGTATGACACTGCACTTCTTCACATTAAATCTTAACTGCCAAGCATTAGACCATTCTTCCAGCTTTTGTAGATCTCTCCTCATGTTCTCCACTCCCTCAGTAGAGTCCACTCTGTTGCAAATTTTCGTGTCATCTGCAAAAAGACAGAATTTTCCATTCAGTCCTTCAGCAGTATCATTCACAAATACATTGAACAGTACCGGTCCCAGGACTGAAGTCTGGTGCACATCGCTAATCATCTTCCTTTTATCTGAGTGAATTCCATTTACCATCACCTTCTGTCATCTGTCAGTGAACCAAATTCTGATCCAGTTCACTACCTTGGGACCCATCTCCAAGTTATTGAGTTTATTGATAAGCCTCCTATGAGGAACAGTAAAAAAGGCTTTGCTGTAATCCAGGTAGATGACATCCATCGCATGCCCCTGATCTAGTTCTCTGGTCACCCAATCAAAGAACTCAATCAGATTTGTTTGGCAAGATCATCCTTTGGTAAAACCATGTTGCCTCGGATCATGCAACCTGTTGATTTTGAGAGAGTCCACTATTCGCATCCATTATGTTTCCTATCACCGAGGTAAGGCTTACCGGCCTGTAGTTTGTCACTTCTTTCCTGTCACCACTTTTGTGAAGAGGTACCACATTAGCCCTTCTCTAGTCCTGAGGAACTTCTCCTGTCTCCAAGGATCTGTTAAAAACATCCTTTAATGGCCCTGCAAAAACTTCTTTGAGCTCTTTCAGTATCCTGGGATGTATCCCATTCGGGCCCATTTCCTGTCCACTTTCAGTTTCATCTTCTGTGAATGGTGTGGTATCTTCTTCATTCCCATTTTTATATTTGGGAGTCAGAGGCGGTCCTTGTTTATGATTTTCTTTAGTAAAAACAGAGCAGAAGTATTTTTTTAGCATTTTTACTTTTTTAATGTCACTTTCCACGAGTCCATTCCAGGCACTTTTGAGTCCTGCAATTCCACTTCTGATTTTCCTCCTCTCCTGAATATAACTGAAGAAAGTTTTGTCGCCACACTTCACATCTTTAGCCATCTTTTCTTCTGCCTTTGATTTTGCTACCCTTATTTCTCTTTTTGTGTCTTTTAGTTTGATCCTGTATTCCTTTCTGTGTTCCTTTGTTTGCGAGCTTCTGAATTTTGTGAAAGCTGTGTTTTTTGCGTTTATTTGAGCAGCCACTTCTTTGGAGAACCCAATAGGTTTCCTTTTCCTCTTGTTTTTGTTTACTTTCCTTACATATTTATCTGTTGCCCCTTTTATTACTACCTTTAGTTTAGCCCATTGCAATTCCACTTCCCTTATCCTCCTCCCACACTGCCAACTCCACATTCAGGTACTTGGCCATTTTACTGACATCAGTGTTTTTGAATTCTAGGACTTTGAGCTTGCTATGATTGGACTGCACCTTGGCTTTTATCTCAGACCACACCGTGTGTTGATCGCTGCTGCTCACAGGGACACCCACCTGGACATTCAACACACTGTCTCCGTTGGTGAGCACTAAATCCAGCACGGAGCTCTCCCTGGTTGTTTCCATCACCATTTGTCTAAGTAACGCATCTTGGAAGGCATCCACAATTTCCAGATTTGCAGAAGGAATACTCCAATCCACATCGGGTAGATTAAAGTCACCCAATATGATCACTTCCTCCTTTATGGCTATCTCTGCAATATCTATAATCAATTAGCTATCTATTTGTTCGGTTTGAGTCAGAGGCCTGTAGACCACACCAGTATGGATGACAGTGCCATCTCCTCTTTCCAACACAATCCATAGTGCTTCTTTTTTTCCCCCACATCCCCTGCATTTCAGCAGCTTTAATATTGCTTTTGACATACCACTCCTTCTTTTCCACCTTCTCTCTCTTTGGAATAGATTATAGCCAGCTATGGCTATATCCCATTCATGCGACTCGTTAAACCATTTTTCTGTAATGGTCACAATGTCCAAGTCCATTTCCGCCATTAGGACTTCCAGATCAGGAACTTTGTTGGCTAGGCTTCGAGCATTTGTGCTCATTGCTTTCCAGCATTTGTTAGCTGGCTTGGCTGTATTTTGCACTGATTTTGTTCTACATACCTCTTCCCACTTGTCAATGATGTTTGGTTTAAAAGTGTGGCTGTTTCCAATGTTATTCTGCTTTTGCTGGGAATGACATCCTAAACTTGTCCTTTCCCATCTGTCACCTCCTTTCTCTAGTTTAAATGCCTGTCCACATACTGCCTGAAGTTTTCACTCAGGATCCTTTTCCTTGAGACAGAGAGATATAGTCCATCACCACAGTATAGTCTCTTGTTGATCCATCTGTTTCCCCAGTTGCCTATAAATCTGAATCCTTCTTGTTTGCACCAGGTTTGGAGCCATGTATTAAAGTTGTTTATGCAATACAGCCTTTCTGCCCCCTTACCAAGAACAGGTAGAACTTCTGAGAATGCTACAGTGTTAACAATGGGCTTGAGTTTCTCTCCCAGAGTCTGGAAGTCCCTTTGAACTGCAGAGGCACTGTTTCTAGTCAGGTCATTTGTACCCAAGTGGATGACAACATCAATTTTGGAGTGCTCACTTTCTGCACTAACTACACCAACAATTTGGTTTGTATTCCTGCTGGCTGAAGAGCCTGGGAGGCATTTGACCATCTTCTCTCCTTTAAACTGTGTTCCCAAGTTGTTGCCTCTGATGATGGAATCTCCAAGTAGCAGTAGTTTTCTGTTTTGTGATTTTTTTCTTCATATTTGCTGCATTATCAGTAGATTGGGCATTGACTGTCTCATTTAAGGGTCCTTCAGTTTCCACGGATTGGGCATCCTCATTATCCAAGGCAGAGAAGGCATTATGCAGAGATATCTCTTGATGTATAGGGTGTCTCTGCATTTCAGGTCGCAGCCTACCAGAGTCCACTGTGATCCATTTGTTCCTGGACTGTTGTATTCTTTGCGGGAGCAGTGGTGGATTTAGTTCTGTTTGTACCCTAGAAGAGGTGTGCTTCATTGCAGCCAGTTCTTCCATTAGTAGAGTCAATTCTTTATGCATAGCAGCTAACTTGAAGCATACAGGGCAAGCTCTTAGGTTCCGAATGATTCTTCCTTATGTACCTCTGTTTGTGTATCACTGTCAGGTGTGTGCACTGCAGTGCTTTCTAGACACACAGAGCCTGATATTCAGTGGTGACAGCTATGCACGTCTACAGCTCATAGCCATCGCCGATGAAGCTAACCCCAGATATTCAGTGCTGGGGCCCGGAATTCCCACAGCATGCCCTGATACTCCACAGTCAGCATCACGGCGGCCTGTAAACCGTGCAAATGCCTTCGAATATCCAGCCCACAGTCCTTGCTTCTTGAAGTTTACAAAGGCAGGCAAGCAGACAAGAAACGCAAACAAAACATGTTTGTTAGGGCTCTTTGAAGCCAGTTACAAGGAGTAGGGCATCTCTAGAGGGTTCAACTGGAGACAAGGACTGCCTCGTCCAACCGAGTGAATAAGCAGAAAAATCTTTGACCTAGAAACAAAATTTCTATTAGAGCAGAATAGGCTGTGGATAGGAGAGATCCTTAATAGCTTATAGTTTATTAAGTTTTGATATACTGCCCTTTGTGGGGAACATACAGAGTAGTTTACAGACAAAAATTATTTAGGGAAAGGAGCAAAGAAAAGGAGCGCCAAAACTTCATAGGACAGGAAAAATAGGGAGCAGAGCAGAATGGGAGAGGTAGAAATTGCAGATGCTTTGTTAGTCCTCAGGGTCTGGCCCCACTCAGAAGGCCTGCTCGAACAGGTGCATCTTCAGTAGGGATTTAAATTTTTTGAAGCAGGCTTCCGGACGAATATTGGAAGGGAGACAGTTCCATAGTATGGGACAGAAAAGCTAAAAGCAGAGCACCATGTTGTTTTGTATCTAGCTAGTGACAAGGGAAGGATTGCAAATGCAATGCAATGTGTGCCTTTGAGTCAGTCCTGACTCCTGGTGACCCAGAAGCTTCTGGGTTTTCTTGGCAGTGTGACTGCAGGGATTACTAGCTTGTTTTCATGGAGAGAACATAAGCAGCGTAGGGGAACATGTCACAACAGGGACTGAGGAGCACAGTCATTGAGGGCTTTATGAGCCAATGTGAGCATCTTGTGGTGGATACGCTGGAGCATTGCAAAGCTGCCAAGTTATCCAGTTCCAGGAGTGAGATTTGTTGCCCTTTCTGGTTTAAAAATTTGCATTGCAGTGCAGTATGGGTTTTTTTTTTAAATTTTTTATTTATGAAATTTTACAATATAAGCAAGAAAGAAACAAAGTTCTTTCCTGCGGAAACAGGCTGACAAACAGAAAAACAGAACATACAACAAAATAGGAAATTATACACGGCTCCACTACAACCCCCGTGACCAATATATTAAGAAATAATACATACAATGCCAACCTCACTAACCCACTATAAAGGGGGGACTCTAATAGAGTAATGAACCATACGAAATACGAAAGAAACAAGGCAGCAGTCAAAATTCAGAACAATTATATCGTGAGTTAAGGAGGATCACTTATGGAGTCTGGCCGCTTAGCACTAATGAAGGCTACCAGCTGAGAGGGTTCATAAAAAATATAAGAAACCGTCTGGTACTTCACCAGACATTTACACGGATGTTTGAGAAAGAAAAGCCCTCCCAGCTGTAGGACTCCAGAACGAAGCAGGAGAAACTCCCTGCGTCTTTTTTGAGTATCACGAGCCAAATCAGGGTACATACGGACAGCCAAACCCCTAAAGGGAAGCTTCCGTTTCCTAAAAAATAACCTCAACATCAACTCTTTATCAGACAATAGGGCAAATGTAATCAGTAAAGTGGAAGATTCCTGAGAATTAAGCCCAGAATTCTCTATCAGATCCGTAACATTCAATTCTTCCCCTTGACCCAATCCTACCCCTAGGGCCCCACCAGATATTCTCTTCCCCTTAGGGAGATAATAGATCTTAACCAAAGGGGGGCATTAATTCAGGAGAAACCCCTAATATTTCACTCAAATATTCCTGAAACATATCTCTTGCTGAAACAGACGAAACCCTAGGAAAATTTACAATACGCAAATTATGTGCCCGAGAAAGATTATCCAAATGCTCCATTTTATATTGTCCTGACAGGAAATTCTTCTTGAAAACATCTACTTGATCCTCCACATTAACAACTCTATTTTGTAAACCCCCCACAGTCACAGTCACTTCTGAAAGTCTCCTTTCTAGATCCGTAACAGAGGTCGTCACAGATTTCACCTGAGAAACCAAGGTAGAAAATTGAGGAAGTAAAGCTTCACCCAAAGAGGCTATAGCATTCCATATTGCCTCTAAAGTAAAGTCTGTAGGACGCTGTAATGTAAAAGTCAACCCTGAATCAACAGGCAAACCTTCAGCCTCCATAGGCATCAGCAAGTCGACTCGTCCCGCAGAAACAGCTGTTCCCTCTGCCAAGACATCTCCAACTCGCACCGAGGCTTGTGAGGAGACAATCTCGCCACCAGCTAGTTGATCACGCTCCACCAGCCCTCCTTCTCCTGGCCCTTGTGAAGGAACACCGTCTCCTGACTTTGCAGAAGAAAGCACTTCCAGGAAGCCCTCCGGCAACAGGGAGCTGCGTGGGACCTTCGGCGCTGGACTCAACACAGGGGAGAAAGATATCGCCGAAGCAGACGCTGAACCACCCGGTTCCGGCGAAACCGCAGCTCGGCACTCTCCACCGACTCCTGAATTCGGAGCGGAACGCAGTAAGTAAACGTCAATAGGACCAGTCACTGTGGAAACAGGCGTCGATGCACCAAGGGGCAGTGAGGGCAACAGCCCCGTTTTGCCTTTTCGTTTCCTGCCCATAGAAAAGACGTCCTCACGCCGCTAAGGCTGCTGCCGCCATCTTGAAAAGAGAGACCCCTTTCCCAGTATGGGATTTTTAGCCCCTGATTTGCGCATTGGAATCAGTGCTGCAGATCCCATAAAGCATCAGGATGAGACTGTCAGAAATCCAGGAATGGCCTAAAATATCACTTCTTTTGAATGAAGCTCTGATTGTGTTTGAATGTGAGGCTTTCTGCATATTTATTTAACTATTTAAACTTATTTCTATACTGGCTTTCTACTATTCAAAGTGATTTACATAAAACCAGTAATATAGTAGGGCATGTGTATGCTCACCATTGTACAATGGAACTAAACATGAGTATCAGCTTAAAGTATAACTTACTTTAATTACAAATTACAAAGAATACATTCAACTGGGTTATTTACAAATATCTTTAACATATTAACGTGATTAAGTAATAGGTGGTTCTGGTTCAAAGTCTGGTCGAGATTCGGGAGGTATGTCAGAGTTGGAATGTTCTTGGAATAGATATGTCTTCAGATTTTTCTGAAATTCCATTAGGCCTGGGCATCCTCTTAGTACTGGGGGTAGTGAATTCCAAATAGTGGGGGCAAAGAGTAGGGTTGCCAACTGGCCGGTTTTCAGCCGGCCTGGCCGGTTTTTCCATGGCCAGGCCGGCTGCCGGCGCAGAGGCAAAACCGGCCCTTGAAAAGCCGGGTTTTTTGCTCTGGCCGTAAGATCGGGAGCGGCCAGAGCAAAAAAAACGGCTTTTCTCCCAACCCGGAGGGCTTCAGAGGGAGCCGGGGAAGCCCGCGCGAGGCCCCGGCTCCCTCTCTACAGCCGCCAGCGTGAAGAGCCTTTACCTTCACGCTGGCGGCTGTTCCTGTGAAGCCGCGATTGGTGGGAAAGGTTAAAGGCAATGGGGTGGGGTGGGGTGGGGGTGGGGGGGGGGTGGCCAAGGACTGCCTGGGCTGTGATGGGGGGAGGGGGCCTGGACTGGAAAAGGGCTAGGAGGGGGAATTTGACTGGAAATGGGTTGTGATGGGGGGGGGGGGGGACTTGGACTGGAAAGAAATGGGCTGTGATGGGAGGGGACCGGGACTGTAAAAGGGCTATGTGGGGGGGGGACATGGACTGGAAATGGGTTTTGATGGGGAGGGGGACCAGGACTGGAAAACGCCTGGGGGGGGACATGGACTGGAAATGGGTTGTGATGGGGAGGGGGACCTGGGCTGGAAAAGGGCTATGGGGGGGCGGGGGGAACTTGGACTGGAAAAGGGCTATGGAGGGGGGGAACTTGGACTGGAAATGAGCTATGGTGGAGGGAGGGGGAACTTGGACTGGAAATAGGCTGTGATTAGGGGGGACATGGACTGGAAATGGGTTGTGAAGGGGGGGGGACCTGGACTGGAAAAGGGCTATGGGGGGCATTGGACTGGAAAGAAATGGGCTGTGATGGGGAGGGGGACCTGGACTGTAAAAGGGCTATGTGGGGGGGGGGACATGGACTGTAAATGGGTTTTGATGGGGAGGGGGACCTGGACTGGAAAAGGGCTATGGGGGGGGGACATGGCCCGGAAATGGGTTTTGCTGGGGCGGGGGACCTGGACTGGAAAAGGGCTATGGGGGGGGGACATGGACTGGAAATGGGTTGTGATGGGGAGGGGGACCTGGACTGGAAAAAGGCTATGGGGGGGGGGGAACTTGGACTGGAAATGGGCTATGGTGGAGGGAGGGGGAACTTGGACTGGAAATAGGCTGTGATTAGGGGGGGCTAGGACTGCAAATGGACTGTGATGGTAAGGGGGGGTGTAGGACTGCAAATGGGCTGTGATGGTGCGGGGGGACTCGGACTGCAAATGGGATGTGATGGGGGGGCTAGGACTGGAAATGGTCTGTGATGTGAGGGCTAGCACTGGAAATGGGCTGATGAAGAGCTGGAATAGGACTGGAAATGGGCTGATGTGGGGCATGGGAGAATGGGATTAGAAGGGAGTGGATGCTGGGTGGGTCTAGAACTATAAGGGAACTGATTTTGGGGGAGGACTAGAATAGATGGGGAATGAGAATGGAGAGGGGAAAAATCTTTTGTGTGGAAGAAAAGTCTATGATGGGCTGGGTATTGGGAGAGTGAGGGGCTTGAGAATGGAAGGGTGAAATTTAAATGGATGATAAAGGAATAAGGAAAGAATTGGGGGAAAGAGCAAAAGGGAAACAATCAGTATGTTAAAGCAGAAATAGAGAGAGAATGGAAAACATCTAAAAGAGAAGAAAGGACAAATGGATAGCTCGCAGAAGACACAAAGAAACCAGAAGAAAGTGACTGGAGCAATTGCAACTGAAAATAAAATGCCCAAACAGAAGGTAGAAAAATACTTTTTATTTTGAATTTATTAGCTGGAATATGTTTGGTCTGGGAAGTGTGTATTGATAACATCTTTGCGTTTTTGTTTAGTGCAAGAGGAAATTACTTTATAGTTTTATTTCTCCAGTGTTGTACATTTCATGTTTGGATTTTGGGGTTCCCAGTTTAATTATTATATGACCAAGGAAGTTAGCCTACACGTATCCTCGGTAATTTTTGGGGGTGGGGCTGGGGGCGGGGCAGGGGTGGGACTAGGGGCGGAGAATGGGTGGAGCATGGCAAGACACAGGTGTCGGGTTTTTCTCGGTGAAAAAGTTGGTAACCCTAGGAAAGAGTGAGATTACAGGAAGACTGTTTGCTCATGGCTTTTTGGGTAGGGATGGCTAGGAGGTTTAGTGATCCCTGTCTCTGAAACCTGTCATTTTTCGGCTTTGAAATGAGGAGCTGAAGGCAGGATACTGAATTGCAGTGTTTGATCTTGAATATTGTGACTAGTGCTTTGTATCTTATTCTTGATTGGATAGGAAGCCAGTGAATGGGAGTAATGTGTGACTGTCTGGGGGCTCTGTAGATTATTCTCACAACAGTGTTCTGGGCCATTTGGAGGGAGTGTAGGGTTTGTTTCGGTAGGCCATGGTATATAATGTTACAGTAAACCAAGATGGGTGTGATTAAAGACTGGCATACTATCCAGAAAAGATCTGGGCTTAGCAAGGGGTGAAGATTCTTTAGTATTTTTAACTTGTAGTAGACAGAGTTTGTTGTTCTCTTTATTTGTGACTAAAAGTTTCACTTCTGGTCTAATATTATGCCCAAGTATTTAACTTTCATTTTCACTTTAATGGTGCAGTCTTTGAGACTCAGCAATTGGGGTGTTAAGAAGGAAGGGTCTGTGAATATGTGGAGGGTTTCCTTTTTTCTTGATTGATAAATAGGTTATGTTATTGAAGCCACTGTTTTATGTCTGTGAAGCAGTTGTATATCTTGGAGAGGTCTGGTTTTGTGGTGTTAAAAGGGGCATAGAACATGATGTCATTCACATATATCTCGTAGTGGCTTTTGTGTCCCTTGAATATCATGCATAGGGATTGGAGGACTATGTTGAAAAGGAGGGCCAAGAGGCTTGAGCCTTGAGGTACTCCTTAAAGCTGGCTGAATGGGCGTGAGAATTTGTTTCCAACTCTTGCTTGTTGATTTTGGTAATTTAGGTAGGAATGGGATCAATTTGTTGCAATATCCCAAAGTCCAATGTCATATAGCCCCTGTAGAATTTGGTGATGGGGAGGGAGTCAAAAGCTGATGTTATGTCAAGGAAGATGAGGAGGAATCTTTGAGTAGTAGTTTGGGTGCATGAATGGATTGTGTTAAGCAGTGTTATAAAGAGAGACTCGATGCCATGCTCTGGTCTGAATCCATGCTGGTGAGGATCAAGGGGGGAAAGAACATCTATGGAATTCTGAAGTTGCATTTGCACTGTTATTATTTTTGATATGAAAGGGATGGATGAGATTGGCCTGTATGTACTTAGAGCATTGCTATTAACTTTTGGGTTTTTCAGTAGTGGTCGTACTGAACTTGCAGAGATGGCATCCATCTGTCCAAGAAAGGTTGATGCGTCTTCGGTAGTAGACTGGCTAATCTACTGAAGAGGGCTTTAAACTAGATTCGTTGGGGATGGGTGAAGAAAGCCCCCAGATAGATGAAAGCCCCCAGGTAGGTGATACATTAAATACCTTTATGGAAATGGTTAACAGGGGTAACATATGGAAAGCAGTGTGTATAAATGCCCGTAGCATGGGAAATAAGATCCCTGATGTTGAAGCTTTGCTGGGAGTTGCCAACTTGGATTTAGTGGCAGTTACAGAAACATGGTTCACAGAAAACCATGATTGGGATATAACTATACCTGGCTATACTTTATTCAGAAAGGACAGGGAAGGAAGAAGGGGAGGAGCAGTGGCACTATATGTAAAAACTACTATTAAAACTTTGGAATTACAGAGCTTAAAAGGGAGAGAGGAGGCACTGTGGGTTAAACTAGAAAGAGGGAAAGAGAAATCTATTTGCATTGGTGTGATATACAGACCTCCCTCACAAGAGGAAGAGGTGGGCAGAGAGTTAATTGAAGACATACGCAGCATTACTAGGAAAGGGGAAGTGCTACTGATAGGAGATTTCAATATGCCAGATGTTGATTGGCACATTCCTGCTGCAATATCATCTAGAAGTAAGGAGATCCTGGATTCTGTACAGGAAGAACTATTCAGGCAATTGGTAACAGACCCCACACGTGAAGGGGCCATACTGGACTTGGTGCTTACCAATAGTGAAAGTGTTTCTGATGTTGTAGTGGGAGATCATTTTGCATCCAGTGATCACCAGATGCTGTGGTTCAGTATTAGGACTAGGGCTGTTAGAATCCATTCAAAGGTGAGGATCTTAGACTTTAGGAAGACTAACTTTGCCAAGATGGGCCATTACCTCAGGGAGTTGTTAGTGGGATGGGAACAGCTGGGGGATATAGAAAAACAGTGGGCAAAACTGAAAGGGGATATTTTAAGGGCAACCAACCTTTTTGTTAAAATGGTAAATAAAGGTAAAAGGAAAAGGAGACCACTATGGCTTATGGAAGAAGTAGCTGAAAAAGTGAAGAAAAAGAGGGAGGCCTTCATGAAATACAAGAGATCACAGAGAGAGGAAGACAGGCATCTACATTTGGAAAAACTTAGAGAAGCTAGCAAAGTAGTCAGTAAGGCAAAGATTCAAAAGGAGGAGGAAATAGACAATGAAATAAAATGGGGGGGATAAGACATTTCTCCAGGACCAAGCAGGAAGTCAGTCCTCACTTATGGGTGACGTCGGCGCCGACGGAGCCCTCGCGGAGCAATTTTCCCCAGCTTTCAAAGAAAGCCTTTGGGAATTGCAGCGCACATGCGCGGTCGTCTTCCCGCCCGAGGGTGCCATCTTAGCCAGTCTTCTTTTTTCCGCGGAGCCCTACAGACGTCCCCGTCTTGTCGCCGCGAAAAAGTCGATTTTCTTCATTATTTTATTCTTATTTCCTTCGGTTCGACGCCGATCCTTTTCCCGCCCGGACTCGCGACGCCGGTCGCGAGTCCTCTTACTTTTTTTCGGTTTTTCTGACTTTGTCAGCTTTCGTTTTCGATTTTTCCCTGGCAGCCCGGTCCTTTGACCTCGCAGGGGCCCTTTTTCCCCCGATGGCTGCCAGTGGCTTTAAGCGGTGTGGTCAGTGTGACCGAAATATGTCACTAACTGACACACACGACTTTTGCCTCCGCTGCCTGGGCCCGGATCATGAGGAACTGATCTGTGGGCCCTGCGGCAAAATGTCCTCAAAAGCGTTGAGAAGTCGGCGGCATCAGCGTGATCGAATCTTCGCTGACCCCAGCCGTACCCGGACCTCGTCGGAGGCCTCCGCGTCAAAAGGCTCCAGCTCGGACCGTCGCCGGAGTTCCTCCGACCGGGGTTCTCCCTCCGGGGACCATCGTCGGAAGGTGAAACCCGCGAGGGCGGCGTCGGTGGACGCTCCTGGTTCCGCGAGGGCCAGGTCGCATAGCCCCGACAGCCGCCCCGGGTCCTTGGAGAAGGAACACCTCCCGAAGCGACCTCGCCTGGAGTCGGAGATGCCTGCTCGGGTAAGTCATGTGGTCCTTCTGGACTCGCCTCCGCGACAGCCGACGTCGGGCCCGACGCCGTCGGGGCCCGAGTCGGGGGCTGCTGGGTCACCTGAGCTCGGACTCAGGTTGACGGCCTTGGAGAGCAGACTGTCTGCCTTCATGGACCAGCAGCGGGCACTGCTCGCTGGCTTCGCTGGCGCCGCTGCCCCAACCGCCGGGACGTCGACGTCCAAGTCGACCCCGGAGACCGAGCCGATCCTCGAGTCGATGAGAACTCGAGTCGATCCTCGGTCGAGGTCACCCTCGGCCTCCCGTTCGGGACCGAGGTCGCCGACGCCGACTCCCTCGGCGTCGGGGCGGCAGGCGCCGCGCCCTGCCCGGGCCGACCCCACCGAGTCCTCGTCGGAGTCGGTCTGGGAGTCTGAAGAGGAAGAGTCGCCTGATTCTTTCCGGACTCGGTGTGTCCCCTCGGACTCACCGGAGTCCGAGCCTCGGAAGCAGTCCCCCCCGGAGGATGCCCGGTTCTCGGACTTCGTTAGGGATATGGCCAAGGCTTTGGCCTTCCCTGCGGATCCCGAGGAGGAGCCTCGAGCCGAAGAGCTCGACGCCCTCCAGTATGACTCTCCCGCGAGGGAACACTTTACTGTACCGGTTCCTCCTATGCTGGAACGACTACTCTTCCGCATGTGGGAGAGTCAGGCCTCCTCGCCGGTCCTGAGCAAGCGGGTCGATTCTATCTATCGGGTCCGCAAGAGCCCTGGCTTCCAAAAGGCACAGCTACCACACCATTCCATGGTAGTGGAATCGGCCATGCATCGTCTTAAGAGCCAGAAGATGCACTCCTCGGTGCCCCCTGGCAGGGAGGCCCGTAACCTGGATGGCCTTGGTAAGAAGTGTT
The DNA here is from genome assembly GCA_033557465.1 of Ichthyophis bannanicus. NCBI lineage: Eukaryota > Metazoa > Chordata > Amphibia > Gymnophiona > Ichthyophiidae > Ichthyophis > Ichthyophis bannanicus. The sequence continues at coordinate 732,715,439 of CM066033.1, read as the reverse complement.
TCCAGGGCTCTATGCTCGCATATCGTGTCCAGACTTACCAGCTATACATGGGCATGTATCTCCGGGATCTGGCTAAGGAGCTAGCCGGATTCTCCGCTGGTTTGTCCGAGGAACCCTTGCGGAGGTTCCTGGCCTTGTCCACTGGCATTCGGGAATGCTCAAAGTTCATGTCCCGGGCAGCCTATGATGGCTTTGAAGCGTCGGCTCGAGTGGCCGCAGCCGGCATCGGTGCCCGCCGACAGGCTTGGCTTCAGTCGTCAGACCTTGAGCCCTGGGTGCAGGACAAGTTGGTCGATGTCCCCTGCCGAGGCGAAAACCTCTTTGGCAAGCCCATGGCGGAAAAGGCTGCACAAATTGAGACTGAGACTCTCACCCGGACCAGGCTTTCTAGGAAGACCTCCGCCCCTTCCCAGAAAAAGAAGGGCTCGGGGAAAAAGTCCTTTTACCTGAGGAAGGCGGCTGCCTACAAACAATACCCCCATTATCAGGCCCCTGCAGCTCCCCAACAGGGCCAGCAGGCCAAGGGACGGGGTAACGGGTCCCGTAGGCAGCAAGCCCCCAAGCCTGCACCACCAGCCCCTGCTCAGCAGGGTGGGGGTTTTTGACTCACTAAGCATAGCCTTTCCCCCCCCGCTGGTTCCTCCCAGCACCGGAGGCCGGCTGGTTCACTTCGCCCACAGGTGGTCCAGCATCACCGCAGATGCCTGGGTGCTTCAAGTCGTGCGAGAAGGCTATCTTCTCCACTTCCACCAGGTCCCTCCCTCCTATTTTCCGGGAGAACCTCCGCGACCCCCTCTGCACAGGGAATTACTCCTTCAGGAGTTAGCAGGTCTTCTGCAGGAACAGGCGGTGGAACCGGTGCCACACCACCTGAGAGGTCAAGGCTTTTATTCCAGGTATTTTCTGATACCAAAGAGAACAGGGGGCCTCAGACCCATCCTGGACTTGCGCAACCTCAACAAGTTCCTTGTGCGGGAGAAGTTCAAAATGCTTACCCTTGGAATCCTTCTGCCCTACCTCCAGCAGGGAGATTGGCTATGCTCCTTGGATCTAAAGGATGCCTACACGCACATCCTCATCCACCCAAGCCACCGCCAATACCTAAGGTTTGTGGTGGCAGGAAATCATTACCAGTACAGAGTACTGCCCTTTGGCCTGTCCTCCGCACCGCGAGTCTTCACAAAATGTCTCGCGGTCGTGGCGGCCCATCTCCGGCTTCACGGCCTCTATGTTTTTCCGTACCTCGACGACTGGCTCATCAGAGCAGCTTCCGCTCGGGAGGTCACCAACGCCACGCGCCGCACGGTGACTCTCCTGCAGCACCTGGGCTTTGTTATAAACTTCGCAAAGTCCACTTTGCTCCCCTCACAGGATCTCGAGTTCATCGGCGCAAGGCTGCACACTCCTCAGGCACGAGCGTACCTCCCGCTCGACAGGGCTCAACGGCTCATGGACCTAGCCGACCGTTTTCGCAGCCAGCCCCTGGTCTCCGCCAGGCACTTCCTGAGACTACTCGGCCATATGGCTTCCACCGTCCATGTGACCCCCAATGCCCGCCTAAATATGCGGTCTGCTCAATGGTGTCTCCGCCAGCAGTGGCGACAAGCCACAGGCGGCCTAGCAGACCTAGTGCGCGTCTCCGAGCCGCTGATCTCGTCTCTCCGGTGGTGGCTCCGGCAGCCGAACCTGATATTCGGAATGCCTTTCCAGTCACCTCAGCCGACCCGGGTGCTGACCACCGATGCATCCCTCCTGGGCTGGGGAGCACATTGCCAAGAGGCACGTACTCAGGGCCTCTGGACCACGTGGGAGTCTGCTCAGCAGATCAACTTCCTGGAGCTCAGAGCGATCCGCCTGGCTCTCAAGGCCTTCTCCCACCTGACCTCTCACCAGTCCGTCCTTGTCCAGACGGACAATCAAGTTGCCATGTTCTACGTCAACAAGCAGGGGGGCACGGGCTCCTTCCTTCTCTGTCGGGAAGCACAGAAGCTCTGCTCTTGGGCCGTCAGTCACGGCATTCTCCTCAAGGCTGTTTATCTCCCGGGCCACGAAAATTGCCTTGCGGACAAACTCAGCAGGGTCCTCCAGCCGCACGAGTGGCGTCTGGATCCCTTGGTAGTTCAGAAGCTCTTCCTCAAGTGGGGCCTCCCCACGGTGGATCTCTTTGCCAGTCCTCACAACCGGCAGCTTCCTCGCTTCTGCTCTCGTCAGCCACACCCCCTTCGGGTTGCGGCGGACGCTTTTCTGATCTCATGGTCGGGGAGCCTTCTGTACGCTTTCCCTCCCATCCCGCTAGTCTCTCGGACTCTTTTCAAGGTTCTCCGAGACAAAGCCTTCATGATCCTGGTGGCCCCTCGCTGGCCCAGGCAGCCGTGGTTTCCGCTCCTACTGCAACTGGCGGTGGAGGATCCAATCCCTCTGGGGGTACAACCGGATCTCCTCACTCAGGATCAGGGGTCCCTACTGCACCCCAACCTGGCTGCTGAGAGGGTAGTCCTTGCTCCCCTTCTCCTGCCGGCGGAGGTGGAGGAGGTCGTCTTGGCTTCGCGACGGCCATCTACCCGCAAATGCTACGCCCTTAAATGGCGTCGCTTTGCAGTCTGGTGTACCCAACAGTCTCAGGACCCCTTCTCCTGCCTGATGTCGGTGGTCTTGCAATACTTGCTACACCTCTCTACTCTGGGACTTAAGTCCAACTCCGTCAAGGTTCACCTCAGTGCTCTTTCAGCACATCATGTGCCGGTGGACGGCAGACCTCTTTCCAGCGACCCTCTCGTGGCGAGGTTTCTCCGAGGTCTCCTTCTACTTAAACCACCTCTGCGCCCGCCAGCGCCTGACTGGGATCTGAATGTGGTTTTACAGCGGATCACCTGTCCGCCTTTTGAACCTATGGCTACCTGTTCTCTCCGTTTTCTTTCTTGGAAAACATTGTTCTTGATAGCCCTCACTTCCGCTAGACGCGTAAGTGAATTGCAGGCCCTCGTGTCTGATCCCCCTTACACTCGGTTCTACAAAAATAGGGTAGTCCTACGGACTCACCCAAAATTTCTGCCTAAAGTGGTCTCCCCTTTTCACATCAATCATGAGGTGGTACTTCCGACCTTCTTTCCCAGACCACACTCCAGCCGAGCTGAAACGGTCCTCCATACCCTGGACTGTAGAAGGGCTTTGAACTTCTACCTTGACCGTACGCGGGAGCACCGTAAAGCTGCTCAGCTTTTTGTGTCTTTCGACCCCAATAAATTGGGCCTCCCGGTCTCCAAGCGTACTCTGTCCATCTGGGTTGCGGACTGTATCTCTTGGGCTTATGGGGCAGCCGGACTCTCCTTAGAAAGCCGAGTCACGGCTCATTGCGTTCGGGCAAAGGCTACGTCAGTGGCTTACCTCCGCTCTGTTCCGCTGGCAGACATCTGCCGGGCCGCTACTTGGTCTTCGAGCCAGACTTTTGCGGTCCATTACTGTCTCGAGAGGGAGTCCCGCAGGGACAGTGCTTTCGGACAGGCAGTCCTCCGTAATCTCTTTGAGGTCTGAGCAACTCCTACCCTCCATCCCGGATGTGGGCTACCGGTGGGTGATAATTCAGCGAAGATTCTGTCCTTCTGTGCTGCTGAGCTAGAGGGAGCTCATTTTTGTGCTTAGGGTCTCCGGTAGCCTTGAGCTTGGGAGTCCCATAAGTGAGGACTGACTTCCTGCTTGGTCCTGGAGAAAGCGTAGTTACTCACCTGTAACAGGTGTTCTCCAGGAGCAGCAGGAATCAGTCCTCACTACCCTCCCTCCTCCCCTTGGAGTTGCAATCGTCTGCTTATGTTCTTTTTGCAAATTTTTACGCTGTCTTTTTTAGCTATGTCATCTGACTGGCTAAGATGGCACCCTCGGGCGGGAAGACGACCGCGCATGCGCGCTGCAATTCCCAAAGGCTTTCTTTGAAAGCTGGGGAAAATTGCTCCGCGAGGGTTCCGTCGGCGCCGACGTCACCCATAAGTGAGGACTGATTCCTGCTGCTCCTGGAGAACACCTGTTACAGGTGAGTAACTACGCTTTTTCAGATATGTTAGTGAAAAGAGGAAGGGCAAAAGTGGTATTGTCAGACTCAAGGGTGCAGGGAAGAAATATGTAGAAGCTGATAAGGATAAAGCAGAATTGCGTAACAAATATTTCTGTTCTGTGTTCATAGATGAAGAACCAGGAGCAGGACCTCAGAAAACACCCACAAACAGGAACAGAAGCAAGGGACATCTTGAACAATTTTCAGAAGACTGTGTTCGTGAGAACTTAGCTCAGCTTAAAGTAGACAAAGTGATGGGACCGGATGGGATACACCCTAGAATACTAAGGGAACTTGGGGACATTCTAGCAGCTCCACTGACTGACTTTTTCAATGCCTCATTGGAGTTGGGAGTGGTGCCAAAGGACTGGAGAGAGGTTCATGTGGTGCCCTTACACAAAAGCAGAAGTAAAGATGTGGTTGAAAACTACAGACCGGTTAGTTTGACTTCGGTGGTGAGTAAATTATTGGAAAAACTGCTGCAAAAAAAAAAGGTTTCTGGTGAGGTGAGGTTTCTGGAGTCCAGCAGATTACAGGATCTGAGGCAGCATGGATTCACCAGAGGCAGGTCTTGTCAGACAAATCTCATTGATTTCTTTGACTGGGTGACCAGGGAGTTGGACCGAGGGAGAGCCCTAGATGTGGTGTATTTAGATTTCAGTAAAGCCTTTGACACTGTTCCTCACAGGCGACTTATAAACAAACTGAGCACCCTAGGGATGGACCCTAAAGTTACTGCTTGAGTTAGAAATTGGTTGGGTGGGAGGCGACAAAGAGTAAAGGTAAATGGAGCTCACTCTGAGGAGAAGGATGTTACCAGTGGTGTGCCCCAGGGATCTGTCCTTGGTCCGATTCTTTTTAACATCTTTGTTAGTGATATAGCAGAAGGGCTGTTGGGTAAGGTTTCCCTCTTTGTGGATGATACCAAAATCTGCAATAGAGTAGACAACCAGGAAGGTGTAGATAACATGAGGAGGGATCTAGCTAAGCTTGAAGAATGGTCTAGAATTTGGCAGCTGGGATTTAATGTTAAAAAATGTAAGGTCATGCATTTGGGCTGCAGCAATCCAAAGGAGCAATATAGTATAGGACAGCGATGGCGAACCTATGGCACGCGTGCCAGCTGTGGCACGCGAAGGCCTTGCAGCTGGCACGCGGGCCCATTTTAAGACTATGTTCCTTCAAAAAGATAAAAAAAAAATTAAAACGCTCAAGTTTGTTCCACTGCCGAGGCCGCTTCTCGGCAGTGGCAGATTCACCCTCTCTAGCGGCAGCGGCGGCGGCGGCGGTGGCGGTTGCGGTTGCGGCTGATCTTCAATTTAAATAAAAACCAAGCCGGTGCACAGCCTTCAGTCTCTGTGAAGGAGCCCATGCAGATGCATTCCGCCCCAAAAAGGAAGTTAATGTAACTTCCTTTGGGGGCGGGACACATCTGCACGGTGGCTCCTCAGAGGCAGGAAGGCTCTGCACTGGCTTGGTTTTTATTTAAACTGAAGATCACTCGCACGGAACAAGAGTGTCTGCTGCTCCTCTGGTTCTTCCCCCCCCCCCCTCCTATCCTTTGGATGGGACTTGGGGCCACTCACAGGATGTTCCTTGGGAGAAAAAAGCACCCAGGCACAAGTGGAAAAACAAGGACTAACAGGCAATCCAGCACACAGTCATCCAAGGAAAAAAAAGGCACTCTCTTTAGCTTTAAACACAAACACTCAGCCACACCAGCTCCCCCCAAAAAACAGAGGCAAACTGGCTTGTAGATGGCATGACTAACTCTTTCTTCTATGATCAAATACTTGCCACTCCAGCCAAATCCATCAAAGGCCCTCAAGTTCTGGTGAGGAAAGTGCATGCAGGCAATAGCATCCTTCACATTCTGTATCTCCCAGTTTTAGACTGTAAGCTCAAAGAGCATGTCCCTGTGCAGACAAGTTCATCAGTAACACTCCAGGGGGGTTGGGGAAGGAGGCAGCCAGCAGCACTCAAAAAACAGCTTGCAGCAGTCAAGTCTCTCCTAGCGGGCCTTAACTGGTCACCGCATGCTGCTCTAGTGCTGTCTACATGCTGCTCCCATCCCGGCTTCCATGGCTGCACTGAACTCTGCTCCAGTGCATGACAAACAGGACCCGCCATTGCACTGGAGCCCAGAAGCCAGATATTGCTTGTTTCAATCCATGCTGTGGTCATGCTGCTGTTCCTGTTCTTGGTCACTCAAGCTCCCCAAGATGTCAGAAAGGCCGTGCCAAACCCTATTTTCGTGCCAGAGCACCATCAGAGGTGAGTGGAATTCCCATTTTTCCAGGGCAAGGATAATGCATGCATATTTTTATATTTTACACTATATTGGGGAACTGCATCTCTTATTTATTTGATGTTGCACTGCATGTGGACTCTGGCTTCTTGGGGTTTCAATTTAAATTTTGTCTACATAATTTTATTTTTACTTTGATGGACTCCTTATGTGAGTTTTGGAAGTTTGTGCTGATATGGTATGGTATGGTAGGTTTGCTCTTTGTTGTAGGGTTTTGTATTAGTTCACAATATGCCTGGTACTTGAGAATAGTGCTGCTTGTTGTTGTTGTTGTTGTTAGTGAGATGATCAGAATCAGATTTTTTTTCTTTTTTTAAATATTGAGTTCTGTGGGTGAATGTCCTGGTTCTGCTCTGCACCTACTGTGGATGCAAAATATATGTTGAAAAAGAAAAAGCAAGAACCATAACGCAGTTTATAACAACAAAATAAAAATCAGTTATAATTTAGTTTTATAAACTGTGCTGTTGATTCTTGCTCTTTTAGCTCCTTGGTGTGCAAATAGGACCTACCTAGCCCTGTGCAAGCGGTGCAGTCGCACAGGGCGCAAAGGCTTAGGGGACACATTTTGGCTGTATGCTGTTGCCCTGCTGCCGCTGGCAGGACAATAGAAGGCAGCCAAATTGTGCCCCCAAGCCTTTTCGCAGCACTTTAAGCAGGTCTGGTCCCTCCCTCCTCTGATGCAATGTCAGAGCAGGTAGGGACAGATCTGCTTAAAGTGCCAGCGCCTTTCAGATGGGGCGCATGCCCCCATCCTCCTCCCCATACCTCCATCCAGCACTGCCTGCTCTTTCCCTGCTGCCGGTGCCGCCATGAAAAAAAAACAGAGGGCGGCAGCAGCAGGGAAAGAGCAAGCAGTGCTGGATGGAGGTAAGGGGAGGAGGGGGGGGGGGGCGCGTGCCCAAGCTGCAAGTCGCACAGGGCACGATAGCAGCTTGGTACGGCCCTGTGTGCAAACATCTCACATTCCCTCCATATAATCTAAACGGCTTTTTGGTTTGGTTCAGTCCCTGATTGGAATTCTGAAAAAGCCCTTCCTCCCTCTAAGTGGGGGGGCACCATCTCATTCTTCACCTCGGACAGCAGATTGCCTTGAGCAGCCCCTGGGTATCAACAGCATAGCGAAGGTTGTTGAGTCTTCCACCAATCTTCACATCTCTGTTGTCTTCATACAATCCTGCTTCTCTGATGATTTGTTTTGCATATAAATTAAACAGGTAGGGGGAAAGTATGCAGCCTTGTTTTACACCTTTGCTTATTTTAAACCATTCTGTTTCTCTTTGTTCCGTTCGAACTGTTGCTTCTTGATCAATGTACAGATTGTGCAAGAGAATGATCAGGTTCCTCGTTCCTCGACCTTTTCTGAACCCTGCTTGCACTTCAGGTAGTTCTTGTTCCAGGTATGGCTTTATAGGCTAGATTTATAAGCAATTAAATGACTGGACAAATATAAAGGAATTCCTGTATAAAATTCTGTATGGGTCAGATCAGAATCTTAAATTTTATTTGATAACTAATGAGAAGCCAGTGACCTTTAATGAGCGAAGAAGTCACAAGGTCAAATTTAGACGCATTATGGAGACGTTTTATGGCCATATTTTTAATACGTTGTAATTTGGATATTCGGGACTTAGAGAAAATCTACCATGCCAGCACTAACACCCAAAACTCACATAATAAGAATCCTACATAGGAAAAGGCAGTGCTGTTAATATTGTAATGGGTGCTATATTCAGTGATGGGAAAGTGATGCTAGAAACAGATTAACGGATGACATGAGTGCTGCATGTGTTGCTCTGAAATTAACGCATTATGAGCCAAGGATTGACAAGTTATCAGCATGCATGCAACAACAAACATCACATTAATTTTTTTCATGTATAGATTCTTTGGGAATACACACCGAGTCCTGACACAGTTAACAGTTTTAAGAAGTTTATCTTTTTTTTACTCAGGATACATTTGACATGTTATGTGAATAATACATTTAAAATATATTGTGTAACTGAATCAAATTCTTCTTAAATTCATTAAATTGAATGAAATCATTAAAACATTATAAATTGCCAATAAATTGAAATGAAAACCAAAGGATTGTGAATCAAATTGATTCTCTGACAATACAAAGATTCCAACCTTTACAAATGATGTTACATAGTTCAGGCAGCTTTATAAAGAGTTTTTAGATACTAAAATCTTGTTGTTAAGGTTTAATTGACGTGCTGGCACTTTGAGGAAATTCTTTGGTTTTGTGCGGCAGTTTGGGCACTCGGGCTCAAAAAGGTTAGCCATCACTGGTATAGGAGGTGAAGTACTTTTTTTTTTTTTTTAAACTTTTATTTTCATTTTGGAACATCGAAACAAAAGGACATACAGAATAGAAGACATGACAAATAATATTATACAATCACGGACAGTAAACCCCCTCCACCCCCCTCCCCCCCTGCTTCTTCTCTGGGATACGTAACAATCCAGTATCGGGTGTATATACACATTATTATCTTTCGAGATAATATAATTATCTGCAACATGATGAGTGTAGCTATACGGCTATATTGGAGCATCTGGCAATCTGAACATAGTCATTAAGCATCTGCCACTTAGACAAGTGAGAGCAGTCCTGAACCTGGAATGCCATCCGACGAGGTATCTGCTCATATGTACTATATAAGCAGACAGAATTCCACCATTCGGTAAAAGTTAGGCGGGAGCCATTCTTCCAATTTTTCGTGACTAAGCATACAGCCATACCCAACATAAAATCTAGGAGGAAGCGGCCTGTCCTGGGAAGAGAGGGGATCCCCGCCACAGAGCGGAGTCCCACAATCTTCCAAGAAAGGGGCTCCCGGAAGTGTAGGATACTTTGTATCCGGTCCCAAACCCGCCCCCAATATTGCTGCAGTGCTGGACATTCATAGATAACATGGGCGAAGGTACCCACCGCTGTATGGCAGGACCAACATCGATAGCTTGTATTGACATTCCATTTGGCCATCTTCTCAGGAGTATAAAAGCATCTATGGGCAAAATAGAAGAGCGTTTGAGTGACAGAGGCGGATCTAGAGACCCGCACCACTTTGCTCCAGACTATCTTCCATTGCTGGGGAGTTAAAGTGATGTGCAATTCGCGCTCCCATGCCTGCTGGGCCCTAGGGGTGTCCCTGCCTGGACTATGAGTGAGTATTTTGTAAAAGTTAGATGCCACCCCTGGTAGACTCCCGATACAACGAATCACCTCTGACAGCCCTTCCACGCTAGTATCAGAGCGCGGAATGACCCGAGCGCCTTTAAGGCAATGTTGGAGCTGCACCCATTGAAAGTAATATTTCGCTGGCAGACCAAATTCCGTTTGTAAAGCATTAAAGGTTTTCCAGCGATCCCCAGCAAACAGCTGCTTAGGTGTCCAAATCCCCCTGGAGTACCAGGGTCTCCATGCTATCGTTTTTTTGTTAATTTGAAATCGAGAGTTATGCCATATCGGGAGATGGTCCGGGGGGCACGCCTGCGGACCCAGAGATTGAATGAGGGCATTAAAGGCCACTAGAGTGTCTACAACCATTGGTGAATGGCGGGAGTCTGAATGATGGCACATTCCGGGGAAGTAGGCCAGCGGAACTGGTCCACTAAGCTCTTCTTCAATATCTAGCCACACCGGGCGGCCTGCTGCCGGGGTATCCAACCAACGGGCACCTTGCTTTAAGAGGAAGGCTTTATGATATTTGAGAAAATCTGGAAATCTAGCTCCTCCTCTCGCTTTATCAGATTGCAAGTATTGTTTGGCTATCCTGGGTGTTTTACCCTGCCATAGATAACGAATAAGAAGGCCTTCTATATCTTTGTAGATGTGTCGGGGCAGTAAACATGGTAGCATTTCAAGAATGTAGTTCACTTTAGGAACTATCATCATTTTCACTGTTTCCAAGCGGCCCCACCATGTAAGGGTTAGTGGAGACCACCGATTGGTAAGTTCACGGACTTTGGAGATTATCGCCTTGGCGTTGAAACTAATAGTGTCCTCTAAAGGATAGCAATAATGGACCCCGAGATATTTCACCATACTATGCTGCCAGAGAAAGGGAAAGGCTTGCATGTCGGCCGCATGTACCCGGTGGTTAAGTGGGAAAGCAACCGATTTGGTCCAGTTGATCTTATAGCCCGAGAGCTGCGAATACCTGTCTAGTAATTCTAAGACTACTGGGACCGAGTCCAAAGTTATAAAAAGCATAAGATCATCTGCATAAGCGGAGAGTTTGATCTCTCTGTGTCTAAAGGGGGCACCTCGGATGTCTGCGGACTGCCTAAGTAACAGGGCTAGAGGTTTGAGCGCTAAGTCAAAGAGCAGAGGGGATAGGGGGCACCCTTGGCGTGTACCTCTTTGAAGGCTGAATGGCTGAGATTTGATAGCATTCACACATATACTGGCTGTGGGTTCGGCATACATGACTTGAAGAAACCGGAGAAAGCCCTCCCCAAAGCCGTACCAACGGAGAACAGCAAATAAGAAGGGCCATTCGAGACGGTCGAAGGCTTTCTCGGCGTCTAGGGAGAGGCCAACTAGTGGTAGATCTAGGCTTGCAGCATTAGTCAAAACATGACATAAAGTCCTAGCGTTGTCGGCAGTGGATCTTCCGGGTATAAAACCACATTGATCAGGGTGGATTAGTGTCGACATTTGGTCAGATAGTCGAGAGGCTAAGATAGTCGCAAAAATTTTATAGTCTGCGTTAAGAAGGGAGATTGGGCGGTAGTTAGCTGTTAACAGCGGATCCCTCCCTTCTTTTTCAAATACTACCACATTCGCCGCCGAAAAGGATCCCAAGCAAGATGTGTCTTCAGCCAGAGCAGTGAAATAGAGTTTTAGGTGGGGGGCTAGATCAGCACTGAACATTTTATAAAATTCGGCTGGAAGACCGTCAGGGCCTGCGGCGCGTCCCGAGGCCACACGTTTAAGGGCAGAGTGAATTTCATTAGTAGAGAAGGGTTTATCCATCGCAACCCTATCCTCTGCAGAGAGGGTCGGCCGTTGGATTCCGGATAATAATCGCTCAAAAGCCTCTGACGTGAAGTCACATTCTGATTTATAAAGACGAGTATAAAAATCCCGGAAGAGCTCTACTATCTCTGTATTATTTGTCACTATGTCCCCTCCTACCGGGTTTCGGAGAGCCGCTACCCGTTTGGCTTCTTTTTGACCTTTCAAGGCATTAGCTAAGAGTCTACCAGCACGGTTGCTTTCCCGATAGTACATCCCTTGCTGCGATGCGATATTTTTAGAAGCTGCAGCAGACAGGATTGAGTTATATTGAAAGCGTAGGCGTTGCAATCGTAACAACACACAAGGATCAGTGCGGGAAGTAAGAACCCGTTCCCCAGCTTTAATTTGTTGCTCTAATATTAATAACTGTTGCTTACGCTGTTTCCCCAAGCGAATTTGATAGCTAGTAATGGTTGCACGAATGGCAGCTTTAAAGCCCTCCCACCAAGCCCAACCCATGGTATCATGTGGTAAGTTAAAATGGAAGTAGTCCTGAATGGCGGCCCGAATGTCTAACTGAAACTCTTGTTGCTCTAACAGGGTCCTATCAAAAAACCAATTTCCCGGATTCCCACTGGGCAGGTTAGCGTGCAACTGGAAGGAAATGGCAGCATGGTCTGAGATATGTAATGGGTGAATCATCGCTGTGTCTACCTGAGATACCAGCACTTTAGATATTAGGAAAAAATCTATTCTGGACTGTGATAGATGGGGGGGAGAATAGAAAGTAAATTCCAGTTCAGCAGGATGCAACAATCTCCAAAGATCCACTAAAGCGAGATCTTTGATCAAGGAGGTGAGTGTGAGGGAGCTCTTGGGCAGGCCACTCGTTCTAGGCGGTTGCCTGTCTATCAGAGGATCGACGACTTGATTAAAGTCGCCACCTATTATCAGTGAGGTGCTAGCAGAGGCCTGCGCAACCTGAGCAATGGTAGCAAAAAAGGCAGGATTATCCACATTGGGGGCATATATACATATACATGTTAGTTCAAGGTGTCCAATTTTAAGGTGGACGCGGGACCATCTGCCCTCCGTGTCAGAGCTAGTGGCAATAATGGTGACAGGCAAGGATTTCTTCACCAGAATAGCTACCCCACATTTCTTAGAAACAGCCGGAGAGTAGGCAGCTACCATGTAAGGTTTAATATTGAGTTTCAGAGTTTCGGTAGAATTTAAGTGCGTTTCCTGAAGAAAAACCAGATCCGCCTTTTCATGACTCAAATAACTAAGGATTTTCTTTCTTTTAATCGGGTTGTTGATTCCCTTTACGTTCAATGAAAAAACCTTACATAGGGCCATAAGACATTGTCATACATTTGAAGTAAAAGCGCAGGCGAGTATGGAATATATACCACATCTGTACATCTATTGCATACACATCAGTTAAGATACCAGATACACCCCATATGAGAAAACAAGCACCGAAGTGCCCCAGAGAAGAAGCATAACCCCAACTATAAATGGCGACCATATGTCTGCGGGAGGAGGCCCAAGAGAGTGCGATTGTAATATTCGAACCCTTCTGTTATTATAGTCTCCGATCTCCACCGAAGTAGCTGTGGGCATGATAGAGCAGGGCCATCAAGGCTAGTGAAAGCCAAGGCTGTGAATTGCCAAGGCGGTCTCCAAGGTAGAGAGCGTCCGACAACAATATGGCGGGTTTTACCAATATAAGGTCAATTAGCTAAGTGTTCCTTGGATCAACGCATCTGGTCTGCCTCTTTGGACTCCAAAAATTCCGCAAGTAATTCAGGATCATCAAATGTTCTAGTCTGGTTGTGCAGCGTTACCCTGAGTTTAGCCGGGTACATCAGGCCATAGCGAGCTTGCAGTTGTTGTAGCCTCGGTCGAAATTCCAGGAATCGCTTTCTACGATCAACCGTGGGCTTAGCCAAATCAGGAAAGAAGGATATCCGGTGGCCCTCAAACTCGATGGGCCTTTTGCGCGAGCGGCGTTCTGAATTTGCTCAACATGTTGGTATCTTAAGAGCCGAGAGATAATAGGCCTCGGGGTCTTCCGATTGAGCGCCATATTTGAGGGCACTCGATGAGCCCGGTCAATCTCCAGGTCTTTAGCAAATGTGATCCGAAGTAGGGAAGGAAGCGCCTTACAAAGAAACTCCTTCATGTCTCCAGACTCAGCTCCCTCCGGTATGCCCACGAGCCGTATGTTATTGCGGCGGGCCCGATTGTTGCCATCTTCCACTTCTTTCTGCAGGGCCCGTATCTGGCGCTCTACTTTGTCAAGTTTCGCCAACCGGACCGTGTGTGAGTCCAGTATGCCTTCCATTTTGTCTTGCCGTAGGGAAAGCCCTTCAAGTTTGCTTTGCAGCATGCCGAAATCTTCACGCAGCGCTCGGAGTGACTCCCCGTTGGATTGCACAAGGTCTTTTACCCCTCGTATTTCAGTGAGGATCTCCTGCTGCATCTCGGGACCTTCCCGAGGTGCGGGCTGCTTCTGCGGAGACGGGGGCTCGGTTTTGGAGCGTTTACCATGGGAATTCGTTGGGGTCCCGAAATCTAGACGTGCTGGTTTGGTCCCCGCCATCACCCCAAGGTACCCCGGTAGAGTCAAAGCAATATTCAGAATTAAAACGGTTCAAAATTCAGGAGTCTTGGTAGGCCTCTCGGGAGCCTCAGCGCTATGCGACTATCCCGCTGGACATCAGGCTCCACCCCCCCGGAGGTGAAGTACTTTTGTCCACTAAAGAACATGAGGACCTAGGCATGGTTGTGTCTGATGATCTGAAAGTAGCTAAACAGGTAGAAAAGGTGACAGTAAAAGCTAGAAGGATGCTTGGGTGCATACAGAGAGGAATGGCTAGCAGAAAAAAGGAGGTGATAATGCCTCTGTATAAGTCTTTGGTGCAACCTCATTTGGAGTATAGTGTGCAATTCTGGAGACCGCACCTTCAAAAGGATGTGAACAGGATGGAGTTGGTGCAGAGGGTGGCTACTAAAATGATTAGTGGTCTTCATTATAAAGCATACGAGGACAGACGTAAGGATCTTAATATGTACACCTTAGAGGAAAGGCGGGATAGAGGTGACATGATTGAGATGTTTAAATACCTCCGTGGCATAAATGTTCAGGGAGAGATCCTCTTTCAATTGAAAGCAAGTTCTGCTACGAGGGGACATGGGATGAGGGTGAAGGGAGATAGATTCAGGAGTGATATGCGTAAATATTTCTTTAACATAACATAAGATATGCCATACTGGGTCAGACCAAGGTCCATCAAGCCCAGTATTCTGTTTCCAACAGTGGCCAATCTAGGTCATATGTACCTAGCAGTTTCCCCAAGAGACACAAGTTCCACAATGCTTGTACTGGGTCAAGCATTGATATCTTCGGTCACTTCTTAATAATGGTTTATGGACCTTTCCTCCAGGAACTTGTCCAAACCTTTTTTAAACCCAGCTACACTAACAGCCTTTACTACATCCTCCGGTAACAAATTCCAGAGTTTGATTACACGTTGAGTGAAAAAATATTTTCTTTTATTAGTCTTAAATAGTTTACCCTGTAGCTTCATTGCATGTCCCCTAGTCTTTCTATATTCTGATAACGTAAACAATCGATCTACGTTTACCCGTTCCACTCCGTTCATTAATTTATAGACTTCTATTATATCTCCCCTCAGCCGTCTCTTTTCCAGGTTAAAGAGCCCTAACCTTTTTAGCCTTTCTTCATAGGAGTATCCTTCCATCCCCTTTACCATTTTGGTGGCTCTTCTCTGTACCTTTTCTAAAATCGCTATATCCTTTTTAAGATACGGCGACCAGAATTGCACACAATATTCAAGGTGCGGTCTCACCATGGAACGATATAGAGGCATTATAATATCTTTTGTATTATTTTCCATTCCTTTACTTATCATACCTAGCATTCTATTTGCTCTCTTGGCCGCCGCTGCACAGTGGGCCGAGGGTTTTAACATGGTATCCACAATGACGCCTAAATCTTTTTCCTGTGTGGTGGTTCCTAATGTGGAACCTTGCATCGTGTAACCATAGTTTGGGTTGTTCTTCCCTAGGTGCATAACCTTGCACTTGTCCACATTAAATTTCATCTGCCATTTTGATGCCCAGTCTTCCAATTTATCAAGATCATCTTGCAATTTTTCACAATCCTCTTGGGTTTTAACAACTTTAAATAGTTTTGTGTCATCTGCAAATTTGATAACCTCACTCGTTATTCCACTTTCCAGGTCATTTATGAATATGTCAAAAAGCAGCGGACCCAGCACAGATCCCTGGGGTACACCACTATTCACCTTTCTCCATTGGGAAAATTGGCCATTTAGCCCTACCCTCTGCTTTCTATCTTTTAACCAGTTCCTGATCCACAATAGTACACTGCCTCCTATCCCATGACTCTTTAGTTTTGCCAAAAGTCTTTACAGAAAGAGTAGTGGATCCGTGGAATAGTCTCCCAGTGGAGGTGGTAGAGATGAGGACAGTAACTGAATTCAAAAAAGCATGGGACAAACACAGAGGATCTCTAAAGGTAAAAAGGGGACAGTTGTAGTTGTTGATATGGAAGGACAGACTAGATTGGCCATGTGGTCTTTTTCTGTCGTCATATTTCTATGTTTCTAACTTTGTTTCAGAGGTGCTGGCATGTGTCCTTGGGATAATGACATTTATTTATTTATTTATTTTATTAGCATTGTTTATATACTGCTTTTCACCAGGTCAAAGCGGTTTACATTGAACAAGGTTAGATGTTGTTACATTAGAACAGTTTTTCAACTTATGTACATAAAACATTAACTTATATACAAAATTGTTGAGTTCCCTCAAGTGCAAGACTTATGTACAATATATACAGTGGAATGTGTTTTGTTGTTTTTTGTTTGTAGGTAGGTCAGGAGTGTTGGGTATACAGACATATGGATAATGTTCTATAGTTTGTAGCTGAGTTGAGTTCTGGCAATCTTAACCCAGACCATAGGGCAGAGGTCAAGTGCTGAAGTGGTCATGATGAGGTTCTTTATCATGTCTTCGACTGGCAACAAGAAAATCAAACCTCATTTATGTAATTCCCCAGAAATCACCTAGCAGCAGGGATCTTCAAAGGGGTTTCCTTATATAACTTTAAAAAACTGTATAACCATGGGGGTAGAATAAGCCAAATCCTCATTAGTTTTCAGCATCTATGCAATATGACCTGTGGGGCCAAACACAGCAAACAACTGATCTACGTTTACCATTGGCCAAGAGTGAGAGTGAGGAAAAGCAGAAACATGAGTCTCTTCACTAGTCATGTTGAAACATTTTGACAAGCCTAGAAACAAGCCTATCCATGCCTTACTTCTCTCAAATCCTATGGCTGGTGATGTTAGCAGCACAGAAAAAAAAAAAGCACAAACAGCATTCAGAGAAAGAAAGTCAGAGAGAAATTACTGTGCTGGAGTTAAATGCTTGTGAAAAAATTAGAGAAAGCATCACAGAACAGACAAGGCTCTGAGAAAGAGAGGTATCAGCAGCACTGCTTCTCTGTCAGAGAGAGCATAGTGAGGGAGCATACCCATGTCCTGAGCTGAAATTAGGGGCATGTTTACTAAATTGCACTATCTACCTGAGTTAACACTACCTCAGGGGTGGTGTAAAGTGCATCCATGTGCCAGCTTCATGATGCTGCATCTTTTCACTGTACTAACTGCATGGGGATGGACGCACAGACCCTCTGAAGTTAACGCAGGACCCCTCTGCTAGTAACATGGCCCACATAAGCTTTAGTAAACTTACCTCAATGCATTTAATGAAGCAGATTTTTTCCTTCAAAAGCTCATGCCTGAATAAATTGGTTGGTCTGTAAATGCCATCTGCCTCACATTTTTTATGAATCATCATATGAATCATCTGGTGAATTCATGCTGCCTCGGATCCTGTAATCCACTGGACTCCAGAAACCTCACTATTTTCACAATGTTCCTTAACTCTTGGCCAAATTAAAAAGTCATGGGATAGGAGGCAGTGTGCTATTGTGGATCAGGAACTGGTTAAAAGATAGAAAGCAGAAAGTAGGGCTAAATGACCAATTTTCTCAATGGAGAAAGGTGAATAGTGGAGTACCCCAGGGATCTGTGCTGGGTCTGCTGCTTTCTAATATACATAAATGACCTGGAAATGGGAATAACGAGTGAGATGATCAGATCTGTCCATGACACAAAATTATTCAAAGTTGTTAAAATGCAAGAGGTTTGTTAAAAATTGCAAGAGGACCTTGATAAATTGATGAAATTTAATGTGGACCAGTGCAAAGTTATGCACCTAGGAAAGAACAACCCAAACTATGGTCACATGATGCAAGGTTCCACATTAGGAACCATCACCCAGAAAAAAAATTCAAGTACCATGGTGGATAATATATTGAAACCCTCTGCCCTGTGTTCAGTGGTAGCAAAGAAAGCAAATAGAATGCTAGGAATATTATAATATGTCTGTATTGTTCCATGCTGCAACTACATCTTGAATATTGTCACTATATCTTAAAAAGGATATAGAGGAATTAGAAAAGGTAGAGAGAATAGTCACCAAAATGGTAAAGGGGATAGAAGGATATACCTATGAGGAAAGGCTTAAAAGGTTAGGGCTTTTCAACTTGGATAAGAGACAGCTGAGGGGAGATATGACAGAGGTCTATAAATTAATGAATGGAATGGTAAACGTAGATCAGTTGTTTGCACATTCGAAAAGTAGAAAGATTAGGGGACATGCAATGAAGCTACAATGTAGCCCATTTAAGACTAATAAGGGAAAATAATTTTTATGCAATATGTAATCTGGAATTCGTTACCGGAGGGTGTAGTGAAGGCTGTTAGCATAGCTGGTTTTAAAAAAGGTTTGTACATGTTCCTGGAGGAAAAGTCCATAAATCATTATTAAAAAGGACCCAGGAAATCCACTGCTTGCTCCGGGACAAAAATTATGGAACCTGTGTGTCTTTTTGGGAACCTGCCATGTACTTCTGTCCTGGGTTGGTCACTGTTGGAAACAAGGTACTGGGCTTGATAGGCCTTAGTCTGACCCAGTATGGCATTTCTTATGTTCTTATGTTCTGATCTTGAGCAAGTGACTTAAATTTCCATTGCCTGAAGTACAAACTTAGATTGTAAGCTCTCCAGGGGCAGGAAAATGTCCCTGGAGAGCTTACAATGTAATTCACATTGAACCACTGAGAAAGGTGTGAGCAAACTACAGGAAGGGTTTTCTACAGAGCTCAAAACCAGACAAACATTTGGCCAGTCAAGAAACAAGAACTAATATTAACAGAATCCAAGGCAAAACTAAGAATAGGCTGGCTAGAGCCAGCTTTCTTCTCCCAAGGAGACTTAATAGTTCCTTCTAGAAAACCAGTGCCTTCCAATACAAGGGGCACTGGTCAGAGATCAGCCCATGGCCACTGTTAATAAAACTGAAAAATAAAATGGGGTTTGCCCATTTTTTTCAGCCATTTATTTTTGTTCGGGAAGCAACCATAGCTATACTTTAATTACCAAAATTGTCCTGAAATGAAACTTTATAAACAAAATAACAAAAAAATGCAAAAGATACAGGAAACTAAACAAAACCATTTTTTTACATGCATGCCCCTAAACCTTAATTACTGAAGAGAGGCTTAAAAATCTAGTTGCTAGCTTGCTAATTGCTGGTAGGAAAGGATTCTGGCAAGGCCAAGACCATCCTATAGGTAGAAAGCAACTAAAGAGTGTGAGGGATGCCATTGGTCTTGCATCTTCAGATCCTCCTCTTCCTAGTACTACTTATTTGTATGGTGCTACAAGGCATACGCAGCACTGTGCATAAAGATATAAGAGATAGTCCCTGCTCTTCAGAGCTTACAATCTAATCAAGACAAACAACATCACAAAACTGGGAGATCAGGGAGTTGGACCGAGGGAGAGCCCTAGATGTAGTGTACTTACATTTCAGTAAACCTTTGACATTGTTCCTCACAGATGACTTATGAATAAATTGATTGACTGGATTAGAAATTGGTTGAGTGGGAAGCAACAAAGTGTACAAATAAATGGAGCTCACTTTGAGGGGAAGGGGATTACCAATGGTGTGCTGCAGGGATCTGTCCTTGGTCTAATTTTTTTTTAACATCTTTGTTAGTGATATTGTGGAAGGACTGTCGGGTAAGGTTTGCCTCTTTGCGGATGATACTAAAATCTGCAATAGAGTAGACATCCAGGAAGTAGATAATATGAGGAGGGATCTAGCTAAGCTTGAAGAATGGTCTAGAATTTAGAAGCTGAAATTTAATGTTAAACAAAGCAGGATCATGCATTTGGATTGCAAAACTCCAAGGGAGTGGTACAGAATAGGGGCGAACTACTTCTGTCCAAAAAAGAAGAGCAGGACCTGGGGGTGACTGTGATGATCCTAAAGTGGCTAAATAAATAGAAAAGGTGACGATGAAAGTCAGAAGGATGCTTGGGTGCCTAGGGAGAGGAATGGCCAGAAGAAAAAAAGGAGGTAATAGTGCCTCTGTATAATTTATTTGTTTATTTATTTAGCTGTATTTATATCCCGCTTTTCACCAGGTCAAAGCGGCGTTACATAAAAAGAGAGGGGGGGAATTTACGTGTAGGGGTGGGGCCATCACCGGGGAGGCTACATTGATGATTTCAACATAAGATATAGGACAGACTTTGGACTTGGACAGATTTTTGGACATGGTTGGGTCAGTATAGTTTGAGTTGGGTGGTCATGGTGGGTGAGATCAGAGGTTATTTCGCTTTTTGGTGGGAGTCATGTTGAGGTATTCCTGAAACAGGATGGTTTTCAGCTGCTTTCTAAAAGATAGTAGATCGGTGTTATTTTGGAGACAGCTCGGTAGAGAGTTCCATAAGAATGGTGCGTACAGTTTGAAGGCTCGATTGCAGGTTCGTTGCGAGCATTTGGTTCTTTTGTGAGGGAGTTGCTGAAGGCTTGTCTGGTGGTTCTGCCGTGAGCTGGTCGAGACAGTAGGGTGTGAAGTTGGGAGTTTGGTGTTTGATGTATGGCTTTGTGGGTGAGTAGGATGGCTTTGTATTTAGTCCTTGCTTCGAGGGGGAGTATGTGTAGGTCCTTCAAAATCGGGGTGATGTGGTCGGTCTTCTTTGCTCCTTGAATGATTCTCGCTGTGGTGTTCAATGCTGTTTGGAGGGGGTTCGTCTGTGTGGCTGGAAGTCCATGGTATAATATATTACAATAGTCCAGATGTGGGAGCGTCATAGCTTGCATTACAGTTCGGAAGTCTTGATGTTCAAGAAGGGGTCTGAGACGTTGGACTGTCTTTGCTTTGTGGAATATAGTTCCGGAGGTTTTGGAGATTTGTTGCTTTAAGGTGAGTGCTTGGTCGATGATAATGCCCAGGTACCTTATTTGTGGCTGTATTTGAATGTTTGTGGTGCCTATGTTGAGGTGTGTAGGTGGTGTAAAGTCTGGATCTTTTGTGACTATGAGGGCTTCTGTCTTCTTTATGTTGATGGAGAGGTTGTTTGCTTGTAACCAGTTGGACACCTCTGTGAAGCATGTTGATAGATGGGTGTTTGTTGGGTTCGTGGTTGTAATGGGGGCATAGAGCATGATATCATCTGCGTAAATGTGAAAGCTAATGTTGTGAGTGCGTATGACTGAGCAGAGTGGTTGGAGGTAAATGTTGAAAAGCATGGCTGATAGTGTGGATCCTTGGGGGACTCCTTGGTGTTGTTGGAATGGGGGGGATGTCGAGTTGCTGGTGCGGATTAGTTGCTTTCTGTTTGTTAGATATGATTGGAACCATTGTAGTACAGTGTCTTTGATCCCAATTGCCCGTAGTCTGTGTATGAGGATGTTGTGGGAGATGGTGTCAAAAGCTGCAGATATGTCAAGGAAGATCATGGCATATCCGGAGTGTTTTTCTTGCGTTCCTATGAGGTATAAGTCTCTGATGTGACCTCATTTGGAGTATTGTGTGCAATTCTGTAGACCACACCATCAAAAGGATAAAAACAGAATGGAGTAGTTGCAGAGGGTGGCTACTAAAATGGTTAGTGGTCTTTATTTTAAAGCATATGGGAACAGACTTGCAATGCAATGTGTGCCTTTGAGTCAGTCCTGACTCCTGGTGACCCAGAAGCTCTGGGGTTTTCTTGGCAGTGTCACTGGAAGTAAATTGCCAGGCCTTTTTTCTGAGGCAATGGAGGGTTAAGTGACTTGCCCAAGGCCACAAGGAGTGCTAGTGGGAATTGAACCCTGGTTGCTTGGTTATCAAACTAGTGCTCTAACCACTAGGCTAAAGATCCTAATATATATATGCTAGAGGAATGGTGGGATAGAGGAGATACAACAAGGGGACATAGGATGAGAGTGAAAGGGGATAGACTCAGGAGTAATAAGTGGAAATATTTCTTTACGGAAAGAGTGGTAGATGTGTGGAATAATTTCCCAGTGGAGGTAGTAGAGATGAGGACAGAATCTGAATTCAAGAAAGCATGGACAAACACAGAAGATCTCTAAAGGAAAAGGGGACTATAGTAGTTAATACAGAAGGGCAGACTAGATAGCCCATATTGTATTTATCTATCCAGTTTTCTACACTGTCTTATCCTTCAATCAAAGTGGTGGGCAATGGAGAGTTAAGTGGCTTGCCCAAGGTGTGCCTGTAGGGCTAGAAACCCCAGTCCCTCTGGCCTGAGATTGCTGTCCCCAGGTGGGACTTGAACCACTGGCCCTCTGGTCTGAAGTACCTTATCCTAACCACTAGGCCACTCTTCTCCCTTTAAATCAATAAATAAATAAAATATTCAGCAGCAGCAACACAGTTAGTGCCGCTGAATATCCCTGATTATCTCCGTTGGATGCCCCAGTGATAACCACCTAGCATCGGGGTGTGTCATGAACGTTCTGGTGCCAGCACCAGTTGCTAACCGGGCAGCGGTGATATTGCACCACTGTCTGGTTAGCACCCACAGGTAAAGGGCACAGCAAAAGCTGGCTTATCTTTACCCAAGTGAGCTAACCGGGCAATGGCTCAATATCGCTGCTGTCTGGTTAGCGTCTGTGGGCTTGTGGGCTGTGCAGTAAACCCATATATTCAATTCCACGGCCACATATGACCCTGACATTGAAAATCCAGGGTTAAAGATGGGCTTCTGGGGAAAGGAGGGGCTCTTCCAAGGGATGGGCTCCACCTTAACTGGGATGGAACCAGGCTGCTGGCATTAACCTTTTAAAAGGAGATAGAGTAGCTTTTAAACTAGATAATAGGGGAGAGCCAACAGTTGTCCAAGAGCACATGGTTCAGAACAATGTATTCTTGAAGGATACTAGCAAAAGATTGAAGTTAGGGCATATCAGCGGAGAGTTCCAATAAAGACAAAAGTAGCCCAAATGCCCTTGAATACAGAGCAGACAGAGCTTAAAGATTCCAAATTACCCCTGTCTATCGATAGCCAGATCAATATGAATAAAATACAGCCTCTAAAATACTTGTATGTAGAAGTCTAAAAAATAGGATGGGAGAGTTAGAATATATAGTACTAAATGAGAGGTTAGATATGATTGGCATCTCAGAGACATGGTGGAAGGAGGACAACCTGTGGGACATATGATACCTGGGTACAAATTATATTGAAATGATAGAGCAGATCAAATTGGTGGGGGGGGGGGGGTTGCACTCTATGTTAGAGAAAGCATTGAGTCACAAAGGATTAAAGTTTTGCAGGAAACAAAATTCACTGTAGAATCTCTATGGATTGAAATTCCAAGTAAAAAGGGGAAGGGGAAGGCGATGGTGATGGCAGTGGGGGTGTACTATCAACTGCCTGGCCAGAATGAACAAATGGATGATGAAATGCTCAAAGAAATCAGGGAAGCTAACAAACTTTGCTGCACAGTAATAATAATGGGTGATTTCAATTACCCCAGTATCGGCTGGGTCAGTGTCATGGCTGGACATGTTAGGGAGATAAAGCTTCTAGATGAAATAAATGACTGCTTCTTCGAGCAGCTGTTCATGAGCTGGCCACAGGGGAAGCCATTTTGGACCTATTCCTTAGTGGAACACAATATCTGGTGCAAGAGATAAGGGTGTTGGGGCCACTTGGCAATAGTGATCATAGCATAATCGCGTTTGATTTAATAAATGGAGGAGGGATGGTAAGGAAATCCACAGTACTACCTTTTAACTTTTGAAAGGGAAACTATGATTAAATGAGGAAAATAGTTAAGCAAAAAACAAAAGGAACAGTTGCAATGGTTAAAGACTTACATCAAGCTTGGGTGTTGTTTAAAAATACTATCTTGGAAGCCCAGACCAGCTGTATTCCACGCTTTAAGAAAAGTGGAAGTAAGTCCAAAAAACTGCCAGAATGGTTTAAAGGTGAGATCAGAGAGGTTGGTGTTGCTAAAAAAGCATCTTTCAGGAAATGGGAAAATGAGCCAAATGACAAAAACTGGCAAGTTAGATGGAAGGCATTGATAACGCAGGCATAAAAGAGAATTTGAGAAGAAGCTTGCTGTGGAAGCAAAGACATTGATAGCAAAAAACCTGTGATGGAGTCAGTTGGACTATTAGATATTGAGGGGTAATAGGGGCATTAAGAGCGGACAAGACCATAGCGGAGAGACTGAATGAATTATTTGCTTTGGTCTTTACTAAGGAAGATGTAGGGATGTTACCTATGACTGAAATGGTATTTAAAAGTGATGCCACAAAAGAATTGAAAGAAATATTGATACACCGGGAAGATGTATTACAACTATTTGATAAACTGAAGAGTAACAAATCACCTGGACCAAATGGTATACATCCAAGGGTGTTGAAAGAACTGAAATATGAGATTGTAGACCTACTATTAGTAATCTGTGAACTATCATTAAAATAATCTGTAATACCTGAAGATTGGAGGATGGCCAATGTAATGCCAATTTTTAAAAAGGGTTCCAGGAGTGATCTGGGAAACTACAGACTGGTGAACCTGACGTCAGTACTGGGAAAAATGGTAGAAACCATTACAAAGAACAAAATAACTTCACATTTAGATAGTCATGGCTTAATGGGAGACAGCCAACATGGCTTTACCAAGGAAGATCTTGTCTTACTAATCTGTTATGTTTTTTTGAAGGTGTGAATAAACAGGTAGACAAAGGTGAGTCAGTTGATATAGTG
This sequence comes from Ichthyophis bannanicus, assembly GCA_033557465.1. NCBI lineage: Eukaryota > Metazoa > Chordata > Amphibia > Gymnophiona > Ichthyophiidae > Ichthyophis > Ichthyophis bannanicus. The sequence goes on along the minus strand of CM066033.1, from coordinate 732,690,901 downwards.
TATCTGGACTTTCAGAAAGCCTTTGACAAGTTCCCTCATGAGAGACTCTTGAGAAATTAAAGAGTCATGGGGATAGGAGGCAGTGTACTGTTGTGGATGAGGAACTGGTTAAAAGAGGGAAAGCAGAGGGTAGGGCTAAATGGCCAATTTTCTCAATGGAGAAAGGTGAATAGTGGAGTACCCTAGGGATCTGTGCTGGATCTGCTGCTTTTTAGCATATTCGTAAATGACTTGGAAATGGGAATAACAAGTGAGTTAATCAAATTTGCAGATGACACAAAACTATTCAAAGTTGTTAAAACCCATGAGGATTGTGGAAAATTGCAAGAGGATCTTGATAAATTGGAAGACTGGGTGTCCAAATGGCAGATGAAATTTAATGTGGACAAGTGCAAAGTTATGCATCTAGGAAAGAAAACCCCAAACTATGGTTACACGATGCAAGGTTCCACACTAAGAGCCACCACCCAGGAAAAAGATTTAGGCGTCATCATGGATAACATGTTGAAACCCTATGCCCAGTGTGCAGCAGCTGCCAAGAGAGCAAATAGAATGCTAGGTATCATAAGGAAAGGCATGGAAAATAAAACAAAGGATATTGTTCCATGGTGCGACTACACCTTATATATTGTGTGCATTTCTGGTCGCCGTATCTTAAAAAGGATATAGCGTTATTAGAAAAGGTACAGAGAAAAGCCACCAAAATGGTAAAGGGGATGGAAGGATACCCCTATGAAGAGAGGCTAAAAAGGTTAGGACTCTTCAACCTGGAAAAGAGAAGACTGAGGGGAGATATGATAGAGGTCTATAAATTAATTAATGGAATGGAATGGGTAAATGTAGATTGATTGTTTATGCCATCAAAATATAGAAAGATTAGGGGACATGCAATGAAGCTACAGGGTAATCTATTTAAGGCTATTAAGAGAAAATATTTTTTTCACTCAACATGTAATCAAACTCTGGAATTTGTTACCGGAGGATGCAGTAAAAGCTGTTAGTGTAGCCAGGTTTAAAAAAGATTTGTACAAGTTCCTGGAGGAAAGATCCATAAACCATTATTAAAGGGGACTCAGGATATCCACTGGTTGCCCCAGTACAAGCATTGTGGAACCTGTGCCTTTTGGGGAAACTGCTAGGTACTTGTGACCTAGGTTGGCCGCTGTTGGAAACAAGATACTGGGTTTGATGGACCTTGGTCTGACCTAGTATGGCATATCTTATGTTCTTAAAGGTTGGCGGCGATGGCTATGCACTGTAGCAGCACATAGCCATCTCAGAAGAATATCGAGCCTGTAGATGCTTCTAAACTGACTTCCTTAGGCCTGTACCAAGCTAGAAATGCACCCTGTGTGACTAACAAATTTGGTGCCCCCCTCCACCCAATCACATTCTGTAACTCGCTCTTTTTCAGCTTCCTGGAAGCCCAGTGATGATATCAGTGCCCCCTTCTGTGTTTGCGCCCTGTGCGGCCGCACCGCTTGGACAGCCCTGGACCTCCTAAGCTTTTCTGGAGTCCTTGTAGAGATATCAGCAGGTTTATTATATGCAGATCATGCACATGCCTAAAGTCTCTCTTAGTACTCTAATTACAATTATCTTGATACTTGTTCCACCAATGCCCTTTTCCCACACGGCTGCATTACATGTCAGTCTTCTGAGAGAGTGATTACAGGAGGATCAGGCAGGGGGTTCAGACTTAGGGTTTTCTTTGCCACTGAATCTATGAACTTGCCCTAAGAAAGTCCACAGAGGCCGTGGCAGGAAAATCAGGACCAAACTAGCCTGCCCTTGAGGACATTAAGTAGGAAAGAAAAGAAGAGAGAGACAGAACAACAAGAGAATGAGCCTGGGCTTACTCTGCACTGCAGGGTCTTTTCAGCACAGGAATTAGACTTTTAAAGGATGTGGTAGAGACTTGCTAAGTGTTGAACAGGCAAGAAAAATAAGAATGGTTTTCATGCATAAGCCAAGGCTTTTTTCGGATAGGGTATTATGCTCTCTGTTTTTTCTTAAACATGGTGGTGGCTCTAACAGCATGAATGAGGTTAGCCTGAAGACATGGCTGCTTGCCCAGTCCTGTGGTGATTATGAAAATAAAGTGTCCAGTGATCTTCTTTCTTTGCTGGAATTTTATTCTTAGATAAACTCACTTTCCCAACATTTACATAGCTTGTGGGAGGAAAAAAATATGTTTTCATGTTAGAAGAATTAGTACTAAGGAACAATACCAAGTTGGGTTGCCTCCTTATCCCAGGTCAGTTGATCGGGTGGATCCAGTTCTGGTTTTGCCCCATGCCCATTCAACTTTGTTGGTCTGATGTTTTTAGAGAAATCAATGGAAATATCAAAGCTACAAGTTTATGCATGCAATGGGGCAATGCTGAGACTGGATCAGCCTGTTCGGTTAGCTTAGGCTAAAATGGCGACCCTAATACCAAGCCATGATCTGCCTTGGTCTGTGTTTTACGAGTATGGTTGTCATGAGGAACAGGTTAGCCAGGTTTGGTTTTCCTCCTCTTGCACTGTGGTTGCAATGCAGAGATTCTGCAAGGTATGCTCTGTGCTGAGGGAGGCAAAGGGAAAATATAGGCAGTCTGGAGTAATGCAGAGTTGCCAAGTTACCCAGTTCCAGGACTCAGATTTTTTTGCCAGTTCTAGTTTTAAATTTGCATTGCAATGCAGTATGGTATTTGCAGTCCCTGATTTTACCTATTGGAATCAGTGCTGCAGGTTCCATAATGCATCAGGATGAGATTATCAGAAATCCAGGACTGGCTTAAAATCTCCCTCCTGAAACTGAGGAACTTGGCAACTCTGCTTCTTGATGAGAAATAGAGATGGGTAGGCATAAGGAGAGTGGTTGTGCATGATGAAAGAAGGACGGGATAAGTAGTTTGGCTGTTCATGTGGTGACAGATAGCATTGTACCCCTGCCCCATGCCACTCCTCTGAGCCTGATGTGTCCAGGCTAGATCTGATGTTCTGAACCACTCCAGTGCAATGTCCTTGCATTAGACCCACAATTGTGTGTTTCAGGCTCCCCTCTCCACAGTGATACTCAGACACCTCCCTCATGATGTCCTACAGGCAGCTGCACCCTTAGTGCTCGTGGTAGAAAAGGGATTGTATATCTAGAGAGAAGTGAGATATAATAGATAATGTTATTATGACAGTAACTTGGCGCTGACACCAGGTGGCCCCACCCAGCATCTCCAGCTGCTGACAGCTGCTCTGCAGAAGTGTAAAAGAAGTCAGAGTTGCTTCAAAAATAAATATGGAGTGACACAGGGAGGAGAGGCAGTCAAGAGAAAGACTACCAAGTTGTTCCTGCACTATTTCATTTTCATTTTTCAGATTCAGAAAATGTTATTAGGGGTGTGCAGTCTTCATTTTCTTTAGTTTCCTCTGTCATTTATACATTTTTTAAAATTTTATTCAGGGTTTTTTCTTTTTTTTTTTTTTGTTTCAGGGGCACTGTCATCAATAACACACACTTTTGTGCAAGCATGCATCCTATTGCTCAATAGGGCACACTATGCAACCACAGTGTGCACTACTCTGAGTGCCCCTACTGCACATACTCGCTAGTGATTTAGAAATGATAAGTAATCTGCCTACCTCTAGCTGTGATAGCAAGTAAACTCGCTGTCTGAAAATTGTCGATCTTTCATCTGCTTAAAGTATGTGTGGGGAAAAAGAAGGCAGGGTGGGAGGGAAGGAAAGGTTGGGGGAGGAAATAGAACGCACTGTTTTGCATTTTCAAAACCACACGTGTTATTTTGAAGGGATATAGTATCCACTAGGAAAAAACAATGCAGATCTCTGTAAGTGCTTGATGCCTAGGCAATTGTCACATGGAAGGTACACTCATACTTTCCCTTTCAGAAATGGTGCAAAGACCCTCAGGTTTTGCAACTATTTGGACTGTTTTCAAAATGTGTTTTTCTATCTTTCTTGTATGAACATTTCATTTTTCTAATTAACAGGGCTTTTTTTGAGGGGGGAGTATGCAGTGGTACAGAGTACTGACACCTTTTTCTTGCCTCCTAAAATTGACCCATGCTCCTCATGTATTAATAACAGAGTCTTGCATATGAGTACCGGCACCTTTCTTTGGTAAGAAAAATGCACTGCTAATTACATAGAAACATGGAAAACAGCAGATAAAGATCATAAGGCCTATACAGTCTGCCTATTCATACCAACTATTGAGCTCTGCAATCCCTTTCTCTCCCTTAGAGATCCCCTGTGCTTGTCCCATGCTTTCCTGAATTCAGATACAGTCTTCGTCTCCGCCACCTCCGCTCGGAGGCTTTCACATGCATACACCACCCTTTCTCACATGAGCTTCGTAGAAGAAGCTTGGGGAGACTAAGCCTTCCCAGCCCAACTTGATCTCCCTTAATTGGTTGAGTGAAAAAATGTCCCTTCTCCACTGCCATTTCTTCCGCTACCGCTTCCTGGGACCTATCACCTCCGGCAATGGCCAAAACCACAAAACAGACATGGGGACATTCAATCTGCCTGTGCCATGCCATGCTATACTGCTAGCTCTGCCAATCCCCTCCCCCCCCCCTCCTCATCAGCAGAAAATGGATGTCACAAGGGGTCGATAAAGAGCTCTAGTAATGGCGGTATGGCGTAAACAGAGCGAATGTACGTGCATCTCTTATGTGCTTTTTTGCCACTGCTGCAGGTGATAGCTCCTGGGAAGTGGCAGCAGGGAGGGGGGTGTGGTTTGAATGAAAGATGTTGAGCCTAGGAAGCAGGAGAACGGGGTGTGCAGGTTGAAGAAAGATGATGAGCCCTGGGGGATGGGGCTTGAAGAAAGATGCTAGGCTAGAGGGATGAGGAATAAGAAGATGCTGGATTGCAGATGGGTTAAAGAAAGGGATCTTGGCGTCTTGGGGGATAGACACAGGAGGGGGAGTAGGGTAGAGAATGGGGGCAGAGGGAGATGCTGGACACAGGAGTGGTTGTAGGGGGATAGAGGGGAAATGCGTGATGGGAGGGGGAAGAGAGAAGAGAGGGGAGATGCTAGATAGAAGGGAGAAGAGGGAATAGAGAGGAAATGTTGGATGGAAAGCAGGTTGAGGGAGAGAAGAGATGCTGGATGGAGAGAGAGGAAAGGGGAGATACAGAGAGAGAAGAGATACTGGATGGAGAGAGAGGAAAGGGGAGATACAGAGAAGAGACGCTGGATGGAGAGAGAGGAAAGGGGAGATACAGAGAGAGAAGAGATGCTGGATGGAGAGAGAGGAAAGGGGAGATACAGAGAGAGAGAAGAGACGCTGGATGGAGAGAGAGGAAAGGGGAGATACAGAGAGAGAAGAGAGAGAAGAGACGCTGGATGGAGAGAGAGGAAAGGGGAGATACAGAGAGAGAAGAGACGCTGGATGGAGAGAGAGGAAAGGGGAGATACAGAGAGAGAAGAGACGCTGGATGGAGAGAGAGGAAAGGGGAGATACAGAGAGAGAAGAAACGCTGGATGGAGAGAGAGGAAAGGGGAGATACAGAGAGAGAAGGGATGCTGTATGGAGAGAGAGGAAAGGGGAGATACAGAGAGAGAAGAGATGCTGGATGGAGAGAGAGGAAGGGGAGGTACAGAGAGAGAAGAAACGCTGGCTGGAGAGAGAGGAAAGGGGAGATACAGAGAGAGAAGAGACGCTGGATGGAGAGAGAGGAAAGGGGAGATACAGAGAGAGAAGAGACGCTGGATGGAGAGAGAGGAAAGGGGAGATACAGAGAGAGAAGAGACGCTGGATGGAGAGAGAGGAAAGGGGAGATACAGAGAGAGAAGAGACGCTGGATGGAGAGAGAGGAAAGGGGAGATACAGAGAGAGAAGAGACGCTGGATGGAGAGAGAGGAAAGGGGAGATACAGAGAGAGAAGAGACGCTGGATGGAGAGAGAGGAAAGGGGAGATACAGAGAGAGAAGAGACGCTGGATGGAGAGAGAGGAAAGGGGAGATACAGAGAGAAGAGATGCTGGATGGCTTGAGGAAAGGGGAGATACAGAGAGAGAAGAGACGCTGGATGGAGAGAGAGGAAAGGGGACATACATAGAGAGAGAAGAGACGCTGGATGGAGAGAGAAGAAAGGGGAGATACAGAGAGAGAAGAGACGCTGGATGGAGAGAGAGGAAAGGGGTGATATAGAGAGAGAGGAGACACTGGATGGAGAGAGGAAAGGGGAGATACAGAGAGAGAAGAGACGCTGGATGGAGAGAGAGGAAGGGGAGATACAGAGAGAGAAGAGACGCTGGATGGAGAGAGGAAAGGGGAGATACAGAGAGAGAAGAGACGCTGGATGGGGAGGGGGAAGTTCAGATGCTGTATAGAAAGGGGGGCTGCAGAGAGAAGAGATGCTAAAGGGAAAGAGGGGTGGAGGGAGAAGAGAAGGAGGATATACTGGATAGGGGGAAGAGCAAGAAGGGAGATAGTAAAGAACTGGGGAATTAGAAAAGGGAAAGAGATGGAAAGCTGTAGGTAGATGCAGTAAAAAGAGAAAAATTGAGGACTTGATAGTAAGAACGAATGAAATCTGAGTGAATAGACAGGCAGAAAAATAAATGGAGGAAAGCTGAAAGTTAAGTTCAATGTCAGAGAAAGATGTAGTGGAGGAATTAAAGAAAATAGTAAAAGAGAGAAAATGAGAAATAGACAGAAGCCCCTGCAAAGAAAGTTAAGAGAAGACTGAGAAATGCAGAAACCAGAGACTTAAGACCTACATGACTAGAAAAATTAAATAGCTAGACAACAAAGGTAGGAAAAAACTTCTATGCTTAATTTAGTGATTGGAATATACTAGTTTTTGAAAATTTCATCTACCATCTTTTTATTTTGCCATGTATAGGGGACATGCATCACTGCGTCTATTTCTCTGGTCCTGCACAGCATGCTGAGTCTGGATTCTTGGGGTTTGAGTTTAATTTTTCTCTAAATATTTCCATATTTAAGTTTGTACTTCTATACTTGTTGAGGGACTATCTGTATTCTGCATATGTGAAAGCAGCCAGGTATTCTGTTACACTGAATGTCTGTGTAGGACTGATCTCTCTCTCCTAATCTGGCTGGTTTAGTTTTCCCAGTAGGTATACTGATGTTCTAGTGGGCATTGCAGTGTTTGCGGTTTTGCATTTTCTTATGTAAAGCCCTTATTATGTGACTCCTGGCTGTCGGTGCTGTTATGGTATGGTAGAATTGCTCAGTAGGTTCTGTTTGACTCTTGTAGGGTTTTGTTTTACTTTACAATATGCCTGGTACTGGATTTTGGATTTGGATTTAGTCCGCATAGAAACAGAAACATAGTGGAAGCAAAAGACCACAAGGCCCATCTAGTCTGTCCTTCCATATCAACAACTACAACAGTCCCCTTTTTACCTTTAGAGATCCTCTGTGTTGGTCCCATGCTTTCTTGAATTCATTTACTGTCCTCATCTCTACCACCTCCACTGGGAGACTATTCCACGGATCCACTACTCTTTCCGTAAAGAAATATTTCTGCATATCACTCCTGAATCGATCCCCTTTCACCCTCATCCCATGTCCCCTCGTAGCAGAACTTGCTTTCAATCGAAAGAGGCTCTCTCCCTGAACATTTATGCCACGGAGGTATTTAAATGGCTCAGTCATATCACCTCTATCCAGCCTTTCCTCTAAAGTGTACATAATAAGATCCTTAAGTCTATCCTCATATGCTTTATAATGAAGACCACTAACCATTTTGGTAGCCACCCTCTGTACTGACTCCATCCTGTTTATATCCTTTTGAAGGTGCGGTCTCCAGAATTGCACACTATACTCCAAATGAGGTCACACCAAAGACTTATACAGAGACACTATCACTTCCTTTTTTCTGCTAGCCATTCCTCTCCGTATGCACCCAAGCATCCTTCCAGCTTTTGCTGTCACCTTTTCTACCTGTTTAGCTACTTTAAGATCATCAGACACAACCATGCCTAGGTCCCGCTCTTCTTTAGTGGACAAAGTACTTCACCCCCTATACTATATTGCTCCCTTGGATTGCTGAAGCCCAAATGCATCTCAGTAGTAGCGCAAGGTGAGTTACATTCAGGTACAGTAGGCATTTTCCTATCCTTGGAGAGCCTACAAGCTAAGTTTTAACCTGAGGCAATGAAGGATTAAGTGGCTTGCCCAGAATCACAAGGAGTGACAGCGTGATTTCTACCCTGGCTTCCCTGGGTCTCAGCCTGCTGCTCTAACCATTACTGACAGCTCATACTGAAAATACATATTCCAGACATGTTTAGTATAGTTCAGTTTCCATAGGCGATTTGATCTGAAGCCTAGTGGCTATTTGGCAACCTATCAAAAAAACTGATAGGTAAAACATTTTATAATTTACTGTTGACAAAGATGTTGCTCCCATCCTAAGGATATTAACTTGTTCCACCATGCCCTATCTGACTCTGCCCTAGCCCCTTCCCAGCCCCATATATTTTAGCTCCACCCTAGCCCCACCCCATTTTAGCCTCCCCAAACAGCTGAGTCACTAATTGCCTATGGTCTTTCTGTAAAGAAATGTGGTATTTCCTTAGATTAATCTTAAGTCTGTCTCCTTTCACCTTCATCCTTTGCCCCCTCATTCCAGAGCTTCCTTTCAATTGAAAGAGGCCTGCCTCCTGTGCATTTATGCCACAAAGGTATTTAAATGTCTCTATCATATTTCTCCTCTCCTATTTTTCTTCCATAGATACATATTGAGATCTTTAAGTCTGTCTCCATATGCCTTATGATAGACACTGACCATTTTCATAGCTACATTCTGGGCTGACTTTATCCTGGTATTCTCTTCAATCTGCCCTGTTGAGGATAAAGACTGAGGCAGAGAAGTTTGCATCCTGGAGATGAATGCATGGCTGCATGGATGGGGTCATTGAGAGTGTTTAGGTTTCCTGGACCATAGGATATTTTTCCAAGAGCTGCTGAGCAAAGATGGTGTCCACCTATCCAAGAAGGGTCAAAGTGTCTTCCACAGCAGACCGGCTAACTTACTAAAGAGGGCTTTAAACTAGATTCATCGAGGATGGGTGAAGAAAGCCCCAGGTAAGTAGAAGCCCTCAGGTAAGTGAAACATTTAATACCTCTGTAGAAATGGGTAAAAGGGACAATGTCTGGAAAGCAGTGTGAATTAATGCCTGTAGTATGGGAAATAAGATCCCAGATGTTGAGGCTTTAATAGAAGAAACTGACTTGGATTTAGTTGTAGTTATGGAGATACAGCTCACAGACAACCATGGCTGGGATGTAATTATACCATGCTATATTTTATTCATGAAGGACAGGGTAAGAAGAAGGGGAGGAGGAGTGGCACTATATGCAAAAAATCATATTAAAAATACAGAATTACAGGGTTTACAAGGGAAGGAGGAGACACTGTGGGTTAAACTAGAAAGAGGGAATGGGGAATCCATTTGCATTGGTGTGATATATAGATCTTCTTCAAAGGCAGAAGAAGTGGAGATTTAATTGAAGACATTCAAAGTATTGCCATGAAAGGAGAAGTGCTACTGATAGATGATTTCCATATGCCAGATGTTGATTGGTGCATCCCTGCTGCAGTGTCATCTTGAAGTAAGGAGATCCTAGATTCTCATCAGGAAGAATTATTCCAGCAGCTGGTAACAGAACCCAAACACAAAGGGGCCAAAATATTGGTGCTTACCAATGGGGAAAGTGTTTCTGATGCTATAGTGGGAGATCATTTCGCATCCAGTGATCACCAAATGGTATGGTTCAGTATTAGGACTAGGACATAAAAAGTCCATTCAAATGTGAGGGTCCTAGCCTTTAGGAAAACTAATTTTGACAAGATGAGAGAATACCTCAAGGAGTCGTTAGTGGAATGAGATCAACTGGGGGTTGTAGAAAAGCAATGGACAAAACTAAAAGGATATTTATTTATTTATTTATTTATTTAACATTTCTTTTATACCGCGCTATTACAATCAGTGCGGTGTACATTAAACAAGAACATACTACAATGCATACAAGTAACATTGAGTTTACAATGAACAGGGAAATTCAACAAGGGACAACCGGGAGAACTATGTACAGGTTAAATTAATGCTATATACAATATTATAAACTCGTTTGGATATTGCATGTGCTTTTCAGGTGGTTCACCATAGGACTGGAGAGAAGGTTGACTAACTAGCCCTTTTCTGGTTGTATTGAGGTGCTAGTTTTGCTAATGTATAGGTTGTCTTCTGGGTAGCATTTTGTGAACAAATGGTATTTCAATGCTTTTCTGAATAGGATTAGGCTTTTGATAGCACGGATTTCGTGGGGAAGCGCATTCCAGTTTAAAGGAGCAAATAAGGAGAAGGCTCTGTTGGAGGTGGCCTTAGTGCACTTCGTTATCGTTTTAGGGACTAAAATGATAACGAAGGTGTTCATTGAAGTGGATCTCCTTTTTCTGTTTTCCAGGGTGCCGTGAATAAGCTTGCTGATTGGCGTAGGGGGGTGGTTATTTAGGGCATTGAAAGTAAGGACTAAAGACTTATACTGGAGTCTGGCATGTAGAGGTAACCAATGCAGATCTTTCATGATGAGTGTTATATGGTCGTATCTTGACGAGCCGGAGAGGACTCTAGCAGCTGTACTCATAGCTAGGCGGAGCGGATTTAAAGTTGATTGAGGGAGACCATGGAGGATGATGTTGGCAAAATCCAGGTGTGGGAGGACTAATGCCTGGAAGGTTGTTCGGAAGTCGGTGGGATCTAGTAGGGGGCGGAGGTGACGTAACGTTTTGATCTTATAATATATAGTCTTTGTGACATTCTTCACATGTGTTGTCATATCCAGGTGCTGGTCCAATGTGATGCCGAGATAACGGATTGTAGCTGCAGAAATGCACAAAGTACTCCAAATGAGGTTTCATCAAAGACTTGTACAGAGGCACTATCATCTTCTTTTTTTCTCTTCCTATGCACTCAAGTATCCATATGGTTTTGCTGTCACCTTTTCTACCTGTTTGGCCACCTTAAGGTCATCAGATACAATCACCCCCAGATTCTGCTCTTCTTTTGTACACAGAAATACTTTACCTCTAGTCATTTTTGCAGCCCAAATGCATAACCCTGAATTTTTTCACATGAAATCTTAGCTGCTAAATTCTAGACCATTTTTCAAGCTTCATTAAATTTCTCCTCATGTTATCTTCACTTTCGATTTGGGTCTCCTTGTCATGCCTTCCTATTTTCAGTCTTCTCCTAAGGACTCTTATAGACTCTCCTTTACATTTTCCATTTATTCTCTTTTCTCCTGTTTTCATTTCCTTCCCTACATCTGTCTAACATGGATCTTTCTCTTTCATCTTTTTTTTTATCCATTTCTCTCTTTTCTCAGAGCTATATTTCATTTCACTCCCTCCCCCCCTTCTAAAGAAGTGTGCAGCAATGATTTTCGGTTTGGTTCATATTTGCATGAATGAGCCTTGTGGTCCATTTTCAGATTCCAAAAATGTTGTTTCCTTCCTTTCCTGTGAATCCATTACAGTCAATGGAGCAAACAATTTTGTTGACAATGGAATTCTCTATCTGCTTTTATTAAAACCTTCTAAAAGCTTAAGAGGACTGCCACAAAGGTAATAGCACTTAAGGGCATCAAGAGTGGCATGAAGACCCTATGACATCAAAAAAGGGGCAAACTGGCTCAAACAGTGGAATGATGATCCTAAGGCATGGGGAAAGGATCAAAATAGCAGCAGTATTTTGCTCGAAGATCCCAGGGCACCAGAAAAGGAGTAAAGTGGCATCAGCATTGGCAGGAAGACCCCAAACCAATGAAGATGAAATGTTTGGGCATAGTTTGGCGGGCAGAGTGGGGACAGTTATGCACAAAGATTTCACCATTGGGGTTCAGCAAATAGGATAGCACTTTAAGCCACCTCTACTCAAGGTCTGCTGAGGTTCTTGGGTGCACAAATTTAGTATAGGAAACGTTAGTCTGAATGGCATGTCATAAGTTGGGGCTAGGAGGTGCAGCAATCATTTCCTCTCTATACCATGGAAGGAAGATGATTCCCAAGGTACTACAAAAAGGGCAAAGCAGCATCGCAACAGTGGAATGAAGACCCAAGGCACCTAGAAAGGTACAAGGCAGCAGAGGAGGAAGAGTGCCATCTATGTACAAATACACTGATTGCAGAAGAAGTAAATTGATATGGTTGATAGTAGGTGCGTGCACAGGAAAATTTTATAAGTTTGGATCATGTTTGTATGCTTCAGTTGTCCATTTGGTTCATTTTGAGATCTTGAATTATTTGGATCCTTCAGATGATTTGAGTCTCTTTAAAGTAAATTGGGCAAGCAATTTGCATTATTAACAGTGAGTTTTTACATCCATTACACAGGTACACTACCAAAAAACTGCCTCCAGTTTTGCAACTGATTCCTATAGATTTTGGGGTGCTGAATCCAGGAAAAATAGCCAAAATGTTCCATCACGTCACGTTTTCTTGCAAAATTAGATTTCTTACCCATATAAGGAATGTTCACATAATTTCTTTTTAGCCGACTGCAGTTTATTTTCTTGGCCCAAAATAGAGGTTGTAATGGTTAACTAACTAGAAACACTCCCTCATGATATTTTAGAGTGTTTTGTATTCATTTTATACATTAACAGGACAATTGGGAGGCGGGGGGCTAAATCCAGTACTCGCGCTGGCGCATGTTCTTTCCTGTTCGCCTCGCCTCGTTCGCTCGCTCAAACACGGTGGTTGCGACATGAACATTCCTGTCAAATTTCAGTTTCTTGCAAGTTCATTATTACCTTTTGTTTGCTCAGTCGTAATCCAGCTTTATTCCGAAGTGGTTCACTACAGTTGTAGTTTGCAGTGCTGTGTATTTGTGATGGCTCACAGAGCCAGAGGTTGCGTCAACTCTCCGGACAGTTTTTGTTTTATTTGTGGGGAATATACCGTGAAAAAGCGGCAGAGGAACATTTCTGCATTTATTAAAAAAGTATATTTCGCCTATTTCGGTTTGAAGTTAGGCGATCAAGACAAACCGTGGGCTCCTCACAAAGTGTGCAAGACATGTGAGGAAGATCTACGCTTATGGATGAAAGGTAAAAAACAAGCATTTCGTTTCGGAATACCTATGATGTGGCGTGAACAAAGAGACCACAGCAGTGACTGCTATTTTGCTCTTGCATTGTGAAGGGATACAACTTAAAAAATAAGAACGTAATAAGTTACCCCAACCTTCCCTCAGCAATTAGGCCTATGCCTCATAGCAACGAAGTACCTGTGCCTGAACCACCAAAATCTTTGGATCATATTTGTGTGGACGGTTCTGATCATGATGAGACTCATCAGATGGCTTTTCCCGATGAGTCCAGTACTTCCGAGTTTGAAACTGAACCAGATCCGAAACCTGAACTTTTCTCTCAAGCTGAATTGAATGATTTAGTCCGGGATTTAGGACTCCCAAAAGATGCTGCCCAACTGCTAGGTTCTCGGCTTAAACAGAAAAATCTATTGTCACCAGGAACAACTTTTTATGGTACCGCAACCGCGAGACACAATTTTTGAAGTATTTCAGCAAAGAGGAAGATTTGGTATTTTGCAACGATATATACGGAGTGATGGAAAAGTTTAAACTCAAGTATGATCCTGCTGAATGGCGGCTGTTCATTGATTCGTCAAAAGACAGCATAAAAGGTGTTCTTCTTCATAATGGCAACACATTCACTTCAGTTCCTATTGCTCACTCTGTTATTCTCCAAGAAAAATACGAGAATTTGGCCCTGATTCTTCAGAAGATTCGTTATGATGAGCATAAGTGGATGATTTGTGGAGACTTTAAAATTCTATCCATGCTATTAGGGCAGCAATCCGGTTTCACCAAATATCCCTGCTTCCTTGCTTGTGGGATAGCCGGGCCCGCGACCTACACTGGGGGAAAAAAGACTGGCCAATTCGGGAGTATTTGAGACCCGGTGAGAAAAATGTTCTTCATGAGAGCTTGGTACCTCGTGATAAAATTCTATTACCACCTCTCCACATTAAGTTGGGTCTCATTAAGCAATTCATCAAGTCCCTTCCAAAAGATGGTGAGTGCTTTCGGTACCTTTGCTCAAAGTTCCCCCGACTTTCTGAAGCAAAGCTAAAGGAAGGAGTGTTTGTTGGCCCTGATATAAGGAAACTCATTTCAGATGGAGCATTCGCTGAAACGATGTCTGAGAAGGAAAAAGAAGCCTGGGATTCCTTCAAGGATGTTGTTCTCAAATTCTTGGGGAACAGGCGGGATGAGAACTATAAGGATATTGTTGCCAGGATGCTCAATACCTTCAAAGAACAAGGCTGTAACATGAGCCTGAAAGTCCATTTCTTGCACTCCCATGTGAACTACTTTCCCGAAAACCTGGGGGCGTACAGTGAAGAACAAGGTGAAAGGTTTCACCAGGACATCAAGGACGCAGAGAGAAGGTACCAAGGAAGATGGAACACCACTATGATGACTGATTTCTGCTGGTTGCTGCTGCGGGAAACCCCAGATGAAAAATATGCCAAGCAGCGCACCAAGAGAAGCATTCGGGGGAAGAAGAAACGGGCCCACCAGGAGATTGATTGACCCAAGAATGACTTTAAAATCTAAACTGTGTTGACAAATATCGTGTTTTTACTAAACTTTGAAATAAAAATTTGCTAGTTATTACCACAGTGTCGGATCTCATTTATTAGAATTTTATTTTCACACCATCGGGTGTTTGTCTTCATGTATTGCAATGGTGCGGTTTGCGTTTTCTATTCTTACATACATACCTGTACAACATTTTTTGCACATTTCTTTGCTTTGCTTTGTGTCTAACCTCGCTCTTATATGCTCAATGTTTGTGCACATGTATGTGGCTGTTTTAAGTGCAGACAATTTTGCTACCATCACAGTGTGTTTTGTTGACATTACTCTATTCTTATGTGCTGCCTTGTTACAATTTTCTTTATTCTTATTTGAATAACTACTAAACAATTAGTATAAAGAATTCATCCAAGAAACTTTTATCTCGATCGCACTCAATCTGAAACGTTCACCTCAAACTGCTAACCCAATGTAGCAAAAAATCTGTACGTGATGGAGCAAATTGGTTACCAGATTTGGATTCAGCGCACCAAAAAACGTAAAAATCAATCGAAACATTAGAGGCAGTTTAAAAAAAATTTTTTTTAGTGTACCTGTGTTATTTAATCAGATATGCTTAAAACCTGCTGGCAGGCATCTTCCACAGAGCAACAGCACTCCACGACATCAAAACTGGCATAAAGACCCCACAGCACTAAAAGAGGAACAAAGAGCACTAACAGTGGCACGAAGACTGCAAGGCACCCGGAGGGGGTAAAGTGGCACCAGCACTTGCAGAAGACCCCAGGGCACTGAGAGAGGGCCAAAGCAGCACTAACATTGGCAGGAAGACCCCCAAGGCAATGCAGATGAAAATTTGGGGTGTTCCCATAAATTTGGGTGTTGGGGTTCAGTGGGCAGATCAGCATTCTAAGTGTCATCAAGAGTCAAAGTCTCCTGAGGTACTTGGATAAACAAGATTTGTTAGTTTAGGAAATATTATCTTGGAGAGTATTTGGTAATTAGGGGTTAGGAGGTCCAGCAATCATTCTCTTTCTGTACCATGGAGGGAAGAAGATCCCAAGGCACCAAGACAAGGTAAAGCTCCACCAGCAACGGTGGCATGAAGACCAAAGTACTGAGAAAATTGCAAAACAGGTAGGGGAGGAAGACTGGCATCTACATACAAGCAGAGTTACCAAGTTACCCAGTTCCAGAAGTGAGATTTTTTGCCAGCTCTGGTTTTAAATTTGCATTGCAGTGTGGTATGGGATTTGTAGTCCCTGATTTTACCCATTGGAATCAGTGCTGCAGATCCCATAATGCATCAGGATGAGATTGTCAGAAATCCAGGAATGGCTTAAAATCTCACTCCTGGAACTGGGTAACTTGGCAACTCTGTACAAGACACTGACTGCAGAGGAGGTAAACTGATGGCATAGTTGGCAGGATCAGAATGGAGTATCGCTTGTCATGTGTAAGCAATGTTAGGAAAAGGCAGTGTTGTCAGGGAACAGAGAAGGCTGCAGCAAAATATTTTATACCAGGACCCTACTCAGTAGCATCAACCTGAAGCAGAGTAAAAACCTGTTCTTCAAGTATAAACCAAAGTATAGCGACAACCTTTATCTTTAAAGCTTTGTCCATGATATCCCTTTCAAACCACTGTTGAACTTCTGCAGCATTAACAGGACTATCAATCACAGGACATTTAAGAGCTTGCAGAGGTAATTAAATAATTCTGTTTGCCTTTTTTTGAGTATCAAAATTATTTCCTTGAGAACTGTTTACTGAGGGTTGCTAACTGGCTGGTTTTTAAATGGTCAGTCCGGCTGTCAGCAGACCCTTAAAACCAGCAGTGGAAAAGCTGGTTTTGCTGCAGTCAGGGGCAGCTCTATCAGTAGGCATGGTGATGTGGCCACCTGGAATAGCAAACAAAATTCTCCCAAATTGCTCCAGCGACAGCCACCTCACGCTGCCTAAAAAACAACAAAAATCCTAAAGATCAGCAATTTGGTGGCATCTCCCTACTGCTGCCATTATTCCTCTGCAGCATCAGCAGCAACAGATCTCCGAGGTTCGGACTTAAAAAAAAAATGTGGGTTTGGGCAGCATTCAAACTCCTGGAAGTATGAGGGCCCAGCCAGTCCTACCCCCCCCCCCTCTAATATGACATCAGAGCTGGGCAGGACTAGCTAGACCCACATGCACACAGGAGTCTAACTGCTGCATGAGCCTGTGGGTTTTTTAATTTTTAAAATGCAATTCTCAGAGGCCTGCCGCTGCCGCCAGAGGTAAAACAGTAGAGGTATCGGCAATAGTAGCAGGTGGGGGGGGGGGGGGCAATGGAGATGGTGGAGTTGGACACATGTTGAGGATCCATGGGGAGATGCTGAACAGACCAGGAGGGCAGAGGGCAGATGCTAGACACTAGTGGGGGAGGTAGAGATCAGATATTGTACACAAATTGGGGGAGGAGGACATATGCTGGACACAATTGGGAGTTAGAGGGCAGATATTGGACACTCATTGGGGAGGCAGAGAACAGATGCTGGACACAAGTGGGGAAGTGAAGGGTAGATGCTGAATCAAAGTGGAGGGTGGAAGTGGGGAGTGAAAGGTTGATGCTGGATATAGAGTGAGGGCATAAACGTGGATATGAGGTGGGGTAATGGGGGCAGATACTGAACAGGGGATAGGGGACATAGAGGGATGGAGAGCAGATCCTGGACATGAGGTAAGGAGGTATAAGGCAGATGATGGACATGAGTGGTGGACAGCAGAGACTGGATATAGAATGAGGGCATAAGGCTTGGAATGCAGATGATAGATATGGGGTGGGGGAGTGGAGGGTAAATGCTAGATGCAGGGTAGGGATCATAGGGGGGATAGAGGACAAGGGCCAACCCAGAGCTCATTCAAATGTTGTCACCCTAGGCAAACCTTAAACATTATGCCCTCCCCCCAGATGTCAGAATTGGATGTTTAGCTTTGAATGCCCTGCTTTTTGCTGACTAAGACGATGATACCCTAAGCAGACACCAATGGTTGGTCCGGCCTTGTGGAGGGCAGATGCTGGACATGAGCTGGTGGGGGGATATAGGGGATGGGTGGCAGAGGCTGAATGCAGGATGGTGGTAGAGGGCAGATGCTGGACACAGTGGGTGGGGAGGGGGCAGAGAGCAAATGCTGGACATGGGCTGAGAGAGAAAAGACATGCTGACATGAGGTGGGGAGACAGAGGGAGGAGATTCTGGACATGAGGTTGGGAGACAGAAAGAGAGAAAATCTGGGCACGGAGTGGGGGGAGATGGGATAATGCTGGAAATAGGGAGAGAGAAAGAAGGGGAATTCTGCACATGATGGAGTATAGGATGAGAAAAAGAGGGGAAGCTGTGGATGGTGCGAGAGAGATAGGGGAGACATAGGGTAGAGTAGCAGAGAAGAGGAGAGATGATAGACATGTTATTTTGAAACTTTATTTTTCGAAAAAGTACAAATTGTTCTGGGGCCACAAGATTAACATTTTTCGAGATGTTTCTAGGATTACTCAGTTAAGACGCCGGTCTTTTCTAAATTTGAAGCCCCGTGTATTGGCACTGGGTGCTTCTTTCTTTCTTAAATTTCCTTGTAAATGCCTGGTGTCTTTGGAGGGTAATAACTACATTTTTCTTGATGTTTCTCAGTTAGAAGATTTTATTAATTCGCGGACCACTGGCTAAGAATTAATTTTGCATATTCTTTGTACTTAGTTAAATGCTATTTGAGCTGATAGTATTCAGTGATTTATATGTATCTCTTTTCTCATTTGTATATGTGATGGGGGACTTGTGCCACTCTTGATGTGGTCTTGTTAAGTAATATGTGGTTTTTGTTACTGTGGAGAATTATTTCTATCTCATTTGCTTTTCTTTTTTCATTTGTAATAATAAAAAGTTTCAATATTAAAAAAAAAGCGGCTAGTGTAGCTTGGTTTAAAACAGGTTTGGACAAGTTCCTTGAGGAAGGGTTCAGAAATCATGATTAAAGAGGACCCAGGAAATCCACTGCTTACCCCATTACAAGCAATGTGGAACCTATGTACCTTTTTGGGAACCTTAGAGGTACTTGTGACCTGGATTGGCCACTGTTGGAAACAAGACATTGGACTTGATGGGCCTTGGTCTGACCCAGTATGGCATTTCTTATGTTGTTAAGGAAATGGGACCTTATAAAAACTGCACACTGGAATATTCTGTATAAGTACACACACTGACAAGATAGTAACATAATAAATGACGGCAGGCAAAGACTAGCATGGCCCATCTAATCTGCCCAACAAGATATCTAGGGTTATAACTGCCGTTACATGCAGGGGGTCAAGGACTTAAAAATGGCGGCGGCGAACCGAGCAGGCCCGCCGGACTCCCCGGGGAAAGATAGTGTGGATTCAGCCCCCGATGAGACGGCTCAGGAAGTTGTCAAAATGCTGGAACCTAAGTTTGACACAGTTATGCGTAAACTGGATGAGATGGGTGAGAAATTTGGAGAATATGCCAGGAGAATGGATGAGATGGAACAACGAGTGACGGTACTGGAGGAGGGAGAGCTGGCGCTGGAAAATACAGCGGCGAAGCAACAGAAACAACTGGATGACCTTATAATGAAGGTGGATGATCTTGAAAACAGATCGAGAAGGAACAATCTGAGGTTGGTTGGGGTGCCCGAATCCTGGACGGGGAACCAGCTGTTCACCTTGTTCGCGGAGTGGTTGCCGCAGGAACTAGGCCTTGAAGAGCTACGGGGCAAAATCCACGTGGAGCGAGCCCACCGTCTGGGCCCAGTACGCGAAGGTCAGGGCCGACCTAGACCGGTGCTGGCACGTCTTCTAAATTTCCAGCATAAAGCATTGCTGTTGCAAGCCTACAGGAAGAAAAGAGACCTAAGACTTGATAACGCAAAGGTCTTGTTGTTCCCAGACTATTCAGCCTCTCTGGCAGCGCGACGTAAGGAATTCGCGCCTCTATGCACTGAGTTAGTTCAGCGCGAGGTGAAATTCGCCCTACTCTATCCGGCCACCCTTAAGATCTTTTATAAGGGCACCACTCACACATTTGAACAGGTTGCAGCGGCGAAGAAATATGTGTCCATGCTACCGGAGCCAGTTGTGCAAAATGGGGACTGCGCTGTATGAGACTGGCTGGAGTAGTCGCGCTGACCATGACAAACTGTGCCCTGCTGCTGGACTGTGGCAACTGCTAGACTCATATAGGCAGGCAGTTCCTATTGCCCCTTCAAACAGCATAGGAGACCTGTTTGGGACTGGCCGATGCCGCTTGGCCTTTAAACCTCTTCTTATATCACGGACGGCCCGGAGGGGCACAGACTGTGATCTTACTCCCCTAGGGGGGTGCCCTATTCGTAGGGTTCTGTATAGGATGTGTGTGGGGAATGGGGGTAGATTGAATGGTGATCTGAATGAGGGTGTGGAAGATGGTGTGTTTAGGGAACTAGAGGAATGCTTGGGGAAGTGTGGATGGGCGACTGGTAGTGATGCGTGTCTGGGGGATAGGGAGACTCTAGGGGGGTGGGGGAGGGGGGAGGCTTGGGGGGGATTAGATAGGTCGGGATGGCTGGAGAACATGGGGACGGGAAGGGGAGGGGGGAGGGGGACTATGGGGTACAGTGGGTGGATGGGGATGGGGGGGCAGGGGCTCCGATTGGAATATGTAGCCGGCTGTTCGATTTTCTGCAATGGCACAAGGCTGTCTCACTCATGGTCTCTCTCCCTACTCTAGGGTGTGAGAAAGACTCCTGGAGACGAGGCTGGGCGTCTCCGGGTAGCTTGACATTCCGGTACCTTGCTGCAGATTCCCACATGTTGCTGATATGTTAAATGCAAAAATTGTTTCCTGGAACGTGGGGGGTATTGGGTCACCGATCAAGCGTACTAAGATACTGCAAATGTTGAAAAGAAAGGGGGCACATCTGGCGCTGCTGCAGGAAACTCACTTGAGCGCGCTAGAACACTCCAAGCTTAAGCGAGACTGGGTGGAGGCTGTATATGGTGCCTCTTCTGGGGGAAAAAAGGCAGGGGTGGCGGTATTAGTAAAGCGGGGGGTTCCTTTTGAGGTGGCTAAGGTGCATGCAGATCCCCACGGTCGATATATCTTGATCACAGCCAAACTTTTTAATGAGGTGATTTGGATAGCAAATGTCTACGCGCCCAATGTTTATGATCACGAGTTCTTTAGGAAGTTGCTCCGCTTTGTGAAGGAGGCGGGGGCGAGTAAAATACTGATGGCTGGGGACTTCAATTGTCCGCATGATCCCTCGCTGGACAAGTCTAAGGCGGACGCGGCGACCTCCTCGATGCGCAGAGGGGTGGCCTATCTTTGCAGATTGGGAGACCTGGTGGATGTCTGGCGGTTACTTCACCCGGGGGTCCGGGAATACACTCATCAATCGCGGGCACATCACACTTGGTCCCGAATTGATAACATTCTGGTGAACGAGGGAGGCCTCTCAATGGTGGCCCAGGCTGAGATTGAACCGATCGTAGTGTCTGATCATGGTATGGTATGGGTGTTATGGGAATGCCGGGGAGCGGGACAGAAACGTTGGCGCTTTCCAACTTACTTGGATCAAGATAAAGAATTTCAGGCCTTTTTGGAAAAACAATGGGATGAGTACGTTGCTTTTAATGATAGACCTGACTGTCCACCGCTACTGTTTTGGGAGGCTAGCAAGGCGGTAATGCGGGGCGCCATCATCTCTTATACGACCCGGCGGCGGCGTCATATGGATCGTAGTATACTAGTGTTGGAACGCCGCTTGAGAGACTTGCAACATTTGTTAGGGAGGAGGGCTGACGCAGCCTTACAGAGGGAATATAACCGCTCTCAGCTGGCACTCAATGAGTTACTGCAGCGGCGTGCAAGTCTCTCTATGACATACTATAGGCATCGGCTACATAGATATGGAAATCGAACGGGGCGGCTTCTTGCAAAATTAGTTCGTGACCCGGGGGGATCTCGGTTCATCCCTGTTCTTCGGGATGAGCGGGGCGCTCTGAAACACCATTCTCGGGAGATTGCTGGGATCTTTCAGGCCTTCTATGCGAGCCTGTATAGTGAGGACGCGAGAGATTATGGGGCAGGCCGTGCCTTTCTGCAGAACCTGACTCTTCCGCAGGTGACTGCGGAACAGCTCCAGTTATTGAATGATCCCTTGACCATACGAGAGATCCAAGCCGTAATTGCGAAGGGGAAATCTCACAAAGCACCTGGGCCTGATGGTTTCAGCTACGAGTACTACAAGCTACTTAGGTCTAGATTGGCCCCCTCAATGGTGGTGATGTACGACGCCATTAGACAGGATGGAGGCCTACCTCGAGATATGCGCTGTGCCGACATTACCGTCATTCCGAAACCGGGAAAAAAAACCCTGGAGCCAGCTTCATATAGGCCCATCTCCCTCATTAATTGTGATGTGAAGATTTTGGCGTCGGTTCTGGCGAACCGGCTCAATGGTATTTTGCCTTCCCTTATAGCTCCTCGACAGGTGGGCTTTGTCCAGGGGCGTGAGGCGACCAAGAATATTGCCAGGCTGCTCCTTGGTATGGAACACTGCGTGAGGGAGGAAGAAGCCTTATTCTTAGTAAGTTTAGATGCCGAGAAAGCGTTTGATAGGGTGGCCTGGCAGTACTTATGGGATGTTTTGGACAAGTTTGGAATGCAGGGCGACTTCGTTTCGTGGGTCCGGGCATTGTACCAGCGCCCTTTGGCGCGCGTGGTGCTCTGTGGAGCTAGTTCTGACACGTTTGAGTTGGAGCGTGGGACACGCCAGGGCTGCCCGCTTTCCCCTTTGCTTTTCGTGCTGTCCTTGGAACCCCTGCTGCATGCTATTCAAGGTCACCAGGACATCCATGGTATTATGCTCGGGGTACAGAGATGAAAGTGAGCGCCTTTGCTGATGACATGCTGCTGTGTCTTACTAACCCACAGCCCTCATTGGAACGAGTCTTGCACCTTATTCAAGACTATGGTGCTTTTTCAGGTCTTAAGATTAATGCCTCTAAATCAGTGGTTCTGGATGTTGGGAACAGGGGGCGGCCATCATAGCAGGGAGCTTTTCCCCTGGTGTGGGCGGAGGGGGAGATCAAATACTTAGGTATTCAATTGCCGGACAACCCGACTAATCTATACTCAGTGAACGTCCCTGGCATGTTGAGCCGAGCCCGTCAAACTTTTGCAAGGTGGCAGGGCCTTCCTTTGTCGCTCAGAGGTCGAATAGCCCTGTTTACAATGGTAGAGATGCCCCGATGGTTATATGTACTACGTTTGCTGCCTATATGGATTCGAGAGGGCGACTGGCGTTGCTTTGATAAATTGTTGCGTGGTTTTTTATGGAGGAGTAAGCGCGCGCGTATTCCTTTAAGGGCCTTGATGAGACGACGAGAAGACGGTGGACTGCAGCTTCCGGACCTCCGAAACTATAATCTCTATTATTTGACTAGGCATATCTGGTCCTTGGTGGCCGGGACGGGGGGCTGTGCCCCGACTTCGCAGATAAACGCTAGTTGCGTACCTCTCCATGGTCTAGTGATCTTGCATTCGGCCTCGGGTCGTGGGTCTGTGGGTGGTTGGACATACATGGCGGGCCTTAAGGCGGCCTGGCGGGCGTTGTGCTCCCGCTTTGGATGGGATTGGCAAAGGTCGGCGCTCTTGCCCTTGGTGGGGAATCCAGGTTTCCCTCCGGGCTCCTCGCGGCTTAACATATTCAGGGACTGGGCTCAGAAAGGTGTTGTGTGTATTGGAGATCTCCTTGCGCCTGAGGGATCGCACCTAGAAACCTTTAGTGTATTGCAGAGTCGTTACCAGCTCTCTCGCCAGGATTTTTACGGGTACTTACAAATTCGCCACTATGTGGAGGGACTGGGTGGAGCCTCTGTCAGTCCGATTTACTCGGGACTTCCGGTTAGACGATGGCTTGAGCAACTTGACGTTGGTTCCCGGGAGGGGTTGGAGAGATGGGAATTACTACACCCGGCGGGTGACGATGAATATTTGGCTGACTTAGTTCATCGATGGGTAAGAGATGGTATGACACGTTTGACGGTGTTGGATTTGCGCGAGGCCTTTGAGGGCATCCCGAGGGGAGATTTCTGGATATACTTGCAAGAGTTACAGTTTAAATTCCTTTGGAGAGCCTATACTACGGATGTATGGGCTTTTAAGGCGGGTGTACGTGTATCTCCCAATTGTGGTTGGTGTACGTTAGACAGGGGCACATTGCTTCATAAATTTTGGGAATGTTCTCAGGTGACACACTTGTGGAAGTACGTCTGTGGAGAATTTGACAGATGGTTGGGTGTGCCTCTTCATTGGAGTGTAGAGGTCTGCTTGTTTCATCGATGGGGGACTGAGAATCAGGCCCTTACGCCACCTCAGAAGCTCTTATTAACCCGGGGATTATTGTTAGTAAAAAAAGTTCTGTTGGGCGCTTGGGCTGACCCGGCCCCTCCTGGAGTGCAGATGTGGGAACACGCCATATGTGCCTTGCTCTATATGGAAAAACTGACGGCCAAGCAGCAGGGTGGGAGGGCGTGGGATTCTTTCTTGGAACTTTGGGCGCCCCTACTAGATCGGCTACCTGTGCGGGACTGCAGCATGGCAATTAATGTATAATTATGTCTTATTATTGCATACATATTGTAGCACAACTGAACTAGTGCTACACCGTGTGTTTACTCTTTATGCTGAATGATTGTGTTATGCTCATTTAGTGAGGTTCTCTCCAGTCGTACATTCACCTTTACCCCGGAGCCTTGTATTACACGGGGTGCAGGAGAATGGCATAACATGACTGCTGTTACATACTGGCCCGTGCTGCGTCTCTCTATAGAGAGTATCCTTATATAGTTTTGTGGAGGATGCTTGGGGTGGTGCATGTGGAGGGCTGGGATCGAGAGATTGATCAAGAGAGGGGAGACGACCTTATACTACCAATGGAAACGCATCGACATTCTATTTATAGATGGCTACCAATCGGACTGGAGTGGGGGGGTGGGTGTGGGTAGTGGGGGGGTAAGGATTAAAAGGGGGGGGTCCGCACAAGGGTTCTGTATTCTAAAGTACCTTTTAATTTGCGGTACATGCTACCGGTGGTGGGATGTTCTGCGGCTAAGACTGCGACCCAACTGTGCGGGTGTTAGATCTCCCATATTATGGTTAGGGGTACCTCACTCATATTATTTGTGCAGTTCTGTTTGGGGAGATCACTCACTGGTTCCGCTCTGTAAGCCTGTACTCAGAAAGATATTTTTATATTTTTTATTTATTTTTAATTGCACGATCTTCCTGCTTTTCTGTATGTTACGTTTTATACTATAACCCTTGTCGACATGACTTAGAGGCAGTCTTCAATGTGTTTACCCTCCCCATATGGGTGGGGCCCTGCTATTTGTTATTTGTTATTTGGAATATGTGTTATCGGAAAATGTTTAATAAAAACGAGTTGAACTAAAATGGCCCTCTCCCCACATGTCTCTGTGTAGTGCTGCTAACAGCCGGTATATAAATTATTTATAATTGTAATTGTTTATGCTTTAGTGCTTTGCCAATAAGAAGACTGGGATTTTTCCAGTTGCGCCCTTGTTTGCTGTATCATATGACCTAATTCCACCCAGGCAGGGCTCCAGAGGAATGTGTGCCCACACGATACAGATCAGGAGACATCAGAAGAGTGCACCCAACAGGGACAAGAAGGAATAAGGAGATCAGATAGGGGCATTGGTGAACAGGGAGGGATAAGGGGTGTCCACCCAGAATTAAGGAGCCTTCAGAGAGATTCAAGAGGAGAACCTGGAATCACAGCTCAAAGTAAGGTGATCATGTACTTGTGATGAATTGCCTGGTAAAACATGTCTTCATGCCCTGAGAGGAGTATATTATGTCAAATCACTTCTATTGAGGAAACGGAATTTTAAGTAGTTATTCTTGCTGGACTACCTGGAGGAAAGTGTGTCTCAGAGTCCAGGTGTGATTTATTTTATTTATTTGTTTATTTATTTATTTAACTGTTTTTTTTTTAATATCCCATTTTTCTACAAGGCAAAACAGTTTACATAGAACAGAATGATTTACAAAGAACAGATTGAAACAGTGCAGGCAACGATATACAAATACAAATACAATTGCAAATGCAGGCAACTATATACAAACAGCTATAAACAGTTAGCTAATAGTTGACTAATGGCAGAGTTGACATGGGAAGTGGAGGAATCAGAGTTGGAAATTATATAACAGAGTGTTAGGCGATATAGAGAGATGGGTTGCCGGGAAAGGGGGGGGGGGGGGTGGAGAGGGAATGCTTGAGGTATGTTAATTATGTGTAAAGAAAAGAACAAGGGTTATGGAGGAGGAGAGATAAGGGGATGGTATGTGACAGTGGAGGATGTTCTTGCTACGAGTTGGTTGCAGTGGAAATACAGTAATACTCTTCAAAGAGGAATGTTTTGAGGTGTTTCTTGAAAAGGGTGTGGGATGGTATGCAGCCTAAGGTGTGATGGAGTTGGTTCCATATGGTGGGGACATAGAATTTGAATGCTCTGGTGCAAGTTTGTTGAGGTTTCTTGCAGATTTCCGCTGGAGGGAGGAGAAGATTGGAAGAATTCTGTCGGTGGAGTGTGTTGTTTATAAAGTGTTTAATTAGTGATTAGAGCTGCTCAGCAGAGGTATTGAAATAAGTTATATGAATGATGGTAAGTATCTTGAATTTGATTTGGGATGCAATGGGGAGCCAATGAAGGGATTTTAGAGTGGGAGTGATGTGAGAGTATCTTGGGACACCAGCTATAATGCGAGCTGTGGTGTTTTGAGTAAGCTATAGAGGAGCGATGGTGGCCTTAGGGAGTCCATGGAGGATGGAGTTACAGTAGTCGAGAAGTGGTGTGATGGAAGCTTGGCAGACTGTGCAGAAGCTATCAGGTGAAAGGAGGGGTCGAGGGTTGCGAAGAATTCAGAGTTTGAAATAGATACTTTTGGTGACATTCTTGATGTGATGTTGGAAGCTTAGATGCTGGTCGAGGATAATGCCGAGTTACTTAGTATGGGATTTGACTTGTATGTCTGTGTCTCCGAGTTTGATGCTTGTGGGAGGTGAGAAGTTGAGGTCTCTGGAAACGTGAAGAATCTCTGTCTTATTAAAGTTTACTGCAAGGTTGTGATGCTGTAGCCACAATACAATTTCATTGAAGCAGTCAGAGAGACAGGAGTAGTCGGGGGAGGAGGTGTGGAAAGGGGTGAAAATCATTATATTGTCGGCATAGAGCTGGTAACCGACCTTGAATTTCTGGTTGATATAGCATAGTGGCCTGAAGTGAACGTTTAATAAGAGGGAGGAGAGGGTGGAACCTTGAGGCACTCCTCGGGGAAAGGTGTAAGGCGCTGATGATTGGTTGCCGAGCCTAACTGTTTGGGTTCAGTGGGACAGATAGGAGTGAATCCATTTGAGTGAGGCACCCTGGACTCTAATGGCGTTGAGTTGTTTGAGTAGGATTTGGTGGGATACATTGTCAAATGCAGCGGAGATGTCAAGGAATAACAATATGAAACCAGAGAGGGGTTTTTAAGTTCCAATGATGAGTGTATTTAGTAGGAAGGTGAGTAGGGTTTTGGTAGGGATGAAAGCCATGTTGCCTGTGGTCAAGTGGTGTGGATCCATCGACATGTTCCTGTAGCTGAGTTTGAACTGCTTTTTTAATAATTTTGGAGAGGTAGGGTATGCTGGAAATGGGTCTGTAAGATGTAGGAAAGTTAAGGTCAAGGTTGAAGTTCTTGAGTAGGGGCCTCACAGAGGCTTGTTTGAGAGTAGGTGGGAGATAGGCTTGGGTGAGTGAGGTTTGAGGGATGGTAGCTATGAATGGTAACAGAGTAGTCTTTGTTTGCTTAATCCAGGTTACTGGGCAGGGTCAAGGGGGGAGGTGGTGGCGTTAATGTAGTTGGTGATGTTTAAAAGCTCTTCATGGGGAACCTCTCTGAATGTTGTCCATGGGGTTATGATGGAGGATGAAGAAGTGGAAGGAGGTATGATGAGGGTGGAAGCGCCAGGAAGCTTGTGCTTAGATATTAGGAAGTCGGCTATTAGTTGAGGGTGGATGATGTCATTTTGCTGAGGTTGAGATGAATTGCTTGTGAAGGATTTGATAAGGTTGAAAAGTTACCTTGGTTTATTTATGGAGTGTAGCAGGATGTTGTCATGATATTCACACTTGGCATTGAGAGTGTTAATGGAGTATGCTGTGCGATGTTCTAGATAGATAGCTTGAAGCTGAGGGTCCTCAGATTTTCTCCATCATCGTTCGAGTCTTCAGAGGGAACATTTTTGCTCTCTGAGCAGTGCTGTGTACCAGTAAGCATGAGAGCCATGGGTTTTGGATGAGATGTGTGGTGGAGCTCTAGTGGCTTCAGCGATGGTGGCGTTCCAAGACTGTATGAGTGTGTCAAGGTCTGAGTGAAGAAATGCTTGCTTGAGAGTGGGGATAGTTTGTTGAATGAAGGATATCTCATTGAAGTTTATGAATCTTCTTGATGGTTTGGGAGAAGGGAGTTGTTTAGGCAGGGAGGTAGGTAGTGTAAATGTTATTAGGTGGTGGTCAGACCATGGGACAGGGTAGAGGTGTGAGAAAGGGGGTGTAATGAGGAAAGTAGGTTTTTAGGGAGGAAAAGTATATCTAGAACACCACCCTTAAGGTGAGTTGAGGTGTTGCTTAGTTGTGTGATTGACTGTCCAATCCCTAAGGGCCCTGAATCTTTGCTTCCTCTCTGTTTTGGAATGGACCATAGTACTGTGATGAGTTATGTCTGGTCTCAGTCCTCCAAGCATAACTCCCTTATTCTGATGGCTTGGGAGGGGAACTACACACGTTTTTGGAGGGAAGATCCATTATTAATAGAGAGGCTGGTGTTGGAATGGCATTTCCTATATGAGAAGGAGCAACAGGGAAAAGATCTTTCAGGCAATGTCAAATGATTCAGATTGGGCATTGTTGGTGGCAGGTTGCTGGCCTCAATGGATCATTGTTCTAACCCAGCCTGGCAATTCTTACATTCTTTCTACCTAGGTTATGGATAAGAGAGACTGATTGTCATCAGAAGATAGTTCTTGGTCTGAGCACACAGTATTGACTGCACCCAGCAACATAAAAGATATTTTTTCCAGTTTTATAGTATAAAAATGTTCTGTAGCTCTTGGAAGGCCTCAACCCCTTCAATGTAAACAATAAGGTTGCGCCAGCTGAAAAACATCTTGGTTCATGGATTATTTTGTTTGCAAAATGTATTTGCTTACTTGGCAGCATCGGATATAAACTGGAGCCAGCAAAATGCTATAAATAATGTTCTGAATCCAAAAGTATTACTTTTCTTGCTTGTTCTCCACCTTGTGAGTTCACATGATGTGCTTGGCTAACAGAAGGCAGCAAAATGTGCGTGTAGCTTCTCTCTAAAACTCCCCATATTAGGGCAGCTCTTTGTTCTTGAAAATCTAGAGTAAGCTAAGGAGCCCTCCGGGATGTCAATTAATTCTGCTTCCGGCATAAAAATATTTCTTCCTGACCCTAACATGACAACATTTCTGGATCAGCACCCATTAATTAGTTTGCCAACAGAGTACACACTCCACTGGGAATTATAAATTCACTGAGATTAAAGCAGCAAAGCACCCTATGAGGATATCTACAAAGACTGGCAATACTCTTTTTTTACAGTTTTAGGGGTATGTTTACTAAACACCGGTCATGGCCTCCATGCGATAGTAAACATACCCCTTAGTGTTTTCTTTGTCAGTCCTGCTAAAGTCTGGGATACCAGGGCTTGTTCTACAGTTCTACCCACAGTGCATCTGCACCAACCCTGGACCTCTTGCCTCATACCTATTGTATAGTTAATATAAATTCAGATACTACAATACAACATGCAACCTTGTGTATTTAGCCCAAAGAAACAGTGTTGAGGAAGAAAAAGAGAGAAAGAGAGAGAGTAAAAATGAGCAAGATAAGGAGAGGCAGATATAGAGCGGCCAGGTGTTCACATTTTAGATGGACGGTTCTACTTACTATCCTCCACCCAACAGCTGACAAGAATTCCCACTCCTTACCAGTCAAAAAGAGAATTAGCAGGGCAGCAGGAGACTGTGCTGTGGCTTCTCACTGTTCTTTCGCATCTTCCTTAAAGCTGACATCATCATCATTGTCAAAAATGTGAGGTTGCAGGGCCACTGAACATTATGAGATCAGCATCAGGAAGTCTTGGCTCCACAACTATGTGTTTTGAATGTGCTCAAGGTGCTGGCCTCGATGGTGGCACTGGAGGAAAGTCCAGGAGGCTGGATTCTGGTCATTTTAGAGTCAGAAAGCCGCTGGGTACTGATGTGCTTTTTGTAGGACCAGGAGCATATACTGGGAAGGGCAGATTAATTCTTCCCTATCCCATTCTTGATCATTATTTCAGGTAGTTCAAGCCTTGATCTTTCCCTCGAAGTCTCGCCTAGATACCTTGCTTTTTTGCGATGTCTTTGCCTCCTTCTTTCAGGATAAATTGTCTTGATTGGCCCAAGAGGCTACTGTGAGAACTGCTTCTTTGCCCACAGCCCCAGGACCACTAAGCAGCTGCGTCAGGAGTTTTGGAGCAGATTGGAGCAATGTGAGGATCTGGCAGATTGGTTGGTTTTTGACTTAATATCCCCTGCCATTAATAGTTGGTTTCCATGAACTCCACCATGTGCAAATCAAATCTTGCCCTGCAACAATGTTCTGCCTGGGAGGGGAGGAAGTTGAAATAAGGTTTTGCCAAGTAGTAAACACTTCCTTGCAAGAAGTGTTTACTACTTGGCAGTGTTTTTCCGTCCCTTTTAAAGTGAACTTTTGTCATGCCAATTCTTAAAGGGCCCTGATGGTAGTAAACCTGAAAATTATAGACCAATTTCTAATGTACCATTTTTAAGTAAAGTGATTCAGAGTGCACTGGCAAATCAGCTACTTATTTTTTGGAGGGTCATCAAGTATTGGACACACTCTAAGTGGGCTTTGGGGATACAATAGCATAGAAACCTTACTGACCACTCTTAAAGATGATATAAATTTCATTTGTGATAAAGGTCAGAATGCCCTTTTACTACTATTAAACATCTCAACAGCATTTGATACCATCCATCATAGCCTACTATTGGATTGTTTGTCTCATTTGGGGTTGGATGGTAGCATTCTAGCATGGTTCACAAGCTATCCATGTAGGAGAGGAGGTGTCAGCAACTCACCTCTTGAATCAAGGGGTATCTCAGGGCTCGATCCTTTCCCCCTATCTTTTCAGCATTATCATGGTCCCTTTGTGTAGGGCCATGCATACAACAGGCATGCTGCTCTACATTTACGCAGATGATGTGCAGGTTTTGATCCTCCTCCCTGGTAAGGAGATGGCCTGGATACAGTGGTGCAGGATCTACTGTCCTTCTTGCTGAGCTGGTTTTAGTTTTTGGGGCTAAAGTTCAATGTATCTAAGATTGAGCTATTGCTTTTCGCAGATGGGGGGGGGGGGGGGTGTCCTACAAGGCAGTATGGAGGTAGTATGGGACAGTATGGGGCAGTGTGGCCTGAATGTTGCAATCTGGGAGTGATGCTGGACTCCCAGTTGTTTAAAACTGCACATGTTTCGCAGCTAGCTACAGTAGGAGTTTATTTCTGTTGCTATGACAAATTTGTCAACTATGGCCTTATTTATTAGAGGGTTGTTTGGGGAAATTTACTAGAGCATTAGTAATGCCACAATTGGACTACTATAATGCTCTGTTTTGGGGTCTTGTCCAAAAGGATGTGCTGTGCCTTCAGTTGATGCAGAATACCATTGCCAAGTTGATAAATCGACTCCAAAAACAGGACCCTATTTCCCCTTATTTGATTGAACTGCATTGATCAACAGTCAAATTGCAGATTGAATTTAAAATGCTATTGGTGACTTTCAAGATTTTGTATTCTATGGCTTCAATCTATCTTTCCTCTAAATTAGTGCTGTATATTCCGGATTGTTCCTTGCATTCACAGGCAGAGAGACTCTTGGTGGTACCCTCTCATAATGTTATGTGACACATAGTACATCGCAATAGGTCTTTCTCAGTACAATGCCTGCTTTGTGGAATGCCCTCCCTCGGGAATTAAGTGTTATGGATGATATTCAAGTGTTTTGTAAGGCATTGAAAACTTTGAGGAGACCTTTGGGAATGGAGCTGGGGAGGAATGTGTCTGACCATGGCTGTTGGCTAGGGTTGAGGGGGGGTATTTTGTTGAGGTTATATTTGTGGGTTGCGAGGAGGGGGGTTGTTGGTGGGAAAGAGGGATTTATGCTATCCTTGATTGTGATATTGTTTATTGTATTTTTGTTCTGCACACCGTACGAGGAGATAACCAATTGCGCAGTACATAAATCTCATAAATAAATAAATAAAAGAAGGAAGGATGGCAAGTAAGTTGGGGTCAGTGAGGAATCAGCAGAGCAGGCACAAGGCTGATTTGCCTATGGGACCCACTACCCTTGCACTGGCCCTAGAGTGAAGGAGGGTAGGGGAAAAATAGGATGTATGGGTTGAGTGGAAGAGTGATTGAGTCTGTGGAGAGTTGGTAGGGAAAGAGTGATGGGGTAAATATCTGGGGGAAGAGAAGAAGCTGGAGATTGTAAGTGGGTGTCTCTGGGAATGAGAGAAGAAGGATGATTAAGGGGAGTGTATGAGTGATTGTCTTGGTGTGGTAAGCAAGAATGAGCCTGACAGGTGGCAGAGAAGAGATTACCCAAAACCCAGTGGGAAAGAGAAGAGAACAACTGAGTGGATAGGTGGAAAAAATGGACTAGCCTGAGGATGTGAGCCCGGGGAGGTGGGTTAAAAAAGAGGGAATGACGTAATAAGTGGGAAAGGAAGAAGAAGATAGGCAAAGAGATTAAGAGGAAATGGATGGAAGGAAGTGGAAAGAGAGAAAAGAAGAACAGGCTACATGGTAGGTAGCAAGGTGAGAGCAGATGGAAGGAGAGAGAGAGCGAGCAGAAGGGAGTAACATATATTGCACCCAATCACTCACTCCCCATGAAGTCACCCTCCCCCACCCCCACCAAAATCTATTCAGCAGCACACAAATGACCTTTCTGCTCATTCACATGCATAGACAGACTCCAATTAGACAATTGCAGCACCCCTCCCTCCCCATCTAAAGCTTATATCTAAAAAGAGGTAGGCTGACCTGATGGCTCAGTGTCTGTGCTGTGGAAAGATTTTGAAAAGCTTTGTCACAACTTGCAAGCATGTGTGTCTCAGGCATGGTGAGAAGATCAGATGGTAATGAGTTTAAAAGCATGACATTACATAGTTAAATGTTACTGAATCTTTATGGAACACAATAAATGTGCTGCTCAAGCCTCAAGAAACAGAACTTTCAGAACTGTTGCACCATCTCCCATAAAACGTGGCTCGGGGGGTGGGGGCAGGAGCAGAAAATAGAAGCCTAGGGTGGGAATTGCTGGAACGTGGGGACTAGGTATAGTGGGAAGGGGGTGAGAGAGCATGGGGACTTAGACTGGGTAGTGTGAATAGGAACTGAAGAATTGGGTGGGGACTGAGGGATTGTGGGAATTTAGGGGAAGAGGAGAGCAGGGGGAGATAAAGTGCTGTTCTGATAGAGCCCGCATACCACTGTTCCCTCTAAGCTGTGCGCGTGTGCGCGCACACACACCTCGCCGAGCGAGCGCACATACTTTACAACAGAGCGCACAAAAATTATGGTTCTGATTCTGATAGAAAACAAGACAGATGTCTTAAAATTTAAAAGTTGTTGTGTATTTACGGTTTTCACAAGTTCTACAATATTTTCTAGTGCTATCAATGTGGTGTACATACTGTATTCTGACGGGTAGTCAAATTTTAAAGTATATAACGCCGAGTGTCGTTATGTGGCGCACAAAAATTTAACCTTCCTTCAAAAGCTGCACAGCTGATATTTTATGCGCACACAGCCTACAGAAAATTAGAGGGAACATTGCCGCATACACACATTTCATATGCAAATTCAACATTAACTTTTGTCCTCTACTTTCTCCTCCATTTTGAATGTGAATATACTCCTTTTGGTGTACTCTTAGTTGGCCACTGTAGACGGTTCAGAGACATAAATATGGTGACTGAGCACCCTAGTCTGTGGATACTCAACAAGGGCCTTATCTGAGCCATAATATCCTAAGCAAAGTTTAAAATACTTGTTAAGAAACCAAAGTCTATAGAAAATTAGAAATTAAATACGTACCCTTTATCTTTACCTCTATTATAAAACTTAGATAGGAACATCTTCCCATGCAGCTGAATGGACACCACACAATATGCAATACTCCACATACTCTGGCTTAGGAGTGAGGTCCATAACTTTCATGGTATACACAAAACTAATCCATTTGGAGAAACTGCCCTGAAAAAAAAAATCATGTACCCTCCTTCATTCCCCCCCCCCCCCGCCTTAGTACATATACAGACATATGGTCAGATAGCTTTATTAAACATAACCTTAGATTTTGGTGATTCCCCAACATTTCATTTTTAACAAACTCTCTATTCTAGCTGTGAAAAATCGTATCAGTTGCTGGAGTGTTGCTGCCCTCTGGTGGTCAGACATCAATATTGCATACTTGTGCATCACTTGGGGGCCAATGTAATAAGTTCTATTTCGGAACTGTATGCTGAGCAGGCCGAGCTCAACCATTAGCCAAGACAAGGTGATTGCATAGGGAGATAGCATCTGAGGGGCAGTGAAGAACAATAGCAGTTAAAGCAGCACTGATTCCACTTGCTGAGAGAGGCAGAGAGTACCACAGGCAGGCGGTTGCACTAAATACAGCAGCAGCGCAAACATGGTGACTGCGTTTTAAATTACTACAACCTTTTCTGTGCACCTTACATTTCCTGTGGCCTTTACCAGGGGAATGCCCTGTATTCTGAGACTGCATCTGGGGCCACCCTGTCATCTTCCTCCCAGAGAGCTGCTGTGTCTCCTGTTGTTTTATGTGTGACTCTGTGGTGCATGGCTTTTGATTTTTAACTGTAGCTTAGATAACAATTGGGCATTACACTAGCCCTTGTTGCTCTGTGGGCAGTGGGTTTGTTAACAGTTCCTCGTTATAAGGCACATCCTCTATCCACTTGCATTCCATACGGAAACATTCTCTTCAGGGTTGACTCAGCTGTTAGGCAAGACTAAATGGTTGCCTGGGACAGCAAGAAGCAGTAGACCAAGCAATCCAAGAGATCCTGATGACCACACAAACTCAAAGAGCCATTCTTTGACTCTTTGACCTTCAGGGAGAGCAGGCACACACATATATACAAAGCAAAGTCTGATATTTCAAAGCATGATGCCCAGTTATGCATTTTTACAGGATGGTTGTGAGAGGGAGGTGATGTCAGGATTATCATGATTATTGAGTTCAATTATCAGAATCACAGAGGGTGGGGGGAGGGGGGAGTCTTGAGGTTTGCCTAGCGCAGCGAACCCCGGTGGGCAGCATGGCCACCACTTCTGTGCTATGGCTGGCCTTAAGGCAGTAGTGCATATGTGTGCAGTCACAGCATGCCACTCCTGTCTCATCCAAAAGGAAGTTGTGTCAGAGGTGGGCAGGAATGGCAGGTCATGTGCATGTGCAAGTAGTCACAGCATGCTGTTCCTTTCTCCTCCAACAGGAGATTGTGTTGGAGGGGGCAGGAGCACGTGTGTGGATGCATGTTGGAGGGGGCAGGCCGTGAGCAAGTGTGTGGATGCCTTAAGGCTTATTGGCATGCTGAAGCAGCCGCTGCAAGAAAGGGAGAAATCTTCATACCAGGGGGGCAGCATAGTGGCAGTACCCAGATCTGGCCCTAGTCATGTTCTGGCATTTTGTCTGCACATAGCCTCACTCTACTATAGGCCCCGTGCTCCACAGGCTAAGAATTATCCAGATTGGAAAACAACAGTAGTAGTGTTTCTCCTCTGGGCTTGGCCTGCCTCCAGTTGCCCTCACATCTCCACAGAGTGGAAGAGTAGCCTAGTGGTTAGAGCACTGACTTGGGCATCAAGAAACAAAGGTTTGATTCCCACTAGCACACCTTGGGCGAATCACTTAACCCTCCATTGCCTCAGGAAATTCCAAGTTGTCAATGTCCCTGTTTAATGTATCTTACCAAGTTTAAGTTACAATGTAAACTGCTTTGACTAAAAAAAATGATAAAGTGATATAAAAGTCCTACTAAATAAACTTACTGCTGCAGCGGAAGAGCAGAATGCTGGTGATCCTATTGGTAACACAAGAGCAGAATCTGAACTTAAGGCAGCACATGTCTCTCAGAGCCTCAATTTCTCAGATTTACACAGTGTGTGCAGTCACAGCAGTCTTAGCTCCCCTGGAGGCCTGTACTCCCTCCAGCAATGTTCCCCCTAGGTAGCCTGATGCTGTGCAGCACTCTACCAGCACTCTTGCCAGTGGGGGCAGGTGCAACATGATTGTGCTTATGATCGTGCAACATAGGTAGGTCCCGAGGGGACTCCATTCAGGAGCCTGGCTGAGTTAGCCAGGTATGTGGCTGGGTGTGCCGCCAATCAGAATCGGGGCCCGGCCTGAAAGTCCAGGCCAATAGACCCATTTCTGATCCCGTGGGCATGTCTAGCCCCGATGGGATCAGAATCATGTGCTACCATTGCACACCCTGATTCTGACTGGCTGTACAGGGGCAGGACATGCAGGATGGAATTGGCCTCTTAGTGGGGATATTCAACTGCGCAGTGTGGAGGCCCAAGACATCATAAACTGTGTAAGCTTAGGCCAGGGGGTTGGGTGCATTTGACACACTGACTGGTCATCAGCAAACCCTCATACCCATGGATAGGAACCGCCCATGCAAAGCGGGGTATGCACAGATTGCAACTGAGGTTGAGACATCACCAACATGGCAGGTCACAGAGCAGGAGGTACAATGTGCAGCAACAGCAGTGGCCAGTGGCTCAGCATACAGGCACACCTACCATATCCCATGGATCAACAGACGAAGGGTGACCTACCTCCAACTGTTGGAGGAGGAGGAGTTCCAATGCTATCAGCTAGACAGTGCCACCATAACAGATGTGGGATGCTGGGATGCTGTGCCGGGATTTGGAGCCAGCCACCAGCCGAAAACAGACACTGCCAGTGGCCCTGAAGGTGACCACTGCATTTGGGTTTCTGGCCACAGGAAGCTTCTAGCATGTTGTAGGGGCCCCTACAGGCATCACCCAGTCTGCCATATACCACTGCATTAATGATGTCACCAGCGCCTTGGTGAGATGGATGCCAAATTGCATCACCTTCCCCATCACGCCTGAGCAGAGATAGGAGATGATGCAGGCATTCTTTGATATAACTGGCTTCCCATCTGTCATCAGCGTAATTGACTGTACCCATGTTGCACTGAGGGCACCATGTCAGGACTAGAGGGCATTCAGAAAGTGCCACAATTACAATTCCATGAACATACAAGTGTTAGTCAATGCCAACATAGAAACATAGAAACATAGAAATATGACGACAGAAAAAGACCACATGGCCTATCTAGTCTGTCCTTCCATAACAACTACAACAGTCCACTTTTTGCCTTTAGAGATCCTCTGTGTTGGTCCCATGCTTTCTTGAATTCAGTTACTGTCCTCATCTCTACCACCTCCACTGGGAGACTATTCCACGGATCCACTACTCTTTCCGTAAAGAAATATTTCCGCATATCACTCCTGAATCTATCTCCCTTCACCCTCATCCCATGTCCCCTCGTAGCAGAACTTGCTTTCAATTGAAAGAGGCTCTCTCCCTGAACATTTATGCCACGGAGGTATTTAAACATCTCAATCATATCACCTCTATCCCGCCTTTCCTCTAAGGTGTACATATTAAGATCCTTAAGTCTGTCCTCATATGCTTTATAATGAAGCCCATTAATCATTTTGGTAGCAACCCTCTGCACCGACTCCATCCTGTTCACATCCTTTTGAAGGTGCGGTCTCCAGAATTGCACACCATACTCCAAATGAGGTCGCACCAAAGACTTATACAGAGGCAATATCACCTCCTTTTTTCTGCTAGCCATTCCTCTCCGTATGCACCCAAGCATCCTTCTAGCTTTTGATGTCGCCTTTTCCACCTGTTTAGCTACTTTAAGATCATCAGACACAACCACGCCTAGGTCCCGCTCTTCTTTAGTGGACAAAAGTACTTCACCTCCTATACTGTATTGCTCCCTTGGATTGCTGCAGCCCAAATGCATGACCTTACATTTTTTAACATTAAATCCCAGCTGCCAAATTCTAGACCATTCTTCAAGCTTAGCTAGATCCCTCCTCATGTTATCTACCCCTTCCTGGGTGTCTACTCTATTGCAGATTTTGGTATCATCCGCAAAGAGGCAAACCTTACCCGACAGCCCTTCCGCTATATCACTAACAAAGATGTTAAAAAGAATTGGACCAAGGACAGATCCCTGGGGCACACCACTGGTAACATCCTTCTCCTCAGAGTGAGCTCCATTTACTTGTACTCTTTGTCGCCTCCCACCCAACCAATTTCTAACCCAAGCAGTAACTTTAGGGTCCATCCCTAGGGTGCTCAGTTTGTTTATAAGTCGCCTGTGAGGAACAGTGTCAAAGGCTTTACGGAAATCTAAATACACCACATCTAGAGCTCTCCCTCGGTCCAACTCCCTGGTCACCCAGTCAAAAAAATCAATCAGATTTGTCTGACAAGACCTGCCTCTGGTGAATCCATGCTGCCTCGGATCCTGTAATCCTCTGGACTCCAGAAACCTCACTATTTTCTCTTTCAGCAGCGTTTCCAATAATTTACTCACCACCGAAGTTAAACTAACCGGCCTGTAGTTTTCAACCACATCCTTACTTCCGCTTTTGTGTAAAGGCACCACATGAGCCTCTCTCCAGTCCTTTGGCACCACTCCTGACTCCAATGAGGCATTGAAAAGGTCAGTCAGTGGAGTTGCTAGAACGTCCCCAAGTTCCCTCAGTATTCTAGGGTGTATCCCATCCGGTCCCATCGCTTTGTCTACTTTAAGTTGAGCTAGTTTCTCACGAACACAGTCTTCTGAAAATAGTTCAAGATGTCCCTCGCTTCTGTTCTTATTTGTGGGTGTTTTCTGAGGTCCTGCTCCTGGTTCTTCATCTGTGAACACAGAACAAAAATATTTGTTAAGCAATTCCGCTTTATCCTTATCAGCTTCTACATATTCCCCCCCTGCACCCTTGAGTCTGACAATACCACTTTTGCTCTTCCTCTTCTCACTAATATATCTGAAAAATGTCTTATCCCCCCATTTTATTGCATTGGCTATTTCCTCCTCCTTTTGAATCTTTGCCTTCTTGACTACTTTGCTAGCTTCTCTAAGTTTTTCCAAATACAGATGCCTGTCTTCTGCTCTCTGTGATCTCTTGTATTTCATGAAGGCCTCCCTCTTTTTCTTCACTTTTTCAGCTACTTCCTTCGAAAACCATAGCGGTCTCCTGTTCCTTTTGCCTTTATTTACCATTTTAACAAAAAGGTTGGTTGCCCTTAAAATACCCCCTTTCAGTTTTGCCCACTGTTTTTCTACATCCCCCAGCTGTTCCCATCCCACTAACGACTCCCTGAGGTATTGGCCCATCTTCGCAAAGTTAGTCTTCCTAAAGTCTAAGATCCTCACCTTGGAATGGATTCTAACAGCCCTAGTCCTAATACTGAACCACACCATCTGGTGATCACTGGATGCAAAATGATCTCCCACTACAACATCAGAAACACTTTCACCATTGGTAAGCACCAAGTCCAGTATGGCCCCTTCATGTGTGGGGTCTGTTACCAATTGCCTGAATAGTTCTCCCTGTAGAGAATCCAGGATCTCCTTACTTCTAGATGATACTGCAGCAGGAATGTGCCAATCAACATCTGGCATATTGAAATCTCCTATCAGTAGCACTTCCCCTTTCCTAGCAATGCTGCGTATGTCTTCAATTAACTCTCTGTCCACCTCTTCCTCTTGTGAGGGAGGTCTGTATATCACTCCAATGCAAATAGATTTCTCTTTCCCTCTTTCTAGTTTAACCCACAATGCCTCCTCTCTCCCTTTTAAGCTCTGTAATTCCAAAGCTTTAATAGTAGTTTTTACATATAGTGCCACTCCTCCTCCTCTTCTTCCTACCCTGTCCTTCCTGAATAAAGTATAGCCAGGTATAGTTACATCCCAGTCATTGTTTTCTGTGAACCATGTTTCTGTAACTGCCACTAAATCCAAGTCAGCCACTCCCACCAAAGCTTCAACCTCAGGGATCTTATTTCCCATGCTACGGGCATTAATACACACTGCTTTCCATATGTTACCCCTGTTACCCATTTCCATAAAGGTATTTAAAGTATCACCTACCTGGGGGCTTTCACTTACCTGGGGGCTTTCTTCACCCATCCCCAAGGAATCTAGTTTAAAGCCCTCTTCAGTAGATTAGCCAGTCTACTACCAAAGATGCGTTGACCTCTCTTGGACAGATGGATGCCATCTCTGCTTTGCAACCCTTGGAAAAGCATCCCATGGTCTAGGAAACCAAAACGCTCTCGATGACTGCTCGATGACATGCTCATCACCAATATATGTGCCAGGTTCCCAGGCTCCTGCCACGATGCATTCATCCTCTCTCAGTCAGGCCTGGGACAAGCAGCAGCCACAGGACACCTCAGAGATGCATGGTCTGAGCCAATGTGATGGAAAGTGAGTAATGCATGCTACTCTGTGGGGAGGCATCACAGAATGGGATTCATGCAAGTGTGCATATGAAATCTGAGATGCCAAACACAGGTGCATAGTCTGATGGAAGATCTGAAGGGCTAGGATGAGAGGATGTCCATAGGGGATGCAGTCACAGGGAGAACACTCCTCAACAGTTGTAGGGGACAGGTATGCATAAAAACAGATCACAGCTGTCAAATTCCAAGAATGTGCAGGAGTAGGGCATCCTGGAGATACACCAAGACCCCGAGCATCAAGCAAGCACCTACATGCTGCACATGGCTCACCAGGAACTGTCACCAGAATGCCCAGCCACATGTCAAAGTCCTGTGAAAGGCACAAGCAATATGTCCAGCAACCCACCCCGCTAGCCCTGATACACCTTTAACATTTGTTCTACTGATGTGTGCATTCCTCTTTGCTCCTTCAGGTGAGCATGGATATCCTCTCAGACTATGGCTACTGACACCTGTGCACCACCCACAGACCCCACAGGAAGGGCGATACAACCAGGCACACAAGAGGATCAGGGCAGTGGTGGAACGGGGATTTGGGGTCCTGAAAACCAGCTTCAGATGCCTAGACCACAGTGGGGGTGAGCTGCTAAATACCCCTGAATGTGGGTGAAGGATATTCATCCTACATAATGTTGCCATGCAGCATAGCATTCCCAATACCGAGGTTGATGTGACAGAGGGGACAGTTGCTTCAGAGACAGCGGATGAGGAATAGGTGCAGAGGGGGAACCAACAGCAGATGGCATTAGCACTCACCACAAGGAACAGACTCATCAATGAAACCTTCTAATGCAAGTGAGGACATGCATTTAGTGCATTATTTTAATTGTTGGTAGAGGGCTCTTTATTGGCTTTTGTGAATAGGCGTGCTTTCAAGGTCACCTATCACATTTGTATGAATGTGATGAATGTATAGGGGCATTGTGTGTATGGATGGTTTTTGGTTTTGATTTTGTTTGTAATTTGAGTTCACATGTGTACTTGTATGACTGTGTAACATTGTGATATAACTTTACAAGTATTTTTGCATTACTTAGATATGAATTAAAATCAAATTATGCAAGTTGTTTATTGTGACCTGCTTTCAAGGTGGGGGCTAATGAGAGGGGTCATCATGCTTGTGGCATTTGTGACTTTAGTTCAACAACCATTGAAGGTTTCAATTGGTCTGACCCACAAACAGGTTGTGTCTATGTTTTGAATCATTCTACAACTTGTTTATCATCTTTTGTTGTTTATCTCATCATTTGTCCTTGCACAAAAAAATATGTGGGAATGACTTCACGTGTGATTAAGAAATGATTATAGGAACATCGCTCTCGCATCAATTCCTATGTGACTACAGCTCCGCTGGCACTCCATTGTCTTCAACATGGGCATTGCTTTGAGGATTTACGATGGTTAGTACTTGACTCTGTTCCAAGCCTATCATGAGGGGGAGATCGACCTAGTCAATTACATTTTAAAGAACAACGTTGGATTTTTGCATTACAATCTACTGCTCCTAATGGTCTTCATTCTAGATTGAATGGTGGTTATTACATCATTAATTTACATTTGTCTCCCAACGGTTTGTTGCTACCAGCCCTTGCTCTAATAATGGATGTCTGATGACTTCATTTCCAACTTAAGTGCTGTTTGATTGACAGAAACGATATAAAACCGGAACAGGAAGTTTTATTGGATCACATTGCTTGAGAAAGAGCCAGGAGGATGAAGAGCTTGAAACACGGCATTGTATTGCAGTGCCCAATGGAGGTTAACTTTGCCGCAATGTGCATCATATCAGCTAAGTAAATGCATTGAATTGATGCTACTGTAAGCTGATCTTATGTGCTATTTGTGGCATGGTCTTTTTCGGCAGGCGAAACTTGTTTAGCAGGCCATACTTGCAGATTCCCTTTTACCACAACGTTGGATTTGAAATGGATTTCAGTGGTTTTTCACTGTTGTATAATTGATGGGACAGCTAGAGTAATTTTTGAGGTGCACTCTGGGGATGTTCACCTTGTGATGTTCTAAGCTGTGCATATGGTAGATCTTAGAATTTATTTGATTAAAAAGGAGGACCTACTACGAGAGAGGGTTTCTCTCTCATGGTGGGTGATCTGACAAAAAAACAAAGAAAAAAGTAAAAATTATTTTTGATAGATAGGTACAGAGAGTAGGATAGTATTTTGGTTCACCTTATTTTTTGGAATATGTAGTGGTGATATCTGTGGGGCTTTTATTTATTCTAATAATCATGTCCTGGCAATGTCCCAGTTTTTCTACTATTTCCTTTTTTAATTGGTCTTGTTTTATTTTATTCTTTTATGTGTCAAATATGTGTGCATATATAGTCAAAGCCATTTTACTGGCTACTTTTGTTTAGGAAATTTTGGACATTAAGGGGTTGAACTGCAAGGGTGCCAATAATGTTGACAACAAATGTATAGCACAGCACTGTGAGAGCGCTACTGTGCATTACTGGGGATAGTTTCGGGAGCCTATTTTATAAAGACACATACACATCTATTTACCTTATTAAAATGGATGCATTTCTTGAAATTTTTCTAATCACCCTGGCCCTGCGAAAAAATTACATAGTAACGTAGTAAATGATGGCAGATAAAGACCAGTATGGTCCATCCCTGTCTGCCCAGCAATACGGCAAGAGT
Source organism: Ichthyophis bannanicus (assembly GCA_033557465.1). Lineage (NCBI taxonomy): Eukaryota > Metazoa > Chordata > Amphibia > Gymnophiona > Ichthyophiidae > Ichthyophis > Ichthyophis bannanicus. The sequence goes on along the minus strand of CM066033.1, from coordinate 732,647,814 downwards.
AGGTGCACCTGTCGATCTGTGCAGGCCACCCCTCCCCCATGTCTTTGTTTACGGGTGGACCCACCACTCCTTGTAGGACACCCCTATTTGTTGAGAAGTTAGATGGTTCAGTTTATTTTGTTTTTATCCTGTTGCTGTAACGGGATCCTCTGTGCTTGTCCCATGCTGTTTTGAATTACCCTCCATAGTACTTAATGTCTTGGTCTTTTCGGCAGCCATTTCTGCTTCAGGGAACTTTGTCTATTCTGGTTTGATCAAATGATGTTTTAATCACCATCCCGCTCTCTTTCAAAGGTGGCAAAGTACGCACAACATTACAGAGAGAATCGGGACATGTAGATGGTTCAGATAAACAATGAAGGGTAGGATACAGTAATGCCTTGCACAACTACTTATTGTGTCAGATTTAATAAAAAGGGAAAAAAGGGGCCACAAATCAGTTTACTTGCATCTGATTTGATTTCCTGTTTGGAAGGCACAAAATTTCTACTGGGGGAAAAAACAGGTAACAAAAAAATATACAAAATGCGCTGCATTTCCATCAGGCATGCGGCTGTCTCTTTATGGGGGTGTGTGAATTTCCATGAAGCATGCGTACATCCAGGTGGAGGTGTGTTCCCCTCTTCCCATATAGCACATGCATTTCCATGAGGCATGTATGATGTACCTATCTGTCTGTGGGGTGCATCACCATAAAGCATGTTCATTTCATTTTGTTAGTTTACCCATCCTCTCAAAAACCTCCTCTGTGTGGCGTGCATGTGCTTATATCTCTCTGGAGCATGTGCGTCTCTGCGCAGACCCGTGCTTCTCTCGTATGGGGCACTTTTACAGGTATCTCTTTGGAGCAGTTGTGCACAAGGATGGAGAACACAGGATGCACCGTGCTTGGTGTCAGATAACGGCCAGTCCAGCACAAGGCAGAGCCTAATGGGTAGATGCATTTCCTGTTGCTCGCTCCCAAAAGTAGCAGATAGCAATCCCCACCCAACTACGAATTGCTGATTGACCAATCCTTCAAAAACGTATCCTTCTTAAACTCAGCTATACTACTAACCTTAACCACATCTTGTTGTGACACATTCTCTAGATTAATTCCATGGTGACTGAAGACATATAGTACTTCTGTAAGTTTGTTTTAAATTTGCTACCAGTTAGGCTCATGCTTCTGTCTCTATGGCTACAGAAGTGACTTCATCTGTACCGTTAAGAGTCCTGGATAAAGGGAATGTAGCACAGCTTCAGATGGAAGGGAAGGCCGGCCTAGTATTTGTTTTTGATCTCTGGGATGAAGAAAAACCCAACACAATGAAACACAACAGCAAAGAGAGCATGACAAAGCAAATGGCAGCTTTATTAGCAGAGTTAAAATGGGGTACAGGCACTGGAAGGGGCTCTCTCTACCAGAGCGATTTCACATTAATATCTATTTCCTTCCTAGAATGATACACTCATTCTATGTCATCAAGGGTAGGCTGCTCCAGTCCTGGTTTCACCCCCTATTGCATGCATAGAGATGTAGCCTTGATTTCCCTTGGAAAGGCCAGGAGTGTAAATCCATGCATACAAAGGAATGAAACCGGGAGTGCCGCAGCCTGACCAGCAGACATGGAGCCAGCTAACACCTCTTCCTTTTAATGGTTTCCCTCACCCCCCTCAAAAATATTGATCCCTAAAATGTACCAAATGCTTGTATTCTTCATCTCCATAATTAAAATATAGATTTGTCTTAAAATCATTCGTGCATAAAGTGCATCGTTCTCAGAGCCATAACTAGACATTTTCACACCCAGGGCAGGCAGGCATGTGTGTGCTCCCCACAGCCCTTCTGTCTTCCTCCACCCCGATGCCCAGCCCCTTTTCCGTTCCTCCCTTCCTCCTTCCCCACCCATCAGGATGATGGAAGAGCTGCTGCTCCCTGGCTTTCCACCCGCCGCTGCCTCCCGCTGGGTCTCTGTGTTTCTCCCCCACCCACAGTTACACCCCCATCACCCTTAGACATGTCGGGATCCTTGCCATAGTCATTCTCATTCTTGCAATGTATTAAATTATATCACTGGCATAATACAAAAATATCAGCTGAGAACATTAGGTAATCTGCTTGATTTAAATACTATGATTATCATACATACATAGATATTTCTGGGCCAAAATCATATTTACAGTTTTGCTCTAAAACATTCCTAGCTATGGAACAAAGTATTTATTTACACTTTGACATTGCCATAGATGGGATAAAGGCCAACACTTCCATTCTTCAAAGTGAAAAGGGGTAAAGGTATAATAAGGGCAAACGGGAGAAGGGGGAATAATGACAGAGGTGTTGTAATATAAACCTAAGACAGTGTTGGACATTGTCTGACCCCCAGGTGAGTTGTTGTAGGATAGCCTTCCCTGACAGCTACACGTACCTCATAGCATGTACCATCTGTGGGTCTGCTCTGTGGTAGGATGACACTTTTGCATGACAGATGCCTGAAGATGTACATTGTAGGCCTTTTCCATTCTCAGTGGGGGTGGGTAGCATGCCCTCGTAGGGATATATGTCATATCATGTGCCTGCTTATAAGGAGCCAGTCAGCGACATGCTCCATGGACGCATAATGGGGGCTGCAAGCACCGCACTGTGCCACTTTCCCACAGGTACTCCCACTATCACATGACTTGCCATTTTTCAACATGTGAAATGAGCACCCTCTGTGCTGTGACTTTTTGATTCTCTGTGTAATGAGAGTGCACAGCCATGGAACTTCCAGACATGACCTTTGGCCTCTCTTCCCCTTTCCAGCACTTGGGAATAACACTTTCAGAAGATTCAGGCAGAGTCTGTTCTTGTTTTACCCCCAGTGCAACTACAGACTTTTACCTCAAGTGCACAGATGCAATAGGAACAAACTAGGGTTGGCTCTACCTGACTCTTATGACCTAGAGCTTGTTGTAACCTTTGACAGGAATCCTTGGTGCAGCCGGGAGAAAGGGTGGTCGGAAGACTTCAGGCCCCTCTGGTAGACTGGTACAGAGCCTTTCTTTTTCTGTGCAGTTAATCTGCAGCCCTTACATGCAACTTTCTCTGCACTATGGGATATGACATTGCAGGCCAGAATCTTCATCTCCCTGATAAATGCGGTTGTACCTGGATGTCAACAGTCTACAAAACAAGACTATCAGCTAATCGGTTTTCAACATAATTGGAAACCTTCTTAAAACGATGCCACGGTGCACGAGATATGAATCATGTGTCCTTAAGCATCATCTGTTACCTATTATTTTGGTACACCACTTTCTGCTTGTGGGTCGTGAATGCAGCAGAGCATATGTCATGCTACCAGAGGCTTTGGGTTAAATTGCGGGATGGAGAGGAAGGAAGGCTGAGGTATTTCCTGTCATACACCTTCTTCACAGGAGGAGGCAGACAAGTCTGCTTATTAAGGCATCGACCAAAAAGATACCAGACATGCATTTCAAACACAGCAGCGGGTTTCTTTAATAATGCATCAAGGCAGAGAAAAACGGACTCAGCCACAGAACGTCAAAATCATACTCAAGAAGGTTTTCCTCTGAAGATTAAAAGCGATTTATAGAACAAATGAGTACAAGCTACCAGTGTTGGAATGTTTTCAAGGCACGACTTTAAAGCAGCAGTTTTGGCAAAAGGGTTGTGTGGGGTGTTTTTGCAGATAAAGTGTAGTTACTCACCTGTAACAGGTGATCTCTGGGAACAGCAGGTATTTAGTCTTCACATATGGGTATCATCGGTACCGATGGAGCCTGTGTGGGAACGCTCCCCAGTGTCCAATAGGAGAGCTTTTGGGAGCATCCCACAGCACCTGCGTGCTGCCTTCCCGCTTTTCCAACTGTCCCTCTCCAGTTGAGTTTATAGCTGAGACAAAAGAGAGAAGGAGAAGGAGAGAGAGAGAGAGATACAACTCCTAAGGGAGGTGGGCGGGTTGTGAAGACTAAATTCCTGCTGTTCCCGGAGATCACCTGTTACAGGTGAGTAACTACGCTATCTCCAGGAACAAGCAGGAATGTAGTCTTCACATATGGGGACTCCCTAGCTGCAGATGCCAGGGAGATGGCCCCAGGAAGCTGTTAGCCCTTATAAAAGGGCCATACTTCCCCCCATGGATCTCTGGCATCCTACCAGGGACAGTGGGTAGGAGTTGATTAAGTCTGAAAAAGGTGTTGAAGAACAGCCTGGCCAAACAAGGCATCCCGGCGGGAGTCCTTGTCTAAGCAGTAGTGGGCTGTGAAGGTATGTACCGAAGCCCAAGTAGCTGCTCGACAGATGTCGTCAATAGACACAGAGTGAAGATGAGCCATTGAGGCTGCCATGGTTCTCACATTGTGAGCTGTGACATGGCCTTCAAGAGGAAGGTTTTTACTCTCATAGGCAAAGGATATGCACTGAGCAATCCAGTTAGATATAGTTCTTTTGGAAACTGGAAGTCCCAAATGACTAGGATCAAAAGCAACAAAGAGTTGAGAAGATTTTCGATGTCGCTGTGTCCTTTGCAAGTAAAAGGCTAAAGCTCTTTTATAGTCCAAGGTATGAAAGTTCCTTTCTGCACTGGAGGCATGAGGCCTCGGAAAAAATACAGGAAGGTAAACCGCTTGGTTTAAATGGAAAGGCGAAACCACCTTTGGCATAAAGTGTGGATGAGTCCTAAGAACTACCTTATCATGGTGGAACCTTGTGTAAGGAGGATGAGCCATTAACGCTTGCAATTCACTGATGCGACGTGCCAATGTGATTGCAATGAGGAAGATGACTTTCCAGGAAAGGAATTTCAAAGATGTACTGGCTAATGGTTCAAAGGGCGGTTTCATGAGCTGCCCGAGCACCAGATTTAAGTCCCATGCCACCGGTGGTGACTTAATAGGAGGCTTAGTTAAAAGAAGGCCTCTCATAAATCTCGCTATGAGAGGATGAAAGGAAATAGGTTGTCCACTTAGAGGCTTGTAAGAAGCTGCAATTGCACTAAGATGGACTCTTACTGAATTTGGAAGAGAAGATCTGGAGCAGATCCCAACTCCAGAGGCGGAGCTTGAGAGAGATGTAGAAGCAGAGGGTACCATGTCTGCTGTGGCCAACGTGGAGCTATGAGAATCATATGACCTCTGTCTCTCTGAAGCTTGAATAGTGTTTTGGGGATGAGGGGAATGGGTGGGAAGGCATATAGGAAGTCCTGACCCTAGTGAGGAGAAAGGTGTCCCTTGCCTGACAATATCGAGCCAGAATTCTGGAACAGAACCGGGGAAGTTTGTCATTCAGAGGACTTGCAAAGAGATCTATGTCCGAGTTTCCCCAAATCTGAAATATTTGGGCAACCTGGTCTGCATGGAGAGACCATTCATGTGGTAGCAGAACTCATCTGAGTTTGTCTGCCCAAGAGTTTTGAATGCCTGGAAGATACACCGCAAGGAGATGAATCTGATGCTCTCTGGCGAGGGCCCAAAGTCGCAAAGCTTCATTGCATAGCGACAGAGAGCCTGTTCCGCCCTGCTTGTTCACATAGAACATGGCTACCTGATTGTCCATTTGAACTAGGACTGTCTTGTAGCTGAGCTGGGCATGAAATACTTGAAGAGCAAGGAAGATTGCTCTGAGTTCCAGGAGGTTGATGTGAAGACAGGCCTCCTGTGGAGTCCAGGTACCCTGGGTAGAGATATCGTGCAGGTAGGCTCCCCATCCCACCTGTGATGCATCTATTGTTAGGGTGGCTTGGAATAGGAATTGCTGGAAAGGAGACTCCACCAGAAGATTTCTGGGTGATTGCCACCATTGGAGGGACGAAATAAGACGGTCTGAGTTTGTTATTTTGTCTGACAGGCAACCTGAGGCCTGTGTCCACTGAGTGGATAAAGTTCACTGGGCTGCTCGCATGTGGAGGTGAGCATAAGGAACCACATGCACGGTGAATGCCATGTGGCCCAGCAGTTGTAGCATTTCTCAAGCAGTGATATAAGGCTTGAACACTGTTTGGGTAGCTAGTTGTACTATGCAAAGACAGCGGGGCTGCGGAAGGAAAACCCTTGTCTGTCTGGTATCCAGATGAGCTCCTATGAACTCTAGGGACTGAGAGGGAGCAAGATTGGATTTTGGGAGGTTTATAACCAGTCCCAAATACTGAAGGATTTGCATTGTGCGAAACAGAGCAGAGGTGGCTTCTGGCACTGAAGGGGCTCGAATGAGCCAGTCGTCTAAGTAAGGGAAGACGAATATTCCTAGAATGCAGAGAAATGCAGCTACCACAGCCATGCATTTTGTGAACACTCTTGGAGCAGAAGGCAGGCCAAAGGGAAGAATCCTGTACTGGAAGTGCTTTCCTTGAAACAGGAATCGGAGGAATCTCCTGTGATTTGGATGGATGAGAATATGAGTATACGCATCCTTGAGATCTAGAGAACAAAGCCAATCCTGACTTTGAAGGCATGGCAACAGAGTTCCTAGAGAGATCATTTTGAACTTCTCTCGGAACAGATATTTGTTCAATTATCTGAGGTCTAAAATGGGTCTGTGTCCTCCTGTTTTCTTTGGAATAAGGAAACAGGGGGAGTAGAACCCTGTACCCTGTTGGGGAATGGGTACTTCCTCTACTGCTCCTTGAGCAAGGAATGTTGTGACTTCTTGACCTAAGAGACTGTCGAGAGAGGTCTGAGAATTGAACTGTCTTACAATTGTAGGAGGGGGCATGCTGTGAAAATGAAGCTTGTACCCCTCTCATACAATGGACAGAGTCCGATTTTCTGCTGTTATTTGGTACCATCTGTGGGCAAAATGACATAACCTGCCTGGGATGGTTGAGGGTTCTGGATCATTCAGGGGCAGGAAGGCAAAGTTCTCTAGAAAAGAGTCAAAGTCCCTGAGGAGGCTGAGCCTGCTGAGCTGGCTGAGGTTTTGCAGCTTTTCGCTTCTTTTGCTGTCTAGGTTGTTGCTGTTGTCCCTTTTGGGCAGTCTGACCTGGATGGTGTCCCTGTTGGGTATAGGAAGGATAAAACTTCTTTTTCTTATTGAAAAATAGTTTCTTAGAGGATATTTTCCTTGCAGGATCAGCTGTAGGTTGGACAGTCTATCCAAAGTGATATTGTCAGCATCTATCTCATTAGCCTTCTCCTGCCAATTCTTGCCAAAGAGATTTTCTCCTGTGCAAGAAATGTTTCCTAATTTATCCTGTACCCAAATTTCCAAGTCAGATGCCTGAAGCCAGGCAATCCAACGTGCACCAATGGCAATAGCAGAGGTTCTGCTTATGCATTCAAAACAGTCAAAGGCTGCACAATTTACAAACTTGGAAACATCCTGAGCATGTTTGACAAGAGTAAGATAGTCTTGCCTTTTGTCATCAGGAAGGAGGGGGCTCATAAGCTCCAAGTCTCCTGTGACCTCTTTAAGGAACATTCCCATATAAAAGATATAGGAACTGATCCTAACTGAGAGCATGGAAGCTTGGAAGCATCGACGCCCAAAGGCATCAAGAGTCCTACATTCACGACCTGGAGGACTGGATGCATGTCTCTTTGCACTTCTCATCCTTCTCATGGCTGATTCCACCACCATTGAATGGTGTGGTAATTGAGTTTTTTGAAAGCCAGGACAAGGTGGAACTCGATACATGGTATCGAGTCTTCGAGAATGAGGAAATGTGGTTAAAGGTGTTTCCCACATCCTTAGCATAAGATCATGTAAAATCTCATGAATAGGTAGAGTAGCTGCCTCTTTGGGGGCCTTAGGGTATTGGAGGATATCCACCTCCTTTGCCCTAGGCTCTTTTTCAGGAGCTACTGTGATGGAAAGGCCTCGGGCCACAATAATGGATAAAGTCCAGAAAGAACATATTTTCTGGCGGAGACATTGTGCGCTGAGGAGAAGAGGAATCTTCGGGGAGAAGTACTCTTGTATCGGCAGTCTTCGGAGTCTTCAGACTCATCAGAGGATTCAAAATACCTCTGATCCCGGTGATCGTGCAAAGCACGGTACCGATATCGATCGAAGTCGGTATCGAGTTGTTCCGGTACCGATCTGTCAATGCCGGAGACAGATGCATGACTCAGTATGGGTGGCATACCCGCCGATGTCAATGCAGTCGGTACCAGTACCGGTGTCAGTTGAGGTGTCTGAAATGGTTTTAACGGTACCAAAGCCATGAGAAGAGCCGCTAGATTGCGTTCGATAGCAAGGCATCTCTGGTCTATCGATGCTGCCGATGCTTGGGTGTCGGTACCGGTAGAAACGGCCGGAACCCCAGAGCATGGTGCCAGTAGTTCTGCCAAGGTTGAGGCCTCGAGAACATCCTGGAGCCCTGTTAATGCTTTAGAAGCTGAATCCTCCCGCTGGGGCAGTTTTGCCGGTGAAAATTACTCAAGGGCAACACCAGGGGCATCTCAATACTTAGAAGGAGATCTACCCTTTGAGGACTGGCTAGATTTATGTTTAGTTACCTGAGATCCATGGGAGGAAGATGAGGCCCTGTAAGATGTCGATGCAACAGATGCTGCGTCTGAGGGAAAAAGGGTGCTAAGTTTAGCAGCTCGGTTCTGCTGGCCCCTTTTTGACATCATTCCACAGGAGAGGCACTCTGAAATAGAGTGGTCAGGACCTAAACATTTGAGACACCAATCACGGGTGTCGGTGACGGAAATGGTACCGCCACATTTAGAACATTTCTTAAAACCTGAAGTAGGTTTTTCCATTTTTAAGGAAAAAATTGGGTCTAGTGCCCAAAATGGCACCTAGCACCAAGGAAAAAAGTTTCTAAACACCTCAAACTATAATTTTTAATTTTTTTTTAAAGAAAGAACCGGCAGTACCAGTATGGTGTCGAAGGAAGGCAGACGCGACCACAAAAACAAAGATTAAAGACGAACATTTTCTGCGGTGACAGGGTATGTGACCTGTCAGCTCTGCAGAAAACGAAGAACTGGAGAGGGACAGTTGTAAAGGCGGGAAGGCAGCACGCAGGTGCTGTGGGATGCTCCCAAAAGCTTTCCTATTGGACGCTGAGGAGCGTTCCCACGCAGGCTCTGTTGGTACCGACGATACCCATATGTGAAGACTACATTCCTGCTTGTTCCTGGAGATTTCAGTTGACAGTTAAAATAAATACAATCATTACAATTCTCCCTTTATTGTATTCTGATGTTTCTTTTCTTCCTGAGGAGATAGTAGTGTTTAAAAGTTTTTGAAAGCGCTCTGCCTTCAGGAACGGAAATAAGTCATAGGTGTTGATGTGATGATTATCAGAGCCCTATGCACATATGGTCCCAGTATATGCAGAACTAGATGGAATTTAGCAGGGAGACCTCAAAGGGGCGTGTTTACTAAAGTGAGGTAATGGTTAATATGCATTATAGCGGGCACCCTAACAGTATACTTAAAGCAGCCAGCAGGGTAAAAATCCCACATTAACTGCTTAGCGTATGACGGGGCGGAGACTGGGCATGCTATGTGTGGAGAACAGGAGTGGACTGTACCTTGTGGCTGGCACATGGTACATACCATGTGCTTCCAATGTTGCAGTTAATGCAGCTACACTAAACACCTCTTCAAGAGGAGGCGTCAGATGTATCTACGTTAATTCTGAGTGAAGTTAATGGGCAAGAAGGAACTTTTCAGTGCAGGAATTGTAGAGCATATGCTTGCTACAGGCTTTTGCACTTCTAACATACGGTGAGTATAAAATCTTAACCACACTTTAATAAACATGCCCCTTAGTTTTCTTTCAGGCTAACATGATACTTAGGGGGATATTTACTAAGCTACGCCACCTGTTAATGCATCAAATAGCACGCACTACTGGGCCACGTTAACAGACAACAAAAGGGAAATTTTGTGCTATCTGCAGATCCTGCGCTAAATGCTGGAGTGGGCATGTCTGCAATACGCAGTTTCTGCGGGCGTATTCAGTGCATGGTAACCGGCAAAGTTGTAGACAGTGCTGGTGCAAATAACACCACCTCAACGGGTAGTGTCAGCTGCATCCACGATGCTGTCATGCCATGCTCGCTGTAACGTCTGTACAGTATCTGCTGGGGAAATGTTACGCACGCCCCCAAAAGATACTGCATGGCATCTGCAGCAAACACGGTGCTATCTGCACAAAAACGACGTGTTAACTGCAAAAGCCGAACGCGGCTTAGTAAACAGACTTCTAACTGACAAAACCCAAACAATACTTCATTTACTAATGCTCGAGCTGTAACTCAAAAGCATGATGTGGCTATTTTTATATGACAGAATCCTTAAAGCATCACAGAATTGTCGGAAATAGATATTTACAAAAGGTAGTGATTGGACTGGGCCATCCTACAGTCATCTTGGAGGTGGCTCATAAAAGGAAACTTAAACCTGTGGCACATGGCTTGCGGCGGCAGACACTGAGCTCATTGGAAAGCAGGCAGCTTGTCTGCTGAGGAGAACCTGTCAGGTTGATAAATGCTTTGGGATCAATGCTAGACACTGACTTTGTGGCTATATGCAAGCTTTTTCAGGAAAGGATGATCAGATCCTGGTTTTAACCCCATGGCATACATGGAGCTGGAGTTCTGATTTCCCCAGGAAAAGTAGGAATTGCAAGCCCTTAGGGGTAAAACCAGGACTGGATCTGCCTGTCTGGAAAAAAATGCAATCATTTAGAACACCTAGCCAACAGACACTGGCAGGCTTACCAAATGGCTCCATATCATAAGGGCCAGGGGGAGCCAGGCCTCGTTTTGCCCCCATTGCATCAATGGACATCTGGTTTCAATGGCTTTATGTAACACAGGACAACAGATGCATGAAGCAAAATCATTGGATGGGGCTGTCCTCTATGACATGGAACACTCTAGCAAACCTAGATAGTATGGGACAGATGTATCCTAATTTCGCATCAGCATAAAAGTTGCATCTGATTTAGCAATGATGATATCCCAGATATTTTCATTATAACACGCCACGAGGAAAGACTGCACTGTTCATTTTTTTTGTCCTAAAGCGAAGTTGTGACACATCTGCCTCATAATGTTCAGCGCTACCAGATGGCTTCAGGTCATCTATGATGGAATGACCTAGTTCTGATTTTGCCTCATCTGACATTATTCCACAAAAGCATTAGACAGGCTGCCACAATGCAGAGAGGTGGCCAGCCATGCTGACATCTCAAGGACCTCTCTGGCTACTATTCCGGCACTTTCTCTGCCAACCAACAAAATTGGCAAACAGAAAAACACAAATGGCACCTGGACCCCCGTGGATCTACATCAACACCACGGGCATGAGCGAAAAGCAAAGACCTAAAAGCATAACCCTAAATGTTTATTCAGAGATGATTGAGGGGTAGCAGCTTCTCTTCTTGTACATATTTAAAGGAAGGAGAGAGGTATGATGCACTGAATCAGCTAGCCCACTCCTCCTTGCAGAGCGTGAGAAGAGGTCTCTGCTGGCAGCCATCAGGAGATCTCATTGCCAAAGACCTCGAGGACAAGGGGCGTGAGCTGCATGCTGTGTTCTGGCTGGAAGGACAGGAAGCGGTACTGCTTGGAATGCTCCTCGCTGAGGCTGCGCAGGTCCGCCAGCTTCTGGATCATCTTGGGATAAAGCAGGTGGTTGCCGGGAGGCGGGTGCTTGCACATGATGTATGTCTGTAGCGTTTCTGACAGGCGATCCTGGATTGCTTCCACCAGACTCGTGTCCTGAACCCCTGTGCGATCTGAAAAAACACAAGGTGAATAAAGCAGTCTCTCAGCACAGCTAAGTACTGTTAATGCATGTGGAACACCTCATTGCGATGCCTCTGCCCTGTGGCTGAGCATCATTTACATATCTGCATCAGGGCAGAATATCAGTGTAGCTACATCTAACCCATTTTTGCACAATAACATCATTCTTGCACAAATTTAAAGCAACAATATCTGTCTCCCTTCCCTCTCAGCTCTTCAGAAGAATGTGGCTTTATTGCTATGTTTTTCAACCTTTTATTATGCAATTCTACAGAAATCTGAAAAATCTCCTCAAAGTTCAGCGCTGATAGGGTCAGGTAAAGTTCTAACAGACTGCAGAAAAAGTCAACAAGGCCACCTTAGCATGGACCTGTACACAGGGCCGGCCCCACAGTTGCTTCAATGTGTTGGCACCTTAGATAAACCTTAAGCTTTATGCCCTGGCTGTCATAGTCTATTGTTTAGCTTAAAATGCCCTGCTCTTTGTGGTTCCCAGAAGCTGTCACCCTAGACGACCACCTAGTTTTCATAATGATTGGGCCAGCCCTGCTTGTAGAGAAGCTGTTGTGCACTGAAGTGTAAAGGTTCTCGGGGATGCTTTAAAATGAAATGGTAAACCTCTCTTCAAAGCTAGATACTACTGGTGAGCAAAAAGGAAGGTTTTTGGGGGAGGAGAGTTTAGAACATACTCGTAGAGAGCATAGATACGATTTCTTAGCACACCACTTTAACCCTCTCTGGAGCGTCCTATGGGCTTCGCAGAAAAAAGAAGACTGAGGCAAGATTGCACCCTTGGGTGGGAAGTGGACCACGCATGCGTGGTGCATCTCCCAAAGGCTATCTTTGAAAGCTGGGGAGATGCTTCCGCGCGGGCTCCGTCAGCACTGACGTCACCCATATGTGAGGACTGACTTCCTGCTTGTTCCCAGAGAATGAGAAAGATGTGAGCAAAGAGAAGAAAAAATATACAAATATGGGGACAAGAAAATGAATGAGAGTAATACAAGAAACTGCTGAGATAGAGAGAGAGAAAGAAGAGAAGGGAAAAACAAAGAGGGGAGAGGAAGAAAGCTGCCCTCCCTGAGTAGAGCTCTGTCTTTAGAGATGCAAAATGTAAGGGTGCACCATCTGTTTGATGCACTGGTATTTCCAAGTCTATTAACACAGTATCCCTCCACACCCACTTAGGTTCCTTCTCTTGAGCACACACTCTGCTTCTCAGAGTTAGAAAAGTGGCAAAATGCTTCTCTCTATTTATAACCTAGGTGAGCTCACTTTTCATCCTTCCCTGGAGCATCCAGTCTGCTTCTGGGGGTAATTTTATTACCCTATTTCTATAATACCTGTGCCTAATTCTCTACACCCAGATATTACTACTATGTTGAAAGATTACATGTAAATTATGGTTTACCTGTGAATACATATAACTCTTACTGTATATTGCACCTATCTATAAACCGATCCTGTAGTCATACCCCTCTAACTAACTTACTCCTACAACTTTCTTCTGCCCCCCACCCTTAACAATACGCACTCTCCAGGCAACATGGCCACGTCACAAAATACATTATTATCACCCTCCACCTCCTAGCTCTTTGGGCACTAGCAAGCGCCCTTCAGCATTTTAAGGAGCCCAAATTTTATACCCATCCTCTACTCACAGCATCAGCCTATCCACTCCCAATACCAACTCCTTAATTCCTTCAGATATGAAGTCCCACGCGGTACCCACTACCACAAACCTAAGCAACAGAGGAGACTTATCCAAATCAACCCTACCCTCATCACTAGCATCCCACCAATAGCAGACCCCATGAATCATTAAGCTGCATACTCTTAAATTCACGAGCAATAAGAAACAAAATCCCTATAATACAGGATATACTAACAGATGAGAACCCTGACCTACTATGAGTAACTGAAACATGGATCACTGAACATGACTCTGTATTAATTAACCAATTGTACAACAAGGAATATTCCATGTTTAACTGTTCTAGGGAATCCAAAAGAGGAGGAGGAGTCCTCATCATGGCTAAAGCAAGACTAAAAGCACACACTAGCATCTGTAGTAACTGTGACGGAATCGACATGATCAAAATAGAAAATAATTATGTAGCGATAAGCCTTCTCTATAGACCTCCCAGAGACACTAACAACCTTAGCCCCATACTTGAATCAACATGTTCTGCATCCTCAAAGAAACCTCACATTATACTAAGGGACTTTAACCTTGCTTCCCTTCCTATCCAGCAATCTACTGCCTTCCTAGACCTTATGAACGAAATGGGCTTCACTCAGGTAATGAACCAACCTACACACAGTAAGGGAAACACACAAGACTTAATCTTCCTCCCAACATCTATTGCTACACATCCAAAGTTCTTTCATCCTACAACCACTCAAGTCCCATGGTCAGATCACTTTATCATACAAACAAACCTACCTATTAACCTCATTACCCAAGCTGCATCCAATAAATCTACCCATACTGCCCGTTTTAGGCAATTTGTCAAGGAAACTTTCCTAGAAGAAGTCATGCAAAGGCTTGATCACCAGAACATGATCCTCCTAGAAACCATTGAAAACTGGTTTACTACAATCAACAATGCTGCTAAATTCAATGTGCCTACCCGGAAACCTACTTATAAACACTCTGAAAAGTGGTATACCCATGATATTCAAACCCTTAAAAGGGAGCTTAGCAAGCTGGAAAAGAGATGGAGAACAACTAAGACCCTTGATAACAAGGACCAGTACACTACTGCTTTGAACACCTATAGAGAAACAATTCTTAGAGCTAAAATGTTCCATCACACAAACATACTAAACAAAGCCATAAATCGACCCAGAGAACTTTCTGAATTAGTAAAAACACTAAGCAAAACACATCAAAACCACACAACTAACATAGGAATTAACCACCAGACAATGGCGAACCACTTGGCAACTAAACTAAAACTAAGTCACCCCTTAATCACCACCCCATTCGGAAACTGCTGCTTCACTCCTGCCAAATGGCAAACCTTTCACCTTATCAATGTAAAGCAAACCAAAGAAACAATATCCAAAATAAACACCACTACCTCATACCTAGATCCATGTCCTGTTTCATGGATCAAAGTAACAAAAATGGAACTTGCATCTTTTATTATGGAAATAGTCAACCGTTCCCTATCCTCCGGAATAATGCCAACTGCACTAAAACACTCTATTATTTGTCCCATACTAAAAAATAAATCGCTAAACACAGATGACCCTCAATCATATAGACCCATTGCTAGCATCCCCTTTATTGCAAAAATCTTGGAGAAAGAGATGCAATTTCAACTCCAAGACTTTATTGAATCATGCCCCCTCTAGATGAACACCAATATGGATTTCGCCCATATCATGGAGTAGAAACCCTACTCCTGGTACTATTTGATACTCTATTACGTGGCTTAGATAATATAAATTAAGCATACCTCCTGGTGTTCCTTGACATTACCTCTGCTTTTGATAAAGTAGAACACAACACCCTTCTAACAAGGTTTGCTCAACTAGGCATAGCTGGAACCACCTTCAAGTGGTTTGAATCCTATCTGTCCAACCATAGGCTTTATGTGAAAGTCGATCAGAACCGTTCAACTACCTTCCCCCAAGAACAGGGAATCCCCCAGGGTTCCGCACTCTTCACCCTCCTGTTCAACATATACCTTTATCCTATATGTTCAATCTTCAAGAAATACAACATAAACTATCATATCTACACAGACAATATCATGGTTTACACACCCATCGACACAAAATGCCCAACATACCAAAATATCATTAACTGTATAGAGAAGACTGAATTATGGCCAAAAGAAAACAATCTTCAAATAAATCTCAAAAAAACAGAAACACTCTTCATAACAAGAAACCAAAACTTCACCCCTCCCACATCACTGAAACTTCATGACACAGAGGTCCCAATCAAAGATGAGGTTAAATAGCTAGGTATCATTATTGATTATATTGCTCTCGATGACAGCTCAAATCAAACATATGGCATAAATTATCTTCTTCAAACTAAAGACAATACAACACCTTTGTCCCCTCCTAGATACTCATGATTTCAGTCCAGGCACTCATCACACCCCAACTAGACTATTGTAATAGCATACAGCAGGGACTGCCTAAGAAGAGCCCCATTCCCTCCAATTAGCCCAGAACGTCACAACGAGGGTCATATCCAAGGCAAGACTAACGGACCATATCACCCCTCTACAGTCTTCACTGGCTCCCGGTGACTAGTAGAATAAAATACAAATCACTAGTCATCATTTTCAAACTCATCAACTGCATATCCCCATCAATCTTGTCTACCAAGATAAAGCTCAACCAGAAAACAGAAGCAGAAGAAAAAGTAAATCAAATCTTCTAGCTTCCCCAGCCTCATTCCGCTAAACAAAACAAACTACAAGTGATAAAGCTTTTACCTACATTGCACCTGCACTATGGAACGCACTTCCACACACACTCAGGTCAATAAAGGACCTCCTGGAATTCCGAAAGGACCTTAAAACCCTGCTCTTTACAGAACATTATGGCACCACATTAGAAAACCTCACTCCACCTGCAAAAAATCGCTCCCCAGCAAATCATCATTCTCCTAGCGCATCTGCCTAGGTTGAACCCCCCCTTCCCCATTTCCGCTAACCACATAATGAACACATATGTTTAGGTATGCCACACACCTGTTTGTATATAGTTATGTTCGCTAATATGTATACAGTTTGTTTCAACTAACCTACACACTACCCGTTCTGGGGTCATTGGAAGTTGATATGTTCTATGTATATAGCCTATAGTTCTATACTGTTATACATTGTTCTATGTAACCTAATTGTTTGATGTAAACCGCCCCTGATCGCTGGAAGGGGCGGTATATAAAACAGTTTTAAATAAATAAATAAAAGCTGTTTTCTATGCAGAAAAGACATTTTTAAAATCAGGCCCCATATGGGGTAGTGGTTTTCTGGGTTTCTAACAGGTGGATGGTTAAATGTTTGTCTTACCAGGCGACACAATACAAATACCCATCAAAAGGACGTGTTCTTCTTCATGAAGTTCCAGTTTCTTCAGACCAATCTGAAATTTAACCAGCGGTTCTAGCAGCTCCATGTTGTGACCAGCTAAGAGAAAAGCAGAGTGCAGATCATCACCTTCATTATTCTTAAACTCGGGGGCCCTTTTACTAAAGGGCAGGAGATGGCAGCACGTGTTCTGGTGCGCACTGAATGCGCATTGGGACACCCATTGCCATCTAGCACAGGGCCAAAGCAGCACATGACACTTTCCGTGCTAACTGCCCAACGTGTGTTAAGGGCACAAGTGGGCAGGGTTGGGGTGGAGAATGGGCATGGTGTGCCCTGTGCAATTAGTGCCGGGTTCACACTGTGCATTAACTGCATCAGCGCGGGATCACCTAACGCAACCTCAATATGAAGCGGTAGGTGCACTCACACTAACACTAAGGGACAGGGCTTTGCATGAACTGGCAGGAAAATGTTTTCCATGCCCCTGACAGTTAACGTGGTGGAGTTGCACCTAACATGCCATTATTTCGGTGCTTTTGCTGCGTTAGGCACAACACCACAGCGCCCCTTAGTAAAAGTGCCCCTCAATTTATAGTATTTTTCTACTTGAGCTATGACATTAAAAGTCAAATTTCAGATAGCACACGGAGATTGGAATTGAGACATTGAGGTCAGGACATCCAAAATTACGGTGGTATTTTAGAAAAGGCTCTGTCAAACGTGGAGCCTTTTCTAAAATATGTGTAAGGATCTGCAGGAAAGCATTTTTATCTGCCAAAACGTAGATCTGGAGAAGACAGTTTACAAACCTACTTTGTGGTAAAATCAGCGAAGGCAACTTACACTTCAACATGTGCCAGTCAATATTCTGGAACATACAGATGTAAGTTGGTATTTTGCAAACTTATACATTTAAATGCCGCCAATTAATTACAGAGGCTGCTATCTTTAATTCATTACAGTTTGGAGGGGGAAATAAACAATAGAGGATTAAGGAGTAATCTGAGGAAATATTTCTTTATAGAAAGGGTGGTGGATGCATGGAACAGCCTTTCACTAGAGGTAGTAGAGATAAGAACTGTATCTGAATCCAAGAAAGCATGTGACAAGTACAGAGGATCTCTGAGGGACAGGAAAGGATTGTAGAACTTAATAGTTCTTATGGATACACCGACTGGACGTGGGAAAGGGGGGGGGTAAGTGGGAGTGGTTGGGGGGGGGTAAGAGGGAGAGAGGAAGGGAGGGAAAAAGTAATCATGTATCTCACATTGTTACAATAACAGAGTGCATGAACCACATGGTGCCAGCTGAATTACTTATAGCTGCAAAAATACGGTATCAAATAACTAAAATACAGTAAGTCGGGGTTACCATGCTGATTATAAATATTTAAAGATAATTGTCTAAGGAGATACAAATGAATATAGCCTTGTTGAGGCTATCCAATCACGAGTGTCTCTGGTATTAAAAAGTCAAATATTTAGTCACATGGTAGGAAACTTTAAAATTGTGCCTGTTGAGCAGTATATTATAAAAAACGCAATTGATTTGAGAGTGGAAATGTGAATGACATTATAAAATGTATAGATAAAAATAGGAAACCACTAGGGGGCACCATAGGTTACACATTAAAACAAAAATAGGCAATGAATAACGAAAAGGCAAAACGTCATTAAAAACGGGTTGCTAGGAAAATATTATAATCCATTATGACTAAATATGATAGTTACAAGTGAGCATTACATGACTGCCCTTTAACCTCAAAGTGGTGCAAAAAGTCCTTTAAAGACAGGACTGCCGGCTGGGGTGTTCTTTAACTTTCTACTGCACAAAGAAATTGTCTTCACAGAAGTTGTACCAGTTGGAGGGTAGTTTCCCTTTGACTATTCAGCTTAGTATGACGACTTTTCATGTGCAGTCCTTACTTATATTTCCCATTAGAACATGCATTGTTCAAAATGCTACTTACACATGGTGATGAGATTGCACACATACTATACTTTCACATTCACCTCGATCAGTTACTTTCTTTCCACCTGCATTAATCTACCTTTAACAATATCAATGTATACAGCCCAAGGGATATTGAGGTTATTTATCCATATTGGTGCCTTTTATTAGGGGACGCCCAACTTCCTGTTTTATTATGAAACTTTGTTTATTATCACTATTTAGATTTATCAACGAAAGCACATGAGTTAGAGCTAAGGTATTTCCAAAAGGTGAGTACATATTTCTTTTGTGCTGTACATTTCAGTGAATTTCACATTGGTAGTCCTATTCTCTATATTGATACTGTTGTATTAGTTGTAATTTTATTCTTTTAGTATGGTTCCTCTCTTATGATTGTTAAGATCACAATAGCTATTCTTTTAAGTTATTAATATTTTTGATGATTGTTTTTATGTTCATGTATGTCATTTTTTAAATTATTCATTCTTTGATTGCCTTACATCATTTATTTATTTATACGTATGTTTATTTATCAAGGGTATCCAGTTTTTTAATTAATGTTATTATCGTTATTTACAACTGTTGGTCATTTTCATTTATTGTTATTAATGTTTATTATTATGTGTTTTGGAGTCTTTTGACCCCCTGATGAAGGCAAAGCTGAGATGAGTAGGGGCACCTCAACAATAAAGGCTTTTAGACAGCAGGTGCTGCTGTACCTCGCTCCTCTGTAGTATCCAGAGAGTAGCCAGCGCAGCACATGCAGGTACTGTGCTCACTGCTAGCACTATTAGTATAGCGGCAATGTTCAGTGTGGATAGCCACTTAGGACAGCTTTCGGAAGATCGCTGCTCTAAGGACTAATTCTCAGCAACATCCATGCTCCACCACCAGACTGGATAGTTCCAAAGTGGTCAGACAGAATCCTCAGCAGCACTACGTGTATAGTGCCGCTGGATATGCTTCTCGCTGGCACTTATCCAGTTAGCAAGTGCTGCCTTTGAATATCGACCCATATATTTTGTGTGATGCTGACACCTACTGCTGCTATATGTGCACTTTTACCCATAGTAGGAGGAGGCATTCATGGGGGTGAGGTTTGTAAATGTGTGTTCTTTTGGAATTTCAAAACTATTCAGCCACTATGAGGGTAAGTCCACAGCGGCACACCTGAGGCAGGCACAGACATGCATGCTGATTCTAGAAAGCAGGGCTTCTCATCCCAGTCCTCAGGACACACCTAACCAGTCAGGTTCTCAGGATAACCTCAAAGAATATGCATGAGAGAGATTTGAATGCACTGCCTCTATTGCATGCAAATCCCTCTCATGCATATTCATTGTGGTTATCCCAAAAACCTGACTGGCTCAGTATGTATCAGGGACTGGGTTGAGAACCCCTGATATAAAGTAAAGAACACACATGCTTTACTTTATAGAACAGGGCGTAAATGGCCCCCAGTGCACCAGTACTAGGCGTGAGCACTTACACCTGCCCCATGGAAGGTGTAAATGCTTCTGCCTAGATTTCAGAAGGCATGCACAGAAATTGTATTATTCTAGACCTTATGCGCTCCACCTCTGCTGCAACCCAGTGCCGCCCCTCTGCCCACCCACTCTGAAGGTACACATAATGGCATATATATGAGTACTACTTACAGAATAGCGATCGACTGATGTACACGTATGTGCTCATACGCACACGCAAATTATTAGAATACCTCAATTTACATGCACGAATGGCTCATACCATAGGCATGCTCTTTAGGGAATTACCCCCTTTATGTATGATTAAGTGATAGAAGGTAGGATGGCTTTTTTGCAAGCCTAAATTAAACCATGGAGCTCTAAGGATAGCAGCTGAATATTGTTGCTATATGTATAATTAGTGCCAGGACATTTAGAGGGATTACACAACTAAGCTCTCTCCACTATCAGACCCTCCAATTCCAATAATTTACTCCAACCCAAAGCCTGAACACATATGGGATAAATTTCATACTGTAACACTAAAAGAACTGGATAAGGTAATCTCCGATATTAACACCACTTCTAGTCTTGATCCCTGCCCAGTTAGCTGGATCAAAAATACTAAACCACTCCTAGCGCCCTACATTCTAAATATAGCAAATTTTTCTCTCACACATGGTACTATGCCAACCATCCTAAAGAGAGCCTCGATTAGACCTATTCTGAAAAACAAAAAACTAGACAATCTTGATCCCTCTTCATATAGACCTATCTCTAGCCTTCCATTTATGGCAAAGATTATAGAAAAAATTGTATATAATCAACTTCAGGATCACATTGAACTTCATGCCCCCTTAGATTCACACCAATACGGCTTTAGACCATACCATGGTGTAGAAACACTTCTTGCAGTTATCTTTGATGATATTCTAAAATACATTGACAAATCAAAACAAGCAGTATTACTTATATTTTTGGATATATCGGCTGCCTTTGATTCAATTAACCATGGTATCCTTTCTGAAAGACTCAAACAGATTGGTATACATGGCACTATTCTTGCATGGTTCCAATCATATCTAACTGATCGATCGCAACAGGTAAAAATAGGAAACCATACATCTAAAACCTATACACAAAAACAAGGAATCCCACAAGGTTCTGCATTGTCAGCTCTACTCTTTAACATATATTTACAACCTATAAGCCACATCATTCAACAGTGCAAATTAAAATATGCAATTTATGCTGATGATGTTATGCTTTATCTCCCTATGGACATAGACTCCCTGGACTTCTCCAATATCAAATCATGCTTCACTAAAATGACGCAATGTCTAAATGAACACAATCTACACATTAACTTCAAGAAAACAGAAGCATTATTTGTTTCTAGAAATCAAAAATTTACCCCCCCAACAGAAATAAAAATTGAAAACATAAGCATCCCCATAAAAGATGAAATAAGATACCTTGGCGTTATCTTAGACAGAACGTTAAGTCTAACAACACACATCAGGAATACAACAAACACAATATATAATAAATTAAGATATCTTAAAAATCTAAAACCATTATTATCAAATCTGGACTTCAGATCAGTTCTTCAAGCCCTGATCCTGCCTCACTTAGATTTTAGTAACATAATTCTTCAAGGTATTCCAAAACATGCTTTACACCAACTAAAAGTAGCACAACATGTTGCTGCAAGAATGCTTATAAATGCAGGTCCAACTGAACACATAACTCCTATACTGTACAAACTTCACTGGTTACCTATACAAAGTAGGATAAAATATAAAGTTATCATAACAACGTTCAAACTGATAAGAGATATAGCCCCATCATATCTAACTGATCTACTGACAATTCATTCAAGGACTAGAACCGTGAGACAAAGGAACCTGAACACACTACTTGTTCCAAACAACTTTTCAAAACTCAATAAAACTACAACAAATAGGGCATTCAGCTTCAATGCTCCTTTAATATGGAACGCTCTGCCGGATAAACTCAGAGATATCACAGATCTTTCAGCATTTCGAAAAGATCTTAAAACTCACCTATTTATAGAGTACTTTGGAGACTCATTCCCAATAGATGAAATATTTCCCACTTAAACTCATGTATACTCATATTCATTAATTCACAACTTACTTTTTCCTTTTTCTTACTCTATCTTACAATACCCAATTCTCCACATTATCACATTTACTGTTTACTCTAATAATTCTAGTGAACTACAATACATTTTTCCTTGCTCAGATAAGATCAGATTTTTGAAATTTGTAAATATTTAAATCTGTATATATGTTTAAACTATCTATATACCTAATCAGCATTTACTCAGCATTGTAACCCTCAAATTACCATTTTTATTATATACAATTTAATGTTCACTGTAATTTCAATTGTTTGAATAAGTTTCAATGTAATGTTCAAGTTTTGTTCTATGTAAACCGCTTTGATTTTTCTGAAAGGCGGTATATAAAACCGTTCAACAATAAATAAAATCAATGGATATGTTTTGTGGAGGCCACTAAACATATAAATCCTTTTGAAAACTGACCCAGTGGACTATAGCTCTTGAAACAACACGAGACAAATAACATGAACATTAAGAGACAGTCAGTATCATACTGCTTTACTTAAAAGCTACAGAAATTAGAAAAGCAGGTTAAGTGCTGTCTGTGCCGCTGCTGTTGCAGCCCAGAAGGAAGAATGATGATCAGGAAGAAGGCTAGTGATGCAAGCTGTTGGTACTCTACAAAACATTGTATTTGTTTACCATTTCTTTTCATCATGCAGCAGGCTGCAAGAGACAACTCCAGGGTGGGAAGAGTGAGAGAGAAGGGAAAGTGCCTGGAGGGAGTGGGAGAGGGGGAGAATGCTTTGAGGGAGGTTGTGGAAGGGGGAGAGTATTCCTGAAGGAACTGAGAGGAAAGCAAAGCAAAGAGTGAGGAAGATGATGAGAGGACCCCATATAAGGTGAATGAGGACCGTGATGGGGAAGGAAGAGAGAACTGGGGATAGGAGAAAAGGGAATGAAGACTGCAAATGCTTAGGGTAGATGTAACTGGGAATGTGACTGGAGGAGATGTCTGTGATGAATGGGGGCAGGAGAAAACAGATGGGAGCTGGTATAGCAGTGATAATGGGAGAGGACTGGGTACTGGGAGAAAGGAAAAAAGACATGTGATGGGAGAAGGAAACAGAAAGAAAGGATAAAGGGAGAGGAAAGAAGCATGGAGAAGGTGGGAGATGAGAGGATTGGGGAGAGCAATGGGAGGGAACCTTGAATTGGACTGAGACAAGAGAGGGGATGATGGAGAAGGAAGGGGGTGAGAAATGGAAGGGACAGTGAACGAGAAGGGGGAGGAGGAACGGGGAAAGGACAGCTCAGTAAAAGGTGGAGACAAGGTAGAAGAGAAGATCGGGAAGAGAAAGTATTAAAATATCCACTCTGAAGAAAAGAGACACAGAAGGGAGAAAGAATTAAAACAGAAAGAAAAAGAAGGGATACCAGAAATGGGAAGGGAAGTAGGGTCCTGGAATTATATTGTGATTGAAGGATGGGAGGAGCAGAGACTTGGCAACTGGGTTTGAGAGGGGGTCGTAAGAAATGGGCTAATGGTAGGTGTAGAAAGATAGGGAAGGGTGGAGCGACTATATGTTAAGAGACAGAAAAAAAGGGGCAAATCTGTGAAGGGAATGGGTGAGTGGAAATGGGGCTGGGGGAAGTAATTGGAGAATGGGAAGCTAGATGAGGGTAATAGACAGAAGAAAGGGCTGGATACCAAGAGAGGATGAGTGATAGGAAAAGAATTGGGGTTAAAGACCGTAAGAAGCAGAAAAGATAGATGAAGACTGGAGAAGGGACCCAGCCAACAGCCCAGACAACAAAGGTAGGAAAAAACCCTTTTTTTCAGTTTTTAGAGTGAAATAGATCAGCATTAGAAATGTGTATCTCTTCTATTTTTATTTTTCCAACCCAATGGAAGTCGGAAAGAATTACATAAAATGAGAAATCTCTGTCTCTTTGCCAACTGTCTGTGGGCAAAACAACTCTCCAAATATTAAATGAAATGGGATGAACCTTGGCATGAGGAAAAAGGGTGAAAAGACACATTGGGGCATGTTTACTAAAGGTTAACATGCGTTAATGAAAGATAATACGCTAAGTGCTTCAAAGGCCCGTCCATTTCTATGGACCATGGCAGCAAGTAACATGCATTAATTTAATTGGCGCACGTTAACCTTTAGTAAACATGCCCCGTTGATTTTGAAAATGAGCAAGATTGGACTGGGCGTTTTAGAAATAGACCTCCTCCAAAAATGGCCCAATGCATTTCTGTAGTACTAAAGCAACCAAAACTGTTCTCCATATCTTAGAAAGAGACTTTGCTCTCTCTGTTTTTATTTATTTAGACAGTTTTGAATACCACCTTATCCTTCAATCAAAGTGGTCACAACACAATTGGGGGATGCATTTAACACAAGGGGATATGAGACACATACACTAATACTTACAGGGAACATGGACAATGGAGGGTTAAGTGGCTTGCCCAAGACCACAAGGAGCACCTGTAGGACTAGAAACCCCAGTCCTTCCAGCCCATGGTTGCTGTCCTCTAGTTGGATGTGAACCACTGACCTGCTGGCCTGAGGTAACTTGCCCCAACCACTAGGCCACGCCTCCATTCCATGTTTTTCCTAATTGCTATTCTCAGACATGAATGAATCTAGTCTCTTCCAGAATCTGTATGGCGATTACAACTCTGCAATTCTGAAACTCAAGAAAGATCCAGGTGGGGAGGAAGCAGAGGGTCAGTAAACATAATCTGAGGCACAGGTATGTTTCTCACTAGCCAGATGGAGACTACTCATCAACATGAGCCAGAAAACAAGCCCACGAGGTAGGCGGCATGCTCACCAAAGAAATCATGCTCATTTCCTGAAAGCAGCAGCAATTTTCAGTTGAACTCTTAAAAGCATTCCACGCAGTTTGGTTCAATTTATTTATTGATGGCTATTTTCTTCCCTTAACATCTAAATATTTGAACATGACTGCAGAAAGGCACTTTCCATTCTGTGCAGTGAGCCCATGTTTTACATCAGCTTATCTGAAACCTCTCCACTACTGCATCGGTGCTGTCAATATGAATGGTAGAATAACCAGGGACCAGTGTTAGGATCCAGCTGGTTCAGCCTGGCTCACGTGAACCGGTTCTTTCCACGAGCTGGGTTTGCCGAACCGGGCCAAAAACAGCATCCCAGTGCCGGTACTGCACTGGCAGGAATCCCCCCACCCACCAGTGATTTGACAGCATCGGGGGACCGCGGCAGGGGGGAAGCCCCAAATGCCATCAAATGGGGAGATCGGGCCGCTGGGCCACAAGGAGGTTTCTGCTCTGTGATGGCTGCCAGTGGGCCAAGCGTGAGCCACCAGCAACACAAATGTGTGCCATGCCGTCATCCACTCAGCTCCTTCAGTGACGGGATCAATCCGAACCGGTTCCTGCCCGGGACCATTGATAATCTACAGAGAAAGTCAGAAAAACTGGTAATTGTACTTCAGATAAATTTGCTGTGAAATCACAGCAAATATAACTCTTTTAATAATTAAAAACTCTTTCTAATGATGCTAAATCTGTAAAATGATCAACAGGGCCTTAAATCTTGCACCCCCCCCCCCCCCCCCGGCTGTCAGAATCTATTCTTAAGCATTGAATGACATGCTCTTTGCCACCCCACAGAAGAAGTCTCCCTAATGACCGCCTAGTTTGCCTAATAGTAGGCCCGACCCTGATGATCACCTTTCCTTGAAAAGTCATTGACACAAGGCATCAGTAAAATGGGGTGGGCAGAATTTTGAAAGGAAGTGTGTCTGATGAGAAAAGACAATTAGATCAAGGGTTTTCCTTCTCTGCGGGATGTACCTAGGACTGTGTGAGTGGTGCAGCTGCATAGGGCGCAAGCACAGAAAGGGGCACTGATATCTTCAATGTCCTTCCAGGAAGCTTAAAAAGAGTTACTGGATGAGACTGGGTAGAGTTGGGGCACCAGATTCACCTGTTGCATACGGCGCATTTCAAACTTGGCACGGTCCTGCTTCTCTGCATAATGAGTTCAAATTTAGTTATAGAGCAAAGTAAATTTATAAGTGCAGCAGATCCAAAGAGACCTGTCTTAACTGACCTGCCACAAGTTCCACAAAATTTTGCAAGACGAAACCCGAGAGCGGTGAGTAAGATTATTAGACATCGCTGATTTTGACAGATTGTCCCTGATTTTAGAGGGCTGTCCCTGCAATTGTTTGTCTTCATTAGTCATGTCCCCAGTTTGCTATCAAATGAATAGACAACTCCCACAACCATGTGTGTAGTAAGAATAAATGAAACAAGAAAAGACACACTCACAAATAAACCCGAAAATAACCAAAAATTCCGGAATATATCAAGAAAAAAAGGTTTAAAGGGACCTCAGTAGATGGCAATCACACAGCATAATTGTCCTGAACATATGCCACATCCAATCCAATCATTGGCCCCGCTTAAAATCAATCTTTTCAATCTTTCATAATCAAAAATATTATTTTTAAAAATACAGACCAGAACCCAAACTAATAAAAATAGTAAAGTACACTTATCTGAGAGGTGTCCATGAAAATCGATGTAGGAACTCTCAGTGTAAGCCAGCTATCAAACACCAGCTGAATGCAGCCATACTTGCAGATCTAAAAAAAGTCAACCAACTCTGACTCAAGTTAATACTAACCACTGAAATTGAGCGTTTGACTAAAGGAGCAGACACGTAATCAGGGACTACAAATGCCACACTGTTTTAGGATGCAGGACTCAGGAGTAATATGCAGAAATATTTCTTTATGGAAAGAGTGGAATAGTCTCCCAGTAGAGGTAGTAGAGACAAAAACATATCTGGAACTCAAGAAAGCATCGGACAAACACAGAAGATCTATAAAGGAAAAAAGGAGACTATAGTAGTTGATACGGAAGGGAGACTAGATAGGCCCCGGGAAGATGTATTATAACTATTTCATAAACTGAAGAGTAGCAAGTCACCTGGACCGGATGGTATACATCCAAGGGAGTTGAAAGAACCGAAATATGAGATTGCAGACCTACTATTAGTAATCTGTGAACTACCATTAAAATCATCTGTAATACCTGAAAATTGGAGGATGGTCAATGTAACACCAATTTTTAAAAAGGGTTCCAGGGGTGATCTAGGAAACTACAGACTGGTGAGCCTGACGTCGGTACCGGGGAAAATGGTGGAAACCATCATAAAGAACAAAATAACTAAACATGTAGATAGTCATGGCTTAATGGGAGATAGTCAACATGGCTTTAGCCCTGGAAGGTCTTTTCTTACTAATCTGTTATGTTTTTTTGAAGATGTGAATAAACAGGTAGATAAAGGTGAGTCGGTTGATATAGTGCATCTGGACTTTCAGAAAGCCTTTGACAAGGTCCTTCATGAGAGATTTTGGCAAAATTAAAACGTCATGGGATAGGAGGCAGTGTACTATTGTGGATCAGGAATTGGTTAAAAGATAGAAAGCAGAGGGTAGGGCTAAATGGCCAATTTTCTCAATGGAGAAAGGTGAATAGTGGAGTACCCCAGGGATCTGTGCTGGATCTGCTGCTTTTTAACATATCCATAAATGACCTGGAAATGGGTATAATGATTGAGGATATCAAATTTGCAGATGACACAAAATTATTCAAAGTTGTTAAAACCCACGAGGATTGTGGAAAATTGAAAGATGATCTTGATAAACTGGAAGACTGGGCATCCAAATGGCAGATGAAATTTAATGTGGACAAATGCAAAGTTATGCACCTAGGAAAGAACAACCCAAACTATGGTTATGCGATGCAAGGGTCCACGTTAGGAATCACAACCCAGGAAAAAGATTTAGGCGTCATGTTAAAACCCTCGGCCCAGTGTGCAGCGGCGGCCAAGAGAGCAAATAGAATGCTAGGTATCATAAGGAAAGGAATGGAGAATAAAACAAAGGATATTATAATGCCTCTATATCGTTCCATGGTGCGACCGCACCTTGCATATTGTGTGCAATTCTGGTTGCCGTATCTTAAAAAGGATATAGCGTTATTAGAAAAGGTACAGAGAAGAACCACCAAAATGGTAAAGGGGATGGAAGGAAACCCCTATGAAGTGAGGCTAAAAAGGTTAGGGCTCTTCAACCTTGAAAAAAGACGGTTGAGGGGAGATATGATAGAGGTCTATAAATTAATGAATGGAGGGGAACGGATAAACGTAGATTGATTGTTTATGCCATCAAAATATAGAAAGACTAGGGGCATGCAATGAAGCTACAGGGTAATCTATTTAACCCTTTCCAGGCCGAGCCCAAAACTCTTGGTGTGGTAGGCGACGGCCTATGATCCATGCTAATTGAACTAAGCAGACAGGCCTGAGCAGCTTGACCTGTAACTGAAGACTGTAGTTAGGCCCAGAGGAATGAAAACCCCCCTGAATGATGACACCATAGAATTGAAACTTAACTCAGTTTAACTGAACATAGCTAAGCAGAATCGAAACTTAGAAAAGACAGAAAACAAGTTTAATTGGTACTGATAAGGTGTGCTATGCTTCTATAGAATTAATTAACTCTGCAAAAAGCAAGGTTACAGTGCCCTGCTTCCCATATGTTTTAACAAGCTAAGCGACCTTGGAGGAGAGATGTAACAAGTTAGAGACACTGACCATTGTAATTGGGACTAGAAGGGGGGCAACCAGGTGCTGAGCCCAGACCAGGGTCCCGATTGGGTAGCCATAACAGTACCGGGACCAATAGATGGGTGAGAGGGGTTACTGGGACCAATGAAAAGTTTGCCTATGTCTAGAATGGAGAAGAACGCTATAAAAGTTGTTGTTTTGCTAGAAACCATTGCTCAGCCATTTTGAAATTGCTTATTGCTTGAGCCATGTGCACATTAAACTGGCTTGGATCCTTGAAACGACTCCTGGTTTTATTTATTGCATGCTTATCTGCTGCTACATTTCTTGGTGCGTTGGCCGGGAAGTGCAAGTGGTGGATGGTGTTCAAGTGAATAAATCCACGTAATTCGCCTTGAGGTTTGGTCCAGTTGGAGCCATGCCAATCCGATGCAGGGGAATTTCCCTGGGCCCACCGATCCTCTTGAATCGGAGGGGGTTCTGCCTGGCCTCGGCAGGCACTGAGTCCAGCTGGCCAACACTTCCGACCCGGGGGAGTCCAGGATCCAACTCAGAAGCTTGGGAACCAGATCTGGTAAGTATAGTTTTGAAAACCTGTCTAGACAGATGAGTTAGAACTGCAGTTTGAAACTTTGGTAAGAATTTGAAACTTGTAACTTGTAATCTCGAGAACTTGGAACTTGGAATTTGGTAATGAGAGCACTGATCCCCTCTCAAGGACGGTCCTATTACCTTTGCATGAGTATGCGGAAGGCGAAGCTATCGTCCTTCTTGTTTGGTAAGACTTAAGTCTTTGTTTGAAAATCCTTGCATGAGTATTCGCGAGGTACAGCTGTTATAGAGAATCATGATTCAGCCTAGTCAGAACAGACAGGAACTTGGAATTTGTAATCTCGAGATATTGGGAATTGGTAAGAGAGCATGATCACCTCTCAAGGAAGGGCCGAGTAACCCCGCATGGGTATTCGCCGGGTGAAACCCCCATCCTTTTTGTAATTGGGAAATTGGATAAGACTAGTCAGAATAGATAGAAAGGAATGCATTCTGAGATACGTTGCTAGCATGATTGTGTGAATGAAGTGTGAATGAGAGGTCTGGCAGCACGGACCAAGCGAGAGTGGACTCTGGACTAGCGCAGTTCCTAGTCGGGTGACTGTGTCTAGGTCGCGAAATGGAGGAAGCGTTTGGTGTATTGTCCATCCTGTGTATTTGATTTTTGTTATTTTATTATTTTTATTTATTTATTTAACATCTCTTATATACCGCACTATTATCATCAGCGCGGTTTACATGGAACCAAACATATACATACAGAAAAACTGTAGTGCATTTTAGAAGTAACAGGAATTTGAACTTGGTAATAAAGGGAAACTATGTACATTATGTAACTATATACAGTAGTCTATACACATTAGTCACAGTTGAAGTTGTCTTGACCTGAGTATGGATGTAGTATTTCTCTTGTGCAAAACTAAATTGGGAAATAGCTTAAGAAGAGGTGGTGTTTGAGACTTTTTCTGAATTGTGTTAGGCTGGTTATGGCTCTCAGTTCTGGTGGGAGTGCATTCCAAGCTATTGGGGCATGAATGCTGAAGGCTCTTTTAGATGTTTCCTTAGTGTATCTGACTGTTTGTCTTGGGATTGTTAATGAGTTTATAGCAGTTGATCTTCTGTATCTATTGGGAGTCTGTGTGTGTAAAAGGTTGGTGATCGTTGATGGTGCTTGATTGTTTAGGGCTTTGAAAGTAATGATTAGTATCTTGTAGTGGATTCTTGCGTTGGTTGGTAACCAGTGGAGTCTTTTTAGAATTGGAGTTATGTGGTCTGTCTTTGATATTCCTTCGAGAACTCTAGCAGCGGTGTTCATCGCCAATTGTAGGGGATTTAAAGTTGATTGCGGGAGACCATGCAGAATTGCATTTGCGAAGTCAAGATGAGGCATTACCAAGGCTTGGTAGACAGTTCTGAAGTCTGTGGGTTCAAGTAAAGGTCTTAAGTGGCGTAGTGTGCGTATCTTGTGATATATTAGTTTTGTTATGTTTTTTATGTGGGTCTTCATATTAAGGCGCTGGTCAAGGGTAATACCTAGGTATCGTATCGTAGGTTTTACTGTCAATTCCTTGTCCTTTATCTTTAAGGTAGTGGGAGGTGTGAAGTTTTGATCCCTTGTGATAAACATAACATCGGTCTTGCTATGGTTGATTCTTAGGTTCTGTGAGAGGAGCCAGTCTTCTACTGATTCAAAGCATTTTATCAAAGGTGTAAAATCAGGGTGGTTGATGGAGAATGGCATGTATAGGAGAATGTCATCTGCATATGCTAGGCAGGTAACATTAAAAGAGCGGATGAGGTCACAGATTGGTTGCATGTATATGTTAAACATTAGTGCTGAAAGAGAGGATCCTTGTGGTACCCCTTGATCTTGCAGAAATGGTTCAGATGTTTTTTCCTCAATTTTTACTTGTTGCCAACGGTTATTTAGGTAGGATATATACCAGTCAAGTGCGGTTCCAAGTATTCCTTTTTCCTTAAGGCGATGGATAAGTATTTGATGGCTTACTGAATCAAACGCAGCTGAGATGTCCATGAATATAAGGATAAATCCTTGGTGGATATTATCTATTCCTGTGATTAATGTATTGAATAGAGTGACGAGGAGGGTCTCAACTCCGTGGGCTTCTCTAAAACTGTGTTGTGCAATGTCCAGTGGAGCTTCAGTGTCTATGTGTTGTTGTATTTGACGTTGTACCACTTTCTCAATTATTTTCGCTAGCAGCGGGATGCTGGATATTGGCCTATAGGATTCTACTTTTAGGGGGTCTAATTTGTTATTTTTCAGTAATGGTCTAATTGAGGTTTGTTTAAGGCACTGAGGAAAGGTTCCGGTTGAGAAAGATTGTTCAAGGATATTGTGTATGAAGAAGCTTACTTCATATCTAATGTTTTTTATCCAGGCCGCTGGACATGGATCATTTGCTGCAGTGGTAGCATTTATTGATGCGATGGTGTTTTCAATTTCTTTGGTTGATAATGCGTTAAACTTGGTTAGTGTGTTTGACTGTGATAGCTTGTCTATATTTGTTGGTTCTGTGATGTAGATGTTGGTTGTTTTCTTCATTTTTGATTTTAAATAGTCAGCATAATCTTGTGGATGTATCGTTTGAGTGTGTTGGGGAGTAGGTTCCTTTGCCATTGTCTTTACAATGTTGAAGAGGTCATGGTGTTTATTTAATGATTGTTTTAGGAGATTAGTATGGAATTGTTTCCTTCGATCTGCTATTTCCTGGCGATGCTTTTTTAGGTACTTGCAGTAGGCTGTGTATGCGTCGGTAGAGTGGGATCGTCTCCAGCGTTTTTCAAGTCTACGAAGATGGAGGAGGGATGTTCTCAGTTCATTAGAATACCAAGCAACATGTGTCCGATGGTTGGGCTTTCTTGACATATTTGTTGTTTGGGAGTTAGTTCTAAGAGTGTGGTCCCAAGTGTTGATTAGGCTATCCAAATCAGGTTCAGAGGTGTGTAGTATTGGAAGAATATTCTTGAGTACTTCGTCTTTGTCAAATGGGCGGAACCTCCTAGTTGTTGGTTTGGCGAGGGTGGATTTGGAGTTAATGGCCTTGGAGGAGTTGGGAATTTGGAATAAGATTAGGCTGTGGTCCGACC
The DNA here is from genome assembly GCA_033557465.1 of Ichthyophis bannanicus. NCBI lineage: Eukaryota > Metazoa > Chordata > Amphibia > Gymnophiona > Ichthyophiidae > Ichthyophis > Ichthyophis bannanicus. Next base: position 732,615,239 of record CM066033.1, on the reverse strand, counting down.
ATGGTACTGGTATTATGGAAATATCATAATTGTGGTCGGTTTCTGAGGTGGCTTGTGGAACGAATATCAGGTCGAGGGTATTTCCCATAGTATGAGTAGGTTCCTTGACTATCTGGTTGTATCCAAGGTTGTCGATCGCTTCTATAAATGCTGCGATTTGAGTATCATGTAGAGAGGGGAGGTTGAAATCTCCTAATATCCAATTAGATAATTGTGGTTTTTCCGTATTGCAGGCCCGGTCAACTATCGTTGGCAGATCATCAGCTGACGTTGTTGGAGATCTATAGACTAGGTTGATTGAATGCTCATTGTTTGATATGTTGAGTATGTTTAGGTGGGTTGTGCTAATACTGTTGTCTATCTGAAATTGTAGCTGGCTTTTAGAGATGATGAGTACTCCACCTCCTCTTTGTTTGGTCCTGTGACACGTGTATATTGAGAAGCCTGGGGGGAGCATCTGATTGAGGATTATATTATCAGAGTCAGATAGCCAGGTTTCTGTGATCATCAAAATGTCAAGGTTGTGCGTTGTTATGAGATCAGGTATCAAAGGCCACTTTGTGCGGATGGATCTAATATTGATAAGGGCGCAATGCAGTGGTGGTTGGTATTGTTGTTTAGGTTGAGATTTTTTGGTGAGCTGAAGAGCAACGTGGATTAAATGAGAGTGGTGGGTATGGGTAGGGTTAGGGTCTGTTTGTGTCTTGTTTGACCATCTCTTCCAATTATTTCTTAATATTGGTATGGAGTTTTGGTCGCCATTAAAGGCGTTTGAGTATCCAGCTAGTGCAGTGAGGAGGTAGGTAATGATGAGGGTTACCAGTGTATGCATCATTAATGAGGGCATTGTGTATTAAGCGAGTATGATTACTGACAACAGTATATTTAGCTACTGGGAGACAGTACTTGCAATTAATGGTTACTGACAACAGTATATCTAGCTACTGGTAGACAGTACTTGCAATTAATGGTTACTGACAACAGTATATCTAGCTACTGGTAGACAGTACTTGCAATTAATGGTTACTGACAACAGTATATCTAGCTACTGGTAGACAGTACTTGCAATTAATGGTTACTGACAACAGTATATCTAGCTACTGGGAGACAGTACTTGCAATTAATGGTTACTGACAACAGTATATCTAGCTACTGGGAGATAGAACTTGCATTTTAGTGATTACTGACAATAGTATATATCGCGTTATGAACGAGTGTGCAAAAGTTCCAGGTATAGATAGTTCGTTTTAGTGTAGTATACTTGCTGTGTTCAAGGAAATCTTCGTTGAGGGTGGGAGCGAGCTCAACTTTGTAGGAGCTCAAGCTGCTTGGATTCGTGGGAGATTTGCATACAGTGGTTTTCCAGCGGCGTTGTTCGAGGCTGTATGAGTGCGTCGTCTGGCGCTGTTTGTTGTGCAGCAGTCTTCTGGTGCTCCTTCTTTGGTCCCCGCCTAAGGGCCACGCCAAAGGGCCCTCTGGCAAGGCCCTCAGGCGCGGGCGCGCCGGATGGCGCGAAGCTTTTTGTAGGCCTTGTGCCCTGCCCCGATTGGGCCTTGCTGGGTTTCAGGCTCCTCCCGCTGTCTGCGCTCGATCCCCAGGTAAGGGGAGAGCAGAAGATGGTGTCGGGAGCTCAGAGGGTGAGCGCCGGATGGCGCGAAGCTTTTTGTAGGCCTTGTGTTATCTGTTGAAACTGCGAGTTTCCCTTCTGTTATAAATGTGAGATTATTCTGTTGAGTAATTTGTGACAGTTCACTGATTAAGAAATTGTATTAATAGAGCAGAATGAAGACCCAAAACACCTACAGTCATTTTTAGAAATCAAAAAGCTGGTCTGACCCAATTCGTTTTTCTACTGCAGTGTGAAAAACTGACAGGGGGCGTGTCTGAAGGAAAGAATGTACAGTGTCGTCTTTCTAATCCTGTGCAGGCTTAAATCTCAATGCTGTTAGTTTGTGCTTATTTCAGGACAATTGTACCTGTTCTGCTATGGTTATGTAATATATATATCATTTATATATCATTTAATAAGAATGTTTAGTCAGGACTGTGGGTCCTGATAATTTTTGGTACTTAGCCTGGAAAGGGTTAAGTTCTTATTCGAATGCCGGCATGTCTCTGTCTGTGTCTCTGTGTGTGTGTGTGTGTGTGTGTGTGTGAAACTGTGATTATTTCGTTTCCAGTGAGCAAAGGGGTGTGGCAAAAAAAAAAAAGTTTATCTTGCGGAGTGTTTGCACTAACCTTTTTATGAACAAGTATAAGTCATTTGAAACTCTGTACTAGTTACTAATGAACAAATCAGTTAGCTACACTGACCTTTACAATATTGGCTTTTAAGATAAATTAATCTGTTTTTCTGTATTTGAAAAAAGGGAAAGGTGTGCTGTACTTTATGAAAAATATCCGGAATGTCTTTTGAATATTTGCTTTCTGAACTAAAAAAAGTAATAATTTCTTTTGCAGAGACATGCTGATTACGGCTGGCAGTTGCTAAGTATTTTTATTCTAGTCATACGTAACAGATAGCTATAGTTCTCTCTATAAGATATTTTAAGAACTGTATCTAAATTATCCCTGTTTGGAATAAGTTGCAATAAGCATAATGGATGTATGTGCTCAATCTAAGTGTTTCCTGCCTGCCCTATGTTTACAGAAATAAGTGTCTTTTCAAGTAGGATCAAGAATTTCAGTAAGGGATTTACTGAAGACTATGAAATGTCTCTGTCCCAATCAGGAATGCTATGTGAAAGGGAGTGACTTCTGCTAGTTATATTTCCTTAGTTCACTATATTTTGCCCCAGAATCTCTAGATATCCTGTCTCGTCTCTCTCTCTCCCTGTAAGTAGTTCCGTTTAGAGTGCTTAAGGGGGGGATGGAGCCCAGTCCACCGATGATGTCACCCCCCCGGTGGGCGTGAACTAATGTGCCCACAGCAGAGAAGTAGATCATTTAAAAAAAAAAAAAAAAAAAAAACCTCCTGGATAGAGCGTTGCTAGGAGAAAAGCAGGGGGATGTGCACCCCCTCTGGACCAGAAGTGAAAGTCAGCTGACCAGACTTGTTTAGAACTGAAAAAAAAAAAACTGCATTATACACTGAGAAGTTTTAGGACTTGATTGAACTAATGAACGGAAATTGCAGAGAACTGGATGAATTTGCGGGCATAATATTTAAATGAAAAAGTTGATCAAGAGGGTGTGTGGATTGTTGAAGAAGGACAGAGAATGTAAGAATTGTAAGATGGAAAAAGAGAACAGATCTTTTTGCTGATATTTATTTGAATGATGTGGAGGAGGTATTCCTAATCGAAGGAGCAGCGGACGTGAAAACTGGATGTGAGTGCGCCCATTATAGAAAAAGAAGGACATTAGAGAAGTGAATGCCCGTATCTTGACTCCTCCCCAGGAGGGGAGGAGGGAGTACTTGATTGCAAAGTCATAAAACAATAAACCAAGCACAGTGTTTCAGCATGAGAGTGAAGTAGCTATAGCGTGAGTGGCAGCCGAAGAGGGCTACAGCATGGATGAAGACTAGGCCAGACCGGACTCTCCAGTTTCCCTGGGTCCCCAGGAGTCAGTCTGAAAAATAGGGGACCAATATATGGACTTTTATGGGGGATACAGGAGCAGAATACTAAAGCCAGTAGCCCCTGTGTTTTTCTAGATGCATCACCATTATCAGAGCTACTGGGGCTAAGTCCGCAAAGCCTTTTTTGCAGAACCGCATGTGTGAACTAAAAAAAAAAATAATAATAATAATGTACCAGTTCCTGTATATGCCTGAATGCCCTATTCCATTTTTGGGCCGAGACCTGCTTGCAAAGTTTCAAGCACAGATATCCTTTGTTGAAGGGGAAAAAAATGAAACTCAAAATCTGCTGGCCTGATGGTGTTAACTGTCCCCCAAGAAGAAGAATGGCGGTTCTATTCACCTGCATCCAAAGCAACAAGCTGTACACTTACCAACCTCATAGCCCCACCTGGAGGATGGGCAGAAGATAATCTACCTGGCCTAGCGAAGAACATAGCCCCTGCCATTGTCACCCTCAAGCCAGTCAAGAAGCCTGGGACAGGTGATTACCGCCCAGTGCAGGATCTAAGAAGAATGAATGATGCAGCTGAAACTATACAACCAGTGGTACCAAAATCCTTATAGTCTCTTGGAACTGATCTCTGCTCAAGATATATATTTTACCATTCTGGACTTAAAAAGATGCCTTTTTCTGTATACGCTTAGCCCAAGACCCCACTACAAGGAGGGGGGGCCAACTCATCTAGACAAGATTACCTCAAGGATTCAAGAACTCGCCTTACTCAGCAAAAAAAGATTTGACAAGTTATCCAGTAATTCCAGGAGAAAGAATTCTTCTCCAGTATGTGGACAACTTGCTTATAGCCACCAACTCAGAAAGTGAATGTCCACAAGCCACCAGTGAACTCTTGCACCTTTTTAATGAGGCTGGATACAAAGTCTCAAGAGCCAAAGCATAATTATGTCAAACGAGTTAAATACCTAGGATTCCAGTTGTCCAGCGGAATTCGACGCCTGGAACCCTTACCAGAACGCAAAGCAGCTGTATGCAGTATTCCTACTCCAACCACCAGGAGGCAAGTGAGAGCCTTCTTGGGTGCCACAGGGTACTGTTGTATATGGATCCCCAATTTTGCGCTGCTAGCAAAACCATTGTATCACATTGTATCAAGCTACCAAAGGAATGAAAAAGTCTCCATTGGAATGGGGACTTGAATAGGAATGCAGATGTCCAGAAAACCTTACAGTCTCTATGTTCATGAGTCGCAAGGAAATGTTCTAGGAGTGTTGACTCAATCTCTTGGACCTTATTTGAGAAGCTGTTACAGCTACAGCCTTCCTAGTAAGCAAAAACTAAAAGAAAAATCCCTTTGAGACAGAATCTTCAAGTTACTGTACCACACTCTGTTCTAACCAATATGAAATACAAAGGAAACTACTAGCTAACAAATCTATGAATGTTGAAGTATTAGAGTATGTTGTGTGAAAACCCCAGATACAACTGAAGGGTCAGTCAAGCTTTGAATCCTGTTATGTTGTTACCAGTTGGTCTTGATCCCCTGATCATGACTGTTTAGAAATTATGGACACTGTATTCTCAAGCCGCCTGGATTTGACTGATGTCCCTATGGAGAACCCTGAACAGACTTTCTTTGTGGCTGAAGGCAGTTTCATCATCAATGGACATTGTTGTGCTAGATATGCAGTGGTGACCCCTGATTTGGTAGTTGAGTCTTCAGCTCTAGTCCCAGAAACTTCACCACAGAAAGCTGAACTGATCGTCCTCACCAGAGCACTAACAATAGGAAAAGAGCCCTGTCTAAATGTGTACCCAGATTTCAAGTATGCCCTTACAACCTTGCATGCACATGGGGCCCTGTACAAAGAATGAGGGTGGATAACCTTAGGAAGCAAGTCCATTAAGTATAGCCCCAAGATATTGATATTAACAGATACATACTGCCTATAGATCTCAGAATTTAGGAAAAGTAGAATGTATGAATAGAACCCTGAAATCTCAGTTGTCCAAACTTTGCCAAGAGGTTTACCTGAAGTGGCCCCAGGTTCTTCCCATAGCCCTTCCTAGGATATACTTAGCCCCTGCTAAGTCTTTAGGAGTTTCCCCTTTTTGAGATTCTGTATGGGCAACCCCTGCCTATTGTATAGGAAATAAAAGGAGATATGAGACAGATAGGATCTGAAATTATTAGACATGAACTATTGGTTTTAAGTTCTGTTTTGCAGGAGTCTTCATACCTGAGTACAAAATCGATTACCCATCAATTTACCTGCACCCCTGCATCCTTTCAAGCCTGGAGTCTCGGTGTGGATCAAAGAGTGGAGAAAGATACTGTTAGCCCTGCATTGGAGGGGACCCTATGTCGTCATCCTGTCAACTCCAACTGCAGTAAAAGTCGCAGAATTTGAACCTTGGATCCATCATAATCAAGTGAAGCCAGCAGCTGCTCTTGAACCTGATCACTGGACTACTGTACAGCACCCTGAGACTCCATTGCACCTCACCCTACGACAACAGCCACGGACCTAAGACTTATTGGTCCCTCAGAAACTGCACTGTTTCGAGACTGTCTGTTTATCTGAAAGTAAGCTTCGCATCTGGAGAAAACTGCAATCATCAGAAAGAGACTGTGTTGTGTTAAGAAATTGAATCTTCTAAGAGACTGTGTTTAAATACTCTGAAAAGACTGTTTTGATCTTCTAAAGAGTGAACTGCTCTAAGGAAGCAATAATAGCCTAAGAGACTATGCTATGATATCTTAAGAAATTGAGACATCCCAGAGGACAGTGATACTTTGGAATCTACAGCCCTACTCCTGCCAAAAAGTTGGTAGGTCTACGTACCGCAGAAGCTTGAGGATCTACAATCAACTCTACCTTTGTGAAATCCGACAGTTCCTCCAATTTTCCAGAGACTATGCCCATTATGAATTATTATTATTATTGCTTTACTCTGGCAACAGTTTTGGAGTGCTTTGAAATGACTTTTGCCTTGCCTCCCTGGGCAGCCTGTATAAGTACAACATGAACTGGACCGAAGGTCACTCAGACCTTGTTTTATCATTCTTCCTATACTTGCATTGGTATACTCTCCAATCCAAAAGTTGTTCTAGATCTTGACTTTCTACAAGGCTATGCAAGCCACCGTTGCAATTCCTCATACCACCACCAGAACTTGTTTCTTGAACTTGCTGGAGCAATAGCATCTAGTCTCCACACTTCTGACTGTTTCTATTGTGGAGGAGCTAAGATGGGAGATCAGTGGCCCTGGGAGACGCAAGAACTGAACTATTCTATCCTATACAATCAGACTGATTTACATAATACTACTAGTGAGTGGGTATTGGCCCACCCCATTGTTGACAGTTTGTGTTTTGTTTGGACTGGACCACAATCTACTACGAAGGATGGACAGCTGGTCTGTCTAAATCAGAAGCTTTACGACAGCACAACAAAGATGCAACTGAACCTTCTAATCCTTTAGTTCTTTTTCCCACTCTTGCCAAACTATGGACTTTGACTATCTGCCTGTTGCTCCCTTGTTCCTTGCCACTTTGCTTGCGAATGATAACTTCAGTTATTAATAACACTGTAGAGCATAAGGCAGCTACAAAGATATTAGCTATGTGAACTTACTACCCTATACCACAGAGTGATACCTTTACCTAGTATTATGTGATTTGATTCTCACACCTTATTAACATGCGGGTGAGAATAATCAAAGGGGGGAATGTGGTAGGCGACGGCCTATGATCCATGCTAATTGAACTAAGCAGACAGGCCTGAGCAGCTTGACCTGTAACTGAAGCCTGTAGTTAGGCCCAGAGGAATGAAAACCCCCCTGAATGATGACACCATAGAATTGAAACTTAACTCAGTTTAACTGAACATAGCTAAGCAGAATCGAAACTTAGAAAAGACAGAAAACAAGTTTAATTGGTACTGATAAGGTGTGCTATGCTTCTATAGAATTAATTAACTCTGCAAAAAGCAAGGTTACAGTGCCCTGCTTCCCATATGTTTTAACAAGCTAAGCGACCTTGGAGGAGAGATGTAACAAGTTAGAGACACTGACCATTGTAATTGGGACTAGAAGGGGGGCAACCAGGTGCTGAGCCCAGACCAGGGTCCCGATTGGGTAGCCATATCAGTACCGGGACCAATAGATGGGTGAGAGGGTTACTGGGACCAATGAAAAGTTTGCCTATGTCTAGAATGGAGAAGAACGCTATAAAAGTTGTTGTTTTGCTAGAAACCATTGCTCAGCCATTTTGAAATTGCTTATTGCTTGAGCCATGTGCACATTAAACTGGCTTGGATCCTTGAAACGACTCCTGGTTTTATTTATTGCATGCTTATCTGCTGCTACATTGGGATCCAAAATTCTGACTAAATATTCCTATCAAAAGGCATATAATACATGACCATAGCAGAAGGAAGCTCACTATTAGAACATATTGAATAAGACGGGTAAAATTTTCCTGAATTATGCAAGAATTAACCCGGCTGCAGAATGTGGATTAAAAATTTAAAGGAGGCCTTGAAAGGGTTAAGACTAATAAGAAAAAATATTTTTTCACTCAACGTGTAATCAAACTCTGAATTTGTTACCGGAGGATGTTATAAAGGCTGTTAGTGTAGCTGGGTTTAAAAAAGTTTGGACAAGTTCCTGGAGGAAAGGTCCATAAACCATTATTAAAGTGGACCCAGAATATTCACTGCTTGCCCCAATACAAGCATTGTGGAACCTCTGTCTTTTGGGGAAACTGCTAGGTACTTGTGACCCAGATTGGCCACTGTTGGAAACAGGATACTGGGTTTGATGGACCTTGGTCTGACCCAGTATGGCATATCTTATGTTCATATGTAATGTTAAGGCCCATCCGATACATGTCTTATATGTTTGAATGAATAGCCTATCTTATCAGTGCAGTGTAATGTCAAGCTGTCCTCTGTAAGAGTCAAAAATGGGCCGCCACCTTTTCAGTATTTTTTTAAACAGTCTGTGCTTTGGTGCAAAAAGGGGTTGCCATGGAAACATGTGGATAAGCATGCTGATGTTAACCCACTAAAAACAGGGAAATTTTTGTTTAAACTAAAAAAGGGGACTACACTCTTGCGAAACTTAGTAGCCCCCAAATTTTTATTATTTAAAGATCTTATAGAAACCCGACTAGATCGGCAGTGCTATGAATACATAAATTGACGGAGGTGCATAAAAATTACAAAGCGTGTAATACCAAGAATTGCACCGTGCAGAAAGTGTTCTTTATAGGCTGCAATCACCATACCATTGAGACCGCTGGCTCAGGAGGAACAGAGTTATGTAAGAATATAAGTAAATATAAAAGGGCAACTAAAATCACAGTGACATCCAGCTGGATAGAGAGCGCAAGTAGCTCATTCTTAAATCGATTTCAATGATCACCATACCATTGACACCACAGTCTCGAGAAAAATGGAAGATATAAATAAAATAGGGCAGCTAAAATCAAAATGACATCAAGCTAGATAAAGAGCACAAATCGCTGATTCTTAAATCAGTTTTAACAATGGTAAAGCTCTACTCACTCTTTAAAGGTTGTTTACAAAGGAACAGAATAAGTCCCTCATAAAAGTTAATAGTATGTGAACAAGAATTTTCAAAACCAATTTAATTAACAGCATTGGTAAGATAATGATGAAAAAATGAGAGAGGTACCAGAGCCAATGTTTCTCTGGTGGAAAGACTAAAAATGCAAGAGACCAACGAAAAGTTGCAAAATTAAACGCACAGGACCATAAACCCAAAGTCTTTAGCCATCATTTCTTGTAAGCACCTAGTGATCAAAATTCTACCATGACCAAGAGCACTAACAATTGCTTGTGGTAAGGAGGAATCTAACATAACATAATAGCATGGGGTACCAGGACTAAATATATGATCTCCGTTTCTCACCCAAACAAGAATCTTTTCTCTGCTCACGCCCATACTATCCCTACATCAGCAGTCTGTGAAAATTATTAAGGTCCCCTAGATTGGCTCCTTTAGCACAAACAGTACATTTAAGCATAGCTTGAATAAACACTATTGCTCTTCTTAATATTTCTGTAAGGGAGTTTATTAATGTGTCTATTCCTTACAACATTCCCTTATCTCTGTCCTCTGAACTTTAAAACTATATTTTGTGCTTTTCCAGACTGCAGTCACACCATTTCAAAACTTACTTGTTACAATCATTCTTCAGTATTGGATGCATTGCAGAGAAGAGCAGAATTTTTTCTATATCCTGGTCTTATTCCAAGTTTTAGCAGAAATAACGTGGACGTTTCTGGGAAGCACTTAATATGTACACAGCCTTTCCTGAACATGCTTTATGCGTCTTCAGGCTGATCACACTCCCATTCCGCCCCTTCTGTGCACGTTCTGTCCATCTTTGTTAGTGATATAGCGGAAGGGCTGTCGGGTAAAGTCTGCCTCTTTGCAGATGATCCCAAAATCTGCAATAAAGTAGACACCTAGGGAAGGTGTAGATAACATGAGGACGGATCTAGCTAAGCTTGAAGAATGGTCTAGAATTTGGCAGCTGAGATTTAATGTTAAAAATGCAAGGTCATGCATTAGGGCTGCAGTAATCCAAGGGAACAATATAGTATAGGGGGTGAAGTATTTTTGTCCACTAAAGAAGAGCAGGACCTAGGCGTGATTGTGTCTGATGATCTTAAAGTAGCTAAACAGGTAGAAAAGGCAACAGCAAAAGCTAGAAGAATGCTTCATATCCAAACTATTAGAACAAGCAGTCCACTATTGCTGCCTCGACTTCCTCACCTCCCAGGCCCTCCTGGACCCACTACAATCCAGATTCCGTCCCCTACATTCCACTGAAACGGCACTCACAAAAGTCACCAACGACCTGTTCCTGGCTAAATCTATGGGCCTCTATTCTATCCTCATCCTTCTTGACCTTTCTGCTGCCTTTGACACTGTTGACAACGACCTTCTCCTCATCACCCTCTCCTCACTTGGCTTCAAGGACTCCATACTATCCTGGTTCTCCTCCTACTTCTCCCATCGCTCATTCAGTGTATGCTCTGGTGGCTTCTCCTCCTCCCCTACCCCGCTCCAGGTAGGTGTACCCCAGAGTTCTGTCTTGGGCTCCCTCCTCTTCTCTCTCTATACCCAAGGCCTTGGCACACTTATCTCCTCCCATGGCTTTCAGTACCATCTCTATGCCGATGACTCCCAGATCTACCTCTCTACACCCAATATTTCTCCGGCAACCCAGTCCAAGATCTCTGCCTGTCTTTTGGACATCGCTGCCTGGATGTCTCATCTCCAATTGAAACTGAACATGGCCAAGACTGAACTCCTTGTCTTTCCACCCAACTCCTCCCCTCCACTTCCCCCTCTCTCAATCTATGTGCTTGGTTCTACTATCCTTCCTGTTCCCTTGGCCCGCAATCTAGGGGTTATCTTTGACACCTCTCTCTCCTTCTCCGCTCATATCCAACTTGTAGCTAAGACCTGCCGCTTCTTTCTCTACAACATCAGCAAAATCCACCCCTTCCTCTCTGAACACACTACGAAAACGCTTATCCACTCCTTAATCCCCTCTCGCCTCGATTACTGCAACCTGCTCCTCGCTGGTCTTCCCGTGAGCCACCTCCTTCCCCTTCAATCTATACAAAATCACGTAGCTTGACTAATCTTCTGCCAGCCTCGTCATGCCACATTACTTCTCTTCTCAAGTCGCTTCACTGGTCCCTGTCCAATTCCGCATTCAATTCAAGCTTCTCCTACTGACCTATAAATGCATTCACTCGATGGCTCCTCAATACCTCTTATCTCTCCTTACGTCCCCTCTCAAAATCTGCGCTCTGCTAACAAATTACTTCTATCGATGCCTTTCACCTGCACCGTGAACTCCCGACTGCGCTCCTTTCACCTTGCTGCACCATAAGCCTGGAACAGCCTACTTGCGTCTGTGCGCCAGGCATCCTCCCTGGCCCTCTTCAAATCCAGGTTGAAGACCCACCTCTTCACCGTTGCATTCAGATCCTGACTCCTTCCTCATCTTACCCTAACCCCCATCAACGTTTAAGACCATACTATAGACCAAACATTTATGACCAAACTATAGACCAAACAGTACCACACCATCAACGTTTATGACCAAACTACCGACCAAACGTTTATGACCAAACTATAGACCAAACTGTACCACACTGTACCTTGCACAGAACTAATTATTGCTCTGCACTGTTCTAACTAATTTACTGTTCTAACTAGATTGTAAGCTCCGATGAGCATGACTCTGACGGGCAGGGATTGTCTCTTGTATGTTGGCTACCTCTTGTAGGTTAGCTGTGCAGCGCTGCGTGCGTGGCACTTTATAAGTGCTAAATAGCTTGGGTGCATAGGGAGAGGAATGGCCAGCAGAAGAAAGGAGGTGATAGTGCCTCTGTGTAAGTCTTTGGTGCAACCTCATTTGGAGTATTGTGTACAATTCTGGAGAACGCACCTTCAAAAGGATATAAACAGGCTAGAGTCAGTACAGAGGAAGACTACTAAAATGGTTAGTGGTCTTCATTATAAAGCATATGAGGACGGACTTAAGGATCTTAATATGTACACCTTAGAGGAAAGGCGGGATAGAGGTGATATGATTTAGACGTTTAAATACCTCCATGGCATAAATGCACAGGGGGAGAGCCTCTTTCAATTGAAAGCAAGCTCTGCTACGAGGGGACATGGGCTGAGGGTGAAAGGGGATAGATTCAGGAGTGATATGCGGAAATATTTCTTTACGAAAAAAGTGGTGGATCCATGGAATAGTCTCCCAGTGGAGGTGGTAGAGATGAGGACAGTATCTGCATTCAAAGAAGCATGGAACAAACACAGAGCATCTCTAAAGGAAAAAAGGGGATTGTTGTAGTAGTTGATATGGAAGAACAGACTAGATAGGCCATGTGTTCTTTTTCTGTCGTCATGTTTCTATGTTCTGAGATCCCTGTGCTAGTGCCTTGGACATGCATGACAGCAGTGTTTCAGAATATGGTCGTGGACGTTTTCGGCACATAATCATCCCCACCGGCCGAACAAACCCCTTATTTATGTTATGGAATGCCCCCCCCCCCCCACTAGGATCTAAAGTTTAGGGGGGAGAGTGCTGTCAAATGAGCCAAGGACACATGAAGTTAGGACTGACAACTGGCTTTATCAGGATTCTACTGATTTTTACATTAATGCCTGGACACTAGAAGGATGACTTTTTCTGAGTTTAAAACCTCTGTCTTCAATTCTCTAATCCTCCTCCCTCTGTGTGAGTGAGCCTGCCCTGCCTGCTTCCTATGTAAGTAGCAGCAGAGACTGTAGGTAGGATCCAGCCAATGGGAAGGCTGCTTTAGTCACAGGAAAGGAAGAGATGAGCTGGAGAAAGTTTCTGTGTTGTACAATTTTAGTTTCTATATGTGGTGGGAGATGGAAGAGAAATGAATCCCCCGCCCCCAAAAATGTTGTAATCCATTTCTCTAGGCAAAGCAGTTCCAACAGTTGCAGTATACAGTACATACAGATTCACAGTAATATAGCAATTATGGAATTGCACCTGCCACACAGCCCCCCACCCCTTTCATCTTCTCTCTTGATCACAGACACACAAAGAACTAACACAGATATCAATACACACACATACACATAGTAAGATGTCCATGCATGCACAGAAAGACACAGAGATACACACAGAGAGTGACTGGAAAGAAGTCTGTGAACTGTGCTGCGCATGCTTTCCCCACTTGTTATTGTCAACGGAAGAGATTATCATTATCCCAACAGAAGCACAGGCTATAACTCACATTGGATTGCTGTCCTTCAAGGTGAACTCAACCACTTAACAAATGCATTTTCTCATAGAAGAAAGTTTTTACATTTTTAACAGAACAGAAAGTTCCTTCAGCAGAGTCTCAAAATAATCAACAGCCTGGGTTAGTGAATGGATTTTGGGAGCAATAGTGTAAGGAATACTTGCTTTGAGATCAAGGTGAAGACAAGTTGCAGAGACAAAATATGGTCCAATCTCATTCTTTTGAGGTTGTCCTTGGATGCTGTGTTACAGAACACAATTAAATTGATATAGTCTACAAAACGTGCAATTAGGATTAACTCCTAGTAATATTCATCAAGAGTAGTGGGAAGGGTTATTGAATCTAAAAATGTATTTTGCCAAAACTGATCACTGTTCTTTTAAGCATCATTGGTGTAGTGAGTGGTCTTAAGTCAAATGCAGTATAATACATAGCCACTAGGTGGGGTAAGAGTATTCCATTTGTATCTAAGCATATGGCCCATGAAAGAGGGAGAACCAAATATTCCAGCAGTGTTCTATGGGGGACAGAACTAAGCAAGAGGCAACAACGCCAGCAACTTCCCCTACCACAATCTGTAACCTATTTATATTCTGATCAAAATAACAAGACCACTGTTTGTTACCCACTGAGCCTGATTCAACTGCAAGACAACTGGCAGAAAGTGCAAATAGAATAGAGCCTGGTGGAAGTGTGTCCAAGTACCCCTTTGTTTTCTGTCTCTGTTTAACATGTTCACATTCAGTTCTGAAGCAAGATAAAAATTCAGAATATCAGAAGAGGAGACTTGACTTTTGTTATATGAATTATTGAATTCATGAGTTCCATTATAAGATCCCCCCCCACACACACACACACCAGAGAGGCATGAGAAATTCTAGAACATAGGTTAATGGCACTAGAGTTGAGTAAACTCATAAGTAACATAAGGAAGTATTCCTTCATAGAAAGAGTGGTGAATACACAGAGAAGTGTTGGAAACAAAATACAGTAACACAATTTTAAAAAGTCTGGGATAAGTGCAGAGGATCTTCAATGGTGGGAAATGAAGATGAGGCGAAATATTAAGTATGAAGAACGAATGGGTAGATAAGATGGGCCTTGTGATTGCCACTCATGACTCTCCATGGACTGGAGAAGTAGCCTTGTGGTTAGCACAGAGGGTTAGAACCAGGAAAGCTCAGGGTTCAAATCCCTCTAACATTCCTTGTGGTCTTGGGCAAGTCACTTAACCCTCCATTGCCTCAGGTACAAACTAATTGTAAGCTCTCTGTGGACAAGAAAATACCTGACTGTAACTCACCTTTAGCTGCTGCTGTCATATGATGTGTTTCTAGGGGTGACCTACATGGAGCAGTGGGTACACCCCTAAACAAAGGCATGGGAAGGAGTGACCTGCATAGAGCAGCAGGGGCACCTACTCTTGCCACCTTGATGGGCAGACTAGATGGACCATACTGGTCTTTATCTGCCATCATATACTATGTTACTATGTTCTAGAATTACGTGCATGTGTGCTTTGGTTACCTTGAGTGACATCACTGATGTTATACTTGAAGTCATTGCTGCCACATGTCCAGGACATGTCCTCCAAGGTGAAGGACTGGTTTGACCGCAGCATGATGATTTCAATGGCGCTGGATTTTAAGAGGGCAATCTGGTCATCCGCAGTGAGGTCTCTGCATACAGGGAGAAATGTTCAAGATGATTAACTAATCTTGCTTTATCAGGGAACATCAACCATTTCTACAGTAGTGGTCTTCAAATCTGCTCTTCAATAATCTCTCATTAGGTCTGGATTTCAGGATAACCAGAGCATGTAAATTAAGTGATTTGTACACCATATATATGCACATATTTGTCATGAAAAAACATACAAAAAAGAGCCGTCATCACAAATTCGCAGACACTATCTTCTTTATTAAACCATTAACCAAAAAGGACCCTTCAGAAATTGCCATCCTCAGGTGCCAAAGTTGTTAAATTCATGTAAATGATCATCTCAAATGAGTTTCACTTTATATACTCTCTTTATGATTACACTTTTCATGTACAATAGATTGCCCCAGAAATATTTATCAATGTGTACCTTACAGCATCTCAGAGGCTACTTGAAAGAAGCTTGATAAGTATTTCTGCATGGCCGTGTAGGGTCCTTTTCCGTTCATGGTTTAATAAATAAGATTATTTCTGAGAACTTGTGATCATGTTGCCTTCTCGTCTGTTTTTGTCTACTGTTGGGCAGTGTGCATCCCTGTCATGAATACACATATGGAGGGGTCATTTTATACAGTAAATTCTGCATAGTCAACAGCTAGCACCTAGTTTATAAAGTTGAGTACATGTGTACTTTCATTTATAAAATAAGAGCTTAAGTGGGCAAAAATGCATATCAAATCTAGATGTGAGCACTGGTCCATGCCTAGGTTTTTCAAGAATGCATGTAAATTATAGTGTTTTATCATTTACGCATGTAAATTTGTGCTTCACCCAATCTCCGCCCATATGTATGCACGTCCACACACCACCAGCCTAAAAGCACGTATTTATAAAATAGCTACTAGCTAAAGTAGGCGCGTAAAGGCCCTTTGATGCATGTACTCCACTAAAAATGCCTTACATACATTGATAATGTGTATCTTTCTCCTAGGACAGGCAGGATGAGTCAGCCACACCTGGTGACATCATCCAATGGCGCCGAGGGCGGAAGTAGCTCTCCAGAGCTCAGAAAGGTAAACTTTCTTTTTTTTTTAAACTTTTATTTTCATTTTGCAACAAACAAAAGAAACAACACACCAAAAGAGACAAAACAGGTATACAATAAGGAAAAGTAAACCCATTACCCCCCACCCCGATGCTTCTTCTCTACCCGATTATATCAGCATGTGAGCGCTTCCAATTAACAGTGATTATACATCAAATGATCAAAAGAGTATCTACAATACAGCATGATCATGGGACAGAGATATATACAAAGTTAGACAGTCAGATGAGAGCATTTAGCAAAATGTACATAGTCATTGAGCAGCTTCCATTGAGACCAATGAGAAGGAGTCTGAACGGAGGAAGCGAACAGACGAGGTATTTGTTCATATTTACTGTAAAGACAGGCATGATTCCACCATTCATTGGGGCTCAGATGGGAGCTAATTTTCCAGTATTACTTAATTAGGGAAATAGCAATGCCAAGCATAAAGTGCGAAAGGAGATAAGCCATTTTTGGGAGAAAGGGGATCCCCGCATTCGGGGCATAATGCAAATACACGTGAATTCACTATCTCCAACCTCAAGGTGTACACGGGCCCATCTACCCTCCTTGTCAGCGCTAATATCAGGTACAGTAGCATGCAAAGACTTCTTAACCAGAATGGTTATCCCGTACCATTTGGAAACGGTGGGAGAATAGGCAGCTACCATGTGAGGCTTAGCATTGAGTCTCAGTGTTTCAGCAGAGTTTAAATGCGTTTCCTGAAGAAACACTAAAACAGAGTTACTTACCTGTAACGGAGTTCTCCGTGGACAGCAGGATAAGTCAGCCACACCTGGTGTCGTCCCCCGACGGCGCCGTGACGGAAGTGCTCTCTAGCTCAGAATCTTCTGAGCATGTGTGAGGTGGTCCCACCTCCCAGCCCGCCCCTAGCCGGCCAGTTGTTGACTAGCTATGCCGTTGCGGCTAGGTGCGGTGCGCAGGCCACCCTCATGAAGGGGAGGCGGGTGGGATGGTGTGGCTGACTTATCCTGCTGTCCACGGAGAACTCCGTTACAGGTAAGTAACTCTGTTTTCTCCTAGGACAAGCAGGATGTGTCAGCCACACCTGGTGTCTCCCGAGCTGTGATACGTTGAGGGGAATGAGGGAGGCATGTCTGATATGCAACATTTATTGAGCACAAGGTTATACAGTTGTAGGTAGGCAAAACGTGCAATAGTGAACGGTGCAAACTGTGCAACTTGGAACAGTGTAGTGAACAGTGCAATTCTGAACAGTGCAGTAACAATCGTGCAATAACAACAGTCACAATCGTGCAATAACAACAATGCATGGACAAGTACTAGTGCAAGTGGACAAGTAACTAGTGCAAGTAAGCAACTAGTGCAATCTATTCAGGGCAATAGTCCGTGACAGGAGACAAGAGTCTCAGAGTCTTTGCGTTCGGTCTCGTGCAGCGCTCGCCCTCTCGGGTGCCAGGGCTGCGGAGAGGACCGCTCGGCCGAATGAGCCGTCTGTCTCAGCGTGGATGTCGAGGCAGTAGTGTTTCTGGAAGGTAAGATGAGAGGACCAGGTGGCTGCTCTGCAGATATCACTCACTGGAATCTCCTGAGCACAGGCCAAGGAAGCGGCTATTGCGCGGAGCTGGTGTGCACTCGCCTTGTTTGCCGGGAGAGCGCCAGCCCTCTGCAAGCAATAGGCCACGCAGGTTGATATCCAGAGAGATAGTGTACGTTTGGTGACAGGTCTCCCAGGTTTGTTCGGGTCAAAGGAGACGAACAGCTGTGTACCCCGACGAGTAGCAGATGTCCTGTCGATGTAGGTGCGTAAAGCACGTACGCAATCGAGCGAATGAAGACGTTGCTCCTCGGGGGATGAATGCGGTGCTGGGAAGAAGGATGGCAGCTCCACTGCCTGGTTGATGTGGAAAGCGGAGGCCACCTTCGGCACAAATTTTGGGTGAGTCCGCAGGGACGCCCGGTTGTGATAGAGTTGCGTGTATGGCGGGTGTGCCACCAGGGCTTGCAGCTCGCTAACCCTCCTGGCGGAGGTAATGGCGACGAGGAAAAGGGTCTTCCAGGCGAGGTACTTTCCCTCGGCAGTGTCCAATGGTTCGAATGGCTCTTGCATGAGCTGTTGTAGAACGATGTTAAGGTCCCAGGTGGGTACTGGCTTCTGTACTGGGGGCTTCAGGTTTCGGAGCCCTCTCATGAAACGGGTCACAATGGGAAGGGTGGCGATGGAGCCTGAGGTTGTGGCATCCGTGCGCTCGTGTAGAGAGGCGATGGCAGCTAGGTGCACCTTGATGGATTGTGGTTGCAATCCCGATCTGCAGAGGAGGGCCAGATACTGTAAGATTGTGGGTATCGGGCAAGACGCTGGGTCAGCTCCTTGGTCTTTGCACCAGATGGTGAAGCGTTTCCATTTTAGGCCATATGCCTTTCTTGTAGAGGGTCTCCGGGACGCGAGGACTATTTGTTGCACATCCGGGGGAAGGTGAGAGCCGTTGAGGGTTAACCTTTCAGCCTCCAGGCTGTCAAAGCTAGCGTCTGTAGGTTGGGGTGCCAGATTAGGCCTCCGTTCTGGGTTAGGAGGTCTGGTCTCAGAGGTAATCTGATGGGAGGTTCCTGGGCGAGCTGCAACAGTAGGGAGAACCACATCTGTCTTGGCCAATAAGGGGCTATCAGGATCATCTGTACCTTCTCCTCGATGATACGTTGTATCGTGTTTGTCAAGAGTGGTGTGGGAGGAAAGGCGTATGCCAGCTTCCAGTTTTTCCAGGGGATGGCGAATGCGTCCGAGGCAACCCTGTTCTGTGACGGATGCTTGGAGCAGAACAAGGGGCATCTCGCGTTCTCCTCGGATGCGAAGAGGTCGATCTGTGGGTTTCCCCAGCGCTGGAAGAGGGTGCGTGTCACCTCCATGTGGAGCATCCATTCGTGAGGTTGAAGCTGTCTGCTGAGACGGTCCGCTAAGGTGTTCTGATCCCCGGGAAGGTATGTCGCTTGTAGCGTGCACCTGTTGCGTAGTGCCAGAGTCCAGGTGTCGAGGGCTTCCTTGCATAGCGAACGGGAGCGAGTGCCCCCTTGCTTGTTGATATAGAACATGGCAACCTGGTTGTCCGTCTGTACCAAGACTGCTTTTCCTTTCAGTTTGGTCATGAAGGTCTGTAGGGCATACCTGATGGCCCTGAGTTCGAGGTGATTGATGTGGAGCGTTTGTTCCACTGCAGTCCATGCTCCTTGCGTGCTGAGGTGCCGTAGATGGGCCCCCCATCCCGTGGAGGAGGCATCCGTGGTGAGGGTGAGCTGGTGTACGCGAGGATGAAGGCATTTTCCCCCCGAGAGGTTGGGTGGCTGCGTCCACCA
Source organism: Ichthyophis bannanicus (assembly GCA_033557465.1). NCBI lineage: Eukaryota > Metazoa > Chordata > Amphibia > Gymnophiona > Ichthyophiidae > Ichthyophis > Ichthyophis bannanicus. The sequence continues at coordinate 732,595,776 of CM066033.1, read as the reverse complement.
GCGCAGGCTCTGGACCACACGGGCAGACAGCGGAATGCGAGTGCTGAGTGGTTGGGAGAGTTGCTTCCAGTGGGTCCGTAGGTGCCACTGTAGAGTGCGCATGTGCAGCCTCGCCAACGGAAGGACTGAAGTTGTTGCAGCCATGTGGCCTAGCAGACATAGCATTGCACGGGCCGAGGTGCATTTTTCTGTCGACATCTTCATGGCTAGGCGGGTGATGGTGTTGATCCGTAATTGAGGAAGAAAAGCCTTGCAGACCTTGGTATCTATTATCGCCCCGATGAACTCTGTGCGCTGGACTGGTTCCAGCCTGGACTTCTCCTTGTTGAGAAGGAAGCCCACTCTGATCAACAGGTCGGTCGTGAGCCGTACTGCCCTGTGGAGTCCCATGGCTGAATCCGCCGACAGGAGCCAGTCGTCCAGGTAGGGAAAAATGGCGACACCTTGTCTCCGGAGATGTGCAGCGACCACCGCTACGCATTTTGTGAAGACTCTGGGTGCTGGGGATAGGCCGAATGGCAGGACCCGATACTGGTAATGGGCGCCCAGCGCTGAGAATCTGAGGAATTTCCTGTGAGAAGCGTGGACCGGGATGTGGGAGTATGCATCCTGGAGGTCCAGCGTCGCCAACCAATCCCCCGCCCTGATTAGGGGAAGGATGGAGTTGAGCGAATACATCCTGAACTTCTCTTTGATTATGAAGTTGTTCAGTCTCCGGAGGTCCAGGATAGGGCGTAGGCCCCCTTTCTTCTTGGGGATAAGGAAGTACCGGGAGTAGAAGCCAGTGTTGACCTCTCCCGGGGGTACGTGCTCTATCACCTTGGCCCGGAGGAGTTGCTGTATGAGTCCCTGTAGCGGCTGTTCCAGGTGCTGTGGAGGCTGGCTGGTAGGTCGCTTGCGCTGACATGGAGGGGAGGAGAAGGGCAAGCGGTAGCCCGACTGGACTATCTGTAAGACCCACTTGTCCGTGGTAATCTCCTGCCAGGCCGATAGGAACAGCGACAGGCGACCCCCAACCGGGGCATAGTCAGAAGGAGGAGGAATCTTTCCCGGAGTGGGAAGTGTTGGACTGCTTCTGCTTTCGCTGTCGCGGTTGCTGTCGCTGAAAGGGCGCCTTCTGATAAGTTGGCTTGAACTTTGGTGGCTGCCACTGACGGTTGGATCCATAAAATTGTTTCGAAGGGGCGAAGGGTTTTCGGAAATATGCCCCTTTCTGGTTCCAAGCGGGGCGTTCAAGGCCGTCTGCTGCTAGAGTCTTTAGTGTGGCGCAGTCCTCTTTGAGGTCTTTTACAGTGTCGGCAACCTTGTCCCCGAACAGGGAGTCACCTGAGCAGGGGGCGTCCGCAATACGGTCATGGGTGTTGTCGGAGAGTCCTGAGGCCCGGAGCCATGCCCAGCGCCGTGCTGAAATGGCCGTGCCCGCTGTTCGGACGGCAGTGTCAAATGCGTCGAAGGCCGTGCACATCAGGTGCTTGCTGCATTCAGCTAGCTCCTGCATGGAGGTTGAAGCCATTGTCCGTGAGTCCTTGGGAAGGTCCTGTAGGTGCTTTTTAAGGTCGGCTAGGAGTGCGTCCTGGAAGAGGACGTGCTGGAATTGGTGGGAAGCTATTTTGGCGTTGAGCATAGCCCCTTGAAACACCTTTCTCCCAATGTCGTCTAGGCGTTTGGGGTCCCGACCTGGTGGATGGCTTGACTGGTTACGCGTGGACTTGGACCTTTTCAGGGCTGATGATACCACGATGGACTGGTGGGGTAACTGCGCTTTGGTAAATCCAGGTCCAGAGTGGACAATGTATTTGGTGTCCAAGCGCCTGGAGAAAGCTTGACCAGAAGCTGGGGACTGCCACAGCGCCAGCTGCTTGTCCTTCAATCTGCGGTGGAGGGGAAGCGCCATTGCTGGCTTGGGGCCATTCAGGTACTTCATGACCTCCGGCTCCTGTTCTTCTGATGTTACCTCAGTGGCCAGCCCCAGCTTAGAGACCACCTTCCGTAGGAACTTAGGGTAGGTGAGGTCCTCCGGCACTGGCGTGGGCTCGACTGGCTCGCTAGTGTCCTTTGTATCTGGGTCCTCCCCTTCAGAGCAAGGCTCTAGTTCCTCAGCGTCGGGTTCCATTTGTGTCGGTGAAGGAGAACGCGCTCTGGATGGAGCGGGGGAGGGAGTCCGCTCCCTGGGCGAGAGACTGGGGTATATTGGGGAGTGGCCCTTCTCCGAGAGAGTCAGAATGGGACTGGTCGCCCTGCGTTGCTGGTCTGGCCGTGGGGGGGCGGTCTGCTCCACTAGGCGAGACAGGAGGCTTAGGATGGCAGAAGAGGTTGATTCTGACCTGCTGCTTCTGTGTCTCTTATAGCAGGGGGAGTTGGATCTCCTGCTGTCCCTGGAGGAGCCACCATTGTAATCCCTTGCTGCAGAGGGGGATCGATGTCTGCGCTTGGCAGACTTCTTCCTGTGGCTGTCACCGGAGCTGTGTTGACTGGGAGATTGTAAGTGGCCATCTCGCTGATTTGGTTTCTGGGCGGCCACAGTCTTGGATTTCTTGTCGCTGGTTTGCTTCGGGTCCCGGGACGTGGAGGCTGCTGCGGGAGAGAGCAGGTCCTTCAGAGAGTGTTCGCGGTGCCTTTTTGCTCTGGGGGACATCCTGCTGCAGCAATCGCAGTTCTCCACCTGGTGTGATGCCCCCAGGCATCTGACGCAGTGCTGATGGGTATCAGAGATGTTCATCTTTCTGCTGCAGGTAAGGCACTTCTGAAAACCTGGTTTAGGCATACTTATGTTTTAAAAGTAGGAGAGCTTGAATTTTTCCGTCTTGAGGCAAGGGCGGAAGAGAAAAAAACTGGCCGGCTAGGGGCGGGCTGGGAGGTGGGACCACCTCACACATGCTCAGAAGATTCTGAGCTAGAGAGTACTTCCGTCACGGCGCCGTCGGGGGACGACACCAGGTGTGGCTGACACATCCTGCTTGTCCTAGGAGAAATCAACATGCTCATGGCTAAGATAGCTAAGGATTTTCTTTCCTTTGAGTGGACCATTAATGCCTTTGACGGTGAATGATAAGATTTTACCTAAGGCCATTCAGAAAAGTTAAAAATTCTGAGCATGATAGCACACATAATTTCACTATGTCCCTCAAACTGACTGTATCTGGCTGTACACATGACATAGGAAAAATAAGCTAATATAATACAATGAAGCGCCCCACATTAACAAAGAAAACCGCAGTACGGTAGAGGAGAAGCAAAACCCCAAAATTACTGGCGACCATGTGTCTGCGGGGAGAAACCCCAGAGAAGGCCGAAATTGAAAAAACACATGACCTGTAGGACTGTGCGTGCTCCGAATCCGACCGAGGCACACATCATGAAGGGATAGGAGACCAAAAAAACAAAAGTCATATAGAGAAAGAAAGAAAGTCCAGGCTATTTCTGTGCTTGGCTATGACCGCCGCATCGGGCCCTTCAAAATGGCGGATAGAGCCGGCAGATAAGAGTCCAAGATTTGGGATTAGCGCATCTGCTCTGCTTCTTTGGAGTCTAAAAATGTTGATAGTAGATCAGGATCTTCGAACGTCCTGGTTTGGTTGTGGAGAGTCACTCGGAGCTTCGCTGGATACAACAGGCCAAAGCGAGCCTGTAGCTGTTGAAGTCGAGGGCGAAAAGCAAGGAGTTTCTTCCGACGGTCAACGGTAGGCTTTGCCAAATCAGGAAAGAAGGAGACCTTACGACCTTCAAATTCCAGATGATGATTCGCTCGGGCAGCATGTAAAATTTGTTCCACTTGTTGATATCGTAGCAAGCTAAAGATAATAGGCCGGGGGGTCGTGCGGTTGAGCGCCATGTGGGCAGGAACACGGTGTGCTCGATCGATTTCCAGTTCTCTGTGAAAAGTGATCTTCAGCAAGGAGGGAAGAGTTTTGAGCAAGAATTCTCTTATATCTCCTGCTTCCACCCCCTCCGGCATTCCGAGGAGCCTCACATTGTTGCGACGGGCTCGATTATTGCTATCTTCTAACTCCTTTTGAAGATTCTGTATCTGGCGCTCAGCCTTGTCCAGTTTGCCCAAGCGCACCTCGTGCGAGTCGAGGACCCCCGCCATGTTGTCCTGCCGTAATGAAAGACTTTCAAGTCGGTCCTGGAGCACTCCAAAGTCTTCTCGCATGGCTCGAAGCGCTTCTCCATTGGACTGCACCAATTCCTTCACGCCGCGTATTTCCTCCAAAATCTCCAGGTGCATTTCGGGGTTTTCACGAAATGGGACCATCTTCTGTGGGGAGGACACCTCTGTTTTGGAGCGTTTTCCGTGAGAAGAAGAAGGAGACCCGAAGTCCAAGCGCGCTGGTTTATGGGCCGCCATCCCCCCCGAGGTGCCCCGGTCAGCTCGGAGCGAAATAGTAAATTTGTATAGGTATTAAGTCAGGATTCTAAGTAGGCCTCTCGGGAGCTTCAACGCAAAGCGTCCTACCCGCTGGACATCAGGCTCCGCCCCCAGAAAGGTAAACTTTCTGAGCCTGTGCAGGTAACCCCACCTCTCTGGCCCACCCCCGGCTAGCCCAGTCTCTTTTCTTCTGCTCTGCCTACAGGACGGGAATCCTAGCTCTCCTTCTACACACCTTCTAAGAAGATCTCAATAGGAAAAAGACAAGATTTCTCAGAACAAGAAACGGAACAAGCCATCATGAGTACCAAACCGGGGTTTAAAAAATGCCCGAAGTGCGACCAGAAAATGAACTCCACGGATGCAAACGACCAATGCATCTGCTGCCTGGAGGTGAGTCACTGATTGGAATCTTGCCTACACTGTGCCCACATATCTCCTTGAGCCCGGAAATCCCGCAGCTACGCTTCACTGAGGCCTCATCCAGCTCTATTGGACTCAGTCAGCGGTCCCGGCACGATGTTCAGAGCTTTGCTTCCCAAGGGACTCAACAACTAATCTATTGGTTGCTGCAGCATGGGACATGCTGGAAAAAGCCTCTGTTGCCTGTGATGCCCAACTGCTGCCTCTTATCATGCAACTGGCCCTCTCAGACTCCAGCAGTTCTCTTCCGGCCATGCTTTCCCTGGTGAGAAGGACCATGCTTTCCCCAGCTAAAAGATGGCATCTCCTCTCCCTTCTTTGGCCAGTCGCCCGGTGCCACAACAAGACACGCCCACTCCAGCAATGCACGTCATCGTGCCAAGAGGAACATCTCTCCACCCAAAGGGGAAAGTCCTACAAGGCCCCCCTGTGCCAAGCAGCACGATGACTGGAGTAACGCGGGCAGACAGAGCACTGACTCAGATGCTCACTTACGCTGCAGCACCGACTCCGGGAGAGACACTTGCTCACATCGCAGTGGTGGAGCAGAGCGTGGAGGTCATGCGAGGCACCGGGCACACCGCAGATCCTCCTCCAACAGCAGAGGGAGAATCTATAACCAGTGTGGCAGAAAGCAGCAGCGGTCTTGGGACTCAGACTCCTCACTGGACTACGGATCACCAAGACACCACAGCCGAAGGTCCACAGTGATTGACCTCCTGTCACGGCTCTTTGAACAGCACTTCCCCAGCACACCGTGCCACAGCCATTCATCCAGCAGACCACACCACAGCCACAGCCCACGGTCCTGGCCACCAAGAATAGTATGGACACCTTCCTCCCCCTCTACCCTCACCCCACACTTCTCACCCCAGCGCATGGACTCAGAGGGTGAGCAGGAGGGGGGGTGAGGAAGCAGCTGTGCACGGCTCCTCTAGGGATCAGTCCAGCTTGCCAGGCAGGAGTATGGACCCTACACCTCCAGCAACACCCAAGGATCTCTCAAACCCCAGATTTCTGCTAAAGCTGGCAGCACAACTCTCCCTCACCCCAGCGGATTCCCCGCCCCTGTCGATTGCAACCACCAGCATCCTACAATTCCTGAAAATCCCCAAGAACTCTGTCACCTTCCAGTGCACTAGCATCTCATGGAGAACTTCTTCAAGGTCTGGCGGACCCCCTCATCAGGTTCCACCATGCTACGAAAACTGGACACCAAATATCAGATCCAAGCTGCCCCAGGATTTGAGAAACACCAGTCAATTGTGGTGGAATGGGCTATAAAAAAGGGCCAGGAAGTCGCGTACACATGCCAATGCCCCTCCCGGCCGAGACCCCAAACTCCTCGATGACATTGGGAAGAAGACCTTCCAAAATACCATGCTCAGTGTTTGGATTGCAGCGCATCAGCTCCAGCAAGTCCTCTTCCAGGATGTTCTGCTGGAGAGTTTAAAAAGCACCATCAGCTCACTTCCCAAGGAAACTACAGAGACGGCCTCAACAATCCTTTGGGACTTTACTGAGTGTGTGAAGCATCTCATCCGCTCTGCCTCAGACTCTTTTGATACAGTGGCACGAGGGATGGCCACTGGCATAGCAGCCATGTGCATGGCCTGGCTCTGTGCATCAGGACTCAGGGACAACACGCATGAATTCATTGTTGATGCTCCCTGCAAGGGAGACAACCTCTTCGGCGAATAGGTCAAAGACACTGTGAATGACCTCAAGGACCATTCTGCCACACTGCAGACTCTTGTGGAGGATGGCCTAGAATGCTCCACATTCAAGAAGACGTTGCACCCACAGCAAAAAAGCTACCTGCCATCACAGCGCAACAACTCCTACTCTAAGTAGCAACCTCATCACTTCAAGCAGCAGTCGAGCTACCAACCCACATATCAACAAAAGCCTTGTCAGTGGGACTTCAAGTAGAACAGGGCATGCCTCCCTTCAACAGCAACCCCTCCTTTTGACTAGCTCAGACCCCCCCTCCCCTGTGCTCCCAGTGGGGGGATGGCTCACTGCTTTCCTCCACACATGGAGCCAAATCACAACGGATGGATCCTGGACATCATTGCCAAGGGATACAAACTCAACTTCTCCAAAACCCCAGAGCAGAAAGCCTACACCAGAAGCAGCTCACCTCAGGACAGCAGCTCTGCTTTGGCCGCTGAAATTGCCACCCTCCTGGCAGCGAGGGCCATTGAGCCTGTACCTCCAAATGAGTTCTCACTTGGCTTCTACTCCCACTACTTCTTAATTCCCAAGAGGTCAGGAGGGGTGCGGCCCATCTTAGATCTCGGCAAGCTGAACAAGTTCATCTGCAAGGAGAAGTTCAAGATGTACTCACTTGACTCCATCCTGCCTCTGGTGCAGTCCAACGACTGGATGGCATCCTTGGACCTACAAGATGTTTACACACATGTCCCCATTCACCCTGTCCATAGGAAATACTTGTGCTTCTGGGCTCTCGGAAAACCTTTCAAGAACAGGGTCCTTCCCTTTGAGCTCTACCCAGCCCCGAGAGTATTCAAGAAGTGTGTCAATGCAGCGGCCGTGCACCTCCGCAAGATGGGAATATGTGTCGTCCCCTACCTGGACGACTGGCTCCTCATGGCACCTACCCGACAGGAGCTACAGGACTCAAACACACAGATGATCACACTGCTGTTCGCACTCAGCTTCCTCCTGAACCAGCCAAAGTCGCATCTCCAACCATCATAATATCTGGAATTCATTGGTGTGGAAATTAGAACCACCTTTGCCAAGGCTTTCCTACCAGCGCAGTGCACTGACACCATCTCTGCCTTGGCCAGAAGAGTCGCCTCGAGAAGCCACACCTCAGCCAGGACCCTCCTATGACTACTGGACCACATAGCAACATCCAACCATGTCCTCCCCCTCACCAAGCTCCACATGTGACACCTGCAGTAGCATCTCCGCAAATACTTGCGGAAACACTCCCAGCCACTCCAGCCGCATTCCTCTAGACAACCGGCTGCGGCAATAACCGACATGGTGGATATCCCAGGACAACCTGTCAATGGGCAGGCTGCTGCAACCACAGAGCCATCACGTCACAGTCACAATCGATGCCTCCAAGATGGGCTGGGGGGCCCACATGCTCAGTTTCTGGACCAGGGGCACCTAGAGCGCTGTAAAAAAAGACATCAACACATCGACTTCTTGGAACTGAGGGGAGTGCAATACACCTTGCAGGCCTTCTGCCACTTCATCAAGGGACGGAACATCTTGATCCAGATGGACAATCAGGTGGTGCTGTTCTACATCAACAAGCAGGGCGGGATGGGATCCCTCTCCCTCTGCAGAGAAGCTCTCAAGCTTTGGGCCCTTGTCCTCTCTGAGAACTGCCTACTTCAGGCTTCATATCTACCGGGAGAAGACAACATACTAGCAGACCATCTCAGTCGCCAACTAGACCCTCACGAGTGGTCACTGGACCCCAAGATGGCAGTGGACCTCTTTCACAAGTGGGGCCAGCCACATATAGACCTCTTTGCATGTGAGGAGAACACCAAGAGTGCTCGCTTTTGCTCAAAGCACCAGACACCACACAGCCTGGCTCCCAATGCATTCAGCCTCTCGTGGGGGAACTGGCCACTGCTGTACACATTCTCCCCTTCACATCTCTGATCTCCAAGACCATACAGAAGATCATGCAGGACAGAGCATGCGTCATCCTCATAGCCCTGTTTTGGCTGCAGCAGATGTGGTTCTCCTTCCCAAGCTGCCTGACGTGGGAGCTCCCGTTCCAGCTCCTGCCAACACTGGACCTCATCACCCATGACGATGGCGCAACCCTACACCCCGATCTACAGACCCTAGCCCTGACGGCCTGGATTTTGATGGGCTGACTGGCAAAATACAGTGGAATGTCCTGGCTGCAAGGTGGCCTTCCACATGGAAATCTTACAGTCTAAAATGAAAACAATCCTTCACATGGTGCGTTGCAGAGGGCATCACACCCCACTACTGCAAAATCGCTCGGGTTCTCCAGTACCTCACCACCCTCAGTAGCGCTGGACTCAAGATGACGTCTATCCACTGCCACCTATCCGCCATTGTGGCCTACGATGACCGCCCTAACGGTTCCTCAATTGCTGCGCACCCACTGGCCTCTCAGTTCAAGCAGGCTTGGCGAATCTCAGGCCTCCCATTAGACAGCTAGTGCCCCAATGGGCCCTAAGCATTGTGCTATACCAGCTCACACAACCTCCCTTCGAGCCAATACTCTTCACCGCACTAAAGTACGTCACCTGGAAGGCACTGTTCCTCATCGCCATCACCTCAGCCCAGCAGGTCAGAGAGCTGCAGATCCTGCTGGCACATCCCCCCTACATGGTCATCCACCAAGATCATTTCACCCTGCAGACCCACCCGAAATTCACCCCTAAGGTGACCTCACTGTTCCATGTCAATCAAGCAGTCATGCTGCTAACCTTCCACCCAGAACCGCATGCCTCACTCTGGACTGCATGCACGCCCTGTGGGTCTACATCAGCAGAACGGAGCACCACCACCAAGGGGCCCAGCTGTTCATCTCATACGACCCCAACAGGCCGGAGCGCCCTGTCACCAAGAGGACACTTTTGCTCTGGATGTCGGCCTGCATTGCCTTCTGCTACAACCAGGCAGGGATTCAGTCAGTGGGGTTCGTATGCACATATCGACTCAGGGCCACAGCAATGACACTGGCCAACCTGCACTCAGTCCCTGTGCAGGACATCTGCAGGGCCGCCACTTGGTCCTCCTTCTCCACATTACAGAGACACTATTGCCTGGGCCAGACAGTAAGCTCAGCAACACTGCCCCCCCCTCCCACAACGCACATACGCCACCGTAGTTGGTGCAGCGTCAGTATGTTCGCATTGTGCGACTTCTGATTTGTGAATTTTCGTTATGTTAACTGAGTGCTATCCAGAACCCCTGCTGCACCAGGAGCCATTATACACATAAGTTACATATATGCAAATCCTTTCTGCACATTCAATAAAATACTCGAAAGGATTCAAGGTATCTGCGTCTCTGGTGGCCTCATCCACCACAGCATCCGAGGAGCCCAATGTGGCTAGGGAGCCACCAGGTGTGGCTGACTCATCCTGCTTGTCCTAGGAGAAAGCAAGGTTACTTACCTGTAACGGGAGTTCCCCGTGCATCGCAGGATAAGTCAACCACACATTCCCGCCTGCCTCCCCTCGAATGAGGGCATTAGACTCCCCTCGGCCCTTCCCGCTAGACTCCACGGGCACTGCTCTGGAACAGACTGGGCTAGCCAGGGGTGGGCCAAGGAGGTGGGTTACCTGCACACGCTAGAAAGTTTACCTTTCTGAGCTCTGGAGAGCTAATTCCATCCTCGGCGCCGTCGGATGATGCCACCAGGTGTGGCTGACTTATCCTGCTGTCCACAGAGAACTCCCATTACAGGTAAGTAACCTCGCTTTACATGACTCCTTATAAAATTACCCCCTATGGGTCCTTGAAAACCAGGTTGGTTTGGGGTTCTTGAGTACTGAACCACAGATCTAAACCATATGAATTAAGTTGGCCCCCCCTCCAGAGCTCTGAACAAAAGAAAATCTTGGAAGAAAATCATGAAAAATTATAAAATAGTGGGTAAGGTCCTTGTACTGTGATTACTGAGATATCAGGTTCTACAGCAGCTAAAGTGGCAGGGATAATAACTTTACAGTCTTCTTGGTGTGTACAGATTTCTCCACAGTCAACTCTCATGTCATAGCTGCTATTAAAAAGCATTTGTTGCTATTATGGAGATTAAACTGAAAGCACTACTACCTTTAGCACGAGAAGTCGAATTGATCAGTATAATATAATTGTTTTATGTTGGGTATGTTTTATTTTGCTTTTAGTTGCTGCAAATCACCTTAAGCTTTTTGGAAGAAGTAATTAATAAATAGAATTAACTAAATATATATGAAAAACATTATTTATTTGAACTTTTTCAAGGCACTAATAATGAGAAATAGGGATGTACCTGGAAAAAATGTCCAGTTCATTTCAGGCCATTTTTAAATTTTTTCCTGATTTTCAGACACTTTTGCAATTCGTTTATGTTGATAAAAGTTTAACGTGCAATTTTATAAAGTTGTGCTTACATTTCTTTATAAAATATAGCGGGTATAAATGAAAGTGCATGAAGTTTGCAAGTCCACATGTAAATGAAGGTATTCTAAATGTAATGTGCATGCTTGCTAACTCCACTCATGCTCTGCCCAGACCACGCCCCCAACTATCTTTACTGGCAAAGTGTGCGCCTTCGTGCTAAAGTGGGCACATTTACACTGGTCAGTACTTTATAAAAGGCCCTTAACATGCATAAACGTCCACATACACATGTTAATGGTTTTATAAAACGACCTCCTCTTTGTGTTAATTAGTAGGTCATTTATTTATTTCATTACAATTCTATTTTCCCCATTGAAACAAATGCTCATGAGGTTCATGCTAAATCATTTTACCATACATGTGAAGGCACATTTTAGAAAGGTCATCCAGGCAGTGCCAGGGACGAGCAAAGCAAAATAATGGGAAAGCAATGGCTTTCAGGAAAAGCACCATGCATGGACCTTCCAAAACTAGGACATGCCCTTCTCCAAGGATAAATCTGCACGGCCCATGGGGATTTTCACATGCATGCGTCACGGAAATGATCCAACCAACACATGCATAGCCCCATAGAGGGATAGTGGCTGCGGAAATGTGCATCCACGTGCTGAAATACAGAGAATGTGTGTCTTTCTCTTTTTTTTTTTTCAGCATTCACGGTGCCTATATGTTCCTGCATGCACAGCATAGCACACCCTCCTCCCATTGTAAGAAAAGTGCTTTTGTTTGATTTGAATGTTTTTTACAGAAAGCTCTTTTGGGGGGAGTCCTTTGTGAGAATACGGACATTTGTTTTGTGTGGTTCACAATTATCACAAAAATAAACACAGAAAAAATTTGCAAAATTAAAAAAAATGTTTGGTTTTGGGGCGGTGGAGGCAAGTGATGATTCTATGGCTGTTGAAGACCTGTGATAGAACAGTTTTCCTTAAGACCTGTTGATGCTTCCTCTTAACCCTTTACTAATGTTCTCTAGTTTTGGATATTAGAACCCATTGTTGGTTGTACATTGACTTTCAGGGAGAGTAGGTACATATATACAAGCATAGAAGTGGCAAGGTACAATGTGCCATGAGACTGGTAAGCCATGGCAGCCACTATTACCGCTACTACTACTTCTGAACATTTGTATAGCACTACAAGACATACGCAGCACTGCACAGACACATATAAAAGATGGTCCCTGCTCATCTGAGCTTACAATCTAGTACATGGTGAGTGTGGATAATCAGGATGTCAGATGGGAGGCGTAGCAGATGTGCCCCGCACCTGGTACCATTGCACCCCCAATGCCCAGACGCTCAACCCAAAGGAAACAGAGGGTGAGAACACAGGAGGATGGCAGGGGAAGAACTGATTGTAGTCCTTAGCATGAGTTCACCATCTATCCCTATCAGATGCTTCCATATATTGTGGGCAGTTTCTCCAAATGGGTTAGTTTATTTATTTAACAGTTTTTTTATACAGCTTTATCCTTCAATCAAAGCAGTTTACATTGTAACTTAAACTTGGTAATGTACATTAAACAGGGACATTGATAACTTGGATTTTTCACAGGCAATGGAGAGTTAAGTGACTTATCCAAGGTCACACAGATTTCTAGTGGTAATCAAACCCTGCTCTTTTGGTTCCCAAACCAGTGCTGTAACCATTAGGCTACTCCTCTACTCCACCACCATTAATTTTGCATATTAACCAACACCAGTCGCTCCAGAGATATAGCTAACGTCGACACAAAAAAACTCTGGATAATCAACAACCTTCTCCCACAGAGGGTTACTAAAAACCAATCCTACTTGGGTCCAATACAATTTTAGGAAAAGAGGAGAAAAGATCTCAGTATTTAAGTTATCTTTCTACCAGGTAGTCACCCACCAACAGGGGACTAGTCTTAATCACCATCAATGATCTAAAAAACTCCTCATATCTTTATTAATATTTAATTTTAGTTTATTACTGGGTAGCTAAGTTTAGCTTCTCAGACCTACATATACTAATTCAATAAGACTATTTCATTAATCTAGTCAGCTTATTTACATTAAACCATATTTACAAGGCTAAACCAAACTTCATAGAAATCATAAAACCCATTGCTCCAGGTAGCTTACGCCACAATACCGATGCCTAGAACAAAGGAGACACAGATGTCGTAATTCCATTCAAAAGCAACTTCAAAAAGCAATCATATACTTAGCTTCAATGGTGCTCAAATCCCTTGAAGAAATTTTGAATGTCTTGCCCAACAAAGATCTTTGTTTCTCCAAAAGGCTTCATCAGGAGCAACCAACATTACTCTCCTCAAGGGAGTTAATAGAACAACATCCAGCAATTGACTCTGACTTAGACTTTAAATAGAATCATCTGAGCAATCGAAGAGACGCATAGGTCAACTCACACCTGCAGGTGTGAACCATAATTTCATGTATCTCTGACTTTGTTGTCTATATGTTGCGTTGCCCATGCCAACAAATTTATATAGGGAAAACCACCCGGCAGTTCTGAGTGCAGCTGTCAGAACACAAATATTGTTTAGCGAAAAGTAAAGCGGATACTCCTCTGGTGCCGCATTTTCAGGAGTTCCATCATATGTTTGAAAAGATCTGCTGCATAATTATTGATTGTGTAGTGGAGACGATCAAAGGGTGCTGATTGTGGCAAGGTTTTACTAAAGAAGGAGCAAAAATGGATTTACCATTTGAATTCCCTTGAACTGTATGTTTTGAATAGTAAGATTGAGTGGGGCGTGTTTTTGTAAAGGTTATAAGGGAAGTCCTTGTGGGAGTGAGTATAAGGTGTGTGTGCTATTTCGCTAGTACGACATAATGATGTGTGTTAGAGTTGCAGGTGTGAGCCACCTGGAGCAATGGGTTTTATGATTTCTATGAAGTTTGGTTTAGCCTTGTAAATATGGTCTTATGTTTAGTAACCCTCTATGAGAGAAGGTTGTGTGACTGTCCCAGAGGGTTTTTTTTGGTGTTGATGTTAGTTTTGTGCATAACGTGACAGCCATGAACCTAACTTCTAAGTCAGGGTATGTGGAGTATGATCTCAGTCTCTGAAATTTACTGCTAATGCTCGTCATAGTATTTGCATCATGCCAAAGAGATCTTCCTTCTAGAGTTCAGAAGACGTAACGGGTATGGGTAAATTGTCAAGGTGCATTGGAAATTCTTCTTTATCAAACATGTGGTTCCCAATACAATAGGAAATATTCCTGTATCTTTCTGCCACATTTTCTTGGTACTTCAGGATCTTCTGCCTCTCCACGCAATTCACAGAATGATCACTTGAAACTGACACCTCTGTCATCAATGCTGTTCTGGTATTTTTCTCCTTTACCGCTATGTGGGTTTTCTTGCATTCAGTTTCTTATTGGTTGCAATGGGAATGTCCCAGGCAATCATAACCTCTTAATTCTCTGTAATTTTCTTAGGGTCATGATCCTAGTGCTTTTCAGGCACAGTGATGCTGTAGTGTTTGCTGAGTTTATTTTACTTAACAGATTTTTTATACTACTTTAGTATTTCAGTTAAAGCTGTTTACATTGTAACAAACCTGGTAAAGTACATTAAACAGGGACATTGATAATTTGGATTTTTCCTGAAGCAATGGCGAGTTAAGTGACTTTCCCAAAGCCACAAGGAGTGCTCTGGGAGTCAAACCCTGGCCGCTTGGTTCCAAGCCAGTGCTCTAACCATTAGGCTACTCCTCCATTCTGCACAGGCTACAATGGTAGCAGCAGACAGCCCTGCATACCTACTGGCATACATATAAGAAAGGGCCCAAGGAGTGACCAACAGGACATTGTATCACTAAACACATGGGGGTATGTTTACTAAACCATGGTAAAAGAGCAAGTGTGCCATTAGCACACGCTAACATAGTAACATAGTAAATGATGGCAGATAAAGACCAGTATGGTCCATCTAGTCTGCCCAGTAAGATGGCAAGAGTAGGTGCACCTGCCGCTCCGTGGTATGCCCCAGGGATCTGCCCTTGATCCGATTCTTTTTAACATCTTTGATAGTGTTATAGTGGAAGGGCTGTCGGGTAAGGTTTGCCTCTTTGCGGATGATACCAAAATCTGCCATAGACACCCAGGAAGGTCTAGAAAACATGAGGAGGGATCCAGCTAAGCTTGAAGAATGGTCTAGAATGTGGCAGCTGATGACTCCCTGAGGTATTGGCCCATCCTGGCAAAGCTAGCCCTCCCAAAGTCCAAGACTCCCGCCCCTGAATAGATTTCAACAGCCCTAGTCCCAACACTGAACCACACCATCTGCTAACAGTGCACATGCGCCCTTAATGCATCCAAAAAGCCACTTTAGTATGCGCTAATGGTAAAGCAGTGTAAAGCGCCCTGTGGAGGGAGAGAAGGTGTGCACGGAGCAGAGAGTGGGGGTCGATGGGCGGGGAGAACAAGACGCGCCTTTAACACAGGTGCCTTAACAGCAGGAACCCTAACGCAACTCAAAACCTGGCAGAAAGGGTGTTTTTGAGGAGAGTGAGCCTATTTAATCTCTGCAATGTGATGCATAGACAGGAGAGCCCAAGTAAGTGATAGTAGTGCTCCATTAGCAGCAACAGCAACAGCATAGTGCCCAAGTATGAAATGGCACTATGTTGATGGTGCAAATGGGGGCAAAGGAGGTGCCACATGGGTCATGCAGTGGGGGCTGCTGGTGCACAGGGGGAACCAGGCAGCTGCCTTGAAGGCACCTAGGAACATAAGGCTACAAAGTGTGCCAAACTGTGTCAGACCAAGGTCCATCATGCCCACTACCCTGTATCCAACAGTGGCTAATCTAGGTCACAAGTACCTAGCAGTTTCCCCAAAAAACACACAGGAGCCAAAATTTCTGTAATGGGGCAAGCAGTGCATAGCCCAGGTCCTCTTTAGCAATGGTTTATGGACCATTACCCAGGAACACATACAAACGTTTCTAAACCAAGCTACACTGACAGCTTTTACCATATCCTCCACTAATGGATTGCAGAGTTTGATTACGCGTTAACTGAAAAAATATTTCCACCTAGAAGACCCAAATGGGTTACACTGTAGCCGCATTGCATGTCCCCTAGTCCTACTACATTTTGATGGTGTAAACAGTCATTCTACGTCTACCTAATCCACTCTAGGCAATATTTTATAGACCTCTAACATAACACCCTTTAGCCATCTCTTCCCCAGGTTGAAGAGACATAACATTGGCAGGCAGTGATGGTGTCCCTGCAGATGCAGTAGGTGTGGGGGGATGTGTGGCCGTCCATGTATGCCTCCACCTCCCCCTCCCCCGGACCCACGAATCTGGCTTGTAATGGCCTTCTGTACACTTCCTTGAACAATGAGATTTTAGCAGTTTGATACTTGTAAATAAACTCAAAAAGATGTTTTGTTTTGCCAATCATTTTTAGACACATTATTTGTGTACAGTACGGATTGGCATGTTATTAATACACCTTATGTTGACATTTATGACATGAAAGTGTATTTATACTTTCATATTTAAGTGCTGTGACATGTATACAGTGATTATATAAAAGGGTCAGAATAGCCATCTGCAGCATTTCATGTTTGTAGACTATGGGGTATGTTTACTAAACTGTCTTAACGTGCGCCCGGCGATAGTGTGCAGGCTGCCATAAAAGGAGTGGGCGTTTCAGTCTTAAAGTAGCAAAACAGGATTATCGCGCGATAACGCATGCTGCTGCGCACATTATCAGGCGTAGCACCGCTAAGCACGTTAACGCGCGGTAATCTTAAGTAGGCGCCCAAAGATGCAAGCATAGAAACAGAGGTGTAGCACAATGGTTAATACACTGACTGATGATACAGGGGTCATGAGTTTGATCCCCCAGTGTGCCTAATGCATAAGGCTGGCTGAGGCATCAGCTTTGACATGTAAGTATTGCTTCTTGAGGCATTTTATTTCTATTTTAATTATTGCTGCCAGCAAACACACCCTCACGTGCCGTAACCTAAGGTGCCGCATAAGGCACCCTATAAGGCACTCCATAGCGCACATTATAAAGTGTACTGTCCGCCACGGCACCCTATAATGTCCCCTATAGGGCACCCTATAAGGCACTTCATAGGACACCTTATAAGGCACCTGATATGGACTGTATCCATAAGGTGCCTCAGAAGGCGCCCTATAAAGCGCACTATAAAGCGCCTTCTGAGGCACCTTATGGTTACAGTACTCTGAGGGTGTTTTTGCTGGCAGCACTAATGTACATTAAAAATAGACAATGCTTTGGACAGCCCTTTCAAATAACATAAGAACATAAGAACGTAAGACATGCCATACTGGGTCAGACCAAGGTCCATCAAGCCCAGTATTCTGTTTCCAACAGTGGCCAATCTAGGTCATATGTACCTATCAGTTTCCCCAAGAGACACAAGTTCCACAATGCTTGTACTGGGTAAAGCATTGATATCTTCGGTCACTTCTTAATAATGGTTTATGGACCTTTCCTCCAGGAACTTGTCCAAACCTTTTTTAAACCCAGCTACACTAACAGCCTTTACTACATCCTCCGGTAACAAATTCCAGAGTTTGATTACACATTGAGTGAAAAAATATTTTCTTTTATTAGTCTTAAATAGTTTACCCTATAGCTTCATTGCATGTCCCCTAGTCTTTCTATATTCTGATAACGTAAACAATCGATCTACGTTTACCCGTTCCACTCCGTTCATTAATTTATAGACTTCTATCATATCTCCCCTCAGCCGTCTCTTTTCCAGGTTAAAGAGCCCTAACCTTTTTAGCCTTTCTTCATAGGAGTATCCTTCCATCCCCTTTACCATTTTGGTGGCTCTTCTCTGAACCTTTTCTAAAATCGCTATATCCTTTTTAAGATACGGTGACCAGAATTGCACACAATATTCAAGGTGCGGTCTCACCATGGAACGATATAGAGGCATTATAATATCTTTTGTTTTATTTTCCATTCCTTTCCTTATCATACCTAGCATTCTATTTGCTCTCTTGGGCGCCGCTGCACACTGGGCCGAGGGTTTTAACATGGTATCCACTATGACGCCTAAATCTTTTTCCTGGGTGGTGGTTCCTAATGTGGAACCTTGCATCGTGTAACCATAGTTTGGGTTGTTCTTCCCTAGGTGCATAACCTTGCACTTGTCCACATTAAATTTCATCTGCCATTTTGATGCCCAGTCTTCCAATTTATCAAGATCCTCTTGCAATTTTTCACAATCCTCTTGGGTTTTAACAACTTTAAATAGTTTTGTGTCATCTGCAAATTTGATAACCTCACTCGTTATTCCATTTTCCAGGTCATTTATGAATATGTCAAAAAGCAGCGGACCCAGCACAGATCCCTGGGGTACACCACTATTCACCTTTCTCCATTGGGAAAATTGGCCATTTAGCCCTACCCTCTGCTTTCTATCTTTTAACCAGTTCCTGATCCACAATAGTACACTGCCTCCTATCCCATGACTCTTTAGTTTTGCCAAAAGTCTCTGATGAGGGACCTTGTCAAAGGCTTTCTGAAAGTCCAGATACACAATATCAACCGACTCACCTTTGTCCACCTGTTTATTCACTCCTTCAAAAAAACATAACAGATTAGTAAGACAAGATCTTCCTTGTCTAAAGCCATGTTGGCTGTCTCCCATTAGGTTGTGACTATCTACATGCTGAGTAATTTTATTCTTTATGATGGTTTCTACCATTTTTCCCGGTACTGACATGAGGCTCACCGGTCTGTAGTTTCCCGGATCACCCCTGGAACCCTTTTTAAAAATTGGTGTTACATTGGCGATCCTCCAGTCTTCAGGTATTAGAGATGATTTTAATGATAGTTCACAGATTACTGATAGCAGTTCTGCAATCTCATATTTCAGTTCTTTCAACACCCTTGGATGTATACCATCCGGCCCAGGTGATTTGCTACTCTTCAGTTTATCTAATAGTTGTAAGACATCTTCCCGATGTATCGATATTTCCTTCAATTCTTCCACACCTTTAAATACCACTTCAGTCATGGGTAACATCCCTACATCTTCCTCAGTAAAGATCGAAGCAAAGAATTCATTCAGTCTCTCCGCTATTGCCTTGTCGCCTCTTAGTGCTCCTTTAACCCCTTTATCATCTAATGGACCAACTGACTCTCTCACAGGTTTTTTGCTACGAATGTACTTGAAAAGTCTTTATTTCGCCTTTTTGCTTCTGCAGCAAGCTTCTTCTCAAATTCTCTCTTTGCCTGCATTATTAATGCCTTGCATTTGACTTGCCAGTGCTTGTGCTGTTTCCAGGTTTCGTCCTTTGGCTCTTTTTTCCATTTCCTGAAAGATGCTTTTTTGGCAACAACAGCCTCTCTGACCTCACCTTTAAACCATGCTGGCAGTTTTTTAGACTTCCTTCCACTTTTCTTAAAGCGTGGAATACAGCTGGTCTGGGCTTCCAAGATAGTATTTTTCAACAACACCCAAGTTTGATGTACGTCTTTAACCTTCGCAACTGCTCCTTTTAGTTTTTTCTTAACTGTTTTCCTCATTTTATCATAGTCTCCCTTTCGAAAGTTAAAAGGTAGTACTGTGGATTTCCTTACTATCCCTCCTCCACTAATTAAATCAAAGGCGATCATGCTATGATCACTATTGCCAAGTGGCCCCAACACCCTTATCTCTTGCACTAGATCTGGTGTTCCACTAAGG
Source organism: Ichthyophis bannanicus (assembly GCA_033557465.1). NCBI lineage: Eukaryota > Metazoa > Chordata > Amphibia > Gymnophiona > Ichthyophiidae > Ichthyophis > Ichthyophis bannanicus. The sequence continues at coordinate 732,576,151 of CM066033.1, read as the reverse complement.
ACTAGGTCTAATATGGCGTCCCCTCTGGTCGGTTCATGAACCAGCTGCTCCAAGAAGCAGTCATTTATTTCATCTAGGAACTTTATCTCCCTAGCATGTCCTGACGTGACACTGACCCAGTCGATACCGGGGTAATTGAAATCACCCATTATTATTACTGCGCTGTAACGTTTGTTAGCTTCCTTGATTTCTTTGATCATTTCATCATCCATTTGGTCATTCTGACCAGGCGCTCGATAGTACACCCCCACTGCCATCGCCTTCCCCCTTTTATATGGAATTTCAATCCATATAGATTCTACAGCAGATTTTGTTTCCTGCAAAACTTTAATCCTTTCTGAGTCAATGCCCTCTCTAACATAGAGCGCAACCCCTCCACCAATTTGATCAGCTCTATCATTACGATATAGTTTGTACCCAGGTATCACAGTGTCCCACTGGTTGTCCTCCTTCCACCATGTCTCTGATATTCCAATCATATCTAACCTTTCATTTAGTGGGTTTGAACCCATGACCTCTGGCTCCACAGGCAGCAAAATAACCAGTGGGCTACAGCTCTATAGCTGCTAACAAACCCCTGGCTGTCTGCAGAAGGACTGCACGTCACCACACAAACAGTCTGCTGTAATCACCAGGATAGAGTTAAACCACCCGTACCCATGATGCACTGCACATGCAAATCAGCAGTCTACAGATGATCACAAGATGGGGTATGCACCCCCACAGCACCTCGGCCTGGTAGGGGGGAACTGACTGTGTGTGTTACTGGCACAGAGTACCTACACACCGTCACATTGTGCGGGTACTGTTCTCACCCTGAGGGTGAGGTGGGGCGCCCAGCACCAGGTCCACAGCACCTTCCATGGCAGAAATAGAGATAGGTAGTTCCTGCAGACACACCTTGGATGTGTCTGTATGTCTCAGTCAGGTTTAGCCCTTATGGACCCATAGGTGGATTATGTACCACCACCCAACCCACCCTCAGGGTCTCCCACCAACAGATTCACATTCTACCTCCCTGCAATGGTGGCAGTAGAGGGGACCATCAACCCCAGTCCTGCTGGGGAAAAGACACCCTACAGGGCAGTCAATGCAGCTCTGTACACATCCATAAAGCAAAGCAGACAGACATTAGGCCTGGAAATGCTCAGCTGCACCCCACCACTATCTGATATTCTCCTGCTGCAAACCTCCAGCCGCTGCACTCTGCAAGGTGTTCAGGCAAGACACATACTAGCTGCAGACAGTCTGCTAGCTAGTCCATAGTGCATGTTCCTGGAGGAGATGCATGCACACCAAGCAGATAAGTCAGTGATTGGGCCCCAAAGGGGAACCCATAAATATCACATGAGAAAAACAGTGTATAGCACTATGGGGGAACCTAGCCATGCCATGGTCACTGCTCAGTCAGGGTGAGAGTGACCTCCCAGCAGGACATGCTGTGGCCACGCTGTCCGTGCAGGTGGTGGCCGGGCACTACAGTGTCCGAGCCATTGCCCTATGCCCTGTGCAGATGCGGCCAGGCCAGGCCACACTATCCAGGCTATTCCCACAGTACCTTGCTCCTCATTATGCACATTGGCAGGCCAATACTGGCAACAGTGCTAGCAGTGTGGGCTGTGAAGGGTGTTGGCAGCCACTACACACTGGATAGGCAGACACACACTCCACACACCTATGCCAGCATTGTGCAACTATAGAGGTGTTTGGCAGCTCTGGCCACCACTCCAGTCCTGGGCACAGTGCAGGCATGGCTATGGTAAGCAATACTGTTGGGGTCACTCTGTCAGACACCAGACCTGAGGCACACTCCACAGACATAGAAATGTTGCTATGATGCAGCTCAATCAGCCAATTGTGCTTAACGTAGGAATTGCTATCTGCCAGTTATCATAGCAACCTTTTGATAGCTGTGTACAGTCTTCCCATATTTAGGGTGGCATTGCTAAGGTATGCAAGTGCTAGTATGGGGAGATGCACGCAGGGCCCAACATCCTGCCTCTCCAGGAGGCTTGGGATAATGGAGCCTGTGGGTGTGGGTGTGGGTGTGTCTGCCCCTGTTGGCCGCTGCTGTAGGGCAGAGGTTCCCAACTCCAGTCCTGGAGGGCCAAACACTGTTCGGGTTTTCATGCTGTCCCTAATGAATATGCATGAGATACATCTGCATACCATGGGGGCGGTGCATAGCAATGCAGCACAGCCACATTTATTAGAGGCAGCATGGAACCTGAATGGTGTTTGGCCCTCCAGGACTGCATTTGGGAGGCTGCTCTAGGTAATGGCATGTTTATGGTGTCTGTGCTCTGTAGGGTAAAATGTAGGTGTTTTGGGCATGTCTACATCATCTGCACTACAGGTTCTGTCTGTATTAGCACGTTGTAGTAGTGGGTAAAATATGGGGGCTGGGTTGGCAGGAACCACAGCTGGGTTTTGAACCTGTGACCTTCTGCTCCTGAACACACTGGCTGTGTGCACTGCACCACCATGTTGCCACAGAGAGAGTGCATTCCCTGGAGATACCATGACTGTTTGTCAGACAGAGCCTGTCTGTTGCAGTGCATGGCACCCACCTACACAGGGCTAGGCCACAGTCTGCTGTGGGAAGCAGCCACTGCCCCCTCCACCACCAGTACCCCTCTGCCACCATGCTAACATGTCCTTATATTAGAGACAGCATGAGACCTGAATGATTTTTGGCCCTCCAGGACTGCATTTGGGGGACTCTGCTCTAGGTAATGCGCATGTTTATGGTGTCTGTGCTCTGTAGGGTAAAATATAGGCATTTCAGGCACGTTTATGTTATCTGCAATAAAGGTTTCCTCTTTATTACCACGGTTTAGGACTGAGTAAAAAATGGGGACTGGGTTGTGGGAGTCAGAGCTGGGACTTGAACCTGTGATCTTCTGCTCTTGAACACAGTGGCTGGGTGCCCTGCACCACACTGTTGCCACAGAGACAGTGCATTCCCTGGAGATACCATGACTGTTTGTCAGACAGAGCCTGTCTGTTGCAGTGCATGGCACCCACCTAACAGGGCTAGGCCACAGTCTGCTCTGGGCAGCTGCCACTGCCCCCCTCCACCACCAGTACCCCTCTGCCACCATGCTGACATGCCCTTCTGCTGGTGGTGCTGGTGGTGTGCAGTCTCAGGCCATCCAGTGTGCAGGTAGGCGGCTGCCTATGGTGCGTGTTCTGGGGTAGGGGTGCCTGCACAGACGTCCACGCTTCCCCCCAACACCGCCTGCCAAGGTTCTGTGCCCTTGGAGGTACCTGCTGGGTACTATCCCATGTGACACTGTGATAAATACACTCGTGCCATGCTGGGCCCTCATCAGTTGCTGTCTGGCTGCTGTACAGTTTCAGCATTCCTAGGTGCCACCTAGGCATTTGCCTAGTCCGCACTGTGCCCCAGCTGCACCACAGCATGTGCCGCCTGCAGCCCTCTGTGTCCCATTTTCAAGCATCTGTCCAGTAGGCCATTCTGACATGCCTGCCCTGCTGTTGCCGCACATGTGCACGCCATAGGAAACCTGTCCGATGGAGAGGAAAACCCTGTACAACGCAATTTCACTGTGTGCTCATTCACCTTGTATGGGGACAGAGCATGGACCCTTCCAGAATTCATATCCTTTTTTTGGTGCTTTCTTGGGAGTGTTTTTTGATGTTTCCCACTGAGATCACTATTGCCCAGCTTGGTTATTTTATTTTTCCATTTTCTTCTGTTCATTTTCACTGTTTATTTGCCCTTTTGTTCCATGCACATGTATCACACTTATCACTTTTTTGCAGGTTTCCCTAGTTTTGCTGTACATTGCCGACAGAAATGGTTTCTCTTCCCTTTAAATCAGCTCTAAAGCCAGGGTTTCACTGGCGTTAGTTTTCAGCCTCGGATTTCACAGCGTTAGTGTGCGGGGAGCCTCTCCCCTCCCACTCTCCACCCATTGACCCCTTCTCTCCGCCCCTGGGGAGCCTTTCTCCGCCTTCAGCGCTCATTTGTGCCGCTGCACGCGTTATCGCGCGCTAAGGTACCTCTGCGGCCAATAAAGCACCATTATCACGCGATAAGGTACCTTATCATGCGATAACATCACAGAGCGCACATTAAGACGGTTTATTAAACATACCCCTATATGTCTCATCGTGTCCCATGCATCTCTCACTAGGTTGAAGAATTGCACTTGAGTACATGCAGCATATAATAGAGATTCCCGTTTGCAACTTGATGCCAGCACTTATTTTAACTTAATGTTTAGTAGAATGTTATGTGGTATCATTAGTGGTTGCCTTTGCTTCTTTATAAATACATATGAGTACAATATATTAATAGTGGCTTTACAGAATGCCGGTCTTGAGTAGCATTTGTCTGCTCTACATTTGTTTAAATGCTTTACAGATTGGGTTCCAATAGGCTAACACAGATTCACAACTTACAACATTTCCTCTGAAAAAAATTTGTTTTGGCATTTAATAACCTAATTAGATAATATTGACCTTACAGTGAAGGAAGTATATATTTTTAACTCCAGTTACAACTCATCATCGTTGATACATACATATTTTACATTTTTATGTCTTTTTTGGTTGTTTTACTTCATTTTGGTTGTTTTACTTCATTCTCTCTTGTTTTTCTACATTTTTGATAATTTAGTCTTTTTGTTATCTTTTAGTCATTACTAGTTCATGATATGTTAGTTCATTCATTCATTTCCATAATGTTCCTTTGCATTCATTTTATGTATATAATGTTTAGATGACTAATTTGCATGGCTTTATTTTGTTTTTGTTTTCACTATGTATCCTTCCTTGTTCATAGACATTATTTATTATGATATTACTATTTGTAACATTTTCGGGCTTTTTCATGTTTTAATATGACACACAGTCAATGCCTTTTTATGTGGGTAATGAATATGAAGTATTAATGGTTTTAGTATATTGTGTCTGTTTAAGATATTTATGGTCTTATTCATTCTTTTACCTTGATATTTTTATTTGTTTTATTATTTTATTTATTTATTTATGTATGAAGTTTTTTGATGTTTTTTATGATGTTTTTATTATTTATTAAAAAACGTTTTAGCACAAGGTGAGCCTTATCCCCTGAGGAAGATTCTTTCGAAACACGGCCTGTGTCGGGTCTGGCCACCCCTTGATATGTATGGACCAATAAAGATTTTGTGAGAATTTTCATCCTGCCTACATTTTTGTACTGTTTCTACATGCCTACGTGGCAGTGTGCTGTTCCTGTCTTGGTGGCTAGGCTGGAATGGTGGCAGCAGAGAGCCCTGCATAGCTACTGGCATATATTGAAGAAAGGGCCCAAGATGTGACCAACAGGACACAGTATCGCTAAAAACATGGATTGTCTGAAATCCATTAATCATTGGCAAGGACTCATACACAACACGCGTGTTTCAGGCCAAACAGGCCCTGCTTCAAGTGAAAAACGCTGTGAAAGAGGATCCGGAGACATCTGAAAGACGCCAAAATCTCATGACTCATATATGATGCTTGCAGAGGAATGATCGGCTGAGTTTGGAGTTTTTTAGAAAACTCCAAATTTTTTTGTTTTTCACAGACAAATCATCTTCGCGGGACAATTCTGTTTCGCGACCTCCATCATGGTGGGTTCCTCCGGGCCCCATTGATTCTGTAATACATACCTATCAGACTCTGGTTTTGCGTGATCTACTGGCGAATGAACGTGGTTTTATGAATCATCATTCTAATGTTTCTCAGACCCAACACACAGCCATACATCAGATGGCTACTGATTCCCGCTTTGTTATCTGTAATGCTGACAAAGGAATAGTGGTGGTGCTCCAGTCGACCACTTCCTATTGTGATGGGATTCTTTTGCAGCTGGGTGAAGCAAGGTATTCAACCTCTTCAGGACGACCCCACTTCCTAATTACAGGACATCATCAATTCCTTGATCGCGAATGCTCGCAATCAGGTGTGGATCACATCACAGGAAGCGTCCTTTTTGACTATGGGTATTCCAAAATTCCTGTATTGTACACAGTTCCTAAAATTCATAAATTAATAATGACACCACCTGAACGACCAATTGTTTCCTTTAGGGGCTCTGTATTAGAACCCCTCTCTAGGTTCTGTGATGTATTCCTGAAAACTGAGGCACAGGGTGTGCGTTCATATTTGCGGGACACTTCCCATTTTTTACAACTGTTAACTGGTTATGAGGGTTCTGTAGATCAGCTATATCTGGTGAAATTGGATATCACGTCTCTTTATACCAACATCCACCAAAAGGAGGCTTTAATGCTTCTACAGTTGGCGTTTACTACAGCCCGTTCTCAGATACCGAAATCCTTTTTGATGGACTTAATTCGGTTGGTGTTGACAAGAACTAATTTTCTATTTAATGGGAATTTTTATCAACAATGTGGGGGCATAGCTATGGGAGCAACAGTGGCTCCCTCAATTGCCATGCTTTATCTAGCTGATTTGGAAGAATCATTTGTTTACCCTGCAGCAGCTTTCAAGTTTATACCTTTATGGCTGTGCTTCATAGATGACATTTTCTTCCTGTGGACTTCCATGGTTGAGAGTCTTCAAGAGTTTATCACATGGCTCAACAATCTGAAACCCAATATTAGCTTCACGTCCCATATCAATCAACATCAATTAGAATTTTTGGATGTCTGGGTTAAAAAATCGGCTGGCACTTTTATCACCACTTTATTCCAGAAACCTAGCCAATGCAATAGCCTTTTAAGGTATCACAGTCATCATCCGGCCCCATTGAGACGAGACCTTCCATATGGCCAGTTTCTGAGGTCATGCCGCATCTGTTCCACTTTGGAGGACTTTAAATGTCAGGCGACGGATTTACTGGTCTGCCTTTTGGAACATGGTTATCCCACATGGATTGTCAAACATGCCTATACCAGAGCCCGTTACACTCATAGAGAGTGGCTTTTACAGGATCGGGCAGAGTCTGCCTACACTGAACCTGACAAGATCATGGGCATTCTCCCTTTCCTGGCTAACTCTTCAGAAGTAGTTAAGACACTTAGAAAACACTGGAGCATTTTGAACCTCCATTCGTGTTTCCAAAAGTCAGTGGGTTGGGGTCTCAACCTACGGGATTATTTGGTCCACTCTGCCATGGCTGTGGATCGTCCAGCTAGTTTGTCTCAAGCTACGGGTCACTTTGCTTGCCAGTCCTGTCAGTTTTGTATGAACACACTTGAAGGTGACACGTGGTATCACCCGAGGACTGGCCGGTCATATAAATTTTCTGGTGTTAGCTCTTGCACCACTAGTTATGTGGTGTATCTGTTGAGGTGCCCCTGCGACCTTTTGTACATTGGATGTACTATCCGACCTGTTAAAATTCATGTAGGGGAACATTCCTCTCAAATTCGGACATCTGTGCTGTTGGCTCCACTGGTGGAACATTGTATTTCTCGAGGGCACACTTTCCATGATTTTAAATGGATAGTGACTGACACGGTCCCGGCACCTCCGAGGGGTGGGAACCGTACCTATCGCTTGCAGTGGTTGGATCAAGAGTGGATCTTCCACCTACAGACTGTAGTCCCTGATGGTTTAAATTTGGAGCAGGAGTGAAGGAGTCTGTTGTGAGTTTTTTCTATGTCATTTCATTCATTCAGGACATTGGGGTTTCCTTTCTTCTCCCCCTTTTTTCGTGATGTCATTTGATCAGCCAATCATTCCTCTGCAAGCGTCATATATGAGTCATGAGATTTTGGTGTCTTTCAGATGTCTCTGGATCCTCTTTCATAGCATTTTGCACTTGAAGCAAGGCCTGTTTGGCCTGAAACATGCGTGTTGTGTATGAGTCCCTGCCAATGATTAATGGATTTCGGACAAGAAAAGCTAAGTTTAGCTACTTTAAATTTTGTTCGTTTATTTGCACTAAATGCATGCACTGATTAAAAGGGGTTTCACGGACTTTGGGGTTGAGCGTTCTTTGCTCTTCTCTGGTTTGTGGGACCCGACAAAAAACGAAATACTTTTGTTAGTGGTGTAATCAAAATACACTATCTTTGCTTGCTATTCAGACAATCCCTTATTTTACTTGGTTATTTCAGTGATTGTTTTGTTTTGTTGGGGTTTTGTTTTTCTTGGACTGTCTGTACCCAGGCACATGCATACATATGCATGTGGGCCAGGCAGTGAACTGCTCCCTGACATACAAGGTACCAGATGTCCTAAGGGCCTCAGGTGCAGTGGCTCCCCCGCCTAGAGCATCCTGTGCCTTGGGTACGGATGTTATACAACAGCCAAATAAGGAACAATGAAACAGCAGGGGGAGGGGGGTGTCACAGTGGTGGCAGGATGTGTATGGGATAGGTACCATAGCAAAGGACAGGTCAAAGGGACAACATACCTACATGTGGATGGTGCATCCAAAAAGGTCCTAACAATGAGTGTTTGTGGTATGCATCTGCCACCTCTACTCTCCACAGTTTATGTTAAATATCAGAGGAAGAGCACATGCCACATCTGCTATAGTCCACACCTGAACAGGTAAGGATCAGGAGGTACATATAACATTTAGTGTCAGAAGGGTAGTGAGAACACAACTGTAGTGTTTACATCCTTACAATAAATCTGCTCACTGCTCACTGATCTTGGGAAGTGGCGGTATATAAAAGTTTTTCAAATAAATAAAAATAACACTAATCAAGAATTATGTGTTTTGTAGTGTAGTGGCAACCATTGATGTGGCGCTACTACCACTGCCGCCACCACCACCATCACCACTGCCACCACCATCCCTGCTGCCACCATCATGACTACTGCCTGCAGCATCAGCCACATAAGCTTCACCAGATGGCAATATCATCACCACAACTACCACCAAGGCAGATGCCAACAGCAGCAGCAGCAGCAGTGGCTCCCTGGCAGGGTGGTGGCCACATCGGAGAGAAAGGAAGGAGAGGCAGAAGAATACACACATCACCCTTTTTGAGGAGCAAACACAGGATGGCCAGCAGTCAGAGCAAGAACCACAGGCTAGAAGGAGTTTAGCTGGATCTCACCAGAGTCTTCTGAAGAGAAGGACGTGCACACAAGAACCACATATTTTACAGAAAGAAGAGCTGGAGGTGGGAAGAGGAAGGGACGGAGACAGGAAGAACCAAAGGTTGCAGAACCACAGCAGCAACTGGTGACCCTGCCTGTCCAGCCTGCCTCCATGCTGGACCAGGTGTACCACTATGAGATCCCCAGGGCCTTGGTAGACCGCAAGATCTTACTGTACCTCACATCCCTGCAACAGGAGATACAGCAGGACTTCAATGTAGTCACCAGGTTACAAGACCTCATGGTCATGCATTTGGAAGACCTGCGATACATACCATGGTTGGGCCCTACACCAGCTAATGGCATGGAGCTGCACTCCAGCTACTCCAGTCAGGAGGGGAGAGGATGGGGAGTATTTGCAGTTGTGATGTATAGACCTATACAAGTGGCCCAGGTGAGCACTTTAATTAAGTAGTATGTGTCCAGTGTTGTGTTTTTATGTGCACAAACTCACCAATGTATCTATGCAGTTCTCTACTATCCTATGGCCACAACATGTATAATTTGGCCCTGCCCTGGGTACATGAGCACCTATATGTCCATCATGTGAGCCCAGTTGGCTACATCAGCCACAACCATCCCACAGAACCCTGATCATCCCCTCTGCTTCAGCCCTCCTTCACACAGAGCTATGTGGCTCCTAACCACCCTCCAGGGGACAACCCATACACACTCACACATACTTTTGCTTAATACTTCCTCTCCCTGCAGCATGTGGTTACTGCCATCATCCACAGCTCAATTCATAGGAGGAAGTGGCCTGTGTGAAAAGACAAAGGTATGCAGATACAGTTCTGAAGGGGGCCTACCCACACCCATGACAGTATGCACACTATGTCTGGTGTTGCATACCATGTTCCTAGACCACGGCTCTGTAAGTACTACAGAGTACACTGCAAGACATGACTCCAGTTCCTGGGATCATCCATACCTAACTATAGCTGATAATATGAGTCGAGGGCCCCAATGTCTACACAGATGTCATCACATCATTGGACTCCCACTGGCTGCTCATCCATCAACTGCAGCCTCTGTGCCCACAATATGTGTAGAGGGATGCACCAGTATATCGTGTAGAGGGAATAGCAACATACTATGCACCGCAGATGCACACATGAACATGAGAGGCAGAATATGGTGTCTCAATGTAGGCAATATGTTTATTGAAATTGAGTGCACAGTAATATTGCATCACAGGTCCACATGACAATGCATAACATGAGTTCACAGCATACATGTGATTGGTCAGGTAATGCTGTAGAGATTCAGGCCTCCTGCTCCTATGTAACATATTAACACTAGAAGCCCAAAAAGGAATTTTACCTAGAAACCCCAAAGTGTGTCAATTGACGCATTATCACGATGACTGAGTTTAGCATGAAATGCAGATTTGAATTAATGTGAAGTTACTTATTTGTTAAATACGTGCAGTATGTGACATCATTACATGACTTCATCGTGTGTTTACTGTTTGTAATGTCGGAGTAAAACTGTAAACAGTAATTGAGATGCGCCACCTAGTGGGAACATGAATTTATACCTAGAAACCCCAAAGTACGTCAATTGACGCATCCAAGACAAATGAGTGGGTCAATTGACGTACTTTGGGGCTTCTAGGTATAAATTCATTTTCCCGCTAGGTGGTGCATCTGTCATTAATTTTCTATGCACATATTTGAACATCTTGACCTTGCTAACAAAATCATGGAACATGACTGACATGGTTCTAGCAGTGGCGCTGGTATACAACTTCAAAGATGCATTTGTGTCAATAGACACACTTTGGGGCTTCTACTGTTAAAATGGGGTGTGGGGGTCCTGCTGAGCACATATTTACATTGCTAAAATATACCTAAAAGCTCTTCCCCACCCCTCCCCACAATCTCACTCTCCCTTGTTGCACTCACCACCTGCAGGGAAATCAGAGAAACCATTGTAAGCATCTAGCAGCTGACACTGCAACACACAGAGCAGTCTCGCCCACCACCTCTTCCTGCTCCCCCAATACACAGCTACCTATTGGGAAGGGAGCAGTCGCCTGTGGATACATGCAGGTGTAGCACATTTGGGTGATAAACCAGCCCATAACATACAGAGTGCACCCCTCATACATGTGAGCCCTTGCCAGAATCTGTGCTCTGCACCTAATTTTATTTATTTATTTATTTATTTATTACAGTTTTTTATATACCGCGCTATTTACAATCAGCGCGGTTTACAGACAACCAAAGACCAGAACAACAGGCTGCTCGGTTTTACATAAAACAGGAAGATAAACTTGGATTCCCTCAGATAGATTGAAAGCAGCTAAGACGTTTGAGGGAGCACCCCACTTGCAATGGGAAATATGCAAGATAGCTACACAAATTTCCTTCTTTTCTAAAACAGCTACTGCACACGTTTATATCCCATACAAGTGTCTACCTGCAGCTCATTTCAGAAGGACACACATGTAAATTGGGAACGTGTGTGTCCCTTCTCTATGCACATTTATAAGATCAGAACACGTGTGGTTCCATTTAAGAAATCCTGTGATTAGTGGTCTCTGGCCAGGTTATGACATCCAAACAAACATTTCTCATTGAAAAATACAACTTTGGCCAGGATGAAGTGGAACTCAGGTTGTGGGAGATCCCTAAGCACTATAGAGTGTTCATAGACCATGAAGATATCCGTGTGAGTACCTTTCATAAAAAAACTCTGGTGAGGCATCTGTCAGCACTTGAATGCTACCTGCCACAAACAAAATGCAGAGGACCTGGAATGGAGGAGTAGCCTGGTGGTTAGAGCAGCAGCCTAGAGCCAAAAAGATCAGGGTTTAAATGCCACTGATGCTGCTTGTGACCTTGAGCAAGCCACTTAACCCTCCATTGTCTCATGTACAAACTTAGATTATAAACCCTCTGGGGACAGGGAAATACTTACAGTACCTGAATGTAACTTGCTTTGAGCTGCTGCTATAAAGGTGTGAACCAAATACTAGTAAATAAATAAAATAAATGCAAGTGGAGGGAGGTAAAAAGGAGGGCCAGGAAAAGGGACCAGATGGCCAGCCTCAGTCCCCCGCTGACCTGAAGCAAAAAGTGCTTCAAACAATAGAAAAGAAGACAGTGATGGAAGTTAGTGACCTGGACATACCAAAAGCCTCCTAGAAACACAGTATCTGTAGCACACATGTCCTACCTTTCCCTGCATAAGAACATAAGATATGCCATACTGAGTCAGACCAAGTTCCATCAAGCCCAGTATCCAGTTTCCAAGAGCGGCCAATCCATGTCACAAGTACATGTCAGGTTCCCAAAATAGTGCACCGATTCCACAATGCTTATCCCAGGGTAAGTAATGGATTTCCCTGGTCCTCTTTAATAAAGGTATATGGACTCTTCCTCCAGGAACTTGTCCAAACCTTTTTTAAACCCAGTGACACTAACAGCTTTTACTACATCCTCCGGTAATGAATTCCAAAGTTTGATTACACATTAAGTGAAAAAATATTTTCTCCGATTAGTCGTAAATAGGCTACAGTGTAGCTTCATTGCTTGTCCCCTAGTCTTTCTACTTTCTGAAGGAGTAAATAATTGATCTATGTTTACCCATTCCGCTCCATTCATTATTTCATAGACCTTTACCATATCTCCCCCTCAGCCGTCTTTTTTCCAAGTTGCATGCTCTGCGTCCCCTTGTTGTTAACTCCCCTCCACTTAGGTTCAATGTGTGGGCCTATCACTCTCACGTCACAGATGTCACCCATTGCAAGAATGTGTGTTTCATGCCCTGACAGGAATGCATGCAGTGAGGGAGACCTGGGGCACAGTCAACAGTGATGTATCACTGGCATGTGGTTAGGTTGTCCCTGCTTCCTGAGGCTGCTGCTGCTCTGATTATCTAATATCCAGTCCACTCAGTGTGTGCAGAGGTCATGACCCACACAACTTGGTTGCAGTGATCAGGCACCTCTCAGATCAGCACCATACTGCCATGGATGTTGTATGAAAACATCTAGAAGGGGTCTCCAAGGGGCACATAGTCCACTCCCCGGATCTTTTGCTATGAGGATACATGAGCCGGGCTGCCGGGACTGAACACCGCCCCTCCTCTGCTCCTGCCCAATCGGGCAGTGGGAGCCGCCGGCAGAGCACGTTAAAAGCGGCGCCCCTGCACTAGGAGCGCCGCTGCCGGGACTGAACACCGCCCCTCCTCTGCTCCTGCCCAATCGGGCAGTGGAAGCCGCCAGCAGAGCACGTTAAAAGCGGCGCCCCTGCACTAGGAGCGCCGCTGCCGGGACTGAACACCGCCCCTCCTCTGCTCCTGCCCAATCGGGCAGTGGGAGCCGCCGGCAGAGCACGTTAAAAGCGGCGCCCCTGCACTAGGAGCGCCGCTGCCGGGACTGAACACCGCCCCTCCTCTGCTCCTGCCCAATCGGGCAGTGGGAGCCGCCGGCAGAGCACGTTAAAAGCGGCGCCCCTGCACTAGGAGCGCCGCTGCCGGGACTGAACACCGCCCCTCCTCTGCTCCTGCCCAATCGGGCAGTGGGAGCCGCCGGCAGAGCACATTAAAAGCGGCGCCCCTGCACTAAGAGCGCCGCTGCCGGGACTGAACACCGCCCCTCTTCTGCTCCTGCCCAATCGGGCAGTGGGAGCCGCCGGCAGAGCACGTTAAAAGCGGCGCCCCTGCACTAGGAGCGCCGCTGCCGGGACTGAACACCGCCCCTCCTCTGCTCCTGCCCAATCGGGCAGTGGGAGCCGCCGGCAGAGCACGTTAAAAGCGGCGCCCCTGCACTAGGAGCGCCGCTTCCGGGACTGAACACCGCCCCTCCTCTGCTCCTGCCCAATCGGGCAGTGGGAGCCGCCGGCAGAGCATGTTAAAAGCGGCGCCCCTGCACTAGGAGCGCCGCTGCCGGGACTGAACACCGCCCCTCCTCTGCTCCTGCCCAATCGGGCAGTGGGAGCCGCCGGCAGAGCACATTAAAAGCGGCGCCCCTGCACTAAGAGCGCCACTGCCGGGACTGAACACCGCCCCTCTTCTGCTCCTGCCCAATCGGGCAGTGGGAGCCGCCGGCAGAGCACGTTAAAATCGGCGCCCCTGCAGGGCGCGCCCGCGCCTGGCGGGCCCGTGCCTGAGGGCCCTTTGGCGTGGCCCTTAGGCGCGGCACGAAGGCGAGCAGAAGGGAACAACAACAGACACAGCAGCGCCGACAGCATCACCGCAGAATCAAACGAGGAGCAGACCGAGACGAAGGACGTCAGAACCGCAAGTAGAACTCGCACAGAACCTCACACACTCCACACCTACAAACTCCCACTTCCACCACCCACACCTTAGCAGATCCAGCTCTCCCTACACGGGTCAGGCTCCCGCACCAAGGCACCCTACGCAGATCCGGCTCTCCATCCACGGGACAGGCTCCCTCCACGGGACAGGCTCCCGCACCAAGGCACCCTACGCAGATCCGGCTCTCCATCCACGGGACAGGCTCCCTCCACGGGACAGGCTCCCGCACCAAGGCACCCTACGCAGATCCGGCTCTCCATCCACGGGACAGGCTCCCTCCATGGGACAGGCTCCCGCACCAAGGCACCCTACGCAGATCCGGCTCTCCATCCACGGGACAGGCTCCCTCCACGGGACAGGCTCCCGCACCAAGGCACCCTACGCAGATCCGGCTCTCCATCCACGGGACAGGCTCCTGCACCAAGGCACCCTACGCAGATCGGGCCCTCCCGCCATGGAACAAGCTCACGCACCAAGTTCAACTCTCCCCAAACAGACAACAGACGAAGTCTCAAGAAAACAGGCTTCACCCTAACAGAACATCACAAGGGGAAAAAAAAAAAAAAACATGCACGCCACATACTTCCTACCACTCTACCTACTAGTCACACAACTCCTCCCACCAACCACACACCTCCACTACCCACAAGCAAACACAATATGGCATCCACCAACTGCATTACCATATTCAGAACCACAGCACACACACAAAGAGACACTCAGGGCTTACCAGGCAAAGCGACCAAACAGACACAAATCAAACTCCCACACATGCACAAAGGAAACTCATGGAACAGCAAAATAAGCAACGAAAACAACAACGATTGAGCTCATAAACGCCAGATCCGTCTGCAACAAGATACACACTATTGTAGACCACATAGAAGAGCGACAGCCCGACATAATATGCATCACAGAGACATGGCTCAACCCTACCGACAACGTACTACTCAACCAACTAGTACCGGACAACTACTCAGCGTACAACTGCCCACGCACCCACAAGCGAGGAGGAGGAGTCCTGATAATAGCGAAAACAAAGCTAAAGTTCAAGACACAGAACTTCACCGATACACAGCAATGTAACAAAATTAGCATAAAAAAAAAGAACATTGCAATCTGCCTAACCTACAGAGCACCCAGAGCTCCACCCGATGAACTAGCCCTCACTCTCGAAGAAGCCTGTGCCATAACAACAAACAACAAACCAGCGCTAATGATTGGAGACTTCAACCTCAAGTCCACCAATGCCAAAGACGCAGAGGCCTTTCTTCAAGCAATGACCTCACTTCAATTCACACAGATAATCAATGCACCAACACACAGACATGGATCATCCCCAGACCTCATCTTTGCATCCAATTACCTAACATCAAGAGACCTAATTTCTCCACCCACCATTACCCCAGTGCCATGGTCTGACCATTACTTAATCGAGACCAAGCTACGATATCAAGAGGACCAGACGAACGAAAGAGCTAACATCTCACACACACAAAGACGATTCAAGCATTTCGACAGGGACGAATTCATACAGGACACAATACAACACTTGAACGTTACCACAGACGACCTGGAGGAACAAGTTTCCAGCTGGAATAGCATTCTAGCTAACGCCGCCAAACCATCTGGTGACGGGATCAAGACACAACACCACAACAAGAGACAAAACAAGCCATGGTACTCAGCAAAAATATGACAGGAAAAGAGAGAGCTCAGGAAGATTGAACGGAGATGGTGAAGAAACAAAGCAACCGCCGACCAGCATCTTTACCTAACAAAGCAAAAACAATACAATGAACACATCAACCAATCAAAGAGGGAATTCCACACAAACATGATAAATACTTCCATCAACAAACCCAGAGAGCTTTTCGAAATAGTAAAGATCCTCACAAAAGAGCAAACAACAGAAGGCAAAGTACAAGTTGATCCACAGGATTTCGCCGATCACATCAAAGACAAATTTCACTCCACAGAGCGAACAACAACTAGTGGGACCACCAGGTCGGACGTATACCCCAAAACCTGGGGCACATTCTACTCACCCTCCACAGAACAGATATCCCACATCATCTCTACAATCAATACAAGCACTGCCCCTACAGACCCGTGCCCAGTGTCATGGGTCAAAGCCACCAAATCCTGCTTCATCCCCACCATACATAAAATGGTACACAACTCACTCACTCAAGGACTCATGCCAAAGCAACTAAAGCTTGCCTCAGTAAGACCAATCATAAAGAAAACAAATCTCGACAAAAAAGATCCAGCAGCATACCGACCAATCTCCAGCATACCCTTCCTTGCAAAAATCATCGAAAAAAACGGTTCAACTACAACTTCAGGAACACATCGACAAACAAGAAACACTCGATGACAACCAACACGGATTTCGTCCCAATCATGGAGTCGAAACGCTACTGATCTACCTCTTCGACAGCATCCTAAGAATAATCGACAACACCAAGAATGGAATCATAATGATCTTCATCGACATCTCCTCAGCCTTCGACACAGTGGACCACAACACCCTCCTGGAAAGACTAAAGAACACCGGTATACACGGTATCACATTAAAATGGTTCCACTCGTACCTAACTGAAAGACAGCTACAGGTCAAATCGGGACACAACACCTCCCGACCCATAATCGTCCGACAAGGAGTACCTCAAGGATCCGCACTCTCAGCACTCCTATTTAACATCTACATACAACCAATATGCAACATCATGAAAAAGAACAACATTCAATACACAATATATGCAGACGACATAATGATATACACCCCGATATCAATCAACAACCCGGACTTCTCTAAGATAACAGACTGCCTCACCCAAATGGAGAGTTGGTGTCAAAACAACAACCTAGCAATAAACTACAACAAGACCGAAGCCTTAATCATCACCCGAAACCAAAGCTTCATACACCCACCAAATTTAAAGATACAAAGCACCACTATACCAATAAGATCAGAAGTGAGATACCTCGGAGTTACTCTGGACAATAAACTTAATCTCAAACCACACATAGACAAAACAATCCAAAAAGCCTACTACAAGATGCGAATCATCAGGAGACTGAAGCCGCTCCTCGCCCCGGAACACTTCCGTACCGTCTGTCAAGCACTGATAACCCCACTACTGGACTTCTGCAATCCGATATACCTTGGACTACCGAAACAAGCCCTCAAGCCTCTACAACTAGCACAAAACACTGCTGCACAAATCATATCAGGAACTGCAAGACAGGAGCACATCACACCCACCTTAAAGGACTTACACTGGCTTCCAATCGGTGCACGCATCAAATACAAAACTATCATAAACCTATTCAAGATAAAACACCACACATCAGCCAACAGCCTACACACCCTCATACAATCAGACACCAGTACCCGTCCCAGAAGAAAACAAACCCACAACCGAGTCAGCACCCCAAGTGAATACAAACACACACGCAAGGACACAACAGACAGAGCACTCTCAATGGCCGATCCAACAATATGGAACAAACTCCTGGACGAATTGAGGGCCGCTACAGACCTCAAAGACTTTAGAAAACAGCTGAAAACCATGCTGTTCATAGAACACTATGGACACATCACATAACTTCAGAGAATGAATAACAGCACATGATTCCGCCTAACCAATGTATGTATGGAATATGTTTTTGCACCACTGTATATAGCCCACTCTGTACATAGCTCATACCAATCTAGCACACAACACAACACACACTCAATTTCCCCCCCACTGCATGTATAACACACTCACTTGACCTGATTGTTTGCTGTGATACCACCTTGATTATTAAGATAAGGCGGTTTAGAAATACTGTTAAATAAATAAATAAATAAATAAATGAGCCACATCCAGCTTGGTCCTCAGTATCTAGACCCTGTTCCGTAGCCCTGCATCCACTTGGCCAATGGCTGTTTCCCCACTTGTCTGTCCCCCTACAGGTTGCTAAATATGCCTTGGATTAGGGCCAGCACACATCTATGTGTATTTGGACTTCTGATACCTGTGCATTGCTGTGGGTATGGTGATGGAATGTGCAAGTGAGACCTCCACACCCTGCAACCTGACAAAACTCACTCCCAAAGTGCACTGTCAAACTTGTGGCTTGCTGTGGACATTCAGAAAGCACAATGGAGGGCACAACTTTTAGACCCTATCCATTGTGCATGGCCATAACCCTGGCCCTCTCGCTTGTATGGAGCAAGTAAGCAGGAACAGCACTAATGTGACAGGGCCCATGGCCACTACTCAGAGTGCCATCCTTAGTTATATACTGTGCAATACTATGCCAGCTGATATATACATGTGGACAAGGGCGTGCACCAATAAGATGACGTGGGGTGGATTAACATCTGCAACATGTCCTACTTACAAAAGATGAGGATTCTGGAGATGCACTAGAGGGCAGCAATGCAGACACCAGCAGCTAGATCCTTCGAGAAGGATCCACACTGTAGGTAGTAACACTCATGAATGATGATGAAAACCTAACTGAGGGGGAGGAGCAGGAGTCCAGAACCGAGGAACATCAAGGCATCAAGGATGGCAACCAAGCCGCTGCCTAAGTAGAGAAGGAAAAAGAGGATGCATCAAGGCAGCTAATCTACAGCTTCCATCTCCCTCTTCCTTTGATGTTGCTCAGGCATCTGGAAAGAATGCAGGAGCAGATGATATCAGGACATCCCTAGTGCAAGTCACTGGAGTCCTCAAATTCTGGGCTGTGCTGAATGTCTACCACAGCACAATGCCCATCATCAAGCAGAGCAAATTGAGAAAACTGAGCTGCTGAGATGTTTGCCCACCCTCTAGGAAGGCTACATCCACCTACAGGAGAAACAGCTGGAAGCAACGGAGACTCTCAATAAGTCCATCATGGAGCTGCACAGAGACTTGCAACAAATCACGATGCAATATGTCATGGTCCCCTTCATGTCTGGAAGCCACCACAGTGCCATATGTGTCCCTGGCATCCTCGGCAGCATGAGCAGTGAAGAGAAAGAAACCTCCACTGTCCACTACCATCAGCAGCTCTGGAACAATGTTGTCACTATCTGTTCGACCACCACCCTCCTCTTTCAACATAATTTCCCCCTTCCACGAGACCTCCTAACATTATGATACACTTATAATGTCTCCAATGGCACCTCAGAGAGCAGTGAGACATCATCCAGCACATCATTATGCCAAACAGGGGTTGGGAAGAGAATGCAGGAAGAAATAACCTTATCTTCCTATTGGCACTCTTGGGGGATGAGAGAGGGCTGTTGCTGGGGAGGGGGGTTTTTGAAGGGGCAGAGGGCTACCTCATGAGGGGAAGATGGGGCATTGGACTGATTGATGCATGAGGAGCAGATTGCATAGGGCTAGTGCTGGGGGTGGGGTGGTAGTATGGGGGAAGAGGGTTGCAGAGGGCTGGTGATAGGGGGTAGGGGTGCTGATGTGGGTAGGGATGGGCATGAAGGTAGGTGGGGGGATGGTTCACTACACTGTACTGTAACAAACACCTGCCTTCACATGAAGTGCCTGTGTATAAGATCATCTCTTGCAGCCACACCTAATTGGTACAGTTGATCAGTATCCTCCTGCCTTGGGTCTTCTGCATCTGCATCAAGGTCTGGGTCTGGTGTGTTGTATTCTTCATGGAGGGATTGTTGTGCCCCAATACTAGGTTGTGGAGCATGCAGCAGGCCATGAATCTCTCACATACCCTGACAGAGCTGTACAGCAGTTCATCCCCATATCAGTTATGGCACTAGAAGTGACTCTTGAGTTGGCCAAATATTGTCTTGATGATGATGCATGTCTGGGCCCTGTTGTACCGCTCCTCTACCCCTGTGTATAGCACCACAATGAGGGTCAGGAGCCATCATCTTAGTGGGTAACCTCTATCATCTGTGTAAGTTGAAGGAGAGTGGGCATATGTTAGGGTACTGCATCAGGGTGTTTCATGTGCTGGGTGGGCACTGCAGCCCTGCATTATTTTGACCAAGTACTGCAGTTCTCAGGGTACAATGCAACCTCCAAGCATTTGCATGTCTAGGTGATGAAGAGGACTGGTGTGGGGGCTTTCCTAGTAGCCATCCACTAGTAATTTCTCTGCTCTCGAACCTCTCAGAGATTCCACAGTGGATAAGGATGGCAAGAACCTGGGAACCTTGGAAAGACATTCTCTCTGTGCACTGCATGTTGAGTGAGTGGAATGCCTTCATGTTCCAGTAGGTAGCCTCCCTCCCTTGCAGGAGCCTGATGGCCACATGTGTGCATTCAATGACCCCACAGTATTGCTGGAAATCAGGCTACTTCTGGAATGGGTCATGGTTTGCTGCATGGTCTGTGGGAGTACAGTGTGTGTTAGAAAGGCCATCAGGAGTTGATGATGGGCTCAAACCCGTAGTGGCAACAAAAACAAACTGGAAACTGCTAGGAAGATGAGGGCCATGGTGACCTTGAGGTGTGGAGGAGTGGCTGTAGCTGCTGGCAGAGATGGTGGATAGCTGCCTTATGAAAGTGGAGCCTGGTGAGGCACTGCTCAACAGTAGGGGACAGGAATGGGGTCTTGGGCCTGTAGACCCTCTGATATGACTGCCTTCTGGTGACTCTCCTGTGATCCTTGTAGGCCTCATGCAGCAAGGCTAACACATCTTATCCATAGCTTCTACTTCCCATCATCAACATCAAGTCACTCCCACAATCAAAAAACCCACAGCACTACATATGCACATCCACCCACATACACAGACAAGCAACAGGTCACACACAGGCAGCAGGGAACCACACAGAGGTAGAGACTGCAGGGAATACTGGAGCACACAGACAAGCTGCAGGGAACCACACAGAGACACACAGGCTGTAGGGAACACTGGGGCACACACAGACAGTGGGCAGCAGGGAACTGGCAACAGGGATAAATATACACCAAGGGCAAGGGAGTGGGTAACTGGAGGTTTGGGATTGGCATGGGTGGTGGAAGGAGGGGATAAGGAAGTGCAAGTCTACAGGGGGTCTTGGAAAGAAGGAGGAGGATTGACTTGAGAAAGGCAAAGGATACACTGCAGAGAAACAAATGTTAGCTCAAAAGAACCTACGTAGACACAGACAACAGTCCAGTCAAAAAGTCACAAGCCAAGCTCCTCCAGTCACTAATGCCACAGGTAGTCCCATCCTTATTCATTGAGTTATAGCAGGTATAGATTGGCATGTTTAAAAGATCCGGTCTGCATGTCGCCTATCTATGTGAAATACATCATAGACATGCAGATACCAGCATGTCCAGGAATGCCCGCCGTGGAGACGTGCAAAGAGCAACATGCCCAATGCAGAAATATGTGCCTTGCAGCCTTTCTAAAATGCTGGCATGGCTTTATTTTTCTGCTGCTGTATCCATATTTAAACCCCAAATAGGTCTTCTAAAATAACCTCCTAAATGTTTTAAGGCACACTAAAGAATGCACACTTCTATGTGGAAGGTGCAAGCATTTTTGAGTGGAAAATAAATTCTAGAACAAGGCCACTATTAGGGGAGGCATGGCACTTCTAAAGGTGCTGTCTTTCCAGTGCTGATACTGAGGTTCTAGAGACTACTCAGATCTGTACATGAAAACATGGGAACTGAACAAACATTGTGACCAGCTTTTCCAAATGTCCTGCATCTAACTATAAAGGGCCATCAGTAGATTTGCCTCCCAGTTTCGGCACTTAGCTCAAGAGCACCAGGGTTTCACTTTCAGTGATAGGCAACTGAAAGTTAAGCGTTAATAGCATCACTGCCAGGAAGCAGAGGATCAAACTGAGTGGGTACTTCACTTTCAAAGTGATATGTTACTGAAATAACAGAAAAAACACCAGGAAGATATCCAGTCTCACCTGAACCCAGGGATCATCTTGGCAAAGCCAATAACCTTTTGAATGCTGTAGCTAACCAGATCTGCCAGATGAGGCAGCATGGTAAGCTGGGACGAGCTAGCAGCCTCTGGAGAGCCATCTTCACTGTCTTCATTTACCAGCAGCTCAGAGAAAAAATGTGATTCCCCAGCCTCTGTTTGAGAGGGACAAGATGCATAATTAGACCTTACCTGTCTTCTCCCTGTCACAGACACACACAAATCAACACAGGTACATCCACATCAGTGATACAAACTCCCCTCCCACAGAAAGCCTCTTGAATATACACACAAACACACAGAGGCACATATTATATTTTACTTTATATACACAGATACACATACACAAACACAGACAAAGAAGCATACAAACACAAATACATAGACAAATGCATACACACATAAAACATGCTCACATACATCTATGCACATACAATCATAAAGGTACACACACATACATAGAAGGGCTAAAAATTATTCCATGAGGCATGCTCTGAATGTTTCCTCCTCCTCTGGGGACTGACCCTGTTCCTGCTGGACTAGCTCTTAATAAATCAAATGGGAGGAGGGCGGGTGTCATATTCTTTGTTGTAAATCAGCGGTTCTCGGGACACACCTAGCCAGTCAAGATTTCAAGATATCCACAATGAAAATGCATCAGATAAATGTACATGCACTGCCTTCTTTGTATACAGATCTACCTCATGCATATTCATTGTGGACATTCTGAAAATCTGACTGGCTGGGGCTGTTCCGAGGACTGGACTGAGACTCACTGTTGTAAATTCTACTGTGAAATCTTGTGAATAAACCATATAGCTTTCTTAATGGTTGCTATGTATGGGGACACCAAAAGGGTATTTTTATAACCGAGCGCCTAGTTTTAGGCCCCCAGGAGGTTCCTATCCTGAGCCTATTTTATAAAGAAAAGTGGGCACCTGCTTTTCTCTATAAAATATCGGTGTAAGTGGTGCAGAAATCTAGGTACCTGCAGTTACACCTGCCCTAGATTTCTCAAGTACATGCCTAAGTGATAGTGTTGTGTAACTTAGGCATGTAAATCTAGTCTTCCACCCTTATGTATGCCCGCACTGAAAGTATGTGCGATTGCATTTAGGTGCATGCTTACAGAATAACACCTGCTTAAACAGGGCCATACCGAGCCAGAATTGTGCCCTGTGAGACTTGCACATCAGGCGCGCACCCCCCCCCTCCTTCCCATACCTCCATCCAGCCGCTGTCTGCTCCTGCCTTGCTGCTGCTGCCACCCTCTGTTTTCTCGCGTCAGAGCAGGGAGGGATCAGACCTGCAGAAAGACCCGTGAAAAGGCCTAGGGGGTGCATTTCGGCTCCCTGCTGTTGCCTTGCTACCACTGAAAGAACAAAAAGTGGCGGCAGCAGTGCAACAGCAGGTAGCCAAAATGTGCCTCCTAAGCCTTTACACCCTGTGCGACTGCACCGCTCGCACAGGGCTATGTACAGTACTGCGCCTAAAGCGTACACCTAAGTGCTCATTTAGGTGCCTAAGTCCTTTAAAATAGGGACAGGTGTCTAAATGGTGCATAACATCAGGGGGCTTCCTTATAAAATTAGCCCTCTAGTGACTGAATCATGTAGTTTGCTATTGGTTTACCTGCGTAAGGCCTCCTAGAGGTGAAGAAGCATAGTAATATCTGTTCCTTTAGTACAGTGATATCCTATGGTTTAAATATACAGTGCAGTCTTTGACATCTATTGACACTGACATTGAATATTTAGATATACTATCACTCTTTGTTTAATTTTATTAACCTTTCTAAACTAATGGAAACAATCAAACCAGTCCTCTCCTCTTTCCTCCTCATCAGATACAAACATATGAGCACACAAAGGTGCTGGAAAGAATTCCATAAGCCATGCTCCACATGCTTTCCCCACTTTTTGTATCTGACTTAAAACCATTCATTTGCAACTACCTGGGAAATGTTCACCTGTTTTATGTCTCCTCAGGAGTTATGAATGCTGTCTCTATAGCAGTAATGTCAAATTCATTTGATATTGGGCCACATTAGAAAAAAAGGTACTGTAAGTGGGCTAACTGACTGGGGGAGGGGCAGATCCCGTTGGATGTCATGGCCAACTGGTGGAAACGGTCCTCATGGAAGTTGTGGCAGGGCACATTAGCACATCTTTAATGCAGTTAAAATAAGCAAATATTCATTTTCTGGGATACATTAGCAGATTTTTAATGCAGGTAAAATAGGCAGATATTTCTTGTACCCAGCACTCACTCTCTCTCAAAATCCCTGCTCCTTGTCCCCAGTACTCTTGCAGTAGCATGCTGCAGAGCAACACTGGCCCAGTCATAGACGCACAGCCCCAAGGACACTCCTGGGTTGAAGGTGAGTGCCCTGCACAGAGGGGATCCCCTCAAGCTGCCTCCCTCCTGCTGCCACTGCTGTATCTTCATGTCCATGGCGTGACTGCAGAACTGCATGCAGGCTCTGATGGTGCATACTGCTGACAAATAATGCAGCTTATTAAGCATGTCTTCTGCTGGCCACGTAGAAAGGCTTATGGAGCTGGAAGAAGCTCACGGTCCTTGAGTTTGATACCTCTGCTTTACACAGCCCCAGGCCTGGTCATCCTCAGGAGTGCCCATAGGCAATGGGGGATGAAGGAGAAATGGCCCCCCTCCCAAAACTACTGGAGTGGTTCTGCCTCCCCTCTTATCTCCTCCGACTGGATTGTCCCTTCTCCCTTCTTCCCCCCTTACTTCTGACGCTGTGCTAAATGTCAGCCCCGTAGCATCAACACTTCTTCAGCCAGTAGTTACAATGCAGAACCTTCCAGTCCTCCGGGCCCTGTAGTGCCCCACACTTCTTCCTCCTCCTATCACCACTGAAATTTAAGCAAGGAGTGGCGCTGAAGCCCCTGTCAGCACATGAGTGTTAGAAAGCCCCATGCTGTAGTTACTGGCTAAAAAGAGTTGATGCTGTGGTGCCAAGCCCAGATTATAGCATGGCAACAGCAGCAATGCTCCAGTGCCTAGCAAAATCTGGTGCTGGAGGTAACTTCCTATGCTTAAGAACCTGGGAAACAGGAGATGTGACTCAGGGATTGTACCAGGGACCTTCTGCACAGCGCTGCACAACACGCACCTTCTGAACCATCCAAGACAGGGGCAAAGGATGGGAGGTGAGTTACTGATATATCAAGGTCTATGCCAAAAGACCCATGAAATGACATTTAAGTCTCTAAATATGTAACTGAGAAATGCCTGCCTCTGCAGGAAAGGTATAAGCCTGTGCAAAGTCAAAGTTTTCTGATGTTACATCTCCCATCTACATCCTGTGTGCTTCCTGAAAGCGGGAAATTAGTGCATTCAAGCCAAAGCATTCTGGATCTTCTAGATCTTTACATGCCTAAACAAGCCCACATGGAACCATCTCATTTGAATACATAAACACTTTTCTACAAAGTTAAATGTAAGTTTTGTTTAGTATCCAACTGTAGGTCGGCAACAGCAGTTGTTCTACGCAATGCAACAATGGGAACTATAGTACAAGCTCTGTAGGGTTGCTTTGCCCATGTATCCTTCGGTGCTAGAGCAGTATGATAAGCCCAGAGGGCCCTCGGTGCAGAAAATACCTGGAAAAGAACTGAGGAGATCTGAAGAGTCTTCTGATGAGAAGTTTTGTGTCTGGACAGAGGTACTTCGGGAGAAAGTTCTCACTGGAGGCTAGGAGGAAAACAAGGGATTAACAAACTTTATTCTAAAATACAGCAACATAATTGATGTCAGCAGATAAGGACCATTTGATTCATCCAGTTGTTCTTCACAGACCTGACTTGATCTAGGGTCTTCTCCCTTGGCACCACTTCTTGTATTTGTAAACATGCTATAATGACTGCAATTATTTATTTATTTATAATGTTTTTATATACCGCCACTTCCAGAGATCCATGGCGGTTTACAGAGAACATAACAATGAACTTTACATTGAACAATAACGCAGGTCTGCAAAAAAATCTTTTTCGAGAGCTGTTTTGGTTATTCCACGTAATCTTTATGTTTTTTGGTGCGCTGAATCCGAAAATGACCTCCATTTTGTCATAGGACATCACGTTTCCTGACAATTTAGTTAACTATGTTAAATAAGGTAATACCTCAAAATAAATGGAAATAGACTTATAAAATTAAAGTTTTATTACAATATTTTCATGAAAATCCTTTTTTGGACTGAAATGAGCTCACCTACACACACTAAACTCGATTCTTCTTCCTTGTGAGGCTCCTCTTGGTGCATTTACGCTTGTGAGTAGCATCTGGAATGTCTCTCTGAAGCATCCAACAGTAGTCTGCCATCATTGTAATGCTCCATTTTCCCTGGTATCTCCTTTCCATCTCTTTAATGTCTTGGTGGAATCGTTCACCTTGTTCCTCACTCACAGCTCCCAAATTTTCAGGAAAGTAGTCAAGGTGGGACTGGAGGAAATGCACTTTCAAACTCATCAGGCAACCTAAAGCTTGAAATGCTTTCAGCATTCATCTGACGATCTTTTTGTAGTGAGGATCTTTGTTATTGCCTAAAAGTTTCTGTACGACTTCTTTAAATACAACCCACCCTTCTTTTTGAGGATCCGTCATGGTATTGACAAACTCTTGATCAACTATAAGCCTTCTAATGTCTGGTCCGACGAACACACCTTCCTTCAATTTTGCCTCCGACAGGCCTGGAAACTTGGTGACCAAGTATTTGAAGCATTCTCCATCTCTTGGAAGTGATTTTACGAATTGCTTCATCAATCCCAATTTTATGTGGAGAGGTGGTAGAAAAACGTTATGGGAAGGTACCAAAGTTTCTCGGAGGACATTTTTTTCACCGACTGTTAGCACCCTCGGCTGCCAACTCTTCTTGGTCCAGTGATTTTGTCGGTCTCGACTGTCCCATAGACACATAAAACAAGGATATTTGGTATACCCAGCTTGTTGCCCGAGCAGCATGCACAAGACCTTCAAGTCCCCACACACTTGCCAACCATGGTCTTCATATTTAAGTTTACAAAGAACCAATTCCAAGTTCTCGTAGGTTTCCTTCAAGTATACGGAATGACCTACAGGTATGGAAGCGTAAAAACCGTTGTGGAGTAAAACTGCTTTGAGACTTCTTTTTGAAGAATCTATAAAAAGACGCCATTGCTCTGAATCATATTGGATTTTAAATTGACCCATCAGACCTTCGACATCGATGCAATAAACCAACTTGTCTTCCTGGGCGAAGTAAGGAACGAACTCCTTTTCACGATGTCTGAACCATGAAGATGACACTCCTGGCAACAATAAATTCCTGCTTTTCAGCCTTGATCCGAGTAACTCAGCGGCATCTTTGGGAAGATTCAAGTCTCTTACCAAATCATTCATCTCCTCCTGAGAAAACAATTTTGGTCTTGTATCATCTTCAAAGTCAGAACTTGATTCGTCATCTGATTCAGGTATGACTTCACCTTCATCGGAGCTAGGTATCTCTTCCAAGGTAGCAGGGGGCTTGGGTACTGGTATATCTGTGCCATGGGGGATGGGACGAATTGCCGAGTGAAGATTGGGGTATGAAATGGAATGCTTCCATTTGGAATTAAACCCTTTCACATCGCATGAACAAAAGTAACAGTCGTCACTATGGTTCTTTTGCTCTCGCCATACCATAGGAATCCCATAACGGAAAGATTTTTTCTTACCCTTGAACCAGTTTCGGAGGTCCTCAACACACCGTTTGCACATTTTATGAGGCGCCCAGACTTTATCTTGATCTCCAATTTTTAGTCCAAAGTATGCAAAGTATACTTTTTTTCACAAAGTCTGTAATATTCTGCTGTTGCTTCAACACTGTATATTCACCACAGATGAAACAGAAACTGTCTGGCGAATTAATACGCTTTCGCGGAGCCATAACATAACGGTTGAAGAATGACGAGCTAACACGAATTGCGATGAAAAAGTGTGAAGAGCCTAGAACCAAGAACCTGATGATGATTCGTGCACAAGTGTGGCATGCAGGAGAGAGCAGCTCTGTGTCTGTACACGAGATGTCACAGTGCTGGCCACGCCCCCCTGCACTGACTGGAGCTGCTGTTATCTGCCCTGTGTCTCCCTCCCACTGGATTCTTCAGGAAAGATTAACCGTTTCTACCATTAGAAACACGGACTTAAAACTTGCTTAGCATATGTATATATTGCTGACCATCAGATTTACAGTGCTATAATTTTTTTTTACATAACTCGGACAACCCCTTTAAGTTTATTTTGGCATTTTATGTCTTAAATGTCTTAAATGCACTTATGTGAATTAATTAAGAGTAATTTGAATTAATTAATAGTAATTTGAAAAAATTTGATAAATTTGAAGACAATTTTGCATGTTGTGGCAAATCATGACGTCTAGAAGTTTTTTCAATATTTTATTTGTTTTCAGCACACCAAAATACATGGAAATTAGATGAAAATAATCAAACAGCTTTTTAGTCGCAGACCTGTGATAATTAAACTCAATAGTTAACAAAAGTTTGTATTAAATCAAAAACTTATCTGCGAGTTGGAACTGATGAGGGACAAGGTCAGTATTGTCTATTTAGGTTATTGGAGATTGTGGACTGTCAGTGGAGGTACCATAATATTCAATAAGCAGGTGAGTCTTGAGCTCCTTTCAAAACAATTTTAGATCTTTTATTGCTCTTAAGTTGTCTGGAAGAGCTTTCCGGAGTGCTGGAGTGATGTATGTAAAAGCTCTTGAGCTGGTGGTTTGATTAGTGTTTCGGATGTGGATGGGTATTGCATATGTATTTTGGGAACAATTTCTTCTGGTTCTTGTGTTTTTTAAGGTAAACTGAGAAGGGAGTTAAGGTATGATGGTGATATTTTATTGTGTAGTTTAAAGACTGTTATTATGTATTTATATTTTATTCTAGTTGCAGTGGGCAAACAGTGCAGGCTATGGAGAAGTGGAGTGATATGGTCAGAATGGTGTGCTTTATGGAATATGCGCGGTGCTAGATTTTGCTAGATTTTCTTGGGCAATCCTTGCAGAATGCTATTACAGTAATCAAAGTGGGGCATTATCAGAGCCTCAGGGCTGGCCCATCCAATGAGCAAGAATGTTGTTTGCACAGGGCCCCGCGTTTCAGGGGGCCCCGCGCAAACAACATCTGCATCAACCCATAGATTTAAAAAAAAAAACAAAAAACTGGCTGCCGCTGCACCGTGGCAGCGACAGAATCAAGCATCCCGCGGGGCCCCCCTGCCCGGCAGAGCCCTCCTGGCATCAGCTCTATCAGTGGCGGCTTTCAGAACCGCGAAGAGAGAGTTTCTCTCTTGCGGCTCTGTTAAGCCCGCTCGGGCTGATGGGACTTCCTGCTTCTCATCAACCCCGGTGGGTTTAACAGAGCCGCGAGAAAGGGAAAGTCTCCCTTCGCGGCTCTGAAAATCCCACTCTTTGAGAGCTGATGCTGGGAGGGCTCTGCTGGGCAGGGGGGGCCCCGCGGGATGCTTGATTCTGCCACTGCCATGGCAGCAGCGGCAGCCAGTTTGTTTTTTTTTTTTAAATCTATGGGCTGATGGGAGGGAAGGGGGTTTAGGACTGGAAACGGACTGATGGGGGGTTAGGACTGGAGGTAGGCTAATGGGGGGGTTAGGACTGGTATGGGCTATGGGGGGGCTATGGGCTTTGGGGGGCTAGGACTGGAAATGGACTGATGGGGGTAAGGACTGTAGGTGGGCTGATGGAGGGGTTAGGACTGGTAATGGGCTATGGGGGGGACTAAGACTGGAAATGGGCTGATGGGAAGGTTAGGACTGGAAGTGGGCTGATGGGGGGGTTAGGATTGGTAATGGGCTATGGGGGGGCTAAGACTGTAAATGGGCTGATGGGGGGTTAGGGCATAATGGGCTTTGGGGGGGGCTAAGACTGAAAATGGGGTGATGGGGGGGTTAGGACCAGGGCCAGCCCATCCATTGTGCGATGTCGTTCGCACAGGGCCCCGTGCTTCAGGGGGCCCCGCGCGAACACCATTAATGCACAATGTGGATGGCTGCAGAGGGAGCTGGGGAAGCCCACGCAAGTCCCCAGCTTCCTCTGCACAGCCGCTAGCGTGAGGAGTCTTTTCCCTCATGCTAGCGGCTGTATCTGTGAAGCCGTGAATGCCGGGAGAGGTTAAAGGCAATGGGCTGATGGGGGCTGGAAGAGGGCTGGAAATTGGCTGACGAGGGGGCTAGCAATGGAAATGGGCTGATGGGAGAGCTTGGAGTGGAAATGGGCTGATGGGGGGCTGGAATGGAAATGGAAAAGAGCATATGGGGGGGCTAGGACTGGAAATGGGCTACTGGGGGTTGGAATAGGACTGGAAATGGGCTGACGAGGGGGCTAGGATTGGAACTGGAAAAGAGCATTTGGGGGGCTAGGACTGGAAATGGGTGATGGGGGGAGCTTAGACTGCAAATGGGTGATGGGCTGGAATAGGACTGGAAATTGCTAAAGGGGGAATAGGACTGGAAATGGGCTTATGGGGGACTGGAATAGGACTGGAAGCGGGATGAGGGGAGTTGGAATAGGACTGGAAATGGGCTGACAAGGGGGATAGGATTGGAAATTGGCCAATGGGGGAGCTTGGAGTGGAAATGAGCTGATGGGGCGCTGGAATGGAACTGGAAAAAAGCATATGGGGGGCTAGGACTGGAAATGGGCTGATGTGGGGGCTTGGGAGATTGGGACTAGGAGGAAGCAGATGTTGGGTGGAACTATAAGGGAGCAGATTTTGGGGGAGGACTAGAAAGGGCTGGGGATGGGGAATGAGAATGGAGAGGGGAAAAGATATTTTGTGTGGGAGGGAAGAAAAGTCTACGATAGACCGGGTATTGGGAGAGTAAGTAGGGATTGAGAATGGAAGGGTGAAATTTGAGTGGATGATAAAGGAATAAGGAAAGAAAAGGGGGAAAGTGCAAAAGGAGAAAGATCAGTTTGTTAAAGCAGATATATAGAGAGAATGGAAAAAATCTAAAAGAGGACAAATGGATAGCTCACAGACGACACTAACAGGCATGTTTACTAAAGTCCGTTGCTGTGCGGGTCCCCGTTAGTGTGCTGGTGCCATATAAGGAGTGGGCGGGCCAGGCAGAAAAAGGAAAAAAACGGACCGTAGGTTTGTGAGTCGCACTAATGTGCGGGTCCCACATTAGCGCGTGAGAAGGCTAAGTGGGGCGCTGCTGCACAACCAAACAACAAAGCCGTAGTACAACGGCGAAGACATTGACCTATGGTGCAGGGTTCAGGGGTTCAAACCCCCATTGCACCCAACAAAAAAGACCAGCTGAGGCATCAAATTTTATGGGCAAAAGTGGTGTAGGAGGCATATTGATTATGGGCGGCAGAAGGCGGCGCACCTATTTTTTTAAACGGCATGAGACGGCGCACTGTTTATTGTGGGCGGCAGAGGGCGGCGCGCTGTTAAGGTTGGGCGGCAGAGGGCGGCGCACTGATAAAATTGGTCAACAGAAGGCGGCGAGCCGGTGGGCAGAATGCGGCACGCTGATGTGTGAGGGGGCAGCCCAATAGTGGGAGGGATAAGTGGCGCGCTGATGTGCAAATAGCAGGAATGGAGCCATAGGACAATGGTTAAGACACTGACCACCCATGCAGGCACAATGGGTTCAATTCCCCCCAGTGCCCATTGAAGACAGCTGGCTGAGGCAGTATTTTAAGGGGCATGCCCATGTTGGGCGCTGTTAATGTTACGCGCCAGAAGGCGGCGCGCTGTTAATTGTAATTTTGTGCGCCACAAGACGGCGCGCCAATGGCTACAAGGCTGCGCGCTGCTGCTCAAACACAGGAACAGAGCCACAGCACAATGGTGAAGACACTGAGCAATGGTGCAGGGGCCATGTGTTCAATCCCTCACAAAGCCCAGAGAAAAAGGCTAGCTGAGGCAGTATGTTTTATGTTGGGGAGAGCTGTAGGAGGCTCTATAATTTTAGTTTTATGATAACTACTAGCAAACGCACTCTCACAGCATATTAATATAGGGCCGCCCATAAGGCACATGTTACAGTGCACCGTCTGCCAAGGCACCCTAGAATGTCCCCTATAGGGCGGCATGTATGTTGCGACACAGGATAATGTATGGTGCACCCTATATGGATGGCAACCATACAGTGCCCTATAGGGCGCCCCATAAAGCACCCTCAGAGGCACCTTATGGGTACAGTACACTGAGGGTGCTATTGCTGACATCAACATATGTACAGTAAACTAAATAAATATGCTTTGAACACCTGTCTCACAGAACCCCAATGTGGGTGTGAACTCATCACCTCTGGCTGCACAGGCAGTGACCTAACCATAGCTGTATGGAAGCCCCTGGCTGGCTGCAGATAGCCTGCACGTCATCTCACAGATAGTATGCCAGGGTAAACAGGATAGGGTTAGGCCACACGTACCCATGATGCACTGCACATGCAAATTAGCTGTCCACAGATGGACACAAGATGGGAAATGCACCCCCACAGCACCTCGGCCCTGTTGGGGGACGTTACCGGGTGCACCCACACAGCAACTCGGCCTGGTAGGGGGCACTGACCGGGTGTTTTACTGGCACAAAGTAGCTACACAACGTTACATCGTGCGGGTGCTGGCCTCACCCTGAGTGTACAATGAGGCGCCCAGGACCAGGTCTACAACACTTTCCATGGCTGATGGAGGCCAAGCGGGAGTTCCAAAGCAGTGTTAATGTGTAAGATAGCTAGTTTCTGCACAAACACCATGGATATCCCAGTCAGGCACAGCCATAGCGCGCGCCCCCGCACCCACCCCCCCCCCTGGGCTGCCCCCAGAGACAAACATGGTCCCCCATCAAGAGATCCACACTCTACCTCCCTGCAAAGGTGGCAGTAGAGGGCAACATCAACCCCAGTCCTGCTGAGGAACACCCCCCACACACAGCCATAACACAATAACAGACAAACATATGACCAGGTATGGTAGGTTGCACCCCACCACCAGGTATTCCCCTGTAGCAAGCCAACTGCACCCTGCAAGCCATTCCAGCAAACCACATACCATCTACAAACAGTCTGCTGGTTAGTCCATAGTGCATGTTCCCAGTGGAGACACATGCACACAGAACTGGGCTGCCAGCATACACAGCAAGCAGATAACTCAGTGACTGGGCCCCAAATAGATACCCATATGTATCACATGAGAGAAAGACTGTACAGCACTATGGGGGTGCCTAGCCATGCTGTGGTCACTGCACAGTCAGGGTGAGCGTGATCTCCCAGAAGGACATGCTTTGGCCACCCTGTCTGTGTAGGTGGTGGCCGGACACTACAGTGTCCCTGCCAGTGCCCTATGCCCGGTGCAGATGCATCCTGCCCAGGCCACCCTGTCCTGGCTATACCCATGGTACCGTGCACCTCATTATGCACATTGGCAGTGTGGGCTGTGGAAGGGGCTTGCTGCCAACACCCACGGTATAGACAAGCACACACTTCCACACCTATGCCATCATGGTGCTACTATTGAGAAGGTAATCAGCCTTGCCCACCAAGACCGCTCCTGAGCACGGCAAGGCATGGATATGGTAGGCAGTACAGCTGGTGGCCACTCCCCAGGGTGGTAAACAGCATCAGAGGCCAGGCCTGGAGCACGCACCGCAAACACCTAACAGATTGTTCGGATGGGGTCAACTAGCAGTATGTGTGGAACTAGCAAACATCTCAGAGCTGTGTATCATATACCTCAGGTGTAGGGTGACATTGGTAGGACATGCAGGGTTCAATGGTT
The DNA here is from genome assembly GCA_033557465.1 of Ichthyophis bannanicus. Taxonomy (NCBI): domain Eukaryota; kingdom Metazoa; phylum Chordata; class Amphibia; order Gymnophiona; family Ichthyophiidae; genus Ichthyophis; species Ichthyophis bannanicus. The sequence continues at coordinate 732,542,087 of CM066033.1, read as the reverse complement.
TGCCTCTCCAGGAGACATTGGTCAATGAGGCCTGTGGGTGTGGGTGTGGGTGTGTCTGCCCCTGATGGCTGCTGCTTTACGGCACAGATTCCCAACTCCAGTCCAGGTTTGCATCACACTGTTCTGGTTTTCCTGCTGTCCCTCATGGATATGCATGAGCTACATCTACATACCATGGGTGTGGTGCATAGATATACAGCACAGGCATTTGCATGAGTGCCATCATGGGACCTGACTGGTGTGTGCCCCACCAGGACTGCATTGTGTGATTCTGCTCTGGGTACTGGCCCTGTTCATGGTGTGTGTGCTCAGTGGGGTAAAGATAGACGTATTGCCATTGCATATGTCCTCCCCGGGAAAGGTGTGCCCTTACTATCACTGTTTAATTGGGGGAAAAAGATTAGTGGTTGCCCCAGTTGGGCTTTGAACCTGTGACCCTCTGCTCTTGTATACAGTGTCTGTGTGCACTGCACCACCGTGTATCCACAGATTGGGTGATTTCCCTGGAATGTCCATGACTGTGGATCCGGTAGGGCCTGTGTTGCAGTGGACTGTGCCAGCCTGCACATGACTGGGCCTCTGTCTTCTGTGGCTAGCAGCCACTGCCCCCTGCACCACATGTCCTCGTCCGCCAACATGCTGGCATGAGCTTCTCTCAGAAAAAGCAGATGACCTGATTGCAATGTGGCAGTACGGGACTGCATTTGGGTGACTTGGCTGTAGGTAATGCCCATTGTTGTGGTGTGTGTGCGCGTTGTTGGGTAAAATATGGGTGCTCTCCCCATGCTTATGTTCCCTGCAATACAGGGGTGTCTGCGCTATCTGTGTTCAGTGGTGGGTAAAATATAGGGATTGGGCTGGCACGTACCCCAGCTGGGCTTTGAACCTCTGACCCTCTGGTTCTAGAGGTACTGACTCTGTCCGCTGCACCACACTATGGCCACAGAAACAGTGCAGCCCCTGGAGGTAGTAAGCTTAGCAGAATGGAGTCACAAACCCTGCTCTATGCAATTTTACTGTGGGCATATGCACCCTGTCTGGTGACAGACGTGCACATAAACCCCGGAAATGGCTACGGGAAATGGGGGACAAGATATCACCGCGCTGGGCAACAGTGATATTAATGGGCAACCATACCAAACACTCCCAGGAAAGCTCCAAACAAAGGAAATGTTTTTTGGAAGAGACTCGGCTCCGTAAACCCTTCAAACGTTCATTTCTTTTTTCTGGAGCTTTGCTGGGTGTGTTTTCTGTATTTGCCCATCACTATAACTGTTCCCCAGCTGAATTACTGTTTTTAATAGTTCTGTTGTGGTCATTTTCTATTTGTATTTGCACTTTTGTGCTGTGCACATGTATCACACTGCTCACGTTTTGCTGGTTTCCCCGGTTTTCCTGTACATTGCTGACGGAAATGGTTTCTCTTCCCTTTAAATGCTTTCTACCGCGAGTGTTTCACTCGCGGTAGTTTTTACATGCAAATTCGGGCCCGATACTGTGCGGGGAGCCTCTCCCCTCCCACTCTCCACCCATTGACCCCGTCCCTCCGCCCCTCCGGAGCCTTCCTCCGCCCTCCTTTCGCCGTTCCACGCCTCTATCGGAAATTTGCGGTCCGCACTTGTACGGGGCCCGTTAGTGAGCTGCGTACCTGTGCGGGGGTGACACGCACATGTGCGGGGCGTTTAAACGCGTTTCTGCGCGTTTCAGTGCTGCGTTGCCGTGCGCTATTTTGCGGGGTGCTATTTTGCGGACTTTAGTAAACATGCCCCTAAGAAACTAGAAGAAAGTGACTGGAGCAATTGCAGCTGAAAAATAAAATCCCAAACAGAAGGTAAAAAAAAACTTTTTATTTTGAATTTATTAACTGGAATATGTCAGGTCTGGGAAGTGTGTATTGCTAACATCTTTGCGTTTTTGTTTAGTACAAGCAGAAATTCATTTATAGTTTTATTTCTCCAGTGTTGTACATTTCATGTTTGGCTTTTGGGATTCCCAGTTTAATTATCATCTTCCTATTTCTAAATTGTGATCCCTTGTGGTGACAGTCTATGTTCTGCATGTGTAACCAAGTTGAGGCATTCTGTTCATATTGTTTCTATTTGACAGTTCCAATTGTTCTCTTTCCCCCAGTGAGATGTATTGGTATTTTCTGAGATGTACTGGTTTTAATATCTGCAGTGTTGCCTTTTGATAGGTAGGGTTTGGTGCTTTGTGAGTCCTGATACGGTGGATTTGCTATGGGTTCTAAATGATCAGTGTTTGTAGTACTTCCTAATGGACCTGGTGGTTGTCACTGCAATATAGTAATGTAGAAATCTGTTAGTCTTTCTTTATTCAGACACTCATTAAGAGGCATGTTTACTAAAAGTGCATGTTAACATTATGCAAATATTTACGCAAATGAGGTTCCTTATGCAAATGAGGCCCCACAATTAATCTCCGCACCCCCCTTGGGCCGCCCCTGGTTAGGACTGGAAGTGAGCTGATGGGGGGTTAGGACTGGTAATGGGCTATGGGGGGGCTAAGTCTGAAAATGGTGTGATGAGGGGGTTAGGACTGGAAGTGGGCTGATGGGGGCTTAGGACTGGTAATGAGCTATGGGGGGCTAGGACTGGTAATGGGCTGGGGAGGGTTGCTAGGACTGGAAATGGGCTGAGTGGAAGGGGGGCTTGAACTGCAAATAGCTGATGGGGAGGGGGGCTTGGAATGGAAATGTGCTGTGAGGGGAGGGAGCTAGGACTGGAAATGGGCTGAGTGGGGCAGGGGAGCTAGGACAGGAAATGGGCTGATGGAGGGGCTAGGATAGGACTGGAAATGGGCTGTTGGGGGGTGATAAGATTGGAAATGGGCTGTGGTGGGGGCTTGGATTGAAATGGACTCATGGAGGGACTAGAACTGGAAGTAGGCTCATGGGGGGCTTGGATTGGAAATGGGCTGAGTGGAGGGGAGCTAGGATTTGACATGGGCTGATGGTGGGGCTAGGAAAGGACTAGAAATGGGCTGATGGGGGCTGGGATTGGAAATGAGCTGATGGAGGGACTCGGATAGGACTGGAAATGGATGGAGGAGCTAGGACTGGAAATGGGCTGATGGTGTGGCTAGGATAGGATTGGAAATGGGCTGATGGGGGGCTAGGACGGGAAATGGGCTGATGCGGGGACTAGAAGGGAGCAAATGCTGTGTGGGGCTGGAACTAGAAGGGAGCTGATGTTGGGGAAGGATTAGAATGGTATGGAGCTGGGAGAGTGAAATGGAGAGGGGAAAAATATTTTGTGTGGGAGGGAAGACAAATCTACAATTGGCCGGTTATTGGGAGAGTAAGTGGGGATTGAGGATGGAGGGGTAAAATGTGAGTAGATGAAATAGGAATGAGGAAAGAGCAAAAGGAGAAAGATTAGTATGTTAAAGCAGATGTAGAGAGAGAATGGAAAAAACTAGAAGAAAGAACAAATGGACAGCAGGCGATGGAGAGTTAGCAGAAGACACAAAGAAACCAGAAGAAAGTGGCTGGAGCAATTGCAACTGAAAAGAAAATGCACAAAAGGTAGAAAAATATCTCTTTATTTTGAATTTATTAACTGGAATATGTCAGCTCTGGGAAATGTGCATCATTAACATCTGTGCTTTGTTCAGTACAAGAGGAAATTAATTTATAGTTTTATTTCTATAGTGTTGTTGTACATTCCAAGTTTAGCTTTTGGGGTTCCCAGTTTAATTATTATCTTCCTGTTTCTAAATTGTGATTCCTTGTTTGATGATGGTCTATGTTCTGCATGTATAACTGAGCTGAGGTATTCTGTTTATGCAATTCCTATTTGACATTGCCACTTGTTCTCTTTCCCCAGTAGGTCATGTATTGTTATTTTCTGAAATGTATTGGTTTAATATTTGCAGTGTTGCCTTTTGGTAGGTAGGGTCTGGTGCTTTGTGAGTCCTGGTAGTGCTGTTATGATACGGTGGGTTTGCTATTGGTTCTAAATGGGCAGTGTTTGTATTAGTTCCTAATGTGCCTGGTGGATGGCACTGGATTATATTTATGTAGAAATCTTTTAGTCTTTCTTTATCCATACACTCATTAAGAGGCATGTTTATTAAAAGTTAGTATATGGTAACATTATGCAAATATTTATGCAAATGAGGACCCTACTGAGTCTCCACACATGGCCCCGCACCCCCCTTGGGCTGCCCCTGCAGAGCCTATAACACTGTTCTAAAATTGTAGCTCTCTAGTAGGGGGTCTAAGATGTTGCACCATCCGTAGTTTACAGTATATGATTTTTGCGGTGGACTTTATATGAGAGATCATGGTTAGAGACTGATCTAGGATGATTCTGAGATACTTGACTTCCCTTTTAACCTCCAGCTCGGACCCCTTTATGTGAAATATTGTGGGAGGAGTGAAGCTTTGGTTTTGTGATACATATAGTACTTCAGATTTTTTATGTTAATTTTTAGTCTGCACGTTGTTAGCCAATCAATAACTTCATTTAGGCATGTTTGGATCTGAGGCCAGGCAGGATTTGTGATGTCTATGGGATGATACATCATTATATCATCCGCATAGATGTGATATTTTACCTTGTTTTTTTTTTTAAAGATATTGTATATATAGATTGAAAAGAAGGGCCGAGAGGGAAGCTATTCCAGACATCTACTACTCTCTCAGTAGATGAGTATTTCCCCACATTTCCTCTGAGCCTCAGTGGCGTACCATGAGTTTCCAGTGACCAAAGACCAATGTTTACTTTGCACCAATTCCTGCATACACATATCACCTCTGGCCCCCTGCCCTCCCTCCAAGAAGTTCCATCCCAACTAATAACACCAGATTGCAGCTGGTCATGCAGCGGGCCTAGTCTTTCTGTAAGGTCCTCCTATTGCTGATGTCTCTCCTACTCATGCGGCTCACAGCTCATATCAGCTGTCTGGCCTGCCTATTTCTACAGCACACCAGAAGAAATGCTGGAAATAGGAAAAACGGGTTAGAGAAGCACCTGCCCTGCCATGCCGCAGACTGCACTCTCCTGCTGCCAACTGGGATCGGATGGCAGACCGTGAGGACGAAACTAGAGAGGTGGGACAGCAAAGAGAGGCGACATCTCTGTGATCAGTGAACAGATGAATTATAGGGACTTAAAAGAATCAGAGTCCAGGCTCACAGAACCCCCACCCAAGATTTTGATTATTACCCACGCCAAGAATGATCTTGTAAAAACACAATACTGGACATGACACTTAAAATATTCAATTAAAGTTTAATATATAGTTTTGGTGTTGCCTAAGTAACACATAAGCAACTTCCCTCTGGTGCCAACTGCCAGGTACAGGGCTTTTTCAAAGGGGGGGGGGTGCGCGATGGTACAGAGTACTTGCACCTTTTTCATTGTCTGCTAAAACTGACCTACGATCCTCATGTATTAATGAAACAGCCCTGCATATGAGTACTGGCAGCTTTTTTTTTCTAGGAAAAATGCACCAGCCAGATATTTGTGAAGTAATAAAAAACCTGCAAAAAGACCACTCAAAGTCTACATCAAATCTGCCATATCATAATAGCACTGCGAGGTCTCAAACAGTACCAACCCTACTCAAGGCCGGCGCAAGGACATGAGGCATCCTAGGAGAACCTCATCTCTTGAGCCCCTCCCTCCCTCCCCCCCCCCCTCGCTGGCACTCATTGCTACCACTGCTGCTCCTTTCACGACCTGCAGCAGTGGCAATGGCCGCAAATAGCCCTGCGGCGCTTATCTTAAAACCTCAGCACCGTGGGGCTGTTTGTTTTTGCCCCTCAGACTACCCAGTGCTGACTTTTCAGAAAACAGGAAGTCAGCATTGGGCAGTACAAGGAGACAGCTGTTTACGGCCATTGCTGCCTTTGCAGTTCTCAAGAGGGGCAGCAGTGGGCACCCCTGGAGGGCCTGCACTCTAGGCGACCGCCTAGTTTGCCAGATGGCAGCACCAGTCCTGATCCTATCTATGAAATGGTATATACAGTAGAACACTAATACATATCCTACTAGGAAATACTTTGATTGTTTGCGGTGTAAACCGCCTTGATTACAGGAGAAGGCAGTATATAAATCCTTTTAAATAAAGAAATAAATTAGAGAAAGCAGGATTCCTACAGATTCCTACACAGATATTATATGTTAGCAGAATCACACCTCTGTCACACATGTGAAACACAGACAAACCCCTACCAAATTCAGAACAAGGGACCACAAATTACAAAAAGAAGTATGTAGACAAAAAACAAACTAGAAACTCCAATAAGCCAGACTATGCATGCAGTGCAACACTAGAGAAATAGCAACAGAAATGCATTTCCTCTCGTACTGAGCAAAATAAAAAGACATCAAAGATGCACATTTTCCCAAGGATAACATATTTGAAATAAAACATTTTAAATAAAATAGGGGGGATATTCAGCAATAAAAGTTAGCCATTCTAATTAGTCTAGCCGCCGCCACTGAAACATAAAATCGGATATTCAACGATGGGGTCATATCCAATCGTAACACTGAATGTCCGGGTTCCGCGATATTGAGCCTCTGCACCTTTAGCTTATGCAGTGAAAGTTAGGCCAGCATTTGCTGCTTTACTTTCGCCACTTTGCCATAACAGGACAGTGGCTCAGTATCGCTGCTGCCCAGTTATGGCCAGTTGCCGCCTCTGCACCACTCCCACAATGCCCCTTTGCTAACTGGTTATCCTCAGGGCATCTAGCAGTGGCACCCAAGGATATTCAGCAGCACTAACCTTGTTAGTGTTGCTGAATAACCCTGATAGAAGAATTAATACAGTTTGCACGTCTGCTAACTGTGTTAATCCCTTTGAATATCGAGCCCGATGCATTTTTATTAACTTTGGTCATTTTATTTTTCTAGTTGGGTTGGTTGCAGTCTCTCTTGTCTGCTTTCTTCTGCCTATCTTCACCTAACTCTCTTTCCAGTGTCTGTTGTCCATTTCCCATTAATCCAGTTTTTTCTTGTCTTCTTCCATACCTCACCTACATCCGTCTCGGACACTGATCTTGCTCTTTTAGCTTTTCTGCATCTCTGTTTACTCAAATTTCACTCCTTCTTCTTATTTTCCAGTCCTCAGGCTCTCACTTAAGGTAGTTACTCACCTGTAGCAAGTGTTCTCTGTGGATAGCAGGATTAAGTCCTCATGTATAGGTGATGTAAGCTTTTGGGAGGCTGCACTGCGCCTTCATGCCTGCCTTCCCACCTGCTGCGGTGACACCATCTTCTCCAGTCTGATAACAAAGCTGCCGCAGAATACAACTTTTAGGGGAGGTGGGATGGTTGTGAGGATTCATTCCTGCTGTCCATGGAGAATGTCTGCTACAGGTGAATAATTACTTTTTCTCTGTGGACAAGCAGGAAGTAAGTCCTCATATATGGGTCTCCCAAGCTACAGGCTATCGAAAACTAAGGAGACTGCCGAGAAGCCCAACAGGGGCAAATTTGAACTAAGAACTGGAGAATCAGCTATGTACAGAAGTTGTAGTTCACATAGTAACATACATAGTAACATAGTATATGACGGCAGATAAAGACCAGTATGGTCCATCTAGTCTGCCCAGCAAGGCAACAAGAGTAGGTGCACCTGCCACTCCGTGCAGGTCACCTCTCCCCATGCCTTTGTTTAGGGGTGTGCCCACTGCCCCGTGTAGGTGACCCCTATTTGTTCAGATATAAGAGATAGTTATGCTTATTTTGATTTTATCCTGTTGCTATAAAGGGATCCACTATGTCTGTCCCATGCCATTTTGAATTCTGTCACTGTGTTTGCCCCCACCACTTCCATCAGGAGGGCATTCCAAGCATCCACCAACCTTTCAGTGAAAAAGTATTTCCTGACATTGCCTTTCAGTTTACCCCCTTGCAGCTTCATGTTATTCCCTCTAGTTTTACAGCTTCCCCTCACAAAAGAGAACTCATGATTCAACTTCTTCACCATTTGTCTTCATTTTTTTCTCTTTTTTTTTTGGTAGCCGGGATGGACAGTAAGGCCTTGGGGGGATCGAGTTGGATTCTAATTCCCAAACAGATGCCAGAGTATAGATTGGCTGAAATTGCTGTCACTTCGGGAATCCACATCCAGAAAGTAGTGAGATGTGAAAGTGTGACATCAGGAAAAATATTCAAAGCTTGACCACAGAAAAGTGTCTCTTTATTTTTAAAGAAGAGCTTAAGAATTTTCACTTTAACAGATTCAGCAACAAAGGTAACAATCAGTGTATAACGTTTGCTAATGATATCAGCAGAATCTTCTAAAAAATGTGTTAAATTTTGACTAGCGGAAGCGCAGAGGGAATCATATCTTCCTTCTCCAGTGGGGGCTCCCGAACCTTAACTGGAACATAATATGCTTGAACAATTTCTATGGATTCCAGTATTTTAAGAACTTCCTTGAAATATTTCTGTAAAAGAATTTCCAATTGGCTGATACAATAGGTGAGTAATCATAAATTTCTCACCCGCGAAACATTCTCAATGCCCCTATCTTACTATGCAAAATTAACAAATACATTATATAACCCACATTAGTGGCCAAAGATGTGTGCACTTGAGTGTTCAGCTGAGCCACAGGCTTATCTAAAACTAAAATCTATCTAAATCAGCCAACTTTCCAGCAGCTGTTACATAAGACATTGAGCGTATTAGACAATTTATAATCTATATTCCTAATGGCACTCCATATATCCTTCATGGTAACTTCCCCTTCCTTAACCCCATCTGCTAGTACAACACCCTCTTTTGAAACATAAACTGTGACCGGCTTGGGAACTGGAACTAGAGAAACAGAATCATTTAAGATGTGAGTCCTGCAACAACACAGTGGAAGACTTAGGAGGAAACGGGTGTGGCGGTGGCGTTCTACCTTTGGAGCTAAGTGATGCTCCATCAGGGGTTGTTTGGCCTACCGGGAAAGGCAGTACATGTTTGTCCATGGGTCTTGAGATTTTTCCTACAGGGGCTACACCAGAAGCCACTTTCACAGCTCCTCTGTTCTTCCATTTCCCTATGATCATAACAATACTTCATTCTCAAAGTTCCTCTTCTACCTTACAGCTTCAGTACACTGAAAGGGCACCAAAGGGGTGTGTCTAGCCCCTTTGGCCATGCCCCTTTGGATCGTGACCCATGGGCCGCAACATGGGGCCGCGTGTACCTGCTGCCAGTGTTACATCTAGGAGAAGGACTTCTGCCTAGGGTAGGCTGTCCACAGGGCTGCCAGCAGGTCATCACGAAGAGCAACAGGAGCACACAGCAAGTCAGCACTTGGGCAGATAGTAAGCCCCTTCCTCCATTCCTTTCAACAAGCACTCATAGACGAAGATTTAATAGAAGACACAGACATTATTGCCATGACAGGAGAAGTGCTACTAATAGGTGATTTCAATTTGCCGGATGTTGCTAGGCTTATCCCTGATGTAGTGTCATCTAGAAGTAAGGAGATCCTAGATTCTCTGCAGGGAGAACTATTCTGGCAAATGGTAACAGAATCCATACATGAAGGGTGCCATACTGGACTTGGTGTTTATTAATGGTGAAAGTGCTTCTGAGGTTAAAGTGGGAAATATTTCACATCCAGTGATCACCAGATAGTGTGGTTCAGTATTAGGACTAGGGATGACAAAATCCATTCAAAAGCAATGGTCTTAGACTTTAGGAAACTAATTTTTATGAGATGGGACAATACCTCAAGGAGTAATTAGCAGGATGGGAACAGCTGGGGGATGTAGAAAAGCAATGGACAAAACTGAAAGGGAATATTTTAAGGGCAACAAATCTTTTTGTTAGAAAGGTAAACAAATGTAAAAGGAAAAATCTGGCCAATATGGTTCTCAAAGAAGTGGCTGAAAAGTTTAAAAAGAGAGGATGGCCTTCAAAAAATACAAGAGATCACAGAGAGAGGAAGACAAGCATCAATATTTGGAAAGAATTAGAGGAGCTAGGAAAATAGTCAGGAAAGCAAAAATACAAAAAAAAGAAGAAGAAATAGCCAATGTAATAAAATGGGGGGGGGGGGGGACAAGATATTTTTCAGATATGTTAGAGAGAGGAGGAAGTGCAAAAGTGGTATTGTCATCTTCAGGGTGAAGGGGAGGAATACGAGGTGTGACAAAAAAGAAACAAGACTGCCCCATAAATGTTTTATTACAAAATCCACAGAGAAATTATGCATTGTCCCCTTCAAAGTATTCCCCCCCTGAGTTAATGCCCTTCTGAATTAGCTTCTGCCACGTATGGAATCACTTGGTAAAGTCCTCCTCCTTGAGGTCCCTCAGCTGCCTCATCACAGTGGCCTCTTCTACAGAGGTGAAATGAGTTCCTTTGAGCACAGTCTTCAGTCTGGGGAAGAGCCAGAAGTCACACAGTGCGAGATCTGGGGAATAAGGAGAGTGGTCGAGAGCTGTGATCTGTTTGTTGGCCAAGAACTGCCTCACACTGAGCGCAGTGTGTGCGGGCGCACTGTCATGGTGGAGCAGCCGCGACTTGTCTCTCCTCAGAGCTCGCCTGCTCCACCGAACCCAATCATGGAGGCGATTGAGACCTGCTGGGAGAAGTGCTGGTTGACTGTCTGACCCTCAGGCACAAACTCATGATGGACCACTCCCTTCTGGTAGAAGAATGTGATTGGCATGACCTTGATCCTTGATTTGGACATGCACACCTTCTTGGGTCTGGGTGACAGTCAAGTCTTCCACTGCAGGCTCTGTCTTTTGCTTTCGGGGTCGTACTGGAAGACCCAAGTCTCCTCTCCTGTAATGACTCGGCCAACGAACTCTGAATCTTCTCTGATCTTCTCTAGCAAGTCTCGACAAACACTGACCTGGTGCTCCTTCTGGTTGTCCAATAAAAGCTTGGGCACCATCTTGATGCAAACCGTCCGCATCCCCAGCTCCTGCACACCAAGATGGTCCGCACTGACTCCCTGTTCAGGCTGAGCTCCTCAGCTATCATCTGCACCGTCAATCCATGGATCACTCCATACCAGCTGGTTCACTCTGTCAATGTTCTCAGCCATCTTTGTCGTGGAAGGCCGTCCTGACTTGGGGTCATCCTCCACCTCCTTGCGGCCAGTCTTGAAATATTTGTGCCACTCAAAGATTTGCGGCCTTGACATTGCATCTTCTCCATAAGCCTTTTGGAGAAGTTGGAGACACTCAGTTGGGCCCTTCTCCAACTTAACCAGAAATTTCAAGTTGATTCTTTGCTCCATATTTCTGCCACCTCCAGTTGCGTGACAAAGCAATGGAGCAGTGTGCTACAAAAAAACCTGAAAAAGAAAAACAGAGTGAGAGAGATGAAAAATATTACAGTAGAATAGTGGCGAGATGTTGCACAACACAGTGACATAAGCGGTTAGCCAATTGACATTGAGTCATGGGCGTGGCTGCCACAGTCTCTTTTCTTTTTTGTCACACCTTGTATGTAGTAGCTGATGAGGATAAAGTGGAATTGCTTAACAAATATTTTTGTTCTGTGTTCACAGATGAAGGGCCAGGAGCAGGACCTCAAACGTCCACAAATCGAAGCAGAAGAGAAGGGGATCTTCAATAATTTTCAGAAGATTGTGTTCGTGAAGAACTAGCTAAACTAAAAGTAAACAAAGCAATGGGGATGGATGGGATTCATCTGAGAATATTGAAGGAACTTGGGGAAGTTCTATCAGCTCCACTAAATGACCTCTTCAATGCTTCTTCAGATTTGGGAGTGGTCCCAGAAGACTGGAGAAAAGCACATGCAGTCCCATTACACAAAAGCGGATGGGGTTGGGAACTACAAGACAGTTAGTCTGACCTCTGTGGTGGATAAATTAATGAAAACACTGCTAAAACAAAGGACAATGGGGTTTCTGGAGTCCAATGGATTGTAGGATCCGAGGAAGCATAGGTTTACCAGAGGCAAGTCTTGTCAGACAAATCTGATTTATTTCTTTGATTGGGTGATCAGAGAGTTGGACATAGGGAAAGCTAATAGATGTAGTGTACTTGGATTTTAATAAAGCCTTTGACATCGTTCACACAGACGACTTATTAATAAACTGAGCATCCTAAAAATGGACCCTAAAATGACTGACTGGGAAAGAAATTGGTTGAATGGGAGGTGACAAAGTGTATAGGTAAATGGAGCTCATTCTGAGGAGAAGAATATTACCAGTAGTATGCCACAGGGTCTGTCCTTGATCTAATTTTTTTAAACATCTTTGTTAGAGATATTGTGGAAGGGCTGTCGGGTAAGAATTGCCTCTTTGTGGATAATACCAAAAACTGAAAAAGAGTAGACTCCCAGGAAGGAGTAGATAACATGAGGAGGGATCTAGCTAAGCTTGAAGAATGGTCAAGAATTTGGCGGCTAAACAATGCAAGGACATGCATTTGGGCTGCAAAACTCCAAGAGAGTGGTACAGTGTAGGGGGCAAAGTACTTCTGTCCTCAAAAGAAGAGTGGGACTTGGGCATGATTGTTTCTGATGATCTTAAAGTGGCTAAACCCTCGCCAACCTTGCTGCCACCATCTGATGCGGTCCCCCGATTGGAGTTGAGCGGCAGCTCCAGCAACCCTCGCCGACTTCGCCGCCACCATCTGCTGCACTCCCCTGATCAGGGTTGAGCGGCAGAGTGGGAAAGGAACTTCCTCCCACCCTGCAGCTCCAGCCCAATCGGGGCAAGGAAGGACAATTTTAAAATCCGCTTCAACCCGGCTCACAGCTCCAACAACCCTCACCAACCTCGCCACCACCATCTGCTGTGTTTCCCCAATCGGGGTTGAGCAGCAGAGCGGGAAAGGAACTTCCTTCCACCCTGCAGCTCCAGCCCAATCGGGGCAAGGAAGGACAACTTTAAGATCTACTGCACCCTGGAGCACCCACGCCTGGTGGGCCACGCTAAAGGGCCCATTGGTGGGGCACGGGAGGATATCTCTGCAACTGAATGCAGCTCACCCAGCAAAGAACAAGAAAAAAACATAGCAGTACTGCCAGCAGGCAGCCTCACAACTCCACCTGCCTAAGCCTCCCAGCGCTGTACTCCCAGCGCTGCACTACAAATAAACAGCAAATAATGACAACACAACCCAGTGGAATCTTCGAGACTGCACTCTTCTCAACTAACCTGGGAGAAGGTATTAACATCCTCTCCAGTGAGCACCTCGTCTTCACCCAATCATCAAGCTGTCTCCCCTCCCACTCTCCACTTTCTCTACCTCACTCTCTCAGAAGGAACCTCACAGTGGTTTCATCAAATCACTTCCCAACTGTTATCCTCCTCATGCACTTTCTCTTACACCAAACACAAACCACCCCACTCTCCACTAACATGATTCCACTGTCACCCCTGTACCAAAACATTTTACCATACTACTACATGTCACCCCAAGCAGTTCACAAATGGTCTACCTGAAGAAACCTTAAAACGGTAAGCTCAACCCTCCTTCCTACCGCATGCAAACAGTTACAAGCTCCCACATACCAGCATAGAGCTAATTAATGCCAGGTGTATATGCAACAAAATCAACACGCTTGCAGACTATATTGAATCCCAACAAATAGACATGCTATGTATCACAGAAACAAGGCTTGCTCCCATGGACAATGTTATCCTCAACCAGCTCACACCCCCCACCCACACAGCTTTCAACTATCCTTGCTCTCACAAGAGGGGGAGGGGCATCCTAATCCTGGCAAGAAATAATCTAAAATTCAAAACCAGACACACTGCAAGCACCATCAACTGCAACAAAATCATCATAGCGAACATGCACCTTGCCCTGTACCTCACATACAGAGCCCTTAATGCATCTTCAGATAATCTCTCCTCCACATTGGAATCTGTTTGTGCCTGCAACGCTCCCCATAAACAATTGCTAGTTCTAGGAGACTTCAATCTCAAGTTTGCCTCCACCAAAGATTCAGAAACCTTTTTGTCAGCCATGGACTCACTCCAATGCACTCAGCTTATTAACGCCCCCACACACAGACAAGGCTCCACACCAGATCTCATCTTTGCACCCAAACAACTAGTAGACCTTAACCTTGTAACAGCACCCATAATTAAACCAGTTCCATGGTCAGATCACCACAGGATAAGAATAGATCTTCAGAACCTAGTCAAAAACTCCCATACAGATCAACCCCTACACAGAAGGCGTTTCAAGAGCTTCGAAAAGGACCAGTTTATTCAAGAAGTACTCCCCAACCTAAGCATAGACTCCAACGACCTAGACAACCTAATTGAGGAGTGGAATAATATCATCTCCACTGCTGCAAAAGCACCTGAATCCAAAAGCCCAAGATCCCAAGGCACCAGGCCAAGATCAGCCCCCTGGTACTCAAAGGAGATAAGGGAAGCAAAGAGAGATCTATGTAGGTTAGAACGCAGTTGGAGGTGAAACAAATCAAACATCACCCAAGAACTCTACCAAATCATGCAAAAAGAATATAACAAGCTCATCAACCAACACAAAAAGGAATATTACACCAATCTCGTCCTCAAATTTGCTAATAGGCCTATAGAGATATTCGAAATAGTTCGCACCCTCACCAAAGAATACAACCCAAAGGAGGAGGAATCCTTACATCCACAGACTTTCGCCAACTTTCTGCAAGGCAAATTCACACCTCCCAGCCAAATCACGCCAACCATTAGCTCCAAACCTATAAAACCCAGACAGATCTGGGGGAAGTTCAGCATACCATCAACCAAGCTAATAAACCAAACCACTCAACACCAGCACTGCCCCCTACAGATCCATGCCCAGTAGCCTGGATCAAATCTTCAAAAGATGATCTCTGTCAAATCATCCATAACATCGTTCGCCTATCCCTCACTCAAGGCTGTATGTCTGAAGATCTAAAACTTGCAACAATCCATCCAATCCTTAAGAACACTGCCTTAAATAAAGTCGACCCAACAGCTTACTGGCCCATCTCGAGCCTCCCCTTTCTGACAAAGATTATTGAAAAAAATTGTACAACGTCAACTCCAAGACCATATTGACTCTCATGCTCCTCTGGACATGCAACAGCATGGCTTTTGACCAAACCACAGCGTCGAAACCCTTCTGATATCCCACTTTGAAAACTTGATCAGAGTCATCAACAACATCAAGATGGGAGTGGTACTCATTTTCCTGGATATCACCTCTGCATTTGAGATGGTCTCGCACAGCATACTACTCCAGAGACTAAAAGATACCAGCCTGCATGACACCACCATGAAATGGTTCACCTCCTACCTTACAAACAGATAACTACAGGTCAAATATGGCTCCAACACCTCTTCATCTTTCACAGCAAGGCAGGGAGTGCCATAAGGCTCCTCCCTTTCTTCCCTCCTCTTCAATCTATGCATTCAACCCATCTGCTCCATCATCAGAAGACACAGGATCAACTACACCGTATATTTATTTATTTATTTATTTAACAGTATTTCTAAACCGCCTTATCTTAATAATCAAGGTGGTATCACAGCAAGCAATCAGGTAAAGTGTGTGTGTTGTACATGCAGTGAGGATAAAACTTAGTTGTGTGAGGGATGTGTTGGGTGCTTGATTTGTTTGAGCTATATACAGGGTGGGCTATTTACAGTGGTGCTAGAATCATATTTTATATATATTCAGTTGTTTGGGAGGATTGGAGTGCTGTTATCCATTCTCTTAGGTTATGTGATGTGACCATAGTGCTCTATGAACAGCATGGTTTTCAGTTGTTTTCTGAAGTCTTTGAGGTCTGGAGTTGCCCTTAGATCGTCCGGTAGATTGTTCCATATTGTTGGAGCAGCCATGGATAGAGCTCTGTCTGTTGTGTCCTTGCGTGTGTGCTTGTACTCATTTGGGGTGCTGACTCGGTTGCGTGTTTGACTTCTTCTGGGATGTGCGCTGGTTTCCGGTTGTATGAAAATATGCAGATGATATAATGATTTACACTCCGATCAACCTGGACAACCCGGACAACATTGAAATAGCGAATTGCCTCCAAGAGATGACATGCTGGTTAAAACCAAAATAACCTCACGACAAAAAAACAGAAGCTCTCATCATCACGAGAAACACTGGATTTAAACCCCCCCCCCCCCCCCCATGACAATACAGCTACATAACACCATCTTACCCATCAAACATGAAGTGAAATACCTGGGAGTCACCCTGGACAGCAAACTAAACCTCCATTCTCATATCAGCAAAACCACCAAAAATGCTTACCTGAAGATGTGGGTCATCAGACGACTCAAACCCCTTCTCTGCCCAGAACACTTCCGCAGTTTGTCAAACAATATTCACCCCCATCTGAGACTACTGCAACCCCATCTGCTCTGTGTGCCAGGATAGGCTAACCCCACCAGCACCCATGATGCAATGCACATGCAGAACAGTGGTCTACAGCTGATCACCAAATGGGGTCTGCACCTCTCCCGTACTGCATTGTGGTAAGACGGACTGACAGTGCATGATACTGGCAGAGTAGCTACAGACCATGCCATTGTGCAGGTTCTGTGTTCACCCTGAGGGTTGGATGGGCGCCCAGCACTAGGTCCTGTCGCCCGCTCACCCTCCCAGAGGCCACGGGCATGAATAGAGTGAGCGGGGTAAAGTTCCTTGATAACTGTGGAATATTATAATGAGGCTTAGCAGAGCCTTCTGGGTAGTGTAGTTCCACAGCCAGTAGAAATAAGTAGTTGCAGTCAGAGTGATAAGGTCAAATAGGATTTATTTCCCTTCCCAGGGTTGGATTCTTAAACCATGAAAACAAAGTAACACAAAGACCATGCGTCTGGAACTACAAACAAAGAATTAACTTGAACTCAGGCAATGCTTATCTTCAGCCAAAAAGAAATGAAAATGCAGAGAAAACAGTTTCTTTCCCAAAACTCCTTTTGTCTGTTTTCTCCCGTGAAACAGCCCTTGTAGCACTTTAACACAAAGATTGTATGCTGTCAGAAAAAGTATATGTACAATCCATAAATACCTCAGTGTCCGGGTCCTCATAAAAATCACATTGCATGTGTTCAATGTCTTGACCAGTTTCCCGTGGGCTGAAACCTTTATCTTGCCTGCCGGGTTCCTCTCTATAGCCTAAGGTATTTCCTTCCCCAAATAGCTTAGAGGAGTATGGGTATTTACCGTAATTGCTGCTGTTTCTCTCAACTGAGTCACAGAGTTCCTGGTAAGTGCAGGGAATTTGGCTACACTCTTCTTTCCTGCTATTAGGGAGAATACTCCTACCTTCTAACAAGTTTCTTCCAAGCTTCCTCCCTTGAGCACAACTCTGCACGGGGAAAAACTCTTCCCTTCATGTTTGCTTAGCTTTTCTTTTGGGCAACAAATTAGCCTCAGGAAAATAATCCTCTCTTGCTGGGTACCTTGAGCTGTAAGGCTGGAATTGCCTTAACTGGGCTTCAGAGCAATTCTCTCTGCTTCCACAACAGCAGAGCTCTCCGGTGCAATGGTCAGCCGTGTACTGCTCTTCCAGGCAGTCTCCCTTGGGCTTCACAGCGCAGCACCGTCCTACCAGTCTCCTCTGGTCAGCATGTCTCTCAAAGCTTCCTTCCTCATTGAAGCTTTCTCTCTCAATGCTTCTCCTACGACTGGGACTTCCTGTACTTGCCGTTCTCCCTTTGTTTGCTGCCCTCTCTGTGTTGGCTGCTGTCTCTGTGTTTGCTGCTCTCCCTCTTCTCTCTGGTAAGGGATTTTTAAATGTGTTGCATTTGGTATTTGTTTGGGCTCCGCCCCCTATCAGCTGTCCCCTATCTCTTGATGAGCCACGAGGTAGCTTTTGGTTTGGGCGTTCCCTAGCACTACGTGAATTGGTTTGTGTACAGTTTCTATGCCAACCCTCCTCCATGTTTATTTCTGAACTGTCAAAGTTAGCTTTATTCTGATCCAAATCTCCTATCTCCGCGGGCTCTGATCTCTGCACCTCATGACAGTCCGCAGTACATGCAGTACTAGCGATAGGTCCTGCTGCACATCCCCATCACTACCAGTATGTGACAGGTATTCCTAGCAGTGCAACTGAACGTACATCTGTGTTCTGCAGTCACATGTTGCCCTGAGGGGCCAGTCACCACCCAGATTATCATTATCTGTTGCACTGTTAAGGTCTGGCTGCCATGGGCACCTGTTATCAGGGCATTTAGACTCACATGAGGTGGATGCAGCACTGCCTCTACGGGTCAAGGTGGTATATACTACATCCCCCACCCATTTTGTAGGTGAGGGAATGGAGGAACAGGTGCCTGAGCCCTGAAGAAAACAGCCCTCCAAGGCTGGTAGGTCAGAGTCATACCTGTGATCTGTGCCTTGCAGAAAACAGCCCTCCAAGGCTGGTAGGTCAGAGCCATACCTGTGACCGTGGCAGAACAGCAATAATGCTTGGGGTAGGCTGGGGATACTTCAACTGCCCCACATCACAGTCTGCTATTCACTAACAGACAGCACCCTACAACATGTTCCAACCATGCAGACTAACTGCAGATAATCCACTAGCCAGTCCATAGTACATGCTCACAGGGGAAACCTGTGCACCCAGACACAGGATGTACAGCACAGGCACCAAGCAGGTATCTCAGTGATTAGGCCCCCAGAACTGGGAACACACAGGTATCACTGGAGACAAATAATACTGAGCACTATGTGGGATCATAGCCATGCCATGGTCACTGCTCGGTCAGGGTGGGAGTGACCTCACAGAATGTCATGCTGTGGCCACCCTGTCTATGCAGGTGGTGGTCGGGCACTACAGTACGCCCGGCCATTGCCCTACACCCTGTGCAGATGTATCCTGGCCGATCCTCCCTGTCCGGGCAATACCCACAATACCTTGCTCCTCATTATGCACATTTGCAGGCTAACGCTGGTAACAGTGGGACATTGTGGGCCCAGAGCAATGTAGGCAGCCACAAAACAATGGATAGACATACATACACACACACACACACACACACTCACACACTCCTATTGCAACATTGTGCAATGATAGGGGTGGTTGGCAATACTGCCCGCCACACTAGCCCTAATCACAGTGCTGACATTGCTAAACTGTGCAGGGGATAGTAGTAGTGCTCTGGTGATAACTGCAGCTCCATGCTGGGGCCAACAGCCTGACTCCCCATGAAGCTTTGGAGAGTGGAGCCTGTGTGAGTGGGTGTTTTTACCCCTGTTTGACGCAGCATTGGGATTTGCACATGTTGATGTTGTATCTGCATTGTAGGGTAAAATGCAGGGAGATGCTCTGCAGGAACCACAGCTGGGACTTGAACCTGTGATCCTCTGCTCCTGGATACACTAGCTGTGTGTACTACACCACACTGTTGCCACAGAGGAGTAGCAGTCCCTGGGGCAACCCTTACTTTCCTCACAGACGTTTTCTGTTGCACTGCACAGCATGTACTGGTACAGGGCATGGCCTAGGTCCACTGCAGGTGGGTGGCACTGCTCCCTCCAGCACAAACACATACCCCCTGCCATGCCGACATGACCATATACTGTCGGTGCTGGTCATGCGCAGTCCCAGGCCATCCACTGTGCAGGTAGGTGGGTGCCTAGGGGGCAGGGTTTGGGGGTGGCGAGGCATACATGGACTTCCACACATCCCCCCCATCACTGCCTACCAATGTTATGTCCCTTCCACATGGGGGAGTGATGGCTGGGGGGATGTCAGGCTAGTGCTCTAGCAACTAATGGCTAGGGTGGACCGGGTAGATGTAGGTGGAATGTGTTGTTACTGCCAATTGTGGACAGGCTAGGGCATGCACCTCAGGTACGGTGTACCCAGTTTGGCCTACTGGGTGTATATATGTTTCCGACAATGTGTGGGCACACCCTGCAATGCCTTACTAGGGGCTGCCGTAAAGTGTGTTCAGTTAGCTGAGTCTACAAACTGTTTGGGACCCATCCTGGGTGTGGTCTATGGACCCTTGTTAGTGTAGTCCCCAGATGTGCACTGCTTGCCCTATTACAGGCATAGTGGTACCTGTGTGACTTTTGGGGTACTTGCTGGGTAATGTCCCCTGGATGGGACACTGTGGAACTCAGACTACTGGGCATGTTTGGCCCTAGTCAGCTTCTGTCCTGCTGATTTCCAGTTTCTATGTTCCTATGTGCCACCTTGGCAACGGCCTAGTTCACCCTGTGCCCCAGCTGCCCCTACTGTATGTCCTGCCTGCAGTCCCCCTATGCCCCATTTGCACCATCGCCATAGTGGCCTATCATACTTGACCACTATAGTTACTGCAGATGGAGCACTACTATCACCTTTCTTGGGCTCTCTGCCTAGGCTCTACATTGCTGACACTTAAATGGTTTCTCTCCCCTTCGAATGTGAATCTAACGCTGGGTTATCACTCGCGGTAGTTTCCAGCCCTTCAGTTCCCCACGTTGGTGTCGCGGGAGCCTCTCCCTGCCCACTCCCCGCCCATTGACCCCTTCTCTCCGCCCTATCTCCACCCTCTGCGGGTTTTGCCGCAGCTGGGAACGCTAACACGTGTTTGGTAATGTTAACGCGCGTTAACGTTACGTTAATGCGCGTTAACGTTACATAACACGCGTTAACGTAACTACTGCTACGTTACTGCAGTTTAGTAAACATACCCCTAAATCTCTTAATCGCCTACCTGAGCTGTTTGAGATTCTGCAGCCTAACACAGAAGTAAATATTCACAACATCAGCCCTCAGGCCCTAGCAATTCACTACATGAACAAATTGAAACGCCCGTCTTCTGCGTCAAACTCTCACTTTGAGTCAGAAACTGTTTCCTTGGTGGAATGGCGAACATTCCATATGATTGATCTTAAGCACCTCAAAAAATATTATCACCAAGATCAATACTACTACCTCTAATCTAGACCCCTGCCCTGTGAATTGGCTGAAAAGTACTCCATTCATCCTTAAAATAGTACTCCAATCACTGAATCAAGGTCTCATGCCCTCTACTCTAAAACACGCTATAATCCGGCCCATTCTAAAGAACACCTCTTTGGATAAAGAAAACCCCAATTCATATAGGCTTATATCCAATCTCCCGTTTTTGGCCAAAGTGCTGGAAAAAAATTATTCAAATCCAACTTCAGGATCATATAGACCTAAACTCTCCTCTAGACAGTCTGCAATATGGATTTAGACCATTTCATGGTGTAGAAACTCTGCTACTAGCCCTATTTGATAGGTTGATTCAAGGAATGGATAATCCTCACCAAGCTTTTATCCTGATATTCCTGGATCTAGCAGCAGCGTTTGATAGCATCAGCCATAACTTGCTCCTAAAGAGATTATACCAAATAGGGATGCAAGGTGTGGTGCTACAGTGATTCAAGTCATACCTTACTGATCGCACTCAGCAAGTTAAACTAGACCAGCAAACCTCCAAACCATACAAACAGGAACAGGGAATTCCACAGGGCTCAGCCCTCTCCACCCTGCTTTTTAATATATACCTCCAACCCATATGCAATATCTTCAGAAAATTCAATAAAACATCATATCTATGTGGACGACATTATATTTTATCTCCCCATTGATATCATGAATCCCATCCCTCAGCAACTTACATCTTGCGTTAGTGAGATAGCAAACTGGCTGCAAACACATAGGGGGATGTTTACTAAACTGCGGTAATGTGATTTGCATTAGGATCCGCGGTAGAAGCAGAAATCCCATATAAGGACATGGGCGGTACATCGTTACCGATAACGCGCGTTACAAGGTGCCATAAATTAACGAGCACTACATGGCACGTTACCGCGCATTAATCTTAAGAAGGTGCGTAGGCATGCAAGCACAGCAACAGAGCTGTAGCACAATGGTTACTACACTGACTGATGGTACAGGGGTCATGGGTTCGATTCCCCAATGGGCCTAATGTATAAGGCTGGCTGAGGCATCACCCTTTACATTTAAGTACTGATTGTTGAGGCATTTGACCTGTATTTTAATTAGTGCTGCCAGCAAATACACCCTCACGGTGGCATAACCTAAGGTGCCGCATAAGGCACCCCATAACGCACTCCATAGGGCACATTATAAAGTGTACTGTCCGCCAAGGCACCCTATACTGTCCGCCAAGGCACTCTATAATGTCCCCTATAGGACACCTTATAAGGTTGTGAACAAAGCCCTGGCTGGCTGCAGAAGGACTGCACGTCACCACACAAACTGTCTGCTGTGGTTACCAGGATAGGGTTAACCCACCCGTACCCATGATGCACTGCACATGCAAAGCAGCAGTCGACAGATGGGCACAAGATGGGGTATGCACCCCCACAGCACCTCGGCCTGGTAGGGGGAACAGACCGTGTGTGGTACTGGCACAGAGTAGCCACAGACAGTCACATTGTGCGGGTACTGTGCTCACCCTGAGGTTGAGGTGGGGCGCCCAGCACCAGGTCCACAGCACCTTTCATGGCTGAAATACACCATGCTGCAGGTCCCCATCAGTGTGTGATAGGTAGTTCCTTTAGACACACCTAGGATACATCTGTGTCCTTCTGTATTTCTCAGTCATGTCTAGCCCTTATGGGCAATGATGCATCCAGAATAGTGCATATCCTGTGTTGGTGCCATGGTTACCGGGTGGGGGTGGGGGTGGGGGTGGGGGTGGGGGTGTTTGGACCCATAGGCAGATTATGTACCACCACACAACCCACCCTCTGGGGCTCAAGGTGGGAAACAGGATCACCCACCAATAGATCCACATTCTACCTCCCTGCAATGGTAGCAGGAGAGGGGACCATCAACCCCAGTCCTGCTGGGGAACAGAGAGAGCGGTACACATCCATAACGCAATAGCAGACAGACAGTAGGCCTGGAAATGCTCAGCTGCCCCCCACCATTATCTGACATTCTCCAGCAGCAAGCCTCCAGCCGCTGCACCCTGCAAGGTGTTCCAGCAAGACACATACTAACTGCAGACAGTCTGCCAGCTAGTCCATAGTGCATGGTCCTGGAGTAGAGGCATGTACCCAGAACGGGGATGTCAGCATACACACCAAGCAGATAAGTCAGTGATTGAGCCCAAAAAGAAAACCCATAAATATCACATGAGAAAAATACTATATAGCACTATGGGGGAACCTAGCCATGCCATGGTCACTGCTCAGTCAGAGTGAGAGTGACCTCCCAGCAGGACATGCTGTGGCCACCCTGTCCGTGCAGGTGGTGGCCGGGCACTACAATGTCCGAGCCATTGCTCTATGCCCTGTGCAGATGCATCCAGGCCAGGCCACCCTATCCAGGCTATTCTCACGGTACCATGCTCCTCATTATGCACATTGGCAGGCCAATACTGGCAACAGTACTAGCAGTGTGGGCTGTGGAGGGTGTTGGCAGCCACCTCACACTGGATAGACAGACACACACTTCCCACACCTATGCCAGCATTGTGCAACTATAGAGGTTTGGCAGCCCAGGTCACCACACCAGTCCTGGGCACAGTGCAGGCATGGCTATGGTATGCAATACTGTTGGGGTCACTCTGTCAGACTCAAGACCTGAGGCACACTCCACAGACATCAGAAAGGTTGCTATGATGCAGCTCAATCAGCGAACTGAGCTTAACTTAGGAATTGCTATCTGCCAGTGATCATAGCAAACAGACATCTATAAGACCTTTATTGAAAAACCTCAAGTTAGATCCACAAAAAACAGACTCATACAGACCCATTTCCAGCATACCCACGCTTGCAAAAATAATTGAAAAAATAGCCTACAGACAACTACAAGACCATATTGACACTGAAGCGCCTTTGGATTCTTGTCAACATGGATTTAGAGAATCGCACAGGGTCGAGACGCTCCTTACTTCTCTCCTCAACAGCCTAAACTCTGGTATCGATAACATCAGACAGGGTTTTGTTCTCATCTTTTTAGATATTGCGGCTGCTTTTGATTCGGTCTGTCACGATCTGCTTACCATCCGCCTAAGAGAGAAGGGCCTTTGTGGAAATGCCCTCGAATGGTGTAACTCATACCTCTCAGATAGATGGAAGCATGTTCGATCAAATGGAGAAACATCAGACCCATTTCATCAAGGACAAGGAGTCCCGCAAGGATCCTCTTTATCATCATTACTATTTAACATTTATATGCAACCTATATGTAACATCATCAGATCCTTCAACGTCAACTGTATGATCTATGCTGATGACGTGTTATTATATATGCCGTTCTGCATAGATAAGATGAACCTCACCCCCATAACCAACTGTTTTAATGCCATATCAAATTGGCTACTGACTCAAAATCTCAGAATTCAACATAAAAAAAACAGAAGTTCTCTTTATTTCAAGGAATACTAAGTTCATACCACCTACATTCCTTGAGGTTCAAAATGCCAAGCTGCAAGTAAAATCCCACATCCGATACCTTGGAGTGACTCTGGATCAAAAACTGGACATGAAGTCCCACATAGCCAACACAGTAAGGGCAGTTTATTTCAAGATTCGTTCCCTCAGACATCTCCAACAATTGATCGATCCGGATGATTTCCGTACTGTCTACCAGGCTTTAATTATTCCCCATTTTGACTACGCGAACTCCATTTTACAAGGACTCCCCCAATCTACCCTAAACCCGCTTCAACTAGCCTTGAACAGTGCAGCAAGAGTGCTTTTTGGGGTACCTAAAAGAGAACATTTAACACCTCTTCTGAAACAACTACATTGACTTCCTATTCAAGCGAGAATCACCTTCAAGACTCTGCTCCTGGCCTTTAAAGCTCACAAAGGACTCGCTCCCGCCTCATTATCAGAGATGATCCAACCAATCACCCCCAACAGACTAAGAAGAACCACGGAATTAAATATGCTAATGGTACCAAAAGAGACTCTAAGATACAACTCTACAACAGTAAGCCGATCCTTCAGTTTATGCGCTCCAAAACTTTGGAATACCCTTCCATCACACATTAGGGCCATCTCTGATCTCAGCCAGTTTAAGAAGGCCTTGAAACATCACCTTTTCACTTCCCAGAGGACATAGAAACACAGGCACACGCAAATAGCAACATTCCCTTTCTGACCACGTAATCTCTGCTGACCCAACAACACATTACACCACTTTCCCATATTACAAGGCTTTTTTTCAGACAATATGTCTTCCTAATGTAAATAATTACTCTGACTGTTTTTGTTGTAAATAATTGCCCCGGTTATCCAAGTTATTGTTCCTGTTATATGTAAAACCAGATAAATGTAACTTGTCTGAAGTTTTCTTGTTCTCTGTAAACCGCGCTGATAATGAATAGTGCGGTATATAAAAGATGTTAATAAATAAATAAATAGCAACCTTTTGATAGCTGTGTACCGTATTCCCAGGTTTAGGGTGGCATTGCTAAGGTATGCAAGTGCTAGTATTGGGAAATGCACGCAGGGCCCAACATCCTGCCTCTCCAGGAGGCATTGGATAATGGAGCCTGTGGGTGCGGGTGTGTCTGCCCCTGTTGGCTGCTGCTTTACGGCAGAGGTTCCCAACTCCAGTCCTGCGGTGCCAAACACTGTTCGGGTTTTCATGCTGTCCCTCATGAATATGCATGAGATACATCTGCATACCATGGGGGTGGCGCATAGAAATGCAGCACAGGCATCTTTATTAGAGGCAGCATGGAACCGGAATGGTGTTTGGCCCTCCAGGACTGCGTTTGGGAGACTCTGCTCTAGGTAATGCACATGTTTATGGTGTCTGTGCTCTGTAGGGTAAAATGTAGGTGTCTTGGGCATGTTTACGTCATCTGCAATAAAGGTGCTGTCTGTATTAGCACGTTGTAGTAGTGGGTAAAACATGGGGACTGGGTTGGCAGGAACCACAGCTGGGATTTGAACCTGTGACCTTCTGCTTCTGAATACACTGGTTTTGTGCACTGCACCACCTTGTTGTCACAGAGTCAGTACATTCCCTGGTGATACCATGACTGTTCGTCAGACAGGGCCTGTCTGTTGCAGTACACGGCACCCACCTACACAGGGCTAGGCCACGGTCTGCTCTAGGCAGCTGCCACTGCCCCCTCCACCACCAGTATCCCTATGCCACCATGCTGACATGCCCTTCTGCTGGTGGTGCTGGTGGTGCGCAGTCTCAGGCCATCCAGTGTGCAGGTAGGCGGATGCCTATAGTGCGGGTTCTGGGGTAGGGGTGCCTGCATAGACGTCCAAGCTCCCCCCCCAGCCCCGCCTGCCAATGTTCCGTGCCCTTGGGGGTAGCTGTTGGGTACTATCCCCTGTGACACTGTGGGAAACACACTCGTGCCCATGTTGGGCCTTCAGCAGTTGCTGTCTGGCTGATCTGCTGTTTCAGCATTCGTATGGGCCACCTAGGGATCACCCTAGTCTGCACTGTGGCCCAGCTGCACCACAGCATGTGCCGCCTGCGGCCCTCTGTATCCCCTTTTCCGGCATCTGTCCAGTTGCCGTTCCGACATGCCCGCCCTGATGTTGTGGGACATGTGCACGCCATAGGAACCCTGTCCGATGGAGGGGAAAACCCTGAACAGCGCTATTTCACTGTGGGCTCATTCACCTTGTATGGGGACGAAGCATAGACCCTTCCACGAGTAATATCTTTTTTGTGGAGCTTTCTCGGGGGGGGGGGGTGATGTTTCCCATTAATATCACTATTGGCCAGCTTGGTTATGGTTTTTTTTCAGTTTGTTGGGGTCATTTTCTTTTTTTTTTTAACTTTTAGATGGTAGTGTTTTATTCTTTTGTTCGTTTCATTCATGTACAAAACAATTAAGTGCATTCCATGCAGTTCCTTCATTAGCTTTAGCTCTTTTTTTTTTTTTTTTTAGTTTTATTTTTACATTTTCCAACAATACAACAACACACAGGAAACAAAACTATCTTCACACAGCAACACAATTACAGATTGCAAAACTCCCGCAACCCAACCGCCTCCCAACCCTCCCTCCCCTCCCCCCGTCCTCCTGCGATCCCTTACCCCCCCCCATCCAAGCGATCCTTCCTGTAGCTAAAAGCAATAGCCACCAGGAAGGTGTGGTTAACATTAAAAGCTGCACCTTGCCCTAGCAGAATATACATCTAGATAAGACCATTTGGAAAATACTTGCTCATCCCAAGTTAAACACCCTCGGGTCTGCCAACTACTACTACCCAGTCTCCAGAGGGCTTCTCGTTTCTCCTGCGCCTTCTCGTAACTAGAATAAAGGCAGACTAGGTTCCACCAATGCAGGCTGTCCAGTTTCGACAGATCCTTCCAATTAGTTACTATCAACTTGAGCGCAATTGCCATCATAAAGATGAATAGGAAGGTCTTCTTCCTTTCTAACTCAAGCCCACGCGCACAAGAGCGGAGAATGACTGTTTCCCACCGCAAAGGAGTCTGGAGTCCCAAAACTCTGCTAATCATGTCCCAGACCAAAAGCCAGTATCTCTGAACAAAGGAACACTCAAAGAGCACATGCCTAAAGGTGCCCTTAGCAATATTAAAGGACCAACATTTATTTTGAGCCCCCGGCACCCACTTTACAACCCTATCAGGGGTGAGGTATGCTCTATGTAGTAGAAAGTAAAGAGTTTGCGTCAGGGCAGCCGCCCTGGAAACTCTAGTTACACTACCCCATAAAATGCGCCACGTCTCCCTGGGAATGGGGATAGCAAACTCATCCTCCCACCGGTGCCCCAGAACAATAGGGGATAGCACTAAGTTATCCCTAAGAAGGGCATAGAACTTTGACATGATTCTTTTCCCACTAAGACACACCTCCACCTCCTTCAGAAGCTCCCATTGAGCCGAAATACGGGAGGGATCACAAGGGATACCCGAAAGGCAATGTTTTAACTGCATCCACTGAAAATACAATGAAGCCGGAATACCAAGTTCCATCTGCAAATCCTCAAAGGATTTCCATGCCTGTCCACTAATTAACTGCCCGACAGTCCAAATACCACGGTCTTGCCAAGCCTTCCATGCGAAAGTACGACGGCCAATTTTTAGGTAAGGGTTAAACCAGATCAGGGATCCGGCCGAGACACGGCCCCCAAGAGACAATCGAAAGTCTAACAACTGAAAAGCTTGTTGCGTGGCCTGCAGAACCTTTAAGTTCCTCTTATGCCCAGGCAAAGACATCCCGACTAGTAAATTCAACGGGATGGGCGCCGTCCATCTTTCTTCAACGTCCACCCAAACAGGCCTGCAACCCTCCTCCCTATTGGCAATCCATTTAGAGCCGTGCTTCATGAAGAGAGCCGCATGATACCACATAAAGTCGGGGAATTGCACCCCCCCCCTCCTGTTTGCTCACTTTCAGTTTGTACAACGCAATCCTAGGGGGCTTACCCTGCCACAGGAAATCTGACAAAATACGCTCAAGGGACTTAAAGAAACTGGCGGGGAACTCTAAAGGGATCATTTCCAAAATGTAGTTGATTTTAGGGGCGAGCACCATTTTAACAGAGTCCAATCTGCCCCACCAGGACAAATGCAAGGGAGACCATTGCATCGTGAAAGCCTGGACCATTTCCTTTACAGCTTTAACATTCATGTCTACCGTTTATTCCAGCGAAATCCCATACCGAACCCCAAGATATTTTATGGCTTTGGCCTCCCACCTAAATGGATATTTCGATACCGACGACGAGAAGGTTTCTAAATTCATCGGGAAGGCGATAGACTTATCCCAATTGATTTTATAGCCCGACAGTGACGAATACTGCCCAATTATATCAAGTACCACCCCTATTGAGTCAGGTTGCAGAAATAACAAGAGGTCATCCGCATAAGCTGATAACTTTATTTGCAAGCCAGCCACCTCTACTCCCCGCACCTCCTGCGACTGTCGCACAAGAATGGCTAAAGGTTCTAAGGCCAAATTGAATAAAAGGGGGGACAAGGGGCATCCCTGTCGAGAGCCCCTATTCAGAGAGAAGGAGCAGAGAGGGAGCCATTGATCAGGATCCGTGCCGACGGGGAAGTATAAAGCACTCTGACCATACTTACAAACGTCTCCCCAACCCCAAACCATTGGAGTACTTGAATCAGGAAGTCGCACTCCAGGCGGTCAAAAGCTTTCTCGGCGTCGACAGAGAGCCCAACAAGCGGACCTTGTAGACCCTCCGCGACCGCCATTAGATTTAAAAGGAGGCGAGCATTATCTGCGGTAGACCGCCCGGGAATAAACCCGCACTGGTCAGGGTGGATAATATCAGGCATGACCTTAATGAGTCTATGAGCTAAAATGGACGAGAAAATTTTGTAGTCGGCGTTTAATAAAGAGATCGGCTGGTAATTCCCGATTTTATGGGGATCCCTGCCCGGTTTTTCCAACACCACTATCGTCGCCGCACTAAAGGACCCTGTTAGAGGAGCTTGCACCAAGAGTTCCTGAAAAAATATGAGCAAATAAGGAAGAACCTCATCCACAAAAACTTGGTAGAACTCGACAGGTATAGCATCTGGGCCCGCAGCTTTCCCCCACTTCAGACCTAAGAGCACCTCTCTGATCTCCCTGCCCGTCAGCAGCCCATCGAGCTCCTCTACCGGGTGAGAGACCTGACCAAACAACTTATGAAAAGCTGCGGCACTAGAGGTCGTTTCGGAAGAGTACAGATCCCTATAAAAGGACTGAAAACAGTCAGCAATGTCGGTATCGTTCGTGAGAAGTCCCCTCCGCTCGTCCTGAATAGCTTCAATTCTGTGCTTGGCCGCGCGGGGCTTCAAGGTCCGAGCTAACAATCGCCCTGCCTTATTGCTGTCACAATAATACCTCCCGTGAGCACTACTAATCAGCCTGTTTGCTTCAGCACTCATAATGTCATTATATTGGTATCGAAGCCTCTGCAAACGAAGAAGAACGCATGGGTCAGCCTTGGATACCAAAAGTCTCTCCCCAGCTAGGATTTGAGCCTCCAACTCCTCGAGCTGCACTTTCCTTCGCCGGCCTACCCTGATTTTATAACTTGTAGTGACATCACGGATGACAGCTTTGAAAGCCTCCCACCATGCCCAGGCCGGAGACTCTGAAAGAGAATTCCAGGCAAAATACTATTTTATTGCCTTCGTAATTTTATCACGGAACTCCGGTTCCTGCAGAAAACCCCTGGGAAAAGACCAGGCATACCCTCCTCGGGCAGCATCAGTAAAGGCTATGGTGAAGTGCACAGCAGTATGATCAGAAATATGCATGCCTGATATATCAGCTTGAGTGACCTCCGAAAGTAAAGTGCTAGAGATCAGAAAATAATCTATTCGGGAGTGAGACTTGTGGGGTAAGGAGAAAAAGGAAAACTGCTTGTCTTTGGGATGCCATAGCCTCCAGACATCAGAGAGCCTACATTCCCAGACGATAGAGTGCAACACTAACGCTGCTCTGCTTTGACGCTGGGGGCGATACGGCTGACGGTCCAACAACGGATCAACTACCATATTGAAATCCCCCCCAATTATCCATTCCACCGAATCCCATGCCTTCACCTCCTCTGCAATTACCTTAAAGAAAGGAGCATCGTCCTGATTGGGCCCATAGACATTCATGATAGCAAGAGCACGATTACCTATCTTGAGCATCACCTTAGCCCATCTACCCTCCGTATCTGACCTGGTTTGCAAAATTGATGGAGCTAACGCTTTGCTAACCAGAATGGCTACCCCATTTTTCCTGGCCACCGCAGATGAATGCCCTGCTAAGATGTATTTCCCCAATCCCAGTTTCGCCGTTTCAGAGAACGACAAGTGCGTTTCCTGTAACAAAACGATGTCAGCCAACTCGTGCTGGCAGTACACTAAAATTTTCTTCCTCTTAATTGGATTACTTATTCCCTTAACATTCAGAGATACAAACTTAACTGGCTTCATGGGACAAGATTATCATATTGGAAAAGGCTATGATGAGCAACAAAACGAGAAAGGTAGCAGCTTGGAGAGAAACTCAATGCGAGATCACAGGAGGACATACTTACCCTCCATAATGGAGGTACCAATTGGCGAACCAACCCCAGCAAAATTACCACGTCCCCCCGCCCCTACCAGAAATCTACGCTCCCTTACTTATTAAAACGAAATAATACAGGATAAACAATCCCCACAGATGAAGTTCCCCCCCCCCAGACAACTTATTTCTAATAACCCCCCATCAATGCACTCCAGTAATAGGGTCCCCCAACCCCCCCTCCCTACCACCAGAAATCCCCCACCTTACACGCACACACAGCCGACCCCTCACATACTCACACAACCATCCTTACACACACAGCCATCTTAACAACCCCCAAAAACCAGCCCCCCTGTCCACCAGCAGACCTCTGACCCTTCCGAGTGGAGCTGCAGGCTCGAGTACAAAAAGTCCAAAGGGGACCCATAGGCCAACGGGGCCCGACTGCAGCCAGTCTACATCCAGGTATCAGGAGAGGAAGAGACAGGGGGCCTGCAAATCGCACATCGCCACAAGGCTCCAACCTCTGCGCAACCACCCTCAAGGGGCCGTACACCCCCTTGCAGACCCAAGGGGATTGAACGCCGCAGTTACTCCGGACAAGAAAGGGACAGTTCCTCACTGCATTACACGGGCCTCATTCTCCTCCAAAAAAGCTCTTAGAGCCGCAGGGTCCTCAAAAGAGAGAGTCTGATTGTGGAGAGTGACCCGCATTCTCGCTGGATAGAACATGCCATATCTGGCCTGCAAATGCTGCAGGCGCGGACGAAGTGCCAGCAGGAGCTTCCGCTTAGTTACTGTAGTTTTACAAAAGTCCGGATACAGAGTTATATTATGCTCCTCAAATTTTATCGGGGATCTTGCCTTAGCCACCGCCAGGATTTGAGCCACCTGCGAGAAGCGCAGAATACGTATAATCAGAGGCCGCGGGTATCTCTGCTGAGGGCTAGCCTGTGAAGGCACCCTGTGTGCTCTATCACTCTCAAAAGCCTGCGCAAACTTTAGTTGAAGAATCTTAGGAAGGGTGCGTTCCAAAAACTCCACAGGCTTAGCACCTTCCGCACCCTCCGGCAGGCCCAGGAGCCTTATATTATTTCTCCGCGCTCTATTGCTTTGATCCTCCAGGCTCCTCTCAAGAGAGTCCAGCCGCTTACAGTTTTTAGCCACCTGCCGGAGAGAAGCCTCATGAGACTCCATTTTGAGATCCATTTCTCCCACTCTTGCCATGAGGGCCGCGACTTTTCCTTTGAGCTCTTTCAATTCGAGGACATCCGCTTGTACCGCGGCAAGGGTCTCACCGTTAGCAGCCACTATCTCCCACACTGCTCTGATTTCCCTCAAAACCTCCTGCAGGTCATCGCTGCGCTCCTGCCCACTTGCCGATTTCTGGGGCGAGGGCGGATCATGCTTCGATCGTTTGCTCGCTGGATTCATCCCCGCACCAAATTCAAGCCTGCTGGGTTTACTTGCCGCCATCTCCCGTAACTGCTAACCCCAAAAGGAACACCAAACGTGCAGTATAAAGTAAGGGAGCCAAGAATTAAAACAGGATTCAGCGGAGGGTGAGGATTACGTGGCCATCTTAGCTTGCAGCAGGCTCCGCCCCCCCTGTTGGGGTCATTTTCAATGTTTCTCTGCCCTTTTGTTCTGGGCACATGTATCACACTTATCACTTTTTGTAGGTTTCCCTGCCTATGCTGTACATTGCTGACACTGAAATAGTTTCTCTCCCCTGCAAATGTGCAGCTAACGGCAGGTATTCAATCGCGTTAGGATTCAGTTCTTCAGATCAGCGCGTTAGTGTGAAGGGAGCCTCTCCCCACCCACTCTACGCCCACTGACCCCTTCTCTCCGCCCTCTCTCCACCTTCTGCGGTGTTTTACCGTGCCGCGGAACGTTACGATCGTTCATTTAGGTTAACGCGCGTTATGTAACGTTAACGATTGTTAACGCATAATAACGCGCGTTATGATGCGTTAACGATCGTTAACATTACATAACGCGCGTTATGTAACGTTACCGCAGTTTAGTAAACATACCCCATAATCTAAAAATAAACTATACCAAAACAGAGGTCTTATACATCACAAAAAAACAAAACTTTACCCCCTCAGAAACTCCACCTTCAACATACTGTTCTAGAAGTGAAGAATGAAGTTAAATACCTGGGTATAACTCTAGGTCACACTTTCAGTATGGATACCCATATTGAATTTATAACAAGGACGATCTTCTATAAACTAAGAATGATCCAACAACCGAGGCCTTTGCTTTCTGTCCACAACTTTAGATCTTTACTTCAAGCCATGATCACCCCGCACTTTGATTTTTGCAATAGCATACTTCAAGGACTACCAAAAGAAACCATTAATCAACTTCAGATGGCTCAAACTGTTGCTGCCCATATTATCTCAAGACCTCAGCCTCGAATCACATAACCGCTATATTATACAATCTATATTGGCTACCAGTCCTAAGCTGCATTAAATAGAAATCTCTCATAATCACATTTAAGCTTCTGAGAAACAGCCCCATCTTACCTCACAACTCTAATTAACATTCCTTCTGATGAAAGATCTAGAAGAGGATGTACAGGTATGCTAAGTGTACTTTCTCAATATAGAAAAACTAACCGTTCTACTAGTGATAGGGCTTTCTCTTACTTTGCCCCTATTCTCTGGAACTCACTCCCTGAAAAGCTAAAGGCCATCAATGATCTACAAATTTTCCCTAAGGAGATTAAAACCCACCTATTCTCTGAGCATTTTGGCAACCTACCAGACCAGCACAAAATAGACCCAACATAACTAAAATATACTCTGTATAGTTCCAAACATACTATTAAGTCCTAACCTGTACCCATCACCTTAAAGACCATACTGATGTTAGAATACACTAACTATATATACAAAACACGCCTATAAATACCTAGGCTGTAATATAATACATATACTTGTAAATACTGACACTGTATATATGTTATATGTTATGATCACTTCAAATTACAGTCATGCTTGAATACCTGTAAATATTGTAAAATAGTTATGAATAGTTCAATTGTTTTATCCATGCTTAAAGTTCAATGTATCTATTGTTATTTGTAAACCATTCTTGATCTCTGGAAGGGGCGGTATAGAAAAGTTGTCAAATAAAATAAGAAAGAAAGAAAGAAAAGAATGTTAAATAAATAAATACCCATATGGCTCTTCTCTATATTTTTTTTAATATTGCTGGAATCCCAATCATGATGAGATCAATAGACTGCACCCATGTAGCTCTAAAACCACATTCCGGAACAGGAAAAGCTTCTACTCCATAGATGTTCAAGTGGTGTGTGATGCACACATGAAGATCTTGACCCTCCATTACCTCAGTAAAATCCAAGTTATCAATGTCCCTGTTTAATGTACATTACCAAGTTTACATTACCATAATGTACATTACCAAGTTTAAGTTACAATGTAAACCGCTTTGATTGAAATGATAAAGCAGCATATAAAACCTGTGAAATAAATAAATAAATAAATAAAGGCGGTGTCAAAGTTCCCAGGCAGCTGCCATGATTCCCATTCCAACTCAGCTGTAACTTTGCAGAGTGAAAGTATGGTGAACAGAGGTGTCAGAACGGGATGGACCACGGGGGCCATGGCCCCACCAAAATGTCACACCAGCTCAGCCAGCACAGCAGGCAGTCGGAAGTTAAGACTGCTAACTTCCTGTCAATCAATGATCCGGCATGTGTATAAAGCTTGCTCACCGCGTTTCCCCTCCGATACTCCTGCAGTCGCTGCATCTCTCCCAGGCTTGCCTGCCCCCACCATCGTCAGCAGGAATGCGGTAGCTGCCTCGAGCCTGCCTGCTCCTCCACCTGCCATTGTTGCAGCTCTCCCAGCCTTGCCCGCCCCTACTGTGAGATTGTCAGCATTACCCCTGCATTTTGCTCTTTCTTTTGCTGCCTCTGCCCCCATCGCAGAAAACAAAGGTAAGGAAACAGCATGTGGGGGGAGAGAGCATATGGGGGGGAAAGCATGTGTATGGGGGATGGATGCAGGAAAGAGAGCATGTTGGGGGGGGCAGGCCTGGATGCAGGACAGAGAGCATGTTGGGAGAGGAGAGGCCTAGATGGAGGAGAGAGAGGATAGGGTTGCCAACCGGCCGGTTTTCAGCCGGCCTGGCCGGTTTTTCCATGGCCAGGCCGGCTGCCGGCACAGATGTAAAACCGGCCGTTGAAAAGCCGGTTTTTTGCTCTGGCCGCAAGATCGGGAGCGGCCAGAGCAAAAAAACAGCTTTTGTCCCGAAGTCCGCGGCGCGAACGCGATTCCCCATAGCAGTGCAGCCGCTGCTTCTGCTTTGTACAGAGCAGCGGCTGCAATACACTTACATTGAAAACTAAAGATAAACTGTGTGAGGAGCCCTCCGGTCATCGCAGAGCCCGAGGAAGTGATGTCATGGGGGCGGGCTCCTCACAGGTTGTCTTTCCTTTTCAAATTAACTTTAGCTGCAATAAAGTTAATTTGAAAAGGAAAGACAACCTGTGAGGAGCCCGCCCCCATGACATCACTTCCTCGGGCGCTGCGAAGACCGGACGGCTCCTCACACAGTTTGTCTTTACTTTTCAAAGTAAGTGTATTGCAGCCGCTGCTCTGTACAAAGCAGAAGCAGCGGCTTGGGCGGGGGGTGTGAGTGAACCAGCAGGGGAGGGGGGTGGTGGTGTGAGTGAACCAGCAGGGGGGGGGGGGTGGTGTTAGTGAACCAGCAGGGGAGGGGGGGGGTTAAGGTATGAGTGAACCACCAAAGGGGGGGGGGTGAGTGAAACAGCAGTGGAGGTGGGGGGTGGTGTGAGTGAACCAGCAGTGGAGGGGGGGGTGGTGTGAGTGAACCAGCAGGAGGGGGGTTGGTGTGAGTGAACCAGCAGGGGAGGGGAGTGAGTGACCCAGCAGGAGGGGTGAGTAAGTGACAGGGGAGTGGGTGAGTGAACCAGCAAGGGGGGGGTGGTGTGAGTGAACCAGCAGGGGAGGGGGGTGGTGTGAGTGAACCAGCAGGGGAGAGGGGGTGAGTGAGTCAGCAGGGGGGGTGAGTGAGTGAACCAGCACTGAGGGGAGGGGGGTTGAGTGAACCAGCACTGAGGGGGGTGTGAGTGAATCCTTGGTAATTTTTGTGGGTGGGGCTGGGGGCGGGGTAGGGGTGGGGCTGGGGCAGAGAATGGGTGGAGCATGGTGAGCTACAGGTGTCGGGTTTTTCTCGGTGAAAAAGTTGGCAACCCTAAGAGAGGATGAGGGGGGAGGACTGGACACAGCAGAGAGAGCCTGTTTAGGGGAAGCCTGGATACAGAAGAGAAAACATGTTGGGGGGGGGGAGGTCTAGCTGCAGAAGAGAGAGCATGTTGGGGGGCCTGGACGCAGGAGAGAGAGCATATTTGAGTCAGTGGTCTGGACGCAGGAGGCAGGGGCAGCTCTATAATGAGGCAAAGTGAGGCGGCCACCTCAAGTGGCAAACTTTTGGGGGTGGCAAAATGCCCCCAAAACAGCCGCTTCACTTCGCCTTCAAAGTTTAAAAAAAAAATGGACAGGCTGCTGTGGCTGCTTCTCGGTAGCAGCAGAATCAACCCTTCCACTCCCGCCGCTGCCCCAGATCTGAGGACACTGGGGCAGCAGCAGGAAGCTGTCTCCATTGACAAAAAAAAAGCTAGTGAAAAGTGTGGGGTTTTCAAGCTGACGGAGGCTTCTAAGTCCCTGCTGGTTCTGCCCCCTCTGACGCGAAAAGCATCATCAGAGGGAGCGGGACCCATCAGAGCATTTACAATATCAACCACCTCACTCCCCCCCATCGAGCGAGAGCTGAGTCTGTTCATGGGACTTCCCCCTCATGTCAGCTCCCTTCCAGCCCCCACCTTCTCCCTCTTGTGTCAGCTCCCTTTTTGCTCCCATCTCATGACTGCTGACACCTGTGAAGAAGTGCTACAATGAGCCACACATTGCTATGCGGTGTGTCATAGTGTGCATCTTTGGGGTCCTTAAGAGTCACTTCCATTTTCTGGTCCATTCTTGGGGGGGGGGCACATTGCAGAACACACTTTAAAAGATTGGGGACATTGTTACAGTGTGTGGCATGCTCCACAACATAGGGGTATGTTTACTAAACCGCGCAATTGTGCGGGGCGCACTTGAGCATGCGCTAAGGTACCTTAGGGCATGCTAATAGGTGTTTTTAGTGCCCCGCACACGTGCACGCCGCACGCACAAGTGCGCGGCGCGCTGAAGTGCGATAGAGGCGTGGAAAGGCATTCCGAGGGCGGAGGAAGGCTCCCGAGGGGCGGAGGGACGGGGTCAATGGGTGGAGAGTGGGAGGGGAGAGGCTCCCCGCACAGGAGCGGGGCTGAAAATCAACCTAAAAAATACCGCGAGTGAAAACCTCGCGTTAGAGCCGATTTAAAGGGAAGAGAAACCATTTCCGTCAGCAATGTACAGCAAAACCGGGGAAACCAACAAAACGTGAGCAGTGTGATACATGTGCACAGAACAAAATTGCAAATAAAACTTGAAAATGACGACAACAAAAATGTAAAAAATTATAATTCAGCTGGGCAACAGCGATAGCAATGGGCAACAATAAAAAACACTCCCAGGAAAGTTCCAAAAAAAAGAAATGATTTTTGGTAGGGTCCACGCTCCGTAGACTCTTTCAAAAATCATTTCATTTTATTGGAGCTGTCCTGGGAGTGTTTTTTTTGTTGGCCATTGCTATCACTGTTGCCCAGCTTGGTTTTGGTTTTTTTCCCCTTTTTTCGAGGTCATTTTTGAGATTTATTTGCACTTTTGTCCCCATACAAGGTAAATGAGCCCACAGTAAAATTGTGCAGAGCAGGGTTTCTGACTCGTCCGGCCAGGTTTCCTATCTCCAGGGACTGCACTGTCTCTGTGGCCACAGTGTGGTGCAGCAGACACAGCCAGTGCCTGTAAGACTAGAGGGTCACAGGTTCATATCCCAGCTGGGGCTCCTGCCAACCCAGTCCCCATAGCTTTACCCACCACTAAACAGTGATAGTACAGATACTCCTTTATTGCAGAGAACATAAGCATGGTTCAAACACCTATATTTTACCCTACACCGCACACACACCATAACAATGGGCATTACCTACAGCCGAGTCCCCCAACTTCAGTCCTGGAGTGCCACAACTCAATCAGGTCATATGCTTTATCCAAGATAAGGACATGTCTGCATGTTGGCGGAAGGGTACAGGTGGTGGAGGGGGCAGTGGCTGCAAACCACAGCAGACAGTGGCCTAGGTCTGTGCAGGCTGGCACCGTCCACCGCAACAGACAGGCTCTGTTGGATGTACAGTCATGGACTCCCCAGGGAACGCAGCATATCTGTGGCAACACAGTGGTGCAGTGCACACAGACAGTGTGTGCAAGAACAGAAGGTCACAGGTTCAAAGCCCAGCTGGGGCTACTGCCAATCCAGTCCACATATTTTTCCCACAACTAAACCCTGATAGTAAGGACAAACCTTTATTGCTGAGAACATACGCATGGTTAATACGCCTATATTTTACCCCACCGAGCACAGACACCATAAACAGGCGCATTACCTAGAGCAGAGTCTCCCAAATGCAGTCCTGGAGGGCCACACACCATTCAGGTTCCATGCTGCCTCTAATAAAGATGCCTGTGCTGCATATCTATGCACCACCCCCATGGTATGCAGATGTAGCTCATGCATATTCATGAGGGACAGCATGAAAACCTGAACAGTGTTTGGCACACCAGGACTGGAGTTGGGAACCTCTGCCATAAAGCAGCAGCCAACAGGGGCAGACACACCCACACCCACAGGCCCCATTGGCCAATGCCTCCTGGAGAGACAGGACATTGGGCCCTGCGTGCATCTCCCAATACTAGCACTTGCATACCTTAGCAATGCAACCCTACACCTGGGTATACGGTACACAGATCTCAAACGTTTGCTATGAGTACTGGCAGATAGAAATCCCTACGTTAAGCACAGTTTGCTGATTGAGCTCCATCATAACAATCATTCTGATGTCTGCGGTGTGTGCTTCAGGTCTGGTCTCTGACAGTGTTTACCACCCTGGGGAGTGACCCCCAACAGTATTGTGTACCATATCCATGCCTGTACTGTGCCCAAGACTGGTGTGGTGGGCATGGCTGCTGAACTCCTCTATAGTAGCACAATGCTGGCATAGGTGTCAGAGTGTGTGTCTGTCTATACAGTGTGTGGTGGCTGCAAACACCTTCCACAGCCCACACTGCCAGCACTGTTGCCAGTATTGGCCTGCCAATGTGCATAATGAGGAGCAAGGTACCATGGGTATAGCCTGGACAGGGTGGCCTGGCCAGGGTGCATCTGCACAGGGCATAGGGCACTGACTGGGACATTTTAGTGCCCGGCCACCACCTACACAGACAGGGTGACCTCAGTATGTCCTGCTGGGAGATCACTCTCACCCTGACTGTGCAGTGATGACAGCATGGCTAGGCACCCCCATAGTGCTATATAGTATTTCTCTCATGTGATATTTATGGGTTTCCTTTTGGGGCCTAGTCACTGATTTATCTGCTTGTTGTGTGTGCTGCCATCCCAGTTCTGGGTGCATGCATTTCCACCAGGAACATGCACTATGGACTAACTAGCAGACTGTTTGCAGTTGGTATGTGTCTTGCTGGAGCACCTTGCAGGGTGCAGTGGCTGAAGACTTGCTGCAGGAGAATATCAGATAGTGGTGGGGTGAAGCTTAGCATATACAGGCCTAATGTCCGTCTGCTATTGTGTTATGGTTATGTACAGAGCTGCATTGACTGCCCTGAAGGGTGTCTTTTCCCAAGCAGGACTGGGGGTTGATGGTCCCCTCTACTGCCACCACTGCAGGGAGGTAGAATGTGGATCTGTTGATGGAAGACCCTGTTTGCCACCCTCAGCCCTGGAGGAGGAGGGTGGTAATCGTCCTAGGGTTCCATAGGGGCAACACCTGACTGAGACAGACATATCCAAGGTGTTTCTTCAGAAACT
The DNA here is from genome assembly GCA_033557465.1 of Ichthyophis bannanicus. Lineage (NCBI taxonomy): Eukaryota > Metazoa > Chordata > Amphibia > Gymnophiona > Ichthyophiidae > Ichthyophis > Ichthyophis bannanicus. The sequence goes on along the minus strand of CM066033.1, from coordinate 732,502,166 downwards.
ACCTATCTCACACATTAACACTGCTTTATACCTGCATCATGGCCTATTTCTGCCATGGAAGGTGCTGTGGACCTGGTGCTGGGCGCCTCACCGCACCCTCAGGGTGAGCACAGTACCCGCACAATGTGACGGTGTGTAGGTACTCTGTGCCAGTAAAACACATGGTCAGTACCCCCTACCAGGCCGAGGTACTATGGGGGTGGACATGGTCAGTTCCCCCTACCAGGCTGAGGTGCTGTGGGGGTGCATACCCCATCTTGTGTTTATCTGTGGACAGCTGATTTGCATGTGCAGTGCATCATGGGTACGGGTGTGCTAACCCTATCCTGGTGACCACAGCAGAATGTCTTTGTGGTGACGTGCACTCCCTCTGCAGCCAGCCAGGGGCTTGCTAGCAGCTATAGAGCTGTAGCCCAATGGTTACTTCACTGCCTGTAGAGCCAGAGGTCATGGGTTCAAACCCACAGTGTGGTTATTTGATAGGGCTGCCCAAAGCATTATCTATTTTTAATGTACATTATTGCTGCCAGCAAAAACACCCTCAGCGTACTGTACCCATAAGGTGCCTCAGAGGGCACTTTATAGGGCGCCCTATAGGGCACCTTATGGTTACCGTCCATATAAGGTGCACTGTACATTATCCAGTGACGCAACTTATAGGGTGCCCTATAGGGGACATTTTAGGGTGCCGTGGCAGACAGTGCACTTTAAAATGTGCCCTCTGGGGTACCCTATGAGGCGCCTTATGCAGCACCTTATGTTACAATACTTTGAGGGTGTGTTTGCTGGCAGCACTAATTAAAATAAAAATAAAATGCCCCCTACAGCAATATTAACTATAACAGGTAATGCCTCAGCCAGCCTTCTTCATTAGGCACAGTGGGGGATTGAACCCAAGACTCCTGCATCATTGGTCAGTGTCTTAACCATTGTGCTCCACTGCTGCTCCTGCTTGCATATCAGTGCACCTACTTATGCTTTTCATTCCTTAAACTGCACAGTGCTGCCATCAAAAACAGTGCTATGACCTTGCGGTAACTCATACGGCACCCTATAAAGTGCCCTATAAGCAACATTCTAGGGTGCCTTGATGGACAGTGCACTTTAAAATGTGCCTTATGGGGCGCCTTATGTTAACACGCTTTGAGAGTGTGTTTGCTAGTAGATGTAATTAAAATATAAATAAAATGCCTCCTAAAGCAATCTTCCCCATAATAGGCAATGCCTCAGCCAGCCTTGTTCATTGGGCACTTTGGGGGATTGAACCTGTGATCCCTGCACCATTGGTCAGTGTCATAACCATTGTGTTGTGGTTTTGTTCCTGTGCTTGTACATCAGCGCGCCGCCTTATGCCTCCCAATATTAAAATGCCTCCTAAAGCAATAGCATGCCACCTTATGCTGCCCAATATTGAAATGCCTCAGCCAGCCTTCTTCATTAGGCACAGTGGGGGATTGAACCCATGACTCCTGCATCATTGGTAAGCATCTTAACCATTGTGCTGTGGCTCTGTTCTTTGGCTTGCACATCAGCGAGCCACTTATGCCTCCCGCGCAGCTTTCTCATGCGCTAATTGCGGGGCGCACATGGGCGCCGCGCACCTTAGCGCATATTTAAATCACGGTTTTTCTTTTTCAGAAAAAAACGCCCACTCCTTATATGGCACCCGCACACTAGCGCGGCCCGCACATTACCGGGGTTTTAGTAAACATACCCCTAAGGTACAAAAAGACCCAATTCAAAAACTTTAAAAAGAGGAAAAAGAAACCCTAAAAATCAAATCTTTAAAGGGCAAATAAACTGGCTAGCACATAAATATGAATATAAAATATGGCAAGCACAACCTCCATATCAGAAATCCCACCTCTGCAGCATCCACATCGAGGAGACACCCCTAGACTAGCCAGAAAGCTACTACCTGACCAAGAAGACTTAATCAAAAAATATATCGAAAATTTGGATAAAGAAAACCCCTTACAAAAAGAGCAGCACCAAGAAACTAACCAAAGAAATTATCCTCACTCTGATTTGGCAAAAGCATACAGCTAAAAATGAAGTAGAGCAGAGCTGCGGGCTGCCCTTTAAATCGGCGTTCCCGCCGTAGCTGCTTAGCCAGGCAGCGTTGTGAAAATGAGGCTGTCATTAAAACAAAAACAGAACTCAAACGCTCAAAAAATAATCCTTTTTTTTAAAAAAGGATTCTTACCATTGGAAGTAGAGCAGGACTATGACGATCTCACTCAGGATATGGCAAATAAGTCCACTGCAGAACTTGCCGGCCCTTTACGACTGAAACTGAGACAATGCTACATCACTCCCAATGGTAGGAACACTGGTAGACCGCCGTGCACCTTACAGAGAACACTGGTGTGTCCAGCAACCACCTCACTTCCCTCCCCCCATGCCCTGCACTGCCCCTTCTCTTCCCTTCCCACCCACACAAGATCCAGCATCTGCCTTCCTTCCCCATCGCTTCCCTCCCCATGCCCCACACTGCCCATTCCCTTCCCTTCCCACCCACACAAAAAGCCAGCACTTCCTCTCCCTTTCCTTCCCCCTCCCTTCCCTCCCCATGCCCCACACTGCCCCTTCTCTTCCCTTCCCACCCACACAAAAAGCCAGCATCTTCCTCTCCCTTTCCTTCCCCCTTGCTTCCCTCCCCATACCCCACACCGGTCCTTCTCTTCCCTTCCCACCCACACAAGATCCAGCATCTTCCTCTCCCTTTACTTCCCCCTCCCTTCCCTCCCCATGCCCCACACTGCCCCTTCTCTTCCCTTCCCACCCACACAAAAAGCCAGCATCTTCCTCTCCCTTTCCTTCCCCCTTGCTTCCCTCCCCATACCCCACACCGGTCCTTCTCTTCCCTTCCCACCCACATGATCCAGCATCTTCCTCTCCCTTTCCTTCCCCCTCGCTTCCCTCCCAATGCCCCACACTGCCCCTTCTCTTCCCTTCCCACCCACATGATCCAGCATCTTCCTCTCCCTTTCCTTCCCCCTCGCTTCCCTCCCCATACTCCACATTGTCCCTTCTCTTTCCTTCTCACCCACACAAGATCCAGCATCTTCCTCTCCCTTCCCTTCCCCCTCGCTTCCCTCCCCATACTCCACATTGTCCCTTCTCTTTCCTTCCCACCCACATGATCCAGCATCTTCCTCTCCCTTTCCTTCCCCCTCGCTTCCCTCCCCATACCCCACACTGCCCCTTCTCTTCCCTTCACAGCCACACAAGATCCAGCATCTTCCTCTCCCTTTCCTTCCCCCTCGCTTCCCTCCCCATACCCCACACTGCCCCTTCTCTTCCCTTGCCACCCACACAAGATCCAGCATCTTCCTCTCCCTTTCCTTCCCCCTCGCTTCCCTCCCCATGCCCCACACTGCCCCTTCTCTTCCCTTCTCACCCACACAAGATCCAGCATCTTCCTCTCCCTTTCCTTCCCCCTCGCTTCCCTCCCCATACCCCACACTGCCCCTTCTCTTCCATTCCCACCCACAAGATCCAGCATCTTCCTCTCCCTTCCCTTCCCCCTCGCTTCCCTCCCCATGCCCCACACCGGTCCTTCTCTTCCCTTCCCACCCACACAAGATCCAGCATCTTCCTCTCCCTTTCCTTCCCCCTCGCTTCCCTCCCCATGCCCCACACTGCCCCTTCTCTTCCCTTGCCACCCACACAAGATCCAGCATCTTCCTCTCCCTTGCCTTCCCTTCCCCCTCGCTTCCCTCCCCATACCTCACACTGCCCCTTCTCTTCCCTTCCGACACACATGATCCAGCATCTTCCTCTCCCTTCCCTTCCCCCTCGCTTCCCTCCCCATACCCCACACTGCCCCTTCTCTTCCCTTCCCACCCACACAAGATCCAGCATCTTCCTCTCCCTTTCCTTCCCCCTCGCTTCCTTCTCCCATGCCTTGCCCCATCCCCTCACTTCCTTTCCCACCCACAAGATCCAATATCTTTCTCTCCCTTTCCTTCCCTTTCTTCCCTTATTTCCCCCACCCAGCATCATTCTCCTCTTGCTTCTATTTTTTGTTCTCCTGCCATGCCACATCCTCAAAAGTCTGCAACAGCAGTAAAAGCAAAAAGCAGCGCAGGGTCTTTGAACCCATATGCACGTATGAGGTTTGCAATGCCCTGTTCCCTCCTGCAAAGGCTACCTGTTTTGGGGAGAGTGGGATATTGCAAACCTTGATTAAATACAAGTGTTGAAAAGCCTCATGTTTCTTTTTTCTTTTACTGTTGCCAGTCTTTTGCTGCTGCCTGGGGCTCTTTCAGTGCCCCTCCCTGTAAAGGCACAAAACCAGCACCAGCACCTGATAGAGCAAACCCTGCAACTGAGGATAGGCACTAGGTACTCCTTTAGCACCCCCTTCAGGCCGGCACCCCTCCTTGGTACCCCACTGCTGAGCAGTCCTCCTTCTGGTTTCAATTAATAAAAAATGTATCGGTCCATATTCTATATCAGGCATCTAGTTTTGAGCACATTTCTCCATTGCTTAAGGAGTTGGCATGGCTTCCTCTAGCCTGTAAAATTAAATAAAAAATTCTTGTGCTAGCACATAAGGTCCTTCATTCTAATATTCCCGTTTAGCTATCACCTATGATAATTCCTGATATGCCAGGCTGTTTGATAAGACTGTTGCAGTCCAACCTTCCGACCATCCCATCGCGTTCTAGTTTCAAGCCTGGAAGGACTCGAATGGCTGCTTTCAGTTTTAAGGTCCCCACACTCTGGAACTCTTTGCCTTTTTTCACCTTACAGTCTGAAAAAATGTTTAAAAAGTTTTTAATATAGGTATTAAGCACTGGCTCTTATACAGGCATTTGAATCGATTTAGCGTGTTTGTGGTGTGGCTGGTCTAGGTTAATAACTATTGTGCCCTTATGTATCACTGATTTATATGTATGTTTTAGGTATTCTGACTGTTGTTCTATTCCATCACCATCCTATTGTAACTGTGGTGATACTATTTTTGTCTTTTTTTTGTTCAGATTCTATTGGATTATTGTAAACCGCTTTGATGGCTATGTGTCTGAATGGTGATTTATCATATCCTAAATAAATAATATAGCATGACCCCTTGTCCTTGAGCTTCTGCCTCTATAGTCAATTCCACCTTCTGTAGTCTTATGGAAACCTGCCAGATATTTTGATATTTCTGTTAGATACTCCTCCTTCTGCAGTGTTCTAGAGAGTACACCAAGTTCCTTAGGCACCTCTTTATAGTGTTTGTGTTTCATGCCCTCCCCTACTACTTTAACAGCCTTCTATCAAGCTGCTTCCATCTTCTCAATGTCCTTACGTTGAGCTGTGGCCTCAGATATTACAGTTGACTGAAATTGTGCCTCAGTGCATCTCACACTGGTTTCCCAGTTCCACAACCTATTTGCAAAGCTGTAATAATGTGCTATTGAATGTTAAACTCCAAGTTTGGCATTTAGTGCATGATGAAAATACATTATGGTGAACTCTGAAAATAGCATGGTTTATTTTTCAAGACCTCATGGTATTTATGGACCAATAAATCAGCCACAATGCACAATGAAAAGGACCTATTTCACATGCACATGAAAACAAAGCAATTCATTGTCATGGCAATGGAGCAGTGTTGCTCACAAAACCATTTTATGAACACCACTAATCCATGAATGATAACTAAACCTGAAGTAGAGTTAGCTGTGCTCAGTCTATGGCATGATTTGAATATTGCACAACTCCAAAGGATCATCAGTATTTCAAAGCACTGATGAACAACGATTTAATATTTTTTTTGAGAGAGAGAATTTTAGGGCGTTGCCCAGTAGCTCAGCGCTGGTGTCTCTCTCCAGGAAACTAGCATGCAGATGGTTCACTGGTAAAACTGGAAATGTGTTGAAAAGTAAAAATCCAACACAAGTGAAAATGATTCAGTTTGACAGACAAAGTAAAGGCGCTAGCATTTCCCGTAGGAAAATGGAGCTCAAGGGCATGGAGTCATGATAGGAAGCTGGAAAAAGAAAGCTGCAAGCCCATACTTCCTTAATGTAAAGATGGAAGATGTCTGGAACAGAATTCGGAGATGTCTGGAGCAGAATTCGGAGATGTGTGGGATAGGTTTAAAGCGGAGGAAAGGAGATCACCAGAGACTGAAGAGGGCCCACGATGGCATAGCAGGAAAATGGACTTGCCATCACTAGTTTCAGCCTTAACTATTGGAAAAACCAGTGAATCCATTTTTCTGCCACATTCCACACTGACTGCAAAAAGGGTAAAATACATATTCCTCAGAGAAACCATGAGGGCCACAGTATAATAAGTGCTGCTCCAACCTTAACAATTTTGGAACCGTGCAATAGATGTGAAAGAGGAGAAGGATCAATGGCATGCTAACAGTTTCTTATCAAGGAGCTGGTGCCAGCTCTGCCCCGCTCATCAGGAACATCCTCGTTTTCATAAAATAATCATTGCACTTCTGAGAGCCCCTTTCTGCACAGCACTGTAAGAAACTGGAAGTGGGTAACACGACATACCCTAAACTTGGTAAAGTCAGCATAGCTGGGATCGTACGTTTTGCGATGAGCTTCCAGCAAGACGTCTATGATCTTTTGGTGCTCCTCGCTGAGTTTGGGTCTCTGTGACTCTTTCATCGCTTCCTCTTCTTTACGCTTCGTTATCAAGTCTCTCTTTCTCTGGACTTCTTCATCTGTCAAAATGACTTCAAAGCCATAGGGAAGAAAAAAGAGAGAGATGAGAAACACAGAATATTCAAGAAATGCAATTTGTGCCATTAAGTCAATGCTGACTCCTAGTGGCCCAGCAGTAAGGTTACCAGATGTCCCCGATTTTAGAGTTGTGTCCCCAATTCCCATCTGTTTGTCAACCACCTGTCCCCAATTCTAGCAATAGGGACAGAGGGGGTTGAAAAATCTTTTGGGGGTGAAGGGGGAACAGGGGTCTCTGTGTTACAAACAAGAACTTATCTACATGGTCAATTATCCTGTTACTGTAAATCCAAACTGTCTTTATGGCAAGGGCTATCTCCTTTGGGTGTTCCAAATTACCTAGACACATGATACTGTGGACCTGTTAGATAATGCAATCCCTTTGCTTTTGTAGCCTAGGCTCCGATTCTCCACTGTTCACCATGAAAGGCACACCATAGGCCTGATGTACCAAAAGGTTCTCTCCCATTCTTAGGGCATTTTGGAATTTTCAGAAATTTTCTTGATTTTTGCTTCAGGTCATTTCACACATTTGGTTTTTAAAAAATGTTTAACATGCATTAGGATGCATGCAAATTGACTTAGCATGCATCAATTCAGTTTTACAGATATCAATTGATTTTGCATATACTACATTTTTTAAGACACATTAACAAACCAAATGCACATTCATATATGGGCATCTCTGGTATGCAGGCAGAAAAGTATCCAGGCATTGGTCACTGTATTACTTATTGAAACATGCTCCCTTTGGATACTATAGCTTGCTGCCTTGCAAGCTCCACATGTGCATTGGTATGCCTTTGTCTTATAGCTAATTTCTCTTTGAAAATTTCCTAGGGTCTTGATTGTGGTGGGGGGGGGGGGCAGCTTATCGGGTCGAAGGATGTGTGATCTTGTAAGGGTCGGAAGGTCAGGTTCCACCACTGTGAGACACTATGGTATTTTCTTTTTTGGGGTGACTGAGGCCTGCATTCCATGCTTTGGCAGTCAGCAGGGGTGCATCCATGCTACCTGCTGAGGTATGGAACATGGGCTCATGCGTTAAGTGTCTGCCCTCTGTGGTAAATGCAGGGTAGATGCCAGCCATGTACCCTGCATTTACTCTAAGGCTTTGCACTTACCACACCTCATGTTTTGCACTTAAGGTGCAGTAAGTGTGAAACCTTACCACACTTTAGGAAACAGGCCCCTTAGGGCCCCTTTTACTAAGACTTAGCTCAAGCTATCTGTCACAACACCCATAGGAATAAAATAGGCCATGTAGCTGATAGCTTGAGCTAATTGTTAGGAAAGGACTCTAAGGGCCCCTTTTGCTATCTGAAAAAATTAACAAAATATCATTTGCATTGTTTATAGCATTTTAGTGCATGCTAAAGCATTTCAGCTCAGGCTATTTACAAATGTTGCATATTGCAAAAATACAGCACATACAGTATTCTAAACCTATAGCACACAAATGAAAACAATGCTATAAAGAAATGGAAAATAAAACAATATTTTTGGTCCATGGACCCCTCTATGGGGGGTAGTCCCAGGCAGGGCCATACCGATGGTGAAATGAGCACTGTGCGACTTGCACATCGGGCGCGCGCCCCCCCCTCTCCCCCGCACCCTCATCTAGCCACTTTATGGGGGCGGGAGAGAAGAGGCGCACACCCGATGTGCAAGCTGCCTGCCGCCGGCACACTAAGCAGGTCTGGTCTCTCCGGGCAGGCAATGGCAGAGAGCCGAAATGTGCCCCTGAAGTCTTTGCGTCCTGTGCGGCCGCACCGCTCACACAGGGCTTGGTACGGTGCTGTTTCCAGGCTCTTTTGGAGAGGGAATCTCAGCATTTTCTCAGCAGTGACACCCAGTAACCATGCTTAGAGATCATGACTGCACACTCGCAGGGGAAGATGGCTGAATGACCCTTAGCCAAGGACTGTCTGCAATTATCAGTCCTCTTTGTTAGCTTGCCCCCTAGCGGTGGTAATACAAGACTACCGCTAAGGGTTGACCAGCGCATTTTGAGACCAGTGCTCAATGACGCATAAGCGATTGTGAATTGTACATGACTTCCATTAGACACTAGGGAGACCTCTGGTAAGACCCTGGGGGGAGTGTTGGGGGCTGGGGGTCTGCATTTGTCAGGAGGAGTAGAGAGGATGGTTCAGGGAGGATACTGATGGAGAAGGAAGGGTACTGATGCAGGAATGGTACTGATGATGTCAGGGGAGTGTGTGTGGGTGGGGGGGGGGGTTGATGCTGTCAGGAAAGGCTACTTTAGAAAGCTAGAGACATGGAAGTGTGGGGAGAGGAGGACACTCTCTTTTTCCATATGATGCTTTTTAAAACTGCAGGAGCGTCGGCAAATGCTTGTGCATCCTGCACATCCTTCAAGTAGTTTGCAAAAAGGCTCCAAGTTTGGCAGAGCCAATTGTAATATACTGGAGGAAATGTGAACGTCTCGACCTCAACATCTCAATTCCCACCTCAGCGCTGTATGGAATTGTATGATGGGTCTTTATGTACATAGATTAAAGAGAGACCTGCTGCAGTTTCAGGACCATGCTTCAGAAAACAAGGCCAGACTGGTAACTGCTGCTGTGTGAAACTTTTCTGTAAACCAGCCAGCCAGCCCTTTACCTTTATGAGACAATAAATGGCTGAGTGCAGGTCAGCTTTCAGTTTCTAGATCAAAATTCATAGAGAGGGATTACAGTCCATTCTGCTGGGATAAGCCCAGACCTAGAAAAATATGGCTTATTCTCCACTGTAGGGGCCTGAACATATGCCTTGACCACTATGATTTTCTTGGTGAGTTCTGTGTAATGCACATAGGTGACAATCCCCAAATCTGGTGAAAGAAACAGGGAAGGAGAGTGTGTCACATGAGATTTCTTTGGTGGCAGTAACCCTCTCTCCAAACTTCCACTCTTACATAATAACATGGGTGTAGTTTGGGGGATGGAGTGGGCATTGCCCCTCCAAAATGAGCTCTCCGCCAATTTGACGCCAGCTTGCCCCCCCCCCCACCCACACCGCTGCCACACATTTTTCAGTGCCTGCCACGGTAGCGGCAGCTCAATCTCTAATTTAAAAACAAACAAACCGCAGGCTCTTGCTGAGAAGGCTGATCTGGTCCCGTCCCTCTCTGATTCATGCCTCATGTTGGAGGGGGAGGTACTAGACCAGCCTTCCTAGCAAGGAAGAGCTTAGCCCCATGATTTTTTAAAAATGGAGGCCGGACCACCGCTGCCGCTACTTTATCTGTGCAGCAGATGGGTGGCAGGTGGGGCAGGTGGGTGGGTGTGTTGATGGACATGGAGGGGGGTGGAGTGGCTGCTGGGAAATGTTGGGCACAAGGGGAGTCAAAGGGCAGATGCTAAATAAGACGTGTGAAGGGGATGACATAGGGCAGATGCTGTACACAAAGGGGGAATGAAGGGCAGATACTGAACACACAGTACAGGGGGTGAAAGGCAGATGCAGAATATGGGTAGGGATGGTGGACAGATGCTAGACATAGGCTGGAGGGTAGAGACAAACATAGGGTGGGAGATATATTTATTTATTTATTTAATGTTTCTTCTATACTGCGCTATTTGCCATCAGTGCGGTTTACAGGCAACACATTTGTGCAGTGTATGAAAGGTCTACACTGGACTTACAAAGAACTGGGTATCAGTACAGGGCTAACAGGTAAACTATGTACAAATTGGTAGCAAAATTCTATATGCAGCTTTGCATTATTTACAAGTCAAGCAATAATGGGATAGAGAGCAGATGGTGGATATGGAATTGGGGTAGATTCTGGACATGAGGTGAGGGTATAGAGGGATAGAAAGCAGATGCAGGAAATGGGGTGAGAGCAGAGGCCAGACATGGGGTCATAAAGGGATGGAGGGCCGATGCTGAACACAGAGTAATCAAATTAACCACCTAACTAAAGTTTTTCCCACTATACAATTGTTAAAAAATGGAAAACTGTATCTCTGCTCCTTTGGTACAGCACTGTCTAGATTACCAACATAGTTTTGAAGATTTTTCATGGAGGATTCTTGATCATGTTCCTGCACATCCTCGCGGAGGTGACCGTGAGCAACAGCTCCAATTTTTAGAACAACAATGGATTTTTCGTTGGTCAACAGTACACCCTTTGGGTCTTAATAAGGAATTAGAATGGTCTTCTTTATTTTAAATGTGTGTATCACTTTAAAACAACTTAGGTCAGTCTGGTTATTTAAACTGAGTTCCTGCTTCCTGATTTTGATTGCTATTGAGCATGCGCTGGCGTCTTTCTCTTCAATCAGCAGCAACGAATGGAATGGATGTAGTTGATGAGCGTTGAAACAGGGCGTAAGGCATTGGATCGCCCGAAACGCAGTGCTGTATCTGCTAGTTGGCTACTCAAATGCGCTGATTTATCAGTTTGGAGAATCTCTTCTACTACAGTTTAAATTCTGGGGCGAAGTGCACATTTCGTTACAATGGGACTTTGACTGTATGACGGAACGACTTCAGCTAAGTATCCTGTTAACAGTGCAACCATGTTGGCCCCTATCTTAAAACTTTGTAGTGTTTTATGATATTATCTTATTGGTGACACTTTTAAGTAGTGTGGAACCTTATTTATCGTAAGCTCAAGTCTGAGCTCAATTTTGAGTAAAAAGGAAAAATAGCTACAAGAGATAGACAACTGTCTCAAGGCTATACTTCCGACATTTGCACATTCACATACGTCAGTCTTTTGACTTAGGTTATACAGTTTTCCATTTTTGAACACAGAGTAATGACATAGGGAACAAATGGAAGATGCTGGACATGGGGTGGGGAATATAGGGCAGAGGCTGGACATGTTAGGCATGGCAGGCAGATGCTGGACACAAAGTGGAGTAATAGAGGACAGAGGTTGGACATGGGGTGAGAGAGAGAGGAGATACTCGGCACAAGATAGGGAGAGAGGGATGCTAGATGGGGTGGGGTGAAATGAGGAAATGCTGGACACGGGGTAAGAGAAAGAGAGAGGGAATGCTGAACATGGGGGGAATGAATGAGAAAAAAGGGGAAATCACAAGATTAGGGAGAGTGGGAGAGACAAGACAGGGCAGGAGAGAAGGGGATAGATGCTGAACACATGAAGGATGGAAGAGAGAAAGAGAAAGGAAAAGTGCTGCTCAAAAAATGTCTGCAGGGACGATCGAGCTTCGCTCCATCCACAAGGATACTTGTGCTTGCGTAGAGTAGGTGTGCACACCCTCCGGAACTGGCCAGTCCCGCAGCAGATATGCCGAGGTAATGGTCTCCTTAATTCAGTGCCCTAAAGTTGTTTTGGCCACTGCAGCACCTTTACGCTGGCCAGCAAACAGCCCAAAAAGATGGCCAGACTCACGAAAGGAATTCGTAACCTCCAAGTACTGGAGAAGCACCCTCCAGACATCCACAAGGTGAAGATCCTTATCCTTGCTCTGACACTGCTCCTTAGAGAAGGAGAGCAGGCAAACCACCTGGTTCACATGAAAGGGAGAAAACACCTTAGGCAAAAAGGAAGGCACAAGCTGAATGGAAACGGCCTCCTTTGAAAGGGCATAAAACGATCTTGGCACAACAGAGCCTGCAGTTCAAAAATCCACCTTGCGGAACAAATCGTGATGAAGAAGTCCGTCTTGAGCATCAAATCCTTCAAAGTAGCATGCTTCAATGGCTCAAAGGATGCTGCCATCAGGGCCGTGAGCACCACTCCCAGATCCCAGGAAGGGATCAGAGACCAGAGGGGAGGACGCAGATGCTGAACACCATGGAGAAAGTGCAAGATACCTGTGTGCAAGGCTAGAGACTTACCAGCCACCAGATCTCGGAAACAAGCCTAAGCAGCCTCCTGAACCTTCAGAAAGGGAAAGGCCCTTCTTCAGGCCATCCTTAAAAAGGTCAACAAAGATGGCACCTTGGCCAACTTAGGAGCCAAACGTCGAGCACCGCACCATTGCTCAAAGAGGCACCAGATCTGCATGTATGCTAGCTTGGTAGACCTCCTCCAGGCTCAAAGAAGAATGGAGACCACTGCTGGAGAGTACCCCCTACATGCAAGCTGTCTCCTTTCAAGAGTCAATCCATAAGCAAGAAGGGAACCAGGTCTTCCAGGACGATCGATCCTTGCCGCAATAGGTGCCAAGATGGAGGCAACCAAAGAGGAGGCACCACACTCTCCATGGCCAATCTGGTGCTACCAGAACAATCCTGCCTGGATGGCATTTTATACGTTGAATCACACGCCGCACCAGGGCAACAGAGGAAGCATGTACAGCAGGTGTTGATTTGGCCAAAGCTGGGTCAAGGTATTGACACCCTTGGAACCAGTCTCTGTGTGGTGACTGAATAAGTGGCAAACTTTGGCACTGCAGCGTGTCACCATCAGATCTATTTTGGGGCAACCTTGGCAGTGCAGAATCAACTGCAATGCCACTCTCCAGGATGCAGAGAGTGATGGCTGAGGAAGTCCACTTCCACACTGTCCATGCCAGCAGTGTGCTGAGTTGACAAGACTAGAAGGTTCTTCTCCACCCTGGTATAGAGAGTTAAGGTAAGTATCACAGCAGCATGTGCTAAGGCTTCGGCGGCCCAAAAGGCATGTGCTAACTGTGCTTTTATTGCAAAATGCATTACAGTTGCTAGGGAAGGAATGTGCATGGGAGCTGCTTGGGTGGAACGTGCACTAGAACCGTGCAACCACCAGGCATACAATAGGTAAAAATGCTCCTAATGCATGCAGAAAATGGTGGGAAACCTCCACATTGCACCAACGGTCAGCACCAATCCACCCCAAAATGCTTTCTAAGAATACGGAATCGGAAGCCCCCAACAAGGACAATGACGAAACTTGCTTAACGAACATTCAGTTCCACCTCCCATCACAGTTGATGTTCCCTGATCAGACCACAAGATGATCTCAATCAACATACCACTCAACACAAGCGACTCCAAACAACATGCCTTGGAAGACACGGTGCACAGGTTTCAAAAACTGGAAAATAAACTTTTCTTGCAAATATCCTACAGAAACTCCAAGACACCCCCCAAAGATGTAAACTCCATAATACAAAAATGGAACAAAACCATCGCAGAAAACCTCTCACATCCAACCAGCGCACAAGACAAAGAATAGCAACCTCGTACACGCTGCTACTGAAGGACATGAAATGAAACTTACGAATCATAGAGAGAAAATGGAGAAACACCAGATCAAGTGACAGCCTAAAAACAAGCACAAGCTACAAGCATACCAAGTGGCTACATCCCAAGCAAAGAAAGACTACTACACAAAGCTAATCCAAAGCTCTCTCAATCGCCCACGTGAGCTCTTCGACATAGTGAAATCATTGAGCAAAGATATAACACAGAAAACAAAAAAAACCCCATCCTTACTCCACAAATGATGGTAGATTACTTCCAGACCCTGACTTCAGCCCACACTAGTAGCACCAACATGCTCATAACTCCAACAGAACTGCAAGAAACCACAAATCTGAATACATGGAGCTCTTTCAGTAATATCACACCTCACTACCTAGAGAAAATTATCATAAGCATCAATATGACCATCTCGTCACTTGACCCTTGTCCAGTCAGTTGGATCAAGCTAGCAAGACAAGAGCTCATTCCAGCAATACAGAAGATGATCCAGCTTTCACTGCAATGAGGATACGTATCCCCTGATCTCAAAACTGCCTCCATCTGACCTGTAAGGAAAGGGACCTCGAACAATATCAACCAACCAGCCTCCTACAGGCCCATAGTCAGCCTTTCCTTCATGGCAAATGTACTAGAAAAAATTGTCTTCCATCAGTTCCAGGATCACATAGAAACATATCATCCACTCGACCACCAACAATATGGATTCAGACCACACCACGGAATGGAATCCCTAATGACCTCCATGCTAGACAATCTAATCAAGAGCACTGATAACCCCAAAACTGGATTCATACTCATCTTTTTAGACATAAAAGCAGCGTTCGACTCCATACCACACAACCTAATCATTCAGCGACTGCAAGCTCTTGGACTATTAGGCACACCCCTTACCTGGTTCAAGTCCTACCTAACAAGACTGACAACTACAAGTAAGATCAGGTCTCACAAAATCCACCCCATTCACCCAATCTCAGGGAGTCCCACAAGGCTCCACTCTCTCTTCATTAATATTCAACATATTCAACATGGAGTGGAGGAGCGGCCTAGTGGTTGGGGCAAGGTACTTCAGGCTGGAAGGTCGGGGGTTCAAATCCCACTAGAGGACAGCAACCTTGGGTCGGAAGGAATGGGGTTTCTAGTCCCACAGGTGCTCCTTGTGGTCTTGGGCAAGCCACTTAACCCTCCATAGCCCATGTTCCCTGTAAAATATTTATCTCCAAGTTCAATGTAATTTCAGTTTGTTCAATGTAAACCACACTGATGCAGAATAGCACGGTATATAAGAGAATGTAAATAAAATAAATAAATAAATTTCTCCAACCAATCTGCACTGTCATAAAAGCATTCAACATCCTATACCACGTCTACACTTACCATGTAGTGATGTACGCACCTATCAACACATCAAACCTGGATATCACACCCATAACAAACTGCTTCTCCTTGGTCAGCAAGTGGTTCAGAAGATACAATATGGCCATAACCTTCAAGAAGACAGAGGCCATGTACATCACTACAGACAATAGCTTTAAACTACCGAGCTTCATAACTATCAATTGGACCCAAATAGGATATACGAAACCTTGAAGTCACACTGGATCAACCCCTCACTTTCACTTTCACAGGACACATACAGAACATTACAAGGAGCATCTACTTCAAACTCAAAACAATCATGCACCTCAAACCTCTTGTAAGCAATCACGACTTTCGCTGAGTCCTCCAAGCAACCACCTTTCCACATTTCGACTACTGTAATATCACATTTCAAGATCTACCGAAAGCAACTATCCACCCACTCCAACTCACACTAAACACTGCAGCACGAACCCTCCTCAACTCACAAAACACATAACACTCCTACTCAGACAACTTCATTGGGTGCCAATACTAGAATGCATAAAATATAAATCCATTTTCACATCCTTCAAGATTCTCAGCAACTCATCCTTGCTACACCTGCGATCTCTACTTCAGATCACACCTGATAACAGAAAATGACAAACTGGCTCACAGAACATGTCATACATAACACCGCTATTTACAAACATCAGCTCTACCACCTCAAAGAGAGCCTTTTCACTCTATGCTCCACACTTATGGAACTCTATTCCTCATAAGCTATGGACCACAATGGATATATTAACCTTCAGAAAAGCCCTAAATACACATATATTCAAAGACTGCTTCTCAGACAACATAACTTAACCAGCCACCAATCAACTACTCAACCCCCCTCCCATTTACTCACCACCTAATACCTCACCCACCCTTGATCACTCTACCTCATTAATGATACCCTAGACTTTCAAACCTAAGCTAATGTTGATTATTACTTCCAAGTTGATTTCCCTTTTCAATGTATAATGTTCTGTTGCAAAGTAAACCTCTTTGACTGTAGGATAAAGCAGTATAGAAAAACTATTAGATAAATAAATAATTAAATACAGACAACACAAAAGCTGGGGACTAGTATATGTCTAGGTGAATGGTAAGAAAAACAATTGGATAGCAGGAAACAAAGTGGCTTAGGATCCAAAAACAGCCTCGAAGGGGTGAGTTTTTAGCCTGGATTTGAAAAGGGCCACAGATGAAGCCTGACATACAAACTCAGGTAGTTTGTTCCAGGCATAAGGAGCAGCAAGGTGGAAAGATCAAAATCTGAAGTAGGCAGTGGCAGAGAAGGGCACAGATAAAAGGGATCTGCCAGAGGAGTGGAGTTCCCGAGGAGGGGTGTAGGGAGAGATAAGAGAGGAAAGGTAGTGAGGAGCGGCAGAATGAATGTACTTACAGGTCAGTAGGAGAAGTTTGAAATGGATATGGAAATGGATAGGGAGTCAATGAAGTGACTTGAGAAGGGGGGTTACAGGAGGGGTAGGCTCCTCATTGTATTAATTTAGAAGCTGGTGTCATTATTATATGGTAGATTTGCTTTACAGGTCTTCAGTGATTTTGTAGGTTTTTGTCCTGATACTGGAGAGTCTGTTAATGAGATGACACCTGAATCAGATTTTTTTGTATCTTGGGTTCAATGGCGAAATGTCCTAGTTCTGCTCTGCACCTAGTGTTGGAGGAGGGGTTTTGTTGGAAGCAAAACAGATGTTCAAAAACAATTTGAGAAGACCATAGCGCAATTTTTAACATGAAAAAGTTCTCTTTTTCTGTTTGTCCCTTGGCATGTGAGCACCTTACATCTCTTTGTTTTTTGCAGAATATATATTTATAGGTATTATTTTTTTTTTTTATCTCAGAGTGTCAGGCTAAATAATTAAACAGCTACAATTTTTGCTGCATTTTAATGGTCTGGGAATATGTCGCTGTCCATTTTTCCTTTTGGCAAAACCATAGAATAACCACCTCTGCTCTCTCTTTGAGTATCTTGGGGGTGCCAGCTCATTCCTCGCCTGTTTGATATACTGGCTTCCTACAAATCTAGCATTTAAAAAAAAAAGAGGGGGGGGGGAGAAAGATAACCATAATGATATGCAAATGAGTATGCAAATATGCAAATGTATTCAAATATGTTACTCCACTCTTTGCCCTCCCCAAATAAAACAGTCAAATTACACGCATGCATACTGGGAGCTGCTTTCATACTGTCTATTAGGCAAAGTCCACAGGCACATTTTTATCTATGAACTTCGCAACAGATTTCAAAGAGAAAGTGTGCTCATGTTTCTTTTGAACTTGCCGTAGATACAAAGAGCCCTAGGACAGTTTCACCTGCATTTTTTTTTGTGCACGTAAGCTTTTCAAGAAAAATAATGAACAAAGATCTGAAGATATTTGTGACTGCATGTTTTCCTCCAATCGTTGCCAAACATCCCTTTCCCCCCCCCACCTCGGGAATGCCTCACCCAAACATGCCATAAAGTACACATATATATACTTTTGGCTGTACTGAGGGAGGGAAATATTAGATAGTCAATCTGCATGCAGAAATTTCTGTTTATACACATAAATAGCTTTGAATAGTATCCTCATGTCCAAAAGCAACATATGCTAGAACAAAAGCTCCTTACTGTTCAGCTCTTGGGTTCACTTTGCTTCAAACAGGAAAATGACAGAGGTAATAACATACACCACTTCTCTCGATGCCGGTGGCAAGAAGCTAAATCCTAAGCGCGAGCTCTTTCAGAGGTCTGTGACAGCAGTGGAGCAGTATGAAATGAAATCTTAAGTGTGGGTCTTTCAGAGACTCGCGCACGTCCGAAGCTACTACTACTAGTACAACTGAGCATTTGTACAAGACATATGCAGCACTGCACAGACACATGTAAAAGGTGGTCCCTGCTCACCAGAGCTTACAATCTAGTCAAGACAGACAACACAGTAGCTGTAGACACGGAATACATCTAGGGGAAATGGTAAGGAAACATAAAGGAGACCAGATGAGTCAAGATCCAAAAGTGGATTTGAAAAGGGCTACAGAAAGCGCCTGATGTACAGACTGAAGTAGTTTGTTCCAGGTATAAGGAGCAGCAAGGTGAAAGGAGCGAAGTGTGGAGTTGGCAATAGAAGAGAAGGGCACAGATAGAAGCAATTTGCCAGAAGAGCGGAGTTCTCAAGGAGGGGTGTAGGGAGAGATAAAAGAAGAAAAGTAGTGAGGAGCTGCAGAGTGAATACGCTTTTAGGCCAGCAGGAAAGGTTTGAACTGGAAGCGGAAATGGATAGGGAGCCAATGAAGTGACTTGAGAAGAGGAGTAATATGAGCATGATGAGGCTGGTGAAAGATTAGCTGTGCAGCAGAGTGTTGAATAGACTGAAGAAGAGAAAGATTATTCAGAGGGAGGTGGGACTTGTTGGGATTTGGAAGCATGAGTGTCTCTGAAAGACCTTGCGCTTAAGATTTTGTTTCATACTGCTGCCACTGCCATTTCAGACCTCTGAAGAAGCGGCCATGGTGGTAGCGAGGGGAAGGGGGACATAATGGACACGGAGGGCTATTCGGGGGGTTAGAGAGATGCTAGACATGGATACAAAAGGGGCAGACTGGGAGGGGGTATGCTGGACATGGGGGGAAGATTTAAGGGGGATGCTGGGCACTGACGGTGGCCATAGGTGATGGAGGGAGTCATAGGGAGATGGGGGGGGGGGGGGGGAATGGTGACTGGCATAGCAAGGGGACAGAGGAAAATGAAGGATGTTGGACAAAGGAGGGGGCCATACAGAAATGAGAGATGCTGGACATGGGAGGGGGCCATAGGGAGTTGGAGGAAGATGACGGACATGGAAAGGGGCCATAGGGACATAGTGGGAGGATGCTGACATGGGAGGGGCCTAGAGGATGGCCAGAGATGAAGCCTGACATACCGACTCAGGTAGTTTGTTCCAGGAATAAGGAGCAGCAAGGTGGACAAACTCTGGAGTAGGCAGTAGCAGAAAAGGGCACAGATAGAAGTGATCTGCCAGAACAGTGGAGTTCACGAGAAGGGTAGTAGGGAGAGATAAGAGAGGACAGTCAAAAAGATAGGAAGAAAATTGATGCCTTTCATTTATGGTGCTGCTGCTGACAAATACTGTGTATGCCATGGACTACCTGAAGAACAAACCAATCAATTCTAGAGGAGATCAAACCTAAGCTTTCCTTAGAAGCTCAGATGACAAAACTTCAGCTTTCATACTTTGGGCATATCATGCGAAGAGAGAGATCATTAGAGAAAGACATCATGCTTAGCAAGGTAAAAGGTCACCGTAAAAAAGGAAGGCTGGCAATGAGATGGATCAATACAATAACAGCAGCTATGGATACTGCTCTATCAATAATGAGCTGCTTGGCTGAAGACCGAACAAAGTTTAGTTCACCTATCCAGAGGGTCTCCAGGAGTCGACACCAACTTGATGGCACTTAACAACAACATAGGAATAAGTTATAGGGAGATGTGGGGAGAATGGCAGACATGGAAAGGGCCTTGGGAAGTTGGAGGGAGGATACTAGAAACAGAAGGAGGCCATAGGGAGGTGGAGGGGCATGCTAAGCACAGGTTTGGGAGCAGGGGCAGATGAAG
Organism: Ichthyophis bannanicus; assembly: GCA_033557465.1. NCBI lineage: Eukaryota > Metazoa > Chordata > Amphibia > Gymnophiona > Ichthyophiidae > Ichthyophis > Ichthyophis bannanicus. The sequence continues at coordinate 732,482,284 of CM066033.1, read as the reverse complement.
GGGGATGCTGGACATGGAAGTGGGCCATAAGGAGATGGACAGAGGATGCTTATCATGGGAAGGGACCAGAGGGAGATATTAGACATGGGAGGGGTCCACAGGAAGACAGAGGGGGTTGCTGTACATGGCGGGAATAGGAGAGGTGAATGAGGAGATGATGGACATGAGGGTGGGATAAAGCAGAGGGAGAGAGAAGATGCTGGACATGGGGAGACACGGAATGGGGAGCAGTGAACGAGAAAGATGCTGTACATTGAAGGGATAGAGAGAAGAGGAGAATTACTTAAAGGCTCTGTTAAGAGTTGAAAAATGGTAGGTAGATGCAGTAAAAAGAGGGAAATTGAGGACTGGATAATAATAAGAAGAAGTGACATTGAACTGATAGAGAGAAAAGTGCATGGAAGAAAGTTGAAAGGAAAAAAATCAGAGATTAAAGGAAGTAAAGAAGGCAAGAGGGGAGATAGGTAGCAGATAGACTGAAGACCCTAGAAAGCAAAAGCAAATTAATAGAAGACAGAGAAAAGCAAAAACCAGGAAATGGGACAAGACAATATAGGTAGAAAAAATATTTTCATTTTTATTTTCAATTTAGTGCTTAGTACAGGGGTGTCTACATGTCTTTATATTTTATATTTACTGTATGCAGAGTCTGGTTTCTTGGGGTTTCTTTTTTTAAATTAACTTTTCATATAAATTTCACCAATAATAAGTGAAGACAAATAACTGCATATAGAAGAACTCCCAGAAAAATTACAAAATTAAAGAACGCCTCTATGGGACTGAACCCATGACTTCTGCCTACACAGTCATCGTAGTAACCAGTGGGCTACATCTCATTAGCTTCTAACATAGCGCTGGCGGGCTACAGAAAGACTGCAGGTCACCACACAAACTGTCTGCTGTGGTTACCAGGATAGGGTGTACTCACCCATACCCATGATGCACTGCACATGCAGATCAGCAGTCTACATCTGAGCACAAGATGGGGTATGCGCCTCCACAGCCCCTCGGCCTGGTAGGGGGAACTGACCGTGTATGTTACTGGCACAGAGTAGCTACAGACTGTGACATTGTGCGGTTCCTGTGCTCACCCTGAGGGTGAGGTGGGGCACCCAGCACCAGGTCCGCAGCACCTGGCTTGGCTGAGATAAGCTGTGCTTCAGGTCCCCATCAGTGCCAGTGTATGACAGGTTGTCCTTGCAGACACATCTAGGATACAACTGTGTCTATCTGTATTTCCCAGTCATGTTTAGCCCTTGTGGACTATGATGCACCCAGAATAGTGCATAACCTGTGTGGTTGCCATGGTCACATCTTATAGGAGAAGGATGTTGTGTGGACCCAAAAGCGGATTATGTAGCACCACCCAACCCGCACTCTATCTCGGTCAGGGTGGGGGACAGCATCTCCCACCAACAGATCCACACTCTACATCAGAGGCAGTAAAGGGGACCACCACCCCAGTCCTGCTGGGGAATAAGCACCCTCCAGGGCAGTCAATGCAGATCTGTACGTATTTCATAGGGCTAGGGCACTGGCAGTAGGCCTGGAAAAGCTCAGCTGCTCCCCACCACAATCTGACATTCACCAGCAGAGAGCACAGTCAGTCTCCACCCACTGCACCCTGCAAGGTGTTCCAGCCATACACATGCTAACTGCAGACAGTCTGCTAGCTAGTACACAGTGCATGTTCCTGGAGGAACTGTGTGCCCCCAAAAGTGGGATGGACACGCACACACACACCAAGCAGGTATGTCAGTAATTGGGCCTCAAAAAAGAAGACTCATAGACTCAAGGGCTAATCAATTGAGAGAAACACTATACAGCACTATGTGGGAACCTGGCCATGCCATGGTCACTGCTCAGTCAGGATGAGCGTGACCTCCCAGCATGACATGCTGTGGCCACAATGTCCCAGCCATTGCCCTATGCCCTGTGTAGATGCATCCTGCCCAGACCGCCGTGTCCGGACCATACCCACAATACCTTGCTCCTCATTAAGCACATTAGCAGGCTAACACTGGAAACAGTGCAAGCATTGGGGGCTCAGTATGGTGTAGGCAGCCACAAAACACTGGATAGACATACACACACTCCCACACCTATTTCAGCATTGTGCAAAGATAGAGGTGGTTGGCAGCCCTGGCCGCTGCACCAGTCCTGAGCACAGTGCAGGCATTGCTAAGGTAAGCAGGTGCTAGTATTGGTAGCTGCTGCTCCGCGCAGGGCCCAACAGCCTGACTCTCCATGAAGCTTAGGATAGTGGAGCCTGTGGGTGTGGGTGTTTGTGCCCCTGTTGGCCAATGCTCTAGGGACTGCACATGTTTATGATGTATGTGCGCTGTAGGGTAAAAATATAGGGCCATTGTCTGCAGGGACCACAGCTGGGACTTACACCTGTGACTTTCTACCCCTGAACACACTGGCTGTGTGTACTGTACCAAACTGTTGCCACAGAGGCAGGTCAGTCCCTGGGGATACCATTACTGTTCTTCAGACAGCCTTTGTCTGTTGCACTGCATGCCGCCCACCTAAACAGGGCTTGGCCTTGGTCTGCTGTGGGCAGCTGCCACTGCCCCCTCCACCACCAGCACCCCTCCCCCACCATGCTGACATGCCCTTATGCTGGTGGTGCGCAGTCCCAGGCCATCCAGTGTGCCTGTAGGCGGCTGCCTATGGTGTGGGATCTGGGGACCGGGTGCCTACGTAGACATCCGCGCTTCCCCCCAGCACTGCCTGTCAATGTTATGTACCCTTTGGGGTACCTGCTTGGTACTGTCCCCTGGGACACTGTGGGACACACACTCGTGGGCATGTTTGAACTTGGTCAGCTGCTGACTTGCTGATTTGCAGTTTCTGCATTCCTATGTGCCACCTAGGCATCTGCCTAGTCCACCCTGTGCCCCAGTTGCCCCACTGCATGTGCCGCCTGCAGCCCCCTGTACCCCATTTGCAGCCTCACCGAATTGCCCTTTCGTACTTGGGCACTATGCTGTTGCTGCACATGTATCACTACTATCACCTTTCTTGGTTTCCCTGCCCTTGCTGTACATTGTGGACTGAACTGGTTTCTCTCTCCTGCAAATGTGCCTCTAACGCGAGGTTTTTACTGGCGTTAGTTTTCAGACCTTCATTTCACAGCGTTAGTGTACCTGGAGCCTCTCCCCGCCCAATCTCTGCCCATTGACCCCTTCTCTCCACCCTCTGGGGAGCCTTACTCTACCCTCCGTGTGCCTTAACGCCGCAGGAGGCATGTTCGCATGAAACCTCGCGCTATCACACGATAATATTACTTTAACACGCACTAATGTTACGTATTGCGCGCAAACTGCGCCGCTGCAATGTTATCGCTGTTTAGTAAACATACCCCTTAGGCTCGAAAAAAGCAGAAGATTTACCTAATGCATTATAATACAAATAGAGGGAAATTGTAACACAAAATTTAACCCCAAGGCCAAAGCTCCAGGGCACAGAACCAAAAAACATTGGTGCCGCTTCTGGATATTTTTAAAAAAATCAGGAAAAATACGTATTACTGAACCAAAAAAAGACTTGTGCATTGACCGAAAATACAATTTAAATAGAAACATAGAAACATGACAGAAAAAGACCACATGGCCTATCTAGTCTGTCCTTCCATATCAACCACTACAACAGTCCCCTTTTTTCCTTTAGAGATCCTCTGTGTTTATCCCATGCTTCTTTGAATTCAGATACTGTTCTCATCACTACCACCTCCACTGGGAGACTATTCCACGGATCCAACACTCTTTGCGTAAAGAAATATTTCCGCATATCACTCCTGAATCCATCCCCTTTCACCCTCATCCCATGTCTCCTCGTAGCAGAGCTTGCTTTCAATCGAAAGAGGCTCTCCTCCTGTGCATTTATGCCACGGAGGTATTTAAATGTCTCAATCATATCACCTCTATCCCGCCTTTCCTCTAAGGTGTACATATTAAGATCCTTAAGTCTGTCCTCATATGCTTTATAATGAAGACCACTAACCATTTTAGTAGCCACCTCTGTACTGACTCCATCCTGTTTATATCCTTTTGAAGGTGTGGTCTCCAGAATTGCACACAATACTCCAAATGAGGTCGTACCAAAGATTTATACAGAGACACTATCACCTCCTTTCTTCTGCTGGCCATTCCTCTTCATATGCACCCAAGCATACTTTTAGCTTTTGCTGTCACCTTTTCTATCTGTTTAGCTACTTTAAGATCATCAGACACAATCACGCCTAGGTCCTGCTCTTCTTTAGTGGACAAAAGTACTTCACCCCCTATACTATATTGCTCCCTTAGATTGCTGCAGCCCAAATGCATTACCTTGCATTTTTTAACACTAAAGGGTATGTTTACTAAACTGCAGTAATGTCACCCGCATTAAGTTCTGCGGTAATGGTACAGATGCCCATATAAAGGCATGGGCGGTGCATCGTTACGGCAAGCCGTATCAGCTAACACGTGTTACAAGGCGCCGTAGACCAACACGTGTTACAAGACGCCTTATAAGGCACCTTACAAGGTGCCTTATAAGTAAAGTGTCTTATAAGGTGCCGTGTAAGATGCCTTATAAGGTGCCTTGAAAGGTGCCTCATAAGGCGCTTTGTAAGGCACCCTATAGGGCTCCTAAGGCTAAGTGCCATATTAGGCACCTCTGGACAAGGCACCTTAGAAGGCACCCTGGGTTATGGAACCATAGGTTAAGGTGGCCTAACAAGGTGACGGTGCCCTAGGTTAGTGTGCCCTAAGGGCTGCAAGGTGCTTCAGGGTGACATGCATGACTTGTGAGGCACAGAAACAGATGTAGCCCTAACACTAGATAGAGCACCGAGGAAAGGCAATGAACAGGTAATTGAAGGAGGGAGAGCTGGGTGCTGCTGGACCTGCCATATCTGTGGGCATCCCATGTGGTTGCCAGTACTGTTGACAAACATGTTGGGTGCAACTATACCACAGCACAGGGTGTTGGCAATGTAAAGTACTGGAAAGACAGTGGGTGACAGATGATGGGAATACGTGTCCCCCAGTGGAGGCGGAGGTGGCAGGATAGTTACAATGATGGGTGGACAGAGGAGTGGTGGTGCCATGCAGATCAGGCACAGGCGAGGCAAGCACAATGAGGTGCAATGCAGGAAAGGGTAGTAGTGCAGGACATGGGGTGGCAGCCTGCACAGGCAGACAGGACTCTACACAGCTGACAGACGCAGATTGACGGACCGAGGGAATGTTGGCAATTGTGACGAGAGTATTATGGGCTGGCAGCACAGATCTGCAAAAATATGACTCTTACAGGCATGCAAACTATTTGAGTAGGACAGGCATGAAAGGAGGGAACAATGAGGAATTGAACCCATGAATACTGCCGAGAACGGCATTGTACTAACGGCTATATTTATGTGGTATAGCTCACAGCAATGGCTGGGTACAGAAGGACTGCAGGTCACTGTACAAACTGTCTGCTCTGAGTGCCAGGATAGGGTAACCCCACCAGTACCCATGAGGAGTGGAGTGGAGGAGTGGCCTAGTGGTTGGGGCAAGGTACTTCAGGCCGGAAGGTCAGGGGTTCAAATCCCACTAGAGGACAGCAACCTTGGGCCAGAAGGACTGGGGTTTCTAGTCCCACAGGTGCTCCTTGTGGTCTTGGGCAAGCCACTTAACCCTCCATAGCCCATGGTCCCTGTAAAATAGTTATCTCCAAGTTATAATCCCCTGTTCAATGTAATTTCAGTTTGTTCAATGTAAACCGCACTGATGCAGAATAACGCGGTATATAAGAGAATGTAAATAAATAAATAAATAAATGATGCAATGCACATGGCTGAATAGCTGTCTACAGCAGATCATCAAATGGGGTCTGCACCTCTCCGGTACCACAGCTTGGAAAGACGAACTGACAGTGGGTGATACTGGCACAGAATAGCTACAGACCATGCCACTGTGCAGGTTCTGTGTCCACCCTGAGGGATAGGATGGGTGCCCAGCACTAGGTCCGCAGTACATGTGGTGCTAGAGATAGGTCCTGCTGTACATCCCCATCACTACTAGTGTGTGACAGGTGTTCCTTGCGATGCATCTGAAGGTAATGCAGTGTCCATCTGTATCCTGCAATCACATGTGGCACTCTGGGACCAGACACCACCCAGATTAGTGTGTACCCTGGGTTAGGGTCTGGCTGACATGGGCACCTGTTATCAGGGCAAGGGGTTTCTAGACCTGCATGAGGTTTGTGTAGCAGTGCCCTTACAGGTCAAAATGATATTCACTATATACCCCAAAGGGGCCCACAAGCACCCCTTTTTGTAGGTAAGGGACAGTTGCCTGAGCCCCGGTGAAGCAACCTCCATCCTGCTGGTATAGGACAGCCCTGCAGGGTTGGTGAGCCAGAGCCATACTTGTGACTGGGGCAGTGGCAAACTAGCAGTAATGCTGGGGTTAGGTCTGGAAAACCCCACCTGCCTCACACCACCCTCTGCCAGTCACCAGCAGACAACACAGTCAGACTGCATCTGCAGCACCTTATAGGTGTTCCAACCATGCACAGTCTAACTTCAGACAGTCCACTAGCCCAGGGGTGGGCAACTCCGGTCCTGGAGAGCTGCAGACCAGTCAGGTTTTCATGATGCCAATAGATCTCATGAATATTCATTAGGGACATCATGAAAACCTGACTGGTCTGGGGCTCTCCAGGACTGGTGTTGCCCACCCCTGCACTAGCCAGTCCATGTTCACAGAGGACCTATGTGCAACAAGCAAGTAGCTCAGTGATTGGGCCCCAACACTGGGAACACACAATTATCACTGGAGGCAAACAGTGTAGTGTGCTATGTGGGAACCTATACAAATTAAAGAGAAAGTCATTCACTGTAATCTTAATACTGGACTAGAGAAATCAATCAAAAAATGTCCTCAAAAAATACATGGAATAGTCAGGAAAATTCTTCGAGATCTCAGTAAAAACTATAGCAAGGCCTTGTAGACTCACATCAACATAAGGCTACTTGCACGTTCACATCAGTGACCTCATTAGGCATAGAGTCAGAACCCTAAATCACTACGGGGTTTTTTAACTACTCAAAAATCTAAGCTCTTCTCAAAATATGATTGAAATGATGTCAACAAGAAGATAATGAGATCTATTTCCCCGAAATGCTAGGGGTCTGCACGCTTTCACCTCCTGTCATACTGCTTCAGATCCCAACGTCAATCCCCAGCACCTCTAAGACGTTTCACAATACTGTTTCCTCAGGGGATCATAAAATGCATCTAAAAACAAAAAACAGTGAAAAACCCAATGAATCTCCAATCCACCCATTTAAAATCCTTAAACCTCACACATAAAATCACCCTAACAAACATCACTACAGAACTTACCAAAGATGCTGCCCGCGTCTTCACTCATACAAGTGTAACTTCCAAAGATTGCATTCCACTTCACAAAAACACCGCGCATGTCAACTAGCCCTCAGGCGCCATTTTTAAAGGCCTCGGCGTCTACCAATCCGAGGCAGACAGCTGTTGAGCATATCGCTCCTTCCATTTTTAAAGTAATACCACCTTCATCCAAAACCAAAAATCCTGATCCGCATCTCAAAACTCCTATGTATCTTGAAATGGCTAGGTTACCCACTATAGTATTTTTCTACCCATCGTTACAGAGCATGTCCATACACTTTGAACACAAACAGTGTTTATCTACTCTACATCACACAAACGGCAGATCCATCTTCATATGGACCTTACAGAACTCCTAGAAGCTAAACGCATGCTGCCCACTCTATGACATTATTTAAACCCTTTGGCTCCAAGGTGTTAAAAGTGTAAATTAAGCGCTGCTCCTGCAGTCACACACGCCGGCTTTCAGAGCGCGAGGGGAGAGTTTCTCCCTCGCGGCTCTTTTAAGCCCGCGGGGGCTGATGGGAACTTCCCATCAGCCCCCGCGGGCTTAACAGAGCCGTGAAAGGGAAACTCTCCCTTCGCGCTCTGAAAGCCGGCGTGTGTGACTGCAGCTGCAAAGAGGGAGCTGATGCAGGGGAGGGCAGGCTCTGCCGGGCAGGAGGGGCCCCGCGGCAGAATCGATTCTGCCGCGGCAGTCGCAGCCCGTCCCGGCAGCGGCAGCAGACAGTTTTTTTTATTTTAAATTTTCCCTGGGCTGGGGGCTGGGGGGTTAGGAATGGTGATGGGCTATGGGGGAGCTAAGTCTCGATATGGGCTGATGGGATTAGGACTGGTAATGGGCTATGGGGGGCTTAAACTGAAAATTGGGTGATGGGGGGTTAGGACTAGAAATGGGCTGATGGGATTAGGACTGGGAGTAGGCTGATGGGGAGGTTAGGACTGGTAATAGGCTATGGGGGCTAGGACTGGTAATGGATTGGGGGGTTGCTAGGACTGGAAATGGGCTGAGTGGAAGGGGGCTTGAACTGTAAATAGCTGATGGGGACGGGACTTGGAATGGAAATAGGCTGACGGGAAGTGGGGGGCTTGAACTGCAAATAGCTGATGGGGAGGGGGGCTTGGAATGGAAATGGGCTGAGTGGAAGGGGGCTTGAACTGCAAATAGCCGATGGGAAGGGGGCTTGGAATGGGCTCTTATGGGAGGGAGCTAGGACAGGAAATGGGCTGATGGAGGGGCTAGGATAGGATTGGGAATTGGGTGTTGGGGGGGCTAAGATTGGAAATGGGCTGTGGTGGGGGCTTGGATTGAAATGGACTCATGGAGGGGCTAGAACTGGAAGTAGGCTCATGGGGGGCTTGGATTGGAAATGGGCTGAGTGGAGGGGAGCTAGGATTTGACATGGGCTGATGGTGGGGCTAGGAAAGGACTAGAAATGGGCTGATGGGAGGCTGGTATTGGAAATGAGCTGATGAAGGGACTCGTATAGGACTGGAAATGGATGGGGGAGCTAGGACTGGAAATGGGCTGATGGGGGGACTAGAAGGGAGCGGATACTGGGTGGGGCTGGAACTAGAAGGGAGCTGATGTTGGGGGAGATTAGAAGGGGATGGGGCTGGGAGAGTGAAATGGAAAGGGGAAAAATATTTTGTGTGGGAGGGAAGAAAAATCTACAATTGGCCGGGTGTTGGGACAGTAAGTGGGGATTGAGGATGGAGGGGTAAAATTTGAGTGGATGAAATAGGAATGAGGAAAGAGCAAAAGGAGAAAGATTAGTATGTTAAAACAGATGTAGAGGTAGAATGGAAAAAAAACTAGAAGAGTGAAGAAAGGACAAATGGACAGCAGACGATGGAGAGTTAGCAGAAGACACAAATAAACCAGAAGAAAGTGGCTGGAACAATTGCAACTGAAAAAAAATGCACAAAAGGTACAAAGATAACTCTTTATTTTGAATTTATTAACTGGAATATGTCAGCTCTGGAAAATGTGCATCATTAACATCGGTGCTTTGTTTAGTACAAGAGGAAATTAATTTATAGTTTTATTTCTACAGTGTTGTACATTCCAAGTTTGGCTTTTGGGGTTCCCAGTTTAATTATTGTCTTCCTGTTTCTAAATTGTGATTCCTTGTTTGGTGATGGTCGATGTTCTGCATGTGTAACTGAGCTGAGGTATTCTGTTTATGTAATTCCTATTTGACATTGCCACTTGTTCTCTTTCCCCAGTAGGTCATGTATTGTTATTCTCTGAAATGTATTGGTTTAATATTTGCAGTGTTTCCTTTTGATAGGTAAAGTATGGTGTTTTATGAGTCCTTGTAGTGCTGTTAGGATACGGCAGGTTTGCTATGGGTTTAAATGGGCAGTGTTTGTAGTAGTTCCTAATGTGTCTGGCAGTTGGCACTGGATTATAGTAATGTAGAAATCTTTTAGTCTTTCTTTATCCATACACTCATGAAGAAGCATGTTTACTAAAAGTTAGTGTATGATAACATTATGCAAATATTTATGCAAATGAGGCCCCTTATGCAAATGAGGCCCCGCACCGAGTCTCCGCACATGGCCCCGCACCCCCCTTGGGCCGCCCCTGTCTGGGAGGGGGGTAAGGAGAGATGCTGGACTGAGAGGGTGGGGAGGGAAGAGAAAGGGAAATACTGGATATGGAGCAGAAAGAAAGGACGAGAGTGGACATGGGGTAGGGAGATGGGAGAAGGGGGAACTGGTAAGAGGATGGGGATGCAGGGAGAGAGATGGGGAATGGGAGGGCTTGGGTGAGAGAGATGAAAACTAGATAGATGTGATAAAAAAGGGGACTGAGGACTGATTGATGGAGGGGCAAAATCAGAATAGTTAGAGAAGCAATAAATAAATAAATAGAAGCTGAAAGATCAATTTTAGAGAAGGATGTAGAGAAGGAAGTGAAAACAGGAAGTGAGAAAAGAAATGACAAATGGACAGGAAACCCCGGGAACAGCATTAAGAAAAGACAGACAGACAAAAGCAGAAACCAGAGATTGGAAACAAGATGATGAGGTTAAAATTGCCAGACAGGTAGAAAAAATAATTTTATTTTCAATTTCATGATTTAAATATGTCAGTTTTTGAAATTTACATCTACAATTTTTATATTTTGCATCATACAATGGAGAAATGCATCACTGTTTCTATTTCTGTGGTGATTCGTCTGCTTGGAAGTGTTTCTGTTGCTATCAGGGAATGGTGGAAAGAAGAGAAGGACTCTTCATCCCTGCCCCACCCCGTTACGCAACCCTGAAAATAAGGGGACCTCTCCAGCACTGGATGAGCGTCCCAGATTTGTCTGCAAAAAATCTAGTAGCCTTATATAAAATGGCATATCCTTATATTGCAAGTGCAGTTTTCTTGCCTCCCTCGCAGTCCCATTTGGTGTGATCAGCGCAGATGAACAATGCTACCCAATGAGATGGAACGACCCCGTTGTGTTCCCAAAAATTTTTTTTGTATTTTTGTCGGATATAGATCATGAGGAGAAGGCACTATAGGCCAACTCACTTACATGATACATGTCCCTTTTATTCCACCACTTGAGTATGAAACATAAAAATACTTAAACTAAGAAGGTCTCAAACCTGAATCACACGATACTTGTCAAATGTCTGCGCGACGTCGAGATCCATCAGAGCAACCTGTCTGATATCTGCAGTAGCCGCTATCTCTATAAGTTCCTTAGGTGTCAATTTTCAGCAGCACTATCTGAAAAGTCTTACAGAGAGAGTGGGGCATGGGTTTCTGTCTAGCTATATATCCTAAATGTATCTAGATAGCTATACGGACAGTGGACTCAACAGTGCCACTGTATACATATAGTATAGAGCACTGCCACTTCTGTGGATAGTGTTGCTGAATATCTGTATTTTACTTAACCACTGCCGTCAACCGTGGCGTTTAGGCAGTGGCAGTGACCACATTATATCTACTCAGCACCACTGATATAAGGATAGTGCCACTGAATACATGCATTCATTTAAGTTTTGATGCCAACATTTACATTAATTCCACTGTTCAAAATTATCTCCTAGCTATACAAGAAAAGGGAAGAATTCTACCCTACGGTAGGTGTTGCTGTTCCTTTATATGCCCAGCACACACAGCTTGCTATTTCAAAGTCTACTTTCACACAGGATGAGGAGTCCTTTTGCCAGTATTTCTGACCTGTCTTCCAAATTTTTCCTCTTATTTGAACTCTGATCGCACCAGATTCGTCACCTGAAAATGGCACATTTTTTCCATAAGCACAGTGTTTATGCACAATAACTGTAGTGACATATATCAGCTTGTGCAATTAAAGATAGTGACATGTACCTTGGCTCATTGTGAGTCACAAGACCAAAGGGCAAACAATGATTACCTTCTGCTCTGAGAAAATGTGTCCAAATCCTTTAAAGACTACTACTACTACTACTACTGAGCATTTGTATAGCGCTACAAGTCATACTCAGCGCTGCACAGACATGTAAGAGACCGTCCCTGCTCATCAGAGCTTACAATCTAGCCAAGACAAGAACATTCTAAAATGCGTTAATGTATTTATATTAAGCTTTTTTGAGTGGAGAAATTAGATTTTCTTTTAGAATAACTTTCAAAACATGTTTCTATGGGCCTAATATTTAGCTGACTTATCTAACGCATAAAGGGGCATGTTTACTAAAGGATGTGCCGATAGTGCACATCCGCAATGCAGTATCAGTGCACAGACCTTTGATAATGTTTGTACTCGTGTGCCTCAATCCCTCCTGCCGATAGCACATTGGAATGCCAGCACCAAACTAACTGGCATGCAGGTGCGCTTAATGCTATCCACTGAGCTGGTGTTAAATTCACCCACATTAACGACAACAGTCACAATTAGCATATGCAGATATGGCCCATGCTAACCACAATGTGCCATTAACATCCACATTATGCCCCTAACCCAGCCTGTGCAGAGGGCGGCTACCAAAATGGCCAGTGGACTTCGTCATAAGGCATATGGGGACAGACTTAAAGATCCCAATATGTATACTTTGGAGGAAAGAAGGGAGAGAAGAGATATGATAGAGACATTTAAATATCTCTGTGCGCATAAATGCACAGGAGGAGAGCCTCTGTCGATAGAAAGCAAGCTCTGCAATGAGGGGGTATAGGATGAAGGAGAAAGGGGATAGACTCAGGAGTAATATGCAGAAATATTTCTTTACAGAAAGAGTGCTAGATGCGTGGAACAGTCTCCCAGCGGAGGTAGTAAAGATCAGGACAGTATCTGAATTCAAGAAAGCATGGGACCAACACAGAAGATCTCTAAAGAAAAAAAAAAGGGACAATAGTAGTTGTTATGGAAGGGCAGCCTGGAGAGGACATATGGTCTTTTTCTGCCATCATGTTTCTATGCTTCTGCCTCTGCTAACAGAGGTCACTATTGCAGTATCATGCACTAATGGCGGTGCAGCACACTTAGTGCGCACCAAACTCTGTACTAGCTGGCAGCATCCTATAGTAAAGATGTCCCAAAGTTAGGTCCTGGCATTGGCACTAATGTTATGCTTATGTTCAGTGGTGCAGGCCACTTAAAGGGTGCAACTGAAGGATCCGAGGCAGCATGGATTCACCAGAGGCAAGTCTTGTCAGACAAATCTGATTGATTTCTTTGACTAGGTGACCAGGGAGTTGGACCGAGGGAGAGCCCTAGATGTGGTGTGTTTAGATTTCAGTAAAGCCTTTGACACCGTTCCACACAGGTGACTTATAAACGAACTGAGCACCCTAGAGATGGACACTAAAGTTACTGCTTGGGTTAGAAATTGTTTGAGTGGGAGGCAACAAAGGGTACAGGTAGATGGGACTCACTCTGAGGAGAAGGAGGAACTGGAACAGTATAACAAGATGACAATATAACTGCATAACATTTAGTATATTCAACTATGAACTATTTACAGTGCTTTGTAGTTGTCTTGTTAAGTCCTTATTACATTGGGTGTGTCTGTTGATTATCACAGTTAAGGTTTATGATTGGTGTGACTCTAGGTCAGAGGATATATTACATTTTTCCTTGAAGAGGTGTGTTTTCCATTTCTTTCTGAAGTCTGACAGTTCTCAGAGTCCTGTTTATTCCACTGGGATGGGGAGAATAGTATGAATGATCTATTGCAGGTGGATTGCTTGTTTTTTGTCTTTTGCTGTGGGATTGCGAACAGGTTGAGGGTAGAGTTTCTGCTCAGTCTTTCGTTCTTTGTGTTTGAGATTAGGAGTTAGAGACAAGTAGCGGATTGATTGTGAAGTATTTTGAATACTGTGATGAGAATTTTGTATTGGATCCTGGCCGAGAAGAGGAGCAAGTGTAGTTGCATCAGTATGGGGGTGATGTGTGATCGATAAGGGGCACCAGCAATTATTCGAGCAGCAGTATTTTGGGACATTTGTAGTGGGTGGAGAGCTTGTTTAGGTAGGACCTGGTAGATAATATTACAGAAATCTAGTACAGGTGTAATCATTGCTTGGCATACGGTTCAGAAAAGGTCTGGGGTGAGTAGTGGCCGGAGGTTTTTCAGGATTGTTATTCTTTTTATGTGACGTTGAAAGGACAGCTGTTGATCTAATGTTATGCCCAAGTATTTTATCTCAGAATCCAACCTGATTTTTACATCGCCAAGTTCTATTGGTGATGGTGGCACAAAGGATGGATTAGAGGTTATGTAGAGTGCTTCGGTCTTCTCCTATTTGATGAGGAGGCTGTGTCTATCAAGTCAACCTTTCACGTCTATGAAGCACTTATGTAGGCTGTCAAGATCTGGAGAGAGATTAATGAGTGTGAAAAACATTATGTCATCTGCGTAGATTTGATAAAGGATTTTGAAGATTTGACATAATGGCTGGATGTAGATGTTGAACAGTAGGGCTGACATAGCATAGTTACTCACCTGTAACAGGTGATCTCCAGGAACAGCAGGAATAAGTCTTCACATATGGTATCGTCGGTACCAACGGAGCCTGCGCGGGAACGCTCCCCAGAGTCCAATAGGAAATCTTTTGGAAGCATCCCACAGTGCCTGCGTGCTGCCTTCCTGCCTTTCCAACTCTCCCTCTTCAGTTGAGTTTATAGCTAAGACCAAAGGAGAGAAGGAGACAAAGAGAAAGAGATAGATAGAGACAACTCCTAGGGGAGGTGGGTGGGTTGTGAAGGCTTATTCCTGATGTTCCCGGAGATCACCTGTTAAAGGTGAGTAACTACGCTATTTCCAGGAACAAGCAGGAATGTTGTCTTCACATATGGGGACTCCCCAGCTGAGAGATGCCAGGGGAATGTCCCCAGCAAGCTGTGAACCCAAGGTGAGATGGGTCATGCTTCCTCCCATGGATCTCTGGCATCGAAACCCAGGACGGTGGGTAGGAGTTGTTCTAAGTCTGAAAGAGATGCTGGAGCACAGCCTGGCCAAATGAGGCATCCCAACGGGTGTCCTTGTCTAAGCAATAGTGGGCTTTAAAGGTGTATACCGAAGCCGAAGTGGCTGCTCTACAGATGTCATCAATGGACACAGAATGGAGATTAGCCATTGAGGCTGCCATTGCTCTCACATTGTGAGCTGTGACATGGCCTTCGAGAGAAAGTCCCTTACTCTCATATGCAAAGGATATGCAATTTGCAATCCATCTAGAGAGAGTTCTTTTGGAAACTGGAAGTCCCAAATGGCTAGAATCAAAAGCAACAAAAGGCTGAGAAAATTGTCTATGTTGCTTAGTTCCTTGAAGATAAAAAGCCAAGGCTTTTTTACAATCTAAAGTATGAAGGCTTCTTTCTGCATTAGAGGCATGAGGCCTGTCAGACAGCTGCCTGGGTGAGAATCTTCACAGTCTTGGCAAGTGCATATATCTATATGAGTTGCAAGGGATTGTGGGCAATGTAGTTCATTCACACCAGACACAGCTGCTGACAATAATTTAGTTGTGCTCAAGTGTTAAAGCCAATAAGATATTTATTTATGGGGTTATTTCTCCCAACACAGATATGCTTGGTAGCACATAAATCAGGTTACTTGCTTCCAGTGTTTAACTTGGAAAAACAAAATCAAAATCAGGAAAACAACATTCAAACTTGTCAGGCATTAGCTAATGTTTTCTTAGCATATATCAAACAACAAACGAAAAGCCACAAAGAAAGAAAAAAACTGTTCTTTTCAGGTTAACCTCTGATAACTTCCCACATAGATTCAGAAGTGATTCTCTCCTAGCTCACAAGCAATTAGGTAAGGCTCAATTGCTAGCAGTTATCCAGCTGAAACCCCTTAGCTAGCTTGCTTTCTACAGCGTGGCCAGAAATCCTACACAGGAGCTTTTCTGAGTAGATTAAAGAACAAGTTTGTATTTCTTTGTGATGGTTGCTGTACTTTATAAAAGAAAATCACCAAAGGAGTTTGGACAGAGAGCAGTCCATATAAACACATTCTTCATCTGCAATCATTCCCCCTTCTTCAACAAGCATGGGTTCAATATCATGGATTGGCACAGATGAATCTCTCAATGGAGCACTTTCAGGAGAATACTTGTTTCCCTGCTGTCTTTCAAGGTTATAGCCAGGGCATAGATCAGTGTTCATACCTGAGCTTCCATTGCTGTTAGAGTTCCTCTCTATATAACCTGGCCAGTATGTAGTCCAGTTCTTATGTCCAGCCTTCCAATCCAGATCCCTGGACAGTGGATCTCTCTTCAGATACCTTCTGGCACGGGTCTGAGGGTCCCTTCCACGTGCAGCCGTCTCTCTCACAGGTACCGTCTGGAGATTCCTAGCTCTGCAGTACCATTCCTCTGGCTTTCCCCAGTCCAATGGTGTATGCTGGCCCTTGGAATACCTCCCAGTATACGTACTGCTCTGGACTCTTCTAGACCTCTCAAAGGCTTTTCTCCTCTTTCTTCCAAAGGGTTTCTTTCCCTCTCTGTCCGTCTGGTTTGGCTTCTGCTTCTGATGATCCTTCAGATGAAACTGATGATCAAGCTCAAGCTGATTCTCAGGATAATGAGGATAATTCTCTGTAGAATAAACTCTACCTTTATTCTGCTCAGATGAGTGCTCCTCCCTAACACAGCGCAGCTGTGCTGAATCAGGCCCTGCCCTTTGAGATGAGTGCTTAGGGATTACCTCATAGCCCTCCTGATTGAACACACGTTTCCCCACTTCAGCTCCTCTAATGGCTGTTGGAAACCTGGTGCATTCTAGGACTGGTAGTCTTTTATGGGAAAATTCTGTTTTCTTATTTCTACCAGAACTGACAGGTTGCTTGTTCAGAGTCACTTCACCTTTCCTATAGCTCCTTCCTGAGCTATGATAAGCTTCCTTATCACATACCCCCCCCCTGCTTAAGTTATTACAGACTGGTGTAACTGGTAAAACTTCTTCCCTACAGTCCGTAATATGGGAAAGGGCATCCGCATTCTTGTGTAACTTCCCAGCACGATGTTCCACTTGAAAATCAAATGCCTGTAAGGCCATGTACCAGTGTGTCAACCTGGCATTGTGGTTCTTCATTTGCTGCAACCACTTAAGTGGGGCATGGTCTGTGACCAACTGGAACTTTCTCCCCGTAAGGTAAAACCTTAACGCCTCCACTGACCACTTAATAGCTAAACATTCTTTTTCTATTGTGGAATACTTTTGTTCAGCCGGTGACAACTTCCTGCTCAGGTACATCACAGGATGCTCCTCCCCTTCATGACACTGGGATAGAACCGCTCCTAGCCCTACATCCGATGCATCCGTTTGAACCAGAAAGGGTTTCTTGAAGTCCACCCCTTTCAGTACCGGTCCTGTACACAATTTTCCTTTTAAGACTGAAAACGCTTTTTCAGCTTCAGGTGTCCACTTTAGCTGGTTTGGACAATTCTTCCGCAGCATATCCGTGAAAATTGCACTTTTCTCTGCAAATTGCGGTATAAATCTGCGGTAGTATCCAATAAGTCCTAAGAAACTTCTTAGTTGTTTCTTTGTTGTTGGAGGAGGAAAATTCCTGATGCTATCTACTTTACTCATTAGAGGTTTAATTTTTCCTCTTCCCACTAGGTGGCCCAGGTATTTTACCTCCCTATTTGCAAAGGCACACTTCTTCGGGTTTAAAGTGATTCCCGCTTGCTTCATGGAGCACAAGACTGCCCTGATCCTCTTCAGATGCTCCGCCCAGGTGTTACTATGGATTATGACATCATCCATATATGCAAAAGCATAATTTTGGTGGGGTCGAAGTACCTGATCCACTAACCTTTGGCAGGTAGCCGCTGCTCCATGCAGTCCGAAAGGCATCCTCCTGAACTGGAAAAGGCCAACGGGGGTGCTGAACGCAGTCTTCGGCTTCGACTCCCTAGTGAGAGGGATTTGCCAATATCCTTTTGTCATATCAAGGGTGGTTAATTATTGTGCCTGTCCCAGCTGGTCCAACAGCTCTTCAATTCTTGGCATTGGATATGCATCAAAAACTGATATGGCGTTTACCTGCCGGAAGTCAATACAAAATCTTAAAGATCCATCAGGCTTCGGCACCAGGACTATGGGGCTATTCCAGGGACTCTTTGACTCCTCTATTACTCCCATGTCCAACATCTCCTGGACTTGTGCCATTACTTCCTGTCTCTTGGCTTCAGGCAAGCGGTATGGCCTTTGACGAACTAATTTCCCAGGTGGAGTTATTATTTCATGGGCAACCAAATGTGTCTCCCCAGGTATGGGTGTCAACACATCTGGGAATTCTTTAAGCAATTTCCTAATTTCTTCCTGTTGTACCACTGTCAGGTCCTCACCTATTTGGGGCTCTGATTTTTCTTTACAATCAGATACCTGGGGTCCCAAATCTTCCTCTTCATTCACCTCCCTCTCTCGGGCACAGGTGGCAGCTAGGCTTTTAACCCCTTTGACGTCAGTAGAACCAAAGCCTTTGGTTCCACGCTCAGAATTTTCCAGGGATGTGACCTCCTCCACAGGTGGAAAACCCAGCCTCTCACAGATCAATTGGGCAATTCTGTCTCCTGTCTTCACGTGATAATCATTCTGTCCAAAATTAAATAACAGAACTTTAATATTGCCCCTGTAATCGGGATCAATTACTCCCGCACCCACATTGATGAAATATTTAAGGGCTAATCCGGACCTTGGGGCTACTCTCCCATAGCATCCAATAGGTATTTCCACTTGGAGACCAGTGTCCACCAGGGCTCTCCCTTGGCTAGGTACAGTCACATTTTCTATGCTGCACAGGTCAAACCCAGCAGCTTGAGGGGTTGCCTGCTTAGGAGCTTGGGCCTTCTCTGTGACCCTATGATACTTTAGGATGAATGTCTGCTTTGGGGTAGCTTGGTCTTCTGGACGCTTAACCATCTTTTTAGCTGGGGTCTGAGGACTTCCAAATAAAGGCCCGGGAGCTATTACCATTAAACCTTCTCCCTCCTTCTTTCCTAGTCCTTCCACTAGACCCTGCTTAAATCTTGGCCAGTCTCTTCCTAGAACCAAATAAAAGGGTAGCCTAGGCACCACTGCTAACAGGACTTCCTCTTGTTCCCCCAGGCACTTAACCTTTAGCCTATAGGTGGGATATGATGTTGCAGCACCATGAATGCATCTGATGTGAACTTGGCTTTCAGGGGTTTCAGGCACAAATCCTTCTTGGGCCTCTATCCTCTTCCAAAGCCTTTTTGACATCATACTCTGGTCTGCCCCAGAGTCTAATAAAGCATTTGTGGTAATTCCTTGCACATCAACCATCAAAAGAAATCCTTCTTTGGGCTGTTTTAAATCCACACCCACTAAGCTAGTGTGTGTCTGGCATCTCTTTTCTAAATGTCCCCATTTTCCACACTTGAAACATTTCTTTCTATTCCACTGTGTCATCTGGTTTGATACAGTACATTCATTTTCAGAAACATTTTTAATTATTTTCTTTTCTGATACAGCACATCTTGCCTCAGCACCAATCTTCAGAGGGCCACCCATTCTATGGCAAGCCTGCATGGCTTCCAAGAATCTCTCTGCTAGCATGGTTGCCTCTCCAAGATTTTGGCAATTTTGCTGTATAAGGAAAGTGTGCAAATCTTTAGGGACCGCAGACATAAATTGTTCAAGCATTATAATGTCTAATAACATTTCTACCGTCTTTTGCTCAGGCTCCAACCATTTTACAGCTAAACCTCTGATTCTCTGACTCAGAGCCCTGGGTGTTTCACCCACTCTCAATGTAGTAGCTCTAAACATTCGCCTATACTCTGAAATAGACAACCCTAGGCGATCTCTAATAGCAGCCTTTACATCCTTATAATTCAAAGCCTGGGCTGCTGGCATTGCTCTATAAGCTGCAAGCGCCTCTCCAGTTAATGAGGCTGCCAGCCTTACTGCCCACTGGGTCTCTGGCCATGCTAATGCTTGTGCCACTCTTTCAAAAGACTCTAGAAAATCATCAACATTATCATCTGGAGTTAGCTTCCCAAAACTAAATGCCCCAATCCCTTGATTGAGTCCCACACTGTCCACATGTGGTGTACCAGTATTTACTGCTGGTCTTGCATCTGTTCCACTTTGGTTCTGCAGCTTAACTAGGGCTTGCACCAGATCAAGCACTGGCCTCTGCTGGTCCATTAAGGCTTTCATAGCAGTGTCCTGAGCCTGCTGTGCTAGCTCCTGCTGCCTGCTAAACTGGGCTGCCATGCAATCAGCTAGTTCCCTTGGATCCATCTTGATCCCTGCAAGAAACAAACAAAAAAAAAAAGTGCACCACCTTCCAAACAGGTGTGGTTTTTTTCTACTTTTTTTTTTCAATTACCCCTGTGCCTTACTCCCATCCACCACTAGACATGCCCAGGTACTTATTACCTTGTGTCAGTGATGAATCCAGCTCTGCACAGGGTCTTTTCCTCCTGGGACAGCTTCCTGGAACAACCACTTCTCCTCCAAAGTGCAGTTGAGGGAAAATCTTTTTTTCCAGCTTTAAACTTGAACTTTAGTTGTAATCCTCAGCAAGTAAATCCCCTTTGTGCAAAAGCAATCCGAAAAACTACGCCATTTGTCAGACGGCTGCCTGGGTGAGAATCTTCACAGTCTTGGCAAGTGCATATATCTATATGATTTGCAAGGGATTGTGGGCAATGTAGTTCATTCACACCAGACACAGCTGCTGACAATAATTTAGTTGTGCTCAAGTGTTAAAGCCAATAAGATATTTATTTATGGGGTTATTTCTCCCAACAGAGATATGCTTGGTAGCACATAAATCAGGTTACTTGCTTCCAGTGTTTAACTTGGAAAAACAAAATCAAAATCAGGAAAACAACATTCAAACTTGTCAGGCATTAGCTAATGTTTTCTTAACATATATCAAACAACAAACGAAAAGCCACAAAGAAAGAAAAAAACTGTTCTTTTCAGGTTAACTTCTGATAACTTCCCACATAGATTCAGAAGTGATTCTCTCCTAGCTCACAAGCAATTAGGTAAGGCTCAATTGCTAGCAGTTATCCAGCTGAAACCCCTTAGCTGGCTTGCTTTCTACAACGTGGCCAGAAATCCTACACAGGAGCTTTTCTGAGTAGATTAAAGAACAAGTTTGTATTTCTTTGTGATGGTTGCTGTACTTTATAAAAGAAAATCACGAAAGGAGTTTGGACAGAGAGCAGTCCATATAAACACATTCTTCATCTGCAATCATTCCCCCTTCTTCAACAAGCATGGGTTCAATATCATGGATTGGCACAGATGAATCTCTCAATGGAGCACTTTCAGGAGAATACTTGTTTCCCTGCTGTCTTTCAAGGTTATAGCTAGGGCATAGATCAGTGTTCATACCTGAGCTTCCATTGCTGTTAGAGTTCCTCTCTATATAGCCTGGCCATTATGTAGTCCAGTTCTTAAGTCCAGCCTTCCAATCCAGATCCCTGGACACTGGATCTCTCTTCAGATACCTTCTGGCACGGGTCTTAGGGTCCCTTCCATGTGCAGCCGTCTCTCTCACAGGTACCGTCTGGAGATTCCTAGCTCTGCAGCACCATTCCTCTGGCTTTCCCCAGTCCAATGGTGTATGCTGGCCCTTGGAATGCCTCCCAGTATACGTACTGCTCTGGACTCTTCTAGACCTCTCAAAGGCTTTTCTCCTCTTTCTTCCAAAGGGCTTCTTTCCCTCTCTGTCCGTCCGGTTTGGCTTCTGCTTCTGATGATCCTTTAGATGAAACTGATGATCAAGCTCAAGCTGATTCTCAGGATAATGAGGATAATTCTCTGTAGAATAAACTCTACCTTTATTCTGCTCAGATGAGTGCTCCTCCCTAACACAGCGCAGCTGTGCTGAATCAGGCCCTGCCCTTTGAGATGAGTGCTTAGGGATTACCTCATAGCCCTCCTGATTGAACACATGTTTCCCCACTTCAGCTCCTCTAATGGCTGTTGGAAACCTGGTGCATTCTGGGACTGGTAGTCTTTTATGGGAAAATTCTGTTTTCTTATTTCTACCAGAACTGACAGGTTGCTTGTTCAGAGTCACTTCACCTTTCCTATAGCTCCTTCCTGAGCTATGATAAGCTTCCTTATCACAGTCCTAGGGAAGAATACAAGAAGGTAAACCGCTTGGTTTAAATGAAAAGGTGAAACCACCTTTGGCATAAAGTGGGGATAAGTCCTAAGAACTACCTTATCATGGTGAAATCTTGTGTAGGGAGGATCCGCCACTAAGGCCTGTAAACTCACTAATGCGTCTTGCAGAAGTGAGAGCAACTAGGAAGATGACCTTCCATGAAAGAAATTTTAAAGCTGTAGTGGCAAAGGGCTCAAAGGGCGGTTACATGAGCTGCCCGAGAACAAGATTTAGATCCCATGCCACCGGCGGTGGCTTAATGGGAGGTTTTATTAAGAGTAGACCTCTCATAAATCTCGCTATGAGTGGATGAGAGGAAATAGGTTGTCCATCCAGAGGTTTGCGAAAAGCAGCAATGGCACTAAGATAGACCCTCATTGAATTGGTTTTAAGACCAGAATCTGATAAATGGAGGAGATACTCCAGAAGTGATTCCACAGGCACTTTATGGGGGTTAAGTCCCCTTTGAGAACACCATACAGAGAATCTCTTCCACTTGAAAGCGTAGGATCGCCTTGCGGAAGGCTTCCTGGAAGCCACAAGAAAATCCCTTACCTGTTGAGACAGGTTGATATTTGGGAATTCTAGGCTTTCAGTAACCAGGCCCTGAGGTGTAGGGACTGGGGATTCGGGCGCAACAGCGTCCCAGTCTCCTGGGAAAGAAGATCTGGAGCACATCCCAACTCCAGAGGTGTGACTTGAGAGAGATGCAGAAGCAGAGGATACCACATCTGCTGTGGCCACGTGGAGCTATGAGTATCATATGACCTCTTTCTCTCTGAAGCTTGAACAAAGTTTTGGGAATGAGGGGAATGGGTGGGAAGGCATAGAGGAAGTCCAGACCCCAGTGGAGGAGGAAAGCATCCCTTGCCTGACAGTTTTGAGCCAGAATTCTGGAACAGAATTGGGGAAGTTTGGCATTCTGTGGACTTGCAAAGAGGTCTATATCTGGCGTTCCCCAGATTCGAAACACTCGAGCAAGCTAGTCTGAGTGCAGAGACCATTTGTGTAGCAGCAGTATTCGACTGAGTTTGTCTGCCCAAAGATTTTGAATGCCTCGAAGATATACCACTAGAAAGTGGATTTGAAGCTCTCTGGCAAGGGCCCACAGTCGCAAAGCTTCATTGCATAGCAAGAGAAAGCCTGTTCCGCCCTGCTTGTTCACATAGAACATGGTTACTTGATTGTCGGTCTGGACAAGAACTGTCTTGTAGCTGAGCTGTGCCTGAAAAACAGCATGGAAAATGGCTCTGAGTTCTAGGAGCTTTATGTGAAGACAAGCCTCCTGTGGGGTCCAGAGACCCTGAGTTGATAGATCGTGCAAGTGAGCCCCCCAAACCAACTTGGACGCATCTGTTGTTAGGGTGGTTTGGCATAGGGGCTGTTGAAAAGGAGAACCCATGAGAAGGTTTTCCAGTGACTGCCACCATTGCAGGGACAAAATGAGACGTGTGGAGTTTCTGATTTTGTCCGTTAGCTGACCCAAGGCCTGTGTCCACTGAGAGGATAGGGTCCACTGGGCTGCTCGCATATGAAGGCGAGCATAGGGAACCACATGGACCATAGATGCCATATGCCCCAGAAGCTGAAGCATCTCCCGAGCAGTCAGGGAGGCCTTCATAGCTGCTTGGGAGGCCAGCTGTACTATACGAAGACAACATGGCTGTGGCAGGAAAGCCCTTGACTGCCTTGTGTCTAGGCGAGCCCCTATGAATTCTAGAGACTGAGAAGGGGTGAGATGAGATTTTGGGAGGTTTATGACCAGTCCCAAGTATCAAAGGATTCGCATGGTGCGAGAAGAGCGAAGCTGACTTCTGGAACTGTTGATGCTCAAATGAGCCAGTCGTCTAAGTAGGGGAAGACGAATATTACAAGAGTTCCCAGGAATGCTGCTATTACTGCTATGCATTTTGTGAAGACTCTTGGGGCAGCAGCCAGACCGAAGGGAAGAACCCTGTATTGGAAGTGTCTTCCCTGGAAAAGGAATCGAAGGAATTTCCTGTGATCTGCATGGATAAGAATATGCGTATATGCATCCTTTAGATCTAGAGAACATAGCCAGTCCTGACTCTGAAGGTATGGCAGGAGTGTTCTGAGGGAGATCATCTTGAATTTTTCCCAGAACAAATACTTGTTTAATTCTCTGAGATCCAGAATAGGCCTATGTCCCCCCCCCCCCATTTTCTTTGGGAGGAGAAAGTAGGGGGAGTAGAATCCCATACCTTGTTGGGATATGGGTACCTCTTCTATTGCTCCCTGAGCAAGAAGTGATGCGACTTCCTGACCCAAGAGATTTGTGGCAGGGACCTGAGAATTGAACTGTCTTATGATTGTAGGAGGGGGCATGCTGTGAAAATGAAATCTGTACTCCTCTCCTACAATGGATAGGGTCCAGTTTTCTGATGTTATTTGTTGCCACCTTCTGGCAAAATGGCATAATCTGCCAGGGATGGTAAGAGGTTCTGGACCTTTCAGGGGCATAAAGACTAAGTTCTCTAGGAAGGAGTCAAAGCCCCTGAGGAGGCTGAGTCTGCTGAGCCGGTTGAGCTCTAGGAACTTGTGGCTTCCTCTGCTGTCTGGTCTGTTGCTGCCCCTTTTGGGGAACATGAACTGGACAGTGGCCCTGATGGGTAAAACCTCTTTTTCTTGTTGAAAAAGGGTTTCTTGATTGACTTTTTCTTTGCTGGGTTGGCTGTAGACTTTGATAGACTGTTCAAGGTAGTATTTTCAGATTCAATCTGATTAGCCTTGTCTTGCCAATCCTTGCCAAAGAGATTTTCTCCTGTGCAAGGAATATTTCCCAGTTTATCTTGCACCCACTGTTCTAAGTCTGATGCCTAAAGCCTGGTAATACGACGTGCACCGATGGTAATAGCAGGGGTTCTGCTAACGCATTCAAAACAATCAAAGGTTACAAACTTAGAGACATCCTGGGCATGTTTGACCAGAGTAAGGAATTCGCCCCTTTTTTCCTCAGGGAGAAGAGGGCTCATACGCTCCAAGTCAGCTGCAACTTCTTTGAGGCACATTCCCATATAGAGAATGTAGGAGCTAATCCTGGCTGCCAACATGGAGGACTGGAAACATCGACACCCAAAGGCATCGAGCGTCCTTGATTCACGGTCCGGAGGATTGGAAGAATGTGTTTTGGCACTCTTAATCCTATGCATCGCCGATTCCACTATCATTGAATGGTGTGATAACCGAGTCTTTTGGAAGCCAGGACAGCTTGGAACTCGGTACATGGTATCTAGTCGTCGAGAGTGTGGAGACACCGTTAAAGGAGTTTCCCACATTCTTAGCATAAGATCATGCAAGATTCTGTGAATGGGTAGGGTAGCTACCTCTTTAGGAGCGTTAGGGTACTGAAGAATTTCTAATTCTTCTGCTCTGAGTTCCTTCTCTGGAGTCACCGTGATTGCAAGACCTCAAGCTAAATCACGTATAAAATCCTGGAAGGACATGTCTTCTGGAGGAGACATTCTGCATTGAGGAGGAGGAGATGGATCCTCCGGAAGGATAGCTCTGTTACCAGCAGAGTCATCAGAGTCATCAGAATCAGATGATTTGAAGTATCTCTGCGCAGGGTGTTCCTGCAATGCACAGTACCGGTACTGCTCGAAGTCGGTATCGGGGTGTCTTGGTACCGGTCCGTCGATACCTGAGATAGACTCAAGGCTCAGCATGGGGGCAAGAATACCCGCCGAGGCACTCGGTACCGGTACCGGTGTCGGTACCGATACCTGTGTAACTGTCTGTTGCAGTCTTAGCGGTACCGAAGCTGCTAAGAGGTCCGCTAGACTGCATTCGATAGCGAGGATTCTCTGATCCATTGCTCCTGCCGATGCCTGTGTGTCGGTACCGATGGAAGTGGCTGCGACCCCAGAACATGGCAACAGTAGTTCTGCAGAAGTGGAAGCCTCTGGAACATTCTGGAGCCCCGTTAATGCTTTGGAGACTGAGGCCTCCCGCCGGGGCTGTTTTGCCGGTGAACTTTCCTCGAGGGCAATGCCAGTGGCATCTCGATACTTGGAAGGAAATCTACCCTTTGAGGACTGGCCAGTCTTCGAAGGCTTAGGTTTAGTTACCTGAGATCCATGGGAGGAAGATGAAGCCCTGGAAGACGTCGATGCAACTGACATCATATCTGCGGCAAAAAGGGTACCGAGTTTTTCAGCTCTATTCTGCAGGCCCCTCTTGGTCATCTTTCTGCAGGAGAGACACTCCAATGGAGAATGGTCAGGAACTAAACACTTAAGACACCATTCATGGGTGTCGGTGACGGATATGGTACCGCCACACTTAGAACATTTCTTGAAACCACTAGCTGGTTTCTCCATGTTTGAAGAAAAGTGGGCCTAGTGCCCAAAATGGCACCTAGCACTGAGAGGGGAAGGGCCCCTGAAAGAAAAAATCTTTTAGAAAGCTAGGTTTTTGTTTTGTTTTTTAAAAGAAGAAAAGAGAACCAGCGGTACCGGTAGGCGTCGAATGAAGGCAGTCGCGACCACAAAAAAAACAAAAGAATAAGGATAAATTTTTCTGCGGTGACAGGGTATGCGTCCTGTCAGCTCCGCGGAAAATGAAGAACTGAAGAGGGAGAATTGGAAAGGAGGCAAGGCAGCATGCAGGCTCTGTGGGATGCTCCCAAAAGCTTTCCTAGTGGACGCTGGGGAGCATTCCCATGCAGGCTCTGTCTGTACCGACGATACACATATGTGAAGACTACATTCCTGCTTTTTCCTGGAGATACTAGATCCTTGGGGTACTCCTGTATTCTTTGAGAATGGGTTTGAAGTTGTCTTGTCAATCTGCTCTTGCTGCTTCTGGGAATCCAGGTAGCAGCAGAACCAGTTGAGTGTGGTGTCATGGAGGCCAATTTCAAAGAGTCATTGTAGTAGTTGGTGGTGCGAAGGGAGTCGAAGGCAGCGGAGATGTCAAGGAAAATCAAGATAAATCCATTCTTGGTATGCTATAAGCAGGTTGTAAGGGTGTTTAGGAGGGAGGTGATGAATGTTTCAACCCCATGGAACTGTCTGAAGCCATGTTGGTGGGGGTCTAGGGGTGTATGTTTGTCGAGGTGATCTTGAAGCTGTCTGAGGACAATTTTCTCAGTTATTTTTGCGACAGGAGGGATGCTAGATATTGGTCTGTAGGATTTAGAGAAGGCTGAGTTAAGTTTTGTGCTTTTGAGGAGAGGTCAGATTGAGGTTTGCTTTAGCACTGTAGGCATAAGGCCTAAAGAAAGTGAGTATGTATTATGGTCATGAGGTATGTACTCAGGTGTGATCAGGTCTTTACCCAGGTGACAGGACATGGGTCTAAGGTGGAAGCTGTTGTGTTGAGGCTTTGTATTGTGCCCTCTATGTTTTTAATTGATGGCAGCTCAAATTGAGACCAAATCTTCTGTGATTTGATGTCAAGGCTGGATATCGTTGGAGTTTGATCCATTTGGGGTGTTTGTAGTTTGGATAGTAGGTAGGAAGCAATCTTTTGGAGGGATATCTTTTCTTGTATGCTATCCTTGTGGGGTTCTTTTGTGAGTGTTTTTACAATTGAAAATAATTCTCTTAGTTTGTTTATTGCTGAGTCGACCAGGTTAGCATAGTATTCCCGTTTTCTATTTAGGGTTTCTGTGTTGTAGATTTTAAGTTGTTTAATGTAAGTGTTTTGGAGAAGAGGGTCTCTGGAGTTTCTCCATATTCATTTGGGGCAGTGTAAGTTGTTTTTCTGTTTCTGTAGAGATGTGGAGAACCATGGGGCACTGTTGTGGTGTTTTGGTGCTATTTTCCTTGGGGCTGCAAGTGCTGCTGCAGATAGGGCATCATTCCAGATTGATATCATTTTGTCGAGGTCTGAATTTTCTGAATTGATGAGGTCTAGTTGTGGGGTAACTGCCTCGATGAATTCTTCATTGTTGAAGTCTCGGAACCTTTTGGTCGCGAGCAGTGTGTTCTTCTGCTTAATTGGCTGGGATGAGTTATGGATGGGGAAAGGAATTGCAGCGTGGTCAGACCAAGGGACAGGAAGGATTGTGTGTGGAGGTTATTGGGGGTTGGAGAGTAGATATGAAGGTATGAACACTAAGGCAAGCACATTTTCTTTCTTGTGACTTGGTTTGGTGATGATTTTGCATGTATCCTAGAGAGTTCATGGCTTCCAGGAAAGCCCCAGATTTTGACATGGGGAGGATGCTAGGTTAAGGCCTCCTAGAATTATCAGAGGTTGGTGACTGTGTGTTGAGGAGCATGCTGTTTCAAGTAAGGTGGTGAGGTCTGCGCTGTCTCCATGAAGGGCTCGGTATGCTAAACAGAGGGTGATGTTTCTGTTTGTTATGTATAAGGTGTTCATTTCTTTAGTGGAGCTGGTGTTAGAGATGCTAAATTTTAGGTTCTCATTAGCAATTATACACACTCCTCTACCTCTGCTGGTATTTCTGTTTGATGTGAATATTGTATAAGCAGGGGGATATAGTTGGTTCAGTAGGACTGAATCGGTGTCTGAGAACCAAGTTTCCATGATAAATATGTCTAGGCTGTGTTCATTTATAAATTCAGACAGGGTTTGAATTTTATTTCTTGCTGAGCGGGTGTTGATGAGGGTGCATCATATAGGGAGCATCATGTTATTCAAATGGTGTGGTTTCACTGCGCTATTAGTTGAGGTATGTATTTTACAGAAGTGGTGTTTTGGTATCGAGGACTGGATTGTATTATCAGCATTGTATTTATAGGGCATCTATAGCTGGTAATTATAGGTATTTGGCTGTTGCAGCTTGGTCTAATTGCTACTGTGAGGTGGGTGATTGTCCAGGTGAGAAGTAGGAGTACCAAAATGGTGGAAGGGAACTTCTGGCTTAGCGATTCCATGTTAATATTGTAGGTGGTTTCTCTTGCCTGTTTGTTTATTGGTGTGGCTCTTTGCAGCTTGTGATTCGTGGAGTAATTTCATGGCATGTACTTTCACTGTGGGCATGCAGAGGGGTAGATTATTCAAAACTATAATATACGTAAATAGTTGCAAAATGTTGGCATGGTCATTTACACTAGCTCTAAGGCTGGTGTAAATGAATGTGTCTTAAATTAAGGCATGTTTTTGGCCACTTATGCTAGTATTTAATATAGAAATGATTTCAACAACAAACGAGTAACCCAGACCTTATTAACAGATTTTATAGTCCCTTTACAGTTCATTGGTAAACTAACAAAATATACCAAATAATATTAAATAAATGTATATTAGTTTAAGCATTTTTGCTTCTTTAGCAACTTTAAGTAACTCAACAATATTAAGATGCATACAGAAGTCCAGCAGCAGCATGGAGGCCATCCAGTTTTTTGTACCAGGTGCCACATGTATGACTGTCTACCAGCTAGTAAGAGGATGTATGTATACACTTGGTGCAAAGATCACCAGGCTCCCAGAGAACATTCTTTGGAGGCTAGAGTCAGGACCGTACGAAGCAAGAAATGCACCTTGTGCGAGTAACAAATCTCATGCCCCCAGCCACGTTCATTAACTCACTCTTTTTGAGCTTCCTGGAAGCCCAGTGATGATATCAGTGCCCTCTTCTGTGCTTGCGCCCTGTGCGGCCGCACTGCTCGCCCAGCCCTGGGCACAGCCCTGGCTAGAGTGGCATTTGGTGGAGAACCTCAGGAACATCATAGAGCGGTGCCATCTCTAGTGTGGCGGCCCTTAGGCTGCCTTGGAGAAGAACAGTCACCTGAAAGAAGCGCACCATCTTGGTGTAGCAGGAAGAGATCCTGAAGCTAGGACCAGTCCTTCATGTGATGCAATATTGTCTTGCACTAAGGTTGTGTCTCTAGGGCCACATGCCGAGGAGACAGGTTAGCCATTGAAATTTGTGATTTGATCATATGGATTCTAGATAGATGGGTGCCTTCTTGTCTGCCTCATGCGAAGGCAGCAAAGCTCATGTGTCACCTAGACAGGATTTTACATAGTGCTAGAAGCGGCCAGCTGTCATGGCACATGAGGATACCAACAACTTAGCGGGGCAGAAGGTAGGCTCTGGAGACCAGATTTAGGCTCTTAAGTAGAAAGTTGAAATCCAGATCTCGAGATTAGCAGTCACAGAAATACACCCTGTTCAATGTGCAGGACCCCAGGGGCAGACAGAGATGTGGAGTCTCAATGCCTGAAAGACAATAATGCAGGGAAGAGGGTTTTAGATTTGTTAGTGACTGGAACCAGGCACAGTATGGAGTGAGTATCTTCAAAAGATACTAGCAAAATGCTGAAGATAGAATAACCAAATAGAGATATTGTGGTGAAGGCAGAAGTATCCCTGTTGCATTTAAGTAAATAGCAGAGATAAATTATTTCAAATTACCCCATTAATTGCTAGACAGATTGTAAAGACAAATAAAGACATACTTTAAATGATTTGAATGTGAATGCCAGAAGTCTAAAAAATAAGACTGGAGAGTTAAAATATATGGCACTAAATGAAAAGTCAAACATAATAGGCATTTCAGAGACCTAGCGGAAGGACAACAACAAATGGAACACTGTGATACCAGTGTACAAATTATTTTGAAATGATAGGGTAGATCAACCTGATGGCGGGCTAGTTCGATGGCATAGAGTCAATAGGATAAAAGTGTCCCCAGAAACAAAAACATGGGAAATCTTTATGGATAGAAATCCCATGTGTGATGGGAAACAATATAATGGTGGGTATGAATACACTGTCGACCTGGATAGGATAAAGAGACAGGTAATGAATGTTAACAGAAATTAGGAGGAAGGTTAATAAATTTCAATTACCCCAATATTGTTTGGATATATTAGAACATACAAGGGAGATACATTTTCTGGATGCTGCGAAAGAATGCTGCTTCATAGAGAAGCTGGTCCTGAAATATGGATATGGATAGTAGGGCAGTTTGTAAATAGCAATCACATGTGTTCAAATTTGTCACAGTCACTGGAAAGTGGCCAGTGAGAAAATCTACTGCTGCGGCATTTAATTGTCAAAAAAGGGAGACTACAATAAAATGAGGAAATTAGAAAAAATACAGCAGTTGCAGAGGTTAAAAGGGTTACATGAGGTATGGACACTTTAAAAATACCATCTTGGAATCCAAGACTAGCTATATTGCATGTATTAAAAAAGGTCAGAAAAAAAACAAATGACTGCCAGCAT
Source organism: Ichthyophis bannanicus (assembly GCA_033557465.1). Lineage (NCBI taxonomy): Eukaryota > Metazoa > Chordata > Amphibia > Gymnophiona > Ichthyophiidae > Ichthyophis > Ichthyophis bannanicus. The sequence continues at coordinate 732,451,109 of CM066033.1, read as the reverse complement.
GGTTAAAGAGTAAGGTGAAAGGGCCTATTAATGTAATTTAATTAACTTAATCATAACACATCATATCCCAAAGGAATCTGAGCAGTGTACAATGCAGCAGAAATAAAATATTACATAAAATACTAGCAGTATTATAAAGATACCATAAAACAATCATATAAAATTGATAAAAAGATAATAGTAAAAAAAAAACCCAATATAAACCTCTAGGTACTGTTCACAATTGAAAGTGGATCCAAGTGAATAAAACAGGAAAGAACATAAGGACTGGTGAGTTGAGCATAAAGCTTTAGTAAAGGAGACGGAGGACAAAGACCATGGCCAAACACAAGGAGAATTCAAAATACTTTATTGTAGAAAAAAAAGTGCCATAGAGACAAAAGCTTATCATGAAACTTTTTCAAATACATTAGAAGTAGGAAGCTTGTGAGGTAGTTTATTTACTTCTGCTAGAATTCTGCACACAGTAATTCAAAATTTTGCAATTTTGGTGATAATTTAATTTAAAATAAGATATAGGAAAAAAATCATTCAAAAACAATACGCTTTGTTATTTTGACAAACAAGCATGCAGAATTTTGCATTATTCAGATCTTTTGACACAGAATTTTGAATTTTGTGTGCAGAATTCCAGCAGAAGTATCTATTGCACTTTTTTTTTCAAATGCTCTTTGTAGTCTCCTTTACTAAAGCTTTATGCTCAACTCACCAGTCCTTATGTTCTTTCCTGTTTTATTCACTTGGATCCACTTTCAATTGTGAACAGTACCTAAAGGTTTATATTTTTTTTTTTACTATTATTTTTTTATCAGTTTTATATGATTGTTTTATGGTATCTTTATAATACTGCTAGTGATTAAGAGGTAAAAGGGGCATTCGGGTAGGATATGGCAAAAGTGGAAATACATACAGGGCTGAACATACAGGGACGATTCTAATGTCGGCCCTGTACGTCCAGGGCCGGCGACATGTTCAGAGACATTATAACACCTCTGAGGTGGAATAACTTCCCTGGACATGTTTTTTTGACTTGCCTGGAGTGCAGATGGGGCAGGGGGTCAGGGGAAATTCCCCTCAGTCCGATCTTGGCCTTAGGAGGCCAGATCGGGGGTCAGGCTGAGGGGAATAAACCTCTTTTTAGGCGGCCGGCATCGTGGCTTTTAAATGGAGCCATGGCGCCTCAGCTCCATTTAAAAGCCCTGACTGAGTTAGCCGGGCTTGTCATGTACCTGCAGGCCGGACTGAATCACAGTCCCGGCCTGTATATACATGACTGTTCGTGATTCTGATGCCGTGGGGCTAGACATTCCCCGCGGGATCAGAATCACGATCCCCTCTGAGTATCCAGTTCAGACTGGATGCACAGAGGGGATCTACGTGTGGGACAGAGTCGGGCCCTAAATGAATTGTTAGCTTTGGTCTTTACTGAGGAGGATGCTGGTGAGATACCTACCCAGAAAACAGTCTTTGATGGCAATTTGAGAAAAATAAAGCAAATCATAGTGAACATGGAGGATTTACTAAGGTAAATTGACAAACCAAAGAGTAGCAAATCATCTAGACTGGATGTTATATACTCCAGAGTATTGAAATAACTAAAAAATGAAATGTCAGACCTATTAATAGCAATCTGTAACCTGTCACCAAAATCAGCTACAGTACAAGAGGACTGGAGGGTGGCCAATTTAATGCAAAATTTTAAAAGGGTTCCAGAGGGGATCCAGGAAATTATAGATCTGTGAGTATGACAATGGTGCTGGTCACAATGGTAGACACCATTCTGAAAAATAAAATTAATGAAGCAAAAATCCAGAAATAGAACCAAACGGAAACCCAATAAAAACCTATTACTAATACCCAAAACCAAAACAAAAGCAGAACAAGCAACCTGTTACAGAGCCTTTTTTTATATATGCACGGATGCACCATCACTCTGGAACACGCTTCCCAAGAACATAAGAATTATCAGCGACCCATGGGACTTCAGGAAAGCCATAAAAACATGGGCTAAGTGGTCCATTTTCTCAGTGTCTTAATGGAATGGCCCAGGGATCTGTACTGATATGGAAAAAGAAATGACAAATGAGATGATCACATTTTCAGATAACACAAAATTATTCTAAGTTCATGAGTGGATTGTGAGGAATTGTAGAAGAGCCTTAGGACACTGACAGGTGAAAGTGATGCACATAGGGAAAATTAATCCAAACTATACGGTTATGGTTTATGGTTTATTTTACTTATCATACCTCCATATGCCAGGCATAGAAAGTGGTTTACAATCATGCTAATTTAAAAACACAGAAAACCCCCCAGAAAGGAACTCCAAATTATGGACAGAGCAAAGGAGAAAAGAGAAACTCCTTTAGGCAGTGGGGACTGCAACCCAGGGCCTGTTATGCGGTGATCCAGTACGACTGCTCAAAGAGGTGGATTTTCAGGTGAGTTGTGAAGGTTTCGTAACAAGTAACAAGGCAAAGCTGGAGTGGTAAACAGGGTAGGAGTGAAAAAAGTGTGAAAGTGACAAGGGTAGATAAATAATCATGGGCACCAGAACAGAGGGCTTTATGAGTCAGAATCAGGATTCTGATCTGAATTTGGGCAGATAGAGAGAGCCCGTGATACTGTATTAAAAGAAGGGTAATATGACCAAATTTCTGGGCAGAAGACAGGAACCAGACAGCCATTTTCTGGACAGACTAACGTTTTAACTCATAAGCAAAGAGGATAGCGCAGACGGAGTTTCAGTAATCGAGGTGGGAGATAACCAGACTTAGGAGAACAGTCGCTTGTGCAGGAGTATCTAAGAAAGGATGGATGGCGCAAAATTGATGAAGGGTAATGAAGGAACTTTTAACCACTGCAGTAGCTTGAGAGGTAAAAGCAATACACCGAGATACTTGAGTGTGGATGTTAAAGTAATAGGCAAGCTATTAAGAAGAGGGATTATGGAGGGGGAGGTAGAACATCCTGTCAGCCAGGTGGCAGTAGATTTTTGAATGTTTAAGAGCGTTATCATATAACCAGGCAGCCACCCTGTTAAGACAGTGGTTTATAGATGTGAGGACTGGGAAATGTGGGCTGCTGCAAGATACAAGAAGATAGCCATTAGCACAGAAGTACAGTGTTCTGGATCAGAGCTGCCAGGGGACAGAGGAAGAAACAGAAAAGTAGGGGAGCAGGAATTGAACTTTGAGGAATGCCACAGGTGAGAGGTAGAGTAGTTGAGGATGTGCAATCTGTAGAAACCTGAGAGGAATGACCTGAAAGACAGAAGGTAAACCAGGAAAAAATTGGTCATTAAGGCCTACATTGTACTATTATGAGTACTTGTGCAATTCTGGTCACCATATCTCAAATTAAAAAAAGATATAGTTGAACCAGAGAAGGACAACAAAAAAAAAAAATAAAAGGGATGGAATAGCTCCCCTATGGAGAAAGGCTAAAGAGGTTAGGACTCTTCAATGTGGAGGAGAGACAGCTGAGGAGATAAGATAAAGGTCTATAAAATCATAGGAGAGTGGAATGGGTAACTACTGAATAGTTGTTTGCCCTTTCAAATAGTACTAAGATGAAGGGGACCTCCATAAAGCTAATGTACAGCATATTTAAGACAAATCAGAACAAGTATGTTTTCATACAATGCAAAATTAAGCTATGGAAATTATTGATGGAAGATGTGGTGAATGCAATTAACATAATTGAGTTTAAAAAGTAGGGATTTACATTCATTTGAAACGAGAGCCCTCAACTTTCCAATGATCTTGACTGTGTCCCATGCGGATAAGTTTAAAAAAAATATATGAATGAAAATTTGGCCATCCTGGAGCCTCTTCTACCTCCCTTAGCTAGAGTTTATTGCATCAGGTTACTAAAGGAAGAGATTAAAGGAGTTTAAGCAAAAGGAAGGAATATTGGTGGATAGATTGGATTTGTCAAAGTATTTGGAGAAATCCATTACTGAAGATCATTGTAGAGAAATTCTGTTGGTGACATTTGCTCTGCCACCCCCCCCCCCCCCAAAAGACCGTGATTATGTGTTGCAGCTATTTTTTTCAAAAATAGTTCTTGTATTTCTTGGTTATACCCCGACCTATGTCGCAAACTGCAGGACAGAAGAAAAACATTTCTTAAACTCCGCCAAGAGGTTTTAACTCCTGGGGGTTATTTCCTTTGGAGATATCCCTACAAATGCTTAGTAATTTTGTCAAATGTGAAATATATGTATATATATTTTTTGAACCTCTGCAATTAAGGTTTCTTTTAGACGCTAAATATTTGGAGCTACCTGTAGAATCCAGAGATTGGATGTGCTGTATAGAATTTGCTTTCTGTTCAGCTGAATTTATAATTTAAGACTGCTGGTCATGTGGGTATTTTCTAGGGGTTTGATGTGTATCTTTCTCCTAAATTATTTTTGTCCTTATCTTTACCTGTTTTGTCTTCTTTCATTGCTTCTCCCCTACTTTATGTTTATTAAGTAGGGCAGATTATTGCCTTTAGTTATACTGGATGATATTACTATTTTTTCCTTTATACTTAAGGGGTCTTTTACTAAAGGGCGTTAGCTGACAATGCGTGTTCTGGCGCACACTGAATGCGCAGTAGGACATGCGTCCCCAGCTAGAGCAGGGTCATGGCAGCGATGGAATCATCCCGCGCTGTCTAACTCACATTAGGGTCACAAGTGGGCGGGGTAGGGGCAGACAGTGGGTATGATGTGCTCCATACAGTTAGCGCCGGTTCATACCACGTACTAACTGCATTAGCGCATCTAATACCACCTATCTAGATTAGGTGTTTAGTGCTGAAAATCAGTGTTAGTTGCCTAAATGTTCTCATCTGACCTTCTCTACCTATCTGCCTACCCATTTTTTTAGACTACTACTTTTTGGTGCTGAGAAGGGGAAATTGTCACCCAGCAGGATCTAGGTTCCTAACTCCATTCTTAAATGCCTAAATCCCTTTGAAACTCTGCCCCATGTTTAATGTCTCCTAGCATTGTTTAAATTATGTTACACTGATGAGCAATTGCTTAATGATTTTTCATTTTCTCAAAAGCTGAAGTAGCTAGTTTAATGTGGTGTGATGCTGGTTGATGATGCCCTATTGTCAAAGAAATTGTTTCTTGATTTTATACAGCATTTATCCACATGCCAGTGTGGTCCTCAAGCCAAAAGGTCTGAACAGACCTGGACTACTAAACATGCTACTTCTTGGTTACTTAGGAAAAACTGAATTAGTGGTGGTTGTTTCTTTTGCTTCTTCTGGATAATCACAATCTTTGTCTTTTGTAGAGCACATAATTATATAATCTAGAGCAGGTCACTAGCAAGAATAAGTTCTTTTGCAAAACATCTGGGTAAGGGAATAAAATGACCAGAACTACTGCATGTATCTGATCTCTGTTTAGTTTCAGCCTTGGGGTTGAAGGTCTCTTTAGAAGTATGGGTTCATCATGGATGTAGATGATAAAAAGGACAGCAGTAAGGATGCATCCCTGACTTATTCCTTGCTCCTGCCAGAGCCTTTCGGCATGGTTTTAATTTTTATCTTAAGACCTATAGGGATAATTAGGAAGAAATCCAACAGACAGATATTCTAGGCTTCAAAATTCCTCACCACAGTCTAGCCAACATGCAACAAACGGTGCAAAAAGAAGGGTACGACCCCCATTACTGCACGCAGAAAAGGCAGGGGCCATGCCCTCGGGGTGCACAAGAAGTGTGGAAATGTTGCTTTGGCTTGTCCTGCTTAGTTTACCCAGCCCCCCCTTTCTGCCAAAAGATGCCACTTATTTATACATGTACAAGGAAGGTTTCTGAGTCCAAAGCAGCTCACTGACTTAAAACAGTCCATCCACTGAGTTAAAAATAACTTTAAGTGCACAGCCTATTGCTGAGCACTTACACTGGGCCATGGCAAAGTTCATCAGAGAGAGATATTTTTAGGCAGCTCATTTCATTAATAGAGTGAAGCTTTTACTTGAGCACTCTGCATGGCTTAAGTATCGCACAGTTTATCCACTCTTCAGATGTGCTGGTGGGACAGAAATAAAGAACCAGAGAACGGGGACTGGAGGCAGCAGGGAGGGCAGAGGAGGGGAGACTCACAGAGGATCATTTTCTAATATGGCACTTAGGTTTGGAGATGGAGGAGGCGTCTATGTGTCCTTATAAAATACTAGACAAATGTTGCAGACATTGCATCTAGGCAGAAGATGCAAACATTACACGTGCTCGAGGGCAGGCATTAATACATAAATCAGCATTTTAGAAGTGGAAAAGGTTTATAAAATTACCCCCAGAAAGGTCTTGAATCCCTTGTATGGAGGCATGAAGCATGATGGAAGAGTTAATAAGGTGTCTGAGCCTCAAGGTTAGTGGGGGTCAGGGCTCCTAAAGTAGTTTTCTGACTTTTAGGGGGCTGGTAAAGTGAATTCCATGGGGGAAAGGGACTAGTATTACTGCAGACTGAGAGACAGTTGGCTGGTAAAGTATTTAAGCCTCAGGTAAGAGGGAACTGATAAAACCTGTACTCTAGATAGGTTGCGAGAGAACGGCAAATTAAGGAAGAGTTATGGTGACAGGTTAGAGCCTAGACTTCCCGACATGTGCCAGCATGCGGAGGCAAACATTTTAGAGATGGATAGATCCAAAATTTGGGATCTGTGATCCCAGAGCCCAGGGATTTGGAGAGTTGGTCTCATGTTTTCAACCAAGTCTTTTGATCTTTTTTTGGATCTTGAGGCTTGAAACAGCAGCAAGAAGGTAAGACGTTATTGGCCATATGTGAGTTAACTCTCAGCCCTTCCTCCTTAACAGGTAAAGACAACTAATGCAGTTACATGTGGAACAAGCATAGAAAAATATTCACCTCACCCCTATCCACAGAATGTAATAAATCAGAGTTTATAGGTTGTAAGATCTTTTTAAATGATTTGTAAAGCAGATGTTGTAGAACACAAGCTTTTGAGAGCACACAGGGCCCTTCTTCAGAAATCAAACAAGCATCTGAACAAGGAACCTTTGTGGTCTCAAGAGTTTATACACAGAAACATCATTTTGCTGATGTTTTAAAAGGTCTCCCAGCCTACAGAGACTCCAGTCTTCTCCAAGAGCAATATAGCTACTAGAGTTCTTCCCTCATTGACAAGAGCACCAGAGACATAAGCCGTATTAACATCATCCTCTTCATCGTGACTGCTACTGCTGTCCCCATTATCACTGAGAGCTAGAAACGTATTGCCACCAAACTATACCATGAGAGCAAAGATGGACTCTTCCTTTCCTATATTTTGGAGCAGCAGTTGTCTGCACAGAGCCACTAACTGTAATGCCAGCAGTGCTGAATGTTTTCTCAAAATAGACAACGGTTGTTGTGATCACACTCAAGTAACGTGTTGTACAAAGATAGCCAAATGCTGCTCTACTCTTGCCAGCCCAGTGTGTACTTACACAGTGAACAGCTCTTGGATCAGCACAGCAACTGCAGATCCCCCCCTCCCTCCAGTATGGAGAGAATATTAGGGAAATGATGCCATGGCTTTCCAAACACAGACGAGGAAGGGGATGGGCAAATGGGTGGGTGGGGGGGGGAGCTGAATATCCCCTGCAATAATCTCTTTAAGACACAAGGGGCAACGTTTGTAAGGGTATCTGTGCTTGTTAGATACTGTAAATGGCATATTAGATGTGCAAAGGGAAAAGGTAGGTGCTTGAAAGACATGAGTTTCGCATCTAGGCAGAGGTGGATGGCCAAAACTAGATGCCAAAAAAAGGACAGATCACAGCTAGCCATGTGGTCTTAGAACAGGGTATATTGGAGTCAATTTAAGTATGTTAAACATCTAAGTCACCCATACTTAATGCACAAGGTATTTAAGCATCTAACTAGGTGCTCTATTTATGTGTGGAATCCGATACATAGATGGGGATTTTAGATATCCACTGTTGATTGAAACTATGTGAGTTTTTATAGCTGTAGAAATCCCTCTTTGCAACACAAAGTTGCTTATCCTTTTGAACAAATTACTGCCCCGCCCCACCATGTGCTAAGTAACTACTTACACTCCTTCATCATGCCTATGTCCAAACAGCGTTTCAGGCGGCATGCTTGACAGTGGCGTCGGTTGTCTTTGGTTATTCTACATTCACCATTAAATGGACAAGTGAAAACAGCTTTACGTTTCATACTTCTCCTAAAAGAAAAGAGAAATGCAAGAAAATTATATAGCAGCTCCCAGGTTCATCTGTTTAGATTTTAGCTCACACCTTGTCAGTAGTAGCTGAAGGTGCAATAGGCATTACCCAGAGGGCTTATAGTCTAATTTCGTACCTGAGGCAATGGAGGGTTAAGTTACTTGTCAAAGCTATTGGAACTTGGAACTTATCAGTGCCATTGGAAGTTGGTTTCCCTGGGTCACAGCCTGCTGCTCTATCCACTAGGCCAGGGCTTCTCAACCCTCTCCTTGAGACATATCCTGCCAGTCAGGTTTTTAGGATTACCTTAATAAATATATATGAGCCAGATTTCCATGTAATGGGTCTCTTCTATATGCAAATTTATCCATGCATAATCATTGTGGTAGTCTCGAAAACCTGACTGGCTAGGTGTGACTCCAGGAAAAGGTTGAGAAGCATTGCACTAGGCTCCTCCTCCACACCATGTTGGAAGTAATTTTACATGTGGGTGATAATTTTACAGCTGCACGCATATGTAAAAATGCACATGCCTTCTTTTCTCTGTGCAGGCCTCTCTGAATTTTCACAGCTTCGAAAACTACTCCAGGGAAATTAAGCACTTACATTTACACCTGATGTTTAGCATGGGTTAATTTAACCGCATCTATCTGAATTTTTAAAAAATCTCACATAATTGCAAAACCCTCCTAATACCGCCTCTCCGTCTGGGAAAAAAGAAGCTATGTGCATAGGTATGACTACATATTACTACCATTACTGCTTATCATTTGTATAGCGCTTCAAGGCATATGCAGAACTGTACAGAGACATGCAAGAGACAGTCCCTGATAAAAACCCATTTCTGGGGGTAGAGCCTTGCTTTACCTACGGAAATCCCTTTGAAAGTTACCCTTTTCAAGCATACAAACTGACAGTAAATGAAGAAGTCATTTTAGAACGTTTGTGTGGCAATTGCAGGTATAAATACCCTAAGTAGTAATTTTAGAAAAGCCGCTACTTACCCATGTAGATCCACAGCACACACGGTTTTGAAGGCTGTGTATTTTGGGCAGGAATGGAAAGTATGCATGTGTTTCCAATTTTGCAATGACAATATACGCATACTTTAAAAAAAAAAACCCTAGTTGTTAGCATTTATACCTGCTGTGAGGCAGGCATGTCAGCAAACTGCTCCTTTGGCCTTGCGGTCTGAATGAGTAAAAACATGTCTACCTCTCTGGTGCTTAGAACCATCTCAAAATCCATCAAATAGAGTTTCTGGAACTCGGCTCCTTGATTGCCTCTTCCTGGTCATCCAGTTTTGTAGAAGCCGGGACTTACGTGTACTAGTACTTATATGCGTAGATTGTAAAATCGGAACATACAAGCTTCAGTGCTTAGATGTTCAAAACACCAGGTGATGCTGCTCTTTTTTTCCTTTACAATCAAGTTGCTTGCCCTGAATATGCTGCAGCCTACATCTGTATTTCCCATGTCTTAACATGAGGAGGGATCTAGCTAAGCTTGAAGAATGCTCTAGAATTTGGCAGCTGGGATTTAATGTTAAACAATGTAAGGTTATGCATTTCGGCTGCAGCAATCCAAGGGAGCAATATAGTATAGGGGGGTGAAGTACTTTTGTCCACTAAAGAAGAGCGGGACCTAGGCGTGGTTGTGTCTGATGATCTTAAAGTAGCTAAACAGGTAGAAAAGGCGACGGCAAAAGCTAGAAGGATGCTTGGGTGCATACGGAAAGGAATGACTAGCAGAAAAAAGGAGGTGATAATGCCTCTCTATAAGTCTTTGGTATGACCTCATTTGGAGTGTAGCGTGCAATTCTGGAGACCGCACCTTCAAAAGGATGTGAACAGGATGGAGTCAGTGCAGAGGGTGGCTACTAAAATGATTAGTGGGCTTCATTATAAAGCATATGAGGACAGACTGAAGAATTTTAATATGTACACCTTAGAGGAAAGGCGGGATAGAGGTGATATGATTGAGATGTTTAAATACCTCCATGGCATAAATGTTCAGGGAGAGAGCCTCTTTCGATTGAAAGCAAGTTCTGCTACGAGGGGACATGGGATGAGGGTGAAAGGGGATAGATTCAGGAGTGATATGCGGAAATATCTCTTTACGGAAAGAGTAGTGGATCCGTGGAATAGTCTCCCAGTGGAGGTGGTAGAGATGAGGACAGTAACTGAATTCAAAAAAGCATGGGACCAACACAGAGGATCTCTAAAGGTAAAAAGGGGACTGTTGTGGTTGTTGATATGGAAGGACAGATTAGATAGGCCATGTGGTCTTTTTCTGTCATCATATTTCTATGTTTTTATGTTTGTACATCTTTTACAAAAGACTCCGGGATCCATTTTTAATGGGCACCTAGCCATGCAACGCTTTGCCAAACACCTAAATGCCTGTAGTTGCCAGTATTCAGCAGCATTAAATGCAGAGGGTGATTTAAATATAATATCTTTATCTTTATTTTACATTTGATATACCACCCAGGCCAAGGCATGTATGTTTGGCTGGTAGGGTGGACTTGGAGCGTTCCAGAAGTGGAGTCTCCAGAACGCATAATTTAGATGTATGGCACCAATTTTCGGCACCTATATATTTAGATTATGCATTTGGTTTAGGCGATGTTAACCAGGTCTAACTCAGAGCGCCTAACCAAACACATAGTTATAGGGCTGATTTTCAAATTGACTGTTATTCATATGCCACGGCAGTTAGTCATGGCGCTTAAATGCGGCAGAATATTCAGCAGCAGCATGCAGATGTTGACTGTACAGACTGAGCTACACAATTTGGGTAAGTGCAGATTTATCTGGAGTCAGCACTGTCTCGAAGGCACACATTGCATTTTGGACTTATCTGGAGAGCAGTGATTTTCAAACTGTACTTATCTGGAAAGCAACTTAGGCCAGCTTTGCATGTGGCCTAAGTTATCTGGGATGCCGACACCACCCGCAGTGATGCTCATAGAGTGCCCTACACTAACCAGATAGTGCTGAGGCGGTCTGTGGAGATATTCGGCCACACTATCGAGATACTACTGCTGACTATTGCATTCTGCCCCCTTAGCTGGCTGGTCTCCCATTGATAAGCTGGCTATGGACTTTAAATATCAGGCCCTAAACATGTAAGTGCCTATTTTTGGTGCTCAAAGCATCTTATTTAAATGTTTCCATTTATGGCCTGGATATCATGTTCAAAAATGGGTTCCTCCGTGCTCAGCTAACCTTTTGTAAAATATTTAGAAAACTGTGCCTGACTTGGACATTCCATTTCCTAACTAGATGCCATATGCAAAATCGGCTCTACGACTTCAAAGCCTGTCTAGTCTCAGCCTATTTTCCTTATTGGCTGCAATATTGTAGACCCTACTTGATGTCCAGCTTTACCGTCACTTCCCCAGTGTTTAATCTATGCATTCTGATATTCATTCTACACCTCCCTTGCATTCCACGCACTCACCAGTCACCATACTTCCTTACATCCTTTCTCCAGCCTCCTATTATTACCCCTTATTCTAGAACTCGCTGCCCACCAAAAACTGCTTGCCTCTTGGGCATTATTGATACCTCTGATACCTCTCACGAGTTCCAGAGTACATACAGTATGCTCAGGTCCTGATATTGCACCCCATAGGATTTATGATTCAAACCTTGTCTCACACTATAAGAAGAGCGTAGTTACTCACCTGTAACAGGTGTTCTCCAGGGAGATCAGGAATCAGTCCTCACATATGGGTGACATCAGCACCAACAGAGCCCATGCAGAGCACTTCCCCAGCTTTCAAAGAAAGAGTTTGGGAATGCCACCACGCATGCATGGTCCCCTTCCCGCCCAAGGGTGCCATCTTACTCAGTCAGGTGCCATAGCTATAGCCCCTTCAAGAAGATGGCAAAAAATATATAGCAACTCCAAGGGGAAGAGGGAGGGTTGTGAGGATTGATTCCTGCTATCCCCGGAGAACATCTATTACAGGTGAGTAACTACGCTTTCTCCAGAAACAGCAGGAAGTCAGTCCTCACATATGGAACTCCCTTGCTACAGGCTATCAAGGACCTGTAGGAAAAGCACAGCAGTGCCATGAGCAGTTGCCAGTGAAATCCAAAGGCGGCACGATGACCTCGAGTCCATTAATGGCCACACTCCTTGTAGCCGGAACAAGAAGGGTCAGAGGGCAGAAGTTACCTAAACTTGGAACAGATTACGGAGTACAGGCTAGCCGAAAGCGGCATTCCAACAGGACTCCCTCTCCAGGCAGTAATGCACCGCGAAAGTGTGAATGGAGGACCAGGTGACGGCCCGGCAGATATCCGCCAGTGGCACCGAGCGTAGGCTGGCGACTGACGTTGCCATGACTCAGACATAGTGAGCCATGACTTGGCAGTCCAGGGGAAACCCGGCCTGGGCCTGGGAAAAGGCGATGCAGTCTGCCACCCAGATGGACAAGGTACACTTAGTGACCGCCAGACCCAGATGGCTGGAATTGAAGGAGACGAAGAGCTGCTCGGATCTCCAGTGGTCCTGAGTCTGCTGCAGGTAGAAAGAGAGAGCCCTCTTACAATCCAAGATGTGTAGAATTGCCGATGCCCAGTCAGCGTGGGGCTTTGGGAAGAAAGAGGGCAGTACTATCTCTTGACTGAGATGAAAATCCGAGACAACCTTAGGAAGGAACTTGGGGTGAGTCCGCAGGACCACCCTGTTCCTATAAAACCTTTTGTATGGTGCCTGGAGTTCACTGACTCTCTGGGCAGAGGTGAGAGCCACCAGGAAGGCCACATTCCATGACAGATGTCACAGTGGGCAGGTAGCCATGGGCTCGAAGAGTGGCTTAGTCACCTGCATGAGGACCACATTGAGGTCCCATTCTACCAGAGGAGGGTGGGTAGGGGGCTTGGAAAGGAGCAGGCCTTGTATGAAACGAGAGAGAAGTGGTTGCCCCAACAGAGGCTTGCCCTCGATAGGGTGGTGGTTCGCTAAGATGGCACTCAGGTAAACCCTGACCGATTTAGACTTCAGCCCTGACTGCAAGAGGCAGAGAAGGTACGGCAAAACCAAACTGGTAGGGCATGAGAATGGGTTTGCTTGGAACTCCGTGCACCACACTGAGAACCAACGCCAGTTTTTTGGGAAAGGTGAGTACAAGTCATGTACTCCGTTTTGATCTCTGCTGCCTTATACCCATGGGCTTGCTGAATAGTTGCTCCCTGAGGCAAGGGACGTCCAGCAGCCTCTCCTGAACCCACTGCTCCAGGTCCGAAGACTGGAGCCAAGCTTGCCGGTGGGCTCCATTGCTAACCACTGCCACCCAGGCGGAAGACTCGAAGCCGTCATACGCTGCTCGCAAGAGGTACTTTGAGCATTCTCCGATGGACTTTGAGAGGGCCTAAAAACGCTGGAGATGGTCTCCGTCAAGGCCTGCCGTAAAGCCTCCAAGCTCTCTAGCAAGGTTACGGAGGAACATCCCAATGTATAATTGTTAAATTTGGATGCAGCATGATAGCATGCCGCCCTGATAAGCCTTGCACCCAAGGGCGTCAATGGTATGAGACTCTCTGCCCAGCGGGACCGAAGAATGAGTCTTCGGGCTCTTTAGCTTCCACATGGCCGATTCAACCACCATCGAGGTGTGGGGAAGTTGGGCTTTCCAAAACCCTGGACCCCGCTGAACTCTATACATAGCGTCCAGGCACCTGTTCATGATAGGGACTGAGGCCGGGGTCTCCCACATACAGAGGAGTCAGTTCAGAACTGGAGGGACCAGCACCGAGAGAGCCTCCCTTGGAGGGTCCTCATATTGCAGAATATCAAGCTCCTCTGCACGGGGCTCCGACGATGACTCGGTGGTGAGCGCTAGGGCCCACATCATGTCCTGGACAAATTACAGAAAGAAGGTGTCCTCGGGAGATGACCACCACCTCTGGGTCAGAGAAGGGTCCGAGGGGAGGTCTCGGTGGGACCAAGTCTCTGGGGAGGTTTCCCCGTTGGACTCCCATTTTGAGTAGTCCGTGGAGGACTCGAGGTTGGGTGGCTCGAGATGGGTCGGTGACCCGCGGTGGGTTTCCGAGGCCAAAACCTGGCTGGAGCCAGAGGAGCTCGCCTGAGAAGATCACGTGCCTGAGGACCAGGATGGAGATCACGATGTGCGCTGAGGATCCTCACGAGGCTTCTGGTTCTCGGGGGTCACAGCAGCAGCCCTGGGAGTTGTTGAGGTCGAGGTCCCTGCAGTCTCAAGGCACTGGGGCCAGGCACCAGCACCAGCTGGTCAGCGAGGAATGCAGAAACAGTTCACTCCAAGACCAGCATAAGGGCCTCCCACTCGGCAGTGGGGCCCTGCAACACCGACACCAGGGTGACTGGGTTGGGTGTGGAGGAGGAGAGGGGGTCCTCTCCAGGATGACCCTCGGGAGACCGGGCACCTTCACCGGAGGCCTCCATATCGGTTCAAGGTACCTTACTGAGCTGCTCTCTCTCCGACTTGAGAGTTTGGCAAGGAGGGCTGAGAGACTAGGCGCGTGACCTCTCACGCTTGTCTGGCGCCCCTGACAGAGTACTTGCAGCCTTCTTCTTCTTCCACTCATGTTCAGGTGACCCCCTGGTCAGAGTGCTGCCGACCCCGGGGAGGAGCCTTGGGAGTCTCCAGAGGTTGTGGGGCCAAAGAGCCGGAGGCTACCATTGGATACCAGGGCTGCCTTATGAAAGAGGTCATCCAGCTTCTCCTTATTTATTTATTTATTTATTACAATTTCTTATATACCGCGCTATTTAGCATCAGCGCGGTTTACATCATAACTTAACGACCATAACACAAGCTGTCAGGTTTTACATCGAACAGGAGTACAAACTTGGATAACAGGGTTAACTATATACATAAGCTATTTACACTGGAAGGATAGGTAAAAGTCAGATAATGCATGTAAGGGCCTTTCTTTCTAAATGACTCTTATGACTCTGGATGGCCTTGGAGGACATCTTCTTACAGAGGGAGCATAGCTCCAGGTCATGATCAGCTCCTAGACACCTGAGACAACAGTCATGGGTGTCCACGAGCAACATGTTTTTTGAACACCTATCACAGTTCTTAAAACCGGAGGCCATTGGGGGAAAAAGGACTCTTGCAAGGTCTAAGACCCTCGGCGTGGTCAGTGGTTAAAAGGGGTGCAAAGTGTGCTAAATCATAAAAAAGGCAAAAAAGAACAAAACCCTGAGACCAAGGCCAAAGAGAGGTGCTCGAGAGGCAGGAAGAGGACAGGCGAAGACCGGATAGCAAAAAACGGTTGGAAACAGAGACATTTTTTTCTGGGGATGAGACGCACATCTGAAGGGCTCCGCAGAAAAAGGGAGACGGAGTAAGATGGCACCCTTGGGAGGGAAGGGGACCATGTATGCATGGTGGCATTCCCAAAGGCTTTCTTTGAAAGCTGGGGAAATGCTCCATGCAGGCTCCGTTGGTGCCGTCACCCATATGTGTAGGACTGACTTCCTGCTTGTTCCTGGAAAATATCACAGTTCTGACCAGCAATGAAACTATAATTCCTCCATGGAACTAGTGAAAGCAGGTGATCCCAGGTTCAAGGCCAAATGCACTTTAAAATTGAAGGCAAGCAATTTTTTCAGCCTAGGCAAAAGTGTTTCAGTATAATTTACTGTCAGAATTATATAACACGTTTTCCATACATTATTAAAAAGCAAACTGGATACACATCTACATCCTAGGTTCCTTTTAGCATGAAACCCTTCATGGTGCAGAATGTTCCATAAACAGGAAAATGGTGACCACGATGTCAGCTATTTTGTTATTTGTGGAAAGGCTATTTTGCAAAGTGGGAAAACAAAACAAAGCAAGCGGAACGGACTCAACGTGGAAACATAGAGCTACACCACAAATAGGGAGGTGAGGAGGTGCAAGACCACAAGTGGGTATGCGATACAGCCCTCTGTTCCGTAAGGGCCACGGGCATTTCTGAGGACTCAGCAGCCTTGCGAGCCAAACAAAACACTCAGGGATGTTTGTAATGAAGATCCACAACAATGTGTGGGAGAAACACTGGATTATATTGGGAGAACACCGTGCCCTGCTCCTCTCCTAAATACCGCCTCAACCACAAGATTATATGTGAATTTCCTGAAAACTGCAGGTTTGTGCTTCAAGCTGTGACATGCCCAGTGTTTTGCTCAGAGACTCAAACACAAAGGCTTTTGACCTACTGAAGCAGATTTGAGGCTGGAGTCCTTAGGCTATGCTTTCTTCCTTTAGGAGCGCAGCTTTATGAAAGATCTTCCACCGTAACAATGGATTGAGTTTATAGCAGATTCCATCACTAATTCTGTCTTCAAATCCCTCTTGCAGGAAGTAATAACCACTTCTGACACTTTCAAATTAATCTTTTTCATATTTATCAAAGTACCATAAGGGTGCACTCATACTGGAAAAGATGGGAAAGCTGACCAGCACACCACCAAAGCACAGAGAGTGAGCCAGCAAAAGACAAAGCAACAGGGCTGATGTTAGGGATTGTAACCAGGGCAATTTTCCTGAGCCCCCGTGCCTGGGTGATCCAGCACGTCTAACACCGGCCTTGCGAAGCAATAGAGAGCAAGACAGAAGGTATGAGAGAAGCAGAGAAAGGGAGAGGGCAGGAGAGAAAGAAAAAAGGGGATTCGATTTTAAGCAGGCTTAATGGCAGCAGTACTGACTGGGAATCAAACCCAGGCATCCCAT
Source organism: Ichthyophis bannanicus (assembly GCA_033557465.1). Classification (NCBI taxonomy): domain Eukaryota; kingdom Metazoa; phylum Chordata; class Amphibia; order Gymnophiona; family Ichthyophiidae; genus Ichthyophis; species Ichthyophis bannanicus. The sequence continues at coordinate 732,434,186 of CM066033.1, read as the reverse complement.
ATGGCAAGCAAGAATTCTACCACAGAACCCCCAGTACAACAAAGTACTACCCAGTCAGCAATGACGCCTAGCTAACCCCTCCAAAGAAAGTAACTACACGATACTTACCACAGTTTTCTCATAACGCCTGTTTGTAGATATTTCATGTAAATAGTTCCCCCATGTTATCCAAGTTTGTACACCTGTAACCGGGTAAGGCGGACACGTCGCCTCTCGCCCCTCCCCAGTCCCCCCCCCCTCACCCCCACTTTCATTTTCTCGAAAGACTAATTCAGAACAAACACATGACAACAATTTGGGACTTAAACTGGTCGCAGCTTTAATAACCTTTTAACCAACCACACAATACAAATCAACACATTTATAACTCCCCCCCCCCCAAGCAGAGCGAGCCCTCACCCGCCATGTTAGTAGCAAGGTGACGCCGCATCCGCTTCCCCCGGGCACAGGCCCGACATTTTCCATGCCCTCCCTCTTCCGGCTTCGCCATGCTATTAGCAAAAGCCTGAGGGATTAACCGGGTCGGGGGTACCCCACCCCCGCCCTCATGCTTGCCACCGGCTCCGGACCACGGAAACCTCCGGGGTCCCGCCAAAGCCCCCCCCCCCCCTCCAGCTGCAACAACCCACTACCCCCCAACCACAGCGTCCCCAAGACAGTGTGGGCGGGCGGGACGTCAGGCGCCTCCAGCGTCGACCCAGCAACTGCCGGAGCAGTGCTGGGTCCCCGCACTACCCCCCCCCCCCCCGTTGCCGAGGTCCTAGCCCTCTCATTGGCTCCCGAGCATTTAAAATGCCGAAGGGAGCCAATGAGGATGCCAGACCACGCGGGGCGCTGCCGAACCGCGCGCCGCCGCAACACCGGGGGGGGGGGGCGAAACGGCCCGCCGCCCCCCCGGTTAGAAGCGGCCACGCGGACGGGGCCCACAGCCTTACTATAACCGGGTAAGGCGGACACGTCGCCTCTCGCCCCTCCCCAGTCCCCCCCCTCACCCCCACTTTCATTTTCTCGAAAGACTAATTCAGAACAAACACATGACAACAATTTGGGACTTAAACTGGTCGCAGCTTTAATAACCTTTTAACCAACCACACAATACAAATCAACACATTTATAACTCCCCCCCCCCCAAGCAGAGCGAGCCCTCACCTGCCATGTTAGTAGCAAGGTGACGCCGCATCCGCTTCCCCCGGGCACAGGCCCGACATTTTCCACGCCCTCCCTCTTCCGGCTTCGCCATGCTATTAGCAAAAGCCTGAGGGATTAACCGGGTCGGGGGTACCCCACCCCCGCCCTCATGCTTGCCACCGGCTCCGGACCCCGGAAACCTCCGGGATCCCGCCACCGGCTCAGGTCAGCCACGACCAGAGCCGCCCCCCAAAGGTAAGCTGCGACCAGCCCTCGCCCCCAACGGAATACCTTCCAAGGCCTCCTGCCAATCGTTAAGCAGTAAATCTAGCCCTACTGGAGACAAGTGCACCCCATCAGACCTGTAGAGGCCCGGGCACTCCATGTCCACCCGAGGGTGGAAAATTTGACAGCCCCCCTGCTGACCCACCCACCGGCCAATTTGACGGTTAATTTTTGTCACACCCCGTGACCACCGTCGCTGAGCCCTACAGGACGGCCTTGGAATGATATCAGACCATAGTAATAATACACCTGGAAACATCCCCAACACCACCCCAAAGTCCCTGATAGCTGCTCGAATCAACTGCCGGCAAGTCCAAGAAGCCAGATCGTTGCCACCTAAGTGGAGCAGCAAAACGTCCGGTGCGCCTCTGGTACGCTGGAGGTGCCGAAGCAAAGGCAAGAGTTGGATCCACCGGAGTCCTCGCTCGCCCAGCCATGTGACAGTCACCGCCTGCTCGGAAATTCCCAAATTCAGCCCCATTGGGCGCGCCGCTGCTCGCCGACCAGCCCAGAACACAAAGGAGTGGCCAAGAATCCAACAGCATCTATGCCCCGCATCTGCAACAAAAAGAATAGAACAGTTAGTGGCCCCCCCCCCCATGCCCCTACAAACGCACGTAGCTATGGAAGGCTCTCGACCGCCATCGCCCAATGCGCTGTATCTCCTGATCGGGCAGCCCAGCCACCGCTGCACTGGTCGCCGCCCCAATCTGGAAGGAATGAGGGGCGAACGCACCAGGATCCTCACCTATCAGCCGTAAGGACAGCCGTAGCACTGCAGTAAACTGGAAACGCGTAAGAACTCGCGCGTCCTGATGGATAAAAAGGCTACCGCCGACCTCCGGACGAACGCGTAAGTACGCTTGCAGTAAAGCGACAGGACACGAGGGGGAACCCTGCACCGCTGCCAATTCCACCCACATACCTTGCCCGCCTGATCCGTCTTTGAACGGGCAAGGCGGATACGAACCCCACCCCCGAGCAAATGCACTTGATGCACTTGCACCTCCCTCCCATTGCGAATCCGACCCGACTCCGAAACCAACTCACCCACACGAAACGCGCCGAAAAAGGCTAATGAAAAAACAGCCCGAAAGAGCGCCCCCTCGTAGGAGGAGGAAACCACCTGCGGCAATGCACCGCATAGACATCGCAGTAAGTCATGTGTAATAGGGCGCCGCCAATCCCCCGGCGAGGGGCAGGACCGCTCTAAACCCCGCAACAGTGTACACGTTAAAAATCCCCCGCCCGCCCCCCCCCACCCGAGAGCCCGTGCAAAAAAGGAGAATCCTGCCAAGTTCCTGCGGACAGTGGTCTGCGACAGTCCCGCAGCCTTAGCTGCCGCCACATACTGACCCAGAAGCAGATCCGATGCTGACCCAGCTCGCCAGCCATGGAGTACCAAGAAGGATACCACACTGCAGCAGCCACGTTGATACGTGACCCATGTCGCCGAAGAGACGGAATTCCGCAACAGCTCGATCATGGCTGGAGGCCAATCCGCCATAAATGCTCCGGGACCGCTGATCCCACGTCGTCCGCATCCGGCGCCATGGTCCGAAACAGCTCCCACTTGAAACGGGAAAGAGCATCAGCAATCTGGTTATGACTCCCAGGAATATGACGAGCCTTAATCACTAAATTCAACTGCAAGCAGGCGAACACCACCTGCCACATCACGTCAGCTACAGGCTGACATCTTGGGGAATAGTTATTGATCACAGCCACTACAGCTTCATTGTCGCACCACCAGCGCACCCTGCGATTGCGGAGTCTATCCGGCCACAATGACATGACCACCAAAATGGGAAACAACTCGAGGAAGGTGACATTCTTCGTAAGCCCCACATCCCGCCAGGATTGAGGCCAGCCTTCCGCGCACCATGAGCCCCCAAAATAAATCCCCAAACCCAAACCCCCCACCGCATCAGTATACAACTGCAGATCCACAGAAGTCACCTCCTGATCTCTCAGCACCGTGGTACCATTGAAGTCACGAAGGAAATCGTCCCAAATCCGCAGGTCTGCCAGCAAGCTGCGTGACATCCGAATCCGATGATGCGGCCTAGAGACGCCCGCAGTAGCCGCTGCCAACCGGCGCAAGAACACTCTCCCCATCGGGATAACCCGGCACGCAAAATTCAGGGACCCCACCAAAGACTGCATCTCCCGAAGCGTTAGCTTGCGGGAGCCCAGCGCATTGGCGACCAACACCCGCAGCCTCGTAACTTTCTCTTCCGGCAGGCGGGCTACCAACGCCACGGAATCCAACTCAACTCCCAAAAAGGTAAGAGTAGTCGCCGGACCTGCCGTCTTTTCTGATGCTAATGGAACACCCCACACCTGGGCCAACTGGACAAACCCATCCAACAATGCCTTGCACTGCCCCGTATGCGCCGGTCCCACGAAGAGGAAGTCATCTAAGTAATGCACCACCGAGCCGCACCCCACCCAGTCCACGAATGCCCAATTTAAAAAGGAGCTAAACTGTTCGAAATACGCACAGGAAATCGAACAGCCCATAGGCATGCTTTTATCGAAGTAAAAGTGACCTTCGAAGCAAAACCCCAACAAATGGAAAGGAGAAGGGTGCACCGGCAATAAACGGAAGGCGGATTCAATATCCACTTTCGCCAGCAAGCACCCCGGCGCACAGGCACGTACGAGCTCGACAGCCTCATCAAAGGATGCGTACCGTACAGCGCACAAAGCCCTAGGAATGTGATCATTAACCGAGGAACCAATGGGAAAAGAAAGATTATGTATTAGGCGATACTTCCCCGGCTCCTTCTTTGGAATGATACCCAAAGGAGATACCACCAAATCTGCGAACGGTTGTGCTCTGAAAGGACCCTCTACCCTACCTAACGCTAGCTCAGTTGCCAACTTATCCCGTACCAGCTGCGCAAAACGCCGCACAGAAGGCGAATTCCGAGCCTTGTTTACCCCTACACTGCCTACCACCGGTATGGGAAACCCCTCCTTAAACCCACACTCCAAGAGACAGCTGACCTGTCGCTTAGGATACTTCTTAAGCCACGGACCTAAAACATCAATCGCAACCGGGGTGGGGGCCAAACTCCACAAGTCCCTATTACTTGTGGTTGGGGGCTGACACGCCCCCGCCACTCTTTTTGACACACTTGAGTGCTGAGTGACCCCCATTACAGATGGAGCAGGCGTGCCGGAATTTGCAATCCGGAAAGGGGCATGAAGACTTGTTGAAGCGCCAGCACAAGTCCCCAGCTCCCCCCCCCCCCCGGAATTCTCTGCAAAACAGGGGGCATGCCCGATTGAAAGGGCCAATCCGCCCGCGCGGGGGCGGCAACCCCACCTCTTTGCCCACCCACACTTCCGCCGCCAGGTCTGATCGCCATCTGCGTCAGCCAAAGATTAATGTCCTGCGTTCCCCACGACAACATGCGATTCTCCTCCATCTTATCACGGAATTTCTCATCATAGTTGAGCCAAGCCCAACCCTCATGAGTCTGTGAGGCCTCCAGTATGGAATCCGCGTAAGCCAAAAGCATACCGTACTGCTCCGGATGTGAATGACCCCATACACTAGCCAAGCGCAGGAAAGACCGAGTCCAATTAACCACATTCCATGCCACTCTCTTGACCCTACCAGCCTTCTCGTCCTCCTTACGCTTCTGCCGACTATCCCCCGACCGTTTACGACCTTCAAGTAAACGGAAAATATCTAAATAGCGACGTTTTACAATCTTTTTTCGAAGAGTCTTTGGCACCCCCTCCCATAACTCCGAGAAAAACGCCACCGAGGGCACCGAACCCACCTGTCCGGCGCCGACCTCCCCACCTGTGGCCCGCTGACTCCGGGACAAGTCGTCTGAAACTGAGCCAGATGAAGACTCAGAGGTTGAAGAAGAGGAGGACCCCGAACGCCGATGCCGATGACATGAACGCCGCCTGCGCTTGGTCGCTCGTGTCTTACCCCCCTCTCCAGCCCCCACGCCCGCGCTAGCATCCAACTCACCTGCCGCAGGTGCAGCTACCTCGGAAGACACGCCCGTCTCCGGTGGCGTCGATGCTGACGCTTCCGCTGCTCCCCCGTTTCCGACAGACACGGGGCCACCACTTGCGCTCGCCCACACACCGTCCGTCTGTCCAGCAGGAGCCCCCCAAGGTTGCCCCAAGTAGTGCCAGCCAGTCGAAACCTGCAGAGAAAAAAACAGGAAAAGGCGAAGGAACACCCGCCACCGGCCAAGGCGGCTGCCACGCCCCTAGCCATTCTGCACGGGAAGAGCCTTGACCCCCGCCTTGCCAATGCGCCCACGCGGGCGAGTAAGCTACCCCAGCAGGAGCCGAGCAACCCCCAGGACTTGCAGCGTCCAAAACCACACTGCTCACCTGAGGAGTAGCACCCTCACTCCCCCCCACTAGACTTGTGGCAACCCCCAGGCCACCCAAAGGACCGAGCGCCTCTCCAAGCCCCAAGGCGCCTCTTGCCGGGCCTTTTGACCTACCTCGCCTGCCCCCAGCTAAAGGGCCAGCTGAAACCCCCCTTCCCACTCGCCCCCCCTGCCTGGCACCGCCGACAGGGCTAGTACCACGTCCGGACGCTGGGCCACGGCTCGGAGCCCTGCCCCTGGTCCCCCCCTTCCAAAATGAGCTGGGCGCCCCGAAGAAGCAGGCCCCCCTCCCCGAGTACCGCCCGGCTTAGCCTTGCCAGACCCTTCGCGCTGTCTGGAACCCCCCTTTTTCCCTCCGCCGGCCATGGCCAAAAATTAAAAGGCTGGAGGAACCCTGGAAACTTTTTTTTTTTTTAATTGGAGAGATGTAATAACTCTCGAGAGCCCCAGTGTTTTGGCTTCCCGATTTTATTTTGGTGATGGAATTGAGGCACCCCCCCAAAAATGAAGCCACTTGCCTGCAGAAGAGCCTCTGCACCTCAGCCCGGGGCTGCAGTAGGCCCGAACACCACCACGAGCCACCCGACTCCCCAGCCTCTGCTCCGCTGCCCCACGGAGCTCCAATGACGGTGCAGCCTCTCGTGCCGCCTCCCGCTGCTGCACAGGGCCGTCGAAACCGCGTCGAAGCCTGCTCCCACCAAAACAACGTCAGGCGCCCCCAGCCTCGACCCAGCAACTGCCGGAGCAGTGCTGGGTCCCCGCACTACCCCCTCCCCCCCCCCCGTTGCCGAGGTCCTAGCCCTCTCATTGGCTCCCGAGCGTTTAAAACGCCGAAGGGGGCCAATGAGGACGCCAGACCACGCGGGGCGCTGCCGAACCGCGTGCCGCCGCAACACCGGGGGGGGGGGCGAAACGGCCCGCCGCCCCCCGGTTAGAAGCGGCCACGCGGACAGGGCCCGCGGCCTTACTATTCTCTGTAAAACTGAACAGCCTGTTGTTCTGGTCTTTTTGTTTCATGTAAATCGCGCTGATATCGAATAGTGTGGTATATAAGAGATTGTAATAAATAAAATAAATAAACAAAGCCAACATGCTCAAGGTGAGGGCTGAACTCACATCTTCAGCATAACTCCAAGCAAGTACTATCATGAACAGTAAGCACCCTGCACTTATCAACTATGCCACTGAGCGCTTGCACCCAGCTGACTTATTAACTGCTGGGGATCAGACTCAAAGCTTGGAAATATTATTGCTCAGTAGGGATGCACACAAGCCAAAAATTTCTATTTGTTTTCAGTTCATTTGGCTTTATTTACCTGATTTTTAGATGTTTTTACAATTTGCTTCATATATTCATTTTAGTAACTTTTTCAATGGAAGAAATTGAATGTATGGACATTAATTCATAGGATGATGTGCATTAAAGCAATTTTGCAGACACTGCAGTTTTTAAGGCGCATTAGCTTATTTCTTATGGGGTCTTTTAATAAAGGGTGTTAGCTGACTATGCATGTTCTTACACATGCTGAATGCATTTCGGGACATGCGTGACATGATAGCGCAGGATGATTCCGGCACTAACTCGCATTAGGGTAGCGAGTGGGTGGTATAGAGGCAGAGATCAGACACGATGTTCTCCATGCAGTTAGCATTGGGTTCATACCATGCACTAACTGCATTAGTCTGGGATCACCTAACACCACCTCAACAGGTGAAGTTAAGTGCATCCGCATTAATGTGGCATGCGGTAAGGGACAGGGTTCCGCATTAGCTGCCTGGGACATGCTTTCCACTCACCTAATGCAGCATCGTTTCAGCATTCAGTGCCATACTCTAGTACCCTTTAATAAAAGGACCTCTTACTCTCCAATGAGGAACAGTATCAAGGGCTACAACGTCAACCTACATTTTAAGTTGAGTTGAAAATGCATCTTTTCAGGCAAGCTTTTGACCTTCCCACATGATGACCCATGAGGTGCCCAAGGCCTGGGGCTCGGGGCTCAGGGCTCAGCAGTTAGAATGAATGTCTCTCTATGGAATGTTCTGTCATATGTTGCATTATCTATTCAACTAGAGTTCCTTTTTCTAACTTGATATATATGTTTTTTAAATTTTAATATTGCAATGTAAACCACTTTGTGTAACAGGAAAAGGCGGTATAACAACAAATAAACCATAAACCATTTACTTTGCACCATATCCAGCACTGGTATTTCAGTCAACCAGATCAGTCAAGTAAATCCATGTGCCTCAAATCCTGTAATCCTCTAGAATTGCGGCATTCCACAATCTAATTGGACTCATTTTCCCATCACTGAGGTCTCATGATACAGAAAAGGAGATGATGGTTTTTGCTCATGGTTTGAATGCATTCTAGAGCAGCGTTTTTCAACCACTGTGCCGCGGCACACTAGTGTGCCGTGAGATATTGTCTGGTGTGCCATGGGAAAAATTCCAATTTCATCCGTAACATGTGGCCTCGGCTCACAAATTAGGGTTGCCAACCGGCCGGTTTTCAGCCGGCCTGGCCGGTTTTTCCATGGCCAGACCGGCTGCCAGCACAGTTGTAAAACCGGCCATTGAAAAGCCGGTTTTTTGCTCTGGCCGCAAGATCGGGAGCGGCCGGAGCAAAAAAACGGCTTTTGTGCCGAAGTCCGCGGCGCGAACGCGATCGCGATTCCCTATAGCAGTGCAGCCGCTGGTTCTGCTTTGTACAGAGCAGCGGCTGCACTACACTTACATTGAAAAGTAAAGAGAAACTGTGTCAGGAGCCCTCCGATCATGCAGAGCCCGAGGAAGTGATGTCATGGGGGCGGGCTCCTCACAGGCTGTCTTTCCTTTTCAAATTAACTTTAGCTGCAATAAAGTTAATTTGAAAAGGAAAGACAGCCTGTGAGGAGCCCGCCCCCATGACATCACTTCCTCGGGCTCTGCGATGACCGGAGGGCTCCTGACACAGTTTCTCTTTACTTTTCAATGTAAGTGTAGTGCAGCCGCTGCTCTGTACAAAGCAGAAGCAGCGGCTTGGGCAGAGGGGGGGGGGGTGTGTGTGATTGAACCAGCAAGGGGGGGGGGGGAGTGTGAGTTAACCAACAAGGGGGGGGAGTTTGAGTGAACAAGCAGTGGAGGGGGGGCGTGGTGTTAGAGAACCAGCAAGGGGGGGGCGATGGTGTGAGTGAACCAGCAGGGGAGGGGGGGGTAAGTGAGTGAGTGACCCAGCAGGAGGGGTGAGTAAGTGACAGGGGGGTGGGTGAGTGAACCAGCAGTGGAGGGGGGGGGGTGAGTGAACCAGCAGGGGAGGGGGGTTGGTGTGAACCAGCAGGGGAGGGGGGTTGGTGTGAGTGTTTGATTCCTATTCAAGAGAATTACTTTATATATAGTCAATATAGGCACAGAGGTAAATTTTTTTAACATTTTCTAATGGTGGTGTGCCTCGTGATTTTTTTCATGAAAAAAGTGTGCCTTTGCACAAAAAAGGTTGAAAAACACTGTTCTAGAGAACAATCTGTACTTTGAATACTTGTGGAAAGTTTATCTTTATGTTTCTCATACGTATATATGCAGAGGAGTAACTGCACGCTTTGCTAAAGTTTGTGTTCCAACTTCTTCCCAGTGGAATGCATATGCATGGAGGTGAGTATACAATGGATTGAACCATCTTGTCATGGTACTTCCTTGTTTTATGTTTTAAGCTGTTGCATCATCTGGGTTCCCCCCAACAGAGGGTTGATTGGATAGATAGGCATACCTTAGGCTGGGGTTTTCAGTCAGGGCAGGAGCTGTTAATGAGAATTCCTTCAATAAGAGAGATGCAGTTACTGTCTACTAGCAGAACAGCATTCTCAGTCATGAGGCCTTTCTTGTGGAATCATGTTCCAGCTGTAATTTGGGTGCAGGTAAATATTTTTTAATTTTATTAATTAATTATAGGATAGCTGTGGATCCAGGCTTATGGTGCAAGTAATTAACATTTTGGCTGGGTGAGTTAGTTGTCGTTAGGTAGGGATTTTTGATAAGGCTATTTTATAATGTTACTTTTATGGTATTGTATTTACGTGTATTCTGCTGTTTTTATTATTTGTATACTATTATTGTTTTCATTTCCTATTATAAATTACTTTGAGTTTTGCAATAGGAGCGAATAATAAATCAAACAAATAAATAAATAACCCGCTACATAGGTTGTAAATTCAAACAAAAAATGTACTTTAAATTGTCTGTATGCAAATGCCAAGAGTCCAAAAAATAAGTGGGAGAACTAGAATGTATGGCAATAAATGAAGAGTTAGACATAATAGGCATCTCAGAGACCTGGTGGAAGGAGAACGACCAATGACACATTATGATCCAAGGGTACAAATTATATCAAAATGATAGGATGGATCAAATTGGTGAAGAGGTGGAGCTATATGTGCAAGTGCCTTTAACAGCCACTTGCCAGACAGCTTTTGCTTAATATGATCCTGCTCTATGGAACTCCTTAATGCAAGAGTTAAGAAATACTAATATCTACTTACAATTTAAGAAAAAGAGAAAGGCCTACTGTTCACTCAGTATTTCAATATTTGGTAATGTTTAAGCTGAAATTTTTGTGATTTAGAAGTAGAATAAGATCTATTGTTTTATTGTTATGATTGTATTCTGTATTTACATTTAATTAATTTTGTACTGTTGTTTGATTTGTTAATAATTGTACACAGCTTAATACTATGCAAAAGGCTGTATATCAAATGAATAAGTGGACTGGAATGGATGGTATAAAGTCAAACAGAATAAAAGCTCTGAAGGAAACAAAATGCACTGTGGAGTCTTTATAGACAGGAATTCCATGTGTGATGGCGTGAAGAATTCTGGTAGACATATATTACTGCCACCTGGACAGGATAATGAGACAGTGAAATACTAACAGAAATCAGGAAGGCTAACAAATTTGTTAACACAATAATAATTGGAGATTTCAGTTATCCCAATATTTATTGGGTGAATGTCTTAATGGGACACGCTTGGAAGATAAAGTTTCAAGATGTCACAAAAGAATGCTTCATGGATCAGTTGATCCAAAAACCAACCAAATGGGAACTATTTTAGATCCAGTCCTTACTAGTACACAGGACGTGGTGCAAGAGGTAATGATGATGGGGCCACTATGCAATAGTGATCGTAACATGATCAAATTTGTCATCACTGAAAAGGAGATGCCAAAAAAAAAAAAAAAAACTATTGCTGTAGTACTTAAGTTTAAAAAGGAAACCATGATAAAATAAAGAAAATAGAAAAAATCTAAAGGGAGTGTTTGCCAGGGTCAAAATTTTGCATGAGGCATAGACATTATTTAAAAAGGCAAAACAATGATAAACTTAAATAAACACCAAATGCCAGTCACTGTAAAAAATATTTTTATAAAGTTGAAATTGCCTTGGAGAAAAATAATGATATGATAAATCTCTTGGAAAGAGTTTTTCTGAAAGAGATTTATCATATTATTTACCTCCAAGAGGTTTATTTTTTCATAACATGCAATTTCAACTTTATAAAAAATATTTTTTACAGTGATTGGTATTCATTATTTAAAAAGACCATTTTGGAAGCCAAGATACAATATGTTCCATTCATTAAAAAAAATGATGAAAGAAGGCCAAATGATGGCTTGTTCCATTATATTTGTTTTCCGTATTAATCCCATATGTTCCTTGATGTGTTTTAAGATCTCAGCAGGCAAATTTTCTAATAACTCCTTCATATACGATTGTATGCTATGAATCCACACATAAATCTTGTTTAGTGTGCATGGCTCCACATTTTTGGATTTCATTGCCTGTTCACATTCAGCTGGAACATTCTACCGCCAAATTTAAATCCATTTTGAAAAAAATGGAAAGCCAGTTGTTTGCAGACATTCTTGGCGGGTTAGTACCAATCAAAATTGTTTCTTCTCCTCCTTTCCCTTTCTATCGACAGTTTAATGTCTAGGTTTATAGATTGTTGTGCTATATTATATTTTCCTTGTATGTGTGTCAGTTGTTAATTTAGAAAATTTTAATTATTTTGTGTCTTAGGTATTGGTTTTCCTTTGTTGTTTCCACTATATTTCCTGATTGTAAAACATTTTGATGTATTTGTACAGAAAAGCAGTATATATATATATCAGATATGTCGACATCAATAAATAAATAGTATGGTTTAATGGTGAGATGGAAGAGGCAATGAAAGCCAAAAGGGCTTCTTTCAGATAACGGGAATCAGACTCTAATGAAGAAAACAGGAATGAGCATATGCACTGGCAAGTTAGATGTAAAACAGTAATAAGGCAGACCAAGAGAGACTTTGAAAAGAAGCTTGCAGTAGAAGCAAGAAGTAATATTAAAACCTTTTTCAAATACATTCAAAGTAAAAAGCCCATGAAAGAGTCAGTTGAACTGCTGGACATTGCAAGGATGAAGAGACAATTTAAGATCCAACTAATCGTGCTTGAGAACTCATAATATCGCTGCCCCAGGGTACAACATCATTTAGAACTGGGGCATGAATTTTCACAACTCCACTGGACAGTCATTGGTTATATTCCACCCTGGCTCGGAAGAGGTGCTAGAGAGCAGGAATTAAATCAGTGTGAGCAATTTTGGATTTTTAAATGTGATACTATGCATTTGAAAGGGTTCAATTAGATAATGAGTGATACTTGCTACTTTGAATTTCATGTTGACAGGATTTGATTGGGTAGAAAGTCAGCTGACTGTGTAACATCTATCAGCGAGAGCATGGGGACGCTTGGCAGCCATGCTAAAATTGTAATAAGGAGTATGAATGTAATGGCAACCAAGGAAATTGTTGTGCGTGGATCATCTAATTTGAAAAAAAAAAATCAGATAAGTAAACAATAATGTGCCCTGATGCAGAACTCATTATAATTTTGCGGTCTGAAATGTAGCGCTGAGTTGGCGAAATTATCATTATCCGTAACATTTTTAAAAAATGATATAGTTGAACTTATAAATAGAATATTTTTTGAGAAATTCCATAAATAAAATAGTCAAAGGACCAGGAACTTATTGGTTGGTTTTTATATCAAGACCAGGATGGTGATTGATCCGACAAAAAACAATCTCTTTTTGGATATCTATATTTTTATTGGCAACACTAATGGGGGTTTACAGATTGATTCAAAGTGACCTGAGTACCTGTTGGGACTAAGGTAACATTTTATATACCAGATAATGTCCTTTCCTTGAGTCCTGCTAGACTAGTCCAGACAAATGGGTTGTGTTCCCCTACCAGCAGATTGGTGAAGACAAAGAACCAGTGAAAAGTCCAGGTTTCAATGACATCACTCCCATGCCTCTATTCACCTCAGCCACTAGAAGTTTCTTCAATATCTGTCCCAAAGCATTTGGGAAAACATGGCAAGTCTCACACAACCTCAAAGTGGTAACAATGAGTAATCAACAGTAGAGAACAATGCACAGTAAAGTATAAAGAGAAGGCTGTCAGTTGCAGATGAACTGCAGAGCCAAGTATAAAAATCATAGTGGACCCAAGGGTACCACCACAGAAGAAATAAGTAAACACAGTTCCAGGGATGGGCCCTGGACTGTTCCAGCAGGACTCAGGAAAGGACATTATCTGGTAAGTAAAATGTCACCTTCCATATCGTCCTGCTAGACAAGTCCAGACAAATGTGATGTAGCAGTAGTAGTTGTAGTACCAAAGCTATACCTCCACTGGGCAGGAAAGAGACACAGCAGCTCACAAAACCTTAAAGCCAAAGGCTGTGTCCACCCAAGCATGGACTTCAAAGTGGCAATGCTTGACAAAAGTGGAAAGTGATGCCCATGTTGCCACCAACATATGTCTGCAGGGACTATCAAGCTCTGCTCCACCGGAGGACGCTTGTGCTTGGGTAGAAAGGGCATGCAAGCCCTCTGCAACCGGCCAGTTCTGCAGCACATACACTGAGGCAAAGGCCTACTCAATCCAATGCCCCAAGGCAGACTTAGCTGCCGCATCACCTTTATGCAGGCCAACAAACAGCACAAAAGTATGGTCTGACTTACGAAAAGAACTCGTAACCTCCAAGTACTGGAAAAGCACCCTCAATACATCCACAAGGTGAAGATCCTCATTGGTCTCCCAGCACTGCTCCTTAGAGAAGGAGGGCAGACAAATCACCTGGTTCACATGAAGGGGAGAAATCGCCTTAGGTAAGTAGGAAGGCAGAGGCCAAAAGGAAATGGCCTCCTCAGAAAGATACAGGTAAGGATCGTGGCACGACAAAGCCTGCAACTCGGAAATCAGCCTTGTGGAATAAATTGTAACCAAGAACACCACTTTGAGCATCAAATCCCTCAGAGCAGCATGCTTCAATGGCTCAAAGGACTCCGACATCAGGGCCCTGGGCACCAGACCAGAATCCAAGGAAGGAACCACAGACCGGAAGGGAAGACATAGATGCTGAAGCCCCTGAAAAAAAGCACGAAACATCCGAGTGTAAGGCTAGAGACTTACCAGTCACCAGACCTCTGAAACATGCCAAAGCTGTCACCTGAACCTTCAGGGAGCTAAGAGAAAGGCCCTTCTCCAGACTATCCTGCAGAAAGGCAAACAGAGGCGACACCTTGTCTGCCTCAGGAGCTGCCATGAGCCGCACTGTTGCTCAAAGAGGCACCAGGTTTGTAAGCTTGGTAGACTTCCCCCTGGCTTTGAGTAGAGGAGAACCATAGTGGGAGGGTAGCCTTTACACATTAACCGTCTCCTTTCTAGAGGCAAGTCATAAGCGAGAAGAGAGCCGGGTCCTCCTGGACGATCAGTCCTCAAAGCAATAGGCCCCAAGATGGAGGCAAACAAAGAAGGTGGCACTTGCAGGAGTCACATCAGAACTCCAAACTATGCTCTCCTTGGCCAATCTAGTGCCATCAGGACCGAACCACACACCCTATAAGGGGCCACATAGGAAACATATACAGCAGGCGTTGACTTGGCCAAGGCTGAATCAGGGCGTCAATGCCTCCGGATCCTATCTCCATGTAGCAACTGAAGATGCGGACTTCCGTGTAGCAACTGAAGAAGATGCGGACTTGGCATTAAAGCAGGTCACCATCAGATCCATCTTGGGGTGACTCCAGCAGCGCAGAATCAACTGAAATGCCTCCCTCTCTCATGAATCCAGAGAGTGCTGGCATGAGAAGTCAACTTCCAGTTGCCCACCCCGGCAATGTGCTGAGCTGAGAATGCCAGGAGGTTCTTCTTTGCCCAGACAAATAGAAGAGCCATCTCTAGGGCTACCCGGCACTCCGTGTGATGCCCTGCCAATTGACATAAGCCACCACCATGATGTTGTCTGAAAACACTCAACCTGCCTGGCCTCGACCAGGGGTCGAAAATGCAGAAGAGCCAACCTGTTGCCCCTGGCCTTGAGGCAGATGATGGACCACCCTGTGGTTCCAGTGCCTTGGGCTGTTCAGTTTTGACAATGGGTTCCCAGCCCAAGAGACTGGTATCCATTGACAGAAGGATCCATGAGTGAACGTCCAGCGGTACGCCATTCCTCAGCTGACTGGGTTGCTGCCACCACCATAGCCTGGCCTTCGCCATCATCAGGAACGGGAGCCTGAGCTTAAATTCCTGTGAACTCGGGGATGACTGAGTCAGCAAGGACCATGGGAGCAGCCGCATATAAACATGCTTCTATGGTATTATCTTTATGCTGCCTCCATCGATCTGAGGAGCTGGTGATAATTCCAGACTCTGGGAACCTGCTGCAAAAAGAAAAGAGCCAGGCAATCCACCAACCTGTCTCCTCTGTCAGGAAGACTCTGCCCACTCAAGTATCGAAATGTGCTCTCAGGAACACCAGGGACTGGGAAGGCTTCAATTGGCTCTTTCCCTGACTGATCACCCAGCTGAGGCTTTCCAAAAAGTACACCATTCAGGTCACTATCCCAGATCAGGGGCAGTTTACATCAAACGTAACCAGGAACTTTACATTGAAACTTTAAGAACTCATGTAAATTTTAATCGCAGGCAACTATATTACATTAACTATTTACAATATAACTATATACAAAATTACAATGATTAGGATGTCAGTAGCTCCCAAACTTAAGTGAACACATTAGCGGGAGCAAAAATGTGCTGTAATAAATTAGGTTGGTTTGGTTTGGGATGCCTGAGGAGAGTTGCCATAATGATCAATGAACAGGCATGTCTTTAGTTCCTTTCAGAACTGCTGTAGATATTTTATTGCTCTTAAATTGTCAGGGAGGGCATTCCATATGGCTGGGGCAACGTATGTGAAAGCTCTAGAGCTAGTAGATTGGTTAGTGGTACAGAAGTGTTTAGGTATAGCATAAGTGTTTTGGGAGCAGTTCCTTCTTATTCTGGAGCTCTGTTATTTGTATCTAAAGCAGGCAATCTTTAAATTCCAGTGGTATATTCTCAAGGTCACATTTCCCTACATTCATGAGTGGCTTGCTCTTTTTCAACTTTAGCTTGAGTTTGCACACTAGTAGTTGGTGATCAGTACCACAGTCAGCTCCAGGTTTTGTCTTTGTTGATGTTATGGAGCTTTTCCATTGTTGACTTCCACAGATGAGTCAATTTGATTTTTGTACAGTCCATTGGGTGAAGTCTATGTGTACAGTCACTGCTTGTATTGCTGGAAGAAGGTGTTTGAGATGAATAGATCATTGGTCTTGCAGATTTCTCTCAGTCTTTCTCCAACTTCATTTCTGTTGCCAATTCCATATTTTCCAACTACTTTGCCTTCTTCTTTGTTGCCAACTTTTGCATTCCAGTCACCCATGACTATCAAGATATCCTGTTTGCATATTCTGTCAATTTCAGCTTGTACTTGTTCATAGAACTCATCAATTTCATCCTCTTCTGCAGCTGTTGTTGGGGCATATACCTGAATTATAGCTGTGCTGATGGGCATTCACTGATTGCATTGTATGTCATTACAGTTCTTACAAGTTTCTTCTTGATTATAAATGCAAAACCATTTCTTCTTTGTCTTTCATTTCCAACATAGTAGACCATGTGATCATCAGATGTAACGTGCCTGATGTCAGTCCATTTCAGTTCGCTGACACACACCAGATTAAGTTATACACGTTCCATTTCATTCTTGACCACCTTCAACTTCCCTTGGTTCATGCTTCATATGTTCCATGTCCCGATATGTAAGACATATTTGCAGCTTCTGACTCTCATTTCATGTGCAGCTACATCAGTAGTCAGATGTTCTGAGGGCTTTGATCCAACCACATCATAAATGCTGGTTTTACTCTGAAAAATCTTCAGCTCATCCCCAGTAGCCAATTGAGTGCCTTCCAACCTGGAGGTCTCATCTTACAGCACTATAATGCAATTTGTATTGTTGTGACTATCCACTGGGTTTTCATGGCAAGATACGGAAATAGATTGCCAGACCTTTCTTCTGCACAGGTAATTCTAGTGTTGTGCCATTATCACAGAAATGTGATCCTCCGCCGCCAAAACCGTGCCATTCTGCTGTTGCCCAGATGGGTGGTTGCCTTGGTCTGGCACCTCAGCTAAGACCTGTCCATCTTGGGAGACCCTGCCAGTAGTTATATTACTGATAGCTTAGCTCTCAACATCACTGAAACACATAAGCCCTCACAGCATGACAAGCTGCAAACCAAGTGAGGGGATATATGAATATGTGCCTTATATGTTAATGTTGAGCAACACTATAGTGCTGCTGAAAATTATTACAGACCCCCCCTCCCCCCGTCACTATCCAGATAGTACTGGGCAGAACAAGGGTGGAGCGTGGGCATTCCATCCTCCTGTATGAACAGTTGCGATATTCAGTCCGCTATCCCCATAGCTATGTGGATAAATTTAGACTGGCAAAAAGGCTGTCCTAAATATATCTGGATAGCTATACAGATAGCGGACTGACTCTCATCAGTTCATATAATGGTGGTACTCACTACTCACTGCTCTATAACTACATTCAGCATTGCCTGCCAACTGGAGAGCAGCACTGAATATATTTATTATATTTAAACGCAGTGGCCAGCGTTAAAAAAATTGCTGACTGAGGTCTCTCCATATTGACTCATTTCTCTACATTCCAAACTACAGCATAGTCATTTTTGAAACAGAATGTCTGAAGACAAGGATTAAAAAAAACAAAAGGAACCTTGATAGAAATGATTAACTATCTATATATGACATATCCCTTCTATTTCTACTTATCCCAATAGATCCTCTCACTCCATGCATTCCTCTCCCATTAATCTTAACATCACTTCTTAGGTGAGTAATAGTACGTGAAATCTGTAACCTCCATTCAGATTACTTCATTGCATTTCTGGTCACTTCTGTAATAGCCAACATGGGCATAGCACTTATTTCCCTAGGCGCAATCACATCCAGTAATCCATATCTTCCCTATTTACAGATGACACTGGAAAGATCTTAGCCACTACCTCCCCACATACCATATGTTGATCTGACCCACAGTAAAATGAAAAGAAGAAAAAATATATTTTTCCACTTCCCTCCCTGTAATTACTTATATTGTCCCCTATAATTAAGTATGCACCCAAGTCTTGGGGCTAAAAAAAACCCTCCTCTCCCTGGGGGAGAGCACTTATTTGATAATATATAATTGCAACAATCTGTTTTTGTCCCTCCACAGCTTCTGAAGTGTTTTCATTCTCTTGTACTATTCAAAAGTATGGATCTTCAGAGAGAGAGGGTAATTTTTATAAAGTCTGACATAAATAGCACATGTTTTTCTGAATGTATATCATGCCTATTCTCTCTCATACATATTCATTGTGGTTATCCTAAAAACCTGACTGGCTAGGTGTGTCCCGAAGACTGGGTTTGGAACCCCTGGTATAACCTGATAAACTAATTTGTCTTCCCCGATTCTAAAACTCAGACTTGTCTGTGTATAGGACTTAGCAGGAACAATCAGGCTAAAGCATATCTCAGTAGTCTAGCAGATGTGCGCATATATGAGTGGACGGAAGGAGTGTGGGTGTGAGGAGTCGCTCGGCATGTATGTGAGGTGTGGATGTGAATCAGTGGTATGCTGCGCATTGTTTTCTCCGTGGAGGGAATTTACCTCTGTCTTTAGGGGATGTACAGTATGTGTGCATCTTTTGGGGCTAGATGAAGAATGTTGGTGAGCAAGGAAAGTGGGGGTTCCTGTGTGTGGCAGGGGGAATGGGGGTGTATGTGTATGGGCAGTGAGGTATGCCTCCAGTCATGGCCCACCTGAAGATACGCATGATGGGCAATTATGTGTGCTGAAAGAACAGTGCCTGGGCAAAGTGCGCATGACAGTGCATAAGTCCTTGAAAATAGGGACTAAAGGCCCCATTCTGATTGAGGTCCGTCCGGCCTGTCCAGATGTCTAAAAGTTGGATGGACTGGATTTGCACCCGGTCCTGCACCCACGGGAACTAGGTGCTCCCGTGGGAGCAGAATCGGGTGCAAAAGGGCTGAACGGGCAGGACGTACCCCGATTCTATGCCACTGCAAGTCTGGCTCCCTCCCTGTACAGCCCTCCCAATGCTCCTGCATGTAGCCCTGCAAATGTTAAGGATTGCTCTTCCACCCACCTGCTAAGGCTGGGATTGGGCTGAGGGGAACCTCCTGCCCTGCTCACTTGGTCTTGCGGGTCCCACTGCGATGGCCGCCAATGTCAGCGGGACTTATTGCACCCCCGAGGAAGAATAAGTCCCTCATCTACCACCTCAAGCTCGGACATATAGGCCATGACCAGAATCAGCCCTGTACATCTGGGGTCAGGGTTTCGCCTCCGCCCTGCCCATGCGCCTCCTCTGGCTCTGCCCCGCCTGCCCCCGTACATCTCCTCTCTACGTGTGGGGAACTTTTGGTTCGGCATCGGGCACAGGCATTTGGCAGGGGTGTACGTCCAGACTGGATGTACATCCCTGCTAAATGCTGCATGGAATGACCCCCTTAGCGCAAAACATGCGTGTACCACATTGCCTATATTGAATCAGCTTCTAACTGCCAGCGCTCAAACAGCAACAAGCTTACCTAGGAAAAGGCAGTACTGCAAATATTACACTAGACTTCAGAATACCAATATGCCTCCTACTGGGAAAACAGAACAAGACAGACTGTTACAGATCCCCACACAGAAATTACACACTAGCAGAATACCTTAACCTCAGTCGCACAAGCAAAACACAGGCCCTTACTAAATGCAGAACGAGCGACCACAAACTAGAAATAGAAATCTGCAGATAAAAACTGAAATGGAAACCCCAAGAAGCCAGACGACATGCCGTGCAGCACTGGAGAACAGAAACAGTAATATATTTCCTCCTGAGCTGTGCAAAGCAGAAAGAAATAAGAGATGCACATTGCCAAAGCTGACATTCCAGTCACTCAATAATAATACAATTATTTTTTCTACTTTTGTTACTGGGACATTTTATTTTACTAAAAGTGCCGGCCTTCTTTTTCCTGCTTTTCTATCGTCAATCTTCTACCACCTTTTAATGAATCTCCGTTTTATTTTTATTTTTTTGTTACTAAAAGATCTGCACCATGAGAGAAATTATGAGGCTTTTAGAAAATGACTAAAAACGTGGTTAATTTCACCAATAAAGGGTACAACAATGCTTTGTTGTTATGGTAACCAGTAGTTTGCTGTATTAGAATTTATGATGATTTTTTACGTCAGTGTTATCTGCCTTGAATCTAATGTTTTTTTAGAAAAAGTGGATTATAAATGTCCTTGTTAAATTTAATTTAATTTAATTCCATCTCTCTGTCTTATTCGCTTTTCCTCTTTATATGTCTCTGGGATTGGTCTTTCCCTCTCACCTCCATTTTCTCTTCTTCACCCTTCTATTCACTCTGGCTTTCCCAATTCTTTACCTCTCCAACTCTATTCTCCATTTCCCCGTCAATGGGGTGCTCCTCTCACCAGGCTCCCTTGTCCTTTCCCACAGCAGGCTTCTTTCTGGTTCTCTCAAAATCATACCCACTCTGAGTCTGTCCATCCCCTTTCACATCTTCACATCTTTACCTCTCCCTCCTCACCCTTTTCATCTCTGTTATTGTCCTGCACCCTCGTCGTCTTTGATTCTATTCCTTCATCTTCACCATCCTACCTCTCTGTCCTTACCCCACTGTACTTACTAATCCTCAGTCTCCCTCTTTTCACCTTTTGTGCACTTACCGATTATCTAATTCCCACTCCTACCTTCACTCCAGCTGTTCCATTTTCCCCATCTTACACTCCTTCACTAGCTTCTTCCCAACCTTTAGCCCTCCTCCACCCTCCATCTTTTTTCTCAAATCCTCAGTCCCATCTATCATTCCCTGTCCATGCTCCCTACTCAGGGAGCCCCAGCTACCACCCTTCCACTCTAAGTCCATATTTTCTCCCATTTCTGAACCATTCCATGAGTCTCCAGTGCCATCCTAATCCCTGGGTCTCCACTCTCCCCATCGCCCAATCTCCTTCTTAACTGGCCTAATCCCTGATTCTTCAGTCTCCCCAATCCATAAATCCTCTCCCCACTTCCAACCCAACCCAATTCCTGCATCTTAACTCTTCACAGGGCCAGCCCAACTGGTCACCTAGGGCAATAGCTTCTGGGAGGGACAGCAAAGAACTGCTACAGTCGAAGCAAAGCAATGGGTCCTGGCAGCCACACAAACTCAAAGGGCCATCATTGCATATTTTACCTGCAGGAAGAATGGGCAATATACAAATAGCCCATTTACTCTTATAAGCGGCTTCTGAAATATCTCTTATCGTGTATATATTTACAAAATAAAGTTTAATATTTAAGTCTGCTGTCTAAATATGCATTTTTTTCTGGGAAGGAAGGTGTTGAGAAGATTGCAAGTGAGTTTAATAATCAAACTCTTGGGGTGGGGGGTGCTAGGGATTAAAGTCATTGTGAGGAGGCACAAGGATGAAGTTTTGCCTAGGGCACCTAATACCCCTGCACTGGCCCTGACTCTTTCCCTATCCAGGATCCAATCTCTCAAGCCCCATTTCCAATATATTTTCACCTGTCTCATTAGAGGCTGTGCCCCTTTAAAAGCTAGCAGTATGGCGACAGCAAAGGTCTGCCAGCCTGAAGTTTATTTTTAGCCTGCAAGTAAAGTGAGCCAATAAAAGAAATGGGAATAGTCTGGTCCTTGAAGCTAACAGCAGCTGAAATATGGAGGGGGAAGGCGGTGTCAGTGTGAAGCCACACTACCAGCGGCAGTGATGAAGCTTCTGCAGAACCAGTTGATGTACATGGGAGGCTGCAGCATTCAACAGTACAACTGCTGCTGTGATGAACTCTGTGCTCCATAAGAAGGGGGCCCTGAAAAGTGACATTACCAGAGCTCCCCCTCCTCCTGCTGGCTTCTGGGCTACTTTCCACTTTCACCCCAACTGGAAATTGAGCTAGTGTCTGTCACTTCTATCACTGCCGCCTGTATCGCTCCTTTTCCAGGGGGTGTGAAGTTTCAGAATGCTCTCCCATTGGCCCAGCCACAAAGGGAGGGGTGGGGCAATACTTAATTCAGGCATTGATGGGACAGGAAGGCATGAGGCTGCAGCACTTTTGTGTTGCGTCTGGCACAGACCGTAATGGAAGGATGTTGTGTCTCTTCTTTTTGTTGGCCTCACAGGCTATTGAATGGGCAGGGGGAATAGCTACATTGAAAGTTTGCCCTATGCCAATCCTATCCCCCAAACTGTGATGCACTAAGTAATTGCCTAATCTGCCTCATAGTTAAACTGGCCTCTGTAATAGGGTCTATTATAATTCCAGATAAATTAATGCTACGTTCACAGATTTGAAACTGAAAATTCAATAAAAATGTATGACCATGAAAGGTTCTATTTAGATAGCTACATGCTTGCAAAAAATTAATTTTTGTTGCTACCGAGAAAGCAAGAAAGGACTAGACCTCTTAGTCAAACAAATTATGCAGGGCTACACATTGCTTGGCCTTGTCATGCCAGAAAAAGCCTACGGAAGAAACCACATTACAGCTCAGTTTACACAATTGGGGCATAAATGCTGTCGGATACAGAAAGTCGATCCAACACAATTAAATAGGTTTCGCCAAAAACAGTGGACTGAGGGTTACCACAGAACATTAGAGAGATTAAGGGAAACAACAGAGGAGTAACCCAAGTAATCATCAAAACCCTTTACCAACTCCTTCCGAACCCTTCAGTTAAATGTTAGAAAAAATGCTATATAATGTGTCCGCACCATGCATAAGTGCAGTGACTTGGGAGAGAAGACTGGCCAGAGCTGAAGGCTGGATCTGTGTAGGGAGTTTTTGTTCGTGTCCATAAAAACAGCAAGGAGAAAGGTGGGAGGACAAAACAAGAAATAAGGAAAACGTAGGTGCTGGATACAAGTGCAAGAGCAGATGTTGGATACATAGCAGCGTAGCAAATGACAGCACATAAAGACCAGCACTGCACATCCAATCTACCACTTTCAGTTGTGGAAGAGTAACCTAGTGGTTAGAGCAACAACCTAGTACCTAGGAAATCTGGGTTTGATTCCCACTGGCACACCTTGGGCAAGTCACTTTATCCTCCATTGCCTCAGAAGAAAAGGCCTGGCAACTTGCATCCAGTCATATCTTGCCAAGAAAGCTCAGTGGCTGCTAAGTCATCAGGAGTCAGCATTGACTTGATGGCACTTAAAAAAAATCTTTCAGTCGTAGCCAGTGTATTTTCCCTAGCAAAAAAGGTGCCAGTACTCATATGCAGCGCTCTTTCATTAATACAGTTGTAGTTAACATTATTGGCACCCTTGCAGTTCAACCCCTTAATGTCCAATATCTCCTAAAAAAAAAAATGGCCAGTGAAATGGCTTTGGACTATATATGCATACATATTTGATACATATATATGCATACATTTGATACATATTGTAACAGATGCTATGTTCATAGTTGCGATACACTCTGCAAAAAGTTAATATGTATATAGTAGTTGGACATTTAATAGCTCTAGTTTTATGTATTAAGGCACACGCCTACTGTACATAGTTCGTTGATGTTCCATGTAAGAAGAACAGGCTTTATATCTGTTCCTGTTTCTTTAAAATAGTGCTTTTTGTAAACCGCACCTGATCCATGGGAAAGTGCGGTATATAAGTGTTTATTAAATAAAATAAAATAAAAGAATCAAATAAAACAAGACCAATTACAAAAGGAAATAGTAAGAACTAGTGTGGGAGGAGGGATCGTGAGGTTTTTGAAGTGACGATCTTCGGGATCACTGACTGTATGGAATATTCACCAATGATTGATTTTTGAGATTCCACTGTTTATTAGGGAGCTGTCTTCATATACTACTTGAGAAAGGGTCTTTTGACCTGAAACACGACGTTGTGTCGTAGACTGCACCCATGGAATGCTCTTTATGACCAGAAGCAGTTTCATTTTGTTTTCTGCTCCTAGTTTTGTTGATCCTGTTCTCTCAACGGCTTTCAACGATTCACTTGGTTCCAGCTGCCAGCTAAGTATAAGTATTTATATTATATTGAGTCTTGGCATTTTTGGCTTTTGGATACTTCTTTGAAAGTTGGCACTTTCTCACTTTTACACATCACTGATTTAAAGATTAAAACGGAATGGTTTGTTTCTTTGGAGGGGGTTTCTCTTTCCCCCTGCATGACGAACTTTCCAAAATATGACCTTATTTTGTATGTGTTCCTCCCTTTGGTTCTTTTTGGGATTGGATTCATTATTATTGCTTGCTTTATGTGCTAATCCACTTTTTGGTCATTGTTTAGGACATGATTATTGGCACCCTTATAAACAATTCAAATCAGTTGAACAGAAGAACCACATTCCCACTGCAGTAAAATTAGACATACCTATGATCAATTGTCAGAACTCACATGACTTGAATCAACCAATGAATGATGGCTCTAATGTTTAAAATGGCCACATTCACGCCCTGTTCCATTTTTACAATAGTGAAGACAAGAGAGCTGTCTGGCACCATTAGAAAAGCCATTATCACCAAACATCAAAGGGATACAAGGCCATGTCTAAAAACCTTGGGATTCCTGTACCTACAGTTTGCAATGTTATTAAGAAGTTCTCTGCTCATGGAATTGTTAAAAATCTCCCAGAACATGGTGGGAAGAAGAAAATTAATCCAAGAAGTCTTTGAAGGTTAGTGCGAACTGTTGGAAAAACACCATGTACAACATCCAAAGAGCTTAAGGCTGACCTGGAGCAATCTGGAGTGGTGGTTTCAACCCATACCATATGCTGCACACTAAACAAAGAAAGACTTCATGGGCAAAGGCCAAGGAGGACCCCACTGCTCAAAGACAGACATAAAAAGGCATGCCTGATCTATGTCCAAAACCACCTTGAGAAAACACAATCTTTCTGGGAAAATGTGCTACCTAGTGTCAGAAACTCGATGAGACGAAGACATGCAAGGTTCTTTCTTACATATCTTCATCTCATCAAGTTACCACATTGCTTAAAAAATATTGGCCGATATTGGCCCTTCACGAATGTTTTCAAGGGGACTTGCAAATAGCATATAGTAGAAGTACCAATATTAAGGATCAAGCAGCGAGAACAGATCGCCTTTAATTTCGGATAGTGTTTGGGACTACTATAGTTGTGGATCATGTAAATTTTGTGAATCCTCTATAATTGGTCCTAGTTGGACTGATCCTATTACTGAAACAATGTATCATTCTCAATGGCATACATCATGTTCCTCCTCATTTGTGATTTATATGCTACTCTGCCCTTGCTCTCTGAAGTATATAGGATGGACTATCTGTCCAATAAAATTCTGTTTACGTGAACATCAATCGAGATCTTAATAACAAGGTGGTGAGTGCACCAATTGTAAGTCACTGCATTCAATTTCATCATGCATTTGCAGACCTACAATGGAGAACAATCATAGATTTTCAAATTGTCAATAGTAACCCCAGGTGGATTAGATAATGAAGTGGATTAGTGGAGTTTATTATAACAATCAGGATTGTTAGCTGGGAATGAACATCTATTAGCTTGTAGTTGCAGAATATCACATGATTAATTCCTCTGATGTCATATGCCATGTGTATAAAGGCAGAGCTGAAACTGAGGAAGTATATTCAGAATTGGGCATTGCTGTGCATTTGGGTCGTTTCCCCTTCAGGAGTGTTGTGAAGGCGAACTCCAAATGCAGTGCTGTGTTTGCTGCAGGACGTCACCTGATCATACACAGAGTGAGGGGCTACTGTTACCCCATTGTAAGCCACAGTTGTCATGGTTTTCAGCAAATTGGACCTCAGTGGCAACAAACTGCAAGTTGAACTGCATTTCTATATGATTTGGGGATTTTAAGTGTTCCACACATGTGGTTGTGCTTGATACACTTTAGCAATGTTTTTTCATATTAACCTTAAATGATTAAAAGGAGAGTTTGTTATAAGAGGACTTTTGCCCTCAAGCCAAACATTCCAACAAAACTTTATATTTTCTGTAACAGCTCTGGCATATTTAAAGTCTGACCTTTTTGTGTTGATGGGTCTTATTGGTATTGAGGAATAATCATGCACTGCCAATGTCTCAGTTTTTCCTACTATTTCCTTTTGTAATTGGTCTTGTTTTATTTGACTTTTTCATATGTCAAATATGGGTGCATACATAGTCCAAAGTCATTTCACATTTTTAGGAGATATTGGACTTTAAGGGGTTGAACTACAAGGGTGCCAATAATGTTGATCACATATTGGTGATGTCACCAATGGAAGCCTGTACAGGAACCAGTTCCTAGTATCTTCTAAAAGCTTTAGGAGCCAGTCCCATACACATGCACCCTTCTTCCCTCCTGCCACCACTGCACGGGACATCCTCAAGCTATTCATAAGCTGAAGTAGAGTATAACTCCAAGGGGAGGTGGGTTCTCTGCTGTCCACAGAGAACAGGTGAATAGCCTTGTTTTCTCAGTTGAAAAGCAGGAAAATGTCCTCACTTATGGGAATCCCTAGCCACAGACTTCCTCCAAACAAAAAGGGGATAAACAATGTCTCCACAGCAGACACCAAACAAATAGCTGATTTTGGTGTCAACGGTCCTTTCATGAATTGTTTTGTTTTGTTTTTCAGCATTTTTTTTTCTTTATAGAGGCAGTCTGAACAGAAAGAAATGGGCCTAGGGGGAATAGAATTGGATGTTATTCCCCAAACAGAATCTACTATCACATTGGGAGTCTTTTCCAAACAGTAATGAGATGTGAATGTGTGGACAGAGGTCCACATTTCAACTTTACAGACTTCCACCATGGAGGCTGACCTCGAGTGGCTACCGCTGCAGCCATGATTCTGATACTGTGAACTGTGACATGAACCTCAACAGTCAAAGCAGCCTTGATATAAGTGACAGATATGCAATCTACTAGCCAACTGGATAGAGTGTATTTGCTGACATCAGTCCCTAACTTACTAGTATCAAAAGAAACAAAAGGCTAGCTGGACTTTGTATGGGCTTTAGTACACTCCAAATACAATTTATGGTTTACGGGACCAGTAGGGTGCTATGAGGATCATGGTTTCTCTGTCATCCCTGAGTTTCAAGAGAGTTTTCGCTATGAGAGGTATGGGAGGAAGGTGTCTGAGGCTTTATGCCATGTGTTCCAGTCCTGGAGCAGAACTGAAGTGCTTGTCTGCACTACAGAGTGGCAAACAGGCCGATCCAGGAGGTATCCCACTCTCGAATGATGCTCAGAGCCATCTCCCTGTTAACAGTCCACTTGTGCAGTTGGAGTACATGACTCAGCTTGCCTGCTAAAATGTTGTCATCCCTGACCAGGTAAATGACCTGAGAGTCATCCTCTGAGGAATGGCTCAGTTCCATATCCTGACTATCTTCCAACACAAAGAGGTATGAACTGGTCCTCCCTGCTTGTTGATTTAGTACATGACTACTTATTTATTTATTTAGCATTTTTTATATACCACACTATTTTACCTCAGCGCGGTTTCCAGATAACACAAATGTCCAGTGTGGGGTTACATTGGACTTACAGTAAAACAAGGAAATCAGAACCTGGAGAACAAGTAGAAACTATGTACATCACTTACAATATGTCTATGCACGCTAATTAACAGTTGCTATGAAGTGCAGGGTCAAGGTCGGTTGGGAGACTAACCGGGAAAGGGGGGTTGGAGGGTAGGAGGGAGTGAATTGGGGTGTCTGCTCAGTGGATGTTGGGTAGGGTGAGGTGTAGCTACGTGATGTCGTCTGAGTTGGGAAAGCATTGAAGGAAGAGGTGGTGCTTCAATGCCTTTCTGAATTGGTGGAGGTTGTTTATGGCACGGATGTTGGTTGGTAAGTTGTTCCAGCATGAAGATGCGGATAGAGCAAAGGCGCAGTCTCTAGAGGCTTTGGTGCATTTGGTGATGGTTTTCGGGATTATTAGGGAGGTGGTGGCGGTAGATCTTCTTAGTCTGTTGGGGGGGGGGTGAGTTGGATAAGTTCAGAGAGGGCGCTGGCAGTACAATTGTTGATGGCTTTGAATGTTATTGTTAATATCTTGAAGGTGATCCTGTAGCGTACTGGGAGCCAATGTAGTGCTTTCAGGATGGGGGTGATGTGATCCCTTCTAGAGGCTTGGTGAAGAGTTCGGGCTGCTGTGTTCATTGTCAGCTGCAAAGGTTGTAGAGTGCATTTCGGAAGGCCGTGGAGAATGGAGTTCGCATAGTCGAAGTGGGGCATCACCAGTGACTGGAATACTGTTCGAAAGTCATTTGGCTCAAGTAGAGGTCTGATGTGACGTAGCATCCGGATTTCGTGGTAGATTGCTTTTGAAATGTTGCCTATCTGGGCATTTAGGTTAAGCTGTTGGTCGAGCGTTACTCCAAGGTAACGAATCATTGTCTTCGTGAGAAGTTCCTATTTATTTTCGCTTGCGCTCCAAAATTATGCTGCCCCTAAACTTTGGAATCCTTTTTCAAACAAAAACTGTACCAGATTAAATTGGCAAGGTCTCAGACTTCCCGACGCTTATATTGGCCAACTGTCAGCAAGCCAACAGGACCGCGTCAACTTGCATCAACGACCTGTCTATTTTCTGGCCAGTTATTTTTATAATTTTTTATATTATTTTTGTTATAAATATGTAACAGGTTTACACTCCTCAAAAGTATCTAAAATACATAATCATACAATATCACATCAAATCCTTTAACCTCTCTCTCTACCTATCTAAATGTCCTATTGACATATACTGTGCTTTAAACAATCTTCTTTACACAATCTTCTTTAGCAAATCTTTACACAATCTTCTTTAGCGAATATAGTTTGACAAATTGAAATATTGACACTCCAAAAACAAATATTCCCAATCAGTAGATGTGTCTTCAAGCTTTCTCCCAACGCTGTCTTAGTCGCACTCCTACGCGTTTCTCCCTTACGGGATTCTTCAGGGGAAATTATAGACAAGGTGCTCTCTGGGGAATGTCCTCAGTGCGTTCACCGATGGAAAGTGTCTTTAAACAATGTTTTAAGCAAAATGAACTTCCAGGTAGATAGTAAAACTAAATACTATCAGATGATTTAAAAATTTCAGAAAGGATACTAAATTAACCTTGGTCCAGAGATCTTAACTGCTTTCTACCGAAATCACTGAAGAAAGATCCAACTTGCCGTGTTCTTCTGTAAACAAGAAATAAATATACCAATCTTTCTGACTTAAACCACAAGTATAACTGAATTACTTCCCCAACTTTACATATTGTCGGAACTGAATGTGAAACAATACTACTGACCAGATCTGCACACTGGGTAAACGCTGCCCACGCCTTCTAAGATCCTCTTCACCTTTCAAAAAGACGCCGCGCATGCGCTGATGCTGCGACTCTAACATTTTATAGAAAAAGCCGGGAGACGTCATGAATACCACCCTCCGTATCGTCCAATACTAGTGCAGGCATGCCTTCCATTCGATCATATTGTTAAGCCCTGTAGGTTCTACCGATTGCAAATTAAATATCCACCACTGCTCTCTGAATGTCAGAGTCTGTTCACATGTCAAACCTCCCCTTCCCTGGTGGATTTTCTTTATTACAAAACATCTATAATCTTGAAAAGCATGACCCAGCGATAAACTATGTTGCACTATCGGAGCTTGTAAATTCTTGCATTTCAACCGGCTTTTATGTTCACCTAATCTTATTCGTAAAGGTCGAGTTGTCTTGCCTATGTATAACAACTGACAAGGGCAGCGAAGTGCATAAATCACACATGATGAATCACACGAAGTTGAACCCCTTAAAGTATACAACCGGTCATTATAGGTGAAACTATCTACGGATAAATTAATCGCACACGTTCCACAATTTCCACAGGGGGAGTGGCCTCGAACATCCAAAGTTGAACTAGTTGGATCAGTTGAATTGCTACATGGACGTAGCCGTGTAGGGCTTACCATTTCTTTCAAATTAGCCTGTCTCTGCCAGACACATCTAATGTGGTAATTCGACAGCCCTTCCACACTACTTAATATATTTGAATGCTTCTTTAAGATCTTCTGAATGGAATAGCTTAGTGGGGAACATTTCGTAATGAAATTGACTACTGTGTCATCAGATGCTTCCTTTGGTCGACTCATCAGTAAAACTGCCTGATGATTGTATTTGGCCCGTCGATACGCACGATTTACCACTGGTTTTGGATAACCTCTCCTTAGGAAGCTAGATTTTAACTCCTGAGCTTGTTCGTGAAAATCATCTTCTCGGGAACAATTCCGCCGAAACCTGATAAATTGCGAAAAGGGCAGTCCATCCTTTAAGGCTCTGGGGTTAAAATCTAGCTTCCTAAGGAGAGGTTATCCAAAACCAGTGGTAAATCGTGCGTATCGACGGGCCAAATACAATCATCAGGCAGTTTTACTGATGAGTCGACCAAAGGAAGCATCTGATGACACAGTAGTCAATTTCATTACGAAATTTTCCCCACTAAGCTATTCCATTCAGAAGATCTTAAAGAAGCATTCAAATATATTAAGTAGTGTGGAAGGGCTGTCGAATTACCACATTAGATGTGTCTGGCAGAGACAGGCTAATTTGAAAGAAATGGTAAGCCCTACACGGCTACGTCCATGTAGCAATTCAACTGATCCAACTAGTTCAACTTTGGATGTTCGAGGCCACTCCCCCTGTGGAAATTGTGGAATGTGTGCGATTAATTTATCCGTAGATGGTTTCACCTATAATGACCGGTTGTATACTTTAAGGGGTTCAACTTCATGTGATTCATCATGTGTGATTTATGCACTTCGCTGCCCTTGTCAGTTGTTATACATAGGCAAGACAACTCGACCTTTACGAATAAGATTAGGTGAACATAAAAGCCGGTTGAAATGCAAGAATTTACAAGCTCCGATAGTGCAACATAGTTTATCGCTGGGTCATGCTTTTCAAGATTATAGATGTTTTGTAATAAAGAAAATCCACCAGGGAAGGGGAGGTTTGACATGTGAACAGACTCTGACATTCAGAGAGCAGTGGTGGATATTTAATTTGCAATCGGTAGAACCTACAGGGCTTAACAATATGATCGAATGGAGGGCATGCCTGCACTAGTATTGGACGATACGGAGGGTGGTATTCATGACGTCTCCCGGCTTTTTCTATAAAATGTTAGAGTCGCAGCATCAGCGCATGCGCGGCGTCTTTTTGAAAGGTGAAGAGGATCTTAGAAGGCGTGGGCAGCGTTTACCCAGTGTGCAGATCTGGTCAGTAGTATCGTTTCACATTCAGTTCCGACAATATGTAAAGTTGGGGAAGTAATTCAGTTATACTTGTGGTTTAAGTCAGAAAGATTGGTATATTTATTTCTTGTTTACAGAAGACCACGGCAAGTTGGATCTTTCTTCAGTGATTTCGGTAGAAAGCAGTTAAGATCTCTGGACCAAGGTTAATTTAGTATCCTTTCTGAAATTTTTAAATCATCTGATAGTATTTAGTTTTACTATCTACCTGGAAGTTCATTTTGCTTAAAACATTGTTTAAAGACACTTTCCATCGGTGAACGTACTGAGCACATTCCCCAGAGAGCACCTTGTCTATAATTTCCCCTGAAGAATCCCGTAAGGGAGAAACGCGTAGGAGTGCGACTAAGACAGCGTTGGGAGAAAGCTTGAAGACACATCTACTGATTGGGAATATTTGTTTTTGGAGTGTCAATATTTCAATTTGTCAAACTATATTCGCTAAAGAAGATTGTGTAAAGATTTGCTAAAGAAGATTGTGTAAAGAAGATTGTTTAAAGCACAGTATATGTCAATAGGACATTTAGATAGGTAGAGAGAGAGGTTAAAGGATTTGATGTGATATTGTATGATTATGTATTTTAGATACTTTTGAGGAGTGTAAACCTGTTACATATTTATAACAAAAATAATATAAAAAATTATAAAAATAACTGGCCAGAAAATAGACAGGTCGTTGATGCAAGTTGACGCGGTCCTGTTGGCTTGCTGACAGTTGGCCAATATAAGCGTCGGGAAGTCTGAGACCTTGCCAATTTAATCTGGTACAGTTTTTGTTTGAAAAAGGATTCCAAAGTTTAGGGGCAGCATAGTTTTGGAGCGCAAGCGAAAATAAATAGGTATTGATATCGCTCTGTTAATACACCCAGATATTGCGTTCGTGAGAAGTTCGGCATCTCGTACTTTCAAAGAAGGGGGTGGGGTGAATGCTGGGTCTCTGCTAATGAAGAGTACATCTGTCTTTTTAAGGTTTATTTTGAGCTTCTGGGAGTGTAACCAGTCTGTGACTGCGTTGAAGCATGAGGTCAAGCGGGATACATCTGGGTGATCAGTATGTATTGGGGTGAATATGAGGACGTCATCAGCGTAAATTACTTGGTTGTCCATTTGTATCAATATAATTTGACTGGCTAATCGATCTCTGAAAGCATTTAGAGTATTTGCAATCGCTCACAGTTCCAGAAAATTGATCTGATAGATACCTTCCAGAGAGGACCAGAGACCCTAAGTATGGAATCCATCTACATGGGTTCCCCAACCCAGTTTGGATGCATAAGTACTTTTTGGTAACTAGGACTTTCGAAGGGAATTCCTTTGGCCAGATTGGAATGAATTGTTTAACAGGACAGAGAGTCCCGGAGTGGGATCATGACAGAAATAGTGTCTAGGAGCCTGTAAGTGGCCTGTATCTACTGTATGCTCAAGGTCCATGAGTTTCTCCCATCTTGAGATATGCCAAGGGAATCACGTGCACCATCAAAGCAATATGGCCCAACATTCCTAACATGTTTCTCATTGATGTCTGCTAAATCTTTTATATCTCTTTCACAAAGGTGACCAATCTGGAAAGTCTTTCTTGTGGAAGAAAAGCTGTCACCTGAGTTATATCTAGCAGAACTCCTATGAATTCCAATTGATGTGACGGGCTCAAATTGGACTTGAGGTAATTTATGATGAACCCTCGCAACTCCAATACCCGTATGATATTTCATATGAATTCTTGAGACCTTTCCCGAGATGCACTCTCATCACTCAAATGTCCAAATAAGAAACCACATGCACCCCCAGTCTGCGTAGATACACTGCAACAACCACAAGATATTTTGTGAACAGCTGAGGTGTGGTCACAAGGCCAAAGGGCAGTAGGAGGTACTGGAAGTAGTGTTTCCCTATTGTGAATCACAGACACTTTCTGTGACTGAGATGTATCTGACTGTAGATATAGGCTTCCTTTAGGTCCAGAGAACATAGCCAGTCTTCCTTTTGAAGATAAGGAATGAGGGTGCTGAGGAAAGCCATTCTGAGCTCCTTTACAAATACTTCTTCAGATCAGTTAGGTCTAGAATGAGGTGGAATCCTGGGGGTTTTTTTTGTGGGGGGGGGGGGGGACAGAAAGTGCCTGGAGTAAAATTGCTGCCTTTCCCACCCTAGTGGTACAGACCTGATGGCATTTGCCTGGAGACAAGCAGAGAACTCCTGTTTGAGTACTTCCTGCTGCAGAGAGTTGATGAAAGGAATTCTTGAAGGGCAATGTCAAAGAAGATTGAATAGATGCAATTGGTATCTGAACTGGGCGATCTTTAGAACTCAACCATTGGAGGTGATTATGTGCCAGCGTTCCGCAAAGTACAGGAGTTTCCCTTCAGCTAGTAGAGTATCCAAAACTAGTACTGGAATCTCAGCTATGTTCTTGAGGAGCCAGTCAAAATCCTATCTGGGATGTCAGCTGGGACTTTTGTTCCCTTTGTTGACAGGGACGTGAGTGAGAAGCCTGCTTGGTTTGGGATGAGAAGGAGGCTGGAGGGTACCTATATCTATGAAGTAATAGGGCTTCCTTTGGCTTCCGTTCAAATACCTCCTAATTAAAGAGGAGATTGAATTGGAAGTGTGCCTGGAAAGAGTGTAAAGTGTGTCATTATGCTGTTTGATCAGAGACACAGCTTCCTTTATCTTTATTCTTGCATTTGATTGACCGCCCAGGCAAAAGTATCAGGCAAAATAAATGGGCTGCCACAATTGGGAAAGGAACACCAATTCATAGACAGGAAAGCGGAGAGAACAGGTCACACAGAGACAGGTAGAAGAACACGCATATAACAGCAGACAAGCAAATCAAGAAGGACAAATGGTATGGTCCAGGGTTGGAGAGAGGACAAAAGCAAGGCTGAAGTGAGTCTTCAACATTGCCTTGAACCTCGGAAAGGACTGTTCAGCGTGGAGTAAAGCTGGGAGCGAGTTCCAAAGTGCCGATCCAAGAAAAAAGAACGTGGAGTGACGGGTGAGCTCCAAACATGTGTGAGTAGGGAACAGAAGGGACAGACAGTCATTATGAACTGAGCGTAGGGCACAGGGAGGGGTATGCATGTGCAGGAGGTAAGCAAAGTATTGAGGCATGCCAGTGTGAATAACCCTGTGCACGGTGGTAAGTATCTTGTATTAAAACTAGAATCTAAGGGGGAGCCAGTGCCAATAAGGAGAGGGGACACATGATCTGTGTATGAGGAGTGAGTGAGGAGTCAAGCAGCTGTGTTTTGAAGTAACTATAGACGGTGGAGCTGATACTGGGGTAGACCTGCTAGGATGACATTACAATAGTCAAGATGGGACAATAATAGGGATACTACAAGTGTTGTCAGGGAGGAGAGAGGGAGAATGGAATGCACTGCCCATAGCTGATGAAGTGTGGTAAACGAATGATGCATAAGTGAGGTAATATGTTGGTGAAAAGAGAGGGAGGAATTGAGAGTGACACCAAGGTATCGAATGGATGAAGCGAGAGAGCAGAACGGGGGCTACTGAAGGGCAGGGGGCACCGTTGATGAAACATATAGCAGCCAATTTAGCAGGGTTGAGGTGTAGGTAATTGGAGGACAACCACGTGGAGATCTGTGCAAGGCAGCAATTCAGAGGAGCGAGGTCGGGGAAAAGAAGACTAGTGTGGAATAGGAGAATGATGTCATCGGTATAGTAGTATGCCGACAATTCAAATTGCTGTATAATCAAAGTACGTGGAGCCAAAAAAAGATTAAGAGGAGGGGTGCTAATACAGAACCCTAGGGGACCCAACAGGGAAGGGGAGTGGCAGGTGAGGAGGAGGGACCAATGTGAACAGAGAAGGAACAGGAAGACAGAAACTACTGATGGACCATCCCACGAACTCCATAGTCGTGTAGGCAAGACAAAAGCATAGGATGGTCCACAAGGTCGAATGCTGATGACAGATCCAGGGATTCTGCAAGGAAAAAATCACCTTGCTCGTGTGCTAAGTGGGAGTCATTCAAAAAAGCAAGGAGGATGGTTTCTGTACTGTGGCCGGTTCAAAACCTGGATCGATGGGGATGGAGGGCAGAGGTAGAGTCAAGATGTGTGGATAAATGTGAAAAAACTACTTCCTCCAAAATCTTAGACAGGAAAGGAAGGTTGGAGACAGGATGCTGATGTGTGGGGACAGAGGGATCCAGGGAGGGATTCTTCAAAATGGGGTGAACAATTGCAAGTTTCAAGACTGTAGGAAAAGAACCAGAGGAGAGACAGGAATTTACCATATGAAGCAGGTACAGAGGAAGAGCAAGGGAGGGTTTGGACAGCCAGTGGGAAGGAATAGGATCTGCACTTCAATCTAAAAATAAATTCTCTACATGGCATGACATGTCAGCAAACCTATCCTGGATGTCGTACTGTAGGTCTGAGGCCCAAAGCCATGAGGGTTTGTACATCAATGAAGGCTGTATCAATGGCTGCATGATCAGTGAGACCAAACAGCGTAAAAGTACAGAAGGGGCACTGATATAATCATTGGCCTTCCAGGAAGCCTGAAAAGAGTGAGTTCCTATGCCTGGCTGGATGGGAGAAGGGACACCAGATTCAGAAGTTGCACAGGATGCATTTACAGCTTGGTACGGTCTTGGCGCCAATATCCTTTCTGGAGGCTGTTAATGTTCTATTGAAAGTATCATAAGTCACTTTGTCCATTTGCTCACTATGGAATGGAGATCTTTGGCCTTCTCTGGAGCAAACTCCTGCATGCTGTGCATGATGTGGCACAAGTGGGATGTGAGCATAGTATTCTGAAAACTTTCCTCCCAAAAATATTCTAAAATCCAAACCTACCTTTCTCCCTCCCTGGGGGCAACTAAGAATGTGACTTGGAGCTCTTGGCCCTTTTAAGAATAGATTCAAGGACCATGGAGTGGTGTAGTAGCTGAAACTTACTAAATCTGGGAGCCTTCTGGACTTGATACATTAAGTTGACTTTCTTGTTCACATGATGTAAGGAAGGGGGGTTTCTCAGGATTCTGTGAATGGGCACAGTTACAGTCTCTTTAGGGGTACCACAATATTGGAGGATTTCCCATACCTCGGCCCTGGGCTCTAACTCCATTTCCAACTTAAATGGGATGGACTTGGCCACCTCCCTCACAAGCTCAATAAAGGACAACTATTCTGGAGGAGAACACCATCTTTCATGAGAAGTTGATGGATTTGCGGTTAGCTCTGGAGATCTCTCTAAGAAATATCAGAATCATACTCAGATTCCCAGAAAAGTTCTGATTCAGATGCAGAGAAATGCTCTAGCAATGTCTGAGTTTCCACCTTAACTGTCACTCACTCCCCTCATTATGCAGAATGGTATCCAGCATGCTGGTGTACTGATGATCGTTGATGCATTGGAGAGCAATCACCCCCTAGTGCATTTTAGATTGGCACTACCTGGGTAATCACCAGTGTCAAGGCTTTTTGATGCCTAAGTGACCCGCAGGCAATCTGTGAGTCTCCAGAATTGGCTAGATGTTTTGAGGTACAAAGAAGACCTCCATCTGATCTTCAAGGCTTCTCAGAAGGTGCTCTTTGAGAGTTGCCATTGGAATACGTGCAGAGACTACAGTGGATTGGGCCACCATCACTATAATCTGTTGGGGAGTATTGGCAGGCTAGTCCTAGCCCCCTGGAGACTGTTGCAGCTTCTCTAGTGCTGAGAAGGATGGGCGTTCCACACATCAGAGCCACTTCAAAGATACTGACACTTCTGATACCTCAATGCTCTCAACATTGTGCTCTGATGAACTGCGATGCCAATGCACCTGGATCTCCGTCTGGTTTTCTCTGTGCCCTGAGTTCTCAATATTGATGAAGCCAAGGATGAATTCTTCCTCTTCTTCAGTAGATGACCACTCTCAGAACATCCTATCGATCCAGGGACATCCTATCAATGCTCAACTCCTATGAACTCAATAATTCCTTGATGTTGATGCACTGCCAGCATTTGATGCAGCTCCATGGGCCATAGGGATTGGTGTCGCCTATGCCAAAGTCGAAGGAACAGACTTATCCATACCAAAAATCCATTTCCACTGCTTCTCTTGATCCTTGAGATGAGAGGGTTCAGGGTTCATGGTTGAGCCCCAGGCACTGCAGTGCACTGTGAGTGTCTGTGACAGACATGTCCTGTTGCACTTTTTTGAACCCTGCTAGTGAGTTCCTGAGGCATGTTGTCCAAAAGAATACATGCAAATAAATCAAATACTTGATCTTGAAGAAATATAATCCTGGCTGGGGCACCTGAGTCCTAAATACGCCCTGTAGCAGCAATGTGGTAAAAACAAGGAACGTATTAAATGGCTGAAGAGCCTAACTAAGGATAATAAAAGGAAAGGAAACTCATATGGTAGTAGCAGGAAAAGAACAATTCTAAGGCTTAATACTGTGAAAGCAAAGCTGTTAAAGGCTGAATGAAAAAAATCTTCACACTGCTGAGGCATGTCCGATGGGCTCTGCAGAAAAATGAAGACTGAGGATATCCCGCACAGAGGCATCAGGTGAGAAGATGCACGCATGCACATGGGACAAGTTGCAAAACTTCTAGAAGAATCTGAATTCCACACAGGGTTCCATCAGTGATGACATCCATATATCAAGACTTTATCCTGCTTGTCTACAGAGAAACTATGTAACCAGCAACTGCTCCTTTTAATTCCTCTTTCCTTATTTTTGGCTTTGTCCTCATCTTTCTCCTTGCTCTCTTTATGAACACAGTATACAACGATCCAGACTTTGTGTTCCTACCAGTCTTCTTTCCAAAGTCAGTGCAGTGGAATTCTGTGTCAGTAGATCTGAATTATGCAAAATTCAGCATGCTTTGTTTTTCAAAATAACAAAGCTTAGCATGGCATTTTAGAAGGGATGTCTAGGAAGAATCTGGTCTGAAAAACCTCCCCACACAGAGCAGGCAATCCCAACAGTCAAAGAATATATCAGAACCTTGCTCTTCTTCAGTATAAAGATAGGTATAGAGAGTCAACTGATACGATAAGAAATAAGAGGAAAAAGACCTCAGTGGTTAACAAGAGCCCAGAAAAACTTATATGGCTGCATGACTAACTAACCATTAAGCCAATAACAAGGGGCATGCTTTCACATTACCACTTACTCATCATCGGTCATAACAAAACCCCTCTTATTCTTTGTTACTATTACCATTCATATATGACAAGTCAAGGGCAAAAAGAGAGCACTTAGCTTGGCTTAGCAGATCATATATATTCATTCCTTCTCCAATATCAGCATTTCACTGAAGTGCTTCATCAGGGAGGATTTATCGTGATCTTATCCTCTTGAATCATGCCCTAGATAAACAATTTCATAAAAAGAAACTGCCGTCCACAATGGTCCTCTTGAATCATGCCCTAGATAAACAATTTCATAAAAAGAAACTGCCGTCCACAATGAAAGCGGTGCCTTCAGTACAGCATTAAGATCCCCCTTCCCATGGAAATTTATCTTGTCAGCATAAAATCTTTAAAATACTGCTGCAGCAGTTAAAAATATCTATATCTAGCACTGGTATAATGACAGACAGCAGTGTTGAATATCCGCAGAGGGCGCAAGTAGGGACAGCATTTTTTAAGCCCCATTTTACATGGAATGTCAAGGGAGGAAATGAAACATTCAGGTCAAGGCATGCCCAATTCACCCTGTATTTTACAAAAGATTTGCCACACATATTATAAGGACCTGCTGGCATGCACGTGCATTTGTCAGGACATGCAGCTGGAACAGCAATTTTATAAAGAAAATATTGAGAAAGTAAAAAGCATCCTGGGTTCTTACATTGATGCTGCTGCAGCCAAAAATATTGTGGGTTCCTGGCTTGCAGCAAGGAGATAGAGGGTCTCAAGTCAAGACTGCTATCGGTTAAAGGATTGCAGAACTTTAAGTTCCACCCACATACCCCAACATTGTCACATCACTTTCTCCTGGACCCCCCCCCCCTCCCCCCGATATCATCAGAACCCTCTTTTACCCTCCCCTAGAGCTCAACACAACAGCAGCACAGGGCTGCCCCTGATCCCACTGGCAACATCACAGACCACCCTCTCTTCTCCACAACAACCCCCTCTGGTGGTCTAGCAGGGAGCAGGAGAGATCTCCAGTTGTTCCTGCCTCATTGATGACCTGGGTTTAAAATGGCAGCTCTAATCCCTAGCGGTAGTCACATAGTATTACCACTAGGTGTCAAACTGCCAAATAAAGAGCGCGCTCAAAATTCATGGACAGGGGACTTTTATATTTAGCGACCACTGTTAAAAGTATAATTTCTTTTTGAATATCCATCCCTAAATGACTTGCACAAATTTCTGTGCATGGATGGGGCATGCATACTAATAAAGTAAAAAAGGTTTTATACCAGGAAGCAATACTGGGCAAGAGGTGGAGTGATTCCACTGCTCTGTGGCAGCAAAGGTTCCCTCACATAGGGTGAAGAAGGGGTGCCAGATGTGACTTAGTGCTATTAACTCATCTAAACTGTATTGTGGAGGAGATGCATGCCGGAGAAGTCAAGGCAGCCTATGAAATGATTACTACAAAACCAGCAGCTGTACCCTGAAAAAATTGCAGTTTCAATCTAATAGATTTGTTTATTTATTTATTTATTACTGGTTCTTGATATCATGCTTATGGTCAATGAGACCCTAAAGTGGCACACGGTAAAAGAAATCATACAATCCACAGACAATATATAGTGTATAACAATGTAAAAAAACAATATAACCCCCTCCTTTGTATCATCTTAGTACTCCTGAAGCTCAGCTCAACCCCTCCCCTAGAAGGCCTCACAGTTCAGCTTGCCATTTGTGACTAATATTTTTGGATTTGCATTTAGCTCACACTTTTTTTCAGAATTTTTTAAACCAATACTTACAAAGCAAGTGTACAAGAAATATGATTGAAATCCATCAAAAAGAAATAACCCAAAGTAAGAATACAATACACGATCCATTAGCCCACATAACGGAGAGGAGATAGATTCACAAAAATTTTTACAACAAGAAAATAAGGGAAAAAGAAAAACAAAATAGCCAAATTATCTAATCCCACCCAAACTTCAACCCTCTGAAGCCTTTTTCTCCTTATCAGCTAAAAAAGCTTCCAATTGTGGAGAATCTAGAAAGATAAACCTTGCTCCCTGGAAGGAGACCAAGCACCTACAGGGATACCGTAAGAAAAAAGATACCCCAATGGCCAACACCCTTGAACTTAGGGCCAAAAAGGCTCGCCGACGTAACTGTGTGGCCTGGGATACATCAGGAAACAACTGAACTCGCAACCCACAAAAAATAAATGCCTTATTTTTCAAGTAACTTCTAAACACGGAAGTCTTATCTTGTTCTGAAACAAATGTAACCAAAAGAGTAGCCCTGATGGAAATAACATCCTGTGAGTCTTCCAAGAACTGAGTCAAATCAAAATTTACCTGAGGTTGCAAAATATCAAAACCCTCAGAAGACTCACCCAGCTCACACATTTTTTTAATGGTAGCTCAACGCAACTTCTATTCAGGTAGAACAGATACTGTATTTCCCTATTTTCAGAGAGTTTATAATCTAACAGCCCGATAGTCAAAGACAATTATCTGGTTAATGACTTACGTTATCTGTTGATTCTATCTGGATAATTCTAGGGTGGAATGAGAATCCCATTTAGTTACTTGGAGTGTGGATGCCCTAATTTATCCAAATAGTTATCTGAATAGTGAGCTAGACACTACTCACTCTACACTCTCACTAATACCTTCCTTCTTATTCTCTTTCTCCATTCAGTTTCTTCTACCTTGTTTGTCCCACTCTAACTCACGTTAAGAATTGCCTACGGGACCCATTTCCTTTGTATATAGTTACCTATATGAACCATACCTTGGTATATAGTTTCATAATGTTATTACTATAACCAAATGTTTAATGTAATTAACAGTCTATTGTATATAGTTCACAGAAGTTCCATGTAAAAACAGCTCTGTTCACTGTTTCCTAAATTGTTCATTGTAAACCGCACCTGATCTTTGGAAGGTCGCGGTATATAAGCAACTGTTAAAATAAATAAATAAATAAGATATCACTGTTCACCAAGTAGCGACAGCACTGACTGCTCTATATGCATATTCAGTGCCATTTGCTATGCAGAGCTGCCATGAATATATTATTTAATGCCACAACTGGCATTAAAAACAATGCTGACTGCAGTGGGTAAATATTGACCTATAAGTTTGCACCTGAGGCAACGTAGAGTGACGTGTCCGAAGTTACAAAGATCATCGGTGTGAAAACCAGGATTTAAACCTTGGTTCCTCTGCATGCAGGAGATAAGAACTGACCAAAATAGTATGAATCAACTGGTCAATATTCAGCGGCCAACTAATGCCCCTTGCATTGGTCTTCCAGGAGGAGCTATGTCTTATCTTTCTGGTAATATCAGTTCCAGTTTTCTGTTTAGCCCAAAGTCTGATCTTCAGCTTCATGGAAAACCTTTTGCCATGTGAATTAAATTGACTCCTGCTTTAGAGATTTACTCCAAAGACTGTCCTTGTGCCATGTACCTAGTCCTGTAAGTTCTGGGAAAAGTATCGTGGACCCCTTGTTGAAATGTTTTTCTTGTTTAATTCTTAGACTTACAATTTTGAATCCTTGTGTCAAATTTCCAGTTATTATTACACCAATGTTTCTCAAGCCAGTCCTGGTGTACCCTCAAACCAGTCTGGTTTTTAGGATATCCGCAATGAATATACATGAAACAGATTTGCATGCAATGGAAGCTGTGCTTGAAACACTGTTATTATACTGGCAGAGACATTTATCAAGCCAACTCCAGATCCTGATTGTCCAATTAGTGATCCCGTCCAGAAATTCTGTGAAACCATGTCTAAGAAATAGATTTTCTGGTAAAAGAACATGGAACAAGAAAAGTCTTTGAAGTAAGTCTCCAGAGCAGGAGTCAATAGATTCACAAGGCAAAATACCTAGGAAAGGTTTTCCATGGAGCTGAAGACCAGGCAAGGAAACTTAGGCCAGTCAGGAAAGAGGAACCAATATTACTATAAATACATGACAGTTAAGAACAGGCTGGCTAAAACCAGTCCTCCAGGAGACATACATCTTCCTTGAAGACCAGTGCCTTCTAACCCAAGGGTCACAAGTTGCAGGTTAGGCCATCATGACACTTGGAAAAAACAAAATTTGATATGTTCATGCTTTGTCTAAAAATGATATGAAACGACATGAGAAATGTTGTTGATATTTTCCATGTTGTTTCAAACAAATGCACATTCCTATAAAATAGGACTTCTCAAGCCTGTTCTGGGGCCTCCATTGCCAGTAGGGTTTTCAGGATATCCACAAAGGCTATGCATGAATAAATTTGCATATACTGAGTCTCCAATGTATGACAATTTATCTCACACAGTATATATTCATTTTGGCTATCCTAAAGAGTGTCTATGGGATCCCCAGGACAGATTTAGGAAGCCCTGCTGTAAAACCAGGGCTGGGGTTATTTAAGATGTATAATAAAAGTGATGTCATAATAGCCTCACGGTAACTCAGCAAGAGCAGGGTTAAACAGCAACTAAACTTCTCAGCCTGGGATTTTGGGTTCACCAATTGCGCAGTCCATTAGCCCTTGAATAGTAAGGTATTTTGGCAGGGGAAAAAAATCTATAGGCATGTACGCAATACACACTTGGGATGTATCCCCACCTCTGCTAGAAAACCTTAGGACAGCCATGATTGTTATTCTTTCCAACCCAATGGAAGTTGGAAAGAATTATACAAAAGAGACTGAGAAATGGCTTTCCATCTACCAGTCTGGTGCAAAATAATTCTCCAAAAACTTAACAGAATAGGATCAAACTTTACACATGGGAAAAGCCAGTAAAAAAAACCTCATTAAGGTATAAAATGGGACAAATCAGACTCAGAGTTCCAGAGAAAGAAGCCCCCAAATTAATGACCCAATGCTTTTTTATGGGAAAAGGAGCTCCTGTTTCCGCAGCATAAAAACATACATACAATGAAATATAGCAGTTAAGGAGTTTTTCCTTTCAAACTGCCCCTCCCTGCTCTTTTTACTCTCAACCCTATAAACTTCCCCATCTCCAAAAACTACCCCCATGCAAATACTCCACCCCAAACTACTACCCTGTAACTTTCTCCCACTCTGCAAACTGTCTGCAACGCCAAAATCTGCTCCACGCAATCTGTCCCATCCCCAAAAACTACTGTGCAATTGCTCTACCACCTCAAAAAATGGCCTCAGCCCCCAAAACTCCCTCTTGCTCCAGCCCTGCCATCTTGCAAACTGCCCCATCCCCAAAACAACAATCCTGCAACTGCCCCACCACTAAAATATGTCTCCCCAAACTGCCCCACCAGTCCCAAAAACTAGCCCCAGCAACTGCCCCAGCAGACTACAAACTGCCACACCCCAAAGAATACCCCCTGAAAACTGCATCAAAGTTGCAGGGAACACAAATGGGTCTAAGCTCAGCTTATTTATTAGTTTAGAAGTTGATACTCCACTGGGTTGAGCACAGTGCTTCACCTTGCATTTCTCCATACACCTGCAAACTGCCCCATCACCAGAAACTACACTCTTGCAACTGCCCCAACATCCTGCAAACTGCCCCATCAATAGAATAGTCTCCTCTGCAAATACCCCACGCCAGAACTTACCTTACCCTCAAAAATGATCTCTTTGCAACTTCCCCCACCCATAAACTTCCTCATCTCCAAAATCTATCCTCGCAATTGCCCTAGCCCCCAACTGCCACCCCACAAAAAAACTAACTCTCCCTGCAAGTGCTCCACCACTCTGCAAACTGCCCCACCCTCAAAAACCATCCTCCTGCATCTTCTTCATCACCCCGCAAACTGCACATACTCCACATAAATACCCTTTGCCCCTGCCACCTACCGGTATTCACTCACACAGAAAACAGAGCTACACAATACGTACACATTCCACACATACAAAACACAGAAGAAACAGATAGGAAATGCAGATAAAATACAGATGTGCAAGTGTACACGCACACACACACAGATACACACAAGTGCAGGGGTTGCAAGAATTCCATTAGCCATTCTCTACATGCTTTCCCCGCTTGTTTATTTTTTACCATGACTCTTCTCCCTCACTCCAATCCTTACGTATCAGTAGTGCTTCTTTGAAATAAAAAAAACAGTATTACAAATCCCAGAGTGTACCGACAGGTAAATGTGAAAACCTGGACACAGTCAAAAGTTTCCCTCTAGGAAATGAACTGAATTTATTTAGTTCGTACTCGGAGTCACAAATATTTGAAACGTGCGAACCGCATTCAGTGCTAGTCTCTCTTTTATTAGTCTCATTCAGAAAAAAAGGAAAAGAT
This sequence comes from Ichthyophis bannanicus, assembly GCA_033557465.1. Taxonomy (NCBI): domain Eukaryota; kingdom Metazoa; phylum Chordata; class Amphibia; order Gymnophiona; family Ichthyophiidae; genus Ichthyophis; species Ichthyophis bannanicus. The sequence continues at coordinate 732,389,188 of CM066033.1, read as the reverse complement.
ACTGTATCAGTCCGTGACACCTCTCTCTTCACATCTGCCCTTTAAAACTGTTTCAGATCCTGTGGGTTTCCTTCCTTTTCCATGACTCGGAACTTCAAACATTAACCTTTGACAAAGCAACGTTAAACATTCTCTGAAACTAGCATGTCTGAGGTTTATGATTTTCCCAGCTATGTTTTGACCTTTTGACAGCTTGCTCTTTTCTCCATGGCATTTCTTTCTGAGAAACTGACTCAAAGCTGGAAATGTTCTTTCTCTGTAGTGGCATGTAAACGTATTTCACCAATTTGGTTTTTCCATCAGAACATTCAGTTCTAATGCTGTGTTTGCAGGTAGCTGAATAGAAACTCTGCTGTGTCCTTCCTCTGTCTCCTCCATTCCCTGTAACATACCTGTATTATTAACTTCATCGAACATTCTTAGGTCTCTAAACAGCTACCGAGCTTAATGTGGGCACTATAGGCATCGCCCTGGCTGAGGACTGGAATCCACTATTTCCCCACTCCTAATCTAAAGCCCTTGTATACTTACTAGGAAATAAGAATCATGAGGAAGTCCTGATGGAAATACATTGGTTGCTGCTTTATTGGATAAAAGTATAAACACACTACTTCATATACATCCTGACTAGTTATCCATGGTTCAGTTTATGTAAATCAAAACTGAATATTGTATCATACGATCAATCCTTAAGTTTTCATTTGCAATTGGTCTGGCAGCACAGCTGCTGTCAGCCTGCCAGAGCAATCCAGCTGACAAGAGGAATGCAAGGCCTACCAGGTGGATCCAACTGCTTCCATGCTAGAGAGTTATTGTGCAAGAAGCCTGCCAGATAGGCCTGGCTGCATTTTCACTTGTACTAAGCTTAAACTGTACAACACTGTCTTCTACTTCATTCCATTCTGGGGTCTGTAAAGTTCCATGTTAAGTGCTGCAGTGTTCAAGCTTTAAGTCAGAGTTCTGCTACTGCTGTGTCAAACCTGACTTCTGCAATTTTTCTGCACATTTGCTTTCTCAACCTCCCCCACACACTGGGGCCTAACAACTCCTGTGCAAGGCCTGCCTCTAAAGCAGCGCTTCTCATACAGTGTGTCGGGCATGTTGGGGTAGGCAGGAAAATATTTTTATTTTATTTTCTTATGTTGTTTAAAGGACTTTTCATTTTAAGCAGGTATTGTTTCGTTCAGACTTTTCATTTTGGAGGCAATGTTGTCAATAGTGTGCCCTGTTGCCCAAATAGTGTGCCCCACTGCTCAATAGTATCATACATAGTAACATAGTACATAGTATATGATGGTAGATAAAGACCATCATGGTACATGTAGTCTGCCCAGCAAGGTGGCAAGACTAGGTGCCCCTGCCGCTCTGTGCAGGTCACTCCTCCCCATGCCTTTGTTTAGGGGTGTATTCACTGCTCCCTGTAGGTCACCCCTATTTGTTGAGATAGCAGAGACAGTTAAGGTTATTTTGATTTTATCCTGTTGCTATAAAGGGATCCACTGTGTCTGTCCCATGCCATTTTGAATTCCGTCACTGTGTTTGCCCCACCACTTCCATCGGGAGGTCATTCCAAGCATCCACCACCCTTTCAGTGAAAAAATATTTTCTGCTGTTACCTTTCAGTTTGCCCCCTTGAAGCTTCATGTTATGTCCTCTAGTTTTGCAGTTTCCCCGTCTTTGAAAAAGGTTTGTTTGTTTATATTCTTAAGTATTTAAAGGTCTGTATCATATCTCCCCTGTCCCTCCTCTCCTCTGCATATTTAGGCCTTCAAGTCTCTTCTCATACGTCTTCTGGCGCAGGCACCAAATCATTTTGGTCCTTCCTCTGAACTGTTTCCAGTCTTTTTATACCCCTTACAAGATATGCTCTCCAAAACTGAACACAATATTCCAAATGAGACCTCGCTAGAGACTTCTCCAGTGGCATTAGTACCTCTTCCTTTCTGCTGGTAATTCCTCCCTGTACGCAATCCAGCATCCTTCTGGCTTTGGCCATCACCTTGTCACACTGTTTCACCACCTTGAGATCATCAGAAACAATCACTCTGAGGTCCTTCTTCTGGTGCTTGCCCACCAACCTCTCACATGCAATTTTCTTGGCTTTCTGCATCCCAAGTGCATGACACTGCACTTCTTCACATTAAATCTTAATGCCAAACATTAGACCATGCTTTCAGATTTCATAGATCTTTCCTCATGTTATCCACTCTCTCAGGTGAGTCCACTCTGTTGCAACTTTTCATGCCATCTTTTCCATTCAGTCCTTCAGCAATATCACTCACAAATACACTTAACAGTACTAGTCCCAGAACCGATCCCTGGGGCACGTCACTAATCACCTTCCTTTCATCCAAATGAGTTCAATTTACGATCATCTTCTGTTGTCTGTCAGTCAACCAATTTCTGATCCAGTTCACCACCTTGGGACCCATCCCCAGGCTGTTCAGTTTATTGATAAGCCTCCTATAAGGAACAGTATCAAAGGCTTTGCTGAAATTTAAGTAGATCACATCCATCATATGCCCTTGATCTAGTTCCTCTGGTCACCCAGTCAATCAGATTTGTGATTGGTGGCGTCTCAGCAACTGAAACATGTAAACTGCCTAGCCTGGTGAATTGGTTTGGCTACATGAGGAGTGCAAGTAGATGCATTAAAAAAAACCCTTGAAGAAATGTTCAGCAAGTGAAACGTGACGGCGCTGAAGTTTGGCGCTGGGGATCAATGATTGGATTTCAGATAAACATTGCCTTTAAGTAGTTAAAAAAGAGAAAAATAAACAAAAACGGAAAAATGAGACAACACATTAATGCAACATTATAAGGTCATTGATGCAACGAAAAGCACCTGATCTGAACAACTGAAGTTTAGACAAACGCTTTATTTAAGTCTGAGGCCTTGTTGCATAAGAAGTTGTCATACAGTTACAAGACTGTACACATAAAGCACAGTTACTTACCTGTAACAGGTGATCTCTGGGAACAGCAGGAATAAGTCTTCACATATGACTACGTCGGTACCGACGGAGCCTGCGCGGGAACGCTCCCCAGCGTCCAATCAGAAAGCTTTTGGGAGCATCCCTCAGCGCCTGCGTGCTGCCTTCCCGCCTTTCCAACTGTCTCTCCTCAGTTGAGTTTTATAGCTGAGACAAAAGAGAGAAAGAGGAAAGGAAGAGAGATAGAGAGAAACAACTCCTAGGGGAGGTGGGTGGGTTGTGAAGACTTATTCCTGCTGTTCCCAGAGATCACCTGTTACAGGTAAGTAACTGTGCTATCTCCAGGAACAAGCAGGAATGAGTCTTCACATATGGGGACTCCCAAGCTAAGATGCCTGGAGCCCTAGCATGTTGGTGATTGAAACATGCTCCACCTCATATGCCCAGGCATCCCGAGGATGGAGGGTAGGAGTTGAAGAAGAGAGGAGCTGTAGGAGACAGCTGACCTAAAATAGGACTACAGATAAGGAGTCCCTGTATATATGATAAGCATCATGAAATGTATTGAAATGAACAATCATCATATGGACCTCACCTACTGGATTGCAGGAAGTAGAGAGGCTGATGGAATCTACTGGGGATCCAGTAGAGGAATCTTCAAGATGACCTCACAGAAGTGAGTTGAAGGTCAAAACCTGGAACTGACAGGTGACCCCAGGATTCAACTGGGGAAGAACAAAAACGGTAGGTCTTTAGTAGAAAGCTTTATGGAAAAAGCTGAAAACTCTTTTGGCTACAGAGTTAATTATAGTTAGGAGCAAAAGAGGAAGACTGACCGAGTTGGACAAAATTGGCTTAGTCCTTGAGGGAAGAAGGGATATGGAGAAAAACCCCGTAATCCCAAGGAAGGACAGAAGTCTGAGGAGTTGGAAACCTCAGAGCGACTGAAGATCCCCCATGTCTGTCCTAACTGACGAGAGGTAGGAAGATAAAGGAATAGGGAGCTTCAGGGATACATGAACCTAAGGTTATGGTAAAAGCTGTCAGTACCACAGCAGTGGTTGTGTGCATAAAACCGAAACATACTGTGAATAGTATGAACATGTGAAAACCCACTGTCTGGAACAGACAGGAAGGAAAAAATACCTTTATGAGCACAGACAGTTAGAGAGATAAGTATGTGAATACATATCTACCTAAAAGAAGTATCTCGACAGAGAAACACATATATATATGTATGTATGTATATATATATATATATATATATATATATATATGTGTGTGTAGATATATATAGATATATATATAGAGGTATATATATAAATATATAGATATGTTTATGGCGAGATCCAGGGGGTATAGTCTATGCACACATGGCTGACAGGCATATGCATCTAAAGAAAGCATATAGACATATGAACCTATATGAATATATATATAGGTCTAAAGAGAAATGTCTGCAATTAAGCAGAAAGAGATATGTCTATAGGAATCTTCACATGGAAGATGTGAAGAGGAATGATTCATCTCATAACAAGAAGGTGGAACCTACTTGAGAAGATATAGAGAATCTATTCCCTCTGGTTAAGATGGAGTAGAATGCTACCCAGTAAAATAACCAGGCTGGTTGCGAGAACACAGAGGATAATATTAGTCTGTAAACAGCAAGTCCTGAGTCCAGTAGAACTCTAACATGGTGAAGGGACAGAATACGCCTAGGAAGAGACACCAGGTAGACCCACTTGAGGGACAAGGGGTGGGGTATCATGCGTTATTTAGTTAAATATGTGCTGTCCATGAAGGATTAGGATACCATGAGGACGAGCTGCAGGGAAAAAGAGCATATTTCCTGTAGGAATTTCGTAACTCTTTAGACTGTCACGTAGGAAAGGCTTAGGTCCTTTATTAAAAGGAAATAGAAGGGTGTAAGAACCCTCACAGTCATGGGAGGTGACTGGGGAAGCCCTTTTCAACCATATAGGATAGTCATTAGAGAAAAAACCCTCATGCTCTCTAGCAAGGGCCCATAGTGGAAAGCTTCTCTGTAAGATTGCAGAGAGCATTATGCAGGAGAGTTGGGAAAGAAAACTGGCTGTTGGAGACAACCAGCTGCCAGCTCAACTATGCTGTCAACTCCAAGGATTTGGAGATGGCAGAAAAGAAGTTATAAGGATTATCCAAGATAGATGAGCACTATCTTGGAAGCACTACTAAGGTTAGATAAAAAGTAGTGGAAGACAATACTGGAACTTATAGAAAAGTACCAGTAGACCAATCACTGAAGCTCCTGCATGGGCAGCTGCTGAATGGCAGAGCAGAAAGATCTTTCTGTTTTTAACAGAGAGAACAGACAGAACAAGAGGAGAATATCCTGTCCCTGTCTGACAAGCTGCCCAGATGTGGAAAAAAGGGGTTTACTCAAGAGAAAGAACTCTACACTGGAATGGAAAGGAAGACTGGAAAGGCTAAGAAAGCCTTCCATTAGTATGATACCACTCTTACAGGGGAACCCTGGAAAAGAAGGTAAAGAAAAATAGGAGCTGAGGTGAGACTTGCCATACGGTAAGTCTGTAGAAGGAAAAATTCATGGTGGTACAGAAAAACTATCATGAGATAGTTGGCAAACCTCTCTTCAGTGTAAGAAGAGGAGGAAAATCCTGTGACCCATAGACATGAATATCCTGACAGCTCAGCATACCTAAAAACAAGTGGATGTCCTGGAAACAGGAATCCAAGTGTAGAGGTTTAAATGAAAAAACAGTGAGAAAACTTCTAATGAGAAGAAGTGAACTGTATGTTATAACAGATTAATTGGAACCCTATTGAGGGTTAATTTTCCTGGCTTGAGTTTGGATTCTTCAGACCAGGGCGAGGTTTCCCCTGTTTGGCAACATCGGCATGATGGGCAGGAGAAGAATAAAACCTTCTTCTTTTAGGAAAAGGAGGTTTGGTAGGGCATTTCTTACCTGCTGGGGAAGGAGAAGGTTTAGGATGGCCCTCAGAAGCAGGGAAGTCAGTGGAGCAATGAGCAACCTGACGCAAAGACTCCTTGTTGAAGAGATTTTCTCCAGTACAAGGAGTGTTACCCAGTCTTTGTTGTGCCCATCTGCTCAAGTCTGAAGCTTGGAGCCAGGCTCTACGTCGTGCTCCTATGGCTATAGCAGAGGTTCTGCTAACAGACTCAAAGGAGTCTAGGGAAGCACGAGAAAGAAACCTAGAGATATTCTGGCTATGACTAAGAAGCAAGGAATAGTCTTCAGCCTTGGGCTCTGAAAGAAAAGGAGTCAAAAGAGATAATTTCTCTGTGACCTCCTGAAGGGATAGACTCATATAGAAAATATATGAGAGAATCCTTGTTGCCAGCATAGATGTTTGGAAGGTTTGACGTCCAAAGGCATCTAGTGTTCTCGATGCACGACCTGGCGGGAAAGAAGAATGCTTCCTCTTGCTTTTTACCTTCCTCATTGCTGATTCCACTACAATGGAATGATGGGGAAGTTGAGTCTTTTGAAACCCTGGAGAGGGGGGCACCTGATACAGAAGAGCAGTTGCTGTAGAAGGTGAGGAAGCCCTTAAAGGTGTTTCCCATATTTTCAGAAGAAGATCCTGTAAAGAATGATGTAAAGGAAGCATTATATTTTCCTTTTCCCCAGAAAAGCCTTGTGTAGGATCATAGCCAGGGATAGGAATAGCCAGGAATGTTGCCATGTCAAGGAGAAATTTCTGAAAAGAAGGATCTCCAATGGGAACAATCCCTGGACAGGCTAAACTCGAAGAACTAGACTGGGCACCAGTACTTGTCCGGTTCAAAACAGGATCTCTAATGAATGGATACTGGGACTGGCGGGTATGACCTGAAACCGTCAGTACTGTATCGTCCATGCTAGGTATCGCCTCCAAACTAGGTATAGAAAGGAGCGATCCTGGTGAAAAAAGCATGGATGGAGCTGGTCCCGATGTTCCTGCAGGTACCAGCATCGACACCGATACCGGTAGCTGAGCCAGAATCGAAGGCGATATCGACATCGAAACAGTCATCGGAGGCTGCTCAAATGGTACCGAGGAAACTCGAAAGTCTCGGTGAATATCCTCCGTACCGCGCATCCGGAATCAGTGTGTGTCGGTTCCGAGACGCGTCGGTACCCAGTCTTCCAGACTAGATATCGATTCTAGACTCGGCATCGAAGGAAGCAAATCTATCGATGCATGTCTAGATGGTACCGACGTCAGGGGTCGTATCGACGGAGCTGCCAATACTGGAAAGTCAATCTGGTTATCGATCGGTCCCGAAGGCACCGAGTACACCAGATGATGATCCCTGGTGAGGAGTGGATCGCTCAACACCAGTGCCGATGCCGGGGTATCGGTACCGCTCGAAGCGGATGCCACCCCCGAGCATGGCTCAGGTATGTTCTGTGAGGGGTGAGCCCCAGGAACAACCTGAAACCCCTGAAAGGCTTTGGAGACCGAAGACTCCCGCCGGGGTTTTGAAGCCAATGAGGTCTTGAGGGCAAGGCCGGAGCCGTCATCATGCTTGGCATGAGATCTACCACCCAAGAATTGGCTAGTCTTAACAGACTGTTTGTGGGTTACCTGATCCTGTAGAGAAGAAATGGTCGGTGCCCTTACACTGGAAGGGAAAACTGCATCGAGGGAAACTCGAAATGGAGAATTTCTTCTCATAAAATTGTAGCCTGATGGCTCTGAAGGAAAGGGGTCAGGACCCAAACAGGTTAGACACCAGTTATTGTAGTCTAAAAAGAAAACTGTATTTCCACAGTTAAGGCACTTCTTAGGAGAAGAAGGCTCCATAATGGAGAGGCCTTACAGGCCCAAAAATTCAAGACAGAAACAGAGGGAAAAAAACTCCCTGAGTTTTAGGAAAAAGAAAAGAAAAAAACACCAGCGGTACCGGTGGAGTCGGGGAAACAGCCGCGACCACAAGAAAACAAAAATTAAAAGATTTAAAGAAAAGATTTTCTGCGGTGACAGGAAGACGTCCTGCCGGCTCTGCAGAAAAACGAAAACTGAGGAGAGACAGTTGGAAAGGCGGGAAGGCAGCACGCAGGCGCTGAGGGATGCTCCCAAAAGCTTTCTGATTGGACGCTGGGGAGCGTTCCCGCGCAGGCTCCGTCGGTACCGACGTACCCATATGTGAAGACTCATTCCTGCTTGTTCCTGGAGATAAGTTGATACATAGTAGTGAGTACGTCTGGATTATATGTCACAATCTCCAGGTTAAGAAATAGAGCTGAAAAATTTTTGTAGTTACTTTGTACTATATCAAGCTCTGAAAAGTGACTATATATTACTTAATCAGATTTGTTTGGCATGATCGTTCTTTGGTAAAACCATGCTGCCTTGGATCATTTAACCTGTTGGTTTTGAGAAAGTTCACAGAGGTAAGGCTTACTGGCCTGTAGTTTGTCATCTCTTCCCTATTACCACTTTTGTGAAGTGGTACCACATCAGCCCTTCTCCAGTTCTGAGGAACTTCTCTTGTCTCCAAGGATTTATTAAAAACATCCTTTAAAGGCCCTGGAAGAACCTCTGAGCTCTTTCAGTATCCTGGGATATTTCCCATCCAATCCCTTGTTCATTTTTCAGTTTTGCAAGCTGTTCAAATACATGATCTTCTGTGAATGGTGTGGTATCTACTTCATTCCCATTTGTATATTTGTCAATGACAGGTGATCCTTCTCCAGGATTTTCTTTAGTAAAAACAGCTAACAGAAGTATTTGTTTAGCATTTTCGCTTTTTCAATGTCACGTTCCACGAATCTGTTCTCAGCACTTTTGATTCTTGCATTTCCAACTCTGATCTTCCTCTTCTCCCGAATATACCCCAAAATATTTTTGGCATCACGCTTGGGATCCTTAGCTATCTTTTCTTCTGCCTTTGCTTTTGCTATCCTTATTTTCTTTTTGTCTCTTTTAGCTTTATCCTGTATTTTTTTCTGTGTTCCTCTGTTTCCGAACTTTTGAATTTTGTGAAAGCTGTGTTTTTTGCCTTTATTTGTGCAGCCACTTCTTTGGAAAATCAAATAGGTTTCCTTTTCCTCTTGTTTTTATTTACTTTCCTCACATATCTATCTGTTGCCCCTTTTATTGCCTCTTTTAGTTTAGCCCATTGCAATTCTACTTCCCTTACCTCCTCGTGCCCCGCCATCTCCTCCTTCAGGCACTTGGCCATTTTACTGGTCAGCGTTTTTGAAGTCTAGGACATTGTGCTTGCTGTGATTGGACTCTGCCTTGGCTTTTATCTCAAACCACACCGTGCGATGATTGCTGCTGCTCACATGGGTCCCCACCTGGACATTCGACATGCTATCTCTGTTGGTGAGTATTAAATCCAGCATCAAACTTTCCCTGGTCGGTTCCATCACCATTTGTCTAAGCAATGCATCTTGGAAGGCAGCCGCAATTGTTTTACTTCTTTCCAGATTTGCAGAAGGAATACTCCAATCCACATCAGGTAGATTAAAGTCACCAATATGATCACTTCCCTCTTCAAGGCTACCTTTGTAATATCAATGATCAAGTCCCTATCAATTTCTTTGGTTTGAGTTGGAGGCCTGTAGCGTACACCAGTATGGATGATAGTGTCATCTCCTCTTTCCAACACAATCCACAGCACTTTTTCTTTTCTCTACCTCACCTGAATTTCAGCAGCTTTAATATTGCTTTTGACATATAGGGTTACACGTCCTCCTTTTCTGCCTTCTCTATCTCTCCTAAATAAAGTATAGCCATCTATGGTAATATATCCCATTCATGTGACTCATTAAACCAGGATAGAGTTGGGGATGGAGAGGACAACTTCAGGCTTTCTCTTTCTGACAACTCTAATCATTTATTTCCAGTTTTTAATGATTGGAAACATATCAGTTTTGGGAATGTGCTTTCCTTACCATCTTTGTTTTTTGCTCAGTACTAGATGACATACACGGTCATATATTTGGGCTGCAAAAGTCCAAGGGAGCAGTACAGTAAATGGGTGAAGTGTGATTATTTCTGATGATCTTAAGGTGGCTAAACAGGTAGAAAAGACAATGGTGAAAGCCAGAAGGATGCTTGAGTGCACAGGGAGAGGAATAGCCACCAGGAAAAGGGAGGTGATAGTGCCTCTGTATAAATATCTGGTGAGACCTCATTTGGAGCACTGTGTGCAATTCTGGAGACCCCACCTTTAAAGGATATAAACAGAATGCAGTAGGTGCATAGGGTGGCAACCAAAATGGTCAGTGGTCTTTGTTATAAGCCATATGGGGACAGACTTAAAGATCTTAATATCTATACTTTGGAAGAAAGATGGAAGAGGGGAGCTATGATAGAAACATTTAAATACCTCCATAGCATAAATGCGCAGCAGGAGAGCCTCTTTCAATTGAAAGAAAGCTCTGTAACAAGGGAGCATAGGAGCAAGGTGAAAGGAGATAGACTCAGGAGTAATATGCAGAAGAGTGGTAGATGCGTGGAATAGCCTCCTAGTGGAGATAGCAATGACCAGGACAATATCTGAATTCAAGAAAGCACGAGACCAAAACAGATTTCTAAAGCTGAAAAGGGACTGTAGTGCTTAGTGGTTTGTACAGAAGGGCAGAAAATTCGTTATCTGCCGTCGTGTTTCTATGTTTATTTAATTTAATTTAATTACATCACTTATAATCTGCTTTTGCAGTCAAAAACATACAAAGCGGAGTACAAAGCATACAATATTACAATACAGAATCATTGATTTCATCAAACAAACTCTGAAAACTACCGCTGAAATCACCAAGTTTTCAAATAATTTCTGAAATTGCCGATAACCTGCCATATCCCTAATCTCTATCGGTAAACTCTTCCACAATTTAGGAATTGCTCCAGAAAAATATCTTTCTCTAATCCTTATCTGACAAAAGGAAGAGGCAGATGGTATGTTCAGTATATAATGTGTAACAGATTGTGAAAATCTTGTTGATGAGCATCTCATCAACTTATCTGATAAATACATAGAACCCATCTTACAAACAGCTTTAAAAGCAACAGAACTCTCCCTTCAGCTGGCAGCCAATGATGTTAAATAAAAAACGGGTTACTCTCTCCCTAGAAACACTTAAGTAATCATTTTTGCGGTAGTATTTTGGATATGTTGCAATTCATGTACTAACTTATTTATTTATTTATTTATTTACAGTTTCTTATATACCGCACTATTCGGCATCAGCGCGGTTTACATGGAACAGAAAAGCTCAATACAGTTAACACATATGAGTTTACAGATAACAGGGCAAAAAAAAAAAAACTTCTTAGGTATTCCCATGTATAAAGCATTGCAATAGTCCAAATGACTCAAGATTGTCAACTGAACCACAGTCCAAAAATCTTGTGGCCTCAGAACTAATCTCAGTTGTCTAACCAATTTCGACTTAGTTCAAATTAGAATAAAACAATCACTCCCAGACTGGAAGAGATATCCACCCTATGTCTCAAAACTGGGATGGATATAATTAATTAATTAATTTAAACCTACTTTTATACGGCCTTTCTACCACTCAAGGCGGTTTACAGTTAACTGAAGATGAAACAGGGCCGTGGTGGGCACACTGTTGTACATGGAACTAGAACAATGTAACAATGTAACACTGGAACAATGCACTCTTAACTACGTATTTACAGAGCTGGTCTAGGCGGCGGTTGGTCTGGTTACCATTTGTGCATTTATACAAGTCTCCAGTGTGCTGAGACTAGAAAATTGTTGATAGTTTGCTTCTAGGGTGGTTGGTACTGTGGGTACCAGTGTGTATTGTATTCCTCTTGGAAGAGGAACGTTTTTAGTGTTTTCCTGAATTCTGCTGTGTCAAAGTATCCTCTTAGGGTTGGAGGAAGGGAGTTCCATAAGGTGGGCACGTATAGGGTGAATGCTTGGTGGCAGACAGATTGTTTGCTTTTAATCTTCTGGGTAGAGATTGCTAGAAGGTTGGAGGTGATGCTTCTTTATGGCCTATCATTCCTGGGGTTTGAGATGAGAATCTATAGGCTGTTAGCGGATTCCTTGTATAAGATTTTAAATATTGTGATAGGACTTTGTATTTGATTCTGGTGGTGATGGGGAGCCAGTGTAACTGTACTGGTATGGGGGTGATGTGAAATCTACGGGAGACTCCAGAAATTATTCATACTGCTGTGTTCTGGGCCATCTGTAAAAGTGGAGGGTGTTCTTTGGGAGGCCCTGGCAGATTATATTACAGTAGTCGAGCACTGTTGTGATCATAGCCTGGCAAACAGTTTGAAGTAATTCTGGGCTGAGTAGGGGGCAGAGATGTTTTAGTGTTCTTAGCTTGTGGTAGACAGAGGTGGTTGTTCTTTTTATGTGGAAGTAGAAGTTCAGCTGCTGGTCTATTGTTATGCCTAGATATTTTATTTTGGTTTTGACTTTCATTAAGACGTTGTCGAGTTTTAGTGTTGATGGTGGAGAGAAGGTTGGGTCAGTGGTGACGATTTAATATCCTCTGGGATCTTATCCTTCCTCACCCTCAAAATTTCAGTTTTCTCTACATTCAGTTTCAATGTATTATCTCTTAGCCAGTTCCCCAGGGTACATAAACTCTGATTCAATGACTTCAACAACTCCTTAAAAGATTTCTTCATAGGAATAAAAAACTGGACATCGTTGGCACAGATAAAAGGAGAGAATCCCAGTTCTCTAATGTAGCTAGCTAGGGGGCTAAAATAGATGTTGAACAATGGGGATAATGGGAACTCCTGTGGCACATACATCTGACATTCATAATCCTTAGATGATTGGCTACTGTTATTTTAATTCCTCCTGTGTTGCACTGCTCATAGAGATTGTGGCTTCTTGAGATTTCCATTTCTAAATTTGTATCTTTTATAATATAATTGATGAAGGCAAGTCTGTGCTCTGCGTATAGCAGAGGTGAGGGATTCTGCTGCATGTTTCTTCTATGTGGGGATCTATAGCAGTCAAACTTATTTGGCTTTTCCAGTGGACGGCATATCGGAGTTCTGTATCTGCAGTGCGGTCTTTTCAAAGGAACTGTTCTTGCTATTGATGTCATGAGAGCTGGTGCTGTTATGTTATGGAAGGACTGCTACATAGTAGCGATAGCTTGCTGCAGAGTTTTGAGTTTAATTCACAAATTCTCTAGCAGTAGATGAACTGTGTAATGGTGTTACTGAGATGATGCAAGAGTTTGCCAAGCTATAAAGGGAAACATTTCAGTTCTGCTCTGTGTAGACTCCAAAATGTGTAAAATATATTACTGATGTTGACAGTAAGTTTAGTGTGAATTTGTCTACCTTTCAACAGCACATTGAACAACTGTGTGCAGCACATCAGTCCCAGATTTATCACTGATAAAATAAACAAAGACTAAAACTTTTGTGTAAAAAAGACAATTTAGTTATTTTTCAGGGCATACTGAAAACAGTTTAACAGGTTAGCAAGCTGTAGCAGCGACAGCCATCCACCACGGCTCAATATTCCCTCCTTTGATTTCAATAGCAGTTTATAAAAAAAGGTAAATTCTGTTAAGATTAGTTTAGATTTCTCTTACATTACTGCTCAGTGTGTCAAGCACATGAATAGAGATTGTCAGGTGTGTCACAACAGCAAAAGGATTGAGAACATGGCCATTTCCCCTTCTCACTGGACTTTCACTGTGACTTATGCCAAGTGGTGGCAGTCACCAGTTAGCATGTGGCCTGTGAGCCAGTGAACATTCACAGGTTCTAGCCCCTTCCTGGATAACACTGGTCAACAATTTTTTACAAAAGTCATGTTACTGAAATAAAAATAGTCATTTCTTATCAATTTTCTATGCTGAACATGAATATAACAGTGAAATTGCAAAGTTGGCTCTAGTTTTTTTGTAATCTACAAGAATTAATGTTTACATCACAAAATGCATGTCAATAGTAAATATAATAGGCCTTCGGATAATACCTGTAAAAAACCAACTCATAGACTACTTCTTAGATTTTTTCGCCTGTCTCTTGTACAGCTGTTGGGAAGCTTCTCTGGGGAGTGTCCAGCAGTAGTCAGCCAGCATTGTAGTGGACCATTTTCCCTGGTATCTTTGCTCCATCGTTGCGATATCCTGGTGAAAACATTTGCCCTGTTCATCACTAACCATACCACAGTTGTCAGGAAAGAAATCGAGATGGGAATCAAGGAAATGGATCTTTAGAGATATATTGCAGCCAAGTTTCTGATACTGCATCAGCATGTCTTCTACTAGTTCCTTGTAGTTTTCTGCCCTAACATTCCAGAGAAAATTTGTTGACACTAGGCGAAAAGCATTCCATGCTTGTTTTGCATCACCCTGCAGCAAGTTGTTGAACCAGTCATCTTTGAAGAGCTCTCGAATCTGAGGACCCACCAAAACTCCCTCTTTAATCTTTGCTTCGCTGAGTTGAGGGAATTTTTCATGCAGGTATCGGAAAGCTGGTAAAGTGTGGTCCATGGCTTTCACAAAGTTTTTCATCAAACCTAGTTTGATGTGAAGGGGTGGTAGCAGGATTTTGTGAGCCTCAACCAGAGCTGGGTGCTGGATATTCTTCTCTCCAACTGTTACATTTTGTCTGCGATTCCATTCCTTCCGCAAGTAGTGCCAATCCCTTGCTCGGCTATCCCACTCACATAAGAAACACATGTATTTTATATATCCCTGCTGCAGTCTCATTAAAAGGGCAACTACCTTCAAGTCACCACAGAGGTGCCAGCTGTACTTGTTATAGTTAATGGAAGTTAGTAGATGCTTTAAGTTATCGTTTGTCTCTTTCATGTGGACGGCGTGCGCTACTGGAATAAATGGAAGACGGTTTCCATTGTTCAAAAGCACAGCCTTCAGACTCAGTTTCGAAGAGTCTATAAATAGTCTCCAGTCTTGTGGGTCATGAGTGATTTTTAAGGCATTCATGAGGCTTTCAATATCAGAACAGAATACCAGATTACTTTCCATTCTGACTGCGTATAGTACACTGCTGACGTCAGATGGCCTCAGCAGCCATCTGGCAGTAGTATTGCATTACATCAGAAAATGACGCAATCAACTCTGGATGATGTGTGCATGCTGGTATTATGCAATGTGATGCAATATTACATCATTCAAGGCTTATTTGGGATGTTGTTGATGTCCTACTGGATAAATTTACACGGTGAAACATCAAAAATGAACTACATGCAATATCTTCAAAACAAGAGCCAATAAAAAATTTTTTAATGTTATATTCGTGTTCAGCTCACCAATATACTACAGATTAGGGCCTTTTAAAGTCAGTAACGATTTCAGTGTTGAGCAGTGTAAGCTTCCTCTTAGTCTGGAAACTCATGCTGAGTAGTGGGGTCTGTAAGCACACACGGGCACACTGACACACGGGACCCCTGTGCTGACTGCTGCTGCTGTTGCCACTACTATTAATGCTGCCTTCCTGCTTTAGATGAGTTGGTGGCAGGGGAAGGAGGTTGAAGATCTGACAGTTTGATTTCATCATCATCTGGAGTCACATGGATTTGCAGTTGCTTTATTTATTTATTTTATTTATTTAACAGGTTTTTTTATACCGCTTTATCATTTCAGTTGTTAAAATGGGGTCATACAGGAAAAACGTTTGAAAAGCACTGCAGTATGGCACTTGCAGTCTCTGATTTTACCCATTGAAATTAGTGCTTCAGGTCCAGTAACGTGTCAGGATGAGACTGTGCTCTGGGAAATAATACTGATATCAGAACTATATTTTTCTTAATTCTCAAAATCAGCTTAATACCTTTCAGGCTTGCTAGACCAATGCTTCTTGGGTGAACCAGTTCTGATCTTGCCCCTTCTAAAGTAGTGCAGCCTTTTAATCTGCCTGACTCCCATCACCCTATGTCCTTAAGTTTACAACCCAAAGCCCTGTCCTCAGTTGTGAATGCCATCATTCCTAAATTCTTCATTACTAGGATTTGTTAATTGTCTTTCTGAAGAGATTCACGCAAGGGGATGTATAGCAAGCATAACCTGGACACAGGCAATAAACAATTACAGCAGTAGTAAAATATTCATATAACGGTGCACACTACAACACAGTAAAACATTATTAGGTGTGTTTCGAATAAGCGATAGCACCTATTGGGAGGCTCTATTCATTCTTCAAATTTTCAGTTTTATCTGTCTGTATGCATATGTTTATTTGCACTTGTGTAAATGTGCCCAGGAGCAGCAAAGTTCTAGAAACTGCAGCAAAGATATGGAGCGCCTGCTGTTGGAGACCACATCCCCCACCAGCCAGAGTGTACCAGGCCACAACCCCGGCAAAGATGGTGGCTGCCTGCCAACCGGAGAGTGCAAGAGACTGTGGCTTTGGCAAAGATGACGGCTGCACGCCAACAGAGACCTTATTCCCCACCAGCTAAAGTGCACACCGGGCCACAGCTGCGGTGAAGATGATGGCTGCTGTAGGATTGGTACCCTTTGGCCTGCTCTGAACCAAACAAGATGGATTCCTGCTACAAGAGACTTCTGCTGTATTCCAAGCCTCAGATCTGCTAACCTTCAAGTAACTGCCTGCCAAGCATTTGTATGTGTGCATACAGAAGACTATTGTTCCTGGTCATGCCCACATGCAAGAGAACCTACTTTTCAGGCCTTTCTCATCCACAGATGGTTCTACTGGCCTTGGGCATTTGCAATGATGTCTGAAACTGCATACCATTATCTTCTACATTTTGTTTCTCAATATGGATCCTTTGCAGGATGACCATCTATTGACCACCTCTTGATTCGCCAAGATGCCTCACAGTATCTCATGCCAACCAATCACCAAAATGTGATAAGGACGCATCACAAAGTATAATACAGTATGCACAGAAGAAATGAGAGCTATTTTGCCATTCTGCACTTTGTGCCATTTTGTGCCTTTTTCCTTCCTTGCTGCTTCTGCAGATACAGATACACATGGTGTGTATCCAAGGCTGTTCCACCAACCTCAGGACAGAATAAGACTTCCACAGATACATAAGGTTCTGTGCCCTCACGCAGCTCACCTCTGAATGGCTGGAGCCATCATTATCTACCCTAGATGCCTCTTTTAGATTTTGTGCTGTTCCACAGACTGCCTTGGACCCCAGCTGCGATTCTGTTAGCTCATATGTTACGTCCTGTCTCGTCTATCATGTTGTTTTCTACAGCTTACTTTTCACTATCCTTGCTGCTCTTTCTCTCTGTCCACTTTCCTGTCCCCCAAATGGCATTCTTTTCTATCACTCTCTCTTTACAGCCAAGATTGTTTGTATTGTAAACCGCCTTATACTTTTGTAAGAGGCGGTATATCAAATTTGCCAAATAAAGATAAAGATAAAGATTGTTGACCTGGCAGAACTAAGGTACCAGTCTTATGTTTTCACCTGGAGGGTGGTTACCAGTCAGATAGCTCTTTTCTGTGCTTTCCCTAAGTGCAGAACATGCCGTGACCTCTGGTTGCTAATCAGTGAGCTATTGCCACTACGTAATCATATTGCTGCTACAATTTATTAACTCATTAGTCTATTGCTACACTGTATATTTTCTATCCATAATAAAACCTAATGTATATACTGCACTTCTTCACATTAAATCTTAACTTCCCGACGAGTGCAGAATCATGTCCCATCTCTGTTAGTTACAGAAACTCCGAATCACCTAGTGACCCTGAATTCCCCATATAGTAAGTTTAAGGTTCCGCTGACCATTACGTCTCAGCTGTGCTCTAATTTAAAGATGTAAATAGTTTACATTGCAATCAAAGTTTACTTTCCTGTGATTCATAATTACCTTGTTATCCAAGTTTTTGACCCTGTTTAATGTAACTCAGACACTGTTTTTGTACTGAAGTTTTGTGTTCGATGTAAACCGCGCTGATGTCGAATAGTGCGGTATATAAGAAATGTAAAATAAATAAATAAATAAATAAATAAATTAGACCATTCTTCCAGCTTTTGTAGATCTTTCCTCCTGTTATCTACTCCCTCAAGGGAGTCCACTCTGTTGCAAATTTCCGTGTCATCTGCAAAAAGACAGACTTTTCCATGTTGTTTAATGTATCTGTGAGTGATATTGCTGAAGGTCTGAATGGAAAAGTTTGGCTTTTTTGACTGCAGCAGCCTCTCTGACCTCACCTTTAAACCATGCTGGAAGTTTTTTGGCCTTCCTTCCAGTTTTCTTAAAGTGTAGAATACATCTGGTCTGTGCTTCCATGATAGCATTTTTAAACGACACCCATGCTTGATATAAATCTTTTAACATTTGCCGTTGCTCCTTTTAGTTTTTTCATAACTATTTTCCTCATTTTACCATAGTCTCCCTTCAGAAAGCTAAACGATAATACTGTGGATTTCCTTGCCGTCCTCCCTCCATTTATTAAATCAAACATGATCATGCTATAATCACTATTGCCAAGTGACTTCAACATCCTTATCTATTGCACCAGATCCTGTGTTCCACTAAGGACTAGGTCCAAAATAGCTTCTTCTTTTGTTGGTTCATGAACCAGCTGCTCCAAGCAATCATTTATTGTATTATCTCTCCAGTATGTCCTGCTTGTGACATTGACCCAGTTGATACTGCGGTAACTGAAATCATCCATTATTACTGTGTTATAACTTATGTTGATTTCTTTTAGCATTTCATCATCCCTCTGTTCATTCTGGCCAGGCAGTTGGTAGTACACCCCCACTGTCATCGCCTTCCCCTTTCTACATGGAATTTCCTGAAAAACCTTTATCCTATGTGACTCAATTCCCTCTCTAATATAGAGCACAACCCCTCCACCAATTTGATCTACCCTATCATTGCGATATAGTTTGTCCTCCTTCCACCAGGTCTCTGAGATACCAGTCATATCGAACCTTTCATTTAGTGTGATGTATTCTAACTCTCCCATCTTATTTTTTAGACTTCGAGCATTTGCATACATACAGGCATTTTAAAGGTTCTATTTTATTCATATTAATCTGGTTATCAGTTGATGGGGTAATTTGGAATCTTTCAGCTCTGTCTGCTCTGTACTTAAAACCATCTTGGTTACTTTTATCTTTACTGGAACCTCGCTATCAGGATGCCCTAACTTCCCTCTTTTGTCAGTATCCTTCAAGGATACATCCTTCCGAACCATGCATCCTTGGGTGACTGTCAGCCTTCCTTTATTATCTAGTTTAAAAGCTGCTCTATTTCCTTTTTAAAGGTTACTGTCAGCAGCCTGGTTCCATCCCATTTAAGCTGGAACCCATCCTTTTGGAAAAGATCTTCCCTTCCCCAGAATGTTGTACAGTTCCTAACAAATCCAAAACCTTCTTTTTGCACCATCATCTCATCCATGCATTGAGACTCCAGAGCTCTGCCTGCCTTTTGGATCCTTCGCATGGAATGGGAAGCATTTCAGAGAATGCTACCCTGGAAATTCTGGATCAACTTCCTACCTAAAAGCCTAAATTTGGCCTCCAGAACCTCCCTCCCACACTTTTCTATGTCATTGGTACCAGCATGTACCAAGACAGCAGGCTCCTCTCCAGCACTATCTAAAACCTTGTCTAGGTGGTGCGTGAGGTCTGTTACCTTTGCACCAGGCAGGCATGTTACCAGGCGATTCTCATTTCCACCAAGCATCCAGATATCTACATGCCTAATGATTGAATCACCAACTATAACAGCCATGCTAACCCTTCTCTCATGGTCACATGTTCCTGGCGAAACCTCCTCAGTGAGAGAGTTTTACATCACCTGGAGGACAGGTTCTAGCTACAGGATCACTTCCTGCTACACCAAGGTGATGCTCTTCTTTCATGTGACCACTTTCCTCCATGGCAACAGAGAGGCTGCCAAACTGGAGGTGTGACTTCAGTACTATGTCATCTATATACCTCTCTGTCTTCTTTAGCTCCTCTAAGTCTCCTACTCTAGCCTCCAGAGATTGGACTCGTTCCCTGAGAGTAAGGATCTCCTTGCCCCTAGTACACACGTAAGACCTCTCACCAACTGGGAGAACATCATACATGTGACACTCAGTACAAAAGACTGGATAGCCCCCATCTTGCTGCTGGACTGCTGTGTGCATCTTAGTTTTAAGGTTTTGTTAAGATATTTAAATTGTCTACTTACTTAAGAGTTGCTATGGATAGTTGGACAAACACAAGTATACTTAATAGGTTTAAAGTACTTTGTTTATGTCAGAATTAATATCAGGGCCTTAATTAATTAAGCTATAACTGATGAGGATTACCAGCAACATCTGAAAGTGAATTTGACTATCGCAGTCCCTGTAAGAGTTCTAAGAGCCTATAGATCTTAGATAATGCTTGGGGTGGGTGGGAGTTTGGGTGCGTGGAAGGGAAAGAAACACTTATTAGAAGCTAGCTTGCTAAAACAGTGTCCTGTGTGACTTTAAAAAACACAGAACTTTAAAATAGAGATTTTATCAGTTTCAACGCAAAGAGTTCTCTTTAACCCAAGAGTCTGAGAAATTACCAGCTGGTAAATACTTAAAATTGTAGAATCCTTCCCAGCAAGAGCAGCTTTTCTCAGTAGTCCCACCCCTCTTCATCTCATAGATATGCATACATGGAGCCCCTCATGCTACTCCCCACCCTCTTATGCATGTGCACACACATTCAAATCCCATCAACCCATCCACCACACATCCTCTGACACACGCAAACACCTGACCCCTCATCCCACCCAACCCCACCTTCTCACGTATTTGCCCACACATATAGACATCCAGCCCCTCACCCCACCACTCACCCTTCTATGTGTGTGCACACACACATACCCAGCCCCTAAACCCACTTCCCACCTTTCCAGACACAGCCCCTCATGCCATTCCTCACCCTCCCATACACATACATACATTGTCAGATGGCTGCCTGGGTGAGAATCTTCACAGTCTTGGCAATGCATATATCTATATGATTTTGCAAGGTATTGTGGGCAATGTAGTTCATTCACACCAGACACAGCTGCTGACAATAATTTAGTTGTGCTCTTGGGTAAAGCCAATAAGATATTTATTTATGGGGTTATTTCTCCCAACACAGATATGCTTGGTAGCACATAAAATCAGGTAACTTGCTTTCAGTGTTAACTTGGAAAAACAAAGTCAAAATCAGGAAAACAACAAAATGAAAAGCCACAAAGCAAGAAACAAACTGTTCTTTTCAGATTAACTTCTGATTACTTCCCACACAGATTCAGAAGTGATTCTCTCCTAGCTCACAAGCAATTAGGTGAGGCTCAATTGCTAGCAGTTACCAGCTGAAACCCCTTAGCTGGCTTGCTTTCTACTGTGTGGGTCAAATTCTGCTTCAGGAGCTTTTCTGAGTAGATTAAAGAACAAATTTGTATTTCTTTGTGATGGTTGCTGTACTTTATAACAGAAAGTTACCAACGGAGTTTAGATAGAGAGCAGTCCATATAAACAGGATCTTCATCTGCTATTATTCCCCCTTGTTCAACAAGCATGGGTTCAATATCATGGATTGGCACAGATGAATCTCTCAATGGAGCACTTCCAGGAGAATACTTGTTTCCCTGCTGTCTTTCAAGGTTATAGCTAGGGCATAGATCAGTGTTCATACCTGAGCTTCCATTGCTGTGAGAGTTCCTCTCTATATAGCTTGGCCAGTATGTAGTCCAGTTCTTATGTCCAGCCTTCCAATCCAGATCCCTGGACACTGGATCTCTCTTCACATACCTTCTGGCACGGGTCTTAGGGTCCCTTCCACAAGCAGCCGTCTCCCTCACAGGTACCGTCTGGAGATTCCTAGCTCTGCAGCACCATTCCTCTGGCTTTCCCCAGTCCAATGGTGTATGCTGGCCCTTGGAATACCTCCCAGTATACGTACTGCTTTGGACTCTTCTAGACCTCTCAAAGGCTTTTCTCCTCTTTCTTCCAGAGGGTCTCTTTCCCTCTCTGTCTGTCCGGTTTGGCTTCTGCTTCTGATGATCCTTCAGATGAAACTGATGATCAAGCTCAAGTTGCTTCTCAGGATATCCAAGGTGATCATGAAGATGGTCATCTGTAGAATAAACTCTACTCTTATTCTGCTTAGATGAGTGCTCCTCCCTAACACAGCGCAGCTGTGCTGAATCAGGCCCTGCCCTTTGAGATGAGTGCTTAGGGATTACCTCATAGCCCTCCTGATTGAACACACGTTTCCCCACTTCAGCTCCTCTAATGGCTGTTGGAAACCTGCTGCATTCTGGGACTGGTAGTCTTTTATGGGAAAATTCTGTTTTCTTATTTCTACCAGAACTGACAGGTTGCTTGTTCAGAGTCACTTCACCTTTTCTATAGCTCCTTCCTGAGCTATGATAAGCTTCCTTATCACAACATACATACATATACACAGCCCCTCACTCCACTCTCCAGCCTCCCCACACACAGATACACACAGCCCCTCACCCTAACCACCCACATGTGTACACACCCACACACTGAGCCCTACAGCCTGCCTCACTCTACCCCACATCCTCTTACACAGGTGTGTGCACACAGAGACACACATGCACATCCCAGCCTGTCACCTCACTTCACAACATGTACAGACACACACTGGACTCTTCAACACATCCCTCCAAACTTGTGGACACACACACAGCTCTGCACTGCACTCCCCAGACCCATACATGTGCATGCACCCACACTCAGTCAATGAAAATAGAGACAATTGTACACGCAGTCCACTCACTGAGGAGTTACACAGCCCCTGATCCACTAATGAGACAAACCTGATCATATTTGTTCTCAGTGAGTTTTTCCAGAGGCATACATGAGTTTGGAAATGGAGAAAGGGGAAACGTGTCATTCTGTCACATGATATGTGTGCTCCTTTCAATTTGTGTATAATTAGAGACATGCTCGGGGCCAGTACAAGGAGATGAGGTGCTCTAGTTGAACCTCATCCCTAGCACCTCCTGGCCGGCCAACTGCCTGCCTGCCCCTCAGTCCTGCTGCTATCACCCATCACGGGGACCTACAGCAGCAGCAATGGATTGAAACAGTCCCGCATGCTTACCTGCAAACTTCAGTGCCACAGGGCTGCCTGCTTCTGCCCCCTCCAATAGCCAACTTCCTGTTTGCATGAGGGCAGAAGCAGACACAGACACGTTTGCAGGTAAGCGCCGCGGATTGTTTCAATCCATTGCCGCTGCTGTAGATCCTGGTGAGGGGTGGCAGTGGTGGCAATGGGTGCTCCCGGAGGGCCAGTGCTCTAGCCCTGGGAATGCTACTTACAAAGTCAACACAAGACACTTGCAAGTATCTTAATGGACAGCTAAGTACTATTTGGAAGAAATGAGTACCAAAGGCTATTAGATCAAGATCTGCATGCCGAAGGTATATTCTCAGTACAGCTGCAAATGGAAGGCTGGAAAGGGCTGACCCATATTTGTGGGTCAAATAAGCATTCCCTCCCTACTTCCTAAATTACAAGGTAGCATTAGTGTTCACTACAGCGAAAATGGCATTATCATATACCTCCCCATAACTTCACACAAGTGTTCTTTCCTTTCAGGTCTGTCCTGGACCTAAGAATACTTGATCAAGATATAACTTTTTTGTAGAACATTCATCTTTTTGTATCCAACCCTCATTTATTGCTCACCTCAATGTGGGCATCATCTCCGCAATCTGTAAGGCTGTGAAAAACGTGATAAAAACTGCTGCTCTGAACAATCTGATCTCCTACCCAGAGAAATATTTATAAGCTGCAAATAACCAAATCGCTTCTAACATCTTCTGTGTGATCAGCACACATTTATCAGTACATGTTGCCTGTCTCACCTCCCTAGCCCATTCTTATGCTAATTTTTTTAATAGGAAGGATGCTGATGGATCACCTTAGCCACGCAGCCTGGAAATGCAGGCGATACCGGTAATTGCTGACCTGACTGTACTGGGTGTCATCCCTGTGGCACAGACAGCCCTCAGAAACTAAAGGAACAGCTCTTCTCCAACTGTTTCTTCCCAAAATATCTCCTTTCAGGCCCGATATATCAAAAGCAGTGATCATCCTCTGTGGCGGGTTTTCCATGTACAGTACTGGAGGCTACAGCTTCTTCAGCAAGATTAATTTGATTGCTAAAGATTTTCCCCCATCAGTGTTTGAAGCCAGTAACATGTGAGAGTGTTTGGCAAGTGTCACAGAGTGTTGATGTAAAGATCCTTGTAATTTAGGAGATCTGTAATGAGTGAAGGGGCATTTCTATCAGTGCTTGTGTTACTATTTCTATTTCTATTTCACACTTGTATCCTTCCTTTTCAATTCCAACAAATTGCCCAAAACAATTGCACTTTATGAGAGCATTCAACAAAGAAGTGTCACACCTGGTTAGTACATGCATGGATGACCAGCAGAGAATACCAGGTAGCCAAGGAAATGCATGGTTCATAGCCAAGCAGTATAAACTAGGGGTGTGCACTGTGCAGGCAAAAAAAAATGTTTTGTTTAGTTTTCTGTGTTATTTGCAAGATTTTTTTCAATTTGTTTCATTTTTAAAATTGTATATTTATCAATTTTATAATGAACATAAAGGTACAATTCAGTACATTTTAAAACACACCTGCTATCAAACAAAGGAAAATATCATAAACGTGCTTTAGCTTACAATCCTAATTAAGAAAAAAGAGGAAAAAATGAAATAAAGGAATAAAGAAGCAAGAGGGGAAAGGAGGAGATGGAAAAAAGAAGGAACTGGCAGGGCCGGATTTACCTTGAGTGAGGCCCTACGCCAACAAAAATTGTGGGCCCCCAGAAAAGATAAAAACGAGCACGCCGGATCAGCTGTGCGCTGTTGGCCCTGACGTCATAATTAAACTGGGAATCCCAAAAGCCAAACTTGAAATGTACAACACTGTAGAAATAAAACTATACATTAATTTGCTCTTGTACTAAACAAAGCGCAGACGTTAATGATGCACATTTACCAGAGCTGACATATTCCAATTAATAAATTCAAAATAAAGAGATATTTTTCTACCTTTTGTGCATTTTTTTTCAGCTGCAATTGCTCCAGCCACTTTCTTCTGGTTTCTTCGTGTCAGCCCAACTTCAGTCTTAACCCCCCCAGCCCATTTCCAGTCCCAGCCCCCCCCCCATCGGCTCAAGTAAACTTTAATAAAAAAAAAATAAAACGCTGGCCGCTGCGGCAGCATGGACTGTCCCGCGGGGCCCCCTCTGCCCGGCTGAGCCCCTCCGTGCCGGCTTTGAGAGGCGCGAAGGGAGAGTGTCTCCCTCGCGTCTCTGTTAAGCCCACATGGGCAGATGGGAAATTTCCCATCAGCCCCTGCGGGCTTAACAGAGACGCGAGGGAGACACTCTCCCTTCGCGCCTCTCAAAGCCGGCACGGAGGGGCTCAGCCGGGCAGAGGGGGCCCCGCGGGACAGTACTGCCCCTGCGGGCTTAACAGAGACGCAAGGGAGACACTCTCCCTTCGCGCCTCTCAAAGCCGGCACGGAGGGGCTCAGCCGGGCAGAGCGGGCCCCGCGGGACAGTTCTGCCCCTGCGGGCTTAACAGAGACGCAAGGGAGACACTCTCCCTTCGCGCCTCTCAAAGCCGGCACGGAGGGGCTCAGCCGGGCAGAGGGGGCCCCGCGGGACAGTCCATGCTGCCGCGGCAGCAGCCAGCGTTTTTTTTTTTAATTTAATTTAAAAAAAGCTAACAATTCAATTTTTGTGGGCCCTTGCCAGCTGTGGGCCCTACGCCATGGCGTAGTTGGCATATAGGTAAATCCGGCCCTGGGAACTGGAGACAGCCTCCATACAAGTGAAAGATAAGGCAATCCACACTGGAGCTTTTCTTGCCAGAGCACTAGAACATGCGAGACAAAATCAGGCTTCAGAAGGATGAGAGACCATGCTTAAAAAAGTTTTTTATTTTCACACACAAAATTCTTTAAATGCTCGGGGGTCAAGAAATACAAAACTAACACCCTTAAACCTAACATGACATCTACAAGGTAAATGTAGGAAAAAATTGCTAGATGGGGGGCAAAGCACCAAAAAGGATTTACACCTAACCTCATTAGCACTGTAAAAATCAAGAAAAATTGACATTCATTGACCCATAAACAATATATAATAAAAAATAATCTCAAAACCCTCTTCCTGTCTAGCTCTAAAGTGAAGGTCACTATCAATGTTGTAAACTCAGAAATAATAGGCTGGGAATTCTCCAAAAAGTTAGTCAAATCCAAACTATCAACAGATAGAACTTACTTCTGATCTCCCTCACCTTTGAGCATTCTTGGTACAATATAAAAGGCTCTAGATAATGGAGATGAAGACTCCCTTGGGACTAGAAGGATTTCCACAAAATACTTCTTAACCATATCCAGGAATGGAAGAGTAGCCTAGTGGTAGAGCACTAGCTTAGTAACCAAGCAACCAGTGTTCAGTTCCCACTAGCACTCCTTGTGGACTTTGGCAAGTCAGTTAACCTTCCATTGCCCTTGGAAGAAAGGCCTGACAATCTACTTCTGGTCACACTGCCAAGAAAGCTCAGGAGTCAACACTGACTCAAAGGCAGGTAACCATATCCATTAGGCTTACTAAATATGATGATCTAGGAAAATTCAAAAAACACAAATTCAATAAAGCTTCCATATTAGTTATGACGCGAATAGTAAACATCACTTTATCAGAATCTAATTGGCAGAAAGAGAAGGAATCATCCTCACTGATGTGGTCGCAATGCTAGCACTTGCCTCTAACACATCAAAGTGTCCAGCACAGATGCAACTGCTTCTGTCCTGAGCATTCTGGGTCATATGAGAACTCCACATCCTCAGTGAGTACAGGCTCTGTAGCGCCATGCTCCTCCATCAAAGCAGCAAACTAGGCAGTCACCTAGGGTGGCAGCATCTGGGGTGTAGCAAAGAGCAGTGCATTCAAAATCAAACAATGCATTTTGACAGCCAGGGAGTGTAAAACATAAGGTCTGCCTAGGGCTCCAACACCTTGAACCAATTTTGGGGCCAGCCCTGCATCAAAGTGCAACCTCCGGCTGTAGGGAACACAAACTGGTCTAAGGTCGGCTGATACATTGGCTAGGAAGCAGATACTCCACTGGGTTGAGCACAGTGCTTCCCCTTGCACTTTCCACACATTTGTCCACAGGGTGCACCAAAACCGTTAGACACAGAGTTTCAGAGTCCTGGGAGTTACACGTCACATGTCTGTAAGCATTCCCGGCGCCATCTTGTTCCAATTTTGTTACATTTTGATTTTATAAATTTTCATTTCAGGGCAATTTTGTTAATTAAGAAGGGGCTGTGGCTGCTGCCCAGAGCAAAAAGGAAAAATAAAACTGCTGAAAGGTTACTAGAGGTTTCCAAGAAAATTAAAAAAAAAAAAAAAATTGGGGGGTTTTCCCTACTTTTGCTAATAGTTGTCATGGCTTGGCCTCGAAGCAATGACCTTTGGGTTAGAAGGCAGTCATTTTAAAAGATAAACTACTCTGTATCCTAGGAGACTGGAAAAGCCTTCCTCGATTTTTTGCCTTGTGAATCCATTGATCTTTGTTCAAAAGGCTTACTCCAATGACTTGTCTTTTGCCATGTTCTTATGCCAGAAATTCTGTAAAACCATTGCCTAAGTATACTATCAGAAACATTTACCAAGCCAATTCCAGATCACTAATTGGACAACTATGGGATGTAATTTTATTATTTTCAAAATCACAAGAGAATTTTAACATCACATAGAGTACACAGGCAATTAGAAGGCTTCATGTCTGAGTCTCCTGTCAGACAGGACCAGTCAGGCTCAAGCTTGGGCTCGCTACAGAAGCATGTACTCAAGCCTTGGAGGTGCTGCTTTGGTGACTCCTGGAGAAACAGTGCTGAGGGTAAATCTTGGAGAAGAATTCCCTCCAGCCTTCCTAGTCAATGAGGAGAAGCGTGAGATGGACATGGGGTGGGGTGGGGTGAAGAGATTCTATGAGAGAGGGAGAAAAAATAAGAGATAATAAGAAATAATAATTCAAAAAGGTGCATGAAGTTATGTGACTAAAAGCACATTCTGAGAAAAAGCACAGGCGTGACCTCAGGAAGAGTTCCAGCATCATCCTTCCATGGATGTCTTCAGGCAATAAGATGAAAGTTATGCTACTGTCTTCATACTGGAGTAAAACCTTCCCATATAACTTCTCAAGGAAGCATATTTGTATACACTGGACACATGGTAGCATGCAAACTCCTCAACAAAGGCTGACTCCTCAACAACTGTCACTACAGTTCACAAGTTTCAAATCTCTGCTTCTCTAACCATTTTTCTGTGTTTTGGAAGGGGAAAAATAGAAGACAGGGTGCACACCTTGCAATCTATTCCCTGCAGAGAATTTCTGCAACATTTTGCAATGGGCCTGAACCGACATTGTAGCTGGGAGTGGGATGTTACACCCTTCATACACTCCCTCCAGTAATATACATGGGAGCGCCTGAATTTACAGTAATTATTACAGTAATATACAGTACTGATGGCATAACATTATGAACTTGATATCCAATTAGGGAATCTGGGATGCTTCCTGAATGGCTAATGTACTCGGGTGGCCAACTTTCAAATGCTTTTCTGAATGACATTGTAAGACATGTGGGGATGAAGTCGAATTTTCTTTATAGCCCATGAAAATTCAACAGTTGATGCAGCCTTCTGTAACGTCACAGCCTATTTTCCAACAGGAACCTCAAAACTGGATCCTAAAACTTCTGGCACTGCTCTAGGAGCCCTCTTGTAGAGCTAGGGCAGCAACTTCATCAGCTGAGTAGCAGGAAATCCCTATCTGCTTTAGCTGGATTTCTCATAACTTCCCCTTATCACTTTTACCCTGTCATTCCTGACATTAGTGTGGGACCCAATGCCTTCATGCTGGGCAAAAATGCTGATGGCCATATTACTTCCTTTTTTGCTTCAAATAGTTAACTTGTCTTTGTAGCAAGGCTTTTTTCCAGAGGAGCTTAAACAAGCTGTGTTTAGGCCACTACTTAAGAAACTCACTTAAGGGGACTAGTTACTAAGGTGCCCTATCATTTTAGCACAGGTCCCATGTAATTCAATAGGATCTAGTTACTAATAGCACGCATTAATTGTGAATTAATGGGCATTAAAATTTCTTGGGAGGTGTTGTTAATAGGAAAGTTTAAAATACACAAATTCAAATGTCTGGCAGCATTTTCAGGCTTTTCAAATTTCTGTCAACTTATTCTGAACCAAGGAGGTCTGGACTACCTTCACTTAGTTCTCTTTGGTGGCCAGATCTTCCACCTTCTGGGAATGCATTGCAAAGACTCTTAGACCAATCATTAAGCAACATCTGAATTGAACAGGCAGGTTGTCAATTCCAACCCCTCATCCTTCCTCAATCTCACTCCTCTCTCTCTTTTGAGGTCCATTCCATCCGCCTATTCGCTCCTCTTCCCCTCCGGGTAGCTGTTATCTATCGGTCTCCTGACATGTCTGTTTCCATTTTTCTTTCTGACTTTGACTCCTGGCTAGCTGTCTTTTTCGATCCCTCCTCCCCCACTCTTATTTTCGGGGATTTTAACATTCATGTCGACAATCCCTCTGATCCCCATGCTTTAAAACTCCTCTCCATTACCTCCTCGCTCGATCTTCAACTCTGCTCCACCACCCCCACTCCCCAACTTGGCCACTGCCTTGACCTGATATTCTTCTCTAACTGCCCACCCTCTAATTTCTGCAACTCTGTCTTTCCTTTATCTGACCACCACTTCTTAACTCTTACTATTCATCATTCCCCGCCTCAGCCTCATCCTGTTTCCACTAACCTTCTTCATAACCTTCTTGCTACTGATCCCTTAGATCTTTCTTCCACTATTTCTTCTCCCCTTTCCTCCACTCTGTTATCCAAATCTGTTGATGAGGCTGTGACCTCCTATAATGCTGCTCTCTCCTCTGCTCTTGATGCTCTTGCTCCCCTCACCCCACGTCCTGTAAGGCGTTCTTCACCCCAGCCCTGGCTCACTTCCACTGTCCGCTATCTGCGCTCTTGTGCCCGCTCTGCCGAGCATGTTTGGCTCAAATCCCGCTCCTTTGCTGACTTCATCACTTTAAATTCATGTTTTTCTCTTTCCAATCAGCCATAGCACTTGCCAAACAAGTCTACTTCTCCCACCTGACTAACTCTCTTGCCTCATTGTATCTTTAGCACTCTCGGTTCTCTCCTCAATGTGCCTCCAACTCCAATTCCTCCCTCCCTTCCTGCACAAACCCTGGCTGACTACTTCCATGATAAAATCCATCAGATCACCCTCCAATTCCCTACTTCCCCTATTACCCCTCCTCTCTCCCATCTCTCCCCCTTACTTCGGCTTCTCCATACCATCGGTGGACAATATGATAGGCTAAAGGCCTAAGATGGCATTGATGTGCCTTATGTTTGTTTTTTTTTACTAGTAAAAGAAAAGATAAAAGAAAGAATAAGGGATCCGGCGGTGTCAAGACGGTGTCGGCATCGACGGGAAGGCAGACGCTAACCACAAAAAACAAAAAAGAAAATTTTCTGCAGTGACAGGATTTGCTTCCTGCTGGCTCCTTGAAAAATGGAAGATTGGGAGTTGGGAAGATGGGCAGGCAGCCACACAGGCGTAGTAGAGTGTTCCCAAAAGCTTTCCTATTGAACGCTGGGGAGTGTTCCTGCAGGGGCTTCGTTGGTACAGATGTCACCCATATATGAAGATTACATTCCTGATTGTTCCTGGAGATAGCCTTTGACAAGGTCCCTCATGAGACTCTTGGCGAAATTAATAATTCATGCAATAGGAGGCAGTGTACTATTCTGGATCAAGAACTGGTTAAAAGATAGAAAGCAGAGGGTAGGGCTAAATGGCCAATTTTTTCAATGGAGAAAGGTGAATAGTAGAGTACCACAGGGATCTGTGCAGGGCCCGTAGCTTTTTAGCATATTCATAAATGACCTGGAAATGGTAATAATGAGTGAGGTGATCAAATTTGCAGATAACACAAAATTATACGAAGTTGTGAAAAATTGCAAGAGGACCTTGATAAATTGGAAGCCAAATGGCTGATTAAATTTAATGTGGACAAGTGCAAAGTTATGCACCCAGGAAAGAACAACCCATGCTACAGTTACACGATGCAAGGTTCCACATTAGGAACCACCACCCAGGAAAAGAATTTAGGCATCATCATGGCTAATACATTGAAACCCTTTGCCCACTGTGCAGTGGCAGCCAAGAAAGCAAATAGAATGCTAGGAATCATAAGGAACGGAATGGAGAATAAAACCAAGGATATTATAATGCCTCTGTATCATTCCATGGTATGACTGTATCTTGAATATCGTGTGCAATTCGGGTTGTCATATCTTGAAAAGGATATAGCAGAATTAGAAAAGGTAAAGAGGAGAACCACCAAAATGGTAAAGGGGATAGAAGGATACCCCTATGAGGAAAGGCTTAAATGGTTAGGGCTCTTCAATTTCGAAAAAAGACAGCTGAGGAGAGATATGTTAGAGGTCTATAAATTAATGAATGGAGTAGAATGGGTAAATGTAGATAGGCTGTTTACTCCATCAAAAAGTAGAAAGACTAGGGGACATGCAATGAAGCTGTAATGTAACCCATTTAAGAATAATAAGAGAAAATATTTTTTCACTCAACGTGTAATCATACTCTGTAATTCTTACCAGAGGATGTAGTAAAAGCTGTTAGTGTAGCTGTGTTTAAAAAAGGGTTGTACAAGTTCCTGGAGGAAAGGTCCATAAACCAAGATTAAAGAGGACCAGGGAAATTCACTGCTTACCCCGGGGCAAGCATTGTGGAATATGTACCTTTTTGGGAACCTGCCAGGTACTTGTGACTTGGACTGGCCACAGTTGGAAACAGGATCCTGAGCTTGGTCTGACCCTGTATGGCATTTCTTATGTTCTTACTGTATGTTCTTACATTCCTCAGCTTACCTCCTTCCTTCCTAGGATTAGAGCAGCATTCCAGTGCTCCGCCCCACAACCTTCCCTTTGGCTGCACCATTCCCACCGTCACTGCTGCTAGTTATAGTGGAAGAAGGCAGGGAAGATTCACTTAAATGGGGGAGGATAGGAGATTTGCATACCTTAGGGCCCACACCATCCAGTCGGGTTTTCAGGTTATCCATAATGAATATGCGTTAGACAGGTGCATACCAAGGATTCACTGTGGATATCCTGAAAACCTGACTGGATGGGGTGTGCCCCTAGCACTGTGTTGAGAACCACTGCCTTAGTTTATCCCTGCCCATGGCAACAGATATATATATATATATATGAATAATTTAAAATGTGGTACACCAAAGCTAGGGAATTCTTTGTAACCCCTGATTATGTGAGTGTGTGTATGTGATCAATGCTGGCGCAAGGGTACTGGATACCCAGGGCCGGCCTGTCCAGTAGGCGAGCTAGGTGCCCACCTAGGATGGATGGCCCGGATAGGTGGCAGCAGCGACACACATGACTAGCCACACCATCTCCCCCCCCCCCCAGCTGCCACCAATTCTGTTTTGAGGGAGGCAGGCAGTGGCAGCAGCAGTATTTCCAAAAGCAGTTGCTTTTTGCCGCCGCTTTCTTCCCCATGGCATTCCGATGGAAGGGGGTCAGAAATGGCAGGCCATGTGTGCTGAAGGACATAGCCTGCTATGGGCAAGAAAGCAGCGACACAAAGCAGCCACTTTTGGAAATACTGCTGCTGCCACTGCCTGTCTCCCCCTCCGGAGACGGAATCGGCGGCAGCTGGGGGATGTGGTTGCAAGCTGGAGGGGGGGGGGGGCAGTGAGGCCAGGGTTTCTGCCTAGGATGGCAGAAACCCTTGGGCCTGTCCTGTGGATACCCTAGGCAAACCTTCAGCCTTATGTCCCACCCCCTCAGAGATTTTGATAATTAAACAATCATGATCATTAAAACAGCACCCCTCCCACAGTAATCCTGTAAAATGTATAACTGGATATCATACTGTTAAAAATTAAACAGTGCCTTGAATGTATGTGTGTTCCCCCTCTCCCTGCTTACAAAAGAATGTGCTGATGGTCTCTGAGTTTGTTTTGCTGTC
Organism: Ichthyophis bannanicus; assembly: GCA_033557465.1. Lineage (NCBI taxonomy): Eukaryota > Metazoa > Chordata > Amphibia > Gymnophiona > Ichthyophiidae > Ichthyophis > Ichthyophis bannanicus. The sequence goes on along the minus strand of CM066033.1, from coordinate 732,356,174 downwards.
AGGATCTATTGTTTTGCCCACACTATTGCTGCTGCTCTTTGCCAGCCCTCAGATGCTTCTGCCCTAGGTGGCTACTTAGTCTTGCTATGCAGTGTGCTTGTATTTGTGATGGAATGAGAGTGGTGTGCATGTGTATGTACGTGTTTGTATCTTTGTTGTTTTCTATGTGTGTGCTGCAGGTGTTGTGTCTGAGGGCGGTGGGTCAGTTGGCAGTGGGGGGGAGGCACTGGGAGAAGGCAACAGTTTGCAGAGTGATGGAGCAGTTATAGGGGCATTTTATGGGAGTAGGAGCAGTTTTTAGGGTGGTAGTGTAGTTTTGGAGGTAGTTTGTAGGAATGGGGGGCAGTTTTTAGAGTAGTGGGGCAGTTTCAGGAGAGTAGGTTTTGGAGTTCAGAGCAGTTTGTGAGTTGCTGGGGTAATTTGTGGATTTACGGGATATATTTTTGGGGTGGGTCAGTTTGCAGTGTATTTGGGCAGTTGCAGGGAAGCTTTTGGGGGGGCAATTTGCAGGTAGTGGTGCATTTGAGGAGAATAGGATTTGGGGTTGGAGCAGTTTATGAGGTGGTAGGGCAGTTTTGGAGAGATAGATTTTGGGGGTAGGATTGTTCAAAGGACGGGGCAGGTACAGGGAGCATTTTTGAGGAGTGAGGCAGTTTGTCGGGTGGTGAGACAGTTGCAGGCACTTAGCTTTTGGGGCTGGGACAGATTATGAGGTCAGTTGGAGGGTGTAGGGATAGTGTGGGGAGGTAGGATTGGGGGCAGTTGGTGAGGTGGTGGAGAAGTTGCAGGGTGTAGTTTTTGGAGATGGGGCAGTTTAGGTGATGGTAGAGCAATTGCCAGCTATTTTTAGGTATTGGGATGGTTTGCAGAGGGATGGGGACGTTATGAGGGGTAGTTTTTGGGGATGTGGCAATTTGCAGGTGGGTGAAGTAACATTGGATATCTTCTGGGGATGGTGCAGGTAGTAGGGTGGCAGGACAGTCATGGGCTAGTTTTGGGGATTGCAGCATTTGTGGGGATTCGTTTCTTGAGGTAGGGCTGTTTACAGGATGGTGAGACAGTTGGAGGGGGGGGTGTTGGGTATACAGGCAAATGGGGGAAGATAGTATTGGAGTGGTGACAGTTTGCAGGGTGGTGGGTAGATTTTGGGAGGGACATTTTTTGGAGTTTGGAGCAAGTTGGCAGGGCAGTTGTAGGGGATCATTTTTGGTGATGTGGCAGTTTTCAGGAGATGCAGCTTCTGGGGATGGGGCAATTTGTGGGATGTAGGGTAGTTGTGGGGATAGATTATGGGGGTGCTGTCAGTTTGTAAAGTGGTGGGGCAGCGCAGGGGTCATTTTTTGGAGTAGGGCAGTTAGAAGGTGACAGTTTTTGGGGGTGAAGGCAGCTTGCAGTATGGTTGAGCAATTGTGGGGTGTAGGTTTTTTTGGGGGGGTTAGAGGGTGGGGCAGATGGGGAAGGTAGTTTTTGGTGATGGGGTAGTTTTAAGGGATGGGAGACCATTTGAAAAGAGGAATTTCCTGTTTTGTTTCATTGTACATTTCTATAGTACAGGAGCTGAAACTCCTTCCAGAGAAACGTATTTGGACTTTTTTTTGGGGGGGGAGGGGGCTTATTTCTCTGTAACCCCCTGTCCAATTTGGTTCATTTTTGAATCTGTTTCTTTTTACTGGTTTTTGCCATATGCAAGTTTCAGCCCAGTCCTTTAAATTTTCAGAGAATTATTTTCCAACAGAGAAATGGACCAACAGACATTCTCAACCCCTTTGGTATAATTCTTTCCAAATTCCGATGGGTTGGAAAGAATATGAGTAATAATATGTACTAGGAATGTGAATGCATTACTGCGCATTCAATCTACTTTACATGCATTAATCTATGAATTAATGTGTGTTAAGTCAATAAGTGAATGTTACAACGTTCTAATGTTTGTTTAATCATTCTTGTTAAAAAGAATGTGTGAAATGAACTAAAAAACAGCCTGAAAAGCTCAAAAGAACCAAAAATGAATTGAAAATATTTTCCCTGTGCACATCCCCAATATGCACCAATGACCTTGGTTCTAGGAGCCCCAGACAGCGTATCATTTGCTTAAGAGATGTACTAAAATCCAACGAATCTCTGATCTGAACAGTTACTCTCACTCTACCAGATCAAAAGCTGGAACCTCCGTCTCTTATCTCTGTGCTGGACATTCTGAAACAGTCTTGCACTATCTGTGGATCGATGACCCTCCCTGCTCCACTAGCACTAATTCTCCCATGACTGGGTTTACCAATCTTTGCACTAATGTCTCAGCATAAATTTTACAGCTCATGCTAATTAATCAGATAACTCTGCAATGCCGAGCGAGCAGGAGGTCCCCACCTCTCTTCTGTAATACAATAATCATGGACTCAGCAAAAGTAACCCTAACTTTGCTCTTGGAAATGAAGCCTTGATGTCATTGTTTCGTATGTTATGTTAAGAATGTGCTTGTTATGAAAGACTAGAAAAAGGCATCCAGGCCAGTCAGAGATTCAGAAGGCGATTTTCAAGAGATTTACACAGTTAAATTGACCTGTTTGAAAATGACCCTCCTCTGCCCAGCTGAAAAATATGCACAGATTTCCCTATCACACATACTTTTACTCGGATTGAGATTGGCTTTGCTGTGGCTGTGTTTAGTTCAGGGGAGAAAAATTTGCATGGTCTTGGTATTTTCCAAAGTAGGAGATCAGAAACAATTTTTGCAGCTACGTTCTGGTATTAACCAGAGAAATCATCATATTTTAAATTTCAGGGCTACAGATTAGCTGTCTTTTGACCAGTTAATGGGGGAGGGGGGACACGGTTAATTTTTAACTGGACATTATCAGTCTTTAGTGCTATCTGGTTAAAGATAAGAGGTTAAGTTGGGCCACACAAACACTAAGTATGAAGCTAAATGGATGAGTTATTTTGTATATTCAACAGTGCCTGCATAACCAGTTCTATCTTTAAATATGTTGGCACCACTGAACAAATCTACCTATATACCCATATAAGTAAATGCTGGACAAGATGGTACCCGAATGCATGCCATGTGGAAGCATTCACAGAAGCAGAGCCTGAGCAGAGCAGGGGTGATATATATGCAAATATGCATGTAGAATACACACACACACAGGGCTGGAGTCACTACATGCTAACAACCCATGCTAAACATGGACATTATGTAACCTTTGCATTAGAATGTATTAAATGCAGTGTTAATGCTAGTTCCCTTTAATGCGTATACCCCATTATTCTCGATCGACACAGACTAGCACAATAATCTCTAACTTGTTAGATGACCTCATTAGCCTTCTAAATTAACTTAGTATGTGATGACTGTACAGCTTGAATTCTCTCCCTATTTCTGCACTAATAAGTTACCACTTTTATTACCCTCTGAGTAGTACTTGCCCTTTTGTCACTAAATTCATTTGTTTGCTTGATAGTTACAAATGGCATTATATTTGTATTTCAGGTAGCGAAGTTGCAACAATAAAGCGTTATCGTCACTACTGATGTATTTGCTTTTTACGGAAGTATATTTTAATATGCATCTTTGTGAATAAAATAGTGTTTTACATGCAGAAATAGCCTTTTTTATCATGAGCATTATACATATCCAGTCTGTATGCACATAAGTTTATCCAGCCTGACAGGAGGTGTTTCCAGGCAAAGGGCTGGGGAGAGGTTACGTTGACACTCATGGGGGGGATATTCAAAGGCATTTACACGGTTTGCAGACCTGCAAATAGCGTAAATGCCAGTCAATGGGATATTCAGCAGCACGAACACAATTAGTGGCGCTGGATATCCGCAGGTGACACCGCTACAGACCCCAATGCTACGCTGTTAGCATCGGGAAGTTCTGGGGCGGAGCAGAGGCGGCACCCGTTGCTAACCGGGCAGCGGCATAAAGATAGGCACGGTTAGCTTTGTTGCTATGCGGCGCCCAAGATATTCAATGCCGGTGGCCGGATGTAGCCCCAGCCCGGAATATCCGGGGTTAGTATTCAGCGGCGATGGCTATGAACTCTAGAAGCACTAGCTGCCACCCCTGGAGATCCCCCCCCCCATACTTTATAAAATATGCAAACATGCTGTAAAATAAACCAGGAATTCTGTGCATACTAAATAGCGGATGTATGCGTGTGTGCTTTCCATCAGGTAATTTTTGAAGGAAAGCTACAGTATTTGCATACTTCTTTTAGAAAACTGATGCTAATGATGCACCTGCTTGCTGCACGCACTGGGGGGGCCCTGTTAAAAAACTGCCCTCTCTATATATTTGATTTCTTTTTCTGAATTGTAATGTTCTTGCTTCTTCCGTGGATCCTTGCCCACAAGTTGCTTTATCCCATTTAATAGTGGGTGAAATCTCACATTAATGATTAATTGGGCAAGTTTCAAAACTGTGTATTCTGAGGAAAAGTCCACTGGCACTTTCCCTCTGAAAACTGACGGATAATATCATGCCCACAGAAATTTGTACCTGCTTTATCTACAGGTAGCTTTTTTGCAGGAAATGCATGGGTAAGGGCTGGCATGTCCAGCAGAAAGAGACATTGTTATCCTTTACAACACAATGTAAGTTGGAAAGCATTATACGAAAGGGGTTGAGAACGTCTGTCTGTCTGGGGGCAAAATAACATCAAACTTGGCATGTGGAAAAAAGTGGGAAAAAGCCACACCATGTTCAAAAATGGGTCAAATCAGACTGGGGATTCCAGAGAAACAATGGTTCAGTGCATTTCTATGGGAGAAGGAGTTCCAGCATCTGTAGCATACAAATGTACATATAATGAAACAGTTAATGCAATTCCTCCTTTCAAAATCCCTCTCCCTCTCTTCTAATCACCCAAAACTGCCCCTCACAACTGCCCCAGCACCCTACACATTGCCCTCCTCAAAAATACTCTCTCAAAACCAACCTACCAACCTGCCAAATTCTTCGACACTGAAAAATACTCCTACACAATTGCGTCACCAACCTGAAAGCTTTCCCACCCCAAAAGTTACACTCATACAACTATCCCATCCTGATCAACATACAGCAACTGCCTCACCACACTACAGAATCCCCCACCCCCAAAACTATACCCCCAAAACAGCTCCGCTACATCACAAACTATTCCAAAATACTCCCCAAAACTGCCCCAACACCCTGCAAACTGACCCCCTGGCAAAACATAACCACTCCTGTAACTGCACCACCCACCCTGCAAACTGACCCAAACCACAAATCTACCATCCCACAATTGTCCCACCACCCTGTTAACTGCCCCGCCCAAAAGAAATACCCGCTGCAACTGCCCCACCACCCTGCACACTTTTCTACCACTGAAAAATATTTATTCACAACTGCCCTACAACCCCACTGCCCCACCCATAAAGGGCAGAGCTCTTCCTAAGATGGCGGAGGTTTGGCGTTTGTAGGTGTTGCAAGTTTCTTGTCATAGGGAAGAGGCAGGCAAAAAGCCTTCTGGAACACCCCCCCTCCTCCCCTTGCTCTCTCATCCATTACCTCTACCAGACCTACTGATCCCTTTCTTATTCACTCACCTCATCAGGCTGGTTTGACCCTAGCGGCTAAATCCCCTTCTACCTGCATTTCAGAGCTGGGTCATTCATCTAGCAGTTTGTGGTTTGACATCCAGTCACCGGAGCAGCATCATGCAGTTAAGGTCATTGTGCTGGAGCCTTCCTGCCGGCTGTTTCCAGGAATGGCGAGTTATCGGCACTAGGAGGGTTATCCTCGGGGCAGTTTGGGAGGTCTGCAGAAGTCTTCTTGGTCAGAGCTTCAACGGACCTGCACACGTTAGTTCTGTCAGGGGCTTGGAGAACTTGACAGTGATGGCTTCAATGATGGCATCTTCACTGACCTCAGAGTTGATTTTTGGCATAGCAGGAGGTTCCCCCATATTCTGTTTGCAATGTCCAGCTGAATTCACCTTGGAGATGATTTGGTCTGTGATTCAATAACTTGGAGAGTCACTTGTTTCACAGGTACAAACTGGCAGTTCAGGTACAGTCTAATGTGAACTCTATGCAACAGCATACTGAAGATGTGGTTGGTTGGTCTACGGGGGTCTCTTTCTTCAATGCAGGAGAAAGCAGGCTGAATGGAGGACTCGGTGGTCACCTTTTGTAAGTACTCCTTGGCTCTGAAGACTTGTTTGGAAAATTTGGAGGATTTTTCTCGTTATCAGAATCTGAAACTTACTAACTTTCCCAAATCTGTGTATGTAAATGCTAAAAACATCTTAAACATTATTTGATTGTGGTCTTGGGGTTCCTTGTGAGTCCAACGTTCTTATATCTAAACTATATTATTTACCAGTGGGCCGTAGGTCTTCGGGCTCTGGGGTTATTCCAGGGGTCCACCAGGCAAATAACTGGATGTCTTGGCTATTTTAGAGGTGTCCGGGGATTTTATTTATTTATTTATTTATTTATTTACATTCTCTTATATACCGCACTATTCTGCATCAGTGCGGTTTACATTGAACAAACTGAAATTACATTGAACAGGGCATTATAACTTGGAGATAACTATTGTACAGGGAACATGAGCAATGGAGGGTTAAGTGGCTTGCCCAAGACCACAAAGCACAGTTACTTACCTGTAACAGGTGATCTCTGGGAACAGCAGGAATAAGTCTTCACATATGGGTACGTCGGTACCGACAGAGTCTGCGCGGGAACGCTTCCCAGCGTCCAATCAGAAAGCTTTTGGAAGCATCCCAACATGCCTGCGTGCTGCCTTCCCGCCTTCCCAACTGCCTCTCCTCAGTTAAGTTTTAAAGCTGAGACAAAGAGAGAGAGAGAGCAAGGAAGGGAAAGATAGAGATAGAGAAATGCAACTCCTAGGGGAGGTGGCTGGGTTGTGAAGACTTATTCCTGCTGTTCCCAGAGATCACCTGTTACAGGTAAGTAACTGTGCTATCTCCAGGAACAAGCAGGAATGAGTCTTCACATATGGGGACTCCCAAGCTCAGATGCCCGGAGGGAGTCCTAGCATGTTGCAAGTCTAGAACGAGCCATGCTATTCCTCAGGACCTCAGGCATCCTGGGGATGGAGGGTAGAGTTGAATACAGAAAAGGAGCTGTGGAACAGCTGGCTAGAACAGGGCTTCAAAAGGGGAAGACCCTGTATTGAGGGCATTTAGTAGTGAAATATTGCAATCTGGGCCTCCCTTGTTGGCATTGCACAAGTGCACTGAGCTACATATGGATCTGATAGAAGAGCCAGTGAATGTGCTCAAGGGGTAACTCACTGAGAAGTAGAGGTAATAAAGTAGAATAAATACAACTGGAGGTCAGAACCCTTCAGGGTGAGAAATAGCCCCAGGGGAAAACTGGGGTAGTATAAGAAGTAGAGTTTCAGTGGAGACGCAGAAGGTACTATTAAAGAAAGCTTGAGCTGTTTTGGTCCAAAAACAGTACAAATCTAGGACCAAGAGAAAAAATGAGTCTGACCCAACTGGACTGGGGTTGGAATCAGTCTATGTAGGGAAGAAAGGGTATGGAGACCCTTGTATCTGATAAGAAAGTAAGGACAGACTCAGGAGCGCTAAGCTTTAGAGCAACTGAAGCTCCACAATGTGGTTCCTAAATGGGGTCAATTAGGAAAGAAAAAAGGTACATGGAGAGTTTCAGGAGTACCTAACCTGAAAAGGTTATGGTAAGGAAAAAATTTAATTACCACAGGGAGTGGTTATAGGTGTAGCCCCCTAAGTATGCTGGCACAGCATTGATAGGGGTAGTGCCCATCTGTTAGGATCATATAGGAATGTAAGGATATCTGAACCTAACAGACAGATAGATAAGTAGATGGATACAGATCTATCTAAAAGTATATCTCATATCTATAAATATATATGTATATATATATATATATATATACACATATAGGGTATATATGCATATATCTATAAAGAGATATGTATGGGCAGAAGACACTCAGATAGATATAGATAAGTATATATATGTATCTATATATATCTATATATACCTAGACGAAATAGGTAGGCATATAGACACATGTCTCCAGGCATATGGATGGAGAGATGTCCATAGAACCCCATCCCTTCTAGGGATATAGGGAGAGAGGAAGATTCATCTGACAGCAAGAAGGTTGATACCTGCTTGAATAGGTAAATAGAGAATCCTCTTTTCCTGGTTATGACTGGCAGAGTCAGAGAAAAGTTCTCCCTGACAAGAAGAAGGCTGAATTCTTTGCAGAATTTGAGCTCTTGAATAACCAGGATGGCTTACGTGAAAATTGCAGAGGATAACGTCAGTCTGCAGACAGGAAGTCCAGATATCTCCAGAATTGCAGTATGGAGATTGGATAGAGGAGGCCTCTGGAGGAAGATACCCTAGTGATCCGCCTATGAGGGCAAGATGGGTATTAGACGTCCTCTAGCTGCCATTGGAGAAATTTATCTCTGATGAGAAGACCCAAGGAGATATGGGCCAAGCCAGGGAATTGGCCCTCCTTTAGGCTTTCATGTAATGAAAGGCCTGAGGCTTATGCCTCAAAAGAGATTTAAGATAAGATGGAAAGGGCAGGGAATACCCGTCAGACATGACTGGGGGAACCCCCTCCCCTAACCATTTGGGGTTATCTGCTAGGCAAGATTCTAATGCTCTCTAGCAAGGGCCCATAGTGCAAAGCTACTCTGTAGAGATGCAGAGAGCATGCTGCAGGTTGGTAGAAGAAAATGCTGACAGTGGAAAGCCAGCAGGTGACCGGCTATTCTGCCAAGGCAAAGAATAGAAGTTAACCAACCAGACTATGATAATAGGGTTTCCCAAACAAGGTTAATAACCTGTTTGGGACTTAGCACTGAGGCTAGAAGGATTGCTAGTGGAGGGGAAGCCCTGGTTGCGTAGTGAACACAACCAGTGGCTTAACCACTAGGAATTGCTGTATCTGCAGCAAGTACCAGGGCAGCATTGAAAAATTTCTTTTCCCTCTATTGTCTGATGAGCTGCCCTAAGGTAACAAGGGGGAAAACAACTCCAGAAGGGAGAATCCCCCAGTAGAACAGGTAGAGGACTATAGGAGCTTACCGGTGTAAAAGAACCACTCTTACAACCAAATGTTGTAGTAAGAGGGAGGTAAGACAGAGTTGCAAGAGACCGACTATGGAGGAAGTCTCTGACAGGTGAGATGATACATGCCAGTACAGGGAAACAACTGTTCATTTGATAGTTGTTACCTCTCTTTCCTTCAAGAGGAAGAGGAAACTGTTAAGTATGGGCATGATCATCAGAAAGACTCTCAGAAAAAAAGATGTCTCATGTAGAGATATCTAGGTAGGTTAGGATAAATTTAGTGCAGTGAAAAGAAGCAGACTGCCACCCTAACCACCAATCAAAAGGGACAATGATCTATTTGAAACCCTGCGACTGCTGGGTTTGTTGACCCTGTTGAGGTTGTGGATTCTTCAGACCAGGGCGATGTTTCCCCTGTTTGGGAACATCTGTATGATGGGCAGATGATGGGTAAAACCTTCTCCCCCTAGGGGAAGAAAGTTTGGTAGGACATTTCCTACCTACTGGGAAAGAAGAAGGCGTAGAACAGCCTCTGGAAAAAGGAAAGTCAGTGGATAACTGAGTAACCTGGAGTAAAGACTCCTTGTTGAAGAGATTTTCTCCAGTGCAAGGAATATTTCCAAGTCTTTCTTGTGCCCATTTGTCCAAGTCTGAAGCTTGAAGCCAGGCTCTACGTCGTGCCCCTATAGCTATAGCAGAAGTCCTGCTAACAGACTCAAAGGAGTCTAGGGTAGCACGAGTAAGAAACCTAGAAATATTTTGAGTATGACTAACCAGTGAGGAATAGTCTTTACTCCTGGGCTCTTGAAGAAAAGGAGTCAAAAGATGTAATTTCTTTGTGACCTCCTCAAGAGATAGACCCATATAAAAAATATATGAGAGAATTCTTGCTGAAAGCATGGATGTCTGGAAGGTTTGACGTCCAAAGGCATCTAGTGTCTTAGACTCACGACCTGGCGGACAAGAAGAGTGCTTTTTATTACTCTTCACTCGCCTCATTGCTGATTCTACCACAATGGAATGATGAGGCAGTTGAGTCCTTTGAAACCCTGGAGAGGGGGGCACCTGATATAGAAGATCAGTTGCTCTGGAAGGTGGGGGTACCTTTAAAGGAGCTTCCCACATTTGTAGAAGGAGATCCTGCAAAGAACGATGCAAAGGAAGCATTATGTTCTCCTTTGCTTTGCTAGGAACAGAGAGGTATTCTGTATTCCCTTGTGTAGGATCTTGTCCAGGAATAGGAATGGCAAGTGATTTTGCCATATCCAGGAGGAAAGTCTGGAAAGATGGATCCCCAGAGGGAACTTCCCTTGGATAGGCTAGATCTGATGAAGAACTAGGGTTGGCACCGAGGGATCTATTCAAGTATAAAGGAATAGAAGATCCTGAATGGTGCAGTATGGGATCCTTAGATGGTGGTCGCTGGTACTGCAGGTCACAACCAGCGACAGTCGGTAACAGATCGCCCATGCTAGGGATCGATTCCAAACTCGGCATCGAGGGAAGCGAGCCTGACGAGAGAAGCATTGAAGGTACCGACTAGAAGGACTAGAAAAAAGGGACTGTTACTTCTGGAGTGAGATCTGCAACTGTGAGTATATGCTTCTGGTAATTTTCTAAAAGGAATTTTTTGTATTAAAGCTAATTTGTGAACCCACTATTTTTTGTTAAATCAGTAAGGGCCTAGTAGCAGCAGTTTAAGTTTAAATTTAAAACACAGAGGAGAACTTTCTGGTTACATTTCATACCCAGCAGAGAGCTTGTAATTTAAATTTAATAGTCACTCAGGGCCTAGTAACAGCAAAGTACTTTTAGTTTACATTTAAAACACAGAAGAGAGCTTTCTGGTTAAATTTGGAACCCAGCAGAGAGCTTGTAGTGTACATTTAATAGTCACTCAGGGCCTAGCATCAGCACAGTACTTTTAGTTTTAAGAACAGAAGAGAGCTTTCTGGTTAAATTTAGAACCCAGCAGAGAGCTTGTAGTTTACATTTCATAAGAAGTTAGAGCCTAGCAGCAGCAAAGAGCTATAATTTAAATCCAATCAGAATATAGCTTACCTCAGCAGCACAAGACAGGGTACTGTGTAGCAGCCCTCTTTTAGTAAGTGTTATTTCCCTCCCTCCCTCCCCAACACCCACCCACCCCTGGGATAATTGTAGCTTTATAGGTACTTACACATCTTAAAAGACAGGAGGTGCTTTCAGGTGAAGCTCATTACCCAAATCAGTCATACACTAAGGACCTGAGATTAATTAAGCCTCAGGTGAACAAGGTATATTAAACGTATTAGGTACAGATTTATTAGTATACATATCCATAGCAACCCTTAGTAAGTAAAGAACGTAGATCTAAACACAAACTTAAAACTAAGATGCAGACAGCAGTCCAGCAGCAGGATGGGGGCTTTCCAGTCTTTTGCATTGAGTGTCACATGTATGATTTTCTCCCAGTTGGTGAGAGGTCTTACGTGTGCACTAGGTGCAAGGAGCTCTTTGCTCTCAGGGAACGAGTCCGTTCTCTAGAGGCTAGAGTAGCAGACTTGGAAAACATAAGAAAGACAGAGAGGTACATAGACGAGACCTACAGGGATATAGTCCTGAAGTCCCACCTCCAATCTGGCAGCATCCCTGTTGCCATGGAGGAGAGAGGTCATGTGACAGGAGAGCATCACCCTGGTGTGGCAGGAAGTGATCCTGTAACTAGGACCTGTCCTCCAGGTGATGTAAAACCCTCTCGCACCAAGGAGGTTTCTCCAGGGCCATGTGCCCATGAGGGAAGGGTTAGGACAGCCGTTATAGTTGGTGATTCGATCATTAGGCATGTAGAAAGCTGGGTGGCTGGTGGACGTGAGGATTGCCTGGTAACATGCCTGCCTGGTGCAAAGGTAGCGGACCTCACACGCCACCTAGACAAGGTCTTAGAAAGTGCTGGGGAGGAGTCTGCTGTCTTGGTACATGTCGGTACCAATGACATAGGAAAATGTGGTAGGGAGGTTCTGGAGGCAAAATTTAGGTTTTTAGGTAGGAAGTTGAAATCCAGAACTTCCAGGGTAGCATTCTCTGAAATGCTTCCTGTTCCACACGCAGGACCCAAAAGGCAGGCAGAGCTCTGGAGTCTCAATGCGTGGATGAGACAATGGTGCAGAGATGAGGGTTTTGGATTTGTTAGGAACTGGGGAACATTCTGGGGAAAGGAGGGGTTCTTCCTAAGGGATGCGCTTCACCTTAACCGGGATGGAACCAGGCTGCTGGCATTAACCTTTAAAAAGGAGATAGAGCAGCTTTTAAACTAGATAATACGGGAAAGCCGACAGTTGCCCAAGAGCGGATGGTTCGGAAGAATGTATCCTTGAAGGATACTACCAAAAGCAGAGAGGTTCCACAAAAGAGTAAAGTAGCCCAAATGCCCTCGAGTATGGAGCAGACAGAGCTTAAAGATCCCAAATTACCCATGTCTAACAATAGCCAAATTAATATGAATAAAATACATTCTCTAAAATGCTTGTATGCAAATGCTAGAAGTCTAAAAAATAAGATGGGAGAGTTAGAATATATAGCACTAAATGAAAGGTTAGATATGATTGGAATATCAGAGACATGGTGGAAGGAGGACAACCAGTGGGACACTGTGATACCTGGGTACAAACTATATCGTAATGATAGAGCTGATCAAATTGGTGGAGGGGTTGCTCTCTATGTTAGAGAGGGCATTGAGTCAGAAAGGATTAAAGTTTTGCAGGAAACAAAATTTGCTGTAGAATTTATTTGTATTTATTTATTTATTACAGTTTTTTATATACCGCGCTATTCACAATCAGCGCGGTTTACAGATAACCAAAGACCAGAACAACAGGCTGCTCGGTTTTACATAAAACAGGACGATAAACTTGGATTCGAAAAACTTGAATAATATGGGGGTAAAACTATATACATAGAATGTTGGTCTGTTAATTTTGATAACATGGAAGGTATTTATGTGACGTTGCTTGTGGGGTTGTGAAAGGAGGCAAAGTGGTTATATTGAGGTGAATATTTTGAATTTGTGTAGGGTAATAATTGTTGATTAGGTTATGCTTGAGGGGAAGATTTATGTAGGGTAGTATTTGATGAATAAGTTATGCTTGAGGGCCTTTCTGAATTGGCATATGTTAGTTATGGCACGAATCTCTATGGATTGAAATTCCATGTAAAATGGGGAAGGCAATGGCAGTGGGGATGTACTATCGAGCGCCTGGCCAGAATGACAAAATGGATGATGAAATGCTCAGAGAAATCAAGAAAGCTAACAAACGTTACAGCGCAGTAATAATAATGGGTGATTTCAATTACCCCGGTATCGACTGGGTCAGTGTCATGTCAGGACATGCTAGGGAGACAAATTTCCTAGATGAAATAAATGAATGCTTCTTGGAGCAGCTGGTTCATGAACCGACCAGAGGGGAAGCCATATTAGACCTAGTCCTTAGTGGAGCACCAGATCTGGTGCAAGAGATAAGGTTGTTGGGGCCACTGGGCAATAGTGATCATAGCATGATCACCTTTGATTTAATTAGTGGAGGAGGGATAGTAAGGAAATCCACAGTACTACCTTTTAACTTTCGATAGGGAGACTATGATAAAATGAGGAAAATAGTTAAGAAAAAACTAAAAGGAGCAGTTGCAAAAGTTAAAGACGTACATCAAACTTGGCTGTTGTTGAAAAATACTATCTTGGAAGCCCAGACCAGCTGTATGCCACGCTTTAAGAAAAGTGGAAGGAAGTACAAAAAACTGCCAGCATGGTTTAAAGGTGAGGTCAGAGAGGCTGTTGTTGCCAAAAAAGCATCTTTCAGGAAATGGAAAAAAGAGCCAAACGACAAAACCTGGAAACAGCACAAGCACTGGCAAGTCAAATGCAAGGCATTGATAACGCAGGCAAAAGGATAATTTCAGAAGAAGCTTGCTGCAGAAGCAAAAACGTGAAATAAAGACTTTTTCAAGTACATTCGTAGCAAAAAACCTGTGAGAGAGTCAGTTGGTCCATTAGATGATAGAGGGGTTAAAGGAGCACTAAGAGGCGACAAGGCGATAGCGGAGAGACTGAATGAATTCTTTGCTTCGGTCTTTACTGAGGAAGATGTAGGGATGTTACCCATGGCTGAAGTGGTATTTAAAGGTGCGGAAGAATTGAAGGAAATATTGATACATCGGGAAGATGTATTACAACTATTAGATAAACTGAAGAGTAGCAAATCCCCTGGGCCGGATGGTATACATCCAAGGGTGTTGAAAGAACTGAAATATGAGATTGCAGACCTGCTATTATTTATCTGTGAACTATCATTAAAATCATCTGTAATACCTGAAGATTGGAGGATCGCCAATGTAACACCAATTTTTAAAAAGGGTTCCAGGGGTGATCCGGGAAACTACAGACCGGTGAGCCTGACGTCTGTACCGGGAAAAATGGTAGAAACCATCATAAAGAATAAAATTACTCAGCATGTAGATAGTCATGGCCTAATGGGAGATAGCCAACATGGCTTTAGACAAGGAAGATCTTGTCTTACTAATCTGTTATGTTTTTTTGAAGGTGTGAATAAACAGGTGGACAAAGGTGAGTCGGTCGATATTGTGTATCCGGACTTTCAGAAAGCCCTTGACAAGGTCCTTCATCAGAGACTTTTGGCAAAACTAAAGAGTCATGGGATAGGAGGCAGCGCACAATTGTGGATCAGGAACTGGTTAAAAGATAGAAAGCAGAGGGTAGGGCTAAATGGCCAATTTTCCCAATGGAGAAAGGTGAATAGTGGTGTACCCCAGGAATCTGTGCTGGGTCCGCTGCTTTTTGACATATTCATAAATGACCTGCAAAGTGGAATAACGAGTGAGGTTATCAAATTTGCAGATGACACAAAACTATTTAAAGTTGTTAAAACCCAAGAGGATTGTGGAAAATTGCAAGAGGATCTTGATAAATTGGAAGACTGGGCATCAAATTGGCAGATGAAATTTAATGTGGACAAGTGCAAGGTTATGCACCTAGGGAAGGACAACCCAAATTATGGTTACACAATGCAAGGTTCCACATTAGGAACCACCACCCAGGAAAAAGATTTAGGCGTCATTGTGGATACCATGTTAAAACCCTCGGCCCAGTGTGCAGCGGCGGCCAAGAGAGCAAATAGAATGCTAGGTATGATAAGGAAAGGAATGGAAAATAAAACAAAAGATATTATAATGCCTCTATATCGTTCCATGGTAAGACCGCACCTTGAATATTGTGTGCAATTCTGGTCTCCGTATCTTAAAAAGGATATAGAGTTATTAGAAAAGGTTCAGAGAAGAGCCATCAAAATGGTAAAGGGGATGGAAGGATACTCCTATGAAGAAAGGCTAAAAAGGTTAGGGCTCTTTAACCTGGAAAAGAGACGGCTGAGGGGAGATATGATAGAAGTCTATAAATTAATGAACGGAGTGGAACGGGTAAACGTAGATTGATTGTTTACCTTATCAGAATATAGAAAGACTAGGGGACATGCAATGAAGCTACAGGGTAAACTATTTAAGACTAATAAAAGAAAATATTTTTTCACTCAACGTGTAATCAAACTCTGGAATTTGTTACCGGAGGATGTAGTAAAGGCTGTTAGTGTAGCTGGGTTTAAAAAAGGTTTGGACAAGTTCCTGGAGGAAAGGTCCATAAACCATTATTAAGAAGGGACCCAGGATATCAATGCTTGACCCAGTACAAGCATGGTGGAACCTGTGTCTCCTGGGGAAACTGCTATTTACATATGACCTAGATTGGCCACTGCTGGAAATAGGATACTGGGCTTGATGGACCTTGGTCTGACCCAGTATGGCATATCTTATGTTCCTATGTTAATGGTAATGTGGATATCGGTACCGACCTTGGTACCGTATCTGATACCGGTGGATGAAGACCAGCCAGTGACAACTCTAACGGTATCAGAGGAACCGAGAGTTGCGGATCCGAATTATCGGAACCGAGCCTTCGGTACCGATGGGAGTTGGTACCAAGGCGAGTCAGTACCCAGTCCTCCAGACTGGAGATCGATTCCAGACTCGGCATCAAAGGAAGCGAGTCTATCGATGCACGTCTGGAGGGTACCGACGTCGGTACTAGTATCGGTGTCAGTACCGATACTGGAAGGTTGGTCTGGGGCATATCCACCGGCCCCGCAGGTACAGAGGACGCCAGACGACGATCCTTGGTGAGGAATGTTTCATCCAACACCAGTGCCGATGACGGGGTATCGGTACCGCTCGAAGCGGATGCCACCACCGGGCATGGCTCAGGTATGTTCTGTGAGGGGTGAACCTCAGGAACAACCTGAAACCCCACACAGGCTTTGGAGGCCGAAGACTCCCACCGGGGTTTTGAAGCCAGTGGATTCTCGAGGACAAGGCTGTAGGCATCTCTATGCTGTGCATGAGAACTGCCGCTCGAGGACTGGCTAGTCTTAACAGACTGTTTTTGGGTTACCTGATCCTGTGTAGAAGAATATATGGTCGGTGCCCTGAAGTTGGAGGGGGACCGCGTGTCGAGGGGAACTCGATGTTGAAAACTTCTTCTCACAATACTATTGCCTGAGGGCTCCGGAGGAAAATGGTCAGGACCCAAGCAGGTTAGATGCCAATTGTGAGTGTCTAAAAATAAAGTTGTACTGCCACAGTTTGTACATTTCTTGGGGAAAGTGGCTGGCGGTTCCATGAAGAAAAATGGAGAGGCCTAGAAGGCTTGAGAACCGTGAGACACTAAAGAAGAAAAAAATATTCCTTAAAAAGGAAAATAATTTTACAAGAAAAGAAAAAAGAAACACCGGCGGTACCGGTGGCGTCGGGGAAGGCAGCCGCGACCACAAGAAAACTAAAAAATAAAAGAAGAATTTTCTGCGGTGACTCCGCGGAAAAACGAAAACTGAGGAGAGGCAGTTAGGAAGGCGGGAAGGCAGCACGCAGGCGTGTTGGGATGCTTTCAAAAGCTTTCTGATTGGACGCTGGGAGGCGTTCCCGCGCAGACTCCGTCGGTACCAACGAACACATATGTGAAGACTCATTCCTGCTTGTTCCTGGAGATGGAGCATAAATGTTACCAAGAGAGTGTCTGGCATGCAGGGATGAAGCCTGCATGGCAGCCACTCTCTTGGTAACATTTATGTTGTCTCATAATAGAGACTGGTTCTTGAAAATGTTTTTTTGGATGTGTATAATTATGTTTAGAGGCCTCCATGTTCGTGTCTTTCCAGATTTGAGTTGTGAGACTTAGAAAAGGAGGCATGACTTCCTTCTCTTGCGTCCAGGAGTCCAACAGCTGGGGGGGTCAACTTTATTTAAAATTTCCTTGTAAGTGTACTGTCAAGTTGCAGTCTCTTTCCTATATTTTTTTGACTCGGTCCAGCTGTTGGCGTTTCTGAGTGCCTGGAGCTCCTCTGCTACTGCTGCTGATGGATAAACATATGCTAGCCTGTAGCCTAACTATGCTTTCCTTGGATATTGGTTATATTAATTATTTCTTTGGTGCCCCTCTCCCTTATAGTGGGCTGGTGTAGAGGGTCATCTTTATATGTATTACCATATCATGACCTGTCTTGTGATGGTGGTTTTTTTTTCCCTTATGGATTTGTATTTTTCTGTTCGGTCCTCTGTATGTCTCATGGCTGCCTCCTATCACCACGCCTTCTCCCCTCCAGAACCCGCCAGCTCTCATCTACCATGCAAAATTCAGATAGCGTGAAAAACCACTGTGCTATCTGCATTTCGCCGACATTGGCTGTCAATGTGGCATGATAGCCCAGGCTCATAGGTTCTGAGCAGCTTATCTGCAGGATTTTGTGTTTATTCACAAATGGGGTTATACCGTAGTGAGGATGGACATCCCCTGCTATTCGTTTCCTTTCCCAACCCTGTCTAACTTCCCTGCTCGCTGTATGGAGAAGTTAGATGGGGTGGGGAAGGGGCGGATCGGGGACGGCTTTAGGACGGGCGGTGGGCGGTCATCAGCCCTGGACGTACAGGGCCAACGACTTGGACAAGAAACTTATTCCACATCTGAGATGGAATAAGTTCCCCAGTGCAGGAGTAACAGCAGGCCTAGGGCTGCAAAAGGGCGGCAGGAGGCAGAGGGCATTCCCCGCAACCTGACCCTGGCCCTGGGAGGCCAGATCAGGAGTCGGGCTGCAGAGAATCCACTTTGGGAGCCAGCGGCTGGGGATCGTGACTTTTCAATGGAGCCACAGTGCCATGACGATGCTATGGCACCATGGCTCCATTGAAAAGTCCTGACTGAGTTAGTCGGACAAGGCCTGTATGTGCAGGCCGGACGGAATTGGGGTCTCGACCTGCATGTACAGGCCTATTCACGATTCTGATCCCGTGGGGCTAGCTGTGCCCCACGGGATCAGAATCATGACTCCCTCTGTGCATCTGGTTCCGACCGGGCGTACAGAGGGCCTGAACATCAGGGATGGAATCGGGCTCAAAGTATCTAGCAGTGGATGAATTTTGAGTTGCTGATTCTGAGGTGATACCAGAATTTGACTATATATTTTTGGTATGGCAAGTTAAAGGGGGAAATACCCTAGCTCTGCTGTACCAATTCCAAAATGGGCACACTAAGCTTAACGTGAATTTGTTGAGCACATATCAAAAACCTGTTTGCAGCACATTGATCCCATATTTCTCACCAACAATTTAATGAATTTGATTTCACTAACAGTTTCTAAAAAAGGTAAAGTCTGTTAAAAATACCTATTGCCACTGAACACTAAACCCAGATATTCAATGCCGGGGCTATATCCAGCCACTGCCATTGAATATCCGGGTCAGTTGATGAAGCAGGAAGATAACTGATCAGTTAGCTTTGGCGGCAAAAGTTAGGACAGTCTTTTCTGTGCCTAACTTTCGCCATCAAGGGATAACCAGACAGCAGCTGAATATATAACCATGTTAATGCCACTGAATATCCTGCTTAGTGACCTTTATATGCAGGGGCGGCTCAAGGCAATCTGCTGCCTGAGGCAAAAGATGAGATGGCGCCCCCCCCCCCCATAGAGGGGGGCGGGGCTTTTTCAGAACTCCAGTCAGGGACTGAACCAAACCATAAAGCCAATTAGATTATATGGGGGAAATGCAAGATGTTTGCACACCAAGGAACTACAAGAGACCGAGAACCAACAGCACAGTTTATAAAACTAAATTATAACTCATTTTTATTTTGTTGTTATAAACTGCATTATGGTTCTTGCTTTTTCTTTTTCAACATATATTTTGCATCCACAGTGGGTTCAGAGCAGAACCAGGACATTCACTCACAAACTCAATATCTTAAAAAAAAATCTGATTCTGATCATCTCATTAACAACAACAAACATTCTCCAGTACCAGGCATATTGTGAACTAATACAAAATCCTACAACAAAAAAGCAAATCTACCATACCATACCATATCAGCACAAACTTCCAAAACTCACATAAGGAGCCCATCCAAAAAAAAGCATCACTGTAAATACTACAGTGGACCCTGTCTCGCGCAGGAAATGCCTTTCCAATCAGCACAGGTGGGCTCAACTTTCACAGAGCCACAGGAAAGAGAAACACTCTCCCTTCACGGCTCTGCAAAGCTGAGCTGGCCCAGGGAAAAGAATGGCAGGGCTCTTCTGGGGAGGTGGGGGGGGGGCACAGGGCACTTCATTCTGCTGCTGCCGCTGCAGCAACACAGCGGCAGCAGCTTCTCTGACCTCTTTTGGTTTTTTTGTTTTGATTTTGAAGGACGAGTGAGGCGGTCTTTTTGGGGGCTTTTTTTGCCACCCCAAAAAAGTTGCCGCCTCAGGCCACTGCCTCACTTGACCTCATTATAGAGCCACCCCTGTTTATACGGTTTGAATGTCTGAAAATCATAAAAATGCCTTTGCAGATCGGGCCCATAGTTTAGATTTCTCTTGCATTATTTTTAACTACAATATCATGATATCTGGGTTCTTTTTTATTCAACCACAAACCATAAAGCTTAGTTACTCACCTGTAACAGGTGTTCTCCAGGGACAGCAGGAATCAGTCCTCACATATGGGTGATGTCGGCGCCAATGGAGCCCTCATGCGGAGCAATTCCCCAGCTTTCAAAGAAAGCCTTTGGGATTGCATCGCGCATGTGCAATCCCCTTCCCACCCAAGGGTGCCATCTTGCTTAGTCAAATGACATAGCTAAAAAGACGGAAAAATTAATAAAAATCAATAGTAGGACTGCAACTCCAGGGGAGGAGGGAGGGTCGTGAGGACTGATTCCTGCTGTCCCTGGAGAACACCTGTTACAGGTAAGTAACTACGCTTTCTCCAGGAACAAGCAGGAAGTCAGTCCTCACATATGGGACTCCCTAGCTATAGGCTACTGAAAACCCCTAGCTGAAAAATGGCTCCCTCTAGAAGAGCCGCAGCTGCTGTGATAAGAATTCAGCGGAGACGCCACACCCCCGGTAGCTTGACACCAGAAGACTGGAGGGTAGGAGTTGCCTAAACCTCAAATAAGTTATGGAGTACCGCCTGGCCGAAAGCACTGTCCTGTCGGGACTCTCCATCCAAGCAGTAATGGGCTGCGAAAGTCTGGCTTGAAGACCAGGTTGCAGCCCAGCAGATGTCTGCCAGCAGAACAGAGTGGAAGTGAGCCACTGATGTGGCCTTAGCCCTGACACAGTGGGCCATGACTCGACCCTGCAAAGGGAGGTCGGCCGCCCTGAATGCCCAGGCACTGCAGTCTGCCACCCAGGTGGACAACGTGCGCTTGGAGACAGGTAGCCCCAGTTTACTGGGGTCATAAGAGACAAAGAGCTGGGTAGCCCTTCAATGTCCCCGTGTACGCTCCAGGTAGAAGGCTAATGCCCTCTTACAATCAAGGGTATGCAGAACCGCCTCTGCCCAGCTGGCATGTAGTCTTGGAAATAATGTCGGAAGAACCACCTCTTGGTTGAGGTGGAATGGAGAGACCACTTTTGGAAGAAACTTGGGATGGGTACGCAGGACCAGCCTGTTCCTATAAAACCGTGTGTACGGTCTTTCTGACACAAGAGCTTGTAGCTCACTCACTCGCCTGGCAGATGTGAGTGCTACCAGGAAGAACAACTTCCAGGATAGGATGCGCAGATGGCAAGTGGATATCGGCTCAAAAGGTGGGCGAGTAAGCTGTTGCAAGACCACATTCAAATCCCACTCGGTTGCCGAAGGACGAACCGGGGGTTTTAGTTTAAGTAGACCTCTGAGGAATCTGGACACCAAGGGGTGAACTGAAAGAGGTTGTCCTTCCACTGGAGAGTGGTGTGCTGACAAAGCACTCAGGTGGAACCGGAAAGAGTTAGACTTGAGGCCTAATTCTGAGAGGTGAAGCAGGTACTGTAACACCACTGGTACAAGACAAGAGAAAGGGTTTTCATTGTGCTGGTTACACCACACCTCAAACCTACGCCACTTGAAGGCATAGGTTTTTCTAGTGGACTGCCTCCTTGAAGCCAGTAGCACTTC
Source organism: Ichthyophis bannanicus (assembly GCA_033557465.1). Taxonomy (NCBI): domain Eukaryota; kingdom Metazoa; phylum Chordata; class Amphibia; order Gymnophiona; family Ichthyophiidae; genus Ichthyophis; species Ichthyophis bannanicus. Next base: position 732,334,583 of record CM066033.1, on the reverse strand, counting down.
TTCCACGTTCTCAGGCAGGAGGAGAGAAGCCATCACTACCCTTTCAGCAGCCATGCCATCAGGTTGAGGGACCTGAGATTGGGGTGTAAGATAAAGACCTGCTCCTGGGACAGAAGGTCGGACTGCATCCCCAGAGGGAGTGGGGTTTCCACTGCCAGCTGGAGGAGAAGCAGAAACCAAGGTTGTCTTGGCCAGCTGGGGGCTACCAGGATGACCGAGGCCTTGTCTCAAAGGATTTTGAATAGAGTCCGGGCCAGAGGCGTGGGAGGAAATGCATACAGGAGGCTCGCGGATCAGGAAATCAGAAAAGCATCTGCAGCCAACCTTTGGGGGTGTGGCTGTCTGGAGCAAAAGTTGTGCAACTGATGATTCTGCGGACTGGCAAAGAGATCTATGACCGGATGTCCCCAGCACTGGAAGATCTGCTGGGCTACTTCCGGATTCAGTTGCCACTCGTGAGGTTGGAGAATTCTGCTTAGCTTGTCTGCTAGGTAGTTCTCCTGACCCGGCAAGTAAACTGCTTTGAGAGACATATCTTGTCGGATTGCAAAGGAACAGAGGTCCAGTGTCTCCTGACACAGGATGTGGGACCCTGTTCCTCCCTGCTTGTTCATGTAGAACATAGCCACCAGGTTGTCTGTTTGTACTAAGACAGACTGTTGTGAGAGAACATGAGAGAAGGTTTGAAGAGCTAGGCATATCGCCCGGAGCTCTAAAAGGTTGATTTGTTGCGTCTTCTCTTGAGGAGACCACAACCCTTGAGTGCATAAGTCCTGGCAATGGGCTCCCCAGCCTAGCAGAGATGCATCTGTCATCAGCACTCTTGTGTACGAGGGAGGCTGGAAAGGCAATCCCTCGAGCAGGTTGGATAGCTGAAGCCACCAGGTGAACGACTTCAGCAGTCGTTTGGACACTGATCCTGCCTCGGAGTCTTCCTGTGGCTTGTGTCCACTGATCTCTGAGGCACCACTGAGCTGTCCTCATGTGGAGACAGGCGTTTGGGGTCACATGAACCGTGGAGGCCATGTGTCCTAGAAGGTGTAGAAAGTGCCTCGCTAATATCTGAGACTTGTGGCTGATTTGGTGCACCAGCTCCAGAAGCCTCTGTGCTCTGCCCTCTGGCAGGTAAGCCTTCGCTTGAAGGGTGTCTAACCTTGCCCCTATGAACTCTAAATTTTGAGTGGGGAGCAAAGTGGACTTTGCTTGATTTATGACAAAGCCTAGATGCTGCAGTATGTTGATACTGCGAGCTGTGGCCTGTTGGGCTTCTTGAGGCGACGGGGCCCTGATGAGCCAGTCGTCCAGGTACGGGAAGACAAAAATTCCCTGGTTCCTGGGGAAGGCCGCCACTACCACCAGACATTTGGTAAACACTCTGGGGGCAGAGGCTAGGCCGAATGGAAGTACTCTGTACTGAAAATGGTTTACTCCCACTACAAATCTGAGATATTGTCTGTGGTCTGGATGAATGAGGATGCACATATAAGCATTCTTCAGGTCTAAAGAGCATAGCCAGTCTCCTTGGTGGAGGTAAGGCAGCAATATTCCAAGGGAAAGCATCTTGAACTTTTCCCTCACCAGGAACTTGTTTAAGTTTCGCAGGTCGAGGATGGGCCTGAGGCCTCCTGTTCTCTTTGGTATCAGGAAATAGCTGGAATAAAAGCCTTGTCCTAGCAGGCTGTGGGGCACCGGCTCCACCACCTGATCCTCTAGAAGACCGGCCAACTCTTGTAAGAGGAGGTTCCTGTGTAGAGGGGGTTTGAGAGGTTCTCCTGGAAAGTAGGAGGGAGGTACCTGGTTGAAGTGAAGCAAATAGTCCTTTTGGACTATTTGTAAGACCCAGGCATCGGTGGTGATTGCAGGCCACCTGTGGGCATACAGGGTCAACCTTCCTCCTGTGTAAAGTCGCACCCCTGGCTGGAGAGAGACTATGCTGTGACAGTTAAAAACCCTCTACTGGCTGGGAAGGAGCTGGTGCCTGGGGCTTGGGGGTCTTCTGCTTACGTGGGCCATGCCCCTGTCCCTTGGCCTGCTGTCCCTGTTGGGGAGCCGGGGAGGCCTGGTAAGTGGGATAGTTGCGGTAAGCAGTACCCTTCCTCGGGAAAAAGGGCTTTTTACCCGAGCCCTTCTTTTTAGAAGGGGCAGAAAGTCTTTTTGGAGAATCTTGTCTGGGTCAAGTACTCGGTCTCGATTTCAGCAGCCTTCTCAGTCATGGGTTTGTCAAAAAGGTTGTCACCTCAGCAAGGGACATCGACCAACTTGTCCTGTACCCATGGCTCTAGGTCCAACGACATTAGCCACGCCTGGCATTGGGCACCAATGCCGGCTGAGCTACCCGGGCCGAAGCCTCGAAGCTGTCATAGGCTGCTCGAGACAACTTTGAGCACTCCCGAATCCCAGGGCACAAGCTCTTGAAGCGCTGCAAGGTTCCTCGGAGAGGCCAGCTGAGAACCCAGCAATCTCCTTTGCCAGGTCTCGTAAGTAACATAGTAACATAGTAAATGATGGCAGATAAAGGCCAGCATGGTCCATCCAGTCTGCCCAGTATTCAGTTTATTTTGATTTTATCCTGTTGCTGTAAAGGGATCCACTGTGTCTGTCCCATGCCATTTTGAATTTCATCAGTGTGTTTGTCCCCACCACTTCCATCGGGAGGGCATTCCAAGCATCCACCATCCTTTCAGTGAAAACGTATTTCCTGACATTTCCTTTCAATTTACCACCTTGCAGCTTCATGTTATGCCCTCTAGTTTTACAGCTTTGAAAGAGGTTTGTTTGTTCATTATTTCCCTTTAAGTATTTAAAGGTCTGAATCATATCTCCCCTATCCCTCCTCTCCTCCAAAGTGTACATATTTAGGTCTTCAAGTCTCTTCTCATAAGGCTTCTGACACAGGCTCCAAATCATTTTGGTCGCCTTCCTCTGAACAGTTTCCATTCTTTTTACATCCTTTGCAAGATACGGTCTCCAAAACTGAACACAGTATTCCAAGTGAGGCCTCACCAGTGACTTATACAGTGGCATTAGTACCTCTTCCTTTCTGCTGGTAATTCCTCTTTGTACATGCCCATGTACAGCTGGTATGTTTGGACACAGCATCATAGCATCGAGCCCTGGTAGCACTTTCTGCCGAGGGCATCCAGGTTCCGGGCCTCCCTGCCAGGGGGCACCGAGGAGTGCATTTTCTGGCTCTTGAGTCTGTGCATGGCCGATTCCACAACCATGGAGTTGTGCGGCAGCTGTGCCTTTTGGAACCCAGGGCTCTTGCGGACTCGATAAATGGAATTGACCCACTTGCTGAGAACCGGCATCGAGGCCGGTGACTCCCACATGCGGAGCATCAGCCGTTCCAACATCCGAGGAACTGGTACCATACGGGCTTCCCGAGGGGAAAAATCATACTGGAGGGCTTCGAGCTCGAGGCTCGAGGCTCCTCCTCAGTGTCCGCCGGGAATGCCAAAGCCTTGGACATGTCCCTGACGAAGTCCGAAAACTGGGTATCCTCCGGGGGGGGGGGGGGGGGATCTTCTCCGAGGCTCAGACCCCAGCGAGTCCAATGGGACACACCGGGTCTGGTGGGTGTCCGGGGACTCTTCATCTTCCATTTCCCATGCTGAGTCCTCTGAGGAGGAATCGATGGGCTCTGGCCGTTAGGGCTTGTCAGACGGCTGCCTGGGTGAGAATGTTCACAGTCTTGGCAAGTGCATATATCAATATGATTTGCAAGGGATTGTGGGAAATGCAGTCCATTCACACCAGACACAGCTGCTCACAATAATTAGTTGTGCTTGAGTGTAAAGCCAATAAGATATTTATTTATGGGGTTATTTCTCCCAACACAGATATGCTTGGTAGCACATAAAACAGGATACTTGCTTTCAGTGTTAAACTTAGAAAAACAAAATCAGGAAAACAACAGTTGAACTTGTCAGGCAATCAAAGCAAAAGAATAAAGACCTGGTTGGTAACAAACTGGTCTTTTCTGTAGGCTTTAGCTAATATTTTCTTAGCAGTGTTTCAAACAACAAGCAAAACCCACAAAGAAGGGAAAAACTGTTCTTTTCAGGTTAACTTCTTATATCTTTACACATAGATTCAGAAGTGATTCCCTCAGAGCTCACAAGCAATTAGGTAAAGCTCAATTGCTAGCAGTTACCCAGCTGAAACCCCTTAGCTGGCTTGCTTTCTACTGCGTGGCTCAAATCCTACTTCAGGAGCTTTTCTGAGTAGATTAAAGAACAAGTTTGTATTTCTTTGTGATGGTTGTTGTACTTTGTAACAGAAAATTACCAAAGGAGTTTAGACAGAGAGCAATCCATATATTCACAGCCTGTATCTAAGACCGCTCCCCCTTCTTCAACAATCATGGGTTCAATATCATGGATTGGCACAGAGGAATTTCTCAATGTAGCACTCTCAGAAGAATACTTGTTTCCCTGCTGTCTTTCAAGGTTATAGCTAGGGCATAGATCAGTGTTCATACCTGAGCTTCCATTGCTGTTAGAGTTCCTCTCTAAATAGCCTGGCCAGTATGTAGTCCAGTTCTTATGTCCAGCCTTCCAATCCAGATCCCTGGACACTGGATCTCTCTTCACAAACCTTCTGGCACGGGTCCTAGGGTCCCTTCCAAGTGCAGCCGTCTCCCTCACAGGTACCCTCTGGAGATTCCTAGCTCTGCAGCACCATTCCTCTGGCTTTCCACAGTCCAATGGTGTATGCTGGCCCTTGGAATACTTTCCAGTATACGTACTGCTCTGGACTCCTTTAGATCTCCCAAATGCTTTTCTCTTCTTTCTTCCAAAGCGTTTCTTGCCCTCTCTGTCTGTCCGGTCTGGCTTCTGTTCCTGATGATCCTCCAGATGATGAAGACGTCCAAGATGAGGATATCCAAGCTGATCCTGAGGATAAGGATTCTGAGGATAAGGATCTCCCAGATGAAACTGAGCATAATTCTGAGGATCTCCCAGATGATGAGGATGTCCAAGATGAATCTGAGGATAATTCTCTGTAGAATAAACTCTACCTTTATTCTGCTTAGATGAGTGCTCCACCCTAGCACAGCGCAGCTGTGCTGAATCAGGCCCTGCCCTTTGAGATGAGTGCTTGGGGATTACCTCATAGCCCTCCTGATTGAACACACGTTTCACCACTTCAGCTCCTCTAATGGCTGTTGGAGACCTAGTGCATTCTGGGACTGGTAGTCTTTTATGGAAAAATTCTGTTTTCTTATTTCTACCAGACCTGACAGGTTGCTTGTTCAGAGTCACTTCACCTTTACTATAGCTCCTTCCTGAGCTATGATAAGCTTCCTTATCACAGGCTTCAATCTCAACTGCCCCGATGCCAAGGGCAACGGCGTTGACGACCTTGCTTCCCGAACAGGAGGTCGAGGGAGACCTTGGCCAAGGATCGACTTGAACTCGAAGAGTCTCGAGGATTGGCTCGGCCTCCAGGGTTGACTTGGACGTCGAGGTCCCAGTGGTCAGGGCGGATGGACCGGTGAGACCGGCCATCAGTGCCCGCTGCTGCTCCATGAAGGCAGACATGCTGCGCTCCAAGGCCGTCATTCTGAGATCATGCTCAGAAGACTCCGCAGCCTCCGGCTCGGGTCCCAATGCCATCGGGCCCAATGCCAGTTCTCCCGGAGGAGAGTCGATTAGGACAACAGCAGTTACCTTCGTCAGCGTCTCCAGCTCTGTGCGAGGTACTTTTGCAGGGCACTCTGGCTCCGAGGACCCAGGGCGGCAGTCAGGACTCTGTGACCTGGTCCGTGAGGGCCCTGGCTGATCAGAGGCATCCAATGACGACGCCCTCGCAGGTTTCTTCTTCTTTCGGTGTTCCCGCGAGGGAGAGCCCCCGTTCAGAAGACCCCCGATGATGCTCAGAGTCAGACAGCTTCTGACGAGGTCCGGACCCAGGTGGATTCGGACTCTGAGAAAATCCTTTCACGCTGCTGCTGCCTACTTCTAAGTGCCTTAGAGGACATTTTGCTGCACGGACCACAGACCTTTGGGTCATGGCTGGCCCCGAGGCAGCGGAGACAGCAGTCATGTGTGTCAGTGAGGGACATTAATTTTTTACACCGATCACACTTTTTAAAACCGCTGGCAGCCATCGGGGGAAAAAGGGATCCTGCGAGGTCAAATGACCGAGCTGCCAGTGAAAAAGAAAAAAGCGTGAACGCTAGTCACGAAGGACAAAAACAAAAATAAAGACCGGACTCGATACCGGTGTACCGAATCCGAGACGGGAAGGGGAACCGGCGTCAAACTGAGTCGAAGAAAAAAATCTTCAGGAGTTTTGACGCACTTTTTCCGCGAGGGAAATTGGACTATGTCCGTTGGGCTCCACAGAAAAAGGGAGACTGAGCAAGATGGCACCCTTGGGTGGGAAGGGGATCGTGCATGCATGACGCAATCCCAAAGGATTTCTTTGAATGCTGGGGAATTGCTCTGCATGAGGGCTCCGTCGGCGCCGATGTCACCCATATGTGAGGACTGACTTCCTGCTTGTTCCTGGAGAATGTTCAGTGTGTCCCACATATGAATATGGCCTGTCAGATGTGTCACAACAGAATAAAAGGTTGAGAACCACTGCTCTACATGCTTTCTCCACTTATTATTCTTTCCAACCCAATGGATACTGGAAAGAATTATATAAATGGGGTCGAGACAGTGTGTGTGTGTCTGACAAAATAACTCTCCAAAAAATTAATATAATATGTTTAAACTTGGCATGTGGGAAAAACTGGTAAAAAGAAACACTGGGTTCGAAAATGGGCAAATTCACCCAGAGGTACCAGAGAAATAAGTTCCCCAGAAAGTGATTCAATGCATTTCTAGAGGAGAAGGAATTCCAGCTTCTGCAGCAGTTACAGAATTCCTCTGTTCAAAATCATTTTCCTTTTCTCTACTCTCCCAATTTCCCAAATTGCCCCATTCCCAAAAATTGCCCCCGCAACTTCCCCACCACCGCACACATTGCCCCTACACCCAAATATACTTCCTTGCAACAGCCTTAACAATCAACCAAATTCCTCCACCCTGAAAAAATACCCCCACACAGCTTCATCACCATCCTGCAAACTACCCCCTCCAAAAATTACACCCCCACAACTGCCCTACCGCACTGCAAACTGCCTCCCCACCCTGAAAATTGCCCAGCCCTCAAAAATTACACCTCTGCTGCAACTAGGATTAAGCATATCATTACACCTCTATTTTATACAGTACACACGTTTCACTTCATAAAACAGACCCTCTATATGCACTTGGAAACGCATGTTAACTGCGCCAGAGGTTATAAAATTACAATGGAACAACATATTTATTTTAAAAACTTTGCCCATCAGCATTTAAATCTTCTCCAAAGTATGCACTGGGTCTCACCCAGTGAAGAAAGATGCAACTGTGCTTACCTCAATAGTCTTTAAGACCACCTCAAAAAGTATAAAAAGTTATTTCACTCAGCTCCTTAGTTGGCTTCTCTTGTAAGTGTGTAAAATCCATCATTTACATGTGTAGTCTGTGCTTAGATTTGAGGGGCTGTTTCTATATAACACACATGGGCAGTTACACGGTAGAAAAAGCAAAAGTCCCTATTCTCAATGACTTAACTAGGCACCTACTCACGTGCTTGGGTGGTTGTGATTCTATGAGCACTAGCATAAGTTCCATCACGCGTACTTTCCATAAGGGGGTGCATGGGGGCAGCACTTTGGCACAGCACAGACAGAATCAAATTCATGCACATAAGTTATAGAAGATTAAAACCTGCATGCATTTATTTGGCAATCTAGTCACGTGACTAGGTTGAGGCACACCAATATACTCCTGTTTTATAAAGTAAAGTACATGCACGCTTCATTTTATAAAATAGGCCCCAAATATGCATACACTAACGTGCTTGGCCTGTGTGGGAATTTATAAAATCCCCATTGTATAGTCCCAAGTCATGTTTCTCTGTTTTTAAACATGTTATGTGAAAAGGCTTTTGCAGCTGGATAGCTTCTATATATGCATTTCTTAGTGTCCTTACACATATTTTACAAAAGGCTCCATGTTCAATGGAGCCTTCTGTTAAATATTCAGGGAACTGGAAATGTCCTGATTCAGATGCCCCATTTCCTATTTTCCAGTGCCCTAAGTTCAGTGATAAATAAATATCAAAACTACAAGATCACCAAAAACACCCCCTAAAAAATATTTTTCAATATACAATCTTTTGTCGGATATCGCCGAGGAGGGTAGAATTTGCAAACTATACCCACCAAACGGTTTTATCCATTTTAATCAAACCATAAAATAATTTCAAATAACTTAGCTAGTCAAAATCATGGCTTTAAAGATTCACGCACGACGTGCACGTTTCGGGATTGTCTCCCTGTATCAAGTGCTGCCATCGAAGATTTTCTTAACTGCCATAAAACGCTTAATTAAAACATCAGCTGATTCTTTAAAGGGCAGAACTCTCCTCATTGGCTACTCATACCCTTCAATCAAAATTCAGACACCAATGAGAACAATGAAGAACTCCCCACTGTGTCAAGGGAACCCCATTGTCTCAGCTGACATCATTTCCTATTTAAACAAAACCAAGTCTAAGGTAAGGTAAGGTAAAAAGACACCAAGTTTATTGAAAGCAAGAAGTATTGATCACCCAACATGGCCATGTTTCAGCATAACCTTTGTCAGGGGTTACTACTACTACTATTATTCTGCACTTGTAAAGCGCCATGCATGCAGTGCTGCACAGCTGACCTACAAGAGGCAGCCAACATACAAGAGACAGTCCCTGCCCATCAGAGTCAAGCTCATCGGAGCTTACAATCTAGTTAGAACAAAACATAAGTTAGAACAGTATAGAGCATTAGTCAGTTCTGCGCAAGGTACGGTTTGGTCAGTAGTTTGGTCATAAATGATGACGGGGGTTAGGATAAGATGACGAAGGAGTCAGGATCTGAATGCAACAGTGAAGAGGAGGGTCTTCAATCTGGATTTGAAGAGGGCCAAGAAAGATGCCGGGTGCACAGACGCAGGTAGGCTGTTCCAGGCGTAAGGTGCAGCAAGGTGAAAGGAGCGCAGTCTGGAGTTCGCAGTGCATGTGAAAGGCATTGATAGAAGTAATTTGTTAGCGGAGAGCAGATTTCAAGAGGGGATGTAGGGAGAGATAAGAGGTAGTTAGGGGCCATAGAGTGGATGCACTTATAGGTTAGCAGGAGAAGCTTTAATTGGATGCGGGATTGGACAGGGAGCCAGTGAAGCGACCTGAGAAGAGGAGTAATGTGGGCATGGCGAGGTTGGCAGAAGATTAGTTGAGCAGCGTGATTTTGTATAGATTGGAGGGGAAGGAGGTAGCTAGTGGGAAGACCAGCGAGGAGTAGGTTGCAGTAATCAAGGCGAGAGGAGATTAAGGAGTGGATAAGCGTTTTGGTAGTGTGTTCAGAGAGGAAGGGGTGGATTTTGCTGATGTTGTAGAGAAAGAAGCGGCAGGTCTTGGCTACAAGCTGGATATAAGCAGAAAAGGAGAGAGAGGTGTCAAAGCTAACCCCCAGATTGTAGGCCGAGGGAACAGGAAGGATAGTAGATCCATCCACATGGATTGAGAGAGGGGGAAGTGTGGGGGGGAGGAGTTAGATGGAAAGACAAGGAGTTCAGTCTTGGCCATGTTCAATTTTAATCGGCGATGAGACATCCAGGCAGCAATGTCCGAAAGACAGGCAGAGATCTTGGACTGGGTTGCCGGGGAAATATCAGGTGTAGAGAGGTAGATTTGGGAGTCATCGGCATAGAGATGGTATTGAAAGCCATGGGAGGAGATAAGCATGCCAAGGCCTTGGGTATAGAGAAAGAAGAGGAGGTGGCCCAAGACAGATCCCTGGGGTACTCCTACATGGAGTGGGGTAGGGGAGGAGGAGGAGCCACCAGAGCATACACTGAATGAGCGATGGGAGAGGTAGGAGGAGAACCAGGATAATACGGAATCCTTGAAGCCAAGCAAGGAGAGGGTGATGAGGAGAAGGTCATGGTCAACGGTGTCAAAGGCAGCAGAAAGGTCAAGAAGGATGAGGATAGAGTAGAGGCCCTTGCATTTAGCCAGGAACAGGTCGTTTGTGACTTTAATGAGTGCCGTTTCAGTGGAATGTAGGGGACGGAATCTGGATTGTAGTGGGTCCAGGAGGACCTGGGAGGTGAGGAAGTCAAGGAAGCGACGGTGGACTGCTCGTTCCAATAGTTTGGATATGAAGGGAAGGAGGGAGATGGGTCGATAGTTAAAAGGGCATGTGGGATCAAGTGAGGGTTTCTTGAGGAGGGGTGTGACAACAGCGTGTTTGAAGTCAGTGGGGACAGTTGCAGTGGAGAGTGAAAGGTTGAGGATATGAGTGATGGAGGGGACAATGGTGAGGGAGATAGAATGTAGGAGATGGGTGGGGATAGGGTCTGAAGAATAGGTGGTGGGTTTGGAGGAGGAAAGAAGGAGTGTGGTTTCTTCGTCAGAGATCGAAGGGAAGGAGGAGAGGGTGGCGGGGGGAGTATGGATGGGGAGGAGAAATGGGGAGGAGGGGAGGTAGATGAAGGGGTAGGGAATTGGAGGGTAATTTTGAGGATTTTGTCGTGGAAGTAATCGGCTAGGGTTTGGGCAGAAAGGGAGGGCGGGATTGGGGGCGGGGGGACCTTGAGGAGAGAATTGAGGTTGTTGAAGAGACGGTGAGGATCAGAGGCAAGGGAATTAGTCAGATGAATGTAGTAGTCTTGTTTGGCAAGTACTAAGGCTGACTGGAAGGAGCCAAGCATGAATTTGAAGTGTAGAAGGTTTTCTGGGGAGCGGGATTTGGACCAGGCTCAGTCGGCAGAACGGGTGCAGATGCGTAAGTAACGGATTGTGGGTGAAAGCCAGGGTTGGGGAGTAGATCGTTTAACAGGACGTGGGGTGGAAGGGGCAAGAGTGTCAAGGGCTGAGGATAGTGTAGCATTGTATGAGGATAATGCCTCATCGATGGACTCGGATGATAAAATGGAGGAAAGAGATGGAGAAATGGTGGAGGAGAGAGTCAGGGGATCAATATTATGCAGATTTCTAAATAGGTCGGAGGAGACAGGATGAGGTTGGGATGGCGGGAGCTGTAGAGTAAAAGTTAAGAGGTGATGGTCAGATAAGGGAAGGATTGATTTGCGGAAGTTTGAGGGAGCGGAATAGGAGAAGACTATTAGGTCAAGGCAGTGGCCGTGTAGTTGTGTGGGGGCAGTGGAACAACGTTGGAGGTCAAATAAGCCGGTAAGAGTGAGGAACTTTGAGGCATAGGGTCGGAGGGGTTGTCAACGTGAATGTTGAAATCGCCAAGAATAAGAGTGGGGGAGGAGGGATCCATAAAGACAGAGAGCCAGGAGTTGAAGTCAGTGAGGAAGGTTGATTTGGAGTAGTCGGTTGGGCGATAAATAACCGCTACTCGGAGGGGAAGTGGTGTGAGGAGGTGAATGGAGTGGACTTCGAAGGAGAGGGGGGAGTGTGATTGGGGTGGCAGGAGGAGTTGGAATTGGCAAGAGGGAGAGAGTAGGAGGCCAACGCCACCACCGCGACCAGTAGATCGAGGTGTATGGGAGAATTGGTAACCCCCATAGCAGAGAGAGGCAATGGATGCGATGTCGTCTGGGGAGAGCCAGGTCTCGGTCAGGGCAAGGAGGTGTAGGGCATTAGAGATGAAAAGATTGTGAATAAAAGAGGTTTTTTTAATGACTGAGCATGCGTTCCATAGGGCGCAAGTAAATGGGAGAGCGGAGGGGGGAGGAGAGGGATATGGATAAGGTTGGATAAGTTACATGCAGATTTCTTATTAGAATAGCACGGGGGTCTATTTTTAGGGTAGTAGCAATCTTTAGATGGAGAAGGGTAAGGTGGTTATGTTTGGGTGTATGTGCTCCCCGAGAGGGATATGAGAGGGGGGGGGGGAATGAGGGATAATTTGATGGTGCCAGGTAGGTTATGTGAGGGATTATTTTTGGGGGTAGGGTTGGAGTTGATATTTATGGGTGAGTGATTGGGTTGACAGTGTGTGGAACATAACCACGTATGCAGATAACACACTTTTGCAATGCGAGAAAGTGTGTTATCTCCATAAGTGGTTGTATTCCACACACTGATTATCAACCCCTGATGAAGGCTATGCTGAAACATGGCCTTGTTGGGTGATCAATACTCCTTGGTTTCAATAAACTTGGTGTCTTGTTACCTTGCCTTGGACTTGGTTTTGTTGGACTTCCCTGCGAGTGTATTGTGCTGTTGTTCTTTGGACCAATTCCTATTTAGACATCCTAAGCAAAATGGGACTGCACATCTTTCCGCAGGATGCAGGATTCTCCAGGGGTCTAAAATCCCTCTCTGGGAGACCCAGTGGCTCAGTAGTGATGTTGTGCACTGCCCTGCAAAGTTCACTGTTTTAAAATTCCACACCCTTGTCAGCTGAGGCTGAGTATACTGCACAGGAGTCATAAACACTGGCAAGGGCAACAAACATCTTGTTGCCAGATTTAGAGCATGATAGAAAGTTCTGGATAGCGTTCTGGTGCAGACTTCTGGCCTCAGGACCATTGCTGATATGACCAGACTAGGAACAGTGGTAAAGGAGGTGGGGCACCCTGAGGGGGTCTATTAAACTGGGATTCTGAGTGAGCTGGATAAAAGATAAAGGCAGAGCCACCAGGACAAAAAAAAATCACCGTCCCTACCTCATCAGTAATTTAATCACCTTTATGGTTTATGGTTTATTATATTTGATATACCGCAAATCAAATTAGCTAAGCGGTTTACAATATAAAAAACAAAAATAACACAACAGAAAAGAACTCCAGAGTAAAAATAGGAAAGATATATGAAAACTATGGTTTATGGTTTATTACATTTAGAGATTTAGGAGGTAATTTTAGATTTAAATGTGTAAAATAAGTCATTTACATGAGTGAATTGGCAAACCTGTGGAAGAATATATTTTAGAAAAAGGTGCTACTTTATGTTTATGACCACAGCATACACCGATTTTAAGGGGGGTTTCTAGGCCTGGTTTGGGTGGACCTTAAAATTATACAGTAAATTATGTAGCAGCCTCTGCCCATGCTCCACCCAAGCTTTGCCTCCGAGCATGTCCATAGTAAAAGGACGCACCATTGGCCTTGCACGTGTACTTACAGAACAGAGACCAGCTAAAGTACGCACACAAAGACCCATTTCTGAATGTAGATGAAGATAGTATGTAACTGTCCAGGGCTTTTTCTACCATTACACCCTTAGTATCTTATCTTCACATTTAAGGGGTTATTTTAGAAGCCCTATTCGTGCTTTGGTTGTTTGAAAACAGGCATATAGATGTCCAAAGCATGGCGACATCCCTGGAGCCATTTTAGAAAGCGTTTTTAAAGATGTCCCCAATGCAAGGACATCCAAATCCATATCAGAACAGCGGCTTGGCAAAGGAGTGTCAGAGGCATTCCCAAGAACCTGGATGTCCTCGCTCGATTTCGGAAATACCCTGCGTGTCCTGAGCCATGTACAAGTTTATACCTGTGCCAGGCACAAATAGGCATCAGAAAAGTGCTTGTTTTGCCAGCTTAACACCCAGAGACAGTAGAGAAGAAGGTACACTCGTATCTCCTACATTTTCCATGTTGATAAAACACAGACAGGGACTGCGGGCTCTTGTTTCTGAGTTTTTCATGCCAATGGACCTCCCTGTATGCAAGCGAGCATGGCGATAGATGCTCCTGCCCCACCTTTCTGTAGCGGGGACATCTGTGTGGACACCCAAGAACTGATTAATGCACTGAGGTGGTAGTAAGCGTGCTAATGATCCCCACGCTAAGCGGTTAGCACAGGGTGTTTACTATAGCCTCATTTTTAGCATGCGATAACAGTTACCACAGCACTTTAAGCGCACGGTAAAGCCCGCACTAACTGTTAGCACACTTTAGGAAACATGTTGGAGCAGAGGGTGTATGACTAGGGGATGTCGGGGCAGTGGCTACTATAGAACTCCTAAAGGTATATCTTATACATTAGACTCTGATGCAGAAAACACAGGTGTAACCTGGAGTGTCTGAGTCAAACAGTCTAGCATATAAGCTAAGGAGGTTATTTTAGAAGCTCTCATCACGATTTAAGCATATATAAGCAACCTATACACATGTAAATCTCAGCCACATGCAAACGGCCATTTTTAGGAAGGGTGTAATTTACACATGGATGACGACTCTATGTCTAAAATAAACAGGAGCGTGCTCTGGACGGGACAGAAATCTACACGGATATCCCCCATTTCATATATGCAAACCAGAGGTCTGCGTTGAAGGGGGGTTGAAGCGGCAGGTTTTAGAAGGCAGGAAATGTAATGCCACACCAGAGAGCTTAGGTAAGCGCTGCATTGCAGCTTCAATGCCACTGCAGGCCCTGGAGAGCCGTGACAGCAGCAATGCGGATGGGAGGAGCAGTGGGGGGAGGCAACAGGATAGAAGGCTCACCTAGGGTGCCGCCAATCTTTCAACCAGCCCTGGGTAGAGGCACCAATATTCAGCACTTCTACGCATAACTTATACGTAATGAACAAACCAACAAACCTTTTCCAAAGATGGGAAAGCTACAGAACCAGGTGACATGACAGGAAGCTAAATGGAAATACATTTTAAAAACAGCATCAGGAAATATGTTTTCAGTGACAGTATGGTAGATGCCTGGAATGCCCTCCTGGTGGAATTCAATAAGGCATGAGACAGACACAGAGGATCCCTACATAGCAAGAAGACAGAATCAAAGTATAGAGCATTTGCACTAAAAATAAAACTTAAATGACTTTTACGCGTCAAAAAAGTATAGAGGGGAGTAAACTGCATGGAGTAGCGGTTACAGCCCTCAACAAAAGAAGGGGTGTAAACTGAACACTGTGGCAGGTACAATCCTTAATAAATGTGTGGGGGGGGGAGAGGAATTAAGCTGCTTGGAGCAGCAGGTACAACCCTAACTACCTTACTGGAGAAACTAGATGAGCCATTTGCTGATCTTTATGTGCCGTCATGTACTATGTTAAGTGGAGGGGCATTTCAGAAAAGATGTAAAAGTGCAATCCAGGACGTGTAAGTCACAACATCTGAAAAAAAGCAGAGACACATCCAAGCGCGAACATTTCACAAATGTGCATGTGCCTGATAAGGACATCTGTAGGGGAAGCGTCTACAAAGACATCACCAGAATATTATTCCAGTCCCTGGATGTCTAGGAGCAGCCTAATGGCTTGTGCAGTGAGCCAGGAACAGGGAAACCAGGGTTCAAATCCCACTGTTGCTATCACTGTGATTGTGCTGAGAACTGGGGATGGTGAAGTGTTTTCTCCTCTACAGCCTCTGGATATTTTTCAGCCCAAAAAAGCACTTTCCTGAAGCTTATTCATGCGACTCCAGATGTCCAGGATGTTTCTGAGATCAGGCAGTGACATCCAGGTTTCTGGAAATGCCCCTACCACACATCCCCGTTCACACTTGGACCTCCATAGAGCTGGTTTCTAAATGGCTTTGGAGGCATCTCTATGACCATTTTCAGATGTCCAGAGCATGACTAGGACTTCCAACATAACCCCCTATGTATAGTTATCTGTATAATTATACCTGTATATTCAGCAGCATTTGGTATACCTTAAACACCACTGAATACGGCAATAATTTCTAATGCCTCAATTAGACATTCCAATTTCCCAAATATTCAGAAATGTTCCCAAACAATAGGGCTCTATGAGCAAGGAAAAAATGTCAGGCTTTTCCAGAAATCTAGCCAAAGTATAGTGAGAAATTTGTGCTGCAGTATGTGTTAGGGTTAAGTATGGTAAGCCTTGGGCATCCCTATAGTATAACATCTACTATCCATTGCAGAGCTTTGAATTGTTGGAGGGACTGTGTACACCTAATCTTAAGAAATTGCCATTTACCTGAAAAATCCTTTGCAGCCTTCACATGTCATTGCATTGAAATGGAAGCCAGTAGCCCGATCCCCACAGACGCCACAGATCCGTGGGGCATTCCTGTCAAAATCCATGTCCACCATGTCCATGTCGACCACAGAAGAGCTTGCTGCCATCAGCTCCATGTCTGTAAGAGAGAGAAGGCCAGCTCAATAGACAACACATCAATCAGCGACCTCAAGCCTAGTGTGCATTTGGTTTGTTAGTATGACTTTAAAAAATGAGTGCATATTACATTGATTTAACACATTACCTTCCAAAGTAATGCACGTTAAGTTCATTAATGTACATTAAAAAGTTTTAATGCTCTTTAAAAAAAAGAAGCCAAATGAACCAAAATTTTTGCCCTGTGCACATCCCTAGAATTTGCACTACACGCCTGCCAGCATCAAATTCCTCAGCAAAGGCAATGACTACATTTAAACAATGTTTTTGCTTTGCTTTATTTTTCTGGAAGCTTCTTCTTGCTCTTTTGAGCTTACAGATCCATCAGGATTTAACCCAACTAGAGTCGGCAGCCTTCATTCACTGCTACTCTAGATTTTACCCCTTTTTAATTCCCTTTCCCCTCTAGCAAACATATTTTGGTGATAGCCCTCTAGCCGAGAGGGATAGGAAACAATTCCTCCTGGAATATGACACAAGTCCACCCTTGACCCAGTTGACTATTGGAACTCTTTTTCACCACGCCCCTGCCAGCCCCTGGCTTGGAATCTAACCTTCATCTCAAATATGAACAGATCATCTTTTATTTTTACACTATACAACACCATAGTAATAGCACATTCACCAGACATGTACGTACTTACACTGAAGGGGTTACTATTATGGCTCTCTGATTCCTGCTCTTGTCATTTGCACCGACCCTCCTCTTTCTGTTACTGCTCCAACCGAAAGGTTGAGCCTTCGGCCAATGCCACACAGCACAACATTTCATGCGTTATTATTGCTCACATTATCTACAATCTCTCATGGCAAATCCATCCTTTAACGATAAAAATTAGATATTGCCATAAACAAACATACACTGGAAGACTGTCAGTGGGATCTGACCCATTGACTCATGCTGTCATGCTAGTCTGGGAAGTTTTACCTATATTTTGGTGGTCACTAATTAATTCCATCTGTGCTCACTCTGCACCAGTTGTAGCGAGTACAGTAGAAACCAAATTCAATGGCAGATGACTGTAGACAACAGACTGATTTATATACGTATTCTTTAAACTTGCTATATTGCTCTAAACACAGCAGGATCAGCAGGGCAGTTTACAAAAAGAGAGGTTATGGGACCCTGTGTACCGCACTACTCTGACTGCTTTCACTTCATCAAGAGGACACATTGGGGCCCTTTTACAAAGTTCCACTAAGGATTTGCACTTAACATGTGTTAGCATGATGGACCACTCTAACATGTGCTCCACTAAGGCAGGTTCACGTAACAATACCCATAGAGGTGCTGTTAAGTGAAGTCACATTAACAGCCATATTGACGCTGACCGTGCAATTGCGTTGGCACCAGTGATAATGCATTCTCCACACCCACACTCTACCCATCCCCTGCCCCATCCCACTATGGCCAGTTAACATGCATTTTAGCAAGTGGTAGCTGACATGCTCCTGGCTGTCAGTTGCTACACATTAAAATGCATGTTAACGGGCTAACGGGATTTAGTAAAAGGACCCCATAGCCTCCAGCTACACATATATGGGAGGTAATACAGTGGAGGGCTGCATCCATGCGCATGTAAGAAACAATGTGAAGTGGAGGGCAGTGTTATGCATGCATAAGAGGTGATAGGGAATGAAGGAGAGTATTTGCAAGCTTGGATTTAGGCATCAGCAACATAGGAAACTACCTAGGCTGCCAGATTTTGAATGCACCAAGTACCTAGGCCGTACAGGAGCCTGCACCTGCTTACTTTTACGCCTTGTGCATGTGCTGCTTCAAATGGGCACCACTTTGGTACCAGGGCCCTCCTCTGCTCCTCTCCTAGCTCTTCATTTGCCTTTGATATCCTGTCCATGTTGTCTAAAATACGCTGTCTAGTCTTGCCTATGGGCAACAAAATCTTAAATGAGAGAAGAAAGAGATTCTTCCCTCAGTTGCAGCTCCCAAAAACCAGGGGTGTTCACACTTTCCCCCAGCGCAGTGCACTCTCTGCACAGTTCAGCCCCCCTGACATGCATAGAAACAAACCAAAAAGTACTATTAATAAAATATCACCTTGTACAAAAAGCACAGTCTCATTAGTTTAAAATTATTTTTAAATTTTGTTATAGCCATCAGGGTTTAATCATACTGCTTCCAGAAGAATAGAAATTTTGTCTACAAAAAGACTGAAAAGAAGAACAGTCTCTTGTTCCCATACTGCTACTTCCACAGGATCCTCAACAGGGTCAGATGAGCCTGTAATAACAAGCACTTTATGGTCTTAGAACCCAGACTAATCATTAGTAATTTTGCTAGCTGGGTAATGACTACCCATAATCATATAAAATGCACAGCCACCTGCAGTCCCTGAGGCAACTGGAACCAAATCAAAACTCTTACTAAAAGACTATTGTAAGGAAAATGTCTTCTTAAACAAACACTTTCACTCGCTCACCAAGGAATAAGCACACCCATCGCTCAATATGAGGAAAAAAACATTCGTCAATGAATGAGATAAACACAGCCACTGTACACCAGCAGATAAATATACCCACTGCTGACCATGAGATAAATGCATCCACCAATCACTGAAAAATAAACACAGCACCACTCAGTGAGAAATATAAAGAGAGAGATATAGAGATATAAAGAGATTGCCGCATCCTTATAAATAGTTATGAGAGGACATTAGCAGTTGCTAAAAAGTTGTTTTTCCCTTCCCTTTTTCACCCCGTTACCTGTTTATTGATGTAAAACTGCTAATGTAAAAATGTTTAATGTATAATTCCGTTAACTCTGTTTAATGTAATTTTTAGTTCTATGTAAACTGCTTTGATTCACGAAAGGCGGTAACAAATACAAATAAATTAATTAAATAAATAAATAAACACCCACTGATCATTGACAGATAAATATACCCATTGATCTCTGAGATAAACACACCCATCGATCATCGGCGGATAAACAAAGCCACTGAGCACTAGGAGATAGCCACACTCATTAATCACTGGCAGATAAACACACCAACTGATCACCAGTAGACAAACAAACCCCTTGATTATAGAGATAAACATAGCATATCCATTAATCAGCAGCACATAAGCGCACCCATCAAAGTATGCAAGGAAGAGTTGGGAGAGATGCTGGGCAAGTTTCCTTCTCTCCATCTGCACCCTCATCATCACTCCAGGTCTGTCTCTCCCTGTCCATCTCTATCTTCCTCCCTATCGACAACTTATGGACCCTAAAGTGACTGACTGGGCAAGAAACTGATTGAGTGGGAGGTGACAGAGAGTACTAGTAAATGAAATTTACTTTGAAGATAGGGGCGTTACCAGTGGCATGCCTCGGGGATCGGTCCATGGTCCTGTACTTTTAAACATTTTTGTAAGCGATATTGCAGAAGGTCTCTAAGAAAAGGCATGCCTCTGCAGATGATACCAAATCTGCAACAGAGTAGACAACCTGGAAGGTGTGGACAGCATGAGGAGGGACCTAGTGAAGCTTGAAAAATGGTCGAGAATTTAGCAGCTAAGATTTAATGTTGAAAATCATGCATTGTGCTGTAAAAACCCAAGGGAATGGTCAGTGGCATATACACCATCCAAGCCTCTCCTGTAGTGCTGGGGAGCCCCAAGAAAGAGAGGCCCATTTATGGACACTCACCTATCTACTGAGGTGGATTCCTCCCTGCTCTGGGGCCCTTTCTAATATTTTACTTGGAGGGCCCCCAATATGAATTTCAGCCAGCAGTACAGTATTTATTAATAGTATTTAGCATATGCCTTTTCAGTAGTAGTTCAAGGTAAGTTATAATCAGGTGTTGTATGTATTTCCTTGGAGGGTTTACAATTTAAGCTTGTACCTGAGGCAATGGAAGATTAAGTAACTTGCTCAAGGCCACAAGCAGTACAGTGGGTTTTGTACCCTGATCTTGTTAGGCTTAGGCTGCTGCCCTAACCACTAGGCTCTACTTCCACTCCAGTATAGGGAGTGAAGTACTTAAATGCATGAAAGAAGAGCAGGACCTGGAGGTGATCATAATAAATGATCTTAAAGTGGCCAAAAGGATAGAAAAGACAGTTGCAAAACCCAGAAGGATGCTTGTGTGCATAGGGAGAGCAATGGCCATCACAAAAATGGAAGTGATAGTACCTCTGTAGAAGTCTTTAGTGATACCTCATTTGGAGGATTGTGTACCTTTCTGGAGACCATTCCTTCAAAAGGA
Source organism: Ichthyophis bannanicus (assembly GCA_033557465.1). Classification (NCBI taxonomy): domain Eukaryota; kingdom Metazoa; phylum Chordata; class Amphibia; order Gymnophiona; family Ichthyophiidae; genus Ichthyophis; species Ichthyophis bannanicus. The sequence goes on along the minus strand of CM066033.1, from coordinate 732,314,213 downwards.
TATAAAGAAGATGGAGGTGGTCCAGACAGCAGATACTAAAATGGTTGATGGTCTTCGTCATAAGGCATATGGGGATAGGCTTCAAGATTTCAATACTTATGAGCTAAGGTGGGAGGGGATGATACGACAGAAACATTTAAAAACCTCCATTAAATTAATGCACAGGAAGTGGCCCTCTTCTAGTTCAAAGGAAGCTCTGGAATGAGGGAGCATAAGATGTGGGTGAAAGGGGATCGATTCAGAAGTAATCTAAGGAAATATTTCTTTATAGAAAAGGTGGTGGATGCATGGAACAGTCTCCTATTGGAGATGTTTTTGTAGATTAGAAGACGAAGGGATTTGTAGGGGGACATATTAAGAAGTGAGTGGGATATTTCCTCTTAACCTGGTTATATGCCCCGATGCTAACCAGTTGGCATCAGCGCATTCCAGAGATGAAGCAGAACTGACACCAAAGGTTAACCAGTCAACAGCAATATTCGGTCACTGGCCAATTAACCTAAACTAGCTAAAGTTAGGACAGCCATTCAGCTGAATGGTACTGGTTTTACAATTTGTCCAGCGGCTGAATATCGCGACTGACCATACTGCAAAAACGGCAATCTGGGCAAAGTAGATATTCCATGCCGGTGGCTGGATATGACCCCAGCATTGAATATCCGGTGCTAACTTAAAGTGGCAACAGCCAGCCATTTTTATTCTACTTGTCGCTGCCGCTGAATCGGCCCGGTGGAACTTAACAGTTGTTATGACTGGGCAGAGTGCCTAAGCCGTGTGGTCTTTATTTGCCATTGTTTTCTCTCTTTCTGTGTTTCATTTTTGTCCATCTCCCTACAGCCCTGTGACTATCTCACTCTTCCTTCTCTCTTTGTCTCTGTCTCCGATTCTTTCATCCCTGTATCTGTAACTCTTTCTAAATGCCCATGAGCATTACTGAGTGAGAAGTGCACTGTGCGTACTTTGGGGGGTGATCTTATTTTATAAGAACCCATTAACATGCAAGCATGTTGCATAAATGTGTTTCTGTTAAAGGATTCTTTTTAAATGCCCATTTAGATAACTGATGAGTTCAGAGTTCAGATCGCTAGATAGCAGCTTTGTGTTGCTGCAGATGGTGAGCCCTCGGGGATATTATCCGGTCACGATACTGGAGGATTCTTCTGGAAACTTGATGTTTGTTTTTAGAGACCATGAGCAGGGCTAGTGCTGCCATTAGGCGAACTAGACGGTCACCAAAGCACCAGACCATAAAGAGTGGCCCATTGGTGCCATTGCCGCCCCTCTTCACGACCTGCAGGGCTGGCAATGGCAATAAAAGAGCAATGCAGCACTTACCCAGAGCCTCTGAACTGCTGCATTCGATTGGTGCTGTGCTCGGACCAGCCGATTCCATCCCCATGCCAACAGGAAGTCTGCGACGGAGGGGACAGGACTGCTTGGCCTTTCGGAACACAGCATCAGCGCGCAGCAGTTCAGAGGCTCTGGTGAGCTCGGCTTTGAAGTTTTATTGTCATTGCTCCTGCAGCAGGATCCTGAGAGGGGCTGCAGCAAGGGCGGGGTGGGAACAGGCGGGCGGGGGGAGGGGGCAGCAGAAATGAGTATTCACCTAGGGGACTTCACATGCTTGCACTAGTCCTGCCCATGAGAGTTAATCTTCTAAAGGATGGGATCTTCTAAAAATGGAGTAAGGTGATTAGATCATTCAGAGTGAAAATTCCTTTTCCCACCCCAGGGGGCTGGCCTGGTTGGGGTGGGACAAAGAACAGTGGTAAGTTCCCAAACTCAGGCACTGCAATTTCAGGCCAATTCTAGCAGCCTGATTCTATACACTATAATGTAGATACAGTACCTGCTCTCTTAAAACACACCATAAGTGCGATGAAGAAAAATGTGGCAGAATATGCTTATTCAGAATTTGCAGCCATGACTGGGCACCTACCATAGAAAGCTGGACTTTAGCTGCCTGGGTTTGACAAAATGTAAGCTGAACCTGGCCAACTAGATTTGGTATTGAAAATATATCTAAACAATCAAGGTGGTCAGAATCAGGCTGCCTAGAGTTGGGCCTGCTATTGCAGTGTCTGGGTTTGGGCACTTATCACTGATCACGTTTATGCATATACTGGAATGCTATGGCACACATAAACATCAATATGATTCTGTCACAAAATATCACTGTACTGTGTTGTGTCAGCAGTTTTCTGCACAGAATCTTATTGATGTTTGCATGCCATCGCGTTCCAGCACATGCACAAAACTTTATTGCAACACACCTCCTTCTACTTAGCTCCTCATCCCCTGCCATTTTGCCCCCTCCCCTTCAGCTAAGCCAGAGAGAAAGTTGCACGTCCCATGCTCAAGGTAAAGAGAAGAAACAAGCATAAAGGAGGAAACTGCAAATCTTCTCTCCTCCTCCAAATTGACTACTTGCTCCTCTGATCCCAATCCCAGCCATCTACTAAACTGTATCTCTTCCACAGTCATTCCTTTCATCTGCCATATCCTTTATCTATCACTTTCCACTGCAACTGTGGCCTTCAAACAGACTCTGGTCACACCTCTCCTCAAAAAGCCCTCACAAGATCCTACGGGCCCGGCATTTAGCTGAGCAGGCTATATGCTGCTATGGCGCACAGCACCGCCCGCTGACCCTTAACACTGGATATTCAATGCTGCGGCAATGGTATTGAATATCCGGCATCGTCACACATGCCTGGAGCCGCCAAGGCTAACCAGGTAGCAGTAATATTGCACCACTACATGGTTAGCATTTGTGGCTACAACTAGGCCAACCAAAATCTGGACTAGTTTTAGCCACAGAGCACTAACCAGGTAACTGTGCAACATTGTCGCTACCCGGTTAACGGCAGTCTCCGCCTCCGCTCCTTCCCTGAACGCCCCAACACGCTCTGATGCTAACCGCAGAGCATTGGGGCATGTAGCGGGCTTTGAAGGGGAATTAGGGATTGGACAGTTAAGAGGAGACAGAGGACACAGAAACCAAACACCGGGACCAAGGCAATTTATAAAAGTTAAAATAGCCAGCCAAGGTAAAGAACTTATTTTCAGTTTAATGACTGGAACATATCAATTTTTGGATTTGATATGTGCCATCTTTATTTTTTGCACTTGTTTATTTCTCTGGTGTTGCACTACATGCAGAGTCTGGCTTCTTGGGGTTTCAATGTAACTTTTGTCTACGAGATGATGCAGGACTTGGGGAAGATGTTGGACCAGCAAGGAGAGGGAAGGAAGGATGGATGCTAGACCACCAGGGAGGGGGCAATAAGAAGGACGCTTGACATGATGTGGGATAGAATAGGTTGTATGGCGGGGAGATGCCTGACATGGGAGTGGTACAAGGCAGGGAGACAGAGGATATGCTGGACATGGGGGGGGGGAGGAATGAGGGAGACAGGATATGTTGGACAGGGGAAGGAGGGACATCTTGATATTTCAGGGTACTGGGCAGAGAGACAGGAGATGCTGGATATGGGTGGGAAGATGACTGGTGAGACAGACAGAGGAACTGATGGCCTTTGGGGGGAACTATGGAAACAGAGGAGATGCTGGACATGGGAAGGAAAAGACAGACAGGAGCTGTTTGACACTGGGGGGTTAACGGGAAGGTGAGAGAGGAGAAAATGAAGATGCTGGACACAGGTGGAGGAAAGAGGGGAAGAGTTAGTGGAAGATTGAGCAATAAGAGGCTTGGGAAGGATAGAGAGATGGGAATGGGAGGGCTGGATGAGGAAAAGTCATGGAAAGCTGTGGGTAAATATAGTAAACAGTGTGAGACTGATTCCTTTGCCTCCCCCTTCCTCTCTCCTGTATGAATTCACTATTCTTTCCTATCTATTAACTGAGTTCTTTTCCTATCTATGCTAGCAGTCATTATTATTTTGTAAACCACCCTGTGAAGGTGTGGTATATTAAGTTCCAAAAGAAAGAAAGAACTAAATTGTAAAAGGAGAAGGAAGAAAATGGGGGGGGGGGGGGGAGAGATCACGTCGTCACCTACATCAATCTGTAATACTGAAGACAGGAGAAAGAAGAAATTGCAAAAAGACAGGTGACTCTGGAAATAAGAGTTAAGAGAAAACAGAGGAAAGCAGAAACCAGAGCCACACAATTAGAAAAATAAAATGGCCAGAAAACAAGGCATAAAAATAATTTTATTTTCTATTTAGTGATTGGAATATGTGAGCTTTTGGAATGTACATCTGCCAAGACTGCTGCTAGATACGGCTAGGGACCAGCTCAGGGCAAAACCTCTGGGAGTGGACACTCTCACACACGCAAACACAGACACACACACTGCTTTCCAGACACTTGCTCCCCCCCACACACAGACACTGCCCCCAGATGCTGAGCTCCCACCCCCATTGCAAATGTTCACGAATCTGAGTCATTACTTTGAAGTCCATACTGTATGTGTCGGGCATGTTCAGAACATCAGATAATTACTTTTAAAGCATAATTTATAATTTTATATGTTTGTATTTTGCTGTTTGAGTGATGATTTTATTTTATTAGTATCTGGGGTCATGTGAATTTTCCTCAGCTAAAATGAGATCACAACAGAAGAAACATTTGGGACTCACTGTTCTAGAGGACAGGAATGAGATGGTTTGAGAGACAGAGGCGAGCAATAAAGTTTTGAATGGAATCCTATAGCTAACTAGAAGCCAGTGCTCTGCGGCAAGCAGGGGAGTAACATGACCTTCTACTACTACTACTTATCTGTATAATGCTACGAGACGTGGAAACTTCACCTCTGTCTTTCATGTGCTTTGAAGTTAAGAAGCATTATGTTTAATTCCATTGAGGATAATCTTTCCATTTTTTAAGGTGCACTAACAAACCAAATGTCTACTAACAAATGTGCATGTCCTCTGTTCTCTGCAACCTATGAAACAGACACATGTACTATGTGAAAGGTTAAACACTGACTAAGCACCGCACACACTCCTATCACTCCAAAGGCTTGTGTCATTCTAATGGGCAACCTTCGCTCAGTTCTGGCTCTTTGCCCAGAGCATAGCTTCACTTTACTCTCTCACTACCACTTACATATGAAGTTCTCCTGTCACAGGCATAATGCAGCCTGTCTGCTTCCTGGAGAACAAAGCAGGCTGTGGTATCTTTTAATGAACCAACATTAAGAATTACTTAACTGCATCCATGTGTGAGATTTAAAAAATAATGGACTGAGCCAGGTCATAGGATTCATGAGTTCTTCCACACCTCGTCAAAACTGTGGTGTTACCATAACATCTTCCATCTCTTGTGCACAATGGGTGTCATTTTAAGAGACTTAAGACACGATTTGGATGTCCAAAAACCTGCATGTGGATGTCCAAATTGCTGAGATGTCCCCAAAACCATTTCAGAAATGGCTTTTTATGATGTCTCCACTGTGGAGACATGCAAGTAGGAGGGGGCATAATGGTGCTGTATCTGGCATGGGGCAATGAGTGTAGACATCCCTGATCAATTTCAGAATTCTTGGGGATGTCTGCAACCTTGTCCAACTTTAGACCTGTTCCAGGCATGAATAAGCATTGGGGAAGTGCTCCTTTGGGCCCTAAAACATCTGGTGCAGATAAGACAGCACTCCACTATCTGCTGTGTGCTTCGCAATCATAATGTTATTTTTTTGTGTATTTAAAAAACGTATTTTGTATTTGTGCCACCACTGCATCTTTCTTAGATGTCCCCGGGATTTAATGCCGTACCAGGGAGTCTATGTAGACGGTTCCACAGACGTCCATATCGGGCACATACATATATGTGAAATTGTGCCCTAACTTTGCGCTTGCCTTTTTCCCGGACATTCTGGCTTTGGCGCCCCTGACTACACTTGGATGTCTTTTGTAAAATGTTCCTTAATATATATAACACTGTAGGGACTAAGGGGTTAACTTTCAAAGGATTTAAAGACCTAACTGTGAGAGTTAGAGACCTACATTAGCGTCTTTGTTGACTGACTAGAAATGAGTGACCACATTTGGGTGCCTTTTTTCAGAAGGGGCCTAAACTAAGATAACTAAAAAGTGCACAACCATAGAGTCAGAGTGAGGATAAAAGTTAGGTGCTCAAGGCTCCTAGCTTAGGACCTTTGCAGGATAACTCTGTATTGGTCATCTAGGTAGGAAAATGGCTACTTACGTCTGTGCATTTAAAACTATGCTAATATTTTATAAAAGTCTCACAAACACAGTGCTGAAAAAGAAGCACATACATTTGGCACCATGCACAACAGGGAAAGGTATTTCATAAATGAACACATTTAGCACTGATGCAGAATAGTACGGTATATAAGAGAATGTAAATAAATAAATAAACAAAACAGTGCCATTGCTAGAGGGTTTATATGGATAAGTACTAGAGGTGTGCAATTCCAAAAAGAGATTAGTTCATGCTGATTTAAAATAAAACTTTTCCCAATTCTGGGACATTTATTCATGTGACAAGGTGGTAGCCAAAGCCAGAAGGATGCAGGGCTGCATACAAAGAGGATTAACCAGCAGAAAGAAGGAGATATTAATGCCCCTGTACAAGTCGTTGGTGAGGCCTCACTTGGAGCATTGTGTTCAGTTTTGGAGATCATATCTCATAAAGGATATAAGAAGACTTGAAACTGTTCAGAGGAAGGCAATAAAAATGATTTGGAGCCTACGCCAGAAGATATATGAGAAGAGACTTGAAGAACTAAATATGTCTACCCTGGAGGAGAGGAGGGACAGGGGTGATAATGATACAGACTTTTAAATACTTAAAGGGTATCAATAAACAAACAAACATTTTTCAAAGAAGGGGAAGCTATAAAACTAGAGGATATATGATGAAGCTGCAAGGTGGTAAACTTAAAAACAACATTAGGAAATACTTTTCATTGAAAGGGTGGTGGATGCTTGGAATGCCCTCCTGATGGAGGTGGTGGGGGCAAATACAGTGACGGAATGCAAATGGCATGGGACAGACACAGTGGATCCCTTTATAGCAAGAGGATAAAATCAAAGCAAACTTAAATATCAGTAAATAGAGGGGGCTGACCTGCATGGAGCAGGAGGTGCAACACTAAACACAGGCATAGAGGGGTGTGAACTGCACAGAGCTGTGGTTACAACCACTCTATCCGCCTTATTGGGTAGACTAGATGGACCATACTGGTCTTTATCTGCCGTCATATACTATGTTACTGTGTTACTGATTGCCTTGAGGCATGTAGTTGAAAAAGTGTCATTGCAGCCATGGCTAGATAGGTGATGGTCTTCAGCTGTTAAGACCAGGAAAACCTGAATGGTGGCCCACAAACAACCTAGATACCACAAGGAACATGGAGATAGTCATGGCTTAATGGGAGACAGCCAACATGACTTTAGACAAGGAAGATCTTGTCTTACTAATCTGTTATATTTTTTGAAGGTTTGAATAAACAGGTAGACAAAGGTGAGTTGGTTGATATAGTATATCTGGAGTTCCAGAAAGCCTTTGAAAAGGTCCCTCATCAGAGACCTCTGGCAAAACTAAAAAGTCAAGAGATAGGAAGCAGTGTATTATTGTGGATCAGGAACTGGTTAAAAGATAGAAAGCAGAGGGTAGGGCTAAATGGCCAATTTTCCCAATGGAGAAAGGTGAATAGTGGAGTACCCCCAGGAATCTGTATTGGATCTGCTGCTTTTAGACATATTCATAAATGACCTGGAAAAGGAAATAACGAGTGAGGTTATCAAATTTGCAGATGATACAAAACTATTTAAAGCTGTTAAAACTCATGAGGATTGTGGAAAATTGCAAGAGGATCTTGATAAATTGGAAGATTGGGCATCCAAATGGCAGATGAAATTTAATGTTGACAAGTGCAAAGTTATGCACCTAGGAAAGAACAACCCAAACTATGGTTACACGATGCAAGGTTCCACATTAGGAACCACCACCCAGGAAAAAGATTTAGGCGTCATCATGGATAACATGTTAAAACACTCCGCCCAGTGTGCTGTTGCGGCCAAGAGAGCAAATAGAATGCTAGGTATGATAAGGAAAGGAATGGAAAATAAAACAAAGGATATTATAATGCCTCTGTATCATTCCATGGTGTAACCACACCTTGAATATTGTGTGCAATTCTGGTCGCCATATCTTAAAAAGGATATAGCGTTATTGGAAAAGGTACAGAGAAGAGCCACGAAAATGGTAAAGAGGATGAAAGGATACCCCTATGAAGAGAGGCTAAAAAGGTTAGGGCTCTTCAACCTGGAAAAGAGATGGCTGAGGGAAGAAATGATAAAAGTATATAAATTAATGAATGGAGTGGAATGAATAAACATAGATCGCTTCTTTACGTCATCAGAATATAGAAAGACTAGGGACATGCAATGAAGCTACAGGGTAACCTATTTAAAACTAATAAGAGAAAATATTTTTTCACTCAACGTGCAATCAAAATCTGGAATTTGTTACAGGAGGATGTAGTAAAAACTATTAGTGTAGCTGGGTTTAAAAAAGGTTTGGACAAGTTCCTGGAGGAAATGCCCATAAACCATTATTAAAAGGGACCCAGGATATCACTGCTTGACCCAATGCAAGAATTCTGGAACCTGTGTCTTTTGGGGAAGCTGCTAGGTACTTATGACCTAGCTTGGCCACTGTTGGAAACAAGATATTGGGCTTGATGGACCTTGGTCTGACCCAGTATGGCATATCTTACGTGGGAAATTTAGACTTCTCCAGATTCCATTGTAATTGGCTGGGTTGGACAAATCAAGACTGTAGTGGAGTCAGTGGGAGAACTGGACCTTGATGTGCCAGTTACTGGAAGTGTTCATGCTGCTCGTTAGAGGGCTGAAAGTCCATGTTTGAAGCTATCCAGATATATCAGTCCAGCTTCTGAACACATCCCATAATTTCCAGACAGTATGGAGAAAATCCAGGCAGTTGGCACACATAACCTACTGTTGAGCCTCTCATCAGCCATATGGTTCCCGGAGGGGGGGACGGGGGGTCTTATTTATTTATTTAGCAGTTTTTCTATACTGCTTCATCCTACGGTCAAAGTGGTTTACATTGTAACAGAACATTATACTTTGAACAGGCAGATTAGCTTAAGTTTGAAGGTCTTGGGCATCATTTATGACTGGAATTGATCAAGGAGGGAGTAGGCATGGGGAGGGAAGGGGATGGGGGAATTAGTAGTTGGAGTGGTAGCTGGTTAGGTGATGTTGTCTGGAAAGCAGTCTTTGAATATGTAAGTCTTTTGGGCTTTTCTGAAGGTTGTTGTGTCTGTTGTAGCCTGTAATCCATCAGGAATAGAGTTCCATAAGTGTGGAGCGTAAAGTGAGAAGGCTTTCCTAGAGGTGGTGGAGCTGGCTTTTGTAAATAGTGGAGGTATGCATAGCATGTTCTGTGAGTCATTTTCTGTTATCAGGTGTGACTTGGAGTAAGGACTGCAGGTGCAGTGGAGAGGAGTTGTTGAGAATTTTGAAGGTTGTGAGGATGGACTTGTATTTTATGCGTTCCCTTATTGGTAGCCAGTGAAGTTGTCTAAGTAGAGGTGTTATGTGTTCTGTTTTTTGTGAGTAGAGGAGGGTCCATGATGCTTTGTTGAGAATGAGTTGGAGAGGGTGGATAGCTGTTTTTGGTAGGCCTTGAAGGATGATGTTGCAGTAATCAAAATGCGGAAAAAATGGTTGCTTGGAAGACTGAGAGGAAGTCGTGCCTGGTTAAAAGAGGTTTAAGGTGCTTGATTGTTTTGAGATTGAAGTAGATGCTTCTTGTTATGTTCTGTGTGTGCTTTGTGAAGGTAAGATGTTGGGGTCCAGTGTAATTCTGAAGTAGCGTACATCTTATTTCACTTGGATTTGGGTCCCATCTGTGGTTATGGAGTTTGGTGGGGTAAAGCTATTGTCTCTAGTGATGCACATGGCTTCCGTCTTCTTGACGTTTATTGCCAGATTGTGTCTATTGAGCCATTCTTTGATCGAGGAGAAGCATTTTGTTATGAGCATGATATCTGGGTTAGATGTGTTGATAGGCATGTAGATCATTACATCATCTGCATAGATGTAGTACAGGACATTAAATGCTTTTATGACAGTGCAGATTGGTTGTAGGGTAAATATTGAAAATTAGTGGAGCCTTTTAGGACTCCTTGAGATTGAGTATATGGGGTGGATTTTGTAGGGCCTCATCTTACTTGAAGCTGTTGGTCTGTTAGGTAGAACTTAAACCAAGTGAGAGGCATGTCTGATAGTCCAAGGGTTTGCGGTTGCTGAATTATTAGGCTGTGTGGAATGGAGTCAAAAGCTGCTTTTATGACTAAAAAGATGAGCATAAGGCCAGTTCTGGATCCTTTTGCATGAAAGTAAGTATGAGCACGAGGCAACTTCCAAACCATGTTGAGTCTGTCACCCACCTACTCACTCTTATAGGCGGAAGCCTAGGGAGCTTCAGTGGGGCCTCTTCTTAATGTAGCTGGGACTTTACAATGCCCCCTGGGATCTGTAGTCCCACTAGCTAATCAAAAAGGTAGTTGTGAACGAGTAGCCAGGCTTTTCAAAAAGAGGTATTTTATTTCCCTTCCGGGTGAACTTTTGCACATAAGAATCAAAAGAAATAAACCATATTTTTCTGGTACAAATGAAAATGAACTACTGGTAACAAAAAGGTGTTTAACTTCAGCCAATCCAAAAAAGTAAAACAGTCCTTGTACTTTACACAAGTGAGTTTTCCACAATCCGTTTCCCTAAACGGATTTATGCCTTTAAACAATTCAGCAGAGAGAGGAAATATTATCTGAGAACATTAATGCAAAATCCATTTGGAACTCATCAGGACTTTCCCCACAAAAGTCACATTCCATGTCCTCATAGCTTTCCCCGTAGCTATCTTCAGAATGGTGATAACTCATATCAGTATTGCAAAAACCCTCCTCTCCTTTCTAAAGGCTTCTCTCCCCCTCTCTATCAGGGTGAATTGGGAGGTTACCGTATATTGTGGAGTTCTCCTTCAGAGGGCCACACACTCCTGGCTGTGTGTATGGGAAACTCTCCCTTTCAAAGTTCCCTCTATTATAGGGAATTGGCCTAACCTCTGGCTCAGTTCCCTCGGAGCTTTCTGAGCATGGAAACTTAGCGTGGCTTTTTCCCCAGGCAAGCCTTCTGCTCCCTTTTACTGCACGCTTCTCTTTGGGCAGGTATGTATCCCTTTGATAACCGTTATTGCCCTCCCGGTATCTGTTCTCAGGGAGACTTCCTCTTACAGGTTCCTTCCGTCTGCCTGCATGAATACCTTCGTGGCACCAACCACCTGGTTCTTGTTCAGTGCTGCCCAGCACCCTGTAACCAGCCTCTGATATTCCCTCTCTGGCTATCTCCCGTGGAACACTGCTTGAACCTCCGTGAGAAGTTTTTCCTTTAGTTTCCAAAACAGCTCTGCGATACTCCTGCTTAGCTCCACTGGATCCAAAATCCTGGTTAGCTCCACTACTGACGAACTCTGAGTGATTTTTATCTGCGTCACTCCTAGAGTTCCGGTGAGCATGGCCTGCCCTCAGCTGCCTCTCATCACCTAATAGGCTATGATGTAATACCCTACTAGGGCATGCTCCTACACCTGGTGCTTTTGTTTTTGCTGGTTGCTCATAGCAACCCTGATCCATGTGCTCTGAGCTGTCACTTTTAGACCTGCTCGGCTCTGTGTTTCCTATTTCCATAGGCAGATTCTGACCTACCTCATGACAAGTCTCATATTTAGTACATGAGGCACTTTGCAACTGTTCGAGCTTAACGGTGCCATACCAAGGGCTGTGTGAGTAGTGTGGCTGCACAAGGTCCACTTGACAAAGGTAGAAAAACATCATTTTATTTTCATTTGGGGCCCGATTCCAACATGGACATCCAGGCCCTCTGTGTACCCGGTCAGAACCGGACGCACAGAGTTAGCCGGGGTTCTGATCTTGTTGAGCATGTAGGGTTACCAACTTTTTCACCGAGAAAAACCCGACACCTGTGGCTCGCCATGCTCCACCCATTCTCCTCCCCTAGTCCCACCCCTGCCCCGCCCCCAGCCCCACCCACAAAAATTACCGAGGATACGTGTAGGCTAACTTCCTTGGTCATATAATAATTAAACTGGGAACCCCAAAATCCAAACATGAAATGTACAACACTGGAGAAATAAAACTATAAAGTAATTTCCTCTTGCACTAAACAAAAACGCAAAGATGTTATCAATACACACTTCCCAGACCAAACATATTCCAGCTAATAAATTCAAAATAAAAAGTATTTTTCTACCTTCTGTTTGGGCGTTTTATTTTCAGTTGCAATTGCTCCAGTCACTTTCTTCTGGTTTCTTCGTGTCTTCTGCGAGCTATCCATTTGTCCTTTCTTCTCTTTTAGATGTTTTCCATTCTCTCTCTATTTCTGCTTTAACATACTGATTGTTTCCCTTTTGCTCTTTCCCCCAATTTTTTCCTTATTCCTTTATCATCCATTTAAATTTCACCCTTCCATTCTCAAGCCCCTCACTCTCCCAATACCCAGCCCATCATAGACTTTTCTTCCACACAAAATATTTTTTCCCCTCTCCATTCTCATTCCCCATCTATTCTAGTCCTCCCCCAAAATCAGTTCCCTTATAGTTCTAGACCCACCCAGCATCCACTCCCTTCTAATCCCATTCTCCCATGCCCCACATCAGCCCATTTCCAGTCCTATTCCAGCTCTTCATCAGCCCATTTCCAGTGCTAGCCCTCACATCACAGACCATTTCCAGTCCTAGCCCCCCCCCCATCACAACCCATTTCCAGTCCAAGTCCCCCATCACAGCCTATTTCCAGTCCTAGGCCCCCCCCCCATCACATCCCATTTGCAGTCCGAGTCCCCCCGCACCATCACAGCCCATTTGCAGTCCTAACCCCCCCCCCATCACAGTCCATTTGCAGTCCTTGCCCCCCTAATCACAGCCTATTTCCAGTCCAATTTCCCCCTCACTCCACCATAGCCCATTTCCAGTCCAAGTCCCCCCCCCCCCCATAGCCTTTTTTCAGTCCAGGTCCCCCTCCCCATCAAACCCATTTCTAGTCCATGCCCTCCCCCCCCCATAGCCCTTTTCCAGTCCAGGTCCCCCTCCCCATCAAAACCCATTTCCAGTCCATGTCCCCCCCCCCACATAGCCCTTTTACAGTCCAGGTCCCCCTCCCCATCACAGCCCTTTTCTTTCCAGTCCTATGCCCCCCCATAGCCCTTTTCCAGTCCAGGTCCGTCCCCCCCTTCACATCCCATTTCCAGTCCATGTCCCCCTAATCACAGCCTATTTACAGTCCAAGTTCCGCCTCCATCCACCATAGCCCATTTCCAGTCCAAGTTCCCCACCATAGCCCTTTTCCAGTCCAACTTCCCCCCCCCATAGCCCTTTTCCAGTCCAGGTCCCCCTCCCCATCACAACCCATTTCCAGTCCATGTTCCCCCCCCCCACATAGCCCTTTTACAGTCCAGGTCCCCCTCCCCATCACAGCCCATTTCTTTCCAGTCCAATGCCCCCCATAGCCCTTTTCCAGTCCAGGTCCGTCTCCCCATCACAACCCATTTCCAGTCCATGTCCCCCTAATCACAGCCTATTTCCAGTCCAAGTTCCCCCTCCCACCAACACAGCCCATTTCCAGTCCAAGTTCCCCCCCATAGCCCTTTTCCAGTCCAGGTCCCCTTCCCCATCACCGCCAATTTCCAGTCCTTGTCCCCCCCCCCAGCCCTTTTCCAGTCCAGGTCCCCCTCCCCATCAAAACCCATTTCCAGTCCATGTCCCCCCCCCCACATAGCCCTTTTACAGTCCAGGTCCCCTCCCATCACAGCCCATTTCTTTCCAGTCCAAGTCCCCCCCCCCATAGCCCTTTTCCGGTCCAGGTCCCCCCCCTCACACAACCCATTTCCTGTCAAATTCCCCACTTCTAGCCCTTTTCCAGTCCAGGCCCCCTCCCCCCATCACAGCCCAGGCAGTCCTTGGCCTCCCCCCCCCAAAACCGCGGCTGTCTGAGGCTTTAGAGGGAGCTGGGGAAGCCCGCGCGAGGCCCCGGCTCCCTCTGAACAGCTGCCAGCGTGAAGAGCCTTTTCCTTCACTCTGGCGGCTGTTCCTGTGAAGCCGCGAATGCTGGGAAAGGTTAAAGGGCATTGCCTTTAACCTTTTCCACCAATCGCGGCTTCACAGGAACAGCCGCCAGCGTGAAGGTAAAGGCTCTTCACGCTGGCGGCTGTACAGAGGGAGCCGGGGCCTCGCGCGGGCTTCCCCAGCTCCCTCTGAAGCCCTCCGGGTTGGGAGAAAAGCCGTTTTTTTTGCCCTGGCCGCTCCCGATCTTGCGGCCAGAGCAAAAAAAACGGATTTTCAAGGGCCGGTTTTGCCTCTGCGCCGGCAGCCGGCCTGGCCATGGAAAAACCGGCCAGGCCGGCTGAAAACCGGCCAGTTGGCAACCCTATGAGCATGTCTAGCCCTGCAGGATGAGAATCGCATCCAGGCCTTACGTGAATGCCGGACCCTAATTCAGTCTGGCCTGCACGTACAGGCCTTGCCCGGATAGCTCAGTCAGGGCTTTTCAATGGAGCCCAAGGCCAGGGTTGGACTATGGGGAATGTCCTCTACCCTCTGCCGCCTCTTACCAGTCCCCAGCCTGCCCATTCCTCCCAACTAGGGGAATTTATTCCACCTCAGAGGTGGAATAGGTTCCCCGTTCAAACCGCCAGCCCCGGATGTACAGGGCTGACATTGGAATCGGCCCTGTATGTCCGGGGCCGATGACCGCCCCCTGCCTGCCCTAATACCCCCTTTCCCGCCCCCATCTAACTTCCCCATACAATGAGTGGGGAAGTTAGTCAGGGTTGGAAGGAGACCCGAATAGCAGGGATGGATGTCCAAATGGAATGTCCATCCCCACTATTCATGCCTCGGAATGACCCCTTCGGTGTTTTGAATATGTCAGCTTTGGCAATGTGCATCTCTTCTATCTTTGTATTTTGCTCAGTACAGAAAACACATTTGTTTGTGTTATTCCAGGTTTGCATTGTTTGAGAGCCTGGCCTTTTGGTTCCCTTATTGGTTTGTATCTTGAGGGCCGTCTTCTATATTGGGCGGGAGTTGGTCTGTCTTCTGCGTATGTGAACATGATGATGAGTTCCAATTGTCAGTGATAATTTGTTTAAGAACCTGTAGCAGCCTGGCTTGTTTTGTTTTTCCCATCGGAGGTGTATTGATGCTACTGTTATCTTTGCAATATTAGTATTTATTTATTGCTCATTTTTGTATACCGCTCTTCCCCAAAGGCTCCAGAGTGGTGAACTATAATCAGAAATACAGTTACATTAAATAACACATAGAAATACTTATGCAACAAAGCTGCCATATTTGATTATGTGCTGAATGATTTTTAAAGGGCTTTATTTTCACAATCTGTCAGGCAGTAGAGGGAATTTGTGTTACCGTGAGGCGACCCAAAAATTGGAATACCTTTTTATGGTGAACTGTAAGGGGAAACATCTAGTTCTTCGATCTCTGCAACTCTGTTGGGGTTTTGACCCAGTGTTTTCCGGATACAGCGATGATATAGTTTGCATGGCTTGGAGTGAATGAGCTGTACTACTTTCTTTTTCACCTTTCTGTAGTCAGATTTGCTGATATAGCACAGTTACTTACCTGTAACAGGTGATCTCTGGGAACAGCAGGAATAAGTCTTCACATATGGATATCGTCGGTACCGACGGAGCCTGCGCGGGAACGCTCCCCAGCGTCCAAAAGGAAAGCTTTTGGGAGCATCCCACAGCGCCTGCGTGCTGTCTTCCCGCCTTTCCTAACTGCCTCTCTCCAGTTCGAGTTTTAAAGCTGAGACAAAGAGAGAGAGAGGAAAGGAAAGATAGATAGAGAGATACAACTCCTAGGGGAGGTGGATGGGTTGTGAAGACTTATTCCTGCTGTTCCCAGAGATCACCTGTTACAGGTAAGTAACTGTGCTATCTCCAGGAAAAAGCAGGAATGAATCTTCACATATGGGGACTCCCCAGCTAGAGATGCCTGGGAGATCACTCAGGTTGGGAGTCCCTGGAAAGGGCTCTACCTCCTCCCATGAATCTCAGGCATCCAGTCAGGTATGGAGGGTAGGAGTTGATTAGGTATGGAACAGGTGTTTGAGAACAGCCTGACCAAACCAGGCATCCTGGCGGGAGTCCTTGTCCAAGCAGTAATGGGCTGTAAATGTATGAACCGAGGCCCAGGTGGCTGCTCGACAGATTTGGTCGATGGACACAGAGTTTAGATGAGCCATAGAAGCTGCCATTGCACTCACATTGTGAGCTGTGACATGGCCCTCCAGAGAAAGGTTCTTACTCTGGTAGGCGAAGGAAATACACTGAGCAATCCAATTTGACAGAGTTCTTTTAGAGACTGGAAGTCCTAAATGAGAGGGATCAAAAGCAACAAAAAGTTGAGAGGACTTTTTATGTTGCTGTGCCCTTTGTAAGTAGAAAGCAAGTGCTCTTTTACAATCCAGGGTATGGAGATTCCTCTCTGCACTTGATGCATGAGGTCCTGGAAAAAAGAAATGTAAATACACCTCCTGGTTCAGATGAAAAGGTGAGACCACTTTAGGCATAAAGTGTGGATTAGTTCTGAGGACCACCTTGTCATGATGGAACCTTGTATAAGGAGGATTAGCCACTAAGGCTTGCAAATCACTGATACGGCGAGCTGAGGTGACTGCAATGAGAAAAATAACCTTCCAGGAAAGGAATTTCAAGGAGGTAGTGGCTAAGGGTTCGAAGGGTGGCTTCATGAGCTGGCCAAGAACCAGATTCAAGTCCCATGCCACTGGAGGTGGTCTAATGGGAGGTTTAGTCAAAAGAAGGCCTCTCATGAATCTTGCTATAAGAGGATGAGAGGAAATAGGCTGTCCATTGAGGGGTTTAAGGGATGCTGCAATAGCACTCAAATGGACTCTGATTG
The DNA here is from genome assembly GCA_033557465.1 of Ichthyophis bannanicus. Taxonomy (NCBI): domain Eukaryota; kingdom Metazoa; phylum Chordata; class Amphibia; order Gymnophiona; family Ichthyophiidae; genus Ichthyophis; species Ichthyophis bannanicus. The sequence goes on along the minus strand of CM066033.1, from coordinate 732,297,227 downwards.
AATTTGTTTAAGGCCTGCATGGGATAAATGCAGCAAATACTCTAGTAAAGAATTCAGAGGTATTGCAAGAGGGTTAAGACCCTTCTCTGCACACCAAATGGTAAACCTCTTCCATTTAAAAGCATAGGAACGTCTGGTGGAAGGCTTTCTGGAAGCATGAAGGATATCCTTCACTTGCTGAGAAAGAGGTAAATCTTGAAGGTCTAGGCCTTCAGCAACCAGGCCCTGAGATGAAGAGACTGGGGATTTGGGTGCCACAACGTTCCCTCCTCCTGGGAGAGGAGATCTGGGGCAGACCCCAAGTCCAGGGAGGGAGCTTGAGAGAGATGCAGAAGTAGAGGGTACCACATTTGGCTTGGCCAACATGGTGCTATGAGGATCATAGACCCCTTGTCTCTCTGAAGCTTGAACAGTGTCTTGGGAATGAGGGGAATAGGTGGAAAGGCATAGAGGAATTCTTGCCCCCAATTGAAGGAGGAAGGCATCCCTGGCCTGAACTCCCTGACACGGAATCCTGGAACAGAACCGGGGAAGTTTGGCATTCCACAGACTTGCAAACAGGTCTATGTCTGGGGTTCCCCAAATTCGAAAGATCCTGGCTATCTGGTCCCCATGGAGGGACCATTCGTGTGGAAGCAGAACTCGACTGAGTCTGTCCGCCCAAGAGTTTTGAACCCCTGGAAGATACACTGCCATGAAATGGATTTGATGCTCTCTGGCGAAGGCCCACAATCTCAGAGCTTCGTTGCAAAGTGACAGAGAGCCAGTCCCCCCCTGCTTGTTCACGTAGAACATGGCTACTTGGTTGTCCGTGTGGATGAGGACTGTCTTGTAGCTGAGCAGGGTGTGGAAGACTCTGAGAGCCAGAAAGATTGCTCTGAGCTCTAAGAGGTTGATATGTAGAGATGTCTCCTGTGGAGACCAGATGCCTTGGGTGGAGAGATCTTGTAGATGAGCTCCCCAACCCCTTGGAGAGGCATCTGTTGTAAGGGTTGCTTGGGGTAACACCTGTTGAAAGGTGGACCCCAGCAACAGATTTTGAGTGGACTTCCACCAATGGAGAGAGCAAGAGAGGCGACTGGAGGTCGCTATTTTGTCTGACAGGCACCCTGATGCCTGGGTCCATTGGGTGGACAAAGTCCATTGAGCTGCTCTCATGTGAAGGCGAGCATAAGGAACCACATGCATGGTGGATGCCATGTGGCCTAACAGTTGTAACATCTCTCGAGCAGTTAAATGGGATTTTAACTGAATCTGTGAGGCTAACTGCACCAAGCGTAGGCAACGGGCCTGGGGAAGATAGGCCCTTGCAGTTGTATCCAGCAAGGCCCCTATGAACTCTAGAGATTGAGTAGGGGTGAGATGGGATTTTGAAATGTTTATAACAAGTCCCAGATACTGAAGAACATGCCTTGTGCAGGCCAGGGAAGTCTGGGCCTCTGACTGGGATGGAGCTCGGATGAGCCAGTCGTCCAGATATGGGAATACGAATATCCCTAGAGGGTGTAGAAATGCAGCTACTACTGCCATGCATTTTGTGAACACTCTTGGTGCAGAGGCCAGACCGAAAGGAAGCACTTTGTATTGGTAGTTCTTTCCTTGGTAAAGGAATCGAAGGAACCTTCTGTGTGTTGGATGGATGAGGACATGGGTGTACGCATCCTTGAGATCTAGAGAACAAAGCCAGTCCTGACTCTGGAGGTATGGAAGGAGAGTTCCGAGAGAAGTCATCTTGAATTTCTCCTTGCATAGAAACTTGTTCAATTCTCTGAGATCTAAGATGGGTCTGTAGCCCCCTGTTTTCTTTGGAATGAGAAAATAGGGGGAGTAGAACCCTGAGCCCTGTTGAAGAAGGGGTACTTCTTCTATTGCCCCTTGGGCAAGAAGGGTAGCAATCTCCTGACCCAGAAGGTCGAGGAGAGATGTTGGATAATTGAACTGTTTCACCATGGTGTGAGGGGGAAGGTTTAAGAAAAGAAGCTTGTACCCTTCTCTTATGATGGAGAGGGTCCATTGCTCTGCTGTGATTTGTTCCCATCTGGGAGCAAAATGAGCTAACCTTCCTGGAATGGTGAGAGGTTCTGGATGTTCTAGAGCCAGAAAGGCTAAGTTCTCTAGTTGTAAGTCAAAGGCCCTGAGGAGGCTGAGGCTGTTGGGCCGTAGCAGTCCTGGCAGCCTTAGGCTTGGCCTGTTTTGGTTGTTGCTGTCTCTTTGTAGCAAAACGACCTGCAGAAGAGGCCTGACCATAAGCAGAAGAATATTTCCCTTTTTTGGGGAAAAATCCTTTTTTGAACAACCTCTTTCTAAAAGGAGCAGAAGTAGACTTGGAAAGGCTATCTAAAGCAGAGTTTTCAGCATCCATCTGGTTGGCCTTTGCTTGCCAATCTTTGCCCAAAAGGTTTTCACCTGTACAAGTAAGGTTACCTAGTCCATCCTGAACCCAGGGTTCCAAATCAGAAGCTTGTAACCAAGCAACTCTGCGTGCACCTATGGCAATAGCCGAGGCTCTGCTGGCACCTTCAAAAGAGTCAAAGGCTGCACGGTTGGAAAACTTGGAAATATCCTGGGCATGTTTAAGCCAGGTGAGAAACTCTTCCCTTTTATCTTCTGAAATAAAAGGAGATAAGGTTTGCAGATGATCTGTAACTTCCTTTAGAAACATCCCCATATAGAGACTATATGAGTTGATTCTGGCCACAAGCATACTGGCCTGGAAAATTCTCCTGCCAAAGGCATCTAAGGTTCTGCATTCTCTTCCTGGAGGAGTAGAAGAGTGCCTTTTTGCACTCTTGATCTTTTTCATAGCAGACTCCACCACAATGGAGTGTGATGAGGAAGCTGAGTCTTATGAAAACCAGGACAAGGAGGAACACGATACATGGTGTCCAACCTACGAGAATGAGGGGAGGTGGTAAGAGGAGTCTCCCATATGCCCAACATGTGATCATAAAGAATCTCATGTATTGGTAAAGTGGCTGCCTCTTTAGGAGCCTTAGGATATTGCAAAATATCTAATTTTTTGGCTCTAGGCTCAGTCTCAGAGGCCACTGAGATAGAAAGGCCCCTGGCCACCTCCCTGATGAAGTCTTGAAAAGACAAGTCTTCTGGAGGAGACATTCTCCTTTTTGGAGAAGGTTCCTGAGGAAGGATCCCCGATGCTTCGATACAGGCCTCTGATTCATCAGAGTCTTCAGAGGAATCCAAGTATCACCTGTCTGGATGCTCTTGCAGAGCCCGATACGCGTACCGGGGGGTATCAACATCGGGAATAATCGGTACTGATTCGGTACCAATGGGCATTACAAAACAGTGTACCGCTGTCGTCGATGTGGATGTCGATGCAATCGGTACCGGCACCGGAACCAATATCGGGTCCGGTACCGGAATCGGTACCAACAACAAAGTTTGTTGCGGTACCGAAGGTGTCGCAGCTTGTATGAATGCCGTGATGGCACCCTGCATGGTCAGAATATTCTGATCCATTGACGCCACCAATGTCTGGATGTCGGTACCAGTGGAAACCACCGGTACCCCAGAACATTGCAACAGGTGATCGGTCGAGGCCGAGCCATCGATGTCAACCTGTGACCCCATAGATAAAGCTTTGGAAGCCGAAGCCTCCAGCCGGGGTAATTTTGCCGGTGCGGATTCCTCGAGAGCAAGCCCGGAGGCATCTCGATACTTAGAGGGAGATCTACTCCTCGAGGACCGGCTGGACTTAAGTTTGGTTACCTGAGATCCATGGGAGGAAGAGGAAGCCCTGGAAGACGTCGATGCCACCGAAGCTGCATCAGAGGGAAACAGGGTACTGAGCTTGGCTGCTCAATTCTGTAGACCTCTTTTAGACATCATGGAACAGGACTCACAGTCCATCATGGAATGATCAGGACCTAAACATTTGAGACACCAGTCATGGGTGTCGGTGACAGAAATAGTGCCGCTGCACTTCGTGCACTTTTTAAACTCGGAGGCGGGCTTTTCCATGAGGAAAAATTTGTGTAGGCCTAAGGCCACAGAAGAAAAAGCACCGAAGTGAGAAAAAATAGTAGTTTTTTTTTTTTTTTTTAAATGAAGAAAGAAAAAAACGGCGGTATCGGTCCGGAGACGAGAAGGCAGACACGCGACTAAAGAAATAAAGAAAATAAGAAATTCTTCAGCGGTGACAGGAAACACGACCTGCTGGCTCCGCGGAAAAGAAGAACTGGAGAGAGGCAGTTAGGAAAGGCGGGAAGGCAGCGCGCAGGCGCTGTGGGATGCTCCCAAAAGCTTTCCTTTTGGACGCTGGGGAGCGTTCCTGCGCAGGCTCCATCGGTACCGACGATACCCATATGTGAAGACTCATTCCTGCTTGTTCCTGGAGATAGCACATCTCATCCAACCAGGAGATGGGAAAACATTTATTGATGTCAATTAGGAGTTTCTTCGATTTCAGTGCATTGGTATGAAGAAAAATCTCCCACACCAATATTTTCCTGCAATCTGCCCCAGGACCTACCTGAAGGGTCACTTGTATTTAAGGGAAAAAGGGTAGTTGCCCCTGTACCCAGCATAACAGGAGCCCAGTTGTCCACAGGCCAATTTAGCCCCAAGTGCAGGCTGCTGAAAAATTCATGTTTGCACATCTTCCAGTAACAGTTTTTTTACATGGTCATTTTAGCCAATAGGCCTATGTGAAGTTGGAAATACTATTTGAGTACAGTACTAAACACGCAACTGAGAACCTTTGATATATCATAACGGGGAGGGAGGCAGGTCTGTGACTCACACGAGTGCAATTATAGCTTGGTATGGTGCTGGAGCTTAATGAGCGAGACTTGGCATCCCTGCCGTAGTGTTGGTTCACAGGGATAAGTGCTCCCCGCTCCCGCTGCACTGCATACTGAAGAGTGGTCTCACCTCCCTCTAGGTATTCACTGTGGATACAAAGAGAAGCATGTTCCTTTTACGTTTTACTGGAGTATCAGCTCCAAAACTGTTCAGAGAAAATGCCTGCTGGGGCAGCAGAAGAGTTCTGTGGTTAAGACATCTCGTACTGTCAGATTTCAAAAGGGTTTGGACAAATTCCTAGAGGAAAGGTTTATAAACAATTAGCTAAGAAAACTTATGGAAAGCCACCACTAATCCCTAGGAATGAGCAACAAGAAACAGATAGTGATCAGGACTGGCCACTGTCAGAAATAGTATGTTGGGCACAATGGACCTTTTGGTCTGACCCAGCATGGCATGTCTTATGTTCCCATGTTAATTATTCAAAAGAAAGTTCTGCAAAACATCCCTTTCTGCAACACCCGATGTTCCTTTGTGGCTTCCCACTCAAGTCCTGGCCAAAACCGACCTTTCTGCAATCTCAAAGCATACAAGTCTACAGTGGTCTGCCTTTATGAAAAAAACAAACAGCTCAAATAACCTGATGACTGCTGCATTTACCAGAGAGCCAGTGAAGGATTGACCCAAAACACAGTGAACAGCTACAAGAATAGAAATGGACAGTGGTTCACCAGCAGGAGCTAGTATGGGAAAATGAACACAGTTGGCCAAGCTGTCAATGTGTGGTGGAACATTACAGTAAGTGAAGGTTAGTGGTTGATACTGCAAAGGTTTAATGGACTAATACCACACTTTCAGCGAAACCTCATACAGAAAAAATTTAGCCTCAGATCCAGCATTTACAAGAAAACTTAGAACGAACATTTTGCCACTTCAATTGTTTTCTTAAGCAAGAAATATTTCTTTAAGACAAGGATAGAAGAGTGGCCCTCATGGTCATGCTTGTCCATCTGAATAGACAGAGAGGGCTGGCTCAACCACCAGGCAAACTAGGCAGTTGCCTAGGATAGCAAGTTCAGGAAGGGGGGGGGACAGCAAAGAGCAGGGCATTCAAAGCTAAACAATTGATTTTAACAGCCAGAGGGGAGTGTACAGCTTAAGGTATGCCTAGGATGCTACCACCCTGAAGCAACTCTGGGGTTCGTTCTGTAGACAGAAATAAAGGTTAACAAACAAATTGCAGTTGATAATTTTATATTTATTTATTTATTCATTCATTCACTTGTAAAATCCATTCTACCAAGTTCAAAGCAGATGACAACATGCAATTTAAACTAATCTATTACAATGACTCAATGAAAAGAGCAGAGTTCTTAAAACTGCTAGCAAATGTATGTAGTTCAAATAAAAAGTGAAATGGCTTTCAAAAGAGTTAGCTAAAAAAAAGTAATAACAAAAAAATCAGAGACCACATAAAGTTAAATGGATGGCTCCATCTGCAAAGTGCTTGCTTTGTAACTTAGTGGGCATGCAATGAAGCTACTCTACAATATAGCACATTTAAGATTAATTTCAATGCATATTCAAACTCTGGAATTCATTTTCAAAAACATAAACATTACCAGAGGATATAGTAAAAATGTAGCTGGGTTTAAAAGAGGTTTGGACAAGTTCCTGGAGGAAAAGTCCATAAGCCATTATTAAAGGGGACTGGGGAACTCCATTTCTTACCCCTGGGATACGCAGCATGGAATCTGTCTATCTTTTGGGAACCTGACAGGTACTTGTGACCTGGACTGGCCACTGTTGGAATCAGGATACTGGGCTTGATGGATCATTTGGTCTGACCCAGTATGGTATATAATATGTTCTTATGTTGTCTATTTAGGCATATTTTCAGTGACCCTATCCATGCAAGTGACTACGGCTATGCCGTCCTGAATAAGTCTGATCTCAGCTGATCTCAAAAACTAGGCAGAGTTAGGCCTGGCTAGTACTTGGATGGGAGACCACCTTGGCACACCGGGTACTGTAGACTTACTGCACAGAAGAAAGGCCTGGCAATATACCTCCAGTCACACCTTGCCAGGGGCTGGGTCAACAGCACTGACTCCATGGCATATACTTTCACTCTTCATCCTTGCAAGTAGGATCCATGAAAATATATACAGGGGTCGATAGTGAAGGCAATTAACACAGTTAGCAGACCAGCTACCTACGTTAATCACTGCAACTGGTTAGCGCCAAGGAATATCCCTGGGTGCTGCCACTGAATGCCCCAGTGCTAGAGCGGAGGTGGCACTTAGGGATAACTGGGCAGCAGTGATATTCAGCCAATGCCTGGTTATCCGTCCTCACTATCCTTCCTCTCTTATCTCCCTCTCCACCCTCCTCAGGAACTCCGCTCCTCTGGCAGATCCCTTTTATCTATGTCTGCCTCTGCCAGCTCCAGACGTCATTCATTCCATCTTCCTGCTCCATATACCTGCTCCATATAACAAACTACCTGGGTCAGTCCATCAGGCTTCTTCTCTGGCTCTATTCAAATCTGGGCTTGTAGCATTGTACAAATGATAAGTAATAGTAGGAAACACGGCATTACACGTGCGAGTACCGGCATTTCACAGCTTACACATGCCCTATGAGCCGTTTCACAAACTTAGATGTGTAGACGCCATCTTCAACTCATTTCAGTTTGGAGAAGGAAATAAACTAGAGGAGATTAAGGAGGATAACCCCCTTAATCCCTCCTGTAAAGAGCTGGCCAAGACACACTTTTTGTAAAAACCTACACTTGCTAGGGAATAGGTATAAATCTGAACGGACAAGTTTGAGCTTACACTTGCCTTTCCTATGCAAAATGGGGAATATACGTGTAGAGTTTTGACATGCCAAGGTCAGGCCAAGACCATACCCCTTACAACTTCCACATACTAAGGACATCCACCTGTAAGTTGCACCCTTCCTAAAATGGACATGTTTAAATTGCAAACAGGGCTTCTAAAATAACCCTCTTAATGTATTGTTATGTTTGTATTGTAGGTTTAGAAGGTATTTATTGTCTACAGCGGATGGTACTCTAGGAGTGCAAACGGTTGGGTTTTCAGGCCACCTGTAATGAATATGCATGGAATAGATTTGCATGAATACTACTCTCGCTGTATGCAAATCTACCTAATGCATATTCATGTTTGTGGCCCTTGAGAATTAGAAGAGAATACCATTGGTGTAGAGGTCTGGATAGGCAATTGACTAATTTAAATATAATTACAATATATGGGGGTTATTTTAAAAGCATTATTCATGATTTGGATGTCTGCAAATGTGCATGCAAACATCCAAATCACAGACATCCCCAGAGCCACTTTAGAAGCTGAGTCTGTGGACGATCCCAGTGCGAGGACAGCCACAGTCTGAATGGGCGCATGGTGAAGGCAAGGCCAGGGCATCTCCACCTGATCTCAGAAACACCCTGGAAGTCCTGAATCATTTCTAAAGTTACACCTGCTCAAATCACGAAAAAGCATCTGCAAAGTGCTCGTCTTGTCGGGCAAACGTCTGGAAGGTGTGGAGAAGGAACTACATTAATACTCCCTGTATTTCACACTCTATCAATGAACACTGATGGGGAATGGGGGCTCCTGCTTTTACTCTACTATGACACTGGACATCCCCTTAGGCAGCTTGGCTAAGATAGATGCTCCCAACCCAGGTGTCTTTACTGGGGATGTCTATGTGGCGGCCCACGTGCAAGTCCAGGTCAGAGACACCTACTGTATGTCCCTGCAATCAGCCAGAGACAGAGGCATCCCTGGCATTTTTCTACACGTTCTTCCCTGGACGGCCCCCATTTAACTTGGACGTCCTTTCTAAAATCCCCCTCATGAAGAATAAGATCAGTGTGTGTGCTGGATGTGTATGCCTGCATTTTTACAAAGCTGTGATACTGTCCTGCACAAGGAGGTGATAAATAAACCGAGTGGTGCAGGAACGGGACCCATGAGGGTGGTTGAGGGACAGATGACAATGCCATGGTAAATGGTGATCATTCTGAGAAAGGAGGGTGACTAACAGAGTACTTCATAGGTAAGTTCTGGTGCTGGTTCTGGTACATATATTTAGAAGTGGAATGGCAGAGAGATTATTGTTTATTGTTTAATTGTTTAAAAACACTTGATATACCGCCCCCCATTACATCAGGGCGGTTTACAATAAAAAAATTTAAATAAAAATATATAAAATATATAAATTAAGAAAGGAAAAATAAAGTGACAATAATTTAAAAAAAAAGAGAAGGAAAAGGACAGGGAGATAAGGACAGACTATAAGCAGTAAAATAATAGAACAGGGGTCACGAGGGAAGGTTAAAGGCAAAAGGACAGACTATAAGCAATAAAATAATAGAACAGGGATCACGAGGGAAGGTTAAAGGCAGAGGAAAAGAGATGCGTCTTGAGAAGAGAACGGAACTTGGCGGGGGACTGTTCTAGTCAGAGGGCAGTTGGAAGGGAGTTCCAGAGGGCCGGACCAAGGTAAAAGAATGCTGATCATTGAGTTGAGTGAAGATGAGCCTGGGAAGGGGAGGGAAGGTGTAAGCGATTGATATGAACTGATCGTAAGCTGCGAGTGGGAGTGTGAAAAGTTAGCAAATCAGATAGGTACTGAGGAGTGTGAAGATAGATGGCCCGATGTACGAGAGTAAGAATTTTGAATTGAAACCGAAAATTTACTGGTAGCCAATGGAGGTGCTGAAGGAGAGGAGTAATATGATCCTGATATTCTGATGAAAAGTTTGTTTTTCTCTGGATAACATTAAGATCAGGAACACAGTGGAAACAGCTGAGGCAGTAGACGGTTTGAGAAGCTATGTAAGAAGGCTTGAAGGGGTGACTGTATTACAGCATGGATGCAAAAAATAACAGGCATGTTCTCTTCAAGTGGCTACCAAAGGATTTTCAAAACAAACAATGTGCATACTTCAGCATTCAAAACGACCCCCAGAAATTTCTGTGCATACATTTACACCTGTTCTTTGACATGCACGGATGTCCTGAATTAATTTACATGTTCTATTAAGTATGCATGTAAATGTTAACTCTTCCCCTACTTGTGGAAATGTCTCTGCTTAGATTGGGTAAACCTATGTGCATGGTTTGCAGCTTGTCGTGCTGTGAGGGCTTGCGTGCATCAGTGATGCTGAGAGCTAAACTATCGGTAGTTTAACTACTGGCAGGGTCTCCCAAGATGGACAGGTCTCAGCTGAGGTGCCAGACGAAGACAAACCACCCATCTGGGCAGCAGCAGAATGGGATAGTGTTGACGGCGGAGGATCACATTTCTGTGACAACGGCAACAACACCAAAATTAAACTGCGCGGAAGGAAGGCCCGGCAATCTACTTCTGTATCTTGCCATGAAAACCCAATGGATAGTTACAACAAAACAAATTGTGCTATGGTGCTGGAAGATGAGACTCCCAGGTCAGAAGGCACTCAACTAGCTACTGGGGAAGAGCTGAAGACTTTTCAGAGTAAAGCCAGCATTTATGATGTGGTTGGATCAAAGCCCTCGGGAAGTCTGACTGCTGATGTAGCTGCGCATGAAATGAGAGTCAGAAGCTGTAAAGATGTCTTACACATTGGAACATGGAACGTACGAAGCATGAACCAAGGGAAGTTGGAGGTGGTCAAGAATGAAATGGAACGTGTACAACTTGATCTGTTGGGTGTCAGCGAACTGAAATGGACTGGCATCGGGCACTTTGCATCAGATGATCACATGGTCTACTATGCTGGAAATGAAAGACAAAGAAGAAATGGTGTTGCATTTATAATAAAGAAGAAACTTGCAAGAACTGTAATGAAATACAATGCAGTCAGCGAACGCTTAATCTCTATTCGTCTACGAGGAATGCCTATCAACACAACTATAATTCAAGTATATGCCCCAACAACAGCTGCAGAAGAGAATGAAATTGAAGAGTTCTATGAACAAGTACAAGCTGAAATTGACAGAACATGCAAACAGGATATCCTGATAGTCATGGGTGACTGGAACGCAAAAGTTGGCAACAAAGAAGAAGGCAAAGTAGTTGGAAAATATGGACTTGGCAACAGAAATGAAGCTGGAGAAAGATTGATAGAATTCTGCAAGACCAATGATCTATTCATCTCAAACACCTTCTTCCAGCAACACAAGCGGCGACTGTACACATGGACTTCACCCAATGGATTGTATAAAAATCAAATTGACTACATCTGTGGAAGTCAACGATGGAAAAGCTCTGTAACATCAACAAAGACAAAACCTGGAGCTGACTGTGGTACAGATCATCAACTACTAGTATGCAAACTCAAGCTAAAGTTGAAAAAGAGCAAACCACTCATGAATGCAGCAAAATATGACCTTGAGAATATACCACTGGAATTTAAAGACTGCCTGCAAAATCGATTTGCTGCTTTAGATACAAATGACAGAGCTCCGGAAGAGTTATGGAATGACGTCAAGAAGGTTGTGCTGGAAGAAAGCGAGAAGTCTCTACAAAAGGTGAAAAAGCAAAAACGGCCAAAATGGATGACGGAAGAAGAAACTCTGAAAATTGCCCAGAAACGCAGAGAAGCTAAAGCCAAAGGAGAAAGAAAGACAATCTCAGAACTCAACAGAGATTTCCAACGTGCAGCAAGACAGGACAAGGAAAAGTACTACAATGACACTTGCAAGGAAATAGAAGCAGAAACTATTAGAGGAAGAACAAGATCGGCTTTCCTAAAGCTGCGAGAGCTAAAGAAAAAGTTCCAGCCTCGAATTGGAATGTTACAAGATGCTCAAGGTTCTATGTTGAATGATGCTGAGAAGATCAAGAAAAGGTGGAAGGAATATACAGAGTTTTTATATGATAAAGATCAAGTGGACCAACAGCCGTTTCAACCTATACCTTATGATCAGGAACCATTGGTGATGAAAGAAGAAGTTGAAGCAGCATTGAAAGCCTTATCAAAGAACAAAGCACCAGGCATTGATGGCATTCCCATAGAAGTATTGCAGCAATCTGATGCAGCTGTTACCGTACTTACAAGGCTCTGCCAAGAAATATGGAAGACAACATCATGGCCAACTGACTGGAAAAGATCTGTGTTTATACCAATACTAAAGAAAGGTGATCCAACTGACTGTGGAAATTATCGCACAATCGCTCTGATCCCACATGCCAGCAAGATTCTACTGAAGATTATTCAAAAGAGACTACAGCCATACCTAGAACAAGAACTACCTGAAGTGCAAGCAGGGTTCAGGAAAGGACGAGGAACGAGAGACATCATTGCGGATGTGAGATGGATCCTTGAAAAGACTAAAGAATACCAAAAGGATATCTATTGTGCTTTATCGACTATAGCAAGGCTTTTGACTGTGTAAACCATGAGAAACTCTGGGCCACGTTAAGAAGCATGGGTATACCAGAACACCTGATCGTTCTCTTGCGCAATCTGTACATTGATCAAGAAGCAACAGTTCGAACGGAACAAGGAGAAACAGAATGGTTTAAAATAAGCAAAGGTGTAAGACAAGGCTGCATACTTTCCCCCTACCTGTTTAATTTATATGCAGAACAAATCATCAGAGAAGCAGGACTGTATGAAGACCACAGAGGTGTGAAGATTGGTGGAAGACTCATCAACAACCTTCGCTATGCTGATGATACCACATTACTGGCTGAAAGTGAAGATGATCTGAAACATTTGCTTCTCACAATCAAAGAACATAGTCTCAAAATGGGCCTGCACCTTAATGTAAAGAAGACAAAGATCATGACAACTGGCATAATCAACAGGTTCATCGTTGAAGGAGAAGAAATTGAAATCGTGAACAACTTTAACCTACTTGGATCAACTATCAATAAAGAAGCAACAAGCAGTCAAGAAATCAGACGACGCATTGCTCTTGGCAGAATGGCTATGAAAGACATAGATAAGATTCTCAAGAGCAGAGATGTCTCTCCATACAAAGATTCGACTTGTTCAAGCCATGGTATTTTCAATAACATCATATGGATGTGAAAGCTGGACAGTGAAAAAGACAGACAGGAAGAAAATTGATGCCTTTGAATTATGGTGCTGGCGGCGAATACTGTGTATACCATGGACTGCCCGAAGAACAAACCAGTCGGTACTAGAGGAGATCAAACCTAAGCTTTCTTTAGAAGCTCAGATGACAAGACTTCGACTTTCATACTTCGGACACATCATGCGAAGAGAGAGATCATTAGAGAAAGACATCATGCTTGGCAAGATAGAAGGTCAACGCAAAAGAGGAAGGCCAGCAATGAGATGGATCGCTACAATAACAGCAGCTACGGGTATCAGCCTGTCAACAATGAGCCGCCTGACTGAAGACCGAACACAATTTAGGATAGCTATCCAGAGGGTCGCCATGAGTCGACTCCGACTCGACGGCACTTAACAACAACAACAACATGTGCATGCAAGCTGTTTACCTATATATCAGGAGAGCAATTTTATAAATGTCCATTTCTGTGTGTAAAGGAAGTGGCTAGTAAAGCTGCCTGCTAAATTTCAGTACTAAAAGCAGGGCCGGCACTACCATTAGGCATACTAAATAGTCACCTATAGTGCCAACCTGTAGAGGGGGCCCATTCCCGCCCCTCTGGACCTGCAGTGGTGGTAATGGCAATAAAACAGCAACCCAGAGCCTGTGACGCTGCATGATATTAGTGCTATGCTTTAAGCAGCAGGCTCCGACCCCAAACAAACAGGAAATCTGCATCAGAGGGGTCAGGACTGGCTGGTTAGAGCCAAGCACCAACAGCATGCAGCATCAGAGGCTCTGGTAAGTATAGTGTTTTTGTTTTATTGTCAGGTCCCAGTGAAGGGCATTGGGAGCAGACAGGGACGGCTCAAGACAATCTGCCACCTGAGGCGAGAGATGAGCTGGCACTCCTCCCCATCCTCAGCAACCAAAATGGAGGGGCCTCCTCAGAGCTCTAGTCAGAGAATAGGGGGTCTCCTCACTCAGAACACCAGTTAGGTGGTTGGCCCAAGAATAATGAAAACAATATCACCCTACTCTCCTTGCTCGACTTCATGATTTTGGTATCCAGGGCACTGTCTTGCACTGGTTCCACACTTTCCTTTCATCTAGATCTTTTTCTGTTCTGTCGAGTTCAGCCACTTCCCCTGCCACTTTTCTCCCCTGTGGTGTCCCTCAAGGCTCTATATCGGCCCCCCTCCTTTTCAATGTTTTTATGGCTCCCCTGACCCTCCTTGACCAACAGTACAGTGTCTCGGCGTATTACTATGCTGACGATATCCTTCTTTTGCATCACACAAGTCCTGCTCCTGATCTGGTCCCTCTGAACTCCTGTCTCTCCAATGTCTCTTCCTGGTTGCACACAAATTTCCTTTAGCTCAGCCCTTCTAATACAAAAGCTATTTGGTTTTATTTATTTATTTATTAACATTTCTTATATACCGCACTATTCAACATCAGCGCGGTTTACATGGAACAGAAACATCCGACAAGTTGCATATGTCTGGTCATTACAATTAACAGGATATGGAACTTGGATAACAGGGTAAACTATATACATAAGAAGCGTAGCGAGAAAAGGATACTGTTTGGTGTTTTACATTGTTGGGGACACGTGTTGCGAGGGCTTGCCTGGTCGACTACTACTATTGCTGAAGTTCTCGCTATTCAAGTGGGACTGAGGTTTGGTGTTGTCAGTGAGATATTTGATGAAGAGGAAATGTTTAAGGGCCTTCCTGAACTGGCTCAAGTTGGGGATTGCCCTGACATGTGCCGGTAAGGTATTCCATAGTCTTGGGGCACAGAGTCGGAAAGCTCTGTTAGCTGTTGTTTTGGTGCATCTTGTCATTTCTTTTGGGATTGTTAGCATGTTTGACTCTGTGGTTCTTCTTGGTCTGTTAGGTGCAAGTGGTTGGATGAGTTCAGATAGGGAGGAGGAGGAGAGTCCCTTGCCAGCTTTGAAAGTCATCAGCAAGGTCTTAAAACTGATCCTGGCTTGAATGGGGAGCCAGTGTAACTGTTTCAGGAGGGGTGTTACATGGTTTCTCCTGGATGCCCCAAAGAGTACCCGCGCTGCACTGTTCATAGCAAGTTGCAGGGGGTTCAAGGTGGATTGGGGGAGCCCTTGTAGAATGGAGTTTGCATAATCGAAATGGGGAATGATCAGGGCTTGGTAAATGGTGCGGAAATCATCTGGATCGAGTAACAGGCGTAGGTGTCTGAGGGATCTGATCTTGAAATAGATCGCTCTTACGGTATTGGCAATGTGTTTCTTCATGTCGAGGTTTTGATCCAGCGTCACTCCAAGGTAATGTATAGCGGGTTTCACTTGTAGTTCGGCATCATTTACCTTCACACAGTTGCGTGATATGAAGTTTGGATTCCTCGAGATGAAGAGAACCTCCGTCTTCCTGTGTTGAATTCGCAGATTTTGTGAGAGGAGCCACTCCGATATGGTGTTGAAGCAGTTAGTCAAAGGGGCGAGGTCTAGTTTATCCAATGATACTGGCATGTATAACAGAACATCGTCTGCATATATCATACAACTGACATCGAAGGTTCTAATGATGTTGCAGATGGGTTGGATGTATATATTAAACATCGAGGATGATAGGGAGGATCCTTGTGGCACTCCTTGACCTTGTTGAAATGGTTCCAATGTAGCCCCGTCTGCTCGAACATGCTGCCATCTTCCAGACAGGTAGGATCTGCACCATTTGAGCGCCGTTCCGCTGATACCTTTCTCTCTTAGCCGGCAAAGAAGAATCTCATGGCATACTGAGTCGAAAGCTGATGCTATATCTAAAAAAATGAGTGCGAATCCATGTCGGATGTTGTCAACGCCAGAAATTATATTGTTGATAAGGGCTGTGAGTAGTGTTTCCACTCTGTGTGACTCTCTGAATCCATGTTGGGATGGATCTAGTGGGGCAGCAGAGTCAATATGATCCTGTAATTGCCTATGCACTACTTTTTCAATGATTTTTGCGAGCATAGGTATACTAGATATGGGCCTGTAAGACTCTACCTTTTGGGGGTCTAACTTGGTGTTTTTTAAAAGAGGTCTGACAGAGGTCTGCTTGAGAGTAGAGGGGAAAGACCCAGTGTTAAAGGATCGGTTTATGATGTTGGCTATAATTGGAGAGAGGTCACATCGCAGCTCTTTTATCCAGAACGCCGGACAAGGATCTGTGTGTGCGGTGGTAGTGTTTAGGGCTAAGATGGTATCTTCGATAAGTTTCTTTGATGGTGTAGAGAAGGATGTTAGCGATGCTGGGTACTCTTGATCGTCAGGGGGGTCCGGTATTACTATTTTGTCGATCTTGCACATTTTGGATTGCATGTAGACTGCAAAGTCCTGCGGGTGGATATCGCCATGGTGCTCAGGGGTTGGTTCTTTAGCAAGAGTTTTGACTAGGTTGAACAGGTCATGCGGTTTATTTAATGACCATCTCAGGATGTCTGTATGATATTGTCTCATCTTGTCTGTGATGACTTTGCGGTGCACAGCCAGGTGTTGGATGTATGCTGCTTGGTCACTGCTGGTGCGTGACTTCCTCCAGCGCTTCTCAAGCCTCCGTAGAAGGGTTAGTGATGCCCTCAGGTCGGCTGTGAACCATGGGGCTGATGCTCTTTTCTTCGGGGACTTGTTTGTTGGAGTACGGATTGCGATTGCGCTGAGTTTGCTGTTCCAGGCGGTGATCAGCTCATCTAGGTTTAGGAAGTCTCATCCATGAGTGCGCAGGTTTCGGCTAGGATGCATTCTTTATTAAACGGGTGGAAACTTCTGGCAGCTGGGCTAGAGGTCTTGCTTGGATCCACTTTGGGCCTTGGTGGCTTGTTGAGGATAGGCATCTGAAAAGTGATGAATTTATGATCAGACCATGGGACTGCTGCTACTGACAGCATGATGTTTTGTGGTCGATCGCAAATTACCTGAGGGGCGAATATAAGGTCTAGAATGTTACCTTTCGCGTGAGTAGGTTCCTGCACCACTTGCGTGTATCCCAGGATCTCTAGGGCTTCTATAAGTGCAGTTGCCTGATTGTCCTGTAATGATGGCAGGTTGATGTCCCCTAAGATCCAATTAGGTTTATTTGGACCCTGGATTTTGGATGCTAAGTTTATTATGGTTGATAGGTCATCTGGATCGGCTGATGGAGCTCTATAAATCAGGTTTATAGAGCATATGTTGTTGGAGATTGATACAGTTTCCAGGTTGTTGTTACTGGTGGAGTCATTTTGAACTGGAGATCCGTCCTGGTGATGATGAGCACTCCTCCACCTCTTTTGTTCTGCCTATGGCTGGTGAATGCAACAAAGTTAGATGGGAGTAGCTGGTTGAGAATGCTATTGTCTTCCGAGGAAAGCCACGTTTCAGTGACCATGATGATATCCAGGTTATGAGATGTTATTATGTCTGTGATTACTGGCCACTTCTTGCGAAGTGAGCGGGCATTTATGAGGGCACACTTTAGGCTTCTAGGGTAGAGGCTTTTACCTTGCCTGGCTTTCGTAGTGTGTTGGAGTGAGATGTGTAATAAGTGGTGGTGGTGCAAATGGTTAACCCCGTGTGAATTGTAGTAGAATTCGCCTGACCATTTTCTCCCACTACTCGGTACGATAGGGATGTGAAAAGCTAGAAATAAATAAGAATAAATAAAACAATGATGGCTGGATAACACACCCACATAAAAGAATCACGGGAGCTTACTGACTCCAGTGCACCTCCCTTATACACAAATCACAGGGGCTCAGCATAATAATCAATGCATTCATTGGGTTTCTTTTGGTTTCAGCATCATATAAATATGTAAATCCAGGGTTTTATAA
Organism: Ichthyophis bannanicus; assembly: GCA_033557465.1. Lineage (NCBI taxonomy): Eukaryota > Metazoa > Chordata > Amphibia > Gymnophiona > Ichthyophiidae > Ichthyophis > Ichthyophis bannanicus. The sequence goes on along the minus strand of CM066033.1, from coordinate 732,279,585 downwards.
AGTAATCATTATTTGATGTACTTGCCATGGTCACCAGGCTTGAAAACTGTAAGCGGGGGGATGTGGATAGGGGAATGGGGGCCTCTACAGGTATATAATTGTGGTCTGTTATACATAAATACAAGGATATGTGTCACTGAGTAAGTTGAGTGACAGGGGGATTGCAGGGGTTGTGAGTGACTGGGTATGTCGTGTTTGAGTGAGTGGGGTATTTTTATAAATGGGGTTTGTATGTGCAAGACTGTGTGCATGAGTGAGTGCAAGGGGGTATGTGTGTGACCGAGTGCATGGTTACTCTAGGTTGGGTATGGAATATTTGAGATGTAATGTGGGGGTCACTCCATTCACTCCTCTCTCTTTCCCTTTTCTATTGATTCTCATCCTTCTCTTCCCTCTTTCCTTTTTCCCTCCACCTCTCTCTCTTTAATACCCCCTTCCCTTCTGATTCCTTTCAACTTCCTCCCCATCCCTCCCCTTTGTCCAGTATCATCTCTCATCATCACATCCTTCTACAGACTCAACCATTCATTCATGCTCCCTGACAACTCTCCCTCTACCCCAGACTCAACAATATATCCTACCACCACCCACCTCTGCTCTTCTCAGCTTTTTTAGTCTCATCACTCCCAGGCTTATTCCTCACCCCAAGCTTACGTCTCCTAATTCATCCCTCTCTCAGATGCAACCAGAAGCTCCTTCTCATCCCCTCTTCCCCCAGACTCATCCACTCAGCACCCCCAGGATCACCTCTCCCAGACTCATCCATTCACCCACTCTCCCCAACCCATGCTCATGTCTTCTTTCTCACCTCCCATGCTCATCCAGACTCAACCACTCTCTCTCACTTCCCCACGCTTACCCTCCCCAAATTCATTCTATCTTTCTGGCTCCCCCAGCAAGGATAATAATCTGCCTCCTTCTCCTCAGGCTCATTGTGCCATTCTCTCCTACCCCAAGGTCCTTCCAGCCAACTTAAACATCCTTCACCCCCATCAGTCCAATTGGAGCCAACAGGAAGAGATGGTGTAACAGTGATCCTTGGGGGTCAGAGAATGCAACAGCAGCTCCCGGATACCTACAGCGATTTACAATAAGGGAAGGTTAGCAGGACCAGGCTGACAGTAAGGGGAAGTAAAGCTGCTAGGGTACTGTTGTAGAGAGGAATAAATAGGGAGCTGAAAGGACTCACAAAAGAAAAAAAGCACAGGTTTGGCTATGTCTGCTCCGGCTGCTGGCTGATCAGCCACATGGGTGTGGGCCAGGGCCAGAGTTTGCACATTCTCCTCTCCTGGGCCCCAGCAGAGGAGAGAGGAGCAAGCACAAATTCCAACCTAGCCCGCATGTTCTCATATGCTAATTCTGCTAAAGCTGCCTCAGCAAGCTGGCTAATAGTGAATTCTGCTCTGGCAATAGTGCTTGTGGTAGTGGCCACAACAAAAAGAAGATGTATTAAACTCCTAAGCACCAGATGTTAATTTCAAGTTGCCAATGGCAATTTGACACCTGGGATTTGTCAAGCCTTGTTTTAAAAGCATCTTCATGTTTAAATAGCAGCATTTACAAGTGTAGGTTGCATACATGTGTAAATGGTAATTTCTGAAAGCCGCTATTTACTGTTGAAGATCCACAATATGCAGAGATTTCAACAGTGGAAATGCACATATATGAAAAAATAATGTCTCTGTCGATTCCTCCACCTGCCCTGAAGTATGCACAAGTCTCATCTACAGGTTTAGACATGAGGTCTAAAAAGAGGGGCAGGTACAAATCGTAGTCAAAGAGCCCTTCCAATTCCTCCCCTGCAGGCATTTCAACCCCTCTCCCTGAACCCCCTTAACACAAATCAACCCCACCCCCCACATACCCCATGTATCCCTCCTCTGACATCACTCCATCAACCACCTATCCTTCCACCGGATACCCTCTGGCATCACTCCATATACTGCCCTTTGAACCTAATGGTAGTAGGTTCAAAGGGCAGCTTTGAAACTAATGGTAGTAGCACAAATCTAATACTACACAGTCAGAGATGCCATTTTGAACCCAGATGCCATTGGGATAGCAGCATCCAGGGTTTGCTTCTTATCCCCACTAGACACAAGAGAAATGCCTGTTAAGTCCCGGGGGGGGGGGGGAGTAGCAGTGGGTTGGGGGTGTAGGATATGCTGTCAGGGGGAAAACAGAGGAGTTGATGGAGTGATGTCAAGAGGGTATGATGATGAGGAAAGGTTACTTATCCCACCATCAGTCTCCCTGCTATCTACATTCCTGCTGGCAAGGACCCGCAATTTTCCTGGTTGCAGAAACACAAAAGTGTGAGATGGTGACAGTTTTTATCCAGCATCTTCATTTCTAAAATTGCTGTTCCTGATGGGCATGTTGGCAAATACTAGTACACTCCTGCACACCCTTTATATGTACTTTAACGAAGGATCCATTTTCAGCAGAGCCTTTTTTAAAATAAGGGGAATTGAGCATGTTCCCATCCAGATGTTATAATTTCCATCTCAACAACCTGTAACAGGTGTTCTCCAGGGATGGCAGGAATCAGTCCTCACATATGGGTGATATCGGCGTCGACGGAGCCCTTGTGGAAGCATCTCCCCAGCTTTCAACGAAAGGCTTTGGGAGATGTCACCATGCATGTGTGGACCCCTTCCAACCCAAGGGTGCCATCTTACTCAATCAGATGACATAGCTAGAGCCGACAAAAGAAGATGCCAAAAATGATACAGCAACTTCCAGGGGAGGAGGGAGGATTGTGAGGACTGATTCCTGCTGTCCCTGGAGAACACCTGTTGCAGGTGAGTAACTATGCTTTCTCCAGGAACAAGGAGGAAGTCAGTCCTCACATATGGGACTCCCTAGCTACAGGCTACTGTTAACCTGTAGGAAAAGCATGGCATAGCTGTGAGCAGCTGCAAGCGAATCTGAGGACAGACTCTAAAGACCTCAGTGTCCAGGGAGAAAACCATGGCTCCAGTAGCCTAAATAAGAAGGGTCGGAGGGCAGGAGTTGCCTAAACCCCGAAGAGATTACGGAATACGACCTGGCCGAAGGCACTGTCCCATCAGTACTCCCTCTCTAGGCAGTAGTGAGCTGCAAATGTGTGAACAGAAGACCAAGTGGCAGTCCAGCTGATGTCCACCATAGGGACAGAGCATAAGTTCGCAACAGAAGTTGCCATAGCCCGAACATTGTGTGCCATCACTTGGCACTCCAATGGTAGCCCAGCCTGTTCGTGGGCGAAGGCGATACAGTCCGCCACCCAAATGGACAGAGTCCGTTTGGTAACATCCATCCCCAGTTGACTGGGGTCGTAAGAAACAAAAAGCTGTGAGGCTTTGTGGTGGCCCTGACTACACTGCAGATAGAAGGACAGGACCCTTTTGCAGTCCAGAATATGAAGAACGGCCGATGCCTTGTCGGCGTGGGGCCATGGAAAAAAGCTGGGAAGCACCACCTCCTGGTTGAAGTGGAAGGCAGACACCACTTTTGAAAGGAATTTAAGATGGGTGTGAAGCACGATCATGTTCTTGTAGAACCTGGTTTAGGATGGCTCAGCCACCAAGGCCTGAAGCTCGCAGACCCTGCAGGCAGAGGTGAGCAATATTAGGAAAGTAACCTTCCAAGATAGGTACCGCAAATGTCAAGTAGCCAGGGTTTGAAGGGCAGCTTGATGAGCTGCATTAAAACCACACTGAGATCCCATTCCACTGGAGGCATGTAGATTCAGCTGCCTTGCTGTTAGTGAGAGGGATCCCAGACTGGGGTGGAGGATCGAGCCCTCTTCCTGGGTCAATGGGCCCGGGGAGTTCCCCAGAGGGAACAGGAGCTCCGTAGGGAGGTGGAGCAACAGGGGAAACTAGGGCTGTCTGGGCCACCTTGGGGCCACCAGGATCATGGAAGCCCTGTCCTACTGGACGTTGAAGAGGGTCTGCCTGATTAGCGGTGTGGGAGGTAAGGCATCAGCAGATCCTCTGACCATAAGGAAGGCGTCTGCCGCTACACAGGACGGATGTGGATGGGGACAGCAGAAGTGGGGCAGCTGAGCATTGGCAGGGCTGGCAAAGAGGTCCAGACTTGGGGGTTACTCATAGTCAAAACAGCCACTGTGCTACCTCAGGGTCAAGGCACCACTCATGAGGCTGGAGGACTTGCTCATTCTGTCCACTAGGGCATTTTCCTGGCCTGGAAGCTATACCACACTGAGGAGCATTCTCTGACTGATCGCATAGGAGCAGAGGGCTACTGCCTCCTGACTAAGGCAGTGAGACCCTGTGCCACCTTGTTTGTTCAGATAGAACACTGCAACAAGTTTGTCCATTTGGACTAGCACCGACTGGTGCTGTAGCAGTGATGGAAGGCCCTGAGCGTCAGGAAGATGGCTCTCAGTTCCAGCAGGTTGACCTGCTGCTGGTTGTCCTCGAGAGACCAGGTGCCCTGTATGCATAGTTCCTCACAGTGGGAACCCTAGCCCCATAGGGAGATATCCATAGTGAGGACCCTCTGAGGGTTGAGTTGTTGAAAAGGCATACTGATTTGCAGGTGCTGAGCATTCTTCCACCAACTCAGTGATTCCTCCAGTTGACGGGACACCAAGACTCTGTCCCAGAGCCTGCCAGTGGCCTGAATCCACTGTGAGCGAAGGCAAACTGAGCAGCCTACATGTGGAGGCAAGTGTTGGGGACCACATGGACTGTGTAAGCCATGTGTCCGAGCAGGCGAAGCATGGACCGCACCGACACGGTGTGATAGTGCTGCACTTCGTCTGCCAAGGTCTTAAGGCAATCTGCCTTGTCCAGAGAAAGGAAAGCCCTGGCTTGGAGGGTGTCCAGGAGAGCCCCTATGAACTCAAGGTTCTGTGTTGGAGTGAGGTGGGATTTGGGGTGGTTTATTATGAATCCTAAATGTTGACCATTAGATGATAGAGGGGTCAAAGGGGCAGTAAGAGGGGACAAGGCTATAGCAGAGAGACTGAATGAATTCTTTGCTTCGGTCTTTACTTAGGAAGATGTAGGGATGTTACCCATGACTGAAGTGGTATTTAAAGGTGATACTGTGGAAGAATTGAAAGAAATATCGCTACATCGGGAAGATGTATTACAACTATTTGATAAACTGAAGCGTAGCAAATCACCTGGACCGGATGGTATCAATCCAAGGGTGTTGAAAGAACTGAAATATGAGATTGCAGGCCTGCTATTAGTAATCTGTGAACTATCATTAAAATCATCTGTAATACCTGAAGATTGGAGGGTCGCCAATGTAATGCCAACTTCTAAAAAGGGTTCCAGGGGTGATCCAGGAAACTACAGACCGGTAAGCCTGACGTCAGTACCAGGAAAAATGGTAGAAACCATCATAAAGAACAAAATTACTCAGCATGTAGATAGTCATGGCTTAATGGGAGACAGCCAACATGCGTTTAGACAAGGAAGATCTTGTCTTACTAATCTGTTATGTTTTTTTGAAGGTGTGAATAAACAGGTAGACAAAGGTGAGTCGGCTGAAATAGTGTTACTGGACTTTCAGAACGTTTTTGACAAGGTCCCTCATCAGAGACTTTTGGCAAAACTAAAAAGTCATGGTGATGTACTATTGTGGATCAGGAACTCGTTAAAAGATACCCAGTCTATGATACGTGGTGATCAACAAGGATACTGGGTGTCTTCAATATTACGTGGTGAAGTGCTCCCCCGTTGGAACTGGTTAAAAGATAGAAAGCAGAGGGTAGGGCTAAATGGCCAATTTTCCCAATGGAAAAAGGTGAATAGTGGAGTACGCCAGGGATCTGTGCTGGGTCCGCTGCTTTTTGACATATTCATAAATGATCTGGAAAAGGGAATAATGAGTGAGGTTATCAAATTTGCAGATGACACAAAACTATTTAAAGTTGTTAAAACCCAAGAGGATTGTGGAAAATTGCAAGAGGATCTTGATAAATTGGAAGAGTAGTGGATCCGTGGAATAGTCTCCCAGTGGAGGTGGAAGAGATGAGGACAGTAACTGAATTCAAAAAAGCATGGGACAAACAAAGAGGATCTCTAAAGGTAAAAAGGGGACTGTTGTAGTTGTTGATATGGAAGGACAGACTAGATAGGCCATGTGGTCTTTTTCTGTCGTCATATTTCTATGTTTCTATGTTTCTAAGACTGAGCATCAAAATAGCAGATGAAATTTAATGTGGACAAGTGCAAAGTTATGCACCTAGGAAAGAACAATCCAAACTATGCTTACACGATGCAAGGTTCCACATTGGGAACCACCACCCAGGAAAAAGATTTAGGCGTCAGAGTGGATAACATGTTAAACCCCTCTGCCCAGTGTGCAGCGGCAGCCAACAGAGCAAATAGAATCCTAGATATCATAAGGAAAGGAATGGAAAGCAAAACAAAGGATATTATAATGCCTCTGTATCGTTCCATGGTGCGACCACACCTTGAATATTATGTGCAATTCTGGTCACTGTAGCTTAAAAAGGATATAGTGTTATTAGAAAAGGTTCAGAGAAGAGCCACCAAAATGGTAAAGGGGATGGAAGGATACTCCTATGAAGAGAGGCTAAAAAGGTTAGGGCTCTTCAACCTGGAAAAGAGATGGCTGAGGGGAGATATGATAGAGGTCTATAAATTAGTGAATGGAGTGGAACGGGTAAACGTAGATCTATTGTTTACGTCATCAGAATATAAAAGGACTAGGGGACATGCAATGAAGCTACAGGGTAAACTATTTAAGACTAATAAGAGAAAATATTTTTTCACTCAACGTGTAATCAAACTCTGGAATTTGTTACTGGAGGATGTAGTAAGAGCTGTTAGTGTAGCTGGGTTTAAAAAAGGTTTGCACAAATTCCTGGAGGAAAGGTCCATAAACCATTATTAAAAGGGACCCGGGATATCACTGCTTGACCCAATACAAGCATTGAGGAACCTGTGTCTTTTGGGGAAACTGCTAGGTACTTATGACCTAGATTGGCCACTGTTGGAAACAGGATACTGGGCTTGATGGACCTTGGTCTGACCCAGTATGGCATATCTTATGGTCTTATGTTCTTAATAAAAGCAATATTTTCCTGTGGCCCTTTTGTAAATTCTATATAAAAGTTACATATTTTTTTCTCTACGTTGTGTTGGTCCTCCTTTACTGCTCCCTCCTTGGTACCCTGAGGTTTTTCCATTCATTTTATTTTATTTTTTTATTTTAACACATTCTCCCAGTAAGGCCATTCTTTTTGGGCCTAGAGACAGTCCAAGCAGGATATATTTTAAAAACAGAGTCATTTGATTTTGCTGCAGCTATATATTTTTGACGACATGTCTAATAAGGAAGCTCTCAGTAGCTTGAAACAATGTGTGTGGCACGGCAAGACCATAACATATTGATACTCATAATCAGAGCCATGCTGGCAGTTTTTGGACTTCCTTCCACTTTTCTTAAAGCGTGGAATACAGCTGGTCTGGGCTTCCAAGATAGTATTTTTCAACAACAACCAAGCTTGATGTAAGTCTTTAACCTTTGCAACTGCTCCTTTTAGTTTTTTCTTAACTATTTTCCTCATTTTATCATAGTCTCCCTTTCAAAAGTTAAAAGGTAGTACTGTGGATTTCCTTACTATCCCTCCTCCACTAATTAAATCAAAGGCGATCATGCTATGATCACTATTGCCAAGTGGCCCCAACACCCTTATCTCTTGCACTAGATCTGGTGTTCCACTATGGACTAGGTCTAATATGGCTTCCCCTCTGGTCGGTTCATGAACCAGCTGCTCCAAGAAGCAGTCATTTATTTCATCTAGGAAATTTATCTCCCTAGCATGTCCTGCCGTGACACTGACCCAGTCGATGCCGAGGTAATTGAAATCACCCATTATTATTACTGCGCTGTAACTTTTGTTAGTTTCCTTGATTTCTTTGAGCATTTCATCACCCATTTGTTCATTCTGGACAGGCGGTCGATAGTACACCCCCACTGCCATCGCCTTCCCCTTTTTACATGGAATTTCAATCCATAGAGATTCTACAGCAAATTTTGTTTCCTGCAAAACTTTAATGCTTTCTGACTCAATGCCCTCTCTAACATAGAGCGCAACCTCTCCACCAATTTGATCAGCTCTATCAGTACGATATAGTTTGTACCCAGGTATCAGTGTCCCACTGGTTGTCCTCCTTCCACTATGTCTCTGATATTCCCGTCATATCTAACCTCTCATTTAGTGCTATATATTCTAACTCTCCCATCTTATTTTTTAGACTTCTAGCATTTGCATACAAGCATTTTAGAGACTGTATTTTATTCATATTAATCTGGCTATTGGTAGACATGGGTAATTTGGGATCTTTAAGCTCTGTCTGCTCCATACTCAAGGGCATTTGGGCTACTTTACTCTTTTTTGGAACCTCTCTGCTTTTGGTAGTATCCTTCAAGGATACATTCTTCTGAACCATCCGCTCTTGGGCGACTGTCGGCTTTCCCATATTATCTAGTTTAAAAGCTGCTCTATCTCCTTTTTAAAGGTTAATGCCAGCAGCCTGGTTCCATCCCGGTTAAGGTGAAGCCCATCCCTTTGGAAGAGCCCCTCCTTTCCCCAGAATGTTCCCCAGTTCCTAACAAATCCAAACTCCTCATCTCTGCACCATTGTCTCATCCACGCATTGAGACTCCGGAGCTCTGCCTGCCTTTTGGGTCTTGCGCGTGGAACGGGAAGCATTTCGGAGAACGCTACCCTGGAAGTTCTGGATTTCAACTTCCTACCTAAAAGCCTAAATTTAGCCTCCAGAACCTCCCTACCACATTTTCCTATGTCATTGGTACCGACATGTACCAAGACAGCAGACTTCTCCCCAGCACTATCTAAGACCTTATCTAGGTGGCGCATGAGGTCCGCTACCTTCGCACCAGGCAGGCATGTTACCAGGCGATCTTCACGTCCACCAGCCACCCAGCTATCTACATGCCTAATGATTGAATCACCAACTATAACGGCTATCCTAAACCTTCCCTCATGGGCATATGGCCCTGGAGAAACTTCCTCGGTGCGAGAGGGTTTTACATCAACTGGAGGACAGGTCCTAGTTACAGGATCACTTCCTGCCACACCAGGGTGATGCTCTCCTGTCACGTGACCTCTCTCCTCCATGGCAACAGGGATGCTGCCAGACTGAAGGTGGGAATACAGGACTATATCCCTGTAGGTCTCGTCTATGTACCTCTCTGTCTTTCTTATGTTTTCCAAGTCTGCTACTCTAGCCTCTAGAGAACGGACTCGTTCCCTGAGAGCAAAGAGCTCCTTGCACCTAGTGCACACGTAAGACCTCTCACCAACTGGGAGAAAATCATACATGTGACACTCAATGCAAAAGACTGGAAAGCCCCCATCTCGCTGCTGGATTGCTGTCTGCATCTTAGTTTTAAGCATGTGTTTAGATCTTTAAGTTCTTTACTTACTAAGGGTTGCTATGGATATTTATACTAATAAAACTGTACCTAATATGTTTAATATACCTTGTTCACCTGAAGCTTAATTAATCTCAGGTCCTTAGTGTATGACTGATTTGGGTAATGAGCTTCACCTGGGAGCACCTCCTGTCTTTTAAGATGTGTAAGTACCTATAAAGCTACGATTATCCCGGGGGGGGGGGGGGGGGGTGGGGAGGGAGGGAGGGAAATAACACTTATTAAAAGAGGGCTGCTACACAGTACCCTGTCCTGTGCTGCTGAGGTAAGTTATATTCTGATTTGATTTAAATTATAGCTCTTTGCTGCTGCTAGGCTCTAACATATTAAGAAATTTAAACTACAAGCTCTCTGCTAGGTTCTAAATTTAATCAGAAAGCTCTCTTCTTTGTTTTAAATTTAAACTAAAAGTACTTTGCTGATGCTAGGCCCTGAGTGACTATTAAATTTAAACTACAAGCTCTCTGCTGGGTATGAAATGTAACCAGAAAGTTCTCTTTCTGTGTTTTAAACTGCTGCTACTAGGCCCTGACTGATTTAACCAAAAATAGTGGGTTCACAGATTAATTAGCTTTAATACAAAGAATTCCTTTCAGAAAATTCCCAGAAGTATATACTCACAATTGCAGATCTCTCTCCAGAAGTAACAGTCCCCTTTTCTAGTCCTTCAAGACTCTATTGCTCCATGGAAAACAGGTCCTGCTGAACAATTATGAGTGGGAAATGATGCTAAATGGTGATAGCGGCTACTGTGCAAAATGTGTGCTGCGGCTCTGTTTTATTCAATGAGGCTGTGGCACACATTTTGCATGGTAGCTGCTATCACCGTTTAGTAAACATATTCCATAGTATCATATAATAGGATGGCAGATAAAGACCAGTATGGTCCATCTAGTCTGCCCAGTAAGGTGGCTAGAGTAATTGTACCCACCACTCTGTGCAGGTCACCCTCCATATATCCCCTTGCTTAGGGTTGTACCCACAACTTCATACAGGAGCCAAGGCTGGAGTTCTCAGGAAAAGACACTGAGCTCCTGGACACACATTATGGGCAATCAAAGGCTTAATCTGGTCATAGCATGGAACATTCCTTTCTTTGCCGTTTTGAATATTGTAACTTGCTCCTTGCTGGTCTCCCTGTGAATTATCTCTCTCCCCTTCAGTCTGTTCAAAACCCAGCTGCACAGTTTATCTTCTGCCAGTGTGACTATGCTCATGTAACCCCTCTTCTCAAGTCACTTCATTGGCTCCCTATCCATTTCTGCATCCAGTTCAAACGTCTCCTACTGGCCTATAAAGGCATTCATTCTGCTGCTCCTCACTATCTTTCCTCTTGTCTCACTCTACGCCCCTCCTCGGGAACTCTGGCAGATCCCTTTTATCTGTGCCCTTCTCTGCTACTGCCAACTCCAGACTTTGTTCATTCCACCTTGCTGTTGCATATACCTGGAACAAACTAAGTCAGTACGTCGGGCTCCTTCTCTAGCCCTATTCAAATCCAGGCTAAAAATACACCTCATTCTTTTGTCCACTACTTATGTGTATCTTACCATACCCTAGTTCCCAGTTTTGTGATGTTCTTCATCTTGATTCAATTATAACTTCTGATGAGCAGGGACTGTGTCCTACATCTATATGTACAGCGCTGTGTACACCTTGTTACACTATACAAATGATAAGTAGTAATAGTAATAGATGGGATTCCCTCCCTCAGAATCTAGAGAGACAACTAAATAGTTCTCAAAGAGCTAAAGACAAGAAATGCTTAAACTTCCATTAAAGTTGATGACTTGATGATTTGAAATGTTTTCCGTTTTTTCTGTCTAACAGAATTATCCTTAACTGCCATCACTTTGTACTCTTAGTATGCCTCTGCCTATTACTCTAGAAAATAATTTTAAATTTGCCATAGTCTCAAGTGCTTGTTGCAAGTTCACTTTAACCTCAAGAGACCCAACTTAAAATCCCAATATTTCTGACAAAAGCTTCCTTGAGATCAGCAATTGCAATGCATGATCCCTTCATAGCAGTAATTTCAGAAGGAACGTTAATGACCTTGAGAGTAGAAGAGCCCTCACTTCCAATCTGAGCACCTTCAGAGTCTGCTGTCTTGCATTCCAACAAACCCAGAAGCTGTACTCTTTCTAGAATGCCAGTGAGTTCCAGTTCCCATGGGAGATAACATCATCTGTTGCTGCCTCCTACTTAAGACACCACCGTTGTGCTATGATGAGCTGCCTGCACTTCCAGGTGCTGTTTGGACCTACCGACTGGATAAGCAGTGACCAGACATTTGTTATATGAATCTTTTCTTGCATTAGACACACTGTATATATAGTATTGGTATTGGGGATTTAGTAGTATAGTTTTGGGATGAAGGGTTTTGTCCAACTGAGGCAGTTATTGGGTGGTGGTGGGTGGAATTTATTTTTTGTAAATATCATGCTAAGATGGAAAGACTTTCTAACCAGATGCTTGTCCCTCTGCCTAAAGATGTAGAGTATATGTGCAGGTATTGTGGTCTAGATCTGCCATTACGGAGGAGGCTTGAAAGTTGGGTTACTGAATGTGCAGTCTGTTGATTCGTCAATGCATGGGAAATTTGATATTTCTGTGCTAATTCCTGGATTTCAAAGACTGATGTTTTAGTTTATCAACAGTTACAGTATGTCCTGAGGCCTAGGATTGTTTCTTGTTCCCTTGAGGAAAAGTGGAGGGGGGAGAAAGCGTAGTTACTCACCTGTAACAGGTGATCTCCGGGAACAGCAGGAATTAAGTCTTCACATATGGGTATCGTCGGTACCGACGGAGCCCGCGCGGGAATGCTCCCCAGCGTCCAATAGGAAAGCTTTTGGGAGCATCCCACAGCGCATGCGTACTGCCTTCCCGCCTCACTGCCTCTCTCACTTCAGTTGAGTTTAAAGCTGAGCCAAGGAGAGAGACAGAAAGAGAGATAGAGAGAGAGAGACAACTCCAAGGGGAGTTGGGTGGGTTGTGAAGACTTATTCCTGCTGTTCCCAGAGATCACCTGTTACAGGTGAGTAACTACGCTATCTCCAGGAACAAGCAGGAATGTAGTCTTCACATATGGGGACTCCCCAGCTGAAAGATGCCAGAGGAATGACCTCAGCGAGCTGTGAACCCGTGTGAACAGGATCATACTTCCTCCCATGGATTCCTTGGCATCCTACCGGATGGAGGGTAGGAGTTGCATTAAGTCTGAAAGAGATGCTGTAGGACAGCCTGACCAAACAAGGCATCCCGACGGGAGTCCTTGTCCAGACAGTAGTGGGCTGTGAAGGTATGTACCGAAGCCCAAGTGGCCGCTCTATAGACACAGAGCGGAGATTAGCAACCGAGGCTGCCATTGCTCTGACATTATGAGCTGTAACCTGGCCCTCGAGGGAAAGACCTTTACTATTGTAAGTGAAGTATATGCAGTTTGCAATCCACCTAGATAGGGTTCATTTGGAAACTGGAAGTCCCAAATGGCTAGAATCAAAAGCAACAAAGAGTTGAGAAGACTTCCTATGTTTTTTAGTTCTTTGAAGGTAAAAGGCTAAAGCTCTTTTACAATCTAAGGTATGAAGGTTCCTTTCTGCACTGGAGGCATGAGGCCTAGGGAATAATACAGGAAGGTAAACCGACTGGTTTAAATGAAAAGACAAAACCACCTTTGGCATAAAGTGTGGATGAGTCCCGAGGACTACTTTATCATAGTGGAACCTTGTATAAGGAGGGTCAGCCACTAAAGCTTGCAGTTCACTAATGCACCTAGCAGAAGTTATTGCAATTAGGAAAACGACCTTCCAGGAAAGGAATTTTAAAGTTGTAGAGGATAAAGGTTCAAAAGGCGGCTTCATAAGCTGCCCATGAACAATATTCAGGTCCTATGCCACCGGTGGCGGCTTTATGGGGGGTTTGTCAATAGTAGACCTCTCATGAATCTTGACACAAGTGCATGAGAAGAGATTGGTTGTCCATCTTGGGGCCTGTGAAAAGCCGCAATAGCAGAGATGGACTCACACTGAATTTGTCTTAAGATCAGAATTTGAAAGATGGAGGAGATACTCCAAAAGCGACTCCATGGGCACGGAAAGGGGGTTGAGCCCCCTTTTTGAACACCATATAGAAAACCTTTTCCATTTGAAAGCGTAGGAACGTCTTGTAGACGGTTTTCTCGAAGCTTGAAGGATATCCTTCACTTGCTGAGAGAGGTGGATATCTAAAAATTCTATGCCTTCAGCAGCCAAGCCCAGAGGTGCAGGGACTGAGGATTGAGATGTAGAAGCTTCCCGTTCTCCTGAGAAAGGAGATCTGGAGCATATCCCAACTCTAGAGGAGCTGCTTGAGAGAGATGCAGAAGTAGAGGGTACCGCGATTGCCGTGGCCAACGTAGAGCTATGAGAATCATATAACCCCTGTCTCTCTGAAGCTTGAAAATAGTTTTGGGAATTAGGGGAAAGGGTGGGAAGGCATAGAGGAAGTCCTGACCCCAATGGAGCTGGAAAGTATCGTTTGCTAGACAGTACTGAGCCGAAATTCTGGAACAGAACCGGGGAAGTTTGGCATTCTGTGGACTTGCAAAGAGGTCTATATCTGGTGTTCCCCAGGTTTGGAACACTCGAGCCAGTTGGTCTGACTGGAGAGACCACTCGTGTGGCAGCAGTATTCGACTGAGCTTGTCTGCCGACAAATTTTGAATGCCTGGAAGGTATACCGCTAGAAGGTGAATTTGGAGCTCTCTTGCGAGGGCCCATAGTCGCAAAGCTTTGTTGCATAGCGACAGAGAGCCCGTTCTGCCTTGTTTGTTTATGTAAAACATGGCAACCTGATTGTCGGTTTGGACCAGAACTGTCTTTTGACTGAGCTGGGCCTGAAATGCTATTATAGCATTGTAAATGGCTCTTAGCTCCAAGAAGTTTATTTGAAGAGAGGCCTCTTGTGAGGTCCAGAGACCCTGAGTGGAAAGATTGTGCAAGTGGGCTCTCCAACCCAGCTTGGACGCATCTGTCGTCAGGGTGATTTGGGGCAGTGGTTGCTGGAAGGGGGAACCTTCCAGGAGGTTTTCGAGGGACTGCCACCACTGCAGGGACAAAATGAGACATATCGAATTCTTGATTTTGTCCGTTAAGCGACCTGTGGCTTGTGTCCACTGCGAAGAGAGAGTCCACTAAGCCGCTCGCATGTGTAGGCAGGCATAAGGGACCACATGTACAGTGGATGCCATATGCCCCAGCAGTTGAAGCATTTCCCGAGCAGTTAGGAGGGTTTTCTTTATTGCTTGGGAGGCCAAATCTATTATTCGTAGACAGCGCGGCTGTGGCAGGAATGCCCTTGATTGCTGCCACAGCCGCACTATGACCTCTAGGGATTGAGAAGGGGTGAGGTGGGACTTTGGGTGGTTGATTACCAGACCCAAATATTGAAGAATTCTAATGGCATGAGAAACTGCCCGTTCTGTTTCTGGGGCTGTTGGTGCTCTGATGAACCAGTCGTCTAAGTTGAGGATATGCGTGTACGCATCTCTTAGATCTAGAGAACATAACCAATCCTGATTCTGAAGGTATGGTAAAAGTGTTCCGAGGGAGATCATCTTGAAATTTTCTCGGAACAGATATTTGTTCAATTCTCTGAGGTCCAGGATAGGTCTGTATCCCCCTGTCTTCTTTGAGATAAGAAAATAGGGGGAGTAGAACCCCCTTCCCCGTTGGGATATGGGTACCTCTTCTATTGCTCCTTGAGCAAGGAGTGAAGAAACCTCCTGACACAGAATGTCGGTGACAGGGCCTTGAGAATTGAATTGTTTTATGACTGTAGGAGGGGGCATGCTGAGAAAGTGAAGTTTGTACCCCTGTCCTACAATGGACAGAGTCCAGTTTTCTGATGTTATTTGTTGCCATCTTTGGCAAAATGGCATAATCTGCCCGGAATGGTCAAGGGCTCTGGACCCTTCAGAGGCAAAATGGTTAAGTTCTCTAGGTAGAAGTCAAAGCCCCTGTGGAGGCTCTACCTGCTGAGCCGGTTGAGCTCTTTGAGCTTGCGGCTTCCTTTGATGTTTAGATTGCTGCCCCTTCTGGAGTGCATGAACTGGACAATGAATTGGATGGGAATAAGAATGGTAAGATTTTTTCTTTTTGTTAAAGAAAAACCTCTTGCCTGTTTTTTTCTTTGATGGGTTGGCAGTAGACTTTGATAGCCTATTCAAGGTTGTATTGTCAGATTCAATCTGATTAGCCTTGGTCTGCCAATCGTTCCCAAATAAGTTTTCACCTGTGCAAGGAATGTTTCCTAACTTCTCTTGCACCCACTCCTCTAGATCTGATGCTTGGAGCCAGGCAATGCGCTGTGCTCCGATAGCAATAGCAGAGGTTCTGCTAATAGCTTCAAAGCAGTCAAAAGCTGCACAGTTCACAAATTTGGAGACATTTTGAGTGTGCTTGAGCAGAGTAAGGTACTGAACCCGTTTATCTTCGGGAAGAAGACGGCTCATGCGTTCCAGATCCGCTGTAACCTCCTCTAGAAACATTCCTATGTAAAGGGAATATGAGCTAATCCTAGCTGCTAGCATGGAGGATTGAAAACATCGACGTCCAAAGGCATCGAGTGTCCTCGATTCACGGCCTGACGGGTTGGAAGAATGCATTTTAGCACTCTTTATTCTCCACATGGCTGATTCCACTACCATGGAATGGTGTGGTAACTGAGTCTTCTGAAACCCTGGAGAAGGTGGGACTCGGTACATGGTATCAAGACGTCGAGAATGCGGTGACACTGTTAAGGGAGTTTCCCACATTCTGAACATAAGATCTTGAAGGATCTGATGAATGGGCAGCATCACTGCCTCTTTAGGAGCCAAAGGGTATTGCAGAATTCTTAGTTCTTCTGCCCTAGGTTCCTTCTCAGGAGTAACCGTGATTGAAAGCCCTTTAGCTACATCACGTATAAAATCCTGAAAAGACATGTCTTCTGGAGGAGACATTCTGCACTCAGGAGAAGGAGATGGATCCTTCAACAGCACTGCTGCTGTATCGGTAGAGTCATCAGAATCGGAAGACTCATCGGAGCTTTGCATCGATCAATGCTGGTACCGATGAATATCGGTACCGTGGCATTTCGGTTCCAACCCCTCAATGCCGGAGAAACTCTCGAAGCTTGGCATGGGAGGAAGCCTTCCCACAAATAGAGAACAGCCACTGATAAGGCATAACTTTAACATCACACGCCTGCCATATCTATTTCCAGTCCAAACAAAAAATGGTCAACTTCCAGAGTGATAATATGACACCAAAATACAAAAACATTCTACCAAAACAAGACTGGTATATAGTACGGAAACAAAAGAAAAAACTTCTTTATATACCAAAGTTTCTCTGTAAACAACCTATAAGGGGGTCTCAGAACTCATGGGCTAGTGAATGAATTACATCAATCTCTGTAAAACAGTCGCCTGTTTTGCATCAATGACCAACCCTTATGGTAAAATGTGTATATATAAGCAATGTACTGAAAAACTGCAGGTACAAAACTTAGCTTTAGAAATATTTCAACCTGTTGCAATCAATCTGATGCCCCAACGCCCCAATCAAGTGCTCATCGAGCATTTCACAATAAGTTTCATCAGGGGACAATTACCTACAGAACTACAAAGAAACAAAAACATATCGTTAAAAACTAATCCTTCTCCTAAAACAAACCAATCAACAAAAATCCATATATATACATTTTCTCAAATAACACTCACCAAGAACACATTGCTCAACAAAACCCACATTGGCTTAACTTCAACATGGCCGAACAGTCTTCAAAAACCCAGTGCATGCGATCTAACCAGCTGTCCTTTTAAAGCCCTACTAAAAAATGATGTTAGGGATTACCCAATGAAGATGATCCCATCCCCCACACTATAAAACCATTACATGTGTGGATATAACACAAACATATATAACCACTCAGAATACACCTATCCTATCATCCATAAAAACAGTCAAGAACACCCCCCCCCCCCAATCAATTTGCATATTCAAACCTTCCGGAACCACCGTTCGTACACGGAAAATCCATCTTTGTTCACAGAGCAACAGAACCTGCTCCCTTGTTCTACCCTCTCTGCCAACCAGCACCTCGTCTAGACAAAAACATCTCAAATCGGGGGGCGGAGCCTGATGTCCAGCGGGTAGGACGCTTTGCGTTGAAGCTCCCGAGAGGCCTACTCAGAATCCTGACTTAATACCTATATAAATTTACTATTTCGCTCCGAGCTGACCGGGGCGCCTCGGGGGGGATGGCGGCCCACAAACCAGCGCGCTTGGACTTCGGGTCTCCTTCTTCTTCTCACGGAAAACGCTCCAAAACGGAGGTATCCTCCCCGCAGAAGATGGTTCCATTTCGTGAAAACCCCGCAATGCACCTGGAGATTTTGGAGGAAATACGCGGCGTGAAGGAATTGGTGCAGTCTAATGGAGAAGCGCTTCGAGCCATGCGAGAAGACTTTGGAGTGCTCCAAGACCGACTTGAAGGTCTTTCATTATGGCAGGACAATATGGCGGGGGTCCTCGACTCGCACGAGGTGCGCTTGGGCAAACTGGACGAGGCTGAGCGCCAGATACAGAATCTTCAAAAGGAGTTGGAAGATAGCAATAATCGCGCCCGTCGCAACAATGTGAGGCTCCTCGGAATGCCGGAGGGGGTGGAAGCAGGAGATATAAGAGAATTCTTGCTCAAAACTCTTCCCTCCTTGCTGAAGATCACTTTTCACAGAGAACTGGAAATCGATCGAGCACACCGTGTTCCTGCCCGCATGGCGCTCAACCGCACGACCCCCCGGCCTATTATCTTTAGCTTGCTACGATATCAACAAGTGGAACAAATTTTACATGCTGCCCGAGCGAATCATCATTTGGAATATGAAGGTCGTAAGGTCTCCTTCTTTCCTGATTTGGCAAAGCCTACCGTTGACCGTCGGAAGAAACTCCTTGCTCTTCGCCCTCGACTTCAACAGCTACAGGCTCGCTTTGGCCTGTTGTATCCAGCGAAGCTCCGAGTGACTCTCCACAACCAGACCAGGACGTTCGAGGATCCTGATCTATTATCAACATTTTTGGACTCCAAAGAAGCAGAACAGATGCGCTAATCCCAAATCTTGGACTCTTATCTGCCGGCTCTGTCCACCATTTTGAAGGGCCCGATGCGGCGGTCATAGCCCAGCACAGAAATAGCCTGGACTTTCTTTCTTTCTCTGTATGACTTTTGTCTTTGGTCTCCTATCCCTTCATGATGTGTGCCTCGGTCGGATTCGGAGCACGCACAGTCCTACAGGTTATATGTTTTTTCAATTTCGGCCTTCTCTGGGGTTTCTCCCCGCAGACACATGGTCGCCAGTAATTTTGGGGTTTTGCTTCTCCTCTACCGTACTGCGGTTTTCTTTGTTAATGTGGGGCACTTCATTGTATTATATTAGCTTATTTTTCCTATGTCATGTGTACAGCCAGATACAGTCAGTTTGAGGGACACAGTGAAATTATGTGTGCTATCATGCTCAGAATTTTAACTTTTCTGAATGGCCTCATGTAAAATCTTATTATTCATCGTACAAGGCATTGCTGGTCCACTCAGCAGAAAGAAAATCCTTAGCTATCTTAGCCACGAGCACGGTGATTAGGTGTTTCTTTAGGAAACGCATTACACTCTGCTGAAACACTGAAACTCAATGCTAGGCCTCACATGGTGGCTGCCTATTCTCCCACCGTTTCCAAATGGTACGGGATAGTCATTCTGGTTAAGAAGTCTTTGCACGCTACTGTACCTGATATTAGCGCTGACATGGAGGGTAGATGGGCCCGTGTACACCTTGAGGTTGGAGATAGTGAATTCACGTGTATTTGCACTATGTCCAGAATGTGGACAACCCTGCTCACTATGCAAGTCTTGCGCAGTTGGCCTCGGCCTCCGCCAATGCTCCATTAATACTTGGTGGCGATTTTACTCAAGTGTTCCCTCAATCTTTTCTTTTCAAACAAGGTGCTTGGTGGTTGGAAGCTCCAGTACCGAGCAGACCTGTGTGGCTAGATATAGTAGCGGGCCTTTGCTCACCGATTCCTCTTACCTTACTCCCTGGTATGACTCTCCCATTAGACTCCCACTATCCACCAATGTTTTTCGACACTTTAGGTGCCTTTAATACTCCTATGCAACCTTTCGACTCCCGACTCTGGTCAGTGTAACTTCAGCATTGCATTCGGAGCACTAGAGTACTCCCGCCATCGGCACTCTCTGCATAAGGTTGATTGGAAACTTCCGATCTCTCGGTAGTTTACCGGGTGTAGCATCCAATTTTACTAAACCTTATGTAATGCTATCACTAGAGATACCTCTATAGCGCAGAAAGTATGGGAGAGAGAATTGCATGTGACTTTAACCTCGGAGCAATGGAGCCTTATCTGGAGCAGAGGGACACGGGTTTCCGACCCGCCTCACTCACTCAGACCCTCTTCTTTCTAGCCCACCGGTGTTTTTACACTCCTCACAGTTTAGACAAATGGAACACTACTCAGGGTAATGGTTGCTGGACACGTCCTGTGGCCATTGGTTTATTACTTCATTTCATGTTATGCATGAATATCCCGCACTACAGTATAACTGGCGTCGGGTCTGGGGTCGTATTTAGTCTATATTGCACTCTCAGGAGTCCCTTTCTTGGAAGATAGTGGGACTTCGCCCAGTTGCGGGGATCCCCCCTCTCCCAAGAAATGGCTTATCTCCTTTTGAACTTTATGCTTGGCATTGCTGTTTCCCTCATTGAGTAATACTGGGAAATTAGTTCCCATCTGAGCCTCAATGAATGGTGGAATCATGCCTGTCTCTACAGTAAATATGAACAAATACTTCGTCTGTGCGCTTCCTCCGTTCAGACTCCTTCTTATTGGTCTTAATGGAAGATGTTCAATGAATATGTACATTTTGCTAAATGCTCTCATCTGACTGTCTAACTTTGTATATATCTCTGTCTCATGATCATGCTGTATTGTGGATACTTTTTTGATCGTTTGATGTATAATCACTGTTAATTGGAAGCGCTCACATGCTGATACAAACGGGTAGAGAAGAAGCACCGGGGTGGGGGGTAATGGGTTTACTTTTCCTTATTGTATACTTGTTTTGTCTCTTTTGGTGTGTTGTTTCTTTTGTTTGTTGCAAAATGAAAATAAAAGTTTCAAAAAAAAAAAAAAACATCTCAAATCTGAAAAAACATGACCAAAGTCTAGACCGTGTTGAACTATAGGTACCTCTTTCACCCGACAGTGGATCCTGCTCTTATGTTGCAATATGCATTTTTGAAACTCCCGATTAGTCTTCCCTATATACAATAACTTACCTGGACACTGTATGCCATAAACTACAAACTTAGAATCACAAGAGGTCTGCTTTCTCAATTTGAAACTCCTTCCGTGGTAGGTAAATTGAGTAATGTCCCACGTAACCGCACAAATAAGGCAGTCCCCACATTTACGATGCCCCCCTAGCTCCCCAGCTACTTGCAATAAAGGACGCAACACAGAGGGGCTCAAACATTCCTGTAAATTCCGATGTCTCTGCCACACACACCTAACCCTCTTGTTCTCCAACCCTGGAACGATACGCAACAAATTTACATGCTTCTTAAAGATCCACTGTATGCGGGAACTCAATGGAGAATATTTCGTGGTCAAATTAACATACTCTTTATCTTCTTTACTACCCGAACTAGCATTTAAACGCGTGTTCAGAAGTAACGCTCTATTATTATACAATGCTCTTTTGTAAGCTTGTTTCACAACACTCATGGGGTATCCCCTCTCTATGAAATTAGCAATCAGAGCTTTAGATTGTTGCTTAAATTTAGACACATCTAAACAATTTCTACGATATCGTATAAATTGCGAGAAGGGCAACCCATTGCGAAGTTGTACTGGGTGAGCACTATCATAATGGAGCAAAGTGTTTTTATCTGTAGGTTTGCGGTGCACCGATGTTACCCAATTATTTACACCTTTATGCACCACCAAATCTAAAAACACTATCTCACCATAGTCATCATCGGGTAATCCCTGACGTCATTTTTTAGTGGGGCTTTAAAAGGACAGTTGGTTAGATCGCATGCACGGCGTTTTTGAAGGCTGTTCGGCCAAGTTGAAGTTAAGCCGACGTGGGTTTTGTTGAGCAATGTGTTCTTGGTGAGTGTTATTTGAGAAAATTTATATATATGGATTTTTGTTGATTGGTTTGTTTTAGGAGAAGGATTAGTTTTTAACAATATGTTTTTGTTTCTTTGTAGTTCTGTAGGTAATTGTCCCCTGATGAAACTTATTGTGAAACGCTCGATGAGCGCTTGATTGGGTGTCGGGGCATCAGACTGATCGCAACAGGTTGAAATATTTCTGAAGCTAAGTTTTGTACCTGTGATTTTTCTGTACATTGCTTATATATACACATTTTACCATAAGGGTTGGTCATTGATGCAAAAAGGGTGACTGTTTTACAGAGATTGATGTAATTCATTCACTAGCCCATGAGTTCTGAGACCCCCTTATAGGTTGCTTACAGAGAAACTTTGGTATATAAAGAAGTTTTTTTCTTTTGTTTCCGTACTATATACCAGTCTTGTTTTGGTAGAGTGTTTTTGTATTTTGGTGTCATATCTATTTCCAGTGGCGTTTCTAGCCCCCCCCCCCCCCCCCGTCACCTGGGTGTGCAACCCCCGCTCCATGCTGCCGATGCACCCCCCAAGCCCTGACCGGCCCCAAGGAGGCAGCATGGCAAACTTACAGTACCTTGCGCTCCAGGGGCCAGTTGCTCTTCTCTTGCGATTCACATGAATTTGACTGGGAGAGAAGAATGGCCAACCCTTGGAGTGTGAGGCACCATGGCAAACTAGCTTAATCATAAGTTTGCTGCTCTGTCTCCGTGGGGCTGGTGTGTGTGCACCACCTCCTGGCTAGCAACTGGGGCAGGCCACACCCATCACCCCGACCTTGGTACGCCACTTTTGATTTCTCTATCAGGCATACCAAAAATAAGTGCCCGTCGTTAGAATGAATGCATTGCCCCTTATTAGCGATAGGGATATGTTTGGACATTTTGCTATGGAGAACCTCTTCTGATATTTTCTGGTCCATACTTAGCATTGTACAGACTGTTTTCAGAGATGGCCAATGCAAGCATAACTAAGGATGTCATGCAAGGTATGTCATGACAAACAAATTACTTTCTACCTGCTTTTATATTATCTTAGAGTGCATTGAGATTACTTTGCAGTGTTCTGGGCTTTCAACAGAATGTTATATATAGTTTAGTTTGCATCAATATTTATATATCATCAGTATTCATTTGTAGTTTGCATCAGCACAACAATGTCAGTGAGTGAAGCAGCTTAAGAGATGAATATTTTGCAGGGGGGTGTAACCATTCGCAGGTATATAGTGGAAACGGGCGGGATCAAAAAGTCCATCTTTTCAGAAGATGGTGAGTGTGGGGACATACAAAGCCCTTTACTACATACCACATGCTACATACTACATGCCTCGTACTCTAGAGTGCTTTGTTCATGCCGTGCTGAAAATGTCTATGTCCCCAATTCCAAAATCGGGGATGCGTCTATCCCCATGGTTGCAGAATCATGCTTAAATCGGGCCCACTTTCGATTTGGACATGTCCATGGGCCGGACGTGTGTGTTCCAGAATTGGGCTCTAAGTGTTTTGTCTTGATTAGATTGTAAGCTCTGATGAGCAGGGACTGTGTCTTACATCTGTATGTAGAGTGCTGCATACTCTTTGTAGCGCTATACAAATTAGTAGTAGTAATATAATTGTGGAATTATAATCATTGCACGTAAAACTTTCAAATTTAAAACTGTTATAATCAATAATTCATCTGATACAAATTCAATGGTGATATCTAATCACCATCTCAGTATTTGTCTTGCTTACAGACCACCCAATGCCACAAAAGATCAACTGTCAGCAATCCTTGAATTAATTTGTTCACACAGCTTGCCCCGTAAACCATTGCTTTGGGTGACTTCAATTTAAGTTCCTTACCGCCTGAGGAATCTAAAGCCTTCCTAAAAGCTTTGGACTCTTTAGATTACAAACAGGCAATTACTCTACCAACACATCAACATGGTACTATTCCAGATATGATTTTCCACCCAAAGCTTCTTACTGCTCTAAACCAAATCTCAATTCCAAAAATATCTCCTGTGCCATGGTCAGATCATTATGTGATATCTATTACTTTGCATTTAAAACCTCCTTCTCACCAATTAGAAACTAATTGTAAAACAAGAAAATTTAGAGCCTTTCATAAAGAAAATTTCATAGCAGATGTCATTCCTCACTTGCACCAGGATTGTAGTAATTTAGATGCTGCAATAGACAACTGGAATAAAGTCATTTCTGATGCCTCAGTAAATCTCAACAGAGGCAAGGCACAAGTACATAGAAAGAATAACGCACCATGGTACTCAAATGATATCAGAGAGGCAAAACGTATACTAAGAAATTTGGAACGTAAATGGAGACAGAACAAATCTCAGCATACAGAGTTTTTATATAAGGTGAAAAAAGCTAATTGAATATAACAATTTAATAAATAATCGCAAACAACAATACCATACAAACTTAATTTTGAAATCTGCTAATAAACCAAGGGAATTATTTTATATTGTGAAACAGCTTACCAAAAACAACTCTCCTTGTCAAAATCACCAGATAGATCCTCAAGAATATGCAAAATACTTAATAAATAAAAACGGAAATCAATTAACCTCTATAATATCTTCACAGCCTAATCAATTAATGACAAAGATACTCTCTGATTCCAGACACCTTTGGTCTAATTTTTCAATGCCAACAAAAAAACAAATTGAAAATATAATAAGTACAATTAATACAACAACCTCCCCAACTGATCCATGCCCAGTAGAATGGATTAAAAGTGCAAAGAGTCAATTAAGTTGCCATCTAGTCAAATTTGTAGAACTTTCACTAAAACAAGGTTATTTACCTCCTGTCCTCAAAAGAGCCTCAATTAGACCAATCTATAAAGGAAATTCATTAAGCACCTCTGAACCTAAATCATACCGTCCAATTGCTAGTTTACCTTTTATCTCCAAGGTTATAAAGAAAGTAGTACAGGGGCAATTACAAGATCACATAGACTCATATGCTCCACTGGATCTACACCAACATGGTTTCAAACCATTTCATAATGTAGAAACTCTTCTTATTTCTTTATTTAATAACCTCTTAACGGGTCTAGATAATAAAAATAGTGTTTTTCTTTTAATATTTATTGACATTTCAGCAGCTTTTGACACAATCTCTCATCCTTTAATGCTTCAACGTTTAGAAGATATTGGACTATGCGACAACACGCTTAAATGGTTTACATCCTACCTGAATAATCGTACGCAAATAGTAAAATCTGAAGACAAAAAATCATCTCAAATCCCAATTACACAAGGCGTACCACAAGGGTCAGCATTATCATCAATCCTTTTTAACATCTATATTCAACCTATATGTAAAATTATTCAACAATATGGAATAAATTACCATCTATATGCTGATGATATTATGATCTACACTGCAGTTAACCAGAATACATTTGACACAGAAATAATTAATAACTGTTTAACTGATATGAACAATTGGCCAACAACTAACAACTTTAAAATAAACCCAGATAAAACAGAAGCGTTGTTCATTTTTAATAATAAGAACTTAATAACTCCTAAAGAAATCAATATACTAAACAAACCCATAAAGGTCAGCGAGGAAGTAAAATACCTTGGTATAATCATAGATAAACATATTAACTTAAAATCCCATATAAATAAAATTACAGCTAGAGTATACCATCGTTTAAAGATCATTAGGAATCTCAAGCCAATTCTACAACTAAATCACTTTCGAACGGTATGTCAAGCAGTTATAACACCACTCCTCGACTTTGGAAAAACGCACCGCGCCGCAGGGCCGGGTCCCGAGGCCGGTATGTAACCGTGTCCCCAGGGCCTAAATCCCTTGCGGCAGTAGTGCGGTGTGGGCAAAGGGGGGGCAGCATGGAGACGGTGTATAGGGTGATGCCGGAACCAGCAGCATGTCAGCGTGGTGGTGGCTGGCTATTGGTGCTGGTGCCGGCCGGGGGGGTGTGGTCTCAGCATGAGAGGGAGATCGCGGCTTGTGATCTCCCTCTTTCTCGTTCCGTGCTGGGAAGAAAAGGTGTGTGCTGGGTTTCGGCTCCTTGCGGCCTATTTAGAGGCGTGTGGGCAGGCTGCGTGTTTCCCTGGCCTGTGGGTCGGTGTTTTCGCGGGGGAGGGGGGAGGGGGGAGGGAAGGCAACCGTGCCGGCGAGTGTTGAGTCCCACGGGGTTAGCAGCTTGGTGCTGCGGGCTGGGTTGCACGTGGGCGGGGGGTAGTTGGTGTTTTCGAGGGTTGGGAGGCCTGGTGTTTGGCAGGGGGGCTATATATAAAAAAAAAAGGGGACCGCAGAGTGTTAACTTTACTCCCCTGGTGTACCTGCTTCCAAAAAAAAAAAAAAACGCAGAAACCGATGACAACCAACTCTGCATATACCATACTTAGGGTATCATTCTGCAATACTTAAAGGGGGGGAGGTGCACTATGGCCCGTAGGTCTCCAAGACTCGGGGCCCGAGCGAGGGTCTGGGTCACAGGGGCGGCTATTATAGCGCAGCGGGCAGGGCGGTGCAGGACTGGCCCGTCGGCACGGGGTAGAGCGGCGGACAGGGGGGCGTTGGCTGAGGGTGCAGTTGGGGGTTCCCGGCCAAGGCAGGGTAGGGGGAGGTCCAGGTGTGCTGGGGGCAGGAGTACAGTAGGTCGGGCCTCGCAGGGTGGTGTGGGTGCGATCTTGCCTGTGTGCGAGGGGGTTGGAGTGCTTGGGGGCCCTCACAGGCCCTCACAGGGGAGTGGCAATGCTGTGGCTGGAACGGCAGTGGGGCTGCCTGCAGCCGATGGTATTATAGGGGTTGGGGCCGCGGGGCCAACGGCTGGCTCTTGCAGCTAGGAGGCGGCGCTAGCTTCTGGGCTGCAGGTGGATGCCTTGGGGGAGGGGCCTCTGGGTGTGTCCACACCCCCTGCATCTTCTGGTTGGTCTGCCCCCGGTTGGGCGTGCGGGCGTTTCCCACCTCCTGGTTTTTGGGGACCCCGGGTCCTTGGGCGTATTGGGCCGGCCCATGGAGTGGATGTGGGCATTGGGGGGGTGGCTGGGCTGACTGGATGGGGGGTGGGGACGGAGGTGCTGCGGGTGGGAGTTCGGCAGCCTGGGCAGCTGGCGGCCTCGGCTCCTCGACGCAGGGATGGTGGGGGGTGCTGTTCTTAGCACTAGGGGAAAGCAAACAGTACAAAAACGTAGGCAGGTATGAACTCTCACCAATACTTTATTGATCCATATATGTAAAAGGGAGACCTGACCCGACACAGGCCGTGTTTCGATAAACTCTTCTTCAGGGGTTGGCTCACCTTATACTTAGAACCATAATAGGGATACGCCAATAAAAATAAAAATATGGAAGCCTGATTGCTTATGAAGGTATGCATTGTTGTTTTTATACATTCACTATTTATTTATATATTTTTTGTACATGTTAACAACTTTTTAACACCCATTGTGTAATTGGTTCATTTATTTATTTATTTACTTATTGATTTATTTATACAAGTTTTTTATCTTGGATATATTTGTCTGTCATAAGATGTCTCTGCGGCTCTTAGTTTGCTGGTGCTGATCTTTTAATTTACCCGTTTTTATTTTATTATTTTTTGATTACTCATAGATGTCTTAAATGTCTTTTATATGATATTTATGTATTTATGATATTAAGTATTCATTATCATCCTTTGGCATGACGTTTTTTATGCATTTTAATCTTTTATTGATTGTTTTATATTTGTAGCCTGCCCCTGAAGAAGGCAACGAAACATGGCCTGTGTCGGGCCATAGGCTTTTTCCTACCAATAAAGAAATTCCTTCCATACGCTATCCACGTTTTTCCTTACTGGGACGACAGTATGCAAAGGAAAATGTTCTCACATACATTTTACCTGTGTGAGTAGTTATAAATTTCAACCCCCAGCCCCAAACTGTTTCCCGATTAGTTGGAAATCGGTAGGCTTGCATAACAGGGTCTTCTCTTATGGTCTTCATATCTCTATTGTGACAGTAAGGGACACAAGCACCCAACAACATAGTTCAAAGTTCTGTTTTTGAGCATAGATAAAACTCTGAAAAAGTCTGGATTCAGCTGAAGCTCCAGCTTGGCTTCTCCCCAAGCCCCAGACTAGCGCTTAACAGACAAACCAAACTGAGCTGAAGAAGACTGTTCTGTAAACACTAGGTACATTGGTCATAATTAAAAGGTAGATATCTTTTATTTAAAAAAAAAAAGAAGAGCAAAATGCAAGAAGATTTGCAAGCAAAAAGGAGAAGCCTAAGACTATCACTGAATAAGGGAGAAGAGAACCAAGGGACAGTTCACATTTTGAAGACTTTTGCCAGTGTTACTGTTAAGAATGAGAGAAAGATCATTGCAAAAGATGAGAAAATGCCTGTGTATTAATAGCATCAATTCCTACTGTGGTCCGCCTATTCCCTGAGCCATAGAGTATGACTACATCTCCTAGACTGGTGTGTGGGATGTGTCAGAAATATCCATCTCCACACAGCCTCATTGATGCTTGTACACGATGGATGGAGACAAAACTGTTCTGGAAACTGAAAATAGAAAGAAGTGTGGCCAATCTTGATAGTAAACATTTAACACATGCTTTAAAATTGCACCACGCAAAAAAAGGCACAACGTATCCCCCACTGGATTTATTTTGCCAGAATGGGCACGTGTAGTGGCAGAGCATCCAGAGAGCACTGCAGGCTTTGCTGCAGAACAGCAGGGTGCCTGTGCATCAGTGCTTCTTGCAGAAGGCTATTCGTAGAAAAGCACAATTAAATACGTTCAGACTTGCTGCTGTTAACCCCAGTAATTTACTGTCCCTCCAAAGTAGATTCCTAATATGCCTCAAAGCCATGTTCACAGTAATATAACATGGAGGTTAATTTTATATGTAACCCCTGCCAGCCTGTATGTCCCTTTCAATGGTGTGCAGTGCTGTAAGACAGTCTGGTGGCACATTTTCCAAGAACCAGGCCAATCCTGCAAAGTCTGACTCCCAGGGTTTGATAGGGTTCTTGAGACAGGACCAGGAAATCCTGGGAGGCCTTTGCACCCTTGTCTCACACACTCTACTTCTTTCAAAATAAAAGGACTCAACCCAGGTAAGAATGTGGTTCTGAACCCCAGACAGTTTACTCAAAACTTCAAGTCGCTCACTAAAAATCCTCAGTTACAAAAATTGTCACTTGTTGCAGGTCTTTATATATTAACATGCAATAAACAGAAAATTTCTCAGCTCACAGCTTCCTGTCTCCTTATTCCAGTCCAGGTCTTTGACTTCTTAACAATTAGGTGCTCAAGCTCCCCACCTGAGCCTTATCTTTGTCCATGGATTTAGCAACATAAGGTCTTTCTGGTTTAGAAAGAACTGAGGACACTGGTCCCAATCAATATGCATCCTCTCGGTTCAGTCTCAAAGTTTCTGTGTCTCCCTGTAGCACTCCTTCTCCTCTGTAGATTCAGCCCCTGGCTGTTCTGTACAGTAGCACCTGACTAGGCCCCTGCAGTGCCTTGGCTTAAGCGGCCTTGAACACCCCTCCTCAAAAGTCCCTAAGCAGATATAGAGCAGTCCCCTGATGTTGTTCCTGGCTTCTCCTCTAGTAGTTCCTTTAAGCACAGGGCTGCACCACTTCTCCTTCCTCTCCTAGATGCTCAACTGAAGGCCAGAAACATCACACTTTGGTACAACGGTAGTGAAGTAAAATACCCCCGCCCGCTTAGAGCATCATGCTGTATTGCATCAAAACCTACAATGCTCTCCGCATGCTCTGCCACTGCACATCTCCATTCTGACTAAGTGAATCCACTGGGGGATGTGTTGGGCCTTTTTTGGACATGGTGCTATTTAAAGCATACAAGAATAAACTGAGCTATTTTGAGATGGCTAGTTCTGGCACATCCCCTCCCCTCCCCCCCCCCCCCCACACCATTCCAGGACATATGGTCATACTATATGGCGGATCAAGGACCTGTATTTTTATTTCACTAAGACCTCTGGCGACTCTATTACAGAAGTTCCAGCTAGCCTCTCTATAACCTGCCTGTTTCTCTTGGCTGATCTCAAAAGGTAAGCAGGGTTGGGCCTGGCTAGTACTTGGATAGGGGACCACCTTGGAATAACAGGGCTGTAAACACAGTGCCCCTCACTTGGTTTGCAGCTTGTCATGCTGTGAGGGCTTGTGTGCATCAGTGATGCTGAGGGCTAAGCTATCAGTAGTTTAACTACTGCCAGGGTGTCTCAAGATGGACAGGTCTCAGATGAGGTGCCAGACCAAGACAAACCACCCATCTGGGCAGCAGCAGAATGGAACAGTGTTGGCGGCGGAGGATCACATTTCTGTGACAACAGCAACACCTTCTTCCAGCAACACAAGTGGTGATTGTGCACATGGACTTCACCCAATGGATTGTACAAAAATCAAATTGACTACATCTGTGGAAGTCAACAATGGAAAAGCTCTATAACATCAACAAAGACAAAATCTGGAGCTGACTGTGGTACACATCACCAACTACTAGTATGCAAACTCAAGCTAAAGTTGAAAAAGAGCAAGCCACTCATGAATGTATCAAAATTTGACCTTAAGAATATACCACTGGAATTAAAAGACTGCCTGAAAAATCGATTTGCTGTTTAGATACAAATGACAGAGCTCCAGAAGAGTTCTATTTTGGCCGTTTTTTCTTTTTCACCTTTTGTAGAGACTTTTCGCTTTCTTCCAACACAACCTTCTTGATGTCATCCCATATGTTGGAAGAAAGCGAGAAGTCTCTACAAAAGGTGAAAAAGCAAAAACGGACAAAATGGATGACCGAAGAAACTATGAAAATTGCCCAGAAATACAGAGAAGCTAAAGCTAGAGGAGAAAGAGAGGCAATCTCAGACTTCAACAGAGATTACCAATGTGCAGAAAGACAAAACAAGGAGAAGTTCTGCAATGACACATGCAAGGAAATAGAAGCAGAAATTATTAGAGGAAGAACAAGATCGGCTTTCCTAAAGCTAGGAGAGTTAAAGAAAAAATTCCAGTGAAATGGAATGTTACAAGATGCTCAAGGATCTATGTTAAATGATGCTGAGAAGATCAAGAAAAAGTGGAAAGATAAAGATCACGTGGCCCAACAGCCTTTCAAGCTGTACCTTATGATCCGGAACCATTGGTGCTGAAAGAAGAAGTTGAAGCAGCACTGAAAGCCTTATCAAAGAACAAAGCACCAGGCATTGATGGCATTCCCATAGAAGTATTACAGTAATCTGATGCAGCTTTTACCATACTTACAGTACAAGGCTCTGCCAGAAAATTTGGAAGACAACATTATGGCCAACTGACTGGAAAAGATCTGTGTTTATACCAATACTAAAGAAAGGTGACTGTGGAAATTATTGCACAATCGCTCTGATCCCACATGCCAGCAAGATTCTACTGAAGATTATTCAACAGAGATTACAACCATACGTCGAATGAGGACTATCTGAACTGCAAGCAGGGTTCAGGAAAGGGCGAGGAACAAGAGACATCATTGCGGATGTTAGATGGATTCTTGAAAAGACAAAAGAATACCAAAAGGATATCTATTTGTGCTTTTTTGACTACAGCAAGGCTTTTGACTGTGTAAACCATGAGAAACTCTGGACCACATTAAGAACCAGAACACCTGATTGTTCTCTTGCACAACCTTTACATTGATCAAGAACAGTTCAAACAGAACAAGGAGAAACAGAATGGTTTATAAAAAGCAAAGGTGTACAACAAGGCTGCATACTTCCCCCTACCTGTTTAATTTATATGCAGAACAAATCATCAGAGAAGCAGGATTATATGAAGATAACAGAGGTGTGAAGATTGCTGAAAGACTCATCAACAACCTTCGCTATGCTGATGATACTATATTATTGGTTGAAAATGAAGACTATTTGAAACATTTGCTTCTCAAGATCAAGGAACAGTCTTAAAATGGGCCTGCACCTTAATTTAAAGAAGACAAAGATCATGACAACTGGCAAAATCAATAAGCTCATCGTTGATGGAGAAGAAATTAAAATAGTGGACAACTTTAATCTACTTGGATGAACTAATAAAGAAGCAACAAACAGTCAAGAAATCCGATGACGAATTGCTCTTGGCAGAATGGCTATGAAAGACCTAGTCAAGATTCTCGAAAGCAGAGATGTTTCTCTACATACAAAGATTTGACTTGTTCAAGCCATGGTATTTTTAATAACTTCATATGGATGCGAAAGTTGGACAGTGAAAAAGACAGACAGGAAGAAAATTGATGCCTTTGAATTATGGTGCTGGAGACGAATACTGAGTATACCATGGACTGCCCGAAGAACAAACCAGTCAGTACTAGATGAGATCAAACCTAAGCTTTCTTTAGAAGCTCAGATGACATGACTTCAACTTTCATACTTTGGACACATCATGCAAAGAGAGAGATCATCAAAGAAAGGCATCATGCTTGGCAAGATAGAAGGTCAATGCAGAAAAGGAAGGCCAGCAATGAAGTGGATCGATACAATAAAGCATAGTTACTCACCTGTAACAGGTGTTCTCCACGAGCAACAGGAATCAGTCCTCACATATGGGTGATGTCGGCGCCGACGGAGCCCTCATGCGGAGCATTTCCCCAGCTTTCAAAGAAAGCCTTTGGGAATGCAGCTCGCATGTGCGGTCCCCTTCCCGCCCAAGGGTGCCATCTTGCTCAGTCTGATGACATAGCTAAAGACAGCAAAAAACAAAATGAATTATATGACTGCAACTCCAAGGGGAGGAGGGAGGGTTGTGAGGACTGATTCCTGCTGCTCCTGGAGAACACCTGTTACAGGTGAGTAACTACGCTTTCTTCAGGACCAAGCAGGAAGTCAGTCTTCACATATGGGACTCCCCAGCTTAAGGCTACTGAGGACCCAAAGCTGAAAAATGAGCTCCCTCTAGAGCCCCAGCATGTGCGAAAAGAATCTTCTCTGATATCGCCCCCGTACGGTAGCCCAACACCAGGGTCGGAGGGTAGGAGTTGCCTATACCTCAAAGAGATTACGGAGTACCGCCTGCCCGAAAGCACTGTCCCTGCGGGACTCCCTCTTGAGGCAGTAGTGAGCCACAAAAGTCTGGCTTGAAGACCAGGTAG
This sequence comes from Ichthyophis bannanicus, assembly GCA_033557465.1. NCBI lineage: Eukaryota > Metazoa > Chordata > Amphibia > Gymnophiona > Ichthyophiidae > Ichthyophis > Ichthyophis bannanicus. The sequence continues at coordinate 732,246,768 of CM066033.1, read as the reverse complement.
CGGCCCGGCAGATGTCTGCCAACGGAACAGAGTGGAGATGAGCCACTGACGCAGCCTTCGCCCTGACACAGTGGGCTGTGACTCGACCCTGCAAGGAGAGGCCGGCTGCCCTATACACCCAGGCGATACAGTCTGCCACCCAGATGGACAAGGTACGCTGTACAGCCCTTCGGTGTCCCTGCGTACGGTCAAGGTAGAAGGACAACGCCCTCCTACAGTCCAGGGTATGCAAGACCATTTCAGCCCAGCTGGCATGCGGCCTGGGAAAAAAAGTCAGAAGAACCACCTCCTGATTGAGGTGGAAGGAGGAGACAACCTTTGGAAGGAACTTAGGGTCAGTCCGCAAGACTACTCTGTTCCTATAGAACCTAGTGTATGGTGCATCTGACACCAGGGCCTGAAGCTCGCTCACTCGCCTTGCTGAGGTAAGAGCCACCAAAAACAACACTTTCCAGGAGATAAAGCACAAAGGGCAAGTAGCCATAGGCTCAAATGGTGGGCAAGTAAGCTGTTGCAAGACCACATTCAAATCCCACTCAGGGGCAGGTGGATGAACCGGAGGCTTAAGCAAAAGCAGGCCTCTGAGGAAGCGAGTCACCAAAGGGTGGCTTGAGAGAGACTGGCCCTCCACCGGTGAGTGGTGCGCTGAGAGAGCACTGAGATGGAGCCTAACAGAGTTGGATTTACGGCCTAGGTTGGACAGGTGAAGCAAATATTGCAGCACTACTGGTATCAGGCATGAGAAAGGATACTCCTTGTGTTGAGCGCACCAGGTGGAGAACCTACGCCACTTGAAGGCATAAGACCTTCGGGTTGACTGCCTCCTAGAGGCCAAGACCACGTCCTCCACTTCCCTAGGCAGCAGTAAGGGTGCTAGAACTATCCTTTCAGCAGCCAGGCCATCAGATTGAGGGACTGGAGGTTGGGATGTAAGAGAGATCTCTGTTTCTGAGACAGGAGATCTGGTTGCATCCCCAGAGGAAGAGGAGTGTCCACCGCCAGTTGCAAAAGAAGTGGGAATCACAGTTGCCTTGGCCACCTGGGGGCCACCAGGATCACCGAGGCCTTGTCCCGGATCACTTTGAACAGTGTCTTGGGCACTAGAGGCATGGGAGGAAATGCATATAGTAGGCCTGTAGACCACGGAATGAGAAACGCATCCGCTGCTACTCTGAGAGTATGTGGTTGTCTGGAGCAGAAGCTGGGCAGTTGATGGTTCAGTGGACTGGCAAAGAGATCTATGTTTGGAAGAATCCATCTTAGAAAGATTTGTTGAACAAGCAGAGGATTCAACTGCCATTTGTGTGGCTGTAGGATCCTGCTCAGTCTGTCTGCCAGGCAATTCTCCTACCCAGGGAGATAGACCGCTTTGAGAAGAATGCCGTGATTGACTGCCCAGGAGCACAGTTTCTGTGCTTCCTGACATAGAAGGTGGGACCCTGTGCCCCCTTGTTTGTTCACATAGAACATAGCAACTTGATTGTCCATCTGAACCAAGACGGACTGGTGAGAGATGAGATGGGAGAAAGTTCTCAGGGCTAAGCGGATAGCTCTCAGTTCTAAGAAATTGATCTGCTTTGCGGCCTCCCAAGGAGACCACAGGCCTTGAGTACATGCTCCTTGGCAATGTGCACCCCAACCTTTGAAGAGAAGAGTGGAGGAGTGGCCTAGTGGTTGGGGCAAGGTACTTCAGGCCGGAAGGTCGGGGGTTCAAATCCCACTAGAGAACAGCAACCTTGGGCCGGAAGGACTGGGGTTTCTAGTCCCACAGGTGCTCCTTGTGGTCTTGGGCAAGCCACTTAACCCTCCATAGCCCATGTTCCCTGTAAAATAGTTATCTCCAAGTTATAATGTCCTGTTCAATGTAATTTCAGTTTGTTCAATGTAAACTGCACTGATGCAGAATAGCGCAGTATATAAGAGAATGTAAATAAAATAAATAAAAAATAAATAAATAAGTATTGGTTGTCAGCACCTGAGAGTGTGGAGGCGCTTGAAAAGCACCCCTTGCATCAGATTCGGAAGATGAAGCCACCACTGCAGAGAAGACTCGAGTAGGTTGGACACCCTCACTTTGTCCGTGAGGCTTCTTGTGGCTTGGTGCCACTGAGTCCTGAGGCCCCATTGAGCTGGCCTCATGTGTAGAAGGGCATTTGGAGTTACATGGACCGTGGATGCCATGTGGCCTAAGAGCCTCAGGAAATGTCTGGTGGAGACCAGAGAATTGCTGCGGAACTGCCTGGCTAGATCCATCAATCTGTGGGCCCTGTCCACTGGTAGAAAGGCCTTTGCCTGAAAGGTGTCCAGCCTTGCTCCTATGAACTCCATGTTCTGTGAGGTGTGCAAAGTGGACTTTGCGAAGTTTATAACAAACCCCAGGTGTTGAAGCAGAGCGAGAGTGCGAAGGGTGGCTTGATTGGCCTCTTGCGGGGATTGACCCCTGATGAGCCAATCATCCAGGTATGGGAAGACAAAGAGGCCTTGAATCCTGAGCTAGGCCGCCACCACCGCCAGGCACTTGGTGAATACCCTGGGGGCGGATGTAAGGCCAAAAGGCAGTACTCTGTACTGTTAGTGGTTTCCTCCCACTACAAATCTGAGATATTGTCTGTGGTCTGGATGAATGAGGATGTGAGTATAAGCATCCTTTAGGTCTAAGGAGCATAGCCAAACTCCCTGCTGGAGGTAGGGCAGCAGGATTCCAAGGAACTTGTTCAGATTCCGCAAGTCTAGGATGGGCCTGAGGCCTCCTGTTCTTTTTGGTACCAGGAAGTACCTGGAATAGAAGCCTTGACCTCTCAGGTGGTGGGGCACCGGTTCCACTGCCTGTTCCTTTACAAGACTTGCCAACTCCTGCAGGAGTAAGTCCCTGTGCAGAGGAAGTCTGGGAGGCTCCCCTGGAAAATAGGAGGGGGGTACATGGTGGAAGTGGAGAAGATAGCCCTTCTGGACTATACTTAGTACCCAGGTATCCCTTGTGACGGCTGACCACCTGTGGGCGTACAGGGCCTGCCGGCCTCCAATGCTGATAGGGCCCAGCTGAGGAGGAGAGGCTATGCCACTGGAGTCAAAACCCTGCTCCCTGCTGTGCAGGAGCCGGAGCTGGTGGCTTGGGGGTTTTGCTGCGGAATTGTCTGGCCAAATCCATCAGTCTGTGGGCCCTGTCCACAGGCAAAAAAGCCTTTGCCTGAAGGGTGTCCAGTCTCGCTCCTATGAACTCCATGTTCTGTGCGGGGCGCAAAGTGAACTTTGCAAAGTTTATGACAAACCCCAGATGCTGGAGAAGAGAGATAGTTTGGAGGGTGGCTTGATTGGTCTCCTGTGGAGACTGACCCCTGATGAGCCAGTCGTCCAGGTATGGAAAGATGAAGAGCCCTTGAACCCTGAGGTAGGCCGCCACCACTGCCAGGCACTTGGTGAAAACCCTGGGGGCGGAGGTTAGGCCAAAAGGGAGTACCCTGGACTGAAAATGGTTTCCTCCCACCACAAATCTGAGATATTGCCTGTGGTCTGGATGAATAAGGATGTGAGTATAAGTATCCTTAAGGTCTAAGGAGCATAGCCAATCTCCCTGCTGGAGGTAGGTCAGCAGTATTCCAAGGGTAAGCATCTTGAACTTTTCCCTCTGCAGGAACTTGTTTAGATTTCGCAAGTCTAGGATGGGCCTGAGGCCTCCTGTACTTTTTGGTACCAGGAAGTACCTGGAGTAGAAGCCTTGACCTCTCAGGTGCTGGGGCACCAGTTCCACCGCCTGCTCCTTTAGAAGACTTGCTAACTCCTGCAGGAGTAGGTTCCTGTGCAGAGTGAGTCTTGGAGACTCCTCTGGAAAGTAGGAGGGGGGTACCTGGTGGAAGTGGAGCAGATAGCCCCCTCCAGACTATGCTTAACACCCAGAAATCCCTTGTTACGGCCGACCACCTGTGGGCGTACAGGGTCAACCGGCCTCCTGTGCCGAGAGGGGCCAGCTGAGGAGGAGAGGCTATGCCACTGGAGTCAAAACCCTGCTCCCTGCTGTGCAGGAGCCGGAGCTGGTGGCTTGGGGGTTTTCTGCCTACGGGGCCCATGTCCCTGCCCTTTGGCCTGCTGACCCTGCTGGGGAGCTGTGGAGGCTTGGTATTGAGGGTAGGTTTTGTAGGCAGATGACTTCCTTGGGTAACAGGACTTTTTTCCCGAGCCCTTCTTCTTCTGAGAAGGGGCAGAGGTTTTCCTGGACAGCCTTGTCCTGGTGAGAGTCTTGGACTCGAGTTCTGCAGCTTTTTCAGCCATGGGCTTGCCAAAGAGGTTTTCACCTCGACAGGGGACATCGACCAACTTGTCCTGCACCCATGGCTCGAGGTCCGATGACTGTAACCAGGCCTGACGGTGTGCACCGATGCCGGCCATGGCTACATGGGCCGAAGCCTCGAAGACATCATAAGCTGCTCGAGACATAAACTTCGAGCATTCTCAGATCCCAGTTGACAAGGCTGTGAACCTCTGCAAAGGTTCCTCGGAGAGACCAGCAGAGAACCCGACAATCTCCTTTGCCAGGTCTCGAAGGTACATGCCCATGTACAGCTGGTAGGTCTGGACACGGCAAGCAAGCATAGAGCCCAGGAAGCACTTTCTACCGAGGGCATCCAGGTTCCGGGCCTCCTGGCCTGGAGGCACCAAGGAGTGCATCTTCTGACTCTTCAGCCAATGCATGGCCGATTCCACAACCATGGAATGGTGCGGTAGCTGTGCCTTCTGGAACCCGGGGCTCTTGCGGACTCGATAGATGGAATCGACCCGCTTGCTCAAAACCGGTGTCAAGGCCGGCGCCTCCCACATGCGGAAGAGCAACCGTTCCAGCATCGGAGGAACCGGTACAGTAAAGGCCTCCTTGGGAGGAGAGTCATACTGCAGGGCCTCGAGCTCCTCGGCTTGAGGCTCCTCCTCAGGATCCGCGGGGAAGGCCAAGGCCTTGGCCATATCCCGCATGAAGTCCGAGAACCGGGTGTCCTCCGGCGGGGGGACCATCTCCGATGCTCAGCCTCCAGTGAGTCCGAAGGGACACACTGGGTCCGGAAGGTGTCCGGGGACTCCTCGTCCTCCGTTTCCCAGCCCGACCCCTCGGAGGAGGAATCGAGCAGCTCCGGTCGGGCAGGCACCAATGCCATCCGCCCCGACGCCGAGGGTACCGGCATCGACGACCTCGGTCCCGAACGGGAGGCCGAGGGAGACCTTGGCCGAGGATCGACTCGAGAGCACATGGACTCAAGGATCGGCTCGGCCTCCGGGGTCGACTTGGATGTCGATGTCCCGGTGGTTGGGGCAGATGCACCGGTGAGACTGGCAATCAGTGCCCGCTGCTGTTCCATGAAGGCAGCCAAGCTGCTCTCCAAGGCCGTCAACCTGAGTCCGAGCTCAGGAGACTCAGCAGCCCCCGACTCGGGCACCGACGGCGTCGGGCCCGACGTCAGCTCCCCCGGAGGAGAGTCCATGAGGATTACAGTACTCACGTGACTCAGGGACTCCTTCTCCACACGAGGTTGTTTAGCAGGCCTCTCCGACTCCGAAGACCCGGGACAGTGCTCAGGGCTATGCGACCTGGCCCTCGAGGAGCCAAGTGCATCCACCAACGCCGCCCTCATGGGTTTCTTCTTCCTGTGGTGCTCCCGCGAGGGAGACCCCCTCTCAGAGGAACCCCGGCATTGCTTGGGATCGGAGTCCCAAGACGTCGAGGCCTCTCACGAAGTCCGGGCAAGGCCGGACGCAGAGTCAGAGAAGATTCTTTCCTTCTGATGCTGACGGCTCCTCAACGCCTTGGAGGACATTTTCCCACATGGGCCACAGATCATCGGGTCATGATCGGGCCCGAGGCAGCGGAGGCAGCAGTCATGTTTGTCAGTGAGAGACCTAAGTTTCTTACACCGATCACACTTTTTAAACCCGCTGGCAGCCGGAAAAAAGGGCCCCTGCAAGGTCAAAAGACAGGGCTGCCAGTGAAAAATAGAAAAATGGCGCGAACACTAGTCACAAAGGACAAAAACCTAAAAATGAAATCCGGGCTCGATACCGGTGTACCGGGCCCAGGCGGGAAAGGGAAACTGGCGTCGAACCGAAGAAAAACACGGATCCACGCAGAAAATCAACTTTTTCCTCGGGTGAAAACAAAACACGTCCGTCAGGATCCGTGGAAAAAAGAAGACTGAGCAAGATAGCACCCTTGGGTGGGAAGGGGACCGCGCATGCGCGCTGCATTCCCAAAGGCTTTCTTTGAAAGCTGGGGAAATGCTCCGCATGAGGGCTCCGTCAGCGACGACGTCACTCATATGTGAGGACTAACTTCCTGCTTGGTCCTGGAGAACAGCAGCTATGGATGCCAGTCTGTCAACAATGAGCCGCCTGACTGAAGACCGAACACAATTTAGACCAACTATCCAGAGGGTCGCCATGAGTCAACACCGACTCGACGGCACTTAACAACAACAAACACAGTGCATGGAAGAAAGGCCTGGCAATCTACTTTTGGTTGCTCCTTGCTAGGAATCAGCATTGATTTGATGACACACATTGCATTCTAGAACAGGAAGGAATTTTCTTGCCTCTGACTCATCCAACTAAACTCAGTGAGGTATTGCTGGAAGAGTTCTTGATAAGAATACGTGAGCACGCAGGAGGAGAGTAATATTGGAGGGAAACTGCAAGGCATATAAAATCCCAGTGCTGATTAAAATGTAGGACTTTGATTCCACTGCCATATCACACAAAAATGGAGTAGAAGTACTGCCAAGTACCAGCCAGGTCAAACCCTGCTTAACTTGCTTATGTGGAGAAGTGGATTACCACATCAAGGAGAAAGAGAAAGAATGCTGTAGAGCAGGGATTCCAAACCCGTGGTCTGTGAATCTTTGGGGGTCTATAAGAACATTACAGGGGATCTGCAGCACAAAGAAAAGAGAAAACAAGAGAGGCTAGTGGGAAGTGGCTGGGCGGGGGAGGCGGGTGGAGGCAGAGCGAGACTAGAGGGAATAGGCTGGGGGCAGGGAAAGAGAAAAAGACAGAGTAGTGGCAACTGGCTAGAGGGAGCAGACAGACTGGTGGACAGGAAGGAGAAGGGAAAAAAAGAGGGCTGGGAAAGCGGCTCGGAGCTAAGGGGATAGTCTGGGAAGAGTGGTGGGAATGAAATGGGAATCTGAATTTTTTGGAGCTTAAAAAGGGATCCACACAACCAAAAAGGTTGGGAACTTTTGCTATAAAGATTTAGACCTTTTTTGGGGGAGGATGCAAAGAGACAAGGAGGTTGGCCAACTAGAAGAGAAAGACTATTTGCTAGAGAGAAGCTACAAAAGTTGAGCACAGTGACTAGTTCATTACCCTTTTGATCAGACCATTTTTACAGTTTTCTACGGTTTTGTATATATTTTTGGTGATGGGGGAGGGTAATCCCATTAAAGCTGTTGCTAGCAAAAGCAATGTATCTGGACTGTTTTATCTTAGAGAAGAGGAACATATGGTCAATTTTAGCTGTCAGCCAAATAGGGCCTTCAGAACGCATCTCCTCCCACCCGCCTCTGGTACCTCATACAGCAACCTCCCCCCCCCCCCCCCCCATATGATGCATACTGCATAAGATAACTCCAAGAAAACTAGGCACATATATTTACAACTTCTCTGAGGAAGATATAATTGTGTGCAGGTATATATTAGTAAGAATATGTGCACATTTTATAAAATATGCACATAAGTGCCAATCCCACCCCATTTTACATTTTGTTCAACCTTACAATGCCTATTCATATCACATAAAAGTATCCTTTAGAGTGCACTTTTCAAGTCATTTCTGTGGGTAAAACAGTGCTTTACCTGTAGAAATGACTTTTTTTAAAAACAGCCCATCCTTCTTCTGGGTAGATTTATATGCATACCGCCTGTACAGGAATAGGTATTCCTGCAGTTTCAAGATGGTGGGGGCATTGTAGGGTTTGCACTTAGCATAAATACTTTTGGATTTTTGAAAGTATACGTGTATTTGAACTTAGATAAAATATACAAAAAAAATTATTAGGTATAAATGTGTATACGTATTTTTTGGGGATAAGAACATAAGATATGCCATACTGGGTCAGACCAAGGTCCATCAAGCCCAGTATCCTGTTTCCAACAATGGCCAATCTAGGTCGTACGTACCTAGCAGTTTCCCCAAAAGACACAGGTTCCGCAATGCTTGTACTGGTTCAAGCATTGATATCCTGGGTCTCTTCTTAATAATGGTTTATGGACCTTTCCTCCAGGAACTTGTCCAAACCTTTTTTAAACCCAGCTACACTAACAGCCTTTACTACATCCTCCGGTAACAAATTCCAGAGTTTGATTACACGTTGAGTGAAAAAATATTTTCTTTTATTAGTCTTAAATAGTTTACCCTGTAGCTTTATTGCATGTCCCCTAGTCTTTCTATATTCTGAAAACGTAAACAATCGATCTACGTTTACCCGTTCCACTCTGTTCATTAATTTATAGACTTCTATCATATCTCCCCTCAGCCATCTCTTTTCCAGGTTAAAGAGCCCTAACCTTTTTAGCCTTTCTTCATAGGAGTATCCTTCCATCCCCTTTACCATTTTGGTGGCTCTTCTCTGAACCTTTTCTAATAATGCTATATCCTTTTTAAGATACGGCGACCAGAATTGCACACAATATTCAAGGTGCGGTCTCACCATGGAACGGTATAGAGGCATTATAATATCTTTTGTTTTATTTTCCATTCCTTTCCTTATGATGCCTAGCATTCTATTTGCTCTCTTGGCTGCCGCTGCACACTGGGCCGAGGGTTTTAACATGTTATCCACAATGACGCCTAAATCTTTTTCCTGGGTAGTGGTTCCTAATGTGGAACCTTGCATTGTGTAACCATAGTTTGGGATGTTCTTCCCTAGGTGCATAACTTTGCACTTGTCCACATTAAATTTCATCTGCCATTTTGATGCCCAGTCTTCCAATTTATCAAGATCCTCTTGGGTTTTAACAACTTTAAATAGTTTTGTCTCATCTGCAAATTTGATAACCTCACTCGTTATTCCACTTTCCAGGTCATTTATGAATATGTCAAAAAGCAGCGGACCCAGCACAGATCCCTGGGGTACACCACTATTCACCTTTCTCCATTGGGAAAATTGGCCATTTAGCCCAACCCTCTGCTTTCTATCTTTTAACCAGTTCTTGATCCATAGTAGTACAATGCCTCCTATCCCATGACTCTTTAGTTTTGCCAAAAGTCTCTGATGAGTGACCTTGTCAAAGGCTTTCTGAAAGTCCAGATACACTATATCAACCGACTCACCTTTGTCCACCTGTTTATTCACACTTTCAAAAAAACATAACAGATTAGTAAGACAAGATCTTCCTTGTCTGAAGCCAAGTTGGCTGTCTCCCATTAGGTCATGACTATCTACATGCTGAGTAATTTTATTCTTTATGATGGTTTCTACCATTTTTCCCGGTACTGACATGAGGCTCACCGGTCTGTAGTTTCCCGGATCACCCCTGGAACCCTTTTTAAAAATTGGTGTTACATTGGCGATCCTCCAATCTTCAGGTATTAGAGATGATTTTAATGACAGTTCACAGATTACTAATAGCAGGTCTGCAATCTCATATTTCAATTCTTTCAACACCCTTGGATGTATACCATCCAGCCCAGGTGATTTGCTACTCTTTAGTTTATCTAATAGTTGTAATACATCTTCCCGATGTATCAATATTTCCTTCAATTCTTCTGCACCTTTAAATACCACTTCAGCCATGGGTAACATCCCTACATCTTCCTCAGTAAAGACCGAAGCAAAGAATTCATTCAGTCTCTCCGCTATCTTCTTGTCGCCTCTTAGTGCCCCTTTAACTCCTCTCTCATCTAATGGTCCAACTGACTCTCTCACAGGTTGTTTGCTACAAATGTACTTGAAAAAATCTTTATTTTGCGTTTTTGCTTCCGCAGCAAGCTTCTTCTCAAATTTTCCCTTTGCCTTCTTTATCAATGCCTTGCATTTGACCTGCCAGTGCTTGTGCTGTTTCCAGGTTTCATCGTTTGGCTCTTTTTCCATTTCCTGAAAGATGCTTTTTTGGCAACAACAGCCTCTCTGACCTCACCTTTAAACCATGCTGGCAGTTTTTTGGACTTCCTTCCACTTTTCTTAAAGCGTGGAATACAGCTGGTCTGGGCTTCCAAGATAGTATTTTTCAACAACACCCAAGCTTGATGTAAGTCTTTAACCTTTGCAACTGCTCCTTTTAGTTTTTTCTTAACTATTTTCCTCATTTTATCATAGTCTTCCTTTCGAAAGTTAAAAGGTAGTACTGTGGACTTCCTTACTGTCCCTCCTGCACTAATTAAATCAAAGGCGATCATGCTATGATCACTATTGCCAAGTGGCCCCAAAACCCTTATCTCTTGCACTAGATCTGGTGTTCCACTAAGGACTAGGTCTAATATGGCTTCCCCTCTGGTCAGCTCATGAACCAGCTGCTCCAAGAAGCAGTCATTTATGTCATCAAGGAACTTTATCTCCCTAGCATGTCCTGACGTGACACTGACCCAGTCGATACCGGGGTATTTGAAATCACCCATTATTATTACCGAGCTGTAACTTTTGTTAGCTTCCTTGATTTCTTTGAGCATTTCATCATCCATTTGTTCATTCTGGCCAGGCGGTCGATAGTACACCCCCACTGCCATCGCCTTCCCCTTTTTACATGGAATTTCAATCCATAGATATTCTACATCAAATTTTGTTTCCTGCAAAACTTTAGTCCTTTTAATGCACATTGCACATTTAATCCTTTTTAATGCACATTGCTTGAAAGCCCAGACCAGATGCATTCCGTGGTTTAAAAAAGGAAGGCCAAATGACTGCCAGCATAGTTTAAAGGTGAAGTGAGAGAAAGGCTGTTATAGTTGTTCTACCAAAAATATATCTTTCAAAAAATGGAAAAAGGATCCGAATGAAGAAAACAGGAAACAGCATAAGCACTGGCAAGTTAAATGCAAAGCACTGATAAGGCCGGCAAAGAGAGAATTTGAAAAGCTTGCTGTGGATGCAAAAACCCATAATAAAAATCTTTTTCAGGTACATGTGGATGTTAAAATCATGAAGATGCCCCCAGAGCCATTGTATTACCTATTTCTGAAGAAGTCCCTGGAGCAGGGACGTCCAAGTAGGTAGGGAGTATGGTGGGGAACATGTATGGGGTGGGGTGATGGACGTAGATATCCCTGATTTATTTCAGAATCTTTGGGGACGTCTGTGCCTGCATGTAGGTTTTGACTTGTTCCAGGCATGAATAAGCATAGGAAAAATGCTTGTTTGGGTCCTAAAATATCTGGAGAGTGTACAGATGGCACTGCACTATCCCAATTACTCTCCACAATCACAGTGATATTTGTAGTGACATTTCTGTTGTGTCTGAACCATCGCTGCATGTCTCTTAGACATCCCTGATACTGAATACTATTCCAGGGACATCTCTATAGATGGCCCTGCAGATCTTCATATCAGACATGTCCATGTTTGTGAAATTGTGCCTGAACTTGGATATGTCTGCTTTTTTTTCAGACATTTTGCCTTGGACGTCCCAGATCATACTTGGACGTCCTTTATAAAATGTGCCTTCAAACCCTTTCTGTCTCTTTCAATAATTTGCTCAAAAATGCCTTTATTTGCTCTCTTTGATTAACCTTGTTCAGTGGTGTAAATTCCGCCCAAGCAACCCCCGCAATATGGGGGTCTGGGCAGGAAGGGGGCCCACACAGCAGCGGTAAGGCAGAGCAGCAAACTTACTTTAACAGGTTTGCTGTGCTGCCTTCACTCTGTTAAGTTTGCACCAGGTCCAGCAACTGTACCTACTGGGCCAAAGTCTCACAATAACAGCCACACTGCGAGACTTCAGCCAGGTAGGTTACAGCAGCCGGCCTGGAACAAACTTAAAAGAGCAGAGGCAGCATGGCAAACCTGTTGAAGTAACTTTGCTGTTGCTGCTACAACAATGTGCCATTTGGGTTGGGGGCCTTTGGCAAAATCTTGCATTGGACCCCTCAGAACTTATGCCGAAACGCACCGTATTCCTTTGAAAATTGCTTAACAGTCTACATAGGTTTATGTTGCTTTATAGACATTATTGGTGCTATTTAGAACTTACTGAGCTCTTTTACCTTTCATAAATCTGTTGCTTTAGAAGAACTGCTCAGATTTTCACTCTTTTGAAATACTTATTTAAAGGAAAAGCTTTGGGTTGTACTTAACAGTAGCAGGGCTGGGCTCTGATAGTTAACAGTTGCTTAGCAGAGGTTTCTGGCTGAGATAATCAAACATATAGCTTATTAACATTTTTCTTTCAATTATATTTTGATTCTTCAGGAGATTTTTCTATTTAAATTCCTTCCCTCCCACCCTATAGTTTGCTTTTCTTATATGTTGTTGTTAGGTGCCGTCAAGTCAATGTTGACTCATGGTGACCCTGTGAATAGTTGCCCTAAACTGTGGAATCAAAACAACTGTAAATAATGTCTAAATGGAGAGGGATAACCTGCCTGGAGCGGCATGTACAACTCTACAATTCTGGCACCTTACTGAGTAGACTAGATAGACCATGCTGGTCTTTATCTGCCGTCACTTACTACGTTACTATGTTACTGTGTGTTTGGTTTTCACTCAGGCATCTACCGTAATTGTTGATAGTGTGATATCGATAGCTGCTGTTATTGTATCAGTCCATCGCATTGCTGGCCTTCCTCTTTTGTAGTGACTTTCAACCTTGCCAAGCATGATGTCTTTCTCTAATGATCTTTCTCTTCGCAAGTATGAAAGTTGAAGTCTTGTCATTTGAGCGCATCTAAAGAAATCGTAGGTTTGATCTCCTCTAGTACTGACTGATTTGTTGTTTGGGCTGTTCATATACATAGTATTTTCACCAGCACCAGGTTTCCCAATTCACATAATCAATTTTTTTTCTATTAATTAACTTAAGTAATCTTACTTTTTGGAAATTATTATCAGAATATAGATGTTCTGATGGGATTGAAACAGAGGTAACTACTATGCAAACAGTGTCCTCTTCCTCTATTAAAGATAGCCTTCATTTGTCATCATCAGTTGGAGTTGTTAGAAAATCTTTCCAGAGCTAAAAATTTGCAATGTTTAAATTTCTCTGTTACTCATTATTTATCTCCTATGATATTATTTCAAAAGAAGTTCTCCTTTTTTCCAGTCCCACTGAATTGAAGATTCAGAACTCTGATGAAATCTTACTTTCCTAAGAAGGATATGTTGTTCTGTGGTCAGAAGATTAATGCTTTCCAAGACATTTCTAGACCTACCCATCTATAGCATAGGGCCTTCCTAGAGTTGCACAAGCCTTAGCTCTGGGCACAACCTTCTTTTTAAAATGTCCGTATAAATGTCTACTGATGTTTCACTTAGGCGTTGGTCCGTGAGAGGCAAAAGAAACGTCTGCTCCTTGCTATATAGTTGGTAACTCTATTTGAAGGCATGACTATGTTAGTTAATTGTATTGTAATGTATGTATTGTCATTCCCTGTGCTATGTAGTCTCACTTCCAACCACTTTGATGTAATGATAAGGTGGTGCATTTATTTATTTATTTATTTTTATTTACATTCTCTTATATACCGCGCTATTCTGCATCAGTGCGGTTTACATTGAACAAACTGAAATTACATTGAACAGGGTATTATAACTTGGAGATAACTATTTTACAGGGAACATGGGCTATGGAGGGTTAAGTGGCTTGCCCAAGACCACAAGGAGCACCTGTGGTGCATGTCCTCCCTGCCTTTGTATGACCTTTGTAGTATGTTGTGAACCGCTTTGATTGAAGGAAAAGGCGGAATACAAAACATGTCAAATAAATAAATGATCCATTATAACTTGAGGATTTTTTGAAGGCTAAGAGCCGGATTCTGACATGGACATCCCAGCCCTCTGTGAGTCCAGTTGGAACCGGATGCCCAGAATTAGCTGGGATTCTGATCCTGCAGGCAGGGCCGGCCCGTCCATTGAGCAAGAATGTTTTTTGCACAGGGCCCCGCGCAAAAAACATCTTGCATCCCAGATTCCCAGCTAAGTTTAAAAAAAAAAAACCAGAAACCGGCTGCTGCTGCCGCCGTGGCAGCGGCAGAATGGAGAGGGGCCCATTTACAGTCCTTACCACCCCCCCCCCCATCAGCCCAGCTAAGTTAAAAAAAAAAAAACAGAAACCGGCTGCTGCTGCTGCTGCCGCCGTGGCAGCGGCAGAATGGAGAATCCCGCGGGGCCCCCCTGTCCTGAAGTCTTCTATGCGGCCTCCGTCGGCTGTCAGAGCTGCGCGAAGAGAGAGAGCTTCTCCTCTCGCAGCTCTGTTAATCACGCCGCGGGGCTGATGGGAAATCCCATCAGCCCCGCGGCGGGATTAACAGAGCCGCGAGAGAAAGGGAAACTCTCCCGTCGCGCGGCACTTAACCGCCCGCGCTGCGGCCGCTTAGACGACTGCGGGACCGGGGGGCCCCGTGGGATTCTCCAGTCTGCCGCTGCCACGGCGGCAGCGGCAGCAGCAGCAGCCGGTTTCTGTTTGTTTTTTTTAAACTTAGCTGGGCTGATGGGGAGGGGGGGGGAGGGGTAAGGACTGTAAATGGGCTGATGGGGGGGGTAAGGACTGTAAATGGGCTGATGGGGAGGGAGGGGGGGGTAAGGATTGTAAATGGGCTGATGGGGAGGGAGGGAGGGGGGGGGTAAGGACTGTAAATGGGCTGATGGGGAGGGAGGGGGGGTAAGGACTGTAAATGGGCTGCTGGGGGGGTAAGGACTGTAAATGGGCTGATAGGGAGGGGGTAAGGACTGTAAATGGGCTGATGGGGGGGGGTAAGGACTGTAAATGGGCTGATGGGGAGGGAGGGGGGGGTAAGGACTGTAAATGGGCTGATGGGGAGGGAGGGAGGGAGGGGGGTAAGGACTGTAAATGGGCTGATGGGGAGGGAGGGAGGGAGGGAGGGGGGGTAAGGACTGTAAATGGGCTGATGGGGAGGGAGGGAGGGAGGGGGGGGGGTAAGGACTGTAAATGGGCTGATGGGGAGGGAGGGAGGGGGGTAAGGACTGTAAATGGGCTGATGGGGAGGAGGAGGGGGGGTAAGGACTGTAAATGGGCTGATGGGGAGGGAGGAGGGGGGGGGGGGGTAAGGACTGTAAATGGGCTGATGGGGAGGGAGGGAGGGGGTAAGGACTGTAAATGGGCTGATGGGGGGTAAGGACTGTAAATGGGCTGATAGGGAGGGGGGTAAGGACTGTAAATGGGCTGATGGGGAGGGAGGGAGGGGGGTAAGGACTGTAAATGGGCTGATGGGGAGGGAGGGGGGGGTAAGGACTGTAAATGGGCTGATGGGGAGGGAGGAAGGGGGGTAAGGACTGTAAATGGGCTGATGGGGGGGGTAAGGACTGTAAATGGGCTGATGGGGAGGGGGGGTAAGGACTCTAAATGGGCTGATGGGGAGGGAGGGAGGGGGGGTAAGGACTGTAAATGGGATGAGGGGGAGGGAGGGAGGGAGGGGGGTAAGGACTGTAAATGGGCTGATGGGGAGGGAGGTGGGTAATTACGGTATATGGGCTGATAGGGGGCGTAGTGGTGGTAATGGGCTATAGGGGATACAGACTGGAAGTGGGCTGATGGGGGGTTAAGACTGGGAATGGGCTATGGGGGGTTAGCACAGGTAATAGACTATGGAGGGGCTAAGACAGGAAATGGTCTGAAGGGGGAAGTAATGACAGGTAATGGGCTATGGGGGGCTACGACTACAAGTGGGCTGATGGGGGGATTAGGACTGGAAACGGGCTATGGGGTGGTGGGCTAAGACTGGAAATGGGCTGTGGGGGGCGTTAGGACTGGTAATGGGCTGTGGGGGGCATTAGGACTGGTAATGGGCTAAGGGGGGGTTACAACAGGTAATGGGCTATGGGGAGGTACGACCACAAGTGGGCTGATGGGGGGATTAGGACAGGTAATGGGCTGATGGGTGGTTACAACAGGTAATGGGCGATGGGGGGGCAAGCACTACAAGTAGGAGGTTAGGGGGTTAGGACTGGTAATGGGCTGTGGGGGGCGTTAGGACTGGTAATGGGCTGTGGGGGGGGTTACAACAGGTAATGGGCTATGCGGAGGTACGACTACAAGTGGGCTGATGGGATTAGGACATGTAATGTGCTATGGGGGGGTTAGGACAGGTAATGGGCTGATGGGGGGTTACAACAGGTAATGGGCTATGGGGGGCTAAGACTACAAGTAGGCTGATAAGGGTTTAGGACTGGTAATGGGCTGTGGGGGGCGTTAGGACTGGTAATGGGCTGTGGGGGCGTTAGGATTGGAAATGGGCTGATGGGGGACTAGGACTGGAAATGGGCTGATGCAGGGACAAGAAGGGAGCAGATGCTGGGTGGGGCTGGAACTAGAAAGGAGTTGATGTTGGGGGAGGATTAGAATGGGATGGAGCTGGGAGAGGGAAATGGAGAGGGAAAAATATTTTGCGTGGGAGGGAAGACAAATCTACAATTGGCCGGATATTGGGAGAGTAAGTGGGGATTGAGGATGGAGGGATAAAATTTGAGTGGATGAAATAGGAATGAGGAAAGAGCAAAAGGAGAAAGATTAGTATGTTAAAGCAGATGTAGAGAGAGAATGGAAAAAAAAACAAGAAGACAGAAGAAAGGACAAATGGACAGCAGATGGAGAGTTAGCAGAAGACACGAAGAAACCAGAAGAAAGTGGCTGGAACAATTGCAACTGAAAAAAAATGCACAAAAGGTAGAAAAATATCTCTTTATTTTGAATTTATTAACTGGAATATGTCAGCTCTGGGAAATGTGCATCATTAATTTTTGCGCTTTGTTTAGTACAAGAGGAAATTAATTTATAGTTTTATTTCTACAGTGTTGTTGTATATTCCAAGTTTGGCTTTTGGGGTTCCCAGTTTAATTATTGTCTTCCTGTTTCTAAATTGTGATTCCTTGTTTGGTGATGGTCTATGTTCTGCATGTGTAACTGAGCTGAGGTATTCTGTTTATGTAATTCCTATTTGACATTGCCACTTGTTCTTTCCCCAGTAGGTCATGTATTATTGTTCTCTGAAATGTATTGGTTTAATATTTGCAGTGTTGCCTTTTGATTGGTAGAGTATGGTGCTTTGTGAGTCCTGGTAGTGCTGTTAGGATACGGCAGGTTTGCTATGGGTTCTAAATGGGCAGTGTTTGTAGTAGTTCCTAATGTGCCTGGCGGTTGGTACTGGATTATAGTAATGTAGAAACCTTTTAGTCTTTCTTTATCCATATACTCATTAAGAGGCATGTTTACTAAAAGTTAGTAGTGTATGGTAACATTATGCAAATATTTATGCAAATGAGGCACCTTATGCAAATGCGGCCCCGCACCGAGTCTCCGCACATGGCCCCGCACCCCCCTTGGGCCGCCCCTGCCTGCAGGGCATGTCTAGCCCCACAGGATCAGAATCATGTCCAGGCCTGTACGTGCAGGCCGGGACCCCGATTCAGTCCAGCCTGCACATACAGGCCTTGCCCAGCTAGCTTAGTCAGTGCTTTTCAATGGAGATGTGGCACCATGGTGTCTGGTTTCCATGGCACCGCAGCTCCATTGAAAAGCCGCGATACCCAGCTGCTGGCTCCAAAACTGCTTTCCCCACAGCCCAACCCCCAAACTGGCCTCCCAAGGTCAGGGTCGGGCCGCAGGGAATGTCCTATGCCCCCTCCTGCCCTTTCAGAGCTACGGGCCTGCCATCCCCCACCGACTAGGGGAACATATTCTATCTCTGAGGAGAAATAAGATCCCCATTCAGGCAGCCAGCTCCAGATGTACAGGGCCGAGATTGGAATTGGCACTATACGTCCAGGGCCAACGACTGCCCACTGCCCACCCTAACACCACCTCTGATATGCCCTTTTCCTGCCCCTGTCTAACTTCCCCGTACAATGAGCAGGGAAGTTAGTCGGGGTTGTGAGGGGGCCCAAATAGTGGGGATGTCCATCTCCACTATTCATGCCTTGGAATGACCCCTTAACTGTTTAATTTCTGCATAGGCAGGTAAGTACAGTATGTTCTATTGGACAAACTATTGCTCAAGCTCTTTTGTTTTTTGTATATGTATCCCGTTATGCTTCTCTCTTTTTGTCTCCCCTTAATGTAGGCTATATGATTATTAATTTTGATGAGATGTTTCCTTTGGGCTGCAAGGGAGCATGCAGGGTTTTTTTTTCTTTTCTTATCTTGTAGCAAATGTTCTGTATGTTACATGGAAATATTTAATTTAAAAAAATATAGCTGTTCTAACTCGTTTCAGCCGATCATGAGTATAATTCAATGCAATCACTGTGGTGCCTTAGTCCTAAAGCAGACCATTTGGAGACTAAAGGTCGGTAAAGATGCAAAGGCCAGTAAAATGTTAAAAGGTGATAAGTTGCAAAGGGTTGAGAAGGGGCATTAACTGGGCAGAGCATAGGTGGAGATAGCGTGTGTTCCCCTAATGGCCGTTCCACTACCGTGTGTTACAGGTACAGCCACCAGGAACCTTAATGCCCACTTAAAGCTGGCTTTAAGGGATGCTTTGTAAGACAGAGAGCCATTCAGGGCTGTTAAACAGCAGACAGAGAGACCATTTTTATGTAGGCAGTATGCAGCAACGAGACCGGAGCCTTGAAATTAGTGATAGTAGTGGTCCATTGGCAGTCACAGCATGGTGCCCTTCTAATAAACGGTACTATGTTGTTAGTGTCAAAGAAGGTGCCCCGTGAGCAATGCAGTGGATCTGGCCAGTCCTCTAGGTGGACTAGGCACCTGTCTAGGGTGCACATCTGTGATGTCCAGTGCAACTGTACTGTAACAGCGGCGGCACACATACATGCCACCGCCACTGCCACCACGCAGCCATTTTAGCATCATGTGTGGTGGGGGATACAGCAGCAGTGGCTTCTACCTAGGGCAGAAGATACCTTTGTCCCTGACCTGTCAAGTGAAACACTACCCAGCCAATGGTGAAGGTCCCAAATATACCACAATACACTATAAACCTCCACTAATCTTAACAAAAATTATTAACAATCACAAGGTGAGATGTATAAAAACACCAGATAAGACCTCAAACTTATAGCCAAAGCTATATAAGGCCAAACAATGGTCCTCCAGTATAATGGCCTAAAAGGCCTGTACTAGATAGCTCAATTCTCATCATAGGTCATATCTCCGCAAACAGCCTTTAAACTAACCATACAAAAAAAATTCAACTGATATCACATACATTATCCATTACCACATATGCACTGCAGCTTTAAGGCCATCTGCAGCACTGAAGCGGTGGCTGTGCCACGCTTTCAGGGAGGGAAGGATCGGTTGGGAAGCCACCCACCAGGGCCTGTGTACCTAGGCAGCTGCCTAGTTCACCTAGTGCATAGGCTGGCCCTGCGTGCATGGGCCATGAGCTTCTGTGCTACGACTGACCATGCATTTCCTAATGAGAGACAACAGTGTGTGACCCTTAACCAGCAGTATGAGAGAAAGTGGTATCCAGGTTGGCTGTGTCCACCCATGACCCATACATCCTGCAGTGTCCCCACATACACTTATTGAGTGGATTCCCACATGGCTGCTATGTGGCTCCTAACACATGGCTACTGTGTGTAAGAGAGAAGGATCACAGGTTCAAGACCAACCTGTGGATGAAGCGTGGTATGTCCAGGTGTGTTAACTTTATCCTAACATTCCCTATCAGCAGGTGCAAGACTCCTCATCTCATTCAACATGAGTCCTGACAGTGTGCAGCCACAATGAGAAGCTGCACCAACACCAGCTGGATGGCAGAGGGTGCACACACTGAGCAGGCATTAACAATGATGTGTGCAGGCACTAATAGCATGTGCACATTCAGAGCAGGCATTAAAGGAGGCCTAAAGGCCAAGGAATAATGGCAACTTATCTTTATCAAGGCTTTTGATATACTGCCTTGGAAAGAGGTATCTAGGTGGTTTACAATAAAACATTTGCATACTACAAGAGATGGGAAGGAAAAAGAATGCCATATTATGACAGGAAAGGATAGATTAAAGAGGAAGCAACAGACAATAACAAGGAAGGGTGAGAGATTAACAGAGGCCAAACAAGGAGCACCTAGTGGGAGGTAGACAGAAGGTCAAAAGCAATGGAAAACAGACAGGGACTTGAAACAGGGACTTGAAACAGGAGGATAGATCCAGTCGAAGGTGAGGTGGGAGAGAGTTCCAGAGAAGGGGGCCAAGAAAAAAGAAGGCAGAGATACGGGTAGATTCTAGGTGAGCCCCTGTGGGAGAAGGTAGGAAGACGTGATTAGAGTGAACCTGTCAAAGGAAATGGTAAGAGGAGTGGAAGTGGATTAAATCAGCAAGATATTGAAGGGTGCTAGAAAGAATGACATGATGAACTAGGGTGAGAATTTTGTATTGTATATGGAATGTGATGAGCACCAATGTAAATGGATGAGCAGGGGCGTAATACTATCAAAACGGGAAAAATGAGTTAATATGTGGGTGGCAGTATTCTGAAGAAGTTGTAATCTATGAAGTTGATACTGGGGGAGACCCGCAAGGGCAACATTGCAATAGTCAATGTGGGTCATGACCAGGGAGAGTAAGAGTGTTATCAGTATGAAGTAGAAGAGGAACGGACAAATGGAACAAATCTGGTGCAAGGAGTAGAAAGAGTGCTGGATGATAGATGATAAGTGGTCAGAGAAGGACAAGTGGAATCAAGTGTAATGCCTAGACAATGAAGCAAAGAGACCAAGGATATGGAAGATGAGGGCAAGGAGGCTGCCAAGGAAGGGACCGGAGAAGAGAGTGAGAACCATATAGCAGATGTTTCAGATGGATTAAGATGAAGAAAATTAGATGACATCCAGGCAGCAACTGAGGAGCGACATGAATTCAGGGGAGCCAGATCGGGGGCAGAGGGACTGGTATGGTGAAGAAGAAGAATGTCGTCTGCACAGTAGTAAGCAGAACTACATTTGTACAGGCTGGCTGACTAGCAGTGACTGTACATATATTGTCCCTAAAGCTGTGACACTCAAATGCATTCCCAGTTACAGCATCATCAAGGCCCATCCCCACAGCATGCCCTACACTTAACTCCCTACATGACACTGCTGTACAGTTCCCATATCGTCTGCTAGTTTAACTGGAGTAAGCTGGAGGGACACAATCTCAGCAGGGAGAGCTCTATCACATGTGTATGTGCAGCAACCTTCATCTTTGACTGAGCCTCCAGGCCTCAGGACACACTTGGCTGCGAAGTGAGAGGCCTGATTAATGCCAACTGACTTAATAGCTGTTTCAGTGGCAACACTGTCAGCCCCCTTGGTGCTGCTGCAGCCTTTTGGGAGGTAGGCTCCCATGGAGGGCTGGCTTCTGTGAATGTCCAACGGAGTCACTGAGTTGGTGACAGAGGAAACATTCTGCTGTGTAGCTGCATGCACCTTGCTCTTGTCCTAAGCTGCAGTCTCAGAGTGCAATCTGGGGATCTCTTAGCTCCATGCACAGTATGATTATACAGGCACAGGGGAGCACCCCAGCTGCAGACCAACCAGGAACAAGAGAAAAGCAAGAGGACAACCACCACTAGAAGGATTGAGAGTTTTATTCAAGTAAGGTCTGCCCAACACGTGTTTCAGCCGAATGGCCTTCTTCAGGAAACTATGACCTTTTAAAAGACATATACATTAGAATGTGACATATGATATATTAAATCATAAAAAACAAACAATGAGTGGTGACCCCCTAAAACGCTTCTATTTTTGTTATCATTATTCTTTTGGTTTTATTTTTGTTGCCCCTTTGAACTTTCAACTCACACAGAATATCACTGAGAACTTACATGGTGCATTGTAATGGAGCCTCTTTTAGCTATCTATTTATTTATTTATTGCATTATAGTATTTTTCATTTTTATATATATTCCTCACTTTTAGCTATCTTATTGCTATTAATTAATGATATTGTTTTGAGATGATATTCAATCTGGGTGACCAATGGTTGCCTCAGATTGCGCACTGCTCCCGATGGATTATGTTTGTATTCTGTGAGTGGTGGCTTGTCTGGGATGCGGTGGGGCCATTCATGTGGATTCAATGGTGTTTGTATCGTATTGTCAAATACTGGCCTCATTTATATTCCTCGTTTTTTCTCTCTCAAATCAGTTATGATGGACACAAGTCTTTACTGTTTGAACATTTGCACCAAATGCATGAGATACACTTATTTCTTACAATTGCATAATATGCCTCTTTGCCTTTGAGAGTGGTGATAGGCTCTGATATTGCTCTTTCAGCTATGATCTACACATTATTCCTATCGTGATCCTGACATCACTATGATGTTACATCATTGTATATTTAAAACACCGTTCGTGTGATTTTTCCTTCCGTTTGAAGCTACTGGTTAGCGGCAAGGTGAATGTTTCAGATCGTTACTCTACAAGTATTTCCCATATTTTCTCTGGTTTAAGTTAAATATGGCACATTATATTTTTATATTGTGAACTCACATCCAATGCTGGTCTCTTTCTGAACGCTAACTGAAGCTCAATCAAAAATTCTTCGTTCAAATTAAACCAAAAGGGGATTCCATTCAAAATCTGTGTATTCAATATAGGCTAGAGACTTCGTGTAATAGGCGAACAACTGGTCTCAGAACTTTTCTCACCATTCAGACTGACGTCTGTACCAAGTGAGCTATTAGAACATCAATGACCAGTTCTCAATTTTTTAGGAATCGCTATTACACTTTACTATCAGGAGCACCAGCAAGAATAGAGCTAAGTGTAATAGCGATTCCTAAAAAATTGGGAACTGGTCATTGATGTTCTAATAGTTCACTTGGTACAGACGTCAGTCTGAATGGTGAGAAAAGTTCTGAGACCAGTTGTTCGCCTATTACACGAAGTCTCTAGCCTATATTGAATATACAGATTTTGAATGGAATCCCCTTTTGGTTTAAATTGAACGAAGAATTTTTGATTGAGCTACATTATATTTTTACACATTTAAACTCTTATGATCTTTTTGGATGTACAAAAACCGTTGCTTTCATAATGTGCAATATTACTATATATAAAACTTTTCACCACCTTCCCTTAATAACTGCAGTTGTTTTCAATACCGCTTTTGGTTTAATTTATAATCTCTGATATTTTGGGACATTTCTTAATTCAGTTCTTAATATCTGCCGCGAGACACTCTATCAGTTAAATCATATAAACCAACTTGCAATTTGGTCCGTGATCTTCCTTTTACGTCACCGTCATCAACAAACCAAGACAAAAGCAACTTCTTATAATTTTTATTTTATCTGGATATAAGATTTAAAACTGGATATACGATTTAAATTATGTTCAGTGCCAATCCAATAATGGATTTGAAATAGACTAGAAACCACTGATAGTACGATATGGTATAAGGATTATTATAACCCTGCTTTTGCTTTCAATGTTATATGATTGGTCACTCGCACAGTAGCTCCCATTACATAGAGACACAGAATGAGGTAACATTGTTGATATAATAACTCCACTCTCATTTTAGCAATAGTGGGCCCATTCAGCAATTTGTTATTTCTCCAGAAAAAACTTAATCATATATACATATTGTTACCATCCTCTCCTTCCTACATTTATTATAGTTTGTTTACCTCTCAATCTCCCTCTGTCCAATCAGTTTACAAATCCCAGGTTATATAATACACTATATTTTCTCCTTCCTGCTCCATTAGAGTGTGATTTAATTGAATCCTTGCATTATGATTTTCTGCTTGTATCTCTTCTTAAGCTTTTAGCATTTGAACACATGAGATGTGAGAGCATATCTGTTTCTTTTTGTTTTATGGTGAGTTTCATCGTTTAGCCTCATCATGCTTTTGAGACATTTTAATTTGTTTTATGATATTGCACTCTTTAGATATATAACTTTCCTTTAGTACAACAATAAGTCCAATCATTTTATGAATGATTTTATGTATTTTTATTGTTTTACTATTTATTTTTTATGTTATTACAATTTATGTCCTTTTAATGGAAGCATTTATTATTTATTAATTTCAATGTCTATGGTTTTATATCAATCTAATTGAATTTTTTATGACTTTTAATGGTAAATTCTATGCATTGCTATGGAATTGGTTCCTTTGTATCTACTTGGCATTATTTGTTTTTTAATGTTTTAATGTATCATATGTGACATTCTAATGTATGTCTTTTAAAAGGTCATAGTCCCCTGAAGAAGGCCATGCAGCTGAAACACGTGTTGGGCAGACCTTACTCGAATAAAGCTCTCAATCCTTCTAGTGGCAGTTGTCCTCCTGCTTTTCACTTGTGTGGTCATAAAGGCATCTCCCTCTCAGGCACATCTGCCCACAATATACACTATTTCAACACTGTCTACTGATCATTCAGCACGAAATTATGTCTTATTTATTTATTTATTTATTTTATTTAACCGATTTTATATACCGTCTTTCTACAAATCAAGACGGTTTACATAAAACATATATAATAGAGTGTTTCCACTGTTTACATAGAACAAGGTAACAAGATATAGGTATAAATAACAATAAAATGCCAATAAAAACAACTATATACAATGGAATTTAACTATTTACAGAGGAATTTACCTAAATATCAGCTGTCATAGAGGAGGTTTAGAAGGGGTAGGAGCTGGAAGGAAGAGGGTGAGGTTGGAACTAAGGTGGGAGGGAAAAATATTCCTGAAAAAGGAAGGTTTTTAAATTTTTTCAGAACTCAAGGTGAGTTCTAGAGTTTCGCAGCTCATGGGGAAGAGCGTTCCATAGGGTAGGAGCGTAGAGGGAAAAAGCCCTGTTACAAGTGATTTGTTTAGAGTGTCTTATGGTTGATGGGATAGAGATGAGGTTTTTAGTGATAGTACGGCGGGTTCTAGAGCTAGCAGAGAGGGGAATGAGAGGGGAAAGGCATGGGGCTGATTCATTGGAAATGATCTTATGTATGAGGGTAAGCACTTTGAACTTAATCCTGCAGTAGATGGGGAGCCAGTGGAGGTCAAGAAGTACTGGTGTGATGTGTGATCGCCTGGGAGTGCTGGTTATGAGTCTTGCAATCGTGTTCTGAGCAAGTTGGAGCGGTTGTATAGCATTCTTAGGAAGGCCATGATAGATTAGGTTACAGTAATCCAGTGAGGGGGTTGTGAGGGCTTGACAGACAGATTGAAAAGAAGTAGGGCTTAAGAGGGGTTTGAGGTTTCGGAGGGTACGTAGTTTAGCATAAATTGTATTAGTAGTTCTCTTTATTTGACTAGTGAAGGAGAGGTTCTGATCGAGGATAATGCCAAGATATTTCACCTGGTTTTTTATAGTAAGGGTGAAATCTCCAATAGTAATGGTTGGAGGGGGGGTGTATGAGGTAGCAGAGAACACCTGTAGCACTTCAGTTTTAGATTGATTAATTAGAAGGTTATGTTGAGATTGCTTACTTACACTGAAATCATGGCTATCGCTTAGTTTAGAGAAGTCGGGGTTGGAGAGATTAAATGGGGTGTAGCACATCATGTCGTCCACGTACAATTGGTACTGGATGCCAAAGCTCTGGAAGATGTTACAAACAGGTTGAAGGAAGATATTGAAAAGGAGAGCGGAGAGGCTCGATCCTTGGGGAACACCTTGTTTTAGTGTAAATGGGAGAGAAGTATCCTTGCCAATGCGGACTTGTTGGGTTCTGTTGTCTAAATAGGATCGGAACCAGTTTAGGGTTGTGCCTCATACTCCTAAACAACAATCAACCTTATGTTTACAGAGATGAAATGCATTGGATTGCCTGACTGTGACAGTGGGACACTGACCGGAATGGTGCATGCACAATTGCAGCAGGAGGAAAGTACCACAGGATGTCATGTTGGTCTCTGCATTGCCTGCCACCATTTAGAAGACTGTGCCTGGAGGTGAATGTTGGAGTGGGGGTTGGAGAAACAGTCCCATACATGTTTTGAAGGTGCCCCTGGTAGGTGGTATTTCTGGCCAGAGGCTATGTGCAGATGCACAGAAGCTCTGAGGGCCTACTCAGTATCTGCATGCTTCACATTATAGGCCCTGCATGACAGCCTCACCCACTCTCCACGGGTACTGAGTGTGACAGCCACAAGGCTGTTGTTAGACTACAAAGAGGCTGGGGATGGCAGTGTATGTGTAGCCATCAACTGTACCAACCTCTAACCCCATGTCCAACCTGCCATGCTTCCACGTACTCTTGGGGAGGAGCAACTGCATCCAGAGCATGGGAGAGTGCATGTGCTGCCCTGGCTATTTTAGCAGTGTCCATGGTCAGTGACATGACATAATATGGGAGTTCGAGCATGGCACTATGTTCAGTGCTCACTGCCAAAACCTGTGTAGGGGGACACAGTCTTCTGATATGTGACAGAAGTAGGCCACTGTGGGCCAACATGCACTCACAGCTTGTTCTCTGGGTCAGTTTCCAGTGCTCTTTGCATTGCATTAGCTGTCCCTCAGTTCAAACTAACTGGGTACACGAATGAAGAGCAGAGCATTCTGGGTATTGTCTAAAACAGAACAGTTTGCACAGGATGTACATGAATCAGAGGTTTGGTAAATGGCTCCATCCTAACATGGGTCTGGCATGAGCATGGCCTGCCTACACACATCTGTTCATGCTGAGCGGTCACTCTCACTCTGACCAATCTGTGATCATGTCACAGCTATGTA
This sequence comes from Ichthyophis bannanicus, assembly GCA_033557465.1. Lineage (NCBI taxonomy): Eukaryota > Metazoa > Chordata > Amphibia > Gymnophiona > Ichthyophiidae > Ichthyophis > Ichthyophis bannanicus. The sequence goes on along the minus strand of CM066033.1, from coordinate 732,219,988 downwards.
GCCACATAGCACTATCTAGGGTCAATCTGCAGTGACATGGACACTGTTTTATTATGGCAGTCCAGTCACTAGCTAGGTTGCTGACTATCCATGCTATTTGTATGGAGTCAACATTTTCATTGTGGTTATGTGTAGATGCAGTGGGTGGTGTCTAGCAGACCTGGCACAGATGGTGTGTGAGTGGCTGACACAGTCCAGTGTCATGCCACATCTGTAGGCTGACTGTAATAAATCTAGCAGAATAGATATTCAGAAAGAGAGGAGAGCTGCTTTTCTGGGGCTGCCTGTAACTTCCTGGTGACTATGGTTTTGGCAGGACATGCTGGTTTATTTATTTATTTAACATTTTTTTATAGAAACATGATGACAGAAAAAGACCACATGGCCTTTCTAGTCTGTCCTTCCATATCAACCACTACAACAGTCCCCTTTTTTCCTTTAGAGATCCTCTGTGTTTGTCCCATGCTTCTTTAAATTCAGATACTGTCCTCATCTCTACCATCTCCACTGGGAGATTATTCCATGGATCCATCACCTTTCCCGTAAATAAATATTTCCACATATCACTCCTGAATCTATCCCCCTTTCACCCTCATCCCATGTCCCCTCATAGCAGAGCATACTTTCAATCGAAAGAGGCTCCCCTCCTGTGCATTTATGCCATAGAGGTATTTAAACATCTCAATCATATCACCTCTATCCCGCTTTTCCTCTAAGATCCTTAAGTCTGTCCTCATATGCTTTATAATGAAGACCACTAACCATTTTAGTAGCCACCCTCTGTACCGTCTCCAGCCTGTTTATATCCTTTTGAAGGTGTAGTCTCCAGAATTGCACACAATACTCCAAATGATGTCGCACCAAAGACTTATACAGAGGCACTATCACATAGAACAGTAAAACAGTAAAAACAACAACTATTCATATTTAACAATTGGTAGAGGATTCTTTACAACATTGTAACTATTTACAGTAGATTTGTGCTTTGCTTAGTAAGGCAGCTTGTTGTGTAAAGGTGGGGATTTATTGGTGAGTTTGTGTGTTTTTTAAAGTGTTGAAATGTTCTGTAAATGGATGAGTTTTTAGGTATCTTCTGAAGTTGGTGATATCTGAGGTTGCTCTCAAGTGGGGTGGGAGAGAGTTCCATAGTGATGGGGCGTAGAATGCAAACACTCTGTGAAGTGCAGATTGTGAGGTGTTCGTAGATATATTAGCTGTCAAGAGAGTGTTCAAGTGTGGCGTTCTCCTTGATCGGGTGTCTGGAACACATTTGATTAATCTGGTCAGACATCCAGATGACTGACTGTGTAATATCTTGAAAGCCAGCATTATGGTCTTGTATTTTATTCGTGACTGGATGGGGAGCCAGTGGAGGGATTTTAGGATAGGGGTGATGTGATCATATTTCTTTGGCGTCAGCACCCCCGTTTGGTTGGCGTCAGCACACCCCTTTCTGCCTTGCCAACACTCACTGCATTCAGGTTTTCTTTGGAAACAGCTGCCCAAACCCTAGAACATGATATAAGATGTTACTTGTGTCTGTGGCCAGTGGGTGAAGGTCATAAGGCCAGATAGGATATGCCAGTCTAACATGCTGCAGTCGGAAAGGATACCAAGTGTCTAACATGACATACCTCCCTCAAGAGCCATAGTATTCTGGCAGTAGAAAAGATCTGCTCCAGAACATGGAGAAAACAACTATTGCAATGTTTGGTCTGGGGCCTTCATGATGTGTGTCCTTTCTTACATTCAGGGTGGCTGGTGAAAAAGGACACTCATGGATGTTGTGGCTGTTATGTGCATGAAACACACAACTTGCCTGCATATTCCAGAGATGATGTGATGGATCGCTGCATTCTCCATTGGGTAAAAAGTTACGTGTAGGTGCTCAGCTTGTGAGGTGCATCCTGGGTAATCAAGGAGCTAACCGATACCGGCACACGGAGCTCTGACTGCAGTCATAGTAGTGACCCTGATCAATGCAGCATTGGCCAGTACCTGCATGTCTTGTATGACGAAGGAGCAAGTGTGCAAGGCTCCCTGGAGAGGGCAGGATGGTCTGGGATGTACCTCATGGGTCATGCATAAGGCTTGAGTGTGGTGTATATGCAAAGGTACTTATCTGGGACTGTACAGCAGGTCACAAAGGAATGGAAGCCCTGCACATGTGCTGCCTCAGGGACTAGTGCCACACTGCAGCCCAATGGAGATCTGTGTGCAAATGGCTTAGGCAGTACAGTGGAAGGCAGGGTTATCTTGCCCTCACATGTGGCTTGGCCTTTGGACAGGAGATTAACACTGCCGCTGTGTATCTGTTATGCAGATGCTGTACTGAGTGTGCAGTACAGTCTGTTCTGCATGTGTACCGCTGCAGGCAGGCCCTAGGAGTGGTTTCCAACTGTCTCAGGATGTGCTTGCAAGGTTGTTTCAAGTCCTGGGTATAGGCCATTGCAGGCAGGGACCTGTAGTCTAGTTTATTCTGGAGAGTGGAAGTTTAACTAAATGGTTAGAGCACTGATTCAAAAAAGAACAGATCGGGGTTTAAATTCCATTTGTGGTCTTGGGAAAGTCAGTTCACCTTCTATTGGCTGGATGAAAGGACTGGCAGCATACAGTATTTCTGGTAACATTGCCAAGAAAACCCAGGAGCTGCTGGGTCGTCAGGAGCCAGAATTGACCTGGGGGCACAAATTATTATTATTCTTTTTATGTGTTATGATAGTACATTGGTTCTGCAAGCATGCATACTGTAATCATACCCATCTGATAGCTTGACTTTATTGCAAAGGGTCATACAACTTCACCTTGTAGATGCATGACACTTGAGTTCTACATGATTGTAAACTTTTGTGATAACTGTGAATGAACATCTTTTGTTCTGTCACATATATGCAGTATATGCAGGCTATGTTCCACTCCTTGGATGGCCACCTGCACAGAGGATCACATGTCCTTACGTGCTCCATATGGGTAATATGAGTGTCACATCATTTCAGAGACGAGTGGATGCGAGGTAACATGCAAATGACCTTATTCTAGAAGACACTATGATGTAGACTATCTGTCCAAGAGCACTTGGCGTTTGCATGCAGCTTGACCAAATGTATGACTGTTATGTCCTTGGATCCTAGCTTCCTTACTTGTTCAGTGTTCTATGCCTATGTGTCAGGATGATTGTGTGGTGGTTAGAGCAGTTGAGACAGCTGTGAAACCCAAAAAGATGGCATTAGACCTTCCCTGTGGCACAGTAACTATTTTTCACGCACACCATACCTGAGGTTAGTTGCACTTGTGAGGTCACATCGCGTACACTGCGGCAGCAAGGCCATACAGCACTCTCATCTACCCTCATCCATCCATTGGCCCATCCATCAGCATCTATCCATCAGCATCTATCCACCCTGGCCCACACTGTGGCATTTTACTGACTGGGGCATATCATTCCCACCTCACCTGCAGCTGATGTGCAGGTCACCATTGCTGCCCAGGCATTCTTTATATGCCTACATTGTGGCTATGGTGGCTATTCCACGGCACACGTCTGCCCAATCCTATGCCTCCCAAGAACGTCACAGTGGATTACATGTTCACCCCTAACTGATACAGTCCAACTGCCTCCCACATTATCCAAACACTCACTGTCTCACACATATGTGAGAGTTGCATCTGACTTGTCTGTCAACACTTTCCCTTGTTCCCATCCAGCACCTCATTTCTTACTTCTCCATTGGCTCTCTTATCCCACGTTAAGGTAACCGGCCTTATTGGGCATTAACATGCACGTTTGTCATCCTTACCACCCGATGTCCTGTTAATAATGCCCACGAACCGGCCACTAGTGCCCTTACCATCAGAATGCCTACTCACAGCCCCGGCCTTTAACACATGATGGGGGCCTTAATGCTGCTGTTAATGCAAACAGTTTGGTGCACCCTTACCGGCCTTTAGTAAAAGTACACCAAAGTCTTAAAAAAAAACCCAAAATATATCTGCATTAGTCTATAGTAAAAGGAATACTGCCCCAACTTGGGAATACATTATAGTTATTGTTTTTACATAAACACAGGAGTTCTGTGATTGATCTGCATGATTAATGTCCAACTGTAGCTTTATGGTCTAATCATTATGTCATCAGAGTTTGTTTAGCCTTCTCCTCTGAGAGGCCAAGAGGGAGGGAGGTGAATACCAATAATGGGCATATGTCTATGTTTCAAAATATTCTGGTAAGTCAGTTTGTGGAGCCACCATTCTGCCTTATTTAATAATGTTTATTTATTTATTTATTTTATTTAACCTTTCTTATATACCGCTTTATAAATTGTCAAAGCAGTTTACAGAGAACGTTAACTTGTCACAGAGAATATAGGGGGTGGGGTGTAGTGGATACATTGCAACTTTGGTAATTTTACAGTAACTTATATACAAATGTTACTGATAAACCAGTTGATCTTCTTCCATTTGTTAGATTACTGGGACAAAACTATAATGTGAGTGTTAGGGCATTGCTGCTATAAAGGATTGCTGACATCATCATCATCGTCATGTGCCCTGGTTTTTTAGAGAGGTTGCTCTGATGAAGTGACAAATTTGCCATGTCAAAAGGAAATGGCATAAAATTAAGATGCTTGAGAGTAAAATTGATGATTCAGATTTAAGAAAGTATAGGAAATTAGTTTCCCTGAAAAGAAAGAGCATTACACACCAAAATACAAAAGATATTATGTCTTCCCTATGAACTATTTTGAGTGGTGAGCTGCTCAACCTTCAATAAAGATAATAGAAGTATATGTTAGCAAGTAGCTAATGAAGATTTTTTGTCCTTTTTTTTTAGCAAAATTCAACATTTTAAAATGATGATCTAGGTGTTACTCATACTTAGCTACCAGAGAAATGGTCTGCAAGAGTAGATGATAGAAGGCAAACGTTTTCTGAACGCCTTTTATTCGTGATGTATAACACTTTGTTTGTAGTTCTCTGTGCAGGATCACTGACTAAGTTTGTAGAACAGAAATCAAACCTCTACTTGTCTAAAACTGTACTTTTTTTGACAGAAAGTACAATGCCTGTTTCATTAAAAAAAAAAGCTTTGGTAAAGCCAATTTTAAAGGATACTTCTTTGCCTTTAGATGGCCTAAAGGGCCCTTTTACTAAACGCCACTAAGGTTTCACACTTAACAAGTGTTACCATAGCATGTTAAATGCAAAGCCTTCATGTTAGCTGTTGAGGTCTTCCTGTAACAAGCAGCAAAGTAACATGGGTGCACCTAATGACACCCACCCAAGATGTGCCTTTAGCTGAACCCATGCTAAGTGCCAAATTAACTTCACCCGCATGCCGTATTCATTACACCCATGCTCTGCTTCTAACCTGTCCACTGTCCACATTAGCATGCAAGTGCCAGTTAAGGTGACATTTTACTTACTAGTTAATGTCCTTTCCTTGAGTCCTGTCAGACCATCCAGACAAGCGAGTTGTGCTCCCCTACCAGCAGATTGGTGGAGACAATGAAACTTAGAAAAGCCCAGGTTTCAATGACATCACTCTCATGCCTCTATTCGCCTCAGACACCAGAAATCCCTTCAGTATTTATTCTAACACATATGGAAGAAACATGGCAAGCCTCACACAACCTCAATCATGGGCAACAATGAGTAATCAACAGTAGAGAACCATGTACAGGAAAGCATAAACAGAAAGCTATCAGTAGAAGATGGTCCTGCAGAGTTAAGTATAAAAATCATAGCTGACCCAAGGATACCGCAGCAGAAAAACAGAGCAATACAGTTTCAGAGGCGGTTCCTGGACTGATCTAGCAGGATTCAAGGAAAGGACAATAACTGGCAAGTAAAAAGTCACCTTCCATATCTTTCTGCTAGACCAGTCCAGGCAAATGGGATGTACCAAAGTTACAACTCCACTAGGTGGGAAGAAGACACAGCAGTTCGCAAAACCTTAAGCCAAAGGCTGTGTCCGCCTGCGCGTGGACATCCATAGTAACATAGTAAATGATGGCAGATAAAGACCAGTATGGTCTATCTAGTCTGCCCAGTAAGATGGCAAGAGTAGGTGCACCTGTCGCTGTGTGCAGGCCACCCCGCCTCATGTCTTTGTTTTGGGGTGAACCCACCACTCCATGTAGGACACCCCTATTTGTTGAGAAGTTAGATGGTTCAGTTTATTTTATTTTTATCCTGTTGCTGTAAAGGGATCCACTGTGTCTGTCCCATGCCATTTTGAATTACGTCACCATGTTTGCCCCCACCACTTCCATCGGGAGGGCATTCCAAGCATCCACCACCCTTTCCGTGAAAAAATATATCCTGACATTGCCTTTCAATTTACCACCTTGCAGCTTCATGTTATGCCCTCTAGTTTTACAGCTTCCCCGTCTTTGGAAGAGGTTTGTTTGTTCATCATTTCTCTTTAAGTATTTAAAGGTCTGAATCATATCTCCCCTGTCCTTCCTCTCCTCCAAAGTGTACATATTTAGGTCTTCAAGTCTCTTCTCATAAGGCTTCTGATGCAGGCTCCAAATCATTTTGGTCGCCTTCCTCTGAACAGTTTCCAGTCTTTTTACATCTTTTGCAAGATACGGTCTCCAAAACTGAACACAGTATTCCAAGTGAGGCCTCACCAGTGACTTGTACAGTGGCATAAGTACCTCTTCCTTTCTGCTGGTAATCCCTCTTTGTATGCAGCCCAACATCCTCCTGGCTTTTGCCACCGCCTTGTCGCACTGTTTTGCCACCTTGAGATCATCAGAGATAATCATCCAAGCAGTAATGTTTCATAAAAGTGGAAAGTGATGCTGTCACTGCCCAACAAATGTCTGCAGAGGCTACCGAGTTCCGCTCCACCCATGAGGTGCTCGGGTAGAAGGGGCGCACAAATCCTCCGTAACTGGCCGATTCCACAAGATATATGCTGAGGCAATGGCCTCCTTAATCCAGCACCCCAATGTCAACTTGTCTGCCATGTCACCCTTGTGCGGGCCAGCAAATAGCACAAAATGATGGTCAAACTTGTGAAAAAATGTTTTACCCTCATACAGGAGAAGCACACTCCAGACATCAACAAGGTGAAGATCCTTATCCTTCCTCCAACACTGCTTCTTCGAGAAGGAGGGCAGGCAGACCACCTGGTTCACATGAAAGGGAGACAGCACCCTAGGCAAGAAGGAAGGCACAGGCTGAATGGAAACGGCCTCCCTTGAAAAAGACAGATGAGGATCTCGGCAAGACAGAGCCTGCAGTTTGTAAATCTGCCTTGCAGAACAAATCACAAACAAGAAGACTGTCATGACTGTCAAATCATTTAAGATAGTGCACTTCAAAGGCTCAAAGGGTGCCACCATCAAAGCCCTGAGCACCAGACACAATTCCCAGAAAGGAGTGGAGGAGTGGCCTAGTGGTTGGGGCAAGGTACTTCAGGCCGGAAGGTCGTGGGTTCAAATCCCACTAGAGGACAGCAACCTTGGGCCGGAAGGACTGGGGTTTTTCAGTCCCACAGGTGCTCCTTGTGGTCTTGGGCAAGCCACTTAACCCTTCATAGCCCATGTTCCCTGTAAAATAGTTATCTCCAAGTTATAATGCCCTGTTCAATGTAATTTCAGTTTGTTCAATGTAAACCAGACTGATGCAGAATAGTGTGGTATATAAGAGAATGTAAATAATAAATAATATTGCAGATCAAAGGGGAGGGCGCAGAACCCCTTGGAGAAAGTGCATGATGTCCATGTGGAAGGCTAAAGATTTACCAGCCACCGGACCTCAGAAAGAGGATAAGACTGCCACTTGAACTTTCATGGAGCTGAGAAAAAGGCCCTTCTCCAGGCCATCCTGTAGAAAGGCCAGCAGAGATGGTGCCTTGGCCATCTCTAGAGCCAACTGCTGAGCACCACACCACCTCTCAAAGAGGCACTAGATCCACACAAATGCCTGCTCAGTAGACTTCTTCCTGGCTCTGAGCAAAGTAGAGACAACCACTGGAGAGTAATCCTTACATGCTAGCCATCTCCTTTCAACAGCCAAGCCATAAGCGAGAAGGGAACTGGGTCCTCCAGGATGATCAGACTTTGCCGTAATATGGTTATGGTTATGGCTATTCTTTAATTGATATACCACAATACTCTCTACAAGCTATGTAGTTTACAATGTAAAACACATAGTAGAAAAAGACAGTAGTAAAAAACATACTGCAATACTCTCTTCAAGCCATGCAGTTTACAATGTGAAAAACAAAGAAACTTAAAAAGTTTTGACAGGAAAGATAAGGAGAGAGCATAAGAGGGCAGTCGAGAGAGGGTAGGGAAAGTTCACAGAACAAGGGGAAGGGAGGTGGAGGGGAGGCAGATGATGTTGCTAGTATCATCTCAAAGTATGGCCCATCAAGGGAGAGAAGGATTGAGATTGAATACTGCTTCAAAGAGGTGTGTCTTAAGGGCCTTCTTGAAGCTCTTAAAATTGTGTTCCAACTCGATAGGGGCGGGCAAGCAGAGTTTTTTAAAACACCTTCTTTACAATGTAAATGGTTGAGTTCAATAATGGAATTTAATGTAAACAACCATGTTTCACAAGGTAAAAATTGAGTTTAATGTAAACCACCTTGATTTAAGGAAAAGATGGTATATAAATACTGTTAAATAAATAAAAATAAATAATAAGGCAGACTTCCTTGTGTTGTCATATCTGACAGTAGCTGGGGATGGAAAGTATAACTGTTGACCATGTAAAGACTGCAACACTCTGGCTGGAGCATATAAAGTGATGAGCAAAGAGAGGTAGTCAGGGATGACCTTGTGAAGAGTCTTGTGAACAAAGGTCAAGGCCTTAAACTGGATCCGCAAATTAACCGGCAGCCATTGATACTGAATGAGCAGTGGGGTGGCGTGATCGTATTTCCGGGCTCAATTAAGGATACATATTGCAGTATTTTGGATGGTCTGAAGCCATTTGAGCTGATATTTGGGGAGACCATGATATGAGATGTTACAATAGTCCAGTCACAATAGCACTGTATGCAAAAGAACAGTGATTTGTGCTGATTTACTGAAAATGGTTGAATGGTACGAAATAGGCGCAGAGCCAAGAAGACCTTGGAAACCCTTGCCAGTTAAGGTGAAAAAGAGAGTTTTGGGAATCTAGAATGACTCCTAGGTATCAGAGGTTAGTGTGTAGTTGCAGGGGCATACCATCCAGCATTTGGGATATAGTGGGACACAGTTGTGTTATAGTAAACCAGACGGCCAGGGATTTTGAAGGGTTAAGTTTTAAGGAGTTATCATGTGGCCAAGAGGAAACATGAGTTAGACATGTATTAAGAGGAGCGAGATCCGGGGAAATGTCATCTGCGGCGTGTAGAAGAAGAATATCGCTGCATAAACATAACTTGAAATACCTTGGCTTTGAATTAACATAACTAATAGGCTGAGAAAAATGTTAAAAAGGAGTGGTGAGAGCATAGAACCTTATGGGACACCATAGAGGAGTGCAGATGTATTATTTCCGATACTGACATGGAAACATCTTTCTCAAAGAAAAGAAGTAAACCAAAACGATGACTGTTCCACGAATGCCTGTATCATAAAGACAAGACAGGAGTAGTTCATGATCTATCAAATCAAAGGCTACAGACAATTCTAGTGAGACAGTTTTATTTATTTATTTATTTATATGTATCAGTGCTTGATATACCACTAGGGCCAAGGCATAAAAGCGGTTTACAATAACCAAAAGGCTGATTACAAATTTGCCCTGATCAATGTCTCTGTAAGTCTCATTGAGAAAAGCTGTAATAATAATCTCTATACTGTGTAGTGACAAAAATCCCAACTGTCAGGGATGTAGGAAGTGAATGTGTTCTACGTGATTTGATAGTTGATTAAAAAAATGTTTTTTTAATGAACTTTGCTAGAAATAGCAAATTAGAAATGGGCTGATAGTTTTGGGGGTCCAAGAGGTCACCCTGTTGATACTTGGGGATGGGTCATAATATGGCTCTCTTTCAACTACTGGGAACGACACCCATGGAAAGACTATGATTCAACATTTCTTGGGCAAATGGTAATAGACCAAGGGAAGGTTCAGCAAGTCATGAAGAGGGAATGGGAACTAATAATGGCACGGTCTTGTGGGTAGATTGGACCATTCGAGAGATATCTGAGATTGAGATAGTTGCAAATTTTGACCAAGAATGGGTCAGGCTAGGCGGATTGGGTGAACCTGTATCTGGTGGGGAAAAAGTATGAAAAGATGAGAAATTGTGTTTTAGTAACTGGATTTTAACACAAAAGAAATTAGCATGCACCTCAGTAGGAGGACCAATCCAGGGTAATTCATGTTATGTCTGGAGTTGCGTGGATAAATGAGATACTACTGCAAAAATAGCTTTCACAAAGGAGGAAGATTTGTTTATGATGGCCAAGAAGTATTCTTGCTTCACTGCCAAGGTTTTGGCTGTAATGTGAATGGCAGCTCCTGAAACATTGTAGGGCAGAAGATTTGGATTTCCACCAGGATCTCTTGGCGGCACGGGTTTGGCATCTTATTTATTTAACTAGGCTTATATACTGCTTTTTTACCAGTAAAAGCGGTGTACATTCAGTACTGTATATATATTTTTCCTTGTCCCTGAAGGGCTCACAATCTATGTTTTTGTATCTGAGGCAATGGAGGATTAAGTGGCTTGCCCAAGGCCCCAGGAGCACCTGTGGGACAAGAAAGGAGGCACAAACCTCCATGAAACCAAGGATGTGATCTATGTGTGAGACATGCACGAGTACGAGAAGGGGCAACCATGTTAAGAGCCTGAGTCAGTGTATCATGCCAAAGGACAGTCTGACCACTGGCAGACAAGGAGATGAAATCTCTAGGGAAAAGGGTGTCGGCTGATGGAAAAGATGCTAAGGTGTTGTGGGAGAGGTTATGATAAGTAGAATCAAAGGGAGATCTGAGAAGAGGCTGACTGATCTGACCGTGACACTTTGAGAGTAAAGAGAAGTAGGAAATGATCCATTCAAGGCAGGGAAAGGGTCATGAGGTTTGAGGGAAGCAACCTAGCAGTGAGGTGAGTGAGAATGAGGTTTAAAGTATGTCTGGTTCTAAGTGGGGAAATGAACATGTTGGTGAATATCATGATCCTCGATAAAGGTATGGAAAGACTTGTCCCAAGGCTGAGTGGGAGCGTCAGCATGGATGTTTAAGTTCCCTAGGACCAAGAGATCAGGGTGTGTAATTGCTGGACCTTCTCCCAGGTAGGTTATTGGAGTATGGGAGGGCAGTAGAGAAGCAAAAGATGGATAGTAGGAAAGGGGCTGAGCTTGAGAAATAAGGATTCAAAACCCTGAGAAGGAAGCAACCAAAGAAGAGGCACAAGGCAGTGGCAAAAGCCAGGAAGATGTTGGGTTGCATACAAAGAGGAATTACCGGCAGAAAGGAAGAGATACTAATGCTACTGTATAAGTCGCTGGTGAGGCCTCACTTGGAATACTGTGTTCAGTTTTGGAGACCATATCTTGCAAAGGATATAAAAAGACTGGAAACTGTTCAGAGGAAGGCAACCAAAATGATTTGGAGCCTGCGTCAGAAGCCTTATGAGAAGAGACTTGAAGACCTAAATATGTACACTCTGGAGGCGAGATATGATTCAGACCTTTAAATACTTAAAGAGAAATAATGAGCAAACAAACCTCTTCCAAAGATGGGGAAGCTGTAAAACTAGAGGGAAAAACATGAAGCTGCAAGGGGGTAAATTGAAAGGCAACGTCAGGAAATACTTTTTCACTGAAAGGGTGGTGGATGCTTGGAATGCCCTCCAGATGGAAGTGTTGGGGGCAAATACAGTGACAGAATTCAAAATGGCATGGGACAGACACAGTGGGTCCCTTTAAAGCAACAGGATAAAATCAAAATAAACTTAACTAATTTCTCAACGTACAGGGGTGCCCTACACAGAGCGGTGGGTTCACCCCTTAAACAAAGACATGGGGAGTGGTGGCCTGCATGGAGCGGCAGGAGCACCTACACTTGCCATCTTACTGGGCAGACTAGATGGACTATACTGGTCTTTATCTGACGTCATTTACTATGTTACTATGTTACCTGCAGGAGCAGCATTGGGGATCCGAATCACGCTCTCCTCGGCTAATCTGGCTCCACCAGGAACAATCCTGCCTGGATGGTGTTCTATGTGCCAAAGCACGCACCCACCAGGTGCCACAGAGGAAACTTGTACAGCAGGTGCTGACTTGGCCATGGCTGGTTCAGGGTGTCGATGCCCTTGGACCCATCTCCATGCAGTGACTGAAGAAGTGGCAAACTTTGGCATTAGCACAGGTTGTCATCAGATCCATTTTGGGGCGACCCCAATGGCACAGAATCAACTGAAATGCCTCCTGACTCAACTCCCACTCTCCAGGATCCAGAGAGTGCCAGCTGAGGAAGTTCACTTCCACATTTTCCACCCCAGCAAAGTACTGAGCCAACAAAGCTAGGAGGTTTTTCTCTGACATGGCAAAATAGTAGAGCCATCTTCGGGCTACTCCGGCACTCCTCATTGCACCTTGCCAATTGACATAAGCCAAAGCTGTGGCATTCTCTGAAAACACTTGAAACACCTGGCCCTTCACCAGGGGATAGAAACACAGAAAAGCCATCCTGATGGCCCGCACCTCGAGGCGGTTGATGGATCACACCGGTTCCCTGCGGTTCCAATGGCCCTGGGCCATACGGTCTTGGCAATGGGGCCCCCAGCCCAAAAGCCTGGCATCCATCATCAGGAGGATTCAGGGGAAATCATCCAGTGGTGCGGGGACGCTGCCACCACTGCAGGCTGGACCTCTCCATCAGCTGGAGCGGGAGCCTGCACGCGAACTCCTGAGAACATGGGGACCACTGAGCCAGCAAGGACCACTGGAGCAGTTGCATGTGCGCACATGCCCATGGCACCATCTCTATAGTCACCACCATCAATCCAAACAGCTGAAGATAATCCCAGACTCTGGGAGCCTGCTGCATGCAAAACAGTGTCAGGCAATCCAACAGGAAAACTCTGTCCACTCGAGTGTCAAAACATGCTCCCAGAAACTCCAGGGACTGGGAAGGCAATAGCTGGCTCTTTCCCCGATTGATCACCAGTCAATGCTTTCCAAAAAGGACACCACTAGGGATGCCCCCAAGATGCTTCTGAAAAGGGATCAGGCCTGGATGAGTCAGTCTTCCAGACATGGATGGACACCGATCCCTTGGTGCCTCAGTACCGTGGCAATCACCGCCATGACCTTGGAGAACATCCTCGGGGCAGTGGATAGAACAAAAGGGAGGGTGGCGAACTGAAAGTGAGAGCCAAGCACAGCAACACGCAGATATTTCTGCTGTTCTGCCTGGACTGGGATATGAAATTACACCTCGGCCAGATTCAGAAAAGCCTCTCAATGCACTGCTTGAATTAAGGAGCACAAGGTTTCCATGTGGAAGTGCGGAATGCACAAGTGCTTGCTGACCCCCTTGAGGTCCAGAATGGGCTGGAAAGAACCGTTCTCTTTGGGCACCATGAAATAGATGGAGTATCTGTCCTTGCTCTGCTTGTCTGGCAGGACAGCCAGCCCTGCCTTTAGGTGCAACAACTTTTCCAAGGTGGCTCACACAGTAGCACTTTTGCTTGCAGACCTACACAGGGAGATGATGAAGGCATCTGGAATCGGATCTTTGCACTCCAGGACATAGTCAAACTGAACGGTGTCTCACACTCAGCGATCCTTGGTAACCCAGGCCAATTCTTAAAAGAAAAGGCAAAACCTGCCTCCAACTGGAGGAATCTGGGAATGGGCCCAAAACCATGAGCCCACATGCTCCTAGAAAGGAATAAGAACAAACTTGAAGCACAGAAGCAGAGGGGAAGAAAGGTTTTCCAGGTTGGTAATGCCGACAGTCCCGAGACTCCTGGAAATCCAGCCAGTGCACCATCGGTGAATGGGCAGAAGCCAATGAGAAAGTGGACCCAGCTGCTTCACAAGATTTTGTCTTGCACAGGTCCTTCACCAGTTTCTCCAAATCAGATCCAAACAGAAGCTTCCTCTTAAAAGCCAGTTAGGTCAACCAGGCTTTGGAAGATGTGTCTGCTGCCCAGTGCCTGAGTCAAATTTAATGCCATGACAGTATCATCAGGATACTATCCCTGGCTGCCAAATGTACCAGGTCATACATGGCATCAGAAAGGAAGGCCATAACCGACTCCAAGAGGGGTAGTATCATCAGTGGAAGAGAATGAATCCACTGGAGCAGGACTCAATATGTCAGGCTGGTACATACCACCAGCTGCATGATAGTAGATGTCATGGTGAACTGGCTCCTAAACAACGAATCCACCTTGCGGTCCAGAAAATCCTTTAAGGCCGTTCCGCCTTCTACAGGAATGGTGGTCCATCTGGTAACTGCCATGACTTGAACATCCACCTTGGGAATGCCAAACCACTCGACACACTCCTTCTCTAGGAGAGTGTAGATCTTTTTACACACCCTTAGCTCCTTAGTCGGGGAGTCGGGAAAGTCCCACTCTGACAGGATCAAATCCTTGATCACATCCGGGAACAGGAAGACAATAGTGGATTTTTGCACCATTTGAAGGAGCGGGTGTATCTTAAGCTTTTGCTCCATGCCGGATGTATCCGTCAAATTAGAAACACAGAAGCATAGAAACATGATGGCAGAAAAAGACCACATGGCCTATCTAGTCTGCCCTTCCATATCAACTACAATAATCCTCTTTTTAAATTCAAGGCAGGTATGACCCTGTCAATCAATGTTGCCAGCTCCTCCTTCCAGAATAGACAAATCACTCCAACCTCTTCACAATCCTCTGAAGGCGAGAGTACTGCATCGTCCACATCACAGCCCAATACCGAGCCACCTGTATCTGAGCCAGAGTCAAAGTCTTGGACCAGTCATAGCTGTTGCCCATCTCCGCTGGATGTTTAGCCAAAGGTAATCCATACAGGACTTCCACTCTCAGCCCACCCTGCACGAGAATGCGCCCAGGAGCACCCAGCAGCCACAGAGGCTGAATTTTCCCATCAGAAAGACCAGGGCCATACTACAAAATTAAACTGCTACAAACCTAAGACCTCTACTAGAACACAGCCGCATTCGCACTGTATGTCAGGAAATAGTTACTCCACACCTAGATTATTGCAATTTACTACTTCAAGGCCTCCCCAAACACACCACCCTTCCAATACAGCTTGCTCAAAATACTGCTGCTCGATTATTCACTGGATCCAAAAGATAAGAACACATCACTCCAACTCTTCATTCCCTCCACTTGTTACCAATACAATCCCATATAAAGTACAAAGCAATAATGATGACATACAAGACGATACATAAACAAACCACAAATTGCCTACTACCATTGATCCAGATGATCCCAGAGTACCGGACAAGGAGGAAACAACATCAAAACACCCTCTCAACTCCACACATAAAAATCAGTAGTTCTCAAACAACCTGCCAGAGAGCCTTTGAAATCTTCAGTCTGACTCTCTGGATCTCACTACCACACTACTTAAGAACAATTAACGACACTTCTGATTTTAGGAAAATGCTGAAGACTCACCTGTTCATCACATACTATGGGCCAACACTCAATACCTAACCGCAACTCAAATACTTAAAGACTTTCGTACCACCCCCTCACTCAAAAATACCTACAAATCCGGACTGTAATAAACCTGACTGACCATCCCTTACTCTTAATGTCAACCATTATCATTGAAATATAAATAATTGCCACTGTTGGCGTAACTCTAAGTATAATTGTTGAGTTAGATGTAAACTGCTTAGGTAACACTGAAAGGCGGTATATAAAAATAAGTTAAATAAATAAAAAGGAAAAGAATTCTGGGGAGGACAATCCTGGGTCCAGAAGTACTCCTCTCAAAAATGACCCTCCAAAACCAGAGAGTACAGCCGCCACAGACCCCTTAGAAGATGATGAGCCGCTCACAGCACGGTCACCGGATCCTCTGGCCGGCTGGATATCCTTACCCACAGTGCCATCCATCTCCCGACTGGGAGAGCAGAAGTAGCCCTTCAGGGATGACTCAGAAGCTGCCATGCAAGAAGAACAGAGTCTTGAATCCAGAGATGAGGCATCTCGCTTGCCATACATCAAACAAAGTTTCCTGGAAGAAGAGATAGAGAATTAAGGCAAGAATCACAACAGCATGTACTAAGGCTGCGGTGGCCCAATAAATGTGTTAACTGCGCTTTTATTGCAACACATGTTACCGGCACTAGGGAAGGAGTGCCCGTTGGAGCCTCTTGGGTGGAATGTGCACTAGGACCACGTGACTGCTAGGTGCACAATAGGTAAAAACACTATTAAAAAGTGCAGAAAATGGCAGGAAACCCACACCCATGCCAACAGTCATCAGTGGTCCACCCCGAATTGTGTCCCAGGAAGACTAAATCAGGAGCCCCCCAACAAGAACAATGATGAGGTTCAAGCCTTGGTACTCACTCCCTGAGAGCCCAAGGTCGAGAATCTGTGCCGGGCTCAGCTCTGCTCCCCTGAAGCTGTTTTACTGGCTTTGCAGAACTGCATTTGAGGTAGTTGGCAGGCAGATCCCTCTGAGGGTCTTCTACAATCTTTGGGAGCGAGCAGGGGAAACAGAGGAGGAGGGAGAGGGTGTTGAGCTTAGGTGAGACTGCTGCAGGTGCACAATAGGCAAAAACACATGTCTTCCAGATCCTTCTAAATCCTTCCAAATTTTCTGGCAGCTCAATAGGCTCTTATCCAGGGTTAAGAGCGTGGAGTTGAACCAATTTTCCCTCCTCCTATAGTTACTGAAAAGACTGCAGTCTAGTGGAGCCTCCCAAATCACATTCAAGTGAGAGAATCACCCTCAAAGTAGTCATTCGTAATCGTTTACCTGATCTTTTCCTCTCAATCTCCAGAATTTCTTCAAAGAGGAGAAAATCCATCACCATGCGCTGGAGACAAAGAATACTGAAGAGACCTCTGGTGGCTGAGGTGAATAGAGGCATGGGAGTGATGTCATTGAAACCTGGGCTTTTCATTGGTTCTTTGTCTTCACCAATCTGCTGGTAGGGGAACACAACCCACTTGGACTGGTCTAGTAGAACGATATCGAATGTGCATTTCAGCAGTTGATAGCTGGCATGCCCACACTTTAGGGTTTGCTGTGGCCAGTTACCATTCATTAAAACATGCTTTAACTGTTAGCAGTTTTTAGTAAAAAGGCTCCTAAGAGTTATTGACCTATCTTTAACTTATGCTTTTTGGGCAAGTTAATAGAAAAGGCTGTTTCATTGCAACTGGGTGATTTTTTTTTTTTACCAGATATGATATATTGGATAGTAATTTAACATGGTTTTCAAAAGTATTTTAGTACAGAGATTTTGCTAGTTTTTGCTGTTGATCAGATTTTATGTTTAATGGAGAAGGATGGCAGGGTACTTTTGGTTATGATTGATATATCTGCAGCATTTGATACCATGAGTCAGTCAATTCTGCTTGAGCATTTGTCGGCCACTGGGCAAGAGGTGCCTAAAGTGTAATAGCTGATGATCAGTCATACACTTGAAGGACCCTGCTCTTTGGGGTTCCCTATAGGTCAATTTTGTCAACAACTTGGTCATTATGAAATTGTTGAATATGAGTAAGACAACTGTGATTCTGTTTATGAGGAAGACATTTTGCTGGTTAAGGTAATGCCCAGATATATTGTAGAAGATGCAATTCCTTTGCAATGTTCTGTATGCAAATTGAGAGTTCTTTTAAATACTCATTTGTCTATGAAAGAGCAGGTGCAGGCTGGAGTAAGATCTTCATTCTATAAGTTGCGCCTCCTGCAGTAACTGAAACCTTTTCTCACAACATCCAATTTTCACACTGACTGGAATCATCTACTGCAACACTCTCTACATTGGTCTTTCAGAAAGTACTATGCATGCCATACAGATGATCCAGAATGCAGCAGCTCAGTTGATGGCTGGTTGTCAGCGGTTTGATTGCTGATGGAATGGAGGATGAAATGTAAGATGCTCTCCTTAATTTTTAGGGTTCTTATGAGACAGTCTACTCTAAGGGATATCTTGAGGAAAAATGTTCATGTGTGTTCTTTGCATTCTGCTGATTGGATATTATTGGAGCTTCCCCCGTAAGACTATTTCAATTGCTACAGACAAGCACCTGAGCTTACTTGATGGTAAATTCATCATTGTGGAATTCCCTATTGCTGAATCTCCTGCTGGAGAAAATTTATTTGAAATTTAGGGAAAAGTGGAAATCTTATCTTTCTGCATTGTAATGTGTGCCTTTGAGTCAATGCTGACTACTGGAGACACAGGAGCTCCTGGATTCTCTTGGCAAGTTTGCCCAAGGTTACAAGGAGTGCTAGTGGGAATCAAACCCTGGTTTCTTGGTTACCAAGCCAGTAACTACTAGGCTACTCCTCCGTTTACTCAAGCTTTTTGTACTTTGAAATGGAGCTCTGTGTTATATTTAAGCTTTGGTGCTCGATGCCGGAGGATGTGCTTAAAACAGGTAGCATAGCTGGGTTTAAAAAGGATTTGGACAAATTCCTGGAGGAAAGGTCCATTAGGTTGTTAAGGTAGATTGGAAAAAAATACTGCTTCTTCCTGGGGATAAGCAGTACAGAGCTGGCTACTTTTGGGATATGACAGGTACTTGTCACCTGGATTAGACACTGTTGGAAATAGTACTCAAGCAATCAAGAAAAATCATTCACCATTCACTGTGTAAAGAGGCAGAACTAGCAGACGAGGTCTCAGTTTAAAATAACACTACTGCTTCTAGGCTTGCACCTGATGACAGTATTTGTGTTGCATTACATCAATGACCCCATGCTAGTTACTTAAAAACCACTCATTATACAAAAATTGTTTTTCTAGGAGACAACATTCTGTCCTGTTAATCTTAATATATTGTACTCAGCTTCAAAGCTTCAAAAACAAGGACCGGATGAAGTCTTCCCCACTCTTATGATCCCAACATACAGTCCCGGTACCAGCAGACGTTTCAGGTCTATTTCGTCAGGGGACCAGTATACAACTGTGATGCTGCCCACGTTCTATCTCTTAACTCCACCGGCTATCACACTTCCCTTCGCCAGTGAAAAAACGCCGCGCATGCATCACAGTTGTATACTGGTCCCCTGACGAAATAGACCTGAAACGTCTGCTGGTACCGGGACTGTATGTTGGGATCATAAGAGTGGGGAAGACTTCATCCGGTCCTTGTTTTTGAAGCTTTGAAGCTGAGTACAATATATTAAGATTAACAGGACAGAATGTTGTCTCCTAGAAAAACAATTTTTGTATAATGAGTGGTTTTTAAGAAACTAGCATGGGGTCATTGATGTAATGCAACACAAATACTGTCATCAGGTGCAAGCCTAGAAGCAGTAGTGTTATTTTAAACTGAGACCTCGTCTGCTAGTTCTGCCTCTTTACACAGTGAATGGTGAACGATTTTTCTTGATTGCTTGAGTACATTTTATCGTTCAGTGACCAAATAAGTTTTGTGTGAACACTGTTGGAAATAGGACATTGGGCATAATGGACCTTTGGTCTGACCCAGTATTGCACTTTTTATAGTCTCATATTTAATTGCTGTCTATAAAATTTAAATTGTTTTATCTGTATGTTTCTTTCAGTGTGGGGTTGGTTTATGATTTTATTACACTATGATGTGTTCTTTTGCATGTCTATGATTTTCATTTGTATTTTTATGATTGTACGCACCGAGAACTAACTTTGGTTTGGACTAGTGGATTATAAATAAGTCAATAAATAAAATAAAGTCTCTTTACCAGGAAAAAATAGCAACAAAAAATATTTATAATCTAATTACAGTCCCTCCTATGGGAGCAGCTCCATCACATCAATCAGGGTAATTTATATGGCAGCTGAAAATAGCAGTATATCATACAATCATGGCATTCAGAAGTCTCTCCACTTAAGGAGCACTACCCTAGAGTTAAACAGATGAGATGGTCATGAGAGCCTCTTTCTCTTGTCTGAGTGCTGTGATGCATGAAAGCATATGTACAACAGAGGGATTTAGCAGCTATTATGCATGCTCTTATCATGACTCAAATTGTTTATTGCGATGCGAGTTATTTAGGACTGGTCATGAAATGTGTGTTGGCCCCAACTGCTTCAAAACACTGCTTCTTCCCTTGTTCTCGCTCTTCTGCTCAAGCACTAGCTAGTCCTCCTTGACCAAGTGTGTGTGGTTTATTTCAAGTGCAAGGCTTTAACAAGAGCGTAGTTTTAATCTACATCAACACGGGCCATGTTTTGTTAAGAGTCCCTCAGTCTTTTAGTTATAACGTATTTCATTTATTTATTTGAGAAGTTTCTATACCACATTTCCAATGTTCGATACGGTCTACATAGAACAGAACAGAACAAAACATTACCTGGAACATGTGAACATTATAAAGAACAATTACTACAGAAAGCACGCCATATAATCATGCAGGGAACCATTATGATCCAAGGCATAATAATAACATATATACAGTATATTCAATATATATACAAATACCAAGCAGGTGAAAGGAACAGAGTGGAGGAGTAGCCTAATGGTTAGTGGCAGTGGGCTAAAAGCCAGGGTTCAAATCCCATTGCTCCTCCTTAACTTTCCATTGCATCAGGTATAAAGTTAGATTGTAAACTCTCTGTATACAGAAAAAATACAGCACCTGAATGTAGCTCACCTTGAATTTCAGAGAAAAGCTGTGAGCTAAATCCAGTTCCCTTTCCCTAAATGTTCTCCCCAATCAACAGGGCTATTTGCTTTGACTAAAGGCACCACAAAATAAGCAGCAGTATAAAACATCTCACAGTGTTCTTGTGGTCTTACAGACTACGGCAATGGTGTTTCACAGCAACCAGACTAGAGGCAATCCTCCTGTTGGAGACCCAGATATACGTGGCCCACTAGCCAGGTCTTTTTTGAAAGTGAGAGCTGGACCCTCAGTCTCTGCCAATGGTTCTTGGATTTCAATCCCCCATTTCCTGAAAACCTGTTCTCTCTCCCTAGGATGTTTCTCGTACATCTAGTGCTAAAACTAGAGAGGGGCGTGAGGGACAGGTTCCCTGGGCTCAGAGCCTCTTAGGGACAGAAAATGATTGAAATGGAAGTGTATGCCGGCAGTGGATGAAGAACCAGGAAGCTTGCAACTTCCCTACCATCCAGATTTGGGAGGAACGAGAAAAAGAACTGACAATGAGAGTGGAAGGAGTACAGAGAATAGACAGAGAAAGGTGCAAGTGTGATTGCCAGCCTCGGACTCTAAAGCGTTTAGTGACAACTCTCCCGCCACAGTCACTTGTTTGCTGTTCTCTTGGCGGAGCTGTCAGGTAGCCAGTTCCATAAGGGAGATTCTAGGTCAGTCCTGATTTCTGGCATCCTTATCCTAATGCACTATGCGACCCGCAGTGCTGAATTCAGTGGATCGAATTAGAGATTATGAATACCACACTGCTTTGGGATACAAGTTCAAGACCAGGACTGGGCAAAAAGTCTTCTCCCAGGAACTTGGAAACTTGGCAGCTCAGCCTGGCCTTGCAGACCAGCTTTTCTTAGGAAAATCAGAATTATAGTTTCCTAACATGCAGCGAGGGGAAACCCAAGACTGGCTTATCCTGTCCCTTTTCGTATGGAGCTGTGATCACGCTATGTGTCAAGTTAAATGGCGTTAACTAGTAATTATTGCACGTACAGGCAAACAATGAGCACATTGCAAAGCTGGTTAGGCTCAAAGAAGACCAGAGGTCAGGGCTAGTCTTATGGCAGTATGACGAGTGTGGTCACATGAAACCACTGTTTCAGGGGTGCTACCATGGCACTTGGGGATGGGAACTTCCACTCTTTGGATCTCTCAGAGCCTACCCACCCATCATGCCCAATCCTCTTACCACCTAAGAGCTCTCGCTCTGCAAGGTACAAAAAGCAGCAGCGACCATCTCCAACATATCCTGGCATAGCGGCGAGGTTCATTTCTGTCATGATATGCACAAAAGTAACCCATCTGGAGACATTACCCTGGGAGGAATGCAATACAACGCTCTCTAGCTACATGCAAACAATATTTTCAAGGAATGCTTACAATGAGAAATTCAACAAAGAGCAACAATAAGATTTTAAAAAATGCATGCAAAGCAAAGCCCCAGTTAGTGGAATGTGGGGAGAAGGGCTATACAATTCTTGAAAAAAGTTGGTAGCCAGGAAGATATTCTAATCCCCAGCTAAAATAACACATACAAACTGTCTCATTTAATTTGTAAATCAGGGCACCTCTGTCATTACACACATCATTTCAAATAATCACAAGTCGCACAGAACACATCATTGTTTCATATTGCAACATGTTACGTATTTCAATAACAGAAAACTAATGAATGTGTCTCTAGCTTTGTTCCCCAAGGATTTTTTTTCCATTCTAAGGTTTGGCAGTCTTTCCACTTGTCTGTCTTCTGAATCTTTTTCCTGGATTTCTTTCCATTTTATCTTTCCATATGCATCATTTCTTTCTTCATCCCTCGCTCCCCTCCCGCCTCTCTTGCCAACATTCTCTCTCTCTCATCTTGCTTCTCATTTGGCTTTCCTTCACCTCTGTCTCTCAGCTCTCTAATACCTATTCACTTTTCTACCTCCCCTCTCAGTTTCTAAACTCACCCTCTCGTCTTCACCTTCCTTCTTCCCCATTCTCCTAGGACAAGCAGGATGAGTCAGCCACACTTGGTGACGTCATCCGACGGCGCCGAGACGGAAGTACTCTCCATAGCTCAGAAGGGCTTTTGCCCTTCTGAGCATGAGCCAACTGGCCCCACCCCCAGCCTGCCCCTAGCTAGCCAGTTTCAGTTCTTCCGCCTTGCCAGCAAGACGGACCTCTCTACTCTCCAACTGAAATTACACAATTCTGAAGAAAAAGTGGAGTTCCTCCTCTTTGCTTGATTCTTTCTAAACTTCTAACACTGTTTCTGACGATTTCTTTCTAGATTGCTACAAAAGGAGATATATATATATATATATATATATATATATATATATATATATATATATATATATATATATACATATATCTGGATTCCTGAATAAAGAAGAGTTCCAGGATGAGCAACGATACAAGAAATACCTGAAGAATAAGCTCGGCAGTCCAGGACGTGCCTAGTAGGGCCTCCGTCCCCGGTCAGCCTTCTGATCGAACTCCTACCTCTCTCTCCAGTGGCAGAAGGGAAGGATTCCAGAGGAATGGGCTTTAAAAAGAGGATCCCAGTCAGGCAGTAGCCTTCGTGGCAGCCTAGGACGTGCCTAAGAAGGCCTCCATCCCCGGCCAGCCTCCCTTTGCTCCCCCGTCGATGCGACGCAGCTGACTTCTATGAGCGATGTCCTCCCAGGATGACCAGGAGGATGCCCTCCCAGGAGACCTGAATATGGAAGCCCCCGCGGCAGCTCAAGACGTGCCTAACAAGGCCTCCGTCTCTGGCCTCCGCTAGCCGACCACTCTGGATACCTTCCATACACGTGGAGAGGACATGGGGGCAGCCTCCTTGCTCCTCCGTGCTACCAAGCTACACATCAAGGAAGCAGGAAGGAAAGAAGCCCCCAGGTCAGAACGAGGATGGCAAAGACCCTCTCTTGCTCCTCCAGCATCCCCGATCCGGCCGGCCACGAGGCCCCCATGGCGGCGGCCATCTTGCCTGGTGATATCATGGCCCAGGCTCCTCCCCCTGCAGTGCCATTGGCCAGCGCCGATACAAGCCTCTTTGGAGGAGGAGCCATTCACATGGGCAACACTCCCAGTGCCAACGGTCCATTCGGAGCGGAGGCTCCGACAGCACAGAACTCGTCTACGGATTTCTCCACAGTTCACAGCTAAGCAGCGGCAGATCGGCAGGAGGCAGCCATCTCCTGATGCGACTGGAAGGCTTCCCCTTGTAGAGGCTTCTCTTTGGCGCCATGGTACGCCCTGCAGCACTCACGGAGACCTTTCTTTGGTGCCACTGCACAAAGACGGAGCTTCTCTCCCCATCTGCGCCGAGGCAGGCGCCATCGAGCCTGCAGGCACGATCGGCGTCGCCTTCTGCGCCGACAGGGACCGCCCCTGGATTCCACTTGGTCATGGCGCCAGCCAATGGGACATGTTGGGGGTGGGGCTTGATGCTCTTCAGCAACCGCCTGACGGCATGGCATGCAGATGACCATCAGAACCCTCCTCGCTTCGCGATGCAACACCAGAGCAGACGGAGAACAACTTCTCATGACGATTTCCTTCAGCTCCGACGGTCAGCACCTACAGACCTTCCTCCGCTACAGTGCACTCAAACAGCGCACTCCCGCTCTCCGCACCGACGCCGGAGCAGCCAGGGAGCTCTTCTTAATCCCGACATGAACGAGCACCTCAAAGGGCACAGTCAAGGTGTTCAAGAGTACTGCGCCACCAACGACATCATATGAGCGGGTCAGCTCAATGCTGCTCGGTACTGGCAGAATCGCTAGGACACAGGTTCATGCAGCCCGATGAACCGTGTCGCCTCAATGTTAATCAGAGCTGGCAGAACCACGCAGATGTTGGGTCTTGCCTCCGAGGGAGCAGTCTGACGCCAGCGGAATCACGCAGCCTCAGCATCCTGTGACTTCTGATAGATATGGAGCGTGTCAGCTGAACGCCGATTGGTCGCTTGGACTCTCTGGCAGTAGCGGTCAACAGCACAGCTTCCTGACCACCAGCGGATCGCCGCTGACTCTGTGAATGTGTTTCCCAGGGCAGAGACACGGTACCTCTCTCCTTCCCCAAACTGGAGCCCCAGGTCACCGCATCACCACACGTCGCAACCGCCTCCTGCTCGGGCGCGCGCACCACGGAATTCCTCCCCGGTGCATAACAAGCACATTGCTGCAGCACTATGGTTAATGAAATGAGGACTTCGGTGCCAGTGGTCAGGGATCCAATCCCACAGTGGCTTTGGTTCAATACACTCCTAAGCTGGAGGCCCTGATTGGCTTGATTCAATACACTCCTAAGCTGGAGGCCCTGATTGCACCCATACCTCAGGGCTGTCCTCTATAGGGACATGATAACAGACACTTAGCTGGCCCCCTATGGGGACATGAGGTAAGACACTTATCCTGCAGCCCCCGGGGCCACAGATCCAGACCAGTCCCAGTTGTGAGTCAGGTAGCCAGCCTCGACTGTGAGTCAAATAGCCACCAGGAGTTATAATTCAGCACAGTCTGCTACATTGGGGCTCCACTCCCCGAAGCAGCCCTACCCGGGGCATCTTGCACTCTACAAGCACCAGGGGGACAGCCATCTTGATTCACTCTTGCCCCCACATGCAGTCCCCACCTAAATGAGTTCTGTCTGCCTTAGGGACCAACAGCAGAAGTGAGAGGCTCTTGCTAGCCCTGATGAAGTGTCTCGGCGCAAAGCAGTCACTGTGGGACCTTACATCACCACGGCTGCACAATCAAAGCTACAGCCCTCAGTAGTGAAGCTACAGCACTCCAGTAGTCCCCTGTACTTCGACTATAGCCCCCACTTCTCCTGACCCTTGCCCGTCAAAGGAAGGCTCAAAGGCCTTCATCCTTCATCTTGTTACACTTGTGGCTCTCCCACCCAGTAACACAGAAGATGACCGCCCTGACTAACAATGGCGTCAAAAAAAACAATGGCGTCAAATAGACGGCTTCTGGCTGATATTATACACGTCATTACGGATCCTGAGTGGAGGAATCAGATAAATAAATAAATCAAATATCAGTGGGCGCGAGGCTTCATGACAGTCTTACACAAGTCGCTCTGTCTATCGTAGCACTGGGGCGCCTGCCCGGAGAGTAGCCCAAAGGGAAAAGGGCTTCCCTCCTGACCAAGAGACTGGGTAAACTACACCCCTTGTAACCTCTGCAGGGGGCACACTCTGCAGAGCCCGAAGGAAACCCTGGCAGTCCATCCCCAGTGGCATCACCGGTGGCAGTAGCAACAAAGTGCTGCAGTGCGCACAGTCTGTGCGGCCACGAGCAGAAGGCCACAGGTTCGAATCCCTGCCGGTAGTAGTGGCAACAAAGTGCTGTAGTGCATGCAGTCTGTGTGTCCGCGAGCAGAAGGCCACAGGTTCAGCTCCCATCTGCGGACCCTGCAGCGCCTGTCTGTTCCAGCCAAGGACATTAAGAGCCCCTTCTTGGCAGCAGGCAGGACCGTTCCGACCAACCTTTCGGCACCACCTACATCTGAAGGTGTGAATGATGACATCCACAACTCCTCAGGCACTGACAAGTATTGCAGGGCTCATGGACATTCAGGGATGTGACCCCAATGTCCACTGGTCAGTGCGTGCCTCAGGCCAGTGCATTGCCTTAAGAACCAGTTAGCAGCGTTAGCTTGATCGGTCAGCCCAAGCAGTCCTGGAACACCTGCTTGTTACACTTGTAGACCCACCACACCCAAGGAGTCACCTAATGGATAGGGCATTGCCCATTAGCAAGGGACAGGGGTGTCCCCCTGCCCATCTATCCAGACCAGCCGGAGCCGCGTGACCACTTCCACTCCCATCATACCCTGCTGCCTATCCAGCAGAGATCAGGAAAGCCTTGGGGATCCAGCAGAGGTAAAGGCAGCCTGCATGATCCCCTAATATACATGCCAACTGTCCAGCAGAGGCTGAGGTAGCCCGCGGGATCCCTAATGTCCTGTGACAGGAGTACTGGCTTCTCTCTCCTTACAAGATGAGCCCACCCTCTACCTTGTTGCCTATCTGCCTTGTCAGCGGCAACCCCATGCAGCACCCCAATCCTGTTCATGCCCGCCTGTTCCCCTGGAGCCCTCCGGGACAATCCTCAAGACCCACAATGATGGGTTCCCCTCCGACTAAGCAACCCAAGGTAATCTCCCCTCATCTGAGAGTAACATGCTCAGGACTGGCCTGGGATCTCCAGCCTGGATCTTCCCCTTATGATCATCTCAAGAAAAACACTTGACTCAGCATACACAAAGGCAGGTGTTCTAACCAGCGGGGCACAGGTTCAGGACCTGGCTTAGGCCCATATTGGGGCGTTACAATGCATCACCACTGTGAAGAGTCCTTCCCCTTGGAATTGGAAAGGTTGGAAGACAGTCGCAGCTGTCAGAGGAAGCGGCCCAGTGGGCTGGCCACCGATAGATCTGCTTGCCGCGTGGACAGTAGGAAGTGCACCTGTTGAATGGATAATGCCCTTCATCATGCTCCCTGTCCAGTACCGTGGCATGCTCTCTGTCCAGTACCACGACTGAACGGCTGCTGGGGCCCCCTACAGCACGCAGCCCCAATGCCACGTGTTCGCCTCCTCGAGGACGTTGCTCTGGACAGCCCGCGGCCGGCATAAGGATCCAAAATAGACCTCCAGGGAAACTATTTCGCACAGTGTCATCTGCCCAGTCCGCCTGCATCTCCATTGACACAAGTAAGGGCTCAAACCATGCCAAAGGCGCACACAAGATGTGCGCATCCCTAAAGGTTCCCCACGATGTACGCATCCCTGGTGGGTTTTCCTCTATGCCGCACATACTCAGGTGACTCACACCGGCAAGGCCACCAAGACCTTGCAACAGGTCCACTCACATCACCCTGACAGTTGTGCACGTCATCGTGCACCTCATGCGTTATGCACCCCATGCAGCCGAGAGGGTCGACCAGTGTGATAAGGAAGCTTATCATAGCTCAGGAAGGAGCTATAGAAAAGGTGAAGTGACTCTGAACAAGCAACCTGTCAGTTCTGGTAGAAATAAGAAAACAGAATTTTCCCATAAAAGACTACCAGTCCCAGAATGCACCAGGTTTCCAACAGCTATTAGAGGAGCTGAAGTGGGGAAACGTGTGTTCAATCAGGAGGGCTATGAGGTAATCCCTAAGCACTCATCTCAAAGGGCAGGGCCTGATTCAGCACAGCTGCGCTGTGTTAGGGAGGAGCACTCATCTAAGCAGAATAAGAGTAGAGTTTATTCTACAGATGACCATCTTCATGATCACCTTGGATATCCAGAGAATTGTCCTCAGTATCCTGAGAATCAGCTTGAGTTTGATCATCAGTTTCATCTAAAGAATCATCAGAAGCAGAAGCCAAACCGGACGGACAGAGAGGGAAAGAGACCCTTTGGAAGAAGGAAGAGAAAAGCCTTTGAGAGGTCTAGAAGAGTCCAAAGCAGTACGTATACTGGGAGGTATTCCAAGGGCCAGCATACACCATTGGACTGGGGAAAGCCAGAGGAATGGTGCTGCAGAGCTAGGAATCACCAGAGGCTACCTGTGAGGGAGACGGCTGCACGTGGAAGGGACCCTAAGACCTGTGCCAGAAGGTATGTGAAGAGAGATCCAGTGTCCAGGGATCTGGATTGGAAGGCTGGACATAAGAACTGGACTACATACTGGCCAGGTTATATAGAGAGGAACTCTAGCAGCAATGGAAGCTCAGGTATGAACACTGATCTATGCCCTAGCTATAACCTTGAAAGACAGCAGGGAAACAAGTATTCTCCTGAAAATGCTCCATTGAGAGATTCATCTGTGCCAATCCATGATATTGAACCCATGCTTGTTGAACAAGGGGGAATAACAGCAGATGAGGATCCTGTTTATATGGACTGCTCTCTATCTAAACTCCGTTGGTAACTTTCTGTTATTAAGTACAGCAACCATCACAAAGAAATACAAATTTGTTCTTTAATCTACTCAGAAAAGCTCCTGAAGCAGGATTTGACCCACACAGTGGAAGGCAAGCCAGCTAAGGGGTTTCAGCTGGTGACTGCTAGCAATTAAGCCTTACCTAATTGCTTGTGAGCTAGGAGAGAATCACTTCTGTATCTATGTGGGAAGTAATCAGAAGTTAACCTGAAAAGAACAGTTTGTTTCTTTCTTTGTGGCTTTTCATTTGTTGTTTTCCTGATTTTGACTTTGTTTTTCCAAGTTAACACTGAAAGCAAGTAACCTAATTTATGTGCTACCAAGCATATCTGTGTTGGGAGAAATAACCCCATAAATAAATATCTTATTGGCTTTACCCAAGAGCACAACTAAATTATTGTCAGCAGTTGTGTCTGGTGTGAATGAACTACATTGCCCACTATACCTTGCAAATCATATAGATATATGCACTTGCCCAGACTGTGAAGATTCTCACCCAGGCAGCCGTCTGACACCAGGCAGCTCCAACATTCCTTATTATCCTCCTCACGCCACTCTTATAGCTCACCATATATTGCCTTGCTATCCCTGTGCACTTGCTATCCCTGTGTGCTGCTAACTTGGATTGTAACTTATACTATATTAGTTCAGAACAAGACCCATCAAGCCAGTAGTCTGTTCCAGGGGCCTAGCTAGGCCAATACTTGTATTGGGCCAAGAAGCGATTCCGGTCCCTAGTTTTACTCAAAAACTTGATAAACCCATTCATCCAACACTG
Organism: Ichthyophis bannanicus; assembly: GCA_033557465.1. Lineage (NCBI taxonomy): Eukaryota > Metazoa > Chordata > Amphibia > Gymnophiona > Ichthyophiidae > Ichthyophis > Ichthyophis bannanicus. Next base: position 732,190,500 of record CM066033.1, on the reverse strand, counting down.
CTACACTAACAGTTTTACAACGTCCTCCGGTAACAAGTTCCGGAGTCGACTATCAAAAAAAAAAAAAAAAGAAGAGGAGGCCTCTCCTTAGTGATGTAGTGACTTATTAAAATACTCCTCTTTTTGCACCACTCTCGCTCTCATGGCCCGACAGCGTCATTGCTGCCTTCGCCATCCTCCATTACAGTGGCTTTTTCACTTTTCTGCCATAGGTACTTGGTCATCATGATTACCGCACCCTATGGCTCGCTGTATGTCTTTCTAATTGCACATATGTGCCTTTACGTTTCCTCCCCCCGCACATGCGTGTGTCGCGACTAACTTAACAAGGTGCCTGCTACCGCATCCACTCACAATGTTGTTTGCTCCTCTCACAATGCTGCTAATGCGCTTCTGCGCATCTCAACCGCAAGCCTGCGTGTTCTTGTTACTGCATGCCGTAATGCCCGGGCTCAGGCTGGACCTGAGGAAGGGTCTCGGCCGCCCCCATCCACCACAGTGCATGGCAGCTTGGAAGGCACCAAGTGTGGCTGACTCATCCTGCTTGTCCTAGGAGAAAGCGGAGTTACTTACCTGTAACTGGGGTTCTCCGTGGACAGCAGGATAAGTCAGCCACACATACCCGCCCACCTCCCCTGGGAAGGGGTCGGCCTCTGTCCTGATGCCCGCTTCCTAGCGACAAAGGCTCAGCTAGTGACGGACTGGCTAGCTAGGGGCGGGCTTGGGGTGGGGCCAGTTGGCTCATGCTCAGAAGAGCAAAAGCCCTTCTGAGCTATGGAGAGTACTTCCGTCTCGGCGCCGTCGGATGACGTCACCAAGTGTGGCTGACTTATCCTACTGTCCACGGAGAACCCCAGTTACAGGTAAGTAACTCCGCTTTCTCTCTCTACTTCTTGCTTTCCTATCCCACCTCTCCTAATCTATTCCTCTCTGTCAGTTTCATCTAAGACCTCTACCTTTCCGTCTCTCCGGTTTCCATCCCCCTTTCAGTCTTCCCCATCTTTCTCTGCCTCTTTCCCCTTTTCAGTCCACTGTCCCTCTCTCAGTACACTGAGCCTTAATCGCCCTCCCTCTCTACCCTCTCTCAGTCTCAGTCTGCCTCCAGCCGTTAGCAGCAGAAAGCAGCCAACAGTGTGCACTGTGGGGATGGCAAAAGCACGTGCACTCACCCTTCCTGCAGCAACCCCACTGTCTCCTCCACTTGCAGTGCCCCTACTTACATTAAGAAGCCAGTGTGCCATGCAGAGGAAGCAGCAAGGTCGCCATGGCGACGGCGAAGGCATGCAGGTCTTCGGCATACCCACAGTGCATGCAGTTGGCTGCACTCTGCTGTCACCAGCTCCAGGTTTTTGACCCGGCGACCATACTTTTGGAGCCTGGCTTGAAAGGGCACGTCACAGCTTATAATGGCGCACTCTCATTGGCTGCTTTAAGTGATAACTCTCAAAATGGAGAAGGAAAGTAGCACCGACATGGCAAGCAAGAGGAGGCTACAGACACAGAAGGATGCTTACGAAATTATCTGAACACGAAGAGCACAAAACACTACAGCTGGACAATGTATTCACAGGAATAAAAGGGATGCCGTATGGTTCTCGTCAAGGGCTACACTTAGCTGTATGAGGAGATTACCAGACCTTTTAAAACTCAAGGAGAAGTAGTTTAAGAAAAAGCTTAAGATCCTAAAAAGGGAACCAAAATTATACATTTTTCATAACAAACCTAGTCAAAACTACTGTAAATGTGCTTCCCACTATGAGACCTTCCTTTTTCATTCAGATTTCTATATCATTCCTCAGGAGGCATTAGTGTTTAAAATATTTGGAAAGTTTCCACTGGTCAGACACACCCACCAGGATTAACCTAAGAATATCAGGGCTACCGCTGTACTGATAGTCTTCAGAATTCCACACAGGCATCTCAAACTCATACATGTAAAGCCTAAAGACAGAAAAGACAGCTGAAGAATGGCTCTTACTACTTCTACTTCTTAATGTTTGTATAGCACCACAAGGCGTACACAGCACTGTACAGAGACATGAAAGAGACAGTCCTCTATCTACTGGTGAGGAAACAGATAGGAGGTGAACGGAAAGTAAGGGGATCAGAATCCAAAAGTAATCTCAAAGAAGTGTGTTCTTCGCCTGGATTTCATCAGGGCCAGAGATGGAGCCTGATGTACTGAACCAAGTACTTTGTTCCAGGCATAAGCCTCATGCAGACATCAAAATAGCACATGTGAAGCATGAATACAGCACAGATAACTAAAAAGACCTTCATCGGAGTCCCATGCAGGCATCATGCAGTAGATGGCAGCGCACCCAGTTAACCCCGTAGTCTCTCTCTTTGGCTCTCTATAAATTTGAGTAGATGAGCATATAAAATCCCCATACTCAAATCGACCCCATTTCACCCACCCCTTGTCTTTTACCCAACTTTTCAACTGTGTTCCTACCACAGTCCTCTGTATCTGTCCTAAGCATGTTTAAATTCTATTGCAGCACTGGGATCCCAGAGCCTCTCTTGGGGGGGTGGGGGGGGGGTGAACACTGTTCAAGCCTTGCTGTCTTCCTGTTTTGCTTTCTACAACTCCTACCCCAACACCTAGACCACCCCCTTCCACTTTTAATTACTGATACAGTATCTATAATGTCCCAGCCAGCGAAATTAAGAGAGGGTGTTGTCCAAGACACTCAACAGCCCACCACACTCCTTGATGTTACAGGTGAAACACAAAGTATGAAAACAGCAGAGACAGCTGCAGAACAGAACTTCATCAGAGTCCTGTGCAGGTGTCACACTGATATACAGAAAGAATAAAAACAGTGCAAACAACTGAAAGGCAAACTCCAAGAAAACGATTTTACAAAACAGATGTCTATCGGTTATTAAAGGTGCACATCTTTCATTTCCACATAATCTAGTTCTTGTTCCCATTCTAGTTAAGCTGTAGGAAGTATGTCCTGCGATCTCACCCAGTAATCACCACAATGCTACAAAACGATACAGCCACGGAGCTATCCCAAAACACAAAAGAAAGCAGTTTGGAAAATTATACACCAAACAACACAGCACTTTTAGCTTATACAAACACCAATTGACATACAATGCAAGAACTGTAGTCTGAAAACCACAATCATAAAATTGATGTACGTACAACAACAGCAGTGCACATAAAAGAAACAGAAGCAAGAGATTCCAGATGTCACAGGCGGTTTTTATATCTCTTGTGCATTCAAAATTATTTAATGGACAAAATAAAATATGTTTGCATTTCTCTGAAACCCTCTTAAAGTATCTGGGGTGCATGGTACATGTGGGTTTTCTTGCATTGTTGTTCTTAGTATATGCTGTAAATAATATTTTTCCTTTTAGCTAAAAGTTAGAGCACCTTGACAAAATATAAAGCCCAGCGATTCCTTCCTTAAATGTTAGCCTCCAGGTCTAAACTTTTAGCTCATTTGCAGACTGGGACTCCTTAAACTAAAAAAGTAAAATCAATAAGAAACAGGGATGAACCTCCCCCAAAATAGATTTTAAAAAAAGAAAACATTAATGTCTTTATTTTTCTATACCTTTTATTGAACCAGAAGGGAAAGCTCCCGTCAGCCCCTTGAAAGCCACAACAATCCCACAAAGACCCACCGTTTTCTCCAGGACCAACAGAGGACCAAGACAACTCTGCCTTCACTGATGAACAAAACAAATGTTTACTGAACACAGCGAGCCTGCCCTGGGAAATTCAGGGGACTACATAAAAGAGCAACACTTTGTTGAGTCATAAACTATTTCAATGTATTACCACAGTCTGACTAAATTTCATCTGTCCCTGTAGGTATGATATCAAAGCGATGATATTAATTCATCCTCTGGAACTTTGCAAAGCCCCAGTTACTTCATCCATCACTGCCATCAACCTTCTCCTCACTTTGATATCTCGGAAGGTTGCAAAGCAGCTCCCTCTGCATCATTACCTTCTCCAGAGTGACACATAGCAGGTCTTTTCTGCTCCCCAGCGCGGCGGTACGGCCCCGTCGATAGAGTAAACAGTTTCACAAGCGCCTCTGACTAACCCTGAAGTCTGCTGGCACGTCAACCTCCAGCTCCCTTACGCCCAGCCCCAAACACGCAAACAGTTCGGGGTTTCTATGAAGCGAGCTGCACTGATTTCTCATCCCTTTACTTGCCTAATTTACCCCACGCCCCCCACCGCTACTCCACAGGCGCACGCCTTCGCACCCTTCGGTTCAACGTACAAAAGAAACGCACAGCGCTTACCAGGCATGAGATAAAACAGCAATCACGTTGCGAACCTCTTTGCAATTTCATGAGTCAAGATTGACATCTCTGTGCCTCTCCATCCCCGTCTTTTGCTCTGTGGCTGTGTGTCTTGAAGTTCCTTTCTGTCTGTTTCTCTTTACTTGGCTTTTACGTCTCTTTCTCTGTATCTGAGTCTCTCGCTCTGCGTGTATGTTTTTCTCGCTTTGTCTCTGTAAAGTTTCTTTCTTTTTCTCTTTGCGTCTTTCCCCAGTCCCCGGTCTCTTTCTGGCTGTCACTTTCCCTCTCTCTTTCCTTCTTTTGCTTCCCTTACCGACTTCTGCAAACACTATCACAGATAAGTGACTCACTTCCTAACACGCTGCCTCGCAGAAAACCAGCCCCTAAAGAAACTGCCCACTGTCAGCATGGAAAAACTCGTCGCACCAATGATGACTTCAGAACTTGTTTTCCACGCTGTAAAACAACCGTGTTATCTGCAGGGTTACTCTAAACTAGGTTTGGACTAGGAAGCAGAGACCTGTGGGCGTTTCTGTTGCATTTTTATTTTACTTCATGCTTTAAAAGAAAATGTGAGAAACTGACTTTTACTGTTTTATTTAATCCTGTATTTATTTTGCGTTTATTGGGATTGGCTTCCAGATGTTTGTAGGATAAGGACTATAAAGCATGAGGACATAGTACAGAAATGATTCCAGATGCAGGGAGGAGATGTATCACGTGGGTTGGGTAGACCAGGCTGTGGAATGTGGTTAAGGTTAGGTCTCTTGAAATAGAGAAGAGGTTTTTAGATTAGTGGCAAACTGAAAAGCATCAGTTCTGGTAGAATGTGGGAGATTTATAGCAAGACTAATGGATGGTTTTCTAGGCATGATAGAGTTTATTTAATTATAGGTAGCTCACACCTTTTCATTGGTAACTCAGTGCTATTCAGGTACAGTACGTTGACAATTACAGCTAGCAGCAAACAAGCAGGATTCTCCTACACACTTTTTGCATTGTATCATAAGCATTACATGCGTAGCTACATTCACAACTTCAGGGGGTCAGAAGCGATCCTTGGGTGCCATGCCCTGCCATCCACAGAGGTACTGCCCTTCAAAAATCCCAGATAAGTCCCTAATGTGCCCAGATGTTATGCGGTTAGCATTGGGGCATGTTAGGGGTTTCCGGGGGCGGAGGAAAGGGCTAACCAGGTAGCAGCGATTATCAATGCTACCCGCTTAGCCCTCTGCGCTTTAAAGTTAGGCAAGGTTTTTCCTTGTCTATCTTTTAGGTGCAGAGGCTAAGCGGGTAGCATTGAAAATTGATGCTACCCGGCTAGCTACTGCGGCTTCTGGGTTGTGCGGCGAGACCCAGATTTTCAATGCCAGGGCCACATATGACCTTGGCATTGAAAATCAAGGTTAGGCGGAAGGGGGATGGGCTATGGGCCAATGCAGCGCATAGCACCGCCCAGATGAAAATCAGACCCGTAATGTATATGATCCAGTGCAAAAAATGTGAAGCGATGCTTTATCGGAGAAACAAGCCAAAAATTAAGGACACACGTCAACCTCCATAGACTTACCATAACTATTACAGCCAAAAACAGAATGGCAGTTCAGTAGGTGAACATTTCTCAAAGGAGGATTAATCCCTTAAAGACTTTACAATAAAGGTACTAAAAGGAAACCTTAGGAATACTGAAGGAAAACTTCTGAAATTAAAATGATCAACCACTTTGAGACTGACAGAAAAGGATTCAATAGAGACCTTAGCTTCCTCACCCATTATTAGATATAAAACCTATGAACTGCAAAATGTCACTATCTCATCACCTCTGTCTACCACACATTGCCTCTTATTGAACTGTAATGACAGAGGCAGACAACCTAAGTCTTAGGTAAGTCTGTACTATTGACGCCATGAACTTTTTCTTGGAGGGTGACCCAAAGCTCTGCACCCAGTATTTCATACCTGTACACAAAATTACATTTCCCTATGTGCATCACTTTGCCATTGTCCACATCAAAATCCATCTGCCATTTAAAAGCCCTGTCTCCTAGTCTGACAATTACTCACAATCCTCTGCTGTTTTGACAACTTTGAATAATGTGTCATCTGCAAATTTCATCACCTCACTCATTACTTCCTTCTCTAAGTCATCGGTACAGATCCTTGAGGCACTCCTTGGAAAATGGACCATTTATTCCTACTCTCTGTTTCCAGTTCTTTAGCCAATTTTCAGTCCACAATAGGGCACTGTCTCCTATCTGTGACTTTTTAAATTTCTGAGGAATCTCTCATGAGAGACTTTGTCAAATGCCTTCTGAAAATCCAAACAAATATCAGTTGGTTCACCCTTATCCACACTGATTTACACCTTCAAAAATATCTAATAAATTGTTAAGGCATCACATGCAGGGGTCTGCATGCAGTCCTGAGCATAAGAGGGGTACCCTCTGGAACTGTATGAGACCTTGAGTGCAGCTCTGCCAATACGCCAATGATAATTACTTTATAGTAGGTGACTGCTTGAAGGAAAACGTAAACACCATGATTGATAAAAAGATTCCAAGGCTGCTGCATCTACCAACACTCCAAAAAGATGCAAAGAAACAGCTCTCAGACAAAACACTACTAACAGACTTTAAATGTGGCTACAGTCCTTCTGTAAAGGTCAAGAAAAAGCCATCTTCATTCAACTACCACTGCCATGTTCTTGTGCCAGAGACACTTACAAAGCCTAATCCAGATCACTAACTGGACAACTAGGATCTGTTTTAGGATTGATAAATATCTCTGCTGGGATACTTAGATATGATTTCACAGAATTTCTGGCATAAAAGCATGGCATAAGAAAAATCTTTGGAGTATATTTCTACAGCAAGAGTCAACAGATTCACAAGATTAAAAAAATCAACTTAGCATTTTCCATAGAGCTCCAGACCAGACAAACGTTGGGCTGATCAGGAAACAGAAGGGAAGATCACCAGTAATGCAAGAGTTACAAGCATACTGGCTTCAACCAGTCTATTCCACAAATGCCTGCCTAAAAGCCCTAATGGTGGAAATGGACTTGGACATTGTGGCCATTACAGAAACATGGTTTAACGAGTCACATGAATGGGATATAGCCATAGCTGGCTATAATTTATTTAGGAGAGACAATGAAGGCAGAAAAGGAGGATGAGTAGCCTTATATGTCAAAAGCATTATTAAAGCTGCTGAAATGCAGCAGACACGGGGAAAAGAAGAAGCGCTGTGGATTGTGTTGGAAAGAGGACATGGCACTATCATCCATACTGGTGTATGCTACAGGCCTCCAACTGAAACCAAAGAAATTGATAGAGACTTGATTGTTGATATTACAAAGGTAGCCATGAAGGGGGAAGTGATCATACTGAGTGCCTTTAATCTACCTGATGTGGATTGGAGTATTCCTTCTGAAAATCTGGAAAGAAGTAAAAAATTGTGGCTGCCTTCCAAGATGCATTGCTTAGAAAAATGGTGATGGAACCGACCAGGAAAAGTTTGATGCTGAATTTAGTACTCACCCATGGAGACAGCTTGTTGAATGTCTGGGTGGGGGCCCACGTGAGCAGCAGCGATCATCATGCAATGTGGTTTGAGATAAAAGCCAAGGCAGAGTCCAGTCACAGCAACCTCAAAGTCCTAGACTTCAAAAACGCTGATTCCAGTATAATGGTCAAGTGCCTGAAGGAGGAGTTGGCAGGGTGGGAGGAGGTAAGGGAAATGGAATTGCAATGGGCTAAACTAAAGGAGGCAATAAAAGAAGCAACATATACATATGTAAGGAAAGTAAATAAAAACAAGAGGAAAAGGAAACCTATTCGGTTTTCCAAAGAAGTGGCTGCACAAGTAAAGGCAAAATACACAGCTATCACAAAAAGAGGAAGATCACAGAAAGAGGAACACAGAAATGAATACAGGATAAAGCTAAATGAGACAAAAATAGAAATAAGGATAGCAAAATCAAAGGCAGAAGAAAAGATGGCTAAAGATGTGAAGTGTGGCGACAAAACATTTTTTAGTTATATTCTGGAGAAAAGGAAGATGAGAGGTGTAATTGCAAGACTCAAAAGTACCAAGAACAGATTTGTGGAAAGTGCTAAACAAATACTTCTGTTTTGTTTTTACTAAAGATAATCCTGGAGAAGGATCACCCGTGACTCACAAATATAAAAATGGGAATGAAGTAGATACCACACCATTCACAGAAGATGATGTCTTTGAACAGCTTGCAAAACTAAAAGTGGACAAGGCCATGGGACCAGATGGGATACATCCCAGGATACTGAAAGAGCTCAGAGAGGTTCTTGCAAGGCCTTTAAAGGATGTTTTTCATAGATCCTTGGATACAGGAGAAGTTCCACAGGACTTGAGAAAGGCTGATGTGTTATCTCTTCACAAAAGTGATAATAGGGAAGAAATGGCAAACTACAGGCCAGTAAGCCTTACTTCAGTGGAAAAGTAATGGAGGTGCTCCTGAATGAGAGAATAGTGGACGTTCTCAAAACCAATAGGTTGCATAAAGGCAATATGGTTTTACCAAAGGACAATCATGCCAAACAAATCTGATTAAGTTCTTTGACTGGGTGACCAGAGAACTAGATCAAAGGCATGCAGTGGATGTGATCTACCTATATTTCAGTAAAGCCTTTGATACTGTTCATCAAAGAAGGCTTATCAATAAACTGAACAGCCTGGGGATGGGTCCCAAGGTGGTGAACTGGATCAGAAATTGGTTGACTGACAAACGACAGAAGGTGATGGTAAACGGAATTCACTAGGATGAAAGGAAGGTGATTAGTGGTGTTCCCCAGCAATCGGTCTTGAGACTGGTACTATTCAATGTATTTATGATTGATATTGCAAAAGGACTGAATGAAAAAGTCTGTCTTTTTTGCAGATGACATGAAAATTTGCAATAGAGTAGATGCCCCTGAGGGAGTTGATAACATGATGAAAGATCTACTGCTTGGCAGTTAAAATTTAATGTGAAGAAGTGCATTGTCATGCACTTGGGATGCAGAAATCTAAGGGAATTGTATGCGATAGGGGGGGTGAGAGATTGGTGTGCACGGACCAGGAGAAGCATCTTGGATTGATTTTTTCTGAGGATCTCTAGGTGGCGAAACAGTGTGACAAGGTGGTGGCCAAAGCCAGAAGGATGCTGGATTGCGTACAGAGAGGAATTACCAGCAGAAAGGAGGTACTAATGCCCCTGTACAAGTTGCTGGTGAGGCCTCACTTAGAATATTGTGTTCAGTTTTGGAGACCGTATCTCACAAAGGATGTTAAAAGACTAGAAATAGTTCAGAGGACAATGACCAAAATGATTTGGAGCCTGCACCAGAAGACATATGAAAAGAGACTTGAAGACCTAAATATGTATATGCTAGAGGAAAGGAGGGACAGGGGAGATATGATACAGACTTTTAAATACTTAAAGAGTCTTAATGAACAAAGAAACCTTTTTCAAAGATGGGGAAGCTGTAAAACTAGAGGGCATAACATGAAGCTGCAATGGGGTAAACTGAAAGGCAACATCAGGAAATACTTTCCCACTGAAAGAGTGGTGGATGCTTGGAATGCCCTCCCGATGGAAGTGGTGGGGGTAAATACAGTAGCCGGCCACCAGAATCTAAAGTTTATTCCCCACAGCCCGAACCTCGACCTGGCCTCCTAAGGCCAGGGTCGGACTGCGGGGAATAAACCCTGGCCTCCCAGCCCCCTTTGCACCCAGGAGTGAACAAAAACAAACATCCAGGGAAGTTATTCCACACCAGAGGTCGGAGAACTTCCCTGGCCATTTCGCCAGCCATGTATGTCCAGGCCCGGTGATCGCCCACTCTCCACCCTCGGGCCGCCTCTTCCCCGCCCCCAACTAACTTCCCTGCACAACCGGCGGGGAAGTTAATCAGGGGCTGCAGCCGGCATGAATAGAGGGGATGGCCGTCCCATTGGGATGTCCATCCCCGCTATTTGTATCTCAGAATAACCCCCTATGTTATTATGTTGCTATGCCTTCTAACCCAAAGGTTACTGGTTTGAGGCAAAACAAATTCTGGATTTTTCAATATTGTGATTGGATTAAAAACATAATGAAACAAAATGGATTTTGTTGATATTTTCCATGTCATTTCAAATGAATGCACATCCCTAATAATGACATATCTTTCATGAAAGCATTGAAAACATTGTTGTATGTTCAGAATTTTGTGAAGTGTGACTACTCTGGATTAAATGATGCTGCCAAATGATGATTTAAAAGGATTGGAGAGTTATATATTTTTTTTATAAAGTTTTATTTTATTGTAAAATGTTTTATGTTTATCATTATGAACTGCTGTAACAAATCAAATTAAATCAACTGTGACTAGCAAAACGGAGGAGATGGAATCCACTTTGGAGACGTTCCATGAAACTGTGAGTAGGTGGAGGGGATTTCGACAGAGCAACCAGAAACAAATGGGATGCTGGAAATGCAACAACATAATCTGCAATCATCTAGTACAGTATGTGCATGAACAAAATTGTTGTTTTTGCCACATATGAACTGCGTTATTTTTGGTTTTCATTGTGATAGTGCACCTCCTGCACATACAAATTTCTTGTGTGTACATATAACTCTAAATTTATTTGTACACTATTTTTTCCTTTATTTATGCAATTTGAAGTTACACAAGATATAGCAACTTGTTACAGAAAAGAATACAACAGAAGAATAAGAAGGCAACCAGCCTTCCCTAGCATTAGACTAAAACATGAAGAACTACATTCACTAGCCCACAAGAGGGAGGCCTAGACATAATCAAAGGAAAAATTCTAGGAAATTAGACACCAGACTAATGCAGAATATTATTATTCATGAAACAGAACCCCCACCTCTATGTAGAGGGGGGTAGATGAAAGAGCCATAAGCTGCTGAGGCGGAAACACGCTCTTACCTGCGACAAACTGAGTTAAGTGTGCTGGCTCAAAAAAGGTATAACTAACTCCCTGACATTTAATTAAACATCTACACAGGTAACGCAGGAAGAATAGCCCGCCTAACTGCAAAACCTGAGGACGCAGCAAAAGAAACTCTTGCCTACATTTCTGGGTGGCTTTAGAGACAATCAGGAAACATCCTAATTGTCTCCCCCATAAAGGGCTCATTCCCAGCCTTAAAATATAATTTTAAGAGTAAATCTCGATCAGGCTCAAGGACCAGAGTCATCAACAAAGTAGCCCTCAGGATAAATTCCGGATCTGTAATTCTAGGAACCCAATTGGATCCAAAGAGTCCATTGGTGGAGAATGTACAGGTGAAGAAGCTCCATGGTCTACGCTTGGTGGTTGGCAAATAAAAAATCCTTGGCAAAGGAGGAACTGACTCCAAAGGGATTTTCAATAAAGACGCAGCATAAGAAACAAACAAGTCCTTTGGCACAACAGCAGGAACACAAGGAAAGTTCAACAAGCGTAGATTCCTCTTCCTAACAGAGTTCTCTAACATTTCAATATCCCCATGGATACCAAATAAATCTTTAGTAACAGTACCTGAGATAGTTATAGTATCCTCCACTTTGACTTCTAGCTGGGCCACCTCAGAGCTTAATCGGGCCACCTCCTACTTCTGCTGGTCTGCATACTAAACAATAGAAGCAAGAGCACTCTGGAGGGCACCAAACTGAGATGAAAAGGAAAGTTCCAGAGTCTGTAAGCCCTCCCAGAGAGAGTCCAAAGTAACAGCTGTAGGCTCTTCACCAAGAGAGTCTGCCTCCACTGCTCCCAAGCCATGAAGTGCGGGCTGAGCTGGAGGGGTTCATGTCTCCGGGCTGAGGGTGACCTGTAGCTCTGAGGGGCACAGCAAGCCTCTTTCTGCTTCTGATGCTCCAAGCAAGCTTTTCTCTGGAGTTCGCTCTGCACCAGCGGGCCTCACAAATACATCGAGAGGACATTTAGCCGCAGTCGTGCTCTTTGGCAACTCCCAAACTTTAGCCTTCTGCTTATGAGGCACTTTTGAAGGTAAAAAAGAAGAAAAAAAAAGGTAAAAGTGGGAGCTGTCAGAGAAATGGCTAACACGTGTCTGCCATCTTGGCCTCCCCGATTGTTCCTTTATTATTTATGCACTATTGATATTCAAGCACACAAGCAATCTGCACACACCTTTATTTATTAAGTATTTAGCTCATGCCTTTCCAGAAGTAGATCAAGGCTAGTTACAATCAGGTACTGAAGGTATTTCCCTGTTCTTGGAGGGCTTACAATATAAGGTTATACCTGAGGCAACAGAGGATTAAGTGACTAGCCCAAGGCCACAAGGAGAGTCAGCTGGATTCAAACACTGATCTTTCTAATCTCATGTTGCTGTCCTAACAACTAGGCTACTCCTCCATTCCACTCTAAATTTTAGGCATATAAATGAATGGCCAAATGAGCCCAAAATGCACATCCCTTGTGGTACTTGCAAAGGATGTGTCTCGTGCAAACAAGCCTATGCATTCCAAGCAGAACTCCTACAGACTACTGGAGAAAACTGCTGGATGCCCATGTGGATGGCATCCTTTGCCAGAAGAAGAAAACCGTAGCTGGGCCCCAAAACAGTGCTGGATGTCAGCAGGAAGCCCATCCTTTGGCAGCAAAAAAGTGAAACGAGACCACGGGTGCAGCCAAAAACGGTGCTGGATGCCAGGTGGACCCCACCTTCCACTAGCAGAAGATTAAAGGGAGGATATGGCGGAGACCTAAAACAAGCTAGATGCCGGCCCTGACCACATCCTCCATTGACAAAAAAGTGGCTGGGCTGGAAACAGAACCAGATGCCAGTGGGGACTCCATCCCCCGTTGTTAGAAGAGTGAAAGGAGACTGTTGCTGGGACCAGAAACTACAGGATACCAACAGGGGATGGAGTCTCCTGCAGCACAGCGCAACTCATCTGACCAACCAAACTACTACTACTAATAATAATAATAATTTATAGTGCTATAAGGTGTATGCAGCACTGTACAGAGACAGGCCTTGCAGACTAGTCAAGACAGACAACACAACAACTGGGAACTAGTATATTTATTTATTTAACTGTGTGTATACTGCTTTTCACTGGGTCAATGTGGTGTACATTCAGGTACAGTATATATGTCCCTTGTCCCTGAAGGGCTCATAATCTATGTTATGGGCCCAAGGCAACAGAGAGTTAAGTGGCTTGCCCAAGGCCACAAGGAGTGCCTGTGGGACTAGAAACCCCAGACACTCTGGCCTGAGGCTGTTGTCCTCCAGCAGGATTTTAACCCCTGGCCCTCTGGCCTGAAACAACTTGCCCCAACCATTAGGCTACTCCTCCCTCCATGGCTAATGGAATTGTAAGGAAACACATAGTTGGAGATCAGGAGCCTAAACAAGGAGCAAGCAGTCAACTTGTAACAGAGCATTCACTCTATTTGCCCCCACACTTTGGAACTCCTTATCTCCGACCTTAAGAGGATGCACGGATTTGATTGAATTCCGGAAGAAACTAAAATCATCTCTTCCAAGAAGAATACAACATAATCTTAGCCCAAGAGCCTCAACCGCCCTAATCATATACAATTAGAACAACCCCATATACACTTTGGGAATTGGACTCAGTACTTCACAATGTTGATCCTTTGATTACCTACACCGTATACCTACACTGTAAATAGTTCTAAATGTTATAATGCTGATTTACTGTTTATTTCACTGTACAACAGAATGCTTTCACAACCCTCTTACCTTTGTTGGTTAATTGTAAATTGCATTGAATGGTAGAAAGTTGGTATGAAAATAAGTTTAAATAAATAAATAAATTGATCAGGATCTAAAAACAGCCTTGAAGAGGTGAGTTTTTAGCCTGGATTTGAAAAGGGCTAGAGATGGAACCTGATGAAGTGACTCTGGTAGTTTGGTCCAGGCATAAGGAACAGCAAGGTGGGTGCACAATGAACATAAGAACATAAGATATGCCATAATGAGTCAGACCAAGGTCCATCAAGCCCAATATCCTATTTTAAACAGTGGCCAATCTAGGTCACAAGTACCTAGAGGTTTCCCCAAAAGACACAGGTTCCACAGTGCTTGAATTGGGACAAGCAGTGGATTTCCCGGGTCCCTTTAATAATGGTTTATGGACCTTTCCTCCAGGAACTTGTCCAAACCTTTTTTAAACCCGGCTACACTAATAGCTTTTACTTCATCCTCCAGTAACGAATTCCAGAATTTGATTACATGATGAGTGAAAAAATATTTTCTCTTATTAGTTTAAATAGGTTCCCCTGTAGCTTCATTGTATGTCCCTAGTCTTTCTATATTTTGACGGTGTAAACAATCGATCTATGTTTACCCGTTCCACTCCATTTATTAATTTATAGATCTCTATCATATTTCCCCTCAGCCATAGTTTGGGTTGTTCTTTCCTAGGTGCATAACTTTACACTTGTCCACATTAAATGTCATCTGCCATTTGGATGGCCAGTCTTCCAATTTATCAAGGTCCTCTTGCAATTTTTCACAATCCTCATCTGCAGATTTGATTACCTCACTCGTTATTCCCATTTCCAGGTCATTTATGAATATGTTAAAAAGCAGCGGACCCAGCACAGATCCCTAGGGTACTCCACTATTCATTTTTCTCCATTGGGAAAATTGGCCATTTAGCCCTACCCTCTGCTTTCTATCTTTTAACCAGTTCCTGATCCACAATAGAACAAAAGTTGCTGGTGCAAACAATTGCACTATGGTGATTCCTCAAGTTGAATTTGCAATTGCTTTCAGGAAACTGTTTTTACACCACGGCAAGTTTTTTAATAAAGGTTTGTGTATCTTTAATTCCCCCGAAGAAGGCCTTTGGCCAAAACACGTTTGTGTTCAATAAAAATTGAAATCCGCCAGTCTTTGCACCAGCAACTTTTGTTCTTAGTAGTACGCTGCAGGTACTTGGTTGCTCTCCTGATCCACAATAGTACACTACTTGATCCACAATAGTACACTACCTCCTTTGTTGTTCCTGATTCACAATAGTACACTACCTCCTATCCCATGACATTTTAATTTTGCCAAGAGTCTCCCATGAGGGACCTTGTCAAAGACTTTCTGAAAATCCAGATACACTATATCAACCGATTTACCTTTGTTTACTTGTTTATTCACACCTTCAAAAAAACATTATAGATTAGTAAGAAAGACCTTCCTAGGCTAAAGCCATGTTGGCTGTCTCTCATTAAGCCATGACTTTCTACATGTTCAATAATTCTGTTCTTTATAATGTTTTCTACCATTTTTGCTGGTACTGACGTCAGGCTCACAGGTCTGTAGTTTCCCGGAACCCTTTTTAAAAATTGGTGTTACATTGGCCATCCTCCAGTCTTCAGATATTACAGATGATTTTAATGATAGTTCACAGATTACTAATAGCAGGCCTGCTATCTCATATTTTGGTTCTTTCAACACCCTTGGATGTATACCATCCAGTCCAGGTGATTTGCTACTCTTCAGTTTATCAAATAGTTGTAATACATCTTCCCAGTGCATCAATATTTCTTTCAATTCTACTTCGGCATCACCTTTAAATACCATTTCAGTCATGGGTAACATTACTAAATATTCTTCGGTAAAGATGAAAGCAAAGAATTCGTTCAGTCTGTCCGCTATGGCCTTGTCCCCTCTTAGTGCCCCTTTTACTCCTTTGTCTTCTAATGGTCCAAATGACTCTCTTACAGGAGTTTTGCTATGAATGTACTTGAAAAAGTCTTTATTAGACGTTTTTGTTTCCAAAGCAAGTTTCCTCTCAAATTCTCTTTTTGCCTACCTTATCAATGCCTTGAATCTAACTTGTCAGTGCTTATGTTGTTTCCAGTTTTCATCATTTGGCTCCTTTTTCCATTTCCTGAAAGATTCTTTTTTGGCAACAACAGCTTCTCTGAACTCACCTTTAAACCATGCTATCAGCTTTTTGGACTTCGTTCCACTTTTCTTAAAGCATGGAATACAGCTCATCTGGGCTTCCAAGATAGTATTTTTAAACAACATCCATGCTTGATGTACATCTTTAACCTTTGCAACTTGCACTTGTAGGTCAGAAGAAGAAGTTTGAATTGGATACGGAAGTGGATAGGGAGCCAATGAAGCGACTTGAGAAGGGTTACATGAGTACTGTATAGCAAGACTGGTGGAAGATTAGCCACACAGCTGAATTTTCAACAGATTGAAGGAAAGAGAAGATTCAGAGGGAGACCAGCAAAGAAAAGATTGCAATAGTCTAGATGGGAGGTGACTAGTGAGTAGATAAGGGTCTTATTAGTGCACTCAGAAAGGAAGGGATGAATTTTGCTGATGTTATAGAGAAAGAAATGACAGGTTTTAGCTATCAATTGGATGTTTGTGGAGGCAGAGAGAAAAGAGTCAAAGACGACCCCAAGGTTGCAAGCCAAGGAAACAGGGAGGAGTAGAGTGTTATCCAAAGAAACAGAGAAAAGAAAAAGGGAGGAGGTGAGTTTAGGGGAAAAGATAAGTAGCTCAGTTTTGGTCATGTTCAATTTCAGACAGTGGTGGGACATCCAGGCAGCAATGTCAGATAAGCAGATAGAGATACAGGTCTGGATTCCTGGAGAGATTTCAGGTGTATAGAGGTAGATCTGAGAGTCATCAGCCTAAAGATGGTACTGAAAACCATAGGAGGAGATGAATGCACCAAGGAACTGGGTGTAGAGAGAGAAAAGGAGAGGTCCCAAGACAGACCCTTGGGGTACACCAACTGAGAGGGAGAAAGCAGTAGAGAAGGATCCACCAGAGCATACACTAAAAGTGAGATGGGAGAGATAAGAAGGGAACCAGGACAGAACAGAGCCATTAAAACCAAGTGAGGACAGGGTACTGAGGAAAAGGTGCAGAGTATCGAGGAAAAGGTGCAGTCCAATCACAGCAAGCTCAAATTCCTAGACTTCAAAAACACTGACTTCAGTAAAATGGCCAAGTACCTGAAGGAGGAGTCGGTAGGGTGGGAAGGGATAAGGGAAGTGGAATTGCAATGGGCTAAATTAAAAGAGGCAATAAAAGGGGCAACAGATACATATGTAAGGAAAGTAAATAAAAACAAGAGGAAAAGGAAACCTATTTGGTTCTCCAAAGAAGTGGTGCTCTAATAAAGGCAAAAAAACATAGCTTTCACAAAATTCAGAAGCTCGCAAAGAGAGGAACACAGAAAGCAATACAGGATCAAACTAAAAGAGAAATAAGGATAGCAAAATCAAAGGTAAAAGAAAAGATGGCTAAAGGTGTGAAGTGTGGCGATAAAACCTTTTTCAGGTATATTCGGGAGAAGAGGAAAATCAGGGGTGGAATTGCCAGACTCAAAGGTACTGGGAACGGACTTGTTTAAAGTGACATTGAAATAGCGAAGATGCTAAACAAATTCTTCTGCTCTCTTTTTACTAAAGAAAATCCTGGAGAAGGACCACCTGTGTTTCCCAAATATACAAATGGGAATGGAGTAGATATCACACCATTCAAGAAGATGATGTGTTAGAACAGCTTGCAAAACTGAAAGTGGACAAGGCCATGGGACCAGATGGGATACATCCCAGGATACTGAAAGAACTCAGAGCGGTTCTTGCAGGGCTGTTAAAGAATGTTTTTAATAGATCCTTGTAGACAGGAGAATTTCAGCAAAGCCTTTGATACTGGTTGTCATAGGAGGCTTATCAATAAACTCAACAGCTTGGGGATGGGTCCCAAGGTGGTGAACTGGATCAGAAACTGGTTGACTGACAGACGATAGAAAGTGATGATAAACGGAACTCTCTCAGATGAAAGGAAGGTGATTAGTAGTGTGCTCCAGGGTTCGGTCTTGGGGCTGGTACTGTTCAATGTATTTGTTAGTGATATTGCTGAAGGACTGAATGGAACAGTCTGTCTTTTTGCAGATGACACGAAAATGTGCAACAGAGTGGACTCCTCTGAGAAAGTTGATAACATGATGAAAGATCTACAAAAGCTGGAAGAATGGTCTAATGCTTGGCAGTTAAGATTTAATGTGAAGAAGTGCAGTGTCATGCACTTAGGAAGTAGAAATCCAAGGGAATTGTACGCGATAGGTGGCGAGAGGTTGGTGTGCACGGACCAGGAGAAGGACCTCGGAGTGATTATTTCTGAGAATCTCAAGGTGGCAAACAGTGCAACATGGCGGTGGCAAAAGTCAGAAGGATGCTGGGTTGCATACAGAGAGGAATTACCAGGAGAAAGGAAGAAGTACTAATGCCACTGTACAAGTTGCTGGTGAGGCCTCACATGGAATATTGTGTTCAGTTTTGGAGGATATAAAAAGACTGGAAACAGTTCAGAGGAAGGCGACCAAAATGATTTGGAGCCTGCATCAGAAGACTTATGAGAAAAGACTTGAAGACCTAAATATGTACACTCTGGAGGAGAGGAGGGAAAGGGAATATATGATTCAAACTTTTTGAGGGACTACAAAAGGGGACTGCTACTTCTGGAGAGAGATCTGCAATTGTAAGTATTACTTCTGGGAATTTTTCTAAATCTTGGGGAAAAAGGAATTCTTTAAAGCTGATTAATCTGTGAACCCAGTGTATTTGTTAAATCAGTCAGGGCCTAGTAGCAGCAAAGAGTTTCAGTTTAAATTTAAAAGACAGAAGAGAGACTTCTGGTTAGATTTAGAACCCAAGCCTCCCTCTATCCAAGCAAGGGCTGTGGGACTCCCCCTGGAGATTGGTCACAGATTACCTTAGAAGCACAGGACAGGGTACTGTGAGCAGCCAGCTTTTAATAAGTCTTTTTTCCCTACCACCCCTGAGATAATCATAGTTTTATAAGTGCTTAAACCTCTTAAAGAAAAGGAGCTGCCATATTCACTCTCAGGTGCAGCTGTTTATTCTCATCAGCATACATTAAGGACCTGAGATTAATTAAATTTCAGGTGAACAAAGTACATTAAACGTATTAGGTATAGTTGTATTAGTATAAGTATCCCTAGCAACCCTTAGTAAATAAAGAACTTAAATATCTAAACACAACCTTAAAATGAAGATGCAGACAGCAGTTCTGCAGAGAGATGGGGGCTTTCCAGTCTTTTGCATTGACTGTCAGATGTATGATTTTCTCCCAGTTAGTGAGGCGTCTTACGTGTGCACAAGGTGCAAGGAGCTCTTTGCTCTCAGGGAACGAGTCCACTCTCTGAAGGCAAGAGTTGCAGACTTGGAAGACATAAGGAAGACAGAGACCTACAGGGATATAGACCTGAAGTCCCACCTCCAGTGTGGCAGCATCCCTGTTGCCATGGAGGAGAGAGGTCACTTGACAGGAAAGCATCACCCTGGTGTGGCAGGAAGTGATCCTATAGCTAGTACCTGTCCTCCAGGAGATGTTATACACTCTCACACCAAGGAAATTTCTCCAGGGCCATGTGCCTATGAGGGAAGCATTAGGACAGCCGTTAAGGTTGGTGATTCGATCATTAGGCATGTACATAGCTGGGTGGCTGGTGGACGTGAGGATCGCTTAGTAACATGCCTGCCTGGTGCGAAGGTACTAGACCTCACGTGCCACCTAGACAAAGTCTTAGATAGTGCTGGGGAGGAGTCTGCTGTCTTGGTACATGTTGGTACCAATGACATAGGAAAATGTCATAGGGAGGTTTTGGAGGTTAAATTTAGGCTTTTAGGTAGGAAGTTGAAATCCAGAACTTCCAGGGTAGCTTTCTCCGAAATGCTTCCCGTTCCATGCGTAGGACCCAAAAGGCAGGCAGAGTTCCGGAGTCTCAATGAGTGGATGAGACAATGGTGCAAGGATGAGGGTTTTGGATTTGTTAGGATCTCGGAAACATTCTGGGGAAAGGAGGAGCTCTTCCGAAGGGAAAGGCTTCACCTTAACCGGGATGGAACCAGGCTGCTGGCATTAACCTTTAAAAAGGAGATAGAACAGTTTTTAAACTAGATAATAGGGGAGAGCCGAAAAATCGCCCAAGAGCGCATGGTTCAGAACAATGTATCCTTGAAGGATACTACCAAAAAAATGAAGTTAGGGTACATCATCAGAGAGGTTCCAATAAAGACAAAGTTAGTCCAATTCCCATTGAGTACAGAGCAGACAGAGCTTAAAGATTCCAAATTACCCCTGCCTACTGATAACCAGATTTATATGAATAAAATAAGTCTCTAAAATGCTTGTATGCAAATGCTAGAAGTCTAAAAAATAGGATGGGAGAGTTAGAATATATAGCACTAAATGAGAAGTTAGATATGGTTGGTATCTCAGAGACATGGTGGAAGGAGGACAACCAGTGGGACACTGTGATACCTGGGTACAAACTATATTGTAATGACAGAGCTGATCAGATTGGTGGAGGGGTTGCACTCTATGTTAGAGAGGGCATTGAGTCACAAAGGATTAAAGTTCTACAGGAAACAAAATTTGCTGTAGAATCTCTATGGATTGAAATACCATGTAAAAAAGGGGAAGGCAGTGGGGGTGTATTATCGACCACCTGGCCAGAAGCTAACAAAAATTATAGAACGGTAATAATAATGGGTGATTTCAATTACCCCAGTATTGACTGGGTCAGTGTCATGGCAGGACATGCCTGGGAGATAAAGTTTCAAGATGAAATAAATGACTGCTTCTTGGAGCAGCTGGTTCATGAACGGACCAGAGGGGAAGCCATTTTGGACTTAGTCCTTAGTGGAATACCAGATCTGGTGCAAGAGATAAGCGTGTTGGAGTCACTTTGCAATAGTGATCATAGCATAATTGCTTTTAATTAAATTAATGAAGGAGGGATGGTAAGGAAATCCACATTACTACCTTTTAACTTTTGAAAAGGAGACTATGATAAAATGAGGAAAATAGTTAAGAAAAAACTAAAAGAAGCAGTTGCAAAGATTAAGGACTTACATCAAGCTTGGGTGTTGTTTAAAAATACTATCTTGGAAGCCCAGACCAGCTGTATTCCACGCTTTAAGAAAAGTGGAAGGAAGTCCAAAAAACTGCCAGTATGGTTTAAAGGTGAGGTCAGAGAGGCTGTTGTTGCCAAAAAGACATCTTTTAGGAAATGGAAAAAAGTGCCAAATGACAAAAACTGGAAACAGCACAAGCAATGGCAAGTTATATGCAAGGCAATGATAAGGCAGACAAAGAAAGAATTTGAGAAGAAACTTGCTGTGGAAGCAAAAAGACATAATAAAGACTTTTTCATGTACATTCGTAGCAAAAAACCTGTGAGAGAGTCAGTTGGACCATTAGATGATAGAGGGGTAAAAGGGGCAATAAGAGGGGTCTGAAGTGGTATTTAAAGGTGATACTGCAGAATTGTAAAAAATATCGCTACACCGGGAAGATGTATTACAACTATTTGATAAACTGTAGAGTAGCAAATCACCAGGACCGGATGGTATACATCCAAGAGTCTTGAAAGAACTGAAATATGAGATTGCAGACCAGCTATTAGTAATCAGTGAACTATCATTAAAATCATCTCTAATACCTGAAGATTTGAGGATCGCTAATGTAACGCCAATTTTTAAAAAGGGTTCCAGGGGTGATCCGGGAAACTACAGACCGGTGAGCCTGACGTCAGTACTAGGAAAAATGGTAGAAACCATCAAAGAACAAAATTACTTAGCATGTAGATAGTCATGGCTTAAGGGGAGACAGCCAACATGCCTTTAGACAAGGAAGATTTTGTCTTACTAATCTGTTATCTTTTTTTGAAGGTGTCAATAAACAGGTAAACAAAGGTGATTTGGTTGATATAGTGTATCTGGACTTTCAGAAAGTCTTTGACAAGGTCCCTCATCAAAGACTTTTGGCAAAACTAAAAAGTCATGGGATAGGAGGCAGTGTACTATTGTGATCAGGAACTGGTTAAAAGATAGAAAGCAGAGGGTAGGGCTACATGGCCACTTTTCCTAATGGAAAAAGGTGAATAGTGCAGTACCCCAGGGATCAGTGCTGGATCTGCTGCTTTTTGACATATTCATAAATGACCTGGAAAAGGGAATAACGAGTGAGGTTATCAAATTTTCAGATGATACAAAACTATTTAAAGTTGTTATAACCCAAGAGGATTGTGGAAAATTGCAAAAGGATCTTGATAAATTGGAAGACTGGGCATAAAAATGGCAGAGGAAATTTAATGTGGACAAGTGCAAAGTTATGCATCTAGGAAAGAACAACCCAAATTATGGTTACACGATGCAAGGCTCCACATTGGGAACCATCATCCAGGAAAAAGATTTAGGCATCATCGTGGATAACATGTTAAAATCCTCCACCCAATGTGCAGCGGCAGCCAAGAGAGCAAATAGAATGCTAGGTATCATAAGGAAAGGAATGGAAAATAAAACAAAGGTTATTATAATGCCTCTGTATCCTTCCATGGTGCGACCGCACCTTGAATATTGTGTGCAATTCTGGTCGCGGTATCTTAAAAAGGATATAGCGTTAATAGAAAAGGTACAGAGAAGAGCCACCAAAATGGTAAAAGGGATGGAAGGATACTCCTATGAAGAGAGGCTAAAAAGGTTAGGGCTCTTTAACCTGGAAAAGAGACGGCTGAGGGGAGATATGATAGAAGTCTATAAATTAATGAATGGAGTGGAACGGGTAAATGTAGATCGATTGTTTACATCATCAGAATATAAAAAGACTAGGGGACATGCAATGAAGCTACAGGGTAACCTATGTAAGACTAATAAGAGAAAACATTTTTTCATTCAACGTGTAATCAAATTTGTTACCGAAGGATGTAGTAAGAGCTGTTAGTGTAGCTGGGTTTAAAAAAGGTTTGGACAAGTTCCTGGAGGAGAGGTCCATAAACCATTATTAAAAGGGACCCGGGATATCACTGCTTGACCCAATACAAGCATTGAGGAACCTGTGTCAGAGACATGGTGGAAGGAGGACAACCAGTGGGACACTGTGATACCTGTGTACAAACTATATCGTAATGATAAAGCTGATCAAATTGGAGGAGGGGTTGCGCTCTATGTTAGAGAGGTCATTGAGTCAGAAAGCATTAAAGTTTTGCAGGAAACAAAATTTGCTGTAGAATCTCTATGGATTGAAATTCCATGTAAAAAGGGGACGGTGATGGCAATGGGGGTGCACTATCGACCGCCTGGCCAGAATGAACAAATGGATGATGAAATGCTGAAAGAAATCAAGGAAGCTAACAAAAGTTACAGTGTGGTACTAATAATGGGTGATTTCAATTACCCCGGTATCGACTGGGTCAGTGTCACGGCAGAACATGCTAGGGATATAAAGTTCCTAGATGACATAAATGACTGCTTCTTGGAGCAGCTGGTTCATGAACCGACCAGAGGGGTAGCCATATTAGACCTAGTCCTTAGAGGAACAACAGATCTAGTGCAAGAGATAAGGGTGTTGGGGCCACTTGGCAATAGTGATCATAGCATGATCGCCATTGATTTAATTAGTGGAGGAGGGATAGTAAGGAAATCCACAGTACTACCTTTTAACTTTCGAAAGGGAGACTATGATAAAATGAGGAAAATAGTTAAGAAAAAACTAAAAGGAGCAGTTGCAAAGATTAAAGACTTACATCACGCTTGGGTGTTGTTGAAAAATACTAGCTTGGAAGCCCAGACTTGCTGCATTCCACGATTTAAGAAAAGTGGAAGGAAGTCCAAAAAACTGCCAGCATGGTTTAAAGGTGAGGTCAGAGAGGCAGTTGCCAAAAAAGCATCTTTCAGGAAATGGAAAAAAGAGCCAAACGACGAAACCTGGAAACAGAACAAGCACTGGCAAGTCAAATGCAAGGCATTGATAAAGCAGGCAAAGGGAGAATTTGAGAAGATTGCTGCGGAAGCAAAAATGCGAAATAAAGATTTTTTCAAGTACATTCGTAGCAAAAAACCTGTGAGAGAGTCAGTTGGTCCATTAGATGATAGAGGAGTTAAAGGGGCACTAAGAAGCGACAAGGTGATAGCGGAGAGACTGAATGAATTCTTTGCTTCGATCTTTACTGAGGAAGATGTAGGGATGTTACCCATGACTGAAGTGGTATTTATAGGTGCGGAAGAATTGAATGAAATATTGATACATCGGGAAGATGTATTACAACTATTACATAAACTGAAGAGTAGCTAATCACCTGGGCCGGATTTTATACATCCAAGGGTGTTGAAAGAACTGAAATATGAGATTGCAGACCTGCTATTAGTAATCTGTCAACTATCATTAAAATCATCTCTAAAACCTGAAGATTGGAGGATTGCCAATGTAACACCAATTTTTGAAAAGGGTTCCAGGGCTGATCCGGGAAACTACAGACCGGTGAGCCTCACGTCAGTACCGTGAAAAATGGTAGAAACCATCATAAAGAATAAAGTTACTCAGCATGTAGATAGTCATGGCCTAATGGGAGACAGCCAACATGGCTTTAGACAAGGAAGATCTCGTCTTACTAATCTGTTATGTTTTTTTGAAAGAGTGAATAAATAGGTGGACAAAGGTGAGTCGGTTGATATAGTGTAACTGAACTTTCAAAAAACCTTTGACAAGGTCCCTCATCAGAGACTTTTGGCAAAACTAAAGAGTCATGGGATAGGAGGCAGTGTACTACTGTGGATCAGGAACTGGTTAAAAGATAGAAAGCAGAGGGTTGGGCTAAATGGCCAATTTTCGCAATGGAGAAAGGTGAATAGTGGTGTACCCCAGGGATCTCTGCTGGGTCCGCTGCTTTTTGACATATTCTTAAATGACCTGGAAAGTGGAATAACGAGTGAGGTGCAGATGATAGAAAACTATTTAAAGTTGTTAAAACCCAAGAGGATTGTGGAAAATTGCAGGAGGATCTTGATAAACTGGAAGACTGGGCATCAAAATGGCAGATGAAATTGTATGTGGACAAGTGCAAAGTTATGCACCTTGGGAAGAACAACCCAAACTATGGTTACACAATGCAAGGTTCCACATTAGGAACCACCACCCAGGAAAAAGATTTAGGCGTCATTGTGGATAACATGTTAAAACCCCCGGTCTAGTGTACAGCGTCAGCCTAGAGAGCAAATAGAATGCTAGGTATCATAAGGAAAGGAATGGAAAATAAAACAAAAGATATTATAATGCCTCTATACCGTTCCATGGTGAGACCGCACCTTGAATATTGTGTGCAATTCTGGTCGCCGTATCTTAAAAAGGATATAGCGTTATTAGAAAAGGTTCAGAGAAGAGCCACCAAAATGGTAAAGGGGATGGAAGGATACTCCTATGAAGAAAGGCTAAAAAGGTTAGGACTCTTTAACCTAGAAAAGAGACGGCTGAGGTGAGATATGATAGAAGTCTATAAATTAATGAACGGAGTGGAACGGGTAAACGTAGATCGATTGTTTACGTTATCAGAATATAGAAAGACTAGGGGACATGCAATGAAGCTACAGGGTAAACTATTTAAGACTAATAAAAGAAAATATTTTTTCACTCAATGTGTAATCAAACTCTGGAATTTGTTACCGGAGGATGTAGTAAAGGCTGTTAGTGTAGCTGGGTTTAAAAAAGATTTGGACAAGTTCCTGGAGGAAAGGTCCATAAACCATTTTTAAGAAGGGACCCAGGATATCAATGCTTGACCCAGTACAAGCATTGTGGAACCTGTGTCTTTTGGGGAAACTGCTAGGTACGTATGACCTAGATTGGCCACTGTTGGAAACAGGATACTGGGCTTGATGGACCTTGGTCTGACCCAGTATGGCATATCTTATGTTCTTATGTCAACAGTGTCAAAAGCAGTAGAAAGGTCAAGAAGGATGAGGATCAAGTAAAGGCCCTTGGATCTGGTCAGGAACAAGTCACAGGTTACATTGGCAAGAGCCGTTTCAGTAGAATGCAGAGGACAAAAGCCATATTGCAATGGATCTAGAAGCACTTGAGTTTCTGGTGAGGTTTTTTTGTGCTTATTTTGCATAGCAAGGGGGAGTGGGGAAAGGGGGTGGAAAAGAGGGTTCAAGAGTGGAAGGGAAGAGAGAACTGAGGAGACAGGATTATCCCTACCCCACACAGCAATCGAGTGACTTACCTCATAGCTGTCTATGAAGTTCTGATGGCAGAGCATTTCTATACAGAAAGGTGTAATAAAGTAGCATGCCTCATCCATTGGAAACTCTGTAAACACTACAACATCACTTTTCCTGAAAAGCACTGGGATCATTGCCCTAAAAGAATTATAGAGAATGAAGAGTTATGATCACCTGAGACATTTCCTTTCTGCCAGATAAGAAACTGGATGCGAGGAAACCCGACATAGTGGTAAAGGAGAAAAACACCAGATCGGCATTTGATAATAGAAGTGTCGGTTCCAGGGGGCGGAGCCTGATGTCCAGCGGGACAGTCGCATAGCGCAGAGGCTCCTGAGAGGCCTACTAGGAATCCTGACTGTAAACCGCACAAAACTCCCGAATTAATACTCTGGGTCTACCGCGGAAACTCAGAAGGATGGCGGCATCCAAACCGACACGCCTGGATTTTGGAAATCCAACTACTACCCATGGCAAACGTTCAAAGACAGAGCCTCCTTCTCCCCAGAAAATGGCCGCGGCTCGGGAAGGGCCTGAAGGGCTGCAGGAAATACTGGCTGAGATTCGTGGGGTGAAAGATCTAGTGCAAACAAATGGAGAATCGCTTCGGGCGGTACGGGAGGACCTGGCCATAATGCAAAGCAAATTTGAAGAAATCTCGTTGCGACAAGATAAAGTGGAGGGAATTCTTGACTCGCATACTGCTCGCCTCGCAAAGCTGGATAAAGTAGAGCGGCAGCTGCGTGCCCTCCAGAGAGAGGTCGAGGAAGGGAATAACCGAGCCCGTAGAAATAACGTTCGAATTGTCGGCATTCCTGAGGGAGCGGAGAACACTGACATGAAGGCCTTTCTTTGCAAGCTGCTTCCCTCACTGCTGAAAATCACTTTTGAAAGGGACTTGGAAATTGATCGGGCTCACCGGGTACCTGCAAGCCTTGCACTCAATCGTAAGTCTCCGAGGCCTATTATCTTCCGGCTTCTCCGTTACCAGCAGGTAGAGCAGATTCTGAGCGCGGCACGCACGAGAGGCCCCATAGAATTTGAGAGCCACCGGATTTCCTTTTTCCCAGACTTGGCCAAGCCTACGGTGGAACGTAGAAAGCGCTTCTTGGAATATCGCCCAAGGCTGCAGCAGTTGCAAGCCCGATATGGCCTGATGTACCCGGCCAAGCTCCGCGTAACGCTGCACAACCAGACCAGAACATTTGATGACCCCGAGATCTTGGCAGCGTACCTCGAGGCTAAAGAGGCCGAGCAGATGCGATGAGGAACAGTTAGTCAATTCTAAGTGACTGTGCATTACGCTGTCTTGACATTGTTTGCTGCCAAATTCAGGGTTGCCATAGCCCGGGATTTGACTATCTTTGTTGGCTGTTTATTTGCATTAGATACGCTGCCTAGCCTAATCTCGCTCCGGTGGGCCTCAGTGCCCTCAACAGTGGTGCAGGTTCATGTGTTTCAGATATGGCTCTCTCGGACCCACCCCACTGGCGCAAGTTCTCCATGGTTTATTGGGGTGTAGCTTCTCCTCTAGGGCACATTGGTGATTATCTGGCTCGATGGGGTACATGGGCCATTATACCATACTTATACAAGGTAGCTGTACAGATACGATATAATCTTGCTATTCATTGTGGAAGACTTATTACATTTGTGCGATTTTTCTCTGAATACCTAATTATGTGTCTATGGCCCTATGTAAGGTTTTGTCATTAAATGTAAAAGGGATCAATAACCCGATCAAGAGGAAAAAAATCCATACCTATTTATGTCATGAGAAAGCTGATCTGGTGTTGCTGCAAGAAACGCACCTAAATACAAATGAAACCCTGAAACTTGGTGTTAAACCTTACATGGTGGCCGCCTACTCTCCAGCGGTTTCAAAAAAATGTGAGGTCGCTATCTTGATAAGGAAGTCTCTGAATGCCATTGTTATCGACAATAGCTCCGATGGGGAGGGTAGATGGTCACGGGCTTTAATTCGGATTGGGAATATTGAAGTGACATGTATCTGCTTGTATGCTCCCAACATAGACAACCCCGCTTTCTTTGCTGCTATTGCCCAGGTGGCCCAAGCTTCGGCTAGTACTCCTCTGATTATCGGAGGGGACTTTAATCAGGTCATTGACCCATTACTTGACAGGCAACCGCCTCGAACTGCTGGTATACTCAGGAGTCAACTTATGCTTGCTTCCATGATTCAGGAACTTGCGTTAGTGGATCTCTGGAGGCTACTGCACCCCACTGAGCTAGAGTTCACCTTTTTTTCACCTCCTCACCAGTCTCAGTCGAGAATAGATTTTTTCCTTGTTTCAAAAACATTAGTATCTCAAGTGGAGGCGATGGTGATCCATCCCCTACATATTTCAGATCATGCTGCTATTTCTTTTACATTACGAGATAGTCCATCCGGTGGGAAACCAGGAGATTGGTTCTTTGACAGGACCATGTTAGATAATCAGGAATTTCAAGCTGAGATTCGGCTGGCCATACAGGACTACTTTCACTTTAATATACCTCAAGCCACGACGGGATGGGCCTGGTGGGAAGGATTTAAAGCTGCCATAAGAGCGACTATCACTAGTTTTCACATCCGATTGGGGAAACAACGTAAGCAGCAGTTGCTAGTCCTAGAACAACAAATTAAAGCAGGGGAGCGGGTTCTTACTTCCAGAACGGATCCCTATGTGCTGATTAGGTTGCAACGGCTACGATTTCAATATAACTCGATTCTTTCTACCGCAGCCTCGCAAAGCATTAAGGCGCAGCGAGGGACTTACTACCGGGAAAGCAATCGGGCTGGAAGGCTACTTGCCAATGCCCTGAAAGGCCAGAGAGAAGCCAAAAGAGTAGCGGCTCTCCGAGATCCACAGGGGCGCGGTGTAATAACGAAGGATACAGAAATAGTGGAACTTTTCCGGGATTTCTATGCCCAATTATATCAGTCTGAAGGCGCTCACGCTCAAGCAGACTTTGAACATCTGGTGTCCGGTATACAGCGCCCGACGCTATCCGATGAGGATAGGGAGGCCCTGGATGAACCCTTTTCGGATATTGAGATTGAGCAGGCGATAAAGCGAGTGGCTGCAGGTCGGGCGGCGGGCCCCGACGGCCTTCCGGCTGAGTTTTATAAAACCTTTTATTTGGATCTAGTCCCCCAATTACGACTTTATTATACTGCTCTCGTCACGGATAACTCTCATATCGGAGCCCTCTCGGCGGCGAACGTAGTAGTGTTTGAAAAGGAGGGGAGGGATCCTCTATTGACAGCTAATTACCGCCCAATCTCACTTCTCAATGTGGACTATAAAATATTTGCGACGGTTTTGGCCAATCGGCTGTCAGAGAGAATGCCCACCTTGATTCACCCAGACCAATGCGGCTTTATAGCCGGCAGATCTACTGCCGATAACGCCAGAACCTTATGTCACGTGCTTGCTGGCTCTGCACACTTAGATCAACCCCTAGTTGGCCTCTCCCCTCGACGCCGAGAAGGCTTTTGATCGTCTGGAATGGCCTTTTCTATTTGCGACTCTTCAATGGTATGGCTTTGGGGATGGTTTTCTCCGATACCTAGCAGTCATGTATACTCAGCCCACGGCCACAATCTGTGTCAATAATATCAAGTCCCGCCCGTTTAATATTCAGCGGGGCACGCGCCAGGGATGTCCCTTATCCCCCCTGTTATTCAATTTAGCGCTCGAACCTTTAGCCCTTCTGATTCGACAGTCAGTAGATATCCACGGAATCCCTCTTCGTAACAGGGAGATTAAACTCTCTGCATACGCAGATGACCTAATGCTCTTCGTTTCCCCAACCTCAGTTCCAACTGTATTGGCAAAGATTGACTGCTACTCGCACCTATCGGGCTACAAAATCAATTGGACTAAGTCAGTGGCTTTTCCACTGAACCGTTGGGCCCACCGGGATGATCTGAAAGCTTTCCCCTTTGTCTGGCAACCCCGTATGGTGAAGTACTTAGGGGTCCACTATTGCTATCCCTTGGAAGCAATGTTCCCTCTAATTTTCTGTAGGCTGTGTGCGCATAAAATATCAGCTGTGCAGCTTTTGAAGGAAGGTTAAATTTTTGTGCGCCACATAACGACACTCAGAGTTATATACTTTAAAATTTGACTACACGTCAGAATACAGTATGTACACCACATTGATTGCACTAGAAAATATTGTAGAACTTGTGAAAACCGTAAATACACAACAACTTTTAAATTTTAAGACGTCTGTGCTGTTTTCTATCAGAATCAGAACTGTAATTTTTGTGCGCTCTGTTATAAAGTATGTGCGCTCGCTCGGCGAGGTGTGTGCGCGCGCACACGCGCACAGCTTAGAGGGAACAGTGCTTGGAAGATACTATTAGCTTCAATGCCAAGGAAATAGTCTCTAAAGTCCGTGCGCTGACTAACAAATGGTCCCCTCTCGCCTTATCGTGGTGGGGTCGGGTTGAGACCGTGAAAATGATGATTGTTCCTAAAGTGAACTATATTCTAGAAATGTTGCCGTGTCTATTGCCCCCACAAATATATAGGGAGATAGAGGGTCTCTTTAGTCGTTATTTATGGCAAGGCAAACCACCGAGGCTAGCCAAACAAAAGTTGAAACAGGATAAAAGTTTGGGAGGGGTCAGATTCCCTGATTTTTTAACGTACCATAGAGCTTTCCTATTAAAACAGGGCTCTCGATGGCTGGAGACCCCTGCAGATGGTCGTCCAGTCTGGCTGGGAATAGAGGAAGCGCTCTGTGCCCCGATACCATTAGTGAACCTACCCGGTATGTGCTTTCAGTCGAATATACATCCTCCACGAATGATCGTTGATACCCTCGCGGCGTTTAATACCTTTATTCATACTATGGGCCCACAGGCATGCCCCTCAAGCACGCTCCCGTTATGGCATAACCCGCTTTTCAAAATCCAGAATAAAACGATTGCCTGGAGCCACTGGCACTCTCGGGGGATTTGGAGGGCCAGCCAGCTGTTTGCGGGTAGTCGCTGGAAAGATTTCAGTGAGTTGCAAAGGGAGTTTGGTCTGCTCCCCAAGCATTATTTCCAATGGTTGCAGCTCAAACATTGCCTTGAGAGTGCCCGGGTCGCACCGCGGCCAGACACTACTGAGTCAGGGTTACCAGAGATAGGCCACTTGATCGGGGGTACGAAGGGAGTGGCGTCCAACTTTTATAAAATAATATGCCAAAGTGCTGACATGGGGACACCCAAGATCCAACAGGTCTGGGAACGAGAATTGCAAGTTACCATAACTGCTCAGCAATGGCGGAAGGTCTGGAGCAAGGTAGTCAGGGTATCTCGCTCTGCCTCTATTACCCAAACGCTCTTTTTCTTTACACACCGATGTTTATATACTCCAGATAAGATGTCCAAATGGAATACCACCATTAGTAACCGCTGTTGGACATGCCATACAGCCATCGGCACCTTAGCTCACATTGTTTATGAATGCCCCATACTGCAGCTCTATTGGGAACAGGTATGGCGCTGTATACAATCTATTCTTCAATTTAATGAACCTCTCACTTGGAAGATTGTGGGGCTACGCTCAGTGGCGGGGCTCCCATCCCTCCCGAAAGCGGGTAGTTTTTTGTTCGATTTTATGATGGGCCTGGCTATATGTTTAGTTATACGGAACTGGAAAAATTGTGCCCACCTTAATGTGCATGAGTGGTGGAACCTAGTTTGTATGTACAGTAAGTATGAGCAGATGCCTCGTAGGGCTCTTTCTCATAATAGATCTCATATGCTTAAATGGAAAATGTTAAATGATTATGTACAGGTAGCCAAATGTTCCCATAGGGTCGCTCAGACTTGATTATTCATACTTATGAGTGCGGTCCTGTATCCCCATGGCTAGCAGCAAGCCTGCACCCATATAAGGGTGCTGCTACTTACCCTAGAGGAGAAGCTGGGGGGGGGGGTGGGGGGGATAGGGGGTGTTTCTTTCACTTTATGTTATCGCTGTTCTTGTTTATTGTATGTTTTCTGTATCAATAATGAAAATAAACGTTGGAAAAAAAAAAAAAAAGAAGTGTCGGTTCCAATTATTCTCTGAATCGCATGGAGAGGCAGAAGATCCTGAAGTACCAAGAAAAGCAGTCAGAGACCAAGAAAATATGGCAGAAAGATACAGAAATATTTCCCATCATACTGGGAGGCACAGATCTGATGCAGAACTTCCAAGCACATCTTGACAAATTACCCATATATCTTATGTACTCCAGAAAGCAACTCTCTTTGGCAAGATGTAACTACTACGGTGAGCATTAGCAGTAAATTTGAGAGACTGAGATCATACTCCACATACCCTGGCTTAGGAGTGAGGTTCACGATTGTCATGGTATGCACAAAACGAATGCAAACAAAACAAATCCCACCCCGGTAGTACTAAAACCCATCAACCAAAAAAATCCCGGGTCACATACACATAAATTATAACTCTAACAATCAACTAAAGTAAGTTATCAAGGTCAAACCTAATACTCCAAAACACTAAGCAACTTCTTTGGTGTGCCTGAACAGTCACCTTAATTCAAAATATGCGACTAACTTTTTCAAAAAATGTTTAAATGGAGAGAAAAAGTCTCAGTAATTCTATCATATTCCCTCTATGTAGCAGGAACCTGCCTGACGGGGATACGTTTGTTCACCATCACCAGCCAGAAAAACTCTCCGATATAATTTTTATTATTGAATTTGGAGATCAAATTTTTATCAATTATATTTCAATAAAATAAGTAAGCTTCATCAAAATAAAGCGTTTCCACAAAAAAGAATGAACACCATCACTTCACCACCACTCAACGGTACCAATTCTATTGCAACAAAAAAACAGCAAACTTAACTGGAGGGGGCAACAAATAGCCAAAAACAATTTCTCAAAAGTACTTAGCTTGCAACAGTCAGCTCTTCAGGCAGAACGATCACCCACGGTCATCCAGCAAAGATCGCTGTTTTGACGTTCGCAGATTCATCAGGGGTGATTCTCACGAAATGTTTGTTCTCAGCATTCTGAGAGCTGACTGTTGCAAGCTAAGTACTTTTAAGCAATTGTTTGTGGCTATTTGTTGTCCCCTCCAGTTAAGTTTGCTGTGATTGAGAGGGTCATGGGCAAAGTGGCGAGTGTGAATTGTTGAGTCTGGGATATGGATGAGATTGAGGGGGCATGAGCTTGGGCAGGATGATTTGTGGGTGAATCTTAGGGATGGGTGTGATAGAGGGGTATGAGTGAGGCATGAATCTGGGAGGGTGATGTAACTGAGAGGGGCGTGATCCTATGCAGGATGGTAAGTGTGAAGGGGGCTGTCAGTCTGGGGGATGAGTATGATAGAGAGGGCATGAGCCTGGGCAGGCTGGTAAGTGTGGAGGCTGTGGTGAGTCTGGGGAATGAGTGTGAGAGAGGGGAGCATGACTCTGGGCAGGGCGGTGAGTGTCAATAGGGAGAGGATAGTCTAGGAGGATGGTATGATTCAAAGGGACATGAACCTGGGCAGGATGGTGTGTGGAGGGAGCAATGAGTCTGGGGGATGGGCATGAGTGAGGTGTGAACCATGAGTTTTGGCAGTGCCAAGTATGAATAGGGAAAGGTGAGTCTGAAGGAGGGGTGTGATTGAGGAGGGCATGAATGAGGTGTGAAGAGGAGCAAAAACAAGTGCACTAAGACAATGTTCGCTTATTTTAGTAGTGACATGCCTTTGGGAGTTTTTAGATTGTTTTCAATTCATCTTTTGTTTATAACTTATTTATTATTTATTTATTTATAAATATGTACATGTATTTATTTCTTTATTGTTTTTATTATTGCAGTTTTGTTTTTAATTAGCTTGTGTCCTATTTCTTGGTTTTATTTGAGGTTCATTCCCCCTGAAGAAGGCATTCAGCCGAAATGCGTTGGGGTTTCATCTAATAAAGTTACCTATACCTACCACTGTCTTGGTGCACCTGTTTTTTCTGTTCTTTGCTTTTACCTACGGGTGTTTTTGCTCTCCTTTGGACTTTCATGAATGAGGCATGAGTCTGGGCAGTGGCGAGTGTGAAGATGGAGAAAATACACAACTGATAAAAGTCTGATGTCATGGGAGGGTGCCAGATTTGCAAGTCACACAGGGCACAGTTATAGCTTGGTACGGCCCTGTTCCTAATGTAACCAGATAAAATAAAAATACCTGGGGAAGGGGTCCACGGTAGCAGCTAAGGTATTGGGCAGTTAAAAAAAAATAAGAAAATGAATAGAGGCTGTTGCGGGGCTCTGAGAAACCAGGGAAAAAACAGTGGAGGCAGCCATTCTCTTTATATTTGAAAAAAAATATGAAAAAGAGGGCTTCAGAGTTCTGGGGGCTGATGTAGGCCTGCTTTCATGGCCCGGGGAAGGTGGCTGCTGTTGTTGATGGCAACCAGCTGAGTCGAGAGGCAGCAGCAATGTCCGCGGCTGTCCCCGATTGCAGTTTGTGGATCCAGGGGCTTGAGATGGCTGCCATCTGAGTGTGAGTACAGCCATGGTGCTCACGGCTGTCTCTGATCTCAGTCAGTATGAAATGGAGGGAGCTATGAGCATTGGGTTGTGCTGAGGGGTTCCCCGATGTCTACCAATGCCTGGGGCAAAAGGAGGAATGAGGCCACAATGTCGCTAGGCCCATAGGGGCGGAGCAAGCCTTAAAGGACCGGGGCTCCTGGAACTCACCAAAATCTGTGAACATAAAAAATTTAATTTAAATTATGTTGGGGGTTTGGGAGAGGTGCAGGGCATCTGGGAAGCCTGGCTAACAAGGTTTCATAAATTTTCTGTTTCGGGTTTAAACACAATTTGTCCCATTTCTCGAGAGGGTGGGCTGATGCACCCACAGCTATAAAAAGTGTGCTGGAGCTTGGGGAGGTCATGTGTCCAAGTAGGCAGAGGAGAAGCCGGGCAGGCATTGTCCTGCTCTGTAGCACCTCTGTAGCTAGCTCCGTGAGGCGTACTGACCTCTCCTGAGGGAGAAAGGCCTTTGCCTGAAGGGTGTCCAGTTGTGCCCCTATGAACTCTAGGTTCCGAGCGGGAGTGAGATGGGACTTGGGATAATTTATGACAAACCCCAGGTGCTGCAGGGCATTTATGGTGCATCTGGTGGCTTCCAGGTAGGGGAAGATTAAGGTCCCTTAAAGCAAGTGCCTGGCAGTGACCACTGCAAGGCACTTTGTAAAGACTCTTTGAGACAAGACTAGCCTGAAGGGCAGTACCCTGTATTGGCAGTGTTGTCCCCCTACTACGAACTGGAGGTATTTTCTGTGGCTGGGGTGGATTAGGATGTGAGTGTAAGCATACTTTAGGTCTAAGGAGCAAAGCCAGGCTCTCTGTTGGAGGAACGGCAGCAGTGTTCCAAGGAAGAGCATCTTGAACTTCTCCCTGACCAGAAACCTGTTAAGCTTTTGCAGGTCTATGATGGACCTGAGGCTCTCAGTCCTCTTGGGGACGAGGAAGTACCTGGAGTAGAAAATGGTGCCCCAGAGGTGTTTTGGGACTGGCTCCACTCCCTTGTCCCGGATTAGTCCTGCTAGTTCGGTGAGGAGCAGGGTCTGGAGAAGGAGAGGTCTGGTGGGCTTCCCTGGGAAGAACTGGGGTGGTGCCTGATGCAGATGAAGGAGGTAACCCTCTTTGACCATCTGTAACACCCACTCATTGGTGGTGATGGCTGTCCACCTGTGGGCAAACAGGGCTACGCGATCCCCTGTGGGCAGCAGAGGACCTTCTGGAGTTGTGGGGGTCATGCCCAATAGTCAAAAGCCTCCCTCAGGCTGGGCCTGAGCTGGTGCCTGTGGCTTCAGGGCATTCTGCTTTCTGGGTCCATGTCCCTGGCCTTTCTGTTGCTGGGTCTGCTGAGGCCCCAAGAAGGCTTGGAAGTGTGGAGTAGAACTGAAGTCCCCTTTCTTCCTCGGGCTTTTTCCCTGGAGTTTTTCTTTTGGGGTAGCACTGAGGTCTTCGAGAGTCTGGTTCTTCTGACATACTCAGTCTCTATCTCGCTGCTTTGTCTGCCATGGGTTTCTTAAACAGGTTTTCACCTGTGCAGGGGATGTCGATCAATTTGTCCTGTACCCATTATTCCAGGTTGGATGACTGCAGGCATGCCTAGTGTTTTACCCGATGCCTGCGGTGGCCACCCTAGCTGATGACTGGAAGCTATCACAGGCTGCTCGGGACAGGAACTTCGAACATTCCTTTACCATCGAGGTTAGGGTTTTGAACCTTTGTAGTGGTTCTCCATCGAGGCTTGCCGAGAATCCCCCAAGCTCCCTTAACAGTTCCTTCAGGTACATGCCGATATAGAGCTTGTATGAGTGGATTTGGCATGTTAGCATCGAGCCCTGGAAGGCCTTTGGAACAAAGGCATCAAGGGTTCAGGCTTCCCTGCTGGGTGGTACCAATAAGTGTGTCCTTTGGCTTTTAAGCTGGCACATGGCCGACTCCACTACCATTGAGTTGTGGGAGAGCTGGGACTTTTGGAACCCAGTGCTCTGGTGTACTTGGTACATGGCATCAAGGCAATTGGTACCAACACTGGTGTTTCCCACATCCAAAGGAGGAGGCGGTTGAGGATTGGGGGCACCAGGACCATAAGGATTTTCTTCGGGGGTGCCTCGTATTGGAGTATCTCCAATTCACGGATCCTCCTCGACCTCGGTCTCAGTCATGAGAGCTTTGGCCATATCCCTCACAAAATTGAGGAACGCGATGTCCTCAGGTGGGGAGCAGCATTGGGTCATCGGGGGAGACAGGTCCAAAGGCAGATCAAGGTGTCACCTCATGCCTGGGGACTCCTTGTCCTTGGACTCCCATTCGTATTCAAAGTTGGAGTACGAGCCAACCTCACTCGTGGGCAGCACTTCATGGTGCATAAGCCCCGGAGGATCATTGGTCAGAGCCAAGGGTGCTCACCAGGGATGACTGTTGTCCCAAGGTATGTGACTAGGACCTTGACTGGAGCCGGGAGCGCTCTCAAGGCTAATGGCACTCGAGGTCCAGCTGGACATCCAGAGAAGCCCTCAATGTCGAGAGTCCTGTCATCAGGGTGGATGAACCGGACAGAAACGCCCACTGCATGGCCACTAGAGCAGATATACTGCTCTCTAGGGCTGCCATTCTGGTCTCCATGCCCGTTGGCTCCACAGCCTTTGACACAGGCACAGAGGACTTCGGGCCTGGCATCGGCACTGTCGAGGGGGAGTCCTTGATGAGGACAGCCTAGGGGCCCAAGGCCAGTCAGAGGGAGCCAACGAATGTTTGTGGGGCACCTTGGAGGGCCACTCCTGCCCCAATTCCTCTGACTCACACATGGGGCTGTGGGAGTTGTGGTGGGACTGACCCTTTTTCTCCAATCCATCCTCCGAGGTGGTCTTTGAGAATTTCTTCTTCTTATGTTCCACCTCCGGGGACTTCCACTCAGAGGAACTGTGGCTGTGGGACTCCAAGGAGGCTCTGGCTTTGCGGGGCACTGAGGTATTGGAGGGGGCCCTGGAGCGTGGTGTTACCAGAGACTCCAGGGCGGAGTCGGACCTATGAAAATTGTTTTCCTACTGCTGATAGCAACTCTTTAAGACCATTGGGGTCTTTGTTCAGCAAAGTTTGCAGTCAGAGTTGTTGTGCTCCCGGCCAAGACATTGGAGTCAGCAGTCTTGTGGGTCAGTGAGTGACATGACTTGGCCACACCGGTCACACTTTTTGAAGTCATTTGAGGCCATTGGAAAAAGGGGGTCCCCACCTTTTGGCAGTGGTCCGAAGCCTTTGGCTGAAAATGGAAGCAAAGGCCAGACAGGGAGAACCTCGATGAAAAAAGTGAAAAATGGATAGACAATCCCGAGGAGCGATGCCAAGGCATGCTTGCTTGGGGACAGGAAAGAACCAATATGCAAACCGGACAGAATTTAATTATCAAACATCATACTTTTTCTGGGGAAAAAAAGGACAACCTCTGAAGGGCTCCACGAAAAAAAGGAGACTGAGGCAAGATGGTACCTTTGGGTGGGAAGTGGACCACGCATGCATTATGCATCTCCCAAAGGCTTTCTTTGAAAGCTGGGGAGATGCTTCTGCGCGGGCTCCATAGGCGCCCATGTCACCCATGCAAGGACTGACTTCCTGCTTGTTCCCAGAGAAAATGTGCATTAACAAGACATTGGGCTTTAAGGTGTCAAGCGTGCACCTTAACATCCAAAAAATGGCTGTTCCCTAACGCTGGATAAGGGAGCACCAAGTAAAGTCAATGTAAAGGTGATGGACAGAAGTTTAGGTGAGAGCCGATGGACCTGCCAGATCCGTGGTCTCTCTACGTGGCAGCCAATAATTTGGATGAGCATGTAGGAGGCAGCTGTACTGATGCACTGAGGGAGTGCCAATGTAAAATGGTGCAATTTCAGTGTGTGGCATAGGATGAGGAAGACGTGTCCCCTAGCAGTCAGAAGTGGCAGGAGTGCAGCGAAAGGAGGATGGAGCAGGAGTGGTGACATGCAGATCAGGCACAGGAGAGGCAATCATGAATAGCCAAAATGTGGGAAAGAGTACCTGTTTAGGCCATGGTATAGCAGCTTGCACGAGAAGACATGACTGCACACAGCCAACAGAGGCAGATGGATGGGCTGAAGGAAGGATGGTGGCAGAGGAGAGAATGGTATGGGCTGGCAGCACTGATATGCCATAGGTGCCATCCCCAACATATTTGTACTGTGGGAGAAAATGTGTGTCAGTGCCATGTGGAAGGCCTGATACCAGACATGTCAGTCTCACACCTGTCCCAGCCACACAACCACCATACAACATCCCAGACAAATGTGTAGATAACAACTGGACAGTTGTTAGCCAAACTGAGCAAATGGGGCATGTACTGACATGAGATGCTACCTGCCGGTGGCTATCCGAGGGGTAGGATCAGGGGCGGCCCAAGGGGGGTGCGGGGCCATGTGCAGAGATTAATTGCGGGGCCTCATTTGCATAGGGAGCCTCATTTGCATAAATATTTGCATAATGTTAACATGCATTTTTAGTAAACATGCTTCTTAATGAGTGTCTGGATAAAGAAAGACTAATAGATTTCTACGTTACTATATTCCAGTGCCAACCGCCAGGCCCATTAGGAAGTACTATAAACACTGACCTTTTAGAACTCATAGCAAATCCACCATATCATAACAGCTCTGCCAGGACTCACAAAGCACCAAACCCTACCTATCAAAAGGCAACACTGCAAATATTAAACCAATACATCTCAGAGAATACCAATGCATCTCCTACTGGGGAAAGAGAACAAGTGACATGGTCAAATAGAAACTACATGAACAGAATACCTCAGCTTGGTTAAAATGCAGAATATAGACCGTCACCAAAGAATAAGGGATCACAATTTAGAAATAGGAAGACAATAATTAAACTGGGAACCCCAAAAGCCAAACTTGGGATGTACAACACTGGAGAAATAAAACTATAAATTAATTTCCTCTTGTACAAAACAAAACACAAAAGATGTTAACAATGCACATTTCCCAGAGCTGATATATTCCAGTTAATAAATTCAAAATAAAAAAGTATTTTTCTACCTTTTGTTGCTTGTGCATTTTCTTTTCAGTTGCAATTGCTCAGTCACTTTCTTCTGGTTTCTTTGTGTCTTCTGCGAGCTATCCATTTTCCTTTCTTCTCTTTTAGATTTTTTTCCAAATTTTTTCTCTATATCTGCTTTAACATACTGATCTTTCCCCTTTTGCTCTTTCCTCCATTTCTTTCCTTATTGCTTTATCATCCACTCAAATTTCACCCTTCCATTCTCAATCTACACTTACTCTTCCAATACTGGCCCTTCGTAGACTTTTCTTCCCTCCCACACAAAATATCTTTTCCCCTCTCCATTCTCATTTCCCATCCCTTTCTAGTCCTCCCCCAAATCAGCTCCTTTATAGTTCTAGACCCACCCAGCATCTGCCCCCTTCTAGTCCCAGTCTCCCAAGCTTCCACATCAGCCCATTTCCAGTCCTAGCCTCCCATATGCTGTTTTCCAGTTCCATTCCAGCCCCCATCAGCCCATTTCCACTCCAAGCTCACCATCAGCCCATTTCCAGCCCTTTTCCAACTCCCATCAGCCCACTTCCAGTCCTATTCCAGCCCCCATCAGCCCATTTCCAGTGTCCTATTCCAGCCCATCACCCATTTGCAGTCTACGTTCCCCCCATCAGCCCATTTCTAGTCCTATCCTAGCTCCTCATCAGCCCATTTCCAGTCCTAGCCCCCATATGCTCTTTTCCAGTTCCATTCCAGTCCCTCATCAGCCCATTTCCTCCACGCTCCCCCATCAGCTAATTTCCAATCCTAGCCCCCTCGTCAGCCCACTTCGCCCTATTCCAGCCCCCATAAGCCCATTTCCAGTCCTAATCCAGCTCTTCATCAGCCCATTTCCAGTCCAAGTTTCCCCCCCCATCACAGCCCATTTCGTCCATTCCCCCCACCATCACAGCCCATTTTCAGTCCTCCCCCCATCACAGCCCAATTGTAGTCCATTCCCCCCATCACAGCCCATTTCCAGTCTGTTCTCCCCCCCACCACAGCCCATTTCCAGTCTGTTTCCCCCATCCCAGCCCAATTTGTCCGTTCCCCCCCCATCACAGCCCATTTCCAGTTCGTTCTCCCCCCCCCCCACATCACAGCCCATTTCCAGTCTGTTTCCCCCCCCCCCCCATCACAGCCCATTTCCAGTCCATTCCCCGAATCACAGCCCATTTCCAGTCTGTTTCCCCCATCCCAGCCCATTTTCAGTCTCCCCCAATCACAGCCCATTTCCAGTCCGTTTCTCCCCCCCATCACAGCCCATTTCCAGTCTCTGTTTCCCCCCCCCCCATCCAGTCCTAGCCTCCCACCCCCGAAGAGCCCCGCGCCGTCTAAGGGGCTGCAGAGGGAGCCGGGGAAGCCCGCGCGAGGCCCCGGCTCCCTCTGCACAGCCCGCCAGCGTGACGAACCTTTACCTTTCCGCTGGCGGCTGTTTCAATGAAGCAGCGAATGCCGGGTAAGGTTAAAGGCAATGCCCTTTAACCTCTCCCGGCATTCGCAGCTTCATTGAAACAGCCGCCAGCATGAAGGTAAAGGCTCTTCACGCTGGCGGGCTGTGCAGAGGGAGCCGGGGCTTCGCGCGAGCTTTTCCAGCTCCCTCTGCAGCAGTCCATTGAGCGAGAATGTGGTTCGCGCGGGGCCCTGTGCGAACAACATTCTCGCTCAATGGACGGGCCGGCCCTGGGTAGGATGTGTCCGTATGTACTACAGAGATGTGATGGAGCCAAAGCTGCACAATCACAGTCATGATGTCATACACGACTCATGTTTCACATGTAGGTTACAGCTGTATACATGTAACTGCCTGTTAGTATACCGCTGTATCAGTGCAGTCATATCAGGGTACATCTTACCAATGAATTGGTAATGTCTGATGATAAACAGGGATTGTACAGACATGCAGACAGCTGAGCCATTGGTGGGTTAAGTGACCTGCTCAAGGTCACAAGAAGGTATCGCTATCCATGAAGGTTGTGGCAGACATAAAATGTGACAGTAACACATTCCGAAATGTCACATAAGGAGTACTAGTGGGTCTCAAACTCTGGTATCTTGGTCCCCTGGCTAGTGCCATGACCATTACGCCATGCCTCTAAGCAGGTGTCTGACATCTGCAGGGTGAACATGTCTGACCCCCTGCAATGGGCTGCAGCAGAGCCAATAAAACCATGTTCTCAGAAGGGCATGAGGGGAAATAGCATGAACAAATTATATGGATGTGTGTCTTCCAGTCACAACAGTGCCTGGACTATTACAGGTATGAAAATGAACTGAGTAGTGCACAGACCCCCAAAAAAACAAGTGGAATCAAATCCTTATCCTTTGCCTATGGAGACATTGCAGTAACCATTAGGCTACACCTCACACTGCTCTGGCCAGCGATGTCTGGAATTAAGGAGACTGCAGGTCACTGCCTAAAATATCTGCTGTGTGTGCCAATATAGATTAGCCCCCCAGTACCCATGATGCACTGTACATGCAGAACAGCATCCTGCAGCTGATCCACAAATGGAGAATGCAGTGACCCAGCACATCAGCTCAGTAAAACACACTGACAATGTATGGAACAAACACATTGCAGCTGCAAACCATGCTACTGAGCAGTTTCAGCGGTCCCCTGAGGTGAGGATGGGCACCCAGCGCCTGGTCCCCTCAAAATACCCCCTTTCCCTGAGGTTTTACTTGATGTTAGGGTTCCCTGTGTTAAAGGATGCTAATGCAACAGGTGTTAAGGGAACACCCTCTGTCAACGCCCACTCTCTGCTCCTATAACACCCTTTCTCTTCCTACTGTTCCTTTGCAGGAACCTTTAATGCTCTTTAATGCAGGTTTTTTTTTTTTTGCAGTGTTAAGGGTGCAAGGGTACCGATAACAGGTGTTAACGGCACACTTGCTCCTGTAACACCCCTTAGCTTAAAGGTTTTTTTTTTTCCTTTAAGGTTGATAGTGTGAGTCTACCTGAGAGTCTGACTAGGAATAAGTTGTGGTGTGACTGGGAGCTGAATGAGAGTGCAAATGTGTATGGGGAAAAAAAACTTATTTCAAAGAAAGGTTTGTCCTGTAAAAGGAAATCTGACAAGCTTGTCATTTCAATTCAACTTAATGCAACTTAATTTATTTTAACCGGGTTATTAATATGGAAGGTTAGATACAGGGATTTGTGGAAAGGTACAATTATTTAACATAACTAGAATAAGAAAAATAATTTAAGCTTAAAGAAAGAAGACATCTTGTTCCTGTGTTCTGAGATCGCTGAAGAGAAGAAACATCTGAAGACTTGGGCCCCATCTGGAGTCCTTGGAAAGATAAGTAGCTACCAATGTGATACTGAACTGAGATACTGATATTTGAGCTCAAATACACACACAGCTGACAAAAGAGTTCTAATGGAATTTTGTTTCCTTTTCCAATTTTGAGGATTTTAAATTAGATTTATAAATTTCCTACTGAAGTATTAACACATAGTGGTAAGTTTACTATTTGGCGGTAGCGGCTTCCATGCGATAGAGCCGCGGCCACATTGAAATCAATGGGGCCGCAGCTCCGTTATCGCACGGAAGCCGTTACCGCCAAATAGTAAACATACCCCATATTGTATTATTGTCCAAGATTCTCAATACCAATACTCTACTGAATACTGAATTTCACTGGCCTCTGATTGCTCAGAGATTTATTTATTTATTTTATTTATTTATTTAGTAAACATTTGTATACCGCTGCTTCCTACGATCAGCAGCGGTTTACTTTACAGAATCATAGTGTATCATACCATACAGTGATTTTTAGATTTACATTTCGATTAGGCAATGATTTACATAAAACAGGAGAATCAATTGGGATACAATATACATTTGGTTGGGCCACACAGTTCTGGGTATACATTTGATTGCAAAAGTGTGGGAGGGGTCCAATATATACAATTTATACATGATTACATGCCAGTATTCAAAATGCTGCCGTGGCAGGCAAAAGACATCTGGTTGAGGTAGAAGTATCGCCCTTAGGTCAGGTTGTAGTGAGTCTGAAATAAATGGGTTTTGAGTTTCCTTCTAAATTCACTCAAGTTATTTATGAGTCTCAACTCGTGTGGGAGCTGGTTCCAGTGGATTGGTGCTGTATATGTGAATGCCCTATTGCTTGTTTCTGCTTTGATGGTTCTTATGCTTGTCGGAACACAGAGAGCGTTGAGATTTATGGTTCTTCTGCTCCTGTTGTGTGGTTGAATAGCGATTAGATTATTGAGGTAGGATGGTGCGATGTTATGGATGAGTTTAAACGTTGTTATGAGAAGTTTGAAAATGATGCGGGCGGCCACCAGGAGCCAATGCAGTTCCATAAGTACTGGGGTTATGTGGTCTGTGACTTAGCGAAATTTGTTTTGAAATTTTATTCTTCTGGAAAAGAAGTTTTAAAGTATCATATTACCTCATAACTATTTTTATTTATTGAAAGATAATTTATTCTAATATTGTACCCAGTACATATTTGTTAAAGTGCCATTTCACTTCTTGATTGTCATCCTACATTTGCCATCTACATGGGAAGTGAATAAATTTTAACCTTTACAACATCAACTAGTTAAAAGTTCTTATCCTTATTTAGGTTCATTTTATTTCCAGTTGTTCCTTATGGCTTAGCTTAGAGGGCATTCCTTCTGGAACTTAGGGGCTTGTTTAC
The DNA here is from genome assembly GCA_033557465.1 of Ichthyophis bannanicus. Classification (NCBI taxonomy): domain Eukaryota; kingdom Metazoa; phylum Chordata; class Amphibia; order Gymnophiona; family Ichthyophiidae; genus Ichthyophis; species Ichthyophis bannanicus. Next base: position 732,145,906 of record CM066033.1, on the reverse strand, counting down.
AAAGCCACGGTAGCGGTTTCCGATCGTTATTGGGGTGCCGCGGCTCTGATAATGAGCGGAAACCGCTAACGCGGCTTTGTAAACAAGCCCCTTAGTGTTTTGTCTTGTTTGTCCCTCTCTAAAACAGATTAGTTATTTAACATCTACTCCGGTTACTGTGAACCAGTTTCCATCTAACGGGAACCTTACTGACTGATCCTCAGAGACTGGGCGCAGGTGATACTAACATCCTATTTGCTTATTTGGCCACTGTTGCATACTAAGCAGAGGATTTCAATGTATTATCCACAATGACACCTCAATCCTTTTCCTGATTGACGACTCATAATGTGGAACCTTTCACTGTTTAGCTATAGTTTGGGTTGCTCTTCCCTAGATACATCACTTTGCACGTGTTCACATTAAATTTCATCTGCCAGTTTCTCAAATTTCTCTTGCAATTTCTCACAATCATCTTGTGATTTAAGAACGTGGAAGAATTTTGTACCATCTGTCAGGGTATGGGGAGCCACAAGAAATGCTTCCCCTAAAGGAAAACAGAGTGCACATCATAGAGTTATTTCAAAGCAAGTTTAATCTTCACTTAGCGACACATTTTAAAATGGGACATCCAAGTGTAATCGGGGACATCAAAGCCAGAACATCTGAAAAAAAAGCAGGCACGTGCAAGTTCAGACATGATTTTGGAAACGTAGATGTGCCAAATATGCACAAGGGTGTGCCATTTTGCCTCAATCTCCTCTTTTCCGCAGAGTCCTCTGGACGTCTGTCCAGTTTCCCCAGAAAAAGTGTGGGTTTTTTATACATTCCTGTCCGGTTTGCATATCAGTTCCTTCCCACCCCTAAGCCAGCTCACCTTGACATCTCTCTTGGGTTTGTTCCTTTGTTTTTCCATTTTTTGCCTTGAGGTGCCCCTTGACTGGTGTTCGTGCCCTTTTTCAGCCAAAGGCCTCCAACCCCTGTGAGGAGGCAGGGTCCCCTTTTTTCCCAATGGCCTCCAGCAGCTTCAAGAAGTGTGATTGGTGCAGCAATCAATGCTGCAAAAGATCTCCCTTTCAGGGCAGGCGGAAAATGCCAGCTTCCACATGAGCCTCTGATGGAAAAAAACAACTTTTTTTTTTTTTGCAACATTTTTTTGCATCAGACTCCTCAACCAAGACGCCAAAATCAGCACTGAAATCCAAGTCCCAGACAGACCCCAGCTGACCCACAGAATGAATCCAGTGAGGAGGCTCTTCACTTGTCATAGATCAAACAACCTTCCTTCTGCCTCAAGCAACTTGGACTGTGAACTCTGCAGAACCATGACCTCAAAAGCCCTGAAGAGCTATCACCAGCAGCAGGAAAATCTTTTCTAAAAGTCCAATTCTGCACCAGAGTCTCCGGTGACACCCCGCTCCAGGACCCCCTCTGGTACCTCAGTGCCACGTGAAGCCTAGGCCTCCTCGGAGTCCCACAGCCACGGTTTCTCTAAGAGGAAATCCCCGGAGGTGGAACACAAGAAGTCGAAACCCTCGAAGACCACCTTGGAGGACAGGTCCAGAAAGAAAGGGAAATCCCACTCCAGGCCCCGCAATCCCTGTCATAAGTCAGAGTGAGAGCGGCCTCACAAACTGGCCCGCAAGGAGCCATCGGCAACCGCCAGCACCCGCCGACCAGCCTCAGACACCCGAGGCCATCCTCGTTGAGGACTACCCCTTGACAGTACTGATGCTGGGCCTGAAATCATCAGCCCCCGCATCGAAAGCTGCAGAGCTAATTGGCTTGGAGATCAGAATGGCAGCCTTAGAGAGCAATATCTCTGCCCTTGTGGCCATGCAGTGGTCATTTATGTCTGGTTCATCCGCCCCAATGACGGGACCCTCGACATCAAGGGCTTTCTTGGATGTCTAGCCAATCCTCGAGCATCACCGGCATTGAGAAACACAATGCCTTCGGACAAGGTTCCGATCCCGTTCCTCGGGATACCGGTCCTCTCCAGCGAGTGCCCACGGCTCGGACAGCAGATACTCCGGACGTTGCGGACTGTCCAGTCCGGATCTTGACCGTGGTGATCACGGAGCCTCAGACTCATACTTGGACTTCGAGTCTGAATAGGAGTCTGATGACAAGGAGTCCCCCGACACTCGGCAACACTAAGACATGCCCTCAGACCAGTCTCCGCCGGTGTCCTGGCACCATTCCCTGCCCAAGGATGTCGCCTTCCTTGACTTTGTGTGGGACATGACTAAAGCACTCACCATTGAGAATGAGGCTGAAGAAGACCCTTACCCAGAGGAAATGGAGATAGTCCAGTATGAGGCCCCCCCCCCCAAGGAAACCCTTATGGTACTGGTGCCTCTGATCCTTGAGCGCCTCCTCCACCAGATTTGGGAAACACCAGCATTTGTGCCCATTGTTAGCAGGTGACTCAATTCCATGTACTGAGTACGCCAAAGCCCTGGGTTACAGAAGACCCAACTCCCCCACAACTCAATGGTTATTGAGTCAGCCATGCACAGGCTCAAGAGCCAAAAGACTCATTCCTCGGTGCCACCCGGCAGGGAGGCCCAGACCCTCAATGCCCTTGCCTGGAAGGCTTTTCAGGGCTCAATGCTGACTTGCCGGATTCAGTCCTACCAGCTCTATATCGGCATGTACCTCAAGGAGCTGTTGAACGAGCTCAGAGGATTCTCGGCAGGCCTTGACAGGGAGCCTCTCCAAAGGTTGAAGTCTCTATCCTCAGCAGTCAAGGAGTGCTTGAAGTTCTTGTCTTGAGAAGCCTACGATGGCTTTGAGTCTTTGGCCAGGGTGGCTACCATGGACATCGAGGCCTGACGCCAAGCATGGCTGCAGTCATCTGACCTCAAACAATGGATTCAGGACAAACTTATTGATGTTCCCTGCACTGGAGAAAACCTCTTCGGGAAACCCATGGCAGACAAAGCTGCAGAGATAGAGACCGAGTTCCTAACGAGAATCAGACTCTCGAAGAAGATCTTGGTGCAACCTGTAAGAAGGCCCCAGGGAAGAAGGGGGAGTTTAGAAATACCTCACAATTCCAGGCTTTCTTGGTCCCCACAGCAAGACCAACAGCATAAGGGACAGGGGCATGGCCCCCATAAGCAAAAGACCCCTAAGCCCCAGGCGCTAGTCACGGCCCAGCCTGGATGGAGCTTTTGACTCCCTGGGCATGACCTTCTTTCCCTCAGGAGGTTCCCTGCAGCCCACAGGGGGGCGTCTGGCCCTGTTTGCCCATAGGTAGTCTGTCATCACCACCGACACCTGGATGCTATAAATGGTCAAGGAGGGCAATCTTCTCCACCTACAGCAGGTGCCACCCTCATACTTCCCAGGAGAGCCTGTAAGATCTCTCCTTCACCAGATCCTGCTTCTCACTGAGCTCGCAGGCCTCCTTGAAGACAAGTTGGTGGAGCCAGTGCCAAAACATCTCTAGGGCACCGGCTTCTACTCCAGGTATTTCCTCATTCCCAAGAGGACAGGGGGCCTCAGACCCATCCTGGATCTGCGGGAGCTGAACAGGTTTCTGGTAAGGGAGAATTTCAAAATGCTCTCCCTTGGAACACTGCTGCCATTGTTCCAGCAGGGAGATTGGCTATGCTCCTTAGACCTAAAGGATGCCTACACACACATCCTGATTCATCTCAGCCATAGAAAATACCTCAGATTCATGGTGAGAGGAGAACACTACCAATACGGGGTACTCCCCTTTAGGCTGGCCTCCTCACCAAGGGTCTTCACAAAGTGTCTAGAGGTGGTTGCAGCCCACCTCCGCTTCCAAGAGGCCTTCGTCTTTCCCTACCTGGATGACTGGCTCTTAAAGGGAGGCACAGCACACCACAGGGTGCACCAACAATACCCTGCAGCACCTGGGGTTCATCATCAACTACCCTAAGTCTCACTTCTCTACAGCCCAACACCTTGCGTTTACAGGGGCTCGGCTAGACACCTTCCAGGCCAAGGCCTTCCTCCCTCTGGAAAGGTCAGGGTGCTTCAGGGAGCTAGCCGCAGAGGTACAACGCTGCCAGTCACTATCTTCCTGGCTTCTCCGCTGCCTGCTAGGCCACATGGCCTCCACAGTCACTGTGACCCCATACACCCGACTGCACATGAGAGCAACTCAGTGGTGCCTCCACTCTCAGTGAATGCAAGCTACAGGCAAGCTCTGGAACAGAGTGAGCGTGATCTGCCAGCTGGAAGACTCCCTAGGTTGGTTGCAGATTCCCTGCTACCTTCAGGCTGGGATGCACTTCCAAGCCCCACCGCCACCCCCCAGAGAGTCCTCACCATGGACACCTCTTTGGTGGGCTGCTGAATGCATTGTGGGGACCTCCAGATGCAAGGCAGCTGGTCCTAGACGGAATCCCAGATGCAAATCATTAATTGTACATAGTTTAAAGAAAATACTATGTTCTATGTAAAACAATGTTCATTATGTTAATTGTAAACTGTTCATTATGTTATTTGTAAACCGCCTTTGATCTTGGGAAAAAGCGGTATAGAAGAAAAGTATAAATAAATAAATAAATAAATAAATAAATCTTATGGAGCTCCAGGCGATATTTATGGCTCTCTGAGCCTACCACCACCGACTACAGCACCAGTCAGTGCTCATCAAACTGACAACCAAGTCACAAAGTTCTATGTGAATAAGCAAGGGGGCATGGGGTCATATTCCCTCTGCCAAGTGGTGGTAGCCCTCTGCTCCTATATGACTCGCAGTGGAATGCTCGTAAGAGAGGTCTGCCTCCAGGCCAAGACAATGCCCTGGCAGACAAACTGAGCAGAGTTCTCCAACCACACAAGTGGCAACTGAACCCCAGAGTGGCCACCCAGCTGTTTCAAATCTGGGGTGTCCCCCTGGTGGACCTGTTTGCCAGTCCAGACAACATGCAGTTGCCCCACTTCTGCTCTTGTCAGCCGCATCTGTCCAGGATGGCAGCAGACGCTTTGCTCATTCCATGGACAGAAGGCCTCCTTTACTCCTTCCCGCCAACACTACTGGTTGCCAAGACTCTCTTTGAGGTCCAGCACGACAGGGCATCACTAATACTGATAACTTCCCGGTGGCCCAGGCAACCCTGATTCCCACTGCTCCTTTTCCTGTCAGTGGTGTTGCCGATTCCCCTGGGCCGAGTCCCAGGACTACTTTGACAGGAGCAGGGCTCTCTCCTGCACCCCACCTGTGACCCTATCACTCATGGCTTGGCTGCTGAAAGGGTAGCACTAGCTCCCTTCAACTTCCCACAGGACGTGGAAGAGGTTCTTCTGGCCTCTCACAAGTTCTCCACGAGGAGGGCGTATGCCTTTAAATGGTGTTGGCTCTTGGTGTGGTGTGCCAAAAGATGGGTGAACCCATTCTCCTGCTCAGTACAGGTGGTACTCCAATACTTGCTCCTCCTGTCACAGATGGGACTGAAGTCCAGCTCAGTAAGAATGCACATGAGCGCTATCGCAGTGCACCGCCATTCCATTGAGAGCAAATCCCTCTCGGTTCTGCCCCTCATATCTCGGCTCTTTGGGGGGCATCATGCTATTCAAACCCCCCCATCCGCCATCCTGCGGGATCTCAATGTGGTGCTCTCTCAGCTCACTAAGCCGCCATTTAAGCCCCTGGCTACTTGCCACTTGAGGTACCTCTCAGGGAAGGTCGTCTTCCTTGTAGTATTCACATCAGCTTGCAGAGCCCCTTTACACGAGGTTCTACAAAGACAGGGTGATGCTCTGCACACACCCCAAGTTTCTGCCAAAGGTGGTGTCCCCATTCCACCTCAATCAGGAGGTGGTATCTCCACCTTCTTCCCGAGGCCTCATGCCAGCAGGGTGGAGACCATTCTCCATACTTTGGATTGTAAAAGGGCCCTGTCCTTTTATCTGCAATGGAATCAGGGCAACTGCAATGCAACTCAGTTTTTTGTATCCTATGACCCCAGTCATCCGGGGCTCCCAGTAACTAAGCAAACTCTGTTCATTTGGGTGGAAGACTGCATTACCCTCGCCTATGACATGGATCTCATTAGACCAGAGGCACTGCTTCAGGGCCATTGCTACTTCTGTGGCAAATCTGCGTTCTGTCCCTGTGACAGAAATCTGCTGGGCCACCACCTGGTCTTCAGTCCATACCTTTGCAGCTCACTACTGCCTGGAGATGGAATCCCGACAGGACAGCACCTTTGGCCAGGTCCAGGGGCGGCCCAAGGGGGGTGCGGGGCCATGTGCGGAGACTCGGTGCGGGGCCTCATTTGCATAAGTGGCCTTATTTGCATAAATATTTGCATAATGTTACCATACACTAACTTTTAGTAAACATGTCTCTTAATGAGTGTATGGATAAAGAAAGACTAAAAGATTTCTACATTACTATAATCCAGTGCCAACCGCCAGGCACATTAGGAACTACTACAAACGCTGCCCATTTAGAACCCATAGCAAACCCGCTGTATCCTGACAGCATTACCAGGACTCACAAAGCACCAGTCCCTACCTATCAAAAGGAAACACTGCAAATATTAAACCAGTACATTTCAGAGAATACTGGGGAAAGAGAACAAGTGGCAATGTCAAATAGGAATTACATAAACAGAATACCTCAGCTCAGTTACACATGCAGAACATAGACCATCACCAAACAAGGAATCGCAATTTAGAAACAGGAAGGCAATAATTTAAACTGGGAACCCCAAAAGCCAAACTTGGAATGTACAACAACACTGTAGAAATAAAACTATAAATCAATTTCCTCTTGTACCAAACAAAGCGCAGACGTTAATGATGCACATTTCCCAGAACTTTCATATTCCAGTTAATAAATTCAAAATAAAGAGATATATTTCTACCTTTTGTGCATTTTTTTTCAGTTGCAATTGCTCCAGCCACTTTCTTCTGGTTTCTTCATGTTTTCTGCTAACTCTCCATCGTCTGCTGTCCATTTGTCCTTTCTTCTCTCTTCTAGTTTTCTTTCCATCCTCTCTCTCTACATCTGCTTTAACATACTAATCTTTATCCTTTTGCTCTTTCCTCATTCTTATTTCATCCACACAAATTTTACCCCTCCATCCTCAATCCCCACTTACTCTCCCAATACCCGGCCAATTGTAGATTTTTCATCCCTCCCACACAAAATATTTTTCCCCTCTCCATTTTACTCTCCCAGCCCCATCCCATTCTAATCCTCCCCCAACATCAGCTCCCTTCTAGTTCCAGTCTCACCCAGCATCCATTCCCTTCTAGTCCCTGCATCAGCCCATTTCCAGTCCTAGCCCCCCATCAACCCATTTCCAGTCCTAGCTCCCCCATCCATTTTCAGTCTGAGTCCCTTCATCAGCTCATTTCCAATCATAGCCCCCCATCAGCCCATTTCTAGTCATTTCCTAGCCCCACCATCAGCCCATGTCAAATCCTAGCTCCCCTCCACTCAGCCCAATTCCAGTCCAAGCCCCCCATGAGCCTACTTCCAGTTCTAGCCCCTCCATGAGTCCATTTCAATTCAAGCCCCCACCACAGCCCATTTCCAATCTTAGCTCCCCCCAACAGCCCATTTCCAGTCCTATCCTAGCTGCTCCATCAGCCCATTTTCAGTTCTAGCTCCCTTCCCTCACAGCCCATTTCCATTCCAAGCTCCCTCCCCATCAGCTATTTGCAGTTCAAGCCTCCCCGTCCACTCAGTCCATTTCCAGTCATAGCAATCCCCAACCCATTACCAGTCCTAGCCCCCCATCAACCCATTTTCAGTTTAAGCCCCCCCTATAACCCATTACCAGTCCTAACCTCCCATCAGCCCACTTCCAGTCTTAACCCCATCAGCCCATTTCCAGTCAGCCCCCCATAGCCCATTGCCAGTCCTAACCCCCCCCCATCAGCCCACAGCCCATTACTAGTCCTAACCACATCAGCCCACCTCAAGTCCTAACCCCTCCCCATCAGCCCTTTTCCTGTCCTAGCGCCCCCATAGCCCATTAGCAGTCCTAACCCCCCCCATAGCCCATTAGCAATCCTAACCCCCATCACCCTATTTCCAGACAGCCCCCATCAGCCCACAGCCCATTACCAGTCTTAACCCCCCCCCAGCCCATTTCCAGTCCTAACCCCCCATCACCCCATTTCCAGTCAGCCTCCATCAACCCCAGCCCATTACCAGTCTTAACCCCCCCAGCCCATTACCAGTCTTAACCCCCCCAGCCCATTTCCAGTCAGCCTCCATCAGCCCCAGCCCATTAGCAGTCTTAACCCCCCCACCCCATTTCCAGTCCTAACCCCTCCCCAGCCCATTTCCAGTCAGCCTCCATCAGCCCCAGCCCATTTCCAGTCCTAACCCCCCCTCCAGCCCATTTCCAGTCCTAACACCCCCCCCAGCCCATTTCAAGTCAGCCTCCATCAGTCCCAGCCCATTTCCAGTTCTACCCCCCCCCTTGCCATTTTCATTTCCCTAACACCCCCCCTTGCACATTTCCAGTCCTAACCCCCCCCTTGCACATTTCCAGTCCTAACCCCCCCCCCTTGCACATTTCCAGTCCTAACCCCCCATCACCCCATTTCCAGACAGCCTCCATCAGCCCCCCCCCCCTTCCCTTCCCTTCCGGCAAATTTAAAAACAAAAACCTGGCTCTAGCTGCTGCCGCGTCCGTCGCAGCAGCGGCAGAATGGCGTGTCCCGCGGGGCCCCCTCTCCACGTCGAGCCCTCTGCAAGGGCTTTCAGATTCGCAAAGGGAGAGTGCTCCCTCGCGTCTCTGTAAAGCCCGCAGGGGCTAATGGGAAATTTCCCATCAGCCCCTCGCGTCTAAAGGGGCTGATGGGAAATTTCCCATTAGCCCCTGCGGGTTTTACAGAGACGCGAGGGAGCACACAACTCTCCCTTCGCGAATCTGAAAGCCCTTGCAGAGGGCTCGAAGAGGAGAAGGGGCCCCGCGGGACACGCCATTCTGCCGCTGCTGCGACGGACGCGGCAGCGGCAGCAGCTAGAGCCAGGTTTTTGTTTTTAAATGTAATAAAAAAAAAAGCAGAATGTTCTTTGCGCGGGGCCCCTGAAACGCGGGGCCCTGTGCAAAAAACATTCTTGCTCAATGGACGGGCCGGCCCTGGCCAGGTCATACTCCGGATTCTCTTCGGGGTGTAGGCAATTCCTGCCCTCAGACCCTTCTGTGTTCTAGCTACTGGAGTGCTGGTTCCCCACAGGATACTTGGGTCTTGCAAGAGTCTCTCAGTAGGGACTCAACTGCTGCTGCTTATGGATATCCCTTTGCAGGTGGCCTTGGTGTTTTACAGGTTCCCGGTAGCCTGTGGCTGGGGAGTCCCAGATGTGAGGTCTGACTTCTTGCTTGTTCCTGGAGAAAGCATAGTTACTCACCTGTAACAGGTGTTCTCCATGGACAGCAGGAATCAGTCCTCACAAACCTCCCTCCTCCCCTAGGAGTTGCTTCTTTACTGTATTTTCATTTTTGCCATCTAAGCTATGTCATTAGACTGAGGCAAGATGGCACCCTTGGGTGGGAAGGGGACCACGCATGAATGATGCATCTCCCAAAGGCTTTCTTTGAAACCTGGAGAGATGCCTCTGTGGGATCTCCGTCGGCGCTGATGTCATCCATATGTGAGGACTGACTCTTGCTGTCCCCGGAGAACACCTGTTACAGGTGAGTAACTACACTTTAAAGCTGAATAGCTGTGTGTGTGCATGCGCATGCTCAAGGCTTGCCATGTCCAGTTCCCAAATTAGAAGCAGGATGCGGAAAGCCATCAGTATGCATGCATGCATGCACCAGATGCTCCCATATCCGACGATGGCTTGAACGGTGCCGACGATGGCTTGAACAGGCTTCTCTGATGCTGCCTGTTAACTAACTGGTGCCAGACTGCTACCTCTCTCCTCTGAAGCGGCCACTCTAGGCGGATGCTTAGCCTACCTAGTGGTAGAGCCGACTCTGCATATAAGACCTGCTGAAATCTGAGGACATGGATTAGGAACAAGGAAACACAGATACATGTACACAGATACAGATAGCAGAGACCAGCCCTAGACTTCACCCAATGGATTGTACAAAAATCAAAATGACTACATCTATGGAAGTCAACAATGGAAAAGCTCTATAACATCAAAAAGACAAAACCTGAAGCTCACTGTGGTACAGATCACCAAATACTAATATGCAAATTCAAGCTAAAGCCACTCATGAATGTAGCAAAATATGACTTTAAGAATATACTACCGGAATTTAAAGACTGCCTGCAAAATTGATTTGCTGCTTTAGATACAAATGGCAGAGCTCCAGAAGACTTATGGGATGACATCAAGAGGTTTGTGTTGGAAGAAAGTGAGAAATCTCTACAAAAGGTGAAAAAGCAAAATTGGTCAAAATGGATGACCAAAGAAACTCTGAAAATTGCCCAGAAATGCGGAGAAGATAAAGCTAGAGGAGAAAGAGGCAATCACAGAACTCAGCAGATCTCCAACGTGCAGCAAGACAAGACAAGGAGAAGTACTGCAATGACACATGCAAGGAAAGAAAAGCAGAAACTATTAGAAGAAGAACAAGATTGGCTTTTCTAAAGCAACGAGAGTTAAAGAAAAAAAATTCCAGCTTCAAAATGGAATGTTACAAGATGCTCAAGGATCCATGTTGAATGATGTTGAGAAGATCAAGAAAATGTGGAAAGAATATAGAGTTATTATATGATAAAGGTCAAGTGGACCAACAGCCGTTCCAACCTGTAGCTTATGATCCAGAACCATTGGTGATGAAAGAAGAAGTCAAAACAACATTGAATGCCTTATCAAAGAACAACAAAAAATGAACCTCAAGGTCAAGGTAAATCAATAACCAAATCAAAAAAAACCCCAACCAGATATAATGTGACCCGCTGTAAAATAGTATTCTTTTGTCGGAGCTGACCGTGGGGAGGTCGAAAGGGAAAACGACCTTCACCAAGCAGGTAGCTACTTTTTATTATTTATATGGTTCTTCACCAAAAAACACAGTCAAAATTACTTTATAGTATAAAACTTATCTCAGTCCAAACATCGCTGCTTCCAAAAGCAGTGCGAGGGGACTTTTGGAAGCAGCGATGTTTGGACTGAGATAAGTTTTATACTATAAAGTAATTTTGACTGTGTTTTTTGGTGAAGAACCATATAAATAATAAAAAGTAGCTACCCGCTTGGCGAAGGTCGTTTTCCCTTTCGACCTCCCCACGGTCAGCTCCGACAAAAGAATACTATTTTACAGCGGGTCACATTATATCTGGTTGGGGTTTTTTTTTATTTGGTTATCAAAGAACAAAGCACCAGGCATTGATGGCATTCCCAGTGAAGTATTACAGCAACAGTGAAGTATTACAGCAATCTGATGCAGCTGTTCCCATATTTACAAGGCTCTGCCAGGAAATTTGTAAGACAACATCATACCAACTGACTGGAAAAGATCTATGCTTATACCAATACTAAAGACAGGTGAACCAACTGACTGTGGAAATTATCACACAATTGCTCTAATCCCACATACCAGCAAGATTATACTGAAGATTATTTAGCAGAGACTACAACTATACCTGGAATAAGAGCTGCCTGAAGTGCAAGCAGGATTCAGGAAAGGGTGAGGAATGAGAGACATCATCATGGATGTAAAATGGATCCTTGAAAATACTAAAGAACGCCAAAAGGATATCTATATGTGTTTTATCAACTATAGCAAGGCTTTTGATTATATAAACCATAAGAAACTCTGGGCCACCTTAAGAAGCATGGATATACCAGAACACCTGATAGTCCTCTTGCACAACCTTTACATTGATCAAGAAGCAACAGTTCGAATGGAACAAGGAAAAACATAATGGTTTAAAATCAGCAAAGGTGTATGACAAGGCTGTATATTTTCCCCCTACCTGTTTAATTTATATGCAGAACAAATCATCAGAGAAACAGGATTGTATGAAGACAACAGAGGTGTGAAGATTGGTGGGCTGGAAGTGATGATCTGAAACATTTGCTTCTCAAGATCAAGGAACATAGTCTTAAAATGACCTGCACCTTAATGTAAAGAACAACTGTCAAAATCAATAAGTTCATCATTGATGGAGAAGAAATTGAAATAGTGAACAATTTTAACCTACTTGGATCAACTATCAATTTAAGAAAAAAAAAAACTACAAGCAGTCAAGAAGTCAGATGACACATTGCTCTTGGCAGAATAGCTATGAAGGACCTAGATAAGATTCTCAAGAGCAGAGATGTCTTTCTCCATACAAAGATTCAACTCCTTCAAGCTATGGTATTTTCAATAATGTCATATGTATGCGATTTTTGGACAGTGAAAAAGATAGACAGGAAGAAAACTGATGCCTTTGAATTATGGTTCTGGCACCAAATACTGTGTATACCATGGATTGCCTGAAGAACAAACCAGTAAGTACTAGAGGAGATCAAACCTTAGCTTTCTTAGAAACTCAGATGACAAGACTTTGACTTTCATACTTTGGACACATCATGTTAAGAGAGAGATCATTTGAGAAAGACATCATGCTTGGCAAGGTAGAAAGTCAACATAAAAGATGAAGGCCAGCAATGTGAGGGATCGATACAGTAACAGCAGCTATTTAACAACAACAACTAAAAGAGAGAATAATGAGGTTTCTGGAATTCAATGGATTACAGGATCTGAGGCAGCATGGACTCACCAGAGGCAGGTCTTGTCAGACAAATCTGATTGATTTATTTGACTGAGTGATCAGGGAGTTGGATTGAGGGAGAGTCCTAGATATGGTGTATTTAGATTTCAGTAAAGCCTTTGACACGTTCCGCATAGGCAACTTATAAACAAACTGAGCACCCTAGGGATGGACCCCAAAAATACAGATTGGGTTAGAAATTGGTAGGGTGGGAGGCAACAAAGGGTACAGGTATATGGACTCACTCTGATGAGAAGGAGGTTACAAGTTATGTGCAGCAGGGATCTGTCTTTGGTCTGATTCTTTTTAACATCTTTATTAGTGATATTGTGGAAGGGCTGTCGGGTAAGGTTTGCTTGTTTGCGGATGATACCAAAATCTGCAATAGAGTAGACACCCAGGAAAGAGTAGATAACATGAGGAGGGATCTAGCTAAGCTTGAAGAATGGTCTAGAATTTGGCAGCTGAAATTTAATGCTAAAAAATTCAGGGTCATGCATTTGGGCTGCACAAATCCAAAGGCGTGGTACACTGTAGAGGGTGATGTACTTCTGTCCACAAAAGAAGAGCGGGACCTGGGCGTAATTGTGTCTAATGATCTTAAAGCAGCTAAACAGGTAGAAAAAGTGACTGCAAAAGCCAGAAGAATACTTGAGTGTATAGGGAGAGGAATGGCTAGCAGAAAAAAGGAGGTGATAATGACGCTGTATAAGTCTGGTGCAACCTCATTTGGAGTATTGTGTGCAATTTTGGAGACCGCACCTTCAAAAAGAAATAAGCAGGTTGTAGTCTGTACAGAGGGTGGCTACTAAAATGGTTAGTGGTCTTTGTTATGTAGCATATGAGGATGGACTTAAAGATCTTAATATGCATACTTTAGAGGAAAGTTGGGATAGGGGCGATGTGATAGAGACATTTAAATACTTCCGTGGCATAAATGCACAGGAGAGCCTCTTTCAATTGAAGGCAAGCTCTGCTATGAGGGGACATAGGATGAGAGTGAAAGGGAATAGACTTCGGAGTAATATGTGGAAATATTTCTTTACAGAAAGAGTGGTAGATGCGTGGAATCATCTCCCAGTGGAGGTGGTAGGCACGAGAACAGGATCTGAATTCAAAAAATCATGGGACAAACACAGAGGATCTCCAAAAGGTAAAAAGGGGACTATTGTAGTTGATGTAGGAGGGGAGACTAGATGGGCCACGTGGTCTTTTTCTGCCATCATGTTTCTATGTTTCTAACCCTTTCCTCCTGGGGATATGCCTCCGGAGGTCAATCCTTGGTGCAAGAGGATATTGCATATTCTGGGGGACAAATCCTGGCTACAGGATCATTTCCTGCCATACTAAGGATATACTCACCTTCCAGGTGACCTATCTCCTGTAAGGTAAGACAAAGGCTTCCAAACTGGAGGTAAGACTTCTCTACTATAAGGGGCTCCTCAATATACCTCTCAGCCTCAGCTCTTTGAAGTCTGCTACTTTTACCTCTAGAGATTGTACTTGTTCTCTGAGAGCCAGGAGCTCTTTGCACGGAGGGCACACATTTAATTAATTAATTTATTCATTTGGCTGTATTTATATAGCACTTTCACAGAGATCATGGAACTTCATTTAATTCAAACAATGTTTACATTGGAACATGCAGCTTTGTACAATGAATAAAGGAACAGGGACTGCTTGGTTAGAGTTAACTACAGTATGTATATGGTTACATAGTAACATAGTAAATGATCTAGTTACAATATGACACTCCACCGTACCAAAATTGATCTTCAAAAAACTGCTTTCAAAGGAGAAGACAAAAATCACTTCTATTTATCACTTCGCAGCACATCCGCTCCGTGCAGGCCACCCCTCCCCATGTCCCTGTTAAGGAGTGACCCAACCATTCCATGCAGGACACCCCTATTTGTTGAGAAATTAGATGGTTCAATTTATTTCAATTTTATCCTGTTGCTGTAAAGGGATCCACTGTGTCTGTCCCATGCCATTTTGAATTCCTTCACCGTGTTTTCTCCCACCACTTCCATCGGGAGGGCATTCCAAGCATCCACCACCCTTTCTGTGAAAAAGTATTTCCTGACATTGCCTTTCAATTTACCCCCTTACAGCTTCCTGTTATGCCCTCTAGTTTTACAGCTTCCCCGTCTTTGGAAGAGGTTTGTTTGTTCATTATTTCCCATTAAGTATTTAAAGGTCTGAATCATATCTCCCCTGTCCCTCCTCTCCTCCAAAGTGTACATATTTAGGTCATCAAGTTTCTTCTCGTAAGGCTTCTGACGCAGGCTCCAAATCATTTTGGTCACCTTCCTCTGAACAGTTCCAGTCTTTTTACATCCTTTGCAAGATACGGTCTCCAAAACTGAACACATTACTCCAAGTGAGGCCTCACCAGTGACTTGTACAGTGGCATAAGTACCTCTTCCTTTCTGCTGGTGATTCCTCTTTGTATGCAGCCCAACATCCTCCTGGCTTTTGCCATTACCTTGTCACACTGTTTTGCCACCTTGAGATCTTCAGAAATAATCACACCAAGGTCTTTCTCCTGATCCGTGCACACCAACCTCTCGCCCCCTATCGCGTACATTTCCCTTGGATTTCTGCTACCCAAGTGCATGACTCTGCACTTCTTTGCATTAAATCTTAATTGCCAAGCATTTGACCATTCGTCCAGCTTTTGTAGATCTTTCCTCATGTTAACCACTCCCTCGGGGGAGTCCACTTTGTTGCATATTTTCATGTCATCTGCAAAAAAGACAGACTTTTCCATTCAGTCCTTCAGCAATATCACTCACAAATAAATTGAAAAGTGCCGGGCCCAGGACCAAACCCTGGGGCACCCCGCTAAGCACCTTCCCTTCAACCGAGTGAGCTCTATTTACTATCACCCTCTGTCGTCTGTCAGTCAACCAATTTCTGATCCAATTTACCATCTTCGGATCCATCCCCAAGCTACTGAGTTTATTCAAAAGCCTCCTATGAGGAATAGTATCAAAGGTTTTGCTGAAATCCAGGTAGATGACATCCATCGCATGCCCCTGATCTAGCTCCCTGGTCACCCGGTCAAAGAACACAATCAGATTTGTTTGGCAAGATCGTCCTTCAGTAAAACCATGTTGCCTCGGGTCTTGCAACCTGTTGGTTTTGAGAAAGTTCACTATTCGCTCTTTCAGGAGCGCCACCATTACTTTTCCCGCCACCGAGGTAAGGCTCACAGGCCTGTAGTTTGACACTTCTTCCCTGTCTCCAGTCCTGAGGAACCTCTCCTGTTACCAAGGATCTGTTGAAAACATCCTTTAACGGCCCTGCAAGAACCTCTCTGAGCTCTTTCAGTATCTGGGATGTATCCTATCTGGTCCCATGGCCTTGTCCACGTTCAGTTTCACAAGTTGTTCTAACACATCATCTTCTGTGAATGGCATGGTATCTACTTCATTCCCATTTTTATATTTGGGAGTCACAGGTGGTCCTTCTGCAGGACTTTCTTTAGTAAAAACAGAGCAGAAGTATTCGTTTAGCAATTTTGCTTTTCAATGTCACTTTCCACGAGTCCGTTCGCAGCACTTCTGAGTCCTGCAATTCCACCTCTGATCTTCCTCCTTTCCCGAATATACCTGAATAAGGTTTTGTCGCCACCCTTAACATCTTTAGCCATTTTTTCCTCTGCCTTTGATTTTGCTATCCTTATTTCTCTTTGTCTCTTTGAGTTTGATCCAGTATTCATTTCTGTGTTCCTCTGTTTGCGAGCTTTTGAATTTTGCAAAAGCTGTGGTTTTTGCCTTTAATTTGAGCAGCCACTTCTTTGGAAAACCAAATAGGTTTTCTTCTCTTGTTTTTTTTACTTTTGTTACATATTTATTTGTTGCCCCTTTTATTGCCCTTTAGTTTAGCCCATAGCAATTCCACTTCCCTTATCTCCTACCACCCTGCCAGCTCATCCTTTAGGTACTCGGCCATTTTATTGAAGTCGATGTTTTTGAAGTTTAGGACTTTGAGCTTGCTATGATTGGCCTGTACCATGGCTTTTATCTCAAACCACACCGTGTGATGATTGCTGCTGCTCACAGGGTCACTCACGCAGACATTCGACATGCTATCACCATTAGTGAGCACTAAATCCAGCATTGAGCTTTCCCTGGTTGGTTCCATCACCATTTGTCTAAAGTAACGCATCTTGGAGAGCATCCAAGATTTTTTTGCTTCTTTCCAGATTTGCAGAAGGAGTAATCCAATCCACATCAGGTATATTAAAGTCTCCCAATATGATTGCTTTCCCTTTTGTGGCTATCTTGGCAATATCTATAATCAATTTGTTATCTATCTCTTCAATTTGTGTCAGAGGTCTGTAGACTACAGCAGTATGGATGACAGTGCCATCTCCTCTTTCCAACACAATCCAGAGCGCTTCTTCTTTTCCCCATGCCCCCTGCATTTCAGTAGCTTTAATACTGATTTTGACATACAAGGCTACTCCTCCTCCTCTTCCATTTTCTCTGTCTCTTCTGAATAGATTATAGCCAGGTATGGCTATATCCCAATCATGGGATTCATTTAGCCATGTTTCTGTAATGGCCACAATGACCAAATCCATTTCCACCATCATTGCTTCCAGGTCCGGAACTTTGTTGGCTAAGCTTCGAGCATTTGTGCTCATTGCTTTCCAGCATTTAACTGGCTTGTGTGTATTTAGCAATGATTTTGTTCTGCCTACATCTTCCCACTTGTTTTTGGTGTGTGGTTTAAAAGTATGGTTGTTTCTGTTTTTAATCTGCTTTTGCAGGGGGTGACATCCAGAGCTTGACCTTCTACATCCGTCACCCCCTTTTTCTAGTTTAAATGCATATCCACATATTGCTTGAATTTTTCACTTAGGATTCTTTTCCCTGTGACAGAGAGATGTAGTCCATCAGCACAGTATAGTCTCTTGTTGTTCCATCTGTTACCCCAGTTGCCAATAAATCTGAATCCTTCTTGTTTGCACCAGGTCTGGAGCCATGTATTAAAGCTGTTAATGCGATGCAGCCTTTTTGCCCCCTTACCAAGCACAGGTAGAACCTCTGAGAATGCAACAGTGTTAACAATGGGCTTGAGTTTCTCTCCCAGAGATTGGAAGTCCTTTTGGACTGTAGAGACACTGTTTCTAGCCAGGTCATTTGTGTCCCAGTGGATAACAACATTAAGTTTGGAGTGCTTACTTTCTGCACTAAGTAGTTCAACAATGCGGTTTGTATTCCTGATGGCTGAAGAGCTTGGGAGGCACTTGACTATCTTCTCTCCTTTGAACTGTGTTCCCAAGTTGGTGCCACTGATGATGGAATCACCAAGTAGTAGTAGTTTGCTGTTTGGTGAGGTTTTCTTCATATTTGGTCCTTTAGCAGGAGATTGGGTATTGTCTGTCTCATTTAAGGGCCCTTCAGTTTCTTTGGATTGGGCATTCTCATTCGCCAAGGCAGAGAAGGCATTATGCAGGGATATATTATCCTGATGAATAGGATGCCTCTGTGTCACAGGTCGCAATCTACCAGAACCCACTGTGATTCATTTGTTCCTGGGGTGTTTCATTCTTTGTGGGAGCGGTGGTGGACTTTGTTCAGTTTGTATCTTAGAAGAGGTGTGCTTTATTGCAGCCAGTTCCTCCCTCAGTTCCTCATCCTCATTAGCCAAGGCAGAGAAGGCATTATGCAGGGATATATTTTGATGCATAGGATGTCTGTGCATTACAGGTCGCAATCTACCAGAACCCACTGTGATCCACTTGTCCCTGGGTTGTTTGATCCTTTGTGGGAGCGGTGATGGACATTGTTCAGTTTGTATCCTAGAAGAGTTGTGCTTTATTGAAGCCAGTTCCTCCCTCAGTAGGGCCACCTCTTTATGCATGGCAACTAGGTTTTCCCTTAGTAGAGTCAGTTCTTTATGCATGGCAGCTGACCTGAGGCACATAGGACAAGCTCTGAGGTGCCAAATGATTCGTCTTGGAATGAAAGTACTGTAGTTATTGCACTGAATACACGACATGCTGAATAAGCAGTCCTAGAAGGAGAAGAGGAAGAAGAGGAAAGGAGGAAGAAGATGTGGGCTCTAACCCAAGTTAAAGGGATAGATGGCAATGTATGCGAGTGCTATATAGGCAATGCAGCCCCTGGGGTGGGTAGGGCGAGGGGTAGGGTGGGCGGGAACCTATGTGTCTCTGGCCAGTAGGCTGTTCCTGAGCTGGGAGCACTCACAGATATCTGCTCCAAGGCTACCCAGAAAAGCAGTCAGTCAGATTATCCCCAAGCTTAATTTATAATCACAGTTAACCTTAATCTTAGCAATTCCTACAAAACAGACAGTTAAACTCTATATTGGTAGCTAGAACCCAGCAGAGATGAGAAAGAAAATTAGAGTCTTAGCTTTGTGAAAGATCCACAGCTCATGCAGCTAGCCTCAGATAAACTACATACATGTTCTATGGAGACCTATTCCCAATAGGATGCTGAGTCCCCTGTAGCAGGCCATGCAAAGGTAGATCTCATTCTGATCCCACGGCCCCCATGGGATCAGAATTGAGTCTAGCACCTGGATGTGCAGGCCAGGACTCAATTCTGCCTGGCTGTATGCCCTGGGGACTACCCTGCTAATTCAGCCAGGCTCATGAATGGAGTCACAGTGCCATGACATCCCATCACCATCACACTGTGACTCCATTTATGAGCCATGATTGCCGGCCGCCTCAGAGCGACACCCCGTTCCCCACAGCCTGACCCCTGATCTGGCCTTCCAAGGTTTGGGTCAGACTGCAGGGAACCCCCTGAGCCCCCTTACCTACCTGTCCGTGTCCCATGCTGTGGTCCCCCACCATCCAGGGTGACGTTTTCCACGTTTGAGGTGGAATAAGTCCCCCATCTAGCCTGAAGGCCCTGATGTACAGGGCAAACCTCAGAATCGGCCCTGTATGTCCAGGGTCAAGGGCAGCCCACATCATGCTCTCACTCCGTCTTCTGAAAGCCCCCCCCCCCAATCTCGGCCTCCCTATACAAATCCAATTTTTGTATGGGGAGGTTAGTGACAGGGACTGCAGGGGGATGAATAGCAGGGATGGATGTCCCAACAGGACATCCATCCCTGCTATTCGCAGGACAGAATGACACCCATAGTATTTGGTCCTCAACACCATATAGAAATGCTGTTTATGTTGTTGGGGGGGGGGAGTTAAGAGGGGGTGGGACTGAATGGAGGGTGAAGAGGAGTTTGCGGAAGGTTAGGAGATTGGTCATCTTTCTTATGTGGACAGGGAGGGAGTTCCAGGTTGAGAGGGAATATAGTTCAAAGTATATGGCACAAGCCTTTTTGTTATAGTTTGAGGGGTAGTCAGAGTTTCATGGTGGAGGATCTCCGTGGTCTGTTCGATTGTTGTGTTGTGATGAAGGAATGAAAGTGAATGGAAGATTTGTGGTTCAGAGCTTTGTGAACCATTAGAAGGATTTTGTAGAGTATTCTGCTTTGCAGTGGGAGCCAATGGAGGTATTTGAGAATGGCGGTGATGTGTTTGTGCTTTGATGTGATAGTCTGAGCTGCCATGTGGCATGCTGTTTGTAGAGGATGGAGCATTGACTTTGGGATGGCTGTTTATAGAGGATGGACTAATGACCTTTCACTAACTGGGAGATAATCGTAAGAGTGGCAATCAATGTTTAAGACTGGCTAGCCCCCATCTCGTTGTTGGACTACTGTGGGCATCTTTGTACTGATGAGCTATTTAGCTTTCTAGAGTTGCTAAAGGAGTAGGGATACTTGAACTACAAGGAAAGACATCAGGAGTTTTGGGTATATTGTCTGCTAATATTAGATGTTTTTTTCTAGATAAACTGCTAATAATCTATTAAGAGCTAATCACTTGCTGATTAAAATATACTGTGATAGTTTTTTCAATTAAAAGTGAAATTTGTTAACTATAAATTAAGGGATGAGCCTGGAGTGGGTGGGAGTTTGGGTGGGAAAGATTAACTACCTATTTGTTTTGTCTTAAAACTCTAAAAGTCCTAACTATAAACTAGGAATACTCCAATCCTTACCATAAACTTCTCTTCAGGAGATTCTTACCCTGGCATTTTGCCAATATCTTTTAAGCATATCTTTTAGTCTGAATCATGTGCTCCTGAGCGACTGCTGGCTTTCCTCCAAGATCTAGTTTATGTTCAAATCGTTTTATTAATAACACAACAACATTCCCAGCATGTGGGTACACTTATGCATTGCCAGGAGTATACAATCTAAAAGCTGATCTATCTCCGTTTTAAATGATGCTGCCAGCAGTTTTGTTCCACTCTGGTTAGGGTGGATTTACTCCCTTCAGAACAGGCTTCCCCCTACCCAAAATGTTTCCCAGTTGCTAACAAATCTAAAGCCCTCCTCCCTTCACTATGGGCCCGATTCCGGGACGCGGGTTGCGGGGCTGCAGCCCTGCAAGCTGTCCGGGCCCGATTCCCCCTTCGGCTGTCCCCGTACATCTTGATGCTCAGAATGGAGAGAGCTGGTGAGGGGCGAGAGGAGGCAGGATCGGGCAGCAGGGAAAAGGGGGGCCAAGGACATGGGAATCGGGGGTGCCTGCGGGGAAGACATCCCCGCAGATAGCAGGGGCATGCCGGGCCATCCTCGTGCCCTAACGTTTTGTTTCCATGGTTCAGAATCAGAGCCAAATGGGGCCGTCTTGCTTGGGGCTATCCATTCGGCCTGGATGTGCCCCTCTCTGAATCAGTCTCTACGTCCTTGGAGTTCTGTCTGCTTCTGGTGTCCCGCACATGGAATGGGAACCATTTCTAAGAATGCTACCATGCAGATTCTGAATTTCAACATTCTACTTAAAATTCTAAAATTTGGCTTGAAGAATCTCTCTCTTGTATCTTTCTATGTCTTTTGTACCCAGATGTACCAAGACAGCTGGCTCTTCCCTAAGGTTATCTAATATCCTATCTAGGTAATGAATGAGATCCATCAACTTTTGTATCAGGCATGAAGATTAACAAGTGATTTTCATGCCCACCAAACACCCAATTATCTATACTGCTAATGATTAAATCATCCATTTAAAAAATCCATCCTAAATCTTCCCGTCTAGGCATGTGCTTCCAGAGACACATCCTTGATGTGAGAGAATATTGCATCTTTTGGAGAGCAGGACCAAGGCAGCATAGGGACTGCTGGTGGAGGAGGGGGGGGGGGGTGAAACATCTCTATTATATCCCTGAAGGCCTCCTCTATATACCTCAGTCTTCCTCAGCTTCTCCAGGTCCACTCCTCCAGCCTCCAAGGATTACATAGTAACATAGTAAATGACGGCAGATAAAGACCAGCATGATCCATCTAGTCTGCCCAGCAAGATGGCAAGAGTAGGTGCACCTGTCACTCTGTGCAGGCCACCCCTACCCATGTCTTTGTTTAGGAGTAAACCCACCACTCCAGGTAGGACACCCCTATTTGTTGAGACGTTATATGGTTCAGAAGTTAGATGGTACCGTTTATTTTATTTTTATCCTATTGCTGTAAAGGGATCCACTGTGTTTGTCCCATGCTGTTTTGAATTCCGTCACCGTGTTTGCCCCCACTACTTCCTTCGGGAGGGCATTCCAAGCATCCACCACCCTTTCAGTGAAAAAATATTTCCTGATATTGCCTTTCAATTTACCACCTTGCAGCTTCATGTTATGCCCTCTAGTTTTACAGCTTCCCCGTCTTTGGAAGAGGTTTGTTTGTTCATCATTTCTCTTTAAGTATTTAAAGGTCTGAATCATATCTCCCCTGTCCCTCCTCTCCTCCAAAGTGTACATATTTAGGTCTTCAAGTCTCTTCTCATAAGGCTTCTGACGCAGGCTCCAAATCATTTTGGTCGCTTTCCTCTGAACAGTTTCCAGTCTTTTTACATCTTTTGCAAGATATGGTCTCCAAAACTGAACACAGTATTCCAAGTGAGGCCTCACCAGTGACTTATACAGTGGCATAAGTACCTCTTCCTTTCTGCTGGTAATCCCTCTCTGTATGCAGCCTAACATCCACCTGGCTTTTGCCACCGCCTTGTCGCACTGTTTTGCCACCTTGAGATCATCAGAGATAATCACACCAAGGTCTTTCTCCTGAACCGTGCATATCAACCTCTCGCCCCCTATCGCGTACATTTCCCTTGGATTTCTGCTACCCAAGTGCATGACACTGCACTTTTTCACATTAAATCGTAGTTGCCAAGCAGTGGATCAGTCTTCCAGCTTTTGTAGATCTTTCCTCATGTTAACCACTCCCTCGGGGGAGTCCACTCTGTTGCAAATTTTTGTGTCGTCTGCAAAAAGACAGACTTTTCCATTCAGTCCTTCAGCAATATCACTCACAAATACATTGAACAGTGCCGGACCCAGGACCGAACCCTGGGGCACCCCGCTAATTACCTTCCTCTCATCCGAGTGAGCTCCATGTACAATCACCTTCTGTCGTCTGTCAGTCAACCAATTTCTAATCCAGTTTACCATCTTGGGACCCATCCCCAAGCTACTGAGTTTGTTGACAAGCCTCCTATGAGGAACAGTATCAAAGGCTTTGCTGAAATCCAGGTAGATGACATCCATCGCATGCCCCTGATCTAGTTCCTTGGTCACCCAGTCAAAGAACTCAGATTTGTTTGGCAAGACCGTCCTTCGGTAAAACCATGTTGCCTCGGATCTTGCATCCTGTTGGTTTTGAGAAAGTTCACTATTCGCTCTTTCAGGAGCGCCTCCATTACTTTTCCCGCCACCGAGGTAAGGCTCACGGGCCTGTAGTTTGACACTTCTTCCCTGTCACCACTTTTGTGTAGAGGTACGACATCAGCCATTCTCCAGTCCTGAGGAACCTCTCCTGTTTCCAAGGATCTGTTGAAGACATCCTTTAACGGTCCTGCAAGAACCTCTCTGAGCTCTTTCAGTATCCTAGGATGTATCCCATCCGGTCCCATGGCTTTGTCCACTTTCAGTTTAGTAAGTTGTTCTAACACCTCGTCTTCTGCGAATGGTGTGGTATCTACTTCATTCCCATTTTTATATTTGGGAGTCACAGCTGGTCCATCTCCAGGATCTTCTTTAGTAAAAACAGAGCAGAAGTATTTGTTTAGCAATTCCGCTTTTTCAGTGTCACTTTCCACGAGTCCTTTCCCAGCACTTCTGAGTCCTGCAATTCCAACTCTGATCTTCTTCCTTTCCCGAATATACCTGAAGAAAGTTTTGTTGCCACCCTTAACATCTTTAGCCATCTTTTCCTCTGCCTTTGATTTTGCTATCCTTATTACTCTTTTAGACTCTTTGAGTTGGATCCTGTATTCATTTCTGTGTTCTTCTGTTTGCAAGCTTTTGAATTTTGCGAAAGTTGTGTTTTTTGCCTTGATTTGAGCAACCACCTCTTTGGAAAACGAAATAGGTTTCCTTCTCCTCTTGTTTTTATTTACTTTTCCTACATATTTATCTGTTTCCCCATTTATTGCCTTCTTTAGTTTAGCCCATTGCAATTCCACTTCATTTATCTCCTTCCTCCCCGTCATCTCCTCCTTTAAGTACTCTGCCATTTTATTGCAGTCAGTGTATTTGAAGTTTAGGACTTTGAGCTTTCTATGAGTGGCCTGTACTATGGCTTTTATCTCAAACCACACCGTGTGATGGTCGCTGTTGCTCACAGGGGCACTCACGCAGACATTCGACACACTATCACTGTTGGTGAGCACTACATCCAGCGTTGAGCTTTCCTTGGTTGGTTCCATCACCATTTGTCTAAATAATGCATCTTGGAGAGCA
The DNA here is from genome assembly GCA_033557465.1 of Ichthyophis bannanicus. Classification (NCBI taxonomy): domain Eukaryota; kingdom Metazoa; phylum Chordata; class Amphibia; order Gymnophiona; family Ichthyophiidae; genus Ichthyophis; species Ichthyophis bannanicus. The sequence goes on along the minus strand of CM066033.1, from coordinate 732,121,460 downwards.
TCCACAATCTTTTTGCTTCTTTCCAGATGTGCAGAAGGAGTAATCCAATCCACATCAGGTAGATTAAAGTCACCCAATATGATTGCTTCCCCCTTTGCTCCTATCTTGGCAATATCTTTAATCAATTCGTTATCTCTCTCTTCAATTGGAGTCGGAGTTCTGTAGACTACAGCAATATGGATGACAGTGCCATCTCCTCTTTCCAACGCAATCCAGAGCGCTTCTTCTTTTCCCCATGTTCCCTGCATTTCAGTAGCTTTAATATTGCTTTTGACATAAAAGGCTACTCCACCTCCTTTTCCATTTTCTCTTTCTCTTCTGAATAGATTATAGCCAGCTATGGCTATATCCCAATCGTGCGATTCATTAAACCATGTTTCTGTAATGGCCACAATGTCCAAATTCGTTTCCACCATTAAGGCTTCCAGGTCTGGAATTTTGTTGGCTAAGCTTCGAGCATTTGTGCTCATTGCTTTCCAGCATTTTCCTGGCTTGTGTGTATTTTGCATTGATTTTGTTCTGCCTACTTCTTCCCACATGTTTTGATGTGTGGTTTAAAAGTGTGGCTGTTTCTGATGGTGTTCTGCTTTTGCTGGGGGTGGCATGCAGATGTTGACCTTCCACATCTGTCACCCCCTTTTCCTAGTTTAAATGCATATCCACATACTGCCTGAACTTTTCACTTAGGATTCTTTTCCCTGCGACAGAGAGATGTAGTCATCAGCACAGTATAGTCTCTTGTTGGTCCATCTGTTGTCCCAGTTGCCAATAAATCTGAATCCTTCTTGTTTGCACCAGGTCTGGAGCCATGTATTAAAGCTGTTAATGTGATGCAGCCTTTTTGTCCCCTTACCAAGAACAGGTAGAACTTCTGAGAATGCAACAGTGTTAACAACGCGCTTGAGTTTCTCTCCAAGAGATTGGAAGTCCTTTTGGGCTGTGGAGGCACTGTTCCTAGCCAGGTCGTTTGTGCCTAAGTGGATAATAACATCAAGTTTGGAGTGTTCATTTTTTGCGCTAAGTAATTCAACAACTTGGTTTGTATTCCTGCTGGCTGAAGAGCCTGGTAGGCACATGACTATCTTCTCTCCTTTGAACTGTGTTCCCAAGTTAGTGCCTCTGATGATGGAATCTCCAAGTAGTAGTAGTTTTCTGTTTGGTGAGGTTTTCTTCATATTTGGTGCTTTAGCAGGGGATTGGGCATTGTCTGACTCATTTAAGGGCTCTTCAATTTCTTTGGATTGGGCATCCTCATTAGCCAAGGCAGAGAAGGCATTATGCAGGGATATCTCTTGATGTACAGGATGTCTCTGTGTTACAGGTCGCAATCTACCAGAACCCACTGTGATCCATTTGTTCCTAGGGCATTTGATTCTTTGTGGGAGCGGTGGTGGACTTGTTCAGTTTGTATCCTAGAAGAGGTGTGCTTCATTGCAGCCAGTTCCTCCCTCAGTAGAGACACTTCTTTCTGCATGGCAGCTAGGTCTTTCCTTAGTAGAGTCAGTTCTTCATGCATGGCAGCTGACTTTAGGCATATAGGACAAGCTCTTAGGCTCCAAATGATTCGTCTTTGAATGAAAGTACCGCAGTTATTGCACTGAATACAAGACATGTTATTTATGCAGTCCCAGAAGAGGAAGAAGAAGAAAGATGAAGAAGATGTGGCTTTTAATCCAGGTTAGGAACGATAGATGGCACGTATGTGACCACTATATAGGTAATGGACTCATTCTTTGAGGAGACCCTCAGGGACACAGTAAAGAGATCTTACCTCCAGTCCAGCACTTTCTGTGCTGTTTTGGTGGACAAATGTCACTTAGAAGAATAGCATAAACTTAGTGTGGCAGAAAGCAATCTTGTAGCTAGGACCTGCCCTCCAAATGAGCCCTTTTCATTAAAAGCACTCATACAACATTTCACCAACTAATAGATAATCATATGTGTGGTATTTGGTGCAAAGCACTGGATTTATTTATTTATTTATTTGCATTTCTTATATACCGCACTATTTGCGATCAGCGCGGTTTACATAGAACAAACAGTATCCGACAATATACAAAAGTCAGGTCATTACATTGAACAGGAACAGGTGACTTGGACAACAGGGTAAACTATATACATCTGCGATACGTTGAGTATCTGCGATACCTTGAGTAAGGTAAATTATATACATGTACAAATAAAATTAATTAGGTATTGGTTAAAATTGGGGGTGCCCTAATAATGATGGCTGGGGTTCAGGGGAGTCAGTGAGGTATTTAATAAAGAGAAAGTGTTTCAAGGCCTTCCTGAACTGGCTCAAGTTGGGGATTGTCCTGATGTATGGTGGTAGGGAGTTCCAGAGACTTGGGGCGCATAGACTGAAGGCTCTATTTGATGTTGCTTTGGTGCATTTTGTCTTGTCTCTCGGTATAACTAGGATGTTGGCTGCTGAGGATCTCCTTAGCCTGTTAGGTGTGGGTGGATAGATGATGTCACTTAGTGAAGAGGAGGAGAGCCCCTTGGTGGCCTTGAAAGTCATCACTAAGATCTTGTAACTGATCCTGGCTTGAATGGGGAGCCAGTGAAGCTGCTTTAGGAGGGGTGTGATATGCTCTCTTCTCGGAGCTCCAAATAGAATCCGCGCAGCACTATTCATGGCATGTTGTAGGGGGTTCAAGGTGGCCTGAGGGAGTCCTTGTAGGATGGCGTTTGCATAATCAAAGTGTGGAATAGTGAGGGCCTGATAGATGGTGCGGAAGTCGCTTGGTTCAAGTAATGGGCGTAGGTGTCTAAGGGATCTGATCTTGAAGTAGATCGCTCTGACAGTGTTAGCTGTATGTTGCTTCATGTTCAGATTCTGATCCAGTGTGACTCCGAGATAGCGTATAGCTGATTTTACTTGCAACTCGGCGTTGTTCATTTTCAAGTGGCTGGGTGGTGTGAACTCTGGATTTCTGGAGATGAACAAGACCTCTGTTTTCTTGTGTTGGATGCGCAGATTTTGAGATAGGAGCCATTCGGATATTGTGTTGAAGCACTTAGTCAGAGGGGTAAGGTCTGGGCAGTCCAGGGATATTGGCAGGTAAAGTAGGACATCGTCGGCGTATATCATGCAACTCACATTGAACGATCTGATGATGTTACAGATGGGTTGAATATAGATGTTAAACATAAGTGATGATAGGGAGGATCCTTGAGGAACTCCTTGACTTTGTAGGAATGGTTCAGATGTGGACCCGTTTGCTCGAACGTATTGCCATCTTCCAGACAGGTAGGATCTGCACCACTCAAGAGCTGTTCCACTGATGCCTTTTTCTCTCAGCCTACAAAGGAGAATTTCGTGGCAGACCGAGTCAAAGGCTGCCGCTATATCTAAGAAGATGAGTGCGAAACCTTGATGTATGTTGTCGATGCCTGAAATTATGGTGTTGAAGAGTGTTGTGAGAAGAGTTTCCACTCCGTGTGATTCTCTGAAACCATGTTGTGATGAATCTAGGGGGGCGTTGGTATCGATATGATCTTGTAACTGTTTGTAGACTATCTTTTCAATGATTTTGGCAAGCATCGGAATGCTGGAAATGGGCCTGTATGAATCCACCTTTTGTGGGTCTAATTTGGAGTTCTTCAATAGAGGTCTAACGGAGGTTTGTTTGAGAGTAGAGGGGAAAGACCCAGTGTTAAAGGATAGGCCTATCATATTAGCTAAAATTGGGGCGAGGTCACATCGCAAATCCCTTATCCAGAATGCTGGACAGGGGTCCGAGTATGCAGTAGAGGTATTTAGAGTTGAGATGGTGTCTTCTATAATTCTCTTTGAAGGTATAACAAAGGTAGTTAGAGATGCTGAGAATTCTTGAACGTTGGGGGGGTTCGGTATCTCCATTTTGTCAGTCTTGCATAGTTTAGATTGCATGAAAATGGCATAGTCCTGCGGGTGTATACCTCCAGGGTGCTCCGGGGTGGGTTCCTTAGCAAGGGATTTAACCAAGTTGAAGAGGTCGTGTGGCTTATTTAATGACCTTTTCAGGGTGTCTGTGTGGTGTTGCTTCATTTTGGCTATGACGGCGTTTCGATGTGTGTGTAGATGCTGGGTATATGCTGCTTGGTCATTGCTAGAATGTGACTTTCTCCAACGCTTTTCTAGTCTCCGTAAGAGGGTTAGTGATGCCCTTAAGTCAGCAGTGAACCATGGTGCTGACAATTTTCTGTTTGGGGATTTAGTTGTTGGGGGACGGATTGCGATTGCGCTGAGTTTGCTGTTCCAGGTGGAGATCAGTTCCTCTAGATCTAGTGAGGTCTTATCAAGGAGTGTGTTCGTTTCAGCTAGTATATGTTCTCTGTTGAACGGGTGAAAACATCTGGCAGTTGGGTTAGAGTTCTTGCTTGAATACTCATTGGGTCTTTGTGACTTGAAGAGGGTAGGTATCTGGAAAGTAATGAGCTTGTGGTCAGACCATGGTACTGCTGTTAATGAAAGTGTGATGTTTTGTGATTGCTGAAGCACTGCTTGTGGGGCAAATATGAGGTCGAGAATGTTACCCTTTGAGTGTGTGGGTTCTTGTACCAATTGGGTGTATCCCAATATGTCTAGTGCTTCTATGAATGCAGCTGCATGATTGTCCTGTAGGGAAGGCAGATTGAAGTCGCCTAGGATCCAAATTGGTTTATTTGTACCCTGGGTGTTGGATGCTATGTTTATGATATTAGAGAGGTTGTCTGGATTTGCAGAAGGTGCTCTGTAAATCAAGTTTATAGAGCAGTTGTTGTTGGAGATGGTTATTGTTTCAAGGGAGTTGATGCTGTTGGCTTCAACCAATTTAAACTGAAGGTCCGATCTAGTGATGATGATCACTCCTCCACCCCTTTTATTCTGCCTGTGGCTGGTGAAAGCAACGAAGTTGGGTGGTAGAAGTTGATTAAGTATAATGTTGTCCTCCGGTGAGAGCCAGGTCTCGGTGATCATGATGATGTCCAGTTTATGATACATCATCGTTTCAGTGATTGCTGGCCATTTTTTGCGAAGTGAGCGAGAGTTAATGAGTGCACACTTCAGGCTACTGGTGTGTGGGCATTTACTTTGCTTGGTTTTTAAAGAATTTTGTAGTGGAATATGTATTAGATGGTGGCAGTATGGATAGCTAGTTCCATAAGAGTGATTGGGGGAGTCGTGTGGCCATTTTCTTCCACTGGTAGAAACTATTGGGATGTGATTCTGTGTTGTAAATAGTGCCAATGAGGAAGATGGCAAGATTGTGAGTAGAAGGTAGAGACTCATTAGGGTGATGATTATGTGCTCCATTTTGAATCTTACTGAGCCAGTCCAGGTGAGGCAGGGGGGGTGAGTTTAGTGTGACCCTAACTAAGGATATCTTATCTAGGTGGCTGTATCCTCTGAGGTGCGGGAAAGGAGAGTGAGTGCCCTTTCATAGTTGTGTGTTATGGCAGGAGTAGAATTTTACTGAAAATAAAAATAGCAGGAACACTATGATCCACAGTGACAGTGGAACAAAATGATTAAAGTAGCAATGAATACAGTGCTATGCAGTAGTAGCAATGGAATACAGTGTTATGTAGTAGTAGCAATGGAATACAGTGCTATGCAGTAGTAGCAATGAATACAGTGCTATGCAATAGTAGCAATGAATACAGTGCTATGCAGTAGTAGCAATGGAATACAGTGCTATGCAATAGTAGCAATGGAATACAGTGCTATGCAGTAGTAGCAATGGAATACAGTGCTATGCAATAGTAGCAATGGAATACAGTGCTATGCAGTAGTGGCAATGGGATACAGTGCTATGCAGTAGTAGCAATGAATACAGTGCTATGCAATAGTAGCAATGGAATACGGTGCTATGCAGTAGTGGCAATGGGATACAGTGCTATGCAGTAGTAGCAATGGAATACAGTGCTATGCAGTAGTGGCAATGGGATACAGTGCTATACAGTAGTAGCAATGAATACAATGCTATGCAGTAGTAGCAATGAATACAGTGCTATGCAATAGTAGCAATGGAATACGGTGCTATGCAGTAGTGGCAATGGGATACAGTGCTATGCAGTAGTAGCAATGAATACAGTGCTATGCAGTAGTAGCAATGAATACAGTGCTATGCAATAGTAGCAATGGAATACGGTGCTATGCAGTAGTGGCAATGGGATACAGTGCTATGCAGTAGTAGCAATGAATACAGTGCTATGCAATAGTAGCAATGGAATACAGTGCTATGCAGTAGTGGCAATGGGATACAGTAGTGCAGTAGTGGCGCAAGTAGCTGGCGCGAGGTTTAAATAACGGCTGCTGAGCCCCGATTGGGCTGCGGTGGTTTGCTGGCCCCTCCTGCCGCTGGTGGCTCGATCCCCGGGAAGGGGAGAGCTGCTGGTGGTAGCGGGGGCTCCCGGAGGTCGGCGCCTGCTGGTGCGAGGTTTAAATAATGGCTGCTGAGCCCCGATTGGGCTGCGGTGGTTTGCTGGCCCCTCCTGCCGCTGGTGGCTCGATCCCCGGGAAGGGGAGAGCTGCTGGTGGTAGCGGGAGCTCCCGGAGGTCAGCGCCTGCTGGCGCGAAGTTTAAATAATGGCTGCTGAGCCCCGATTGGGCTGCGGTGGTTTGCTGGCCCCTCCTGCCGCTGGTGGCTCGATCCCCGGGAAGGGGAGAGCTGCTGGTGGTAACCCCATATGTCTGCTGGATTGCTCTCTGCATCGTAATATTCTTAGCAACACTGAATAACAGTGTTCTTGTGTAGCCTGCTAGCATGTTGGAGGTTAAAAGGTATTTCCTGTTTCCCAGTACTCAGTGTGCCAGTGGGTTACATGAGAACACAGTTGCCGGAGTGAAGGAAAATGCCACTCTTCACTCCGACGGCTGTACAGAGGTGAACTGGGGCCTCGGGCCTCCCCGGCTCCCTCTGAAGCCAGTCAGACAGGCATGGGGATCTCCGCGGGGGGGGGGGGAGGGGTTGGATAGGACTGGAAATGACCGATGAAGGAGGCTAGGATAGGACTGAAAAGGGCTGATAGAGTGGCGTTTTACCATGTAGGGAGCAGGTGATGTTATCAGTGCATGGTAACGGATAAGGACTATCTCTGGGGAAATTATAAAAAGTACCTGAGATACTGTTTCTGGGGAGAGCTGATAAAGGCGGCGGGTGCACAGGGACCACGCGCCCGACGGCGCGAACTTTAAAAGTTGCTGGCTGGAGCCCCGATTGGGCAAGATGTCGTTGTAGCTTCTCCTGCCGCTTGAGACTCAATCCCCGGACTGACTGACAGAGTTCAGATGTTGGTAGAACGCTGGTTTATTGGTCAGGCGTCAGGCAGTTAGGTCACTGGTGAGGAATCTGTTGTGCCGCCTCTCGTGCTCTGCCTAAGGGCCACGCCAAAGGACCCTCTGGCAAGGCCCTCAGGCACGGGCCCGCCAGTCGCGGGCACGCCTGCTGGCGCGAGTTTTAAATAACGGCTGCTGAGCCCCGATTGGGTTGCGGTGGTTTGCTGGCCCCTCCTGCCGCTGGTGGCTCGATCCCCGGGAAGGGGAGAGCTGCTGGTGGTAGCGGGGGCTCCTGGAGGTTGGCGCCTGCTGGCGCGAGGTTTAAATAACGGCTGCTGAGCCCCGATTGGGCTGCGGTGGTTTTATGGCCCCGCCTGCCGCTGGTGGCTCGATCCCCGGGAAGGGGAGAGCTGCTGATGGTAGCGGGGGCTCCCGGAAGTCGGCGCCTGCTGGCGCGAGGTTTAAATAACGGTTGCTGAGCCCCGATTGGGCTGCGGTGGTTTGCTGGCGCCTCCTGCCGCTGGTGGCTCGATCCCCGGGAAGGGGAGAGCTGCTGGTGGTAGCGGGGGCTCCCGGAGGTCGGCGCCTGCTGGCGCGAGGTTTAAATAACGGCTGCTGAGCCCCGATTGGGCTGCGGTGGTTTGCTGGCCCCTCCTGCCGCTGGTGGCTCGATCCCCGGGAAGGGGAGAGCTGCTGGTGGTAGCGGGGGCTCCTGGAGGTCGGCGCCTGCTGGCGCGAGGTTTAAATAACGGCTGCTGAGCCCCGATTGGGCTGCGGTGGTTTGCTGGCCCCTCCTGCCGCTGGTGGCTCGATCCCCGGGAAGGGGAGAGCTGCTGGTGGTAACCCCATATGTCTGCTGGATTGCTCTCTGCATCGTAATATTCTTAGCAACACTGAATAACAGTGTTCTTGTGTAGCCCGCTAGCATGTTGGAGGTTAAAAGGTATTTCCTGTTTCCCAGTACTCAGTGTGCCAGTGGGTTACATGAGAACACAGTTGCCGGAGTGAAGGAAAATGCCACTCTTCACTCCGACGGCTGTACAGAGGTGAACTGGGGCCTCGGGCCTCCCCGGCTCCCTCTGAAGCCAGTCAGACAGGCATGGGGATCTCCGGGGGGGGGGGGGAGGGGTTGGATAGGACTGGAAATGACCGATGAAGGAGGCTAGGATAGGACTGAAAAGGGCTGATAGAGTGGCTAGGACTGGAAATGGGCTGATGGGGGGGCTAGGACTTGAAATGGACTGATAGAGGGGCTAGAATAGGACTTCAAATGGGCTGATGGAGGGGCTAGAATAGGACTGGAAATGGGCTGATTGGAGGGATTTGGACTGGAAATGGGCTGATGGGAGGGGCTAGGACTTAAAATGGGCTGATGGGGGCTAGGATAGGACTGCAAATGGGCTAATGGAGGGGCAAGGTTAGGACTGGAAATGGCTGATGGGGGGGACTAGGATTGGAAATGGGCTAAAGGGGGGGACTGGGACTGGAAATGGGATGATGCATGCTATGGGAGAATGGGACTAGAAGGAAGTGGATGCTGGGTGGGGCTGGAACTAGAAGGGAACTGATGTTGAGGGAGGACTAGTAGGGGATGAGGCTGGGGGAGTGATGATGAAGAGAAAGAAAAATCTATGATTGGATAGATATTGGAAGAGTAAGTGGGAACTTAGGGTGGAAGGGTGAAATTTGAGTGTATGACAAAGGAATAAAGAAAGAAATGGAGGAAAGAACAAAAGGTGAAAGACCAGTATGTTGGAGCAGATATAGAGAGAGAATGGAAAAAACTAGAAGAGAGAAGAAAGGACAAATGGACAACAGACAATGGAGAGTTAGCAGAAGACATGAAGAAACCAGAAGAAAGCAACTAGGGGAGTTGTGATGGAAAAATAAAATGCCCAAACAACAAAAAGGTAGAAAAATACTATTTTATTTTGAATTTATTCATTGGAATATTCAGCTCTGGGAAACGTTCATCACTAATATCTTTGCATTTTGTTTAATACAAGAGGAAATTAATTTATAGTTTTATTTCTCCAGTGTTGTTGTACATTCCAAGTTTGGCTTTTGAGGTTCCCAGTTCAATTATTGTCTTCCTATTTCTAAATTGTGATCCCTTTTTCTATATTTGCTGATGGTCTATGTTTTGTATGTGTAACCGAGCTGCAGTATTCTGTTCATGCAGTTTCTATGTGACAGTCCCACTTGTTCTCTTTCCCCAGTAGGTCATGTATTGTTATTCTCTGAGTTGTATTGGTTTCATATTTGCAGTGTTGCCTTTTGATAGGTAGGGGTTGGTGCTTTGTGACTCCTGGTAGTGCTATTATGATACGGTGGGTTTGCTATGGGTTCTAAATGAGCAGGGTTTATAGTATTTCCTGGCAATTGGCACTGGAGTATAGTAATGTAGAAATCTGGTAATCTTTCTTTATCCTCACTGCCCATGCAAATGGTATTCAGACATTCATTAACAGGCATGTTTAAAAGTTAATGCACATTCACAACTGTTAGTTTGTGCTCAGGAACACCCTTTATTTCTATTGGCGCAGTGGCACTAAACACATATTAATATTTAATAAACATGCCCCTAAGTCATTGCCAGAACAAAAGAGAGGCTTGAGAATAGCTCTTTTGAAAACCGCTAAAATTTTAGTTGGCAACATATACATTTCAAAATAAAATATGTTAAATTTATGCAAATGAAGTCCAGTGGATATGCAAATAATGCCCTGCAATAAGTCTCCGCACATGGCCCTGCGCCACCCTTTTGCCGCCCCTGGGGACAGATGTACCCTCCTATCTGCAGTTAGTATGAAGCCCTTCACTAGTACTATGACCCATACCCATGTTACCAGCACAGGACTTAGTAAGCATGCCCCATAGTGCTTATGTATTAAAGACTTAAATCAACCCAGTCTAGAACTTCTTTAGAGTGTTACCAACCAAAAGCTCAAGATTGTGGTTAGCACACTGCCAGAACGCTACATTTGAAAATTCATCTACAATAAGCTTCTTTATCTCATTTTTCTCTGGTATCATGACAACTGCACCATGACAGGGTACCAGATTTTTACATATAAATTTAGCACAGAACATCAGAAATTTCAATCAAGTCACAGAACAGATAAGCAATAGCCTGCTAGCAAAACTTTTGTTAATCAGATTTTTTAAATAAATACAGCATTTTAAATAGACACAGAATTTAACAATTTAATCCAAATTTCTCTTTTCCTCAAGTTTTAAGATAACTTCCCAGGAGTAAATAGTCACACATGCAGATTCTTTACCAGACGTGTATTCACAGTAAAGATTCTTTACCAGAAGTGGCTCGTCCTGTCTCAGCACTCTTTCAGGATTGTTAAAAAAAATATTTTAAAATAAAAAATAGACAAGAATGTGCAGACAAAAAATGAAATGGAAACGTACAATGCAAAAGTCAAATACAAAACTTGCCAATAAGGTAGATCTTTCTTGTACGTCAGACACTGAACACTCCAAGATGCAGATATGTTCAATGCTCCCCGCTGAACTCTTCCCAACCAGCACATGTAGGTAAAAGGTAAATCTTATTTAATGGTGGTACATTTGAAGCAGGAATTTTTAATACTTCAATCAGATATTTCTTAAAACTATCCAGGGGGGGAGTACCTGGTATCCTAGGAAAGTTAAGTATCCTAAGATTCAAATACTGTATTTGATTTTCAAAAGTCTCAAGTTTATGGTATATTACAATTTTGTCCCTGACCAAAACATTTATTGTATCTTTAGACTCTATAACTTGATCTTTAAGGCACTTATCTTCTCTTGGGCTTCTTTAGTAAATGTATCTTGTTTCTGGGCGAAATTATTGAAAGTCTTCAAGAGAGAATTTATATTTGTAGGGCACCGAGTAATGGCAAAGTCCATTTTTACTACTATCTCCCTTATTGTATGCACGGTTACCTCTTGTAACATAGGGGTATGTTTACTAAGCAGTCATAATGTGCGCCCGGCGACATTATCACGCGATAATCCCGTTTTGCTACGATAAGACTGAAACGCCCACTCCTTTTATGGCAGCATGCACACTAGCGCCAGGCGCACATTAAGACTGCTTAGTAAACATCCCCCATAGTAACATAGTAAATGACAGCAGATACAGACCAGTATGGTCCATCTAGTCTGTCCAGTAAGATGGCAAGAGTAGATGCACCTGCTGCTCCATGCAGGCCACCCCTCCCCATATCTTTATTTTAGGGGTGAACCCACTGCTCCGTGTAGGACACTCCTGTATGTTGAGAAATTAGTTAGTTAAGTTTATTTTGATTTTATCCTGTTGCTGTAAAGGGATCCACTGTGTCTGTCCCATGCCATTTTGAATTCTGTCACTGTATTTGCCCCCAACACTTCCATCGAGAGGACATTCCAAGCATCCACCACCTTTTCAGTGAAAAAGTATTTCCTGACATTGCCTTTCAATTTACCCCCTTGCAGCTTCATGTTATGCCCTCTAGTTTTACAGCTTCCCCGTCTTTGGAAGAGGTTTGTTTATTCATGATTTCTCTTTAAGTATTTAAAGGTCTGAATTATATCTCCCCGTCCCTCCTCTCCTCCAGAGTGTACATATTTAGGTCTTCAAGTCTCTTCTCATAAGGCTTCTGACGCAGGCTCCAAATCATTTTGGTTGCTTCCTCTGAACAGTTTCCAGTCTTTTTATATCCTTTGCAAGATACGGTCTCCAAAACTGAACAAGTATTCCAAGTATTCCAAGTGAGGCCTCACCGGTGACTTATACAGTGGCATAAGTACCTCTTCCTTTCTGCTGGTAATTCCTCTTTGAATGCAACCCAACATCCTCCTGGCTTTTGCCACTGCCTTGTCGCACTCTTTTGCCACCTTGAGATCTGCAGAAATAATCACACCAAGGTCCTTCTCCTGGTCCATGCACACCAACCTCTCGCACCCTATTGCGTACATGTCCCCTGGATTTCTGCTTCCCAAGTGCATGACACTGCACTTTTTCACATTAAATCTTAACTGCCAAGTATTAGACTATTCTTCCAGCTTTTGTAGATCTTTCCTAATGTTATCCACTCCCTTAGGGGAGTCCACTCTGTTGCAAATTTCCGTGTCATCTGCAAAAAGACAGACTTTTCCATGTAGTCCTTCAGTAATATCACTCACAAATACATTGAACAGTGCCGGTCCCAGGACCGAACCCTGGGGCACCCCGCTAATCACCCTCCTTTCATCCGAGTGAACTCCATTTACCATCACCTTCTGTCATCTGTCAGTCAACCAATTTCTGATCCAGTTCACCACCTTGGGACCCATCCCCAAACTACTGAGTTTATTGATAAGCCTCCTATGAGGAACAGTATTCAAAGGCTTTGCTGAAATCCAGGTAGATGACATCCATCGCATGCGCCTGCTCTAGTTCTCTGGTCACCCAGTCAAAGAACTCAATCAGGTTTGTATGGCAAGATCGTCCTTTGGTAAAACCATGTTGCCTCAGATCATGCAACCTGTTGGTTTTGAGAAAGTCCACTATTCGCTCTTTCAGAAGCACCTCCATTATTTTTCCCGCCACCGAGGTAAGGTACACGGGCCTGTAGTTTGTCACTTCTTCCCTGTCAACACTTTTGTGAAGAGGTACCACATCCGCCCTCCTCCAGTCCTGAGGAACTACTCCTGTTTCCAAGGATCTGTTGAAAACATCCTTTAACGGCCCTGCAAGAACCTCTCTGAGCTCTTTCAGTATCCTGGGATGTATCCCGTCCAGTCCCATGGCCTTGTTCACTTTCAGTTTTGCAAGCTGTTCTAACACATCATCTTCAGTGAATGGTGTGGTATATCTACTTCATTCCTACTTTTATATTTGGGAGTCACAGATTGTCCTTCTCCAGGATTTTCTTTAGTAAAATCAGAGCAGAAGTATTTGTTTAGCAATTTTGCTATTTCAATGTCACTTTCCACAAATCCATTCCCAGCACTTCTGAGTCCTGCAATTCCATCTCTGATTTTCCTCCTCTCCCGAATATACCTGAAGAAGGTTTTGTCACCAAACTTCACATCTTTATTTTATTTATTTTTATTTATTTAACATCTCTTATATACCGCGCTATTAAAATCAGCGCGGTGTACATCGAACAAAATATACTGCAATGTGTACAGGTAACATCGAGTTTACAGAGAACAGGGGAATATAAAACATGGAATAACAGGGATAACTATGTACAATAAACAATATACTATTTATATGCTTTAATTATGTACCATATTTAAACTCGAGTGAATATTGAACATGTATTCATGGGTAGGATGAGTCTATAGTAGTAAGGTAGATTTTCGTGGGGACTACCCGTTTTCTGGTTGGATTAAAGTGCTAGGGTGTTTGGTGTGAGTGGGAGGCCTGTTGGCTGTGTGGGTGTCCATGGACACTTCTGGGTAGTATTTTGTGAATAAGTGATGCTTTACGGCTTTGCGGAATTGTAATAGACTTTTGATGCCGCGGATTTCGTGGGGAAGTTTATTCCAATTCCTGGGTGCAAACAATGAAAAAGCTCTGTTTGATGTGGCTTTAGTACATGAAGTCATCATCTTAGGAACTATTAAAGTGTTCATAGTTGTAGTCCTTCTGTTTCTATTTTCAGGGGTGTTGTGGATTAGTTTTTCTGATTGGTGTTGGTGGGTAGATATTCATGGCTTTGAAGGTCAAAACTAGTGACTTGTATGAGAGTCTGGCTTGTAGTGGTAGCCAGTGTAGGTCTTTCATGATAGGTGTTATATGAGCAGACCTTGGTGACCCAGAAAGGACTCTAGCAGCTGTATTCATAGCCAGACGTAGTGGGTTTAAGGTTGATTGAGGGAGCCCGTGAAGGATGATGTTTGCGAAATCTAGATGTGGCAGGACTAGTGCCTGGAAGGTTGACCAGTAATCAGTATAGTCTAGTAGTGGACGGAGGTGGCGTAGTGTTCTGATCTTATGGTATATGTTCTTTGTCACATTCTTCACGTGCATTGTCATGTCCAGGTGTTGATCTAATGTTATGCCGAGGTATCTGATCGTGGGTTTGGATGTCAGTTCTGTGTTGTTGACCAGCAGTGACGGCGGAGGTACAAACTTAAGATTCCTTGTAACAAATAGGACATCAGTTTTGCTATGATTTATTCTTAGGTTTTGAGTCAGCAACCATTCGGCTACTGCTCCGAAACAGTTGGTTATTGGAGTAAACACTGGTTGGTCAGTTTTGAACGGCATGTATATGAGGATGTCATCAGCGTATGCCAAGCATTGCACGTTGAAGGATCTGATCAATTCACAAATCGGCTGCATATAAATATTGAACATTAACGCCGATAGTGAAGATCCTTGTGGTACGCCTTGAGACTGTAGGAACGGCTCTGAGGATTTCTGGCCTGTTTTAACTTGTTGCCACCTGTTGGAAAGGTAGGATCTACACCATTCCAGTGCTGTGCTTCGAATCCCCTTCTCTCTCAGACGTTGAATTAGTATATCGTGGTTTACAGAATCGAAGGCAGCAGAAATGTCTAAAAAGATGAGGACAAATCCTTGTTTGATGTTGTTTATTCCTGTTATCAGATCGTTGAATAGGGTTGTAAGGATTGTGTCGACTCCATGTGCTTCTCTGAATCCATGTTGTGATTTGTCTAGGGGTGCTTCTGTGTCAATGTGATGCTGAAGTTGTTGTTGGGCAGCTTTCTCAATGATTTTTGCAAGCTGGGGGATGCTTGAGATTGGCCTAAATGATTCAACTTTGGATGGATCAAGCTTACTGTTTTTTAGTAGGGGCTTGATAGAGGTGTGTTTAAGACTCTGGGGGAATGAGCCTGTTAGGAAGGATTGGTTCAGAATTTTGCATAGGATTTGGCTTAGATCATGTCGCAGATCTTTGATCCAGTTAGCTGGGCATGGGTCATTAGGTGCCGTGCTAGGATTGATGGAGGCAATAATTCTCTCAATTTCACTAGATGATATAGTATTGAAGTTGCAAAATGGAGTTATATGAGATTCCTTAGGTGATATAATGGGGTTGATGGTATTTATGCAGGTGCTGGACTTAATCATTTAGCCATCTTTTCCTCTGCCTTTGATTTTGTTTTCCTTATTTCTCTTTTTGTCTCTTTTAGTTTGATCCTGTATTCCTTACTGTGCTCCTCTGTTTGCAAGTTTTTTAATTTTGTGAAAGCTGTGTTTTTTGCCTTTATTTGAGCAGCCACTTCTTTGGAGAACCAAATAGGTTTCCTTCTCCTCTTGTTTTTATTCACTTTCCTTACATATTTATCTGTTGCCCCTTTTATTGTCACCTTTAGTTTAGCCCATTGCAATTCCACTTCCCTTATCCCCTCCCATCCTGCCAACTCCTCCTTCAGGTACTTGGCCATTTTACTGAAGTCAGTGTTTTTGAAGTTTAGGACTTTGAGCTTGCTATGATTGGACTGCACCTTCACTTTTATCTCAAACCACACCGTGTGATGATTGCTGCTGCTCACAGGGGCACCCACCCAGACATTCGACACGCTCTCACCATTGGTGAGCACTAAATCCAGCATTGAGCTTTCCCTGGTTGATTCCATCACCATTTGTTTAAGTGACGCATCTTGGAAAGCATCCACAATTGTTTTGCTTCTTGCCAGATTCGCAGAAGGAGTACTCCAATCCACATCAGGTATATTAAAGTCACTCAATATAATCACTTCCCCCTTTGTGGCTATCTTGGCAATATCTATAATCAATTCATTATTTATTTCTTTGATTTGAGTCGGAGGTCTATAAACTACAGCAGTATGGATGACAGTGCCATCTCCTCTTTCCAACACAATCCAGAGCGCTTCTTCTTTTCCCCATGCCCCCTGCATTTCAGTAGCTTTAATATTGTTTTTGACATACAAGGCTACTCCTCCTCCTTTTGCACTTTCTCTTTTTCTTCTGAATAGATTATAGCCAGCTATAGCTATATCCCATTCATTAAACCATGTTTCTGTAATGGCCACAATGTCCAAGTCCATTTCCACCATTAGGGCTTCCAGGTCTGGAACTTTGTTGGCTAAGCTTCGAGCATTTGTGCTCATTGCTTTCCAGCATTTAATTGGCTTGCATGTATTTTGCATTGATTTTATTCTGCCCACTTCTTCCCACTTGCCGTTGATGTGTGGTTTAAAAGTGTGGCTGTTTCTGATGTTGTTCTGCATTTGCCGGGAGTGACGTCCTGAACAGGGCCGGCTCGTCCATTGAGCGAGAATGTTTTTTGCACAGGGCCCCGCGTTTCAGGGGGCCCCGCGCAAAAAACATTCTTTTCGAAAAGTAAAATTGAAAAACAAAAACAAAAACCTGTCTGCTGCCGCGGTCGGGGCCGCCGCGGCAGAATCGAGCGTGCCGTGGGGCCCCCCTGTGCACGGCAGAGCCTGCCCTCCCCTGTAGCAGCTCTCTCTTTGGAGCTGAAGTCAGACGCGCCGGCTTGCAGTTGAAGTTCCCATCAGCCTCCGCGGGCTTAACAGAGCAGCGAGGGAGAAACTCTTCTCTCGCGCTCTGCTCTGCAAGCCGGCGCGTCTGACTTCAGCTCCAAAGAGAGAGCTGCTACAGGGGAGGGCAGGCTCTGCCGTGCACAGGGGGGCCCCGCGGCACGCTCGATTCTGCCGCGGCGGCCCCGACCGCGGCAGCAGACAGGTTTTCTTTTTATTTAATTTTCCCTGGGCTGGGCTGGGGGGGGAGTTGTTAGGACTGCTAATGGGCTGGGCTGGGCTGTTAGGACTGCTAATGGGCTGGGCTGGGGGGGGTTGTTAGGACTGCTAATGGGCTGGGCTGGACTGGGGGGGGTTGTTAGGACTGCTAATGGGCTGGGTGGGGGGGTTGTTGGGACTGCTAATGGGCTGGGCTGGGTTGTTAGGACTGCTAATGGGCTGGGGGGGTTGTTAGGACTGCTAATGGGCTGGGCTGGGTTGTTAGGACTGCTGCTGGGCTGGGGGGGGTTGTTAGGACTGCTAATGGGCTGGGGGGGTTGTTAGGACTGCTGCTGGGCTGGGCTGGGGGTTGTTAGGACTGCTAATGGGCTGAGCTGGGGGGGTGTTAGGACCGCTAATGGGCTGGACTGGGCTGGGGGGGGGTTGTTAGGACTGCTGGGGGTGGGGGTGGGTTGTTAGGACAGCTAATGGGCTGGGGGGGGGGTTGTTAGGACCGCTAATGGGCTGGGGGGGGGTTGTTAGGACAGCTAATGGGCTGGGGCTGGGGGTGGGTTAGGACTGCTAATGGGCTGGGGGGGTGTTAGGACTGCTAATGGGCTGGGGGTGGGGGTGGGTTAGGACTGCTAATGGGCTGGGGGGTGGGGTTAGGACTTGAGGTGGGCTGATGGGGGGGGTTTAGGACTGGCAATGGGCTGATGGGGTTAAGACTGGAAGTGGGCTGATGGGGGGGTTAGGACTGGTAATGGGTTATAGGGGGGGGCTTAAACTGAAAATGGGGTGATGGGGGGTTAGGACTGGAAGTGGGTTGATGGGGGGCTAGGACTGGTAATGGGTTGGGTGGTTGCTATGACTGGAAATGGGCTGAGTGGAAGGGGAGACTTGAACTGCAAATAGCTGATGGGGAGGGAGCTTGGAATGGAAATGGGCTATGAGGGAAGGGAGCTAGGACTGAAAATGGGCTGATGGAGCAGCTAGGATAGGACTGGAAATGGGCTGTTGGGGGGAGCTAAGATTGGAAATGGGCTGTGGTGGGGGCTTGAATTGAAATGGACTCATGGAGGGGCTAGAACTGAAAGTAGGCTCATGGGGGGGGGGCTTGGACTGGAATTGGACTGAGTGGAGGGGAGCTATGATTTGACATGGGCTGATGATGGGGCTAGGAAATGACTAGAAATGGGCTGATGGGGGGCTAGGATTGGAAATGAGCTGATGAAGGGACTCAGACTGAAAATGGATGGGGGAGCTAGGACTGGAAATGGGTTGATGGTGGGCTAGGACTGGAAATGGGCTGATGCAGGGACTAGAAGGGAATGGATGCTGGGTGAGACTGGAACTAGAAGGGAGCTGATGTTGGGGGAGGATTAGAATGGGATGGGGCTGGGAGAGTAAAATGGAGAGGGGAAAAATATTTTGTGTGGGAGGGATTAAAAATCTACAATTGGCCTGGTATTGGGAGAGTAAGTGGGGATTGAGGATGGAGGGGTAAAATTTGTGTGGATGAAATAGGAATGAGGAAAGAGCAAAAGGAGAAAGATTAGTATGTTAAAGCAGATGTAGAGAGAGAGAATGGAAAAAAAAACTAGAAGAGAGAAGAAAGAACAAATGGACAGCAGACGATGGACAGTTAGCAGAAAACATGAAGAAACCAGAAGAAAGTGGCTGGAGCAATTGCAACTGAAAAAAAATGCACAAAAGGTAGAAATATCTCTTTATTTTGAATTTATTAACTGGAATATGAAACCTCTAGGAAATGTGCATCATTAACGTCTGTGCTTTGTTTGGTACAAGAGGAAATTAATTTATAATTTTATTTCTACAGTGTTGTTGTACTTCCAAGTTTGGCTTTTGGGGTTCCCAGTTTAATTATTGCCTTCCTGTTTCTAAATTGTGATTCCTTGTTTGGTGATGGTCTATGTTCTGCATGTGTAACTGAGCTGATGTATTCTGTTTATGTAATTCCTATTTGACATTGCCACTTGTTCTCTTTCCCCAGTATTCTCTGAAATGTATTGGTTTAATATTTGCAGTGTTGCCTTTTGATAGGTAGGGTATGGTGCTTTGTGAGTCCTGGTAATGCTGTCAGGATACGGCGGGTTTGCTATGGGTTCTAAATGGGCAGCGTTTGTAGTAGTTCCTAATGTGCCTGGCGGTTGGCACTGGATTATAGTAATGTAGAAATCTTTTAGTCTTTCTTTATCCATACACTCATTAAGAGACATGT
This sequence comes from Ichthyophis bannanicus, assembly GCA_033557465.1. NCBI lineage: Eukaryota > Metazoa > Chordata > Amphibia > Gymnophiona > Ichthyophiidae > Ichthyophis > Ichthyophis bannanicus. The sequence continues at coordinate 732,102,315 of CM066033.1, read as the reverse complement.
TTACTAAAAGTTAGTGTATGGTAACATTATGCAAATATTTATGCAAATAAGGCCCATTATGCAAATGAGGCCCGCACTGAGTCTCCGCACATGGCCCCGCACCCCCCTTGGGCCGCCCCTGGTCCTGAACTAGTCTTCCTCCATCCGTCACCCCCTTTTTCTAGTTTAAAATGGATATCCACATACTGCCTGAATTTTTCACTTAGGATTCTTTTCCCTGTGACAGAGAGATGTAGTCTATCAGCACAGTATAGTCTTGTTAGTCCATCTGTTTCCCTAGTCACCAATAAATCTGAATCCTTCTCATTCGTACCAGGACTGGAGCCATGTATTAAAGCTGTTTATGCGATGCAGCCTTTCTGCCCCCTTACCATGAATAGGTATTTATTTATTTATTTATTTAAAAGTATTTCTAAACCGTCTTATCATAAAATCAAGGCGGTATCACAACAATACAATCAAAGTATGTGGGGGAATTTCATGCAGTGAAGGGGGGTATAATGTGCGTGTGGGGGGAAGATTTTGCAGTGGCTGTATTGTTTAAAATGTGCGTGGGTGTGAGGGGTATAGATTAGGGTGGGCTATGTACAGTGTGCGCTATGATACAGCATGTTCTATATTACAAGGTACAGTCCAGATAGGGCTTGAGTTAAATCCTGGGCCGTTGTGCAATCTCTCGTCAGGGTTGGGGGGGCCTTTGTTGGTTAGTCCTTGTTGATTAAGTGACGTGTCCATAATGTTCTATGAACAGCGTTGTCTTCAGCTGTTTGCGGAAGTCTTCTAAGAATGCTACAGTGTTAACAATGGGCTTGAGTTTCTCTCCCAGAGTTTGGATGTCCCTTTGAACTGCAGAGGCACTATTTCTAGCCAGGTCATTTGTACCAAGGTGGATGACAACATCAATTTTGGAGTGCTCACTTTCTGCGCTAAGTACATCAACAATTTGGTTTGTATTCCTGCTGGCTGAAGACCCTGGGAGGCATTTGACTATCTTCTCTCCTTTGAGCTGTGTTCCCCATTTGGTGCCTCTGATGAAGGAATCTCCAAGTAGTAGCAGTTTTCTGTTTGGTGAGTTTTTCTTCATATTTGGTGCTTTAGCAGGAGATTGAGCATTGACTGACTCATTTAAGGGTCTTTCAGTTTCCATGGATTGGTGATCCTCATCAACCAAAGCAGAGAAGGTATTATGCAGGGATATCTCTTGATGTATAGGATGTCTCAGTGTTACAGGTCACAATCTACCCGAGCCCACTCTGATCCATTTGTTCCTGGGATGTTTGATTCTTTGTGGGAGCGGTGGTGGACTTTGCTCTGTTTGTATCCTAGAAGAGGTGTATTTCATTGCAGCTAGTTATTCCCTTAGTAGAGTCAATTCTTTATGCATGGCAGCTGTCTTGAGGCACATAGGACAAGCTCTTAGGTTCCAAATGATTCGTCTCAGAATGAAAGTACCACAGTTATTGCACGAAATACACGACATGCTGCTTGAGCAGTCCTAGAAGGAGAAGGAGAAGAAGAAGAAAAGGTGGGCTTAACACCAAATTAAAAAGGATAGATGGCAACATATGTGACCACTATATAGGCAATGCATCCCTGGGCTGGGTGGGGTGAGGGGTAGGATGGGCGGGAACCTAAGTGTCCCTGGCCAGTAGGCCTTACACGAACAGTGGGCACACTCAGATATCTGATTTAAGGGCTACACAAGGAATGTAGGCAGTCAGAATATTCCCAAAAAGTAAAGTAAAACCAACAGTTAAATTCTATATTAGCAACAGGCAAAAATGATAGAAAGCTGAAAACTTAGCTGTGTGGAGGCTCTGGAAGCTGTGGAGCCTGGAGTTGACCAGGTACTTGTGGCAGGCTATAAGATAATCTAATTAGCCCCTCCCTGGGAGCAGACTTGCAACAGAAAATTCAAACAATGGAAGCAGAAATAGTCAAACTGAACCTTTTCTTTCTTTGTATCTGCTTACTGTGCAAAGGTCCCTGTAACTTTAACTGATACCTTTGCTTCTAAAGTAATTGAGAGACTCAGGTAAAATACCAGGTCCCTGCAATTTAAGTATTTCTATTCCAGGTAGCTTTATATCACTAGTGTCCCTGGCCAGTAGGCCTTACATGAACAGTAGGCACACTCAGATATCTGATTTAAGGGCTACACAAGGAATGTAGGCAGTCAGAATATTCCCAAAAAGTAATGTAAAACCAACAGTCTATATTAGCAACAGGCAAAAAATGATAGAAAGCTGAAAACTTAGCTGTGTGGAGGCTTTGGAAGCATCATCTTGTGTGTCTGACTTGTGAAACCCCGAATCAATCTTGATTTGAGCCTCTGAGGAAAATTGCCAAAAGACTTCCCGGGACTGATTTTTTCACCAATCTGTTCTCCAGCTGATTCTAAAGCCGAAACTTGTGATGGTCCCAGCATTAATGCCTGAGTCAAGACAGCTGCCACAGTCTAGATTGTTCCACAAGAGGGATCTGTCATATTTCCTGCTCCAGTAGACTTCAGCAAATCCATATGCACCAGAAGTAAAGCTGAATGTAGCTACAGGTCTAGAGTTGGTCTGCTCCCAGAAAGGACCACCTTTTTACCAGAAGGTCAATCAGCAGGCGACTCACACACAGCCAGTGGCTTCTTAGAAAACTGTAGGTGGCACCGCCCTTCTGCGTCCAAAGTAGTGGCCTTGGCACCTTAGCCACCACCTTCTCCTTCTTCTTTGAAGCCAAAAGAAAAATGGTATGTTTATGTTTATTGAAACTTTCCATACCACCCTACACCGGGTAGCATCAGAGCAGTTCACATCAACTAAAATTACACAAACAGAAAGTAACACCAGTTTAAAATAGGGAAGTAACAAATATTTAAAAAGACAAAGAACAAAAAAACAGAGACAACCACCACCCCAAACCGAGCAGCTCCAAAAAGCTTCATTGAAAAAATTGGGTTTTCAAGGGTGTCTGAAATGTTTTATAGGAGGACTCAGGACATATGTGCATAGGAAGGAAATTCCACAAGGATGGAGCCAGGAAATAGAATGCTGAATGGCATGAGGCTTCCATACAGCCAAGAGGAACAGAAGAGACGATTAGTAGATTCACATCCTGGGAACAAAGAGTTCAGGGGAAGACAATAGGGGGTCAATAAGTTCAAGAGATAAATGGGAAAGCCAGTGTACAATGCTTTATTAGCAAGCAAACTGTAAATATTTTAAAATGAAATCCGTACGAGAGCGGAAACCAATAATGCTGGAAGAAAAGAGGGTGACATGGTCGTATCTAGATGCATTGGTCAACAAACGGATGGCAGTGTTTTGAACCAGTTGCAATTTTCTTAGATTGGTGGACCAGAAACTGCAATAGACGGAATTACAATAGTCAAGGCATGATGTGACAAGGGCATGGATGGGGGTATATAAGGCCTGGAAAGAAAGAAACGGTTTGATAGAACAGCTACTTGTTATCAAAAGACTGCTGAATATCCAAAATAATGCCTAGGTATGTAAGAAAATTAACCAAAGGAACAGCAATACCATGGATCTGTGGACTAACTGAAGGGGATGAAAAGCTCCTTGTAACCAAAAAGCCTGATATTTTTCTGAGTTGAGTTTGAGATGATGTGATGCCAGCCAAGTAACAACTGAATCCAAACATGTATTGATAGATAAGAGATTGGAAGACGATGATAAGGTAGAATAGTGGACCAAAAGAATATCATCTACATCACAAAAGCAGCTGAAACCAAAATCCTGGATCAGCATCAGAAGGGGAGCGAGAAAAATACTGAAAAGAGCAGGGTAAAGGTTTGCAGCTTGGGAAATACTATACTTTGAAATAGATGAGAATGGGTCATGGCTTGATTTGAAACAAGTGTGTTCCTCAGTAGCAAACTAAGGGCACACAGGGGGCCTGCTGCCATCTTGGACTCTGCCTCCCCAACCATCATCACAGGCATATCCTTGTATATATAACTTATTGCTATAAAGTTAGCCTGCTATTACCATAGTCTGATTTGGATGGATTACAGTACAGCTGGAGGATAATAAGACTGCATATGTGGAAGGACCAAAGAGGGGCTTATTTCAAGCCTGTTTTATAAAGACACATAGAAAAGCAGCGGACACAAGAAGCTTAAATTGCAGCTAAAACAAAGCTGTAGACATCATGCCTATTCAGAAGCAAGTATAAATGTTCACTAATAAAATAAGCAAGTATACGTCTATTTTATAAAATACTTGTGAAAATCGTGGCTCAGCTTATGCTCAGCCCAAATTCACTCCCGAATATGCCTACATAGACGTTGTATAAAAGTACACATGATCTTGTCATCCAGAGCACTTTTATGCACATATACTGACATATGCACATGAACTAGTGAAAGTCTTTATAAAATTAACTTCCATGTGGCTGAATAGCACCACTCCGTGTAACCCTGGCCCCAAGTCTGGTATGCCCTTGGCTTCTCCTCCAGTTATATGGACAAATTTAGGTCATATATTAACGCATGAGGTCAAACTTTATAATCTATGTGCCCGAGAAATTCTAACAAAGGCATTTCTGCAGCTTACCCGATGCAGACAACATAAGTGGTTTTAGAACGTGATTCCTTAAGTTTTACAAAGCAATTTGTTAGATACAGGACAAGTATGTCACAGATCTTAATATAGTTGATACAACAAGAGTTGCTTAGATATAAGGTAAAAGTTACCTTCAATACACATCAGTACAGTGAAATGGCTTTTGGCACTTCTAAGAGGGCATGGGGGTAACCTGCATGGAGCAGCAGTTACAGCTCTAACCACCTTACTGGGCAGACTAGATGGACCATGCTAGTCGTTATCTGCCATCCTCCTTTGTTATAATCTGGTTTTCTTTCATTGACTTGCTGTTATTACATGAGCAGGAAGTGCTGACGTCCGAATGCTTTTTGAGTAAAGGTTAGTGTGTTTATGTCACTGGTGACATCATATGGAATTTCCAAGCCCCGGGCATCCCCTGTCCTGGCAGTCACATGAGTGGTGGCACATGCATCTTAGGGACCCTGAGCTTCTTTTTTCAGTTCCAAATGACTGTCACTGTACTACCAATAAGTGCTGCAGGTCCCCTCTGCTAAATTTACAAGGCATGAAATGCAAGAAGAGCAGTGGTGGGGCGGGGGGGGGGGGGGGGGGGTAGTGATTTATTAAATGAATTCTTCCCTCAGATGCTCCAAGGTATTTTTTTGGCAGTACAAGTTATTAACTTAATATAACATGTCCCCCCCCCCCCCCGAAAGGAGGATCAAAAGCCTGACTATGACCACAAATCAGCAGCAGTGCTTTTCACATGGGTTTCCTAAGGCTAAAAATTTTCATTAATGACTCAGTGTAAAGGCTTACACCATAGACCCCTGCTATTATATTCAAGGCCTGATTCAATCAAGAAGTGATCTTAGAAAGGTTGACACCATTTATACAAATAAAATGCTGATTATACTTGTAAATGGCCATGCACATGTAAGCAGCAATTTTACATGTGTAGTGTATACCCATGGCATGCACAGTTTGGAAGGGACATGTTGGGAAGATGGTTTGGGTGGGTCTTTTGTAATAGAAATATATGTATACCACAAAAAAGTCCTGATCAGTGTTTACATCTGCTCGCCAGCATACGTGTCAGCTGACTGTTCTTTTGAATGTGGGGTTTGAAGGAGTGATTGAGGGTAATTGTGCTTTTATTTGTGGTATTTAAAACCACTTAAAAAAATCCCCCAGAAATAAGTTTTGGAGCTTGGTTGCTTAATTGGCTCCCCTTGGACATGCAAATTTGTAAAATGCTGGTGCTTACAGAAGCAGGTTGCAAAATCTGCCACCTGCGTATGTAAGTGCTGGCATTTATAGGTACCGAGTTATGAATGATGCCACTCCTTTTAATGTGTGCTTTTGCAGGTATGTGCCACAAAATATACAAATTTTTCCTGTTTTCAGGGAACCTTTTGTAAAATATGCTGCAAACTGAACATCCTGACTTGGCTGTCCCTTCTCCTACCTTGATGACCTATGCAAAAGTGAGCTTCATGCTTTCTTCCCATAAACAAAGAATGGGAGAAAAGTCTTTGGGAATCAGGCCCTCAGTTAGAGGAAAAGGGAGGAAATAGCCACACAAGAACAGAAAAGGGTTTGCGCCCTCGGGGGTCAGGCGGGGTATCTAAATGTTATATTTTATTTATTTTCATTTATAAACTGGTCACTAGGAAATGCGTAAAGTCAAGTACAGATTAAACAACGAGAGAAGGAAGTTCAGCGGCATCAGCCAGCGCTGTTAAAGCAGATGGCCATTGCTGCTTTAATTTATAACCAGATATTCAGTTCCTGCCATATCCGGTGATTGGCACAGATATATCTGATTTGGCCGGATAGCATTTTAGCTAGCTGGTCAGTTGCAATATTAAGTCGCTAACTGGATAGCTAAAACACAAAAGACAGCCTTTCACCTCTTCTAATTTTAGGCATTTTAGCTAGCCAATTAGCGGCTCTGTTGCTACTGACCAGCTAACTAAGAATGCCCCATCATTTCAATCAAAGTGGTTTACATTGTAACTTAAACTTTGTAAACATACATTAAACAGGGATGTTGATAACTTGGATTTTTCTGAGCAATGGAGGGTTAAGTGACTTGCCCAAGGCCACAAGGAGTGCTAGTGGGAACTGAACCCTTGTCTCTTGGTTCCCAAGCCAGAGCTCTAACCACTAGGCTACTCCCCCACTTAGGTGCCCACTGTGAGCAGGCAGCTTGATTCCATGTATCGAGTCTGCAAGAGCCAGGGCTTTGAGAAAACACAACTGCCTCATAACCATGGTGGTGGAGTCAGCCATGCGCCACATCAAGAGCACTAAGATGCACTCCTCAGTGCCCCTAGGTTGGGAGGCCCACACCATGGATCGTTTTGACAAAAAGTGTTATCAGGGCTTGAAGCTCTTGGCCCACATACAAGCATACCAGTTGTACATGGGCATGTACTTTAGAAATCTGGCAGGAGAGCTTACTAGGTTATCGGCTGGAATATCTGGTGACCATCTCGAGCACTTCCAGAGCCTGGTCAATAAAACCAAGGAGTGCTCCAAATTTATGACTCGAGCAGCCTAAGACAGCTTTGAGTTCATGGCCAGAGTGGCTGTGGTGGGCATTGATGCCCACTGCCTGGCTTGGCTACAGTCCTCGGACCTTGAGCAATAGGTTCAGGACAAATTGGCTGATGTCCCATGCCAGGGAGAGAACCTCTTTGGCAAGCTCATGATGGAAAAGGCTGCTGAGTTGGAGATGGAACAACTCACCATGATCAGGCTTTCCAGGAAGATTGCTGACCCTTCCCGACAGAAGGCTTTGGGGAAAAAGTCCTTCTCCCCGAAGAAGGCGGCCTACTGTTCCTATCCCCCATATCACTTCTACCAAGCACCCCTGCAGAGGCAGCAGGCCAAGGGCCAGAGGCAACAGCATAGGCCTAAAACCCCAAAGCCCCAACTGTCTCCTCAGCCGCAGCCTGGGGGAGGGCTTTGACTCCTGGGCCACCGTCTTTCCTTCCCTCTGAGGCCCCGTTCTGCAGCACATTTGAGGACTGCTCCAGTTCATTGCCCACCATTGGCTCAGCATCATCTCCTTAGGTCTCTCTCTGAACGTTTACTGGCGTATATTGAAGATTCACGTTCAATAAAAGTGTTTGTATTGAACTTGAATCTTCAATATACGTCAGTATCATCTCCGACAGCTAGGCATTACAAATCATGGAGGGTTACCTCCTACACTTTGAGCAGACCCCTCTTCCATTCTTTCCAGGAGAATGCCCTCTGGATCCTCAACATTGAGAATTTCTCCAACTGGAAATAGCCAACCTTTTGGAATCCAGGACAGTGGAACTGGTTAGGCAGTCTCAGACAGGATGGGGATTCTACTTCCTGGCCCCCCAAGAAGATGAGAGGCTTCTGTCCCATTCTAGAGGTTCATGATCTAAATCACTTCCTGGTCAGAGAGAAGTTCAAGATGGTATGCCTTGGAATATTGCTGCCCTACCTCCAGCAGGGAGACTGGCTGTACTCCTTGGATCTAAAAGATGCCTACATCTACATCCTCATTCACCCCCTGCACCAGCAATACCTCTGCTTCATCCTCAGCAGCAGGCACTACCAATACAAGCTTCTCTCCTTTTGACTCGCGTCCACTCCCAGGGATTTCACAAAGTTCTTAGTGGTCATAGCTGCTTTTCTCCTTGTGCAGGGGATTTTCATCTTCCCAATGACTGGTTGGTGAAAGGCAGCTCTCCGGATCTAGTTTACCAGGCCTCACAGCATACCATCCAAGTCTTGGAGCAGCCTGGCTTTGTGATAAAGTAACCCAAGTTGCACCTGCAACCCACTCAGTGCCTCGAGTTCATTGGGGGCTCTCCTCGATACTTCAGTGGCCAGGGCATATCTCCCAACAGACAGGACCCACCGACTTGTCTCTCAGATGCACCAGATCCAGTGCTGCCCGATGGTGTCCACTTGCCAGATGCTTCGCCTTCTGGGCCACATGGCTTCCACAGTCCATGTCACTCCATTCGCCTGCCTGAATATGCAGCAAGTACAGTGGATCCTCTACACTCATTGGCATCAGACATCAGGCCATCTATCCAATAAGGTGCACATAGCTCCACCACTACTCAATTCCCTCCCATGGTGCCAACATTTGATGCATCTTCTAGCAGGACTGCACTTTCAACTACCCCCACACCAATAGGTGCAGATTACAGATGCCTCCAAGCTCAGATGGGGAGCTCATCTCGGTGGCCTCTTCACGCAAGGCCTCTGGTCGAAGGGTGAGAGCCTTCACCAGATAAACTTCCTCGAAGTCAGAGCCAATGCTTTGTGGGCCTTCCAGCACAGCTGGCTGGCCAGGTCGTTCTCATACAAACCGACAACCAAGTAATTATGTTCTACATCAACAAACAAGGGGGCACGGACTCGTATCTCCTCTGTTGGGAGACAGTCCGGCTCTAGACGTTCGCTGTGAAGCACCAGATGCTTCTCCAGGCAGTGTATCTTCTGGGAGAGGGAAATGCCTTAGTGAACAAACTCAGCAGAGTTCTGAAACTGCACAGGTTCTCAACCTAAAGTAGTTTGCTGGATCTTTCTAATGTGGGACACCCCCACCATTGACCTCTTCGTATCTCCTCTCAATGCCCAGCTATGATCATTTTGCTCCAGGATGCCCTGTCCCAGTTGGATGGCATCCGATGCCTTTCTCCTAGATTGGAGTGAGGGCCTCCTCTACGCATACCCACTGACTCTCCTGGTGGCCAAGGCCCTCTTCAAGGTACAAGCCTCCTTGATACTCATTGCCTCATGGTGGCCCTAGCAACCGTGGCATCCCTTGTTACTACAGCTGTCTCGGACACTGCCCCTTCACCTGGGCTGTGCCCTGGATCTAGTCTCACAGGAGGAGGAGGGCACCCTCCTGCACCCCAATCTCTGCGCCCACTCACTCATGGCTTGGCTGCTGAGCAGGTTGCACTGGCGGAGTTCCATCTACTCCTGGATGTCGAGAACATTTTCCTGTGACAACACAAAATTTCAAAAGCCCTCACTGCTTGAACGATTACTTCGTAAACACAAAACAGTTTTTTTCGTTCACTGTCACCAATAACTGGATTAGAATGTCCGATCACCAGTATTTCAACTTTTTTCTGAGGTCTCAGTACTATATTGGCAAGGTCTCATAGACTTCCGTCATAGTGAGGCCAATTGCCTAATCACATCAGCGACCTCAAGATAATACCAACAGTTCCCTGTTTCTCAGCGAAGTGTTCTATGAGACAAAACTCTTCTAAATACTTTGATCTTAGCATAAAGACAAGCAAAAAATTAGTTGCACTTCCCACTGGTCAAGGGTCCTGTTCTCTCTTAGCGTGTTGTTTAGATCCCAACGTCAAATCCCCGGCACCGCTTAGACGTTTCACTAGGTTGTTTCCTCAGGGGATCATAACTTTATCTACAGATAAAAATAAAAAGCAAACGCAATCACTTTCCAATCCCACTTACTTTCCCTTAAACTACTCTACAAAAATAACTCTAGTTTAGTACGTTTGGCTATCAGCCATAATTATTTTATTTTTGAGGGGGTCCTATACCAACAAAATGTCGGGGTAGCCATGGGCGCTACATGCGCTCCTAGTATAGCTAACTTTTATATGGGGCTATTTGAACAACGGTGGGTGATTCCTTCACAGTATTCTCCCCAAATTGTTGTATGGAAACGATTTATTGATGATGTCTTTTTGATCTGGAAAGGAACAGAGGAGTCCCTTATGTCTTTTTTTGCTTGGTTGGATACTTGTGATAGTAATATTAAATTCACTCACACATACCACAGTCATACACTCACATATCTTGATGTTCGTGTTACTCGGGGGACCACAGCCTGGGAAACCACCGTTCATAGAAAGCCCACTGATAGGGTGACGTTTTGACGTTTTGACAGCATGCATCCACGACGTCTTAAGGAAGGATTGCCCTTCTCTCAAATCTTGCGGTTCAGACGGAACTGCTCAAGTAAGGCGGAATATAAGAGTAGATCTAAACAGCTGATCCGGGATTTTAGGCAGAGGGGGTATCCAAAACATCTGCTAGTTTGCTGCACTGCCTCCACTCCAGGCCCAGCGGCTGTTCTATCCTGGGCCAAAGTCATGTTACTAACTGAAAGTGAAGACGATCTAAAACAACTGCTTATCCAGATCAAGGAACACAGTGAAGAAGATAAAGATCCTGACCACTGGCAAAATCAATAATTTCATGCTTGATGGAGAAGAAATAGAAGTAGTAGACAAATTTAACCTGCTTGGATCAATAATCAATAATGAAATGACAAGAGGTTAAGAGATCCAATGAAGCACTGTTCTTGGCAGAATGACTATGAACTATGAAAGACCTGGATAAGATTTTCAGTAGCAGAGACATATCTGTGCATACAAAATTTGACTTGTCCAAGCCATAATATTTTCAATAACTTTATATGGATGCAAAAGATGGACAGTGATTAACAAAGACAACAAGAAAATCAATGTCTTCAAATTATGGTGTGAGCAACGAATACTACTGTATGCATACCATGGACTGCCTGAAGAACAAATCAATCGATACTATAGGAGATCAAACCTAAGCGTTCTTTAGAAGTTCAGATAACAAGACTTTAACTTTCATAATTGGGATACAACATACAAAGAGAAAGATCATTAGAGAAAAACATTGTGCATGGCAAGGCTGAAGGTCAGCGCAAAAGATAAAGGCCAGCAATGTGATGGATTGATACAATAATAGCAGCTATGGCTGCCACTCTATCAATTATCTGCCTGATTGAAGACTGAATGCATTTTAGCACAACAATCAATGGGTTACCATAAGCTACATTGGTGCTTCTGAAGGAGCAATGTAGCAATAAAAAGTAACTCAGGGTTTCCTGTCTTTGCGTTTGCTTAACATGTTAGTCCCACTCACTCTGAAACTAGAAGACTGCATTGGAGGGGCAGGACTGACTGAGCTTAAGTATGTGCAGGGTCTCAAGGATCCAACGCTGCCTTTCACTGTAATCTATGGCACGTGCCACATGGCAAGGCGGCCAGGAGAAGAATGGGAGAAGAAATGTTCTGCTGAGAGGGAGGGTGGGAAGGGATGCAGCATGTGGGGAAGGGAGCACAAGAGATGCTGCACAGGAGTGGAGGGGAGCACACATGATCTTCATGGAGGGGGGATGGGAAGGAAAGCAGGAGAGAGACAGCACCCGGGGGGGGGGGAGGGGAAGGAGAGGTGCAGCACCTGGGGCCAGTATGAGAAGTAAGGGTGAAATGCAAGGCCTGGGGATGGAAGTGAAGCAAGGGGAAGATGCTGGCCCTTGGTGGGAGGGGAAGGGAGCAAGGAAGCAATGCTGGATATGGAGTGTATGTGGGAAGGGAAGCAAGGACGAGATCCTGGATCTCAGGGAGATGGGAAGGGAAGCAAGGGGGAGATGCTAGACACCAATGTGTCTAGATAAATAAATAAAATGTTGCCTCTAAGATGAGTGGCAGTTCTCCAAGAGTGTTCCTACCAATGGGAGTGATACAACAATATCATGGTTTCAATTGCAAAGGGCAGGTAAGTCCTTCAGGAACCCTAGCAGACCTTTCCCTTCCCAACTGAAACTATGGTATTCCCGTATAACTCCCATGCACCATAGAGAGAATGTTACTAGACAGAGGGAGAGAAAGGGAATGAGAGATCGAAGAGAAGATATGCTGGGAATGGGAGAGGGAAGAGAAAGAGAGAGAGGGGATATGCTAGACAGGAGGGAGAGAAGAGAGAGTGAGGGGTTGTTGGGCATGGAGAGAAAAGAGAGAGAGGGTGAAGATGCTGGGCATGGGGGGCAGGATAGAGAGAGCAGAGATGCTGGGCAAAGCAGGAAGACAGAGAGGAAGGGTAGATATTGCACATGGGGAAAGAGAGAGGGGAGATATACTGCATGCATGGAGAACAGAGAGGGAGGAGAGAGATGGCAAATGCTGGGTAAGGAAGGGGAACAGAGACAGGCAAGAGTTAATGAAAGGCTGGGGAAAAGGAGAAAAGCCTACAGTTACATGCAGTAAAAACAGGGAATTTGAAGAATGAATGATGAGAAGGAGGGATGAAAGCTGAGTGGATAAAGAGGCAGAAAAATAAATGGAAGAAAGCTGAATTTCTGTGTGTGAGAGATGGATGTTGGGGAGCAACTGAAGAAGACGGGGGAAAGAAAAGAAATTTCAAATGGACAGAAGACTACAAGCAGAAAATAAAAACAGGAGAAAGCAGAAACAAGAGACTGGAATCAACACGATTAGAAAAATTAAATAGCCAGACAATAAAGATAGAAAATTTTTTATTTTCAGTTTAGTGACTGGAATATGTCCCTTTTTGGAATGTAGATCTGCTGTCTTTTATATTTTTCAGAGTACAAGGGGAAATGCCGCACTGTTTCTATTTCTCTGGTGTTGCACTGCATGTATAATGTGACTTCCTGTGGTTTCAGTTTAATTGTTGTACAGTATGAGGCAGACTTTTGAGTTAAAGCAGAAGGGCCAACTGTAAGGAGAAAAATCTCGAATAAGCTGGGGAAAAACATGTGGGTGATAGAGAGATAAGGTGCATGACAATTCTCTTCCTCAAATGAGATTCAAAAGCTAGTTTTAAGAATAACACAACCAGAATTATTTTTGTAAAACTCCTTGGGCCGATATTGAGCTAAGCTCATTTTCGAGGGGCTATGCCCTCATTAGCACATAGCCCTCCCTGTCGACCTCGAACCCGGATATTCAATGCCGTGGTGACAGTATTGAATATCCAAGGATCGCTGCACAATGGAAGCCGTCGAAGTTAACTGGGCAGGAGCGATATTGCATGCTTCCAGGTTAGCTCCTGCACCTTAAAGTTAGGCGAGGGTTTTCCTCGCCTATCTTTTCGGCGCAGATCACTAACCAGGCAGCATGCAATATTTCTGCTGCCCTGTTATCGCTTGTTGTCACCTCTGCTCCACCCAGGAATGCCCCTGACACAACTCGATGTTAACCAGATAGCATTGGGGCACATAGGGGAGTTAGAAGAGGATATTCAACGGCACTAACTGTATAAGTACCGTTGAATATCCCGATTTAAGGCATTTACATGGTGTACTGGGCTGTAAACCGTGTAAATGCCTTTCGGAAATCGGGCCCTCATCAACAGACGTCTCAGCTTATGACCATGTTCTGGGAAAGATTCAAGAACATAATACACAACTTTATATATCAAAAGAAACTACCAGGGACGTGTATTTGTTAGTGTGCATTTGGTTCATTAGCATGCCTTAAAAAATTTAGGGATTAATTACTAAGGTGCACTAACATTAATGCATGTTAATTCACCATTAACACATGTCATTTTAGTGCAGGTCTTGTCGTTACTAGTAACACGTTAATGGTGCGTTAACACACCTTAGTAATCAGATCCTATAGTGTGTACTAAACCAACTTAATAAATCAACTCAAGTTGATTATCAAGCGTTAAAATGTTCTAACACATGTTAAAATGTTTTTATTAAAAAGAATGTGTGAAATGAACTGAAAATCAAAATAAAGCCCATACAAACCAAACACAAGCCACAACTGTCTGGCCTGTGTATATAAGTAGAAGCTATAGTGTATCTTTTAGAGTTTGTGCAAAGTGCTTTGGATTATATGTGAGAAGTTTGTGTGACACAGACCTAGAGTTCGGATCCAGCTTGCGTTTTCACATTTTCTAACCTTTTCAGCTCCACTGTTTCCTTCCATTATTCAATAAATGAATTATAGCATCAACAATAGTTCTGGTTTCAATTCCATTTTCCACATTTTCTTACTGTATATTAGTTTTAAATATAATCATACATGTTCTGCTGCCTATGATGTGTGCAAGTTACTATAATTTGCTTATAAGTGAGTGTGTATAGTCAGGGTTCATGAGAGGAGTGCCAGGCAGGATGCATAACCCTGGGGCCCATAGGTTTCTGACAAGACCTGGCCTCAGCCTGTCTTGCATCCCACCTTCTTCGATGAGGGTCCAGGATGCAGCCGACCTAGAGCATGCACGGATGCTGCAACGCCTGCCACCACACTTTCATTTATAGAAGCTTGGGCCCTATTGGAAGGCTATGATAAGGGGGCACAAAAAGGTTGTCTGCCCTGGGCCCCATGCTGGCTCTCAGCACCCCTGTGAATAGTTGTGTGCTAAAGTTGATGTGATAGAGGCTTCACAATTGGGAATGATTAATAAATCACTTTTTGCTGGAGAAGGTCAGTGTGCAACATGAGGCCCTGACCTCTTTGTAAGAGGGTTTAAAGGGTGGCAACCAAGGCAGGAAACTCAACTCTTGAAAACCAGTCACAAATGGTATTAGCTCAATAACCTGTTTGCTGACCTTCACTGTTGTGTAATGAAGTAACATTGTATTAATTAAGATCTGTTGACCAAGGGTAAATATGGGGTTTAGGTTAAGAGCTTATTGATGATTTGTGCATTCAGGGTTCAACCTTTTCTTATACGTTAATGTCTCTTTATATTGTTTTGTTGTATCTGAAATATTTTATGCAATGTATCTGGTATTTGTATTATTTTTGCTTGATGAAGTCTACATATAATTTTTTTGAAAATCATTGTTATCAGCATTGGTCATAACAATACATTCTTAAGAGACAACTTCCATAATCTGGCCTTAACATTTTCTGAAATCTTAAACTACCACAACAGTCATAACGATCGTTTTTAACATTTTTTAATGACACAGTTTGGCTGGGTGAAAGATTTATACAGCAATAAATATTTTTGATTTGTAACTCCCACAATAAACATGCGTCACACTTGGGTGGTGCATTGTGAAACCCCGAGAAAGGGCAGAATGCCAGATACAGGAAATGGCTGGAGAGCACATAACCACAAGGCAGGTTGACACCTTCAGCACTCCTTGAGTTACATTAAGCCTAACATTACTGTATTTACAATGAAAGGTTTGCTCGGTATTCTAGTGGCAAACAAATTATAAAAGGCTCTCAAACATTCTGAAACAAAGTTTGTTCTCTTTCTGTGTTTTTACACTGCTGTTCCATACTCTAAGTGTAGTAAATCTCTCATCTTCGCTTTCCATATCACCAAGTCAGGTTCTTTAGTAGTAGTATTATACACCACATAACAAGCAAAAACCCTTTCTGCAAATACCTTTTATGATATTTACGCTTCCAAAAACCTTGAAGAGGTAATTTTCTAAAGAGCTGCCTAGATTTATGTGTGAACAACACATATAAGGTGACATTTTACTTACCGGATAATGTACTTTCCTTGAGTCCTGCTAGACCAGTCCAGACAAAAGGATTGTATCCCCCTACCAGCAGATGTGAAGACAGAGAAAATATTCCAAAGGTTTTTTATGACCTATCCTGCTATAATAGCCAGGACATCTAGGAGCATATTTCAGTATTTGTAGCCAAGCATATGGTCAAGAATCCCTGACCGCACACAACCTCAGTGAGGATAACAAGGTTCAAAAGAACAAAAACCAGAACTATACAAAGGATCGTCTTCAGAAAGAAAGCTTGTCAAAAGGGTATGAGCCCGCAGAACCAATCACAGAGAATACAGCAGACCATAACAAGTTCAAGGATCAAGTCCTGGATTGGCCTAACAGGACTCTGGAAAGTAAAATCTCAGCTTCCATATCATCCTGCTAGACCACTTCAGACAAGTGGGAAGTAGCAAAGCTATGACTCCACTAAGCGGGAAGAAGACATGGCAACTTTCAAGACCTCTAAGTCAAAGGTAGTGTCTGCCCAAGTGTGGACATCCAAGCAGTAATGCTTGACAAAAGGAGGACTGTGATGACCATGTAGCCCCCCGACAAATATCTCAAGGGCAACAGAGCTACCCAGGAGAATGCCTGCACCCAAGTGGAGTGCGTACACAAACCTCTGGAACCATCCAGTTCTGCAACAGATACACTGACATAATGGCCTCCTTGATTCAACACCCCAGGGTAGACTTGGCAGCTGTGTCACCTTTCTGTGGTCCTGCAAACAGCAAAAATAGACATTCTGACTTGTGAAAGGAGTTAGTGACCTTAAGATAGCGGAGGAGCACTTTCCTGAGATCCACCAGGTGAAGGCCCTTGTCATTCCCCTGGCACTGGTTCCTAGCAAAGGAGGGCAGGCAGATCACCTGATTAAGATGCCACCTTGGGCAAGAAGAGAATGGGACAAATGTACATGACCTCCTCTGAGAATGACACGTAAGGATCCCTGCATGACGATACCTGCAGCTCAGAGATACCTCTTGCTGAACAGATTTCTACTACTACTAATCATTTGTATTGCACTACAAGGCATATGCAGTACTGTGCATATAGATGTAAGACAGTCCCTTATCATCAGAACTTACAATCTAATCTAGAAAAAAAACATATAATGAAACTGGGGACTAGAGTATGATAGGATATATATACACACACACACACAGTAAGTAGTGGACAAGAGAATGAGGAGTATCAGGATCAAAAAGCAGCTTCAAAGAGGTGGGGTTTTAGCCTGGATTTGAATAGGGCTAGAGAAGAAGCTTGATGCACTGGCTCAGGTAGTTTGTTCCAGGCATATGGAGCAGCAAGGTGGAATGAATGAAGTCTGGAGTTGGCAGTGGCAGAGAAGGGCACAGATAAAAGGGATCTGCCAGAGGAGGGGAGTTCCTGAGGAAGGGTACAGAGTGAAATAAGAGAGGAAAGGTGGTGAGGAGTCACAGAATGAATGCACTTATAGGTCAGTAGGAGAAGTTTGAACTGGATGCAGAAAATAACAGGGAGCCAGTGAAGTGACTTGAGAAGAGGTGTTACATGAGCATAGCAACATTGGCAGAAGATAAGTCGTGCAGCTGAGTTTTGGACACATTGAAGGGGAGAGAGATAATTCAGAGGAAGACCAACAAGGAGTAGGTTACAATAGTCAAGGTGGGAGATGACTAGTGAGTGGATTAGGGTCTTAGTAGTGTGAGTAGAAATGAAGGGATGAATTTTGCTGATGTTATAGGAAAAGAAGAGGTAGATTTTAGCTATCTGTTGGATATGTGCAGAGAAAGAAAGAGTAGAGTCAAAGATGATCTCAAGGTTACGAGCTGAGGAAACAGGGAGGAGTTTAATGTCATCTACAGAAATAGAGAAAGGAGGAAGGGGGAGGTGCATTTAGAGGGAAAGATAGGGAGCTCAGTTTTGGCCATGTTCAATTTCAGACAGCAGTGAGACATCCAGGCAGCAATGTCAGATAAGCAGGAAGAGATCCAGGCCTGGATTCCGGGAGAGATTTTAGGTGCAGAAGGTAGATCTGAGAGTTGTCAGCATAAAGATAGTACTGAAAATCATGGGAGGAAATAAGTGCACCAAGGGACTGAGTGTAGAGAGAGAGAGAAAAGTAGAGGTCCCAAACAAAGCCCTGAGATACACCAACTGAAAGCAAGATTGTAGTAGAGGAGGATCCACCAGAACATACACTAAAAGTGTGATGGGAGAGATAAGAAGAAAATCAGGACAGAACAGAGCACCTAAATCCAAGCAAGGACAGGATAGCGAGGAGAAGGTAGTGATCAACAAAGTCAAAGGCAGCAGAAAGGTCAAGAAGGATGAGCATCGAGTAAAGGACCTTGGATTTGATGAAGAACAAGTTGCTGGAGACTTTGACGTCATTTCTGTGGAATATAGAGGATGAAAGCCAGAATGCAGTGGATCCAGAAGAGCTTGAGAGGAAAGAAAGTCAAGACAACAGCAGTGAGCTGCTTGTTCAAGTAGTTTTGAAGCAAAGGGGAGGAGAGAGATGTGCCAAAAGCTGGAAGGACAGATAGGGTCTAGTGGGGAGTTTGAGGAAAGGTGTGACCAGAGCATGTTTGAAGGCCACAAGAACAGTTGCAGTGAACAGTGATAGATGTAAGGGATGATGGCGGATGAGATAGAGCTTAGTAGATGGATGGGAATGGGATCAAAAGAGCAGGTAGTTAATTTGGAGGAGGAGAGAAGATTTGCAGTTTCTTCCTCAGTGATTTCAGAAAAGGAAGAAAGGGTTACAGAAGGTGAGGGAAGGATTTGGGACTAAAGAGAGGGAGGTAGAGGTGGAGATGAACCTGTGGAGAATTCCAGGCTAACCTTTTGGACTTTGTCATGGAATAGTCAGCCAAGGTCAGGGCAAAAGATGAAGGAGGCATTGCGGGAGAAGGGACCTTGAGGAGAGAGTTGAGCATAGTAAAGAGATGGCAAGGATCAAAGGCAAGCGAGTAAGTCAGATGGACATAGTACTCTTGCTTGGCGAGTGCTATGGCTGACTGGAAAGAGATTAGCATGAATTTGAAATGTAGGTAGTCAGCAGGGGTACGTGATTTAAGCCAAAGGCACTCAGCTGAGCAGGCAAAGGAACTTGAGGATAGCCAGGGTTGAGGTATGGTATGCCTCACAGGGCAGGGAATGGAAGGAGCCAGAGCAAAGGAGAGTATAGAGTTATAGGAAGATAGTCATTTATGGACTCAGAGGACATAGAGGAGGAAAGAGGTGATTTATACAGCAGTGGAGAGAGCTGAAGAGTCAATAATGTTGAGATTCCTAAACATGTTGGTGGAGATTGGGTGAGACCAGGATGGGGGTGGTTAAGTGTGAAGGTTAGCAGGCGATGATCAGAAAAGGGAAGAACTGAGGTGGAGAGGTTTGAGGGTGAGCAGCTGGAGAAGAAGACAAGGTCAAGGCAGTGACCATGCTTGTGAGTAAGAGTGTTAGAGCACAACTGGAGATTGAATGAGGAGGTTAGGGAAAGGAGCTTTAAGGCATAAGAGTCAGAAGGGTCATCAGTGTGGATGTTAAAATCCCCAAGAATAAGGAAAGAGCAAGATGCATCCAGAAAGGAGGAGAGCCAGGAGTCAAAGTCTGCGAGAAAGGTAGAGGTAGATTTGTTGGGGGGGGGGGTCGATAAATGACAGCTACCCGGAGAGGTAGTGGAGTAAATAGGTGGACGGTGTGGACTTCAAAGGAAGCAAAGGAATTAGATGGAGGCAGGAGGAGGAGCTGAAATTGACATGACAGAGAGTAGAAACCGAACACTGCCGCCACGGACAATGGACCATGGTGTATGGGATAATAGGTAGCCTCCATGACAGAGGGCAGCGATGGAAGCTAAGTCCTCAGGGAGAAGCCATGTTTCAATAAGAGCCAGGAGATGCAGAGTATTAGAGATAAAGAAATCATGAATGAAGGCAAGTTTATTGGAGACAGAATGTGCATTCCACATAGTGCATAAAAAGGGAGAGAAGAGGGAGAAAGGAGAGGTATATGAATCAGATTTGAGAGGTTATGCATTGATCTGCCTCGAGAGTGTGAAAAAAGTCTAGGATGACCAGGATGGGATTATTATCTCCAGAAGAGAATGGGGGAGAGAGCAGGAGGCATGACAGAAGCAAGGGTGAGGTTCTCAGTGAGAGTGGAGATGGATGAATGAGAGGATGAAAAAGTGATGCTCAAAGGCAGATGATAACACAGAAGACAAAATTTCAGGGGAGGAGACGACATTAAGGAATGAGTAATGAGAAGTAGGGACATGAAATTGTTGGAATGAGGGGAAAAGATTAGGGAAGGTTAACATCAAGAACACAAAGTGATGTGGAGCCATAGAAGAGGGAGCAGAGAAGAGAATGCAAATCAGAGGAGATAGAGAGGGAGGAGAGAGGTCCTGGCGGGTTCAGGTGCACCTGAGTAATTGTGTCAATGAGCAGAGAAAGACTATGAAAGAATGTTAAGCCAAGAGTGGGTGAGTAGAGAGGTGAAGGATAATAAAGTAAAAAGTTTTAAAAAGGAGAGACACAGCACTACAGAGAGCAGGAGCTGGGTAAAGGACTGACAGATGATAGAACACACACTGAAAATGAAGAAATATAGAAAGAAAGAACGATATATAAATAAATTAACAAGCTAAATTCTAAACAAACAGAATAGAGCATAAAGGTTAGCACAGGCTTGCAATGAGGGTGCTCTAACCAAGCAGAAACCTCCAAATGGAAGGTCAGCAGCTCATGTGTTAAGAGAGGTCAGCTTCTGAACAAAGCCCAGCAGGGTAGGAGGGGCTGGCCAAGTGCTGAAGCCAGGTAAATGGAAGCAGGAAGATTCCACAGGAAGTGCCTTAGTAAAACTCAGTCAAGGTAAAAACTTAACTTTAACCAAGAGGATGGTCTTAAGAATCAGATCTTTAAGTGTGGTCCACTTTAAGGGCTCAAAGGGCTCCGACATCAGGCCTAAAGAACTAGGCATCCCACAATGGAACAGCAGAATGCAGTGGAGAATGCATGTGCTGTACCCCCTGAAGGAAATGAGACACATCCGGGGTGAAACTAAATACTGTCCCACCACCGGTCCCCTGCATAATAAGGCAGCCACCTGAACCTTCAGGGAACTAAGAGAAAGGCCTTTTTCCTGGCCGCCCTGAAGAAAGGCAAGCAAGGAAAGCAAGTCTGCCATACTAGAATCAATCTGACGTTCATGGCATGCAAGCTAAAACAGGCACCAGACGTGCGCATAGGCGAGGCTGGGTAAAGGACTGACCGGATCTTAAGGAGCGCGGAAACCACAGCAGGAGAAGGTCACATTTTATTTACCAGCTAATTTCCTTTCCTTCAGTCCTGCTAGACCAGTTCAGACAAGTGGGCTGTGTTGCCCTACCAGCTAGGGTTGCCAACTGGCTCCAGATGCGCCCGACAGACTTGATCCAGTCCTGGGTTTACCCCATTGCATGCAGTGACTTGTAGTTTTCCATTTCTTATGGAGTGCAATGGAGAAATCAGAACTACATATCCCTGCATGCAATGGGGTAAACCCAAGACTGGATTTACTCTGTCGGGCGCATCTGGAGCCAGTTGGCAACCCTACTACCAGCAGATTGGTGGAGACAATGAACCAATGAAAAACCCAGGTTTCAATTACATTACTTCCTTGCCTCTTTCCACCTCAGCCACCAGATGTCTCTACAGTATCCATACCAAAGCATATTGGGAGAACATGGCAAGCCTCACACAACCTCAATGTGGACAACAATGAGAAATCAAACACTAGAGAACTATGAACAGGAGGCATAAAAAGAAAGCTGTCAGGAGAAGATGGACCTGTAGAGCCAAATATATAAATCATATCGGACCCCAGGGTACTGCCATAGAACATAAGACATGCCATACTCGGTAAAACCAAGGTCCATCAAGCCCAGTATCCTGTTTCCAACAGTGGCCAATCTAGGTCATAAGTACCTAGCAATTTCCCCAAAAGACATTGGGTCAAGCAGTGATATCCTGTGTCCCTTTTAATAATGTCCAAGCCTTTTTTAAACCCAGCTACAATAACAGCTTTTACTACATCCTCCGGTAACAAATTCCAGAGTTTGATTACACGTTGAGTGAAAAAATATTTTCTCTTATTAGTCTTAAATAGGTTACCCTGTAGCTTCATTGCATGTCCTAGTCTTTTTATATTCTGATGACGTAAACAATTGATCTACGTTTACCCGTTCCACTCCATTCATTAATTTATAGACCTCTATCATATCTCCCCTCAACCGTTTCTTTTCCAGGTTCAAGAGCCCTAACCTTTTTAACCTCTCTTCATAGGAGTATCCTTCCATCCCCTTTACCATTTTGGTGGCTCTTCTCTGAGCTTTTTCTAATAACGCTATATCTTTAAGATACGGTGACCAGAATTGCACACAATATTCAAGGTGCAGTTGCACCATGGAACGATACAGAGGCATTATAATATCCTTTGTTTTATTTTCCATTCCTTTCGATTTTATACCTAGCATTCTATTTGCTCTCTTGGCCACCGCTGCACACTGGGCAGAGGGTTTTAACATCTTATCCATTATGACGCCTAAATCTTTTTCTTGGGTGGTGGTTCCCAATGTGGAACCTTGCATCGTGTAACCATAGTTTGGGTTGTTCTTTCCTAGGTGCATAATTTTGCACTTGTCCACATTAAATTTCATCTGCCATTTGGATGTCCAGTCTTCCAATTTATCAAGAGCCTCTTGCAATTTTCCACAATCCTCATGAGTTTTAACAGATTAGTAAGAGAAAATCTTCCTTGTCTAAAGCCATGTTGGCTGTCTCCCATTAAGCCATGACTATCTACATGATGAGCAATTTTGTTCTTTATGATGGTTTCTACCATTTTTCCCGGTATAGATGTCAGGCTCACTGGTCTGTAGTTTCCCGGATCACCCCTGGAACCCTTTTTAAAAATTGGCATTACATTGGCAATCCTTCAATCTTCAGGTATTACAGATGATTTTAATGATAGTTCACAGATTACTAATAGCAGGTCTGCAATCTCATATTTCAGTTCTTTCAACACCCTGGATGTATACCATCTGGTCCAGGTGATTTGCTACTCTTCAGTTTATCAAATAGTTGTAATAGATCTTCCCGGTGTAGCGATATTTCTTTCAATTCTTCTGCAGCATCACCTTTAAATACCACTTCAGTCATGGGTATTTATTTTATTTTTTTATTTAAAAGGATTTATATCCTGCCTTCTCCTTTAATCAAAGCGGTGTATACAGCAAACAATCGAATAAATTTATATTTGTGTGATCATGCAGTGTTAAACAGTGAATGAGTGTGTGTGTAAGGTGGCGTTGATTCATGGTGGGCTATTTACAGCATGAGCTACTTTACAATGTTATGTACATGAGGGAGTAAGGTTGGGGGGTTGGTATTAGTCCAGGAGTTGGTGGGCACAACTATGCGCTATCACCGTAGTGCTCAATGAAGAGCATTGTCTTGAGTTGTTTTCGAAAGTCCTTAATGTCTTCTGTTGATCGTAGGTCATCAGGGAGGGCGTTCCATATTGCAGGTGCCGCCATCGATAGAGCTCTTCTTGTGGTGTTCTTTAGAGCCTTGATGAAGTGTTTTGGTGTGTTTATGGTGTCCAATGTGCCTCTCCTCCTTGGTCTTGTGCTGATGTTGGGTTGTATGAGTAGTTGTAGGCTGAGTGCTGATGTCCGGTGTTTGATTTTGAATATGTTTAAGACTGTCTTATATCTGATGCGGGCGCTGATTGGGAGCCAGTGGAGGTGTTTTAGAATGGGGGTGATGTGATCTTGTCTTAATGAGCCAGATATTATGCGTGCTGCTGTATTTTGAGCCATTTGCAGTGGCCTGAGTGTCTGCTTAGTTAGGCCCAGATAGATTGGATTGCAGAAGTCTAGGATGGGAGTTATTAGTGCTTGACAGACTGTGCGGAAATTATCTTGAGCGAGGAGGGGTTTGAGGCATCTGATTAGTCTCATCTTGAGGTATGCATTTTTGGTGGTTCTGCTGATATGTGACTGTAGGTTTAGTTCCTTGTCGAGAGCCACTCTGAGGTATTTCACTTCCAGTTTTATGGGTATTGTTGTGTTGTTGACCTTGATGGAGGGTGGCGGAATGAAGCTGGAGTTCGGGTGATGAGTAGTGCCTCAGACTTGTAGTTTATGGTCAGGTTGTTGTCTTGAAACCAGCTGGTCATATGTTTGAGACAGTCTGTTATTCTGGTGTAGTAAGGGTTGTCGAGGTTGACTGGAGTATATATCATGATATCATCAGCATAGATTGTGTATTGTATTTTGTGCTCTTTCATGATGTTGCAGATCGGTTGAATGTAGAGATTAAATAAAAGTGCTGATAGGGCGGAGCCTTGTGGGATGCCTTGCTTGATTTTTGAGGGTCGGGAGGTGTTGGGGCCAATCTTGACCTGGAACTGTCTGTCCGTTAGGTATGAGTTGAACCACTTCAGGGTGGTGCTATGTAGTCCAAAGTTCTGTAGTTGCTAGAAGAATTCTGTGGTCCACTGTGTCAAATGCTGATGATATGTCTAAGAAGATCATAAGTGCTCCTCTCTTGCGGTTGTCTATGATTTGGATTATGTTGTTAAAGAGGTATAACAGGAGTATTTCGACTCCATGGTTCGGGCGGAAACCATGTTGTTTGATTCCAGTGGGGCATGTGTGTCAATGTAGTCCTGAAGTTGATGCTGTATCGCTTTTTCTATAATCTTTGCCAGTAGGGGTATGCTTGAGATAGGTCTGTAGGCTACTGGGTTGCTATTGTCTAGTGGGGATTTCTTCGGGATTGGTCTTATTGTAGCTAGCTTTTGTTGGTTTGGCATAACTCCTTGGGACAGTGAGCTGTGCACCATGTTGTGTATGGTGTGGATTAAGTTTTCCTTTGTTGCTTTAATCCATGTCACTGAGCATGGATCTGTTGGTGTGGTGTTCGTGTTGAGCGTGGTGATGATTTGTGAGAGCTGCTTTGTAGATAGAGTGCTGAATTTGTCCCATGTTTTAGAGAATGTGGTTGGTTCGGTGGTTATGCTTGTTGTTGGTTGCGGTGAGGTATCCAATTTTTCTTGTAGGTGGTCTGCAAAGGATTGTGGGTCTATCTGCACGTCTTTCAGTATTGGGTTCATTAGTAAGATTTTTCACTATTTCGAATAGTTCTCTCAGTTTGTTGTAGGCTTTGAGTATGATGTTTGTGTGGTATTCTCTTTTTGTCTGGTTGATGAGTTTGTTGTATTCCCTTTGCTTCGTTAGGTATAGGGCCCGAGTGGTGGGAGATTTGGTGTGTCTCCATCAGCGTTCTAGTTTCCTTAGGCCCCTTTTTGCATTACGTATGTCCTTTGAGTACCAGGGTGTGTGATGGTTTTTGATGCAGTGAGTTTTCTTGGCTTTGTGTTCCTTGGCTTTGGTGGCAGCATTGATGATACTGTTCCAGTTGTTGATTTGCTCGTCTACATCCTCTGTTTCAAGGTTCAGGTGGGGTATAGTGTCCTGAAGAAATTGGTCCTTGTCAAAGCTTTTGAATCTTCTTTGCACGGGTGGGTTGTCATGGGGCTCGTTGTGTTTTCCTCCTTGTGGGACAATTTTTATTTTAATTCTGTGATGGTCTGACCAAGGTACAAGTGTGACAGAGGGTGCTGATATGCAACCTCTGTCAAGTAGGTAGTTGGGGGCGAATAAGAAGTCTGGTGATGATCCGTGTCTGTGTGTCAGTATTTTGATCAGTTGGGTGTATTGTAGGGAGGCCATTGCTTGTAGGAAGGTTTCTGTATCCTTGATGGTAGCTGATTTGAGATTGAAGTCTCCCAATAGTAGCAGTGGTTTGTGGTTATTGTTGACCACACAGACAGCTTCTAGCGTGAAGGCTAGCTCATCTGGTGGGGTCCACAAAAAGAACAACGCTAGCCGCTCAAACGAGCAGAAACGAAAACAGGAAGCGGCAGAGTAAACACCCAAAAACTTTATTATAATCAATTTAAGTGGCCTAAGCCCAACACAGGCCGTGTTTCGTATATCACTTCATCAGGGGCTATCAGGATACACTAAAAAACAAATTAACAAATTATAAAATTACACTGATGTAATCAACCTAAAACAATAAATATGCAGGGAAATAGTGTTAAAATAAAAAATTGTAACGTGAATATGTAATACACATAAAAAAGGCAAAATTGGACTATATCAAATAACTTAAGGCTCAATAAAACGTTGATAAAACTCAAAACAACATTCAAAAATTACTCAATTAAAATCATAAAAATACATATAGAATTACATATAAATCTGAATTAATTCTAATACATTGAACGAACCAACCACTTTCTAGATAAGATGACATATGATTTTATATACCTACACATATATAAATATGTAATTAGTTAAATAAATAATTAAAAATATAATGAAATAAAATAATAATAATATAATAAAAATATAATACTAATTGGAATACTAGAAATTAATAAAAGAAATTAATAAAATTACCAAAACATTCATAATTATAGGGTACTTGTACAAGCATATACAATAAAACTGTGAACACCAAAACTATAAAAAACAACTATGTACAACCTAGAGATAAGAAGGGATGAGGAGACTGAAGGAGTAAGTCCAATGAAAACTAATTGTATAATTGTTGAATGAATCGCATACTATAAGGTGGACATTACCTGTGGGTGTGATGTGCATAGACCTCACCAGGCTCAGTAGAGACAATGGAAGTCACTATTATCAGAAAACCTTCTAAAAAATAAAAATATAAAACTTACGCCAAAACAAATAGTTGGAATATATTCAATGCAGCAGGCTTGGTATTCAAACACTATGTATATTTGTATGCAATTATCGGTACAGTTTTAGTGTTTTAATTAAGTCCCCCTCAAATCTTGATGTTGACAGGCAGTCTCTTGCCCATGGAATATATTTTTATGGTGATGGATTAAGATTTCAAATCATCGGTACAGTTTTAATGTTTCAATTCAGCCCCTCTTAAACCTTGATGTTATAGGCAGTCTCTTGCCTATTGTATTTATTATTACCTTTTTAAATTAGGTTTTTTCGAAGTTATCCAAATGGATTATAATTTTTATGTTTGCTCTGGCTCCTTCTATATACACATGTGGCAATGTTCTTTTTGTACCCTGTGCAACTTTACGGCCATTTGCAGTGGGTTTAGTTTTTTCTGTTAGTAGGAATTTATAATGCCCTTTTATCTTGTGTGCTTATCAGTTCAGTACTTAAATTAGGTTCTCCTTGCACCCTGAGCCTTCGATGTTTTAATAATACAATATATATTGTTCTCAAGGTTTCACGAATATCGTGTAAGAATCACGGAGTGGATAATCGTGGTTACAAGGTGTTCATCAGATTTTGTAAAGGCAAGAAAGACAATAATGTTCCTATATCTTCGTTCATACTTCTTTTTGAGCATTGTCCGGTGTTCCTTTCAATTTTAATGTGTTCTTTCATAGTTTTATGGTGTTTGAAAGATTTTCATCACAGGTCATTTTAGTTGCCGGTATAATTTAACGTATGGAATTCCATCTCTTCGTTTGTTTAATCAATATTGGTTTTCAATATTCTCATGAATATAAGGAATTTTTTCAATCCCTGAAGTCAGCCCGGTTTTTAATTACTTTCACTTTCCCAGCCCTTCTTTCCCTTTTCCCCTTTCCCCTCCCCCCCCTCTCCCTCTCCCCTTCCTCCCCTTTTCCCCCTCTCCCACCCCTCTCTCCCCCTCCCCCCCTCCCTTTTTCCCCCTTCCCTTCCCCCCCTCCTTTTCTCCTCACATTTATAATAGAATTTTCTCCGAATGTTTTATTAATTGTTCCATTATTGGCCCATTTTAGGTTTATGAATTTTTAACGAGGACAGCATCTAAAATTTTATATATTGCAAATAAACATAAGAAAATATTTCTAATATTTTATAAAGTAGAGTATAAATTTACAAATAATTTATTATAGAGTTTTCTCCGAATGTTTTATTAATTGTTCCATTATTGGCCCATTTTAGGTTTATGAATTTTTAACGAGGACAGCATCTAAAATTCTATATATTGCAAATAAATATAAGAAAATATTTTTAATATTTTTTAAAGTAGAGTATAAATTTAAAAATAATTTATATAATTTAGCAACTATTTGTTTTGGCGTAAGTTTTATATTTTTATTTTTTAGAAGGTTTTCTGATAATAGTGACTTCCATTGTCTCTACTGAGCCTGGTGAGGTCTATGCACATCACACCCACAGGTAATGTCCACCTTATAGTATGCGATTCATTCAACAATTATACAATTAGTTTATTTATTTATTTATTTATTTAACAGTATTTCTAAACCGCCTTATCTTAATAATCAAGGTGGTATCACAGCAAGCAATCAGGTAAAGTGTGTGTGTTGTACATGCAGTGAGGATAAAACTTAGTTGTGTGAGGGATGTGTTGGGTGCTTGATTTGTTTGAGCTATATACAGGGTGGGCTATTTACAGTGGTGCTAGAATCATATTTTATATATATTCATTGGACTTACTCCTTCAGTCTCCTCATCCCTTCTTATCTCTAGGTTGTACATAGTTGTTTTTTATAGTTTTGGTGTTTACAGTTTTATTGTATATACTTGTACAAGTACCCTATAATTATGAATGTTTTGGTAATTTTATTAATTTCTTTTATTAATTTCTAGTATTCCAATTAGTAATATATTTTTATTATATTATTATTATTTTATTTCATTATATTTTTAATTATTTATTTTAATTATTTATTTAACTAATTACATATTTATATATGTGTAGGTATATAAAATCATATGTCATCTTATCTAGAAAGTGGTTGGTTCGTTCAATGTATTAGAATTAATTCAGATTTATATGTAATTCTATATGTATTTTTATGATTTTAATTGAGTAATTTTTGAATGTTGTTTTGAGTTTTATCAACGTTTTATTGAGCCTTAAGTTATTTGATATAGTCCAATTTTGCCTTTTTTATGTGTATTACATATTCACGTTACAATTTTGTATTTTAACCCTATTTCCCTGCATATTTATTGTTTTAGGTTGATTACATCAATGTAATTTTATAATTTTATAATTTGTTTTTTAGTGTGTCCTGATAGCCCCTGATGAAGTGATATACGAAACACGGCCTGTGTTGGGCTTAGGCCACTTAAATTGATTATAATAAAGTTTTTGGGTGTTTACTCTGCCGCTTCCTGTTTTCGTTTTAGCTCATCTGGTGGGGCATGGGGGGCTCTGTAAATGAGGCACAGGGCCATCTGTTTGTTTTCCACAATGATTGTGTTGCACTGGTCTGTGTTTGAGGAGCTACGGGACTTGAGCTTTAGGCTGTTCTTTGTGATGATCAAAACTCCTCCTCCTCTCTTGTGTGTGCGTGGACAGTTGAATTCTGTGTACGTGGAGGGCACTAATTGATTAAGGAGTACATTGTCAGTGGGGGTGAGCCATGTTTCTGTGATGCAGAGGATGTCGGGTTGTTGCTCTTCTATGTGATCTGCTAGTGTGTTCATTTTGTTTCGTATGGATCTGGTGTTGATGAGCTCTATGGAGATAGCAGATGGCATGTTTAATGCTCTAGTGGCTTTTTTTGGGTTTGTGTGGGTGTTGTTCTTGTAGTTGGATTGTTTATTGTGCTTGGCTTTCTTGTGTGTTTTCCAGTTTGTGTACTGGGGCAGGGTGTAGATTAGTGGGGTTGTTGGTAGCCATAAGGTGTTTGTGGGTAGGTAGTGGGTGTGTGTGTGTGTGCTGTGGAAGGAGTTGGGTGAGGAGGAGGCATATAGGCAGATGCATGGTTGCAATCATGTTGATTTCGGATGCACTTACTTTAAGGGGTTCTTGCTGCTTTTGGTGTTTTTCATTGCTCCTGGGGTCCACGCCTTCAGTCTAACATTGTTGGTCTCTTGTTGGGCCTTTTTGTGGCTGTTGCTGTGGTCGCCTCTGTGGCCACGCCAAAGGGCCCTCAGGCGTGGGTGCGCCCAGTTGGGACGCCTCTTTTAAAATGTTGCTCCCACTGCTCTGATTGGGCAGGAGCCTCTGAGCGAGATGATTTCCCGCTCAGGCCCTCTACCCCGATCGGGGGAGCTTCGATGGCCGGCGGGTAGGTGTTCTGAGCCGACAAAGCTAGGAGATTCCTCTCCGCCCAGGCAAACAGGAGAGCCATCTCCAGGGCTACCCTGGCATTCCTGATGTTGCCTTGCTGACATAAAAGTCACCACCATAGCATTGTCCAAAAACACTTGAACCACCTTGCCCTCGATCAGAGGCTGAAAATGCGAAAGAGCCAACCTGATAGCCCTTGCCTCGAGATGGTTGATGGACCACATCACTTCCCTGTTGTTCCAATGGCTCTGGTTTATCTGGTATTTATTTATTTATTTATTATTTATTTATGTATTTATTTAAACGTCTCTTATATACTGCCCCTTCCATCGATAAGGGTCGGTTTACATTGAACTGAATTCCAAAAACTTGATTACAGGGAACATTTCAACTATAATACAATAAACTATATATAGGTCAGCTAAGCACTAAAGTATCGTGTAAGCTGAGATCAAACAATTTACATGATATATTAACAGAGCAGCTTACAAGGGTGTATTTGCATGGGGCGGGGGGTCATGGATGTAGGTGGGGGGAGGGGATAGGTTGAATAGATGAGTTGTAATATTCTGTGAAAAGTAGGGTTTTTAGTAGTTTACAAAATGCTTGTAGGTCCTTAGTTGATCTGATAGAGTCCAGGAGGACGTTCCAGAGGGCTGGGGCAGAGTACCTGAAGGTTCTGTTGCTCGTAGCCTTCTTGGTTTTCCTTACTGAGGGAGGTATGGATAGGAGGTTTATTGTACGTTTTCTTCTCATTCTGACATCAGCTTGTGGAGTAGATAACTAGGAAGGGGAGGTATTGTTGTGTAGTTTAAAGTTGTGACTAACATTTTGCATTTACTCTGGAAGCAATAGTGAGCCAATGGTGGTTACAGAGTATCGGGGTGATGTCATCAGTAAGGCTAGCTTTGGTCTTGGCAATGGACTCCCCAGCCCACAAGACTCGAATTTGTTGTCAGAAGCATTTATTTATTTAACAGGTTTTTATACTGCCTTATCATAGATTCAAAGCGGCTTACATTACAACATGAACAAGAAATGTACATTGAATAGGGTCAATCAACTTGGAAGATTATAAAGGGATGCCCTGCGACTTACAAGGATAGTAGCCATAGAGTAGCTAACAGAAGAATATATATACTGTATATATACAGGGTGGCCCAAAAAAAGTGAGAACATCTCATAAATTAAAAGCTTAAATAGTTTACTTATTTACCTTTTTTAGCTATATAACGTCTTTATTTTGACAATTTCCATTCGCCATCTTTTTATTTTTAATTTGTCAATTGTTTACATCTGTCTTTTTAAATTTTTAAATAACATATGCTACAAGATGTTCTCACTTTTTTTGGGCCACCATATAGATAGATAGATAGATATAGATCTCTAAAGGAAAAAAGGGGACTGTTGTAGTTGTTGATATGGAAGGACAGACTAGATAGGCCATGTGGTCTTTTTCTGTCATCATTTTTCTATGTTTCTATATATATATATCCATGAGAAATTGTCCAGCTGCATACATTTCCTCAGATGATAGGGCTGCTGCCACCACTGCAGGCTTCACCATCATCAGGAGCAAGAGCCTGAGTTCGAACTCCTGAGAAGTCGGGGAACATTGAGTCAGCAAGGACCACTGGAGTGGCCACATGTGAGCACTCGCCGATGGCACCATCTCAATTGCTGTCACCATCAATTTGAGGAGCTGAAGATAATCCTGGATTCTCTGAGCCTGCAAACAGAACAGCGCCAGACAATCCAACAGTCTTTTGATGTTCTCCTCTGGCAGGTAGACTCTGCCCTCTCAAGTGCTTCCAAGAACTCTCAGGGACTGGGAAGGCATCAACTGGCTCTTTCCCCAATTGATCACCCAGCTGAGGCTTTCCAAAAAGGACATCACTCGGGTCACTATCCGAAACGCCTCTGAAATAGAACAGGTTTAGATGAGCCAGTTGTCCAGATATGGGTGTATACAAATCCCTTGGAGCCACAGCATCACAACTATCATCCCCATAACCAGTGGTGGGATTCAGTTGGTTCGCACCACTTCACACAAACTGGTTCTTAGCATTTCCCACATTCGCCGAACTGGTCTCAACAAGCCCTATCACTGCCACATCTGCATTAGTGGGATTCAAAACATCCAACAGCATTTTAATGGCATCGGGGGTATCGCAGCATTGGGAGAAGCCCCCAATGCCATCAAAATACTGTTGAGTGTTTTGAATCCTGCCAGTGCAGATTTGACAGTT
The DNA here is from genome assembly GCA_033557465.1 of Ichthyophis bannanicus. NCBI lineage: Eukaryota > Metazoa > Chordata > Amphibia > Gymnophiona > Ichthyophiidae > Ichthyophis > Ichthyophis bannanicus. Next base: position 732,070,061 of record CM066033.1, on the reverse strand, counting down.
TCACAGCCTGTAGGGACTAGTTCAGCGAACACAGGAAATGCTAGCAACCAGTTCACGCAAACTGGTGTGACCCAGCTGATTCACACCACTGATGGAACTAGTTCCTAGGAGGTTTTGAATCCAACCACTGCCACAGACCTTGAAGAATGTCCATGCGGCAATGGAGATCCGAATGGGAGGATGGTAAACTGAAAGTGAGAGCCAAGCATGGCAAAACAGATATATCTGCTGATCCTCCTGGACTGGGATATGAAATTACACCTCAGCGAAATCCAGAGATGCCAGGAACTCTACTTGGTGCACCTTTTCAATCACAGATTGCAAGGTTTCTATCCAGAAGTGCAGGATGCGCAAGTGCTCTTTGACCCTCTTGAGATCTAGAATGGACCAGAAGGATCCATTATTTTTTAGTACCACGAAATAGATAGAATAGCTGCCCTTGCCCTGATCATCAAGGGAATAGGCACCACTGCCTTCAGGAGCAGCAACTTGTCCAAGCAGCCCTTTTGATCGCAGACCCACAAGGGAAGATGAAGGTGTCCAGATAGGCTCTACATTCTAGGATATAGCCATACTGAATGTGTCTAGCACCCAGTGATCCTTATTGACCAGGGCCCATTCCTGAAAGCAAAGGTGAAGCCTGTCTCCAAACAGAGGAATGAGGGAATGAACCCCCAAACCTTCATTGCACAGCCTGGGTCCTCCTCTGGAGGGGACCGAGTCCCTGGGCCTATGCGTTCCACGAAAGAATGTGTCCAAGGTCTAGAAGCAGAGGGGAAGAAGGGCTTTACAGGCCAGTAGTGATGAGAGTCCCAAAAGAGTCTGACCAGCTTGCCCATGGAGAGTGGGTGGAAACTGAAAAGGGGCCCCTGCCTGCTTCACAGATCCCTTGGACCTATACTCCAGAAGGTGGTAAGATTTCATCTCTCTCAGGTCCTTCACCAAATTGGCATCCACCACCCAAGTCACAGCCAAATCCAACACCATGTCACCATCAACAGGACACTATCCCTGGCTGCTAAACGTACCAGGTCATACATGGCATCAGAAAGGAAGGCTATAGCTGATTCCAAAGAGGAGTATTATCATCCAGAGGAAGTGACTGAATCCACTAGAACAGGGCTTGAGATGTCAGGCTTGCACATACTGCCAACTGAAGAATACCGGCCGCTACAGCAAACTGGTTCTTCAACAACTAATCTACCTTTCGGTCCAGAGAATCCTTTAAAGCTGATCTGCCTTCCACGGGAATGGTGGTCCATCTGGTAACCGCCGTGACCTGCACATCTACCTTGGGAATATCAAACCACACATTGCATTCCTTCTCTGGGAGAGTGTACATCTTCTTATATACCCGTAGCCCCTTAGGCAGGTAATTGGGGGAATCTACTCTGACCAGATCATGTCCTTGATCATCTCTAGGAATGGGAAGACAGTAGTGGATTTCTGCACTCCTTACACATGTGGAAGCACCTTTGGCTCCTGCTCCATGCCTGGAACATCTGCCAAGTTCAAGGTAGATGAGGCCCTGGCAATCAGTGCTGCCAGTTCCTCCTTCCAGAACAGGTGGATCAAAGTGTCCTCTTCACAATCCTCCAAAGATGAGAGTACTTCTTTGTCCACATCAGAGCCCAGAATCGAGACATCTGAATCCAAGTCACAGTCCAAATCTCATACAGAACTCAGCTGATCCCCATTTCCAAGGAGAGCCATTCACTGGGGACTCTTAGCTATAGACAACTGCATAGGGCTTCCACTCTCAGCCTGCCCATCATGAGACTGCACTCGGAGCACCCAGAGGCCACAGGGTCAGAATTTCCATGTCAGAAAGACCAGGACTGTTGTAAAAAGGAAAAGAATTCTGGGAAGAACAATCCAGAGTCCAGAATCTCTCCTCTCAGAAATGACCCCCAACACCAGGGGATATAGCTGTTGCAGATCCCCTAGAGAACGGGGAGTGGCCCACAGCACAGTCACTGGAACCTCTGGAAGGCTGGTTAACCTTACCCACAGTGCCATCCACCACCTCCTGCCCTAAGGCAGGCAAGGCCAGACTAACTGCATCCCCCAGCTGAGAAAGGGGGAACAAGCCCTTCAGGGATGATTCAGAAGCTGCCATGCAAAAAGAGCACAGTCCTGAAGGCAGAGATGAGGCACCTCACTTGCTACAGGCCAAACAATGTTTCCTGGAAGAAGACAGAGAGTGTTAAGGCAAGTATCACAAAAGTGCGCAATAAGGCTGTGGCAGCACAAAAGGGGCATGTTAACAGCGCTATTACAGCAACGCATGTTACAGGTGCTGGAGTAGGAAGACAAATTGGAGCCGCTTGGGCGGAAGGCATGCATGGACCGCACAACCGCTAGGTGCACAATAGTGAAAATGCTACTAACACATGCAGAAATGCAGACAACAGCAGGACCCCCCCCCCTCCCACCACCCCAATGCTCTCCAGTAGTCCACCCTGAGTTTTGTCCCAAACAGACAGAATCGAGAGCCCCAACAAGGGCAATGACGAGGTCAAGCCTTGGCACTCACCCCCTAAGAAACCCAGGCAAAGAATCCATACTGGACTCAGTTCTACTCCCCTGAAGCTGTTCTCTGGCTTTGCAGGTACTGTGTTTAAGAAGGCTGGCAGGCAGATTCCTCTGAGAGTCTTCAGCAATGTGTGAGAGAGAGTGGGGGAACAGAGGAGAGAGGGAGCGTTAAGGTTGTGTGAGGCTGCTGAACTCTTCCAATCCTTCCAGATCTTTCCAATTTTCTGGCTGCTCAACAGGATCTTATCATGATAGGAGCACAGATCTGAACCAATTTTTCCTCCTCCTATGGCTACCAAAAAGACTGCAGGCTAGGGGAGATTTCCACATTATCCTCAAATGAGAGAGTTACTCTCAAGGTGGTCATTCACAAACATTTAAATCAATATTGTCCTCTCAATCATTTAGATTTTTGTCAGTGAAGAAAATCCATCCACCCTCTGCTAGAGACAAAGAAATACTGAAGAGACCTCTGGTGGCTGAGGCAGATAGAGGCATGGGAGTGATATTGAAATCTGGGCTTTTCATTGGTTCTTTGTCTCCACCAATCTGTTGGTAGAGGAGCACAACCCACTTGTCTGGACTGGTCTAGCAGGACGATATACAATAGCCCTTACATGTTAAATGTCTCCTCTCAAAAGCCAAGCAATAAATGAGAAGGAAACAAGGTCATCCAGAAGGACCAGCCCTTGCTGTAACAGCCCCGGGCTGGAGGACGTTGCAGAGGAGGTTCCTGCAGGAGTCACAGAAGAGGTTCCGGCAAATGTCAGAAGAGGTTCCTGCAAATGTCACATCAAATTCAAGAACCATGGCCTCCATGGCCAATCCAGCGCCTCCAGGACAACCCAGCCCAGATGTCACTTTATGCAGTGAAGCACCCACCCCATGAGCAGCCACGAAGGAAACACATACAGCATACATTGCTTTGGCCAGGGCTGAACCAAAGGGCTGATGCTCTCAGAGTCTGCTTCCTTGCAGCACCTGAAAAATTTGCACACTGACATTGAACCGGGTCACCATCCAATCCATCTCAAGATGACCCCAGAGGCCCAGATTCCCACTCCCTGGGATTGAAGAAGTAGTGGCCCAGGAAGGCTGCCTCCACACTGTTGATGCCTGCAATGTGTTGTGCAGAGAGACCTAGGAAGTTCCTTTCTACCCAGGAGAAAAAGAAGGTAATTTCTAGGGCCACTCCGGCACTCTTCATGCCCACCAGCCAATTGACACACCACCACCGTAGTATTGTCTGAGAATACTCAGATCAATCTGCTCCATACTAAGGACCAGAAGTGAAAAAGGGCCAAATGAATGTTGTTTGCCTCAAGGTGGTTGATGGATCATGCTTCCATCTGGTTGTTCCAATTGCCCTGAGCTTTTCAGCTCTTGGAGTGGGCTTCCCAGTTAAACAAACTGGCATCTGCTGACAACCAATGGCATGCCCCCCCCCCCCTCAGATGCTGGGGCTTCCTCCACCAATGAAGGCTGGTCACCAGTGATGGAAGGAGGGGAAGCCTGGCATCAAAATCCTCAGAGCTTGGAGACCACAGAAACAGCAAGGACCTCTGCAACAGTCTCATATGAGCTCATCCCCAAGGGACCATTTTGATCGATGCTGCCATCAAGTCAAGAATCCGCAGATAATCCCAAACTCTGGAAGCCTGCTGAGTCTGGGAGCTTTCTGAGTCTAGGAGCCTGCCGAGTCTGAATGGTCATTAAATGGTTGCCTCTATTTAAATGACCTTTAGTGAGGTTGTCTTACATCTGTGAGGCGTTAGAGATTCCCAGCAATGGGAGTAGATATCTGAAGTCCTGAAGCAGCCCAAGATTTTTAATGGGCAAAACGCGAGTCGACACTTGTACCTCCCAGACACCTGTACTTTCTGTGATTGTTTCTTTGACTGCTCAGAGTGGTTTCACACTAAAAGCTGAGTGTTTTTTCAGTTCTTTTAACTGCAATTAAAAATTGTGAAAACATAAGCAGGAGCCAGTGAGTGATACATGAGGGGTTTAGAGTTGTGTGTATACAACAGCATGGTCGGAAGACGCAGTGCATAAATCACACTATTCCCCACTGTGGCTGAGGCTCCTTAACCATCTTCGAGTACTGAATAGTAGTTGAGTGAAGCAGTCTTGTATCCAGTAAGAGATACAATTTAGGCATTAACTCCCGTTGAAAATTAAAGTTACATAGTAGCTCTTGATGGTCTAGCTGCATTTGAATCTGAAAGGCTGCCAGCTGCGACAAAAACTTTTTCACCCTCTCCTTGGGTAGGAAAATCCTGCCTACACAAGTACTGAAACACGCTCCCAGTTCTTCCAATATTTAGGAAAGCTCCAAGTGACTCTTTCCTCAATTGATCACCCAGCTGAGACTCTCCAGGATCTGCACCAAATGGGCTAAGACACAAGATACTTCTGACTGTGACTTGGCTCAAATGAGCCAGGTGTCCAGATACAGGCGATCCCTTCGCACCTCAGCACAGCAGCTGCCACTACCATGACCTTGAAGAATGTCCTTGGGGCAGTGGAGAGGACAAAGGGAAGAGCAGCAAATTGAAAATGAAAGCCAAGCACAGTGAAACAGAACAAGCGCTGTTGATCCTCACAGTAGAAATATAGAAATAGGTCTCAGCAAGATCCAGAGACATAAGGAACTCCTCGTTGCGCACTGCCTGGATCACTGACTGTAGAGTCTCCATATAGAAGTGTAGAGTCTGCAGTGAGCATTGAGTGCCCTAGGGATGGACCCTAAAGTTACTGATTGGTTTAAAAACTTGTTGAGTGAGAGGCGACAAAGGGTACAGGTAAATGGAGCTCACTCTGAGGAGAAGGAGGTTACCAGTGGTGTGCTGTAGGGATCTGTCTTTGGTCCGATTATTTTTACCATCTTTGTTAGTGATATTGCGGAAGGGCTGTTGGGTAAGGTTTCTCTCTTTGTGGATGAAACCAAAATCTGCAGTACAGTAGACACCCAGGAAAGAGTAGATATCATGAGGAGGGATCTAGCTAAGCTTGAAGAATGGTCTAGAATTTGGCAGCTGAAATTTAATGCTAAAAAATTCAGTCATGCATTCGGGCTGCACAAATCCAAAGGAGCAGTACAGTGTAGAGGGTGAGGTACTTCTGTCCACAAAAGAAGAGTGGGACCTGGGCGTAATTGTATATGATGATTTTAAAGTAGCTAAAAAGGTAGAAAAGGCGACTGCGAAAGCCAGAATGATGCTTGGGTGCATAGGGAGAGGAATAGCCAGCAGAAAAAAGGAGGTGATAGTGCCTCTGTATAAGTCTTTGGTGCAACCTCATTTGGAGTATTGTGTGCAATTATTTAGACTGCACCTTCAACAGGTTAGAGTCGGTGCAGAGGGTGGCTGCTAAAATGGTTAGTGGTGTTCATTATAAAGCATATGAGGATAGACTTAAATATCTTAATATGTATACTTTAGAGGAAAGGCAAGATAGAGGTAATATGATTGAGATGTTTTAAATGCCTCTGTGGCATAAATGCACAGGAGGAGAGCCTCTTTCGATTGAAAGCAAGCTCTGCTACAAGGGGACATAGGATGAGTATGAAAGGGGACAGACTCAGGAGTCATATGTGGAAAAATTTCTTTACAGAAAGAGTGGTAGATGCGTGGAATAGTCTCTTAGTGGAGGTGGTAGAGATGAGCACAATATCTGAATTCAAAAAAGCATGGGACAAACACAGAGGATCTCTAAAGGAAAAAAAGTGGACTGTTGTAGTGGTTGATATGGAAGGGCAGACTAGATAGGCCATGTGCTCTTTTTATGCCATCATGTTTCTATTATTCTATTGAGGATGAGGATTAGCCAAAAGGAACCATCCTTCTTTGGCAGCATGAAATAGATGGAATTCTGGCTCTTGCCTTGCTTGGCAGGGGGGACAAGAACAACCACCCATAGACTGAGCAATCTTTCTGACATCACCTGAATGGCAGTTATTTTGGCTGTAGAACCACATGAGGAGATGAAGGCATCAGATATGGGCTCACTGAATTCCAGAACATAGACGTGCTGAATGCACACCTTGTAGCTCTATACAAATGATTAGCAGTAGCAGTAGTGAATGGTGTCTAGCACCCAGTGATCCGGGGCCATTCCTGGTAGAAAAGGCACAGCCTGCCTCCCACTGGAGGCATCCTGAAATGGGCCCCCAACCCATCAGCATTTCTGGAGGTGGTGGGTTCCTGGGGTCTGCGAGCTCCATGAAAGGACTGAATATCCAGGACCAAAAACCAGAAGAAGAAGAGGATGTGGGCTTTCTGGGGTGATACCATCAGGATTCCCAGGAACTTCATGGCTTCAGATATTAGAAATGAAGAAAATGGGCAGATGCCGAGGGAGATGACAAACCCTTTTGTTTCACAGGCCCCTCGGGACTATCCTCTGGGCTGCAATGAGGTTTGGACTCACCCAAATCCTTAAACAGCTTTTCCAAGTCCTCTCCAAACAAAAGCTTCCCTCTAAAGGCAGGCTGGGGCAACCATGACTTGGAGGCCAAGTCTGCTGCCCAGTGGCAAAGCCACAGCAAATGTCACGCCACTTTCGAAAAGGCAATGTCTTTAGCTGCTGCACTAATATCACTTGTCTGCTGGAGAAAGAGAAATACTGGAGTATGCCCTAGCTGTACTATTATAGCAGGATGAGGTTATAAGAAACTTCTGGAATATTTTCTCTGTCTCCACATCTGCTGGTAGGGAGACACAACCCACTTGTTGGGACTAGTTTAACAGGTTTAATATGGAAATTCTGCTTTTGGTGTTTTACATGCATAAGTGGTTATTTACATGTGTAAATGAACTCATGAAATATTGACTAGCGTGAAAAAATATGCACAGTCTGCACATGCGTACTTTCACTGTGTGTATGCACATCGGTGGAGTTTGAACAGAGCATGGGCAATGTGAATAATTATGCTGTAGATTTATTTATTTAACAGGCTTTTTATACCATTTTATCATTTCACTCAAAGTGGTTTACATTGTAACTTAAACTTGGTAATGTACATTAAACAGGCATTGATAACTTGGATTCTTCTGAGGCAATGGAGAGTTAAGTGGCTTGACCAAGGTATGCTAGTGAGAAATGAATGCTGGTCTCTTGGTTCCTAAGCCAGTGCTCTCACCATTAGGCTACTCCTCCACTAGATTATAACATGTTTTTAATGTACACACATAAAGGCAAAAAGTAAGCAAGGTTATTTATATCAGTTTTAGGGCTGGTGTAAGAGATCATGCCTTAATATATTTTATTTATTTAGACAGTTTTGTATACCACCTTATCCTTCAAAGTGGTCACAACACAATTGGGGGATACATTTAACACGAGGGGATATGAGACACATACACTAACACTTACAGGGAACATGGGCAATGGAGGGTTAAGTGGCTTGCCCAAGACCAAAAGGAGCACCTGTGGGACTAGAAACCCCAGTCCTTACGGCCCAAGGTTGCTGTCCTCTAGTGGGATTTGAACCCCTGACCTGAAGTAAATTACCCCAACCACTAGGCCACTCCTCCCTATATGCACTTACTTTGATATTTATGCATGGTTTTATAAAGTCGAGTATGCATGTACTTGTCTTGATAAAATAGATGTAAAGGACATGCGAGAAAATGCACATTAACTAGGTGCCAGCTTAAGTGCAGGGTCTAGAGACTGACAGAAGAGGTACTGTAAAAGGGGGTGCTTGTTATGAAGGTACCACCATCTTGGCAAGTATGCAAATTAACTGTCTTGCAAAGGATTGTGGTTATTGAAGTCCATTCACACAAAGCTTGCCTTTTTAGAATAATGAAAACTCTTGTAGTTGGTTGAGTGTAGACAAAATTAGAGTTTATTTATGGGGTGATTATCCCACACACAGATATGCTTGGTAACACCTTCCAGATAACTTCTCCAGGGTTTATTCAAACACAAAATAAGGCAACTGAAATATCTTATGCAAATAAGAATCAAAGTCCTTTATAGAACAGAAAGGCTTCTTTCAGCCACTGCTAATAAACTCCTTAGCAGTGCTGGGGAAAAACAAATCAAAGAAGGAAAAACTTCTTTATACAAAAGCAATGCTCACTTTCTCCATACAGAAAAGAACTTTTTAATCCTACGTGTGCACGCAATCAGTAGCTTGATTTCAGCACACATGCAAAAAACTTTCCCAAAAGCTTTTCTTTTCAATAAAACTTTATGGGAAGCTAATATTTAGAATGTTTCCTTTTGATGTTTGCTCTTATATTTAGGATTTTCCTAAAACAACAACCTACTCAAAGAACAGTCCATATAATTATCTTCTGTATCAGATATTGACCCTTGCTCTTGAAATTGCATAGATTCTGTTTCTCCATCTGACTCAGAGGGCTTTAGGAACTGACCTCTACACGGAGAGAAACTGTTTCCCTGTTTGCACTGCTCAAAGCTAGAGAAACGTTCACAGTTACTACCTGAATCCAGGCAAGTGTCAGGCTGCTTCTTCTGGTATTCTGGCCAGTATGCAATAGAGCTTTTGTGTCCTGTCCTCCAGTTGGTATCTCTGGACCTCAGGATCTTTTCTCCAGACGTCCTCCAAGAGGTATTTGGGCTCCTTTCTTCCTTAGCTGCAACAGTCCTCTTCCTAGGCGTTGCTTGAGGGTCTCTGGCTGTGGATCTACAGACCTCAGGCTTTTTCCAGTCCTCTGAAGATTCTTCTTTCCCCCGGGTATCTCTCCAGGCATAGGTACTTCTCTGAGCTCCTCTCTTGGACCGTCTGCTTCCTTCTCCTTGTTCCTTCAGGTTCCGGTTGTTCTTCCTTCTGTTCTCCTTCTCCTTCTGTCTTCCTGAAGATTCCCCTCTAGCTTTAAAGGGCTTAGATTGCAACTCCACCCTTGCATTCTTCAGGTGTTGTGGATTAAGCATTCTTCTAGAGGCTGTTTGATTAGTGATGACATAATGCTTTCTCTGATTAGACTCAAGCTTTTCCACTCTAGCTCCCCTAGGGACTTTCTGCATACTGGTGCATTCTGGAACATGTAGTCTTTTAGGGAAACAAGCTGTCTTATTTCTATAACCTGCCAGCACAGGTCCCTTAATCAGAGTAAATTCTCCTCTTTTGTCATTACTCCCTGAGCTTCGATAAGCTTCCTTATCACAGTACTCATTGATGGCATCATACATGGGGATCTGCACAGGGCAGGGAGGTAATTGTGAGATAGCTTTTAACATATATGAGTCCTTTTACTAAACCGTGGTAAATTTTTGCAGTTACCACACAGTAAGTGCAAATCCTGTGTGATAACTGTAGGAGGTGTTCTCAGCATCTTCCCATTGTTACCTTTTCTCCAAGGACAAGCAGGATGAGTTAGTCACACAAGGGTGACATCATCCGATGGCTCCATGGACAGAATTATTTTCCAACAGCTCAGAAGACTCTTCTCGCCAGCCACCCCACCACAGTGCCCACATCCTTCCTGCCTAAGTTTGTTCTACCTGCCCAGCTATGCAGATGGATCTTCCTGCTCTCCATGATTTTCCTTCCTTCTTTTAGTTTCCTTTTTTTATCCTTTATTTCTCTATTCGTATCTCCTACATTCTGCTTTTCCCCATTCCTCCTTGGATCGAGATGCAGGAGGACTGTCATGGTGAGAGTTCCTCTGCCCACTGACCATGCACTCAGCCTGCCGTGCCCTATTGAGCAGAACTTCAGAGCGAGAGGCACACCCTTGCTTGACCAGCAGATGACATTGCAGCTGTGCTGCTTGGGCATGACCCACAGAGGTCTCCATGCAGCTTGTTCCACCATCAACAAGCCACCAATGGAGCCTATGACAGAGGAGAAGAGAACCCCTATACCGATCCTGGCTGCTGCCTTGCATGACTGACACTGCCTGGCTAGATGGCGGTGTGGCTGTTGCCCCATGGCCACTATGCCGGGCTCCTGATCACCCTCAGGCACTGCAGACTCCCTGATGCAAAGCCTCTCCATGCGTATCAGGTCCCATGGCTGCTGTGCAAAGCTCCTGATCGCCCTCAGGCAATGCAGGCTCTCTATGCAAAACTTATCCATGCAAACCAGGGGCACCCCCCCCCCCCCCATGACTACAGGCAGTGGAACATTGGCGCAGCATGTGACTCCTGACTGTCCCGTCACCAATGTGTCCCTACAGCATACACACAGCAGATGCTGGTTCCATGTCAAGCCATGGCGCAAACCTCAGCTACTCCAATTACCTGGACTTTATTTCCACAGTGCAGAAAGATCATCAGTACTTTCACATCTGTCCTCTCTGGATACCTTTAGAGCTGGCCAAGATCCCGAGCTTGGAGCCATCACTTCGCCTGGCACTGATGCTCTTACATTAAGGGCTACAGGTGCAGCCGGGACTCAGTGGGATCCTTTCACAAGGGGGCACCATGGTGATGTCATCAGCTCTGACCTGTGGCTGAACCAGGAGCATCATTCTGCACAAACCTGGCCACCATGCCACACCTCAGCCATGTCAACAGACAAGGCAAAGCCTGCACTGGCAGCACCGGATCACAGGAAGATGGACTGGCGCAGGTGTGGATGGGCCAGGGCTTGGCAGGCTCATCACTGGGCCACATGGCAAAAACAGAGCTGCTTGGCACTGACAAGATGATGCATCCTGCACCATCATTTCTGGTCCTGGGCCTCACCCAGCACCAATGCCTCGATGCTCGCACCTAAAGTTTTCAAGAACCCTACAGAAGGGCTACAGGCACTTTTGTGGCCCAACAGAGCCCTTACACAAAGGGCCAGGCACTGGGCTCAGTGTCCACCCTTGCCCCAAGTGGCAGCATAAGCCTGAAGCATAAAACTATTCTGCCTTTGTGCACCAGATTCTCAGAGAAAGAACCTGGGACTTAAGAACATAAGATCTGCCACACTGGGTCAGATCAAAGGTCTATTGAACCCAGTATCCTCTTTTTCAGCACTGGCCATTCCATGTCTCAAATACCTGTCAGGCTTCCAAAGGTACACATTCTATTCTGGTTGGCCTAGGAGTAAAGCAATGGGGTCTTTCCCCAGACCTCTTTAATAATGCTTTATGGATTTTCCTTCAGGAATTCGTCCAAACCTGGTTTGAATCCAGCTATACCAGCAGCTTTTACCTCATCCTATGGTAACGACTTCCACAGTGTCCAATCCACTATGTGATGCCTTCACTGCCCATGAGCACTAATGGCCCTTACAGCCACTGCACAGTTCTCAATCAAGGGTACCCATGCAAAACTGATGCCCTTGGCAAAGTACCTTTCCACCAATCACTCTGCTGATTTTCTACAGCGATAGTATGCCTTGCCCCTTGGCCAGACTATGTCATCTACCAGTCGGACGGGGCTATGACTGAACAGCGTTGCTGTGACCAGAACTGCCTGGAATTCATATTGTGCTTGAGAATCCACTGGGTTGCCTCTGGGGCTAATCTTCTCTGACTCGGTTAGTTTGTGCACACCTCAACCATTCTCAGCCTCTAGGGAGATGCATCTGCTTCTCCTGAGGGATGTCTGCCTTCTCATCCAAAGGAACTGGGTTTAAGGTCAGCCTCTCCTCAAGTCAGGGTAGAGCTCATTCTCAATCTTTCAAATTGAATGTGCACTTTTCTGCTGGCATCATGCCAAAAAGAACCCTTTTTGGGGTTCAAAAGATTTAATATGTTGACAACCTGTCATGGTGTATGGAGAAATTCACTCTGATCAAGCCTGTAGCATCCAGTATAATGGGGGAAACACATTGCAACCCTCCTGCCGCAATGCACCGATTGCTCTGATGGCTCTCTATGGCAATGCAAACGAGATATCAGGCCTACATGACTCAAGTCACTGCCTCAGAGTCCATACCACTACAACCTATCCCTATTCCACAGCACTGGTAACAGGGCAATAAGGCATGGCACCAAATAATACCCTTGCTTGTACCCATTTGCCCTTCAAGGGTTGGAGGCCCCCACTGCAGGCACAGCGCTCTCCTCCCGGAGCCCTGTGGACAGCAGCAAGCTCTGTGGCTCAGTGTTTGGAGCACTAATCTTCCAACCCTCTCTTTCCCCAGTGCTATTGCTGCCTAGGGCCTATCATGCACACTGTTGCTGGCCCTTCCATGACCCAAGCTCATCGGGATATAGTCATAGCTGGGGTTCATCTCTGCTCTGATGGACTCCAAGCCCTGAATGGTGCAATCCACAACACTGAGGTAACTGCCAGCTCTGCTCTATAAGACTCATGCCCTGGCCTCTCCAAGCATGTCTGCAGCAGCCAATCTCTGAAAACCAGTCAGGTGGAAAGGGTACTCTGATGGTTAGAGCACTGGATCGAGAGCTTTTGAAGCCAGGTCCAAATCTTGCTGCCACTCCTTTTACCACCAACCCCTACAAATTCCCTGATAGAGATATGCTACAGGAATCCGCTCAGAGCTGGCACCTATCTCAATTCTTGCAATGAGAAACCCTAACAATCTAAAGCCTCTTTTACAGCCCAGATCCTTCCATGTTTTCCCTACCCTCCCAGCTTGGAGAAAGTGTTGATTTGAGCTTGTCCACTTTGCATCACAGACAGAGCAGAGGTTTTCTCCCAGACCAGTAGGTTAAGTTATGCAGCATAGTACTCTGTCCCTTTCCAGCAGCACAGTACCATGGCAGTACTCCTGAACATGGCCCAGTACCTCCATGTCGATGTACCTATGGAATGACTGTGGCCCCTTTGTCAGGGGCTTCCAAAGAAACCCATTGCTGATTTATTCCAGCTAACTTTAGAAATCTTAAGAGGCCCTTCTCCCTTCGCCATCCAGCCTTGGAAAAACTCCTCACTTCAGGGATCAGTATTTTAACTTCTACTGTTTCTCCCACTGCACCTCCATGGCAAATCATCCCCCCCCCCCCCCCACACACACAGAGGCACACCTCCTTTTTCAGTCATGACCTGCAGGAACTACATCCTCATATTCACCAGGTGCTTGCATCCCTCGCATGCTCTTAGTGACTCCCTGAACTTCCCCTGGAGTGCATATGCAAAAAAATTATATATATAGATATATGAGTGTATATATATATAAATGACGACACAAAGGAGAATGCCCAACCAGGGAACCGGGGACATGGCATTGATGTGCCAGGCTACCAAAGGCTGAAGGACAAGGCTGACCCCACAGAGTTATGGCAGTTGTACTCACCAGCTTGCTACCTGTTAGGCCATGTGAGTGTTGGCACGGTTGTGCCACATAGACATCTCAACTGGCTACCTGATCTAAGCTTCATCCTACCATAGCATCACATGGGCTGTGAAGGGTGGACAGAATTACACCAAAAACACATTCCTTCACAGCCCTTTGGCTGGGGGAGTCACCTATGTGTGGCTGACTCATTCTGCTTGTCCATGGAGAAAGTGAGGTTACTTACCTGCAACAGGGGTTCTCCGTGGACAGCAGGATAAGTCAGCCACACAAACCCACCCACCTCCCCTCTAGGATGAAGCTGCCTACAGCTAGAGAATGGACTGAGGCGGGAAGGGGGTGTGTACTGTGGTGGATTGGCTGGCACACGCCCAGACGAATCTTCTGGATCTTCTGAGCTGTTGGAGAGCAATTCCATCCATGTGCCATCAGATAACATCACCCATGTGTGGCTAACTTATCTTGCTGTCCACAGAGAACCCCTGTTAAAAGTAAGCAACCTCGGGGGGGAGGGGGTATGATGGCTTGCGGAGGTCGAAAGGGGTACGAGGTATGAGGGGGGGAGGAGGGGGGAGAACAGGGGTAGGAAGGGAGGGAGGGGGGAACTTGGGAGGGGGGTGTGGGAAGCGAAGAAAGCTAACGATTATGACCTTGAATGTAAAAGGGCTGCGAACGAGACAGAAACGACAGTAGGTGGAGAGGGAGGGTAAAAGAATAGGTGCAGATATTATGTGTATACAAGAAACGCATTTGCGGGTGGGGCAGGAATATTTGTTGGAATCTAGGCAATACCCCAAGGTGGTTTTGGCGGGCCAGAGAATAAACTCTAGGAAAGGGAGGGTGGGAATTCTGGTGGGGGGGGGGGGGAGTATCATACTATGGTGAAGGAAGTTAAACGGGGGAAAGGAGGGAGATGGGTGGGGGTGCTATTGCAAATTGAAAGGGAGGAGGTATGGGTGATAAGTCTGTATGGTCCTAATGAGAAGCAGGGGGAGATGTACGAACAACTCTTGAAGGAGTTGGAGGGATTTGGGAGTACCCCAATAATCATGGGGGGGGATTTTAATCTGACGTGTAACCCCAGAATTGACACAAGTGGGGGGCAGGGGGGAGGAGGGAGGGGGGATAGACGAAGCCTGCATACATTGCGAGAGCGCCTGGGTTTGGTAGATATTTGGAGAAGTTGGCATCCGGGGGAACGGAAATACACTTTCTATTCCCCAGTGCATAGCTCCTATAGTAGGTTGGACATGCTCTGGGGGGGCGGAATCTGGTTGGAAAGAATACAGGAGGTGGAACATGGTCCGATCACCTGGTCAGATCACGCCCCAGTGAGTGTACGATTTGATATGGGACGGAAAGATGATAGTTTAAAATTCTGGAGACTCAATAATTCCTTGCTGGAGGAGGAGAAACATGTGGAGAAGATTAAGGTTCATATAAAGGATTACCTCCAGCTAAACGATACGGGGGAGGTGTCTATGGGGGTGCTTTGGGATGGCTTAAAGGCGGTGATTAGAGGACAGTTGGTCAGTTTGGGGGCGCGGGTAAAGCATGAAAAAGGGGCCATGGAGAGTGATTTATTGCAACAGCTGCGGCGATTAGAGGGGGTACATCAGAGGGTGTCGGATCCAGGCACCCTTAAGGAGATACATAGGGTAAGAGCGGAGTTGAGTAAATTGCGGGCCCAAGAGATAGCATTCCAACTGGCAGTTTTGAAGCAGGCCCATTTTGAAGGGGGTAATCGGGCAGGGAGGGTGCTGGCCAGTCGCTTGAAGGGGCGGAGACAAGCAGTGCATGTTGCGGGCATTAGGAGTAATAAAGGTGAATGGATACGCAACTCCAAGGGAATTAGGGGGGTGTTTCGGGAGTACTATAGGACCCTGTATGAAAGTGAACTGGAGGTGGGAGAGAGGGATACTGCAGAATTTCTGGAGGAATGTGGTCTGTCACAGGTGACGGAGGAGGAAAGGGAGCATCTTGGGCGAGAAATTCAGGAGGAGGAGGTGAGGAGGGCTATAACCACGCTGAAATTGAGGAAGGCGCCAGGGTTAGATGGGTATACGGCAAAGTTTTATAAGGTCATGTCGGAACAGATTACGCCCATATTTACCAAGGTAGTTAATAGGGTGCTTCAGGGGGAGGGCCTCCCGCGAACAATGGCGGAGGCCGGTATAACGGTCTTGCCGAAACCAGGCAAAGATAAGGGGGTCTGTGGATCGTATAGGCCCATCTCTTTAATAAATTTGGATGCAAAGATATTGGCAAAAATTTTGGCAAACAGGATCCAGGATGTAGTACCACACCTGATCCACCTGGATCAGACGGGCTTTGTGAAGGGGCGTCAGGGTAGCGATAATGTGAGAAAGATTCTGAATGTTATGTGGCAACTTCAGTGTACTAAAGAAGAGGCAGTGTTAATCACCGTAGACGCGGAAAAGGCTTTCGACCGGGTGGAGTGGTCTTTTATGTTTCAAGTTTTGGAGAAAATGGGGTTTGGAGGGAAGTATATTAGTTGGCTCAGAGCTCTATATCAGGGACCGCGCGCTAGAGTTCGGGTAAACGGTGGGTATTCTGAGAGTTTTGAGCTCCATAGAGGTACCCGACAGGGGTGCCCGTTGTCGCCCTTGTTGTTTGCATTGGCTATTGAGCCGCTGGCGGCCTACATCAGGCTAACGGGGGACATTAAGGGAGTAAAGATACGTGGGAGGGAGGAAAAGATTGGACTCTTTGCGGATGATGTTATCTTTACCCTGACGCAACCGCTTACAACACTACCGGTGCTAATGACGGCTATACAAAGGTACAGTCGCTTAGCGGGATATAAAATTAATCAAGGGAAAACGGAACTGCTGGGATTTAATTTGGCGCCCAGGGTGGAAGAGAGCTTGCGGCACCACTTTAAGTTTAGGTGGGTGGAGGGGAGTTTTAGGTATCTGGGGATCCAGTTGGGGACCCCTCTATTTAAGATCAAGCAATGGAATTATCAGGGTCTGGTCGAGAATATTAGGCAGGATCTATCACGTTGGAGGGGGCTGTATCTGTCTTGGTTGGGGCACATTGCAGTGGTAAAAATGAATGTTCTCCCACGGTTACTGTTTGTCTATATGTCCCTGCCATATAGGTTGGTTAGAAAGGAAATAGCTAAGATGCAAAATCTGCTACTGCAGTTTATTTGGGATGGAAAGCGCCCAAAAGTTGCTCGGGCGACCATGTATAGGCTTAAAGCGGAGGGGGGGTTGGGGGTCCCATCGTTGCTCCGGTATTATGAAGCGGCGCAACTTCGGGCCTTATTTGCATGGAAGGAGGGGGTGGAGAGGCTTGGGTGGGTGGAGATGGAGGGGGAGGCAGGGACAGAGGTGGGTGCCTGGATTTGGGACCCTGGGGGGGGAGGGAAGAGGCTGGGAGAAGAGAATCCCTATAGAGAACTTACAAGACAGGTTTGGGCGAAATGGAAGGGGTATCTGTTAGGGGGGAAGCAATACTCTCGCGAAACTCCAATTCAGATTGCAATGAGGGGTAGGATGGGGGAGGAGGCAGGGGTTTTTAGGAGGTGGGGGAGAAAGGGTTGCGGAAGTTGGGACAATTGGTGGGGGATGGGGGGAGGATTAGGGGCTTTGAGGAGTTGCAACAGAAATATTGCTTGGAGATGCAAGATAGATATGCTTATGTTAGTTTGTGGTATTGGCTCCAGCGGCGGGAGGTGAAGCAAGACTGGATGGCGAAACCTGCGCCCTTTGAGGAGATGATGGGGAGTAAAGGGATGCCTAATAGGATTATATCGAAGTTATATAAAATTTTGGGGGAATCCAAGCAAGGGGACATACGGGGCCAGTTGCAGTGGGAGGAGGAACTGGGGGGGCAGTGGGGTTTTCAGAGGTGGGATAGAATTTATATTAGAACCCATAAATTAGCTCCGGGAACAGCAATGCTGGAAAACAGCTATAAGCTAAGGTTAAGAATGTATTGGACCCCGGTGTGGCTACACGCTTTATACCCCGATAGTTCGGATCAATGCTGGAAGGGGTGTGGGGCTAGAGGAGACTTGCTGCATATGGTGTGGGGATGCCCGACAGTTCGGGACTATTGGAGAGGGGTGGAAAGGCCTACGGAAGACATCACAGGGGCGAAGGTATGTTTTACCCCTAGTATGGTGATATTGAATGAAGGAGAGAGGGGAGAGGGTGGGAGAGAATGGGGGAGACTGCAGGGGTACTGTGTAATAGCAGGGCGGATGTGTCTTCTACGTTGGTGGAAGATACAGGGTGTCCCCCCATTAGCGGAGGTGGTGGGGCGAATGGAGCAGCTTTGGGGGTACTGTGCAATAGAAGCCCATCAAAAACATACTGTTCCACGATACAATAAGGTGTGGGAAAGATATGAGCAATGGAGGGATGAGGGGGGGGGGGTCCAGGGGAATGACTGCGGGGAGTAGGAGAGATTAGTCCACTGATGGGGGCAGGGCTATAGATTTAAATCCTTGCCCCATCATATCATATTGTAGAGGTCTTGGGCGGGGCGATTACATTTTGCCTCTATGGTTCAAAGGTTTTGTACTGGTTACTCATGGCAAGCTTACCGTTGAGGGTTCTGCTGATAGGAGATCCCACCAACTTGAGGTTAGTGCGGAGTGCATGTCTTGAAGCCTACTGTTAGAGGGTTGGGGGATTGGTAGTGGGGGGGAGATGGTACGGGGTTGGGGGGGGGAAAGTGTGATATCTGTGTTCATTATGCCTGTGTGGTTCATATTGGAAGAATATCTGCCCGGTGGGTGGAAGTGAAGTTGGTAGAATATGGGATAGTTGTTGGTGGGAGTTGAGAATTTATGACCGGGCTAATGTACAGTACTATAAGTGGGGTGGAAATGTATACTGTATAAAATGTGTAAAGGGCACAAAGTGTTTATGGGTTCAATGGAAAAATGGGGAGGCACTAGGAGCAGGGGCCTCTCCCAATTGTTGATGTTGTTGATGTAAAAATGTATATTGGTACATGTGTGGGGGGGTTCACGGTTTATGTTGTGTATTGCATGTTTTGTTGGGTGCTAATAAAAACTTTAAATACAAAAAAAAAAAAGTAAGCAACCTCACTTACTATGCAGTAAGTGCAGTTGCAGACATCACAGATGCACTTACCGCCTCCTGTATCTTTATCTGTATCTGTGATGGCACGCAGCAAGATACCAAGCACTATCTGCAATGCACAGTCTATGCTCATTTCCTGCCCCATAACAAGGTATGAAGCTAATGCATAAATTAATGCATGCTGTTGTGCTAGCTCAGTAACAGTCCACATGCTAACTGCTTAGCTCATGTTAGTATAAAGCCCTGAAGTCTCTGATTTGAAAAAATACAGATCTCTTTATCTGAAACCTAATTTATGCATAGAACAATCAAAAGTTGGGCCTCTCTCAAATTATTTAGCTAAAGTGCTCGTACTGTGTTTATCCCCTGAAGCTGCCAAGTTCTTATAGGGCTTGAGTAAAACCTCACTTGTGGAAAGGATGGATTCCCCATAGTGAAATGTGTGGGAGCAGAGAGACATTTCTTTCCTAATGAATGTTTGGGCCTTTTTTGCTGGCCTGCAGTCCATAGACTGAGCTACTCTACTGGGAGACTGTTTGCTATCAACATGGAGAATATACTTTAAACTAAATGGACGGAATATCTGCTGCTGTATTTCACAGACAACTCTCAACTGAGAGTGGAATGGGTAAACACAAAACTCCTTCAAAACTTACAAAGATAAGGGGCCACACAATAAAGCTATAAAGGTACTACATTTAAGACTAACCAGAGAGAATGTTTTTTCACTCAGCATGTAATTAAGCTTTGCAATTCATTGCTCAATGGGGAGCAACAAACAAAAGTAGGAACCCCCACATAACCAAACAGAACACAGCAGGGAATACACCAGGATTTCAAATGGGTGTGATTAAACATTTATTGTAGACCAACCTAACATGGCTGTGCTTTGGCACCATACACCTGCATCAGGGGGTTAATAACTAAACATACATTCAAATTCAAACAATATAAAACACATCAATAAAAATGTAAATATATAAATGCATGCACATGCAATAAAAGTATATTAAAGATATAAACAAACAATAATTCAGTTAGAACATAAAAACATTTCATATCACATTAACAGAAACCAAAAGGGGGTGGGAGATAAGAGCAAAAAAGAAACAAAAAAAAGAATAATTAGTGACAATATATCATCAAATCTAAAAACCCATGGTGTAAAAATCAATATATGACTTACTTCATAATGTATTGAGTCAATACAAAACTACATGCAGAATATAAATGGTGAAGGGGTAAAACAAAGAACCAAAATAAAATGATATAACTATATTTACTTGTATGCCAACAAGGACATATAAATTAAGACAAAAATAAGCAAGTGGATAAATGGATAATACATAAAAAAATAAATACTAACAACAGATCATAGTGACGTGGAGGTCTATTCACAAATGGACGTCCAGCCCTTTGTGCAACTGGGCAGAATTAGGGTGTACAGTGGTAGACCCAATTCTGATCCTGCAGGGGGCAGGAGAGCCTTCGCTGTCAGAGGTTTAGGAGGATACACATACAGAAGACCCTCCCACCGATCAAGAAAGAGGGCATCTGAGGCTAGCTTGCCAATGTCCCTAACCTAGAGCAGAACTAAGGCACCTGCTTGTTCTGACGAGTGGCAAACAAATCCATCAAGGGGTGCTTGAATTCTGGAAATGGTGTTTACCTACGATGAATTGCAGATACTTCCCATAAGTGGGATGTATCTGAATGTGGGTGTACACATCCTTTAAGTGAACAGAACACAGCCAATCTCCTTTTTGAAGAAAGGGAAGTAGAGTGCCAAGGGAAATCATATTGAACTTTTCTCAGACTAGATACTTATTCAGATTCCTGAGGTCTAAGATGGGACAGAATCTCCCCTATTTTCTTGTTGACCAGGAAGTACCCTGAGTAAAATCCCTGCTCTGATGGAACAAGCTCTACCACATTCGCCTGTGGAAGGGCAGAAAGTTGTTGTAGAAGTATTTCCTAATGCTGAGAATTAAGTGACTAACCTCTCGATGGGCAATTTGGCGGTATATTGAATAGGTATAATCTGTACCCATTCCAAACTGTTTTGAGAATCTAATCATCAGAAGTTACAAGGGGTCAATGATCTAGGAAAAACATTAACCACTTTCTGATTAGAAGGCTGTCCAGAACCAGTATGAACATGTTAACTATGTTTTCTAGGAACCAGTCAAAACCTGCTGCCAGTTTTGATTGGGCAGCAGGCTGGGACTTCTGTGTGCTCTGTTGATAATGCTGACAATGAAAACCCTGTATAGAGAGGCTTGAACAGGAAGGAGGAGGACATTTACGCCTATGAGAGTAGTAAGATCTCCTTCCTTCCCCCCACCTCATCCCTCTTGCTCTTGTATTGCCTAGATGATGAGGAGGCCAGGTCAGAAGTGGGCATGGAGAGGGTCTTAACAGTGTCATTGTGCTGCCTGATGAGAGTAGCAGCCTCTAGCACCTTATATCTGAATGGATTCTCTCCTTTGCACGGCATGTCAGCAAGCTTCTCCTGAAAGTCTGAGGCCCATGGCCAAGACAGTCTCTGGGCACCAATACTCATAGAAAGGCTGTTATTAGTAGTAGTAGTAGTATTTAGCTCATGCCTTTCCATGAGAAGACCAAGGCAAATTACATTCAGGAACAGTATGTATTTCCCTTTCCCCAGAAGGCTCACAATCTAAATTTGTACCCGAGGCAATGGAGGGTTAAGTGGCTTGTCGTACTGAAATCATATGCTGCTTTATGTATTTTCTGCATTCCTTTCCTTGGCTCACTAGGGACTGCAGCTGCGCAGCTTTCTCTGGAGGGGGAGAGTTTGCAGACTCCTGCATGTTGCGCATAATGTTCCACAAATTCAAACCCATTAAGATCTAGTAGAATGCTACACAGGACATTAGCATAGCGTTCTGAAAACATTTTCTCCCAAAGGAACCCAGTGTCCGAGCTTCCCTCCCTAGGGGCACCAATGAGTGAGACTTGGAACTTTTGGCCGTTTTCAAAGCAGATTTAACATCCATAGACTAATGTGGTAGCTTTAGCTTTTCGAATTCAGGAGCCTTTTGAAATCTATTCACACAGTCAACCTTCATGCTAATGGCAGTACAGAGAGGAGGGTCTCTCACATTCTCATTTGTAGCCTCTGAAGGATTCTGTGAATGGGCACTGTCACAGCTTCCTTAGGGGGACCACAAAACTGGAGGATTTACAATTCTTCTGTCCTGGGCTCCTCCTCCTCTGTTTCCAACTGAAATGGTATAGACTTAGCTATAACCCATACAAAATCATGAAAGGAGAGTTCCTCCAGAGGAGCTATACGTCTCTCATGAGGAGGCATGGTATCTGAAGACAACTCGGAGGACCTCTCTGCCAAGAAATATTCCAAGTCATAGTCAGATTCCCAGGAGCACTCAGATCCTGACTCAGAGAGGTACTCAAAAATGTCTGAGCCTTTACCAGAGCCGATCTCCAATCCTCATAGTGTACGAATCTTCTCTGGAAGCACTGATGAACCAATGTTCCCTGATGTCTTGGGGAGTGATCACTCCCAATGCACTAGAGATGGGCAGTGACCAGAGTCATGACCTTTCGAGGCCTTGATGACAGCAACTCCCCTGCAGGTACTTGGTAAAATTCCAGGATCAATTCTATGTCTCAATACACTGACCTTGATGCTGCTGAAGCAGCTTCATACTGGACAAAGAAGACCTCCATCCTTTTCTCAAAGCCTCTCATGAGACGTTCCTCAAGGGCTGCCATCAAAAAAGGTGGAGGAGTTGCAGCAGTATCAGCTGATGTCTGCAGAGTCTGTCGGAGAATATTGGCAAGCTGGTCTCAGCATCATGGAGAATGGAGTGGCCATTTAAGTACTGAGGAGGATGAGCAGTACCTCCTCAATGTTCTAGACATCATGCTCCAATGAAGTATGACACCAATGCCAATGCTCAATGCGCAGTGTCCTTAGAACTCAATGTCTATGAAGTCAAGTACGTATCCTTCCTCTTCTTTGACTTGTCCTGGGACACTCTACTGATGCTCGACTCTGAGTGGGCTCAATGACTCTTCAATGTCAATGCACCTACAGTGTCCAGTGTAGCTCCTGAGGCCATGAAGACTGATACTGTTGATGCCAAAGTTGATGGACCGGTCTTATCAGCTCCAAAAATCTTTTTGCACAAGAGATAATGAGAGGGTTCATGGTTGGGCCTCAAGTACTGCAAGCACTGATTGTAAGTATCTGCTACAGAAATAGTCCTTTTGCACTGGGAGCATTTTTTAAAGCTGCTGGAGAATTTCTGGGGCATGTTGTCTAGAAAAATAGCCACAGCAAAAATCAAAAGATTTAATTGTGAAAAAAAAATGAACCCACCTAGGGTGCCTGAAGCCTAGATGCAGCCTTTATCAGCAACATGGTAAAAAGACAGGAAACCTGAAAACAGCCAAAACGTCTGACTAGAAAAGACTAAAAAGTCATAAACCACCTGGAAGCAGAAGCAGCAGCAGTAAGATGAGAAAGAATTTGAAAATACCAGTTGAACAAAGAAGAAATATTATGCAAGCCTTGGGACTGACACGTCCGGTGAGCCTCTCGGAAAAGAGAAGACTGAGAAGATGAAGCACGGCAGTGGCAGGCAGGACCAGACGTGCAGGTGCGATAGAGCCACTCCAAAAGCTTTAAGAAAAAGCAGGGAGAAGTTTCACATGCGGGACTCTGTTGGCATCACTCGTATGTGAGCACTTATCCTGCTTGTCGATGGAGAAAATGCCATTCCATATAATCAAGTGCCTTATATGATGACACTAGAGAGCCAAAACACCTGGTATCTAGTAAAACAAATCACACAGTAAACAAAAAAAAAATGATTTGAATTAATTCCTCCTATGAGCAGTTTATTCTGATTTCTGCATCATGTCTGAAAATGTGATGAAATTACTCTCTTAGTCCTGAGGGGTTAAATCTTTTTTTAGGATTAGATTTTAATGGTAAAAAATAAACTACTTGTTTTTCCTGTCTTGTGGCTGATTGTGAGGAGAGTACTTCAGATGCAACTTTAGTTTACTGCCAGTATGTAAGGTTGTCATATGCTTATTTTTAGTGGTTGCTTGTTCTGGGCCTTTACTTGAAAAATTAATTCTCAGCATCTGCATAATCTTGTATCCAAGATTCCTGCTTTAATAGCTACAAGAAGTAAATGGTTGCCTTTCAGTGCATTTCTCCATTCAGTTCAAAAAAAATCTGGGCAGAGTTTCTCCTCATTTGTAAAGATGGAAGAGAAGTGAGATGCAGGGGGGAGAGGGGAGGGGACACAGCCTGGCAGTTCTCACCTTTTCACATTGCCTGTCTCACTGTGAAAAACCCGCCCAGTCCTTGGCATGAAATCACAGATATTAAAGTCCAAAATTCTTGCCTTGGACTGATTCAAGGGGTTGTTTGCAAGGTAAATGTCTGAATTCCAAGGCAAGTCAGTTTAATTTCAGCTTTAAAAGCTTGTAAACAAGGTGCTGCAGGAGATAAACAATGAAACTCTAGATATGGCAGCACCAGGCAATAACCTGAAATCAATGTACAAAGGTTAAAGAATAAAAATCAGAGCCAAATGTGTCTTGATGTGTATGGGAATTGCATTCAAAAACATCTTAACATAAACACATCGCTGGATCACCACATTATTTTGTCCACCTACATCTGTGGTACAGTAAAGCATGTATTAAATAATGCATCAGTTGTAAAATTCCTAATTAATTTTGGCACTATGGCTAGGAACCTAACTCTGAAAAATGTTGCCGTACTGCACTCATGTTGCCAATTTACGGCACAGGATATGTCAAAGAAGAAGCTCTAATTCTGGCTACCCTCTATGTTCCCACACAGGCTTCAATTCCCCATAATCGACCTCAATGGTCAAGCATTACCTATGGAACTATCCAAAACAAAAGCTGCAGGGAAATCAGTCAGATGCCATTACCTAAGGGCTCCAAATCTTCAATATGAGCAAATATGTCAGTTTACTTCCTCCTTCTCTCCTCCTCCCCCCCCCCCACCCCCCAATAGCATTATCTAATCTAAAGGCTCTGTATTTTCAATGGGAGCCAATATATCATCCAAAGATGCAGACTGGGATCATTTTAGGGGAAAGAAGAATAATGGCAGTCTTCATCTGCCATTATTTTCTCGGTTATAGATTTTATTCTGGATAAAAGCAACTACTGCTCCTCTCTTAAGCGTCATACAAATCAGCTGCTGATTTTGACTTCTATGCATTCCCATTCACTCCCATACCGCTAGCAGCTAAGAACACATCTTTTTTTATTTTTTTTTTAATCCCTCAATGGATGGTGCCTTGCTCAGATCTGGGGGCAGACCATGGCATTTAACTCCCTCTGTGCTGTATTTTCCGCATTGTGTGATTCACGGCCCAATTCACCTTGAGAAAGAATGGCAAGTCCTCTCTTGCAGTCAGAGAAGCAGAACAGGATCAACCTGTCTGAACTCATCTGATTACACCCTTGGATGTCAAAACATGGAGTGGGTGTTAACTTGTATGCTTCCGTTCTCCAGATTTTTAGAGTGTCCTTTGCTTTTGGGTTATGTGTAGCTATCTTCTGGATGGTTTTCAACTCACTTGATTGCTACTTGGATGCTTCAGGCTCTGGTAGCTTTTATCACTTCTTTTTTAAGTGCCATCAAGTCAGTGCTGACACCTGGCAACCCTGGGTTTTCTTGGCAAGGTATGGCCAGAAGTAGATTACCAGGCCTTTTCTTCAGAGGTAATGGGGGGAAATGTACCTGCCCAAGGGCACAAGGAGTGCCGGCAGGAATCCAACCCTGCTCTCTTGGGTGCTAGGCTATTACTCTAACCACTAGGTTACTCCTCCATTCAGCTTTTATCATACGAGGTACTAATCAAAAAATGATTGAAAGAGATAGTTGTCTACAAGAGTTTCAAGATGACATGATTCCCTTCAGGGCAAGAAAAAGGCAAATCCAAACAAGAGATACCAAAGTGAGCTACAAACCACTGAAGATGGGGCCCATGTGGTCTCAAGAGCTGATATACACTGTCTTCACATAACATTTATCTGATAAAATTCCTCCTGGCACTCCTTGTGGCCTTGGGCAAGTCACTTTATCCTCTATTTTCTCAGAAGAAAAGGCTTGGCAATCCAGTTATACCTTGCCAAGAAAACCCAGGGGCTGCTGGGTCACCAGGAGTCAACATTAACTTGAAGGCATTTTTTTTAAAAAAAAAGCTGATAAACAGAAAGACAAAGGAAAGTACACAAAGAGAAAAGGACAACAAATGGAAAAAGAAGAGTCAAAGATGTAGCTAGCCAAGGACAAACAAATTGAAAATTACCATAAAGGAAGATCCTTTTTTCCACTATGACGCCATCATATCACGCACTGTATTGACAACAGGAAACCACAGAAATTATTTTTCTAATAAAAATAATCTGCCCAGGTTGGAACTAAATCACACCTCCAAATTTAACATGAGCTCAGAAGTAGTTATGAAAGCTAGCATGTGTCTGGCAGAAGGCATGCCCAGGAGCACTGGGTGCCTGTGAAAGGGCAGGTCCAAGTTAACCTGCTACCCATCAAGAATACAGTGCACCTGTGGCCATGTTTGCCCAGGAATACTGTACACCCATGGCAGCCTGGAACAGTACATGCCCAGTAGAAGCTGTACCTGTTACAAGGCATGCCCAGGAATACCATCTGCCTGTGATAGCATGTGTTCTCTGTCTGCCTGATACAAGGCATGACCAGGAACTGTGGGTTTTGTAAGACAATACTGTCTGCACGGGACAGGCACACCCAGGAATATGTCTGTACCAAGAATTCGAGTCTCTCTGGGAATATCTGCTCAAAGATTTGGAAGCATTCCAAACACATAGAAACTAGTTACAATGCAATTGATGGAAGACAACTACCACTGGGCAGCTGTCTAGCCCCAGCCCCTGCTTACAGTTCACAGATCCCCCGTTGGTTGAGTTGCCCGTTTCCATTCGTCGATCAGAGAAAATCTTCAGAGAGCCTCATGCAATCTGATCTGAGGGAATAGGAAGGACCCCATTGGATATCTCTATGTAAATAAATCAACACTTTACACATTTAAAGCTAAGTCACCTGCTAACAGCTAAATAAGGTATGCAATTGAAAGAAAGCTCTCAGACAAAAGTTTTGTGCTTAAAATCTTTGATTCCCTGACAGCAAATGGGTGTGTTTCCGTCAGCGAGTTTTCAAGTTTGTAGGCAGTGTGCATGCATCGCTGACAGCAATTTGAGGCTCGTAGTCTGTGTCTCTCTGACAGCAGTTTCTGATTTTATAAACTGCGTGTGTCTGTCTCTGGCAGCAGTTTTTGGGTTTCCAGTTTGCACAGATAATTCTGATACACACAGCTGTCTAGCAGAGTCATTTACTGTACCTGTGCCTGTCACACGGTCGCCTACTCCTGCACTTCCCCACGTAGGAAAGAGTTCTGTTGTTTTTTGTTTTATTTTTTACTGAACTATAGTAAACTCAAGGACAAGGAGCAGAGCATGAGGAGCGCTCCGTCAGTCACAGTTGCCACCCGCCGATGCTGTACCGTCCCGGTTCCGAGGGCAGCTTTCCCCGTAGGGCGCTGTTTTCACACGTCTCGTTTCTACAATCTCCGAAACTGACGGAAAAGGATTCACTAGCGCAAATCTACTGCAGTTTGGCTTTACTTTGCGGCAGACTTCCAGCAGTTGTTTTAAGCTTTCTAGTAACTTGATCTTCTGGGACCCTTAGGGAGCATCAATAAACATTTAATTGCTGTACACCAGTAAGGGAGTCACTGCAAATAAGCTTACAGTAATCTCCCCTTAAAAATAAAAAGGTTGGATTAAGGCAGAGGTAAACCAGGCATGTATTTAGGGCCTACATTTTTAGGATGGGGCCTCTCAGGGCTTATAATCTAAATTTTTATTCAGGTACAAAACTTAGATTATAAACCCTCCGGGGACTGGAAAAATATGTACCTGAATGTTAACATAGGTAGATGGGAGGGACATTCATCTGCCCCTCCCCCCAGGTATCAAGCTTTTGCCCTCTTGTTTTACAGCCCAATAAACGCCCTATTTAGGGTTGTGGATTAAACTTGGCCACAGCTTCATTATCACATCAACATACTCCAATGTTGTGGCAG
Organism: Ichthyophis bannanicus; assembly: GCA_033557465.1. NCBI lineage: Eukaryota > Metazoa > Chordata > Amphibia > Gymnophiona > Ichthyophiidae > Ichthyophis > Ichthyophis bannanicus. The sequence goes on along the minus strand of CM066033.1, from coordinate 732,042,093 downwards.
GTGCAGGCCTGTGACCCACAGTGTCCGAACATAAGCAGGCCAGCATGGCTAGCTTGACCTGTAAATGAGGCCTGTGGAGAGGCATATAGGATTGCACATCCCCCAATATGCTGCTATTGTAAGATAGAACTCAGTAGAAGTATTGAATTAGCTTAGGTAAGCAGAACTGCAGTATTGAAAGATGGAAAAATACAGAAAATACATGTTTAAAAGTTACTGATAAGAAAAAGTACATCTGCAAAGAAATAATTGGGAGTGCTGACAGATGAGTTGCAGAGCCCAGCTCCTCTGCACGTACAAATTGGTTCTATAACCTTGAGAGTGTGAAAGTAACAAGTTGATGAACTGACCATTGTAATTGGGACTAGAAGGGGGGTATGCAGGTGTCATGCCCACTGGAGGGACATAACTGGATAAACTTATCAGTACCAGGACCAATAGAAGAGGTACGGGAGGTACGGGAGGTTACCGGGACCAATGAAATGTTTTTCTATACCTAGAATGGAACAGAAGTCTATAAAAGTTGTTGTAATGCTTGAAAACTTTGCTCAGCCATTTTGAAATTGATTGGTTCGAGACTTGTGCACAAATAAATGATTTGGACCTTCTGAACAGACTCCTGGTATCATTGGTTTGTCTGCGCTTTGCTGCTACATATTCCTTGGTGCGTTGGCCGGGAAGTTGTGGAATCAAAGTGTATATAGGGCAATATACCACGACTTTCCGCCTCTATAGGCTTGGTCCTGCCGGGATCGCGCCCTTCCGACGAGGGCTGCTCCCTGGCGCCACCGGTCCCTTGTATCGGAGGGAGCTGGTCGGACCTCGGCGGGTGACGAGCCCGGCTGGAGTCAACGCCTCGAACCCGAGTGAGGGGAGTCCGAGGTCCAACTCATGCGCCTGCTTGGGAAGTTTGAGGACCGGATCCGGTGAGTATAGTTTTGATTTTGGGTCTAGACAGAAATAGAAAGAGCAGTACTGCCATTGGAACTTGGAACTTTGGAATTTGTAATCTCGAGATATTGGGAATTGGTAAGAGAGCATGATCAACTCTCAAGGAAGGGCCGAGTAACCCCGCATGGGAATTCGCCGGGTGAAACCCCCATCCTTTTTGTAATTGGGAAATTGGAAAAGACTAGTCAGAACAGATAGAAACGAATGCATTCTGGGATACGTTGCTAGCATGATTGTGTGAACGAAGTGTGAATGAGAGGTCTGGCAGCACGGACCAAGTGAAGGCGGACCCCTGAGTAGCGCATTTCCTGACCGGGCGACCGCGTTCAGGTCGCAAAAAGGGGGAAGCGATTGTCGTCTTGTCTTGTTATTTGTACTCCTTATACGTTTCCAGGGCCGTGAGGATCCCTTACCCACGGTCCGCCCTCCTTTTCCCTTCTGTCTGTTGTTGTGCGCACACATCGAAATGGGAGGGGCGGGGTCTACTAGAAACACTCCATTAGAATGTATGATCGCACATTTTAAAGAGGGATATTCAGGAGATTATGGTATTAAAATGACAGCAGCCCGTTTGCAGATTTTGTGTACTAGGGAGTGGCCCGATCTAGACCCCATCTGGCCCCGAGAGGGAACGTTCAATGTAGAGATTATTCAGTCAATACACCGTAGAGTGCGGATAGCGCACCCCGACCAGTACCCCTATATAGATTCCTGGTTAAGTATTTGTGAAGATCCGCCCCCCTGGGCGCAGCGCTGTTATGAGGAACAGTGCAGAATAATGTTAGCTAAAACAGATTCTAGACAGAAAACGGAACAGCCTAGAATGAAAGAGCAGGATAAGAAAGCCAGAAAGAAGCCCATCCTGGCAGATCCTGATTCCCCAGAAATAACTTTCAGGCAGTCCCGAACCCCAGGTCCAGTAAGAGTAGCCCGGCGTCCTGCCCCAGAACCCCAGAGACGGCCAGAGCCGAGGCGGGACCCAACCCCTGATCCCCCTCCCGGAGGAGAGAAAGAGGAAGAATTAGCGGGAAAAGAAGAGGAGGACCTAAAAAGCGAGTCAGAAGTGGAGACCGAAGAAGGAGAAAGAGAGAATCCCCCAGATGAGGAGGAAAGTGTACAAATAATTGAGAAAGCCAGCGTTAGCACTAGCACGCCAGAGAGAGAGAAACCCAAAGCAAAACCTGTTGAGAAAAAGAAAGTGACTCCTGCAAAGGCAACAACGATAACCCTTAGATCCCAAAAGACACCCATGGCAGCCAAACTGTTTCCCTTACGGCAAGTCCCGGGAGTGCCCGTAAAGAATGATAATGATGAAGTGGTAGCGGGACCCCTAACTTATGTGTATATCCCTTTCTCTACAACTGATTTATTAAATTGGAGGTCGCATTACGCCTCCTATACTAGTAAGCCCCAGGAGCTGACAGAATTAGTAACTAGTATTATGGAAACTCACCAACCCACTTGGCCAGATTGCCGTCAGCTCCTGACCACCCTATTCACGACAGAAGAGCGAGCAAGAATTAGAAAAGCAGCTATTGAATGGATGGCAGAGAACCCTGTAGCTCCGGCACAGGGGCAGAATATAATAGACCGTCGAGAAGCAGCTCAGAGAGAATTCCCGAATGAAGACCCCCAATGGGATCCAAATACAGATGAAGGATCCACAGCCCTAGCCCGTTTTCGCCAAGGCTTTTTACAAGGCCTGAAAAGGGGGGGCCAGAAAGCTATGAACCTTTCCAAAGTTGCAGGAGTAATTCAAGGAATAGATGAGAGCCCAGCAGATTTTTATGAGAGATTAACTGAAGCATACAGAATGTATACTCCCTATGATCCCGAGGCACCAGGAAGTTTATGTATGGTGAATTCTGCTTTTGTAAACCAGTCTCAACCAGACATTAGACGCAAATTACAGAAGTTAGAAGGGTTTGCGGGCATGAATGCAACACAGTTATTGGAAGTCGCTCATAAGGTGTATGTGAATCGTGATACTGAAAGACAGAGAGAATGTGATAGAAAGATGAAGAAGAAAGCTGATTTTTTGGCTGCGGCCATAGTGGAACAGAAAAGGGGAGGTGTCCCTAGTCGAAGGAGCAGAGGAAGAGGGCGGGGTCAAGGCGGAGGCCGGACCCAGAGACTAGGCGTGAACCAATGCGCCTATTGCAGAGAGGAAGGACATTGGAGAGATACGTGCCCGCAACTCGAAGACGCCCAGCATGATGACGACAGTAGCCATCAGTGGCGAGAAGAAAGACGAAGCTATCCCCGAAGCCGAGGAGGAGCCAATCGAGAACAATTCCAGCGAGAGAGAGGAGGAGCCATTCAAGCATTGGCCACACCAGCCCATGATGAGAATGACGTGGATTAGGACAGACCGGGCTCCAAGTTTGCTTTAGGTCTCCAGGAGCCTATGGTCGGAATACAAATAGGAGACCAAATTATGGACTTTATGGTTGATACTGGAGCACAACATTCAGTAATAGACAAAAAGATAGCCCCATTCACTACAAAAGCAGTCACCATTATAGGAGTAACTGGTGCCAAAGCCACAAAGTCTTTTCTTCAAAACCGAATATGCAGTCTGGGAGGACAGCAAGTAACTCATCAATTCCTTTACATGCCCGAATGTCCAGTGCCACTACTGGGACGAGATATGTTAGCCAAGCTTCAAGCACAAATATCTTTCTCTGAACAAGGAGAAATGCAAATGACAGTAAATCCCCAAACCAAACCAGCAGGAGTGATGCTGCTGACAGTTCCCCGAGAAGAAGAATGGAGATACTACATTGATGATTCGATTCAAGATACCTATTTTGAACAAACTTTGAAAAGTATTGATGCACCACCTGGAGTATGGGCAGAAGGCAGCCCCCCAGGCCTAGCCAAACATATAGCTCCAGTGATTGTAACCCTCAAGCCTAGTGCTACACCAGTGCACGTCAAACAGTACCCTCTCCCAAGAGCCGCAATTGAAGGCATTCATCGCCACCTACAAAGATTGCTTGAGTATGGCCTACTAAAGTATGCCAATCCCCATGGAACACTCCACTTTTGCCAGTAAAGAAGCCTGGGACAGATGATTATCGCCCAGTGCAAGATTTGAGAAGAGTAAATGATGCAGCTGAGACCATACATCCAGTCGTACCCAATCCTTACACCCTCCTAGGACTGATACCTGCTGAAGCTACCCATTTCACTGTACTGGATTTGAAAGATGCATTCTTTTGCATAAGATTAGCCCCTGTAAGCCAAATATTGTTTGCATTCGAATGGCAGGACCCCATCTCTGGAAGAGGGGGCCAACTTACCTGGACAAGATTACCCCAAGGATTCAAGAATTTACCTACCATCTTTAGTGCTGCACTGAATCAAGACCTTTCAAGCTATCCAGTAGCCCCGGGGAAGAGAGTGCTTCTCCAATACGTGGATGATCTGTTGATAGCTGCCGTATCAGAAAGTGAATGTATACTAGCCACCAAAGATCTCTTGCAGTTACTAGAGGAAGCTGGATACAAAGTTTCCAGAGCCAAAGCACAGCTATGCCAAAAAGAAGTGAAATACCTGGGTTTTCGTATCACCCAAGGAAGCAGAAGATTAGGCAGAGAAAGAAAAGAAGCGGTATGCAGAATTCCAACTCCAACAACCAGAAAGCAAGTCAGAGCCTTTCTGGGAGCGGCAGGATATTGCCGAATTTGGATACCCAACTTTGCCCAAATTGCCAAACCACTGTATGAAGTCACAAAAGGAGAAGAAAAGTCGCCACTGGAGTGGGGACTTGAGCAGGATACAGCCTTTAAGACGTTAAAAGAAGAATTAATGTCATCACCAGCACTTGGACTACCAGATGTCCACAAGCCTTTCCACTTGTTTGTACATGAAGCACAGGGAAATGCCTTAGGCATGTTGACTCAGAAATTGGGAAATTGGGAGCGACCTGTAGCCTACCTATCGAAACAATTGGACCCTGTGGCCAAAGGATGGCCACCTTGCTTGAGAGCAGTTGCAGCTACAGCGCTACTAGTGAGTGAAGCAGACAAACTCACACTAGGACAGAACATACGAGTCACTGTGCCACATGCAGTCCTTGCCCTTATGGAACAAAAAGCAAATTATTGGCTCACCAATTCCCGAATGTTGAAGTACCAGAGCATGTTATGTGAAAACCCACAGATACAACTTGAAGTGAGCCATGCCCTGAATCCAGCCACCTTGATACCCATCAGTGAAGAACTCCCAGAACATGACTGTATCGAAGTCATGGAGACTGTGTTCTCCAGCCGACCTGACTTGACAGATGTGCCCATAGACAATCCTGACCAAACCTATTATGTTGATGGGAGCAGTCTCATCCTTGATGGACGACGCTGTGCCGGATATGCAGTCGTCACTCAACATGAAGTAGTTGAATCATCAGCCCTAGCCTCAGGCACATCAGCCCAGAAAGCCGAATTGATAGCACTTACCAGAGCATTGTTGTTAGGAGAAAAACTTGTGCTAAATGTATATACAGATTCCAAATATGCCTTCACTACCTTGCACGCCCATGGAGCTCTCTATAAAGAAAGAGGACTCATCACATCTGGAGGAAAATCAGTCAAATATGGTCCCGAAATATTGATGTTACTTGATGCAGTATGGGCCCCAACACGTGTAGCTGTCATGCATTGCAGAGGACATCAAGCAGGAAAAGGAGAAGTTGCCCGAGGGAATAGATTTGCAGATGCCTCAGCACGACAAGCCGCTATGACAGGACAAATTGCCCCACAAGCTATGCCAATGCAAGCAGCATTGTTTCCAGTACCTTTGAATCTATGGACCCCACGATATACCACCAAAGAATTGGATTACTATTGTGACAGAGAAAATGGAGTACTGAAAGATGGATGGATTGAGCTGCCTCCAGAAGAGGGCAGTCAACCTCCTGGATGAATAGTAATTCCTGAACTGTTAGGACCATCCTTTGTCAAAGCTTTCCACGAAGCCACCCACTATGGGAAGAGTGCTATGGAAAAAGCACTCAGACCACATTTCTACATCCCTCTGATGACAACCATATCAGCTTCAGTAGCACGACAATGTTAAACTTGTGCCAAGAATAATGCCAAGCAAGGCCTTATTACAGCACCCCGAGTTCAGTCAAGAGGTGTGACCCCCATGCACAACCTCCAAGTTGATTTCACCGAAATGCCAAAAGCCAATGGGTACCATTACCTATTAGTATTAGTTTGTACTTTCTCTGGGTGGGTAGAAGCATTCCCAACCAGAACTGAGAAAGCCCGAGAAGTTACCAAGGTCTTAATGAGAGAGATTGTCCCCAGATTTGGAATTCCAGCAGTAATAGGGTCAGATAATGGACCCTCATTTGTCTCCCAAGTTACTCAGCAGTTAGCAAAAGCCTTGCAGATACAATGGAAACTCCACACTGCATACAGACCCCAGAGTTCAGGGAAAGTGGAGCGAATGAATCGTACCTTGAAAGCCCAAATGTCCAAGCTTTGTCAGGAGACACAATTGAAGTGGCCCCAAGTGCTCCCCATAGCTTTATTCAGAATACGCTCAGCTCCTGTAAAGTCAACAGGATTTTCCCCTTTTGAAGTTTTGTATGGTAAACCCCCACCAATAGTGCAGGGAATCAAAGGAAGTCTAGCCCAAATTGGTTCAGAAATAACCAGACAAGAACTTCTAGCTCTTAGTTTTGTTCTGCAGACTCTCCATACGTGGATCCAAGACCAGTTGCCTATCAACTTGACGGAACCCTTGCATCCCTACCAGCCTGGTACCTCGGTGTGGATCAAAGATTGGAAGAAGACACCGTTGGAACCCCATTGGAAGGGACCGTACACCGTCATCCTGTCTACCCCAACTGCAGTAAAGGTAGCCGAGATCGACGCCTGGATCCACCACAGCAGAGTCAAGCCCGCCGCTGATCCTGAACCTGAGCAGTGGACAGCAGAGCAGCATCTTGATGCACCCTTGCGAGTTACTTTGAGACGGCAACCAGCAGCTTAGACACTTCATCACAAGTGCTTTGCAGTAGCCAAGTCTTTTGAAGAGGATTGCTGTTTTCCATGCAGCAACAGCTTTGTTTCAACGAACCCAATTTGTGTGTGATTTGACACACTACTTAGAGACTACATTGACTAAGCCAGACTTCACAAGCCAACTGAAATTGCTAATAAGTTGGTTAATGTGTACTGGACAACCTGAGGATCTTCAATCAACACTCAGCACCCGTTAAATTGCTTCATTAGCAGACGGGACGAAGAATAAAAGACCGTCGTGATCAAGATCAGCAAGCTGAGGATTCAGAAGAACTCCAATCAACATCGACATGCATCTTTACTTTTGCTTTGCTTTGGTTGCCTTCTTTGGAGGTTTTGAACAGACTCATGCTTTACCTCCATGCACTGCCTGCATTACTTCTACTAGAATTGGACTGAAAGTAACTCAGACTTTGCTTTATCATTCTTACTATACCTGCAAGGGGACAGTAACTCGGTGTATCTATAACACCACTGAACTAAATGTTTGCACTCATGGAAAAATTAAAACATGCTATAATCCGGGGGGGCGGAGCCTGATGTCCAGCGGGTAGGACGCTTTGCGTTGAAGCTCCCGAGAGGCCTACTTAGAATCCTGACTTAATACCTACACAAATTTACTATTTCGCTCCGAGCTGACCGGGGCACCTCGGGGGGAATGGCGGCCCATAAACCAGCGCGCTTGGACTTCGGGTCTCCTTCTTCTTCTCACGGAAAACGCTCCAAAACGGAGGTGTCCTCCCCACAGAAGATGGTTCCATTTCGTGAAAACCCCGAGATGCACCTGGAGATTTTGGAAGAAATACGCGGCGTGAAGGAATTGGTGCAGTCCAATGGAGAAGCGCTTCGAGCCATGCGAGAAGACTTTGGAGTGCTTCAAGACCGACTTGAAAGTCTTTCATTACGGCAGGACAACATGGCGGGGGTCCTCGACTCGCACGAGGTGCGCTTGGGCAAACTGGACGAGGCTGAGCGTCAGATACAGAATCTTCAAAAGGAGTTAGAAGATAGCAATAATCGAGCCCGTCGCAACAATGTGAGGCTCCTCGGAGTGCCGGAGGGGGTGGAAGCAGGAGATATAAGAGAATTCTTGCTCAAAACTCTTCCCTCCTTGCTGAAGATCACCTTTCATAAAGAACTGGAAATCGATCGTGCACACCGTGTTCCTGCTCACATGGCGCTCAACCGCACGACCCCCCGGCCTATTATCTTTAGCTTGCTACGATATCAACAAGTGGAACAAATTTTACATGCTGCCCGAGCGAATCATCATTTGGAATTTGAAGGTCGTAAGGTCTCCTTCTTTCCTGATTTGGCAAAGCCTACCGTTGACCGTCGGAAGAAACTCCTTGCTTTTCGCCCTCGACTTCAACAGCTACAGGCTCGCTTTGGCCTGTTGTATCCAGCGAAGCTCCGAGTGACTCTCCATAACCAAACCAGGACGTTCGAAGATCCTGATCTACTATCAACATTTTTAGACTCCAAAGAAGCAGAGCAGATGCGCTAATCCCAATAGTTTGGACTCTTATTTGCCGGCTCTATCCGCCATTTTGAAGGGCCCGATGCGGCGGTCATAGCCAAGCACAGAAATAGCCTGGACTTTCTTTCTTTCTCTATATGACTTTTGTTTTTTGGTCTCCTATCCCTTCATGATGTGTGCCTCGGTCGGATTCGGAGCACGCACAGTCCTACAGGTTATGTGTTTTTTCAATTTTGGCCTTCTCTGGGGTTTCTCCCCGCAGACACATGGTCGCCAGTAATTTTGGGGTTTTGCTTCTCCTCTACCGTACTGCGGTTTTCTTTGTTAATGTGGGGCGCTTCATTGTATTATATTAGTTTATTTTTCCTATGTCATGTGTACAGCCAGATACAGTCAGTTTGAGGGACACAGTGAAATTATGTGTGCTATCATGCTCAGAATTTTTAACTTTTCTGTATGGCCTTATGTAAAATCTTATCATTCACCGTCAAAGGCATTAATGGTCCACTCAAAGGAAAGAAAATCCTTAGCTATCTTAGCCATGAGCATGTTGATTTAGTGTTTCTTCAGGAAACGCATTTAAACTCTGCTGAAACACTGAAACTCAATGCTAAGCCTCACATGGTAGCTGCCTATTCTCCCACCGTTTTCAAATGGTACGGGATAGCCACTTTGGTTAAGAAGTCTTAGCACGCTACTGTACCTGATATTAGCGCTGACAAGAAGGGTAGATGGGCCCGTGTACACCTTGAGGTAGGAGATAGTTAATTCACGTGTATTTGCATTATGCCCCGAATGTGGACAACCCTGCTTACTATGCAAGTATTGCGCAGTTGGCCTCGGCCTCTGCCAATGCTCCATTAATACTTGGTGGCGATTTACTCAAGTGTTCCCTCAATCTTTTCTTCTCAAACAAGGTGCTCGTTGGTTGGAAGAGCCAGTACCGAGTAGACCTGTGTGGCTAGATACAGCAGCGGGCCTTCGCGAACCGATTCCTCTTACCTTTCTCCCTGGTATGACTCTCCCATCAGACTCCCACTATCCACCAATGCTTTTAGACACTTTAGGTGCCTTTACTACTCTTATGCAATCTTTAGACTCCCGACTCTGGTCAGTGCAACTTCAGCGTCGCCTTTGATCCACTAGAGTACTCCCGCCATCGGCATTCTCTATATAAGGTTGATTGGAGACTTTCCGACCTTTCGGTAATTCACCGGGTGTAGCATCCAATTTTACTAAACCTTCTGTAATGCTATACCTAGAGATACCCCTATAGCGCAGAAAGTATGGGAGAGAGAATTGCATGTGACTTTGATCTCGGAGCAATAGAGCCTTATCAGGAGTAGAGGGACACGAGTTCCCGATCCGCCTCACTCATTCAGACCCTCTCCTTTCTAGCCCACCGGTGTTTTTACACTTCTCACAGATTAGACAAATGGAACACTACTCAGGGCAATGGTTGCTGGACACGTCCTGCGGCCATTGGTTCATTGCCTCATGTTATGCATGACTATCCCGCACTACAGTATTACTGGCGTCGGGTCTGGGGTCGTATTTAGTCTATCTCGCACTCTCAGGAGCCCCTTTCTTGGAGGATAGTGGGACTTCGCCCAGTTGCGGGGATCCCCTCTCTCCCAAAAATGGCTTATCTCCTTTCGAACTTTATGCTTAGCATTGCTATTTCCCTAATTAAGTATTTCCCTAATTAAGTAATACTGGAAACTTAGCTCCCATTTGAGCCCCAATGACTGGTGGAATCATGCCTGTCTTTACAGTAAATATGAACAAATACCTCGTCTGTTCGCTTTCTCCGTTCAGACTCCTTCTCATTGGTCTCAATGGAAGCTGCTCAATGACTATGTACATTTTGCTAAATGCTCTCATTTGACTGTCTGACTTTGTATATATCTTTGTCCCATGATCATGCTGTATTGTAGATACTCTTTTGATCGTTTGATGTATAATCACTGTTAATTGGAAGCGCTCACATGCTGATATAATCGGGTAGAGAAGAAGCATCGGGGTGGGGGGTAATGGGTTTACTTTTCCTTATTGTATACTTGTTTTGTCTCTTTTGGTGTGTTGTTTCTTTTGTTTGTTGCAAAATGAAAATAAAAGTTTAAAAAAAAAAAAAAAAACATGCTATAATCCGCATCAGAATCCATCCTATTACACGATGGAAATAAGATGGAAGGATGCAGATGGACCTATATTAGCTGCAACGCCACCACTTAAGGACATTACTAAACCTGCTGTTTTGAATTTTGATGCATGCAATGCTATTAATAGAGATAGTTACTCCACCTGTGGTACATGGGAGAAAGCGTATCGAAATGACCATAAGTATATGTGTCCAGAAGGTGCCACGGGATGGAGAAAGTGTACAGGTAAAAAGGAACCAGGCTATAGTACTGCCCCAGCAGCAGACTACTATTGCCCGTATTGGGGATGTGTTTTTTATGCTACCTGGAATACTGGTATAACTGATGAGAAAATAGATAAACGAATGGCTACTTTAACCAAGCCAACCACAAATGATAAATGTCAGAAAGATGCTTGTAACCCCTTACACTTACGTATACACAATCCCCATGCATGGAAACAAGGATATAAGTTTGGTTTACGTATTGCTGGAGGAGCAATAGATCCAGGGACCATTGTGTATATCAGATTGAATACCCAAGCCCACAAGTCATCTAAATATCATATTCATAATACTTTTTACGAAGCCATGCATGTAAATAAGTTTGAGATCCCTCACCCCTCACAGAATTTATTTCTAGAATTAGCCGGAGCAGTAGTATCTAGTCTTAAGATCACAGATTGTTATTTCTGTGGCGGAACCCAAATGGGAGATCAGTGGCCATGGGAAGCCCAAGAATTGAATTATTCCATGATTTATAATCAGACTGAATTACACAAGACTACCAGTGAATGGGTGTTAGCGCACTCAATCGTTGGACGTCTTTGCTATGCCAGAACTGGACCCCAGTTCACCCAAAAGGTAGGACAGCTGGTCTGTCTTAGCCAGAAGTACTATAATGCCACGACCAAGAAGATAGCATGGTGGTCAGGAATTGGACATCCTGAACCTCCTAACCCATTAGCCAGATTTTCTGAACTTGCAGGTCTATGGACTAACCTTGCCAAAGTCCAAGCCTGGCAAGCCCCACCTGGCCTATATTGGATCTGTGGAAACCGAGCATATGCACAACTCCCACCACACTGGGGAGGAGCATGTGTCTTAGGAACCATCAGACCTTCTTTCTTTCTTTTAAACACTGAACATGGAGAACAATTAGGATACCCAGTATACACTACCCACCGACACAAAAGAGCACTAAGACAGAAGAGAGAGGCCTTACAGATAGGCAAGTGGGAGAAATGGCAAGGTGATGATTGGCCACCAGAAAGAATCATTGAATATTATGGACCCGCCACTTGGAATGATGATGGTATGTATGGTTATCGTACCCCAATTTATATGATTAATCGTATTATTCGCTTACAAGCAGTAGTTGAAATAATAACTAACGAAACTAGTCATGCTCTTACGCTTTTAGCTAGACAAAGTACACAGATGCGCACTGCGATATATCAGAACCGCTTAGCACTTGATTATTTGTTAGCAGCTGAAGGAGGAGTATGTGGTAAACTGAACTTAACCAATTGCTGTTTGAAAATAGATGATAAAGGTCAAGTAGTTGAAGAAATTGCTAAAGATATGCAAAGACATGCTTATGTGCCAGTACAGACGTGGCACTCATTGAAATTTCCTAATTGGTTTGCTAACCTCTTTTCATGGGTGGGAGGATTTAAGACTTTTATCGTATTGGTACTAATCCTTGTTGCTGTTATCTTCTTATTACCATGTTTAATCCCATGTTGTATGCGTTCCATTCATAACACTATTGATAGTACAGTAGAGCGGAAGACCGCAACAAAAATCATGGCTTTATATACAGCCAGTCCTGGTAGAAATCCTTTAGCCAGGATGTGATTCTTCAGAAAGTGATTTAATTCTCACACCTTATTAAGTAATAGGGTGAGATTAATCAAAGGGGGGAATGTGGCAGGTGCAGGCCTGTGACCCACAGTGTCCGAACATAAGCAGGCCAGCATGGCTAGCTTGACCTGTAAATGAGGCCTGTGGAGAGGCATATAGGATTGCACATCCCCCAATATGCTGCTATTGTAAGATAGAACTCAGTAGAAGTATTGAATTAGCTTAGGTAAGCAGAACTGCAGTATTGAAAGATGGAAAAATACAGAAAATACATGTTTAAAAGTTACTGATAAGAAAAAGTACATCTGCAAAGAAATAATTGGGAGTGCTGACAGATGAGTTGCAGAGCCCAGCTCCTCTGCACGTACAAATTGGTTCTATAACCTTGAGAGTGTGAAAGTAACAAGTTGATGAACTGACCATTGTAATTGGGACTAGAAGGGGGGTATGCAGATGTCATGCCCACTGGAGGGACATAACTGGATAAACTTATCAGTACCGGGACCAATAGAAGAGGTACGGGAGGTACGGGAGGTTACCGGGACCAATGAAATGTTTTTCTATACCTAGAATGGAACAGAAGTCTATAAAAGTTGTTGTAATGCTTGAAAACTTTGCTCAGCCATTTTGAAATTGATTGGTTCGAGACTTGTGCACAAATAAATGATTTGGACCTTCTGAACAGACTCCTGGTATCATTGGTTTGTCTGCGCTTTGCTGCTACAATGTAAAAATATATATGAAACAAACTTAAAACGGGGTGAGGTTCCAGTCTAGTCACCCGAGCCATTCTTCCTTTTTGTCAAGCTGACACGGCTGGGGCCCAATTTGCCAAGCTGAGCTGGGCCCACCCCCATACCAGCGGCCTTGCTGTGCTGCCTTAGAGGACCACTTACGCCTGGTTGACCATCATGTGGGGAGACTCACCAGGGTGCCCCACCTTGGTGGAGCTAGGGTGCCATGCCCTTTGCCTGTGTGCTGTGCGTGCTTTTGGCCTGGTAACTGCCATGGGTGTGTGGAAGCTCGTCTTTCACGTGCCCTCCACTATGGGAATCTCCCCCTGATGCCAGGGAGTCTCCTCTGGATGAACGTGCTCCAAGCTGGCCTGCAGAACAGCCTCCAGCAAGTCATTAAGGAAAACACTGAGTTCAATGTCTGATAGGTGGAGGAGATCACTGTCAAAGTATGCAGACAATGTGTGGGGGGGGGGGGGTGCCCATTTGTGCCATATCTATCATCGCCCAGCACACAGGATACTTAGGCTGACCTGCCTGTTGATCTTGAGTTCCCTGCCCCAAACCCACATACCTGCCCACTTAAGATGAGGAATCAGGTCAGACAAGATGAAGAACCTGCGAGGGAGGCTGCAGGCCACACAGGAGAGGTCCACTCTGACATGATCGATGAGTTATTTACCAGAGATGGTTCCAAGGTTGTTCCCTCTGAGGTGATTAGGGTGTCAAGTGGAGCATGAGGCCATATGCACTGTTGTAAGAATGGCCACAAGTGCTGCTGCCCCATGCCCAGGCATTCCAGCCATAGGAGGTGTACACCATGATTGAAGAGTCCCAGGTAACTCCTAAGTGGCTGCATGGATGCCCTCTCAGCTGCCTGCCAGAAGAAGGAGTGTCCAACTATCCAAACTATATACTCTGCAAGATAGAAGGGACAGAGTTAGTGAAGGCAAAATCAATCCGCAGTGTGCATCACAGACAGGCGAATGTATGACATCTATACACGGGACCGCCAGCACCCCAGCACCTTGATCGCCCGTATCGGGAAAGCCCTTTCCACTGCTGGTGGCCCTGTAGTAGCTGCCATAGGCATGTCACCCTGCTGTACCAATTGCAGTGACTCTGTGGGCTGGAAGCTGGTCACAGGAGGTGCTGTTGGATCACTGATGTGTGACCTTCTCTTGTACATGGGCTGGTGCCGGACTGCATCGCGAGAGTACCCACACTTCCAGGAGGTGTGGCGATGGCAGTGTCATCGAGGGGTGCTTGAGGCAGATCGACTTGAAAAACTGCTGGATGTGTGCTTTTGCCCTCCCCTTCAGTGCCAGCAATGCGAGTGGCACCCACACCTGTGTGACGATCTGTGGTGGCATTGGTGTTGAAACTGTCTCATGCTTGAAGATCTTCCACTACTGCTGTTCACCTTTGAGGATGTACAGCGGTGTCTTCTCCACCTGGGGGGTGTCCGGGGCATACTGTTGTGCTGTCAGTGCTTTTGGGATGCCCCAGGGGCATGCAGGTCCAAGGAATGGCAGGGCCCTAGGGGTGTAGTTAGCATGTGTAGGTCCAGTGATAGATGAACCATGTCTAGATGCTGTTCCATTTCACTGGTGTTACATGGAGGGTGGAGAGTTCCTGGGTGTCCTCATCAATGTCTGTGTTCAAGCGGATATGGGTGCGTGTGGGTGGTTCATCCAGGCCTGTGCCATCTGAGCTTTGCCTGGGAGTCAAAGGCAGTAGGGAGGTGACCAGAACTATCTTTCTTGCAGTGGCCATTCCCCTCCTAATCACTGGGGGTGCTGACATATCTTGCATGGAGCTTCCTGCATCTTTGCGGGTGGCTAAGTGCTCTGCCCACAGCCCCAGGTCCTCAAGGGGTCATGGTCCCACAGGTGCTCCTTGTGGTCTTGGGCAAGCCACTTAACCCTCCATAGCCCATGTTCCCTGTAAAATAGTTATCTCCAAGTTATAATGCCCTGTTCAATGTAATTTCAGTTTGTTCAATGTAAACCGCACTGATGCAGAATAGCGCGGTATATAAGAGAATGTAAATAAATAAATAAATAAATAAATGGGGCATCTTCTTTCACAGTGTCTGGGAAGTTGATGGGCTCAGGGGAGTGCTTCCTACTCTGGACATCTTCCAGGCATGGTGTTATTCTTCCCGCATGATTCTGGCCCCTGCGATCAATCCAGTCCACTCGACTCTGGGATACATTGACCTCACGAGGGTGCATTCCCATTTTAGGAGAGGGGGCCCAAAGGTCCAGTCAGAGCAACCTCTCTTACTTGCCACACAATCCACCCCTACACCTGATGTCCCCCACTGATGGTGGTTGCTGTAGCCTGACTCAATACCTTTTTGGTGTGCTTCCACTTTAAGGGGGCAGATTGCTCAGTTGGTAGACTGCGTCCTTCACAAGTGGCTCCCCCACTTGCTGGGCTGCTCTCCTTGATCCTCTCTACACTGGGTACACTGGGGCAGGGGGCAGGGTAGTCCAATGGAAAGAAGGAGTCTGGCATGCAGCACACAGTGCCCCCCCCCCCCCCCCCAGGCAGAGAATCTTCTTGCTTGGCATGGAGGACGACTGAGGGGCTGGGGGCTGGTTCTTCCTCCAAGACTCACAGCAAAGGGAAAATCAGCTGTGGCAGAGAGGACATCTTAAGACTGCAGGCATGGGGACTCAGCAGCGGCAGCCAGAAAAAAAAAAAAGAGTTCCAGCTACCGCCAGAGTCAGTGGTTCCAGGCACCGATAGCATCTGTCCTAGCAAAGACAGACATCTCCAAGTCCCAATGCAGAAAAGAAGAGCCGCAAAACAGAAACGTTAGTGAAAGCAAGCTGAAGTGCCGCCAGAGGAGAAGCCGATCAGACTAAGAAGAGCAGGAAACGCAGGCAATCCGAAGAGAGGATTGTTCTGCCCTGCTCCCTTATATCGAGGGCTGTGATATCACCTGGGTGATATCACACTTCAACAATTGTCATGACGCTCAAGCTGTGGTGGGAAAGTTTCTCGTCATGACCCCAGTGAGATCTCATCCCCAACTGGCAGGGTGAGGGGTGCTGATGGGCTGGCCACCATGTTAAGCAGCGGGCCCGTCACACACACTCTCCAACCCTTGGATAAACTCGCCTTGAGCTATTTCTGAAAAAGGCCTTAGTTAAATCCAAATCTCTACTAATTCAGTGGTTCAGCTCCCAAGGCAGATTTTTGTCCTGATAAGTCCATTGCTAGCATGAAAGAAGAGGGAGGGGGAGATGGAGACCAGAGCCAGCACCACCGGCAGGAATCTGTCCATGCCACCCCGATTGCACTGTCCTCCAGTCAGCAGGAAGGACTGCAAGCACTGCTTCTTGCCTGCTGCTTCAGAACCATACAGAGCCTCTTTTGTATATTTATATTACAGTGTGGGACCCACCCCTTTGCTTAGGGCATAGCAAATTGTTGATCCTGCCTTGACACTAATAGCGTAGGACAATGACAATTTTCCCCCTTCATCTATTAAAACATCAGGCACGCCAGTGACAGGGACTGGAAGAGAGGCAAAGAGTGGAGAATGTGTCTGGATAGGCAGGCATGGGGAGGGGGGAGTGTATTTTTATCGATAGCAAGGCTTTAGGTGTGTGTTGGGGGGATTGTATAGTTATTTATTTGAGTGTTTTTATATACCGCTTTATCAATCAATCAAAGCGGTTCACAGAGAAGCAAAACAAGATTCGTAAGACATAGGTGCAGTTAACCCATGAACATTGAAGTTAACTTAAACATATGTATATGTATATGTATATGCATGGGGAGGATGTGGTCAGGCGTGCTCTGAAGGGCTGTCTGCTACTGCATAAGGTAGCTTAGGTGAGCTATCTGAGATGTATGTGTGTGGGAGCTGTGGGAGCAAACTCTTTCCCTGCCCCACTTCATTTCCTTTTCTGGCATTCTTCCTATGCTCCTCTTCCATACTGTCCTCTCTTTTGCTCTCCTTCCATCTCAGCTCACATTTTCTTATCCCCTTCCCCTCCTCAACTATTCTCCCTCGCTTATCCTATGACTTCACATGAAGTGTCTCTTAGGGTTGGACTCAACCCAGTGCACTATCGGATTGCCTGTAATAGTGTTGCCCTGCCATCTCCTAGTCTTGCTTTTAACGGCCCCAGCAGCAGGAGAAACACAAGGGCATATTACCTCCTGTGGCCATAGGGCCAGTCTCATGGTAAAAGCCAGGAGAATGTACGGTTCTTACTACGAGACTGGTTCTGCGGCCGGCAGCAAGAGATGAGGTGGCTTAAATGCTTCTCCAGCCTCTGGTCTAACTGGGGTCTTCAAAAGCAAGCTCAGGAGATGGCAGGGTAGCACTTTCGCAGGTAACAAGATGGTCTGCCACTGTCAGACCCTCCCATTATGCTGGTGCTTCCCGCAGCTCTCCCCATGCACTTTCCCTAGTCTTCTCCTTCACGCCACAAAGAGACACATATGGATGGATGGACAAACAGAAAGACTAACCCTCAAGAACAGACATTCACACATTTTTGAGATACATGCCTTAAGACAAATTTTTGAGTCATTCACATACTCAGACTATGAGCAATAACACAAAATCTCAATCTGTCTAGCACAAAATGAATGCAGGTGGTTAGTATCTGAATCTACAAGAGACTGTTCCTGTAGACTACAGACTGGATTACTACAGAAGCATTGGTTTTCCACATACAAAGGAATCCTAATGTGAAGTGATGGGGTGCGACAAAAGAACACGGCTGCCCTTCTAGTCATGACATTGATCAATGTCTATTTTGTCTGGATCTGCGATTCTCAACCTTTTTGAATTTACTCAATCCTCATTCACATCATCATCTTCCCCTACTCCCTCCATCAGTCTGATGCCTGAATATTTGGGGCCAGCAGGTCCTGTGAAAGTAAAAACAAGGATGAGGAGGACACTAACAGGAAATAATATAAAAAATATAGAAAATATATGACAATACCTTTAAAATCTTGTCAATTCACAAAGACAATGACCACTAAAAATTGAGAAAAGGCATAAAATATTGAGTGATAAATAATAAAAGATAAATAATTAAATAAACATATTTCCTATGTGTTGCTATGAGATCTATTCTCCCTAATCCAGTGCCTTCCTCTTCTGTCCTAGAGGTAAAATGTAGCAGTTGGGGGGCAGGGTCAAAAGATGATGGGGGATGGGTCAATGCAGAGAACATGACTGTCCTATTTTTCCATCTGGCAATACAAGGAAAATGCCAGCTCGGTATTCAGTCAGTCGATCTTAGCGGGGTCTGCTCTGCAGAATGCTGGATAGCCATTCTCCTCCTTCTTGCGTCATCTCTTTCCCACTGGTGTGAAGCATACAATAGGTTCTGAAGTGGAGGAGGGAGATGTGGAGGCACATTCCAGTTCCCGCATGTCCACTGGCATTGGCTGTGCAAAAACTGGACGTGCAGATGGACGTGATTCTGCCACCACGGGGCTCGGATGTACCCACGACAGCAGAATTGGGGACATAGATGTTTGGGTGCTCGTAGGCCGATGAGATCGGCATACAGGGAGCTGCCCATCCTGATGTCAGAATACCATTGCTGGGGCGTGGGAGCAGTGATGTCCTGGTGCCATGGCAATGAGATGTCTATCTGATGGCTCAGAATGCCATAGGCCAAGTCAGCCCCTGCAGACCGTGATCCTGCCGACACTGGAGGCCCCATGGCCCGGATCATGGCTGCAGGGGCACAGTGTGGCCAGATGCCTGTGTTGTGGGTGAGTGCAGCGCATGCTGTGGGGGACACCCAGGACTTATTCCCTTTGGGGTAGAATAAGTGGGCGTGCAGTTGAGTGCCAAGGGACGTACAGGGGCCTGACCTGAATAGGCCCTGTACGTCCTGACAGCTAGGCACTACCCCATTCTGCCTCCATTCTGCCCCCTCCCTTCCACAAACAGCGTTCCCCACACAAATGCTATGTACGTTCGGGGAGCGCTTGGACCGGAATACAACCCTGCCATTCGTGCTTCACAAGAACACAGCTGCCAGCATGAGGGAAAACATCGCTCTTCACGCTGGCAGCTGTGCAGAGGTGAGCCGGGGCCTCGGCAGGCCTTCCCAGCTCCCTCTGAAGCCGGCATTTCAAAGAGCACCGTATGAGAATGAAGTTCACGCTGGGCCCCCTGAAGCGCGGGGCCCTGTGCGAACAACGTCCAACCCTGTCATTCGTGGCTCAGAATGTCCCCCATAGTTAATGGTAATTTTAATTTTCTGAAAAAAAAGAAAGGACAGTTCTGTGGGTTCCATTGTCCACTTCAGCTACAATGGGAAAAGGAAGCAAGTTCTAAAAGGGTCTGGATTAGCGACTTAGCAGAAAATCACCATTGGATGCAGGACAGGCTGACCAATCAAAGCAGCCAGAGGGCAGGTCTTGGCATGCTGACTAGGGCATGCAGACCTCTTTCTTTGGCTGGTGGACCTGATCTTCCTCCTCATAGACCTACTTCCTGCTTGAAGGAGATACATGCAACATTTCTATAAACTGGAGGCTAGGCATGACTTTAGGAGGCAGGGCCGGCCCGTCCATTGTACGAGAATGTTGTTCGCACAGGGCCCTGTGCTTCAGGGGGCCCAGCTTGAACGTCATTCTCACACGGTGCTCTTTGAAATGCCAGTTTCAGAGGGAACTGGGAAGGCCTGCCCGAGGCCCCGGCTCACCTCTGCACAGCTGCCAGCATGAAGAGCAGCGTTTTCCCTCACGCTGGCAGCTGTGTTCTTGTGAAGTGTGCGAGTACCGGGAAATGCTCTTTAACCTTTCCCAGAATTCAGCACGCTTCACTAGAACATAGCTGCCAGTGTGAGGGAAAACACCACTCTTCACACTGGCGGCTGTGCAGAGGTAAGCTGGGGCCTTGGGCGGGCCTCCCCGACTCCCTCTGAAGCTGGTTAGACAGGTGCGGGCTCTTCAGGGGGAGGGGAGCTAGAATAGGACTGGAAATGGTTGATGGGGGGCTTCTAGGATAAGACTGGGAATGGCCAATGGGGGGGGGCTAGGATTGGAAATGGGCTGATGGGGGAGGCTTGGACTGGAAATGGGCTGATGGAGGCTGGAATAGGACTGTTAATTGCTAATGATGGGGGGCTAGGATTGGAAATGGGTTGAAGGGAGAGCTTGGACTGTAAATGGGTTGAAGGGGGCTGAAATAGGACTGGAAATGCCTGATAAGGGTGGCTAGGATTGGAAATGGGCTGATGGGGGGAGCTTGGACTGGAAATGGGCTGATAGGGGGCTGGAATAGGACTGGAAATGGCTAATGGGGGGCTTGGACTGGAAATGGACTGATGAAGGGCTGAATAGAACTGGAAATGGCTGATGTGGGGGCTAGGACTAGAAATGATCTGATGGGGGAGCTAGGACTGGAAATGGGCTGATGTGGGGGCATGGAAGAATGGGACTAGAAGGGAGCGGATGCTGGGTGAGGCTGGAACTAGATGAGAGCTGATGTTGGGGGAGGACTAGAAGGGGATGGGGCTGGAGGAGTGAGGATGGAGAGGGGAAAAGATATTTTCTGTGGGAGGGAAGAAAAATCTATGATTGGCCGGGTTTTGGGAAAGTAAGTGTGGATTAAGGATGGAATGGTAAAATTTGAATGGATGATAAACGAATAAAGAAAGAAACAGAGGAAAGAGCAAAAGGAGAAAGATCAGTATGTTAAAGGAGATGCAGAGAGAGAATGGAAAAAATCTAAAAGAGAGAGGAAAGAACAAATGGACAGCTAACAGAAGACACAAAGAAACCAGAAGAAAGTGACCAAAGCAATTGCAACTGAAAAATAAAATGTCCAAACAACAAAAGGCAGAAAAATACTTTTTTATTTTGAATTTATTAATTGGAATATGTCAGCTCTGGGAAATGTGTATCGCTAACTTCGTTGCATTTTTGTTTAGTACAAGAGGAAATTAATTTATAGTTTTATTTCTCTAGTGTTGTTGTAGATTCCAAGTTTAGCTTTTGGGATTCCCAATTTAATTATTGTCTTCCTATTTCTAAATTGTGATCCCTTGTTCTTTGTTTGGTGACAGTCTCTGTTCTACATGTGTAACTGAGCTGAGGTATTCTGTTCATGTACAATAGTTTCTATTTGACAGTGTCACTTGTTCTCTTTCCCCAGTAGGAGATGTATTGGTATTCTCTGAGATGAATTGGTTTAATATTTGCAGTGTTGCCTTCTGATAGGTAGGGTTTGGTGCTTTGTGAGTCCTGGTAGTGCTGTTATGATACGGTGAGTTTGCTATGGGTTTTAAATGGTCAGAGTCTATAGCGCTTCCTAATGTGCCTGGCAGTTGGCACTGGAGTATAGTAATGTAGAAATCTGGTAGTCTTTCTTTATCCAGACACTCATTAAGAGGCATGTTTACTAAAATTTAGCGCATGTTAACTTTATGCAATTATTTATGCAAATTAGGCTCCTTATGCAAATGAGGCCCCTCAATGTGTCTCCACACATGGCTCCGCACCCCCTCTTGGGCCAACCCTGTTAGGAGGACTTGGTGAATAACATAATTCTCTACAAATATGAACACGTCTTGCTTAAGGCTTCAGTGTGACTTGTAATGTGGCTTTTTCTTAGCTGACAGCAGCAGGCTAGAAGAATAGGGAGCAGGTCATCTTGACTCTTGTAACCCCATGAGAATTCTTCTCCCTTTTCCTTGGTGGACAAAGGCAGCCACCACAGCTCCAGTGGGTATAGATTTAGAAGTTTGGAGCTTGTGAATGGCTCCTATCCTCTCTTCCCCCCCTTAAAAAATGAATAAAAGGAGACATATGTCCTTCTCCCATTACCCATTGCACTGGCCTCCTTTTTTAGTCCTAAGGATTTGGACCTCAAAGCTTCAATACCCAAGGAAGACCTAGGAATTACTATTGACACCGCCCAGACTGAACTGCACCCTTAACCATGTATGGCCAGGGTCTGGATAGTCTACTTGATTATTTGATTGAAGCAGCCCCTGATGAAGCAATGATTGTGAAACAAAGGTCTTCGTAGGGCATGGATAATGGAGATCTCCAGAGAATTTCTAAAGATAAGTAATTGATAGAGGCAAGGAGTACATTTATTCTGAGACTATTTCCTGGTCGTTGAATGTTTTCCTTTTACAGATGGCTGGAGTGAGCAACTGCTTTGTTGACAAATGATTGTATGGAATGAGATGAAAGTATTGGAGCATAGTTTTTTTTTTTTTTTATTGAAACATTTTTACAACTTACAAAGCAAGCATAAGGAAACTTACAGATGATGCATTCAAAAGAAATACACAAAACTACAGAGAAAGAAAAATGTAAAGAGTAACAATACATCTGAACCTAGCTTTGTGGAGCATAGTTAACTGCTACTAAAGTGGTGAATTGCACTTATAAATTGTGGAATTGTGTATATAAAGTTTAAAGAAAAGGCTAAAAAATAGGTTTTGAAAAAAATAAATATTTATTGAGATATTCTTTGATGGGATTGAAAATTTAGGAGGAGTTTTTTAGACTGGTGATGGTGGTATGAGATGTTCCCCTTTGGGCGGTGAATAACTACTGTATAGAGAGGGATAGCATTTTGGCTAAGGTCTTTTCTCCTCCTTAGATAGTTAGTTGTATAAAAGCTTTTTTCTGGAGATCTCTTAGTTTATGTTGATTTATTGTATGTAAGTTAGTATATGCTAAGGTTTTTTTGAGGGTGTTGCTTCTTTTAATGCTGCCAGGACTTTTTCTCTTCAAAAAACATTGGCTTTTATAAAAGTACATTTACCCAGGCAGATGATGTACCATCTACATTCATAAAAATACAATGACAGATTTTCAGCCATTTTTCTTAGAAATAATAAATAATAATCTATCTTCCATCTCCTTGGAAATGTGCAATTAATCGTCCCCTCTTTAAATAAGCCTTCTTGGATCTTTCTCTCCTGGCTAACTATCATTTAGTCTGTAATCCTCCATTTTCATCAAAAGTATTAGAAAAGATCATTCACCATCAATAATCACATTCTTTAACCAGACCAACACCTTCATCCTAAACAAGCAGGTTTCCTTTCGGGTCATTCTACAGAATCCTTCCTACCTTGTTTAGTGATACTTTTGATTCAGCACTTATAATATCAATGGATCCAAGCGCAGTATTTGATTGGTTTGATAAACTAAAGAGCAGCAAAACACCTGGACCTGTTGGTATGCACCCAAGAATACTGAGAGAACTCAAAGATAAAATTGCAGTGCTACTATTAGTGATTTTTAACCTATCATTACAATTGTCTATGTTACCAGAGGACTGGAGGATGGCCAAGGTAGTGCCTATTTTTAAAGAGTTCCAGGAGTGATCCTGGAGCTACAGACCAATGAGCCTAACATCAGTGCCAGGCAAAATGGTGGAAATCAGTATTAAGAACAAAATTACTGGCACATGGACAGACATGGTTTAGTGGGACAAAGTCAACATGGATTTAGCCAAGGGAAGTCTTGCCTCACCAATCTGCTCCATTTCTTTGAAGGCATGAATAGACCTGTGGATAAAAGCAAGCCAGTTGATATTGTGTATTTAGACTTTCAGAAAATGTTTGACAAAGTCCCACATCAGACACTGCTAAAGAAATGAAAGTCACGGCAAAGGAAGCAATGGGGTACTGCGGATTGGAAACTGGTTGAGAGATAGAAAACAAAGAGTAAAGGTATGTGGTCAGTTTTCTCAATTGAGGAAAGTGAATAGTGGAGTACCCCAAGGATCTGCATTGGGATTTGTTATTTTTAACATATTTATAAATGATTTTGAATTGGGAACAAAACGCGTGGTGATTAAATTTGTAGATGATACGTAATTATTTTGAATTGCTAAATCGCCTGTGGATTGTGAGAAACTGCAGGAGGACCATGGGACACTGGGCATCCAAATGGCAGATGAAATTCAATGTGGACAAGTGCAAAGTGATGCATGTAGGGAAAAATAACCCAAATGATAGGTACATAATGCTGGGTTATACATTAGGAGTCGCCATTCAAGAAAAGGATCTAGGTGTGATTATAGACAATACAGTTGAAGGTAAAAAGTGTGCGGCGGCTGCCAAAAAAGCAAACAGAACATTAGGAATCATTAGGAAAGGAATAGAGAATAAAACAAAGGATATCATAATGCCTCTATTTTACTCCATGATGCGACTGCACCTTGAGTACTGTGTGCAATTCTGGTCTCCGCATCTCAAAAAAGATATAGCAGTATTTATTTATATATATTTAGCTCACACCTTTCAGTAGTAGTTCAGAGTGGGTTATATATAGGTATGGTAGGCATTTCCCTGTCCTTTGAGTTTGTATTAGATGAAGTGGAGGTTTAAGTGACTTGCCCAAGACCATAAGGAATACCAGGAGAATTTGAACCCTGGTCATTTTGGTCCCAGGCTGCTGCTGTAACCACTAGGCTACTCCTCCACTCCATCAGAAAAGGTACAGAGAAGGGCAACCAAAATGATAAAGGAGATGGGATGACTCTCCTGTGAGGAAAGGCTAAAGAGGTTAGGGCTCTTCAGCCTGGAGAAGAGATGGCTGAGGGGGAAATAAGATAGAGGTCTATAACATCCTGAGTGGAGTTGACCAGGTAGATGTGAATTGACTGTTTACTCTTTCAAAAAATGTAAGGATAAAGTGAAAAAACAGGAAGTTACAAAATAGTACATTTAAAACAAGAGAAAATAATTTTTCTCTCAAAGATTAATTAGTCTTTGGAACTCATTGCCGGTGGATGTGATAAAAGCAGGCAGTGTAGCTTGATTTAAAACACATTTCCACAAATTCCTGGAGGAAAAATCCATAAACAGTTATTAACGTAGTCCAACAGAAAATCACTGCCTATCTCTTAGGATACGTAGAATGGAACTGGTTACATTTGGAATTTGGCAGGTACTTATGACCCCCTGTTAGAAACTCTCCACTGGTTGCCAGTTACTTTCAGGATTAATGGGTGATTTCAATTACCCTGGGATTGACTGGGTCAGTGTTATGGCAGGACATGCTAGGGAGATAAAGATTCTAGATGAAATAAGTGACTGCTTCTTGGAGTAGCTGGTTCATGATCCAACAAGAGGGGAAGCCATTTTGGACCTAGTTCTTAGTGGAACACAAGATCTGGTACAAGAGATGAAGATGTTGGAGCCCCTCGGCAATAGTGATCATAGCATGATGATGTTTGATTTAATAAATGGAGGAAGGACGGTAAGGAAATCCACAGTAGTACCTTATAACTTTCAAAAGGGAGACTATGATAAAATGAGGGAAATACTTAAGAAAAAAACGAAAGGAGCTGCAAAGGTTAAAGATTTATATCAAGCATGGCTGTTGTTTAAAAATACTATCTTAGACCAGCTGTATTCCATGCTTTAAGAAAAGTGGAAGGAATTCCAAAAAACTGCCCGCATGGTTTAAAGGTGAGGTCAGAGAGGCTGTTGTAGCCAAAAAAGCATCTTTCAGGAAATGGAAAAAGGAGCCAAATGACGAAAACTGGAAACAACATAAGCATTAGCAAGTTAGATGCAAGGCATTGATAAGGCAGGCAAAGAGAGAATTTGAAAAGCTTCCTGTGGAAGCAAAAACACATAATTTATTTATTAGGTCTTTCTTATACTGCTTTATCATTTCAATCAAAGCAGTTTACATTATAACTTAAACTTGATAATGTACATTAAACAGGGACATTGATATCTTGGAAGGTTAAGTGACCTTCCTTTGGAGTGCTAATGGGAATCAAACCCTGGTCTCTTGGTTCCCAAGCCAGTGATCTAACCATTAGACTACTCCTCTACTCCATAAGAATTTTTTCTTTTTTTTTATTAAGAATTTCAGTTTATTCAATACCATAGAGTATACAGAAACAAAATACATCACTTACAAAATAGTACACAAAATAAAGTAAATACAACATCTAGCCCACATCTCGGGAAATTACAAACAATAAAAAGGCAAACAAAGAAATTAAAACAAGAGATCAACAAAATGGAAAAAGACCTCTGTCTATATCCAGCCCATAAAAATAAAATAGCCCCATTCCACCGGAACCTAATCTAACTTATAAATACCCATCAACTCTTTTCCTTATCAACAAGCAATTTATCTAATTCCAAAGGAGACAGAAAAACATATTTATCCTGCCCAAAAGAAACCAAGCCCTTGCATAGATATCACAAGAAAAAAGTAGCTCCCAAAGCACGTACCCTAGCCTTAAGAGCAAGAAAAGACTTCCTTCTTACTTGTGTTGCATGCAAAACATCTGAAAAAATGGCCAATTTTTCACCACAAGAGGCAATATCCTTTTTGCCTAAAATAAGCTTTAAGAATAGCTATTTTATCCTCCTCAGAAATTAGGGTCACTAACAGCGTGGCCCTAGAAGAAATAACATCTTGAGTATCTTCGAAAAAAGCAGTTAAATCAAAGATATTCTTATCCTCAAGGACGTCCAATTCCCCTTCCACTGCATTCACCTGTGCAACTTTAGAAGAGATATAATAGCACCTATGAAGCTTGAGAGAGTCTGCAGTAGGAAGGAGAAGCACATCCTTCAAATATTTTCAAAACAATATGGGGGTTATTCTGAGCCATGAATAACGGGGATGGACATCCCAACACGACGTCCATCCCCGCTATTTGTGGCTTCTCCTGAATAACTTCCCCGTGCATTAAATAGGTGCAACTTTAGGAAATTACCTTACACAAGTGCATAGTTTGGGGAAAAACAGGAACTGTATCCCCTTATCAGGTCCAGATTGGAGGTTTACGTTTTGGTGTGGGAAAAAATAAAACAGGATCACTTGGGGCCCCAATGTACTGGGACAATGACAATTTGTTCTTTCTCATCCTGAGTGATTCCAGCTATCCAACTGTCCAGCAGGACTTTTTTCCCCCCTTCTTTCCCAAATATTTTTGCAACAGCAAAGAGGTTGGATTAACTTGATAACATCTTGATAACAGTTTTGAGGTTATTGAGGTGTATTTTCTATACCATTTCTTGTGAGATGTATATTTTCAGCTAACTGTATTGTGTTGGGAAACGGAGCTACTGGCCGAAGCTGCACACCGCATCTTTTTTGCTGTCTGGACAGGCAGCTGGAAGATCCCACCAGACCAGCTACGCGCCGTCAGGCCCAGACGTCATCTCGGGGGCCTTAAATTGTGTGGAGTGAGGCAGCTGCTGGGAGTTCTGTTGGGAAATGGAGCTGCTGGCCGAAGCTGCACACCGCGTCTTTTTTGCTGTCTGGACAGGCAGCTGGAGGATCCCACCGAACCAGCTATGCGGCGTCAGGCTCCGATGTCATCTCGGGGGCCTTAAATTGTGGCCTGCACCACGGTTCCGTGGTCGCGGTCACATTCTGAAGGGGCGCATTGTAAAGGGACTTGATATGCCCCTTTTGCACCCCTTCTGCGCACGAGGAGCAGTGGAGCAGGTTTCCTGGAATGGAATGGGCAAACGTAAAAAGCAACCTTTGAATGTGAGTACTGTGAATCCCTCTAAATCTGTGAAAGTTATTGGTCCAATGGATAAGTGCTTGGCTCCCTTGGGTGGGACGGCTGTTACCGCCAGGTCCCTGCTCCCGTCAGATAGCTCCTCATCTTTGTTGGAAGTTTCTAACTCTGCCCTGCTTGCTGGCAATGTTATGGTCCCAGTGACTTCTTCCCCTTTGTCGGTGGAACAGTCTCGACTTCAGGACTCTATTTCTCACGGTTCCCACTATGAAACTGTTGGATATTGTGGTGGTACCCTTGCCACGTATCCTGCAAGTTCCAGGGGGATCTTGTCGGGGCTAAACAGGATGTTATATCTGCTCTTCCTGTGGACAAACAAAATATTTCGTTATCTGATGTCTGGCAAGTCCTCTCACGGATTGAAGTTTCCTTATCTTCTGTGGTTTCTGAATTCTCAGACTTTTCTAAAGATTCTGTGGCTAAATTAGCTCAACATGATCTTTAGATAGTGGCATTAGATGATAAGTGTCAGAAGTTGGATGCGCAATGTGTCGCATTACAGAATACCACTATGTCATTCGTTAAGGATAGTCTTACCTTGCATACCCAGCAAGAATTACTTGAAAATAGTCCTAGGGCTTCGAATATTAGATGTTTGAATTTTCCCTGTACTCGTCTGTTATCTCCACAGATTTTGTTTGCTAAGTATTTATCTGAAATTTTGGGTTATCAAGATAATACTAAACCTGCTATAAATAAGATGTATTATTTGCCTCAGTTGGTAGCTGCTCCCAGTGGGTTTCTGCAGGGGGCTGGTATGCTTCCTATGTTAGACTCGTTAGATTTATCTGACTTTATTGAATTGCCCCGTGATGTGATATCCACTAGGTCTACTCTTCTTGTGTCTTTCAATTCTGAGTTTGATAAAAACACAGATATGCGTTGGTATTTTCAAACTAAGAATGCTAATTTCTGTGGGGGGAAAGTTAATATGTTCCCTGATGTTTCCAGGCAAACAGCTTAGACGCAAGGCTTTTTTGTTTTTAAAGCCTCGCGTTCTAGGTATTGGTGCTACTTTTTTTCTCAAATTTCCCTGCAAATGCCTGGTCACATTAGGGGGGACTAAATATGTTTTTTTCAGAGGTATCTTCTTTGGAAACTTTTCTTACTAATCATTGTTCACAAGGATAAATGCAGTTTTCCTGACTTTGTTCGCTAGCATGCTAGAAATAATTAGAGTTTTGTATTTTAGGACGTCAGCTCCTCTCCTTACATAATTTAGCATTATTTTTCTTTGATATAGCTTGTACTGGCTGTTATTTTGAAATCTCCCCAAGATGTGGACTATTGCGTTTTTCATGTTTTCCCTTTAAATATGTATTGTGTTATTTTGGAAATTATTAATAAAACTATTAATCCAGCTACCTGTATTTCTTTAATTTGCATTATTTTCCTTTCTATATCAGAATTTTCAGATCATATTTTCACTTTTTTTTGGTAGCAGTTGACTAGTAAAAGTTGTGTTTCTCTAGTAACATACAGTCTGGAGTGTAAAGTTATGAGATTTGTTGCAGGCAATTCTGGGGCACTTATGCAAAGTGTGTAAGGAGGGGGGGCGGGATGAGGGAGGAAGGGAAACCTTAGTTCCAGATTTAAGCAACAAGGCCTAGAGGAGGGAGAAAAGAGTCATTACCCTGCCCCCCCCCCCCCCCCAATCCATCCCATGACAGCAACAATATTACTTCTGGGCAGACAAATTGACAGAGAAATAAAAACAGTGATGCATTTTCCCCACACATTGCAAAATATAAAGATAATGGATGTAAATTCTAAAAACTGACATATTCAAATCATTAAAGTGAAAATTATTTTTTTTATCCCCTCTGTCCCCATTGCTGGAATTGGGAGCAGAAGGCTGCCAAACAGGTGGTAATTGGGGGCATAGCTTTAAAATCAGGGACAATACCAGAAAACTGGGGACATCTAGTAATCTTACTGGAGTGTTACGATTTGTGTAATGTGCCTGGGATCAATATATATAGGTGGAGAATATTATTGTTTTGTAAAGGCCACCAAAGTAACCATCTCCCAGCAACATCTGAGTGGAGTCCAGAATCCTGATTTCAGGACTTGGGGTGCTCTTCCACAGAGAGCTCCAGAAACACAGATATATAGAAACATGATGGCAGAAAAAGAACACATGGCCTATCTAGTCTGCTCTTCCATATCATCCACTACAATAGTCCCCTTTTTTCCTTTCGAGATCCTCTGTATTTGCCCCATGCTTTTTTGAATTCAGATACTGTCCTCGTGTCCACCACCTCCACTGGGAGACTATTCCACACATCTACCACTCTGTAAAGAAATATTTCCACATATTACTCCTGAGTCTATCCCCTTTCACTCTCATCCTATGTCCCGTCGTAGCAAAGCTTGCCTTCAATTGAAAGAGACCCTCCTGTGTAATTATGTCAAGGAGGTATTTAAATGTTTTTATCATATTGCCCCTATCCTACCTTTCCTCTAAAGTATACATATTAAGATCTTTAAGTATGTTCTCATATGCTTCATAATGAAGACCATTAGCCCTCTGCACCACCCTCTGCACCAACTCCAACCTGCCTGTATCCTTCTGAAGGTGTGGTCTCCAGAATTGCACACAATACTCCAAATGCTTTCACACCAGAGATTTATACAGAGGCATTATCACCTCCTTTTTTCTGCTGGCCATTCATCTCCCTATACACCCAAGCATCCTTCTGGCTTTCGCAGCCGCCTTTTCTACCTGTTTAGCTACTTTAAGATTGTCAAAAACAACTACGTTCAGGTCCTGCTCTTCTTTTGTGGACAGAAGTTCCTCACCCCCTACACTGTACAGCTCCTTTGGAGTTTTGCAGCATAAATGCATGACCCTGCATTTTTTAGCATTAAATTTCAGCTGTCATATTCTAGACCATTCTTCAAGTTTAGCTAGATCCCTCCTCATGTTGTCGACTTCTTCCTGGGTGTCCACTCTATTGCAGGTTTTGGTATCATCTGCAAACAAGCAAACCTTTCCCAACAGTCGTTCGCAATATCACTAACAAAGATGTTAAACAGAATTGGACCAAGGATAGATCCCTGTGGCACACCACCGGTAACCTCCTTCTTCTCAGAGTGAGCTCCATTTACCTGTACCCTTTGTCGCCTCCCACTCAACCAATTTCTAACCCAATCAGTAACTTTATGGTCCATCCCTAGGGTGCTCAGTTTGTTTATAAGTCCCTTGTGTGGAACAGTATCAAAGGCTTTACTGAAATCTAAATACACCCCATTTAGGGCTTTTCCTCGGTCTAACTCCTTGGTCACCCAATCAAAGAAATCTATCAGATTTGTCTGACAAGACCTGCCTCTGGTGAATAAATGCTGTCTCGGATCCTGCAATCCATTGGACTCCAGGAACCTAACTATTCTCTCCTTTAGTAGCCTTTACAATAATTTACTAACCACAGAGGTTAGACTAACCGGCCTGTAGTTCTGAATGTCATTCTTCATCCACTTTTGTGTAAAGGGACCTCATGTGCCTCTCTCCAGTCCTCTGGCACCACTCTCGATTCCAAAGAGGCATTGAAAAGGTCAGAAAGTGGAGCCACTAGAATGCCCCCAAATTACCTCAGTATTCTTGGATGTATCCCATCTGGACTCATGATGTGTCTGCTTTTAATTTAGTTAGTTCCTCTTGAATACAGTCTTCTGAAAATCGTTCAAGATTCCCATCTCTTCTGTTGCTACAGTATTTGTGGGTGCTCCTGGCCCTTCATCTATGAACACAGAACAGAAATATTTGTTAAGCAATTCTTCTTTGTCCTCATCAGTTTCTGCATATTCCTCCCCTGCACCCTTGAGTCTGACAATACCACTTTTGCCCTTCCTCCTCTAACATAACTGAAAAATGTCTTATCCCCCCATTTTATTGCATTGGCTATTTCTTCTTCTTTTTGTACCTTTTGCTTTCTTGACTATTTTGCTAGCTTCTCTAAGTTTTTCCAAATATAGATGCCTATCTTCCTCTCTCTGTGATCTCTTGTATTTCATGAAGGCCTCCCTCTTTTTCTTCACCTTCTCAGCTACTTCTTTTGAGAACCATAGCAGCCTCCTTTTCCTTTTACATTTATTTACCTTTCTAACAAAAATGGTTGTTGCCTTTAAAATATTCCCTTTCAGTTTTGCCCACTGTTTTTCTACATCCCCCAGCTGTTCTCATCCCGCTAACAACTCTCTAAGGTATTGTCCCATCTTTGCAAAGTTAGTTTTCCTAAAGTCTAAGACCCTTGCTTTTTAATGGATTTTATTAGCCTTAGTACTAATACTGAACCATACCATCTGGTGATCCCTGAATGCAAGTTGATCTCCCACTGAAACATCAGAAACACTTTCCCCATTGGTAAGCACCAAGTCCAGTATGGCCCCTTCACGTGTGGGTTCTATTACCAATTGCCTGAATAGTTCTCCCTATAGAAAATCCAGGATCTCCTTACTTCTAGATGACACTGCAGCAGGGATGTGCCAATCCATATCTGGCATATTGAATTCACCTATCAGTAGCACTTTTCCTTTCATGGCAATACTGTGTATGTTTTCTATTAAATCTTCGTCCACTTCTACGCCCTGTGAGGGGGATCTATATATATAACTCCAATGCAAATGGATTTCCCTTTCCGTCTTTCTAGTTTAACCCACAGTGCCTCCTCTTTTCTTTTTAAGCCCTGAAATTCTATAGCTTTAATATTATTTTTAACATACAGTGCCACACCACCTCCTCTTCTTTCTACCCTGTCCTTTCTGAATAAAGTATAACTCAGTATAATTACATCCCAATGAGGATTTTCTGTGAACCATGTCTTCGTAACAGGAGCAGCCCAAGGGGAGTGCGGGGCCATGTGCGGAGATTCGGTGCTGGGCCACATTTCCATAAGGGGCCTCATTTGCATAAACATTTGCATAACGTTAACATGCACTAACTTTTAGTAAACATGCCTCTTAATGAGTGCATGGATAAAGAAAGACTAAAAGATTTCTACATTACTATACTCCAGTGTCAACCGCCAGGCACATTAGAAAGTACTGCAAACACTGCCCATTTAGAACCCATAGCAAACCCACCATATCGTAACAGGACTCACAAAGCACCAAACCTTACCTATCAAAAGGCAACATTGCAAATATTAAACCAATACATCTCAGAGAATAGAAATAATCTCCTACTGGGGAAAGAGAACAAGTGGCACTGTCAAATAGAAACTACATAAACAGAATACCTCAGCTCTTGTACTAAACCAAAATGCAAAGACGTTAGCGATACACATTTCCCAGAGCTGACATATTCCAGTTAATAAATTCAAAATAAACAAGTATTTTTCTACCATTTGTATTTTGTGCATTTTATTTTTCAGTTGCAGTTGCTGCAGTCACCTTCTTCTGGTTGCTTCTTGTCTTCTGCTAACTCTCCATCGTCTGCTATCCATTTGTCCTTTCTTCTCTCTTCTAGTTTTTTTCCATTCTCTCTCTACATCTGCTTTAACATACTAATCTTTCTCCTTTTGCTCTTCTCTCCATCTTTCTTTATTCCTTTTTCATCCACTCAGATTTTACCCCTCCATCCTCAATCCCCACTTACTCTCCCAGTACCCGGCCAATCGTAGATTTTTCTTCCCTCCCACACAAAATATTTTTCCTCTCTCCATTTCACTCTCCCAGCCCCATCCCATTCTAGTCCTCCCCCAACATCAGCTCCCTTCTAGTTCCAGCCCCACTCAGCATCCGCTCCCTTCTAGTCCCTGCATCAGCCCATTTCCAGTCCTAGCTCCCCCATCAGCCCATTTCCAGTCCTATCCTAGCCCCTCCATCAGTGCATTTCCAGTACAAGCCTCCCCATCAGCCCATTTCCAATCCTAGCCTCCAATCAGCCCATTTCCAATCCTAGCCCCCCATCAGCCCATTTCTAGTCCTAGCCCCCTATCAGGCCATTTCCAGTCCTATCTCCCCCATCAGCCCTTTCCAGTCCTGTCCTAGCCTCTCCATCAGCCCATTTCCAGTCCTAGCTCTCCCCACTCAACCCATTTCCAGTCCAAGCCCCCCTCCCCATCAGCTATTTCCAGTCCAAGCCCACTCCACTCAGCCCATTTCCAGTCCCATCCTAGCCCCTCCATAAGCCCATTTCCAATCCAAGCCCCCCCCCCACTTAGCCAATTTCTAATCCTAGCTTCTCCCCCCCCCCCCCACTCAGCCAATTTCCAGGGATAGGGGAGATATGATTCAGACCTTTAAATACTTAAAAAGTATTAATGAACAAACAAACCTCTTCCAAAGAGGGGGAAACTGTAAAACTAGAGGGCATAACATGAAGCTGCAAGGGGGTAAATTGAAAGGCAATGTCAGGAAATACTTTTTCACTGAAAGGGTGGTACATGCTTGGAATGCCCTCCTGACAGAAGTGGTGGGGGCAAATACAGTGACAGAATTCAAAATGGCATGGGACAGACACAGAGGATCCCTTTATAGCAACAGGATAAAATCAAAATAAACTTAACTATCTAATTTCTCAACAAACAGGGGTGTCCTACACGGAGCGGTGGGTTCACCCCTAAACAAAGACATGGGGAGGGGTGACCTGCACAGAGCGGCAGGTGCACCTACTCTTGCCATCTTACAGGGCAGACTAGATGGACCATACTGGTCTTTATCTGCCATCATTTACTATGTATGTAAGCTTCCCCTCTCACAGCCTATTTCCAGTCCAAGTCCCCTCTGTACTGAACCCATTTCCAAGTCCCCCCCCCCACCCCTCCCGAAGAGCCCTCGGCTGTCTAAAAAGCTTTAGAGGGAGCCGGAGAGACTCACCTCTAACAGCTGCTGGTGAAGAGTGCCTTTTTTCTTCACTTCAGCAGTTGTACAGTAGTTTAGGACGCTGCCGCACTGAGATCAAAGAGGACTTCCTGTTTCCCAGCACTCAGCGAGGCAGCGTCCTAAACTACAATACAGCTGCCAAAGTGAAGAAAAAAGACGCTCTTCACTTCGGCAGCTGTTAGAGGTGAGCTGGGGCCTCTCTGGCTTCCTCTAAAGCCGCACTGCCTGCTATGCCTGCTGGTACTGAATGTGGGATGTTGTTGGCGCAGGGCCCCCTGAAGCACGGGGCGCTGTGCGAACAACAATCTTGCACAATGGACGGGCAGGCCCTGCTCCGTAACTGCCACTAAATCCAAGTCAGCCTCTTCCATTAAAGCCTGAACATCAGGGATCTCATTTCCCATGCTATGGACATTTATACACACCGCTTTCTACGTAGATATTGCCCCATTACCCATTTTTACAGAAGTATTTAATGTTTCACTTACCTGGGGGCTTTCAGCACTTGCCTGGGGGCTCTCTTCACCTATCCCCATCAAATCTAGTTAAGACCTCTTCAGTAGGTTAGCCAGTCTGCTGCTGAAGACACTTTGACCCTTCTTGGACAGATGGACGTCATCTCTGCTCTGCAACCCTTGGAACATCATCCCATGGTCCAGGAAATCCAAGCACTCTTGATGACACAATTCACACAGCCATACATTTATCTCCAGGATACAAGCTTCTCTGCCTCAGCCTTTATCCTCAACAGAGAGGATTGAAGAGACCACCACCTGCGCAGAAGCCTGAAGTTATATTGCCTGTGTATTATTGTCATGTTTCTGATGTGCATTTGTAATCCACTACACATTTTTATAAATAGTCAGTCTCTGACAGTGGGGTTGCAGCTGGTGGGCAGCTCAGGCCCCTGAGTTAAACAAAACTTTGGGCATGGCATAGCTGCTTAAGGCTTCCAGATGGGGAACGGCTGCTGCACGCCTCCCATTGACTTTAATAGGGAGGCAGGAAGTGAGAGGAAAAAAGCCAGACAACAAATTGAAGGGCTGAGAAGAAACACCTATTTTTAAGTTTTGGAAGAAAGAAGAGACAGAGCTGCTCCGAATAAGAGAGAAAACCATCTCAAATTTGGACTTGAAGGAGAAATTCTGACTAAAGTGTGAAATGGAAGCAAAGAGGAGGGGAGAGCAGGCACTGAAGAACAACAAGGAGAGAGGTTGCAGGAGTAGAGTTGGCAACTTTTTAAGAGAAAAGCCCACAGTCCCCTGCCTATCCAACTCAGCCCTAGCCAGTAAGTGCAAGGAGGGAATTAGTGCAGGCTTCAGCAAGGAGAGGGAATACAAATATACAAATGGTTGTATTTGTCGACCTCCACTGATCCGCATTCCTCTCCTCAGTCTCTCAGTCTCACAACATACAATTTTATTTTTTATTTATTTTTATTTATTTTATTTATTTATTTATTTTTATTTAAAAGGATTTAATATACCGCTTTATCGTTAAATCAAAGTGGTTAGCACATCAAACAATCAAGAGTGGGAGGGTGAATACATGCAGTGGATTCATCGACGTGTGGTGTGGGTGAGCAGTGTGATTGATTAACTGGTGAGCTATATACATTGTAAACTATGAACAGGGGCTGTATACAAGTAGCAGTGGGGGATGCAGGGGTCATTTATAGGTTGGAGAAGGCTAGTAGCTGGTTCATGTGAAGTCCTTATAGTGTTCGTGGCTTGTGTAAATCGGCTTGTGGTAGAAGGCTGGTAGCTGGTTCATGTGAAGTCCTAATAGTGTTCATGGCTTGTGTAAATCGGCTTGTGGGGTGATTGGTGTGATTGGTGCTTGGTGGTCTTCATTGAATTGTTCAATGAATAGGGTGGTTTTGAGCAGCTTTCTGAATTCTTTTATATCAGTTGTTGATCTTAGAATATCTGGTAGGGCATTCCGAATAGTGGGTGCAGCAAGAGAGAAGGCTCGCATGGATGTGGATTTGTTGGTTCTTGTGAATAGAGTAGGTGTTGGTATGTTGTTTTTGGTGCTGTTTCTGCCTGGTCTTTTGCTTGCTTTGGTTCTGATGAGTTCCTGTAGTATTCCTGCTGACATATTGTTTTTAATTTTGAAGATGGTGAGTGCTGATTTATATTTTGCCCATGAGGAGATTGGTAGCCAGTGCAGATCATGTAGTATTGGAGTTATGTGCAGGGGCGGTTCTATCATTAGGCCGAGTGAGGTGGTGGCCTCAGGCGGCAACTTTTTGGGGGCGGCAAAAATTGTCCACAAAAAGACCGCCTCACTTGGCCTTCAAATTAAAACTAATAAAAACCTCTGGGGGAAGAAGCAGCTGCTGCTCCATTGGCAGCAGTGGCAGAATGAGGAGCCCATGGCCGCCCTTCGGACAGCCTGCCGGTTTCCCCTCCGCCCCAGCTCAGTTTTGCAGAGCCGCGGCAAAGAGAGAGTGTTTCCCTTAACCGCGGCTCTGTTAAAGCTGAGCCCGCGGAGCTGATGGGAAACAGGAAATCCTGGGAAATGGGGGGGGGGGGAGGGGCAGGCGGGCGGCCGTGGGCTCCTCACTCTCAGTATTACCTTTGTAACACCTTTCACTTGATGGACCTAAGAAGGTGGTTTGGTGCAGCGCCTCCAACCACTAGCCGCTGATCCCTGGGGTTTTGTCTCATGCATTCTGATCTCTTGGCTTGGTTAACTTGGGCATCATCAGGCAGGCGAGCTATGCAAACAGTCTGGGAACACAAGAAAAGTGCAGATTCTGCTCTACTAGGAAATGTTCCTTCTTCTGGCCCAAGTCCCCGAGTATTCTGCTGTCCCCAGTTATACCAGGAACCTCATTAATAGATAAATAGACGTCTATATAACAGGCGTTCCCCCAGTCCTCCTTAAGGGTTGTAGAGCTCAATCTTTGAGACTCTTAGTTCAGGGAAAAATACCTTGGTCTTGGTCTCTTAACCCCAGTTCAAATCAAAATACAGTCCCAGCTGGATTGGGCTGCCGTATAATTCCAGCAGGAACAATCCTTCCTTTTATCAGTCTTTACTAAGAGCTTAACTTCCAACCTTAGTCCAATAAGCTCTTCACAGAAACTTAAAAATGAATCACAGTCTCTGCTGGGCTTCCTAACCAAGGCCAGTGCAACCATTAGTCCAACTAAGCACTAGAGCCCTAATGGTCAGAGGGCAGCCATTGCCACCACTGCCGCCTCTCTCCAGGACATGTAGCAGCAGCAATGTTTTTTAGAAGGCATCATAGTGCTTACCATCATCTTTGGCATTGCAAAGCTATTCCTGCTTGCTCTCCTCCAATTCCACTTCCTTTTGCACTGCTAGAGAGAAGCAGCAGTGGTGGCAATAGAAGCAGGAGCAGGGGAGAGGGGCACTGGGGGTGTTAGAACTGGAAATGGGCTGATGGGGGTTTAGAACTGGAATTGGGCTGATTGGGGGGGTTAGGACTGGTAATGGGCTATGGGGGGACTAGGACAGGAAATTGACTGATTGGGAGGGGGGCTAGGACTGGTAATGGGCTGATTGGGAGGGGGCTAGGACTGGTAATGGGCTGATCGGGAGGGGGGCTAGGACTGGTAATGAGCTATGGGGGGACTAGGACAGGAAATGGACTTATTGGAGGGTTACGACTGGTAATGGGAAAATGGGGGACTAGCACTGCAAATGAGTTAGGACTGGTAATGGGCTGATTGCGGGGATAGGACTGGAGTGGGTTGATAAAGGGGATAGAAATGGGCTGGGGCAGGAAATGGGCTAATAGGGGAGGGGATAAGAGTACTGCTGGCCCTGGAAGAAAACTAGGGGCTAGGGTACAAATAGGCTGATGCGGGGGGATGGTAGAATAGGACTGGAAGGGAGTGGATACTGAGAGGGTCTGCCAGGGGAAGGAGGGGGCAGGAAGGGAGATGACACGGGGGAAGGAGGAGGCTGGAAAGGAGCTGACACCTGGGATGTACTGAAGGGGGACTGGAAGGGAGCTGACACTTGGGGATGGGAGTGGTAGGCAGCTGGGTAATGAGGAGGAGGCTGGAAGGGAGCTGACATGAGAATGGCACTGGAAGGGAGATGGACAGAGGGTAGGGCAGCTGGAAGGGAGCTGACTGGGGTGTGACACTGAGAGTGGACCTAAGATGATACCTGGTATGTTGGACTAGAAGGGGCTGGACAGTGGGAAAGGAGGGGGACTGGAAGGGAATGGACACCAGTGGCAGTCGTGGGAATACAAGGTGGTTGACATTGGAAGGTACTGGGAGGGGAGGACTGGAAAGGGGGCTGATAATGGGGAGGGTTACTGGAACTGGAAATGGGCTGATGGAAGGAAGTGAAGAAATGAAAAGAAGCGATAAGAAATGGCAGATGGACCATGGACCATAGACTACAGAAAGAGAGCTAAGAGAAGACAAGAAAGCAGAAGCCTCAGATCAGGACCAGCATGATCAGAGAATAAAATGGTCAGACAAGAAAGGTAGAAAAAATAATTTTATTTCATTTTAGTGATTGGATTTTGTGCTATTTTTATATTTTACACAGTATTAGGGAATTGCATCTCTTATTTATCTGATGTTGCACTGCATGTGGACTCTGGCTTCTTGGGGTTTCAGTTTAAATTTTGTCTACATATTTTTATTTTTATTTTTACTTTAGATTGTGGTTACTTATTCTGTACTTGGTGAGGGTCGATGTGCGTGTGTGACTGAGGTCAGGTGTTCTGTTAACATGGAGTTTGTATATAAAGATCTATACTATAC
Organism: Ichthyophis bannanicus; assembly: GCA_033557465.1. Classification (NCBI taxonomy): domain Eukaryota; kingdom Metazoa; phylum Chordata; class Amphibia; order Gymnophiona; family Ichthyophiidae; genus Ichthyophis; species Ichthyophis bannanicus. Next base: position 732,002,764 of record CM066033.1, on the reverse strand, counting down.
TGTAGTAATTTGACTTGTTCAGCCTTTCAAATTGGTGTATGGATGTTCCAAGGCCCAATGTAGTATTTACAGTGACGCATTTTTTGGATGGGCTCCTTATGTGAGTTTTGGAAGTTTGTGCTGATATATGATATGGTAGGTTTGCTTTTTGTTGCAGGGTTTTTTATTAGTTCACAATATGCCTGGTACTGGAGAATAGTGGTGGTTGTTGTTAGTGAGATGATCAGAATCAGATTTTTTTTTTTAATATTGAGTTCTGTGGGTGAATGTCCTGGTTCTGCTCTGCACCTACTGTGGATGCAAAATATATGTTGAAAAAGAAAAAGCGAGAACCATAATGCAGTATATAACAAACTAAAAATTAGTTATAATTTAGTTTTATAAACTGTGCTGTTGGTTCTTGCTGTCTTCTAGTTCCTTGGTGTGCAAACAGGACCGTACTTAGCCCTGTGCAAGGTGTGTAGCCGCACATGGCGCAAAGGTTTGGAGGGTACATTTCGGCAGTCTGCTGTTGCCCTGCCACCGCTGGCAGGACAATAGCAGGTAGCCAAAATGTGCCCCCAAGCCTTTAAGCAGGATCTGCTTAAAGTGCCGGCGCCTTTCAGATCAGGCGCATGCCCCCCTCCTCCTCCCCATAGCTCTGTCCAGCGCTGCCTGCTCTTTCCCTGCTGCCGGCGCCTCCATGAAAAAAACAGAGGGCGGCGTCGGCAGCAGGGAAAGAGCAGGCAGCGCTGGACGGAGGTATGGGGGGAGAGGGGCTGCGTGCAAACAAGTTGCAAGTTGCACAGGTCACGATTGCAGCTCGATACGGCCCTGTGTGCAAACATCTTGCATTTCCTCCATATAATCTAATCGGCTTTTTGGTTTGATTCAGTCTCTGATTGGATTTCTGAAAAAGCCCCGCCCCCTCTAAGGTGGGGGGGGGGGGCGCCATCTCATTCTTCGCCTCAGGCAGCAGATTGCCTTGAGCCGCCCCTGAGTTCAGCATACTTTAAAAAGAAAATCTCATCGGCGATAAATCATTCTGCACAGCTGTTTACAACAGTTAAGTTTGTTCTGCAGAAGGATAGGGGAAAGCATGTTCCTTTGAGTTTTGGTGGAGAGAATTTCACTAAGGCCTATTCTATAAGAATGTATTTATTCCCAGCATTTACTATACCACCCTTACAGCAATAAAGGAGATTATTAATAAAGTGTTTAGCTAAATTCCCCTAACTCATAGAACAGCCTTTAAGGGAAAGTTTTCTCAGTCATCTCAGAATGATATAGTTTCTATTTTAAGCACATTGAATGCAAAAGGCTGTCCAGGATGTTTTTCCTACCTCTGCCTTGAAGAGAGTCAATGTAGAGAGCAGCCCATATTTAATGCAAATTATTATTGCATCTCTAGAAATAAGAATTATACCAGAGCAATTGAAGCAGGCCCTGTTATTAAAGAAAGCAACATTAGATGTCAACGGCCCATATAGTTATATTCTGGTTGCCTCACTTGTTTCTGGCCAGATTTTGGAGAGAGTTGTTCTCTATCAGATGATGGAATTTATCTTTGATCTTTACCAGTATAGATTCTGGAAATTGCATAGTAGGAAAACCTATTGTTAACTAGTATTGACTGTAGGCATTGTAACTTACACTTAGTAGGAACATTGATAACTTGGATTTCTTCTGAGGTAATGGAGGTGATTTGCTCAAGGCCACAAGGAGTGCTAGTGGGAATCAAACTCTGGTCTCTTGTCTCCTAAGCTAGTGCTCTAACCATTAGGCTACTCCTCCACTCCTCTGTTTTGATTCTACTAGATATAATGGCCGCCTTTGACACACTGAACCATGAGATCTTGAAAGCAAGATTAGTTAGCTTGGGTATGGATGGAAAGATTCTTGAGTGGTTTAGCTCATTTTTAGTGGGCAGGACCCAAAGAGTTATGGTAGCCAATTCTTTTTCTTCTCCTTTTCCTTTTTATTCTGGAGTCCCACAGGGTTCCACTCTTTCAGCTGTACTTTTTTTTAATTTTTGTTTTATTAAACATTATTCAAAAATTATAAAGAAAGCTTATAAGCATTCAAGTAATCCAAATACATCACTACAAAGAAAAGAAAAATCCAATCTCAAGTCCACATCAAGACCAGGGGTGGCTCTGTAATGAGGCCACGTAAGGCAGTGGTCTTAAGCGTCAACTTTTTGGGGGCGGCAAAAAATGCCCTGAAAAAGACCGCCTTGTTCGGCCTTCAAAATTTAAAAAACAAAATGCTCTGGACAAGCTGCTGCTGTTGCTTCTCGGTAGCGGCAGAATCAAAATATATGTTGAAAAAGAAAAATCAAGAACCATAATGCAGTTTATAAAAATGAGTTATAATTTAGTTTTATAAATTGTGCTGTGGTTCTCGCTCTTTTACTTCCTTGGTGTGCAAACATCTTGCATTTCCTCCATATAATTTAATCAACTTTTTGGTTTGTTCCGTCCCTGATTGGAGTTTTGAGAAAGCTCCGCCCCCCCCTCTATGGACGGGGGGGGGGCACCATCTTATGCTTTGCCTCAGGCAGCAGATTGTCTTGAGCCACCCCTGGTTATGTGGTCTTCTATTGAAGCGCTAGCAATAATGCGGGCAGCTGTGTTCTGGACTATTTGTAGTGGACGGGTGGTTTGTTTAGGTAAGCCTTGGAATAGGATATTACAGTAGTCCAGCACAGGTGTAATGATGGCCTGGCATACTGTGCGGAAATGCGCCCCATATTAAATCCAAACGTATATTCCTCATCCATAAAACCCCCTTCCCCAGCAATGGGGGCAGAGCAGAGCTAGGGCATTTCCCCATAAAACTTACCATACAAATAAAATTAAACCCGCTCAGTACCAGACATACTGTGAAATAACATAGAACACCATAAAAAAGTCGCTCCGGACCTAGAACATGCCAGCGATAACTTCCAAATCTGACACTATCTAGGAAAAGACAGCAATGGGCTCTAGAACATCAGTAAACCTACCGGGAAAACTGAATAAGCTAGATATCTACTGTATGTAGGAAATTCATGTTAATCGAATACTTTGGCCTTGGTCACACACACAGAACACAGATAGACCTTCACAAAATAAAAAATAAGTAGACACAAAGTGAAAATAGAAATATATAGACACAAATTAAATTGAAACCTCAAGAAGTCAGATGCTGCATGCAGAGAAACATTAGATTATTTTCCCCCTCTGCTGTGCAAAATATAAAGTCAGCACATGTCAGAGCTGGCATTATGACAGTGCAACCAGAGTACTTGCTCTGGGCCCTCAGGCCAGAGAGGACCCTAAGCCTGCCTGAAGGTGAAGAAGACACAGCCTGCTAGCGAGCTTTGGGGTCCCTCTCTTAAATTTCTGCCCTGGATTCCCTCCCAAAATTTTGCTCTGAGCTGGGCCCCAGCCATGTCTAAAATCAGTCCTGGCAGAGTTGCATTCCGAAAACTGACATATTCAAATCACTAAACAGAAAATAAAATTCTTTTTTCTACCTTTGTTTTTTGTTGGCCATTTTATTTTTATAATCATGTTGGCTCCAGGCTATGGTTTCTGCTGTCTTTTCTTAACTCTGTTTCCAAGGTCTTCTGCCTGTTTGCCATTTCTTCTCACTCCTCCTGTCTTCACTTCCTCCTCTACATCCATCTCTAACAATCTCTTCCTTTCAGTTTGCTCCCATTTATTTTTCTGCTTCCTTATCCATATTTCACTTCTAAGACCATAAGAATGCATACTGGCTCAGAACAAGGTCCATCAGTCCCAGTATCCTGTTTCCAACAGTGGCCAAGCCAGGTTACAAGTACCTGGCAGGTTCCCTGACAGGTTCCACAATGCTTGACCCGGGGTAAGCAGTGGATTTCCTGGGTCCTCTTTAATAATGGTTTATGGAACTTTCCTCCCGGAACTTGTCCAAGCCTCTTTTAAACCCAGCTACACTAATCGCTTTTACCACATCTGCTGGTAATGATTTTGAGAATTTGATTACGCATTGAGTGAAAAAATATATTCTCTTATTAGTCTTAAATGGTTTACATTGTAGCTTCATCGCATGTCTCTTAGGGGGTTATTCTGTTGCACAAGTAGCGGGGATTGACATCTCAATGGGACGTCCATTCCCGCTATTCGTTCCTTCCCCACTGGTGACTAACTTCCCTGCCGGTTGTGTGGGGAAGTTAGATGTGGGCGGATCAGAGGCGGATCGGGGTCGCAGTCTGGGTGCGCAGTGGGCGGTCACCGGCCCTGGACATACAGGTTCAATTCTAATGTCGGCCCTGTACGTCCAGGGCCGGCGACTTGTGTGGAGAAGTTGTTCCATCTCCGAGGTGGAATAACTTCCCTGGACATTTCTTTTTTGGACCCAGGGCACAGATGGGGCAGGGGGGCCCAAGGACATTCCCCGCAGCCCAACCCTGGCCTTAGGAGGCCAGATTGGGGGTCGAGCTATGGGGAAATTAACTTTGAAGTCCAGCAGCCAGCATCACGGCTTTTAAATGGAGCTGCAGTGCCATGGCAACCAGACGCCATGGCGCCGTGGCTCCATTTAAAAACCCTGACTCAGTTAGTCGAGCAGTTCCTGAACATGCAGGCTTGCCTGAATCACAGTCCTGGCCTGCACCTTCAGGCCTGATTGCGATTCTCATCCCACAGGGCTAGACATGCCCCATGTGATCAGAATTGCGACCCCTTTGTACATCCGGTCAAACCGGATGTGCAGAGGGGGTGTACATCTGGGATGGAATGAGCCCTCTAGTGTTTCTGCTTTTTGAGGACATACAAAAATGATCTACGTTTACCCGTTCAACTCCATTCATTAATTTATAGACTTCTATCACTACTACTACTACTACTGCAATGCAATGTGTGCCTTCGAGTCAGTCCTGACTCCTGGCGACCCAGAAGCTCCTGGGTTTTCTTGGCAGTGTCACCGGAAGTAGATTGCCAGGCCTTTCTTCCGAGGCAGCGGAGGGTTAAGTGACTTGCCCAAGGCCACAAGGAGTGCTAGTGGGAATCGAACCCTGGTTGCTACTACTACTACTACTACTTTTAATCATTTCCCCTCAGTTGTCTCTTTTCCAGGTTGAAGAGCCCTAACCTTTTAAGCCTTTATTTGGTGGCTCTTCTCTGTGCCTTTTCTAATTGTGCTATATCCTTTTCAAGATACGGTGACCTGAATTGCACACACTATTCAAGGTGCGGTCTCACCATGGAACGATACAGAGGCATTATAATAATCGTTGGTTTTATTCTCCATTCCTTTCCTTATGATTCCTAGCATTCTATTTATTTTATTTATTTATTTTTATTTATTGCTTTTATATACCACGCTCTTTAAAATGAGTGTAAATACAGGTAACATCTATGCATCTCAGGATGTCTGTTATGCACTTACAGTGAATGGGAGATACAACTTGGAATTCAATCTGGGGGTACTATTTACAGTATCTACAACTATGTCTGTTATGCACTTACAGTGAACGGGAGATGCAACTTGGATTTCAATCTGGGGGAACTATTTATAGTATCTACAACTATGTACATTATAGCTATGAATTGTCTTGTGGTTTATCATTGTTTAGCTGGCTGTAAGGTGGCTAAGGTTGGGCTGTGGGTAGTGTAGGAGAAAGAGGTGGTGTTTTAGCGCTTTTCTGAATTGAGCAATAACGGTAATTGCTCGAATGGAGGTTGGGAGTGCATTCCAGCAGATGGGAGCATAAAACGTAAAAGCTCTGCTCTTCGTTGCTTAGGTGCATTTAGTTATTTTGTTGGGGTCTGAAGGGTATTGATGGCGAATGACCTCCTCACTCTGTTTTCTGGGGTAGGGTGGAGCAGATCCGTTAGGGAGGAGAAGAACATGTTGTTGATGGCCTTAAAAGTCATCAGGAGTACTTTATATGTGGTCCGACAGTAGATTGGTAGCCAGTGCAAGTCCTTTAGAATCAGGGTGATGTGGTCTCCTCTGAAGGCTCTGTGTAGGAAGCGTGCCGCGGTATTCATTGCTAGTTGTAACGGGCTTAATGTGTTCTTGGGTAGGCCATGAAGGATCGCATTGGCATAGTCAAAGTGGGGGGTCACAAGGGCCTGAAAGACTGTCCTGAAGTCGTCTGGTTGCAATAGGGGTCGGAGATGTCTCAATGTTCGTATTTTATGGTGGATCTGCCTGATGATGTTGCTGATGTGCGTTTTGAACTCGAGCTGCTGGTCTAATGTGACGCCGAGGTAGCAGATAGTGGGTTTGCTTGTGAGCTCAGAGTCTCTTGTCTTTAGTGCCGGTGGAGGGGAGAAAGATTGATTTCTTGTAATGAAGAGTACGTCTGTTTTGCTGAAGTTTATCTTGAGACCCTGTGTGTGGAACCAGTCCGTTACAGCCTCGAAGCATTTTATTAGTGGGGAGAAATCCGGATTGTCAATCGAGAATGGGATGAAGAGTAGTACATCATCGGCATAGATCAGACATGAGACGTTGAAGGAGCGGATTACTTCACATATGGGTTGCATGTATATGTTGAATAAAAGGGCAGAGAGTGAGGAGCCTTGAGATACACCATGTTTTTGTTGGAAAGGTTCAGAGGTTGTAGTACCTGTATGAACCTGCTGCCATCTGTCGGTTGGATACGATTTGCACCAGCTCAATGCTGAGCCACTGATTCCCTTATCTTGAAGCCGTATCAGGAGTTGATTATGGTTTACGGAGTCAAACGCAGCGACGATGTCCAGAAAAATCAATGCAAATCCTTGTTTGATGTTGTCGGTTCCTGTGATCAGTGTGTTGATTAGTGTGGTAAGGAGAGTTTCCACGCCGTGTGATTCTCGAAAGCCATGTTGGGATGGGTCCAGGGGAGCCGTGGAGTCAATGTGGTCCTGTATTTGGCGCTGAACGACCTTCTCGATTCTATTTGCTTTCTTGGCCACCGCGGCACTCTGGTATTATCCATGATGACACCTAAATCTTTTTCCTGCGTGGTGCTTCCTAATCTCCCTCTTTTCATTGTATCTGCCTACCATTTTCCATCTCTTTTCCTCACCTTATCCCTCCCATTCTCCATCTCTCTCTCGCCTTCGCAAGCTTCTTATTACCCAGTTCTAACTCTCTCTTCTCTCTCCTCCCCTTGTGCCCAGGATCCTCACACTTTCCCCAGCCTCCTTCCTCTCTCTCCCCTTCCCATCCAGTGTATCTCTATCCCCCTAGCTCCAAAATCTCCTATTCATCTCCCTAGTATCCCCATGACCAGTATCTCCTCTCTGTCTCTTTTAGTTTCTTTCTTCCTATATCCAGCATTTCCTCTCTCTGTTTCCCTAGCCTCCTCCCATATCCAGTAACTCCTCTCTGTCTACCCTCCCCCTATGTCCAGCATTCCCTCACTATCTCCCTAGGTGCCCCTATATCCAGCATCTCTGCTCTATATTTTATTCCCTCCCTCATCATGCCCAGCATATCCCTATCTCCCCATCCCCCTTCTGTGGTGGTCCAGAATGTGCCCTCCAACCTTCCCTCTCCCACTCCAGTCCCATCTTCCCCCAGATTGGAATCAGTCTCCCCCTCTGATGGACCAAGTGCATTACCCCCACACCTGCTACAGTCACAGAACAGACTATTTTGCTGAACAAATCATAGCCTCCTTAGCTGGCTTGGAGAGCTGCTGGACTCATTGGAACAGAACCTTCCTGGTGACGGTGCATAATGAAATGCTGGGACCTGACCCTGATGATCTAAACTGTCAGTAGCGGAGATGGAGAGATTCAGGGTTGGGGAAGGAAGACTTAACTTGCATTACACAGATGTCAGTGGAGCACAGCACACAGCAGTTACAAGACAGCAGCAGCATGGCGCTGGAGAGAACTGCTTAGTTGGTTGGCAGTGGATTAACTATCTGGACTGCATATAGCTGTGACTGATGCAATTGGAAACAGTGCACACCAGACAAATGCAATATTAGAAGAAAACATATCCAAGGTTGATGAATGTTTATTGAACTAGAACTAGGGAAAAGTAAGTGCCATGCGGGATGGAAGGAAAGTAGGATTTTGGACAAGTGTCTTTTGGATCTAAGACAGAGGTAACCATGATGAATTCCTTTGCAGTTTCCCTCAGTAGCATGGAAATATGCACTGGAGCTAGAAGGATCGGCAAAGATGATTAGCTAAAGCATAGTTACTCACCTGTAACAGGTGATCTCCGGGAACAGCAGGAATTTAGTCCTCACATATGGGTATCGTCGGTACCGACGGAGCCTGCGCAGGAACGCTCCCCAGCGTCCAATTAGAAAGCTTTTGGGAGCATCCCACAGCGCCTGCATGCTGCCTTCCCACCTTTCCCAACTGCCTCTCTCCAGTTTAGTTTTAAAGCTGAGACAAAGAGAGAGAGAGGGAAAGGAAAGAGATAGATAGAGAGATACAACTCCTAGGGGAGGTGAGTGGGTTGTGAGGGAGGTGAGTAACTATGCTATCTCCAGGAACAAGCAGGAATGTAGTCATCACATATGGGGACTCCCTAGCTTTAGGTGCCAGGGAGAGACCCCAGAAGTTGTGTGTCCCTGAACAGGGCTCCACTTCCCCCCATGGATCTCTGGCATCCTACCAGGGATGGCGGGTAGGAGTTGATTAGGTATGGAACAGGTGTTGGAGAACAGCCTGACCAAACAAAGCATCCCGGCAGGAGTCCTTGTCCAAGCAGTAATGGGCTGTGAAGGTATGAACCGAGGCCCAAATGGCTGCTCGACAGATGTCGTCGATAGACACAGAGTGCAGATGAGCCATTGAGGCTGCCATGGCTCTCACATTGTGAGCTGTGACATGGCCCTCCAGAGAAAGGTTCTTACTCTGATAGGCGAAGGAAATACACTGAGCAATCCAGTTAGACAGTGTTCTCTTGGAGACTGGAAGTCCCAAATGAGAAGGATCAAAAGCAACAAAGAGTTGAGAGGACTTTCTATGTTGCTGTGTTCTTTGTAAGTAAAAGGCTAAAACTCTTTTACAGTCCAAGGTATGAAGATTCTTCTCTGCATTTGATGCATGAGGCCTTGGAAAAAATACAGGTAGGTAGACCGCTTGGTTCAGATGAAAAGGCAAGACCACCTTTGGCATAAAGTGTGGATGAGTCCTAAGGACGACCTTGTCATGATGGAACCTTGTATAAGGTGGATCAGCTACTAGCGCTTGCAACTCACTAATGCGGTGTGCTGATGTGATTGCAATGAGAAAGATAACCTTCCAAGAAAGGAATTTCAAGGAGGTAGTAGCTAAAGGTTCGAAAGGTGGCTTCATGAGCTGCCCAAGAACCAGGTTTAAGTCCCATGCCACCAGTGGTGGCCTAATGGGAGGCTTAGTTAGAAGAAGGCCTCTCATAAATCTTGCTATAAGTGGATGAGAGGAAATAGGCTGTCCATTTAGAGGCTTAAAGGAAGCTACAATAGCACTCAAATGGACTCTTACTGAATTAGTCTTAAGACCTGCATTGGATAAATGAAGGAGATACTCCAGCAATGATTCCAGAGGTATCGCAAGGGGGTTAACACCCTTTTGCGAACACCATATGGTAAACCTTTTCCACTTGAAAGCATAAGAGCGTCTTGTGGAAGGTTTCCTGGAAGCAAAAAGAATATCTTTTACTTGCTGAGGGAGATTAAGATCATGGAGATCTAGGCCTTCAGCAACCAAGCCCTGAGACGCAGAGACTGGGGATTGGGATTTGTCGTGACCCCCAGCCCCGGCTGAGGGCCTAGAGGCATAGGGCTGCCAATTTTAGTCCTCTAATAAAGGAATTAAACACTATTCTTGTCCACAGTGAGGCATTCTGGGACTTGTAGTTTTCCTCGTTCAAGGATAGTCGTGTAAGCCAAGGGTTAAAGGCAAAGACAAAAGTTTATTTTTCCCCAAAAAGCACTAAGGTTCAAACACACAAAGTCAGGATATTCTTCTCCAAACAACACTTCAGAAATTATACATAAGCTGGAACTGAGGAAGCTTCATTAGCTTTTAAAACATGTGCAGTTGTTTTCATAAGGTAATCAGCAAAAAAAAAAATACAGCTTCTCTGTTTAAGCATGTTAAATGTCCTAATTTACCTTCTGCTTCTTTAAACACAAAATGTAGAAGCTGGCAACGTTCTCTTGTGTTAGTAGGTATTTCGTAGCAAAACAAAACTAGGTTCATTCACCCTGCTTCTCAAGACCTTTCTTTATCAAGCATTTCTTATCAACAGACTTTCATAGCTTCTGTCTGGCATAATGTACAATCCATTGGCAATTCACTTGATAGGGAGTTTTGCTCCGCACAGTCCAGTTGCATATCCTCTTGTTGTAAAGCATATACGTCTGACTCTGAACTCCCACAATCTGCTCCTCGGTGAATGCTCTGGGGAAATCCCTGGACCTCCCTCCAGCACTGTTTTACCCGGTAAGGAATGTCTGTACCTCTAGTATGGGATATCTCTCCCTGGTTCAGTTGCCTTGGTTCCTCTCCGTTGTTCAGCCACGGTTCCTTGCTCCAGGCTGGGTTCTGGTTACTTCTAGCTATAGCCTTATTCACCCACCTTTGAGCAGCTTGAAACCTTCGGTCCGAGACCCGAGGTAGAAGACTTCCCTGCTTTCTATCTCTAAGCAAAGCACACATGGTTTCTTGGCTCTCAGGCTCCTTCCACACCCTTCTCCTTCCCCTGAGGTTTCCTCCTCTGAGTTCTGTCAGCATACATCAGCATGACATTATGCCTAGCATAGGCGTCATGGCTTGTTCCCAGACCTTGGATTTCAAGCAGCTTTGTTACTCTGGTGATGTCAGTCTCCAAACTTAATGAGGGTAGTTTACAAGATAAGATTAGCTCTGACCCCCTGGTGATGTCAGTCTCCGGGCCTGATGAGATTGGTCTGCAGCCCCTCCTTGCTAATCAAGTGATAGCAGACCTCAAACAAACCAAATTATGACAGAGGGAGGTGCTGAAGAATTTCACTATAAATACAGAGAAACACAAAATATCCCTCTCTTCCTATTCATCAGACACCTCTTGCTATGAGGCTCTGACACACACTACTCCTTACACCCCTCCCCCCTTCTCTCTCTCTCTGCTCTCTTCCTATTTTCATCGGACACACCTTACCCCCCACCCTCCCTTCTGCTCTCTTCCTATTTTCATCGGACACACCTTACCCCCACCCTCCCTTTTGCTCTTTCTTATTCATCGGACATGAGGGACATGAGGTTCTGACACCCACTTCTCTCTCTATATATATATATTCTTCTTACTATGAGACTCTGACACACACTTCCCCCACCCTTCTCTCTCTCTCTTCCTATCCTCTCTTACACTTCACACATGTACACACACGCACAGATTCATTGAGGCACACTAAAGCAGCTCTGTAACAACAACTATATAACTCTGTTCTGTACCTATGTAATAGGCCTATTTCTATATAAAACTCTTTTTCCAAGCCACACCAGTTTTGGTTGTCTTATTTGTGCTGCTTACCCTACTGTCTCTGTGAAATGAACCCAGGACCAAACGGAGCATAACCAAAAGTAGAGAGCGGCAAAAGATTACATTTTCCAGAAGATTACATTTATGGGGGCCATCTCAGACTTCACAACAGATCTCCAGTTGGGTAAGTAATAATTTTGCTTGATATATTAAAGTGGATTTCAGACAGGGTGCAACAGGAAAATCAAAAGCCCTTGTGACCATGTACAATTGACAATTTTGGTTACAAGCTGGATGACACGGGAGTGAAAAGACTCTGTAGACAGGCAGAGTGACACTATTTAGTGAAAGGTTCCAGTGTTACCTTTGTTTTGTGGGTTAGACAAGGTGAGATTTTTATTGTCAAAAGGCTCTATAATAATCCTGCATTTTAATATTACCTACACCTGGGGACATTACATAGAGTGGCTTGCAATTTTCTTATTTGTAGGTAGAGGCTTGTTACGGTTTGTTACAAGGCACAGATTTTTTTCTAGTATTTGAGCTGCTAAGAAAAGACAGAGAGATAGTCCAGCTTTAGTTTGGAAGTGGTACACAGGTAAACAGTCCCTCATTGAATACAATATACATCTTTCCTGGTAACACTATTATCTCCTGTCCCTTTGCCTTTTATTTCTCAGTCTCCTGTCAGTAGGTATCTTGGTGAGAGCAGGCTTAAAGTTTGCTGCAATTGATACAGTAACTGATAATTCTGTTAATCTCCTAACACCCTTCTTACTATAATTTCATCCTAAACTTCCACCCTGTTAAAAGGTGGTAAGCACTTTTTATTCAGGGATAATTTTAAGGTGTGGTCTTTATGCCAGTACTCTTTACTGAACACCCATAAAATTTATGCCATTCCAACTATAATTCTAAGTCTCACTTCTTCATAAAAGTGAGCATTCCTCCTTCCAAGGTTGCACATTTGAGATAGTCGCATAAACCAAATAAAAACATAATAAGCTAGGGCCCTGTACCAACTACAGTCTTTCTGCAGTCTCAAATATGGAAGGCTTTGATTTTAAAGAACTTAAAGAAATAGGATTGACATACTGTAAGAGAAAAGGTGGTCCCTTTGAAGGGGAATTCCCTGAGGCATCATGGTATAATATTCAAAGGCAAATGTTAAACCATTATCAAGAATTCAAAAAGAAAACAAATAAAAGAAAATGCCTTTTTATCCAAGGCATGTGCAGGGGGCTCATTAGCATGAAACAGGACAATACTGAACTGACTTCTCATTGTACACAATTAACCAAAGACCTTGAGGAGGCACACATTTGCATTTCTATGCAAAGGGCTCAGGTGATACAAGCCACAAATTCCTTTATAAATGTTAATGAGCAATTAGAAGCACTTAAACTTGAATTGAGGCACGTTAAGGATGAATTGGCCTCTGAAAGACAAAAGAAATATAAGCTCTGCACTATTTCACCCTCAGCCCCCCCTGCCTATGACACACCCTATAAACAAAAGAATACAGAAGTATCTATAGCTGGGCTTAGGAAAGGAAAAAATAAAAGCGAATCAGACAGCACAGAGGAAGAAAATCCTAATAGTTTATCTCAGTCAGAACAGAGCAATAACCAGGACCTGTGTCAGGAGGATAATTCAGATGACTCAGACCCAGCACCCAGTACCGAACTCAGAGCACCAGTTAAAGTGATGCTGCAGGACTCTTTAAAAGATAGGGACATGGAAAGGATAGTTGAGAAAGCTGGCCCTATGCCTTTTAATGTTAATGAATGGTGCAAATGGGCCACTGATATTCTGATTCACTGGGGTCTAGGGAAATATAGAAGAAAACAATTGGACTTTGATAGACTTATGCATCTGGCTCTGGGGCCACACTATTATAAAGTTGGCTCTCTCACTCACCCATACCAGTTGGTTAAAAGGGGCATTGAGAAACTATTTCCCTGTAAAATGGTTATCTCCAAGTTATAATGCCCTGTTCAATGTAATTTCAGTTTGTTCAATGTAAACCGCACTGATGCAGAATAGCGCGGTATATAAGAGAATGTAAATAAATAAATATTTCACTGTTCCCCAATGCAAGTATTTAAAATTATTTCACCTCTACCAAATGATACACTGGAACAGTTTGCATATACAGCCTGGATTTTAAAAGCAGTTCTTAATGAGCAGGAGTCCTGCCCCAATGCAGAAGATTATGGGGAGAGCACGCATAAGGCATTTTTATTAGAATTGCTATCCCCTGAGATTACAAAACATCTTCTGTTATTTTCTGAAGACCCTAAAGCAACCCCTTTTGATACTTTAATGCTCAGAATTGGGTCTGTTTGGAAGACCCAGCCCTCACAGGTCATAACAGTATCAGAAGCACGGAAGTGGCAAGCTGAGGGATCCTCCCAATACACAAGGATACAGAGGACAGACACCTTGGAGAGGACAAAGCAGAGGTACTTTTAGAAATTCCTCAGGGTACATTCCCTTTCAGGAGCTCAAAGCACAGAGAGATGGATTAGAAAAGGAGAAAATTAAATGGGAACAGGACAAACACATACTGCAGGTAGAAATAGTTAAATTAAAACAGGACATACGAGCAGCTCAGAACAAACACAAGGCTAGTGCATAGGGGTGTCCTGACCTCCTGGGTTCAGATATCAAAATGTCTCAAGCCTTCATAGCCCAGCCTGCCTCCGTTCTCTCAGCAGAGGACTCGATTCCAGAGCCTCTGGATGATGAAACAGATACAGGCCCAGAATACAGTTTAAGGCTTGTAACATCCTTGATACTGGACTCTTGTGGACGCCCCAATGTTATCAGCAGAATAGGGGGTCAGGATAAACTAGCTTTGATTGACACAGGAGCTGGAATTAGTTTTACAAACAGAGCTTCTCCCACTGCAGATCAGAAAAATATGGAAATTTATGAAATTCAAGGAATTAATGACACAGATTCCAAATGTGTGGCTATCCCAGTTAAATGGGGTATCCCTGTGCACAGTGAACAAAACAAGGAAATGTTGGAAACCACTGCCTCCACTATAGTGAACACACCAGAAGAAATAATTGGAATTCACGTTCTCAACCAGTTAAATTTGGTGGTGGATATGGCTAATCTTAAATTGTGGCAGTATTCAGGAACTTCAAGTGCTTCTAAAACTTTAGTGCATGAAGTCATTCCCATGCAGTTAGCAACTCAGTGCACCAAGACAGCTCAGCAGTATGATCTGTGTGTAATTCCCGCAGAGGTGGCTGATATTCCAGTCTGGGCTCAAGACAAGTTAGATTGTGGGAAAATGCACACAGAAATACTGTTGGAAGGTGAGGATCCTCCACCACAGAAACAATACCCAGTACCTCATCAGGCTATAGAACCAGTGACTAAAATTGTGAAGATACTGGAGGAGAGGGGTCTGATTAGACCTATTTCTTCCACATGCAATTCACCAGCCTGGCCGATAGTTAAACCAGGGGGTTCCTTCAGGCTCACTATGGACCTCCGTGCCCTGAATCAAGTTTCAAAATCTGTAGTGCCCGTGGTAGCCTCATACCCTGAAATTATCTCTAAACTGAACCCCAAATGTAAATTTTTCTCTGTTTTAGACATATCCAATGAGTTTTGGAGTCTGCCCCTGGCCCTTGAATGCCAGTACAAAACAGCCTTTCAGTGGCTGAATAAACAATATGCATGGACTGTGCTTCCACAGGGCTATAAGGATTCCCCTTCAATATTTCATAAATACATGCAGGAAGCCCTGTCACTATTATCTTGCAGAGATAATATAATTCAGTATGTAGATGACATTCTGATTCAGTCTGAGGATGAAGCTGTACACTGGAATCATGTAAGAGAAGTTTTAAAAGCCCTCTTACAAGCTGGTCTTAAAGTTAATCCTGCCAAGGCTCAACTGTGCAAATCACAGGTTTCCTTTTTAGGGGTTACTATTGGCCAGGATGGTAAATCTGTAGATTCTCAGAGGATAGAGCTGATACAGAAACTTCCACTTCCTACAGATCAGAAATCACTCCAGTCATTTCTAGGGCTCACTGGTTTCTGTCGTGACTTCATGCACAATTATGCTGAAGTGGCAGCTCCACTTTACTCCCTGCTAAAAAGTAAAAGTTATGTTTGGGAGGAAGAACATACAGAAGCTGTAACTAAATTAAAGCACATTCCGACTTCTGCTCCTGTTCTTGCACATCCAGATCACACACAACATTTTTTCCTGTACCCTGTAGTTGGAGAGAACAGTATAGGTACAGCTCTAACACAACGCCTAGGAGGAGTAGATCGCCCTATTGCCTTCTGTTCCAGAGTTCTCACTTCTCCTGAACTCAAAATGGGAAACTGTGAAAAACATGTACTGGCTTCCTATGCTGCTATGCAGAAATTTACATACATCATTGGTGCTCAAACCACATACATATTGTGGTAAGGAGAGTGTAGCACAGCCCTGGAAAACAGATAAAAATGAAACTTTTTCTTCTGTGTGGGGGAAGGGCTCACCAAAAAACACATTCCAGAATGAAGGTAGTGGAAAAAACCACATTTCAAAAGCCAGGCTCAGACCACACCCAGACTCCATGGCAACCCTAGGGAGAGATAGGAAACACCTGTGGGTGGGGCCAGGAGAGTGACGTCACTTTCAAACATTTAAGCTCACATGAACACAGAGCAGGAGAGGAGGAAGTGAAAGCAGAACTCGAGGTGAAGACTTCAGAGAGAGTTCAAGCAGGAACAGAAACGGAAAGGGAACACAAGGCAGCAGGTGCAGTTCAGGCAACAGATCCAGTTGGAGACACGGGAACAGCTTCAGAGACAGCAGTTGTGAAGGAGCCAGAACCAGGGCTAATCACACTCCTTCCAGGAGAGAGGAAGTGAGAAGGCTGGCTGTAAGTAAGCTAGAGCAAGAAGTCTCAGACCAGACTGAAGAGGAACCAATCTTCAGTGCTGGAAAGCCTAGAGGGTCTGGAAACAGACACTGCAATGATTCCCAAGGCAGCTCTGATTCAGACGACGCTACTTCCTGGAAAAGCCCATGCTGTAGGAGGTTCACAGCCAAACTCAGAGGTAGGAGGGAAAAGTCTGTGGGGGTTAAGGAATATAACCCAGACTCAGAGATAAGCTTACAAGATTCTGAGGAAGAAACTGTATCTTGTAGAAAGCCTGCCAGGAAGAATATTCCTAAAGATAAGCTGAGAGAGACAAAGCCTTTAAAGGGTTTATTAAAGGGGAAGAAGTCTCATAGCTATACTACAAACCCAGAAGGGGGAAGGAAAGCTCAGTGGGAAAGACTGTTCAGACTTTTAAAAGAAGTTAAACTTGAAATTCCCGAGCCTGTTTTAAACCCAGTGACATGTAATGCAGAGGAGGAAGACATGGAAATAGAACTTGGTGGAGAGGAACAGGATTCCACAGACTCTTTGATGGAATGCTCTTTCTGCATGATGTCAGATTAAGGAAAGCCTAACGGTTTAACTGAGAGGGAAATCCAGAAAACCGTTTATCCTGATTTTTATACAAGAAGCTTAGGATAGAGAGAAAGAACTCTCAAGGTTTAAGCACCAACAATATCTGTGCTGAAGTGAAAGTTTTAATTCAGCAATTTTCTAGTATTTTGTGCTGACAAGCAGAAGATGTCCGGTAGCTAAAACTTTAATCCGTTGAAGGAAGCTGTAGGTTTGCTGGACTCTGCTAATTGCCATTACTTTCAACTGTGATTGTTTTTGGGAAAAGAAGTTCTTGTTAAGCTGCTGGAAGAAACAGTTTGTTTATAGCACTGCTGGAATACAGTTTGGTGACAAAGTTTTTGATTTGGAGAAAATATCCTTCTTTCTGTTATGGTGTTCAAGATTTTCTGCAAAAGGTCTGTTTGCAAAGCCTGACTGTAAAACGATAAAATTTGAATAAATTTTTCCTGTGTTGGCCTGAAAACCACTTGGACTGTTTTTACACACAACTACACCTCCAGAGGTCTGAACCCTGGAGTTCAAGTAAAAATATAAGATATGTGATGGCCCACTGCCTTCACTAGGCAACCGCCTAGTAGGGGCGGCGCCACAATATGCAGCCACCACACCTCACTCAAATTCATTGTAGAGGGAAAGTTAGCATGTAGCAAGATTAGGACTGAGAGAATAGTCCAGTGGACTCTCATGTTGCAAGCACAGAATGTAAAGTTTGAATTGTTGAAAGAACCTAACGTGCAAGTGGCTGGAATCTTGCTGGAGGGGCAACCTCATGACTGTCAGTCCTCACCCAGTGCCCCTAATCACATGATCTTTAGGGAACTAGGACTAGACAAAATTTCACCTTTTCTTCCTACAGTATATATTGATGGTAGTAGCCAATGTGAAGGAGGCAGGTGACTAGCAGGTTTTGCAATTTTACAATTGGACCCAAATAACCAAGTGGTACTGCAGAGACAGTATTCCTGTGGGTCAGCGTCAGCACAGTACTGTGAGCTGGCTGCTTTTGTGGCTTGTATGCAACAATATCAGGATTCACACCCAGAGATACAAATCATTTTAGATTCTGATTATGTCTTTAAAAGTGCCATTGCCCTGTTACCCTGGTGGCTTGCAAATAAATTTAAATCTACAGATGGGTCCACAGTGAAAAATTCATCACTGTGGACTATGGCACAAGAACTGAGTGAGAAGTTTCAGAGAGTACATTTAGTTAAAGTAAAGGCACATAGGAAGAAAGGCCCTCTAGTGAAAGGAAACACATTAGCAGACTCACTAGCCAAGGAAGCATGCCATGTAGGCCTCATATGGCCCTGGTATGAGCAGACATGCATGGTTGCTATTGCTACACGTTCCACAGATTATGATCAGATAATACCACCAGATTACTTCGTAGCACTGCAGACAAAGGACCCTGAGCTTTCCAATTTGAGGAAGCT
This sequence comes from Ichthyophis bannanicus, assembly GCA_033557465.1. Classification (NCBI taxonomy): domain Eukaryota; kingdom Metazoa; phylum Chordata; class Amphibia; order Gymnophiona; family Ichthyophiidae; genus Ichthyophis; species Ichthyophis bannanicus. Next base: position 731,984,430 of record CM066033.1, on the reverse strand, counting down.
TGTGCAGGATGCCCCAGATAACCTATATCAGCACACACCCTTTCTCACACTCGCTATAGAGAAAGACATTCTATGTGCAAAAAGAGAGGAAGGCTTGGTTATAGCTATCCCTAGAGCTCGAGGTAAAGAATGGATGCATTGGGTTTATGGTGCAGGTCCTATGGGACACCCTAAAGCAGAAGAAATGCAGACTATCCTCAATAGGTTGATATGGTGGCCAGAAATGAAACATGATATACAGGATCATGTTTCCCCCTGTGTAATCTGTGCTTCATTTGGGAGGCAACCTAAAAAGAGAAGGGGACAGTTAATGAGAGCACCTCCTCGTGGCCCATTTGAGAGACTGCAAATAGATCATGTGGGCCCTCTCCCATTAACAGCTAGGAAAAATAGATTTTTACTCACTGTTGTTGATTCCTTTTCTCATTGGGTAGAAGCATTCCCTGTCCCAGATCAAACTGCTCGAACCACTGCAGAAATCCTAACTATGCAATTTTTTACACGCTGGGGCATTCCCAAGACTATTGATTCTGATAATGGTCCTGCATTTGTTTCTCAGCTCATCAAGGAATTGTTTGATTTTCTAGGCATAGAACAACAACTCCACATTCCGTACCATCCACAGGCAGCAGGGCAGGTAGAAAGAATGAATCAAACAATTAAGGCCCACCTCAGCCCTATGCTTAATCTGACCGGGAAAAATTGGGATCTGGTGCTCCCTTTAGTCCTTATGCGTATCAGAGCTAATGTCTGTAAATCCACAGGTTTTGCACCCTATGAAGCCTTAATGGGAAGGCCAATGCAACGGTGGGAAAATATGCTGCATCCTTTTCTTCCAAAGGACCAGACCGTAATTCTCACCAATGAGTGGATGAAATCCCTGCAAGAACATCTAAAAGAAATTCAGACCACTGTGCTAGCTAACACAGAAAAAGCTAGAGATTATTTGCAAGAGGTACATGCAAAAGGTTCTGATTTAAGGCCCCTCAAGGTTGGGAGTAAAGTGATGATTCTGAGACCTAGACCAAACCTCCCCTTTGGAACTGCAAAGTGGGAAGGACCGAACTTAGTTACTGATACCTTAGGCCCAAGCCTATACCAAATCCTAATGCCCGACAACCAGCAGTATTGGAAACACATCACCCAGTTGAAACCATATGGGTAATACATGTTTTATCAGTTTTTGTTTTCAGATACCACCTGAAGACAGCACGGACAGCTGCTTTCTGAAGACAGCACGGACAACTGCTTTCTAAAACAAAAGTCGCTTGAGGATGGTAACTATTTACTTCTGCTGTATAGTTGATGTGTCCTATATAATGGACATGTGTCTAATAGTTATGTAAATAAGTAGTAAAAATTATTTTTTGTTGTTGCATAGTATAAGTGGGGAGCACTAGTTTACTCCCTAGTAGAGTGAAACAAGTTAGCTAATACCCCCACCTTTCCCGGAAGGAAAGGATCTGGTCATCCTGAGTTTCTGTTCCATACAGGAAAAGCCAGTGTTCTACTCATTAAACATCACTCAAGTACAGTGGGTGCCACCAGTTTCCACTTCTCTAGAAAGGACACAAGAATTGAGGGCACCTCCAGAACATTACTTTTTAGGTCCTCCTGCCTTGATTTTGTACAATACTTCCTGTCAGGACAAAGAATGTTTCTTTTTCAGTTGCTCCCAAAGTACATGACACCCGCCTTCCTAAGAACACTTTGTTGTATAGTTCAAACAATACCTGGTGCAGTCATACACCACTAGTCTCCATCACCATTAACGGGACAACTTATTCCACACCGCTGGTTACCAATGACTCTATGGACATTCCAGACTTTATCTTAAATGCTGTGCATCCATTACCACTTGGCATGGGAGAAGAGACATTACATAAACTGCTCAACTTTACATAACTCCATGCCTATATTGATCACCTTAGAACAACATCCACTGAAGTGAATCACACCATCACTTATGAGAATGGACACACTTGCTACAAGATGCTTATGTGTCTGTGTGAGAATTGTTATTTGGTTATTCACCTACTGCTGATCATGTCTTTAATGTTTTTATTCACCTTATTATTATTTTAACCACTGCACAAATATTGCTATGCATTATATTGCTATGCATTATCATAATTTTCCTGTGATGTAAAATGAAACAAATGTACATCTCCTTGCAGCGCATGTCCTACAGAACATCAACAACATTTTAAGGAAGTTTCACTGAATTTCTCCAGCATCTACCCCTACATCCAGGCTCATTTGGCCTGCTAATTTGGCTAATTTGGCATTTCCTATTACATTGAATACCAGAGTCAGCTGCAGTCTAGTATTGCTTCCTATCCTCACTCATAGCATCCTGGTACCTTTCGGCTTTAACCTCCTCAGAAATTCCTGCAGCCCTTATGTACTGTTCACTCTCTCTAAGACGGGCACTGAGGTAGCATATTGGGTTCCCCCCCCCCCCCCAGTAGTGGCTGTCCTACCTAAGACACGAGGTTTGGACTCATAAGGGGACTTGTTTATCTCTAGAACACTAGAGACAGTACTGTGCAGGACAGGGGACCTGCTGGACATAGCAAGGTATTTAATACAGGAGGTATTAGACAAGCTGCCTACTATCATGTAATTGCAGCTGGGACAGGCACCATAGGTTTGTTTCCACCATTTCCAGGTACAAATAATAAATAAAAATAAAAAAGGCGTGGGAGATGTCAGCATACATCAGCATGACATTATGCCTAGCATAGGCGTCATGGCTTGTTCCCAGACCTTGGATTTCAAGCAGCTTTGTTACTCTGGTGATGTCAGTCTCCAAACTTAATGAGGGTAGTTTACAAGATGAGATTAGCTCTGACCCCCTGGTGATGTCAGTCTCCGGGCCTGATGAGATTGGTCTGCAGCCCCTCCTTGCTAATCAAGTGATAGCAGACCTCAAACAAACCAAATTATGACAGAGGGAGGTGCTGAAGAATTTCACTATAAATACAGAGAAATACAAAATATCCCTCTCTTCCCATTCATCAGACACCTCTTGCTATGAGACTCTGACACACACTACTCCTTACACCCCTCCCCCCCTTCTCTCTCTCTCTGCTCTCTTCCTATTTTCATCGGATGCACCTTACCCCCACCCTCCCTTCTGCTCTTTCTTATTCATCAGACATGAGGGACATGAGGCTCTGACACCCACTTCTCTCTCTATATATATATTCTTCTTACTATGAGACTCTGACACACACTTCCCCCCACCCTTCTCTCTCTCTCTTCCTATTCTCTCTTACACTTCACACATGCACACACACACACACACACAGAGATTCATTGAGGCACACTGAAGCAGCTCTGTAACAACTACTATATAACTCTGTTCTGTACCTATGTAATAGGCCTATTTCTATATAAAACTCTTTTTCCAAGCCACACTAGTTTTGGTTGTCTTATTTGTGCTGCTTACTCTACTGTCTCTGTGAAATGAACCCAGGACCAAATGGAGCGTAACCAAAAGTAGAGAGCGGCGAAAGATTACATTTTCCAGAAGATTACAAGTTCCTCTCTCTGAACTCCTGGAGTAGCTGAAACACGCTGAACTCTCTGAACTTGCCCACGATTCCGGACTGGAACTGGAACACAAACAGTTTGAACCGCAACCTGATCCCGAAACCCAACTCCCTTCTCCCCTTCTGAGCAGGGTTTATAAGGCTGCTTCTTAGCTAGCCTTTCTCTGTCTCTGCACAGGTGTTTGCCATTACTCCCTAAGCTTGCACTTACTTCAGCAGAGCTTGGGTGTGGCAAACTGGCTCTATCAACTCCGTGCTTTCTTTCTTTGACTGCAGTCTGGAACCTGTGAATTTCAGGAATGTCTCTTTCCTTAAAGGTATATTCACTATCTTTTCCTGTTTCCATCGATTCAGCAGGGCTCTCCTCATCACAGATGCCATAACATTCCGTCCTCCTGAGATAGGAGATCTGGAGTAGACCCTAACTCCAGGGAGGGAGCTTGAGAGAGATGTAGAAGCAGAGGGTACCACACTTGCCGTGGCCAATGTGGAGCTATGAGAATCATATGGCCTCTGTCTCTCTGAAGCTTGAATAGGGTTTTGGGAATTAGGGGAATGGTGGAAAGGCATACAGGAAGTCTTGACCCCAGTAAAGGAGGAAAGCATCCCTGGCCTGAGCCCCCTGAGCTGGAATTCTGGAACAGAACCGGGGAAGTTTGGCATTCCACGGACTTGCAAAGAGGTCTATGTCCAGGGTTCCCCAAAGTTGAAAAATCCTGGCCACCTGTTCTGCATGCAGAGACCACTCGTGTGGAAGCAGAACTCGAATGAGTCTGTCTGCCCAAGAGTTTTGAATGCCTGGAAGATACATTGTCAGAAGATGAATCTGATGCTCTCTGGCGAGGGCCCATAGTCGCAAAGCTTCGTTGCAAAGCGACAGAGAGTCTGTTCCCCCCTGCTTGTTCACATAGAACATGGCTACTTGATTGTCCGTATGAGTGAGGACTGTCTTGTAGCTGAGCAGGCTTTGGAACACTCGCAGAGCAAGGAAGATTGCTCTGGGCTCTAAGAGATTGATATGTAGATGACTCTCCTGTGGAGACCAGGTGCCCTGGGTGGAGAGGTCTTGCAGATGAGCTCCCCAACCCATTGGAGAAGCATCTGTTGTGAGAGTTGCTTGGGGTAAGGGTTGTTGAAAAGGGGACCCCAGCAACAGGTTTTGATTGGACTTCCACCACTGGAGGGACAAAATAAGGCGACTTGTGTTTGCTATTTTGTCTGACAGGCATCCTGATGCCTGGGGTCCATTGAGTGGATAAAGTCCACTGGGCTGCCCTCATATGGAGGCGAGCATAGGGAACCACATGTACAGTAGATGCCATGTGGCCTAGTAGTTGTAACATTTCTCGAGCAGTGAGATGAGGCTTTAGCACTGTTTGAGAAGCTAACTGCACCATGCGAAGGCAGCGGGCCTGAGGGAGATAGGCCCTTGCCTTTCTGGTGTCCAGTAAAGCTCCTATGAACTCTAAAGACTGAGTGGGAGTTAGACTGGATTTGGGGATATTTATTACAAGACCCAAATACTGAAGGATACGCATTGTGCAGGATAGAGAAGTCCTGGCCTCTGACTCTGTTGGGGCTCGAATGTGCCAGTCGTCTAAGTAGGGGAAGATGAATATCCCTAGAGTGCGGAGAAATGCTGCTACGACAGCCATGCATTTCATGAACACCCTTGGTGCTGAGGCCAGGCCAAAAGGAAGCACCCTGTATTGGTAGTGCTTTCCTTGAAAAGGAACCGAAGGAACCTTCTGTGGGTTGGATGGATGAGGACATGGGTGCACGCATCCTTGAGATCTAGAGAACAAAGCCAATCCTGACTCTGAAGGTATGGCAACAGAGACCCGAGAGAAATCATTTTGAATTTCTCTTTGACAAGGAATTTGTTCAATTCTCTGAGGTCTAAGATAGGTCTGTATCCCCCTGTTTTCTTTGGAATAAGGAAATAAGGGAAGTAGAACCCTGTACCCTGCTGATGAATGGGTACTTCTATTGCCCCTTGGGCAAGAAGAATAGCGACCTCCTGCCCTAACAGGTTGATGAGAGAGGTCGGAGAATTGAACTGCCTTACTATTGTGTGAGGGGGCATGCTTGAAAAATGAAGCTTGTACCGCTCCTTTATGATGGAGAGTGTCCAATGCTCTGCTGTTATCTGCCCCCATCTGGGGGCAAAGTGACATAACCTTCCTGGAATGGTGGAAGGCTCTGGTCCCCCGAGAGCCAGGAAGGCTAAGTTCTCTAGCTGAAAGTCAAAGGCCTTGTGGAGGCTAAGATTGCTGTGATGGCTGAGGTTTAGCAGTCTTTGCTTTCTTCTGTTTGGGTGTTTGCTGACCCTTCTTGACAAACTGACCTGCCGAACATGCCTGCTGAGCATAGGCAGGATAATATCTTTTCTTCTTAGAAAAGAATGGTTTCTTGAAAGATTTCTTTCTAGCAGGATCAGCTGTGGACTTGGATAATCTATCCAAGGTGGAATTTTCAGCATCCATCTCATTGGCTTTTTCCTGCCAATCTCTACCAAACAGGTTCTCACCAGTACAAGGGATGTTTCCCAATTTGTCTTGTACCCATAGCTCCAGATCAGATGCCTGGAGCCAAGCAATTCTACGTGCACTTATGGCAATAGCAGGGGTCCTGCTTATGCACTCAAAGCAGTCAAAGGCTGCATGGTTGGCAAATTTAGAAACATCTTGGGCATATTTGACCAAAGTGAGAAAATCCTGTCTTCTATCCTCAGGAAGAATAGGACTTAAAGCTTCTAAATCATCTGTGACCTCCTTCAGGAACATTCCCATGTAGAGACTATAGGAACTGATCCTAGCAGAAAGCATGGAAGCTTGGAAGACCTGATGTCCAAAAGCATCCAGGGTTCTTCACTCACGTCCTGGAGGATTAGAGGCATGCCTCTTTGCACTCTTGATCTGTCTCATAGCTGATTCCACTACAATAGAGTGGTGAAGAAGCTGAGTCTTTTGGAAACCAGGACAAGGAGGGACTTGACACATAGTATCCAGTCTGCGAGAATGAGGAGAGGTGGTAAGAGGTGTCTCCCACATCCTTAACATGAGATCATATAAAATCTCATGAATGGGCAAGGTAGCTGCCCCTTAGGAGTTTTGGGATATTGTAGAATTTCCAACTCCTTGGCCCTTGGCTCTGTTTCAGGGGCCACAGTAATGGACAGACCCCGAGCCACCTCCCTGATAAAATCCTGGAAGGAAATATCCTCTGGAGGAGACATCCTGCGCTTAGGGGACTGTCAGAATCCTCAGATTCTTCTGAGGACTCGAAGTACCGTCTGTCTGGATGCTCTTGAAGAGCCCGATACCCGTATCGACCGAAGTCGGTACCGGGAGTAACCGGTACCAGGGTATCGATACCGGAGGGCATCGGATGACTGGGTACCGGCAAAGCAGACACCGATGCCGATGTCAATGCTATCGGTACCGGTACCGATACCGATGCTGGGGCCAGTGCCGGTACCGGCCAAATTGTCTGTCGTGGCCAAATTGTCTGTCGCGGTTCTGAGGGCGTCGATGCTGCAAGGAGAGCCGCCAGACTGCGCTCAATAGCCAGGACTCTCTGAACTATCGACGCTGCCGATGCCTGGATGTCAGTACTGGAGAAGACCGCCGGTACCCCAGAGCATGGCACCAGTAGTTCTGCCGAGGTCGAGGCCTCGAGAACATCCTGGAGCCACGATAATGCTTTGGAAGCCAAAGCCTCCCACCAGGACAATTTTGCCGGTGCAGAATCCTCAAGGGCAATGCCAGAGGCATCTCGATGCTTAGAAGGAGATCTACCCTTTGAGGACCAGCTGGACTTATGTTTAGTTACCTGAGATCCACGGGAGGAAGAGGAAGCCCTGGAAGACGTCGATGCTACCGAAGCTGCATCAGAGGGAAACAGGGTATTGAGATTAGCAGCTCGGTTCTGCCGACCTCTTTTAGACATCATGGCGCAGGACATACAATCCGTGATGGAGTGGTCAGGACCTAAACATTTTAGACACCATTCATGGGTGTCGGTGACGGAAATGGTACCGCCACACTTGGTGCACTTTTTGAAACCTGAGGCAGGTTTCTCCATTGTAAGAAAAAGTTTTTGGGCCTAAGGCCCAAAAAGGCACGTGCACCTGAAGAAAATAGGAAAAATGTAGAATTTTTTTTTTTTTTTTAAAGACAGAAAATAAGAAGAAAAAACCGGCAGTACCGGTAAAGCGTCGAGGAAGGCATACGCGACCACAAAAAAGAAAGAAATAAAGAAGAATTCGTCTGCGGTGACAGGAACAACAACCTGCTGGCTCCGCGGAAAAAGAAGAACTGGAGAGAGGCAGTTGGGAAAGGCGGGAAGGCAGCACGCAGGCACTGTGGGATGCTCCCAAAAGCTTTCTAATTGGACGCTGGGGAGCGTTCCCGCGCAGGCTCCGTCGGTACCGACGATACCCATATGTGATGACTACATTCCTGCTTGTTCCTGGAGATAAGGTGTATAGCAGTTGACAAAACAGCTGTTGAGCAGGAGAGTGGTAGACAGGGGCCTATGAAACTGGAAGCATCTTGGGATCGAAGATTGAAGGAGTTTGATCATGAAGCTAACGGGATGGTAGACCCTGTTAAACTTCCCTGGCAAAGCTTGAGGGGTAGCTTGTGAGGAAGGGCTCATGGCAGGTAAGATTATGATATGCAGACTAGCCATGGGAGTGTTTTCTGAAACCAGTGAAAAGAAAAAAGTGCTGGAGTTAGGACAGCTGCCCTCAGAACACTTAGTACCCAGAAGATTAAGGGTTTGATTCCCATTGGCACTCCTTGTGACATTGGTTAAGTCACTTTACCCTCCATTGCCTTGGAAGAAAAGGCCTGGCCATCTACTTCTGGTGATATATTGCCAAGAAAACCCAGAGGCCGCTGGGTCACCAGGAGTCAGCAATGACTTGATGGCACTAAAAAAAATGCACATTAATGAAGCTAAGTGCCATTGCATCTATTATGTCTTGCACTGCACTTATCTAATGATTTTGTGTTGTGGTCCACATTACAGCTGACTGCAGTGTAGGGATTGCATCCTAGATTTACTTGGATTTTTTTTCAAAAAGACAGTATACACTTTCAACATAATTTTATTTATTTATTTATCTAACTTCTCTTCTATACCACGCTATTCTTATCAGTGCGGTGTACATTCAACATAACCTTATACCATGCAGTCGGACCGCATTGTATTTACAGTGAAACAGGGACTAGAACTTGGATATAACTAGGGTAACTATTTACAGTTTATGCAATGTCCTCAGAAATAAAATGTCTAGACTACTATAGCAATTATACTGAAAAGAAACAACCCTAGGGTTATTCCTATGTGTCAAACACCTAAAAGACAGGTTTTTGCTCCTTTTATTTTTTTATTTTTGAATGCTCATGAAACAAAGGGTGTGTTATTCCTCATTCCTCAGGAATAATAGAACAGATAACTGGAAGCATTTGATTGATGTTAGAGACAAAACCTCTACTGGCTGTTGAGCATTAGAGCATATTTGCCATTTTGGGTCAGACCAATGGTCCATCAAGTCCAGTATCCTCTTTCCAACAGTGGCCAATCCAGATCATAAGTAGCTGGCAGGATCCTAAAATGTAGACAGATTCTACCAGTCCACTTTAATAATGGTTTATGGACTTTTCCTCCAGAAACTTGTCTAAAATGACATTTTACTTACCAGTTAATGTTCTTTCCTTGAGTTCTGTTAGACCAGTCCAGGCAAGTGGGTTGTGTTCCCCTACCAGCAGATTGGTGGAGATAAAGAATCAATGAAAAGCCCAGATTTCAATGACATCACTCCTATGCTTCTGTTCACCTCAGGCACCAGAGGTCCCTGCAGTATTCATCCCAAAGCATATGGGAGAAACCTGGCAAGTCTCACACAATCTCAATCATGTGCAATCAACAGTAGAGAATTATGAACAGGAAAGCATAAACAGAAGGCTTTCAGTAGAAGATGAACCTGCAGAGCCAAGTAGAAAACTCGTAGTGGACCCAAGGGTATCACAGCAGAAGAACAGAGCAAAGACAGTGTCAGGGAAGGGCCCTGAACTGGCCTAGCAGGACTCAAGGAAAGGACATTAACTGGTAAGTAAAATGTTACCTTCCATATCATCCTTCTAGACCAGTACAAACAAGTGGGATGTACCAAAGCTACAACTCCACTGGGTAGGAAGAAGACACAGCAGCTCGCAAAACCCCTGACTATCCACGCATGGACATCCAAGCGGCAATGCTTGACAAAAGTGGAAAGTGATGCCCATGTTGCTGCCCGACAAATCTCTGCAGGGCCCCGCTCCACCCACGAGGATGCTTGTGCTCAAGGTGAATTGGCACACAAACCCTCCAGATCTGGCTGGTTCTGTGACAGATACAATGAGGCAATGGCCTCCTTAATCCAGCTCCCCAAAGTCAACTTAGCCACCGCATCACCCTTGCGTGGGCCAATAAACAGCACAAAATGTTGGTTGGACTTATGAAAGGAATTCATAACCTCCAAGTACCGGAAAAGCACCCTCCAGACATCCACAAGGCAAAGATCCTTATTCTTCCCCTGACACTGCTGCTTCTAGAAGGAGGAAAGGCAGACCACTTGGTTCATGTGAAATGCAAAAAGCACCTTAGGCAAGAAGAAAAGCACAGGCCAAATGGAGATGGCCTCCTTTGAAAAAGACAGATAAGGATCTCGGCAAGATAGAGTCATCCAAGACACTTCTGAAAGGGAACGGCTCTGGATGAGCCAGTCATCTAGATACGGATAGACACAGATCCCTTGGTGCCGCAGCACCACCACCATGACCTTGGTGAATGTTCTCAGGGTGGTGAATAGCCCAAAAGGGAGGGCATTAAACTGATAGTGAGAGCCAAGCATGACAAAACGCAGATACCTTTGCTGTTCTGCTTGGATTGGGATATGAAAATATCAGAGCCAAATACCAAGCCATCTGAATCCAAATCATAGTCAAAATCTTGGACAGCTCTCAGCTTTTCCCCCTCTCCAGGAGGTGGCCCTCGCTGGGGACACTTAGCCAAAGGTAATCAAACAGGGCTTCCACTCTCAGCCTGCCCCACACAACACAGTGCTGAGGGCACCCAGAGGCCGCAGGGTCTGAATTTCCACACAAGAAGGACCAGTGCTGCTGCAAAAAAGAAAAGAATTCCAGGGAGGACAATTTGGAGTCCAGAAGCTCTCCTCTTGGAAAGATCCCCCCAACACCAGGGGGCACAGCCTCCATAGACTCCCTAGAGGATGATGAGTGGCTTGTAGCATGGTCGCCAGATCCTCCAGCCAGCTGGATATCCTTGTCCATAGTGCCATCTTTCGCCTCCTGCCCTGAGTCAGGCAAGTCTGGACTAAATGCATCCTCTGGCTGTAAGAGGGGAAGCAGGCCCTCCAGGGATGACTCAGAAGCTGCCATGCAAGAACAGCAGAGTCCAGAATCTGGAGATGAGGCACCTCACTTGCCACAGGTCAAACAACATTTCCTGGAAGAAGACATAGATAGTTAAGGCAAGTATTACAACAGCACTCGCTAAGACTGTGGCACAAAGGCACGCATTAACTGCACTTTATTGCGACGCACATTGCAGGCACTAAAGAAGCAACACACATTGGAGCCATTTGGGTGGAAAGTGTGCTAAGTTCACACAACCACCAGGCACACAATAGGTAAAAACGTTACTAACCCATGCAGAAAATGGCAGGAAACCCCCAAAGCACACCAGCAATCACCAGTGGTCCACCTGAATTGCATTCTACACAGACGGAATTGGGAGCCCCAAACAAGGACAATGACAAGGTCAAGCCTTGGTATTCACCTCCTGAGTGCCCCAGGCAGAGAATCCATTCCAGCCTCAGCTCTGTTCCCCTGAAATTGTTTTGCGGGATGTGCAACACTGCATTTAAGGTGACTGTTGGGCAGATCCCTCTGAGAGTCTGCAATCTTCAGGAGAGAGCAGGGGGGGACAGAGGAAAAGGGCAGGGGCGCTGAGGCTGTGCGAGGCTGCTGTACTCTTCTAGATCCTTCAAAATCCTTCCAATTTCTGGCTGCTCAACAGGCTCTTATCATGATACGAGCATGAAGCTGAACCAATTTTCCCTCCTCCTATGGCTACCACAATGACCAGTCTAATAGAGCCTCCCATGTCACGCTCAAGTGAGAGAGTCAACCTCAAGGCAGTTGCCCATGAATGTTTAATCAATTTTTTCCTCTCAGTCTTAAAATGTTCTTCAGAGAGAAGAAAATCCATCCACTATCTGCTGGAGACAAAGAAATACTGAAGGAACCTCTGGTGGCTGAGGCGAATAGAAGCATAGAAGTGATGTCATTGAAATCTGGACTTTTCATTGGTTAAGAACATAAGAATATGAGCAATGCCATACTGGGTCACACTAAGGTCCATCAGGCCCAGTGTCCTGTTTCCAACAGTGGCCAAGCCAGGTCAGAAATACCTGGCAATTTCCAAAAAGACACACAGGTTCCACAATGCTTGCATTAGGTCAAGCAGTAGATTTCCTGGGTCCTCTTTAATAATGGTTTATGGACCTTTCCTCCAAGAACTTGTCCAAATCTTTTTTAAACCCAGCTACACTAATAGCTTTTACTACATCCTCCGGTAACAAATTCTGGAGTTTGATTACACGTTGAGTGAAAAAATATTTTCTCTTATTAGTCTTAAATAGGTTACACTGTAGCATGTCCCCTAGTCTTTCTACTTTATGATGGCGTAAAGAATTGATCTACGATTACCCGTTCCACTCCATTCATTAATTTATAGACTTCTATCATATCTCCCCTCAGCCAGATGTTGATTGGCACATTCCTGATGCAGTATCATCTAGAAATAAAGAGATCCTGGATTCTCTACAGGGAGAACTATTCAGGCAATTGGTAAGACCCCACACGTGAAGGGGCCATAGTGGACTTGGTGCTTACCAATGGTGAAAGTGTTTCTGATGTTATAGTGGGAGATCATTTTGCATCCAGTGATCACCAGATGGTGTGGTTCAGTATTAGGACTAGGGCTTTTAGAATCCATTCAAAGGTGAGGGTCTTAGACTTTAGGAAGACTAACTTTGCCAAGATAGGCCAAAACCTCAGGGAGTCATTAGCGGGATGGGAACAGCTGGGGGCTGTAGAAAAACAGTGGGCAAAACTGAAAGGGGATATTTTAAGGGCAACCAACCTTTTTGTTAAAATGGCAAATAAAGATAAAAGGAAAAGGAGACCGCTATGGCTTTCGAAAGAAGTAGCCGAAAAAGTGAAAAAAAAAGAGGGAGGCCTTCATGAAATACAAGAGATCACAGAGAGAGGAAGACAGGCATCTATATTTGGATAAACTTAGAGAAGCTAGCAAAGTAGTCAGGAAAGCAAAGATTCAAAAAGAGGAGGAAATAGCCAATGCAATAAGATGTGGGGATAAGACATTTTTCAGATATGTTAGTGAGAAGAGGAAGGGCAAAAGTGGTATTGCCAGACTCAAGGGTGAAGGGGAGGAATATGTAGAAGCTGATGAGGATAAAGCAGAATTGCTTAACAAATATTTCTGTTCTGTGTTCACAGATAAAGAATCAGGAGCAGGACCTCAGAAAACACCCACAAACAGGAACAGAAGCGAGGGACATCTTGAACAATTTTAAGAAGACTGTGTTCGTGAGAAACTAACTCAACTTAAAGTAGACAAAGTGATGGGACCGGATGGGATACACCCTAAAATACTGAGGAAACTTGGAGACGCTCTAGCAGCTCCACTGACTGACCTTCTCAATGCCTCATTAGAGTCGGGAGTGGTGCCAAAGTACTGGAGAGAGGCACAGGTGGTGCCTTTACTCAAATGCGGAAGTAAGGATGTGGTTGAAAACTACAGGCCGGTTAGTTTAACTTCGGTGGTGAGTAAATTATTGGAAATGCTGCTGAAAGAGAAAATAGTGAGGTTTCTGGAGTCCAGCGGATTACAGAATCCGAGGCAGCATGGATTCACCAGAGGCAGGTCTTGTCAGACAAATCTGATTTATTTCTTTGACTGGGTGACAGGGAGTTGGACCAAGGGAGAGCCCTAGATGTGGTGTATTTAGATTTCAGTAAAGCCTTTGACACTGTTACTCACAGGCGACTTATAAACAAACTGAGCACCCTAAGGATGGACCCTAAAGTTATTGCTTGGGTTAGAAATTGGTTGGGTGGGAGGCGGCAAAGAGTACAGGTAAATGGAGCTCACTTGGAGAAGAAGGATGTTACCAGTGGTATGCCCCAGGGATCTCTCCTTGGTCCGATTCTTTTTAACATCTTTGTTAGTGATATAGCGGAAGGGCTTTCGGGTAAGGTTTGCCTCTTTGCGGATGATACCAAAATCTGCAATAGACACCCAGGAAGGTGTAGATAACATGAGAAGGGATCTAGCTAAGCTTGAAGAATGGTCTAGAATTTGACAGAACATAAGAACATAAGATATGCCATATAATACCCATATAATACCCATCCTGCACTGTTGTTTAGAAATACTGTTGCCAGTAGTGAATACCCATCCTGCACTGTTGTTTAGAAATACTGTTGCCAGTAGTGTATACCCATCCTGCACTGTTGTTTAGAAATACTGTTGCCAGTAGTGAATACCCATCCTGCACTGTTGTTTAGAAATACTGTTACCAGCAATAATCTCCCTCCCTCTAACCAACTCCCTCACCATTCAACCCTCTACCTCAAAAGAAAAATGAACACAATGTCTCCTACTAAGATTATAAATCTCCCTCTTACCCTCTTTTAATAACCCTCCTAACTCAACACATATACACTTACAAAATCAATCAAAGCCCATACAAAAACATCCCAATCATCCACAATCATTACCGGAACCCTTATAATTACGTCCCAATCACCTACAATCAGTACCAGAATCCAATACATAGCTCTACAAACCCAAACTCTCACAATCACTATTCGCGTCACACCTCCCATAAACGCCATCACCGTCTCATCCAAATAAAACACCAACCCATAAACAATATAATTGACCAAGCTGACAATACAAAGACCAAATTACAACTCACCCTAATAAACATACGGTCTATAAGAAACAAAATACCAATAATTAACGACATAATAAACGACACATCCCCTGACATTATCTGTATTACTGAAACATGGCTCTCACCTACTGACTCTATACTACTAAACCAACTAACCACATATCAATATGACATATTCAATTGCCAACGGAATATAAAAAGAGGAGGGGGTGTATTAATTCTCACCAAAAAAGACCTACAATTCACCCTAAAAAACCTAAATAATATAGATGGAATGGACATCATTAACATAGAAAATAAAACCTTGGCTTTCACCCTCATATACAGATCCCCAGCATCCGATTACAAAAACCTCACCCCTATTCTAGAACTCGCATGCACAGCGTCGCAAAGCAAACCACTTATACTCCTTGGTGATTTGAACCTCCCATCATTGAACCACACACAATCAGATAACTTCATAGATGCTATGACACAAATGGGGTTCACTCAGATAATACATGCTCCCACACACAAGAAAGGCAACATACTTGACGTAATCTTCCTCTCATCCACACTCTGCAGTCACTTACCACATTACACTCCGAATATAACAGAAGTACCCTGGTCAGACCACCATCTTATCACAATCCAGCTACCGGCACAAATCCCAAAAAACAATACAAGCACAACTCCACATACATCACGTTTCATACGCTTTGACAAAGACACATTCCTTGACAAAGTATTACCCAAACTAAACACAGTCTCACCAGACATCAACTCAACCATAGCTCATTGGAATCTAACGATTCAAAAAGCAGCGCTCCCCACACGAGTCTTACATAAACAAACAAAAAAGACAGAAAAATGGTTCACCAAAGAGCTGACACAACTAAAAAAACAACTGAGGAGACTAGAAAAGAGATGGAGAAAACTTAAATCTGAGGAAAACAAATCCCAATACATGCTCCTACTTATAGAATACAAAAACGCAATCAACAAATCAAAAAGAGACTACCACTCCAAAGTAATAAACTCATCCATCAACCGCCCTAGGGAGTTATTCGCGATAGTAAGAACACTAACCAAAACTAATAACACCGAACCTAAACAACAAGCAATGAATATACAATCACTAGCAGAACATTTTGCAGAAAAACTAAAAAACAAGACCACTACCCCGACTCCATTATTATCAAACACAACAACCACTCACATATGGACAAATTTCCAGTTGGTAGAACAAAAGCAACTCCTCAAAATTATAACAATGATAAACACCACCACCTCCCCACTCGACCCATGCCCTGTATCATGGATTAAGTGTGCAAAAAATGAACTGGCGGTAAACATACAAGATATAGTTAACCAATCCCTTTCACAAGGCATCATGCCCAATGCCCTAAAACTCACAACACTCCGACCAATAATAAAGAATAATAAGCTTGACTCAAAAGACCCGAACTCATACAGACCCATAGCCAGCATTCCATTCATTGCCAAAATAATAGAGAAAACAATCCAAATTCAGTTACAGGAACACATTGATGAGCACAAACCACTTGACTCACACCAATTTGGCTTCCGCCCATCCCACAGAGTAGAAACCCTCCTAATCACACTAATGGACTTTCTCATCAGGGGCACAGATGACAAACACCATGGCTTCTTACTCCTATTTATAGATATCTCAGCCGCCTTCGATAACATCAATCACCCGACACTGATCAACAGATTAGAGAACCTAGGAATAGGCGGGACGGTCCTTAACTGGTTCAAATCCTACATCTCACATAGATTAATATGAGTCCAAATTGACCAACAAGCATCAGAAACATTCCCACAAGGACAGGGAATACCCCAAGGATCGGCCCTTTCAGCCCTCCTATTTAACCTGTACCTCCAACCGATAACAAACATATTTAAAAAACACAAGATTAACCATTTTATTTATGCCGATGACATCATGCTAGCTATCCCCATAACCATTAAAAACCCTACATATGACTCACTATCCAAATGCATGGCAGAGACCTCCTCCTGGATGGAATCTAACCACCTCAGCATCAACCTCAAAAAAACTGAGGCAATGTTTGTAACGAGGTCATCTATGACTGAAAACACTTACCCTGAAACAATCACAATCAACAAAACCTCCATACCTGTTAAAAAACAGGTAAAATACTTAGGAGTAATAATAGACCACACTCTCACCATGATACCACACATAAAACAAACAGTAAAAACTATTTTCTACAAACTCAAAACTATTCAACACCTAAGACCACTCCTCGAAACACAAGACTTTAGATCTGTAGTAAGTACCCTGATCACCCCTCATTTCGACTATTGCAATAGTCTCCTTATAGGCCTCCCTCAAAAAAGCACATACCTCCTACAAAGAGCTCAAAACATCTGTGCAAAAGTAATTGCTAAAGCTCGCTTAACAGATCACGTAACCCCAATACTGCTAGAACTCCACTGGCTCCCTATAAACAGTCAAATTAAATACAAAATTATCCTAACAACCTATAAACTCATAAATGACATAACCCCCTCACACCTATCCACATTACTGCACTCTCCAACATCGACAAGGGCCCACAGACAAAACACAGCCCACTCCCTTATCATACCAAAAGCCATCCGGAAGACTAAGAAAACCACTAGCTCCAGAGCATTCTCATTCACTGCTCCTACACTCTGGAACGACCTCCCTATTGAACTTCGCACCATAAAAGACCTCATCCAATTCAGAAAAGAATTAAAGACTTACCTGTTCACTGAACATTTTGAAATCCCCTACTCCCCCAAAGCCAGCCCCACTACAAACGTGGAAACAATTACACAAACTCCCTTAATCCCAACACCATAACCGCATGCCTGCCCACCCTCACACACGCCCCAAAGAAGACATAAAAGGAACTAAATTCCAGCACCTACACAAATACCCGCACTACACACCACACACTGTAAATATACATTTGTAAAAAAGTTTGATGTTTTGTTCTGCTTTAATACCCACTAAGTTAAATTTTATTGTTCAATGTAAATAGTTAGTTTCTATTGTTCTATGTAAAAAATGTATACAAATGTGTACAAGACTGTTAACCTGTTATATGTAAACCGCCCTTGATCTCTGGAAGGGGCGGTATAAAAGAAATAGTTAAATAAATAAAAAATAAATAAATATTGGGTCAGACCAAGGTCCATCAAGCCCAGTATTCTGTTTCCAACAGTGGCCAATCTAGGTCATATGTACCTAGCAGTTTCCCCAAGAGACACAAGTTCCACAATGCTTGTACTGGGTCAAGCATTGATATCTCTTCGGTCACTTCTTAATAATGGTTTATGGACCTTTCCTCCAGGAACTTGTCCAAACCTTTTTTAAACCCAGCTACACTAACAGCCTTTACTACATCCTCCGGTAACAAATTCCAGAGTTTGATTACACGTTGAGTGAAGAAATATTTTCTTTTATTAGTCTTAAATAGTTTACCCTGTAGCTTCATTGCATGTCCCCTAGTCTTTCTATATTCTGATAATGTAAACAATCGATCTACGTTTACCCATTCCACTCCGTTCATTAATTTATAGACTTCTATCATATCTCCCCTCAGCCGTCTCTTTTCCATGTTAAAGAGCCCTAACCTTTTTAGCCTTTCTTTATAGGAGTATCCTTCCATCCCCTTTACCATTTTGGTGGCTCTTCTCTGAACCTTTTCTAAAATCGCTATATCCTTTTTAAGATATGGCGACCAGAATTGCACACAATATTCAAGGTGCGGTCTTACCATGGAGCGATATAGAGGCATTATAATATATTTTGTTTTATTTTCCATTCCTTTCGTTATCATACCTAGCATTCTATTTGCTCTCTTGGCCGCCGCTGCACACTGGGCCAAGGGTTTTAACATGGTATCCACAATGACGCCTAAATCTTTTTCCTGGGTGGTGGTTCCTAATGTGGAACCTTGCATTGTGTAACCATAGTTTGGGTTGTTCTTCCCTAGGTGCATAACCTTGCACTTGTCCACATTAAATTTCATCTGCCATTTTGATGCCCAGTCTTCCAATTTATCAAGATCCTCTTGAAATTTTTCACAATCCTCTTGGGTTTTAACAACTTTAAATAGTTTTGTGTCATCTGCAAATTTGATAACCTCACTCGTTATTCCACTTTCCAGGTCATTTATGAATATGTCAAAAAGCAGCGGACCCAGCACAGATCCCTGGGGTACACCACTATTCACCTTTCTCCATTGGTAAAATTGGCCATTTAGCCCTACCCTCTGCTTTCTATCTTTTAACCAGTTCCCGATCCACAATAGTACACTGCCTCCTATCCCATGACTCTTTAGTTTTGCCAAAAGTCTCTGATGAGGGACCTTGTCAAAGGCTTTCTGAAAGTCCAGATACACAATATCAACCGACTTACCTTTGTCCACCTGTTTATTCACTCCTTCAAAAAAACATAACAGATTAGTAAGACAAGATCTTCCTTGTCTAAAGCCATGTTGGCTGTCTCCCATTAGGTTGTGACTATCTACATGCTGAGTAATTTTATTCTTTATGATGGTTTCTACCATTTTTCCTGGTACTGACGTCAGGCTCACCGGTCTGTAGTTTCCCCAATCACCCCTGGAACCCTTTTTAAAAATTGGTGTTACATTGGCGATCCTCCAATCTTCAGGTATTAGAGATGATTTTAATGATAGTTCACAGATTACTGATAGCAGGTCTGCAATCTCATATTTCAGTTCTTTCAACACCCTTGGATGTATACCATCCGGCCCAGGTGATTTGCTACCCTTCAGTTTATCTAATAGTTGTAAGACATCTTCCCGCTGTATCGATATTTCCTTCAATTCTTCCGCACCTTTAAATACCATTTCAGTCATGGGTAACATCCCTACATCTTCCTCAGTAAAGACCGAAGCAAAGAATTCATTCAGTCTCTCCGCTATCGCCTTGTCGCCTCTTAGTGCTCCTTTAACCCCTTTGTCAACTAATGGACCAACTGACTCTCTCACAGGTTTTTTGCTACGAATGTACTTGAAAAGCTGGGATTTAATGTTAAAAAAATGTAAGGTCATGCTGGGATTTAATGTTAAAAAAATGTAAGGTCATGCATTTGGGCTGCAGCAATCCAAGGGAGCAATATAGTATAGGAGGTGAAGTACTTTTGTCCTCTAAAGAAGAGTGGGACCTAGGCGTGGTTGTATCTGATGATCTTAAAGTAGCTAAACAGGTAGAAAAGGCGACGGCAAAAGCTAGAAGGATGCTTGGGTGCATATGGAGATGAATGGCTAGCAGAAAAAAGGAGGTGATAGTGTCTCTTTATTAGTCTTTGGTGTGACCTCATTTGGAGTATAGTGTGTAATTCTGGAGACCGCACCTTCAAAAGGATGTGAACAGGATGGAGTCGGTGCAGAGGGTGGCTACTAAAATGGTTAGTGGTCTTCATTATAAAGCATATGAGGACAGACTTAAGGATCTTTTTTTTTTTTTAAATTCTTTATTTTCGTTTTATAACAACAAAGGAAAAGGAAGACATACAGCTAAAAGACAGATACATAGTGTAATACATACACCAAAGTAAACCCCTGCCACCCCCCTCCCCCCTGCTTCTTCTCTAGAAAACTAATCATTCCCGAAGCGGGCGTGTACTTACATTGTTGTGTTACAAAACCGAACGGTGATCTGAAACATGATGAGTGCACATTATACAGGCATGTTGGAACAATGAGCAGATTGTACATAATCATTAAGCATCTGCCATTTAGACAAGCGAGAGTGAGGTTGGGCATGGGGAATAGCTCTCCGAGGTATCTGCTCATATTTACTATATAAGCAGACGAGGTTCCACCATTCATTGACAGTAAGTCGAGAGCTATCCTTCCAATTCCTCGTGATTAAGCATATGGCTATACCCAGCATGAAATCAAGGAGAAAGCGACCCTTCTTAGGAAGAGAGGGGACCTCCGCCACAGAGCGGAGTCCCACGATCTTCCAAGAGAGAGGTTCGTGAAGGTGTAAGATAAATTGAATACAACCCCAGACCCGCCCCCAATAAACCTGTAGTTGAGGACATTCATAAATAACATGAGCGAAGGTTCCCACAGCAGTATGGCAAGACCAACACTGGTCCCTAGCATTCGTGTTCCATTTGGCTATTTTTTCTGGGGTATAAAAGCATCTGTGTGCAAAAAAGAAGAGAGTTTGGGTAACAGAGGCAGACCGGGAAACCCGCACTACTTTGCTCCAGAAAACGCTCCATTGCACAGGGGTTAAAGTGGTTTGCAGTTCGCGCTCCCAGGCTTGTTGGGTTCTAAAAGTGGCCGTGTCTGTACCCTGACATAATATTTTATAAACGTTAGAGGCTACCCCATGTGTGCTACTAATAGAGTGAACTATCTCTAATAGCCCGTCCTCAGTAGGGGTAGAGGGCGGCATAATTCGAGCACTTTTGAGGCAGTGTTGAAGCTGCATCAATTGAAAGTAGTGTTTCGCTGGTAACGCAAATTCCTTTTGTAAATCAGAGAAGGTTTTCCAACGAGCTGCAGAGAAAAGCTGTTGGGGTGTCCAGATCCCCCTTGAGTACCAGGGTTTCCATGCTATCGTTCTATTTAGGACTTGAATTCTGGGGTTATTCCATAGCGGGAGTCCGTCCTGAGGACATACGTTCGGGCCCAGTGATAGAATGAGAGTGTTAAAGGCCACAAGAGTATCGACAATCATTGGCGGATGGCGGGTGTCTGCTTGATAGGACATACCGGGGAGATGGGTCAACGGAATTGGGCTACTAAGCTCCTCTTCTATGTCAAGCCAAACTGGTCTGCTGTCTGTTGAGGCATCTAGCCATCGGGCACCTTGCTTAAGTAGGAAGGCTTGATGATATCTAAGAAAATCAGGAAATCTGGTACCCCCTCTTTCCTTTGCAGACTGTAGTTTTTGTTTAGCTATCCTTGGTGGCTTGCCCTGCCAGAGATAACGGACGAGAAGGCCCTCAATATCTTTATAAGTATGTAGCGGGAGTAAACATGGCAGCATTTCTAAAATGTAGTTCACTTTGGGGACTATCATCATTTTCACAGTTTCTAAGCGGCCCCACCATGTAAGAGATAAGGGAGACCAACGATTCGTGAGCTCACGGACTTTGGAGACTACCTCTTTGGCATTAAAACTGATAGTGTCTTCTAAAGGAGAACAGTAATGGACCCCGAGATACTTCACCATGCGGGATTGCCAAAGGAAGGGAAAGGCCTGCATGTCAGCCTCATGTACCCAGCGGTTCAGTGGGAATGCTACAGATTTGGTCCAGTTAATTTTATAGCCCGATAATTGTGAGTATCCGTCAATCAGATCCAAGACAGCTGGAACCGAATCGAGGGATACGAAAAGCATAAGGTCATCTGCATATGCAGAGAGTTTAATCTCCCTATGGCTGAAGGGGACACCTCGAATACGTGCGGACTGTCTAATAAGGAGGGCTAGGGGTTCAAGAGCTAGATCAAAGAGCATTGGTGATAGGGGGCAACCTTGACGCGTGCCTCTTTGGAGATGAAATGGCTGAGACTTGATGGCATTTACACAAATACTGGCGACGGGTTGAGTATACATGACTTGGAGATATCGGAGGAAGCCCTCCCCAAAGCCATACCATCGGAGAACTGCAAATAAAAAGGGCCATTCTAGGCGGTCAAAGGCTTTTTCGGCATCCAGGGAAAGACCCACCCATGGATGATCTAGATTGGCAGCACTGGATAGCACATGGCACAAGGTCCGAGCATTGTCAGCAGTTGATCTGCCGGGTATAAAACCGCATTGGTCGGGGTGAATTAGGGTGGCCATCCTGTCAGATAGCCGGGTGGCCAAGATCGTTGCGAAGATCTTATAATCGGCATTAAGTAGGGAGATTGGACGGTAGTTGGCGGTTAGTAGCGGGTCTCTGCCTTCTTTCTCAAATACTACCACATTAGCTGCAGAAAAGGATCCCAAAGAGGATGTATCTACCGCAAGGGCAGTAAAATAGAGTTTTAAATAGGGAACTAAATCTGCACTGAACTTCTGTAGAATTAGGTCGGGAGACCATCGGGCCCTGCGGCACGGCCCGAGGCTGTTCGTTTTAGGGCAGATTGGATCTCTGAAGTAGAGAAGGGTTCATCCATCGCATCCCTATCATCTTCAGAGAGGGTCGGCCGCTGAATGCCAGAAAGCAATCGCTCGAATGTCTCTGACGAGAACTCACATTCAGATTGATATAGGCGGGTATAGAAATCCCGAAAGAGCTCTACAATGTCGGAGTCTGTGGTCACTATGCCCCCTCCCTGTGGAGCTCGAATAGCCGCTATGCGTTTGGCTTCTTTTTGACCTTTCAAGGCGTTGGCTAAGAGTCGACCGGCTCGGTTATTTTCACGATAATATATCCCTCGCTGAAGCTCAATACTCTTAGAAGCTGCAGTTGAGAGGATTGAATTATATTGAAAACGGAGACGCTGTAATCGAATTAATACACATGGATCAGTACGTGAAGTTAGAACTCGTTCGCCTGCTTTTATTTGTTGGTCTAGTATGAGTAGCTGCTGTTTGCGTTGTTTTCGCAGGCGGATTTGATAGCTAGTGATCGTTGCTCGAATGGCCGCTTTGAAGCCCTCCCACCAAGCCCAATTCGCAGTATCCTGGGGTAGATTAAAATGAAAGTAATCCTGTATGGCTGCTCGAATTTCTAACTGGAACTCTGGCTGAGTTAACAGGGCTCTATCAAAGAACCAGGCCCCCGAATTCCCTTGGGGTGCAGTAGTGTGTAATTGAAAGGAAATGGCAGCATGATCTGAAATATGTTGGGAGTGAATCTTTGCAGTGTCCACCTGAGGAACTAACAGTT
Organism: Ichthyophis bannanicus; assembly: GCA_033557465.1. Taxonomy (NCBI): domain Eukaryota; kingdom Metazoa; phylum Chordata; class Amphibia; order Gymnophiona; family Ichthyophiidae; genus Ichthyophis; species Ichthyophis bannanicus. The sequence goes on along the minus strand of CM066033.1, from coordinate 731,960,945 downwards.
TTGATATTAGAAAGAAGTCTATGCGAGACTGGGATTTATGAGGGGAAGAGAAGAAGGTGAAGTCAAGCTCATTGGGGTGTAGTAACCTCCATAGATCAACTAAAGCAAGATCTTTGATCAGGGAGGTAAGCGTGGTGTGACTCTTGGGGGGACCACTTGTCCTAGGCGGCTGTTTGTCAATCAGGGGATCAAGGACTAGATTGAAATCCCCCCCAATTATCAATGAAGTATTAGCAGAGGCCTGCGCAACCTGAGCAATGGTAGCAAAAAAGGCAGGGTCATCCACATTAGGAGCGTAAAGGCATATACATGTAACTTCAAGGCTACCTATCTTGAGGTGAACTCTGGACCATCTACCTTCTGTATCTGAACTAGTCGCAATAATAGTAGCATGCAAAGATTTCCTAACCAGTATGGCAACCCCACATTTCTTAGAAACGGCTGGGGAATAGGCGGCCACCATGTAAGGTTTAATATTGAGTTTAAGAGTTTCCTTCGAATTTAAATGCGTTTCTTGGAGAAATATCAGATCCGCAGCTTCCTGACTTAGGTAGCTTAGGATTTTCTTCCGTTTTATCGGATTATTGATTCCTTTTACGTTCAATGAGAAAATCTTACATGGTGCCATCAATCAGTAATAGACATTTTAAGTGAGGGCGCTTGAAAACATACAGCATAATCAGAATCTGTGCAACAATGACATAATCACCGAGTATTCTGGCTAATACACCCCATATTGAAAAGTATGTACCAAAGTATCTTAGAGAAGAAGCAAAACCCCCAAAGAATATGGCGACCATATGTCTGCGGGAGGAGGCCCTAGAGAGGAAATAGAAAGACATGAAAAAAAGGAAAAGAAACACCAGAGTCCATAATTAACACTGTCTCTGATACTCATCGAGGCTACTGTGGGTAGATGGAGTCGGGTCACAGATATCATCAAAAGGAAGGCAACAAACCGCCCTCGCCAGACTCTTTGCGGGGCTGCGGCAGATCCAATATGGCAAGTACAGCGGATATGAGAATACTTGCAGGAATATTCTGGAAGTCAGCGCATCAAGTCGGCTTCTTTGGAATCCAAAAACTCCGCTAGTAGATCAGGGTCCTCAAATGTTCTTGTCTGATTGTGAAGCGTGACTCGGAGCTTGGCCGGGTACATCAGGCCATAGCGTGCTTGTAGTTGTTGAAGCCTCGGCCGGAATTCCAGAAAGCGCTTTCGGCGGTCGACCGTGGGTTTAGCCAAGTCAGGATAGAAGGAGATCTTGTGGCTCTCAAACTCCATATGGCCCTTTGCCCGAGAGGCATTTAGAATTTGCTCAACGTGTTGATATCTCAAAAGTCGAAAAATGATAGGCCGCGGGGTCTTCCTGTTGAGCGTTATGCTTGTGGGTACACGATGAGCGCGATCGATCTCCAAATCTTTGGTAAAGGTGATTTGGAGCAGGGAAGGGAGGATTTTGCATAAAAACTCTTTCATGTCTCCCGATTCCGCTCCCTCCGGTATGCCCACGAGCCGTATGTTGTTGCGGCGCGCTCTATTATTGCCATCTTCCACTTCTTTCTGCAAGGCCCGCACCTGACGTTCAACTTTGTCGAGTTTGGACAACCGGGCCGCATGGGAGTCCAATATGCTCTCCATTTTGTCCTGACGCGAAGAAAGCCCTTCTAGCTTGCTTTGCAGCACACCAAGATCTTCCCGCAGCGCTCGGAGTGCTTCACCGTTTGACTGCACGAGGTCTTTGACCCCTCTAATCTCTGCGAGGATTTCCTGCTGCATTTCGGGGCCCTTGCGCAAGGCCAGCCCCTTCTGCGGGGACGGAGGTTCAGTTTTGGAACGTTTGCCGTGAGAAGCCGCTGGAGATCCAAATTCCAGGCGCGTGGGTTTGGTCCCCGCCATCTCACCAATGTGCCCCGGCAAGATCAGAGTAGAAGTTCCAAGTATGTACGGTGTTAATTCAGGATTCTGAGTAGGCCTCTCGGGAGCCTCAGCGTTATGCGACCATCCCGCTGGACATCAGGCTCCGCCCCCAGACTTAAGGATCTTAATATGTACACCTTAGAGGTAAGGCGGGATAGAGGTGATATGATTGAGATGTTTATATACCTCCGTGGCATAAATCTTCAGGGGGAGAGCCTCTTTCAATTGAAAGCAAGTTCTGCTATGAGGGGACATGGGATGAGGGTGAAGGGAGATAGATTCAGGAGTGATATGCGGAAATATTTCTTTATGGATAGAGTGGTGGATCCGTGGAATAGTCTCCCAGTGGAGGTGGTAGAGATGAGGACAGTAAGTGAATTCTAAAAAGCATGGGACAAACACAGTGGATCTCTAAAGGAAAAAAGGGGACTGTTGTAGTTGTTGATATGGAAGGACAGACTAGATAGGCCATGTGGTCTTTTTCTGTCGTCATATTTCTATCTTTCTATGTTTCTATTTCCTGAAAGATGGGTTTTTTTTAGCTAAATAGCCTCTCTGACCTCATCTTTAAACCATGCTGGTAGTTTTTTGGACTTCCTTCCACTTTTCTTAATACAGCTAGTCTGGACCTCCAAGACAGTATTTTTAAACAACACCTATGCTTGATACTTGAAGGCATTTGGGCTACTTTACTCTTTTGTGGAACCTCTCTGCTTTTGGTAGTATCCTTCAAAGATACATTCTTCTGAACCATCCGCTCTTGGGCGCCTGTCGGCTTACCCCTAATCTCGGTATTTGGGGAAAGCCGACAGTCGCCCAAGAGCGGATGGTTTGGAAGAATGTATGTTTGAAGGATACTACCAAAAGCAGAGAAGTTCCACAAAAGGGTAAAGTAGCCCAAATGCCCTCAAGTATGGAGCAGACTGGGCTTAAAGATCCCAAATTACCCATGTCTAACAATAGCCAAATTAATATGAGTAAAATATATTCTCTAAAATGCTTGTATGCAAATGCTAGAAGTCTAAAAAATAAGATGGGAGAGTTAGAATATATAGCACTAAATGAAAGGTTAGATATGATTGGAATATCAGAGACATGATGGAAGGAGGACAACCACTGGGACACTGTGATACCTGGGTACAAACTATATCGTAATGATAGAGCTGATCAAATTGGTGGAGGGGTTGCTCTCTATGTTAGAGAGGGCATTGAGTCAGAAAGGATTAAAGTTTTGCAGGAAACAAAATCTGCTGTAGAATCTATATGGATTGAAATTTCATGTAAAAGGGGAAGGCAATGGCAGTGGGGGTGTACTATCGAGCGCCTTGCCAGAATGACCAAATGGATGATGAAATGCTCAAAGAAATCAAGGAAGCTAACAAAAGTTACAGTGCAGTAATAATAATGGGTGATTTCAACTACCCCGGTATCGACTGGGTCAGTGTCACGTCAGGACATGCTAGGGAGATAAAGTTCCTAGATGAAATAAATGACTGCTTCTTGGAGCAGCTGGTTCATGAACCGACCAGAGGGGAAGCCATATTAGACCTAGTCCTTAGTGGAACACCAGATCTAGTGCAAGAGATAAGGTTGTTGGGGCCACTTGGCAATAGTGATCACAGCATGATCGCCTTTGATTTAATTAGTGGAGGAGGGATAGTAAGGAAATCCACAGTACTACCTTTTAACTTTCGAAAGGGAAACTATGATAAAATGAGGAAAACAGTTAAGAAAAAACTAAAAGGAGCAGTTGCAAAGGTTAAAGATGTACATCAGGCTTGGCTGTTGTTGAAAAATACTATCTTGGAAGCCCAGACCAGCTGTATTCCACGCTTTAAGAAAAGTGGAAGGAAGTCCAAAAAACTGCCAGCATGGTTTAAAGGTGAGGTCAGAGAGGCTGTTGTTGCCAAAAAAGCATCTTTCAGGAAATGGAAAAAAGTGCCAAATGACGAAACCTGGAAACAGCACAAGCACTGGCAAGTCAAATGCAAGGCATTGATAAGGGAGGCAAAAGGAGAATTTGAAAAGAAGCTTGCTGCGGAAGCAAAAATGCGAAGTAAAGACCTTTTCAAGTACATTCGTAGCAAAAAACCTGTGAGAGAGTCAGTTGGTCCATTAGATGATAAAGGGGTTAAAGGAGCACTAAGAGGCGACAAGGCGATAGCGGAGAGATTGAATGAATTCTTTGCTTCAGTCTTTACTGAGAAAGATGTAGGGATGTTACCCATGACTGAAGTGGTATTTAAAGGTGCGGAAGAATTGAAGGAAATATCGATACATCGGGAAGATGTATTACAACTATTAGATAAACTGAAGAGTAGCAAATCACCTGGGCCGGATGGTATACATCCAAGGGTGTTGAAAGAACTGAAATACGAGATTGCAGACCTGCTATTAGTAATCTGTGAACTATCATTAAAATCATCTCTAATACCTGAAGATTGGAGGATCGCCAATGTAACACCAATTTTTAAAAAGGGTTCCAGGGGCGATCTGGGAAACTACAGACCGGTGAGCCTGACATCAGTACCGGGAAAAATGGTAGAAACCATCATAAAGAATAAAATTACTCAGCATGTAGATAGTCAAGACCTAATGGGAGACAGCCAACATGGCTTTAGACAAGGAAGATCTTGTCTTACTAATCTGTTATGTTTTTTTGAAGGAGTGAATAATCAGGTGGACAAAGGTGAGTCGGTTGATACTGTGTATCTAGACTTTCAGAAAGCCTTTGACAAGGTCCCTCATCAGAGACTTTTGGCAAAACTAAAGAGTCATGGGATAGGAGGCAGTGTACTATTGTGGATCAGGAACTGGTTAAAAGATAGAAAGCAGAGGGTAGGGCTAAATGGCCAATTTTACCAATGGAGAAAGGTGAATAGTGGTGTACCCCAGGGATCTGTGCTGGGTCCGCTGCTTTTTGACATATTCATAAATGACCTGGAAAGTGGAATAACGAGTGAGGTTATCAAATTTGCAGATGACACAAAACTATTTAAAGTTGTTAAAACCCAAGAGGATTGCGGAAAATTGCAAGAGGATCTTGATAAATTGGAAGACTGGGCATCAAAATGGCAGATGAAATTTAATGTGGATAAGTGCAAGGTTATGCACCTAGGGAAGAACAACCCAAACTATGGTTACACGATGCAAGGTTCCACATTAGGAACCACCACCCAGGAAAAAGATTTAGGCGTCATTGTGGATACCATGTTAAAACCCTCGGCCCAGTGTGCAGCGGCGGCCAAGAGAGCAAATAGAATGCTAGGTATGATAAGGAAAGGAATGGAAAATAAAACAAAAGATATTATAATGCCTCTATATCGTTCCATGGTGAGACCGCACCTTGAATATTGTGTGCAATTCTGGTCGCCGTATCTTAAAAAGGATATAGCGATTTTAGAAAAGGTTCAGAGAAGAGCCACCAAAATGGTAAAGGGGATGGAAGGATACTCCTATGAAGAAAGGCTAAAAAGGTTGGGTCTCTTTAACCTGGAAAAGACACGGCTGAGGGGAGATATGATAGAAGTCTATAAATTAATGAACGGAGTGGAACGGGTAAACTTAGATTGATTGTTTACCTTATCAGAATATAGAAAGACTAGGGGACATGCAATGAAGCTACAGGGTAAACTATTTAAGACTAATAAAAGAAAATATTTTTTCACTCAACGTGTAATCAAACTCTGGAATTTGTTACCGGAGGATGTAGTAAAGGCTGTTAGTGTAGCTGGGTTTAAAAATGGTCCATAAACCATTATTAAGAAGGGACCCAGGATATCAATGCTTGAACCAATACAAGCATTGTGGAACCTGTGTCCCTTGGGGAAACTGCTAGATACGTATGACCTAGATTGGCCACTGTTGGAAACAGAATACTGGGCTTGATGGACCTTGGTCTGACCCAGTATGGCATATCTTATGTTCTTATGTAAATCATTAACCTTTGCTGCTGCTCCTTTTAGTTTTTTCTTAACTATTTTCCTCATTTTATCATAGTCTCCACTAATTTGCTGGTAGGGGAACTCAACCCACTTCTCTTGACTGGTCTAGCAGAACGATATGGAAACCTATTTTAAACCCAGATACATTATCAGCTTTTAGCACATCTTCCAGCAATGAATTCTAGGGCTTAACTAAATTTTGAGTGAATAAATAATTTCTCCACTTTGTCTTAAATGGACTACCTTGGCACTTCATTGCAAGTCCCCTAGTCTTTATAATTTTTGAAGGAGTAAAGTCTGTCTTTTTGCAAATGACACCAAAATTTGCAACATAGTGGACTCCGCTGAGGGAGTGGGGAACATAAGAAAAGATCTATGAAAGCTGGAAGAATGGTCTCAGGCTTGGCAGTTAAGATTTCATGTGAAGAAGTGCAGTGTCATGCACTTGGGGAGCAGAAATCCAAGGGAATTGTATTTGATACGGGGCAAGAGATTGGTGTGCATGGACCAGGAGAAGGACTCGGTGTGATTGTTTCCGACCATCTCAAGGTGTCGAAACAGTGTGACAAGGCGGTGGTAAAAGCCAGAAGGATGCTGGGTTATATAAAGAGAGGAATTACCAGCAGAAAGGAAGAGGCACTAATGTCCCTGTACAAGTTGCTGATGAGGCCTCACTTGGAATATTGTGTTCAGTTTTGGAGATCATATCTTGCAAAGGACATAAAAGGGCTGGAAGCGGTTCAGATGAAGGCGACCAAAATGATTTGGAGTCTGTGTCAGAAGACTTATGAGAAGAGACTTTAAGACCTAAATATGTACACTCTGGAGGAGAGTAGGGACAGGGGAGATATGATTCAGACCTTTAAATACTTAAAGAGTATTAATGGACAAATAAACCTCTTCCAAAGACAGGGAAGCTGTAAAACTAGAGGGCATAACATGAAGCTGGAAGGAGGTAAACTGAAAGGCAATGTCAGGAAATACTTTTTTACTGAAAGGGTGGTGGATGCTTGGAATGCCCTCCCGATGGAAGTGGTGGGGGCAAACACAGTGACAGAATTCAAAATGGCATGGGACAGACACAGTTGATCTCTTTATAGCAACAGGATAAAATCGAACTAAACATAACTATCTCTTATATCTGAACAAATAGGGGTGACCTACGCAGAGCGGTAGGTACACCCCTAAACAAAGGCATGGGAAGGGGTGACCTGCACGGAGCAGCAGGTGCCCCTGCTCTTGCCGCCTTGTTGGGCAGACTAGATGGAACATACTGGTCTTTATCTGCCATCATATACTATGGGGTATGTTTACTAAACCGTCTTAACGTGCGCCCGGCGATAGTGTGCAGGATGCCATAAAAGGAGTGGACTTTTCAGTCTTAAAGCAGCAAAATGGGATTATCGCGCGATAACGCGCGCTGCTGCGCTCATTATCGGGCGAAGCGCCGCTAAGCGCGATAATCTTAAGTAGGCACGCAGACATGCAAACATGGAAGCAGAGGTGTAGCACAATGGTTAATAAACTGACTGATGGTACAGGGGTCATGAGTTTGATCCCCCAGTGTGCCTAATGCATAAGGTTGGCTGAGATGTCACCCTTTATGTTTAAGTAGTGATTTTTGAGGCATTTTACTTTTATTTTAATTAGTGCTTCCAGCAAACACACTCTCATGGTGGCGTAACCTAAGGTGCTGCATAAGGCACCCCATAACGCACTCCATAGGGCACATTATAAAGTGCACTGTCTGCCAAGGCACCCTATAATGTGTCCTATAGGGCACCTTATAAGGCGCTTGATAGAGCGCCTTATGAGGCACCTTAAGGTTACAGTACTCTGAGGGTGTTTTTGCTGGCAGCACTAATGTACATTTAAAATAGACAATGCCTCAAACAGCCCTATCAAATAGCCCCACTATGGGTTTGAACCCATTGACTCTGGCTTCACAGGCAGTGAAGTAACCAGTGGGCTACAGCTCTATAGCTGCTAACAAACCCCTGGCTGGCTGCAGAAGGACTGCATGTCACCACACAAACTGTCTGTTGACCAGGTGACCAGGATAGGGTTAACCCACCCATACCCATGATGCACTGCACATGCAAATCAGCAGTCGACAGATGGGAACAAGATGGGGTATGCACCCCCACAGCATCTCGGCCTGGTAGGGGAAACTGACTGTGTGTGGTACTGGCACAGAGTAGCCACAGACCATCACATTGTGCGGATACTGTGCTTACCCTGAGGGTGAGGTGGGGCGCCCAGCACCAGGTCCACAGCACCTTTCATGGCTGAAATACGCCATACTGCAGGTCCCCATCAGTGCTATTGTGTGTGATAGGTAGTTCCTGCAGACGCACCTAGGATACATCTGTGTCCTTCTGTATTTCTCAGTCATGTCTAGCCCTTATGGGCTATAATGCACCCAGAATAGTGCATATCCTGTGTTGGTGCCATGGTTACATGATGTAGGTGAAGGGGGGGTGTTTGGATCCATAGGCAGATTATGTACCACCACACAACCCACCCTCTGGGGCTCAGGGTGGGAAACAGGATCACCCACCAGTAGAGCCACATTCTACCTCCCTGCAATGGTAACAGTAGAGGGGACCATCAACCCCAGTCCTGCTGGGGAACAGACACCCTACAGGGCAAGCAATGCAGAGCTGTACACATCCATAAAGCAATAGCAGACAGACAGTAGGCCTGGAAATGCTCAGCTGCCCCCCACCACTATCTCTATGGCTCTTACTATTAGAACAAGTACTTAATAAATACAAAAAAAATTTTCGTTTAATATCATCAACGACTGGATTAGAGTGTCTAACCACTAACACAAAAGAGTCCACTTTTAATCTTCTCCGAGGTCTCAGTTAAACGTTAGCAAGGCCTCATAGACTTTCGTCATAAGAAGGCTAATTGCATGATCACATCAGCGACCTCAATTTAATGGAAACAGCTCCCTATTACATAGTGAAGTGCTCAAAAAAATGAAATTCCTCCAAATATATGGATCTTATCTTAAAAATGATTTGTTTCACTTCCCAACACTACAGGGGGTCTGTCCTCTTCTAATAAACATTCAGATCCCAACATCGAATCCCCGGCACCACTTAGACGTTTCACATTGTTGTTTCCTCAGGGGATCACACACTATCTGACATTCTCCAGCAGCAAGCCTCCAGCCACTGCACCCTGCAAGATGTTCCAGCAAGACACATACTAGCTGGTCCATAGTGCATGGTCCTGGAGGAGATGCGTGTACCCAGAACTGGGATGTCAGCATACATACCAAGCAGATAAGTCAGTAATTGGGCCCCAAAAGGGACCCACAAATATCACATGAGAGAAACACTATATAGCACAATGGGGGAACCTAGCCATGCCGTGGTCACTGCTCAGTCAGGGTGAGAGTGACCTCCCAGCAGGACATGCTGTGGCCATGCTGTCCGTGCAGGTGGTGGCTGGGCACTACAATGTCCGAGCCATTGCCCTATGCCCTGTGCAGATGCAGCCAGGCCAGGCCACCCTATCCAGGCTATTCCCACAGTACCTTGCTCCTCATTATGCACACTGGCAGGCCAATACTGGCAACAGTGCTAGCAGTGTTGGCTGTGGAGGGTGTTGGCAGCCACCACACACTGGATAGACAGACACACACTCCAAACACCTATGCCAGCATTGTGCAACTATAGAGGTGTTTGGCAGCCCTGGCCACCACACCAGTCCTGGGCACAGTGCAGGCATGGCTATGGTACGCAATACTGTTGGGGTCACTCTGTCAGACACCAGACTTGAGGCACACTCCACAGACATCAGAAAGGTTGCTATGATGCAGCTCAATCAGCCAATTGTGCTTAATGTAGGAATTGCTATCTGCCAGTTATCATAGCAACCTTTTGATAGCTGTGTACAGTTTTCCCATGTTTAGGGTGGCATTGCTAAGGTATGCAAGTGCTAGTATGGGGAGATGCACACAGGGCCCAACATCCTGTCTCTCCAGGAGGCTTGGGATAATGGAGCCTGTGGGTGCGGATGTGTCTGCCCCTGTTGGCCGCTGCTCTAGGGCAGAGGTTCCCTACTCCAGTCCTGGAGGGCCAAACACTGTTCGGGTTTTCATGCTGTCCCTAATAAATATGCATGAGATACATCTGCATACCATGGGGGCGGTGCATAGCAATGCAGCACAGCCACATTTATTAGAGGCAGCATGGAACCTGAATGGTGTTTGGCCCTCCAGGACTGCATTTGGGAGACTCTGCTTTAGGTAATGCGCATGTTTATGGTGTCTGTGCTCTGTAGGGTAAAATGTAGGTGTTTTGGGCATGTCTACGTCATCTGCACTAAAGGTTCTGTCTGTATTAGCAGTGGGTAAAATATGGGGGCTGGGTTAGCAGGAACCACAGCTGGGACTTGAACCTGTGACCTTCCGCTCCTGAACACACTGGCTGTGTGCACTGCACCACCGTGTTAACACAGAAACAGTGCATTCCCTGGGGATACCATGACTGTTTGTCAGACAGGCCTGTCTGTTGCAGTGCATGGTACCCACCTATACAGGGCTAGGCCACGGTCTGCTCTGTGCAACTGCCACTGCTCCCTCCACCACCAGTACCCCTCTGCCACCCTGCTGACATGCCCTTCTGCTGGTGGTGCTGGTGGAGCTCAGTCTGAGGCATTCAGTGTGCGGGTAGGCGGCTGCCTATGGTGCGGGTTCTGGGGTAGGGGTGCCTGCATAGATGTCCATGCTTCCCCCCAGCACCACCTGCCAATGTTCTGTGCCCTTGGGGGTACCTGCTGGGTACTATCCCCTGTGACACTGTGGGAAGCACACTCGTGCTCATGCTGGGCCCTCATCAGTTGCTGTCTGGCTGCTGTACTGTTTCAGCATTCCTATGGGCCACCTAGGCATCACCCTAGTCCGCACTGTGGCCCAGCTGCAGTACAGCATGTGCCGCCTGCAGCCCTCTGTGTCCCCCTTCCCAGCATCTGTCCAGTTTCCCATTCCGACATGCCCGCCCTGCTATTGTGGAACATGTGCATGCCATAGGAAACCTGTCCAATGGAGAGGGAAACCCTGATCAGCGCTATTTCACTGTGGGATCATTCACCTTGTATGGGGACGGAGCGTAGACCCTTCCAAAATTCATATCTTTTTTTTTGGAGCTTTCTTGGGAGTGTTTTTTGATGTTTCCCATTAATATCACTATTGCCCAGCTTGGTTATGTTTTTTTTATATTTTGTTGGGCTCATTTTCAATGTTTAGTTGCACTTTTGTTCCGTGCACATGTATCACACTTATCACTTTTTTTGTAGGTTTCCCTGGTTTTGCTGTACATTGCTGACAGAAATGTTTTCTCTTCCCTTTAAATCAGCTCTAACGCCAGGGTTTCACTGGCGTTAGTTTTGAGCCTTGGATTTCACAGCGTTAGTGTGTGGGGAGCCTCTCCCCTCTCACGCTCCACCCATTGACCCCTTCTCTCCGCCCCTGGGGAGCCTTCCTCCGCCCTCCGGGAGCCTTTCCCCGCCTTCAGCGCTCGTTTGCGTCGCTGCACGCGTTATCGCGCGATAAGGTACCTGTGTGCCTGATAAAGCGCCATTATCGCGTGATAAGGTACCTTATCACGTGATAACGTCACAGAACGCACATTAAGACGGTTTAGTAAACATACCCCTATGTTACTATGTAAACAACTGATTCGGGTTTACTCATTCTATTTCACTCATTATTTTATACATCTCTATCAGATCTCCTCTCAGCCGTCTTTTCACCAAGCTGAAGAGCTCTAACCTTTTAAGCCTTTCCTCATAGGGGTATCCTTCCATCCCCTTTATTATTGTGGTCGTCCTTCTCTGTACCTTTCCAATTTCACTATATTTTGTTTTAGATGCAGCAACCAGAACTGCAGTTGCACCATGAAGCAGAGGCATTATGATATCCTTTGTTTTATTTTCCATTCCTTTCCTTATAATTCTTAACATTCTATGAGCTTTCTTGGCTGTTGCTGCACACTGAGCAGAGGATTTCAATGTCCTATGCATGAGGACACCTAGATCTTTTTTCTGGGTGGTGGCTCCTAATGAGAAGCCTTGCATTGTGTAGCCATAAATTGGGTTGTTCTCTTCTAAGTGCATGACTTAGCATATGTCCACATCAATTTCATCTGCTATTTGGACATCTAGGGGCATGTTTACTAAACACCGTTGCTGTGCGGGTTCCCGTTAGTGTGCTGGTGCCATATAAGGAGTGGGCGGGCCAGGCAGAAAAAAGCAAAAAACTGGAACATACGTGTGTGCGTCGCGCTAATGTGCGGGGCCCACATTAGCGCGTGGGAAGGCTAAGTGGGGCGCTGCTGCAAAACCAAACAACAGAGCCGTAGTACAACGGTGAAGACACCGACCAATGGTGCAGGGGCCAGGGGTTCAAACCCCCATTGTGCTCAACAAAAAAGACCAGCTGAGGCACCAACATTTATGGGCAAAAGTGGTTAGGAGGCAGATTAATTTTGGGCAGCAGAAGGCGGCGCACTGTTATTTTTATTACGGCATGAGGCGGCACACTGTTTAGTGTGGGCAGCAGAAGGCGGCACATTGTTAAGTTTGGGCGGCAGAAGGCGGTGCGCTGATAAATGTGGGCAACAGAAGGCGGCGAGCCGGTGGGCAGAAGGCGGCGCTCTGATATGTGAGGGGGCAGTCCAATAGTGGGAGGGATAAGTGGCATGCTGATGTGCAAATAACAGGAACGGAGCCATAGCACAATGGTTAAGACACTGACCACTCGTGCAGGGGCCAGGGGTTCAACCCCTCACAGTACCCAGTGAACTAGGCTGGCTGGGGCAGTATGTATCATGGTGAGGAGTGCTGTAGGAGGCCTTCCATTTATATTTTATTTCCCACCACTAGTAAACCCGCTCTCACAGTGTGTTAACATACGGATGCCCGTAAGGCACATGTTACAGTGCACTGTCCGCCAAGGCACCCTAGAATGTCCCCTATAGGGCACCATGTATGTTGCGACACAGGATAATGTATAGTGCACCCTATATGGATGGCAACCATAAGGTGGCCTATAGGGCGCCCTATAAAGCACCCTCAGAGGCACCTAATGGGTATAGTAAGCTGTGTGTGGTTTTGCCGGCATAGACATATGTACAGTAAATAAAAATAAAGCTGTGAACAGCCCTATCAAAGGGCCCCACTGTGGGTTTGAACCCATGACCTCTGGCTGTACAGGGAGTGACATAACCATTGGGCTACAGCTCTATAGCTGATAGCAAGCCCCTGGCTGGCTGCAGAGAGCCTACACGTCACCCCACAGACAGTCTGCTGTTGTAGACAGGATAGGGTTAGGCCACCCGTACCCATGATGCACTGCACATGCAAATCAGCTGTCCACAGATGCACACAAGATGGGGAATGCACCCCAACAGCTACCCGGCCTGGTAGGGGGAATTGTCCATGTGCACCCACACAGCACCTCGGCCTGGTAGGGGGTCCTGAGCGGGTGGACTACCAGCAAAGAGTAGCTACACACCGTCACATTGTGCGGGTACTGTGCTCACCCTGAAGGTGTGATGTGGCGGCCAGGACCAGGTCCACAACACCAGCCATGGCTGGATGAGGCCATGACAGAGCTCCAAAACAGTACTAACCTGTGCGATAGGAAGGTGCTGCAGAAACATGTTGGATATCTCTGTCTGTCTCAGTTAGTGGAAACCCCCATGGACCCCCCCCCCTGGCAGTAGAGTGGACCATCAAACCCCAGTCCTGCTGGGGAACAGACACCCTACAGGGCAGTCCACACACATCCATAACACAATATCAGACAGACTTTAGGCCTGGATATCCAAAGAGGCACCCCAGCATTATCTGATATTCACCTGTAGCAAGCCATCAGCCGCTGCACCCTGCAAGGCACTCCATCAAGACACATACCAGCTGTGAACAGTCTGCTGGTTAGCCCTGATGGAAATGCATGCACCCAAAACTGGGGTGGCAGCACACACAAGCAGAGAGTTCTGTGAGGAAACCCATATATATCACAAGAGAGAAACATAATACAGCACTATGGGGGTGCCTAGCCATGCTGTCATCACTGCACACTCAGGGTGAGAGTGCTCCCCCAGCAGCACATACAGAGGTCACCCTGTCTGTGTAGGTGGTGGCCTGGCACTACAATGTCACAGCCAGTGCCCTATGCCCTGTGCAGATGCATCCTGGCCAGCCCACCATGTCTGACCTATACCCATGGTACCTTGCTGCTCATTATGCACATTGGCAGGCCAATACTGGCAGTAGTGCTGGCAGTGTGGGTTGGGGAAGGTGTTTGCAGCCAACACACACACTGTATAGACAGACACACACTCCCACACCTATGCCAGCATTGTGCTACTATTGAGGGGGTGATTAGCCTTGGCCACCACACCGGTCCTGGGCACGGCACAGGCATGGATATGGTACGCAGTACTGCTGGGGGTCACTCCCTAGGGTGGTGAACACCATCAGAGGCCAGGCCTGGAGCACGCACCGCAGACACCAAACAGATTGTTCGGATGGGGTCAACTAGCAGTATGTGCGTAACGTAGGGATATCTATCAGCCTGTACTCTTAGCAAACGTTTCAGAGCTGTGTACCTCAGGTGTAGGGTGACAATGCTAAGGTATGCAGGTGCTGGTATTGGGAGATGCACGCAGGGTCCAATGTTCTGCCTCTACAGGAGACATTGGCCAATGGGGCCTGTGGGTGTGGGTGTGTCTGCCCCTGTTGGCTGCTGCTTTACGGCAGCGCTTCCCCACTCCAGCCCAGTTTTGCATCACACTGTTCGGGTCTTCCTGCTGTCCCTCATGAATATGCATGAGCTACATCTACATGCCGTGCATAGATATACAGCACAGGCATTTGTATGAGTGGCAGCATGGAACCTGACTGGTGTGTGGCCCACCAGGACTGCATTTGGGGGATTCTGCTGTAGGTTCTGCCCCTGTTCATGGTGTCTGTGCTCAGTGGGGTAAAAGATAGATGTATTACCATTGCATATGTCCTCGTCACGAAAGGTGTGTCCTTACTGTCACTGTTTATTTGTGGGGAAAATATGTGGGCAGGATTGCTGGTAGCCCCAGCTGGTCTTTGAACCTGTGACCTTCTGTTCTTGCATGCACTGTCTCTGTGCACTGCACCACTGTGTAGCCACAGCTTGGCTGAATTCCCTGGATAGTCCATGACTGTGGATCTGGCAGGGCCTGTCTGTTGCTGTGGACTGTGCCAGCCTGCACATGGCTAGGCCTCTGTCTTCTGTCGCTAGCAGCCACTGCCCCCTGCACCACATGTACTCGTCCGCCAACAAGCTGGCATGAGCTTCTCCCATAAAAGGCAGGTGACCTGATTGGAATGTGGCAGTACGGGACTGCATTTGGGGTACTTGGCTGTGGGTAATGCCCATTGTTGTGGTGTGTGTGCGTTGTTGGGTAAAATATGGGTGTTTTCCCCATGCTTATGTCCCCTGCAATACAGGGGTGCCTGCGCTATCTGTGTTTAGTGGTGGGTAAAATATAGGGACTGGGCTGGCAAGTGCCCCAGCTGGGCTTTGAACCTCTGACCTGCTGGTCCTAGAGGTACTGACTCTGTCCGCTGCACCACACTATGGCCACATAGACAGTGCAGCCCCTGGAGGTAGTAAGCCTGGCAGGATGGAGTCACAAACCCTGCTCTACGCAAATTTACTGTGGGCATATGCACCCTGTCTGGTGACAAACGTGCACATAAACCCCGGAAATGACCACGGGAAATGGGGGACAAAATATCACCACGCTGGGCAACAGTGATATTAATGGGCAACCATAGCAAACACTCCCAGGAAAGCTCCACAAAAGGAAATGTTTTTTGGAAGAGTCTCCGCTCCGTAAACCCTTCCAAAATTCATTTCTTTTTTCTGGAGCTTTGCTGGGTGTGTTTTCTGTATTTGCCCATCACTATAACTGTTCCCCAGCTGAATTACTATTTTTAATAGTTCTGTTGTGGTCATTTTCTATTTTTATTTGCACTTTTGTGCTGTGCACATGTATCACACTGCTCACGTTTTGCTGGTTTCCCCGGTTTTCCTGTACATTGCTGACGGAAATGGTTTCTCTTCCCTTTAAATGCTTTTTACATGCAAATTCGGGCCCGATACTGTGCGGGGAGCCTCTCCCCTCCCACTCTCCACCCATTGACCCCGTCCCTCCGCCCCTCCGGAGCCTTCCTCCGCCCTCCTTTAGCCGTTCCACGCCTCTATCGGACCTTTGCGGGCCCGCACTTGTACGGGGCCCGTTAGTGTGCCGCGCACCTTTGCGGTGGTGACACGCACGTGTGCGGGGCGTTTAAACGCGTTTATTAGCGTTTCAGTGCCGCGTTTCCGTGCGCTATTTTGCGGCGCGCACATTTCCGGTTTTTAGTAAACATCCCCCCTAGTCTCCCAGTTTCTCAAGTTCCTCTTGCAATTTTTCATAATCCTTTTGTAATTTAACAATTTTGAATAATTCATTTTGTGTCATCTACATCCTCTTGTGATATAAAAACGGAATAATTTTTTATCATCAATTAGCCTTTTTTGCCCAGTTTAGATCTGTAGGCTTTTTTTTAAAGCTGTGGAATGAAAGTAATACGTATGGGAACAAACATTCTTTGCTGTACATAGAGGAAGAAACTGTTATGGGGAATGTCTCCTCAATCATTGTCTAAGGGGAGACATGCTTGGGGAGGGTTGGCATCTCCCTGTTTTGAGTTTGCACAGCTATTGGGTTGCTGTGCTTACTGCTGTTGATCTTTGTTCAGCTTTACAAATGGGAATGGAGTAGATATTACACCATTCACAGAAGATGATGTGCTTGAACAGCTTGCAAAACTGAAAGTAGACAAGGCAATGGGACCGGATGGGATACATTCCAGGATACTGAAAGAGCTCAGAGAGGTTCTTACAGGGACTTTAAAGGATGTTTTTAATAGATCCTTGGAGACAAAATAAGTTCCACAGGACTGGAGAAGGGTTGATGTGGTACCTCTTCACAAAAGTGGTAATAGGGAAGAAGTGGCAAACTACAGGTCAATAAGCCTTAACTCGGGGCAGGAAAAATAAAGGAGGCACTCCTGAAAGAGAGAATAGTGGACTTTCTCAAAACCAATAGGTTGCATGATCCAAGGCAACATGGTTTTACCAAAGGACGATGTTGCCAAACAATTCTGATTGAGTTCTTTGATTCGGTGACCAGAGAATCAAGGGCACGCGTTGGATGTTATCTACCTAGATTTCAGCAAAGCATTTGATAACTGTTCGTCATAGGAGACTTATCAATAAACTGAGCAGCTTAGGGATGGGTCCTAAGGTGGTGAACTGGATCAGAAATTTATTGACTGACAGATGACAGAAGTGATGGTAAATGAAACTCACTGGGATGAAAGGAAGGTGATTAGTGGTGTGCCCCAGGGATCAGTCCTGGGACTGGTACCGTTCAATGTATTTATGAGTGATATTGCTGAAGGACTGAATAGAAAAGTTTGTCTTTTTGCAGATGGCATGAAAATTTGCAACAGAGTGGACTCCCCTGAGGGAGTGGATAACATGAGGAAAGATCTACAAAAGCTGGAAGAATGGTCTAATATTTGGCAGTTAAGGTTTAACGTAAAGAAGTGCAGTGTCATGCACCTGGGATGCAAAAATCAAAGGAAATTGTATGCGATAGAGGGCGAGAGGTTGGTGTGCACAGACTATGAGAAGGACCCCGGAGTGATTGTTTCTGAGGATCTCAAGGTGGAGAAACAGTGTGAGAAGGTGATGGTCAAAGCCAGAAGGATGCTGAGTTGCATACAGAGAGGAATTACGAGCAGAAAGGAAGGGGTATTAATGCCACTGTAGAAATCGCTGTTGAGGTCTCACTTGGATTATTGTGTTCAGTTTTGGAGACCATATCTCACAAAGAATATAAAAAGACTGGAAACGGTTCAAAGGAAGGTGGCCAAAATGAGTTGGAGCCTGCACCAGAATACGTATGAGAAGTGACTTGAAGACCTAAGTATGTATACTCTAGAGGAGAGGAGGGACAGGTGAGATACGATACAGCCCTTTAAATACATAAAGAGTATTAATGAACAAACAAACCTTTTTCAAAGATGGGGAAGTTGCAGAACTAGAAGGCATAACATGAAGCTGTAAGGGGGTAAACTGAAAAGCAATGTCAGGAAATACTTTTTCACTGAAAGTGTAGTGGATGCTTGGAATGCCCTGCCGATGGAAGTGGTGAGAGCAAATACAGTGACAGAATTCAAATGTTATGGGACAGATACAGTGGATCCCTTTATAGCAACAGGATAAAATCAAAATAACCTTAACTATCTCTGCTATCTCTACAAATAGGGGGTGACCTGCACTGAGTGGTGGGCACACCCCTAAACAAAGGCATTGGGAGGGGGGACCTGCAAGGAGTGGCAGGTGTACCTACTCTTGCCACCTTGCTGAGCAGACTAGATGGACCGTGATGGTCTTTATTTGTCGTCATATACTATGTTACTATGTTTAATTTTACCACCTCTTCTTGCTGTGGGAAAGCAAAGGATCTCCTTTGTCAGAACCTGGAGGGTGCTGCAGGGCAAGAGGAACTCAATGGAAGCCTCTGTCATCCTGCAGCTGCACACCTCCCCCCACCATGCTTTGCCTACAGTGTCGCTGGCCCATATAGGGAGGGTCTCTGCACTGCCCAGGTGGAACTCCAGGCTGCAACCCTTGCCTACTTAAGGCATCCAATGGAGGCGCTATACCTTGGAGGTCTCCTCCAATAACAATCCTGTGGTTGATCTGAGAACCTCACACTTGGCCACACCGAGTCCTGACAATGGCCACCACGGCCCTCCCACAACCACACATAAAGGAACCCAGACAACCGCGGCTGGACAAGGAAACAACCAGCTTGACCACACGTTTTCTGGTGCCACCATTGTCAAAACAGAGAGATCACAGTATCACACTCCACTAAGGCCTGTATACCATAGACACACTACCTTGACTGGCTCAACAGCCCACTGCATCCATTCACGAAGGCTTCATGCAAGCCCCCATCTGATGGCCATGACCAACCCAAGCCGCTAAATCCTGCAACTGGATCAGGTCACACCTCCAACAACCAACAAAGCAATTCATCCTACCATTTAGCTCCTCCTGCAGATGAGTACCCCAGATGTGACCCCTGCCACCACACCACTCTCTGCTGGATGACTCTGGGACTTCTGATTTGGAGCCATCTCAGCCAAGCAACACCCACTCTGTGTCATTGGGCAGTGGTCGCACACCTGCCACCTGCACCTCTGGGCCTTTCTGGAAGTGTCATCATCACAGCTGTAGTCACTGGATACCCCACAAGCGCAGAAGGCACCATTACAGCTCATCAAGTGGGAGCCGAAGCAGCTGGCGATCCACAAGCTTGGTGAGGAGTCATCACCATTGACACCACAGATCATCATGCAGACACCAGTACTGTTCACACTACTGCCACCACAGGGGACATAGTTGCGCTGCATTGAGCAACTCCTCAAGTGGCTCCTGTCATCTTGAACAGCACATCTGACATGCATCTCGGAAAGGAGATGACTAGCACACCTATCCAATTCAGATACTGCAACATGTAAGGAAAACAACACAATGGTGGCCCCCCAACGAACGTCCCATCGAATAGACTTTACCAATCTCAGAAGCACAGCATCCCACCATCAAGAGCCATGTGGGATACATCTAGTCCCCTGGAATACACAACTTCAGTTGAAAACCAATCCTCTATTTCGACATCTACTTTGTAAGGAGGCGGCGCATGCCTACCATATCTCACTCCATGATAAACACAATAATACAAACAGGGAGATGACTTTTCTGGAGAGTGTTCCAATGCTGTGGCATCTGTTATTTTAGTCCAAAGTAGAAGTTGAATGCCCAAAGGCCCAACATTGATCTTTCAGCTTCTTATCCAAAAGCTTGCTTCAGGGGCTGATTCCATCTGGCATTCTGTCCAACATAAGGGCCACACAACAGAATGAATCCTAAAAGGAGCACAAAATGCTATAAATATTTTTCAAATCTGAGCCCATATAGATCATGACTACTAGTCCCACAATAATAATGACACACAGACAAACACATGTCCATTCAGCTGTCTTCAATAAAAATCATTCTACTCTATGCTGGCATTAAATCCATAAGTGACAGTGGTATGAAAACAAATCCAATACTACTCTTGTTGCAATAAATGATGATCCAGATTCACTCACATTCTGAAACACAAAGATGTTCCACAAATACACACCAAAGCTGATAAAACTGGTGCAGAATAGACCAATACTGTTGTATCAACAGGGTAGTAGGAGCACCTGTTAAAATTCTCCTTTTGAGGAGGAAGTGACCTCACTCGGCACAATGGCTGCCTGATCACACAGCTCTGGGGCCATCCCTGATCAATAATACATAAATACCCTCCAAAAGACCTAACACAGGAAAAGTACACAGTCCCAGTAAAAGCTGAAGGAGGCGAAAGATGTCTACCATAAAAAAAGCAGCGGATCTGAGATAGTATGCATATGCAGGAGTGAGTGGAGGCACAGGCTAAAATGAAATGGTGGCAAGTGGCTCGCAACAACTGGAGCAGGCAGAGGGGGAAGAGAGGGAAAAATAAACAAGCAATGGTGACACAGAAGAAGGCAGTTTCCGACACATCACCAGAATCAAGCTGCAGGAGTGGTTCAATGAGCTCAAAGCTGAAGTGCAGGTGGTTAAAACCAAACTCGGTGAGTTAATAGGGAACATGAAGGAGGAGATTGCTGAGCTGATGCACTGGGCAGGGGAGCATGAAAACTGACTAGAGACCCTGGAGCTGCAAAAAGAGACTCTGGAAGTAGACCCGGGAGCTGCAAAAAGAGACTCTGGAAGTAAGAGTCTGTAAGGTGTAGGAGGGGAGAGATCAATTACAATACAAGATGGAGGACCTCGAAAATAGGTCCAGAAGAAATAACCTCCATATCCGTGGCATACCAGAGGACTCTAAAAACTGTACAAAAGTAGCAGAAGCTGTGTGCCTGGAAGCTCTGAGGCAGGGGGGAAGACGAAGCAACCCTGACAAAATACTGATGGATAGAGTGCACCAAGCCTTGGGTCTACAGAGAGTCAACAGACCTAGGGATATAATTATATGTTTGAAAGATTATCGACTCAAGAACGGATAAGAACATAAGAACATAAGATATGCCATACTGGGTCAGACCAAGGTCCATCAAGCCCAGTATCCGGTTTCCAACAGTGGCCATTCTAGGTCATACGTACCTAGCAGTTTCCCCAAAAGACACAGGTTCCACAATGCTTGTACTGGGTCAAGCATTGATATACTGGGTCCCTTCTTAATAATCGTTAATGGACCTTTCCTCCAGGAACTTATCCAAACCTTTTTTAAACCCAGCTACACTAACAGCCTTTACTACATCCTCCGGTAACAAATTCCACAGTTTGATTACACGTTGAGTGAAAAAATATTTTCTTTTATTAGTCTTAAATAGTTTACCCTGTAGCTTCATTGCATGTCCCCTAGTCTTTCTATATTCTGATAACGTAAACAATTGATCTACGTTTACCCGTTCCACTCCGCTCATTAATTTATAGACTTCTATCATATCTCCCCTCAGCCGTCTCTTTTCCAGGTTAAAGAGCCCTAACCTTTTTAGCCTTTCTTCATAGGAGTATCCTTCCATCCCTTTTACCATTTTGGTGGCTCTTCTCTGAACCTTTTCTAATAACGTTATATCCTTTTTAAGATACGGCGACCAGAATTGCACACAATATTCAAGGTGTGGTCTCACCATGGAACGATATAGAGGCATTATAATATCTTTTGTTTTATTTTCCATTCCTTTCCTTAGGATACCTAGCATTCTATTTGCTCTCATGGCTGCTACTACACACTGGGTCGAGGGTTTTAACATGTTATACACAATGACGCCTAAATCTTTTTCCTGGCTTGTGGTTCCTAATGTGGAACCTTGAATTGTGTAACCATAGTTTGGGTTGTTCTTCCCTAGGTGCATAACTTTGCACTTGTCCACATTAAATTTCATCTGCCATTTTGATGCCCAGTCTTCCAATTTATCAAGATCCTCTTGCAATTTTCCACAATCCTCTTGGGTTTTAACAACTTTCAATAGTTTTGTGTCATCTGCAAATTTGATAATCTCACTCATTATTCCCCTTTCCAGGTCATTTATGAATATGTCAAAAAGCAGCGGACCCAACATAGATCCCTGGGGTACACCACTATTCACCGTTCTCCATTTGGAAAATTGGCCATTTAGCCCTACCCTCTGCTTTCTATCTCTTAACCAATTCCTGATCCACAATAGTACACTGCCTCCTATCCCATGACTTTTTAGTTTTGCCAAAAGTCTCTGATGAGGGACTTTGTCAAAGACTTTCTGAAAGTCCAGATACACTATATCAACCAACTCACCTTTGTCCACCTGTTTATTCACACCTTCAAAAAAACATAACAGATTAGTAAGACAAGATCTTCCTTGTCTAAAGCCATGTTGGCTGTCTCCCATTAGGCCATGACTATCTATATGCTGAGTAATTTTATTCTTTATGATGGTTTCTACCATTTTTCCCGGTACTGACGTCAGGCTCACCGATCTGTAGTTTCCCGGATCACCCCTGGATCCCTTTTTAAAAATTGGTGTTACATTGGCGATCCTCCAATCTTCAGGTATTATAGATGATTTTAATGAAAATTCACAGATTACTAATATCAGGTCTGCAATCTCATATTTCAGTTCTTTCAACACCCTCGGATGTATGCCATCTGGCCCAGGTGATTTTCTACTCTTCAGTTTATCTAATAGTTGTAATACATCTTCCCGATGTATCGATATTTCCTTCAATTCTTCCGCACCTTTAAATACCACTTCAGTCATGGGTAACATCCCTACATCTTCCTCAGTAAAGACCGAAGCAAAGAATTCATTCAGTCTCTCCGCTATTGCCTTTTCGCCTCTTAGTGCCCCTTTAACCCCTCTATCATCTAATGGACCAACTGACTCTCACACAGGTTTTTTGCTACGAATGTACTTGAAAAAGTCTTTATTTTGCGTTATTGCTTCCGCAGCAAGCTTCTTCTCAAATTCTCCCTTTGCCTGCTTTATCAGTGCCTTGCATTTGACTAGCCTGTGCTTGTGCTGTTTCCAGGTTTCATCGTTTGGCTATTTTTTCCATTTCCTGAAAGATGCTTTTTTGGCAACAACAGCCTCTCTGACCTCGCCTTTAAACCATGCTAGCAGTGTTTTGCACTTCCTTCCACGTTTCTTAAAGCGTGGAATACAGCTGGTCTGGGCTTCCAAGATAGTATTTTTCAACAACACCCAAGCTTGATGTAAGTCTTTAACCTTTGCAACTGCTCCTTTTAGTTTTTTCTTAACTATTTTCCTCATTTTATCATAGTCTCCCTTTCAAAAGTTAAAAGGTAGTTCTGTGGATTTCCTCCTCCACTAATTAAATCAAATGTGATCATACTATGATCACTATTGCCAAGTGGCCCCAACACCCTTATCTCTTGCACTAGATCTGGTGTTCCACTAAGGACTAGGTCTAATATGGCTTCTCCTCTGGTTGGTTCATGAACCAGCTGCTCCAAGAAGCAGTCATTTATTTCATCTAGGAACTTTATCTCCCTAGCATGTCCTGCCGTGACACTGACCCAGTCGATACCGGGGTAATTGAAATCACCCATTATTATTACTGCACTGTAACCTTTGTTAGCTTCCTTGATTTCTTTCAGCATTTCATCATCCATTTGTTCATTCTGGCCAGGCAGTTGATAGTACACCCCAACTGCCATCGCCTTCCCCTTTTTACATGGAATTTCAATCCATAGAGATTCTACAGTAAATTTTGTTTCCTGCAAAACTTTAATCCTTTCTGACTCAATGCCCTCTCTAACATAGAGCCCTACCCCTCCACCAATTTGATCAGCTCTATCATTACGATATAGTTTGTATCCAGGTATCACAGTGTCCCACTGGTTGTCCTTCCACCATGTCTCTGATATTCCAATCATATCTAACCTCGCATTTAGTGCTATATATTCTAACTCTCCCATCTTATTTTTTATACTTCTAGCATTTGCATACAAGCATTTTAGAGACTGTATTTTATTCATATTAATTTGGTTGTTGGTAGACATGGGTAATTTGGGATCTTTAAGCTCTGTCTGCTCCATACTCGAGGGCATTTGGGCTACTTTACTCTTTTTTGGAACCTCTCTGCTTTTGGTAGTATCCTTCAAGGATACATTCTTCCGAACCATCCGCTCTTGGGCGACTGTCGGCTTTCCCCTATTATCTAGTTTAAAAGCTGCTCTATCTCCTTTTTAAAGGTTAATGCCAGCAGCCTGGTTCCATCCCAGTTAAGGTGAAGCCCATCCCTTCGGAAGAGCCTCTCCTTTCCCAAAATTGTTACCCAGTTCCTAACAAATCCAAAACCCTCATCTCTGCACCATTGTCTCATCCACGTATTGAGACTCCGGAGCTCTGCCTGCCTTTTGGGACCTGCACGTGGAAGGGAAGCATTTCGGAGAACGCTACCCTGGAAGTTCTGGATTTCAACTTCCTACCTAAAAGCCTAAATTTAGCCTCCAGAACCTCCCTACCACATTTTCCTATGTCATTGATACTGACATGTACCAAGACAGCAGACTCCTCCCCAGCACTATCTAAGATCTTATCTAGGTGGCACGTGATGTCTGCTACCTTCGCACCAGGCAGGCATGTTACCAGGTGATCCTCACGTCCACCAGCCACCCAGCTATCTACATGCCTAATGATCGAATCACCAACTATAATGGCTGTCCTAACTCTTCCCTCATGGGCACATGGCCCTGGAGAAACATCCTCGGTGTGAGAGGGTTTTACATCACCTGGAGGATAGGTCCTAGTTACAGGATCACTTCCTGCCATACCAGGGTGATGCTCTCCTGTCACGTGACCTCTCTCCTCCAAGGCAACAGGGATGCTGCCAGACTGGAAGTGGGACTTCAGGACTATATCCCTGTAGGTTCGTCTGTGTACCTCTCTGTCTTTCTTATGTTTTCCAAGTCTGCTATTCTAGCCTCTAGAGAATGGACTCGTTCCCTGAGAGCAAAGAGCTCCTTGCACCTAGTGCACACGTAAGACCTCTCACCAACTGGGAGAAAATCATATATGTGACACTCAATGCAAAAGACTGGAAAGCCCCCATCTCGCTGCTGGACTGCTGTCTGCATCTTAGTTTTAGCTTGTGTTTAGATCTTTACTAAGGGTTGCTATGGATATTTATAGTAATAAAACTGTACCTAATACGTTTAATTAAGCTTCAGGTGAACAAGGTATATTAATCTCAGGTCCTTAGTGTATGACTGATTTGGGTAACGAGCTTCACCTGAGAGCACCTCCTGTCCTTTAAATGTGTAAATACCTATAAAGCTACAATTATCCCAGGGGTGGGTGGGTGTTGTGGAGGGAGGGAAATTACACTTATTAAAAGAGGGCTGCTATACACAGTACCCTGTCCTGTGCTGCTGAGGTAAGCTGTGACTAACTTCCTGGGTGATTAACAGTCCTCGCTTGGATAGAAGGAGTCTTTCAAAATAGCCTTTTGACCTGCCACCTGGTGTTAACACCTATTGAAAATGTTTCACAGGTCTCTTGCCCCCTAGGTAGAAGGCCTCTTTGTAAAGGTCTCTAGAAGACTTTATTTGTTGCTCAAAGAGTACTGACCCTGTTTTGCCTTTTATGCTAAGCTATATTCTGATTTGATTTAAATTATAGCTCTTTGCTGCTGTTAGGCTCTCACTTATTATGAAATTTAAACTACAAGCTCTCTGCTGGGTTCTAAATTTAACCAGAAAGCTCTCTTTTGTGTTTTAAATGTAAACTAAAAGTACTTTGCTGATACTAGGCCCTGAGTGACTATTAAATTTAAAACTACAAGCTCTCTGCTGGGTATGAAATGTAACCAGAAAGTGGATTAATCTAGTGTTCACTTTGGTATTGTCCGGGACCTTCAGAATTAGTGAACTGCGGGCTGCCGCAACAAGTGCCAGGTTAGCAATCAGATTGCATTTCCCAGACACATCACTGTCTGAGGAACTGCTGCATATCCAAATCGCCAGGGCAAAAAAAAAAAAAAAACGATCCAAAGGCAAAAGGACAATTTATCACATTAGTACTAATAATAATTTGTATAGTGCTGTACAGAGACAAGTAAGAGACAATCTCTGCTCATCAGAGTTTACAATCTAGTCAAGACGGACAACACAATAACTGGGGACAACACAATGTCTAGGGCAGGGATCTCCAACTCTAGTCCTGGAGGGCTGCAAACCAGTTAGATTTTCAGGATATCCCTAATGAATATGCTGGTGGTTTCAAAAGCAGATCCAAAAGCGGCCTAGAAGAGGTGAGTTTTTAGCCTGGATTTGAAAAGGGCAAGAGATGGAGCATGACATTCAAGGTAGTACTACAATTCCGTACCTGCCCTGTAGCCAATGTCTACAAATACCTGGCGATGTGGCCAACCAAATTCTTGGTCCACCTCAATGGCTCCCTATTATCGCTCTTCCAGTTCACAACTATATTCAAATAAGATGTAGCTGCAGGCTCTTTCAGCATCCATTCATTTTGAATTGCAACAGCCAAGATAGGGCTTTGGGATGCTGGTGGTCTCAGGCATATGCTTTATATATTTGCCCGCAGGAGAAGCTACAAATTGACATTCCTATCTTCATCACCTCCATGGCACTAACTTTGTTCCATTATATCTTTTGCAGAGTGCATAGTCTGGATAATTTAACATTCCTTCATTTGCTGGGCACCTGAGAGGGCGTCCACATGGCCTCTGGGGCTTCACTTAGACTGGGCCAAGCGTAGCATGTATCTCAATTAGCTAGGCAGTTCTAGGATGAGGTTGAAACAATTTCTCCCCCTGCTCAAAAAACAAATATAGCCCCCCCCCCTTCCCCAACACCATAATAATCCACCTTGGAGGGAATGACCTTGTAACCATAACCAGAAGACAACTGATTTACTCCATTAAAGCTGATCTCTTCTGGACAGCCAGCATCTTGCCTAACACTCTGTTCATCTCATCTAATGTGCCTCAAGTGGGGCAGTACATGACTTTGGAATAGAGAACTCAAGAAGGTCAGCAAGCAAGTCAGCCAGAGCATACTATGTGCCAAAGGATGGCAAATCCGTCATAATTCGGCACATACCCTGCTTCCGAGTTATTTCAAGGAATTGCCACTCATCCATCTATTGGACATTGGGTTGGACTTTTTTCTCATTGACATACAAGAAACATTGGAGGCCATCCTTGAGACCAGTTCATAGTCTTGCAGCACCTGCAGATACCCAAGAGCACAGGGAGAGGGGTGGGTCAGGTATCCATAAGTGGGATACTTGGCAGTTACCTGAGTTAAACTTCAAACATACAGTAAATCATAACTGAGGGGCAAGGTGCCCTAACTGGCAATGAGGCGGGGCACCCTGGCAAGTACCGCCATGTGGGTGGGCAAGGGTGGTTGAGGGGGATCCACGGGGTGGCACTGCCTCATAGGTCTGGCATTGGGTGTGTGCAGGGGATACACCACTTTGCATATGTCTGCAATGTCCACACACTGTCCAGCCAAGGATCCTGGTATGTGTGGCATCGGTCTGCTGGCCAATGCCCCTCTGTGCCACCTCAGGCAGACACTGCGCCCCCCGGGGGGGCATTTGCCAGCATCAATGCATGCATGGAGCACTTGTCCATGCTGTGCCCACTGTCACATTTGTCACGCCCTCCTCCCATCTCTGTCTACTTAGGGACACATCTACTACCATAAAATTTGTGCTTGCTCTGGGGCATCCTCCACAACTGATCCTGCTAGGGATTTGGGGGCTCTTTACATGCAGGGTGTTGGGACTGCTGCTTGTGCTTAAGGCATGTGCACCCCCAGGCCTCAAAACATTGATGGCATTGTGACCCATTCAGGGGCCTCTTGTCTTGCTTGGTGACCAGTGGTGGCTGTCTTGCACACATTTGCTTGTCTCTGTCTCTGCCGTGAAGATGTCTTTTTGGGCCTGGTTTGACACATATGGTGTGGTGGCTGCATGTGGTGCTCTCCTGTGGCTGCATATGGTGGCTGCATGTGGTGCGCCTCAGATACTGCACTGCATGGTATTTTCATTTGCTTTAAGCAGCTCCCTTTCTAAGTTTCCTGCTCCAATCAGGGCTGTGGGAGGAGCCTCTCGTGCCGTTAAACAGCTGCTGCCGTCAGGCACGCCCGCGCCTTGTGGGCCTGCGCCTGAGGGCCTCGCTAGAGGGCCATTTGGTGTGGCCCTTAGGTGAGGCACAGAACCTGGCCTGTCAACAACTGCTGCACTTTCTACCATCCGGGTATAGACAATGCTTAAAATGCTTGAAGGACTACCAAGAGGGCTGCTACTGCTCGGAAGAAAACTGCACTCATGAGTACTTATCACCTGAGACATTCTTTAAATCTTGGAGAAAAGGGAATTCTTGGAGTAAAACTGATAAAATCTGTATATTTTAAAATTCAGTGTTTTATCAAGTCAGTTAGGGCATAGTACTACAAGCCAGAGTGGAGGATGTGCATTGTAGCTGGGCCTTTCCATCTGACCTGAAGTTTACCTTGAAGGAACATGCATTTCTCTCTGCATTTGATTATGATTATCTCCTGCTCCATTGCCTATTGACTCTACCTACTCCAAAGCCTCTGCTCCTTCTCTCTTTTCCCCTCACCTCATTCGCTGCTTCTCCTCATCCTTCTCTCCTCTGGTAAGTCCCTTCTTCCCTCCTATCTCATGATGAGGCCACTTCGTAACTTGGCTAACCTGATCTATGTCTTCCCCAATTCTGGTCTCCCTAAATCTACCTCTCACTCTTTGAGGTTTCCTACCCTCCCTAAACATCTCTCTCATATTAGAACTAGGTCTTTTCACAATCCTTCTAACCTTATTCACATTCCTCTCCTCTCCCCGTCTGCTCTCCCCTTTTCCTGCGCCTTATGGAACGTTCACTCTATCTCTAATAAACTTTTGCCTTTGTACATGACCTTTTTATTTCCTGCTCTTTTCACCTCTTTGCCTTAACTGAGACCTGGCTTCTTCCTGAAGACAATGCCTCCATTGCCGTTCTTTGTCATGGGGCTTCCAGTTCTCCCACTCTCCTCGGCCTACTGGTCGTGGTGGGGGTATTGGCCTTCTTCTGTCTCCCTTTGGTCACTTCTAGTCTCTCATCCTACCTCAATCTCTTTCCTCTCTTTCTTTTGAACTCCACTCGATCCGCCTCTTCGCTCCTCTCCCACTCCGAGTAGCTGTTCTCTATCGTCCTCCTGATACTTCTATTTCCACTTTTCTTTCTGACTTTTATTCTTAGCTGTCTACCTTTCTTCACCCCTCCTCCCCCACCCTTATTCTTGGCGACTTTAACATTCATGTTGATGACCCCTCAAATCCCCATGTTCTAAAACTCCTCTCTCTTACCTCCTCGTATAACCTTCAACTCTCTTCCACTGCTCCTACTCACCAACATGGTCATTGTCTTGACCTGTTTCTTCTCTAACTGCTCACTCTCCAACTTCTCTAACTCTGTCCTTCCTTTATCTGACCACCACCTTTTAAGTCTTATTATTCATCATCCTCCACCTCAGCCTCGTCCTGCTTCCACTAATCTATTTAGAAACCTTCTTGCTATTGATCCCTTAGCTCTCTCCTCCACTATTTCCTCACCCCTTTCATCCATTCTTTCTTCTAATTCTTTTGATGAGGCTGTGGCCTCCTATAATGCTGTACTCTTCTCTGCTTTGGATTCTCTTGCTCCCCTCATCTCACGTCCTGTTAGGCGTTCTCCTCCACAGCCTTGGCTCTCTCCTTTTGCCTGCTATTTGCGCTCCTGTGCCCGCTCTGCTGAGCGTGCCTGGCTCAAATCTCGCTCTCATGCTGACTTTCTCCACTTTAAATTCATGCTCTTCTCCTTCCAATCAGCCATTGCACTTGCCAAACAAATCTACTTCGCCCATCTGACTAACTCTCTTGTCTCTAATCATTGTCGTCTTTTTTATACACTCAATTCTCTCCTCAGTGTGTCCCCACCTCTGGCTCCTACCTTCCTTCCTGCCCAAACCTTGGCACAGGTACCAACAAAGGAGCACGAACCACGTGCTAGATACAAACCCAGTCAATTCGTGGATAGCAAAGGAAGGGTATTCTTTATTGATCAATAAAAGCCTATGGCCCGACACAGGCCGTGTTTCGTTGCCTTCTTCAGGGGCAGGCTACATAAATAATGAAAACAATAAAATTAACTACAAATATATGCACATCAATAATAATATCATAATACCTAAGAATGTAAAACACATACATATAACAAAACATAAAATAAATGTTTGAATTATAATCATAATGTTCTATAGAAACAATGTGCAAAACTATATACAACCATCCATACACAAAAAAGAAACCTGATCAGCACAGCAGCAAACGTCAAAATGGTAACATCCATATGTAATATAACATACATAACACATAATAAAAGATAAAATGAACAAACATCGTTTAAAAACACATCATTAAAAAACCAATGCACAAATATCTACATTAAGATGAAAAAGGGGATAAGAAATAAATACATAAATAATGATAACACAGGTACACTAAAAAAAAATTTTTTTAAACTGCCTCTAATGTTTCGATTGATTTTTACGTTTTTTGGTGCGCTGAATCCAAATCTGGTAACCAATTTGCTCCATCACGTACAGATTGTTTGCTACATTGGGTTAGTAGTTTGAGGTGAACGTTTCAGATTGAGTGCGATCGAGATAAAAGTTTCTTGGATGAATTCTTTATACTAATTGTTTAGTAGTTATTCAAATAAGAATAAAGAAAATTGTAACAAGGCAGCACATAAGAATAGAGTAATGTCAACAAAACACACTGTGATGATAGCAAAATTGTCTGCACTTAAAACAGCCACATACATGTGCACAAACATTGAGCATATAAGAGCGAGGTTAGACACAAAGCAAAGCAAAGAAATGTGCAAAAAATGTTGTACAGGTATGTATGTAAGAATAGAAAACGCAAACCGCACCATTGCAATATATGAAGACAAACACCCGATGGTGTGAAAATAAAATTCTAATAAATGAGATCCGACACTGTGGTAATAACTAGCAAATTTTTATTTCAAAGTTTAGTAAAAACACGATATTTGTCAACACAGTTTAGATTTTAAAGTCATTCTTGAGTCAATCAATCTCCTGGTGGGCCCGTTTCTTCTTCCCCCGAATGCTTCTCTTGGTGCGCTGCTTGGCGTATTTTTCATCTGGGGTTTCCCGCAGCAGCAACCAGCAGAAATCAGCCATCAAAGTGGTGTTCCATCTTCCTTGGTACCTTCTCTCTGCGTCCTTGATGTCCTGGTGAAACCTTTCACCTTGTTCTTCACTGTACGCCCCCAAGTTTTCGGGAAAGTAGTTCACATGGGAGTGCAAGAAATGGACTTTCAGGCTCATGTTACAGCCTTGTTCTTTGAAGGCATTGAGCATCCTGGCAACAATATCCTTATAGTTCTCATCCCGCCTGTTCCCCAAGAATTTGAGAACAACATCCTTGAAGGAATCCCAGGCTTCTTTTTCCTTCTCAGACATCGTTTCAGCGAATGCTTCATCTGAAATGAGTTTCCTTATATCAGGGCCAACAAACACTCCTTCCTTTAGCTTTGCTTCAGAAAGTCGGGGGAACTTTGAGCAAAGATACCGAAAGCACTCACCATCTTTTGGAAGGGACTTGATGAATTGCTTAATGAGACCCAACTTAATGTGGAGAGGTGGTAATAGAATTTTATCACGAGGTACCAAGCTCTCATGAAGAACATTTTTCTCACCGGGTCTCAAATACTCCCGAATTGGCCAGTCTTTTTTCCCCCAGTGTAGGTCGCGGGCCCGGCTATCCCACAAGCAAAGGAAGCAGGGATATTTGGTGAAACCGGATTGCTGCCCTAATAGCATGGATAGAATTTTAAAGTCTCCACAAATCATCCACTTATGCTCATCATAACGAATCTTCTGAAGAATCAGGGCCAAATTCTCGTATTTTTCTTGGAGAATAACAGAGTGAGCAATAGGAACTGAAGCAAATGTGTTGCCATTATGAAGAAGAACACCTTTTATGCTGTCTTTTGACGAATCAATGAACAGCCGCCATTCAGCAGGATCATACTTGAGTTTAAACTTTTCCATCACTCCGTATATATCGTTGCAAAATACCAAATCTTCCTCTTTGCTGAAATACTTCAAAAATTGTGTCTCGCGGTTGCGGTACCAATAAAAAGTTGTTCCTGGTGACAATAGATTTTTCTGTTTAAGCCGAGAACCTAGCAGTTGGGCAGCATCTTTTGGGAGTCCTAAATCCCGGACTAAATCATTCAATTCAGCTTGAGAGAAAAGTTCAGGTTTTGGATCTGGTTCAGTTTCAAACTCGGAAGTACTGGACTCATCGGGAAAAGCCATCTGATGAGTCTCATCATGATCAGAACCGTCCACACAAATATGATCCAAAGAGTTTGGTGGTTCAGGCACAGGTACTTCGTTGCTATGAGGCATAGGCCTAATTGCTGAGGGAAGGTTGGGGTAACTTATTACATTCTTATTTTTTAAGTTGTATCCCTTCACAATGCAAGAGCAAAAATAGCAGTCACTGCTGTGGTCTCTTTGTTCACGCCACATCATAGGTATTCCGAAACGAAATGCTTGTTTTTTACCTTTCATCCATAAGCGTAGATCTTCCTCACATGTCTTGCACACTTTGTGAGGCGCCCACGGTTTGTCTTGATCGCCTAACTTCAAACCGAAATAGGCGAAATATACTTTTTTAATAAATGCAGAAATGTTCCTCTGCCGCTTTTTCACGGTATATTCCCCACAAATAAAACAAAAACTGTCCGGAGAGTTGACGCAACCTCTGGCTCTGTGAGCCATCACAAATACACAGCACTGCAAACTACAACTGTAGTGAACCACTTCGGAATAAAGCTGGATTACGACTGAGCAAACAAAAGGTAATAATGAACTTGCAAGAAACTGAAATTTGACAGGAACGTTCATGTCGCAACCACCGTGTTTGAGCGAGCGAACGAGGCGAGGCGAACAGGAAAGAACATGCGCCAGCGCGAGTACTGGATTTAGCCCCCCGCCTCCCAATTGTCCTGTTAATGTATAAAATGAATACAAAACACTCTAAAATATCATGAGGGAGTGTTTCTAGTTAGTTAACCATTACAACCTCTATTTTGGGCCAAGAAAATAAACTGCAGTCGGCTAAAAAGAAATTATGTGAACATTCCTTATATGGGTAAGAAATCTAATTTTGCAAGAAAACGTGACGTGATGGAACATTTTGGCTATTTTTCCTGGATTCAGCACCCCAAAATCTATAGGAATCAGTTGCAAAACTGGAGGCAGTTTTTTGGTAGTGTACCTGTGTAATTCATAAAAACTACCAATATATAACTACATTAAGATAAAAAAGGATAAAAAAGAATAAAATAAATACATAAATATGATATTTCATAAAAACTGCCAATTTCTAATACATACCTTTTAAAACTGTTCAACCTCCTATGGTGTACTATCTACCATCGGGACTTAATTGATAAACTAATGGGGATAAAGAAAACATATTTATTACCTAGGGTAAAACCACCATTATGATAAGTGTATCCATGTCTCTAAAGATTATTATTGATATATCACTTTGAACAGATCAAAATCAAACAGTTGAGTCAGTGGAATCTCTAGGATACTTGGCTATCCTGGTTAATAATATTGATATAAATTAAAACTTTACCTGTATAGAAACCAATTCTCTATTATACCTCAAGTTGCAAAGAGCAGCGTAAAACGCAACAGGATTAAAAAACTAAAAGGAGGAGGAAAAGAAACCGTGGCTGCGTTAATAATTTTAACCTTACAATAGCCATACCATCATAAGTCTATAAAAATTGTCCTTATATATCAAATTATGTATTCGTTGAAAACGGCAATTCACATATGCACTCGATGATAATCCAATGCCGTCTTGCAGACTCTGCTAACTTTGAAGTTGTAAAAGAAAACAAACGCCGACGTCTGCACACTAGATAAGCCACGTTTTCCCGCGGGATGCAAATGAAATGACGTCAAAATTCTCAAATTACCACGATCTTCCCTTTCACTATTTTTACAGTCAACATTAACTCCATATTCCTAAAAAATTATTTGCACATAAAACCTATTAAACGTGCGTTCCAAAATGCTTCATTAGCATCTTCAATATACAATTAAATACAATGAGAATGCTATCGGACTTCTCAGTTTGCCACAATCGTTCCACCTTAGAAAAAGTCAATATTACCTCCATATTCTTAAAAAGGATCTTTTTAGTTAAAACTATTAAACATATTTATTTAAAACTTTAAACAAACATGTTTTAAACCTCAACCACATGCTACTTCTAAGCTACCTCATACTGCAATCCGCTGCCCGCTCTTATCACACAACCAAGCCTTTTAAAATAGTAAGACACTTTATAAGCCATAAATCGAAAAACGGACTTTGAAACAAATAAAATGATGACCACCAGCACGCTTCTGCCATACTATGTAAAAAATTCTTCGGAGCAACTAATCTCATTTTCTGTCCTTTAAATTCCAAGTTACACCCATATTACTGATTTTCAACGTTTTAGGTTACTGTAATGCAGGCAGCCATAATACCAGACCTGCACATAAAAATTTTTTTTTAGAGCAAACGATCTCATTCTTTGTCATCTTTAATACAAATTTACCCTTATTGCCGATGATCAATGCTTCGGGCCGTATGATATAATCATAAAAATTCCAATTCTCAAGGGACTTAAATTACTGTTAGCTAAGCAATACATCATATTGCATACGACAGTTCAATTCTTATATTACCCTTTACATGTCATACTTCAGATTAAAAAACAAATGGTATCAAGTCCACTGACATACCCTATGGTGTATTGCTTAGCTGAATATCGGTAATATGGGTGTAACTTGGGATCGTGGCAAACTGAGAAGTCCGATAGCATTCTCATTGTATTTAATTGTATATTGAAGATGCTAATGAAGCATTTTGGAACGCACGTTTAATAGGTTTTATGTGCAAATAATTTTGTAGGAATATGGAGTTAATGTTGACTGTAAAAATAGTGAAAGGGAGGATCGTGGTAATTTGAGAATTTTGACGTCATTTCATTTGCATTCCGCGGGAAAACCTGGCTTATCTAGTGCGCAGACGTCGGCGTTTGTTTTCTTTTACAACTTCAAAGTCAGCAGAGTCTGCAAGACGGCATTGGATTATCATCGAGTGCATATGTGAGTTGCCGTTTTCAACGAATACATAATATGATATATAAGGACAATTTTTATAGACTTATGATGGTATGGCTATTGTAAGGTTAAAATTATTAACGCAGCCACGGTTTCTTTTCCTCCTCCTTTTAGTTTTTTAATCCTGTTGCGTTTTACGCTGCTCTTTGCAACTTGAGGTATAATAGAGAATTGGTTCTATACAGGTAAAGTTTTAATTTATATCAATATTATTAACCAGGATAGCCAAGTATCCTAGAGATTCCACTGACTCAACTGTTTGATTTTGATCTGTTCAAAGTGATATATCAATAATAATCTTTAGAGACATGGATACACTTATCATAATGGTGGTTTTACCCTAGGTAATAAATATGTTTTCTTTATCCCCATTAGTTTATCAATTAAGTCCCGATGGTAGATACTACACCATAGGAGGTTGAACAGTTTTAAAAGGTATGTATTAGAAATTGGCAGTTTTTATGAAATATCATATTTATGTATTTATTTCTTATTCTTTTTTATCCTTTTTTATCTTAATGTAGTTATATATTGGTAGTTTTTATGAATTATTATTTATGTATTTATTTCTTATCCCCTTTTTTATCTTAATGTAGGTATTTGTGCATTGGTTTTTTAATGATGTGTTTTTAAATGATGTTTGTTCATTTTAACTTTTATTATGTGTTATGTATGTTATATTACATATGGATGTTACCATTTTGACGTTTGCTGCTGTGCTGATCAGGTTTCTTTTTGTGTATGGATGGTTGTATATAGTTTTACACATTGTTTCTATAGAACATTATGATTATAATTCAAACATTTATTTTATGTTTTGTTATATGTATGTGTTTTACATTCTTAGGTATTATGATATTATTATTGATGTGCATATATTTGTAGTTAATTTTATTGTTTTCATTATTTATGTAGCCTGCCCCTGAAGAAGGCAACGAAACACGGCCTGTGTCGGGCCATAGGCTTTTATTGATCAATAAAGAATACCCTTCCTTTGCTATCCACTTTCAAACCTTGGCACAGTACTTCCATGACAAAATCCATAAAATCACTGTCCATTTCACTACCTCCTTTTCTTCCCCCCTCCCCCTTTTTCCCAACTCTCCCCCCTTACTTCTGCTTCCCTTTCTTCCTTCCCTCTGGTCTCTGATGAGGAAACAACACTCCTCCTTTCTTCCTCTAAGCTGACTATCTGCCCTTCTGATCCTATGCCCACCCAACACATTAGCTCCATTTCTTCCACTATCATCCCCTCCATAACTCATATTCTCAACCTATTGCTCTCCACTGCTACCTTCCCTTCTGACTTCAAGCATGCTATTGTCACACCCCTCCTCAAGAAACCCTCACTCAATCCCTCCTGTCCTAACTATCGTCCCATCTCTTTCCTTCCCTTCATTTCTAAATTACTTGAGCATGCTGTCTACCACTGCTGTCTTGACCTCCTCTCCTCTCATGCCCTCCTAGAACCTTTACAATCCGGTTTCTGTCCCCTCAGCCTCAGCCAGCCTTCTTCATTGGGCACACTGGGGGATTGAACCCATGATCCCTGCACCATTGGTCAGTGTCTTAACCATTGTGCTGTGGCTCTGCTCCTGTGCTGGTGCATCAGCGCGCCGCCTTATGCCGCCCAATATTAAAATGCCTCCTAAAGCAATAGTGTGCTGCCTTATGCACATCAGTGCGCCGCCTTATGCTGCCCATTATTTAAATGCCTCCTAAAGTAATGCCTCAGCCAGTGGTCTTCATTGGGCACTGTGGGGGATTGCACCCCTGATCCCTGCACCATTGGTCAGTGTCTTAACCATTGTGCTGTGGCTCTGCTCTGTTGCTTGCACATCAGCATGCCACTTATGCCTCTCGCACAGCTTTCTCATTCGCCAATGTGCAGGGCGCACATGGGCGCCGCGCACATTAGCGCATGAATAATCCCAGTTTTGCTTTTTTCAGCTAGACACGCCCACTCCTTATATGGCACCCGCACACTAGCGGGCCGCACACATTACCGGGGTTTTAGTAAACATACCCCTATGTCTGTCCCATGCCATTTTGAATTCTGTCACTGTGTTGGTCCCCACCACTTCCATTGGGAAGGCATTCCAAGCATCCACCACCCTTTCAGTGAAAAAGTATTTCCTGACATTGCCTTTCAGTTTACCCCCTCCCTTGCAGCTTCATGTTATGCCCTCTAGTTTTACAGCTTCCTCATCTTTGGAAGAGGTTTGTTTGCCCATTAATACTCTTTAAGTATTAATGGTTTGAATCATATCTCTCCTGTCCCTCCTCTCCTCCAGACTGTACATATTTAGGTCTTCAAGTCTCTTCTCATAAGTCTTCTGACACAGGCTCCAAATCATTTTGGTCACCTTCCTCTGACCCATTTCCTGTCTTTTTATATCCTTTGCGAGATATGGTCTACAAAACAACACAATATTCAAAGTGAGGCCTCACCAGTGACTTGTACAGTGGCATTAGTACCTCTTCCTTTTTGCTGGTAATTCCTCTCCGTATGCAACCCAGCATCCTTCTGGCTTTTGCCACCGCCTTTGTCTTGTTTTGCCACCTTGAGATCATCAGAAACAATCACACCGAGGTTCTTCTCCTGGTCTGTGCACACTAACCTCTCGCCTCCTATCGCATACTATTCCCTTGGATTTCTGCTTCCTAAGTGCATTACATTGCACTTCTTCACATTAAATCTTAACTGCCAACCATTAAACCATTCTTCCAGCTTTTGTAGATCTTTCCTTATGTTCCTCACTCCCTGAGGGGAGTCCACTCTGTTGCAAATTTTGGTGTCATCTGCAAAAAGACAGAATTGGAACAGTACCGGTCCCAGGAGCAAACCCTGAGGCACACCACTAATCAATCACCTTCCTTTCATCCGAGTGAATTCCGTTTACCGTCACCCTCTGTTGTCTGTCAGTCATCCAATTTCTCATCCAGTTCACCATCTTGGGACTCATCCCCAAGCTGTTGAGTTTGTTGATAAGCCTTCTATGAGGAACAGTATCAAAGGCTTTGCTGAAATCTAGGTAGATCACATTCATCGCATTCCCTTGATCTAGTTCTCTGGTCACCCAGTCAAAGAACTCAATCAGATTTTTTTGGCAAGATTGTCCTTTGGTAAAACCATGAACCAGATCATGCAACCTGTTGGTTTCGAGGAAGTCCAATATTTGCTCTTTCAGAAATGGCTCCATTACTTTTCCCGCCACCGAGGTAAGGCTTATTGGCCTGTAGTTTGTCACTTCTTCCCTATTACCACTTTTGTGGAGAGATACCACATCAGCCTTTCTCCAGTCCTGTGGAACTTCTTTTGTCTCCAAGGATCTATTAAAAACATCCTTTAAAGGCCCTGTAAGAACTTCTCTGAGCTCTTTCAGTATCCTGGGGTGTATCCCATCTGGTCTCATAGAAATGTCCACTTTCATTTTTGCAAGCTGTTCTAACACATCATCTTTTGTGAATGGTGTGGTATCTACTCCATTCCCATTTGTATATTTGTTAATCACAGGTGGTCCTTCTCCAGGATTTTCTCTAGTGAAAACAGAGCAGAAGTATTTGTTTAGCATTGTCGCTTTTTCAATGTCACTTTCCATGAATCTGTTCCCTTTGCAGGGCAGAGCTGAATTTTTTCAGTCAAACCTTTATACCTGGTTTCAGCAGGTCTAATATAGATATTTCCAGATTACACCTCATATGTACACGGTCTGTTCGGGAATAAGCTTTCTATGTCGCAGCAGATGACCACGCCCCTGTTTTGCCCTCTCCTGCTCACGTTCTTAACTCCCCATGCTAACATCCAGAACGTGCATGTCAGCAGTGTTGCAGAATAAGGTGGGGGATGTATTTGCCACTTACATGTCCATGCTGCACGTGGACAGCCCTTATTCATGTTCTGAAATGAGGACCATAGTCTATCTGCATCTATTGCACCTGTCCATGTTAGATTGTTGGTAGACAATTATTGGCTTGTAGTTTTCAAGTGGAGGAGTAGCCTAATGGTTAGAGCACTGGCTTGAGAACCAAGAGAGCAGTGTTCAATTACTACTAGCACTCCTTGTGGCCTTAGGCAAGTCACTTAACCTTCCATTGCCTCAGAAGAAAGGCCTGGTGATCTACTTCAGGTCATCCTGCCAAGAAAACCCAGGAGCTGCTGGGTCACTAGGAGCCAGCACAGACTCAACAACACAAATTGCATTTGCAATTTTTGGGAACATTATTTGAATCTTCCTTTGGAAAAATAAATGTTCTTTGTGTTATTAGTCTTGCAGTGTTAAGTCTGGCTACTTCACCAATTGATGTTTTGCAGTTTGCATGGTCTCAGTAGAGTGATGTTAACTGTTTGAGCCAAAATTTGGTCACCCAATCTGGCCAGGGATCTCCAGTTTGGGGCTCTTTCTAACCTACTTTCCAACTCTTCTATTGTTACTTCTGTGCATTCGATAGGTTTGATATTTGCTTTTTCTAAATTCTCCCATATGCAGGATAGCCATTTTGCTTCCAACTTGTGTATCTGTCCTCTGCAGTTTGTCTGAAGCTTCTCACTGATAATGTAGCACACACATGTGTTACCAGCACGGAGCTTAGTAAACATGCCCCTTCGTTTTTTTTCAGTTTGTAGTTTCTTTTATTAACTTTTTCAATTTTATTTTATGGATTCCTTTAAGTTATAGAAGTTCTGGAAGGGTTTTGATATTGTACATTTTTCTTTTGATTGTTTGTTTATTTATGTATTTAATTAAATCATTAATGTTCCTTGCAATCCTAGGATTTTGGTGGATCACAATAAAGCATACATAATATTATTTAAAAATACACAAAAAACTGACACTAAACATTGGAAAAAAGACTAAGGGGCCCTTTTACTAAAGCTTTTAAGGGTTTTATACTTAACCTGTGTTTAGTGCTAAAACTAACTTGTGGAAAATGCAAAGCTTCCATGGTAATTGCTGGAGGTGTGGCCAGCATGGTCCTGGCAGTTACCGTGTGGATGCATACCTTAATATGTGGTACAATTACAACAGGTGCACTAATGCCATCCATAGAGGTGTCATTATGTGCCGCCATGATAACTGTCACATTACCAATGCGTGGCAATTGCCCCTGCGCTAACTCTAATGTGCTCTGCATGCCCACATGCCACCCCTAACCCCCCTCCCCCATCGCGTGATGTGCAGTTACTGCATGAATTAGCATATGGTCATTATCATGCCTCTATGGTAACAGTTAGTGCAGGCAGTTAATGTGTGCTAAAATGCTCATTAACCACTTAGTGGATTTAAGTAAAAGGATCCCTAAAGTAACTCAAAATAACCATAAAAAGAATAAAACAAAGGACGTTATAACACCTCTGTATTGTTCCATGGTGCAACCGCTCATCGCTTATCTTAAAAAGGATATAGCGAAATTAGAAAAGATACAGAGAAGAGCCACCAAAATGGTAAAGGGAATGGAAGGATGCCCCTATATGGAAAGGCTCTTCAATTTGGAAAAAAGACAGCGGAGGGGAGATATGATAGAGGTCTATAAATTAATGTATGGAGTGGAATGAATAAACATAGTTCGATTATTTACGCCATCAGAAAGTAGAAAGATTAGGGGACCAGCATTGAAGCTACAGTGTAACCTGTTTAAGACTAATAAGAGAAAATATTTTTTCATTCAACACATGATCAAATTCTGGAATTCGTTACCGGAGAATGTAGTAAAAGCTGTTAGTGCAGCTGGGTTTAAGAAAGGTTTGGACAAGTTCCTGGAAGAAAGGTCGATAAACCATTATTAAAGAGGACTCAGGAAATCCACTGCTTGCCCCAATACAAGTATTATGGAACCTGTGTGTCTTTTTGCGAAACTTCTAGGTACATGTGATCCGGATTGGCCACTGTTGGAAACAGGATACTGGACTTGATGGACCTTGGTCTGACCCAGTATGGCATATCTTATGTTCTTATGTTCTTAAGAAGACTCATGAAAACAATACAATGGATAAATCACCCATCAATAAAAGGAGTACTATTAGTCCTGACTGTCTTTGCTATATAGAGTTCCCTTGAATGAACAAATGCAGTATAAAAACTTATATTGCAGCCTGCTGAAATAGATAACAACAACAAGCAATTAAAAGCTTAAGTGCCATTGACTCATAGGGACCCTCTGGATATTTGACCTAAACTGTGTTCGCTCATCAGTCAGGCGGCTCATTGTTGATAGAGTGGCACTCATAGCTGCTGTTATTATATTGATCCATTTCATTGCTGGCCTTCCTCTTTTGCGTTGACCTTCTACCTTGCCAAGCATGATGTCTTTCTCTAATGATCTCTCTCTTCGCATGATTTGTCCAAAGTATGAAAGTCAAAGTCTTATCATCTGAGCTTCTAAAGAAAACTTAGTTTTGATCTCCCCTAGTACTGACTGGTTTGTTCTTCAGGCAGCCCATGATATACACAGTATTCGTTGCCAGCACCATAATTCAAAGGCATTAATTTTCTTCCTGTCTATCCTTTTAACTGTCCAACCTTTGCAGGCATATGATGTTATTGAAAATAGCATGGCTTGGATAAGTTAAATCTTTGTATGGAGAGAAATATCTCTGCTCTTGAGATTCTTGTCTAGGTCTTTCATAGCCATTCTGCCAAGAGCAATGTGTCGACGGA
This sequence comes from Ichthyophis bannanicus, assembly GCA_033557465.1. Classification (NCBI taxonomy): domain Eukaryota; kingdom Metazoa; phylum Chordata; class Amphibia; order Gymnophiona; family Ichthyophiidae; genus Ichthyophis; species Ichthyophis bannanicus. The sequence goes on along the minus strand of CM066033.1, from coordinate 731,918,948 downwards.
TTTCTTGACTGCTTATCCTTTCTATACTGATTGTTTTTCCAAGTGGGTTAAAGTTGACAACTATTTCAATTTCTTCTCCATCAATGATGAACTTATTAATTATGCCATTTGTCAGGATCTTTGTCTTCTTAATGTAAAGGTACAGGTCCATTTTAAGACTATGTTCTTTGATCTTGAGAAGCAAATGTGTCAGATCGTTTTCATTTTCAGCCAGTAAGTGGTATCATCAGCATAGTGAAGGTTGTTGATGAGTCTTCCACCAATCTTCACACTCGGTTGTCTTCTACAGTCCTGTTTCTCTGATGATTTGTTATGCATATAAATTAAAGAGGTAAGAGGAAAGAATGCAGCCTTGTCATACACCTTTGCTGATTTTAAACCATTCTGTTTCTCCTTGATCCATGTAAAGGTTGTGCAAGAGAATGATCAGGTGTTCTGGTATACCAATGCTTCTTAATGTGGTCCAGAGTTTCTCATGGTTTACACAGTCAAAAGCCTTGCTGTAGTCAATAAAACATATATGGATATCCTTTTGGTATTCTTTTGTCTTTTCAAGGATCCATCTCATATCCGCAATGATGTCTCTCGTTCCTCGTCTTTTCCTGAACCCTGCTTGTATTTCAGGCAGTTTTTGTTCCAGGTATGGTTGTAGTTTCTCCTGAATGATCTTGAGTAGAATCTTGCTGCCATGTTGGATCAGAGCAATTGTATGATAATTTCCAGTCAGTTCGACCACTTTTCTTCAGCATTGGTATAAACACAGATATTTTCCAATTAGTTGGCCATAAATTTAACTGCTTATGGAAATGCAAATAGCATCATAAAACCTAAAGTCTGCTGAAAGGACATTCAAGAGTGTGACCCAGCAATAAAAAATGTCCTTTCACCTATGCTGCATACTTCTCAAATAGCATTTCCTCATGCAAGGCTATCCTCTAAAATGTGTGTCTGAAATAGAAATTTAAAAAGAAAGAAAGAAAGAAAGAAAAATCTGCATCATTGCTTTCTTAGAAAATGCCCTAGGCCAACTTCTTCCTTTGTTGACTTGTGGTGTAAAAATCTCTGAAAACTATCATGAAATCAAGCTATGATTTATCATGAACAATCATGACCATTCCAGTCTCTTTCCTCTCCCTGCCTTTAAGCATAGCTTTCACACAATACAAACACAGGGGAGAAAATGCAGTCGTAGTTTTATTGTACAAACATAAAAAAATCCCTATCTGAGCCAAGTCCGATGAGCATGCTCAATGGCTCACCATAAATGGTCTGCTGCCAAGTTAGGCTATCAACGCTTGAGGGTATTCCAGCAGCACACACACTGCAAGTGTCTAAGCTAAACCAACAATATTTGAGGGTATGCCAATGACCTACCATCTGGGAAGTTGGGCTGCTACTTCTTTCCCTCCTCCCGCCAGGATGTGCTGTGTAATAGAGCTAATCCTGTGGGTTTAAGCCATCCTCAACCCTACCTCTGTGCCTCTTCTTCAAGCAAGAGTGCCTTGTGCTCCTCAGAAGAGGAGAGCAGATCCCCTCATTTTGATTTCGGCATACTCAGTGAGGTGTCATTAAATCCATGCAGTCACTCCTCCCTGCTGCCTATTAGTCTGCAGTCTCTGCATCTATCAATGATGTCAATGCTGGCGATGTGATGAAGGGAGCTGGTATTTTGACAGAATTAGTTTTGTTATTGTAAGGCTGGGTACAGAAGAAGAATCTTCGGCCAAATCAGGCTGAGGAGCATATGGACACAAGACTGGAAGAAGAGTCTAACTCCAGATTGGTCAATGTTATTTATATAGGGGAAAGGAGTGAAGTTGGACTATTCTGTGTTCTTCAGCTATTACTTCCCTGGCACAGTGTGTGGAAGCTTTGGCACATAATCATGAAATCTGCACCAAAGGGCACATAGGACGGATTGAAGGGCTAGAACTGATGTTAAGAAGTTAAAGCTGGGAATAATGCTCTACTATAAGATAAATTAGTTGAGCAACAAAGAATGCAACAGATAGAAATATCTGTGGAATACTAAAATCTCCAGAAGAATGACAAGTGGGGAAAGCAGGCAGAGCAGGACTCATGGAATTCTTTCCAATGCCTCTGTGTGTGTGTGCATGCACGCACCTGACTGTTTGCATTCACATTGAGTGTGCATGTATGTGTATGTTTGTTCTCTGTGTATCTATGATCAAGAAAGGAGATAAGAGGGGAGGGCTGTTTGACAGATACAGATGCGTAATTGCTATGCTACTATGAATCAGTTTTAATATGCTGCTGCCTTCAGAACTACCTTTCCTAGAAAATGCATTGAGGCATTTTTTTGGGAGGTGGGGGTTTTACTTCTTTTCCATCTCTCACCACATGCAGAAACTAAATTTGTATAGCACGGGAACTTCCTCCAGCCCACATCCTCCCTTGCTGAAACAGCACACACCTCGGCAGCACTAATAAACTTTCTCCAGAGAGCACCAGGTGGGCCTGATTGCACTGAGAAAATGGTAAAGTTCATACTCTATCGCTCACTTCCTCACTGTATTACTGACTCCCTTGGCACTGAAGTCCTGAGAAGTCCTGACTTCTCATTCCAAAAGCTACAACTTCAGCTGCCAGGACCCCACCAGCCCCAGTTCTGCTTCTGGCAGGGGATCCCAATGTTAATACCACTGTGTTAGGAGCAGATCTCCTCCTGTCAGAGACAGGATCTCCACATACTCACGGTCCACAGTTCCAGGATCACTGTGTAATCCCCGTCCTAGCCACAGTGCAAGTGGAGAAATCTTCGGTTCATGCCAGAAAAACTGCACTGAAAACAGCTCTCCCAGAGGCATAACTGTGTAAGACCAACCGAAAACATAAATCTGTTTCATTCAAGCCTTCTCTTTTTAAAACTTATAATGACACAACCTCAGGAACGCATAAATTACAAAGGAAACATTCTGAGCCATCTTCTCTTCGAACTGAGGCAAAAAGGCTGTATAAACAACCAGGCAAGGTACCTGAAGAACAATCTCTGCCAGAAGGCTGACAAGGCTGACTCTGAAGCCACAGTCTGAAAGCCATGCTGCACTGTTTCAATTATTATCAAACTTTGAACAGGATACTGCTAATATCCTGCAAGTCATTACTGAATTAGCTGGAACCTCCCAGGTTCTGTTGGTCCAGCCACACAATCATGGTCAGATGGTCCAGCCACAAGATCACGGTCAGCCCCATCCCTAGGATCTTCCCCTAAACTATCCCAGCACTCTCGTGCAGATTGCCTCCTGACACTTTCCAAGCACCAAACAGCTATCACTCTCTCAGCAATGCCAGCTGTTCCCACTACTGGGGACAGTCCCTGGAGAATGGAGATGACTCCCCTGAGGATCAATAACAATGCCTACCAGAAAAAGCCTCTCCATGAGATTCGGATGATGAATACTCATATCCAAAGTTTTTGCAAACTATTTCCAAAGTGTTAGCCTTATCCCCTCTCAGGAGATGGCCGATAAAAGGGATTTTCAATTCATCTTTCAATAATGTGGTGCACCTAAAGAAGTTATAGCATTACCGGTACGACAAGTTCTCCAGGATCTACAGCTGTCCATATGGAAAACACTGTGCTCCATCCAGACAACATCTCATTGATTAGATTTAAAGTACAAGGTTCTCTCAGCACCTGGTCATGACCAAGCCCATCTTCCTCATCAATCCATAGTTACTGAAGCAGCTATTAAACACAATTAGCAAAGCCTCAGACTCAAATCCCTCCAAACAAACCACAGACTGCTTGATAATATCGGAAAAAAGATCAACTAAAGTACAATGCTGGCTATGAAAATTGTGGCTTGTCAGCTCCAGATTTTGTACTATTATCAAGTCCTGTTGACGCAGCTAAAAGACCTGCCTGAACACTTACTTTTCAGCCTACAGGAGTCAACTTATTATCTCAGTCATTTTTCACATATGGTACCTATGACACAGTAGCACGAGCTGCGGCTTCTGCCATTGCAATGTGTCAAATAGCATGGTCTAAGAGCATCAAGGTTGAGCGAAGATCTCCATGGCAAAATAGCTGATGTTCTATGTCTAGGGCACAATCGTTTTGAAAGCAAAGTCAAAGAAGCAGTTTCTCAAATAAAAAATGACAGATCTGTGGTAAAGGAACTATCTATAATGCTGGAGAGCTCCTCTATGTACCAGAAGACTTCTGGTACATAGAAGAGCTCTCCAGAGTTATAGATAGCAACAGATATACAGAAGACTTTATCACTACCAATATTTCCTGCAGTTTTACCCAAGACAAAGGTTTCAACTGTACGCAGTGCACCACTCATAAACATATTATCAACCTCAGCATCCCTGTAAACACAAGAAGTAACCAAACTTGTCAGCTTCCTGGGGGAAATCATACCTCAATTTTTAGCTACCCTCCAGTAGGAGAATGGGTCCTTCATTTCAGGGAAAATAGGGAAGAAATCACAATGGACTGCTGAGTTCTGTCTGTTGTCAGCCAGGGCTACAAGATCAATTTTTTAAAGTTACCCATTGCAGAATAAACCATCCAAAACAACCGTACTCCCCCATGACCACCAAACAATTCTATCAAAAGAGACCAAAGTGTTTCTTCACAACTCAACTGAGCACACATTGCAGCTTCAAAAAGGTCACAGATTCTACTCCAGGTTTTCTCTCATACTGAGTAAAACAGGGGGACTCAGACTGATTCTACATCTTCAATACCTGTCTCTTTGTGAAGTGAGAAAAAGTTCAAAATGAATTCCCTGGCTATGATACTGCCCTTCCTGGACCTAAATGACTGGTTAATCTCTCTGGACCTAAAGGATGCTTCCTCCCACATACCCATTCACACAAATGAGTTTTTATGGTTCACTTTTCAAAATCATCATTTCCATTATAATGTTTTTCCCTCTGGCTCAGCTCCCAGAGTCTTCACAAAATGTCTTGCACTAGTGGCAGCTCAGCTTCACAAAAAAGGCCACTATATAGTTCCATAGCCTAATTACTGGCTGATTTTTGGAACAACCAAAGAGGCCGTGAACCCTTCTATTCATGGAACCATGCTTTTCCTCAAGAATCTTGGCTTCTTGATCCTCACAGAAGTCAAACCTCATACCAACCTGATCTAATATCTTCATAGATATGGAAATCAACGTAAGACATGAGAGAGCATACCTTCCTAAAAATAGGGCAACTACTATGTTCAACTCAGCTCTCTCCTCAACCAGGCTCACTCTGTCACTCTTCCAATCCTCAAGCTTTTGGTACACATGTTGGCAGAGGTGCATGTTTTGCCCCTAATAAGACTGCACATGAGACCACTGCAGTGACATGTAAAAATGCACTGGGATCAATTGAGATACTCTCTCAAAAAGAAAATTCATGTTTCTAAATCAATTTGCAAGTCTCTAACGTGGAGGCAAATCCCATAACATGCATGTCCGGCCTGCGGACACGTCTAAATTGAAAATGAGACCCATTTGAACCTAATTCCGCATTTGCAGGTCTAGACATGCCCGTGGGTCCAGAATCAGGGAGGTAGATATGTCTGGCGTTGAACAGGAAAAGCGTTATCCAGTCGGCTCATGCATGCATCCAGCCCGCAGCCCGCGCATGGATGCAGGCACGGGCCATGCGATATAATGGGACACGGGTAAATGTTTTAGATGTCCCTGTGCCCACCGTATTCTGAAAGGTTAAATGTTTCGAATCCTGCCCATATCCACATTGTACCTGCAGATGCCACACCTCCTCAGTAAAAACGTGCATTTCCTAAGCTGCTCTTCACACTGACATTAGTTTGCTGATACAAACTAGACATACTGTAAATACCAATGATAAATGACTTCTGCTGCAACCTAGACCATATACAAGTCCTCTTCATGTCCTGAAAAGTGCTAGGTAATCCCAGTGCACACTAATATGGTATAAGAGAATGTAAATATGAATATGTATGTCATGATATACCATGCATCAAATGATACTTGGCATTGTAAAAAGACCCAGTGATTCCTGCCTTGGTCATCTCTACAAACACGCTTTAAACTGCTAAGGATGGACCCTAACCAAGTGCACTAAACCCAAAACTAAGATTGCAGTTCCTCAAGTGATGCATAATATTGTTGAGCAACAAATGTGTGCCCTTTTCGTCCCTATGACCTATACGTGCACTCATTCTGCTGCTCCGCACTACCTTTCCTTTCTTATCTCTCCATACACCCCTCCTCGGAAACTCCATTCTGGGAGATCATCTCGCATCCAGTGATCACCAGATGGTCTGATTCAATATTAGGACTAGAGCTGATAAAGTCCATTCAAAAGTGAGGGTCTTAGACTTTAGAAAAACTAACTTTGTCAAGATGGGACAGGACCTCAAGGAGTCATTAGCAGAATGGGAACAGCTGGGAGATGTAGAAAGGCAATGGGCAACACTGAAAGGGAATATTTTAAGGGCAACAAACCTTTTTGTTAGACAGGTAAATAAATGTAAAAGGAAAAGGAGGCCACTATGGTTCTCAAAGAAGTAACTGAAAGCATGAAGAAAACAAGGGAGGCCTTCATAAAAAACAAGAGATCACAGAAAGGAGAAGACAAGCATCAATATTTTGAAAAACAGAGAAGCTAGGAAAGTAGTCAGGAAAGCAAACATTCAAAAAGCAGAAGAAATTTTGTGGGCAATCCATAAATATTTTCCCCGATGTATTTCGTGAAACCCAATTTAGGAGGCGTCAATTCCTTCAGCTGAAGCCTAGAGTTTTAGCGTTGGGAGCGACGTTCTTTTTACGTTTTCCTTGCAAATGTGTGATTAACTATCAGGGAGATTCTTTTGTTTTTATGGATGTTTCACAGTTAGAAAAATTTGTTATAGATCGTACTAGTGCTGGGTAAGGGAATAGATTCTGGGTAATATATATCCTTCTATTTGGTGGCTCAGTGGCCTGTTTTCTTGTTTTCTTATGTGTGGAAATATTATCTTTGTTTCTCCTCTTGACGTGGACTATATCCTTAGTGTGTTTTCCTATGTATATTGTATTATGTATTAATGATTTTCCTTAATTGTGGTGATGTATTTTGCTGAAAATCCATAAATTAAAAAAAAAAAAAAAAAAAAAGCAGAAGAAATAGCCAATGCAATAAAATGGGGGGGGGGGGGCATTTTTCAGATATGTTAGCAAGACGAGGAGGGCAAAAGTGGTATTCTCAGACTCAAGGGTGAAGGGGAGAAATATGGAGGAGCTGATGAGGATAAAGCAGAATTGCTTAACAAATATTTTTGTTTTGTGCTCACAGATGAAGGGCCTGGAGCAAGGACCTCAGAAAACACCCACCGATAGGAACCAAAGTGAAGAGGATATTGAACGATTTTCAGAAGACTGTGTTCATGAGGAACTAGCTAAATTAAAAGTAGACAAAGTGATGCGGCCAGATGGGATACATCCCTGAGTATTGACAGAACCAGGAAAAGTTCTAGCGGCTCCACTGACTGACCTTTTCGTTGCTTCTTTAGAATCAAAAGTGGCCCAGAGGACTGGAGAAAGGCACATGTGGTCCCTTTACACAAAAGTGGAAATAAGGAGAGGTTGAAAACTACAGGCCGGTTAGTCTGTCCTCTGTGGTAAGTAAATTAATGGAAACGCTGCTAAAACAGAGGATAATGAGGTTTCTGAAGTCCAGTGGACTGCAGGATCTGAGGCAGCATGGGTTTACTAGAGGCAGATCTTGCAAGAGAAATCTGATTGATTTCTTTGAATGGGTGACCAAAGAATTGGACCAAGGGAGAGCCCTAGATGTGGTGTACTTAGATTTCAGCAAAACCTTTAACATCGTTCTACACAGGAAATTTATAATAAAATTTAGCACCCTAGGGATGGTCCCTAAAGTATGCTACTACAAAAAGTAGGCACAGTCATTAAATGATTGCACCTTAATGTACACGCATACGTTCACACTTATGCCCTATTTTATAAAGCATGCATGCACTTGATTTTATAAAATAGGCATAAAGTATGCAAGTGAAAATGTGTGTTAACTAGGCATGACTTTATAACATTGCCCTCAACTAGCTCAGCTCAATTTCCACCCATTTCTCACCCATTTCCTCCCCCATTGCATCTTAAACCCATGCCGTGGATTTTAGCAAGTGCTGTGAAGCTGGGGTGTTAACTGTTAATATTGGCCGGTATTTACTGTTAGCATGGGTCCATGGAGACAGTTACTGCATGCTAATTCATACACTAAGGGGCATCTTTACTAAATGTAACCAGAGGACAAAATAAATGTTTACCTGTCCCTGATGGGTTGTAAGGGGTCCCCTGAGTGCTCCCTTATACCTTGGGGTGGCTGATGAGGCAGTGGATGGCTGCCGGGGTTTTCTTTTTGATGTTGGGACTGATCTGCAGGAAGAGGTTGTTTTTTTTAAAATAAAAGTTTATTGGCTGCACGGTCTGGACCGAAACTGAGGAAAGTAGGCAGCAGGTACTGGGGCAGCTGCATGTGCACAGCTGACCCCAGTAGATCAGGGAGGCATGCTGGCAGGTGTTCGGTGCAGCTGCAGCGTTACATGGCTGCTCCAGTCACTTGTGGGAGAGACTGGGTGCATCAGGGGAAGTCGCGGCTTTGCGCGCCTCTTCCCGATGAAGTAGGGTTGCCAACTTTTTCTCCGAGAAAAACCCGACACCTGTGGCTCGCCATGCTCCACCCATTCTCCGCCCCTAGTCCCACCCCTGCCACGCCCCCAGCCCCACCCACAAAAATTACTGAGGATACGTGTAGGCTAACTTCCTTGGTCAGATAATAATTAAACTGGGAACCCCAAAATCCAAACATGAAATGTACAACACTGGAGAAATAAAACTATAAAGTAATTTCCTCTTGCACTAAACAAAAACGCAAAGATGTTAGCAATACACACTTCCCAGACCAGACATATTCCAGTTAATAAATTCAAAATAAAAAGTATTTTTCTACCTTCTGTTTGGGCATTTTTTCAGTTGCAATTGCTCCAGTCACTTTCTTCTGGTTTCTTCGTGTCTTCTGCGAGCTATCCATTTGTCCTTTCTTCTCTTTTAGATGTTTTCCATTCTCTCTCTATTTCTGCTTTAACATACTGATTGTTTCCCTTTTGCTCTTTCCCCCAATTCTTTCCTTATTCCTTTATCATCCATTTAAATTTCACCCTTCCATTTTCAAGCCCCTCTTACTCTCCCAATACCCAGCCCATCATAGACTTTTCTTCCACACAAAATATTTTATCCCCTCTCCATTCTCATTCCCCATCCATTCTAGTCCTCCCCCAAAATCAGTTCCCTTATAGTTCTAGACCCACCCAGCATCCACTCCCTTCTAGTCCCATTCTCCCATGCCCTACATCAGCCCATTTCCAGTCCTATTCTAGCTCTTCATCAGCCCATTTCCAGTGCTAGCCCTCACATCACAGGCCATTTCCAGTCCTAGCCCCCACCATCACATCCCATTTGCAGTCCGAGTCCCCCTGCATCATCACAGCCCATTTGCAGTCCTAGTTCCCCCCCCCCACCATCACAGCCCATTTGCAGTCCAAGTTACCCCCCCCCCCATAGCCCTTTTCCAGTCCAGGTCCCCCTCCCCATCACAACCCATTTCCAGTCCATGTCCCCCCCCCCCCATAGCCCTTTTACAGTTCAGGTCCACCCCCCATCACATCCCATTTCTTTCCAGTCCAAGTCCCCCCTCCCCCCATAGCCCTTTTCCGGTCGAGGTCCCCCTCCCCATCACAAACCATTTCCAGTCCATGTCCCCCCCCCCCATAGCCCCTTTACAGTCCAGGTCCCCCCCCATCACAGCCCATTTCTTTCCAGTCCAAGTCCCCCCCCCATAGCCCTTTTACAGTCCAGGTCCCCCCCCCCCCATCAAAGCCCATTTCTTTCCAGTCCAATTACCCCCCCCCCCCCATAGCCCTTTTCCGGTCCAGGTCCCCCCCCCCATCACAGCCCATGCAGTCCTTGGCCCCCCCCCCAACCAGCACCGCGGCTGTCTGAGAGGCTTCAGAGGGAGCCGGGGAAGCCCGCGCGAGGCCCCGGCTCCCTCTGTACAGCCGCCAGCATGAAGAGCCTTTTCCTTCACGCTGGTGGCTGTATCTGTGAAGCTGCGAATGCTGGGAAAGGTTAAAGGGTATTGCCTTTAACCTTTCCCAGCAATCGCGGCTTTACAGATACAGCCGCCAGCGTGAAGGAAAAGGATCTTCACGCTGGCGGCTGTACAGAGGGAGCCGGGGCCTCGCACGAGCTTACCCTGCTCCCTCTGAAGCCCTCTGGTGTGTGGGCCGGCCCTGGGTGGGGTTTTTTTGGTTGGAAGAAAAGCCGTTTTTTTGCTCTGGCCGCTCCCGATCTTGCGGCCAGAGCAAAAAACCGGCTTTTCAAGGGCCGGTTTTACATCTGCGCCGGCAGCCGGCCTGGCCATGGAAAAAACGGCCAGGCCGGCTGAAAACCGGCCAGTTGGCAACCCTACGATGAAGGCCAGAGGAGCTGCAGTTTCCTTCCTGTCATTGGGGAGGGTGGCGGCTTTTGCCATTCCTGCCCTGATGGCAGAAGGGAAACATATAGGGGTCCGGAAGGGGGCCTTGGAAGGTCTTTGGCCCGGTGCAGGCCCGATTTAGAAGGGGGGAGCGCCTGATTGGCCTGATAAGACAGGAGACGGGATTTATGGAAACAGAGCTCCCTCTGGTGGCAGCAAAGGTCAGATTTAATTAATCAAGGCAGGGGGCCTTGGAATGAGGCCTAATAGGCCTTAAAGTTTATCAGGGGTCACAGAAGGCCCGGAATTGATTTAGGTGGCCAGGAGAGCCTCACAAAAGGGACAGGAGGTCCCGATTACAAGAATGGGGTCAAATGGCCTTAGGTAAAGAAATCTGACCATAAAAATAGGGCCGAGTTTAAAATAAATTAAAGTGCTTCCCATGTGGGGAAGAGGCTAAAGAAGCCTCAATTTTGTTTTTTGGGCTAATTAGCCCTTAATTAAAAGAATTGGAGGTAAATGAAGCTAGAGGCTTCAGATTTGCTTGAAAACTGTGCAGGCCATATGCAAATGAGGCTCAGAAGCTTTAGAGGGATGTCAGCATTAGAAAAAGAAAAAACAATTTTTAGCATTTTTATTTTATTTTATATTTATAAGTATACAATAAGTCAAGGAGAACTTGAACATGAAACATAATAATACTTGCAATGAAATACAATAAAGAAACATAAGTTAAGGATAACTCTGCTGCAAGGATTATTCATTAGCCCACAGTTAGGGGGAGAAACTAACAGAAACAAGCATCCAGGGGAATCTACCCCGAAAAATTACTAAGAAAACAAGACATAGGCAGTGCTCAAGGCTCATTAATTTCACAGTGGGTGTACACCTCCTACTTAGGAGAAGAAGCATTAGGCAACTTTGCACTAACAAAAGTAGATAGGTCCTCAGGAGAACAGAAAACATACTTCTGCGAGTTATAAAGAATTAAACATTTACAGGGGAATCTTAACATAAAGGTAGCACCCAACTGAACCACCCCAGGCCTCAACAAAAGAAAAGCTCTACGGCGCTTCTGCGTCTCTCTAGACACATCCGGGAATAGGAAGATCTTCTTTCCATAAAACATATTTGTTCTCTTTTTATAGAACAACTTCAACAGCCATTCCCTGTCCGACGAAAGTGCCAAAGTAACTAACAATGTAGAGACAGCGATCTCTTCTTCCTTAGGAGACTGTAGTAGATCAGAGACGTTGAGAGAGTCTAACTCCAATGAACCAATAACGACTTTCCCGACCTTCTTACCCGAAGGAAGGTAATATATCTTTGACACGGGTGGCATCAATTCAATAGGTACCAACAGTACCTCCTGCAGATATTTCTTAAATAACTCCAAAGGAGCCACCCCAGTAATAATGGGAAAGTTCAACAGACGTAGATTCGTAGATCTAACTGCATTCTCCAACGACTCCATTTTATTTCTCAAAGCAGCATTTTCTTTAACTAAAGAGACCGTCAGGTCAGACACTGCCTCAATCTTCTTCTCCGACACAGACTGCTTCAAATTAACTCCTTGGATATCTGCTTTAATCGTGGAAACAGAGTCCTCCAAAGAAGCTGCCCTACTAGAAAATATGGACAGTTGTTGACCCACTATAGTAGATAAATGGGTAATAGCGTCCCAAATACTGTCTAAAGTCACAGACTCTGGCCGAACTGGTAAAGGTAATAGAAGCCTGGAGGTCGAGAAATCATCCCCCGTAGAAGGAAAACCAACCTGAGCAGGAGCTCCGCCAACAGATGATGAATTCACTGCCACAACAGCTCGAGAGCCCTGGGAGAGCACACCGGCAACCTCAGCAAGAGAGTCCTGCTTCAACGCAGCAGTTCCCCCCACCTCGGACGTCGCTGCTGCGTCACTCACTGGCTGAGCCACCGCGTTACCAGGGGGGAGCTGGAGGAGTATGCCCATTAGGGGAGAGCGAGATGTCAAGGGCGGAGAGCACCGGGTCTTCCATCTCCGGTGAGTCCAAGCCTGCTCGAATCCCTTGCACCTGAGCCTTTGTCAGCTGGACATATCGGTCCATAGGTCCTTCAGCATTAGGCAACGGTGCCACGGGAGCAACCTTCGATTTGCCTTGACGCTTAGGCATCGCTAGCTCTCACTGCCGCCATCTTGAGAAAGCCACTCCCCCCCTTTAGCAATTTTTTAACAGGAGATAGCAATTCGGCTATCTCCTATTAGACTGTGAGCCCTTATAATAGCCAGGGTTTTGCCTTATTGATTTTTTTAAGTTAGGTGGTGGGTTCATCCAGACTGAAGAATTGCCACACTGCAATAAGAAACACTGAGGATCCTGAAAAATCCATTGGAAATCCTGACATCCGGAGAAACTGGAAGACTCTACTGGCCCCGTCGCCAGATTGCTAAAGAGACATTTGTGAGTCATATGTGCACCTTCACTGAACTAAACAGATTTTTTTTTAGTAAATGTTTTTAAAATTTTAGTCTGAAGTTCAGAGTACTCTGATGTGGAGGAAATTTTTTCCTGTTAAAAATCAATTCCTTCAAATAAAAAACTTGCAAAGAAAATCTCTTTTGGTAAAAATATCTAGAAAACAAAGAAGGGTGATATACATGAAATTCTCTTTGGGGCTTGTTTACAAAGCCGCGGTAGCGGCTTCCGCTCGATATCGGATATGGGACCGCTCGATATCTGATATGGGGCCGCGGCTCCGTTATCAGATGGAAGCCGCTACTGCGGCTTTGTAAATAAGTCCCTTTGTAAACTAATGAAATTGTAACTTAAGAGATCCTAGTGGGAAGAATTTCTTGTAGTAGATGAGGAGAATAAGGAGTGTGGAGTAAAAACTACTATTGGAAGTTTCAAATTGTTTTTCCACTAATGCAGATATTGATGGATTTTTGTACTTAGCATTTAAATAAATTTTATTCCTATTACACTGTAAAAGTATATATGGTTATTTATTGTATATATTCTCCATACTTGAATTGTAACATCACACTGGTCTGGGTTACACAATTATGTTTAAATTAGAATTTAAATATTTCTCTTGTCAATCCTTCACTTAATTGTGAGGAGAGATAAGACGAGATTGGTGAATTTCTGTGAGCCTCCTGTGAGGACTTCAGACTCCATCAGTAACATCAGTAGGAGTCTGAATCTGCTGTAACACCCTGTCTTCCACAGGGAGGGGGCTACATAAAGTCTGGCAAGAAGTGTAGGACTATCACGTGGCAATGGCACCTTTCTACCATGGCAGGGGTGTAGCAGGCACACTGAATGCTGGGGGTACAGTGCAATGGGAAGGTACTGCCTCACTGAGCACCATCAGACACGTGCTAGAAACAACTGCATGTCAATTGCACACGTGCTCTGTGAGGGCATGAATTATGTGCCATCTGCACTCATGTGTTAACACCAATGTGATCCCCCTAGACAGGTGTATGTCAAGCTTCTCCTGCTGACCTATAAGTACATTCATTCTGCTGCTGCTCACTCGCTTTCCTCCCTTTTCTCTCCCTACACCCCTCCTCAGGAACTCCGCTCTTCTGGCAGATCACTTCTATCTGTGCCCTTCTCTTCCACTGTCAACTCCAAACTTCAATCTTTCCACCTTGTTGTTCCTTATGCCTGGAACAAACTACTCAAGTCAGTATGTCAGGCTTCATCTCTGGTCCTTTTCAAATCCAGGCTAAAAACTCACCACTTTGAGGCTGCTTTTGGATCTTGATCTGCTTAGTCTCCTGCTCTCCAACTATTTCCTTACCATTCCCCTAGATCAGCGATGGCGAACCTATGGCACGCGAAGGCCTTGCAGCTGGCACGCGGGAAGGTCCGCAATCGAAAAAAAAAAAAACAACCCTGTCTGCTGCCGTTGTCGGGGCCGCCGCGGCAGAATCGAGCGTGCCGCGGGGCCCCCCTGTACCCGGCAGATCCTGCCCTCCCCGTAGCAGCTCTCTCTTTGGAGCTGCAGTCAGACGCGCCGGCTTGCAGAGCGCGAAGGGGAGAGTTTCCCTTTCGCGACTCTGTTAAGCCCGCGGGGGCTGATGGGAACTTCCCATCAGCCCCCGCGGGCTTAACAGAGCAGCGAGGGAACTCTTCCCTCGCGCTCTGCAAGCCAGCGCGTCTGACTGCAGCTCCAAAGAGAGAGCTGCTACGGGGAGGGCAGGATCTGCCGGGTACAGGGGGGCCCCGCGGCACGCTCGATTCTGCCGCGGCGGCCCCGACAACGGCAGCAGACAGGTTTGTTTTTTTTTTTAATTTTCCCTGGGCTGGGGTGGGCTGGGGGGTGTTAGGAGTAGTGATGGGCTGGGATGGGCTGGGCTGGGGGGGGGGTTAGGAGTGGTGATGGGCTGGGCTGGGCTGGGGGGGTTAGGAGTGGTGATGGGCTGGAGGGGGGGTTAGGAGTGGTGATGGGCTGGGCTGGGCTGGGGGGGTTAGGAGTGGTGATGGGCTGGGCTGGGCTGGGCTGGGGGGGGTTAGGAGTGGTGATTGGCTGGGCTGGGCTGGGGGGGGGTTAGGAGTAGTGATGGGCTGGGCTGGGCTGGGCTGGGGGGTGTTAGGAGTAGTGATGGGCTGGGGTGGGGGGGGTTAGGAGTGGTGATGGGCACTGGGCTGGGGGGGTTAGGAGTGGTGATGGGCACTGGGCTGGCTGGGGGGGTTAGGAGTGGTGATGGGCGCTGGGCTGGGGGGGTAGGAGTGGTGATGGGCGCTGGGGGGGTTAGGAGTGGTGAGTGGCTGGGCTGGGCTGGGGGGGGGTTAGGAGTAGTGATGGGCTGGGCTGGGCTGGGGGGTGTTAGGAGTAGTGATGGGCTGGGGTGGGGGGGTTAGGAGTGGTGATGGGCACTGGGCTGGGGGGGTTAGGAGTGGTGATGGACACTGGGCTGGCTGGGGGGGGGTTAGGAGTGGTGATGGGCACTGGGATGGCTGGGGGGGTTAGGAGTGGTGATGGGCGCTGGGCTGGGGGGGTAGGAGTGGTGATGGGCGCTGGGGGGGTTAGGAGTGGTGATAGGCGCTGGGGGGGCTTAAACTAAAAATTGAGTGATGGGGGATTAGGACTGGGAGTGGGCTGATGGGGAGGTTAGGACTGGAAATGGGCTGGTGGGATTAGGACTGGGAGTGGGCTATGGGGGGCTAGGACTGGTAATGGGTTGGGGGGTTGCTAGGACGGGAAATGGGCTGAGTGGAAGGGGGCTTGAACTGCAAATAGCTGTTGGGGATGGGGCTTGGAATGGAAATGGGCTGAGGGGAAGTGGGGGGCTTGAACTGCAAATAACTGATGGGGACGGGGCTTGGAATGGAAATGGGCTGAGGGGAAGTGGGGGGCTTGAAGAAGGGAATGGATGCTGGGTGAGACTGGAACTAGAAGGGAGCTGATGTTGGGGGAGGATTAGAATGGGATGGGGCTGGGAGAGTAAAATGGAGAGGGGAAAAATATTTTGTGTAGGAGGGATGAAAAATCTACAATTGGCCAGGTATTGGGAGAGTAATTGGGGATTGAGGATGGAGGGGTAAAATTTGTGTGGATGAAATAGGAATGAGGAAAGAGCAAAAGGAGAAAGATTAGTATGTTAAAGCAGATGTAGAGAGAGAGAGAATGGAAAAAAAACTAGAAGAGAGAAGAAAGGACAAATGGACAGCAGACGATGGAGAGTTAGCAGAAAACATGAAGAAACCAGAAGAAAATGGCTGGACCAATTGCAACTGAAAAAAAATGCACAAAAGGTAGAAAGATATCTCTTTATTTTGAATTTATTAACTGGAATATGTCAGCTCTGGGAAATGTGCATCATTAACATCTGCGCTTTGTTTGGTACAAGAGGAAATTCCTATTTGACGTTGCCACTTGTTCTCTTTCCCCAGTATTCACTGAAATGTATTGGTTTAATATTTGCAGTGTTGCCTTTTGATAGGTAGGGTATGGTGCTTTGTGAGTCCTGGTAATGCTGTCAGGATACGGCGGGTTTGCTATGGGTTCTAAATGGGCAGCGTTTGTAGTAGTTCCTAATGTGCCTGGCGGTTGGCACTGGATTATAGTAATGTAGAAATCTTTTAGTCTTTCTTTATCCATACACTCATTAAGAGACATGTTTACTAAAAGTTAGTGTATGGTAACATTATGCAAATATTTATGCAAATAAGACCACTTATGCAAATGACGTGCTGGCACTTTGAGGAAATTCTTTGGTTTTGTGCGGCAGTTTGGGCACTCGGGCTCAAAAAGGTTAGCCATCACTGCTCTAGATATATCCTATTCCCCAGCTGTTGTGTTGTCTGTCTTGATTAGATTGTGAGCTCTGATGAGCAGGGGCCTTCTCTTACATGTTTCTGCACAGCCCTGCATACGTCTTAATCTATACAGATGATTAGTAGTTGTTATAAGGGCCACATCTTTATGCTGTGGGGAGATGCTTGCAGGAAGACAGTGGACAGATCCAGTTAGCTGCCACATGCCATGGACCCAGAGAGTCCTGACAACAGAAATGCAGTATATGTGACCCCAGGGGATAGCTGCAGTACAAGAGGGTTCCACACAATCCGCTGCTGGGGCCAGTGGAGGAGGACATGCATGCCAGCAACCATCTTTCCCCCTGAAGCAAGGCTATGAGTGGTCCACAGCTCAGAAGCACTGAAGTGGCATTCTATTAACATGACATTGTGTAAGCATCAGCATGTGGGTGTACTCGCACACACAGGAACCTCTGGCCATCACTTGCCCATAATCTCATGTTTGTCTATCTCTTGTTGACCCACACTCTATTTTTATCTCAGGAGATCGTGATTTTACAATTTTTCAGTCACCATATAAATAATCTTCTATATCCTTTCTTTCATCGACTGTACAATTAACATTCAAATTTAGATAAAAGGAGGTCTCAGACTTATTTAGGCACTAGTCTATAGACGTTTATCTTGTCTATATGTTGTGTGCCGTTTCGCATCAATGACCTTCCTTATCTATGACCTTCAATGCAACCTTCACATCCAAGCATTTTTTTTATATATAAACAGGTCTTTACTGAGGAAGATGTAGGGATGTTACCCATGACTGAAATGGTATTTAAAGGTGCGGAAGAATTGAAGGAAATATCGATACATCAGGAAGATGTCTTACAACTATTAGATAAACTGAAGAGTAGCAAATCACCTGGGCCGGATGGTATACATCCAAGGGTGTTGAAAGAACTGAAATATGAGATTGCAGACCTGCTATCAGTAATCTGTGAACTATCATTAAAATCATCTCTAATACCTGAAGATTGGAGGATCGCCAATGTAACACCAATTTTTAAAAAGGGTTCCAGGGGTGATCCGGGAAACTACAGATCGGTGAGCCTGACGTCAGTACCAGGAAAAATGGTAGAAACCATCATAAAGAATAAAATTACTCAGCATGTAGATAGTCACAACCTAATGGGAGACAGCCAACATGGCTTTAGACAAGGAAGATCTTGTCTTACTAATCTGTTATGTTTTTTTGAAGGAGTGAATAAACAGGTGGACAAAGGTGAGTCGGTTGATATTGTGTATCTGGACTTTCAGAAAGCCTTTGACAAGGTCCCTCATCAGAGATGTTTGGCAAAACTAAAGAGTCATGGGATAGGAGGCAGTGTACTATTGTGGATCAGGAACTGGTTAAAAGATAGAAAGCAGAGGGTAGGGCTAAATGGCCAATTTTCCCAATGGAGAAAGGTGAATAGTGGTGTACCCCAGGGATCTGTGCTGGGTCCGCTGCTTTTTGACATATTCATAAATGACCTGGAAAGTGGAATAATGAGTGAGGTGATCAAATTTGCAGATGACACAAAACTATTTAAAGTTGTTAAAACCCAAGAGGATTGTGAAAATTTGCAAGAGGATCTTGATAAATTGGAAGACTGGGCATCAAAATGGCAGATGAAATTTAATGTGGACAAGTGCAAGGTTATGCACCTAGGGAAGAACAACCCAAACTATGGTTACACGATGCAAGGTTCCACATTAGGAACCACCACCCAGGAAAAAGATTTAGGCGTCATTGTGGATACCATGTTAAAACCCTCGGCCCAGTGTGCAGCGGCGGCCAAGAGAGCAAATAGAATGCTAGGTATGATAAGGAAAGGAATGGAAAATAAAACAAAAGATATTATAATGCCTCTATATCGTTCCATGGTGAGACCGCACCTTGAATATTGTGTGCAATTCTGGTCGCCGTATCTTAAAAAGGATATAGCGATTTTAGAAAAGGTTCAGAGAAGAGCCACCAAAATGGTAAAGGGGATGGAAGGATACTCCTATGAAGAAAGGCTAAAAAGGTTAGGGCTCTTTAACCTGGAAAAGAGACGGCTGAGGGGAGATATGATAGAAGTCTATAAATTAATGAACGGAGTGGAACGGGTAAACGTAGATCGATTGTTTACGTTATCAGAATATAGAAAGACTAGGGGACATGCAATGAAGCTACAGGGTAAACTATTTAAGACTAATAAAAGAAAATATTTTTTCACTCAACGTGTAATCAAACTCTGGAATTTGTTACCGGAGGATGTAGTAAAGGCTGTTAGTGCAGCTGGGTTTAAAAAAGGTTTGGACAAGTTCCTGGAGGAAAGGTCCATAAACCATTATTAAGAAGTGACTGAAGATATCAATGCTTGACCCAGTACAAGCATTGTGGAACTTGTGTTTCTTGGGGAAACTGCTAGGTACGTATGACCTAGATTGGCCACTGTTGGAAACAGAATACTGGGCTTGATGGACATTGGTCTGACCCAGTATGGCATATCTTATGTTCTTATGAGAAAGTGCTTAGCTTTTATGCTCTATATAGCTTCCCCAATGCCATGCCTCAGTGCCTTCTCTGCGTTTCACTTTGTTAAGTTTCTGCAGGGTTTTTTTTCTTTCTAAGCACTCAATTACAATTGTTCTTTATGCTGCCAACGTCTTATTTCTTCTCTTTTCTCCAAGCCTGTCGGCTTCCTGACGACGACGCGCAACCTATATGGAGTGTCACAGGAGGCAAAGTGGGGAGGCATCCACACAAGCCCAGTGGGAGGATTCCAAGGATATGCAACAACAACAGAACTAATGACATACAATGTTTGAAAGAGGGGCAAGAGCAATGGTATGTGTGGAAGCAGCTCACCACAACTCAGCATAGAGAACAGGCAATAATACATGATCACCACCCACACCAACAGACCATAGTTCTAGTGGTCAGTGAAAGTTAGAGAAGGCTGACAGGAGGATATGTGCACCCTGGCGCACAGTTTAGATATGTGGGACAAACTATGAGGGGGTGGGGCATGCAGAAAGGTGATGCAAACATGGCTAGAGACTGTGCTTCACCAATGTCTCTAAGTGTCAGAGCAAGAATATATCCACATGAGCAGGGGTCCCCGGTCTGGTGAAGGCAGTGTGTCTGCATTGCTGGAATGTGGGAACTGAGGTATGAAACCCCCTCACCCTGAGTCACCTAGGGTTCTTGACAATCTAGGTTGCAATAAGGTTAACAAGCCTCTACTGGGGGAGTTTGATAGGCCCCTTATCTCTCATCCCTTTACCAACCTGGTACAATGACCTTGCTAGTGAAGTGTGTGGACCTCATCATGTGGGTGAAGGAGAGGTGCAATGTCCTGTTGTGGAGATCTGCTGTTTCAACACAGAGAAAACAAATGAATGTGAAACACAGAACTGATAACCTTCGCCTCCAATCTCTCCTGCAAATGATGGTCTTGGTTGATTATACCCAGTCCCCAAGTCAGAGAAGGACCCAGGACCACATAAGTCATGCAACTGGTGTCCCAAGAAGTGGACACCCACCCATGTGGCCAAACAACTGCCTGGGGAGGAGGCAATTCACAGTAGCCACTGCGTTACAATCTTTTGAGGGCACCCATGCTGTTCAGATATTGAAGGCTTAGGTGGCACACCCCCAGAAAACCATACACACCGCCATGGAGAACAGCATCACATCAGTTTTCAGGAAACTGAGGGCCCAAAGGCACCAACAATTGCTCCCAAATGGTGAAGGACACCTCATCCCCTAAGCAACATGTCAGGAGGGGGGTATCAATAACTAGGGAACTGCAGATGAGCTAACTTTCTTTCAGTGGTGTAAATGTAAGCATCAACTCTAAGTGGTGGGGCCACAAACATCCTTTCCTATGGTCAAGGTAAAAGGTAAAATGCCTGTTTCCCATCAGCGCCGGCAGGCTTAACAGAGCCACGAGAAAGGGAAACTCTCCCTTCATGGCTCTGTAAAGCCGGCGCTGAAGGGAGGGAGGAGGGCTCTGCCGGGGCGGCTGGGAAGCACTTCCTTCTACCGCTGCTGCCGCCGCGGCAGCAGCTTCAGCAGTCAGGTTTTTTTCATTTTAATTTCAATTTCCCGGGGGGGGGGGGGGCTAGGACTGGAAATGGGCTTTTGGGGGGTGTTAGGACTGGAAATGGGCTGTTGGGGGGGGTGTTAAGACTGGAGGTGGGCTGATGGGGGGTAGGACTGGTAATGGGCTGGGGGGCTAGGACTGGAAATGGGCTGAGGAAAGGTGAGTTAGGACTGGAAGTGGGCTGATGGGGGGGTTAGGACTAGTAATGGGCTAGGGGGGCTAGGACTCGAAAGGGGCGGATGAGGGGTGCGGTAGGACTGGAAGTGGGCTGATGGTGGGGTTAGGACTGGTAATGGACTATGGGGGCGGCTAGGACTGGAAATGGGCTGATGGGGGTTAGAACTGGTAATGGGCTATGGGGGGGCTAGGACTGGAAATGGGCTGATTGGGAGGGGGGCTAGGGCTGGTAATGGACTATTGGGGTTGGCTAGGGCTTGAAAAGGGCTGATGGGGGGTTAGGACTGGAAATGGGCTGATGGGTGGGTTAGGACTGGTAATGGGCTATGGGGGGCTAGGACTAGAAATGGGCTGATTGGGAGGGGGCTAGGGCTGGTAATGGGCTATTGGGAGTGGCTAGGACTGGAAATGGGCTGATAGGGGGGTTAGAACTGGAAATGGGCTGATTGGGAGGGGGCTAGGACAGAAAATAGGCTGATTGGGAGTTAGGACTAGAAATGGACTTATTGGGTGGGGGGGGGGGGGGGGGGTTAGGACTGGTAATAGGCAGATGGGGGGCTAGCACCGGAAATGAGCTAGGACTGGTAATGGGCTGATTGGGGGGCTAGGACTAGAGTGGGTTGATAAGGGGGATAGGACTGGAAATGGGCTGGGACTGGAAATGGGCTAATGGGGGAGGAGAGGAGAGTGCTGCTGGCCCTGGAAGAAAACTAGGGGCTAGGGCTACAAATGGACTGATGCGGGAGGATGGTAGAATAGGACTGGAAGGGAGCAGATACTGAGAGGGTCTGCCAGGGGAAGGAGGGGGCAGGAAGGGAACTGACACGGGGGAAGGAGGGGGCTGGAAAGGAGCTGATACCTGGGATGTACTGAAGGGGGACTGGAAGGGAGCTGACACTTGGGGATGGGAGTGGTAGGTAGTTGGGCAATGGTGATGAGGTTGGAACGGAGCTGACATGCAAATGACACTGGAAAGGGGATGGACAAAGAGTAGGGTGACTGGAAGGGAGCTGACTGGGGGGGTGACACAGAGTGGATGTGAGCTGATATCTGGGATGGTATTTGGACTAGAAGGGGCTAGACAATGGGGAAGGAGGGGGACTGGAAGGGAATGCACACCAGTGGCAGTCATGGGAATGCAAGGCGGTTGACATTGGAAGGTACTGGGAAGGGAGGACTGGAAAGGAGGCTGATACTGGGGAGGGTTACTGGAACTGGAAATGGGCTGATGGAAGGAAGTGAAGAAAACAAAAGAAGAGATAAGAAATGGCAGAATGGACCATAGACCACTGAAAGAGAGCTAAGAGAAGACAGGAAAGCAGAAGCCTCATATCGGGACCAGCATGATCAGAAAATAAAATGGTCTGACAACAAAGGTAGAAACAATAATTTTATTTAATTTTAGTAATTGGACTTTGTACTATTTTTATATTTTACATAGTATTGGGGAACTGCATCTCTTATTTATCTAATGTTGCACTGCATGTGGACTCTGGCTTCTTGGGGTTTAAATTTAAATTTTGTCTACATATTTTTATTTTATTTTAGATTGTGGTTACTTATTCTGTAGTTGGTGAGGGTCGATGTCGTGAGTGTGTGACTGAGGTCAGGTGTTCTATTAAGATGGAGTTTGTACATAAAGATCTATACTGTGCTGTAGTAATTTGACTTGTTCAGCTTTTCAAATAGGTGTATGGATGTTCCAGGGCCCACTGTAGTATTTTCAGTGATGCTTTTTTTGGATGGGCTCCTAATGTGAGCTTTGGAAGTTTGTGCTGATATGGTATTGTAGGTTTGCTCTTTGTTGTACGGTTTTGTATTAGTTCACAATATGCCTGGTACTGGAGAATAGTGGTTGTTGTTGTTGTTAGTGAGATGATCAGAATCAGATTTATTTTTTAAATATTGAGTTCTGTGGGTGAATATCCCAGTTCTGCTCTGCACCTACTGTGGATGCAAAATATATGTTGAAAAAGAAAAAGCAAGAACCATAATGCAGTTTATAACAACAAAATAAAAATGAGTTATAATTTAGTTTTATAAACTGTGCTGTTGGTTCTTGCTGTCTTCTAGTTCCTTGGTGTGCAAACAGGACCATATCTAGCCTGTGCAAGCAATGCAGCTGCACAGGGCGCAAAGGCTAGGGGGGGTGGCGCATTTCGGCTGTCTGCTGTTGCCCTGTCACCGCTAGCAGGACAATAGCAGGCAGCCAAAATGCGCCCCCCCCCCCCCCCCAAGCCTTTTTGTAGCACTTTAAGCAGGTCTGGTCCCTCCCTCCTCCGACGCAATGTCAGAGTAGGGAGGGACAGATCTGCTTAAAGTGCCGGTGCTTTTCAGATTGGGCGCATGCCCCCCTTCTGCTCCCCACACCTCCGTCCAGCGCTGCCTGCTCTTTCCCTGCTTCTGGCGCCGCCATGAAAAAAAACTGAGGGCGGCAGCAGCAGGGAAAGAGCAGGCAGCGCTGGATGGAGGTATGGGGGGAGAGGGGGGGGTGCACCCGAGCTGCAAGTTGCACAGGGTGTGATTGCAGCTTGATATGGCCCTGTGTGCAAACATCTTGCATTTCCTCCATATAATCTAATCAACTTTTTGGTTGGTTCGGTTCAGTGTCTGATTGGATTTCTGAAAAAGCCCCGCACCCTCTAAGGTGGGGGGGGGGGGGGGGGCGCCATTTCATACTTTGCCTCAGGCAGCAGATTGCCTTGAGCCGCCCCTGCATAGCAGCAATAGGAATAATGAAATTCAGGGTGGGGCCTGCCCAAACCCTGAAGTGTCCTGACCCCTCCTCTTCCTTTACAGGGTTTCCATGGTAATTTGAAGCCCTTCAGAGGAAGGGAAGGACATTGTAGGGCCTGAGTATGCCGAACATTAAATTTCATTATCAGCATCGCTGCTATACTGGTCGGATCGGATCACTGAAGTGGACCACTGCACCAATCCAGTACAGATTGAGACATTCAGTGGAGGCATCTTTCTGGTACCTATCAAAATGTAGTGCCAGAGACAACTGTTTACGTTTTCTATGCCTAAATCCAGGCCTGACTGTGAGGCCCTAAGAGGTGGTGTAAAGAGCGATTAAGTTCCAAAATGGCCTGATGTTGTATATCTGGGAGGAGGAGGCAGGAGGTGTTAGTGAAGCTGCACTTTGCATTATCTAAGTGTTTTCAGCTATACGTTCCCTGTTACAGTCTGTGGAAACTTTGGCATATACAGTAATCATGAAATCTGCACCAAAGAATATTTGGGAAGGACTGAAGGGCTAAAAAAGTTTATTAAAGACGTTAAAGCTGTAAGTAATGCTCTACTGAAAAATAAATTAGTTATGACCATAAATGCAACAGATGAACAGTTCTGTGGGACACTTAGGTCTCCAAAAGAATGTAAAAGGAGAAGCAAAAGAACCACAAAAGAGGAATGATCCAAATATAAATTACGGAGAAAAATTCAAATCACATTGTGTTATAAATACATAAATGGAGAAAGCATGAAGAGCATGGCTCATGGAATTCTTTCCATCGTGTGTGTGTGTGTGTGTGTGTGTGTGTGTGTGTGTGTGTGTGTGTGTGTGTGTGCGCACTCCACACATCTATGGATTTGCATTGCCTGTGTGTGTGTCTGCTTTGTGTTTTGCACATGTGTGTGTGTGTGTGTGTGTGTGTGTGTGTGTTTATGATTTCAAATGTGAGATTTCAGATCTTCTTCCAATTTGTTTACATTTCAGAAAGACCTTAAAACACATTTATTTATTGAACATTTTGGTAACTTTAATGTACCTGAAAAAAATCTATCCAATCTAGACCCTTAACAAACCCTCCTGAACAAATATCTAAACTCACATAGCTACGCATTCTAATAATCGCTATCACAGGTCAGATAAGTCACCTAGCTTCCCATCACTCTGTATATAAGCTGCCTGTATATACATTTTTCTGTAGATAAGTTACTCTATATATAAGTTATCAAACCAAATACGCATCAGTTATACTATACATATCTCTTCTTAATATAAAGCATACAAATAAATGTTATATTGCAATGGTCCCTCATGTTATAATGTAATATTATTGTTATACTGTAAACCGCTTTGATTTGTGGAAAAGGCTGTATAGAAAACTTTTAAATAAATAAATAAGTGTATTATTCTGTTTACGCTTGAACTGTTTGTATTCATTGTAGTGTACCCTGCCTTGAAGTTCTAAAGGAAAAGTGACTGATTAAGTTGCAAGAAATAAATAAAATAACTGTATATCACTGAGACGAACAATTCTGATTCTAAATAGCGCGGTATATAAGAAACTGTAATAAATAAATAAATAAATAAGAAAAACAAACTTCCTTCAATATCTTACTGTTTCTTTATTTATTTAAATTTAAAAATCACATCCTCTTTAGTGTTCAATGTGATTTACATTCTTATAGTGGAGAACAAAACTGTTATTAGGAACCCATTCAGAAACTGTCTAATGAACAATTTACACTAAATAACGAAGCAGCACTGATAAAATTGAAATTTATTCATTCACAAAAATAATAAAATCTAATAAAATCCGAGAATAGAGGTTTTGACCACATCAGAAGATAGAATTATCAGGCGATAAAAAATCATTTAGATATTTAACCTTGTGAGAAGCCTTGCTGTAAATGCACTTGCATATAAGAAGCACTGTCCTAATGCAATCTGTGCAGTAATTAAAAACAATCAGTACTGTCAAGTTGGTGTTGCATTGACTGACATGGTAACAACATCAGAGGGCGGAACAATGTAAGGTTATCCCTCACTCGATCTAAGAGGATATCCACATCAGTTTTATAATGACATCTCAATGACTTAAATAGAAAATAGAACAAATAACATTGCTAATGGGGAAATGAAAAGAAATAATTAATGATGAATGTTGTTGTTGCTGTTAAGTGCTGTCGAGTCGGTGTTGACTCATGGCGACCCTCTGGATAGTTGACCTAAACTGTGTTTGGTCTTCAGTCAGGTGGATCATTGTTCATAGATTCATAGCTGCTGTTATTGTATCAATCCATCTCATTGCTGGCCTTCCTTTTTAGCGTTGACCTTCTACCTTGCCAAGCATGATGTCTTTTTCTAACGATCTCTCTCTTCGCATGATGTGTCCAAAGTATGAAAGTCGAAGTCTTGTCATCTGAGCTTCTAAAGAAAGCTTAGGTTTGATCTAGTAATGACTGGTTTGTTCTTCGGGTAGTCCATAGTATACAGTATTCTTCACCAGCACCATAATTCAAAGACATCAATTTTCTTCCTGTCTATCTTTTTCACTGTCCGACTTTTGCATCCATATGACATTATTGAAAATACCATGGCTTGGATAAGTCAAATCTTTGTATGGCAAAAAATATCTCTGCTCTTGAAAATCTTGTCTAAGTCCTTCACAGCCATTCTTCCGAGAGCAATGTGTCATCGGATTTCTTGACTGCTTGCTGTTTCTTTATTGATTGTTGATACAAGTAGGTTAAAGTTGTCAACTATTTCAATTTCTTCTCCATCAATGATGAACTTATTGACTTCGCCAGCTGTCAAGATCTTTGTCTTCTTAACCTTAAGGTGCAGGCCCATTTTAAGATTATCTTCCTTAATCTTGAAAAGCAATTGTTTCAGATCGTTTTCACTTTCAGCCAGTAATTTGATATCATCAACATAGCAAAGGTTGTTGATGAATCTTCCACCAATCTTCATACCTGCTTCTCTGATGATTTGTTCTGCATATAAATTAAACAGGTAGGGAAAAAGTATGCAGTCTTGTCGTACACCTTTTCTGATTTTAAACCATTCTGTTTCTCCTTGTTCCATTTGAACTGTTGCCTCTTGATCAATGTAAATGTTGTGCAAGTGAACTATCAGGTGATCTGGTATATCCATACTTCTTAATGTGGTCCAGAGTTTCTCATGATTTACACAGTCAAAAGCCTTGCTGTAGTCAATAAAACACATATAGATATCTTTTTAGTATTCTTTTGTCTTTTCAAGGATCTATCTCACATCCGCGATGATCTCTCTCTTTCCTCGCCCTTTCCTGAACCCTGCTTGCACTTCAGGAAATTCTTGTTTCTGGTATGGTTGTAGTCTCTACTGAATGATCTTGAGTAGAATCTTGTTGGCATGTGGAGTCAGAGAGATTGTATGACAATTTCCACAGTCAGTCGGATCACCTTTGTTCAGTATTGGTATAAACACAGATTTTTTTCCAGTCAGTTAGCCAAGATGTCTTCCAAATTTCCTGACAGAGCCTTGTAAGTATGGTAAGAGCTGCATCTGATTGCTGAAATACGTCAATGGGAATGCCATCAATGTCTGGTGCTTTGTTCTTTCATAAGGCTTTCAATGCTGCTTCAACTTCTTCTTTCATCACCAATGCTTCCTGATCATAAGGAAATGGCTGTTGGTCCACTTGACCTTTATGGTATAATGACTCTATACTGTTTATTCTTTCCACCTTTTCTTGATCTAATCAGCATCATTCAACATGGATCCTTGAGCATCATAGCATTCCAATTTGAGGCTGGAATTTTTTCTTTAACTCTCGTAGGTTTATGAAATCCGATCTTCTTCTTTCTCTAATAGTTTCTGATTTTATTTCCTTGCATGCATCATTGTAGTACTTCTCATTATCTTGTCTTGCTGCACGTTGGAAATCTCTGTTGAGCTCTTTGATTGCCACTCTCTCTCTTCTGGCTTTAGCTTCTCTGTGTTTCTGGACAATTTTCAGAGTTTCTTCAGTCATCCATTTTGGCCATTTTTGCATTTTCACCTTTTTAGAGACTTCGCATTTTCTTCCAACACAATCTTCTTGATGTCATCCCATACCTCTTCTGGAGCTCTGTCATTTGTATCCAAAACAGCAAATCGATTTTGCAGGCAGTCTTAAAATTCTGGTGGTATATTCTCAAGATCATATTTTGCTACATTAATGGGTGGCTTGCTCTATGTCAACTTTAGCTTAAGTTTGCATACTAGTAATTGGTGATCTGTACCACAGTCAGCTCCAGGTTTTGTCTTTGTTGATGTTATAGAGCTTTTCCCTCGTTGACTTCCACAGATGTAGACAATTTGATTTTTATACAATCCATTGGGTGAAGTCCATGTGTACATTCGCTGCTTGTGTTGCTGGTCTTGTAGAATTCTGTCAGTCTTTCTCCAGCTTCATTTCTTTTGCCAAGTCCATATTTTCCAACTACTTTGCCTTCTTCTTTGTTCCCAACTTTTGTGTTCCAGTCACCCATGACTATGAGGATATCCTGTTTGCATGTTCTGTCAATTTTAGCTTGTACTTGTTCATAGAACTCATCAACTTCTTCCTCTTCTACAGCAGCTGTTGGGTTATATACCTGAATTACAGTTGTGTTGATGGGCATTCCTTCCAGAAGAAAAGAAAGTAAACGTTCACTGACTGCACAATATTTCATTACAGTTCTTGCAAGTTTCTTCTTGATTATAAATGCAACACCATTTCTTTTTTTATCTTTCATTTCCAGTATAGAATACCATGTGATCATCAGATGTAAACAGGGGCAGCCCAAGAGGGGTGTGGGGCCATTTGAGGAGAGTTATTTGCATAAGAGACCTCATTTGTATAAATATTTGCATGATGTTAACGTGCACTAACTTTTAGCAAACATACCTCTTAATGAATGTCTGGATAAAGAAAGACTACCAGATTTCTACATTACTATACTCCAGTGCCAACCGCCCGGCGCATTAAGAAGTACTATAAACACTGCCCATTTAGAACCCATAGGAAACCGCCATATCATAACAGCACTACCAAGACTCACAAAGCACCAAACCCTACCTATCAAAAAGGCAACACTGCAAATATTAAACCAATACATCTCAGAGAATACCAATACATCTCCTACTGGGGAAAGAGAACAAGTGTCACTGTCAAACAGAAACTACATGAACAGAATACCTCAGCTCGGTTGCACATGCAGAACATAGACCATCACCAAACAAAGAACAAGGAATCACAATTTAGAAATAGACAATAACTAAATTGGGAACCTCAAAAGCCAAACTTGGAATGTACAACAACACTGAAGAAATAAAACTATAAATTAATTTCCTCTTGTACTAATCCAAAATGCAAAGACGTTAGCAATGCACATTTCCCAGAGCTGACATATTCCAGTTAATAAATTAAAAATAAAAAGGTATTTTTCTACCTTTTGTTGTCTGGGCATTTTATTTTTTAGTTGCATTTGCTCCAGTCACTTTCTTCTGGTTTCTTCATGTCTTCGGCTACCTCTCCATTGTCTGCTGTCTATTTGTCCTTTCTTCTCTCTTCTAGTTTTTTTCCATTCTCTCTCTACATCTGCTTTAACATACTCATCTTCCCCTTTGCTCTTTCCTCCATTTCTTTCTTTATTTCCTTTTCATCCACTCAAAATTCACACTTCCATCCTCAATCCCCACTTACTCTCCCAGTACCCAGCCAATCGTAGATTTTTCTTCCCTCCCACACAAAATATCTTTTCCCCTCTCTATTCTCACTCCCCCAGCCCCATCCACTTCTAGTCCTTCCCCAATATCAGTTCCCTTCTAGTTCCAGCCCCACACAGCAAGAGCTCCCTTCTAGTCCCATTCTCCCATCTCTCCACATCAGTCCATTTCCAGTCCTAGCACCCCCCATCAGCCCATTTGCAATCCTAGCCCCCTCATCAGTCATTTCCAGTCCTATCCCAGCCCCCCATAAGCCAATTTCAATTCCTAGGCTCCCCATCAGTCCATTTCCATTCATAACCCCACTATCAGCCATATCTAGTCCAATCCTAGCCCCCCCCCCATCAGCCCATTTCCATTCCTAGCCCTCCCATCAGCTCATTTTCAATCCTAGCCTCCCATCAGCCATTTCCAGTCCTATCCTCACCCCCAATCAGCCCATTTCCAATCCTAGCCCCCCATCAGCCATTTCCAATTATATCCCAACCTCTCATCAGGCAATTTCCATTCCTAGCCCAGTTCCCCATCAGCCCATTTCCAGTCCAAGCCCCGCATCAGCCCATTTCCATTCCTAGCCCCCCATCAGCTATTTCCAGTCCTATCCTGGCCACCCATCAGCCAATTTCCATTCCTAGCCCCCCATCAGCTATTTCCAATCCTATCCTGGCCACCCATCAGCCCATTTCCATTCCTAGCCCCCACATCAGCCATTTCCAGTCCTATCCTAGCCCCCCATCAGTTAATTTCCAGTCCAAGCCTCTCCCATCAGTCCATTTCCAATCCTAGCCTCCCCCACAAGCCATTTCCACTCCTATCCCGATTCCCATCAGCCCATTTCCAGTCTGGAGTGGAGGAGTGGCCTAGTGGTTGGGGCAAGGTATCTCAGGCTGGAAGGTCGGGGGTTCAAATCCCACTAGAGGACAGCAACCTTGGGCCAGAAGGACTGGGGTTTCTAGTCCCACAAGTGCTCCTTGTGGTCTTGGGCAAGCCACTTAACCCTCCATTGCCCATGTTCCCTGTAAAATAGTTATCTCCAAGTTATAATGCCCTGTTCAATGTAATTTCAGTTTGTTCAATGTAAAGTGCCTTGATATCATGGAAGGTGGTATATAAGAAATGATAAATAAAATAAATAAGCCCTGAATCAGTCCAATCCTTGCTGCCCATTTCCAGCTCTATCCTAGCCCCTGCCCTGTGCCTGTCTGAGCAGCTTATGCTGCTTCACTTGTGACATACCCACCCACACCCTACTCCCTCTAAATCTCAGTACTACCCTAGAAATAGACCTCCATGCTACTCTGATAAGGAATCCACACGTATCTTATCCATATCCCTCTCCTCCCCCCTTCTGCTCTCCCACTTACTTGCGCACTATGGAACGCATGCTCAGTCATTAAAAAAACTACTTTTATTCACGATCTCTTCATCCCTAATGCGCTACACCTTCTTGCCCTGACCGAGACCTGGCTCCCCCCAGGAGACACCGCATCCATTGCCTCTCTCTGCTATGGGGGCTACCAATTCTCCCAAACACCTCAATCTACTAGTCGCGGTGGTGGCATTGGCCTCCTACTCTCCCCCTCCTGCCAATTCCAACCCCTCCTGCCACTTCATTCACAATCCCCCCTCTCCTTTGAAGTCCACTCCATTTGCCTCCTCACACCACTTCCCCTCCGTGAAGCTGTTATTTATCGCCCACCCGACAACTCTAAATCAACCTTCCTCACCGACTTCGACTCCTGGCTTTCTGCCTTTATGGATCCCTCCTCACCCACTCTTATTCTTGGTGATTTCAAAATTCACGTCGACAACCCCTCCGACCCCCATGCCTCATAGTTCCTTGCTCTTACCTCCTCGTTCGGCCTCCAACTCTGCTCCACTGCCCCCACACACCTACACGGCCACTGCCTTGACCTAATACTCTTCTCCAATTCCTCTCCCTCAAACCTCCGCAAATCAATCCTTCCCTCATCTGACCATCACCTACTAACATTTACTCTTCAGCTCCCGCCATCCCAACCTCATCCTGTCTCCTCCGACCTACTTAGAAACCTTCATAATATTAATCCCCTGTCTTTCTCCTCCACCATTTCTCCATCTCTTTCCTCCATTTTATACTCCATCGATGAAGCATTATCCTCATACAATGCTACACTATCCTCAGCCCTTGACACTCTTGCCCCTCCCACCTCACGTCCTGTAAAACAATCTACTCCCCAAACCTGGCTTTCACCCACAATCCGTTACCTATGCATCTGTGCCCGTTCTGCTAAACGAGCCTGGTCCAAATCCCACTCCCTGGAAGACCTTCTACACTTCAAATTCATGCTTGGCTCCATCCAGTCAGCCTTAGCACTTGCCAAACAAGATTACTACATCCATCTGACTAATTCCCTTGCCTCTGACCCTCGCCGTCTCTTTAACACCCTCAATTCTCTCCTCAAGGTCCCCCCGCCCCCGATCCCACCCTCCCTCTCTGCCCAAACCCTAGCCGACTACTTCCATGACAAAATCCTCAAAATTACCCTCCAATTCTCTACCCCCTCATCTACCTCCCCTCCTCCCATTTCTCCTCCCCCATCCATACTCCCCCTGCTACCCTCTCCTCCTTCCCCCTGATCTCTGAAGAGGAAACCACGCTTTTTCTTTCCTCCTCCAAACCCACCACCTGTTCTTCAGACCCTATACCCACCCATCTCCTACGCTCCATCTCCCTCACCATTGTCCCCTCCATCAGTCATATCCTCAACCTTTCACTCTCCACTGCAACTGTCCCCGCTGACTTCAAACATGCTGTTGTCACACCCCTCCTCAAGAAACCCTCACTTGATCCCACATGCCCTTCTAACTATCGACCCATCTCCCTCCTTCCCTTCATATCCAAACTATTAGAACGAGCAGTCCACCGTCGCTGCCTCAACTTCCTCACCTCCCAGGCCCTCTTGGACCCACTACAATCAGGCTTCTGTCCCCTACCCTCCACTGAAACGGCACTCACAAAAGTCACCAATGACCTGTTCCTGGCTAAATCTAAGGGCCTCTATTCTATCCTCATCCTTCTTGACCTTTCTGCTGCCTTTGACACCGTTGACCATGACCTTTTCCTCACCATCCTCTCCTCGCTTGGCTTCAAGGACTCTGTACTATCCTGGTTCTCCTCCTACTTCTCCCATCACTCATTCAGTGTATGCTCTGGTGGTTTCTCCTCCTCCCCTACCCCGCTCCATGTAGATGTACCCCAGGAATCCGTCTTGGGCCCCCTCCTTTTCTCTCTCTACACCCAAGGCCTTGGCATGCTTATCTCTTCCCATGGCTTTCAGTACCATCTCTATGCCGATGACTCCCAAATCTACCTCTCTATACCTAATATTTCTCCGGCAACCCAGTCCAAGATCTCTGCTTGTCTTTCGGACATCGCTGCCTGGATGTCTCATCGCCGATTGAAACTGAACATGGCCAAGACTGAACTCCTTGTCTTTCCACCCAACTCCTCCCCCCACTTCCCTCTCTTTCAGTCCATGTGGATGGATCTACTATCCTTCTGTTCCCTCGGCCCGCAATCTAGGGATTATCTTTGACACCTCTCTCTCCTTCTCCACTTATATCCAGCTTATTTATTTATTTATTTAGACAGTTTTGTATACTGCCTTATCCTTCAATCAAAGCGGTCACAACACAATTGGGGGATACATTTAACACATGGGGATATGAGACACATACACTAATACTTACAGGGAACATGGGCAACGGAGGGTTAAGTGGCTTGCCCAAGACCACAAGGAGCATCTGTGGGACTAGAAACCCCAGTCCTTCTGGCCCAAGGTTGCTGTCCTCTAGTGGGATTTGAACCCCTGACCTTCCGGCCTGAAGTACCTTGTCCCAACCACTAGGCTACTCCTCCCTCCCTTGTAGCTTTTCCTGCTTTCCTGACGCTTTTTCCTCTACAACATCAGCAAGATCCGCCCCTTCCTCTCTGAACATACCACCAAAACGTTTATCCACTCCTTAATCTCCTCTCACCTTGATTACTCGGCCCGCAATCTAGGGGTCATCTTTGACACCTCTCTCTCCTTCTCCGCTCATATCTAGCTTGTAGCTTTTCCTGCTTTTCCTGCCGCTTTTTCCTCTACAACATCAACAAGATCCGCCCCTTCCTCTCTGAACATGCCACCAAAACGTTTATCCACTCCTTAATCTCCTCTCGCCTCGATTTCTGCAACCTACTCCTCGCTGGTCTTCCCGTGAGCCACCTCCTTCCCCTCCAATCTATACAAAATCACGCTGCTCGACTAATCTTCTGACAGCCTCGCCATGCCCAGATTACTCCTCTCCTCAAGTCACTTCACTGGTTCCCTGTCCAATTCCGCATCCAATTCAAGCTTCTCTTGCTGACCTATAAATGCATTCACTCTATGGCCCCCCAATACCAGATATCTCTTCTCTCTCCCTACGTCCCCTCTTGAAACTTGCGCTCCGCTAACAAATCGCTTCTTTCAATGCTTTTCACCCGCACTGCGAACTCCTGACTGCGCTCCTTTCACCTTGCTGTGCCACACGCCTGGAACAGCCTTCCTGCATCTGTGCACCAGGCCCCCTCCCTGGCCCTCTTCAAATCCAGGTTGAAGACCCACCTCTTCACCATTGCATTCAGATCCTGACTTCCATCCTCATCCTACCCTAACCCCATTAACATTTATGACCAAACTATAGACCAAGCTGTACCAAACTGTACCACACCGTACCTTCCGCAGAACTGACTAATGCTCTGTACTGTTCTAACTAGATTGTAAGCTCCGATGAGCATGACTCTGACGGGCAGGGACTGTCTCTTGTATGTTAGCCAACTCTTTTAGGCTAGCTGTGCAGCGCTACATGCATGGCGCTTTATAAGTGCTAAATAGTAGTAGTAGTAGTAGTAGTACTGAGTTCACATGAAGCCTGCTGAATGTTGGGAAAGGTTAAGGGTTGTTTCTTGTTTCCCAGCACTCAGCAGGCTTCACATGAACACAGTGCGAGTGAAGGAGCATGCTGCTCTTCACTCAAGCACTGTGCAGAGATGAGCCAGGGCCTTTGGTTTCCCCAGCTCCCTCTGAAGCTGGCCCTGCAAACCATGCAGAATGAAGTTTGCGCTGGGCCCCCTGAAGCGTGGGGTCTGTGCAAACAAAATTCTTGCACAATGTGCCTGATACCTGTGTATTTCAGTTCACTGACTCCTAACAGTTATATATGTTGTGTTTCATTCTTGACTTCCTCCAGCTTCCCTTGGTTCATACTTCGTACATTCCATTTCCCAATATGTAAGGCATCTTTGCAGCTTCTGACTCTCATTTCATGTGCAGCTACATCAGCAGTCAGACATCCCAAGGGTTTTGATCTAACCACATCTAAATTGCTGGCTTTACTCTAGAAAGTCTTCAGTTCATCCCCAGTAGCCAGTTGAGTACCTTCCGACCTTGGGGTCTCATCTTCCAGCACTATGGTGCAATTTGATTTGTTGTAACTGTCCACTGGGTTTTCGTGGCAGGAAAAAGAAGTAGACTGCCAGGCCTGTCTTCCTTGCAGGTAATTCTAGTGTTGTTGCCGTTGTCACAGAAATGTGATCCTCCGCCGCTAACATCGTCCCATTCTACTGCTCAGATGGGTGATTTGTCTTGGTCTGGCATCTCAGCTGAGACCTGTCCATCTTGGGAAACCCTGCCAGTAATTAAGCTACCGATAGTTTAGCTCTCAGCATCACTGATGCACATAAGCCCTCAGAGCACGACAAACTGCAAACCAAGTGAGAATAAAGATGAATAATGCGTAATAAATGAAGAATATAAAATGCCTCAATTATTCTTAATCATCTCTCAAATATTTATATATTTTCCTTTGCAATGGCTGTGGTCTGGCCTGCTCAATTTACAGGACTTTTGTTGCTCCGTCAATCTGAAGTTCTAATACATTGACAAATGTCCACTTGTAATGTTGTAACTGTTCTGGCAGCTGTCAAAATTGCTTTAACTAAAAAACAAATCATACCATTTATTAAATCAATTGCATCACTTTGAAATCCTAAAAAAACCTAGCTTTACAATAAGTTTTTTTCTTATTTTTTATTCACCCCAGGTTTCCATGTTATTCGTCAGCAATGTAAAAACAAAAGCCGGTAATGGAACTCACACATGAACTAGAAGCCACTTTCTTACTCCAGAGAAGATTTCACCATTACTCCATACCCGGTAGAAACAATACCACAAAAAGTTCCCAAGTGGAAGCCGATTTCGTAGTGTGCATGTCTGGGCCATCTGAACGCCTACAACATGGATGGTGCCGTTGGAACCGATTCTGCAACCATAGGATCTGTACATACCCACGATTGTGGAATCGGCAGTTAGATGGCACAGCATGCACCTGATCCCTTGGAGGGAGAAGTCCAGGAGGCTGCCCATTCAGAAAGTCCAGCACCTCGGCTGGTGTGCTGGTGCAGTGATGTCCAGCACCTCGGCTGGTGTGCTGGTGCAGTGATGTCCAGCACCTCGGCTGGTGTGCTGGTGCAGTGATGTCCAGCACCTCGGCTGGTGTGCTCGTGCAGTGATGTCCAGCACCTCGGCTGGTGTGCTGGTGAAGTGATATCCAGCACCTCGGCTGGTGTGCTGGTGCAGTGATATCCAGCACCTCGGCTGGTGTGCTGGTGCAGTGATATCCAGCACCTCGGCTGGTGTGCTAGTGCACTAGCACGTCCAGCCGGAGCCGCAGAATGCCCCAAGCGAGAGCTGCCCTGGCACATGTGTGGCGTTTTTCTGCATGGCGTTATTGAAGAGAAGCTAGCAGGATGGTAGTTTGTTGTTGGGCTTTTGCCTTTAAAATGTGAGTGTACATCATTTGGAGGTTTGACTGGTGTCTCTACTTACTTTTTGTTTTTAGTACTACATGAATGGTTGTTTGTTTTTTCTGTGTTTCAGCTATTTCCCCTGATGCAGCGAGATCACTCGCGAAACATATGGGAGCTCTACATTGAGACGTCGGGGAACAAGCATCTGGCTATTTTATATCCAAATACCTGTGTTAAGTTAAGTGATTTTTCTTGGATCATGCCGGTTGTTTGCATTATGTTACAAGGTCCCTGATGTTATTGGGCGTTTTGTCTTTGGTAGTGATCTTGATTTAGGTCCTGATCATATCTACCACATGCCCTTGTGTGCTGAGACCTTGTTGTATTTAGAACGTTTAAAACAAACAATTCTGTAATTTTTAGTAGAGAAACAGTTTGTTTATATCCAGGGAAAGGGAGACATATGGCATTTTGACTGGTTCAGATGCTGCTGATAAATGCTATTCTCCTCTGCCATGACTAGCAGCACCTGCAGTTGAGCTTGACCCAGATTATACAGGCTGAGGATCGCCCACCTAAGAAAAGTTGTCCTAGAGGCAATTGGTAACTGGAGGCTAAGAGGTACAGCAGTCAATGACCTTCAGATCTGGTCATCCAAGGCAGTCATTTCCCTTAAGCACTGTGTCACCAACTTTAATGCTGCCTGCCACTTGCCTTGGAACAGTGATACCATACCCTACCCCATTTCCTCCATTGCAATTTGCTTACATGGGCATCTGGGATGCTCACTTGCCACCTCGTTGGGGGAAGAGGATATAGGCTCAGCTTTGGAGATGACAGAAACCTCAGCAATGGCATTCCAAGCCCCATGAACAACTCCCCCACCCCCGCAACCATGTGGCCACCGCCCCCTCCTACACAGTGCGGTGCACCCCACTACTGGGCAAGTTTAACGTAAAGCCATGGGTGGCTTGCCACACTGCCTCCTCTCCAGCTCTCTCCCAGGCTGAAGTCTTGCATTCGGATGGGAAAGAAGAAACACTGAGCCTGGAGTGGAGGCAGCATAGCAAGTCACCCATGATTTTAAATTTGCCACGCTGGCTCCATTGTGTGGGCCCAGTGGGGATGCACCATCCTCCCAGCTGGCAACCGGGGTGGGCCGCACCCACTGCTCCACTCTTGGTATGCCACTGCCTCCCAGAAAACCAGCTGTAAGTAGAAGATTTCTGCAGTATGCCACTGTTGGAAAGATGGTCCAGTACCTTTCCTCTACTAATGGCCTTCTCACTGTGAAAGCATCTGAAAAATTCTGATCCCCAAGTGCTGTCAAATGCCTCCATAAATGTGATTTTTTTTTCTCAGGATTCCCTCTCTGCATCCTTGGGGGCCATTATTCAGGCTAGGTTTGAGGGTAGCCCAGCAGATGAAAAGCTTTTTCTAGTGGGTGATCTTGGATCTGGCAGTATCACTTACTATGTCCTGCAACTTCTTACCAAGTTAGCAACTAGCTTCTCCAAATCCTCCTCAGCTACTAAATTTTCACTGACCTCTTATTCTGGAACTTCATCATATGATGATTCATCTGATTCAGTTATCTGCCAAAATCTGCTTGGTACATTTCTCAGGAGGGAACAGGTTGTACCTGAAAGCATGTATGATTATACAGGGTACCGTACACTATTAGACTGACTAAACCTGAGAAAGAGTTAATTCTGTTCAGAACCTTGCTTAGAAATAAAACCTCATATATTAGCTTACTAAGTGATGGTTTACATAAATAAAGGAAAGGGCAGGTTGTACTCTAGCCTTTCTGTCTCAGGGTTATTAGCTAAAATACTCTCAGGGTTAGCAGATATCAAGCAGTACTCAGGGTTATTAGATATCAAGCAGTCAGCAGTAAACAATTATGTCAATTAGGTCAATTATGTCTTGGAATCCTGTATGTCTCCTCATAATGGCCTATGTAGCAGTAAACAGTTATGTCTTGGACTCCATGTATGTCTCCGCACACTCACCCACATTGAATAAAGTTGACCTACGATATGATAAATACATCATATTTGACGTATAATGATAAAGTGAAATTATGCTGTATCATCTAAAACAGTGTTTTTCAACCTTTTTTGTGCAAAGGCACACTTTTTTCATGAAAAAAATCACGAGGCACACCACCATTAGAAAATGTTAAAAAAATTTACCTCTGTGCCTATATTGACTATATATAAAGTAATTCTCTTGAATAGGAATCAAACGCTCACACCAACCCCCCTCCCCTGCTGGTTCACACCAACCCCCCTCCCCTGCTGGTTCACTCACACCACCCCCCCCCCTCCACTGCTGGTTCACTCACACCACCCCCCCTCCACTGCTGGTTCACTCACACTCCCCCCCCTTGCTGGTTCACTCACATACACACACACCCCCCCCCCCTCTGCCCAAGCCGCTGCTTCTGCTTTGTACAGAGCAGCGGCTGCACTACACTTACATTGAAAAGTAAAGAGAAACTGTGTCAGGAGCCCTCCGGTCATCGCAGAGCCCGAGGAAGTGATGCCATGGGGGCGGGCTCCTCACAGGCTGTCTTTCCTTTTCAAATTAACTTTATTGCAGCTAAAGTTAATTTGAAAAGGAAAGACAGCCT
This sequence comes from Ichthyophis bannanicus, assembly GCA_033557465.1. Lineage (NCBI taxonomy): Eukaryota > Metazoa > Chordata > Amphibia > Gymnophiona > Ichthyophiidae > Ichthyophis > Ichthyophis bannanicus. Next base: position 731,879,974 of record CM066033.1, on the reverse strand, counting down.
GTGAGGAGCCCGCCCCCATGACATCACTTCCTCGGGCTCTGCGATGACCGGAGGGCTCCTGACACAGTTTCTCTTTACTTTTCAATGTAAGTGTAGTGCAGCCGCTGCTCTGTACAAAGCAGAACCAGCGGCTGCACTGCTATAGGGAATCGCGATCGCGTTCGCGCCGCGGACTTCGGCACAAAAGCCGGTTTTTTGCTCTGGCCGCTCCCGATCTTGCGGCCAGAGCAAAAAAATGGCTTTTCAATGGCCGGTTTTACAACTGTGCTGGCAGCCGGCCTGGCCATGGAAAAACCGGCCAGGCCGGCTGAAAACCGGCCGGTTGGCAACCCTAATTTGTGAGCCGAGGCCACATGTTACAGATGAAATTGGAATTTTTCCCACGGCACACCAGACAATATCTCACGACACACTAGTGTGCCGCGGCACAGTGGTTGAAAAACGCTGATCTAAAAGAGCCTTATAAATAAAGTGAACCATGGCTAGTAAGTTAGAGTTAACAGGGAGAACGTGTTTCTCTCAGTTTCTCTCCACTAAAGCTTTGGTGTATTTTTATATAGATGTGTGTATTTTATTAACATTCCCATTGTTTTTGAATAACGTTTTCTGTAGCTTCAAGAACCCAGTAGGTTGCTGGTGAGGAGAGGGTTAAGTAAGCTCTTCAGTTGGTGCCGTGACTCTTCTACAGATTTCAACATTCCTGGCAAGGAGGGAAGGTGTTTGTGAGTATTATCTGGTGCCAGCAATGAGCAATCTGTTAGGTGAACAGGAGTTGTCTCAATTGTGTGAATGGCATGTTAAGGCTATGAGTTTAGCTCTTCAGAAAGGTAGCCCTTCTTATTGTATGCATGAAAAGTATGGAGATAGGGCTACCACTTATGTTGTGCAATGGCATGCAGTGACTAATAATAATGTGCTTTTACAGTTTCCTTTGGAGGGAACATTTTCTATAGATAAGCTTTGTTATCTGAAATGTGCTTTGCAGGCTAAACACAGAGTATGTGATGCTCGTGAAGGGCTAGTGTTTGGTTGGTGGCAGCGAATGGCACATATTTTGAAGAATGAATTGTTTGGATTAGTGAATGCTGGTAATTCGGGTGACCCACAGGAGAAAGAGATTGATAATGTCTGGGCAGGGAAGGTCCCAGTCATTTTTTCTCCAGAGTATGATGCAGAGGTGGCTGCAATTGAAGCTGGAAGTGTTCCAGGTGTATTCTTGACGTCTCCCCTTGTTTGTTCTGAGAATTATGTAATTTCTGAGAGGGAGATAGTCACCCGTGCAGCGAAATTAAGATATGAGATAAGGGATAAGCAAAGAATATTAGGGAATGCACAATGTGTCTCAGCTCAGAGAAATGAATGACCTTCTTAGTCGTGAAATAGAATGCACTGTACATATAATAGATTCCTTAAAGGGAACAGTAAGAAATGATATTTCTGCTACAAAGGAATTAGGAATTTCTAGTAAACTTGTTGATGATATTGAAAAGGGTCTGAATAAGCATTTTATAACCTATAGAGAGAAATGTATTCAACTACATAGTGCTATAAGTTTTCTTCAAACTGTGTTACGTCAGTATAATAGTTCATGTCCTACTTGGGCTGCCTTAGATAATTTGCTTAGAACTGCGTTTTATAACCCAGCTGATTTTTTATCCGGTTTGTGACATGCCCTGTCATAAATTTCCAAGTGAAAGCTCAAAGAGATAATTTTGTTTTAGTGGTTATAAAAAAAATGATTTTCTGTTAAAATCACTTACCGTAATAGTAGTACACTTACAGCAAACCTATAAAAGGATTGGTTGAGATTAACATCTTTAAAGCAGGATTCACTAATTGTTTTTTAAATTATTTAATCCCGTGAGTAAAGGTATATTTTTTTTACAACTTTAATAATAGATTGGCCAGCTAGAACAGCTGATGTAAGTCTGAAAAGTGCTTGTGTAAGTCTGAAAAGTGCCTGGTGCAGTGAGCTGACATTTGATGTGAAATGACTGAGTCGCTCAATCTGACGATTGCTCAACTTCTCCCAGGAGCAGGGGGTAGAATAGATCAGAGAGAAGGTCATAGGAATTCTCAGCGAGACAGTTCAAATAAGTTTGTCTCTGCAATCAGAGCAGGAGGATGGTCAGAGAGTTGATTTCCCTCCCAGCCGTTCAGCTGTATTCTCTCTGTAGTGCAGATGTCACAGCTATGCACCCTGATCTTGGAAGACTTCTATCTGCTTTGTGGGCTGTCCCAGGATCAAATGTCAGACATTGTCCACTGTATTTTTTCTCTGAAGTGCTGTTTTCTGCAGATGCAAGTATCGTTTATCTTGGAGAACTTTCATCTACAGTGCCGGGATCAGTTATCGGATGCCTTTCGTCCCACCTGTAAGGATCGCCGTGAGACATGGAGTTCAGTTTCTTAGACTGTCAGCTGTGTCCACTGCCAGCAGTCGCTGGTGAAGAAGGTTGCTCTGTGCTTGCAGATTTCCAGACACGTGTATCTTGCAACTTTATTATGTAAGACTTCAATTATTCCTATGCTAAAAGTGAGACTGTCTGGGGACGGCTGTACGGTAAGACTTGTAGATTTGTGCAGAACCTATGCGCAGTACATAATGTGATTTTGCCAATGTCTCCCTGGACCTTTGTTGTGGATCTGCGATTTGCTTATTTTCAGTATGACTTGGCAAAGAAAAATGCAGTTTTGTTTTTTTTTTATCTGCTCTTTTTGAAGGTTAGTCTTGCATATTTGCATCGGCCCTAGGAACTGCATTATCTGATGTGAGACTCAACCATTCCTTTTTTTTTAAGTTTATTATGTTAAAGAGTTGTTTTTAGTGTAGACTAAATTAAGTATGTTATTGGTCAGATTTCCTGTTTTTCATAGCTTATATTGTTCTGTTAGGTTTGAGGGTTAAATCTGTCTAAAGTGCAGTTTGTATTTTAAAATGTTACTTTCTGGGGAGTTGTTCTAACACTCTCTGGTCTGCTAGATTGAAACCTATTTTAAAAGCACCGGTGTTACTGTGCAAGTTTCCAGATTTATGTAAATGCTTGCTAGCAAATTTCTGTTGCTCAGAAGGATCGGACAGCCTACCTGTCTCTACGTTATCACAGTTGGAGGCTTGTTTTTGAATGTTTATTTATTTATTTATTTATTTATTTATTTTATTTATTTAATACACACTTATATACCGCCGCTTCCAGCGATCAGCAGCGGTTTGATTCATCTATTTGGGGTGTCAAATCAGGACTGGGAGGGTACAGTGATTACATGGGATTGGAGGGAAGTCACAGCACACATGTTGAGTGTCTAGGGGGAAAATATACATATTTACATTTATACATACGTATTTACATATTGCTGGCTACTATTGAACATTTACACCTTTACGCAGTTTTACATTTACATAGTTGGGTTTTGTATTTTTGTGTTTATATTTTCCATATTTTCCATATTTTACTTAAAGTGTATCCAAATGCGTATAATTATCCACAGTCTTTGCTATGATTTCCTGGAACTTGAGGGTCATGGCTGATTGTAGTGGCATTTGAAGAGGTATGTTTTTATCTCTTTCCTGAATCTTGTAATGTCCGTGACTGATCGCAGTTCAACAGGGAGTTGGTTCCATATGGTTGGTGCAGAGAATGAAAAGGCTCTTCTAGATGTACCTGTTTTCACAGTTCTGATGGTGGTGGGGACCTGTAGGGTGCCCAAGTTGGCAGTTCTTCTGTCCCTATTTGCAGGTTGTGTTGCGATAAGTGAGGTCAGGAAAGAGGGGGATATGTTGTTGATCAGTTTGAATGTGGTTACTAGCATCTTGTATTGTATTCTAGCTGCTATTGGAAGCCAATGTAGGTCGATTAAAATTGGGGTGATGTGATCTGAAAGCCTTGCACCCTTTATGACTCTGGCGGTCACATTTTGGGCCATTTGAAGGATATTTAATGATTTCTTGGGGAGACCTTGTAAGATGGCATTACAGTAGTCCAAGTGTGGCATGATGAGAGCTTGGGCTATGGTCCGGAAGTCATTTGGTTCTAGTATTTTCCTTAGAGGTTGTATTATTCTTAGTTTATGGAAGATGGCTTTATTCGTTTTACGCAGGTGGGTTTCCATTTTTAGATTGCAGTCTAGAGTGACTCCTAGATATTTGATTTTATCCTTTGCTTTGTACGTGTTATTGCACAGGGTGATTGTATCTGGGGGCTTGAAGGTCGGTTTGTTGGACATATACATGACCTCTGTTTTTTTGTGGTTAATAGCCATGTTGTTTTTCTGTAGCCATAGCAACATTTCATCAAGGCAGCTTTCGAGCTGTGAATAATTGGGGTCAGCGGTGTCCAGTTGTGTGTAGAGCATGATGTCATCCGCGTAGATATGGTAGTTGATGTTGTGTTTTTAAAGATGTCGCAGAGGGGTTGCATGTAGACATTGAACAGTAGCGCCGATAGAGCTGAACCCTGGGGTATGCCCTGTGTTTGAGAGAATGGTTCAGCTTGTTCGCCATTGAATTGTACTTGTGGCCTTCTGTTCGATATGTAGGAGGAGAACCAATTGAGGGGGGTTCCCACCACTCCTATGGATTTTAGTTTGTTGAGGAGGGTCCCATGATGCACGGTGTCAAAGGCGGCGGAGATGTCAATAAAAATGAGTATGAACATTTTCTTTTTGTCCTCTAGACCTTTGAGGAGGTTGTTCATCAGTGCTATCAAGAGTGTTTCAACTCCATGATTTCTTCTGAACCCGTATTGTTGTTCGTCTAAGGTATCATGCTCATCAAGGTGATCTTGGAGTTGCAGGAGCACTGCCTTTTCAATGATTTTTGCCAGGAATGAAATGCTGGATATAGGGCGGTACGAGGATGGGTCCTCCTTGTTGAGTGATGTGTTTTTTAGGATTGGTCTTATTATGGATCGTTTCAGCTGGTCAGGCATTACTCCTTGAATGTTGCAATGTACTGGGAAATGCGCCATGCTTTATATGTAGCGATGTACTGGGTAAGATGTCATATTATTGTCTATGAATAATCCTTACTCATTCAAGTTGTTTGTGGCTATTTTTGTTTTCTCTGTTATCTGTGTATGTTTTGTAAGCTTTCCCAACTGGATGTATGCCAGTAGGTTCATATTCAGAGTGAATTAATGAAGTGACTCCCGCTATGTTGTCATGGCGCAAGGCAGATAGTGCCTATGGAAGTAGATGAAAACACACAGGGCAGTTTTAAAACCGGCAGTGCAAAGCACATGGCTAGGGGTTGCTATGAGCAACCAAGCAAAACAAGAGCACAGGCTGTAGGTAAACGCCCAGATAGAGCATTACGTAATAGCTCATGAGAGAAGCAGACACAGCTGCAGCAGTTTGAGCTAACAGGAGTCTCAAAGAATGACGCACTTAAAAAGTCAGTCTTGAGCAAAGCAGAGAGGAACTGAGAAAGGAACAGAGATAGGAGCAGGGAGTCAGACTCATTCTCTGATGCCGAGGGAGAAAGAGACCCTGAGAGGATTCACTGGAGAGGAAAGAGCAGAGCTCAGGAGAGCCAGGAGTCATACCTGAAAGCTTCTGATGTGGATTCCATCTGTACCTCAGAGGGGTTTGCTCAGGAGGAATTCTCAGAGGTTAGTGCTGGAAAGTTGGGCTGCCCTAAGCCAAAGTCCGGTTGGGGACAGAGAGAGATTCCAAGCCGCAAACCACGAGGAGCTGGGAGAGGGAATACCCACGAGAGCAGGTACCTGGGGAGCCAAAGCTATTATCCAGAAGTGATTTCTTACCCGAAAGAAAGACGTCTCTTGAGGGGAAGTGAAAGGGAGAGAAGTTTCAACTTCCCGGTTGCAAAACGGAGAGTCAGAGTTCAGCCTGAAGAAAGGCATAGTACTTTGAATAGAGGGGCACTGGATTTTAACTACATTGGTCCTGAAGGATATGGCCCTGTAAGGAGAGAATCCATAGTGCCCGGTAACCAGCCTTTCTGCAGGGGGAGAGGGGAGAGAAGCTCTAGCCAAGAAGAGAGGGAACTTTTAAACACTGATACACATTACAGCCCTGACAAATATAATTCCCAAGAAGCACACGAGGACATGGAATGTGACTTCTGTGAAGAGAGCTCAGATATTTGTAAAATGGACTGTACAATGGTGTTTTCAGACAGCGTGACCTCTTTTTGTTAAAGCCTGAGTAAAACCCTGCATAAGAGAAATCTGTGGAGGAACACAGATTTCACTGGAAAGCTTTTGTGAGAGGAAAAAGCCTGTTTTCCCTTTTTGTTTGTTTAAAGCTGTCAAGAAGCATTTTTGTTGTAATTTGTAGTTCCCACTTGTGTTGTACCAGTTTTATGGTTTAATTTCTTTTGACCCTTGTTGCAAGAATTCTCCCGGGAAGGGAAATAAATACCTCTTTAAGCATAGCTACTCGACCACAGCTACCTTCTTATTAGAATAGCTATTGGGACTCAAAATCCCAGGGGGCACTACTCCGCCCTTGCTACATAAGAGGATCCTCACTGAAGCCCCAGGCCTTCCGCCTCCGGGGTAGTAGGTGAGTGACAATGTTTATGCAGTAATAATATTTGCAATTGAATCTTATTGATTTCCTGGTGGTTTTGCCAGCACACGTCGCAATTTTGAAAACCAAAGGACATCATTTTGTGAACCGAAAAGACGCTTTTCTGATATCAGTGTTACTGACATTGCAATATTTAGCACTGGTTAAAGATGACTTTATTTTCTCTTTTATCTTTCTTTGAAGATACTTCTTTTGAAACCCAGTTTTGGACTTCGTGATGTTCCGGGCAGCTGGGAAACGACTCATCTGTTTATTTACCCTGATCATCTTTTGTTTCTACTTGCTTTATTTCTGCTGTGGCAGTTTTATCGCTGTGGTTATGCATCTTGTCTTTTTGATGTTATTATTTTCTTTGGTACAATCTGTTTAAACTGTTTCAGGATTGGCATTGTAGGGTTAGATGAGGGACAGTATACAGTATGCCTGCCTACTGAATTCATTTTATTTTGATTTTGCAACCTGTTTCGTAGATCTGCTCTGTATCAGAGGAGGGAGGGGTTCCCAAAAGGTCACTCTGATACAGCCTCCGATTGAATAGAAGCTTTTCCTTTTAGCCCTTATGGCAGTGTGTGTTTCCCCGGACACCATTTGAAATAATTAATGGATGCCTTGGCAGTTATCCCAGACCCCAGGTGTTGCGCAGTGCTATCTTAACTTATTGTGCACGGATGCACTCAGCTCTGTTTGTTTTCCTTTCATTGCAAGTGACTCCTTAACGAGATGACAAGTTCTTTATATCCGTGATCAGCAGAATATTTTATCAGAAGTGAAGTCACCAGACTGGGTCCTGATTAAGACTGCATCCGAAGACACTCCCAGCTCCGGAGTTCCTGGTCCATGTTGTGTGTTCCTGGTGGGATATTCAGCTTGTAAAGTGAGAGGACATTCTCAACGAATGCATCTTATACAGTGGCCCCCTCACATGTCCAGAAGGTGGCTTCCTGTGTCGGTGGATCAAGAGTTTGCAACGCAGAGACTTATTGGACAACAGTGATTGAAGAAAAGGACTTTTATGATTCAAAGTATTTTCTGAAAGAACAACAGTGACATTACAGAGAGATTATTGTATTAAGTAAATTCTAAATGGACTATTCATGTAAAATGCTTTTATATAGCATTTAAAATGTTTTTATGTATTTACAGTAAGACCTTTGAGGAGTTTTGTGACATATAGTCATATACAAACACAAATACAAACACAGAACCTAGAATAATTAAAGATATAGGTATGAAGATCCTATGTACAGTATTTCAGTAACTTACAAGTAATGTCAGTTAATGGGAACCAAGTGTGTAGTTCTAGCTACCCTTTTGGATGCCTCTAGTTCAGACCTAGGCATACCTAACCGGCGTTAAAGTGAAATAATTTAATGGTCATGCCTCGGAGGGTTTTGAGTAATTGTATACAGAATATATCTTGTCCTCAGTGAGTTTCTGAATCTCACATCTTAGCGGTTCAGCATTTTTGCTGTAGCTCATTGTATTTGCTTTGCAAGCCAGACATTGCTGTTATCTGCCTCTCTTCAATATTGTCTGCTTGGTAATTTAGTTTTTGTGGTTTGGCAAAAGTAGGAGCACCTTTTGCATGCCTGTTCAGCTCTTTTAATCTTCTGTTCTCCTGCTGTAGTTCTTGTATGTTTGCCCCACGACAGCCATGTTTCTTTTTCCATTGCAAAAGGGCTGCAGACACTTCTTCAAGTTGTCTAGGTTGTTTTTGCATTGTTAATTTTGGACTGTGCATTTCAAGTTTTTCATGTGCAACATGATCACAAGTACTTCGAGGTTCTTGCACGTTTTCCCAAACTGTGGAATTTTTCTCTCTGCACTTCTGATTCTCTTTCTTAACCTCTTCAAACATGGTTTACTGTTTGGTATATTGTGAAACATAGTCTTCTGGTATTTTATTTTTGTTGTGCTGTTTTTGTAATCTCCGATTTGTGAATTGATGTTTCGGTTAGTATTTTTATAGTGCAGAGTTTCCCAGAGGTTTCTCAGGTGCTTGCTATATAGCCCTGGTGGATACCCCATAGTGAATTGAACTTTACTATATTAATTTGTTATCCATCCTGAACAAATCTTTAAGAAGAAAAAGGGATGTGTCCCCTCAGGATGAAGTCATAGTGGCTGCTCTGCTTTTTACTGAGGCAATTAGTGTGTATTGCAAAGTCCAGTAAACATAGTGTCAGCTTATGCAGTCCAGAACTGAATGGTTTTTAGATTTTCCCTAGCAAAGGAAAATGGTGTGCAGAGTACTAGTTGATTTTTGTTGTAGTATGCTTGATGATAATGGAAAAATAGTGAAAGGCCTATTAGATAAAGTTAGCAACCGTACTTTAGTTTCAAGTGAGAGTTATGTACATCCTTTTCAGCTCTCACTGATTCTTGTTCCTTCATTTTGGAATTCAGTATTCAGGCCTTTGCAAGGCATGTTAGCATCTTTGCTTGGTATTTTTGGATGTTTCATTCTAGAAGTATTACTTCTCTATGTACTGACAGCTGTTTCTTTATGTCAGCACTGGTTTCTTTCCACCTCTTCACCTTTCACAGCTTTCTAAATCAGAAATCAGTAGGATCACTGACCCCTGCAATAATGTTATGGATTGGCCCAGAATCCAGTTGTATTTCCACTTTAATGGCAATATATGAGTGTCCTTACTTTGGAAATGATTCTTTACAGAATCAGAGGAGGGACTGAAAGCATGTATGATTATACAGGGTACCGTACACTATTAGACTGACTAAACTTGAGAAAGAGTTAATTCTGTTCAGAACCTTGCTTAGAAATAAAACCTCATATATTAGCTTACTAAGTGAAGGTTTACATAAATAAAGGAAAGGGCAGGTTGTACTCTAGCCTTTCTGTCTCAGGGTTATTAGCTAAAATACTCTCAGGGTTAGCAGATATCAAGCAGTACTCAGGGTTATTAGATATCAAGCAGTCAGCAGTAAACAATTATGTCAATTAGGTCAATTATGTCTTGGAATCCTGTATGTCTCCTCATAATGGCCTATGTAGCAGTAAACAGTTATGTCTTGGACTCCATGTATGTCTCCGCACACTCACCCACATTGAATAAAGTTGACCTATGATATGATAAATACGTCATATTTGACGTATAATGATAAGTGAAATTATGCTGTATCATCTAAAAGAGCCTTATAAATAAAGTGAACCATGGCTAGTAAGTTAGAGTAAACAGGGAGAACGTGTTTCTCTCAGTTTCTCTCCACTAAAGCTTTGGTGTATTTTTATATAGATGTGTGTATTTTATTAACCTTCCCATTGTTTTTGAATGACGTTTTCTGTAGCTTCAAGAACCCAGTAGGTTGCTGGTGAGGAGAGGGTTAAGTAAGCTCTTCAGTACCTACCACCCTATGTTAGTTTTACAAGCGCCCTCTTTCCCCCCATTATTGCTGACACCTTCCACTGACTCTGCCCTTTTTGACCTCTGTAGAGATGGAAGCAAATGGCTGCTGTTTTGACTTCTCATCCAAACCTACCTCTGCACCTGCTTACAACCTCTTGAAAAATCTCTCTTTATCTTAGCTGGAGAACTACAGGGGGATCCCAAGTCTGATTATCACCATTAGTGATTGTGCTGAAAAACATTTTAAAAATATACCAAAATTAGAAAGAATTCAGTAATGATTGTAAAATGATGACTGTTTAAAGTCTTTTTCAGTTTCATGATAGCACCTTCACCTACGAGGATTTGGAAGATGTAAGGCTGGGATAGGCTTATTGGGATGTTTGTCAAAAATTTTAAACATGTCAGTTCAAGTGACTCTTACGTTTTCCTTTTGTTCTCCAATGTGATTCTTCTCTAACTACAAAAGAAATGCTATTTTCTTTGCCCCAGAGACTATAATGGTAATGAAGTGAATGGTAATAAATGGTTTTCTGATTATTTGTGGCACATTGTTTTGTTTGAAATAAACTGAACTGAAAGTGGACTAATTTGTCATTTTTTTCTGTTTCTAAATGAATACATATTAACTCTGGTAACCCGGAAGCCCTCCTCGCCTCCGTCCACCTCATTACACAGCCCCACGAGTACCTCAACCCCCCCCCCCCAACAAAATCACAAACAACTGTATTTGGTACAAACATTTTGGTCGCAGCTTTATTTACAACTTGTAAACCGCCCAAAGGGCCTGAATAACCGTTAACATAACCCAGCCCCGCACCCCTTTACCGGAGGATGCCTCCCCACCCGCCATCCTAGTAGCAAGGCGGAGCATCCTCCTCCCCCCCAAACCCCGCCGCCTGCCTCGCCATCCTAGTAGCAAAGGCCGGCTCCCACCCCCCCGCTACCGGGTCGAGACCCCCAACCGGGCTGTCTCGCCCCCCCCCAAGGAGCATTTCGCCCCCCACTGCTCATAACCAGGTCAAGCCCGCGCCGCTCCTGCGAGCGCAGGCTCTGTACCCCCACCCCCACCAGCAGCGACAACTTCACCACCCCATCAAAAAGGGGGCGGGTGGGCGGGGACACCACCCGATTCCCGAGGAGCCGCGGCCAGAAGAAGACGGCCACGCGGCTCCTCGCCGGCACAGCGCCGGCCCCCCCCCGGCGCCCGCCGGCCAATGAAATCGCTCCGACGTTGTGACGGAGCGATTTCAAATGCCGCGCTCGCCGTTCCCTCTCCACCCTCCCCCTCCCCCCCCCCTAGCAACCAAGCATGCTGGAGGCCGAGGCCGGGCCCGGGCCCAGGTTACTGACGGCCGCGGGACCCGGCCCGCGGCCTCGAGCATTAACTCTGGTAACCCGGAAGCCCTCCTCGCCTCCGTCCACCTCATTACACAGCCCCACGAGTACCTCAACCCCCCCCCCCCAACAAAATCACAAACAACTGTATTTGGTACAAACATTTTGGTCGCAGCTTTATTTACAACTTGTAAACCGCCCAAAGGGCCTGAATAACCGTTAACATAACCCAGCCCCGCACCCCTTTACCGGAGGATGCCCCCCCACCCGCCATCCTAGTAGCAAGGCGGAGCATCCTCCTCCCCCCCAAACCCCGCCGCCTGCCTCGCCATCCTAGTAGCAAAGGCCGGCTCCCACCCCCCTGCTACCGGGTCGAGACCCCCAACCGGGCTGTCTCGCCCCACCCCCAAGGAGCATTTCGCCCCCCACTGCTCATAACCAGGTCAAGCCCGCGCCGCTCCTGCGAGCGCAGGCTCTGTACCCCGCCACCAGTGCGAGGTATGAACTATCCTCGCACCGCCCCCCCCATAAAGCTGCGACCAATCAGTTCCAAAGCTTCTTGCCAATCATTGAGCAATAAGTCCTGGCCAACCGGGGACAAGTGTACCCCGTCGGTACGATACAGTCCAGCGCACCGGGGGTCCGCCCAAGGGTGCTGGACCTGCCACCCGCCAGCCTGCTGCAACCACCGGCCGATCTGCCTGTTGATCTTGGCTAGCCCTCTAGACCACCGCCGCTGCGACAAGCAGGCCGGCCGCGGGATGATGTCCGACCACACAATCGCCAAGTCCGGCCACTGCTCCTGCAGCGCCCGCAGATCCCGTTGTACAGCACGAATAAGTTGCCGGCACGTCCACCCGGAAAGATCATTGCCTCCCAGGTGTATCAGAAGACCCAACGGCAGCTGCCGCCTCTCCGCGTGCTCTCGAACCACTGGAAGTAGCTGCCACCAACGCATGCCCCGCTGGCCGAGCCACACCAGCCGGAAATTACAGGACACCAAGCCCAGGTGTAGACCCAGCGGACGAGTTGATGCTCTGCGTTCCGCCCAATAGACGAAGGAATGTCCCAGAAGCCACCATACGCCTGGCGGGCCCCGTGCAGCACTCCATGTCGGCACGCTTGGCTGAACACCTGGAAAAGAAACACAGCATTAATACCCACCCCCCACACCCCCCCCCCGACACCCCTGCAGTTACAACTGTTCTGGGCGCACATAGCCCGTGTAAGCCCTGGAGCTCCAACGCCCGATGCGTTGAATCACCTCACCCCCGAGGCCCGCGGCCGCGGCACTGGTCGCCGCACCTATCCGAAAGGAATGAGAAGCGTACCCACGCTCGTCCACGCCCAACCGCCTCAAGGCCAGGCGGAAGACCGCCGTGAATTGAAACTGGGTGACGGCCGCACCGTCCTCATGACAAAAGAAACAGCCAGCCCCAACCCGACGCTGACGCCGGTACATCAACAAGTTCTGCACCGGACAAGATTCCAGACCAGGGATAGCCCGCAACAGCACCCACCGACCCCGCCCCTGCGGGTCAGTTTTTGAGCGATCCAGAAATATCCGAACCAACTGTTCCTGCAGGTCCACCTGATGCTCCTGCAACCCTCCCCGACCCCTCCGCCCGCCCGCCTGGGGGACCAGTTCACTAACTTGAAAGGCCCCAAAGAATGCTGTGACAAACAACGCCCGGAACAGGACGGCCTCCAACGCAGAAGCCGCAACCTCGGGCAGGACACCCCAAATCTGCAGCAGCAAGTCATGCGACACGGGACGGCGCCAATCTGAGGCAGGGGCTGCACTCGAGCCCAACCGGCTAGGAGCCGCTTCACTACGTACGAAGTGCCCGGATTGCCCCAACCCGCCACCCTGCTAAAGAAGGAGAAACCGACCAAAGCCGCCCATGCCGCTGACCGGGACCAACCAGACTCCTTTGCCCAGACTATGAAAGACCCTGCCAAGAGGTCCCCAACGCTGCCACCCCTCCAGCCCCTTCCCCACAGAAACTCACGAACCCGTGCATACCCCCGCCGATAGGCTTTCCACGTACCTGGAGCCAGGGAAGAACGCAGCAACGAGATCATTCCGGCGTCCCAAGCTGCCAAAGGTGCTCCGGCACTACCGCCGCGGTCTCGTCCGCCCCCGGTGCCAATTCCCGAAACCGCTCCCACTGGAAACGAGACAAAGCATCAGCAATCCCATTCTGAACGCCCGGCACATGACGAGCCCGAGCCGTGATATTAAGACGAAGACAAGCCAGCACAAACACCCGCATCAACGCTGCTACCCGTGGACACTTGGGAGAATAGCGATTAATGACCTGCACCACCGCAGCGTTATCACACCAGAAAACAACCCGCCTATCCCGTAACCTCTCCGGCCACAGCCATAAGGCCACCACAATCGGAAATAATTCGAGGAACGTCACGTTGCGCGTCAAACCACCCGAACACCACGATGCGGGCCACGGCACCGCACACCACGCGCCCTGGAAGTACAATCCCATGCCCGAACCACCGGCGGCATCTGAAAACAATTCCAGATCCCGGTTGGAAATCTCCCTGGACTGTAACAACGAGCAACCATTGTAGTCCACCAGGAACGCATCCCACACGCGCAGATCGGCTCGCATCCCCGCAGTGACTCGGATGCGATGATGCCCACATCGGACCCCGGCCATCGCCAAAGATAATCTTCGCGCAAAGGGCCGCCCCATAGCAATGACCCGACATGCAAAATTCAGGTGACCAACTAAACTTTGAAGCTCGGTCAAAGTCACCTTCGCAGCGGAACCAACCGCCGCCACCAAGATCCGCAGCCGCTCTACCTTATCCGCAGGCAACCGGACCACAAACTCCATCGAATCAATCTCTATCCCCAGAAAGGAGATACGAGTCACCGGTCCGACCGTCTTGCCCTCTGCCAACGGGATGCCAAAATCAGCCGCCAAGCCCTGGAAAAGCCCCAGCAAAGATCCGCACACGTCGGACTGGGCTGGCCCGACGAACAAGAAGTCATCAAGATAATGCACTATAGTCCGCCGCCCAGACATCCGCACCAGCACCCAATGCAAGAAAGAGCTAAAGGCTTCAAAGTAGGCGCACGAAATCGCACAGCCCATGGGCATGCATTTGTCATAGTAGTACTGATTGTCAAAACGAAATCCGAGCAAGGGGAAAGCGGACGGGTGCACCGGCAGGAGACGAAAGGCTGACTCAATGTCCACCTTCGCCAACAGGGCCCCTTTCCCACATTGTCGCACCAGCTCCAATGCCTCATCAAAGGACGCATATCGCACAGAGCACAGCTCACGCGGGATATGGTTGTTCACCGAAGCACCGAGGGGGCAAGAAAGATTATGGATCAGCCGATACCGCCCCGGCTCCTTCTTCGGGATGACCCCCAGCGGCGATACGATAAAAGGCGAGAAGGGGGGCCGTTCAAACGTCCCAGCCACTCTGCCCAGTGCACGCTCCGCCGCAATCTTTCCCCGGGCCACCTCCCCCAACCGCCTCACCGATACCGCATTCCCCCTTTCCAACCCCTGAACCGCCCCCCGCACTGGGATATGAAAGCCCTCGGAAAACCCTGCCCATAACATCGCCCCCGCCTTGCCATGTCTGGTCGCCGCATAAAGCTCCAGCCACGGCTGCAGCGCCAGCCTCTTAATGGGGGTAGGCGCTAGCCCCTCTGCATTCCCGTCACTTACTGGCAGCCGCCGTCCCAGGCACCGCTCTGCGGCTGCACTTGACGGCCGAGTGACCGGCACCGCAAAGCGAACAGGCGTGCCGGAACTTACAGTCCGGGAAGGGGCAGGACGTTTTATTGAAGCGCCAGCACAGGTCCCCGCCGGGACCGCTCGCCCCCGTTCTGCTCGTCTCGGGCCCCGGGCCCGCTGGCCGACCGGAGCCGCCGTACCCGCCACCTTACCCGGACCCGGACCCCCCCCCATACCGCCCCTTTTTGCCGACATTTGCGTGAGCCAAAGGTTGATATCCTTCATTCCCCACGTCAACTGCCTGTTCTCCTCCATCCTGTCGTGGAACTCCTCATCATAATTGAGCCAGGCCCAACCTTCGTGCACCTGGGAAGCCGACAAGATGGCATCAGCGTAAGCCAGAAGCTCGCCGTAACAACTCGGGTCCTCATGGCCCCATACACTCGCCAGCCGCAAAAAAGCCCGCGTCCAATTCAACGTGTTCCGTGACACCTTCCGTACCCTCCCCGCTTTCTCGTCCTCTTTACGCTTCTTGCGACTCTCCCCTGAACGTTTTCTCCCCTCCCACAACCGGAGAATATCCAGTAACGCCGCTTTACGATCCGCCTCCGCAACTTGCGCGGAACACCCTCCCACAATTCCGCGCAACGGACCACCGCGGACCCCGCCCCCTCGTACCCCGCCCCCGCTTGCGGGACAACCGTGGAGTCAGCCGAGGAAGTGGCGGAGGACCCGGACGACGAGGAGGAAGACGACGAGCTCCTCCGCCGATGCCGTCGGTGCTTCCGCTTCGCCTTGGCTTTCCGTGCCGGCGGAGCACACTCGCTCGGCACCACCACCACAACCCCACCTCCCCCCACCGCAACCCCCGAGCACTCACCTGCTGTCAACTGCGCCGCCGTCGCCTGCGCCTCCGAAGTGGACTCCGTCTGCTCCACCGAAGACTGGCCCAGCTGGCTAGCAGTCGAAGACATCACAGTGGATCCCACAGCCGCCGCTGAGGACCCACTCGGAGGAACCGGAGCCGACCCCGACACCTGCAACGAGAGAGGAGAGCCAACACACGGGGAGCCTACACCCGGGGAAGGTGGAAAGCCCGTCCCCGGAGGCGCCCACCCATGCGGCCCCATCCCCCACCCAACACCCCGTCCCTGCGCCCCTCCAGAGGATCCTAACCCCCCGGCCGCCCAGTCTGCCGCCCCCAGGGGGCTGCCCAACAGCCGGAAGCCCGGCACCCCAATGGTTCCCGCCCCACCCCACCCCCCAGGCCGGAGCTTGCCCAGGTACCGGGGACCAAGCCGGCCACCCTCCCCCATGCAAACCGGCCCCCCCAACCCATAGGTAGGGGCCCATAAGCCCCAGCTGCTGCCTGCCCCCATCCAGGCCCCCCCCCTCCTGTACCATCCACCCCATCTCCAACCCCCCCGTGAGACAAGCTCGCAGCAACCACCCCCCCTTCAGTCACTCCCCCCCCCAACAACCCACCCACATCCACCATTCCTGGTCCAGCGCCCACCCCCAGGGGGCTCCCCACCTCCCAGGACCATTGAGACCACCTACAGGGGCAGTGAGAGCTCCCGCTTCCCGGCCCCGACCCGCCGCTTAGCCGCCTTCCTACTACCCCCCCGCACTACTCCTCGACCCGCTCCGGCGCCTGGCGCCGCCCCCGCCCCGCGGGATCCCCGCGGAGTACCCCCAGCCCGTGCCCCCGACGTCCTCCTGGCTCTGCTGGAGCCAGCCATGATAGGGCTACCCTACTCTGCGTCACCCCCCCACTGGTATCCTTCCCTTTCTTCTTATTTTATCTTGCTGCGTTTTTTTTTTTTTTAACCAGCCCCCCTTCCTCGATGCGCCCCCCCTCACCGAAAGCCCCTACCCCGCAACCCCAGAATCCCCCCCCCCCAACGAACCCAACTCACCAGGACCCTCACCGCCCGGAAAAACACGACCGGATTCCCGAGGAGCCGCGGCCAGAAGAAGACGGCCACGCGGCTCCTCGCCGGCACAGCGCCGCCCCCCCGCCGACCGCCGGCCAATGAAATCGCTCCGACGTTGTGACGGAGCGATTTCAAATGCCGCGCTTGCCGTTCCCTCTCAACCCGCCCCCTCCCGCCCCCTAGCACCCAAGCACGCTGGAGGCCGAGGCGGGGCCCGGGCCCAGGTTACTGACGGCCGCGGGACCCGGCCCGCGGCCTCGAGCATGTCTATGACTTATTCATGTGCTGATAATATAAAATATGTAGTACACACATACTACAATCTCAGTAACCTGTTTATTTAGAGGAGAGGCGGCAGTGGTATATGCCAACTATAAACTGTGCTTTAGTCAAGGATGTTTGTTACATGTTCCATCCACAAAACTGATTAAGATAGCTTGTTGGCAGAAATGTGTTTTTTCAATAGCAGCTCCCGCTCTTTGGAAAAGTCTGCCTTTGTAAGTACAATAGGATTTGAATTCTCTTTCCTTTAGGAAGAAATGAAAAGGATTTTTTTTCCATCAAAGATGAATGCATTGGAGAATATTTAGATATTTACCCTGTTTAGGGGCTGGAGGATTATAAAGGCTGATTTGGTATTATTTAGTGAGACTCTGTACTGTTTTACCATAAGATGTTTTGTTTTCATTTATATTATAAATTTGTGTTTTAATGTATTTATTATGTATGAATATTGTAAACCATCTTGGATCATTTTCAGGAAGGTGGGACATGAACTAAACAATTAAAAATGTAGAAATACTTTGAAAGTATCCTAGTGCATAGCGCAGTGGTCTAGTGACCAAAAAGACCAGAGGTAAAATCTCACTGGTACTCCTTGTGGCCTTGGGCAAGTCATTTAACCCTCCATTGCCTCAAGTACAAAGATTTGTAAGCCCTCCAGGGGACAAGGTAATACCTACCATACCTGATTGTAACTCACCTTAAACTGCTACTGGAAAAGTGTGAGCCATATAAACATATAAACAAAGGATGCCCCTTACTTATCTGTCCAAAAAATGCTCTTGTATGCCAACATTCTCTCTCCTTTTATGATTGCTTTGTGAGAAAAACCCTTCTTTTATGCATGTAACTTCCATCTTTATGCGCCTATTACTCCATGTAAGTCTTAAAATTACCCCTAGATATAAAGCCCACTAGGTTTCACCATATGTTAGCACTGGGAACTTTATCTATGGAGGAAAGTGGGTAATGTGTGATTTACTTCTCCATCCCCCCACAGGATGGATGCCTTTTTTGACATCTATATTCAGTGAGTTACTAGAAGGAGTTGTCAACAAGGGTGCAGGACAGAGGCAGCAAGGGGCTGTAACTCTCCAAGTTCCAATAAGGAAAAGGGCAGGTTGTCTACCGTTTGAATTAGTGGAGGATGCTTTCCTCTCTCAGACCAATAGGAGTGGGTTTCAGGAGGGTCTCTGAGAGTGGTGCCTAGGAGGGTTGTTATTCCAGGGTCTCGGTGATAAAAAAAAAGTTCATTCTGGAGACAGAGTTCATTAATCAGGTTTCTCCAGGAACAAGCAGGAAGACAATCCTCACATATGGGTGACATTGACGCCGATGGAGCCCTTGTGAAAGCATCTCCCCAGCTTTCAAAGAAAGCCTTTGGGAGATGCCACCATGCATATGTGGTCCCCTTCCTGCCCAGGGGTGCCATCTTGCTCAGCCTCCCTTTTTCCATGGAGCCCTACAGACATCTGCATGTTCCCCCCAGAAAAAAAGTTGATTTCTCGTACACTGTTGTACATCTGTCGGCTCGCACCTGTCCTTTTCCAGGACCTGCCCTGACATCGGGTCTCAAAACCTAGTTTTATTTTTGTTAGGTTCCTCCAGCGCTTTTCTTGCCCTTTTCAACCACTG
This sequence comes from Ichthyophis bannanicus, assembly GCA_033557465.1. Taxonomy (NCBI): domain Eukaryota; kingdom Metazoa; phylum Chordata; class Amphibia; order Gymnophiona; family Ichthyophiidae; genus Ichthyophis; species Ichthyophis bannanicus. The sequence goes on along the minus strand of CM066033.1, from coordinate 731,861,143 downwards.
GCCACACAGAAGGTCTTTGACCTCGTGGGGATCCTTTTTTGCCCTAATGGCCATTGGTTTTAAGAAATGTGATTGGTGCTCCAAAAACTTGTTTCTCACTGACACTCGTGACTGTTGCCTCCAGTGTCTGGGCACCAAACACGACCTGGAAGAATGCCCCCTGTGCAAAAAGATGTCCACCAAGGCCATACAGAGCCGCCGGCTAAAGCAAGATGACATCTTCCACAGGGCAGACTTGATCCTGGTTTCACCAGTAGCCTCGCACTCAAAGGTCCACACGGATCCTCGGAGTCGCATAAGGCCCCCACGGGACCAGAGCGGGCTCGCAGACATTCTGAACAAAGGTCCCTGGAGCGAGAGTGTAAGAAGAAAAAGACCACCTCAAGGGCCTCGTCCTGGGATGCAGACAAGCATGGAAAATCCCGTGCGCGATCTCTCAGCCCCCGATGGGCTCTGAGGAGACGGAGTGGCCCCAGAAGGTACCCAGGACAGAAGTCGAGTCCTCCAGAGACAGACCACAGTCTCCTGAAGGCTGTCCCATCAAGGACCCCCTCTCCTCCTCGACGCCAGACCCAGTAATCCCATCATCGGGGTCACTGACAGCCACCCCTGAGTGAGAAACTCGGATGTTGGCACTTGAACGCAGCATTTCTGCATTCATCGTGTCGCAACAGGTGTCAATGCCCAGCCCCGTCGGCGCTCATGCCGAGACCACTTCAATGCCAAGGACTCCCCGGGCCACCAAAGCAATCTACGAGAGCCAGATGACTCGGGTAAATCCTGGGTGAGGGTCTCGATCTCGCTCCCAAACCTCAGGGGGTGAGGTCTTTGCAGGCAAGTGCCTCTGGCTCCGTCCATGCCTCGGCCTCGAAGCATCGAAGACTGGAGCCAATGACGCTCCTGGAGCCATCAGGTCTTGAGTCTTCCTCGGACTATTCGCTGAGACATTTCCAGAGTCCTGGGCCTACCGAGACCTCCCTTCGGATTCATCTCTACCGGCAGCTAAGCGCTGATCCCTACCTGAGGACACCTCGTTCCTCAAGTTCATCTGGGACATAGCGTGAGCCCTCTCCCTCATGATGGAGTTGGAAGAGGACCACCGTACAGATGAGCATGACATCCTCCAGTATGAAGCACCACCTAAAGAGACCCTGACAGTCCCGGTCCCCTCCATCCTTAACCGGCTCCTTCTCCAGATGTGGGAAGCCCCAGCTTTGGTGCCAATTGTTAGCTGCCGTCTGGATAAAATGTACTGGGTCCAGCATAGGCCGGGCTTCCAGAAGACCCAAATCCATCACACCTCCATGGTGGAGGAGTTGGCCATGTGCTGACAGAAGAGCCCAAAGACGTACTCATTGGTGCCCCCAGGCAGGGAGTCCCGCGCCCTTGATGCTCTCGGGTGTAAATGCTACCAGGGCTCAATGGTAGCATACCGCATTTAAACTTACCAACTTTACATCGGCATGTTCCTCCAAGACCTGGCAAAGGAGCTCGAAGGCTTCATGGCTGGCCTCGATGGGGACCACCTCCGGCACTTCCAGACACTTACAAAGTCTGTCGGAGAGTGCTCCAAGTATTTATCTCGAGCTGCCAACAATGGCTTCGGATCAAGCATGAGGTTGGCTGCCACCGGCATTGGCGCCTGATGCCAGGCTTGGCTCCAGACATCCAATCTCGAGCAATGGGTGCAGGAGAAACTCCTCGAAGTCCCATGCCTTGGGGAGCAGCTCTTTAGCAAGCCCATGGAAGACAAGGCTGCCGAGATCAAGACCAAGTACGTGACTCGAACTCAACTCTCGAGAAAGACCTCTACTGTCCTGAGGAAGAAGCCTTCTGGAAAGAAGCCTCCATTCCATAGGAAGGGCCAACCCTACTGAGGCTATCCTTCATACCTGGCCACCCAGACTCCTCATCAGGGTCACCATGGCAAGGGAGTGGGCCAAGGTCCACTTAAGCCCAAGGACACCAAGCCCCAGATCCCAGCCCCAGCTCAGCCTGGATCGGGGTTTTGACACTACCAGCATAGTCTGTCTTCCTCTGGAGGATCAGCTGCCAATGGGGGGGGTGGGCACCTGGTCCATTTTGCCCACGGGTGGGCTTCCATCACCATTGACTCATGGGCACTTCAGGTGGTCAGGGAGGGTTACCTTCTCCACCTGGACCAGTGCCTCCACCCTTCTTTCCTGGAGAGCCTCCTCGGTCTCCCCTGCACTAGGCTTTGCTAACGCAAGAACTTGCAGGCCTTCTCAAAGACAGGGCTGTGGAGCCCATACCACACCACCTGAAGGAAAAGGGGGTTTACTCCAGTTACTTTCTAGTCCCAAAAAGAACAGGAGGACTAAGGCCCATCCTGGACCTCAGAAACCTGAACAAATTCCTGGTGCGGGAGAAGTTCAGGATGCTCTCCCTTGGAATATTGCTGCCCTACCTCCAGCAGGGAGATTGGCTATGCTCCTTGGACCTAAAGGATGCTTATACTCATATCCTTATCTATCCCAGTCACAGGCAGTACCTAAGATTCATGGTCAGGGGTGACCATTACCAATACAGGATACTTCCCTTTGGCCAAGGGTCTTCACCAAATGCCTGGCAGTGGTGGCTGCCTGTCTTCATCTCCAGGGGTCCTTCGTCTTCCCTTACTTAGATGATTGGCTTGTAAAAGGAGACACAGCCTCAGAGACGCTTCAGGCTACAGGCCACAGGCCACACCATCAAGGTCCTACAACATCTGGGATTTGTGATAAATCACCCAAAATCCCATCTCACCCCAACTCAAGACTTGGAGATCATAGAGGCTCACCTGAACACCCTCCAAGCCATAGCTTTCCTCCCCCTAGACAGGGTAGATCACTTCATGGCCCTGGTGACCAAAGTGCAACGCCGCCATACCATGTCAGTGCAGTCTATTCTTTGCCTCCTTGGAGACATGGCCTCCACGGTCTATGTGGTCCCCAACACCTGCCTTCACATGTGCGCAGCTCAGTGGTGTCTCCGCTCACAGTGGACCCAGGCCACCGGCAGGCTCCGGGATAGAATCTTGGTGTACTGTCAGCAGGCAGAGTCCTTCAGTTGGTGGCAGGATCCACGAAACCTGCAGAGGGGCATGCCCTTCCAACTCCCGAACACCTAGAGGGTCCTCACAACAGATGCTTCTCTGCTGGACTTGGGTGCCCATTGCGAGGAATTGTGCACCCAGGGCATCTGGTCCTTCGAGGAGAGCCAGCAACAGATCAACCTGCTGGAACTCAGGGCTTCCTTGTGCTCAAGGCCTTCCAACACCGCCTACAACATCAGTCAGTGCTCATCTAGACAGATAATTAGGTCACGATGTTCTATCTGAACAAGCAAGGTGGCACAGTCTCCTACCGCCTCTGCTAGGAGGCAGTAGCCCTCTGCTAATACTCGACCAGGTAGGGTATCCTCCTCAGAGTGGTATACCTCCCGGACCAGGACAACACCCTGGCAGACAGGCTGAGCAGGGTCCTCCAAACACACAAGAGGTGCCTGGATCCCGGGGCAACACAGCGACTCTTCAGGTTGTGGGGCACCCCGAACCTCGACCTCTTTGCCAGCCCAACCAATGCTCAGCTACCGTGCTTCTCCTGCCCGCAGCCACACTCAGCCCAGGTAGCAGTGGATGCCTTCCTCATCTCGTGGTTGGAGGGTCTGTTGTATACCTTCCCTCCCACACCTCTGATAGCACAGACCCTCTTCAAGGTCCAGCAAGACAAGGCTTTGCTGATTCTGGTGGCCCCGAGATGGTCCAGGCAGCCTTGGTTTCCTCTACTGCTTCATCTCTTGACGGAGTCCCCGGTCCCTCTTGGGAGCTCACTGAGACTTTTGACTCAGGAGGAGGGTTCGATCCTCCACCCCAACTTGGGATCCTTGTCCCTCACAGCATGGCTGCTGTATGGGTCACTTTAGCACCCCTCAACCTCTCCAAGGAGGTGGAAGAGGTGTTTCTGGCCTCTCGCAAGGAATCTATGAGATGGGCCTACACCTTCAAGTGGCGCAGGTTCTCCTTATGGTGCATGGAGCAATGGGTAAACCCAGGACCGTACCGAGGGAAGATCGCGCTCTGTGCAACTTGCACATCAGGCACGCGCCCTCCCCCCCGCGGCAGGAGAGAAGAGGCGCACCCGATGTGCATGTCTCCGGCATGCTAAGAAGATCTATCCCTCCCTGCTCTTGCAGGGAAGGAAAGATCTGCTTAGCATGCCGGCGAGAAGGCTTAAGGGGCACATTTTAGTTGTCCTGCCATTGCCTGCCGCCACTGAGAGAAAAAAAAGTGGCGGCAACGGAAGACAGCTAAAATGCGCCCCTTACGCCTTTGCGCCCTGTGCAGCCACACCGCTCACACAGGGCTAGGTAAGGGCCTGGGTAAACCCATTCTCCTGCCCAGTACATGCGGTGCTGCAGTACTTACTCCATTTTTCACAGTCAGGACTTAAGTCCAACTTTGTCAGGATACACCTGAGCGCACTCTCCGCAAACCACCACTCCATAGAGGGCAAGCCTCTTTCTGTGCAGCCCCTCATTTCCTGATTCATGCAGGGCTTACTGCTCTTGAAGTCTCCCATCTGTCCACCCCCAGCGGAATGAGATCGTAATGTAATCCTGGCACAGTTTACCAAGCCGCCCTTCGAACCCTTGGCCACCTAAGATACCTGTCCTAGAAGGTGGCCTTCCTGGTGGCACTCACCTCTGCATGCAGAGTCAGAGAGCTCCAGGCCCTGGTGGCCGAGCCACCCTACATTGGGTTCTACAAGAATAGGGTAATGCTTCGCACTTACCCAAAGTTTCTTCTGAAGGTGGTGTCTGATTTCCTCCCCACCTTCTTTCCACAGCCCCACACCGACAAGGTGTCAGCCGTTCTCCATACTCTGGACTGCAAAAAGGCCCTGTCCTTTTATCTCCAGCGTACTCAGGGATACCACAAAGCCTCACAGCTTTTTGTCTCATAAGAACATAAGAACATAAGATATGCCATACTGGGTCAGACCAAGGTCCATCAAGCCCAGTATTCTGTTTCCAACAGTGGCCAATCTAGGTCATATGTACCTAGCAGTTTCCCCAAGGGACACAGGCTCCACAATGCTTGTATTGGTTCAAGCATTGATATCCTGGGTCCCTTCTTAATAATGGTTTATGGACCTTTCCTCCAGGAACTTGTCCAAACCTTTTTTAAACCCAGCTACACTAACAGCCTTTACTACATCCTCCGGTAACAAATTCCAGAGTTTGATTACACGTTGAGTGAAAAAATATTTTATTTTATTAGTCTTAAATAGTTTACCCTGTAGCTTCATTGCATGTTCCCCTAGTCTTTCTATATTCTGATAACGTAAACAATCGATCTACGTTTACCCGTTCCACTCCGTTCATTAATTTATAGACTTCTATCATATCTCCCCTCAGCCGTCTCTTTTCCAGGTTAAAGAGCCCTAACCTTTTTAGCCTTTCTTCATAGGAGTATCCTTCCATCCCCTTTACCATTTTGGTGGCTCTTCTCTGAACCTTTTCTAAAACCGCTATATCCTTTTTAAGATACGGCGACCAGAATTGCACACAATATTCAAGGTGCGGTCTCACCATGGAATGATATAGAGGCATTATAATATCTTTTGTTTTATTTTCCATTCCTTTCCTTACCATACCTAGCATTCTATTTGCTCTCTTGGCCGCTGCTGCACACTGCGCCGAGGGGGTTAACATGGTATCCACAATGACGCCTAAATCTTTTTCCTGGGTGGTGGTTCCTAATGTAGAACCCTGCATCGTGTAACCATAGTTTGGGTTGTTCTTCCCTAGGTGCATAACCTTGCACTTGTCCACATTAAATTTCATCTGCCATTTTGATGCCCAGTCTTCCAATTTATGAAGATCCTCTTGCAATTTTCCACAATCCTCTTGGGTTTTAACAACTTTAAATAGTTTTGTGTCATCTGCAAATTTGATAACCTCACTCGTTATTCCACTTTCCAGGTCATTTATGAATATGTCAAAAAGCAGCGGACCCAGCACAGATCCCTGGGGTACACCACTATTCATCTTTCTCCATTGGGAAAATTGGCCATTTAGCCCTACCCTCTGCTTTCTATCTTTTAACCAGTTCCTGATCCACAATAGTACACTGCCTCCTATCCCATGACTCTTTAGTTTTGCCAAACGTCTCTCATGAGGGACCTTGTCAAAGGCTTTATGAAAGTCCAGGTACACAATATCAACCGACTCACCTTTGTCCACCTGATTATTTACTCCTTCAAAAAAACATAACAGATTAGTAAGACAAGATCTTCCTTGTCTAAAGCCATGTTGGCTCTCTCCCATTAGGTCATGACTATCTACATGCTGAGTAATTTTATTCTTTTTGATGGTTTCTACCATTTTTCCCGGTACTGATGTCAGGCTCACCGGTCTGTAGTTTCCCGGATCACCCCTGGAACCTCACAGCTTTTTGTCTCATATGGCCCCAGTTGTCTGGGGAAGGCTGTCACCAAGTGGACCCTGTCCATCTGGGTGGCGGACTGTATCACCTTCACCCACAATGAGGCTGGGCTGCCACTGGCGCACCAGGTCACGGCGCAAAATGTCAGGGCTATGGCAACTTAAGTTGCGAGCCTTCACTATTTTTCCATGGGAGACATCTGCCAGGCTGCTACCTGGTCTTCGGTCCACACTTTTGCAGTTCACTACTGCCTGGAGAGGGAGTCCTGACAGGACAGTGCCTTCGTCCATGCCATATTGCATAATCTGTTCAGGGTTTAAGCAACTCTTGCCCTCCAACCTTTCTTGTTCAGGCTACCAGAGCCATAGTTCTCCCTGCACACTGGGATCCTCAGGGTCTGTCCTCAGATTCGCTTGCGGCTACTCACGACTGGGCATTGTGTTTTCTACAGGTCATCAGTAGCCTGTAGCTAGGGAATCCCATATGTGAGGACTGACTTCCTGTTTGTTCCTGGAGAAAGCATAGTTACTAACCTGTAACAGGTATTCTCCAGGGACAGCAGGAATCAGTCCTCACAACCCTCCCTCCTCCCCTTGAAGTTTCTGTACTACTTTTGTCATCTCTTTTGTCGGCTCTAGCTACTGTCATTTGACTGAGCAAGGTGGCACCTTTGGGGGGAAGGGGGCCACCATGCCTGGTGGCATCTCCCAAAGACTTTCTTTGAAAGCTGGGGAGATGCTTCCACGAGGGTTCCGTCGGTGTCAACAACACCCATATCTGAGGACTGATTCCTGCTGTCCCTGGAGAACACCTGTTACAGGTGAGTTACTACGCTATTTCTGGTTTCATTAAATAAGAATAGATATTCTAAGTTCCAAAAGGGGATTCTAAGGGAGAAGAATGTTTTGGAAACAGGAAGTGGTCCCAGGTTCCTGCTAATACACTATGCTCAGGTATCATGAGGCAATGTATTTTTGTATTTTCTGTACAGCAAACTTTTCTCTGTTTTTGTATATACTAAAAACATTATATTTTTGTCTTCAGTAAATATCATTTTTGTTTTGGAACAAGAATCTGCGTGCATGAACCTTTATTGTGAAACTGTGTGTTCTGAGCTCGTAGACCCTTACAGCTTTTTCTGCTCCCACTGGAAGAATCCCATTTTTGGGACTGTATTGAGTTGGTTAGTGCTTAGCAGAACTCAAAGGTATCCCCTGCCTGGTTTTAGGGAGTGCCCTGGAAAAACGGGGTTACATAGGATCTAAAAAAGAGACTACAGATTTTTTTATATTTCATCATATCCCCTACCCCTTCCCTTCCATCTGCTTCTTTTAAAATTCTCCCCATTCCTTCCCTGGATCCTTTTCATCTACCACTTCTCATTTCTCTCACTCTCTTAATGACATAACTAGATATTTTTGCATCCAGGGTTCTACTCATCCTCCCCTTTCTCCAGCTGTCTTGATGTATGCATACTTTCATCTCTCTTATTCCCCTTCCAGGCCTTCATGTTTTTCTCTCTTCTTGCCTCTCGTGCCCCTGCCTCTCTTTATCAAGCAGGAGCAGTTCTTGAGGTTGGTCCCAGGCCTGGAGGTAACAATGTAACAACAGCGCTGACTTCTCACAGCATCAGTTGAACACCTGTGGGCCCAGTAACTCCCTTCAGAGGAAGAATAATGATATCTTCAATGTTTGGCAAGAGCCCAAATTCCAGCAGTGTGGGGGTGATGATCCCAAGGGAGTCCCATTGAGAGTGAAGAAGATAGATTGGGGCTCTGGTCACCTCCTGAAGTGATGAGAGGAGACTACCTGGACATCTGGTGGTGCGGGTGCAAGAGCTCGGGTACTCTGGGCTCACATGTAGGACACTCACCTTCAATCACCAACACTGATTGAACTGCAGGAATCTCAGTGAAGTGAGAAAAAACTAAGACATGAATTACCGTCACTGGTTCAGAACAGCCAGATACTGCTGAATCTGGAAGTTTGGAGCAGGGTCTGGTTTGTGATGACCCATTCTCTTACTAGTGCAAAGAGGACTGGATGACAAGTCCTGGTAGCATGCAGGTATTCTGTGCTCATAGGTGGTCAACACTGGGCTCCAATGTTACTGGGTGCTGGTGGTTACAGAACTTGTTCCCTCCACAGACTGCGTGGGATGGCAGGTTCAATGACCAATTCATCCTGAGGAGTCCAAAAGTGAAAGCAGTGAGAGAAAGTGTGGGGCTTCCTGTGGTCTGAGGTCTCCATTCAACCAATTCCGGGAGCAGTGTCAGGTCAGAGGATTGCTGTGCTCGGCTCTGATGCTGCCGTTGTGACATTTGGAGGGGCCGTGTCAGGGCTGCATGCAAAGCCTTTGCAGAGCTTGTGGTTTTAATTGTTCTATGAAGCATCTGAATGCCGCTGAGAGGTAACGTGGCACTGCAATCGTTTAGAAAAGTGTGCAGTGCTGCCGACATTGCCTGCAAACTTGCCCGCAGACTTCAGTGCTGTTGATTTGATGGTGAGCTCTGCTGCAGAGTTGAGCCGAGGAAGCAGGAGACAAGGGCTGCAAGGGCGTATGGCTGGAGACCGAAGAGGCAGAGTCCTGGTTTCACTCTTTTCTTTCTTTCTGGTCATTTTCTGTTATTTCGAGCACTGTCTCTTCCATCCCTACTCCTTTCACTTGTGGCATCCTGCAGAGTTTTGTCCTTGCATCTTTACTTTTCAACGTTTTTCTGGTCCCACTTACCCTGCTTATTCAGCAATCTGGTCTGTCAGCATATTATAATGCTGATGACATTATCCTTCTCTACCACACTAGCCCTCCAAACCTGATATCTCTCTAATGAATACCTGTTTTTCTCACATCTCAGACTGATTGGTCTCAAACTTTCTGCACCTCAACTTAGCCAAGACCACTGCCATGTGGTTTAGTTTTGGTGGCCCCTGTTCTCTCCGGCTCCTCTATCCCATTAGTCACATCCCTCTGTTACTTGGGAGTTAGATTTGATCCTGCCCTGTTGTTTCACAATCACCTTTCCCTGCTCACTTGTCATTTATTCTTCTTCCTCCAGCAGATTTGTTAGGTTTGTCCTTTCCTATCGCCCCACTCACTGACCTCTCTCCTGTTGCCCCTAGTTATGACCAACCTTGACTACTGTAATCTTGTTCTCTCCAGTCTTCCCCAATACCAGCTTTGCCACCTCCAACTAATACAAAATACTGCAGCCTGGATTGTTTCACATGCATCACGCTTCGATCATGTCACCCTATTTCTTATTAACCTTCACTGGCTCCCTATTAAATATCACATTCTCTATAAAATCCTTACTATCATCCAAAAATCCATATATACCAAACTCCTCAATACCTGGCAGATGCTTTTCAGTTTCATACTCTATCTATCTCACAGTCTCAATTCTATTCACATTAACCATTTACTTCTTCCTCATCCCTCCCATGCTCATCTAGACTCAACCCGATGCTCTGCTTTCTTCTTCCTTGGACCGTCCCTATGGAACTCCCTTCCCACTGACATCCATACTGAGCCCTCATATCACAGATTCACGTCCCTCCTCAAGACTCACCTCTTCTCCATTGCTTTCAACCTTCCTCTCTCCGACGTCTAGATATGCTACCTTATTATTTCTCCTCCTTGTCTACTTTTTCCTCCTCCATCCCTCCCCCCCATCTCCTGTGTGACTGCTACTCTTTCCTGTATATTTGGTAGTTCCTTTCTTTTTTCTGGCCTTGGCCAATCTATTGTTTTTCTTAAATGTAAACCGCCCTGGTGTAATTAAGGCACAGTATATCAAGCAACACAATAAAGATAAAGATAAAACAGGATTCAGCCGCAAGCGATCACAATCAGGTCTGAAGAGGCTTGCTTGCCTCCCTATCATGGCTTTTATCCCTGCTGATGCAACCACACTCCCACCACAGCCATATCACAGCATCGCAACGAGCAGAGCATACTCAATCCAGCAGCAGAAAACTTCACGTCATTTCTTTCTTTTTTTTTTTTTTTGTATGGCATGGCAGGACCTCAGTCAATGAGCTTCCTTCTGGAGTCTGCGTTAAACCCCAGGCCCTTTGCACAGTGCTTGGGCCCTTTCAATTACTGAACACAAGCCTAAGCCAGAACATACTCATTGGCCCCAACTCCTCCTCATGCAAGGTTTCATTTAAGAACAACATGGAGAGAAAAGGTGGCAGCCATCAAAAAGAAACTGGGGCTCTGTGCCTCCTTTTGAGTCATGCCCAGTGCAAGTTCCCCATTCTCCCCACCCTAGTTATGCTACTGCTTTATACCTCCTCCCCCCCCCCCCAGCCCCCCAGGTTCTTTTCTTTCTCTTCTTCCTCCTCTTCTCCCTCTCCCTCAGGTACCTCTCCAGTTACCATCCCTCTTAAATTCATATCTATTTCTCCATATTTTCCAGCTCCTTCTGTCCTCCTGCTTAAGGTTCCTATCAATCTTTTCCTCACATACCTCTATGTTCATCTTCATCTTCTTCTTCTCTGCCAGGGTTGTCTTCTCCCTCTGCCTTGGATTTCTCTCTGATTCTTCCATTCTTTTCTTAAGTCTTCATTTATTCCCTCCTCTGATGACCATCACAGGAGAAAAATGAAGAAGGTGTCAAGAAACAAACTGAGGAGTGGAGTGAAAGTTGAGTAAACTGTCTGAGCAAGCAAAGGATCTCAGGAATGGAAGGGGAATTCACAGAGCCCAGAGAGAGACTCAAGCACTAAAGAAGGACATTGGGAGTCAGGGAAAATGAAATTCAAGGGATCAAAGACAGCAGGGTAGGATTAATGCATAGGCAAACTAGGAGCATGCCTAGGACCTAAAGTCAAACTAATCTTTCACTCACACCCATGGACAACCCAGATCGTAAAGGCACGGTTCCAGAGATACTCAATATCTGGACACACTGAAGTCAACAGTGACTCTGCTAATCCATCAGTTGCTGCAGGATAGCCAGATCAAACTATGACAGACCCCCACATCGGGCCCAGCCTGCTTCGCAAGCTAGAGATGAGATACCAAGTCCAGTTGGCCCCAGGATTTACAAAAACCCAACTCCCCCACTAATCCATTGTGTTGTCATTGGCACTGAAGCAGGTCAAGTCCTCATGCAACCATGCCAACAACCTACTCAGCTGGGACCCTAAACTCTTGGATGATGTCAGAAAGAATGTGTTCCAAGGTGCCATGCTCAATGCAAAGATCACAGTGCACCAATTCCAGCATGTTCGGTTCCAGGACATACTGCTGGGGAACCTGAAGAATGCCATTGTGGCCATGCCCCAGGAGTCACAATCAGCCACCATAGTCACCCTGATGGGCCTTACAGAGTGAAGCAAGCACCTGGTGTGTATGGCTTTCAATGCATTTGACACTGTCATCTGGACCGCTGGACCGGCCATCTCTCTCAGATGTCTTGCTTGGTAATGGGCATCGGGCCTATGGGAGGACACACATGACTACATAACAGACACCCCCTGCACAGGCGATTCACTCTTCGGAGACAAGCTAAAACAACACTGCTGAAGATGGTCTTGAGAGCACCTCCAACAGCCAAAAAGGAAGCTACAGCTGCAAACCATACACCTCCTCCAGGAAGTACAGCAACCACCAGAAATGGCAGGCCCCATGCTACAAACAGCAATTGTACCAGTCCTCCTACTAGCAGAAACATCACCAGAGGGAATGCAAACAGAAAATGCAGACCTCACCCCCATCAGGGAAGAACACACCCTCCTTTTGACAAACAACTTCAGGCCGAACTCCCAGTGGGGAAGAAGCTGTTGGCCTTCATGGATGCCTGGGAACACACTACAACCGGCAAGTGGGTCCTCCAAATCATACAGGAAGGATACCATATCCAATTCTTGTCCCTCCAACCCCCCGTCAATGTTCCCATTCACACCTAGTCCTACCAATGATGATGGAACTACTATGTCTACTGACAGCACAAATATTAGAACCTAGTCCACCAGATGAAATCAGCAGTGGATTCTACTCCAGATACTTTCTGATCCCCAAGAAATTGGCTGGGGTTTGGCCCATCCTCAACCTCAGGAAGCTAAACAAATTAATTCTCAAGGAGAAGTTCCAGATGCTTTTTCTGGGTTCCATCCTACCACTCATCCAAGAAGGGGACTGTTTGGCTTCCTTGTACTTACAGGATGCCTACACTCACATCCCCATACACAGAGTGCACAAGAAATACTTACGCCTCCAGATGCTGGGCAATCATTACCAATACCGAGTCCTCCCCTTTGGCCTGTCTCCGGCCCAAGAGTATTCACCAAGTGTGTTGCTGTGGCACCAGTGCACCTTTGCAAACTGGGCATCCACATCTTCCCATACCTTAACAATTAGCTCCTCTCTGCACCCTCACCACAGGAGGCCCAAACAGAGGTCCAGAAGACCACCAGCCTGTTGTCCTCCCTTGGATTCATTATGAACTACCAGAAATCCCACCTATACCCCTCCCAACATCTGGAATTCATCGGGGCAGACATCAACATTATCGCCTCCAAGGCTTTTCTCCCTACACTGAGGATGAGCTAGATTGACTCACTGGTACAGGACATGTCCTCAACCAGCCACACTACTGCATGGACCTTACTATGCCTCCTGAGCCATATGGCAGTGGTAACTCGTCCTGCCCCTTGCGCTGCTGCATATGTGCACCTGCAGTAGCACCTGCATGCCCACTGGAATCAGCATTCCCAACTACTGTCCTCACACATCCTGCTGGATGTAAAGGTCAAGGAGAACCTCTGCTGGTGGACAATCCCAGAGAACCTCTTGGAAGGCAGGAACCTCCAGCAGCTCAACCATCATATCATCATCACCAATGATGCCTCCACAGAGGGGTGGGGGGGCCCACCTGCTACACCCCCACACCCAGGGAGCCTGGTCAGTGAAGGAGAAGATATACCACAACAACCAGCTGAAGCTCTGGGTGATTCAATATGTGCTGAAGGCCTTCCAACCCCACATCACTGACAAGATGGTCTTGGTTCAGATAGAAAGCCAGGTAGCCATGTTCTATGTCAACAAGCAGGGGGGACCGATTCACACGCTCTCTGCAGGGAAGCACTCACAATCTGGTCCTTTGCCCTCTCCGCGCACCACCAGATACAAGCCTCCTACCTACTGGGTGAACAGAACGACCTAGTGGACAGACTGAGTCCCCAACTGGATGCCCAAGAGTGGATCCTCAACTCCAGGGTGACAGAATCCTTCTTCCAGTGCTGGGAGCTGTCTCAAGTCAACCTATTTGCCATATCTTCTGTTCGAAGTTCCTGTCCACCAAGAGCATAGCCACAGATGCCTTCGATGTGTTCTGGGGGGAGTGGTCACTAGTATACATCTTCCCTCCAACCCCACTGATATTGAAAAACCTACAAAGGATTGTCCAAGAAAGAGCACGATCCATCCTCATCACCCCCCACTGGCCCCAGCAGATGTGGTTCCTCTTCCTCCATAGTCTCGCCTGGGAGCCACCAGTAAGAATCCCCCTCAAGCCAGATCTCCTCACCCAGGATAATAGGAACACTCTACACCCTAACCTGCAGGTCCTCACGCTGACCCTCTCCTCCCTCAGCCTGCCCATGGAGGTACAACAAGTCATCCTCACAGCCAGATGACATCCACAAAGAAGTCCTATAGCCTGAAGTGGAAAATCTTTAGCTTCTAGTGCTCCTCACACAGATTGGACCCAATCACCTGCGCAGTTCCTCAGGTCCTCCAATACCTCACCTTCCTCTTCAACCTTGGCCTTAAGACGCAATCTATCTGAGTCCACCTTTCAGCCATAGCAGCCTTCCATGACTGCACTGGCGATAGCTCCATCGCCATGCTACCACTAGTCATCTGCTTCATGAAAGAGTTGGTGAACCTGAGGCCCATGGTGCGGCCCCCTGTTCTGCCCTGGGACTTCAACATCATACTCCACTAGCTGTTACAGGAGTCATTGGAGCTGCTGCAATCCACATCATTGAAATACGCCTCCTGGAAAATCCTCTTCCTGATTGCGATCATGACCGCCAGGAGAGTCAGTGAACTGCAGGCCCTCATGGCTCACCCGCTGTACACGCAACTCCATCAGAGCCGCACCACGATTCGCATCCACTAGAAGTTCATTCTGAAGGTAGCCTCAGCTTTCTACATCAACCAGGCGATAGACCTACCCACTTTCTACCCAGACCCTCATGCCTCCATGGAAGAGTAGAGGCTACACACCCTGGATTGCATCAGGGCCCTGTGGACCTATCTCCACAGGATGGAACCCCTGAGGCAGGGTATACAATTCTTTGTGTCCTTCGACCTTAACAGACCTGGGCAGGCTGTCATGAAGCAGACCCTCTCACAATGGATATCAGACTGTATTGCCTACTGCCACAACAGGGTGGGCACCCAGACTACCGCAAACGTCAGAGCCCACCAACTCCAAATGCTGGCCACCACCATTGCCAATTTTCACTGTGTCAGTGACAGACATCTGCAAAGCTGCCACTTGGTCCTGTGGTAAGGAGAGCTGTATAAAAGGGATGGAATGGGAAGAAAGTGAGACCTGTGCCTTTAAAAGTAGAGATCAACAGAGTTCCCATAGTAACCACCAGCCTCCAAGGCAGACTACAGCTAGTACAAAGCCCCGCCCACTTAATGACGTTAGAGCTAGGTTGAGCCCTAACAGCTTTCACGTGGGCAGGGAGAAAGGCGTGGTGCCTCAGAAGCACCAGTTTAAAACTGCTTCAGTGTTTGATAGAGGAGGGGAAGGTGAGAAGCAAAGCAGGCAGCAGCAGACACGGCAGAACTTGCAGGAAAGCACGCAGCAAGAGAGTCCGAAGCAGCTGGGAGCTGAGCAGCAGAGAGCCCTGGAATCAAGGCAGAAACGTGTCTCAAGGTACCTCAGAGAAAGGAAGCTGGACGAGTCAATTCCCAGGTGGGGAAACAGCTCGGGAAGCCAGTTGAGCCCTGGAGGTAGAGAGAATAAGTTGCCTGAAGTTCCTAGCAAAGCTCTTTCTGAAGAAGTGGTTAGAGAGCTATGAAAAAGTGCCAGACGCTGTGTTAGCCAGAGGGCTGTAAAGCAAGCTTCAGACAGAAATAAGAAGTGTGCCAGTGACTGCCGTGACTCAGCAGTGAGAGATATTGGAAGGCTGATAAGAGAGAGAGAAACTCCGTCTTTAAAGCCTGTTGCTACAGATCAGAGAGAACGCTGGCTGCTAAAGCTGGATGAGCTGCTGCAGGGTGTAAATCATAAATCCTATGATACCCATCCACAGGAAGATAGCTCTAGTGAGTCTACTCATGAAATGGAAATAGAATTGTGTGAAAGCCCATGTGAAAGTGATACTGAAGAAATGCAATGTTCTTATTGCAAGGCAAACGAACTGAACATGTGCTAAGCTCAAGCCCATGTGAAGGAGTGGTTTGTTTAAAGCAATTATAAGCTTGTTTCTGGGAACTGAGAAGGGAAAGAAACTTGCTAGAAGTTTAAAAGCCATTGTAGCTTGTTTCTATATGGTGTGAAAGAAAAGAAACTTGCTGGAAGTTTAAAAACAGTTACAACCTCTTTCCTATGGAAGTTGTGAAAGAAAAGAAACTTGTTGAAAGTTTAAGTTACTTTGATATGGTCAACAGCCTTAGCTTTAGAAGGTAGTTACCAGAAAGAAGCTAAGAGTTGACAATGTGAAGAAGAAATTCCTGCCTGTTTGAGTTAAGCCTGTTGGAGTTTATTTATCCTTTGCCTTTGGGAGAAATTATCCTTACCTGTGTTTAGTGCAACAAATTTGATGCGAGGGGGAAACCCTGAAAAATAAATTTCTCTGTTTTTGCCAAACAAACCGTGTGGTCACACTGCTTGCTCAAAAGAATAGCTGAAACTACATATCCCAGCAGTCCATGCTGGCAGCCATATTGGGGACAGTATTCAGAAGGGCAATTAAGGCGAGCCCTCTTGCTCATCGGCCACCGGCCCAGGCGGGAGGACGCGACAGTCCTCAGTCCACACGTTACAGAGGCACTACTGTCTCGATCTCAAAACACAGGCGGAAGTTCCTTTGGCTGAGCGGTCCTAGCTATGGCCACCACAAGAACTGAACTCAGAGCAGGAATGCCCTCTGGCACCCTGCTGGGGGGTGGCAGAGACTCCTTCAAGTGCCAGGCAGCACCTTGGACTCTAGTGTTGAAACACCTGTTGCAATGGACCTGTTGTTCTATCCCTGGATGCTAGTTTCTGTTGATACACTCAGTTGTTGTTCCTGTTCTATCCTTGTATGCACTCAGTTGTTGTTCTGTACTGTTTAACATGCTTGCCACTGTTGTTAGTTTCCTTGTTCTGCAAGGTTAAGTTAATAAAGCAGTGAACCCAGGAGACTCCGCATGCTGTTGTCTTGAGGGTCATCAGTAGCCCACATATCGGCCAGGCCCTCTCTTCAGCTGGTTGCCTGCCTCATTCATCCACCACAATGCGTGGAAGGCACAGCTAGGGAGGCACCAGGTGTGGCTGGTGCATCTTGCTTGTCCATGGAGAAAGCGAGGTTACTTATCTGTAACGGGGGTTCTCCATGGGCAGCAGGATAAGTTAGCCACACGAACCCACCCTCCTCCCCTGGACGAGGTTGGCCTCATGACCTGCCCACCTACCTAGTGGCAAGGCAGAGCTTGGGACATACTAACCTAGCTAGGGGTGGGCCAGTGGGTTGGGCGACCTGCACATGCTCAGAAAGGCTTGCCTTTCTGAGCTCTAGAGAGCACTTCCATCCACGACACCATTGGATGATGTCACCAGGTGTGGCTGACTTATCCTGCTGTCCAAAGAGAACCCTTGTTGCAGGTAAATAACCTTGCTGAGTGGGGAGAGAGAGAGAGAGGGGATGCTGGGCATTGTGTAAATGCAGTAAAAAGAATGGAATGTGTGATGTTGTAGATAACACATCACTACATTAGGTCATTTGAATGCTAAGGGGAGCTCCATGGAGCACAGGTAATCTCCAGAACAATGTAAACCCAGGCAAATACTGGAAACAGTAGTCCCTGGAATGGTCTAACCATAAAATCTCCCTGCCATAAGTAATTAGGCATGTGCTTCTAACCATTTAGGCTGGAGATGAATTTAAAAGGTGTGAACAAACAGGTAGACAAAGGCGAGTTGGTTGATATAATATATCTGGATTTTCAGAAAGCCTTTGACAAGGTCCCTCATGAGAGACTCTTGGCGAAATTAAAAAGTTATGGGAGTGAAGGCAGTGTACTATTGTGGATCAGAAACTGGTTAAAAAATAGAAAGCAGAGGGTACGGTTAAATGGCCAGTTTTCTCAATGGAGAATGGTGAATAGTGGAGTAACCCAGGGTTCTGTGCTGGGCCCGCTGCTTTTTAACATATTCATAAATGACCTGGAAATGGGCACAACAAGTGAGGTGATCAAATTTGCAGATAACACAAAATTATTCAAAGTTGTTAAAACCCAAGTGGATTGTGAAAAATTGCAAGAGGACCTTGATATATATTGGAAGACTGGACGTCCAAATGGCAGATTAAATTTAATATGGACAAGTGTAAAGTTATACATCTACCAAGGAGCAACCCAAACTGTAGTTACATATGCAAGGTTTCACATTAGGAGCCACCACCCAGGAAAAAGATTTCGGCGTCATCATGGATAATACATTGAAACTCTCTACCCAGTGTGCAGTGGCAGCCAAGAAAGCAAACAGAATGCTAGGAATCATAAGGAAAGGAATGGAGAATAAAATAAAGGATATTATAATACCTCGTTATTGTTCCATGGTGCGACCACACCTTGAAGAGTATATGCAATTCTGGTTGCTATATTTTAAAAAGGATGTAGCAGAATTAGAAAAGGTACAGAGAAGAGCCACCAAAATGGTAAAGGGGATGGAAGGATGCCCCTATATGGAAAGGCTTTAAAAGGTTAGGGCACTTCAACTTGGAAAAAAGATGGCTGAGGGGAGATATGATAGAGGTCTAGAAATAAATGAATGGAATTGAATGGGTAAACGCAGATCGGTTTTTTATGCCCTCAAAAAGTAGAAAGATTAGGGGACATGCAATGAAGCTACAATGTAACCTATTTAAGACTTAAGAGAAAATATTTTTTCACTCAAGGTGTAATCAAACTCTCAAAATCATTACCAGAGGATGTGCTAAAAGCCATTAGTGTAGCTGTGTTTAAAAGAGGTTTGGACAAGTTGCTGGAGGAAAGATCCATAAGCCATTATTAAAGAGGATCCAGGAAATCCACTGTTTACCCCAGGACATGCACTTTTCAGGGAACCTGCCAGGTATTTGTGACCAGGATTGGCCACTGTTGGAAACAGGATACTGGGCATGATGGACCTTGGTCTGACAGAGTATGGCATTTCTTGGGCAGACTGACTGCAAAGAAAGAAGCTTTAAACATATTGTGGGAAAAGCTCAAAGTGTGAGTTTTAAGCTTGTGTGGGGTGTAGCAGAAAGGTGAAAAGCCACAAGCTCAAAGAAGCTTTAAAGGGACTGCTGTAGCAGCAAGCTAACGGGAGCGCTTCCTGAGAAGTCATTCTCTAGCTGGGACTGGAGAAAGAGGCCAGAAAATCCAGGGCTGAAGAAAAGCCCTTGTAGACTGAACTGTAAATTAAGTAGCTACAAGTTGTAACAACCAGATGCAAGACATTGTAACTAAGAGCATGTTGAGAAGTATCCTGGTGGCATGTGCATAAATAGTAGAGGTTCTGGTGTGGAAGTTACGTCTTAGAAAGCTTGTCCTGGGGACCGCTATGACAGATGATGATGCTGTGCTGATCAGGAGATGGAGGGAGGAAAGGTGAGGATACAGGGTGAGGGACGAGAGGCTGGAGAGATGAAGAGAGGAGAGATGCTTGCTCATCAGCACTGTGGATAAAGGAAGGGGCATGCTGGGCTAGCAGAGGGAGAAGGGAGAGAGAGAGAAATGTTGAACTAAGGGAGAGAGGGTGATGCTGCATCATAGCTTCTGTCTGTAGGTAGGTGCGTAAGGGGGAGTCGGGAAAGAGTGCAATTGAAGGCAAGATATGCCATACTGGGTCAAACCAAAGGTCCATCAAGCCCAATATCCTGTCTCCAACAATGGTCAATCCACAAGTACTTGGCAGGTGCCCTGAAAGGTACATAGATTCCACAATGCTTGTCCCAGGGGTAAGCAGTGGATTTCCCTGGTCCACTTTAATAATGGTTTATGGACATTTCCTCCAGGAACTTGTCCAAACCTCTTTTAAACTCAGCTACATTAACAGCTTATACTACATCCTCCGGTAATGAATTCCAATACTAGTTGGGGCAAGCAAGACAATTAAAAGTACTCCTAGGGGGAGTAAGTGGAAAAAAAGTACTGGCTGGGGGGAGCAGAAGAATAAAAGTGCTGAATGGAGAAGTGCCAGAAAAATAAAAGTGCTACAAAGGGATGGGAAATAGATAGTGGCATACTGGCTGTGTACGTGTGTGTTTGTGACAGAGAGAGGGGCATGCTGGAGTGTGTGTGGGTAGCAGAGAAAGGGACATGCTTGGCAGTTGGAACCATCGCCATTTGACTGCATTACAAAGGCCATAACTCGTGCCTCTGTACATAAGTTACTACGGCCATTCTACGTTGGTTCCAACTGTTACTGCTTGTTCTCATTATCATTACCTGTATGTCAGTTCATGCAATTTACGTTATTCAATTGCACCTAGTTCAATGTAAACAATTTTGACTTGTAGA
Organism: Ichthyophis bannanicus; assembly: GCA_033557465.1. Classification (NCBI taxonomy): domain Eukaryota; kingdom Metazoa; phylum Chordata; class Amphibia; order Gymnophiona; family Ichthyophiidae; genus Ichthyophis; species Ichthyophis bannanicus. Next base: position 731,840,960 of record CM066033.1, on the reverse strand, counting down.
AAAACGGTATAAAAAAAAGAGTTAAATAAATAAATGTTGGATATGTATGTGAATGTGTGTGTGTTAGAGAAAAGAACATATTGGCTTTGTGTACGGGCGGCAAAGAAAGCGACATGCTTGGCTGTGTGTATGTGAATGGCAGAAAGGGTCATGCTGGTTCTCTGGGACTGTCCACCAGCGGAGGTTCTCCTTGACCTTTACATCCAGTGGATACATGAGGACAGGGGTTGAGAATGTTAAATGAATAGTTTTGATGGTCCCAAGATTGTTAATAACATATTTCAGAGAAAAGATAAATAAAAATGTATACTTTCCTTTATAGGCCAGATGGAACGAGTGCTTTCCATAGAAAAATGTTATCCAGGTGGGAAAGGTGATTTTTTTTCTTCCTTTCACTGACCAGCCACTTACATCCAAAGGGATTGAATTAGCATCATACATTGGTACAGATCCGCCATGAGCCCCATACGCATATAAATCTCTCAAACTGCTTTATGTGTTAGGCTTTTTAATACTGTCCAATTTACTTAAAAGCACATTTTCTACCATCTCACAGTCAGGTGGTCTGCAGGCAATGACTAGTAAATACAATGACTTAGTACAATTTGGTTTGGTATACCACAAGGATTAAGAAAAGGAACAAAAGAACATAAGATATGCTATACTGGGTCAGACCAAGCCCATTTGAGCAGCAATGACTTAGGGGCCTAATACCTTTACACTAGCCCACTTGGATATAACATAGAACCTTATTTGTGTGTAAAAAGCTTTGTTAAGCTGTACATTAGGGCTACCAGATTTTTGGAGAGTAAATCTAGGGCACTTAGGGGTATGCTTACTAAACAGCGATAATGTTGCAGCGGCACAGTTTGCAGGTGATATGTAACTTTATCGCACGATACATAATGTTATGGTGCGATAAAGTAACATTATCGCGCGATAGCATGAGGTTTCACGCGATAACATCCCCGGCGGCGTTAAGGCACAAAAAGGGTGGAGTAAGGCTCCCCAGAGGGCGGAGAGAAGGGGTCAATGGGCAGAGAGTGGGCAGGGAGAGGCTCCATGCAAACTAATGCTGTGACATGAAGGTCTGAAAATTAGCGCCAGTGAAAACCTCGTGTTAGAGGCACATTTGCAGGAGAGAGAAACCAGTTCAGTCAGCAATGTACAGCAAAGGCAGGGAGACCCAGAAAAGTGATAGTACTGATACATGTGCAGCAACAGCATAGTGCCCAAGTACAAAAGGGCACTACAGTGAGGCTGCAAATGGGGTACAAGGGGCTGCAGGTAGGACATGCAGTGGGGCAGCTACGGCACAGGGTGGACTAGGCAGATGCCTAGGTGGCACATAGGAATGCAGAAACTGCCAATCAGCAAGCCAGCAACTGACCAAGGTCAAACATGCCCACGATTGTGTGTCCCACAATGTCCCAGGGGACATTACTCAGCAGGTACCCCAAAGGGCACATAACATTGACAGGCGGTGCTTGGGGGAAGCACGGATGTCTATGTAGTCACCCCTACCCCAGATCCCACAGCATAGGCAGCCACCTACCGGCACACTGGATGGCCTGGGACTGCACACCACCAACACCACTGGCATAAGGGTATGTCAGCATGGTGGCGGAGGGGTGCTGGTGGTGGAGGGGGCAGTGGGATCTGCACACAGCACACCAAGGCCAAGCCCTGTTCAGGTGGGTGGCATGCAGTGCAACAAACAAGGTCTGTCTGATGAACAGTAATGGTATCCTCAGGGAATGACCTGTCTCTGTGGCAACAGTTTGGTGCAGTACACACAGCCAATGTGTTCAGGGGCAGAAGGTCACAGATTCAAGTCCCAGCTGTGGCTCCTGCAGACCATGTCCCTATATCTTACCCTACAGCGCACATACACCATAAACATGTGCAGTCCCTAGAGCAGAGATTCCCAACTGCAGACCTGGAGGGCCAAACACCGTTCAGAATTTCATGCTGTCCCTAATAAATATGCATGAGATGCATTGGTATGCCCCATTGTATGCAAATATATCTCATACATATTCATTAGGGACAGCCTGAAAGCCTGAATCGTGTTTGGCCCACCAGGACTGGAGTTGGGAACCTCTGCCCTAGAGCATCGGCCTACAGGGACACAAACACCCACTCCCACAGGCTCCACTATCCAAAGCCTCATGGAGAGTCAGGCTGTTGGGCCCTGCGCGGAGCAGCAGCTACCAATACTAGCACCTGCATACCTTAGCAATGCCTGCACTGTGCCCAGGACTGGTGTAGCTGCCAACCACCTCTATCTTTGCACAATGCTGAAATAGGTGTGGGAGTGTGTGTATGTCTATCCAGTGTTTTGTGGCTGCCTACACCTTACTGAGCCCCCAATGCTTACACTGTCTCCAGTGTTAGCCTGTCAATGTGCATAATGAGGAGCAAGGTATTGTGGGTATGGCCCGGACACAGCGGTCTGGGCAGGATGCATCTGCACAGGGCATAGGGCAATGGCTGGGACATTGTAGTGCCCGACCACCACCTGCACGGACAGAGTGGCCACAGAATGTCATGCTGGGAGGTCACTCTCACCCTGACTAAGCAGTGACCATGGCATGGCTAGGTTCCCACATAGTGCCATGCAGTGTTTCTCTCAAGTGATATCTATCAGTTTCCTTTTCTGGGGTCTAATCTCTGACATACTTGCTTGGTGTTTGTGTTGTATCCCACTTTTGGGTGCACACAGTTTCTCCAGGACTATGTACTAGCTAGCAGACTGTCTGCAGTTAGTCTGTGCATGGCTGGAACACCTTGCAGGGTGCAGTGGGTGGAGACTGGCTGTGCCCTCTGCTGGTGAATGTCAGATTGTGGTGGGGGGCAGCTTAGCTTTTCTAGGCCTACTGCCTGTCTGCCAGTGCCCTATGTGATGTGTACAGATCTGCATTGACTGCCCTGGAGGGTGCCTATTCCCCAGCAGGACTGGGGTTGATGTTCCCCTCTACTGCCTCCATTGCAGAGATGTAGAATAGATCTGTTGGTGGGAGAGCCTGACCCAGAGAGGGCGCGTTGGGTAGTGCTACATACTCCACTTTTGGATCCATACACCACCCTTCTCTTATAATATATGACCATGGCAACCACACAGGATATACACTATTCTGGGTGCATCATAGTCCACAAGGGCTAGACATGACTGGGAAAGACAGATAGACACAGGTGTGTCTGCAAGGACTACCTGTCACACACTGGTACTGATGGGGACCTGCAGCACAGCCTATCTCAACTAAGCCAGGTGCTGTGGACCTGGTGCTGGGCGCCCCACCTCACCCTCAGGGTGAGCACAATGTCACGGTTTGTAGCTACTCTGTGCCAGTAACACACACAGTCAGTTCCTTCTATCAGACCGGGGTGCCGTAGAGGCGCATACCCCATCTTGTGATCAGATATAGACTGCTGATCTGCATGTACAGTGCATCAAGGGTATGGGTGGGATTGCCCTATCCTGCTAACCACAGCAGACAGTTTGTGCGGTGACCTGCAGTCTTTCTGTAGCCAGCCAGCACTATGTTAGAAGCTATAGAGATGTAGCCCACTGGTTGCTACAATGACTGTGGAAGCAGAGGTGGTACCTATAGGGCACATTATAAGGTGCCTTGGCGCACAGGGCACTTTATAATGTGCCCTATGGAGCACCTTATGAGGCACCTTAGGTTACGGCACTGTGAGGGTGTTTTTGCTGGCAGCACAGATTTAAATTAAAAGGAAATGCCTCAGACAGCCTTATTAAATAACACCACTGTGGGATCAAACCCATGACCTCTGCTTCCACAGTCATTGCAGTAACCAGTGGGCTACATCTTTATAGCTTCTAACATAGCGCTGGCATGAACTTAAGGTTAACGCGCGTTAACGAGCCAAGGCGCCCTCTATCGCGCAATACAGATTCCTTGCTAACTTCCCTCCAGAACGCCCACTACTTTATATGACATTCCTCACATTAACGCATCAACTAGCGCCGGTAACATTAGGACGGTTTAGTAAACATACCCCTTAGAGGTATTTTTACTAAACCGTCCTAATGTTACCGGCGCGTTCCGGCATTCCGGTGGCATTATAACGTGCCCTGTCCGCAAAGGTACCATATAATGTGCCCTATAGGGCGCTTTATAGGGCGCCCTACAGGGCGCCTTATGAGGCACCTTAGGTTAGGGCACTGAGGTGAGGGTGTTTTTGCTGGCACAGATTGTAGAGATGTGTCTGACTGTTACACGAAGTAAAAGGAAATGCCTCAGACAGGCCTATTAAATAACACCACTGCAGGATCAAACTCATGACTTCTGCCTCAGTAGTCGTTGTAGTAACCAGTGGGCTACATCTCTATAGTTTCAAACACAGCGCTGGCTGGCTACAGAAAGACTGCAGGTCACCACACAAGCTGTCTGCTGTGGTTACCAGGATAGGGTAAACCCACCTGTACCCATGATGCACTGCACATGCAGATCAGCAGTCTACATCTGATCACAAGATGGGGTATTTTTATTTATTTATTTTTATTTATTTAGCATTTCTTTTATACCACGCTATTATCATCAGTGCGGTGTACATCAAAACGGAACATATGCATTCAGGGTTACTGAAAATGCATTTACATTTGAACAGGGATTGGAACTTGGATAACAGGGTAATTAACAACAGTTATACAACATAGTATTTACAGTTATATACATGGTGAGTGTAATTCCCCTATCGGGGCTACACCGGAAAGTATCTGGTGAATAAGTGGTGTTTTAGGGCCTTCCTGAGTTGTGTTAGGTCTGTGATAGCTCTGATGTCAGGGGGGAGGGCATTCCAGGCTTTGGGGGCATAGAAGCAGAAGGCTCTGTTAGTTGTTGCCTTCTTGCATCTTGTTGATTCTTTCGGGACTGTCAAAGTGTTTACTGCTACGGATCTTCTACTTCTATTGGGAGGTGAGGTGTGCATCAGTTTGGTGATGGCTATGGGGGACTGATTGTTTAGGGCTTTGAAGGTCATAATTATATTCTTATATAGTGTTCTAGCTTGAAGTGGTAACCAATGCAGCCTTTTCAGGATTGGTGTGATGTGGTCAGTCCTCGATATTCCTTCTAGCACTCTGGCTGCCGTGTTCATTGCCAGTTGGAGAGGGTTTAGAGTTGCTTGTGGGAGTCCGTATAGGATTGCATTTGCAAAGTCAATGTGTGGCATCACCAGGGCTTGGTAGATTGTTCTAAAGTCCGTGTACTCGAGTAGTGGTCGTAAATGATGAAGTGTCCTTATCTTATGGTAAATTGATTTTGTTGTGTTTTTTATATGCGCCTTCATGTCCATCCTTTGGTCAAGAGTGATGCCTAGGTATCTGATGGTAGATTTGGCTATCAGTTCTGTGCCCTTTACCTTTAGTGTGCGTGGGGGTGTGAAGTCCTGGTTCTTCGTTATGAACATTACATCAGTCTTGCTGTGGTTGATTCTCAAGTTCTGTGTGAGGAGCCATTCCGCAACTGTGTTGAAGCAGTGGAGTAAAATCAGGTTGGTCTGTCGTGAAAGGCATATAGAGGAAAATATCGTCAGCATAAGCTAGGCAGGATAGTTAAAGGAGAGAATTAGGTCACAGATGGGTTGCATGTAGATATTAAACAATAGTGCGGATAGTGAGGAGCCTTGAGGTACTCCTTGATGCTGTAGAAATGGGTCTGATGTTGTGGTGCTGAGTCTCACTTGTTGCCATCTGTCGGAAAGGTAGGACTTACACCAGCTCAGTGCTGAGTCCTGGATTCCTTTTTCTTCAAGGCATTCAATAAGAATTTGATGATTCACAGAGTCAAATGCAGCTGAGATGTCCATGAATATAAGGGCAAAACCTTCTCGGGTGTTACCTATTCCGGTGATTATGGTGTTGAAGAGGGTGATGAGTAGGGTCTCCACACCGTGTGCTTCCCTGAAGCCATGTTGGGAAGGGTCCAGGGGGGCTTCAGTGTCAATGTGTTGTTCTATTTGGTGTTGCACTGCCTTTTCAATTATTTTGGCTAATAGTGGGATGCTAGATATCAGTCTGTATGATTCGACCTTTAGCGGGTCCAGTCTATTGTTCTTCAGCAGTGGTCTGATGAAGGTATGTTTTAGGCTTTGTGGGAAGGTTCCTGTTGCAAACCTTTGTTCTAGGATTTTATTTAGGGTGGGATTTAGTTCGCTGCGGAGCTCTCTGATCCAGGATGCTGGGCAGGGGTCATTGGGCGCAGTAGTAGCATTGATGGAGGTGATAATATTCTCAATCTCTTTGGGTGATAAGGTGTGGAATTTGGTCAGTGGGGATCATAAGAACATAAGACATGCCATACTGGGTCAGACCGAGGTCCATCAAGCCCAGTATCCTGTTTCCAACAGTGGCCAATCTAGGTCATGCGTACCTAGCAATATCCCCAAAAGACACAGGTTCCTCAATGCTTGTACTGGGTCAAGCATTGATATCCTGGGTCCCTTTTTAATAGTGGTTTATGGACCTTTCCTCCAGGAACTTGTCCAAACCTTTTTTAAACCCAGCTATACTAACAGCCCTTACTACATCCTCTGGTAACAGATTCCAGAGTTTGGTTACACGTTGAGTGAAAAAATATTTTCTCTTATTTGTCTTAAATAGTTTACCCTGTAGCTTCATTACATGTTCCCTAGTCTTCCTATATTCTGATAGTGTAAACAATTGATCCACGTTTATCCGTTCCACTCCATTCATTAATTTATAGACCTCTATCATATCTCCCCTCAGCCGTCTCTTTTCCAGGTTAAAGAGCCCTAACCTATTTAGCCTCTCTTCATAGGAGTAGCCTTCCATCCCCTTCACCAATTTGGTGGCTCTTCTCTGTACTTTTTCTAATAACGCTATGTCCTTTTTGAGATACGGTGACCAGAATTGCACACAATATTCAAGGTGCGGTTGTACCATGGAGCGATACAGAGGCATTATAATATACTTTGTTTTATTTTCCATCCCTTTCCTTATGATACATAGCATTCTATTTGCTTTCTTGGCTGCCGCTGCACACTGGGCGGAGGGTTTTAACATGTTATCCACGATGACTCCTAAATCTTTTTCCTGGGTGGTGGTTTCTAATGTGGAGCCTTGCATCGTGTAACTATAGTGTGGGTTGTTCTTTCCTAGGTGCATAACTTTGCACTTGTCCACATTAAATTTCATCTGCCACTTGGATGCCCAGTCTTCCAATTTATCCAGATCCTCCTGCAGTTTTCCACAATCCTCTTGGGTTTTAACAGCTTTAAACAGTTTTGTGTCATCTGCAAATTTGATAACCTCACTAGTTATTCCCTTTTCCAGGTCATTTATGAATATGTCAAAAAGTAGCGGACCCAGTACAGATCCCTGGGGTACTCCACTATTCACCTTTTTCCATTGGGAATATTGGCCATTTAGCCCTACCCTCTGCTTTCTATCTTTTAACCAGTTCCCGATCCACAATAGTACACTGCCTCCTATCCCATGACTTATTAGCTTCGCCAAAAGTCTCTGATGGGGGACCTTGTCAAAAGCTTTCTGAAAGTCCAGATACACTATATCAACTGACTCACCTTTGTCTACCTGTTTATGCACACCTTCAAAAAACATATCAGATTAGTAAGACAAGATCTTCCTTGTCTAAAGCCATGTTGGCTGTCTCCCATTAGGCCATGACTATCTACATGCTGTGTAATTTTGTTCTTTATGATGGTTTCTACCATTTTCCCTGATACTGACGTCAGGCTCACCGGTCTGTAATTTCCTGGGTCACCCCTGGAACCCTTTTTAAAAATTGGTGTTACGTTGGCGACCCTCCAATCTTCAGGTATTACAGATGATTTTAATGAAAGTTCACAGATTACCAATAGCAGGTCTGCAATCTCATATTTCAGTTCTTTCAACACTCTGGGATGTATACCATCTGGTCCAGGTGATTTGCTACTATTCAGTTTATCAAATAGTTGTAATATATCTTCCCGGTGTAGCGATATTTCTCTCAATTCCTCTGCAGTATCACCTTTAAATACCACTTCAGTCTTGGGTAACATCCCTACATCTTCCTCAGTAAGGACTGAAGCAAAGAATTCATTCAGTCTATCTGCTATAGCCTTGTCTCCTCTTACTGCCCCTTTTACCCCTCTATCATCTAACGGTCCAATTGACTCTCTCACAGGCCTTTTGCTACGAAAATTAGGTCACAGATGGGTTGCATGTAGGATCGGTGTGGCATCTTGGGTGGTTGGGAGAGTCTGGCAGGACAGGGGGTTTTGGCTGTCTGTATCATTTTTGATTCTAGGTAGTTAGCATAATCCTGGGGTTGGACTGAGTGTCTTTGTTCTGGGGTTGGTTCTCGTGCTAGCGTGTTTACTATGTTGAATAAGTCATGGTGCTTGCTTATTGATCGCTTCAGGAGGTCTGTATGGAACTGCTTTCTTCTCTCCGCTATTTCTCGGCGGTGCTTCTCTAGGTGTGAACAGTATGTTGTGTATGCTTCGATGGAGCGGGATCGGCGCCAACGTCTCTTGAGCTTGCGTAGGTGGAGAAGTATGGAGTATGGAGAGGTATGCGCCTCTAGAGCACCTCAGCCTGGTAGGGGGAACTGACCGGGTGTGTTACTGGCACAGAGTAGCTACAGACCGTGACATTGTGTGGTTCCTGTGCTCACCCTGAGGGTGAGGTGGGGCGCCCAGCACCAGGTCCGCTTCACCTGGCTTGGCTGAGATAGGCTGTGCTGCAGATCCCCATCAGTGCTTGTGTGTCCTTGCAACCACACCTAGGATATGCCTGCATCCATCTGTATTTCCCAGTCACGTCTAGCTCTTGTGGACTATGATGCACCCAGATTAGTACATATTCTGTGTGGGTGTCATGGTCACTTGTTAAAAGAGAAGGTGGTGTTTGGACCCTCATACAGTTTATGTAGTACCACCCAGCCCAACCTCTCTGGGTCAGGGTAGGGGGAACAGGATCTCCCACCAACAGAACCACCCACTACATCGGAGGCAGTAGAGAGGACCATCAACCCCAGTTCTGCTGGGGAATAGGCACATTCCAGGACAGTCAATGCAGATCTGTACTTATCACATAGGGCAGTGACAGACAGGCAGTAGGTCTGGAAAAATCTCATCTGCCCCCAACCACAATCTGACATTCACCAGCAGAGGGCCCAGTCAGTCTGCACCCACTACACGTTGTTGCAGCCATACAGCTGCCAACTGCAGACAGTCTGCTAGCCAGTACATAGTGCATGTTCCTAGAGAAACAAGGTGCACCCAGATGTGGGACATAAACACAAAGACCAAGCAGGTAGCTCAGTGATTAGGCCCCAAAACAGGAAACACACAGATATCACTTGAGAGAAACATCATATAGCACTATGTGGGAACCTAGACATGCCATGGTCACTGCTCAGTCAGGGTGAGACTGACCTCCCAGCATGACATGCTGTGGCCACCCTGTCCGTGCAGGTGGTGGACGGCCACTACAATATCCCAGCCATTGCCCTATGCCCTGTGCAGATGCATCCTGCCCAGACCGCCCTGTCTGGGCCATACCCACAATACCTTGCTCCTCATTATGCACATTGGCAGGCTAACGCTGGAAACAGTGTAAGCATTGTGGGCTCTGTAAGGTGTAGGCAGCCACAAAACCCTGGATAGACATAAATACACACTTCCTCACCTATTTCAGCATTGTGCAAATATAGAGGTGGTTGGCAGCCCTGGCCGCCACACCAGTCCTGGGCACAGTGCAGGCATTGCTAAGGTACTCAATGCTGTTATGGTCACTCTCCAGGGTGGTAAACACTGTCAGAAAACAAACAAAAAGGAAACACACTCCACATATATCAGAAAGGTTGCTATGATGAATCTCTGTTACCAATTTGTGTTTAATGAGGGATCTGTTATCTGACATTCATCATAGCAACCTTTTAATATATATGAAGCGTGTTTCCATGTTTATGATGGCATTGCTAAGGTATGCAGGTGGTAGCTGCTGCTCCGCGTAGGGCCAAAAGCCTGACTCTCCATGAGCATATGGATAGTGAGGCCTGTGGGTGTGGGTGTTTGTGCCCCTGTTGGCTGATGCTTTAGGGCAGAGGTTCCCAACTCTGGTCATGGGGGACCAACCACCATTCAGGTTATCAGGCTGTCCCTAATGTATATGCATGAGTTACATTTGCATACAATGGGAGCAGTGCATACAAATCCATGTCATGCACTTTTACTAGGGACAGCATGAAAACCTGAATGGTGTTGGGCCTCCAGGAGTGCAGCTGGGAACCTCTGCTCTAGGGAGTGCATATGTCTATGGTGTATGTGTTTTGTAGGGTAAAATATAGGGACAAGTTCTGCAGAAGCCAAGCTGGGATTTAAATCTGTGACCTGCCCCTGAACACACTGGCTGTGTATACTGCACCAAACTGTTGCCACAGAAAAGGCCATTTCCTGGGGATACCAAACTGTTGTTCAGATAGACCCTGTCTGTTGCACTGCATGCCACCCACCTAAACAGTGCTTGGCCTTGATCTGCTGTGGGCAGCTGCCACTGCCAACTCCACCACCAGCACCCCTCGCCCACCATGCTGACATGCCCTTATACCGGTGGTGCTGGTGGTGTGCAGTCCCAGGCCATCCAGTGTGCCGGTAGATGGCTGCCTATGGTATGAGATCTGGGGTAGGGCTGCCTACATAGACATCCGTGCTTCCCCCCCCGGCACCGCCTATCAATGTTATGTGCCCTTTGGGGTACTTGCTGGGTACTGACCCCTGCGACACTGTGCAACACACACTCGTGGGCATGTTTGACCTTGGTCAGTTGCTGTCCTGCTGATATTCCGTTCCTGCGTTCCTATATGCCAACTAGGCATCTGCCTAGTCCGCCCTGTGCCCCAGCTGCCCCACTGCATGTCCCGCCTGCAGCCTTCTGTACCCCATTTGCAGCCTCACCATAGTGCCCTTTCGTACTTGGGCGCTATGGTCAGGGGCGGCTCAAGGCAATCTGCTGCCTGAGGCGAAGTATGAAATGGCGCCCCCCCCCCCCCCACCTTAGAGGGGGCGGGGCTTTTTCAGAAATCCAATCAGAGACTGAACCGTACCAAACCAAAAAGCCAATTAGATTATATGGAGGAAATGCAAGATGTTTGCACACAGGGCCGTATCGAGCTGCAATTGCACCCTGTGCAACTTGCAACTCGGGCGCACGCCCCGCTCTTCCCCCATACCTCCGTCGAGTGCTGCCTGCTCTTTCCTGCTGCTGCCGCCCTCTGTTTTTTTCAGGGAGCAGCAGGGAAAAAGCAGACAGCGCTGGACATGGTATGGGGAGGAGGAGGGGGGCATGCGCCCAATCTGATAGGCACTGGCACTTTAAGCAGATCTGTCCCTCCCTACTCTGACATTGTGTCGGAGGAGGGAGGGACCAGACCTGCATAAAGTGCTGCAAAAGGGATTGGGGGCGCATTTTGTCTGCCTGCTATCGAAATGTGCCCCCAAACCTTTCCGCCCTGTGCAGCTGCACCGCTTGCACAGGTCTAGGTACGGTCCTGTTTGCACATCAAGGAACTAAAAGACAGCAAGAATCAACAGCACAGTTTATAAAACTAAATTATAACTCATTTTTATTTTGTTGTTATAAACTGCGTTATGGTTCTTGCTTTTTCTTTTTCAACATAAATTTTGCATCCACAGTAGGTGCAGAGCAGAACCAGGACATTCACCCACAGAACTCAATATTTAAAAAAAAAATCTGACTCTGATCATCTTACTAACAACAACAACAACAACCATTATTCTCCAGTACCAGGTATATTGTGAACTAATACAAAACCGTACAACAAACAGCAAACCTACCATACCATATCAGCACAAACTTCCAAAACTCACATAAGGAGCCCATCCAAAAACAGTGTCACTGTAAATATTACAGTGAGCCCTGGAACATCCATACACCTATTTGAAAAGCTGAACAAGTCAAATTATTACAGTACAGTATAGATCTTTATGTACAAACTCCATGTTAACAGAACACCTGTCCTCAGTCACACACTCACAACATCGACCTTCACCAAGTACAGAATAAGTAACCACGATCTAAAATAAAATAAAAATATGTAGACAACATTTAAATTGAAACCCCAAGAAGCCAGAGTCCACATGCAGTGCAACATCAGATAAATAAGAGATGCAGTTCCCCAATACTGTGTAAAATATAAAAATAGCACAAAGTGCTATAATTGCTGGTGCAGCCCTTTCCTTGGCTGCACCAGCAATTTGTAGCACCCTCCCAGACAACTAAGACTAACGACAGACCTCAAAGACTTTCGGAACCAGCTTAAGATAACACTATTCATTGAACACTATGGACACGTCACATGATCTACTCACCAAGCAAGAACAAAAGACCAACCCCCCTCCCCTGACCCTTGTACACAAGAATGTATAATAGCGCATGATGTAAATAGCTCAACAAGAATTGAATATACACCACCACAAACACACAATCTGTATCACTGCATGAACACACTTGAAACACTCTTATGATTGTTTGCTGTGGAGACCGCCTTGATTGAAGGAGAAGGCGGTATAGAAATACTTTTATATAAATAAATAAAGTCCAATCACTAAAATTAAATAAAATTATTTTTTCTGCCTTTGTTGTCTGGCCATTTTTTTCTCTGATCATGCTGGTCCCGTTCTGAGGCTTCTGCTTCTCTTAGGTCTCTTTCTGTGGTCTATGGTCCATGGTCCATCTGCCATTTCTTATCTCTTCTTTTGTTTTCTTCACTTTCTTCCATCATCCCATTTCCAGTTCCAGTAACCCTCCCCAGTATCAGCCCCCTTTCCAGTCCTCCCCTCCCAGTACCTTCCAATGTCAACTGCCTTGCATTCCCACGACTGCCACTGGTGTCCATTCCCTTCCAGTCCCCCTCCTTCCCCATTGTCCAGCCCCTTCTAGTCCAAATACCATCCCAGATATCAGCTCATGTCCACTCTCAGTGCCAACCCCCCAGTCAGCTGCCTTCCAGTCACCCTACCCTCTGTCCATCCCCCTTCCAGTGCCATTTGCATGTCAGCTCCCTTCCAGCCTCCTCTCCATTACCCAACCACCTACCACTCCCACCCCCAAGTGTCAGCTCCCTTCCAGTCTCCCTTCAGTACATCCAAAGTGTCAGCTCCTTTCCAGCCCCCCACCTTCCCCCGTGTCAGCTCGCTTCCTGCCCCCTTCTTCCCCTGGCAGACCCTCTCATTATCTGCTCCCTTCTAGTCCTATTCTACCATCCTCCCGCATCAGCCCATTTGTAGCCCTAGCCCGTAGTTTTCTTCCAGGGCCAGCAGCACTCCCCTCCCCCATTAGCCCATTTCCAGTCCTATCCCCCTTATCAGTCCACTCTAGTCCTAGCTCCCCAATCAGCCCATTTCTAGTCCTAGCTCATTTCCGGTGCTAGCCCCCCATCTGCCTATTACCAGTCCTAGCCCCCCCACCCAATCAGCCCATTTCCAGTCCTAGCTCCCCTCCCGATCAGCCCATTTCCAGTTCTAACATCCCCCATCAGCCAATTTCCTGTCCTAGCCACCCCCGATAGCCCATTACCAGCCCTAGCCCTTCCTCTAGATCAGCCTATTTCCAGTCCTAGCCCCCATAGCCCATTACCAGTCCTAACGCCCCCATCAGCCCACTTCATCCTATCCCTCATCAGCCCATTTGCAGTCCTAGCCCCCCCCATAGTCCATTACCAGTCCTACCCCCCATCAGCTCACTTCCAGTCCTATCACCCCTCCAACAGCCCATTTCCAGTTCTAGCCCCCCAGCCCATTACCAGTCCTAACCCTTCCATCAGCACACTTCCAGTCCTAAAATGCTCCCATCAGCTCACTTCCAGTCCTAAACCTCTCCCCTAGCCCATTATCAGTCTTAACCCCCCCATCACCCCACTTCCAGTCCTAAAACCCCCTAACAGCCCATTTCCAGTCCTAGCCCCCCCCCCCCCCGGGAAATTTAAATTTAAAAACTAAAAACCTGGCTGCTGAAGCTGCTGCTGCCGCCGTGGCAGCAGCAGCAGCAGCAGGAAGTGCCCCGCGGCCGCCCAGGCAGAGCCCTCCTCTCTCCCTTCAGTGCCGGCTTTACAGAGCCTCAAAGGGAGAGTTTCCCTTTCTCGCGGCTCTGCTAAGTGGCGGGCTTAGCAGAGCCATGAGAAAGGGAAACTCTCCCTTTGTGGCTCTGTAAAGCAGGTGCTGAATGGAGAGAAGAGGGCTCTGCAGGGGCAGCCGCGGGGCACGTCCTGCTGCTGCTGCTGCCGCGGTTCTAACTAGCGGCATTTTTCTTTTGTTTTGTTTTTTTTAAGGCCAAGTGAGTTGGGCTTTTGGGGGCAATTTTTGCCGCCCCCAAAACGTTGCTGCCTGAAGCCACCGCCTCACTCAGCCTAATGGTAGAACCACCCCTGACTATGGTGTTGCTGTACATGTATCACTACTATCACTTTTCTGGGTCTCCCTGCCTAGGCTGTACATTGCTGACAGAAAATGTTTCTCCTCCTGTAAATGTGCCTCTAATGCCAGGTTTTCACTCACGGTAATGTTCAGGTCTTAAAATCCCGGTGTTAGTGTAGCAGGGGCCTCTCCCCGCCCCCCCCCCCCCCCACCCATTGACCCCTTCTCTCCGCCCTCTCTCCACCCTCTGTGTGACTTTAATGCCACCGGTGACGTTATCGCGCAAAACGTAACGTTATCACTCGAAATATAACGTTATCGCACGATAACATAAGGTTATCGCGTGATAACATAAGGTTATTGCGCGATAACGTTACTTTATCGCGCGATAATGTTACATATCACACAATAACATCGACACTGCGACATTAGCGCTGTTTAGTAAACATACCCCTTAGGCAGGGCTAAGCTGGGCTGTGAAGGGCATGGGTCCTCCCTCCTCGTGCATCTTTTCCCCAGTCTAGGTAGCATTCAGTAATTTCAAAAGTTTAAAAAAGACAGCAGCAGCCCTTATTAATTTATAAACCATGGGAGAATTTTCCAAGCCATTTAGGCGGTTTGCAGACCTACAAACTGCCCAAATGGTGCTTAGCGGGATATTCACGGTTAGTGCCGCTGACTATAGTATAAATAAATAAATAGCTATTTACAGGTGCCTCCACTAAACACCCCAAAATTAGCCAGTTAGCATCGGGGCTTCCAGTGGTGGAGCACAGGTGCCTCTCGGGGATAACCAGCTAGCAGCAATATTTACCCACTAGCTGGTTATCCCAAAGTGGTGAAAATTAGGCACCTGAAAGGCTCACCTAACTTTTGCCACTTTAGCTAACTGGGCAATGGCTAAATATTGCCACTTCCTGCTTAGCTGCAGTGCTGTCCAGCCAACCTTGATGCTCATTGCTGGTGGTCAGATATGGCCATGACATTGACTATCCAGGATCACAGTTCAGTGGTGATGGCTAGCCGCTTTACAAGTGCTAGCCACTGCTGCTGAATATCCCCTCCCCCCCATATGTTTAAACTTTATTTTATATATCTAGAGAAATATTATATACATTTCTGAAATTTGTCCTCTTTTGTCCGAAAAGACATTCATTTTACATATTCTCCTACCAGGATCAAGAAGACTGCATGAGAGGTATGTGGGAGAATCAATTTCATTTGCCTCTGTCCCAAATGAAATTGGGAACAGGAGATTTAAATAGTCCACAGAGTTGGAGACAATACCTCAAAATTGGGGAAATTCCCTGAAAATTTGGAGCATCTGGTAACCTTACTGTACATACGTCTCCTGTATCTTCAACTCAGACCTAGATGGCTTAGTCCTTCTGGAGGCTTATGGGTCTCATGGGCCAGGTTCCTCTCCACTCAACTTCCAGCCACTGAGTTGCTAAGAACAACTTCCAGCAACCAAGTTAGTAGCCTTGGGAGCTAATCTGGTTCCTCAGGAAGGGAGAGTTCATACAGAGGCTCTTTACGCTTGCCTGTTGCTCTCCACAGTGCCGCCCTAAAGCCTAAAGGTCAAGTCAACCAGGCTGTTATTTGTACTTAAAGGAGTAAGTTATTCATTTTATTAGCTTAATATTGCTGCTACATGAGCAATTTAGAATACCACCCTGGCCCGACCCGAATCCCACCCAAATTTAAAATGGATAACTTTAGCTGATATTATATAGGGGGCAGAATACTACACATGTCAATGCATGTATGTCCCTATTTAAAAGGAGTTACTCACATGAATGGGTACTTACACATGTGTTTTAGCTGGCTGCATGTGCATAAGTCCCATCATGCATACCTTCAGTTGGGGTGTGCAAGGGGGCGGAGCTTGAGCAGAGCATAGCAGAGGCCTATGTCTATTGCATATGTTACAAAGCTGGACAGCGAAGGAGATAGACAGGAAGAAAATTGATGCCTTTCAATTATGGTGCTGGTGACAAATACTGTATATCCCATGGACTGCCCGAAGAACAAATCAGTCAGTACTAGAAGAGATCAAACCTAAGCTTTCTTTAGTAACTCAGATGACAAGACTTCAGCTTACATATTTTGGACACATCATGGAAAGAGAGAGATCATTAGAGAAAGACATCATGCTTGGCAAGGTAGAATCAATGCAAAAGAGGAAGACCAGTAATGAGATAGATCAATACAATAACAGCAGCTATGGATACCACTCTGTCAACAATGAGCCGCCTGACAGAAGACCGAACACAGTTTAGGAGTCGCCATGAGTCGACACTGACTCGACGGCATTTAACAATGCATTACGCATCGCTGCACCAATCTAGGTGTGGGCAGGTGTAACCGAAGCTTCTAGGTTACGGCGCACTTGTATGCCCATATTCCATAAAGTAAAGCCCATGTATACTTTACTTTATAGAAGAGGCCCCCCAATACATATTTTGCCTGTGTGCGATATTAGAAAATTACCTTCTTAGTGACTTAAACAGCCAAAGTTATCCTTTTAAGGGCTGCAGATATTTCTGGAAAGGCACTTATGCTCTTGGTACCACCAGACTGCACAAGCAGGGATGTCAAGGGAAAAGCACTCCAAAGAGCAAGGGTTTTTTTTTTCAGATGGTGCATCCAGGGCATACGTCTAGAAAATATTTCTTTGCAAATGAGAAAAACAGCATGAAATGATATCAGCTCCTCTTTGGAGACTCTGAAAGGTCACAGACATAGGAAAAGCAGTATGTGTAAATGGTCTGGACTGAAGACTGTTCTCAGTGGCTAAAAGTATGTGCCCAGGTTTCACAGCACCTGCACTGGAAGGTTCAGGGAAGGGATGATGCAGGGGGAGGCAGGACTCTGGAAGGTGAGTTCAGATTTTTTTCCAACTGGCTGGGCTTCTTTGGTTTCTGTTAGGCTTGTCTCTCATGAAAGCAGTGTGTGGATCAGTGCACTGGCACTGAGGCTCTAATGCTTGACAGAAGGGGCTCAAAGAGCGAGAGCCTTCAAATGAGTGTGCCACATCCCTAAGAGTGTGGGGCTTGGCACCTCTGCATAAGTGCTTTGAATATTGACCTATAGGTGTCTGTTCATGTGAATGGAGAGGGTGAGAGTGAAAGGAAGGAGGGAGGCAGGGATGTAATAGATAATATTCAGAGCAGTGAAAACAGACTCCCACTGCTAGCATAAAAGGTAAGGCTTTTAGAGGACTCTTCTCTAGGGGTGCTGTGTACCCAGAAAATTATTTCTGTGAAAACTCAAGCTGTGCCACACCCATATAGTTAGTTCCTATTAATTGCTTCACTCCATGTTTGCTTTCCAGATCGGTATATTTTGTTTTCAGTTTTAGCTGACAAACTACACTACATCTCAAGCTTCTTAAGCATCTCATAAGGTTTTACATTCTCTGGATTGTCAACTGTAATTAAAAGTTTAGAAACGTATTTAAAAAACTGATTATATCCCTTTGAAAATGATCTTCCAGGTCTGTGGGTAGACATTACTCACAGACCTGCTAGCTTCCCTTGGACTTTGAAAATGTCACCTAAAGGTCAATGATGTTTATGCTCCTGAAAACAAGTTTAGGCATAAACGTGATTAATTCATTAATTTAATGGATTTCTGGCCCACCTATTGTTTACGATACTAGGTGGGTTCCAAAGATACATACAGAATATCCAATAAAAAATTATCACAGGGCTTTTATTTCGGACAAAAACCTGAAATTTTAGCTATGAAAATAATTTATTGAGGATTTTAGGGAACTATGGTGATTTTTTTTGTAATTTACTATTTATTTACTGTATTTCTACAGACTCGTTGTCCATATTATGCAACATTTTGATAAGAAAATTGTGGTTTATGGACTAGGCTTAATGCAAGGTGGAAAAGTGAGTTTTGAACTTATATTTAGAGAAGGAAAGAGTGGAGGTATTTTCTATATCAGCAGAGAGGCTGTTTGATAGAAATAGGGCAGGGTGAGACAAAGAACTTTGCCAAAGGAAGCAGCCAGGTGGTATTCACTGACCTGTGATAATATGAATGATAATTCAGACACAAAAAAGAGGAGTAAGAAAAGCCCTTTACTAATTCTTGTCTTTTGAATATTTGCTTCAGAAGTTGACTCTGCACCTGATACTTATTCCCAGAGCCAGCCCAAAGATATTGGATGCCCCAGGCACCCCCCCCCCCCCCCCGCTCAAGTCCAGCCCCTCCCCTTTCCTTCCTTCCTCCCTCCCATATCCAGAATCTTCCCTTCCCCTCCCTACCCCCAGGTGCCCAGCTCTCCCTCTCCCAAGACAGCTAGCATCTCCCCTTTCCTACCCCTGCTCCAGGTGGCCAGCATTGCATCTCCCTATCCCTCCGCCCCACAAGGCCAGCATTTCATCTCGCTTCTCTTTCTCTCTCCCCCATGTCCAACATCTCTTCCATATTGTCCCTGTACCTTGCAGGCCCTTTTTCATCTCCTCCCCACTAATGCTACGCCAGCACCCTCTGCCCGGGCTGCCTTGAAGTACTGTAAAACAGCATGCGTGGTACGTGGCAGCTGAGCACAGGTGTACGCTCAAGCTCTGCTGTGTCCTGCCCTCTTTGGCAGGACGTCTGCGCCAGAGAGGGCAAGACACCGCAGAGCTTCAGCCTCTGCCTGTGCTCAGAAGCCCCTTGAGGTGCACATCGCTTTACGGTGCTTTAGGATGGCCCAGGGAAAGGTAGGGCAATGGCAGCAGCAGCGGCAGCGAAGGGGGGGTCAGGAGAAAGCCCTGTCTTGCCACACCACTACTACAAACTCCAGTGCCCTAGGCAGATGCCTAGTCTGCCTAGTGATAGATCTGGCCCTGCTTATCTTTGAGAGAAGTATGGTGTGTATAATGTGGGAGTGTATATTAAAAAGGCCTTGGAAGGCCATGGGAGGTGATAAAGTGATCAAATGATGCCATGTTTACATATAAAATTTCCTAGTGTGAGAGGGTTTTGATTTTTTTCCATCTATCTGTCTGCCTGTCAGAGGCAAAATAACTCTCCGAAAATGTAAAAGAATGGGGTGAAACTTAGCATGTGGGAAAAAATCAGTAAAAGACACAAGTAGGAAAATGTATTTATTTATTTAAAAGATTTTATATACCGCTTTATCCCTGAGTCAAAGCGGTTCACATTATAACTCAAGAAAGTTTACATTAAACAGGTTTTTTTGGGTAAAATGACATGCAGAGAGGGTTAAACATTATGATCTATGTACACTATTAAACATTATGAACTATTTGCAAATTTATAATCCAGTGAAGCATAGGGGTCATTTGTGATCTGTCCATGGTTAAAGGTCATGGTAATCTGTCGCGTGTGGTTGTTATGTTGTGTTTAATTAGGTAATGTCGCCAAAATGTTCTATATACAGGAAAGTTTTTAGCTTTTTTCTGAAGTCTTTCATGTCCTCGGTTGCTCTAATATCCTCTGGAAGTGGGTTCCATAGGTCTGGGACTGGAAATGATAGTGCTCTCTTGGAGGTTGATGGTTGACTTTTGAGATTGTGTTGGGTGGTATTAACCGATGTTTGTTTTTGTTTCTTCTGGGTCGATTGTGAGGGTCTCTTTTGATTAATTCTTGAATACTATCCAGCTGTTATGCATGATTTTGAATATACTGAGGATTGTTTTAAACTTGATGCAGCAGTGTATTGGTAGCCAGTGTAATTGGTTCAGTATGGGTGTGATGTGATCATGTTTATTTGAATCGGTGATGATTCGAGAAGCCGTATTCTCTGCCAACTGAAGTGGTTGGATGGAGTGCTTTGGGATGCAAGTTGTAGAAGTCGAGGGTTGGCATGATGATAACTTGACAAACAGTAAGAAAGTCATCTTGGTTGAGTAGTGGTTTTAATTTTCGAATGACATAGTAGGCCAAAATGAGCCAAATCGGATCGGGGTTCCAGGTAAATAAGCCTCCTCCTCCCCCCCCCCCAAATGGCCCAATATATTCAATGCAAGAAGGAATTCCAAGTTCTGTAGCATAGAAACTTCCATAAAGTGAAACGAAGCGGTAAGAGAATTCCTCTTTGCAAACTCCTAGCAAGAGTCATGGGATAGGAGGCAGTGTACTATTGTGGATCAGGAACTGGTTAAAAGATAGAAAGCAGAGGGTAGGGCTAAATGGACAACTTTCCCAATGGAGAAAGGTGAATAGTGGTGTACCCCAGGGATCTGTGCTGTGTCCGCTGCTTTTTGACATAATCGTAAATGACCTGGAAAAGGGAATAACGAGTGAGGTTATCTAATTTGCAGATGACACAAAACTATTTAAAGTTGTTAAAACCCAAGAGGATTGTGAAAAATTGCAAGAGGATCTTGATAAATTGGAAGACTGGGCATCAAAATGGCAGATGAAATTTAATGTGGACAAGTGCAAGGTTATGCACCTAGGGAAGAACAACCCAAACTATGGTTACACGATGCAAGGTTCCACATTAGGAACCACCACCCAGGAAAAAGATTTAGGCGTCATTGTGGATACCATGTTAAAACCCTCGGCCCAGTGTGCAGCGGCGGCCAAGAGAGCAAATAGAATGCTAGGTATGATAAGGAAAGGAATGGAAAATAAAACAAAAGATATTATAATGCCTCTATATCGTTCCATGGTGAGACCGCACCTTGAATATTGTGTGCAATTCTGGTCGCCGTATCTTAAAAAGGATATAGCGATTTTAGAAAAGGTTCAGAGAAGAGCCACCAAAATGGTAAAGGGGATGGAAGGATACTCCTATGAGGAAAGGCTAAAAAGGTTAGGGCTCTTTAACCTGGAAAAGAGACGGCTGAGGGGAGATATGATAGAAGTCTATAAATTAATGAACGGAGTGGAACGGGTAAACGTAGATCGATTGTTTACGTTATCAGAATATAGAAAGACTAGGGGACATGCAATGAAGCTACAGGGTAAACTATTTAAGACTAATAAAAGAAAATATTTTTTCACTCAACGTGTAATCAAACTCTGGAATTTGTTACCGGAGGATGTAGTAAAGGCTGTTAGTGTAGCTGGGTTTAAAAAAGGTTTGGACAAGTTCCTGGAGGAAAGGTCCATAAACCATTATTAAGAAGTGACCGAAGATATCAATGCTTGACCCAGTACAAGCATTGTGGAACTTATGTCTCTTGGGGAAACTGCTAGGTATATATGACCTAGATTGGCCACTGTTGGAAACAGAATACTGGGCTTGATGGACCTTGGTCTGACCCAGTATGGCATATCTTATGTTCTTATGTTCTTATTGCTGAGAAATAGAAACATCCACCTCTTTTTCCCAACTTTTTGCTAAGCCCACCAAAAGGGATGAAGCCCCATCCCTTAACACTGCATAAAAACTAGAGACCATTCCTTTTTACCTTAAACAGATCTCCGCTAATTTTTGTAGCCCCCATTCTTCCGCCAAATTTTTGACATCAATCTTTGCTTCCACTAAACAATGCCTTAGCTGCATCCATTGGTACTGGCAACTTAAAGGCAAATTGAACCACGTTGCAATTCTTCAAAAGATTTCCATGCCTGAGAGTGAACCAACTGCCCTATAGTCCAGATTCCCCTGCTTTGCCACAATTTCCAAGAAATAACCCTTTGATCAATTCTAAAAAGAGTATTATCCCTTAAGGGAATCAGGAGACAATGAGGGTTTTCTTTCCCTAAAGTCTGCGCTAGAACATGATACGCATCCTGCATCGCTTTTATTATCCTTGCAGCGGCCAAGGTATCAGGGTGTCTCATACCGATCAGTATTGACAACGGTGCAGGAGCAACTAGCCTTTCCTCTACTTCCAACCATGTTGGCTTCTGACCTCTGACCTCTGGAGTAATCCACATCGCACCTTGCTTAGAAGGAAAGCCAAATGATACCAGCTGAAATCTGGGAATTGCACACCTCCATTAAACTTCTTCACCTTTAATTTAGTTGTTGCTATTCTAGGGGGTTTTCCCTGCCATAAAAAATCAATAAGCACCCGCTCCAGCATTTTATACGTTTTGGGGGGGAAGATTTACTGGAAGCATCTCCAAAATATAATTAATCTTTGGAGCCAAAACCATTTTTATTGACTCCATTCTCCCCCACCAAGACAAGTGGAGAGGCGATCATTGCACTGTAAACAGATGAATCAAATCGCGTTAAGATTTTAATGTTTAATTGAATAATCTCTTCCAAATTAGAGCAGTGTCTTACTCCCATACAAATGGGTAAAGTTCAACCATTGACTTAAATGTTAATTTATTCATTGGGTAGGCCACTTACTTCGCCCAATGTATCTTATATCCTGATAAACAAGAATATTTTCCAATTATCTTTAATATCTCCTCTACCAATGAAGGCTGTACGAATAACAGGAGATCATCTGCGTAAGCGGATAGTTTAACATGCAGGTCCACTATTTCTAAACCTTGGATCTTCTCTGAATGACAGATCAATAACGCTAGAGGTTCTAAAGCAATATTAAACAGTAAGGGGGAGAGTGGGCAGCCTTGTCTAGTATCCCTATGAAGTGAAAAAGGGGCCGAAAGCACCCCATTAGCAAGAATTCGGGCCGAAGGGTTGGTATATAGCACTTGAATCAAACATATAAACTTATCCCCAAATCCAAACCATTGTAAAGCCTGTGTCAAGAACGCCCACTCTAAACGGTCAAAGGCTTTTCCCACATCTAACGAGATACCCACCATAGGCATATCTATATGTTCAGATATTGACAAAAGATTCAAAAGGAGTCGAGCACTGTCAGAGGTAGAATGCCCTTGCCATAAAGCCACATTGATCGGGATGAATCAGATAAGGGGTTACTTTTGCCAACCTACGAGCTAACATAGAAGAATATAATTTATAATGCTTCCCACCATGCCCAACCAGTGGTGTCCCCCGGAAGATTTATAGCAAAATATTCTTTGATTTCCTGCTTAATATAATCACAAAATGCTTCATCCCTCAAGGCTCTCCTAAAGAACCAGCTTGGGGTAAGGTCTACATTGTCCCCCTTTGATGATGATAAAGTAATTGCAACATGATCTGATATCTGTATAGCACAAATTTCTGCCAACTCTGCAGTTGATATCAACGACTTTGAAATAAGGAAAAAATCTATATGTGAGTGTGATCCATGCGGTAGGGAGAAAAAGGTATACTCTCTCTCCATTAGATGTTTCAACCGCCATATATCTGATAGACCTACTGCCTGCATAATAGAAAGTACCACCAAAGTGGCTCGTTGCTGCCTTTGGGGTCTATACGGTTGACAGTCTACCAATGGATCTAGGACTAAGGGGCATGTTTACTAAACTGCGGTAATGTCATTCCGCGGTAAAGGTAGAGATGCACATATAAAGGAGTGGGCGAGGCAGCAGTAAAGCTGTGTGTCAGATAAGGCACATTAGAAGGCGCGTTATAAGGCACCGTAGACGGCACATGCCTACGTGCCTTACGTAGCGCCTTATAACACGCCGTATAAAGCACATTATAAGGCGCCTTGTACTGTGCCTAATTAGGAGCCTTGTAACATATTTTAAGGAGTTTTGATAGCTGTGGAGAGGGATCTGTGGCTGGCAGTACAGATCTGCAAAGATATGACTGTCACAGGCAAGCAAAATATCTGCCCTGTACAGGAGGGAACAACCAGGAAGTGAACCCATGACCTCTGTCTTCACAGTAATCAATGTAACCAGTGGGCTACAGCTCTATAGTGTCTAATATGCTGCTGGCTGGCTACAGAAAGACTGCAGGTGACCACACAAGCTGTCTGCTGTGCTTATCAGGATAGAGTAGGTCCACCCATACCCATGATGCACGGCACATGCAGATCAGCAGCCTATGTCTGATCACAAGATGGGGTATGTGCCATTATAGCACCCCGGCCTGGTAGGGGGAGCTGTGTGTGTTACTGGCACAGAGTAGCTACAGACCGTGACAGCATGCGGTTCCTGTGCTCATCCTGAGGGTGAAGTGGGGGGCCCAGCACCAGGTCCACAGCACATGGCATGGCTGAAACAGGCTGTGCTGTAGATCCTCATCAGTGTCAGTGTGTGATAGGTAGTCCTTGCAGACACACCTAGGATACACCTGTGCCCATCTGTATTCCCCAGTCATGTCTAGCCCTTGTGGACTATAATGCACCCAGAATAGTGCATATCCTGTGTGGGTGCCATGGTCACAGAATACGCAAAGGGTGGTATGCAGACCCTAAAGTGGATTATATGAGCACCACCCAACCCGCCCCTGTGGGTCAGGGTGAGGAACAGGATCCCCCATCAACAGATCCACAGTCTACATCCCTGCAATGGTGGCAGTAGAGGGGACCATCGACCCCAGTCTTACATAAGAACATAAGAACATAAGATATGCCATACTGGGTCAGACCAAGGTCCATCAAGCCCAGTATTCTGTTTCCAACAGTGGCCAATCTAGGTCATACGTACCTAGCAGTTTCCCCAAGGGACACAGGTTCCACAATGCTTGTATTGGTTCAAGCATTGATATCCTGGGTCCCTTCTTAATAATGGTTTATGGACCTTTCCTCCAGGAACTTGTCCAAACCTTTTTTAAACCCAGCTACACTTGCTGGGGAACAGATACCCTACAGGGCAGGCAATGCAGATCTGTACGCATCCTTAAGGCAATGGCAGACAGACAGTCGGCCTGGAGATGCTCAGCTGCCCCCCACCACTATCTGACATTCTCCAGCAGCAAGCTCAGTGAGCCTCCAGCCACTGCACCCTGCAAGGTGTTCTAGCCATATACATACTAACTACAGACAGTCTGCTAGCTAGTCCATAGTGCATGTTCCTGGAGGGGATGTGAGCACATACACCAAGCAGCTAAGTCAGTGATTGGGCCCCAGAAAACAGAACCCATAAATATCATTTGAGAGAAATACTATATAGCACTATGGGGGAACCTGGCCATGCCGTGGT
This sequence comes from Ichthyophis bannanicus, assembly GCA_033557465.1. NCBI lineage: Eukaryota > Metazoa > Chordata > Amphibia > Gymnophiona > Ichthyophiidae > Ichthyophis > Ichthyophis bannanicus. The sequence continues at coordinate 731,815,583 of CM066033.1, read as the reverse complement.
CACTGCTTAGTCAGGGTGAGAGTGACCCCCCCCCCCCCCCAGCAGGACATGACATGGCCACCCTGTCCGTGCAGGTTGTGGCAGGGCACTACAATGTCCGAGCCATTGCCCTATGCCCTGTGCAGATGCAGCCAGGCCAGGCCACCCTGCCCAGGCTATACCCAAGGTACCTTGCTCCTCATGCACATTGGCAGGCCTACACTGGCAACAGTGCAAGCAGTGTTGGCTGAGGAAGGTGTTGGCAGACACCACACACTGGATAGACAGACACACACTCCCACACGTATGCCAGCATTGTGCAACTATAGAGGCTCTTGGCAGCCCTGGCCACTGCACCAGTCCTGGGCACAGTGCAGGCATGGCTATGGTGCGCAATACTGTTGGGGTCAATCCCCAGGGTGGTGAACACTGTCAGACACCAGACCTGAAACACACTCCACAGACATCAGAGAGGTTGGTATGATACAGCTCAATGAGCAGATTGTGCTTAACTTAGGAATTGCTATCTGCCAGTAATCATAGCAACCTCTTGATATATGTGTACCATATTCCCAGGTTTAGGGTGGCATTGCTAGGGTATGTAAGTGCTAGTTTTGGGAGGTGCATGCAGGGCCCAACATCCTGCCTCTCTAGGAGGCTTTGGATACTGGAGCCTGTGGGTGCAGGTGTGTCTGCCCCTGTTGGCCGCTGCTCTAGGGCAAAGGTTCACAACTCCAGTCCTGGTGGGCCAAACACTGTTCGGGTTGTCATGCTGTCCCTAATGAATATGCATGAGATACATCTGCATACCATGGGGGGGGGGGGGCGCATAGAAATGCTGCATAGACATCTGTATTAGAGACAGCATGACACCTGAATGGTGTTTGGCTCTCCAGGACTGTAGTTGGGAAACTCTGTTCTAGGTATTGCGCATGTCTATAGTGTCTGTGCTCTGTAGGGTAAAATATAGGCGTTTGAGGCATGTTTATGTTATCTGCAATAAAGGTTCCGTCTTTATTACCATGTTTTAGTAGTGGGTAAAATATGGGGACTGGGTTGACAGGAACCACAGCTGGGACTTGAACCTGTGACCTTCTGCTCCTGTAGGGGACAGAGCAAAGGAGAGCAAAGCAACTCTCGCAGTACCAACCAGAGAACACAAGAAGCGAGAGAGTGTGATGACACAGATGCTTAATCCAAAAGGTTTTATTGAATTCCCCGACGCGTTTCGGCTTATGCCTTCCTCAGGGGGACTTAAAAATAAATAAAAACCATAATATTAAAATAATAATACATGATGTTGTATAGAAGCAACCCAGGCATGATAGAAACACATAAAGCTACATTATAAATTTAAAAAAAAAAAAAAAACAATTAAAAATCAATTTCCCACCATGTTATACCTACAACGTATAGAAAGGTAAAAACTTTATACACACAATAAATAACCAGACTTTTAAAGTAAATAAATAATTAAACCAATATTAAAACAGATATTAAAAAGTAACAAAAGAAAGACGCAGGGCAGAGGAGACAGACTACTCACTAAGAAATGCACAACAGTGCTGGAGACAATGTGGTCTTCTACTGGTTTATTGCTTTGACCACTGTATCATAGGGAACAGATGTAGGAAATGTTACAAATAAACAGGTGAAAAATATGGACATCTGAAGATCTGGAAATACTCCTTAAATCAGAATACCTGTTGAGACTGTATAGCCCAAGTTGTAGTTGTATGCAGGAAGAATTTAAATCACTCAAAGAGGAGTGCTGTAAAACAACGTTATAAATGTGGTTACTCTGTACTCTCTTCACAAACCAAAGATACAGTGACGACCATCCTTAAGTGGAAATTCAAAATAACTTTAGGGAAAAGGGAGACTTTAATCCATATTAACTTACGATAAGCAGCAAAGACTGTCACACAGTGTGTTCCTCTAAAATGAGCAAACTGCATTCTATGTGTTGTGCTTTAAAAAACGCTACTTTTTCCCGCCAAAATGGGCGGTGCTTGTCTCGACCAATCGCTGCCAAGACTATACCAGGAGGAGAACGAACGGGTAGAAAATATAATAGTATGCTATGTGGCTGCTTATATCAAAATTAAAAAGATATAATGCAGTAAGTGCATGTTAATTCTATGAGTGTATGCCAGATGTCTTGTTGTTAGCGATACTTGCAAAAGAAAATAGCTAGATCTATACCGCAGTGTGGTTCATAATGGGGACAGATGCAGATGATAAGATCCAATTTTTTGTGTACTCTTGATTTCATACTAAGGATATTAGTAATTGCAAGTAATGTATTGAAGACACATAGGGAAATGCCTCGGTCTGAACCGCCGTGCATATTCAATGAGAAGAATAGCAATGCTAAAAAACAGTACCTCTACGTTCAGGAAAAAGTTCCGCAAAGATAGTTTCAGGGACCGGTATGAGGAATTATGACATGCATAGTACCTCATAGACATCTCGATAACAACTACGAACGTTGAATCACATTGATATACAAAATCATACAGTTATTCGATGTGTTGTACGTGGGTCCTCAAACTTTGGAGATAATTCTTTTAGCGCTTGTTTGACTACCCGACATAAAGTGCATTCGAACCCGATCGTGCCAAATCAAGACAAAAGAGTGCAAAGTATAGGGAAAGACTTATCCTTCTAAATTCTTACCGTGAAGGGTATTGTAAAGATGAAACATGCCTTAATAAATGACTTGGAACACCTAAACCTTTTAAGCCCATAATGACAAATACGTGAAAATCATTGATGATTCGTTAAAAACACCCAGTATGAAATATGATAAAAGATGTAAATTAGACATGTACATAACAATTAAAAATGAGGTAAAAGTAAAAATAAAATAAAAATAAAAATAAAAATAAAATAAAATAAAAATAATATTATATCTTGTAATTAAGGATATCAAAAAGGTGATCATACTTGTGTAATAAACCAAAAAATGTGTATATGCATATAAACAAAATAAATATATAAGATTAAAAAAGAGGAAATAAGAAACAATAAGACAAATTAATAAAATGAAGTGATAAGAGAGTTAAGAACAATACTCCAATAAAAATTAAATAATTGATAAATGTAAATAGTAAAAATATCACTTCATTTTATTAATTTATTATCCACGACGTGCACGTTTTGGGCCTACGCCCTGTGTCAAGTGTTCACAAACCTGCTGATAGCACGGGCACGTCGTGGATATGTGGATATACTGCTTTTGACCGCTGTTATCTGAGGAGGACAAAAGGAGTTTGCTTTATGAAGGACAAGCACAAGATTTCACTGGGACATGTTTTGGATAAGTACTGACTTTACTTTGTTTGATTAAAAAGGAACCGGCTGTCTGGTGCAACTGGGTTTCCCTTCCAGCCGCCTCCAGCCTGCTCCGACAAAAAAGAATTACATTAGATAAAGGTATCATAATATACATTTGGGTTTGGTTCTTTTTATGTGAGTCAGTTAGAGGCATTGTGTCGTTTGATGCAAGAGAAGAATCTCCACGTTCCTCGTGGAAACCCTTTGCATAGGGAAAAGCCTCAGTGGAGAAAGGTTCTGGAACTTTTAGAGAATATTAAGCCTGAAGTTTCTCATGCTGGTTTAGAGCCAGATTTACCAGACACGGGTCCTGAGGAAATGCAGATAGACTATTATAAATCTGATGAAAGCTCTGAAGATTCAGAAATGGACTGTTCTCTATGCCAGAAGGCAGAATAAAAGTTCTTGGATAAGAGAGAAAGGTATAACCTGAATGTCCTAAAAGGCAGTGTGAAAACAGGGAGAATTGTGTTTAGCCAGGAATGCTAAGAATCCTGTTTGCTAAAGAGAGGATATTTCTTTTGGGTTTGAAGAAAGGAGAAAAAAAACATGTTTGATTGCTGAATCGTTTGGAAACAGCGACCTACGTTAAAACGCTACTAAAAGCAGTTGCATTGTTTGTTTGGTATAAATGCCTATGGATTATTGTTTGGAGAGAGAATCCGGTTTGTTTGCGTTGAGCCTTAATGCTCTTTTGGAAAAGAAATAAAATTCCTGTGTTTTGCCTTGTAAACCCTCGGTCTCCACACTACTCATTTTTCTGAACAACACAACTACAAATCCCAGCAGCCCCGGCTCTGGGTGAGGAAAAACTCATTAATTAAAGGACTAACAAGTGCAGCCCTAAGCCCATAGGCTGTTGCATTGGCAAGGGGCCCCCACAGTACATCCCGAGACATAATCCATCCCTCTACAGAATTTTCCCTAAAAGAACCCACAAGGAGACAATCTCACCTTCCCAATAAAGGTTTTACTTGGGTGAGCCAGAGCTATAAGACTACCACCCAATCCCACCCTTTACCCAAATGCTCTGTACTTCCCCCTCCTTTTGTTATTGTCCCTAAACACCACCCATGCCCAACCCTTTATATCCCATATATATGACCAAATTCCACTCTCAGTACCTTAGGTAAGATATTTTCTAAATATGCCACCATGTTTGTTTCTTCTGCTCCCTCCGGAACATCTATAATGCGGATGTTATTCCTCCGCGTTCTGTTGTTGAGTTCTTCCAAATTTCATTCCAAATTTGCAATCCTCTTACTTTTTGAAGAAATCTGCTTCATGCATTCCTTTTGTACTGCAAATTTGGCCTCTACATCATTCATTCTATCCGTTAGCCTGGTCAGTTGTTCTTTTAATTCTTTCAATTCTAATATATCCGCTTGTACACCGCTGAGGGTTTCCCCATTCACTGCAACCATCTCCCGCACTGGCCGGATCTCTGCTAATATCTCCTGGATACCCTCCGGGTTTTTTCGTGCACCTGCCATCTTAAGTGGAGACGGTGAATCTGGTTTTGGTCTTTTTACCCCTGCATTTGCAGTCGCACTATAATCCAACTGAGTGGGTTTACCAGAGGACATATTAGATTAGCTTCTACCACCATGGGGAGGGCAATTCTCTTTCTTTCGGAGGGTAGAATCAGGATTCCCTTTAGGATTCAGAGGAGCAAAGACTTAAGCAGCCATCTTACTCCGCTGCTGGCTCCGCCTCCAGAGCTATGTAGTTCTGATTTCCCTATTGCACTCCATGAAAAGAGCAAGACTATAAGTCCCTGCTTGCAATGGGATAAACCCAGGACTGGATCAGGCCTGTTGGGTGCATCTGGAGCCAGTTGGCAACCCTACACATGGGCAATGCAGATAAAAATACAGATGTGTGCGTGTGTGTATGTGTGTGTGTGTGTGTGTAGTAGTAGCAGTAGTAGTTTTAGTAATAGAATGGCTCATGGAATTCTTTCCAAGTCCTGCATTTGTGCGCAGAGAAGTTGGAAAGAATTCCTTGAGCTATTTTACTACTGCTGCTACTACTACTTCTTATTATTTGTGAAGTTCTACCAACATACGTTCTTTGCATGTCTGTTGTCTGTTGCTTTTTTTATGTCAAGCATCTATATAGGCTTTTGGGTTCAAGTAGCATGAGTGCCTCAAATCTCAAAGGCTGGTCCTGAATTCCAAATTGGTTGAAAGATAAAGGAAAAAAAGTGAGAAAAGCATGCAGAACATGCATGCACACATTGGTCTGATTGCATCTTCATTGCCTGGGGGTCTTACAGCCAAAAAAAACATCTTTACAAAAATGGAAAAAGATTTGATGAATAAAACGAGAGACAATTTAAGCACCAGCAAGTTAAATGCAAAGCATTGATAAGGTAGGCAAATAGAGAATGTTTATTCTTTTGTGTGTGTGTGAATCTTTATGGGCTGGTATGTCTGTGTGTCTTTGTATGAATATGCGTGTGTTTTTGTATCACTGTATGTGTGCGTATATGTGTGCCTGTGCATTCTTGCATTTGTGTGAATGCTTATATTTATGTGTCTCTATGTGTGTTTGTTCGCTGTCTGTTATGACGAGAAGAGATGAGACCGGAGGCCTTTTGACAGGTACAATTAAATAATTGCTAAGTTCCTGTAAAACAGGGTTAGCATATTACAGCTGTTGGAATAAGCAGGCCCAACATGAAACTGAAGGAAGCCTGCCGCAACATGGTGACAGGCATCCCCCAAAAGGGGAGAGCACTCTTGCTAGGCCAAGCTCCCTCTCCACTGATTTTGGCATGATAATTTAGCACCGTTCAGAGAATGGGGCGCACAATAGTTTGCACAATGAGGGAGAGGCCTTGGGGAGCAGGCCTGGTGTGGCCCAGCAGCAATAAAAGAATGACTTTGCCTGGAGCATGCCCTCTTGGTGCTAACTTCACTCAATCCTCTCATCACCCCCTCCCTGTTATAATATTTCTTCAACAGTTAGCAATTTCTGTTAAGTTAATGACGCACGCCCATGCAAAACCTTGTCTACATGCTCATTCGTGTACAGTTGTTTATGTTTATGTTTATTAGTTCTTGATATACCACCCTTTATAACATCAGGGCGGTTTACAATCACATTAACATTCAGAGTCGGCACAAGGTTAACTAAATGAAATCTGAACCTATATCCCATGTCGTAGTTGGTGGTGGACATCCAAGTCAAACAACCAGAATAGTTGGCAAGCCAGTGAGAGATTGTGCGCTGTAAATGGTGGCAAAGCAGAATGACTTAGCAAACTCTCTCGAAAGCGGCAGCCAGAAGCACAAGACAATGGGCAAACTGCAGTGTTCACTTTGGATGATGAAATTTAAGACAGCAATAGTCAGCAGCAGCATATGACTTGGATGATCCCAGGGACTCTTTTCACCCATTATTTTTTATTACTACTATTCCTTGGCATTAAATAAAGCTTCAGCTGAGTTTTTCACACAACAGTTTCTTTATGTTTCATTGATAATTAACCTGTCGTGAGCCCCGTGAGAGTGAGGAGGGGGTAAGTCCCACCTGCCTATGCTACTGACTTTCCTACAGAAATTAATTTTTTTAGAGATGGAGGCTTCATTTCTCTTTATCTCCCACCACATGTAGAAAAGCAATGTTACTTACCTGTAACTGGGGTTCTCCGGGGACAGCAGGATAAGTCAGCCACACTTGGTGATATCATCCGACGGCGCCAAGACGGAAATACTCCCCATAGCTCAGAAGGGCTTTTGCCCTTCTGAGCATGAGCCAACTGGCCCCACCCCCGGCCTGCTGCTAGCTAGCCAGTTCGTCACTAGCCGAGCCTTCGCCGCTAGGAGGCGGGCACCGGTTGGAAGCCGACCCCTTCCCAGGGGAGGAAGGTGGGTATGTGTGGCTGACTTATCCTGCTGTCCCCGGAGAACCCCTGTTACAGGTAAGTAACATCGCTTTCTCCTAGGACAAGCAGGATGAGTCAGCCACACTTGGTGCCTCCCAAGCTACCAAGTGCTGTGGTGGAAGGGGTTGCCGAGATATTGGATTCATACTTGTGCACCCTGGGAGACGTTGTTTATGTTTATGCTTATGTTTATGTTTATTTCATCATTTGATATACCGCCCCCCATTACATCGGGGCGGTTTACAATACAATAAAAACATATAGAGAAAGAGAAAATAAGTTACAATTGTTGTCCAAAAAAGAGAAATGAAAAACTTTAGACATTGAAGTTCAACAGAGAGTAGATAAGAGAGAGTCAGGAGGGAAGGTTAAAGGCGGAGGAAAAGAGTTGGGTTTTCAATAGGGAACGGAATTTGTGGTAGGACTCCTCCAGTCGAAGGGCAGTGGGCAGAGAGTTCCATAGGGAGGGACCGGGGTAGAAGAAGGCCGAATGTCTGGTTGATTGGAGATGTGCCTGTGAGGGGGAAGGTAGATATAGGCGATTTATGTGGATGGAAGGGAGACTGCGAGAGGGTGTATGAAATTTTAATAGATCAGCCAGATATTGAGGTCTGTGGGAATAGATAGCATGATGCACCAAGATAAGAACCTTAAATTGTATTCAGAAGTCCAGTGGTAGCCAGTGAAGGTGTTGAAGAATTGGTGAAACGTGGTCTCTGGAGGATGCCATCCTAGTTGCAGTATTTTGCAATAATTTCAACCTAAGACGTTGGTATTGAGGAATACCATTGAGTATAGAGTTGCCAAAGTCTAGTCTGGAGATAACCAACAAGAGGAGAAGAGTAAGTAAAGCCTGTGTGGAGAGGAAGGGCCTGATCGCACGAATGTGTCGAAGGAAGAAAAAGGAACGCCGAGAAACCTGAGAGATATGGTCATTAAATGAGAGATTACTGTCCAGGATAATACCCAGGTAATGGAGCTTGGTCACAAGTGTGACTGGAGTGCCTGAGAAAGAAGGAGTGGGTAATGGGCAAGTAGAACCGTGAGGGAACCAAATTGCGGCAGTTTTGGAGACATTAAGGATGAGACAGTTTACCGAGAGCCATGCAGCGACCGAAGAAAGACATTCATTGAGATGGTTGATGTCTGGGTGAGAAGAAGAGGTATGATGCATGAGGAAGATGTCATCGGCATAGTAATATGCGTAGATGCCTAACTGCTGGATTAACAAAGCCAGTGGGGCCAAGAATATGTTAAACAGTAGGGGCGCCAACACTGAGCCTTGTGGGACACCACAAACAAGTGGAAGATGATCTGTGGTAGATTTGCTAGAGGTAACAGCAAGCGATCTGGAGTGGAGAAAGGAGTGGAACCAGTGATAGACGGTGCCCCGAAGACCCGCATCCTGAAGTCTGGAAAGAAGGAGAGTGTGGTCGACCAAGTCGAAGGCAGCGGAGAGATCTAGTAACACTGCCACTGTGATATCACCACGAACATGTGAGGAGTGTATTTCATTCATAACAGCAGTGGCAATGGAATCTATGCTATGGCCTTTCTGAAAGCCAGATTGACGGGGGTGAAGAAAATGGATTGGCCTAAGTGGTGGGAGAGCTGGGAGAAGACTGCTTTCTCTAGGAATTTTGACGTGAATGAAGATTAGAAACAGGACGGTAGTTTGCTGGAATAGAGGAATCAAGTGAGGAATTCTTCAATAGAGGGCGGACCAAGGCATGCCTCCATGGGTGAGGGAAAGACCCAGAGGGGAGGCTAGAGTTAATAATGGTAAGCAGTGGCAGAAACAGACCCAGTGAAGGCTCAGATAGCCAGGTGGAAGATATGGGGTCTAATGGACAAGTGGTTTTGTGAGTGGTGGAGATACGTTTAAGGAGCTCTGAAGACGTAAGGGAATAGAAGTTAGCCCAGGAATGAGACAATGGGGAGGATGGTGGTGGGGAGATAGGAGGAGGGGAGGAGGGGAGGATAATGCCTGGGGGCAGGAAGGAAGGGATGAATGCAGATCCCGGATTTTAGCAGAAAAAAAGGATGCTAGTTGGGTAGGGCTGGGAGCCAGAGCGGAAGATGCAGCGGTATTAGATGGGCAGTGAGAGTGTAGCCATGAGAGAGTCTGAAGAGTGGAAAAGAGATGGCGAGACCTAACGGCACCTTTAGGTAGGGTTAACCGTAGTGCGCCTGGAGGCGGTGGCAAATGTGTAACGTGCAGATGGCGAGACCTAACGGCACCTTTAGGTAGGGTTAACCGCAGTGCGCCTGGAGGCGGTAGCAAACATGTAACATGCAGTGCGAGCGTGCAGCGTGCAGTGATAATGGGCATGCGCCCATGAGATGCTGAACATGTAACCTGCAGTCCCAATGCGTGCATGTGCCGTAGCAGTGGTTATGAGAGCATACGGTCTCCATGTGCAGTGGCAGAGATGCAGTAGCGGTGAGAGACTGAGAGTAAGGATGTAGGAAGTGCTACCACAGTGATGCAAATTAGAGTATTAATACCGCCTCAGTAAGAGGTGGACACAGTGAGGATAAGAACAGCATCAATATCGATTATGCTACCAGAGTGGTGTGAATGGAGCCTTAATACCAAAATGGGCATGAGACAGTCTCTGGCCTGGTCTTGTGCTAGGTGATGTGTTTGTCCATGTTGCAATGGTCTTGGACCGTGTGTATGGTCTTGGACAGTGTGTAGTGTTAGCCAGGTGCTTGTCCATGCTGCAATGGTATTGGACAGTGTGTAGTGTTAGGCAGATGGCCCAGGCACAATTAAGGCCGCAAGGCCGCAGGTTGATGATGGACTCTTTGGTTCGGTTAGAGTTCCGTGCTTGCTCTTGGCGTGGCTTGAGCCCTTGCTTGTGCCACCGGCCGAGTGGGGGAGCATGTGGGATTCCTGGAGTTGCGTCCCTTGTTGCTGGTGCACAGTTTCATGTGTGCCCTGTGCACGTAGTTGGGGCTGTGGTGCGATTCAGAGTATGGAGTCTCTGCTACTCCAGGGAGGAATCCCGCAGTCCAATGGTCTGTCTGATGTCCAGTCTGTCTGATGTCCAGGGTCCAACAGGTGGTTCATGTGTGTCATTAGGAAGCTAGCATTTTGAACCGCTATCTAAATAGTCTTACTACCTCAGTTATGCCCGCAGAGGGGTAGTCCTCGAGGTGTTCACCATCTTAGCGAGGGGGTAGTCCCCGAGCTGGCTGAGGGGCAGGAGCAGTGAGTCGGCGAGGCTGTTGAACGCAGTCGCCGGAGTCAGTGATTGCAAGGGAATTGGGGGACCTGTCTGGTTGCTGGTACTTGTGCCAGGCTCTTTCTGGCTGCTGGTACTTGTGCCAGGTGCTTGCCGGGCACTATAGGACTTGCATGATGATGTTGCCAAGGCACGAGCTGTAGGACTTGCATGATGATGTTGCCAAGGCACAAGCTCACGAGCTCATTCGTAGAAGACAACGGTCAAACAAGTCTGCAGGATTTGCATGAGTTCATTCATAGAAGACTATGAACGGTCAGGTTTGAGTTACGACTTGTCAGTCGGGTCAGGCTCTCAGGTTTCTCAAGACTTGCATGATGATGTTGCCAAGACACAAGCTCATTTGTAGAAGACTACGGTCGGTCATGTCTGAGTTACCACCTGTCAATCGGGTTAGGCTCGAGTTTCTCATTGACTACTAGTACTTGAGGAAGCGTCCAGGGGCCCTATGGGCAGAGCAGATGCTTGGGGAAACGTACTGGTGTTGGCCAGGTATGATTAAGATGGCCTGGGCTCTGCCCATCCTAAGCCATTGCCTTTCATGTTCTCCACATGGTGGGCAGGTTGATTAGTTGTCCACCCGCGGATGTAAGAAGGAGGCTGATGGTCCAGGGTTCAGTTCCTGCCTGAGGTTCGTCTGAGAGCACAGTCTGTCAGGCGGCTCTCCCTGGGTCCCAGCATGAGGGCACCTTTCAGTGGTGCTGCCCTGGGTGGGAACTGATTGGCTGTGGTAAGGCTGGGCTCAGAGTTGTAAGCCCAGAGTTTAGGGTCTTCCTGCCAAGCAGGTTCGGATCTGTGACCACCTTGTCGACTATCAGGGCAGGCCTTAGAATGCAGAGCCATTGCGGCAATCTGCCAGTGTGCTTGCTTCGATCCTTAACCAGACCCGCTGCCAGGTCATGGCCTGTGGTATGTTGTTAATATGCACCTGCCCTTTAATTACTCATAAGAGGGGGATCCCTAGGCCGGTGATCCCTTTACTGGTGTCGAGACTGCCACTCTCCAGTCATGCCAACAGTGGCCCAGGTTGTAGTGTTGCAGGTCTCTTAGATCATGGCGGTAGCCTGTTGCTCCCATTTCGGAGGACAGAGCGCAGCCAGGAGTCTTGGCTCTGTCACTGGTATCGGTGGCTGTGTAGTTTCGCCAGGGATATAGCCTCCCACGGTAGGCCATGGTATTCAGGTACTGTGAAGACGTGTCCTGTGGGATCCAGTGTTGGGACCTGAACATGTGACGCAGCTCCAAGACACAGTGGATGTGGATAGTGTACCACACTGTAGCCACAACATAGTTGTGGAATCGTCACGATGATGAGTCCAACACAGCTCACCATAGGAATACCAAACCACTGAGACAACTGCCCACACTGAGGATGATGATGATGTCCCTCCAGTGTTGCGGGAAGATTGCCATGGGGACTGTGTGTTGATGATCACTTCAGTAACATCCAGGTGATGTGAGGCTTTCATCGGGGGATTGGTGCCTGGTCTTCCCACAATGGCACAGTGTGTGGGGGGATGGTCCATTGCCCACATGATGCTGGGAGCACCTGTGGGGCAAGGAGTACAGGAGCACTTATGGAGCAAGGAGAGCAGGTGTGTCGCATGGACCTTCTGACAATCCATGAAAGGCCCCGCCCTGGTGCAAGGGTGGGGTAGTCCTGACGGTTGTCCCCTGATGGCAAGTCCTGATGGTTGTCCCTTGATGGCAGAGCGGCGCTGCGGAATCTGAGAGATTGTTGGGTCCGAGAGACTGATGGTGGCCCCCAGCCTGATATTGGAGGCTATGCTTGCCTCAGGTGTTCCAGCCTTAGAGTTTTATTTATTTATATATATATATATATTTTTTTTTTTTTTTTATTATTTTTTTTACTGTGCTGCGGAGTGGCTCCTTTTCCTTGGGCAACCTCTGTCTTACTCCTGGGAAAGGGGCTGGTTACCGGATGCTCTCGCTTGCTACCTGCTGTCACCACCCCGATGTGGGAGTGGTTGTGTATGGGTCAAACCATACTAGGTGGTTACCTTGTAAGGTTGGGAGGCATTCCTAATGGGGGTGTATGCTCCCCAGAGATGCGGAACACTGAATGTCATGGGCTGCGTTGGTTTGGGCTCCAACCGACCCGGACCAGCACAGGGCGATGGCCACCTTAAATAACCCCTTCTTCCAGCACTCCCCGCTGCAATGCCAAGTCTTCCAGGTGCAGCAGTGATGGGAGTAAGGGTGCAATGCAAGGGGAGGCCTGTGGATCTCTGCACATTGTCTAGGGAATCTATTCCCAGTGCCTAGGCGCACGCTGGTTGAGGCTCAAGTCCGTAGGGTAATAGGCTCCCTATCATAGTGGGCCTGGTCAAAGAGCAGAGGTCTGGAGGAGCTCTGGTAGAGCTCTGGTGGAATCGAGTTCTGGTATTGGCTAGCCATACAAGAGACATGTCAAGGGATCCTAGGGTTGAAGATTGGACCACCTTGGGCTTCCCTTGCACCCAAGAGAGTCTGCAGGTGGCGGGAGCCTGGTATCGTTTGGAGGTCCGGCCATCCTTTCAGCACTGGATTATGGTTTGGTGCTGCGGGCCAGCAGTTGAAGAATGAACCTTATGTCCTGCTAGCGCTGCAATCCTGGTGGTACTTAAAAATTCCGCCTCCCTTATTCCTACCTAAGAGGGGATCCAGAAAGGAACTGTGATGCAGGTTGACCCTGCCCAATGCGTATCTTTATCCTGTGAAGCCTGTGAAGCTAGAAGTGGGCTGATGAGCTTGTGCTCCGGAAGCCCTTTCACCATGCTGCTTCTCCCTGTCCTCTGAGGCAATGGCAGGTTAAGTGACTTGACCAAGCCCCGCAGGAGCATCAGCAGGATTTGAATCCTGACCTTCCAGGTTCAAAGTCTGCAGATCTAACCACTAGGCTATGCTTACTTAGGTCGGGGTGCATGCAGGTGACCCCCGAATTATCGGGTCTCTTAGCGTAGAATCCGTGCCAGGAGGAACAGGGGTGCCCATCTTTCTATTGTTTTCGGTGGCTGGCTGCTGTCCTGGGAGCAGGCTACCACTTTTTGCACCCGGAGCGGAAACTGAAGCATGGCTGCCGCCGACCTCCCTACCCTGTCCGGCCACAGGCAACGCCTAGTGGAGTCTCCTCGGGAGAGTAGCCGCCGTGCGAGAGGGTACGCTGATGAGTTGCGGGCTTTACATTGCATTGATGCGTTCCCACTCCTTGAGAGGAGCAGAGGCTTCCGCCGCTAAGGGGGGACCAAGGACGATGGGTGGAGAGCTCCTCGATGCACCTCCGTGCCGGCACAGTGCTGCTCCTGTCGTCATGACGCCAGCCAATTGCATCACCGGGGGTAGAGTTGAACGTGTTGACGTCACTTCCGGGAATTGATGGCGTGCATCTCACCGTTCGGCGCCATCGAGAAGCTTTCTCAGCGCTGAGGCCAGAGCCCCATGGTGCCATTCCCGCAGGTCGTCCTTAGGTGGGGGAGGGCAACCGAGGCGCTCCCCGTTGGCACTTTGGAAGCCAAGGACATCGATCGCCACTGTCTGGAGAACTTCCTCGCAGGTTTGGGTCATTGCTCAAAAGGCCAGCGTGAGGCCAGAGGCTCAAGAGCCCAGCACGAGGCCGAAGGCTCCTGGAGGGTCTGCAGGTGGAGGAGCAGCGCGCAGGAGGAGCAGCACAGTCGGTCTGCAGGTGGAGGAGCGGCCGCAGGAGGAGGAGCAGCACGGTCGGTCTTCAGGTGGAGGAGCAGCCGCAGGAGGAGAAGCAGCACAGTCAGGGATGGAGGCCTTGAGCGGCACATCCCGTGCTGATGAACAGTCGCCATCTTGGACCTGGCCATGCACACGCACAGCCGAGGATGGAGGCCTTGAGTAGCACATCCTGGTCTGAGGAGGTGAATAGACACCATCTTGGTCCTGGAACAGAGGTCCTGGAACTCTCGGCCAGGAACAGAGGTCCGGAGGGCGCATCTCATGCCGCAGAGTTAGCTCTTCTTCTCCACGCAGCCAGAGAATAGGTGAGGTAAGCTGATCACCTGGCTTGCTGGAAGCGTGGTCCTCGATTCGCAGCCCAACAGACTCCCTAGCACTGGTCTTCTTTGATATTGTAGAATCTGTCTGTAGGATCGGCAGTATCGGGAGGACATCAGGTGGCATGCGAGCACATGGCTATCAGGCACAGGGAGTCCGGCCACTCTGATCATAAGAATGCTGGAGTTAGTATGAGCAAAGAGAGAATCAGAGAACATCATTAGAGATATTTAATTCGTAAAAATAGAAAGTAAATGGAGCATTATTGTAGATTTCAGTTGGAGAAGAGAGAGGTCCATCTTGCTGGCAAGGCAGAAGAACTGAAACTGGCTAGCTAGGGGCAGACTGGGGGGGTAGGGCCAGTTGGCTCATGGCTCATGGCTATGGAGAGTACTTCCGTCTTGGTGCCATCGAATGATGTCACCAAGTGTGGCTGACTCATCCTGCTTGTCCTAGGAGAATTACAAGGATTTATTTATTTATTTAGCTGTATTTATATCCCGCTTTTCACTGGGTCAAAGCGGTCAGTTGGGGGATACATTTAACACAAGGGGATATGAGACACATACGCTAATACTTACAGGGAACATGGGCAATGGAGGGTTAAGTGGCTTGCCCAAGACCACAAGGAGTGCCTATAGGACTAGAAATCCCAGTCCCTCCGGCCTGAGATTGCTGTCCCCAGGTGGGACTTGAACCCCCAGCCCTCCGGCCTGAAGTACCTTGTCCTAACCACTAGACCACTCCTCCCATGGATGTATCCCAGTTAACCTCTGCCCTTCCTGTGACTAGGGCGGCATTCCAGTGCTCTCCCCCCACAGCCTTCCCATTGGCTGGATTCCTTTCACAGTCTCTGCTGCTGATATTATAGAAGCAGGCAGGGTAGGCTCCCTCACACAGGGGGAGGATTACAGAACTGCAGATAGATGTTTTAAACTCTGAAAAATATCCAGACATGTTAGCTTTCCTTCTAGCTTCCAGACATTAATGTAAAAATCAACAGAATTATGAAAAAAATACAAACAGTAGTCAATTCTAACCTTGCTAAAGCTGAGCACTTTTGATAGCACTCCCTAAGCTTTGGGTCATTGGTATGTTCCCAGGGCTGGGGGTGGTGCAGTTTGGGAGTTGGGAGAGTAGAGAACAGGGAGATGGAGTCTGACAGGAACAGTTCCCTAACTGCTATTTTTCACTGTATATAAGTTACTATGCTGCAAACATTTGGGAGGGGAGGGGGCTTACTGCTCTTGGAATTCTTTAATACAGGCAGGGCCAGCCACAGAGTTTCTTCAAGGTGTTGGCGCACTAGGAAAACTGTAAGACTTATGCCCCCTCCCTCCCCCAGCTGTCAGAATCTATTATTTTGCTATGAATGCCTTGCTCTTTGCTGCCCCCAGAATCTGTCTCCCAAGGCGACTGCCTAGTTTGTCTAATGGTTGGGCAGGCCCTAACTGCAGGGCCAGGTACAGTATTAAGGATGTGCATTAGTTTGTATACAAATGGTAAAACACAATATTCAATGAGATTTGTCGCCTACAAACTGAATGGCTAGAATCATTGTTTTAAATAAATCACCATTCAGTTTGTTTTCATCATAGAGAAAGCCACTGGCACAGACACAGTGGAGCCAACATCATGAGCTTACACAAGCAAATCCTCACTGCTTTTAAATTGTATAACGATATCTCCCCCTCTTAACTCTCCACTATAATAAAATCTCAAACTGACACCAGACACAAGCAAAAGCGCGCTCAAAACCTTCTGCAAGTTCCAACCCTTATACGCAAAACTAAACAGCACACAAGTAATAGGGCATTCAGATACACAGCCCTTATACTTTGAAACACCCTCCCTAACCAAATCAGAGCTACCAAAGATCTCCTAACTTTCTGCAAGGAATTGAAAACACATATTTTCTCACAATATTATAATGCTCACCTAATAAACAATACCTCCAATAACTCCACCCCCTCTTCTACCCCAACAGTCTAACACCTTCCATCTCCCTCCCTTATTTCAATGTATCTAGCTAAGAAAATCCAGCCATCACTACGCCTCTGTAATTAGTGTGCACTGGTATGTATCTAGCTATTGTTCTAAGTTCCTTGTTTAAATTGTATTGGTTAAATATGTTCCATGTACCACTGTGTTGTAGTTCCATGTAAACCGCTCCTGATCGCTGGAAGGAGCGGTATAAAACCCCCCCAAACCTTTCAATTAAATAAATAAATAAAATAAACCCGTTGATAGTCCACAAAATCAATAAATCATATCATGCAAAAAAGGTGGACCTGAAACATACATTCTTAGTGTGTGCACATAGATATGTCTCACCTAACAATAACCAATAAAGAAACCCAGGGAACTCAATGGGTGGTCTTACTGGCGATAAAGCCTCAGCCTGCCACTCCTATTAAGTCATAATCACTCCACCAGATGCACGTGAAAAAATATCTATTGCAAAATGTTTTATGAATAAAACATAAAACTTGAGAGAAGTATCTGCACTTATCTTAAACTGCGTGCTTCTCCCTCACTGAGAGGTCAATGGCCAATAATCTTAACATTGGCTGATGGTTTCGCCAAATCCAACAGCTTCCTTGGAAAGATTGGCCCAAACCTACAAAATATATATAAAGGTCAGTGACCATTTCCCATATTAAACCTATATCCACTATGCCTCTACTCTTACCAAAGTATGTTTCATTTTGAATTCATGAAAGCTGTCCAAACCCCACACTACGTCACTACATTTAAAAGCTAGACTCTGCTCCCCTATTGATGGAAACTAATAGAACTAGTTCCATTCTATTGGGCCATAATAAACCCAAAGGAACCACTGTTTGCCATTGAGACATGTCACATTTTTTGTCTATGTTACAATCAGTAGAATTGTCTTCAACTCCTGTTTGGTTGGTAACATTAGATGTTGTAGCCCTCTATTCGAATATATCCCAGTCTCAAGCACTTCAGGTGATTTTGAATTTAACATTGCCACTGCCTGACCGCTTACCACAACATTTTGTATTATCTTTATTGCAGCTAGTACTGGAGAGGAATTATTTTCTTTATGCTAATTCCTTTTACTTACAAATTTTCGGAATAGCTATGGGGGCTACAGTAGCCCCATCAGTGGCTACTCTATTTATGGCAGATTTTGAGCAGCAAATAGTTTACCCTTCAGATTGGTTTATGGAGGTTGTCTTATGGAAGAGGTCTTTGGACGATATTTTCATTTTATGGAAAGATGAGCTTTCTGGATTGCAACAGTTCATCCAATATCTGAATCAAGCTGATCCTCATATTAAATTCACTTTAAAATGTGATCGCCATGAAATCAAATTTCTGGATGTCCTAGGGGCATGTTTACTAAAAGCCGCACAATTGCGTGCCGCACAATAGCGCACGGAAACGCGGCACTCAAACGCTCAGAAATGCTCTTAAACGCCCCGCACAAGTGCGCGTGGGCCCCGCACAATTGCGCGCCGCACTAACGCACCCCGCACAAGTACCCGGCCCGCAAATGTCCGATAGAGGCGTGGAAAGGCATTCTGAGGGCGGAGGAAGGCTCCCGAGGGGCGGAGAGACGGGGTCAATGGGCGGGGAAGGGGAGGGGAGAGGCTCCCCGCACATGATCGGGGCCGAATTCACAGGTTAAAAATAGCGCGAGTGAAACACTCACGGTAGAGGGCATTTAAAGGGAAGAGAAACCATTTCGCGTCAGCAATGTACAGGGAAACCGGGGAAACCTGCAAAACGTGAGCAGTGTGATACATGTGCACAGAACAAAAGTGCAAATAAAGATAGAAAAAGACCCAAACAAAAATATTAAAAATAGGAAGGCAGCTGGGTAACCCCGATATTAATGGGCAAACATAAGAAACACACCCAGGAAAGCTCCAAAAAAATGAAATGAAGGTTGGAAGGGGCTACGGAGGGGAGACCCTTCCAAAAACCATTTCCTTTTTTCTGAGCCTTCCTGGGAGTGTTTGCTATGGTTGCCCATTAATATCACTGTTGCCCAGCTTGGTTATATTTATCCCCAGTTGTTCGTGGTCGGTTGAGGGGTGTATTTGCACTTATGTCACCAGACAAGGTGACGGAGCCCACAGTACAAATGTGCAGAGCAGGGTTTTTGACTCTGTTGGTCAGGTTTCCCACCCCCAGGGACTGCACTATCATTGTGGCCACAATGTGGTGCAGCAGACAGAGGCAGTACCTCTAGGACCAGAGAGTCACAGGTTCAAATTCAAGCTGGGGCTCCTGCCAACCCAGTCCCCATATTTTACCCACCACTAAACAGAGATAGTACAGACACTCCTTTATTGCAGAGAACATAAGCATGGTTCACACACCCATTTTGTACCCAACACCGCACACACCCCATAACAATGGGCATTACCGACAGCCGAGTCCCCCAAATGCAGTCCTGGAGTGCCACAACTCAATCAGGTCATATGCTTTTCCAAGATACGGACATGCCAGCATGTTGGCGGTAGGATACAGGTGGTGGAGGGGGCAGTGGCTGCTAGCCACAGAAGACAGTGGCCGAGCCATGTGCAGGCTGGCACGTCCACTGCAACATAGGCCCTGTCGGATGTACAGTCATGGACTTCCCAGGGAATTCAGCACATCTGTGGCAACACAGTGGTGCAGTGCACACAGACAGTGTGTGCAGGAACAAAAGGTCACAGGTTCAAAGCCCAGCTGGGGCTACTACCAATCCTGTCCACATATTTTCCCCACAACTAAACCATGTTAGTAAGGGCAATCCTTTATTGCTGGGGACATACGCATTGGTCATACGCCTATCTTTTACACCACCAAGCACAGACACCATGACCAGGGGCATTACCTAGAGCAGAGTCTCACAAATGCAGTCCTGGAGGACCACACACCATTCAGGTTCCATGCTGCCACACATACAAATAACTGTGCTGTATATCTATGCACCACCCCCATGGCATGTAGATGTAGCTCATGCATATTCATGAGGGACAGCAGGAAAACCCAACCAGTGTATTGCAAACCTGGACTGGATTTGGGAACCTCTGCCGTACAGCAGCAGCCAACAGGGGCAGACACACCCACACCCACAGGCCCCATTGGCCAATGCCTCCTGGAGAGGCAGGACATTGGGCCCTGCGTGCATCACCCAATACCAGCACTTGCATACCTTAGCAATGTCACCCTACACCTGGGTATATGGTACACAGCTCTCAAACGTTTGCTATGAGTACTGGCAGATAGATATCCCTACGTTACGCACAGTCTGCTCTTTGAGCTCCATCATAACAATCTATCTGATGTCTGCGGTGTGTGCGTCAGGTCTGGCCCCTGACAGTGTTTACCACCCTGGGGAGTGACCCCCAACCGTACTGCATACCATACCCATGCCTGTACTGTGCCCAGGACTGGTGTGGTGGGCAAGGATTCTGAACCCCTCTATAGTAGCACAATGCTGGCATACGTGTGGGAGTGTGTGTCTGTCTATACAGTGTGTGTTGGCTGCAAACACTGTCCACAGCCCACACTGCCAGCACTGTTGCCAGTTTTGGCCTGATGATGTGCATAATGAGCAGCAAGGTACCATGGGTATAGCTCAGACAGGGTGGGCTGGCCAGGATGCATCTGCACAGGGCATAGGGCACTGGCAGGGACATTGTAGTGGCCGTCCACCACCTCCACAGACAGGGTGACCTCTGTATGTGCTGCTGGGCTTTCACTCCACCCTGACTGTGCAGTGACGGCAGCATGGCTAGGCACCCCCATAGTGCTTCATAGCACTTCCCTCATGTGATATATATGGGTCACCTGTTGGGGCCTAGTCACTGATGTATCTGCTTGTGTGTGTTGCCATCCCAGTTGTGGGTGCATGCATTTCCAGTGGGACTAACCAGTAGACTGTTCACAGCTGGTATGTGCCCTGCTGGAGTGCCGTGCAGTGGCTGATGGCTTGATGCAGGGGAATATCAGATGGTGGTGGGGTGCATTTTAGCATATCCAGGCCTACTGTCTGTCTGATATTGTGGTCTGGGTGTGTGTGTGGGGCTGCTTGGACTGCCCTGTAGGGTGTCTGTTTCCCAACAGGACTGGGGTTGATGGTCCACTCTACTGCCATCATGGGGGGGGGGGGGGGGGTATAATGGGGATCTGTTGATGGGAGACCCTGTTTGCCACCCTTGGGGGGGGGGGGTGGTGGTACATGGCCCACGTGGGGGTTCCCCTGACTGAGACAGACAGATATCCAAGGTGTTCCTGCAGAAACTACCTATCTCACAGATTACAACTGTTTTGGAGCTCTGCCATGGCCTCTCTCAGCCATGGAGGGTGCTGTGGACCTGGTCCAGGGCGCCTCATCGCACACTCAGGGTGAGCACAGTTCCCGCACAATGTGACTGTGTGTAGCTACTCTGTGCCAGTTAAACACCCGGTCAGTACCTCCTACCTGGCCAAGGTGCTGTGTGGGTGCACACGGACACGTCCCCCTACCAGGCCGGGGAGCTGTTGGGGTGCATCTTGTGTTCATCTGTGGACAGCTGATTTGCATGTGCAGTGCATCATGGGTATGGGTGGCCTACCCCTATCCTGGTTACCACAGCAGACTGTCTGTGTGGTGACATGCAGGCTCTCTGCAGCCAGCCAGGGGCTTGCTGGCAGCTATATAGCTGTAGCCCAATAGTTACTTCACTGCCTGTGGAGCCAGAGGTAATGGGTTCAAGCCCACAGTGGGGTTATTTGATAGGGTTGTCCAAAGCTTTTTTTAGATTTAATGTACATATGTTGCTGCCATCAAACACACCCTCAGTGTACTGTACCCATAAGGTGCCTCTGAGGGTGCTTTATAGGGCGCCCTATAGGGCACCTTATGGTTGCTGTCCATATAAGGTGCACTATACATTATCCTGTGATGCAACATATATGGTGCCCTATAGGGGACATTCTAGGGTGCCTTGGCGGACAGTGAACTTTAACATGTGCCTTATGGGCCGCCTTATGTTAACACGCTTTGTGAGTGCGTTTGCTAGTAGTGATAACTGAAATAAAAATAAATTGCCCCCTACAGCACTCATCCCCATAATATGCACTGCCTCAGTGAGCCTTCTTCATTGGGCACTGTGGGGGATTGAACCCCTGATCCCTGCACCATTGGTCAGTGTCTTAATCATTGTGCTGTGGCTCTGGTCCTGTGCTTGGGCATCAGCGCACTGCCTTATGCCGCCCAAACTTAACAGTGCACCGCCTTATGCCACCCAAGATTAACAGTGCACTGCCTTATGCCGCCCAACAGTGCACCGCCTTATGCCGCCCAAGATTAACAGTGCACTGCCTTATGCCGCCCAACAGTGCACCGCCTTATGCCGCCCAAGATTAACAGTGCACCGCCTTATGCCGCCCAACAGTGCACCGCCTTATGCCGCCCAAAATTAATATGCCTCCTAAAGCACTTTTACCCATTAAAATTAATGCCTCAGCCAGCCCTTTTTGTTGGACACAATGGGGAATTGAACCCATGGCAGCTGCACCAGCTGTCAATGTCTTAACCATTGTACTATGACTCTGTTCCTTTGTGTAGGAATATCAGGGCGCCACTTAGCCTTCCCACACACTATTGTGCACGGCGCACAATAGCGCGCCGCGCAAATGTGCGATCGCTTACTCCCGTTTTTTTTCTTTTTTCTGCCTGACCCGCCCACTCCTTATATGGCACAGGCACACTAACGGGGCCCCGCACAATTTTGGAGTTTAGTAAACATACCCCTTAGTCTCTTTACATGATCAGATATTGACAACCTCACTATTTAGGAAACCAGTTCAACTCAATACCCTTTTGATGTATTCTAGTTTTCATCCACCAGCACTGAAATGTGGGCTCCCTTTTGGCCAATTCCTGAGACTACGAAGCATTTGTTCCTCCACTAGTGATTTCAAGACACATGCCTGGGAATTGAGCCAACGTTTACAAGTATGGGGATATCCTAAATGTGTAATCCGTAGGACATATAAACGTGCTTTATTCAATCATAGAGACTGGCCTTTGAACATTGCTCAGCCGGTTTCTTTGGGAGAGAAGATTGTTGGTGTCCTACCTTTTAATGATCGGATTCATACAGTTAATTTGATTTTACACAAACATTGGAGGATTATTTCGATTTATGAATGCTTTCAGAAAAGGCTATGTGTAGCTTTCACAAGAGGGAAAATTTTAAGGGACATGTTAGTTCATACTACTCATAAGACACAGGACATTGCTAACCATAGTGGTCATTCCCCTTGTGGGCATTGTTCCTATTGTTCAGGTTCTCTTCCGGGTACTACTTGGACAGACCCTTCCACTAAAAAACTCTGGCTTTTCCAACAGCCTACTACTTGTGATTCTACGTTTGTAGTCTATCTGATTTGTTGTCCGTGTGGCCTTTGTTATGTGGGCCGCAGTACTCACTCCCTTAGGATTCGGTTAGCGGAACATGCATCACAGATCCGCACCAGGGTTCTTTCGGCCCCATTGGTTCAACATGTAATTACTCATAATCATACATTTGAACAACTTTCTTGGAGAGCAATTGACTGGATACCTCCGTATACTCTGGGAGGGAATAGAACACAGAGACTTCAATACATAGAACAACGTTGGATTTTTAGGCTCAATACCGTTGCTCCAAAAGGTTTAAATTTGGAATTGGACTGGCACAGTTTACTGTGATGTCCGCTTTTTGGTAGGCGGCGGCATTTTGGGTTTCCCGCCCCGGATTGGACGTACAGTGGACATGTGCTCAGCCTTCTTACATCAGACGCTGGTTTTTAAAGTGGCTTCCTTAGTCAATCCATTCTTGGCATTTTTCCTGCTAGGTGGTGACGAATTTAACCTGAAGCAGGATATTGGAAAGTTGGAACCTGAAACACAGGACTGTGTCGTGTTGGTCACCCATGTTGGAGTATATATCGCCAGTATTTGCAGCTAAGTAAAGTTATTTTTGGCCATAAATAAATTTTTTTGCTTTAATGTATAATTGCTGCTTTTTGATTAAAATGGACTTTTACTCCCTTTTACCGTAGCTTTGCTAAAAGATAGCTTTCGTGCTGGGAGTTTTAGTCCGACAAAAAAATATTCCTATTTTTTAGGAGTGAAGTTTTCTTATTTGAGTTTACCTTTAGGGTACATTGAAAAATTAAGGCCTGTTCCTGTTGATCCATTTCCCAGGATGTATCACCCTCCCCCCCCCCCCCCTGGCATTTTAGACTGATATATCACCTACCCCTGATGTTTTAACCTCATTGGAGTAGCCTAGTGGTTAGCGCAACTGCCTAATACCCAAAAAATCAAGGGTTCAGTTCCACTGGCACTCCTTGTGACCTTGGGTAAATCACTTTACCCTCAATTGCCTAGGAAGAAAAGGCCTAGCAATCTTGCTTCTGGTGATACATTGTCAAGAAAAGCCAGAGGCAGCAGTGACTTGATGGCACTAAAAAAAAATTACAACAAAACAATGCAACTCCTCAGCCACATGAGAAGCTGTCATCTATTGTTCTACCAAGGGGGTTGTTATAACCCCAGGGTGGATTGCAGGACTCTAAACATATAGGAAGTTTGATCCACATATATTTTATCATGAGAACACAATATCACATACACTACTCCTACACTAGTGCAAATAGTAGATTGTCTCAATATAGAAACATGTAAACATGATGGCAGAAAAAGACCATATGGCCTGTCTAGTCTACCCTTCCATATCAACTACAATAGTCCCTTTTTAACCTTTAGAGATCCTCTGTGCTTGTCCCATGCTTTTTAAAATTCAGATACTATCCTCATCTCTACTACCTCCACTAGGAGACTATTCCATAAATCTGCCACTTTTTCCGTAAAGAAATATTTCCTCATATTACTCCTAAGTCTAGCCCCTTTCACCCTCATCCTATGTCCCCTCATAGCAGAACTTGCTTTCAAGCGAAAGCGACTCTCCTATGCATTTATGCCACAGAGGTATTTAAATGTCTGTATTATATCTCCTCTATCCCGCCTTTCCTCTAATATAAAGATATTTAAGTGTGTCCTCATATGCTTTTTAACAAAGACCACTAACCATTTTAGTAGCCACCCTCTGCACTGACTCCAACCTATTTATATCCTTTTGAAGGTGTGGTCTCCAGAATTGTTTACAATACTCCAAATGAGGTCGCACCAAAGATTTATACAGAGGTACTATCACTTCCTTTTTTCTACTGGCCATTCTTTTCCCTCTGCACTCAAACATCTTTCTGGCTTTTGCTGTTGCCTTTTCTACCTGTTTAGCTACTTTAAGATCACCAGGAACAATAATGCCCAGGTCCCGCTCTTCTTTCGTGGACATAAGTATTTAACCCCCTACACTGTACTGCTGCCTTGGATATTTGCAGCCCAAATGCTCTAACCTGCATTCTTTAGAATAAAATTTCAGCAGCCAAATTTTCAACCATTCTTCAAGCTTAGCTAGATCCCTCCTCATGTTAGCTACTCCTTCCTGGGTGTCTACTCTATTGCAAATTTTGGTATCATCTGCAAAGAGGCAAACCTTACCCGACAGCCCTTTCGCAATATTATTAACAAAGATGTTAAAAAGAATCGGACCAAGGAAATATTCCTATGGCACACCACTGGTAACTTCCTTCTCCTCAGAATGAGCACCATTTACCTTTACCCTTGGCTGCCTCCCACTCAACCAATTTTTAACCCAATCAGTAACTTTAGGGTCCATCGCTAGGGTGCTCCTTACAAGTCGCCTGTGTGGAACGGTGTCAAAGACTTTACTGAAATCTAAGTATACTATGTCTAGGGCTCTCCCTTGGTCCACCTCCCTGGTCGCCTAGTCAAAGAAATCGACAGTGGGAAAAACTGCTGCACAAATAGCACCATTCTCCACCTTTGCTCCACCCCGGAATGCCCCCAGTGCCCCGATGCTAACAGGATAGAATCGGGGCGTGTAAGGAACTTAGATGGGGATATTCAATGGCACTAACTGTGTAAGTGCCATTGAATATCCCCATCTAAGGCATTTACACAGTTTACTGGGCTGTAAACCATGTACATGTCTTTCGAATATCGGGCCCTAAGAGTTTACATCAGGCCTGGATATTGTTTAAAAATACCATCTTGGAAGCCCAGACCAAATGTATGTCATACTTTAAAAAATGTGGAAGAAAGGCCAAAAGACTGCCAGCATAGTTCAAAAGTGAAGTGAGTGAGGATGTTATAGCCAAAAGACATCTTTCATAAAATGGAAAAGGATCTGTTGAAGAAATTAGGACATAGTTTAAGCACTGGCAAGTTAGATGCAAAGCACTGAAAAGGCAGGCAAAGATAATTTGAAAATAAGCTTAATGTGAAGTAAAAACTCATAATATCCCCTTTTTCTGGTGTATTTGAAGCAAGAAGCCTATGAGGGAGTCAATTAGCCCATGAGATGATAGATGGATAAATTGGGCACTAAGAGTGGACGAGGTCATGGAAGAGAGACTGAAAAGCTCATTTTAGTTGCAAATCATTTTTATTATTAAAAATGCATGTACAAGCATCAAAAGAATATCATTCAATAAAGCATTATGTACAAGCAACAATTTTCTGCATAAACAACAATTTTCTATGCAAACAACAGCTCCATCCCCCATATATACAGAGCAACCTGTTTCAAGGAGGTCAGCATACAAAACACCCCAAGGGCCATGACTGAATGAAACCCCTAGTCGAACCTCCCTAAGACAGACCCACCCCAAGTCCCTAGAGCAAACAGAGTGAGAGAAACCCTACCAAACCCCATCCACCCCCTACCATTATCCCTACCCCTTTCCCTCTCCCACCCTGCAGCAGTCTATTAACTCGCATCCCACTCACAAACAGTAACCATATTATTCCTAAGCTACCCCCACACACATATCCACAAAGGTGTGGACGAGGGTTTGGGCATGAGCTAGAAAAGACTATGACCATAGATGGGAAAAGTCTCCCCTCCCTCACCAGTAGATTCTGACATTCAGCAGGGATCCCCTAGAGTTAGCAGGTAGTGTCTCAATAAAGATTATTCAGACCAGGAGAAAACGGTTCAATGCCTTGGTACCAACTGTTTTGCCATCCTCTGCTCCATCTCCATGAGATCCAGGAAGGCCTGCTTCCACTGTTGGAGCACCAGGACCTCCTCAGACATCCACTGATGCAGTAACACCCTCTTGACCATCAAAAAGCCACGATCACATAAAAGTCTATGAGATACTGCCAAAGCCCATTCCACTGGGTAATGGTCAAACAAACACATCTCCAGTGAGAGAGGCACAGCAACCACCAGCATCACATCTAAATGATCACACACCTGTTCCCATAGTAGGCATACCCCAGGACAAAACCAGAAACAGTGGAGCAACATACCACAAGTTAGCCCACATAATCTGCACAGATCCATTGATTTCAAACCTGATTTATGGACTCAGACTTTGTGAACAAAAGCTTGCCACAGAAATGTATACTGAAACTCCTTTAGATAACTACATTCTGTCAACATGGTGCATTTTAAAAAGGTGCTCTGCAAAAGGCTTGGCATGACCAAGCCATCACCCTCCGCACTCCATCGGTTGGAAAGGAGCTGTGATCCAGAGCCAGCCGTATCAATTCTTTGAGCCCCCTAGTCCCAGTATGAGTTGAGAGATCCTCAAAAATGTCAAGCAAACCCTCCCCCCCAACACAAAAGGCCAGGCTCAGCCCGCAAAAGGGTCCCCACATAATGCCTCGCTTGCAGGTAACAAAAGAAATTCCCCTTCTCCAGCCCAAACCGCTGCTGAAGATTAAGAAAAGAATCGAGCTCAGCTCCGCGCTCAGAATGCAAATCGCCTATCCTTTTAAGACTCTGCATTGCCCTCCATCTAAGGGCCACAGAGAGGAAACCCAGAAAAAAATCTGTGTTCCCCACTAAAGGAAGCAAACCTGTGCATCTCCAAGAAACACCATAGCTCTTACAGAGGGTGCATCAAGAGGCCCAGAAGGCCCGGAGATACACACTGTAGCCTCAACCATCCCCCAATCAGTGCAATTCCAAATGAAGCGCATACAGATGATGATGTGAAGTGAGGAGCCAGTCCAAGAGTGGCATGGGAGCGCAGTCCTCAGTTCCATTAACTACATCCTGAAGGTGCCATGACATACATCTCAAGTTGTAGATCCGCAAGGCAGCAGCTCCAAACCTCCCTCATTGCGCCAGCGCAGGAAAGCCAAAAGAAGGATCCATGGGTGCCTCCCCTGCCAAAGAAAGCGCCCCACCCACTGATCCAGCTGCCTCCAGTCCCTATGGGTCACCCACACTGGAAGATGACATAACACATAAATCCATCAGGGCAG
Organism: Ichthyophis bannanicus; assembly: GCA_033557465.1. NCBI lineage: Eukaryota > Metazoa > Chordata > Amphibia > Gymnophiona > Ichthyophiidae > Ichthyophis > Ichthyophis bannanicus. The sequence goes on along the minus strand of CM066033.1, from coordinate 731,787,739 downwards.
CTCTATCATCTTAAACAGGGAAACACACCCCTTCAAAGGGAGGGGGAGGCCCATCCATCTTTGTAAATGTTTGGCTGCCCTGGAAAGCAATGGAGGAATATTGATCTTGTACATTTCAGTTGGGATGGCAGGCAACTGGATCCCCAAATAACGAATCGAGCTCTCCACCCAGACCAAGGGGAAGTGCCCAGCCCAGCCCTGGTGAACTCTATCCCCCACATTCAAGGCCATTGACTTGGAGCGATTGATCCTTAGTCCTGTGAAGCAACCAAAGTCTTCAATGACTACAAGGCCCTTGGGAGAGAGACTTGAGGCTTTCACAGGCAGAGCAGCAGATCATCTGCAAAAGCACTTAATTTCAACTCCACATCTTCCATGTGAAGATCATGGACCTCCTTAGCCATTTGAAGGGCTAAAAGCAGTAGTTCCAATGATAAAACAAAAAGAAGAGGGGAGAATGGGCAGCACTGATGCATGCCTCGCCCTAAAGTGAAAGGCTCTGACATAACACCATTCACCACCACTTTCGCCTGTGGGTCCTTGTACAGGACATGTATCCAGCTAAGAAAATCACCAGTAAAACCAAAATCCTGAAGGGCGGCCAACAAGTAGGACCAGGAGACCCAAACAAACACTTTCTCAGTGTCAAAACTCTCCAAAAGCAGGGGCAGATGGTGGGTCATACTATATTTCATGGCTAAAATGAGCTGAGAGATATTTTTGTCCGCTCCCCTGCCATGCCCAAATCCCACCTGCCAGGGCCCAATAAGTCGCAGGATCATGGTGTTCCGTCTTCGTACCAACACAGAGACCAGTAGCTTAACATCAAATTAAGCAGCAAAATGGGGCGGTAGGACATGGGGTCCAGTGGGTCCTTTCCAGACTTAGGAATAGCTGTGATTGCCACACAGAGCATCTCTCTGAAAAATACTTTCAGCCAAAACTGTGGCAAACATGTCCACCAGAGTCAGTATTAAGCAGAGCTCCAGCAGCTTATAATACTCTGAACTAAGCCCATCAGGACAGGGGGCCTTATGTAGTTTACTCTGTTTGATCACCTTCTGAATATCCGCGCCTGTCAGCAGAGCATTGAGTATGGCAAAATCTGCCACTATCAGTTGGAGAGGGAGAGATCCCGAAGGAAGTCCACCCTGGTGTCCAACCCCCCCCCCCTGCCCCCGGATCTGCCGTATTAAGAGAATGGTAAAAGGAGTGAAATACCTCTGCAATCTGATGAGGTTGATTTCGCAAGCATCCTTCCCCATTGGTCAAAACTGATACAAAGCGTGTTCCATCCCATTCCCACACTAGTCACACCAACAGCTTCCCCGAACTATTCCCATAGCGGTAGAAGTGATTTTTCTAATACTGCATAGATAGTACTGCATTGTGTTGCAATAGCGTGTTAAGAGCCACCTGAGTGGTAAAATACTCTTGTTGATGCAACCACCCAGAGTTCTGCAAAACCCGGTGTTTTAACTGCTGCATGGTACGCTCCAGCTGTAAGATACTACCAAGTGTTTTGGTCATCAGGCTAGGTATGCCATGATAGACCCATGTCTCACAGCCTTGGTGTTTTGGGCCTTCCCAAAACTGGATAGGCGTGTCCTAATGGAGACCATTGTGCTGAGCATAGTCATCCCTCTGCTTTCTCAAGAATCTCTGAAAGTCCTTGTCCTCCCACAAGAAAGCGTGAAACTGCCACCCAGGACGGGCTTCACTAACAGTCTCTCAATCCATCCAAACCATCCCATGGTCTGAGACCATAATGGGTTCAATTTCAGCCTGAAGTACACGGCCGAAGATTCCCACAGACACCAAGATATAGTCTATCCTAGACCATGAGATGTGTGATCTGGAAAACTGTGTGTAATCCTGAACTCCCAGGTGGAGGGCACACCAAACATCCACTAAACCCACCATCTGGTACATATAGCTGATCCCTTTATACATCCACCCTGATGTCTTACCTCTCCCGGACCTATCCTGCTCTGAATCATGGGGACTGTTAAAGTCTCTTGCTACTATTATCTGGCGCTGAGCATCCCGCATCACCTGGCGTAGGATCTCCTTGAAAAAAAAATATTCATATTCACTGGGGGCATAGACATTACCTATGAAAAGCTCCTCATTGTGTAGTTTTGCTCTCAAGAAAACAAAACACCTATGCAGATCGGCCTCCCAGTCCTTCACCTCAAGAGGGACGCCACATTTTACCAGCACCATCACCCCAGTCTTGCATGATTCCAAGGAAGCCTTATATACCCCTGACACCCAGTCTCTGTGTAGCTTCACATGTTCTACTTCACTGAGATGTTTCTCCTGTAGCAGAGCCACCTGGGTGCCATTATGCTTAAGAGCCTGCAGTAGCTTGGTGCATTTAGCAGGTGAATTGATACCCCCACATTCCACGTAAAAACCTGAAACTTAAGTGACATTGCACCAGAATGCACTATACTTGTTACAACTCACCACATTCTGGGCAACCAAGGGCCACCCAGCCTCAGCCCCCGGGGAACTACACCACAACGCTCATGGGATACTACCCAGCTGCAGGGTCACCCACTACCACTCTCCCTTTCAACCCTGACAACCCCCCTCTCAACTCCTCCAACCCCCACCACTTACCATCCACACTCCACTACAAAAGAAACTCTAAGCATACTGCTCCCAAACAGTACCCCCTCCACCACTCACACCCAAAACAACCAGCCCCCATGCAAAACACACACACAACAGAGCTCCCTAACCAGAACAAACCCAACCGCATCCATATTCCAACTATGCTGAGTGGGCCACAAGCAGCAGTGCTTCCGGGCTGTCCAGCCTCCCCACAGACAAAGAGGCCCATCCACTCCCAAGCAGTATAAACAAAGGGGAGAACTGGTTCCTCAGCACCCAGTAAGCATAGACCACAATGAAAACACGAGTCCACTAGTTACAGGTGCAGGTCTTCACGGTCCAAAACAGAAGTCGGAAATGAACAGCCAGTGATCACATGGATGCCACAAAGTCCACCAAGGTCTCAAAAACAACAAGATCACTGTTGAGGACTTGTCCCACCATCTGGCCTTAACAAGATATCCAGGAATTTCTCCGCAGCCTCTGCATGCTCAAACGAGTAGACCGCCCCCTCATAAGTGAGCCTGAGAGTCACCAGGAATGCCAACATGAAGCAGATACCACGCTTGTAAAGTTCAGCACATGTGGGGGAGAATTCCTTTCGCTTGGCAGCCAGTGAGGCAGAATAATCCTGGAATTGTAAGATTTGTTGATTGTCCAAGCGTAGGTCACGACGTTTGTGGTAGGCCTGGGGCAGTAAAACCTTATGGTAGAAGTTTAAAATCTGTGCTAAGACTGCCTGGGGCTGCCCTTGACCGTCCACTTTGGGCCCCAAGCGATGTTCTCGCTCTACTTGAATTCCCCCCCCCCCCCCACAAGAGAATCCAATCCCAGCTCCTTTGGAAGTCATGACTCAAAAAGAGATGGAAGCTGCTGGTCTGTCCATATCTCTGGAAACACCAACCATGCGAAGATTGTTTCATCTGGAGCGATTCTCTGATCATCCAGCTTAGTTGACAAGGCCTCGATCTGCTTCTGCTTCTTTTGGAGTTCCTGCTACCTCTGCACATCCATGTCCTCGAGCACTAACACTCTTAGCTCCACTTCCTTCACCTTGCCACCTTCTTCACAGTGCCTTGAAATCCAATTGCTGATTAAAAAACACTGGCTTCCCGTCTCTTTCAAAATAAAATTTAAAGTACCGACCATAGCCGACAAAGCTTTCTATACAATTACCCCTTTTTATTTGACCAGCCACCTAGGCCCTTGTTCATCCTGTTGCACCCTTCACTCATTAAACGTTCATCTATTAGTGGTCTCCACCAAATGTGCAGCCAGATTAGAATCCTCCTGCCCCTCAGCTTTTTGCTTCTTGGCACTCATTTATGGAACTCCCTCCTGCCTTATCTTATAGAAGAATTGTCCTTCAGAAAATTTAAGAAAGGTCTTAAGGTTTACTATTTTGAACTTGTATACAACCAGCCCGCCTGACCAACTGAGAAATAAGATAGCAATCACCCCTCCCGCCCTTTCTTTACCTTTCTCCCTTTATTTTAACTATTACCTACTCTATTCCCTCTTTCCTTTGCTTGTACTGTAATGTTTAAAGGTACATATATGAGAATTCTGTGATGGGGCAGTATATCAAACTGGAATCAAGCATGGATGTTGTTTGAAAATACTATCTTGGAAGCCCAGACCAGATATATTCCATGCTTTAAGAAAAGTGAAAGGAAGTCCGAAAAACTGCCAGCATGGTTTAAAGGTGAGGTCAGAGAGGCTGTTGTAGCCAAAAAAGAATTTTTCAGGAAATGGAAAAAGGAGCTAAATGGCAAAAATTGGAAACAACTTAAGCACTGGCAAGTTAGATGCAAGGCAGGCAAAGAGAGAATTAGAAAAAAAGCTTGCTGTGGAAGCAAAGGCTCATAATAAAAACTTTTTCAAGTACATTTGTAGCAAAAAACCTGTGAGAGAGTCAGTTGGACCATTTGATGATAGAGGGGTAAAAGGGGCACTAAGAGGGGACAAGGCCATAGCAGAGAGACTAAATGAATTCTTTGCTTTGGTCTTTACTGAGGAAGATGTAGGGAAGTTACCCATGCCTGAAATGGTATTTAAAAGTGATGCATTGGAAGAATTGAAAGAAATATCGATAAACCGGGAAGATGTATTACAACTATTTGATAAACTAAAGAGTAGCAAATCACTTGGATCGGATGGTATACATCCAAGGGTGTTGAAAGAACTGAAATATGAGATTGCAGGCCTGCTATTACTAATCTGTGAACCATCATTAAAATCATCAGTAATACTTGAAGACTGGAGGATGGCCAATGTAACACCAATTTTTAAAAAGGGTTCCAGGGGTGATCCGGGAAACTACAGACCAGTGAGCCTGACGTCAGTACGGGAAAAATGGTAGAAACTATTAATAAAATCAAAATTTCTGAACATGTAGACAGTCATGGTTTAATGGGAGACAGCCAAAATGGCTTTAGCTAGGGAAGGTCTTATTAATCTTTTATATTTTTTGAAGGTGTAAATAAACTATCCAACTGTTTTGTTAATCCCAAAAAATTACTATGTAAAAAGTTAAACCATTGTTCTGTTATCTGTAAACCGCCTCTGGTCTTTGGAAGGGGCGGTATAGAAAAATCAAATAAAGAAAGAAAAATAAACAGGTAGACAAAGGTTGGTCAGTCAATGTAGTGTATCTGGATTTTCAGAAAACCTTTGACAAGGTCCCTCACGAAAGACTATTGGCGAAATTAAAATGTCTTGAATAGGAGTCAGTGTACTATTGTGGATCAGGAACTGGTTAGAAGATAGAAAGCAGAGATTAGTGCTAAATGACCAATTTTCCCAATGGAGAAAGGTGAATAGTGGTGTACCCCAGGGATCTGTGCTGGGTTCGTTGCATTTTAACATATTCATAAACGACCTGGAAATGGAAATAATGAGTGAGATAATCAAATTTTCAGATGACACAAAATTATTCAAAGTTGTTAAAACCCAAGAGGATTGTGAAAAATTACAAGAGGATTTTAATAGTTGGAAGACTGGACGTTCAAATGGCAGATGAAATTTAATGTGGACAAGTGCAAAGTTATGCACCTAGGAAAGAACAACCCAAGCTATGGTTACATGATGCAAGGTTCCACATTAGGAACACCACCCAAGAAGAAGATTTAGGCATCATCGTGGATAACACATTGAAACCCTCTGCCCAGTGTGCAGTGCGGCCAAGAAAGGAAATAGAATGCTAGGAATCATAAGGAAAGGAATGGAGAATAAAACAAAGGATATTATGTCGTCTCTGTATCGTTCCATGGTGTGACCGCACTTCGAATATTGTGTACAATGCTGGTCACCATATCTTAAAAAAGATATGGCGGAATTAGAATAGGTACAGAGAAAAGCCACCAAAATGATACAGAGAAATGGAAGGATACTGGTATGAGAGAGGCTTGAAAGATTAGGGCTCTTCAACCTGGAAAAGAAACAGTTAAGGGGAGATATGATAGAGGGTCTATAAATTAATGAATGTAGTAGAACGGCTAAACATAGATGGATTGTTTATGCCATTAAAATGTAGAAAGACTAGGGTACATGCAATGAAGTTGCAGTGTAACCCGTTTAAGACTAATAAGAGAAAATATTTTTTCACTCAACGCGTAATCAAACTCTGAAATTCGTTACCAGAGGATGTAGTAAAAGCTGTTAGTGTAGCTGGGTTTTAAAAAAGGTTTGGACAAGTTCCTGGAGGAAAGGCCCACAAACCATTATTAAAGGGGACCCAGGAAATCCACTGCTTGTTCCAGTAAAAGCACTGTGGAACCTGTGTGCCTTCTGGGGAAACTGATAGGTACTTGTGAAACAGGATACTGGGCTTGAGGGACCTTGGTCTAACCCAGTATAGCATATCTTATGTTCTTTTGATCTTTCTTTTTTTTTTTTTTTCTTTTTTTTTTTTAAATTTTAAAGAATTCTTTATTGAAAATAAAGCAGGAATACAATCAAGTCCACATCTAGGAGACATCAACCTGCCCAAGAAAAAAAAATAAAAATAAAAACAAACAAACAATGGATTCACAATATTCAAAGCCCAATTTACATGGAAGAAAAGAACAATATATCACAAGGATTCTTTGCTAATCAGAAATGCCTCAAATTGACCAACATCGAGAAAAACAAATTTAACACCCTCTAAAACTACAATACATTTACAAGGGTATTTCAGAAAGAAAGACGCACCAATGGCGAGAGTCCGTTCTTTTAATCCCAAAAATGCCTTCCGGCGAGCCTGGGTGCTCCTACACACGTCAGGAAAAATTTGTATGGGGGCTCCACAAAAAACCTGATTCTTCTTTTTAAAGTATAAACTTAAAATCATATTTTTATCCTGAATTGAAATAAAGGAAACTAACAAGGTAGCTCGCTGGGAGATTAAATCATTAGAGGATTCCAAAAATTGAGACAAATCCAAGGACTCTACGCCATTGGGGTTCCCTTCCTGTAAAGCAACAGGAGAAGAAGCCTTTACTGCAGAAGACATAGGAATATAATATATAGAGGAAAACTTGATAGAATCCACATCATCAATAAGCAGTACTTCTTTAAAGTATTTTTGTAACAAAATCAAAGGAGCAAGATAATGAGTACACGGAAAATTTAAAAAACGTAAGTTTTTCAAACGATTACTATTTTCCAAAGCCTCCAACTGATGATGAACCATAACACTATCTTTTATAGAAGAAGAGGCAGTAGCCTCTAATACAGAAAAGCGACCCTCCAATTTAGACAGTAATTTATCATGTTTAGAAAGCGATCCCTCATGGTCTGAGAGCTTCTGTACCACTTCACTGGAAAAACGAAGCCCTGGGACTGCGGGAGTGTGTGCCTTGTGAGAGAACTTGCCTTCCCCCGAACTTCGGGCAGGCACAGTCGGGTCATCTTTCCTCCACAAGGACCTTGCAAGGACCCCTATAGTATAATTGTGTTTCTGTTTGCTGACCGCGGAGCGTGTCCGCGGGGCGTGTCCAAAGGGGCGCGACACGCCCCTTTGGCGCCCCTTCGGCGTCACAGCGGCGAACAGTAAGTTCTTGGCTTTGTTTGTTTCAGTGGAAGTGTTGTACATATGGGGAAACGCAAAGGTAAATCTGGGCGTGGAGAGGAGGACTCGGCGGCTGCTGCGCCGGTTGTCGGTCCCTTGGACAAACATCTAGTCCCACGCCCAGTTGCGCAGTCCTCTCCCGAGGGTGCCTCCCTTAGCTCTGGAGGGGGGACCCCTCCTCCTTGTCCTGCCGATTTGTTATCCTTAGTGGATTCGGTGAAGTCCCCTGAGATGGTGCGGGCTACCGTTTCGGCGGTGGTACAGTTACCTAATCCAGTAGCTTTAGTTGCCTCTGGGGGGCCTTTGTGCCCATTAGTTTCTTCAGGATCAGAGATAACCTTGAAGGATCTTTGGCAAGTATTGCAATCAATTGATTCTAAAGTGTCTTCTACCCTGAGCTCATTATGTGATTTTACATCTCAAACTGTTCTGTCTCTTAAACAATTAGATGGTAAGATTTCTGTTGTAGATGCTGCTTGTGGTAAACTAGAGCAGCAACTGCCTACTTTACATTCTGCAAATGTAGCTGGGATGAAAGACGCCTTAATTTTGCATGGCAAGGTGGAGGCACTTGAAAACACCTTGCGTGCTGTTAATTTACGTTTCCTAAATTTTCCGCAGACCTCTCTTCTTTCACCAAAAATTCTTTTTGACAAATATTGCAAGGAAGTGTTGCTTTTTTCAGATCCTATGGAGGTGTCTCAATTGTTTTATATCCCCACCGGCCTAAAGCGAAGTAATTTGGTAGAGGGTGGTCTTGATGTTATCGAGCCCTCTCTTGCCAATTTAACTGATTTTTTGGAAGACTCCACCGATACTATTAATTCTCGTGCTATGTTGGTAGTATCCTTGACATCATTAGAAAATAAACACCGTATTCTTAAAGCTTTCTTTAAAAAAAAGACGACCCCCTTTTGTGGCCACAGGATAAATATATTCCCTGATGTTTCACGCAGCACGCAACTTAGGAGGAGGCTTTTTCTGACGTTAAAGCCTCGAGTCCTAAAGTTGGGTGCTACCTTTTTTCTCCGTTTTCCTTGCAAATGTGTTGTTAATTACGAGGGAGCTGCTTACATATTTTCTGATGTTGTACATTTAGAGAAGTTTATCTTGGATCGGCAGGGCTCTGTTGAGGTTAGTCGGGATGAGTGAGTATATAGTGATTGCCTCCGTGTTATGGGTTTGTTAAGCCTTGATTTCATGATGGTTTATTTTCTTGTATTTAAATTCACGTCTGGGTCCCGGTGATGTGGACTTGATCATTTCATGTTACTGATTATTGGTTTATATGCTTGTATTTTCTCGATTGTCTTGAACTATTGGCCTCATTGTATGATGTTAAAACTTTAATAAAAAAAAAAAAAAAGAAACTTCCGCAGGGACAACCACATCCACTGCACCAGATAAAAATTTAACCGGAGTGGGGAACAAAGGTCCTTGTTCTTTGAAGGCCAACAAAGATGAAGACTTCTGAGCTGAAGGAGGATTTCCACCGGGAGAACCCTCCCGAGCAGAAATAACCTCTAATACTTCTTCCCTTCTGGGTTGGGCAACCCCATGCGTATTAAAGGAGGATTCAGACACAGTACTCACGGATTCCCTCGAGTGTTCTTCCTGAGAGGGAGACGAAGCAGCACCCACGAGATGGCGATCCATGGGCCCGACAGTTTTACTAACTTTAGCAGGAACTGATGAAAAAACCTTTTTCCTCCGTCTCCCCATGAGACCGTGTTGAACAACTCCTCACAGCTCCGAAGGGGCTCCAAAGGGGCGTGGCCTGCCCCTTTGGTCACGCCCCTTTGGTCACGCACCCACGGGTACGCGCCCGCGGGTCGCGTTCCGCGGCGGGCCGACGCTGAAATAGCGGCCCAAAGGGGGGCGGGGCCTCCAATCTCCTCCTCCACCCGACGCCGCACCGGAACCCAGGAAATCAGCAGGCAAGTCTCCTGTTCTTTTGATCTTAACTATAAACTATAACACCTGTGCCAACAGCGATGCCCCATCAACGTCCACATTCCACCTTCCTAATTGTGTGCTAACCAGTTAGTATGGGATTTTTAGCATGGGGTCCTGTGCTGTTAGCACGGCGGTCTCAGCATGCAGCAAACCCCATGCTAAGAGTGCATTTTAGTAAACATGCCCCTTTATGTACATTCTTGTGCACAAGCTAGAAGACCTGCTATAAAATTACCTTCTATATCTTAAAAATTTGTGCTTCAAGTGTATGCAATGCAAGGATCCGAATTAAAAACATTGGGGTTCTGTAATGCAGACCAGTGTTTCCTAATCATGGCACTAATGTCTGAAGATAAGTTTGGGAATTTCAAGATACATATTTGTTTATTCACAGCATCCCACTTTAAGGTCTGTACTAAAAGATCTGTGTTTACAAAGTATGCTTAAAAAGGTTTTTTTTAAGAAAAATATAGCTGTCCTCTTTGAAGAAAGATATCAGTAAATATGAGCCTGTGATTTAAATTCTTCTTATAGACAACTCCAATTTTAGGGCTTGAGAATGACTGCTTTAAAACTGCAAAAAATCATTGGGAGTAATTTGATGAAAGGGCACTTATAAAATTTCCAAAAGACACAGTTATTTTAGCCTATGTTATAAAAGCAATATAGGCGTCTATGTGCCTTTCTAAAATATGCTCCCAGAATGCTCTCCAATCACACACAAATGCTCTCGCACAACTTTACACTTGCTCTTTTGCAGATGCAACAGTGTGCGTGTGGATTCACGCATACCTGGCAGCTCCATACCAGCTCCACCCATATGCTATCCTTCCTGGGAATGCCTCACGTGGTCTGTATAAAGGGATGTGTGCTATTGGCAGCACATGTATGTGTACACACGTATTGAACCACTGAGTTTTATAGCAGCCATTTTCTGCATGTAAAAGATGCTTTACCTGTGGAAAAGGCTTATTTTATTAAAAAATTGCAACACAACAAAACAGTCAACGTCAGGACATATATTTGTTCTTGATGTACATCCTGAAAAATCCAGTTTTCCCATATTGACATTAATATTCTGCCCAATCCATTTAAGCCACACAGCACTGATCTGAACACCATACCCCATAAGTACAAACCCCCATCTACCCAAGCCCCTGCTCATCTATCCAAGATTATCCCTCGGTCTGTACCCATGACAAAACATTGGCAAAACATGAGTTAATCCTTGGAAAGAGTGTCTCACTGCAGTAATGTTCTCACATCCAGTTACTCATTTAAATCCTGGTCCTCGGGAAAAGTGTTTGGCTACATTTCTCCCATAATAGTAGAACATTCTCTTTTGCTTCTGAGTATTCGCCAAGGTCACCCTTTCCATCTGCATCAAGCTGCGTGATGCATTCCTTCATTGCTGATATGAAGGCGAGCTCGGACTCTTCCATCTCACGAGTATTCCTTTTATCCCCACCAGATATGCCTTCCAAACATTTCATCTCGGCCCCTGTCCTCTCATATACAGGGAGATCAGATGATCAAATAAAACAATTCCTACATTAACATTAATTCTGTTCCCCAATATATTCTCTAGAAACCTCCCAATGTTATGCACCCTAGGGCAAGTCCAAAACATGTGGCTCAGAGTACCTGCTCTTCCATGACGTGTCGGACATATCTTAGATTGTGTGAGCTCCGCTTTAGATCCCAGGGTTTAAGGTACTGTATGTATGGTCTCCTTAATAACTTATTCTGTATTTCTCTTAAGTAGGTATTCTAGCCAGGTTACTAGCCAGCTGTTGTCTTGTCCACTTGGAGTTCTCGCTTCCATTTACATATCAGAGAGCCAAAATTAATGTCTGCTACTAGATTCCATACAGCCTTGTGTAGCGGTGGCACTGAGATACACTCTTGTTGTTCTGAATCTAGAAGTTCTCAACCTCATACCCAAATCAGCCAATAGATTGCTCTTATCTAAAGATATATGACAATATGCATACAAATTGTTCTGCTATAGACCATCTCAGCTTTATCTCATGAAAAGGGCAGACAATCCCCTCAGCTGTCAGCAAACGTGTGCAAGCTCATACAGAGGGAGAAAAGGAGAAAAGCACAAAACCACGCTACTAATAGGAGTGACTGGGCCAAGTGAGTACTAGCGTGGAGAAAGAGAAGATCTTCAAGTAAATGCCTTAAAAATGAAGAAGAGGTGGCAGAAATGTAAAAACTGTGCTTTTTTAAAGCTTGCAAGCCACTGTGGTGTTCGTTGGTTTGAATGACAGTCAAAATATTCTGTAAATAATAATAATAATGCCAGTTGTATTAAGCAGCACTAGCCTGATTGGAAAGAATTTCCAAACACATTTTGACATGTTACCTGTGCATACTATAGCTTATGAACTCCAGAAGGTGGCTCTCTGTGGAACAGTGCAGGTGTTGAGGTGAGCATTAGCAGTATATCTGAGAGACAGATAATATTTGAAATTACCCTGCCGTTGGTCCATTTCTGTCATGGTATATGCAAAATTAACTCGAGACGTTACCCTGGGGAGAATTGTGGGTTCTGTTCTACAATGTTTCAGGCCTTTACAAACATACTTCCAAGCATATGTCATGGGGAAGTCACCAAAACACATTTCTTAAGATGGGCAGAAATTGTCTCAAGACAGATTTCAAATCCAGCAGATATCGAAACTTGTTGCATAAAATCACCCCACTGTGATCAGCTGGTTATCTGAATCTGTGTACCCAAAAAGAAAACGGAGTCCCAACAATACTGGAGGAATGACCGGGATTTCTCTTTGATCGTTTCTTTCTTTTTCTGTCCTCTTTCTGCCTATATCTCTCCTCTTATTCACTACTGCTACTTATCATTTATATAGCGCTACAAGGCATAGGCAGTGCTGTACAGACACATGTAAAAGACGGTCCCTGCTCATAAGAACTTCCAATCTCGTTAAGACAGACAGCACAACAGTTGAGGACAAGGATATATCCAGGGAATGGTAAGGAGGTAGAAATGAGACTAAGCAGAACAGGCCCCAAAGGCAGACTCAAAGAGGAGAGCCTTCAACATGGATTTGAAGAGGGTCAGAGATGAAGATCAGTATTGCCATTTCTGTGGGTTTCTCACCAAAATCGGCAACCTTATTACCAGGGCTGCGAGAAGAATTCACAAGTTGCAGGGTTTTGGGCTATTTGCCTGCACTGCTTCAGGTGAGAAAATTGTGCAAAAAAAAAAAGAGCAAAGAACCCCCCAAAGAGGCAAACTCTGGCTTTAGAGGAGGCCACAGCCTTTAGCTGCATCTCATCTCATCCCTGGATACTGTCTAGCACTAAACTTGATATCTTCCTTCTAACTTGCGGACTTAATCTGCCTCTATCTTGCTTTTCAAAATTTTGGGAAGTATATCTTGGATGGGATATAAACAGGCAAGTAAGGGCTTATTTTAGCATTCTGAACCAGCTCTATCAGGCAGTGTCATTAAAAAGTTGTTTTAACTTTATTGTATTCAGAAGTCCCTTTAGCAAAAAAACTCATAAACTTCCATTATGTCTCCGTATTTCTTTTATTAAAAACTTACTGTAGCTTTGGGATTTTGATTTAGTTAGTCTTAATGTTGTAGACTGTAAATAAATTATATAACATGACAGTTTTCCACTATTTTCAATTAGCAAGGAAAAAATGGCATTTTGCCTAGGAAAAACTTCTATGTTTTTTCGATTTGCATTACACTGAAACAAACCATGTTATACATTAAAATGTTCCTTAAGAATAATTGTTTGAAATAGTATGAGAAGTAATTTGAAACTTATTAGAAATATAGACACTGTTTAATTTATTGGCAGAAGTTTCCGACAAAGTTCAAAATCAATCCTCTACAGCATAGGTTGTGAAGGAGAAGATTTTGTACCCAATAGAAGAAAGGCCTGGCAATCTACTTCCAGCGACACTGCCAAGAAAACCCAGGAGCTGCTGGGTCGCCAGGAGTCAGCACTGACTCAAAGGCATACATTGCATTTGCATCCAAAGAGATTTATACATTTAGCAACCACCACTAAGGGAGTTATTCTGAGCCACAAATAGCGAGGATAGATGTCCCCGTTATTCGTTGCTTCTCCTGCCTCCGAATAACTTCCCCGCCAGTTGTGCGGGGAAGTTAGATGGGTGTGGGGAATGGGTGGCCCAGGGGTGGAGTCTGGGAGGGCAGTGGGCGGTTGCCGGCCCTAGATGTATAGGGCCGATTCTAAATGTCGGCCCTGTGCGTCTGGGGCTGGCAACATGTTCAGGGAATTATTCCACCTCCAAGGTGGAAAAACTTCCCTGGACGTGTTTTTTTTACCATGCCAGGACGTGGATGGAGCTGGGGGGCCAGGGGACATTCCCTGCAGCCTGACCCTGGCCTTAGGAGGCCAGATCGGGGGTCGGGCTGCGGGGAATAACCACTTTTTTCAGGCGGCCGGCATCGCAGCTCTTCAATGGAGCCACGGTGTCATGGCAACATGATGCTATGATGCTGTGGCTCCATTGAAGAGCCTTGACTGAGTTAGCTTGGTACAGTCCTGCACGTGCATGTTGGACTGAATCACAGTCCCGGCCTGCACGTGCAGGGACTGTTCACAATTCTGATCCCGCGCGGGGCTAGACGTGCCCCGTGGGATCAGAATCACAATCCCCTCTGTATGTCTGGTTCAGACCAGACGTACAGAGGGGATCTATATCGGGGACAGAATCAGGCCCTAAATGTATATGCCCCTCCTCATGAATTTTCTTCTTCTTTTTTTTCCTTTATTATTTATCTAAATTTTCTAAATATACATATCACTTGGATACATAACAAGAAAAAGTAATGATACAGGAAATAGTAGACTCCAAGAAAAACACATGGTAGACCACCATAAACAAAGGGGGAGGAAAAAGGAAAAAAAGAAAAAGGAAAATTTAAATCCTCCTAGACAATAAAGAGAGTCATGGAAGAAAGAAAAGCAGCTGCAATACACATGACTGTGAGGCCCCTACAGGGCCCTGAGCTCCCTTTTTAGCAGCAATAATCTCACTCATCTGACTGGGATCAAAGAAACATAAATTTTATCCCCAACAGATGCAACACATTTGCAAAGCAAACCCAACCCCAAGAGCCTCAACCCTCGACCTCAGAGCCAAAAAGGCTCACCTGCAGGCTTGTGTAGAGTGAGACAAATCTGGAAATAAATGTACATTAGAACCCAGAAAGCTAACATGGAAATTTCAAAAGAGTCTCTGTCAGACTCAAATGCAAAAGTGGCCAACAAGATAGTACATTCAGTGACCACTTCCAAAGAAGATTCCAAGAAGTGGCATCAAGATGTAATAAGCTTTAACCAAAGGCAGGAGGTTATCCGGGGGGACATCAACATCTCCCTCAAATATTTCCTGACCACGTCCAAATGAGCAATTAGTGGACACTTAGGGAAGTTCAAGAAATGCAAATTATTCTTCCTGGATTGATTTTCAAGAAAATCAGTCCTGCAATTCAATATGTACTTCTTCTTAATCTAACATAACATAGTAACATAGTAAATGACGGCAGATAAAGACCAGTATGTTCGTCTCATGTCGTCTCATGTCAAAATCATCAATGTTGTCTCCCTGGTGATGGTCCCACCCTCTTACTTAATTTCCCCACCCCTGAATGTAACGCCGCTTTGACCCGGTGAAAAGCGGGATATAAATACAGTTAAATAAATAAATAAACAAATAAGTATGGTCCATCTAGTCTGCCCAGCAATATGACAGGAGTAGGTGCACCCCTTCCCATGTCTTTTAGGGAGTAGGTGCACCCCTACCCATGTCTTTGCTTAGTGGTGCACCCACCAGGAGCAGGTGCACCCCTCTCCATGTCTTCACCCCTCCTCATATCTTTGTTTCTTTGTTTGTTTAGGGGTGAACACACTGCTCCTCCCCCCATCGCTCCATGTAGGACACCCCTATTTGTTGAGAAATTAGATGGTTCGGTTTATTTTGATTTAATCTTGTTGCTGTAAAGTGATCCACAGTGTCTGTCCCAGGCCACTTTGAATTCCGTCACTGTGTTTGTCCCCACCACCTCCATTGGGAGGGCATTCCAAGCATCAACCACCCTTTCAGTAAAAAAGTATTTCCTGACATTGCCTTTCAATTTACCACCTTGCAGCTTCATGTTATGCCCTCTAGTTTTACAGCTTCCCCGTCTCTGGAAGAGGTTTGTTTGTTCATTATTTCTCTTTAAGTATTTAAAGGTCTGAATCATATCTCCCCTATCCCTCCTCTCCTCCAAAGTGTACATATTTAGGTCTTCAAGTCTCTCCTCATAAGGCTTCTGACACAGGCTCCAAATCATTTTGGTCGCCTTCCTCTGAACAGCTTCCATTCTTTTTACATCCTTTGCAAGATACGGTCGCCAAAACTGAACACAATATTCCAAGTGAGGCCTCACCAGAGACTTATACAGTGGTACTAGTACCCCTTCCTTTCTGCTGGTAATTCCTCTTTGAATGCAGCCCAACATCATCCTGGCTTTTGCCACCGCCTTGTCGCACTGTTTTGCCACCTTGAGATCTACAGAAATAATCACACCGAGGTCTTTCTCCTGCTCTGTGCACACCAACCTCTCGCCCCCTATCGTGTACATTTCCCTTGGATTCTACTACCCAAGTGCATGACACTGCACTTCTTCGCATTAAATCTTATTTGCCAAGCATCAGACCATTCTTCCAGCTTTTGCAGATCCCTCCTCATGTTAAGCACTCCCTCGGGGGAGTCCACTCTGTTGCAAATTTTCGTGTCATCTGCAAAAAGACAGACTTTTCCATTCAGTCCTTCAGCAATATCACTCACAAATACATTGAACAGTGCCGAGCCTAGGACTGAACCCTGAGGCACCCCGCTAATCACCTTTCTTTCATCCAAGTGAGCTCCATTTATCATCACCTTCTGTCGTCTGTCAGTCAACCAATTTCTGATCCAGTTTATCACCTTGGGACCCATCCCCAAACTACTGTGTTTATTGATAAGCCTCCTATGAGGGACAGTATCAAAGGCTTTGCTGAAATCCAGGTAGATGACATCCATCGCGTGTCCTTGATCCAGTTCTCTGGTCACCCAGTCAAAGAACTCAATGAGATTTGTCTGGCAACATCGTCCCTCGGTAAAACCATGTTGCCTCGGATCCTGTAACCTGCTGGTTTTGAGAAAGTTCACTATTTGCTCTTTCAGGAGCATCTCCATTACTTTTCCCGCCACCGAGGTAAGGCTCACGGGCCTGTAGTTTGACACTTCTTCCCTGTCACCACTTCTGTGTAGAGGTACGACGTCAGCCATTCTCCAGTCCTGAGGAACCACTCCTGTTTCCAAAGATCTGTTGAAAACATCCTTTAACGGCCCTGCAAGAACCTCTCTGAGCTCTTTCAGTATCCTGGGATGTATCCCATCTGGTCCCATGGCCTTGTCCACTTTCAGTTTTGCAAGTTGTTCTAAAACCTCTTCCTCTCTGAATGGTGTGGTATCTACCTCATTCCCATTTTTATATTTGGGAGTCACAGGTGGTCCTTCTTCAGGATTTTCTTTAGTAAAAACAGAGCAGAAGTATTTGTTTAGTAATTTCGCTTTATCAATGTCATTTTCCACGAGTCCATTTCCAGCACTTCTGAGTCCTGCAAGTCCACCGCTGATCTTCTTCCTTTCCCGAATATACCTGAAGAAAGTTTTGTCGCCACACTTAACATCTTTAGCCATCTTTTCCTCTGCCTGTGATTTTGCTATCCTTATTTCTCTTTTTCTCTCCTGGAGTTTGATCCTGTATTCATTTCTGTGTTCTTCTGTTTGCAAGCTTTAGAATTTTGCAAAAGCTGTGTTTTTTGCCCTTATTTGAGCAGCCACTTCTTTGGAAAAACAAATAGGTTTCCTTACATATTTATCTGTTGCCCCTTTTATTGCCCCTTTTAGTTTAGCTCATTGCTATTCCACTTCCCTTATCCCCTTCTACCCTGTCAGCTCCTCCTTTAGGTACTCAGCCATTTAATTGAAGTCAGTTTTTTTGAAGTTTAGGACTTTGAGCTTGCTATGATTGGATTGCACCTTGGCTTTTATCTCAAACCACACCGTGTGATGATCACTGTTGCTCACAGGGGCACTCACCCAGACATTAGACACGCTATCACTGTTGGTGAGCACTAAATCCAGTGCTGAGCTTTCCCTGGTTGGTTCCATCACCATTTGTCTAAGTAATGCATCTTGGATAGCGTCCACAATTTTTTTGCTTCTTTCCAGATTTGCCGAAGGAATAATCCAATCCGCATTGGGTAGATTAAAGTCACCCAATATGATCGTTTCCCCCTTTGTTGCTATCTTGGCAATATCTAATCAATTTGTTTTCTATCTCTTCAATTTGAGTCGGAGGTCTGTAGATTACAGCAGTATGGATGACAGTGCCATCTCCTCTTTCCAACATGATCCAGAGCGCTTCTTCTTTTCCCCATGCACCCTGCATTTCAGTAGCTTTGATGTTGCTTTTGACATACAAGGCTACTCCTCCCCCTTTTCCATTTTCTCTGTCTCTTCTGAATAGATTATAGCCAGGTATGGCTATATCCCAATCATGCGATTCATTAAACCATGTTTCTGTAATGGCCATAATGTCCAAGTCCTTTTCCACCATTAGGGCTTCCAGGTCCGGATGTTTGTTGGCTAAGCTTCGAGCATTTGTGCTCATTGCTTTCCAGCATTTAACTGGCTTGTGTGTATTTTGCCTTGATTTTATTCTACCCACTTCTTCCCAGTTGCTTTTGATGTGTTGTTTAAAAGTGTGGTTGTTTCTGTTATTCTGCTTTTGCAGGGGGTGACGTCCAGAACTTGACCTTCCCCATCCATCACCCCCTTCTTCTAGTTTAAATGCAAATCGACATACTGCCTGACTTTTTCACGTAGGATTCTTTTCCCTGCGACAGAGAGGTGTAGTCCATCAACACAGTATAGTTTCTTGTTGGTCCATGTGTTTTCCCAGTCACCAATAAATCTGAATCCTTCTCATTTGCACCAGGTCTGGAGCCATATATTAAAGCTGTTAATGTGATTTAGCCTTTTTTCCCCCTTACCTAGAACAGGTAGAACTTATGAGAATGCTACAGTGTTAACAATGGGCTTGAGTTTTTCTCCCAAAGATTGGAAGTCCTTTTGGACTGTAGAGGCACTATTTCTAGCCAGGTCATTTGTACCCAAGTGGATGACAACATCAAGTTTGGAGTATTTGCTTTCCGCGCTTAGTACATCAATAATTTCGTTTGTATTCCTGCCGGCTAAGGAGCCTGGGAGGCTTTTGACTTTCTTCTCTCCTTTGAACTGTGTTCCCAAGTTGGTGTCTCTGATGATGGAATCTGCAAGTAGTAGTAGTTTTCTGTTTGGTGAGTTTTTCATATTTGGTGCTTTAGTAGGAGATTGGGCATTGACTGACTCCTCTAAGGGCTGTTCAGTTTCTTTGGATAGGGCATCCTCATTAACCGAGGCAGAGAATGCATTATGCAGGGATATCTCTTGGTGTATAGGATGTCTCTGTGTCACAGATCGCAATCTACCCAAACCCACTGTGATCCATTTGTTCCTGGTGTGTTTGACTCTTTGTGGGAGCGGTGGTGGACTTTGTTCAGTCTGTATCCTAGAAGAGGTGCGCTTCATTGCAGTCAGTTCTTCCCTCAGTAGAGACAATTCTTTATGCATGTCAGCCAGGTCTTCTCTTAGTAGAGTCAATTCGTTATACATGGCAGATGACCTTCGGCACATAGGACATGCTCTTAGGCTCTAAATGATTCTTCTTGGAATGAAAGTACCGCAGGTATTGCACTGAATACAAGACATGCTGGTTAAGAGAATGTGGGCATATCCCAAGCTATTGGCCACTATATAGGCAATGCAGCCCCAGGAGTGTGTGGGAACCCAAGTGTCCTTGCCCCAGTAGGCTTATACCTGAACTGTGGGCACACTCAGAAACTGTTAAGGCTACACAAGGAAATCAAGCAGTTTGACTATCCCCAAACGTAATGTAGGACCAGCAATTAGCAATTTTCCCAATACCTAAAGTTTAACCAACCCTTAGTATTCTATATTTGCAATAAAAAGCCAGCAGAGATAGAAAGGAATAAGCTTATCTGTGTTTTGTGCAGCTCTGGCTTTTCAGACTGGCTGTGACCAGTATGTGAAGCCAGGTGTCTGATGAGCTAAAGTAGCCCCTCCCTGGGAGATGCCTTTCAAGCAGACAATGAACCAGAATTACCCAAAATATACCTTTGTAGGTCTGAGCCAGCAACAGTTCTTTATGCCCAACACTCAACCTCTCAATCTCCTCCATCTTCTCTTCAACTTGAGTCAGGTATTGAGCTTGATCAGGGAACTCAAGTAACACCATCTGAACATCAAATTTCAAAGACTGAGCCGAAGCTGTTATCGAGGCCTCCAGGCCCTTCAAGGCATCCCACAGGGTCTCCAACAACACTTGAACAGGCTTTACCACCACACCCACGAGGCAGCCGGAAGTTCCTTCCACTCACCCAGTAATAAGCTCTACTGGCAAGGAGATCAACGGTGTCTGTCCTGATAGCCTACGTCCCAAAGCCAGCACTCTACCCAGCAGTGGTAGAACTCCTGAAGAATCCACTTCTGGGTCACAGGGGGACTGCTCGATCCTCGAGGCTAAACAATGCCCCTTCAGTGCTCTGATCCAGCACCAACAGCGATGAACTAGCCAAAGCTTCTGCCAGGTCCAGATGAGCAAATCCCAGACAGCCCACCAACTTTATCTGCCCCTTAGAAAGGCCACCAGCAACATCAGAACCTCGCCTGGGCTTCCCCTTCCTCTTACCCAGCATAACAACCAGGACAGATAGGCAGCAGAATCAGGAACACCACCGAGAGCTCACACAGATGCCTCCGACTAGGACACCATTGTCCCTCCCTATGAATTTTCAAAAGGACTATCTGGATATTGCCATTAAAAATTCCAACTAAACACTGGCACTATCCAAATAGTGCCAGGGTGGAGCAAGGAAATTTTGCCTAGCCATTATATATAGAAGCAATATTCTGCATATTAAGCACTGGTGAGAAGATAGGAAGTGATCCTATCAGGGCCAAGAGCACCCACAAGTAATACAGGTAGTGGAGTGTGTGAGAGATGCCCCTGGCTTTCCCTCAGTCCCCGTTTTTTTTTTTTTGTTATTATCAGGGGCGGCTCAAGGCAATCTGCTGCCAGGGGCGCGGGATGAGATGGCGCCCCCCCCCCCAAGTGTGGGGGGAGGCTTTCTCAAAACTCCAGTCAATGACAGAACCAAATCAAAAAGCTGATTAGATAATATGGAGGAAATGCAAAATGTTTGCACACCAAGGAACTGAAAGAATGAGCGAGAACCACAGCACAGTTTATAAAACTAAATTATAACTCATTTTTATTTTATTGTTATGAACTACATTATGGTTCTTGCTTTTTCTTTTTGAATATATATTTTGCATCTACAGAACACCCTCCTTCAACATATGCATATGGGTGTACAGCAGAACCAGGACATTCACCCACAGAACTCAATATCTTTAAAAAGAAATCTGATTCTGATCATCTCATTAACAAACATTATCCAGTAACAGGCATATTGTGAATTAATACAAAACCCTACAACAAAGTCACTGAGGATTTATAGAGCAAATCTACCATACCATACCATATCAGCTCCAACTTCCAAAACTCACATAAGGAGCCCATCCAAAAAAAAAGTATCACTGTAAATATTGCAGTGGACACTGGAACATCCAACACCTATTTGAAAAGCTGAACAATTCAGATTACTACAGTACAGATCCCTACATGCAAACTCCATGTTAACAAAACATCTAGTCTTGGTCATACACTCAGAACACAGAACCTCACCAAGTACAGAATAAGTCACCATAACTTAAAAATAAACATATGGAAAGGAAATAAACATATGGCTGGAAAGGAGGGGGCACTGGGACTGGAAGTGAGCTGACGCGTGGGGATGGCACTGGAAGGGGGATGGACAGAGGGTAGGGTGACTGGAAAGGTGCTGACATGGGGGGGGGGGAGGTGGCGCCACTGGGAGTGGATGTGAGCTGATACTTGGGATGGTATTTGGACTAGAAGGGGCTGGACAGTGGGGAAGGAGGGGGACTGGAAGGGAATGGACACCAGTGGCGGTGCTGGGAATGCAAGGGGGTTGACACTAGAAGGTATTGGGAGGAAAGGACTGGAAAGGAGGCTTACACTGGGGAGGCTTACTGGGAGTGGAAATAGGCTGATGGAAGGAAGTGAAGAAAAGAAAAGAAGAGACAAGAAATGGCAGATGGACCATAGACCACAGAAAGAGAGCTAAGAGAAGACAGGAAAGCAGAAGCCTCAGATCGGGACCAGCATGATCAGAGAATAAAATGGTCAGACAACAAAGGTAGAAAATATTATTTTATTTTCATTTACACAGCACAGGGAACTGCACCTCTTATTTATCTAATGTTGCACTGCATGCAGATTCTGGCTTCTTGGGTTTTCGGTTTAATTTTTATCTACATATTTTTATTTTTACTTTAGGTTGTAGTCACTTATTCTGTACTTGGTGAGAATCTATGTTCTGAGTGTGTGACCAAGGCTATGTGTTCTGTTAACATGGAGTTTGTACACAGGGATCTGTCCTGTAGTAATTTGCCTTGTTCAGCTTTTCAAATAGGTATTAGATGTTCTAGGGCCCGCTGCAGTATTTATAGTGCTGTTTTTTTCTGGGTATGCCCTTGTATGAGTTTTGGAAGTTTATGCTGGTATGTATGGTAGATTTGGCCTTGTAGATCTTCGGTGACTTTTGTAGGGTTTTATATTAGTTCCTAATATGCCTGGTACTGGAGAATATTTGTTGTTAGTGAGATGACCAGAATCAGATATATATATATTTTTTTTAATATATTGAGTTCTATGGGTGAATGTCCAACTTCTGCTCTGCACCCATTGTCAAGGGAGAGGTTTTTGTGGATTCAGAATATATATTCAAAAAGAAAAAGTGAGAACCATAATATAGTTTATAACAGAATAAAATAAGTTATAATTTGGTTTTATAAACTGTGCTGTGGTACTCAGTTTTTCTTTTAATTCCTTAGTGTGCAAGCATCCCTCCCCCCCTCCCCCCACCCCGGTTGACCTTACTTCTTCTGTCTTGTCTGCTCATTTATCTTTACTGCTTCTCTCCTATATGGTATTGTAATTATTATTTTCCTATCTCTGGCTTGTGGCCACTGTGTTATACCTTGTACACTACCCTGATGTTATAAAGGGCGGTATATCAAATGAAATAAACATAAACATCTTGCATTTGCATTTCCTTTGTTTTTTATGGAATATATATTTATATTAAACACCATGCTGGTCCAGTGCACAGTTTCAGGAGTTATGTTGGGGTAGAGTGGGAGGTGTTGTGTTGGGGTCACAAATTCCCTCTTGTTTTTCAGAGGATGGGAAGTGCTGTGTTGGGGCACCACGTGGCACTTGATTTTGTGGAAGTGGGTGATGCTGCATGGGTGCTGTTGAGCACATCTTGTTTGGCATATTTAGCAGCATGTTTTCTAGGCTCTGCACTGCTAACATATGAACATAAGAACAAAAGAAATGCCATACTGGGTCAGACTAAGGTCCATCAAGCACAGTATCCTGGTTCCAATAGTAGCCAATCCAGGCCACAAGTACCTGGCAGGTTCCCAAAAAGGCACACAGGTTCCACAATGTTCATCCCGGGGTAAGCAGTGGATTTCCCGGGTTCTCTTTAATAATAGTTTATGGACCTTTCCTCCAGGAACTTGTCCAAACCTTTCTTAAATCCAGCTACACTAACAGCTTTTACTACATTCTCTGGTAACTAATTCCAGAGTTTGATTATGCAGGGTTGTAGGCTAACTGCAGGGCTAACTGCCGGTGCAACTAAGGCCACCCACGGAGGTGGCATTAGTTACACTCACGCTACTTGCACAGAGCTATTATGTTAGTTTCTGTTGACAATGGCTGTGTGTGAGAATTCTTTCTCTTGCCTCACTCTGCAGTAAAGTATAATTTTATGAAAGAAATCATGTAAACCTAATAGTAATGGGTAAAAGCATTTTTTTGGACTGCATATGTTTGTTTTTAGTTTGTACTGTTATATTCCCTACTTGGTGAAGATCTATCTCTGTTCTGCATATGTGTGACTGAGGCTACATGTTCTGTTAGCATGGAGTTTCTATGTAGAGAGCTGTAGTAATCCGGCTTGTTTGGTTTTCTGAATAGGAATATGGATGTTCTAGGACCCACTGCAATATTTATGGTGCTGCCCTTTTCTGGGTACACTCCATGTTGTGTGAGTTTTGGAAGTTAGGGCTGTTATGGGTAGTGGATTTGCTCTATGGGTCCTCTACCTTGGGTTCTTGGTGAGGTCAACTGAAGGGTGTTGGTTGGGGGCAGTGGGGGGATACTGGAATATGTATTGTTTTTGAGATTTGCAGTTTTCCATTCTTTATGCTGTTAGACTGAAATTTAAAATATTTTGACAGTTCAGATTCAAGGAAATTTCAAATTTTAAGGGAAAGTCTCAGTTTAATTTTGTTTAGTAGTCTGATGGCTTCGCCGCTGCTGAGTTCCAGACTTTGCCAGCTCTAGCACAATCCAATTCAGCATTTGAATTCATGGCTAGCAGAATTAGTTTATCTAATTTTATATCTTCCTTCCTCATCAATAATCTGGCATAGCAAAATAAATCTGATGTGCAGATACTTATAATGGTTTGATTGGAGGGAGAGGCTGTGCAAGTGGCTTTTCGTTAATCAAATGTAATGTTTTATTATGTTTGTTTTATTGTAACATCTGCTTTACTAAATTACATGTATATGTTTGGAAGCCACCCAGGATTTTAGAGGGGTGGCATATACATTTTAAACAAAATATACTAAATTTATGCAAATGATGCTGCAATGAATTTCCGCACATGGTCCTGCATCATCCTCATGCTGCCCCTGGGGGGAAGTAGGTGGGGGGATGGTATTGGGAGGTGGAGGAAAGCAGAAACTTCAGATTGGGACTAGCACGATCAGAGAATAAAATGGTCAGACAACAAAGGTAGAAGAGAATTTTATTTTCAATTTAATGATTGCGCTTAGTGCTGTCTTTATATTTTATGCAGTACATGGAAATGCATCTCTTTCTATTTCTCCGGTATTGCATTGTATGCAGAATCTGACTTTTTTGGATTGAAGTTTAATTGTTATCTACATATGTTTATTTTTAGGTTACGGTCACTTATTCTGTACTTGTTGAGAGTCTGTGTTCTGAGTGTGTGACCAAGACTAGATGTTCTGTTAACATGGAGTTTGTATGTAAGGATCTGTACTGTAGTAATCTAAAACGTTCAGCTTTTTAAATACTGTAGGTGTTGGATGTTACAGGGCTCACTGCAGTATTTACAGTGATACTTTTTTTGGAAGGGCTCCTTATGTGAGTTTTGGAAGCTGGTATGGTATGGTGGATTTGCTCTATAGATCTTCATTGACTTTATTGTAGGGTTTGTATTAGTTCACAATATGCCTGGTACTGGAGAATGTTAGTGAAATGATCAGAATCAGATTTTTTTTAAGATATTGAGTTCTGTGGGTAAATGTCCTAGTTCTGCTCTGCACCCTCTGTTGAGGGAGGGGGTTCTGTGGATGCAAAATATATGTTCAAAAAGAAAAAGTAAGAACCATAACGTAGTTTATAACAACAAAATAAAAATGAGTTATAATTTAGTTTTATAAACTGTGCTGTGGTGCTTGCTCATTCTTTTAGTTCTTTGGTGTGCAAACATCTTGCATTTCCTCCATATTATCTAATCAGCTTTTTGGTTTGGTTCAGTCCTTGACTGGAGTTTTGAGAAAGCCCCCCTCCCCCACACTATGGAGTTGGACACCCACATATCTTTCCCAATTAAATACAGTACCACCGTGACAAAGCGTTTAATCTTGGCTGTAGCTTCTAAAAGGTTTCACTAAACTCAGCGACCTGCAGTTCACTTTCCGCAGTGAAACACAATAATGCCTCACTTGTAAATATTGTAATAAATGATGATTGGGAAGGTCCCACTGATCTTTGATCTTGTCAAAAGTTGGAAAGTTTTGTTCTTGCAACCTTGGAACATGTCCTATAGACTTACAACCCTTGTGCTCCCATTTCCTAAATTTAGATATTCCCCAACTAGGATTACTTGTCAGTGTAAGAAAGGGTGAGATATTATTCACTTCCCCACCTCTGCTCCATTACCTATAGGCCAGGC
Source organism: Ichthyophis bannanicus (assembly GCA_033557465.1). Taxonomy (NCBI): domain Eukaryota; kingdom Metazoa; phylum Chordata; class Amphibia; order Gymnophiona; family Ichthyophiidae; genus Ichthyophis; species Ichthyophis bannanicus. The sequence goes on along the minus strand of CM066033.1, from coordinate 731,761,785 downwards.
AGAATGGTACTAGAAGAGAACTCTATACAGTAGGTTTCGATTTTGTTGCTGCAAAAAAACCCCATGCAATAGATTAATACAGGTAAAGTGTACACTCCATGTCTAGAACAATCCTGCCAGAGCAAAGTGGCTCTCCCCTGTATAACTCATAAATCCAATGCAGCAGAGCCGAGGCACTGCACAAGCTCAAATCTGGCAAGTCGAGCCCTCCCTTGTCCTTAGCCAGTATCAGCTTACTATAGGGAATCCTACTAAGGCTCTTGTACACCAGCTCATCCTTCTGCTTTACCCAACATGGTAGCATCTGTAAGGGATATAGCAATTTGGGTATCAGCAGCATCTTAGCTAAGGCCACCCTGCCCATCAAAGATAAAGGTAACTCTTGCCATGTCTCGCAGATTCTTTTAATCTTTTGAATCTTATCTACAATGGGCCCAATATTGCACATGGCACCGAAGAAGCTGATAACCAGCTAAAAGAACCCGCTCAGTAAAAGGGCACAAATCGTGAGTCAGGCAGTGCACACATGGGCAAGCTGTCAATGAAGGCGGGCGGACAAATTGTCTTATCCAGTTAGCTAACAGGAACGGGTCCATATGTGCAAGGCGCAGATGGGAAACCATTAACCATGTAGGAATGATTAACTGGGTAAGCCAGCATGTTATGGGTAGAGCCGGAAAAGCGGGTACAAATGCAGTGTCCTGCTGTATATGGGTAGGGTGGCTAAGAATGAGATGGTGCCTGTATACGAGCAGTTACCTGGGTATTTCTGCCCCAAAGGGTCTATGCGGTTCTGGTACTGTCTCCCATACCTCTGGCTGGGTAGATATACAGCAGTAGCATGGCAACGAGAAAGACAGCTAACTTCAGCATCACGAAGGCAGAGGCCTTGGCAAAGTTAGTGCTGATGTCAGAGGGAGTGCTCTACCCCAGGGGAAATCAGAGGAGGATCCATGGCCATCTGGAGGGGGATCCAGCTCCATCTGTGGAGGTGAGTAGCCAATGGGATATATAGGCCAGGCTCAGGGATTACAGTGGGGGGATGGGTAGAGCAGCAGGCCATAGATAACATACTGCCACAGGCCTAGCTGTGGGACTGCACATGCAAACAGTGAGGATGGTTCATGGCACATGCTGTCATCAGCACCATTTGCCTGGTGCCAGATTCCATACCTCACAGTCTAGGTCACTGCCATCCCAGGTTGTCTATAACAGTATGCAGCTGCAGACATCACATGGGAGGATGCAAGAGCTCCCCCTGGTAGAGGATGTCTAGCAAATGCATGGGCCACAGTAAAATCAGCATAGCAGGGAAACTCTTATAGCCTTTTAGGGCCTGTTTAAGGTGTTGCTTGTTGCAGGGGTGTCACTATAATTGTTGTAGCTCTTAGCCTGTGGCCTGCTGCAACTGCTGAGCCTCTATGCCTATCAACATAGATTCACACAGATGGCAACAGATGTGGTTCCCCCAGCATGTCCACACAAAGGCTCCCCTGTTCCCCACATATCACTTCATCTTGTGCAGCTGTGTGTTGTGTGCGGCATCAGACAGCTACTCTGTGCAACAATAACACACCTGCAACAGAAAACACTTCAAACCACATACCATGGCTAATTGCTCCGAGAGTGTGTCACAAGAGGGAAGTACAGAAGGGGTGGGGATGACATAGACATTACAAGGGTCTAGAGAGAAGGGGAGGAGGGTCAAGGCAGCAGAGTGAGGGGGATGGTGTCATCTGGCATGGATGAGATGAGATGGGATTGGACAGAGTGGGGTGTGTGGTTAGAAATGGTGAGGAAGAGAAAGGGTATAGAAACTGGAGGCACATAGCAGGGTGTATGGGGGGAGGTGTTTGGGCCTGGGGGTATTTGTTAGGGTCAGTGAGGGGACAGATGCAGAAGGAACATGAGCTCATGGGGTCCAGAGAGGAAACATAGGTATCTGAGGAAGCAGATGCAGGGATAAGGTGACAGCCACACTGTACTGGTACCCAGAAGACTGGCAAAGGTTAAGAACAATATGGGGATGACAGTGTGAACTGCTAGGTAGTGTCCTTAACACCCCACATGTAATGCCATAAATCAATGGGATCCACACAGAACTGCAGCATAAGAGCTGCCAGGGGCAAGCATCTTCCATCTTCCTTGCTGGCACAAGAGCTGGAAGCATTCTGTGGCATCTGTATATGGCCCGATCTGTGAGCAAAACCATAACACCACGTCAACACAGGGGTGTGTGGGAACCCTGACACAGGTACCCAAAGTTGTAACAACTGACAAATATGGTACATTGCCCCTAAGAATAGAAGTACATGCCCCTGCTACTAGGGTGCCCAGTTCGGCTGTAAACAGCTATGTAAGTGAATGCACTATTGGGTAAATGTGGGCACAAAAGAGTTCTAATCTGATTCTTTATCTCTCTCCCACAGCGAATTTGGTGTACAGAGGACCCTAGAAGCATTAAAGTACAGGTTCCACACCATGCGATGCCAGAGGCCTGATGTCATCCAGCGCCTCAGGGAGGAGGTTGCTGCAGATTCAGGTAAGTGGGGCACAGGGCAGTCTCCACATACCACCAAGAACAACAGCCATGCACTACAGGCATGCTGCAGACCTCATGGCTCCACCACATGTGTCATCAGCCACATAGTGATAATAGAGAGCAACTCGGTAAGCTTAGCATGTACATGGCACTGAAATCTGTCTGCAGAGAGGTCCACACAGTGATTATTGTCTGTCTGAATGCATGCTTCCCACATTGCTCACATACAGACAGCTGTGTCAGATGCACCATAGACATGATGCCAATTGTGTCCCCAGAGGCTATTGTGATGACATTGAGTGGGGTAGACTGACTGAAATCCATGGAAACACTTTGTCGAGTGGTGCTGAGGGCCCATTACAATGGTTGAACATATGAGGCATACCTGCAAGCTATAACACCATCACTGGAGCTCACATCTTTATGGTGCACTCAATGGAATGAGCATACAGAAGCACACATCACAAGCAGTGCCCATCATGTACTAACCATACCTACCCACCCAGCCAACCATGGGTGATCTGTCAGCATGATCGAGGACCCACTACTCACACAGCATCATGTCTGGGGGACATATGTGCAGGACATGGAAGAGCAGATTGGTGGTCATGTTGGGAAAACAGGTAGTATGCATGCTCAATAGGCTGTGTGTGTGTTCGTATGTGTCTTCTTGTGTTGGCTCTGTCCATCTCCTGTAGGTATGATGTTACACCCATGTAATGGGCCACTATCCCTCTCCTACAGCAAAAGAAGCAGAGGAACCGCGTGGCGTGGAACAGCAGAGGGGACATCAAACTCCAGGTGAACAAGTCAGGCCACCAGCACAAATAAGAGCTGGCAGCCCAGTCCAATGGCCAACCGCCCCAGTAGCTACTCTGAGAGTGAGGACAAAGAGGAGGCTCTGGAGGCAAAGGCAGCAGGGCAAGGGGCCGACACCCTTGAGGAAGAGGAGGAGGAGGTGGAGAGTGTTTAGGAGGGGGAGGTAAGTGCAGAGGAGGATGAGGAAACCACTGAAGAGGAGGAGGAAAGTGCAGAGGAGGACAAGAGCCCAGAGGAAGGGAGGACAGCATGGAGGAGGAGAAGGCAGGGATAGAGGTCGGTGGAGAGTTGGAGGAGGAGGAGGTGGAGGAAGAGCAGGAGAGTGAGGGGAGGAGGAGGAGCCACTGTCTCTTGTTGGCTCAGGGGATGGGGAGTCTGACACCTGGGTGCCAGCAAATGAAGTTAAGGAAGAGCCTGTGGAGGAGCAGGGGGAATATGCGGTGCATCCCACCCCCCAGCTGAGCTTGGCTACCCCACCATGTCATTTGTCAGCCTCATGGGACAACATTGCTACAGTGGGAGGCACTGCAGACACCCAGGTCCTCCGACCAGACCATGGGCCAGTATCAACACCGCCCATCCCAAATGTAGTGCAATCTGTCCCAGGCCCAGCCCCCCCTGCCAGAACATGCTGCTGTTCTGGGCAGCTTAGTGCTGAAGATGTTCCTTGTCAGGGAGACAGTGCTCCAGTCAGCAGGGGAACTCTCAAGAGGGCTACAGGCCATTGCAGAGACCCTGCTGAGCCATAGGGAGGGCCCATTGTTCACAGCGCTGTTCGAAGAAGGCCTTGTTAGACCTATGTGTTTGCCTCAGGGCATATGTATCATTGATGTCGTGTTCTATGTTTGTACCTCACTGTGTCATCATTGTTGCCAACAACATAGGTGGGTGGCTGCCACATAGGTGTCAGTGATTGTGGGTTGCACTTAGCAGGTTATGGCATGTGTGAGGTGTTGGGTCCTGGATCTGCACACATATAGTGTGTTGCGTGCACAGGTCAAGGTGGTGTATATGCCATGACTCATATGGTGGAAATGCTGACAGAGTTAGAGTGTTGCAGTCATATGAGGGACTGAGTGCATAGGAACATAGGAAAGGCCATACTGGGTCTGAAGAGGGCCTATCAGGCCCAGTATCTTGTCTCCAAGAGTGGCCAAGCCATATCACAGGAACCTGGCAGCATCCAAGAAAGGCACATGGGTTCCATAATGCTACTTCCAGCCCAAGCCCTGGAATCCTTATGTCCCTTTAAATACTGGTTTATGGATTCCTCCTCAAGGATATCATCCACACCTGCTTGACACCCAGCTACAGTGCCAGCTGTTTGTATATCCTCTGTATAAAAATAGCAGAGTTTCATAATGCATTGAATGAGACCAATATTTCCTCTTAGTTATATTAAGTGACCTACATTGTTGCTTCATTGCGTCTCCCCTTGTCCCCCTACATCTTGATGGCATAAACAACTGATCCACTCCACTCCACTCAGGTCATCATGGACCTTTATCATGTCTCCATGCAGGTGTCTCATTTCACAGTTCAGAAGCCCTAACCTTAAAAGACATTTCTATCTGCTGCGACATGGCGCGTGCAGCACCACCCCCGTGGGTGGCATAGGTGCAAGATTGACCATACTGATGATAATAACCATTGGTGTAACAGAAGTGGCGCTGCCCCTCACACCGGGAACAGGCCCCCCATATCACCTCTGCTGAGCATAGGCCACATTAGGCCTTGCAAAGGATGTGCATTTTGGACCATGGAGATGACAGGCATGGAGAGATCACCAGGGTGCCTTGGGTGTGAGAATATGGGCGCTATGTCAGGAGGGCATTATGTGCTCACCATCATGTATGTCAGTATGCTATGTCAGGTGTGGGACTGTGGATACCATAAGTATACTAGAAATGCATGGCAACTGTACCCAGTGCCTAAACAGTAGCATGGCAAAATGTGCGTTTTGTGAGGGTTGCACTGTCTGGAGGGCAGCAAAGGCAGGCCATTCATAGCAACAGTTCAAAGTCTTATTGGGCAAGGGAGTGTGGTCTGCCTAGGAGGCCAGCACCGAATAACAACGCCATACTCATATTTCAGTGTACCCAGCCTACAGGCCATATGGCATATTATATTATTTATTTACTTATTTTACCAGTAATATATACATGCCGCTTCATCCTTCAGTCAGTACGGTTAGCAATCAGCATTGAAACATAAATATGAAACCATAACAGGTCCATCATAGCATTTAAATAGTGAATGAATAATGGGTTACAAGGGAAGAGGTAATCTAAATTGGAATAACAGGGAGAAGAGATAAACGGGAACAGAGGGGAGATTTGTACAGGAGGAACTATATGGCAGTGGTGCATTTGATGGGTGAAAGGTTAGCCATCACATCACACTCATCATATTGGCAGGACCTCCCCACCAACGGCATCTCCTATCCATCTACACACAGCACTGCAGTGCACACCTGTGCTGTGCGGTGCTGCTAGTACACGCAGCTCCCTTTTCCCTCTCCCCAGACTGCAGTTCCAGCCATGCACCACTGTGTCCATAATAGCAGGCACACACATCATCAGCCACAAATATGTTGGCTTGACGATATAGGGCCACTGGCCAGTGTACACCAGTGTCATGGAGCAGGGTGAAGCTGCCATGTATATGCACCATTCCACAGCACTGTCAGGGCCAGCCCTAGAGTTGGTGCCAAGTGTTTGAGCCCTAGGCGAACCTCAAGCTTTACACTCCCTATGGCTATCAAACACAATTACGTAGCTTTGAATGACCTGCTTTGGCTGCCCTCCAGAGATTGCCTCCTATTTTGCCTAGTGTTTGGGCCAGCCCCTGAGCACTGTATATTGTAACTACAGTAGTCTAGATGCCTGTTTTAGCCACTAACCATGTATCAAGCGTGATAATCCATTTAGCTGGTTATAAGCACTAACTGTGCAGCACATGCTATAATCCATTTACCTGCTTACAATTGGTAAAGCGCCTCTTGGACTGGTTTCCCATTTACCTGTTTAGCATTAAACTGGGGACAGTAGCTCATATTCCACATGCCCACATAGTGCAGATAACCAAGTAGACCCTCTGAATATCACCGGTTATCATCCTGCACGACTATGGCAGCTTCTGGCAGCGTGTCTTGGTGCTGATATTCAAACTTCCTGAGGGGAAATGTTACATGGGTTTCTCTTGTAGCTTTAGGTGGGATGGTCCCCGGATAAGATGTCATAACCATATATTTTATAACTCCTTACATGGGTTGCTTTCCATCTCCATTGCCCTTGATCTGCAAGGATGTCTAAGGCACTGAAGCGAACACGCAAAGTTAATTTCACTCTTTAGGAGACCTCCATGGCTCTGGGGCTGATCATCCAGGAGCACGCTACCCTGTTTGCATCCAAGGATACAAGCACCTAACAACGGGGATGGCAGAACATAGCCAGGAGGGTCAATGCTGTGCACCACCACAACACAGATGTGGAGGACCTCAAGAAGAAGTGTCAGGTGGTTCAGCAGGCTGCAAAGGAGAAGAGGGCTGCAAACAACAAGCTGCCACCCGAGTGCCAGCTGCAGTTGAGCTCCCTGGAGGAATAGGTTCTCCAGTTTATGCATGACATCATCATCATCACAGGGGTTGCCTGCTATGATAGCTCCACTCCTGCCACACAGGAGGGTGAGTAGATCTTGCTCCCTTACTGATATGTGACCGGATATAATGTTCTTACATGTTGCACAGGTTGATGATTTGTCAGCCCTACTGCTGTTGACTGTGTGCAATCTTTCTACCATCATTGCCTTCCCTCTCCCTCACTCCAGGCCCCAGCATGCTGTCCTGTGTGCCCTCCCATGCCCCTTCCCCTCCCTGATTGTGCTGCTACAGCCTCCCCTACCCCTTCCTTTCCCTCATCCCTATTTCCATTGACAGGGACTCATATGTGTAGGCTACTGTGCCATTGGTGGATTATGGGGGTGCTTATATTGTAGCATGCATTGTGACACTGTATATTATGGAGACACAACTGCTGTCCCTTGTCCAGTTATGACATTTCCTCTGGCAGTGTCTGTGCCTCTGTTCTGGGCACCCAGAAGCATGTCAGGGCATTCACTCATAGGCAGTGTGACTCATACCTGCAAAGTAGAGTTGTATAGAGTTATGATAGAGGGTTACACCCCTACAGTAGATATCATAGTGTGGTTCTGTATGCACAGGTGTAAGGGACAGCAGGCCTATCTACAGTGTGTGCTCACTATGCCCTAGGTACCTGTCATGTACAAAGAGGTAAGCATACAGTGTAGTGTATCTTTTCTCACATGTGTCCAGCTTGTAGGGGTGTACCTGGTTGATGACAGGCTGCCACCATAGGTCTTTGCTGTGGGACTGTTTGGCAGGCAGGGGCTCTGTTTGCTGTTATGCACATTCACCCTTTTTAGGTTTCTTCAGGCTGCATTCCAAACCTGCAGAAACCTGCAATGTGTGCAGACTTGATTGGCAAACTGGTGATGTGTCATCCCTCCATTGTTTGAAGCACACTGAGTCTGTACCTCGGACACCTATTTTCCTGTGACTACTGCTGAGGCCTGACCTGTGTCACTCTTGCTTTCCTACAGACCAGCCAGTAACCAGACCTTCCCAGCCTGTGGCTGCTCAGAGAAGTGGAGCGCCTGCTCCTGCAGCAGAGGACCACCCAGGAAGCCCAGGACGCAGCATGACAAAGCAGAGCACCGTGGCCAGGGCCGGATTTACCTATACGCCAACTACGCCGTGGCGTAGGGCCCACAGCTGACAAGGGCCCACAAAAACTGAAAAAATTGTTAGCGTTTTTAAAATTAAATTAAAAAAAAATGCTGGCTGCTGCCGCGGCAGCATGGACTGTCCCGCGGAGCCCCCTCTGCTGCCGCGGCAGCATGGACTGTCCCGCAGTGCCCCCTCTGCCCGGCTGAATCCGTCCCTCCCTCCCTCCCTCCGTGCCGGCTTTGAGAGGCGCGAAGGGAGAGTGTCTCCCTCGTTTCTCTGTTAAGCCCGCAGGGGCTGATGGGAAATTTCCCATCAGCCCCTGCGGGCTTAACAGAGACGCGAGGGAGACACTCTCCCTTCGCGCCTCTCAAAGCCGACACGGAGGGAGGGAAGGACGGATTCAGCGGGCAGAGGGGGCCCCGCGGGACAGTCCATGCTGCCGCGGCAGCAGCCAACGTTTTTTTTTTTTTAAATTTAATTTTACTTGAGCCGATGGGGGGGGGCTGGGACTGGAAATGGGCTGGGGGGGTTAAGACTGGAGGTGGACTGACACGAAGAAACCAGAAGAAAGTGGCTGGAGCAATTGCAGCTGAAAAAAAATGCGCAAAAGGTAGAAAAATATCTCTTTATTTTGAATTTAATTGGAATATGTCAGCTCTGGTAAATGTGCATCATTAACGTCTGCGCTTTGTTTAGTACAAGAGCAAATTATTGTATAGTTTTATTTCTACAGTGTTGTACATTCCAAGTTTGGCTTTTGGGATTCCCAGTTTAATTATGACGTCAGGGCCAACAGCGGATCCGGCGTGCTCGTTTTTATCTTTTCTGGGGGCCCACAATTTTTGTTGGCGTAGGGCCTCACTCAAGGTAAATCCGGCCCTGACCGTGGCTGCTGGGGAAGAAGAGCAGGCCCTAGCCGAGCCCACTGCAGCAAAATTTGCATTCCCGATACTGGAAGACCCTGACGACAGTGGCCATGATGATGTCGATCAGGAACTGCTGCGGGAGGGGGCACATATCCTGCACTCCACCAAGGGCATACATTCTGAGCTCTGCACCATCAGGCAGGAAGGACTAGAAAAAGGGTCTGCTACTTCTGGAGAGAGATCTGAAATTGTGAGTATATACTTCTGGGAATTTTCTGAAAGGACTTCTTTGTATTAAAGCTAATTAATCTGTGAACCCAGTGTTTTTTGTTAAATCAGTCAGGGCCTAGTAGCATCAGTTTAAGTTTAAATTTAAAACACAGAAGAGAACTTTCTGGTTACATTTCATACCCAGCAGAGAACTTGCAGTTTTAATTTAATAGTCACTCAGGGCCTAGTATCAGCAAAGTACTTTTAGTTTAAATTTAAAACACAGAAGAGAGCTTTCTGGTTAAATTTGGAACCCAGCAGAGAACTTGTAGTTTAAATTTAATACTCACTCGGGGCCTAGTATCAGCAAAGTACTTTTAGTTTAAATTTAAAACACAGAAGAGAGCTTTCTGGTTAAATGTAGAACCCAGCAGAGAGCTTGTAGTTTAAATTTCATAATAAGTCAGAGCCTAGCAGCAGCAAAGAGCTGTAATTTAAATCAAATCAGAATATAACTTAGCATAAAAGGCAAAATAGGGTCAGTACTCTTTGAGCAACAAATAAAGTCTTCTAGATACCTTTACAAGGAGGCCTTCTACCTATGAGACAAGAGACATGTGAAACTTTTTCAATAGATGTTAACACCAGGTGGCAGGTCAAAAGGCCATTTTGAAAGACTCCTTCTATCCAAGCAAGAACTGTTAATCACCCAGGAAGTTGGTCACAGCTTACCTTAGCAGCACAGGACAGAGTACTGTGTAGCAGCCGTCTTTTGATAATTGTTATTTCCCTCCCTCCCTCCCCAACACCCACCCACCCCTGGGATAATCGTAGCTTTATAGGTACTTACACATCTTAAAGGAAAGGAGGTGCTCTCAGGTGAAGCTCGTTATCCAAAACAATCATACACTAAGGACCTGAGATTAATTAAGCTTCAGGTGAACAAGGTATATTAAACGTATTAGGTACAGTTTTATTAGTATAAATATCCATAGCAACCCTTAGTAAGTAAAGAACTTAAAGATCTAAACACAAGCTTAAAACTAAGATACAGACAGCAGTCCAGCAACAAGATGGGGGCTTTCTAGTCTTTTGCAGTGAGTGTCACATGTATGATTTTCTCCCAGTTGGTGAGAGGTCTTACGTGTGCACTAAGTGCAAGGAGCTCTTTGCTCTCAGGGAACGAGTCCATTCTCTAGAGGCTAGAGTAGCAGACTTGGAAAACATAAGAAAGACAGAGAGGTACATAGAAGAGACCTACAGGGATATAGTCCTGAAGTCCCACCTCCAGTCTTGCAGCATCCCTGTTGCCATGGAGGAGAGAGATCACGTGACAGGAGAGCATCACCCTGGTGTGGCAGGACGTGATTCTGTAACTATATCCTGTCCTCCAGGTGATATAAAACCCTCTCACACCGAGGAAGTTTCTCCAGGGCCATGTGCTCATGAGGGAAGGGTTAGGACAGTCGTTATAGTTGGTGATTCGATCATTAGGCATGTAGATAGCTGGGTGGCTGATGGACGTGAGGATCGCCTGGTAACATGCCTGCCTGGTGCGAAGGTAGCAGACCTCATGCGCCACCTAGATTTATTTATTTATTTATTTATTTATTTAGTATACATTTGTATACCGCTACTTCCAGCGATCAGCAGCGGTTTTTGATTACAGATTGGAAATTGTCAAATCATGACAGGAAATTTTTTTTTTTGAGGTATAAACACATTGATTAAACAGGAAAGCACAGCACACAGAGAACATGGGCTATGGAGGGTTAAGTGGCTTGCCCAAGACCACAAGGAGCACCTGTGGGACTAGAAACCCCAGTCCTTCCAGCCCAAGGTTGCTGTCCTCTAGTGGGATTTGAACCCCCGACCTTCCGGCCTGAAGTACCTTGACCCAACCACTAGGCTACTCCTCCACTCCATAAGATAAGGTCTTAGATAGTGCTAGGGAGGAGTCTGCTGTCTTGGTACATGTCGGTACCAATGACATAGGGAAGGGTGGTAGGGAGGTTCTGGAGGCTAAATTTAGGCTTTTAGGTAGGAAGTTGAAATCCAGAACTTCCAGGGTAGTGTTCTCCGAAATGCTTCCCATTCTACACGCAGGACCAAAAAGGCAGGCAGAGCTCCGGAGTCTCAATACGTGGATGAGACAATGGTGCAGAGATGAGGGTTTTGGATTTGTTAGGAACTGGGGAACATTCTGGGGAAAGAGGGGCTCTTCCGAAGGGATGGGCTTCACCTTAACCGGGATGGAACCAGGCTGTTGGCATTAACCTTTAAAAAGGAGATAGAGCAGCTTTTAAACTAGATAATAGGGGAAAGCCGACAGTCGCCCAAGAGCGGATGGTTCAGAAGAATGTATCCTTGAAGGATACTACCAAAAGCAGAGAGGTTCCAAAAAAGAGTAAAGTAGTCCAAATGCCCTCGAGTATGGAGCAGACAGAGCTTAAAGATCCCAAATTACCTATGCCTACCAATAGCCAGATTAATATGAATAAAATACAGTCTCTAAAATGCTTGTATGCAAATGCTAGAAGTCTAAAAAAGAAGATGGGAGAGTTAGAATATATAGCACTAAATGAGAGGTTAGATAGGATTGGAATATCAGAGACATGGTGGAAGGAGGACAACCAGTGGGACACTGTGATACCTGGGTACAGACTATATCGTAATGATAGAGCTGATCAAATTTGTGGAGTGGTTGTGCTCTATGTTAGAGAGGGCATTGAGACAGAAAGGATCAAAGTTTTGCAGGAAACAAAATTTGCTGTAGAATCTCTATGGATTGAAATTCCATGTATGAAGGGGAAGGTGATGGCAGTGGGGGTGTACTATCGACCGCCTGGCCAGAATGAACAAATGGATGATGAAATGCTCAAAGAAATCAAGGAAGCTAACAAAAGTTACAGCACAGTAATAATAATGGGTGATTTCAATTGCCCCGGTATCGATTGGGTCAGTGTCACATCAGGACATGCTAGGGATATAAAGTTCCTAGATGAAATAAATGACTGCTTCTTGGAGCAGCTGGTTCATGAACCGACCAAAGGGGAAGCCATATTAGACCTAGTCCTTAATGGAACACCAAATCTAGTGCAAGAGATAAGGGTGTTGGTGCCACTTGGCAATAATGATCATAGCATGATCGCGTTTGATTTAATTAGTGGAGGAGGGATAGTAAGGAAATCCACAGTACTACCTTTTAACTTTCAAAAGGGAGATTATGATAAAATGAGGAAAATAGTTAAGAAAAAACTAAAAGGAGCAGTTGCAAAGGTTAAAGACTTACATCAAGCTTGGCTGTTGTTGAAAAATACTATCTTGGAAGCCCAGAGCAGCTGTATTCCACACTTTAAGAAAAGTGGAAGGAAGTCCAAAAAACTGCCAGCATGATTTAAAGGTGAGGTCAGAGAGGCTGTTATTGCCAAAAAAGCATCTTTCAGGAAATGGAAAAAAGAGCCAAACGACGAAACTGGAAACAGCAAAAGCACTGGCAAGTCAAATGCAAGGCATTGATAAGGCAGGCAAAGGGAGAATTTGAGAAGAAGCTTGCTGCGGAAGCAAAAACATGAAATAAAGACTTTTTCAAGTACATTCGTAGCAAAAAAACCTGTGAGAGAGTAGGTTGGACCATTAGATGATAGAGGGGTTAAAGGGGAACTAAGAGGCGACAAGACGATAGCGGAAAGACTGAATGAATTCTTTGCTTTGGTCTTTACTGAGGAAGATGTAGGGATGTTACCCATGACTGAAGTGGTATTTAAAGGTGCGGAAGAATTGAAGGAAATATCGATACATCGGGAAGATGTATTACAACTATTAGATAAACTGAAGAGTAGCAAATCACCTGGGCCAGATGGTATACATCCAAGGGTGTTGAAAGAACTGAAATATGAGCTTGCAGGCCTGCTATTAGTAATCTGTGAACTTTCATTAACATCATCTGTAATACCTGAAGATTGGAGGATCGCCAATGTAACGCCAATTTTTAAAAGGGTTCCAGGGGTGATCCGGGAAACTACAGACCAGTGAGCCTGACGTCAGTACCGGGAAAAATGGTAGAAACCATCATAAAGAACAAAATTACTCAGCATGTAGATAGTCATGGCCTAATGGGAGACAGTCAACATGGCTTTAGATAAGGAAGATCTTGTCTTACTAATCTGTTATGTTTTTTTGAAGGTGTGAATAAACAGGTGGACAAAGGTGAGTTGGTTTATATAGTGTATCTGGACTTTCAGAAAGCCTTTTACAAGGTCCTTCATCAGAGACTTTTGGCAAAACTAAAGAGTCATGGGATAGGAGGCAGTGTACTATTATGGAACAGGAACTGCTAGGTACGTATGACCTAGATTGGCCACTGTTGGAAACAGGATACTGGGCTTGATGGACCTTGGTCTGACCCAATATGGCATATCTTATGTTCTTATGCAGACTGCAAACCAAGTAAGAAGAAACAAATGGAGAAAAGTGCAGTACCACCTGCAGCTAACCCTGAAACCTATTAGAGAAGAGATGCACGTCTCATCACTACTAGAGAACTGTTGACACAAAATCATTCCCAGAGGATTATGAATCAATAAAGCTCCAGGCACATATAATGATCATACAGACCTTTGGCAGATTGGACCAAAATTTTAAATAAATGTTCTCTAGACTTAATGATATTATTGATCAACACGTCACGGCACAAAATTGAATCTATAACACTTGATATTTACTCAAAACATGATGTACTTAAAAAAGCTGATACCTGTTTTGAGATCCAGAAGGACTGACAGGAATGTTTCTGAATTCAAAAAAATTGTAAAAGATGGAAAATTTAAAAAGTTCACAAGGGATGAGGAGGACTCTAGAATAGGAAACGTATATGCCTGGATGAACAAACCTGTTTTATCCAGGAGTGAATCTCGAAAACATAAATCAGATTTTAAAACTGAGCAATTTAATAAAACTAAATTACAATATCACTTACTGGAAGCTAGTTCAGAACCCATTAGAAAGAGGAGTCGCAACATTGTTGATGAACCCTTAGAATCAAATGCGCCTCTTTTTTCCTCAGCCTCTCCACCACATCAAAACGAGTCCCAACACCAGGGTTTTTCAATGGATCCCGCTTGAAAGGAGGAGGTCAAAAACCGGGAATACACCCTCCTCAACAGGCACGAAAACACCACGTACATATCACCCACAGAGGGCAGGGGGAGGGAGAGGAACGACAGATTACAAAACACCTCAGATTGGAAGAGGTAGAGAGAATTTTTAATTTATCAAGTTATGTTTTAAAACAGGAGGACATTAGGGTTTTAAAAAAAGGTCTGCCTTTTGTTCCTACAAAGAAATATGATTCATTTACTACCCAAGTAGAGCTCTACAAGTTTTTCCGTAAACTAAAGATAAGAAATTTTTTTGATAACTGACTAGATATTAATCCTGACCTGTTGGTGATTAAGAAGCCCTCTACCTGGGTACTTTCTAATACAGATTATGTGTTTGTTGAAGCCTTCCAAAAAGTGGTCTCCCACAGAGTGGAAGCCCTTTTTAAAAATAAGTCTCATACTTTTTTTTAACTTATCAAAAGATGAGAAACGTTCAATATTCAACTTGAGTAATAACCACAACATTGTTATTAAACCGGCAAATAAAGGAGGGGTGCTGGTTATCCAAAATCATTCAGATTATGTACAAGAAGTATACCGTCAGATTAGAGATACTACTTTTTATGTTAGATTACATGATGATCCCACTGCTGCGCTTAAGAGCAAGCTAGATACACTCATTTATGTGGGCCAGCAGGCTGGTTACTTGACCCAGAAGGAAAGAAATTTCTAACAGTAGAGCATCCGGTGACCCCGACAATCTATGTTCTCCCTAAAATACGCAAATCATTAGATCACCCAGCTGGACGGCCCATTATATGTGCAATCGGCTCTTTGTTCGAACCTCTTTCCAAACTTCTCGACGTTTACCTTAGACCATTCATATCACAGGCACCATTTTATATGTGGGATTCGTCACACATGTTGCAACTATTAGAACAATTTACTTGCCTTCATGAGGACACCATATTAGTTACTCTAGACATTAAGGGCCCGATTCTGTCCTGGACGTCCTGGCCCTCCGTGCACTCGGTCGGAACTGGACACACAGAGTTAGAAAGGATTCTGATCTCACGGGGCATGTTTAGCCCCGTGGGATCAGAATTGCATCCAGGCCTTACGTGCAGGCCGGGACCCCAATCCCAGTCGGCCTGCACGTACAGGCCTAGCTCGACTTACTCAGTCAAGGCTCCTGAATGGAGCCGCAGAGCCATAGTGTCCAGTTGCCATGGCATCGCTGGTCCATTCAGGAGCCGCGATCCCCAGCCGCCGACAAGATTTTTCATTCCCTGCAACCCAACCCCCGATCTGTCCTCCCCTTTTTCCTTCACCTTTTCAGCTACTTCTTTCGAAAGCCATAGCGGTCTCCTTTTCCTTTTACCTTTATTTACCATTTTAACAAAAAGGTTGGTTGCCCTTAAAATATCCCCTTTCAGTTTTGCCCACTGTTTTTCTACATCCTCCAGCTGTTCCCCTCCCGCTAATGACTCCCTGAGGTATTGGCCTATCTTGGCAAAGCTGGTTTTCCTAAAGTCTAAGGAATGGATTCTAACAGCCCTAGTCCTAATACTGAACCACACCATCTAGTGATCACTGGATGCAAAATGATCTCCCACTATAACATCATAAACACTTTCACCATTGGTAAGCACCAAGTCCAGTATGGCCCTTTCACGTGTGGGGTCTGTTACCAATTGCCTGAATAGTTCTCCCTTTAGAGAATCCAGGATCTCTTCACTTCTAGATGATACTGCAGCAGGAATGTGTCAATCAACATCTGGCATATTGAAATCCCCTATCAGTAGCACTTCCCCTTTCCTAGCAATGCTGCGTATGTCTTCAATTAACTCTCTGTCCACCTCTTCCTCTTGTGAGGAAGGTCTGTATATCATGCCAATTCAAATTTATTTCTCTTTCCCTCTTTCTAGTTTAACCCACAATGCCTCCTCTCTCCCTTTTAAGCTCTGTAATTCCAAAGCTTTAATAGTATTTTTTACATATAGTGCCACTCCTCCTCCCCTTTTTCCTACCCTGTCCTTTCTGAATAAAGTATAGCCAGGTATAGTTACATCCCAGTCATGGTTTTCTGTGAACCATATTTCTGTAACTGGCACTAAATCCAAGTCGGCCACTCCCACCAAAGCTTCAACATCAGGGATCTTATTTCCCATGCTAAGGGCATTTATACACACTGCTTTCCATATATTACCGCTGTTACCCATTTCCATAAAGGTATTTAATGTATCACTTACCTGGGGGCTTTCTTCACCCATCCCCAACGAATCTAGTTTAAAGCCCTCTTCAGTAGATTAGCCAGTCTACTACTGAAGACATGTCAACCCTTCTTGGACAGATGGATGCCATCTCTGCTCTGCAACCCTTGGAATAGCATCTCATGGTCTAGGAAACCAAAACGCTCTCGATGACACCATCCATGCAGCCATGCATTCATCTCCAGGATGCGAGCCTCTCTGCCTTGGCCTTTACCCTCAACAGGGAGGATTGAAGAGAACATCACCTGTGCACCTAACTGCTTCACCCTCTGCCCCAGAGCCATGAAGTCACTTTTGATATGCTCAGAGGTATACCTGGCAGTATCATTTGTTCCAACATGGATTAGCAACATTGGGTAATAGTCAGTGGGCTTGATGAGTGTCGGCAAACTCTCCGCAGCATCTTGGATTTTGGCACCAGGCAGACAGCATACCTCTCTGGACATCAAGTCTGGTCGGCAGATGGACACCTCAGTACCCCTCAGAAGAGAGTCACCAACCACCACTACCCTTCGCTTCCTTGTGGTCACTGATTCTGCAACTTTGGGGTACTTGAGCTCTGGTTCTTCCCTTTCCAGGGATGCTTTCATCTCCTCCACTTCCAGGGCTGCATAATGGTTCTTCAATTCAAGGGCTGGAGAAGTTGGACTGGTGATTCTGCAGGCCCTGGTGACTTGTGTCCAACCTTTATCTTTCTGTCGGCACCCATCTTCTCCTCTGCTGGAGAGCTTGGTTGCTGCAAGAAGTATCTCATCAATGTACTTCTCACTGTCCTGAATGCTCCTCAGCCTCGCCACCTCCTCTCTGAGTTCCTCCACTTGTTTCCTAAGAGCTTCAGCAAGTAGGCACCCTGCACATGGAACTGGTCCTTCAAATGGCATTGGGACCTCTGTCTGGACAGAGGCAGAAGCTGTAAAGGGGGCAACAGCTTTAGCAATACGATTTTTCCCAGTCATTGTTCAGTTCATGGAGCTTCTTCTGTTAAAGCAAAAGAGAGAGATCTACCAAAGTACCAGCCGGTTTCCCAGCTGTCCATTGTGTGAACTGTATAGCCCCTGTTAGGAATGCCTCAACAAGGCAGGGCTCTGAAGCCTTTTATGCAGGCCTCAGCTTCTCTCAGTTCATTCACAGGCTAATTAGGCCCACTAACTCCTGATTAGGTGTCAGCAGTTCCCAAGAGCGTTGTTTGAACTGTATAGCCCCTGTTAGGAATGCCTCATTAGAGGCTTGTACCATCATCCCTGTGACTTCTTGCTTCTGCTCTGGGCCTGCTGTGCTCTCAGACTTTCTATGATTTTTGCACAGTCCCTTATAGTTGTTATGTTTGGATTTTACTGGCATCCTTCATAGGACTCCATATTTCCTAGGATCTGTCCAGCCTACTCCATGGCATGCAGATTCCACAAAGCTGCCATAGCTCTCAGCCTAAAACAGAGGGAGGAGTGGCCTAGTGGTTAGAGCACGTTACCTCAGGCTGGAAGGTCAGGGGTTCAAATCCCACTAGAGGACAGCAACCTTGGGCCAGAAGGACTGGGGCTTCTAGTCCCACAGGTGCTCCTTGCAGTCTTGGGCAAGCCACTTAACTCTCCATTGCGCATATTCCCTGTAAATAGTTATCTCCAAGTTATAATGCCCTGTTCAATGTAAACCACCTTGATATCATGAAAGGCAGTATATAAGAAAAGTTAAATAAATAAACAGTGCTGCAGTGCTCCCCACAGGCTGTTTCCTGGTGGTTGCTTCTACAAACTCCACTGATAGACAGTTTCTTGCCATCTTCAGCATCACCTTTCATATAACTAATACTATGGAAATGTATCTCCTGCTCAGGAGTGGAGGAGTAGCCTAGTGGTTAGAAGACTGGCTTGGTAACCAAGCAACCAGGGTTCAATTCCCACTACCACACCTTGGGCATGTCGCTTAACCCTCCATTGCCTCAGAAGAAAGGCCTGGCAATCTACTTCTGGTGACATTGCCAAGAAAACCCAGGAGCTTCTGGGTCACCAGGAGTCAGGATTGACTCAAAGGCACACATTGCATTTTGTATCTCCTGCTTATTTATTGGGCGTATCCTGAAAACCCAACTGATTGTGGGGTCACCAAGACAGATTTGCAAATCCCTGCATTATTAAATATGTCAGTGTGCTATCTGTCATCATAAACTGTCAGATAGATTTTCGAATGCTTTATCCACCTACCTTTAGGAGTTAGGCCACTAGAATAGCTCCTTTGATTTCTACTGCTATATGTAGCCACTCAAATTCTGGGATGTCAGGGAAGACAGCCAGCTAAGACTAATTTTCCGCCCCAGCTGGCTGACTTATTCGGCTATCCCAGTGTATAGGGCTGGATTAAATGTAGCAGGCTATGTTTTTTTGCCAGCTGGATTTATAGCTATTAACCTAGTTGGCTGAAGGTTGTCTGAAAATAACTGGCTAAAACATGGAAGGATACGCCTATGAAGAAAGGCTAAAAAGGTTAGGGCTCTTTAACCTGGAAAAGAGACGGCTGAGGGGAGATATGATAGAAGTCTATAAATTAATGAACGGAATGGAACGGGTAAACGTAGATCGACTGTTTACGTTATCAGAATATAGGAAGACTAGGGGACATGCAATAAAGCTACAGGGTAAACTATTTAAGACTAATAAAAGAAAATATTTTTTCACTCAACGTGTAATCAAACTCTGGAATTTGTTACCGGAGGATGTAGTAAAGGCTGTTAGTGTAGCTGGGTTTTAAAAAAAGGTTTGGACAAGTTCCTGGAGGAAAGGTCCATAAACCATTATTAAGAAGGGACCCAGGATATCAATGCTTGACCTAGTACAAGCATTGCAGAACCTGTGTCTTTTGGGGAAACTGCTAGGTACGTATGACCTAGATTGGCCACTTTTGGAAACAGGATACTGGGCTTGATGGACCTTGGTCTGACCCAGTATGGCATATCTTATGTTCTTATGTTCTTAACATAGCCCACTTCCTTAGTCGCTCAGCCGTAGACTGATCATTGACCTCTTGTCTGTTCTCCAATCACTGCACAACCTCACTGACTCTGTTCTGTTACTCAAGTGTCCCTGGTCCTTCTTGCCAGGTGCAGTTGCTATTTTTGCCATACCTGCAACAGGGATGCTATAGAGTTCACTTGGTATACTGATTTAAAGCAGGAAGCTTAGCATCTAACTTCAAAAACCTTCTGCAAGTAAATTGATCTGGAGCTGAACAGTTCACGCAGTCAGTAGCAGAGTTTATGCTCAAGGTAATTAATGTAGGCTGATCACTCAGCCATATGTTTTTCGCTTTAATTTGTTATCTGACTTGTAATTTTGCTTGCACAATTTCCTGCTGTTTAAGAAACTGATTATGATACCAGTGGGAGGAATGAGTGAGACTCCATCACAGTGTGTCAGGACAGTGATGGGGGGAATGAAGAGATGCCATCACAGTGTGAGGACAGTGATTTGAGGAATAAGAAAGGATTCACTGTAGAGTGTGAAGTCACTTATGTAAAAAATAAACTAAATTCTAGTGCAGTCTATGAGATAGTGATTGGAGGAATGAGAAAGACTCCATTTAGACCCAGATTTAGGAAAAGGCAACATAAGAACATACAGCGCTATGCCAAGCTATAATTACGCCATATGTGAATCATGAACCTTGCAAGCCTCCCTCATTCGGACGTCATCAGTTGTGTGTTTAGTACTTTGTTCAAAGAGTATTTCCAACTTCACTTAGTCCTAGTTCCTTACCATCCCCCTAGATATATCCTAGTTCCCAGTTGTGTTGTCTGTATTGACTAGATTGTAAGCTCTTATGAGCAGGGATTATCTCTTACATGTCTCTGATGACCATAAAAAGCACACCAACCCACAGAACTGTATAGCCAAAAGAAAGCAGGTCACACAAACCACCATGGAAATCTTAAATGAGAGTTTTATTGAAGTGTCTACTGAGGTCTGTCCCTATTATTTATTTATTTATTATAAATTTTTATAATGCATTTTCCGGGCAATCAAATACGGTTTACATGAAACAAACTTAGAATAGTACAATGGAAGGTACCTTTACAAAGAATGAATTATAACTATTTACATAAATATTGTTTTAAAAAAACAGTCGTAAGCGTAAAACTATATACAAGTTTGATTGTCAAATGTGAAAGGATATTGTTTTGAGTAGCTCAGGTAGGGGTGGATGAATTTTGATGGATGGGTTAATTAGTGGAGGGGGTGGGGTTGTTACTATGATGTTCATTTCCAAAGTGAAGGATAAAGAGGTGTGTTTTAAGCTTTTTTCAGAATGCTGAGAAGTCCTTTATTTTTCTTAGGTAATCTGGAAGGGAGTTCTAAAGGTTAGGGGCAATGTGGGAGAATGCTTTATTGTTTGTCATTTTTCTTGATTTCCTGAAATCTGATGGGATTGTGATTTTATTTTTGTTATGGTCTCATTGTATGTGAGTGTGGGTTTCCATGGTAATGAGGGTGGAAAGATATGAAGGGACGATATCATTGAGAAGTCTGAAAGTTGTAACTAGAATTTTATAGTTTATGCAGCTCTGTACAAGGAGCCAGTGCAAATCATATAATATTGGGGTGATGTGTTCGATTGGGTTGGAATTTGTAACTATCCTAGCTGCCACATGTTGAGCTACTTGAAGATGTCTTATGGTATGTTTGGTGAGTCCATGTAGGATTGTGTTGGAGAAGTCAAAGTGGGGTGTAATAATTACGTTGATGACAGATTTAAAGTTGTGATTGTGGAGCAGTGGACATAGTTGTTTTAACATTTTAAGTTTGTAGAAGATATTTTTTGTTATTTGTCTTATGTGTGAGGACATGTTAAGGGTGCGATCAAGGATTAAGCCAAGGTATTTTACCTCATTTTTTAACAAAATATTTATATCATGAATCCTGATGTCTGTAGGTGGGGTAAAGTTCTGGTTTCTCGTTACATATAATGCTTCAGTTTTACTGAAGTTGATCCTAAAGTTGTGAATTAATAGCCATTCCGTAATTTCAGCAAAGCAATCTGTTATTTTTTGAATTGTGGGGTTAGAGCAGTTGAACGGGAGATATAACATTATATCATCCGCGTATATATGATAGTTTACCTGGAATGTTTTGAAAATAGTGCAGATGGGCTGGATTTAAATGTTAAAAAGGAGGGCTGAGAGGGAGGAACCCTGTGGTAGTCCTTGTTCTTGGTTATAGTGATCAGAAAGATGTTGTTCTATTCTTACCTGTTGTGTTGTGTTGTGTTGGAAACAGGATATTGGGCTTGATGGACCTTGGTCTGACCCAGTATGGCATATCATATGGTATGATCCTGAAGTTGAATCTGAACTATTTTCTCTATCAGTTTGGCCATGAAAGGAAGACTAGAAATAGGTCTGTATGATGTTGGGGAATTTTTATCCATGGAGTGTTTTTTCAGAATAGGTTGAATTAGTGCATGTTTAAGGGAGGATGGTAAGTGGCCTTGTTGTAGGAAGATGTTGATAATAGGGAGGATAAAAGGAGAGAGCTCTGATTTTGTTGCTTTTATCCAGCTTACTGGACAGGGGTCGAGATGGGAGGTAGTGGTATCTAGCTTGGAAATGATATTTCCGAGTGCATCCTTTGATGTAGGGGCGAACCTTGACCGGG
Organism: Ichthyophis bannanicus; assembly: GCA_033557465.1. Classification (NCBI taxonomy): domain Eukaryota; kingdom Metazoa; phylum Chordata; class Amphibia; order Gymnophiona; family Ichthyophiidae; genus Ichthyophis; species Ichthyophis bannanicus. The sequence continues at coordinate 731,739,584 of CM066033.1, read as the reverse complement.
GGGGGGGGGGGGTTGTGGTGGGTGAGGTATGTTTTCAGGGGGGGGGGCGTGGTATGCTTTGATAACTTATCGATAGGTCTTTATGTTTTAGTTTTTTCCTTGTAGAAGTTAGCCAGGGATTGGGGTGCTATGGGGGGCTCAGTGTCTTTAGTGGGTGTCTTATTGGTTAATGATTTTACTATTTCAAAAAGCTCCCTTGGGCAGTTTAGGGTTTTCGATAGAATGCTGGAGTAGTGGTCTTTCTTATAGGAGTTAATGGTATTCTTATAGAGTTTGAGTGTAGCCATATATTGTGATTGGAAGGTTCTAGATTTTGTGTGGTTCCATTTACGTTTGATTTTACGCAATTCTGTTTTCAATTGTTTTTTTTTTTTTTTTAATTTTCTATTTATTGATTTTCACAAAAAATCCAAGCAAAACACACTTGAATGGAAAATAAAGGAAACAGGTTACAAAGGTCAACAAACATCCAACCCCACATGTAATTAATATAACAGGAAATCAAACAAAACCTGTTCCTTCCACAGCCCACAAGAAGGAGGGAGAAACCAACTAAGAAAAGCAATTGTTACAAAATAAGTGAGGAAATAAGGCTGAAGGGAAGCAGTCAGGTACTATCAATTGCAATGACACCTACACTGCATCAGAGGGACGACGGGCATTAATGAAGGCAAGCAACTGGGAAGGATCATAGAAAACATATGTAGCGGAAGTCATTTTGATAATACATTTTGAAGGAAATTTAAGAAAAAACTGAGTGCCCAACATCAACACAGCGGGACGTAACAGCAAAAAGTCCCGTCTACGTTTCTGGGTCGCTCTTGCAAGGTCTGGAAAGACCCGAACAGTCAGACCCAGAAAAGTAACATCCCTTTTACGAAAAAACATTTTAAGAAACCAATCCTTGTCCGAGGGTAGTGCAAAAGTTGCAATTAAAGTAGCAGGAGTAATAGTATCCACTAAAGAGGTCTCCAGCAAAGCTGTGACATCTAAAGAATCAGCTACATTTACCCCCGGTATATCCCCACCTCCCTCTATCTTCTTTTTAACAGGGAGATAATACAACTTAACCAAGGGAGGATGTGACTCTACAGGTACCCCCAAAATTTCCAACATATATTTCTTAAGCATTTCCTTTGACCCCATTGAAGGGGCCTTAGGAAAATTAATCAAACGTAGATTGGGGTATCGGGAATGATTTTCCAAAATTTCCAACCTCAATTGCATTGCCATAGAGTCCTTTTGGTAACTTTGACCAGAGTCTTCAACCAAAGTAATTTTCTGCTGCAGATCCAAAACAGAGCTCTGCACTGCCGAAATCTCCAGCGTGTGTTGTTGCAGGAGTCCAGTATGATCCTGAAGTTGTGAGGAAACTGACGAAATCTGAGGAACCAAAAGTTCACCAAGTTTAACAATTGCAGATCAGATTGTTTCGAGTGTGAATTCCGCTGGTTTCTGAAGAGGAAAACAAAATGAAGCAGCTGTTCCCTCCGCACCAGCCTCCATTCTCCTTCGTTCTACCTCCAAGACAGCAGGAACCCCAGAGGCCACCGTTGATGACTCACTGAGTACGTCGGAACTAACTGCAGCCAAACCGCCGCTCCGAAGAACCGGCGTCCCTCCGTTCCCCACTCCCCTATCTGAAACCAGGGGAGGGCTCACCATCGGCACCGGAGTCCCATTCAGCAGAGGCACTTTGTGGGGCCACCACTGCTCCGGCGATGAGGTATCGGGTCCAGAGCCTCCCGCCGAACTCAAATCAGCCGAGAGACTCCCAAGGCCACTTATCGCCGGTTCCGGACCAGACCGCTGCCGTGAGACCACAAAAGCGTCCAGCGGACCAACCGCAGAAGGTAACGGGGTCGAGGTTGCAGGGGTAGAGGAGGGCTTCTGTGCCCCTTTTGCTTTCCTTTTCCGCATAAATTAAGAAGACAGCCGCACAGCACTCCCTTCAGCACGCCATCTTGGATCCTCCCCCTGTCCTATCCCAATTGTTTTAGCTCAGTGCTAAACCATGGTGCATGTTGTTTCCTTGTAGAGTATACATGGCGTGTGTGGATGGCTCAGCTACCATTTCATTCCAGGAAGTTATTGCTTTATTAATATCAGTTGGGACTTGGGTGAGGTTTTGAATTGTTTGTTTTAGAAAGTTATCTTTATCAAATTTCTTGCATCTTTTATGATAGTGGGTGTATGCAGGTTTTGAGTGCATGAGGTCATGGGGCATGTTTACTAAAACCCCGGTAAAGTGCGGGCCCCGGTAGTGTGCGGGTGCTATATAAGGAGTGGGCGTTCTGTCCTGAAAAAGAAAAGCCGGAATTTACATATGCGCTAAGGTGCGCGGCGCCTATGTGCGCCCCGCACCTTAGCGCATGAGATAGCTGCGCGGGAGGCATAAGTGGCACGCTGAAGTGTAAGAAAAAGAGCAGAGCCACAGCCCAATGGTTAAGACACTGACCAATGGTGCAGGGATCAGGGATTCAATCCCCCACAGTGCCCAATGAAGATGGCTGGCTGAGGCATTAATTTATGAGGCCCAGAAATACTGGGCTGCATAAGGCAGCACGCTAATGCTTTGGGCGGCATAAGGCGGCGCGCTGATGTTTATGGAGGCATTATAATACTGGGCAGTATAAGTGGCGCGCTGATGTGCAGGAGGAAAAGCAGAGCCACAGCACAATGGTTAAGGCACTTACCAATGGTGCAGAGATTAGGGGTTCAATCTCCACAGTGCCCAATGGAGACAGCTGGCTGAGGCATTATTTTAGGAGGCATTGAAATGATGGGCGGCATAAGGCGGCGCGCTAATGTTTTAGGAGGCTTTTTAATATTGGGCGGCATAAGGCGGCGCGCTGATGTGCAATCACAGGAACAGAACCACAGCACAATGGTTAAGACACTGACCAATGGTGCAGGGATCAGTAGTTCAATCCCCCAAAGTGCCCAATGAACAAGGCTGGCTGAGGCATAACATATTATGGGGAGATTGCTTTAGGAGGCATTTTATTCATATTTTAATTATCACTACTAGCAAATGCACTCTCAAAGCATGTTAACATAAGGCGCCCTATAAGGCACATTTTAAAGTGCACTGTCAGCCAAGGAACCCTAGAATGTTGCTTATAGGGCTTTAGAGGGTGCCGTATGAGGTACCGCAAGGTCAGTGTACTGTTTTGTATGGCAGCACTGTGCAGTTTAAGGAATGAAAAGCATAAGTAGGTGCGCTGACAGGCAAAAGGAGGAGCAGCATTGGAGCACAATGGTTAAGGCACTGACTGCTGATACAGGGGTCATGAGTTTGCTCCCCAGTGTGCCTAATACGTAAGGCTGGCTGTGGCATCAGCTTTGCATTGTACATATTTTGTCCTGCAGCACTTTATTTTTATGTTATTAATTGCTGCCAGCAAACACGCCCTCACGTGCCGTAATTGAAGGTGCCGTATAAGGCACCCTATAAGGCACTCCATAGGGCACATTATAAATTGCACTGTCCGCCACAGCACCCTAAAATGTCCCCTATAGGGCACCCTATAGGTTGCGTCACAGGATAATGTATAGTGCACCTTATATGGACGGGAACCATAAGGTGCCCTATAGGGCGCCCTATAAAGCACCCTCAGAGGCACCTTATGGGTACAGTACGCTGAGGGTGTTTTTGCTGGCATCAAAATATGTACATTAAAAAAAGATAATGCATTGGACAACCTGATCAAATAACCCCACTGTGGGTTTGAACCCATGACCTCTGGCTTCAGTGGCAGTGAAGTAACCATTGGCCTACAGCTCTATAGCTGCTAGCAACCCCCTGGCTGGCTGCAGAGAGCATGCACGTCACCACACAGACAGTCTGCTGTGGTCACCAGGATAGGGTTAGCCCACCCATACCCATGATGCACTGCACATGCAAATCAGCTGTCCACAGATTAACACAAGATGGGCAATGCACCCCCACAGCACCTCGGCCTGGTAGAGGGAAGTGACCATGTGCACCCACACCCACCTCGGCCTGATAGGGGGTACTGACCGTGCGTTTTACTGGCACAGAGTAGCTACACACCGTCACATTGTGCGGGTACTGTGCTCACCCTGAGGGTGCGGTGAGGCGCCCAGGACCAGGTCCACAACACCTTCCATAGCTGAAAGAGGCCATGCCGGAGGTCCAAAGCAGTGTTAATGTGTGAGTTAGGTAGTTTCTGCAGAAAAACCTTGGATATCTCTGTCTGTTTCAGTCAGGTGTAGCCCCTATGGACCCCTAGGTGGGCTTTGCACCACCACCACCCCCCTCCTCCTCCAGGGCCGAGGGTGGCAAACAGGGTCTCCTATCAATAGATCCACATTCTATCTCCCTGCAAAGGTGGCAGTAGAGGGGACCATCAACCCCAGTCCTACTGAGGAACAGACACCCCACAGGGCAGTCAATGCAGCTCTATACACATCCATAACACAATAGCAGACAGACATTAGGCCTGGATATGGTGAGCTGCACCCCACCACTATCTGATATTCTCCTGCAGCAAGTCATCAGCCACTGCACCCTGCAAGGCACTCCATCAAGACACATACCAGCTGCAAACAGTCTGCTAATTAGTCCACAGTGCATGTTCCCAGTGGAGATGCATACACAGCAAGCAGATAAATCAGTGACTGGGCCCCAAAAGAAAACCCATATCTATCACATGAGAGAAATGCTATATAGCACTATGGGGGTGCCTAGCCATGCTGTGGTCACTGCACAGTCAGGGTGAGAGTGATCTCTCAGCAGGACATACTGAGGTCACCCTGTCTGTGTAGGTGGTGGCCGGGCACTAAAATGTCCCAGTCAGTGCCATATGCCCTGTGCAGATGCACCCTGGCCAGGCCACCCTGTCCGGCCTATACCCATGGTACCTTGCTCCTCATTATGCACATTGGCAGCCCAATACTGGCAACATTGCTGGCAGTGTGGGCTGTGGAAGGTGTTTGCAGCCACCACACACTGGATAGACAGACAGCCACCCCCACACCTATGCCAGCATTGTGCTACTATAGAGGAGTCCAGCAGCCATACCCACTACACCAGTCCTGGGCACAGTACAAGCATGGATATGGTACGCAATACTGTTGGGGGTCACTCCCCAGGGTGGTAAACACTGTCAGAGACCAGACCCGCAGCGCACACCGCAGACATCACAATGATTGTTATGGTGGAGATCAATGAGCAAAATGTGCTTAACGTAGGAATTGATATCTGCCAGTTATCATGGGCAACGTTTGATAGCTGTGTACCATATACCCAGGTGTAGGGTGGCATTGCTAAGGTATGCAACTGCTAGTATTGGGAGATACAGGCAGGGCCCAATGTCCTGCCTCTCCAGGAGGCATTGGCCAATGGGGCCTGTGGGTGTGTGTGTGGGTGTGTCTGGCCCTGTTGGCTGCTGCTTTACGGCAGAGTGTCCCAACTCCAGTCCTGGTGTTCCAACCACTGTTCGGGTTTTCATGCTGTACCTCATAAATATGCATGAGCTACATCAGCATACCATGGGGGTGTTGCATAGATATGCAGCACAGGCATCTTTATTAGAGGCAGCATGGAACCTGAATGGTGTGGGGCCCTCCAGGACTGCATTTGGGAGACTCTGCTCTAGGTAATGCGGCTGTTTATGGTGTCTGTGTTTGGTGTAGGGTAAAATATAGGTGTTATGTTCTCAGCAATAAAGGAGTGTCTGTACTATCACTGTTTAGTGGTGGGTAAAACTATGGGGATTGGGTTGGCAGGAGCCCCAGCTGGGGTTTGAACCTGTGACCCTCTGGTCCTATAGGTACTAGCTGTGTCTGCTGCACCACACTGTGGCCACAGAGACAGTGCAGTCTCTGGAGATAGGAAACCTGGCCGCACGAGTCAGACACCCTGCTCTGCACAATTTTACTGTGGGCTCGTTTACCTTGTATGGGGACAAAGGTGCAAATAAACCTCAAAAATGACCTCCAAAAAAGGGGAAAAAAAAAAAAAAAAACCAAAACCAAGCTGGGCAACAGTGATATCAATGGGCAACATAAAAAACACTCCCAGGAAAGCTCCAATAAAATGCAGTGATTTTTGAAAGAGTCTACGGAGCATAGATCCTTCCAAAAATCATTTCTTTTTTTTGGAGCTTTCCTGGGAGTGTTTCTTATGGTTGCCCATTAATATCACTGTTGCCCAGCTGGATTATAATTTATTTGGAATTTGTTGTGGTCATTTTCAATTTATATTTGCTATTTTGTTCTGTGCACATGTATCACACTGCTCACGTTTTGCAGGTTTCCCGGTTTTGCTGTACATTGCTGACGGAAATGGTTTCTCTTCCCTTTAAATCGGCTCTAACGCGAGGGTTTCACTCGCGGTATTTTTTTTGCCGAAATTCAGCCCCGCTCCTGTGCGGGGAGCCTCTCCCTTCCCACTCTCCACCCATTGACCCCGTCCCCCCGCCCCTCGGGAGCCTTCCTCCGCCCTCGAAATGCCTTTCCACGCCTCTATCACACATCAGCGCGCCGCGCACCTTTGCGGGCAGCGCGCACGTGTGCGGCCAGAGCGCACGCGTGCGGGGCACCAAAAACACACTATTAGCTTGCGCTAAGGTACCTTAGCACACGCTCAAGTGCGCCCCGCACAATTGCGCTGTTTAGTAAACATACCCCATAGTATGGAAATTAGAGTTTTATTAAATGATGGTCTGACCAGGGAATATGTTGTATTTCTAGTGATAATGGGTTGTATGCTATGTAAAGGGGACCGGGTAGGAACACTAGGTCTAGTGTGTTGCCCTTAACATGAGTTTGGGTGTTGATTATTTGGATGTAGTCCAAGTCTTTTAAGGAGGTTAGAAAGGCTGACATGTGATTGTGTGGTAAGGATGGTAGGTTAAGGTCACCTAGCAGTATTATTGGCTTCTTGTCTGTGGAGGAGCATAGTAGTTCTGTAAGAGTGTTGAGGTTATCGGGTTTTGGTTCTGGCGGTCTATATGCTAGGCAGATGTGGATTTGTTTGGTTTTTATGGTTAGAATATCAATGTTTTCTATGTTGTCTGAGGTGATGAGGGATGCCTTAAGATCTTCTTTTATGGTTAGGACGACCCCCCACCTCTTTTTGAGGTTCTGTGTGAATGAAAAATATCGTAGCTTGGGGCCTTCAATTGGTTAATTATTACTCTTGTCAGTGTCAGAGAGCCAGGTCTCTGATACGCAGACTAAGGGGGATGTTTACTAAAAACCGGAAATGTGCGCGCCGCAAAATAGCGCACGGAAACGCGGCACTGAAACGCTAATAAACGCGTTTAAACGCCCCGCACACGTGCGTGTCACCCCCGCAAAGGTGCGCGGCACACTAACGGGCCCCGTACAAGTGCGGGCCCGCAAATGTCTGATAGAGGCGTGGAATGGCTAAAGGAGGGCGGAGGAAGGCTCCGGAGGGGCGGAGGGATGGGGTCAATGGGTGGAGAGTGGGAGGGGAGAGGCTCCCCGCACAGTATCGGGCCCGAATTTGCATGTAAAAACTACCGCGAGAAAGCATTTAAAGGGAAGAGAAACCATTTCCGTCAGCAATGTACAGGAAAACCGGGGAAACCAGCAAAACGTGAGCAGTGTGATACATGTGCACAGCACAAAAGTGCAAATAAAAATAGAAAATGACCACAACAGAACTATTAAAAATAGTAATTCAGCTGGGGAACAGTTATAGTGATGGGCAAATACAGAAAACACACCCAGCAAAGCTCCAGAAAAAAGAAATGAATTTTGGAAGGGTTTACGGAGCGGAGACTCTTCCAAAAAACATTTCCTTTTGTGGAGCTTTCCTGGGAGTGTTTGCTATGGTTGCCCATTAATATCACTGTTGCCCAGTGTGGTGATATTTTGTCCCCCATTTCCCGTGGTCATTTCCGGGGTTTATGTGCACGTTTGTCACCAGACAGGGTGCATATGCCCACAGTAAATTTGCGTAGAGCAGGGTTTGTGACTCCATCCTGCCAGGCTTACTACCTCCAGGGGCTGCAATGTCTATGTGGCCATAGTGTGGTGCAGCGGACAGAGTCAGTACCTAGAGGGTCAGAGGTTCAAAGCCCAGCTGGGGCACTTGCCAGCCCAGTCCCTATATTTTACCCACCACTAAACACAGATAGCGCAGACACCCCTGTATTGCAGGGGACATAAGCATGGGGAAAACACCCATATTTTACCCAACAACGCACACACACCACAACAATGGGCATTACCCACAGCCAAGTACCCCAAATGCAGTCCCGTACTGCCACATTCCAATCAGGTCACCTGCCTTTTATGGAAGAAGCTCATGCCAGCTTGTTGGCGGACGAGTACATGTGGTGCAGGGGGCAGTGGCTGCTAGCGACAGAAGCCTAGCCATGTGCAGGCTGGCACAGTCCTCAGCAACAGACAGGCCCTGCCGGATCCACAGTCATGGACTATCCAGGGAATTCAGCCAAGCTGTGGCTACACGGTGGTGCAGTGCACACAGACAGTGCATGCAAGAACAGAAGGTCACAGGTTCAAAGACCAGCTGGGGCTACCAGCAATCCTGCCCACATATTTTCCCCACAAATAAACAGTGAAGTAAGGACACACCTTTGGTGACGAGGACATATGCAATGGTAATACGTCTATCTTTTACCCCACTGAGCACAGACACCATGAACAGGGGCAGAACCTACAGCAGAATCCCCCAAATGCAGTCCTGGTGGGCCACACACCAGTCAGGTTCCATGCTGCCACTCATACAAATGCCTGTGCTGTATATCTATGCACGGCATGTAGATGTAGCTCATGCATATTCATGAGGGACAGCAGGAAGACCCGAACAGTGTGATGCAAAACTGGGCTGGAGTGGGGAAGCGCTGCTGTAAAGCAGCAGCCAACAGGGGCAGACACACCCACACCCACAGGCCCCATTGGCCAATGTCTCCTGTAGAGGCAGAACATTGGACCCTGCGTGCATCTCCCAATACCAGCACCTGCATACCTTAGCAATGTCACCCTACACCTGAGGTACACAGCTCTGAAACGTTTGCTAAGAGTACAGGCTGATAGATATCCCTACGTTACGCACATACTGCTAGTTGACCCCATCCGAACAATCTGTTTGGTGTCTGCGGTGCGTGCTCCAGGCCTGGCCTATGATGGTGTTCACCACCCTGGGGAGTGACCCCCAGCAGTACTGCGTACCATATCCATGCCTGTGCCGTGCCCAGGACCGGTGTGGTGGCCAAGGCTAATCACCCCCTCAATAGTAGCACAATGCTGGCATAGGTGTGGGAGTGTGTGTCTGTCTATACAGTGTGTGTTGGCTGCAAACACCTTCCCCAACCCACACTGCCAGCACTACTGCCAGTATTGGCCTGCCAATGTGCATAATGAGCAGCAAGGTACCATGGGTATAGGTCAGACATGGTGGGCTGGCCAGGATGCATCTGCACAGGGCATAGGGCACTGGCTGTGACATTGTAGTGCCAGGCCACCACCTACACAGACAGGGTGACCTCTGTATGTGCTGCTGGGGGAGCACTCTCACCCTGAGTGTGCAGTGATGACAGCATGGCTAGGCACCCCCATAGTGCTGTATTGTGTTTCTCTCTTGTGATATATATATGGGTTTCCTGTTGGGGCCTCCTCACAGAACTCTCTGCTTGTGTGTGCTGCCACCCCAGTTTTGGGTGCATGCATTTCCATCAGGGCTAACCAGCAGACTGTTCACAGCTGGTATGTGTCTTGATGGAGTGCCTTGCAGGGTGCAGTGGCTGATGGCTTGTTGCAGGTGAATATCAGATAGTGCTGGGGTGCATCTTTGGATATCCAGGCCTAAAGTCTGTCTGATATTGTGTTATGGATGTGTGTGGAGCTGCTTGGACTGCCCTGTAGGGTGTCTGTTCCCCAGCAGGACTGGGGTTTGATGGTCCACTCTGCTGGGGGGTAGTAACTTTGACCACCTAGGGGGGGGTCCATGGGGGTTTCCACTAACAGACAGACAGACAGAGATATCCAACATGTTTCTGCAGCACCTTCCTATCTCACAGGTTAGTACTGTTTTGGAGCTCTGCCATGGCTGGTGTTGTGGACGTGGACCTGGTCCTGGCTGCCACATCACACCCTCAGGGTGAGCACAGTACCCGCACAATGTGACGGTGTGTAGCTACTCTTTGCTGGTAGTCCACCCGCTCAGGACCCCCTACCAGGCCGAGGTGCTGTGTGGGTGCACATGGACAATTCCCCCTACCAGGCCGGGTAGCTGTTGGGGTGCATTCCCCATCTTGTGTGCATCTGTGGATAGCTGATTTGCATGTGCAGTGCATCATGGGTACGGGTGGCCTAACCCTATCCTGTCTACAACAGCAGACTGTCTGTGGGGTGACGTGCAGGCTCTCTGCAGCCAGCCAGGGGCTTGCTATCAGCTATAGAGCTGTAGCCCAATGGTTACATCACTCCCTGTACAGCCAGAGGTCATGGGTTCAAACCCACAGTGGGGCCCTTTGATAGGGCTGTCCACAGCTTTATTTTTATTTACTGTACATATGTCTATGCCGGCAAAACCACACACAGCTTACTATACCCATTAGGTGCCTCTGAGGGTGCTTTATAGGGCGCCCTATAGGCCACCTTATGGTTGCCATCCATATAGGGTGCACTATACATTATCCTGTGTCGCAACATACATGGTGCCCTATAGGGGACATTCTAGGGTGCCTTGGCGGACAGTGCACTGTAACATGTGCCTTACGGGCATCCGTATGTTAACACACTGTGAGAGCGGGTTTACTAGTGGTGGGAAATAAAATATAAATGGAAGGCCTCCTACAGCACTCCTTACCATGATACATACTGCCCCAGCCAGCCTTGTTTACTGGGCACTGTGAGGGGTTGAACCCATGGCTCCTGCACCATTGGTCAGTGTCTTAACCATTGTGCTGTGGCTCTGTTCCTGTGTTTGTACATCCGCGTGCAGCCTTGTAGCCATCAGCGCGCCATCTTGTGGCGCACTAAATTAACAGCGCGCCGCCTTATGCCGCACAACATGGAAATGCCCCTAAAATAATGTCTCAGCCAGCTGTCTTCAATGGGCACTGTGGGGAATTGAACCCATGATCCCTACACGAGTGGTCAGTGTCTTAACCATTGTGCTATGGCTCTGTTCCTGTTATTTGCACATCAGCGCGCCACTTATCCCTCCCACTATTGGACTGCCCCCTCACACATCAGCGCGCCGCCTTCTGCCCACCGGCTCGCCGCCTTCTGTTGCCCACATTTATCAGCGCACCGCCTTCTGCCGCCCAAACTTAACAATGCGCCGCCATCTGCCGCCCACACTAAACATTGGGCCGCCTCATGCCGTAATAAAAATAACAGTGCACCGCCTTCTGCTGCCCAAAATTAATATGCCTCCTAACCACTTTTGCCCATAAATGTTGGTGCCTCAGCTGGTCTTTTTTGTTGAGCGCAATGGGGGTTTGAACCCTTGGCCCCTGCACCATTGGTCAGTGTCTTCACCATTGTACTACGGCTCTGTTGTTTGGTTTTGCAGCAGCGCCCCACTTAGCCTTCCCACGCACTAATGTGGGCCCCGCACATTAGCGCGACGCACACACGTACGGTCCAGTTTTTTGCTTTTTTCTGCCTGGCCCGCCCACTCCTTATATGGCACCAGCACACTAACGGGAACCCGCACAGCAACGGTGTTTAGTAAACATGCCCCTAAGTCAGGGGAGTGGTCAATAAGTAAGTCTTGGAATATTGGAATTTAATTTCTTATTGATCCCACGTTTATGGGGTAACATTGTAAGTTTTTAGGTTGTGGTGAGGTTATGGTTGGGGTGGGTAGGGGATTGTTTTGAGTTTGATGCTGATTAGTCTGTTGGGGTTTGGTTTCATGGTGTAAGGCTGTCTGAGATAGGGGAGTGTGTATGGATATCTAATTGGGTTGTCGATGATGGGAATGGATTGTGTGTAAGTGGGGTTATGTGCAGCGATTATCAATAATGAACTAAGACGGATGTAACAGATACAGAGCAGACAAAAAGCTGTTACCTCCTTTGGGGACATGTTTTACAAGATAATTCAGACAGGCAAGGAAGATAAAATTTATAGTGAGCCAGAGAGAGCATGTGCTAATGGTATGTTAACCTCAGTGTGTGAGAGATAAGCAGTTATTAGCCAGGATAAAATTGTTGTGGTAGCAAGAACATTTAGCAGTAGGTACTCCGTTGAACTAAAATTATAACTTAGCTTACACAGAAATAACTGTTCAACTGTAAAACAGCTAAATTGTAGAGATTAATTAAAGAAACAGGTTCAAGCACTAGTAGAGTAAACCATTGGGCGATAGTTACACTGAGGTACAATTGGTAATGCATAGATTATGAACAGGTGAATGTTCTAAAAGTAGTCATGTACAGCGATTTATGTGGATTAATGCAAACTTACAGTTCATACTATTGGTCATAGCAGATTATGGAGAGTTTGTGCTATGGTGTTGGTGGTGTCTGAATGATTTGTTTGGAGACAGAGGCTGTAGCACTCACCGTTTCAGCGTGTTGATATCTGGCAAACCGTGCTCGCCTACGTGCCCCGCCTAAGGCACGGGCCCACCAGGTGCGGATGTACCTGTAGCACGCTGGGTTTTTAAAGGTGATCTCTCTGCCGGTGATGATGCTGAAGGCAGAGCAGGCGGATCATGTGTAGAAGAGAGTGCGCTGAGGAGTTGGAGAGATAGGAAAGCATGCAGATTGAGTCAGTCTCACCTCGGGTGGTAGTTTCCTTTGTTCCTTTGTTGCAGAGCGAGGGAGTGCAAGATCTTTCCTTCGTGGGGGTTTTACTTAGCACTGCTCGGCCCCTGATGCTGCCAAAGAGGTAGGATGTGCAGCCCCACAAGTCGCCTCTCTGAATTGGGCCCTTAGTAATTATAACAAATAATAAAGCAAGTCTGTACTAATATTAGATATATGACAAGGAAAAAAGCATTAAAAATCCTCAAAGAACATCTAACAAGTGCATGTAAGTTAGTGTAGAAGACATAAGTATAGATAATATAGAATGTACTACTATATGAAATATGACATCATCTTTCAATCCGCCAGAGAAAATCATACTCCAACACACTGAAATTAACATAAAAAGAGAAATCAAATACCTCAGCATAACTCTCAACAGCAATCTTAACATGCTCTTGCACATCAAGAAGGCAGCCAATACAGCATACCTGAAACTTAGGACCCTCCGGCATCTATGTACTATTCTCCAAGACAGCGATTATAGATCAGTTATTCAGACCATCATCACGCTCTATCTCGATTATGGCAACATACTATATCAGAGATTGCCGAAACAGGCATTATATTCACTTCAATTAGTGCAGAACACTATCGCTAGAATCCTAACACATACATCACGTCGTCAACACATAACCCCAACACTCAGGATATTACACTGGCTACCAATTGCCCAAAGGATTAAACACAAGACCATAACCACCATCTATAAAATCCTTTATAAACTATCTGCTCCCTGTTTTGACAACCTAATCACAAGATCAACAAGGCCCAGAAGATCAACAAACCGGAATCTTCTTGCCTTCCCCCCCTTCAAGACCAAATGTACACAGCATACAAGCAATAGAGCCTTCACATTATTCACTCCAATGATTTGAAACTCACTAGCAGAATCCATTAGATCTGCACAATCTCCACAGGATCTGAAGAAACTATTAAAAACACATCTCTTCATTGAATATTTTGGTCCTAATGACATTACCTAACCGTATACACCATAACCATCCACACACTGTTGATTTATGTATAACCCCCATATTTAACTCCAGGTTTACTTGTCCATGTTCTATGTAACACATCTCTCTTGAGCTTGTATACTGTTATTCTATGTAAACCGCCTTGGATTAAGGCGGTATATAAAAACCTGTTAAATAAACTAACTAAATAAATATAAAATGTCTGGTTATAAATAAGGGTACAAATCATGTAAAAGTAGTGCAAATGGAAACACAGCAATACACAACTAAATAATATGCAAATAAAATCTTCCAACCATGCCCCTGTGTGGTTACAGCTGCGGTGGGGCGCAAGTCAGCCCCCGACGAGACTCTGGCGGTTTCCTCTGGAACTCTACCGGGACTCTCAGTTTCGCCAGTTCTTACAAAAGAGATGGTGTGAATTTGAAGCTGATCACCAGGGGCATGCGGCTGATCCCGAGTTGGTCTGGGAGACGGCGAAAGTGGTCTTGCGCGGGGATATCATCGGCTATATGGCGCGTAAGCGTCGTCTGGTGGCGGAGCGTATCATCCGTTTGGAACGCTTAGTCACCATACAGCGGCGGAAGTGGGCGAGTAATCCGAACGGGGCTTCAAAGAAGCGACTTTGGGAACTGCAGACGATGCTGAATGAGCTTCTGCACCAGCGGGCCAAAAAATCGGTTCTCTATTATAGATTCCAACTTTACTGCCACGGGGATAAACCTGGGAAACTACTGGCTCGGTGTTTACGGTCTTCGCGGGGCTCTACGTTGGTGCATGCACTGAAGGACGATCACGGGATCCTTCGCAGGGAAAACCCGGAGATTGCGCGTGTTTTTCGCTCGTTTTTTCAAAAACTCTACACCGCGACAACGGGTACATACGAACAAATGTCAGATTACTTGGACGGGCTGGACCTGCCTCAGCTGTCGACCCAACAGCGGCAACAACTGGACCGGCCGATCTCTGTTCAAGAGGTGCAGCATGTTATAGCCAAGGCGAGTTGTTATAAATCCCCTGGGGCAGATGGGTTAGGGGCCGAGTTTTACAAGATCTTAACGGGCTTGATTTCCCCTTTGTTGGTGGCGGTTCATACCAGGAGAGCCGAACAGGGCACGTTTCGCTGGGGTAGCAATTTGGCTCACATGATCTTGATTCCGAAACCAGGCAAGGACCCACTCTGCGCCGCTTCATATCGCCCTATCTCCCTTCTTAACTTTGACCTCAAAATTCTCGCCAAAATCCTTGCCGAACGATTGGCACCTGTGCTGGGGCTCCTGATCCATGAATCTCAAGTGGGTTTTGTGCAAGGAAGGTATGCAGTCCGGAATTTGCGGAAGATCTTAGCTTCCCTTGAATGGGTTCGGAATCGGAATCTCGCTTCTCTGCTAATCAGCTTTGATGCAGAGAAAGCCTTTGACAGAGTGGACTGGCACTATCTTTGGGATTTGCTGCCCCGGTATGGGCTTGGGAGCTCTTTTTGTGCTCTGGTTCAAAGTCTCTATCTTGATCCGGTCGCGGCGATTTGCTGTAATGGAGTGCTCTCAGACACCTTCTCACTACATAGGGGGACTCGACAAGGGTGCCCTCTCTCCCCGTTGCTTTTTGTTCTTTCATTGGACCCGTTTATACGAAGGGTGGAGGCCTCACGGGAGATACGGGGGGTGCGTATACGCACGTCAGGTTTTAAATTATCGGCTTTCGCCGACGACCTCCTGGTGCATTTACTTAGACCCCAAGACTCGCTCCCAAGTTTAATGCGAGAATTTGAGATTTTCGGCCGCTTTGCCGGACTAAGCATTAACCTAGATAAATCCGTGGCGTTGGACATAATGGGCACACTGAAGGCTAGCTGGCAGGGGCCTTTCCCCCTTAATTGGGCGAGAGGCCAGTTTAAATACCTTGGTATCATTTTGACTGGTCAGCCATCACAACTCTATGAGAGTAATCTCGCCAAAATCATGCAGGGCCTCCATACTCATTTGCAAGCCTGGCGACCTCTCCCCTTGTCTCTATCTGGGAGAATCACAGCGGTTAAGATGGTGGTTTTACCGAGGATTTTATACTGGTTACAGACGTTGCCCGTCTGGCTCCTGCGAAAAGACTTACAGCGGCTCGAACGAATGCTCAGTGGGTTTTTGTGGGGGGAGCACGTACCCGTATTCGATACTCCCGCTTAGTGGGACATTGGAGATGTGGGGGGCTGGGGCTGCCGGACCTCGGGGCTTATGCGCTGGCTTGCCAGGCGCGTCATTTGGGGGACTGGCTGGGTAGGACTGAGGTCTTCACCCCTCGGGGACTCGAGGAGGCCCTTGCCGCCCCAGCGTCCCTTCTAGCCCTTCTACATATAGACAACCGCCTTTTCCCTGACCACTTGGCGGGGAGTGTGCTTATTACCCCGGTGTGCAGAACTTGGCGACGGCTGAACATCTATTGGCACACGAACTGGCGGGTGTCCAGCTGGCTGCCGATTCAGGGTAATGTATTGTTTACGCCGGGATCTGACAACGCACAGTTCCGGATCTGGGCGAGGAAAGGTATCTATAGTCTAGGACATGTGGTTGATACTGCGGGGGGTTGTAGGAGACTCCAGACTTTGTGCAATGATTACGCCCTTGGGGCTGGCCATCAATTCGCTTACATGCAGCTTTCACACTATATCGCCTCCCTGCCGGCAGGAGAGTTGCGGGCAGAGCGCTCAGCGCAGATCTTAGAATTTTTCGACCTGGGCGGCGAAACCCAACTTTCGATTCGATCACTGAAGGCCCGTAGAACTGGGGTGGGGAGGGGAGTTGGGTAGAGAGATTGGCCCGGGTACACTACTGCAGGCCCTGCAGCGGATGGGGGAGCTGGCGGTGGGGGCGCGCTGGAGAGAGGTGCAATACAAATCCCTTACTAGGGTGCACTTTTCCCCTAGGCGAGCCTTCCGCTCTCACCTGGCTACGGATGGCTCATGCCCGAGATGTTCGGAACCTATGGCGCATCTGGTGCACATGTGGTGGGGATGCAGATACATTAGGCCTTACTGGACAAGAATAGCCTCCTATATGGAGCGCCTCCTGGGGCAGCGGATCGCTTGGGATAACTCCCTTGTTCTCTTGGATCGCCTGCGCCTCACACAGCCCAAGGGTAGGTGGGAGAGATTGTTGGTGCGCAAGGCCTGTTTGGTGGGGAAGGGTCCCATATTGCACAACTGGCGGGAACGCAGGGCGCCCTCGTTCTGGGAGTGGCGGAATGCCTTCCACCAGATGATGCTAATGGAAGCTCGCTATGCCCGGGGTAATGTTAAACGCTGGCCGCGTTTTCAGTTGCTGTGGGACCCCTACCTTCAGGGCCTGAGCCCCCGCGCTTGGAATGAGGTGTTACAACTGGACTCCTAATCGATTAGGATAGATGGTCGGTTATTAGAGGGAAGCAAGGTCCTACGTCCTCGGGGAGTGGAAGTGGCCATTCAGGGAGGTATGGGAAGGGGGGGGGAGGGGGGGGCTGGGGGGGTATCTAATCAAAATTGTACAACGCCTATGTGTTTGTTTACTTCTCCTGGGGGGGAGAAGAGTGCCCCCCCCCCCCTAGGAGGTTGTTAGCTGTACGGTTTGTGTTGTTGTAAAGCGTTGTAAAATAAAGAATATAAAAAAAAAAAAATCTTCCAAGAGACAAATCTAGCGGATCTATGCAAAACTACTTACGTATAGGATATAGACACTCTGTATAGACTCCTAGTTGGTAGAGATGCCAGAGACCAATGATGCTAAATGGAAAAGCAAAAAAGGGAAGCAAAAAAGATAAAAAAGATGAAATGAACATAAGAAGAATATTAAAAAGAATATTAAAACCCAATGGCATGTAATGGACGGGATGGGCTGGGGAGGAGAGAAGGGGGGAAACATAGTATCATTAAGAACCCATGTTGGGAAAATGGCCTAACTTATATTGAAAATCAAAAACGATTCCCAAATCTCAGATCTGTGTAATAAATCCAATTAAAAAATCAGATCATATATTTAGGACAAACAAAACTAACATTTATAACATAAAACATATATAATTAATTAAATGTAGGAACATCCGTCAAGTCGGGGGACAAGAAACCCCTTCATATGAACGGACTTCTCCCTTTAATCTTTTTTATTATTTTATTTCTACAACAGTCTTAATGAAAACAAAGCAGACCCAAAGAGCCACAATGCTAAGATTATAAATTCTTAATGACCAAAAAGTCAAAAGAAAGACGCCATTCTTTTGGAAGGACGTTCTCTGAAAGTATAACGGCTATTTGTGAGACATCCCAAAACCTAAAGACGATTATTTTCATGCCATCTGAAGCAGGGTCGGAGGATCCGAAACACAGCGCTGGGTTATGGAATTTTGAAGAAATGCCTTCTCGATGAGTCAATTGTAGAGGATGTTTTCCCACTGAAATATCTTGGGAGGTTTTCCCGTTGAAATAATTGGAAGATTACTGCAGGACCCCATTGCCAGCTAAGTTTGATTTTGACTTTTTGGTCATTAAGAATTTATAATCTTAGCATTGTGGCTCTTTGGGTCTGCTTTGTTTTCATTAAGACTGTTGTAGAAATAAAATAATAAAAAAGATTAAAGGGAGAAGTCCGTTCATAGGAAGGGGTTTCTTGTCCCCCGACTTGACAGATGTTCCTACATTTAATTAATTATATATGTTTTATGTTATAAATGTTAGTTTTGTTTGTCCTAAATATATGATCTAACTTATATTGAGACAAAATAAAAGTCTGAGACATGTGTGCCTTTGAGTCAATGCTGACCCAGCAGCTCCTGGTTTTTCTTGGCAATGTGACTGAAAGTAGACTGCCAGGCTTTTCTTCTGAGGCAATGGAGGGTTATGTGTCTTGCCCAAGGCTGCAAAGAGTTCTAGTGGGAATCAAAGCCAAGTCTTTTGGTTACCAAGCCAGTGCTCTAACCATTAGGCTGCTCCTCCACTCTACTATACATCATAAGAACATGAGAAATACCATACTGGATCAGACCATGGTCCATCAAGCCCAGTATCCTGTTTTCCCTCACAGTTGTTAATCCAGGTGACAAGTGCCTGCCAGGATCCCATGGAAAATTCATGTTAACAGAATACCTGGCCTTGGTCTCACACATATCACCAATAAACCCTCACCAAATACAGAATAAGTGACCACAAAGTGAATAAAGAAATATGTAGACAAAACAAGAAGTCAGATGCTGCATGCAGTGCAACACCAGAGAATAGGAAGAAACAGATGTCAGAGCTGGCATTAGAAGGAGGCAATTGCCCTGGGTCTCAGGCCAGAGAGGTCCCCAAGCCTGCCTGAAGCTAAAGAGGCACAACCTGCTAGCAGGCTTTGGGTCCCCTCCCTAATTTCTGCCCTGGACCTTCTAAATGTTAGCCTGGTCTGGGCCCCAGCTATATCTGATTCCAGCCCTGACAGATGAATGTTCAACAAATTGACATATTCTCATCACTAAATATTAAATATAATTTCTTTTTCTACCTTTGCTGTCTGACCATTTTATTTTTGAAGTCATATTAGTTCTAGACTCTGCTTTCTCCTTTCCTGCATACATCCAAGGGTGCTCAAAGGGCATAAAAACAAAACTGCAGACCTACTACTTGTAATTTACTATCATTAAAATCATCTATAGTACCTGAAAACTGGAAGGTGGTCAACGCAATACCGGTTTTATAAAGTATTCCAGGAGTGATACAGAAAACAACAGACCAGTGAGCTTAATATCAGTGCTGGAAAAAATGATAGAAACCATTATAAAGAACAAAACTACTGAACATATAAATAGTCATGGTTTAATGGAACAAAGTCAATATGGATTTGGCCAGGGGAAGTCTTGTCTCAGCAATCTGCTACATTTTATTGAAGAGATAGATATGCTTTTTTATTTTATCCTGTTGAATTTCCCTCTTAGTGCTCCTTTTACCCCTCTATCATTCAATGGTCCTACTTACTCTCTAACAGTATTTTTGCTATGAATGTGCTTGAAAAAGTTTTTATTATGCGTTTTTGCTTCCACAGCCGGCATAAGCTTTGCAAAGCTATCTCTTGAGAGAGCCCAAGGGGGACTGGGGCTACCAGACCTATGGCTTTATAATGCAGCTGCTGTCATGAGATGGATACATGAACTCCACTCAGGAGGAAACTGATATACTCCATTGGGTTTCTTAGACAGTGGATGTCACCCATGAAGGTTTTTTGGCCTGCTACAGGGCACCAGAGAAAGGGACAACAACCAAGTCCACCCCATTGAATATTAGCCCCAGTGAGGAAGGTCTGGAAGCAGTGGAGGTTACAAATTGTGGGGGGAGGGAGAATTTGAATTTCAGGTCACTGGTAGACAACTCTGAATTCCTGCTGGGTTTAGGACATTTACTGTTCATCCAATGGGAGATTAAAAGTTGTATGTATTTGGCCACCTGTGGGAGATGGGGGGGGGGGGGAGAGAATGGATACCCATCTTTTGACAAAATTAAAGACAAATGGGAAATCCCTAAGAGCATACCTGCAGTGTAGACATTATGGGCCCGATTCTGTAGCCATCCTGCCTGGAGAGCACCATGGGGATGCACAGTTTATTCCACTTCCCCTAGCCCCTCCCAATTTCCAGCATCAACTCTGTTTCTCTTGTTCCCCATGTCTAGCATCTCCTCTGTCTGTGTCCTTAGCATCCCACATGTTCAGCCTTTCCTGTCTCTTTAGTCTCCGATGTCCAGCATATCCTCTCTGTCTTCCTAGCTCTCCTATACCCAGCAGCCCCTATATGTCTCTCCAGCCCTCCCCATGCCCTGCATCTCTCCTCCTTCTCCCTATGCCCTTCATTCCAGCATCTTCTGCCCCTCTAGCTCCCCCTCCCTATGTCTAGTATCTCCTATCAGTCTCCCTAGCCTCCCCCATGTCTACTTTCTCCTCTCTGTCTCTCTAGCAGAAGCTGCACTTACACTACAGGATTCACTTGCCCCTGAATAACAAATGGTCCCATGAACCTTTGATCAAGCTTACTAGAGGGTTGATGACTTTCAAATGTCGAGTAGAGATTCAGACAGCGTTGATGAAGTGGGCCATCTTTGAGAAAAAAAAATCCACTATCACCAAGAATGTAGATTTCCCTTGTGACATAATAAATTTGTGATTAAGCCCATTGACTTGTCCTAACTTTATGCAGCTTAGCTATCCGGTTAAGCAGCTGAGTATTGCTGCTGACATGACAGCTGTTGGGACCAGCTCAGCTCCACCCACAAACCCAGAAAATAACTGGATGTTTTCAGAGCAGTCTGTGGGATATTCAATGGCACTACCTGGTTAAGGCTACTGAATATCTAGATTGTTGGGTTTTATGAAGTCTGCAGGTCCTGCAAACTGCATAAACTCTTTTGTATATCAACCTCTACATATTTTTAGGCACAATATAAAATGTTGGTGCAGTGGGGTATTTCTCATAGAGAAAATCATATCTTTTCTGCAATAACATGATCCAAAACAGCTGCATCTATTTAGTTTTTTCCTTCGCTTCTAATTGAATTTGCTTAGTGGACTCAGTAGGCAATAAAACATAAAACTGAGCATTCTGCTTCCTGTAAATAATAATTTTGGTCCCTCTTAATAACATAATATATGCCATATTGGGTCAGACAGACCAAAGGTCATCGAGCACAGTATCCTGTTTCAAGCAGTGGCCAATCCAGCTCACAAGTATCTGTCAGGTTCCCAAAAGGTAGACATATTCCATGCTGCTTATCCCAGGGGTAAGCAGTGGATTTCCCCAGTCCACTTTAATAATAGTTTATGAACTTTTCCTCCAGGAACTTATCCAAACTTCTATTAAACCCAGCTATACTAACAGCTTTTACTACATCATCCAGCAATGAATTACAGAGTTTGATTACGTGTTGAGTGAAAACATATTTTCTCTTATTAATTTTTATTTATTTTACAAGTTTTTTTATATCGCTTTATCTTTTTAGTCAAAACGGTTTATTGATCCTGAATGTGGTACATTCTAGCTTCACTGTGTGTCCCCTAGTCTTTCTACTTTTTGAAGGAGTAAACAACTGATCTACATTTATCCATTCCACTGCATTCATTAATTTATAGACCTTTATCATATCTCCTCACAGTCATCTTTTTACAAGTTGAAGATCCCTAATCTTTTAAGCCTTTCCCTGGAGGGGTATCCTTCCATCTCCTTTATCATTTTGGTCATTCTTCTCTGTATGTTTTCTAATTCTGCTATATCCTTTTTTAGATATTGTGACCAGAACTGCATAAGATATTCAATATGAAGTCACATCATGGAGCGAAAGAGACACTATAATATCCTTGGTTTTATCCTCCATTTGTTTCCTTATGATTCTCAGCATTCTATTAGCTTTCTTGACTCTCACTGCACACTGAGCAGAGGGTTGCAAAGTATTAATCATGATGATGCCTACAGTACATTCTTTTCCTGGATGGTCATTCTGGGACAATTTCTCCAAATGAGTGAGTTTTGCGCATACTATAACAGTCAAGAACCTCACTTCTAAGCCAGGGTACGTGGCGTATGATCTCAGTCTCTCAAATTTACTGCTAATGCTTAGAGTAGTATTTGCATTTTGCCAAAGAGAGCCTCCTTCTGGAGTTCGTAAGATTATTACCTAGTAACATAGTAAATGACGGCAGATAAAGACCAGTGTGGTCCATCTAGTCTGCCCAGTAAGATGGCAAGAGTAGCTGCACCTGCCGCTCCGTGCAGGCCACCCCTCCCCATGTCTTTGTTTTAGGGGTGAACCCACCGCTCCGTGTAGGACACCCCTGTATGTTCAGAAATTAGTTAGTTAAGTTTATTTTGATTTTATCCTGTTGCTGTAAAGAGATCCACTGTGTCTGTCCCATGCCATTTCGAATTCTGTCACTGTATTTGCCCCCACCACTTCCATCGGGAGGGCATTCCAAGCATCCACCATCCTTTCAGTGAAAAAGCATTTCCTGACATTGCCTTTCAATTTACCCCCTTGCAGCTTCATGTTATGCCCTCTAGTTTTACAACTTCCCCGTCTTTGGAAGAGGTTTGTTTGTTCATTTATTTATTTATTTATTTTATTTATTACAGTTTCTTATATACCGCGCTATTTAGAATCAGCGCGGTTTACATCATAACAAAACGACCATAACGACAAACTGTCAGGTTTTACATTGAACAGGAGTACAAACTTGGATAACTGGGTTAACTATATACATAAACTATCTACACTGCAGTGTGAGGGCATTTCTAGATTGGGTCATTTCTTGGAGGGGATATCTAGTTCAGTTGCTGTCTGGGAAGTATTGGCAGAAAAGGTATGTTTTGAGAGCCTTCCTGAACTGATATAGATCTTTAAGTATTTAAAGGTCTGAATCATAACTTCCCTGTCCCTCCTCTCCTCCAGAGTGTACATATTTGGGTCTTCAAATCTCTTCTCATAAGTCTTCTGACGCAGACTCCAAATCATTTTGGTCGCCTTCCTCTGAACCATTTCCAGTCTTTTTACATCCTTTGCAAGATATGGTCTCCAAAACTGAACACAGTATTCCAAGTGAGGCCTCACCAGTGACTTATACAGTGGCATTAGTACCTTTTCCTTTCTGCTGGTAATTCCTTTTTGTATGCAACCCAACATCCTCCTGGTCTTTGCCACCGCCTTGTCACACTGTTTTGCCACCTTGAGATCCGCAGAAATAATCACACCAAGGTCCTTCTCCTGGTCCGTGCACACCAATCTCTCTCCCCCTATCACGTACATTTCACCTGGATTTCTGCTTCCCAAGTGCATAACACTGCATTTCTTCACATTAAATCTTAACTGCCAAGCATTAGACCATTCTTCCAGCTTTTGTAGATCTTTCCTCATGTTATCCACTTTCTCAGGGGAGACCACTCTGGGTAATTTATCAAAGTGTGTCTGGAAATTCCTCTTAATTAGACCTGAGGCACCCAACACCATGGGAAATAAGTCGGTATCTTTCTGCCACATTTTCTCCCTCAGGGGAGTCCACTCTGTTGAAATTTTTTGTGTCATCTGCAAAAAGACAGACTTTTCCATGCAATCCTTCAGCAATATCACTAACAAATACATTGAACAGTGCCGAGCCCAGGACCGAACCCTGGGTTACCCCGCTAATCACCCTCCTTTCATCCGAATGAGCTCCATTTACCATCACCTTCTGTCTGTCAGTCAACCAATTTCATAGTAACATAGTATATGACGGCAGATAAAGACCAGTATGGTCCATCTAGTCTGTCCAGCAAGGCGGTAAGAGTAGGTGCACCTGCCGCTTTGTGCAGGTCACCCTTCCCATGCCTTTGCTTAGCTCCATGCAGGTCAGCCCTATTTGTTGAGATATAAGAGATAGTTATACTTATTTTGATTTTATCCTGTTGCTTTAAAGGGATCCATTGTGTCTGTCCCCTGCCATTTTGAATTCTGTCACTGTATTTGCTCCCACCACTTCCATCTGGAGGGCATACCAAGCATCCACCATCCTTTCAGTGAAAAAGTATTTCCTAACATTGCCTTTCAGTTTACCCCCTTGCAGCTTCATATTATGCCCTCTAGTTTTATAGCTTCTCTGTTTTTGTTCATTAATACTCTTTAAATATTTAAAGGTCTGAATCATATCTCCCCTGTCCCTCCTCTCCTCCAGAGTGTACATATTTAGGTCTTCAAATCTCTTCTCATAAGTCTTCTGACGCAGACTCCAAATCATTTTGGTCACCTTCCTCTGAACCATTTCCAGTCTTTTTATATCCTTTGCGAGATATGGTCTCCAAAACTGAACACAATATTCCAAGTGAGGCCTCATCAGCAACTTGTTCGGTGGCATTAGTACCTCTTCCTTTCTGCTGGTAATTCCTCTTTGTATTCAACCCAGCATTCTTCTGGCTTTTGCCATCACCTTGTCACACTGTTTCACCACCCTGAGATCCTCAAAAACAATCACTACGAGGTCCTTCTCCTGGTCTGTGCACACCAACCTCTCGCTCCCTATAGTATACAATTGTGGCCTTGGGCAAGTCACTTAACCCTCCATTGCCTCAGAAAAATCCAAGTTATCAATGTCCCTGTTTATTGTACATTACCAAGTTTAAGTTTCAATGTAAACCGCTTTGACTGAAATGATAAAGCGGTATATAAAACCTGTTAAATAAATAAAATAAAATAAATAAAATTCCCTTAGATTTCTGCTTCCCATGTGCATAACACTGCACTTCTTCACATTAAATCTTAACTGCCAAGCATTAGACCATTCTTCCAGCTTTTGTAGATCTTTCCTCATGTTATCCACTCCCTCAGGGGAGTCCACTCTGAGTAATTTATCAAAGTGTGTCTGGAAATTCCTCTTAATTAGGCCTGAGGCACCCATCACCATGGGAAATAAGTCGGTATCTTTCTGCCACATTTTCTTGGTCTCTGATTGCATTTCTTGATACTTAAAAATGTTCTCCCTCTCAATGCAATTCACAGAGTAGTCGCTTGGACCTGACACTTGACAGGAGGAGTGGCCTAGTGGTTGGGGCACGTTATCTCAGGCCAAAGGGCCCGACGTTTGAATCCTGCTAGAGGACAACAACTTTGAGATAGAAGGACTGGGGTTTCTAGTCCTACAGGTGCTCCTTGTGCCCTTGGACAAACTACTTAATCCTCCATTGCCTCAGGTACAAAAACATAAATTATGAGCCCTTCAGGTACAAGGGAAAAATATATATATACACACAGTACCTGAATGTACAGCACTTTGATGTGTAGAAAAGTAGTATATAAGCCTAGCTAAATAAAAAAAAGTATTGAGTGCTACAACTGGCAATAGAACTACACTTATGAACATAATCATCTGGAATAAACTCTTGGGGAAAAGGGACTTCTGGGGGTTAAAGCTGATAAATCTGTGTATTTTAGAATTCAGTGTTTTTGCTGAGTCAGTCAGGTCTTAGTGCCTCCAGAGAGCTTTGTATTTAAGTCAAAGCAGAGTATAGCTTAGAATAGAATATAAAATAAGAGTAAACAGACTTTGAAATAAATTTGTTTCTAGAGAGCTTTTTTATTTCAATGAAATCAGAGTATAGCTTAGCATGCAAGTAGAATAGTCTCTGAGTAGAAAGAAAAAATAAACTTGTTTCTAGTGACCTTTACACAGAGGCCTTCTAGTTAGGAGGCAAAAGATCTGTGAAGTTGTCTTAAATACATGTTAAAGGCAAGTAACAGATCAAAGGGGCATTTTAAAAGGCCCTTCTATCAAAACCAAGGGCTGTGTGAATCACTCAGGAAATTGGTAAGCCTTTACCTTAGAAGCACAGGACAGGGCACTCTGTAGCAGCCAACTTTTAATAAATCTTCTTTCCTTCCCTCCCTCCCCACCTCCCACCTACCCCTAGGATAATCATAGCTTTATAGGCGCTTAAACTTCTTGAAGGGAAAGAGGTGCCCGTATTCAGTCTCAGGTACAGCTGTTTATTCTCATCAGGCATACATTAAGGAGCTGAGATAAATTAATCTTGAGGTGAACAAAGTCCATTAAACATACTAGGTATAGTTTTATTAGTATAAATATCCCCAGCAAACCTAGGTAAGTAAACAACTTAAATACCTAAACACAATCTTAAAACTAAGAAGTAGACAGCAGTCCAGCAGCGAGATGGGAGCTTTCCAGTCTTTTGCACTGAGTGTCACATGTATGATTTTCTCCCAGTTGTGAGGGGTCTTACGTGTGCACTAGGTGTAAAGAGCTCTTTGCTCCTAGGGAACGAGTCCAATCTCTGGAGGCTAGAGTAGCAGACTTGGAGGACATAAGGAAGACAGAGAGGTACATAGATGAGATCTACAGGGACATAGTGCTGAAGTCTAACCACCAGTCTGCAAGCATCCCTGTTGCCATAAAAGAGAGAGGTCATGTGACAGGAGAGCATCACCCTGTTGTGGCAGGAAGTGATTCTGTAGCTAGAACCTGTCCTCCAGGTGATGTAAAACCCTCTCTCACCCAAGAGGTTTCTCCAGGGTCATGTGCCCACGAGGGAAGGGTTAGGACAGCCATTATTGTTGGTGAATCGATCATTAGGCATGTAGATAGCAGGGTGACTGGAGGATGTGAGGATCACCTGGCAACATACCTGCCTGGTGCAAAGGTAGCGGACCTCAGGAATCACCTAGACAAGGTCTTAGTACTGAGGAGGAGTTTGCTGTCTTGGTACATGTTGCTATCGATGACATAGGAAAGTGTGGTAGGGAGGTTATGGAGGCCAAATTTATGCTTTTAGGTAGGAAGTTGAAATCCAGAACTTCCAAGGTAGCATTCTCTGAAATGCTTCCCATTCCACGCACTGGACCCAAAAGACAGGCAGAGCTCCGGAGTCTCAATGTGTGGATGAGACAATGGTGCATGGAAGAAGGTTTTGGATTTGTTAGGAAATGGGCAACATTCTGGGGAAAGGAGGGGCATTTCTTAAGGGATGGGCTCCACCTTAACCAGGATGGAACCAGGCTGTTGGCATTAACCTTTAAAAAGGAGATAGTGCAGCTTTTAAACTAGATAATAGAGGAAAGATGACAGTTGTCCAAGAGTGCATGGTTTGGAAGGATGTATCCTTGAAGGATACTAGCAAAAGATTGAAGTTAGGGCATATCGACAGAGAGGTTCCAATAAAGACAAAAGTAACCCAAATGCGCTTTAATACAGAGCAGAGTCTAAAGATTCCAAATTACCCCTGCCTACCGATTTGAATAAAATACAGTCTCTAAAATGCTTGTGTGCAAATGATAGAAGTCTAAAAAATAAGATGGGAGAGTTAGAATATAAAGCACTAAATGAGAGGTTAGATATGATGGTATCTCAGAGACCTGATAGAGGGAGGATAACCGGCGTGACACTGTGATACCTGGGTACAAACTATTCGCAATGATAGAGTAGATCAAATTGGTGGAGGAGTTGCGCTATATATTAGAGAGGGTGTTGAGTCACACAGGGTTAAAGCTTTGCATGAAAGAAAATACACTGTAGAATCTCTATGGACTAAAATTCCATGTAAAAAGGGGAAGGGGAAGGCAATGGCAATGGGGGTGTACTATTGACCGGCTGGCCAGAATGAACAAACGGATGATGAAATGCTCAAAGAAATCAGGTAAGCTAACAAAAGTTACAACACAGTAATAATAATGGGTAATTTCAATTACCCCAGTATCGATTGGGTCAGTGCCATTGCAGGACATTTAGGTAGATAAAGTTTCTCGATGAAATAAATGACTGCTTCTTGGAGCAACTGGTTCATGAACCTACAGGAGGTGAAGTCATTTTGTATCTAATCCTTAGTGGAACACAAGATCTGGTGTAAGAGATAAGCATGTTGGAGCCACTTTGCAATAGCGATCTTAGCATGTTCGCGTTTGATTTAATAAATGGAGGAAGGATAGCAGGGAAATCCACAGTACTACCTTTTAACTTTCAAAAGGGAGTCTATGATAAAATGAGGGGAAAAATCTCAAAGGAGCAGTTGAAAAGGTTAAAGATTTACATCAAGCATGGGTATTGTTTAAAAATACTATCTTTGAAGCCCAGACCAGCTGTATTCCATTCTTTAAGAAAAGTGGAAGGAAGTCCAAAAGCTGATAGCATGGTTTAAAGGTAAGATCAGAGATGCTATTGTTGCCAAAAAGGTTTCTTTCAGGAAATGGAAAAAGGAGCCAAATGAAGAAAACTGCAAACGACATAAGCTCTAGCAAGTTAGATGCAAGGCAGTGATAAGGCAGGCAAAGAGAGAATTTGAAAAAAACCTTGCTATGGAAGCAAAATCACATAAAAACTTTTTCAAGTACATTTGAAGCAAAAAACCTGTGAGAGAGTCAGTTGGGGTAAAAGGAGCACTAAGAAGGGACAAGGCCATAGTGGAGAGACTGAATGAATTCATTGCTTTGGTCTTTACTTAGGAAGATGTAGGAAGGCTACTCATGACTGAAATGGTATGCCACAGAAGAATTGAAAGAAATATTGATAAACCGGGAAGATATATTACAGCTTTTTGATAAACTGAAGAGTAGCAAATCAGCTGGACCGGATGGTATACATCCAAGGGTGTTGAAAGAACTGAAATATAAGATTGCAGACCTACTAGTAATCTGTGAACGTTCATTAAAATCATTTGTAATACCTGAAGACTGGAGGATACCTAATGTAACGCCAATTTTTAAAAAGGGTTCCAGGAGTGACCCAGGAAACTACAGACTGGTGAGCCTGATGTCAGTACTGGGAAAAATGGTAGAAACCATTAGAAAGAACAAAATTACTGACCATGTTTATGGTCAAGGTTTAATGGGAGACAGCCAACATGGCTTTAGCTAAGGAAGATCGTGTCTTATTAATCTGTTATGTTGTTTTGAAGGTGTGAATAAACAAGTAGACAAAGATGAGTCAGTTGATATAGTGTATCTGGATTTTCAGAAAGCCTTTGACAAGGTCCCTCATGAGAGACTCTTGGCAAAATTAAATGTCATGGGATAGGAGGCAGTGTACTATTGTGGATCAGGAACTGATTACAAGATAGAAAGCAGAGGGAAGGGCTATATGGTAAATTTTCTCAATAGAGAAAGGTAAATAGTGGAGTACCCCAAGGATCTGTGCTGGGTCCGCTGCTTTTTAACATGACCTGGAAATAGGAATAACGAGTGAGGTCATCAAATTTGCAGATGACACAAAATTATTCAAAGTTGTGGAAAACCAAGAGGATTATGAAAAATTGCAAGAAGACCTTGATAAATTGGAAGACTGGACGTTCAAATGGCAGATGAAATTTAATGTGGATAAGTGCAAAGTTATGCACCTAGGACAGAACAACCCAAGCTATGGTTACACAATGTAAGGTTCCACATTAGGAACTACCACCCAGGAAAAAGATTTAGGCATCATCATGGATAATACATAGAAACCTTCCGCCCAGGGCGCAGCGGCGGCCAAGAAAGCAAATAGAATGCTAGGAATCATAAGAAAAGGAATGGAGAATAAAACAAAGGATATTATAATGCCTCTGTATCTTTCCATGGTGCGACTGCACCTTGAATATTGTATGTAATTCTGGTTGCTGTATCTTAAAAAGGATATAGCAGAATTAGAAAAACTACAGAGAAGAGCCACCAAAATGGTAAAGGGGATGGGAGGTTACCCCTATGAGGAGAGGCTAAAATGGTTAGGGCTCTTCAACCTGGAAAAGAGTCGGCTGAGGGGAGGTATGATAGAGATTTATAAATTAATGAATAGAGTGGAATGGGTAAACGTAGAGTGATTGTTTACACCATCAAAATATAGAAAGACTAGGGAACATGCAATGAAGCTACAATGTAACCCATTTAAAACTAATAAGAGAAAATATTTTTTCACTTAACGCGTAATCAAACTCTGGAATTCATACCGGAGGATGTAGTAAAACTGTTAGTGTAGCTGGGTTTAAAAAAGGTTTGGACAAGTTCCTGGAGGAAAGGTCTATAAACCATTATTAAAGGGGTCCCAGGAAATCCACTGCTTGCCCCAATACAAGCATTGTGAAACCTATGTGTCTTTTGGGAAAACTGCTAGGTACTTGTGACCTAGATTGGCCACTGTTGGAAACAGGATACTTGGCTTAATGGACCTTGGTCTGACCAAGTATGTCATATCTTATTCTCTTATGTTCTTACGACACTTCTATAAACAATGCCATTCTGGTGTTTTCTGCTTTACCACTATATCTGGCTTCTTCACATCTAGCTTTTTGTCCATTGAAATGGGAATATCCCAGGTGATCATAACCTCTTCATTCTCTGTAATTCTTTTAGAGTCATGATCCCAGTGCTTTCTAGGCAGAGTGCTGTTGTAGTGCTTACAGAGTTTGCAATGGATAAGGCATGCTACTTTATTGTCCCTTTCTGTATAGAAATTTTCTGACCTTGGAACTTCACAGCCAGCTATGAGGTGAGTCACTGTTTCTAGGTCTTTCCCACAGAACTGACATACTGTATGTCTGTTTTGCCATTTTTTTCAGTGCTCGTTGTAAACCACCTCATCCTTAAGTTGCTACCCTGAATGCTCTGGTACGTCCCACTCATCAGATCATTTCTAATGTGGAACATTGCATCATGTAACTATAATTTGAGTTGTTCTTCTTTAGGTGAATAACTTTGAGTTTGTTCACATTTAATTTTGTCTGCCATTTAGATACCCAGTCTTCTAATTTCTCAAGCTCCTCTGGCAATTTTTCACATCCTCTTGTGATTTAATAACTTTGAATACGTTTTGTGTCATCTGCAAATTTGATCACATCACTCGTTCTTCCCATTTCCAGGTCATTTATGAATATGTTAAAATTAGCGGGCCCCAGCACAGATCCCTAGGGTACTCCACTATTCATCTTTCTCCATTGAGAAAATTGGCCATTTAACCCCACACTCTGTTTACTATCTTTTAACCATTTCCCAACCCACAATAGTATATTGCCTCCTATCCCGCAGCTTTTTAATTTCATCAAGATTCTTTCATGAGGGACCTTGTCAAAGGCTTTCTGAAAATCCAGATACTGGACCCGATATTCAAAGGCATTTACACGACCTGTAAATCATGCAAATGCTGCTTAGCGGGATGGTTCGTGCCATTGAATATCAGCAATTAAAGCCCCTACACACCCCGATGCTAACTGCTTAACATCCGGGCGTGTTGGCGGCATTCTGGGGTGGAGCAGAGGCAGCATCACTTGCTAACCGGGCAGCAGAGATATTGCGATCTGTGTGTAAAGATAGGCACAGCAAAAGCTGGCCTATCTTTACTTGTGGGAGCTAATCGGGCAGTGGCAGGGCCGGATTTACCTTGAGTGAGGCCCTACGCCAACAAAAATTGTGGGCCCCCAGCAGGGGCGGCCCAAGGGGGGTGCGGGGCCTCATTTGCATAAGGGGCCTCATTTGCATAAATATTTGCATAATGTTACCATATACTAACTTTTAGTAAACGTGCCTCTTAATGAGTGTATGGATAAAGAAAGACTAAAAGATTTCTACATTACTATAATCCAGTGCCAACCCATAGTAAACCCGCCGTATCCTAACAGCACTACCAGGACTCACAAAGCACCATACTCTACCAATCAAAAGGCAACACTGCAAATATTAAACCAATACATTTCAGAGAACAACAATACATGACCTACTGGGGAAAGAGAACAAGTGGCAATGTCAAATAGGAATTATATAAACAGAACACCTCAGCTCAGTTACACATGCAGAACATAGACCATCACCAAACAAGTAATCACAATTTAGAAATAGGAAGGCAATAATTAAACTGGGAATCCCAAAAGCCAAACTTGGAATGTACAACACTGTAGAAATAAAACTATACATTAATTTGCTCTTGTACTAAACAAAGCACAGACGTTAATGATGCACATTTACCAGAGCTGACATATTCCAATTAATAAATTCAAAATAAAGAGATATTTTTCTACCTTTTGTGCATTTTTTTTCAGCTGCAATAGCTCCAGCCACTTTCTTCTGGTTTCTTCGTGTCTTCTGCTAACTCTCCATCGTCTGCTGTCCATTTCTCCTTTCTTCTCTCTTCTAGTTTTTTTCCATTCTCTCTCTACATCTGCTTTAACATACTAATCTTTCTCCTTTTGCTCTTTCCTCATTCCTATTTCATCCACTCAAATTTTATCCCTCCATCCTCAATCCCCACTTACTCTCTCCCCAATACCCGGCCAATTGTAGATTTTTTATCCCTCCCACACAAAATATTTTTCCCTTCTCCATTTTACTCTTCCAGCCCCATCCCATTCTAATCCTCCCCCAACATCAGCTCCCTTCTAGTTCCAGCCTCACCCAGCATCCATTCCCTTCTAGTCCCTGCATCAGCCCATTTCCAGTCCTAGCCACCCATCAGCCCATTTCCAGTCCTAGCAACCCCCCAACCCAATACCAGTCCTAGCCCCCCCCATCAACCCACTTCCAGTCCTAACCCCCCATCACCCCATTTTCAGTTTAAGCCCCCCTATAACCCATTACCAGTCCTAACCCCCATCAGCCCACTTCCAGTCCTAACCCCATTAGCCCACCTCCAGTCTTAACCCCCCAGCCCATTTCCAGTCCTAGCCCCCCCATAGCCCATTACCAGACAGCCCCCATCAGCCCACAGCCCATTATCAGTCTTAACCCCCCCTCATAGCCCATTACCAGTTCTAACCCCCCAACAGCCCACAGCCCATTATCAGTCTTAACCCCCCCCCATAGCCCATTACCAGTTCTAATCCCCCCAACAGCCCACAG
Organism: Ichthyophis bannanicus; assembly: GCA_033557465.1. Taxonomy (NCBI): domain Eukaryota; kingdom Metazoa; phylum Chordata; class Amphibia; order Gymnophiona; family Ichthyophiidae; genus Ichthyophis; species Ichthyophis bannanicus. Next base: position 731,706,522 of record CM066033.1, on the reverse strand, counting down.
CCCATTACCAGTCCTAACCCCATCAGCCCACCTCCAGTCTTAACCCCCCCCAGCCCATTTCCAGTCCTAGCCCCCCCCTAGTACATTACAAGACAGCCCCCATCTGCCCACAGCCCATTACCAGTATTAACCCCCCCATAGCCCATTACCAGTTCTAACCCCCCCAACAGCCCACAGCCCATTACCAGTCCTAACCCCATCAGCCCACCTCCAGTCTTAACCCCCCCAGCCCATTTCCAGTCCTAGCCCCCCCATAGCCCATTACCAGACAGCCCCCATCAGCCCACAGCCCATTATCAGTCTTAACCCCCCCTCATAGCCCATTACCAGTTCTAACCCCCCCAACAGCCCACAGCCCATTATCAGTCTTAACTCCCCCCAAAGCCCATTACCAGTTCTAACCCCCCCAACAGCCCCCAGCCCATTACCAGTCCTAACACCATTAGCCCACCTCCAGTCTTAACCCCCCCCCCCAGCCCATTTCCAGTCCTAGCCCCCCCCCATAGCCCATTACCAGACAGCCCCCATCAGCCCACAGCCCATTATCAGTCTTAACCCCCCCCCATAGCCCATTACCAGTCCTAACCCCCCCAGCCCATTTCCAGTCCTAACCCCCCCCCCCCCCATCGGCTCAAGTAAAATAAACTTTAAAAAAAGCAAAACAGCTGGCTGCTACCAAGGCCGCGGCAGCATGGACGGTCCCGCGGGGCCCCCTCTGCCCTGCCGAATCCCTCCCTCCGCGACGGCTTATGAGAGGCGTGAAGGGAGAGTGTCTCCCTAGCGTCTCAGATAAGCCCTCAGGGGTTGATGGGAAATTGCGGGCTTAACAGAGACGCGAGGGAGACACTCTCCCTTCGCGCCTCTCAAAGCCGGCACGGAGGGGCTCAGCCGGGGATTCGGCAGGGTAGAGGGGGCCCCGCGGGAATGTCCATGCTGCCGCGGCAGCTTTTTGTGGGCCCTTGCCAGCTGTGGGCCCTACGCCATGACGTACATGGCGTATAGGTAAATCCGGCCCTGGGCAGTGGCTCAATATTGTCGCTGCCCAGTTAGCTTCTGTGGTGGCAGAGCCTATGCAGCGACCCTCGTATATTCAATGCCGGGACCACATATGACCCCAGCATTGAATATCTGGGTTAACTCTAAAGTGGCGATGGCTATGTGTTTTGGAGGCGCATAGCTGTCACAACTGAGTATCAGGCCCACTATGTCCTTCAGCTCACCTTTATCTATCTTTTTATTCACAACTTCAAAAAAATATAACAGATTAATGAGACAAGATTTCCTTTGGCTAAATCCATATTGGCTTTGTCCCACTAAACCATGACTCTATAAGTTCAGTAATTTTGTTCTCTATAATGGTTTCTACCATTTTGCAGAGCACTGCCATCAGGCTCATCGGTCTGCAATTTCCTTAATCATTCCTGTAATCCTTTTTAAAAACTGGCGCTATGTTGGCTACTCTCCAATTTATAGGTACTTTAGGAAATTTTAATGAAAGTTTACATATTTATAATAGTAGGATGTAAAGCATGTGGTTGAAATGATTTGCTACTCTAGTTTATCAAATTACTGCATTACATCTTTCCAGTTTATCGAGATGTATTTCAATTCCTCTGATACATCACCTTTAAATATCATTTCTGACATGGGTAATTGTCCTACATCTTCAATAAAGACTGAAGCAAAGAATTCATTCAGTCTCTCTGCTATGGCCTTGTCCTCCTTAGTGTCACTTTTAACCCTCTGTCATCTAATGGTCCAACTGACTCTCTCAAAAGTTTTTTGCTATGAACATATTTGAAAATGTTTTTATTATGTGTTTTTGCTTCCACGGCAAATTCCCTCTTTGCCTGCCTTTTTAATTCTTGCATTTAACTTGCCAGTGCTTATGTTGTTTCCTGTTCTTGTCATTTGGCTCCTTTTTCCATTTTCTGAAAGATGCTTTTTTGGTTATAACAGCTTGTCTGACCTCACCCTTAAACCATGCCGACTGTTGTTTGGCCTTCCTTCCATCTTTTTTAAAGCATGGAATATATCTGGCCTGGGCTTCCAAGATAACATTTTTAAATAATGACCAAGCCTGATATAAACTTTTAACCTTTGCAGTTGCTCCTTTTTTGTTTTTTCTTAATCATTTTCCTCTTTTTATAATAGTCTCCTTTTTGAAAGTTAAATGCTAGCACAGCGTATTTCCTTGCTATCCTCCCTCCATTTATTAAATCAAATGTGATCATGTTATGATCACTATTACCAAGTAGCCCCAACACCGTTACATCTTACACTAGATCCTGCATTCCACTAAGGACTAGGTCTAAAATAGCTTCCCTATATGTTGGCTTCTGAACCAGCTGCTCCATGAAGCAGTCATTTATTTCATCTAGAAACTTTATCTCCCTGGCATGTCCTGATGTGATATTGACTGAGTTGATCCTGGGGTTGCTGAAGTCACCTATTATTACTGTGTTGTAGATTTGGCTAGCTTCGCTAATTACTTTTAGCATTTTGTCATCTATCTGTCATTCTGGCCAGGTGGAAGGTAATACACCCCATTCCCATTTCTTTCCCCTTTTTACATGGAATTTCTATATATAGAGATTCTACGCTGTATTTTTTTTCCTGCAAAATTTATCTCAAGGAACAAGCAGGAATGCAGTCTTCACATATGGGTGATGTTGGTACAGACAGTGCCAGCAATGGGAACGCTCCCCAGCGTCCAATAGGAAAGCCTTTGGGAGCAGTCCACTGCCCCTGTGCATCTGCCTGTCCACCTTCCAAACTCCTCAGTTCTTCATTTTCCGCAGAGCCAGCTGGTTGTTCATTCCTATCGGTGTCGAAAAACCTATCTTTTTTGGTTTAATACTGTGCCTTGCCTTTCCGTCGACACCAGTTCTGTCACTCTGACACCGACCCCAATTTCTTTTTTCGTTTAATGTAACTTAAAACTTTTCTTTTCTTTTTCTGTGGTATTCACCACCAACTAGGCTCTAGACTATATTTTTCTCTTCATCTTCTAGAGATCCTAAAACATGGAAAAACCCATCAGTGGTTTTAAAAAATGTACCAAATGTTCCGGTACAATATCAGTCACAGATAAACATGACTAGTATTTAAAATGTTTGGGCTCCGACCACTGACCAAACTCTTCTCCTTTGTGCTGACAAATGACAGAGAGGCCTACAGAATAGAGCCAGACAGTATGATATTCTATTTGCTCTGAAGTCAATTTTAGTGGCTTCCACATCATCGAGAAGATCAGCCTCCTTGCATGGGTCTCAGGTCTTGGCAAAGTCCAAACATAAGAGTAAGTCTAAGACATCGGCATCAGCATCAAAAAACTATATCGAGTCAAGAGGAAAGTCCCACCATCAGCATTGAGACTCACCGAAGGGTGCTTCCGATGCCGACCGACCAGACAAAGAGCCCTGGTGGAAGGACCTATCCTCCAAAGCACAACAGGGGCTCTGGGACACTTCCGAGGAATTGACCTCTGAGGAGCTACCGGTTCCGTGTTCTGGGACAGTGGCTCAAAGCCTTGTAGGTGACTCCACCCAGACATCCGACATCTCCCTGGACCAGCACATGCTGGTTCTCGAGAGGAGTTTGACTGCACTCCTGGCATTGGTACAGATGGTATCGACAGCTCCAGCAGTGCAGTCTTTGGCACCCTGACAACAGGCATCTATATTGGGCCTGCTGCCGGCCTATGAGCCTGCATCAGAAGACCTCTTACCACCAATGTCCCAGTTGGAACCGACCAAGAACATTGGTACCCAGCAGGCTCCTGATTCCAATACTTCGGAGCATCGGTACCGGTATCAACCCTCGACATCTGCGAAGTATTGGGGTCAGAAGCACGATTGCCAATACTTTAATTTTTTGTCAGACTCTAACTCCACTTCCTTCGATTCTGACAGGGACTCTCAAGATTCCCAAGACCTTCCAGCAGGGCCGGCCCATCCATTGAGCAAAAATGTTTTTTGCACAGAGCCCCGCGTTTCAGGGGGCCCCGCGCAAAGAACATTCTGCTTTTTTTCAAAATTAAGTTTAAAAAAAAAAGCTGGCTGCTACTGCTGCTGCCGCGGCAGCAGCAGAATGGAGTGTCCCACGGGGCCCCCTCTACCCGGCTGAGCTCTCCCTCTGCGACGGCTGAGCCCCTCTGTGCCGGCTTTCAGATACGCGAAGGGAGAGTGTCTCCCTCGCGTCTCTGTTAAGCCTGCAGGGGCAGATGGGAAATTTCCCATCAGCCCCTGCGGGCTTAACAGAGACGCGAGGGTGACACTCTCCCTTCGCGTATCTGAAAGCCGGCACAGAGGGGCTCAGCCGTCGCAGAGGGAGGGAGAGAGGGACTCAGCCGGGCAGAGGGGGCCCCGCGGGACACTCCATTCTGCTGCTGCCGCGGTGGCAGCAGCAGCGGTAGCGGTAGCAGCCAGCATTTTTTTTTAAATGTTCCTTGAACCGAGGGGGGGGGGGGGTTAGGACTGGTAATGGGCTATGGAGGGGGTTAGGACTTGACTTGAGGTGGGCTGTGGGTTGATGGGGGGTTAGGACTGGTAATAGGCTATGGGGGGGCTAGGACTGGAAATGGGCTGGGGGGAAAAGCCTGCAGGTGGGCTGATGGGGTTAGGACTGGTAATGGGCTGTGGGCTGTTGGGGGGGTTAAGACTGGTAATGGGCTGTGGGCTGATGGGGGCTGTCTGGTAATGGGCTGTGGGGGGATTAGGACTGATAATGGGCTGATGGGGAGGGGTTAGGACTGGTAATGGGCTATGGGGGGGTTAAGACTGGTAATGGGCTTTGGGCTGATGGGGGCTGTCTGGTAATGGGCTATGTGGGGGGGTTAGGACTGATAATGGGCTATGAGGGGGCTAGGACAGGAAATGGGCTGATGGGGAGGGTTAGGACTTGAGGTGGGCTGATGTGAGGTTAGGACTGGCAATGGGCTGTGGGCTGATGGGGGGATCGGACTGGCAATGGGCTATGGGGGGCTCACTGGAAATGGGCTGATGGGGTTAGGCCTGGTAATGGGTTATAGGGGGGGCTTAAACTGAAAATGGGTGATGGGGGTTAGGACTGGAAGTGGGTTGATGGGGGGCTAAGACTGGTATTGGGTTGGGGGGTTGCTAGGACTGGAAATGGGCTGATGGGGGGCTAGGACTGGAAATGGGCTGATGCAGGGACTAGAAGGGAATGGATGCTGGGTGAGGCTGGAACTAGAAGGGAGCTGATGTTGGGGGAGGATTAGAATGGGATGGGGCTGGGAGAGTAAAATGGAGAGGGGAAAAATATTTTGTGTGGGAGGGATGAAAAATCTACAATTGGCCGGGTATTGGGAGAGTAAGTGGGGATTGAGGATGGAGGGATAAAATTTGAGTGGATGAAATAGGAATGAGGAAAGAGCAAAAGGAGAAAGATTAGTATGTTAAAGCAGATGTAGAGAGAGAATGGAAAAAAAACTAGGAGAGAAGAAAGGACAAATGGACAGCAGACGATGGAGAGTTAGCAGAAGACACGAAGAAGAAACCAGAAGAAAGTGGCTGGAGCAATTGCAGCTGAAAAAAAATGCACAAAAGGTAGAAAAATATCTCTTTATTTTGAATTTATTAATTGGAATATGTCAGCTCTGGTAAATGTGCATCATTAACGTCTGCGCTTTGTTTAGTACAAGAGCAAATTAATGTATAGTTTTATTTCTACAGTGTTGTACATTCCAAGTTTGGCTTTTGGGATTCCCAGTTTAATTACTGTCATCCTGTTTCTAAATTGTGATTCCTTGTTTGGTGATGGTTTATGTTCTGTTCATGTGTAACTGAGCTGAGGTATTCTGTTTATATAATTCCTATTTGACATTGCCACTTGTTCTCTTTCCCCAGTAGGTCATGTATTGGTATTCTCTGAAATGTATTGGTTTAATATTTGCATGTTTCCTTTTGATTGGTAGGGTATAGTGCTTTGTGAGTCCTGGTAGTGCTGTTAGTATACGGCGGGTTTGCTATGGGTTCTAAATGGGCAGTGTTTGTAGTAGTTCCTAATGTGTCTGGCGGTTGGCACTGGATTATAGTAATGTAGAAATCTTTTAGTCTTTCTTTATTCATACACTCATTAAGAGGCATGTTTACTAAAAGTTAGTATATGGTAACATTATGCAAATATTTATGCAAATGAGGCCCCTTATGCAAATGAGGCCCCGCACCCCCTCTTGGCCCGCCCCTGCCTTCCAGACATTCCTTCAGAACCGTCCCCTCCTCAAGAGGGCGCAGGTCACCAGAAGAGGATATGTCTTTCCAAGATTTCATCCGGGACATGGCAGCAGGGCTACAGATTACTGTGGCTTCGGAGAAGGAACTGAGGGCAGAGGAACTCGAGATCTTCCAATAGCCACCTATGCATAAGGAGGCTGCTACCTTAGAAACATAGAAAAATTACAACAGAAAAAGACCACATGGCCTCCTTCCATATCAACAACTACAACAGTCCCCTTTTTTCCTTTAGAGATCCTCTGTGTTTTTCCCATACTTTTTTGAATTCAGATACTGTCCTCATCTCTACCACCTCCACTGGGAGACTATTCCACAGATCCACCACTCTTTCCGTAAAGAAATATTTCTGCATATCACTCCTGAATCGATCCCCTTCACCCTCATCCCATGTCCCCTCATAGCAGAACTTGCTTTCAATTGAAAGAGGCTCTCTCCCTGAACATTTATGCCACGGAGGTATTTAAACATCTGAATCATATCACCTCTATCCCACCTTTCCTCTAAGGTGTACATATTAAGATCCTTAAGTCTGTCCTCATATGCTTTATAACGAAGAACACTAACCATTTTAGTAGTCACCCTCTGTACTGACTCCATCCTGTTTATATCCTTTTGAAGGTGCGGTCTCCAGAATTGCACACAATACTCCAAATGAGGTCGCACCAAAGACTTATACAGAGGCACTATCACCTCCTTTTTCTGTTAGCCATTCCTCTCCCTGTGCACCCAAGCATCCTTCTAGCTTTTGCTGTTGACTTTACTACCTGTTTAGCTACTTAAAGATAATCAGACACAACCACACCTAGGTCCCACTCTTCTTTAGTGGACAAAAGTACTTCACCCCCTATACTATATTGCTCCTTTGGATTGCTGCAGCCCAAATGCATGACCTTACATTTTTTAACATTAAATCCCAGCTGCCAAATTCTAGACCATTCTTCAAGCTTAGCTAGATCCCTCCTCATGTTATCTACACCTTCCTGGGTGTCTACTCTATTGCAGATTTTGGTATCATCCCCAAAGAGGCAAACCTTACCCGACAGCCCTTCTGCTATATCACTAACAAAGATGTTGAAAAGAATTGGACCAAGGACAGATCCCTGGGGCACACCACTTGTAACTTCCTTTTCCTCAGAGTGAGCTCTATTTACCTGTACTCTTTGTCGCCTCACACTCAACAAATTTCTAACCCAAGCAGTAACTTTAGGGTCCATCCCGAGGGTGCTCAGTTTGTTTATAAGTCGGCTGTGATGAACGGTGTCAAAGGCTTTACTGAAATCTAAATACACCACATCTAGGGTTCTCCCTTGGTCCAACTCCCTAGTCACCCAGTCAAAGAAATCAATCAGATTTGTCTGACAAGATCTGTCTCTGGTGAATCCATGCTGCCTCGGATCCTGTAATCCACTGGACTCCAGAAACCACACTATTTTCTCTTTCAGCAGCATTTCCAATAATTTACTCACCATCGAAGTTAAACCTTGCTGCTGCATCGAGGGGGCGGAGCCTGATGCCGAGCAGAGTGGACGCTTAGCGCGGTGGCTCCGGGGAGATTTCGACAAGAATCCGGATAAAAGTACCTTTATAGTCCCGCAGGACTCCTGAAATTTAGCACGGTACCTTCCTGATGGCGGGCCCTAAGCCGCAACGGCTGGACTACGCTAACGCATCGACTAGCAGCGCCAAAAGAACTAAAACGGAGCCCGTCTCCCCACATAAAATGGCGGCTGCACGTGAGGGGCCCGATGCACATCTGGAGCTTCTAACTGAAATACGGGGTGTCAAGGAGCTAGTGAAGGCGAATGGTGCGTCTCTGAGCTCTGTACATGAAGAACTTGCAGGGCTGCATAGTAAATTCGAAGGCCTATCGATGAGACAGGACAAATCGGAGGCGCTGATATCCGCTCACGAGACACGACTGGGGAAATTCGACAAGCTGGAGAAACAATTAAGAGCGCTGCAGCGCGAGGTGGAGGATGGCAACAATCGGGCGCGGCGTAACAACATTCGAGTGGTGGGTCTGTCTGAAGGGGCAGAAGGCAAAGATATGCGGGCCTTTCTTTACAAGATGATCCCTGAGGTCCTACACTGCTCTTTTGAGAAAGATTTTGAAATAGACCGTGCTCACCGCGTTCCATCCCACAGTCTGCCGCAGAGCTCCAGACCTAGGCCTATTATCTTCCGCACGCTTCGATATCAACAAGCTGCGCAGATCCTGGAGTTAGCGCGTGCGCGCGCGCCGATAGAATATGAAGGGCGTAAACTCTCCTTTTTCCCAGATCTTGCTAAACCTACTGTTAACAGGCGCAAGAGATTTCTGGAATACCGGCCTCGGCTGCAACAGCTGCAAGCACGCTACGGCCTTCTTTATCCTGCAAGAATGCGTGTCACTCTCCATAATCAGACACGCACCTTTGAAGAACCCGATGCGCTCTCTCGGTATTTAGAGGAAATGGAAGCTGCACAGATGCGCTGAGACTCCTTGCGGGGGTCGCTTGGACAGAGACTTATAATATCAGGGTCTAGAGACTCCGCATCTCTGCTTTTGAGTTGCAGAGGGCCCCTCGTTGGTATCATCGTTGGTATCATCCCTGTTAAAGAGTAGAGAAGACTTCTTTAGATGTCAGGGGATGGGCTCTATTTCCAACTTGTGTTTTCGTGGTCGGGGCCGTTAGCGGCAAGGGCCCGCCCTCTCTCCGAGTCTCCTGGGCCAGCCCTGCCGGCTTGCGCTCACCGGTAACTGTTCAGGGTTTAGCCTCTCCTACAGGGTCTGTAATTGTTTGTTTGCTAGCTGATTTTAAAAGTTTAGCTAGGAGCCTTCACTTTTCAAGCCATCAATGGATAAACCATCTCATATTCATGCTTTTTCTTCTGTTATGCATTCAGTATCTTGCTCAGGCCATATGGGTCAGTTTAACTATCGACTTCAATGACTCCTTGTAAAATCGTCTCTTTCAATGTTCAAGGTATAAATAGCCCGGTAAAGAGAAGGAAAATCTTAGACTATGCCCGTCGAGAAAGGGCCGATATATTGATGTTGCAAGAGACACATTTAAATATGAAGGAGTCATTGAAGCTGAGTATGCGGCCCTTTGAGGTCCTTGCGTATTCCCCAGCCATCAAGAAACATAACGGGGTGGCTATACTGGTCAGGAAATCTCTTAAGATCAATGTGCTCTCTCATTGTTCTGATGCTGATGGGCGCTGGACTAAGGTTCACCTGCAGCTGGGGGGGCTTGAGGTGGTTATTATGTGCTTATATGCTCCCACTACTGATAATTTAGACTTTTTTACCGCTGTTGCGAAAGAATTGCATGGAGACAGTGGGAAGCCGATCATTATAGGTGGGGACTTTAATCAAGTTCTAGACCCGTTAATTGATCGGCAACCTCCTCGCTCCACTAAGAGATCTAAGGGACAAATTTTCCTAGCATCAATGGCCCAGGAGCTAGCTTTAGTGGATATATGGCGATTACAACATCCACAGGAGCTGGAGTTTTCCTTTTTCTCTGCCCCACACACGTCGCAGTCCCGTATTGACTTTTTCCTTGTTTCCAAAGAATTAGTTCCAAATATGGGCCCTGCTTGTCTCCATTCAATTCATATCTCTGATCATGCACCTATCTCAATAATCCTAAATGATGATTCCCTGCGTAGTGAGTCAGGCAATTGGACTCTTGACAGGTCCCTCTTAGATGTCCCCGATTTTCAGGCAGAGGTTAAAGTGGCCATCGCCGAATACTTTCAGTTTAACTCCCCGTCCGATACTTCCGGTTGGGCCTGGTGGGAAGGCTTTAAAGCCACGATTAGGGCGGTTATTACCAGTTTTAGTATACGCTTGAAAAGACAACGTCAACGGCAACTGCACGATCTTGAGCTGCAGATTAAGGCGGGAGAGCGGGTATTGACGCGAAGAACCGACCCCTGTATTTTGATAAGACTTCAGCGTCTTAGATTTCAATTTAATGCTATAATGACCACTGAGGCCTCCCTGAGTATTCGGAGGCAACAAGGGAATTATTATCGAGAGGGCAATAGGGCTAGTAGGCTGCTAGCTACGGTATTGAAGGGTAAACGGGAGGCCAAAAGGGTCAGTGCCTTACAGCAGTCACGGGGAACTGACTTGATTATCAAAGACTCCGAGATTGCGGAAGTCTTTCGCGATTATTATATCCACTTATACAGCTCAGAACGGGACTTCGTCCAGGAGGGCTTTGATCAGTTAGTCCACGGTATACAGCGCCCTATCCTCTCAGAGGTGCATCGAAAGGATTTAGATGCTCCTTTTACCGAGGTGGAGGTCGGGAGAGCAATAGCCTCAATGGCCTCAGGTAAAGCTGCAGGGCCCGACGGGCTACCCGCCGAATTTTTCAAATGTTTTATGAAGGACCTAGCTCCTCATTTAGTCCGGTATTATCAGCTGTTGTCTTCGTCGGGACAACAAACGGGTGCCTTCGCGTCTGCTAATCTGGTAATGTTCGAGAAGCCAGGTAGAGATCCACAGCAGGTGGCTAACTACCGTCCCATCTCGTTGCTCAATGCCGACTACAAGATTTTTGCAACTGTTTTATCTACTAGGCTCGCGGGGATTATTCCGCTATTGATCCATCCAGATCAATGTGGTTTCACGGCGGGCCGCTCAACCGCGGATAATGCACGCATTTTATGTCATATTTTGATGGGAGCTGATGGGATGGGGACACCTTTAGTCGGTCTTTCTCTGGACGCAGAAAAGGCCTTCGATCGTCTCGAGTGGCCTTTTCTTTTTGCGATCCTTCGCTGGTTTGGTTTCGGAGAGGCTTATCTCAGAGCTTTGGAAGTTATGTATACTCTCCCTACTGCACGAGTCTGTGTTAACGGCGTAGCCTCGGCCCCTTTCACGCTGCAGCATGGCACCCGCCAAGGATGCCCGTTATCCCCTCTGCTCTTTAATTTAGCGATGGAGCTTTTAGTCCTTCTCATACGTCAGAGTCCAGATATACAGGGTGCATGGGTGGCGGGGCAGGAAACTAAGCTTTCGGCTTATGCGGATGATCTCCTTCTTTTCACATCGCCTGACTCCATTCCGAGGATATTGGAGCAAATAGAGCATTATTCGCGATATTCTGGATATAAAATAAATTGGTCAAAGTCTGTTGTTTTTCCATTGAACAAATGGGTCCACAAAGAGAATCTCAGCGACTATCCTTTTATATGGGAGTCAGGCGCTGTGAAATATTTAGGGGTTCATTACTGTTATCCATTTGAAGAAACGGTCAAACGGAATGCTGTTGCGATTTTGGCGTTAGCCCGAGAGTTGACCGTGAAGTGGTCTCCCCTGGTGCTCTCCTGGTGGGGTCGGTTAGAAACGGTGAAAATGATGATAGTTCCCAAAGTCAATTATATTCTAGAGATGCTCCCTTGCTATTTTCCTCCCCAGATGTATCAGCAACTCGAACGGGTCCTTTTGCGGTTTCTGTGGAAGAACAAAACACCGCGAATTGCAAAAGAGAAACTGAAGCTTTGCCGGGAAAGTGGCGGTGTTAATTTCCCTAATTTTCAATCTTATCATCATGCCTTCCTTCTCAAACAAGGGTCTCGTTGGCTTGAATCTCCGACTGCTGGGCGGCCGGTTTGGGTTACTTTAGAGGAGCGGTTTACTGGCACCAATACCGTTGCAATTTGTCCCAGGGATGCAGTTCACACATACATCGTCGATTCCCGAGGTCATACTTGCTACGCTTACAGCTTTTCAAGTCTTTATTAAGGTCAGTGATTCCGACTGTAGTTTTCGAGCTAGGCTCCCCATTTGGAACAACCCAATATTTAAAATTCAGAAGAAGTCTTTTGCTTGGAAATCTTGGTATCAGCGTGGGATTTGGACGGTGGGGCAGCTACAGGTAGCTCATAAATGGAAAGATTTTGGGTCACTTCAGCAGGAATTTGGCCTCCCGCTTACTTGTCTTTTTCAGTGGCTTCAACTTCGGCATTGCTTGGTGGGAGCGGGAGTCGATCCTGAGCAGGGGCTTGGGACTGCTGGGGTTGTAGAGACCCTGCAGGACATTGCGAAGGCGACGGGAATAATGTCGCAACTTTATAAGCGCCTGACCCTGTTCCCTTCGGCTTTGATGCAAAAGGTACAGCAGAGGTGGGAGAGGGAAACCGGGAAGAGGCTTTCGGAACTTCAATGGGAGAAATTTTGGTCCAAACAGGTAAGAGTCACCAGGTCAGCCTCTATCACTCAAACCCTATATTTTTTCGCTCATAATTGCTTTTATACACCGGTAAAGCTCGCTCGTTGGGATAGTACCCTTAGTCCTCTTTGTTGGACCTGTGGGGCAAAGGTAGGCACCTTGCTACATATAGTATATGAGTGCCAAGGGGTGTGGACCTATTGGGCCTCGGTTTGGAAGCAAATACAAATTATCCTGAAGTTCCGGGAGCCTCTCTCTTGGCAAATTATCGGCTTGCGCTCTGCAGCAGATATTCCTTCTTTGCCCAAGGAAGGTGCCTTTTTGTTAGACTTTATGGTGGGAATAGCAATTTGTATGGTTATCAGTAACTGGAAATCTACCGCTCTTCTTAGTGTCCATGAGTGGTGGAATCGGGTTTGCTTGGCGAGCCAATATGAGCAGTTCTCTGGTAAAGCTCAGCTCCCGTCTGGGAAGCAATGTCTTAAATGGCAATTATTAAATGATTTTGTTAAGTCTGCTAAACTGAATTAATGTCAAGAACCTAGGCTCTGTTTTATTTTATTTTATTTTGTAATGTAAAAGTTGTTGATCCCGGCCCTGTAGGAGAAGGCTGGGGAGAGTGGGGGTGGGGGGGATTTAGTTGATTATTGGTGTTTCTAGTTATGTCTGTTTTGTTCTGTTTGAAAAATGAAAATAAAGCAATAAAAAAAAAAAAAAAAAAAAAAACCTTGCTGCTGCATCACATCTCACAAGATCTCATGCTCTGCATATGGGAGGTTCCTCTCACAGTTCCACTCATCAGCAAGACTCAATATTATCTACCAAGTTCCAGAATGTCCAGGCTTTCGGAAGCCTCAGCTTCCCCACCACTCAATGGTGATGGAATCGGCCATGTGTCAAATAAAGAGCTCAAAGAATCACTCTTCCATGCCTCCAGGTAGAGACTTAAAGACACTCTATGTCTTTGGGCGTCAATGTTTTCAAGCATGGGCATGTTCCTAAAGGATTTCACCAGGGATCTGGAGACATTTGCCCCCATGCTTCCTGAGAATAAGAAAAGTGCATTCCAAGCCCTTATCAGACAAGGTCGAAATACCTCTAAATTCCTTACCAGGGCATCTTTTGATGTTTTTGAATCAACCGGCAGGCCTTCAGCAGTTTGCATTGGAGCTTGCAGGATAGCATGGCTACAGGCCTCAGATTTCGAGCAGTGGGTCCAGGAAAAGTTGGCTAATATCTCATGTACTGGAGAGAACCTTTTTGGAAAGGGAGATAGATGATCCCTCCCTCAAATGCCTTTCCAGGAAGATGGCTGACCCCTCCAAGAGGAAAATGACTCCAAAGAAACCTTTCTACTCCAAGAAGAGATATTATCCTTCCTACACACCTGCAACTGCTTACCAGCCTCAGCAACAACAGCAGTGCCAGCAGGGCTCTCACCAACCCAAAAAGCCTAAGGCTCCTAAGCCCCAACCAGTGGCACAGGCACAACCTGCTCCTAGTTTTTGACTGCTTCCTAGAGAACATTGCCACTCTGCCTCTGCAAAGTCCCCAGCCCCTGAACATAGCAGGCAGATTCTGTTCTTATGCCCACAGGTGGCACTTCATCACTTCAGAACAGTGGACTCTCAACATTGTCCAAAAGGGGTATCTGCTTCACTTCGAAACCTTATCTCCCACCAGCTTCACAGTGGACTATCCCACCCATCCCCTTCAAAGCACTCTCTTAAGAGAAAAGGTGCCCATCCTGTTATCTCAAGGTGCCATAGAAAGAGTCCCTAACCCACAGAAAGGGATGGACTTCTACTCTCCATATTTTCTCAAACCATGCAAAATGGGAGGATATAGGCCCATCCTGGATATGAGGAACCTAAACAAATTTCTAGCCAGAGAAAATTTCAAAATGATTTCTCTAGGAACTCTTCTCCCACAGGTATGATTGGCTATGTTCTCTAGACCTAAAGGAGGCATACACGCACATACTGATCCATCTCTGCTCTGCAGCCCTTGGAACATCATCCCATGGTCCAGGAAACCAAAATGCTCTTGATGACACCATCTACACAGATGAATGCATGGCTGTGTGGATGGTGTCATCAAGATCGTTTTGGTTTCCTGGACCATGGGATGATGTTCCAAGGGCTGTAGAGCAGAGATGGTGTCCTTCTGTCCAAGAAGGGTCAACATGTTTTCATCAGCCAACTGGCTATCCTACTGAAGAGGACTTTAAACTAGATTAGTTGGGGATAGGTGAAGAAAGCCCCCAGGTAAGTGAAACATTAAATACCTCTGTAGAAATGGGTAATAGGGACAACATCTGGAAAGCAGTATGTATAAATGCCCGTAGCATGGGAAATAAGATCTCAGATGTTGAGGCTTTAATGGAAGAGGCTGACTTGGATTCAGTGGCGGTTATGGAGACATGGTTCACGGAAAACCATGACTAGGATGTAATTATACCGGGCTATACTTTATTCAGGAAGGACAGGGTAGGAAGAAGGGGAGGTAAAAAATAATATTAAAGGTATAGAATTGCATGGCTTAAAAGGAAGAGACGAGGCACTGTGGGTTAAACTAGAAAATGGGAAAGAAAAATCCATTTGCATTAGAATTATCTACAGATCCCCCTCACAGGGGGTAGAAATGGATGAAGATTTAATAGAAGACTTAAACAATATTGCCATGAAAGGAGAAGTGCTACTGATAGGTGATTTCAATATGCCAGATGTGGATTGGCACATCCCTGCTTCAGTGTCATCTAGAAGTAAGGAGATCCGGGATTCTCTACAGGGACAACTATTCAGGCAACTAGTAACAGAAACCACACATTGAGGCCATACTGGACTTAGTACTTACCAATGGGGAAAGCGTTTCTGATGTTACAGTGGGAGATCATCTCACATCCAGTGATCCCCAGATAGTATGGTTCAGTATTAGGACTAGAGCTGCTAAAATCCATTCAAATGCAAGAGTCTTAGACTTTAGGAAAACTAACTTTGTAAAGATGAGACAATACCTTAGTGGGATGGGAACAGCTGGGGAATATAGAAAAACAGTGGGCAAAACTGAAAGAGGATATTTTAATGCAACAAATCTTTTTGTTAGAAAGGTAAATAAATGTTAAAAGAAAAGGAGGCCACTATGATTCTCAGAAGAAGTAGCTCAAAGGGTGAAAAAAAAGAGGGAGGCCTTCATAAAATACAAGAGATCAGAGATCAAAGTGAGAGGAAGACAGGCATCTATATTTCGAAAAAATAGAGAAGCTAGCAAAGTAGTCAGGAAAGCAAATGTACAAAAAGAAGAAGAAATTATCAATGCAATAAAATGCGGGGATAACACATTTTTCAGATATGTTAGTGAGAGAAGGAAGGGCAAAAGAGTGCAGGGGAGTGATATGCAGAAACTGATTAACAAATATTTCTGTTCTGTGTTCAAAGGTGAAGGACCAGGAGCAGGACCTCAGAAAACACCCACAAATAGGAACAGAAGTGATGGGAATGTCAAACGATTTTCAGAAGACTGTGTTTGTGAGGAACTAGCTAAACTAAAAGTAGACAAAGTAGATACATCCAAGGATACTGAGGGAAATTGGGGACATTCTAGCGGCTCCATTGTCTGACCTTTTAATGCCTCTTTGGTCCCTTTACACAAAAGCGGATGTAAGGATGACGTTGAGAACAACAGGCTGGTTAGTCTAACCTCTCTGGTTAGTAAATGATTGGAAAGGCTATTAAAAGAGAGAATAGTGAGGTTTCTGGAGTCTAATGATTTGAAGGATCCGAGATAACATGGATTCACCAGAGGCAGGTCTTGTCAGACAAATCTGATTGATTTCTTTGACTGGGTGACCAGAGTTGGACCAAGGGAGAGCCCTAGATGTGGTGTATTTTGATTTCAGTAAAACCTTTGATACTGTTCCACACAGGCGACTTATAAAGAAACTGAGCACCCTAGGGATGGACCCTAAAGTTACTGATTGTATTAGAAATTGGTTGTGTGGGAGGTAACAAAGGATACAGGTAAATGGAGCTCACTCTGAGGAGAAGGAGGTTACCAGTGCTGTGCCACAGGGATATGTCCTTGATCCGATTCTTTTTATCATCTTTGGTAGTGATATTGCGGAAGAGTTGTCAAGTAAGGTTTTCTTGTTTGCGGATGATACCAAAATCTGCAATAGAGTAGACACCCAGGAAGGAATAGATAACAGACCAGAAGAAGGATCTCAGAGTGATTGTTTCTGAGGATCTCAAGGTGGCAAAACAGTGCGACAAGGTGGTGGCAAAACCAGAAGGATGCTGGGTTGCATACAAAAAGGAATTACCAGCAGGAAGGAAGAGGTACTAATGCCACTGTACAAGTCACTGGTGAGGCCTCACTTCGAATATTGTGTTCAGTTTTGTAGACCATATCTCGCAAAGGATATAAAAAGACAGGAAATGGTTCAGAGGACGGCAACCAAAATGATTTGGAGCCTGCGTCAGAAGACTTATGGGAAGAGACTTGAAGACCTAAATATGTACACTCTGGAGGAGAGGAGGGACAGAGGAGATATGATTCATACCTTTAAATACTTAAAGAGTATTAATGAACAAACAAACCTCTTCCAAAGACGGGGAAGCTGTAAAACTAGAGGGCATAACATGAAGCTGCAAGGGGTAAATTGAAAGGCAATGTCAGGAAATACTTTTTCATTGAAAGGGTGGTGGATGGGGGGCGGAGCCTGATGTCCAGCGGGTAAGACGCTTCGCGCTGAAGCTCCCGAGAGGCCTACTTAGAATCCTGACTTAATACCTATACAAACTTACTATTTCGCTCCGGGCTGACCGGGGTACCTCGGGGGGGATGGCGGCCCATAAACCAGCGCGCTTGGACTTCGGGTCTCCTTCTTCTTCTCACGGAAAACGCTCCAAAACAGAGGTGTCCTCCCCACAGAAGATGGTTCCATTTCGTGAAAACCCCGAAATGCACCTGGAGATTTTGGAGGAACTACGCGGCGTGAAGGAATTGGTGCAGTCCAATGGAGAAGCGCTTAGAGCCCTGCGAGAAGACTTTGGAGTGCTCCAGGACCGACTTGAAAGTCTCTCATTACGGCAGGACAATATGGCGGGGGTCCTCGACTCGCACGCGGTGCGCTTGGGCGCACTGGACAAGGCCGAGCGCCAGATACAGAATCTGCAAAAGGAGTTAGAAGATAGCAATAATCGAGCCCGTCGCAACAATGTGAGGCTCATTGGAATACCGGAGGGGGTGGAAGCGGGAGATATGAGAGAATTCCTGCTCAAAACTCTTCCCTCCTTGCTGAAGATCACCTTTCATAAAGAATTGGAAATCGATCGTGCACACCGTGTTCCTACCCACATGGCGCTCAACCGAACGACCCCCCGGCCTATTATCTTTCGCTTGCTACGATATCAACAAGTGGAACAAATTTTAAATGCTGCCCGGGCGAACCATCATTTGGAATTTGAAGGTCACAAAGTCTCCTTCTTCCCTGATTTGGCAAAGCCTACCGTTGACCGACGGAAGAAACTCCTTGCTTTTCGCCCTCGACTTCAACAGCTACAGGCTCGCTTTGGCCTGTTGTATCCCGCGAAGCTCCGAGTGACTCTCCACAACCAAACCAGGACATTCGAAGATCCTGATCTACTATCAACATTTTTAGACTCCAAAGAAGCAGAGCAGATGCGCTAATCCAACGACGTGGACTTTTATTTGCTGGCTCTGTCCGCCATTTTGAAGGGCCCGATGCGGCGGTCATAGTCAAGCACAGAGACTTCCTGGACTTTCTTTCTTTCTTTCTATGACTCTTGTTTTGTGGTCTCCTCTCCCTCCATGATGTGTGCCTCGGTCGGATTCGGAGCACGCACAGTCCTACAGGTTATGTGTTTTTCAATTTCGGCCTTCTCTGGGGCTTCTCCCCGCAGACACATGGTCGCCAGTAATTTTTGGGGTTCTGCTTCTTCTCTACCGCGCTGCGGTTTTTCTTTTTTAATGTGGGGCGCTTCATTGTATTATCTAAGCTTATTTTCTTTTATGCCATATGTACAGCCTGATACAGTCAATATGAGGGACATTGTGAAATTAGGTGCGCTATCATGCTCAGAATTTTTAACTTGTCTGAATGGCTTTATGTAAAATTTTATCACTCAACGTAAAGGGCATTAATAGTCCAATCAAAAGAAAGAAAATCCTTAGCTATCTTAGCCATGAGCATGCTGATTTAGCGTTTCTTCAGGAAACGCACTTAAACTCTGCTGAAACACTGAAACTCAATGTTAAGCCTTACATGGTGGCTGCCTATTCTCCCGCCGTTTCCAAACGGTGCGGGGTAGCCATTCTGGTTAAGAAATCTTTGCAAGCTACTATAATTGATACTAGCGCTGACAAGGAGGGTAGATGGGCCCGAGTACATCTTAAGGTTGGAGATAGTGAATTTACATGTATTTGCATTTATGCCCCGAATGTGGACAACCCTGCTTACTATGCAAGTATTGCGCAGTTGGCACAGGCCTCTGCCAATACTCCATTAATACTTGGTGGTGACTTTAATCAAGTGTTAGACCCTCTGATAGATAGACAGCCGCCTAGAACGAGTAGTCCACCCAAGAGTCTTGCTACCCTTACAGCTCTGATGCAAGATCTTGCGCTGGTAGATATATGGAGGCTGCTTCACCCCTCCGACTTAGAGTTCACTTTCTTTTCTGCCCCCCATCACTCCCAATCTAGAATAGATTTCTTTCTCATTTCCAAAGCACTGATTTCTCAAGTAGACACGACTAGGACTCATCCTCTCCATATTTCAGATCATGCTGCCATATCTTTATCATTACGTGTCACTGCGCGGGACGATTCTCCCCGAGCTTGGTTTTTTGATAGATCCCTACTGGGTCAAAAAGATTTTCAGGTTGATATAAAGGCCGCTATCCAAGATTATTTTCATTTTAACTCACCCCATGACACAGCGGGCTGGGCTTGGTGGGAGGGTTTCAAAGCATCTATCCGTGCCACTATAACTAGCTATCAAATTCGGCAGGGGAAACAAAGAAAGCAGCATTTACTGATTCTAGAGCAGCAGATACAAGCTGGGGAGCGTCTCCTCACGTCCCGTACTGACCCATGTATTTTACTCCGTTTACAACGCTTGCGTTTTCAATACAATCAGCTTTTGCACACTGCTGCTGTTAAAAATATTGAATCACAACAAGGGCTATATTATCGGGAAAATAATCGTGCTGGCAAATTATTAGCAAATGCCCTAAAAGGTCGAAAAGAAGCCAAGCGTGTTACCGCCCTCCGTAATCCGTCGGGGGGGGGGGGCTTGGTCACTAAAGATACCGAAATCTTAGAACTCTTTCGTGACTTTTATACTCGGCTTTATCAATCTGAATGTGATTTTGAGCCAGATGTATTTGAACGCTTACTTTCAGGAGTACAAAGACCGACCCTATCTGACGAAGATAGAGTGGCCTTGGACACACCATTTACTGTCTCAGAAATTCATTCTGCTATCAAGAAATGTGCCTCAGGTCGAGCCGCAGGCCCAGACGGTCTCCCCGCTGAATTCTACAAAACCTTTCACGCTGACTTAGCTCCAGTTTTGAAAATTTATTTTTCTGCTCTGGCCGAGGAGGGTTCTCCTTCTGGGTCCTTTTCAATGGCAAATGTAGTAGTTTTTGAGAAAGAGGGGAGAGACCCGCAACTAACAGCTAATTATCGTCCAATTTCCCTCCTAAACGCGGACTATAAAATCTTTGCCACCATTCTCTCTACCCGGCTCTCGGATAGGATGCCTACCTTAATACACCCAGATCAATGCGGTTTCATTCCTGGTAGATCAACTGCTGACAATGCTCGGACTCTATGCCATGTATTGACTACCGCAGTTAATCTTGATCGCCCATTTGTTGGCCTCTCACTTGATGCTGAGAAGGCCTTTGATCGCTTAGAGTGGCCCTTCCTGTTTGCAGTCCTCCGCTGGTACGGATTCGGGGAAGGTTTTCTCCGTAGTCTTCGCACCATGTACGCTCAGCCTACAGCCAGTATAAGTGCAAATGCTTTAAAGTCTCAGCCTTTTCCCCTTCAACGCGGCACTCGCCAGGGATGCCCACTGTCTCCACTCCTCTTCAATCTTGCACTCGAACCCTTGGCTTTACTAATCCGGCAATCGGAGGAGATTCATGGAGTCCCCTTCACCCATAGGGAAATCAAAATTTCAGCGTATGCTGATGATCTTATGCTTTTTGTCTCTCTAGACTCAGTACCGGCTGTCCTAGAGCAAATCAGTAAATACTCACAACTGTCCGGTTATAAGATAAATTGGACCAAGTCGGTAGCCTTTCCATTAAATCCTTTGCTTCATCAGGCAGATATGCAATCCTTCCCCTTTTTATGGCAACCTCGCATGGTCAAATACCTTGGGGTTCACTATTGTTCTCCTTTGGAAGACACTATCTCCTTCAATGCCAAAGACTTAACCTCTAAAGTCCGGGCGCTTACTCACCGCTGGACTCCTTTAACGCTTACCTGGTGGGGTCGATTAGAAACCATAAAAATGATGATTGTTCCGAAAGTGAATTATATCTTAGAAATGGTGCCCTGTCTCTTCCCTCGACGTATATATAAAGATATCGAGGGCCTTCTGACTAGATACTTGTGGCAAAACAAGACACCTAGGATAGCGAAACATAAGCTACAAGCAGATAAGGAAAATGGGGGTGTCAGATTCCCTGATTTCCTGAAGTATCATCAATCTTTTCTTCTCAAACAAGGTGCTCGTTGGCTGGAAGATCCAGTACCGAGTAGACCTGTGTGGCTAGACATAGAAGAGGACCTTTGCAAACCGCTTCCTCTTACTTTTCTCCCTGGTATGACTTTCCCATCAGACTCCCACCTTCCGCCAATGCTTTTAGACACCTTAGGTGCCTTTAATAATCTTATGCAATCTTTAGACTCCCGACTCTGTCCGTTAGACAAGCTCCCACTTTGGTACAACACTCGATTTCGAATACAAAATAAGCCGATGGCGTGGAGCCCCTGGTACACTAGGGGCATTTGGATTCCTAGTCAGTTGTTCCATGAAGATCGCTGGAAAACTTTTAGTGAATTGCAAATTGAATTTGGTCTCCCAGCGAAACACTACTTTCAGTTGGTGCAACTTCAGCATTGCCTTCGGAGTGCTAAGGTGCTCCCGCCATCGGCCTCCCCTACACAAGGTTGGTTGGAGACTATCCGATCTATCGGTAGTTCACCGGGTGTAGCATCAACTTTTTACAAAACCTTATGTAATGCTATAACTAGGGATACCCCTATAGCGCAGAAAGCATGGGAGAGAGAATTGCATGTGACTTTGACCCCGGAGCAATGGAGCCTTGTCTGGAGTAGAGTGACACGGGTCTCCCGATCCGCCTCACTCACTCAGACACTCTTCTTTCTAGCCCACCGGTGTTTTTACACTCCTGACAGATTAGCCAAATGGAACACTACTCAGGGCAATAATTGTTGGACATGTCATGCGGCCATTGGTTCACTACCTCATGTTATGTATGAATGTCCCGCACTACAGTATTACTGGAGTCGGGTCTGGGGTCGTATCCAGTCTATTTTGCACTTTCAAGAGCCCCTTTCTTGGAGGATAGTGGGACTTCGCTCAGCTGCGGGGATCCCCTCTCTTCCAAAAACGGCTTACTTCCTTTTGGACTTTATGCTAGGCATTGCTATTTCCCTAATTACGAAATACTGGAAAAATAGCTCCCAACTGAGCCCCAATGAATGGTGGAATCATGTCTGTCTCTACAGTAAATATGAACAAATACCTCGTATGTTTGCTTCCCCCATTCAGACTCCTCATCATCGGTCTAAATGGAAGATGCTCAATGACTATGTACATTCTGCTCAATGCTCTCATCTGACTGTCTAAATTTATATATATCTTTGTCCCATGATTATTCTGTATCGCAGATACTCTCTTGATTGTTTTGATGTACAATCACTGTTGTTTGGAAGCGCTCACATGCTGACATAATCAGCTAGAGAAGAAGCGTGGGGGTGGGGGGTAATTGGGTTTACTTTTCTTTATTGTATAATTGTTTTGTCTCCTTTGGTGTGTTGTTTCTTTTGTTTGTTGCAAAATGAAAATAAAAGTTTCAAAAAAAAAAGAAAGGGTGGTGGATGCTTGGAATGCCCTCCCGATGGAAGTGGTGGAGGCAAATACAGAGACGGAATTCAAAATGGCATGGGACAGACACAGTGAATCCCTTTATAGCAACAGGATAAAATCAAAATAAACATAACTATCCCTTATATCTCATCAAATAGGGGTGACCTACACGGAGCAGTGGGCACACCCCTAAACAAAGGCATTGGGAGAGGCAACCTGCAGGAAGCGGCAGGTGCACCTACTCTTGCTGTCTTGCTGGGTAGACTGGATGTACCATACTGATCTTCATCTGCTGTCATATATAATGTTACTATGTAAGAGCAGAGTTCCCGAGGAGGGGTGTAGAGAGAGATAAGAGAGGAAAGGTAGTGAGGACCTGCAGAGTGAATGCTCTTATAGATCAGCAGGAGAAGTTTGAACTGGATGCTGAAATGGATAGGGAGCCAATGAAGTGACTTGCGAAGAGAGGTAATATAAGCATGACGAGGCTAGCAGAAGATTAGCCGTGCAGCTGAGTGTTGAACAGATTGAAGGGGAGAGAGATGATTCAGAGGGAGACAAGCAAGGAGCAGGTTACAATAGTCAAGATGGGAGGTGATTAAGGAGTGGATAAGTAGTGCGTTCAGAAAGGAATGGGTGGATTTTGTTGATGTTATAGAGAAAGAAATGGCAGGACTTAGCTAACAGATGAATATGTGTGGAGAAGGAGAGAGAGGAGTCAAAGACGACCCCAAGGTTGTGAGCCAATGAAACAGGGAGGAATAGAGACTGAGCAAGGAGGAAGGGGAGAGGAGGTTTTAGGGGGAAAAACAAGAAGTTCAATTTGGTCATGTTCAATTTCAAGTGGCGATGAGGCATCCAAGCAGCAATGTCAGAAAGGCAGGCAGAGATCCAGGCCTGGCTTGCTGGAGAGATTTCAGGTGTAGAGAGGTAGATCTATGAGTCATCAGCATAAAGATGGTACTGAAAGCCATGGGAAGAGATGAGTGCACCAAGGGACTGGGTATAGAGAGAGAAAAGGAGTGGACCCAAGACAGATCCTTGGGGCTTTGTCAGTTAGTGGTGAATTTCAGTCCGCCAACAGGATAACAAACTGCATAAAGGTAGGCCATAAAAAAGCCAGCCTGACTTTATGCGGTTTGGTTATCCAGACAGCGTGCAGTGGTCACTTCTGAAATTAGATATTCAGAGTAAGCCACTACCTGGGCTCTTCTGTTGAATATTTGATAGCATTTTGCCTTCAGCAGTCAATGTTTAAAGTATTTGTTTTTAATTTTTAAGATAATTCCCTAGTTTTGTTTATTCAGCAGTTTGAAATACTACCTTACAAGCTAAAGTCACAACAATGCAGAGATGAGGTTATTGATTTACTCAAATGGTATACAGAGGTATGTGTGTGGGACAATAATAAGACATTATGGGCCCGATATTCGAAGGCCTTTACATGGGTAACTTCCTTAGTTACTCGTGTAAAGGCCTTAACTGGGATTTTCGAAGGGCGCCTACACAGGTAGTGCCCTTCGAAAATCCCGGTTAAGTCCCTAATGCGCCTTGATGCTATGCGCATAGCATAAGGGCATGTTAGTGGCGTTCCGGGGCATAGCGGGGCTGGAGGAAGGGGCTACACAGGTAACAGCGATTTTCATTGTTAGCCGCATAGCCCTCTGCCTTAAAGACAAGCGAGGAAAAACCTTGTCTATCTTTAAGACGCACAGGCTATGTGGGTAGCAACGAAAATCGCTGCTACCCATGTAGCCTCTGGGGCTCCTGGGACGTCCAGCGCAGAAGTGAAAATCCAGGTTAGGGGGGTCTGCGGGCAGGCTATACGCTGCCTCGGCACAAGCCTGCCCAACTCAGTATCAGGCCCTATAGCTCGCTATGTATTATACATTCAAATCTCTCTGCAGTCTGCTTCCTATAAACCTTTTTTAGGGGTGACTGTGTAGGTTTGATAGGAACAATCTGTTTTGCTATATATTGTTTTGAAAACATTATGCACAAAACTAACCCACTTGGAGATAAGTTTCCTGATATACCACAACTGACATCACTCCAGTCTCCCAAAGGGAAAAAAGATGACACTCCACATAACCTGGCTTAGAAGTGAGGGTTCATGACTGTCATGGTATGTGCAAAACTAACCAATATGGAGAAATTGCCCCAAAGGGAAAGCCCTGTTCTTCTCCACCCTGGATCACTGCAGAGTGCAGCTTTGGACAACACCTTCCACTGAGCCCCTTTTATACAGTGTCTTGTAAAAATCTTCACACGGCTATGCATTTTCACATTCTGCTATCTAAAAAATACAATTCAAATTGCCTTTGGTAAAAACATGTTTTCTCTATTTGAAAGATGTTAAATTTATGAGTAAAGTTTAATTTCTGTAAAAAAGGTCATAGTGGCTAATAGAATAACCAATGCATTCTCTTCCATACACCCACACATAGTAGCTATTGAATTTCCATTGCTGCCATTCCAATTGAAATAACATTTGTATGACGAACTTCTGGATGCTTTTTCACTTTGTTTTCATATTTGATTCTAAAGATAATTATTACTACTACTATTAATAAACATTTGTATAGCACTATAAGACGTACGCAGCACTGCACTGACACATGTAAAAGACTGTCCCTGCTCATCAGAGCTTACAATCTAGTCAAGACAGTCAACCCAGTAGATGTATACCTAGAATACATCTAGGGGAATGGAAAGGAAACACAAATGAGATTAGGCGAATCCAGATCCAAAAGCGGCAGCGAAGAGGTGAGTTTTCAGCCTGGATTTGAAAAAGGTCAGAGAAGGTGCCTGATGCACAGACTCAGGTAGTTTGTTCCAGGCATAAGGAGCAGCAAGGTGAAAGGAGCAAACTCTGGAGTTAGCAATAGAAGAGAAGGGCACAGATAGAAGCGATTTTCCAGAGGAGTGGAGTTCCCGAGGGGGGGGGGGGGGGGTAGGGAGAGATAAGAGAGGAAAGGTAGGAAGGAGCTGCAGAGTGAATGCACTTGCAGGTCAGCAGCAGAAGTTTGAACTGGATGCAGAAACGGATAGGGAAGTGACTTGAAAAGAGGGGTAATATGAGCACGAAAAGATGCTGCTGGAAAATTAGCCGCATAGCAGTGTTGAACAGATTGAAGGGGAAAGAGATGATTCAGAGGGAGACTAGCAAGGATTAAGTTACAATAGTCAAGATGGGAGGTGACTAAAGAGCGGATAAGTGTCTTAGTAGCGTGTTCAGAAAGGAATGGGAAAATTTTGGTGATGTTGTAGAGAAAGAAACGGCAGGTTTTAGCTATCAGTTGGATGTGTGTGGAGAAGAGAGAGGAGTCGAAGATTGATGTATTTATTTATTTATTTATTTATTTTTATGTACCGTGTTCTTTTAGTTCAGTGCGGTTTACAGTAAACAACTTAATACATAGAAGATGACCCCCAAGGTTGCGAGCTGAAGAAATAGTAGGTGTAGAGAGTTATCCACAGAGAGAGAGAAAGAAGGAAGGGGAGAGGAGGGTTTAGGGGGAAAAATAAGAAGCTCAGTTTTGACCGTGTTCAATTTCAAGTGGCGGTGAGACATCCAAGCAGCAATGTCAGAAAGGCAGGCAGAGATCCTAGTCTGGATTGCTGGAGAGATTTCAGGTGTAGAGAGATAGATCTGGGAGTCATCAGGATAAAGATAGTACTGAAAGCCATGGGAAGAGATGAGAGCACCAAGAGACTGTGAATAGAGAGAGAAAAGGAGTAGACCTAAGACAGATCCTTGGAGTACACTAACTGAGAGCGGGATAGCAGTAGAGGTGGATCCACCAGAACAAACACTCAAGGAGCGATGGGAGAGATAAGAAGAGAACAAGATAGCACAGAGCCCTTAAAACCAAGTGAGAACAAGGTCTCAAGGAGAAGATTGTGGTCAACCGTGTCAAAATAATTGGATCTTACAATTCTCTGTTGACTAACCTAATGGACATCATTGGAATCATTCTCATTCCTCATAACACATCTGAGTTAGAGAAAGCTGTTTTTCAACTCTGTTAAAGAAAAAAAGTTTTCCATTCTTTAAAATTTGAAAGCTATCTAATCTCCCTGCATTAGTGAAGATAATGAGAGGGCTACTTGAATAAAGTGAGGCATTGGCTTGGGGTACCAAAAATTAAGGGCACCAAAATGCTCTACTTCACCTTTCACTGCATTAGGGCCCTGGGTCAGTATGCAGACACCAGAACTTGTCTCCACTACTGCCCTCTTTATATGTGCACCCCTCTCTAAACACTCATGTTGTGCCTCCATCTGGAGTGTGTGGTCTCTATGTGCTGAGGTACGAAATCCAATTACAGCCAGGCAAATGTGCTGCTTGCACTTCTGCCTTTGTGTGTCTGCCCTGCGTTGCCATTGCACCACTAGTGTGAAGATATGAGGGGGGAGTGGGTGACTACCACCTATCCCAGTGCAGTAAGGTCAAAGGTGACAACAACAAGGAAATAAGAAAACAGTGAGATATAAAAACCAGCCACTAGATGGCATAGGTATAAGATAACATATAGAACATCTTCCTTCTTTTTTGAACTTACGTGCAACTTTGTGTTGTACAGCAAATGTCCTACAAATCAAGTTGCTGAGATACCTTTGAGTGCTGTGAGTGTAGACAGAGCTTTCCTGTGCACACAGCTGCTGATCCCTGTCTGGGATCAGTAGACTGTTATCTGGACTGTTATCCACACAGCAGGCATACTTGGTACAGAACTCCTGGCAGATGTGTCTATTGGTTCGGGATTCTTGTTACTGTCATTTCCTGCACGGCCAGCATGGAGCAGGAAGGATTGCTTGGCTCTTCGGTTGAGCTACATGTGTGCCGTCCTTGCGAATCTGGCTGCTGAGAAACCCGCAGGTCCACACAATTGCTGTTCCTTCAATGTCCACTAGATATAAGGGTGGTGCAATATTTTGAACACAAATTTCCAGTCTCCGGTGTTTTGCACAATCTCCTGGTAGTGATTTCATGTGGACTGAGTGTCAATATTCAGCTCAGGAAAATCTGTTGCAGATATGTCATATCTTGACTTAACATGTTGCTTCTTGTGTCATAGTTTTTCTGATACACCTGTGCCACAAAGGGTTCAAGTAGCTTGCTGAGATCCTTCAGTCTCGTTGACATCAGGCACTGCACTTAAGATTATCAACTTTTCCACAGGCCTTGACTGGACACCCATTAGCGAGTAGGGGGATGGAGATGGGGGGGTAATGTAACATTACATAACATATAAAGAAAATATAACTTATACATCAACTTCTTCAATCGTTTTATCTATAACAGGTCATATCAAATCCCTAATCGTGGTACAACATTAAATCAAAACTCTCCATATAGGAAATGAATACAAAACAATGAAACCACCCCTGACCTCCGCCCTCAATATAAAAATAAATAAATAATACAAATGAAGCTCTATACAAAGTATTAAATAGTAAGTCAAACTCTCCCCTTTCCCTACCAGTTTCCATCACATGCTCTTTTCCCCTTCCCAGCCAGCCCCCATCACACACACTCTCTGCATCCCTCACCCGTCTCTGTACATTAAAGGAGGGTATTGCAATTCTGACATGGTACACAATACAACACAGCTCTGTTTCTTAAACTTATACTTCTGTTCTTGTCCTGCTGCTGCTATGAGATCCTTAGCAGCTTGTGTCTTCCAAAAACCAGCAAATTCAGCACGTGTCATTTTATAGTTCAAATGCACAGTTTGACTTTCATCGTATCCATCTGAAGCCAATTCCTTTCATTAGTCCACTAGTTTTTCATATCACTGAAAATGCATTCCACAGATGCAATGCTGGACAATTTTAAGTAGGTTTTGGGCCTCACAACCCTTAAAGAATTGCATCATATCAATGATATTAGTTTAATTCTGGAATGCTTATTTTATTTATTAGCATTTAATTCACACCTTTCCAATGGTAATTCAAGGGAAGTTGCATTCAGGTATTTCCCTGTCCCCAGGGGGGCTTACAATCTAAGTTTGTACCTGAGGCAATAGAGGGTTAAGTGACTTGTTCATTGTCACAAGGAGCACCAGTGGGAATCAAACCCAGATGGCTTGGCTACTAGGCAGTTGCTCTAACCACTAGGCTGCTCCTATGAGTATGGCCCTCTCTTATTTCTGATGCTTTCTAGTTATCAATATAGAGCAGTGGTTCTCAACCTTTTTTGTACCGTGACAGCACAGTTACTTACCTGTAACAGGTGATCTCTGGGAACAGCAGGAATTAGTCCTCACTTATGGGTACGTCGGAACCGACGGAGCCTGCGCGGGAAAGCTCCCCAGCTTCCCAGGAAGGAAGCTTTTGGGGTCTCCCACTGCACATGCGCGCTGCCTTCCCGCCTTCCTGACCAGCTCTCCTCAGTTCGAGTTTATAGCTGAGACAATAGAGAGAGGAAAGGAAGATAGATAGAAGATACAACTCCTAGGGGAGGTGGGTGGGTTGTGAGGACTAATTCCTGCTGTTCCCAGAGATCACCTGTTACAGGTAAGTAACTGTGCTATCTCCAGGAACAAGCAGGAATAAGTCCTCACTTATGGGGACTCCCTAGCTAAGATGCCTGGGAGATCCCCTTCCAAGGGTTCGCCATCTTCGTATGGATCTCAGGCATCCATCCTGGGAAGGTGGGCAGGAGTTGTTCAAGTATGGAACAGGTGTTTGAGGACAGCCTGACCAAACAAGGCATCCCGGCGGGAGTCCTTGTCCAAGCAGTAATGGGCTGTGAAGGTATGAACCGAGGCCCATGTGGCGGCTCGACAGATCTGATCTATGGATACAGAGTGAAGATGAGCCATAGAAGTGGCCATGGCTCTCACATTGTGAGCTGTGACATGGCTTTCCAGAGAAATATTTTTATTCTGGTAAGCAAAGGAAATACACTGAGCAATCCAATTGGAAAGTGTACGTTTGGAGACTGGAAGTCCCAAATGAGAAGGATCAAAAGCCACGAAAAGCTGGGAAGACTTTCGATGTGGCTGAGTCCTGTTGAGGTAAAAGGCAAGAGCTTTTTTACAATCTAAAGTATGAAGGTTCCTCTCTGCACTGGATGCATGAGGAGCTGGAAAAAAGACAGGTAGATATACCTCTTGATTAAGATGAAAAGGCGAGACCACTTTGGGCATAAAGTGGGGATTCGTCCTAAGGACCACCTTATCATGATGAAACCTGGTATAAGGTGGATGAGCCACTAAGGCCTGTAGTTCACTGATGCGGCGAGCCGAAGTGACTGCAATAAGGAAAAGGACCTTCCAGGAAAGAAATTTCAAGGAGGTAGAAACCAATGGTTCAAAAGGTGGCTTCATAAGCTGACCCAGAACTAGGTTCAAGTCCCATGCTACCGGAGGAGGTCGGATGGGAGGCTTAGTTAGAGTCAGGCCTCTCATGAACCTTGCAACAAGTGGATGAGAGGAGACAGGTTGTCCATTTATAGGTTTTAAGGATGCTGCAATAGCACTCAAATGGACTCTTACTGAATTCGTCTTAAGGCCTGCATTAGAAAGATGCAGGAGATAGTCTAGTAGAGAATTCAAAGGAAGTGCTAGAGGGTCAAGACCCTGTTGAGCACACCAAATGGAAAAGCGTTTCCATTTGAAAGCATAGGAACGCCTCGTGGAGGGTTTCCTAGAGGCATGAAGGATATCTTTCACTGGTTGAGAAAGATTGAAGTCATGAAGGCTTAGGCCTTCAGTAACCAAGCTCGGAGGTGTAGGGACTTGGGGTTTGGGTGCCACAAAGTCCCCTCTTCCTGAGACAGAAGGTCTGGCGCAGCTCCCAGGTCCAGAGAGGGTCCCTGGGAGAGATGCAGAAGTAGAGGGAACCACACTTGGCGTGGCCAGCATGGAGCTATGAGGATCATCGATCCGTGATCTCTCTGGAGTTTGAACAGAGTCTTGGGAATCAAAGGAATGGGTGGAAAGGCATATAGGAATTCCTGACCCCAATGCAGGAGAAAGGCGTCGTTGGCCTGAGCCCCCTGACACGGATTCCTGGAACAGAACCAGGGAAGTTTGGCATTCCACGGACTTGCAAAGAGGTCTATGTCCGGGGTTCCCCATTCCTGAAAGATTCTGCGTATCTGGTCCATATGTAGGGAACATTCGTGTGGAAGCAGAACTCGACTGAGTCTGTCTGCCCGAGAGTTTTGAACCCCTGGAAGATAGACTGCCAGAAGATGAACTTGATGCTCTCTGGCGAAGGCCCATAATCTGAGAGCTTCGTTGCAAAGCGACAGAGAGCCTGTCCCTCCTTGTTTGTTTATGTAGAACATGGCCACCTGATTGTCTGTCTGGACTAGGACGGTCAGGTTGACTAGGAGGGTATGGAAGACTTTGAGGGCAAAGAAGATTGCTCGCAGTTCCAGGAGGTTGATGTGAAGGGTGGTCTCTTGGGGAGACCAAGTACCCTGAGTGGAGAGGTGTTGAAGATGGGCTCCCCACCCTGTTTGGGAGGCATCTGTTGTGAGGGTTGCTTGGGGCAACAAAGGTTGGAAGGGGGTCCCCAACAACAGATTCTTGGTGGACATCCACCATTGGAGGGACCAAAACAGACGCTTTGAGGTGAGTATTTGGTCGGAGAGCGCTCCTGATGCTTGAGTCCACTGGGTGGCCAAGGTCCATTGAGCTGCTCTCATATGAAGACGAGCGTAGGGCACCACGTGTACCGTGGAGGCCATGTGGCCCAGAAGTCGTAGCATTTCTCTGGCTGTCAAGTGACTGCTGGACTGAGCTTGGGAGGCCAAGCACATCAGACGTTGGCCCCGGACTTGAGGTAGGTAGGCCCTTGCAGTGGCGGTGTCCAACTGGGCCCCTATGAATTCCAGAGACTGAGTAGGGGTAAGTTGAGACTTGGGAAGGTTTACCACCAGTCCCAGATACTGCAGAATGTGCCTGGTGCAGTCCAGGGAAATCTGGGCCTGTGACTGAGATGGAGCTCGGATGAGCCAGTCGTCCAGATATGGGAATACAAAAGTTCCCAGACCTCTTAGAAATGCAGCCACCACTGCCATGCATTTGGTGAACACTCTTGGAGCAGAGGCCAGACCAAAGGGAAGTACTCTGTACTGGAAATGTTTTCCCTGAAACAGAAATCTTAGATATTTTCTCTGGGATGGGTGGATGAGTATATGTGTGTACGCATCCTTGAGATCTAGAGAACAAAGCCAATCCTGACTCTGAAGGTATGGAAGGAGAATGCCTAGAGAAAGCATTTTGAATTTTTCCTTGTACAGAAATTTGTTCAATTCTCTCAGATCTAGGATAGGTCTGAATCCCCCTGTCTTCTTTGGTATGAGAAAATAAGGGGAATAGAATCCTGTCCCTTGTTGAAGAAGAGGAACCTCTTCTATTGCCCCTTGGGCAAGGAGAGAAGAGACTTCCTGACCCAACAGGTCCAGGAGAGATGGGGGAGAATTGAAGTGCCTCACCATGGTATATGGAGGAAGGTTGGAAAAATGAAGTTTGTAGCCCTCTCTGATGATAGAGAGGGTCCATTGCTCTGATGTAATTTGCCCCCATCTGGGAGCAAAGTGAGCTAACCTTCCGGGAATGGTGAGGGGCTCTGGTTGTTCTAGAGCCAGAAAGGTTAAGTTCTCTAGTGGCAAGTCAAAACCCCTGAGGGGGTTGAGCCTGCTGAGGAGTGGCAGACACTGCAGGCTTTGACCTTGCCTGTTTAGGTTGCTGACGTTTAGCAGCAAAGCGAGGCTGAGAAGATTGTTGGCCAGTATTCGTGGAAAATCTGGCCTTCTTGTAGTAAGGCCTCTTGAAAGACTTTTTCTTGGCAGGAGTAGAGGTAGACTTAGAAAGTCTATCTAAGGTAGCATTTTCTGCGTCCATTTGAGTGGCTTTAATTTGCCAGTCTTTACCAAATAAGTTCTCACCTGTACAGGGAAGATTCCGTAAGCCATCCAGGACCCAGGGTTCTAGGTCAGAGGCCTGGAGCCAAGCAAGTCGTCGGGCTGCAATAGCAATGCCCGAAGCTCTACCGGCACCCTCAAAGGAATCAAAAGCTGCTCTGTTGGAGAACTTAGAAACATCTAGAAGCTGTTTCACCAGAGAAATGAACTCCTCCTTTCTATCCTCAGGGATAAAGGAGGCAAAATGCCGTACCTTTAGGGCAAGTTCCCTTAGAAACATGCCCATATACAGACTGTATGAATTAATCCTGGCTATAAGCATACTAGCCTGGAAGATTTTCCTACCAAAAGAGTCTAGGGTCTTACATTCCCGCCCTGGAGGGGTAGAAGAGTGCCTTTTGGTACTCTTAATCTTTTTCAGCGCAGACTTCACCACAATGGAATGGTGAGGCAGCTGAGTTTTTTGAAAACCAGGAGAAGGAGGGACCCGGTACATGGTGTCCAACCTACGGGAATGAGGAGACAACGTTAGAGGAGCCTCCCATAAGTCCATCAAGTGTTCTTGAAGGATTTCATGGATAGGCAGGGTGACTGCCTCTTTAGGAACCTTAGGGTATCCTAAAATATCCAATTTCTTTGATCTAGGTTCTTTTTCAGAGGATGTGGTAATAGAAAGTCCTTTAGCTACTTCTATAATGAAGTCTTGAAAGGACAAATCCTCTGGTGGAGACATTCTCCTCTTTGGAGAAGAAGGCTGTTCAGGAAGAACTAGAGACAGCTCATCAGAGTCATCAGAGGAAAATCCTCAGAAGAATCAGAGTATCCTCTATTTGCTTCCAACGCACGATACGCATACCGATCGGTATCGACATCGGGCGTACCGGGTATGGGATCGGTATCGGGTGAAAACCCGGATCCGGCATGCGGAACCGATCTGCGTTTGGAAGACGATGGTCTCGGTTCCGGTATGGAAGACAGTACCGGAACTGGACCCGGAACCGCTAGATGCGGTACCGAGGGCGTCGCAGCTTTAATGAAAGCCAGAACGGCCTGCTGCATGGTCTGGACAGTATTGCCCATAGACGCCACTGCTGCCTGGATGTCGGTACTGGCATGGGCCGGTACCCCAGAGCAGTCTAACAGGTGATCGGTCGAGGCCGTGCCATCGATGTCAACCTGTAACCCCATAGATGGTGCTTTGGAAGCCAGAGCTTCCCGCCGGGGTTGTTTGGCTGGGGCATGGTCCTCAGATTCAAAATTGAGAGCCTCTCGATGCTTTGAAGGAGATTTGCTCTTTGAGGACCTGCCCGAAGAAGGTTTGGTTACCTGAGATCCATCCGGAGAGGAAGACCTGGATGACTGTGATGCTGGATTATCTGAAGCAAACAGCACATGGAATTTGTTGGCCCGGTTCTGCAAACCACGTTTAGACATCTGGGAGCAGGATGGGCAGTCCGGAATGGAGTGGTCAGGTCCCAAACATTTAAGACACCATTCATGGGTGTCTGTGACAGAAATAACAGCACTACACTTGGTACACTTCTTAAAACCAGGGACTGGTTTCTCCATGAGGAGAATTTGTGTAGGCCTGAGGCCTAACCGAAGTCACCAAGTTGTGCAAAGATAAAGAATTTTTTATTTTTTTTTTAGAAAAGAAAAGAGAGACCGGCGGTACCGGTTTCGGTATGGGGAAGGCAGGTACGCGGTCTAAAGAAACAAACTAAAACAATAATTTCTTCAGCGGTGACAGGAACACGACCTGCTGGCTCCGCGGAAAAAGAGAAACTGAGGAGAGCTGGTCAGGAAGGCAGGAAGGCAGCGCGCATGTGCAGTGGGAGACCCCAAAAGCTTCCTTCCTGGGAAGCTGCGGAGCTTTCCCGCACAGGCTCCGTCGGTTCCGACGTACCCATAAGTGAGGACTTATTCCTGCTTGTTCCTGGAGATCCCTTTTACCGTTGGTCAACTTGTGGTGACCCCCAATGATAAAATCAAATGCGTCTCTCTTCCTTTACCGTTAACGCATTGTCGCTGTAATCATTTGTTGAATTATATTATAGGCCTTTGCAATATGTTTTTATTTATAAAATACTTATTTAAACCACAATAATTAATCACAAGTAACAATATTTGATTTCAAAATTATGATGATTTTGTAGTCAAATCACTAATATGAAATAAAATTATTTTTTCTACCTTTGTTGTCTGACCAATTTATTCTCTGATCATGCTGGTCCCGATCTGAAGCTTCTGCTTTCCTGTCTTCTCTTAGCTCTCTTTCTGTGGTCTATGGTCCATCTGCCATTTCTTATCTCTTCTTTCATTTTCTTCACTTCTTTCCATCAGCTTATTTCCAGTCCCAGTAACCCTCCCCAGTATCAGCCCCTTTCCAGTCCTCACTCCCAGTACCTTCCAATGTCAACTTGCATTCCCATGACTGCCACTGGTGTCCATTCCCTTCCAGTCCCCCTCCTTCCCCACTGACCAGTCCCTTCTAGTACAACTACCATGGCAGCCCCTCTCAGATCCACTCCCTTCCAGTTCCATTCTTCCATCCCCTCATATCAGCCCATTTGTAGCCTTAGCCCCCAGTTTTCTTCCAGGGCCAGCCGCTCTATCCTCCCCTCCCCACAATCAGCCCATTCCCAGTCAAAGCCCCCCAATCAGCTCACTTCCAGTGCTAATCCCCCCAATCAGTTCACTTCCAATGCTAATCCCCCCTCAACCCCATTACCAGTCCTAGCCTCCCCTAATCAGCTCATTTCCAGTGCTAGTCCCCCCCCTCAACCCCATTACCAATGCTAGGCTCCCCTAATCAGCCCATTACCAGTCCTACCCCCCCCCCCATCACCAGTCCTATGCCCCATCAGCCTATTTCCAGTCCTAACCTCACCGTTCAGCTCATTTCCAATGCTAACCCCCCATCAGTCCATTACCAGTCATACCCCCCTATCAGCCCATTACCAGTCCCAACCCCCCCCCCCTTGATCAGTCCATTCCTAGTCCTAGCCTTCCCTAATCAACCCATTACCAGTCCTAGCCCCCACCCATCTGCCCATTACCAGTGCTAGCTCCCCCATCAGCCCATTATAATCCTAACCCGCACTGTCTCTCGCCTCTGTCCAGCATTTATCCCCTGTCTGTCCAGTATGTCCCCGTCTCTCCCCTTTGTGCATGCCAGCCCCCTCCCTCCATCCATATCAGCCCCCTCCTTCCATCTGTCCATGTCAGTCCCCTCCCTCCCTCCCTCCATGTCAGCCTCCCTGTCCATGTCAGCCTCCCTCCATGTCAGTCCCCCCTCTTTCCATGTCAGCCCCCTCCCTCCATCTATCCCTCCCTCCATGTCAGCCCTCTCCTCCCTCCCTCCCTCCATGTCAGCCCCCTCCCTCCATCCATCCATATCAGCTCCCTCCCTCCATGTCAGCCCCTCCCTCCATCCATCCATATCAGCTCCCTCCCTCCATGTCAGCCCCCCGCCCGCCATCCAGGTCAGCTCCCTCCCTCCATGTCAGCCCCCATCCCTCCCTCCCTCCATGTCAGCCCCCTCCCTCCATATCAGCTCCCTCCCTCCATCCATCCACATCAGCTCCCTCCCTCCATGTCAGCCCCCCTCCCTCCATGTCAGCCCCCCTCCATCCATCCATATCAGCTCTCTCCCTCCATGTCAGCCCCTCCCTCCATCCATATCAGCTCCCTCCCTCCATGTAAGCCCCACCTCCCTCCATCCATCCATATCAGCTCCCTCCCTCCATGTCAGCTGCCCTCCCTCAATCCATCCATCCATCCATATCAGCTCCCTCCCTCCATGTCAGCCTCCCTCCCTCCATGTCAGCCCCCTCCCTCCATGTCAGCCCCCCTCCTCCCCATGTCTGCCTCCCTTGTAATGCAGCCGCGGCTCCCTGCCTCTTAGGGAACCACGGCTGTGCTTGTAAAATTATTGCGGAGCCCTTCCTGTCTCAACGAGCTCTGTGCAGCATTGTCCTGCCTCCAAAGGAAGTGGTAAACAACTTCCTTTAGAGGCGGGACAATGCTGCACAGAGCCCATCGAGACAGGAAGGGCTCTGCAATGATTTTACAAGCACAGCCGTGGTTCCCTAAGAGGCAGGGAGCCACGGCTGCAGAAGAAGGAGTCGGTGAGTTTGCCGCTGCCGAGAAGCGGACTCGGCAGCAACTTCTGAGCATTTAAAATTTTTTTTTAACGAGGCAACCCCCGCTAAATCCTGTGGCGACCCCCGTGGGGGTCGCGACCCACAGGTTGAGAACCACTGATATAGAGTCTAACTGTCTGTTTTGTGGGAATTGTTAATATAAAGTTTAACTGTGGTTATAAATTCAGCTTGGGGATAATCTGACTCTCCTTTTCTGGGTAGCCTTGGAGCATATATCTGTGGGTGCCCCCAGTTCAGGAACAGCCTACTGGCCAGAGACATTTAGGTTCCCGCCCACCCTACCCCTCGCCCCACCCACCCCAGGGGCTGCATTGCCTATATAGTACTCGCATACATTGTCATCTATCCTCTTAACTTAGGTTACAGCCCACATCTTCTTCCTCCTTCCTTCTTCTTCTTCCTCTTCTCCTTCTAGGACTGCTTATTCAGCATGTTGTGTATTTGGTGCAATAACTGCAGTACTTTCATTTCAAGATGAATCATATGGAACCTCAGAGCTTGTCCTATGTGCCTCAGGTCAGCTGCCATGCATAAAGAACTGACTCTACTAAGGGAAGACCTAGCTGCCATGCATAAAGAGGTGGCCCTACTCAGGGAGGAACTGGCTGCAATGAAGCACACCTCTTCTAGGATACAAACTGAACAATGCCCACCACCGCTCCCACAAAGCATCAAATATCCCAGGGACAAGGGGATCACAGTGGGTTCTGGTAGATTGCAACCTGTAACGCACAGATATCCTATGAATCAAAAGATATCGCTGCATAATGCCTTCTCTGCCTTGGCTCATGAAGATGAGGAACTGAGGGAGGAACTGGCTACAATGAAGCACATCTCTTCTAAGATAAAAACTGAACAAAGTCCACCACCACTTCCACAAAGAATGAAACACCCCAGGAACAAATGGATCACAGTGGGTTCTGGTAGATTGCGACCTGTGACACAGAGGCATCCTATGCATCAGGAGATATCCCTGCATAATGCCTTCTCTGCCTTGATGAATGAGGATGCACAATCCAAAGAAACTGAAGGGCCCTTAAATGAGACAGACAATGCCCAATCTCCTGCTAAAGGACCAAATATGAAGAAAACCTCACCAAACAGCAAACTACTACTACTTGGTGATTCCATCATCAGTGGCATCAACTTGGGAACACAGTTCAAAGGAGAGAAGATAGTCAAGTGCCTCCCAGGCTATTCAGCCAGCAGGAATACAAAGCACGTTGTTGGAAGTACTTAACGCAGAAAGTGAGCACGCCAAACTTGATGTGGTTATCCACTGGGGCACAAATGACCTGGCTAGAAACAGTGCCTCTACAGTCCAAAAGGACTTCCAATCTCTGGGAGAGAAACTCAAGCCCATTGTTGCATTTTCAGAGGTTCTACCTGTGCTTGATAAAGGGGCAAAAAGTCTGCATCACATTAACAGCTTTAATACATGGCTCCAGACCTGGTGCAAACAATAAGGATTCAGATTTATTGGCGACTGGGGTAACAGATGGAACAACAAGAGACTATACTGTGCTGATGGACTACATCTCTCTGTCACAGGGAAAAGAATCCTAAGTGAAAAATACAAGCAATATGTGGATATGCATTTAAACTAGAAAAAGGGGGTGACGGATGTAGAAGGTCAAGCTCTGGACATCACCCCCTGCAAAAGCAGATTAAAATCAGAAACAGCCACATATTTAAACCACACATCATAAACAAGTGGGAAGATGTAGGCAGAATAAAGTCAATGCTAAATACACGCAAGCCAGTTAAATGCTCGAAAGCAATCAGCACAAATGCTCGAAGCTTAGCCAACAAAGTTCCAGACCTAGAAGCCCTAATGGTAGAAATGGATTTGGACATTGTGGCCATTACAGAAACATGGCTAAACGAATCGCATGATTGCGATATAGCCATGCCTGGCTATAATCTATTCAGAAGAGACAGAGAAAATGGAAGAGGAGGAGTAGCCTTGTATGTCAAAAGCAATATTAAAGCTACTGAAATGCAGGGGGCATGGGGAAAAGAAGAAGCACTCTGGATTGTGTTGGAAAGAGGAGATGGCACTGTCATCCATACTGCTGTAGTCTACAGACCTCCAACACAAATTGAAGAGGTAGATAACGAATTGATTATAGATATTGCCAAGATAGCCATAAAGGGGGAAGCGATCATATTGGGTGACTTTAATCTACCTGATGTGGATTGGATTACTCCTTCTGCAAATCTGGAAAGAAGCAAAAAAATCATGGATATTCTCCAAGATGCGTTACTTAGACAAATGGTGATGGAACCAACCAGGGAAAGCTCAACTCTGGATTTAGTGCTCACTAACGGCGATAGCGTGTCAAATGTCTGTGTGAGTGCCCCTGTGAGCAGCAGTGATCATCACATGGTGTGGTTTGAGATAAAAGCCATGGTACAGGCCAATCATAGCAGGCTCAAAGTCCTAAACTTCAAAAACACCAACTTCATTAAAATGGCCGAGTACCTAAAGGAGGAGCTGACAGGGTGGAAGGAGATAAGGGAAGTGGAATTGCAATGGGCTAAACTAAAGGTGGCAATAAAAGGGGCAACAGATAAATATGTAACAAAAGTAAACAAAAACAAGAGGAGAAGAAAGCCTATTTGGTTTTCCAAAGAAGTGGCTGCTCAAATAAAGGCAAAAAACAAAGCTTTCACAAAATTCAAAAGCTCGCAAACAGAGGAACACAGAAATGAATACAGGATCAAACCCAAAGAGACAAAGAGAGAAATAAGGATAGCAAAATCAAAGGCAGAGGAAAAGATGGCTAAAGATGTAACGTGTGGTGACAAAACCTTCTTCAGGTATATTCAGGAAAGGAAGAAGATCAGAGGTGGAATTGCAGGACTCAAAAGTGCTAGGAATGGACTCGTGGAAAGTGACATTGAAAAAGCGAAATTGCTAAAACGAATACTTCTGCTCTGTTTTTACTATAGAAGTCCTGGAGAAGGACCACCTGTGACTCCCAAATATAAAAATGGGAATGAAGTAGTTACCACATCATTCACAGGAGATAAGGTGTAAGAATAAATCTGTTTCCAAATCTTTATCTATCTAATTTGTCCTTAGTGGGGGGTTCCCTTACCTACTCCATTGGTGTAAAGTTTTAAACTTTCTCTTAGCCTACCTGAGGGATTAACCCTCCCCCCTGCTGAGTTATTGTTGTGGACCTCCATTTCCTGTGCTGCACGTGGGCTTGTTCAGATTGCCTTTCTGTTACTTAAGAAGAGGAGTGCTTTCCAGAGCTCTCCCAAAAGGTGATTTTTGCTGAGTTTGCTGCATAACTGTGAGTCTCTTTGTCTCCAAATAACGGTGAGTCTGTCTCCAAATCTTTATCTATCTAATTTGTCCTTAGTGGTGGGTCCCTTACCTACTCCATTGCTGTAAAGTTTAAAACTTTCTC
The DNA here is from genome assembly GCA_033557465.1 of Ichthyophis bannanicus. Classification (NCBI taxonomy): domain Eukaryota; kingdom Metazoa; phylum Chordata; class Amphibia; order Gymnophiona; family Ichthyophiidae; genus Ichthyophis; species Ichthyophis bannanicus. The sequence goes on along the minus strand of CM066033.1, from coordinate 731,666,462 downwards.
TTAGTCTACCTGAGGTACTACCCCTAACCCCTGCTGAGTTATTGTTGTGGACCTCCATTTCCCGTGCTGCACGTGGGCTTGCTCAGATTGCCTTTCTTTTCCTTAAGAAGAGGAGTTCTTTCCAGAGCTCTGAGTACGCTGCATAACTGTGAGTCTGTTTGCCTCCAAATAACTGTGAGTCTGTCTCCAAATCTTTATCTATCTAATTTGTCCTTAGTGGTAGGTTTCCTTACCTACTCCATTGTGTGTGCCCACAGTTCAGGAACAGCCTACTGGCCAGAGACACTTAGGTTCCCACCCACCCTACCCCTCGCCCCACCCACCCTAGGGGCTACATTGCCTATATAGTGGTCACATACTTGCCATCTATCGTTCCTAACTTGTGTTAAAAGCCACATCGTCTTCATCTTTTCTTCTTCTTCTTCTGGGACTGCATAAACATGTTGTGTATTCAGTGCAATAACTGCGGTACTTTCATTCAAAGATGAATCATTTGGAGCCTAAGAGCTTTCCTATATGCCTAAAGTCAGCTGCCATGCATGAAGAACTGATCTACTAAGGAAAGACCTAGCTGCCATGCATAAAGAAGTGTCTCTACTGAGGGAGGAACTGGCTGCAATGAAGCGCACCTCTTCTAGGATACAAACTGAACAAAGTCCACCACCACTCCCACAAAGAATCAAACGCCCCAGGAACAAATGGATCACAGTGGGTTCTGGTAGATTGCAACCTGTAACACAGAGACATCCTATACATCAAGAGATATCCTTGCACAATGTCTTCTCAGCCTTGGCTAATGAGGATGCCCAATCCAAAGAAACTGAAGGGCCCTTAAATGAGTCAGACAATGCCCAATCCCCTGCTAAAGCACCAAATATGAAGAAAACCTCACCAAAAAGCAAACTACTACTACTTGGAGATTCCATCATCAGAGGCACTAACTCGGGAACACAGTTCAAAGGAGAGAAGATAGTCATGTGCCTACCAGTCTCTTCAGCCAGCAGGAATACAAACCAAGTTGATGAATTACTTAGCGCAAAAAGTGAACACTCCAAACTTTATGTTATTATCCACTTAGGCACAAACGACCTGGCTAGAAACAGTGCCTCTACAGCCCAAAAGGACTTCCAATCTCTGGGAGAGAAACTCAAGCACGTTGTTAACACTGTTGCATTCTCAGAAGTTCTACCTGTTCTTAGTAAGGGGACAAAAATGCTGCATCACATTAACAGCTTTAATACATGACTCCAGACCTGGTGCAAACAAGAAGGATTCAGATTTATTGGCAACTGGGACAAAAGATGGACCAACAAGAGACTATACTGTGCTGATGGACTACATCTCTCTGTCGCAGGGAATCCTAAGTGAAAAATTCAGGCAGTATGTGGATATGCATTTAAACTAGGAAAAGGGGGTGACGGATGTTGAAGGTCAACATCTGCATGCCACCCCCAGCAAAAGCAGAACAACATCAGACACAGCCACACTTTTAAACCACACATCAAAAACATGTGGGAAGAAGTGGGCAGAACAAAATCAATGCAAAATACATACAAGCCAGGAAAATGCTGAAAAGCAATGAACACAAATGCTCGAAGCTTAGCCAACAAAATTCCAGACCTGGAAGCCCTAATGGTGGAAACGGATTTGGACATTGTGGCCCTTACAGAAACATGGTTTAATGAATCACATGATTCGGATATAGCCATAGCTGGCAATAATCTATTCAGAAGAGACAGAGAAAATAGAAAAGGAGGAGGAGTAGCCTTGTATGTCAAAAGCAATATTAAAGCTACTGAAATGCAGGGGACATAGGGAAAAGAAGAAGCACTCTGGATTGCGTTGGAAAGAGGAGATGGCACTGTCATCCATATTGCTGTAGTCTACAGACCTCTGACTCAAATTGAAGAGAGAGATAATGAATTGTTTATAGATATTGCCAAGATAGCAACAAATGGGGAAGCGATCATATTAGGTGACTTTAATCTACCTGATGTGGATTGGATTACTCCTTCTGCACATCTGGAAAGAAGCAAAAAAATTGCTTATGCTGTCCAAGATGCATTATTTAGACAAATGGTGATGGAACCAACCAGGGAAACCTCAACACTGGATGTAGTGCTCACCAACGGTGATAGCGTGTCTAATGTCTGCGTGAGTGCTCCTGTGAGCAACAGCGACCATCATACGGTGTGGTTTGAGATAAAAGCCATGGTACAGGCCAATCATAGCAAGCTCAAAGTTCTAAACTTCAAAAACACTGACTTCAATAAAATGGCCGAGTACTTAAAGGAGGAGATGACGGGGTGGAAGAAGATAAGGGAAGTGGAATTGCAATGGGCTAAACTAAAGGAGGCAATAAAAGGGGCAACCGATAAATATGTAAGAAAAGTAAATAAAAACAAGAGGAGAAGGAGACCTATTTGGTTTTCCAAAGAGGTAGTTGCTCAAATAAAGGCAAAAAACATAACTATCGCAAAATTCAAAAGCTTGCAAACAGAAGAACACAGAAATGAATACAGGATCCAACTCAAAGAGTCTAAAAGAGTAATAAGGATAGCAAAATCAAAGGCAGAGGAAAAGATGGCTAAAGATGTTAAAGGTGGCAACAAAACTTTCTTCAGGTATATTCAGGAAAGGAAGAAGATCAGAGTTGGAATTGCAGGACTCAAAAGTGCTGGGAAAGGACTCGTGGAAAGTGACGCTGAAAAGCGAAATTGCTAAACAAATACTTCTGCTCTGTTTTTACTAAAGAAGATCCTGGAGATGGACCAGCTGTGACTCCCAAATATAGAAATGGGAATGAAGTAGATACCACACCATTCACAGAAGACGAGGTGTTAGAACAACTTGCTAAACTGAAAGTGGACAAAGCCATGGGACCGGATGGGATACATCCCAGGATACTGAAAGAGCTCAGAGAGGTTCTTGCAGGACCGTTAAAGGATGTCTTCAACAGATCCTTGGAAACAGCAGAGGTTCCTCAGGACTGGAGAATGGCTGATGTTGTACCTCTACACAAAAGTGGTGACAGGTAAGAAGTGTCAAACTACATGCCTGTGAGTCTTACCTCGGCGGCGGGAAAAGTCATGGAGGCACTTCTGAAAGAGCGAATAGTGAACTTTCTCAAAACCAACAGGTTTCAAGACCCGAGGCAACATGGTTTTACCGAAGGACGATCTTGCCAAACAAATCTGATTGAGTTCTTTGACTGGGTGACCAGAGAGCTAGCTCAGGGGCATGCAATGGATGTCATCTACCTGGATTTCAGCAAAGCCTTTGATACTGTTCCTCATAGGAGGCTTATCAATAAACTCGGTAGCTTGGGGATGTATCCTAAGATGGTAAGTTGGATCAGAAACTGCTGATGCTAAATGGAGCTCACTCAGATGAAGGGAAGGTGATTAGTGGGGTGCCCCAGGGGTCGGTCCTGGGCACGGCACTGTTCAATGTATTTGTGAATGATATTGCTGAAGGACTGAATGGAAAAGTCTCTCTTTTTGCAGATGACACAAAAATTTGCAACAGAGTGGACTCCCCCGATGGAGTGATTAACATTAGGAAAGATCTACAAAAGCTGGAAGAATGGTCAAATGATTGGCAATTAAGATTTAATGCGAAGAAGTGCAGAGTCATGCACTTGGGCAGCAGAAATCCAAGGGAAATGTATGCGATAGGGGGCGAGAGGGTGGTGTGCACAGATCAGGAGAAAGACCTTGGTATGATTATTTCTGAAGATCTCAAGGTGGCAAAAGGCGGTGGCAAAAGCCAGGAGGATGTTGGGCTGCATACAAAGAGGAATCACCAGCAGTAAGGAAGTACAAGTCACTGGTACAAGTCACTGCCACTGTACAAGTCACTGGTGAGGCCTCATTTGAAATACTGTGTTTAGTTTTGGAGACCGTATCTTGCAAAGGATGTAAAAAGAATGGAAACTGTTCAGAGGAAGGCGACCAAAATGATTTGGAGCCTGCGTCAGAAGCCTTATGAGAAGAGACTTGAAGACCTAAACATGTACACTTTGGAGGAGAGGAGGGACAGGGGATATATGATTCAGACCTTTAAATACTTAAAGGGATATAATGAAGAAACAAACCTCTTCCAAAGACGGGGAAGCTGTAAAACTAGAGGGCATAACAGGAAGCTGCAAGGTGGTAAATTGAAAGGCAATGTCAGGAAATACTTTTCACTGAAAGGGTGGTGGATGCTTGGAATGCCCTCCCGATGGAAGTGGTGGGGGCAAATACAGTGACAGAATTCAAAATGGCATGGGACAGACACAGTGGATCGCTTTACAGCAACAGGATAAAATCAAAATAAACTGAACCATCTAATTTCTCAACAAATAGGGGTGTCCTGCATGGACTGGTGGGTTCACCCCTATCTGCCGTCATTTAGTATGTTACTATGTTACTATGATTTGGTATGGTCTGGCAGTAAATCATTCAATGTGCACTTTTCTTTAAATAGTTCATTCCCCTCCACTTGAATGTTTGGTTTTCTAATCAAAGCGCACAGTTATTCTAGCTCCGGAAGGCATTCCAGACCTTCTAGGTATTGTTTGATGATTATGTAACTCTTTTGAGCATTTCCAACACATTTATTCTGCCAGTTAGGTGGTAGTTTTTTCAAGAATTGTGTCACCTTGTACCCATATAAACCTTTGACTTATTCTTGTTGAATCTCTCTTCTTACTGTAACTTCTTGAATTCAGCATACCGTTCAGTTACCTGAATGGAATCACTTTCAAAAACATTATAAAGTTGGCTCATAATGTCACACAGAAAGTAGATGGAACGTAATAGCTTCATGGAATGTACAGGTTTCATCTATGGACACTGCTTCCTTTTATTCAGAGAGAAAGTCCCATATTGCATGGCTCATTCTGCTCCTTTGCTCAAAAAGTGAGAATTGAGGGCTAACCAATTCTTCAGTCATCTCTCTACAGCAGGAAAAGTGTCAGAAAACTTGTGGGTACATGGCCTAAGATTTCTGAATACTCTGTCCTCATGAACTGAAAGACTTCTTTACGTTCACAAACCTTCTTGTCACGCAACAAGAATTCACTACAAACTTTATTAACCAAGTTTTCCACCTCATAAGAGAGCATTTTCAAGCCATGCTTTGGTGTGTGTTTTACTATATAGCACTGCAATGCCCTGAAACAAGGTTCGGTAAATTCAACATTTGTTTTAGATGCACAAAAAGACTTGTGCTTTCCAAAATTGAAAGATGCATTTTCTGCTCCATATGACACAATTCTGTGGATAACGTCTTAAGTTGTTTGTGATTGCTTCCGATATTTCACTGGCATTTTCAAGGAAGCCTATAATAGCCATGCAGACCCCTGTCTTTATTAAAATAGTGCAAAACCAAAGCACTCACACTCGCAGAGTAACAGAGCACCAGTCCAGAGCGAGGTAATAAGAAGCAACTATTTTATTAAGATGAATACTTGTGTTTCCTTTTAGTGTTCATCTGAATAAAATAATTGTTTCTTATCACCTTGCTCTGGCCAGGTGCTTTATTAAAATATTTGTCACTGACAAAAGCAAAACGCGATCACCTTTCAGAGCTAATTATACTGACAAGTATCATATGATAAATTTATCGCTCCACTCTTTACCTAAAGAGGTGTATTTTGAATGGCAACCAGGTCTCAGACTGTAGAAGAGCTTAATAGTGAGTTTGAGATAAAATCTTGAACTCTGGGCTCTTTGATTGCATCAACGACCTATTACGTTGCCTGTTATTTATAGCTTCTTATGCTTTCCTATTGATTACTTAGCTGAATATTTTCACACTTGACCTTCCAGCATGTCGTCTACAAAACATTTAAGTGCACTAGTGCTGCTTAGCCCATACCAGATGTATCCACTATTGACTTGCTTCAAATCTTATACAGTGGTACTGAAGTACTTATCTGGTTCGGCTGTCATTCCCCAATGCCAACCAGTGCGCCGTTGCGTTTCACTGAAGTGTTTTATCAAGGGGTCATATTCCGCACTAGATTCACATGCCGTTTCTAGGAATATAAAGCACATACGCTATTAGATCAATCACCTCTATGCTATCATGCTTTCACAAATCTTTAGTTCCCTTCTTAAATAATGTATCTTCAAACTACTTAATTCACTCACTGTGAGTTCAGCCGTGGCTACCGTCTTTCGTTACTTCTGTTCAGAGTTTGTTATAAAGACGCCGCGCATGCTCTTTGTACGGCAGGTTCTTTATATAGGTCTCAATCACTAGTCATTGCACTCAAGCTGATCCTTATTGCAATTTAAACCTAAGGAATCTGCCGCTATGAGAGAGATATGGAAGCCCCAAAGGACACGGCTGCATTACATAGAGAATTCACTAGATCCGGTTAGGGATTCCACTTCATAAGTCCTTCTTGAATTCATTTTAGCTTTCTGCTCATATACATGCTTTCCAATCAATTTGGATATTAAGACCCATGGGCACAATTGATTGTAAAGTAAAGATCCATTTTTGTTCTCTATAAATTAACAGCTGTTCCCGAGATCTTCTGCCATTTCCATGTAAAACTTGCTCTATACAAAAACATTTGAGATCTTCAAAAGTGTGCTGAAAATTTAAACAGTGAGACACTATTGGTGCTTCCAAGTGCCTGCACTTTAATCTGCTACGGTGCTCCTGTATCCGAACGTAAAACGGAAGATTGCACCTACTTTGAACATAGAGATCGGAAATATTTTTTACGACATAGCACAACCTGCACTTCAACACACGTAGTTTACTGTATCCGCTGTCCCTGCAATTTAATTTATGTGGGAAAAACCATAAGTTCGTTTTACTGTGTTAGTGTCGCTGAATTATCCCTCTAAGCAGCATTTACACGTAAGAGCATAAGAACATAAGATATGCCATACTGGGTCAGACCATGGTCCATCAAGCCCAGTATCCTGTTTCCAACAGTGGCCAATCTAGGTCATACGTACCTAGCAGTTTCCCCAAAAGACACAGGTTCCGCAATGCTTGTACTGGGTCAAGCATTGATATCCTGGGTCCCTTTTAATAATGGTTTATGGACTTTTCCTCCAGGAACTTGTCCAAACCTTTTTTAAACCCAGCTACACTAACAGCCTTTACTACATCCTCCGGTAACAAATTCCAGAGTTTGATTACATGTTGTGTGATATGAGTCTTACATAGGTTACCCTGTAGCTTCTTTGCATGTCCCCTAGTCTTTCTATATTCTGACGATGTAAACAATCGATCTACGTTTACCCATTCCACTCTGTTCATTAATTTATAGCCCTCTATCATATCTCCCCTCTGGCGTCTCTTTTCCAGGTTGAAAAGCCCTAACCTTTTCAGCCTCTCTTCATAGGGGTATCCTTCCATCCCATTTACAAATTTGGTGACTCTACTCTGTACCTTTTTTTAATAATGATATATCCTTTTTAAGATATGATGACCAGAATTGCACACAATATTCAAGGTGCGGTCGCACCATGGAACGATACAGAGGAATTATAATATCCTTTGTTTTATTTTCCATTCCTTTCCTTATGATATCTAGAATGCTATTTGCTCTCTTGGCTGACGCTGCACACTGGTCAGAGGGTTTTAACATGTTATCCACGATCACACCTAAATCTTTTTCCTGGGTGGTGGCTCCTAATGTGGAACCTTGCATCGTGTAACCATAGTTTGGGTTGTTCTTCCCTAGGTGCATAACTTTGCACTTGTCCACATTAAATTTCATCTGCCCTTTGGATGCCCAGTCTTCCAATTTATCAAGATCCTCTTGCCATTTTCCACAATCCTCATAGGTTTTAACAACTTTAAATAGTTTTCTGTCATCTGCAAACTTGATAATCTCACTCGTTATTCCCTTTTCTAGGTCATTTATGTATATGTCAAAAAGCAACGGAACCAGCACAGATCCCTGGGGTACACCACTATTCACCTTTCTCCATTGGGAAAATTGGCCACTTAACCCTACCCTCTGCTTTCATCTTTTAACCAGTTCCTAATTCACAATAGTACACTACCTCCTATCCCATCACTTTTTAGTTTTGCCAAAAGTCTCTGATGAGGGACCTTATCAAAGGTTTTCTGAAAGTCCAGATATACTAAACCAACCGACTCACCTTTGTCTACCTGTTTATTCACACCTTCAAAAAAACATAACAGATTAGTAAGACAAGATCTTCCTTGTCTAAAGCCATGTTGGCTGTCTCCCATTAAGCCATGACCATCTACATGTCCAGTAATTTTGTTCTTTATTATGGTTTCTACCATTTTTCCTGGTACACAGTTTGCAGGTCTGTAAGCCATGTAAATGCTTTTGAATATTGGGCCCATAATATTTTCCATACTGGTTCAGACCAAAGATCCATCAAGCCCAAGATCTTATTTACAACAGGGCCCGATTCCATTCCAGACGTCGATCCCCTCTGTAAGTCATCTGAACCGGACATAAAGAGGGGATCACGATTCTGATCCCACGAGGCACGTCTGGCCCCTCAGGATCAGATTTCCGAACAGTCCTGCATGTGCAGGCTGGGACTGCGATTCAGTCCTACCTGCATGTGCAGGATTGCCCCTGGCTAGCTCAGTCAAGGTTCTTCAATGGAGTCACAGCGCCATGGCGTCATGTTGCCATGGCACCACGATTCCATTGAAGAGACACAATGCCGGCTGCTGGAAATTAAAGCTAATTCCCTGCAGCCCGACCCCCGATCTGGTCTTCTACGACCAGGGTCGGGCTGCGGGGAATGTCCTCTGGCCCCCCTTCCTCCCCTGCCCCATCTGCACCCCGTCATTTGGAAAATGGCACAGCCAGGGAAGCTATTCCACCTTGGAGGTGTTATAACTTCCCCGCACATGTCCCTGGCCAGGCCTGGAGACCACCCAGATTTCACCCAGACTCCGTCCCCGAGCCACCCCTTCCCCACCCCCATCCAACTTCCCCGCACAATCGGCAGGGAAGTTAGTCGCGGCCGGGTGAAGGCACGAATAGCAGGGATGGACATCCTGTTGGGCCGTCCATCCCTGCTATTCATGGCACAGAAGAACCCCACAGTGACCAATCCAGGTCAAAGTACATGGCAAGATTTCTAGAGGTAGACAAATTCTATGCTGCTTATCTTAGAGATAAGTTGTGAAGTTCCCCCAGTCCACTTTAATAATAGTTTATGGCAGGGCTTGACAAACCCTAGGCACCGGGTCATCATGGCGGCTAAAATATATATATAAAATAAACCATAATCAACCTAGCCTGCAACCCCAAGAACACACACAGGCCAAACTGGGTATTGGGAGACCTTAACCTATCAGCTCTTCAAAATACTCATTCCAAAGCCTCCCTTGAAGTACTCAATGACCTAGACTATGAACAGATAGTCGACGCACCCACCCACCGGAAAGGAAATACACTAGACCTCGTCTTCATCCCACGACCAGACATAAGCCTGAACTACAACTTTGACCTAGCCATCACCCCAGTCCCATGGTCAGACCACAATATAATCAAATTCCAGATACCCATGCATCAAGATAGCAACCTGACTAGTAAAGCAGCCGAGAACTCATCGGCACCTACAGGACGTTTCAGACTCTTTGACAAAGAGGCGATCCTCAATGAAGTCCTTCCAAACCTCAAGCTGGCGTCGCCTAACCTAGAGGAAATGATGGCCACATGGAACAACAGCCTGAGATCCTTTGCATGCCTACCTGCCCCAAACAAGCCACCTGCCCCAGAAAAGCCTCCAAGAAGTAGGAAATCAGCACGATGGTTCTCCGCGGATCTACGGACCTCACTACCTCTCCTTAGGAAACTAGAAAGAAGATGATGACGCTCCCGGTCCCCAGCTGACCAAGCAGCCTACACCTCCCACCTGAAGGTACACCGAGACTCAGTCTCAGTGAAAATGAAAGAACACCACTCCAAACTCCTGTGTCGCTCCCGAAACAAACCTCACAACCTCTTCAATATAGTGAAGACCCTGATAAAAGAACCTTCGCCCCCCCAACCAACCATATTACACCCCCAGGAATATGCAGACTACTTACTAGCCAAATCCAGAAATGTCAGTGCAGCCACAAAGTCCATTCCTAGTCACAACCCATTCCAACTAAAGCCGCTCACCTCTCTCACAACACCATCGACCAGAGGCATCGAGGACATCATTGCAGCCATCAACTCCACCACTGCTCCAAACGACCCCTGCCCAGCATTCTGGATAAGATCACTGCGTAAGGAACTCAGCCCAATTCTAGCCAAGATCATGGACCTGTCCTTCTCCACAGGACTCTTTCCATCATGCCTCAAACAAACGTCAATCCAGCCCCTTCTGAAGAACAACAAACTGAACCCCCAGAAGGTAGAATCCTATCGACCAATCTCAAGCATCCCGCTGCTAGCCAAGATAATTGAAAAGGTCGTCCAATGTCAGATCCAGGACCACATCGACTCCACTGCCCCCCTCGACCCATGCCAACATGGCTTCAGAGAATCACAAGGCATTGAAATGCTTCTTGCCATGCTTCTCAACACATTAATAACAGGGATTGACAACATCAGACGAGGATATGCCCTGATCTTCTTGGACATCACCGCGGCTTTCGACTCCGTCAACCACGAACAACTCCTGATATGTCTCCAGGAGAGGGGAATCCATGGTTCAGCCTGGAGATGGCGCAAATTGTATCTAACAGACAGATTGCAGCAGGTACGAACAGGCTCTATGATCTCAGAGCCTTTCAACAAAAACATGGCGTTCCCCAAGGCTCCTCGCTCTCTGCCCTCTTATTCAATATATATATGCAGCCCATATGTGAAATCATCCACTCCTTCAACATCTCCTATCTGATTTATGTGGATGACGTACTACTCTTCACCCCATTCACTATCGACCAACCAGACTTCTCATCACTAGTAAAATGCTTTGATGCCATCACTGACTAGCTCCACTCACAGAGCCTCAGGATAAACTTCAGCAAGACAGATGTGCTGTTCATCACAAGGAATCAAATCTTCTCCCCACTGACAACATTAATGAAGAGAGATGCCGAGCTCCCGAGTAGATCCACCATCCGCTACCTAGGCGTTACGCTAGACCAGCACCTCGACTTTAAAGCACACATAGGCAACACCATCAAGCAAATCTACCATAAGATGCAGACAAGCCGACATCTCTGACCCTTGCTGCAACCAGATTTATTTATTTATTTTATTTATTTACAGTTCTTATATACTGCACTTTTTGGTATCAGTGCGGTTTACAAATAACAGAAATTTGCATCAGAACAGGATCTTTTGCTTACATTGAACAGGGTATGTATCTTGGAATGTAACAGGGGTAACTATATACAAACTACTGTAGTAGTTGTAGAAACTATTTACAGCTTATATTCAGCAAGTTGTTAATCGCAATGGGGAAAGATCTTGTGACCTATGATCATTGAGAGTGTGCCTAATGGGGGTCGAATTTGTGTAGCGTCAAGGGTTATGTTGTTGGGGCATCAGAGGCTGAGTGTGTGGGTTGCGGGGCGGGGAAAAGTGATTGTGTTGGATTAGGGTGGACAAAGTGGAGGCAGAATAAGTAGTGTTTAAGGGCTTTTCTGAACTGAGAGATGTCATTGATTGTTCAGATGTGAGGTGGGAGGTCGTTCCAGCACCTAGGAGCATAGAATGTAAAAGCTCTATTCCTGGTTGTTTGTGTGCATTTGGTGGACTCAGTTGGTATAGTCAGCATATTAGCAGATATTGTCCTTCTCAGCCTGTTTGTGGGAGTGATGGTTAGGAGTGCGGAGAGGGATGGGGGGGATATCCGGTTAATTGCTTTAAACGTTAGTAGTAGTACCTTGTAAGTGATCCTGCATTGCAGCAGCAGCCAGTGAAGGTCCATGAGTAAGGGCGTGATGTGATCTCTTCTAGGTATACCGCAGAGGATGCAAGCTGCTGTATTCATCGCCATCTGAGGTGGATTGAGGGTGTTCTTAGGGAGGCCATGTAGGATTATGTTGGCATAATCAAAATGTGGCATTACAAGCGTTTGGAATATTGTTCTGAAATCATTTGGTGCTAGTAGAGGTCTTAGGTGTCTTAGTGTCCGTATCTTATTGTAGATGGATTTTGTAGTATTCTTTATGTGTTCTTTGAAGTTGAACTGTTGGTCTATTGTGACACTCAGGTATCATATCTCCGATTTACATGGAAGTTCTGCATCTCGCACCTTCAGTGAGGTGGGGGGAGAGAAATTCTTGTTCTTGGTTATGAATAGGACTTCGGTTTTCTTAAATTTTATGCGTAGATTCTGAGAAGACAGCCAGTCAGTGATTGTGTTGAAACACTCTACTAGTGAGGAGAGGTCAGGTTGCATGATTTTGATTGGGGTGAAAATTAATACATCATCTGCATAGATCAAACTGGATATATTAAATGATCTGATGATATCACAAATCGGTTGCATATATATGTTGAAAAGTAGAGCAGATAGGGAGGATCCTTGGGGTACTCCCTGTTGCTGATGGAAAGGTTCAGATGTTAAGGATCCTATACGTACATGTTGCCAACAGTTTGCTAGATATGATTTACACCATTCCCAGGCCAGACCCTGAATTCCCTTTTCCTGAAGGCGGTAGAGGAGTTGCTCGTGATTAACGGAGTCAAATGCTGCCGCAATATCAAGGAAAATGAGTACAAACCCATTTTCAGTTTTTTCAATTCCTCTAGATATGGTGTTAGTCAGCAAAGTGAGAAGCGTCTCTACACCGTGGGATTCTCGGAAACCATGTTGGCAAGGATCCAAAGGGGCTGATATGTCTATGTGTTGTTGAAGTTGTATTTGAACCACCTTCTCAATGAGTTTAGCTAGAAGGGATATGCTTGAGATCGGGTGATAAGAGTCTGTTTTTGTTGGGTCAAGTTTGTTGTTTTTCAGGAGGGGGCGTATGGAAGTTTGCTTGAGGATTGTTGGGAATGATCCTGCTGCAAAGGAGAGCTTCATGGTGTATGCTAGAGTGGGGCTGAGGTCTGCTCGCATCGTTCTGATCCAGTGAGCAGGACAAGGGTCATTTGGGGCTGTAGTGGTATTGATAGAGGCAGTAAGGTCAGCAATGTATTTCTCTGCTGGGGAGTAAAGTTGGATAGCGGTGGCTGTACATTAGGAAGGTAGTTGGGTGTGGGACTCGGCGCCAAATTTGTTTTAATGATTTTAGATTGCAGGTACTCGGCATAGGGCTGAGGTTGTATTGATACTGTCTGATTGGATGACGGTGTCTTGGTTAAGGATTTAGCAATGCTAAAGAGGTCTCATGGTTTATTTAATGAGCGGAGGAGGAGTTCCGTGTGGTGTTCTCTCATTTTTTCAGCTATTTTCTCACAGTGTTGTTTTAATGACTCCCGACAGTCTTCCAGGCACTTGTAACCCCCCACTTTGACTACGCCAATGTGATCCTGCATGGACTCCCTAAGAACACACTAAACCCACTACAATTAGCAATGTACGCGGCTGCCCGCTTCCTACATGGGGCCTCTAGAAGAGACCACATCGCCCCAATCCTAAAGGACTTGCACTGGCTACTGCCAGCTCACCTACAAAGTAGTACTGATGACCTTCAAAGCCCTCAACAAAATATCCTCTACCTCCTTGACAGACCTTCTCCACCCCACTCCTGCAAACAGAGCAAGAAGGACATTTGCCACCAACACACTAATAACCCCCAGTGAACTAACAAAATGCACTCAGGCAACAAAGAACAGAGCCTTTATGTTCTACGCACCCATATGCTGGAACGAACTCCCAACTACCATCCGAGCGATCACTGACCTTGCCCAATTCAGAAAGGCACTAAAGTACCACCTTTTTCTCCTACACTACTCACAGGCCAACAACACAACCTCACCTGCCATATCCCCAACCAGCTAATTGTAAATAACAGACAACCCTGTAAATAAAATCACATCCCTGTAAATAGTTCTTAGGGTAAGCCTTGTCGCTACAACTGTGCAGTGACATCCTGCTTATACTGTATATAGTTACCCCAGTTCTAAATGTTATCTGTAAACCGCACTGATTTTACAGAGTGCGGTATATAAAGGCATTAAATAAATAAATAAAATAAAAAAATATCAGATCTGGCATCTGGGGTTCAGGAGAATTGTATAGCATGAAGATCCAAGCCAACGTTTGCTATCCTTGGGAATACTATCCTCCACCGACAGAGTGCTGCCAAAGGCCATGATCATGGCTGGAACCAGTGCTGTCTACCCGTGGGGATCCCATGCCACACAAGCAGCCACATTCACAGCCTTTGGCAGCACTTCTGCCTGTGGGGGATGGGATCCCACAGGCAGCCAGGGCCAGTCCCAGCAGCGATTGCAGCCTTTGCAGCATTTCTGCCCATGGGGGATGGGATCCCCATGGGCAGCCAGGATCGGTGGTAGCACTTCTGCTTACGGGGAATAAGATATCTGTGGGCAGCCAGGGTAGGGTTGCCAACTTTTTCACCGAGAAAAACTCAACACCTGTGGCTCACCATGCTCCACCCCTGCCCCGCCCCAGTCCCACCCCTGCCCTGCCCCCAGTCCCACCCAAGCTGCACCCCAGTCCCACCCACAAAAATGACAGAGGATTCACTCACACACCCCCCTCTTAGTGCTGGTTCACACCCCCCTTAGTGCTGGTTCACTCACCCCCCCCCCTCAGTGCTGGTTCACTCACCCCCTCTCTTGGTGCTGGTTCACTCACTCGCCCCCTCCCTCAGTGCTGGTTCACTCACCCCCCCTGCTGGTTCACTCACCCCCCTCTTAGTGCTGGTTCACTCACTCACCCCCCTCCCTGCTGGTTTACTCACTCACTCCCCCCCCCTTGCTGGTTCACCCCCCCCCCCCCCCCCCCCCCCCCAGCCAGTGCTGCTGAACATCCCCTTTAAAGACCGTGGCACTGTCTGGACCGTTCCAGGGAAGTCCATGGGCGGGGCGAAGGTAGTTCCAGCACATAGATGGTTAGAAGTGATTTTCAGGTTGCCAACCAGCTAAGCGCTGGTATAAAGCCAGGCCATCTCAATAATGGTTCTAAGTTTAAGCGGTTTGGTTATCCAGATAGCAGCTGAATATTGCCGTTGTCTGGATAGCTGTGCTGGTCAGCGCTGAAAGGATTCAGTGCCAGAGGATATCCAGATTTTGGCACTAAATATCTGGTTTCACTTTTAGCTCTGACAATCAGGCGCTTATAAGTGCTGACATCACTGGATGAATATCAGGCCTGTGAAGTCCAAAGACAGACATGTTCTAATCACTAAACTGAAAATAAAAAATTTTTGACCTTTTGTTGTCTGGTCATTTTATTCTCTAATCGTGTTGATCCCAGTCTCTGGTTTCTGCTTTCTTCATCTCTTAACTCACCCTCTAGGTCTCTGGTCCATTAGCCACTTCTCTCCCCTCTTGTCTTCTTCACTTCTTTCCATCTCTGGCATTGGTATTTTCTTTTCAGTTTTCTTTTATTTTGTCTATCAACTCAGATTTCATTTCTCCTTCTTACCATCCAGTTCTCAATCTCCTCCAATTTTTTTTACAGCATCTTCCTACCATTTCTCAACCTTTAACACAACCTTCTCACTCCACATCTCTGTATCCTTCCCCAGTCTTTAACTAACTCTCTCCTATCTCTTTCTCTCTTCGGCCCTCTGTGTCCAGCATATCTCTCCTTCTCTCCTGCCCTGTCTTGTTCCTCCCCCTCTCTCACCATTCTAGTGCCTCTCCCCTTTTTCTCATCCTACCTCCTCCATGTCCAGAATTCCCACTATCTTCCTTATCCCATGTCAAGCATCTCCTCATTCCCCTAACCTGTGTTCAGCTTCTCCTCTATCTCCCCATGTCGAGCATCTGTCCTCCACCCTACCCTGTGTCCAGTCTTTGCCCACTATCTCCTATGCCCCATCCCATGTCCATCATCTGCTTTTCATCCCCCATGACCCCCATGACCTCATGTCTAGCCTCTGTTCTCTACTCCATGTCCACCCCATCTGCTCCAGCCTCCATGCCCCAACCTATATCTAGTATCTACCGTATGTCCCCAACCCCATGTCCAACATGTGCCCTTCAACCCTCATGACCCCTATCCTATGTTTAGCATGTGCCCGCTGATCTTCTACTCTCCAACTCCATATCCAGTATCTGCCCTCCATGCCCTTATGCCCCACCACACGTCAAGCCTCTGCTCTCCATCCCATGCCCAATATCCGCACTCCATCTGTCTACCCCCACTTGTATCTACCATTTGCCCTCTATCCCCTTATGCTCTAAACCCCCACTACTATATGCCCAGCAGTTACCCTTCATTCCCTACTGATATCCTGCATCTGCCTTCCACACTTCCAGTCCTCCACTTTGTGTCCAGCATCTACTCTGTCCCCACTTCATATCCAGCATCTCTCTTCCAGCCATTACTCCCCCCTTTGTATCCAGCATCTGCCTTCCATCCATTAATTCCCCCCTCTGGTATCCAGCATCTCCCTTCCAGTCATCAACAACCCCCTTGTTATCCAGCATCTCTCTTCCAGCCACTATCCCCCCCCCCCCCCACCCATTTCCAGCATCTCCCTTTCAGCTATTAACCCTCCCTCCCCCAAGCCGCTGCTTCTTCTTTTTACAGAGCAGCGGCTGCAATAAACTTACTTTGAAAAATGAAGACAACCTGTGAGGAGCCCTCCGGTCATCGCAGCGCCCGAGAAAGTGATGTCATAGGGGGCGGGCTCCTCATAAGTTGTCTTTCTTTTTCAAATTAACTTTATTGCAGCCAAGTTAATTTGAAAAGGAAAGACAACCTGTGAGGAGCCCGCCCCCTATGACATCACTTCCTCGGGCGCTGCGATGACCAGAGGGCTCCTCACAGGTTGTCTTTATTTTTCAAAGTAAGTTTATTGCAGCCGCTGCTCTGTGAAAAGCAGAAGCAGCGGCTGCACTGCCATGGGGGATCATGTTCGCGCCACGGAGTCGGGAGAAAAGCCAGTTTTTTGCTCTGGCCGATCCCGATCTTGCGGCCAGAGCAAAAAATCGGCTTTTCAACAGCCGGTTTTACATCTGTGCCGGCAGCCGGCCTGGCCATGGAAAAAGCGGCCAGGCCAGCTGAAAACTGGCCAGTTGGCAACCCTAAGCCAGGGGCAGCCTGAGGGTGATGCGGGGCCATGTGTGGAGATTGATTGCTGGGCCTTATTTCCATCAACATTTGCATATTTACTAGGCCTCATTTGCACAAATATTTGCAAACCAGACTTACTAAGTGTGTGTATGACCAGGTTAATAATGAGGAGGGAAGATATAAAATGAGAAAAAAATCCTTGTAGCTATGAATTCAAGATCACGGTGAGCAGGCCAGATAAGAATATGCCAAAGGTGGAAAAGCCTAGAAATCAGCAACAGTGAAGATTTCCTTGAATCTGACCTGACAAACAATTTTAAATTTAAGACCAGCAGCATCAAGATCCCAAAACTACACATCTTAAAGACTATCCATACTCCTGTACCACCTCCACCTCCCCTCCAAATACACTACAGTTGTCTCCACACAGAAAAAAAAAAAAAGAAAACGTGAGAACCACAGTATACAGAACCTATAGAGCAAGTCTATCATTCCACAACAGCACTAACTCCAAAACTCACACAACATGACCTAGAAAAAGACAGCATCAGAAATATTGCTGTGGCTCCTAGAAAATCTATACACCTACTAGGAAAACTGAACAAGTCAGATTACTATAGATCCCTGCATAGAAACTCCATGCTAACAGAAGACCTGGCCTGGATTGTACATTTAGAACATAGATAGACTCTCACCAAAAACAGAATAAGGGACAACAAACTAAAAATAGAAATATGTAGGCAAAAATTAAACTAAAACTCTGAGAAGCTAGACTCCACACATAGTGCAGCACCAGATAAATAGAAAAAGATGCATATGGTTTATTACTTCTTGATATACCACCTCTCTGTCAACAACATAAAGATAGCACATGTTAATTACAAAAACTGGCATATTTCAGTCACTAATCTGAAAATAAAATTATTTTTCTACCTTTGTTGTCTGGCCATTTTATTTTTCTAATCGTGCTGGTTCCAGTCTCTGGTTTCTGCTTTCTTCCATCTTCTCTTAGTTCTTTCCAGGTCTCAAGTACATCTCCTGCTACTTCTCTCCCCACCTGTCTTCTTAAATTCTTCACCTTCATCCACCTATAACATTTATCTTTTTACTTTCAGCTTTCTTTGATTTATTTTTCTATCTCCCTATGGACTCAAATTTCACTCCTTCTTACTATCCTGTCTGCACTCTGCATATCACTTTTCAACCCTACTGCCAACCCTTTTATTCCTTACTTTTCTTTCCTTCATAGCCTCTTATTCCCCAGTCTTTCATCAACCCTCCTCTCTATCTCTTCCTCACTGTGGCCAGCATATTTCACCTCTCTCTAACCCACTATCAAGCTTCTCCCTATCCAGTATTTGCTCCCCGTCCCCTCTCCTGTCCAGCATCTCTGCTTGTCTTGCTGAACTCTTCATGTCCACTCAATGTCCTCCTCACCCTACTCAATCCCAAGCACTTCCTCTCTCCTTCCCAGCCGTCTTTCTCCACCTACCGCCATCACATCTTCCTCCACCTTCCCCCATTACATCTTCCTGTACATGCTCTTTATTCAAATCCCCATCCGGAAAACAAAATCATCACTCATTCCCATCTGGAACAGATAAGAATGAATAAACGTTCAGTTGTCTTGGCTGCAGCAGTTGGGTGAGGAGGGAGGAGCACCCCGAAGGGATAGAGAGCACAGTGTCCTAGAGAAGAGGGAGAGAGGGTTGCCTTTGCACCATTCAGAAAAATCCAAGTTATCAATGTCACTGTTTAATGTACATTACTAAGTTTAAGTTACAATGTAAACCGCTTTCATTGAAATGATAAAGCGGTATATAGAACCTGATAAATAAAATACAATAAATTCAGTGAAGAGGCAGTTGGGCCAGTGGGAACATGTTCCTCTCTCTCTCTCTCTTTCTCTCCCCATTGTCATCACCTCTGCACAGGGGCGGATTAAGGCAATCTGCTGCCTGAGACGAGGGATGAGATGGCACCCCCCCCCCCTCCCACGTGCCTCTACCCGGCCCGCGCCCCCCCCCCCCCCCCGGGTGGGGATCTTTCTCAAAACTCCAGTCAGGGACTGAACCAAATCAAAAAGTCAATTAGATAATGTAGAGCAAATGCAAGATGTTCACACACCAAGGAACTAAAATAAAGAGCGAGAACCACAGCAGTTTATAACTCCAAATTATAATTCATTTGTATTTTGTTATAAACTGCGTTATGGTGCTTGCTTTTTCTTTTTGAACATACATTTTGCATTCACAGAACCCCCTCCTCAACAGCGGGTGCAGAGCACAGGTAGGACATTCACCCACAGAACTCAATATATATATATTTAAAAAAAAAAAAAAAAGCTGATTCTGGTCATCTCACCAACAACAAACATTCTCCAGTACCAGGCATATTGGGAACTAATATAAAACCCTACTAAAGTCACTAAGATCTGCAAGGCCAAATCTACCATACCATACCAGCATACACTTCCAAAACTCATACAATAAGGGGCCTACCAAGAAAAAGGCAGCACTATAAACACTGCAATGAGCCCCAAAACATCCATACACCTATTTGAAAAGCTGAACAAGTCAAATTACTACAGTACAGATCCCAAACTCCATGTTAACAGAACACCTGGCCTTGGTCGCACACTCAGAACACAAACCCTCACCAAGTACAGAATAAGTGACCACAACCTAAAGCAAAAATAAAAATATGTAGACAAAAATTAAAATGAAACCCCAAGAAGCCAGACTCTGAGATGCAGAGATGCAGAGATGCAGTTCCCCAAACTGTGAAATATAGATAGCACAAAGTCCAATCACTAAATTGAAAATAAAATTATTTTTTCTACCTTTGTTGTCTGATGATTTTTGATCATGCTCCCCTCCCTCCCTCCCCCTCCCCCTCCCCCTCCTCCTCCTTCTCTCCTCCCTTCCTCCACTCCCTCCTCCCCTTCTCCCCCTCCCCCTCCTCCTCCTTCCCCCTCTCCCCTCCTCCCCCTCCTTCCCTTCTCCCCCTCCCCCTCCTCCCCCCTCCTCCCCCTCCCCATCTCCCCCTCCTCCCCCCTCCTCCCCACCTCTCTCCCTCTCCTCTCCTCCCCTCACTGATTCATCCTTTAAAATGAAAGCAGCTGTGGGAACATTTCTCCGTTCCCGCGGCTCTGCTTTCAAACTACTGGGTTGCTGCCTTCAATCTTCCTGGAGCCGGTGGAGTGGGGGGGCCGGAGGTCATTGCTTCTGCTGCCCGTTCGCGTGGCCCCCCCCCCCACCTGCTGGCTCCAGGAAGTTTGAAGGCAGCAACACAGAAGTTTGAAAGCAGAGCCGCGGGAATGGAGAAATCTTCCCACAGCTGCTTTCATGGTTTGACAGGTTGGTGGTTCTACCATAGGCAATTTATTTATTTAGCTGCATTTATATCCTGCCCCCTTCTCCCCTCCCCCCTCCATTCTCCCCCTCCTCCTCCCTCCCTCCTCCCCCTCCCTCTCCCCTCTCCTCCCCCCTCCCCCGCCCCACCTCCTCTCCCCTCCTCGCCTCCCCTCCCCCTCACCCCTCCCCCTCCTCTCCTCCCCTCCTGCCCCCTCCCCTCCTCCCCTCCCCTCCCCCTCTCCCCTCGCCCTCCTCCCCTCCTCTCCTTCTCCCCCTCCCCCTCTCCCCCCTTCTCCCCCTCCCCCCTCCCCCTCTCTTCCCCTTCTCCCCCTCGCCCTCGCCCTCCCCCTCCTCCCCACCTCTCCCCCCTCCGCCCCACTCCTCCCCACCTCTCCCCCATCCCCTCCTCCCTCCTCCCCCTCCCCCTCCCCCTCCCTCCTCCTCCCCCCCTCTCCCCCTCCTCACCTCACTGATTCATCCTTTAAAATGAAAGCAGCTGTGGGAACATTTCTCCGTTCCCGCAGCTCTGCTTTCAAACTGCTGGGTTGCTGCCTTCAATCTTCCTGGAGTCGGTGGAGTGGGGGGGCCTGAGGTCATTGCCTCTGCTGCCCTTCTGCTTCCCACAGCTGCTTTTATGGTTTGACAGGTTGATGGTTCTATCATAGGCAGTTTATTTATTTAGCTGCATTTATGTCCTGCCCCCCCCCTACTCCCCTCCTCCCTCTCCCCCTCCCCACCCCCCTCCCCTCCTCCTCTAGCCCCTCCTCACCCTTCCTCCCCTCTCCTCTCCCTCTTCCCCTCCCCCTCCCCCCTCCCCCCTCTCCCCCTCCTGCCCCTCCCTCCTCCCCTCCCCCTCCTCTCCCCTCCTGCCCCTCCTCCTCCTCTCCCTCCTGCCCCTCCCTCCTCCCCTCCCCCCTCCTCCCCCTCCTGCCCCTCCCTCCTCCCCTCCCCCCTCCTGTCTCTGTAGGCAAAAAAGGTGCCGAAGGCTCTTTGAGTGTGTGTGGTTGTCAGGGTCTATTATTTTGCTTTGACTGCTGTTGCTCTCTGCGACCACCTAGACTTGCTTAATGGTTGCGCTGGCCTTGCACTCACATATGTCAAAATGCTACATATAGCATCTTCAAAATCTATTGCATTTGCCAAATTAAAGGGGGTTTTGTGCGGCGGTTCACAGAAGTCCCCTGTTGAGCTAAGAAAAGTAAGGAACAGAAACAGGCAGTAGTACACTGTAGGCAATTTGTGATGTTTTGCCAACAGACCAGTGGCTATTGGGACACTTCATTTCCAAAAGTCATTGCAAACAGCTAGAAAGTTTGTTATCAGCACCTTTGCTGAATGCACCCAATATCAGCAGGTATCTAAAAGCTGTACCACTTTCCTTTCTTTTATTCCCATCGTCCCACCAGTATTTGCTCATGTATTCAAGATGCAGTAAAGAAGGTACATCTATTTTCTACTGTCTTAACGAAATCAGTAGCTTTGACTCCTGATGCATAGAACAGGTTACCAGGTTGAGTTCATGGGCAAAACAATGAGGCTTGTAAATGGTTTCCTTACACCAGTGATGTGCCAGAGATAGCCCCGCCTTTCCTTGATTTGATTTTCCCTTGCTGCTTTTAAGTGTTCCAATACATTACCATCCACCATCTAGTTTCTGATGCTCACCCGAGCCAGCGCGCTTGCCTTAATGATCTGCTGTCTTTCCATCCTCTCCACAGAAGTCTAATGTTCTCTGCCAGTTTCCGAAGCCATTGTTAATCAGCATATCTTTGTTAAAGCTGTTCTGTTTTGGTCCAAAGTTTTTCCAAGCAAAAACAACATTGTCTAGAACAGAGTTTTCAAGCCTCTATTATTGGAAGGAATGTTTTCTCGTGATCCAAATTGTTCCTGGCGATACTGTGTTAGATTCGTTGCTCTGGACCGTTCTCAATATCTCCTAAATCAGAAGCTTCACAAACATGCCGAATACCTGACACCTCTGTCCCCATTTCCTATGCACCCGACAGTTGATGTTGTTGAGATGTATCTTTACTGATAAAAAGTTGTCCAATGTCCATTCCCATCAGAGAGAGAAAATGCAGTTCATTAAGACTCATATGCATCATTTTAGTGCCTTAAACACTAGACCCCTCATCAAGGTTTCTTGGATCACTTCTCAATCTCTCTAATCCTTTAAGGATGTCTATTCTGTTGCTGATCTTTGGTCAGGGTCAGCTTAACTATTAGGCAGAGTAGGTGATCACTTAGGGTGGCAACTTCTGAGGGGCAAAGAGCAGTTGCAATGAAAGCAAAGCAATAGCTCCTGACAGCCACACAACTCAAAGAACCATCAGCATGTATTTTTACCAATAGGGAGAGTGTATAATTTTCAAGTAGCCCATTTACCTGGATAAATAGCCATTACCCAAGTAAAAAGCTTTTGGAAGCTGCCCTCATTACATATGTACATACATAGTACAGCTTAATTCTTAAAAGCATGATATCCATTTGTATTTTTCTGCCAGATTGTTCTGGGATGGGTGATGTTGGGCTAATCATGATTGCTCAGGGATCCTCGAGGCATGAAAGATAATGCAGGGGGAAGGGGAGGGAGGAAGCACAAGGCTGAAGGTTCATCTAGGGCAGCGATGGCGAACCTATGGCACGCGTGCCAGCTGTGGCACGCGAAGGCCTTGCAGCTGGCACGCGTGAAGGTCCGCAAAAAAAGAAAAAGCGGGCTCTGGCTGCTGCCGCGGACGCGGCAGCATGCAGTGTCCCGCGGGGCCCCCTCCGCCCGCTAAGCCCCTCTGCAAGGGCTTTCAGATTCGCGAGGGAGACAGCGTCTCCCTCGCGTCTCTGTTAAGCCCGTAGGGGTTAATGGGAAATTTCCCATCAGCCCCTTTAGACGCGAGGGACTGATGGGAAATTTCCCATTAGCCCCTGCGGGCTTAACAAGAGAATCGCGAATCTGAAAGCCCTTGCAGAGGGGCTTAGCGGGCGGAGGGGGCCCCGCGGGACACTGCATGCTGCCGCGTCCGCGGCAGCAGCCAGAGCCCGCTTTTTCTGTTTTTAAATTTGCCGGGGGGGGGGGGGGTTAGGACTGCTAATGGGCTAGGGGGGGGGGGGTTAGGACTGCTAATGGGCTAGGAGGGGGGGGGTTAGGACTGCTAATGGGCTAGGGGGGGGTAGGACTGCTAATGGGCTGTGGGCTGATGGGGGCTGTCTGGAAATGGGGTGATGGGGGGTTAGGACTGCTAATGGGCAGGGGGGGGTTAGGACTGCTAATGGGCTGGGGGGGGTTTGGACTGCTAATGGGCTGGGAGGGGTAGGACTGCTAATGGGCTAGGAGGGGGGGTTAGGACTGCTAATGGGCTCGGCGGGGTTAGGACTGCTAATGGGCTGTGGGCTGATGGGGGCTGTCTGGAAATGGGGTGATGGGGGGTTAGGACTGGTAATGGGCTATGGGGGGCGGTTAGCACTGCTAATGGGCTAGAGAGGGGGGGTTAGGAATGCAAATGTGCTAGGGGGGGGTTAGGACTGCTAATGTGATGGGGGTGTAAGGACTGATAAAGTGCTAGGGGGGGTTAGGACTGCTAATGGGCTGGGGGGGGGTAGGACTGCTAATGGGCTAGGAGGGGGGGTTAGGACTGCTAATGGGCTAGGGGGGGGTTAGGACTGATAATGGGCTGGGGGGGGTTAGGACTGCTAATGGGCTAGGGGGGTTAGGACTGCTAATGGGCTAGGAGGGGGGGTTAGGACTGCTAATGGGCTAGGGGGGGTTAGGACTGCTAATGGGCTGTGGGCTGATGGGGGCTGTCTGGAAATGGGGTGATGGGGTTAGGACTGGTAATGGGCTATGGGGGGGGTTAGGACTGCTAATGGGCTAGAGAGGGGGGTTAGGACTGCTAATGGGCTAGGGGGGGTTAGGACTGCTAATGGGCTGATGGGGAGGGGTTAGGACTTGAGGTGGGCTGTTGGGTGGGGTTAGGACTGGAAATGGGCTGATGGGGGGTTAACACTGGAGGAGGTCTGATGGGGTTAGGACTGGTAATGTGCTATGGTGGGGTTTAGGACTGATAATGGGCTATGGGGGGCTGGGACAAGAAATGGGCTGATGGGGAGGGGTTAGGACTTGAGGTGGGCTGATGGGGTTAGGACTGGTAATGGACTGTGGGCTGATGGGGGGTTAGGACTGGCAATGGGCTATGGGGGGCTGACTGGAAGTGGGGGTTTAGGACTGGTAATGGGTTATAGGGGGGGGGCTTAAACTGAAAATGGGGTGATGGGGGGTTAGGACTGGAAGTGGGTTGATGAGGGGGGGATAGGACTGGTATTGGGTTGGGGGGCTGCTAGGACTGGAAATGGGCGGATGCAGGGACTAGAAGGGAAGGGCTGCTGGGTGAGGCTGGAACTAGACGGGAGCGGATGGTGGGATGGATTAGAATGGGATGGGGCTGGGAGAGTAAAATGGAGAGGGGAAAAATATTTTGTGTGGGAGGGATAAAAAATCTACAATTGGCCGGGTATTGGGAGAGTAAGTGGGGATTGAGGATGGAGGGGTAAATTTTGAGTAGATGAAATAGGAATGAGGAAAGAGCCAAAGGAGAAAGATTAGTATGTTAAAGCAGATGTAGAGAGTGAATGGAAAAAAAAAACAAGAAGACAGAAGAAAGGACAAATGGACAGCAGATGGAGAGTTAGCAGAAGACACGAAGAAACCAGAAGAAAGTGGCTGGAACAATTGCAACTGAAAAAAAATGCACAAAAGGTAGAAAAATATCTCTTTATTTTGAATTTATTAACTGGAATATGTCAGCTCTGGGAAATGTGCATCATTAATTTTTGCGCTTTGTTTAGTACAAGAGGAAATTAATATATAGTTTTATTTCTACAGTGTTGTTGTATATTCCAAGTTTGGCTTTTGGGGTTCCCAGTTTAATTATTGTCTTCTTGTTTCTAAATTGTGATTCCTTGTTTGGTGATGGTCTGTTCTGCATGTGTAACTGAGCTGAGGTATTCTGTTTATATAATTCCTATTTGACATTGCCACTTGTTCTTTCCCCAGTAGGTCATGTATTGTTGTTCTCTGAGATGTATTGGTTTAATATTTGCAGTGTTGCCTTTTGATAGGTAGAGTATGGTGCTTTGTGAGTCCTGGTAGTGCTGTTAGGATACGGCGGGTTTGCTATGGGTTCTAAATGGGCAGCGTTTGTAGTAGTTCCTAATGTGCCTGGCGGTTGGTACTGGATTATAGTAATGTAGAAACCTTTTAGTCTTTCTTTATCCATATACTCATTAAGAGGCATGTTTACTAAAAGTTAGTGTATGGTAACATTATGCAAATATTTATGCAAATGAAGCACTTATGCAAATGGGGCTTTAATTGACGTGCTGGCACTTTGAGGAAATTCTTTGGTTTTGTGCGGCAGTTTGGGCACTCGGGCTCAAAAAGGTTAGCCATCACTGATCTAGGGCATCGAATATCCATACATTGGTCCTGTCCTAGCTTTGTCCACAAAAAAGATAAACCTTTCCGGACTTCCGGTTTTGGCAATGAGCTGACCTGATGGGGGTCGATCGGCTCCGGGACATCTACCCCACAAACCTGCAACATTTCTTTTATAAACGCGGTGGATCATCGCGATTCTCATTGACAAACATCCACTGAACCACCGGGTGCACGGAGGCGGAAAATCCGAGTGCCAACGATGGCCACAAAAGCACTTCGTAGGGAGAAACCGCGTGCCCCAGAGAGCAAGATGGCGGAGGGGTCACCTCGAAGCCCTAAGCCCGGGGAAAATCAGAGCCTGGTGGCTGAAGTCAGCGCTGCGGTGGTGCTAGCCCTAGACGCCCGCTTTCAGGACTTAGCGGAGACGCTGCAGAATGTAAGCCAGCGATTTACAGAATTTTCAGGGCGCATGGAACAGGCAGAAACGAGGATTTCGGCTGCCGAGGATACGCAACTCTCTATGCGGGCCCAGATTGAAGCACTAGAAAAGACGGTGAAACAACAGGGTGAAAAACTTGACGACCTCGAGAATCGGGGTCGTCAGAAGAATCTCCGCTTCATCGGCATAGCAGAAACCGTGTCAGATGGAGCCCTGATGGGTTTTGTCAGCGCTTGGATTGAAAAACTCCTGAGCGGCAGAGGAGAAGGCCCCATTCATTTGGAGCGGGTCCACCGGCTGGGCCAGAAGCGTGATCAAGCACAGAAGCCGCGTGCGGTCATTGCAAGGTTCTTGGATTTTCGCCAGAAAGAGGAGGTGTTAAGGGCTGCCCGAACCCGCAAGCAACAACCCGGGGATCCGGACCGGCTACTCGTTTTTCAGGACTATTCTGCTCTGGTGAGTCAGCAACGTCGTGCCTTCTCCCCTGTCTGTGCCCACCTGATCAACCGGGGAATGCGTTTCTCTCTGCTCTACCCAGCTCGGCTGCGGGTGGAGTTTCAAGGCCGGACCCGATTTTTGCTGACTCCAAGTGAGGCCCAGTCTTTCCTGGATGGTCTGCCGGCTACTATGGAAGCTGCCCAGTGAGAGTGGGGGAGAACGGAGCCGATTGGTGCAAGCTTGAAGTAGGACTGGTCCCTGGACTAAGGATAACAACGTCGGAGGGCCTGTGCGGATTACAGGGCCCTTCCCGCGCTCTGGAGCCTGACCCTACCGACGGGGAAGGCCTGGCCTGGAATGAAAGAGGGAGGTTTGGGGATCCTAGGGGGGTGTGTGTGCTTAGCTAACCTTAGTAGTGTGCTGTGTGCTTAGTGAGAGTGCTTATTTGATACATTTTGCCACATGTCTACCATTGCTTCTTTGTATATCTTTCCCTTGGTCATAGTAGTTACATTGCTGATTATATTGTATCAATTACAGATTCCTTTTACTTTCCAATATAAGAGGGGTAGAGAGGATTGTTTGTGTCTGCTATGGGTAGAATGGGGGATGGTTTAGACCAGGGGTCTCAAACACGCGGCCCGCGGGCCGCGAGACAACTTTGTGCGGCCCGCAAAAGAGAAAAACAAAAAAACCCCAAAACCCTGACTTCTGCCGTTGCCGCCGTGGCAGCGGCAGAATCAATTGTCAAATTAAAAAAAAAAAAGACTTCTGCTGCTCAAGCAGCAATATCACCTGTCCTGCGGCCTCTTCCCCTGTGCCCGGAGATCTGAATCTGCTCATCAGCGGCGTGCTTTTCAAGCCGCGAAGAGTATTCCCCTCTCGCGCGGTTTCAAGCCGCGCGAGAGGGGAATACTCTTCGCGGCTTGAAAAGCACGCCGCTGATGAGCAGAAGCGGATCTCCGGGCACAGGGGAAGGGGCCGCAGGACAGGTGATATTGCTGCTTGAGCAGCAGAAGTCTTTTTTTTTTTTAATTTGACAATTGATTCTGCCGCTGCCACGGCGGCAACGGCAGAAGTCAGGGTTTTGGGGTTTTTTTGTTTTCCTCTGTCGGGGGGGGGGGGGGTATGACTGGAAATGGGCCGAGGGGGGTTAGGACTGGAAGTGGGCTATTGGCAGGGGGGGGGGTTATGACTGGTAATGGGCTATGGTGGGGGCTAGGACTGGAAATGGGCAGATGGGGGTTAGGACTGGAAGTGGGCTATTGGCAGGGGGGGTGATGACGGGTAATGGGCTATGGTGGGGGCTAGGACTGGAAATGGGCAGATGGGGGTTAGGACTGGAAGTGGGCTATTGGCAGGGGGGGGTTATGACTGGTAATGGGCTATGGTGGGGGCTAGGACTGGAAATGGGCAGATGGGGGTTAGGACTGGAAGTGGGCTATTGGCAGGGGGGGGTTATGACTGGTAATGGGCTATGGTGGGGGCTAGGACTGGAAATGGGCAGATGGGGGTTAGGACTGGAAGTGGGCTATTGGCAGGGGGGGGGTTATGACTGGTACTGGGCAATGGGGGGGGCGAGGACTGTAAATGGGGTGCTGGGGGTTAGGACTGGAGGTGGGCTGATTGGGGGGTTAGGACTGGTAATGGCCTATGAGGGGAGGTAAGACTGAAAATGGGGTGATGGGGGATACGACTGCAAGTGGGCTATGGGGGGGACTAGGACTGGTAATGGGCTATGGGGGGGGGTAAGACTGAAAATGGGGTGATGGGGGGGTAAGACTGGAAGTGCGCTATGGGGAGGTTAGGACTGGTAATGGGCTATGGGGGGTCTAGGACTGGTAATGGGCTGGGGGGGTTGCTAGGACTGGAAATGGGCTGAGTGGAAGGGGGGCTTGAACTGCAAATGGCTGATGGGGAGGGGGGCTTGGAATGGAAATGGGCTGTGAGGGGAGGGAGCTAGGATTGGAAATGGGCTGATGGGGGGCTAGGATTGGAAATGGGCTGATGGTGAGGCTAGGATAGGACTGGAAAAGGACTGATGCAGGGACTAGAAAGGAGCAGATGCTGGGTGGGGCTGGAACTAGAAGGGAGCTGATGTTGGGGGAGGATTAGAATGGGATGGAGCTGGGAAAGTGAAATGGAGAGGGGAAAAATATTTTGTCTGGAAGAGAAGACAAATCTACAATTGGCCAGGTATTGGGAGAGTAAGTGGGGATTGAGGATGGAGGGGTAAAATTTGAGTGGATGAAATAGGAATGAGGAAAGAGCAAAAGGAGAAAGATTAGTATGTTAAAGCAGATGTAGGGAGAGAGAATGGAAAAAAACTAGAAGAGAGAAGAAAGGACAAATGGACAGCAGACGATGGAGATAGCAGAAGACACGAAGAAACCAGAAGTGGCTGGAGCAATTGCAACTGAAAAAAAATGCACAAAAGGTAGAAAAATATCTCTTTATTTTGAATTTATTAACTGGAATATGTCAGCTCTGGGAAATGTGCATCATTAATGTTTGCGCTTTGTTTAGTACAAGAGGAAATTAATTTATAGTTTTATTTCTACAGTGTTGTTGTACATTCCAAGTTTGGCTTTTGGGGTTCCCAGTTTAATTATTGTCTTCCTATTTCTGAATCTTTTAGTCTTTCTTTATCCATACTCATTAAGAGGCATGTTTACTAAAAGTTAGTGTATGGTAACATTATGCAAATATTTATGCAAATGAGGCCCCTTATGCAAATGAGGCCCCACGTCTTATGCGGCCCCCGGGTTACTTTACAAGTCCTCATTTGGCCCTCAAAGCAATTTGAGTTTGAGACCCCTGGTTTAGACTGTATGGGCTCCTTATTGGGTTCCTGATGGGGGGGGGAGGTACTCGGTGTCTAGGTTGATTGGGGAGGGTGGCACAGTCCTGGGGTCTTGACAAGGGGATAGAGGTGGCCTTAGCATAGACACCATGGGCCCGGTGTAAAGATATAAGGTGATCTGGGAAGAGGGGTGGACCCGACTGCCAAAGGAAGTCAGCACGGTCCATGGAGGGACATGGGGGGCATGCAGAGGGGAGGATGGGGGGTGTAAAAGGAGGGGGGGAGGGGAGGGAGGGGAGGGGGCCTTGCGGGAGGGGTAGCATACACTCCGTTATTCTTTAATGGTCAGACCAGTAGACACTCAATTACTAGAGGGAGGGGGCTCCAGGCTGGGGGGGGCCCCTTCTAGGCAGGTAGGATTTGGCTTATTGACACATCGTGACACTGCCCCGTGCCACTGAAGATTATCACATGGAATGTCTGTGGGTTAGGGAATCCCATCAAAAGATATAAAATATTGCAGGCATTAAATAGACAACGATGTGACATAGCATTTATGCAAGAGACGCACCAGACGGCTGAAGAGCACAGTAAACTGCGTAGAGACTGGGTGGGACAAGTGTGGGGTTCACCTGCCCGGGGTAAAAAAGGGGGCATAGCTATTCTAATCCATAAACGTATTCGTTTTGAGATGATCACTGCTGCAGGAGATGAAGAGGGGAGATTCATATTGGTGTATGGGAACTTAGAGGGTAAACCCGTGATCTTGGGAAATCTTTATGGACCTAATGTGCTAGATCCAAGTTTCTATAGTACTTTGGCCTCGCGGGTGGAGAGATTGCCGGAATGCCCCCTGCTTCTCGGCGGAGATCTCAACGGAGTCCTTGACGTGGACTTGGACACATCTCGGGGTAAGGAGGCGAGAGAGCGTGTCCCCACAGCTCGGATGTTGCAACGTTTTTGTAAAAGACTGGGCTTGGTGGATCCATGGAGGCTGGTCCACCCACTAGAGCATGATTATATGCATCAATCTCGAGCCCACGGATCCAGTGCGCGTATTGACTATTTGTTGTTATCCGGGGGCTTATTCACCCAGGCGGGCGATATTCAGATCGGTCCCACCGAGATCTCAGATCATGCATGGGTCTGGATGGAGTTAAGTTGGGGGAAGAAGCAGGTGCGACCACAACTATGGCGCTTCCCGCTGGAACTCTATCATGATGCTCGATTCCGGGGCTTCCTCCATCAGCGATGGCGGGAGTTTGAGAGTGATCATAGCTCCCATAAAGAAGACCCTGAATTAGTCTGGGAAACGGCCAAGGTGGTATTCTGGGGCGAGATCATTGGCTACATGGCTCGGAAGCGTCGGCTGATCGCGGAGCGTATCATCCATCTTGAACGACAGGTTTCTGGTTTGCGACGCCAGTCGGCACGCAACCCAACGGGGGGAATAAAAAGAGGTTTTGGGAAGCCCAGGCGGATCTCAACGAACTTCTACACCAGAGGGCCAAGAAGTCGGCCCTCTATTATCGCCACCAGTTGCATTGCCATGGGGATAAACCAGGGAAGCTGTTAGCCAGATGCCTGAAGGGCCATAGAGGCTCCTCATTGGTTGCGGCGCTTCGGGATGGGGGGGGACGCTTCATCGGGAGAGCACCGAGATTGCTCGAGTATTCCGTGCGTTTTTTCAATCCCTTTATATGGCGGAGCCTGCTCCAGGTGTGGAGCTGCATGACTTTCTGAGCAAGTTGAATTTGCCCCAATTGTCTGAGACGCAGTGAGCACTCTTGGAGCAGCCGATTACCATTCAGGAGATCTGCTCGGTTATCTCAAGTGCCAGTTGCTACAAAACGCCAGGACCAGATGGCCTAGGCGCAGAGTTTTATAAGATCCTGCGGGAGTATGTTAGTCCAGTATTGGTTGAGGTGTTTGGACGACGTGCGGAGCAGGGAGGGTTTCGGTGGGGACAGAATCAAGCCCATATTACACTCATTCCTAAACCGGGTAAGGATCCAGTTCAGGCCTCGTCATATAGGCCTATCTCGCTGCTCAATTTTGACCTAAAACTATTGGCGAAGATCCTTGCAGTGCGCCTGGCAGAGATGCTGGGTGACCTGGTACATGAATCCCAGGTGGGTTTTGTTAAGGGGCGCTATGCAGTCCGAAATATGCGTAAGCTGCTGACTTCTTTGGAATGGGTGCAGGACCATCAGTTGTCTTCTCTGTTAGTTAGTTTCGATGCCGAAAAGGCTTTTGATAGGGTTGACTGGCGGTACCTGCATTGTCTACTCCCACAATATGGTCTGGGCGGCTATTTTTGTAGCATGGTGGATAGCCTGTATGCACAGCCGACGGCCAGGGTTCTTTGTAATGGGGTGCTCTCCGACACCTTTCCGCTCGAAAGAGGCATCCGACAGGGCTGCCCACTCTCACCTTTATTGTTTGTCCTCTCTCTTGACCCCCTGATACGGATCATAGAGGCTTCTCGGGAGATAAAAGGTATCCGGATTGGGAAGAGAGAGTTCAAGATTGCGGCCTTTGCAGATGACCTGCTGGTGCATTTGCTTGTCCCTGATCGATCGCTGCCATGTTTATTGATAGAAATTACACGTTTTGGATGAATTGTGGGGTTGCGCATCAACAAAGATAAATCTGAGGCTTTGGATATCTCAGGTCGGCTGCGAGGGGGGTGGGAGGGGTTCCCCCTAAAATGGGCCGATAAGGAGTTTAAATATTTAGGTATCGTGTTGCCCCGGCAAGTCAACGCCCTATATGGGCGCAACCTGGACCGCATCCTTAAGGGACTGCAAACCCAGTTGAAAGACTGGGGTCACCTCCCGCTTTCTTTGATGGGACGGGTAGCAGCCATCAAGATGGTGATACTTCCAAGGATCCTGTACTGGTTGCAGATGCTACCGGTATGGCTGTTAAGCTGCGATTTGCGCCGGGTAGAAGCCCTCATAAGGGCATTTTTGTGGAAGGGGGGAAGGGCCCGTATACCCTGGAATCGGATGCTGGGGACCTGTAGGGAGGGGGGACTGGGATTGCCCAATCTAAAAGTCTATGCTTTAGCTTGTCAAGCCAGGCATATCGGAGACTGGCTGGGAGGGACCGAGGTATATACGCCGAGAGCGATGGAAGAGGGATTAGTGGCCCCACACACTTTGTTGGGAGTCTTACATGGGGCGGACCGCGATTTGCCCAACCGGATAGTGCAGAGTGAATTGATCAGTTCGGCCCGATGAACCTGGAGACACCTCAATAAACTTTGGAACACTTCGTGGACCGTATCTAGCTGGCTACCATTACAAGGGAACGTACAATTTACCCCGGGGTCTGAAACAGCGATTTTCCGGGACTGGAGTGACAGAGGCATTCAGAAGCTGGGGCACTTAGTGGACCCTACCAGCTCCTGTAAATCTTTTTTGACTCTGAGCAGGGAATACGATCTATCCTCTCGACATTGTTTTGCTTACATACAGGTATCTCACTATGTGTCCTCTTTGTCGAAGGAAGCGCTCAGACTAGAACGATCGGCACAGATCATGGAATTTTTTGGAATAGAGGGGGACTACCCGCCTTCCATATCGATCTTAAAGAGCCGCCTGGATCGTAACGGGGTAGCTCCAGATTACAGACCGGTGGAAGAGGCCTGGGCGGCGGAGCTACACGGGGAGGTACTTCCAGGGACGGTTCATATGGCTTTAAAACGGATAGTGAAACTTACATCTGGGGCACGATGGAGAGACGTACAGTTTAAATGTACCACTAGAGCCCATATATCCCCGCGGCGGGCGTTTCGGAGCCGCATCACAGCTGACGGCCGTTGCCCTCGATGTTCTGAGGCCATGGCCACTCTGTTGCATATGTGGTGGGAATGTAGGTCTATCCGGCCCTACTGGGCTAGGATCTCAAGGTTTATGGGGATTCTCCTGCAGCAGAGATTGCGGTGGTCTGCCTCCCTGGTAGTGTTAGATTGGTTGGACTCCCCCAGTCTCTCGCGAGCTGGGGAACAGCTGCTGGTGCACAAAGCCTGTCTGGTGGGGAAGGGGCCTATTCTTCGCCTCTGGCGGGAAAGGGAAGCACCTACCTTCGGGGAGTGGCGGAACTATTTTCACCAATTCATGTTGACGGAGAGATGGTGTGCATGGGGCAGTGTCAAAAGATGGACAGCCTTCATGCTTGTCTGGGAACCTTACATTCAAAGCCTGGGGGCTCGGTGCCGGAATGAAGTATTACATATAGGTAGTTGATGGAGGCCTTGTAAGGGGATGGGGTGGATGCAGGTTGACCTCATGCTAGTAGTTCTCTCTTGTCTTTTGGTGGAGTGTTGCTACGGGTGGGGGGAGGGGGGGTAGGGAGGGAGGGTGGGAGGGTTCAATGTGTTATAACCCACCTGCTCTTATATCTTTGTTGTAACTCTCTGGAGGGGGATAAGAGATCCACCCCCCCTGGAGAATCCTCTTTTCCTGTATATTGTACAATTTTTTTTGGTGGTCTATAAATAAAATATTAAAAAAAAAAAAAGATAAACCTTTCCTTCTAATCCTCCAGTATGATTCACTAAGATATTCAATCGAAATGGACCCAGCACCAAACCCTCCGTTGCCTCAGGTACATAACGTAGATTGTGAGCTCTTTGCGAACAAGAGAAATATATACCATACCTGAATGTACACCACTTTGACACGGTGAAAAGCAGTACATAAGCATTGCTAAATAAAATTAATAAATTAAAAAAATTCATGGAAAGCTGTTTACTGTGTGAAGAATGCCCCCTCAACCTCCCACTTTATCCCATACTGCAACAGAACCTAAACCTCCAAGGGACCTAATGTAAATCAAGGGCTTTACAGAAGGATCTGGAAAAGATTATGATTTGTCACAAAAAGTCTCCAACACCAATTTTTCCTAAATAACTAAAAAGAGCATACAAAATGCCTCTGTGAACTTTACATTAGCTATAAAGACACTATGGGGTCTATTCTGTAACACTATCCCTGCTATTCTGTAACGTCCATCCCCGCTATTCGCCACCCTTCCATCCCCGGCAGAAGCCTCCCCATATGAAAAAGGAGTTTGTACAGTGAGGCTTAGTCGGGGGCAGGAGGGGGCGTTCCAGAGACAGAGCAAGGGTGGGGCATGGGCGATCCGCGACTCTGGACACACAGGGTTGATTCTGAAGTTGGCCCTGTACGTCTGGGGTCAGCAGACCGGATGGGGGACTTATTCCATTTCAAAGGTGGAATAAATCTCCCTAGATGTTGGGAGACAGTAGGCCAAGCAGCGCCAGTGAGGTGAGAGGGTGAAGGGGATTCCCCGCAGCCTGACCCTGATCATGGAAGGCCAGATCAGGGGCTGTGGGGAAAGGAAACTGTGGTCAGCGGCCGGGGATCGTGGCTCCTGAATAGAGCCGCGGTGCCATGGAATGGGACACCATGGCACTGCGGCTCCATTCAGAAGTCTGAGTTAGCCAGACATGGGTCTGTACGTGCAGGCCGATCAGAATTGAGTCCCGACCTGCATGTACAGACCTTAGACCAGATTCTGATCCCATGGGGCATGTCTAGCCCCCGCAGGATCAGAATCGGGTCTACCTCTGTGCGTCCCAATTCCGATCGGGCGCATAGGGGCCTGGGCGCACATATTAGAATGTACCTCTACAACAACACATTTTAAAAGCCCTATATGCTCATTTTATTACATTGGCCAAAATAGCTAATATAAAACCATGAAAAAAGGTCTATAAGAAAAATGAGCAAACCAGTCTTGCCAGACCAAAATTCATTACCCATCAAAATTCAAACCAAAACAACCATACCTAAGAAAGTCAACACTACAAATGCTACAACTGGTGCTAGAGAACACCAGTACACCACCTAATGGAAAAACAAAACAAGCTAGACTGCTATAATCCCTACATCCCCCCCCCCCCCCACACCCATTCCATCACCCAGCCCCAATCTGCAGAATAACATTACTTGAAAATTTAAATAATACAAAGACCAAAAAAAGAACTGACAGACCAACCTTTGTGAACCACCTAAAATGTAAATGCTCTTACCCACAACATAGCAACGATGGGCAGCTCGGCAGTTCCCAACACAACACTGCCCCTCTCCCTCCACATAAAATAACAAGACTTAGTGGCCCCAACACAACATCTCCCCCCTCACAAGGACAATGATCATCAAAGAAGAATTAAGATATGAATAAAACTGAAAAAAAGAGATATTGAAAGTAACAATTTAGAGAGAACCCAAAACAGTTTTATAGGGAGCTGAGGAAAAGTACTAGAATGATGAAACACCACTAACTTAAAACTGAAACACAAACATTTTGGAGAAATTTGTAGGAGGACCTTGTAGAACATAAGCAAGAAGCAGAATGGCTACCTTGCCTATTGGAGAATCCTGGATGACACACAATAGACTGGCACTGAACATGAATAAAATTGATATGCTTTTGTCTTGTGTACTCCGTGACCCCATGTCTATCATTATGAGTGCCTGGGACTGGGTGTTACCCATGGGTTTTCAAGCTCATGACTTAGGGGTTGTTCTTGATATCCAACTGAACATGCAAACTCATATACAAAAAGTTACTAAGGCTGCCTTCTATCAACTTAATTTGATCTGCAGGCTTAAACCTTTTTTGTCTTTGAGAATCTTTGTACTCTGATTCATGCTCTGGTCTTAACATCACTAGACTACTGTAATAGACTATTTCTTTGACTTCCTTTATATGTTATTCAACCTTTGCAATCGATACAGAATGTGGTGGTATGTTTAATTAGTAGAAGATTTCAAGCCTATTTCTACTGATTTATATAATCTACATTAATTACCAATTAAATTGTGAATCTTACATAAAATCATTATGTTACTATTTAAGTCCTTAAACTATAGGGCTGCACTTAGTTTGTCGGTGGCTTTGCAAGTTTACTGTCCTGCTCGCATTTTATGCTCTCAAGAGACTTTACCATTAGATATTCCGCTATTTTGGTGGATTCTTTTTCAAGTGTTTTGTAATAGCATGTTTTCTATGGCTGCCTCTTGAATTTGGAATGCTTTGCCTGCAGAACTATGCAGCATATCTGGTATTCTGGCATTCCCGAAAAAAACTGAAGATGCATTTGTTTCAACAAGCCTTTCCAGCCTTCTGTGTGAGTTAAGCTTTGTATATGTGATGTCAGATATTTCATTACATGCTTACCAAGACAGCAGGTTGATATGATTTTGAGTTTTTCTTATGTTATGTGATATATGTTTCATTGATTTTTATTTGTTTATTTTATATATGTTTTTGTTGTAATCCGCCTAGGAGTTAGTTTGGAATATAAACTTTTTAAATAAAACAAATAAATAAATTTGGTAAAAGCAAACATCAAAACTATGAAATGAATGAAGTAACAACAAAAGAGTTAGAAAGCAGATTAAAAAGAGCCCCAAACTAGAAGAGTCTTGGCCTACATGGGATAACCAATTTTTTTAATGTATGTCTTTATTAAGTATTTTCAAATTTTGTACAACATACAAAAAATAAGTTGTTAAATGAAAAAAGTATAATATTACTTCATAGATAAACTAAACTATGCCCAAACTCAAGCCTACATCATGGGGGTTCACTCCTACTCCAAATTCAAGATAACAAAAAGAGCCAGCATAGGATAATACATCAAATCCAGACTGCAATGCATAATAATATTAGACTCACTATAACTAAGCTGTTTAAAGAAAAATTGATAATATACTGTAGCTGACATAACTAGGACTCTTTCCCTTACAAAAAACTTTCCAATAAAGTAGGGTCAGTAAAAGTATAATGATTACCCTGATATATAACAAGACATTTGCAGAGAAACTTTAAATAAATGTAGCCCGCAGGGCCAACATTCTCTGCTGAAGAGTTAAAAAAAACTCTTACGATGGAACTGCATGGCCCTGAAAACATCTGGAATAACGTTTATTGATTGACCACAAAAGGAAATATTTTTACACTCAAAAAACGCTTTAAAACATTTGACTTATCTAATAAAGAATCTCTAAACAAAAAAATGGTCTTTCTTTGTGAATGATTACTATGAAGCAAAAAAATACCTCATTCAACTTTTCACCAAAAGCTATCAGATTCAGTAATGCTTAAATTTGTCACAACATAGCCTCAGAAACAACCATAGGCACTAATAAACTCTGGGCTGATCCTGTTCTACTCCCAGGCATGTGCCGGTTTAACATCAATGGCTTTATGTTGTGCAAGCAGTATCACAGTTTATCATGTGCTTCATGATTTTTCATGCGTTTCGCCGTGGCGTTCCTTGGATTCTCCGACGTACCTGAAGGAGAATGCTTTACAGATTTGTTCAGCTGCAGCGTTGCCAGGAAATGCACCTTCATGATTTAGTCCCTTGAGAAACCCTATACGGCGAAACGCATGGGCGCCTCACAAGGTTGGCGTTGGGACGAGTTTTAAGGCACGGGTTGAAAGTGGAAGGAATTGCACCCCACTCAAAAACTTTTATGAAAATTTCAGAAAAATCATGAAGCACTTTGCACAACATCACGTTTCCACATGAGCTAAGTATTTTTTTATTGATTTTTACATTGCTCATGATAAACTGTGATACTGCTTGCACAACATAAAGCCATTGATGTTAAACCGGCACATGCCTGGGAGTAGAACAGAATCAGCCCAGAGTTTATTAGTGCCTATGGTTGTTTCTGAGGCTATCTTGTGACAAATTTAAGCATTACTGATTCTGATAGCTTTTGGTGAAAAGTTGAATGAGGTATTTTTTTGCTTCTTATCTAATAAAGACACAAAGGGGTATGTTTACTAAGCAGCAGTAGCAGCTTCCGTGTGATATCGGAGCCGTGGCCCCATTGAATTCAATGGGGCTGCGGCTCTGATATCGCACGGAAGCCGCTACCGCTGCTTAGTAAACATACACCAAAGGTTACTAACAATGTAGCACGGGTAGGAATTTTGTCGATCGATGACTCCAAGAACACAGTAAGATCAAGTGACTCAGCCGGTGAGAGCTGGTCAAGACCTTCCAGTTCTTTATTAACCTCCTTCTTCTCAACTCAAACTGTTTTTGGTAAATAATAAATATCTGCAATGGGAAAAGAGGAGGGATCAGAAAATGCCAAGTCCTCCTTTAAATATTTATGAAGCAAGGCAACAATCTTGTATAAGGGAAATTTAAAAATTTAAGATTAGCATACCTTAAAGTATTCTCTTGAGCTTCATGTTGCCGCTGGAGGGAAAGTGAGCAATTAGTAAAGGAGGTAGCAGAAGAAGCAGACGCAGCTTGGAAGGCGGCAGTCTGCTTAATCTGCTGAGCCATTTTTTTTACTCATTTCCTTAGTTTTACCCTCATGTTCCCACAACTTGGCTTCTGTATCTCCAGAAAACTTAGAGATCTGGTAAAATGCATTCGACAAAGATGTCAATACGTGAAACAACATGCCAGATGTCATTTAAAGTAATGTCCGCCTGTGGGGACACTGGAGCATATGGATAGGATAATGTAAATGGCAAAAGAAGAGGAATAAAACTTGGTCCTGCACCTTCAGGACTGTCCAATATGTCCGCTCCAAGAGGAAAGCTGATCTCCGCCATAGGTCCAGCTACATATGCCAAACCTGGGAATCTGAATCTACAGGTGAACAGCTGGGCTGAGTCAAATCACCCTTAATGGGAAAGAGAGCAGTGGAAGAATCACAAATGTCAGAAGTGGAAACTTCTGGGTCCAAAGAGGAAGTCAAACGTTTAATATGTTGGTCCATTGGACCCAGTACCTTAACTGCCTTGCGTACCTTCAGCTGTCAGTTTTTCTTCCTTTTTGGCCCCATACACCAAGAAACAGTCAACTGCATCAAAGTGTGCGAAAAGGGTGCTCAAGGGGCCTAGTGATAATCCCTTAAATGCGCCCCTTGAAAAGCACCTGGGCAACATACCCGCTTCTGCATCCCCTGGAGGAGTATGTGTCTTTATAGGCCCCCTTGGCTGGATCTCACCAGGATGCCTCTGGCGATGCTGGTAGCAATTGCAGCAGTGTGGTGAGTAGATGAAGTGTCCCGCCAGTGTTCTGGAGCCTGTGTTTTTATAGGCCCCCTTGGCCCAACATCACCGGGATGCCTCTGGCGATGCCGGTAGCAATTGCAGCAGTGTGGTGAGTAGATGGAGTGCACCCGGGGTGACCAAATTTTGACTCAGTTAACATCACTCCAAAAAGACCTGGCAAACTGCAAAAATCAATTGGTCAAGCAGCAAGACTTAACATTACAATGGCTAATAAGAGGAAGAACATTGCTCCTTCCAAGGGGAATCCAAGTAATGTTTCCAAAAATTACAGACCAATAACTTGTCTACATACAATATATAGGCTGTTCATTGCAATAGATGCTGACAGAATATACACTCATCAATTCCAAAACATCACAGCAATGGAGCGGAAGGGCAATAAAAGGATAACTATGGACTAAAGCCATCTTAGCCAGAGCTAATAAAATTTTAGTATAGCATGGACTGACTGTAAGAAAGCCTTTGATAGCATCCCACATTCTAGGATAATAAATTGCCTTGAAATTTATTTTATTTATTTTTATTTAATACATTTTATACCATTTTTCTACAAAGTCAGAACAGTTTACAATGAACAAATAGACAACATTCTATGTATTTGGTAATTACAGGTAACATAACAAGTTCAAGCACAATAACAGTAACATTGAACTAATCTAGAAAAGGCAACATTCTGTGCATTTTGTAATTAAATGTAACATAGTGAGTGAACTCACAATAATAATAACCTAAGAACAATTATGGTAGTTACAGAAGTCAGCCTGTTGGCTAGGTTGACTTAACAGCAGAGTATTGGTTGTAGTGGCGTGACAATGTTGTATGTTAGCGGTTCCAGTGCATTCAGTATGACTACCAGGAGGCATTTCAGGTGGTGGAGTTCCTTTAGTGACTGATGCTTTTCGTTTGTTTGGTGGTGTTGGTGTGGCAGGTAGCCATGAGCTCAGAGGTCATGGTATGATGATTTGATGTGCGCTAATCCTGTTGTGGGTCTGTGTCATAGTATTCCTTGGTCCAATTCTTTTTAACATCTTTGTTAGTGATATAGCGGAAGGGCTGTCGGGTAAGGTAAAGAACATAAGAACATAAGATATGCCATACTGGGTCAGACCAAGGTCCATCAAGCCCTGTATTCCGTTTCCAACAGTGGCCAATCTAGGTCATATGTACCTAGCAGTTTCCCCAAGGGACACAGGTTCCACAATGCTTGTATTGGTTCAAGCATTGATATCCTGGGTCCCTTCTTAATAATGGTTTATGGACCTTTCCTCCAGGAACTTGTCCAAACCTTTTTTAAACCCAGCTACACTAACAGCCTTTACTACATCCTCCGGTAACAAATTCCAGAGTTTGATTACACGTTGAGTGAAAAAATATTTTCTTTTATTAGTCTTAAATAGTTTACCCTGTAGCTTCATTGCATGTCCCCTAGTCTTTCTATATTCTGATAAGGTAAACAATCGATCTACGTTTACCTGTTCCACTCCGTTCATTAATTTATAGACTTCTATCATATCTCCCCTCAGCCGTCTCTTTTCCAGGTTAAAGAGCCCTAACCTTTTTTGCCTTTCTTCATAGGAGTATCCTTCCATCCCCTTTACCATTTTGGTGGCTCTTCTCTGAACCTTTTCTAAAATCGCTATATCCTTTATAAGATACGGCGACCAGAATTGCACACAATATTCAAGGTGCGGTCTCACCATGGAACGATATAGAGGCATTATAATATCCTTTGTTTTATTTTCCATTCCTTTCCTTATCATACCTAGCATTCTATTTGCTCTCTTGGCCGCTGCTGCACACTGGGCCGAGGGTTTTAACATGGTATCCACAATGACGCCTAAATCTTTTTCCTGGGTGGTGGTTCCTAATGTGGAACCTTGCATCGTGTAACCATAGTTTGGGTTGTTCTTCCCTAGGTGCATAACCTTGCACTTGTCCACATTAAATTTCATCTGCCATTTTGATGCCCAGTCTTCCAATTTATCAAGATCCTCTTGCAATTTTCCACAATCCTCTTGGGTTTTAACAACTTTAAATAGTTTTGTGTCATCTGCAAATTTGATAACCTCACTCGTTATTCCACTTTCCAGGTCATTTATGAATATGTCAAAAAGCAGCGGACCCAGCACAGATCCCTGGGGTACACCACTATTCACCTTTCTCCATTGGGAAAATTGGCCATTTAGCCCTACCCTCTGCTTTCTATCATTTAACCAGTTCCTGATCCACAATAGTACACTGCCTCCTATCCCATGACTCTTTAGTTTTGCCAAAAATCTCTCATGAGGGACCTTGTCAAAGGCTTTCTGAAAGTCCAGATACACAATATCAACCGACTCACCTTTGTCCACCTGATGATTATTCACTCCTTCAAAAAAACATAACAGATTAGTAAGACAAGATCTTCCTTGTCTAAAGCCATGTTGGCTGTCTCCCATTAGGTCATGACTATCTACATGCTGAGTAATTTTATTCTTTATGATGGTTTCTACCATTTTTCCCGGTACTGATGTCAGGCTCACCGGTCTGTAGTTTCCCGGATCACCCCTGGAACCCTTTGCAGATGATACCAAAATCTGCAATAGAGTAGACACCCAGGAAGGTGTAGATAACATGAGGAGGGATCTAGCTAAGCTTGAAGAATGGTCTAGAATTTGGCAGCTGGGATTTAATGTTAAAAAATGTATGGTCATGCATTTGGGCTGCAGCAATCCAAGGGAGCAATACAGTATAGGAGGTGAAGTACTTTTGTCCACTAAAGAAGAGCGGGACCTAGGCGTGGTTGTGTCTGATGATCTTAAAGTAGCTAAACAGGTAGAAAAGGTGACGGCAAAAGCTAGAAGGATGCTTGGGTGCATATGGAGAGGAATGGCTAGCAGAAAAAAGGAGGTGATAGTGCCTTTGTATAAGTCTTTGGTGCGACCTCATTTGGAGTATAGTGTGCAATTCTGGAGACCGCACCTGCAAAAGGATGTGAACAGGATGGAGTCGGTGCAGAGGGTGGCTACTAAAATTATTAGTGGGCTTCATTATAAAGCATATGAGGACAGACTTAAGGATCTTAATATGTACACCTTAGAGGAAAGGTGGGATAGAGGTGATATGATTGAGATGTTTAAATACCCCCGTGGCATAAATGTTCAGGGAGAGAGCCTCTTTCAATTGAAAGCAAGTTCTGCTATGAGGGGACATGGGATGAGGGTGAAGGGAGATAGATTCAGGAGTGATAAGCAGAAATATTTCTTTACGGAAAGAGTAGTGGATCCATGGAATAGTCTCCAAGTGGAGGTGGTAGAGATGAGGACAGTAACTGAATTCAAAAAAGCATGGGACCAACACAGAGGATCTCTAAAGGTAAAAAGTGGACTGTTGTAGTTGTTGATATGGAAGGACAGACTAGATAGGACATGTGGTCTTTTTCTCTCATCATGTTTCTATGTTTCTATTCAAGGAAGAGGTAGGTTTTTAGTTTCTTGAGGAAGTCTGTTATGGATTCAATAGCTCTTAGGCTGGGAGTCAGAGAGTTCCAGATGTTCCAGGCCCTTAATTGACTGAGTACATTGAAATTGCCATGAAAATGTGGCAACATCATACTCCATCTAAACTTAAAGATGGACAGTTTGTCATTCCTGACATCAAGATTCAGCAAGTAATATTTCAGGGAGACTCCCTGTCACCACTTTTGTTTTGTATGACACTTAATCCACTGAGTGTGCTTATTAACTCTTTAGGACATGGATTTAGCCTTGATCCTAAAGATAATAAAGATCCAAAAGTAACATC
Organism: Ichthyophis bannanicus; assembly: GCA_033557465.1. Lineage (NCBI taxonomy): Eukaryota > Metazoa > Chordata > Amphibia > Gymnophiona > Ichthyophiidae > Ichthyophis > Ichthyophis bannanicus. The sequence goes on along the minus strand of CM066033.1, from coordinate 731,623,006 downwards.
ACACTTACTGTTCGTAGATCACTTGAAACTTTACAATTCCAGCAATCAATAGTTAGCAAAAAACGTTGGGGCCCTTTTACTAAAGGGTGCTATGGTGTTGCACCTAACGTGGCAAAAGCACTGAAAGGGTCATGGAAAGCATTTCCCTGAAAGTTAATGTGGAGCCTTGTTCCATAGCACATGCGGTATTAGCACGAGTGCACCTAACGCCACCTATTGAAGTGGCATTAGGTGATCCCATACTAATGCAGTTATCATGAGATGTGAACCCTGCACTAACTGTGCAGAGCACACCAGGCATACTCTCCGCCCCTACCCCACCCACTCACAACCTTAACATGACTTAGACAGTGTGGAAATCATGCCGTGCTGTTATGGCCCTGTGCTAGCTGGCAACACATGTCCCAATGTGCATTCAGTGTGTGCCAGAACACATGATGTCAGCCCTTTTGGTCTTGACAAATATGCTAAGACAACCTTTCTTAGAAAAAAATTGAGCAAAATTAAAAACATCTCTCTGAATGATAACAAAAGAGAGACTGACGGCCCTCAACATATCACCTCCTTCTCCCACAAACATGATAATGCAGAGCTCTGTAGCCCCAATGTAAAGCTCCCCCTCCCTTACAAAAACACTGGAATTCAATAGCTCCAACATAACACATCTCACTCCTAATCTAACTTCTGACTCACAAGGACAACAACACTAATAGGTCCCAGCTTAATACCTCCTATTTATCAGACAAAAAATACTATCATTAGTCCCTTCATTTGCCTCCTGTAACTCTCTGCACCTCTTTCACTGGGACTCAGAAACTCAATAGCAGTTCACTTCAGGGGAAGTGAGTTTAGAGGTGGTAGCACGCAGTGGCAGAAACTTTAATGCCCATGGTTCCCTGTAAAATAGTTATCTCCAAGTTATAATGCCCTGTTCAATGTAATTTCAGTTTGTTCAATGTAAACCGCACTGATGCAGAATAGCGCGGTATATAAGAGAATGTAAATAAATAAATAAATAATAGGCTCAGGGCTACTTGCGGGGTATATGAGGCAGCACATTGGTGGCAATACTTCAAAGAAAAACTATTTACCATCATTTGAAGGGAGGAGTGGCCTAGTGGTTGGGGCAAGATACCACAGACCAGAAGGTCAGGGGTTCAAATCCCACTAGAGGATAGCAACCTTGGTCCAGAAGGACTGGGGTTTCTAGTCCCACAGGTGCTCCTTGTGGCCTTGGACAAGCCACTTAACCCTCCATTGCCCATGTTCCCATATTAGTGTATGTGTCTCATATCCCCTCATGTTAAATGTATCCCCCAACCACCATGACCTAGTGAAAAGCAGGATATAAATGCAGCAAATAAAATTTATTCTGAAAAAACTATTATTTAGATTACACAAATGAAAGACTACACAACATGAACCACGGCATTCTTTGTTAACATTTTCATGGCAACTTCAAGAGCGCTTTGTTACTCATGACCTGCATGTATGTGTCTTGCAGGTCATCATAAATGGGTGGCTGTGTACATGAAGAGGCGAGGTGCTTGGGGAGAGAGTTTGGAGGAGGGGATGTGAGGGGGTTATGTATGCATGTGTGTTTTGGTGGAGGGGACGATAGGGAAGGGCATTAGAGGATATCCCATATTCTCTTTCACTCTCTCCTCTTCACCTGATCCCATGATCCCTCCCAACTTCACACTCTCTCCCTGCCTCTTCTACACTCCCCCTTGCTCTATTATCAACCTCCCTTCCCCTATCTTATTTACTTCTCCTCCCACTTCACTTCCACTCCCTCCCCATTTTCAGTTCTCCATCATGCTCTTTTCCCTCTCCCAATCATTCTCCTCTATGACCTCCCCAATCACAAACAACCATGCTTTTCCCTCCTACCCACATGCAATCACACACTCCATGCTCACTCCCCTGCCTCCTATCACACACTCACATATTCTTTCTCCCTTCTAGGTCTGCCAAATACACAGGAGTCAATACAGTTGGCAGTTAGAGGGAAGGCTTCCTGAAAAAGATTTTTGGATGTAGCTCATGCCTTTTTCAGTCATAGCTCAAGGTGAGTTGCATTTGTGTACAGTAAGTATTTTCCTGTCCAGAGGGGCTTACAATCCAAGTCTGTATCTGAAGCAATTGAGGATTAAGTGACTTAAAGTCCACAAGGAAACACAACCCCTCGCAAGAGCAACAAAATGGACAAAGAAGAGCAAGGTGTGAAAACAGAAGTCTTTCATTGATAAAAGCATTCTGACACAGCCATGTTTTGAAATGCTGCCTTCTTCAGGGGAAACCTAAAAAAAAATATTTAAAAACACACATCAATAAAAATGATGAATAGCAGCTATGATCTCTTTCTTATTTTTAAATCCTTCAAAAAGATTGTCAGCTGCTTCAAATTCCCCTTCAGTGAAAGGTTTGCATTTCTTTGTGATCAGGTTGCTGACCTTGAAGGATGCTATGGTTGCATTGACCGAATGTGACCTTGGCTTCGCCATCAACTGTTGCTGAGTAGCCAATTTCGATTTAAGTTCTTTGAGCTTCAGTTTACAAATTTCACTTTTGGGTGGAAAATCAGCATCAAACTTATTGCTATGCAGAGCCTTATAATGGCGTTCCAGATTACCCTTTTTGGGCAAGGATACTGGGGCATTACAAATTAGACAACACTTGTCTTTCACCATGATGAAGAAGTAGTCCATTTCCCATTCATCATGAAAGTGGTAGGTTTTGCTCTTCTTTAGAACACTCATCTTCGTTATACTGGGGTGGCTGGATGTGAGAAGACCAAATCTGCCAAGTTAGTATAAACACTGGCTGAATTTGGTCCAAAACTGTCACTGTCCCAAAGTATTAAAGATCAACAGGAACTGAAGACCTCTGGATGATGTGCAATACAAGGACTGGAGATGCCAAAACCACACATGCAGTTCTAAAAGTAAAAATAAGAATTTATCATACTGGCACCAATAATCAAATACCACCAAACAATCATCAAAATAACTCAAACACCTGTCCAGCAAACCAGATAAAATCAAATACTGCCAAACAAGTTCAAATACCACCACACGCGATTTAATAAATTCTGCACATAGTGTAGAATCAATGCAAAGGCAAGGTGAAATAAAATTGCAGAGGCAAGCAAAAGTCACAGTGGTTTGAACCAATTCGAAAGCAAGGCATAGGCAAGTTAGAACAAAATTGGAAAAGCCCACCAAAATCACTAAATTCTTGACACTTTGTTGTGTCTGCCTGAAAACGTTTAATGAAAGCGAACTATAAAGCCACCAACAACCAGCACACGACACAACTAATACGGTAAGTGTATTCAGGTAAAGCCCGGGCGAATGGATATCGCCCGGTATATAACACACTTCTAAGGGGTGTTGGGGCAGAGGCAGGAATAGGTGATTCTGAGAGGCAGGAGACCAGCTATGATGCCGGGCCTGTGGCATCTCGTCGCGGGGCGCAGGCGGCGGCCCCCTGGGGTACCCACAAACTATTGGCATGAAAACAACAAGCGCCCCCAATACACCCGCAGGCAGGGAAAAAAGACAGGCAAAGGATCAGCAGCAGCGGCAAGCCCTCGGCAGACGACCTACCGGCATGAGCTCTCTCCTAGCGACGGGGCGAGCTGCTGGAGAGATGGAGCCAAGTGGGGCTGGCGATCTACCTCTGACCCCTCCGCGATCTACAGGTAGATCGCTATCTACCTGTTGGACATGCCCGCAATAAAGTAATAAAGATCTGATGGATGAGACAGGAGATGAAGACGACTATATTGGAGGGACGTCATATCAAACCAAAGCCATGGGCAAACAATAAGAATTCGCAAAACCATATTACCCAGTGTTTTCCAGACAAATAAAGAATGAAACCAAGAGGCAAGAAGTAAAATAGAAAGGACTAGGAAGGGAAGAGGGGTGGAGAGAGGGAAAGGGGGACAGGGGGGAGGGTGGAAGGAGAGAGGGGAGGAATAAGGAAAGGGGGAGGGGGAAGAGAGATGGGGAAGGGAGAAGTGGGGAGAAGGAGAGGAGGGAGAGGATATTACAATGATATTAAGTCAAGATTGGAACCAACAGAGAACTTACTGGATTATGACTAGAGACTTTGTGCAATAAAGGACTGAACCACAGGCACTTGGATGCAATAATGAATCTATTCTATACGCATGAAAACAGAATAGAGATAAAATTACAACAATCATTCATCAAACCTGTACTGGCACTGCAGGTGAAGGCTAAAAGAGTAATATTGAGATCAGCAACAGGGAAACTGATAAGAACATTGAAATACTGAATAAGGTTAAAAACAGATTAAGTGATTTACCCAGGATCACAAGGAGCAGAGCAGGATTCAAGCCTAGCTTAACTGGTCTCAGCCTGCTGCTCTAACCATTAGGCTATTCCTCCACTCCTGAATCTTCTCTACTTCTGATTCTCACCACTGGGGTCTTCAATTGGTGAAGTCTTGTGATCTTCACTGGCAAAACAAAGGCAGTTGAGGGGGGGGGGGAGGGTTCACTGGCAAAGTCTGTCAATCCTCGCCAGCACAGTAGAGTCAATTTGTGAGGTCTTTATTTTTCCAAATGTTAGTCAGCTATTAAGGCAGCATAAATCAGTAGAACTGGCAGGCTACAGAGGCCAACAAGCTTAAGATTCTTACATAAGAACATAAGATATGCCATACTGGGTCAGACCAAGGTCCATCAAGCCCAGTATTCTGTTTCCAACAGTGGCCAATCTAGGTCATATGTACCTAGCAGTTTCCCCAAGAGACACAAGTTCCACAATGCTTGTACTGGGTCAAGCATTGATATCTTCGGTCACTTCTTAATAATGGTTTATGGACCTTTCCTCCAGGAACTTGTCCAAACCTTTTTTAAACCCAGCTACACTAACAGCCTTTACTACATCCTCCGGTAACAAATTCCAGAGTTTGATTACACGTTGAGTGAAAAAATATTTTCTTTTATTAGTCTTAAATAGTTTACCCTGTAGCTTCATTGCATGTCCCCTAGTCTTTCTATATTCTGATAAGGTAAACAATCGATCTACGTTTACCTGTTCCACTCCGTTCATTAATTTATAGACTTCTATCATATCTCCCCTCAGCCGTCTCTTTTCCAGGTTAAAGAGCCCTAACCTTTTTTGCCTTTCTTCATAGGAGTATCCTTCCATCCCCTTTACCATTTTGGTGGCTCTTCTCTGAACCTTTTCTAAAATCGCTATATCCTTTATAAGATACGGCGACCAGAATTGCACACAATATTCAAGGTGCGGTCTCACCATGGAACGATATAGAGGCATTATAATATCTTTTGTTTTATTTTCCATTTCTTTCCTTATGATACCTAGCATTCTATTTGCTCTCTTGGCCGCCGCTGCACACTGGGCCGAGGGTTTTAACATGTTATCCACAATGACGCCTAAATCTTCTTACTTCAGCATGCTATTCCAGGGTGCAAGTGCTGTGAATGCAATGCCCAGTTCCACCATAAGGCAGTTGTGTGGGATATGGGAAACAATTTCTTCTCCAAGTTGCTATAGGTGTCGATATGGAAAGCAAATTCATGGCACTGTTAAGAAAATTCAGGACATGGGTCCTGTGGGTCAGTACTAATGATGTCCCTGTTGGAATGTATTACCAAGTACAGGCAGATGTTAAGGTAAGGTAGGAGTTAAGGAGCTGAACTTGAGACAAGAGTCACACTGAGAACTGCAGTAAACTGAGGTGCCTTCTTATAAACTTGTAAATGACTTTATGCAAAAAGTATATATACTACCTGTAGTCACTGTAAAACATGTAAGGACATCGTGGGTGAGTGTAGCACAGTCTCCAGGTTGATAACATCACTCCACTGTTCAAATTCCTCTTTCTTCTTCTACCTCCTTTGCGTCCTAAATCCCCTTGGCAGATATCAGAGGTGCATACTGTTGATCTGTTTTTTTATTTCCTTCCTCTCCCATTCTCTAAATTAGGGGTTTTCAACATATGGCCCCCAGGTAATTTCTGACCCTCGAAGCCCCTTCATCCAGCCCACAAGAGGGTGTGAGAGCTCAGTCCTGGATGCTGCATGGCTCCAATTCTCCAAAAAAAGTTCCTTGGGTTCTCAGAAGCAGGCATAATGCTCAAGGGTTGAGGTTGCCCACCTGTTAGTGGCACACAATCCCCTCTTGCCCAATCAGAATATATGCAGTGAAGAGTGCTCACCAAGCCCTGGCATAAAAGGTATTGAGAAACAGGCAGAACATGATAATGGCATCCCAAGGTGAGGAGCTGCTGCTGGCTCCCAGCAGTCTCAGTCCCTGAACAGGAGAATGGAGCGGAGTGGTGTTTGCTGTACAATCGCCCAGGCTAGTGACACCAGGCAAGAGACAGCATGCATGCACCCAGTCCTTATGTGCAGTCCTCATGTGCAGCATGCATGCACCCAGTCCTCAGGTGCTCGCATGCTCTTATACTCATCCTACACACAATACAATATGCATGCACAATTTGCTTTTTCACGATATGTCCATTCACCCACTCACAAATATAACACACATACTTTTCCAATGTCTTTACCTCCATATATAACACAATCTGGGCAGCAGCAGAATGGGATAGTGTTGACGGCGGAGGATCACATTTCTGTGACACCGGCAACAACACCAAACTTAAACTGAGTGGAAGAAAGGCCCAGCAATCTACTTCTGTATCTTGCCATGAAAACCCAATGGATAGTTACAACAAAACAAATTGTGCTATAGTGCTGGAAGATGAGACCCCCCAGGTCAGAAGGCACTCAACTAGCTACTGGGGAAGAGCTGAAGACTTTTCAGAGTAAAGCCAACATTTATGATGTGGTTGGATCAAAGCCCTCGTGTAGCTGCACATGAAATGAGAGTCAAAAGCTGTAAAGATGTCTTACACATTGGAACACGGAACGTACGAAGCATGAACCAAGGGAAGTTGGAGGTGGTCAAGAATGAAATGGAACGTGTACAACTTGATCTGTTGGGTGTCAGCGAACTGAAATGGACTGGCATCAGGCACTTTGCATCAGATGATCACATGGTCTACTATGCTGGAAATGAAAGATAAAGAAGAAATGGTGCTGCATTTATCATAAAGAAGAAACTTGCAAGAACTGTAATGAAATACAATGCAGTCAGCGAACGCTTAATCTCTGTTCGTCTATGAGGAATGCCTATCAACACAACTATAATTCAAGTATATGCCCCAACAACAGCTGCAGAAGGGAATGAAATTGAAGAGTTCTATGAACAAGTACAAGCTGAAATTGACAGAACATGCAAACAGGATATCCTGATAGTCATGGGTGACTGGAATGCAAAAGTTGGCAACCAAGAAGAAGACTAAGTAGTTGGAAAATATGGACTTGGCAACAGAAATGAAGCTGGAGAAAGACTGATAGAATTCTGCAAGACCAACGATCTATTCATCTCAAACACCTTCTTCCAGCAACACAAGTGGCGACTGTACACATGGAATTCACCAATGGATTGTATAAAAATCAAATTGACTACATCTGTGGAAGTCAAAGATGGAAAAGCTCTATAACAATCAACAAAGACAAAACCTGGAGCTGATTGTGGTAAAGATCATCAACTACTAGTATGCAAACTCAAACTAAAGTTGAAAAAGAGCAAACCACTCATGAATGCAGCAAAATATGACCTTGAGAATATACCACTGGAATTTAAAGACTGCCTGCAAAATCGATTTCCTGCTTTAGATGGAATGGCATCAAGAAGGTTGTGTTAGAAGAAGTCTCTACAAAAAGTGAAAAAGAAAAAACGGCCAAAATGGATGACAGGAGAAACTCTGAAAATTGCCCAGAAATGCAGAGAAGTTAAAGCCAGAGGAGAAAGAAAGACAATCACAGAATTCAACAGAGATTTCCAACGTGCAGCAAGACAGGACAAGGAAAAGTACTACAATGATGCATGCAAGAAAATAGAAGCAGAAACTATTAGAGGAAGAACGAGATCGGCTTTCCTAAAGCTACGAGAGTTAAAGAAAAAGTTCCAGCCTCGAATTGGAATGTTACAAGATGCTCAAGGTTCTATGTTGAATGATGCTGAGAAGATCAAGAAAAGATGGAAGGAATATACAGAGTTTTTATATGATAAAGATCAAGTGGACCAACAGCTGTTTCAACCTGTACCTTATGGTCGGGAACCATTGGTGATGAAAGAAGTTGAAGCAGCATTGAAAGCCTTATCAAAGAACAAAGCACCAGGCATTGATAGCATTCCCATAGAAGTATTGCAGCAATCTGATGCAGCTGCTACCATACTTACAAGGCTCTGCCAAGAAATATGGAAGACAACATCATGGCCAACTGACTGGAAAAGGTCTGTGCTTATACCAATACTAAAGAAAGGTGATCCAACTGACTGTGGAAATTATCACACAATCGCTCTGATCCCACATGCCAGCAAGATTCTACTGAAGATTATTCAAAAGAGACTACAACCATACCTGGAAAAAGATCTACCTGAAATGCAAGCAGGGTTCAGGAAAGTGCAAGGAACGAGAGACATCATTGCGGATGTGAGATGGATCCTTGAAAAGACTAAAAATACCAAAAGGATATCTATTTGTGCTTTATCGACTATAGCAAAGCTTTTGACTGTGTAAACCATGAGAAACTCTGGACCACATTAAGAAGCATGGGTATACCAGAACACCTGATCGTACTCTTGCACAATCTGTATATTGATCAAGAAGCAACAGTTCGAACGGAACAAGGAGAAACAGAATGGTTTAAAATAAGCAAAGGTGTAAGCCAAGGCTGCATACTTTCCCCCTACCTGTTTAATTTATATGCAGAACAAATCATCAGAGAAGCAGGATTGTATGAAGACAACAGAGGTGTGAAGATTGGTGGAAGACTCATCAACAACCTTCGCTATGCTGATGATACCACATTATTGGCTGAAAGTGAAGTTGATCTGAAACATTTGCTTCTCACAATCAAAGAATATAGTCTCAAAATGGGCCTGCACCTTAATGTAAAGAAGACAAAAATCATGACAACTGACATAATCAACAGGTTCATCATTGAAGGAGAAGAAATTGAAATTGTGAACAACTTTAACCTACTTGGATCAACTATCAATAAAGAAGCAACAAGCAGTCAAGAAATCAGACAACGCATTGCTCTTGGCAGAATGGCAATGAAAGACCTAGATAAGATTCTCAAGAGCAGAGATGTCTCTCTCCATATAAAGATTCGACTTGTTCAAGCCATGGTATTTTCAATAACATCATATGGATGTGAAAGCTGGACAGTGAAAAAGACAGACAGGAAGAAAACTGATGTCCTTGAATTATGGTGCTGGCGGTGAATACTGTGTATACCATGGACTGCCCGAAGAACAAAACAGTTGGTACTAGAGGAAATCAAACCTAAACTTTCTTTAGAAGCTCAGATGACAAGACTTCGACTTTCATACTTTGGACACATCATGCAAAGAGAGAGATCATTAAAGAAAGACATCATACTTGGCAAGATAGGTCAACGCAAAAGAGGAAGGCCAGCAATGAGATGGATCGATACAATAACAGCAGCTACAGGTACCAGTCTGTCAACAATGAGCCGCCTGACTGAAGACTGAATACAATTTAGGATAGCTATCCAGAGGGTCGCCATGAGTCGACTTCGACTCGACGGCACTTAACAACAACAACACATAAATTGTTTGAGGAGGGGAATCTCTTCACTTCAAAGATTGTCTTGTACTTTACCTGTTACTTTTAATATTCAGATTATGGGCTAAATTAGGGGCGTGATAATAACAGGGTCAATAGATTGAGGGAACTGGAGGTCCTACAGGGAGAAGAGGAGAGTGAATGAGAGGCTGTGAGGAAGGAGAGGCAGAGAGTGAATAGGGCGATGTGATGGGGAATGAGAATGAGCAAGAATGATATGGGATGGCTGAGGGGATCTGAAGTGCTCCGAGCTAAGGAGCTTAGAAGAGGAATATGGGGTAAGAATGAGGGATTTGGAAGGAAGGAAGGAAGGAAGGGGATCGGAGATGCCGTGGAGAGTGTGAGGGAATTAGAGGGGGATGCATAGGGGGAGGGGAAGGGAAGGCATGTGGGAAGTTGGAGAGAGAGTGCTTGAGGGGATCAGAGGGGGCTTGGGAGGGGGGAGACTGTGCATGAGTGGAGACCAAAGTAGTGAGTTTGGAGAGAGGGAGGGGATCAAGGGAATGCGGGGTGTGAAGGGATCATCCCTCCCTCTCCCAATTCTTAAGCCCCTCCCTATCCATGATCCCCTCTTTCTCCTCCCCCTTCCCTTTCCATCTTTCTTTGCTTCCTGAATTTCGCATCCTCTCCTCCCTTTGTACCTTCATTCCTATCTCTTTACCTTCCCTATTACCCCTTCTGCCTGAGATTCCTTCTCCTTTTCCCTCTTCTTCCTTTCATTCCTCAGATCCCTTCTCCTTCCTCTATTCTCAATTCACCTCCTTGGCTCCCACCACTAATCACTAAGATACCTTCCCCCCTTAAAAAATCAAATGAATTAACTGGACACAGAAAACTGTTCAAAAATGGCTTTATTTTTATAAAGTAAAATAAAAGTTGATACAATTTAATGTATTTTTTTGACTGTGGCCTGACAATGAAATGAGTTTGCCACCCCTGTTGTAGATGTTGTCCCACTTCTGCCCTCCGCATTGATAAGCAGCTCCATGTGCCAGGCTTGTTTTTCAACAATTTTGTAGGAAAGAGACAAAAGTTATAAGAAAAGAGAGTAGGAGTGCTCTGTTTAGCACGTAAGACCTATTCTGTGTTGCTAAGTTGGAAGAAGTACATAGATGCTAAACTTTTGAGGTTAGCTGTCATGCTAAGAATAGCGCACACATGCTTTAGGGTACATTTTAGTACCTATACTAAGCAATTTACTGCATGACATGTTAAGTGGAATTTTAACATGCACGGTTAAGTTTTAGTGTTTACACACACAAACATCGTAGTGTGTTTTATTGCAGAAGCACCTAAATGTCACTATAACTGTAAACATCAGGAATGCTGTACATTACAGATAGACTAAAATGCTTTCCGCCAAAAATAGTGTATTATATTACAAACAAGGAACTGTGCTGACTTAAATGCTAGAAGTAAGTTTGGAAATCTTGTGCAGACTGGCAATTTGCTCTTGGGAAGGAGACAGCAACTGATCCAGAAAGTTTCCACAAATGGTCTATTAATTTAATTCAGCAGCTGGGGATAATGGAAAAGAATTAGATGCAGGACAGCATACCTGGAGTTTGTAAGCAGACACAGGCATTTCTGGCCCTGCACTATATGCTATGAGAAGAGGGGGGTTCATTTTTTTCCTCTTTGCTTACTTTTATTTTTATCTCTTGGCCCACATGCAAAGAAGCCAGAAATTAAAAGAAGCAAGGGTCATGGTTTTCTCATTAGGTTTCTAGCAACGCTGGCAGCTCCAAAAGAGACATGTTCTGTTCTGAAAGACTTCAGATTCTCAAATGTGGTGTCTCCCTGAAATAGAAGGCCCTGTTTCGTGGGTGTCATCTGTAATTATTTTGCGCACGTGATGGATGTTTAGGGGTTTGGAGGATGGGTCCTGTCAACGCAGCAGGCTGCAACCCTGTCATTTTGGCTTGCAACTCTCTAAGTTTCACAGAGACAGTGTCTATGGTATCGAACTGTGAATGCAATGAACCCTATGACACTTAGGAGAGACAGTGGCTGCGCTTGTTCTTTTTATATATGAGAGGTGGGCTGGTGGAATAAAGAAAAAAAAACACATTTTGACCTGGGGTAGAAATGAAGTCAATAGATGCTTCATTTAATTTACCACGACTGCCATACCACACACACTGACTGCTAAACTCAGAGTTATACATATGCATGAAAGACACTTTCTAGTTATATCAGAGGATGTGATCTGTGGGGTTTGAAAAGCTGATGTACAAAATTGACTTTGGTAATTCTTATGCTGATCCAATTAAAAGTTTCCCAAACTACAAGGAATGCAACAGGGACTTTCCAATGCATGAGGAATGCTTGGATCTTTTTAAAATGTTTCTGGATTACCATTAAATGGCACAGTTGAGAGTGATTTTATAACATTGTGCATCAGTGAAAAGTGCTTTTCACTATGCAGACTTTGTCGGATTTTAAAAGCAAAATTATGCCCATACTTTCACTCTGAAAATTAACCGAGATAGCATCGGGGTGCATAGGGGAGCTGGAATGGGATATTCAATAGCACTAACTTTGTGTGTGTCGTTGAATATCCCAATTTAAGGCATTTACACAGTTTACTGGGATGTAAACCATGTAAATGCCTTTCGAAAATCGGGCCCCATGTCACAATTCAGTTTACACATAGTCAAATCTATCCAATTTCCTAATTGCCTACCTAGAAGCCTACCCACAAATATATATTAAGTTCCCCAAAATCTTGGTCCTCTGCTATTTCCAAAAGAGGTAATTCCCTTAGGATCACAACTGTGGGAGCAATCCACCTGGAAGTAACTCAACTCCATGCCAGGCCTTAGTTTAATGTCATCCCAATGTCATCAACACATGCTGGAGAGCAGATAGACAAGGATGTCGACTAGGGTGTGAAACAATCCAGTGGCTTGGATGGAATAGGCTGTCAACAGCGCTCACATTTTTTCCTTCCTAGTTTTCTTGTGTTTTCTGTCCCTGCAGCAGAACAGTTAAAAGTTCACCCCCTCTGGCCTAGTGGTTGGGGCAAGGTACTTCAGGCCAGAAGGTCAGGGGTTCAAATCCCATTAGAGGACAGCAACCTTGGGCTGGAAGGACTGGGGTTTCTAGTCCCACAGGTGCTCCTTGTGGTCTTGGGCAAGCCACTTAACCCTCCATAGCCCATGTTCCCTGTAAAATAGTTACCTCCAAGTTATAATGCCCTGTTCAATGTAAACTGCACTGATGCAGAATAGCGTGGTATATAAGAGAATGTAAATAATGAAATCAGTAAGTGCTATATAAGCCATTAAAAAGAAGGTAGACAGGCAGGTTTTATGTGACTGTTTTAATATTCTGTTGTGCCACTGAAACTTTTTCCTTCCCAGCAAAGACTCTTCTCATGTAAATGCCCAACTCTTCATCCTTACTGACTTTGATTCTTCCAGCCATTGTCAATGCTGCTTTGCCTCTCTTACAGTGTCTTGTGTTCTTCCAGCCAATGCTGGTGCCATTTTACCCCTCACCCATCAATCTGGGGTCTTCATACTAATGTCGGTACTATTTTAGCCCTCTCCCAGTGCTTTTGGGGTTTATGTACCACTGTCTATTTATTGGTTTTATATATACAGTTCTGTCATTCCTGTCTTCCCAGAAACTGTGTTTAGGTCTGGGTCTGGTCCATAGTAGCTCCATTGTGACAGGGAAGAGTATATATGATCTCTAGGCTGCTCCAATTTTGCTTTCACAATAGAGGCATCAAGTGTTTTCATATGATCTTTATGGCAGTGCGTCAGAAAGTTGTTTTCAAAGTCTCCTGGGGAAATCTGTCTATGGAAACAACTGGATATGCCTTCATGCTTCTCAAATGGCCTAAATTTCCCACAAAAGTCTGATACATACCTAACCCTCTCGGTACTTCTTTTCCTCATGCCCAGGTGTTTAGGAGCCTTCAGGTCTTTCCTGATGGAGCTTTGGTCTTCTTTCATTGTTTCTGAACTTTCCAGCCTATCTAGGTGTTGAATTAGTCCTTTTTCAATGTTTTAAGGCCTTTTAGCCTATCTTGATGTTCTGGTGAGGTTTAGTGTTCTGGGGCCTCTCAGCCAATCTAGCTGCTGCATTGGCCCTCTTTGAGTGTGTTTGAGGCATTTCAGCTTATCTTGTTGCTGTGCTGACCCTCTTCAAGTGCATTGAGGCTTTCCAGTCTATCTTGCTGTGGTACTGATCTTCTTTGGTGTTCTAGGGCCTTGAGGCCAATCTGTGTACTGTGTTGGCCTTCTTCTGATGTTCTTGGTCCTTCCAACCAGCCCAAGGGTTTCTGCCACCCCAGGCAGAAGCCCGGGTTGTGCTGGCCCCATTGTGCTGCCTCCTCACTGCCTCCAATTCCATCAGTTGAAACGGTGGAGGGGATGGTGGTGGCAGTGACATGTAGCAGGCTGTGTGCTTCAGCACACCTGGCCTGCTGCTTCTGTTCTGACCCTCCTCTGATACAACTTCCTGTCAGAGAGAGGTCAGGAATGATAGGCTATGTGTGCCTGCCACGGGCATCATGCCATGCCATGCTACCCAGAGGGATGTGCCACCCTAGGCAGCCGCCTAGCCCACCTAGTGGATGGGCCACTGGTTGGCCCGTTTCCAGTGTTAAGGAGCCTTCCAGCCAATGCTACTGCTGCTTTAACTCATTCTTGCTGCCTTAGGGGTCATCCAGGCAATGTTGTTGCCACTTTCCCCCTCTCCTGATGCCTTGGAGTCTTTCTGTCAATGTTGATGCATTTTTAGTCCTTCCCAAGTGCCTTAGTATACCCCTGCCACTGCTCGTGCTCCTTTGTTCTTCCAGCACTATGGGATCTTCATTCCAATCTTTATGCTGCTTTGTTCATCTGATAATGGCTTGGATTCTTCATGCAACTGTTAATACTCTTTGCCCTTTTTTTGATGCTTCTCTCAGGGCCAGCATGACCCACTGTGCAAACCGTGCACCTGCATACGGTGGCAGCCTCAAGAGGGCCCAAAAAATAAGAAATCACTCTACATATACACAAACTTCAAATAAACAAATATTTTTCAAAAAAACAAATAATGAGGCGAAAAAGGCCTCAGAACCACTGGGATGCAGAGCTCCAACAATGGGCATTGACTGCCCAAAGCTCTCCACAGAATATCAACGGCCAGAAAAAACTCCTCACATGAAAAAACTCTGTTCTCATCTAGAGCATGTAACTAATCATAGGTTGCACATATCAAATTAAGGAAAAAAAACACACTTATCTTGAGCAAATTCTTCTATCCCATTACAGTCAAACGACTGCACAAACACAGCAGTGGTTAACAATGCAGTCATGTACAACCCCCGATGCCACCAATGATGCCGGCTAGGCATTTCACTATGTGCTTTCTCAAGGGAGAACTCAAAATGCTGTAGAAGAAAACAGAGAAAAAGCAAAAAGAACAATAATCAGTGAATATCACAAGAAGAAAATGGCAGGCAAAAAACATTAACAAGCAGCAATCCAAACCATGATGTACCCAAACAAACCTTGTATGTTCAGGAAAACCACTCAAAAGGCTGCAGTCTAGTGAAGCCTCCCATGCTGTGTTCGAGTGAAAGATCCACCTGCGGGTGGTCATTCATGAGCGTTTTAAATCAATCTTCAGAATTTTCTTCAGAGAGGAGAAAATCCATCTGCAAACTGCTGGAAACAAAAGGAAATACTGAAGAGACCTCTGGTGGCTGAGGCGAATAGAGGCATGGGAGTGATGTCATTGAAACCTGGGCTTTTCATTGGTTCTTTGTCTCCACCAATCTCCTGGTAGGGGAACACAATCCACTTGTTCGGACTTGTCTAGCAGGACTCAAGGAAGGGACATTAACTGATAAGTAAAATATCACCTTCTGTTTGGTGGCACTCAGCTGCAGTGACACTCTCAGTGCCAACTTCATTTTGTCTTTCTGACAAGTGGCAGGGTTTGCTTTGCAACATCACTAGTATTCCTGGCAATTGTAGGCCTACCTGGGGCCTGACCCTGCCATAAGAGGCATTATTACTTCCTTTTTCCTGATGACCATTCCTTTCCCTATGCATCCAAGTCTCATTTCTGGCTTTTGCTGTTGCCTTTTCTTCTCAGGCCCTAGAGGCTGGGAAGATGGATATTGCTGCCATTTTGTCCTTCTTAAAGTCTGACGTGGACCTGGGTTTGGCCTTAAACTCTCTTAAGGTTCAGGTGGTTGCTCTGGCATGATACCAGGGACATTTTTAAGGTATATCTTGGGCAGTGCACCCTGATGTCTTTACTTTTGTTTCCTCAAGGGAGTAAAGCAGATTAATCCTTCAGTGCACTCAGTGATTCCTCAGTAGAGTCTCTCTGGAGATGAAGAAGTTGAAAGGACCTTCCTTTGAGCCCATTTGTAGGGCCTCTGTCAAAGATTTGACCTTTGAGGTGGTTTTCCTAGTGATTATTGCATCTGCCAGAGAAGTATTGAACTGCAGGCCTTGTCCTGTCGAGAGTACTTTTTGCTCATTTAGACAGCCTCTATCTCCTTATGGACTGTACCTTCCTTTCTCCCAAAGTGCTGTCCCTTTTTCTTCTCAATCAGGCTGTCATCCTGTCCTCTATGGTGGATGTGAGGAGGACACTGCTCAGATATATGGAGATTACTAAATCTTTTCGCAGGTCAGATCATCTTTTTGTTCTCTTTAGTGGTCTGAAGTAGGGACAGGCAGCAGTCAAATCCTCGATTGCCCAACAGATTAAGGAGGCCATTAGTTCAGAATACTTTATGGCTGGAAAATAGGTTCTGGAGGGAGTCAAAGCTCACTCCATTAGGACACAGGCATCCTCTTGTGCAAAGTCCGTCTTAGCATCTCCAAAGGACATCTATAAGCTGGCTACTCTGAGGATTCAGGTTGCATGTGGGAGCTGGAGCTGGAGCAGATGAGCCTTCAGCAGAGAAATTCTGTCAAGAATGTCGTCTTCCTCCAACCCTAGGTCCTGACCTCTTGGGTATGTCCCACTTGTCTGGATTGACCTAACAGGGTGATAAAGAAGGAGAAATTTGACATGCCTGAGAATTGTCTTTCCTTGAATCCTGCTATACCAGTCCAGGACCAGCACCGGAAGACTCTTCTTACATGTTTGGAAACCCTGCTGCCTTTTAATTGTATTTTCAGTATCAGAGCCTGTCGCAGAGTCAGTTATGTTAAGAAAGCCAAATACTTGTTCCAAATGTTTGTGCCAGTTTATGATTGGTTATTAATGTTTGTAGTTTTGCTGATTTTTTTCCTGAGTTCTTCTGTCTTGTTTACTGCTTGAGAAGTTTCATACTGGCTTCTCTTGGTACTGCACCAGCAGATATTTCAAGAGATGACATCACTGAAAATTGCTCAAGTCCACCTCCACCTGCTGGCAAAGGAGCACAACCCATTCATCTGGACTGGTCTTGCAGGATTCAAGGAAAAAATATCTGGTATGTAAAATTTCTCCATGGATGGGATATTTCCTCTATTCTCTCCTACCCCCTACCCACCAGTCTTTCAAAAGCAACATTGATGTTTTTGAAGCATAAAGAAGTTTTAGACAGCCTAATTATAATATGCAGAGCTATTTCCAGCCTGACACAGAGGGGAATGCAAGGGAAGAACTGTTTTCAGATGATCTGACCAAAGCACTAAAACTATCTAAAGTGTCACTTAGATAGAAAGAACACTCAATGTTCCTCCTCCTCCTCCTCATCTTTTCTGCCAGAAATGTATCACTAAGCCCACACTGATATAATTATGCTGTCTGTATTGCTTCTTTATGTCTTAAAAGCACCAGTATTGCTTCTGTACCATCAGAGTGATGCAGGGGAAGCAATGAATTAATCTGTTGTACTGTAGAAGGCAAACCTGGGTAGTTAGGCTAGGTATCAGTAGCTATCCTTTCCAAGTGAGGGCTCTAGCCGCTCTGACTTTGTTATTCTAGTTTTGCTGCTAGTGGGTCTAGTATTGCTAATCCAACATACTTTAAGCCTTCATTTAATAATCCTTGACAGTTAAAATGTATTTTAACAATTCCGTCACCACACTAGTTTATTCAAAAATTCTAACATCATTTCACAATATTACATGGAGTGCATGTCATTATAAATGGATTTTTTTCACTGACTTTAATTTATTGAAACACTCAGAGAAAGACACAGCTTGACTGCTTAATTTTTTGAGGGTGGAGGCAAGGGGCAGGGAGGTCATATGTGGGGAAGGAAGACAACTAATGCACCAGCATCCAGAACATACATTTATTTATTTCTCACTCTTTTATATTGCCATTCCCAAAAGTCACGAAGTGGTTTACATTTTGTGGGAGCACCATTCTTCTCCTTCAAACCAAATTATTCCTATAATACAGAAACTGAATTGAACCCAAACATTCTAACATAATTCAATATTATCTAGCTCAGGGATACTATGCGGGCAGATCCTAGGGGTGGAGGTGGAGACAGAGATTAGGTCGGATCTCGACCCCTCAGATTTTTGTACAGTCTATCAAGCACTCATCCTCCCGCACTTTGAATACGCAAACATTATTCTCCACAGCATCCCTAAACACATCCTCCAGCCACTCCAACTGGCCATGAACACAGTGGCCTAATCACTCCAAAGTGTTCCCAGTTTCGAGCACATCTCACCCATCCTGATGCAACTGCACTGGCTCCCCATTGCTAGCCGTCTGACCTACAAGGCCCTTCTTCTTACGTTTAAGATCATTCATGACTCATCTGCAACCCCCTTCTCAGCAATAATTCGACTTACCCCAGACAACAGAACGAGAAGATCAAACATGGTAAATACCCTGATCACACCTTCAGCAATAAGGACTTGCACCAAGGCCACCAAGAATCATGCCTTTTCTTTATACGCACTATCCCTCTGGAATGCCCTTCCTGCTTCAGTCCGAGCCATCGCGGACCAGTCTACCTTCAGAAAGGCATTGAAGACCCACCTGTTCCAATTAGCTTATGACCATATAACTTAATGAAGGGCTCCCTCAATACCACTTCTTCACTGACATAGTCCAGTCCTTGATGCCTGGCTGTACAACATGTAACTAGTTCTCCCATCCCTCCCTACTTCTCCTGCCCCGTTCCCACCCTGCCCTTCTTCTACCCCCCCCCCCCCCCTTTTTAACCTTACCCCTTATGTTGACATATTTGCTTGCTTCTACTTACCTGTTATATGTTTTTAAACTTAGATTTCGATTTGATGTTTATGCCTGTTTTATGTAAAGTTCTATGTAAAGTTGCTTGACTGTTTACGTTTCTTGTAAAACACGCTGATACTAAATAGTGAGGTATATAAAAGCTAATAAATAAATAAATTGGTGCTTCAGGGTAAAAAATAAAGACACAAACATACCTGAAGCACAATAACTATGATATATTACATCAGAAGGTCAAAGGTGACAACAACAAAGAAGTATACGGCAACAGTAAGGAATCTGCAACATCTTCCTTTTATTCTTTGAGCCTATGCAACTTTCTGTTATAAATGTCCTAAAGATCAAGTTGCTGAGGTAGCTCTGAGTGCCAACTCCTGCGAATGCAGACAGGAGTTTTCTGAGCATGCAGCTGTTGATCCCTGTCTGGCATTAGTGGGCTCTTATCCAACATGGCAGGTGTTCTTGGTACCAAACTCCTGACAGGTGTGCCCACTGGTTTGAGATTCTCATGGCTGCCATTCTATGCAGCCCCTGTACTCTCCATGCTTTGGGATGCACTGGATCAGGAAGGATTGGTTGGTTCTTCTGTTCAGCTATGTGTGTGCCGTCCTTGTGGAGCTCCTTCAGCATTCACCACATATGAACATGGTGTGCCCAGCCTCCAACAATTCATTTGATCTTCTGATAGTGGTTTTATTTGGACTGGGTCCCCAGTATTCATCTCTAGCAAGTCTCCTGCAGACATGCCATATCTTGACTTAACACATTGCTTCTTGTGTCAGAGTTTTTCTGATACACCTTTAGCACACAGGACTCATTTAGCCTGCTTGCTATAGGCAGAGTTATCTTCAGTCTCCTTGACATTTCTTAGCATTAGTATTTAGCTCATGCCTTTCCAGTAGTAGTTCAAAACAGGTTACATTGAGGTATAGTAGGTATTTCTCTGTCAACAGAGAGCTTACAATCTAAGTTTGTACCTGAGGCAATAGAGGGTTAAGTGACTTGTGCAAGGCCACAAGGGGTGTCAGTAGGATCTGAACCCTGATCTTGCTGGCTTCCATGTTGCTCCTCTAATCAATAGGCTACTCCTCCACTGCTGTGGGATATTGAAAGGAGTGAGATATCAGGCACTGTGCTCTGGGCTGCTATCTATGCCCTCTTTTGGTGGCAGCATAGCTTTCCATGGGTCTTCACAAGCCCTTCTTGCTTTATTGAACAGGTAAGTCACTATTTTTATAGCAGATTCAGCTTTGCCATTAGCTTTTGGGTGCCTTGGTGATATGTAATGTGTTCAAACTCCCACTCAGCAGAAAACTGTTTAAATTGTAAGCAAGTAAATTGAGGACCATTATCAGGACCATTCGATCAGGTTGGCCAAAGTATGCAGACTGTACTTCTGAACATTTGATTGTAGCTTCTGCAGCATGTTTGAGAGCAGTTTAATTTCCCAGAAGTCTGAATAGTGATCTGCAATCAAAAGGAACTCTTTCCCTGCAAAGTTAAATAAGCCCACACTGACAATCTTCCAAGGCTACAATGGTATGTCATTTTACCACAACTGTATGTCATGTGACATCATTGTTTCCTTTTGCTGCTCATGTGTATATTTGTTGCAGGTGGAACAATTGCTCAAAAAGTCTTTGATCTTGCCTTGCATGTTAGGCCAGTAAAGAATATCACGACCAGCTGGTAACTACGCTGCATGTATTCATGTTAACATCTCTGATCACAGTGATTTAGGCATTACCACTCTGGACCCTTTGAACAGAATGCCATTTTGTATGCTGATTTCATCTCTGAATGACTAGTATTCCCTAATTTCAGCTGGTGTTTCCTCCTTCGAGTCTGGCTGTAAAGTCAGGAATACAGACTTAAGTACTTGTAAGGTATCACCTTTTGCAATGCATTGTATGATATTCAGATAACCTGCCTGGTTGATTTGCACAATGCTAGTTTGTTCTTGTTGCATCCAACAAACCTTGAGGTGTTCATTACCAGCTCTGTACCTCTGATGGTCACTGGCAGTGACTCTTCTAAATGCGTTACTAATAAACATCTCAGAGCCCAGTTTAAAAACAACATTGAGGATGTAATATTGCAGTGTTCGCAAAATGCTCTGAAGTCACTTGGGTGCACACAATAAGGACTTTCTGAAGATTGCTATCAGTAGTTTTTGGTATTTTCTGCTGTAATTATGTCTCAGCTATAGAGGTAATGATGAAAGTGCTGGCAGGCAAACCCAAAGTTGAGACATTCTGTTTTGATTTATGCATAATTGGTGGCTCCCTGCCACTTTAAAAGCTTCTTATGTAGAACTAGATAAAGGAGGAGCTGAGGAGGAGAGCAAGAGGGCTGAGGTTGGGTGGGTTTCCCTTTTAAACACTCCCTACACAGATGGAAAAGGGGAAGATCAGCTGAGTATAGTGTAGCAGGAGCAGCCTACTCAAAGGTAAGATCCATGTTTGCCTGAGGGCCAGGGAACAAAGGATTTACAAACACAGCAAGAGAATGAGGAAGAGATGGAGCTGGAAATAAACCAAGCCTTTATCCCTGGACAGTTGGAGGAACCAGAAGCCATGGTTTTCAACTCCAGTCATGGAGGTAAGAACTCTTACAAGAAATGTGCTGGAAGGATATAAGACAGCTTGGGGTGGAAGCAGAATGTTGGCTTACAGTTTACCAGCCATTGAGAACAGTTACCTTGGTGCTGCTTAGGGTTGCCATGCAGAGGAGAGTGATCAGAGCTGATTTCACAAACTCTGCTTGAGAAAGGGACTATGTGATAATGTTCCTTATTTGTTATGAGAAAGGCAGGGCTTGGCCTGAAGCCACATTTAATAAGGGACAGCTGCACATTGGCTGTGAACTACTGAGGAGGAAAGTTAACCTCTTATGAGCTACAGACTGCACTATCAGGTACGTGTCCTGGTCTACAACTCATTATA
Source organism: Ichthyophis bannanicus (assembly GCA_033557465.1). NCBI lineage: Eukaryota > Metazoa > Chordata > Amphibia > Gymnophiona > Ichthyophiidae > Ichthyophis > Ichthyophis bannanicus. The sequence goes on along the minus strand of CM066033.1, from coordinate 731,601,158 downwards.
TTGCTGAACTGTGGCCTGATTAAAACTCCAGACTTTGGAGGAATTAAGGCTATTTGCCACTGTTTAACTGGGAGACACAAACATTGCTGATTGTTAATAAACTGCTGAACCCAGACTGGTTAACATAAGAACTACATTACCCAAGGAGTACTGCATTGCTCAGAAAGGAAAAGGTAAAGCCCGAGAGCTATTTCCCAGTAGGTGCTGTTCAAACTCAGTGTCAGGAACTGAGCCAGTGAACTTTCTGTGATATAGATTTGTTTGCACTTTATGTGGACTAATAAAGTGGTTTGTTGGTTAAACAAAACTCTCCAGCCATTCTGAGAAGGTATAGAAGAGTGAACAAATGGGAGAAACAGTGTAAGTGGCAGCTGCGATGTGGGAAGCCCCCTGCAGAAGGACATAGTAACATAATATAGTAACATAGTAAATGACGGCAGATAAAGACCAGTATGATCCTACTAGTCTGCCCAGCAATATGGCAGGAGTAGGTGCACCTCTTCCCATGTCTTTGTTTAGGGGTGCTGGGAGTAGGTGCACCCCTTCTCATGTCTTTGTTTAGGGGTGCATCCACCAGGAGCAGGTGCACCCCCTCCCCATGTCTTCACCCCTCCCCATATCTTTGTTTAGGGGTGCACCCACCGCTCCTCCCCCCATCGCTCCATGTAGGACACCCCTATTTGTTGAGAAATTAGATGGTTCAGTTTATTTTGATTTTATCCTGTTGCTGTAAAGGGATCCACTGTGTCTGTCCCAGGCCACTTTGAATACCGTCACTGTGTTTGCCCTCACCACCTCCATCGGGAGGGCATTCCAAGCATCCACCACCCTTTCTGTGAAAAAGTATTTCCTGACATTGCCTTTCAATTTACCACCTTGCAGCTTCATGTCATGCCCTCTAGTTTTACAGCTTACCCGTCTCTGGAAGAGGTTTGTTTGTTCATTATTTCTCTTTAAGTATTGTCACAGAGCTGCAGGCCTTTGCCTAGGGCCCCGAGGTTGGAGTTGCCTTGCTATCTTCTAGTGGTCAAAAATAGTCTCAAGTTGAGTGGTTAAGGCAAAACAAAACAAGGGCTTTATTCCCCTTCCCCCAAGGATATCATGTGCATAACCAAAAACAGGGAAAACAAAACAGTTTCTCTCAAAGAAAAATATCTTCTTTTTCTTTGCTCTTTTATAGGGCTTCAGCACAAAGACTCAATATCATCCGCAAGACATAATGTACAATCCATAGGAGCCTGTTCTGGAACCCTGGTGTTACTTTCCCATTGCATCTCCTCACCTTCAGCATACGTTGTGCTTGGGTTTAAACCTTCACAGCTGTTTTTATGAAAACCCCTCTCTGAAAGTTCAGATAGCGTACAGGGACACAGTTCTGTGCAAGTATGTTTAAGAGTACCTGTATCTGTAGGGTTGCCTCTCCAGCTCTCCTTTTCCACCTTCCAGTTGTTAGGGATTGTTTTATAGCTTCCTGCAGATATTTCTGGTCTGGAGCACTGCTCTGACCCTCCGTTCCGAATGGAGCTTCTAGCTTTCCCTCTCACAGTGCTAGGCTCCCACCTGTATAATTGTTGAGGTCTTTCCTCTGGCAGTGAGGACTGGGGACTTTCCTGCTCACTCGGTCTTGTAAGATTTTAAGTTTTGTTTTGAAACAAATGCATGTAGTTTGATGGAATGATGTAAGTGGAAAAAAAAGTGGTGTTGAGAGGAGTGTGATGGAATATTCATGTTGGAAAGGAGAACTCAGATTAATATTATAGCAGGTCTAGGCAGCCTCCTAGCCCCAGGTTGTGCCCTCCTTCTCTCTGGAGCACTGGCTTCTCTCCCTGGGCTGTAAACAGGTTCCTCGTAGGACCTCCAGCTACCGGCAGTCTGAGCACTTCCCCTGCCACGTTCCTCTGAAGCCTTTCCTCTGCTGCTTCCTGTTCCCGTGACACGCCCAGTGCTTCCTCTGTTCAGCAGGCTTCTCCCTCTGGGACTTCTGCCTCCCTGATTGCTGACCTCTGCTCTCTCCTTCTCTTTCTGCTTCTCTTTCTCTTCCTCCTCCTTCCCCCTCGCCTTTGCTTGATCTACCAACCAGCTTTTATCTCCCTGTTCACTGTAAGCTGACTGTGCTTTCTTGGACAGGTGATCATAATCAGTCCCCAAGCTTTCTGCTACGTCATAGCTTGGGTGTGGTAGTTCTGCTCCTCTGTTCCTTTGCTTCTCCTGAGCTGCACCTGCTGGCTGCCTAACAGATTCTAAGGTAAATTTCTCCTTTCTATCTATCTGCATAGGCTCTGTGTGGGCTTCTACGTCACATATCCCCCCCCCCTTAAGATATTACGGGTTGGTGGATCTATGTTCACACAGCTCGTAATCCATGATAATGCATCCGCATTAAGATGCAATCTGCCCGCTCTGTGCTGCACTGTAAAGTTAAAGGCCTGTAGTGCCAAGTGCCAACGGGTCAGACGAGGGTTATGGTTCTTCATGCTGCTCAACCACTTCAGGGGTGCGTGATCCATGATTAATACAAACTTATGGCTAGTGAGGTAGAATCTAAGGGCCTCCACCGCCCACTTAATGGCCAAGCATTCTTTCTCTACTGTGGAGTAGTTGCCCTCTGACTTGGACAGCTTTCTACTAAGATACATAATTGGGTGTTCCGTGCCATCAAACTCTTGGGAGAGGACTGCTCCCAATCCAGTCTCAGAGGCGTCTGTGTGGACGACGAAGGGTCTCCCAAAATCCACACCGTGTAGCACCAGGGCTTCGCACAGTTTCCCCTTTAACCCTATAAATGTCCTCTCAGCCTCCGGTGTCCATTTTATATTATTCGGAGCGTTTTTCTTTAGCATGTTGGTCAACACGGTGCTCTCCTCTGCGAAATGGGGTATAAACCGGCGATAATAGCCTATCAGGCCTAAGAAACTCCTTAGTTGTTTCTTGTTCGCGGGTCTCGGGAAGTTCTGTATGCTGTCTACTTTACTTAGCAAGGGCCGGACCATTCCTTTCCTGACCATATGCCCCAGGTATTTAACTTCTGTACCCACAAACAGACATTTCCCTGGGTTTAGCATCAGTCCTGCCCGTCTCATGGCTCTTAAAACGGCTTCCACCCTGGGCAGATGTTGTGCCCAGCTGGTACTATGGATGATGATATCATCCATGTACACTACTGCGTACTCCTGGTGGGGCCGTAAAACATGGTCGACCAGCCTCTGGCATGTTGCCGCTGCCCCATGCAAACCGAATGGCATCCTACGGAACTGGAACAACCCGATGGGAGTACTAAAGGCAGTTTTGGGTCTGGATTCACGGGTCAACGGTATCTGCCAGTATTCTTTGGTCATATCGAGTGTGGTCAGATACTGTGCTTGTCCCAGCCGGTCTAGTAACTCCTCTATTCGAGGCATGGGGTATGCTTTGAAGAGTGAGATGGCATTCAGCTGCCTGAAGGCGATACAAAAACGTAGGCTCCCATCTGGCTTAGGTACCAGGACGATGGGGCTACACCACGGACTTTTCGACTCTTCTATAACGCCCATGCTTAGCATCTCCCGTACCTGGGATATCACCTCCCTGATTGCTGACCTCTGCTCTCTCCTTCTCTTTCTGCTTCTCTTTCTCTTCCTCTTCCTTCCCCCTCGCCTTTGCTGGATCTACCAACCAGCTTTTATCTCCCTGTTCCCTGTAAGCTGACTGTGCTTTCTTGGACAGGTGATCATAATCAATCCCCAAGCTTTCTGCTACGTCATAGCTTGGGTGTGGTAGTTCTGCTCCTCTGTTCCTTTGCTTCTCCTGAGCTGCACCTGCTGGCTGCCTAACAGATTCTAAGGTAAATTTCTCCTTTCTATCTATCTGCATAGGCTCTGTGTGGGCTTCTACGTCACAGTATTTAAAGGTCTGACTCATATCTCCCCTATCCCTCCTCTCCTCCAAAGTGTACATATTTAGGTCTTCAAGTCTCTTCTCATAAGGCTTCTGTCGCAGGCTCCAAATCATTTTGGTCGCCTTCCTCTGAACAGCTTCCAGTCTTTTTATATCCTTTGCAAGATACGGTCTCCAAAACTGAACACAGTATTCCAAGTGAGGCCTCACCAGAGACTTATACAGTGGCACTAGTGCCCCTTCCTTTCTGCTGGTAATTCCTCTTTGAATGCAGCCCAACATCCTCCTGGCTTTTGCCACTGCCTTGTCACACTGTTTTGCCACCTTGAGATCTACAGAAATAATCACACCGAGGTCTTTCTCCTGCTCCGTGCACACCAACCTCTTGCCCCCTATTGTGTACATTTCCCTTTGATTTCTGCTACCCAAATGCATGACACTGCACTTCTTCACATTAAATCTTAATTGGCAAGCATTAGACCATTCTTCCAGCTTTTGTAGATCTTTCCTCATGTTAAGCACTCCCTCGGGGAGTCCACTCTGTTGCAAATTTTCGTATCATCTGCAAAAAGACAGACCTTTCCATTCAGTCCTTCAGCAATATCACTCACAAATGCATTGAACAGTGCCGGGCCCAGGACCAAACCCTGGGGCACCCGCTAATCACTTTCCTTTCATCCAAGTGAGCTCCATTTATCATCACCCTCTGCCGTCTGTCAGTCAACCAATTTCTGATCCAGTTTACCACTTTGGGACCCATCCCCAAACTACTGGGTTTATTGATAAGCCTTGTATAAGTCTTCAGTAAGACCTCATTTGGAGTTCTGTGTGCAATTCTGGAGACCACATCTTAAAAGGATATAAGCAGGATGGAGTCAGTGCAGAGGGCGGCTGCTAAAATGATCATATGGGGATAGACGTGAAGATTTCAATATGCATAATTTGAAGAGGGAAAATGTGACAAAGATATTTAAATATGTCCATGGTATAAAAGCACAGAAGACAGGCCTCTTTCAATTGAAAAGAAGCTCCGGAATGAGGGGTCATAGGATGAAAGTGAAAGAGGATGCCCACCTCTTGCCCCGCCTATAAAAATAACTGCAGAGAGGGCAACAGTGCAGGCTTTAGCGTCTGCAGGCTATATCAAGGAGGAGGGGGTACAAGAGGTTTAACTCTTCAGCACCTATTCAGTCACAGCACCCTTCTCAGGCCCCTCCAACATACTTATGCTCTCCCATATGGCATTAAATCCAAACATATATTCTCCATCCACTGAACCCTACACCCCCCAACCCCTTCCCCAACAATCTGTGCAGAGCAGAGCTAGAACCTTTCCCATAAAACTTACTATACGAGAAAGAAATCTCTTTCAATACCAAACATGCTGTAAGTTAATCAGGGCCAGCCCCAGAGTTGATTCAAAGTGTTGGCATCCTAAGCAAATCTTAACCCGTATGTCCCCCCTGGCTGTCAGAATTTGTTTAGCTTTAAATGCCCTACTCTCTGCCGACCCTCACAAGCGATCACCTAGGTGGCTTGATGGTTGGGCCGGCCCTGGAATTTACAAAAAAATCATTCAGGACCAAGGTCAAATCTACCATCCCAGTACTAACTTCCAAAACTCACACAAGGATCCTACCTAGAAAAAGGAAGTGGGCCCTAAAACATCAATAAACCTATTAGGAAAGCTGAACAAGCCAGATTACTACAAACTCTTAAACAGCAATTCCATACTAACAGAATACCCAGTCTTGGTCACACACATTACAGACAGGCCTTCATCAATAAGTGACCACAAAGTGAAAACAGAAACATGCAGACAAAAATTTAAATGAAACTTCAGAAACCCAGATACTGGATGCAGTGCAACACTAGAGAAACAGAAACATAGAAACATAGAAACATGATGACAGAAAAAGACCACAAGGCCCATCTAGTCTGTCCTTCCATAACAACAACTACAACAGTCCACTTTTTACCTTTAGAGATCCTCTGTGTTGGTCCCATGCTTTTTTGAATTCAGTTACTGTCCTCATCTCTACCACCTCCACTGGGAGACTATTCCACGGATCCACTACTCTTTCCGTAAAGAAATATTTCCGCATATCACTCCTGACTCTATCTCCCTTCACCCTCATCCCATGTCCCCTCGTAGCAGAACTTGCTTTCAATTGAAAGAGGCTCTCTCCCTGAACATTTATGCCACGGAGGTATTTAAACATCTCAATCATATCACCTCTATCCCGCCTTTCCTCTAAGGTGTACATATTAAGATCCTTAAGTCTGTCCTCATATGCTTTATAATGAAGCCCATTAATCATTTTAGTAGCAACCCTCTGCACCGACTCCATCCTGTTCACATCCTTTTGAAGGTGCAGTCTCCAGAATTGCACACCATACTCCAAATGAGGTCGCACCAAAGACTTATACAGAGGCATTATCACCTCCTTTTTTCTGCTAGCCATTCCTCTCCGTATGCACCCAAGCATCCTTCTAGCTTTTGCTAGAAAGAAATGCATTTCCCCCTGTATTGTAAAAAACAAAGCACAGCAGATGTCAGGATTGGCATTAGGAGGGACGCAACCAGGGCAATTGCATATTCCTGGCAGACCCAGCACAAGAAAATGCAAGAGTGATACAGGGGGCGTTTAGACCATGCTCGTGCTGAGACAGCTCTGCCAGGTCCCACCCCATCCGTTGATGTCTGACGTTAGAGGGGGACGGGAGGTGGCAGAGCTGTCTCAGCGCACACGCGTGGCTTAAACCAGGCCTTGACAAATTTTCTTGGACTCTAGGAGCCGGCCGCCAAAACCTAGGTCACAGTGCATGCCCCCTCCCCCCAAATAGGTGTATTGCAGTTACTTTTTTAGGTTTTAGGGCCTGATTTATTATGACTGTTTTCCCATTTTCCATGGTAAAAAGCTTAATAAATCAGGCTCTTAGTGGGGCACTGCACATTGCCAAGAAAAGGAGTCCCTGGGTGTGTGTGTGTGTGTGTGTGTGTGTGTTATCGGAGGTAGGGATGCCTTTGTCTGTGTGTGTGTGTGTGGTGGGAGAGGGGTGTGTCTTTGCATATACACACTGTACCCTTTATTTCCTATACATTCATCCCTTCCCATTCCAACCCCTCTCCTGCTATCCCTCCCCTACCCCCAGATTCTTCCCTTCAATCCCCCCTTGCATTCAAACCTACCTTCCATTCCTAAAAGTGCTGAGGCAGGCAGGAGAGCTGGTGATTGCCCTTAGGAATCCCAAGCCCAGTGGGCACAAGTTCAGTAATGGCCACAATCCCGTGACAAGGAAAGCCAGTGGCTGCCCTCAGGGATCCCAAGCCCTGCGGGCAGAAGTGCAGAAGCAGCCGCTATCGTGGCCAGGAAAACCAGTGACTGCACAGCCCGAAAAAAATAAGACGTTACCAAGTTTGCTGCACAGACGGCTGAATAAATTAAAGGGACAGTAAACCTACTGTCTCTTTAATTTATTCAGCTGTCTGTGCAGCAAACGTTTTTACCTTTGTTTTTTGGCCGGTCGTGCAGTCGCTGGCTCTTCGGGATGCAATCTTCAGCACTTCTGCCCACGGGGGCTGGGATTCCTGAGGGCAGTCAGGGGCTCTCTCGACCGTGATCTTCGGTAACCATCAGCGCTTTTATCCGCCGGGATTGGGATCCCCACGGGCAGACATAGGAGTGATCGGTGCCAGTGGTGGGCAGAAAACCAGCTCTTCATTAACTGGTTTTACTGTTCTGCTGGTCGCTGGCTTCCAGCATGCAAAACTGGCCAGGCTGGTCTAAAACCAGCCGGTTGGCAACCCTAGGAGGTAGAAGCAAAAACTGAATCTGAATTCAAGAATTCATCGGATAAGTACAGAGGATCTCTGAGGGAGAGGTACTAAAGAGCTTAGAGTTTATATGGAAGGACAGACTGGATAAGTCGTATGGTCTTTATCTGCCATCATTTTCTGTTTCTATTCTCCGTTCCTTTCTGAATTTGATTTATTTGAAAAGATTTAATATACTGTAGCATCTGAGTAATCTTTAATTCCTAGCATTCTATTTGATTTTTTGATATCTGCCAAACAATGAGTTAAGAATTTCAACATGCGGTCCACTATCATGCCTAAATTATTCTGCCGTATTAATACAGAACCTATGGAACATGTTTCCTGCCACCCATGTAACATACTGTACCTGTGATCAGGGCTTGTTTTTTAGCAGGAATGCGGAGGTACCAACTACCAATAGCCAAATTAATATGAATAAAATACAGTCTCTAAAATGCTTGTATGCAAATGCTAGAAGCCTAAAAACTAAGATGGGAGAGTTAGAATATATAGCATTAAATGAGAGGTTAGATATGATTGGAATATCAGAGACATGGTGGAAGGAGGACAACCAGTGGGACACTGTGATACCTGGGTACAAACTATATAGTAATGATAGAGCTGATCAAATTGGTGGAGGGGTTGCGCTCTATGTTAGAGAGGGCATTGAGTCAGAAAGGATTAAAGTTTTGCAGGAAACAAAATTTGCTATAGAATCTCTATGGATTGCAATTCCATGTAAAAAGCGGAAGGCGATGGCAGTGGGTGTGTACTATCGACCGCCTGGCCAGAATGAACAAATGGATGATGAAATGCTCAAAGAAATCAAGGAAACTAACAAAAGTTACAGCGCAGTAATAATAATGGGTGATTTCAATTACCCCAGTATCGACTGGGTCAGTGTCACGGCAGGACATACTAGGGAGATAAAGTTCCTAGATGACATAAATGACTGCTTCTTGGAGCAGCTGGTTCATGAACCGACCAGAGGGGAAGCCATATTAGACCTAGTCCTTAATGGAATACCAGATCTAGTGCAAGAGATAAGGGTGTTGGGGCCACTTGGCAATAGTGATCATAGCATGATCGCCTATGATTTAATTAGTGGAGGAGGGATAGTAAGGAAATCCACAGTACTACCTTTTAACTTTCGAAAGGGAGACTATGATAAAATGAGGAAAATAGTTAAGAAAAAACTAAAAGGAGCAGTTGCAAAGGTTAAAGACTTACATCAAGCTTGGTTGTTGTTGAAAAATACTATCATGGAAGCCCAGACCAGCTGTATTCCACGCTTTAAGAAAAGTGGAAGGAAGTTCAAAAAACTGCCAGCATGGTTTAAAGGTGAGGTCAGAGAGGCTGTTGTTGCCAAAAAAGCATCTTTCAGGAAATGGTAAAAAGAGCCAAACGACGAAACCTGGAAACAGCACAAGCACTGGCAAGTAAAATGCAAGGCATTGATAAAGCAGGCAAAGGGAAAATTTGAGAAGAAGCTTGCTGCGGAAACAAAAACACAAAATAAAGATTTTTTTCAAGTACATTCGTAGCAAAAAACTTGTGAGAGAGTCAGTTGGTCCATTAGATGATAGAGGAATTAAAGGGGCACTAAGAGACGACAAGGCGATAGCGGAGAGACTGAATGAATTCTTTGCTTCGGTCTTTACTGAGGAAAATATAGGGATGTTACCCATGACTGAAGTGGTATTTAAAGGTGCGGAAGAATTGAAGGAAATATTGATACATCGGGAAGATGTATTACAACTATTAGATAAACTGAAGAGTAGCAAATCACCTGGGCCGGATGGTATACATACAAGGGTGTTGAAAGAACTGAAATATGAGATTGCACACCTGCTATTAGGAATCTGTGAACTATCATTAAAATCATCTCTAATACCTGAAGATTGGAGGATCGCCAATGTAACACCAATTTTTAAAAAGGGTTCCAGGTGTGATCCGGGAAACTACAGACCGGTGAGCCTCACGTCAGTACCGGGAAAAATGGTAGAGACCATCATAAAGAGTAAAATTACTCAGCATGTAGATAGTCATGGCCTAATGGGAGACAGCCAACATGGCTTTAGACAAGGAAGATCTTGTCTTACTAATCTGTTATGTTTTTTTGAAAGTGCGAATAAACAGGTGGACAAAGGTGAGTCGGTTGATATAGTGTATCTGGACTTTCAGAAAGCCTTTGACAAGGTCCCTCATGAGAGACTTTTGGCAAAACTAAAGAGTCATGGGATAGGAGGCAGTGTACTACTGTGGATCAGGAACTGGTTAAAAGATAGAAAGCAGAGGGTTGGGCTAAATGGCCAATTTTCCCAATGGAGAAAGGTGAATAGTGGTGTACCCCAGGGATCTGTGCTGGGTCTGCTGCTTTTTGACATATTCATAAATGACCTGGAAAGTGGAATAACGAGTGAGGTTATCAAATTTGCAGATGACACAAAACTATTTAAAGTTGTTAAAACCCAAGAGGATTGTGGAAAATTGAAAGAGGATCTTGATAAATTGGAAGACTGGGCATCAAAGTGGCAGATGAAATCTAATGTGGACAAGTGCAAAGTTATGCACCTAGGGAAGAACAACCCAAACTATTGTTACACGATGCAAGGTTCCACATTAGGAACCACCACCCAGGAAAAAGATTTGGGCGTCATTGTGGATAACATGTTAGAACCCTTGGCCCAGTGTGCAGCGGCAGCCAAGAGAGCAAATAGAATGCTAGGTATCATAAGGGAAGGAATGGAAAATAAAACAAAAGATATTATAATGCCTCTATATCGTTCCATGGTGAGACTGCACCTTGAATATTGTGTGCAATTCTGGTCGCCGTATCTTAAAAAGGATATAGCATTATTAGAAAAGCTTCAGAGAAGAGCCACCAAAATGGTAAAGGGGATGGAAGGATACTCCTATGAAGAAAGGCTAAAAAGGTTAGGGTTCTTTAACATGGAAAAGAGACGGCTGAGGGGAGATATGATAGAAGTCTATAAATTAATGAACGGAGTGGAACGGGTAAATGTAGATCGATTGTTTACGTTATCAGAATATAGACAGACTAGGGGACATGCAATGAAGCTAGAAGGTAAACTATTTAAGACTAATAAAAGAAAATATTTTTTCACTCAACGTGTAATCAAACTCTGGAATTTGTTACCGGAGTATGTAGTAAAGGCTGTTAGTGTAGCTGGGTTTAAAGAAGGTTTGGACAAGTTCCTGGAGGAAAGGTCCATAAACCATTATTAAGAAGGGACCCAGGATATCAATGCTTGAACCAATACAAGAATTGTGGAACCTGTGTCTTTTGGGGAAACTGCTAGGTACGTATGACCTAGATTGGCCACTATTGGAAACAGGATACTGGGCTTGATGGACCTTGGTCTGACCCAGTATGGCATATCTTATGTTCTTATACCAGCACCTTTTTCGTTGCCTACTAAAACTGACCCCTGGTTCTCATGTATTAATGCATAGGAGTATTAGTATTGCTGCACCTTCTGGCTATGAAAATTTTTATAGCATGCCACTGAGAAAGAAATGGTTAGCTGTTGCAAACTGTGACTTTCCATGTTATCATGGGCATTAACACGAAACGTTAATTACATTTCCAGAGATGTAGTTAAGGTTTTCATGCTAATGATGGGATTGCATTAAAATTTGTGAATTTTAATGTGTGTTGTGTTCTGCTGCCCTGGTAGGTAATAAGGCACTTGGTATTACTTTGCATCTCGTTATTTCTTCAGTCTAGGTTTTGCATTTACGCTAAAGGAAGCGCATGAATGCAAATACACTTTAGTACCTTGGCCCTTTATTGTCTAGGATTATTGTTTTATATTTACATTCTATGTAAGACCAGAAATGCATATGTTTGTTGGCAAGAAAGTCTTTAGCTGCAATTTTAATGGCTAAAAGGTTTCGTTCTTCTTCCGCTGCTTACGCAATCCTTGTTTACAGCTTCACCTTGTCTTGTAGGCAAAATCATTATGTAACCGTTCTTTTGAATTAAGCATCAGAAAAGCAAGCCTCCCAAAGGTCTAATAAAAGATGCACTTTTGCTCTATGGAATGCAGCTGCCACTGAGCTCTCATGGCTCTTCCATGCTTCAATTACCAGCAAAAAAAAAATAAAATTCAAATGGTAGTCATTGAGTCATTGAATAGTCTCCGTGGCAACGAACTGAATTTGCTCTACAGATAGCACTGGCTGCTCGCAAGGCCTGAAACATTTTCTATGGCAGAATGACCACTTCAGACATGGAATGTTAGAATCATGCTTGCTTTTGTAGATTGATTTTCAAACAGTCATTTCTTAGCTACATGGGTTTGTTTACAACAGAAGTCTCCAGGGAACATGGCAAACAAAAGGAAGGCTGTTGTGATAAATGGTAACTAAATTTTGTCTGTCTCCTCTAGCCAAATTGATATAGTATCATAGTATATGACGGCAGATAAAAACCAGTATGTCCCATCTAGTCTGCCCAGCAAAACAGCAAGAGTAGGTGCACTTGCTGCTCCGTGCAGGTCACCCCTCCCCATGCCTTTGTTTAGGGGTGTATGCACCGCTCCATGTAGGACACCCCTATTTGTTCAGATATAAGAGATAGTTATACTTATTTTGATTTTATCCTGTTTCTGTAAAGGGATCCACTGTGTCTGTCCCATGCCATTTTGAATTCAGTCACTGTATTTGCCCCCAATACTTCCATCGGGAGGGCATTCCAAGCATCCATCACCCTTTCAGTGAAAAGGTATTTCCTGACATTGCCTTTCAGTTTACCCCCTTGCAGCTTCCCGTTATGCCCTCTAGTTTTACAGCTTCCCCGTCTTTGGAAGAGGTTTGTTTGTTCATTGTTTCTCTTTAAGTATTTAAATGCCCTCCTGATGGAAGTGGTGGGGGCAAATACGGTGACGGAATTCAAAATGGCATGGGACAGGCACAGTGGATCCCTTTACAGCAACAGGATAAAATCAAAATAAACTGAACCATCTAATTTCTCAACAAACAGGGGATGGAGTGGTGGGTTCACCCCTAAACAAATAGGGGTGTCCTACATGGAATGGTGGGTTCACCCCTAGACAGGGATGTGGGGAGGGGTGGCAGAGCGGCAGGTGTACCTACTCTTGCCATCGTGCTGGGCAGACTAGATGGACCATGCTGGTCTTTATCTGCCGTCATTTACTATGTTACTATATGTAAATGTCTGAATCGTATCTCCCCTGTCCCTCCTCTCCTCCAGAGTGTACATATTTAGCTTTTCAAGTCTCTTCTCATAAGTCTTCTGACGCAGGCTCCAACTCATTTTGGTTGCCTTCCTTTGAACCACTTTCAGCCTTTTTATATCCTTTGTGAGATATGATCTCCAAAACTGAATACAATATTGCAAGTGAGGCCTCAGCAACGACTTGTACAGTGGCATTAGTACCTCTTCCTTTCTGCTGGTAATTCCTCTTTGTATGCAACCCAGCATCCTTCTGGGTATTGCCAACGCCTTGTCACACTGTTTCACCATCTTGAGATCATTAGAAACAATCACACTGAGGTCCTTCTGCTGGTCCATGCACACCAACCTCTCGCCCCCTATCGCATACAATTCCCTTGGATTTCTGTTTCCCAAGCGCATGACACAACACTTCTTCACATTAAATCTTAACTGCCAAGCATTAGACCATTCTTCCAGCTTTTCCCTATCTTCCATATCTTCCCCTTCGATACCTTACAAGAATATCTTACAAGACTTTATAACATCCCATGAAATAACATAGTAAATGATGGCAGAAAAGGACTAATTGAACCTACCCAGTCGGCCTGATTTTTCCCATTTACATTTTGCTGCCTATGATACACAAGCTTGGCCACCTGCAGGATACTGATCCTCATCTGAGTCAGTTTTGTTGTCTTTTACCAATCTGTCTGGATGAGCATACAAATTCCCAGGCCTCTGCCCACCTACACCCTGCTAGGGCTGCCAAATTTTTTAATTAGAAAAACCCGTCATGCTCTGCTCCTGCCCCACCCCTAACAAACTGCACCAAGGGCAGCAATGCAGGCTTCACAGAGGGGGGGGGGGGGAGTAGAAGAGGGTGTGCTCCTCAACCCCCAATGAGCCACAGTCCTCTCCTCAGTCCCCTTACACACATATGCTTACATCCAAAGAAGCTCCCAACCCCTCCCCCCAAGAACCGATGCAGAGCTAGAACATTTACTCATAGAACTTATCATACCAAAAAAATTTTTGATTCTAGTGTCATCTCAGTAACAGCAATATCAACCCTCTCTGTATCAGGCTTGTTGTGAAGTAATACAAGACCTTACAAAAAAGTCACTCATTCGCTTAGAGCAAATTTAGCATGCCAGCGCTGACTTCCAAAACACACAATGAGGATCCTACTGAGGAAAATGCAACATGGTAATACTGCAGTCAGCCTTGGAACATCAGTGCACCTATTAGAAAACTGAACAAGCCAGATTACTACAGATCGCTACATAGAAAATTCATGCTAAAAGACTACTTGGCCTCGATCACAGATAGACCCTCACCAAATACAGAATAAGTGACCACAAAGTAAAGACAGAAATATGTCAACAAAAGTAAATTGAAACCCCAAGAAGCTAGACATTGCAGGCAGTGCAATATAAAAACACAGAAAAAGAGCAAATGGCCTATCCAGTCTGCCAGTACTGTGCGAAATACAATGACAGCAGATGTCAGGGCTGGTGTTTGGGGGAAGAGGGTACGCAACCAGGACCTCCAATTCAGAGAGGACATCGAGTCTGCCTGAAACTGAAGGCACAGCTTTCTAGCAGGCTTCCTATCTTTCTCCCCCTCCCCTTCCAGCCAGGGCCGGCACTACCCAGTAAGCCAGGTAAGCATGGCAGGAGGGTGCCAGTGTTCAAGGGCACCAAATCCGTATGTCGGCCAACCCCCTGAAAGAAAGTGCTGCGTGTCCATGGGCTGAAGAAAGATCACAACCAGGGCCAGCAGTGCTGCTGTGTGTGTTTCTCCACCGTGGAATAGGCTGTTGCCCGCAGGCACACATCAACACTTCTGGCCCTAACCATGATGGCGGCCATCTTCAGCCCGCGGGCCAGGCAGCTTTCCACAGGTACACAGCAGCGTTTCCAGCCCTGGCTGTGATCACGCCCTTCAGCCCCACGATTGCAGCCAGCAGTGCTGCTGTATGCCCGCGAGGAGCAGCCTGTCCTGCAGGCTGAAGAAGACTGCAGTCGCAGCCAGGCCAGATGTGCTGCTGTGTGCCTGTGGGGAGCAGCTTGTCCCAGATCAGCATGGAGTCTTTACAGCACTTCTTGTGGCCTTGGGTAAGTCACTTAACCCTCCATTGCCTCAGAAAAATCCAAGTTATCAATGTCCCTGTTTAATGTACATTATTACGTTTAAGTTACAATGTAAACCACTTTGACTAAAGTGATAAAGTGGTATAAAAAAAATCCCTGTTAAACAAATAAATTACAGGAGAGGGAAGAGTGGAGTGTATGTTCCAAGTCCCCCTCCCCACCGATCCCTGACCTGGCTCCTAAGACCCTGCAATTTTGCAAGAAAAACAGAGGCTTTGGACATAAAGAAAAGCTGT
The DNA here is from genome assembly GCA_033557465.1 of Ichthyophis bannanicus. Classification (NCBI taxonomy): domain Eukaryota; kingdom Metazoa; phylum Chordata; class Amphibia; order Gymnophiona; family Ichthyophiidae; genus Ichthyophis; species Ichthyophis bannanicus. The sequence goes on along the minus strand of CM066033.1, from coordinate 731,585,873 downwards.
GGGGAAAAAATGCTTCAAATAAATTTGAAGTAAAGAACATTCCAGAAAGAAGGGCCAGAGTAACCGGTAAGCTACCCAGCGAGCGTGGCCAGCAGTGATGCTCTGTGCCCACAGGGGGCAGCCGGTCCTGCGGGCTCAAAAATGGAAGACAAGATTGCTGTCAGGAAAGAGGGACAATGGTAGGTAACATAGTAACATAGTAAGTGACAGCAGATAAAGACCAGCATGGTCCATCTAGTCTGCCCAGAAAGATGGCAAGAGTAGCTGCACCTGTCGCTCTGTGCAGGCCACCCCTCCCCATGTCTTTGAACCCACCACTCCATGTAGGACACCCCTATTTGTTGAGACATTAGATGGTTCAGAAGTTAAATGGTACCGTTTATTTTCATTTTATCCTGTTGCTGTAAAGGGATCCACTGTGTTTGTCCCATGCCGTTTTGAATTCTCTCACCATGTTTGCCCCCACCACTTCCATCGGGAGGGCATTCCAAGCATCCACCACCCTTTCAGTGAAGAAATATTTCCTGAAATTGCCTTTGAATTTACCACCTTGTAGCTTCATGTTATGCCCTCTAGTTTTACAGCTTCCCCATCTTTGGAAGAGGTTTGTTTGTTCATCATTTCTCTTTAAGTATTTAAAGGTCTGAATCATATCTCCCCTGTCCCTCCTCTCCTCCAAAGTGTACATATTTAGGTCTTCAAGTCTCTTCTCATAAGGCTTCTGACGCAGGCTCCAAATCATTTTGGTCGCCTTTCTCTGAACAGTTTCCAGTCTTTTTACATCTTTTGCAAGATATGGTCTCCAAAAATGAACACAGTATTCCAAGTGAGGCCTCACCAGTGACTTATACAGTGGCATAAGTACCTCTTCCTTTCTGCTGGTAATCCCTCTTTATATGCAGCCCAACATCCTCCTGGCTTTTGCCACCGCCTTGTCGCACTGTTTTGCCACCTTGAGATCATCAGAGATAATCACACCAAGGTCTTTCTCCTGAACCATGCATACCAACCTCTCGCCCCCTATCGCATACATTTCCCTTGGATTTCTGCTACCCAAGTTCATGACACTGCACATTTTCGCATTAAATCGTAGTTGCCAAGAATTAGGCCAGTCTTCCAGCTTTTGTAGATCTTTCCTCATGTTAACCACTTCCTTGGGGGAGTCCACTCTGTTGCAAATTTTTGTGTCATCTGCAAAAAGACAGATCTTTCCATTCAGTCCTTCAGCAATATCACTCACAAATATATTGAACAGTGCCGGGCTCAGGACCGAACCCTGGGGCACCCCGCTAATCACCTTCCTCTCATCCAAGTGAGCTCCATGTACCATCACCTTCTGTTGTCTGTCAGTCAACCAGTTTCTAATCCAGTTTACCATCTTGGGACCCATCCCCAAGCTACTGAGTTTATTGACAAGCCTCCTATGAGGAACAGTATCAAAAGCTTTGCTGAAATCCAGGTAGATGACATCCATTGCATCCCCCTAATCTAGTTCCTTTGTCACCCAGTCAAAGAACTCAATCAGATTTGTTTGGCAAGACCGTCCTTCGGTAAAACCATGTTGCCTCGGATCTTGCAACCTGTTGGTTTTGAGAAAGTTCACTTTCCGCTCTTTCAGGAGCACCTCCATTACTTTTCCCGCCACCGAGGTAAGGCTCACGGGCCTGTAGTTTGACACTTCTTTCCTGTCACCACTTTTGTGTAGAGGTACAACGTCAGCCATTCTCCAGTCCTGAGGAACTTCTCCTGTTTCCAAGGATCTGTTGAAAAGACATCCTTTAACGGTCCTGCAAGAACCTCTCTGAGCTCTTTCAGTATCCTGGGATGTATCCCATCCGGTACCAAGGCTTTGTCCACTTTCAGTTTAGCAAGTTGTTCTAACACCTCATCTTCTGTGAATGGTGTGGTATCTACTTCATTCCCATTTTTATATTTGGGAGTCACAGCTGGTCCATCTCCAGGATCTTCTTTAGTAAAAACAGAGCAGAAGTATTTGTTTAGCAATTTTGCTTTTTCAGTGTCACTTTCCACGAGTCCTTTCCCAGCACTTCTGAGTCCTGCAATTCCATCTCTGATCTTCTTCCTTTCCCGAATATACCTGAAGAAAGTTTTGTCGCCACCCTTAACATCTTTAGCCATCTTTTCCTCTGCCTTTGATTTTTCTATCCTTATTTCTCTTTTAGACTCTTTGAGCTTAATCCTGTATTCATTTCTGTGTTCTTCTGTTTGCAAGCTTTTGAATTTTGCGAAAGCTGTGTTTTTTGCCTTTATTTGAGCAGCCACCTCTTTGGAAAACCAAATAGGTTTCCTTCTCCTTGTTTTTATTTACTTTTCTTACATATTTACCTGTTGCCCCTTTTATTGCCGCCTTTAGTTTAGCCCATTGCAATTCCACTTCCCTTATCTCCTTCCACCCCGTCATCTCTTCCTTTAAGTACTCAGCCATTTTATTGAAGTCAGTGTTTTTGAAGTTTAGGACTTTGAACTTGCTATGATTGGTCTGTACCATGGCTTTTATCTCAAACCACACCGTGTGATAGTCGCTGTTGCTCACAGGGGCACTCACGCAGACATTTGACACGCTATCACCGTTGGTGAGCACTATGTCCAACGTTGAGCTTTCCCTGGTTGGTTCCATCACCATTTGTCTAAGTAATGCATCTTGGAGAGCATACACAATTTCTTTTCTTCTTTCCAGATGTGCAGAAGGAGTAATCCAATCCACATCAGGTAGATTAAAGTCACCCAATATGATCGCTTCCCCCTTTGTTGCTATCTTGGCAATATCTATAATCAATTTGTCATCTCTCTCTTCAATTTGAGTCGGAGGTCTGTAGACTACAGCAATATGGATGACAGTGCCATCTCCTCTTTCCAATGCAATCCAGAGTGCTTCTTCTTTTCCCCATGCCCCCTGCATTTCAGTAGCTTTAATATTGCTTTTGACATACAAGGCTACTCCTTATTTATTTATTTTATTTATTAACATTTCTTATATACCGCACTATTCGACATCAGCGCGGTTTACAAGGAACAGAAACATCCGACAATTTGCATATGTCTGGTCATTACAATTAACAGGATATGGAACTTGGATAACAGGGTAAACTATATACATAAGAAGTGTAGCGAGAAAAGGATACTGTTTGGTGTTTTACATTGTTGAGGACACATGTTGCGAGGGCTTGCCTGGTTGACTACTACTATTGCTAAAGTTCTCGCTATTTAAGTGGGACTGAGGTTCAGTGTTGTCAGTGAGATATTTGATGAAGAGGAAATGTTTAAGGGCCTTCCTGAACTGGCTCAAGTTGAGGATTGCCCTAATATGTGCCGGTAAGGTATTCCATAGTCTTGGGGCACAGAGTCGGAAAGCTCTGTTAGCTATTGTTTTGGTGCATCTTGTCATTTCTTTTGGGATTGTTAGCATGTTTGACTCTGCGGTTCTTCTTGGTCTGTTAGGTGCAAGTGGTTGGATGAGTTCAGATAGGGAGGAGGAGGAGAGCCCCTTGCCAGCTTTGAAGGTCATCAGCAAGGTCTTAAAACTGATCCTGGCTTGAATGGGGAGCCAGTGTAACTGTTTCATGAGGGGTGTTACATGGTCTCTCCTGGATGCCCCAAAGAGTACCCGCGCTGCACTGTTCATAGCAAGTTGCAGGGGGTTCAAGGTGGATTGGGGGAGCCCTTGTAGTATGGAGTTTGCATAATCAAAATGGGAAATGATCAGGGCTTGGTAAATGGTGCGGGAATCATCTGGATCGAGTAACAGGCGTAGGTGTCTGAGGGATCTGATCTTGAAATAGATCGCTCTTACGGTATTGGCAATGTGTTTCATCATGTCGAGGTTTTGATGCAGAGTCACCCCAAGGTAACGTATAGCGGGTTTCACTTGTAGTTCGGCATCGTTTACCTTCACACAGTTGGGTGGTATGAAGTTTGGATTCCTCAAGATGAAGAGAACCTCCGTCTTCTTGTGCTGAATTCGCAGATTTTGTGAGAGGAGCCACTCCGATATGGTGTTGAAGCAGTTGGTCAGAGGGGCGAGGTCTAGTTTATCCAATGATACTGGCATGTATAACAGAACATCATCGGCATATATCATACAACTGACATTGAAGGTTCTAATGATGTTGCAGATGGGTTGGATGTATATATTAAACACCAAGGATGATAGGGTGGATCCTTGTGGCACTCCTTGACCTTGTTGAAATGGTTCCGATGTAGCCCCGTCTGCTCAAACGTGCTGCCATCTTCCGGACAGGTAGGATCTGCACCATTCGAGCGCCGTTCCGCTGACACCTTTCTCTCTTAGCCTGCAAAGAAGAATCTCATGGCATACTGAATCGAAAGCTGATGCTATATCTAAGAAAATGAGTGCGAATCCATGTCGGATGTTGTCAACGCCAGAAATTATGTTGTTGAAAAGGGCTGTGAGTAGTGTTTCCACTCCGTGTGACTCTCTGAATCCATATTGGGATGGATCTAGTAGGGCAGCAGAGTCAATAGGATCCTGTAATTGCCTATGCACTACTTTTTCAATGATTTTTGCGAGCATAGGTATACTAGATATGGGCCTGTAAGACTACCTTTTGGGGGTCTAACTTGGTGTTTTTTAAAAGAGGTCTGACAGAGGTCTGCTTGAGAGTAGAGGGGAAAGACCCAGTGTTAAAGGATCGGTTTATGATGTTGGCTATAATTGGAGAGAGGTCACATCGCAGATCTTTTATCCAGAATGCTGGACAAGGATCTGTGTGTGTGGTGGTAGTGTTTAGGGCTAAGATGGTATCTTCGATAAGTTTCTTTGATGGTGTAGAGAAGGATGTTAGCGATGCTGGGTACTCTTGATCGTCGGGGGGGTCCGATATTATTATTTTGTTGGTCTTGCACATTTTGGATTGCATGTAGACTGCAAAGTCCTGCAGGTGGATATCGCCATGGTGCTCAGGGGTTGGTTCTTTAGCAAGAGTTTTGACTAGGTTAAACAGGTCATGTGGTTTATTTAATGACCGTTTCAGGGTGTCTGTATGATATTGTCTCATCTTGTCTGTGATGACTTTGCGGTGCACAGCCAGGTGTTGGATGTATGCTGCTTGGTCACTGCTGGTGCGTGACTTCCTCCAGCACTTCTCAAGTCTCCGTAGAAGAGTTAGTGATGCCCTCAGGTCGGCTGTGAACCATGGGGCTGATGCTCTTTTCTTCGGGGACTTGTTTGTTGGAGTACGGATCGCGATTGCGCTGAGTTTGCTGTTCCAGGCGGTGATCAGCTCATCTAGGTTTAGGGAAGTCTCATCAATGAGTGTGCAGGTTTCGGCTAGGATGCATTCTCTATTAAACGGGTGGAAACTTCTGGCAGCTGGACTAGAGGTCTTGCTTGGATCCACTTTGGGCCTTGGTTGCTTGTTGAGGATAGGCATCTGAAAAGTGATAAGTTTATGATCAGACCATGGGACTGCTGCTACTGACAGCATGATGTTTTGTGGTCGATCGCAAATTACCTGAGGGGCGAATATAAGGTCTAGAATGTTACCTTTCGCGTGAGTAGGTTCCTGCACCACTTGCGTGTATCCCAGGATCTCTAGGGCTTCTATAAGTGCAGTTGCCTGGTTGTCCTGTAATGATGGCAGATTGATGTCCCCTAAGATCCAGTTAGGTTTATTTGGGCCCTGGATGTTGGATGCTAAGTTTATTATTGTTGATAGGTCATCTGGATCAGCTGATGGAGCTCTATAAATCAGGTTGATAGAGCATATGTTGTTGGAGATTGATACAGTTTCCAGGTTGTTGTTACTGGTGGAGTCATCCATTTTGAAATGGAGATCTGTCCTGGTGATGAGCACTCCTCCACCTCTTTTGTTCTTCCTATGGCTGGTGAATGCAACAAAGTTAGATGGGAGTAGCTGGTTGAGAATGGTATTGTCTTCCAAGGAAAGCCACGTTTCAGTGACCATGATGATATCCAGGTTATGGGATGTTATTATGTCTGTGATTACTGGCCACTTCTTGCGAAGTGATCGGGCATTTATGAGGGCACACTTTAGGCTTCTAGGGTAGAGGCTTTTACCTAGCCTGGCTTTCATAGTGTGTTGGAGTGGGATGTGTAATAAATGGTGGTGGTGCGAATGGTTAACCCCGTGTGAATTGTAGTGGAAATCGCCTGACCATTTTCTCCCACTACTCGGTACGATAGGGCTGTGATTGTGTGATGTATTTAGGGCTAGTGAGTTGGGTGGCCAAATTATGAGGAGCAGATAAAGGCTTATTAATGTAATGATAGTTCGTTCCATTTTTTGATTCGTCTGGGCCAACTCAGTGAAGCAGGGGGCTTGTGTTGGGGGGAGGGCCTTGAAAAGGCTCCCTGCTAGGATATTTTGCAATCAGGCAACCGTCTATTTGTATCATGCAAGGTAAACAGGTTGGAAACTTCCTCTCTTAAGTATGGGATATATCAGCGTATACTATTACATACATATACTTCATGAAATCTTGGTGACAAAAGCTTTCCTAGTCAGTTTGTTCTGGTATAAATATTTGCTTCACACTGTTTATACATAATTAACTATATGCATGCAATCCTGGGTAGGGAAAATTATACACAGTATACGTGGGTACCGGTTCTGTTGCCGCACGGTCATACCAGAGTTTTGTGGATTCAAGCGGGAGTCCCAAATTCACGGTCCTAATGTCACTGTCCTAATTCCACGGTCCACGCCTAAGGGCCACGCCAAAGGGCCCTCTGGCAAGGCCCTCAGGTGCGGGCCCGCCAGGCATGGGCGCGCCCAATAGCGCTGGCTTTTTCAATGCAGGAGAGTGCTGCCCCGATTGGACAGCACTACGCTGAATATGGCTGCGTTTCCCGCCGCGGCTCCCTGCTGGAGGCTCAATCCCTGCCCAGGGAGAGCTGATGATGGTGGGGAGGCTGACTGTTGTTTGCGCCCGATAGTGCTGGCTTTTTCAAGGCAGGAGAGTGCTGCCCCGATTGGACAGCACTACGCTGAAGATGGCTGCGTTTCCCGCTGCGGCTCCCTGCTGGAGGCTTGATCCCTTCCCAGGGAGAGCTGATGATGGTAGGGAGGCTGACTGTTGTTTGCACCCAATAGCGCTGGCTTTTTCAATGCAGGAGAGTGCTGCCTCGATTGGACAGCACTACACTGAAGATGGCTGCGTTTCCCGCCGCGGCTCCCTGCTGGAGGCTCGATCCCTGCCCAGGGAGAGCTGATGATGGTGGGGAGGCTGACTGTTGTTTGCGCCCGATATCGCTGGCTTTTTCAATGCAGGAGAGTGCTGCCCCGATTGGACAGCACTACGCTGAAGATGGCTGCGTTTCCCACCGTGGCTCCCCGCTGGAGGCTCGATCCCTGCCCAGCAACATCAAGGAGTACCACAAGGATACACACTATCAGCCTGCTTTTCAACATCTACCTCCGTCCACTCTGCTCAGTCATACGCACTCACAATGTCAACTTCCACATATACGCCGACGACATAATGCTCTATGCCCCAATTACAACAACGGACCCAACAAATGATCAGCTATCAACCTGCTTCACCGACGTATCCAACTGGCTACAAGACAACAACTTATCCATTAACATAAAGAAGACCGAAGTCCTTATAGTGACAAAAGACCCAGACTTCAAACCACCCACTCACCTCACCATGGGAACCACGCAAATTCAAGTACAACCACACAAAAGATATCTCGGCATTATCATTGACCAAGCCCTAACTCTTAAGCAACAAATCAACAAGATCACAAGAACTGTATTCCACAAGGCGAAAACGGTACAATGCCTCCGACCCCTCCTTGAACCACAAGACTTCAGGACAGTAATGCAAGCTCTAACACTCCCTCATCTGGACTACTGCAACATAATCTACCATGGCCTACCTGCCACACAGACCAATCCCCTCCGAACTGCCCTAAACACCACGGCGAGAATAATTCACAATGCAAGGAAACGAGACCACATCACCCCAATACTGAGGGACCTTCATATTCTCCCCATCGAAGCAAGAATCAAGTACAAAACTCTTCTACTCACCCACAAAACCATCCACCAAACACAGGGCACCCCACTCCGCACCCTACTGCCTCGCCCAACCCACAGCAGAACAACCAGACAATCCTCCAACAGCTCCGTTGCCATCCCCCACAAAAGAACCAAAGCAACTCAACGGACCTGCAACAGAGCCTTTGAACTCTATGCCCCATCCCTCTGGAACTCTCTACCAAACCACATCAGGAACAACGGTGATCTCCCATCATTCAAAAAGCAGCTAAAAACCATCCTATTCCAAGAACATCTCTGAATAGGAACCCCCCCCCCCCCATTTCTCTCCAAGATCTCCAAACCAGTAACTATGCTATCTTGTCAGTCTCTATGTTCACCCCAAAAATCATCAATGTTGAACCCCCGGTGATGGCCCCCCCCACATTTGATTCCCCCCCCCCCCCTGGTTTATATGTCCCACCGCTTTGACCCGGTGAAAAGCGGGATATAAATACAGTTAAATAAATAAATGATGGTGGGGAGGCTGACTCCTCCTCCTTTTCCATTTTCTCTGTCTCTTCTGAATAGATTATAGCCAGCTATGGCTATATCCCAATCATGTGATTCATTAAACCATGTTTCTGTAATGGCCACGATGTCCAAATCCGTTTCCACCATTAGGGCTTCCAGGTCCGGAATTTTATTGGCTAAGCTTCGAGCATTTGTGCTCATTGCTTTCCAGCATTTACCTGGTTTGTGTGTATTTTGCATTGATTTTGTTCTGCCCACTTCTTCCCACTTGTTTTTGATGTGTGGTTTAAAAGTGTGTCTGTTTCTGATGTCATTCTGCTTTTTCAGGGGGTAGCATGCAGATGTTGACCTTCCACATCCGTCACCCTCTTTTCCTAGTTTAAATGCATATCCACATACTTCCTGAATTTTTCACTTAGGTTTCTTTTCCCTGCGACAGAGAGATGTAGTCCATCAGCACAGTATAGTCTCTTGTTGGTCCATCTGTTGCCCCAGTTACCAATAAATCTGAATCCTTCTTGTTTGCACCAGGTCTGGAGCCATGTATTAAAGCTGTTAATATGATGCAGCCTTCTTGTCCCCTTACCAAGAACAGGTAGAACTTCTGAGAATGCAACAGTGTTAACAAAGGGCTTGAGTTTCTCTCCCAGAGATTGGAAGTCCTTTGGGCTGTAGAGGCACTATTTCTAGCCAGGTCATTTGTGCCCAAGTGGATAATAACACCAAGTTTGGAGTGTTCACTTTTTGCGCTAAGTATTTTAACAACTTGGTTTGTATTCCTGAGTTGAGTGTAGTACTAACCTCTAGTTGCCTTAATATGACCTTGATATGCTGATTTCAGTTTGTCACTGTTAGGAAGAGGATACTTCTTTATATTTTCTCTAATTTTGTATAGCAGTGGTTTGTGGGTTTTTGGACCAGCTATTCTATGGGATGCTTTCAGGGCCAAGGGAATATTGTAAATGGTTTTCACTCTGTTTGCAATGCTTTTGTTCTTTAGCTGCTGGTGTGACTATATGTGAATTGATGATTCCTTCTAATTTTCCTTATCTGAAACTAGCAAAGGATAGATAACTTGCTTTCTTCTGGGTAGTGGTGTAGCCAGGATGGCATGGACCCTGGGCAGTGAAATTAGAATGGGTCCCATAACACCATGTTTCCCAAGGCAGTGGGGGTCAGGAATGGCTCCCCTTCAGAAATAGAATGATGTATCAGAAGCATATCAGAGTGGGGTGTCTACAGCAGTGGGTGTGTGAGGCAGGATGTTCATATATGTATGTAAGGGACCAAGGAGTGGGGTGTCAGGTGCACAGTGAGGATGTGGTGGGGGAGGGCAGTCTGAGAAGAGCTTTTGCCTGGGGAAGGGTCCGAGGTGGTTCTGCAGAAGGGTGTGAAGGAATGCAGTGGGAGGTTCTGAGAACACACACTGCCTCTTCCCCCTTCTCGCACAGCATATAAAACATTTTTAAAGTGTGGCTGCTGGGAGGAGGCTGTGCTGCCTCCTGTCAGACATCAGGTGCTTCATCTTGGGCTGCCGTGAGGCCTCAGTCTCGCAGTTTGAGATCTCATGATTCTGATTACAGGACTTCAGCCCCTTCGCAGCAGGAAATGAGACTCTTTGCTGCTTAGTCGCATGAGAGGGGTTGAAGACCAGGATCATGAATCAGCGTGGCAGCACTGCTACAGGGAAGTGTGTGAGTGTGCCATGCTCACCTCCTCCAAGCTCCATCACTGCTGTTTAGACTTTATTTTAATTTGAATTGGTCATTCCAGTAGCAAGTGGCCCTGATGTTTTGCTGGGCGCTACCCAATAAGCGGGGTAAGCACGGGAAGGGTGCACCAGTGTTCAAGGGCACCAAATGCATATGCTGGCTGACCCCGTAAAAGAAAAAAAGAGCATCTTGAGGGGGTGGACAACACGAGGAAAGATCTAAAAGCACTGGAAGAATGGTGTAATGCTTAGTAGTTTAAGATTTAATGTGAAGAAGTGTGGAGTCATGCATTTGGAATGCAGAAATCCAAGCGAAGTGTATGTGATAGGGGTAGGGTTGCCAACTTTTTCACCGAGAAAAACCCGACACCTGTGGCTCGCCATGCTCCACCCCTGCCCCGCCCCCAGCCCCACCCACAAAAATTACCAAGGATTCACTCACACCCCCCCCCCTCAGTGCTGGTTCACTCACCCCCCCTCCCCTCAGTGCTGGTTCACTCACTCACCCCCCCCTGCTGACTCACTCACCCCCCTCCCCTGCTGGTTCACTCACTCACCCCCCCTCCCCTGCTGGTTCACTCACACCACCCCTCCCCTCCCTGCTGGTTCACACGAACCCCCCCCCCCCCCTCCACTGCTGGTTCACTCACACCACCCCCCCTCCACTGCTGGTTCACACCAACCCCCCCCCCCCCTCCACTGCTGGTTCACTCACACCACCCCCCCCCCTCCACTGCTGGTTCACTCACCCACCCACCTGTCACTTACCCCACCTGCTGGGTCACTTACTCACCCCTCCTGCTGGGTCACTCACTCACCCCCCCTCCCCTGCTGGTTCACTCACACCAACCTCCCCTGCTGCTGGTTCAATCACAGCAACACAGCGCTCCAGTGCTGGTTCATTCTTTCAAACCCCCCCCCTTGCTGGTTCTCTCACACCATCACCCCCCTCCCCTGCTGGTTCAAGCACACCACCCCCCCCCCACCCCTGCTGGTTCACTCACACCACCACCCCCCCTCCCCTGCTGGTTCACTCACACCAACCCCCCCTCCTGCTGGTTCACTCACACTCCCCCTCCACTGCTGGTTCACTCACCCCCCCCCCTTTGCTGGTTCACTCATACCATCACCCCCCCCCTCCCCTGCTGGTTCACTCACACCACCCCCCCCCCCTGCTGGTTCACTCACACCACCACCCCCTCCCCTGCTGGTTCACTCACACCACCACCCCCCCTGCTGGTTCACTCACACCACCACCACCCCCCCCCCCTGCCCAAGCCGCTGCTTCTTCTTTGTACAGAGCAGCGGCTGCAATACACTTACTTTGAAAAGTAAAGGCAAACTGTGTGAGGAGCCCTCCGGTCATCGCAGCGCCCGAGGAAGTGATGTCATGGGGGCGGGCTCCTCACAGGTTGTCTTTCCTTTTCAAATTAACTTTATTGCAGCTAAAGTTAATTTGAAAAGGAAAGACAACCTGTGAGGAGCCCGCCCCCATGACATCACTTCCTCGGGCTCTGCAATGACCGGAGGGCTCCTCACACAATTTATCTTTAGTTTTCAATGTAAGTGTATTGCAGCCGCTGCTCTGTACAAAGCAGAAGCAGCGGCTGCACTGCTATGGGGAATCGCGTTCGCGCCGCGGACTTCGGGACAAAAGCCGGTTTTTTGCTTTGGCCGCTCCCGATCTTGCGGCCAGAGCAAAAAAACGGCTTTTCAACGGCCGGTTTTACATCTGTGCCGGCAGCCGGCCTGGCTATGGAAAAACCGGCCAGGCCGGCTGAAAACCGGCCGGTTGGCAACCCTAGATAGGGGGCGAGAGGTTGGAGTGCACAGACCGGGAGAAGGACCTCGGAGTGCTGGTGTCTGAGGATATCAAGGTGGCAAAACAATGTAACAAGGCAGTGGCAAAAGCCAGAAGGATGCCGGGCTGCATACAGAGAGGAATAACCAGCAGAAAGGAGGAGGTATTAATGCCCCTGTACAAGTCATTAGTGAGGCCTCACTTGGAGTATTGTGTTCAGTTTTGGAGACCATATCTCACAAAGGATATAAAAAGACTTGAAATGGTTCAGAGGAAAGCGACCAAAATGATTTGGAGCCTGCATCAGAAGACATATGAGAAAAGACTTGAAGACCTAAATATGTATATGCTAGAGGAGAGGAGGGACAGGGGCTATATGTTTATAGACATTTAAATACTTAAAGGGTATTAATGAACCAGCAAACCTTTTTCAAATACAAGGAAGCTGTAAAACTAGAGGGCATACGATGAAGCTGCAAGGAGGTAAACTGAAAGTCAATGTCAGGAAATACTTTTTCACTGAAAAGGTGGTGGATGCTTGGAATGCCCTCCTGATGGAGGTGATGGGGGAAAACACAGTGACAGAATTCAAAATGGCATGAGACAGACACAGTGGATCCCTTTATAGCAAGAGGATAAATTCAAATAAACTTAACTATCTCTTATATCTCAACAAATAGAAGGGGATTGACCTGCACCGAGCAGCAGGTACAACCCTAAGCACATGCATAGAGGGAGCTGACCTGCACAGCATTGCAGTTACAACCACTTTAGCCACCTTACTGGGCAAACTAGATAGACCATACTGATCTTTATGTGCCGTCATACGCTATGTTGCTATATTAGCATCGGTGCTGTGTGCCCCTGGGAGCAGTGTGTCCCGTGGTCTGAAGAAGTACCATGGCCAGGGCCAACAATACTGCTGCAAGAGGAGCCGGGTCTAGAGACGCACAGGAGGTAGGACAAATTTAAAGGGGCAATGGATTTGGGAAAGAAATCTTAGGGGGAGGAATGGAGGGAAAGGGATGAGAATGTGAGGGGGAGGAAGAAAGCTACAGAGACTGGGAAGGGCACAGAGTACAAGGAGGCAGCAGGGCAGGGTCTGCAGCAAGGGTGTAAGAGTGAAAGGGGTTGGAGGTTGAAGATAGGGAAGAAAAGGGCACAATATAAATATATACTAAAAGGCACAGCCCCCCCCCCCAAAGAAACATGGGTACCCCATCCCTCATCACACAAACATACACAGAGGCACCTCACCCCTGCACCACATATACACAGGCACCTGACCCACACAGTGTGCACACACACAAGCACCCAAGCCCCACCCTGCACCACACACGCACACCACACTTGTGCACCACATGCCCACTATTTGAAGAGAAAGACATATATATAGATAACACCAGCTATAAAAATTCCTCATACAGCCCCTGCCACCATAACCAGGCACACTTTTTCATCTCTTTGAACGCTTCCTTCCCCCCCCCCCCCACACACACCCCCAGCTATGATTTTGCAAATGAAGGAGAAATGCATTGCTTTGTCATGCTGTAAGTATGCTGTTTTCACATGCACACGCAGTCCCCAACAGATATTAACATACACAGCACACACACATGAATGCAGCCCCCGACACTCTTTCTGGCACAGACACAGACAACACAGAAAACCCCCAACGTGCCCTATGACACAAACATTCACACTCACATACACATTTATGTAGCGCAGGGGTTCCCAACCCTGTCCTCGGGACCCACCTAGCCACTTGGGTTTTCAGGATAACCACAATGAATATGTATGAGAGAGATTTGCATACACTGCCTCCATTATATGCAAATCTCTCCCATGCATATTCATTGTGGTTATCCTGAAAACCCAACTGGCTAGGTGGGTCCCGAGGACAGGGTTGAGAACCCATGATGTAGCGCCTGATAGTCCCCATGGTGTGCACATACATACACACACATGCACTTGTAGCTTTCAGCAGTCCCCATGACACACAGAAAGACACAAACACACACATCCACTGATGCACACACATGTGTGCACACCCTGACACTTCCTGTGGCACACACACAGTAACAGCCCCTGAACAACTAATCCCGTGAGTGAGGAAAACACTCCTTTGTGTCAACTTGTTTCAGCTTTGCTGAGGGACATGAAACATGCTGGACATCTCTTCTTCCCTCTCGTGGTGTGCAGCCTATCATAGAGTTGACAAGTTACCCATGTCCATGAGTGAGATTTTAAGCTAGTCCTGAATTACTGACAGGTTCATCCTGATGCATTATGGGACATGCAGCACTGATTCCAAAGGAGACAATCAGGGACTACAAATACCATACTGCACTGAAATGCAAATTTCAAACCAGAAAGGGCAACACATCTCACTCCTGGAACTGGGTAACTTGGCAACTCTGCTGCCATTAATAGTAATGAGGGAGGGGGCACCGATCTATAGGTTGCAGGGGGGCACCAGACACCCTAGCACCGGGCCCAGCTGATTGAAGCATATTATTCCCTTGTCTGAGATCTGCAGCAGCCACAATAACAATACAAAGTGTAGGACCTAGAGCCCATACCTATGCAGACAATTCAGCTGCATCCCACCCCCCAGAAATAGGAAATCTGCATTGTGGGTGGACAGGGCTAAGCTTTCTGCATAGACGGGGACTCTAGGTCCCACGCTTCCTATTTGCTATTGCAGCTGTTGCAGGTTCCGGACAGGGGGATGATGTGCAGCAATCAGCTTGGCCGATGGGGAGATGGGAGGGGTTTGAAGACAGAAGGCAACAATGTGGGCTGTAAACCGTGTAAATGCCTTTTGAAAATCGGGCCCATGATATCTAAATATGCATTTTTATAGAATTGTTCTAAGATAGGTGGTGTTGCGGTGACTGCAATTAAGTTTAATAATCAATATCTTGAGGGAAGGAGCTGAACTAGGGGTCTAAAAACTGATTGCCAGGGGGTGCAAGACTAAAGTTTTGCCTTGGTTGCCTAATACCCTTACACAGCCAGTTTATACTCCGTATGTATACCCATTCCCACACATCGCACTCCTGCTGCACCCCAACATACACAAGTCTCCATTCTCCTACCTGACTGCTGGGTTGCCAGGAGTCAGCAATGACTTGGTGGCACTAAAAGAAAAGTATACCTTAGTCAGTTTTAAAGGAATGGAGAATAAAACCAAGGTTATTATAATGCCTCTGTATCATTCCAGGTTGCGACAGCATCTTGAATATTGTGTGCAATTCTGGTCACCATATCTTAAAAAGGATATAGCAGAATTAGAAAAGGTACAGAGAAGAAACACCAAAATGGTTAAGAGAATGGAAGGATAACCCTATGAGGAAAGGCTTAAAAGGTTAGGGCTCTTCAACTTCGAAAAGAGACAGCTCAGGGGAGATGTGATAGAGGTCTATAAATTAATGAATGGAATAGAATGAGTAAACGTAGATTGTTTACTCCATCAAAAAGTAGAAAGACTAGGGGACATAAAATGAAGCTGCAACGTAACCCATTTAAGAGTAATAAGAGAAAATATTTTTTCACTCAACCCGTAATCAAACTCTGGAATTCATTATAGGAGGATGTAGTAAAAGCTGTTTGTATAACTGAGTTTAAGAAAGGTTTGGACAAGTTCCTGGAGGAAAGGTCCATAAGCCATTATTAAAAAGGACCTTGGAAATCCACTGTTTACCCTGGGACAAGCACTATGGAATCTATGTACCTTTTTGGGAACCTGCCAGGTACTTGTGACCTGAATTGGCCACTGTTGGAAACAGGAGCCTGGGCTTGATGGAACTTGGTCTGACCCAGTATGGCATTTCTTATGTTCTTACCCCCGGTAACTGCTCGTTGTGTTTATATCACTGGCATTTAAAACCATGCCAGAATGCAAAAAATGTGAACTTATAGGAAATATACTTACAAGCAGCAAACTCATCACTTATACGTGTGAGTAGCACTACATGAAAAGCCCCTGAGAGGTCAAATTTTTTTAAAATGAGCAGTTCCGCAAAACAGCCTCTTCTCATGTGTGAGCTGCCAAATATATGTCTATAACCCTTAGTTCAGAGACATCATATTGAGGGTAATTTTGTAACTGGTCACTAGGTGAGAAGGCTAAGTAGTTTCCAGTTTACAGCCTATATTATGAAGGCACATAGGCATCTGTGTATCTTTATAAAATTACCCCATGAAAGCTGCCAAAATTGCTGCTAAAATACAGGTTCAAATATGCATGACTGAACTATGCACATAAGGGATCATTTTATAGCGTACATGCATAGATGCCTTCTTACTCCTCTTGCCTTTTGCCCAGACTATGCCTCTAAACATCCCTACACCTAGGTTGTGTATGAGTATTCATAGCACATATTTGTATCTGGGGGTAATTTTATAAGAGGCCTTTTACCCTGTGCAGATCATTTTGTACCTAGTTAAAGCATGTTTTAAGGCACCTATGTTAACCTCTTTGGTAAAGGCAATTAGGTGCCTACTTGCCTTTATAAAATGCTAACATGACTGGCCTACCACACAGACAAAAAGCAGCCAGACCACATCCAACTGAGCCTTCTCACGCTATGCACCAATTTGGAACACCCTCCCTGACAGCTTGATAGCAATCTTTGACCTTCTTAAGGACTTCCGGAAGGCCCTTACAGTAAAACACACCTCTTCAATGAATACTTTGATGGCAAAATCTAAACCCCTTCCTCCCCACGTAAACATCTCCATTATTTAATGATCCCCCTTTTCCCTCTTGCCCCAGCCACGTCCATAGCCATTGCCCATGTAACCTAGACGAAAGTAGCTCTTTACTCTGTATGTAACCCAGATGTGAATAGTTCTTTACTATTATGTATTAATTCCAGAGTTCTATGCACCATTTCAAAGCTCTCTGCAACATTTTAGTTCATCTTTCATGTACAAGTTCAAGGTTCTGTTCATCTGTAAACCGCTTTGACCCCTAAGATAAAGCGATCTATAAAAATAGCTAAATAAAAAAATAAATCAATGAACAAACACAAACAAACCTTTTTTCAAAGATGTGAAAGCTATAAGACTAGAGGACATGAAATAAAGCTACAAGAAGGTAAACTTAAAAGCAACATCGGAAAGTACTTTTTCACAGAAATGATGGTACATGCCCAGAATGTCCTCCTGGCAGAAGTGGTGAGAACAAAAGCAGTGACTAAATTCAAAAAGGCATGGGATAAACTCAAACGGGCCGATGCAGAAAGACTAACGTGCCCTTTGCGCACAGATAATGCAACCTATATGCATAAGTTCCACCACGCCAAATGCACAAAAGAGATCGATGCGCGCATAAGCTGCATATTTAAATAATATGCAAATGAGTCACACATATTAAAATAGCATGCTAATAAGGTCCATGCCCAATGCAGAGAAACACATAAAGGATTACATAACCAGCAGGGACTCCAATATCTTTACGTCTGGTCTGAGGTGTCTTAAACTTCTTGCACGTGTAGGGAAACACTGTTTCAGGGTATGTACCGATGAACCTTCGATGAACCTTCGATGTCAATATTTTCTGCATTTTTTTTCAATGCATAAGCAAACGTTTGGCATTCGATAAGAAATGTTTTTTGCTTCTTGTCTTTTTGTGTTTTTTTGGACTCATATTTATTATTTATCTTTATTTCAGGTCTCTGTTGTGATTTCATAAAAAATGTTTTAGGGCAAAATAGTATTGATTATTATAGGGTGAGCGCCAAAAGAACCTGTGCGTCGTGTGCATATGTGAGCTATTTGACATTTATGCGCATGGGTATATGGCCACTTGTAGCACGTCTGTTGTTTGCGCATGTGTTGGCTCCTCTCCTTTCAACTTTATGCCAGAGTTTTGCGCATAGCTCATTTGTATGCACGCTCTTTAATGCATTCCGGCACTGAAGTCTCGTGCTATTGGCACACTATGGAAATGCATATACAGCTAATAGCGCACGACTTCAGCACCGGCTTTCTGCATCGGCTTGAAGGAATTCATATATAGCAAGAGGAGCATTCCTACTCACAGCAAAACTTAACTGACTTTTACAATTCAAAAAAAGCACAGCCTAACTTGCAAGGCTGGTGCTAGGGTTTCTAGTGCCCCCTGCAAACTATAAAATAGCGCCCTTCTTCAGGGCTGTACCAAGGGCTGTGCGAACAGTGTGGCTGCACAGGGCGCAAGCACAGAAAGGGCACTGATATCATCACTGGGCTTCCAGAAAGCTCAAAAAAAGTGCATTACTACACATGACTGGGGTAGAGAGGGGCACCAGATTCATTAGTTGCCCAGGGGACATTTCTTGTTTGGTACGGTCCTACACGCCTTCCTCATTAACCAATGACTTGTGGCTATACCCACAGTGCTGTTTTTAATAACACCTTCGTTTTTAATGTTTCTTTCGCATTTTACCATTTTATTGCTCTTTTTTAAATTTTTTCATTTCCTCATTTTTTATTTTTCAGCATTTTTGGCACCCCCCAACTACCCAGCTAGCTCAGCCAGGCTTCTGCATGGAGCCACAGTGCCATGGCATCATGTTGCCATGGTACTGCGGCTTCATGCAGGAGCTGCGATCCCCAGCAGTCCTCCAAAACATGCTTTCCCCACAGCCTGACCCCTGATTGGGCCTGCTATAGCCAGGGTCAGACTGTGGGGAACCCCCTGTTTGAGGGGCACAGGCTCCGGTATCTATTGATGTCCAGGGGGACTTATTCCACCTCCAAGGTAGATTAAGTCCCCCATTTAAATGGCTGACCCTGGACGTACAGGGCCAACCTTGGAATCGGCCCTGTACGTCTGGGGTCATGGCTCCTCCCACCGCATGCCCTCCCTTGGCCCTCCCCCTCCCGCCCATGAACAGAGCTCCCCACACAACTTGCATCTATGTGCAGGGAGCTCTGTTCCCGCCAGCGCGATCCAGGCGTTTACTGAGTCTGGATGTCCTTATTGGATGTCCAGACCTGCTAAGTGTGAGTTAGAAAGAGGGCCTTAGGGTCCATACTCGATATTCATCAGTTTCTGCACTGCACTGTTATCATTTTCTCTGTGATGTCTCCCAGAGCTCTATTCTGTCTCTATCCCTCTTCAACATTTTTCTGGCTCCACTAGCTGCCTTAACTCAAGATCAGAGGTTTTTACTACACCATTGATATATTATTGGTTCACAATTCATCTCCCTTCACCTTTTTATATTGAATGCATGCTTAGATTCTGCTTCTACATGGTCTATAGTGGTTTAGTCACTTGATATACCACCCATGTGTATCAGAGCAGTTTGCAAACTTATGCTAACAGGCACTTTTTTATTCCCTCTTCCCCAAAGGGCTCACAATCTGAGCATACCTGACATAATGGATGTTTAAGTGGCTTGCCTAAGGGCACAAGGAGTGGCCATGGGATTCGTGACCTCAGTCCCTCCAGCCTGATTTTGCTTGTCCCTATGTGGGAATTGAACCCCCTGGCCCTCTGGCCGGAGGTAACCTGTCCCAACCACTGAGCCACTCCTCCCACAGCTTAATCCTTGTAATTGCAAGCTCTATGGATAACTGGGAGCTCTTTCACTCCCACCACAAGCCCCACAATTGCTGGCATGCCTATTCCACTTACTCAGTCTTTGACCCATTTAGGAGTTACTCTTGAAACTCATCTTGCCTTTGAAGCCGAGGTGACAGCTACGGTTCAGGGATCCTTCTATGCTCTACATTGGATTCGCTTGATAAGACCATTTTTGTCCAAGCCTGCACTCCAGATAATACTGCAGGGCCCTGACAGTATCCAAACTGGACTATTGAAACTCTGTGTACTATGGTCGCCAAACTTCCCAGTTTAAAAAAACGTTGACTGGTGCATAACACTGCAATTCACCTCCTAACAAATGCGGCAAAATACAATCATGGAGTGGAGGAGTGGCCTAGTGGTTGGGGCAAGGTACTTCAGGCCGGAAGGTCGGGGGTTCAAATCCCACTAGAGGACAGCAACCTTGGGCTGGAAGGACTGGAGTTTCTAGTCCCACAGGTGCACCTTGTGGTCTTGGGCAAGCCACTTAACCCTCCATTGCCCATGTTCCCTGTAAAATAGTTATCTCCAAGTTATAATGCCCTGTTCAATGTAAACCACACTGATGCAGAATAGCACAGTATATAAGAGAATATAAATAAATCATGTAACCCTCATTGTTTTTCCAGAATTATAGGCTGCCCCTGGCTTACCACTTTCACTTCAAAATTCTTCTGCTGACCCATAAGGCATATGACACAAAACTTCCCATATATCTTGCATCCCTGTTGGTTCCATATTGTCCTTCATAGACGATACAGTCTCAAAACTCTAACCACCTGGTCCTTACTACAGTTTCTAATGCTTAGCTTGAATCTACACATCACTCGGCTTTCTTTTTCCTTGCACACTTCTGGAATGCTTTACTAGGCTACATACAAACAGAATCCTGCTTCTCAAAATTCAAAAAGGCCCTTAAAGCCCATTACTTCAAGTCAGTGTTCCAGGACTTCAGGGATCAGGGATAGCCTATAAAGTGACACATTTTCTGCTTGTTTTAAGACTTCAGTATTTTATTTCTCTTTTTAATCTTTTTTCTCTCTCACCTTCGTTTTTCCTACTGTTCTTGTCAGAATGGAGTTCCTTTCCTGTTTCTTTATTATTTTTAATTGTAAACAGCTTTGATGCCTACAATGCTCAATAAATATAAATATAAATATGGATGTGGGGGGTCAGCATGGCAGAGGAAGAGGGGCAGTGCGGCCTGCCAAGGGCAGCAGAAATCCTTGGGCCAGCCTGAGTAACTCTCCTACATCATCTTCAGCAAAGACTGAAGCAAATAATTCATTTAGTTTCTCCGTTACGGCCTTATCCTCCTTTGTGCCCCTTTTACCTCTCTGTCATTTAATGGTCCAACTGACTCCTTGACAGGCTTTCTGTCCTTTCTACCCTACTGGTTATCCTCCTTCTATTGGGTCTATGAGGTGCCAATTATATCTACGTGTAGGACCTCTTCATTCACTCCTATATAATCTAACTCTCCCATCTTAATTTTTTAGACTTCTAGCATTCATATACAGGCATTTAAGGCACTCAAACATCACCGCTTCCTCAAACACTACCCAGACAACAACGTGTCAAGATGACTCCCCAATGAATGTAGCTACACCAACATTCCCAGCTAGCTACACCAACATTCCCAGCAAGCTATTGTGGTAAGGAGAGTGCAGCTCAGCATGGAAATAAAAGAGAAAGAAGAACTTTTTCTTCTTTTTGGGAGATGGGTGCACTAGAACACATACACCACAGCAAAATCCCTGAGAGAAACCAAGAGGGTAGAGCTAGGTTTAAGCCACTCCCAGACCCCATGACAACCCCAGGTAAGAGTAGGAGGTACAAGTGGGTGGAGTCAGAGAGGGAGATGCCCTGCTCAACGTTTAAGTTTGAGAAAACAAACAAAGTTGGGAGAAGCAGTCAAGGGAGAAGCAGCCAAGAGAGAAGCAGCCACAAAGAGAGCAGCAGCAGAGACAAGAGCAGCCAGCACTGCAGCCAAGGAAGCTACAGAGAAGGTTCCAGGCAGAGGACCAAACAGACTGGCAAGAGGGAGAGAGAGAAAAGGTTGGCTTTGAGAAGGCTAAGGCAAGAGTGCTTAGACTCCTCTGAGGAAGGGTCTGTCTGCAGGCAGCAGAAGCCCCAGGAAGGGAAGTGGAGATCTGACCCTGATTCCCTGTCTAGCTCAGAGGCAGAGAGAGTCACAAGCCACAGAAGCCTCAGCCAGGAAGGTGCTGCAACAAGACTCCAAGGTAGGAGAAAGAAAGCAGTAAAGCCAAAACCCTGTGTTTCTTGCTCTGACTCTGAAGAGAGGTTTAGGCCTGAGAAAACCCGGATTAGGAAGAAGGGGTTTTCAGGAGAAACTGAACAGGAGAAGCCCGTGGAAGTCCTACCTAGAGGAGAAGGGGCTATTCAGTGGAATAGGCTGTTTAACCTGTTAAAGAACATTAAGCATAAAGTGCCTGAGCATTTTCAAACTTTGCCAAGATACAGCTCAGCAGAAAGCATGGAGGTAGAAGGTAAAGAAAGTGACCTGACTTCAGCTTGTTCTGAGATGGACTGTGATATGTGCATTGTGGCCAAGTAATGAAAGCCTGAGAGCAGTGAGAAGTTAGGAATTGTAAATACATGTGCATTATGATTATGCCATAGAGAAGCATCATAAAGGGAAAAGAAAAGAAAGCCTGTGTAAATAATTCTACTACAACACTGGTTGTAAGCTTTGCTTTAATGGGAGAAGATTATCCTTTATTTTCTTTGACTTGAGTGTACAACTGCTTTAAAGATTTGTTACCCGCTTGCCACGGAAGCTAATAAAATTCCTGTGTGCTTTGAAACAACCACTTGGTTCATTTATCTCTATACACAACTACAATCCTTGGTAAAGAGGAATTCAAGATGGCTTCCCGTCCCTACTAGGCGACCGCCTGGTAGGGGCGCAACCGCCACACTATCTATGACCATTGAACTCTGTGTAACATGTAATGTTCTGACGTCTGTATGTATATAGTTACCCCTATGTTATCCACGTTTCGCGTCCCTGTTCTCTGTAAACACAGAACGGCTTGTTGTTCTGATGATTTCGTTGTATGTAAACGGCACTGATGCCGAATAGCGCGGTATAAAAGAAAATGTAAATAAATACATACATTTAAAAAATACATTTTTTGTTCATATTGACCACAGGCCTGATTTTCAAAAGCATTTACACAGGTAATTGCCCTAGTTACCCATGTAAATGCCTTATCCAGGATTTTCAAAAGGCAGCTACATGGCTAGTGCCTTTCGAAAATCCTGGATATGTTCCTAACTTGCCCAGATGCTATGTGGTTAGCATCGGGGCGAGTTAGGGGCGTTCCGGGGTGGAGCGGGGGCAGAGAAAAGGACTAAACAGGTAGCACTGATTTTCGATGCTACCCATTTAGCTCTCTGCGCCTTAAAGATAGGTGAGGTCTTTCCTCGCCTACCTTTCAGGTGCAGGGGCTAAGCGGGTAGCATCAAAAATCGGAGATACTCTGCTAGCTCCTGCGGCTTCCAGGTTGTGCGGCGAAACCCGGATTATCAATGCTAGGTCAGCATATGAACCCGGCATTGAAAATCCTGGTTAGCCGGATGGCAGGCAGGCTATGCACCTAAGAGGCACATAGGACAGCCCAGATGAAAATCAGACCCCACCTGCTTATCACTCAACAAGGATAATTTGGAATCTTTCAACTCTGTCTGCTTTTTACTTAAAAGCACCTAAACTACTTTTATCTTTATTGGAACCTCTCTATTGGGATATTATTTATTGATTTATTTCTTTCAACAATTTGATATACCACTAAAAAGCCAACCCATTCAAGTAATTTGTAAAACAAACGCCCAGAGTTAACCTACGTGCTTTGGTAGAATCCTGCATAGATATCTTATTCTGAACCATGAGTCCCTGAGCAACTGTCAGCTTTCCCCCAATAGGTAGTTTAAAAGCTGCACTATCTCCTTTTTAAAAGTTATTTATTTATTTATATTTTATTTAAAAGGATTTCTATACCGCCTTATCCTTAAATCAAAGCGGTTTACAATAAAACAAAGGTATTACATTAAATGAGGGTGGAGGCATGCCGGGGGTATTGCAAAGAAGCTCTATGCATTGTAGGCATATAGGGTTATTGCAATATAACTATATACAAAAATAAACTGCGTTGAACACAGAGAGGTTGTTGAGCTCTGCGGGAGACAATCCAGAGAACTAGGTATGTCTTATGTTAGTGCCAACAGCCTGGTTCCACCCTGGTTAAGGAGGAGCCCATCCTTCTGAAAAAGGCCCCCTCTTCCCCAGAATGTTTCCCAGTTCCTAACAAATCTGAAGCCCTCTTCCCTGCATCATCTTCTCATCCACGCTTTGGGACTCTGGAGCTCTGCCTGCCTCTTAGGTCCTGCATGGGAACAAAGAACATTTCTAAGAATGCTACCCTGAAGGTTCTGGATTTTGACTTTCAACCTAAAAGCCTAAATTTGGTTTCCAGAAATTCCCTCCCACACTTCCTATGTCATTGGGTCTACATGTACCAAGACAGCAGGGCCCTCTCCAGCATTTTCTAGAACACTATCTAGTGATGCATAAGGTATGCCATCTTCACACCAGGCAAATAAATGATCCTGATGCCCACCAGCCACCCAGCTATCTGCATGCTTAATGATCATATCAACAAGGCAGCTGTACCAGCCCTTCCCTCCTGGGCAGAAGCCCCTGAAGTCACATCCTTGGTGCAAGAGGATATTGCTTTCCCTAGAGGACAAGTCCTGGCTAAAGGATCATTTCCTGTCACACCAAGGTGATATCCTCCTTCCAGATGACCTTTTTCCTCCAAAGCAGCACTGAGGCTGGCAGACTGGAGGTGGGACTTTTCTACTTTGTCCCTGTAGGTCTCCTCTATATAAGTATATCTCTGTCTGACTCAGCTCTTCCAAGTCTGCTACTCTAGCCTTCATAGATCAGACTCATTCCCTGAGAGCAAGGAGCTGTTTGGACCAAGTGCACACATATGATTTCTCACCTACTGGATGATAATCTTACATGTGACACTCAATGCAAAACGCTGAATAGCCCCTGTCTTGCTGCTGAACTGCTGTTTGCATCTCTGTATTTGTGAGTTTAGTTTTTTAGAGTTTTTCAGGGAAAAGGGATACCTAAACTAATATAAAGGCCTTTAGGATTATTTGGTATATGTTATGCTATTATTTTATTTGCTTTTCAAAGAACTGCTGTTAAGGTTATTCCCTCATTGATGGACTAAACTGTGCTATCACATTTCATTCTCTGTCTTAACTGAGATAATGAAGGTGACATTTTACTTACCAAATAATGTCCTTTCCT
This sequence comes from Ichthyophis bannanicus, assembly GCA_033557465.1. Classification (NCBI taxonomy): domain Eukaryota; kingdom Metazoa; phylum Chordata; class Amphibia; order Gymnophiona; family Ichthyophiidae; genus Ichthyophis; species Ichthyophis bannanicus. Next base: position 731,560,910 of record CM066033.1, on the reverse strand, counting down.
TGAGTCCTGCTAGACTAGTCCAGACAAGTGGGTTGTGTTCCTCTACCAACAGATTGGTGGAGTCAATGGCATTACTCTCATGCCTCTATATACCTCAACCACCAGAGGTCTCTTCAGTATCCATCCCAAAGCATATGGGAGATTATGGCAAGCCTCACACAATGTGGGCAATAATGAGCAATCAAACAAAGAACTATGAACAAGAAAGCATAAAGAGAAGGCTGTTCAAAGAAGATGAACCTGCAGTGCCAAATACAGTAAATAAATCATAGTGGGTACAAGGGTACCACTACAGAAGTACAGAGCAAACACAATTCCATGGGCAGGCCCTGCACTGGTTTAGCAGGACTAAAGGAAAGGACATTATCTGGTAAGTAAAATGTCACCTCCCATGTTGTCCTGCTAGACCAGTCCAGACAAGTGGAATATTTATATAGGATGTCTGAAATGACTGCCCACAAGAATCATAGAATGATGTAATTTGAAACACAATGGAGAGAGAAGAATTTGTTAAGCTAGCATGACGGTTAATGAATATGGGTGCCAGTGGGGAGAAGTGAGGGTGGGGCATTAGGAGTTGATGAGGGGGCAATATGAATGCCAGTTAAAGGTGGGAAGGGGTAGTAGTGGTGGGAGATAATGGTAGCTATGATATAAATGGAGAGTTTAAACTTAAAAGACAGAGGAGGTGAGAGAAGGGTGGGGAAGGATATAAAAAAACTCAAAGTGATAATTGTGATGTACAGTGCTATCACTGAACTTTCTATTTTCATTTATATAAAGATAAAGAGTTGCTTTGATATTTGAGTGCATAGGCATTGGAATGAGGTGGGCCACATGGGCCCTGGCCCCAGCAAACGTTTGCCTCCCAGCTGCCAGCATACTGGCACAATCACGGTCTTCCCCTTCTGTTCTGCCTTCAGGGATCCCATCTCCTGTGGGCAGAAAAGAACAGCCGCAATCACGGCAAAGACTCCTATCTTCCTACTGGAGATTGGATCCCTGTGGGCAGAACAGGAGGAAAAGACTGCAATTGTGGCCTCCATGCAAGTTGTCTGCCTGCGGGGATTCAATCTCCCATGGGCAGAAGAGAATGGAATGGCCACATTCACAGCAAAGACTCCTCTCTGCCTGCGGAAGATCGGGCAGATAGAAGGAGCAGATCCCAATCATTCAGGATCATTTGTTTTATCACTCTGTGCACTGGAAATAGGAAATACCTTCTGCGTCTTCTGAACCGCCTGGAGGAGTGGGTCCTCTAAGGTCTCCTCCTTCACCGGGCAAACCGTCGGGATACTGAGTGTCTTCAGTGATTCCATAATGAACTCCTCCAACTCTGTTTCCAGGTCCAAATTATCAGGATCCTCTGAAGGAAGAGACTGCTCCCATCAGTCTGCCTCCAACCTATGATGTTTGGGTGACTCCTCATCAACCACTGGCTTTCCTGAGGTTGCAGCCCATTTCCTGCCTTGCTTGGGCATCGAGAACTGGCTCTTCACCCCCGTTGCCTCATGAAAAACTCACTATGCATAAGGAGAACAAATTCAGGTAAAAAAACTGCCCGGGCCACTCTCTCACCCCTGAGATATGGAGGGACCAAGAGAGAAAGAGTCCCTTCTGCAAGGTTCTAGCAGAGGCAGAGTGGTCTCAAACACCTGACCTCGCCTGCTGCTGAACTCTGCTCCCTCTGGGAATGTGGACTATCTTCCTCCCCTTCCAAGAAAACTGCTTGTACTACAAGTTCTCCAGTGTTCTCTTGTAGGCCGTGTTCCATCGTCCTTGCATCCTTCTTGCAGCCGCAGCAAATGCCCATCTCTGAGACTGACTTCCGGCGGACTCCACAAGCCACACACTGTGGCCCTACAGGCATGGTCCCTTCCCACACTAAGAGACCATCTAACCTCTCTGGGCAATGGATCTTGAGCTTATCGGGTGTAAGGATAAGAAGCCCTGCTTCCAAACCGTGTTGCCCACTGTGTTCTTTTCAAACTAGATAAAGAAAAATGAGGCTCCTGCCACCAAACCAACACAAAAAACTAAAAGAAAAGAACCATAAGGGTCCCCACTAAAAAGGCAAGTTCTCCTTCCCCTCTCACACACGCTGAAGTGAAACTATACCATTGCAAAAATGGCGCGCTTCCTGTGCTTCAGGGCAGGACCCCGGAAAAAGCAAACCATGCAGTTCATTGCAGGGAGAGACGCCAAAACCACACGGTCAATAACACAGGTACACTACCAAAAAACTGCCTCCAGTTTTGCAACTGATTCCTATAGATTTTGGGGTGCTGAATCCAGGAAAAATAGCCAAAATGTTCCATCATCTCACGTTTTCTTGCAAAATTAGATTTCTTACCCATATAAGGAATGTTCACATAATTTCTTTTTAGCCGACTGCAGTTTATTTTCTTGGCCCAAAATAGAGGTTGTAATGGTTAACTAACTAGAAACACTCCCTCATGATATTTTAGAGTGTTTTGTATTCATTTTATACATTAACAGGACAATTGGGAGGCGGGGGGCTAAATCCAGTACTCGCGCTGGCGCATGTTCTTTCCTGTTCGCCTCGCCTCGTTCGCTCGCTCAAATGCGGTGGTTGCGACATGAACGTTCCTGTCAAATTTCAGTTTCTTGCAAGTTCATTATTACCTTTTGTTTGCTCAGTCGTAATCTAGCTTTATTCCGAAGTGGTTCACTACAGTTGTAGTTTGCAGTGCTGTGTATTTGTGATGGCTCACAGAGCCAGAGGTTGCGTCAACTCTCCAGACAGTTTTTGTTTTATGTGTGGGAATATACCGTGAAAAAGCGGCAGAGGAACATTTCTGCATTTATTAAAAAAGTATATTTCGTCTATTTCGGTTTGAAGTTAGGCAATCAAGACAAACCATGGGCTCCTCATAAAGTGTGCAAGACATGTGAGGAAGATCTACGCTTATGGATGAAAGGTAAAAAACAAGCATTTCGTTTCGGAATACCTATGATGAGGCGTGAACAAAGAGACCACAGCAGTGACTGCTATTTTTGCTCTTGCATTGTGAAGGGATACAACTTAAAAAATAAGAACGTAATAAGTTACCCCAACCTTCCCTCAGCAATTAGGCCTATGCCTCATAGCAACGAAGTACCTGTGCCTGAACCACCAAAATCTTTGGATCATGTTTGTGTGGACGGTTCTGATCATGATGAGACTCATCAGATGGCTTTTCCCGATGAGTCCAGTACTTCCGAGTTTGAAACTGAACCAGATCCGAAACATGAACTTTTCTCTCAAGCTGAATTGAATGATTTAGTCCGGGATTTAGGACTCCCAAAAGATGCTGCCCAACTGCTAAGTTCTCGGCTTAAACAGAAAAATCTATTGTCACCAGGAACAACTTTTTATTGGTACCGCAACCGCGAGACACAATTTTTGAAGTATTTCAGCAAAGAGGAAGATTTGGTATTTTGCAACGATATATACGGAGTGATGGAAAAGTTTAAACTCAAGTATGATCCTGCTGAATGGCGGCTGTTCATTGATTCGTCAAAAGACAGCATAAAAGGTGTTCTTCTTCATAATGGCAACACATTCGCTTCAGTTCCTATTGCTCACTCTGTTATTCTCCAAGAAAAATACGAGAATTTGGCCCTGATTCTTCAGAAGATTCGTTATGATGAGCATAAGTGGATGATTTGTGGGGACTTTAAAATTCTATCCATGCTATTAGGGCAGCAATCCGGTTTCACCAAATATCCCTGCTTCCTTTGCTTGTGGGATAGCCGGGCCCGCGACCTACACTGGGGGAAAAAAGACTGGCCAATTCGGGAGTATTTGAGACCCGGTGAGAAAAATGTTCTTCATGAGAGCTTGGTACCTCGTGATAAAATTCTATTACCACCTCTCCACATTAAGTTGGGTCTCATTAAGCAATTCATCAAGTCCCTTCCAAAAGATGGTGAGTGCTTTCGGTACCTTTGCTCAAAGTTCCCCCGACTTTCTGAAGCAAAGCTAAAGGAAGGAGTGTTTGTTGGCCCTGATATAAGGAAACTCATTTCAGATGGAGCATTCGCTGAAACGATGTCTGAGAAGGAAAAAGAAGCCTGGGATTCCTTCTAGGATGTTGTTCTCAAATTCTTGGGGAACAGGCGGGATGAGAACTATAAGGATATTGTTGCCAGGATGCTCAATGCCTTCAAAGAACAAGGCTGTAACATGAGCCTGAAAGTCCATTTCTTGCACTCCCATGTGAACTACTTTCCCGAAAACCTGGGGGCGTACAGTGAAGAACAAGGTGAAAGGTTTCACCAGGACATCAAGGACTCAGAGAGAAGGTACCAAGGAAGATGGAACACCACTATGATGGCTGATTTCTGCTGGTTGCTGCTGCGGGAAACCCCAGATGAAAAATACGCCAAGCAGCGCACCAAGAGAAGCATTCGGGGGAAGAAGAAACGGGCCCACCAGGAGATTGATTGACCCAAGAATGACTTTAAAATCTAAACTGTGTTGACAAATATCGTGTTTTTACTAAACTTTGAAATAAAAATTTGCTAGTTATTACCACAGTGTCGGATCTCATTTATTAGAATTTTATTTTCACACCATCGGGTGTTTGTCTTCATGTATTGCAATGGTGCGGTTTGCGTTTTCTATTCTTACATACATACCTGTACGACATTTTTTGCACATTTCTTTGCTTTGCTTTGTGTCTAACCTCGCTCTTATATGCTCAATGTTTGTGCACATGTATGTGGCTGTTTTAAGTGCAGACAATTTTGCTACCATCACAGTGTGTTTTGTTGACATTACTCTATTCTTATGTGCTGCCTTGTTACAATTTTCTTTATTCTTATTTGAATAACTACTAAACAATTAGTATAAAGAATTCATCCAAGAAACTTTTATCTCGATCGCACTCAATCTGAAACGTTCACCTCAAACTGCTAACCCAATGTAGCAAAAAATCTGTACGTGATGGAGCAAATTGGTTACCAGATTTGGATTCAGCGCACCAAAAAACGTAAAAATCAATCGAAACATTAGAGGCAGTTTAAAAAAATTTTTTTTTAGTGTACCTGTGTAATCTGCCTCTGACACTCCTCACAGTTTAACCCCACTCACTGGTATAACAAGAACCGCTGCTGCTGTCTCTTGACCCCGCGCTCAGCCGCTGTGTCCAGCTTCGGCGTCGAGGAGGGAGGGCAGGAGTGCCATCACAATGCTGCCTTCAGGCTTTTGCTCCCATCGTGGCTCCTCACCCGTTAATGAGTTCGGGAGCCACTGATGATGATTGGCCGCATGTAAGCTCCCACCAGCCCCTTCCTTCTTACCCGGGGTGGGGGGGTCCCTCTTATCTGTCTGTTGTTTCTTTTATACACAGTCCTCTTATTTTTTTTAAACTGAACCCAAAACAAAAAAAAACCCTAATTAAAAAACAATGAAAGCAAATCAAAGAAAACTAGTTATAATCACTCCTTAGTTGTGCCTTCAGTAAGTCCAGCCTCTCTGGACCACTTCCTTCAGCTGCTTGGAGACTGAGCTTACTGGGGGCTGGAGGGTGGTGCCAGCTGCCTTAGTACACTGATGTCATAAAAAAGAGGATATGCTCAGCCTCCAAGCTGCTGGAGGAGGTTGACTACCCAGAGGTGCAGGACTGGATTGGAGGGACGATAAGGAAGCCCGGTCTATGGATGTCCCCAGTGTGAGAACCTCTAAGTCTGAACAGCAGCATGGTGGAGGCATGGCTAGGGTGTTCACAGAAACTTGAATATCACCACCAGATCTCAGAAACCTCCTGGAGTTCCAGAATCACATCTATGTTTAGATCTGCTCCAGGCAGGAAATGTACTTGTTTTAGCTGAATAATCTCCAGAGTATGTAGAGAAGATAGCACACCATCATCCCCAGTACAATTATAATGATAGCAAGCAGTGGGATTTGAACCCTGGCTTATCCTGGTCCTAGCCCACTACCGTAACCATTAAGCTATTCCTGAACGTCAAAGCTCTGAAGTACTATTCTGGGGATGTCTATGTAGACATTCCCGCAAAAATCCATATTGGGCATGTTCGCGTTTGAGAAATTATGTCTGTACCTGGATGTACCTGATTTTTTTTTCAGATATTCTGACTTAGATTTCCCAGATTGCGTTCGGACATCCTTTCTAAAATGCCCCACAAAATTCATCAATGGGGCAGAATAGTTAAATACAGAATGTTTATTTAACCTTTCAAACAACACTTAAACAAGAAGACACTATGGGCCCAATTCAGAGGCGCGGGTTGCGGGGCTGCATGTCCCTGCAAGATGTGCAGCCCTTCTCCTTGGCCGGGGCCGGGTGCAGGGGGTGTCCCTGCTGCCCGATCCAGGCCCTGGTGGACAAACATTGGGTCTGTTGGCAGGGAAGAGGGGAGGCCGAGCCGCAGCAACCAGGGGAGCCTGCAGGGAAGACATCCCTGCAGGCGGGCAGGGGCATGCCGAGCCATCCTCGGGCCCAATTCTGTGTACCGCAGGAACATTTTGTTCCCGTGGACCAGAATCAGGTCGTAATGGGCCCCTCTTCCTCGGGGATGTCTGGACAGCCCAGACGTCCCCCTCTGAATCGGGCTGCACGTGAAACTCACAACCAGCAGATTGAAAACAAATCAAAGAAAGTATCCTTACTCAGCATATAATAAAAATCTTAAAAATTATGTGCAATTCTGGTCACTATATCTTTAAAAGGATATAGCAGAATTAGAAAGAGTCACCAAAATGGTAAAGGGGTTGGAAGGCTGCCTCTATGAGGAAAGGCTTAAAAGATTAGGGCTCTTCAACTTGGAAAAGAGACAGCTGAGGGGAGATATGATAGAGGTCTATAAATTAATGAATGGAGTAGAACGGGTAAATGTAGATCGGTTGTTTACTCCATCAAAAAGTAGAAAGACTAAGGGACATGCAATGAAATTAGAATATAACCCATTTAAGATTAGCAAGATGAACATAGGAGTGGCCTAGTGGTTGGGGCATGTTACCTCAAGCTGGTGGGCCAGGGGTTTGAATCCCACTAAAGAACAGCAACCTTGGGCTGGAAGGACTGGGGTTTCTAGTCTTTCAGGCACTCCTTGGGCAAGCCACTTAACTCTTCATTGCCTCAGTTACAAAACATAGATTGTGAGCCCTTCAGGGACAAGAGAAATATATATACAGTACCTGAATGTACACTGCTTTGACTTGTAGAAAAAGCAGTATATGAACCTATTTAAATAGTTTTTCATTCAGCACATAATCAAACTCTGGAATTTGTTACTGGAGGATGTAGTAAAAGCTGGGTTAAAAAAAAGGTTTGGACAAGTTCTTGGAGGAAAGGTCCATAAACCATTATTAAAGAGGACCCAGGAAATCCACTGCTTTCCTCAGGACAAGCATTGTGGAATGTATGTTTCTTTTTGGGAACCTGAGAGGTACTTGTGACATGGATTGGCCACTGTTGGAAACATGATACTGGGCTTGATGGATTTTGGTCTGACCCAGTGTGGCATTTCTTATGTTCTGAAACAGCAGTCTCTCTCCTAGACCATGTGCGACTTACCTAGGAAGGAGAGAGAAGGAGGTCAGGAAGGATGATAGCACTGGTCAACAAATTTTTACAAAAGTCATGTTACTGAAATAAAAATAGTAATTTCTTATCAATTTTTATATGCTGAACATGAATATGACAGTGAAATTGCAAAGTTGGCTCTAGTTTTTTTTTGTAATCTACAAGAATTAATGTTTACATCACGAAATGCATGTCAATAGTAAATATAATAGGCCTTCGGTTAATACCTGTAAAAAACCAAGTCATAGACTACTTCTTAGATTTTTTCGCCTCTCTCTTGTACAGCTGTTAGGGAGCTTCTCTGGGGAGTGTCCAGCAGTAGTCAGCCAGCATTGTAGTGGACTATTTTCCCTGGTATCTTTGCTCCATCATTGCGATATCCTAGTGAAAACGTTCGCCCTGTTCATCACTAACCATACCACAGTTGTCAGGAAAGAAATCGAGATGGGAATCAAGGAAATGGATCTTTAGAGACATATTGCAGCCAAGTTTCTGATACTGCATCAGCATGTCTTCTACTAGTTCCTTGTAGTTTTCTGCCCTAACATTCCCAAGAAAGTTTGACACTAGGCGAAAAGCATTCCATGCTTGTTTTGCATCACCCTGAAGCAAGTTGTTGAACCGGTCATCTTTGAAGAGCTCTCGAATCTGAGGACCCACAAAAACTCCCTCTTTAATCTTTGCTACGCTGAGTCGAGGGAATTTTTCATGCAGATATCATGCAGTCCATGGCTTTCACAAAGTTTTTCATCAAACCTAGTTTGATGTGAAGGGGTGGTAGCAGGATTTTGTGAGCCTCAACCAGAGTTGGGTGCTGGATAGTCTTCTCTCCAACTGTTACATTTTGTCTGCAATTCCATTCCTTCCGCATGTAGTGCCAATCCCTTGCTCGGCTATCCCACTCACATAAGAAACACATGTATTTTATATATCCCTGCTGCAGTCCCATTAAAAGGGCAACTACCTTCAAGTCACCACAGAGGTGCCAGCTGTACTTGTTATAGTCAATGGAAGTCAGTAGATGCTTTAAGTTATCGCATGTCTCTTTCATGTGGATGGCATGCGCTGCTGGAATAGATGGAAGACGGTTTCCATTGTTCAAAAGCACAGCCTTCAGACTCAGTTTCGAAGAGTCTATAAATAGTCTCCAGTCTTGTGGGTCATGAGTGATTTTTAAGGCATTCATGAGGCTTTCAATATCGGAACAGAATACCAGATTACTTTCCTTTCTGAAGAAAGGCTCCAACTGCTGGTGGCGCTTTTGATATGGAGTAATGTTGACATCCTCTTCTAGAAGATTCCATTGTTGGAGTCTTGATCCTAGCAATTCTGCCTTGTTCTTAGATAAGTCCAAATCACGAACCAGGTCATTTACTTCTTCCTGTGTTATTCTGTGTGGAGTTGATAATGCATCCCAGTGAAAATCTGGGTCACTGCATGCTGACAGAGCAGGAGAAGAACAGGTCGGCTCACCCTTGTCCTCATCAGATGAATCAAGAGAATATTCTGATGGAGGTTCTGGAATAGGAAGTCCCTCATCATGTGGAACTGGTCTCAATGTAGACGGAATATTTGGATAGACTATGCTCAACTTCTTTTGCTTTGCTATTCCGCTGGAAAGAGGAGGAACCAAGCAGAAGTAACAGTCATTTATGTGGTTGCTTGGCTCTCTCCACACCATGGGGACTGCAAACTGCATTGATGGTCTTTTGCAATTCAACCACTGTGAAAACTGTGTTGTACATGTAGCGCAGCATATATGCGGGACCCGAGGCTTGTCTTGGTCACCAATCTTGCATCCGAAGTAAAGATGATATGCCTTCTTCAGTTGAGAAGTGATACTTTTCTTCTGGTTGGCAAATGTCACTTCCCCACAAATGTAGCAGAAATTGTCAACGGTATTAACGCACTTTTGCGGCATTACTGTTCTGTATTGTACCTAAATAGCTAAAATTATATGATTAATAAAAGTTACATGTAACAGTAGCTTACACTGTCTCGCACACAGTCTGAAATATTTTAAATGCTCAACCTTTCCGACTGCGTCTAGTACACTGCTGACGTCAGATGGCTTCAGCAGCCGTCTGGCAGTAGTATTGCATTGCTTCAGAAAATGATGCAATCAACTCTGGATGATGTGTGCATGCTGGTATTATGCAATGTGATGCAATATTACATCATTCAAGGCTTATTTGGGATGTTGTTGATGTCCTACTGGTTAAATTTACACAGTGAAATGTCAAAAATGAACTACATGCAATTTCTTCAAAACGAGAGCCAATAAAATTTTTTTAATGTTATATTCGTGTTCAGCTCACCAAGATACTACAGATTAGGGACTTTAAAAGTTAGTAACGATTTCAATGTTGACCAGTGTAGTCTCAGTAGTGCTAGGAGTCGAAAGAACCCAAATCCTTGCTAAGCACACCCTGCAAAGATTCTGGTTTGATCCAGGAAAAATATAACAAGACCTCTATAGCACTAAATCTCAGCATAACCAGACAAATCTGTGACCAGTTGCCATGAAGAGTTCTGAATGTGTTTTACACAGTCCCAAGGTCTCAAATCACTGTCTCAGAAATTGGCTTGCTGCAGCATCTGCTGTCAAGGAGAACTGCTGAAACCCGATAGTTATCAAAAAGGAGCTAGCAGTAGGTTACATAAGCCTTCCCCAAACAAAAGATGAGTTCAAGGTCAAGCTTGCCTGCTTTTAAGTTTTGATTTGTTAAAAAAGAATATTGGGTTGAAAAGCAGTTCAACAAGACAGAACTCTGTATAGCTGTAATACTGAATTTCTATTTGCTTGCATGCTGTAATATGAGAACAATTCTCATCTTGTCTTAATGATTATCGGGTCGATGCAGAAACCCTTTGCTAGAGCCCAGTGCTTAAAGCTCTGTGCAGGCTTTCATATCACGACTTTAGTGCTGACTCTTTGCGCTGCAATACAATATTCAAATTACCAAGAAGCAAAAAGTCAGAATTAAACTAGGAGAGCAAGCCAAACACATGTGCACAGAAGTCGGCACAAGTTTGGCATGCTGTCCCGGAGAAACAGGGTCATTTGAGGTGAAGTTTAACACTTCACCTAAGAAAATCTAGACATTGGGGAAAGCCTTCAATACCATCAGCATACTGTCAAGGGTCTGGTGCTTCTCCTGGACACTGATCCCCGACAGAAGCACAGTCCCCAGTGGCCCCAATCCACCACCCGCCCAATAAAAAATTCCCTGGTGGCCCTGTGGCCCAGCGGCCTTGATCCCACTCACCCACTCTTATTCTTGCACACAAGGCTGTTCGCACTGGCACCCCTTCCTACCTTGCTGACCAGATATGCTTTCATACCTCTCATTGTCTGCTTCGTTCTATTCACACAAATCGGATGTCTCTTCCCTCCCTCTCCCAGGCCCGTCTTGTCTCTATCCGTTCCTCTGCCTTCTATTTTCTGGCTCCCAGCCTTTGGAACTCGCTCCCCCCCTCACTCCGTGCAGAAGAATCCTACCAGTCTTTCAAATCCCAACTCAAAACCCACCTCTTCAACCTAGCATTTGACCTCCCATCCTCGTTTTCCCTTTCCCTCCCTGTCCCATGATGTTATATTGTAACTGCTAACTGGTTTGCTCTCTCTTTCTCTCCTTTCCTTTCCTTTTTCTATTATTTTAATTGGCGTTCCTTTTCCTTTCCTTTCCTGCAGCCTTATTTTTAAATTGGATAATGTTTTTATTGTAAACCGCTCAGGTACCTATGGTGTTGGGCGGTATAATAAGTTTTATTAAACATAAACATAAACAAACATAAACATAAACCCACCCACCCAATAACAAAATTCCCTGGTGGCCCCTGATCACCCCCCTTCACAGTACCTTTAATCTGGAGTGGGAGCATTGCCCACATTCTCTTGCCCCTGCCCCTGTGCTGCCAGGCACCACCATTTTTCAAGATGGCAGTTCAGGGGCAGAAGCATGTGGGCATAAGAACATAAAAACATAAGAAATGCCACACCGATCAAACCAAGGTCCGTCAAGCCCAGTATCCTGTTTTCAAAAGTGGCTCCAGGTCACATGTACCTGTCAGGTCCCCAAAAAGGCACACAGGTTCCACAGTGATTGTCCCAGGGCAAGGAGTGGGTTTCCTAGGTCCTCTTTAATAATGGATTTTGGACCTTTCCTCCAGCTACACTAACAGCTTTTACTACATCCGCTGGTAACGAATTCCAGAGTTTGATAACGCATTGAGTGAAAAAATATTTTCTCGTATTAGTCTTAAATAGGTTACATTGTAGCTTCATTGCATGTCCCCTAGTATTTCTACTTTTTGATGGTGTAAACAACCAATCTACGTTTACGCGTTCCATTCCATTCATTAATTTAAAGACCTCTATCATATATCCATCAGCCGGCTCTTTTCCAAGTTGAAAGGCGCTTGTCTTTTAAGCCTTTCCTCTTTGGGGTATCCTTCCATCCTCTTTACCATTTTGGTGGCTCTTCTCTGTACCTTTTCTAATTCTGCTGTATTTTTAAGATATGGTGATCAGAATTGCACACAATATTCAAGGTGCAGTCACACAATGAAACAGTACAGAGGCATTATAATATCCTTGGTTTATTCTCCATTCCTTTCCTTATGATTCCTAGCATTCTCTATTTGCTTTCTTGGCTGCTGCTGCATACTGAGTAGGGGGTTTCAACATATTATCCACGATGTTGCATAAATCTTTTTCCTTGGCGGTGGTTCCTAATGTGGAACCTTGCATTGTGTAACCTTAGTTTGGGTTGTTCTTTCCTAGGTGCATAACTTTGCAATTGTCCACATTAAATTTCATCTGCCATTTGGATGTCCAGTCTTCCAATTTTTCAAGGCCCTCTTGCAATTTTTCACAATCCTCTTGTGTTTTAACATCTTTGAATAATTTTGATCACCTCACGCGTTATTCCTATTTCCAGATCATTTATGAATATGTTAAAAAGCAGCAGACCCAGCACAGATCCCTGTAGTACTCCAGTATTTACTCTTCTCCACTGAGAAAATCGGCAATTAGCCCTACTTTCTGCTTTCTGTTTTTTTAACCATTTCCTGATCCTACTACTACTACTACTACTACTACTACTACTGAGCATTTGTATAGCGCTACAAGACGTACGCAGCGCTTCACAGACATGTAAGAGACAGTCCCTGCTCATAGAGCTTACAATCTAGTCAAGACAGACAACACAGAAGGGGTAGGCTGGGATAAAACAAGGGGTAAGGGAAAAGAAAAGGAGATCAGGTGAGTCAAAATCCAAAAGCAGCAGCGAAGAGGTGAGTTTTCAGCCTGGATTTGAAGAGGGTCAGAGAAGGTGCCTGGCGTACAGACACAGTAGTTTGCTCCAGGTGTAAGGTACAGCAAGGTGAAAGGAGCGAAATCTGGAGTTAGCAATAGAAGAGAAGGGCACAGATAAAAGGAGTTTGCCAGAAGAGCGGAGTTCCCGAGGGGGGTTGTAAGGAGAGAGAAGAGAAGAAAGGTAGTGAGGAGCTGCAGAGTGAATGCATTTATAGGTCAGAAGGAGAAGTTTGAATTGGATGCGGAAATGGATAGGGAGCCAGTGAAGTGACTTGAGAAGAGGAGTAATGTGGGCATGACGAGGCTGGTGGAAGATTAGCTGCGCAGCAGAGTGCTGAACAGATTGAAGGGGAGAGAGATGACTCAAAGGGAGACCAGCAAGAAGTAGGTTACAGTAGTCAAGACGGGAGGTGATTAAGGAGTGGATAAGCATCTTAGTAGTGTGTTCAGAAAGGAAAGGATGGATTTTGCTGATGTTATGGAGAAAGAAACGGCAGGTCTTAGCTATCAGATGGATGTGTGTGGAGAAAGAGAGAGAGGAGTCAAAGACAACACCAAGATTGCGAGCCGAGGAAACAGGAAGGAGTACAGAGTTATCCACAGAGACTGAAAAAGGAGGAAGAGGAGGGAAGGTTTTAGGGGGAAAGATAAGAAGTTTAGTCTTGGCCATGTTCAATTTCAAGCGGCAGCGAGACATCCAGGCCGCAATGTCAGAAAGGCGGGCAGAGATCTGGGTCTGGATAGCCGGAGAGATTTCAGGCGTAGAGAGGTAGATCTGGGAGTCATCAGCATACAGATGGTACTGAAAGCCATGGGAAGAGATAAGCACACCAAGGGACTGGGTATAGAGAGGGAAAAGGAGCGGACCCAAGACAGATCCTTGGGTACACCAACTGGGAGTGAGATAGCAGATGAGGAGGTGCCACCAGAACACACACAGAAAGAGCGATGGGAGAGATAGGAGGAGAACCAGGATAGTACAGAGCCCTTGAAGCCAAGTGAGGACAGGGTATTGATGAGAAGGTTGTGGTCAACAGTGTCAAAAACAGCAGAGAGGTCAAGAAGGATGAGGACAGAGTAAAGACCCTTGGATTTTGCCAGGAACAAGTCACTGGAGACTTGGCAAGAGCCGTTTCAGTAGAGTGTAAAGGACGAAAGCCAGACTGTAAAGGATCTAGGAGGGCATGAGAGGAGAGGAAGTCGAGGCAGCAGTGGTGAACAGCTGATCCATAATAGTACGCTTCCTCCTATCTCTTGACTTCTTAATTTCATGAATAGTCTCTCATGAAGGACCTTGTCAAAGACTTTCTGAAAATCCAGATACACTATATCAACTTCTCACCTTTATCTACCTGTTTATTCAAACCTTCAAAAAAATATAACAGGTTTGTAAGACAAGACTTTCCTTGGCTAAATCCATGTTGGCTTTCTCCCATTAAGCCATAACTATCTACATGTGCAGTGAGTTTATCCTTTATAATGGTTTCTACCATTTTGCCTGGTTCTGGGCAATTCTCCTGCTCCAGATTAAAAGTACCGGGAGTGGGGGGGGGGTTAGGAGCCACCAAGGATTTTTTTTAATTGGGTGGGTGGGGCGATTGGGGCCACTGGGCTACCAGGGATATGGTTTCTGTCGGGGTGGACAGTGTCAGGGGGGGAACACCGGCACCCAACAGTATTCTGATGGCATCGGTGGCTTTCCTGGATCAAACTTCACCTCAGATGATACTTTTGTTCACGGCTGGATCTTTGCACCTGCCCGATGCTGGCATGAAGTTCCAGCATTAAAATACAGTATAAAAAACTGCACTACGTTTCAGCACAGTTTTTTATAGTTGTCACATGTTTGCATGCCAAGTGCGCTATAGTTTAGTGCGGTTTTTTTGTTGTTTTTGTTTTTTTATGTTTTCCAGTGCTAGCTTGTTTCTGCATTGGAGACCAATCCCAGCATGGGAAAAGTACCAGAAAATGCTACGCTAAGCTTTTCTGCATCGAGCCATATAAATCACATAGGGCCTGATATTCTTCTGGGCAGGCTATGCACTGCTACAGCACATAGCCCTGCCTGCTGACCCTTAACCCTGGATATTCAATGCTGGGATCATATGCAACCCTGGCATTGAATATCCGGGGATTGCCGCACATGCCAGAAGCTGTACTGAAAGATAGCTGAGGGTTTTCCTTGCCTATCTTTTCGGCGCAGATCGCTAACCGGGCATCATGCAATATCACTGCTGCCCGGTGATCGCTTGCCACCACCTCCGCTCTGCCCCGGAATGCCCCTGATATGCTAACTGGATAGCATCAAGGTGCGTAGGGGAGTTAGAAGGAGATATTCAATGGCACTAACTGTGTAAATGCCTTTCGGATATCGGACCCTTACAGGCCATTGCATTAAGACTAATGCGCCCTTTGCACACAGATAATGCAGAAAAGAGACTGACGCATGTGTAAACAGCAAAGGATAAGTATGCGCACACAGTAACACCAAGCGTATTCAAATAATATGCAAATGAGCTGCACATATTAAAATGACATGCTAATTAAGTCTTCGCCCGATGCAGAGAAACATATAGAGGATTACGTAACCTGCAGGAGCATCAATATCTCTACGCCTGGCCTGGGTTGCTTAAACATCTTGCATGTGTAGGGAAAGACTGTTTCAGGGTGTGCACCGGTAAACAGTTACCTTCGATGTGAAAAAAGAAATGTTTTTTGCTTCTTATCCTTGAGTGCTTTTTGGACTTATTTTATTTATATTTTTACGCCAGAGTTTTGCACACAGCTCATTTGGATACATGCCCTTTGCTACATACCAGCGCTGACGTCTTGTGCTATTGGCACGCTACGAAAACACATAGCTAAGAGCATGCGACTTCAGCGCTGGCTTTCTGCATCGGCCTGTTAGTATAGGGATGAGAATGTGCATCTGGTCAACTATCAATTTGCATCTCCAAATTAAACCACAAAGTAGCAGTTACTTATCACATTTATTCTGATGTGAAGGTGGAAATAGCTGTATAAAAGAAGCACGACTATACAGAAGTGCTTGTGATCACTACTCTGAGTTCTTATCAGGGTGAGAGGTATGCAATAAAAACCTATCGCTAAGCATTTTTAGCGTAGAGTGCTGCAAACATTTAGGGCCTGATTTTAAAGACCTTTCCACGTGCAAAATAGGCTTTACACATAGAAAAACATTTATGAAATGATCCCCTTACAGAGTAATTTTATAAGGAAGCACCTAGTTGAAGAGTTTTTTAAAGCATTTACGTATGTTATAGATAGAAATAACAGCCTACTGGTCTCCTATGTGGGAAAAACTGCATCTTAAGTGAAGATGCAGACATTTATACCAGCTTATGTAAATGCCGGCACCTAGATGTTTGCAAGCATGCATGCAAGTTACAGTATTTTATAATCTGCACATCTACTTGTGTGTTTTGCCATGCTCTGCCCAAACTTCACCCATGCACATGCCCATCAGCAAAGTACGTGCCATAAAGCAACACATGAACAATATGAGAGGTCCTTAACACCTGGGTGGGGTCACACGCACATGTTTTATGTTTATGTTTTATTTCATTTGATAAAAAACCGCCTTTCAGGGTAGGCAAAGCGGTGTACAATAAAACCAAATAAAAAGAAGGCCGAAGCCAACGAAATGGAATAGAAATACAAATTCTTAATAGGAAAGCAATAACACAGGAGAGACAGGACCAAAAATATAACAGAACACAAACACGAGGAAAGCAAGAATAGGACACATGGGATTCACACGAAGGGAGAGGGAACATCAAACGCCAGGGAAAAGAGGTGAGTTTTCAGGTTCTGTTTAAAAGTGGGATGGTGAGGTTCCAGGCGGAGTGAGGGGGGGAGGGAGTTCCAGAGGGCGGGGCCGGCAAAAAAGAAAGCGGAGGAACGGGTGGATTGTAGATGAGCACGGGAGGGGGAGGGGAGAGCGAGGCGGGCAGCAGTGATATTGCATGATGCCCGGGCAGCAGTGATATTGCATGATGCCCGGTTAGCGATCTGCGCCGAAAAGATAGGCAAGGAAAACCCTCAGCTATCTTTCAGTACAGCTTCTGGCATGTGCGGCAATCCCCGGATATTCAATGCCAGGGCTGCATATGATCCCAGCATTGAATATCCAGGGTTAAGGGTCAGCAGGCAGGGCTATGTGCTGTAGCAGTGCATAGCCTGCCCAGAAGAATATCAGGCCCTATGTGATTTATATGGCTCGATGCAGAAAAGCTTAGCGTAGCATTTTCTGGTACTTTTCCCATGCTGGGATTGGTCTCCAATGCAGAATGTTAATAACCTCCATTTAGATGCGCATGTACTCGGTGAATAAAAGTAGGCACCTCTTTAGGGGCTAAATCATGTATTTTCAATGACTTACGTGTGTCAGTGGGCAATTAAATACGTACTTTAGGCAGTTGCTATTCTATAAGTACACGTGTCAGGCTCATTGCATGTATGTTCACGGTGGGTGTGAACAGGGGAGGAGCTTCGGCAGAGCACAAATCTTCACAGGTACATGATAAAATACTATAATTTGTGTGCATTCTTGAACAATCTAGCTGCAAGCATTTACAGTAGCTATACGGCAGGCGTCAGTGCTTGCGGCTAGATTTAGCGCATGTTTTGACCACTTATGACCCTATTTTATAAAGGACACAAATGTTCCTCCTTTTCTAAAATTGCCGCTAGTGATGCATAGAAAAATGCACATTAGCTATGTCGGAGTTGATAAAATTACCCTCCGCATGTGCAGTTAAAATATCTCTTAACAGACTATGCAATAAGCTTCATCATGTTGTTGGTAAATAAGGATCCCAATAGTGCATCCACAATAGTACAGCGCACAGTGACATCAAAAATGTTCTGCCACATGGTCACATTATAATTATCTAAGGTAATGCTGCAAACATGATGCTAATTAATGTGCTTATGCTAATATAACCAGGGTGTAAAATGATAACGTATTAAAAAGCAAGAAAGAACTTTCTCTCTGTACATTTATATGAAGGGAGTAGCTGTGTCTCTTTAAGGTAGGGGTCCCCAAACTAAGGCCCCCTGGGCTGAATGTAGCCCTTGGAGCATGTTTTTCTAGCCCTCCATGCTTTTCTTATCTGCTGATCAGTCCTGCCCCAGAACAAGATTTTTGTTTTCACTATTGCTCCACCCAGCCTTTTTTTCGCCCTCTTTCTGTATTTCTGCCAGAAGACTGTGAGCAACTCACTGTGGGACCCATAAACCTCTTCTGCTAAGCTTTCTGACTGCTCAGATTCTCCTTCTCCTTCCCTCTGCCAGGAAATTGGTAACAGCCCCAGGAATAAGAGGAGAGCACAAAAGAGCTGGTAATAGCTGTTGCTTCTGGAGGGTGAGACTGCCAGGCCTGCCAAAGGTGACTCCACCCAACTTCCTTTGATCCCTGTGATCACAACTCAGCTCTGCCTTGCACTAAATTGAAGAAGTAATGTTTCCTGCTCTAGGTGATACAAGGCTGGGAGTAAATAAATACTTGTCTGTGGCTGTTTATTCCGGGGTTGCATCCCTGGGAGTTTGCATGGGGTTTTTTGGTTCCTAGAAATTAAGGACCAGTGTGTGTGTGTCCAGTGTGCCCCAGTATGGGATTGTAAGACTGTTGGGAGTGGGGAATGGGGAGTGCCGCTTACACTCAATAATGAAGGACCAGGTGCTCTGAAACTACAGGACTAGAGCAGGGGGTGAACGTGAGAAAAGGAAGAGGAAGGGAGGGGATGAGATAAGAGTTAAAGGAGGCAGAAGGAAGCAGTGGAGAAGTTCAACTTGAGGGTCTCAAAGCAAAATATCGGAAAGGGCTCCCAGAGCAGGGGGGATTCCACCTCAGCAGATGTATGAGCGGCTATAAATGGGCCCATGGGCCCCATCTTTCTCTGGGCCCCTCTGCACCACAGGGATGGCTTGGGTGAAATTTACCTCACTGGAAAGAAGGGAAGGGATGGAGGCAAGAATGGAATGAGAAAACTGGAAAATAAGAGAGAGGAGCAAGAAGAGAAGGGAGAAGCTGAAAAAGGAAAGGAGAGTGTAGTGGAGGGGGGGCAGAATGGAAGAGAGTGTGTCACACACATGACCCTCCCTTCCATCCAGCCAACCTAGGGAAGGGGGGAAGCAAGAGGTAATGTCATCTGCTTCACCCTTAGTAACTGTGCTCTCTGCCACCTTCCTTCCCCAGCTTTTGAAATGATCAAAAAGGTCAGAAATGACCCCCCTTCCCGTTCCCTCTCCCCCCTTAGCAAACTCTTCTCTAAAGAGGATACCACCCCCATCTGGCTCTATTCAGTTTTCAAATGCCTTATGTGGCCCTTCACATGAATAGTTTAGGGACCCCTGCTTTAAGGGAACAAAGTTCTGTGTCTCCCTGTGGCTTTGATTCAGCAGCAGGAGCTTTGTTTGAAGGCTGTAGGGCAGTGATTCCCAAACTTGGGGTTGGGACCCCAAATGTGGTCAATTCATCAGTGTATGGGGTCACAGAAACATGGCCACTGTCCCTTCTCACTGCACTTTCACTGTGATCTATGCTAAGTAATGGCAGTCACCAGTCAGCATTGGCCTGTGAGCCAGTGAACATTCATAGGCCCTTGTCCCCTCCTGGGTAAGCTTCCTGTTGGACTGGAAACCCATGCTGAGAACTGGGGTCTGTTGCTGCTGCCTTCCTGCTTTGGATGAGTGGAGGGAGGGGAAGGAGGTTGGAAATCTGCTACTTTGACATCATCATCTGGAGTCACGTGAATGTTCACTTGTTAAAATGGAGTCATATTTTTATTTTATTATTTATTTATTTGTAATTGTTTCTATACCGCACTATTTATCATCAGCGCGGTTTACAAGTAACCAGAGTTGTGCAATGTAGAACAGTCTAACATTGACATTTACAAAGAACAGGGAAAATTAACATGGTGAACGGGTGAACTATATACACTATGTACAAATTAGCATAATGGTCGACATGTTTGTCTTGTTACTGACAGGTTGACGTGGGGGTAGTTTAAAATGCACAGATTGTAGTCTGGGTACGTTACTCTGTGGGAGCTGCTATGGGTCAGGACAAGGAAGGCTAAGTGATGTTGTCAGGAATGGAGAAGTGTTGTAGGAAGAGATAATGTTTGATTGCCTTCCTGAACTGGGGGAGGTTGCTTATGGCACGGACATCTGCCGGGAGGGCATTCCAGCAAGAAGGTGCGTAAAGAGCAAAAGCACGTTTTCTCGTAGTCTTTGAACATTTGGTGATGGCTTTTGGTAGGAGTAAAGTGTTGCAGGCTATTGATCTTCTTGCTCTGTTGAGGGGGGTGGGGTGTACAAGGTCTGAGAGGGAGGTGGATGTGCATTTGTTAATTGCCTTGAATGTCATTGTTAGTGCCTTGAAGGTGATCCTGCAATGGACAGGGAGCCAGTGCAGATATTTCAAGATGGGGGTAATATGGTCTTCTCTTGACGCTCCGTAGAGGGTTCTGGCTGCGGTATTCATCGCGAGCTGCAGGGGTTTTAGCAAGCTTTTTGGGAGGCCGAGCAGAATGGAGTTGGCGTAATCAAAATGAGGCAGTATTAGGGCTTGAAAGACAGTTCTGAAGTCATTTGGTTCCAGAATCCGTTTCATATGTCGTAGAATCCGAACTTTGTGGTAGATTGTCCTAACGGTATTGCTTATCTGGGCGTGCATGTCAAGGCGCTGGTCAAGTGTTATACCCAGGTATCAAATCGTCGTCTTGGCGATGAGTTCAGCGTTGCGTACCTTGGGATATGGGATAAAAGTTTGATAAGCACTGCTATGGGGTGTTTTAGCAGAAGCGAGATAGCCTCACTTTGAAATGATTCACTAGAGGGAGCTCAAACTGACACTGGAACTTTTAATTTGAAGCAGCCACAAGATTCTAAGGAAATGTGGCAGCATGGAGCTCCCTGTGGGTCAGAAAGTTATTCAGAAGAACACTGGTGCCCGAAGAAGTGAATTTATCAACAAAGAGAGAATGCAGGGGAAATTTTGGAGCAGAACTGTGGGACCGAACTCTGGAGAAGTACCAGATCAGAAAAATAAATTGAAAGACAAGCTTGTGAGACTGCTGAGGATATCTGTGCTCAAGAAAGATAAAAAGAACCCAAGAGTTTATGTAAAAGCTATGCATTTGCTGGAAATGAGTGTTTTAAGTCAGATCTGCAAAAGATAATACATCTCAGTTAACTGCATGGAGAGCAAGATGGCTGATGCATGGGAGCTTTGATTAGAGCTCTTCCTAACCGCGTCTCATTGCCTGTTTTCTGTTACCTGTGTGGAAAAACGTCCTCAGAAGAGGAAGACGGCTGTCTGAGATATCCCTGTAGCTATGGATGAGTTTTTATGTGAAGCTGAAAGGCATACTCTCCTTCAGACCTCTCCAAGGAAAGGTGAGACTGAAAGACCTCTGGAGAGCGAAGTGTCGCTAGGCCCAGAATCATATTGTGCCCCTTCAAACCCCGTGGCCATAGCCACAAAGAGAATGCCAGATTCCATTGAAGGCGGGGCTGCTAACTCTGGCCTTCAAGGTGTGGTAGCTTTGGTAAATTTCGCCCGGCACCGACTGATCCTAAGGTTGAACCTCTACAGGGTGCTATAGGGGAAGTTGTTGGACTGAGCCTTGGATTGCGACTTGAACAGTTGCTGGTGAGTGTTTTGCCTGTTTCTAAGCCCACATCAACTTTGTGGGAAGTCATTATTAAACTGGAGCACTCAGTACTGACACAAATGGCAACTGTTTCAGCCCAATATCAGCCGGGTCTAGCAAAAGTGCAAGGTTTGGAGACTGATACTACAAAATTGGAAGAAACAGTTGAGGTTTTAGAAGTGAAACAGAAGAAATCATCTGATTTAGAAGAAGCTTTGATTAAGTATAATGTTTCTTTACACAGGAAAATTAAGAATATGAACAAAGTGACTAGATGCAGGACTTTGCATTTCATAAACTTTCCAAAATGTCCTTTGGTGACACCTCTCAATACTTTTAAAAGATACGTGATAGAGATCTTGAAGATACCAGAGGCTTCCTGTCCACTGGTTATGTATTATTTACCACCTTTTGTTAAAAAGGCTGGAGATCAGCCTCCAGGATTTGCTTTGGACTCGCTACAATGATTGTTAATTTTGTCCTTAAGCCTGATATCGATTAGGTCTTGACAATGTTTTTTGTAATCGTGAGACCCTACTCCTAGATTGCAAGGATTAGGACTTTTCCTGATGTGGCTTATGCCACTCAAAGCCGAAAGGAGTTTTTCCTTCTCCATCCTAGAGGGTTACAGTTGGGGAGGGGGGAACTCTTTTGGTTAAATTTCTCTTGTAAATGTGTTATCAAGATGCAATCTGTTTAATATATATCTTATAGTCCTTTGCACTTAGTGGCTTTTCTGAGTTCCAAAGCTGGGCATACATGGCAAAGTTTGAATGGAGCACAAAAATATGCACATGAATTATAAAATAAATAAATTATAAAATAAATAAATACATTATAAAATAAAATACTTTTATTTACGCATGATCTTGACAAATCTAAGAACAGGCATTTACATCAGCCATAAGGCTGGTCTAGGTGATTATGACTAGATTTAACACATGTTTTTGACCATTTTGACCCCTATTCTTTAGAATACAATCACACTTTATAAAATATTTGAAATTTTACAAAATTACCCTTCACAATTTATCTGCCACAGATTTTTAACTAGATCTTAGGAGTTGTTCAAGCATGCAGGTTTTGGAGTAAGATATCTTCAAAAGATACTGACACACCCTGAAGTTAGAATATCCCCGATGGAGAAATTGTCATAAAGGCTGAACTAGCCCAGATGCATTTAAATAAAGGACAGAGAGATATAAATTATTCCAAATTACTCCTATTAACTGTTAGGCAGGTTCTGAATACAAATAAAAACATACTGTATCTGTGTGTGATTGCCAGAACTCTAAAATAATAAGATATATAAGTCAGAATGTATAGTTCTATATGAAGATGTTTGCATAATAGCTGTGCATTTTTCCTAGCAAAAAAAGTACTAGTACTCATATTCAGGGCTCTTTCATTCCTACATGAGGACTATGGGGCAATGAAAAAGGTGCCGGTACTCAGTACTCCCTCAATAAAAGCCCTGCATAATAGGCATCTCAGAGACTTCATGGAAAGAAAATAGTCAATGGCATACTGTGATACCAAGGTGCAACTTATATCAAATGATAGAGTAGATCAAATTAGTGGGCAGGTGGCATTATATGTTAAGGATGGCGAAGAGTCAAAAGTCCTAGAAGAAATAAAAAGCAATATGAAATCTTCATGGACATAAATTCTATGTATGATGAGGAAGAGTATAATGGTGTGGAAATATTACCATCTACCAGGAAAGAATGAAGTGACAGACACTGAAATGCTAACAGAAATTAGGAAGATTATCAATTTTGGTAAGACAACAATAATGGGAGCTTTCAATTACCCCAATATTCATTGGGCAAATATCATCAAGACTTGCTATGGAGGTAAAGTTGCTAAATACCATAAGTATTTCATTTAGCAACTGTTTCTTAAACTGAAGAGAGGGAGAACTGCATTACATCTCCTGGTGAGAGGGGTAAGAGTGGTGGGACCATGTAACAATAGGGTTTACAATGTGATGAAATTTGTCATAGGAGGACACAAAAGTAAACTACTACTGTAACATTTAATTTTTAAAAAGACTATGATAAGGGGGGGCGGAGCCTGATGTCCAGCGGGATGGTCGCATAACGCTGAGGCTCCCGAGAGGCCTACTCAGAATCCTGAATTAACACCGGACATTCTTGAATTTATGCTCTGATTTTACCTGGGCACATTGATGAGATGGCGGGGACCAAACCTACGCGCCTGGAATTTGGATCTCCAGCGGCTTCTCACGGCAAACGCTCTAAAACCGAACCCCCGTCCCCGCAGAAGGGGCTGGCTCTACACGAGGGCCCCGAAATGCAGCAGGAGATCCTCGCAGAGATCAGAGGGGTTAAAGACCTCGTGCAGTCCAACGGGGAAGCACTCCGAGCACTGCGGGAAGACCTTGGTGTATTGCAAGGCAGACTAGAGGGACTCTCCTCGCGTCAGGACAAAATGGAGAGCATATTAGACTCCCATGTGGTCCGGCTGTCCAAACTCGACAAAGTGGAACGTCAGGTGCGGGCCTTGCAGAAAGAAGTGGAAGATAGCAATAATAGAGCGCGCCGTAACAACCTACGATTAGTGGGCATACCGGAGGGAGCGGAATCGGGAGACATGAAGGAGTTTTTTATATAAAATCCTCCCTTCTCTGCTCCAAATCACCTTTACCAAGGAATTGGAGATCGATCGCGCTCATCGTGTGCCCACGAACATAACGCTCAACAGGAAGACCCCGCGGCCTATTATCTTTCGACTTTTGAGATATCAACATGTGGAGCAAATTCTCAGCGCCTCTCGGGCGAAGGGTCCTCTGGAGTTTGAGAGCCATAAAATCTCCTTCTATCCTGACTTGGCTAAACCCACGGTTGACCGCCGAAAGCGCTTTCTGGAATTCCGGCCGAGGCTTCAACAATTACAAGCACGCTATGGCCTGATGTACCCGGCCAAGCTCCGAGTCACGCTGCACAATCAGACAAGAACATTTGAGGACCCTGATCTACTAGCGGAGTTTTTGGATGCTAAAGAAGCCGACTTGATGCGCTGACTTCTAGAGTGTTCCTACTAGTGTTCTCATGTCCGCTGTACCCGCCATTTTGGATTTGCCACGGCTCAGCAAGGAGGCCGTCGAGGGCGGTTTGTAGCCTTCTTTTGATGATATTTGTGACCCGATTCCCTCTACCCAGAGTTGCCTCGATGAATATCAGAGACAGTGTTAATTATGGACTCTGGTGTTTCTTCTCTTTTCATGTCTTTATCCTCCTCTCTGGGGCCTCCTCCCGCAGACATATGGTCGCCATATTCATTGGGGGTTTTGCTTCTTCTCTAAGTTACTTTGGTACATGTTTTTCAATATGGGGTGTATTGGCTAGCATACTTGGTGATTATGTCATTGCTGTACAGATTCTGTTTATATTGTATATCTTCAAGCGCCATTATCTAAAATGTCTATTATCGATTGATGGCACCATGTAAGATTTTATCATTGAACGTAAAAGGCATCAATAACCCGATAAAACGGAAGAAAATCCTGAGCTATCTAAGTCATGAAGCAGCCGATCTGATTTTCCTCCAAGAAACGCATTTAAATTCGAAGGAAACTCTTAAACTCAATATTAAACCTTACATGGTGGCCGCCTATTCTCCAGCTGTTTCTAAGAAATGTGGGGTTGCCATACTGGTTAGGAAATCTCTGCATGCCACTATTATTGCGACTAGCTCGGATACTGCAGGCAGATGGTCCAGGGTTCATCTCAAGATAGGTGACCTTGAATTTACATGTATATGCCTTTATGCTCCTAATGTAGATGACCCTGCCTTTTTTGCTACCATTGCTCAGGTTGCGCAGGCCTCTGCTAATACTTCATTGATAATTGGGGGGGATTTCAATTTAGTTCTCGATCCCCTGATTGACAAACAGCCGCCTAGGACGAGTGGTCCCCCCAAGAGTCACACTACGCTTACCTCTATGATCAAAGATCTTGCTTTAGTTGATCTATGGAGGTTGCTGCATCCCAATGAGCTTGACTTTACCTTCTTCTCTTCCCCTCATAAATCCCAGTCTCGTATAGACTTCTTTTTAATATCAAAACTGTTAGTTCCTCAGGTAAACGATGCAAAGATTCACTCCCAACATATCTCGGATCACGCTGCTATTTCTTTTCAATTACATACCACTGCGCCCCAAGGGAATTCGGGGGCCTGGTTTTTTGATAGAGCCCTATTAACTCAACCAGAGTTCCAGTTAGAAATTCGAGCAGCCATACAGGACTACTTTCACTTTAATCTACCCCAGGACACTGCAACCTGGGCTTGGTGGGAGGGTTTTAAAGCGGCCATTCGCGCAACGATCACTAGTTATCAAATTCGCCTGCGGAAACAACGCAAGCAGCAGCTCCTCATACTAGACCAACAAATCAAAGCAGGCGAACGCGTTCTAACTTCACGTACTGATCCATGCGTTTTAGTTCGCTTACAGCGTCTCCGTTTTCAATATAATGCAATCCTCTCAACTGCAGCTTCTCAGAGTATTGCACTTCAGCAAGGGACATATTACCGTGAAAGCAACCGAGCCGGTCGACTTTTAGCTAATGCCTTGAAAGGTCAAAAAGAAGCCAAACGCGTTGCGGCCCTTCGCGCCCCACAGGGAGGGGGCATACTGACCACAGACTCCGATATCGTAGAACTTTTTCGGGATTTTTATACCCGTCTATATCAATCTGAATGTGAGTTCTCCTCTGAGACCTTTGAGCGCTTGTTTTCTGGTATTCAGCGGCCGACCCTTTCTGAAGCTGATAGGGATGCCTTGGATGAACCCTTCTCTACTTCAGAGATCCATTCTGCCCTAAAACGAACAGCCTCGGGTCGAGCCGCTGGGCCTGATGGTCTCCCGACAGAATTCTACAGAACGTTCAGTGCGGATTTAGTTCCCTACTTAAAACTTTACTTTACTGCCCTTGCGGTAGATACATCCTCTTTGGGATCCTTTTCTGCAGCTAATGTGGTAGTTTTTGAGAAAGAAGGCAGAGACCCGCTGCTAACCGCCAACTATCGTCCAATCTCCCTACTTAATGCCGATTATAAGATCTTCGCAACGATCTTGGCTACCCGGCTATCAGACAGGATGGCCACTTTAGTCCATCCCGACCAATGTGGTTTTATACCCGGCCGCTCCACCGCTGACAATGCTCGGACTTTGTGCCATGTGCTATCCCGTGCTGCCAATTTGGACCACCCATGGGTGGGTCTTTCCCTAGATGCTGAAAAAGCTTTTGATCGCCTAGAATGGCCCTTCTTATTTGCAGTTCTCCGATGGTATGGCTTTGGGGAGGGCTTCCTCCGATACCTCCAAGTCATGTATTCTCAACCTGTTGCCAGTATTTGTGTAAATGCCATAAAGTCTCGGCCTTTTAAGCTTCAAAGAGGCACGGGTCAAGGTTGCCCCCTATCACCAATGCTCTTTGATCTAGCTCTTGAACCCCTCGCCCTTCTTATTAGACAGTCCGCACGTATCCGAGGTATCCCCTTTAGTCACAGAGAGATTAAACTCTCTGCATATGCAGATGACCTTATGCTCTTTGTATCCCTTGATTCGGTCCCGGCTGTCTTAGACCTGATTGATGGATACTCGCAATTATCGGGCTATAAAATAAACTGGACCAAATCCGTAGCATTCCCACTAAATCGCTGGGTACATGAGGCTGACATGCGGGCCTTTCCTTTCCTTTGGCAATCCCGCATGGTGAAATATCTTGGCGTCCACTACTGTTCTCCTTTAGAAGACACTATTAGCTTTAATGCCAAGGAGGTAGTCTCCAAAGTCCGTGAGCTCACAAATCGGTGGTCTCCCCTATCCCTTACCTGGTGGGGCCGCCTAGAAACCGTCAAAATGATGATAGTCCCTAAAGTGAATTACATTTTAGAAATGCTGCCCTGCTTCCTCCCGCTACACACCTACAAAGACATTGAGGGCCTTCTCGTCCGTTATCTCTGGCAGGGAAAACCACCAAGAGTAGCTAAACACAAACTACAGTCTGCGAAGGAATTAGGGGGTACCCGCTTTCCTGATTTTCTTAGGTATCATCAAGCCTTCCTACTTAAACAAGGTGCCCGATGGCTAGCTGCCTCAACAGACAACAGACCAGTTTGGCTTGACATTGAAGAGGAGCTAAGTAACCCAATTCCGTTAATCCATCTCCCCGGCATGTCCCATCAAGTCGACCTACGCCATCCCCCAATGATTGTTGATACTCTTGCGGCCTTTAACACTCTCATTCTATCACTGGGTTCAAACGTATGTCCTCAGGACAGACTCCCGCTGTGGAATAACTCCAGAATTCAAGTCCTACATAAAACGATTGCATGGAAATCCTGGTACTCTAGGGGGATCTGGACACCCCAACAACTCTTCTCTGCAGCTCGCTGGAAGACTTTTTCCGACTTACAAAAGGAATTTGCGTTACCAGCGAAACATTACTTTCAATTGATGCAGCTTCAACACTGCCTCAAAAGAGCTCAAATCCTGCCGCCCTCTGCCCCTACTGAGAACGGGCTATTAGAACTAATTCACTCTATTAGTAGTACACATGGGGTAGCCTCTAACTTTTATAAACTATTATGTCAGGGTACTGACGCTGCTACTTGTAGAGCTCAACAAGCCTGGGAACGCGAACTGCAAATCACTTTAACCCCTGTACAATGGAGCGTTTTCTGGAGCAAGGTGGTGCGGGTTTCCAGATCTGCCTCTGTCACCCAAACTCTCTTCTTTTTTGCACATAGATGCTTTTATACTCCAGAAAGAATTGCCAAATGGAACACCACTACTAGGGACCAGTGTTGGTCTTGCCATACTGCTGTGGGAACCCTCGCTCATGTTCTTTATGAATGTCCTCAACTGCAGGTTTACTGGGGGCGGGTCTGGGGTCGTATTCAATCTATCTTACACCTCCACGAGCCTCTATCCTGGAAGATTGTGGGACTCCGCTCAGTGGCGGAGGTCCCCTCTCTTCCTAAGAAGGGTCACTTTCTCCTTGACTTCCTGCTGGGTATAGCCATCTGTTTAATCACGTGGAATTGGAAGGATAGCTCTCGAATTACTGCCAATGAATGGTGGAACCTTGTCTGCTTATATAGTAAATATGAGCAGATATCTCGGAGGGCTATTCCTCATATCCAAACTCACTTTCGCTTGTCTAAATGGCAGATGCTCAATGACTATGTACACTCTGCCCATTGTTCCAACATGTCTGTTTAATGCATACTTATCATGTTTTATCTCACCGTTAGGTTTGTACCACAATAATGTCAGTACACGCCCGTTTTTGGGAATGATTAGTTTCTAGAGAAGAAGCAGGGGGGAGGGGGGTGGTAGGGGTTTACTTTGGTGTATGTATCACATTCTCTGTATGTATTTGTCTTTTAGCTGTATGTCTTCCTTTCCTTTGTTGTTATAAAACGAAAATAAAGCATTTAAAAAAAAAAAAAAAAAAAAAGACTATGATAATACAGAAATTACAAACAAACTAAAAAGAGCAGTGACCAGGGTCAAAAGTTTGCATAATGTATGGACGTTATTTAAAAATGCCATTTTGGAAGCCCAGATATGATGTATTCCATGCACTTAAAATTATCGAAAGAAGACAAAACAAAGAAACGTGCCATGAAGGTCCAAATAGCACTAAAATCTTTCTGATGTACATTCATAACACAAAGACTGTGAGGGAATCAGTTAGTTGCTAGAAGATCAAAGGCTAAAAGGAATGCTTAGAGAGGATAAGGTTCAATATAAATATCAAATCACAATGTTCAATCAAAACTTCCTACATTCTGTTCTCTCTCTTCACCTCTGTACATAAGTTATTGTTGATCATAACTAAGGGGTATGTTTACTAAACTGTCTTAATGTGCGCTCTGCCACGTTATCGCGCAATAAGGTACCTTATCGCACAATAATGGCGCTTTATCGGGCGCAAAGGTACCTTAGCGCGCGATAACATGCACAGCGGCGCAAATGAGTGCTGAGGGTGGAGAAATGCTCCCGGAGGGTGGAGGAAGGCTCCCCAGGGGCGGAGAGAGAGGGTCAATGGGCGGAGAGTGGGAGGGGAGAGGCTCCCTGCACACTAACGCTGTGAAATTCGAGGCTGAAAACTAACGCCAGTGAAACCCTGGCGTTAGAGCTGTTTTAAAGGGAAAAGAAGCCATTTCCATCAGCAATGTACAGCAAAACCAGGGAAACCTACAAAAAGTGATGTGTGATACATGTGCACAGAACAAAAGGGCAAATAAACAGTGAAAATGACCAGAAGAAAATGTAATAAAAACATAACCACACTGGCCAATAGTGATATTAATTGGAAACATAAAAAAACACTCCCGAGAAAGCTCCAAAAAAAAGATATGAATTTTGGAAGGGTCTATGCTCCGTCCCCATACAAGGTGAATGAGCCCACAGTGAAATTGCGCTGAGCAGGGTTTTCCCTCTCCATTGGGCAGGTTTCCTACGGCATGCACATGTTCCGCAACAGCAGGGCGGGCATGTCGGAACGGGCAACTGGACAGATGCTTGAAAAGGGGACACAGAGGACTGCAGGCGGCACATGCTGTGATGCAGCTGGGCCACAGTGCGGACTAAGGTGATGCCTAGGTGGCCCATAGGAATGCTGAAACAGTAGTGCAGCCAGACAGCAACTGATGAGGGCCCAACATGGGCATGAGTGTGCTTCCCATAGTGTCACAGGGGATAGTACCCAGCAGGTACCCCCAAGGGCACAGAACATTGGCAGGTGGTGCTGGGGGGAAGCGTGGACAGCTATACAGGCACCCCTACCCCAGAATCCGCACCATAGGCAGCTGCCTACCCACACACTGGATGGCCTGAGACTGCGCACCACCAGCACCACCAGCAGAAGGGCATGTCAGCAGGGTGGCAGAGGGGTACTGGTGGTGGAGGGGGCAGTGGCAGCTGCCCAGAGCAGACCGTGGCCTAGCCCTGTGTAGGTGGGTGCCATGCACTGCAACAGACAGGCCCTGTCTGATGAACAGTCATGGTATCCCCAGGGAATGCACTGTCTCTATGGCAACACAGTGGTGCAGTTCACACAGCCAGTGTGTTCAGGAGCAGAAGGTCACAGGTTCAAGTCCCAGCTGTGGTTCCTGCCAACCCCACCCTCATATTTTACCCACTACTAAAACGTGCTAAAACAGACAGAACCTTTATTGCAGATGACGTAGACATGCCCAAAACACATACATGTTACCCTACAGAGCACACCATAAACATGCCCATTACCTAGAGCAGAGTCTCCCAAATGCAGTCCTGGAGGGCCAAACACCATTCAGGTTCCATGCTGCCTCTAACAAATATGGCTGTGCTGCATTTCTATGCACTGCCCCCATGATATGCAGATGTATCTCATGCATATTCATTAGGGACAACATGAAAACCCGAACAGTGTTTGGCCCTCCAGGACTGGAGTTGGGAACCTCTGCCCTAGAGCAGCGGCCAACAGGAGCAGACACACCCGCACCCACAGGCTCCATTATCCCAAGCCTCCTGGAGAGGCAGGATGTTGGGCCCTGCGTGCATCTCCCATTACTAGCACTTGCATACCTTAGCAATCCCACCCTAAACCTGGGAAAACTGTACACAGCTATCAAAAGGTTGCTATTATAACTGGCAGATAGCAATTCCTATGTTAAGCACAATTGGCTGATTGAGCTGCATCATAGCAACCTTTCTGATGTCTGTGGAGTGTGCCTCAGGTCTGGTGTCTAACAGAGTGACCCCAACAGTATTGCGTACCATAGCCATGCCTGCACTATCCCCAGGACTGGTGCAGTGGCCAGGGCTGCCAAACACCTCTATAGTTGCACAATGCTGGCATAGGTGTGGGGAGTGTGTGTCTGTCTATCCAGTGTGTGGTGGCTGCTAACACCTTCCTCAGCCCACACTGCTAGCACTGTTGCTAGGATGAGGTTTCAGAAAAACTTGCAAAACTGAAAGTGGACAAGGACATGGGACTGGATGGGATACATCCCAGGATACTGAAAGAACTCAGAGAGGTTCTTGCAGGGCCATTAAAGGATGTTTTCAACAGATCCTTGGAAACAAGGGAGGTTCTTCAGGACTGGAGAATGGCTGACGTCGTACCTCTACACAAAAGTGGTGACAGGGAAGAAGTGTCAAACTACAGGCCCGTGAGCCTTACCTCGGTGGCAGGAAAAGTAATGGAGACACTCCTGAAAGAGCGAATAGTGAACTTTCTCATAACCAGCGGGTTACAGGATCCGAGGCAACGTGGTTTTACTGAGGGACGATCTTGCCAGACAAATCTCACTGAGTTCTTTGACTTGGTGACCAGAGAACTGGATCAAGGACATGCGATGGATCTACCTGGATTTCAGCAAAGCCTTTGATACTGTCCCTCATAGGAGGCTTATCGATAAACTCAGCAGTTTGCGGATGGGTCCCAAGGTGGTAAACTGGATCAGAAATTGGTCGATTGACAGACGACAGAAGGTGATGATAAATGGAGCTAACTCGGATGAAAGGAAGGTGATTAGCGGGGTGCCTCAGGGTTCGGTCCTAGGCCCGGCACTGTTCAATGTATTTGTGAGTGACATTGCTGAAGGACTGAAAGGAAAAGTCTGTCTTTTTGCAGATGACACGAACATTTGCAACAGAGTGTACTCCCCCGAGGGAGTGCTTAACATGAGGAGGGATCTGCAAAAGCTGGAGGAATGGTCTGATGCTTGGCAATTAAGATTTAATGCGAAGAAGTGCAGTGTCATGCGCTTGGGTAGCAAAAACCCAAGGGAAATGTACGTGATAGGGGGCGAGAGGTTGTTCTTTATGATGGTTTCCACCATTTTTTCTGGTACTGACATCAAACTCACCAGTCTGTAGTTTCCCAGATCACCCTTGAAACCCTTTTTAAAAATTGGTGTTACATTGGCCATCCTCCAATCTTCAGCTATTACAGATGATTTTAATGATAGTTCAAGATTACTAATAGCAGGTCTGCAATTTCATATTTGAGTTCTTTCAACACCCTTGGATGTATACCATCTGGTCCAGGTGATTTGCTACTCTTCAGTTTATGAAATAGTTGTAACATATCTTCCTGGTGTATCGATATTTCTTTCAATTCTTCCACAGTATTTCCTTTAAATACCATTTCAGTCATAGGTAACATTCCTACATCTTCCTTAGTAAAGACCGAAGCAAAGAATTCATTCAGTCTCTCCACTATGGCCTTGTCCCCTCTTAGTGCCCCTTTTATCCCTCTATCATCTAATGGTCCAACTGAATCTCTCACAGGTTTTTTGCTATGAATGTACTTGAAAAAGCCTTTATTATGCGTTTTTGCTTCCAAGTCAAGCTTCTTCTCAAATTATCCCTTTGCCTGCCTTATCAATGCCTTGCATATAACTTGCCAGTGCTTGTGGTGTTTCCAGTTTTCATCATTTGGCTCCTTTTTCCATTTCCTGACAGATGCTATTTTGGCAACAAAAGCCTCTCTAACCTCACCTTTAAACCATGCTGGCAGTTTTTTGGACTTCCTTCCACTTTTCTAAAAGCGTGGAATACAGCTGTTCTACGGAGCTAGATGAATATCGAGCTGGACAAACGTTGACTTGAGTTTCACCCATCACTCCTATCTGCATCAGGACAAAAAGAACCAGCTGCTTAAAATTCCCAAGGGTGAAACTCGAGTCGACGTTTGCCCAGCTCGATATTCATCTAACTCTGAAGAGAGAGCTTACAGCCTTTTTGGGATATTGCCGAGAAGTTGATGTTTGTCCAGTTTGATTTCCATCTAGCTTTGAAGAGAGAGAGAGTGCAGCCTTCTATGGAATATTGCCGATAAGCTAAGTGTTTTCTTGTGTTTTTAAATACATTTAGAAAATTGCAAAACACATTTAGGCTTATGAATGATATTTGGGAAAAGCAGGTGTTTTAGCTTATGGTTTACTGCCTATTTTGCTAACTTTTATACTTGCAATTCCGCCCCCCCCCCACCACATCTGAGGCCTTTAAACAATATCAGCGTATCCCATTAGTCGGTTGTTCTATAAGTAGTAGGAACTGAAATAATCAGTCCACTATTTTGTCTTCATTGTATAGTACTTGGTGACTCTTTTATCTAGTTTGTACAGTGAGTGAGAGTCCCAGGGGATTTTTTTGATATTTTTTCAGCCAAAACAAGCACTTTTCAGATGTTTATTTGAGCTTGGAGTAGGTCCAAACTTAGACATGATGCCTGAAGTCCATGACATTTCTGAGATGAGGTGGAGATATCCAGGTTCCTGGGAATGCCCCAGCCATACCTCCACCACACCCCCGTTCAGACTTTGATGTCCTCACACTGGGAATGTCCCCAGAGCTGGCTTCTAAAATTGCTCTGGAGACATCTCTGGGCTTTGGATGTCTCTATGCCCATATTCAGATGTCCAAAGCATGAATAGGATTTCCAAAATGACCCCCTTAGATTGTAAGTCCTCGGGGACAAGGAAATGCCTATTATTCTTCCCATATTGCATGTGTAGGTACACAGTTATGGTGGATGCTTAAACATGAACACCAGTTTGACTTAACTTGTAATGAGTTTATGCACAGAGTAACTGGACAAACAAGAACTTACTGTAAGATGAAATGGAATTAAGGGAAGCTATATAGAGCCAGAATCCATATAATGGTGTTTTCCTCTCTTGAAATGTGATTGATTGACATGAAATTCAGTGTAAAAGATGTGCTTCTGGGTCCCAGCGAGATGTCTGCTACAAAGACAGCTCATGCTCTTCTCTGCAATGGGGACTGAAGCTGGGAACATACAGCTTTCCCAGCATTGGGAAAGAGACCAATTGGGAAAGAGATTACATCCTAACCAATTGGGAAAGAGATTACATCCTGAGTCAGGAAATGGATACTAGACACCCCAATGGATAAGGTTACCAGATGTCCCCAATTTTCGGGGGTTGTCCCAGATTTTAGAGCTATGTCCCCGACTCCCACCTGTTTTGTAGCATTCTGTCCCCGATTCCAGCAATGGGGACAGAGGGGATAGAAAAAAAAAGTATTTTCAGTTTAGTGATTTGAATCGGTTTTCAGAATTTACATCCATCATCTTTACATTTTGCACAGTACAGGGGAAATGCATCATTGTTTCATTTCTCTGTTGATTTGTTTGCTTGGAAGTGATATTGTTGTGGTCATGGGATGGATGGGGGGAGAGAGGCAAGGTAATGATTCCACTTTCCTCCTCCATGCCTTGTTGCTCAAACCTGGAGCCAAGGTGCCCCTTCCTCCATCCACATCACACTTTTGGATAAATGTCCCAGATTTGCCTGCAAAAAATATGGTAACCCTACCAGTGGAGGAAAGAGGAGTTAATCACAAATAACATCCCTATGAGGTAGAAATCCAGGCAGGG
Source organism: Ichthyophis bannanicus (assembly GCA_033557465.1). Lineage (NCBI taxonomy): Eukaryota > Metazoa > Chordata > Amphibia > Gymnophiona > Ichthyophiidae > Ichthyophis > Ichthyophis bannanicus. Next base: position 731,525,920 of record CM066033.1, on the reverse strand, counting down.
CTGAGAGCTGGAAGGGTTAAGTGAGAAGGATACACCCCTCTTGGTGAAGTCATACCCTGGTACACACTTGTCCCGCCTCTATTCCTTTGTCCTGCTGCTCTCTCTGCTTGCTAGTGTGCGGCCTGGTATCCCACAAAGGTTCCCCAAATATTGCCAATCACCAACAAATTGCTCAGACAACTTCTGCTTAGCTACAAAAGCTCTTTATTTGCGTACCAAAACAAACAATTCACAAATGCAGATAGCAAAAGATTCTGTCTGAAAAGGTGGCAGGCAACCTACTCTCTGTACCGGAGTTAGAGAGCAGATTGCCCTTGAGCTAGAGAGCTGCCTCCTTATATACATCTTTCTCTGTCACAAAGTTCTAGAAAGTACTGCATAGCTTCTGATGTTATATGCAGGGTTTTTTTCTATGGCGTACGTGCACCCTCCCCATGATTATTTGGGCCAGCAACTGCTTTTCTTCAAGGTCCTCACTTATCTGGTGCTGTCAGACATTTCATTTTCTGCCTTCCTGTGTCCGGCCTGTGTTCTTCTATTTCTTGGCACTAAACATAATCTTCAAGGCTGAAAGTATTTCTGCTAATTAGTTTTAGCTTGGCCTGTATTTCCGTAGTAGGCCCATATTCTGAACACTTCTGCCCAAAATATGCTTTCCAGACTGTAGCAGGCCTCATAACATATACTTTCTCTTGTAGCCCACATGCTGTCTTCTGTGCCATAAACAGGATGCTTGTGTACGTTGCAGGCCGGCAGACGTGTAGACATAGAAGGCATATGAAGCAAATCTGAGCAGAACTATCCCTAAGCCAAAATATCCCAACATTCTCCATTTTTTCTTTTTCTTTTTTCTTTTTGGAGGGCAAGGTAATCCCACTATGGGGCATGAATGACAACCATTTGAGACAGAGAGGGGTCATCAAGAGGCAACCATTGGTACTGTTCCGTAGAAACAATATACATGGTTTTAGTGCTTTGTAGTATCATTCGTTTACAGCAGGCAAGCAAAATAGACAATACACAACAGGCAATTATTGCAAAACAAGCTATACTTAAAAGAGTAATAAAGAAAGCCTTTAGTCCTACTCCTAAACTAGAAAAACATGAAGCAATACCACCCCAAATATTGTCAAGCGGAGGTCCACCCTTAAAATCATTAACATGCAAATCAGACAGGCGCCTAATCTTCTCCATAGCTTTTAGAACAAACACTGTATGATTAACTACATTATACGATAGGTTGCACCTGTGTGAAAAAGCAATCAAATACCATATTCGGGTCAGCATATACACGCAAAGGGTCATGTATCATATTCATCGTATGCCACGTCTGGGAACAATTAAAAGTTTCATAACAACTGGCAGAAAAATTATTATTATTTACACAAGCAAGCTGTCCTGCATACTCATTTAAGGGAACCTTGGAAACATGTACTGGAGCATATGATACACCCTTTGGTAAAGGGGTACATATAATGCAGTCTGAAATGTTCATCAGGGAAACAATGTGTCATACTGATTGCTTCCACAAGTTCAGAGAGCCTCCAGGTAAAGCTCGGGGCACACGAGATATCGTCTGGTTAGTCTGGTGCTGTCCCTGAAGGAACAAGGCCAGTTGTCCATCCGGGTGTAGACACTCAATAAGGAGGATGATAATGACTGAAATTCCCAGAAGAATACACAAAGGTGCCCATGGAGCAGGTTTAGCAGCAAGCATCCTAAGCAGTAGCAAATCTGCCGGTGGATAAGGATGTATTGGCTCTGTGGAGGGAGAGGGATGATTGATCAGAGGAAACAACTGGAGCTGCTTTCAAATGGCTGACGTGTATCCAAGCATCAGTATTATTCAGTTGGGCGGCAAAAGGGGAAGCAGCGGTGACAATGTAAGGTTCTGAAAAAGTAGGGCAGTCCCAGGATCCACAAACACAATTTCTTTTATAAACAGTGGTCCCTATGAGAAAACAAGGTGACAAAGGTGAGCTGGTGTGGATATTGCAATTGCTGAAGGCCAAATGGCTTGTAGATTTCAATGAGGTTTCTAAGAAAACAATAATAAAAGGATAACAATACAATCATTCACAAAAGTCCCCAATCAGCCTAATAGTCCATTACTTATTTTCAGATAATTTAGTCCTGCTTCTCAGCAGTTCTTCAGGACTTCGTAGAGTGCTTCACCTTTCTCTGAAGTTTAAGTGCGGTTTCTCTGCAAATTTGAACCTCTCAGTCTCATATCCATCTGGACTCTGACCAATTCCCTCTGCTGGAATCTCTGGATTGCAAGTGTTGAAATGGCTCCAGGCCTCAGTCAGAAGAGCAGCAACCAATATCAAGTGAAAAGACTAAATATTCTAGATTAGATTTCACAATAAGACAATGCAATGCAACAAACTTAATTTCATCCATATTTACTTAAGATCACAACTATCTCGTATGGTGTCAACTGTGTCTCTCAGTCTGATAAACGCTTTGTCTCTTCATCACTGGAGATTCATTTGCTGGTAGGAAATTCACATCATTAAATTACCCCCATCAGTCCACTGTTCATCAGAGTTCTTTCCTTATACCCACTTCAGTCCTCAGAACATTTTTTCATCACTTGCATCATTCCACCAACTACATACATAGGTTCGTCTCATGTTTTTATAGCATACTAATGTATCCTTATTTGGCAAGGTTGCTAAGAACATCAAACAATTGTTAAAAACTTAGTATTGCTATAAACAAATGGTAGGCAAAAAACATAAGCTTAGATTCTTCTCAATAAGTATAATGGATATATGTGCTCATTCTAAATAGCAGCTGTCTAAACAATTAATTATGGTGTTTACTACTTCCTGCAAAGGAAATTTTAAAAAAACCTTCAGTACACTTTGTCTCTGGACACTAAGACGTAAAATTCAAATACAGAGAAACAGGTAAGTTTATCCTAAAAATTCAGCACCTCTGGTGTTACTGTCCTGTTCAGCAATCATCAGCACAGAGCTTAGCAATGCAAAGTAATTATCTTGAATCTTACAGTTCGGGGAAATAGGCATTTGAAACTGAAGGAAACAGGCATTTGAAACTGATACTTTTTCATGAAAAGGTTGGTAGACATCTGGAATGCAAATGCTCCCCTTTTAAGTTATTTTAAAGCAAATTACTGAGAGCTTCAGCCAACCTTGACGTTATCTTAGCAAAGTAAACAATAGGTCTCTTCTCTGACTTTCAAGGCAGCTGTTAATTACCATGCAGCTGAGTTACAGCTCTTTTTGTTTCGGTAATTTATGAACAATAATTATGTCCTCTATGAGGTGCTTGCCACAATATATTTTAACTTTTAATTTTGCTTGATAGCATATGCAGTCAGAACCAAATATATATTCCAGAGATAAAATTCAAGCACGATTAACTTCTTATTCACTCAGGATTTAAATTCTTTCCAAGGTGCAATCTGGTAACTACTGGCTCGGGATGCCTCAGTGTCCTGTCAGGGCTCTTAACCTCTACTTTGAAGGTCAAAGGAAAAACGGAAGCAGTTTCCTTAATTTTCTATCTTTCTTGTTTGTGTCATTCAGCTTAAGTAAAGAACTCTAAGCAGTTCAGTTCCAGGGACCATAAAGCCTCAGTGCTTTATGCCTAACAGCCTATCTAATCAGAATAAGGTGTTTCTCTCAAGAAATTTCACCCTGCATACTAGACACTGAACTAGACCCTCCCCCCTGGCTAGTTCTGAAAAGAAACATGCCGTAACAATCAGCTAAAACAAGTAATAAAGTCTTCGCTTTGTCATAACAATTAATACTAGCTCTACAGAATAGTCATTTTAGTTTAAAGCATTGAACTAAACGTCTTTGCATCACAAGGGTACATATTTTCCTAAACAGTTTTTTTTTCTTTCTTTCTTTCTCGGCTGCAGAATTCAGCTGCAGTCATCTTCATTCGCTTTGATCTTGAATTTGTAAAGTAATTCATTTATCTACCTATAATTAGTCAAAAAGATACCTAGAAAGCTATTAGAATAATGATAACTAGAAAGCTAATTACAGAAGAATAATACTTCACTGAAAAAGTTCTGAACTTCATCTCCTGTCACACTTCGATTGAATGAATCCTTTATTTAAACAAACAAGAGAGACTTCTCAATCGGGAGTTTCCTCTAGGCGATGCGCCCATCCCCAGAAGAGATCCCTCAGTAGCTCCTCTCTCTTTCTCTAGCTGAAACAGGCACCCATCTTATCTTGCTGCAAATAACCAGCCGTTGCGCAGACAACTAGCTATCTTTCATCAGGCAACATATAGGGGCAGTTATCCAGTAAACACAGCCAGGACACTGGCCAGGTGCCTGACAATGTTCAAGGAACATACCTCTCACACCCCCATGGCTTCAGAAGTTCAGAACTCCATAATTACAATTGATGTGTATCTTGTAACTAGATTAGTTCTTCTTCAATGGATCTAATTGTCACCCTCTCTTGTCTGTGAGCATCCCAGATAAGGAGATTGTTCCCGTTTATTTTTTAGAACAATCTTTTTATTGAGGACTCCAGCAGGGGTTTTGGTTAATGAGGCAATCTATGGGGTTAGTGCCGGACTCAGCTCCTTTTATATTATCTCCCCCTCATTGGATTTTTCTAAATATTCTCCTTAGCTGTCCCTCTTTCTATGATCTGTAAACCTGGTGTTTTCACTGATTGGGGACACTTGAATTACAGGAATAGTCCTGTTAATATTTCCGCCTTTTACTGATGTAAAATCGAACCTCTTTATCTGCAGAGGAGCTGGTAACTTTGCTTTTTACAAAACCTCTTTATTTACAGAGGGACGAAGGTACAAAATCCAGGACACAATCAGACAAGCTGTCCTTACGCTTCGTCCAAACCCGGCCGTCCCTCTCGCGAGAGTACAGAACCGCGGATAGGGACCCACAGTCGCTTTGCACACAATGGTGCGTACAGTCTCACACATACACCAATCAATCTTGGAGATATAAAGACCTAATGTCTGGACAAAAAAAACTTCCTTTCCCTAATTATTACAACTGGATCCAAAATACAAACACTCTAATATTTTCTACATAGCAGAATATAGCTTATATACATGTGTGAATTCACTACTCACCCACTAGCTAAACTGGGTAAGTCTTCTGTCCTTGGGGGTAGACAGAAAAACACAATACTCACCACTGGAGTCTTCCTAGGGATCCAAATCTCATCGTCACTCAGGGACGGTTCACTCTCCGTCACTCAGGACCTCATCTCCTGGACCGGCAGGAGGAATTCTCATTTTCTGGACCAGCAGAAGGAATCCTTCTTCTTCTCCTAACGAGAAGATATCCACATCTCCTGCTTTTGTCTTTTAAACAGGAGGTATCCTCTCTGACAAAAGCAGCCAAAAGCACAGTCAGAGGAATCCTTGGGCAATTTAGCTGAATTTAGGAGTGTCTACACTCAAGTTAGGGGGCCAGAGATTCCCAGGATCCCAGCTTTCGGCACAAATTGTGGGGCCTGGTATCCCACAAAGGTTCCCCAAATATTGCCAATCACCAACAAATTGCTCAGACAACTTCTGCTTAGCTACAAAAGCTCTTTATTTGCGTACCAAAACAAACAATTCGCAAATGCAGATAGCAAAAGACTCTGTATGAAAAGGTGGCAGGCAACCTACTCTCTGTACCAGAGTTAGAGAGCAGATTGTCCCCGAGCTAGAGAACTGCCTCCTTATATACAACTTTCTCTGTCACAAAGTTCTAGAAAGTACTGCATAGCTTCTGATGTCATATGCAGGGTTTTTTCTATGGAGTACATGCAGCTTTCTGCAAAGTCTGCAAAGTTTCGCCTTGGGACCCTCCCCATGATTATTTGGGCCAGCAACTGCTTTTCTTCAAGGTCCTCACTTATCTGGTGCTGTCAGGCATTTCATTTTCTGCCTTCCTGTGTCCGGCCTATGTTCTTCTATTTCTTGGCACTAAACGTAATCTTCAAGGCTGAAAGTATTTCTGCTAATTAGTTTTAGCTTGGCCTGTATTTCCAGAGTAGGCCTATATTCTGAACACTTCTGCCCAAAACATGGTTTCCAGACTGTAGCAGGCCTCATAACATATACTTTCTCTTGTAGCCCACATGCTGTCTTCTGTGCCATAAACAGGATGCTTGTGTACGTTGCAGGCCGGCAGAAGTGTAGACATAGAAGGCATATGAAGCAGATCTGAGCAGAACTATCCCTAAGCCAAAATATCCCAACACTAGAGATAACTACTCTCCCTCTGCTTCACTAGAGATAAGAGTACAGTAGACTTTCTCCAATCGGGACTATACTGTAATAAAGTGACCAATCATGAAGAAATGCTGTAATAATCTGATAAGGTCTATATAAGCTCTCTGAGCCCTCTGGTAGGGGCCCAGAATTTGCAAAAACTATTTTCTCTGGGCCTGTGCACATTAAACCGTTGTTTCCTTCTAAGGCTCCTTGGGTGTTTCTTTCTTCACTCGTTTATCTGCTACATTTTTGGTTCCCTGACCCGGCTGAGACAGCGAGATAAGAAAGAAAAGGTTATCTTGCTACCTCTAGTTTCGATAAGTTTGAGCAGTGCTAGTGGCGAAAGCAGCAAGGACTACCAGGCGCCACCAGACCAGTTGTTCTGAACAGTATTCCTACCTGATTCGTCTTTGCCAATTGCTTAATCCGAAGGACAACTAAGAACCCGCTCTGGGGTCTAGGAAGCAATTTTTTTTTTCAACTCCGGAGGACATCTGAGTGGGGTAAGTGATAACAGGGGGGTCTGTTTCTGTCTGTAGTTCAGGAAAAATCGGTCCTTCCTACCAGGAAGAAGGAGAGATTGATCACCTCTCGAAGGAATTGCCCTAGTACCCTGAGCTGAGCTGGGGGAAACCACCGTTCCTACTGTTTAAACTGTTTTCTACGAATTGTTGGTCTGTGCTTGATTTATGTGTTTGGCTCAAGCAGGTCAGGAAAAAATGGCGAAAGCGCCATCTTGTTAGGCTGTGGTAAAAGCGCCATCTTGTTAGTTACCCTTTTTGAAACTAGAGCAGTCAGATTCCTGGCTGTCTGCATTCCTCTGTGTTTTCAAAGCCTGGAAGGCAGATATGGGGGATCAAAGATGAAGTGTAGCCCTTTAGATTGTATGGTAAAGCATTTCAAGAAGGGATTCTCTGCAGATTATGGTGTTCGTATGACTCCCGCCCTGTTAACGAAATATTGTCAGAGGGCGTGGCCCAACTTTAATATTGGGTGGCCCCCTGAAGGAACCTTTGATTATGACTTGGTTAGCAGAGTACACAATGTGGTAGTAGCTAAACATCCTGATCAATTCCCTTATATTGATGTCATGAGGAAAACTGTCGTATACTTTTGTCTCGTAGCCCACAGGAAATAAGCCTAAAAAAAAAAAAAAACCCCACAACTGCCCGTTTTCATACAGGAATCAGAGACAGAAGAGTTTCCCCCTCTCCCTCCTCCCAGGCAGATTTCTGTGGCTTCAGCTAGATCGGCAGTCTCAGCAGGGAATTCCGTTAGCCCTGCCCCTCTCTTCTTAACAGCTGCTAGCTTCTCTGACAGTCAGAAGAGCAGTGAGGGAAGCATACCAAAGCCAGTGTCAGATACAGACCTGCCCAGCACTTCAGAAAGTTCCCTGAGTCCCAGATCTGAAGGAGGTCGGTCTCAGTTTAGTACGCCTCCTCCCCCAGTACTCAAGCCTTATGACCTCAGGAGAGACCACCACACAGTACCTGCTAGCAAACAGACTCCAGAAGTTTTTCTATCATTCAAACCACATTGTCCAACTTGAGCAGACTGCTGTCAGCTCTTTTAACCTTACTCAGTACCGAAGAGAGATACCGGGTGACTAGGTCAGCCATGAAATGGTTGGAAGAGAACCCTCCAAATGAACAGGATCCCCAGCAAGCAGCGCTGAGAGACTTTCCTGACCTGAAACCCCACTGGGATGCAAACAGTGATGCAGGCCGGCTTGCCCTGAATTGCTATCATCGGGCTCTCCTTGAAGGCTTTAAAAAAGGGGGGGGGGGGCCAGAAAGTGATGAATGTAGGGAAAATATCTGAGGTCCTGCAAACGCCCGATGAGAGCCCTGGCCAGTTTTATGAAAGACTCTGTGAATCTTTCTGTGTTTATACTCTATTCCACCCTGAAGCACCTGAAAACCAGCGGATGGTGAATACAGTGTTCTGGGGCAGTCACAGGGGGACATTCGAAGAAAAACTTCAGAAGCTTGAGGGTTTTGCTGGAATGAATATAACCCAGCTGATGGAAGTTGCTATGTAAGAATTTGTGAACAGAGATCAGGAAATGAAGCGTGATTGTGAACGAAAGATGAAAAAGAAAGCTGATATGTTATCAGCGGCGCTAGTTGAGAAAGGACAAGGAAAATCGACGTGGGAACCAAGAAGCCGAGGCCGGGGTAGAGGAACCCGGCGAGAATGATTGGAGCGAGGACCATTGAAACGAGATCAATGTGCCTTGTGATGGGGCCCGTGGGTAGAGCCCTTTAACCGTATATAGGCGGTTGCCTAGGGTCTGTAAAACAAGTAATCTGCTCTTGCTAGGTAAATAATAGAGTCTCTCAGAGCAAAAAGTGAATAAGAAAATATGATGGGTTTTATTCCCCGTCCCGCTCGGACTATCAACAAGATCAAAACTCCAGATATAAGCAATGAACAAAATTAGTATCAGCAATCTTATATTCCTTTGTTTAAATTCACAAAGTTCTTTTCGTTATTCAATTAAACAGCAGGGCTGCACTTGTAACAAATGCTACAATCCATGGGCGTGGGGTCTGGAAGGCTGTTGCTATCTTCCCACAGCATACCCTCTCCAGCGCTCCCCAAACTCCCTGTATCACACTCTTCCTGTGTGGAATACTCAGGCACGTCTCCTTGTGATAACTCACTATAGCTTCCAGTGAAGGTTCCTCTCTCTTCAGGTTTATACCTGTCTGGCATGCAGTAGATTCTCTCTGGGTTTTCCTCCCAAAACAAAGGTTCTGAATATCCTTGCTTCCTGTATCTATGCTCAGGACCGCGCCCTTGGCACGTATATGTTTTAAACCTTTCTCTGTAAGCACATGGATGCCTCCTTTTATCCTTAGGGATTGTCTTGGCACTTGGCTCCCTGTATTTCTTCTCTCTAGCCTCCCAGGCTGGTTGTGCACTAGTAGAGTTAGTATTAGCTTTGCAGCTGTTTCTTAATGTGCAAGTGTGTTTGGAGTTCCCCTCCCCCAACACTCTCTTTCTGAATTGACCTGTGCTTAGTGCTGGCACATACCGGTCTCCTGTGTGGTAGGATACTCCTGGCTTCTCTTGAGGACTGACTCGGGTGGCATGCCTTCTCCCAGTGCAGCTTGCCTCAAACCTTTTCTCATGAGTGCTGGAGCTGCCTTCACTTCCTGGTTCTCCGATAGAAAACTTTCCTCCCAGCACTCCTCTGGGGTTTCTGCTCAGCTGACTGTAGCCACACCTCTTGCTGCTTTCTCTCTGGCTTCTGCCCTCCTCCTCCTTCTCCTCTTCCTGGGTTGTGTCCTGCCTCTCTCTCCACTGACTGGAACCCTGTCTTATGTAATCCCCAGCCCTGCACGTGACGTGGGGATTTGCAATCAGGTGTTCCTGATGAGCTTTCTGTTTGGCACGTAGTAACAGTTTTCCCTGCTCAACTGTTTCACTATGCCTGGTGCCTCTTTTCAACGCTGAATCTAAGGTAAGCTCTTCTTTTACCTGCACTTCCATGGGCTGTGTCTCCTCTGCTGCACCACATATCCCCCCTCTTAAGATATTCCGGGATGGTGAACTTTCGTGCTCCCAGCCCGGAATACGGGACAGGGCGTCTGCATTAGAATGCAACTTTCCCGCTCTGTGGTGTATGGTAAAATTGAAAGCCTGCAACGCCAGGTGCCAACGGGTGAGGCGAGGGTTGTGGTTTCGCATGGTACCCAACCACTTCAACGGCGCATGGTCCGTAATCAGCACGAAATGTCTGCCTGTAAGATAAAATCGGAGTGCCTCAATGGCCCATTTAATAGCCAAACATTCTTTTTCGATGGTCGAGTAGTTGCCCTCGGCCCTGGACAACTTCCTACTCAAGTAAAGAACGGGGTGCTCAGTACCCTCGAACTCCTGAGAGAGGACAGCTCCCAGCCCTGACTCCGAGGCATCCGTTTGAAGGATAAATGTACGATTAAAATCCACCCCATATAGGATTGGCGCTTTACATAACTTCCCCTTCAGAAGTATGAAAGCGTCCTCCGCTGCTTGTGTCCACTGTAAATTGTTAGGTGCGTTCTTTCTTAACATATTTGTCAACACCGTGCTTTCTTCCGCAAACCTGGGTATGAAACACCTATAATACCCGATTAACCCTAGGAAACTTCTAAGTTGTTTCTTAGTTAGCGGTCGCCGGAAATTCTGCACACTTTCTACCTTATCACGTAGGGGTCGGACAGTACCTTTTCCCACCAAGTGTCCTAAATATTTGACTTCGGTTCCGCCAAATAGGCACTTTCCAGGATTTAAAGTTAGTCCGGCACCCCGCAAAGCCTTCAACACGGCCTCTACGCGTGGAAGGTGTTGTGCCTAGGTGGTACTGTGGATGACTATATCATCCATGTATGCTACCGCGTAGCTGTGGTGAGGCCGTAGGACCTGGTCTACCAACCTTTGGCATGTTGCTGCGGCGCCGTGTAGACCGAATGGCATACGCTTAAATTGGAATAAACCCAGCGGCGTGCTGAACGCTGTCTTGGGCCTGGAAGCACGGGTCAACGGTATCTGCCAATAACCCTTGGTAAGGTCAAGGGTGGTCAGATACCGTGCCTGCCCCAGTCTATCCAACAATTCTTCGATCCTTGGCATAGGGTAGGCATCGAAGAGGGATATAGCATTGACCTGCCTAAAGTCAATACAGAAACGAAGACTGCCGTCCGGTTTTCGCACTAGGACTACCGGACTACACCAGGGGCTTTTGGACTCTTCAATGACGCCTAGCTGCAGCATCTCCTGAACTTGTGAGACAACCTCCCTCTTGCGAGCTTCCGGCAAACAGTACGGTCGCAGCCGCACAATTTTCCCAGGGGGTGTGAGAATTTCATGCGCGACCAGGGTGGTTTCTCCTGGGACGGGCGTAAGGACGTCCTTAAACCGTGCCAGCAACTGGTCTAACTGGCCCCGTTGCTGCAGGGACAATTCCATGCCGACCTTCGGTGCCGAGACTGTTTTACAGTCTTCAATTTGGGGACCTAAATCATCCTCTAATTTTGTCTCTGCAGTGGCAGTGAGACCTTGTACCTCCCTCCGTCCGGTGGAGCCAAACCCTTGGCCTCCCCGGCTGGTAGGGACCAGGTGGGTTACCTCCTCCACCTCTGGCGACCCAAACCGTTCACATATGATCTGGGCAACCCGGTCTCCTACTTTAACCTCAAAGTCCTGCTCCCCAAAGTTGAAAAGCAGTACCTTGACCTCTCCCCTGTAATCGGGGTCCACAACCCCCGCCCCGACATCAATAAAGTGCTTCGATGCCAATCCGGATCGGGGAGCGATCCGCCCGTAGCACCCTGCTGGCAACTGGATTTGCAGCCCTGTATTAATTACAGCCTTCCCCTTTTTTGGTACTACCCCCTCCACTGCACTAAAAAGGTCAAAGCCTGCCGCAGCGGCAGTTGCTTTCTGGGGACTCTGTGCGTCTGGGGACATTTTACAGAACTTTAGCATGAAGCCCTTTTTACCGGGTGTCACTACCTCCACCGGGGTTTTTTGGACAGGTGCTATCTTTGGTGCTTTTGCAAACAAAGGCTGGGGAATCACATTTACCAGGGCCTCCCCTTTACTATTACTCTTTCCCATGGACTGGCCTTCTTCTCCTACTTCCTCAGGGTGCCCCGGGGATTCATCCTTTCCCATAACCAGGCCTTCCTTTAGCCCTTCATCAAACGGGGGCCAGTCCCGACCTAACACCAGGTCGAAGGGTAGCTTAGGGACTACAGCTACTAGGGTTTTTTTCCGAACCCCCAATCCTTGTATCCTCAGCCGGTACAGAGGATAACTGGCGGAAGATCCATGGATACACCTTATATTTGCTACGCCTTCGGTATGACTCGGGGGCAAATCACTTTGGGCTTGTATGGTTTCCCAAAAACGGCAAGAGACCATACTTTGGTCGGCCCCCGAGTCAAGCAAGGCCCTAGCAGGTACTCCCTGCACCTCCACATCCACACGGAAACCTGCTGCTACGTGTTGATCCTTGTGAGTAACTAGTGCTGTACGATACACACACTCCCTCTTTAGGTGCCCAATTTTTCCACACTTAAAGCATTTTAACATATTATTACTTTCCATTTTCCTATATACGGATTCCCCTGAACCCGACATATTCCTCGGAGGAACTTTGGTACTTTTTACAGAATTGGTTAACCCTAACCTGCTGCCAGCGCTGGCTTCTTTAGTTACTTCAGCCTCAAAGAACCTTTCGGTTAACTGCGCTGCTTCAGCAGAGGTTCTACAATTCTGTAGGGTCAGGAAAGTTCTCACGTCCTCCGGCACTGCCTCAAAGAATTGTTCTAGTACAATTTGATCTATTATATCAGCTACCGGTTTACCCTCGGGTTCAAGCCATTTTAAGACTAGCCCATGCACTCTATGATATAGTGCCTTTGGGGTTTCATTAGGTTGAATCCGGGTAGACCGGAGCATGCGTCTATACATAGCAGGGGTTAAGCCCAGCCTATCACGCACGGCTCTCTTAACTTCCTGATAATCAGCTGCCAAAATGGCAGGCATGGCCCTGTAAGCTGCCTGAGCCTCTCCGGTTAGCGCTGAGGCTAGCCTAACGGCCCATTGCTCTTCTGGCCACTTAGCATTGAGAGCTATCCTCTCAAAAGTCTGCACAAAATCATCAAAATTATCGTCTCTATGCATTTGTCCCAGTGTCCATATCCCACAACTCTGTGGGCCTACCCCACAGATAGGTATTGCTGCTGGCGACTCCTCTTTCCTTGGCTCCTTCAGAAGAGTATGCAATAAGTCTGTCAGGGGCTTCTGTTGGTCCGTCAGGGCAGCGATGGCCTGCTCCTGGTTCTTCCGAGCTAGCTCTCCCTGCTTTTCGAATTGCATGCTCATCCATCTTAGGACCTCTTGTGCATCCATCGTAGTCATCCCTTTTATTCCTGGAAGATAAACCAGAGACACGAACACCAAGTGTGGCACTACAACAACAGTGAAAGAAACAATTCCTTTTCTCCCAAGCCTTTTCCTTCTCACCAGAGATCCTCCCAACCTGTGCCCAAATACCCTTTACCTGAGCCAGGTGGAGGTTCTTATTTTGAGAAGGCGCTTGCCGTTGCACTCTCAGAACCTGGATCCTCTCTGGGCGTGCCAACTTCCGCTCTTCCCGCGTTGTCGCTCTGCTCGCTCCGTCGCTCTTTGTCTTGTTGACCGGATCCGAAAAACTACGCCAACTTGTGATGGGGCCCGTGGGTAGAGCCCTTTAACCCTATATAGGCGGTTGCCTAGGGTCTGTAAAACAAGTAATCTGCTCTTGCTAGGTAAATAATAGAGTCTCTCAGAGCAAAAAGTGAATAAGAAAATAAGATGGGTTTTATTCCCCGTCCCGCTCGGACTATCAACAAGATCAAAACTCCAGATATAAGCAATGAACAAAAATAGTATCAGCAAACTTATATTCCTTTGTTTAAATTCACAAAGTTCTTTTCGTTATTCAATTAAACAGCAGGGCTGCACTTGTAACAAATGCTACAATCCATGGGCGTGGGGTCTGGAAGGCTGTTGCTATCTTCCCACAGCATACCCTCTCCAGCGCTCCCCAAACTCCCTGTATCACACTCTTCCTGTGTGGAATACTCAGGCACGTCTCCTTGTGATAACTCACTATAGCTTCCAGTGAAGGTTCCTCTCTCTTCAGGTTTATACCTGTCTGGCATGCAGTAGATTCTCTCTGGGTTTTCCTCCCAAAACAAAGGTTCTGAATATCCTTGCTTCCTGTATCTATGCTCAGGACCGCGCCCTTGGCACGTATATGTTTTAAACCTTTCTCTGTAAGCACATGGATGCCTCCTTTTATCCTTAGGGATTGTCTTGGCACTTGGCTCCCTGTATTTCTTCTCTCTAGCCTCCCAGGCTGGTTGTGCACTAGTAGAGTTAGTATTAGCTTTGCAGCTGTTTCTTAATGTGCAAGTGTGTTTGGAGTTCCCCTCCCCCAACACTCTCTTTCTGAATTGACCTGTGCTTAATGCTGGCACATACCGGTCTCCTGTGTGGTAGGACACTCCTGGCTTCTCTTGAGGACTGACTCGGGTGGCATGCCTTCTCCCAGTGCAGCTTGCCTCAAACCTTTTCTCATGAGTGCTGGAGCTACCTTCACTTCCTGGTTCTCCGATAGAAAACTTTCCTCCCAGCACTCCTCTGGGGTTTCTGCTCAGCTGACTGTAGCCACACCTCTTGCTGCTTTCTCTCTGGCTTCTGCCCTCCTCCTCCTTCTCCTCTTCCTGGGTTGTGTCCTGCCTCTCTCTCCACTGACTGGAACCCTGTCTTATGTAATCCCCAGCTCTGCACGTGACATGGGGATTTGCAATCAGGTGTTCCTGATGAGCTTTCTGTTTGGCACGTAGTAACAGTTTTCCCTGCTCAACTGTTTCACTATGCCTGGTGCCTCTTTTCAACGCTGAATCTAAGGTAAGCTCTTCTTTTACCTGCACTTCCATGGGCTGTGTCTCCTCTGCTGCACCACAGCCTATTGCAGAGAAATGGGCCACTGAAAAAGAGGAAAAAAAACCAACGAATGTCCCATTTGTGTCAGGCAATATTCCCTGCCCTGAAGAGCTGTTGAGGGCATTTATAAACATCTCAACCGCCTACTCAAGTTTGGACTCCTAAAACCATGCCAATCACCCTGGAATACCCCTTTGCTGCCAGTTCAAGAACCAGGTACTAATGATTACCGACCTGTACAGGACCTGCGGAAGGTTAATGAAGCTGTTGTTACTATTCATCCTGTTGAGTCAAACCCTTACAATTTACTGAGTATGATTCCTGTTTTGCTGTTTTGGACTTAAAGGATGACTTTTTCTGTTTGAGATTGGCCACTCCTTGCCAGCCACTGTTTGCGTTTGAATGGGAAGACCCTATTACTGGCAGTAAGAGACAATTGACATGGACCCAGTTACCCCAAGGATTCAAGAACTCCTCCACACTATTTGGGGATGTACTTAGTCAAGATTTGCGTCAGTTCCAGTCATTTCCCCTTCAACGTGTATTGCTACAATACGTGGACGATCAACTTATCGCTGCTGTTTTCCCAGAAGAATGTATTGCCGCCACTTCAGAACCACTGCACTTACTTTGGATGTCTGGCTTTCAGGTGTCTCAAAGTAAAGCCCAGTTGTGCCAGACTGAAGTCAAGTACTGCCCAACATGGAAAAACCATTCCATCTGTACGTCCATGAAGAAAGGGGTGGCCTTCTTGTCTCCGCGCAGTAGCAGCAACAGCTCTCTTGGCAACAGAAGTTGATAAATTGTCCCTTGGGCAAGAACTGTATGTTAAAAGTGCCGCATGCAGTACTGACGCTGATGGAGTACAAAGACAATTATTGGTTTACCAATGAGTGGATGACAAAGTACCAGAGCATGCTGTGTGCGAATCCTCGAGTTCACTTGGAGATAGTGAAAACACTCAATCTGGCTACTCTACTCTCTGTAGCACCAGGGCTACCTGAACATGATTGTATCCAGGATATGGATGAAGTGTACTCCAGCCATCTGGATTTGAAGGATGTACTGCTAGCCTCTCCTGATGTTCAATACTTTTATCGATGGCAGCAGTTTCGTGGAAGATGGACAGCGGAAGGCCGGATATGCTGTGGTCACTCCTGGGGTTCTGGTGGAGGCTGATCCCTTACCCTTAGGGACTTCTGCCCAGAAAGCTGAACTCATTGCCCTTACTCGAGCCCTCCAGTTAGCTGCAGGTCTGAAGGCAAACATTTTCACTGATTCTAAGTATGCATTCACTACACTCCATGCCCATGGTGCCCTCTATAGAGAGAAGGGACTCATAAATTCAAGCGGGAAATCTATAAAGTATGGGAGGGTGATTTTGGAGTTACTAGAGGCTGTGTGGGCACCAGAAGTGGTGGCTGTTCACTGCAAGGCACACCAACGAGGAGACACTCTGGTCATCCAGGGTAACCGCAGGGCAGATAGGGAGGCCAATTAGCAGCCCAGCAAGGAACAGTCCCAGTAAGTGTTCAAGCCCCCCTGTTTCCAATTCCTATGTCAGAGTGGGCCCACGTTATACCAGGAAAGAGATGGATTTCTTCACTCAGGAAGGGGCTACACTCACTACTGCTGGGTGGTTGCTGTTACTGGGAAATCCACCCCGATATGTTATCCCCAAGAGTCTAGCACCTGCTTTTGTCTGACGATTTCATGAGACCACCCACTTAGGCAAGACCTCCATGCAGGGCCGGATTTACCTTGAGTGAGGCCCAACGCCAACAAAAATTGTGGGCCCCCAGAAAAAATAAAAACGAGATCAACTTACGAAAACAGAAATGGCAATAGATGTATAGAATTGCCTGACATAAAGAGGCAATAGGGACAAAATCAGCATCGGAATTCAAGAAATACATTAAAAAATGTCTTATCCATCGGGGAAGAGGATCATTGAATGATCCGGCGGTACTACAGCAGCTACAGGAAACGGACCTGGCCGTCGCTGCTCCCCGGTACTCACTATGGCTTTGGTGTAACAGGCCACCGCCTCCTGGTACTTGCGGGTGACGAAGAGTCTGTTTCCCTGCTCCTTTAACTCCTGAGTGCTAGTGCTCTTTTCCGGACTCCCGCCTCCCCCACTCTCCTTTTCCTCTTTCCCCTTCATGCCAGGGCCTGGAGAAGCTCGCGGACGGCCCCGTTCAGCTAGGCCGCAGCAATTTCAACTCTCTCTAGAGAGAGAGGGATCCAGGCTCGCACAACCCCGCCTCTCACTCTGACTATACCCAACACACCCACAAATAGGGTTGCCAACTTTTTCACCGAGAAAAACCCGACACCTGTGGCTCGCCATGCTCCACCCATTCTCTGCCCCTAGTTCCACCCCTGCCTCGCCCCCAGCCCCACCCACAAAAATTACCGAGGATACGTGTAGGCTAACTTCCTTGGTCAGATAATAATTAAACTGGGAACCTCAAAATCCAAACATGAAATGTACAACACTGGAGAAATAAAACTATAAAGTAATTTCCTCTTGCACTAAACAAAAACGCAAAGATGTTAGCAATACACACTTCCCAGACCAGACATATTCCAGTTAATAAATTCAAAATAAAAAGTATTTTTCTGCCTTCTGTTTGGGCATTTTTTCAGTTGCAATTGCTCCAGTCACTTTCTTCTGGTTTCTTCGTGTCTTCTGCGAGCTATCCATTTGTCCTTTCTTCTCTTTTAGATGTTTTCCATTCTCTCTCTATTTCTGCTTTAACATACTGATTGTTTGTTTCCCTTTTGCTCTTTCCCCCAATTCTTTCCTTATTCCTTTATCATCCATTTAAATTTCACCCTTCCATTTTCAAGCCCCTCTTACTCTCCCAATACCCAGCCCATCATAGACTTTTCTTCCACACAAAATATATTTCCCCTCTCCATTCTCATTCCCCATCCATTCTAGTCCTCCCCCAAAATCAGTTCCCTTATAGATCTAGACCCACCCAGCATCCACTCCCTTCTAGTCCCATTCTCCCATGCCCCACATCAGCCCATTTCCAGTCCTATTCCAGCTCTTCATAAGCCCATTTCCAGTGCTAGCCCTCACATCACAGGCCATTTCCAGTCCTAGCCCCCCCCCCCCAATCACAGCCTATTTCCAGTCCTAGCCCCCACCATCACATCCCATTTGCAGTCCGAGTCCCCCTGCACCATCACAGCCCATTTGCAGTCCTAGTTCCCCCCCCCCCACCATCACAGCCCATTTCCAGTCCATGTCCCCCCCCCCCCATAGCCCTTTTCCAGTCCAGGTCCCCCTCCCCATCACAACCCATTTCCAGTCCAGGTCCCCCTCCCTATCACAACCCATTTCCAGTCCATGTCGTCCCCCCCCATAGCCCTTTTACAGTTCAGGTCCCCCCCCCAATCACAGCCCATTTGCAGTCCTATTTACCCCCCCCCACCATCACAGCCCATTTGCAGTCCAAGTTTCACCCCCCCCTTTGCCTTTTCCAGTCCAGGTCCCCCTCCCCATCACAACCCATTTCCAGTCCATGTCCCCCCCCCCCATAACCCTTTTACAGTTCAGGTTCCCCCCCCATCACAGCCCATTTCTTTCCAGTCCAAGTCGTCCCCCCCCCCCCCATAGCCCTTTTCCGGTCCAGGTCCCCCCCCAATCACAGCCCATGCAGTCCTTGCCCCCCCGACCAGCACCGCGGCTGTCTGAGGGGCTTCAGAGGGAGCAGGGTAAGCTCGCGCGAGGCCCCGGCTCCCTCTGTACAGCCGCCAGCGTGAAGAGCCTTTTCCTTCACGCTGGCGCCTGTATCTGTGAAGCCGCGAATGCTGGGAAAGGTTAAAGGGCATTGCCTTTAACCTTTCCCAGCAATCGCGGCTTTACAGATACAGCCACCAGCGTGAAGGAAAAGGCTCTTCACACTGGCGGCTGTACAGAGGGAGCCGGGGCCTCGCGCAAGCTTACCCTGCTCCCTCTGAAGCCCTCCGGTGTGTGGGCCGGCCCCGGGTGCGGGTTTTCTCAGTCCTGGGGACTCTTGTTTGTGGGCCCTTGCCAGCTGTGGGCCCTATGCCACGGCGTACCTGGCGTATAGGTAAATCCGGCCCTGCCTCCATGCACACCATTCTACAGTCTTATTTCTATGTCCCACATCTGTCTGCCTTAACAGCAGCTGCAGCACGTTGCTGTCTCCAATGTGCCAGGAATAACCCCACCAAGGGCCTCTATCCCCAGCTTCCATACAGGCGGTTGGTGCTGACCCTATGGAGAATATTGTATTTATTTATTTTATTTAGCTGTATTTATATCCCGCTTTTCACCGGGTCAAAGCGGTCAATTGGGGAATACATTTAACACGAGGGGATATGAGACACATATGCTAATACTTACAGGGAACATGGGCAATGGGGGGTTAAGTGGCTTGCCCAAGACCACAAGGAGTGCCTATAGGACTAGAAATCCCAGTCCCTCCGGCCTGAGATTGCTGTCCCCAGGTGGGAATTGAACCCCCGGCCCTCCAGCCTGAAGTACCTTGTCCTAACCACTAGACCACTCCTCCTAGTTGATTTCACTGAGTTACCCCGAGTAAGGGGTTATCGATATCTGCTGGTGATAGTATGTACATTTTCAGGATGGGTTGAGGCCTACCCTTGTAGAACAGAGACAGCCCGAGAGGTTACCAGGGCCCTGCTGAAAGAGATCATTCCCAGGTTTGGCCTACCTCTTACTATAGGGTCAGATAATGGCCCTGCGTTTGTTGCTAAGTGCCTTCAAGACCTTTCTAAGGCCCTCCAGATTACCTGGAAACTTCACACTGCTTACCGCCCACAGAGTTCGGGAAAGGTGTAAAGGATGAACCAAACTCTGAAGCTCCAATTGTCTAAACTCTGTCAGGAAGCTCATCCTAAGTGGGATTAGGCTTTGCCGATAGCCCTTCTCCAGGTTCTGTCCTCCCCAACTCGGACCTTGGAAATATCCCCTTATGAAGTACTGTATGGTCGACCACCACCCATTGTTCAGGGCCTTAAGGGAGACCTAGAGCAAATAGGTAATGAACTTACGAGACAACACCTACTGGCATTGGGATCTGTTTTTCAGTCTTTGGACAGGTGGATACAAGAGCGACTGCCTATCTCTTTGTCAGAACTGCTCCATCCCCACCAGCCGGATTAAGGATTGGAAACGTGAACCACTGTGCCCTACCTGGAGAGGTCCTTACACAGTTCTCCTAGCCACACCGACTGCAGTCAAGGTCGCAGAGGTTACCCCGTGGATTCATCATACTTGTCTTAAGAAAGCTGCTCCTGACTTGGATGATAAGTGGACAGCGCATGAACATTCTCAGGATCCCTTACGTCTCACACTGCGGAGAACCAGGGAATCGGCAGATGATGGAGCCCTGCACTAGCCGCATACCGGAAGCCAGCTAGTCTATGCACGGCAGAAGCTTGAGGAGTCGCCTTCAGATACTGTTAGTGGGACATAAGCTCCATGGTCGGTATGCACCCGCTCATGCTGTCTTTTGTTCTGGCATTTATGTGGGGCCTTCCCTTATTGGCCTCAGGGACTATAAATGTAGTGACACTATTTGCTGGGACTGCTTTGAATACTTCAGACTTTTGTGTACGCAGCTCATCGCAGCCTGGAGTTTTTTTTATCAACATGCCTTATTGCTGTAACCACTACTTTGTGTGAAATGCAAGCGTTTACTGTCATGCATAATCTGAACGCAAACAGCCAAAGTTAACTTTTTCTACATTTTTCTACTTCATTGGTGTTACTCGTCCTACCTCAGCCTATTTTAACAAGGTCCCTTTCTCCTTGCAGGATGCCTCCACGCTTAAAGCTACAGATTGCTTTATTTTTGTAAATGCCACTAAAGGGGTTTTTAATGTGTCTAACACCGTATTATCATGCAATTCTATTACAAATGTATCTTATGCTTACTCAGTAATGTATCTTCCCTTAGGATAGTTTTTGTTATGTGGTAAAACTGCTTATACTTGTTGTTGTTGTTAAGTGCCGTCGAGTCGGAGTCGACTCGTGGCGACCCTCTGGATAGCTATCCTAAATTGTGTTCGGTCTTGAGTCAGGCGGCTCATTGTTGACAGACTGGTACCCATAGCTGCTGTTATTGTATCGATCCATCTCATTGCTGGCCTTCCTCTTTTGCGTTGACCTTCTATCTTGCCAAGCATGATGTCTTTCTCTAATGATCTCTCTCTTCGCATGATGTGTCCAAAGTATGAAAGTCGAAGTCTTGTCATCTGAGCTTCTAAAGAAAGCTTAGGTTTGATCTCTTCTAGTACTGACTGGTTTGTTCTTCGGGCAGTCCATGGTATACACAGTATTTGCTGCGAGCACCACAATTCAAAGGCATCAATTTCTTCCTGTCTATCTTTTTCACTGTCCAGCTTTCACATCCATATGATGTTATTGAAAATGCCATGGCTTGAACAAGTCGAATCTTTGTATGGAGAGAGACATCTCTGCTCTTGAGAATCTTATCTAGGTCTTTCATAGTCATTCTGCCAAGAGCAATGCGTCGTCTGATTTCTTGACTGCTTGTTGCTTCTTTATTGATAGTTGATCCAAGTAGGTTAAAGTTGTTCACGATTTCAATTTGTTCTCCTTCAACGATGAACCTGTTGATTATGCCAGTTGTCATGATCTTTGTCTTCTTTACATTAAGGTGCAGGCCCATTTTGAGACTATGTTCTTTGATTGTGAGAAGCAAATGTTTCAGATCATCTTCACTTTCAGCCAGTAATGTGGTATCATCAGCATAGCGAAGGTTGTTGATGAGTCTTCCACCAATCTTCACACCTCTGTTGTCTTCATACAATCCTGCTTCTCTGATGATTTGTTCTGCATATAAATTAAACAGATAGGGGGAAAGTATGCAGCCTTGTCTTACACCTTTGCTTATTTTAAACCATTCTGTTTCTCCTTGTTCCGTTTGAACTGGTGCTTCTTGATCAATGTACAGATTGTGCAAGAGTACAATCAGGTGTCTGGTATACCCATGCTTCTTAATGTGGCTCAGAGTTTCTCATAGTTTACACAGTCAAAAGCCTTGCTATAGTCGATAAAGCACAAATAGATATCCTTTTGGTATTCTTTAGTCTTTTCAAGGATCCATCTCACATCTGCAGTGATGTCTCTCGTTCCTCGCCCTTTCCTGAACCCTGCTTGCACTTCAGGGAGTTCTTGTTCCAGGTATGGTTGTAGTCTCTTTTGAATAATCTTCAGTAGAATCTTGCTGGCATGTGGGATCAGAGTGATTGTGCGATAATTTCCACAGTCAGTTGGATCACCTTTCTTTAGTATTGGTATAAACACAGATCTTTTCCAGTCAGTTGGCCATGATGTTGTCTTCCATATTTCTTGGCAGAGCCTTGTAAGTACGGTAACAGCTGCATCAGATTGCTGTAATACATCTATGGGAATGCTATCAATGCCTGGTGCTTTGTTCTTTGATAAGGCTTTCAATGCTGCTTCAAGTTCTTCTTTCATCACCAATGGTTCCCGATCATAAGGTACAGGTTGAAACGGCTGTTGATCCACTTGATCTTTATCATATAAAAACTCTGTATATTCCGGGGGGCGGAGCCTGATGTCCAGCGGGATGGTTGCATAACGCTGAGGCTCCCGAGAGGCCTACTCAGAATCCTGAATTAACACCGTACATACTTGGAACTTCTACTCTGATCTTGCCGGGGCACATTGGTGAGATGGCGGGGACCAAACCCACGCGCCTGGAATTTGGATCTCCAGCGGCTTCTCACGGCAAACGTTCCAAAACTGAACCCCCGTCCCCGCAGAAGGGGCTGGCCTTGCGCGAGAGCCCCGAAATGCAGCAGGAAATCCTCGCAGAGATTAGAGGGGTCAAAAACCTCGTGCAGTCAAACGGTGAAGCACTCCGAGCGCTGCGGGAAGATCTTGGTGTGCTGCAAAGCAAGCTAGAAGGGCTTTCTTCGCGTCAGGACAAAATGGAGAGCATATTAGACTCCCATGCGGCCCGGTTGTCCAAACTCGACAAAGTTGAACGTCAGGTGCGGGCCTTGCAGAAAGAAGTGGAAGATGGCAATAATAGAGCGCGCCGCAACAACATACGACTCGTGGGCATACCGGAGGGAGCAGAATCGGGAGACATGAAAGAGTTTTTATGCAAAATCCTCCCTTCCCTGCTCCAAATCACCTTTACCAAAGATTTGGAGATCGATCGCGCTCATCGTATACCCACAAGCATAACGCTCAACAGGAAGACCCCGCGGCCTATCATTTTTCGACTTTTGAGATATCAACACGTGGAGCAAATTCTAAGTGCCTCTCGGGCAAAGGGCCATATGGAGTTTGAGAGCCACAAGATCTCCTTCTATCCTGACTTGGCTAAACCCACGGTCGACCGCCGAAAGCGCTTTCTGGAATTCCGGCCGAGGCTTCAACAACTACAAGCACGCTATGGCCTGATGTACCCGGCCAAGCTCCGAGTCACGCTTCACAATCAGACAAGAACATTTGAGGACCCTGCTCTACTAGCGGAGTTTTTGGATTCCAAAGAAGCCGACTTGATGCGCTGACTTCCAGAATATTCCTGCCAGTATTCTCATATCCGCTGTACCCGCCATATTGGATCTGCCGCAGCCCAGCAAAGAGTCTGGCGAGGGCAGTTTGTTTGCCTTACTTTTGATGATATCTGTGACCCGACTCCATCTACCCACAGTAGCCTCGATGAGTATCAGAGACAGTGTTAATTATGGACTCTGGTGTTTCTTTTCTTTTTTTTTTCATGTCTTTCTATTTCCTCTCTAGGGCCTCCTCCCGCAGACATATGGTCGCCATATTCTTTGGGGGTTTTGCTTCTTCTCTAAGATACAATGGTACATACTTTTCAATATGGTGTGTATTAGCCAGCATACTCGGTGATTATGTCATTGTTGCACAGATTCTGATTATGTTGTATGTTTTCAAGCGCCCTTACCTAAAATGTCTATTACCGATTGATGGCACCATGTAAGATTTTCTCATTGAACGTAAAAGGAATCAATAATCCGATAAAACGGAAGAAAATCCTAAGCTACCTAAGTCAGGAAGCTGCGGATCTGATTTTTCTCCAAGAAACGCATTTAAATTCGAAGGAAACTCTTAAACTCAATATTAAACCTTACATGGTGGCCGCCTATTCCCCAGCCGTTTCTAAGAAATGTGGGGTTGCCATACTGGTTAGGAAATCTTTGCATGCTACTATTATTGCGACTAGCTCAGATACAGAAGGTAGATGGTCCAGAGTTCACCTCAAGATAGGTAGCCTTGAAGTTACATGTATATGCCTTTACGCTCCTAATGTGGATGACCCTGCCTTTTTTGCTACCATTGCTCAGGCTGCGCAGGCCTCTGCTAATACTTCATTGATAATTGGGGGGGATTTCAATCTAGTCCTTGATCCCCTGATTGACAAACAGCCGCCTAGGACAAGTGGTCCCCCCAAGAGTCACACCACGCTTACCTCCCTGATCAAAGATCTTGCTTTAGTTGATCTATGGAGGTTACTACACCCCAATGAGCTTGACTTCACCTTCTTCTCTTCCCCTCACAAATCCCAGTCTCGCATAGACTTCTTTCTAATATCAAAACTGTTAGTTCCTCAGGTGGACACTGCAAAGATTCACTCCCAACATATTTCAGATCATGCTGCTATTTCCTTTCAATTACACACTACTGCACCCCAAGGGAATTCGGGGGCCTGGTTCTTTGATAGAGCCCTGTTAACTCAGCCAGAGTTCCAGTTAGAAATTCGAGCAGCCATACAGGATTACTTCCATTTTAATCTACCCCAGGATACTGCGAATTGGGCTTGGTGGGAGGGCTTCAAAGCGGCCATTCGAGCAACGATCACTAGCTATCAAATCCGCCTGCGGAAACAACGCAAACAGCAGCTACTCATACTAGACCAACAAATAAAAGCAGGCGAACGAGTTCTAACTTCACGTACTGATCCATGTGTATTAATTCGATTACAGCGTCTCCGTTTTCAATATAATTCAATCCTCTCAACTGCAGCTTCTAAGAGTATTGAGCTTCAGCGAGGGACATATTATCGTGAAAATAACCGAGCCGGTCGACTCTTAGCCAACGCCTTGAAAGGTCAAAAAGAAGCCAAACGCGTAGCGGCCCTTCGAGCTCCACAGGGAGGGGGCATAGTGACCACAGACTCCGACATTGTAGAACTCTTTCGGGATTTCTATACCCGCCTATATCAATCTGAATGTGAGTTCTCGTCAGAGACATTCGAGCGATTGCTTTCTGGCATTCAGCGGCCGACCCTCTCTGAAGATGATAGGGATGCGATGGATGAACCCTTCTCTACTTCAGAGATCCAATCTGCCCTAAAACGAACAGCCTCGGGCCGTGCCGTAGGGCCCGATGGTCTCCCGACCGAATTCTACAGAACGTTCAGTGCAGATTTAGTTCCCTATTTAAAACTCTATTTTACTGCCCTTGCGGTAGATACATCCTCTTTGGGATCTTTTTCTGCAGCTAATGTGGTAGTATTTGAGAAAGAAGGCAGAGACCCGCTGCTAACCGCCAACTACCGTCCAATCTCCCTACTTAATGCCGATTATAAGATCTTCGCAACGATCTTGGCCACCCGGCTATCTGACAGGATGGCCACCCTAATTCACCCCGACCAATGCGGTTTTATACCCGGCAGATCAACTGCTGACAATGCTCGGACCTTGTGCCATGTGCTATCCAGTGCTGCCAATCTAGATCATCCATGGGTGGGTCTTTCCCTGGATGCCGAAAAAGCCTTTGATCGCCTAGAATGGCCCTTCTTATTTGCAGTTCTCCGATGGTATGGCTTTGGGGAGGGCTTCCTCCGATATCTCCTAGTCATGTATACTCAACCCGTCGCCAGTATTTGTGTAAATGCCATCAAGTCTCAACCATTTAATCTCCAAAGAGGCACGCGTCAAGGTTGCCCCCTATCACCAATGCTCTTTGATCTAGCTCTTGAACCCCTAGCCCTCCTTATTAGACAGTCCGCACGTATTCGAGGTGTCCCCTTCAGTCATAGGGAGATTAAACTCTCTGCATATGCAGATGACCTTATGCTTTTCGTATCCCTCGATTCGGTTCCAGCTGTCTTGGATCTGATTGACGGATACTCACAATTATCGGGCTATAAAATTAACTGGACCAAATCTGTAGCATTCCCACTGAACCGCTGGGTACATGAGGCTGACATGCAGCCCTTTCCCTTCCTTTGGCAATCCCGCATGGTGAAGTATCTCGGGGTCCATTACTGCTCCCCTTTAGAAGACACTATCAGTTTTAATGCCAAAGAGGTAGTCTCCAAAGTCCGTGAGCTCACAAATCGTTGGTCTCCCTTATCTCTTACATGGTGGGGCCGCCTAGAAACTGTGAAAATGATGATAGTCCCCAAAGTGAACTACATTTTAGAAATGCTGCCATGCTTACTCCCGCTACATACTTATAAAGATATTGAGGGCCTTCTCGTCCGTTATCTCTGGCAGGGCAAACCACCAAGGATAGCTAAACAAAAACTACAGTCTGCAAAGGAAAGAGGGGGTACCAGATTTCCTGATTTTCTTAGATATCATCAAGCCTTCCTACTTAAGCAAGGTGCCCGATGGCTAGATGCCTCAACAGACAGCAGACCAGTTTGGCTTGACATAGAAGAGGAGCTTAGTAGCCCAATTCCGTTGACCCATCTCCCCGGTATGTCCTATCAAGTAGACACCCGCCATCCACCAATGATTGTCGATACTCTTGCGGCCTTTAACACTCTCATTCTATCACTGGGCCCGAACGTATGTCCTCAGGATGGACTCCCGCTATGGAATAACCCCAGAATTCAAGTCCTAAATAGAACGATAGCATGGAAACCCTGGTACTCAAGGGGGATCTGGACACCCCAACAGCTTTTCTCTGCAGCTCGTTGGAAAACCTTTTCTGATTTACAAAAGGAATTTGCGTTACCAGCGAAACACTACTTTCAATTGATGCAGCTTCAACACTGTCTCAAAAGTGCTCGAATCATGCCGCCCTCTGCCCCTACTGAGGACGGGCTATTAGAGATAGTTCACTCTATTAGTAGTACACATGGGGTAGCCTCTAACTTTTATAAAATATTATGTCAGGGTACAGACACGGCCACTTTTAGAGCCCAACAAGCCTGGGAGCGCGAACTGCAAACCACTTTAACCCCTGTGCAATGGAGCGTTTTCTGGAGCAAAGTAGTGCGGGTTTCCCGGTCTGCCTCTGTTACCCAAACTCTCTTCTTTTTTGCACACAGATGCTTTTATACCCCAGAAAAAAAAGCCAAATGGAACACAACTGCTGGGGACCAGTGTTGGTCTTGCCATACTGCTGTGGGAACCTTCGCTCATGTTATTTATGAATGTCCTCAACTACAGGTTTATTGGGGGCGGGTTTGGGGTTGTATTCAATTTATCTTACACCTTCACGAGCCTCTCTCTTGGAAGATCGTGGGACTCCGCTCTGTGGCGGAGGTCCCCTCTCTTCCTAAGAAGGGTCGCTTTCTCCTTGATTTCATGCTGGGTATAGCCATATGCTTAATCACGAGGAATTGGAAGGATAGCTCTCGACTTACTGTCAATGAATGGTGGAACCTCGTCTGCTTATATAGTAAATATGAGCAGATACCTCGGAGAGCTATTCCCCATGCCCAAACTCACTCTCGCTTGTCTAAATGGCAGATGCTTAATGATTATGTACAATCTGCTCATTGTTCCAACATGCCTGTATAATGTGCACTCATCATGTTTCAGATCACCGTTAGGTTTTGTAACACAATAATGTAAGTACACGCCCGCTTCGGGAATGATTAGTTTTCTAGAGAAGAAGCAGGGGGGAGGGGGTGGCAGGGGTTTACTTTGGTGTATGTATTACACTTTATGTATCTGTCTTTTAGCTGTATGTCTTCCTTTTCCTTTGTTGTTATAAAACGAAAATAAAGAATTAAAAAAAAACAAAAAAACTCTGTATATTCCTTCCACCTTTTCTTGATCTTCTCAGCATCATTCAACATAGAATGTTGAGCATCTTGTAACATTCCAGTTCGAGGCTGGAACTTTTTCTTTAACTCTCGTAGCTTTAGGAAAGCCGATCTTGTTCTTCCTCTAATAGTTTCTGCTTCTATTTCCTTGCATGTGTCGTTGAAGTACTTTTCCTTGTCCTGTCTTGCTGCACGTTGGAAATCTCTGAGTTCTGTTATTGTCTTTCTTTCTCCTCTGGCTTTAGCTTCTCTGCGTTTCTGGGCAATTTTCAGAGTTTCTTCTGTCATCCATTTTGGCCGTTTTTGCTTTTTCACCTTTTGTAGAGACTTCTCGCTTTCTTCCAACACAATCTTCTTGATGTCATTCCATAACTCTTCTGGAGCTCTGTCATTTGTATCTCCATAGCCCATGTTCCCTGTAAATAGTTATCTCCAAGTTATAATGCCCTGTTCAATGTAATTTCAGTTTGTTCAATGTAAACCGCACTGATGTAGTATAGCGCGGTATATAAGAGAATATAAATAAATAAATAACTAATAAATATCTAAAGCAGCAAATCGATTTTGCAGGCAGTCTTTAAATTCCAATGGTATATTCTCAGGGTCATATTTTGCTGCATTCTTGAGTGGTTTGCTCTTTTTCAACTTTAGCTTGAGTTTTCATACTAGTAGTTGATGATCTGTATGACAGTCAGCTCCAGGTTTTGTCTTTGTTGATGTTATAAACCTTTTCCATCGTTAACTTCCACAGATGTAGTCAATTTGATTTTTATACAATCCTTTGGGTGATGTCCATGTGTACAGTCGCCACTTGTGTTGATGGAAGAAGGTGTTTGAGATGAATAGATCGTTGGTCTTGCAGAATTCTATCAGTCTTTCTCCAGCTTCATTTCTGTTGCCAAGTCCATATTTTCCAACTACTTTGCCTTCTTCTTTGTTGCCAACTTTTGCGTTCCATTCACCCATGACTATCAGGATATCCTGTTTGCATGTTCTGTCAATTTCAGCTTGTACTTGTTCATAGAACTCTTCAATTTCATTCTCTTCTGCAGCTGTTGTTGGGGCATATACTTGAATTATAGTTGTGTTGATAGGCATTCCTCGTAGACGAATAGAGATTAAGCGTTCGCTGACTGCATTGTATTTCATTACAGTTCTTGCAAGTTTCTTCTTTATTATAAATGCAACACCATTTCTTCTTTGTCTTTCATTTCCAGCATAGTAGACCATGTGATCATCTGATGCAAAGTGCCCGATGCCAGTCCATTTCAGTTCACTGACACCCAACAGATCAAGTTGTACACGTTCCATTTCATTCTTGACCACCTCCAATTTCGCTTGGTTCATGCTTCGTACGTTCCATGTTCCAATGCGTAAGACATCTTTACAGCTTCTGACTCTCATTTCATGCGCTTATACTTATGTTCCCATAAACGCTACTGGAGGTCCTTGCACTTTTGGCAGACTTACTACTGCTGCTTTCTCTCATACCCCTAGTAAGGTTAGTTCCCACTCGCGCTATCCTCGATCAAAACTTATGCCTCCTACCTGTAACTCTAATGTGGAACCTTATAGTGATCAGACAGCTCTAGGACTGGCAATATCCATTGTAGGAGTACCTGGGTTAGCTTTGCACAATGCTATGGAAGTAAGCCGTATTACTTGTTCCTTGGCCAAATCCATTAATCTTACCTCAACCATCCTAGCCACTATGAATCATGAGATGTCCAGTCTGCGGACGGCGATTCTGTAGAATAGGATGACCATTGATTTTCTGCTCCTATGGTTAAATCATGGCTGTGAGGAATTTGAGGGTATGTGTTGTTTTAATCTTACTGATGAGAGTGTTTCCATTGAGCGCGCTATTCAAGACCTACGTGATCTAGCTAATCATATCACCGCCCCTTCTATAGGTGCTGGGTGGTTTGTGGAATGGTTCAATTGGTTAGGTGGACTCAAAACCCTAGTGGTAGGGGTTCTCCTTATTCTCCTGCTATGTATTATCCTGCCTTGCTGTATCCCTATCCTTATCCGATTTATTACCTCCACCATTGAGACCACGGTGGAGCGGAAAACTGCTGCCCATGTGATGACAGTATGCAAATACAAATCCCTTCCACAGTCAGATCAACTGCTATGAGGAAAAATTGCCCTTCTTCACTAGAAGGCAAATTTTCCCCTTAAAAAGGGGGGAATGAGGTAGAAATCCACATAGGGCTGAGAGCTGGAAGGGTTAAGTGAGAAGGATACACCCCTCTTGGTGAAGTCATACCCTGGTACACGCTTGTCCCATCCCTATTCCTTTGTCCTGCTGCTCTCTCTGCTTGCTAGAGATAACTACTCTTCCTCTGCTTCGCTAGAGATAAGAGTACAGTAGACTTTCTCCAATCGGGACTATACTGTAATAAAGTGACCAATCATGAAGAAATGCTGTAATAATCTGATGAGGTCTATATAAGCTCTCTGAGCCCTCTGGTAGGGGCCCAGAATTTGCAAAAACTATTTTCTCTGGGCCTGTGCACATTAAACCGTTGTTTCCTTCTAAGACTCCTTGGGTGTTTCTTTCTTCACTCGTTTATCTGCTACTCCTAAACTGTTGAATCAAAGATTACAGACCAGGTGCTATCTGGGACAACTATGGCACTCAAATGCAATAGGAGCACAGTATAGCACAATAGACAGAATCTGGAGCTGTGTGCAGAACACTTACTATACCTAAATGTAAGTCACCTTGAGCTACCAATAAATATGTTTGTGTGTTAAATATAAATACAAACACCAAGTGTTAAGCGCTACAATCCCTTTCTCTTCCTCAAAGATCCTCTGTGCTTGCCCATGCTTTCTGAACTCAGATCCCTTCCTCGCCTCCACTGCTCCAGGAGGCTGTCCCGCACATCTACCTCCTATTCTATAAAGAAATGTTTCCTCAGGTTGCTTCTGAGTTTATCCCCTTTGACCCTTGTCACATTTCTCTGCATTCCAGAGCCCTGACTCCTGTGCATTTATACTTTGGATGTATTTCAGCATATCTATTTTATTAAGGTTACTAGATGTCCCCAATTTTGGGGATTGTCCCCAGTTTTAGAGATGTGTCTCCAGCTCCCACTTGTTTGGCAGCTTTCTGTCCCTGATTCCAGCAATGCAGACAGAAGCTAATATCCTCTGTATATATCTTAATAAAAGCATTTGTCTTCTTTTACCACGTTTTGGACTGGGTTCCTTTATTCTACTTGGAATCGTGCTTTTGTGTTAGACCATGGGATGGATGGGGGTCAGGGAAATGACTCCTCTCCCCTCTACAATGTCTTATTGCTCAAATCTGGAACTAAAGTTCCTTTTTTCCTCCCCATCCTACCCCCCAATACTTTGGATAAGTGTCCCAGATTTTATTTATTTGTGTGTTTTATATGTCACCTTATCATGGAATCAAAGTGGTTTACAGATGAACATATAACATAAGGTGCACTTAAATCATTAACTATGAGCCTTAACTTTGGATTAGATAGGGTATAACATCATAGTGTTAGTGAAACTATATACAATTTGTTACATCATTGTTTTATAAAGTATGCATTGCCATGGTGTTATGGTATTGTCTATCAGATTGCTGGTTTCCATTTTATGTAGGGTTGATATAAGTTCCTTCTGTCCAAAATACTCAGAGGCTGATTCTGTCCCCAGCATGCCTGGCCGCATTGCCTGCCCAACGCCTAGATGGATCTGACAGAGACCCGATTCCGCTGCCACGTGCCCTGAACATACCCACGGAGGTGGAATCGTGGAGATGTATGTCCTGGCACTTCTGTAGTCCATGAAGAACAACGTACAGGAGCCTACCCATCCCCCCACTCGAATGCCACTGCAGGGGTGAGTGAGTAGTAGTGTCCGAGCACCATAGCAATGGGCCTACCCGGCAGCTCAGAATGCCATGGGCCACATCAGTTCCTGCTGCCCACTCTCCGATCAGCGCCGGTGGCCCATATGGGCAGGATCATAGCGGCAGGTTCATCGGAGGCCAGAGCCGGTGCAGGTAGGGGCCCGCAGACAGCATGCTGTGCCATGCTCAGCACTTATTCCACCGCCAGGGTAGAATAAGCCGGACTCCATTGTTGGTGCCGGGGTGCATACAGAGGCGTGTCCTGAATAGCCTCTGTATGTCCCAGCACCTGGCCACTCCTCGTTCTGCCCCCTCCCACCCACATACAGCGTTCCCCGCACAAACGCCATGTACGTGTGGGGAGCACTGCCAGCGGAATAGTGCTGGGGAGCAGACCGCGGGTTGGATGTGCAGCCCGCATGTAGAACACCGTTATTCGGCATTCGGAATGCCCCCTCTCAGTGAATAAAAATGTCTTTAGTTGTTTTCTGAATGC
Organism: Ichthyophis bannanicus; assembly: GCA_033557465.1. Lineage (NCBI taxonomy): Eukaryota > Metazoa > Chordata > Amphibia > Gymnophiona > Ichthyophiidae > Ichthyophis > Ichthyophis bannanicus. Next base: position 731,493,783 of record CM066033.1, on the reverse strand, counting down.
GTAAACGTCATTTACCTTTCTCAGTTTGTCAGGGAGTGAGTTCCATAGTATTGGTTCATAGAGTAAAAATGCCCTGTTACTTGTATTTTGATTGTTTTTTCTAAATTCAGTTAATATAGCTAGTGTTCATATCCTTTCCGTTGTCTGCTATTAGGTGTGAGAGTTATTAATGAGCTGAGGTACCTGGATGATAAGTTATGTAGTATTTTGAACGTTAGCATTAGGGATTTATATTTTACTCTGCTCTCCATTGTTGTAATATGGGGGCTATATGTTCGGTTTTTGGCAGCTTGAGGTGTACGTATACTACAGTGTGTTGAGCTAGTTGTAGTTGATGAATTGATTGTTTTGTTAGACCCTGTAGGATTCCTTAACAGAAATCAATGTGTGGTATGATCATTGCTTGAAGTATTGTTCCGAAGTCAGTGGTTGCGATTAGCTGTCTTAGTCGCTGTATGATTTTTAGTTTACTGTATATAGCTTGAGTTGTTCTATTGATATGTGATGTGAATGTTAGGTTTTGGTTATTCCTAGATATCGAGTGTTATTGCTAGATATCGAATTTCCTTTTTCACTTCTATTGATGCTTCTTCAAGTTTCAGCTCCGGTTGTGGATTGAAGTTTTTGCCTTTTGTTACAATCATTGCTTCAGTCTTCTTATAGTTTATCCTGAGGTCATGAGTAGTAAGCCATTTTGATATATCTTCAAAGCATGAAACTATTTGTTGATTGTTGGGTTTAAGTGGTGTGTATGGGAGGTAAAACATGATATCATTCTCGTGTATATAGTAATTTATATTGTGCTTCTGGAATATTTTGCTTATTGGTTGGAGGTATATGTTGAATAGTAACACAGAGAGAGCTGAGCCTTGGGAGATTCCTTGGGTTTGGCTGTATGGTTGTGATTTCATGCCTATCTTGACTTCCTGTGACTGGTCCATCAGGTAGTATTTAAACCAGTGAAAGAAGGATCCTCCGATTCTGATTTGTTGAAGTCTGGTCAGTAGTATGGTATGGGAGAGTGAATCAAAGCTGATACTATATCCAGGAAGATTAGTATGAATGATTGAATCGGCTTTTCAATTCTTTTTCTCAGAGTATCAAGTAGTGAGATAACTAGTGTCGCAACTCCATGGAATGGTCTAAATCCATCTGGTGGGGATTTAATGGGGCATGTAGTTCTATGTGGTCCTGTAATTGTTTATGGACTATCTTTTAAATTATTTTTCCTATGAATGGAAGGCTAGATATGGGTCTATAACAGTCAGGATTAGTTTTATCTAGGGAGCTATGTTTTAAAACAGGCCAAATAGATGGAGGAGGTTTCTGAAAAGGTTAATTTGATCCATCTTACTGGGCATGGGCCTAATGGTGATGTGGTGGTATTGATTGAAGTGACTGTATGCTGCAATTGATTGTTGGTGATTATTGAGAATTCTTCCCAGGTCATGGTAATAGTAATATTCTTAGTGGGCATCATGTTTATATCTTGGGTCTGTATCTATAGTTTGTTCTTGTAGTGGATAGGCAGTACTTGTGTGTTAATGAATGTGTTGTCATTTCCTGAGTTGGGTAGTTTGATAAAAAATTTTATGATATCAAAGAGTTCTCTTAGACATTTTAAGGATTTCATTAGCAGTTTGGTATGATGATACTTCTTGTAGTAGTTGAGATGTTCACAATTAGCCAGATTCCGTTCCACACGTAGAGGCCCTCTGTAATCCGGCATTGCGATTCTGAACCCGCAGGGCACATCTAGCCCTGCAGGATCAGAATCGCAAACAGTCCTGTACGTGTAGGCCGGGACTGTGATTCAGCCTGTTCTGCATGCTTGACATGCCCAACTAACTCAGTCAGAGATTTACAATGGAGCCACAATCCCAGCTGCCAGCTCCTGCAAAGCATTCCGTGCAGTCTGACATCCGATCCTACCTCATCCACACCCCAGGCCGCCGATCCATGTTGTCCAGGAAAGATATTCCACCTTGGAGTTGAAATAACTTCGCTGTACAAGTCGCCGGCTCCAGACGTACAGGGCCAACATTAGGATCAGCTCTTTATGTCCAGGGCCGGAGACTGCCCACCGCCCGCCCTAACTCTGCCCCCAATCTGCCCCTTCCCCGCCCCTGTCTAACTTCCCTGTACAAACGGCGGGGAAGTTAGACACCGGTGGGAGGGCTGCGAATAGCAGAGATGGGCGTCCACTATTCATGGGTCAGAATAACCCCGTAAATGTTTCCAGGGTGTTCATGTATGAACCTTTTTCTTTTGGTGATTTTGTTAATCTCAATTTATGTTCCTGTTTTCTTAAGCTCCATTTTAGGTTTCTGAGGTCTTGATTATTCCAGGCTTCTGATTGGGTTCGTCTCTTGCAAAATTTAGTATGTTTGGATCTGGAAGCTGTGAAGGTCATTCTGCAGTGGAAATAGCAAGTGTATGTGCAGACCAGATGTGTAGGCTGCGATCAGTTCCCCAAGCGCATTCTGCAGCCTATGCAGCCTGCACATACACTGCAGTTTTGCAAGAAGCCCTGGAAGTGGACAGGATGGGGCATAGAGGGGGCGGAGCGGGAGCAGAGCGAGGGAGTGGCCAACTGCCAGAACGTACAGAGCCCATTCCGGTAAGGCCTCTATATGTTCTCTGGCAACCGGACGGATGCCTAACTTATTCCTGGGCGCAGATGGAATAAGGGTCAGGCGGAACGACTGTCACATGGTGAACCCTGCTGCCCCCATGGTGATGGCTGGCTGTGATCCCTGCATGCCCGATCCTGCCTATGCTGGCTACCACCTGCGGGTGGGCACCGGAGGGCAGGGGCCACAGGGTCACAGCCAATTCTGTGCAGTTCAGCGGATAGGTTGGTGCCACGGCACATTTGAGGCACTGCTAGCATGGGCATGTATGGACGGGCAGGATGGCTGACAGACATCTGCATGGAATAGGTGTCCGCCGGCCCATCTATCTTCCTGATTCTGCAATCGTGGGGGCATCTAGACCCCGTGGTTGCGGAATCAGGTCTATCTCAGCCCCGCCTATGCAGGGCACAGAATTGGCCTCTGGGTTTATGACATTGTTTCAGTTGTTTATCATCAAGTCAATGTCCTTCATAGCCATGATGATTTTGTTTGCAAAAACTCTGCTAACCTTATATTTATATCACTTTTCTTCCAGGTAATATGTTTAGATTTATAAGTCTGTTCCCATATACATTATAATAAAGATAGTTGGCTATTTTAGTTATTGCCTGTTAGACTGGTATACTGTATATCCTTATGCAGGTATGATCTCCAGAACTGTAGAAAGTATTCCAAATTAGGTCTCACCAGAGACTTATACAAAGGCAATATCATCTCTATTTTTCTGCCAGCTATAACCCTATACACCATTGCTTTATATACCTCTTTGGCCAACTTAAGATCATTAGATATAATCATCTTAAGACCTTGCTGTTATTTTGTGCACAGAAGATCCTCACTATCTATATTTTATTGTTCCTTTGGTTCAGAGGCTTTGGAAAGGGGTGGACCACATGGATCCTGTCCCCACCAAAACTGCTGTGCCATGATTGCCAGCCTTCTCCTCCTGTATGCCCATGGGGATCCAATCTTACTACTGCTACTACTAATAATTTGTATAGCTCTACAAGGTGTACACCGAGCTGTACATAAAGATATAAGACACAGTTCCTGCTCATCAGAGCTTACAATCTAATCAAGATGAAAAGCATTGCAAAACTGGGGACTAGAGTATGGTAAGATACATATAAGTAGTGAATGAGAGAGTGAGGGGAATCAGTATCAAAAAGCAGTCTCAAAGAGGTAGGTTTTTAGCCTGGATTTGAATAGGGCCATAGAAGGAGTCCAACGCACTGACTTAGGTTAGGGTTGCGAACCAGCCAGTATTCAGCCGGCCTGGCCAGTTTTTATATGGCCAGGCCGACTGCTGACAGAGAACTAAAACCGTCTGTTGAAAAGCTGTTTTTTTGCTCTGGCTGTAGGACCGGGAGCAGCCAGAGCAGAAAAACAGATTTTCATTTCTCTCCTTGTCGCCCCCCCCCCCCCATTCACTGCAGCCTCACCCTCTCCTCCTATCTAGCTGTGCTCCTGTGTCTTACAGAGCCATGGCTGTGACAGCGATAATAATTTAAAATAAAATCAAAACTAGTGCGGAGCCTTCCATCCTCTGTTATGAAACCCCTGCTGCTGTGTCCTGCTCCCTCTAATGTAACTTCCTTTTGAGGGTGGGACACAGAAGCAGGGGTTCCATAACAGAGGTCGGAAGGCTCTACCCCAGTTTTGGTTTTATTTTAAATTATTATCATTAGTCCAGCCATGGCTCTGTAAGATGCAGGGGCCGCAGCTGCCAGGGGAAGGAGGTGACAGGAAGGGAGCTAACATGGAGAGAAGGAGGGGGCTGAAAGGGAGCTGACAAGGGGAGGGAAGGAGGGGGCTGGAAGGGAGCTGACAAGGGGAGGGAAGGAGGTGGCAGGAAGGGAACTGACACAGGGAAGGTGGGGCTGGGAGGGAGCTGACACGGGGAAAGTGGGGGCTGGAAGCGAGCTGACACAGGGGAAGGAGGGGACTGGAAGGGAGTTTGCAAGAGGAGAAGAGATGGCTGGAAGGGACCTGACTTGAGGGGAAGAATATGTCTGCAATTGAGCTGACATGGGGGGAAGGAGATGGCTGGAAGAGAGTTGACATGAGGGGGAAGGAAGTGGCAGAAAGGGAGCTGACATGGGTGGAAGGAGATGGCTGGAAGAGAGCTCAACATGGGGGGAAGGTGGTGGCAGAAAGGGAGCTGACATAGAGGGAAAGTGGGGCCTGAAAGGGAACTGACACAGGGAGAAGAAGGTGGGAAGGAGATGGCTTGAAGGGAGCTGACAGAGGGGGGAAGGAGGTAGGAAGGGAACTGACAAGGAGGGGAAGGTGGGGGCTGGAAGGGCGCTGACACTGAGGGGGAAGGTGAGAGTTGGAAGGGAGCTGACACAGAGGGGAAAGGTGGGGGTAGGAAGGGAGCTGACATGGGGGAAGGAGGTGGCAGGAAGGGAGCTGATGGGGGAAACAGGTGGCAGGAAGGGAGCTAATACAGGTGGGGGCTGGAAGAGAGCTGACACAGGGGGAAGGTGGTGGCTAGTAGGGAGTTGATACCTGAGGATGGTACTGGAGGTGGACTGGAAGGGTGATGACACTAGGGAAGGGAGGAGTGGAATGGATGGAAGGGACCTGACACCTGGGGATGGTACTGGAGGGGGACTGGAAGGGATCTGACACTTGGGGATAGGACTGGCAGGTGGCTGGGTAATGGGGCATGGCTCTAAGGGAGGAGGCACTGGGACTGGAAGGAAGCTGACACATGCGGATGGCACTGGAAGGGGGAAGGACAGAGGGTAGGGTGACTGGAAGTAGCTGATAGGAGGGGTGGCACTGGGACAAGAAGTAAGCTGATACCTGGGATTGTATTTGGACTAGAAGGGGCTGGACAGTGGGGAAGGAGGGGGACTGGAAGGAAGTGGACACCAATGGCAGTCCTGGGAATGTAAGGAGGTTGACATTGGAAGGTACTGGGAGGGGAGGACTGGAAAAGGGGCTGTTACTGGGAAAGGTTACTGGGACTGGAAATAGGCTGATGGAAGGAAGGGAAGAAAACAAACGACAAGAAATGGCAGATGGACTATAGACCATAGAAAGAGAGCTAAGAGAAGACAGGAAAGCAGAAGTCTCAGATCGGACCAGCATGATCAGAAAATAAAATGGTCAGACAACAAAGGTAGAAAAAATTATTTTATGTTCAGTGATTGGACTTTGTGATATCTTTATATTTTAAATTTTATGTAGAACTGCATCTCTTATTTACCTGTGGCAAGGGTGGGGTGGGGATGGGACTGGAGGGTGGGGCAGGGTGAGCATGGGCAGAGCATGGCTAGCCACAGGTGGCAAATGTTTCTCTTTCAAAAAATTGGCAATCCTAACTTGGGTAGTTGTTCCAGCAGGAAGGTGGAATGAACAAAGTCTGAAGTTGGCAGTGACAGAGAAGGGCACAGATAAAAGGGATCTGCCAGAGGAATGGAGTTCCCGATGAGGAATAGAGAGTGAGATAAGAGAGGAAAGGAAGGGAGGAGCTGCAGAATGAATGCACTTGTAGGTAAGTAGGAGAAGTTTGAACTGGATGCGGAAACAGAGCCAGTGAAGTGAATTGAGAAGAGGGGTCACATGAGCATAGCGGCACTGGGGAAGATAAACCGTGCACCTGAGTTTTGAACAGATTGAAGGGGAGCAAGATGATTCCGAGGAAGACTAGCGAGGAGCAGGTTGCAATAGTCTAGACAGGAGGTGACTAGTGAGTGGATGAGAGTCTTAGTAGTGTGTGTAGAAAGGAAGGGACAAATTTTGCTGATGTTACAGAGAAAGAAGTGACAGGATTTAGCTAACAGTTTGATGTGTGCAGAGAAAGAGAGAGAAGAGTCAAAGATGACCCCAAGGTTGCGAGCTGAGGAAACAGGGAGGAGTGTAGTGTCATCCACAGAAATAAAGAATGGAGGAAGGGAGGAGGATGTGGGTTTAGGGGGAAAAATAAAGAGCTCAGTTTTGGCCGTGTTCAGTTTCAGATACTGTGAGACATCCAAGCAGCAATGCCAGATAAGCAGGTGGAGATCTGGACCTGGATTACTGGAGGGATTTCAGGAACAGAAAGGTAGATCTGAGAGTCGTCAGCATAAAGATGGCACTGAAAACCATGGGAGGAAATAAGTGCACCAAGGGACTGAGTGTAGAGAGAGAAAAGGAGAGGCCCCAAGACAGAGTCCTGAGTTACACTAACTGAAAGCGGGTTGGTGGTAGAGGAGGATCCACCAGAACATGCACTAAAAGTGCGATGGGAGAGATAAGAAGAAAACCAGGACAGAATTGAGCCTCTAAATCCAAGCAAGGGCAGGGTATCAAGAGGAAGCTGGTGATTATCAGTGTCAAAGGCATCAGAAAGGTCAAGAAGGATGAGACTCAAGTAGAGGCCTTTGGATGCGGCAAGGAATAAGTCACTGGAGACTTTGGCAAGAGCCATTTGTGGAATGTAGAGAACGAAAGCCAGATTGCAGTGGGTCCAGAAGGGCTTGTGAGGAAAGAAAGTCTAGACAGCGGTGGTGAACCACTCATTCAAGTAATTTTGAAGCAAAGGGGGGGAAAGAGATAGGCCGATAACTGCAAGAACAGGTAGGATCTAGTGAAGGCTTTTTGAGGCCCACAAGAAAAATTGCAGTGGAAAACGATAGGTTAAGGATATGACAAATGGAAGGGATGATGGCAGAAGAGATAGAGCTTAGTAGATGGGTGGGAATGGGATCAGAGGAGTAGGTAGTCAGTTTGGAGGCGGAGAGAAGATTTGCAGTTTCCTAACCAGTGATTTCAGAAATGGAACAAAGGGTGACCGAAGATGAGGGAAGGATTTGAGGCTGAGAAGGGGGAGATGAAATGGAGGTGACACTGCAGAGAATTCAAGGCTAATCTTTGGACTTTGTCATGGAAGTAGTCAGCCAAGGTCTGGGCAGACAGTGAAGGAGGGATTGGGGGAGGAGGGACCTTAAGGAACGAGCTGAGCATAGCAAACAGACAGCAAGGGTCAGAGGCAAGAGAGTTAGTCAGATGGGCATAGTACTCTTGCTTGGCGAGTGCTATGGCCGACTGGAAAGAGGTTAGCATGACTTTGAAATGTAGGCAGTTGAATTTAAGTAATCTTCTGCAGGCAGACAGAGGTGGAAGGTCGCAATTGCAACCCAGCAGGCATCAGGTTGACCACAGGGATCCCATCCCCTGCAAGCAGAAAAATGCCGCAATTGCAGCAAAGACCCTTCCTGTCTGCCTGTGGGAGATCGGATCCCCTTGTGCAGAAAGGGAAGGAAGGCTGGCAATCGCAGCAGTACAGTTTGGCTGGTGCCCCCCAAGAGAAAAGCATTCTACTGCCCCTGCCATTGGTATTTTGGCAACCCAAATCCATGTTGCTGGAGTTTTTAGTATTAAATCTTAGCTACCATAGTCTAGACCATTCCTCCAGGGCCAGTACAAGGAGACACCCCAGGTGAACTTCATCCCTTGTACCCCTTCCCCTCTCCAACCCCCATTCCCACCCCTACTGCCACCCTTCTCTGGCACCTGAAGCAGTGGCAATGGCCTCAAACAACCCCACCATACTTACCTTAAAACCTCGGCACCACAGGGATGTTTGCTTCTGCCCCCTTCAATGCCCGGTGACAGGAGGGGCAGAAGCCAAACAGCCTGTGGTGCCAATGTTTTAAGGTAAGCACCACAGGGCTGTTGAGGCCATTGCCGCTGTTTCAGGTCCTGGTGAGGGGCGGCAGTGGCCCACCTCTGGAACATTGGTGCTCCAGGTGACCGACTAGTTCACCTAGTGGTCATGCCAGCCCTGCATGTCTCACTTACAAAAATGTTGAAAAGAAGAAGACCAAGGGCTGGTTCCTGCAGCACATTATTGGTAATGTCCCTTTCCTTGGAGTGAACTCCATTTGTCATTGCCCTTTGTCACCTCATACTCAATCAGTTTCTAACGTAGTCACTTCAACGCCCATACCAAAGGCACTCAATTTATTGATGTTGTCTTTTTTATCTTTCTTCCCTACTTCTTAGAGAGAGAAAGTGGAACTACAAGTCCATAAATGTATTAGCTTAGTCTGTCTATGGAACAGGCTGCCCGATAATCTCAACGGGGGGAAAAGGATAGAAAACATTGAGGAGAGAAAAAAGGTGATGCTATAAATGAGTTTTCAAGACTATATATGATCCTCAACCAACTATCACAATCTTTAACTAATTCTTATGTTGATTCAATAAAACGTATTACATATTTCAAAATATTCATATTTCTTCTTGAAATATGCATCAGTATTTCTTTTTTAATCATTTTTTATATTTGTAATTCAGTGGTCTCCTGTTCTTGCTCAATCAGAAATTCCTTGTACTGGACTACAGCACCACAAGCTTTCATTTGCAGCTAGTTGGACATTTTTCCTGTTTTTATAAACATCCCTCACCCCTTACTTTAGGTCAGCCATTGCTCTGACAGTCCTTGGACAGGGGTCACAAACTGTATCTGTCTCCAGATCCTTGCACACATGCACCCTGAATATGGACAGTAGTTGCCATCGCTGAGCAATGGCTGAGACTTCCTCTCAAAGGAGCCCCAGATAGCCTTAGCCCAGAGAATGCCAAAGATCTGACCTGGGAATAAAAAACAGGTCTTTCACACAGCCAATGCCACTGAGCTGCCCGAAGAGCATCAGGCTACGAGTAAACTGGGACACTGAATTACTCTCACAGCTCTCAAGTTTCAAATTAATCTGAGTACTATTGGAGGGAGATTATTTTAATCATGAAAAAAGAAGCATTATAGTTCTTTTTTAATTTTTTTTTTATTTGTATTGTTTTGTTTTGTCATGAAATATCCCAGATAAGATAAAACATCATTCAACAAAGATTACATCATAGGATGGAAAAGAATACAGATTCAAATATTTTTTTTAAATAGAAAAGCTTCTACCTTTATTGCAGAACAATAGAGGAGAGGTGGAGCCAGGTGGATGATGAAGAGAATTCTTTGTTGGCCACGGCTCCCAATGCTACCACATTTAAACTCAATATTATGGATTTATTTATTTTTATCTATTTTACATTATCTCACATTTAATCGGTTCCTTTCATACACTTCCCCTAAGCAACCTCTACTTGCCACTGTTGGAGACTCAATGATGGGCTGTAAACCTTCGTACTGGCACAGTTTGGCAGTTCTTAAGTGTGTCTCTTCTCCCCTCCTAAAAGCCTACCAGATTTCCTCCCCCAAGTTTACAAAAGAAAGGTTGTTTGAAAGCAACACTTACCTAGGTATCTGAAAAAAAATGTTAGAAAAATAGACTAGATGGAGAGGGGTGGGCAGGCCAAGTAACCCTTATCTGGTGACACCTTCTATGTTTGCATGGATTCCCAAGGCTTGTCTTGGAAAGCACATAGGAAGACCTTTGCACGGTCTACATTGTCCACTTGGCTACTGCAGTACAGTCCTTCTGTAGGCCTCCACTGCTACAGCTGAGGGATGTTTCCAGATGTTAGGCCACAAATGGCTGACTTTACCCAAGTCTTTCCTGGGTTGCTCTTGTCTTCTTCACTAAACTCCCCCAGGGAAGTAAAAATCCAGAAAACCATCGTAAGCACCTTTATGTCAGGGTGGGAGAGGTTGGGAGGAGGGAGGAAAAGGATGATGGGAAGGGAAAATGAAAATGATTTCCTGTCATGAAATTCTAGTTCTTTTATCTGCTTCTGTTTGCTCCATTTATCTTCAGGAATTTCTTCGTTATTTTTTGGTTGTATACTTAATGAGGTAGTTTTAAACCAGGGAAAGATTATTTTCATTTTTATTTTGACTTACACTTCCTTCATCTCGGTTGAAAGAAAACAAAAATAGAACACAAATGTGTGGTATAGGGACTGCTGGTCTTAGAACTCTGGAAGTTTTCAACAAACTCTTTAAAATGAAACCCAAAATCAGCATGTACTTTCCAAAATGTTTATATCAACCGATGTTAAAAAAAATTACAAAACTGTTTTACAATAGCACCATTTTTGTTCATATGATTATACACAGTACTCCTTCTGATATACAATGGAAAGAGGAGGGGGTATTCTTAAATTTGCACTTTTGCATCTGGAGGTTTTTGGGTGGGAGGGCCTTTAAACATACCAGTTAGCATTCCTACTCCATCTGATTCTTGGGCCTTACAGGAAAACAATAAATAAATAACACCATGATTTTATTTCGCAGTCTGCCCAGTGATGGCTTTTGAATAAACAATACAAAATCCGAAATGCAGGAGAGTGGATGGATGAATGAAATCACGGGACGGGTTCAGCAATTCAGTGCAGAATTCCTAGAAGTGATTGGAAGTACTCAGGTCTTTAGGGTTGTCTTTTTTAATATTTAAATGGACTGGACTTTTTTTGTTTAGTTTTTATAAGAAGCAAACTGGGCCAATGTCAACACCAAATTCCTGTTCGGTTCCACCAATGTCCATAGGTGCAATGTCAACAATGGGCAAACGTGACGTCTTCTGTGTTCGATATTCAATCACTGTCTTACCCCATTTACCAGTGTGTTTCTAGAAGAGACAGAAGAAAACATAGAAAGGTAAGAACAAGCCACATTATGGCTTTACAAGCAGCAAATGGACATGGCAAGATGATCTGATGCAGCACCTTCTGCTATCTTCCCTAGCAATGAAGAGTTCCCAGAAGAAACTGGATTATTTGCATGCTGTGATATCTTTTATTGAACCAGTGTAAAAATTATTCAAAAATGATATTGTATCCAAGCCCTCAAGACCCCACAGTTCCCTCCTTAAGCTGTGATGATATTTATTATTTAGACAGGTGCTATGCTAGTTTAAGAAGAAGTGCCACAACCTACATAGAATTCAGATTGCCATGAAGCCAGAAACATAGATCATTTAAAACCTTCTGCATGCATATAAAATCTAGTGCATACAGGGGCATGTTTACTAACCCCTGCACTCGTAATGCATATGTGGGCCATGTTACCAGCAAGGGAGGAGGGGGGTGTCTGCCTAACTGCAAGGGGTATAGTCTTCCATTTCCCTACAATTTGCAAGGGCCTAGTACACTGACACCGTGCTAGCTGACAACTGGGGTGGTGTCAGTTGCACCCATGCTATCTACGCCAATGGCAGTAAGCCATGACATGCTGAGAGTGCCCCTGTCCTGCCCAGTCCCTTCCCCGACATGTGCTACCAGGGTAGCACTGGGGTTTTAGCACAGAGGCTCCACACTACTTTGTTGCATGGTGCCAAAACCATGTGCTATAACCCCTTGCTACCCCAGTAGCTAAACGTAGCTCCCACAGCGATTGCTTTTATTTAGGCTAACTGTTCAATGGGTACTTATCTATGCTTCAGTTTCCACATAGGTAATTAACATTTTTCTATATTTGAAATTATTGATCCAGCAGTTTCCTTCTGCCAATTGGGCCTCCAGTCTCACTCAACTATGGCACCACAAGCCTTTACTCATAACTACCTGGAGACAATTTCCACCCAGTTTTTATCCCTTGCAGCCTTTGCAATGTCAATGCTTGGTTGGGAATCATGCATTAGGGCTTCTTCTACAACACTGCAACTATAGTCACCAAGTCTGACCCTTAAGGTGTTGCCCTCCCCCAGAGGCTGAGTGCTACCTCTGCCCCGGACACAAACCCAGGTAGTCCACACGGCAGCATGCAGTACCTGCCTTGAAGACATCACATCAGCCCATTGACTTTTTAATAAATATCAGAATAAGATGTGATTCTGCACATTCATAACTTACCTTGCATCCATCTTCCAAGGCACTGTAAGTAAATCGGCTATTGCCCTCAGCTCTGATTTCTACATCATTGGATCCCTGTAGCAGGAGAGCCTTCTTTAGGCTGCCAGAAGCTTCATCCATGAATGCAACGCTGTTTTTACAGTAGTATGTGATGTTCTGAGAGGCATCCATGGATAACAGGCGTAGGAAGGTCATCTGAATGTTAGCAGTGTTGGGTGCTGAGCTGTCATCACCATAGCTAAACTGCAGAGAGAAGGATATGAACTGCGAATTAGAATTTGCAAAGACTGGGATAAACACGTTTGGAAAGGTATTCTCCTTTCTGCAATGCACAAATACTTTCTTTGTCACTGGCTTCACCTTCATATGAAGGCAAATCTTTGGCATTCACTAAGTGATCTCCTTCACTGTCTGCCACTCTATCAACAAGGCCAGTCCCTCACCATTCTCTGTCCCCAAGGCTTCATAGCATGGAAATCTAGGATTAGACAAGGCAAGTTAGGCCTAAGTGTGCCATAGTTGTATTGCACTCAAGCACCGGGAGGGAGAGCAGATGACTGCCAATGCACAGGCGGCCCCTACTGACTAACTAGTAGCACGCTCAGAAGACCATCTGGATAGAAGTGGGAGAGCGAATGAGATGGCAAAAATGAAAAAATAAAGCAAACATACAAAACTACAGGTCATAATACAACACCAATGGGAGCAAAGGTTTGTCTAAAGCCCTTCAGAGCACTGCAGGTAGAATTACAAGCTAGTTACTATAGTGGAAAAAATGGACTATCTACTGAACATCACAGAAAAGTATTAATTCAATAACAGTGATACTGTAAGTAATCAGGCAGCAAATCTGGATGATGTTTCTATTAATTACTGTACAGTAACAGGATGCTAACACTTACATGGAAGCCCCCATTGATTGTCTCCCCAAACCAGATATGTTTCTTTTCCTTAGTCTTGCTTGTCCACCAGTTCTTCCTGGGTATTTTGGCTGGGTTTGGATAGACACACGTCTCACCAGTTTCCATGTTACAGAATACCTTAATGGCATCCAAGGTGCATCCTTGATTAGGATCAATCCAGTAGTCACCTGGGATGGGCATAAGGGAATCGTTAATGGGGCATGTCTCATTCAGTTTCACACAATTGCGTAAGTTTGCTGATAGTTGTTTAAAAGGAGGTTGCCAGCACAAGGGCTAATTTAGTTTAGAAATGCCAGGTCAAGTTAATTTTTTACAGTTTCTTGTTTAAATCATATCATGGATATTGTGGCTCTTTTAGAGATGGTGGAAAAGAAAAACAGGGCAGGACTTAAGCGTGTATAGGACCGAGAGAGAACAGTGGTAAGAACAAAGTTGAAAAGTTGAGTATGAGTAATAGGGGATGGCCTGGGTGTTGGTTTAGGTATGGAAACATATATTCTCATTTCCCAAAATAGCGAAGGGCCATAGAGGGAAAACCACCAACTAGGACATGGATAAGGGATGATATTCTACAAACAGTCAAGTTTTGTATAGCTGATAGGTGGGATATACCAAGGGGAAGCATAGTCAACCCATTTAGCGCCGCTGAATATCCTTTGCTATCCAGTTTTTACACCTCAACACTATCTGCTTAGCAATAGGGTGCTTTGGACAGCACCAGAGTTAACCGACCAGCGGCAATATTCAGTTGCTGGTCAGTTAACTTAAACTGACTAAAATTAGGAAAAAATTAAAGCAGGCCTAACTTTAGCCAGTTTAGCTATCCAGCAGGCGGATGAATACTGCTAAAATGCTCTCCGGGCATACCAGATATTCAACGGCAGTGGCTGGATATGGCCCAGCATTGAATATCCAGCTATAAATTAAAGCAGCAACACCCAGCTTCTTTAAGTGTGCTGGCTGCCACCGCTGAATACCAGCCTCAAGGCTTCTTTTCTTAGTTGTTTGTAAATTGTAAATCCCGGCATTTATTTTGCAGCCAATAAGGGGTATTTTGAAGATACAGGAAATTGGAATTTATAGGTGTTTTCATGGAGCAAATGCCATTGGTTGGCACCTTTCCCATTTGAATCAAATACATAAGTTTCCACAGCTGAGGAGCCACCAGCACAGAAGGGGCACAAAGACAGAGCGAAGGATCCAAGGCAAGCAAAGTAAGAGGTGGAGAGTAGGAGAAGTACGATTCTTCACATATTGATCCAATAAATACCTTTTTCATGTTTTGCATCAGGGGGGTTTTATTGGTATTTATAGGTTAAAACTACCTGTTCCTGGCAAAATCCAAGGGCCTTTTACTCAGTCCTCATCCTTCTTAACCTTTCTGTTACTTTTGACAATATTAACCACCACCTTCTCCTAGATACCTTGTCCTCACTTGGTTTCAAGGGCTCTGTGCTATCCTGGTTCTTTTCTTATCTTTCCCATCGCTCTTTCAGTGTTTGTTCTAGTGGATTCTCCTCTACTGCTATCCCGCTCTCAGTTAGTGCACCCCAAGAGTCTGTTTTGGGTCCACTCCTTTTCTCTCTCTATACCCAGTCCCTTGGTGCACTCATCTTCTCCCATGGCTTTCAGTACCATCTTTACTCTGATGACTCTCAGATCTACCTCTCTACACCTGAAATCTCTCCGGCAACCCGAGCCCAGATCTTTACCTGCTTTTCTGACATTGCCGCCTGGATGTCTCATTGCCATTTGAAATTGAACAAGGCCAAAACTAAGCTTCTTATTTTTCACCCTAAACCTCCTCCCCCTTTCCTCCTTTCTCAATCTCTGTGGATAATGTTCTACTACTCCCTGTTTCCTCGGCTAGCAACCTTGGGGTTGTCTTTAACTCCTTCTCCTTCTCCACATACATCCAACTGATAGCTAAAACCTGTCACTTCTTTCTCTATAACATCAGCAAAATTTGCCCCTTCCTTTCTGAACACACTACTAAGATGCTTATCCACTCTTTAGTCACCTCCTGTCTAGGGTATTGCAACTTCCTCCTTGCTGGTCTATCTCCCCTCCAATCTGTTCAAACTCAGCTGCATGGCTTATCTTCCGCCAGCCTCTATATACTCATATCACCCCTCTTCTCAAGACACTTCACTGGCTCCCTATCTGCTGCCATATCCAGTTCAAACTTCTCCTTCTGACCTATAAGTGCATTCATTCTGCTGCTCCTCACTACCTTTCCTCTCATATCTCTCCCTACACCCTTCCTTGGGATCTCTGCTCTTCTGGCAGATTGCTTCTATCTGTGCTCTTCTCTTCTACTGCCAACTCCAGACTTCAATCCTTTCACCTTGCTGCATAATCCTTTCACCTTGCTGCTCCTTATGCCTGGAACAAACTAAGTCTGTTTGTCAGTCTTCATCTTTGGCTCTTTTCAAATCCAGGCTGAAAGCTCACCTTTTCGAGGCCGCTTTTGGATCCTGATCTGCTTAGTCTATGTGTTTCCTTACCATTCCCCTAGATATTTCCTTGTCCTCAGCTGTTGTGTTGTCTGTCTTGACTAAACTGTAAGCTCTGTTGAGCAGGGACCATCTTTTACGTGTGTCTGTACAGCGTTACGTATCCTTGTAGTGCTATACAAATGATCAGTAGTAGCAGTAGAAGGAAAACCTGAAATCAGAAACTTTAGATGTGCCCTTAGCCAGAATAGTGTAGAGAAGAACTCAATCAGGCAGACTAGACAGACCATATGCTCTTTTTCTGCTCTCATGTTTCTGTTTCTATGAAGGAACCAACTGGCCTTTGAGTGCCACCATCCACTATGTAAAGTCCTAGGTAAAAGCCTACTCTAGTGCTACAGTGATGTTAGAAATCACTGGAGATGGGTTTTATGACCTGTTCAACACCCGTTGTCGCACAGACTGTATTAGGAAGTTAAACAAGTGCCGTGCAGTTATATTGAGTTGCCATGCTGGAACGTACCACTCTTCCAATCAGGATGACATAGCTTCAGGTCACGGCAGGTGCGGGCAGGGTTCTTCTTGCTTCCTTCAGGGCTTCGGATGCTCTCAATTTGGTTGTTGAGGGATTTCAGAGTGGCATCGACCTCTACATCGTGCTGGCGAAGGTTGCTGGATGCTTGGTCAGCGCGCATGTAACGCAGAGGGTCAGGGGCTTTCTCGGGCTGAGACAAGCCAGCAAAGGCAGACATGTCGATTCCAGGGCCTGGAGGACCAGGGAGACCAGGGGGACCAGGCAGACCAGGAGGGCCCTTTGGGAAGAAAAAAGAACAATCAACCCTCACTATAAAACATCTCCATATGCAATGCCCTCCTTGGATTGCTGCACTCATATGTATTTCCTAAATTGATATAGTGTCACTCTGTGCCCACATATGTTTCCTAATTTTGTGTGATGTCACTTTTTTACAATTACCACCTTTATATAGTGGTACTCTTTCTTCATATGTATGTAATCCTGATCTTGGGATGGTGTGATTCTTTCTTAATCTGTAATATACACCTTGGAATGATGGTCAGTTTCTTTTCATATATATCCTCCACTTTAGCGTATGTACCAACAGTAATAATGGTTTAAAAGATATCTGGTCATGCAATATGTGCACTATAGATGCAAGATTTAAGACAGAAATGATTTTCAGTTAAAAAACATTCCTTACAAATATGTGAAAAATCATTACCCTGAACTAACAGGTATTCTGCTTTGCTTTACTATAGCAAATATCTGATTTTATAAAAATGTATTTTTAAACAGTACCATGAATGCTTCTGTTTTCTTCATTGACTTTCAATAAAGTAAGGGTCAACAAACTTCATATCATTCTGACTAACTCACGACAGCTATACTCCCTTTGCCAGAGCACAGCAGCATAAGCGAAGGGTGGCATTACCCAAATATACACTACACACCAATTACAGGTTGTGTTATGATGGTGGTGTGCCGAAGTAACACGGCAAACAACGCAGCGTCCATTGATTTAGAACACTGTGGTAACTGCTTCCAGTTTGGAATAAACTAGGCAATACCACGTTTATGTTAAGGGGATAATTGTATATACTTTTCCCATGCATAAAACCCCATTTTACACGTGTAAAAGGGCATTTATACAATTAGCCCAGGGGGAAGTACATGTGGTGGCTTTTACGTGATATGCTTATAGGTGTGTTCTGGAGTGGAGTTAGGGCAGAGCATATGCTTAGAAAATATTGACTGGTGTAAAAGTATGGCCCCCTCTCCCATGAGAAAAGAAGGCCAAGGTGAGTGCTTTTGCAACCAAGAAGTTGAGGTAAAGCCTTCCCCATATATGGTGGAGTACAACAGTGTAGTTATGTCTTTTTTTTTTTTAAATCACTATGCATTTTTACAGAAATTCCAAGAAAGTTATCAAAAAGCAATCTTGCAAAGAAAAAGAGCAGATACAGCAGAAAACAAATTTAAAGAAGAAAAAGAAAAAAAAAACAGAAGCCATCACTGCTAATAGCATATCTGTCTGCTCACCCTAACCCACAATGCAGAAGGAAGAGTGCAAAGCAAAAGGACAAGGTACCTCAGGCTGGAGGGCCAGGGGTTCAATTCCCACCTGGGGACAGCAATCTCAGGCCAAAGGGACTGGGGTTTCTAGTCCTATAGGCACCCCTTGTGGCCTTGGGCAAGACACAACCCTCTGTTGCATCAGGTACACACAGACTGTGAGCCCTTTGGGAACAAGGGGAATGTATCCAGTGCCTGCTTGTAGCGATAGTAAACCGCTCTGAAGCCCTTCAGCCTGGGCAGTATATCAAGAAATTGCATAAACATAAAACCAATATAAAAGAAAACATGGTTAGGCTAAATATCCAGCATGTATTAAATCACAGGGTTTCAGATGGCGTTCTATGTAAACGCCGAGCATTCACAAAGGCCAGCAGCTGGGAGGGCTCATAAAATATGTAAGACACTGATCAATACTTTACCAAACATTTACATGGATACTTCAAGAAAAAGAGCCTTCCCAGCTTCTGAACTCCAGGGCGTAATAGGAGAAACTCCCTGGGACGCCTCTGAATGTCCCTAGCCAAATCCGGATGTATACAAACTAGTAAACCACGAAACAAAAGATTTCTCTTACGGAAGAATAGCTTAACAATCCCATTATTTGCCAAATAAAAGAGCAAAAGTAATAAGCAAGATAGACGGAACAGGAGATTCTTCCTGGGAAGACTCCAACAAATCGGTTACATTCAAAGCATCCATTTGTTGATCGGCAATTCTTGCAGAAGAAGCAGATTTTTTTTCCAGCTGGAAGATAATACTTCCTCACAAGAAGTGGAATCATCTCGCTAGGAATAGCCAAAGTTTCTGTCAGATAGATCTTAAACACGTCCCTTGCAGATATTGTAGAGACTCGTGGAAAGTTAATCAATCTCAAATTATTGGCCCAAGATAAGTTCTCCAAATGTTCCAATTTAACATGTACCGAGTTAAAACTCTTAGTAAAGGATACAGGATACAGACTGTTCTTCCAATGTAGATACTGTTGCGTGTATCACAGAAACATCTATCTGAAATGTTGTCACCTTAGACTCTAATTGCTCAATCGCAGCCGAATTTTCATGAACTTTAACTGCCAGCAATGAAACCTGGGGAGCAATGCTTCCCCCAGTGAAACAATAGCTTGCTATATAGATTTCAGCGTAAGACTACTTGGTCTCACCAAAGAAAATAGCACAGTATCACCTTGGTTGGGTCAGAACAGTTTCCATTCTTGCTGGCGTTATCACACCTCTCTGACCGGTGGTTTCAAACGCCCCTGAATAAACCACACGTCAGCACCGAAGGCTCAGCATGTTGAAGTTGTCCCAGAACAGGAGAAACATTGACCTGCACTGCATCCAGGCCTGACTTTCACAGCTCGGGTGCAGCCCCCTGTACTAAGTGGGCTCCCAGCTGCAGGCTCCCATCTGGGGAATGCTGATAACATGCCGCCTTCAGCGTTGGTCACAACTCAGGGGAAAGAGATGATGACGCTGAAGCAGTCGCTGAGCTCTCCGGCCCTAGCGAAACTGCAGCCCAGCTAACCTCCCCTGCCGCAGCTGGATACCGATGTGGATGAACAAGGTATGAGTCAAGGGGTCTAAAGACCACTGTAGAAACTGGCGTAGAGGTAGCAGGGGCTTGGGAAGGCTGTAAACTCTCTTTAGCCTTAACGCATCTTCCCCAAGGAGCACAACACCTGCTTCACAAGAGCCTAACCTTCCACCATCTTGACTCTGCCCCCCACAACTGTCATGCAGTTAAGAGTCTAAGGTGTCTGCAACAGTGGCATACCAAGGATGGGGCAGTGGGTGCGGCCCACCCTGGGTGCCAGCCAGTAGGGGTGCACCCCCACCGGGCCCACACTTTGGAGGTAGCGTGGCAAACATACCTTCAAGATGGGTGGCTTGCCGCACTGCCTCCAATCTAGGCTGACTCTTCTCTCCTGACCAAAGACTCGAGAAACTTCAGCTCAGTGGGAAACAGCCACCAGGCATTGGCCCGCCATGCAAGAGTGGAGGTAGTGTGGCAAAGATCATCAAGTAAGTTTACCACCACCACATTGGGAGGGGGCTGCTACATGAGGCGAGCCTGTGAAGGAGGTGGGGCCACCATGACAATGGGGGGCCCTCAGTGGAACTTATGCCACTGCTAACCAACGTAAAACTGTGCACTTTGTCAGTAAGCGTAGCAGGGGCGCGGTCTGGGCAGCGCGTGGGAAGAGTTAGCAAGTACACATTTTGATAATAAAATATTTTAGTCCATATGCATACTTGTGAATTTTATTCATTTTCATTTTTACCTGGTATAAAGAATGTATAAATGTCTGTGCCTTAGGGCAAGATCTCTGCCAGTTATGCTAGTAATTTATTAAGGCAAGTAGGCACCTACTTGTCTTCATAAAACAGGAACATTTTGGCTGCCCTAACCTACGTGGCTTGTCATAAAATTCCCCTCTTTGAAGGACATTTTATAAAGTCAATTAATGACCTCTTATAAAATCCCGACCGACGTAAAAGTAAGTGCTTTGACATGAAGACATGCACTTTCCCAGCACGCATATAAAGGGCAGAGTTTGAGCAGAGCATAGGCAAAGCCTGCAAGTACACCCGTATTTTATAAAGTACACACGTACACTTGTAAGGTACATGCAGACATTTGCAGCAGCTGCAGGCTGACATAAATGTATCGATTTATTTATTTATCTATCTGCATTTATGACTCACCCTCTAAAAGTCCATGTGAGTTCCAAACTATGAACACAGTAAAACCAATTCAGAATACCAATAATACCACATAAAAGGTCCAGTAATACCACATAAATATCCCTGCCTACGAACTAAGCGCAGATTCTGCCACTTAAGCTAGTATTTCATAAATTCAGGTACGTATTTTTATAAAATAGGCTTAAAATAAGGGTAATGAAAACACACTTTAAGTAAGCGCCGCCTTATAAAATTATCCTGCCCACGCGCAGAAGGAAGCAGTAATAAAATTGCGCAGGGGTATACCTGCATAACAGTATGTGCTGCTGATGAGCTATGCGTTTCCCGTAGTGTGCACATAAGCATTCCCAGAGGTGGTGCTGGGGACGGAGATGTGAGAGAACATCTCACAGCTCCTATACAGGCACATAAGTGCATAGGTTGTCTTTATAAAATAGGTGCAATATTACAGTCGAGGAGGCAGGTTTACTAAAGTGCGCTAACCAGTAGCACGGGATCTGACACGTACTAGGGGTGCTGCGTTAACATTGAATGCAAGGCTCCACATTAAAATCCACTCAGCGCATGATTAGCTGGGCTTTGGGTGGGATAGAGGCATATTATGGGCGTTTTGGGAACATGCTAACTACACCCGTTGCCGATAGCGCAGGTGTGCCTAACACCACCTTAATGAGTGGCGTTAAGTGCACGCCTGTGCTGGCTAGCATGGTGCACTGCATTAGTATCGTGCTATTGACTTGAGGGCACACACATCATTATTATCATTGGCAGGGGGTGGACACACACTGCTCCAAATTGATTTGGTGGCAAAATCGCAGCTGTCGGCGTATCCTTTAGTAAATATGCCCCTAGGTGCCCTATTACAAAATTACCCTCCCTGTGCCTGATGAGGCTCCCCACTTAGACATCCTACTTCATACATCTAATAATTACTGACAACCAGCTCTGTTTTGTAGGTGCACAATACTTGTTTTTGCAGAATCCCCTCCTAAATGCTTTTTATTTATATATATCTCATCTTGTGCTTGTGCTTATAAGATTAAAATTAGTGTAATACAATTTTGCACCGCTGTCAGAAAGTTAATGATCTTTGAGCCATTCCTTTTGGGAACAACTTTTAAAAACACTGGCACCGATGCGAAATTCCCAAGTACTTTACACTATGAGCAATGTTCTAAGGTGCGCGGGAATCCACCATCCCCATTCCTATTATTCGAAGCAATGCAGCAATATTGCTGTTTGAATTGTGAGGTGCAGGCAAGTTCTGCTGGACCCCTAGGGAACCTGCCTGCCCCTTGTGAACGAATCCTCGATACTGCTCATCATCCACCATGCTAGGCATACTGATAGTGGATTCCTGCATTCCTTAGAGAGAATGTAGCTTGTGGGCCGCACCAGTTCTCATGAGAACTGCTGTGGGGAAATAAACTCACAAAGATGTGCACTTGATTTTTTCATGAGTCCTCATTTCCTTGAAAATATCGGGCCCGATTTTTGAAAGGCATTTACACAGTTTACAGCCCGATAAACCATGTAAATGCCTTAACTGGGGATATTCAACGGCGCTTACATGGTTGGTACCATTGAATATCCCCGTCTAAGTCCCCTGTGCACTCCGATGCTATCCGGTTAGCATCAGGGCGTGTTGGGAGCCTTCCAGGGCAGAGCGGAAGTGGCAACAAGCGCTAACCGGGCAGTAGCAGTATTGCATGCTGCCCGGTTAGTGATCTGCACCTTAAAGATAGGCAAGGACTCTATAGAGTCGGAGGAGTCTGGCAGAAGTATGGAGGCTGGAGCTGTGGGTACTCAGGCTCAGGGGTCTTTCTCCTTTGAGAAACCAGCTGAATTTACCCTGGAGACTATTTGGACTGCAATAGTGAAGCTTGCTGAACTTTTGGTTCCCCAGGTCTCCACTATGCCATCTCAGATTCAGTCACATCAGGGCCTTCTTCAACAGCATACGGTGGAGATTTCTACGCTGCAGACGTCGGTTACTGAGTTGAAACAGCAAGTAACTCAAGTTGAGACATCAACCTTAGGCTATCAGAAAGATGTTATTATGGCTATTCAGCTTAGAGTTGAACAATTGGAGAATCTATCTAGATACCCTAACCTTCGTTTGGTTAATTTTCCCAAGGCTCAGTCTATAGGTGCTAAAGAAATGTTTAAGAAATATTTGGAGGATGTATTGGGGGTCTCGGGGGATTCGCACCCCCCCTTGGTGAAAGCTTACTATTTGTCTATTAAGAAGAAGGTTGAGGGTGGGGGTATTATTCCTGGGGTTGAAGTTGCTGATTCTTTAAATGTATCTGCCTTGTTAGAAACTTCTTTAATTGATACTGTAACTCCTGCCACTTTAATTGTTACCTTTGCATTGATTTCTGATCGGGACTGGTTTCTCAAGATGTTTTTTCGGAAGCGTGACTCTCAGTTCTTAGGTTTAAATACTAGGGTCTTTCCAGATTTCTCTAAACCTACTCAGAGGCGTAGACGTGAGTTTCTCCTATTACGCCCTGGCGTTCTGCTGTTGGGGGGCCAGTTTTTTCTTAAATTTCCATCAAAATGTTTGGTTAAATTGAATTCAGCTATGTATGTTTTTTATGACCCGTCTCAGCTACTCGCCTTCATTAATGCCCGTCGTTCCTCTGATGTAATATAGATTCACTGCGCAGTATAATATTCTGGCTGTATTCCCACAGTTTATTTCTTGCACTTATCGTATGGTATTTTTCGGTTTTCTCCCCCCCATATTGTGGGCTTTAGAAGGGGCTGGTATTGTTATTTCCTTCTGTATATTTTCCTGTGTTGGATAACTTGTTTATCTTTGTAAACCAGCTTTCTTATTTCCATTCAAGTTAATGTATTTGCTTGGATTTATTGTAAAATTCATAAATATAAAATAAAATAAAAAAAAAAAGATAGGCAAGGAAACCCCTCGCCTATCTTTAAGGAGCAGTGGCTAACCAAGCAGCATGCAATATCACTACTGCACAGTTAGCTTCAGCGGCTTCCAGCATGTGCAGCGGTGACCGGATAGTCAATGAAGCATTGAATATGCAGTTTAGAGGTTGGCAGGGAGGGCTATAAGCCACCGAGGCACACATTCCTTCCAAACTGCGAACAGCTGAAAATCGGGCCCATTGCGCATAGATTTGAAATGTAATCTACATGTATTATTTCCTTTCCCTGACCTAAACACACCCTGGGATCTTTTACCCAGCAATGTTGAGCTTTGCATGTACTTTTTGCAGAATAAGTGCTCTGTAATTTTTACACAGCCAGTTTACTCCTGTAAATAATCATTTGCCTGGGCAAATTACTTTTGAGAATGTGTTTCCTAAAGGACTCCAGGATACATGGTCAGGTGATGCTGCCTCGCCAATAACAATGCTTGATGTTTCTCAATTATTTTAGAATGGTCAACTCAGTGCGGTTGGAACCGTATTGCGAATGTAAAGAGGAAGCTGCACTAATGATTGTTAAAAATCCACTGTCTGTTTACGAACAGACATTTATGGGAATATAACGACCACCTTAGATTTTAGCTTGTGCTTTGGTACCTCATGTGCCAGCATGCTAATTCAGCCTTACCAGAATAAGAGATCATGCGACCCTGCCCACCCACATAAGATATTAGACATTAGGGCTGACCACATAGTTTGTCACTGTAGCCCTCAGGGTTCCATGGCATAAGTGATACTTACAGAAGGGCCAGTTTCACCACTACGACCACGGGGACCAGGAGGACCAATGGGACCAGGGAGACCATTAGAGCCTTCTTTGCCAGAGGGACCAACAGGACCTGGGGGACCCTGAAGAGAATAAGAACATTAGCAAAAACAAGGGTAACAACAAGATTCTACTATCAATCAAACCAACATCCCTAAATTTAATGACTCACTTTTTATGAACTCAAACAATTTTCACAAATCCTAACTAGTATAAGTCATGGCAAAGACTAGGAATAACAGAAAAAAAGGTATGTATGTGCGTGCATGTGAGTAGGTGTGTACAATATATTGGGAGGGTCTACACACATATGTGTACAATACATGTATACAATATAAGGAAACTTGTATAAGGGATTTGAGCATGTAGAACAGTGTTGGCTATTATAGATTGTCTGGGATATATGCATGTAAAAAGAACGTGCATAGAAGGAATAGCACCGACATTTAGACGATATATGCGAAAGGGAATAGGTAGAACGATATATGCAATATATTTGACAGGGAATAGGTAGAACAGGGGTGAGATGGGCACTTATATGTGTATTTCATAAAATACATGCATACTGTATACTGGCATATGCACACACACAACTACACAAGCCATAGAGCTGATGCAAACGCGTGTGCCTATTTTCCCTGGGGTAATTTTTCAAAAGGCGCAGAAGTACGTATCTTGCCTATATAAAACAGACATAGCATAAGTAACTATGTGCCTTGACAGCCTAGGCACCCTGGCGGGAATATTCAATGAACTTTCAACCTGAATCTTCAATGCCAGGGTCATATCTGGCCACCAGCATTGAATATCCAGGTTGGCCGATAGCGCGGAAGCTAACTGGGCAGCAGCAATAATCAGTCGCTGCCTGGTTACCTTCAGCAGTGAATGTTCGGACAGCATTTCAGGTGCCTAACTTCCACCACTGAGGGATAACCAGCTAGAGGCCGAATATCGCCGCTATTCGGATCTCCTCAGGTGCCGCCTCCAGTCCGGCCCTGGAACACCTCGGTGCTAGCCAGCTAGCGTCAGGGCGTTTAGTGGTGGCACCCATGTATATTCAGTGGCACTAACTGCATGAGAGAAATTCACACACGTTGCCGCCATGGGATGCAAATCTCTCCCATGCATATTCACTGTGGTTATTCTGAAAACCTGACTGACTAGGTTGAGAATCCCTGGTCTAAGGGCTGGAGTTTGTTGAAGCGTTATTGTGTGATTAATGGTGATTAATCAGTATCGTGTAATGACAATGGTCTGTCAGATTGATATTAAACTTCCTTTGGTACTTTTGAGACATGGACTCCCTCCTCTTCCCATTATCCCACAGAGAAGAAGGCTGATATGGGTGTCAAATGCACCATAATGGAATGTGTCTCACTTACTCTTGGACCAGAAGGACCGGCAGGCCCAGTCGCACCTTGATCACCAGAGGAACCCTACACAGGAAACAAAGCAATAACACAGAACATCAGTACTCACTCTTAGTGACTCAATGACCAAGTAACGTCATTAGGGGCCTTGCTAATTACACAACAGCTTCTGAAATCCTTCTGAAGGAATACTTCTGTAGACATTCGGACATGCATTTATCTCAGAAAGATTTTAAACCATGGGAACTATGGCTGTCCCCGTGTACTAAGGGGTTAATTCCTAGACAAAAAGGAAATGGAACCCTGGAGCAAGAGGAGGGGGCAAGTAGGCCACGGGCAAGAGCAATGAGAGAAGAGGGACTGGAGAGCCTGGAAGGAAGGAGCTGGAGCAGAATGCCTCTGTGCTTTGAAATCTAAAAAGAAGTGGCAGAACTGCGCCTTGCCTGTACTGTAGTTTCTAAAGATGGGCTGGAAACACACTAGAGGCTGAGCAATACGGTTCTTCTGGCTAAGCACATCTTAGAGGTGAAACAGGATACATGAAAGGATGACCAATACTCACAGGAGGGCCAGGCAGACCTTGGAGACCAGTGAAACCTCTGTGACCCTTCTGACCTCTCTCACCAGCTTCACCACCTTCTCCCTTGTCACCGCGAGGTCCTTGGGGTCCCTGAAAGTAAAATTCAGTCAGGGTTATGAACTCCAATAGGTCAACACAACCTGCTCTATTTCTGTGGCTTTCTGACCTTCACTTTCTGTTGATATTGTTTCTACTGAATACAAAATAAAGTTACAAATGAGAACACATAGTTCTGTTCTATTTTACTTATGCTTTTCAAGAATAGAATTTTGCAGAACACAGATTACTTACTGGTATGCCTCGAGCCCCAGCTGGACCTGCTGGGCCCAATGGACCTTGAGGTCCCTATGGAGAAATAATAGAGATAATGAAAATCTTTAGTGTCCACAATCATAATGAAATAAAGGAGCACAGTGAAGTAACAAAGGGAGAACAGTATAAGAAAATATATCAACATTTTGGATTTTTCCATCTAGACTAGAACATTTTTGTTACAAGATTCTCTGATTTCAGGTCTATTGGGAAAAGGAGTTGGTGATAGTGGATCTTATTTATTAATATGCACTCAATTTTTTTTGCAGTTATGGAAACATGGCTGTCAAGGGATAAGGTGATAGGCTTGGCTGAAATGTGTCATAGTGGATATAAAGTTTTCTCTGAGGCTCATGTTGGAAAAAAAATGGGGTAGGTGGCTTTGGTTTTAAGGAAGAACTTCAATCTGATCAAGTTCAGGTGTGGCACTTGGACAGAGAATGAAATGTTTAGTGGTGAGTTTTGGGGGACAAGGAATAGTGAAATTGATGGTTAGGTATGTCCCTCCCTCCCCCCTAGTAGGATGCAAGAAGATAGGAGGGGAGGTTTTAGATTTGATACCTGAGATTCATTTTCAGTCTTTATGAGAGTAGCTGAATTTAACTTGCATTTAAATGATCTAGACTGCTCTAAAAGTAAAGTATTTTCTTTCATCATTAGAGATGTTAGGATTTCAGCAGTATTAGATCTTCCTACACACAATGAGGGGCATATTTTGGATCTGGTGACTGGAGGAGAAGCGAACTGGGGGTTCACACTTATTTGTGGTAGATCTGTCTTGTATGGATCATCAGTTTATCTGCTTTCCCTTGGCTATGTAGAGGGAGTTAGCTTAGGCACAGTCAGGAGGGGAATTCAAGTGGTAGAAGTAGGGTTTGTAGACTCAGCAAAGTTCTAATATCAGGTTGTGTCCTGTCTAATCATTACAATGAGAGATGATATGGTGGAGACCTGGAATCATGAACTTTTTGAGTGGTTTGGATGAGGTGGCATCCTATAAGGAAAGGGAAGGTCAGAGGAGGATGGGAGGATTTAGTTTGTCAGAGGGAGCATTAGATCTAAAGTGTATATACAAGGAGGTTGGAAAAGAAGCTGAGGAATTACAGGATAGGGGGTTATATGGACAATGGTATGCTGTCAGTTAGAAGTAATTGAGGTTAGTCAGAGAGGAGATGTGTTTTTTTTTCTATGAGGCTGTTTTGTTCAATGCCAGTCTACCTCGCAAATTATTTTAGGTAGAACATGTATGATCATAATTAGGGCTAAGTAATTTGGAGGAGTGTCAGTCTAATGAGGGCGATTTTATAGTACCAGCACCTCAGTGCAGAGGACTGGAAAGCACCAATTGTGCACCTATTTTATAAAGACAGTCACCTATTGTCTTTCTAAGATACGAATGTAAATCCTGCAGAGATTGTGTCTACATTGCAGGCACAGACACTATGCCTGTTCAAGAGACAAGGTATAAATGTCTGTGCATAGATTATTGAAGTTCACACATAAATGAACATATTTCATAATCTACGTGCGTATTCCACAACTCCACCCGTTCTTTACAGACAGGGGAGGTTCCAATGGTTTGGAAGCAGACAGGGGTTAGCTCTCTCTTAAAAAATGCACTGGTGCATAAGGCATATTGTGTAATTACAAACCAGTAGCAAATCAGTCTTCGTTAGGTAAGGTGCTAGGTAGGGTGATTGGTTTTCATATTTCAACAATAAGAATAATAGGGGCATTCGCTCGTCGCCAAAATAATTTTTCTCCCCTTATAGGAGGACAGCAGGTAAAAATCAGTGCCTCTTTAAATACTGTCATGGCGCTGCATGTCTGCATTTCTAAAATGGCAAACTGAGACATGTATTTGGTAAAATATCCACATGCAAGTTCTGAAATGCTGTCACGGACACGTCTATGTTGCCAAGCCCGGCGACATCCATGTTTTGCGCATGCATGTTTCTAAAATCGCCCATCTCCCTGCACATGTCTGAGCCCTTAGTCTGCATGTCCCCATTTTCTTTATGTTTGTGGGAACACCTCGACAATCTATGCCATCATTTAAGATCTAATCACG
This sequence comes from Ichthyophis bannanicus, assembly GCA_033557465.1. Lineage (NCBI taxonomy): Eukaryota > Metazoa > Chordata > Amphibia > Gymnophiona > Ichthyophiidae > Ichthyophis > Ichthyophis bannanicus. The sequence goes on along the minus strand of CM066033.1, from coordinate 731,465,168 downwards.
ATTTATTGCTAGAAATTCTGACTGCAAAGAGGTTAAGGGGGAAAGGATTTAAAGCTGAATGTTTTAAGTAATGGCCTTCGTTTGGTGGAATGAATTACCCAGGGATATTCAGATGGAATCAGATGTTAGGAAATTTAGAAAATGACATAAAACTTGACTGTTTCCAATTAGGGGGTGGGAAACTGAAATTGTTATTGAATTTGACATTAACATGGATAGGCAAATGGCATTAAAGCAATTGATGAATTCACCTATGATTCATTGTTTGTGTAATTGTGTTTCTCCAGGAACAAGCAGGAAATCAGTCCTCACATACGACGTTGGCATCGATGGAGCCTGCGTGGAGCATTTCCCCAGCTTTCAAGTAAAGCCTTTGGGAATGCCACCATGCATGCGTGGTCCCCTTCCTGCCCAAGGGTGCCATCTTGATCAGTCTCCCTTTTTCCACGGAGCCCTTCGGACGCACGTCCTGTACCTCAGAAAAAGACTCTAATTCCGGTTTTCCGGTCCTCTTCCTGCCATCCCCAGTGCCCTTGCTTCAGCAGCGGGCCCCAGGACTTTGTTGTTCGTTTTTTTTTTTTTTCATTTTTTTCTTGAGTTTGTCTCTAGCGCATTTTCGCTCCCTTTTCAACTGCTGTCCAAGCCAATGGTCTTCGACCTTGTGGGGATTCTTTTTGCCTCCCATGGCCTCAGGTTTCAAAACATGTGATTGTTGTCTTAGGTGCCTAGGAGCTGACCACAACCCGGAGCTCTGATCCCTTTGTAAAAAGATGTCCTCCAAGGCCATCCAGAACCATAAGCAGAAACTGGACGATATTTTCCGCAAGGCAGCCCTGGTATCTCCGGTAGCTTCCCACTCCACCGAGCTCCGCGGACCTGGCTTCACTTTGAGCAAGGGTCCCCAGAAAGAGAGCGGAAGAAAAAGAAGAAGGCCTCGAGGACCCTATCAGGGGCTCCGGACAAGCATGAGCGTTCTCACTCTGTCCCTCAGCCCTCCTCGGCAGTCCTAAGAGTCAGAGAAGGAGCAGCCTCGAAAGGTACTTCATACGGATACGGAGGCCTCCAGCAATGGCGCCCAGTCTACCGAAGGCTGTTCCGGTGAGGACTCCCTCTCCTCCTCGACTTCCGACCCAATCACCCTGGTGTCGGCATCACAGAGCCCTACTCCCGAGTGGGAGGCCTGAATGCTGGCACTGCAGCGCAGCATTTCTGCCTTCCTTGCTGCCCAGTAGGTGTTGGTGCCACGTCCCACTGGCACATGCCCTGAGACCTTGAGGGTGATGCCTGTGATGGCTCCCCAGACCTCCATGGCAACCCCCGAGAGCCAAAGGCCTAGTGAGGGATCCCAGCAGAGGTCTCGATCTCCATCCTGGTCCTCGGGTGCAAAATCTTCTTGAGCTAGTCCTCTAGCTCCAGGCGGGCTAGGGCCTCGAGAGCCCAGCACAAGGCATAGGCTCTGCTCGAGCAGCCTAGCTCAGAGTCTTTCTCGGAATTTTCAGGCTGGAAGTCCAACAGGGACACTTCCCCTGAATCCCGAGCTCATTGGGACCTCCCCTCGGATCCTTCCCCACCTGTTCAGAAGTGGCGGTCTCCTCCCAAAGACACCTCCTTTCTGGAGTTTGTGCGGGACATGGCTCAAGCCCTAGCGCTCTCCACGCAGTCCGAGGAGGAGCCCCGTGCAGAGGAACTTGAAATTTTACAATACAAGGCTCCGCTGAGGGAATTCCTCATGGTCCCGGTTCCGCCCATCCTAGTCCAGCTGTTCCTCCACATGTGGGAGACACCTGCGTCTATCCCCAATGTCAGAAAGCACCTGGACACTATGTACAGGGTCCAGCGAGGGCCCGGCTTCCAGAAGACCCAGCTTTCACATTTCTCGATAGTGGTGGAGTCCACCATGCAGAAGCAAAAGAGTCCAAAAACTCACTCTTCGGTCTCGCCGGATAGGGAATCTCGCACCCTCAATGCCCTAGGGTGTAAGGCCTACCAAGGCTTCATGCTGGCATGCCGCATCCAGGCTTATCAGCTATACATAGGTATGTTCCTTCGTGAAGGAGCTTGGAGGTTTCCAGTTGGGCCTCAATGGCGATTACCTCCGCCATTTCCAGTCCCTCCTAAAGTCAGTGGGGGACTGTTCAAAGTACCTTTCTCGTGCTGCATACGACAGCTTCGAGTCCTCCGCTGCTGGTATCGGGGCCAGGAAGCAGGCCTGGCTCCAGTCTTCGGATCTTGAACAATGGGTCCAGGAAAAATTGCTCGATGTACTGTGCCTGGGCGAGCAATTGTTCGGCAAACTGATGGAGGACAAAGCAGTGTAGATTGAGACGGAGTATGTCACTCACACCTGTTTCTCCCAAAAGACTTCCTCCCTCCCGCGGAAGAAGCAACAGGGCAAAAGGCCTTTCTTCCAGAGGAAGGGTCTTCCCTATCGGGGCTACCCATCTTACCACGGATGCCTCCCTCAGAAGTTGGGGAGCATATTGCGGGGAGCTCTGCACACAGGGGACTTGGTCCTTGGAGGAGTCCCAATAGCCATAAGAACATAAGATATGCCATACTGGGTCAGACCAAGGTCCATCAAGCCCAGTATCCTGTTTCCAACAGTGGCCAATCTAGGTCATACGTACCTAGCAGTTTCCCTAAAAGACACAGGTTCCACAATGCTTGTACTGGGTCAAGCATTGATATCCTGGGTCCCTTCTTAATAATGGTTTATGGACCTTTCCTCCAGGAACTTGTCCAAACCTTTTTTAAACCCAGCTACACTAGCAGCCTTTACAACATCCTCCGGTAACAAATTCCAGAGTTTGATTACACGTTGAGTGAAAAAATATATTTTTTTATTAGTCTTAAATAGTTTACCCTGTAGCTTCATTGCATGTCCCCTAGTCTTTCTATATTCTGATAACGTAAACAATCGATCTACGTTTACCCGTTCCACTCCGTTCATTAATTTATAGACTTCTATCATATCTCCCCTCAGCCGTCTCTTTTCCAGGTTAAAGAGCCCTAACCGTTTTAGCCTTTCCAGCCTTCTCAAACTCCAGGCGGTCCTCCTTGCCCACTGGGCACTCGGGCACCGTGTTCATCACTGGGCGGGGCTTGTCCAGATGGACAACCAGGTGGCAATGTTCTATATGAACAAGCAGGGGGCACCGGCTCTTACAGCCTCTGCCTGGAGGTGGTAGCCCTGTTGTTCTTAATGATTCGCCGGGACATAGCCCTACAGGCCACCTATCTTCCGGGTCAGGACAACGTCCTAGCAGACAGGCTAAGCTGCATCCTTCAGCCGCATGAGTGGGATCTCAACATCGTCCTCACATGGCTAACCTAGCCGCCCTTCGAGCCAATGGCGTCCTGCTTGCTTCGGCACCTTTTCTGGAAGGTAGTTTTTCTGGTGGCCCTCATTTCGGCCCAGAGGGTCAGTGACGGTCAACACATCCTACATGAGATGCTATGGGAAATGGGTAGTTCTCCGAACACACCCCAAGTTTCTCCAGAAGATGTCTCAGATTTCCAGCTCAACCAGGAGATAGTGCTGCCAACCTTTTTCCTGAAGTCCCACGCCGACCATGCATCGGCGGTCCATACCCTTGACTGCAGGAGGGCTCTCTCCTTCTACCTGCAGTGTATGAAGGTTCACCACAGTTCTGAACGGCTATTCATCTCCCCATGATCTTGCCCTCTTAGGGCTTGCGGGCACCAAGTGGACCCTTTGCATCTGGGTGGCGGACTGCATCACCTTCGCCCAGTCTCAGGCCGTGCTACCAAATCACAGCACATGGTGTTCATGTGAGGGTGGCATCAGTGGCCCAACTATGCTTCGTGCCACTGACAGACATCTGCCAAGCCGCAACCTGGTCTTCGGCTAACACCTTCGCGATGCATTACTGCCTGGAGAGGGAGTTCCGTTAGGGCAGTGCCTTCGGCCAGGCCATACTCTGTAATTTGTTTGGGGTTTAAGCAACTCCTGTCCTCTGACCCTTCTTCTGCGGCTACCGGGAGTATGGTTTTCCAGGGACCCAGGAATCTTGGGCTGTCTTCAGTTACCAATATCTGCTAATGGCTGGCTGTGGCACTTTCCTACAGATCTTCGATAGCCTGTAGCTGGGGATTCCCATATGTGAGGACTGACTTCCTGCTTGTTCCTGGAGAAAGCGTAGTTACTCACCTGTAACAGGTGTTCTCCAGGGACAGCAGAAATCAGTCCTCACAACCCACCCACCTCCCCTTGGAGTTGCCCACTGTTCTTGGTATTTTTGGCCTGCCTGAACTATGTCATCTTACTGATCAAGATGGCACCCTTGGGTGGGAAGGGGACCACGCATGCATGGTGTCATTCTCAAAGGCTTTCTTTGAAAGGTGGGGAAATGCTCCGCATGGGCTCTGTCGGTGCCGAATTCACCCATATGTGAGGACTGATTCCTGCTGTCCCTGGAGAACACCTCTTACAGGTGAGTAACTACACTATCTTTTACTATAAATGCTGTTATTGTAAACCACTGTGAGCATTTTTTGTTGGTATTGGGGTTATATATATTTTTCAGTAAACATAAAGATTAAGATTTGTGCTCACTAAAAATTGTAGTGGTGAAGATAAATATAGAATTGTTTCCCATCTTAATGTTATCTTTTCAGTGATCATGAGGGGAGCTGTTTCTATAACTGCTGCACGGATAATCTTCCGCCAGCCTTGTCATGTCCATATTACCTCTCTTCTCAAGTCACTTCATTGGCTCCCTATCCGTTTCCGCATCCATTTCAAACTTCTCTTGCTGACCTATAAGTGCATTCACTCTGCAGCTCCTCACTGCCTTTCTTCTCTTATCTCTCCCTACACCCCCCTCGGGAACTCTGCTCTTCTGGCACATTGTTTCTACCTGTGCCCTTCTCTTCTACTGCTAACTCCAGACTTCACTCCTTTCACCTTGCTGCATCTTACGCCTGGATCAAACTACCTGTGTCTGTACGCCAGGCACCTTCTCTGACCCTTTTCAAAACCAGGCTGCTCACCTCTTCGCTGCTGCTTTTGGATCTTGACTCACCTGATCTCCTTTGTGTTTCCTTACCTTTCCCCCTTGTTTTATCCCTGCCTACACCTTCTGTGTTGTCTGTCTTGACTAGATTGTAAGCTCTGGTGAGCAGGGACTGTCTCTTACATGTCTGTGCAGCGTTGCGTATGTCTTGTAGCGCTATACAAATGCTCCAAATGCGCAGTAGTAGTAGTAGTAGTAACGTGTGAGTGATGAGGCCACAAGTTAGAAAATAATTTCTAATTTATTAATGGGGAAAGATGAATATTAAATAAACTCTTTACGAGTATGGGTCTGTTTTGGTTTGATTAACTGTCTCAGTGTCTTTGTGATGTCACAAACTATTGTGACGGCTGCTCAGAGCAAAAAGCCGATGGCACTGTGGTATTCTCAAAGTCATGCTTTGAGGGAATAATGTAGGAAATCGGGCTGCAGCAGGCTGATTTACATATACTAGCTACACTCCTGGGTCAAATTTACAACACATCAGCTAACAGCTGACTAGGCCTTTCATAATTTCTAATTATGGTTCCATATGATCTACTAATAAGTCACATGGTGTGGATAGTGATCATTTGGTACACTTCCTGTATCCTGCCTTCCCACCCCCCGCGTTCTTAAAACATTATCATTAAGGGATGCTTCTTACTGGTCTCAGATGAAAACGTATGGGCCTGTTCATTTAAAACAGCTGAGCTTCTACATTTTAAATTAAGTGTCTAAATTTGTCTCCTAAATCTAGGAGCTAAAAGTTGTGCTCCTAAAGTTAGGCCTGCCATTTATTTGCTTAGATTTATGATCCTAACTTAGACGTTTAGTGTTGAAATCAGTGCAAAGCTCTTATTTCTCTGCCCTAAATCTGCCTCTGTTGCCCCTCAACTTTCAGACTCCTAAATTTAGGAATTCAGTGAAATTTTAAGCATAAATTTAAGAATTCAGCCTGAATAAATTTTCAAAGAGGTAAGGTTACCAGATATCCCCAATTTTGGGGGATTGTCCCCGATTTTAGGATGTGCCCTGACTCCCACCTGTTTGGCAGCCTCCTATCCCCGATTTCAGCAATGAGGACAGAGGGGGTAGAAAAAAATGCATTTTCAATTTAGAAATGACCTCCATTATTTTTGTACATTGCACAGTACAGGGGGAAATGCCTCACTGTTTCTATTTCTTTGCTGATTTTATCTGCTTGGAAGTGATATCGCTGCTGTCATGGGATGGATATGGGGGTTGCTCAAACCTGAAACTAAGGTGTCCGTTCCTCCCCCCCCCCCCACCAGAGCCCCCATATCCGATAAGTGTCCCAGATTTGCCTGCAAAAAATCTGGTAACCTTACAAAGAGGACAAATAAGGGCCCAACTCCGAAGCGGCCCATTTACTAAAGTGTGCTGAGCAGTTAATGGCCGTTCAACTTGTTAGCGCAGGCCTGCGATAAGTGCTATCATGCTGGCTGGTCAGTTAGCGCACGCTAATTCACACATTAACTGCTTAACACGCAACGGGCGTGGGCTGGATGGGTTCTGGGTAGACAGTAAGTATGGGACGCACACTGCAGTCAGTGCGTGACGCTTACCACATGCTGTCCATGTTGCAATTAGCACGGACACACGGAATGCCACCTTAAGATAGCATTAAGTGCAACCACGCTAACTGTGAATGTTCTCCATGCATAGTAAGCAATCTTTCTCTGCTGTTAAGTGCAGGGGGCACGCTGGGCACACCCCCACCAGTTCCTGCACGGCTTTTGCACTTACTGTGGGTTAGGTTTTGCTCTTAATGCACAGTAAATGCAAAAACGTACTGCACGTTAGTATAAAAGCCCAAAAGATAGGAGCATAAACCTCTTGCATATCAATCTCTTAAGATCATATATTTGGCTGAAAATAGGGCACATATTTAAGACCCGAACTTCGGTGTTCTAAATTTTGGAGTTCAGCCTTTTTTTTAATATTGGGCTTTAGATATTCAGGGAAAAAGAGAAAAAATAAAGCTATATATTTATATGTCCTAGTAAGGTACGCATGGTGTATGTTTGCCTATTGTAAACACTAAAGGGGTCACTAGGAGCCGTGTTTAGCAGATCAGACATCCATCCCTGCTAAATGCTGAGACTGTATCCCCTGCCCAAAGCTCCCCACACGTACATCTCCTATGTACAGGGAGTTCTGGATGGGGGCAGGAAGGGGTGGGCGGTGGGTGGGGATGCAACCCCAGACATACAGGGCCGATCCTGAGGTTGTCCCTGTACATCTGGGGTTGCCAACATGGACGGGGGACTTATTCCACCTTGGAGGTGGAATAAGTCCCCCTGGACATCAGGGGATGGCGGCGCAGGGTCAGGTTAGTGGGCGAGGAGGTGCAGGAGCCTCCCCGCAGCCCGACCCTACCTTTGGAATCGGGGGTCAGGCTGCGGGGAATGAACATTGTGGTGGTGACCGGGGATTGTGGCTCCTTAATGAAGCCGTGGTGCCATGGCAACAGGACGCCCCAGCACCGTGGCTCCATGCAGGAGCTGGGGCAGGCCTGTGTGGGGAAATGATGGGACGTCAGGCGGTACAGAATCGGGGGATGGCTTGCCCGTCCAGGCACAGGCCGGCCATCTGGACCCGATTTTGATCCCACGGGAACATCTAGCTCCTGCAGGCTCAAAATCAGGGACTAGACCGGCCTGTCCAGATCTTGGACATCCGGGCAGACAGGACATTCCCCCTTCGGAATTGGGCACTAAAGGTTTGCCAAGAGTTCTCTAACATGATGTTGAAGCAGGTTTCCAATCACACCTTCATGATGTTATCAAGAAGAACACATTAAATGCTGAAACCCAGACTAAGATTTTCTCCAGTAAGGATACTTACAGATTCACCACGGTCTCCTTGCTTGCCAGTAGGACCAACAGGGCCAGAAGAACCAGGTGGACCAGGAGCACCAGGTACACCAACAGAACCAGTCTCACCACGGTCACCCTGTTTAGAGATAAAGATTTCAGTAGAAAGTCTTACTTAAGAAGTCATGCTACAGACCATTAGAAACTCACATCTTAGCTTCCATCTCCGAGAAAAGGCTGTCTAGCATTCTGAAGCTCATTGGACAGCACCTACCTACCACATTAAGGAACCATCCATGAGTGGGGGATATATAAAACAGGGGAAGCACAATGGGTTGTGTTTCTGGAGCATACGCTATTGAAATATAGAATATATTCATAGGCAGAAGGGTATGTGTCTTTTGGGAATTATCTGTGATATAGTGTTGAGAAATATCCTGTAGAAGGAAATAGGGTAAAATGAGCCATTTATTCTATGAAAGGGAGTAGGGTGTGAGAAATCTATGCAACATATATCCATCAGGAAGGGGCAGAGTGGAATATATTCATAGATGGGGCGTGAGATATATATGGGGTTTCTATTGTTATGTGTTTATAAATTATAAAGTTAGGGCTAATATTCAAAGGTACATATCCAGTTATCAGCCGCAGAAAACCGGGCTCCACTGAGAGCAATATTCAGGGGCACTATCCGGATAGTGCTGGGGCAGTCCATGGGCGGAGTTGGGGGGGGGAGTTGTTATCTGCCGCTAACTGGAGAGTGACCGTCCTAGCCCCTGAATATGGCAGCACCAGCCAGTATACGGATATCAGTCCTGAATATCCTGATTCTAGTTAACCGCAGTAGCCAGTGTTTAAAAAAAAAAAAAAAAAAAAAGCACTGACCTCTGCAGTTTAAATATTACCCCCTTAGGCGTTATTTTCTAGCTAACAAGGGGTCCTTTGAGGGTACAAGAAATCGGTGTTCCTTGGCATTTTAGCAGCACAGGCAGCATTGCTGGATACCTCTCCCGGTTAAATCAAATTGTGCAGCTGAAGAGGTGTCAGTGCGAAAAAGGCACCAACACAGAGTGAAGGATCCAAGGCACGCAAGGGGAGGAGTGAGAGAGTAGCACAGGAAGTGCTGGTTTTTACGTGTTTATCCAATAAAGTTCAGTTATCAAAATATTGTACAGTGCATGGGATAAGGGCTTTGGGGAGTGCACTGTGGTTAATACTGATCCAAACACCTTCCAGCACCACCCATGTGTATATATGAAAATCTGAATCAACAATGGCCATCTAAGACATTCAAAAAAAGGCCAAAACAAATGGGCTTTTTCTTACTGTGTTCTAAGAAACTATATAATTGTTTCTAGAACTATCTATGAAAGGCAGAGAGTGTGGGGCCCCCCACAAGAGAAGACAGTTTATGAGTGATTACAAAAATCCTCAACCATTTTAGTAGGTTGTGACACTATCCAGTCTCTCCCGCCTCTCCTTAGATTTCCCTCTCTGCCCTCTCCACAGAGTATGTTGCTTTGGTTTCCTTCCAAACAATGTATTACACACGTGATGTGATTATATTCCACCCTTCCCTCTTCCTAAGGGATATATCTAGGTCTTCTGATCTTAGGCTTGAATCGATAAACACCAATAACATATCCTGATGCACAAAGAAAGAATATAGGTATTTCCCCATCTGTAGTAATCACACTTATGGTTCCCAATACTCAACAGTTCTAAGAGTAAACAGAATATGCTGATTACACCGTAGGCCTTACTGAAAAAGGAGGAAAGAAGGGCTCAACTATTAGAAAAGGACAAAAGGAAAAGCAACAATAGAAGTCAGATGCCGCAGGGAATCAATAGGAAACGCAGTTGTGTGGCAAAGCACAAACACAGTGACAAAATGATTTGTTTGATAAAATCTTACCTTAACACCGGCAGAACCATCACGTCCAGGAGGTCCATCAGAACCAGGGTTACCCTGTAAGAGATTTGAAGCCACACATAAGGTCTTTTTTGACAAAGAAAGCACGGGACCGTGTATGGACCATCCATTCAGTACATTCTACAATGATGTGTAAAAAGGAATAGGCCAGAACCTCATCCTAATATTGCCTTAGTGTATTTTGCCTCAGAGATTTAGTCAGTATCTGAAGGCCTGAGGAGAAATGTGTGCTGCAAGGGGACTACTTACCCATGATCACCTTTGATGTATTAGGTGGAAATCATTTTTAGGATTTAGCTCATGACTTTTTCAGAAGTAGCAAGGTAAGTTGCATGCGGGTGCAGTGGGTATTTTCCCTATCCTTTGGAAGGCTTATATAATCTAAGTTTGCAATTGAGACAAAGGAGGGTTAAGTGATTTGCCCAAGATCACAGGGAATAGCACTGGGATTTAAACTGAGCTTCCCAGGTTCTCAGCCAGCCTTTCTGATTTGAGGATGTCAGGTGCTAGTATAAAACCTCCTAGGATTTGAGAGTTTTTATCTTTCTGCTTCTTTTCTACCAAGTGTCCAGAAAGTTCAGGGCTCAGGTGGAGTGAGTACCTGAATCCTGAGAAGCTGGATCCCCAAGCATCAGTAAAATGTATTGTTCTCTAGTGGCCAGGAGGCTATTGGTTCAAAGAAGCCCAAAGAGTTTGGGAGAAGAGCTTTTTCCAGTTCTAACGGAGAGTCAACACTCAAGCTCACGTAGAGTCAACACTCAAGCTCAGAGAAAATGGGCTCTTAGGACAGGGTCCTGCAGTCAAAGATGGCTCCAGGGCTGAAGAACCTCAGCAATAAGATTTTCCAGACCTTTCTGGGATATTTGTTCCACTACCCCCTGCTGGCTCAGACAGTCAATGATAAAGAAGAGCCTTGGGGGACCCTGCCTGCACCACTGGATTCAAGAAACCTGAAGAAGTAAGGAAAAGGAAAGAGCTGGAAGTACATTGGGATTTTGAGAAGTGTCTTGGAGGTCCAGAGGCTGGAGCAACATAGGTGTAAGCAGTGGCGGACCTACATTTTTGGGGCATTGAAGCTTGAATTGTTATGGTGGCTCCTTCGCAACCAGCAATGAGATCTAGGTAACTACTGTTATCTTCTTCAATGGGGTTGTTCCACGACAGATCACCACAAATATTTTTAAAAATTTAACCACTACATCTCAAAACGATTTTTCATTTACGGCTAGCCTACATGATACTTTAATAACCTTTTAATTTTTATTTTAACTATTATTTTGTATTGAATTACACCATATTATTAATATTTTTTTTTTTTTAAAACCCTTTGCATACAGTAGACCCAACATTTTTAAGCAATATGGACTAAAGTCGCTTCTGGGGCCCCTCTGGGATTAGGGGCCCTGAAGCTTAAACTTCATTAGTTTCACAGTAGATCTGCCTCTGGGTGTAAGACCATTCAGAAGAAGAAGAAGAAGAGTCTTGTTGATCTGGTCAGGAATATCCCTGGATGAGTAGTGGAAAGAGAAGTCAGCAGAAAGGAGCAGGTATTGCAACACATTGTGGAGAACAACAAATCCTTTATTCAAGTGTCCAGTGCCACTTGAATAAACGACTGGTTGTTCTCCACGGTGTGCTGCAATACCTGCTCCTTTCTGCTTTCTTGATACTGCGGGTTGGTGTGCTCCTTTTTGCTTTCTCGTGCAAAGAGAAGTCTACAGATTCCAAGAAGAAGGGGGCAGCTATGGAGACACGAGCTTTGGAAACATAAGCTAAAGAGCTGCCAGAACTTGGTAGGATCTAACCCTTTGTGCTGTTGAAATAACAGGACTGTTTGCCTATTTCATTCATCACCCAATAAAGGTTATAAGACTATTTCCGCGTAAGGTGTCCAGGCAGGATTTGGGCTATCCAGGTCGGATGTATGCGGTTTCCCAGGTATTTTACAAAAGGCTCACTGAACGTAGAAGCATTTGTACAATACATATAAGGATACCGGGAAATACACCTGCAGGTTCCAGCATGTCCAGCACGAACAGCCCCTTTAGTAAGCAGCATGGTTAAAAGAAGAGCAGCCTTACTTGGAGTTTTCAAAGTGTCAGCATTTACTTATAGCTCACATGGTGCAAAGCAAGGTACAGAAGGTATCCTCCCGCCCCAGAAGGCTTACACCCTTAGTGGCATGTTTACTAAGCCCTGTGGGCCGTATTACCAGGGCAGAGCTGCAAGCTAACTGCAGAGAGGTGGGTACATCTGTCCCCCTGGAAAGCACAGGCCACACCCCCACCCCACCCAGATGCACACTACCAAATTAGCATGGAGTTTTTTGTGTGGTCCCAGACTACATTTTAGCATGACACCTGAATCCCACTACTGGGTAGTGCACTTTAGTAAACATGTACCTGAGGTAATGGAGGGGTTAAGTGACTTGCCCAAGTTCACAAGGAGCAGCAGGGGGGGGGTTGAATGCTGGCTTCCCTGGTTCCAAGCCACTGCTTTGACCACTAAGCTACTCCTCAACCACATGTATGACTGCTGGATTTCACAAAACTAGATGTACAGGAAGAAGCAATTAAGGAGCCAAGTGGAAAAAAAGCTCTTTTTCAAAGTGCTGAGGTGGGTTTTAAACCACAGAGAGGTAAGCACAATTGCCCCTCCATCTCTGGTGCAAACCCAAAGTCCAAATGAGCAGTAGGGAGTAAGCTGACACTTTGAAGGAAGTGGAAATGCTAGGCCCAATTTTTTTTAAAGTAGGCATGTACCGCCATTGTAAACCAGAAACACATGAATTCCTTTCTGGCCCACCCAAAACACATTGACAATATGCCTCCTTGAAAACTGCTTGTGTTGCAGATCTACACATGCAAAGAGCAGCTATTTACACATGTAAAAGCCAACCAAGCCTTCTAAAATGATCTTCTTTGCTTTTATTTAGCCAAGGCCAGGACTGAATTGAGATTAGGGTGAGTGAAGATTGTTAGTGTGAAGAGAGACAAGGCCTTAGCAAGGGCTGTACAAACAGTGTAGCTGCACAGGGCGCAAGTATGTAGGAGGTGCTGACATCATCACTGGGGATTCCAAGAAGCCTAATAAAAGCGAGTTCCTGTGCTTGGCTGGATGGGGTTGGGGAGCACCAGCTTCGCAAGTTGCACAAGGTGCATTTCTGGCTTGTTTCAGCCCTGAGGAGAGGAACAGTGTTCACAAAGAATGTAGGGCCCTGGAATGACTTAGTCCTCCTTCCCCCCCCCCCCTTCCCAAGCCAACACATGCCAACAATAAAAAGCGGAGTCTTCTACTGTCTGAGCTGGGACAATTATAGCTTTGCTTTTTTAACCTGACCCTTTGATGCTCAGTTCCTGTTGAATATACCTGGACTGAAAACCACTTATTAAGTAAGCAATAAGAAAACAATTGCAACAATAAATAAAACTGGAAATGAGGCTCTGTAATGAGGATAAAAGGGGGTAGATTCAAGAATAATTGAAAGAAATGTTTGTAACAGCTGCAAGCACATTAGGGGCCCTTGGCATCCCTTCAGCCTTGCATCCCCTCAATTAACTTTTAGGCTCCTAGGCTCTCCCCCCCTTCTCAAGATTTTCACAATTAAGCTCAACAATTATAGTCACTTCAATGCCCCCAAATGATCCTGTAAAACACACAAAAGTATCAAAGTACACATTGATAGATACGTTTTTTGTGGATTTCAGGACCTCTCTAGCTATCGTTTTGTTTCTACTGTAGCTGCGCTTTGCCAACCTCTGAGGCTACCACCCCTCTGACTAGTGATTAAGCCAGCTATGGAAAGGGTGTTAGATGCATGGAACAGCCTCCCAGCAAAGGTGGTGGAGATGATGATGATATCTATATTGAAGAAAGCATGGGACAGGCACAGAAGCTCTCTGAATGAGAGGAGGGGATTGTCGAGATTAACTGGTGTGGATATGCAGACTAAATAGGCTGTATAGACTTTTTCTGCTACTATGTTCTATTTTTCTATGTTGAGTGTAGTGATGCATTCACACTTCAAGTTTTGATCCAGCGAGAAACAGCCCAATGCTAGCAGCTATGTAATGAGAGATGCCAAGGAATCCACCCTTGAATAAGTCCATATCAATATCTCTGCTAATGCAAAGGACACGCAGGGAACACAACCAAAGAAGAAAAGCTGGAATCAATCCATGCCACTCTGTCAACCATAGGAAAGCAGGATAGCTCAGCACCAACTTACCACAGACAAGATTCTACCATAGCCACTTTACGTCAGTATGAGGTGTGAACCATCATATTATACCATAACAGCCATTCTGAAATGTGCTTGTTGTGTGCTGGTAAAATGTTCTAAAATAAAATTCTGAAGGAAAACCCTTCAAATGAAATATGTAGCTGAGCCAGGAATTTGTTTATGGTTGTTTAATGCTTGCCTCACTTGGAATACTGTGTTCAGTTTTGGAGACCATATCTTGCAAAGGATGTAAAAAGACTGGAAACTGTTCAGAGGAAGGCGACCAAAATGATTTGGAGCTTACGTCAGAAGCCTTATGAGAAGAGACTTGAAGACTTAAATATGTACACTCTGGAGGAGAGGAGGGATAGGGGAGATATGATTCAGACCTTTTAAATATTCCGAGAAATAATGAACAAACAAACCTCTTCCAAAGATGGGGAAACTATAAAACCAGAGGGTATAACACGAAGCTGCAAAGTGGTAAATTGAAAGGCAATGTCAGGAAATACTTTTTCACTGAAAGGGTGGTGGATGCTTGGAATGCCCTCCCGATGGAAGTGGTGGGGGCAAATACAGTGACGGAATTCAAAGTGGCCTGGGACAGACACAGTGGATCCCTTTACAGCAACAGGATAAAATCAAAATAAACTGAACCATCTAATTTCTCAACAAATAGGGGTATCCTACATGGAGCAGTGGGTTCACCCCTAAACAAATACATGGGGAGGGGTGGCCTGCACAGAGTGGCAGGTGCACCTACTCCTGCCATCTTACTGGGCAGACTAGATGGACCATACTGGTCTTTATCTGCCGTCATTTACTATGTTACTATGTTATTCTTGCCATCTTATTTTCTCGTAATGGATGTGCTTTGTCAGCAGAGTTTGTTGATCTGCTTGGATAACTATGTTATCCAATGCTCAGGGCATCCACTAAGACATTCGGAGGATCAAAGCTGGAATCCATTCATGCCACCATCTTGCTCAATGTTATAGATGTCACCTGAGATACACAGAGAATCAAAGCTGGCATCAGTGCAGAGGTGGCTTTCACAGTCCCCTGGGAGGGATGGAGTTTCAGCCATCACATAACAGCAACATTTGTTGGCCAGGCTGAGTGCACATGTGCTGAATTCCGGAAAGAGCTGTAGCTTCTGATCAAAGACTGTCACTGCAATGGCACTCGATGGGGAGACCTTTCATGAAACGCACTACTAGCAGTTGCATGGAGATGGGCTGTTTATCCAGTAGGTGATGAGAAGCCACAATGGCACTCTCACCAAGTCTGTCGTTAGACCTGTTGAGGACAGGTGGAGGAGATACTGGAGGAGTGACTCCACTGGAGCAGAAAAGGGGTTGAGATCTTTCTGGGAACACCAGACAGAGAATCTACACCACTTAAAAGCATATGAACATCTGGTGGTGGGCTTTCTAGAAGCCAAAAAGATCTCCTTAACCTCTTGAGTAAGGTCAAAGTCTTGTAAAGCTATACTCTCAGCAGCCAAGCTGTGAGGCAGAAAGACTGTGGATTGGGATGGAGTAGTGAGCCATCGTCCTGGGAGAGGAGATCCGGAGCATATCCCAATCAAAGAGGATGAGTCAGAGTCAGACGTAGTAGCAGTGGAAACCACGGTCGCCGTGGCCAGTGAGGGGCTATGAGAATCATGGAGCCCTTGTTGGACTAAAGCTTGAAAAGCATCTTGGGAATGAGGGGAAGAGAAGGGAAAGCATAATGCAGATCCTGACCCCAGTGTAGGTGGAAGGCATCCACTTGTTGGTTCCTGGACGTCGGAGTTCTTGTACAGAAGCGTGGAAGGTTGGCATTTTGTGGCATCACAAACAGATCTATGTCTGGTGTTCCCCAGGTCTGGAAAATGTAGGATGTTGTGTCCAGATGGAGAGACCATTCATGGGGAAGGATATGACTCAGTCTGTCTGCCAAGACATTGAACTCCCCTGGGAGGCACACCACTTGGAGGTGTATTTGATGAGCAATAGCAAAGGACCACAGGTGTAGAGTCTCCTCAAAGAGAGTCCAAGAGCCTGTTCCTCCCTGCTTGTTCACATAGAACATGGCAATCTAATTGTCTGTCCTGACTAGGACTTCTTGTGCTCTGAAGTGGTGTTGAAACACCCGGAGGGCATTCGAGATAGCACGAAGTTCCAGGAGATTGATCTGGAGTAGTGACTCTTGTGTTGTCCATAGACCTTGTATAGTCAGGTTGCCCAGATCTTTATCTTTATCTTTATTAAAACATTTGATAGATCGCCCATTGGGAGCCATCTGGGTGGTTTACAATAACAATAATATATATTAGAAAAGCCAGAAACAGAAGAGGAACTACAACGCCAGACAGGAAAGCATAGTTACTCACCTGTAACCAGTGATCTCCGGGAACAGCAGGAATTTAGTTTTCACATATGGGTATCGTCGGTACCGACGGAGCCTGCACGGGAACGCTCCCCAGCGTCCAATTAGAAAGCTTTTGGGAGCATCCCACAGCGCTTGCGTGCTGCCTTCCCGCCTTTCCCAACTGCCTCTCTCCAGTTGAGTTTAAAGCTGAGACAAAGAGAGAGAGAGGGAAAGAGAAAGAGATAGATAGAGAGATACAACTCCTAGGGGAGGTGGGTGGGTTGTGAAGACTAAATTCCTGCTGTTCCCGGAGATCACCTGTTACAGGTGAGTAACTATGCTATCTCCAGGAACAAGCAGGAATGTAGTCTTCACATATGGGGACTCCCTAGCTTTAGATGCCAGGGAGAGACCCCAGAAGTTGTGTGTCCCTGTAAAAGGGCTCCACTTCCCCCCAAGGATCTCTGGCATCCAACCAGGGATGGTGGGTAGGAGTTGATTAGGTATGGAACAGGTGTTGGAGAACAGCCTGACCAAACAAGGCATCCCAGCGGGAGTCCTTGTCCAAGCAGTAATGGGCTGTGAAGGTATGAACCGAGGCCCAAGTGGCTGTTCAAAAGATGTCGTCAATAGACACAGAGTGCAGATGAGCCATTGAAGTTGCCATGGCTCTCACATGGCCCTCCAGAGGAAGATTCTTACTCTGATAGGCAAAGGAAATACACTGTGCAATCCAGTTGGACAGTGTTCTCTTGGAGACTGGAAGTCCCAAATGAGAAGGATCAAAAGCAACAAAGAGTTGGGATGACTTTCTATGTTGCTGTGTTCTTTGCAAGTAAAAGGCCAAAGCTCTTTTACAGTCCAAAGTATGAAGATTCCTTTCTGCATTTGACACATGAGACCTTGGAAAAAACACAGGCAGGTAGACCGCTTGGTTAAGATGAAAAGGGGAGACCACCTTTGGCATAAAGTGTGGATGAGTCCTAAGGACTACCTTGTCATGATGGAACCTTGTATAAGGAGGATCAGCCACTAGTGCCTGCAACTCACTAATGCGACGTGCTAATGTGATTACAATGAGAAAGGAATTTCAACGAGGTAGTAGCCAAGGGTTCAAAGGGTGGCTTCATAAGCTGGCCAAGAACCAGGTTTAAGTCCCATGCCACCGGTGGTGGCCTAATGGGAGGCTTAGTTAGTAGAAGGCCTCTCATAAATCTTGCTATAAGAGGATGGGAGGAAATAGGTTGCCCATTTAAAGGCTTGAAAGAAGCCGCAATAGCACTTAAATGGACTCTTACTGAGTTAGTTTTAAGTCCTGCATTGGATAAATGAAGGAGATACTCCAGTAATGCTTCTGCGAGCACCATATGGTAAACCTTTTCCACTTGAAAGCATAAGAGCGTCTTGTGGAAGGTTTTCTAGAAGCATAAAGGATATCCTTTACCTGCTGAGGAAGGTTAAGATCTTGAAGATCTAGGCCTTCAGCAACCAAGCCCTGAGATGCAGTGATTGGGGATTGGGATGCCATAACATTCCCTCCTCCTGAGACAGGAGATCTGGAGCAGACCCTAACTCCAGAGAGGGAGCTTGAGAGAGATGTAGAAGCAGAGGGTACCACACTTGCCATGGCCAATGTGGAGCTATGAGGATCATACGGCCTCTGTCTCTCTGAAGCTTGAACAGGGTTTTGGGAATCAGGGGAATGGGTGGAAAGGCATAAAGGAAGTCTTGCCCCCAATGAAGGAGGAAAGCATCCCTGGACTGAGAGCCCTGAGCCGGAATTCTGGAACAGAACCGGGGAAGTTTGGCATTCAACGGACTTGCAAAGAGGTCTATGTCCAGGGTTCCCCAAATTTGAAAAATCTTGGCCACCTGGTCTGCATGTAGAGACCATTCGTGTGGAAGCAGAACTCGACTGTGTCTGTCTGCCCAAGAGTTCTGGATACCTGGAAGATATATTGCCAGGACATGAATCTGATGCTCTCTGGCGAGGGCCCATAGTCGCAAAGCTTCGTTGCAAAGCGACAGAGAGCCTGTTCCTCCCTGCTTGTTCACACAGAATATGGCTACCTGATTGTCCATGTGAATGAGGACTGTCTTGTAGCTGAGCAGAGTGTGGAACACTCAAAGAGCAAGGAAGATTGCTCTGAGCTCCAGAAGATTGATGTGTAGATGAGTCTCCTGTGGAGTCCAGGTGCCTTGGGTGGAGAGGTTTTGCAGATGAGCTCCCCAACCCATTGGTGAAGCATCTGTTGTGAGAGTTGCTTGGGGTGAAGGTTGTTGGAATGGGGACCCCAGCAACAGGTTTTGAGTGGACTGCCACCATTGGAGGGACAAAATAAGGTGATTTGTGTTTGCTATTTTGTCTGACAGGCATCCTGATGCCTGGGTCCACTGAGTGGATAAAGTCCACTGGGCTGCTCTCATATGGAGGCGAGCATAAGGGACCACAAATACAGTGGAAGCCATGTGGCCTAATAGTTGTAGCATTTCTCGAGCAGTGAGATGGGACTTCAGCACTGCTTGAGAAGCTAACTGCACCATGCGAAGGCAACGGGCCTGGGGAAGATAGGCCCTTGCTTTTCTGGTATCCAGCAAAGCCCCTATGAACTCCAGAGACTGAGTGGGAGTTAGACTGGACTTTGGGATGTTTATGACCAGACCCAAATACTGAAGGATACGCATTGTGCAAGATAGAGAAGTCCTGGCCTCTGACTCTGATGGGGCTCGAATGAGCCAGTCATCTAAGTAGGGGACGACAAAGATTCCTAGAGTGCGGAGAAATGCTGCTACCACAGCCATGCATTTCGTGAACACCCTTGGTGCTGAGGCCAGGCCAAAAGGAAGCACCCTGTATTGGTAGTGCTTTCCTTGAAAAAGAAACCGAAGGAACTTTCAGTGGAAGAAAATATGCCTTAACAACTGGAGGAATTAAATTATCAGGAACCAACAAAGATTCAATTAAGTATTTTTTAAACATGTCAGCCGGAGAAATACCAGCCACCATAGGGAAGTTTAACAGGCGTATGTTGGACGCTCGAACAGCGTTTTCCAGATTTTCCGATTTCCTTTGAGTCACAAGATTATCCTTCACAAGTGAATCAGTTATAGCCAAATTTCGAGAAACTGAGGCCAGGGGGAGTGGTTACCTCCAAGATGGCGGTGGTTTGAGTTTCTTTGGAGTATGCCTAAACGCAAGGGCAAGCACAAGGCCCTGCCCGCGGAGCCTGTACCTGCCGTTACCTCGGGTCCTATGGACCGTTTTGTGCAACTATCGGAGCAAAAGAAGGGGGAGATTAGAGCGGGTGCTGTGGCACCGGTGGAGGTAGACCCGGCGCTACTTGCCCTGGAGGTGTCTCTCTCCCCGGACGATCGACCGCCTCCCCAGCGTCTGACCCCCCCGGAGCTTCCTCTCGCGAGAGGTGAGTCAGCACTTCCTGATGGTGTTGGAGCTGCCTTGCTGGAGCGGGCCTCGCTGGATCAAAGCTTCGGAGCGGCCCCCTTGGTATCGGGGGCAGGAGATGTGATCAGACGCTGGGTGGTGGAGACGGAGGTCTTATTACATCCGAGTGGGGATTCAACTGGTCCGGTTTCCTCAGCTTTTCATCTGTTACCTCAAGCTATTTTACTGAAGCGCCCGAAAGAGTTCTCCTTGGAATCCATTTGGGAGGCAATATCGCAGCTTTCAGTTGTAGTGTCTCAACAGTTGGTGGTGTCTTCCCAGCCCCTGGAGAGATTGGAAAGTACTACAGACGGTATTAAGGAAGAACTGACTGTGATGGGTGAGAAGATTAATACTGGGGAACAAAAGGTTTCTCGAAATTTGGCTATAACTGATTCACTTGTGAAGGAACTTTCTGTGAGTTGGATGGATGAGAACATGAGTGTACGCATCCTTGAGATCTAGAGAACAAAGCCAATCCTGACTCTGAAGGTATGGCAGCAGGGTTCCCAGAGAAATGATCTTGAATTTCTCTTTGACCAGGAATTTGTTCAATTCCCTGAGATCCAAAATGGGTCTGTGTCCTCCTGTTTTCTTTGGGATAAGGAAATAGGGGGAGTAAAACCCTGTACCCTGTTGAAGAATGGGTACCTCTTCTATTGCCCCTTGGGCAAGAAGCATGGTGACCTCTTGATCTAACAGGTTTATGAGAGAGGTCTGAGAATTGAACTGTCTTACCATTGTAGGAGGGGGCAAACGGAGGAAGTGAAGCTTGTACCCCTCTTTTATAATGGAAAGAGTCCAATGTTCTGCTGTTATTTGCCCCCATCTGTGGGCAAAGTGGCACAACCTTCCTGGAATGGTGGAAGGTTCTGGTCCATTGAGGGTCGGGAAAGCTAAGTTCTCTAGATGGAAGTCAAAGGCCTTATGGAGGCTGAGACTGCTGAGACAGATGGGGCTTAGCAGTCTTTGCTTTCCTTTGTTTGGTTGGTTGCTGAGTTTTCCAGACAGGCTGACCTGCAGAACGTCCCTGCTGATAAGAGGGATAAAACCTCTTCTTTTTGGAAAAGAATGGTTTTTTGAAAGATTTCTTTCTTGCAGGATCAGCTGTGGCTTTGGATAACCTATCCAAAGTGGAGTTATCAGCATCCAACTCACTGGCCTTTTCTTGCCAATTTTTGCCGAATAGATTCTCACCTGTACAAGGAATATTGCCCAGTTTGTCCTGCACCCAAAGCTCCAAATCGGATGCCTGGAGCCAGGCAATTCTATGTGCACCTATGGCAATGGCAGAGGTTCTGCTTATGCACTCAAAACAGTCAAAAGCTGCACAATTAACAAATTTAGAAACATCCTGGTCATGTTTAACCAGTGTGAGAAAATCCTGCCTCTTATCTTCAGGAAGAAGAGGGCTCAAAACCTCTAAATCCCCTGTGACTTCCTTAAGGAACATTCCCATATATAAAATATAGGAACTGATCCTGGCAGAAAGCATGGAAGCCTGGAAGGTACGATGTCCAAAGGCATCCAATGTTCTACACTCACATCCTGGAGGATTAGAGGCATGCCTCTTTGCACTCTTGATCCTTCTCATAGCTGACTCCACTACAATAGAGTGGTGAAGCAGCTGAGTCTTCTGGAAACCAGGAAAGGGAGGAACCCGATACATGGTATCCAGTCGACGGGAGTGAGGTGAGGTGGTCAGGGGGGTTTCCCACATTCTTAACATGAGATCATGTAAGATCTCATGGATAGGCAGGGTAGCTGCCTCTTTAGGAGCTTTGGGATACTGCAGAATCTCCAACTCCTTTGCACTGGGCTCTGTCTCAGGAGCCACAGTAATGGACAGACCTCAAGCCACCTCCCTGATAAAATCCTGAAAGGAGATATCTTCTGGAGGAGACATCCTCCGTTTGGGAGAGGAAGGCTCCTCGGGGAGAAGTATCCTGGTACCGACAGAACTGTCAGAATCCTCAGAGTCCTCTGAGGATTCGAAATACCTTCTGTCCGGATGCTCCTGTAGAGCATGATACCCATACCGACCGAAGTCGGTACCGGGGGGAATCGGTACCGGTGTATCGGTACCGGCGGGCATAGCTTGACTGAGTGCCAGCAATGCGGACACCAATGTCGATGCCGATGCTATCGGTACCGGTTGCACTGTCTGCCGCAGTTCCGAGGGCATCGATGCCGCAAGGAGAGCCACCAGACTGCGTTCAATAGCCAGGAACCTCTGGTCTATCGACGCTGCCGATGCCTGGGTATCGGTACCGGAAAATATTGCCAGTACCCCAGAGCATGGCACCAGTAGTTCTGCCGAGGTTGAGGCCTCGAGAACATCCTGGAGCCCTGATAATGCTTTGGAAGCCGAAGCCTCCCGCCAGGGCAATTTTGCCAGTGCAGAACCCTCAAGGGCAACGCCAGAGGCATCTCGATGCTTAGAAGGAGATCTACCCTTTGAGGACTGGCTGGACTTATGTTTAGTTACCTGAGATCCATGGGAGGAAGACGAAGCCCTGGAAGATGTCGATGCCACAGAGGCTGCATCGGAGGGAAAAGGGTGCTAAGCTTAGCAGCCCAGTTTTGTCAACCCCTCTTGGACATCATGGCACAAGCCATACACTCCGAGATGGAGTGGTCAGGACCTAAACATTTAAGACACCACTCATGGGTGTCGGTGATGGATATGGTACCGCCACACTTGGTGCACTTCTTAAAACCCAAAACGGGTTTTTCCATAATGGAGGAAATTTTGGGCCTAAGGCCCAAAATGGCGCTTGCACCTGAGGAGAAAAAATTGGAAAAAAAGAACTAAATATATATTTATTTTTTTTCCTAAAAGAAAGAAAGAAGAACTGGTGGTACCGGTGTAGCGTCGAGGAAGGCAGACGCGACCACAAAAAGAAGAAGAAGAAGGAAAACTTTTCTGCGGTGACAGGAACAACGACCTGCTGGCTCTGCGTAAAATGAAGAACTGGAGAGAGGCAGTTCGGAAAGGCGGGAAGGCAGCATGCAGGCGCTGTGGGATGCTCCCAAAAGCTTTCTAATTGGATGCTGGGGAGCGTTCCCCCGCAGGCTCCGTCGGTACCGACGATACCCATATGTGAAGACTACATTCCTGCTTGTTCCTGGAGATAGTGCACACTCATACAGGACTAAAGAGAAAAAGAGCCTAAGTGGAAGGAGAGGAGGAAACAGGGGGGTCAGGGAAAGGGAGGTTATAGGCAGAACAGAAGAGGTGGGTTTTCAGGAGAAACTTGAATTTGGAGGCATCGGTGCATTGAAGTGGAGTCATCTGAAAAGGTAACCCTATGAGGAGATTTTCTGGAAAACATGACCACTGAAGGGAAGTGGTTAGAGGGGCAGTGACTTGGATCCTGTCCTGGAGATGGCTCGAAGCCTGCTTCTACTGGGAGGCAAGAGTCCACTGGGCTGTCTGCATATGTAGTCGGGCATATAAAATGGCATGTACTGTACAGGCCATGTGCCCAAGTAGCTGCAGCATCTCTCGGGCAGTCAGATGGTCTCGTAGGAGCGTCTGGGATGCTAGTTTGACTAGACGGGCACAACGGAGCTGGGACAGAACTGTCCAGGACTGTTGGGTATCTAGTAGGGCTCTGATGAACTCTAGCTTTTGAGTTAGAGTGAGCTTGGATTTTGGAAAGTTTAGCACAAATCCCAAGTGTTGTAGTACTATGATGGTATGATGCAAGGAAAGCAGTACCTTTTGGGAGGTTCTGCTTTTATTAGCCAGTCATCTAAGTAAGGGAAGATGAATATCTCCAGAGATCTTAGATATGTGGCTACAACCATCATGCACTTTGTGAAGACTTTGGGGGCAGAGGCGAGTCCGAAGGGAAGGACTCTGTATTGATAATGTTTTCCTTGAAAGGAGAAGTATAGATATTTCCTGTGTCCTGGATGGATGAGGATATGTGTGTACGCTTCTTTTAGACCTAGAGAACAGAGCCAGTCCTGACTCTGGAGGTAGGGAAGAAGAGCCCTGAGAGAGATCATCTTGAACCTTTCGTGGACTAGAAACTTGTTAAGGTTTCTGAGGTCCAGAATGGGCCTGTATCCTCCGGTTTTCTTTGGAATGAGAAAGTACGAAGAGTAGAAACCCATTCCCTGTTGGGATGTTGGGACATATTCTATGGCACCCTGAGACAGAAGAGAAGACACTTCGAGCAATGAATGGGGGTTGCATTTTATATTTCCCTGTGAAAGTGGAGGGGGGCAGAGTTTGCAGATGAAGTCTGTACCCTTCCTGGACTATGGGGAGTGTCCACTGCTCTGAGGTGATGAGGTGCCATCTGTGGGCATAGTGACAAGTCTGTCTGTTATGTTGAGGGGATGGGGGTCCTCCAGAGACAGGGTGGCGATGTTCTTAAGAAAAGAGTCAAAAACCAGGCGCAGACTGTGGCTGTGGAGCTGGTTGAGATTTAGCCACCTGTGGCTTCTTTTGTTGCTTAGGAAGCTGTTGCCTCTTCTGTGGGACTTGACCCTGGTAATGGGAAGCAGGAAGATAAGTAGAGAAGAATCTTTTCTTCTTATTGTAGAAAAACGTTTTTGCAGGTGTCTTTTTCCTAGCAGGGTCAGCTGTTACTCTGGATAGTAAGCTTTAGAGTAGTATTTTCTGACTCTGATTGGGAGGCCTTATCTTGCCAGTCTTTGCCAAAGAGGTTTTCCCCTGTGCAAGGTATGTTGCACAGTTTATCTTGAACCCACTGTTCAAGATCTGAGGCTTGAAGCCATGCAATTCTACATGCACCGATGCATATTGTTGAGGCCCTGCTTGTGCATTCAAAGGCATCGAAGGTAGCTCTATTGACAAACTTCAAAACATTTTGGCTATGCTTAATTAGGGCAAGATAATCTGCTCTCTTGTCATCTGGGAGGAGAGGGGCAAAAGCCTCGAGATCCCTGGAGACCTCTTTGAGGAATATTCTTTTGTAGAGGATATAGGAGTTGATCCTAGTCGAGGACCATGGATGCTTGGAAGCATCAACACCTAAAGGCATTGAGAGTTCTCGATTCTCTATCTGGAGGATTAGAGGAGTGAATCTTTAAGCTTTTGATTCAGCGCATCACCAATTCAACCACCATAGAGTGATGGGGAAGCTGTGGCTTTTGGAAGCCGGGACACTCTGGTACCTGATAAATGGTATCAAGATGTTGACTTTGAGGTGAAACCGTGAGAGACATTTCTCACATACAGAGCATAAGGTCATGAAGGATGTGGTGCACTAGTAAAGTGGTTGCCTCTTTGGGTGCTGTTGGGTATTGGAGGATCTCTAATTCCTCCGTCCTTGGCTCCTTCTCTGATGTTACCGTGACAGAGAGACCCTTGGCTAGGTCTTGAATGAATTCCTGGAAGGACATGTCTTCTGGAGGCAACATGCATCGCTGTAGAGGCGGGGAAGGGTCCGAAGGAAGATTCCGGGGCCCCTGGAAATTGAGTGACTCCACATCCAAAATGAGGGAATTTGAATCAGAGGACTCGAAGTATCGATGGGCACGATGTTTTCCTGAAGCTAAATGCCGGTACCAATGCTCCAAGGTTCCTGCCTTGGTAAGTCGCTTGGATTTAATACTGATATCGGTGAGAGTTTCTAGGGAGGGCATGGGTGGGAGCGATGTCAATGTCATCTGCAGCAGTCCTGATGTCGTGCCTGGAACCAGTGTCGATGTAGGTACCGTAACCAGTATCCAAGGTTTTATATGTACTGGGGCGAGGTTTTATATGTACCGAGGCTGCAAGGAGAGTTGCCAAGCTCCGCTCGATGACCAGTATGTGCTGGTCTATTGAGGTTGCCAACGCTTGGGTGTCATTGACGGGTATTTGTGCTACCGTCCCAGAGCATGGCACCAGTAGCTCTCCAGAGATTAAGGCCTCGGGAGCATCCTGGGACCTCTCGATGGCTTTGGAGGACAGGGTCTCCCACCGGGGCTGTTTAGCAGGCCGATCCACCTCCGAGGCAACATCCGAGGGGTCTTGATGCTTTGAGCGAGATCTTCCCCTGGAGGTATTGTCAGACTTCAATGCAGCCTTGTGCTTGGACTACAAAGATATCTGAGATCCATGATGAGGTCCTCGGCGAAATGGATGCCATTGATAGCACATCTGAGGCGAAGAGTGCTCCGAATTTAGAAGCTCAGTTTTATAGGCCTCTCCATGTCATTTTCTGACAGAGGGGACAGTCTTTTGGCTGGTGGTCTGGGCCGAGGCATTTTAAACACCAGTCATGTGTGTCAGTCGTCGAGATGGCGCTGGCACAATTAGAACATTTCTTGAAACCACTAGTTGGTTTCTCCATGCCTTCGAGGATGTGAAGCTATGGTAGGCTTAACCCCTAAAAAGGGTGTCAATGCCCAAGTTTTGTTTTGTTTTGGTTTTTTTTTAATAGAAAGATAAAGAAAGAATTAAAAGAAAAGAATAAGGGAACCAAAGATGTCTTTGATGGTGCCGGTATCGACAGGAAGGCAGAGGCGCTATCCACAAAAAGAAAGTCTTTCTGCTGTGACAGGATTTGCTTCCTGCTGGCTCCACGGAAAATGAAGAACTGAAAAAAGGGAATTGGGAAGGTGGGAAGGCAGTCGCACAGGTGCAATGGAGTGCTCCCAAAAGCTTTCCAATTGGGTGCTGGGGAGCGTTCCCATGCGGACTCCGTCAGCACCGACATCACCATATGTGAAGATTACATTCCTGCTTGTTCCTAGGGATAAGCCAGTTCTCATTGAACTGAGGCCCAAAAGAGAAAGTGGAGACTGTCAGGCACCCAACAAAGCTGATATCAACCTGACCCAATGCACTTAGGCAATGAGCAAGAATGCAAATAGTCTGGGGCACTGAATGAGATGGTAGCATGTGGAGCTGTTTGTACAAACAGATGCTTAGCAGCACTTTGTAGTAGCAAAAAGTGAGGAAAATTAATTTACAATGTTAAACACCAAGACTATGTAACCCCTCTTCTCATACAGTACAACAATATTGGCTACCCGTTCTTTGCAGAATCAAATTTAAAATATTAATGTTGGCACACCGTTCATTCTACATAGGCTACCCTCAATATTTCTTCCCTCTTCTGATTCCCTATCATCCCCATAGGCAACTCAGATCTTCACAAGCCCACCTGCTGTAAATCCCCCCAGCTCATAGGTTTAAACTTGAATGGCTAAGAAATGCTGTTTCTCTTATCAAGCTCCACAGCTCTGGAACTCTTCATTCGGATAGAAACATCTCACAACAAATTCAAGAAACTTTTGAAAACTGGTTATTTCAACATTCATAAGCAGATTGCTTATGATTTTTGACAATGACTTATAATCTATTCTACCCCATGTTTATCCTCCCTTATGTGTGCCAGTGTTTCTTAACTGTCTTTTGGTTTTAATGATGTTGTGCTATCCATACTCCTCCTTTTGTATTACCCCCATCACATCTTTATGTATGCAAGCAAGGTCAAGGTCTTCCTGGCCCTCAACAAAGTGGCCACCATTACCGGAGAGTACCTGTCTAGAAATAGTACCTGTCAGTCTAGCCCTTTCAAGGACCAAACCATAAATGAGAATGGAAATGGATTCTCCATCTCTATCAGACCCTGCCACAGAATTCCTCACCAAATCAGCAAGAGAAAGGGCTCCCCCACCAACCGTCTGACTACATCTGCATACCATGGATGCCTGGCTCAATCCAGAGCCACCAAGAGAACCAACGTGGGATGATCTGATATCCTTTGAACCTTAAAACGTATCAGAGACCATGGAGGAAACACGTACAGCAATTCATCCTGAGGCCATGGCTGCACCAAGGTGTCCAGCTTGAGGGCACATCATTCTCTTCTTTGGCTGAAAAAGTGACAAGCCTTGGCATTCTTGACTATCACCATGAGATCCACCATTGGTCAACCCCACCTTTCCACTATTAGCGAGCAAGCCTAATCCGCCAACTCTCATTCACCCAGACCCAATTAGTGGCAGTTCAGGAAGTTGAAAGTTCTCTGTCCCTGCAATGTGTGCTGCAGAGATTGCCAACAGATGACTTTCTGCTCAGCTAATGAGGGGTTTGACTTCTCAAGCCACTTGAGCACTCCGGGCTCTCTTCTGATGGTTCACACAAGCAATCATAGTCGCACAGAATCTGGACTGATCTGCCCTGTACCAGAGGGATGAAGGCCACTAATACCAAGCGAATGGCTCCACCTTCTATCAGTTGCCATACTGCCCCACAACCCCTGAGCCATCCAATCCTGGCAGTGACCATCCCAGCCTGTCAGATTGGCATAGAAGGTGAAAATCACCCAAGGAGAAGCCTCTAAATCTACTCCCTTCACCAAATTTCACCTGCACAACCACAAACCCAGACTGAGCCAATCGGCTGTAAACATAGACGTACTCCATACGCCCAAGACTGCAGAGCCATTTGCACAGCAGAGATCTCTGCAACAGATACATATGGCCCTTGCCCATGGGACCAGGTCCATTGTTGCCACCATGGAATACAGAACCTGAAGGTAGTCCCATGCTCTGGGATTTCACGCCACCAAAAACATTTACATTTGTGACTGGAGCTTTCCAATGCAGGCCTGAGTCAAAAACATCTTACTTTCTGCAGTGTCATACTAAGCTCCCAAATGCTCCAAGAACTGCGAAGGGACCATCTGATTCTTGCTGTAATTGATCACTCACCTAAGCATTGCAAGAGTTGGATCATCCATGCGGAAGTCACCTGACTCTCCTTGATAAAATTGGCTCATACAGTCAGTCATCCAAGAACAGGTGAACAAGAATCCCTTCCTTCTGAAGAGTCACCGTCACCACCACCATCACCTTGGAAAAGTTCCAGGATGTTGTGGTCAATCCGAAGGGTACGGCTGTGAACTGAAAATACTGGCCCAACACCATAAAATACAGGTACCGCTGATGATCCCGTCAGATCAAGATATGAAGGTAGGCCACTGTCAGACTGAGCAAGGTGAGACACTCTCCCTTCTGAACCATAAGCATGACTGGGCAAAGAGTCTCCATCTAGAAATGGGATACCCTGAGTGATTTGTTGACCAACTTCAGATCCAAGATGGGATGGGATGTGTCTCCTACTTTAAGATGACCAAGTAAATGGTATACTGACCCATCCCCTCTTCACTGGTCAGCAATGGGCAAGTGTCCCCAGGGCCACCATCCAGTCCAAAGTGTCATGGACGGCCTGGTGCTTCAAGCAAGTTTCAATGCAGCCGATATGTGACATCATACGCTCCTTCAACATCTCCACTCTAATCTATGCTGATGACGTACTGCTGTTTACACCATTCAAAGTCAAACATCCAGACTTCACCAACCTTATCAATTGTTTCAACGCCATCACTGACTGATTACTATCTCAAAATCTCAGCATAAACTTCAAGAAGACTGAAGTTCTGTTCATATCAAGGAACAAAGATTTCTCCCCTCCATCCTACCTAAGGGTAAGAGATGCGGAACTCCCTAGTAAGCTCTCCATCCGCTACCTAGGGATTACTCTGGACCAGCATTTCGACTTTAAGGAGCACATACGAAACACCACCAGATCTGTCTACAATAAAATTAGAACGCTAAGGCACTTCAGGCCCATGTTACCTCATAATGACTTCCGGACCATTTTCCAGGCCCTCATTCTACCACACTTCGATTACGCAAATGTTGCCCTGTATGGACTCCCCAAGAACACCCTTAACCCACTACAGCTCACTATGAATGCAGCTGCGTGTGTGCTCTGTGGTTTAGCAAGATCAGACCATATCACCCCGATACTCAAGGAACTCCACTGGCTACCAATTCATTTCAGATTAACATACAAAATCCTTCTCATCATCTTCAAGATCATCAACAACCTAGCCCCTATGACACTCAGCGAACTTATTACCCCCCACCCTGAAAAACCGAATCAGAAGGTCAGTAACTGACTACACCTTGATCATCCCGAAAGAGTCCATCAAGTGCACCCAGACGACCAGGAAAAGAACCTTCGCCTTCTACGCCCCAAAATGTTGGAACAAACTTCCACCAGAAATTAGATCCATCAAAGATCTTATTTAGTTCCGTAAGGCAAACAAACATCACATCTTTCTAATTCACTTTGCACAAGCATCCACCCCACCTCTGCTCACTCACTCACCAATGCCCACAATCCTTTCATGCTCAACTTAAATAACCCTGTTACATGTACTTCTGCGCTTACCTTAGCCCTTTTTGTATATTCCAACCTAATCTAATTGTGTTTTTGTACATATGTCTATAGTTACCCTGTTACTCCAAGTTTAAACTCCTGTTCCAATTGTTTTTGTACATATGTCTATAGTTACCCTGTTGCTCCAAGTTTAAACTCCTGTTATAATGTAAGCACAGTACAGTCTTCTGACTGTGCAACCTTATGTTAAATGTAAACCGCACTGATAACAAATAGCGTGGTATATAAAAGTTGTTAAATAAAATAAAAATAATAAATAAAATAAACAGAGGAGCTAACAGAAGAGGAGACGCTATTGGACAGTGGTAACGACACATTTACAACCTCATTAGGAGTCAGTACAACATGTTTGCCCATAGGACCTACTGCTTTAACAGCTTTAGATGGATTCATCGTACTCACACCAGTTAACCTCCTCACCTATTATAGGGGAGAGGTCTTCTCCCGTTTTTTCCTTAGTGGTTCCCTCTCCCGCGATGAGCCCTTGGGCAGTGGTGGTTCCCCTCCCCCGAGTGATTCAAGCAGGAGAGGTTCCAAAAATTTCTACTGAGTTGGTGGACCCTGTTGCTCAGTCCTCTAAACAGGATGTGTCTTTGACTGATATATGGAGTTTGTTAACTCGTATGGAGATTTCTTTATCTATGTTAATGCCTCAATTTGCAAAGTTTACTCAAGAGACAGTTGATAAGCTTGCACATCAGGATATTTGTTTAAATTCTTTGGATTCTCATTGTTCAAAGTTAGAGTCTCAGGTCTCCACTGTGCAAGGTGCACTCTCCTCCTCTATAAAGGATAGTTTGATGTTGCATCGTCAACACGAACAATTTGAAAATAATGTTAGAGCTAAGAATCTTAGGTGTCTCAATTTTCCTAAAACACATTATTTGTCTGCTGATATTCTTTTTCGTAAATATTTGAAGGAAATTTTGGGATATCAAGATCCTTCTTCGTTTGTTTTTAATAATATTTACTATATTCCCAGCTCTAAAAAGGAAGTTCGAGGGGAAGGAGATGCAGATCTACTTGGTTCAGTGGATTCCTTGAATATTTCTGAGTTCATAGAATCCTCATTGGATGAAATTTCAGTTAGAGCAACCTTATTGGTCTCTTTTCATTCTGAGAGTGTAAAGAATGAGATTTTGAAATGTTTTTTTTCAAAAAAGAATGAGTTGTTTTGTGGGCAGAAAATAAATATATTTCCTGACGTATCCAAGCAAACTCAGGCCCGGAGGAAAGGCTTTTTGGCCCTTAAACCCAGGGTCCTTGCAAGTGGTGCGACATTTTTTCTAAAATTTCCTTGCAAATGCTTGATTACCTCAGGGAAATCCTCTTACGTGTTTTATGAGCCCCTGCAGGTAGAGGAGTTTTTGAAGTCCTGTAGTGGGGAGTGATTTAGGGGTACCATCTTGGCTAGTTAGATAAATATGGGATTTGATTAGATGGATAGTGTCCCGTCTTTTTTGGTAATTTTGTGGTGTCTCTCTAAACTGATCGTTTTGTAATCTAGGCGTATTCTCCCATGACGTGGGCTTGTACTTTATTTATTTCTTATATTTTTTCTTCTGTGTAATTTCGTATATTCAAGTTTTACTTTTCTGTATTATTTTGTAATATTGATGCTAAATGTATAAATAAAAAAAAAAAAGCAAGTTTCACCAGTGACTTCAAGACGGTATCAGCAATAGAGCGAGACAACTTTGCCTGATAATGTCCAGTACCCAGGCATCTGATGTAATGTGGGTTCACTCCTTGAAAACCCAGAGAGCCCTCCTGAGATAGACTACACCAGTGGTTCTCAACCCTGGTACCCCCAGGCCAGCCAGGTTTTCAGGATATCCACAATGAATATGCATGAGATAGATCTGCATGCACTGCTTCCATTGTATGCAGATTTATCTCATGCATATTCATTGTGGATACTCTGAAAACTCAACTGGACTAGGAGTACCAGAGGACAGGATTGAGAACCAGTGGACTATACCATAATGAAATTTTATTAAACTTTGACAGAAACATCATTCTCGCATCTGGCTATTATATCTGTATGGATTTCCCATTAGATGTTTTCTCACCTCACGTCCAGGTTCACCAGAGGGACCAGTCAAACCAGGTGGGCCAACAGGGCCAGGAGGGCCACGGTCACCTGCAGATCCTGAGGTTCCTTGTTTCCCAGGCTCCCCCTAAAAGTAATCAGAGAAACGCATTACCATCTCAGGAAGCCAAAGCAAGTACCTGCAGACTGTGATATGTTTTACTGGAACAACAGAAGAATTTATTTATTTATTTATTTATTTATTTATTTATTTAGCTGTATTTATATACCGCCTTTCACCGGGTCAAAGCGGTATATAAATACAGCTAAATAAATAAATAAATAAAGGGATGCAGTACAGAGGCTTTTGAGACCATAGGAGTTCAATTTTTAGATGTTTCAAAAGCCAACGTGACTACGATTTAAAAAATTACAGGGATCATCACTTGAACAATAAGCAAGGCAGAAGGCATTGTCTGCCATTAAAAATAATAGCCTAAGAAGCCAAAAGAAGCGAGAAGTTCAACCAACGGTCTGTTGGTTGAACTTTTCGCTTCTTTTGGCTTCTTGTTGTTTGCGAGAGTGCGTGTGCTCCCTTGTAGATCTGAAAGAATAGCCTAAGGCCACAAAAGGACATTAACATGAAGAAGTCATTTTCACTGTTGTGTGCAGCAATTTTACTCAAACGTCCCCCCAATTCGAACCTTCCACTAGCCACCCAACCTGAAACAAAAACTTGTAAGGAGTAAATTCCAAACAGAATCCCAAACAGATGAAAATGGGATAGATCCCTGCAAGACACCACAATGCAGGTTATGCTAACACATATCACAGGACCCTACAAATACCCAAACGGAAAAGACATTCACAATAAAAGGTTCACAGTCATGCTTCTCTGTAAATGTAGTGTATGTGATCCAATGCAAAAAATGCAGAGTCAAAATTAAGGACAAACATCAACCTCCATAGACATACCATAACTATTACAGCCAAAAACAGAATGGCAGTTCAGTAGGTAAACATTTCTCAAAGAGGATTAATGGCACTGAAAGGAAACTTCAAGAGCACATAGCAATGGAAAACATTTGAAATTAGAATGCTAAAATACTTTGAAACTGACTCAAAAGGACGTAATAGAAATATTGGTTTTCTCAGCTATAATTCGATATAGGGCCTTGGTACTGTAAAGTCCCATCCCCTCTGTCTATCCCCCAGCCCCTTTCATTGAGCTGTAATGATATATGCAGACAGCCTAAGACCTACAAGAGTTTATACTACTAAATCCAGTGTAACTGCACTGCTTCTTCAGTGATCAGATAACGAGAGGCTAACTCTCAAACGCTCCTCAAAGATACATTAAGTTATTCCAGTAAAAAGATGTCACCTATAACTTATTTGTTGACCCTTATTTCCACATTCCACTAACACAGCAACTACGATTTTCTGCTTTTGTGTGGAACTGGAAATTCCAGCAGCAGGACTCAGTGTGCTTGTGAATAAAGATGGTACAAGACTGTGAGATAAGATCTGCCTGTGAGTGAGAGACTGTCTAGACCAGTGGTTCCCAGACTTGGGGGTCAGGATCCCAAATGGGATCACATCATCAGTGGATAGGGTCACAGAAACATGGCCACGTCCTCATCTCTCTGGACTTTCACTGTGACCTATGCCAAATCACCAGTCAGCGTGTGGCCTGTGAGCCAGTGAACATTTGAAGGGCCTTTTCCCCTACTGAGTAAGCTTCCTGTTAGTCTGGAAACTCATGCTGCGTACTGGGGTCTGTAAGCACACACTGGCACATTGTCACAATGGACCCTGTGCTGACTGCTGCTGCTGCTGCCTTCCTGTTTGGATGAGTGGAGGGAAGGGAAGGAGGCTGGAGACCTGCTGTTTTGATGTCATCATCATCTGGGGTCAGGTGAATTTTCAATTGTTAAAATGTTTGAAAAGCACTGGTCAAGACATCTCTAGTTGTGAGAGCCAGGTTAGTATATCTTTCCTTCAGATACTTACAGATGGGCCAGGTAGACCAGGGAAGCCTCTCTCACCACGTTGTCCTGGCAGACCCACAATACCACGCTGGCCTGCCAGACCTTGAGGACCTGGGGGCCCATCGGGACCCTGTATGAAGCAAAGAAAAACAAAGAATATAAACCAACAGACCCAAGTTGCAGCCTACAGGCCAAAATCTTCAATTTGAATGTAGTTATGGTGAAGAAATTCAAGGAGTTATAGGACATTTTGAACCATTTTCAGGTTAGTAAATCTAAAATCTGTCTTTTCTGAACTTCTTGTTTTTATATTTAACCTTTTAGTTGCAGGCTCTCTAATCTTTATTCCATACTGGGGCGTAGTGGTCAATCCATAAGGCATGCTGGGTTCTCAGCATTAGCACAGGGGCAGCTAGGATCACTCATTCCCAGTAATAAAGTCATTCTACGCCCCATTCTCTACACTTACTGTATATTCATCCAAAGCAACAAATCCCCACAACAAAGTTTATCTAAATCTCATAAAATGGGTTTATGAGCTCCAGCTTCTTTTCAGGCCCCAGCAGTGCGAAAAAGTGTTCTTAAAACTTGTCAAAACCATGTTGATGAGACAATATGCCCTTGTTCACACAGTTTTAAAGAGGATTATGTTATCAGTTCAACAGCTTTAAAGTAGGGGCACAGTAGCATAGCATTGCAGCTATTAGTAGATAAGGACCTATTGGTCTGCCTATTTCCCTTGTGGCTCTATATCATCACAGATCCCATTTAATTGCCTGTCATCTTCTCTTGATCTTACCACTGCTCTCTGAATGTGCCCCAACCATGCCTGAATTCTGTACTATTGTAATGGAGCCCAAGAGCATCTCAAGAACTGATAGAGATACTCACGGAAGTACCATCATCTCCAGGCTCACCCTTCTCACCAGGAGACCCTGCAGGTCCCTGCAGACCAGGGTCCCCAGTTCGGCCAGGAGGACCAGCATCACCACGAATTCCCTTGGGGCCATCTTTGCCTGCACCACCAGGTGCACCAGGTGGGCCAGGGTTTCCCTGCAAGAGACACATCAGGTAAAAAAAAACGTTCAGAAACAATCATAAGCTGTCCTCCTATGCAGGAAGAAGTTGAATAAAATACTCAGAAAGTACAGTCATTGTCCATCAGTGTGCTAACACAGACAATTCCATGTCATCCGGGACACAATGGGTCTGTAGGTCCAATACCTGTAAGATAGGCAGGAACCACAAATCCTTATGGAATGGAGATAATACCAGGACTGAATCAGCCTGTCTCTTATAACATCTGAGCATCTTAATCATATCCCAAGGACATGTACCTGTCCTCTACAGTGGGGTCCAGTGCTAATAAGTAACAGCTTTTTGTATCAGTACAGGCTCACTACACAGTCAATAATCTATTTTGTTTCCTGCCTAGATTTTAACTTTATGCAAACTGTTATCTCAATCTCTCTCTCTCCCATTCAGCTGTACACACATGTTAAAGTGCATGTTTATTTTTTAATTACTTGGATATTTATAATTTCATAAACAGATATAGAAAGGCATCCTCCAGACCCATCCAGCTGCTGCCCTTCAACCAAAATACTATACTATCATGAACTCCATGGAGTCAACATAGAGCGGGATGCCAAACATATGAAATCTTTATATGTATTTTCTTTTCCCAACTTATGCATGCACATTATCCACATAAAGTGAGGACTGCTTGTCCCAGCAGTGCCAGTGAAACGTCTTACAGATCCAGAAATGTGGACATTTAATCCCGGATTGGATTGGATGGGAAGTTGTGTGGATCCCTGAAGAAAGCATGTTCTGTTGAAACATCGATGTTGGGTCTGTCTTAAAAGAAATATTATTTCCAACATGATGGATTTGATCTTGAAATTGCAACTTGGACTATGGACATGGGTTCAGACAAGTAACACTGGTTTTTGTGCTTGTTTTGTTGTTTTAGACTGCCTGATCGAGGAGGGGGGAGACAAAATTGAAGTATGTTGTGTTTGTCTAGCTTACTCCAAAAGTTAGTTGAAGTATTGTCACTATAATGGGCAACACTATTGAAGAAGGAGCGGGCTACAAATGCTTGCTAAATAAATTATAGAGACTGATTTAATCGTGGTCTTTGAACTGTAGACAATTGGAACTACTCTTCAGCCAAGTTTTATATACATGTGTGTGTGAAGCAGATAAAAAAATCCAAAAATTGATTTACTTTGGTAAAACTGAGGACAATGTTTTGCCTGGGAGACAGATGATGAATGGAGGAAAGGCAAGTCTCAAGCAATGATATCTTTGGCCATTCATGATTTGATGTCTCCTTGTGATTTTTTCAAATATAACCTGTGTTTTGATGAATACATATTTTTTCCTTCTGATTTTGTTGCTCTTTTTGTGCTCTTAGTTTGACATCATGAATTATGAGACATATAAAAATCCCAATAGAGTCCAGTTTCTACTACCTTGCAAAATAATATTTCGCCCTCACATGCAGGCAAGTTGGCAACTCTACCTAAGGATCATCTGAGGTTATTCTAGACTCTCTTGAATTCTGTTACCTGTTTTGCCTCCACAGAGCCGCTTCAACCTCTTAAGGTGCCCCTTTTAATTTGTGGATAGATCCCTTCCCACAACAGACCAATTTCTCCCCTCTCCTTCTACAGAACAATATGGCAGAGAGGAAGTGACATTACCGAGCTGAAAGGTGGTGTAGGGATTAAGCCCTGCTATCCCTGGAAGAATTTCACAGCAGTTTCCCGCTTCTCCCCTCAGAATTTGCAGACAACAGTGAGCAGATATTGGACTGATATTGTTGGTGTGCACGGCAGCTCAAAGAAGATTTGTGGACTTGCAAGAATTTGCTTACAAGCGCACGCCTGCCTTGAGGAAGGAGCAAGGTAAGATGGAACAGGCAGAGTCCTTGCGGCGCCTCATGGGCACTAGGTCAAGTCACTAAAATAGCAGCACAGACTCAGAAAGAGAGGATCAGCTAACCCCCGTGGAGTTTCGCAGCTGGTTCCAGGAGCTGAAATCTGAAATGGTCTCAGTACGTGGAGATATAGCAGCATTGGTGATGGAGCTCCGGGGGTACCTTTAGACATTGGCAAATGGGTGGAGAGCATGGAGGCTGATCTTGAGGAGCAGGACAAGGGCCTCACCAACCTGGAGAAACAATTGCAGGCACTGGAACAGGCTAACAGGGAGTTCACAGATAAAGGAGAGGACTTAGAAAATTCCAACCGTCGCAACAATCTACGGTTCCAGGGCATCCCAGGGGAAGCGGCTTACTGAGACTATAGTGTGGTGGTGGAAAAGATAGTTAAAGAGCTCTGGGAGAGAAAGGAGGATTGCCCAAGCATTCAGCTGGACCAGGCCCATAGAACACTTGGGCAGATGCATGCAAATCTTCCTTGCTATACTACTAAGGAGCAGGTGGCAGCTAAGGCCGGGAAAAAGGATTCCGTGCTTTGGGACTCCCATGAGATTGAAGTCACTGAAGATTTGTTGTTGACGACTTTGAGAAGGAGATGTGAGCTACGGGATATAACACAGAAACTGCGTGAGCTGGGACTGCAATATCAATGGCAGTTTCCATTTGCCTTGGCTATCACTAAATACAGAAGGACTGTTCAGGCCTGCACTACATTGGAGGCTAACCCAGTGGCACATAGAGGTGAAATAGCAGAGAGTAGAGCAGTCAGATGGCAGGAAGCAAGAAGGCTTCTTGGATGTTAATGACTGAGTGCTCGGACTGGCTGTGGAGGACTCATTTCTTTTTCTTGATGTGATTAAAATTGAGGGGACAGTGTGTGCGTGACTGTGTTCCTGAATGGAGGCGGGGGTGGGTGGCAAAAGTGGACAGAGTGGGGGGGGGGTGAGTAGGTTGGGATGGCTGGGCTAGGTAGGAAAGTGGGTGGAGAGGGTTGAAGAGGGTGAAAAGCATTGGTATCCGGGGGGAACAGGGAAGGTACAGTGTGCGAGGAGGGTACATGTGGTTCAGGGATGGCAACTCACAGGGAGCCAGTGGGTGTCATTTACCTCTGTTTGGAGTGCTGCCTGGAGGATATGGGCAGCTTGGAAGAGTTGGAAGAGGCAGGGGTGTGGGGGGAGGTGAGGGTGGAAGAAGATGGGGGGTAGGCTGTGGGAGGTTGAAGGGGCAATGGGAGCAGACCAATAGGACCTTTGCGGATTGGGACTATTAATGCCAAGGGGCTCATTTTGCCAAGGAAAAGGAAATTGTTTTTTAAGGAAACTAATAGGTTACAGTGGGATATAATGTGTGTCTTATTATGGGATAGAAATTACCAGAGGGGCTTTTATGCATCCATGAGAGGAGGTGACATTTTGTTTAGGAATTCTCTACTATTTGAGAAGAGGGATGTGGCCATAGATACAGAGGCCAGGTATGTGGCTCGTAAGGAAAGCATGCTGGGAAATGCTTTGACAGTGGTGAGCCTCTATGCATCTAACCAGGAACAGGGGACCTTCTTTAATAGATTGAGACTGGAACTCTCAGGGTTTGTGGTGGGCGAAATTATAGTAGGGAGAGATTTCAATGTTGTGTTGTGCCCACAATTAGATAGGATGGCGGGGGGGGGGTGGAGTTGGGGAGGTGGAGAGGAAGCATAGACAGCGCTTGAAGGAGTTAATGAGAATATGGCAGCTAGTGGACTGTTGAAGGAAGCGTCACCCCCTGGCCAGGGATTACTCATTCTACTCTCCAGCTCACCAGACCTACTCCTGTATCGATATGCTGCTTGTGGATCAGAATCTATACGCCACAGTGGGAGATACTAAACAGGAATCCATAGCCTGGTCCAAACATGGACCGGTTTGACTGACAGTGGAAGGATGGGGCCGTCAGAGGGGTAGGAGCCTTTGGAGAATAAATGATAGCATGTGAAAAAATAAAGTGGTACTGGAGGTGATAGAAAAGGATATTCTGGAATATTTTGAGCTTAACAGGACAGGATAGATGAAGTTGGAAATGGTCTGGAACAGCTTTAAGCATATCTCTGGGAAAGGTATATCATGTGGGCATCTAGGAAGAAAAAATTGTGCTTGTAAGTTTAGAGAGGGGCTATGCACAGGTTGAGAGGGGACAAAGATAGCTGGCATGCTTTGGAAGAAGCCTGAACAAGGGTGAGAAATCTCCAGTTGGAAGAACTGAACTTTAATTTATTTATTTAGTAGACATTTGTATACCGCTACTTCCTACGATCAGCAGCGGTTTACTTTACACATCAGGATGGACTGTACAGGACAGTAATTTGCAAGATATACATTTTGATTAAAAGGATTTGCACACAACACAGCAGTTAGGTCACTGAGTTTACACTTGATTGAGTGTGGGTGTCTTTACATATGTACATATATACAATATTATAGGTCAACAATTGCAGTTTCCCTTGTCATAAGGTCGGGAAGGGGCGGTACCATTTTGGTGCAGAGATAGTAGAAAGGGCTCACTGCCTAGGTCCGGTTGTAATGAGTCTGGAATAGGTGGGTCTTGAGCTTTTTCCTAAAGTCTTTCAAGTCGCTTGTTGGTCGTAGCTCGTGAGGCAGTCGGTTCCAGAGAAGTGCTGCTGCGTATGAGAATGATCTGTTGCTCGTATCTGCTTTGACAGTTCTTATGCTATTCGGGACGCAGAGGGTGTTGAGGTTCACGGTTCTTCTGCTTCTGTTGGGTGGTTGCGTGGTGATTAGATTGGTGAGGTATGATGGTGCTATGTTATGTATGAGTTTAAATGTGGTTACTAGAATTTTGTTGCAGTGCATGCCACAGAGGCACTACGAGTTTAGAGACAAGCCTGGGCGCCTGCTGGCCTGGTGTCTTAAAGCCCAACAAGCCCATAAGGCAGTAGTGCGGTTGCGGAAGTGTGTGGCAGGGGTTGGGTGGTTGGAGATGAAGCTACATGGGTGGAATTTCAGAACTTCTATTGTGCATTATATCATAGGAAGTGAGGGGAAAGCCCAGAGGAAGCGGCTCAGTAACTCGAGGGGGTGCTTTTACCAGAGCTTATGGAGGAAGCTAGGGCTAAACTTGACCGGCCTATAACACGGGGGGAGATACAAAGGGTCAATCATGGATTGGTAAATGATAATCACTGGGCCTAGACGGTCTCACTGTGAGAGTGTACAAGAAGTTTAGCGACCAATTAGCGCCAATATTGCAGAGGTGTTTAACAGGGTGCTGGAGGGTGACCACTTGCCTCCTTCACTCAGGCAAGCGGAGATCAGTGGGGAAGGATGCGGCCTGTGGTGTCTTGTATCAACCCATCTTGCTTTTAAATTTGAATGTGAAAATCCTTGCAAAGGTTTTGGCGAACCCACTGGGAGAAGTTATGCCAACCCTAATCAACATCGACCAAACAGGCATTATAAGTGGACAGCAGGCAGCGAAAAACGTGAAGAGGATGCTAAATTTGTTTTGGGTGGCTCAGGAAGAAAAGATACAAGTTATTGCTTTAGCTGTTGATGAAGAAAAAGCTTTCAATAGGGTGAAGTGAGATTTTTTCTGGGCAATGAAGAAGAAATTTGTGGTGGGGGAAATTTTCTTCAGTGGGTAAGGAGCATGTATGCCCGACCTCAAGCTGCGGTGGTGAACAGGGGACACTCTGAGTTCTGTGAGTTGGAGTTAGGCATGTGGCAAAATGTACCCACTTTCCCCTTTGCTGTTTGTTCTTTTGATTGAGCTCTTGACCGAGCAAATTAGGGCAAAGGAGGATATTGTAGGAGTTAGTGTATGAGAGGAACAGCATAAAATTTCATTGTTTGCTGACAATGTTTTGTTGGTGGTCGCTGAGCCAGAAACCCCACTCTGTGGCTTGCAGGAGGAATTGGAGGAGTTTTGAAGGGTTTCTGGATTCCGAGTCAGTCTTGATAAAACAGAAGCCTTGAATGTAACGCTTTCAAGGGCAAAGATGGTATGTTTAAGGGGTGCTTTCCCCTTTAAGTCAGTGTCATGGTATTTGACATATTTGGGGGGAAAAATTGGGTGGGATTATACAAAACTATATCAGTTGAACTATCCACCATTGTGGAGGGCAATTTTTGGTGAGCTACAGAGTTGGTTGAGGCTTCCTTTGTCTTGGTTGGGGCGCACAGCATGTATAAAGATGATCACGTTGCTCAAGGTGCTGTACTACTTTCAGATGCTGTCTGTGAGGTCCCCAGGGGAGAGCTGGAGAGGGTTCAGTGCAAGATTTTCCAGTATATCTGGAAAAAGCATCCCCCGAGGATAGCAAGCTTTATCGCTCTAACAATCAGGGAGGGTTGGCGGTACCCAACCTGTACTGGTACTATGTAGCAGCACAATTGAATTATGTAGTGGGTTGAGTAGAGGATTACAGGAGGAAGTGGGTACAAACTGAAGACTTCTATACTAAGGTTATCCCATTAAAGCATTTGATGTGGGTGCCAGGTAGGGGGGTTAGGTTACCCTTATGTGGTGGCAGCTGTCTTGTTGCAAGCGGTCGAGGAGGAAGACTTCCCTATTGCAACCCATAAGATATAATGTGCAGTTTGGGCCAGAGTTGGTTGATCCAGTATTCAAGAGATGGGAGCAAGAGGGACTGGGTTCTCTGATTCGGTTACGCCTGGCTGGGGAGGTGGTCTCCTTTTCCAACCTTCAGAAGGATTTTGGGTTGGGATCTAGGGACTTTTATGGGTACCTGCAAGTTAGACATTGGTTGAGGGCTAGAGTAGGAGCAGGTCATTGAAAAGGGTTTATCTGATTTTAAATGTATCTGTTGGTAGCCCGCAGCTCGGGGAGGGGTATGTCAAAAATCTATAGACTACTGGCAGGGCAGGTAGGGGAAAAGGCAAAGCTCCAGTTGCAGTGGGAATAAAACCTGGGTAGAGAGCTGGACGATCAGCTTTGGGGAAAGATGTTTCAAAGGATGGGTAACAGATCAGTTTTTGTGCATCTTGCTGAAAATGGATATAAAGCTATGTACTGCTGGTACTTGACCCCGGTCAAACTCCATAAAGTGATCGGGGGGACTCAGATACCTGCTGGAGAGAGTGTGGGAGCTGGGTGACTTTTGCTATATGTGATGGGGGTGCCCACGTATAGTGGGATTTTGGGAGCGAGTAGGGGGTGGCAGTTAAGGAGATGTTGGGGACTGATGGTGAGTGGGAAATGGAAGGATGCTGTTGGGGACAGCGAGAGCGAGTTGGCAGGGGGATCAGGGCAGGTTGGTGCGCATGTGTGCTACAGCTGCAAGGTGCGAGATAGACCTACTTTGGAAGTCGATACATGCACCTACAATTCAGTCTTGGCAGATTAGTATGTATAGTGTGTTTTTGATAGAACAATTAACAGCACTTCGAAATGAAAAACTTTCACAGTTTGAAAAGGTGTGGGGGCTGTTCGCCTCCAAGCATTATTTGTTTATATGATTGGTAGGAGCTCATGGAAGGGGGGGGGTTGGGTTTTTCTTTATATTGGGCAGGGAAGAAGGGGGGAAGAAGGGGGGTTGGTTTTTTTCTTTATATTGGTTCAGCTGCTCTATTTTCACATATGTTATCTCATTTTGAAAAGGTTGAATAAAGATTCAATTTTTTAAAAAAAGAACAATTCGGGAGGAGGAGCCAGGACCTGCTTAGTGCTCACCCACTGGTAATGAGTTTGTAAGCAGCTGCTTAGCTCCCACCGTCTAGACACCACCAGAAGGATGAGGGCACTATGGGAAATGGCGGCAGATGGTAATCTGAGGGAGACAAAAAGCAGCGAGAGGCAGCAGCAGGGCTCCATGCTTTAGCTGCTCCAGACTCCACCATTACAGCCTGCTATGGCGTGGTATGGGAAGCCGCCTGAATTCTTCCTCCTTCTCCTCCTCCTGCCATCACTGAACTGGTGAACTCTTCAGATCAGAGTTGTGCTTACCTATGGGCAGCAGAGGAACTGGGCCAACATTGTGTAGGGGCCCTGGAGCAACTGCCTGTTTAGTCCACAGGTAAAAGTGGCCTTGGCCTCCATCATCTTCCTTGGGAGGCGGTTTCATGCATCTACTACTCTTTCTATGAAAAAATCTTTCTTTTTGCCACGCATGAGTTTGTCCTTTAGACTTTCATGTCATGACCTGTCAGAGGGAGGAGTGGTCTAGTGGTTGGGACAAGGTGCCTAGACTGGAGGGCTGGGGATTTGAATACCACGGGAAGACAGCAACCTCAAGCTAGAAAGACTGGGTTTTCTGGTCCCATAGACATTCCTTGTGACCTTGGGCAAGCTACTTAACCCTCTGTTGCCTCAGATATGGAAAATGTAGATTGTGAGCCCTTCAGGGACAAAGGAAATATATACTGTACCACTTGGACCTGAAGAAAAGCAGTATATAAGCCTAGCTAAATAAATGACCTCCTTGTTCTAGAACACTGATTGTGAATTCCAGCCCTCAATTGCTGAAAAAAGGTCTGATTTCCAGGCTAGCCACTAGGCAAGGTGATGGAGTTCTTAGATGCAATGTATGCAAATATATCTCATGAATATTCAATAAGAAATATTAAACGTTAGAACTATTTGTGCATCAAGGATTGGAGCTCACCATTATCAATCTATAATTTCCATTTTTAAGGAACACTGTTGAACTCCAGTACCCTATTAATAGCCTTGAGACACTGAAATATGAAGAAAATGACAGACTTACATTAGGACCCGGCGGACCGACTCTTCCAGCAGCACCAGGGAATCCGGTAGCTCCCTATGTATGGACAAGAAACAAGAAGACTTTCAAGAAACTACAAATGACAGATCTCCACCTAAAAATTATTAATTCATCTGATAATAGAGTAAACTAGTTCTTTCATTCTGAGTTTTTTAATCTCTTTTTCTGCTATCCATGTTTAAAATGTCCATAAAGAGTTTTTCAAACTAACTTTTAGAATAAACTAGACAAACATAACATACTTAAATGTTGCCTTCTTCCCCTCCCCCCCCCCCCCCCCAACCAGGTAGATTTTTCCAGGAAAATTGTTGCTTAGCCAAAAAACACAGCACTGGGTGCATTCCTGAGGCACGATTTCACTTTGAATTGTAAATATTAATATTTACTGTTGGCAGGCTAAAGTTACGCTGGTTACTCAGGTTGGGCAAAAGTTGTTGTTAAGTGCCGTTGAGTCGGTCCTAAACTGTGTTCGGTCTTCAGTCAGGCGACTCATTACTGATAGAGTGACACCCATAGCTGCTGTTATTGTATCGATCCATCTCATTGCTGGCCTTCCTCTTTTGTGTTGACCTTCTACCTTGCCAAACATGATGTCTTTCTTTAATGATTTCTCTCTTCACATGATGTGTCCAAAGTATGAAAGTCTGTCTCATCATCTGAGCTTCTAAAGAAAGTTTAGGCTTGATTTCCTCTAGTACAGACTGGTTTGTTCTTCAGGCAGTCCATGATATACACAATATTCGTTGCCAGCAACATAATTCAAAGGCATCGATTTTCTTCCTGTCTCTTTTTCACTGTGCAACTTTCACATTCATATGACATTATTGAAAATACTATGACTTGAGCAAGTTGAA
The DNA here is from genome assembly GCA_033557465.1 of Ichthyophis bannanicus. NCBI lineage: Eukaryota > Metazoa > Chordata > Amphibia > Gymnophiona > Ichthyophiidae > Ichthyophis > Ichthyophis bannanicus. The sequence goes on along the minus strand of CM066033.1, from coordinate 731,420,573 downwards.
TCTTTGTATGGAGAGAGACATCTCTGCTCTTGAGAATCTTGTCTAGGTCCTCGTAGCCATTCTGCCAAGAGCAATTCATCGTCAGATTTTTTGACTGCTTGTTTTTTCTTTATTAATAGTTGATACAAGTAGGTTAAAGTTATCCACTATTTCAATTTCTTCTCCATCAACAGTGAACTTATTGATTTTGCCAGATGTCAGGATCTTTGTCTTCTTTACATTAAGGTGCAGGCCCATTTTAAGACTATGTTCCTTAATCTTGTTGATAAGTCTTCCAACAATCTTCACACCTCGGTTGTCTTCATACAGTCCTGCTTCTCTGATGATTCGGTCTGCATATAAATTAAACAGGTAGGGGGAAAATATGCAGACTTATTGTACACCTTTGCTGATTTTAAACCATTCTGTTTCTCCTTGTTCCATTTGAACTGTTGCTTCTTGATCAATGTAAAGGTTGTGCAGGTGTTCTGGCATATCCATGCTTCTTAATGTGGCCCAGAGTTTCTCATGGTTTACACAGTCAAAAGCTTTGCTGTAATCAATAAAACACATATAGATTTTCTTTTGATATTCTTTTGTCTTTTCAAGGATCCATCTCACATCTGCAATGATGTCTGTTGTTCCTCGCCCTTTCCTGAATTCTGCTTGCATTTCAGGCAGTTCTCATACCAAATATGGTGCAGTCTCTGCTGAATAATCTTGAGTAGAATCTTGCTGGCATGTGCGATCAGAGTGATTGTTCGATGATTTCCACAGTCAGTTAGATCACCTTTCTTTAGTATTGATATAAAAACAGATCTTTTCTAGTCAGTTGGCCATGATGTTGTCTTCCAAATTTCCTGGCAGAGCCTTGTAAGTATGGTAACAGCTACCTGCATCCGATTGCTGTATTGCTTCAATGGGAATGCCAAGTCCAACCACTTTGCCTTCTTCTTTGCTGCCAACTTTTGTGTTCCAGTCAATGTTTGCATGTTCTGTCAATTTCAGCTTAGCTCAGTTCATGCAAGTTTATTCTTCATTATAAATACAACACCATTTCTTTTTTGTCTTTCATTTCCAGCATAGTAGACCATGTGATCATCAGATGCAAAGTGCCCAACGTCAGTCCATTTCATTCTTGACCTCCTCCAACTTCCCTTGATTCATGCTTCATACATTCCAAGTCCCAATATATAAGACATCTTTGCAGCTTCATGCGCAGCTAAATCAGCAGTCAAACGGCCTGACTTTGATCAAACCCATCATAAACGCTGGTTTACTCTGAAAAGTCTTCAGTTCATCTCCAATAGCCAGGTGAGTGCCTTCTGACCTGGGGTACTCATCTTCCAGCACTATAGTGCAATTTGTTTTGTTGTGACTATCCATTGGGTTTTCATGGAAAGATACAGAAGTAGATTTGCCAGGCCTTTCTTCCGCGCAAGTAATCCTAGTGTTGTTGCTGCTGTCACAGAAATGTGATCCTCTGCTGCCAACACCATCCCATTCTGCTGCTGCCCACATGGGTGGTTTGTCTTAGTCTGGCACCTCAGCTGAGACGAGTCCATCTTGGGAGACCCTGCTAGTAATTAAGCTACCGATAGCTTAGCCCTCAGCATCACTGATGCACACAAGCCCTCACAGCACGACAAGCTGCAAACCAAGTGAGGGAAATTCCAGGCAAATTCTTGCTCAGCTATAAAAAAAAAGTGCTGTGTGCATTTCTCAGGCATGGTTTCACTTTAGATTGTAAATATTAATATTTACTGCTGGCAGGCTAAAGTTACGCTGGTTACTCAGGTTTAGCAAATAGCAGGCCTAAAGTCATCCGGACAGCTAGTCTGATTAACTTTAGACCATGAATTCAGCTCACGTGGATTTAGGCTGAATATCCAGACAAAGTCAATTGGACAAAGCTGTCAGGTTAACTTTACATGCACTAGGTCAGCTGAATATCGGCCTTCAGCGGCCTCTGAACAAACACTGCTGAAATGTTTTAGCATAATGTAGGTGATAAGAACAGAGGTAGAACCAGAAGTAGGAAACTTCCACTTGCTAAGGACACAGATCTGCTTGGGTTTTCAGGATATCTCTAATGAATATGCATGAAACAGATCTGCATTTGCGATGCTTCGATTGTATTGAAATCTCTCTCATACATATGCATTATTGATATCTGGAAAATCGAATCGGGTTCTGGTCCACAAGGACTGGAGGTTGCCTACTCCTGGGATTGAACCACAGTCTGCTGCACCACACAGGACACCACTTCTTTTTTGTACATGAGTCTGACACACAAATGTAACATTATGTGGGAAAAGACCAAGAAACAGGCCGATGCAGAAAGCTGGTGCTAGACCCGCGCTGGATCGATTTTTTAACGTTCCTGACAACGACACATTTTAACATGTGAGGCAGGAAGGTTAGGGCATGCAAATGCCTACTGCGGTAACCCTGCGCATACAAATGAGCCACCGCAGCGTTAAACTGGGAGAACGAGCCAAACACATGCGCACAAGAAGTCTGCGCTAGTTTGGCTTGCTCTCCAGGCACCGGTGGCTAAATTGCATTTTTTTTACTGTTTAACAAAGACTGCCAAAATTAGATTAATATGAACTTAGAGGTTCTTCTACAAAAATGCTCATAAGGGCCTATTGCTGGCTCCAGAGAGCAGGAACAGCCGGTTTCCTTTAACACATTTGCAGAGCTGAAGGAGACGAGTTCTTTGTCTCATTCTGTAGGGGGGTTGGGGGGTCTCCAGGGATTTAGTTTTGTTGGCACAGCCCCGCCAGTGTTTTGATGGCACTGGGGGCTTTTCCTGATGCCTGATCATCTAAGGAGAAGATGATCTAGGCATCGGGAAAAGCACTCAGTGTCATCAAAATACTAGGGGTGGGGGGGGGGTAGCATTAGAGGTTTACTTCTCCTTAGACCCTGCAGTAAAATTTTTGGGACTATGGCTAGTTGCGAAATCCAGTACCCCTGTTTCTGCATCAGGCATAGCCATGATTTGCATACCAGCCCAGCTAATTAAAATACATTTGAATAATTAGGATTCATTTAAATAGATTTAAATATGGGTACTAGTTTTTCCTTCTGCGTTTATGTCTGTTTCCTGCATTTGAAAAGATCTTAAAATGTGCTTAAACGTGGCGTTATGAGCTCGCAAAGCCCGTGTTAGCTTTCTGCATTGGTTTGAAAGTGCTTGAGTATGGATGAAGCCCACAGAAGGTCAGGACTGCTAGCACCCACTCATCAGGTAATAGATTTTCTTGATGTTGGGCAACAGATTCATATAGATCCCCATTTACTGATAGTTATTGCACGATAATAGTGTTATCGCGTGTTATCTGTTGCAAAGCACATTGTATAAAACATATTTTGTGGCAGATAACACGTTAGTAAATAGGGACCATAACTTGAAGAGGAAGTGAAGGTCACACTCTGGGATTGCAAAGTTAGATTCTGCATTCACTACGCTGTGATTTTTCTTGTGTACTATACTGAGGCAGTCGTTTGATGTATATGCAGTGTTAAGAGCACAAAAGCATGACAACAGAACAGGAAACAAGATTTAAAGATCCTGGCAGAAGCTATGGTGTGTGTGCCTAGAGTGTACAAGATGCAGTATCACACAGTTTCATTTGTTCTGTCCATACTCACAGCAGGGCCCTGGGCTCCTCGGGCTCCCTTAGGACCAGTAACACCATTTGGACCCTAAAATGAAAGTGTAGAAAACATTACACACCTGTAAAAAATTAACTGAAGTCATCAAACTTTGACCATAGACAAGATATCCCCTTACATATGTTCTCATTACAGATTATAGTTGGAATATTTCCTCACTGTTATATTCTGTAATATACCCTCACTATATACTGCAGTCTGTAATACGCCCCTCCCCCCCCCCCCCCATAAGCCAAGCTTTACAATATGGCCTCATTGCAATCTATAATATGTCTCATTGCCTACTGCAGGCAGTCCGATATACATTCACACTGTATGACGTGGTCCATATGTCCTTATTGCATGGTGCACCTATCATACACATCCTCTGCATGCTACATGTGTAATACAGCATCTCTACATGCTAAGGTTCATAATATGCTCTCGTTGCATGCTGCAGTCTATAATTCATCCTCACTGCATGTTGAGATCTATCTATAATGCATCTTCACTGCATGCTGCAATCTGGAGTCCACAATCTCTTTATGCTGTCACTGCATGAGACACTTTATAATACAGCATCACTGCATGCTGAGGTGTACCTATAGTGCATGCTATACTCCATAATAAGTGCTTCCTCACTGTACGCAGTGATCTGTTATACAAAATCCCTGCCCCTGCTGTGATCCAGGGGCGGCCCAAGGGGGGTGCAGGGTCATGTGTGGAGACTCGGTGTGGGGCCTCATTTGCATAAGGGTCTCATTTGCATAAATATTTGCATCATGTTACCATACACTAACTTTTAGTAAACATGCCTCTTAATGAGTATATGGATAAAGAAAGACTAAAAGATTTCTACATTACTATAATCCAGTGCCAACCGCCAGGCACATTAGGAACTACTAAAAACACTGCCCATTTAGAACCCATAGCAAACCCACCATATCGTAACAGCACTACCAGGACTCACAAAGCACCATACTCAACCTATCCAAAGGCAACACTGCAAATATTAAACCAATACATTTCAGAGAATAACAATACATGACCTACTGGGGAAAGAGAACAAGTGGCAATGTCAAATAGGAATTACATAAACAGAATACCTCAGCTCAGTTACACATGCAGAACATAGACCATTACCAAACAAGGAATCACAATTTATAAACAGGAAGGCAATAATTAAACTGGGAACCCCAAAAGCTAAACTTGGAATGTACAACAACACTGTAGAAATAAAACTATAAATTAATTTCCTCTTGTACTAAATAAAGCGCAGATGTTAATGATTCACATTTCCCAGAGCTGACATATTCCAGTTAATAAATTCAAAATAAAGAGATATTTTTCTACCTTTTGTGCATTTGTTTTTCAGTTGCAATTGCTCCAGCCACTTTCTTCTGGTTTCTTCGTGTCTTCTGCTAACTCTCTATCATCTGCTGTCTATTTGTCCTTTCTTCTCTCTTTTTTTCCATTCTCTCTCTACATCTCCTTTAACATACTAATCTTTATCCTTTTGCTCTTTCCTCATTCCTATTTCATCCTCTCAAATTTTACCCCTCCATCCTCAATCCCCACTTACTCTCCCAATACCTGGCCAATTGTAGATTTTTCTTCCTTCCCACACAAAATATTTTTCCCCTCTCCATTTCACTCTCCCAGCCCCATCCCATTCTAATCCTCCCCTAACATCAGCTCCCTTCTAGTTCCAGCCCCACCCAGCATTCGCTCCCTTCTAGTCCCCATAAGAACATAAGATATGTCATACTGGGACAGACCAAGGTCCATCAAGCACAGTATCCTGTTTCCAACAGTGGCCAATCTAGGTCATACGTACCTAGCAGTTTCCCCAAAAGACACAGGTTCTGCAATGCTTGTACTAGGTCAAGCATTGATATCCCACATCTGCCATTTCCAGTCCTAGCCCCACCATCAGCCCATTTCCAGTCCTACCTCCCCCATCTATTTCCAGTCCTATCCAAGTCCCTCCATCAGCTCATTTCCAATCCCAGCCCTTCTAGTCCTTTCCTAGCTCCACCATCAGCCCATGTCAAATCCTAGCTCCCCTCCACTCAGCCCATTTCCAATCCAAGCCCCCAATGAGCCTACTTCCAGTTCTAGCCCCTCCATCACTGTTCCCTCTAAGCTGTGCGCGTGTGCGCGCGCACACACCTCACCGAGTGAGCGCACATACTTTATAACAGAGCGCACAAAAATTACGGTTCTGATTCTGATAGAAAACAACACAGACATCTTAAAATTTAAAAGTTGTTGTATATTTACGGTTTTCACAAGTTCTACAATATTATCTAGTGCAATCAATGTGATGTACATACTGTATTCTGATGTGTAGTGAAATTTTAAAGTATAGAACTCTGAGTGTCGTTTTGTGCTGCACAAAAATTTAACCTTCCTTCAAAAGCTGCACAGCTGATATTTTATGCGCACACAGCCTACAGAAAATTAGAGGGAACATTGCCCTCCATGAGTCCATTTCATTCCAAGCCCCCACCACAGCCCATTTCCAATCTTAGCACCCCCCAACAGCCCATTTCCAGTCCTATCCTAGCACCTCCATCAGCCCATTCCCTGTCCTAGCTCCCCCCCACTCAGCCCATTTCCAGTCCTAGCTCCCCCCTCACAGCCCATTTCCATTCCAAGCCCCCCTCCCCATCAGCTATTTGCAATTCAAGCCCCCCCTTCCACTCAGCCCATTTCCATTCCAAGACCCCGTCCCCATCCCCATCAGCTATTTGCAGTTCAAGCCCGCTTCCACTCAGCCCATTACCAGTCCTAGCCCCCCCATAGCCCATTACCAGTCCTAATCCCCCCATTATCCCATTTCCAGTCCTAACCCCCCCATAGCCCATTACCAGTCCTAACCCCCCCATCAGCCCATTTCCAGTCCTAACCCCCCCATAGCCCATTACCAGTCCTAACCCCCCATCAGCCCATTTCCAGTCCTAGCCCCCCCCATAGCCCATTAACAGTCCTAACCCCCCATCAGCCCATTTCCAGTTCTAGCCCCCCATAGCCCATTACTAGTCCTAAACCCCATCAGCCCATTTCCAGTCCTAGCCCCTCCCATAGCCCATTACCAGTCCTAACCCCCCCGAGCAGCCCACCTCCAGTCCTAACCCGCATCAGCCCATTTCCAGTCTTAGCCCCCCATAGCCCATTACCAGTCCTAACCCCCCCATAGCCCATTTCCAGTCCTAGACCCCCCTCCAGCCCATTACCAGTCCTAACCCCCCCCCCCCATCAGCCCAGGGAAACTTTAAAAGAAAAAACTAACTTGCTGCTGCTGCTGCCGCTGTGGCAGCGGCAGAATCAAGTGTCTCTCGCGGGGCCCCCGCCCGCCCAACAGAGCCCTCCCTCCTGTCTGGCAGAGCCCTCCATCGATCACTCTCCTCGGCGCAGTTTTCAGAGCCGCGAAGGGAGGGTTTCCCTCTCATGGTCGCGGCTCTGTTAAGCCCGCTGGGGCTGATGGGGAACAGGCATTTCCTGTTTCCCATCAGCCCCAGCCGGCTTAACAGAACCACGAGAGGGAAACCCTCCCTTCGCGACTCTGAAAGGCGTGCCGAGGAGAGTGATCGAGGGAGGGCTCTGCCGGACAGGACACAGGAGGGAGAGCTCTGTTGGGTGGGCAGGGGCCCCGTGGGAGACACTTGATACTGCCGCTGCCATGGCGGCGGCGGCGGCGGCGGCAGCAGCAAGTTAGTTTTTTCTTTTAAATTTTTCCTGGTCTGATGGGCAGAATGTTGTTTGCGTGGGGCCCCCTGAAACGCGGGGAATTGTGCAAACAACATTCTTGCTCAATGGATGGGCCGGCCCTGCTGTGATCTGTAATATGCCCTCTCAAGACTTAATCTACAATCCTGTCCCACTTTCAAAGTAACCTGATGCACTCATCACTTCCCTCTTAATGTGATAGGTTAATCTTGCTTTATCAAATTAAAAAGTCATCAAAAATCTTACTTGTGGACCAGGAGCCCCAGATGGACCCTGGGGTCCTGGAGCACCAGCGTCTCCCTTCTGACCCGCTTCGCCATGTTCACCTTTAGTTCCGGGCTGTCCATCGGCTCCCTGCATTGGGAAAGAGGAAGAAAGTCTGTTTAGTCCTTGTGCAGTAAGTACATCTATAACTCAGAAGGGTTTATAGGTCCAGCATTTAAAATATAAGACATTTCTTTCATGGTCATTATCACTTCTAATGTTTATTATGGCTATACAGGGGAAGGAGGAGTTTGCACAGAAAAATATAACAAACTGGTATAACATCCTGAGAAAAGCTGCTACACAAAAAAAATTGAGGAAAGTGACACTAAAGAGAACATTTCAACCCAAAGAAAATATTTGTACTCACAGGAGGACCAGCAAAGCCAGCTGGACCAGGAGGACCAGTCTCGCCACGTTCACCCTGTAAAAGAGAGAACTTTGGTTAGCAATGACATCAGAGCACAACCATCACTGATTATCAGTGACATCACAGCTCAAGGACCACTGGTTAACAATGATGTCACAGCTTCAAGGTTGCTGGTTAGCAGTGAAATCACACCACAAAGGGCCACTGCTAGCAGTGACATGACAATACAATGTACTCTAGTTAACAATGACATCACAGCACAAGAGTTACTGTTTTATTTATCTGGATTTAGCTCATGCTTTTTTAAGGGTAGCTTAAGGCAAATTACATTCTGGTCCTATAGATATTTACAAGTAATATCACAATAGAAAGAATTCTGGTTAACAATGATATCAAAGCTCTCAGAATTCTAATGAGGACATCACACAGTAACAAGCGGCATTACACAGAAGTCGTCAGTGCTGGAGACAGCATTATTCACATTTCATGGAACCAGAGCATTACACTATATAGAAAAACAACAAGGAAAGTGACTACAGAGAGAACATTTCAACCCAGAACTTAGAGAAGCTGAGGGTGTTTTATATGGGTCCTACAGAATCTGAGTTGTGCATTCACAGGAACAAGGTCAGAAATAGATACACAGAACCCAAGATAAATGACACAAGAATTATACAAAATATGCAAATTTGGAACTTACAGGAGCTCCACGGGTGCCCACAGCACCAAGGGGTCCAGGCGGACCAGATTCACCCTGAGAGAATAAAGAAAAAAGTGAATGTGACACAGCTTTCCAGACAATCCATGAAACCCATGTAAAGTCTTCCTTTCAATTCCCCTAAATTATCCCCCAAACCCATGTACAGCCTCGCATACAATCCCTCAGACCCAGGCACAACTTCCCAACTAATTCCCCAAAGCATCCTTCAAACCTCAGTACAGCATTCTATACAATCCCACAATCTCCAAATCTTTCAAACCTAGACACAGCCTATTTCCAGTCCCACAAATATTCTCTCAGTCTCCCCATATACTTCCTCATACCCAAGTATATCTTCTCAGACAATCCCCCTCTATCCAGAAACAGCTTCACATACAGTCTCCCAAACAAATCTTTCATACATTTCTCAAAACAATCCCTTTCAGATTTCACTTCTAAGGTACATCCGCTCATACCACAGAGCAAAGAATCCCTCAAAACCTGCCTCTCCCATGACAGCCTCGTTTGGAAAATAATCAATGAGAATACAGAGTACTGTAGAGGATGGTGGAAGAAGTGTGATGCCTCTTATCAGGCAGACTACTGTGATAAGGCTAAACTGGATGGTAACTTCCCACTAGCTCAGCTAGAGCTGTTCTCTTAACTCATCAGTAGAGTCCCTGGTATGGTGCCAGATGGTTGTAGGTGCCAATCCCAGCAGTTCCAGGTTAGAAAAGGGGCATGATTCTACACGTTTTGCATCTATATAAATGGCAGGTGGCTGAACTGGAGTTCAGGAAAATGTTTGTGCTTCCTAAGAACTTAAAGCTGAAAATGTGTGGTTCTTACCTTCTCACCATTAGGACCTGATGGACCAGAAGGACCTATTGGACCAGTCAAACCCTAAAGATCACAGAAGTAGAAATTAATGGTAAGGGAGGGCAAACTGTGGAAACAGAGTGAAGAACTGCTTAGGTGTATCCAAAAACCTATTAATACAGCAGAAGGAATCTAAATAGCTAAGTAACAAATACATTAAAGAACATTTTTAAGATATAAAATGCATTGCATCGTGCGCCTTCGCGTCAACGCTGACTGCTGGCGACCCAACACCTCCTGCGTTTTCTCAGCAGTGTGACCAGAGGTCAGGACTGTACTAAGTTAGAAATGTGCCCTGTGCGACTAACAAATCTGGTGCCCCCATCCCTCCACCCAGCCACGTCCAGTAACTCGCTGTTATTAAGCTTCCTGGAAGTGATGATATCAGCGCCCCCTTCTATGCTTGCGCCCTGTGCGGCCGCACCGCTCACATAGCACTTGGTACAGTCCTGCCAGAAGTAGAATAAAACAATAACTAACTCTAAGAAAAAGGCATCATGCCATTGACTAAGCCTCCTTTGATACTCACTCTAGCGCCATCTTTACCAGGAGCACCTTCTGGGCCTTTCTCTCCAGTATCTCCCTGTGAGAAGAAAATTAATTAAAGATTAATATTCACTAAAGCTTCCCCCTTCAACACCTCTCCCTCCGTGAAATGCAAGAGCTTCTTCAAGGATAGAGAAGAACCCTAGTAACATCAGTACATAAGAAATGTCATACTGGGTGAGACCAAAGGTCCATCAAGCCCAGCGTCCTGTTTCTAACAGTGGCCAATTAGGTAAAAAGTACATGTCAATTTCCCAAAAAGTACACAGATTCCATGCTGATCATTCAAGGGGTAAGTACTGGATTTCCCCAGTCCACTTTAATAATGGTTTATGAACCTTTCCTTCAGGAACTTGTCCAAACCTCTCTTAAATCCACTATACAAACAACTTTTACTACATCCACCTGTAATGAATTCCAGGGTTTGATTTCGCGTTGAGTGAAAAAGTATTTTCTCCGATTAGTCTTAAATGTGCTACATTGTAACTTCGTTGCGTGTCCCCTAGTCTTTCTACTTCTTGAAGGAGTAAACGACAGATCTACATTTACCCATTCCATTCCACTCATTACTTTACAGACCTCTATCGTGCCGAGATTTCACTAAGTGGATGATTGGTATTTCACCCAACAGCAAGGAAGAGAGGAGATGGGAAACTGTGGCCTTTATTCTACTAAGTGAGGAAAGGGCATGGCTCCAGGATGACATCTCATATTAGATGTCACAACTATCATTTCTCTCTATACCTAAAAGCCTATAGAGAACTACTTTTAAGTCATTATTACTGCTGTTGTTTTGGGCATGTCTCTCACTATGAATCAATGTAAAGCAGGGCTGCCGTTGTAGTGTTTGTCATCAGATCCTCCCACCCCAAAGCAGACATTACACAGATGAATGCAAAATATTCCCACAGCACACACAACTGAAAAAGGGACTCGGGGAAGAAGCTTTTATAATATGGGGAATAGCCAGAATCAACAATAGACTTTGTGGTACTGCATCTGGAACGAACCTTGTGATCCTAACCTACTGTTTCTTTTATTTTGGAAAAAAGTAGGAAATACAGTAAATTATGACAGCAAAGGAATGGGACCCAGTAATAAAAATATTAAAGTAATAGAGCAGTTGAGATGATAGCTTTAAAAATCCAGCTAAGGTAGCTTCTTTCATTAGAAAAAGGGGTGTGTAGGGTCAGCCCCATGTCTCAGCGCTATGATTCCTGCTATAGGTCTTTTGATCCCTGGGTCAGCTGGGGTTGGAAACACTGCAGGGCAAAGCTCACAGCCCTTGTGGGCAAGGGAAGAGGAAGCCACAGTCATTGTAAAATGGTGACACCTAGTGGCTGCATACAGGATTTTGGAAGGAGATCTGGTTCATGGTCCTCAGCTGAGCCCTAGTGCTGCAATGACTGAATTAAACAAGTTGGAAAGGGATATAAAATAGGGGGGAAATCCCCATGTAGTTGCAAATGAAGGCGCATTGCACTAGGTCCCAACCTCAGGAGCAGGAAGAAACTGCCTAGCCAAAATACAAAAATATGGGTGTGTAGCTCATTGTTTGATGATCTCTTACTAGTTATGAGTCACAGAAACATGACGGCAGAAAAAGACCACATGGCCTATGCAGTCTGCCCTTACATATCACCCACTACAACAGTTCCTGTGTTTGTCCCATGCTTATTTGACTTCAGATACTGTTCTCGTCTCTACCACCTCCACTGGGAGACTATGCCACACATCTACCACTCTTACCGTAAAGAAATATTTCCGCATATCACTCCTGAATCCATCCCCTTTCACCCTCATCCCTTGTCCCCTCATAGCAGAGCTTGCTTTCAATCGAAACAGGTGGCTCTACTCCTGTGCATTTATGCCACGGAGTAATTAAATGTCTCAATCATATCACCTCCATCCCGCCTTTCCTCTATTAAGGTCCTTAAGTCTGTTCCCATATGCTTTATAATGAAGACCACTAACCATTTTAGTAGCCACCCTCTGCACAGACTCCAATCTGTTTATATTCTTTTGAAGGTGCGGTCTCCAGAATTGCACACAATACTCCAAATGAGGTCGCACCAAAGACTTATACAGAAGCACTATCACCTCCTTTCTTCTGCTAGCCATTCCTCTCCCTATGCACCCAAGCATCCTTCTAGCTTTTGCCGTCGCCTTTTCTACCAGTTTAGCTACTTTAAGATCATCAGACACAATCACACCTAGGTCCCGTTCTTCTTTTATGGACAGAAGTACCTCACCCCCTATACTATATCTCTCCCTTGGATTGCTGCAGCCCAAATGCACGACCTTACATTTTCTAACATTAAATCTCAGCTGCCAAATTCTAGGATCCCAAGATTACATCTAGGGACCGATATACTTAAGGGATTTTCCCATGTAATGTCTATGGGGAAGTGATTAGTACATAGGACCCTTAGTGTCATGCATAAGCACAAAACCTTCACCCAGTCTACCCATTGCCTTTGCTGAAGGATAAAAGCACTCATTCTGTTATTTCTTTGATTCTGAATTGTTAATTTCTAATCTATGAACCAACAAGAAATACAGTCTGTTCCGGTACAGGTATAAGTTCAGGGATGTTGTCTCTTAAGACTGGAAGGAGCAAAAGTGGTACTTACTCTGTCTCCCTTGGGTCCAGAAATTCCAGCAGCACCACGCTCACCAGGCATTCCTTGCAGGCCAGGAGGTCCCTGGGCACCATTGGGGCCACCTGGGCCAGTAGCACCCTAGACCAGAAAAAAGATGTCCGGTTAGTAATCAACTAAAGTAGGAATTCCACCAATTCTCTTATGATCGGAGAAAACCTGAAAGAATAAGATAGGCATTCCCACTCCAGTACTGCACTGAGGAAAGGTCTAATGGGATACAGAAGCGAAGCACGCCGACTCCTGTCTAAGGCAACCTCAGCAGAAACAAAACCCTCAGGGAGAGATTTCCAATTGATCATTGCAAGGTGGCTGCTTTGCAGTATATGAAACTCTGACCCAGAATCAAGTCATCCAATTTAACACTAAGATCATCATGAATGTGCAGTGTGCTTAGCTCTTGAGGTAGGCAGCTTTGCTCATTGACTGGATAGCCAGCACTCCTGGGGCAACCAGGGCCCAAGGTAGGAGGGATTCCGAGGTATGACTGTTCAGACATAAGAATTTTTGTAATTATGTTTTGATTTGATGCATGGATGTATTTTTTTATTAATAGATGTTTGTGCTATTAAGTTATGTTTTATTTGAATTATATTACATAATCCACCTTGAACATTCTGCTGAATTGAAAAGGTGGGCTATAAGTTTGTTATTTAATCAAATGAATTAAATTAATTGCCAAGATGGAAGTTTAACTCCATGGGCTCCAAAGCCAAGCACACAATGCCACATGGACAGAGAGGAGAAACATCCCCTTTGGTCCACTTCCTGAAAGAAATCCCCAACACTAAGGGGTATGTTTACAAAGTATGTTTACCTCTGTGAGGCTGCTACCGCAGCTTTGTAAACATACCCCTGAGTTTCCCAGGATCCTGCTTCATATCACTGGGTTCACGACTGAAAGAATGACGGACCTCAATGACTTTGATACAAGAAGAGCCATGATGCAGGACCTGTTAGCTCGAAAGATGAATTCACATCAGCAGCTCAATAAAAAAATACTTCTCTCATAATATACATTCAAGACTGGGCTTGAGTGTTTATAAGGGCTGTAATGATTTGCAAGCATGTTACAGATATCATTTTTATGAGTATATGAAGCAACATTTAAAGATATGATGATGGATACTGAGATATTTATGGATCTTAGAAATTATAAAATTGAAACAATGATAATAAAATGAGCATGCTATCCCATCTAAACAAACATTTTAGAAGAGTGATTCTATGTAAGATGGTCCATTATATATATATATTGAGAACAGTTGGATGAATTAGCATTATTTAAGAGGTTTGCTGATTGATCATAGGATCAGTGTTTTATATCACATCACTATGAAGCAGCACTCACTTTAGGGCCATCAGTACCAGGTGTGCCAGCCAGACCACGAGGCCCTTGGAGACCCTGTGGACCAGCAGAACCACGCTCACCAGGGAAACCACGCTCACCCTGGAAAGGGAAAGAAATAGAAAATTAATCTCCAGAACATTTGAATCAGTAGACATAGATCATGGGCAGAATCTCTGAGATGGTAGACACAATATACAACCTCTCAAGTGGCATGGGGTGCAGTGTGTATCACGGACTGTGGAGGAGTAGCCTAGTGGCTAGAGCAACAAGATGAGATCCAGGGAAGCAGCATCAAATCCCATAGATGCTCCCAGTGACCTTGAGCAAGTCACTTAACCCTCATTGCCTGAAGTACAACCTGAGATTGTAAGCCCTTCAGGGCAGGAAAATACCTGAATGTAACTTGCCTTGTGCTCCCATTGAAAAGGAGTGAGCTAAATCCAAAATAAATACAATCTGGGGATGTGTGCAGAGTATAGATTACGGGTACTAGAGGTCATGAACTGAAACATCTAAGGCCGGCCGCAGAATTGGTTCAAGTTGTTGGCACCTAGGCAACCTTAAGCCTTATGCCCACCCCCCAGCTGTCAGAATCTATTCTTTAGCTTTGAATGCCCTGCTCTTTGCCACCCCTGGAAGCTGCTGCCCTAGGTGACTACCTAGTTTGCCTAGTGGTTGGGCCAGCCTTTGAAAACATCTGGTATCATATTCAGAATATAGGCCATGCCACCTCTGCCAGCTTTCTCCCCCCCCCCCCCACCCCAGCAGTCAGAAAAGTGCATAAGCCTCCAACTCCTAGACTGAAGCCTTGGCAACATCACATGGCTCTTACTGAGAGACTTTAGCAAAGCAATGGTAAGTGAGGTGCTTACGCACTTCTCTGGCTGCCGAGGAGGGGGAGGGTCCTTAACAGATCCCCTGAAGAACCCGAATTGGAGAAACGCTCAAGGGCGCTGAAGAGAAGCGTCGGGAATATAGAATATAAGGGTCATTAATTATGCTAATAATGCTACAGCTTAACGGACTATAGCAAGGAACGGGTATCATATTGACTGTTGTTTTGAAGAATACTACTTTTGTGGAACCCTTGGAAAATCTTGCTAGTTTCCATTATATCCGTTAACTGTATCATATATCCTTGAGGAGGTCGTTGATGTGATTTAGCTTGCATGTTCCCCTACAGACGAGTTAAAAGTCCAGGGAACAGTAGCTTATCTGAGACCTCTGGATGATAATAATTTTTAATGTATTGTGAGTGAATAAGAAGAAAGGAAGAAATTAATTTATTTATCACTATAATCCCTCTATATGTTATACTGAACGTGTGTCTATTGTTTTATCTGTGAAGTAAGACGTTCATAAGAAGACCAAATATTTGATATGAGGAGGGGGAGGGGGCAGGACTGAAGTGATTTCTCTGTAGAAAGTTGGTGGGAGATGGCGTGGCAACTTACTGAATAGTAAATAATGTTTGCCATTCTCTGCTTCCATTGCCATAGTGCACAGCTACTCCGCTCTTCTAGAAAACTGCTTCTATCTGTGCCCTTCTCTTCTATTGCTAACTCCAGACTTCGCTCCTTTCACCTTGCTGCACCTTACGCCTGGAACAAACTACCTGTGTCTGTACGCCAGGTACCTTCTCTGACCCTCTTCAAATCTAGGGTGAAAACTCAACTCTTCGCTGCTGCTTTTGGATCTTGACTCACCTGATCGCCTTGTTTCTTTACCTTCCCCCTCCTTGTTTTATCCCTGTCTACACCTTCTGTGTTGTCTATCTTGACTAGACTGTAAGCTCTGATGAGCAGGGACTGTCTCTTACATGTCTGTGCAGCGCTGCGTACAACTTGTAGCGCTATACAAATGCTCAGTAGTAGTAGTAGTGGTGGCTACTGAGACCCCCACCCTGCAAGGGCCGCATGCTCAGGATTTATGCTGCTGCCCTCAGTATATAATGTATATTGAATGTTATTCATCGTAGTAGATCTAAATGGCTCAGATATCATATCATGTCGGATCAACAGACTTTTTATATTCAAAGGGATTAACATGGTTAGCAGACCTACTAACCATGTTAATCCCCTCGCCAGGCTATTCAGCAGCACTGACTTTCACCACCTTAGCTAACTGAGCAGCAGCTGAATTTTGCAATCCAGGCTATGGAGCGGCTAGCTGCTGCAGGAGTGTTAGTCACTGCAACTCAATATTGAGCCCTGTACATATTGCTTCTGTGACTATGGTCCCAAAAATATGACACTTATCCTCTACCTAAAGCTAAACCTTAATCTCTACCTTACTAGAAGTCAAAGTTGAGTAAGGCCCCTGTGACTGTAGAGTTGATAATGTCACCAGTGGCCCTTGGTTCTAGCTGAGGAGAGGTTCTATTGCAGTAACAGCTGCTGAACAGGCAGCTCTTTGCTGTTTTGTTTCATGGAGAAAGTAAATTCAACACTTTGCTTCTAGGCTTACAGTCCAGCATCTTGAAGGAGCACCTGGGAAGATCATGGGGACATGGGAAGCTAAAGGTCTAGTTGCTGAAAGTCTCAGCACTTGCATCAACCCTGAGAAAAGCACCAGGTCTTTCCCTGTGGAACGGGAGGCACTGTGCAGGACGGCCAGAAAATGAATGAATGACCTGCTAGCTGCTGAATCTCTGTTACAGTGCAGCCTGCGGTTCAGATTTTTCTGTATTTACTAGGTTAGGCAAGCGAATGACTTTAAAAGTAAATGCCATGATGACTTCCAAGAAACGCAACACTGGTCTTTACAAAGTGCTCATGCACAGGAAACTTTAGCCACTATTCACTAGCAGGGGGAGGTTATTGAAAAATATTTTGCAGGAGTAACTGCAGCAAAGACGTTGAAAAGTGCATATTCACGGTGTGACATAATGGCATGCTTCCCCTTTCCTGCACTTGCAGACTTGGGCATGTCTGTGTGGGGAACTCTGTTGAAACAGCCATACTAAAGTGTGTCTCAATAAGGTAGTGGGGGATATGTGAGTGGATGGGCAGAGTGTGTGTGGTGACTGATGTTATTTATTTATTTTTACATTCTCTTATATACTGTGCTATTCTGCATCAGTGTGGTTTATATTGAACAAGCTGAAATTACACTGAACAGGGCATTATAACTTGGAGATAACTATTTTACAGGGAATAGGGCTATGGAGGGTTAAGTGGCTTGCCCAAGACCACAAGGAGCACCTGTGGGACTAGAAACCCCAGTCCTTCTGGCCCAAGGCTGCTGTCCTCTAGTGGGATTTGAACCCCCAACCTTCTGGCCTGAAGAACCTTGCCCCAACCACTAGGCCACTCCTCCACTCCATGTTGCATGTGAGGTGTGTAAGGGTAGCGGGGGATATGTGAGGGTATGGGCAGAGTGTACGTAGTGACTGATGTTCCATGTGAGGTGTTTATGTATCTGTGAATCAAGAGTATGATGCACATATTTATTGGCATGAAGAGAATTTAGCTGTTTAGCTGTAGAAGTGGCATTTTGCAAATGATGTGCAAGTGCTATCTGGGACATCTAAACCAGAAAGTCTGAAAGAAAGCAGTAACGTCCAAGTTCAGGCACAATTTCACAAACGTGGATATGCCCGGTATGAATGTCTATATAACATTCCCAGAAGAGCATTCCAGAAGCTGAATGTCTAGAAGAGCATTCTAGAAGCTGAATGTCTAGGAATGGTCTAATGGTTAGAGTAGTTGGCTAGGATCAGGGAGGCCAGGGTTCAAATCCCACCACTGCTATCATTGTGATTGTGTAGAGTATTAGGGATGATGAAATGTCACCTTCTCTACACCCTCTGGATGATTTGCAGCCGAAGTGAGCACTTCCCTGATGCCTTTTCATGTCTGGTGCAGGTATAAACTTAGACACAACTCCAGACCTCCAGGATCTTGGGAATATCCTGGTCATGCCCTGTTCAGACTTACACATCCTCACACTGAGAATAATCACAGATTTGGCTTCTAAAATGCCTTTGGAGATGTCTCTAAGCTCATTTTCAGATGTCCAAAACACAAATAGAACTTCTAAAATAACCAGTTCCATGTGTTGGCAATGTGTGTCAAGGGGGGCTCTGGGTGTGGGGGTGTCTGCCTCAGGCAAGTGTGTGTGGGGGGGTTATGAATCTGTTCCAGGCAAATCTGTGTGTGGAGAGGTGTATGTCGGTGTCTCAGGTGTATGGATGTGTATCCATCTTGGGTGACTCTGTGTATATGGAAGAGGTGTCTGTCTTTGATGACTGTGTGTGTGTGTGGGGGGGGGGGTTCTGACTATCTCAGGCAACCCTTTATGTGTGTGTGTGTGCGTGTGTGTAAGAGTGTCCTTCTGTCCAACTTGGGGCTCTGCATTTATGTCTACGTATGTCAGGGAGCTCTGTATGTGTGTGTGTGTGTCTGTATGCATGTGTCAGGGGGCTGTGTTATAAGTGGGGGCTCTGTGTTTGTGTGTGGGCATGTGTATGTGCATGCATGTGTGTCTGTATGTGTGTGTGCATGCACATGTATGTGTGGTGCCTCCCCCCAACTCTTCTCTCCTTGCACTCACACTTTCCATACATCCTTCATCATTCCTCCCTTCCCCCTTGCACTCTTACTCCTAGTACTCACCCTCCCATCCCTGCCTCCCCTTTTCCTCTTCTTGGATCAGCCTTCCATATTCCTTTCTCCCTCTCTCTTCCTCCCTCTCCTCTTTCCATCACTTCTTCCTGACATGCACTTCCCTTGCCCTCTAATTTACATTAGCTGGTGCCTGGGCCCACCATTTTTGCCACCGCTAACAGTACATTCCCCAGGGCAGTCATGCTTCATCTTTGCTGCAGCTCCTCCCTCCTTCCCCGGCGGCATGCAGGCCTTATCCCTGGTGTGAGCTGTGACTCCTGTCTTCTTCTGCCACTGGGAAATGGGTCCTCACTGGCAGTCGCTGATCTTCAGGTAGCGGGGCCTTACCTCCCAGTTACCCTGCCTTAGCAGAGGTTGACCTATGCATACAGACAGACACAATAGGTGCTATCTCCATAACGAAATGTGCCCAAAGGAAGTACCTTCCTTTTTTCCCCACAGGCCTAAGCTTTTAGTAAAGTATCAAAGTCATTCCTATGAGAAGCACTGGAGTTGCAGCTGTGCTCCAAATGTATGCCAGCCTGGAGCAAGAGTGAATATATTCAGGTCTGAGGTTGCTCTAGGGGCAAATAAATGTGTGTATGTGAGTGAACTAGTGTTTGGGACATGTCAGTTGGTAGAGTGGAGAGAATTCATGGATTGGACTGAATCTCTGGGCCTGCAAGCTCATCCATGCCTCAGGTACTACTTACACTCGGACAGGAAAATAACTAGTATATGTGCTTATAAGTCACCTGAGTCAGTGCATCAGGCTCCATCTCTGGCCCTGTTCAAATCCAGGCTAAACACTCACTTCTTTGAGATTGCTTTTGGATCCTGATTCCATTAGTCTTCAGTTCATCTCCCGTGTCTTTCCTACCATTCCCCTAGGAATATCCTTAATCCCCAGTTGTTGTGTTGTCGGTCTTGACTAGATTGTAAGCTCTTAGGCGCAGGGACTGTCTCTTACATGTCTCTGAACAGCACTGTGTATGCCTTGTAGCGCTATACAAATAATAACTAGTAGGAGCAGTGGCCTTATTTTATCATTAGTAGTATTTATCTCGCACCTTTGCAGGAGAGATCCGGGCAGGTTACATTCAGGAGCAGTCTGCACTTCCCTGTCCCTAAAGGGCTCACAGATTTGGAAAAGGCAAGTAATTGAATCTAAACTCTCCAATATTCCAAGGTTAACTCCCTAAAGCCATTCCATCTGAAAATTCAGAGCAGAAGGGAACATAAGAACATAGGATTTGCCATACTGGGTCAGACCGAAGGTCCATCAAGCCAAGTGTCCTTTTTCCAACAGTGGCCAATGCAGGACACAAGTACCTGGCAGCATCCCAAAAGTAATCAGATGCCACGCTACCTATCCCCAGGGATAAGCAGTGGCTTTCTCCTGGTCTGTCTTAGTAATGCTTTATGGACTTTTCCTCCAGGAATTTGTCCAAATTGTTTTTAAACCCAGTTACACAAACTGCTTTTGCCACATCCTCTAGCACTAAATTGCCAAGCTTAATTATACACTGAGAGAAAAACTATGATCTCCTATTCATTTTAAATGTATAACTTTGTAACTTTATGGTTTGTCCCTTTGTACATTAGAAAGAATAAATAATTGATACCCGTTTACCTGTTCCATGCCACTCAGGATTTTATAGGCCTCTATCATATCTCCCCTCGGCCATCTCTTCTCTGAACTAAAGAGCCCTAACCTCTTGTGAAGTGGGATTTTAGAAGGGATGTCTAGTAAGACTCTGGGACATCCAGAGCAGAACATTAAAAAATCCGGGGAGCGGCAGCAGTAAAGGGAGGTACGTCTAAGTACCATCTGACATGGCTCTGTCTCCACCCTGAAAAATGAACATGCTTATTTCTGAACAGAAGACTCTCATGACGTATCACCTAAATAATATAGATTCTGAATCATCAGAACTCACCCTTGGACCAACCAGACCTGCGGTACCAGCTTCACCAGGAACACCCTGAAGAGACGAAAGGGAAGTCAGTACATGAAACAAGGGGATGGGGTCTCTGTTCAGCAATGATGTAAGCAGAGCGAAACTAAGAGACACAGATACAAATAATAATAATGATGATTATAATATATTGATTTAGAAACTGCCCTATGAAAGGCCATTACTATAGTGTACAATATACAGAATAGAATTATACACTTTGCATCGCAATATCCCAGGCCTTCCCACCTACCCCCAACCCTCAATATCAAATCACACCTACAGAAAACATTATTCTTCAGCAAAGAACCATGTCTTCAACCTCTCATCAGAGAAAGGAAAGAGCTCTAGCTGTATCCTTTGCAGGTCTGTGACTGCAGCCAAATGGGCTTTATCCAAAACAGGACATTATATCTGAGCTTTTGACGACCTCTGAGGTATGCAAACTTCACGCACAACAACCTCTTTGGATAATTCTTAGGAAAGGCCAATAAAAGGTACCACAGTCTGTAAAGAATCCAGAAATCAAGTAACCTGTTACAATACATGATCCATATAGGAAGCAATAATAAGATGTCTATGTGAAATGTTCATATGTATAAAGCCTGATGTTATATATAGAAAGACGGCTAGACAAAATTTGCCACCATGTACACATATAAAAGTATACAGAAGGAGTGACCATGTGTATACTTTTACTTGCATGGAAAGCGGGCATTCCTGGGGGCACAACTGGGCGGCATAGGTATAAAGTAACACATGCATCTGCTGCCACTGCTTGCATGTATAATTACTTGCCACTTTTTCCACGCATATTGGTCACATCCACTTATGTGGCTGGTTCTAAAATTGCCACCAAAGAGATTTCAATAGATCATTTTGGGAATTTTGGACATATTACTCTAAAACCAGAAAGAATACGTGAACTACTAACAAACAGTGGGAAAGATAGAAAGAGAGAGAGAGAGGGCAAGAAAAATGCAGAGAGAGAGAGAGACGGGGGGGGGGGGGGGCTACAGAAGGGGAGACTGAGTTTGAGAAGTAAAAAAGACAAACAAATTTTAAAAACAAAAATTCTACCAGAAACTTACTAAACTAGAAACTGAAGGTTGGTGCTTCCTGGCTCGGCCTAGCTCCTCAGTAATTCAGGGGGCAGAGCTGTTTGCTCTATTGCCTCTCTAACTCCAGGGGCAGAGTCTGGGCTACTGTCTCTAAGGTGTTTCCTGTATTACCCCTTTAAGTGTGGGGACAGGGATGGGGCACTGTTATTACAGAGGGCAATTATATAGTGAGGCACCCTCATCTGGCAAGGCACATAGGTGCATACACTCTGCCTATTTTATAAGGGCAACTTATGAGTCTACATATGTCTACTAAATTTCCCCAGAGAGTGTACGTGAATACGCTCGAGGCGGGTGTCATTATGTGTGTGCAGGTGCCAGAAAAAATAAGTGCATATGCTCGTATTTTATAAAGAATGAGCATAAGTGCCAATGCCCCCCCCCCCCGACCAATACTTCACCTGCTCTCCACCTCCCGAAAATGCTTTTGCACATACAGTTGTGTTCAACATTATTGCCATCCTTGCATTTTAGGTATATTGTGTGCAATATCTTCAGAAATAATTGGAAATATTCCAACTGTATGTCATCATAATATTTTAATAGTATGTTCAAAGGTATACAAAAAAAAAAAAAGATGTTTGTGCAACTTAGATGTAGTAGTTTCTGAAAAAAAATATGACCTGGACAGGATTAATGGCACACTTCACTAATATTTGGTTGCACAACCCTTGGCAGTGATGACAGCCTCCAAATGTTTCTTGTAGCCATCTATAAGTTTTGTACATGTCTCTGGTAGTTTCTCCAACTCTTCAACTGCAATTTCTTCCAGCTCATGAATGTTTCCAGGATTCCTTTTACCAATGTTAGATTTCAGCTCTTTACAAAGGTTCTCGATTGGATTGAGATCAGGACTCATTGCTGGCCAGTTTAAAACAGTCCATTCTTAACTTTTTAACCTTTTTTTTTGTACTTTTGGATGTATGTTTTGGGTCATTGTTCTGCTGGAGGACCCATGCCCTTCGACCCAGACCTAGCTTTCTGAAAATAGGTAGCACATTTCACTCCAAAATACCATGGTAGCCCTCTGACTTCATGATTCCTTTAATATGCTCCAGGCCTTCAGTTGGCAGCAAAACAGCCCCACAACATTATGGAAACTCTACCATATTTAACTGTAGAAAGGGTGTTTTCTTTCCTTATAAGCTTCATTTATTTTACCTGTAAATTTATTGCTGGTCTGCATTGCAAAGAGCTCAAGTTTGATTTCATCTGTCCATAGAACATTTTCCCAGAAGGACTGTGGTTTCTCTATGTGGGTTTGGGCAAAGGTCAGGCATACCGTTTTATGCCCGTCTTGGAACAGTGGAGTCCTCCTTAGCCTTCGCCCATGAAATCCTTCTTTGATTAGTGCGCGACATAGTACAGATAGAAACCACCACTCCAGATTGCTTCAGGTCAGCCTTAAGCTCTTTGGATGTTGTACATGGTGTTTTTCCAACAGTTCACACTAATCTTAGAAGACTTCTTTGATTAATTTTCCTCTTCCGATGATGTCCTGGGTTGTTCTTGACAGTTCCATGAGCAGAAAACTTCTTAATAACATTGCAAACCGTAGATACAGGAATCCCAAGGTCTTTGGAGATGGTCTTGTACCTCTTTGAAGTTTGATGTTTGGTGATAATGGCTTTTCTGATGGTCTTAGGCAGCTCTCTTGACTTCACCATTGGGAAGATGGAGCAATAATTATGTCCTGGCAATGCCCTACTTTTTATACTATTTCCTACTATTTCCTTTTTTAATTGGTCTGTTTTATTTGATTTTTTTTTAGTGTCAAATATGTATGCATATATAGTCGAAAGCCATTTCACTGGCCACTTTTTTTAGGAGATACTGGACATTAAGGGGTTGAACTGCAAGGGTGCCAATAATGTTGACCACAACTGTATGACATAAAAGTAGCTGATATGTCTCTATTCACTTACTTTTCATACATCTCTGTTTCCAGACAATTTTATGAGTCCTCCTGAGTGCATAAAATATTGTTCTACATATTTGTGTCTCATATAAAATTACTGTCTCTTGTGTTACTTTGGGGACAGTGACAGAATATGCACCACAGAAAGTTTCTCTTATGGACCCTGTAAGGCTGGAGACAGAAACAGCATACTGTTAACAGACAAAGCCCCCTGAAAGTCTAAGGATGGCGAAGGAACATTTTCTGTACATATATCTCATATTATCCCTGTAACTATGAGGATAGTGTTGGGATACTGTTAATGGGCAGAATCCCTCATTTTAGTTCAGTAACTACAAAACCAATGCACTAGGCGCCCGCTCTGTGGATGCAGTAGGTGCTTAAGCACCCCCAGTATTAAGCAAACATTTTCACTGTATCCAGAAAGGGTTAATTTGTGTTGAGTTTCACACCCCTAATCCGTTTGTAAAGCTGGCTTCTACAGCCAGCAGTTAGCAGCACAGTGAGTGATAAAGATAATCAGTTGAATTAACTCAGATATTCAGCGGCACCGATTTGGATATGAGTGCCCCTGAGCATTAAAACAGCCCCAAGATTCAACCAAACTTGTCTGGTTAGATGTAATCAGAAAAAAACTTTGACTATAGTCCTGGAACTCACCCACCACTTCCTCTTATCCGAGGAGTGGAATTTAAAAAGTTAAGATTTATCCAAGTAACTCCCAAACTTAACCCTCAACTAGTTGCATTTCACCCTCTGTGGGTATAGTGATACAGAGAGAAGTAGACAGATTGATGACATGACAAGAGAATTTCATATGCCCTTCGATGCTAAACAGAAACTTTTCAGCTCACCTGGTCACCTGGTTTACCACCTTCCCCTGGAGGACCTGGAGGGCCAGGGAGTCCCTAAAAGATATAAATATAAAAATGTGAAATGGGGCAAGTAGGATATTTAGGAGGTAATTTTATAAGCAGCAGCATAAAGTTACACACCATCGATGCGCATAAATCACATATTTTCAGTGCGAATGGGGCTTTATGCGGATACTTCAGCCAGACGCTATTCTATAAACACGTGCATCAGACCAATGGTGTGTATTTCCACTGTGACGTGCACAGGTACAGAGCTTGGCAGAGCACAGAGGGAAGTTATAAAATACTACAACTTACACGCATTCCTTAAAAATCTAGGCGTGGGCGTTTACACCAGCCCTAGGGTTGGGGTAACGGATTGCGCCTAGATTTGCCCAAGTATCCACCCACTTACGCCTCAGTTTTATAAAGTTAAGTAGCGGTGTGCTTGACTTTATAACACAGGCACGACAGACGATCAGCAAATTCTGAAAGTACAGATGGTGAGACAAATCTCGTGGGTAGTTTACTCCTGCAGGGTTTGCAACGATAATCAACAGATAAGTGCATGCATATTTTCCCTTTGTTCATTGCCTAAGGAAACATTCCTGTTCCAATGTGCATCAGCTTTCTGCGCAGTCATTTTTAAGTTAAAAGTATGCACATTGTTTCCATTGTTCAGATTACGCACATACTGTACTTTGACCTAACCCCATGTCTTGAATGCTGCCGTAATGCCGTAGAGTGCACAGTAACGAAAAAAAACAGTTTCTGTAGATAAAATGCCATTTTACCTACGGAAAGGGCTTTGATTAATGCCTTTTAGAGCACCACATTGAGATTTCCAACTAACACACAACAGGAACTGTTCAGCACTAAATAGAACCCAAACACAGCAACACACTCAAATCAGCACCAGAGGAACACTCGACTACTGCTATTGATCATGGGTCTAACGCTACCAGTGCCGCACACATACAGGTAAGAGACGGTCCCTGCTCCATGACGTCTAATCAAAACATACAGTCAAGACCAATCAGTTTACAGAAAATAACATGGTTAAACTTGAGAAGGGTAAGATCTGGAGCAGCCGCTGTTTAAGTTTGAAAAGCAAACCCAACAAATGTGGCAGGACTTAAATAGGTCAAGGCAGGGAGCATGACACACTGTAGAAGTCAGTTCCAAGCTTCTCAGCAGATGGTATAGCTGGGTGGACAGAATGGAGTTAGGAGTTGGTAATGGAGGAGAAGATAAGAGCAGCTTGATCAATGAACAGACTAGTGTACTAGGATATAAAAGAGGAGAGGTACAGTCTGGCTTGGTAACCAAGCAACCAGGGTTCAATTCCCACTAGCACTCCTTGTGGCCTTGGACAAGTCACTTAACCCTCCATTGCCTCGGAAGAAAGGCCTGGCAATCTACATCCGGTGACACTGCCAAGAAAACCCAGGAGCTTCTGGGTCGCCAGGAGTCAGGACTGACTCGAAGGCACACATTGCATTGCATAGTCATCAGGGGCAAAAAGTAAAGGAACTTGGAGGTCACTAGATGGAACTTGGACTATATGTGGAAGTGGATGGAAGCCAATATAGTGACTTGGGAAAAGAGGCTACATGGTTATTACAGCACTGGAGGAAAATAAACCTTGCAGCTCAATTTTAGATAGACCAGTGGTGACCGAAGTTTCAGTGAGAGACCTGTGTGGAACGGATTGCACCAGTCTAAGCAGAAGGTGCCAAGAGAGCTGAAAGGGTCAATACTCAAAGCACTTTGTCTGGGCAACTTGACATAGCGTTTGTTTTCAACTGCTGAATGGTTACATTTTAATCAGGCAATTCACTGCTTAAAATTTGGCTGCTTATGTATATGAGAAGCAATGAGCATTCCAGGGAGGTGCTTAATGTTGCCTGGAAAACCGCCATAGTCAGCTGCTATCTGGTTAACTCCAGCTGGACATCCAGCAAAATATCCAACTTCCTCGGCACCACAGATACAGCAGCCGAAAAATAAATGAGTAAAGATATCCGGTTATCTTCAACCCACTAGATGCAGCGGTGCTGAGGTAACCAAATAACTCACTGAATATTATTATTATTATTATTATTAATGAGCATTTATACCAGGCAAAAGATGATAGGATAAGTTATCTCATTAACTTTAGCCAGAAATAGCACCACCATATATTGGCCTTAACATGGTTGTGGATTGTAGAGACAGTTTGATAAGTATGGTGAATATCGTGTGGGGGCATTTAGATACGGGAGCAGACTCCCCGCGGCTGCTGTTACTTGAGACCTTGGGCCATTCTATTCTTCTCCAGAGTTTGGCAATCATAGGATGGGAGGTATCATTTTGACTTGGTTCTTTTTCATGATAGATCCCAGTTTGTGGGCTTAGGCTTTGAATCTTCGCAGAACTGGACCCTCAAATATGGAGTTCATCAAGGGCCCCTTTATTGCCTCTTGTTTTTCATGTTCATTTAGAACCATTGTGAGGAATCATATCCAAGTTTGGAGCCTATTTCCAAAGTTTTGCAGATATATTGGGTACTGACCATGAAAAGCAGTTGGGGAAACACAGTTGTTGTCTAGCAGCAATAGTGCAGTGGATGAGAAAGGAACAGAGGTATTATCTTTTTGTAGGGAATGCCATTCCACTGTCTGACCATCTATTAACTGGGATGGAGTTGAGACAGTGGCTAATGCCCAGATACGTAGTTGGGGGTTGAATTTGTTGGTGGATTTACTTTGATCCCCAAATTTAATAAAATGCTCCGTCATGTGCTTTTTTTGTCTGCAAGGCACTTAGAAAGATTGATCCTCTTTTAACCAGAAGGATTATTATGTCTCAGATGGCCTATTGCAAAACCCTGTACCAAGGATTGCCAAAGGAGAGTAAAGAGCGGTGGAAACAAATCCAGAACACTGAGGCAAGACTTTGCCTCAGTGTTCTGGATTTGTTTCCACTGCTCTTTACTTCTGGTTTTAGCAGGGCTGAAGAAGCATGTTTCCTCTATTTTAAGAATGTTGCATTGGCTGCCGATATTAAGAAGGTTTAAGAAGTTAGTTCCAGCTTTTAAAACCTATGATATGCCCTCACATTATATAATGGATAAACTCCACGTTTACCAGCCTATCTGGTCCTTGCAATCACAAGGGCAGTGGCTTGGTGCTTCCAAGGTGCTTTGAGGTCTATAAATTAATGAATGGAGTAGAATGGGTAAATGTAGATCGACTGTTTACGCCATCAAAAAGTAGAAAGACTAGAGGATATGCAATGAAGCTACAGGGTAATCCATTTAAGACTAATAAGAGAAAATATTTTTTCATTCAATGCATAATCAAACTCTGGAATTTGTTACCGGAGGACGTCGTAAAAGCTGTTAGTGTAGCCGGGTTTAAAAAAGGTTTGGACAAGCTCTGGAGGAAAGATCCATAAGCCATTATTAAAGAGGTCTATCTATTTGCAACTGAAATCTCTCCAGGAATCCAGTCTCTTTCTGCTTATCCGACATTGCTGAAATTGAACATGGCCAAAACTGAGCTCCTTATCTTTCCCCCTAAACCCACCTCCTCCCTTCCTCTCTTCTCTATTTCTGTGGAGAACACTCCACTCCACTCCACCCTGTTTCCTCAGCTCACAACTTTGATGTCATCTTTGACTCTACTCTCTCTTTCTCTGGACACATCCAACAGCTAAAACCTGCTGCTTCTTTCTCTATAACATCAGGAAAAGTTGTCCCTTCCTTTCTACTCACACCACTAAAACTCTTATCCACTCACTAGACACCTCTCGCCTTGACTATTGTAACTTGCTCCTTGCTGGTCTCCCTCTGAATCATCTCTCTCCCCTTAAATCTGTTCAAAACTCAGCTGCACGGTTTATCTTCCGCCAGTGTTGCTATGTTCATGTAACCCCTCTTCTCAAGACACTTCACTGGCTCCCTATCCGTTTCCACATCCAGTTCAAACTTCTTCCATTTACCTACAAGTGCATTCATTCTGAGGCACTTCACCACCTTTCCTCTCTTATCTCACTCCCTTTTATCTGTACCCTTCTCTGCCACAGCCAACTCCAGACTACATTCATCCATCTTGCTGCTCCATATGCTTAGAACAAACTTCCTGAGTCTGTGTGCCAGGCTCCTTCTCTGGCCCTATTCAAATCCAGGCTAAAAACCCACCTCTTTGAAGCCACTTTTGGATCCTACCAGTCTTCACTCTTTTGTCCACTATTTATGTGTATCTTACCATACTTTAGTACACAGTTTCACTATGTTTTTGTCTTGATTAGACTGTAAGCTCTGATGAGCAGGGTTAGTGTCTTACATCTATATGTGCGGTGCTGCATACGCCTTGTAACGCTATATAAATGATTAGTAGTAGTAGAAAGTGTAAGGCCTGGTTCCGGATGTTCCATCTGCTAGCATCATGCCGCGGTTTTACATATTTTATTATGGGGGTTATTTTAGAAACTTTATTTGTGATTTACTCATGGATTTACTGCATCCACATGCAAATAGCTATTTTATAGAGTCCAGTTTAAATGTGGCTGTCTCTAGCACATCAAAATTGCATAGCAACGTGTTGAGGGCACTTCCTGGTTGAGACAAAAATCTACATGTGTATTCCTCAGTTCATTTCGGGAATGCACACAGAAGCCCCAAATTGTCCACGTCTAGATTTACACCTCCACCCCAATATGAATAGGTATTAAAAAAGTGCTCCTTTCGGCCATCCCTTTACAGCAGGGATTATAGGGGATATCCCCTTAATCCTCTGATATTTATTTCCCCTCCAAACTGAAATGAGGTCAAGATAGAGCCCCCTGTAGTTAATTAAGAGCATCTGCACGTCTAGGCTTGCAAAATGGCCCAGCTGCACATACACGTGCCAGTGCTTGGATGTTTGTGTTGTGAAATGCCAGCAATTACACATGTAAGCTGCCGATTTTCCTCCGGCAATATGTCCCCTGTGTATGTTTGTGAAATGGCTCCTCCTGTTGCACCTGCATATACATCCCAGCGTATCCCTGCACCTCCTTATTCGTCCAGGTTTGGGAAATCACATCTGCACTTGGATGTGCTTGCATTTTTTTCAGATGTTCTAGCTCAGACATCCCAGATTGCACTTGGACGTCCCTTCTAAAATCCCCCCCCCTTGTTGTTTTAGGGGGTAATTTTATACCCCCGCCAACTCAATACCCAATCAGCCCAACTAGACTCACGAAGATACCCTCATGCTGAATGTAGCCCTCCAACTGTGCTGTCTAAATGTTGTTAAATACCCTAATTTTAAATGTTGTAAATCACCCACATGTTAAATGTAACCCCGATTGTGACGTCATGCAACCACTTTGATTGTAGGATAAGGTGGTATACAAATCTGTCTAAATAAAAATAAATAAATAAACTGCGCACACAGCTCAAAGGTTTGTTGTGCAAACTTTGTTGGATTTTCAAAGCCAAAGTATGTAGGTATTTCTGCTTTGAAATTACCTAAGGGAGACATACACTTACATATGAAGGCACATTTTAGAAAAGCCATTGAGGTGCCCCTGCGATGTACAAGTCCAAAGGTGCAAAATTCCATAGGAGGAGCAGCAGAGAAGATGGGCATCTGTAAATGGGTTCCAAAAGCGACCTATCTCCACCCCAAAAGATAAATGTCTCCATCGACATACAAGGAAACGGGGGCACGCAGAATAAAGCCTCAGACACATGCATGGAAATGGAGGATTTTATAAATGTGCACATCTGAAATGTGGATGTTGCCGGAAGCAGCAACATAGATGTGTCTGCGCCAGTATGTCAGTGTGCCAGAAAGGGCACATGGAGGTCGCCACATACAAAGCTGAGCCTATAATTTTGCAAACGGAGACATGCAGCGCCGCAGCAGTAAATAGAGGCCTTGATATTCACCTGGTAAAAAAAGGTAGAGCTGGGAATCCGCGGCATAAAGACTACTGAAATCCATGGGAGGAGATGAGAGCACCAAGGGAATGAGTGCAGAGGGAGAAGAGGACCCAGAACATAATGCACAGGCACACCAACTGATGATGGCATAGCGATGGGGGAGGGATCGATGCGGTAACCTCGTGTTAGAGCTGTGCACTAAAGCTCAGCGCACGGTTTCCTTACGCAAGCGTAGCTCAAAACATTTGCTTTCCAATGCAGTAACCAAATAGTATGCAAATAAGTTGTGTCAAAAATTTGCACTAACATGGGAGAGCATGTCCAAAGTACATGCACACAGGTCTGCACTAGCAGCAGCTATATCTTGCGCCCAAAACCAAAATTGTATTGACTCTTGCACCAGAATGCTATTCCGCGCATAAACGTTGTTGGTATTGAGAAAATGATAGCTGTGCTGGAATGGTACTTCACACATAAACATCACTATTATTCTGCGCAGAAATATCATTGTATCGTGTTATGTCATCAGACCAGCAGTTTGGATAGCTGATATAACGTAATACCATATTTCTGTGCAGAATAAGATTGATATGTACACACAAAATAGCAAACAGCACATGTGCATCACACGGTTTATGCCAGCACACCTCCCCCTCAGCCCCTCAACAACTGCCAGTCTTGTTGACCCTCCGCCTTCAACAAAACCAGAAACTAATTGTGGATACTTCATGTTTGCAGTATAGAGAAGAAACAGGCATGAAATCCTCACTAACGCTGACCGCAGAAGAACCAACTAACCTTTTACTCCTCCTCAGACCTGACGTTAAGTGGGTCACTTTAGAAGCCTTATTCATGCTTTGGACGTCCGTAAACAGACTTAGAGATGTCCAAAGCACAGAGAATCTCCAGAGCCATTTTAGATGTGAGATTATCTGAATCAGAATAGGGCAGTGGAGGAAGTACCTGTATGGCCAGAGCATTCTAGGGAATCTGGAGGTGTGGTTAGGGGGTTTCCAGGGACCAGAATGTCCCCACCTGATCACAGAAACATCATGGATATCCGGCCTCATGTCTAACCCTAGACCTGCTCCAAGGCACAAACAGGACTTGTTTTAGCTGAAAAGGTTTAGAGAAGAATACACATGCTCATCCCCAGTACTCAGTACAATGGGATACCATAGGATTTGAACCCTAGCTGCCCTGTGCCTAGCCGGTAACGCTAACCCTTAGGCTATCCTAGACATCCAATGTCTGTGATTCCGTTCTGGGGATATCTAATGAGCACATCCAGGTTTGTGAAATCATGTCCACATCTGGACGTGCCTGCATTTTTTTCAGATGTTCTCGTTTAAATGTCTCGACTGCACTCGAACAAATCCTCTAAAATTCCCTTCCACAGTCTCAGCCTTAAAAAGCCTTGTGTTCAGCCTTTGGGTCTTCTGCGCGCTTCTTGTCATCTCAGTTTAAGAGTTAATAGCTTTCCAGTCACGTTATGTGGTGAGCTGGGGGGGGGGGCTACGTTCCCCTCGGCTCCGGGGCTTCCTGCTTCCAATTACAACAGTATCTAGCATAGCACCTTTTGTCCAAACTACCTACAATGGGTTGAGACAACGATATCTGGCAATACCAGTAGCTCCTGTTACTGCCTTCCCTGATCGTCGGGGATGATGACCACCAAAACGGCGAAGAAAGAGAGGTCCTTGCTTGGGGACTCCAAAATGGCAGATTCCAACCCACTTAGCTCGTGAGTAAACCAACTTACTGGTATTATTGAAGATGTCTCAGCGGCTGTGGTCAAAGCTCTTCAGGAGTGATTCCAAACCATTTCCACACAGCTCTCCCAGGTGGCTCAAGGAGTAGCAGAGTTTAACACCCGCCCTGACAATGTGGAGCAGCGTGTCTCAGCCGTGGAAGATACTCAAAAGTCCCAGGATGCAGCCCATGGGCATATTTTATGGTGGGCTGCCTTTATGGAAATATTTCTTTACGGAAAGAATGGTAAATGCGTGGAAGAGTCTCCCAGTGGAGGTGGTAGAGTATCTGAAGCCAAAAAAGCATGGGACAAACACAGAGGATCTCTAAAGGGAAAAAGGGGACTATTGTAGTCGTTAATATGGGAGGGCAGACTAGATAGGACATGTGGTCTTTTTCTGTCGTCATTTTTCTGTGTTTCTATGTTTCATATCTCCAGTCTTTAAAGCTTCAGGCTTGGAGTCAGGTGCTGAACCACTGTGCATGACTGGGACAATTTGGGTGTAGAATGATGTTGGTTCCACATGGGCGAGGGGTAGGGTGGGTGGGGTGGAGAGGAGGGAGGGTGGGAGGGTGTGGGAATGGGAGATTTCAGTCTTGCTGGCTTCCCATATGCCTGGTGAAACAAAGGAATCACGCTCGCCTGGTGTCCTTGTTTAGTCGTTTGCTGTAGTCTGTTTTGTCCCTGGGCTATATGTGGGGCCTGAAGTGCCCCTGGTGCAATGTTACTGCATACGGTTTTGTGTAGCCTGGCATGGGGAGGGAGTAGGGGTTATTAATGACTTGGTGCCAACTATATTGGGAGGTTAGCATGGGGGGTGGGGGGGAAGGTTCAATGAGAATGAAAAATGAAAAGTAATTGTTAGGATGCTGTATTTCTCTGCTTTTGTCTGTTCCATGTTATGACTACCGATGCAATTTATACAGCAATGTGCATGCTGCTTTCTTATTGCATGTTTAATAAACAGTTACCATAATAGCTAATAGCTTCATTACCATGTCATTTAAAGGAGCTGTGCTCTGATGTCAGCGCAAGTGTTTGTGCATAGCTAGCTCATGCGCACACATTTTTGCATTGGGTTGTGGCAACAGCACAACGGGCAGCGGTAACTAGAGTTCACTCTGATGAAAGGGACTTTATCAGTGGTGTGCCTCAGCAACCGGTTCTCGGTCCAGTTCTTTTCAGTTCTTTTGTAAGCGATACAATGGAGGTTTTCTCAAGAAAGTTTTTCCTCTTTATGGATTATACCATTATCTACATCAGAGTAGGGGATTTCGGATTTAACGCTCCCTATGGAGGAGCGTTCCCTTTCTCAGTGATAGCACAAGGTGAGTTACATTCAGATACAGTAGGTATTTTCCTGTACCTTGCAGGTCTTACAATCTAAGTTTGTACCGGAGACAATAGAGGATTAAGTATCTTGATCACGGTGACAAAATGGCAGTGGGATTGTAGATAACAGGAAGAAGGATCTACTGAAGCTTGAAGAATAGTCTAGAATTTAATGCTAAAAAATGCAGTGGCATGCATTTGAGCTATAAAAAAACGAGGGAGCGGTACAGTTTAGGGGATGAAAGAAGAGCAGGATCTGGGGATGATCGTATCTGATGATCATAAGGTAACTAAACAGTCCGATTGGGCAACAGGAAAAGCCAGAAGGAGGTTGGTGTGCATCGGAAAACGAATGGCCCAGTTGGTAAAAAGAGGTGATAATGCCTCTGTACAAGTCCCTGATAAGGCCTCAGTTGGAGTACTGTGTACAATTTTGGAGACTGCACATTCAATAGAATATAACCCAGATGGAATCAGTGCAGAGGATGGCTACTAAAATGGTCAAGAGTCTTTGTCATGAAGCACATATGTGCACTTTTGAAGACAGCTTGGATGGGGAATATGATGGAGACATTTAAATATCTCTAAGGTATAAATGCACAAGATGACGGAGTCACAGGATGAAGGTGTAAGGGGTAAACTCAGGAGAAATCTAAGGAATATTTCTTTAGAGAAAGAGTGGCAGAAGTATGGAATAGACTCTAAATGGATGTGGGTAGAGCGAAAGACAATATCTCTGAGGGAGAGAAAGGGATAGTGAAGGTGAGCAGTTGGTGTGAATAAGCAGACTGGATACGCCATAGGTTCTTTATCTGCTGTTTTATTCTGTGTTTCCATGTATCCTACACGGATTGGCGCTTAAACACCTGACTGGGAAGTCGGGATAGGCTACTTTTGGCTTCATCTGCCATCATTTGCTATGTTACTATGCTACTTAATATATAGTTCTGCACACATATCCACTGATAATTATAGCTTAATTAAAGATTATGATATTTGCTTCAAAGATTAATCTGTAAGTTAATTAATTCAACCTACCTGGAAACCCGAAGGACCGGGAGATCCTTGCTCGCCCCTCTCACCAGCCGGCCCCTGAGGAAGAAAAGCAGCAAGAGTGAATGTGACTTCAAAGTGCGCAGGACGTTCAACAGCAAGCAATGCGCTCATCAGAAGCAAAATCTGGGACAGCTGTGTGATCCAAAAACTAAGGCAGCAAATTCTCCTGTATGATCAGTGTTGGTGCAATCGATGTGAGACATTCAGCTCTCTGACTTGGTTATCTAGTCTCTCCTGCTGTTCCAATGTTTCTCAAAGTTAGCTTTCTTGTGATGTGGCCAGCAATACTTCCCTGCTGCATGTGCGCCTCTCCCTTTTGATAATACGCAGCATGACATCTTACTGGCTAAAAAGCAAAGTGCAATGTGCCACGTCCAGCGGCACCGCTGCTATGCAGAGACAGAAATAGAGAAAGAAGTCTAGAAATATGTATCTATTCCATATAAAAAGAATTGTATTTCCCTCCTCTACCTCCCCCCCCCCCCAGTGCAGCCAGGGTGCATGCTCAGTGCTGACAGGAGAAGGCACAGGCAATGCGGAATACACAGCCAGAGCAGGCCATGAGGAGATGCCAGTGGGCATGAGTCCCAAGCTGGCATCTGGAGCTGGCACAGGGAGATAAACTAGCAAGCATGGGGAGGTTGGGCTGGGCGGCGAGAATCAGGAAGTTGCGATCTGAGCCACCTGTAGAAAAGGGTTAAGTGAGAGAGAACGAGAGAGGAGGGGGAGGGGAAGTACTCCTGCTATAGCACAGGAGACCCTGTCACTAGTAAGAAATAGACTATATCAGCCCCAAAAACAATAAAAACGGAAAGATGACCGAGATACAGGAGAAAGCAAAAGTTCAAAAGACATGCAAGTAGATATTCTGGTAACACTTTGGCTTGGGACAATTCATTGCTCTCCTTCAGCTGTACACATAACGAGCATAAGAAGTGACCCACAAAGTTCTTCTTTGGCCATCCAATATCTTACCCCATAGAGGCGCGTTCCCAACCTTGTCCCAGAGGCACATCTGAACAGTCAGGTTTTCAGGATATCCATAGTGAGTAAGCAAGTGATAGATTTGCATACGCTGCAGTCTCGGGGAATACAATCTATTTCACACATATTCATTGTGGCCGTCCTAGGAACCTGACTGGCCAAGTGGGTCTCCAGGAGAGGGTTGCCATAGCATACCTGTTAGAAACCGTCGGTCTTATTATTCCTACAAGAATACCGACCATGGTCTTAAAAGAAACACTGGGGCAATTTTGAGACAGGCTGCTTAGATTTAAACGCAAATGCATGTGAATCTTGGAATTTTAGCCATAGATAGGTGTAGATGGCCACTTCTGTAAGTACGCACACACAACTGATTGCACACACTTTCACTATGGGAGTGCACAAGGTTGGAGTTTGGGAATAATTTATGCGCATTTCTTACAAATCTAGGTGCGTTTTCAACCACCTGCATCTGCAGTTTATAAAGTCAAGCATGCGTACACTTAACTTTATAAAATAGGTGTGAAACATGCACAGAAAAATGCATGTTAACTACAAGGGACTTTACAAAATTTCCCTCAACCTGTGGAGTTTGCACATTTAAGAAGACCACAAACTTTGATAGGGCCATATTGAATCATAAAACAGATAATGTGCCCTCAGAAAAGGTCTCAAAAGCCCATGATCTACCACACCTTTCTTGCAGATTTTCAGAACGCATTGCAGGCTACTGAAAGTCTCAGGGCAACCTGCACGTTTGCCGCTGCGTATATGCAAAAAGAAACCAAACACGTTGGCAGTTGTGATCATTTTATGGGCCAACAAAAAATACTTTAGACATAGACATGATATCTGTGAATAAGGGACCTAAAAGCTCTCATATAATATCATCTACGAGGGTTGCTCAGAAAGTAATGCCCCACATGTTTTTTCTCAGTCCAGAATGAAGATAGAGGTGTGAAACTGATAGGGTAGTAACTTGGAACTTCAAAGGACACATGTGTTATTTTACAGTTGTCCAACAAATAGCGAGGCGGTAGTGATCCTTCAAATGGCGTCTGTGAGTGACACATGGTACAAACAACGAGCTGTAATTGAATTCTTGGTGGAGGGGAAAGAAAGTCCTGCCTCAGCCACCAGTCCAGATCGGCGCATCACGAGTCGGGAATTGTCTGTACAGCTTTCCGTCAGTAGAGGTAGTGCAATGTTATTGACTCTTTGGGATATTCAAAGGTGTGTGCAAGATGGGTTCCACGAAGTCTCACAACCGAACACAAACGCCAGAGGAAAGACATCTGCTCTGATTTGTTGGAGCGTTTTGAAGCTGAGGGGGAGGCCTTTATCCAAAGGAGTCAATAATTGCCATTGCCCTACCTCTACTGAAGGAAAGCTGTACGGACAATTCCCGACTCGTGATGCGCCGATCCGCACGAATAATGTCATCAGGGCGCTGCAACTTGTCTGGACTGGTGGCTGAAGGCAGGACACCCAGACCGCGGCCGATCTTACAGTTCCGTTTTACCACTTCCTGAAGCCTTTACTCTCTTCACCCATCGTCCAACGGTGCTCCTATCTACCGCAGAACTTCCATACACAGCACACAACCGTTTGTGAATGTTTCTCACACTTTCTTTCTCCTCCACCAAGAATTCAATTACAGCTCACTATTTGTACCATGTGTCACTCACAGATGCCATTTGAAGGATCACTACCGCCTCGCTATTTGTCAGACGACTGTAAAATTACACACGTGTCCTTTGAAGTTCCAAGTTACTATCCTTTCAATTTCACACCTCTATCTTCATTCTGGACTGAGAAAAAGCATGTGGGGCATTACTTTCTGAGCAACACTCGTACATATAGAAAATTATTTTATTGGTTCCATAAAAGATATATCACATAAGGAAAAGGCAAAACCATCACACATGACAACAGACGACAAGTAAAGGAGAGACAAAAGTCAATGGGAACGATTAACAGGATGTGTTTACTACATTGCACTGAGGTAGCACGTGTTAAGGGTGAACAACTAATTTGAGGTGGGGGACGGACCTCTGCTAGCTGTCAGGGGGTGGCCAGCATATTCCACAGCAGTCTGCACAACGAGAAGTACCCTGGCCTACTAAACCGGCAAGCGCATTTAACGCGGGCACAGTTACTGCCATTCGTTGAGGGTCCCTGTGCTCACTGCCGCATTGACGCTTAGGGGTATGTTTACTAAATGGCGGTAGCGGTTTCCATGCGATATCGGAGTAGCGGCCCCATTGAAACCAATGGGGCCGCGGCTTGGATATCGCATGGACATTACTACCGCCATTTGGTAAACATACCCCTTAGTGTGCGTTAATCACCTCTGCGCTAAGCACAATGTGCAATCAACACCCACTCTCCCCCCCAACCAGCCCGTTCTCTAGTGTCACAAGCTAAGTGGTCAATATTCTTTCCACGCTAGCCTTCTAAGCGTACAGTAACAGTTACTAGTGGTAAACCCCGTGCTATGCATTAGCACATGTCAGTAAAGATGCCCCAAAATCTGTAACAGCCAATATAAAAGCTACTGCCCGCAGGGCCAGCCTTTTGAGATGTGTGACCTGTGTGAGCATGTGAGGGTGCCAGCGCCCCTCTCCCCACACACACATCACATGGGCAGGGGGAAAGAGAGAGGAGGTTGGGGAGATAATGGTGCTGGGAAGAGGATGGTGGAAATAGCAAGAAGGAGAAGCTGGGCAAGGGGATAAAGAGTAAGGGGAAAGCTGTGCGGCAGGGTGCAGCAGGGAGTGTTTGTTTATGTTTATTTGGGTTTGATATACCGCCATTTGCACAGATACTGGGCGGTTTAAAATAATAGAAAGGAACTGCAAGGCGACTTGATGGGAGAGCAGAAGATAGATAAAGGTAGAAAGCAGAGGATAGGAGACACAGAACCATTGAGCCAGACTGTCAATTCCCACTCCAAAGGCCTGTTCAAAAAGAAGGGTCTGTGCTGGGGCTGCCACCACCAGAACAGAATGGGGGTGCCAACTTCAGCTCCTGCACAGGGGTCAGTTAGCCTAGAGCCAGCTGTGATCACAAACCCCCCATCAAGAATTCTTATATGATCTCAAGCACTCTTCCATTTAATGTATTTTTGGTGGAAGACGGCAATATCACAACGAAGAACCCAGATAAAGCAGAAGAGAAACTTACAGCTGGTCCTGATGGGCCCTGCGCACCAGTCTCGCCATCTTTCCCAGGAAGACCCTAAAGAATACAAAGACAGGCAGTGAACAAATACCTCGAGCTATGATGAACTACTTCTGAGATGGACAATTTCTTCCAAGGTCAAGAACAAGCAAAGGTTGTGCCATCAGATACAGAAAAGTGAATGTTCCCCAAATTACAGTAAAAATACCAGTGCCTGATAAATAAATTCTTTGAAAGGGCTTTGCTTTGTAATTATTTAAAAAAGAAAAGAGAAAGAAAACATAATTGCATGTTTTTCCATGATGGAGACATGTTTACCTAATTTCCACCTGACCACTGTGCTATTTAAATATCATAAGCTCTGAATATCAGCCCTGGTAATTATGTTGATACATTAATTTTCTTAAGAAAAAACATCAACAAAAGAGCCACAAAGACTCCATTTTCTAATGTTCAGCAGAGAGCGCTCACAGCATGCTTGCATTTTTGGCGACCAAAGAAAAGCTTGTTCACGCAGTCTCAACATATTATTCACAGCCATGTAAGATCACTACAAAGCCCCGCTGCTTCATGTCCAAATGTATCGATGCATCCTTAGCAATAAAAGAGCCGCATCGATTTTGGAAAGGATCTTGCTTTAAAAGCCCTCCCTGATGCGAGTTGAATTGCACATGAAAATGCTGTGTCGATGGGAATCACATCGCCTAAGGACAGCTCTGTGTTTCACACAAAGCATAAAAGTCTCTGCATCTACACAGAGGTGGCCGGTAATCAGAGACCTGAAGGGCAATTTTCAGACTGCCCATATTGCTGCAACAACCAGAGCTGCTTTTAATCTGTGGTCTTTGCTCCAATTTTCAGTGAAAGTACCCCCATGCCTTCAATGTGAAAATTTGCAAAGAACAAGATTTGTACTTATTTTTTCCTTAAATACTTTCCCCAACCAAAATGATGTGCACAGTGTTGAAAATCTCACTCTCCATTGGCAGTTTTCTCTCCCAGGAATGCCTCCGCTGTGTGCAGCCAAATTAGAGGCACTGTGGAATAAAGCCTGTGCTTTTATCCGCAACACAAGGACAACATTTTCAGTCAACTTCTATGGGTAAAACTTTGTACCTACTGTCTTCCTTGTGTATCTATACTAAGGGAACGCTGGGAAGCTGAAAAGAAATGTGTCATGACGGTTTGGGGCACAGAAGAGGAATAATGAGAGTGAAATGACACCGGACCACACAAGGGAGGGAATTTATAGACTTTCAACAACCAGGCATGATCTGCACTTCCCGTGCGCTTCCTGGACACCTTTCTGGCATTCGAAGAGGAAATAAGCCACTCACTCTCAGACCAGGCGCTCCAGATAACCCCTTCTCTCCCGCTTTCCCACCTTCACCCTGGAGGGAAGGAAAAGAATTTACTGAGACAGCATCACTATAAAAAAAGGCTCAATGCCTGCGCTTTTATACACACACAAATATTAATGGAACAACCTGTGGAAGCTGAAGAGAGAATGAAGGACGATTATGGAGACTGATGAGAGCATGAATAAAGAAAGGACAAGAGAGCGTAGAAGCCTGTCACTCTGGTGCCTTATGAAGCTGACTCTGTTGACCCTTGTAACTTTTTTACCCGAAGACATTTATGCAACATCTCTCTGACTGTATGGCCCCTCCCCCATCCCAGGCTCCATTATTCTCTAGCACGTCCATGAGTCTGCCTTGTCATTCCCGTAACCTCATGACCTCAGCATGTGATCCTTGGACAGGACATATTTTATTTTACAGGAAGCACAATAAAGAAATAAGGACTCACAGTGGCACCTTTGGGACCTGGGAAGCCCATGACACCAGGCTGTCCCCGCACACCCTGTGGTCCAGGAGGACCCGGACGGCCATCCTCACCAGCGGAGCCCTGTTAAACAGCACAATACTGCTATTAGTCACAAATCAGAGAACTTTAACATGCACAGACTTGTACAACTGCAGCATTTATGAAAGTGTTTCCTGTGATTGTGTTCTGCTTTTTGGCTTATGATGAGCAGTGGATCATCAGAATTTTATTAAATAAGTAATAAAAAATACCTGCCATACAAAACGCTATTGCCCCAATTCTATAAGTTGGATAGCGGGGCTGCACATCCCACGACCTCCCATCACCCCTGCACGCGCAGAGTCACTGTGCATGCTGTAGGGGATGGGGTCGGCACGGGGGTGGAGAATGGGAGGAGCACAGGCAGGACCAGCACCCGGACGTACAGGGACAATTCTGCTCACAGCCCTATACATTCGGGTGACACTGGGGGGATGGCTGGGCTAGTCTACTTTGAAGGTGGAATAAGCACTAGCCACCGCTCTGGATCAGCTGGCCAGACCCCCCAAAGCATCCATGGTAAGCCGGGTGAGTCCCCACCACCTGATCTGGGGACTTGCTGCTCCTGTCGGGGGTCGGGTGGCGGAGAAGGGTCTTGTCAGCTGCGGGCAGGCTGTGCTGCGGAGAAGACATCCTCACGGTAATGCAGGTGCATGCTGGGCATCTCCCAGGGCCCAATCCTGCACCCGTGGGAACGTCTTGCTCCCGTGGTGGAAATCAGGTCCTGACGAGCCCGTTCTGCTCGGGGCCGTCCAGAAAGCCCAGATGTGCCCCTTGCTGAATCGGGCTCCACATGGGACAATATTCAACTTCCACGATCAATGTTTTTTTAAGTGCCAGCAGCAGTGGTATAAAAAAATCCAGACATACAGTGCTGGTAGCCAGATTGTGGCCAATGCAGAATATTGAGATAGAGCAGCCGGAGCCGCTGCTATCCAGATAATGGGGAGACGCCGTCCACTATGCGAATAGCTAGCCAGATAAAGTTAGCACGGCCTTTAGGATGTTCTAAAGTTATCCAAATAGCTATCTGACTAGCAGAGTGAAAATCAGCGCTAGCCAGAAAGCTACCAGCTTTGCCCCTGCTCATCCCATGGACCACCTGACACTATCTGGACAGTGCTGAAGTGGTCAGAGATGATCTTCGGCGGTACTGTCCAAATACTGACAGATAGCCCCAGCCAGTGGCACGTGTCTAGACAGCAGGTACTACAGGGAGGTTGTACATTCCGTACCCTGTTGAACAACATTTTCTAATTGTTTTTTTGATGAAGATTTCATTGTTGTGAGTTTGGTGTTTAAATACTATACCGATCATCCTTCACAAACACTTGCCTGGTTACGTATTTCTGAAGGTTGCCCTGTACAGTATTTAAACACCAAACTCACAGTATTCAGTGGTACAGGATTTAACATATATCCTACACTGGATATTACAGCATCCAAACTTTAAAACCAAGAAACCATTGTATGTTTGCAACTAGATTGAAACTTGGCCTTGCCATACAAAGGCTCACAGTGGAGGCTCATCATCTTGTGACTCTTCCGTGTGATGAAACAAGGAGCCAGAAACCCCAAAGGAGTCTGAGAGGCAGAATCATGCTTTGAAATATGAGGCTTGTGGGGGCGGGAGACAAGGAGAAAGTCTACTTACAAGAGGACCAACTTTGCCTTGAGGACCAGCATCACCAGGACGGCCAGTGAGACCCTGGGAGAAACAAAAAAGCAACTCAATGAACACACGGCTCGTGATCTATAACCACGACTTCCTTATAAATGGAGAACCACTTCTGAGTCTCATTCACCAGGAAGCAATGAAAGCAAGAGAGGTTCTGAAGGATGGATAGTGAAGACATGTTGCCCTCGTGTTCAAAAAGAGAGGATCCAAAGCAGCATTGAGCAACTGAGATGGCACCAGTAGATTAAATGCACCAGAAAGCCATAGTTGCTACTATGGGGGGCTCTACTGAAGTCAACAGAGCCATGTCATGACTTTCACTGACAACCCACAGGATGCTACAGACTGCTGAAAGCTGTAAACTCCCAACATAAAATATCAGTTTGTGCAGTGCCATCACCACTGAGACCTCAGAAGCCCTGATAAAATAGGAGCTTGTGCTACACATGGAGAGGAAGGGAAGAATGGGCAAGAATCAGGATAGGTCCAGTAGACCAACTTTACAGATTTTTTCAAGGGTAGCAGCAGCAAACCTAATATGGGAAACATGGTTGAAACAATCTGCATGCAGTTTGCAGTGCCCTAAGACAGGTTGGTTTTCAATTACAGATATGAAGTTAGAGGTCTGATGTGTGAGGAGGTAAAGGGAGGAACAAGAGTGTGATGGTCAATGATAGAGATTCCGATGACAAGGAGGATTCCAGAAGGTGCCACAAGGCAGGCACACAATAAATCTGATTTTTGTCAAACCTTTTTTCCTGCTGCGCCTCTGAAAGCACTCCTTTGACAAATCGGGTCAGAAGAATCCATATATTTCCATTTTCAAGGGCACTAAGCTATTAGAGAGACATTTAAATGCAAATAAGCAGCTTTGTACAATCTGATGGGCCTTTCAGTCATTTGGATTGGTTCCTTTTCAGTAAATAATTCACTTGTGCCATGTTGGAGAGGCTGAAGGTGAATCAGCTCCAGCATGATACAGGACACAACGGCAGCCCTGCCTCTCTTCATCAGCCTGCTTCACGCTTGAAAGCACCCATCAAGTGCAGAGATCGCTACAGGTCAACTGGTACGTGACCGCAATTTCCATTCAAACTGCTATCTTCTGGTCTGACTTAAGTTTCGGTCAAGTGCAGGGGAAAGAGATGTGCGAAAAGCCTACAAGACAGTCTGTCTGCTGTGTTTGATAATGGGGCATCTTTTGTCCGAGATTTCCATTTACTTCCACTTCCAGAAGAGAAACAAAAAGCCAGAGAAACAAATCAGTGGGAGCATAAGGTTGCGTGAAAAGCTCTGCTGGACTTTTGCCAAAACGTGTGACATGTGAGAACTGGGCAAAACTCTCCCAGTGGCCTGATGATGAAGGCTGCATAGCTCTCAAAAGGAAACGATATCACCTACGCCGCTTGATATTGTTACCATTCTTTCTGCAGAAACTTGTGCTAGCAAACTGACCTGGCTTCACTTGCTTTTGCAATTTTATCATCCGACTTCTACCTGACACTTTATTCTGGCCCTTTGTGGTTTTCCTTAACTCCTTTTTAACTACAATGTACTTTTTGAGCCATGAGGCATTTCAGATGCCTCCTCATTCCCCTCCGCGCCTCCCCCCCCCCCCCCAACACAACAGCTTTAAGGGAGGGTCTGCCTTATTGCAGAGATGGGGCCTGATTTCATATTTACTGGTAAAAGCCAGTGGAATACATTCTGGGCAGGATTCAGGTGTTTTTTTGTTAAAAGACAAAAATCTAAACATGAAATGCAATAAAAGCTTTTGCAGGTCAAACATTGCACTTCTTGAGGAGAAATGTGACCTTGTTTTATCATGTCTACCATTCTTTAGTGAAGCAATAAAACTGAGCTGGGCACTCATCTGTCCTGTTGTGCACTATGGATGAGCAATCGGTGGGACTGCAAGCTGCATGAGTGTCCTCTGGAACTCTTCCGCCATCTGCTGGCAATGTGGAGGAGTTACATGTACAGAATCAGTCATATACAAAGCTTTAAGTCTGCATCTGGATTTTCGCTGGGAAATGATGGAATTTTGCTTCTGCTTTGAATTATGATATAG
Source organism: Ichthyophis bannanicus (assembly GCA_033557465.1). NCBI lineage: Eukaryota > Metazoa > Chordata > Amphibia > Gymnophiona > Ichthyophiidae > Ichthyophis > Ichthyophis bannanicus. The sequence continues at coordinate 731,376,134 of CM066033.1, read as the reverse complement.
AATCTCCTCAGTGCATAACAACTTTGCAGTTTTCTTCATAATCAAGTATATTTATGCATTAGCAGTAAAGTACACTCTCGACTGTATATTATGCGATTAATGAACTCCTAACTTGTGCATTGTAAGGAATAGCTTACGCCCCACCATGCATTTTAAGGAATCATTTATAATTATTTCATCTGTAAACAGTAATTTAGACATACACAAACTCCTTACAATACATGAAATCCCATTTTCCATAGGACATTGCAGAAGGAACTGGGATATCCAAGTCAGGAGGTTCACCATCCCCCTAGTATTTTAGAAAAGACTCTACCGGGCTGAAACTTACCATGGAGGACATGCAACAACCAATGGAGACATTTTTTAAATACACACGTCTTCCCATTATAAAATGGGAAACACATATACAATTTTAAGAACCAGCCACGCCTTCTTTGAATTCTGGGCATACCATAGCATCTACCCACATAAACAGCATCTTTCTGAAATCGCCATATATACATGTATGGAATCTACTCCTGTAGATACCATTATCTGTGTGTGTAGATGCATTGCAAGGCTTCTAAAATGACCTCCATGGCCAAGTGTATATTCCATCTGATCATGCAAAGTTGGGTGTGCATTATACCTGATAACACAGCTTTATACTATGGCTTGTAATGTCAGTCACCTCTAGAGCTAACGCCTCCTTCCTGACAGCTGAAGGACACTTACTCTTGCGCCAGGGAGACCAGGCTCTCCAGGACGGCCAGGGTCCCCACCGCCACCCTTTGGACCACTAAGTCCTGGCACACCACGTTCTCCGGGAGCACCCTGGAGCAGGAAACAGAAAGCAAAGTCTGAATGATTATTACCCCCCAAAAATGGAGCTACTGTAAAAAGCTTTCCAGAATGCATCAGAATTACTTCTCACAGATGCTATATAGGTTTCCTCCCAAGTTCTGGCAGTGGGACACCCCTTTATTTAACAGCCAAACTCACTTTCATTTTCCAAACAGTCTAAAATTTGGCAGTGTCACAGCTAGGAAATAATCAACACGGTCTCTTGAGTGCTCTGCAGAGGGTGGATTCCCAAATCTCTGCGCCGGCATAATAAGCATCATAATTAGAACCACTATTCTCTATCCAATATATAATTATTATATATACTGATTACATTTTTCCTCCCTTTTTCTTACTTTAATAACCCCCATGCAGGACAACATGTTCATGGACAGCAGGAATTCTCACTGGCTCTGAGGGCAGCAGAGATGCCTCCTCCGAGACAATTTCCCAGCAGCATTCTTTACAAGCAGATGCAGTGGCTGCGTGTTCCCCCCAGCATGAAGGACACTGCTTCAGCCCCCCCCCCCCACCCAACCTCAGTCAGCCAGAGGACTCCAACCTGTGCCTGCAGAAACTAAAGCGCTATGGTCACAGGGAGTCACTCATTGCATCCTGTTACCTTATTCACTTCTATGTTGTAACATGCCCTAATAAAACCTTTTTACCTATGCTCATATTTGACAACTGAGCAAAATAAAAGTTCTTTTTAAAGCAAAGATACTATGAGCACTGTCAATGTTTGCATCAGTGTTGTAAGGCATGCAGAACAAGACATCTGGTAGCCATCACATTCACACCATGGTGGAAAACTGCAAAAATCCTCTTCTCCCCCAGATTCAGTCCAAGGAATAGATATTTGGGGGGGGGGGGCAGTTTTCCAATGCTTCCAGGGTGTAAGTGTGGGATAGAAATGTGTATAAGGCAAGCCATTTTGGTTCATTTGAAATGCATTTGGACTTTTTCCCTGTTTTTGAACATTTTTTGGCTCATTTCACATAACTATTTTAATAAAAAAAAAGTTTAACATGCATTAAAACAAGCACAATCAACATAATGTGCATTAATAGGTTGATGTGCCTTACATTTATTTAGCTTGCACTAATTTTTTTAAGGTACTCTAATAAACTGAATGTATGCTAATAAATGTGCATCCCTAATGTGGGAGGCGGGCACCTACACTGACCCCTCTGAATACCGATTAGTGCAGACCACGTAAATTTAGAAGCTTATTTTTACTAACAATCCAAAATGTGGACAGCTATGAGGCTGAGTTACATGGCACAGGAAAAAATGTAGATGCTCAGTACTAAATGTAAGCACTAAAAGAGTCATTTTATAACTTGGGACCTAGTTGTTGGCACCCAGAATGTGCCTAAACTGAATCTATTTTATAAAGAGGCACCTACTTTCCTTAATAAAACAGGGTCTAACTCCTACCAAAATTTAGACACCTGCATTTACACCTGCCCTAGATTTGTCAAATACATGCCTAAGAGAAAGTATTTTATAGCAGCTATGTAAATCTAGGCTCTGCCTTTCCTCTGCCCAAACTCCACCCAAGTGCAACACACACTGAAAGTACAAGCGATTGCACCTAGGCCCGTGCTTACTGAATAGTATGTGGAGTACAGTATGATCTCACTCTCTCAAATTTACTGCTATAAAGTATGCACCTAAGTGCTCATAAAGATGCCTAATTCCAGTGGCGTACCATGGGTGGCGTGATGAGCTCAGCAAACGTATGTTTAAGCTGCTTTGCCGGGATGCCTCGTGATCTAGGGGCCAGCCGCTCTTCCCTCCTGCCCAAAGTCTTGCGAGACTTCAGGCAGGAGAGAAGAGCGGTCAGCCTCTGATGCGCAAGGCACTGTGGCAAAGCAGCTTAAATGCAGGCTTTGCCGTGCTGCCTCCTTGGGCCTGGTCGGGGGTGGTAGGAGGGGTGCATCGTGGCACACGGGGGAGGGGCACCAGCAGTGTGGGGGGGGGAGGTGCCAACAGTGAACGCAGGGGCGCCTGCCCCAGGTGCAGAGGAGGCTGGGAACCCCACTGTCTAAGTCCTTCAAAATAGAAACTTAGGGGTATGTATATTAAGCGGCGATAGCCGCTACTGAGCAAATTGTGTGCCACGGCCCATTGAATAAAACAAAGCCATGGCACACATTTTGCTCGTTCGTGGCTATCGCCGCTTAGTAAACATACTCCTTAGTTGCCTAAATGGCATATATCTTTAGGCGCCTCCCTTATAGAATCAGCCCCGCTGCACCTAACTTAGCAAATGAATTGCATATTAAAATCTTCCTAAATTTAGGAGCCTGAAATATGGGTACCTAATTTGGGCACTAATATTTTTTTGTAATTGATCCCTTGGTATCAAGCAGCAACTTGTGCACCAAAGTTTTGCCCAATGGACGCTGTGCACGTAATGAGGTGGAGCACGTTCCTACTCCGTAAATCTGGCATAGAATATTAGTAAGTGGCATTTCCCATAAACTGTGAGTCCCTCGGTGCCTGCATCATCGTCCCTGTGATTACAAAGATCCATCATGTGCATGCAGCACCAACTTAGAAAACAGCATTGCAAAATTCTTGTTCTTCAGCTACATGGCAGTAGCAAATTTTTTAGCAATAGCAATTTAATCAGCCATCCCATGCCCCTGCAGAAAGAACAGTAGATACTCACCTTGGGCCCTGCAAGGCCATCCTGACCTGGGAAGCCACGGTTACCAGGTGCACCCTAAAACACAAAAAGAGAAGTACAGAAAATGAAGCCAGACTGAAACCACGTAACAAACCTGAGCAAATACTGAAGAGCAGGGATAGAATAAGTGCTCTACGTAAGTATTAGTAGTTAGAGCCCTGATGGCCAGCATACTCCAGGACCACGGGGTAATTACAGCTCAGAACTTCCCTGATTGCCAATATATCCTAGGACTGTGAGGGTAAATCCAGAGCAAATCTACTGTCGATCTATGGCTATAGGGTGGGCACTGCAGGGGTAATTATGGCCGGGGATACTGCATGTCACCTTAGCTCAAGACTGTAGGGGCAAGAAAGACAAATGAGAAAGCACTGGCAAGGGTATTTGAGATGGCATCAATGCGATAAGTAAATTCAACAGTAAAAGTATTGCCATGTTCAATTTCTGAGAGGTTGCAATATAGGGAGGACAATTTTCAAAGCCATTTATACATATAAATAGCGATTTATGCAGATAAACCAGCTGTCGAAAAATTGCGTTCTTTTAATATAGCTATCAGTATGTATACTGTTCCACAACCTGTTTTCTTTCAGCTATATTTAGAAGAGGCATTCCCGGGGGCATTTTGGGTGCGATCAGAACATAATAGATTTTTAGATGGCGTTGTTTGAGCTAGGATTGCAGGAGGCATTTATATAGGAATCCAATTTCTACAGCTCATTGCAGGTTTGCTTTTTAATGTCTCTTTCGTTATAGGCCTAAGAGAACACAGACACAGGAGAGCAGGGAACTGCCAAGGTACGTGGACTGTGAGAGCCCTCAGTCAAGGTTTCTTCTTGCCAGTTAACAATTGCACATTTGTACAGAACTGGCACGTTTGGCCCTTTTTGGCACCTAAGTAAGAGATTCCACCCCTGAGTGATATCAGCAGTGACATTACCGTGAGCCAAATACTACTGCAGAGAACAGGGCCGGGGAAGAGGCAGGATGCTTCCAAAAGGGCTTGTCCTGGGGCAGTTTCTCCAAATGACAGTCATGAACCTTACTTCTAAGCCAGAGTACATGGAGTACTGTATGATCTCACTCTCTCAGATTCACTGCTAATGCTCACTGTAGTACCTGCACCGTGCCAAAGAAAGCTTCCTTCTGGAGTTCGTAAGATGTAACAGGTATGGGTAGTTTGTCAAGATGTACTTGGAAATTCTTCTTTATCAAGCCTATGGCTCCCAATATGATAGAGAATATTTCTGAATTTTTCTGCCACATTTTCTTGGTCTCTGGCAACATTTCTTGGTACTTCAGGATCACTTGAAACCAACATCTCTATTATCTATGCCGTTCTGATGTTTTTAGATAGTGCTGGGGAGGAGTCTTCTGTCTCGGACATGTCGGTACCAATGACATAGGAAAATGTGGTAGGGAAATTCTGGAGGCTAAATTTAGGCTTTTAGGTAGGAAGTTGAAATCCAGAACTTCCAGAGTAGCGTTCTCCGAAATGCTTCCCTTCCAAGCACAAGACCCAAAAGGCAGGCAGAGCTCCGGAGTCTCAATGCGTGGATGAGATGATGGTGCAAGGATGAGGGTTTTGGATTTGTTAGGAACTGGGGAACATTCTGGGGAAAGGAGGGGCTCTCTGAAGGGATGGGCTTCACCTTAACCGGGATGGAACCAGGCTGCTGGCATTAACTTTTAAAAAGGAGATAGAGCAGCTTTTAACCTAGATAATAGGGGAAAGCCGACAGTCACCGAAGAGCGCATGGTTCGGAAGAATGTATCCTTGAAGGATACTACCAAAAACAGAGAGGTTCAAAAAAAGAGTAAAGTAGCCCAAATGCCCTTGAGTATGGCGCAGACAGAGCTTAAAGATTCCAAATTACCCATGCCTACCAATAGCCAAATTAATATGAATAAAATACAGTCTCTAAAATGCTTGTATGCAAATGCTAGAAGTCTAAAAAATAAGATGGGAGAGTTAGAATATATAGCACTAGATGAGAGGTTAGATATGATTGGAATCTCAGAGACATGGTGGAAGGAGGACAACCAGTGGGACACTGTGATACCTGGGTACAAACTATATCATAATGATAGAGCTGATCAAATTGGTGGAGGAGTTGCGCTCTATGTTAGAGAGGGCATTGAGCCAGAAAGGATTACAATTTTTCAGGAAACAAAATTTGCTGTAGAATCTCTATGGATTGAAATTCCATGTAAGAAGGGGAAGGTGATGGCAGTGGGGGTGTACTATCGACCGCCTGGCCAGAATGAACAAATGGATGATGAAATGCTCAAAGAAATCAAGGAAGCTAACAAAAGTTACAGCACAGTGATAATAATGGGTGATTTCAATTACCCCGGTATCGACTGGGTCAGTGTCACAGTAGGACATGCTAGGGAGATAAAGTTCCTAGATGAAATAAATGACTGCTTCTTGGGGCAGCTGGTTCATGAACCGACCAGAGGGGAAGCCATATTGTACCTAGCTCTTAGTGGAATACCAGCTCTGGTGCAAGAGATAAGGGTGTTGGGGCCACTTGGCAATAGTGATCATAGCATGAGCACATTTGATTTAATTAGTTGAGGAGGAATAGTAAGGAAATCCACAGTACTAACTTTTAGCTTTCGAAAGGGAGACTATGATAAATGAGGAAAATAGTTAAGAAAAAACTAAAAGGAGCAGTTGCAAAGGTTAAAGACTTACATCAAGCTTGGGTGTTGTTGAAAAATACTATCTTGGAAGCCCAGACCAGCTGTATTCCACGCTTTAAGAAAAGTGGAAGGAAGTCCAAAAAACTGCCAACATGGTTTAAAGGTGAGGTCAGAGGGGCTGTTGTTGCCAAAAAAGCATCTTTCAGGAAATGGAAAAGAGCCAAATGACAAAAACTGGAAACAGCACAAGCACTGTCAAGTTAAATGCAAGGCATTGATAAGGCAGGCAAAGAGAGAATTCAAGAAGAAACTTGCTACGGAAGCAAAAACACGTAATAAAGAAATTTTCAAGTACATTCATAGCAAAAAACCTGTGAGAGAATCAGTTGGACCATTAGATGATAGAGGGGTAAAAGGGGCTGTAAGAGGGGACAAGGCTATAGCAGAGAGACTGAATGAATTCTTTGCTGCAGTATTTACTGAGGAAGATGTAGGGATGTTACCTATGACTGAAGTGGTATTTAAAGGTGATACTGCAGAAGTATTGAAAGAAATATCGCGACACCGGGAAGATGTATTACAACTATTTGATAAACTGAAGAGTAGCAAATCACCTGGACTGGATGGTATACATCTAAGGATGTTGAAAGAACTGAAATATGAGATTGCAGACCTGCTATTAGTAATCTGTGAACTATCATTAAAATCATCTGTAATACCTGAAGACTGGAGGATCACCAATGTAACACCAATTTTTAAAAAGGGTGATCCGGGAAACTACAGAGCCTGACATCAGTACCAGGAAAAATGGTAGAAACCATCATAAAGAACAAAATTACTCAGCATGTAGATAGTCATGGCCTAATGGGAGACAGCCAACATGGCTTTAGACAAGGAAGTTCTTGTCTTACTAATCTGTTGTTTTTTTTGAAGGTGTGAATAAACAGGTAGACAAAGGTGAGTCAGTTGATATAGTATATCTGGACTTTCAGAAAGCCTTTGACAAGGTCCCTCATCAGAGACTTTTGGCAAAACTAAAAAGTCATGGGATAGGAGGCAGTGTACTATTGTAGATCAGGAACTGGTTTAAAGATAGAAAGCAGACGGTAGGGCTAAATGGACAATTTTCTCAATGGAAAAAGGTGAATAGTGGAGTAACCCAGGGATCTGTGCTGGGTCTGCTGCTTTTTGATATTTTCATAAATGACCTGGAAAAGGGAATAACGAGTGAGGTTATCAAATTTGCAGATGACACAAAACTATTTAAAGTTGTTAAAACCCAAAAGAATTGTGGAAAACTGCAAGAAGATCTTGATAAATTGGAAGACTGGGCATCCAAATGACAGATGAAATTTAATGTGGACAAATGAAAAGTTATGCACCTAGGAAAGAACAACCCAAACTATGGTTACATGATGCAAAGTTCCACATTGGGAAACACCACCCAGGAAAAAGATTTAGGCGTCATCGTGGATAACATCTTAAAATTCTCCGCCCAGTGTGCAGCTGCGGCCAAGAGAGCAAATAGAATGCTAGGTATCATAAGGAAAGGAATGGAAAATAAAACAAAGGATATTATAATGCCTCTGTATCGCTCCATGGTGCGACCGCACCTTGAATATTGTGTGCAATTCTGTGTGAATATTGTGTTGCCGTATCTTAAAAATGATATAACGTTAATAGTAAAGAGAAGAACCACCAAAATGGTAAAGGGGATGGAAGGTTACTCCTATGAAGAGAGGCTAAAAAGGTTAGGGCTCTTCAACCTGGAAAAGAGACGGCTGAGGGGAGATATGATAGAGGTCTATAAATTAATGAATGGAGTGGAACGGGTAAACGTGGATCGATTGCTTACGTTATCAGAATATAGAAAGACTATGGGACATGCAATGAAGCTACAGGGTAAACTAATTAAGGCAAAAAAGAGAAAAAAAATTTTCACTCAATGTGTAATCAAACTCTGGACTTTGTTACCGGAGGATGTAGTAAAAGCTGTTAGTGTAGCTGGGTTTAAAAAAGGTTTGGACAAGTTCCTGGAGAAATAGTCCATAAACCATTATTAAAAAGGGACCCAGGATATCAATGCTTGACCCAATACAAGCATTGTGGAACCTGTGTCTTTTGGGAAAACTGCTAGGTACGTATGACTTAGATTGGCCACTGTTGGAAACAGGATACTGGGCTTGATGGACCTTGGTCTGACCCGGTATGGCATATCTTATGTTCTTATGTCCACGGGGCTATATAAGGTACTCACAGCCATGTCCAGTAGATAAGAAAGGGGGAATAGTGATATTTACTAGAATTAGCATTATTCCTAGGTAGATGAAGGTGAGTCCATCAGAGGAGTGGAAGCTCCCCTACTAGTAACTGGCACCTCTAAGAAACTGAATACCTTATGTTAGTACATCATGCCCCAAGGCACAAAACTAAATGAGAGAATTATTCCAACAGACTTTCAACATACAGTGTGAGAAACAACCATTTGGTCCTTAGAGATTTTAACTTATACCTAGGTGAGGATATGTCCATCTGGTTTCTTTTTTTTTTTAATTCTTTATTTTCGTTTTATAACAACAAAGGAAAGGAAGACATACAGTTAAAAGACAGATACATGGAGTGTAATACATACACCAAAGTAAACCCCTGCCACCCCCCTCCCCCCTGTTTCTTCTCTAGAAAACTAATCATTCCCGAAACGGGCGTGTACTCACATTATTGTGTTACAAAACCTAACGGTGATCTGAAACATGATGAGTGCACATTAAACAGACATGTCGAAACAATGAGCAGATTGTACATAATCATTGAGCATCTGCCATTTAGACAAGCAAGAGTGAGTTTGGGTATGGGGAATAGCTCTCCGAGATATCTGCTCATATTTACTATATAAGCAGACGAGGTTCCACCATTCATTGACAGTAAATCGAGAGCTATCCTTCCAATTCCTCGTGATTAAACATATGGCTATACCCAGCATGAAATCAAGGAGAAAGCGACCCTTCTTAGGAAGAGAGGGGACCTCCGCCACTGAGCGGAGTCCCACAATCTTCCAAGAGAGAGGCTCATGAAGGTGTAAGATAGATTGAATACGACCCCAGACCCGCCCCCAGTAAACCTGTAGTTGAGGACATTCATAAATAACATGAGCGAGGGTTCCCACAGCAGTATGGCAAGACCAACACTGGTCCCTAGCAGTTGTGTTCCATTTGGCTATTTTTTCTGGAGTATAAAAGCATCTGTGTGCAAAAAAGAAGAGAGTTTGGGTAACAGAGGCAGACCGGGAAACCCGCACTACTTTGCTCCAGAAAACGCTCCATTGCACAGGGGTTAAAGTGGTTTGCAGTTCGCGCTCCCAGGCTTGTTGGGCTCTAAAAGTGGGAGTATCTGTACCCTGACATAATATTTTATAAAAGTTAGAGGCTACCCCATGTGTACTACTAATAGAGTGAACTAGTTCTAATAGCCCGTCCTCAGTAGGGACAGAGGGCGGCATGATTTGAGCACTTTTGAGGCAGTGTTGAAGCTGCATCAATTGAAAGTAATGTTTCGCTGGTAACGCAAATTCCTTTTGTAAATCAGGAAAGGTTTTCCAACGAGCTGCAGAGAAGAGCTGTTGGGGTGTCCAGATCCCCCTAGAGTACCAGGGTTTCCATGCTATCGTTCTATTTAGGACTTGAATTCTGGGGTTATTCCACAGCGGGAGTCCGTCCTGAGGACATACGTTTGGGCCCAGTGATTGAATGAGAGTGTTAAAGGCCGCAAGAGTATCGACAATCATTGGGGGATGGCGGGTGTCTACTTGATGGGACATACCGGGGAGATGGGTCAACGGAATTGGGCTACTAAGCTCCTCTTCTATATCAAGCCAAACAGGTCTGCTGTCTGTTGAGGCATCTAGCCATCGGGCACCTTGTTTAAGTAGGAAGGCTTGATGATATCTGAGAAAATCAGGAAATCTGGTACCCCCTAGTTCCTTTGCAGACTGTAGTTTTTGTTTAGCTATCCTTGGTGGCTTGCCCTGCCAGAGATAGCGGACGAGAAGGCCCTCAATATCTTTATAAGTGTGTAGCGGGAGTAAGCATGGCAGCATTTCTAAAATGTAGTTCACTTTGGGGACTATCATCATTTTCACAGTTTCTAGGCGGCCCCACCATGTAAGGGATAAGGGAGACCAACGATTTGTGAGCTCACGGACTTTGGAGACTACCTCTTTGGCATTAAAACTGATAGTGTCTTCTAAAGGAGAACAGTAATGGACCCCAAGATATTTCACCATGCGGGGTTGCCAAAGGAAAGGAAAGGCCTGCATGTCAGCCTCATGTACCCAGCGGTTCAGTGGGAAGGCTACAGATTTGGTCCAGTTAATTTTATAGCCCGATAATTGCGAGTATCCATCAATCAGATCCAAGACAGCTGGAACCGAATCAAGGGATACGAAAAGCATAAGGTCATCTGCATATGCAGAGAGTTTAATCTCTCTGTGACTGAAGGGGACACCTCGAATACATGCGGACTGTCTAATAAGGAGGGCGAGGGGTTCAAGAGCTAGATCAAAGAGCATTGGTGATAGGGGGCAGCCTTGACGCGTGCCTCTTTGGAGACTAAAAGGCTGAGACTTAATGGCATTTACACAAATACTGGCGATGGGTTGAGTATACATGACTTGGAGGTATCGGAGGAAGCCCTCCCCAAAGCCATACCATCGGAGAACTGCAAATAAGAAGGGCCATTCTAGGCGATCAAAGGCTTTTTCAGCATCTAGGGAAAGACCCACCCATGGATGATCTAGATTGGCAGCACTGGAGAGCATATGGCACAAGGTCCGAGCATTGTCAGCGGTGGATCGGCCGGGTATAAAACCGCATTGGTCGGGATGGATTAGGGTGGCCATCCTGTCAGATAGCCGGGTGGCCAAGATCGTTGCGAAGATCTTATAATCGGCATTAAGTAGGGAGATTGGACGGTAGTTGGCGGTTAGCAGCGGGTCTCTGCCTTCCTTCTCAAATACTACCACATTAGCTGCAGAAAAGGATCCCAAAGAGGATGTATCTACCGCAAGGGCAGTAAAATAGAGTTTTAAGTAGGGAACTAAATCTGCACTGAACGTTCGGTAGAATTCGGTCGGGAGACCATCAGGTCCTGCGGCTCGGCCCGAGGCTGTTCGTTTTAGGGCAGATTGGATCTCTGAAGTAGAGAAGGATTCATCCATCGCATCCCTATCAGCTTCAGAGAGGGTCGGCCGCTGAATACCAGAAAGCAATCGCTCGAAGGTCTCTGATGAGAACTCACATTCAGATTGATATAGGCTGGTATAGAAATCCCGAAAGAGTTCTACTATATCGGAGTCTGTGGTCAATATGCCCCCTCCCTGTGGGGCTCGAAGGGCCGCTACGCGTTTGGCTTCTTTTTGACCTTTCAAGGCGTTGGCTAAAAGTCGACCGGCTCGGTTATTTTCACGATAGTATGTCCCTCGTTGAAGCTCAATACTCTTAGAAGCTGCAGTTGAGAGGATTGCATTATATTGAAAACGGAGACGCTGTAAGCGAATTAAGACACATGGATCAGTACGTGAAGTTAGAACTCGTTCGCCTGCTTTGATTTGTTGGTCTAGTATGAGTAGCTGCTGTTTGCGTTGTTTCCGCAGGCGGATTTGATAGCTAGTGATCGTTGCTCGAATGGCCGCTTTGAAACCCTCCCACCAAGCCCAATTCGCAGTATCCTGGGGTAAATTAAAATGGAAGTAATCCTGTATGGCTGCTCGAATTTCTAACTGGAATTCTGGCTGAGTTAACAGGGCTCTATCAAAGAACCAGGCCCCCAAATTCCCCTGGGGTGCAGTAGTGTGTAATTGAAAGGAAATAGCGGCATGATCTGAAATATGTTGGGAGTGAATCTTTGCAGTGTCCACCTGAGGCACTAACAGTTTTGATATTAGAAAGAAATCTATGCGAGACTGGGATTTGTGAGGGGAAGAGAAGAAGGTAAAGTCAAGCTCATTGGGGTGTAGTAACCTCCATAGATCAACTAAAGCAAGATCTTTGATCAAAGAGGTAAGCGTGATGTGACTCTTGGGGGGACCACTTGTCCTAGGCGGCTGTTTGTCAATCAGGGGATCAAGAACTAAATTGAAATCCCCCCCTACTATCAATGAAGTATTAGCAGAGGCCTGCGCAACCTGAGCAATAGTAGCAAAAAAGGCAGGGTCATCCACATTAGGAGCATAAAGGCATATACATGTAACTTCAAGGCTACCTATCTTGAGGTGAACTCTGGACCATCTACCTGCTGTATCTGAGCTAGTCGCAATAATAGTAGCATGCAAAGATTTCCTAACCAGTATGGCAACCCCACATTTCTTAGAAACGGCTGGGGAATAGGCGGCCACCATGTAAGGTTTTATATTGAGTTTAAGAGTTTCCTTCGAATTTAAATGCGTTTCTTGGAGGAAAATCAGGTCCGCAGCTTCATGACTTAGATAGCTTAGGATTTTCTTCCGTTTTATCGGATTATTGATTCCTTTTACGTTCAATGAGAAAATCTTACATGGTGCCATCAATCGGTAATAGACATTTTAGGTATGGGCACTTGAAAACATACAACATAATCAGAATCTGTGCAACAATGACATAATCACCGAGTATGCTGGCTAAGACACCCCATATTGAAAAGTATGTACCAAAGTATCTTAGAGAAGAAGCAAAACCCCCAATGAATATGGCGACCATATGTCTGCGGGAGGAGGCCCTAGAGAGGAAGATAGAGACATGAAAAAAGAAAAGAAACACCAGAGTCCATAATTAACACTGTCTCTGATACTCATCGAGGCAATTGTGGGTAGATGGAGTCGGGTCACAGATATCATCAAAATAAGGCAACAAACCGCCCTCGCCAGACTCGTTGCTGAGCCGCGGCAAATCCAATATGGCAAGTACAGCGGATATGAGAATACTTGCAGGAATATTCTGGAAGTCAGCGCATCAAGTCGGCTTCTTTAGAATCCAAAAACTCCGCTAGTAGATCAGGGTCCTCAAATGTTCTTGTCTGGTTGTGAAGCGTGACTCGGAGCTTGGTCGGATACATCAGGCCATAGCGTGCTTGTAGTTGTTGAAGCCGCGGCCGGAATTCCAGAAAGCGCTTTCGGCGGTCGACCGTGGGTTTAGCCAAGTCAGGATAGAAGGAGATCTTGTGGCTCTCAAACTCCATATGGCCCTTTGCCCGAGAGGCACTGAGAATTTGCTCCACATGTTGATATCTCAAAAGTCGAAAGATGATAGGCCGCGGGGTCTTCCTGTTGAGCGTTATGTTTGTGGGTACACGATGAGCGCGGTCGATCTCCAAGTCTTTGGTAAAGGTGATTTGGAGCAGGGAAGGGAGGATTTTACATAAAAACTCTTTCATGTCTCTTGATTCCGCTCCCTCCGGTATGCCCACGAGTCGTAGGTTGTTGCGGCGCGCTCTATTATTGCCATCTTCCGCTTCTTTCTGCAAGGCCCGTACCTGACGTTCAACTTTGTCGAGTTTGGACAACCGGGCCGCATGGGAGTCTAATATGCTCTCCATTTTGTCCTGACGCGAAGAGAGCCCCTCTAGCTTGCCCTGCAGTACACCAAGATCTTCCCGCAGCGCTCGGAGTGCTTCACCGTTTGACTGCACGAGGTCCTTAACCCCTCTAATCTCGGCAAGGATTTCCTGCTGCATTTCGGGGCCCTCGCGCAAAGCCAGCCCCTTCTGCGGGGACGGGGGTTCAATTTTGGAGCGTTTGCCGTGAGAAGCCGCTGGAGATCCAAATTCCAGGCGCGTGGGTTTGGTCCCCGCCATCTCACCAATGTGCCCCTGCGAGATCAGAGCATAAATTCAAGTATGTACGGTGTTAATTCAGGATTCTGAGTAGGCCTCTCGGGAGCCTCAGCGTTATGCGACCATCCCGCTGGACATCGGGCTCCGCCCCCCTGTCCATCTGGTTTCTAATTTTTTACCAAAATAGTTTTATTTATTTATTGAACTGCACTTGATCAAGAACTAATGTCCATCTGTGCGGTTTACAAAATACTAAAAACTAAAATTGGAGAGAGAAAAAAAGCAGAGTAGACAGATAGTCAGTGGAGGAAGTGGAGGGGTTGGTTACAGTTCTTTTGGGGAGGGGGTGAGGACATAAAGGAAATAGCAGGATAACACACAGGTTTTCAGGGGTTTTTTTTTAATTTTGGAAGGGAGGGTTCAAGGCGGAGAGAGAGGTAGAGAATTCCAGAGCGAAGGGCCAAGGTAAGAAAATGAGGAGTTTCTAGAGATAACAAAGTGGAGGGCTGAGGGAGGAGGGAGAGAGGGGGGAGCTGTATTTGAAGAACAAAGGGAGCAGAGAGGAAGATAAGGAGAGATCAAGATAGCTAAGTAAGGAGGGAATGTGGTGTAAAGAGCATGGTGGACACGGGAGGATATCTTGAAGTGTACGCAGTATTGAATCGGGAGCCAGTGGAGAGAAAAGAGAAAGAGAGACACATCATCAAAATGGTGGACATTAAAGATAAGTCTGGCAGCTGACGATTGAATCAGTTGAAGGCAACAGAGAGAATATTGAGGGAGGCCAGAGAGAAGGGAATTGCAGTAATCTAAACAAACAATAATAAAAGCGAAAACAAGTTGAGTGAGGTGAGGAACAGAGAGGGATGAATGGATCAAGCAAATACAACATAGGGCAAAGATGGGTGACTGGGAGATGAGAACAGAGTCTATGGCAACACCCAGAGATTTGATAGCTTCACAGCTTTCTGTCATTTAGTCTTAACACCACCACATGTAAAAGATCACCTCACAGTCCTATTATGCTTACATGAACAAACCTTTCATGAAATGGACAATCAAAGTTCTTTCAAATAAAGATTTAATTTGGTCTGACTACTTTGAGGTTTCTTTAGGGGCTGGTTTACTAAACCACATTAAATGCTAAAGCAGCAGATAGTGCAGGCTATCTGAACAGCGTAGTAGCGCAGGTAACTACAGAAAATGCAGTGATTTTCTGTACTGTTTGTGAAAAGCGTGCTATCTGCAGGAGTGGATAGGATCAGGGTGACGAGTGGGCATGTCGGTAATGTACGGTTACTCGCCTCAAGAGCACCTTAATGGGTAATGTTGCTGCACCCACAATGGGTAGAGTTGCTGCATGGCTGCGTTCTCTGCTGGGGAACAGTTATGCACACCCCCAACAGATAACGTATGGCTTTTGTGCTAACACGGTGCTATCAGCACTTTTTTGGTGCATTAGCCGCAAAAGCCTAATGCAGTTTAGTAAACCAGCCCCTTACGCTTTGTGGTTTAGATCCTGCTCACCGCTCTGAGATGCCTCTGTATATGTAAGCCAAGAAGAATCTAACTTCCTTAAAATTCTTAGACACATTAGATTAATCCAGGATCAGTCAGCATCAATAAAGATCAGCTAAAAATAATTGGACTCTCATCACCAATGAAGTCGTGGATAAAATTGCCCTCATAAAAGAAAGTAGACAAAGAGCAGAAACCTGTCTCCTGGTTTAATCCTGGATTAAGTGAGTTGAAGAGGAAAGGAAGAAAACTTGAAAGAATCTGCAATAAAACACATAAACTGATCTATAAATTAAGTAAAAAGCAACATTTAAACATACATAGTGGTTGATATTCAAAAGATTTGCCAGGGTAATTTTGGTAGTTACCCAGACAAATAGTAAACTTTGAACTTCCCGCCGTGTTCACCATTTTAATGTGGGAGGAGTCAAAGGCATTCCAGAGGGTTCAAAGGGGAACAGTGATGTTCAGCTGTATCCAGTTAATGTTAACCAGTTAAGTTTAGTCAGAAAAATGTCTGTCTTAAAGTGAATCATATAACGAGACCTGATTAACTTTCAACAGGTAATAATATTCTACACTACTGATTTAATCAATTAAGCTTTGGAATATCTTGGTAAAATAAGCCACTTAAGTTACATGCTTAACTTTAACCAGTTATGTCCTGCTGAATATCGGCTTCATAACTTACAGATCAAGGAAACAAAAAAAGGCACTGTTTTCACCTAAAATCTCTAAGGAAGAAAACTGTCCCGAGTTTTTATTTGGAATAGTCAAAGAATCACCAGGTCAAGACAAGCCTGTTGAGATTAAAGACAGCGATTGGGCAGCAGATCTTACTGAATTCTTTAAAGGTAATTCACCAGTTTAAGGGATGGCTTAGTGAGCAACATAATAAGTGTGTGGTTGAGACTTTTGAGACTCTTCTAGCATCCATTTCATCTACATATGAGCCACTATTGAGGAAGGAAATAGAGACTAATTTAAAATTGTCCAAACCAACTGGGAGTCCACCTGAAGTCTGTCCAGCATGGCTGATTAGGGATTCAGCCTCTGGTCTGAGTGATAAATTGAAAATCATTATCAGTACTTCCCTTACATCCAAAAAATTAAAGGAGAATGTTGTAGTCCTCCACAGTATTAACTAGCCATTGCCCAATATCCAATCTGCCATTTTTAGGAAAGCTCACTGAGCTGGAAGCAGTGATTCCACTGGACACCTGACTAAATGAAAATAAATTTCTTCTCCCATGCCAATTTGGGATCTGCCCTAGTCACAGGATGGAGACTTCAATGATTGCCTTAAAAGAAAATCTGTGGGCAAGTCTGACCCAGGGCAAGGATTCAGTTCTTATTCTACTTAATCTCTCATCAGCATTCAACACCATGGACCAGGAAATCTCCTAGTATGACTAGGGTCCCTCATTGTCAGAGTTGAGATGAGAGATTGGTTGGTCTCCTTCCTCATGGATAAGATAGAACCAGTTAAATTTAATTATATTATTTCAGGTTCTTTGTAACTTACTTGTAGGGTTCCACAGGGATCTATTTTGTCATTTAACATACACAGCAGGAGCCTCAGATGTCTGACCTCAGTATCTATAAAGAGGAACATTTTGGAGTCCCTTTAAACCCAGTAATGAAGAACAGACTGCCCATCACTGGGCAGGGGTTACCCCTTTCCAAAGTACAGGAGTAGCCTGATTGTTAGCGCACTGGCTTGGGAACCAAGAGACCAGGGTTTGATTTCCACTAGCACTCCTTGTGGCCCTGTTTAATGTGCATTATCAAGTTTAGGTTACAATGTTAACCTCTTTGACTAAAATGATAAAGTGGTACAAAAACCTGTTAAATAAATAAAAAATATAAAAAGCCTTTGCATGCAAGTCTATATCTTCTTTCATCAATCAGTCTGGGCAGCAGCAGAAGCTGTGGTCACTCTTAAGGGTAATTGCACTGCTTGGGTGCTATATCTGATTTGACACGATAGCAGTTCACCCACATGCCAGCTAAGTTTGATTCAGTAACTAGCCGAACAAAAGGGAGGAGGAAAACACAGATCAAGGGAGGTTTGTGAAGAGAGAAGCAAATGAAAATTGAGCAGGTGGTACCAAGGGAAAAGGTCTATTCCCTAGTCCGTGGAAGTCCGCCATTGTTTGCCCACTTCTCAAACAACCCTCTCTGGATCCATCTATCCTATCTCACTGGCAACCAGTCTCAAATCTTCCCTTTCTGGCTAAAATTTTGGAACAACTCATGTTCTAGCAATTGTCATCCCATGTTGAAGCCACTAACACATTGCATCCCCAACAGTCTGGATTCCACTCAGGCCATAGTACAGAGATGGTACTGCTTGCCTTTCTAAATGAATTACACACTGCACATGACTGTGGGGATATCACCCTGATGGTGTCCTTGGACCTATCCTCAGCTTTTGATTTAGTAGATCACCAAATCTTGCTTTCTCGTCTTCATGATTCTGGGCTTCAGGGCATTGTACTAAATTGGTTCCGCTCTTTTCTTACGTCTCGTACTTTTTCCATTCATTCCACTGGTCAGTCATTACCTTCATTTCCCGTGATTTGTGGGGTCCCTCAAGTCTCTGTCCTTTCTCCTCTGCTCTTTAACATCTTTCTTGCTCCTCTCCCTCTCTTAATCCAACAGTACCCAGTCTCCACTTATCTTTATGCAGATGACATTGTCCTTCTTTTCCATACTTCACTTATAGATGTGGATATCACACCATTTAATGACTGTCTCACCCAAGTTGCTTCCTGGCTTTCTTCTAACTTCCTCCACTTGAATCCTGACAAATCTTCTGCAATGTGGGTATCTTTGAGTATTCCCTGTCCCACTATTACTCCTCAGCTTGCTTCTGTTGCTATCCCCTTAGTTTCTTCTTTCTGTTATTTGGGTGTAACGTTGGATTCTTCCCTCTCTTTCACAAGCATGTGTCTTTCCTCACTCGTTGCTCCTTTTATGCACTTAGGCAAATTAGGGCAGTCCATTCTCTGCTACCTCCGGCCTCGCTTATGACCCACTCCTGGCCCTAGTTATAAGTAGATTAGATTACTGTAATGTGGCATTAGCGAACCTACCATTCTATCAAATTCAGCGCTTACAACTATTGCAAAACACGGCAGCATGACTCGTTTACCATGCTGGACGGTTTGACCATATTACTCCTCTTTTACTCTGTCTCCATTGGTTGCATCTCCATTATAGATTTAAGTACAAATTCTTAATTCTGACCCATAGAGCAATCCATACTTCGACTCCGCTGTATCTTGCTAGTCTCATTTCTCCGCATACTCCACACCAGCAACTTCGTTCCATTCATGCGAATCGTCTTACTCTCCCGTCTCCTTCACAAGCCCATTTTGAACAGACCCGTCGTGCTGCTTTTTACTTTCTCAGCCCTGCACTCTGGAATACTTTACCATCGTCTCTCCATCTAGAACCATCATATCAGAATTTCAAGTCATTGCTCAAAACCCACCTCTTCCAACAGGCATTTGAGCTTCCTGATTGTTAGCACCACTTAAGTATTTTTCCTTTTGTACTTTTTGTCTGTTTGACCTATATTGTTTTCTCTACCTCTTTCCTATTATACAATGGCATTCTTTTCCTCTTTTCTGCAGCATTTTGCTTTTATTGTAAACCGCCCTAATGTCTTGATGTGGGTGGTATATCAAGTGTATCAATAAAGATAAAGATAAAGTTAGGACTGACCACTGGCTGTTTGTTTGTTTTTTTGTAATTCTACTGATTTAACTAGAAGCTAGAATTAAGGCTACATATCTGCACAGTTTTCAGAATTTAAAACCTCTATCTGGAGTTCTAATTCTCTCCCCTTGTGTGAGTGAGCCTGCCCTGCCTGCTTCCAATGTAACTAGCAGCAGAGAACTGTGGGTAGGATCCAGCCAATGGGAAGGCTGTGGGGGCAGAGCACTGTAATGCTACCCTAGTCATAGGAAGGGAGGAGGTGAGCAGGAGGAAGTTCCTGTATTGTACAAGTTTATTTTTTCTGTGTCGTGGGAGATAGAAGAAGAAAGGAAGCCCCTATGCCATATCTCACAAAGGATATAAAAAGACTTGAAATACTTCAGAGGAAGGCAACCAAAATAATTCAGAGCCTGTTCCAGAAGATGTATGAAAAGAGACTTGAGGACCTAAATATGCACAGGAAGGGCAAGGGAGATATGCTACAGACCTTTAAATACTTAAATGAACAAACCTTTTTCAAAGAAGGGAAAGGTGTAAAACTAGAAAACATAAAATGAAACTGCAAGGAGGTAAACTTAAAAGCAACATCAGAAAATATTTTTTCACTGAAAGGGTGGTGGTTGCTTGGAATGCCCTCCTGTTGGAAGTGGCGGGGGCAAATACAGTGACAGAATTCAAAATGACATGGGACAGACACAGTGGATCCCTTTATAGCAAGAGGATAAAATTAAAATAAACTTAAATATCTTTTGTACTTCAACAAATAGAGCAGGAGTGACCTGCAGGGAGCAGCGGGTAAAGACTCTATCCACCTTACTTGGCAGACTAGATGGACCATACTGGTCTTGATCTACCGTCATATACTGTGTTATTATGTTACCCCCTAAAATATGCCTAAATGCATTTCTCTAAGAAAAGCTGTTCCAACAACTGCAGCATTTGCAATTGTACCTGTCAAACAGCCCTCCCCTCTTGTCTCCTCTCCTGATCACAGACACACTGAGAAAAAATACACACACACATGCAAGAATGTACAGGCATTCATACAAGCACATTTGCAATGGCACACAAACACATGCTCATTCACACAAACATGCACAGACGTACCACCTCACAAAGATATTTATACACACGCCTGACTGGCACTTGGAGGGATATTCACTGGCGCTGACACGGTTAGTACTGCAGAATATCCCTGGTTTTGGTTTCTCAGCACCTGATGCTAACCAGCTAGCGTCAAACTATTCTGGGGGTGGATCCAGGTCAGCACTGAGGATAAAGTGGCTAAAGTTAGGCACTTCAAAGGCTCACCTAACTTTAGCTGCTGTAGTTAACCGGCCAGTGGCTGAATATCACCGCTATGGGCCCAATGCAGAGATGCAAATAGTGGGGTTGGATTTCCTGATATGACGTCCAGCCACCATTCTGGCCTGGCACTCAATCCCTGACTCCAGCCCTCCCTGCACATACTGATGGGAAGTGTGGGGGCTGCTGGACGGGACCGGGAGGGGGAGGGCTGAGGGCAGGCTGAAGCACCCGAACGTACAGGGCCTATTCAGGTCACGGCCCTGTACATCCAGCGGGGGAGAGATAGACATGGGACATATTCCACCTTAGAGGTGGAATGTCCCACTGACTGCGGGGTTCGGGCCAGGCAGCCCCACCAAACTGGCCGGGCAGATGCAGGGGTGTCCCCACCACCCGATCCTGGCCCTGGTGCCAAGGGTCGGGCAGTGGGGAAATGAGGGTTTCCTCCATTGCAGCACTTCTGCACTCCTGCTGGGCATCTGGTGCCATGGCATGGGACACCACAGCTCCGGCACACCAGCAGGAGCATAGGACAGGCTGTAGGGAGGACATCCTGCGCCACTGAATCACGGCTACGCCAGGCCGTCTATGTGCCTGATCCTGCAACCACGGGACTGTCTAGCTCCCACAGCTGCAGAATCAGGTGCAATTTGTGGGCATCCATTTTTTGGATGTCCGGATGGCTTGGACGTGCCCCTTTTGGAATCGGGCTCCATGTGTTTAGCTAATGCGCCATTTGGCCAATCCAGATATTCAATGCCAGTGACTGGATATGGCCCCAGCATCGACTATCCGGGTTTAAAGTTCAGCTGTGACAGCTAGTCGCTTTATCAGCACTAACTGCCGCCGCTGAATATTCCCCCTCCCCACTTACAAGACGCAAACACACACACACACATTCACCCGTAGGAGTTGGAAAGAATTCCATGAGTCATGCTCTGCATGCTTTCCCCATTTGCATGTTTGTCATAAATTATTAATATCCTTTTTATTGCTTTATATAGACTCATACTATTTAGAATTTTTTAAAAATATTGCTATGTCCTGTCATTCCAACTACATCAGTTGTTGAATTTAAAACCTAGAGTATCACAACACTTACACAGAAACATCAGACTGACTGTTGGTATACCCCAGAACTGTTGGGGCAGTTTCAGGGAGAAGGTTACTTACTCTTTCTCCTGGAGGACCAAGTGGCCCACCAGCCCCTGGTTCACCCCGGGCTCCTCTCTTGCCTTCTTCACCTGCGGGACCTGGTGCTCCTTGAGGACCTAGAGGGCCCTAAAGAAAGACACGTAGAAAAGACAGCCTGAGATCTAATAATATTCTAATTTAAAATCATTTCTTGGCTTGGTAAAATAATCAAGATTCTGGCTGGAACAATTATTTCTATGGTCTTGCTGCTTTATAAAATAGTTAACAACAGTGAAACACTGTGATAGGTCCGATAATGCCATGTCAATGAATCATCAGGAGACGCTGACACATGGCAGGACAGCTCTCTCACCGTCTGAGGACATCACAAGCACAAAGCAGCAAAATTGAACATTCAGTACAAAAGGGGAATTTCCTTGTTGTTTTCCTAGTAAAATGCGGTTTTACTTTCTTGCAAAATTTCTCTAAGCTTTTTGTCAACTGGATAACAGCATCGGCCTGTGCAATTTTAGGTAAAAGGAATTTGTAACTTCTGCATGGCTACTCGGGCTGTCACCACAGGAAGTGGTATCTCTTATAAAGCATATTAACTTATTAGCAAACATCTGCAAACATTTCTAGAGGTTTTATATTAATATGTTGTTGTTGTTGTTAAGTGCCGTCGAGTCGGAGTCGACTCATGGCGACCCTCTGGATAGCTATCCTAAATTGTGTTCGGTTTTCAGTCAGGCGGCTCATTGTTCACAGACTGGTACCTGTAGCTGCTGTTATTGTCTCGATCCATCTCATTGCTGGCCTTCCTCTTTTGCGTTGACCTTCTATCTTGCCAAGCATGATCTCTTTCCCTAATGATCTCTTTCTTCGCATGATGTGTCCAAAGTATGAAAGTCGAAATCTTGTTATCTGAGCTTCTAAAGAAAGCTTAGGTTTGATCTCCTCTAATACCGACTGGTTTGTTCTTCGGGCAGTCTATGGTATACACAGTATTCACCGCCAGCACCATAATTCAAAGGCATCAATTTTCTCCCTGTCTATCTTTTTCACTGTCCAGCTTTCACATCCATATGATGTTATTGAAAATATCATGACTTGAACAAGTCGAATCTTTGTATGGAGAGAGACATCTCTGCTCTTGAGAATCTTATCTAGGTCTTTCATAGCCATTCTGCCAAGAGCAATGCGTCATCTGATTTCTTGACTGCTTGTTGCTTCTTTACTGATAGTTGATCCAAGTAGGTTAAAGTTGTTCACGATTTCAATTTCTTCTCCATCAACGATGAACCTGTTGATTATGCCAGTTGTCATGATCTTTGTCTTCTTTACATTAAGGTGTAGGCCCATTTTGAGACTATGTTCTTTGATTGTGAGAAGCAAATGGTATCATCAGCATAGCGAAGGTTGTTGATGAGTCTTCCACCAATCTTCACACCTCTGTTGTCTTCATACAATCCTGCTTCTCTGATTATTTGTTCTGCATATAAATTAAATAGGTAGGGGGAAAGTATGCAGCCTTGTCTTACACCTTTGCTTATTTTAAATCATTCTGTTTCTCCTTGTTCCGTTCAAACTGTTGCTTCTTGATCAATGTACAGATTGTGCAAGAGTACGATCAGGTGTTCTGGTATACCCATGCTTCTTAATGTGGCCCAGAGTTTCTCATGGTTTACATAGTCAAAAGCCTTGCTATAGTCGTAAAGCACAAATAGATATCCTTTTGATTTTCTTTAGCCTTTTCAAGGATCCATCTCACATCCGCAATGATGTCTCTCGTTCCTCGCCCTTTCCTGAACCCTGCTTGCACTTCAGGTAGTTCTTGTTCCAGGTATGGCTGTAGTCTCTTTTGAATAATCTTCAGTAGAATCTTGCTGGCATGTGGGATCAGAGTGATTGTGCGATAATTTCCACAGTCAGTTGGATCACCTTTCTTTAGTATTGGTATAAACACAGATCTTTTCCAGTCAGTTGGCCATGATGTTGTCTTCCATATTTCTTGGCTGAGCCTTGTAAGTACGGTAACAGCTGCATCAGATTGCTGTAATACTTCTATGGGAATGCTATCAATGCCTGGTGCTTTGTTCTTTAATAAGGCTTTCAATGCTGCTTCAACTTCTTCTTTCATCACCAATGGTTCCCAGTCATAAGGTACAGGTTGAAACGGCTGTTGGTCCACTTGATCTTTATCATATAAAAACTCTGTATATTCCTTCCACCTTTTCTTGATCTTCTCAGCATTATTCAACATAGAACCTTGAGCATCTTGTAACATTCCAATTCGAGGCTGGAACTTTTTCTTTAACTCTTGTAGCTTTAGGAAAGCCGTTCTTGTTCTTCCTCTAATAGTTTCTGCTTCTATTTCCTTGCATGCGTCGTTGTAGTACTTTTCCTTGTCCTGTCTTGCTGCACTTTGGAAATCTCTGTTGAGTTCTGTGATTGTCTTTCTTTCTCCTCTGGCTTTAGCTTCTCTGCGTTTCTGGGCAATTTTCAGAATTTCTTCCATCATCCATTTTGGCCGTTTTTTCTTTTTCACCTTTTGTAGAGACTTCTCGCTTTCTTCCAACACAACTTTCTTGATGTCATTCCATAACTCTTCTGGAGCGCTGTCATTTGTATCTAAAGCAGCAAATCGATTTTGCAGGCAGTCTTTAAATTCCAGTGGTACATTCTCAAGGTCATATTTTGCTGCATTCATGAGTGGTTTGCTCTTTTTCAACTTTAGCTTGAGTTTGCATACTAGTAGTTGATGATCTGAACCACAGTCAGCTCCAGGTTTTGTCTTTGTTGATGTTATAGAGCTTTTCCATCATTGACTTCCACAGATGTAGTCAATTTGATTTTTATACAATCCATTGGGTGAAGTCCATTTGTACAGTCGCTGCTTGTGTTGCTGGAAGAAGGTGTTTGAGATGAATAGATCGTTGGTCTTGCAGAATTCTATCAGTCTTTCTCCAGCTTCATTTCTGTTGCCAAGTCCATATTTTCCAACTACTTTGCCTTCTTCTTTGTTGCCCACGTTTGCGTTCCAGTCACCCATGACTATCAGGATATCCTGTTTGCATGTTCTGTCAATTTCAGCTTGTACTTGTTCATAGAACTCTTCAATTTCATTCTCATCTGCAGCTGTTGTTGGGGCATATACTTGAATTATAGTTGTGTTGATAGGCATTCCTCATAGACGAACAGAGATTAAGCGTTCGCTGACTGCATTGTATTTCATTACAGTTCTTGTAAGTTTCTTCTTTATTATAAATGCAACACCATTTCTTCTTTGTCTTTCATTTCCAGCATAGTAGACCATGTGATCATCTGATGCAAAGTGCCCAATGCAAGTCCATTTCAGTTCACTGACACCCAACAGATCAAGTTGTACACATTCCATTTCATTCTTGACCACCTCCAACTTCCCTTGGTTCATGCTTCATACATTCCATGTTCCAATGTGTAAGACATCTTTACAGCTTCTGACTCTCATTTCATGCACAGCTACATCAGCAGTCAGACATCCCGAGGGCTTTGATCCAACCACATCATAAATGCTGGCTTTACTCTGAAAAGTCTTCAGCTCTTCCCCAGTAGCTAGTTGAGTGCCTTCCGACCTGGGGGTCTCATCTTCCAGTACTATAGCACAATTTGTTTTGTTGTATCTATCCATTGGGTTTTCATGGCAAGATACAGAAGTAGATTGCTGGGCCTTTCTTCCGCTCAGTTTAAGTTTGGTGTTGTTGCTGTTGTCACAGAAATGTGATACTCCGCCGTCAACACTATCCCATTCTGCTGCTGCCCAGATGGGTGGTTTGTCTTGGTCTGGCACCTCAGCTGAGACCTGTCCATCTTGGGAGACCCTGCCAGTAGTTAAACTACCGATAGTTTAGCTCTCAGCATCACTGATGCACACAAGCCCTCACAGCACGACAAGCTGCAAACCAAGTGAGGGACAGCACGACAAGCTGCAAACCAAGTGATATGTTTGCTTTCTAATTGCTAAATGCTCCAATGGTGGCAGAAGAATAATCCAAATGTGACTCTGTTGGGTTCCCCTACATGACTGTGCAGGGAAGAGAGAAGGGCGGAGTGTGTCAGCAAATTACTTCCTGGGTGGTAAAACTCAGATTTCATCCCTGTAGCTTGCAACACGCTTGCGGCCATTGAAATTCTTTAAGGTATATCCATTATCACACAGATACTGCTGCTATCGCTGGATCTTGTTATTATGCTGTTGCCTATGTGGTTACATTATGATATGAGTGTTTTATTGGCATTCTATGGTGGTTATTTTAAGCCTTATTTACAATTTCCATGTTGAAAATCTGGCATCTATTTGTAGAAATGGCATTCATGTGGAAATAGCAATTTTAAAAGGACAAAATTTACACATGGATGTCTATAACATGAAGAAATTGCAAGAGGACGTTTGAGGGGCGTGGTAAAGGCATGGCCTGAGTGGGTCAAAACTTTACACACGCATTCCCCTTTTAATATAGAGGAATACACGTGTATGGCCAAAATTGTCCATGTCAGGATTTATAGCTGCTCCAGGACACATCTAGGTTTTTAAAACGTGCTCGTTTTGACCAGCCCTTTACAGGGGATCCTCCTTAATACCCCATTGTCTATTCCTCGCCCCCCCTACCCAAATTCTACATAAATAATGATAGTGGCCTTTGTAGTTAATTGGTAGCATTTAAAATTATCCGTTTGTAAAATGGCCGTCACATATGTTTAGATGCCAACACCTACACATGTAAGTTGTGAAATATCAATCTGCACGTGTAATTTGTCCTTTGATTTTTCTCACATGGCTCCTCTGGCTCTACATGTGCACATGAGCCTTTTCTAAAATATCATCCTGACCTTGACATCTCAATTACAGTCTCCAGGACTGTCTAAAATCTGCCTTCACATTACCTAAAACCTCTTATTACTACACTGCACCTATGTTATCATCTACATCCTATTATTATAATACTGTACCTGTGTTCTGTTACTACACAATTATATTTGCTTTCTGTTACATCACTATATCTGACCTATCATCATGCTTTATCTGTCTTATTATTGTACTGTTGTATCTGAATCCTGTTATTACACTGGTATATCTGTGTCCCGGTACTGTATCAGTGCTTCTAACTCGCAGTATTGCATTGTTCTGATAGGATCTTGTTATTTCTCTATTAAGCACCATACCACGTTATTGACCTTCTGTGTTAGCATCCTGCTATCACAGTGCTGTATCAACATCCTGTTATTACACTACAGTATCTGGGTCTTGTTATTAGCATGCTGTACAATAGAGGGGGAGGGATAATCTGTACCGAATAGCAGGTACACCCCTAAACAAAAGCCTAGAGGAGGCAGGTCTGAAAAGAACAGCAGATACAACTCTAGCCAACTTAAAACTGAAACAGGACTTAAGTAATGTGGTGAGGGAGATGGGGAGGGCTGTGTTGTGTCAAGAAGAAAGGAAGTTCTTCTTTGTAATGTCTCTGTGTTACAAGGGGCAATTAAATAATTAGCCCTCTTGGCAGGAGGCACACTGACTTCAAAAGGCTTTCTAAATGATGGACTCTGTTGCCTAGGCATAAATGGGATCTGCTTATTGCACTTCTTTGTATCCTGTGACCACACTGCTGTATCTGAATCCCGTTATGTTGTTATATTTCTTTCTTGTTATTTGCATTACTACATGTGACCTGTAATTGCATTACTACATCTGAGTCTTTTAGAATATTGCAATGTGAAGGGTAATTTCACAACAGGGCACCTATGTGAAATGGCCAAAAAGGCACCGACTTTATTCACATTTTATAAAGGCATAAACGCCTATTGCCTCTATGAAATAGGCTCATACAATGGCCCCTAGTAGTGCACAAAGAGACATGTTTACTAAGGCCGGTACCAGCAATGCGCATGTGGGCCACATTACTGCATGGGGGAGGAGGCCACGCTAACTCAAGGGTGTGTGTGCGGCCATCCCCTTGTAGTAAGCATGGGCCCGAGAAGCCGGACCCTACCAGCCGGCACACAGGTGCACTTAACGCCACCCATTAAGATGGCCTTAAGTGGACCCTCACTAAGGCTCCAAATGCATGTCCGCACTAGCTGTGATGTACCGACAGCGCCTGCGTTCTGCCCCTGTCCCACCCAGTCCCTGCATAACCCAGGTTGCACGGAATTTTCTGTGCTAGGGCCTGCGCTGCTTTTTAGAGCCACGTCCAAACATGTGCCAGATTCTCACACTAGTTTACACTTGCTCTAAAACAGGTGCAAATGTGCGTATGTACATGTATTTTATAAAATGTGCACATATATTGCAACTCTGCCCCAGCTTTACATGCAGAAAAAGCTTTATAAAAATTACTCCACAGGTTTACTAACTTCTGAATTTGGCTGTTATTACTAAAATGTTGTATCCAGGGCCTGTTATTATCCTACAGTGCATACATTGTAAACATTTGTAACTGATGAGATACTTACAATTTCACCTTTGGGGCCTTGTTCACCTTTAAAGCCAGCAATGCCTGGCTCTCCCTGCAGAAGGAAACAACAGAATATTCTTGGTATCTGCTTGTGATATCAGTAGATTGGGCTGACGGTCCCTTAAGTGGTGATCCAGAGAAAATCAAATTTTATCTTTCACAGTTAATACACTGCCTTCATAACACTAATAGGTCATCTTCCTGGATCAGCATCTAAAATCTAAGCCCATTACCACATCATATTTTGTCCTCTGGAAATTTATCCCACTTCCTTTTCAATATGTCTATAGAGCTAACAAGGAGTGGAGGAGTAGCCTAGTGGTTAGCGCAATGACCTTGCACCTAAAAGATCAAGGGCTCAGTTCCCACTGGCACTCCTTGTGACAGGCAAGTCACTTTACCCTCTATTGCCTCAGGCCTGGCAATTTACTTCTAGTTATATATTGCCAAGAAACCCCAGAAGCAGTTGGGTCACCCGGAATCAACACTGACTTCACAGCACTTTAAAAAAAAAGATAGCAAAGACCTTGGGAGGCATATTCCACAGTTGCAGTCTCCTTGATGTAAAATCTCCATCCTTTGAAGAATGGCAAACTTTTATCAAGTGCCATCTTCAAAATGAAGGTTGGCCATGTTGCTTCGCCAATTCTCCCTGAGCTCAGATTTTTGGGGATTTTAGCTCACATCATTATCATCAGTAGCACAAGATGAGTTGCATTCAGGTGTAGTAGCCATTTCTCGAGTGGAGAAGCAGCCTAGTGACCAAGCAACCAGGGTTTGATTCCCACTGGCAATCCTTGTGGCCCTGGGCAAGTTATCCATTGTCTCAGAAAAACAGCCTGGTAATCTACTTCTAGTCACACTGTGCCAAGAAAACCCACGGGCTACTGGGTTGCCAGAAGTCAGCAATGACTCAACTGCAGCTGCTTCCTATCCCCGAAGGGTTTACAATCTGAGCTTGTACCTCAAGGGTTAAGTGACATTACTAAAATTACAAGGAGCAGTCATGGGATTTGAACCCTGCCTTCCCCGGTTCTCATCTTCAGGCTTGAACTATTAGGCTCCTCCTCCTTACTTTGCCTATTTTTCTAGCTCTTGACTATTTTTTTAATGTTTTTTTGCTCCTGGTTGCTCTTCTGTACTGCTTGTGCCCTCTATTCTGCCCTCCAGGCTAGATTACCTGATTTGCACCAACGGTAAAAGACCTTTGACCAAGTCTACTACCAGAGTTCTTCCACCTCTGATCGCCTCATGTTCCCTTACATCAAGCCCTTCCAACTAATCCATGAAACTAACATCTTTCTAAAACACTAGAGGTGACCTCTTGCTCAGCAGAATCAAACATAGGACCCCTCATTCTGTATTAGTGAAGTCAGACAGGAAAGTCTGCATTCTGTTTTAGTCAAATCAAGCAGGAAGACTTCAGTCTGTGTTAATGTGACCGGACACGGAAGCCCTGGGTTTGTGCTAGTGACTAACAGGTCGATGCAGAAAGCCGGCACTGAAGTCACGCGCTATTAGCTGTGTATGTGCACTAGTCTTTCTGCATCGACCCGTAACAGAGAAATCCTTAGTTTATTAATGCTAACATAAAGGGATTCCAGGGAGGGGCAGAGAGATCTGTACTGCAAGGACACCCTGACAACAGAGAGCAATTCGTCGTCTGATGATTATAAACCAGGAGCATGAAATAAGAGACATTAATGTAGTCACCTGCTGGCCTTTTGGACCCAAAGGACCAGTAGCACCCTGAGGCCCTGGAGCTCCACGGGGCCCAGGGAAACCAGGAGCACCAGCGATGCCTGGAGCCCCCTGCCAGCGGAAAACAGAAAAGAGAAATTAGAAAACGGCAGAATGGAGCAACAGCTCCTAAGCTCATCAGTGATACATCTGGGAGCACTTCATCTCTTCTTATTTTTTATAGTTAAGAGCCAATGTACTAACATGCATTAATGCGATTGTGAGCTACGAAAGGCAAATTTATGAAGAACAGCACAAAGCGCACCTCATGGAGGTGTAGGTAAGTATTCCGGTACCATCTAAATGTACGTGCAGGCACTTGTATGCAAGGAGTTTAGCATTTGCAGTCATGCATGCTTCATTTGCATTCATTAACACTGGAAACATCACATTGACGCATGCTAATGGCCAATGCAAGTGCCCTTTAGCTCTTAGGCCCCTTACGGCAGACCACAGAGCAGAGCAGAGCACACCACGCGGGATGGCGACTGCTGGCTGAGTCGCAGGCTGGGCACTCACTGCTTATGGACCAGAAGCCACAAATCATTGCATAAAAGTTCCAGCACTATAGCCTGGCCACAGTTCTCATGAGTTACGTGCTTTCCCTCGACAGAAATCTACCGCTTATATTTTGTTTATTGGCTAGAGCAATGTTGTGAGAAATGAACTCCTCCCCTCACCTCACCCTGTAGAATGATCCCATCAGTAACACAATAGAGAGCAGACTGTGGTACTTACAGCCGATCCTTTAGCGCCAGGAATTCCATCGGTACCAGGGTTACCCTGAAACACGCAGAGAGAAGGAAATGTTAAATGAAGCTATGGGAATCTATATAGGTTCAGATAACTTTAGTAGCATGACAATTTTATATGTGTGCCAAAGTAATACATTTAGGGCCCGATTTTCATTTGTGTGATGCTATGCACCGCATCGGAGCATAGCCCTCCACCCTTCCGCCTAACCCGGATTTTCGATCGGCCCCGGCACTGAAAATCCAAGTCTCTCCGCACACCCCGGAAGCCAGAGGAATTAGCCGGGTAGCACTGATTTTCGATGCTACCCACTAAGCCCTCTGCGCCTGAAAGATAGGTGAGAAAAACCTTGCCTATCTTTTAAGGCGCAGAGGGCTAAGCGGGTAACATCGAAAATCGGTGCTACCCGGTTAGTCTTTTCCTCCACCCCGGAATGCCCCTAACATGCCCCGATGATAACCACATAGCATCTGGGCGCGTTAGGAACATATCTGGGATTTTCGAAGGACACTACCCGTGTAGGTGCACTTCGAAAATCCCAGATATGACATTTACACAGGTAACTAGGGCAGTTACCCGTGTAAATACCTTTGAAAATCAGGCCCTTAGTAGTTAAGGCAGGAAAAAAAAAGACAAAAGAAGATAATTGACAAAGTAATAGTAAGAACAGTAAAATAACATTTCAGTGTACAGAGAAGACAACAAGAACAATTCCCAGGGTTTGGTCTTGGTCTATATTGTCCCTGGTCATGCTGCACTCTGTATTTTGCCACTATAGCTGCTGTTGCTACTGTTTCCGCCGGGACGATACAGAGTTTGTCGTGCTTATTCTTTTGTGGAAAGTCTTTGGTTTTCTCTGTTAGTTCTGGGAAGTATGCATCTCTGATATCCTTGAATTTTGCACAGCGCAGGAGGAAATGCATTTCTCTTTCTGCTTCTCCATTGTTGCACTGCGTGCAGAGTCTGGCTTCCTGGGGGTTCCAGCTCCAGTTTTTGTCCGCATCTTCTTATTTTTAGACTGTGATCACTTATTCAGTATTTGGCGAGGGTCTGCCTGTGTTTTGCATGTATGACGGAGGTCGGGTATTCTGCTAGTGTGTCGCTTCTGTGTAGCCGCCCAGCTTGTTCTGTTTTCCAGTCTGCGCCTCCCAGTAGGGAATCTAGTGGTGTTCTAGGGCCTGTTGCAGCATTAGGCCTGCCTGTTTCTCATGGGCAGGGTTGCTGCTTTTTGGGCTCTGAGTGTTCATGCTGGTTTGAAAGGGCAGGTTTGCTGTATATATATGTGTTGTGCATCGTTTCTTTTCCAGGAGTTTGTGTAAATCACTCATTGCATTACGGAAGAACAGTCTCTGATTGCTAGTTTTATAATGGCTGTCTCACGTCCCTGAGCCTCTAAGAATATGAACCTTAGGCACTCTGCCTAGTCGGGCTGGCTTTATCTCCTGTATAGTAAAGGAAGCAATGGCCGGCAATTTTTTATTAAGCCGGGGCCACACTGTACATTGACCAGAAGAGGCATTGCACAGCACAAACATTACTACCTATGAGTCTGAGAGATCATTATTAGAAGCTCAGTGGTGCAAAATCATCTTTAGAGACTGTGATATGAGATTGTTTATAGGATTAACAATTTGAGACTGTCCTCTAATGTGAGAAAACATTTAGAAAGTGCTGTGAGACTGTCCATGGAGGCCCGTGATGTGCAATTCTCTGTGATCTGAGATTGTCTTCAGCGGCTCAATGACCAGAGACCAGCTTTAGAGGATCAATCAGATGAGACAGTCCGCAGAGACTCCATGAAATAAGAAAGTCTTTAGAAACCTAGTGAGATGAGACCATCCTTAGAGACTCAATGAGGTGAGGCAGTCATTACACATTCAGTAATCAGAGACTGTTCTTCTATAAACAAGTGAGAGGGGATAAAAATATCTGATTTTATTTTTACTCACAGAAGCACCAGCAGGTCCGGGAGAGCCAGGAGAACCACCTTCCCCTCTGGAACCCTGAGCACCCTCAGGGCCACGAGCTCCAGTAGGGCCAGCTTCACCCTGAAAAAGGACACTTAGTTATGCTAAAAATTCCAAGACAGAATAGAAGATATATGCAAAACTGCCAAACGGGATTTTCATCGCTATGAAGATGCAAAAGACTTTGATATTTAATCATTATTACAAATTAATATAATCAGAAATAATGTTGAAAATTAGGAAAGTTTTTGGGTTATTTTGCAAGGAGTAAGAATCAATAAAATCTTTCAAAAATAATAGCAAAGAGAAAAGAGCTAACACATTAGTGCAACAAAAAAATAAAAATAAAATCCTAAAACCTACTTATCTTGCCACTCCCATAACTTTACATACTCCAGCTAGACGACTCTGGTTTATCCATGGAAATACATTACATATTGCCCCCTGATTCCCAAGCCAGACTAGAAAGTGCTGTACAGGTCAATCTGCTTTCTTTTTTCTATACCTCAGCTTGTGGAATACATGACCCCCTCAACTGGGCCTTGAACCCTCTTACAAGGCTTTTAAGGCAAAATTGAAAACCTATCTTTCAGGTACTGCTTTCGGCACATAGTAATGGTGCTCAGACATCCCTAGAGTAGACTTACGAACGACAGCAGCTTTATTGATCAAGGGTGAATTTATGAATGGATTTTGATTTGACGATAATGGTTGTGCACTTCTTGCTTGCTGTCGTTTTTCTCTTCTTTGTCCTTGGTTCATGTTTACTTTCCTGTCCCTGTATTGTGGTTCCTTTACTTCTATTTTGATTGTACACCACTTTGCTATATTACTAAAAGTAGTATATTAAGTGAAATAAACTATGAACTGTGCACTACTAGGTGGGGAAGCTGTGTCATGATCATCAGTACGGGTCACACCTTGTGGCCAGACTTAGGGGAATATTTACTAAATATAAAATTGATGCACATTAAATGTCACTGCACCCAAAGAAATAAACGGGCTGTGAGTACTTAACACACATTAGAACCTTTAGCAAACATGCCCCTTAGAGGCCATGACACAAGACGTAGCTCTGGTACATGGACCCTAGCCTTAGGACCATAGCTACAATGACCAGACTAGGAAAAGAGAGGGGTCCATTAAAATAGGGGTAAAACTTTCCAGGTAGTCATAGCACCAAATTGCAGTGCTGATTCCAACTGACCTGGAAAGAAAGAACTCCAGGGCAAAAAGCAATAGCCCTTTATTTTTCAGATTTGCACTTACTTCATGAAGCAAAACATATATTTATATGTTCCAAAGCATTAGCCAGAAGTGCCACTATGAATCAGATTACGGTGCTGCTTTATTGTTTGTTATCAGTTACCTGGGCTGGTGCTCTTCTTGTGCATTTACAAAACTAGCACAGCTTTAACTAAGAATGTTGCTGCAAAGAGTAATCGCTAAGCTAGTGAACAGACCACTAAGGTTCTGCCTTATTTAGGTGACAGAGACCTCTAGTGTTCCTACTAAGGTACTGTGATGTGACCTTTCTATATCCTTGTAATTTTCCAAAACAAAGGAGGTTTCTCTAACTCTAGTGGCATGATGCTGTGAGGAGACCTTTCTGGGAGGGGAATCTGAAGTGGCACAAATACTCAGCCAGAAGTAGTTACTTGCTTTGGCTGGATAAATCATTGTACCATCAAGGTGCATGCAAGTGGCTGGACAAGCTCTTGTCCTACAAGAAGCAGTGGCTAGAGTAAAGAGGCGGTGGGGCAGCTTAAGGTGATGCATTTTCTTTTTTTTTTATTTAAACTTTTATTTTCTTTACAAAAGAAACAGAAATATAAAAGACCAAACTTCCCAAAAGCCCTTATCCATTATGAGCATCTCCAAACATACATTTATATCATCCTCTCCCCTCCCCCTCTCCTACCTTTCCCATGCCCTACTCCTCCTTACCTCCCGAGCCCATTTCAGCAAATAACCATTCAACATAGACCATTCCATATCAAATATCCCCACCTTCTGCTGCCTCAGTGTGGTCAGTCTTTCCATTAAAAGTATCTAGCGCAATCTAGTCACACACCGATCCATGATTGGAAACTCAATCTGCTTCCACCAATATGCTATTGCATACCTGGCTGCACTCAAACAGGCTTGGATCTGTTGCCTATGCTTCCTAGGTGACCCAGTTTTCCACAAGGTTAAAAGCTTAGGGTCCAGATTCAGCTCAATCGTAAAAGTCAGGGTAATCAAGTCTCTAACAAACCTCCAAAAATCAAAAACTTTCAGACAACTCCATCAAATATGGAAAAAAGAGTCCCCCACAGCCTCTCCAACAGCATTCAGAAACTGTGGGAAACATCTTGCGCAGTCAAAGAGGGCTGAAGTACCATCTCATCAATATCTTATAACGGTTTCCCATGCAGAAATGGAAACAAATGAGCCTGATGTCAGTACCAGGAAAAATGGTAGAAACCATCATAAAGAACAAAATTACTGAACCTGCAGATAGTCATGGCTTAATGGGAGACAGCCAACATGGCTTTAGACAAGGAAGATCATGTCTTACTAATCTGTTATGTTTTTTTGAAGGAGTGAATAAACAGGTAGACAAAGGTGAGTCGGTTGATATTGTGTATCTGGACTTTCAGAAAGCTTTTGACAAGGTCCCTCATCAGAGACTTTTGGCAAAACTAAAGAGTCATGGGATAGGAGGCAGTGTACTATTGTGGATCAGGAACTGGTTAAAAGATAGAAAGCAGAGGGTAGGGCTAAATGGCCAATTTCCCCAATGGAGAAAGGTGAATAGTGGTGTACCCCAGGGATCTGTGCTGGGTCCGCTGCTTTTTAACATATTCATAAATGACCTGAAAATGGGAATAACGAGTGAGGTTATCAAATTTGCAGATGACACAAAATTATTCAACGTTGTTAAAATCCATGAGGATTGTGGAAAATTGCAAGAGGACTTTGATAAATTGGAAGACTGGGCATCCAAATGGCAGATGAAATTTAATGTGGACAAGTGCAAAGTTATGCACCTAGGAAAGAACAACCCAAACTATGGTTACAGAATTCAAGGTTCCACATTAAGAACCACTATCCAGGAAAAAAATGTAGGCATCATCATGGATAACATGTTAAAACTCTCCATCCAGTGTGCAGCGGCGGCCAAGAGGGCAAATAGAATGCTAGGTGTCAAAAGGAAAGGAATGGAAAATAAAACAATGGATATTATTATGCCTCTGTATCGTTCCATGGTGCGACCGCACCTTGAATATTGTGTGCAATTCTGGTCACCGTACCTTAAAAAGGCTATAGCGTTATTAGAAAAGGTACAGAGAAGAGCCACCAAAATGGTAAAGGGGATGGAAGGATACCCCTTTGAAGAGAGGCTAAAAATGTTAGGGCTCTTCAACCTGGAAAAAGACTGCTGAGGGGAGATATGATGCAATGCAATGTGTGCCTTCGAGTCAGTCCTGACTCCTGGCAACCCATAGAGGTCTCTAAATGAATGGAGTGGAACGGGTAAACGTAGATGGATTGTTTACATCATCAGAATATAGAAAGACTAGGGGACATGCAATGAAGCTACAGGGTAAACTATTTAAGACTAATAAAAGAAAATATTTTTTCACTCAACGTGTAATCAAACTCTGGAATTTGTTACCGGACGATGTAGCAAAAGCTGTTAGTGTAGCTGGGTTTAAAAAAGGTTAGGACAAGTTCCTGGAGGAAAGGTCCATAAACCATTATTAAAAGGTACCCAGGATATAACTGCTTGACCCAATACAAGCAATGAGGAACCTGTGTATTTTGGGGAAACTGCTAGGTACTTATGACTGAGATTGGCCACTGTTGGAAACAGAATACTGGGCTTGATGAACCTTGGTCTGACCCAGTATGGCATATCTTATGTTCTTATGTTCTTAGATGCCCTTTTAATTTTGATCAAAAATGGTCTGCCACTGTTTTACATCCAACTCCTCCTCTCCAATCCAACATTTACTTAATTTAGTGTATGTCAGAGCCCTCACAGCACGAAACAGTGCTGATATCAGTGCCCTTAGATTACTTTTTCCCTTACCAAATAACTTCCAAGTCCAAGAACTCCACCCCTATCTTATTCCTTCTAGGCTTTCCTTTCAGGAAATGTATGATCTAGGAGTACTGAAAGTAATCCGACTCCTTCAAACCATAGTCCTCCCAGAACTCAGCCAATTCCCCTCGTCCACAAACTGATAGAAACATCTCAGGCCTTGCCTCTCCCACCTAGAATACACTCCCCCCCCCCCTTCCAGTGGGAACCCCTAGTATATTGCAAGGGCCCCAACAAAGAAAAATAATTCCCACTACAGTCTTTCCTACAAATAGAATCCCAAACAGACAGTACCTGATACCAACACATTTTCAAGCATTTGTTTCCTAGTTAACTACTCCAGCACACCCCTGTTCCAAGTGAGTGAAGGAGAAAGCAGAACAGAAAGAGCCTTGGATACTGAAGAAGCAGCAGAGAGCCGTTGACCCTGGAAAAGAAGAGGATACAGAGGACATCCCCTGGATGTGTGATAAGGAGGGCCAGGAGCTACCAAGATACAGCACCTGGACCACATTTGAGTTCAGATTCCAGCTCAATGAGGTATTCTTGGGAAGGAGTTTGTGAAGAGGGGTTCTCTGTCTGAAAGAAGGAGTCCAAGTATCACCTGAGTGACTGCAACTGTTTGATATTTACTCTGCAACCTTTATTTTTTCAGTAAACTCTTGTTTCAGAATAACCAATTCTGGTCTGGACTGATTTACTGAGAGTGGGTGAAGTGAGGCATGAGAGGTTCTATGGTGCCAACGGCCTCCCAGTTTCACTGGTCTCGACCTGGAAACCTGAACATTTGCAGAGTTAAACCTTAACAAACAGTGTTATTTTCCTGAAGTCACATCTCCGGTCTGCGCATAGCAGAAAGAGGTTATGATCACCTGGGACAGTCCCATTGTAACTGATACAAAGCTGGATGCAAGAAAGCTGGACACAGTGATAAAGGAGAAAAACCCTAGAATGGCATTGATTATAGAGGAGTCAATGTCAAGTGACTATTCTGTGAACCATATTGAGAGGGAGAAGATCTTAAAGTACCAAGAAATGCAGTCAGAGACCAAGAAAATCTGGCAAAAAATTACAGAGATTTTTCCTGTCATTTAGGAAGCCACAAGCTTGATTATGAGGACTTTCCAATCATACCTTAACAAGTTGCCTATACATTTTACATCTTATGAACTGCAGAAAAGAAGCTCTCTTTGGCACATGCAAGTATTATGCTGAGAAAGTTTGACAGATTGAGTAAATCTGAGAGATTGAGATCATACTACTGGTTTAGGAGTTAGGTTCATGACTATAACAGTATGAGCAAAACTAATCCATCTGGAGAAACTGCCCCCAGAAATTAGCTGCTTTGAGGGCTCCCAGACTAGCAGGGGCTACAGTAGATTGTGACTTTTGGAAACACCATCGTTTTACTGATTTCCATATGGTACTACAGTGGTGGAAACGTATAGTTCAATTTTCAAACTGTTTCACCAGCAGCCATTGAATGTATAATTTCACTATGAGGGTCATTCTAACAGGTTAAGTCATGGTTTGGACTATGCACATGGATGTCAAAATCACAGACATGTCTCCGTAACTATTCCACAAATGTCATTCGCAGACGTCTCCAGAACAGGGACATTCAAGTAGACATGGGGTGGGGGGGGGGGTGATGGAGGTGTGCTGGGAAGCAGCAGTGGACTTACATGTCCCCATTCAATCCCAGAAACCATGGAGCCATCTGCAGGAACGTACATGTTTATTCCTGCTCCAGGCACAAAGGCATCAGGAAAGTGTTTGTTTCCACCTCAAAACATCAAGAGAATGTAGAATCAAGTAGCTTGCTTTAGATTACAAAGTCCCACAAGGGGATTTGAACCTTGGCCACCCAAGCTCTTAAGCCACTACTCTCAGCATTATGCTATTTGATGTTTTGGCTTGGCAGCACTCTCCTGGGGATGTCTATATAGACATTTGATACATGTGCAAATCGGGCACGTCCACATTTCTGGAATTGTGCCTGAACTTGCACGTGCCTGCCTTTCTTTTCCGCGTTCTGGCTTTGACGTCCCAGATTGCACTTGGACATCGCATTTGAAATGTGCCTCTAAATGTGTATTTTCAGCTGCTTTATGGAGAGTGGCAGGCTGAAAATACATCTAACCACTCCACCACTACCCATATAGTGGAGGGGCAGAGGTGAGGGAAATGCTAAAAAAATACCTGTATAATAGCGATATTCAGCTGCCCTATGAATAGTTTATAGGGAATGTGGCAGAAGTGGCCACTCCGCTACACATATAGTCAGCATGGCTGACTAGACCTATAAAGTGGCATTCTAGAAGGGACGTCTAGAAGAATCTGGGACGTCCAAAGCAGATTGTCCAAAACACTGGGGGAGTGCCAGATGTGAAGGGAGCTATGTATACGTGCCTTCTGAAACTGCTTTGTCTCCAACCAAAAAATGAACATCCAAAAAGATGGTTCTGGAGACACCCTCCTCCCTCCCCCCCCCCCCCGCACATAGGAAGAAACATAGAAACATAGAAATATGACAACAGAAAAAGACCTCGTGGCCTATCTAGTCTGTCCTTCCATAACAACTACAACAGTCCCCTTTTTACCTTTAGAGATCCTCTGTGTTTGTCCCATGCTTTTTTGAATTCAGTTACTGTCCTCATCTCCACCACCTCCACTGGGAGACTATTCCACGGATCCACTACTCTTTCCATAAAGAAATATTTCCGCATATCACTCCTGAATCTATCTCCCTTCACCCTCATCCCATGTCCCCTCGTAGCAGAACTTGCTTTCAATTGAAAGAGGCTCTCTCCCTGAACATTTATGCCACGGAGGTATTTAAACATCTCAATCATATCACCTCTATCCCGCCTTTCCTCTAAGGTGTACATATTAAGATCCTTAAGTCTATCCTCATATGCTTTATAATGAAGTCCACTAATCATTTTAGTAGCCACCCTCTGCACCGACTCCATCCTGTTCACATCCTTTTGAAGGTACGGTCTCCAGAATTGCACACTATACTCCAAATGAGGTCGCACCAAAGACTTATACAGAGGCATTATCACCTCCTTTTTTCTGCTAGCCATTCCTTTCCGTATGCACCCAAGCATCCCTCTAGCTTTTGCCATCGCCTTTTCTACCTATTTAGCTACTTTAAGATCATCAGACACAACCACACCTAGGTCCCGCTCTTCTTTAGTGGACAAAAGTACTTCACCCCCTATACTATATTGCTCCCTTGGATTGCTGCAGCCCAAATGCATGACCTTACATTTTTTAACATTAAATCCCAGCTGTCAAATTCTAGACCATTCTTCAAGCTTAGCTAGATCCCTCCTCATGTTATCTACCCCTCCCTGGATGTCTACTCTATTGCAGATTTTGGTATCATCCACAAAGAGGCAAACCTTACCCGACAGCCCTTCCGCTATATCACTAACAAAGATGTTAAAAAGAATCGGACCAAGGACAGATCCCTGGGGCACACCACTGATAACATCCTTCTCCTCAGAGTGAGCTCCATTTACTTGTACACTTTGTCGCCTCCCACCCAACCAATTTCTAACCCAAGCAGTAACTTTAGGGTCCATCCCTAGGGTGTTCAGTTTGTTTATAAGTCGCCTGTGAGGAACAGTGTCAAAGGCTTTACTGAAATCTAAATACACCACATCTAGGGCTCTCCCTCGGTCCAACTCCCTGGTCACCCAGTCAAAGGAATCAGATCTGTCTGACAAGACCTGCCTCTGGTGAATCCATGCTGCCTCGGATCCTGTAATCCGCTGGACTCCAGAAACCTCACTATTTTCTCTTTCAGCAGCGTTTCCAATAATTTACTCACCACTGAAGTTAAACTAACCGGCCTGTAGTTTTGAACCACATCCTTACTTCCGCTTTTGTGTAAAGGCACCACATGAGCCTCTCTCCAGTCCTTTGGCACCACTCCTGACTCCAACGAGGCATTGAAAAGGTCAGTCAGTGGAGCTGCTAGAACGTCCTCAAGTTCCCTCAGTATTCTCGGGTGTATCCCATCCAGTCCCATCGCTTTGTCTACTTTAAGTTGAGATAGTTTCTCATGAACACAGTCTTTTGAAAATTGTTCAAGATGTCCTTTGCTTCTGTTCCTATTTGTGAGTGTTTTCTGAGGTCCTGCTCCTGGTTCTTCATCTGGAAGGCCAAGTACATGCATGGGTATAGATCATTTCACAAATGTGGATGCCCCGAATTGGACGTCCGCAGAACACATACTTGGATGTTCCAGCCGGGGTATTTCAGAAGGGAGGGTGACTATGTCCTGAGACTAGCACATCCTACCTGGCCATTTCAAATACTCAGATATGTGGCTGTGGACAGTTCTTTATAATTTAATACTCATTCCCTATTGCCTCCCAATGCAACTTCCCTACAATGATCCAAAATTCGCCACTTTAAATCTTCAGTGGTATGTTGCCTATGCAGCCAATGTCCCACCATAGGAGCAGATGTTGACTTTGTAACAATTCTACTCCAATGTTCATTAAGCTGCAAACAAATCTTCCATTTTGTGTGGCCCACATAGGGACACTGTATCTCATATATCTCAAACGAGGAGTTATAGTGCATTCTATAACATAACATAAAGAATTCTCTTGAAGTCAGATGGCTCCATACCGCTCTTTCAATAGTACGTTCACACCAGTTGCAATTTCCACAATGAGTATTGTCAATGGTCCTGCTACCACCGTCTCTATTAGGCGGTTGCCTAGGGGCATGAGGTGCGGGTTGCCTTTATAAAGAATAGTCTGTAGCCGTGTGTTAAAGGCAAAATATAATGATGAGGTTTTATTCCCCTTCCCTTGTGGATTTCTGTTTTTCTCATACAGCAACAAAGAACTTAAACAAAACTGTTTCTTCACAGCAAAATAAAATGTACCTTTTTCCAAACAGGTATAACAAAGCTCTTGCTTCCTTAATTAACAAAGAGACGTAATCTCATCCGAGATACATAGCGTGCAATCCATAGCAGTGGAATCAATGTCCTGGTCAGTGTTTTCCCATTTCATTTGCTCACCGTCAGAAATTGTAAATGGGTAACATTCACCACAGCTATTATTTACACAACTCTCTCGAGAGGCAGCAGTTCTTAAGGCAGGAAACTGTTCTGCATAAGGAGGGTCCTGGAGACCTGTACTGAAGCCTGTTTCTCTGAGGCTTCCCCTTTCTCTCCACCAAGGATTATCCTCCCAATTATTAGCTTTTACTTTCCTAGCCGAGCCCACCTCTTGCCCTCTAGAGAAATAGGTGTACTTAGCTCTGCTTCTGGGGTGGCTGGCTTCCACTCTTTCCTCTGTTAACCAGGTTCCTTTATTTGAGCTGTAGCCTGCTTTTCCCCGAGAGTTCCACTCAGCAGTTGTCTGGTCTGGGCTGTAGTAACTTCCAGGAAAGGTTTCCCTTCTACTGCTACTTGCTGTCGGGACCCAGCTTGTGCTTCCTGGACCCAGCAAGCTCTCCTGCTTGTGACCTCTACCCTCCAGCTGCTTACTCACTCTCCTCGGGATGATGCCCCCTCTGGCTTGGGAGACTTGTGCACGAGCACTTCCAGCTCTCTCTGTGTCAGCTGCTCTTCCCTTTGCTGCACCTCCCTTGGCTGCACCTCCCTCTGTGGCATCTCCCTTTGCTGCTCCTCCCTTGGCTGCACCTCCCTTTACTGGGATTTCCCAGCCACTTTTATCCTCCTGGCCCCTGCACGTTGTACGTGCTTCCTTGCCCAGGTGGACGTAATTAGCTTTCTGGCTTTCTACTGCGTCACACCCAGTGTAGGGAAAGTATGTTCCACTATTCTCTGGCTCCTTATAACCTGAATATGCTTTCTGCCCAGATGACTGTAAGGTAAGCTCTTCCTTTTCTCCTGGGTTCTGTGCTGGCCACTGTATCACAGTATGTTCCCGTAGATCAACTTATATTGCTTTAGACTTTCCCCCTCAATCTTGGATCTTTAAAATGGATTCATGGTTAAACTTGGAAGCTGAATGGCAGTTTTTGCTTTGATTGGCTGATGGGGTCATGTGTTA
Organism: Ichthyophis bannanicus; assembly: GCA_033557465.1. Taxonomy (NCBI): domain Eukaryota; kingdom Metazoa; phylum Chordata; class Amphibia; order Gymnophiona; family Ichthyophiidae; genus Ichthyophis; species Ichthyophis bannanicus. The sequence goes on along the minus strand of CM066033.1, from coordinate 731,333,382 downwards.
TGCTTTTAAATTCTGCTGCCATTTTCTTTCTTTTCAGATGTGTTTAAAAAGGCTCTGGTGAAAGAGGGGATCATGCAGTAATGAAGCAGCCTGATGCAGAAGATATATGTTTCCAAAACATGTAGTGTTTCAGAGGACATTGTGAATCATTGAGAAAGATAAGTTGAACTGTGATTATGGAAAAGTAGTATGAAAGCAGTGTGAGATTAATATTAAAAAAACTGGACTGATGATAAAATTTGCAAGAGCTCAAAGTATATGAGTTTGTTCTTGCATGGATTTTGATGGTTCTTAAAAAAATGTTTTGACGCTCTTGCTAAGTGTATGTGATGTTATTTTGGACTTAGCAGAGGGGATATTTGTTAATATAATTGTTCCTGGTAGCGTAGTTGGGCAGAGTTGTGATGTACATGTGTAGTATACTTGTATTGACATAAACTGCACGCACACACTGATGCCTTCTTTGGAGCATGGATAAATTTGTGCACTACTGGTGGGAGGGTCTTTGTAAGAGCCTAAAGACACATAAGTGCTTATATTACCTTTATAAAATAAAATCGAATCAACAAATATCCCTCTGCTAAGTCCAAAATAACATCACAAACATATGAAAAATGTTTTATAAAATTACCCTCTAAAAATCTACTATATTGGAGACTGCAATCTATCGTAAGGTTACCAAATGTCACTGCTCTGTTTTAGGGCTGGTAGTACTGGTAGTTTTGGGGCTGGTAGTACTGTTCTCACTGATCTTTTTCTGAGAATAATCTATTCGCTCCCCATCTCAAGCTGAGGCAAGATGAGAAGCCCCATATACTAAAGCCCTGTTGCAGCTTGTTTTTTAGTGTGTTGGAACAAGCTCACTTTTTCACCTTCATAATAGAAAAATGTGCTGCAGTTTGCTTTTAAACTGCTAATATCATGATCAAGGACAATTTTCAAAAGGCTTACCCAGCTAACATTTAAAGTTAGCTAGGTAAGCCTCTGACTTGTGAAATTTTCTCCTGCTGATCAGCCAAATTCAGAGGGTGCACAAATTTAGCTAGTCAGAAAAGGGACGGGGGGGAGGGGGTGCTCTGGAGCTGTGCCCGGGAAACATTTTTTATTTGCCAATGCGGATTTTCACCACTAACTGGCTAAACTGAGTTGAACAACTCCAGTTGCAGAAATACAAGGTATAAATCTAGCCTGGCCTAAATATTATCTGGTTAGATTTAGGAGAAGTTTAATCTGCAAACAACTTGCTTATGTTCAGATGAAAATTTGTCTAAAGATTACAACACGTCTTTTATCACATCCCATAAACAGATGGGTCTTCAGGCTTTTCCTAAACCTGATCAGAGTGGATCGCCAACAAAGCACTAATGGTAGTTTATAAGGGCACTCAAAAAGCAGTTGCTCACATAACCACCACCATGCATCCTCAGCCCTGGAATGGCTAATAGCTGTCATCTGTAGACCTTAAACTCCTACTTGGGAAGTACCAATTTATTCAGCAAATAATGCGGCCCCATTCCATTCAATACTTTAAAAGCCAGGGTCAGGATTTAAACCAGATCCTCTTAATAAGAGGGGGCCAATGGAGTTCAATAGGAGAAATATGTTCTCAAACTCCCACCCTCACTGCTGCGTTCTGCACTAACTTCAAATGGTGTATCTGATATTTTGGCAGTCATGAGTAAAAAAATTACAATAATCAGGATAAGTACTAATCATAGAATACAACAGCTTAACATATGTACGAGTAGCTCCTCAACAAATGCTCTAATCTTCCTCAACTCGCATAATTGATAGAAACAGTTAAGCACTACTCGAGATATCTGGTACTGTAGTGTCAGGAAACCACCAAGCTCCACATCTAAATCTCTCACTCTATCAGCTGCATCCCTTTCCAATAAATTATTGGACGCTCTACGTTCACAGATGGTTTTCATAATCACAATATCTCTGTTTTCTGTCAATTCAGCTGAAATTTGTTCAATTACATCCAATTCCCTGGCATCTTCAAACATTATTGTAGCTGCTGAATCCCATTTATCCTATCTTTACCCAAGGGCACTAGAGCTGGATTTCATCAGCAGAGATAAAATACTTAACACCAGCTGCCCTAAATATTGCTGTTACTAGTGTCAACAACAGATTAAAAAGTAAAGATGACAATATTTGCCTCCGCAGAGCCCCACATGTAACTATATAAGCACATGATAACCTATTGCCTACTAAAACTTCCTGAGTGCTCCCATACAGAAATGATGACAGCCATACCAAGGGAAGCCCCCAAGGCCAGCACAGAAAATCATAATCAACTGCATCGAAGATCTGTCCCTAATCCAATCATAACCTAGATTTTTTTGCCTTTATATTTTAGCCATTTCCTTGGAGAATAATATTGGTTTCCATACATAAAAATCAGTTGCCATTATAGCTTTTCAGTTTGGCCCACTGTTTTTCCATTTCTCTTATCTCCGCCCATTCTGCCAGCTCTTCCTTCAGGTATTTCCCCATTTTACTACAGTCAATGCATTTGAAATCGAGAACTTTGAGTTTTTGCATGTCCGGACTCTGCATCAAACTATCCAAAGCTTCTCTCAACCCAGTCCTCTGGGACCCCTAGTCCAGTTAGGTTTTCAGAGCATCCGCAATGAATATGCATGAGATAGATCTGCATACATTGGAAGCAGTGTAAGCAGATCTATCTCATGCATATTCATTGTGGATATCCTGAAATCCTGACTGGTCTGGGGGGTCCCGGAAGACTGGGTTGAGAACCACTGCACTATACTGTGTGATGATCGGTCACCCAGACATTAGACACTCTCTTCATTTATGAGTACTAGATTCAGCGTCACCTTTTCTTGTGTGGGTTCTTTCATTATTTTTCTGAGCAGAAGAGCTTGAAGGGTAACCACAATCTCTTTCCTTCTTTCTGATTCTGCTAATAGGATATCTCAATCCTCATTTGGTAGATTGGAATCCCCTAGCAACAGCACCTCCCCTTTCATTCACAACATTTGCAAATCCATGGCCAGATCTCTGTCCAGTTTTTCTGTCCTTACTTTCTTCACCAATAATGCTTAAGCATTGGTTGGATGTATGTAGACAAGTAACAGAACCTGGGAGCCAGAGAAACCAGGGTTCAAATCCCACAAACCCTTCTTGTAGCCTTGGGCAAGTCATTTAACCCTCCACTGCATCGGGTACAATCTTAGACTGTGAGCCCTCCAGGGGCAGGGAAATGCTTACTGAGCCTGATTGTATTGTTGTGTGCCATGGAGTCTATGTCAGATCCTGGTGACCCTGTGGATAATTGTGACTATCCACAATAACCTAAACGTAACTTTTCTTGAACTACTGTTGGAAAGACATGAGCTAAATACTAAAACTTATGCATGTTCTTGCAAACATCTAGGCTAGACATTTATACCAGCTCTAGGGCCGGTATCAATGATCATGCCTTATCTGGGATCCTTTGCTTGTTCAAGTACTTTACTAGACTTTCACATGTCTCCTCAGTTGTATCTATTGATAAGCTCCTTCACATTTCTCCTCTGGGTGACCACCATTAGTGGTAGCTCTTCAACTACTTTATCCTTCCATGACAGGCACCAGTTGGGTATCCAAATCTCCTTTTCTCCTCTAACCTTTCTGACAGCTGAGTCTCTCATCTTAGGAGGCCCCTGGATATTTCTCACCTTCCTCTCTCTTCTTTAGATAGGAGGGGTGGACTAAAACCTCCTGCTAAAAAGAATCTCTGCTCACTGGTCTATCTTCTGTTACACCCTAAACTTATACTTTGCAACTGAAACTAGAATTAGGTGGAGCAAAAGGGGATGAGCTCCTGGCCTCACTAAAGCATCCACATGGTCTTTAGTAATCTCTTGCAATTACAGATCCAGGAAGCAACCATTGCAGCAATGTCCCAAAGGGGTGCTGTAGCAAACTGGCACACTCTTCTATTTCTTATGACTCTTCTAGGGAATTGGATTTAGCTCACAGCTTTTCTCACAAGTTCAAGATGAGTTATTTTCAGGTACAGTAATTATTTTCCTGCCCCAGAAGGCTTACAATCTAAGTTTGTACCTGAAGCAATAGGTTAAGTGACTTGCCCAAGATTATATGGAGCTGCAGTAGAATATGAACCCTGGTTTCAACCCACTGTTCTAACCATTAGGCTACTCCTCCATTCCTTAAAAATAGTCCAGCTTCCTCTGCCACATGGGGTCAATCTCGCAGTATGAGCCATGAGGTTATGGGATATCTACAGGGACAAGCTACTTTCACAGGGATCCTAGTGAGAACCTGTCCTTAATCCAACGTCCTCTTTATGTCCGACCATCAAGCCCTGCAGCAATACCAACAGCCAGCAAATCTAGTGAAGTCGTGTTCTAAACTCCTGGCCTCTTATGTCTCCGTGGTATTTCTGGACAATACTTGACCACTAACCTAATTGGTTTTTGAGGAGTTCTAACCTGTTGGTAGCAACCTGGCTACATCAGGACTTGCAGTATCATGAAGTTACATAAGAACATAAGAACATAAGATATGCCATACTGGGTCAGACCAAGGTCCATCAAGCCCAGTATTCTGTTTCCAACAGTGGCGAATCTAGGTCATATGTACCTAGCAGTTTCCCCAAGAGACACAAGTTCCACAATGCTTGTACTGGGTCAAGCATTGATATCTTCGGTCACTTCTTAATAACGGTTTATGGACCTTTCCTCCAGGAACTTATCCAAACCTTTTTTAAACCCAGCTACACTAACAGCCTTTACTACATCCTCCGGTAACAAATTCCAGAGTTTGATTACACGTTGAGTGAAAAAACATTTTCTTTTATTAGTCTTAAATAGTTTACCCTGTAGCTTCATTGCATGTCCCCTAGTCTTTCTATATTCTGATAACGTAAACAATCGATCTACGTTTACCCGTTCCACTCCGTTCATTAATTTATAGACTTCTATCATATCTCCCCTCAGCCGTCTCTTTTCCAGGTTAAAGAGCCCTAACCTTTTTAGCCTTTCTTCATAGGAGTATCCTTCCATCCCCTTTACCATTTTGGTGGCTCTTCTCTGAACCTTTTCTAAAATCGCTATATCCTTTTTAAGATACGGCGATCAGAATTGCACACAATATTCAAGGTGCGGTCTCACCAGGGAACGATATAGAGGCATTATAATATCTTTTGTTTTATTTTCCATTCCTTTCCCTATCATACCTAGCATTCTATTTCCTAGGTATGATTGTGGTTTCTTTATCCATACTTTGTCTTTATTACCATTTCCCTTGCTTCTTCTCTTAAGGGACCGAAGGATGAATTTTTTTTTGCAATACTGTAAGCTCCTGATCCTGTTCTTTCCACCATCATAGCATTTAAAAGCAGAAAATGGATGGCCATTTTATTCCTAGTACAATACAACCCAATTAATCTCTGGGTTTCCTCTCACTCCTTCCCACTGGGGATCCTCTGTACTTTCTGTTACTGCTTTTACATCCCTCCACTGGGAGTTCACCTAACGCTCTTTCAGCGAGGAAATATTTTCTGTTGTTGCTTCTGAGTCTACCCTCCTGGAGCCTCATATTGTGATCTATTGTTGTAGAGCATTCTTTCCTCTGAAAAAAAATTTTTTCTTGTACCTGATTTATCCATTTCAGGTATCTGAATATCTCTATCATATCCCCCTTTGTTCAGGGGTATCAGAAGGGGAGGATGAAAAGTCTTGTTAGGTGAGAGAGCTCCAGCACACCATCAGGGCTGGTACAAGGATATTTGATGCTCTAGACAGCCTTTGATGTCCCCCTGCCCCCCCCCCCCAGCTCTGTTCCTACAACCTATGGCTTGGCCTGGCTCCCTTGGAGGCCCTAACCCACCACTTCATCTGGTGGCTACTATGGCCAGCAGGAAGAAGGGGGCTAAATAATAGTCTAGCTTCCTCTGCCACATGAGGTTAGTCTTACAGTATGAGCCATGAGGTTATGGGACCACACACTTCATGCCATGAGACTAGCCCTGCAGAGAAGAGGGAACAGTGCTTAAGTGCCCTTCTCCCTGATGGCTGTGGGTGCTGAGTTGCTGGAGTAAGCGTTATGGTAAGGCTTCCAGGAGGATAAGAACCAAGCTGGAGGGAACCAAGTTGGAGGGAAATGATCTAAATATCTTATTGCTGCCTTTTGTTGCCCTTGAAATCTGGGCACTCCAAACAATCGCTCAGCTTGCCTAATGGAAACACTGGCCCTGCACACCATGCTGCAGGCAGCTACTGAGCTACTGGATTCTCATATAGTCGATAGTGTGCAGCCACATCTTGAAGAAGGATACTGACAAGCCAAATCATCATAGAGGAGGATGCCCAACACCATGGTCAATCAGAACTTCAGAGGTAGAAGCCCCCGATTAAGGACTCTCCAACCCAGGATATCAGTTAGTCCATCACAATCTTGCCTTTATCTCTCATACAGCTTTTGGTGCAGACCCGGCACCATTCTGGTAGCCATCTTCTCGAATTACCTCAACCCTGTTTATCTTTTTAGTGATATGGCCTCCAGAATTAGAAAGAACATTCTATTCAAAGCCTCATCAGTATATGGAGGCATTATCACCTCCTTTTTTCTGCAATTTATTCTTCTCTCTGTGTATCTTTCTGACTCCTGACACTGCCTTCACATGCTGCCCTGAGATCATGAGATATGATCACCTCAAGCTCTCTCTCCTGGTTAGTGAACATAAGTTTCTGATCTCCAACCCTCAGATTACCATTCCCTCAGATTTCTGCATCTCAAACTTTTGACTCCGCACTTCTTTTGCACTAAATTTTAACTCTCAATCATTCCTTGAGTCTCCTTAGATCACTTTTCATTCTATCGCTCCCTCAGGGGTATCCGTGCTCTTGCAAATCTTACTGTCATCTGCAAAGAGGCTAACTTGTCCTTCCAGTTCCTTTAGAATATCACTCATAAAGATATTGAACACAGCCAGCCCCAAGGCAGATCCCTGAGGCATACCACTGATCGTCGTTATACCGCAGAGTGAATTCCATTTACCACCACCCTCTGTAGTCTCTCAACCAGTTTCTAATCCGTTTCAGCACTCCAAGCTGCTCACTCATTTAGCACTCTCATCACAACACAGGAGACTCACAGTGCTTGTCATTTCCAATTCAAACTCCCATTCTTTGTTCTCATTCAAATTCAGGAAAAAGATTGTTTTAAACCCCGAGAAGGCAGGAAGTATTGCCCTGGACACTTACCGGCCTTCTTTGCTGGTTCGTTTGCTTTGCCTTGCACATGCCTGTTGAGTCCTGAGTAAATCCTATACACTCATCTCTGATTCCAAGCCCAGGGGACATGAAGTAATAAACGGAAGCTATATCTAATCTAAAACAACATTTCAAAAGAGCAGAGGGACCAACTGACTACCAGTTATGCGGGGGAGTTAGTCCTGTTTCCAGGTTTTCCACATTCATTACAAGACTGTATATAACCAGGATCGGCCCAAGGGTGATGTGGGGCCATGTGCGGAGACTTATTGCAGGGCCTCATTTTATAAATATTTGCATAACAATGACAGATGGACTTATTTGATCAATGCCATGACTAGTTTAATGATAAAAAAGGAAGATATGAAATGAGAAAAATATCCTGGTAGCTGAGAATTCAAATCATGGTGCGCAGGCTTGATTAGACTGTGACAGAAATGGAAAAGCCCAGAAATCAATAACAGTGAAGTCTTCAGGACACAAGACAAAATTAAACTAAAATGTTCCCTTACAGTTTGAGATTTCGTGGCATCTAAAATAATAAAATATTTGAAATTTAAGACCAGTTACTGCATCATCACGAACTCAAAACTGCAAATCTTAAAGACTATCCATATTCCAGTGCCCCTCCTCCCAGCCACCACCATAACCAACATTCTGCTTGTGATTCCACACAGGAAACAAAAAGAAAAAGCGAGAATCACAGCACAGGAACTATAGAGCAAATCTACCATTCCATAACATCACTAACTTCCAAAACTCCTACAACAAGGAGCCTACCCAGAAAAGGGCAGTAGCATAAATACTGCAGTAGTACCTAGAACATCCATACATCTACTGGGAAAAGTGAACAACCCAGATGACTATAAATCCTTATATAGAAACTAATTGCTAACAGAATACCTGACCTCAATCACATATTTAGAACATAGATAAACTCTCACCAAGTAGAGAATAAGGGACCACAAACTAAAAATATCTGGTAAAGCTAACAGAGGTGGGTGCTTTGCACTGCCCAGAGGTCGGCTGGGGAGGAGAGCAGAGAAAGAGCTGGAGGGAGCCAGCATGCCATATCTTCCCAGCAAGGCCCATGAGTGGTGGGAGGCTAGTGGCAGGAGCCAACACCCACAAGGTGGTGGTGGGCAGCAACCTGGAGCTACTATTGCAGACTCCTTCCAGAGTCAATCTGATCCTCTTAGCTGTCTTTTCTTCCACTCATTCTTTTGCCATCCTAATTTCCCCACCTCTGTTAGCTTTACCACCATTTGCCAGGCGCTGATAACCCCTCTACTAGACTTCTGCAATCCAATATTCACCGGGCTACCAAAGCAGACCCTCAGACCACTACAACTGGCTCAAAACACAGCTGCCCGCATAATAGCCGGTACTACAAGACACGATCACATCACACCCATACTGAAAGAACTGCACTGGCTCCCAATCATCTCACGCATCAAATACAAGACTATCATAAACATATTCAAGATCAAACAACACTCCTCCGCCATAAGCCTACACACACTCATACAACCTGACACAAGCACACGGCCAAGAAGAAGAGGCACCTCCAATCGGGTTAACACCCCAAAAGACTTCACCAAGACCCGCAAAGACACCGCACAACGAGCAATCTCCCTGGCTGCTCCATCCATATGGAACTCCCTCCCAGATGATCTGAGACTAACCACAGAAATCAAGGACTTCCGAAAACAGCTGAAGACAACCCTGTTCATCGATTACTATGGACATACCCCCTGAACCAGCATACAAGTCAGATTATCGACCCCCCCCCACCACCCCAAGACTGTATATAAGACTGTATAATAGCTCATGATGTATAATAGCGCACTATGTAGATAAACCAAATCTAATCACATCCCCGCCAACACATACACACCACTCTGTACACTGCATGAAAACATTGCCCCCTTGATTGTTTGCCGTGGAAACCGCTGTGATTGAATGATAAGGCGGTATATAAATACCATTAAATAAATAAATAAATAAATAAAATAAAAATAGAAATATATAGAGAAAAGTTAAACTGAAACGCCTAGAAGCCAGACACTGCATGCAGGGCAACACCAGAGAACTAGAAAGAGATGCATATGAAGACAGCACATTAATTACAAATACTAACATACTCCAGTCACTACATAGAAACTAAAATTACTTGTTCTACCTTTGTTGTCTGGTCATTTTATTTTTCTAACTGAGATGGTTCCAGGTTGTTTTTTCCATTTCTTCTCTCTCCTCCCATCTTCTTCTTTACATGTCTTTGTACAGATAGTTTCCTTTTATCTCTTTTTTCACCATCTCTCTCCTCTCTTTTTCTACTCATATATACATTTTACCTTTCCAATTCTCTCACCCTCAGAGTCTTTTGATCTCCTCTTTTTTACCTCTCACATATCTGCCAGCTTTCCATCTCCCATTCTTACTCCCTCTCTAGCATTCCTATTGCCCTCGCTGTCTCTCTTCTTCCCCTGTTCTAATACCTTCTCCATCTTTCGCCCACTCCCTAGTTCCCTATTTCTACCCTCTATACTCACTGCCTCAGTTTTAATCTACCATCCTCTGCTCTCCTCCTTTCACCAACCCTAGCCGCTTCCCTGTCATTCATTCCCTCCCTGGCCCTCAACTCTTTCTTCAGTCTCTCACCAGCCATATTTCTATCCTCCCCTTCAGAGATCCATCCCTTTTTACATCTCTCAGCCGCTCTCTATTCTTCTAGATCATTCACATCAGGTCTCAGTCTCCTCCAACCTTTTTTCCCCATTCCCGTATTCCCACCCAACACGCTCACTCGTATCAGTCACTAGTGCTGTCTTCTTCAAATTCCTACTCAGTCTAATGTGTCCCCATTATGTTCCATCTCTAGTTCCCTGTTCTGCCTCCCACTCTGTCCATCTCCTCTTCCTTTCCCTTATCTAAACCCCTCCCACCCCCAAGCATCCAGTAGCTCTCCTACCTTTCCTTACCCACCCATCTCCCAGACGCCTGTCATCTCCCCTTCCCTTTCCTAAATCTCCAGGTGTACAGCAGGATAATTAGGTGGTGTGTGCATGTTTGGGGATGAGGTGGGTGGAATCCAGTCTCACGCTGCCTGAAGCGGTGGTGCTCAGGGGTGGGGCAAAAGGGGTTTGAGCCTCTCTCTGGGTGCTTTGCACTGCCCAGAGGTCGGCTGCGGAGCAGAGCAGAGAAAGAGCTGGAGGGAGCCAGCATGCCATATCTTCCCAGCAAGGCCCATGAGTGGCGGGAGGCTAGTGGCAGGAGCCAACACCCACAAGGTGGTGGTGGGCAGCAACCTGGAGCTACTATTGCAGACTCCTTCCAGAGTCAATCTTTTCTTCCACTCACTCTTTTGCCATCCTAATTTCCCCACCTCTGTTAGCTTTACCAGATATTTTCCCTTTTCCTCCTCTATGCGATGACTTCATTTTTGAATGTTAATCTTTCTGTACTTATCTTTCCAGTCATTTAACAGAGAAAATGACAGCAAAGCCATATAGCCTATGCAGTCTGCTCGTGCACATCTAATACTAATCCCTACAATCCCTCCGCTCCCTTAGAAATCCTCTGCGCATGTCTCATGCTTCTTTGAATACAGATATAGCCCTCGTCTCTGCCACCTCTGCTGCGAGGCTATTCCACCGTTTCCATAAAGAAAGACTTCCTTAGATTGTTCCTGAGTCTATCTATCCCCTTTCACCTTCATCTTATGCTCCCATGTGCCAGCACTTACTTTCAATTGCAGGTATTTAAACGCCTCTATCAAATGTTATCTCCTCTCTCTCGCCTTTCTTCCAAAGTGGAAATACTGAGATTTTAAAATCTGTCCCCATATGCTTTAGGACAAAGACCACTGACTGTCTTTATCCTATTTATATCCTTTTGAAGGTGCGGTCTCCAGAATTGCACACAGTACTCCAAATGAGGTCTCACCAGAGACTTATACGGGGCCACTATCACTTCCTTTTCCCTACTGGCCATTCCTCTCCCTATGCACACAAGAATCCTTCTGCTTTTGTCATCATCTTTTCCTGTTACTTTTTATGCCAGGAATCAATTTTGGGGGAACTGGCTAACAGCACTGAGCTCACCCCATCCCCCATATCTACACTGGTATCTTGAACCTGAGAATATCCCCCAACTCTTCCGTGCCCACAAACATTCTAAGCGCCACAACCCCATATACGTCCTCATACATCCTCAAATCTCACAGTTACCCCCACCTCCATGTCATCCATAGACACCCTCATCCAGCCTCATATCACACAAATAACTCCAACTCCCGGACACACCCTATCATCCTTTCCCTCCGCCTCACAGACCCCCCTCCCCTCAGTCCACTGCGACTTAGACAGTCTCCTCCATCCCCACATTTCACTGCAAAGATAAACCACTATTCAACGAGCAGTATAGCAAGTCCCATGAATAAATGACCAGATAAATCTACCTCCATCACATTCAGACACTACCACCACAGACACCCCTCCATCCCCACTATCAATCCCCTCCTCCTCATCCACCCACACCTCAAACACGAAACAGTGTTGCAGGTGCTAGGGATACATTTAGATGAAGATTTGTCTATGGATGCACAGGTTAACCCATTAGCATCTAAATGTGTTTCTTTTCGATTATTAGTGCAATGCAGTTTTTAATTATTTAGCTTATTGTAATATAATTTTATTAAATTGCTCAAAACAACAGATTAAGAAATTGCAAATCTGCCGGAATACAGCAGCAAGCCTCTTTTTTGCTACTTGAAAGTCGGATCATGTATCATCACTACTTGAAAAGCTTCTTTGGCTTGGGATTGTGGAAAGGATACATTTTAAGCTTTATGTGATGATACATAAATTATTTTATGAATCAGTGCCATATTCATTTTTGACAAAGTTACTGCCATGTCTGAGGACTAGATCTAAGCACCTCCAAAATTCATTGACGTTAATGTTTCCATCAGCCAGGGCTAATTAACAAAAGAAGGTTTGGCAATACAATTGGGTTTAAAGCAGCGGAGTTGTGGGCTAAGTTACCTGTAACACTAAAAAGGGATCTCTCTTGACTACTGGGTTTCGTAAAAAACTTAAATCTTGGCTGTTTTTCTAATACTTTCTTAATACTAATCTCATTTCTGTAAATGTTTTAGAATTTTTTTATTGTAAACCGCGCTGAACTAATTATCAGTTGGGATTGCAGCGGTATAGAAATGTTTTATAATACTAACAATAATATGTTCTCCATCTCTGAGCCTCAGACACTCCCAAATTCCCCTCCCCTCATCCATCCCACACATCATAGACCCAGTCCCAGCTCCCACAAGCAACCCCCTCTCCCATCTATAACCAATCTTATAGACACCCCTCCATCCCCGCAAGAAACCTCCCTCCCCATAACATAACCAACCCCACATAGGCACCTCTTACACCAATTTCACCAATCCCCCGCAATCCTCTTTTGTCATTTATCTCTCACATCATAGACAACCTCATATAAACATGCCCCATTTCCACAAGCAAACCCCTCCCCCAAACAACCCCACATCTCACACACCCCTTCCCCCAATCTCAGATACCCCCTCTCTCCCCTCCCCCTCATTCTTCCGACACATTACAGACTCCCTCACATAACACCCTCTTGGCTTCCACAAACCACAGGCATCCCCACAGAGACAACCCATCCATCCCCACACCTCATAGCCCTGGGGATTAGCTATGTTGCCCGTGGGGGCAATAGAATGTTTCTACCATGGGCACATTTGGGCTGGAAGAGCCTCCAGGCCATGGCAAATCAGTAATTGATGGAGGAGCCTCGGGCCCTTGGCCCCTCCTGGAAGAATATGAGCATGGTCCGTGGCCAGTGCTGGGCAGCAGGTGCAACAGGAGGAGTCAGAAGCATCTGACCAGAGTCAAAGACATCTGGCCGTGGTGCCGGTGCTGAGCATTGGGTGCCGCAGGTGATGGAGGCGTCCAGCCGCTGTGTCCCCAGCTGAATCTAGCTCTGAATAGCAATGACAGTGAGTAGGAAATGGAAGAGACACATGATAAGAGACAGCTGAGAGCGTGGCCATGCACAGAACAGGACCGTCTGCAAAAAACAAATCCGCACATGCGTAGGGCTGGCCCTACATGTGATATCACAATTCCTTCCATATCCATTACCCTCCATCTACAACACTTCATCTACTCTGCATGCGCCTCCCTCTTTTTGGAATATAGCCACCTATCCTGTACGTCCTTCCCTCTTCCTATGGCATAGCTTGATTCCATCCTGCATCCTCCCTTTTTGAAATATAACTCCACTTCTTATTTATTTATTAGCTTAATATACTGTCATTTGAAAGCTACAAGACAGGCTTTAATAAAACAATATTAAAAGAGAATACCAAAGCAAGCCACACCCACCATATGCATACCCAAAAAATATGTTTATGCAGTTTACGAAAGCGCAATACATCATTAATCTCTTTCAGCTCAGCTGGGAGCTTATTCCAGAGTCAGCACAAAAATTAAAGCCAAATTTTAAAATTTCCCTACATTCCACAGGCAGCCAGTGAAGTTGCTTTAAAACAGATTTTCCTGGTTTAGAATCTGTAACTAATTTTGCCAGAATTTCCGTAGTATTCTGCAGCAATTGCAACCTACCAATGGCAAAAGTTACAATGAGGAGCCCCCAAGCAAACTTTTGCTGAGGGTCCGCCATTGTTGCAGTGGTGGCACCCCCCCAACTTGCCCACCCCCCATGTGACCGCAAACTTACTTCATCGTGTTTGCTGCACTGCTCCGTTCTTGTAAGTTCACTGCGGGCCCGGCAGCTTTTCCCCACCAGGCTGAAGTCTTGTGGTGTGGCTGTTATCGGGAGACTTCAGCCCAGCAAGGAACAACTGCCGAGCCTGCGGTACACTTACAAGAGCAGAGCAGTGCAACAAACATGATAAAGTAAGTCTGTCATGCTTCTGCCACTGCCACCACCACTGTGTGGGCCCCTTTTCTGCCTGGGCCCCCCCCCCCCTACATTGAGGGGGCTACTTGGGTGGAATTTACGCCACTGCTAACTACACATCTTATATTTACATAACCCTACTCATAGCGAGTATTACTGGCCCAATCTTACAGTTATACAAGCTTGCACGACAGTAACTAGATCTTCTTGTGCAAAATACAGTCTGAATGCAAATAGTAAATATTTCAAAGACCAAAGTAACCTTTATTCACCACAGCTGCGATATACCTCCCTATATTTAAAAAAGTATCCACTATCACTCCCAACAACTTTAACTCTTCAACTAGTTCCAAAATAGTATGCACTAATCTGACTTGAGGATAACTTACAGTAAAATGTTGTCAACGTAACTACAACATTTCAGTTTTAAAGTGGTTAAGTTTTAATTTGCTAGTCCTTAATCACTTCTCTGTCTCACACAATCCTCTGTTAAGACTTGAAACCACCACATCTCTATCCTCAGGAAACATACAAAAAATGCGTATGTCATCTGCACCCATGTACCATGATAAGCCTAGTCAATTTAGTCAAGGGTTGTACATATACATTAAATAACATTGGCGATAAACTGGAGCCCTGTGGGACCTGCCTATGTGTCAAGATGCAGTGCCCCAACTAATCTGTATTTAGCTCACGCCTTTCCAGTAGTAGTTCAAGGTAAGTTACAATCAGGTACGGTAGGTATTTCCCTATCCCTGGATTGCTATAAGTTTATCCCTGGATTGCTATAAGTTTGTATCTGAGGCAATGGAGGGTTAAGTGGCTTGCTCAAGGGATTTGAACTCTGGTCTCTTTGGTCACAGGCCACTGCTCCAAAAAAGATCTAAGCCAGTCTAATGGGGTTTGTACAACCCCCATTTCCTCCAGCATTTTCAGCAGGATTTTATGATCAAAAGCTGCTTGAAAATCTAAGACAATGATCCTACCCCCTAAATCTCTACACCCTGTCTACTAAACCTACCAAGGTGGTGGAATCTGTGCTGAGAATAGATCAAAAACCCATCTGTCCATTTGCCAAATCCACCTTTATGTCTAAAACATTTGCAAAATGTTGACTGACGACCTACTCTATAACGTTCCCTCTAATGGGCCTATAGTTAATTACAACAAAATAATCAACAGACCTCTCTTTAGGAGTTGGGCATATGAGGGAATTTTTCAATGAGCCTGGAAACACGCCTTCCTATAAAGAAGAATTAGTAATAGAGACAAGAGATGCAACCAGCTTTTCTTTCATCTCTTTCACTAATCCAGCAAGAAGGGAAACTGCACAGCATCATTCTTGCCAGAAGTGCCAGACAAGCATCTGAAGCTAACAACAAGAACTTATCCAACTTTGTCTCCACCGAATGTCTGTTTTAGTGTTCCTTTTTGAATCAGTGGTGACAGAGCAGCTCCTGGGTTTTCTTGGCAGTGTGACTGGAAGTAGATTGCCAGACCTTTCTTTCAAGGCAATGGAGGGTTAAGAGACTTGTCCAGGGCCACAGGGAGCGCCAGTGGGACTTGAATACTGATCCCTTGGTTGCTGAGTTAGTGCTCTAACCACTAGACCACTCCTCCACTCCGCGGATCTTACTATAAAAATCTCATCACCTTCTTTAACCTCTACTTGATGTTCCTGCAAGGATTCATGAATATCTGTGATCTTCTTTAGCTCTAATCACATTATTTTTGACATCTACCTATACCGCCACCAAATTCCTAGATTTATTATACACAAATCATTTACTAAACTAAAAAGCTCTTGGGGGGGGGGGGTCTCTTCACGGATCTCTTTACTCTATCTGCAAAATCCCTTCTTCTCCTCTTTCGCATTTATTTAGACAGTTTTGTATCCCGCCTTATCCTCCAATCAAAGTGGTCACAACCAGTGTTCCCTCTAATTTTCTGTAGGCTGTGTGCGCATAAAGTATCAGCTGTGCAGCTTTTGAAGGAAGGTTACATTTTTGTGCGCCACATAACGACACTCGGCGTTATATACTTTAAAATTTGGCTACACGTCAGAATACAGTATGTACACCACATTGACTGCACTAGAAAATATTGTAGAACTTGTGAAAACCGTAAACACACAACTTTTAAATTTTAAGACGTCTGTGTTGTTTTCTATCAGAATCAGAACCGTAATTTTTGTGCGCTCTGTTATAAAGTATGTGCGCTCACTCGGTGAGGTGCGTGTGCACGCACATGCGCACAGCTTAGAGGGAACAGTGGTCACAACACAATTGGGGGATACATTTAACACGAGGGGATATGAGACACATACACTAATACTTACAGGGAACATGGGCAATGGAGGGTTAAGTGGCTTTCCCAAGACCACAAGGATCACCTGTGGGACTAGTAACCCCAGTCCTTCCGGCCCAAGGTTGCTGTCCTCTAGTGGGATTTGAACCCCTGACCTTCCAGCCTGAATTACCTTGCCCCAACCACTAGGCCACTCCTCCACTCCACTCTTACTATGAGGGGTGTCCAATATTAAAGGTACAGGTGGCAATCATACCAGCTCCGCATGCGCAATAGTGCCATCATATGCAGGACTACTTGTACTCGTAGTAGGAGAGTCTGTAGCGTTATTCTTTTAAACACTCAAATTACGAGTAGTTTTCGGGAAGCAAACAAACATGGCGTGTGTAATCACAGAGTATTCGAAGTCTGAGGTGTGTGGAGTTATCAGGTTTTTACAAGCCGAAGGAGTTAAGCAGAGCGAAATTCATCGCAGATTAGAGGGCGTGTATGGCCCGAACGTTTTAGGCCTAAAAGAAGTCAGCGTCTGGTGTAACAAGTTCAAAGATGGCCGAACGAAGTTGAATGATTATCCGGAAAAGAAAAGAAACAGACCAAGGACCACACACACGGATGACAACTGCGCAATTGTCGAACGTCTGATTAGGGAGGATTGTCGCATTAAAGTTTGTGAAATTGCTGAAATGACTGGCATTCCTAAGAGTTCTCTGTTCATGAAATCATATGCGATCTCAACTTCCGCAAGATCAGGAGGAATTGCAAGACACCGTTATGGACTACTTCAAGCAACTTGACATGCAACTGTAACGTGAAGGGATGTTCAAACTAGTGTCACGCTGGGATAAATGTCTCAATGTTTACGGCAATTATGTGGAGAAGTAAACAAAAGTATGTAGTTTTTGGTGGAATGTATTGAATAATTTCTTTAAATACAAATATTAGTGTAATTTTGGCTTGTACCTTTAATATCAGACACCCCTCGTATATTCCTTAAAGTGCTGTTTATATGCTTCCTTCAAGTCCATCTGATGCGTATGCCTCCATTTCCTTGCTAATCACCTTTGAATCCTTCGCAGGACCCCAAGTTCATCCATATGCCATAGTGCTGTCTTATTAGTTTTAATAATCACTTTTTTTAATGAAGAAATTGTTTTTATGGCCTTATATAAAGCTGATTCCCGTTTATCTTCCACTGAATCACTCTGCTTCTCAAGCTCATCACCATTTAATTTTTAGAACATTCAGCGATTAGCTCTTTTAAAGATTGTCTATAAAAATTTTATAATCCAGACATAGCTCATACTATCTCAAAGTCTAAATCAAATAAAATTAAAAAATGGTCAGTCCAGTTCATCTGTCTTATTTATGTTCTACCCCCCTTCAACTGACAATTACCCCCTGACCAAGCAAAAATCCAATCCATTATCCCAACTTTACATGCATTGGCTTACTCTATCATTGTTCAAAGGCCAGATCTTCCATCCCCCTAAAAAATTCTTTTTCCATCCTTCCTCTTCCCCTCCCCCCAGTTATGTACATTAAAATCACCTTCACAAATTACATTAAGGGACTCCAGACAAATATCTGATATTCCCTGCAATATCTTTATCTTTATTCTTTTTTGATAAACCGCTTAGGCCAAAGTATAAAAGTGATATACAATACAAAACAATAGCTGCTTAGAAAGGAAAGGAGTGCCAATGTCTAATAGGACAGTGGAGAGAAAAGGAGAGCAAGGGTATAGGTATAAGGGAGGAGCGGGACGGGGAAAAGAGATAGGGAGAGGACAAGACAATTGTGACAGACATAGTAGGGCAGCAACTGAAGTGAGCATGGCTGTATGGTACTCATGACTGGATATTTGGCAGATTGAAGGCTAGATGGAAGAGATGTGTTTTTAGGGTGGCCTTAAACTTAACAAAGAAAGGTTTGGAACAAAGTGAAAGTGGAAGAGAGTTCCAAATAGAGGGGCCGAGGAAGAAGAAAGCAGAGCAGCGGGTAAGTTCAAGGTGGGCCTGGGTGACAGAGGGAAGAACCAAATGATGATTGTGAATGGAGCGTAGGAGATGGTAGGGAGTATGATAGTGAAGTAAATCTGCAAGATATTAGGCGTGGAAGTATGGATGGCCTTATGGACAAAAATGAGTATGAATCATGAAGTGTATGGGTAGCCAATGAAGGCGAACAAGAAGGGGAGTAACATGGTCATAATGAGAAGAAAAGGTAATAATATGGGCAGCAGTGTTTTGGAACAGTTGGAACCTATGGAGTTGATGTTGTAGAAGACTGGCCAAGGTGGTTGCAGTAATCTATTCTTGAGGTGAAGAGGGAGAGTAGGTGAGTAGTCAGAGAGGCAGGAGAAAGGAAGGGTCGAACCGCATAAATTTAACAAAGGCAGTAGAAGGATAATAGAAGAGATGTGCTCAATGAAGGAAAGAGAGGAATCAAGAGTAACACTAAGGTACCTGAAGGATGGGACTATAGAAATGGTGGCAGATGGAAGAACCGGGGCCAGCAGGGAGAGGGAGCCCCAAAGGTGAACAAAGTGGCAGTAGTCTTGGAAGGATTCAGGTGATGGAAGTTTGAAGACATCCAATTGTGAATGAGGGCCAGACAAGCATTAAGGGGAGCAATGTCAGGAGTGGAGGAGCAGGTGCAATGAATAAGAATGATATCATCTGCATAATAATACGCATGGATACGAGATTATTGTATCAGAAGGGCAAATGAGACAAGAAAGACATTAAAGAGAAGGAGAGATAAAACAGAACCCTGGGGGACACCACAGGGCAAAGGCATATGAGGTGAAGTAGAAGAATGAGACAAAGCAGAAAAGGAACGGGCAGTTAGAAAGGATCGGAACCATTTCCAAGGAATACCAGAAATACCAGGATCAGAAAGATGGAGGAGAAGGGTGCGGTGATAACCAGATCAAAGGCAGCAGAAAGATCCAGAGATAAGACAAGTGTAAAGTCCCCACGATCATGAGTGGAGTGTAGCTCATTCAGAAGAGAAAGAAGGATAGACTTGGTGCTGTGGCCAGCCCAAAAACCGGATTGCCGTGGGTGAAGGGCATTAGTGGAGGTGAGGTGAGAAGAGAGCTGTGTAAAGACAAACTGCTCAAGGAATTTAGAGAGGAAAGGGAGATTAGAGATAGGGCACCAGTTAGCAAGAGTAGAAGGGTCATGTGAAGGTTTTTTGAGGGTGGGGCAAACAAGAGCATGTTTCCATAAGAAGGGGAAGTGACCAGTGGAAAGACTAGTACTGAGCATCAACAGGATAGGAGGGAGAAGAGCAAGGGAAGGTTTGAGAAGTCATTGGGAAGAAATTGGATCTAACAGACAGCTGGTTTCCAGGCGGAAGAGAGAGTTTTAGTTAAATTGGAGGCAATAATTGACTGAAAGGAAGACCAGAGATGGGAAAAAGAGGTGCAGAGGGCAGGCAAGGGTGAAGACACCATAAGGAAGAGAGGGGGAGGGCAGGATGGGAGAACAGAGCAGATGGATGAAATCTTACATGAGAAAAAGTTAGCCAGACTGGAAGCATCAGGATTCAAGGAGGAGGACATTGCAGTAGGGACTGGAGAAGCTGAGAGGGACTGGAAAACAGAATATAGCTGTCTAGAGGAACTGGAAGAGGAGAGAATCAGATTAGAGAAATAATTCTGTTTAGCTGCGTAGATCAAGGAACGGTACTCGTGGTGTTGTTGATGATAAGTATTGAGGTTTTCAGGAGAGGGGTGGGTGCACCAGAGCTGTAGGGCAAGCCGAAGGTACTTGCAGTGTAGGAGAAGCCCCGAGTAATAGCAGGGATGATGGGTGGGAGGGCGGGAGGCCAGAGCAGGAAAAGGGGGGCTAAGAGGTTGAGTGCAGTAGAAAGGACATTATTCCAGTTGTAAGCCTGGGAATCGAGGGACAGTGGGGGGGGGGGGCGAAGTCTGGTGGAAGAAATTGGTCTGAAGACGGAAAGAGTAAGTAGTGTAATCTGATGCTGGGATTGATGGGACTGAGGAGAAGAAGGCGAGAGAAACGATGGATGGGATAACTAGAAAGGAAAACTGCCAGTGTTTCCACCCCTGAACTGGAATCACAATCCTAAGAACTAAGACTCAGTTATGGATTAAAGGTTTTCCGAGTACTGGAAGACAGCCTTTATTCTTAGGGCTTCTTGCTCTTTTTGGATACAGACCTGTTTTGTTTTTGGAGATTTGAAGCTTACCAGTATGGTAGGGTTACCAGATTTTTGGAGAACAAATCTAGGACAGCTGGGCAGGGCTGAGCCGTGCTGGGAGGGGCAGGGGTCCTCCCTCCTTAGGCATCTATTCCCCATATATTTTGAAATGGCCAATCTAAGTAGCAATCATTAATTTCAAAAAAGTTTTAAAAAGACATTAGCAGCCCTTCGAGTTATAAGGGTGCATACCTACATATATGCTTAAATTTTATTTTATAACTATAGATAAATATTCTATATATTTCTAAAATTCCTTCTCTTTTTTCCAAAAAGAAGTTAATTTTACATTTTCTTCTACCAGGAGAAGACTGCCTTAAAGGGGTATGCAGGAGAAGCAATGTACTTTAACTGATGTTCATTGTAAACCGCCCCTGATCTTTGGAAGGGGAGGTATATAAAAGTGTACAAATAAAATAAAAATATAAATAAATAAATAAATGTCTTTTGCCTCTGTCCCACTTAAATTGGGGACATGAGGTAGTTATAGGCCCTGGAGTCTGGGACAATCTCAAAATTGGGGATAATCCACAAAAATCAGGGACTTCTGGTAACTTTACAGTATACCATAGCAGCCTTTAGTTGGTGCTCTTGGCAATTCACATAGAATGACCCAGTGCTACCCAGTTGAGGTGTCTGCAAAAGTATATGTCCCACCATGACAAACCCAGGAATGTGAAATGTGAGTGTGCCCATCTGGTACAGCTATCGGAGAGAATGTGTCCATCTGATAAACAAGGAGGTCAGAGCACAGATTAATGGAAAACAGGTACCAAAAATATCCTCAAGAGTGCAAGACTCCCCACCCCTACCAAATCCAGTCCCTCAGAAAACCCAGAGTTCAGGAACGATCAAGAGGTCCCTAAAAAAGTGGGCTGACACAATGCACATCCTTGGAATGAATTTATGTTGGTACAAAAAAAGAATGATTTCCAATGAACAAATTTTGACTCATCAATCTATTATTTTCGTGGAATGTCATTCTCTGTATGCAGCATGGGTATCTACAAAGAGTGACTAACTAAGGAAAGTCTCCCCTCCCTCTTTCAGCCACTGGGGTATATTGAATGTATCATGCTTCAGCCGACCCTAGAAGTGGATCCCCTTCTCAGTGAACATAGAAGGGAGGTTACACTTCTATGATATAATTCCCCTTCTCACATATTCTTCTATCTTGCTATGACAATTTCCTGTCTTGCAGACTCCTCTATAGGCTTTTCATGTGTCTCTATGCCCATGATGTGCCTTCTTAGGTTTCATTTCAGTATTTGTCCTCTCTCAGTTAAGATTCAGAATTCTGTTTTTCCTTTCATCTCCTCTGGGACTCCCCATCTAGAGTCTGAAATTTCTTTTTTTAGGGAAAGGTCAGATTCTGGTGTGTTTTTCCTGTCCCTCTTCACAATGGCCTTGCTTTCTGAAATTCCCTGTTGAACTCCTTGGATGTCTGGTATCCATGGAAACCAGTGAAACCAGACTCTTTCTGGCAACCTTAGGCCACATACAACAGAGAATGTCCTCTTCATCTGTGCCGCTGTCGGATCGCAGCCACATTTGTACCTCTGAGCTGCCACCCCTAACAGAGGCCTAGCCCTCAGCCTCCAGACCTCCCACTGACCCCAATAATCCTCCAGAGCCTTCCAGAGGCACTGGAGCACTGCAAAAATGACTCAGCTGCCTGAGCACCACATGTTCCTCAGAAAGCAGGTCCGAAAAAGGTTTAACACAGCTTGTTTTAGCATGTTGCCATTAGCACTTTACTTTCATTTTTAGGCTTCCCTTCCCAGGTCCCTCTGTGAACGAATCCACAGTTCTGATGTCTAATTAAACTCCCTGCTGAGCATCTTCAGAAGTTATCCTTTAAAGTGCAGGAGAAATGTGCTGGTGTAGCAATCGACTTCTGCTGTCTCTTGGGCTCTCACCTAAACTCTATCTTCTTGGCTTTCATCTTTCTCTTTCTCTCTTGCTCTTTCTCCCACACTTTTACCTCGCTGCATTTCCTCTGCAGACTCAGCTTAATTATTCTGTCTCCTTTTTAGCTTTTTAATCTCTCTTTCTCTATCTCTCTCTTCACCTGTTTCATCAAAGTTTTACTCCACTACAAAAATAGCTTCAGTTTTCCACCTGCATTTCCTTTTAAAATCCCAGGATATTTTCATAGATCACTGGGGAGCAGCTTTGGTGCAGAGCCAAGCTTTGATAAACATGACTGTCTCATTCCCCCTCCTCCCCCTCTCTCCTCTTTTTTGCTTCTCAGATTCACAGTCAGGAAAGTTAATCAGCCTAACAATCTGTACCAGCGTGGCCAAAGCGATAGACAAAGTGGTTAAAAAGAGAGAGAGAATGCATCGTAATAATAAAATTACTCTTTCTTTGTATCTTTCTCTGTCCATCTCTCTCACATATACCCTATTTCCCAGCTTCTCGTCTTTCCCCTTGAAACTAGGGGCTTGTTTACAAAGCCGCGGTAGCGGTTTGCGATCGTAATCGGAGCCGCGGCTCCATTGATTTCAATGGGGCCGCGGCTGCGATCGCGATCGCGAACCACTACCGCTGCTTTGTAAACAAGCCCCTAAGCCTGAAAAAAGTCATTTTTTTTCTGAAACAGTTGAAAAGCAAAAGAAAGGGAGTCATGGGAAGGGAGGGTTGGGAGGGTAATCGCACAGTTCCACACTGAAAAACTCTGCCTTTGTGCCTTCTTAGTTCGTTTTAATTTCGCTTGCAGACAGCTATGTGGGATCAAGATTAGACAGACTTCACATACCTTAGAACCAGGAGCGCCAGGGAAACCAGGAGCACCAGCAGGCCCCACAGGTCCCTAGAGAGAGAGGGGGGAAAACAAACTCTTACGAGCTGAACACCAAGATTATGCATGCATGAAAATAAACAAGTCCAAGAATGACGCCACAGAAAGAGGCCAAAGCAATGCAGGTTCATTTATGGTATCGGGACTGGGAGCAAATGCATTGTTGATTCCAGAAGGACTTTTCGAGGTATAGATTCTAAGAATCATTTGAACACAATAAAATTAAGCATGACTGAAAGACATTCAATCAGGTTGAATGCCCTTATCTCTTTCTGATGTTAAAATAGGTTGGAGAGGGTAACAACTTGATAAAATAGAGCCAAGGCTTTCTGCTGAACCCGGACGGCATACCCAGGACTTTTCCCTTATAAAGATGTATGAGATCAGTGTGCCTCCTCTCGCCATTGCTGTTTGCCTTGGCTTTAACATGATGGGATTGGGAAGAGCAGGGTATAACTCTAATCATCTATGATGTTCGATTCTATATTCAAATAGGAGTTATTTTTGAATCGGGTCATTCATTGAGTTATAAGGGAAACACAGAAAAATAGTGGAAACTGCTTGAGCGAATGCAAAGAAACCCAGGAGCTGCTGGGTCACCAGGAGTCAGCACTGACTCTAAAGCACACATTACACTTTGCATTTTGCTTGAGCAAAAGATGTTTTAAGAAACTCAAGGTTTCCAGCATTTCCCCTTTTTTTCCCTCCATGTCCAACATGCCACTTTCCCTTCCTACCCCCACCCCTCCATCCAGCATCTCTATCAGCTCTTCCTGTAACTTCCCTTGCCAGGCCCTGTTCCCTGTCCTTTGCATCTGCTGCCGCCGCTCTCCAGTTCTTTAGAAGCGTGAGTGTGTGCTACGGGGTCCTCAAGCGCATGCTGGCACTCAAAGGCCTTCTGCTCTCTGTTGTTTGAGCACACCACATCCATGCTCAGTGGGTCACATGCTACCATCACATACCAGTCACTTCCTTCTCCTAACATTATTTTCTGCCAGCTGCCGTTGAAGGGGGGTGTAGGGGGAGGTAGGCGTTGAGGAGTTCACAAGGTCCCAGCTTGCAGGTGCAGCCAGGAATGGAGGAACATGTTGGGTCAGGTCAGGTTCAGCGTCGGGGGCACTCTAGAGTGCACTGGTGCTACCTCCAAAATTGTGCCATCCTCGATAGGTGCCTAGCCTGACTAGGGTTAAGCCGGCCTGGAGTTTCATAACTTTCTTTGTTGGAGATGGGCAACAAGATGTGGAAAGGGAAATGAGATCATTTCAAAAGTTTCAAGGAGGGAGGTAGCTGTCTGGTTCCATACTGTATTACTTAGGGGTATGTTTACTAAAACGCGGTAGCGGACTCCGTGCGATATCGGAGCCGTGGCCCCATTGTTTTCAACCTTAGTCCTTTTTCTAGATTTTATTACTTGGAATCTTGTTTACATTTTGCTAGAAAATGACACTTATTTTTAGGTAAAAAAAAAAACCAAACAGCACACATTTTGGCAAACCCCACAGATAGCTTTGGCCCCTGTGATTTACCAAAGAATCAAAGAAAAATTATGCAGACAGTTTTGCTTTATTGCCCTTTTAAAAAGTATTCCTGCAAATTTGTGTCTGCTTTTTGTGGGGGTAATTTTTAAAGACAAAATAAATGTGTAGTTTGGATTATTTAAAACTATGTATATAATTAGCTCCCCCAATCTATTCCCACTTTGGAAACACCTCTAGATCCTTGTGGGTAGAAGTGGCCGCCTACAGAGTGGTGCATAATCAAAAATCCCATTTCCAGGGGTAAAGTGTAAGGTCGTTCACTATTACACACTCCACGTCCAGGGCAACCATTTATTTCATAGACTATCTTATTTCTGAAAAGGACAGTCTATCCTCTCGACTCAGACAAGAGCCCTAAAGCGCTTCAGACTGACATTTGAGTCTTCTGTCTAAGAGGGTCAGCGGGGATTGGGTAGCTGCAGAGGTGCTGAGCTTCATTGCAGGGAAGGAGAGAAAATGGCTGCCAAGTTGAAAGAATCACTACTGCCTGCAGATGTCACACAGAGTAAATCTGAGAAGTTTCCCTTCAGCTTTGCTGGCTGGCGAGAGCACATGTGTCACCATGGCATGCCATCTGGGGTAGAGAAAATGGCAAAAAAATGGAGATACAGAAATAATAGAAAGGAAAGATACTTACAGGGGGACCAGCAGGACCAGGAAGCCCATCATTACCACGTGCGCCCTGAAAGAAACAAACAGCAGTATGTCAGGAGAACTGAAATATTCAGGTAATATGGCATTGTAACATATTAGCTGTTGGCAGACTAAGACCCCTTGGCCTATCTGCTCTGTTGTCCACTGCCTACAATGTCATCACAGACCCTTCTCATTCTCTGGGCACCTCCATTCCTCAACCTTCCAGTCTTTCTCAAACAATTCTGTCACTATTTTTACGGCTACCACCTCTGCTGCTAGATAATTACATGCAAACCACCCTCTCGGTAAAGAAGTGTTTCCCTCATATTTCCTCTGCGACTTCCTCCCTACAACTTCATGTCCATGACCCCTGATTCTTGAGCTGCCTCTTCTATAAAGAAAGCTGTGTCCTTCTATGTTGTTGCAGTCTGCCAGATTACTGAATGATAAAGGGTTTCATGTTGCCCTGAATAGCCAGACAGAGAAAGAAATGTTTGTGCCATCGTAGGATGCTGATTCAGGAGTCAAGTCTGTGGAATATGAGGCAGAGTTAATTAGTCTGTTTTACCATGATTAGATTTGTTTTTGTTTTTTTGGGGGGGGGCTTACTTTTTTGGTGTTTTGTTTTTATAATAATTTGGTTGTCTTTATGTTTATTTAGAATTTTATGGATGCATTTATAATCCACTGAGAACAACTGTGATTTGACAGAATCTAAATGATTTTACATAGATGAATGAATAAATAAATAAATACAAATTATGAGATCTGGAAGAGACGCATCTATATATACAGCTAATTTAAAATTTAAGACACTAACTTTGCTGTGTTTTCTCTCAGAGGTGTCTCCCCTTGTCTCCCTTTCTCAAAAGTATTCTATGTTCTCTAAGGACTCTAGAAGAAAACACTTGATAAAGAAAATCTTTAAACTATTTTTTGCAGAAGGTATCGAAAACTATACATTTCAAGGCATTAATGCAAGCTTAGGGGTCTGAAAAGGAGACTTAAAGAAGGAGGAAAATATAAGAGAAGAATCACTAGGTCACCATAGGAGATCTGGGAGCGAGGGTAGGAATGTTGGAAGCAAGTCCAAACACACCTTATCACATTCATGTCGCCATTCAAGCAACACATTGCAAGACAAGCAACAGGGAGCTTTCTAAAGTGGTTGGGGGAAGGTTCTCAGTCTGTACTGTTTTGAGCAAGGAATAATGGATGCATCGTAAGTGTATTTGAAAGTATATTTTAAAAGATGTAGTGTGTATAACAGACCCATCTGCATGTGCTTGTGTGAGGGGAGTTTCTTACATTAGGAATGTACAGGGCAAGCAATGTCATTTCGTTTTGTTTCAGTTTGATTCTTCATGGGGGGTTTTTTTGTCTTCATATACTTTTTTAACAATGCGCCCTATTCTGTCAATAGGTCGCACTCTTTCACAAGAGTGCGCACTATAGAGCAATAGGTCGCACTGTTTGCAACTGTGTGAATAGGGCAGCCCATTGCTCAACGGGGCACGCTGTTGACCTGTAACCAGGAATCACAACATGGTCACAATTCTACAGCTGAAGCCTTGATACTTGGCATTACTGCTCACAGGTTTCAGGCATGCTAATTCAGCTTTTTACCTGTTAATTATTTTTCTGTCCCTTTTGCTCTGCTTACTGCTCTATATCTGTTGCCGGCAGTTCTTGCTGGATCTGTGATTATTCCCTGAATCTGCAATAGTTGATGTTTCTCCTCTACGTCTGTAAGTGCGGTGATGTATGTACTATTAGCAATCATTTTCCTATACCTGCTACAGTAATGTCCTGGTCATGAATCATCTTCAGATGACTAGGATGACTACACCTTGCTGCACATGCTCTATGTCATTAAGCCTTGAATCTTTCTGCCCATGCAAAAGATTTTGTCACTTGGTGCTCTGGTCTGAGGGGGAGTGCATTTTACACAGAATAAGGGTTGACATTTTATGCGCAGCTAAACTAATTGAAACAGGCTGAGTAGTAATTTTCTTTTACATATTTGCAGTTCCATCATATTAGGTGAGCCTCAATTTAATCCCCGCCTAGAATCATTGTCTTCCTTCTTCTCACTCACACCGCTGCTCCTCTAACTCATGTCCTATTGTTTCTGACTATATACCTTGTTTATCTGCCTACTGCTATTACATATCACTTATATAGTGCTACAAGGCGTATGCAACACTGTGCAGAGACATGTAAGAGACCATCCGTGCTCCTAAGAGCTTAGGGTCCGATTGTCATTTAGGCAGGCTACGTGCCACATCGGCACAGTCTGCCCGTCGACCCCCTTAACCCGGATTTTCATTTCTGCAGCGACAGAAATGAAAATGCAGGTCACGCTGCACAGGTCGGCAGCCGCCGAAGCTAAGCGGGTTGCAACGATTTTCGATGCTGCCCATTTAGCCCCAGGACCTCGCCTAGCTTTAAGGCACAGAGCGCTAGGCGGGCAGCATCGAAAATCACTGCCACTCGCTTAGTGCCATTTCCTGCCTCCACTCTGCTCCGGAATGCCCCACGTACACCCGATGCTAAGCAGATAACATCTGGGCGCGTTAGGGACTTAAGTGGGATTTTCCAAAGGCACTACTCGTATAAGTGCCTTTGGAAAATCCCGGTTAAGGCATTTACACGGGTAACATGGACCGTTACCTGTGTAACTGACTTCGAAAATCAGGCCCTTACAGTCTAGTCAAGACAGACAACACAAGTAAGCTCCCGTACATAGGAACTGCCTACGTATACCCGGCCTGCACTATACAAATGATTAATCATAGCAATAAGAATTAAAGCTGTACTCCGTTGTGAGCAAATCTTCTTTGGAAATGCGGATAATGAGAACATTTGGAAATGTGGATAGTGAAAACAGAGAAATAAATGCTACCTTTAACTGAGATTAGTAACTGTTGTCCTATAAGCGCTCAAAGCACTCTCCCATGCTTATTCTTTGATTAATTACCCCAAACTCTGCTCTACAGGGACTCAGCCCCATATATCTGCACCTATATTGTCATCCTATCTTAACCCTTCTGCTTCCTGCTCTGAAAGCCCTGTGCGCTGGCTGAGTTTCTGGGATGTGTGGCACCCCCAACAGTGAGTACACCGGTTCCCATAATCCACATACTCTGACTTAAGAGTGAAGTTTATTTCTGTCATGGCATGTGCAAAACTAACTCATATGAAGAAATTGCCCTGAGAGAAACAGATGGGTACTTACAGCAGAACCAGATGGTCCAGGTCGTCCTCGCTCCCCAGGCAAACCACGAGGACCCTGTAGCAAAAGGAGAAAGTTTTATTTGTCAAGACCTTCACATGTAAGCTGATCACCAGCTTGTAGAGAAGGCCTTTCTAGCTTAGCACCTCATCTCTTACAACAGCAAACAGAGGGTACACAGAAGACACATGGCGTGAGTAGAGCGGGCCCCAAGCCATCCTCTGCCTCAAACCCTCCCAGATTTTAGCAGTAAACTGGATTTCTGCTCTTTCTGGTAACAGAGGCTAGCGTCTGTGTTAAGGCATCATTTGGAACATAGTTATAGCTACTCTTTTATTCTGCTGATACTGATTTTGCTGAAAGTTTTATCCATTATGAGGTTGATATTCAGCAGGACATGCAACACATAACTTTAAGGGGGTAATTTTATGAGGAGGCGCATATTTTTAGATGCCAAGTACATGCCTATCTGGGGGTTAGTCATTAACACATATTAATGGCCTCTTCTAAAATATCAATCAGCATTAATCTATGTGCGTTGCTTGATAACATGTTCTTTGCTGGTGGGTGTACACATGGGCAGAGTAGGGTAGAGATGGGCAGCATGTACAAATGCATGCGTGGATTATAAAAGGCTATCACTACTCTCCTTCTTTCCCTGATCATCACCAGATTAGACTTCTGCAACATCATTTTTGCCGGTATCCCCCAGTATCAAAGACGCCGTTTACAATTAATTCAGAATACCGCCGCTCGTATGATTTTACATGCTTCACCCCGCGATCACGTCACCCCTTTACTATTCCATCTACATTGGCTGCCAATTGATTTCCGGATTTCCTTCAAGGTCCTTACTTTAGCCCATAGAGCTATCTATTTGTCTACACCTACCTACCTCTCGGATCTGCTTACTTATCATACTCCCTCCCGCAGTCTTCGGTCCATTCACATCAGCTGCCTTCACTTACCAGCACCCTCCAAAGCCCATTTACAATCTACCAGGAAAGCAGCATTTTTCTACCTGGTTCCATCTCTCTGGAACTCCCTTCCCACTGCCCTCCGTACAGAAGAATCATACCCCAAATTCCGTTCCCTCCTTAAGACCCATCTGTTTTCCCTAGCCTTTCCCTCTTGAGTCTTATATTCTGTTCCTATAACTCTATTTGTCTAACTGTCCTATCCTTACTCTCTTCTCTGCTCTATCATTTATTGTAGTTCTATTTCTCCTTTTTCTATAATTGATATTAATTTTGGTTTTGTAAACCGCCCCGATGTTATGGGGGGCGGTATAACAAATATGAAATAAACAATAAACAATAAACAATAAAATATTCTAATTTACACATATTCTTGCAAGCATCCAGGCGCAGACATTTACACCACACCTTAAGGTGCGATTTCTGCCACTTAAACTAGTATTTTTTAAAGACAAGTAGAAACATACTTGTTTTTTATAAAATAGGCTTAACATGGGCCCCTAAAAGGCACTTTAACTACGTGCCCCCTTATAAAATTACCCTCCAGAAAGATAACTTATCCATTTAAATGCTATTCCTGCTATTGCTCTGTTCAGACTTCACTGCATAACTTGGGCAGACAGCAGCTGAATTTTGCCACTCTCCCTATACTTTTGTCTCCTACCCCAGAACACCACAAATCCTGCTCCAATCCAAAACGGATAACTCTGGCCATGCAGCAACTTATATGGCCAAAGATTGTGCTTTCAAGTACAGACTTTTTTTTTTAAAGCATTTTTCAGATGTCATCACCTGACGACATATGGTTTTGAATAGCACGCCCAATATATTCAAAGATCTAACAACGGGTAGAATCTGCGGCCATGGGGGTCCCTTTGTAAACTGGACAGTTGTCAAAAGTTTAGTAGGAAGGGAAGACACTCACCATTGGACCAGGAGATCCGTTCTCACCAGGAGCACCCCCTTCACCCTGTAGGGGGCAAACAAAAGGTTGGTCAATGCAATCGAAGTTAATCATTAGATACACAAATATTACCCATCAACACAACTAATCTAAATGTTACAATGTTAGAGTTTTATTCATAGGCTCAACACAAGTCTCTTGGAATAACTTTACTTCATTTTTTGACTATAGGACTGAATTTTTGCAAGCATAGACAGAAGAATAGGGTGGGCCATTGGGCCCATGTTCTGAACAATATTTTGCCCAACACACAGCCTGGGGACAGGGTTGGAGGCTGATTTATTTGGTCCCTCCAACCAAAAAGGTGTTCTGCTGCCCCACTTTCAAACAGAAAATCAATTTTAAAAAAAAGTCAAGTTTCACAATAACCCCTCATCATAAGGAGCTGTTTACTTATGCACAGGGTTTTCTAGCTGATTGCAGTGCAGTTATAGCCACACTAAACAGTCACATGAGAACACCGCAAGAGTCAAGAAAACCCACACAGCCAAACTTAACTAAAATGAACACAAACAAAATACATGTTATTATCATCTGTATATTTTCTGGTGAATAATAGGCTTACGGACAGAAAGGTACACAAATAGTTTATGTCAAAGGATTGGAGAAATTTGAAAAGGATTTTGTAAACAATACCTTAGTTCCTACAGCACCAGTTTCACCCTTTGCGCCATCTAGACCTGGGTAGCCCTACCAATGGAAAGAAAGCGAAAAGGGAAAATTAACATCTTCAGAATATTAACCTGGGCTAATAAATACTCATTCAGTGATGGAAGGGCAGATAATGCATACTGACCCTGTGACCTTTAACTCCCGGTAAACCAGGGGTGCCTGGAAAGCCACGAGCGCCCTGAAATGGAAAAACAAGCAGATAGATATTCAGATGAAATACAAGGGAAAGTTGTAGTGAGTCCCCAGAATTAGATTCCTGAAAGCTAATATATCGTGCCTTTACAATCTCTCTTAATTCTCAATGAAGCTGACTATTGCAAAGTGCGCGTGTATTTCTCATTACTTGAAATATGTACAGGTTTTTCTCAGTCTCCTTCTCTTCCCCCAATAACGGTGCACTGGCCCCCAATGTAACAGTTGCCCAAAAAAGATGGCACGGCCGCTACTCTTCATGAGATGCTTCTGTCTTTCTCAATGATAGCACCACCATTCCACCCCCTGCACCCCACAATGCCAACTCTCCCTCCATAACAGCACCAACACCCCCATGATGCTAATTCACCCTCCATGATAATATTGATCTACCCCACAATGATGCTGAACCCTCCCTTTGAGAAAGCCCTGCCCCTTGCCCCACTACCATTTGCTCCCATCAAACTAACTCCACCCTTTATGATAGCACTGATCCACCCCAATGCTGATCCCTTCCTCCATGACAACACCATCCCTCATCCCAAAATAATGCTGAACCCTGTCTCTGTGATAACACCGCGCATGTCCCAAAGGTCACAATGATGACTCTACTGCAGCTCTCCATAATGCTGTCCCTTCCCATGATGGCATTGCTACTGCTGAGTTTGAAGGTGTACCTGAGGACCAGGAGGGCCACGTTCACCAGCTTTCCCAGGTTTTCCAGCTTCACCCTGTTACAAGACAAAGAAAGATCCCTTAGTCTTCTCCTCCTATGCACGTTGTTTACAGATATTCTATATATGCACACTAAATATATACAAAATATGCTTATAACTACATAATCAACATGCACACAAATAGACAGATATGGAAGGGATTCTCACTGTTCTAGTAGGCTCCTGGCAGTAGGGCCATACCATCTTAGAGTAGTGAAAAGATGTAATCCAGTTACTCCAGCATCCCCATCTGACTTGCTGCAATGGTTCTTGCCTAATCTATGAAAGACACCGATCCCTAAGTGGCAGTGTGGATTTATTTTGACTTTAGGACTGTGTTTTTTATGTTGTGAAGAATCTCACTTAGATCTTGTGTTGTTGTTCAATGTGAAGTATATGTGTAGAGACAATGCATTTTACCCACCCCTTCAGGTTCCTGTGAACAAGGAGCCAGCACTGGAGATTCTGGCTTGATGCACAAGCAGAAGAAAAGTGAGAGAGAGAGACCCCAACCTGGATCTCAGCAGAGGAAGAGAGAGACCCCAACCTGGATCTCAGCAGAGGAAGAGAGAGACCCCAACCTGGATCTCAGCAGAGGAAGAGAGAGACCCCAACCTGGATCTCAGCAGAGGAAGAGAGAGACTCCAATACGGAGCAAAATATAGGCAAGAGGTACTGTTGTAGAAAATTCCCTTTTGGCGAAGAGAATCCCAGTGTGGGGGAGGGGAGTCCCGTGGGACAGTAAAATTGGAAACCCATATCTAGGGGCTAGATTTGCAACAACAAAAAAAGAAAAAATGGGGGAGGGGTTAATGAAATGCCACAAAGTAGATTTATTCAGCCCACCATGGCTGTGTTTCATCACAATAGGCCTATGTCATGGGCGATTATTGCAATCCAAGAAAAATATGTATAAAGCCAGATTGTGGCATCAGCAATATCCTTTGCTGTGAAGTCTGTGACCCTCCCACTTTCTTTTCTTTTTTTCATGGCCCTTTATTGGTACAGGTTGTCCCCCTCCCCTTTTTTCTTGTGTTATTAGGGACTAGATTTAGCTAGAATTTGAGAACTCCTCTTATCTGGAAGGATTTTGTGAAAAAAGGGATCACAGATGCATGACCATATCAATCCATAAATGCACCCTGTGTGACTTGCACATTTGGCATGTCCCCATCATATTTGCCTCATGCCCAGCATCTCCCCATCTTACCTCCATGTCCAGCCGGCCCCCCCCCCCCCATGCTGCCTGCCCTTGCCCCGACACAGCTTTTTGTGTTCCCTTGGTGATGGCAGCAGCAATGGAGCGATCCTAATTTCAAATTGAAAAGAAGCACGCGGGTCTTTCCAACTCCGCGCTTGCACGCAGATCTGATCCCTCTCTCCTCTGACATTGGCTCACATCATAGGAAGGAGGGACCAGTCCAGCCATTCAAGCGTGGAGTTGCAAAAACCCGCGTTTGAATGGTTGGTCTGGTCCCTCCCTCCTCTGATGCAAACCTACATCAGAGGGAGGGATCAGATCTGCGTGCAAGCACAGAGTTGGAAAGACCCACCAGGTTTTTTTTCAATTTGAGATCAGATCTGCTCCTCTGTTGCCACTGCCACCTCGCCGCCACCAAGGGAAAACAAACAGCGGCAGTGGGGCAAGGGTAGGGAGCATGGGGAGGGAGCCGAGCTCAGCAACCCCTAATGCATCTCTAATCTTTTGTGCCCTGTGCGGCTGCACTGCTCTGCTCACATAGGACTAGGTACGGTGCAGCACAGATGCAGATAAAGATGTGATATGTTTTATTATGAGGAAGAAACAATGCTGTACAATTAAGAGA
The DNA here is from genome assembly GCA_033557465.1 of Ichthyophis bannanicus. Taxonomy (NCBI): domain Eukaryota; kingdom Metazoa; phylum Chordata; class Amphibia; order Gymnophiona; family Ichthyophiidae; genus Ichthyophis; species Ichthyophis bannanicus. The sequence goes on along the minus strand of CM066033.1, from coordinate 731,299,082 downwards.
AATATCCACTTCACAGTAACTGTCTATCTTGCACAAGCTAGGAATAAATATTGGTTGAAGTACCCCGTCTGAACGAGACACCTGGGACCTTGAAGGGAGATCACTTCCCCCTTGAAAAATACCCCATTGGAGAGAAAGTGCATGTTATTGAGTGGAGAGAGGACCGGGGAAAATAAATTGTTTTTGTCCATTCACCGTGGACTTATGAAAGTGTCCCTAAGCATGGGATTGCATAAAATGGGATGAAAAGAGAATTTGGGAGTTGTGAAATTTGGAGAAAATGCATCAAAATAACCATATAGTTACACTAAATGGCTACCATTCCTGCACCTAGGGTAAAGTAGAGGGAAGAGCATGTGAAACTACCAGGAAGAAGTAAGTACTATGCAGAGTTGACCTCACTCTTCTTGAGTGACTCAAGAGGCCAGGATTTACAATGAAGTCTTATGCTGGTGATGTATACAGAGCATGTGAATAAACACACATGAGGAGACCAAGGAGAAATATGAGTTCGATCTGTTTCTGTGCCAGAAGAGACTGCTACCGCACCTGAGGCTTGGGACCCACGCAGCACAGTTCCCTCACTGAGGACCAGGACAGTCACACAGTTTTTTGCAGATCATTAAGACATTTGAAAAAGAATTAATTCCCCAGTTAAGTGGACACAGCCACTATAATTACTTTGACTATCATTGCCACTGGAAGGGTAATCAAGATAAAGAGGTCTGGTGGTGCTGTCAAATCAGAAGTCAGAAAAGAGAGTCCTACATTGTATTCAACCAGGGGCTGCCATCAAGTATCACATCCCACGTACCCACTACATTTGTGCACCAGAACCATAAGTAAAGGAAAAATGTCATTGTTGTTGCTCCGTGAGAATCATATCATTAACTGTGCATAGGGCAACAAATGGTTAGCAGTGAGGATGCCATTGAAGAACGACCAAAAGAAACCACTATAGCTGGAAAAAGATCTGCACTTGTTAAGTATTTGTCTTCTGGAATGTACTCTAAATCTTGGGGAAAATGGAATTCTTTGGGTTAAGGCTGATAAATCTGTGAATTTTAGAATTCAGTGTTTTTGCTGAGTCAGTCAGGTCTTAGTACCACCAGACGGCTTTTCATTTAAATCAAATCAGAGTATAACTTAGCATAAAAGTAGAAATAGTTTCTGAGTAGAAAGAAATAAACTTGTTTCTATTGACCCTTACAAAGAGTCCTTCCAGTTAGGAGGCAAAAGATCTGTGAAGTTGTCTTAAATATGTTTTAAAGCCAAGTGAAAGATCAAAGGGGCAATTTGAAAGGCCTCCTCTATCAAACCAAGGACTGTGTGAATCACACAACAAATTGGTAAGACGTTACCTTAGAAGCACAGGTCAGGGCACTGTGTAGCAAGCCAGATGTTATTAAATCTTCTTTCCCTCCCTACCACCTGACTCTCACCCACCCCAGGGATAGTCTTAGCTTTATAGGCTCTTAAAACTATTAAAGGGAAGGAAGGTTATCCTCATTAAAAATATATTTATTAAAGTCCTGAGATTTATTAATCTTGAGGTGAACAAGTCCATTAAACAAATTAGGTATAGTTGTATTAGTATAAGTATCCCCAACAAACATAAGTACATAAACAACTTAAATACCTAAACAAAACCTTAAAACTAAGATGCAGACAGCAGTCCAGCAGCAAGATGGGGGCTTTTCAGTCTTTTGCATTGATTGTCACATGTATGATTTTCTCCCAGTTGGTGAGAGGTCTTACATGTGAACTAGGTGCAAGGAGCTCTTTGCTCTCAGGGAACAAGTCCAATCTCTGGAGGCTGGAATAGCAGACTTGGAGGACATAAGGAAGACAGAGAGGTATATAGACAAGACCTATCGAAACGTAGTACTGAAGTCCTACCTCCAATCTGGCAGCATCCCTGTTGCCATGGAGGAGAGAGGTCACATGACAGGAGAGCATCATCCTGGTGTGGCAGGAAGTGATTCTGTAGCTAGGACCTCTCCTCTAGGTAATATAAAAGCCTCTCACACTGAGGAGATTTCTCCAGGGCCATGTGCCCATGAAGGAAGTGTTAGGACAGCCGTTACAGTTGGTGATTCAATCATTAGGCATGTAGATAGCTGGGTAGCTTGTAGAAATGAGGACTGCCTGGTAACATGCCTGCCTAGTGCAAAGGTAGCAGATCTAAAGCGCCACCTAGACAAGGTTTTAGATAGCATGGGAAGGATTCTGCTGTCTTGGTACATGTTGGTACCAATGACATAGGAAAGTGTGGAAGGGAGGTTCTGGAGGCCAAATTTAGGATCCAGAACGTCCAGTGTAGCATTCTCAGAAATGCTTCCTGTTCCAGTCACAGGACCTAAAAGGCAGACAGAGCTCCGGAGCCTCAATGTGTGGATGAGACAATGTTGCAAGGAAGAGGATTTTAGATTTGTTAGGAACTGGACAACATTCTGGGGGAAAGGAGGGGTTTTCCAAAGGGATGGGCTCCACCTTAACTGGGATGGAACCAGGCTGCTGGCATTAACCTTTAAAAAGGAGATAGAGCAGCGTTTAAACTAGATAATAGGGAAAGGTCGACAGTCGCCCAAGAGTGCATGGTTCAGAAGGATGTATCCTTGAAGGATACTAACAAAAGACTGAAGTTAAGCCATATAATCAGAGAGGTTCCAATAAAGACAAAAGTAACCCAAATGCCCTTACGTACAGAACAAAGCTTAAAGATTCCAAATTACTCCCATCTACCAATAACCAGATTAATATGAGTAACATACAACCTCTAAAATGCTTGTATGCAAATGCTAGAAGTCTAAAAAATAGAATGGGAGAGTTAGAAAATATAGCACTAAATGAGAGGTTAGATATAATTGGTATCTCAGAGACCTGGTGGAAGGAAGACAACCAGTGAGACACTGTGATACCTGGGTACAAATTATATCACAATGATAGAGTAAATCAAATTGATGGAGGAGTTGCACTGTATGTTAGAGAGGGCATTGAGTCACACAGGATTAAAGTTTTGGAGGAAACAAAATACACTGTAGAATCTCTCTGGATCAAAATTCCATGTAAAAAGGGGATGGCGATGGCAGTGGAGGTGAATTACCAACCGCCTGGCCAGAATGAACTAATGGATGATGAAATACTAAAAGAAATCAGGGAAGCAAACAAATGTTACAACAGAGTAATAATAATGGGTGATTTCAATTACCCCGATATAGACTGGGTCAGTGTCACAGCAGGACATGCTAGGGAGATAAAGTTTCTAGATGAAATAAATGACTGCTTCTTGGAGCAGTTGGTTCATAAACTGAAAAGATGGGAAGCCATTTTGGACCTAGTCCATAGTAGAACACAAGATCTGGTGCAAGAGAGAAGGGTGTTGGGACCACATGGCAATAGTGATCATAGCATGATCGCATTTGATTTAATAAATAGAAACATAAAAACATGACGGCAGAAAAAGACCACATGGCCTATCTATTTATTTATTTATTTAGACAGTTTTGTATACCGCCTTATCTAGTCTGCCCTTCTATATTAACCACTGCAAGAGCCCTCTTTTTCTTTTAGAGAGCTTCTGTGTTTGTCCCATTATTTTTTCCTATCTCTACTGGGAGACTATTCCATTCATCCACCATAAAGAAATATTTCCGCATATTACTCCTGAATCTACCCCTTTTCACCTTCATCCTATGTCCCCTCGTAAGAGAGCTTGCTTTCAATTGAAAAAGGCTCTCCTCCTGTGCATTTATGCCACAGAGGTATTTAAACGTCTCAATCATATCACCTCTGTCCCGCCTTTACTCTAAAGTATACATATTAAGGTCCTTAAGTCTGTCCTCATATGCTTTATAATGAAGACCACTAACCATTTAAGTAGGCACCCTCTACACCAACTCCAACCTGTTTATATCCTTTTGAAGGTGTGGTCTCCAGAATTGCACACAATACTCCAAATGAGGTCACACCAAAGACTTAAATTATCACCTCCTTTTTTCTGCAGGCCATTCCTCTCCCTATGTACCCAAGCATCCTTCTAGCTTTTGCTGTCACCATTTCTGTTTAGCTACTTTGAGATTGTCAGACAAAATCATGGCTATGTCCCGTTCTTTCATGGACAGAAGTACATCACCGCCTATCTGTACTGCTCCCTTGGATTGTTGCAGTCCAAATGCATGACCCTACATTTTTTAGCATTAAATCTCAGCTGCCAAATTCTAGACCATTCTTCAAGCTTAGCTAGATCCCTCCTCATGTTATCTACACCTTCCTGGGTGTCTATTCTGTTGCAGATTTTGGTACCATCCACAAAGAGGCAAACCTTACCCGACTGCCCTTCTGTAATGTCACTAACAAAGAATGGAGGAAGGACAGCCAGGAAATCCACAGTACTACCTTTTAACTTTCAAAAGGGAGACTATGATAAAAAGAGGAAAATAGTTAAGAAAAAACTAAAAGAAGCAGCTGCAAAGGTTAAAGATTTACACCAAGCATGGGTGTTCTTTAAAAATACTTTCTTGGAAGCTACTACTACTACTACTACTATTGAGCATTTGTATAGCGCTACAAGTCATACGCAGCGCTGCACAAACATGTAAGAGACAGTCCCTGCTCATCAGAGCTTACAATATAGCCAAGACAGACAACACAGAAGGTGCAGATAGGGATAAAACAAGGGGGAGTGGTAAAGAAACAGAGATCAGGTGAGTCAAGAACCAAAAGCAGCAGAGAAGAGGTGAGTTTTCAGCCTGGATTTGAAAAGTGTCAGAGAAGGTGCCTGGCGTACAGACACAGGTAGTTTCTTCCAGGCGTAAGGTGCAGCAAGGTGAAAGGAGCGAAGTCTGGAGTTAGCAATAGAAGAGAAGGGCACCGATAGAAGCAATTTGCCAGAAGAGCTGAGTTCCCGAAGGGGGGTGTAAGAAGAAATAAGAGAAGAAAGGTTGTGAGGAGCTCCAGAGTGAATGCACTTATAGGTCAGCAAGGGAAGTTTGAACTGGCCCCCCTTGCTCTTCTCATTCAGCAGTGAGGTGTCTCAGCTTTCTTTTATGCCAATGATATTCTCCTACTTCACCATACTTCTTCTTCCTGTCCTGATCTTACCCCTCTGAACTCTTGTCTTTCTTCTGTTGCAAACTGGCTTACTACCAACTGTCTTCACCTCAACCTTACTAAGACCCTTGCCATTTGGTTTACCCATGGTGACCCCTCTCCCTCTCTAGCTCCTTCTTTTTCTGACTCCCCCATTCCACTGGTCACCACCTTCCGGTATCTAGGTGTTCGCTTTGATTCAGATCTCTCTTTTCACTCTCATATCTCCCACGTCACTAAAACTTCCTTCTTTTTTCTTCGTCAAATTTGTTCAATTCGTCCCTTCCTTTCTACTTCTGCTCTAACTACACTAGTACTATCTTTAGTTATGTCACGGGTGGACTTCTCCAACTCACTGTTCCTTGGTCTTCCCAAAAATCAGGTAGTTAGACTTCAAAGAATACAGAACACTGCTGCACGCCTTGTCACACACTCTACTCTTTGGGATCATGTCACTCCTTTACTTTTTCGTCTTCACTGGTTGCCAGTTTCGTTTTGCTTTCAATTTAAGCTATTGATCTTGCTCCACAAAGTATATCACACTAGCACTCCGTCGTATCTGATCGATCTTCTTTCTTTTCATTCTCCTCGATATACACCTCGCTCTTTTCACCTTAACCGTCTTGCTCTTCCTTCCCCTTCTCGTGCCCATCTGCAGCTCACACGTCTTTCTGCATTCTATTTCGCTGGTCCTGCTCATTGGAACTCTCTCCCCTCCTCTCTCCGTCTAGAATCACAATATGTCATTTTCAAGCAAAACCTCAAAACCCACTTATTCTCCCTAGCATTTAATGTCCCTTCCCCTTTTGTATGAGTTCGCTCTCTTGCATGTTTTTTGTCTGCCTCCTGTATCTTGTCTTGTCTCTATTATCTTTTTGCTTTCTATCCTTTTAATTTTGTACATTTCCTTTCTTTTACCAGCTTCAGCCACAACTTTTATGTATTTTATGTATTTTATGTATTTTATTATTGTACACCGCCTTGATTGACATAGAAAGGCAGTTTTATCAAATAAATAAATCTTAAACCTTATAGGGAGCCAATGACGTGACTTGAGAAGAGGGGTAATATGTGCATGACGAGGCTGGCAGAAGATTAGCCACGCAGCAGAGTGCTGAACAGATTGAAGAGTGCTGAACAGAAGCCCAGGACAGCTGTATTCCATGCTTTAAAAAAAGTGGAAGTAAGTCCAAAAAATTGCCTACATGGTTTAAAGATGAGGTCAGAGAGGCTGTTGTAGCCAAAATAGCATCTTTCAGGAAATGGAAAAATGAGCCAAATGACGAAAACTGGAAACAACATAAGCATTGGCAAGTTAGATGCAAGGCATTGATAAGGCAGGCAAAGAGAGAATTTGAAAAAAAGCTTGCCGTGGAAGCAAAAACGCATAATGAAAACTTTTTTAAGTACATTTGTAGCAAAAAGCCTGTGAGAGTCAGTTGGACCGTTAGATGATAGACTGGTAAAAGAGGCACTAAGAGGGGACAAGGCCATAGTGGAGAGAATGAATGAATTCTTTGCTTCGGTCTTTACTGAAGAAGATGTAGGGGAGATATGATAGATGTCTATAAATTAATGAATGGAGTGGAACAGGTAAACGTAGATCGACTGCTTACACCATCAAAAAGTAGAAAAACTAGGGGACATGCAATAAAGCTACGTTGTAACCTGTTTAAGACTAATAAGAGAAAATATTTTTTCACTCAACGCGTAATCAAACTCTGGAATTCGTTACTGGAGGATGTAGTAAAAGCTGTTAATGTAGCTGAGTTTAAAAAAAGGTTTGGACAAGTTCCTGGAGGAAAGGTCTATAAACCATTATTAAAGAGGACCCAGGAAATCCACTGCTTGCCCCAATAGAAGCATTGTGGAATCTGTGTGTCTTCTTGGGAAACTGCTAGGTACTTGTGACCTGGATTGGCCACTTGGAAACAGGATACTGGACTTGACGGACCTTGGTCTGACCCAGTATGGTATTTCTTACGTCCTTATGTAATATCCTATGAGTGCTGGGACTGTCATCTCCATCAGTGCTGGGTGCTAGTAAAGCTATGCAAGGGATGTCACAGGTTGTTGTTTGAGAGGGAAGTAATAGATGTGGCCCTTCCTCAAACACTATCCCAAGCACATGGAAGAAATCTGCAGTTGGGAAAGACCCAACAGCCTAATGGAATTTCCTAAACCAAATCTCACACTCCCTCATGAAGCAGCTCCCATAGAGAGCCACAACAAGGCGGAAACAGATCAGGCAGCTTGCAGGATTCACTAAGCTCCCTGAGTAGGGCAGTTCTGATGCTCCCCTTGTGTGGAAGGCTAAAATGATGGTCCCCATAACCAGAAAATAGAGACCAAAGGCGACATAGAAGATGGGGGTTCTCTACCATCTGCACCAGGGTGGGATACATCTAGCAAAGAGACACTAGAGTATATAGATGGTGCCCAATATTGTAAGCTCTGATGAGCAGGGACTGTCTCCTATTTATTTATTTATTTCTCTGTACAGTGCTGCGTACGGCTGGTAGCGCTATAGAAATGCTCAGTAGTAGTAGTAGTAGTAGTTACCAGTCAGACAGTCTCGCAGTATTAAAGATGTAGGTTGTGGAAGGAGGTGACGCTGACTGATATTCCAGGATAACCTGTCTCCTGCAATAGAGGTGAATGGACAGAAAGACTTTGTGAAGTATGTTGAGAGGGTGTAGGAAAGCAGGGATTCCAGATGCTTGTTTCTATGGATTCTGTAAGACAATGGGTACCTGCTTTGGGGAACTGGGGGTTGGGGCAAGTGGATCTGAGAAGGAAGAGAGTAAGGCAGGAGGTCCATCTCTACCATTGTTACTGACCCCTATACTTTCCACCTATCAAGAGTACCTGGATTTAGCTAGAGAACCAGGATATTCCTAAGCACTGGAGATACTGCTGGGAATCTGAGTGCTGGCAGAGCTTCTAGCTCCCATGCTCTGAAACTATGAATTTGAATCTTGGAGATACAGGGATTGAAATACCATTTGTTTCAGAAAGATTTCTCCACCTTGCCTTTGTCTGAGAATTGAAAGCAGAGGTACTGGGTGAGGCCTGGAAATCCCCCAATTGAACCAGCTGTCTCAAACAGACTCATGGCCTGAAAAGTACAATCGATGTTTGCAGTCATTTACGTTTATGTACCTCTCCATACACTGACAACAAAACAGAATCAGCGAATCACTGAGGATGTAGAGTCTAAGCTCATCAAGGATAATAATTATGTGGATTTAATGAGAAATCGTCCTATGTTTCAAAAGACTGTGGAGTTCAGGAGCATATTTACTAAGCTGCGCTAGCTGTTAACATGTGCTTGAGTACACACTAATGAGCCATGCTAACAGCGTGTACAGTAATGAGGCATGCTAACAATGTGCAGGCTAAATATACAGAGTAGGGTTAATTCCAGGCTATCTGCTTACCATGCAATGGAGAGGGAAATGCGTGAGATGGGGTAGAGCGTGGGCATGTCTGCACAGTGGGATTAGTGCCGGCATTGACAGCGCACATTTGCCATCTATGTTGCAATTAGCATAGGTTCACTTAACGCAACCTCAATGGGTGGCGTTAAGCGCATCTGCATTATGCAGGCATATCACTGGCTCATGTTATTGTCTGAATCAGTGCAATATCTGCTAGGGCCATGTTATACATGCCCCTAACAGATAGCACACAGCTGTTGTACGTGCTGCACTTTGATTTCTGTCCTCAGTGTGTGCTACCTGCAAAACCATAGCACACTTTATAAACATGAAATGCAGCAAGGGTGTAACCTCCACAGGCATCATGTGATCTGCATTTTGGCTGAAGAAGCTAAGCACTTCTATGGAGAGGAAAAGATCTTGCCTGACAGAATTGTGGTTCAGAAATCCTGTCCTGTTCATTATTTTACTTACTGAAGGCCACCTTAAGAGAACAATGTGAGACGTTAGTAAGCAGTCTGTCATCAGTTAAGAAAAAAACCTGAATGCTGTTCCTGTTAAAACCTTGGAGGAAGGACTGTGGACATTTGAAAGACTTTCTCTTGTTTATATATGTGTTTGTCTTTTTTTTGAGTGCGGGTTCCAGGAAGAGGATATCAGGTTCCATGAGAATAGAGTTGAACCGGCAGCCATTTTGCCATGTTAAAATGCGGCAACTGCAGGGGGATGTAACTGCCTCCCTGCAGTTAGCCCATGGCCCCGCGTAATCAAACTCTGGAATTCTGTTAGCCATCAGTGTAGTTGGGTTTATAAAAGATTTGGACAAGTTCCTGGAGGAAAAGTCCATAAACCATTATTAAACAGGACCCAGGTAATCCACTGCATGCCCCAGGACAAATATTGTGGAACCTGTTTGCCTTTTTGGGAACCTGTCAGGTACTTATGACCTAGATTAGCCACTGCTGGAAACAGGATACTGGGCTTGCTCGACCTTGGTCTGACCCGGTATGTGTATTTATGGGCTATACCGTAAATAGTCATTTCTTTGATTTTACTTCAATCAACAGTAGGTTTAGCCTTATAAATGGTCTATAAAGCCAGAAAATGTAGTTTAAAGATCAGGAATTTCTTTCATATAATAATTTGAGTGCAGATACTATAGTATTATTTATTGGTTAATATAAGTAAAAACTAAGGAAGAACATATTGGAAAACAACTTCCTATAAAAATAGAAACAATTCAAAAAATACAAAAAAGTGGCACTCCGATTATTTGATTTTTGTTAAATTTTCACCATGACCTATTTTGAATTGCAGGTTGCTGTTTGTGGTCCATCTCAGAACAGCATATCTGCTTTTTTCCTTTATAGTAATGTGAAGCGTCTTTGATTTCCCTGCTGGGATGCTTCATAATGGTTTGTAGGCTTTCACAAGTTATGTGATCTGCCCCAGGATAGAGTATTCCAAGAGAGTTGAAGAAGATGGCAGACTATTGATGTGAGGTTTTTACATGCAAAAGAAAGAGCACATGAATCTTTGATGTACAGTACACTTAGCTGGACTGTGCATGTCTCCCAGCCTGATTAGTACTGTCAATGGAAAATGATAATCTCAGGGAATGTGCTCAGGGCGATAGCCCATGTTTCCAGGGAGGTTTTAAGGCATACTACTGTGCGTTCTCCTCGCATGGATGTATATATTGGTGTGTGATCAGCAGGAAAGGTTTGTGTTTGGATCTCTAGTGGTATACAGAGATATCAGTATATTAAATATTTCCAGTTTCCTGTTACTGGCCAGAACAGAGAAGCCTGTGTTTATGTGATTAATGTAGTTTGTGAGTGTTTCTTTCTTGGTTTTTTTTTAATTTATGCAATTTTCACATATTACAATCAAGCATAAATTTGTTCAGAAAAGTAAACCTCAGCTAATAAATAATAACAAATAAAAATAAAAAAAGGAAATCAAGAAGCTTAGAACTTCTTAAGTCCACAATATAAGGAGGCTTCCAATAGATTCCAAAAGTAAGTCTTATTGCAATTCAGAAAAAAGCAGGAGAATCTCTCCAGTCTTCAGGCCTAACCTAAAGAGAGCTATTTATACTTGGATCGATGAAGGAAATTCAAATAAACCTCAAAAGGTCATAAAAATTCTCATTTTACAATTAGAAAAAAGCTTATCACATTTCCTGAAACACAATTTAAGAAGCCAATCAGAACTTCATGCAAGAGTCTCTACCATCGTTGCAAAGATCATCAAATCAGTTTCCAATAGTGCTGTCATTTGTTGTAATACCTCTCCCTGAAGTTGAGAGCCATGTTTCTTAGACAAATAATAAGCCCAAATAACCAATGTCAAATTAGCTAAAGGGATCTCCAGCTATATTACAGAATGTGACCATAGACAAACACAGAAAGTCTATAATTCATGAATTACAGTTCCCAGAGAGGTTTTCTAAACTTTCAACTTTGGCTCTCAAATTTGTCTAATATTTAATCAAAGTAAATTGTACCGATTTCTCTTACATTTGTGCATAGACAAATAACAAAGAAAGAAAAGCAAGTAGAAAGAACTCAACATCCTGCCATCTTGGAAACCTCAAGAAAGATCGTGTTTCTTTCTTGTCCTAAGAAAGAGCAAATCACGTGGAGATAAGTGTTCTTGGTGCTTTAATCAACTTTGTTTCCAGAATGGAAGATTGAAGTACAGAAAATTATCTTTCTTTATCCCTACATGATAAAGAAGTAGAGATTGTAAAATGTTGGATTTTGTGAGGTGCTCTACCATACCTGAGTACTCAGGGCACCTCGATCATGGATCAGGAAGCCTAGGTAGTCTTGTGCCGCCTGGCAGCTCATGACGACAGCTCTACTGAGGTTCCTCAAAAGTGTGTCATTAACTGTTTTGTCATTAGCTGTACTGGAAGGAATGGTGCATCTAAGAAGAAATGTATGTGCACCCATAAGAGGATAAGATCAGGAAAGAAAGTCTTGAGATGTATCGACAGTAAGAGAGGGGAAGGTCACAGCTGCAGGTGCAGAGCATTATATAAATCCTTTTAAGAGGAAGGAGATAGTAATCCATAGCCATTCTTCACAGCTGGCCCCATGGCTCTTGAGGTACGCTATAGATCTCCTGGTGAGATGGCAACAGTGAATAGTTGGATGTATGTTTATCTTGATCAGTTATGTTATTGTAGGAGCTAAAATTAAGTGACTATGGCTATTCTTCATGTGCAACTGAAGCCTTGTAGAAGTGGAATATAAGTAACATGTTTCTGTATTTTGATTTATGGGATAAAAGCCTTAATAGCCAATGTGATGTAATAGTTAAATTTTATTTCAGTGGATGGAATTCTCACCTGTGCAAGATAGTGCTTATATCAGGCACCAAAACTCCTCAAACAGCACAATGCCTCAGCGGGGGTGGGAGTCACACAGCCTTGCAGTGCCGGAGGTGTAAAGTAAGTGCTGCAGGGCTGTTGGAGACCACTGCCGCCACTGCAGGACCTTGAGAGGAGTGGCAGTTGGGGCAATAGGGGCAGGGAGGTGCAAGGTATGAAGTTTCGCCTAGGGCGCCTCATCTCCTTGCACCAGTCCTGCATGGAAGAGGCTCGCCATGATCATAAATAAGTATACGCTTCAAGACAAAGTGTTTTATGTATACTGTATGTCAGAGCTCGACAAATCCCAGGTGCCAGGTTGCCATGGCGACTATAAATTGCAACCTGGTACCCAGGATTTGATCACCTCCCTCCCGCAGCCTCACCCGATGTCTCACCGCGATCAGCTCTGCATGTAATTTGTACCGTATGGTGCAGGAAGTTTGCTAATCTCATTGTTTCAAGTCTCAGTGTGATCAGCAAACAACGAGATTAGCAAGCTTCTTTCACCGTGCAGCACAAACTACATGAAGAGTCGATCGTGGTGAAAGAGTAAACAACATTAAGACATTGGGTGATAGCTTGGGAGGGGCAAGAGAGACATTGGGTGATGGCTTGGGGAGACAAGAGAGAGAGACAGACATCGGGTGATAGTTTGTGGGGACACGAGAGAAAGAGACACTGAGTGAGGTCTGCGGGAGCTATGAGAAAGAGACACTGGGTGATGGCTAGGGAGCTATGAGAGATTTTTTTGCTTCACGTATTACTAAGCCATGGTGATATGTGAAGCAAAAAAGGAACTTGTCTCAGGTGCAGCTATAAAGGGTCACCAACATGCTGTGGACAACATACATATTGGGGGTGGTGGGAGGGGAAGGAAGAGAAGGGTCACTGACTTCTGTTGGTATTGTGTAATTGCACATTAAGGGCCTAATTTATTAAGCTTTCTTTTCCCCATAGATCATTGGAAAATAATAAATCAAGTCCTTAAAAAAACAGAGCTTCAAGGGTGGGGGGAGGGGCACTGTGACTGAGGTCTAGGTGGCCAGCTCCTAGATTCCAAGAGAATTTGTCAAGGCCAACTGTATGTGATTACTGTATTTTTACTGTGAATTTGTAACTGTGTTCCAAATTTAGAGAAAATTAGAGAGAGGGCATAAGGAACCCTCTGAGACCTTCACTATCCCAGTATGCTCCTGGCAGTAAGACCATACCACTTTACAGCAGAGAGAAAGTGTAATTCATTTTCTACAGCATCTACATCTGGATTTGCCAGGATGCTTCTGTGTTAATTTGTATAAACCAGTGACCCCAAGGTGGCGGTGTGGATTTCTTTTGGCTCTGTCAATGATGTGTGGATCATCTTTTCCTCTGAGATGTACAGGAGTCCTCCTCTCACGTTCTTGCCAGTGGAGGACGGTGCTTCACTACTGAAGTTTTCAATCGTGACAGCAGACAGGTTCTGCAGGACTCACAAAAAACCTCCATGTTCCTTGCGATTGAAACCATGATAGTGAAGCACCATCCCCCAATGTCAAGGATGCAGATGGAGGATTCCTGCATGGCCTAGAGAAAACATTGGTGAATTTCTTTCGGCTATGTTGGGGTCTTTAGTTTTTGTCTTGTGAAGAATCTCCCTTGGAACATTTGTTCCGTGTGAAGTGTACGTATGGAAAAGGAGGATTTTACCCACCCCTCTAGTCTTCCTGTGAGCAAGGAATCTGCAGTGGAGATTCTGGATCAATACACAATCAGAAGAAAAGAGAAAGAGAGAGAGACCCCAACTCAGAAGTGAGCAGAGGGCGAGAGAGAGAGAGGCCCCAATCTCAAGCTAAATATACTGTAGGAGAGAGGTAATGAGGTAGAAAATTCCTTATGGGACTTTGTGTGCTGAAAAGGATCAAATTCCTAACTGCCAAATTGTATATAAGTTTATTATAATATGTTATCTCTAATTGTTAACCAGATGTTAAAATGTTAATTAGCGTTTTCTATGTTATAATGTAATATTAATATGTTATGTTCACCCTTGATCTTTGGAAGGGGCGGTATAGAAAAGCTAATAAATAAACAAATAAAATAATAATGGAGGGGGAGTCCCCTCTAGCACTAAATTAGAAGCCCATATCTAGTGGTTAGGTTTACCCAACATTTGGGATACTTTGTTATCAGCATACATTACGCATCTGTGCCCGTATGATACATACATAGCTAATCTACACATAATGGACATATATAAAATACACACATGTAATCTCTACATGCAGTACATGTATAACTACATACGAAGGCCATTTTAAGTAGAATGTTGAGATTGGAATTGAGCACCAAGGTTCAATTCTGGCAGTATTTAACAGAAGGTTGTGCCGTCCATGGAGATATAAGGATGTGTAGGAGTTCATATGGATTTTCCAGCATGCATAGTGGGGAAAACCATTTTACAGATCTACACAGTGGAGACACAAAAGTTACCATCTTGGCGATTTAGCAACTTCCACGTGTAAGTGCCAGCACTTTTACGTTTATTTGAGTCATTTTGCAAATCTGTATGTATATGTGTCACCAGTTGAGTACTGCAGCAGTAATTTTGATGGGTAACTTTATGGAAATAAACAGGAGATTATTCCCTCTTGTAAAGTCCTGGTCAAAACAAGCACTTTTGTAAAATCTATGCATGCCTCTCAGCTGGTGCCAAACCTCATGGGGAAAGTTTTCCCTACATCTGTGGATTCCCTTGAAATGGGAACTACTTCTTTAGATTTTTGGCCTGCCCAAGCCAAATCCCTATCACACCCCCTTGAAATCTCTTCAAAGTACAGAAGTCCACATGTAAACAGCAGCTTTCTGAAATTGCCACTGACACATGTATGCAATCTACAGAATCTTACCATAACAGAAATGTACCCTGTGTGACTAAGGAATCTGGCGCCTCCCCCTCCCCCCAGTCACATGCAGTAATTCACTCTATTTAAGCTTCCTAGAAGTCCAGTGATGGTATCAGTGCCCCTTCTGTACTTGCATCCTGCCTCTTAAATATCTACCCCAAGACATCACTCACATAGCCCTTGTTATGGCCCTACCTCAGGGTAGTTATTTAAGAGGCCTTTTATGCACATAAAACAGGTTTTCTCACAAATATTCCTTCATAAAATTATCCCCTATAATAGAAAACCCAAAATAAAGGATCCAAAACTGTTTATTACGCTCTAGGGTGTAGATTTTTTGGCTTTTGTAAATGCCATAAGCAGAATGGATTTGCCTGGAACCCACCCAATCACTGGGTGCTTCCCATCTTGCATCTTGCTGTTTAAGGCCCCTATTTGTTTTATATATTTGCACATTTCTTAATAAAGTATCCTTCGTAGCGTGCATGGCTTGCTTTCTCCAACTGTTCATTCATAAGAGAATCATGAGTAAGGCATAGTTTCCTCATGCCAAACTATCCCTTTATTCATAAGTGCTATCACCAAAACCACTGAAGTTCACACATCTGTCCATCTAAGAAATTTAAAAAAGATCTTGTTACTTACATCATCGCCAGATTTGCCAGGAGGACCCGGGGGACCACGAGGACCCATAGGACCCTGGGAAGAGAGAAACAAAAATTCTCACAGACACATTCTAGAACTAGATTCCTATATAGAGAGCACTTCACACAACAGCAGATATTCTCTGTACAGGAGACTCAGAAATCTGCTGTCCTGCCAGGTGGTGTTAAAAGTCAAAGGGGAAAGGGCAGGGAGTAGAATTCCCCTAGCTGTGGGTCAAATGAGACTCTAATTGCCTCCTTCAACCAGAAAAAATAAGAGCCAAAATTGAGGGTAGCCAGACCACAGACAGCTGGCTCTGTTATTAAGCATTATCCTTTGACCTCTAAAATTTCGGGTGTTGAGTTAGGCAATAAAAAAATAACTCCTGAATGAAGGTTTTTGCATAACCTGAAACAATGGTGGCAGGTGATGGTTATGTTGATGGTTGCTATCTATCTCTCTAATGGTATCTGGTTTTCATAATTGGCAAAAAGGCATGTTTTGAAAAAGCTGTTTATGTGATGCAAGAAACGTGGAAGTTTAAACATCTGCGAATCTATGTCAGCTTTAGAAGAGAGGGTGAGCACATGTGAGACTGATGTAAAATTGGCGTATCTCCACCCCTCAAAATGGAAATGCTTGAGAACATCAGGACGCAGACAGAAGGAAGGTATAGGAGCATATGGGGCGTGACGGCCACGTGCTAGGAGCCATTTTGGAAATATGTTCTTGTGTGCTGTCGAGTCAATGCCAACTCCTGGCAACTCATCCCCTAGGTTTCCATGGCAAGGTACATCCAGAAGTAGATTGCCAAGCCCTACATGTGGGAGAAAATGGCAACAGAAACTCAGCAACTTATACATGCAAGTGCTGGCATTTCACAATGTGCACATGCAAATATCAGGACTTACATGTGTGTCTTGGCCATTTTGCAAACCTAGACATGCAGCCGCTCTTAGGCACTGACCGAAGTCTCAATTTCTACCTCATTTAGATTTGGAGGGGAAAGTGAATATTGGAGGATTAAGGGCGATATCACCTTTAATCCCTCCTATAAAGGACTGGCTGAAACAAGCACTTTTTAAATGCCTATTTGTGTTGCGAAGCAAGTGAAAATCTGATGTGGCCAATTCTGGGCTTGCATGTGCATCCGTTATATGAAATGAAGGATATATATGTAGATTTTGTTGCCACCTAGACCATACCCCTAGTATAGTTATCCTCATGTAAATTGAACCTTTTCTAAAATGGCCATTTACACATGGATATAATTTACATACATATATGGCTGATTGTACATGCAATAGGGCTTCTAAAATAAGCCCCGTAATTTACAAAAACAAAAGGTTAGGGCTCTTCAACTTGGAAGAAAAACAGCTGATGGGAGATATGATACAGATTTATAAAATAATGAACAGAGTGGAATGGGCAAATATAGATTAGCTGTTTACTCTTTCAAAAAGTAGAAAGACTAGGGGACATGCAGCCTGTTTAATACTAATCGGAGAAAAGATTTTTTCACTCAAAGCGTAATCAAAGAATTCGGAGGATGTAGTGAAAGCTGTTAATGTAGCTGGATTTAAAAAAAGGTTTGGACAAATTCCTGGAGGAAAAGTCCATAATCCATAATTAAAGAGTACTAGGGAAGGAGGTCATGTGATTCGGTGAGCACAGCCAGACGTGTTCATACTGTGTTCCGGGGCGTCCCCTGCTAAATTCCCCATCTCTGCTGGATCGCAAGCTATTCTTGGTGGGGTTACCATGGCGAGCAACGGGAAGAGTTGCGCTGCAGTGCGGTGTAATTTATGAGCAGTTTGCAAGCTGAATGGCGAAACGGGTAACACGGAAAGACAAGGAGTAACTGCGCCCAAGTGAGAAAACGGCAGATGGCCTCGTGGAGAACCCGAGGTCACTGGCTTGTGACGTGTTCGTAGAGACAGTCACAGACTCCGTAGTGACTGCACTGACTGGAATTTTGATATGGTGTATGCAAAATTGGAGGGTATAGAAGCAGCTGGGGGGAGCTGCACACAAGCTGGATGTGTGAAAGGGGAATCTGGCAGTGCAGGAGCTCAGAACCCTGGTGAGCCAGCAACAAGAAAAACTGGAGGACTTGGAGAATTGGAGCCGTAGAAACAACCTCCGATTCATAGGAATACCAGAGGAAGTAAAAGACGGGGAGCTCAGGGGGGTTTTGGAGACGTGGCTGCCAGTGATGCTGGCCCTGGGCACGGACTGCAGTCCATCAGTGATTGAAAGAGCTCACTGCCTAGGAGTCTGGCAGATGGAGGGGGCACACCCAAGGGCGGTGATTGCCCATTTCATAAACTATGTCCAAATGGATAGAGTGTTCCGTCAGCTAAGACACAGTCTTACCCCCACTCCCCTGATGCATAAGGGGACTAAGATATTAATTTTCCAGGACTATTCTACCCAGCTGGAGCAATGTCAAAAGTCCTTTAATCCGGTCTGCAAACATCTTTTTGAGGCCAACATTGACTTCACCCTTCAGTATCCAGCCCGTCTGAGGATTATGCACAATGGGACAGTACAGGTTTTTGAAGAGGCTGCTGTGGCAGCCCAGTTTGTACACGCATTACTTTCTCCAGGACTTGCAGATTTAGCGTGGTAAAGGCCACATTGTCATTCTGGATTTTGGTATTGAGTTGTTTTTTCTGGGACCAAGAGGCTTGGGGCGGTGGAATTTGGAACCAACTTACAGTCTTTGGTTCCACATTGTTTGTTCTGAGACCTCTGGATTCACGGTAATAGAGTTTACAAATGCCATGCAGCTCTTTATTGCCTCAATACTCCTTTGCAGGGCAGGAGCCTGAGCAGGACTGAGATGAAGAGCCCATGACCCTCCAGTTGGGCTCACTACCACCCTCGCTGGGGATCACTGCCTGGCAGATCAGCTAGCGGTCTGGCTAGTGGGGTTGCTGCATCCGAGTCAGGTGGGTTTTGTACAGGGGCGCTATCCAGCCTGTAATCTCCACAAGATCCTTGCATCCCTTGAATGGGTGTATTACCATCAGCAACCCTCCCTTCTAATCAGTTTAGATTCTGAAAAAGCATTTGACAGGGTTGACTCGTATAGTTCGTCCCCAAAATTGTAAATCACCAAACTGGAGCCTTTCCTATTGAACTTCTTATGTATATAGTTTATCTTTGTTCTCCAAGTTACATTCCCTGTTCAATGTAATGACCAGACATATGTATATTGTCGGATGTTTTTGTTCTATGTAAACCGCGCTGATTGCAAATAGTGCGGTATATAAGAATTGTAAATAAATAAATAAATTTGTTTGCTGCCTTGCGAACATATGGGCTGGGAGATGGGTTTCTCTGGGGCATATGAGTGCTGTATGAGACCTCGATAGCTGCGGCTGTACTTAATGAAGGGCTGACCCATTGATTTGCTTTGGGGAGAGGCACGAGACAAGGCTACCCTCTATCACCATTACTTTTTATGTTATCACTAAATCTTTTGCTGCACCTCATTTATTCACATTGGGGGTTATTCTGAGCCACGAATAACTTCCCCGCCGGTTGTGTGGCCACGAATAACTTCCCCGCCGGTTGTGTGGGGAAGTTAGACAGGGGCGGGGAATGGGTGGCCTGGGAATGGACAGTGGGCAGTCGCCGGCTCTGGACGTACAGGGCTAATTCTAATGTTGACCCTGTATGTCCGGGACCGGCAAAATGTCCAGGGCAGATATTCCATCTCCAAGGTGTAATAACTTCCCTGGAATTTTTTTTAAGCTGCTGGGGCGCGGATGGGGCAGGGTGGGGGGCAAGGGTTTATTCCCCACAGCCCAACCCTGGCCTTTAGGAGGCCGGATCAGGGGTCAGACTGTGGGGAATAAACACTTTAACTGAGCGGCCAGCATCACAGCTTTTAAATGGAGCCGCAGTGCCATAGCAACATAACACCATGGCACCGCAGCTCCATTTAAAAACCCTGACTGAGTTAGTCGGGCTACTAATGTACGTGCAGGCCGGGACTGTATCGCAGTCCCCAGCCTGCACATACATGCTTGTTCACAATTCTGATCCCGTTGGACTGGACGTGCCCCACGGGATTCTGACCGGATGCAGAGAGGGCATCTACGTCCAGGACAGAATTGGGCACATTGGGATATTGAGGGGGTAGAGATGGAGGAAGCAAATTTCAAGGTCTCCACCTTCACTGATGAATCTCTGGTCCACCTCACACATCCAGAGCCTTCTCTGGCAAATCTGCTAGAGGTTTGGAGCTATTGTTGGCTTAAAGTTAAATATGGCTAAGCCGGAGGCTCTGGATATGTTGGAAGGCATGCCATGAAGCTGGCCAGAGCCCTATCCGCTTCTCTGGGCAGGAGATCAGTTTAAACATTTAGGTATCTGCTTGCCAGTGAACCTCCAGAGGTTATATCAAGCAAATGTCACTGTGCTGATATCGGTGGTCATGGAGAAGCTAAAGACTGGAGTCCTTTACCTGTCCCTCGGGTGGCTGTGTATAAAATGACAGTGTTTCCAAAAATTCTCTCTGTTCTTCAAACTTTGCCCCATAAGTTGCTATGGAGAGATATTCGCATCTTGGAGCGAGCAGTGACATCCTTCCTGTGGAGCGAGAGGAAACCTCGAGTTGCAGAACGGAGGTTAATGGAACCCTGGAACAAGGGGGGGATTGGACTCTTGTATTTCTATACCTATAATCTAGTCTGCATTTTTCATCATGTTAGGGACTGGGTGAGTGGTCAATCAGCATTGGCATGATTTATGTAAGCTTTGGCGAGTGAACTCGTGTAGCATGGACTTGCTATTGCTGCAAGGCAATGTGGAGCTAGCCCCTGGCATGGACTCTCAGGTATTTCTGCTTGGGGAAGAGCGGGACTGACTCAGTTGAGGCAGGTGGGATCTTACCCTTCCAGGTTCTCCAGGAAAGATATACTTTGTCAGGTGGCCATTTCTATGCCTACCTGCAGCTGCATCATTATGAACAGGCTTTGGCCCTCCAGACCTTGGCTAAAACTGTGATAGACAAGGCGGAGACCTTCTTTGAATTTGAAACTCAGGAAACGTTGTTCATATCCTTGTATGGGGAGATTGGGGAGGCCATGCTTTTATGAGTCTTAGGATTGAAGTGGACGAGGGAGCTGCCAGTGAATTTAGAGGGCTTTTCCTCGGGCTTGGCGGAGGCGAGGATTCTTCTGATGATTAAGGGGGCTCAACTTCGTGAGATGCAGTAAAAATCTTATAAAGGGCCTATTTCTCCCCTATGCAGACTCAGTGAGCAGGGTTCACTCCCCTTGGGCAATGTCCCCGCAGTCAACAAAGTGACACTTATTTGGAGCATATGTTTTGAGGGTGCTCTCAGCTGCGGTCATTCTGGACAAAGATTCAGGACTTTTACAGGGGCCTCCTGGGACAACAGTTTGTATTGTCTCCGGGGATGGCTATCTTGGATAATGTTCGAGGAGCTGGGCCTCGGGGTGGTATTGAAGGGCATCGCCTCTCAGGGTCCTCATGTTGTGGGAGCTGTACCTTTCACGCCTCAGTGCAAAAGCCTGCAATGATGTGCTTACTCTCTGAGGAGGGTGTGGATTGCTGGACTCTTGGTATCCCCCCCCCCAATGTATGTCCCCATTTGGTGGTTCCCACTTGTTCAGGAGGAAGGAGGGGGAGGGGGTTGTTCCAGGTGCCTCTTGGGGTAGTGCAGGAGGGAAGGGGGAGGGGAAGACATGGTGAAAATTAAAAATCAAAAATTCTGTGTTTAAACAATAGCAATACACTACAGATTGTACCTATGGGGCTGGTTGTGTGTCCTTGAGGTTTTGGGTTCGGCTGGTACATGCTCCCTGAGGACCAGCCAGGGAGGATGGGGGAGTGAAGTGATATTGATCTGGGGCCAGTTTCTTGTCTAGCAGGTGTAATGTGGGTACTTCTATGATTTGATACGTTCTTTGTTAATTTGAGGAATGGAGCAGTATTGTGTTGATTGTACAGTTATTGGTTGGTGGTTGTATGGTCTATGATATTTTTCTTAATAAAGAGATTTAAACATAAAGAGAACCAGGGAAATCCACTGCTTACCCTGGGACAAGCAATGTAGAATCTGTCTACCTTTTTGGGAACCTGACAGGTACTTGTAACCTGCATTGGCCACTGTTGAAAACAGGATACTGGGCTTGATGGACTCTTGGTCTGACCCAGTATGGCATCTCTTATGTTCTTATAAAAAGGATCTGTGAAAAAGATGAATTTCCAAGAACACTGAGAAGAATTCCACATTCTGTTTCCATCCTCTTGGCTTCTCTCCTGTCTACTTTCTGGTGGCATTATTAAGTTTAATTCCTTATGGGTGTTGATGTGACCAGTAGTCCCAAGTTGAAGGAATAGTTCCTGGTTTGAGTTAGTAAGCAATGTCATTTTTTCCCATCACTCTGTTCTGCAAAAATATTAACCCAACTTAATGCATTTCAGTGGTGCTTTGTGATCTATTCTTCCTGCTTCATCATACACGCATGCTCAAAATCTCCTTGAAAAGGGAATTTGAGACACAGCTACCTAAATGGTACTTTACAGTTGATATGTGGGGAGTTGAGGCATTATAAAGTTTAGTACTGGTCTTTCAGGTCTTTGTTAAGAGGCACCAGATAAAACCACTGTGGGTGATAAGAGCTGAGAAGAGGTCTGGAGAGCTTTCTGTCATATTGTCAGGGTGCACCGATAGCGTGCGCTGCTGCCTGGATTCTAAATGGCTCTTTGTCTCCGGAACTTGATGCTGACTACGGCTGCCAACAAGCTGCACATCAGAATTGAAGGGCTCAGCCAGGTCTTCTTTCACTCCGTTCGTATCCCCGTCCTCCTTACAAATCCATGCAGTGGGATAAAAGCAGACCTGTCTCAGCCTGTACTCTATGATATGGAGCTTGTTGGCGACCTTACTGTTGATTGCCACAGGAGCTCAGCAAATCTCTTCCCATGAGACAGGATACATCAAATGGGGCTCTGGTTCTACATGCCCCTTATAAAAAAAGAATCTGCTTCTTCTGGGTATCCTGAGTATTTCCAGAGCACATACGACAAGCAGTGTCACACGGTACCAATTAAAAATGCTCCTGCCGAGTCAGTAGTCTAAAATGCCTTAAGCAGGTCTGCTGTAATTTCCCTGTCCCTCTGGGAGCAGACATGTCAGCAAGACCATCACACAATAGCTCCTGCTCACTACTCCTGATGAGCTCCACATTGGCTCTGCTGTCACGCATGACATTACACACTCTGTATTAGAACCTGCTACCCACTGAGGGACTTTGTGATGCTAGCGGGGATGTCGGGGAATAATCACAGCTCAGCAGCTTAAAGCATATCAGAAATAAGGGCTCAGTGGTCATTTCTGACATTGACTGGAACAGGGTGGGTATGAGTGTTCATTGAGTCTACTTCAGAAATGTTAGCCAGTCTACAGAGGACATGGCTTTCTTTTAGGCTTCAACATTTAAACTCCATTAGGAGACAAATTGTTGCTTCTATTTTTTCTTGTTTCTATTTCTAAAGCGCAAACTCAAAGCAAATCCTATGTGTTACAGTTGTCTCTCACTGTCAGTAGCAGGGACTGGTGCAGTGCTGTGTGTGCCTTTTGCGCTTATAAAAATGCCAAGTAATAGTAGTGCAAATGATAAGTAGCAGGTCACAACATCTGGAAATGGGGCACAAACTGCCCCGCAGTGCCTCAATTCAACCCATGGAAAAGGACAATAAACTTAATTACTGTGTTGCAACTTCTTGGTCTCAGTGACTGAGAAAAAGGCAAAGCATAGCCTACGCTGTGAGTTACCAGGCATGTCCAGTGACGAGGAGAGGCACTGCCCACAGCACGGACAATGACTGTGTGTCAGACCACATCAGAATGTTTGTTAATATTTGGCAGTGGGAAAGAGACGGCTAAAGGGAAATATAATAGAGGCCTATAAAATAATGAATGGAGTGGAATGGATAAAGATAGATTGGCTGTTTACTCCTTCAAAACGCAGAAAGACTAGGGGACATGCAATGAAGCTACAATGTAGTACATTTAAGGCAAATTGGAGAAAATATTTTTTCATTCAACGCATAATCAAACTCTGGAATTTGTTATCAGAAGATGTACTAAAAGCTGTTAGTGTAGCTGGATTTAAAAGAGGTTTGGATGAGTTCCTGGAGGTAAAGTCAATAAGCCATTATTAAAGTGGACTGTGGAAATCCACTGCTTACCCCATTGGACAAGCAGCATGGAATCTATATCCCTTTAGGGAACAAGACAGGTACTTGTGACCTGGATTGGCCACTGTTAGAAACAGGATACCGGGCTTGATGGATCCTGACCCAGTATCTTATGTTCTTATATACTGCATCACAATATGAAACATAGTGACCCAGTGGCTTGCAGCACAATTTTGCTATGCCTTGTGTCCAGTGACGGGACATGTACAAGCCCTGGGCGCCCACGAGCTTTGAGTTCATTAAGACCCCACTTATCTTGTAATTGAGTACTTACGGATGTTCCGGATTCACCTGGTTCACCAGGGTTGCCTTGAAAACCTTGAGGTCCCTAAAATATGAAAGATGAAATATTATTCAATATCTAAGGACGACAAAATGAATTGTGTGATGGCAAAGGCACATCTTCAAAATGTTTACAAGATTCTAAGCAACAATAAAGGGGAGGAACTTACAGGAGATCCCGTGGGGCCCGGAGGTCCTCGTGGTCCCATTGGGCCCTGCAAATGAGAAACAAGACAAGATCCATAAGGATGCGGCAGTACAGTAATCCATACTCTTGCTACTTCATTGATGCTGTCCAGCATGGGAGGTGCTGAATAATATCCATTCTCCAGCGCTAGAATAACTGTGTTATTAATACTTGCTCAGATTTACAAAAGAACTGCAGTGTGTTCATTTGCAACGGTTCCTAAGCAGCCTTCAGCTGGAACCAAGCCATGCTCAGCTATCCCTGACTTTCATTCACCACTTGCCAAGAAAGGCTGGGGCAGAAAAAGCCGTCTGCCAGAAATTGTATGGAATTGCGAGGAACTGGAACTGGAGTCCACATTCTTAGGCCGCTGGTCCAAGAGCAACAGAGACCAAACTCTAAATAAATAAATCAATCTATTATTTTAACTCCTTTGCTACTGCCTTTAAAACTACTTGGCATCCAGCTTTAGGCAGGAGAAGAAATCAATTAGGGCAGACTTCTGTGCAGCAAACTGTTGGTTACATAACCACATGACAGTAATTCCCATGGATGGGAAGGTAGGCTCCATGCCAAGCACTGGAAAGCTGAGGACATCACTACTTTCATGTGATGCTTTACTATGTATAATTATGTTGTACACTGTCTACAGTTCCAGCCGAGCTATTAATAAATTTAACTAAACAATTAAAGGCAATAAGAAAGCTAAATCTTCCATTCCATCAATATTGGTAAGGCTGTTGCTCAGGTATATGTTCAGTTTTGGGGGTATGTTTACAAAATGGCGGTAGCGGCTTCCGTGCGATATTGGAGCCGTGACCCCATTGAAATCTATGGGGCCGCGGCTCCGATATCGCACAGAAGCTGCTACCGCCATTTAGTAAACATACCCCTTGGTTCTTCTGATAAAATTTCAGAGGAAAAAGCAAAAAGGATAAAAAGGGTCTAAGTAATATAAGAAGTGAAGATAGGTTGATGGAAAAGAAATCACTGGGGGATGATTTGACAGCAGTATTGAGAGACACAAAAAGGGCTTGATTACAGTGAGGATTAAGGTTCAATATTAGGGAAATCTTTCCAACTAATGTGACATTTTATCTAGGAAGGTAGTGGAGGAGTAGCCTAATGGTTGGAACAGGAGGCTAAGAACAAGGGAAGCCAGTGTTCAAGCCCCATCTGCCACAACTTGTGACCTTGAGCAAGTCAATCAACCTTCCATTGCTTCAGGTACAAACTTAGACTTTAAGCTCTCTGGGGACAGGAAAATAGCCCCTGTATCTGAATGTAACTCACCTTGAGCTACTACTGAAAAGTCATGAGCTAACTTCAAATTTCCCCCACCCCCTTACCCTTTTGAGATTTTTAAAAACAAATTATACTATCAGCTATTTGGGATTGTTTAAGTTCCAAGGGTCCTGCCTGGAGTCAGGAGGATGGCCAATAGATTGACATTTCTCAAATGTGGTCACCGTGGCTGCTTCCAGCTACTGTTTGGGGTTTTTTTGGCCACAGTTTCTTTACTACCGTCCAGCTCTTCACTTAATTGCTGCCACCACTATGGTTCCACATGGTTCTCCATGAATGTGAGCCGCATGG
The DNA here is from genome assembly GCA_033557465.1 of Ichthyophis bannanicus. Taxonomy (NCBI): domain Eukaryota; kingdom Metazoa; phylum Chordata; class Amphibia; order Gymnophiona; family Ichthyophiidae; genus Ichthyophis; species Ichthyophis bannanicus. The sequence goes on along the minus strand of CM066033.1, from coordinate 731,273,333 downwards.
TGCCCGCACTCCCGCACTGTTCTCATGAGAAAAAGGAAGGACACCAGATGACTCAGATTTGCCTAGAGTTGCATGGAGCCAGACAAGTGGCAGTATGTGGGCAGAGAGCACAAAGTTAGCAAGATCCCGATGGCAGGAAGAATACCATACGGTACAGGGATGGCAGAATTTCATAAGGGTTGAACAATTAACTTTCCCCCCCCATAAACTTTTCGCTCACCATATATACCCCTCAGGCCTGTGCAAGGATAAGAGGTGCCCCCGGTGAACCTCATTCCTAGTACCTCCCCTGCTCCCGCTCCTCTCTGGGACGCACAGTGGCAGCAATACTTGTAAAACAGAACTGAAGCGTTGGGAGTTCCCTTCGCCTCTGGCACTACAGTGTCATTCACGCTTCCGCCCCCCTCTGATTCCACTTCCTGTTTGCATGAGAGCGGGATAAGTGATGGCAGGGGATAGGATTAGGGGCGAGGCTGTTGTGTGTCTGGGGGCAATATCAGAGGGATGGGTGAATTCATCAGAAGGTGGCAGTGGATGAGAACATCAGAGGGGAATAACGAGGGCTCAGTGCATCAGGGGCGATGAGCGCATCGGCAAGTGTATTAGAAAGTATCGGAGAGAAGAGCTGAGTGTGTTAGGTAACCACCACTAATTTGTTGTAAGAAGTTCTGCAGTAGATGACCCGTTAAAGTCCCTTCCAGCACTTTCTATGATTGCATAAGACACTAATTCTTACCATTGGTCCTTGCATTACACCCAACTGAGCACCGCCAGCTTTCTCGTCAAATCCTCCAGTCATCTGAGCAGCAAAATTCTGCAAATAAAGCACATAACTAGTCAGAAAATACTACTCTCAAAAAAACAAAACAGGTGAAGCAATCAATTTACAAGTATTGTTCAGCTGGATGAAAAATCACATAATAAAAATAAAATCTTCCTTTTTATGTGAGGCTTTTCTATGACTTTCGCTACATACTGTACCTGCTCACTTGATTAAAATTTATATTCTGTCAGTATACAGTAATATTTTCTATGGCAATTTCTTAGTGAACAGTGTTACATTGACACTGTGAATTTAAAATAAACCATTTACATAATGAAACAATAATCTCCGTTGCAGAAATAATTTGAAAATGCCCTAAATGTGAGATTCTTAATCTTACTGGATATCACCTTGCAGAAAATAACTCTAAACTATTACTAATAATATGTTTTCATAGGACTTGACATTGGCTGCTGTCAAATACAAAGCTGCAGCCTACCCGGCTTACGCAGTGACTCAAGTAGTTAGTGCTAAGTACTGCTATGCAGAAGAGCTCGTTTCTGCCCCCCCAGGAGGTCTGGAGCTGGGGGATATTGCAAGATAGTGCTCATATGCCTTCCAATGCAGGGACTAAGAGTCATTGCTCAATGGTGACATCTAATAGCCAGACGTAGAGTCCATGTTAGTCAGGTTCTGGAGGGCACCACAGCTTGTAGCACTGCAATGCTTAAGCTGAGTTGGGAAGGGTATAGAAAAATAGAGACAACTTTCAGGTAGTTGTCAATGAGGTTTTGAGGCACAACGTCTAAAGAAAGCAGGTTCTGATTGGGCTCAAAAGGAAACTGCAGCCAACACAAATACAGGGAAATTCCACTCCAGGAGCTTTAATATCACAAGATATTATAATACACAATAATGTGCTAGAAAGACTCTATTTTGCTGGCATAGAGTGCCTAAGGACACACATATCAACCTGCTGAGCCACAAATGAGTGAGGTTTCTGTAACCTCTGATAAAATGGAAAAAATTACAGTTTTTAAACGGGTGCTGCCATAGTTCTATGGAAATGAATGACATCATGAGAGATCTAGGGATTCAAAAAGCTGATAAAAGTGGAGGCCTTAAGCAACTGTGGAGTTATATGCTCCCTAATGAAAAACGTAGCCTTTGATAAATGAAGCATGTTATATTACTGTAAGTAAGAGGATTCGGGTTATGGGGACAAGAAGCATGCCATATCCAGCAACTGAAACAAGGTTACGGGGACAGGAAGTAGGCTACAGGAAGTAACAGGAAGCAGGTTACGGTGACAGGAAGCCCTATTATTATAGCCCAGTAACCAGTTAACATGCATTTACACGTGTAACAGCTGGCAGACAGGAACGCTAACATGGGGTCATGCCACAGACTAGGTGTAAAAGCACACAGTAATCGGCCATCGCACAATAGGGTGGGGACTGGGCAGGAGTGTTGACATAGAGAGCACATTGCCACTAATATGAGGGCAATTGCTGTGTGTTCAGAGGCAATTAGCATGACTGCACCTAATGATACCTCTATGGGCGACATTAAATGCACTAAGCATTAGCGTCCGCAATCATGCACGGTAAGGGCACACACCTTTAGTAAACCTATGGTGTCAAGAAGCATATTATAATAAGTAACATGGCACATATTATGGTTCCTGTAGGAACAGAGTTGTCATGTCTCTATTTTTCAAAGAGCATCGCTTCCTCTTTTTGCACCAAATAAATTACAATTTTTCTACCTAGTCCTTCCCTAAAACTGCCTGACTCCAAAGCATTTTCCTGGGAGACTGAGCTATATCCTTCTTTCACCAATCAAATCTCCATCCTCAGAAATTTCAAATGTTGGTATATTTTGGAAGAAACAGACTATAAAGCTTACTATAAGGTGAATACAGAGCTCTGAGTCATAAAGGATAGGCTGAACCCGGTCTAGATTTACTCCATTATTTCTATGGACTTGCTTCAAAAGGCATTAACTATAAGTCATAGATGCAGTGGGTGTAAAATCAAACCCAGTTCTGCCTGACTCTTATGACATGGCGATGTCACATCACTCTAGTAGCTGAGTTCATGGCAACAGATAATACTGGCAGGACAAGAGGCTTTCTATAATAACAGCAGTGCTATCAAGTTTCTGGAAGGAAACATTTTTTTATTTATTTAAATTTGATATATCGCTATTCATGCAGAACTTCAGGATGGTTTAGATCAGTCCTGGTTCTCTGATATCCCCTGCTTCTGCATTTTTGTACCTGCACTATTGATTTCAAAATGGAAAATGTAGGACTACCAACCGCACAATGCATAAACTCAAAAATCAGGAATGGCCAAGACTCTCATTTCAGAAATGGGTTAATTTCATGGATCCATTATAATCTAAAACGTTCAGTAGCATACTGGACTGTGGAAGAGAAAGAGAGCTAGAATAGCTAGAACAAACCATTAGGGTAACCAGATAGCTCCAGGTCACCAAGCTGAACAGTGCCTGGCATTGCCCGACTGCATGCATGGACATGCACTTCCAATCTTAGGGAAATGAAGGGGAAGTCAGAACTACAAATCTATATCTTCCATAAAGCAAAATCATTACTGGATCAGCCTATTTGACTGACCTGCAGCTATGTAATACTCCTATAAAAAAACACAAACATGCACTAGTCTCTGCTGAATGACCTGCTGTGTGCTACGAGGACAAGAAGCAGATTATAATCTTTGATGAATGACAGGAGGTGTGTTGCAATGTCTTGTAAAACAGCACATGTGCTAGAGTCAAGGCTCTTCAGTTTCAGGTTTTATTTTATTTTTCCCGGGAGTTTATTGGTGTTTACTATAACAACACAACAGAAGAAAATCAGCAGCACAGTATCCCTCATTGCCTTCTGGACACATATCATGGATTATGTTCGTAAACAAAAGGGTGAAGCTCCGCTCAGCACTGCCTCCTATGCCAGCGGAAAATAAGGACTGGGGAGCACACATGGGAGTGTGAGTAGACAACTGGCTACCGAAGGCCAGGGAGAAGATACTGAACCAGTCTCAAGTTCTATGGAACCAAAACAAAATTCTGCATGTTGAAGGGTTACAAAAGTAGAGCACAAATCTGTAACAATGGAACAATAGTCTTTGTAAAAGCCCAGAATGTTTTGGGGGTCAAAAATAGTTTCAACTGAAAACAAAGGGCCTCAGCTATAGTGTATTGCAGAAAGTGTACATGAAAAGCACAGCTACAAGTCAGATGCGGGCGTGAAGGGTCCTGCTCAGTGAGCACAACAGGCATTTCTGCTGGAATGGGCGGCCATGGAGTGGGCACTTCAGCCATCAAACTCAGCCTGCTTCTCCTATTGTTTTCAGGGGATATCCTCCCTCTTGCCCTCATGCTCCTGCACATTTTTAGAACACTTTCCCCTCGCTTTCAAAGGCCCTTCAGTTATGCTCAAAGCCTCGGCACTGTATGCAATGTCCTCTACTGCTTTTACAGGGTCCTCCCTCCTAGTCACTGCCGGTTGTGAAAAGCCGTTTGAAAATGGGACCCTTGATCTCTCATCAGTTCTTATGACATTTTGGACCCCTTCCAATTTGAAATTTATCCTCAGAACTGAAACCTCACAGCTTTCTTGCTTTGATATAATTCAAAGGGGTTTTGAAGCTGGTGGCATCGATTTTCTAGAGTTACTTGACATTTCTGTTGCTTTGGATACTCTAGATCATGATATTTTGATCAAACGGCTTATGGAAACCAGCATTTCAGGTACAGTAGTAATATGGTCTAAATCTTTCCTCTCCGAACGATTACAAAAAATCTGGATAGGTGATGCTCATTCATCTAGTATACAGTTTCTACTTTAGTCACTCAAGGATCCGTATTATCAGCGACTTTAATATTTTTGTTTATCCAATGTGCAGATTGTTCTCTGATCTATGCGCCCGTTAACGGTTATACGTATTTGACATACAGTCTTAATTCCAGTAACAGACTCCATTGAATTTGCACATGGTTTAAGTTCATCTTTTAATAAGAGAGTTAAGAAGCGGGTGCATGATCATCAGCTCCTACTGCACATCAGTTATACCGAAATGATGTTATTAACTAGATTTGCTGTTATTAATCCACCCATCTGTGTACTGGATAAATAGAAAATCCCTCTTCCCGCCTTCATAATCTAGGGCTCATTATGACCCTACATTAGCTTTGAATTTACAGTTGAGGGCTGTCTTAAGAGGGGCCTTTGCAGACTGGGCTTAATTCATGACCTAAAGCTATTTCTGAGTGCAGATGATTTCTGGGCAGGACTGTTACATCTTGATGTCTGTTACGGCATTTATGCCTTCCTGCTTAATTGTTTTGGGCACTGCAGCTAGTCCAAAATGCCGCAGTGTGAATAGTTGATGTCAACATGAGCATATTACTCCAACAATGTCTTCCAATCAGTTAGCATAGAAAATTTTAAATTTTGATGCTAGTTTCTAGAGCTTCATCCAACAATCCTCCTTTATGTATTTGCACAGCACTGAAATAATATAGATCTCCACGTTTATTGTGTTCCATGGGGCAACATATTTTATACATTCCTTCTTTTCAGCTGGTCTAGTTAGCAGAGTCATGATCTTAGCTCTTTTCAATAGCAGTTCCAACCCCTGGAACTCTCTTCCAGATGAATTAAGAGCAATAACTCATAGGGCTACATTTAGGAAACAACTGAAGGCATATTTCAGTGACATAAGGTCAAATGAGGGTCCCCCAAGCAAACCTTTCCAGAGGGCCCCTCATGGTGGTAGCGGCTGCAGTGGCAACGGAAGGTAACAACCCCCCCCCTCCCCCCCCCGCAATCTTCCCTTCCCTTCCCTCAAAAACTGGAGAAAGTGTGGCAACTAGCAAACAACTTCCTTTAAAATAACTTTGCTGCACCACCTCCTTCAGCTTCTCTCAATTAAAAGGGTTTTTTCCCAACAGCCAAAGAAGCAGCTCCCATTATCAGATTGACGTCTCACAATAACAGCTGCGAAATCACGCAGCTGTTATCCTGAGACTTCGGGCCGATAGTGGGAGGTGCTTCTCCAGTCTTCTGACAAAGAAAATGTTTAATAGAGAGGATTGTAGGGAGGTGGCGCAGCGAGCATATTTTAAAGTAAAAGAGGTTTGCCATGCTCTGCTTGCATGCTGCAGTGCAGGGCCGCTGGGCTGTGAGGGTGCCCTTCTTCTCTGGGCCCTCATGCACTGCTGGAGCTGCTTGCGCAGAATTTACGCCACCAGCACACTTATTTAAGGGGGCTTAAACCTACACTTTTCATTTACATACTTTTTTGTATCTCATTTCATCAAACTGATTTGTAACTCATTTCATCAAAGTCTACAGCTGAAGTTACTCTTTTGTAGTAGGTATGGATTAATGATGGTGTGTATATTTTATGTTTTTTATCATAGTAACAAAGTATATGATGGCAGATAAAGACCAGCGTGATCCATCTAGTCTGCCCAGCAAGGTGGCAAGAGTAGATGCACTTGCTGCTCAGTGCAGGTCACCTCTCCCCATGCCTTTGTTTAGAGGTGTACCCACTGCTCCTTGGTCACCCCTATTTGTTGAGATATAAGACATAGTTAAGTTTATTTTGATTTTATCCTGTTGCTATAAAGGGATTCACTGTGTCTGTCCCATGCCATTTTGAATTCTGTCAATGTATTTACCCCCACCACTTCCATCGGGAGGGCGTTCCAAGCATCAACCACCTCTTCATTGAAAACGTATTTCTTGACGTTGCTTTTCAGTTTACCCCTTGCAGCTTCATGTTATGCCCTCTAGTTTTACAGCTTCCCATCTTTGAAAAAGGTTTGTTTGTTCATTAATACTTTTTAAGTATGTAAAGGTCTGTATCATATCTTCCCTGTCCCTCCTCTCCTCCCTCTGTATTTAAGTATGTTTTAATGTTTGTTTTAGGTATTTAATTATTTTTTTATATGCACATTTTCAGCCCGCTCAGAACTGAAGATAATGTGGGCTAGACATTTTTTAAATAAATTAATAAATTATCTTGTATTTTATACACAGTTTTCTAATAACAGTAGTTTCTTCATCACTTACTCCTCCAAGGCCAGGTGGGCCGGGTGGGCCAGGTGGACCGGAAAGTCCGGGGTTGCCTGGAATTCCAGGTTCGCCATCTCTGCCTCGGGGTCCAAGTGCACCCTAGAAAAGGACAGACAGAAAAAAGGGGTGAATTGTTTGTTACTTTTCAGAAGTGGAGCACCACCAATTGAAAGGCTCAGAAAACACAAAACTCTCTAAATGCTGATACCGCAGACGGAAAAAATTCTTATGAATGGGAAAGTGACTCACTTTCTCCCCCTTATCTCCTCGTTCGCCTCTTGGTCCTTGTTCTCCTGATGGTCCCTGAAACAAAACAGGAAGAAATATGTAAAGAAACCTTGCCACTAGGGAAGAAAAAACTCCCGAAGCAGGAATGGTTTAGCAAGCATGTCTCAGGCCCTGTGTCTTACAAAGAAAGAGAAAACCCTCTGTACCTGTGGTCCTGGGGGTCCTCGGGGTCCTACCACCTAAATAAAAATAAAGACAGAATGCAGGTTAGAAAAAAAGGTGTTATCTGAATCCTCAAAGAGATGTTGATGGCAGGAGATGTTTGAGAAAGGAGTACCTGCCATCAACACTCATAAGACAAGAAAAACATGCCGACGACTGTTCATGGATGCCAAGACTTACATCTTTAATATCTCCAGGTTCACCTTTTTGTCCCTATAATGAGAAATCATGGAAAGACATAAGTGACAGCAATATGCCATCTACTATATGTGCTTAAAAGTTAGTTATACGGATCACAGTTTGCTTTAAATCATCACATGACTAACGATAAAATCTTGCCTATGAGAAGGTAACAGCTTACCTAGTATAAGAGCTTTCTGCGTGATGACATCATCAAACTGAATTACTACAAGCGGAAAAACAAATGTAGGCTGACCCTTTTGCTTTCTAATGGAAAATGTATTGTCCTCTTTGGAAAAGCAATGTTAGCGCCCAGGGACCATATTCCCTTCAACCTTAAAGAAATGTAATCCTCTTCCAGTCACTATGGCCTCTCTCTTGAGATAAATAATATTCTAGTCCAAGCCTCAACAGCAGTTCATATTTGGCATATCGATACTGATATATAGATGCAGATAGATATAAGCTACTGTACATGAGCACAAGTGATATGAACTGGACATAAGGATTATGATGGAAGGTTACAGATCACCTGATTCCAGAATCGATTAACAGTACTATTATCTTGCATAAATTACTACCCACTGAATGTCACTGTTGGTGAAAAGGACCACAGTTTCCTACCAAAATCCTAAAATGTTTTTTTCTGGATGTATCATTGCTAATAATGTCTCTCCCTATGCCATCAGCTCCTTGTTTGCAATCACTCGACTGCTATTGCTAATATCCCTCAATGCTTGTAAATTTGTTTCCCATTCTGCATTCTACCTTCCTCCAGTCTATTGCGTTATCTTACCCCTGTGTTGGAAATATGATAAACTGAATCAAGTCTGTATAGCGCCAGTCTGCAAGCTCAGGACATATGGGTTTGATTCCCAGGCTCAACTTCTGCTCCTCAAGCCAACTGGGGTTGGTGATGCTGTAGAGATAGCATTCTAAGCCCCTGGGAGAGAGCATTTCCATCCTTACGTAATGGCGACACCTAGAGGGTAATTTTATAAGGAGGCACATGCCCATGTTATTGACTTCTTATAAAATACTGACTAGCTTAAAATTATGTTGAGTGATGGCACGTACTTTGCCGGTGGGCATATATATGGGTGGAATTTGAAGCATGGGTGTAATGCACAAGAACATGCATAGATTATAAAATACTATCATTTATGTGGATTCTTGAAAAATCTTGGCATGAGTAATTATACCACCTCTACAGTAGGGCTGGTGTAAATGTCCACACCTTAAGGTGCGACCTCGACCACTTATGCTAATGTTTTATAAAGACAAGTGGGCACCTATCTGCTTTTATAAAATTGGTTTAACATAGGCATCTTAAATAGTGCTTTAACTAGGCGCCCCTTATAAAATTACCCTCTGTGTGACAAGATTCGTGATGCATTCATATCAGGTTCCTGTTGGAAGCCATAGTTTGTGGCCCCTGTTGCTGTGCTGGTAGCGCTTGAAGAGGAGAAAAAGCGACCCAAATGGGGCACAACTCTGGATAGTTGGGAATGCAAACTAATGGCAGAACAACCTAAAAAAGATGCTTGAGATTAAGCTGGAAGACCAAAAGAACAGGCCTACCACAACCCAGAACAATATGTTTCACATAGACTGCAGCAATTCAGCTGAATTTCTTTGTTAGGGAACATAAGAAAAGTCATACTGAGTCAGACCAATGTCCATCGAGGCAACATTTTGTTTCTGACAGTGGCCAGTCCAGGTTGCAAGGACCAAGAAGATTCCAAAATGTAGATCAATTTCTCATAGTTCATTCTCCGGGATGAACCATGGCTCATCTAAGTCTACCTGGCTAATAATTTTTATGAACTTTTCCTCCAAGAACCTGTCCTATCTATTTTGGTTTTCTCAGAGCCGGCCCCAGGCCACTGCAAGGTATTGGATGCCCTAAGCAAACCTTCGGTCTTATGCTCTCCCCCCTTGAGATTTTGACAATTAAACTCAACGATTATGATCTGAACACCACCCTTCTAACATAATCATGTAAAAATTCATCATCGGACATCATACTTGTGAATAGGAAGCTTTGCTTTGTAGGTATGTGTGCTGCCGCTCTCCCTGCAGGTAAGAGAATGTGCTGATGGCTCTGAGTTTGTGGGGCTGTCAGGAGCTATTTTTGCTTTGACTGTTACTGCTCTTTGCTGCTCCCAGAAGCTGCTGCCCTAGGCGACCATCTAGTCATGACTAGTGGTTTGGCCGGCCCTTGGTTTTTCTGAGCCTACATTTTGTGAACTTGGAGAAGTGCAAATTCTAAAATGAGGTGAATTCCAGCTCAGTGAGGCTCATTTATTAAAGGTTTGCATCACTTTCACTGTAGTACAAAACTTGTACCAGATTTACCAACAAATGTATCCCATTCTTTTCAATGGAGAATATAATCACTCTCGTACTAGAACAAAACAGGTGTAAGCCTTTAGTAGATGAGCTCCCATAAATCTTTCATTTGTTTGCTCAGGAGAAAGATAGGAAGGAAAAAAGAAAGAAGAGGAAAGCCAGGCAGATGGGAATCAAAACTACAGATGGGAGGAAAGAAGAGAGAAAGGAAGATGTATGTAGTGATTTACCAAAAAAAGGTCAAATTATTAAGGCTCAAAAATATCGAACCTCATGTGTAAATTCCAGCCATAGTACAGATATGCATATGCTGGATCACAGTCACAGATCACATAACAGGACTAATAACTTTGACATATATTCCCCAATTTCCTGAGCAGTCAATCACAATCTGCATCGGCTTGACACTTGAATTAGAAGTGGGGTCTACAATCACAGGCCACCATTCTCCTAACCAATCCCTATCATGGACAAACAAAAAAGCAATATTGGGGTGGAAAATTTAGAACAGAAAGCTACAGGATCTCCTTAGGTCGTACATTTTATTTCAAGAAATAGGAAATCGGAGAGGTGGGAAGTAGGAAGAAGGAATTATCACAACAAGGCATCTTGAGCCAATCCAAAATTCCAACATTTCTTCATGCTCCTTCTCACTGCAAGGATCACACCCTCTGAGAAAAATAATTGCCCAGGATAACCAACTATCCTGCTTCAAAGGGATAGTCCATCATTCTTCTCCTTAGTCAGCTCCCGTCTAGACTATTGTAACCTACTCCTTGCTGGTCTCCCTCTGAATCGTCTCTCTTCCCTTCAATCTGTTCAACACTCTGCTGCATGGCTAATCATCCACCAGCCTCACCATGCTCGTATTACCCCCCTTCTCAAGTCACTTCATTGGCTTCCTATCCGTTTCCTCATCCAGTCCAAACTTCTCCTGCTGACCTATAAGTGCATTCACTCTGCAGCTCCTCACTAACTTTCCTCTCTTATCTCTCCCTACGCTCCAGCTTGGGAACTCCGCTCTTTTGACAAATCGCTTCTATTGTGCCCTTCTCTTCTATTGCTAACTCCAGACTTCGCTCCTTTCACCTTGCTGCTCCTTATGCCTGGAACAAACTACCTGAGTCTGTACGTCAGACGCCTTCTCTAACCCTTTTCAGATCCAGGCTGAAAACTCACCTCTTCGCTGCTGCTTTTGGATCTTGACTCACCTGATCTCCCTAGTGTTTCCTTACCATTCCCCCTAGATGTATCCTGTGACTCAGCTACTGTGTTGTCAGTCTTGATTAGATTGTAAGCTCTGATGAGCAGGGACCATCTTTTACATGTATCTGTACAGCGCTGCGTATGTCTTGTAGTGCTATACAAATGTTCAGTAGTAATAGCTTTTAAAAAATAAACAAATTTTCCACACTCTTGCTTGCAAACAAACATCATCCATTCCAAATTTCCAGTACAGCTCAGTAGAGACCTACTAATGTGCTGGAAATTTGGAGTGGATGCAGTTTATTTTGCAAGCAAGCATTTAGAAAAATAGTTTATTTTTTTCAATAAGTCTCTAAGGCCTGTCTCTCGCACATCCTCAAATGCTCCTCACAAAACCATCGGCATGTTAGCCACACTGGAGCCTCAGTCCATCAGTTCCCTGTAGACTTCGGTGGTTATCCCTTTCTCACTTATCACTTCAGCCCTCTATAACTATCTGCAGCAAGAACATTCTCCTCATGCGTGATTCAGCAGACTGAGAGCTATGCTCAGCACATGCCCAGTGAGTGGGGAAGTCACACAAACTTCCATGATCTCATGCCACAACCCTGGTCCACGCCTTCCTGAATTATGGACTGGTACAAGATGTAATTTGCCAGTGTGTGTCTCTCACTTCCACTCTAAGCCTGTCATCTCAAAGAAGGTTTTCCATCCCTGGCATTTCCCCATTGCACGCAAGAAGCTGTACTACCTGCTTACTAGGGAAATCAGAACTCTGCATGCAGTAGGGCAACCCCAGGACTGGATTAACTTGTTGGAGTTCACTTTGGTGAGGTAACAACCCCATCCCACCTTATTCCTTCTTTTAAAAGTACAATATTTCCTCCTGCTCTTGCTCTGCCATTCTTTAAACCATTATTAAATGTGCTGTAATTTAAAATGTTGAAATCAGCTGCCCTGCGAGCATCTCTACTCCCTTCTATCCGTTTTCTCATTATATTATTTAATCTTACTCTGTGACTCTCTCCTTCCAAATCTTATGGCTAGCTACTTGAAAAAAAATATCACATCTGTAATTCAAAAACAATTTACTCAAGGCTGAAACTAGGGGTAGACAAGAGGAACAACTATCCAAAGCACAAAGCCCTTTGGGTGGAAAATTGGCTGAAATGCAAGCATGAGCTGGAAGTGGAGAAATGCTAGGCAAAGTGCTACTCTCCTCCTAGAATTCAGGTTGAGAAGGGAGCGGAAGGGGACTACAGATCAGAGAGGAGGAAGGCCGGAGTGATGATCAAAATGGGGTATTGTGAGGGGCACAAGCAACTTGCCTACCCTAATCTCAAATATCTAGTTAAAGCTCTGTATGTCATAGTTCTCATTTTCGTTTACTTTATATAACACATCCATGCCATCGACAGAAAGATCTCAGCAGGTGCCATTAAGCATTGTTTTACCTATGAGATCGAGGAGTAAAATGTGGGGGTAATCTGGGGCCTCCTACAGATGCAAGCTCCAGTGCCCATGTCTTAAGACACCCTAGTAAATAACATCAATTCCCACTGTGAAAACGGCGCCTGGCCTCCTCCAAATGAATCCTGACTGCATGCGACCTCCAGCCTTTTTCTGTGGAAGGAACCCTCTGCCCACCCGCACAGAAAGCCCACCTAACCAAGACTTGCAGTAGGTAGCTGTAAAGCATATATAATATATATTATAAAGGGCCTGTGAAAGTTGAGAGTTCTATTGATGCAGAAAAAGGCAATAAAAAGCCAAAGGAAGAGCAGAACAGAATAATAATAATAGAATCAGAGAAAGAGAGAACAGCAGCCGCAGCAGATAGGGGGTGCTAGAGGAAAAGCAGCTAGGAAATAGGAAGGATCAATAAATATCTGAAAAGCTTAAAGGATACAGAGGATTGAACTTAAGCGGGGCTAACCATGGTCCTCCGAGTCCAAGAGTGATATCCACTGGAAAGTCATACCACTGCAGCACTATCCAGATAATGCTGGGACAGAGCGCGTGCAGGGTGTAGGCATTCTGTCTAGGGCTAGCCAACGATATTCAGCCCTATATAGTGCTGGGACAGAGCGCGTGCAGGGTGTACGCATTCTGTCTAGGGCTAGCCAACGATATTCAGCCCTATATAGTGCTGGGACAGAGCGCGTGCAGGGTGTAGGCATTCTGTCTACGGCTAGCCAACGATATTCAGCCCTATCCTTGTAGCTATGTGGTTTCATTTAGGATATCAAAAAGACTATCTGCCGAGCTAGCAGCTGTTACCGCTCTTCACATACATTCAGCACCACTCGCAATATGGATAGCGGTGCTATATGCATTTGGATGATTTAAATACCACAGCTGGTGCTTTAAAAAAAAAGCTGGCCGCAGCATCTGAATTTTGACCTGAGTATTTCTGCTTGAGGGCCCAGATGTTATATTCTCACTGTCATTTATTTCTGGATTAAGAGTTTCACCTCCCACTCTAGTGAATAAGTAGTGTGGTTACCGCTTTGGTCCACTTGAATACATCCCACCATCATGATCCTGATGTCTACTTTGCACATAATAGTGTGTAATATTCCCCTACTGACCTGTCTAGCAGTCTACATGCACAACCTAGCTTAATACATTGCTAAAGGTGTCAGAAGAGGCAATTAGTACAGAGGAAGGAAAGAGTAGCCACTAGACAATTATATTAAGTAGTGCTGAAGAGTCCAAACACTATTGCTTATATTGTAGATGCTTATATTGTAGATAGTTGTAGATAGTTTCCCCAGTTGAAATCCAAGTTGTATCACCCGTTCAATGTAAGTTCATAACAGTTCTCTTGTTCTGCACAAAACTGTTATCTGTAAACCGCACTGATTTTAAAGAGCGCGGTATATAAAAGCAATAAAATAAATAAATAAAAATAAATTGCTTCCACATGAGGACAATATTTTTCCACTACTCAATAAATATGGTAGACTGAACTGGATTTATGGTAACAATTCTATAAAAGCTCTACGGCAGGGATGCTCAACCCAATCCTTGGGAAATACATAGCCAATCAGGTTTTCAGGATAACCACAATGAATATGTATGAGAGAGATTTGCATACAGTGGAGTGGTGCAAACAAATCTCTCTCATGCACATTCATTGTGGTTATCATGAAAACATAACTGGTTAGGTGTATCCTAAGGAATGGATGAGAGAACTGTTGCTCTACAAGAACAGTCGTGTCATCACATCATCTACTGTCTTGTACGTAAACTTGCAATCACTAACTACTTCTGTTTATCTTACCAATCAATACTTTCATTCACATTGTGTAATATTTTCAGTGGCATCAGCAAAACAGTATGGTGTTATATCTTTTTAGGTTCAGTCACCTTCTTGGCGTAACCAAACCTTTTCATTGTTGTAGTTCAGTGGTTCCCAAGCATGTCCTGTCGGACCCCGAGCAAGTTGGGTTTATATTTATTTAGCTCCTGCCTTTGCAGTAATAGTTCAAGGGGACTTACATTTGGGTACTTCCCTGTCCCTGCAGGGATTATAAGATCAATTTTGTACCTGAGGCAATGGAAAAATAAGTGACTTGCCCAAGGCCACAACGAGTGTCAGTGGGATTTGAACGCTGGTTTCTTTGGCTCCCAGGCTGCTGCTCTAACCACTTGACAACTCCACTGCAGAAATGAATATCTATGAGATAAATTTCTGTGCAACGGAGGCAGTGCATGCAGAACTAACACACATTCATTGCAGACATCACAAAAGCAAGACTGGCTAGAGGGCACTCCAGGACATCTGTGGGGACCACTGATAAAGTATATCACCATACCCGTTAAATCTCTACATATCCTACATTTCAGCCATTAATACAGCATTGTATCCCTCAGTACCCATGCCATACCTTACTACCATATCCATTCAGAGCCGTTCTGTATCTCAGTCCTCTGACACCTCCCCCTATCCAGTCACACATCTTCTGCAGCTTATTAGTCCTGTGACACATCGCCCCATCCATCATTCCCCTTCAGTAGTCACGCCTGTGATGCACCCACTGGCATGCCTTCAGCATTTCAGCCCCACGACCAGTTGGCCCAAGGGTATCTGATGCTCTAGGCGAATCTTCAGCAATGCACCTCTCAGGGGCAGCTCAAGGTACTTCTCCCTAATGCCCAGCATCCCCCCTTCCCTACTCCCAAGGTGTCCTGCATCTTCCACCTTCTCTCCCCCTTTCTCCCAAATGTGCAGCATTTTTCCCCTCAAAGTACTGCCTGTCACTGTTGCTCCACTGCCCCATCAAGTCCACTGTGACTCTAAACTAGTCAGTATGGTGGCACTGGACTTTGAGCATCTGCACAAGCGGAAGGCCTGTCATGTCTCGTCCCCTCAAAACTTCTTGTTTTGAGGGGGGTGAAATGCAGCGAGCCTGAGCCACGCAGATGCTCAAGGCCTCACCTCAGCTGCCCCAACTCTTGTTTAGCACAATCCACCGATCCGTGCCACCCAAAATGGGTGTGAATGGATAGGGGAATGTATCTCAGGCCCATTAGAACTGTCCCTATCCATTCACACCCCTTCTTTATCTCACCCTGTGACACATCCCCCTATCCATCCACACCCCTTCTGTATCTCACTCTGTGACACATCCCTCTATCCATCCACACCCCTTCTGTATCTCACCGTGACACGTCCCTCTATCCATCCACACCCCTTCTGTATCTCACCCTGTGACACGTCCCACTATCCATCCACACCCCTTCTGTATCTCACCCTGTGACACATCCCTCTATCCATGCACACCCCTTCTGTATCTCACCGTGACACGTCCCTCTATCCATCCACACCCCTTCTGTATCTCACCCTGTGACACATCCCTCTATCCATCCACACCCCTTCTGTATCTCACCCTGTGACACATCCCTCTATCCATCCACACCCCTTCTGTATCTCACCGTGACACATCCCTCTATCCATCCACACCCCTTCTGTATCTCACCCTGTGACACGTCCCACTATCCATCCACACCCCTTCTGTATCTCACCCTGTGACACATCCCTCTATCCATTCACACCCCTTCTGTATCTCACTCACCCTGTGACACATCCCTCTATCCATCCACACTCCTTCTGTATCTCACTCTGTGGCACATCCCTCTATCATCCACACCCCTTCTGTATCTCACCGTGACACGTCCCTCTATCCATCCACACCCCTTTTGTATCTCACTCTGTGACACGTCCCACTATCCATCCACACCCCTTCTGTATCTCACCCTGTGACACATCCCTCTATCCATCCAAACCCCTTCTGTATCTCACCCTGTAACACATCCCTCTATCCATCCACACCCCTTCTGTATCTCACCGTGACACGTCCCTCTATCCATCCACACTCCTTCTGTATCTCACTCTGTGACATGTCCCTCTATCCATCCACACCCCTTCTGTATCTCACTTTGTGACATGTCCCTCTATCCATCCACACTCCTTCTGTATCTCACTCTGTGACAAGTCCCTCTATCCATCCACACCCCTTCTGTATCTCACCCTGTGACACATCCCTCTATCCATCCACACCCCTTCTGTATCTCACTCTGTGACACATCCCTCTATCCATCCACACCCCTTCTGTATCTCACCCTGTGACACATCCCTCTATCCATTCACACCCCTTCTGTATCTCACTCTGAGACACATCCCTCTATCCATCCACACCCCTTCTGTATCTCACCGTGACACATCCCTCTATCCATCCACACCCCTTCTGTATCTCACCCTGTGACACGTCCCACTATCCATCCACACCCCTTCTGTATCTCACTCACCCTGTGACACATCCCTCTATCCATCCACACCCCTTCTGTATCTCACTCTGAGACACATCCCTCTATCCATCCACACCCCTTCTGTATCTCACCCTGTAACACATCCCTCTATCCATCCACACCCCTTCTGTATCTCACTCACCCTGTGACACATCCCTCTATCCATCCACACCCCTTCTGTATCTCACTCACCCTGTGACACATCCCTCTATCCATCCACACCCCTTCTGTGTCTCACCCTGTGACACATCCCTCTATCCATCCACACCCCTTCTGTATCTCACTCTGTGACATGTCCCTCTATCCATCCACACCCCTTCTGTATCTCACTCTGTGACATGTCCCTCTATCCATCCACACTCCTTCTGTATCTCACCGTGACATGTCCCTCTATCCATCCACACCCCTTTTGTATCTCACCCTGTGACACGTCCCACTATCCATCCACACCCCTTCTGTATCTCACTCACCCTGTGACACATCCCTCTATCCATCCACACCCCTTCTGTATCTCACTCACCCTGTGACACATCCCTCTATCCATCCACACTCCTTCTGTATCTCACTCTGTGACACATCCCTCTATCCATCCACACCCCTTCTGTATCTCACTCACCCTGTGACACATCCCTCTATCCATCCACACCCCTTCTGTATCTCACTCACCCTGTGACACATCCCTCTATCCATCCACACCCCTTCTGTATCTCACCCTGTGACACATCCCTCTATCCATCCACACCCCTTCTGTATCTCACCGTGACACGTCCCTCTATCCATCCACACTCCTTCTGTATCTCACCCTGTGACACATCACTCTATCCATCCACACCCCTTCTGTATCTCACTCTGTGACACATCCTTCTATCCATCCACACTCCTTCTGTATCTCACTCTGTGACACATCCCTCTATCCATCCACACCCCTTCTGTATCTCACTCTGTGACACATCCCTCTATCCATCCACACTCCTTCTGTATCTCACCCTGTGACACATCCCTCTATCCATGCACACCCCTTCTGTATCTCACCCTGTGACACATCCCTCTATCCATCCACACCCCTTCTGTATCTCACCGTGACACGTCCCTCTATCCATCCACACTCCTTCTGTATCTCACCCTGTGACACATCACTCTATCCATCCACACCCCTTCTGTATCTCACTCTGTGACACATCCCTCTATCCATCCACACTCCTTCTGTATCTCACTCTGTGACACATCCCTCTATCCATCCACACCCCTTCTGTATCTCACCCTGTGACACATCACTCTATCCATCCACACTCCTTCTGTATCTCACCCTGTGACACATCACTCTATCCATCCACACCCCTTCTGTATCTCACTCTGTGACACATCCCTCTATCCATCCACACTCCTTCTGTATCTCACTCTGTGACACATCCCTCTATCCATCCACACCCCTTCTGTATCTCACCCTGTGACACATCCCTCTATCCATCCACACCCCTTCTGTATCTCACTCTGTGACACATCCCTCTATCCATGCACACCCCTTCTGTATCTCACCCTGTGACACATCCCTCTATCCATCCACACCCCTTCTGTATCTCACCGTGACACGTCCCTCTATCCATCCACACCCCTTCTGTATCTCACCCTGTGACACATCCCTCTATCCATCCACACCCCTTCTGTATCTCACCCTGTGACACATCCCTCTATCCATCCACACCCCTTCTGTATCTCACCCTGTGACACATCCCTCTATCCATGCACACCCCTTCTGTATCTCACCCTGTGACACATCCCTCTATCCATCCACACTCCTTCTGTATCTCACTCTGTGACACATCCCTCTATCCATCCACACTCCTTCTGTATCTCACTCTGTGACACATCCCTCTATCCATCCACACCCCTTCTGTATCTCACCCTGTGACACATCCCTCTATCCATCCACACCCCTTCTGTATCTCACTCACCCTGTGACACATCCCTCTATCCATCCACACCCCTTCTGTATCTCACCGTGACACATCCCTCTATCCATCCACATTCCTTCTGTATCTCACTCTGTGACACATCCCTCTATCCATCCACACCCCTTCTGTATCTCACCCTGTGACATGTCCCTCTATCCATCCACACCCCTTCTGTATCTCACCCTGTGACATGTCCCTCTATCCATCCACACCCCTTCTGTATCTCAGTCCTGCAACACATCCCCCTATCCATTCACAGGCATTTTGTATCTCATTCCTTCGACAAATCCCCTATATCCATTATCTCCCCTTCTCTGTCTCAAGACTGTAATATGTCTTCTTAGTCATTCATATCCTTCCTCTGTCTCCGCATTGAAATTCTGCATTATCTAGCTTTCATGTTTTGTCATACTCTTCCGTTATCAGTAAAAGTGAAGGCATAAATGAAAAGTTTACCTTGGGGCCTGCTTGCCCTGTTGAATGATAAAAGAAAAGGAAAGTTAGAACAGGACAATGGTTCCCAGAATATGATGTGGTGATCTCACTTAAAACAGAGAGGACAAAAAGGACACAACAGGACACATGAGCTGAGGAGGAATCTGAGTAGAGGGCTGCAGAGCTCTTCAGAAACCCACTCTGAGGGAATGTGCTCATCTGCTGGAGGCCGGCACTGCCTGCTGTTTCACATATGAAGCAAAGCCTTCATGCAATGTGATAGGCAACTAAATTATTAGAGCAAAAAGATCTCTAGGTTGGCCTGGTTAGAGGCAGCAAGTGTTCAGAGCGCCAGCATTTGGCCTACTGCAGTTGCAATATATGACCATGAAGAGCGAAGACAAATGTTACCAAGCCAAAGGGCAACTATGCAACAGGCAGAGAGTTAATGACTGAAACAAACCTTGTCAGGCAATATCCTGAGAGCAAGCATGACAATAAGAAATAAAGCCAAGTTATAAGAACTCAAAGGATCATTAACATAATTGCATACCAACACGCATTTAGGAGATAATTAAACTGTTTTGAGTTAACTCTTCACTCGCACAGGTCTTCAGTGACTAACATTAAAGAACTAGCAATCTGCCAAATGCAGAACACCTAAACGATAGCCTGTGTCAATGAAGGGTTAAGAAAGTTTATTTCTCATTTACCCAAGACTTCTGCTCATTACCTAAAGGATTCCTTTATCGGCCTTCAAGATGGAATTAAATCTAAAGTTTAATTTCTATTCAGAAAGTGTTGGATATGTTAGCTTCAACTAGACTTTAAAAAATCTATCACATGCTAGATGGAATTAAGAGTTTTTAAACTAGTTTATTTAGAGGCTGCTCTTAGCTATTTTGGTATCAGAGTGAAGAAGCACACTC
Source organism: Ichthyophis bannanicus (assembly GCA_033557465.1). Classification (NCBI taxonomy): domain Eukaryota; kingdom Metazoa; phylum Chordata; class Amphibia; order Gymnophiona; family Ichthyophiidae; genus Ichthyophis; species Ichthyophis bannanicus. The sequence goes on along the minus strand of CM066033.1, from coordinate 731,253,143 downwards.
TGGTTTTGTCCTTGATCTTGTGGTTAGAATACCAGATATACAAACATAGAACATGTAAACTAAGATTAGAAACTTGTACTTAAGCTAAGATTGTTCCTGTGACATCAATAATTGAAGGTTGCTGAGATTTCTGAGGAAGGGACAAGGGAAATGTCTTCTGTGCTGGGTGTGCAGTACAGGCCGGGACTACAAAAATTTCCTTCTTTTAAGCATTAGTCTTCAGAGCTCACTTTAGCCCTGAGATGTATGACAGGTGGTGTGTTTTTCCAGCCAGTGGCTCTGTTAATGGTAAAAGCAGCATTCAGCTTTGAAAATACCCTGTCTCCTGGGACATTGCTAGAACCAAGCAGAAGAATTCACAGTTGGGTAAATCAGAAATGACCTTTCACTGGCAGAAGCATGGCAGCTCATGTATGGAGCAAGCTCATCCATGGGCTCCTTTTTTGTGTTTCTGTTCTTATTGTTGGTACTTTCAAGTAATTTATTTATGGAAAAAGAAATAAATAAATTACGACCACTGGAGGTGGAAGGCTGTTGAGTAGGGCAGGTGGGACAGCACTCTCCGAAGGGGATCTCAGCATTTGAGCACTCTTTAGATTCCTCGCAGGTTATGACATCACAAAGGATAACTCCAGTGTCACAGACACAGATTTGGCAGGGCTTGGGCTTCCACACATCTTTATCATTATAAATCTGCCCATCCTGCGTGCAGGTCACTGAGTCCGCTGTGCCAGAGAGCAAAGGGTGGTTAGAAGGGCAGAGGAGGAAGGGATGGGAGAATGTGGATGAGGGAAGGGAGGGAATGAGGACAAAAAGAGAATGAGAAAAAGAAATAAAGAACATCTTAACATCAGCTTAATTTATATGAACCAAATAAACAAGGTTGAAAAACAAAATTAATATCCTTTTTCGTACTGGATGGCCTTTGATACCCTTTTTTTTTAAGTTTCCCCTACAAAGCTTTAAGTGCAAAGTTCCAACACCTGTAGAAATCCTGACCTAACCTGGATTCTTTGTAGATGGAGGTTTTCGGTTCAAGATAAAGTAGTGCAGTCTGCAATAACCTAAGCTGTTTTGTAGGAGATGTAGGGACAGCCTAGGGACAGCTATCTGTCTTACAATATCTGTCTTTCACGTTTCTACAATATCTTGCAGTCTCTTAACCTTTACTTATCTGCCAATATATCTGCATCCATTCTGTGCATTTATGCCATACATTATCTGTTAAATCTATGTTACAGATGTACCTATACTTACAAATCTATGTCTGTCTTTTAATGTTGTGTTTACTGTGTTATAGAGTCTTGTGCACATGTATGTATGCTAATATGCGTGTCCTTTGTTAGCCATTTAGAATTTTAGATACAGCAGCATAGAAACAATCCATAAAATGAACTTACATTGGTCTCTGTATAATTATCTCTCTAGATCTCTTTATACTTATTTCATGATTTCTGTTTGAAGGTGACAGTAGTGCATTTACTCGATCCACTTGCAATGTCTAACAATAGCAAGACTGCATATTCCCTTCACAAGCTATTTTACATCGCTGCAAGTAAATGCTAAGAAAAAGGGAAGCTTTGTTACCCACCACCAACATAAATGAACAAAAAATTGGCCTTTTCTGCACAAAGTTGATAAAAGCGACTTTGCTGTAAGCTGCAGAAACAATGAATCACGTTCAGGTCTTGGAAGGTTTTACAAATGTCAGCAGTACTGCAAGGCACTCATGTTGCTGATATTATTCGGTATGGGAAGGATTGTTCATTAATTCTCTTTTCATGATTGCATTCACTACACTGAGTGAATCCATTGCAACCTTCTGGGGACATCCTCCTGAGTACCCACTGTGAAAGCAATCACTGGCTTATTTAGTTTATATCTGTTATGATTTTTAGATAAATTACGCATTTGTAAGTCACATCGTGATGAAAAAAATGAGAAAAAGATACTGAAAAAATAATGTGCATTAGCACTGCTGGGAATGGTCCACATTGCCTCTATAATCATTCGGGCTGAAAGGGCACAAAAATAGAAGTTGTATGTTAGAAGGATTAAAAGTGCTACAAACATTCGCACCTTCAGGAACAGGAAAAGGGAACAGGCAACAGAGAATTCTTTAAAGATATTCATCCCATTTCTTTGCTCAGTTGTGCTATTGTGTTACAGATATAATTCCATGCGAAATGCAGAGCTTTTCATGTTCTGTGGCCCTGCATTGCTTTAGAACAGCCCTTGCACCGCTGACACTCTAGAGGTGTGTATGCTTAGCATTAAAACATCTTAAAACGGCAGTACAGAATGGAGATCAGAAGTAGCTGAAAGATGGGCAGTGAATAGGAAAGAAGAAAATTCTAACTCGGCAATTAAATATCTACATGTATCCGTATTCTTCTTTGCAAAAGATGATCGAAAAATAACCACAACTGTCTGTTATTCTTTCCTCTCTGGGTAATTAATTGATAACCTCCCAAATTCCAGCAGCGGACAATAGGGCATTATGCAGTGTGTGCTGGCCCTGCAGGGGGACTTCTGTAGGTCTGCAGTGTTGCCTTTACAGCCCACAGTCCAGGCTTGGGTAGCCCAGTGGACCTCTTTCTTGCATGAATGGACCATTTTTCTCAAATACACAGAGGACCTAATTCACAGTTCTCTGTCAGGGACCAGTTTAAATAAATATGGGCAGCATTTCAGTTCCCCATCTGGAAACCATCGCTGCCAATCTTCCTAATCCAAACAAACTTCCACAGTGTTGAATTGATAGCTTTTACAGGAGGACAGAACACTTTCTCTTGATATTTTTACAGCCAGGGGCTGAGCTCAGAAGTTTAAATGGAAGTCAAGGCATTTCAAAGAGGGAAAAGTCATCTGGGGTTTACTTCTGATAGGGAACATGGATTACATTTTATCATAAGCAAAAAAATCATACAGGTATTGGCACTGATTTTGAAAGATAAAAATTCTTATGGTAACATGCATTAACCCTGAAACAAGCTTCAAATTGATACTGAATTTAGCAGATTTCAGCAAAACTTAGTCTCCAATTGGTCATATCCTACATTTTGTAGCAATAAGTGCAGAATGGGCATTTACAATAATAGAATAATGGAATAGATGCTCTCACAATTTGAGGAATGAACAATGAATATATCTTGCAATAGGGATTACTGATGGTAGGCCCACTTCTGCCCACCCTTCCATCCCATCCTCCACACTCCCCACATCCATTCCTGAGTTTGTTAGGAAATCCTTAATTAATGATATTTGCAACCTCCCATGTTGAAATAAGGGTCAACAAACAAGCATTTTGGACAACATTGTTTTCTTGAGCTAATTTAACATAGCTGTGACTAACTTTGGAGAGTTACAGTCTCCTCATCAGGTCAGTCTCTGCCTATAAATCAGAACTGAAAAATTCCAGAAACCCAGGGTCTATTCTGGGAGGGAGGGGGGGGGGGTGAGCTACTCTCAAAAAGAAAGAGTTTCTTGCTATTCCTGCAATGGGCTTACAGACTGCCACATGGGAAGACTGATGTGGAATTTACACTGTAGACAACCTGTCCAAACAAGCTGTTCAATCCTGCCACTAGAACAAATCCCTTCCAGCATCTATGCTGAAATATATCCTAGACTTTGAAAATAAAACGAAACCCTTGGTATATTTTTACTTGAGAGTTCTTCTTTTTGACTTAAAGAACCAAGTCCCCCCTCCCACAAATGGGTACAGCAGCAACGAAGGCCTGTGTTTTTAAAATATTGGGATATTGGGTAGCCACAATACCTTGCAACTTTTCATCACTAACCTTCCAGTAATTACAAAGCTGAACAGAATTATTAAATATAGCCTTCCCCCTTTGCCCCTATGCATCTCCACCACTATTCATTCTGGCTATATAGAAGTTTCCCAATACCTCTACAAAACCTAATTCTATTCCATGCAAGGACCTGTTTGAATGGGTTATTTTGTATAAAGCATGGTGCAGCTGGAATGCTTCTCTTCCCTCAAGTGGCCTCTCCTGGGGAGGTTCCTTTTCTAGTCCTAAAAAAAAAATCTGTTAGCTATCAATCTCCATATCTCCCCTGGAATGCAATTTTCTCCTGAGAGGTTTCACCTTTCTGGAGGCTTGTCTCCTTATCCTTAAAACACCTGCAAGCGGGTGTCTATTGTGTCTAGGAATAACTGCAAGTCTCTTCTCGACTCTTCAGCAGCAAGGCTGGAGAAACCCCTTCAGCAGGACTAGGAGAGATGCCCAACGCATGCGCACGCCACACACTTTTAGTCTTATTTAAAAGTCCTACCTCCTTCTGTGCTTAAAGGCAGAAAAAAAAAATCATGACTGAATAAGGCCTGAGGTCTGCTAATTTAACTAAAGCACCGGCGAACACCTCGAAACACCAAATCAAAGTTAAGCAAGGCAGAAGTGGGGAGCCGTTCACAGCACAAAGCCACCCCGGTCTTAACCAGCAGTAAGATACAGAATGACAATCCAGACGCCAACAGCTAGACAGGATGTTACCGTAATAGTTTCTATTTTTTTTTTTTTTAACTATTATCCTGGTGGCTATTTTCTGGTTTTGATTTGCCGCTGCACGGTACCCTGACTCCCCCATCCCCCAAAGTCACACGAGCGTGACAGCTGGATCTAACATCAGAACTAGTCCTCAAGAAAGGCTCTTTTAAGACTGAGCACTGAAGGTACCGTGGCGTAGGGGAAGCGAAATTCTGCTGTCAAAATCCCGTTAGCCCATAGCACCCAGCAGCATCTTAGCAGCAGCCCGAGTGGCAGGACGCAGCAGCACCTGTTCATGCAACTTACTGAGCTCTTCTTGCTGGGATCTGGCCGCCGCCAGGGAAAGCAGCAGCAGCAGCAGCAGCAGCGGTAGCGTCCGGGTGCGCGCGAAGCTGAACATGTCTAGACCGCAGACATGCAGTGGGGTGGCGCGGAGGAGAGGAGCGAGAGGAGGCGCCGGCATGCACAGAGAGAAAATCCGGTACCGGCCCACACCGGCTGCCCTGGGCCGACGTACCCCACTTATAGCCCGAGCAGACCCGCACTCCCCCTGCCCCCCAGCTGAGCTGTAATCGGAGCTGCTTCCCCTCCCCGTCCCCTCAGAGCCCTCCTTCTCCTTTCCCCTTGCTTTCCTCCCCCATCCATCCCTTTCATTGCGACGGCGGAGACGGCCACCGCCCCCGCAGTTGCTGCAGCTTTCAGAAAGGTTTTGGCAGAGGAATAGCCCTAACCCCAGATCTCTGATGCTCCTGGAGGGCAAGGGCGACTTCCCCTTCCCGGCTCCATCTCTCTCCCAGTCTGCTCCTGCCCTTTAATCCTTTCCCCCTCCTTCTCCTTGCTGACCCACTCACCCTCCCCTTATTCTTCCATTTTCCTCTCAGCTCCGTCTTACCCCTTTTCCTCTCTTCTCCTGTTCCGTCTGATTCACTTCTCTCCTGTTACCTCCTGTGCTCTCCTCTTCTCTTTCTGTACTCCTTCTCCCCCTTTCTGCCCCTCTGCTCCCACCTCATCTACCTCTTTTCTCTCTTTTTCTTACCGGCTCCTTTTTCCCTCATCCTGTGTTCTACAACCCCTATGACCCCATTCTCTCACTTCTCCTGCCCCCTCCCATCTTTTTCACCCTCTCACCATTTCTTCTCCCCAGTTCCTTCACCTCTTCCCCCTCTATTTGTTCATTTTGCCGTCCCCACCCCAACCTCTTCTCCTGCATCATCTAGTAACTTTCAGATTTGAAAGCTCTTTGAAAGTTTATTTTCTGAACTTCCTCAGCCCTCCGGAAAGCATTTATTTGGGATAAAACTAACTGATAGCTCTCAGATCCTGAATTTTGTATATCTGTAAAAGTGATAAGCATTAAGCAAAAGCAGCCTGGGTCCCCAAGACTTCTCCATATGATGCTGGATCAGTATAACATGGGCATGCTCTAATCTGTTTATTGCATGACTGCTACACAGCCTGTCTTCCACCAGTCTGTGGACTGTGTGGCAGGAAGGGAGAGATAAGCAGGAGGCCTGACTCACATGGACTCAAGTGCTGGAAGGGAAACCATGAGATTATGACAAGGAAAGAACACGTCAAGTACAAAGGGTCAGCATTTTAAGTGGGGCCATGTACTATCCAGAACTGGGATAGTGGGAAGGAAGAACTGTTTGCTATCAAGAGACGGCACTGAGTGCTGCCCTGTGCAGAGTTGGGGGCTTCCTGGGATGTGGAGAGGGGGAAGGAGAGGTTGAGCACCTGTGTGCTGTCTGGGCTAGGAGAAAGCTGCTGAATGGTATCGTGCGATGTCCAGGATAAGGAGCGTGTAGGAGTGGTGGAATCAAGCTGAGGGGTGGGGTAAGAACTGCCTAGGTTGGGAGGATGGAGGGGGTGACTTTATTACTGCCTAGATCAGGTGGAGAAGAGAATGGTCAACTGTCCAGGACTTTTAGGAAGAGAGCAAAAGAAGTTGAATATTTCCCACGATTATGTCGAGAGAAGAGACGGGGGGTGGCACAAGATCTTGACTGTGGTCCAGAATTGGGGGAGTCATTGGGCACTGCCAGAGAATGGTGAGGGGGTGAATAATCAAGGGGAGATGTTAAGATGAGGGTAGAGGGTAATTAATCTTCGATAGGGGGCAGGATGAGCGAGTGATTGCTGCCCAGAAGGGGTGTGGTTGGGAATGGCTACACCCCGATCACCCTCCCCAAAATCCTTTTCCTTTTCAAGGTTCATCTCAAAAAATGTTTTCGCTATTCAACGGCATGTTTTGATTGAAATAATATTTGCCCATTTTGGTCTTGGTAGTAAGACAGGAATGATAGAAAGAGAAGTTTAACCCACAGAGAAACACGATAAATTAGACTTCCCATACCTGTCCATGTGAATTCTGAGAAAAATCTGCTGAGAAAAATGTCTTGATCATTAATCAAACTGAACCCTTTCCAGACTGATACCCATGCCTGACTCTCCATAAGAATCAGCTAAAACAGTGCTGTACTGTATGTGAGCTTCTAAGGTCACTTCTTTAGGTGTCCTCTCCAAAGAAGGCGCCCGGGTGGCCTTCAAAACTCACATCCATCATCATCACTGGACAATTCTTACCTTGATCCAATAACAGGAATTACAGCTTACAAAAGATTTGATTTTCTCGAGGGCTTCAAGAGCTGTGTGCGCACCCTAAGAAAGTTTGCCAGTGCCTTAATACTTAGCAGCTTCCCTGCATGATAGGCAAGGGGCAAAATGCAAAAAGAAAAGCTGGTGGTCTCGATATAAAACCTCACACATTTTCTACCACAATGCAACATAAACAGAGAAAATGCCATGAAAAATATAATCTGTGATCCTGGACCCTACTACCACTATTTTAATGGCAACAATGGATGTGACCTCGTTGTATACTAATATTGACCAGGATGAAGCGCTCTCTACTATAGCAGAGGAATCTATTGATCTTCCATCTTGAATACCCAAGACTTTTATATTGAGTATTTTGGAGTTGGTTTTGAAACACAAGGTGGTAAATTGAAAGGCAATGTCAGGAAATACTTTTTCACAGAAAGGGTGGTGGATGCTTGGAACACCCTCCCAATGGAAGTGGTGGGGGCAAACACAGTGACGGAATTCAAAATGGCATGGGACAGACACAGTGGATCCCTTTAAAGCAACAGGATAAAATCAAAATAAACGGAACCATCTAATTTCTCAACAAATAGGGGTGTCCTACATGGAGTGGTGGGTTCACCCCTAAACAAAGACATGGGGAGGGGTGGGCTGCATGGAGCGGCAGGTGCACCTACTCTTGCCATCATAATGGGCAGATTAGATGGACCATACTGGTCTTTATCTGCCGTCATTTACTATGTTACTATGTTACAATTATTTCTTGTATGATTCACAATTTTATTTACAGTCCTTTGGGATTGCTATGGGGGGCACTGTTGCCCCCTCATTGGCAACTCTGTATATGAATAAATTTGAACGGGAGCTAATTTATCCTTCTTCTTGGTTTACTCATATTTCTTTTTGGGTACGTTTTTTGGACGATATTTTTTTCTTATGGCAATCTCATTTTCAATTTACCCTCAAATATCATGATAGATGGATTGAGTTCCTGGACCTCATAGTATATCAACAGGACTCAAAATTGTATACACCATTTTATATCGTAAACAAGTCCAAAGGAATAATCTGCTACTATGCCATAACTTTCACCCTTGCTCTTTGTGGAATGGATTACCCATGGGTCAGTTTCTTCGACTATATCAAATTTGTACCACCTTGCAAGAATTTTCTATTCATGCATCTGTTCTTATTTGTCATTTGAGAGAAAGAGGATATCTTGATCATTTCATCAAGAGAACTTACACTACGGCACATTTTTCCCATCGTGAATGGCTGCTGACTATCCATCATGAGGATTCTACTGGGCTGGCCATGGACAATATTATTGGGGTTTTACCTTTAATGGCCCATTCTTTAATGGTGACATCACTCTTGAGAAAACACTGGCATATTTTGACCCTCCATTCTTGTTTTCAAAAGGAACTTACAGTAGCTTTTACTAGGGGCCGCAATATTTGGGACTGAATGGTGTGGACATCTCCTTTAACAGCATCTGATCCAGCTCTTGATCATACTGCCTGTGGCCACTGCAAATTTTATCATCAGACTTTAGTTGACCAGGAATGGACTGATCCCTGTATATCAAAGACATATACTACCCAGTGGCATTCTACTTGTGACTCTTCCTTTGTGGTGTACCTACTCATTTATCCTTGCCATTTTTTGTATATGGGCCATACCATCCGTGCTATTAAGATCCTGTTGGCTGAACACTGATCATGTTTGTCTAAGAAAATATTGTCGGCACCGATTGTATCTCATTGTATTGAGTACAATCATTCATTTGTGCAACTTAATTGGAGAGTTATTGATTTTGTCCCGCTTTCCATACGTGGTGGTGACAGGATATTGAGCCTTCAGACTTGTGAACAGCATTGGATCTTTCTTCTGAATTCAGTCAGCACGTTTGGTCTCAATCAGGAAACTGACTGGTGGAGCGTTATCTATGTTTTGTACCAACTTCTTTGGGATAATTCTGTTGAGTTGTTACATCTCTCAAATATATTTCTTCTCACAGTAGGATACTCTTGTGGACATTGAACGATCTTTTGACCATTAAAGGGTCTTCAGACTTTGATGTCATGGTATGATGTCTTATAAGAGCGCTTCTGTTTGCCTCTACTCACTTACACTTTTTTCTTGGCACCAACTGGAGCTTAAGTTGGCCTGAAGCAGAGCCTTTGATATTTTTATCAGGCTCGAAACATAGTTTGTGTCACTGCTTGCTGCTCGTTTTGCAGTTCTTATGCTGTCTTGCATAGTTACTATCACGGTGCTGTTTCTTGGCGTTTCACACCTTGGCTGTCGGCTGTATTGAACCCTGTGACGATCAACTGTGTGGGGTCCTATAAACTAAGTGCATTATTTCTTCTTATCAATTCTTGTGGTTCAATTTGTGGTGTCTCACATTCAATGCCTTGAGGCATCTTATTATTAGAATAAAAAGAAAGCTGTTGTTTCAAGAGGAGCATTTGCTTCTCCAGACAACATTTCCAACAAAAAGATTGAGGCTTTATCATATTCCTTTTTGCTGATTGACTCTTCCACATCCTGGCTTTATTTTGTATGAAAAAAAATCTGTCAAGGTGATGCAAATTATTTTCTTGTGCAATTCAGACTACCCTGGTCCCTTCTTCAGCTATATCAGAATAATCCTTTGATTTATTAGATGGAAAAAATACTTGCACTTTGGACAAATGGTAACAGACACACCAAAAAAAGGGTTGAATTAACACAAGTATGAAATTTGTGAACAGTAGCACCAAGCATCAAAGCTGCTGCCCATTCATTCCCCTTTCATTTACATTTCTAATTTAATGCACATATCCTGGCTTAGGAATGAGGTGCATTATTTATTTAAAAGTTTTTATATACCAGCTTTGCAACAAATAATTCACAAGATAAAAAAAAATAAAGATCAGAAGTAAAAAGAGATAAACAACAAAAGGCAATAATCACCATTCCCTAGTATGATACTAATTAACATACATATCCATTCTGTCAGCAACCTAGCCATAACAATGCTTCATAACAGCATAATATACACAGCCCATTCCCGTCATGGTATGTGCAAAGGTAATTCATTTGGAAGCATTGCCACAGAAAACACATTTAGGCGAGAAAGGACCTCATTTTCTAATTGATATTGATATTTCATAAGAATATAACAATTACCATACTGGGTCAGACCAAAGATCTGTCAAGCCCAGTATCTTTTTTCAAACAGTAGCCATTTCAGGTGACAGGAACCTGGCAGCATCACAAAAAGTTAACATATACCAGTTTATTGATTTTTTTCTCTAGGAACTTGTCCAAAATGTTTTAAAGCCCAGCTACGCTAACTGCTTTTACCACATCCTCGGACAATGAATTCCAGCGCTTATGTTGAGTGAAAAAATATTTTCTCCTGTTTGTTTTAAATTTACCACTTAGTAAGTTTGTGGCATGTCCCCTAGTCTTTGTACTTCTTAATAGAGTAAATGATTGATTCACTTTTACGTGACCAGTCTACTCTGGATTTTATAAACCTCTCTCACATCTCAATTACAAATATATTACTTTAAACAAAAAAAGAGAGGGCAATTCAGTGACACATCTGGAAGGACAGTGCCAATCTCTATTTCCCCCTTCACCCCCTCCCACAGAGATGCGCCAAGCATGCAAGTTTCTATCTGCTTATACAAATAACTCCTCATCTTGGATACTCCTGCCACAAACTGCAGCAAAATACAATACATTCAAATAACACATGATAGTAAATGTAAACAAAATGAAATATCAGTCATACATAGGTTTCAGATTGGGCAAATGGGAGGAAATCCTTAAATACCTTGAGGTACCTTTCCCATAATCCCTCCTGGTCCAGCAAGATAAAGGATGGGGGGAAGAGGGGGAGGAAGATGGGGAGCACATGCCTGATAATTCAGCAGCTTCCAAGGAGGGCTTATGAATGTTTTGGCGGACGTCTGTGTTTGTGTATGTGTGCCCTTACATGTGAATCTGTTGATGTAACGTAAATCGACTGCCATTCCTACGTGTCTGTTGTTATCTTTGCCTGTGCACTAGGGCATCTACCGTACGAAATGTAAGGTCCATGCTGGCCTTGTCCCTCCATCCTTTGTCTGCTGTGCGCATGCTGATTTTCCTTGTGCTGTTGCTCATGAATACACCTATGGTCAATCACCCTGCCCTATGTCCTAGGGCTGTGACTCCTCCCATTCCATCTGTTTGATAATGAGGTGAAGGGTTATAGTGTATTAGTAACCTTGTGCATAAGTTTGTGTTGTCCAAAGGTGTCCCAAAATGAATATGAGATATTTGATTTATATGATTATCTTCCAGTACCTAGCACACACGCTCCTATACAATATAAGGCCTAGTTTGTTGGCACTTCACTAATTCTTCTTCTCAAAGACTAATTTAAATCTCCTTCTTCCCAGCAGCACTGGGTAAAGTTATCCAGCTGGCCTTAGGTAAGAAGATTACAGTTTTGTCTATCAAAATCCTGCAGATATCCAAGCTGCAACTGCTGGACTCCGGTGTTTGGCTGAGAGCACAGTTGGGACTCAAGGCTGGTCACCTCTGACCTCTATGGCTGGCCTTGCTCTTCAGGTCATCAAGAAGCCAGTGTACAGGAATTGCACTTAAAAAAAATAGACTGGACCTCCTCCTCCTCCTTCTACAAAACCCCCAGAAACTTTCAGTTCTTTGTGCCCTGGTTTAGTTTAAACAGCTTGTCTTTTAGACTGGCTTGCTGGGGAATGTGTCCCCATAGAATTGATATGCGAGTTCCCCTCAACCAAACACAGATGCACAGACAGGCCTTTATCCACATACACATTGCAGGGGAAGTGATTGTTGGTTCTTCAGCATCAGCACACAAATACATACCGTCCAATCCCCTCCCTCGCCCCCCACCCCCACCCCACTTTGTACACATAGGAATTCTTTTCCTTTGGAATCTATTCCCACTTAACCACACACTCTTGTTACTATGAAAGTCCAACATCCTGGGAATCTTTCCTATAAAGTGGAGGTACGATGGGGGGCTCAATAAGCTGCATCTATAGAAAGAGAAACTTTACATTGGGCATTCAGACCACTGTAAAAATCCATAAAGAGAAGACATGGTCACAGTCTTTATCTCGCTTTGCTCCCAAAACTTTGTTAAAAGCAGTTAAGATTTGGTATAGCAGCTTAGGTTACAAATCAAAAATGCTTTTAGCTCCACCTCCGTTGCTCTCAACAAGGATCATGCCTTCGAAGTTACCTGTCTTATGGAGATAACTTTATAAGAGGCTGAGCATGTAGAACAGTGTTTTATGCACTCGGTAGGGTCTTGTAAAATAGCAAAGAGTTAAATGCATGTAAAAAGTAGATGCACACAAACATAGCACCTATGTTTAGGCGATATGAGGGTAATTAACAGGATGCTTATGTGTCTTTATAAAATACTAGCGTAAATGCAGCAGCAATGGTGTCTACTTTGAAGACAATGCTATTATGCGTGGGTTCATGCCAACATCTGTATTTTACGCCTGACCAAAACCTATTTTACATGTGTATAATGTCACATACGCACTAAAATGACTATAAATTACCCTCTATGGGGCTGATTTTTAGGGAGCCATCTAAAGATATGTGCTATTAACGCCTGTACATCCCTATTTCAAAGGAGCTACATGCGTAAATGAGCACTTAGGCGTGTGCTTTAGATGGCTGCTGTTCAGTAAGTACATGTGGATATGCAATCACACGTACCTTCAGTAAGGGCATGCACAGGGATGGAACTTGGGCCGAGCATAGGCAGAGCCTAAATGTAAACACGTCAATTATTAAATACTATAACTTACGCACGTACTTGAAAAATCTAGGCCCCTGCATTGTCACCTGCCCTCAGGCACTTATGTTTCTGTTATAAAATAGGCACAACAAGCAGTATACTGTACCCATATGCACCTTTTCTGCCTAGGCGCCATTTAAGTCTGCAATTCAGGATCAGTGTGTGCACAGAACATAGTATATCTGTGAAATTTCTCTTTCTTGTAAGGCAATAAAAGTGAACTGTGTTATTTCGGCACATGATATTGTGCTTCTTTATATAATTTATTGTATGCTTTTCCATTCTTACACATATTGTACCAAAATAGACATGATAGAATTGAGCAAGTTTTTTGCCCATTTTTCTTTAGTTCACAACATCTGCCAGCGATTCACTAGGCCAACCCGGCCACCTCTGGTTTTAATAGCTTATTAGCTTGCCTTTCCCACTCTCCTTTGATTGAGGAGAGACATTTAAAATTGTTTCTGCAAAAGCATCCAATTCTTTTTCCTGGTATTGCCCCAACACTGCCCTGTAATTCAATAAGCCACTGAACAACCAGGGGTGAGGATGAGTCGATGTGGTGACCTGCTGCCATAGCAACATGAGCACCTCTGCCAAATATATACCCCGACCTGTAATTTAAAAAATGATATAACATATTACTCCCCTGCTTGCATGCTGCTACTAAAAACAAGCATCCGCAGACCACAGAATAAGGCGGTTCCAAGCCAGCCCATAGTACAACTCAGAAGTGACATAGACACTACATTTTCAAGAATTCACCAACTCTTCAGCCTTAATTTCTATTTATTTCCTCTAAAACTGTTATTATAATATTTATATTGGTGAAACTGGGACTTGCTTGGGGGGGAGGTTTATTTGTTGTTTTTTAATCTGACTGTAAAAGTCTTTCACGTACTGCAACAGTCATTTTGTTGTCTGCTTAGTTCTGTGAGGCCAGCACACACAGTGAGCGTCTGTCAGGCATTGGCTTGGCCAAACTCGGCATACACTCTGGGCAGCCGACAGAGCTCCGGCAAGCTGGAGATTCAGCTGCATTTGAAAACCAAAGCGGCATACCTTAGAGCCACATATTTGTGCCATTTTTGTCAAAATCCAGCGCATTCCTGCCATCAAGATGCCGTACATGAAAAGACGTAAGGAACTAAGCTATATCCTCTAGAAAAGAGAGAGCTATGCAAGAAATATTCAAGTGTTTAGCAGGCTTCAATAAGATGCCAGAAAGTTGAAAGCTCCAGGACAAGGGGTCATTATTTGAAGCTGAAGGGAGGAAGGCTGAAAGGAATGTGAGAGAATACTTTTTCTCTGGGAGACTGGTAAACACCTGGAGCAGACTTCCAGTGTAGTTGATAGGAGCTAAAATAGGCAGAATTTAAGCTTGAATGGGACAAATCTTTGTATAAAATGGGTTAGCAAAGGAAAGAGACAAGAAGAGACCAATATGTTCAGGTATGGAAGCAGGAGAAATGGGAAGAGCAAGGAAATAATCAATCCAAAGGCAGGGTGATTAGGAAAAGCAAAGGAAGGCAGGGAGGGCAGTTAGAGCACCAAAGAACATAAGAATTGCCATACTGGGTCAGACCAAGGTCCATCAAGCCTGTTTCCAACAGTGGCCAATCCAGATCACAAGTGCCTGGCAGGTTCCCAAAAAGGCAGACAGCTTCCACAATGCTTGCCCCGGGGTAAGCAGTGGATTTCCTGGGTCCTCTTTGATAATGGTTTATGGACCTTTCCTCCAGAAACTTGTCCAAACCTTGTTTAAACCCAGCTACACTAACAGCTTTTACTACATCCTCCGGTAACAATTTCCAGAGTTTGATTACACGTTGAGTAAAAAATATTTTCTCTTATTAGTCTTAAATGGGTTACATTGTAGCTTCATTGCATGTCCCCTAGTCTTTCTACTTTTTGATGGTGTAAACAACCAATCTACATTTACCCGTTCCACTCCATTCATTAATTTATAGACCTCTATCATATCTCCCCTCAGCCATCTCTTTTCCAAGTTGAAGAGCACTAACTTTTTAAGCCTCTCCTCATAGGAGTATCCTTCCATCCCCTTTACCATTTTTGTTGCTGTTCTCTGTACCTTTTCTAATTCTGCTATATCCTTTTTAAGATATGGCAACCAGAATTGCACACAATATTCAAGGTGTGGTCACACCATGGAACGATGCAGAGGCATTGTAATATCCTTGGTTTTATTCTCCATTCCGTTCCTTATGATTCCTAGCATTCTATTTGCTTTCTTGGCCATCGCTGCACATTGGGCAGAGGGTATCAATGTATTATCCACGATGACGCCTAAACCTTTTTCATAGTTGGCGGTTTCTAAGGTGGTACCTTGCTTTGTGTAACGATAGTTTGGGTTGTTCTTTCCTAGGTGCATAACTTTGCACTTGTCCACATTAAATTTCATCTGCCATTTGGACATCCAGTCTTCCAATTTATCAAGGTCCTCTTGCAATTTTTCACAATCCTCTTATGTTTTAACAACTTTCAATAATTTTATGTCATCTGCAAATTTGATCGCCTCACTCATTATTCCCATTTCCAGGTCATTTATGAATATGTTAAAAAGCAGCGGACCCAGCACAGATCCCTCATTTACTCCACTATTCACCTTTCTCTATTGAGAAAATTGGCCATTTAGCCCTACTCTCTGCTTTCTACCTTTTAACCAGTTCCTGATCCACAATACTACGTTGCCTCCAATCCCATGACTTTTTAATTTTGCCGAGTCTCTTATTTATTTGTTATTTATTTATTTATTTGTTACAGTTTTTTATACTGCCCCTTCCAGAGATCAGGGGCGGTTTGAAGATAACTAACGTGAGGGATCTTGTCAAAGGCTTTCTGAAAATCCAGATACACTATATCAATTGTCTCACCTTTGTCTACCTGTTTATTTACACCTTCAAAAAAATATAACAGATTAGTAAGACAAGACCTTCCTGATAGTCTGAAAAAGAGAAGGATAGAGTACAATTAATAAAAATGAGAAGATAAAACGTCCTTTCCATTTATAAGGGAGAGAGAGAAAAAATCAATAGGGAAAGAGCTAGATGCAAGGGAGAAAGAAGGGTTAGTAAAGAGATTCAGCAGAAGTGAAATCTTAACCAAGTAGTTTTGCTCAGTATTCACAGAAGAAGGGGAAAGTGATGTGCCTATGGCAGGATCTTCGGCCATACTGTAAATTACTGTGACTGATCACACACAGAGGGAGAGGTACTTGAAGCACCTACACATATTGGGGCAGATAAGCCCCGGGAGCCAAAATATTATACTCCAGGATACTAAAAGAGTTTGAGAAAATGTTGACTATACCCCTTATAGCTCTGTTCTACTCGCCCTCAGAATGATAGGAGTTTCTGAAAGACCGGAGGAAAGCATAAAAGTGGGAATGAGGAGGAAGAACACATCTACAGACCTTCTGTACGTGTCTGTAGAGAGCTAAGCTACAGAAACACTACTAAAGAAAAGGACTGTGCGACACCTTGAAACAAGTAGATTACACGCACCAGGCAACAGTGCACAAAGGGAAGACCCTCTAGACAAAGATGATGGCATCAGCATCAGCTCCATGGGTGCCTGAATACCCTCACTATCAGATCTGCCTCCTGTGTTACTTTCCATTCTCTCCTCTTAGCTGCCTCAGATCCCAGGGGCTGAGAAGCAGACATAGAATGGAATCTGACAGCAGGAGTGCTCAAGAACCCATGGAGCTGGCACCTATACTTGGATTTGATTACTCTCTTTTTCTAATTCTGAACTCTAAGCAAATTACAGTTCATGTACTGTAGTTATTTTCCTGCTAAAGTGGGCTTATGGGCTAAGTTGCAACTGTGGCAGTGGACAGCAACATAACTTGTCCATTGTTCCAAGGCACATCAATAGATTTGCTGCCTTTATCACTAGTCTGCTCCTCCACTCTCTGACTGAGTTCTTTAATGGGAATTAGGATGTTATTTCAATGAATTACTTTAGTATTATAAATAGGGTTTCTATTCCTAGATGTTTATAAAGTGTAAATTTAGGTGTTTATTTTACAGATAGAGTTTTTTGAGGACTTAAAAAAATCACTGTTTATCAGCGTTTTTAAGCCAAAGGTCCTAATGCTGGGGACCTTTTTCTGATGGAATCAAACATGCACATTTGTGTCACTCAGGATGGCTAAGGCATAAAAACTGAGTGGAGGATAAAAGTTAAGCCAGGGAAGGGATGAGAGATGACCAGGGGACATGGCGTTTTCTAATGTTTAGCCAATAAACTCCTATTTTAATTTTTTTGCATTAGGTGTGTTTCATCAGTATTTATAAGTTAAAAGTTAAAATCAGAAGCTCTATCATAAATGATTTTACATTTGTTCTCTCATTTATTCTATTTGACTATTATTCTGCTCTTATTTTTACTGTATTCACTTTTTATATAGGATTATTATTTACATAATTTTGAACTTCCTAGATCCCTTTGTAGGGTATGGTACAGGTTATAAATGCTAAATGTAATTAACAAGCTGATAAAAGAGATGGATCAGGGAGGTGCATTGGAGGCTGCCTATCTAGATTTCAGTAAGGCTTTTGATACTCTTACACCTAGAAGACAAGTGAGCAAATTAGTCAGTATAGGAATAGGATAATTTTGTTAACTGGGTAAGGAACTGGTCCTGCAGTAGAACGCAGAGACTGCAGACAATGTTGTCCATTCTGATGAAGATATAGTGGCTAGTGGGATTCCTCAGGACTCAGTATTAGGGTCAATTCTTTCAAAATCTGTATTAGCAACACTGAAGAGGCAACACTGGAGGGAAAAACGTGTTTGTCTATAGATAGTACCAAAATATACAACTACAACAGGGATGGGAAAAATGAAAGAGGACTTTAAAAACCTGGAAGACTTATCAAGGACTGGCGAAATGTACTCCAGAGATATAAAGTGTAAAATCTTGCATCTGAAGATAAAAAAAAAAGGCTTAAAAGTAAGAACTGGCAATAGCTAAACTGTATTCAAAATGTTTACACATCTCATTTCTGGCTGCAAATTTCTGATGGGGGAAAATCTGTATATCTCATCCACTGAAAACTGTGTGAATTCTATAATATCCCTGTAACAGAAAAACACTGGGATCCCGACCCTGACAGAGTTGCAGAGAATGAAGAAAGCTGTGATCACCTGAGCCATTCCCATTCCAACTAGGCCTGGTACAGGGGCATCAGACACGCTAAGCAAGCCTTCAACCTTGATGCTTCATCCCCTAGACCCACCAGCATTATTTTTCAGGTCTTAGGCATTCCCACTGATATTTTGACAAATTTAGCACTCATGATTACTCCACTGGGTGGACTTGATCAGCCATTCTGGTCTTTATCTGCCATCATTACCTATATTATCCCTTCCAGAACCAGAACAATTGGCTAACATACTTTTAAATATTAAAGCATTTTCATAAATATATACATTCCACAATGTCCAATTTTCTGGAATCAAACTTTTTATCAGTTAATATTGGGGTCCTCTTAACCATCAGACAGATTAGGTGGTTGCTTAGGGTGGCACCTTCTTGGGGGCAGCAAAGAGCAGTCACATTGAAAGACAAACAGTAAGTCCTGCTCCCCTCCAATCTCCATGTCTGAGGTTTCCCCTTGCTCCTCCAACCAATTTCTGAGTCTCCAGCTCTCCTCCAGATCCATGATTTTTCCTTCCCGTCTCCTAG
This sequence comes from Ichthyophis bannanicus, assembly GCA_033557465.1. Lineage (NCBI taxonomy): Eukaryota > Metazoa > Chordata > Amphibia > Gymnophiona > Ichthyophiidae > Ichthyophis > Ichthyophis bannanicus. Next base: position 731,234,467 of record CM066033.1, on the reverse strand, counting down.
GATCTTTGAACCAAGCGATTTACTGCTCTTTCCTCAGCCGCCATGCTGCTTCTGCAGCTCAAATGGCTCTTTTCATTTCCCTCATCCTGTGCAATTTAAACAGTTGATGTTGGAACCAAACCGGACTCCATAGGTACAGAATCCCATGGTCAAACAATTCATATCTAAACTGCACTTGATGGAGGGCGGAAGAAGCCACTTGCAGAAGCAGCAACCAACTGGACAATGTGGATGCTACCTTTTCCACCACATAGCACGGCCGCCGAGACAGAGAAACCATAAGTGCTTCTACACTATTATCTCTTACAATGGATATTAACTGCATGACTTGTGTCCGAAGCAAGATGCCATAACACCCTTCAGACAGTGGTGCCAATATCCGACACCATATTGGCAGTAAAACCAAGGATGCACAAAACTAAGCTATTTGGAGAGACTACCCTCTGAAGAGATTAAGGATGAATTATGTATGATGACCTGAAGATTGCCAGTTCATAAGCAGCAGGATTAGCATGAAACAGGTGGGAATGTGACTTCTGGTCATTAGTGAGTCCCCACCAGATAGCTAAACTGGTTAAAGTTAGGTCATCTGAGAGGAGATCGGTTACGTCATGTCCAAGATGCAGCTTAATCCCTAAGCTCCGTCATGAAGCCCATGAAAGGTGCTTAATATTCCCAACTTAAAGCTCATAGTGTCAGTGATTTTACTTGCTTGATTCAGTTCAAAGATGTCCTGAAAGAAGGCGGTGAACCTTAAAAGTTCTCTTTCAGTTGAGCAGTAAAGATCTGGCCAAAGAATCTGGGACCCTGCCATGTTTGGCATCCTTCAACCATGTGCATGAGCCTCCAGTGGCGAGTATAAGCGACTAAGATGAGGGGGTCTATAGCTCATCTGTGACGGTTGTGCCATGAAGCAGATGCTGAGAGAGGTAAAGAGGGAGCTGAAAGAGGTGCTGCAATGACCGAGATGAATGAGTGGCACTATGGGAAGACATTGGGGAGTTTGGTGCCCATATAGAAGTGGAGCAGTGCCTGGAATCATTGGAAGGGGAACTGGCAGCAGTAAGCTCGAGGAAGGCATAGGTAGAGTGAGGACAGAAAGAGTTGTGTCACAAGTTGGAGGAGATAGAAAATTGGGCCAGCAGGAATAACCTGCATATTGAAGTGGGGCAATATTATAATCCTGAGGAGAAGGCTCCAAAGGTCTTTTGGGATGTGCTAATTGAGCATGCTGAGAGGGTGAAATTCCCAGACATTTTAATTGAATGGGCTCACCGGGCTTTGTAGCCTCCTAGGCCTAATTTGCCATGGGACATTGTGATCTGCTTATTGCACTTTCTACTTAAAGAAATGCTTTTGTCCCAGATTAGGGGAATACCATAGAATTGTTCAGGGGTCTGTCGTAAATTACTTTACAGAAGCAGAGGGACTTTAAAGTTGTGACTGAAGCACTCCACTCTAACAGTCTCCGGTATTGTTGGCTATATCCTTTTCTGTGCAAGGAACAACATATAAAATGTAATCACTGGATGAGGCCTCAAAAAATCTGCTGAATTTGAAACCAGTTCCGTGAGGAAAGTCAGCCTTTCCCAGATGGCAGAAGGTGTCTTCTGGAGGAGGCCAGTTGAAGAGAAAGTTGACTGGTGTCTCTGTGGAACAGTCATGACTTTGGGGTGGTATGTGAGGGTGGTATGAAACAATAAAATGAATTTTCTTCTGTGTAGATTGGTTGGGAACTAAGGGCAGAAGTATGGATGTTTGCTGTAAGAACTGGGGGACAGCTTAGCTTTTAATTTGTGCGGGAGGGGGGGGGGTTGGTGTTGGCTTTTTTTGCTGAATCTCCCCTTCTATATTTTGTTGTTTGTGAGGAAGTTTGATGATGGAAAAGGAAAGATGGGGTGGGTGAGGGTTGTTGCAAGTTTGGGGGTGGGGGCTGTGTTGGGGGATTGTGTAGAGGAGAGGTATAGCTGTTGAATTTAGAGGGGCCTCTGGGATGATGCAGATCTCTGGGCTTAGCAGGCCAAAAGGTATGTGTGGTGTCATGGGGTTGGGGTGTTGCTCAAAGGAGATGGAGGTACAGGGGAGCTGGAGGAGGGGAGGGTGAGAGGTTTGGTGGGTTAGATTGAATGGCTTTGGGGATATGTGTGCAGCAGATAAGAACATCAGATATGCCATACTGGGTCAGACCAAAGGTCTATCAAACCCAGTATCCTGTTTCCAACAGTGGCCAATCCAGGTCATAAGTACTTGTCAGGTTCACAAAAGGCTGACAAATTTCATACTGCTTATTGCAGGGATAAGCAGTGGATTTCCCCAGTCTACTTTAATAATGGTTAATGGACTTTTCCTCCAGGAACTTGTCCAAAGATCTTTTTAAACCCAGCTACATTAACTGCTTTTACTATATCCTTCAGCAATGAACTGCAGAGTTTGATTACAAGTTGAGTGAAAATATTTTTTTCTCTGATTAGTCTTAAAGGCGCTACATTGTAGTTTCATTGCATGTCCCCTAGTCTTTCTACATCTTGAAGGAGTAAACAACCAATCTACATTTACCCATTCCATTCCACTCCACTTATTATTTTATAGTAGTATGGGAAGTATGAGTGATTGTGACTTGGAATGTAGCTGGCTTGGCATTGCTAATCAAGAGGAAGAAAGTACTGGCTCACTTGAGCAAACATCATTGTCAAATTGGGTTAATTCAGGAAATGCATCTAAATGATTTGAAGCATGCCAGGCTTTGTTTGAGTGAGTGGGACATTGCTACAGTACATCTGCTTGGTTTCTCGGAGGGCCAGGGTGACCATTTTAATTAATAAGCAAGTGGAATTGTGGAGTGGAAAGTGCTGAGGGACCTGGGGGAAAGGGATTTATAGGAGTACTGAGGTCTCATGGAGAAAGGCTGGTGAATGAAAGCAGCTTAAAAAGTGCTGCCAGTATGACAAGGGATGTGAGACTATCAAAGTTGTATTTTGCAAAGGAAAACTAGATAATACACTTATATTTGTAGAAAAGTTCTCAACTTAGTCCAGGTCATGTATGTTTGTGAACAACTTGACATGCGCAGTGTATTAAGGTTATATCCTATAAAGAACACCAAAACAAAGTTTATTCTCACAGGAAGTTTGCAATGACTAAGACATGACTAATAGTGTGATTTGCTATATGCATATATTGTTAAAGATTAAGGCAAAAAGCATAAAGCAGACTGATAAGACAAAATTGTACAATGTAGCAGTTTTTCCGAATAGATGCTGCAACCAAGCAAATTAAAAAAGTTACAGGTGATTGCACTTGTCTGCAGCTCTGCGACTTTCTTCCTAAAGCTTTAGCAGAACTTTGCTGCTGTTAAAATATAGTCCTACATGTGTTGTGTTTTCATTTCTTCTCACTTGGCCTGGGACCAGATATAGAAACCAAGGGCCAAGGAAGGATTCCAGTGGTTGTTGCTACTGGCCAGGCAGTCAGGAACAGACGATCCAGAGAGTTTATGCCGTGACCTGGATCGTTCTCTGGGCCCAGAGCAAGTCAGAAGGTTATCAGGGAAACTGTAAGTATGATTACGATGGGTAAGCTATTTAGCTACCAGAAGACTAAAACTAATTTGTATGAGTGGCAAGAAAAGGCACGGGCTATAGTCAGTAAGAAGGATAGCCCATTCTATTTTACGTGTGCTAAACATGGTGATATTGCTCGTAGATCCTGTAGCATGATGGCACTCAATGACTAGTGGTAATGAAACACTACAGTTTCCCTTAGGAGGGACTTTTTCAGAGGATAAGCTTTGATATCTGAAATATGAAATGAAGGCCAATGATTTAGGGAGGCTGCACACTAGTCCTGAATGGGTCGTCCATACATGGTGGGAGACAATGGCACATGAAAAGTATCAAGAAACAAAAAAGATGAGGTCCAAGATCTTAAACATAAGTTGTTTTTATTAGAAGAGAAAGTGTATAATGATTCATTGTTTGCTTTCCTTATGCCGTGCTTTCAAAATGCAACCGGAGGGTTAAAAATAAAATACATTTTTGCCTTGCTAGGCTGGGGAAGTGCTGTCCAGCTTTACACTATATGTGACAGCTGGATTTATTTTTGCTTTCTGCTCCAGGGGAACTTTGCAGGCTGTGGAGCTGTGTGTTTAGGTGGAGGTAGTGCGGGGAGCTGAGTAGTGAGCAGCCTTGCTGGGAAAAGGAAACTGCAGAAGCTTAAGAGAGAGGGAAGTGTAACAAAAGCAGCAGTGTGGGGCAGGAGAACATAAGTGTAAAGATAGGGTTGTATATGTGTGAGCCTGATTTGAGGTTTTAAAGTACTGATGTAGAGAGAAAAATAGTTAAGAAGACATTGGCTGTCTTTAGATTGACTTTGGTGAGAAAAGCTAGGGTTAAAACTACCTGTTTATTTATTTACTTATTTGTTTTCGTATACCGCTTTGTCTTGATAATCAGAGCGATTTACATGGAACATTTTAACTACTGCGCAAGGTACTTTACAGGGAACAATTACAGAGAACAGTTATAATTAACAATAACAATAAAATGCAGTAACTATTTATATGAAGAAAAATCATTAGAGGTCAAGGGTGATATGATAGAGTTACGTGAAGAGAGTGTGTAGCAAGAGTTAGGAAATGGGGAATGTCATTGGGATGTTGACCTGTGATATATATGAGATCTATGGCAGCTGATCGCATTGATAGTAGTCTATGAAGAAGAATGTTTTGAGATGTTTTCTAAAATGAGTGAGGTCTTTGATTTCCCTTAGGGTATTAGGTAGGTTATTCCAAAGGGCAGGTGCATAGAGTGAGAATGCTGTATTGGTTGTTGATTGATTTGCTTTTTTTACATTTTTTGGAGTGGATAGTGTGTTTTTCAAGTTGTCTCTTGTTGTTCTTGTGTGTTGCTGCATGTTTATCAGTGTGCTGAGGTATGTTGATGCTATGTTATTTATTATTTTGAAAATGTTCATAAGAGCTTTTAATTTGATTCTTTGAAGTATCGGGAGCAAGTGAATTTCGAACAGGATGGAAGTTATATGATTGGATCTTTCGGCTTGCAGTATTGTATGTACAACCGTATTTTGGGCAAGTTGTAAGGACTTTAGAGTTTTGTTGGGGAGTCCATGGAATATGCTGTAGTAATCCTACTCACCCTGATTTAAATGAGCATTGGAAGTGAGTACTTGGGTTTAGTCTTGAGAGCTTTTGTGGGAATATTTTGATTTGATTTATTCTTGGAAAATCTGAAACTCCTGCGGATTTTAAACAGGAATCTGTGACTATAGAAAAAAACTGTGTGTGCTTTAAAAATTGCTGATCCTGGACAAAAGAAAGAGGTTTAACTTTTTTTTCTAGTGATAATACTGACACTGTATCCTAGTGTCCAAAGGAGAACATTGGTTGGAAAACCTGAGTAACTAAGTTGGAGAGAAATAAAAGAGGCCCTCCATGCTTGTTGGGATTTGTTGAGCCCTGGAGCTGTGGACGATTGTAATAAGAACGTGAACAAAGCTCACATTCAAGAATGTGGAGGAATATTTTCTGAATAAAACAAAATAAGTTTAAAAACCAGTCTGAGCTCTGACTAGGCAGAAGCCAAAAGTAAAGGGAATGTTGATGAGCTGACTGGCTGGTACTGCTGTGTGATTCTCAGAAACTTAGAATTAAAGTAGGTGCTTTTGTCAGACTGCACGTACCAAACAATAGCTTTCTGGCAGGAAAATATTAAGAATAAGGATTTCCCTCCAGAAATACCCAGGAGGCTGGTTGAGTGAATGTGAGTGTCAGGATAAGAGGAAATAGATAGAGAATTTAAATTATCTTTTTATTTCCATCTAGTTTATTTCCATCTAGGGCCCATGCCTGGTTCTAAACACTATGAACTTAAATACCTTCCAGGCCTCTGAGAGGCCCACACCATATATATAGGGTTTTGCTTTATTGATTTTAGTAAAAATAGGGAGTAGGAACTGAAATCCTGAAGAGAGCTTCACTGAATCTGGGGAGCTGAAGAACTGGACCATGAGGAGTCTGCAGTCACTTAATTTATTGGGCCCTGGCACAAAAGGGCGACAAGGACATGTGAGGCACATGTGCACCAACACCTGGAGTGAGAAAATTTGTGGGCACATGACACTTAACTTCTTTTTAAAAATACAGAGTACTCTGATTTACTTATCTGTTAAAAGGTAGTTTCTGTGAAAATAAACAAAAACCTCTGTGAGAAATAAATTTGAATAGCTAGAGAAAGAAAGAAAAAGTGTTTAAACTGCTACGTACTTGAATTGTAAAGAAGCTTTCCCTTTTAAAGACAGTGGTAGTTTGGAGGAAATTATGTGTGAAAAGACTTGTGAAACAGTAATAGAGAAGTATTGTTAGTTGCAATAGATTTGGAGGGTCCTGGTGAAACAATCCTAGGATTCTCAATTCATTTCTGTTAGTTGTAACTAATTGGGACCTGTTAATTAATAGTTAATAACTTGTTTAGCAATAATAAATTTAATTTATAACTACTCTTTGGATTGGGACCTTGATTATTTAACTATATTCCAATATCATTCAACTTGTGTAACATCACCCTGGCAGTAGGTCCTATATCCAAACCTTTTTTTAGAATTTATGTTCCTCTTAAGCTTCTCTTCACTTCACAGTGGAGGAAGATAAGATGAGGTTAGTGTTTTTCTGTTCATCCTTCACCAGAGAGAGAGAAACAGACTTCTCCCTCAGCTACCCTGACTACACTTGAATTGCATCTACACTATAGTAGGAATCTGACGGTATATACCCACTCCCTTCTGGTAGGGTTTACAAAAATGGTGTAGTTGGCAGGATAGGGCCTATTAAATTTGCACCCCAACCCCCAAATTTTCAAAATTTTCAAATTTTGAAATTTTGTGTATTTAAGTATTTATAGTGAGTAAGCAAGACATTGGAAGAGCGTGTTATCCTTGCTAAAGCCTTGTTTATCTAGAAGGAGGGGTTCCTGCTTTCAAACCTGTACCCAGTCTTTCATTGGTAGAAAATCATGGAAGAAGTTGACCAGGTTGAAGTACTGCGACAGCAGATCGACAAATTGCAAGGAACAGTGGGGGACATCCTCAGGAGCACCTATTCCAGTAATCAATACTGTGTTGATACCCCGAGAGAAGTCCATACCAGATTTTTATGGTTTTCCTTCATGTCCAGTTGATTTATTAGTTGAAGAATGGATAGAAAAAGTAAAGTCAGCATTACAAATTCTCAAGATTCCAGATGAATATCAGGTGGAAACTGTAAAGGATCACCTCAAAGGACAAGCAAAGGAGACCATCAAGGACCAAGCACCCCGGGAATGCAGGTCAATAGATACCATTTTTAAGCTTTTAAGACATGTTTATAGTGACAAAGTTCCAATAGGGATAAGACTAAAGAAATTCTACGATAGAAGACAACTAGAACAGGAGACTATCCATGCCTATGCATACAAACTGCAAGAAAAACTGTTCATGATTCAGTCCAGAGACCTGTCAAAAGTAGGGGAGGCTGAAGAAACCCTCAAAGAACAATTCATCTTACGCCTTAGAGATGACACCCTCAGGAGGAAAATGAGATGCTGAATGGAGGAAAGGTCAGGGTGGGCATTCCAGGATCTTATGCAAACAGCTATTAATTGAGCTGAAGAGGAGCAGGTGGCTTGCAAAACTGATGACATCTCTCCCGTGAGGATTCTGCAAAGAAATCAAAGTGAAGTACCCCTACGTACCACTGCCGCCAAAATACAGGCAGCAATGCCAGGAATCTACGACATAGGATGCTTTCCAAAATTGAAAAGAAACAGAGTAAAATGGAAGGAGAGCCTCAACAGAGAGGAAGACAGGATGACCTGTATACCACCCATAATGCTGAAAGGGGGAATTTTCTTCCATACCGCCCAAGGCCACCACCTCTCAGGAACCAGCAAGGGAATCTGATCTGCTATAACTGTAATGAGCCGGGTCACATAGCCCATTACTGTAGGAGCAAAAGAAGATTTGCTGGGTGCTCGGGTAACCAAAGTAATTCCAGAACAGATGAGAGCCTAAAGCCTAGTCCTAGTTCGGAAGGGCCTAGCACCAGTGCCACACCAGCCGCCACTGAAGGGGCAAGAGGAAAAGTAACACATTCCCAGGTCCGGACGCAGACATCAGAGGAAATATCTAAGGATGTGTGGGATAGTCTTAGACAAAAGACAATAGGACAGAGCCCCATCTTAACTGTACTGATTGGGGGTGTGAAGACCCGATGCATTCTCAATACTGGTTCCGATGTCTCCACCACTGTAGCTAGCTATTATAAGAACTTTTACCAACCTGAATTACTGAAAGACACTAGCTAGGTAATGTTAACTGCTGCTAATGGAACCAAGTTGCCAGTGTTGGGATGCATTGAACAAGACGTGCAATTTCTTGGACAAACTATTCCCAACAGGTGTATTTTTATTGTAAAGGACAATTTGAGCAGACATGGGAAAGTGGAAGAGAATGTTCCTGGTATCATTGAGATGAATGTGCTAGAAGGACTATGTAAGGACTTAAATGAACTATCTGGGAATTCCAGCAAAATGAAGATCACCCGTATCTTGGGAGAAATACAGCAACAGAAAGTGCATGCAGAGCATGATTCAGTCCGAAGGCTGGGTCATGAGAAGACAACTGGGAATGAGAAGCATATAATACCTCCCTTCTAAAAGTCCATTCTACATTGCAGGTGTCACAATGTTTGTGGCATGAGGGCCTGCAATATGATGATCACAGCCACTCCAGAAGTAAATTTGCTGGATAAGCTGTTGGTAACAAATGTGCTGACTAAGACAGAAGATAGAAATATGTCAGTCAAGATGATGAACATAGGTGAAAACTGAATTGTTCTACCTCCACAAGGGAGAATAGCTGAAATTTTCAAACCAGACTAGATTGTAAACTCCCTGGATAGGAAGGTGGAAGAAACCTGTGTAAACGGTGCAGTCATGAGACTGAATTTGAATATTTCCTTGTTAAAAGGATGCAGACTGGAAGATTTACCACCAGTCCAAGTAGACTGGGGGGGGGGAGGGGGGCTGGGCTGGGATTAAACCCTGAACAAGTTTCAAAACTACCACAACCTTTAATCAAGCACAAGAAAGTTTTCTTGTAGACAACAATGACATAGGTTATACCACACTGGTTAAACATGAGATCAACATGGGCAATGCAAATCCAATTAAACAACCCTACCATAGGATGTCTCCTTGCTTATTTGAACAGTTTAAATGCCATGCATATGAATTAGTAAATCAAGGAATCCTAAGAAAAAGCAACAGTCCATGGGCATTTCCGGCGGTAGTGATAAAGAAGAAAGATGGAGTTCTCAGATTTTGCTACAATTACCGCAAGCTGAACAATGTCATCATCAAGGATGCACTCCCACTGCCACGCATTGCCGAGTCTTTGGATGCCTTAGGAGAGGCATTGTGGTTTTCTTCCCTGGATTTAACATCTGGTTACTTTCAGATGGCAATGAAGCCGAGAGATATGTGCAAGACCGCCGTTACACCACCTTTCGGATTGTTTGAATGGACATGCTTGCCTTTCGGACTTTGCAATGCTCCTGCAAGTTTTCAGTGACTCATGGGGTCCATTTTGGGGGACTATGTGTTCAATATTCTTCTATTATACTGTATCTGGACGAAATTCTGGTTTATGTCAACACATTCGAGCAACAGCTTGAGAGACTGGACAAAGCATTCACTAAGATGGAAGAATGTGGTTTAAAACTCAAGCCATCAAAATGTAAACTTCTGTGTAGAGAAGTCAGATTTTTGGGACATATGGTATCTGGAGATGGGATCTCCATGGACCCCGAGAAGACTAAGGCCCTGCAGGATTAGAAAGCACCTACTATTCCTACAGAAACCAGGAGCTTCCTGGGCTTCAACAGTTTTTACCAGTGCTTTGTGCCGAAGTTTGCTCAAATTGCTGCTCCCCTTCACAAATTGACTGGGAAGCCAGGAAAGCAGACAAGAGAGATACCTTTTGTGTTGGACAGAGACTGCCAGAATGCATTTGAGAGTTTAAAACAGCTGTTGATGACTGCACCAGTGTTGTCCTATCCAAGGTTTGATCTCCCATGTATACTTACCACAGATGCAAGCTTCAAAGGCCTGGGAGCTGTACTGATCCAAGTACAAGATGGTGAAGAAAAGATTATTGCATATGCCAGTAGAGGTTTGAGGAAATCAGAATGAAATGACCAGGACTACAGTGTTTTTAAATTAGAACTACTGACATTGAAATGGGCCACTACGGATAAATTCCATGAGAGTGGAGTGGAGGAGTGGCCTAGTGGTTGGGGCAAGGTACTTCAGGCCGGAAGGTCGGGGGTTCAAATCCCACTAGAGGACAGCAACCTTGGGCCGGAAGGACTGGGGTTTCTAGTCCCACAGGTGCTCCTTGTGGTCTTGGGCAAGCCACTTAACCCTCCATAGCCCATGTTCCCTGTAAAATAGTTATCTCCAAGTTATCATGCCCTGTTCAATGTAATTTCAGTTTGTTCAATGTAAACCGCACTGATGCAGAATAGCGCGGTATATAAGAGAATGTAAATAAATAAATAAATAAATAAAATACCAGAAATGTTTAGTAAAGACAAATCAAAACCCTCTAAAATATCTGGACACTGCTAAAGTTCAAGCAGTTGAGCAGCGTTGGGTAGCCCAGTTAGCAGGGCTAGATTTTGATATAGTATTTAAGCCAGGAAGACTCAACAGAAATGCTGACGCACTGTCAAGGTTACCAGTAACTCAGGTAACCCGGAGGCCCACCTCGCCCTCTAACGCATCTTCACATCCCCCACACATATTTTGTTATACATAATAAATACACAGACACTTTAACATGGTACAACCTTGGTCGCAGTTTTATTTACCAATGCATACATGTAATAACCGCCCAACATGGGCAACCAACCTGTATCACAAACCCCACCCCCATACCGGACGATGCTCCGCCTGCCATACTATTAGCAAGGCGGAACATCCTCCTCACCACCCCCCCCCACCGCCAGCCTCGCCATCCTAGTAGCAAAGGCCGGCTCTCACACCCCCCTACCGGGCCGAGACCCCCAACCGGGATGTCTCGCCCCCACCCCCGGGGAGCCCTTCACTCCCCACATCTCCTAAAGCAGTTAGCACTCCCGCCGCCTCGGCGAGCGCTGTCTTGCTACCCCGCCCCCCCCCCCCAGCTGCAACAAACCCACCCCCCCACCACCCCCTCACCCTAAAACCAAGGGAGGGAGGGCGGGAAACACCACCGACCGTCAGCGAGGAGCCGCAGGAAAGGCCGAGCCACGCGGCTCCTCGCACTCTCTACCCCCTCCCCTTGCTTGATGGAGCCAATAGGATCGCTTCCCGCAACCGCGGAAAGCGATCCCATGGCAACCATCTCCCTGCTCTCTGGCCCCCACCTTCGCTCGCACCCCGGTCACGTGACGAGGGCCGAGGCCGGGCCCGGGCCCAAGTTACAATCGGCCGCGGGACTGGCCCGGCGGCCTCATCATTAACTCAGGTAACCCGGAGGCCCACCTCGCCCTCTAACGCATCTTCACATCCCCCACACATATTTTGTTATACATAATAAATACACAGACACTTTAACATGGTACAACCTTGGTCGCAGCTTTATTTACCAATGCATACATGTAATAACCGCCCAACATGGGCAACCAACCTGTATCACAAACCCCACCCCCATACCGGACGATGCTCCGCCTGCCATACTATTAGCAAGGCGGAACATCCTCCTCACCACCCCCCCCCACCGCCAGCCTCGCCATCCTAGTAGCAAAGGCCGGCTCTCACACCCCCCTACCGGGCCGAGACCCCCAACCGGGATGTCTCGCCCCCACCCCCGGGGAGCCCTTCACTCCCCACATCTCCTAAAGCAGTTAGCACTCCCGCCGCCTCGGCGAGCGCTGTCTTGCTACCCCGCCACCGGCGCAAGGTATTACATATCCTCGCGCCGACCCCCCCCAATAAAGCTGCGACCAACCACAAGCTCCAAAATCTCCTGCCAATCATTTAAGAGGAGATCCTGTCCCACCGGGGACAAGTGAACACCGTCCGTGCGGTAGAGTCCGGAACACTGAACATCCACCCAGGAATGGTGAACCTGCAAGCCACCTGCCTGCAGAACCCATCGCCCGATCTGGCGATTCACTTTCGCCAGACCACGAGACCACCGCCGCTGAGACTGGCAAGCCGGACGCTGGATGATATCCGACCAGATGATCGACACCTCCGGCCACTCCTGCCGCAGCATGCGAAGATCACGCTGAACCGCCCTGATGAGTTGCCGACACGTCCAGCCGGACAAGTCGTTGCCTCCAAGATGGACCAGGATTCCCAACGGATGCCTCCGTTGATCCGCTGCCCGCCGCACCACCGGAAGGAAGTGCCACCACCGCATGCCGCGCTCTCCCAGCCACCGCAACCGCACATGACGGACCGCCAGGCCCAGGTGCACTCCAAGCGGGCGCCGCACAGCTCTCCTCTCGGCCCAATAGACGAAGGAGTGCCCGACGATCCACCATTCACCGGCTGAGGACCCACTCTCAGTAGCATTCCGGGCGAGCAGCTGCAGCCGTCCATCTGCAACAGAAAAGAAAGCATGAAAGAACCCCCCCCCCCGTCCAACCCCCCGCCACCCCCCCCCCCGTCCAACCCCCCGCCACCCCCCCCCACCGGCGCCACCCCTCAAACTCTGTCAGGCCGCACATAGCCCACATACGCCCCAGAGCGCCACCTACCAATGCGTTGAATCACCCCATCATCCAAACCCGCCGCAGCGGCACTTGTCGCAGCACCGATACGGAAGGAGTGCGAGGCGAACTGCCGCTCAGGGCACCCCAACCGCCGGAGCGCCAAGCGCAGCACCACCGTGAACTGATACTGAGTTACCGGACCCCCGTCCCCATGACGAAAAAAGTGGCCATCCAGCGCCGGGCGCACCCGGACATACGCCTGCACATTGCGCACCGGGCAGGACAACAGCCCCGGGGCCGCCGACAGCACCACCTGCCTACCCCTACCAGTCTGGTCAGTCTTGGACCGTGACAGGGAAATCCGCACCGCAGAGTGCCCCACTGTCACGCAATGAACCGCCAAACCTCCACCCTCATCCCCCCGCCGCGAACGCGGCACTAGCTCACTCACCCTGAAGGCTCCGAAAAAGGCTGTAACAAACAGAGCACGAAACAACACCGCCTCATGCTCCGTCGTCGCCACCTCCTCCAGAACCCCCCATATCCGCACGAGCAGTTCATGGGTGACCGGGCGCCGCCAATCTCTCACCGCGGGCCGCTCCCGCCCCCAGCCCGCCAGCAACCGCGTCACCAAGAACGACCCGCTCGGGTTCCCCCAACCCGCCGCTTTACTGAAAAAGGAGAAACCCGCCAACGCGGCCCGGACCGAAGACCGAGACCAGCCCTGCTCCCCGCGCCCACACAATGAAGGACCCCCCCAACTGCTCCCCAAGTGGGCCACCGCGCCAACCCCTCCCGAGTAAAAAGGCCCGCACCCGGCTATACCCACGCCGATAGGCGGTCCACGTACCTGGAGCCACAGAGGACCTCAGCAACCCCATCAGACCAGGGTCCCAATCTGCCAAAGGTTCCCCGGCACAGGCATCGCCGCCACGTCCGCCCCTGGGGCCAGCAACCGAAACTGCGCCCCCTGGAAACGAGACAAGGCATCAGCAATAGAATTACGCACTCCCGGAACATGGCGCGCCCGCGCTGTGACATTGAGGCGCAAACAAGCCAAGACCAAAACTCGCATCAACGCCGTCACCCGCGGACACCTAGGGGACTGCCGATTAATGACCTGCACCACCGCCGCGTTATCGCACCAGAACACCACCTTTCGATTTCGTAACCGCTCGGGCCATACCCAGAAGGCCACCACAATCGGAAAGAGCTCTAAGAAGGCGACGTTACGCGTCAAGCCCGCCTCCGCCCAGGCCACCGGCCAGGCCTGAGCACACCAGGAACCCTGGCAATACAAGCCAAACCCCGAACCGCCCGCCGCATCCAAGAATAGCTGCAAATCCCCATTGGACAGTTCCTCCGATTGCACCATGGTGCAACCATTGAAATCAGTGAGGAACGCCCCCCACACCCGCAGATCCTCCCGCAGCCCGGTCGTGATCCGAATACGATGGTGCGGACTCCGCACCCCAACCGTAGCCAAGGCCAAACGCCGTGCAAACGGCCGCCCCATCGGAATCACCCTGCAGGCAAAATTCAGGTGCCCCAGCAGTGACTGCAACTCCCGCAACGTGACCTTCGCCGCCGACCCCACTGCCGCCACCAGCGCTTTCAGTCGCTCCACCTTATCCGCCGGCAAACGGATTTCGAAGGCGACGGAGTCAATCTCGATCCCCAAAAAGCACAGACACGTGACCGGGCCCACGGTCTTTTCCACAGCCAAGGGAATCCCGAACGCCCCCGCCATCTCTCCGAACTGACGCAACAAGTCCGCGTAAGTCGCGGACTGCGCAGGACGCACGAACAAAAAGTCATCCAGGTAATGCACAATAGAGCTACGCCCCGTTCTCTGAGCTACAACCCAATGCAGGAAGGAACTAAATTTTTCGAAATAGGCACAGGAGATCGCACAGCCCATCGGCATGCACCGGTCAAAATAATAATGACCATCCATCTGAAAGCCGAGCAAGGGGAAAGCCGAAGGATGAACCGGCAGCAAGCGAAACGCGGATTCAATGTCCACCTTCGCCATCAGAGCCCCTCGACCACATTGTCGCAACAAATCCACCGCCGCATCAAAGGGGGCGTACCTCACCGAGCAGCACTCCGTCGGAATATGGTCATTCACCGAGTCCCCCGGAGGAAAGGAGAGGTTGTGTATCAGCCGATACCCGGCTCCTTCTTGGGTATCACCCCCAGCGGCGATACAACGAAGGGGGAGAATGGCGGGTGGACAAACGGCCCCGCAATCCGGCCGAGCGCACACTCAGCCGCAATCTTATCCCTTGCCACCGCGGCCAATTGACGCACCGAGGCAGAATTACAGGCCACCTGACCCGAAATTACGCCCTGATACCGAATACGAAAGCCCTCCGTAAACCCCAACCACAACTCCCGTGCCGCCCGCCCATACCGCCCCAGCCGATACCGCTCCAACCACGGCCACAACGCCCCGGCGTCAATGGGAGTCAGCGCCAACCCCCACCGCTGCCCCTCACTTACTCGCCCCTGCGGATCCGGACACCCCTTTTCTACTACACTTCGCAGCCGAGTGTCCTCCCCCACAGATAGAGCAGGCGTGTCGGAACTTACAGTCCGAGAACGGGCAGGACGACTTATTAAATCGCCAACAAACATCCCCGCTGGGACGACCGCCACTGGGCGCTCCGGGGACCGCGCCCGCGGCACGAAAGGGCCGCACACCTGCCACCGCTGACTGCCCGCCGGCCTTAACAGGCCCGCTGCCACCTCCCCCTACCCCCTTTTTGGCCGACATCTGCGTGAGCCATAAATTAATATCGCGCGTCCCCCAGGACAGCTGCGCATTCTCCTCCATCCGATCCCGGAATTCCTCATCATAGTTGAGCCACGCCCAACCATCATGAGCCTGCGACGCCGCCAGGATGGCATCCGCATACGCCAACAATTCCCCATACAGGGCCGGCTCCGCGTGCCCGCAAACACTCGCCAGACGCAAAAACGCCCGGGTCCAATTCAAGGTATTCCGTGAAACCTTGCGCACCCTGCCCGCCTTCTCGTCCGCTTTACGCTTCCTGCGGCTCTCACCCGAACGCTTCCGCCCCTCCAGGAGCCGAAAAATGTCAATATACTGCCGCCTCCGGATGCGTCTCCGCAACTTGCGTGGCACACTCTCCCAAAGCTCCGCGCAACGCACCACGGCGGGACCCGCCCCCGCTCAGCAACCCCGTCCTCAGACGAACTCCCACTGGACGACGAGGACGAAGAGGAAGCTCGGCGACAGCGCCGCCCGTGCTTCCGCTTAGCCTTGGACTTATGCCCGACCGCTGCCGAAGCCTCGCCGACCGAACCCCCACCTGCCCCAACCCCCAGGGTGTCACCCAACTCACCTTCCGCGCTCGGAGCACTCGACACCGGCACCACCACAGCCGGACCTGCCGCCTCGACATTCTGCCCGGACACCTCCATGCCGCCGCCCGCCAACACTGGCGCCGACTCCCTGCCAACCGGAACCTGCAAAGGAAAAACAGGGCCCACAGTAGCCGCACCCAGCCCCTGCTGCCCAGCCCCCCATGCCGCCAGCCCCCCGTGCCGCCACCCCGAGGCACCCACCCCCCCAGCTGCCCAGTGCGCATCCCACCCAGGCGCACAGCCTGCCCCGGCTACTCCCGCCCCAGCCCAATTCCCAAAACCCGCTCCCCAATTGCCCAGCAGCAGAAAGGCTCCCCCCCTGTCACCGGCATGCCACCCCCATACGAGTAAGGCGGCACCGGCCCCCCTGGAAACCACGGGCCAGCCCCACTGGACCCCAGGAGACCCCCCGGCGGGAGCGAAACCCCAAAGCCGGCCGCCTGGTCCCCACAGGCCCCCACCCCACCATCCGCTTGTGACGACCCCTGGCCGTCACGCAGGGCCGACCCCGCGCCCTGAGCCCCCTGCACTACCCCTCTTGCAGCCTCCCCTGGAGCCGCCGCGGCCCCCACCGTTGCGGTGGACTGATGCCACCCCCGCCCCCTCCGGCCATCGCCCACCCCCTCCGGGAGAGCCAGCCCACCCTGCCTTCCCCCCCCCCTGGCAGCAGGAGGCCCCCTTGCCCCCCCACGGACACTCCGTGACCGGGTACGAACTCCAGCTCGTCCCGGCCGACCAGTCTTGGACCCCCCCATGCCACCCGTGGACCACAGCACAAATAACGCCCCCCCCCTCCAAACGGAATCCCCCCTGCGACAGGGACAGCTCACACTGCCCGATTGAAGCCCGTGGAATTTATGCGTCCTTTTTTTTTTTTTTTAAACGCTGAACCCCGCTGCGGGGAAGGACGCAGGAATCGGTCTCCCCCCCCCCCCCCCCTGCTCCTTCAATCTCACCGCCACTGCACCGCACTCCTGGAGCCCAGAGAAACACCACCGACCGTCAGCGAGGAGCCGCAGGAAAGGCCGAGCCACGCGGCTCCTCGCACTCTCTACCCCCTCCCCTTGCTTGATGGAGCCAATAGGATCGCTTCCCGCAACCGCGGAAAGCGATCCCATGGCAACCATCTCCCTGCTCTCTGGCCCCCACCTTCGCTCGCACCCCGGTCACGTGACGAGGGCCGAGGCCGGGCCCGGGCCCGAGTTACAATCGGCCGCGGGACCGGCCCGGCGGCCTCATCATTTACTGGAGAATATGAAGCAGAAATGCCAGAAGATCAGGATAAGGACTTCTTAACATTAGCCAGCTCAGCCATCACAAAAGTAGTAACACAGCAACTGAGTGATAAAAAGAGAACCGCAGCCAAAGTAAGAAATCAAAATGCTACACTAGGCGTTGAAGCAGAAAGACATAGTTTGAACATGCTGCAAAGAGAAGATCCAAGATTGCAAAATATAATACAAGCTCTAGGAACCCTGAAAATGCCAGAGACGAAGGATTGGAGTCTAGGAGAGTTAAAAATGTGGAAACAGCATGACCAATTACAGATGAATGATGGACTATTGTATTGGAAAATAAAGGACCCCAGAGATGGAACAATACTGGACAAATTGGTGGTTTCTGAAAAATGCAAACATGAAGTGTTAGAAAATTACCATAACTATTACGGACACTTTGCCTCAGAGACAGCATTGAGAAACCTCTGTAGGAAATACTATTGGTTGAACATTGCCAAAGAAGCATAAGAATGGACTGGAAAATATCAGAAATGTACTTTGGCAAATGATATAGTCCCAAGGGAAATAACTTCCTCGAAATGCTTCTCTATTTCTGCACCTTTGGAGGTTGTAGCCATGGACGACACCATTTTAGAGAGAGACAACAAAGGATATAAGAATGTGTTAATTATAACTGACATGTTCACCAGATTCACGGTGGCAATTCCCACAAAAAATCAGACAGCCTGAACCACTGCTAAAGCCTTGTTACAGAAGTGGTTCACAGTGTATGGCATACCTCAAAGAATCCATTCTGACCAAGGGAAATGCCAATATAGGTATAGGATAAAGAAGACCAGGACTACGCCTTAACACCCTAAGGGTAATAGCCGTTGTGAATGGTTTAATAGGACAATGCATCAAATACTTAAAACATTGGGTGACAATAAGAAAAAGAATTGGTCTGAATACTGAACGAAGTTTTCCAAATCTATAATAGTTCCACAGTTCAACGAACTACTAACCTGCATATATGCTGCTGGGGCAAGAATCTTTAATGCCCACTAAACAATTATATCCGGAAGAAGAAGATACGGTAGTGCATTCTACGGACAAATGGCTGGAGTCACGTCAACAGAAATTGCAGCTGGCACAGGATATAGCATTATACAAAGCTGGAAATAAGAATAAATCCCTCTACAATCAGAAGGCCCATTGTTCCTCATTTCCTATAGGGGACTGGGTGCCTGTTCGTAGCCAGGGGTTTTGTGACAGGCACAGGCTGCAGGATGTGTGGGAAGCTGAACCATATGAAGTCTTAGAGATATATGACGAACCACCAAATGTTTATAACATACAAAACAAGGCTGCTGTGGTTAAAACTCTATATAGAAGCCAGCTGAGATCAATTACTTTGTTGGTAGAGGAAATAAAGTGCCCAACCAGAGTGATGACCTCAAAGATATATGTATTGTAGATAATGTGCCAATAGTGACTCTTGATAAAGGTGTAAAAGGTACAGCTGAAAAATGGTAGATTTGTTCTACTGAAATATGGATGAATGTTAGAAATCTGGATCAGGTTGTAAGAAGGAGGTTGAGATTGTGGTGGCTGAGGCCCAATCAGTTGGTGACTCTGCTGCGTCTAAAGAGACTGAGTCACAATCAGTTAGTGGCCCCTACTTACCCTGATTTAGCTGAGCATTGGAAGTGAGTGCTTGGGTTTAGCCTTGAGAGTTTTTGTGGGAATATTTTGACTTGATTTATTGTTCGAAAAGCTGAAACTCCTGTGGATTTTAAACAGGAATCTGTGACTATAGAAAAAAGTCTGTGTGCTTTAAAAATTGCTGATCCTGGACAAAAGAAAGAGGTTTAACTTTTTTTTTCTGGTGACAATCCTGACACTGTATTCTAGTGTCCAAAGGAGAACACTGGTTGGAAAACCTGAAAGTTAAATAGAAGAGCCCTCCATGCTTATTAGGATTTGTTGAGGTCTGGAGCTGTGGAATTTTTGTAATAAGAACTTAAACAAAGCTCACATCCAGGAATGTGGAAAACTATTTTCTGAATAAAACAAAATAAGTTAAAAAATCTGTCAGAGCTCTGATTAGGCAGAAGCCAGAAGTAAAGGGAACGTTGATGAGCTGATTGGCTGGTACTGCTGTGTGATTCTCATAAGCTTAGAATTTAAAAGTGCTTTTGTCAGACTGCACTTAACAAACAATAGCTTCCTGGCAGGAAAATATTAAGGATAAGGATTTCCCTCCAAAAATGGTGGATTGTTAGAACACCCAGGAGAATGTCTGAGTGAGTGTGAGTTTCAGGGTAAGAGAAAAAGATAGGGAATTTTAATTATTTTTTTATTTCCATCTAGTTGGGGACCATGCCTGGTTCTAAACACTATGAATTTAAACACCTTCCAGGCTGCTGAGAGGCCCACATCCAGAATGGGTTTTACTTTATTGATTTTGGTAAAGATAGGGAGTAGGAACTGAAATCCTGGAGAGAGCTTCATTGAATCTAGGAAGCTGAAGAACTGAATTGGACCCTGAGGAGTCTGCACTTACTGAATTCATTGGGCCCTGACACAAGAGAACGACAAGGACGTATGAGGCACATGTGCATGAACACCTGGACTGAGAAAAAATTTGTGAGCGCATGACACCTGACATCTTTTTAAATATACAGAGTACTCTGTTTTACTAGAATACTTACCTGTTAAAGGGTAGTTTCTGTGAAAAGAAAATAAAACTTCTGTGGGAAATAAATTTGAATAGTTAGACAAAGGAAGAAAAAAGTGTTTAAACCACTACGTACCTGAATTGTAAAGAAGCTTTCCCTTTTGAAGAGAGTGGTAGTTTGGAGGAAATTCTGTGTGAAAAGACTTGTGAAACAGTAATTGAGAAGTATTGTCCTTGAATGTTAGTTGCAATAGATTTGGCGGGTCCTGGTGAAACAATCCTAGGATACTCAATTCATTTTTGTTAGTTGTAACTAATTGGGACCTCTTAATTAACAGTTAATAACTTGTTTAGCAATAATAAACTTAATCTTTAACTACTCTTTGGATTGGGAGCTTGATTATTTAACATGTACCAATATCATTCAACTTCTGTAACATCAACCTGACAATCCTCTTTTTAGAACTTATTTTCCTCTTATGTTTCTCTTCACTTCACGGTGGAGGAAGATAAGATGAGATTAGTATTTTTCTGTTTATCCCTCATCAGAGAGAAAGAAACAGACTCCTCCCTCGGCTACCCTGACTACACTTGAATTACATCTATACTATTGTAGGAGTCTGATGGTATATACTCACTCACTCCTAGTAGGGGAGGTGGGTAGGTTTACAAAAATGATAACATTTTATTTATTTATTTATCTATTTTTATTTAACTGTTTTTTATACCATTTTATCCTTTAGTTAAAGCAGTTTTCCAGTTGTAAAAGATTTGAACAGCCTGGCTTTAATTTGTTATTCAGTTAGGTTTTTTTCATATGCTGATTTTCTTCTTTAGTAGGTCAAGGCCTTATTTCGCCAGACTTGCAAGTTGATATTTGAAATGTCTGCTTTCTTATCACTGCTGGTTGGTAATGTGTAAATATACAGCTTGCACATATAGTCTTTGAGCTGTATGGTTTTCATTCGCTGTATGGTTTTCATTCCTTTGCATTGCTTGCTAAGCTCAGTGCAGAGTAAAAAAAAAGTATTTGCATCCCGTTTTCTTTCATAACTGTGGATGCTATCTTTCTGTGACCAATGGACAGGATAGCAACAACATAGAAGTTGAGTACACAGATTTGCCTTGTTTTGTTTGTTTCACTCTTGGGTCTTAGGGTAATTTCATTTGTTTTTCTGTATTTGAATTATACGTGTTGGTTTCCAGATAAGAAGTGCACTTTGTTTTGAAAGCTTTCCTGATCTCAGTTTCAGGGGAACAACTAAGTGAGAAAACCAGATATATGTTGTAGCACTGTGAGATAGTAATACTACGAGTATTTAGTGCATGTCACTGAATGTGTTCTTTGTATTACTGGCTTAAGTAGAGATCTATTATAAAGACAGCAGTACATGCTGATTTTTGTTTTGGTTTTAGACACTAAGGGCCCAATATTGAATTATGACAGCTATGTGCTGCTATGGCACATAGCCATCTGAGCTGACCCTTAACCCCAGATATTCAATGCCAAGGTCATATGCGGCCTTGGCATTGAATATCTGGGTTTGCAGCACAACCTCCCAGCCACAGTGCTTAACCGGGCAGCTGCGATATTGCATGCTGCCCGGTTATCCCCTGTGGTTAAAACATAGGTGAGCTTTTGCTATGCCTTTTAGCTGCAGGTTGTTAACCAGGCAGCATGAAATATCACCATCCTGATGCTAAGCAGTTAGCATTGGGGCACGTAGGGGAGAAGATCAGAAATATTCAGTGATCAGAATATCCCACTGAGCAGCATTTATACAGTTTACAGAGCTGTAAACCATCTAAATGCCTTTCGAATATCAGGCCCTAATAGGTTAAGTAACCATTTCAATATTACGATTTTCCTTATATAGCAGATTCAAATCAGTTTCTTTCCAGCTCAGATACTTCTTCTGAAGTTATGGAAAGTGCTACCTTGCTTGTATTACTAGTGCCCAGTTTGTTGTGCTTATCTCCCTTCATAAACCCTTCATTAGTATATAGATTATAGAGATCATTGTTATGAATGTTATGAGAGAATAATTTTCATGTTATAAAGACTTTAGTCATATTAAATGTTAATGCTAATTAAGACATATATAGAGAATTGTTATTTGGAATGAGCACATGTCGACCTGTTGCTAGACCAATTTAGTGGGAAAGGGGCATTGTTACTCACATTGATTCTGATTCTGTTCTGGACCTCCTGGCCCACTGTATGCCTGGTCAGAAATGGATGCACAGAGTTAGCCAGGATTCTAATCCCACAGCCCCGTGGGATCAGAATCATGTCCAGGCCTGTACGTGCAGGCTGGAACCCCGATTCCGGTCGGCCTGCATGTACAGGCCTTCCCTGGCTAACTCAGTCAGGGCTCCTGAATGGAGCCGTGGCACCTTGGTGTCCGATTACCGTGGCACCACAGCTCCATTGAGGAGCCAGATCCTTGGCCGCCGCACAGAAATCTTAATTCCCCGCAGCCCGCAGATCTTCCATGTATGGTTGTTTTTAGTGTACTTAGATACCTTAAAAGTTGCATGAATTTGCATGATATAACAAAGACTAAGAAGAAAATGCTAAGGAATGGAATGACAGAAAAATTATGAAGGTGTTTAAAAGAAGATGCATTTTACAAGTTAGCAGCTTTGCTGAAAATTGAACTGCTTGGAAATTGTGAAAAAAAAAGAAAGACAAAGAAAAGAAAGAAAGGTGAAACAACCAACATGGTTGTATACAGTGGATTCAGTCTAGATGTTGGCCTTGTGAAAGAGTCTGGGAGAGCATGATTGTCTATCATGTGCATTTGTTACGTATTGCTTGTTCTGGGAATTTTTTGGTTTGTTTTCATTTTGCAATTTATGGTTGGTAATACTGACATCCCTCTTTTTATTTCTTATTGTGCAAGAAGCATAGTGATATGTGTAATATTTTAAAAAAGATGTTGGATTAAGTATCTAGCTAACAAAGAAACAAAGAAACATGACGACAGAAAAATAGAACATGGCCTATCTAGTCTGTCCTTCCATATCAACCACTACAACAGTCCCCTTTTTTCCTTTAAAGATACTGTGTGTTTGTCCCATGCTTCTTTGAATTCAGATTCTGTCCTCATCTCTACCACCTCCAATGGGAGACTATTCCACGGATCCACCACTCTTTCAGTAAAGAAATATTTCTGCATATCACTCCTGAATCTATCCCCTTTCACCATCATCCCATGTCCCCTCGTAGCAGAGCTTGCTTTCAGTCAAAAGAGACTCTCCTCTTGTGCATTTATGCCAAAGAGGTATTTAAACGTCTCAATAATATCACCTCTATCCCGCCTTTCTCTAAGGTGTACATATTAAGATCCTTAAGTCTGTCCTCATATGCTTTATAATAAAGACCACTAACCATTTTAGTAGCCACCCTCTGTACTGACTCCATCATGTTGATATCCTTTTGAAGGTGCGGTTTCCAGAATTGCACACAATACTCCAAATGAGGTCGAACCTAAGACTTATGCAGAGTGTGACACCCCTCCCTCGTCTACCCCAGTATGGTGGCAGTAAAGAGAGGGGGCACAGCATAAGTTACTCTGTTATCGCTGTTCCCTGGATGTGCTTGTGTAGTTGTAGCCCAGTGATCACAGCCAAAGTAGGTTGAGGGTAAACAATAGGTTTATTGTTCCCAGCAGGTTTTCTTCCCCCCAAAACAGAGGTCAAAGGATATCAAAACATAACAGATAAAGTCCGGTATAACAGCCTTCCTGATACTTCTCAGGGTATAATAGGTAAATCAAAGATCAGCTTCTCTTAGTGCATTCCACTTTCCAAAACATCTGTATTCTTCTTAACAGCGATACTTTTTCTCACATAAGACATTCAACAAAGAACTTCCAAAGTTGTGGTTTTTTCTCTGGTCCACATCTACATGAGTAATTCTCTTCTAGCCTCCAAGTAAAACTGAAGCTTCTTCCATGAGCTTAATCTTTCTTCTGTATAAAACTTCTCCCAGAAGAAATCTAGGTTTCCTGAAGCTATCTTTTGGAATTAGGCAATTAAATAGGATTGGCAGTCAGACAAGCTTCCTGTCTGCAATTAAACTCCAATCTCTAAAACACTTTTATAACAGCCTTAAAATACTGCATATGTTTAAGCTGTACATTAAGAGTCTCTTTGGCAGATACCACATTCCATGTCAGAGCCACTACTATAAGATAAGGGGATATCAGTTTGCATTGGTTCCTCTACACTAACTGGAGCTTCTTGAATATAAGGCTTACTCGAGTCTAGTGTTCTTAGGTGTTTGAGGAAACTTTGTAACTGCTTCTCTCCCTTCTCTCTAACTGTCCTGCGCTCTTGCAGGGATATCTGTTTATTAACCTTCTTAAAGAGCTGAGCATAAGGATTTCTTTCCTCCTTGTCTTGCCCGGGTCTTATTCTCTGGTGAGGAGGTACGTATCTCTTCTGACTAGGCTTTACAGGCACTCTTAATATCTCCTGTTCATCAGAATCTGTATCTAGGCTTGTGTCACGCTGCTGCCAATTAAGAGCATGCTGAGGTGCACCTGTGCTAGCCTCTAGCTTGCAGGTTCTGACACGTTCTCTGCTGTGAGGCAACGTTTGTCTTTCATACACTGGGATTTCCCTTCCACCCAGTTTCTCTCTTGTCTGTCTATTCCCAGGGAAACTATCAGCAGAAATGCTCCTGTCCCCTTCAGACAAAGACTCTATACTTTGTTTAAAAGACTTATAGGCTTTTCTGACCTGCTTTGGCTTTGCTTGAGGGCTATTCCTTCCGGGGAGGACTTTCAGCTGTTTTCCCCGAGACGTGGCTTCCTCTGTGCAAGGTGGCTGGCAACCGTCCAAGTAATTGGTTCCCACCTGGTCCCTCTTGCTACGAGCTCTGCCTCTTTGGGAAATCAAGTCTCTCTCTGTCCCTCTGAAAAGAATGCCTGACTCCAAAGCTGTATCTGCTTCCTTGTAGTCCCTTTCTCCTGGCTGTGCCAAAGGTGAGTGTCTGCTTTGCTTTCTCTGTTCCTGCAGCTTCTGTTGCCTGTGTAGCTCCTCGTTCTCCTCCTCTCTTTCCTTTTGTTCCAACTGTTCCTCCTGTTCTTCCATTGAAACTACCACTTCCTGGTTATGAGGACTGGTTTGTCCAATCAGGCGAGAGTCCACCCCTTTCCCTGATAGGCTAGCTCTCCCTGTCAGCCTAGAGCTAGGGTGTGGCTCCCTTTCACGTCTCTCCTGCCCTGCTACTTTGTGTGCTGAGGTTTTAACCCTCTCTTGCCCTGTATCTATGGCAGGTTCAGAGTAAAAAGTGTGTTTAAAACCCTTTTTCTTGCGCTCTGACAGCTCTGCCTTGTCACACAACCCCCCATTTAAGATATTCCGAGCTGGCTGAAAACTTTCAGAACAGCCCAGAATCCTTGAAAGGGCATCTGCGTTGAGGTGCAGCTTACCCGGCCGGTGCTCTATACGGAACTCATAAGCCTGTAGAGCCATATACCATCTGGTAAGGCAGGGATTGTGGTCCTTCATAGATGACAGCCATTTTAAAGGAGCATGGTCTGTCACCAACGTAAAGCGACGGCCTGTCAGGTAAAATCTGAGGGCTTCTATAGCCCATCGGATTGCCAGGCACTCCCTTTCTACTGTTGAATATTTCTGCTCCGCGGGTGCTAACTTCCTGCTTAGGAACATTAGAGGGTGCTCCACCCCCCCCCCCTGTTTTTGGGACAGGACAGCCCCTAGCCCTACATCCGAGGCATCGGTCTGCAAAATGAAGTCCTTCGTAAAATCTACCCCTCTTAAAACTGGGGCTGCACATAAGCGCTCCTTTAGTTGCTCGAAGGCTCTTTCTGCAGTTGAAGTCCACTGAACCTGATTAGGGGCATTTTTCCGAAGCATATCAGTAAGGGGCACACTTTCGCTAGCAAACTGGGGTAGGAATCGCCTATAATAACCTATTAGGCCCAAAAAGCTTCGAAGCTGCTTTTTGGTCCTTGGTAGTGGGAAATTCTTTACGCTCACTACCTTATCCATAAGCGGCTTCACTATTCCTCTACCCACTAAATGTCCCAGATATTTGACTTCCTTACCTCCAAACAGACATTTGGCAGGATTCAAGGTAAGGCCAGCCTTCCTCATCCCCCTTAGTACTTCCTGTACCTGTGCTAGATGAAGGTCCCAGCTATCGCTGTGGATGATTACATCGTCCATATATGCCAAGGCATAAGAGCGATGCGGGCGCAGGACTATATCTATTAATCGCTGGCACGTCGCGGCTGCCCCGTGTAGCCCGAAAGGCATACGTCGGAACTGATAAAGACCAAGGGGCGTGCTGAAGGCTGTTTTTGGCTTAGATTCCCTGGTAAGGGGAATCTGCCAATACCCCTTGGTCATATCCAGCGTGGTAAGATACTTGGCCTGCCCTAGCTGGTCCAATAGCTCCTCTATGTGAGGTAGAGGGTAACTATCAAATCTGGATATGGCGTTTACTTTCATGAAATCTATACAAAATCTTATCGTGCCATCTGGTTTTGGCACCATGACTACTGGACTGTTCCAGGGACTAACTGACTCCTCAATTATTCCCATTTGGAGCATCTCTTGCACCTGCTTTATCACCTCCTGACGTTTAGCCTCCGGCAACCTATATGGTCGTTGTCGGACTACATCTCCAGGAGGGGTCACTACCTCGTGGGCTACCAGTTGGGTTTCTCCTGGCATGGGAGTAAGTACGTCAGTGAAACTTCCCAACAGTTTCCGCAGGGCCTGCTGTTGATCCCAGGAGAGCTCTGCTCCTAACCTGGGAACAAGTTTTTCCTTACACTGCGCTAGCTGGGGTCCGAGATCCATTTCTGTCTTCTCGCCCTCGGTAACATCCACCACCCCCATTAAAACAGCGCGGCCAGTGGACCCAAACGCTCCTGAGCCCCTTATAGTGGTGTTTAACTCCATGGCTTCTTCTATAGGGGGAAAGCCAACTCTTTCCATAATGAGTTGAGCTATCCTATCCCCTATGGATACTCTGAAATCTTTTCTAGAGAAATTTAGAAGTAGGACCTTAACTACCCCTCTAAAATCAGGGTCTATCACCCCGGCACCTATATCGATACTATCCTTTACCGCCAGCCCAGATCGTGGCACGATCCGGCCGTAGCAACCGGGTGGTATTTCTATTTGTATACCGGTTTCTACCAGAGCCCTTCCCTGCCTTGGGACAATAGTGTCCTCTGCACTATATATGTCGAATCCGGCAGCATTCTCCGTGGCTCTCTTGGGGATCCTAGCGTTAGGGGTGACCCTACAACATTTTAGGATAAAGGCATTTTTCTTAGGGGGAGGATCCAAGATAGGAGCTTTCTTCCTAGCTGGCTTCTCTCGGGGCTTTGCAAAAAGTGGGGCTGGTACTATCCCAAGCCTGGATTTTCCCCATTGAGAGGATGTTGTATGTTTTTCCTTTGCCTCCCTCTCTCTAAGCTCTTTATCTACCTTTTGACGCTTTGGGACTATGGCCTCAGCTGTAGCAGCTAGCCCCTGGACTAGGCTCTTCCTAAACTGCGGCCAATCTCTCCCTAAGACTATTGAGTGTGGTAGGTTGGGCACTACTGCTACTGGAATATCTTTCTTTACCCCTAGTCCCTCCACTGTTACAGTGTGCAACGGGTAAGACGTGGCAGCACCATGTACACAGCGAATTTTAATCTTTCCTTTAGGGTGTACTTTAGGGCATTCATTCGGGGTTCTTATCCTTTCCCAGAATTTCTCTGAGACCATTGACTGGTCAGCGCCAGAATCTAATAGCGCTTCAATCTGGACGTTATTAACAGTGACTGCTGATAAAAATCCCTCCCCCACCTTCTTGGAAGGAGTAGTCACCAGTGCTAGCTTAGCCCTGCAATTCCTTTTCCGGTGTCCCTGCTGACCGCAAGCAAAACACTTAGGCTCCTCCCACCCAGGCTTGAACAAGGGCTTCTTAGATGGACACTCCCCCACCATTACTCTACCCTTCGCTCCTGGCATTCTCAGGACTGACTTCTCCGAAACACCCATCCCCCGCTGTCTTATAGCTTCCGCCGCAAAGAAACGGTCGGCCAGCGTGATGGCATCCTTAGTGCTTCTACAATCCTGCAGAACTAAGAAGGACTGCACTTCTTTGGGGACTGCCTCAAGAAATTGCTCTAGCACAATATCATCTATAATGGTATCAATGCTCCTGTTATTTGGTGAAAGCCATTTGTGCACTAAAGCTCTAATCCTATGGCATAATGCCTGTGGTGTCTCGCCCGGGTTTAATTTGCACCCTCTTAAAAGGCGGCGGTACACCACCGGAGTTAGGCCCAGCCTTTCTCTTATGGCTTTGACCACAGCGTCATAATCAGTAGCCAGATCATTGGGCATCTCTCTGTAAGTTGTCAAGGCCTCTCCCGTTAAGGAAGTAGCGAATCTGATGACCCAATGTTCTTTTGGCCATCCGCTTATGATAGCAATGCGTTCAAAAACTTCAATGTGGTCATCTATATCCACTTCATTAGACATTGGCCCTAATGACCACATTCCTTGACCTAAAGGTCCAAGTCCTGTATTAGTTCCTAATGAACTAGAAACAGTTCTCAGTACTTCAGTTGTCTCTTTTTGCTCTCCGATCCATGAAGTTAGCAGATCTATCACCGGCTTTTGCTGCGCCTGGAACATCTCCGCCATCCGTTCCTGCGTCTGCGCTGCTCTCGCCTCCTGCTGCTGGAACCGCTCCGCTACCCACTTCATCAGGTGTGCGGGATCCATCTTGCTGTAGCTGAAATGAAACAAGAGAAAACAGCACCAAGTGCGGCACAAATACACTCGCACCTGCCTTAGCTCCCGGCTTATCTCTGCGCTTTACCCCCCTCCCTTGTAGCGGTATCCTGAGACAAGCCTTCCCAGCTACTGGTTACCTGCTACAAGTGGAGAGTCGTGTTCATCAGGAATACGCTGGTGCTGGCACAGGAACTCTGGTCCACCTTCACCACTCTTGCGCTCCCAAATGCTCTCGCAGATCCGGTCAGCTCTTCCTCAGGCACCTTCCTTTTGTATTTGGTTTCTTTTTTTTTTTCAAGCTTGCACGAGGTTTCTCTCCTCAGGACTTCACTGTTGGAGTTGGTATATCCTCTTTTCTGGACAGGGTGTTGAAAGATCCTGCCAACTACGCCAATATGTGACACCCCTCCCTCGTCTACCCCAGTATGGTGGCAGTAAAGAGAGGGGGCACAGCATAAGTTACTCTGTTATCGCTGTTCCCTGGATGTGCTTGTGTAGTTGTAGCCTAGTGATCACAGCCAAAGTAGGTTGAGGGTAAACAATAGGTTTATTGTTCCCAGCAGGTTTTCTTCCCCCCAAAACAGAGGTCAAAGGATATCAAAACATAACAGATAAAGTCCGGTATAACAGCCTTCCTGATACTTCTCAGGGTATAATAGGTAAATCAAAGATCAGCTTCTCTTAGTGCATTCCACTTTCCAAAACATCTGTATTCTTCTTAACAGCGATACTTTTTCTCACATAAGACATTCAACAAAGAACTTCCAAAGTTGTGGTTTTTTCTCTGGTCCACATCTACATGAGTAATTCTCTTCTAGCCTCCAAGTAAAACTGAAGCTTCTTCCATGAGCTTAATCTTTCTTCTGTATAAAACTTCTCCCAGAAGAAATCTAGGTTTCCTGAAGCTATCTTTTGGAATTAGGCAATTAAATAGGATTGGCAGTCAGACAAGCTTCCTGTCTGCAATTAAACTCCAATCTCTAAAACACTTTTATAACAGCCTTAAAATATTGCATATGTTTAAGCTGTACATTAAGAGTCTCTTTGGCAGATACCACATTCTATTTCAGAGCCACTACTATAAGATAAGGGGATATCAGTTTGCATTGGTTCCTCTTCACTAACTGGAGCTTCTTGAATATAAGGCTTACTCGAGTCTAGTGTTCTTAGGTGTTTGAGGAGACTTTGTAACTGCTTCTCTCCCTTCTCTCTAACTGTCCTGCGCTCTTGCAGGGATATCTGTTTATTAACCTTCTTAAAGAGCTGAGCATAAGGATTTCTTTCCTCCTTGTCTTGCCCGGGTCTTATTCTCTGGTGAGGAGGTACGTATCTCTTCTGACTAGGCTTTACAGGCACTCTTAATATCTCCTGTTCATCAGAATCTGTATCTAGGCTTGTGTCACGCTGCTGCCAATTAAGAGCATGCTGAGGTGCACCTGTGCTAGCCTCTAGCTTGCAGGTTCTGACACATTCTCTGCTGTGAGGCAACGTTTGTCTTTCATACACTGGGATTTCCCTTCCACCCAGTTTCTCTCTTGTCTGTCTATTCCCAGGGAAACTATCAGCAGAAATGCTCCTGTCCCCTTCAGACAAAGACTCTATACTTTGTTTAAAAGACTTATAGGCTTTTCTGACCTGCTTTGGCTTTGCTTGAGGGCTATTCCTTCCGGGGAGGACTTTCAGCTGTTTTCCCCGAGACGTGGCTTCCTCTGTGCAAGGTGGCTGGCAACCGTCCAAGTAATTGGTTCCCACCTGGTCCCTCTTGCTACGAGCTCTGCCTCTTTGGGAAATCAAGTCTCTCTCTGTCCCTCTGAAAAGAATGCCTGACTTCAAAGCTGTATCTGCTTCCTTGTAGTCCCTTTCTCCTGGCTGTGCCAAAGGTGAGTGTCTGCTTTGCTTTCTCCGTTCCTGCAGCTTCTGTTGCCTGTGTAGCTCCTCGTTCTCCTCCTCTCTTTCCTTTTGTTCCAACTGTTCCTCTTCCTCCTGTTCTTCCATTGAAACTACCACTTCCTGGTTATGAGGACTGGTTTGTCCAATCAGGCGAGAGTCCACCCCTTTCCCTGATAGGCTAGCTCTCCCTGTCAGCCTAGAGCTAGGGTGTGGCTCCCTTTCACGTCTCTCCTGCCCTGCTACTTTGTGTGCTGAGGTTTTAACCCTCTCTTGCCCTGTATCTATGGCAGGTTCAGAGTAAAAAGTGTGTTTAAAACCCTTTTTCTTGCGCTCTGACAGCTCTGCCTTGTCACAAGAGGCACTATCACCTCCTTTCTTCTGCTGGCCATTCCTCTCCCTAT
Source organism: Ichthyophis bannanicus (assembly GCA_033557465.1). Taxonomy (NCBI): domain Eukaryota; kingdom Metazoa; phylum Chordata; class Amphibia; order Gymnophiona; family Ichthyophiidae; genus Ichthyophis; species Ichthyophis bannanicus. Next base: position 731,203,348 of record CM066033.1, on the reverse strand, counting down.
GCAACCAAGCATCCTTCTAGCTTTTGTTGTCGCCTTTTCTACCTGTTTAGCTACTTTAAGATCATCAGACAAAACCATGCCTAGGTCCCGCTCTTCTTTAGTGGACAAAAGTACTTCACCCCCTATACTATATTGCTCCCTTGGATTTCTGCAGCCAAAATGCATGGCCTTGCATTTTTAACATTAAATCTCAGCAGCCAAATTCTAGACCATTCTTCAAGCTTAGCTAGATCCCTCTTCACATTATCTACACCTTCCCGGGTGTCTACTCTATTGCAGACTTTGGTATCATCTGCAAAGAGGCAAACCTTATCTGACAGCCCTTCTGCTATATCACTAAAAAGATGTTAAAAAGAATCGGACCAAGGGCAGATCCCTGGGGCACACCACTGGTAACCTCCTTCTCCTCAGAGTGAGCTTCATTTACCTGTACTCTTTGTCACCTCCCACTCAACCAATTTTTAACCCAAGCAGTAACTTTAGAGTCCATCCCTAGGGTAATCAATTTGTTTATAAGTTGCCTGTGAGGAACGATGTAAAAGGCTTTACTGAAATCTAAATACACCACATCTAGGGCTCTCCCTCAGTCCAACTCCCTTGTCACCCAGTCAAAGAAATCAATCAGTTTTGTCTGATAAGACCTGCCTCTGGTGAATCCATGTTGCCTCGGATCCTGTAATCTGCTGGACTCCAGAAACCTCACTATTTTCTCTTTCAGCAGTGCTTCCAATAATTTACTCACCACCGAAGTTAAACTAACCGGCCTGTAGTTTTCAACCACATCCTAACTTCCGCTTTTGTTTAAAGGCACCACATGAGCCTCTCTCCAGTCCTCTGGCACCACTCCTGACTCCAACGAGGCATTGAAAAGGTCAGTCAGTGGAGCTGCTAGAACGTCCCCAAGTTCCCTCAGTATTCTAGGATGTATCCCATACGGTCCCATCGCTTTGTCTACTTTACGTTTAGCTAGTTTCTCACGAGCACAGTCTTCTGAAAATTGTTCAAGATGCCCCTTGCTTCTGTTCCTGTTTGTGGGTGTTTTCTGAGGTCCTGCTCCTGGTTCTTCATCTGTGAACACAGAACAGAAATATTGGTTAAGCAATTCTCCTTTATTCTCATCAGCTTCTACATATTCCTCCCCTTCACCCTTGAGTCTGACAATACCACTTTTGCCCTTCCTCTTCTCACTAAGATATCTGAAAAATGTTGTTACCCCCCCCCCCCCCATTTTATTGCATTGGCTATTTCCTCCTCTTTTTGAATCTTTGCTTTTCTGACTATTTTGCTAGCTTCTCTAAGTTTTTCCAAATATAGATACTGTCTTACTCTCTCTGTGATCTTTTGTATTTCATGAAGGCCTCCCTCTTTTTCATCACCTTTTCAGCTACTTCTTTCGAAAACCATAGCGGTCACCTTTTCCTTTTACCTGTATTTACCATTTTAACAAAAAGGTTGATTGCCCTTACAATTTATTTATTTAGACAGATTTAGTATACCGCTTTATCATTAAATCAAAGCGGTTTTAGCACATCAAACAATCGAGATAATTGTGTGGTCAGTAGCATGCAGTGGTTGATTAAGAAGAGTGATGTGGAGTGCAGAGTGCTAGATTTTTCCGGTGAGCTATATACATAGTGAGCAATATACATATATACAAGATTAGAGCCATGTACAAGGGTGATCTAAGATCAGGACCTATATAGCGTTGTAGTTACTGCACATAGGAGTCAGTTCAGGTGAAGTCCTTGTAGTGTTCTGCAAATAGAGTTGTTTTAAGTAGCTTTCTGAAATCCTTGAGGTCTTTGGTTGATCTTAGATGGTCGAGGAGAGAGTTCCAGAGGGCGGGCACTGCCAGGGAAAGTGCCCTTCTTGATGTGGCCTGATTTGTTTTGGCGAATTCCTTCGGTGGACTGATGGTGTCCGAGGTTCCTTTTCTTCTTGGTCTTATACTGTGATTGATTTTAATGAGTGGTTGTAAGCTGTTAGCTGAGAGGTTGTGTATTATTTTGAAAATGTTTATAAGTACTTTGAAGCGGATTCGAGAGCTGATTGGGAGCCAGTGCAGGTGGTACAGTATGGGAGTAATGTGGTCGTGACCTGTGCAATCTGTTATAATGCGTGCGGCGGTGTTTTGTGCTAGCTGTAGAGGTCTGAGAGTCTGTTTTGGTAGCCCCTGATAGATGGGATTACAGTAGTCTAGTGTGGGAATGATGAGGGCTTGACAGACTGTTCGAAAGTGCTCCTGAGCGAGGATGGGTTTGAGCCTTCTGATGATTCTCATTTTGATGTAAGCGCTCTTTGTGGTTTTGGCAATGTGGGATTGTAGGTTAAGGTACTTCTCAAGCGTCACTCCCAGGTATTTTACTTCATGTTTTACTGGTATTGTGATGTCATTCAGTTTGATGGTAGTTGTGGGTGAAAATGTGGGGTTTCTTGTGATGAATAGAGCTTCAGTTTTTTTGTAGTTTATTGAAAGATTGTTTTCCTGAAGCCAAGTTGCCATTTGTTCGAAGCAGTTGGCTAGGTTGGAGTAGTCTGGGTTGTCCACTTTCATTGGTGTGAATATCATTATATCATCTGCCTATATGGTATATTGAATCTTGTGGTCCTTGATAATGGTGCAGATGGGTTGTATGTATAGATGAAAAGAAGGGCAGAGAGTGCTGAGCCTTGTGGGACGCCCTGTGTGGCTCTCAAAGGTTGAGAGGTATCTGAGCCGCATTTGACTTGTAGCTGTCTGTTGGTGAGGTATGATGTAAACCAGCTCAAGGTTGTGTTGTGTAGTCATGCCTCTTGTAGTCTGGTTAGTAAGGTTGTATGACAAACAGTGTCAAATGCTGAGGAGATGTCTAAGAAGATCATGAGGACACCCATTCTGATGTTGTCGATCGTCTGTAACAGTTTGTCGAATAGTTGTATTAGTAGAGTTTTGATTCCATAGTTTGGTCGGAAGCCATGTTGATTGGGGTCCATGGGAGTGTGGATGTCAATGTGTTGTTGAAGTTGATGTTGAACCACTTTCTCAATGATCTTGGATAGGAAGGGAAGGCTTGAGATTGGTCTGTAGGCGGCGGGGTCAGTTTTAGCTTGAGGATGGGGTGTATTGTGGCTAGCTTCAGGGCATTTGGCATTATTCCTTTGGTGAGAGAATTATGTATTATTTTACGGATGACATGTATCAGGTTTTCTTTAGTTGCTTTAATCCAGGATATTGGGCAAGGGTCTGTAGGAGCGGTGCTGGTGTTGAGGTCAGTGATGATTTTAGAGAGCTGGTCATTCGAAGGGATGTTGAATTTGCCCCAGCCTTGTTTTGGTGGAGAGGTCCTGTTGTTGACGATCTCCATGTTGTTCTTAGGTGGTGCAGTGAATTTGTTCTTGAGGTGGTCTGCGAAAGTCTGTGGGTCTATTTGCTGCTCATTTCTGTTGTAGGGCTCTTTGGTGAGGGTCTTTACTATTTCGGAGAGTTCTTGGGGTTTGTTAGCAGACTTCAGGATAACGTTTGTATGGAATTCCTTCTTCTGTTGGTTGATGAGGTGGTTATATTCTTTTTGTTTTATCTGGTATTGTTTCTGTAAGGAGGCTGACTTGGTGCGTCTCCAGCGGCGTTCAAGTTGTCTTAGTGCTCTTTTTGCTATGCGTATGTTCTTGGAGTACCATGGTGTGGAGCTGGGTCTTGTGCTGTGTGATTGTTGTGTTCTGGGGACTGCTGGCTTGGCAGCAGAAGAGATGATGTCGTTCCAGTTAGCAATTTGATCATCTATGTCCACTGTGTCGATGTTGAGGAGAGGTAGGGTGTCCTGTGTGAATTGGTCCTTGTTGAAGCTTTTGAATCTCCTGGTTGTGGGAGGATTCTCGTGAAGTTTATTTATGTTTGTTGATTGTAGTTGAATCTTTATTAGGTGATGATCCGACCAGGGTACTGGTGTGATGAGGGGTCTTGAGATGAGGCTTCCTTCATTTAGGTTGTTCGGTGCGAGGATGAGGTCGGGGGAAGATCCGAGTCTATGTGTGGGGGTGTTGATCATCTGGGTGAATTGGAGGGAGTCCATAGCTGAAAGGAAGGCTTCTGCTTCTTTGCTGTTGGTAGACCTGAGATTGAAATCTCCAAGTACTAGAAGTGGTTTGTGGAGGTTGTTGGCTGTAAATATTGCTTCTAAAATTGATGAGAGTTCATCTGTTGGGGCATTTGGAGCTCTGTAGGTGAGGCATAGGGCTAGGTCCATGTTTTCTATGATGATTGTGTTGCAGTGGCCTGTAGTAGTGGTGGTTTTGTTTTTTAGCTTTAGGCTGGTCCTTGCAATGATAAGGACTCCTCCTCCTCTTCTTTGAGTGCGTGGGCAGTTGTACGCTGTGTGGGTGTCGGGGACTAGTTGGTTAAGTAGCACGTTGTCGGTGGGAGCGAGCCATGTTTCTGTGATGTAGAGGATGTCTGTCTGCTGGTCTCTTATGTGGTCTGAGATGGTATTTATTTTGTTTCGTACTGACCTGGCATTGATAAGCTCAATGGATATGTTAGTTGGTTGTTCAGGTGTTATGAGTGTGCGAGTGTGGGTGTTGCGCTTGGCCTTTCCTTGTTTGCTTGGCTTTGGTTTTGTGCCTGTGTTATGAGATAGCTTGGGATCCTGGTAGTGTGTGTATGTTATGATTGGTTGGGGCGGAATCCAAAAGGTGTTGGAAGTGCTAATGGGTGTGGGTGATTGTTGTGGTATGATATGGGTGACCAGGAGAAGTACTGGCAGATAATTCATTGTGATCATGTTGAATTTCCTTTTGGTGTTGTTGCAGCTGCTTCTGTTTATTGCTGGGGCTCTTTGGTTGCTGTTAATTGTTTCCCGTCCTCGTGCCGCACCTAAGGGCCACACCAAAGGGCCCTCTGGCGAGGCCCTCAGGCACGGGCCTGCCAGACGCGGGCACGCTGGTTGAAGCTGGTTCTTTATGCTGGCTCAGCTGCACTTCCCATTGCCCCGATTGGGCAGGAGCCTCCGAGCAGGAGAATCGGCTGCCTCTCCCGTTTGGGCGCTCTACCCCTAATTGGGGGAGCTGCTGGACAAAGGCTGCTGCTGGTGGAGTTCTTTCGTTGGAGCTGGCTCTTTATGCCGGCTCAGCTACATCTCCCACCGCCCCAATTGGGCAGGAGCATCTGAGCGGGAGAATCGGCTGCCTCTCCCGTTCGGGCGCTCTACCCCTAATCAGGGAAGCTGCAAGACAAAGGCTGCTGCTGGTGGAGTTCTTTCATTGGAGCTGGATTTCAGTTTTGCCCACTGTTTTTCTACATCCCCCAGCTGTTCCCATCCCACCAATGACTTCCTGAGGTATTGGCTCATCTTGGCAAAGTTAGTTTTCCTAAAGTCTAAGACCTTCACTTTTGAATGGATTTTAACAGCCCTAGTCCTAATTCTGAACCACACCATCTGGTGATCACTGGATGCAAAATGATCTCCCACTATAACATTAGAAACACTTTCACCATTGGTAAGCACCAAGTCCAGTATGGCCCCTTCATGTGTAGTTTCTGTTACCACTTGCCTGAATAGTCTCCCTGTAGAGAATCCAGGATTTCCTTACTTCTATATGATACTGCAGCAGGAATGTGCCAATCAACATCTGGCATATTGAAATCCCCTATCAGTAGCACTTCCCCTTTCCTAGCAATGCTGCGTATATCTTCAATTAACTCTCTGTCCACCTCTTCCTCCTGTGAGGGAAGTCTGTATATCACGCCAATGGAAATAGATTTCTCTTTCCCTCTTTCTAGTTTAACCCACAGTGCCTTCTCTCTCCCTTTTAAGCTATGTAGTTCCAAAACTTTAATATTATTTTTTACAGATAGTGCCACTCTTCCTCCCCTTCTTCCTACCCTGTCCTTTCTAAATAAAGTATAGCCTGATATAGATACATCCCAATCATGGTTTTCTGTGAGCCATGTTTCTGTAACTGCCACTAAATCCAAGTCAGCCTCTCCCATTAAAGCTTCAACGTCTGGGATCTTATTTCCCATACTATGGGCATTTATACACACAGCTTTCCATATGTTGCCCCTTTTAGCCATTTCCATAAAGGTATTTAATGTTTCACTTACCTGGGGGCTATCGCTTACCTGGGGACATTCTTCACCCATCTCCAATGAATCTAGTTTAAACCCCTCTTCAGTAGATTAGCCAGTCTGCTATTGAAGATACATCAACCTTTCTTGGACAGATGGATGCCATCTCTGCTCTGCAACCCTTGGAACAGCATCTCATGGTCCAGGAAACCAAAACATATTTTACAAGTCACAAATAATGAATAATACAACAAATAAATTAAGCAAATAGTAAATAATACAAGTAAATTAAGCAAATTAAACCAAGGTGGTAAATGTGTGTTATAATGTTTTATTCTCTATGTTGATAGATTAACTGAAAATCCATGACTACCATGACTGTGTAAACCATGAGAAACTCTGGGTCACATTAAGAAGCATCTCTTGCACAATCTGCACATTGATCAAGAAGCAACAGTTCGAACGGAACAAGGAGAAACAGAATGGTTTAAAATAAACAAAGGTGTAAGACAAGGCTGCATACTTTCCCCCTACCTGTTTAATTTATATGCAGAACAAATCATCAGAGAAGCAGGATTGTATGAAGACAACAGAGGTGTGAAGATTGGTGGAAGACTCATCAACAACCTTCGCTAGGCTGATGATACCACATTACTGGCTGACAGTGAAGATGATCTGAAACATTTGCTTCTCACACTCAAAGAACTTTGTCTCAAAATGGGCCTGCACCTTAATGTAAAGAAGACAAAGATCATGACAACTGGCATAATCAACAGGTTCATCGTTGAAGGAGAAGAAATTGAAATTGTGAACAACTTTAACCTACTTGGATCAACTATCAATAAAGAAGCAATAAGCATTCAAGAAATCAGACGATGCATTGCTCTTGGCAGAATGGCTATGAAAGACCTAGATAAGATTCTCAAGAGCAGAGATGTCTCTCTCCATACAAAGATTTGACTTGTTCAAGCCATGATATTTTCAATAACATCATATGGATGTGAAAGCTGGACAGTGAAAAAGATAGACAGGAAGAAAATAGATGCCTTTGCATTATGGTGCTGGTGGTGAATACTGTGTAAACCATGGACTGCCCGAAGAACAAACCAGTCGGTACTAGAGGAGATCAAATCTAAGCTTTCTTTAGAAGCTCAGATGACAAGACTTCTACTTTCATATTTTGGACACATCATGTGAAGAGAGAGATTATTAGAGAAAGACATCATGCTTGGCAAGATAGAAGGTCAGCACAAAAGAGGAAGGCCAGCAATGAGATGGATCGATACAATAACAGCAGCTATGGGTACCAGTCTGTCAACAATGAGCCGCCTGACTGAAGACCGAACACAATTTAGGATAGCTATCCAGAGGGTCGCCATGAGTCGACTCCGACTCGACGGCACTTAACAACAACAACCATGGTACACACCACATCCATGAAGGTGTATGACACTACAGAGCAGCTCTCCCAGTCTGTTTTAAACTATCCTGCAGGAGTCTATTGGAGGACTAACCTTAAATTCTCATGCTGTATATTTTAGTTGTTATTATTGAATGACCCCTGCAGAACTGACATTACTAATTGGAAGTGTGAAGCAAATGTCTTGTTGCTAGTAAAATAGGTAAAGCGAAATTATTGCCTCCTAACACCACAAACACCAAGTCTGATTAACTAAATTAGTATCACTGATTTACCCTGAATTGACCCTGTACAAGAGATTAATTAATCCTTTACTACTATGCTGTTATGTTTTAATGTTTTGTTACGCTTTGAGTAATGGGATTAACTATAACTTGTAAATTGTCGCACTTGGAGAGTAAATCACAAACATAAGTAGTGATATGTACAGTTGTGCACCTAACAAACAAGGTGTGTTTATTAGCATGTGGCCTAACATTTAACTTGATAGATAAACAGAATAAATTAAGGAATGTAGATAGCTATGCAAGATAGAAGTATACTATAAGGACCAGCACTAACTTGGTCTACATATAGTCAAATAGTTTGGGATAACTTAGCATTATCAGTAGATGAATTGTAATTAATTAGAATTAGGTAAAATAATCCTGTTCAATAATTCTATATTGCCATTAGGTATACTGTACACTAAGTAGTCGTGCTGGTTTACAATTGTGTGGAATCAGAGGAATGTTGTAGTGGTGAGTTTGGATTCTGCAAATTATATATTGCATGCATAGAATCCTTTGGGCCAAAGACAGTGACTACTGTGAATGAAAAGAAATTTGCAGTGCTACTGAATGTGTGGACTCTGAAAACGAGCAAAGATTAGCAGGAGTACTCATATATATGCAACCATGAAGCATGAGTGTACAGTCACTAAAACTCTGTCCAAGATGTGCATAACGCAATCCATAGCAAAAGAGATGCTGCTGAAAAATTTGGAGTTATTACTAGTGTCATAATGTGAATGTGGGTCCAAACCTCTGAGCTACTGAAAAATCCATGAAGGGCAGTTGGCCACTCCCAGCAGATGGTGCTTGCAAGAACAATCAGCAAAGCCTTACTCTCTGGGCACATCCTTCTTGAGACCTAGTAAGGGCAGTGTCACATCACTTTGGTTAATTTGCAGGATAATTGTAATCCTTTTTCTATATTGTTAAATAAAGTGTATGCATAGAAAAATCTGTTTGTTGACTTCTCCCAACCAGCAAGATGAAGTTCACCTACGGACCAGATACAGTGCTTAGGATTCTCACAGTGGTTCCCCAAATCTGCAGATTGAAGTGAAAGGCGTTCTTTACTGTGGCAGAAGACTTATTCTGGACTTGGACATTTATTTATTTTTATTTATTTAGCAAACATTTATATACCGCTGCTTCCAGCGATCAGCAGCGGTCTGATTACACAAGGAGAACATAAGGAGGACTGTCAATCAGTACAGTAAATTTGGGTGTGTACAGGTTGATCAGGGGGGTAGGCACATCACACGAGGGGTTTGTTAAGTATATGAGTACTAATTACATATATACATATATACATTATACAATAAACGAGCAGGAGTACATAAATATGTTCTGGACTTAGACCCCTTAGGTTAATTCAAATTAAAATGACTCTGGAAAAGATGAGTCTGACATGTCTGAGCTATCATTTTTTTGTAGTGATTCTTTACAGAATCAAAGGGGGGACTGTGGAAAGGGACTTTTAGGGATACTGGGGTTTCACAGAGAAAGTCTGGTGAGTGAAAGCAGCTTAAAAAGTGCTGCCAGTATTACAAAGGATGTATATGAATAATTGTGAGACTGTCAAGATTGTACTTTGCAAAGGGAAACTAGATAGTAAGCTTATATTTGTAGAAAAGCTCTCAGCTTAGTCTAGGGCACTTATGTTTGTGAACAACTTGATATGTGAAGTATATTGTTAAGGTTACATCCTGTAAAGAACAATGAAACAAAGCTTATTCTCACAGGACGTTTGTCATGACTAAGACATGAGACTATATCAGAAAAACCTCTGCACTGTAACTTGAAAGCATGATACGTAACTAATCAAAGACTTGATAAAATTACAAAATCAAATGATATCCGAATTTACAAGTACTGCACTCTTTTGAAATGATAGCAGAAGGTCTCAGTTCACTTGGGTAGCCAATAGACTATCATGTATTCGTCTAATGGACTTGTAGCCCTATTAACATCAGCGACCTTACTTCAAAGAGCTGCTACCAAGAGCGTAGATGAAGATTATTTTAGAGGATGATTCAAAAAATGTTGTTAATTGTTAAAGAAAAAAGTGCTTAGCTTTCAGGAAGAATGAACTTAAGTTGTCCCAACGCTGACAGACGCGCCACTAAGTGCGTTTCACCCTCTTGCAGGTTTCGTCAGGGGAATCTTGTAAAGCACTAGAAATAATAAGCAAAATACAAGTTCATGAGTTACCAACTTTCAAAAATCAATGAACATGACACTGAAGACACAGCATAGTATGATATTGCACCTCGAACCCGGAAGATCCACTTTCTCTTGCAAACAGTTTTTTTCTGATGGTTCATAAAAACGCCGCGCATGCGGAGTAGTTTTATAGAGCACATTCTAAAAATGTTATCAGTCCTAAGGAGCGAGCGGTGTTGGCAGCACTGCAGTCCAGATTAGATATCGTTATACGGCGGGCCGATAAGGGGGGAGGAATTGTGATACTAAGTCGTAACCAATATTGTGCAGAAGCCCTTCATCAATTGCTGGATACTGAAGTGTATCGAGTTTTGACAACTGATCCTACAGTAGCCCTGCAGGAACAGATCAAAGCCCTGACTGATGACGCCTTAGAATTACATCTCATTTCGAAAAAGGAATATACTTATCTGAACTCGCCGGACCCAATTGTGGCTAAATTTTATATTTTATATCGTCCCAAAAATCCACAAACACATTGTTAATCCACCAGGGTGGCCAATTGTTTCCACACGCAATTCCATGTTGGAACCATTGTCAGTATACCTGGATTCCTTCTTGCGACCTCTAATGCCATCCATTCCAGCATTCATAAAAGATACCACTCATTTTTTGCGCATCTTGGAGGATTATCAACAATTTGCTGGCTTACCGGAAGTAATTCTAGTAACACTTGATATCACCTCATTATATACAGTTATTCCTCAATTGCAAGCCTACACAGTAGTGATGGAAGCATTAACAAAGAGGGGCGATTTATCTTGTGCCCAATTGGATTTTTTGTCGGAATTAACTAAACTCACCTTGCATAACAATTTTTTTGTATTTGAGCAGGTATTTTACCATCAAATATCCGGGGTAGCGATGGGCGCAACGTGCGCTCCGTCGATCGCAAATTTATATATGCAATGGTTTGAGAATAAATGGCTGGAAGCTTCCCCGTATAAAGCTTCCGTGAAACTGTGGAAGAGATATATTGACGACATCTTTGTCCTATGGTGTGGTCCCGAAATAAAGCTACACTCCTTTTTTGCATGGCTTAATGAGAGAGAAAGCAATATCAAATTTACGCTTACCTATAATGCTAAACAAGTTACTTTTTTGGACGTGGTAGTTCAGAAAACAGCAACTGGATGGTGTACTTCTATACATCGGAAACAGACAGATAAAAATACTTTTCTGCACTACTCTAGTGCACATCCAATGGCATTACGTAACAGTCTACCACTGTCACAATTCATTCGGTATCGTCGCAATTGCTCAGACATACGAGATTTTAAGATTCAGGCTAAAGATCTCAAAGATCAGTTCCGGCAGAGAGGCTATCCTGATAGAGCGCTGTATAGCAATCGTGATCTAATGTTACGCCCAACTAGCAATTGCGGGTCGGGGCTAAATGAACGGCATGTTAATTTAATCACTTCTTTCTCTCCTTATAGTCATTTTTTACAACATAGCCTTAAACGACACAGAAATGTCCTTAACAGTATCCCGGGGCTCGAACAGTATTATGTTCGATGTGTCTGGACGAGACAGAAGAACCTCAAGGAGCTATTGAGTCCGGCAGTTTTAAGATCAACACCGGTGCAGGGAGACCCCGTGAATGCGGGTCATCGAAAATGTGACACCTGTACAGTATGTACTGTCACGGAGGAATTGTCAGAATTTAGCTACCATGGTAGAGTCTATCAATTGCGAAGTATGACTTCCTGCACATCTACACAAGTGGTGTATGCTGTCAGATGCCCGTGCGCCTTACTGTATGTCGGGAAAACCAGCCGCATGTTTAGAACACGTATGCTTGAACACAAGAGTAAACTCAAGTGTCAGCGAAGGGAGGCGCCAATGGTAGACCATTGTCTTCAACATCATCATCACTTTTCTGATCTACGGTGTTTTTGTATCATGCAGGTCCACGCAGCACGCGGCGGGAAATCTATTGAGCAGACCTTGCTATTTAATGAACAACGCTGGATCTATAAACTGCAGTCAGTAGCCCCAGAAGGGCTGAATGCCAGAGTTGAGTGGGAGGTGTGTCTGTAAGCAGGAAGCTGGCTGGTTGTTAAGTTTGAATGTGCTCTATAAAACTACTGCGCATGCGTGGCGTTTTTATGAACCATCAGAAAAAAACTGTTTGCAAGAGAAAGTGGATCTTCCGGGTTCGAGGTGCAATATCATACTATGCTGTGTCTTCAGTATCATGTTCATTGATTTTTGAAAGTTGGTAACTCATGAACTTGTATTTTGCTTATTATTTCTAGTGCTTTACAAGATTCCCCTGACGAAACCTGCAAGAGGGTGAAACGCACTTAGTGGCGCGTCTGTCAGCGTTGGGACAACTTAAGTTCATTCTTCCTGAAAGCTAAGCACTTTTTTCTTTAACAATTAACAACATTTTTTGAATCATCCTCTAAAATAATCTTCATCTACGCTCTTGGTAGCAGCTCTTTGAAGTAAGGTCGCTAATGTTAATAGGGCTACAAGTCCATTAGACGAATACATGATAGTCTATTGGCTACCCAAGTGAACTGAGACCTTCTGCTATCATTTCAAAAGAGTGCAGTACTTGTAAATTCGGATATCATTTGATTTTGTAACTTTATCAAGTCTTTGATTAGTTACGTATCATGCTTTCAAGTTACAGTGCAGAGGTTTTTCTGATATAGTGTTGTATTCCTCTGGCAAAAGAGACCCCTAATAAGTTGTATGACTAAGACATGACCAATATGTTTACGCATAGTTTGGCTTGCAATATGTAGATATTGTTAAGTATTAGGGCAAAATGCATGACGCAGACTGATAAAACAAAATTGCACAATGTGGAATTTGTTTGAAATAAAAGTAGATGCTGCAACTAAGCAAATTAAGGGAGTTAGAGGTGATTGCACTTGTCTGCAGCTCTGTGATTTTCTTCCTAAAGCTTTAACAGAACTTTGTTATGGTTAAGATATAATGCTCTGTGTGTTTTCATTTCTTCTCACTTGCCTGGGACCAGAGACAGAAAACTAAGGGCCGAGGAAGGATTCCAGTGGTTGTTGCCCCCGGCCAGGCAATCAGGAACAGAGGACCCAGACAGAGGATAGCTCACTGGTGGGAATGGCGCTCCAAATGGTGGATAGGAGGGGCATTGTTTGGTTGTCTCAGGAACTGCAGGTTTTGGATGCTTGCTGGTTGTTGCATCCTAGCGGGTGAGAGTTTACTCACCTGTCCAGGGCACATGATGTCCAGAGTCAGTTGGACTATATGTTGGTGTTGGTGTTTAGTAACATGCTTAGAATGGAGATCGGGCAGTTAGTTATCACAGATTATGCACCGTTGGTGTTGGAGTTTAATTTTGAATGTGTAGAGAAATCAAGAGTTTGGAAGATGCCAGTGGGATTGTGGAAAAACCAAGAGTTTGTGGCTTATTTGTGTTAGCACTGTAGGTCTACAAGCTGTTCAATGGGCAACATCGAAATATGTCAGTCTTTTATTAGGAAACTGCAAAGGCAGTCATATAGGGGGCCATCATATCATATGTGATTAGGCAAGCTTGGAGGCCTACCACATCACTGGTCAACTTAGAAGGTCGGTTATGTGTGATTCAGCACATGCTGGCATGTGGTTTTAATTGTCCATTGAAAGAGCAGTTTATATAATTAAAGAGTTCCTTGGAGACCCTCATTCACCAGAGTATGCGCGGTGGTCTCTTCTTTATCAGAAGCATCAATTATTCTGATTTAGGTATAAAGGGGGGAAATGTATGGCTCACTTAATTAAGAGGGTCATGGGAGACGTAGTTTGTACCAGCACTTTGGGATGACTGGGGGACACTCTGCACCGCTAATAAAGATCTTGCTATCTTTCAAAGTTTTTATTCAAAACTCTATGGAGAGGAGGGAGATTCAGTAGCCTAGATGGAGGCCTTTTGTGAGGGGTTGTGGTTGACAAAATTAAAAAGTCATGGGATAGGAGGCAGTGTACTATTGTGGATCAGGAACTGGTTAAAAGACAGAAAGCAGAGGATAGGGCTAAATGGCCAATTTTCCCAATGGAGAAAGGTGAATAGTGGAGTACCCCAGGGATCTGTGCTGAGTCCGCTGCTTTTTAACATATTCATAAATGACATGGAAATGGGAATAATGAGTGAGGTTATCAAATTTGCAGATGACACAAAACTATTCAAAGTTGTTAAAACCCATGAGGATTGTGGAAAATTGCAAGAGGATCTTGTTAGATTGGGAGATTGGGCATCCAAATGGCAGATGAAATTTAATGTGCATAAGTGCAAAGTTATGCACCTAGGAAAGAACAACCCAAACTATGGTTACACGATGCAAGTTTCCACATTAGGACCCACCACCCAGGAAAAAGATTTAGGCATCATCGTGGATAACACGTTAAAACCCTCCACCCATTGTGCAGCAGCAGCCAAGAGAGCAAATAGAATGCTAGGTATCATAAGGAAAGAAATGGAGAATAAAACAAATGATATTATAATGCCTCTGTATTGTTCGATGGTGCGACCACACCTTGAACATTGTGTGGAATTCTGGTCGCCGTATCTCAAAAAGGATATAGCATCATTAGAAAAGGTACAGAAAAGAGCCACCAAAATGGTAAAGGGGATGGAAGGATACACCTATGAAGAGAGGCTAAAAAGGTTAGGGCTCTTCAACTTTGAAAAGAGACAGCTGAGGGGAGATATGATAGAGATCTATAAATTAATGAATGGAGTGGAGCAGGTAAATGTAGATCGATTGTTTACACCATCAAAATATAGAAAGACTAGTGGACATGCAATGAAGCTACAGGGTAATCTATTTAAGACTAATAAGAGAAAATATTTTTTCACTCAACGTGTAATCAATCTCTGGAATTTGCTATCGGAGGATGTAGTAAAAGCTGTTAGTATAGCCGGATTTAAAAAAGGTTTGGACAAGTTCCTGGAGGAAAGGTCCATAAACCATTATTAAAGTGGACCCAGAATATCCACTGCTTGCCCCAGTACAAGCATTGTGGAACCTGTGTCTTTTGCGGACACTGCTAGGTTCTTGTGACCTAGATTGGCCACTGTTGGAAACAGGATACTGGGCTTGATGGACCTTGGTCTGACCCAGTATGGCATATCTTATGTTCTTATGTTCTTATGCTGACAAAGACTTAGAGAGTAGGTTTGCGCTTTCCCATTCAGATGTCAGAGATAATAGCAGAAATTAAGAGATTGAAACAGGGGAAGGTGCCGGGCTCTGACGGACTAACTTCAGACTTTTATAAGATCTCGGGGAAGTTAGTGGCAGTGTATGAGGATGCATTGGAAAAGGGGGAATTTGAGGGCACCAGTAAACCAAGATATTATCATGGTCTTGCCAAAGGAGAGAAGGGATTTGGGAAGCCTGGAAGGATATCTCCCTTCTGAATGTGGACCTCAAGATCTATGTGCGCATTTTGGCTCATTGGTTGAGTGTGTTATTGCTTTGATTGGTGGGATCAGAGCAGGTAGGCTTTATTCTAGGGAGAAGTGGGGTATTGAACATGTGGCGGGTTTTGGAAGCAATGGATGTGGTGCAATGTAAGAAGATTGAGGCCTTGGTTGTAAGTTTTGACATAGAGAAGGCCTTCAGCACTGTGTTATGGTCCTATCTGTGGTTTGTTTTGGGGCGGTTTGGATTAAGAGAGGAGGAGTTAATGTTGATTCGCATTTTATATAGCCAGTCCTTGGTGCAGGTCCTGGTTAATGGGCAGTAATCGGAGGGCATTGCTCTATGACGGGGGATGCTCTCGGGAGCTCTCTTTCCCTGGGGCTATTTGCCCTACATATTTTGGTGTAGAGACTTGCTGAGGAAGGGGTGGATTGGGTCATTCAAATGGGGAATCAATTACTAAAACCAGCCTTGTTTGCTGAAGATTTATTATTAAAAATGGCAGATCTTCTGTCCTTGTTGCCTCAAGCACTTGATATCTTGCAAGAATTTGGGAAGTTCTTGGGGTTGCATGTGAACTGGGAGAGGTTGCTGGCTCTCGTTGTCAATGGGGAAATGGTGGCCTTGTGGCGGGGGGGGGGGGGTTCCATTGTGCTGGGAATTGGGCTTGATCCCTTATTTAGGTATGACTCCTATTCAGAAACTGAAGGATTTGTATCAGCTGAATTTATGGCTGCTAGTGGTGGAAATGAGGGATCTCCTTGGGAGATGGGGGGGACTTCCCTTGTTCCTGATGGGGAAGGTTCAGTTGATTAAGATGATGATTCTGCCAAAATAGCTGTATGTCCTCCGGAATCTACCAACTGTGCTCAAGCGGGAAGATGGTGGGATGTGGGATGGGTTGATCTCGAAGTTTATTTGAAAGGGGCGGAAGCTGTGGATGCAGTTGAAAGTGACTCAGTGTGCATGGCAAGATGGGGGGGCTAGGGGTGCCCAACATTAGGCTTTATAATGTGTGTTGTTTGTCGTGGCATGTGAGGATTGTTTGGGGGAGACATCGGGGATGATGGATGTAGACTTTGAGCCACAGCTGGTGATGCTATGTACATTGCCCTTTGTGTTGCAAAGTGCCTCCTCCTGTCAGTTCTTGAGGAATCCACAATTTATGGATAGCGAGGGTAGCAAGGTGGGAATGGCACCGAGTGTGAAGGGCTCTGGGGTTGAGCCTGCATATTTCATGTTTTTGCCACTGGTGGGTAACATGGAGTTCCCTTAGGGGTTGGAGTCCTCAGTATTTTGGCACTGGAAGGGGAAAGAGATTGGTATGGTAATTCACCTTTTGGATTCAGGTGAATCTTTGTTATCCTTTTGGGAGGTGAAGGATAAATTTGGGATGAATAATATTGATATTTTGGATATTTGCAGGAGAAAGGGAAGAGGTCCTGATAGATGCTAATTTTGGGAATGTGGAAGCCTAAGGAGTGTGGCTTGATATCCTGGCTTTATAAGAGCCATTTGGGAGCCTTGATTGGGGATCCTGATGGGGTTACAGTTCAAAATTGGGTGTCTGATTTGAATGTGGAGTTTGATTCGGATGACTGTAGTTTAAATGTGTATGGTATACTTGAGTTGGCTGAGAGTGTGGTATGGCTTAAATTGCAGTTTAAGCTTTCGCATAGGTTGTATATGTGCTCTTGACAAGCCTTTCATGTGGGGTTTGTCTCTTTGGGTGCATGCCTAGTGTGGAGCTATTGTGAGGGTACATACTTGCATTGTGTGTGGAATTGCCCGAGGATCTGGAATCTGTGGCAGGAAGTGTTTGAATGTCTGTTGAGATGGTTGGGGACGGAGATGGAGGCTGGTACAGATATTTGTTTGCTGGATATGAGTGCTGAACTCTCCCTGAGGAATGGCAGGGAGATTTTGTTTGTGCAGAAAGTATTTCTGGCAGTGAAGCATTGTATTATAATTCAATGGAGGCCGCAGCTTTTTGAGTTTATGCAAATGGAGCATATGGCAGTGAGGGGGGTGGCGTTTCGGAGGTGGAAGGGATTTGTGCATGTCTGGCATTTCTTTCTTTCTGTCTCTCACTCCAAGGTGTTGCAGTTTGATATTGAATGTTTTGGCTTTGTCATAATGAGGTTTAAAAGGGGAGGAAATCTTTTTGTAACTGCCGCGTTGTATAGGCTTGAGAGTTTTGTATTGTTTCTTGTCAAATTGGCAATAAAACAGATTAATTAAAAAGTTGGGTCATCTGAATAGCTGTCCTAACTTTAATCGGTTTTCACTATCCAGTTAGAGACTGAATATTGCCACTAACCGCATAGCAATGCCACTATCTGGCAAGCCCAGAAATTCAGCAGCAGAAACCAGGTATGTTGCAGCACTGAATATGCAGATTTAAATAAAGCGGCTGCGGCTAGGTGCTTTAAATAGCCTAGCTGCCACTGCCAAATATGCTCCCAACAATTTTTCCATGGTGAAGATAAACCTTCCGACACAGGGGTAATGATACACTGTAAAACTGGAAGGAGAGAGATTCAAAGGCAATATAAGCAAATCACTGAGAAGGTGATGGATGTCTAGAATAATCTAGCAGTGCAAGTAGTGGAAGTCAATACTATTTTATGTGTTATTTTTATGTTGGAGGTTTGTGGTTTAAACAGCAATAAAATGTTTGTTTAATTTAAGCACACTTGGGATCGATGTACAGGACAGTGGTAAGAACAAGGTTGAGAGAGTAGGTAAAATACATGGGGGTAGGTGAGGGGGCAGAGGTCCAGATGTTGGCTTAAGTATGGGAACATGTATGCTTTAGGGATGTTCATGCAAAAACATTTCAGTTCAGCTTGTTTCCAGGTCTGTCTGCATTCTCATCCACTTGTTTCATTCATTTTCAGATCATAAGCTCATTTGTTTCCATTAAAATCAGTGGGGGAAACAATGCATCCTATTTTGGGATTTCCATTGAAGTTTTATGAAACTTGCTGGCAGGCATCAGAAGCAGAAGCAACAGCAACCTCTGGCACCAAGAATGGTATGAACCCCACAGCACACCCAAAGAGAGGCAAAGGACACCGAGAGAGGCATGAACTGCCCAAATCACTATGAGAGGCCAAAGCAGCACAACAGTGGTAAGAACATTCCAAATCAGCAAACAAGAGGCATAAGACACAACAACAATGGAATTAACAGCTCAGAAAGGGACATGAACACCCCAAAGCCATAGCACTGAGAAAGGGGCAAAAGCAGCACTAACAGTGGCATCAATAAAAGAAGCATTGTGCACATTTTAACTTACGTTTTATTACTTCTGGGCTGGGGAGTGTCAGTGGAAGAAGTGGAATATGCTAGTGTGCAGACTGAATTAAATAGGTGGTCATTATCTGCCAATATTGTTCATGTTTCTGGCCAGAAGAATTGTGCACACACCTGACATTATGGGGGTTATTTTATAAGCCCTGTTCATGCTTTGGACATCTGAAATTAGGCATAGAGACATCCAAAGCATGGAGTTGTCACCAGAGCCATTTTAGAAACTGAGTCTGTGGACCTCCCCAGCATGAGGACATCCAAGTCAGAACGGGGCGTGGTGTAGGCCTGGCCAGAGTGTTCCCAAGAACTCGGAGGTCCTTCCTCCATTTCAGAAATGTCTTGGACATCCTGAGCTACATCAAAGGTTATACCTGCTCCAGGCATGAATAGGCATCTAAAAAGTGTTTGTTTTGTCAGGCAAATGTCTGGAGGGTGTAGAAAATGAGGTACACTTATGTCCTCTTTATTGTGCAATTTGACAACGAACACTGACAGGGAATGGGGGTTCATGTTTTCATTTTGCCACACTACTGGGCATCCCCATATGCAACCTTACATAAGAACATAAGATATGCCATACTGGGTCAGACCAAGGTCCATCAAGCCTAGTATTCTGTTTCCAACAGTGGCCAAACTAGGTCATATGTACCTAGCAGTTTCCCCAAGAGACACAAGTTCCACAATGCTTGTACTGGGTCAAGCATTGATATCTTCGGTCACTTCTTAATAATGGTTTATGGACCTTTCCTCCAGGAACTTGTCCAAACCTTTTTTAAACCCAGCTACACTAACAGCCTTTACTACATCCTCCGGTAACAAATTCCAGAGTTTGATTACACGTTGAGTGAAAAAATATTTTCTTTTGTTGGTCTTAAATAGTTTACCCTGTAGCTTCATTGCATGTCCCCTAGTCTTTCTATATTCTGATAACGTAAACAATCGATCTACGTTTACCCGTTCCATTCCGTTCATTAATTTATAGACTTCTATCATATCTCCCCTCAGCCGTCTCTTTTCCAGTTTAAAGAGCCCTAACCTTTTTAGCCTTTCTTCATAGGAGTATCCTTCCATCCCCTTTACCATTTTGGTGGCTCTTCTCTGAACCTTTTCTAAAATCGCTATATCCTTTTTAAGATACGGCGACCAGAATTGCACACAATATTCAAGGTGCGGTCTCACCATGGAACGATATAGAGGCATTATAATATCTTTTGTTTTATTTTCCATTCCTTTCCTTATCATACCTAGCATTCTATTTGCTCTCTTGGCCGCCGATGCACACTGGGCCGAGGGTTTTAACATGGTATCCACAATGACGCCTAAATCTTTTTCCTGGGTGGTGGTTCCTAATGTGGAACCTTGCATCGTGTAACCATAGTTTGGGTTGTTCTTCCCTAGGTGCATAACCTTGCACTTGTCCACATTAAATTTCATCTGCCATTTTGATGCCCAGTCTTCCAATTTATCAAGATCCTCTTGCAATTTTTCACAATCCTCTTCGGTTTTAACAACTTTAAATAGTTTTGTGTCATCTGCAAATTTGATAACCTCACTCGTTATTCCACTTTCCAGGTCATTTATGAATATGTCAAAAAGCAGCGGACCCAGCACAGATCCCTGGGGTACACCACTATTCACCTTTCTCCATTGGGAAAATTGGCCATTTAGCCCTACCCTCTGCTTTCTATCTTTTAACCAGTTCCTGATCCACAATAGAACACTGCCTCCTATCCCATGACTCTTTAGTTTTGCCAAAAGTCTCTGATGAGGAACCTTGTCAAAGGCTTTCTGAAAGTCCAGATACACAATATCAACCGACTCACCTTTGTCCACCTGTTTATTCACTCCTTCAAAAAAACATAACAGATTAGTAAGACAAGATCTTCCTTGTCTAAAGCCATGTTGGCTGTCTCCCATTAGGTTGTGACTATCTACATGCTGAGTAATTTTATTCTTTATGATGGTTTCTACCATTTTTCCCGGTACTGACGTCAGGCTCACTGGTCTGTAGTTTCCCGGATCACCCCTGGAACCCTTTTTAAAAATTGGTGTTACATTGGCGATCCTCCAATCTTCAGGTATTAGAGATGATTTTAATGATAGTTCACAGATTACTGATAGCAGGTCTGCAATCTCATATTTCAGTTCTTTCAACACCCTTGGATGTATACCATCCGGCCCAGGTGATTTGCTACTCTTCAGTTTATCTAATAGTTGTAAGACATCTTCCCGATGTATCGATATTTCCTTCAATTCTTCCACACCTTTAAATACCACTTCCGTCATGGGTAACATCCCTACATCTTCCTCAGTAAAGACCGAAGCAAAGAATTCATTCAGTCTCTCCGCTATCGCCTTGTCGCCTCTTAGTGCTCCTTTAACCCCTTTATCATCTAATGGACCAACTGACTCTCTCACAGGTTTTTTGCTACGAATGTACTTGAAAAGGTCTTTATTTCGCGTTTTTGCTTCCGCAGCAAGCTTCTTCTCAAATTCTCTCTGCCTGCTTTATCAATGCCTTGCATTTGACTTGACAGTGCTTGTGCTGTTTCCAGGTTTCGTCGTTTGGCTCTTTTTTCCATTTCCTGAAAGTTGCTTTTTTGGCAACAACAGCCTCTCTGACCTCACCTTTAAACTATGCTGGCAGTTTTTTGGACTTCCTTCCACTTTTCTTAAAGCGTGGAATACAGCTGGTCTGGGCTTCCAAGATAGTATTTTTCAACAACACCCAAGCTTGATGTACGTCTTTAACCTTTGCAACTGCTCCTTTTAGTTTTTTCTTAACTGTTTTCCTCATTTTATCATAGTCTTCTTTTCGAAAGTTAAAAGGTAGTACTGTGGATTTCCTTACTATCCCTCCTCCACTAATTAAATCAAAGGCGATCATGCTATGATCACTATTGCCAAGTGGCCCCAACACCCTTATCTCTTGCACTAGATCTGGTGTTCCACTAAGGACTAGGTCTAATATGGCTTCCCCTCTGGTCGGTTCATGAACCAGCTTCTCCAAGAAGCAGTCATTTATTTCATCCAGGAACTTTATCTCCCTAGCATGTCCTGACGTGACACTGACCCAGTCGATACCAGGGTAATTGAAATCACCCATTATTATTACTGCACTGTAACGTTTGTTAGCTTCCTTGATTTCTTTGAGCATTTCATCATCCATTTGATCATTCTGGCCAGGCGCTCGATAGTACACCCCCACTGCCATTGCCTTCCCCCTTTTATATGGAATTTCAATCCATACAGATTCTACAGCAGATTTTGTTTCCTGCAAAACTTGAATCCTTTCTGAGTCAATGCCCTCTCTAACATAGAGCGCAACCCCTCCACCAATTTGATCAGCTCTATCATTACGATATAGTTTGTACCCAGGTATCACAGTGTCCCACTGGTTGTCCTCCTTCCACCATGTCTCTGATATTCCAATCATATCTAACATTTCATTTAGTGCTATATATTCTAACTCTCCCATCTTACTGTTTAGACTTCTAGCATTTGCATACAAGCATTTTAGAGAATGTATTTTGTTCATGTTAATTTGGCTATTGTTAGACATGGGTAAATTGGGATCTTTAAGCTCTGTCTGCTCCATACTTGAGGGCATTTGGGCTACTTTACTCTTTTGTGGAACCTCTCTGCTTTTGGTAGTATCCTTCAAGGATACATTCTTCCGAACCATCTGCTCTTGGGCGACTGTCGGCTTTCCCCTAATATCTAGTTTAAAAGCTGCTCTATCTCCTTTTTAAAGGTTAATGCCAGCAGCCTGGTTCCATCCCGGTTAAGGTGAAGCCCATCCCTTCGGAAGAGCCCCTCCTTTCCCCAGAATGTTCCCCAGTTCCTAACAAATGCAAAACCCTCATCTCTGCACCATTGTCTCATACACACATTGAGACTCCGGAGCTCTGCCTGCCTTTTGGGTCCTGCGTGCGGAACAGGAAGCATTTCGGAGAATGCTACCCTGGAAGTTCTGGATTTCAACTTCCTACCTAAAAGCCTAAATTTTGCCTCTAGAACCTCCCTACCACATTTTCCTATGTCATTGGTACCGACATGTACCAAGACAGCAGACTCCTCCCCAGCACTATCTAAGACCTTATCTAGGTGGCGCGTGAGGTCCGCTACCTTCGCACCAGGCAGGCATGTTACCAGGCGATCCTCACGTCCACCAGCCACCCAGCTATCTACATGCCTAATGATCGAATCACCAACTATAACGGCTGTCCTAACCCTTCCCTCATGGGCACATGGACCTGGAGAAACTTCCTCGGTGTGAGAGGGTTTTACATCACCTGGAGGACAGGTCCTAGTTACAGGATCACTTCCTGCCGCACCAGGGTGATGCTCTCCTGTCACGTGACCTCTCTCCTCCATGGCAACAGGGGTGCTGCCAGACTGGAGGTGGGACTTCAGGACTATATCCCTGTAGGTCTCGTCTATGTACCTCTCTGTCTGTCTTATTTTTTCCAAGTCTGCTACTTTAACCTCTAGAGAACGGACTTGTTCCCTGAGAGCAAAGAGCTCCTTGCACCTAGTGCACACGTAAGACCTCTCACCAACTGGGAGAAAATCATACATGTGACACTCAATGCAAAAGACTGGAAAGCCCCCTTCCCGCTGCTGGACTGCTGTCTGCATCTTAGTTTTAAGTTTGTGTCTAGATCTTTAAGTTCTTACTTACTAGGGGTTGCTATGGGTATTTATACCAATAAAACTGTACCTAATACGTTTAATATACCTTGTTCACCTGAAGCTAAATTAATCTCAGGTCCTTAGTGTATGACTGATTTGGGTAATGAGCTTCACCTGAAAGCACCTCCTGTCCTTTAAGATGTGTAAGTACCTATAAAGCTATGATTATCCCAGGGGAGGGTGGGAGTGGGGAGGGAGGGAGGGAAATAACACCTATTAAAAGAGGGCTACTACACAGTACCCTGTCTTGTGCTGCTGAGGTAAGCTAAATTCTGATTTGATTTAAATTATAGCTCTTAGCTGCTGCTGCTAGGCTCTAACTTCTTATGAAATTTAAACTACAAGCTCTCTGCTGGATTCTAAATTTAACCAGAAAGCTCTCTTCTGTGTGTTAAATTTAAACTAACAGTACTTTGCTGTTACTTGGCCCTGAGTGTCTATTAAATTTAAACTACAGGCTCTCTGCTGGGTATGAAATATAACCAGAAAGTTCTCCTCTGGGTTTTTTAATTCAAACTTTAATTGCTGCTACTAGGCCCTAACTGATCCAACAAAAAAACAGTGGGTTCACAGATTAAGTAGCTTTAATACAAAGAATTCTTTTTAGAAAATTACCAGAAGTATATACTCACAGTTGCAGATTTCTCTCCAGAAGAAACAGCCCCCCTTTCTAGTCCTTGCTTGAGATAGACATCCCTACTCCCCAGTTTCATAGCAGGGACAACTATATGGATGCCAACATGGGTGTCCACATCGAGGGCATCTATGTTTCTAAAATCAGGATGAAACATAGATGTCCCCAACATCTTTATGCACATTCTGCCCTGGATGTCCCAGATTGCATTTGGACACCCTTTCTAAAATGTCACTTCACAAGTTCAGCTGTGATATTAACTCACTCCTTGTCTGTAAAGCGGTCTTAGTTAGATCAGTGGTTCTCAAATATGTCCTGAAGACAACACAGCCTTTCATGTTTTCAGGAAGTCCACAATGAATGTGCTTGCAATAGATTTACATACACTAGGTTTCCAACATGTCCCAGACTACCTTATCCATATTCATTGAAGATATCCATACAACCTGACTGGCTGTGAGGTCACAAGGACAGATTTGGGATCTCAAGGACTCAGTTTGAAGAGATCCTGGACAAGGTGGGCCCTTAAGTTGTATCTCTTTGAACCCAGTGTCTCTATGATTCCAGGGTTCATTCAAAGTTAGAGCAAGTGGTGTGCTGCTCCTGAACTGAATGCTGTTGCTCTAAGAGCAGCACTTGACTGTGTCCTTCACCAACACACTGTGAGTTCAACCTCTGCAACATTTCCAGCCTCAGACAAAAGCAGGAACTGAACCAAGGCCTCCTGCCTGACTTTTGAGTCACTGTGCTGCCACTTCTGACTCATTCTTCGAGTAACTGAGGGCAAGTAACTGAGGGCAGCTGGGGAAAGGGGTCATCGGTCTCTGTTTTTGCAGGACAAACCGTTCCAATCCTAATTTTATTCTCCCGTCTCTTCCCCCCCCCCCCCACCACCACCCCTCCCCCCCCCCCTCACACACACACACATTGTCTGCATGAACTCCTTACTCTAAGAAAAGCAGGAACTACAAGTCCATGCATGTAAAGGGATAAAACCAAGGCTGCATTTTCCCCTTTTAGAGCCACTGGTCAGCCAAAAGCTGGAAAGCCTCAAAGAGTTTCTTTATTAAGAAGAGAGTATACAGATCCAGCAAACAGACAGACAGACATTGCTGTCAGTCAGCGAGGGCATGGTGTTCAGTCCAGCAAACAGTGACATTTACTGAATTAGGAGGAAAGTACGTTTCATGTGGCTCAAAGCTAAAGTCAGTATATCACTATTTAATTACATTTGCCCACCAGGCTCAAGAACTTGTTACCGAAACACAGATGATCTTTGAAAACTGTAATGAATAAACATAACTCTGGACAAATCTGGATCCATGACTTCAGCTTGTGCTGAGGCGATTTTGAGGTGTGTCAGCTAGACCCCATCATAAATTTCCAGCGTTTTTCAGAAGCACATTTATGCCAAACCCCATTAGAGGACCAGCAAAGCACAAAGGGAGCAAGAAGGAAAGGAACTACAGTATGTGCTGGCATTTTGCAGGGCAGGCTTTGCTCAAATCTAGTTTCATCTTTTTGAATGCTAGTAAGCAGAGATCCTGAAACTGATTATCAGTGGGGAGAGCAATATTCAAAGTCATTTAATCTTCCACACTGTCTGAAAATTGTCCTCCCTCAACCCAATGAAAAGTATGTGCAGCGTTCCATCACCACTATACTTTTAGCGGCAAAGTAAACCAAATACAGTATTATAAAAAAAGAACAAGAACAAGAAAACAGCACCAAATTTCTGATAATAATCAATTATAATTGGAAGACAATTCAATTATAAAGATGTATTAATGTATGCAAAAAGTAATTTATTTCCATATCAGATTAAAACAGTCAGCAATATAAATATTTACATATATAACATATATATAAGGTAGCGGACCTCATGCACCGCCTAGATAAGTTCTTAGATAGTGCTGAGGAGGAGTCTGCTGTCTTGTTACATGTCGGTTCCAATGGCATAGGAAAATGTGGTAGGAAGGTTCTGGAGGCTAAATTTAAGCTTTTAGGTAGGAAGTTGAAATCCAGAACTTCCAGGGTAGTGTTCTTCGAAATGCTTCCCATTCCACGTGCAGGACCCAAAAGGCAGGCAGAGCTCCGGAGTCTCAATGCATGGGTGAGACGATGGTGCAAGTATGACGGTTTTGGATTTGTTAGGAACTGGGGAACATTCTGGGGAAAGGAGGGGCTCTTCCGAAGGGATGGGCTTCACCTTAACCAGGATGGAACCAGACTGCTGGCATTAACCTTTAAAAAGGAGATAGAGAAGCTTTTAATCTAGAAAAGAGGGGAAAGCCGACAGTCGCCCAAGAGCGCATGGTTCGGAAGAAGGTATCCTTGAAGGATACTACCAAAAGCAGAGAGGTTCCAAAAAAGAGTAAAGTAGCCCAAATGCCCTTGAGTATGGTGCAGACAGAGTTTGCACCATAAATTACCCATGCCTACCAATAGCCAGATTAATATCAATAAAATACAATTTCTAAAATGCTTGTATGCAAATGCTAGAAGTCTAAACAATAAGATGGGAGAGTTAGAATATATAGCACTAAATGAGAGGTTAGATATGATTGGAATATCAGAGACATGGTGGAAGGAGGATAACCAGTAGGACACTGTGATACCTGTGTACGAACTATATCGTAATGATAGAACTGATCAAATTGGTGGAGGGGTTGTGCTCTATGTTAGAGAGGGCATTGAGACAGAAAGGATTAAAGTTTTGCAGGAAACAAAATTTGCTGTAGAATCTCTATGGATTGAAATTCCATGTATGAAGGGGAAGGTGATGGCAGTGGGGGTGTACTATCGACCGCCTGGCCAGAATGAACAAATGGATGATGAAATGCTCAATGAAATCAAGGAAGCTAACAAAAGTCACAGCACAGTAATAATAATAGGTGATTTCAATTACCCCGGTATCGACTAGGTCAGTGTCACGGCAGGACATGCTAGAGAGATAAAGTTCCTAGATGAAATAAATGACTGCTTCTTGGAGCAGCTGGTTCATGAACCGACCAGAGGGGAAGCCATATTGGACCTTTTCCTTAGTGGAAGACCAGATCTGGTGCAGGAGATAAGGGTGTTGGGGCCACTTGGCAATAGTGATCATAGCATAATTGCGTTTGATTTAATTAGTGGAGGACGGATAGTAAGGAAATACACAGTACTACCTTTTAACTTTCAAAAGGGATAAAATGAGGAAAATAGTTAAGAAAAAACTAAAAGGAGTGGTTGCAAAGGTTAAAAACTTACATCAAGCTTGGGTGTTGTTTAAAAATACTATCCTGGAAGCCCAGACCAGCTGTATTCCACGCATTAAGAAAAGTAGAAGAAAGTCCAAAAAACTGCCAGCACGGTTTAAAGGCCAGAGACGCTGTTGCTTCCAAAAAAGCATCTTTCAGGAAATGGAAAAAAGAGCCAAATGACGAAAACTGGAAACAGCACAAGCACTGGCAAGTTAAATGCAAAGCATTGATAAGGCAGGCAAAGCTATGGAAGCAAAAACGCGAAATAAAGACTTTTTCAAATACATTCGTAGCAAAAAGCCTGTGAAAGAGTCAATTGGACCGTTAGATGATAGAGGGGTAAAAGGGGCAGTAAGAGGAGACAAGGCTATAGCGGAGAGACTGAATGAATTCTTTCCTTCAGTCTTTACTGAGGAAGATGTAGGGATGTTACCCAAGACTGAAGTGGTATTTAAAGGTGATACTGCAGAGGAATTGAGAGAAATATCGCTACACCGGGAAGATGTATTACAACTATTTGATAAACTGAATAGTAGCAAATCACCTGGACCAGATGGTATACATCCAAGGGTGTTGAAAGAACTGAAATATGAGATTGCAGACCTGCTATTAGTAACTGTGAACTTTCATTAAAATCATCTGTAATACCTGAAGATTGGAGGATCGCCAATGTAACGCCAATTTTTAAAAAGGGTTCCAGGGGTGATCCGGGAAACTACAGACCAGTGAGCCTGACTTCAGTACCGGGAAAAATGGTAGAAACCATCATAAAAAAATGAAATTACTCAGCATGTAGATAGTCATGGCTTAATGGGAGACAGACAACATGGCTTTAGACAAGGAAGATCTTGTCTTACTAATCTGTTATATTTTTTTGAAGGTGTGAATAAACAGGTAGACAAAGGTGAGTCAGCTGATATAGTGTATCTGGACTTTCAGAAAGCCTTTGACAAGGTCCCTCATCAGAGACTTTTGGCAAAACTAAAAAGTCATGGGATAGGAGGCAGTGTACTATTGTGGATCGGGAACTGGTTAAAAGATAGAAAGCAGAGGGTAGGGCTAAATGGCCAATTTTCCCAATGGAAAAAGGTGAATAGTGGAGTACCCCAGGGATCTGTACTGGGTCTGCTACTTTTTGACATATTCATAAATGACCTGGAAAAGGGAATAACTAGTGAGGTTATCAAATTTGCAGATGACACAAAACTGTTTAAAGTTGTTAAAACCCAAGGGGATTGCGGAAAACTGCAGGAGGATCTGGATAAATTGGAAGACTGAGCATCCAAATGGCAGATGAAATTTAATATGGACAAGTGCAAAGTTATGCACCAAGGAAAGAACAACCCACACTATGGTTACACGATGCAAGGTTCCACATTGGGAACCACTACCCAGGAAAAAGATTTAGGCGTCATCGTGGATAACATGTTAAAACCCTCCGCCCGGTGTGCAGCGGCGGCCAAGAAAGCAAATAGAATGCTAGGTATCATAAGAAAAGGAATGGAAAATAAAGCAAAGGATATTATAATGCCTCTGTATCGTTCCATGGTACGACCACACCTTGAATATTGTGTGCAATTCTGGTCGCTGTATCTTAAAAAGTATATAGAGTTATTAGAAAAGGTACAGAGAAGAGCCACCAAAATGGTAAAGGGGATGGAAGTCTACTCCTATGAAGAGAGGCTACAAAGGTTAGGGCTCTTCAACCTGGAAAAGAGACGGCTGAGGGGAGATATGATAGAGGTCTATAAATTAATGAATGGAGTGGAACAGGTAAACATAGATCAATTGTTTACGCTATCAGAATATAGAAAGACTAGGGGACATGTAATGAAGCTACAGGGTAAACTATTTAAGACAAATAAGTGAAAATATTTTTTCACTCAACGTGTAATCAAACTCTGGAATTTGTTACCGGAGAATGTAGTAAAGGCTGTAAGTGTAGCTGGGTTTAAGAAATGTTTGGACAAGTTCCTGGAGGAAAGGTCCATAAACCATTATTAAAAAGGGACCCATGATATCAATGCTTAACCCAATACAAGCATTGTGGAACCTATGTCTCTTGGGGATACTGCTAGGTACGTATGGCCTAGATTGGCCACTTTTGGAAACAGGATACTGGGCTTGATGGACCTTGGTCTGACCCAGTATGGCATATCTTATGTTCTTAATAAAAAAATAAAATGCCATCAAGTCAAAGCTGACTCCAGCCCCTGGGTTTTCTTGGCAAGGTATGACTGGACGTAGATTGCCAGGCCTTTTGTTCTGAGGTAATAGAGGGTAAAGTGTTATTCCAAGCGACTCCACAAAGCTAAGCTTTCAAACTTTACTAGTTGGCTGGTGTTTGATATAAATTTTCATAACTTTTCCTTGCCTATTACCTCTTTTCTTCTCTTATATGACTACTTAGGCACTGTGGTTTGTTAGGGGAACTGCACCAAGGAAGGGGGACAAACACAGAAAAAACAAAACGAACCAAAAAAATAAAAACCTTGTTGTTCCTGTCTTTCTGTCGGAATCCCTTTTCTATCTGTTCACAGTCACCTTGATCTACAGTCTAGTGGCAAACAACCTAACTTTTAGTTGTAAGTTTAAGAATATTTTAGCTTGCCTACATTCCTTGCACAGCCTTTTTAAATCAGACATCTGAATGTGCACTCATATAAGGTCTACTGGCCAGGGGCACTTAAATTCCCACCCACCCTACCCCTCACCACACCCACCCTGGGGTTACATTGCCTATATAGTCATCATATAGATTGACATCTGGCCTCTAGTTAAGTGTAACCCACCTTTTCCCTTTTTTGTCTTGTCCTAGCACTGCTTTATCGCAGTCTTAATCAGCATGCCGTGTATTCAATGCAATAGCTGTAGTCTCTCATCTAGGAAGAAACATTTGGATCCGAAGAGCATGCCCTATATGTCCCAAGTTATCTGCTATGCACAAAGAATTGATTCTATTAAGGGAAGAGTTAGCTGCAATTAAACACACCACCTCTATGGTACATATTGAAAAAAATCCACCACCACTCCCACAAAGAAACAAACAACCCAGGAACAAATGGATCACACAGTGGGCTCCGGTAAGTTGCGACCTGTAACACGAAGACATCCTCTCCATCAATAGATATCCCTGCATAATGCCTTCTCTGCCCTGGAAAATGAGAGTGCCCAATTAGTGGAAATGGAAGCGCCCTTAGATGAGAAAGTTAATGCCCAATCTACTGATAATGCACCAAATATGAAGAAAAATCAGAAAACAGGAAACTACTACTACTTGGAAATTCCATCATCAGAGGCACCAACTTGGGAACACAATTCAAAGGAGAGAAGATGGTCAAATGCCTCCCAGGCTCTTCAGCGAGCAGGAATACAAACCAAATTGTTGGCATAGCTAATGCAGAAAGTAAGCACTCCAAAATTGATATTATCATCCTCTCGGGTACAAATGACCTGGCTGGAAACAGTGCCTCTACAGTTTAAAGGGACTTCTAGATTCTAGAGAGAAACTCAAACCCATTGTTAACACTATAGTGTTCTCAGAAGTTCTACCTGTTATTGGTAAGGGGGCAGAAAGCTGCATCGCATAATCAACTTTAATACATGGCTCCAAACCTGGTGCAAACAAGAAGGATTTAGATACATAGGCAACTGGGAAAATTGATGGAACAACAAGAGACTATACGAGGGGGTACCCAAAAAAAACAGGAATTATTTTTTAAAAGCTATTTATTTCAAATTCTTTACAAAACAACCTTATCCCCTTCAAAATACTCTCCATTACAACTGATACATTTGTCCCACCGGTGCTTCCACTGTTCGAAACATTTTTTGAAGTCATCTTTAGAAACGGCTGACAGCTCCTCCCTCTTTTTTTTCTTGACTTCTTCAATGTTGTCAAATCGGTGTCCTTTCATGCCCTTTTCATGCGTGGAAATAAGAAAAAGTCGCACGGAGCCAGGTCAGGCGAGTAAGGTGCGTGGGGCAGCGGAACCATGCCATTTTTAGCCAAAAACTGTCTAACAGAGATGGCTGTGTGTGCAGGTGCGTTGTCGTGGTGGAAGAACCAGTCTCCTGTCTGCCACAAATCGGGTCTTTTTTGACGAACACTGTTGCACAATCTTCTTAAAACTTCCAAATAAAAGGTTTGATTGACGGTCTGACCTGGGGGAACAAACTCTGAATGAACTACCCCCTTGGCATCAAAAAAGCAAATCAGCATTGTTTTGATGTTTGATTTGACTTGACGACATTTTTTTGGACGGGGTGACGATGACATCTTCCATTGGCTTGACTGTTGCTTTGTTTCTGGGTCGTAACCATAGCACCATGACTCATCACCTGTAATGACCTTTGACAGAAAATCTGGATCAGTTTCAAGCTGTTGTTTCAAAACACGACATGTTTCAGCTCGATGTTCCTTTTGATTGTCAGTCAGAACCCGAGGAACAAACTTGGCAGCAACCCTTTTCATTCCCAAATCTTCGTTAAAATTCGCTGAACCGAGCTCCAAGATAACCCACTAATCTCTGACAGTTGATCAATTGTCTGTCGACGGTCTGTGAGCACAAGCTCTCTAATTTTTTCAATATTTTCGTCGATTCGGGCAGTTGATGGACGCCCAGAACGAGGTTTGTCATCAATCGACATGTCGCCATTTTTAAACCGAGCAAACCACTGGTACACTTGACTTTTTCCCATAGCGTCATCTTGATAAGCTGTTTTCAAAATTAAAACAGTTTCAGCAACATTTTTACCGAGTAGAAAACAAAATTTCACAGCTGCACGTTGTTCACTTAAACTTGTCATCATAAAAAAAGAAACAAGAACAAAACAGCGCTAGCAAAAACAATCACTGCAGATGAACAGAACAAGCCAGGTC
The DNA here is from genome assembly GCA_033557465.1 of Ichthyophis bannanicus. Taxonomy (NCBI): domain Eukaryota; kingdom Metazoa; phylum Chordata; class Amphibia; order Gymnophiona; family Ichthyophiidae; genus Ichthyophis; species Ichthyophis bannanicus. The sequence goes on along the minus strand of CM066033.1, from coordinate 731,171,223 downwards.
GACAACACAGGCGGCACTGAACTGACAATGAGTTGCACTATACATGCCTAGCGGCAGAAGTGCATACTACACAAGCTCCGCCCACGGCAATGTTATTCCTGGTTTTTTTGGGTACCCCCTCGTACTATGTTGATGGACTACATCTCTCTGTTGCAGGGAAAAGGATCCTAAGTGAAAAATTCAGGCATTATGTGGACAAGCATTTAAACTAGGGAAGGGGATGATGGATTGGAGAACAACAAGTTCAGGACATCACTCCCAGCACAAACATTATAACATTGGAAACAGTCAGACTATTAACTCACACATCAATGGCAAGTGAGAAGAGGCATGTAGAATAAAATATATTCAAAATAGAGGCAAGCCATTCAACAAATGCTGGAAGGCAATGAGCACAAATGCTCGAAGCCTAGCCAACAAAGTTACTGACCTGGAAGCTCTAATGGTGGACATTGTGGCCATTACAGAAACATGGTTTAATGAGTCACATGAATGGGATATAGTCATAACTGGCTATAATTTATTTAGAAGGCAGAAAAGGAGGAGTAGCCCTATATGTCAAAAGCAATATTAAAGCTGCTGAAATGCAGGGGACATGGGGAAAAGAAGAAGTGCTGTGGATTGTGTTGGAAAGAGGAGATGGCACTATCATCCATACTGGTGTAGACTACAGACCTCCAACTCAAACCAAAAAAATTGATAGAGATTTGATTATTGCTATTAGAAAGGTAGCCATGAAGGGGGAAGTGATCATATTGGGTGTTTTTAATCTACCCAATGTGGATTGGAGTATTCCTTCTGCAAACCTGGAAAGAAGTAAAAAAATCGTGGATGCCCTCCAAGATGCATTACTTAGACAAATGGTGGTGGAACCGACCAGGGAATGTTCGCTACTGGATTTAGTACTTACCAACGGAGATAGCGTGTTGAATGTCCAGAACGGTGACCATGTGAGCAGTAGTGATGATCACATGGTGTGGTTTGAGATAAAAAGCCAAGGCAGAGTCCAATCACAGCAAGCTCAAAGTCCTAGACTTCAAAAATGCTAACTTCACTAAAATGGCCAAGTTCCTGAAGGAGGAGTTGGCAGGGTGGGAGGAGGTAAGGGAAGTGGAACTGCAGTGGGCTAAACTAAAGGAGGCAATAAAAGGCACAACAGATAGATATGTAAGGAAAGTAAATAAAAACAAGAGGAAAAGGAAACCTAGTTGGTTCTCCAAAGAAGTGGCTGCACAAATAAAGGCAAAAAATACAACTTTCACAAAATTCATAAGTTTTGAAAACAGAGAAACACAGAAAAGAATACAGGATAAAACTAAAAGAGACAAAAAGAGAAATAAGGATAGCAAAATCTAAGGCAGAAGAAAATATGGCTAAATATCTAAAGCGTGATAACAAAACCTTTTTCAGGTATATTCAAGAGAAGAGGAAGATTAGAGGTGGAACTGCAAGACTCAAAAGTTCCGAGAATGGATTCATGGAAAGCGACATTGAAAAAGCAAAAATGCTAAACAAATACTTCTGTTCTATTTTTACTAAAGAAAATCCTGGTGAAGAACCACCTATAACTGACAAATATACAAATGGAAATGGAGTAGATACTACACCATTCACAGAAGATGATGTGTTTGAACAGCTTGCAAAACTGAAAGTGAACAAGGCCATGGGACTGGATGGGGATACATCCCAGGATACTGAAAGAGCTCAGAGAGGTTCTGGCAGGGCCTTTAAAGGATGTTTTTAATAGATTCTTGGAGACGGGAGAAGTTCCACAGGACTGGAGAAGGGCTGATGTGGTAACTCTTCACAAAAGTGGCAATAGGGAAGAAGTGGCAAACTACAGGCCAGTAAGCCTTACCCCGGTGGCGGGAAAAGTACTGGAGATGCTCCTGAAAGAGAGAATAGAGGGCTTTCTCGAAACCAATAGGTTGCATGATTCGAGGTAACATGGTTTTACCAAAGGATGATTTTGCCAAACAAATCTGATTGAGTTCTTTGACTGGTTGACCAGAGAACTAGATCAAGGGCATGCGATGGATGTGATCTACCTAGATTTCAGTAAAGCCTTTGATACTGTTCCTCATAGGAGGCTTATCAATAAACTGACCGGCCAGGGGATGGGTCCCAAGGTGGTGAACTGGATCAGAAATTGGTTGACTGACAGACAAAAGAAGGTGATGGTAAACAGAACTCACTCGGATGAACAGAAGGTGATTAATGGCGTGCCCCAGGGATGGTCATGGGACCGGTACTGTTCAATGGATTTGTGAGTGATATTGCTGAAGGACTGAATAGAAAAGTCTGTCTTTTTGCAGATGACACGAAAATTTGCAACAGAGTGGACTTCCCTGAGAGAGTGGATAACATGAGGAAAGATCTACAAAAACTGGAAGAATCGTGTAATGTTTGGCAGTTAAGGTTTAATGTAAAGAAGTGCAGTGTCATGCTCCTGGATGCAAAAATCAAAGGAAATTGTATGCGATAGAGGGCGAGAGGTTGGTGTGCATGGACCAGGAGAAGGACCTCAGAGTGATTGTTTCTGAGGATCTCAAGGTAGTGAAACAGTGTGACAAGGCAGAGGCCAAAGCCAGAAGGATGCTGAGTTGCATACAGAGAATTACCAGCAGAAAGGAGGAGGTAATAATGCCACCATACAAGTGGTTGGTGAGGCCTCACTTGGAATATTGTGTTTGGTTTTGGAGACCATATCTCACAAAGGATATAAAAAGCCTGGAAACGGTTCAGAAGGTGGCAACCAAAATGATTTGGTGCCTGCACCAGAAAACATATGAGAAGAGACTTGAAGACTTAAATATGTATATTCTAGAGGAGAGGAGGGACAGGGGAGATACGATACAGACTTTTAAATACTTAAAGGGTATTAATGAACAAACAAACCTGCAAAACTAGAGGACATAACATGAAGCTCCAAGGGGGTAAACTGAAGGGCAATGTCAGGAAATACGTTTTCATTGAAAGGGTGATAGATGCTTGGAATGCCCTCCCGATGGAATGTGGTGGGGCAAATACAGTGACAGAATTCAAAATGGCATGGGACAGACACAGTGAATCCCTTTATAGAAATAGAATAAAATCAAAATAATCTTAACTGTCTCAACAAATAGGGGTGGTCTGCATGTGAGCGGTGGGTACAACCCTAAACAAAGGCATGGGGAGGGGTGACCTGAATAGAGCAGCAGGTGCACCTACTCTTGCCATCTTGCTGTGCAGACTACATGGACTATATTTGCCATCATATACTATGTGACTTGCCCAAGGTCACAAGGAGTGCCAGTGGGAATCAAACGCAGATTTCTTGGGTGCTAGGCTGTTGCTCATACCACTAGGCTACTCCTCCACTCCAAATATTTGTATAAAATACGTAAAATACAATATGGCCATGTTTCCACATCATGTCAGCCTTGGGGTAAAGATATGAAATATTCAAAAGAAAATGTATCATTAAGAGTCAATACAAACAATAATCCTTCTTAATTTGTCAATTATGTTGGTGACTCTAAATGTTTAACAAATGTCACCTATTAATAATATACATATATTCCTAAAAAAAATGTGGTTCCTTTTGGACTGTATTCAAGGATCAACTTCCCTAATTAGGGTTGTAGTCCACTAGGCCAAACACCCATGACAGTCTGTGTATATATAGAGTCACTGTTCAAGAATAAACTTATGACGATCCAATCTCATCCTGACAAGATTGAGGCATTTCTTTGGTTCAATTAACAATGCAAATGTCATGTCCAAACATGGCTACTGTTGTGTGTAACGAATTCCTAGCGGGGGGCAACAAACACAGGGATCCGCCCGTGGTTTCCCATCTCTGGTCCCAGAAGCAAGTGAGATGAAATGAGAACACAACACACACAGAGTTTTACCATAACAAAGTCTGCTAAATCTTTAGGAATGCAGTCATGGGCCCACAAACCTGAGCAGTCTGCCATAACTCCCTTAATTTGCTTGCCACAGTATCTACTTTTATTAGGAAAAAACTGCCACATTATACATTCTTTTGCCTTATCACTCTGCGTCATGATTTTTGCTTTGCTTACATCTACATGTTACAGGTCAAGCTAAACACTACAGGTTGGATTTCCTGGGTCCCCTTTAATAATATTTTATGGACCTTTCCTCCAGGAACTTGTCTAAATCTTTTTTAAACCCTGCTACTCTAATAGCTTTTACTATATCTTCTGATAATGAATTCCAGAGTTTGATTACACATTGAGTAAAAAAATATTTTCTCTTATTAGTCTTAAATAGGTTACATTGTACCTTCATTGCATGTCCCCTAGTCTTTCTATATATTGATAGCATAAACAATCGATCTATGTTTACCCGTTCCACTCCATTCATTAATTTATAGACCTTTATCATATCTCCCCTCAGCCTTCTCTTTTCTAGGTTGAAGAGCCCTAACCTTTTTAGCCTCTCGTCATAGGGGTATCCTTCCATCCCCTTTACCATTTTGGTGGCTCTTCTCTGTACCTTTTCTAATAATGCCATATCCTTTTTAAGATACGGTGACCAGGCCCAATATTCAAAGGCATTTACACGGTTTATAGAGTTGTAAACTGTGTTAATGCCGCTGAATGGGATATTCAACGGTACTAACATAGTTAGTGCCACTGAATATTCCCAACTAACTCTGCTATATGCCCCGATGCTAACTGATTAGCATTGGGGCATGTAGTGGGTGTTACAGGATGGCTACAATAGCTAACCGGGTAGCGGCGATACTGCAAAAGCTGGCCTATCTTTTAACCACAGGAGCTAACCAAGCAGCAGCTCAATATCACCGCTGCATGGTTAGCTTCTGATCCATTGACACACGTGCAGCAAACCCGGATATTCAATGCCGGGGCTGCATATGACTCCAGCATGGAATATCCGGGGTTAAAGATCGGTGGCAACAGCTATGCGCCAAAGTAGCGCATAGCCGTCCCAGATCAATATCAAGCCCTACATGTTTCAGGTCAAGCCAAGCATGAACATATTGCTCATATGTAATCAAGACAGCTTGCTGTAAACATGAGCTCCCTGTCTTTCAAGAGTTACCTTGACTGTCTCACATATTCATAAACACCCCCTGTGAAACTGTCAGCATATTCAGAGCTGTTCTCACACACTAAACCTTTCCTCGTTAGGCCCCAGCCCCCCTTCGAGTCCCTTTTAACAGCTACATTGGGTTTTACTTATTTTATGTAATATCTATGTCACTGGCTGTTTTTAATCTGATATGCAAATAAATTATATATATACACACACACACACACACACACATTAATAGCTCTTTCTAATTGAATTAATTGCCTTCCAATTATCATTCACATAGTAACATAGTAAATGACAGCAGATAAAGACCAGCATGGTCCATCTAGCCTGCCCAGTAAGGTGACCAGAGTTGTAGAGCTACACCTGCCACTCCATGCACTTCCCCTCTATGCCTTTATTTAAGGTGGTACCTGATGCTCCATGCAGGTTACACCCTCTCTATTTATGAAGTTAAGTTTGCTTTGATAACATCCTCTTGCTATGTAGGGATCCTCTGTGTCTGTCCCATGTGCTTTCCCCCACCACCTCCATCAGGAAGGGATTTGGCAGCCCTCATGATCTACAACTCACGTAAATCAGAACATATAACACTTATACTACATGCACTCCACTGGTTACCAGTCCACAGCAGAATCAAATACAAAATAATAATGACCACTTTTAAAACTATAAAAAATTTAGCCCCTATAACCCTAACTCAGTTAATCAGGATTACACCTAATGACCGCCAACCTAGAGAAATAATAACAAATACACTCATATTTCCACCTGACTACCGCAAAACTATAAAGCAAACTAGCAATAGGACCTTCAAATACTTAGCACCATCTCTTTGGAACACCTTATCAGACAGAATAAGAAATACATCTGACCTTGCCACTTTCAGAACCCAGCTCAAAACTTTCCTCTTTATTGCTCATCTTCCGCCAGCCTCGCCATGCCCACATTACTCCCCTTCTCAGGTCATTTCACTGGCTCCCTATCCGTTTCTGCATCCAGTTCAAGCTTCTCCTCCTGACCTATAGATGCATTCACTCTATGGCACCTCACTACATTTCATCTCTTATCTCCCCTCTCAACCCCTCTCGGAAACTTCACTCTTCTAACAAACTACTCCAATCCAGGCCCTTCACTCGCACCCCTAACTCCAGACTTCGCTCCTTTCACCTTGCTGCACCTTACGCCTGAAACAACCTACCCATGTCTATACGCCAGGCACTCTCCCTAGCCCTCTTCAAATCCAGGTTGAAGACCCACCTCTTCACTGTCGCTTTCAGATCCTGACTTCTTTCCTTTGTCTTGCACTGACTTGACTAAATTGTAAATGCCACATTTTGTTTTGGCCCTAATAGACTATTGCTATATGTTTTGCCCTGAATAGACTATTGCTATATGCTTTGTCTTGACCAGATTGTAAGCTCTGACGAGCAGGGACTGTCTCTTGCATGTATATCAGTACAGCGCTGCGTGTGACTGGTAGCGCTATATAAATGCTCAATAGTAGTAGTAGTAGTAGTAATATAATAGCACAGATCCAACATGAATATCACAAACATTCTCACATCCCGCAAAATCCCCCCATCCCACCCCCCCCCCTTTACTCTTAATCCTTGCCAAGGTATACAATGTAAAAAGCAAAGAAAAAATATCTGAAATGCCATCAGAAATCCAATATTACACACAAAAATTGTAAATAAGTTTGAAAGAGTTAAAACCTTATGTACTTATATGATTGTTTAATATACCCTCACGTGTTACTTGTAACAGTTTGAATGTAATACTTTTGTTCATACTGTAAACCACCCTGATGGCATGATAGGGCAGTCTAAAAAGCTCACAAATAAATAAATTTGAGGCATCCACCAATCTTTCCATGAAAACATATTTCCTGATATTGCTTTTAAGTTTACCTCCTTGTAGTTTCATTTTGTGTCTTCTACTTCTGCAGCTTCCCCATCTTTGAAAAAGGTTAGTTTGTTCATTAATACCCTTTAAGTCAGTGGTTCTCAACCCAGTCCTCTGGGCCCCCCAGGTCAGTCAGGTTTTCAGGATATCCAGAATGAATATGCATGAGATAGATCTGCATGCACTGCTTCCATTGTATGCAGATCTATCTTATGCATATTCATTGTAGATACCCTGAAAATCGGACTGGGTTGAGAAGACCTTTGTACCCACATTTTGTGTGGATAGAATTTTTATGGATAATTGCACACATAAACAGAAAATATGATCTGACGGCACTTTATACCTACATCGGCTTTTAAATGGAAAGTATGCACATACATTCCTTTTCAAATTTGATACATATTTTGTAGGTAAAATGTACCTAGGGATTTTGCACCAAAGTGCGTACCATCTGAAAATAATCCTTGGAATATGAAGGGCCTGACCTGATGCTCTGTAACCACAGGGTGTATTGTCTGTGAGAGATCAGGGGTCTGTTTTTGAATTTGGCTCATGGCTCCCCAGGCCAATGGGGGCAGGATAGGCAGCTGAGGCAGTATTCACATCTCACAGTTGAATGGAGTCTCAGCCATTGCAACAACAGCAACACCTAGAGGCCTGACTCAAGGGGCCAACATGCCAGATTCCAGATGGAGCTGCAGTCTCCAGAGTTGCCAAGTTACCCAGTTGCAGGGGTGAGATTTTTTGCCAGTTTTGGTTTTAAATTTGCATTTCGATGCAATATGGTATTTGTAGTCTCTGATTTTACCCATTGGAATCAGTGCTGCAGATCCCATAATGAATCAGGATGAGACTGTCAGAAAGCCAGGACTGCCTTAAAATCTCACCCATGGAATTGGATATCTTGGCAAATCTGAGTCTCTGGCACTTGGCCAAAGACTCTTATTGTGATGATTGAGTTAAATGGTAGATGAGGTTATAAAATAAGGATGAAATGGCAGGTAGTTGCAAATAAAGGTTTATGGCACCTAGCCTAGTAGAGGCCAGGTCAGATTTAGTAGAAGGACCAAGGGATTAGGAGGAAACTGTATTTAAACATTACCAGTTTGAAAACTGCAGAAAAGCATATGTGGTTGCATATCTTAAGATAGTCTCATATCACAGGCAAAAATGCAATGCAATGTGTGCCTTTGACCCAGAAGCTCCTGGATTTCTTGGCAGTGTCACTGGAAGTAGATTGCCAGGCCTTTCTTCTGAGGCAATGGAGGGTTAAGTAACTTGCCTCAGGCCACAAGGAGTGCTAGTGGGAATTGAACCCTGGTTGCTTGATGTGTTGCCAAATTTTACACTTCCTATAACCCTATCACTCACTAGCTCACAGACTAGGCATAAGCACTCTGGCAAATACAATATGAGTTAACCCTGTCACTTACTGGCTCACAGACTATGCATAGACACTCTGGAAAATACAAGTTAACCCTGTCATTCACTAGCTCACAGACTAGGCATAGACACTTTAGTAAATGCAATATGAGTTTTATTAAATTAAGTCCTTTTGGAATAATAATAAGCACAGAGATAAGCATCAATACATCACCGGATTATTGTAGCTCACTCCAGGTGGGGGACTGTTCAGCGATCACTCTCAGGAGGAAAATCCGGGAAAAAACTACAGAGACACGTCTGCCTCGTATATCAGTTGCAGTCCCATCTTTTCCTCCCGAGAGTCCCCCTAAAGTACCTAACTAAGATCGTGCCTGCTGCATGCTATTACAAATAATTGGCTAACATGCTGCATGCTCAAATCATGATTGGCTAGGGTTAATGCTGTACCCGTGGTCCTGTACAACAGGGTGTCAGCTATCTATGAGTCATTCATCCAGTTTTGTCTGGCCAAACCTGTTGCCTGCTCAGAGAATTTGTCCTAAAGTAACCCCCAAGCTCAGCTCCATTATCACTCCTTGACCTAAAGTAACCCCAGGCTCAGCCATCAGCTCCTGGGCTAGCAAGCCAATTCCTAATTCAGCATGGCTCAAGAGTACAACATTCTTTGCTGATCCAACTCTCACATGAAATATTCTATGTACAATATTCTTCGCTGATCCAAAAATCCAAATAAATCTTTAATTAGTAATACATTCCACCCTTGGATCAACAAGGATATTGTACGTAAGCAATGGCTGAATCGCCTTTATAATTCATTTAGAAATAGTGGATAGCATTAAGGCAAACGCTTGAGGGGACAAGTCTCAGTGTAATTTAGGTGATATTTTCCCATTCCCCCCTGGCATTACAATTGTCAAAGCCAAATGGCTTGTAGGTCTCAGCTATGTTTATCAGTTCCCCATGCAGTGGGGGACTCATTTCACCTGCGCATTCAGAACATTTTCCCACTGTACATCTGCCCCATGGACTTTAATAACTAAAATCTGGGGAACAGGTGACATAAGCAATTGGGCACATGATGTTCAGCAGAAAAAATCTGAGATACTAAAATTACAGTTACTTTTCAAGGAAACAATAATAATTCATAAGAAAAAAAAATCATTCACAAAAGTCCACAAAAGTCCAATAGTCCTTTTCCTATTTTCAGATAATTTGGCCTGCTTCTCAGCAGTTTTTCAGGACTCCGTAGTGTTATTTCACCTTTCTCTGAAGTTTAAGCTTGGCCTCTCTCAACAGTTGAACCTCTCATTCTCGTAGGTGGACATCTTGGCCTTTCTTTCATTGTGACACATTGAAGCAGATAGGAAATCCCTCACACGTTTCTGCGGTGTGTAGTTCGGATTTCTCGGGATGGTCTGCTCCATCTGGACTCTGGCCAATTTCCTCTGCTGGACTCTCTGGATTGCAATTGGTGACATGGCTCCAGGCCTCATTCAGAAGAGCAGCACCAATATTAAATGAAAAGACTAAAAATTCTAGATTAGATTTCACAACAAGACAAACTCAACTTCATCCATATTTACTAAGATCATATCCTACAAATAATAAATATTGCTTTATAAACTTTCAGCAGTCTACCAGTAACTATCTCATATGGTGTCAATCTTATCTCGCAGTTTGATTAACTCCTTCTCTCTCTATCACTGGAAATCCATTTGTTTGTAGGAAATATTCCATTATGCCCTTGACTGACCTTTACATGTTTCAGATCAGACAAGCTGCACACACGTGTTCTGCAATTTTGGCAAGTTTTAGAATTATACCCAATTGTGTGAGAATTTGTCATCAAATCGTCCCCCTTTGCCTCTGCATGCCTGGCCAGGACATACAGAGGAAAAGTGAGGCACAAAGCATCCGGAAGTACCACATGGCCAGTGTGGGTTTTCCAAAGCTCATCAGGGTGCAAGGTGCACCTAGCCTGTCTCCAAATATCTATTTCTTCCAATTGTTGAGTATGACTTCCTGAATTGAAGCTTCTGGAGACTGCACAGTCGAATAAAGTGCTCATAATTTTTTGTTTACATATTCATTAGGCAAATACATCACTTCAAATTACCTTCATCAGTTTATTGTCTATCACAGTTTCTCCTTTAATATTCCACTTCATCCCTCACAACACAACACTTTTTCATCACCTGCATCATTCCACCAACTACTTACATAGGTCCTTTTCCTGTTTCTTTTATACCACACTAATGTATCCTTATTTGGCAAGGCTGCTAAGAATATAAAAAAATTGTTAATAACTTAATATTGCTGTAAACAAATGGTAGATAGAAAATATCTCAATAAGATAACAGTATGAGTAAACAGTGTCCCTTTCCCATCAAATTAATTGGTCCAATGCTAAGTGGACATATGCTCATTCTAAAATAGGAACAATTTGGGTAAAATCCTTGCAATATAAAACTATTATTTTGCAGCATTCTATAACATCAATCCCAATAGAAAGAAATATGGCTCATCTCTCACGTACAACTAGAATCTGTCATATACACTGTTCTCAGTGAGAGTGCTGTTAGACTGATTTTAAAATTGCAGTGTTCACAAGGATTTGTATAAGCTACTCAATTATGGTGTCAAAAAGAGATCCTTTTGAGGTGAGAGATCTAAGAGGGTACAAGGCATTGTTGGTTGGGCCTCATGGCGATCTTCTTGGATTGCAAGGCATTTGTGGCTGGGCCTCATGACGATCCTTGGGTTCTTCTTTGCCTATTCCCCCCTGCCTATTCATGTCTCTTCAGAGGCATAAATATGCAAGGTTCCTGTTCTTCAGGCCTTGTGGGTCCTCGAGGAGTCTTAGAGCAGTCAGAATTCTGGTAGCCCAGATCACCACACTGGAAGCAGCACATTTTCTTAGCCTAGGCCGTAGCTTCACCTTTCTGCCTCTCTCTCTCAATCTTATTCTTTTTCTCAAACCTCTCCTGGATCATTGCTGAAAAGCAAGATTTGGTTTTATCCAATCAACTCAAGTTCTCATTATTTTCTGGGAACTCAGTTCCATCTTTAATCTATATTTGCTCTATATGCTTGGGAACTAAGCAATTTCATATCAGCCTCTGTCCAAAATTTCAGCAAACTTATTACTATTTTTACTCATCTTGTAATTGCTGTGTGTGTACTGGACCTCTGCGTAATGTACTACTACAACAAGTGTATTTGGTAACATAAGTGCAAGGTAAACTAAAGAAAATTAATATCTCATAGTGCTGCCACATATATCTGTTTTCTCTGCAACATATATCTATTTTCTCAGGAACTGTACTGAAACTGAAATAGAAATTTTTTTAGAACAAAGTACACTTTTTCTCTGGACACTAACACGTAAAATTCAAATACAGAAAAACAGGTGAATTTATCCTAAAATCCAATATTGTAACAAATAAAAACTGTGATGTTACTGTCTTGTCCCTCAGTCATCAGCATAAAGCTTGTGACAAGGCAAAGTAATTATCTTGAATCTTACAGTTCAGGAAACAGGCATTCTCAAATGACATGAAACTGCAAAGAGGTGAAAATTGTGCTTTGTCACATTTAAATTAACTTGAAACTGGTATCAAGCTAGCTGAACAATTAACCTATAGTTATAGATGTTTATGGTTAACTATGCCCCCTGGGGTGCTTGCCACAATTTAAAAATCCTCCTTTAACTTTTAAGTTTGCTTGGTAGCATATACAGTCAAAGACAAAGAATAGATGCATAACATATTAATGATAAAGATTACCTTCTTATTTACTCTAGCTCAGGATGCCCCATTGTCCTGTCAGAGTTCTCAACCTCTACTTTGGAGGTCAGAGAAAAACAAAAACAGTTTCCTTATTTTCATGCCTTGTTTGTTTGATCTAGTCATTTCAGCATTCAGGGACCATAAAATCTACTGGAGTAGCCAGTAATGAAAGAAAAGCAGTCTTTTACTACAAACAAACATTTGAACACAGAACAAATTAAAGCTTACAAGAGCTTTACCTATCTGATCAGAGTTTCTCTTAAGCAGGGACCTTAAAAAAAACAAGTAACAATTAATAATAACTCTACAGGATAGGCATTTTGTTCAAAGCACTGAATTAAACATCGTTGCAGCACAAGGTTACATATTTTCCTAAACAGTTTTTTATTATTTTTAGATCCCTTTTCCTTGGCTGCAGATCCAGCTGCAGTCATTTCCCTTATCAATTTGAAATTGAATTTGTAAAGTCATAATAACATGACAAAACTGATCTTGTATCAGTGGGTCACAACTAATCAAACAGAATTTCTTAGCATCACCATGATCTATCATTAATCTCTTGTTGATTAAAATCGGGGAGTACTAGACATGTGCATTTTCTTTTTCTTTCTTTTTCCCCGTCTCTTACGGCATTTATACTGAACCACCCTCTCAGCAACTTGCTGATAAATGTCTATTTTATCTGTCTGTGCAATCAAATCTAATTTGCTAGAATTTGTCTGATGCATCTTACAATATGCAGGCAACAAAAGCGTTTCAACAGTTGCAAGGACATTCACTTTTTAAAACTTGAACATTTACAATATTCACATTTTTTACACTATTTGCATTCTTCACTCTTCTTTTCAAATATCTTACTACGTCAAAGGCTAACACACCTTGTTAATGAAGACGTGCAGTTTATCCACAAACAAAGCAAGGATACTTATCCAGAAAAGCAAGCAGCTCTCCCAGTCACACATGAGTAGTCAGAAGAGAAAATTAGAAAGCAATTAGAATAATAACTAAACACACTTAATTACAGAAGAATACCGGTAATACTTCACTGAAAGAGTTATGAGATAGTGCAGCTATTTACAAAGAATATTTACTTCACCAAACTTGCATCATGCAGTCCAGTAACATCAGCTGGGAGAACTCAGCGGAGTCTGCAGAAGTCTGGGATTCTTCATTTATTTTATTTATTTAACACTCATTTTTATACCGCATCTTCCAGAGATCAGGTGCGGTGTACAAACAACAACAATTAACAAAGCTAAGTTTGTTTTACATAGAACATCTTAATTTTTACATAGAACATCTTAACATATCATAAATAAACAAAGTGGGTTTTTGAACTGGGACCGTGTAAAAACAGTTTACTAACAAAGTGTAGTATCTATATACGTAAGACAGTACATAACTGATACAACTATATACATGCGTTGGTATTAGGTCATAGGAGATAGGATCGTCATTTCATTAGCGCTGAGTGTTGTCCATTTAGGTGTGAGGTTTGTGCTTTAAGTGGTCATTTACCTGATTATCCTTTATCTATGTTGAGTGCAAGGTTTTCTATGGAATTGTAGTGTTTAGTGAATAGATAAGTTTTTAGTTTTTTGCGGAATTCCATGATCTCTGTTAGTGAACGTAGATCCTCTGGTAGGGAATTCCAGATAATTGGGGCTATGTGTGAGAAGGCTCTATTGTTGGTCAATTTATGTGCTTTTATGAAGTCCTTCGGGATCTTTAGTTTATTTAACTGTTCTTTTCTATTAGTAGGCTTAGGTGTTTCTTTGCATATTAGATTACATAGTGTAATCGGTGCTATGTCGTTTAATGCTTTAAATGAGGTTATTATTGTTTTGTATATTATCCTACTTTGTATTGGTAACCAGTGGAGAGATGCAAGTATAGGTGTTATGTGTTGTATAGAATTTATTTTTAGTATAATTCTTGCTGTTGCATTTTGGGCTAATTGAATTCTTTTAATGTTCTGTTTTGAAATGCCTATAAGTATTAGGTTGGCGAAATCAAAATGAGGGGTTATGATAGCTTGTGTTATATTAATGAAATCTTGTATAAATACAAGCGGACGTAGTTGTTTGAGAATTTTAAGTTTGAAATAGATTTTCTTTAAAGTGTTTCTAATGTGGGTTTCCATTGTAGTGTGTGTATCTAGGATAACACCTAGATATCTTATTTCATTTTTTATTTTAATTTCTTGCTCTTGTAGTGTTATATGGGTTGGAGGGATAAATGATTGATTTTTAGTTACGATTAGGACTTCAGTTTTGGCATGATTTATGTGAAGGTTTTGAGTTTTTAGCCAAATTGTGATTTCATTATAGCAGTCTGAGAGTAGATGTAATGGTATGTTAGGGATTGTAAATGGGATGTACATCATAATATCATCTGCATAGAGGTGATAATGTACTCCAAATTTTTTAAAGATATTGCAAACCGGTTTTATGTAAATGTTAAAGAGTAGGGCTGATAGGGCAGATCCTTGTGGTAAACCTATTTCTTGGTTATATGTAGTTGAAGTTTGATTACCTATTCGTACATTTTGTGTTCTGTTGTTTAAATAGGAAGTGAACCAATTATGTACTGTGGAGTCTATGCCTATCTGTCTTAAGTTGCTGAGCATTATTGAATGATGAACACTATCAAAGGCTGCTGATATGTCGATAAAGAGGAGGATGAATGCTTGTTTATGATTGTCAATTCCTCTTAGGAGAGTATCAATTAATACTGTTAGTAGTGTTTCTACTCCGTGGCGGGGCCGAAATCCATATTGTTGCTCGTCAAGTGGGTAAGATGTGTCTATGTATTCCTGTGTCTGTAATTGCACTACTTTTTCTATTATTTTGGCCAAAAATGGAATGCTAGAAATGGGTCTGTATGATGCTGGGCATGTTTTATCTAGTTTGCCATTCTTTAGGATTGGGCGTATTTGTGCATGTTTGAGTGATTGAGGAAGGTAACCTTGGGATAATGAGAGGTTGACTATTGGGAGAATGAAGGAAAGTAAGGTAGGCAGAGTGTTTTTATCCATGACACTGGGCATGGGTCTAAATAAGAGGTGGTAGTATTGAGTCCGGATATGATAGTTTTTAATGTTGTTCTTGAAATGGGGTAAAAGTCTGACCATTGGACAACAGATTGGTGAGAGTTATTGATTGTATCAAAAGGCATTTGAGGTTTTTTTGATTTATTTTGGTAGTGATTAGCTAGTGTTTGTACTGAGATGTCGTTGCAAGAAATTTGAGCGTTATTGGTAAGGTTTCTGACAATAGAGAATAGTTCTCTAGGTCTGTTGTATGATTTTGATAAAGTTGCAGCGTAGTAGTTTTTCTTTGTACTATCGAGTGTTTCTTTATATTTTATGAGATGGTTATTGTATATTTCCTTATGTATAGTCAACTTAGATTTTCGCCATTTAATTTCGTGTTTTCTTAGTTCTTTTTTCATTTGTTTTAATGTGTTATTGAACCATGGTTTGTTGTTAGTTTTGGGGTGTATCCTTTGTTTATTTGTGTAATTGATTTTGGCTGCATTATTGATGGTATCATACCAGTTTTTGACAGCATCATCTAGATCGGATGTGGAAGGTAAGAGGTAGGGAATTGTTGAATCGAGGAATTCCGTTTCATTAAATTTTTTAAATTTTGATGTGGGGCCACTTAATGTATAGCTTTTGACATTAGCAGTATGATATGTGAAGTTTGTTTTGATAATATAATGATCAGACCAGGGTGTCTCTGTGAGTGCTATGGAATTTAGATTCATTAGTTTGAAAAGTGAATCGGGAAGAAAGATAAGATCTAGTGTTCCTCCTTTTATGTGTGTTGCGGTATTTATTATTTGATGATAATCTATATCTGATAAGGCATCCATAAATAATTTGGAGTTTTGTGTTGATAGTGATGGAAGGTTGAAATCACCTAGCATGATTATAGGGTTTTGTTCAGAAGATGAGCTAAGGAGATCAATAAATGAGTCCAGACAATTTGCACTTCATGCCTGCCCAAGCAGATCCACTCTCTCTCTGTCCTGAATTTACTTCACCAGACTTCTCATCATACAGCCCCAAAAGCTGCAGAAGTCTGGGATTCTTCATGCCTGGCCAAGCAGATCTACACTCTCTCTGCCCTGGATTTTCTCTATCCAGTGCTTGATTCCTATATGCTATTAACAACACCCAGGTCTGTCGTCCTAGGGTCCCTGCTCCCTTGAGCTTATTATCCCAGGACTCTGCCAACCCATTATGTAATAATTTAGGACATCCCATCCTCGTCGCTATTTATGTATTGCCAAATTTTACACTTCCTATAACCCTATCACTCACTAGCTCACAGACTAGGCATAAGCACTCTGGCAAATACAATATGAGTTAACCCTGTCACTTACTGGCTCACAGACTATGCATAGACACTCTGGAAAATACAAGTTAACCCTGTCATTCACTAGCTCACATACTAGGCATAGACACTTTAGTAAATGCAATATGAGTTTTATTAAATTAAGTCCTTTTGGAATATTAATAAGCAAGAAGTTAAGCATCAATACATCACCGGATTATTGTAGCTCACTCCAGGTGGGGGACTGTTCAGCGATCACTCTCAGGAGGAAAATCTGGGAAAAAAAACTACAGAAACACGTCTGCCTCGTATATCAGTTGCAATCCCATCTTTTCCTCCCGAGAGTCCCCCTAAAGTACCTAACTAAGATCGTGCCTGCTGCATGCTATTACAAATAATTGGCTAACATGCTGCATGCTCAAATCATGATTGGCTAGGGTTAATGCTGTACCCGTGGTCCTGTACAACAGGGTGTCAGCTATCTATGAGTCATTCATCCAGTTTTGTCCGGCCAAACCTGTTGCCTGCTCAGAGAATTTGTCCTAAAGTAACCCCCAAGCTCAGCTCCATTATCACTCCTTGACCTAAAGTAACCCCAGGCTCAGCCATCAGCTCCTGGGCTAGCAAGCCAATTCCTAATTCAGCATGGCTCAAGAGTACAACATTCTTTGCTGATCCAACTCTCACATGAAATATTCTATGTACAATATTCTTCGCTGATCCAAAAATCCAAATAAATCTTTAATTAGTAATACACTTGGTTGCCAAGCCAGTGTTCTAACAACTAGGCTACTCCTCCACTCCCATATCACAGGTACCTGGTATAAAAGGCTTGGAAAGGCTAAGCATTCTCAAAAACCCAGGATGGCAAACAAGAAGAGGAGCTACTGTAGATCATTCAGCACTGACAATTTAGGCTGAGAACAGGGCAGGCACTAGGAAGTGAACCAGGCAGGAAGCTGGAGGACATTTCTCCCTTCTTGCTTCTGATTACCTGACCAGCAGGATGAGCCAATCATAAGAACATAAGAACATAAGATATGCCATACTGGGTCAGACCAAGGTCCATCAAGCCCAGTATCCTGTTTCCAACAGTGGCCAATCTAGGTCATACGTACCTAACAGTTTCCCCAAAAGACACAGGTTCCACAATGCTTGTACTGGGTCAAGCATTGATATCCTGGGTCCCTTCTTAATAATGGTTTATGGACCTTTCCTCCAGGAACTTGTCCAAACCTTTTTTAAACCCAGCTACACTTTCTAGCTCCTATAATGACAGGGGGGGAGAGGGGGCAAAGACAGAAGAGCACAAGAGAGTATTGTGTGGTGAGAACAGTATGAGGAGAGCCCAAGTGAGTATGGCTGAGGGCAAAGAGAGGAGAAAGCAGGAGATGGTGTTAGTCTGAGCGCTCCTGGGGCTGGAGAGTGAAGGATGAGAGAAACTCAGTGCAGACTGCGGCCAAGCCCTCCATTCCTCTGCTTGAGCCTTCCCAAACAAGTAAATCATGGACCACCTTTGCCTTGTATAGGTTATTTATTTAAGGGAAAGTCAAAAACAAGGAAATGTTTTACTGTTGGATAGTTAAATTCACCTTATTTCTTGGCTCCCCCCATACTATCTAGTTTAAGATTATCCTGTCAGGTAGACGAGGTGTGAGAAAAAAGAAACGAGACTGTGGCAGCCACGCCCATGCCACTGTGTTGTGCAACATCTCGCCACTATTCTGCTATAATATTTTTCATCTCTCTCACTCTGTATTTCTTTTTCAGGTTTTTTTGTAGCACACTGCTCCATCGCTTTGTCACACAACTGGAGGTGGCAGAAATATGGAGCAAAGAATCAACTTGAAATTTCTGGTTAAGTTGGAGAAGGGCCAACTGAGAGTCTCCAACTTCTCCAAAAGGCTTATGGAGAAGAAGCAATGTCAAGGCCGCGAGTCTTCGAGTGGCACAAACACTTCAAGACTGGCCACGAGGAGGTGGAGGATGACCCCAAGTCAGGATGGCCTTCCACAACAAAGACAGCTGAGAACATTGACAGAGTGAACCAGCTGGTGCGGAGTGATCGCAGATTGATGGTGCGGATGATAGCTGAGGAGCTCAGCCTGAACAGTGAGTCAGTGTGGACCATCTTGGTGCAGGAGCTGGGGATGCGGAAGGTGTGCACCAAGATTGTGTCCAAGCTTTTATCGGACAACCAGAAGGAGCACCAGGTCAATGTTTGTCGAGACTTGCTAGAGAAGATCAGAGAAGATCCAGAGTTCGTTGGCCGAGTCATCACAGGAGACGAGACTTGGATCTTCCAGTATGACTCTGAAAGCAAGAGACAGAGCCTGCAGTGGAAGACTCAACTGTCACCCAAACCCAAGAAGGCGCGCAAGTCCAAATCAAGGATCAAGGTCATGCTGATCGCATTCTTCGACCAGAAGGAAGTGGTCCATCATGAGTTTGTGCCTGAGAGTCAGACAGTCAACCATCACTTCTACCAGCAGGTCCTCAATCGCCTCCGTGACCGGGTTCGGTGCAGCAGGCGGGATTTGTGGAGAGACAAGTCATGGCTGTTCTACCATGACAATGTGCCCACACACACTGCGCTCAGTGTGAGGCAGTTCTTGGCCAACAAACAGATCACAACTCTTGACCACCCTCCTTATTCTCCAGATCTCATACCGTGTGACTTCTGGCTCTTCCCCAGGCTGAGGACTGTGCTCAAAGGAACTCATTTCGCCTCTGTAGAAGGGCCACTGTGACAAGGGAGCTGAGGGACCTCAAAGAGGAGGACTTTACTGAGTGCTTCCGTATGTGGCAGAAGCGAATGCAGACGTGCATTAACTCTGGGGGGGATTACTTTGAGGGGACAATGCGTAATTTCTCTGTATATTTTGTAATAAAACATTTATGGGACAGTCTCGTTTCTTTTTTGTCACACCTCATATATCTGATATAATTCTTAGCTGGACAAAAAGGTCATAAGTTCATTTACCTGCAATCCTTCATAGTGCCAAAAAAGGCTGGCTGGTCTTCCCCTATGCTACAGAGCTAACAGCATAAGTCTTATGGGGGTGGGGAAGGTTCACTTATTCTACATAGTTAATTACCAGACCTGTTCTGGAGGTCTTCTTGCCAGATGGGGGTTTCAGGGTATTCTCAATGAATATTCATGAGATAGATTTGCATGCACTGCTTCTATTGCATGCACATTTCTTTCACGCATATTCATTGCAGATATTCTGAAAACCTGATTGGTGGAGCTTCCCCAAGGACAGATTTGAGAACCCTTAAGAACATAAGATATGCCAGTGGTTCCCAAGCTAGTCAGGTTTTCAGGATATGCAGAATGAATATGCATGAGATAGATCTGCATGCACTGCTACCATTGTATGCAGATCTATCTCATGCACATTCATTGTGGATACCCTGAAAACCCGACGGGACTAGGGATCCCAGAAGACTGGACTGAGAACCACTGAGATATGCCATACTAGGTCAGATCAAGGGTCCATCAAGCCCAGTATCCTGTTTTCAGTGGTGGCCAATCTAGGTCACAAGTACCTGTCAGGTTTACAAAGGATAGACAGATTCCATGCTGCTTATCCCAGGGTAAGCAGTGTATTATCCTCATTAATAATAGTTTATAGACTTTTCCTCTAGGAACGTGGCCAAAGCTCTTTTAAATCCAGCTACACTAACAGGTTTTACAACATCCTCTGATAACGAATTCCAGAGTTTGATTACAAATTGAGTGAAAAAATATTTTCTCTGATTATCTTAAATATGTCATATTGTAGCTTCATTGTGTGTCCCCTAGTCTTTCTACTTTGTGAAGGAGTAAACAACCAAACTACAGTCCTTTTCTACATGAAAGTCAAAGAGCCTTGAATTGTTTTTGCATTGTCCCCAGTTCTCCAGTATATCAGTCCTCCTGATGGTTACACGGTTTCAGATGGACTGAAACACAGACAAACACTCGGGGAAGCTGTAAAACGAGAGGGCATAACATGAAGCTGCAAGGAGGAAAATTGAAAGGCAATATCAGGAAATACTTTTTCACTGAGAGGGTGGTGGATGCTTGGAATGCCCTCCCGATGGAGGTGGTGGGGGAAAATATAGTGACAGAATTCAAAATGGCATGGGACAGACACTATGGATCCATTTATAGCAACAGGATAAAATCAAAATAAACTGAACCATCTAATTTCTCAACAAATAGGGGTGTCCTGCATGGAGCGGTGGGTTCACCCCTAAACAAAGACATGGGGAGAGGTGGCCTGAGGGGCGGCCTGCACAGAGTGGCACCTACTCCTGCCATCTTACTCCGGCCTTCTTACTGGGCAGACTAGATGGACCATACTGGTCTTTATCTGCAGTCATTTACTATGTTACTATGAGATCCAGTATCAAGTCCAATCTAATTTTGGTTGCCAAGTTCATTCTTTATCTGGCCTGACAAATGATGGTCAAAACTTTCAATAGATCAGCCTATTCTTCCTCTAAACTCCAGAAATATAAGTCATCAAAACAGGTCATCCCACATTGCAGTGGGCCATCAGACCAATCCATAGAACAGTATTTTTTGTGAACCTGCCCCAGCCCCCCTGCCCTCATTATCTGTGCGGTGACAGATAACATCCATCAATAGATAGCAGCTAGAACAAACAGGGGGGCTGGTAAGGGGACAACCCTGTCTTGTCCCTCTCTGAATCTCAAAGGAACAAAATTTACTGCTTTTCATGCTCACCATGGCTAAGGAACCTTTCAATAAGGCGCTGACCCAGTAAACAAACAGGATTCCTAATCCCAGATGTTCCAAAGTAGCTAATACAAAGAGCCCAGTGAGTCTATCAAATTCTTTTTTCAGCATCCAAAAGAAACCACTGTATAAGCCTTGTTCCGGGCTAAGGACCACTATAGCAATCCAAGAAGAGAAATAATATTTAATAGAGTCCTTGTAGCCTGAACAAAACTGGTTGATCTACATATGTAAAGTCAGGGACAAAGGGCATAAGCTAACTAACATACAGTACATTTTAAAGTCATAGATGAGTACAAAATCCATTTGTATAAAGAGCACAGCTGGAGTCCTGGCCTGTTATTGCTACTAAGGAGATATATTTCTCATGAATGGATTGTGATTAAGCAACCAGAACATAGACATTAATAGTATTGTAGGTATAAAGCTACAAACCTAGGGAAAAGCATTTGGTAAATCCAGGGAAAGTCACCCTGTCTACAGCTCTGCCCAGCTTTCATGATCTGAAGCAGTGCAAAAGAAAAATCTTTTAACTATGTAAAAATCAGGTAAAAACAAGTTTTATTTATTTATTTCCTTGCTAAGATGTAGTTCACCGCCTAATGGAAGCGATGAACAGAGATGGACATGTGTATTATGCTAAATAACATGAACGAATATAAAACACATAAAATTTATACAAAGATGAAATCGAAAATGCTCTGTTCTACCACTTTTATGAGCAGTCATGTGAAGTGGCATTTTAAAAGGAACATCTGGGAAGAATCTGAGACGTTCAGAGTAGAATGTCCAAAAATCCATGAGAGTGTGCATAAGTGGCATCTGAAATCTTTCCGTCTCCACCCCAAAAAATGAACATCCCAGTAACCAGTTCTGAAGATGGGCCCTCCGCAGATAATAAGTCCAGATATGTGCATAGGTGTAGGCCATTTCACAAATGTGGATGTCCCTAAATTGCACGCACACAGAACCTGGTACGTGGACATCCCGGCTGGGGAATTTCAGAAAGGGGCGATTATGTTCTGAGACTAGCATGTTATGGCCTGCCATGTCAGATACTCAGACGTGCATCGGCAGGTCTGTAATATGTTTGGAGTATGTCTTTATATGGAGGTTTCTTTGGCCAGGAAATATTAACTGTGGCTATGAAAGTGCATTTTGCTCCTCCCCCTGGAATCGCTGCATCCTAGAATGAGCTCTTTTGTGCACGTTATTTGTGGTCAAGAGCAGGTATAGGCATAGACGCCTCAACAACCAGGGCCAGATGTGCTTCTATTGTTCTGAAATCGCACTGCGACATGCATTTTCCTTGCTCCATCCAGGGCACACCTCTACCACATCCCAATGCTACATAGACATTCTCGCACCGGAAACATCTATATGCCCAGCTTTCTAAAATGACTCTGGAGACATTTCCATGATTTGCATCTCCAACTCAAGAATAGAGCTTCCAAAAAACCCCCGTGAAGGCCACTTCTGAGTTGTGTGTCTCCGGGCCATCTGGATGTCCAGACATCTGGAAGGCCCGGTGATGCACCCGATTCTGCTCCTGTCGAGGCTAGATGACCCCACGGGAGCAGAATCACGGCATAGTGGCTGGATGTCTGGGACATGCCCTGGTTCAGGCACCCCAGACATCCAGCCACATCCCTGGCTAGCTCATCCTGGCTCCTGCATGGAGCTACAGTGCCATGGCATCATGTTGCCATGGCTCTGCCGCTCCATGCAGGAGCTGCTTTCCCGGCGGCAACAGCAAACTCTGCGTTCCCCGCAGCCCGACCACTGATTGGGCCTTCCATGGCCAGGGTCAGGCTGCGGGGCATCCCCTGCACCCCTTCACCTGTTCTCCGCATCCCGGCTCCGGCAGCTCTCGATGACCAGAGGGATTTATTCCATCTCTGAGGGGGATTGGTGGGGTTGTAGCTACCACTGGAGTTATCAGAGCTACAGGGAGTTGTGGCTACCAGGGAGGGGATCAGAGCAGGGGGTTGGGGAAAGTAGAGGCCACTTGAGTCACCAGTACACCAATGTTATTTTTGTTGGGAGTTCAAGGGGTGGGGGTAGGGGCCACTGGGCTATCAAGGACATTTTTAGGGAGTTCAGAGATGGGGGTTTGGGGCCACTGGCCAACCAGTGTCAGCAGGTATGTGATCACGGTTCTGGTCATTGGTCATCTGAGGTGAAGTGTCAGATTTCACCTCACATGACCTTTTTCTTTTTTGGACAGGATACCAAACACATACGCAAAGTATAGATGCTGCTAATGCAGACCTCTGTACACATGTGTCTGGCTTGCTCTCCTTGTTTTGTGCAGATTGTTTGCACATAGCTGCTTTGCATGCTGTTTGCCTAGAGCATTGATGAGCAAAAAGGCTGCATTAAACATGGATTCTGTTGGGCTCTAGTGCAGGATTTCTGCATCAAGCTATTTGTTAGAGAAGCAAAGAAGTAGAAGAAAGCTACCGGGCTAAAAAAAAAAGGAGATTTTACATAGTATCATAGTATATGACGGCTGATAAATACCAGTATGGTCCATCTTGTCTGCCCAGCATCTTGTCTGCCCAGAGAGGTTGTAACTGCAACTCCATGTAGATCAGCCCCCTCTATTAAAGGATGTTTAAGTTTGTTTTGATTTCATCCTCTTGCTATAAAGGGATCCACTTTGAATTCCGTCATTGTATTTGCCCCCACCACCTCCATTGGGAGGGCATTCCAAGCATCCACCACCCTTTCAGTGAAAAAGTATTTCCTGATGTTGCTTTTAAGTTTACCGCTTTGCAACTTCATTGTATGCCCTCTAGTTTTACAGCGTCCCCTCCTTTGAGAAAGGTTTGCTTGTTCATTAATAACCTTTACGTATTTAAAGTTCTGATTCATATCTCCCCTATCCCTCCTCTCCTCCAGGGTATACATATATAGGTCTTCAAATCTCTCCTCATATATCTTCTGGCGCAGGCTCTGAATCATTTTGATATTTTAAAGTATCAGTGCTACAAAAAATATTTAGGAATCAGTTGAAATGTACAGAACCATTAAACTGTGCCCCTCATGTCTGAGTTTCATTTCATTCTTCAGGCTGTGTAATTGCTTCAGTTTCTTTCCAGTCCACTACCTGCGGATTATTTACAGCCCACACCTCCTCCTGAATCTTGCACATTCTTTGCAGGGACAGGTCATTGCCTGCTGATGCTTTGCTATTTTCTGAGGGCATAGTGGCTGTGCGCAGAATATTTTACCAAAATATACAGCCTTGCTGGCATATGCTTTGCAGGGACATGTCATTGTTTGGCAGTGCTTTGCTGGTTCTCCGCAAAATTGTTTCTTATAGTGCATGTGCAAAAAAAGATTATTTTCCAGCGTTTTTAAAAGGCACTGCAATTATTTTTTCTCTTTGCAGATATCTAGACCAAGAAAGTGCTAAATAGAGCTTTTTCATCACAGAGGCGACATTGAGTCTTTCAGGTGAGAGATGACCTGCTGAGAGAACATGGGCTTTATAATACAAACAGAGCCTTAATAAAGCAACTCATTTATTTTCATTTACTAGAAGTCTGACTGACTGTCCTGCCTTGTCTCTGGGGGAAACCTGTCTATTACAGACACTGCTGGGCTACAAAGTCTGGACTTGTAAACTGGAGAGCTCTTTTTTCACACAGCTGGCACATAAATAGCATGTACCAGTAACCAAAACAATGTTGAGCCTTGTAAACTGGAACCACCCAGTATTAGTTGGATGTAACTGATCACTGTACAGACCCCAGTTTCCCATTAGGTATATGTCTAGGGGCCCCTTCCATCTGGACGATGCAGAAGCTGGATCCAGGGGGAAAGAGAGCTTCCTAGATGGAGAAAAAAGTGTTTATTGACAGCAGCATATGTCCCTTTCTCCTGGTTTGTGAAGGGGAAACTTCTTGATATCATAGCTTCTGAGGAAACTGCCCTCTCTCTCCATGCTTAGAAGTATGAGAGATAAGTCTAGTAATTTTAGTGTACTTCTCTTATCACAAGTGAGAAATATAGCGGTAATATTCAAAAGGTTACACATTAGGAATCACCATCCAGGAAAAGGATTTGGACATCATCATAGAAAAATGTCAGCAGAAAAAGACCATATGGCCTATCTAGTCTGCTATCAACTAATGGCTTCCATATTAACTAATGAGTCCCTTTTTTTCCTTTAGAGATCTTCTGTATTTGTGTCATGCTTCCTGAAACTGTCCTCGTCTCTACTACTTCCTCTGGGAGACTAGTTCACGCACCTACCACTCTTTCCGTAAAGAAATATTTCCACATATTACTCCTAAATCTATCCCCTTTCACTTTCATCTTACATCCCCTCATAGCAGAGCTTGCTTTCAATCGAAAGATGCTCTCCTCTTGTGCATTTATGCCACGGACATATTTAAATGTCTCTATGTCTCTATCATATCTCCTCTATCCCGCCTTTCCTCTAACGTATGCAAATTAAGATCTTTAAGTCTGTACCCATATGATTTATGAAGGAATTTTTAATCAATTTATCGGATGTAGTCTTAACTCCAGTCCAGATTGAAGTTTTAAACAAGGGATTATCTTTTGTACCCACGGCACGTTATGATGCATTTAATACTAGGGTGGATTTTTATAACTTTGTTAGAAAATTGAGTATCAGAGATTTCTTTTTTAATAAGCAGGAAACCATTGCAGACACATCCATGATGCACAAAAATTCTACATGGTTACCATCCCAAGGCACTAATGCAGTCATTGACACTTTTCAAAAAGTAGCCTTGTCACGTATTGCTAATCTTGAACATAAAACAACGCACACCTTTTATAATATTACACGTGAACAAAGATAGGCCATCAACACATTGCAAACAGATCATTGTATTGTCATAAAACCGGCCAATAAAGGGGGTGCCATTGTAATCCTGAATCATATGGATTACATTGGAGAAATCAGAAGGCAACGCCAAGACAAAGATTTTTAAGTTAGGTTGAATAAGGATCCTACTGTAGCAGTTAAATAGAAGATTGACTCTCTGGTCCAGGATGGCCTTGATACAGGTTTTTTGACAAAACAAAGAGGGTGATTTTTTGAGAGTCCCACATCTGGTGGTACCCTCGATTTACATTTTACTATAGATTCATAAGACACTTCAAAATCCATCAGGAAGGCCTATCATTTAAGCCATTGGGTCCCTCTTGGAACCCTGTCACAGTTTTTGGATGTTTTGTTGCACCCCTTTGTCACTCAAATTCCATCTTACACATGTGACTCTGCACATATAGGGCCCGATTCCGTCCCAGATGTTGATCCTCTCTGTACGTCCGGTCTGAACCAGACATACAGAGGGAATCGCGATTCTGATCTCTCAGGGCCTCAGGGCACGTCTAGCCCCGTGGGATCAGAATCGTGAACAGTCCTGCAAGTGCAGGCCGGGACTATGATTAAGTCTAGCCTGCACATGCAGGACCATTCCTGGCTAACTCAGTCAAGGCTCCTCAATGGAGCCGCGGCGCCATGGCGTCATGGCACTGTGGCTCCATTGAATAGCCACAATGTCGGCCACCAGAGAACAAATGCCTATTCCCTGCAGCCCAACCCCTGATCTGGCCTCCCAAAGTCAGTTTCGGGCTGCGGGAAATGTCCTCCAGCCCCCCTGCCCCATTCGCACCCCAGTGTTTAAATAAAATCATGTCCAGGGAAGTTATTCCACCTTGGGGGTGGAATAACTTTTCCGCACTTGTCACCGGCCCCAGATGTACAGGGCCGACATTAGAATCAGCCCTCTACGTACAGGGCTGGCGATTGCCCATACTCCGCCCCCAAACTGCCCCTTCCCTGCCCCCATCTAACTTCCCCACACAATTAGCGGGGAAGTTAGTCGCGGCCATCCATCCCCGCTATTCGTGGAACAGAATAACCCCCATAATGGAGATATTGCAGGATTTTCAACCATATCATGATGAATTAATTTTGGTGATTTTAGACATAGTCAGGCTCATTCCATCCCAGACATACACCCCCGCGGGACCAGAATCGCGAACAGCCCTGTACATGCAGGCCAGGATTGTGATTCAGCCCGGCCTGCATGTACAGGGAAAGCCCGACTAACTCAGTCAGGGCTTTACAATGGAGCCGTGGTGCCATGGTGTTCAGTTGCCATGGCACCATGGCTCCATTGTAAATCTGCGATTCCAGCCGCCAGCTTCACAAAGGCATACTGTGCAGCCTGACCCCTGATCCGGCCTCCTAAAGCCAGGGTCAGGCTGCAGGGAATGTCCTCGGGCCTCCCTTGCCCCATCCGCGCCCTGGGCCCGCTAAAAAAAGACCCTCAGGGAAGTTATTCCCACCTCGGAGGTGGAATAACTTCCCGCACAAGTCTCTGGCCCTGGACGTACAGGGCTGACATTAGAATTGGCCTGTATGTCCAGGGCCAGCGACTGCCCATTCCTGCCCTAAATCCAACCCCCTGGTCCGCCCCTTCCCCGTCCCCATCTAACCTCCCCGTATAATCAGCGGGGGAGGTTAGACGGCGGGGAGGGCACAAATAGCGGGGATGGGACATCCATCCCTGCTATTCGTGGGACAGAATACAAATATCCCCCAGGAGGCCGCTGTATCTATTTGTGAGGAGACTTTTCTAAAGAGGTCACAGCACAAGCATATTTCAACTATTTTTCTCACATGGTTAGCAGAAATAGCTCTTTTGAACAACCTTTTCTGGTTTGACGGGTTATTCTTTAAACAAATCAAAGGGGTAGCCATGGGTTCCTCTATGGCACCCGAGATAGCCAATTTGTATGTGGCTCGGTTTGAAAAATTATTTTTGAGGAACCACCATTTCAACAGCACATTAGGTTATGGCAGCATTATATCGATGATATCCTTCTCATCTGGGAAGAGGAAGTCTACATTTTAGAAGACTTTCTGATGTGGCTTAATTTACATGATCCCAACCTTCAGTTTCAAGCCAACTATAGCAAGGTGGAAATATCATATTTAGACATCATGATGCACAAAAAAGACAATGGGCTTACAAATAATCTTTATCGCATTTCCTCCACTACCAAAGTTTTCACAATAACTTCTTAAAAAATAATCTGCCCATCAGTCATTTCCTTAGGGTTAGACATATTTGTATGAATCAGGAAGAGTTTGAGGTGAATACACAAGTTCAGTGAGAAGGGATACCCGAAGCAATGTATAGATAAAGCCTATTCAAGAGCCTAGCCATGGAGCAGAAATCATTATTTGTTAAGAAGACTAGACCCAAGAGAGATAGATTTGTCTGTCCGCTTCTTTTTTCCACCTTCTCAGAACAAATTTCTCAGATAATTAAAGAGGAGTGGCATATTCTTAAAACTACACCTGCCTTTCCTGACCAGGATCTTACTATAGCATATAAGAGAAATCAGGATCTCTCTAGTTTTTTTGTGCCCTCTGCTTTCCCTATCTGGTGCCTCAAGCCACCCACTTTGGGACACTTCAAATGTGACTCATGTTCTGGGTGTCCTCATACCATCACTACTAAAGATGTGTTTATACATCCATCTACTGGGGTGCATTTTCCCTTGACTACATTCACTAATTGTAGTACAGAGAATATGATATGTGCAGTTTTGTGCCCTTGCAAATTAATATATGTCGGGAAAACTAAAAGACCAGTTTGGACATGAATTGTGAAGCACCCTAGTAGTATTAGATGTGAAGTCTCACAAAAACCGTTAGTTACACATTGTCAAGAGTTCTCACACAGTCCTGTAGATGTTAGATTTGTAGTGTTAAAGAGGTACATCCACATTGGCATGGAGGGGACACAGATAAGACATTACTATGGCTTGAACAATGATACATTTTCCAAATGAATTCTATGACTCCTTTAGGGTTTTATTTATTTATTTAACCAGTTTTGTATACCACTTTATCCTTCAATCAAAGTGGTTGACAACACAGTGGGTCTACACTGAACGAGAGGGGAGGGGGGAAAAGACTTTAGTCAATTGGTTCCTAGTTCTCCTCTATGCATGTCGGTGGGGCGTAGGTTGAACATAGAGTCCGACCTTTCTGTTTTTTTTGTAGAGTCAACTTCAGTATGTACTCTTTTTTATCCATCTTTTTTTATCCATTTGTTTACACAATAAATCTTTTTGGATATATGGATTTTTCATTTTTTCTTTATATTTATTGGCTGATACCATATTTGATGTTTTTTGGGAATCATTATGTATTGATGTCCACATAATGTACATTGGTGTATCAATGTATCTAATTTTTGGTATCACAAAATGGCTACTGCAAATAGTGAAGTAAGAAGGTATTTTTGGCTTTCTTTATAAATTGCTTTTTATATACTTTGGAGTCTTGCAACATTAGAAATTGGTTGGCTAACTCATTATTTTAGTGTGTCCAAAAGATGCATACAGTTTTATTCATGTTTAGTCTCTGGGCTTTTGGTTTCCATTTTTCTCGATAGTTGTTTTGGTTTCTTTATTTTTTCTGTTGATGTGAATAGCAGCCAGACATTTTGATTTGCTTTATTTTCATTTTTGGCATATCCCCTCGGGTCCTACAATAGACATTGAGATCAGTGGTTTTACCTTCGTAGTTACTCATTTGACTTTTGATTAGTGCATACGCACTTTTATTTGCACATGCATTCCATTTTAGTTGACTGAATGTATTGACATCTGATGTCTATTCATGAATATTTAGTAGTATGACGTCAGTCTGCCTCTCTTCAAAATGTTCCGCTTGGCGCCAAACTTCTGTTTCAGAATCTTTCAACTACTACATTTATCAATTTGAGGTGAGCGTTTCACTTTTGTCCAGCGGTAGAGGTAGTGGGTACCTAGGCTGTCAAAAATGTTTGCAAAATATTGAAGATAAAATTTGTATGTAATTGCATGACAGTTAAACATCATGTATTTTTATTGAAGCATTACAACTTTGCAACGTGTGTGATAAGGAAGCTTATCATAGCTCAGGAAGGGGCTATAGAAAAGGTGAAGTGTCTCTGAACAAGCAACCTGTCAATGCTGGTAGAAATGAGAAAACAGAATTTTGCCATAAAAGACTACCAGTCCCAGAATGCACCAGGTTTCCAACAGCCATTAGAGGAGCTGAAGTGAGGAAATGTGTGTTCAATCAGGAGGGCTATGAGGTAATCCCTAAGCACTCATCTCAAAGGGCAGGGCCTGATTCAGCACAACTGCGCTGTGTTAGGGAGGATCACTCATCCAGGCAGAATAAGAGTAGAGTTTATTCTACAGATGACCATCTTCATGATCACCTTGGATATGCAGAGAAGGATCATCAGTTTCATCTGAAGAATCAGCAGAAGCAGAAGCCAAACCGGACGGATAGAGAAGGAAAGAAACCCTCTGGAAGGAAGAGGAGAAAAGCCTTTGAGAGGTCTAGAAGAGTCCAAGGCAGTACGTATACTGGGAGGTATTCCAAAGGCCAGCATAGACCATTGGACTGGGGAAAGCCAGAGGAATGGTGCTGCAGAACAAGGAATCACCAGAGGCTACCTGTGAGGGAGACGGCTGCACGTGGAAGGGACTCTAAGACCTATGCCAGAAGGTATGTGAAGAGAGATCCAGTGTCCAGGGCTCAGGACTGGAAGGCTGGACATAAGAACTGGACTACATACTGGCCAGGCTATATAGAGAGGAACTATAGCAACAATGGAAGCTCAGGTATGAACACTGATCTATACCCTAGCTATAACCTTGAAAGACAGCAGGGAAATAAGTGTTCTCCTGAAAGTGCTCCATTGAAAGATTCATCTGTGCCAATTCATGATAGTGACCCTATGCTTGTTGATGAAGGGGAAATAATAGCAGATCAAGATATTGTTTATATGGACTGCTCTCTATCCAAACTCCGTTGGTAACTTTCTGTGATAAAGCACAGCAGCCATCACAAAGAAATATAAATTTGTTCTTTATTCCACTAAGAAAAGCTCCTGAAGCAGGATTTGACTCACACAGTAGGAAGCCATCCAGCTAAAGGGTTTCAGCTGGATAACTGATAGCAATTGAGCTGCACCTAATTGCTTGTGAGCTAGGAGAGAATTACTTCTGGATCTGTGTGGAAAGTAATCAGAAGTTAACCTTACAAGAACAGTTTATTTCTTTCTTTGTGGCTTTTCGTTTGTTAGAGATATGCTAAGAAAACATTAGCTATTGCCTGACAAGTTTGAAGGTTGTTTTCCTGATTTTGATTTTTGACTTTGTTTTACCAAGTTAAACACTGCAAGCAAGTAACCTAATTTATGTGCTACCAAGCATATCTGTGCTGGGAGAAATAACCCCATAAATAAAGAAGTATCTTATTGGCTTTAACACTTGTGCACAACTAAATTATTGTCAGCAGCTGTGTCTGGTGTGAATGAACTACATTACCCACAATACCTTGCAAAAAAATCATATAAATATATGCATTGTCAAGACTGTGAAGATTCTCACCCAGGCAGCCGTCTGACACGTGTTAATAAGTACCATCAGGATTTTTTTAAGTTTTGCTTTTTTATAAAAAATTGTAGATCAACTGTTTAGGCTGTATAACTTACTGCAAATGCACAGAAAACAGTGTAGCCCTTTGATATGGGCTACACAGTTTTCTTATTTTAATATGGATTTTATTCCAGTGTGTTCATAGTCATGCTTTGAAGTAATGTCGGACCGACATGTGTCTGTTTGCTTTCTTGAGAATCTCTTTTGGCGTCAGTACTTTTTCTTCTCAATGCCTGATTAGCATTGTTTGCCAAAAAGAATGTTTTGTTGTATCAGATATAAGATGAAATACTGGAAACTCAAGTTGTTGAAGTGTCGGCACAACTGTTAACAACATCCCCAAGCGGTATGGACTACCCAGCTTTTGCTAATAGTTTGGGAAACATTTTTAAGTGTGGCCTGAAGGGCTCTCGGCCCCTGAAGAGTGATATGTGTTACCAGCACTATTAGATCACATTAACGTCCATTATAGATACATTGGACTACTTGATAGTCAGTACATTCCTCCACAAAAATAGCACTAGTTGTCTGCAAGTCTCACGACATGAGTCTGAAGTTTTTTGTTTTTTGCTTTTTTTTTTTAAATGGTTTGCATCTATAGGGTTATTATTGATCAGGTTTCATTACTCAATAAGAGTTTATTTATAAAAATTGAGTACTAAACATTACATTCCTTTTGTCCATTTTAGGTTGATATGTTAAATTTAACCAGGAACTTACGTTAACAATTAGATTCCTATCCTTTGGTAAGCTTAAGTCTATGGCGTGCCAAACTTGGTGGCCATCTCTCGTCTCTCTCATTGTACTTCATATGTTCTTTCTGTATATTTTCTTTTATTAATTTTAAGTCATTTTTATCTTATTACTGGGCAATAATGGATAATTCCTTTTATGGATCACTATATCATTATATTCTTGCATGCATGCTTACTATCTATGGCAGTTGTTTTTTTAGATGAATTTAAACATTTTTCATATGTGTTTATAGCTTTTTAGATGTTTTTCTATGTTTATTCATATGGTCGAGTGATACACACATTATTTATTACTCATATGACATGTGACCATACATTGAAAGTTGTTCTTTCACAATTTACTTTCTAATCTTATGAAGTTTGTAAATAGCATTATGATCTTTTGCTTATATCATGTTCTATATTTATATATATGTTTTATGTTTTTATGTTATTGATATAATTATCTTGATTTTATCTTTATGTTCTTATGTTTTTTAAAGGTCAGTAATCCCTAAAGAAGGCACCTGCTGAAACGCGTGTAGGGTGACCTCCATAGATACCAATAAAGCTCTCTGTTATCCAAGTCGTGGAGTGACCTGCTCATTTTTGTGCCTGTGATTACTGCAGATGGGGTGGTTCCCCTCTGTGCTGTATCCCAGTATAATTACATCCCAGTCATGGTTGTCCATGAACCATGTCTCTGTAACTGCCACTAAATGCAAGTCAGCCTCTTCCATTAAAGCCTCAACATCTGGGATCTTATTTCCCATACTACAGGCATTTGTGCATACTGCTTTCCAGAGATTGCCTCTTTTATCCATTTCAGAGGTATTTAATGTTTTACTTACCTAAGGGCTTTCACTTACCTGGGGGCTTTCTTCACCAATCCCCAATGAATCTAGTTTAAAGCCTTCTTCAGTAGGTTAGCAAGTCTGCTGCGGAAGACACTTTGACCCTTCTCACTGTGGATAATATGTTGAAACCCTCCATCCAGTGTGCAGCTGTGGCCAAGAAAGCAAATAGAATCCTAGGACTCATAAGGAAAGGAATGGAGAATAAAGCCAGGGATATTATAATGCCTCTGTATTGTTTCATGGGGCAACTTCACCTTGAATATTTTGTGCAATTCTGGTCGCTGTATCTTAAAAACGATATAGGAGAATTACAAAAGGTACAGAGGAAGAGCAACCAGAATGGTAAAGGGGATGAAAGGATACCCCTATGAAAAGAGGCTAAAAAGGTTAGGGCTCTTCAACTTGAAAAAGAGATGACTGAGGGGAGATATGATAGAAATCTATAAATTAATGAATGGAATGGAACAGGTAAACGTAGATCAATTGTTTACCCCATCAAAAAGTAGAACGACTAGGGAACATACAATGAAGCTACAATGTA
The DNA here is from genome assembly GCA_033557465.1 of Ichthyophis bannanicus. Taxonomy (NCBI): domain Eukaryota; kingdom Metazoa; phylum Chordata; class Amphibia; order Gymnophiona; family Ichthyophiidae; genus Ichthyophis; species Ichthyophis bannanicus. The sequence goes on along the minus strand of CM066033.1, from coordinate 731,137,337 downwards.
ACCCATTTAAGATTAATAAGAGAAAATATTTTTTCACTCAACACGTAATCAAACTCTGGAATTTATTTCTGAAGAACGTAGTAAAAGCTGTTAGTGTAGAAGGGATAGTCAGCAGTACTATCTGGATAGTGCCAGGGGAGTGAGGAGGGGGGAGCTGAGAAGGAGCCAGCACTTATCTGAGTAGAGGTGATTTTCAGATCTGCTATCCGGATAATGAGCCATATAACTTAGGGTAGCCAAAATACTCTCCTAAATGATATGTGGATTGCCTATCGAGATAGTCGCTGGATATCGCCACTATCAGGATAGTGACTGCACTGACTGCTAAATCTGGATTTTCTCAATGTCAGCCAGTATCTGTATACTGGTACTGAATATCCAGATTTTTTCACCTGCAGCAGTTGGTATTAATAAAAATGCTATCCGCGGCAACTGAATTTACCTCCGTAGGATTTGGATAGGCTGGTGGCTCAGAAGGAAACCTGGATTTAATTCTAAAGTTATCTTCTACAACATGGATCACTTGGAGAGACCATGCTGATATCTAGTAAAGGGTTCCAAGAAGCAATGTTTTGTGACCCTTTTGGTGTCACTGTTATGTCTGGCCTAGATGGAAGAGAGGGCTATGGAATAGAGAAAAATTCTGGGTAGTTGTGAACAAGTACTTATGGCACCACAGTGCAACTGGAAACTCGTTCTGGTGGCCCAAAGGAACAAGCAGAAGCTGCAAGGTTAAAGAAAATAAATACAAGAGTTCCATAATGTAGGACAGAAAAAGGAAGTTATGCACTGCCATGTAAATCTGCTCAAATCAAGAAAATTTACAAAAACAATAAAATAGTTGAGTGGAGAGAAAACTTCTGAAAGACCGAATCATGTGGAAGAGACCTTACTAAGGATCAAAAGCTTGGTTCTTCAAACTTCTGTTATCCTTATAAAGGGCAACGGTTATCCTATTGCATCTTGGGAATCGTAGTTCTTACAGTTTTTCTTTTATCCAAGAAAAATGGAACTATAAATTCATAGACACACCTGCAATAAAACCACTGCTGGCTTAATCCCAGATGATATGGAGCTATCCGGTACCTCTATCTCTATCCAGCCAAGTTCTTAGTCTTTTTTAACTACTTTTATTATTTTAGAATAGAAATTAGTTTTGTAGTGCCTTTCTGTACAATAAATCAGAATTCTCTTTAACGGATGTTTTCAGTTATTAAAGCTCCTGGAAATCACACTCTCACTTTTCTATTTTTTTACACGTGTCATAAAGAGAATGAAAAAATAATAATAAAGGTCAGGAGTACATCTAAGTGCTGAACAACAAATGGCCCCTCTTCATGTTAACAAAAATGGAAAAACTTGAGCTCAATTGTTTGGGTGCTGGTATGTTCAGTGTGACAATGGACTTGTTGTAATGTTGTAATATTTTCTGACTGTTTATACGGTGCCCCTATGGTGGCTTGTATTTGCTTCTCAATAAAAAAGATTTTCTAAAAAAAAAAAAAAAAAAAAAAAAAATAATACATACTTATAAACAATTGAAGTCATGCCCCTTCTCACCTCCCTCACAGTAATTGTTGCAGACCAGGAGTGCGGTGAGAGGTTTGTTGTGGTTGTTACGTGCCGTCGAGTCGGAGTTGACTCATGGCGACCCTCTGGATAGCTATCCTAAATTGTGTTCGGTCATGAGTCAGGCGGCTCATTGTTGACAGACTGGTACCCGTAGCTACTGTTATTGTATCGATCAATCTCATTGCTGGCCTTCTTCTTTTGCGTTGACCTTCTATCTTGCCAAGCATGATGTCTTTCTCTAATGATCTCTCTCTTAGCATTATGTGTCCAAAGTATGAAAGTCGAAGTCTTGTCATCTGAGCTTATAAAGAAAGCTTAGGTTTGATCTCCTCTAGTACTGACTGGTTTGTTCTTCGGGCAGTCCATGGTATACACAGTATTCGCCGCCATCACCAGGGCCGGATTTACCTTGAGTGAGGCCCTACGCCAACAAAAATTGTGGGCCCCCAGCAGGGGCGGCCCAAGGGGGGTGCGGACCTCATTTGCATAAGGGGCCTCATTTGCATAAATATTTGCATAATGTTACCATATACTAACTTTTAGTAAACGTGCCTCTTAATGAGTGTATGGATAAAGAAAGACTAAAAGATTTCTACATTACTATAATCCAGTGCCAACTGCCAGACACATTAGGAACTACTACAAACACTGCCCATAGTAAACCCGCCGTATCCTAACAGCACTACCAGGACTCACAAAGCACCATACTCTACCAATCAAAAGGCAACACTGCAAATATTAAACCAATACATTTCAGAGAACAACAATACATGACCTACTGGGGAAAGAGAACAAGTGGCAATGTCAAATAGGAATTATATAAACAGAACACCTCAGCTCAGTTACACATGCAGAACATAGACCATCACCAAACAAGTAATCACAATTTAGAAATAGGAAGACAATAATTAAACTGGGAATCCCAAAAGCCAAACTTGGAATGTACAACACTGTAGAAATAAAACAATACATTAATTTGCTCTTGTACTAAACAAAGCACAGATGTTAATGATGCACATTTACCACAGCTGACATATTCCAATTAATAAATTCAAAATAAAGAGATATTTTTCTACCTTTTGTGCATTTTTTTCAGCTGCAATTGCTCCAGCCACTTTCTTCTGGTTTCTTCGTGTCTTCTGCTAACTCTCCATCGTCTGCTGTCCATTTGTCCTTTCTTCTCTCTTCTAGATTTTTTTCCATTCTCTCTCTACATCTGCTTTAACATACTAATCTTTCTCCTTTTGCTCTTTCCTCATTCCTATTTCATCCACTCAAATATTACCCCTCCATCCTCAATCCCCACTTACTCTCCCAATACCCGGCCAATTGTAGATTTTTTATCCCTCCCACACAAAATATTTTTCCCTTCTCCATTTTACTCTTCCAGCCCCATCCCATTCTAATCCTCCCCCAACATCAGCTCCCTTCTAGTTCCAGCCTCACCCAGCATCCATTCCCTTCTAGTCCCTGCATCAGCCCATTTCCAGTCCTAGCCATCCATCAGCCCATTTCCAGTCCTAGCCCCCCCATCACCCCACTTACAGTCCTTAACCCATCACCCCATTTTCAGTCCTTAACCCCCCATCACCCCATTTTCAGTTTAAGCCCCCCCTATAACCCATTACCAGTCCTAACCCCCCATCAGCCCACTTCCAGTCCTAACCCCATCAACCCATTTCCAGTCAGCCCCCCATAGCCCATTGCCAGTCCTACCCCCCCCCCATCAGCCCACAGCCCATTACCAGTCCTAACCCCATCATCCCACCTCCAGTTTTAACCCCCCAGCCCATTTCCAGTCCTAGCCCCCCATAGCCCATTACCAGACAACCCCCATCAGCCCACAGCCCATTACCAGTCTTAACCCCCCCAAAGCCCATTACCAGTTCTAATCCCCCCCCCCAACAGCCCATTACCAGTCCTAACCCCATCAGCCCACCTCCATTATTAACCCCCAGCCCATTTCCAGTCCTAGCCCCCCCCCATAGCCCATTACCAGACAGCCCCCATCAGCCCACAGCCCATTACCAGTCTTAACCCCCCCCAAAGCCCATTGCCAGTTATAAGCCCCCCCCCAACAGCCCACAGTCCATTACCAGTCCTAACCCCATCAGCCCACCTCTAGCCTTAACCCCCCCCCCAGCCCAGCCCATTTCCAGCCCCAGCCCCCAATAGCCCATTACCAGCCCTACCCCCCCAGTCCATTTCCAGCCCCAGCCCCCCCAATAGCCCATTACCAGTCCTACCCCCCCCCATAGTCCATTACCAGTCCTACCCCCCCCATAGCCCATTACCAGTCCTCCCCCCCCATAGCCCATTACCAGTCCGCCCCCCCCCCCCCTCGCCCATTACCCTTCCTACCCCCCCCCCCCCCGGCCTAAAGTAAAATTTAATTTTAAAAAAAAACCTGGTGGCTGCCGCCGCGGGGCCCCCTCTGCTGCCGCGGGGGCCCCGTCTACAAGCTGGTCGGGTCCGGTCGGGTCTCTCTCCCTCCCTCGCTGCAGGCTGCAGGCTGCGAGAGACGCTCTATCTTCGCGTCTCTCGCAGCCTGCAGCGAGGGAGGGAGGGAGAGAGACCCGACCGGACCCGACCCGACCCGACCAGCTTGTAGACGGGGCCCCCGCGGCAGCAGAGGGGGCCCCGCGGCGGCAGCCACCAGGTTTTTTTTTAAAATTACTTTTTACTGTAGGCCGGGGGGGATAGGACTCCGACCCCCCCCCGGCCTAAAGTAAAATTTAATTTAAAAAAAAAACCTGGTGGCTGCCGCCGCGGGGCCCCCACAGCTGCCACGGGGGCCCCGTCTACAAGCTGGTCGGGTCGGGTCCGGTCCGGTCCGGTCCGGTCGGGTCGGGTCTCTCTCCCGCCCACGCTGCAGGCTGCGAGAGACGCGAAGGGAGAGCGTCTCCTCGCGTCTGTGTTAAGCCCGCAGGGGCTGATGGGACATCCCATCAGCCCCTGCGGGCTTAACACTGACGCGAGGAGACGCTCTATCTTCGCGTCTCTCGCGGCCGGGCGGGAGGGAGGGAGGGAGTCGAGACCCGACCCGGCCCGACCCGACCAGACCATACCATCTTGTAGACGGGGCCCCCGCGGCAGCAGAGGGGGCCCCGCGGCGGCAGCCACCAGGTTTTTTTTTTAATCGAATTGAAAAAAAAAAAAACCTGGTTCTATTTTTTGTGGGCCCCTGCCGGTTGTGGGCCCTACGCCATGGCGTACATGGCGTATACATAAATCCGGCCCTGGCCATCACCATAATATAAAGGCATCAATTTTCTTCCTGTCTATCTTTTTCACTGTCCAGCTTTCACATCCATATGATGTTATTGAAAATACCATGGCTTGAACAAGTCGAATATTTGTATAGAGAGAGACATCTCTGCTCTTGAGAATCTTATCTAGGTCTTTCATAGCCATTCTGCCAAGAGCAATGCATCGTCTGATTTCTTGACTGCTTGTTGCTTCTTTATTGATAGTTGATCCAAGTAGGTTAAAGTTGTTCACGATTTCAATTTCTTCTCCTTCAACGATGAACCTGTTGATTATGCCAGTTGTCATGATCTTTGTCTTCTTAACATTAAGGTGCAGGCCCATTTTGAGACTATGTTCTTTGATTGTGAGAAGCAAATGTTTCAGATCATCTTCACTTTCAGCCAGTAATGTGGTATCATCAGCATAGCGAAGGTTGTTGATGAGTCTTCCACCAGTCTTCACACCTCTGTTGTCTTCATACAATCCTGCTTCTCTGATGATTTGTTCTGCATATAAATTAAACAGGTAGGGGGAATATATGCAGCCTTGTCTTACACTTTTGCTTATTTTAAACCATTCTGTTTCTCCTTGTTCCGTTCGAATTGTTGCTTCTTGATCAATGTACAGATTGTGCAAGAGTACGATCAGGTGTTCTGGTATACCCATGCTTCTTAATGTGGCCCAGAGTTTCTCATGGTTTACACAGTCAAAAGCTTTGCTATAGTTGATAAAGCACAAATAGATATCAATTTGGTATTCTTTAGTCTTTTCAAGGATCCATCTCACATCCACAATGATGTCTCTCATTCCTCGCCCTTTCCTGAATCCTGCTTGCACTTCAGGTAGTTCTTGTTCCAGGTATGGTTGTAGTCTCTTTTGAATAATCTTCAGTAGAATCTTGCTGGCATGTGGGATCAGAGCGATTGTGCGATAATTTCCACAGTCAGTTGGATCACCTTTCTTTAGTATTGGTATAAACACAGATCTTTTCCAGTCAGTTGGCCATGATGTTGTCTTCCATATTTCTTGGCAGAGCCTTGTAAGTACAGTAACAGCTGCATCAGATTGCTGTAATACTTCTATGGGAATGCTATCAATGCCTGGTGCTTTGTTCTTTGATAAGGCTTTCAATGCTGCTTCAACTTCTTTCATCACCAATGGTTCCCGATCATAAGGTATAGGTTGAAATGGCTGTTGGTCCACTTGATCTTTATCATATAAAAACTCTGTATATTCCTTCCATCTTTTCTTGATCTTCTCAGCATCATTCAACATAGAACCTTGAGCATCTTGTAACATTCCAGTTCGAGGCTGGAACTTTTTCTTTAACTCTCGTAGCTTTAGGAAAGCCGATTGTGTTCTTCCTCTAATACAGTGGTTCTTAACCTGGGTTCGATAGAACCCTAGAGGTTCGGTGAGTCAGTCTCAGGGGTTCGGTGGAGGTCAAGACACAAGACACGCACCCGACTCATATGATTCGTGATGACACGCCCCACTTGGCCATCATTGGCTGCAGGTGATCACGCTACATTGCTGGCCAATCTGTGCTGCAGGGAATTTGGTGCACTCAGTAGTCGACATGTGACTGTCGTGATGGTATGTTGTGTGATTTCTTTCTTAATATTTTAATCCATACTAACTATGTCGAGCAAAAAAAGAAAGTGGTCGGACGAATATGTACAACATGGATTCGCATATATAACAGAACGTGATGGGAGTCAGCGTCCTATCTGCATGATTTGCAATGCCAAGTTAAGCAATTCTAGTCTAGTACCGGCAAAACTAAAGGAACACTTCCTTAACCTGCATGGAGATGGGGAATACAAGAACACAACGCTTGCTGAATTCAAGGTGAAGAGAGCCAGATTCGATGAAAAGGCTTTGGAATCGGAGACATTTCTGTGCCCATGGAACTGAAGCAAGCAATTGCCACGCACTTAGATGAGCTTGCAAAGTCTCTCGACAGATACTTCCCTACAAGAGAGTCATATCCAGCATGGGTGAGACAGCTGTTCACGTTTGGTGTTGAGACAGCTGATGTCAATGATGAATACCTCGACTAAATCATTGAAATTCAGCAGAGCCAGGTTCAACAGCAACTCTTCAGAACAACAACGCTCTCAACGTTTTGGTGTCGACAAATGGTAATGTATCCTGTTATTGCTAGGAAAGCCCTGGAAATTTTTATACCATTTGTTACAACATATCTTTGCTAGCAATCCTTTTCGAGGATGCTGGACATAAAAACGAAGGAAAGGAACAGACTTTGCTGTGAAAATGACATGAGAGTGGCACTTCCCAAGGTGAAGCCACGCATTTCTGAACTGGTCTCTCAAAGGCAACAGCAGAAGTCGCACTGATTTGCAGTAAATATTCATTATTATTGTAGCGGTGTAGCCTGATGGAAATTAGGTGATGGGTGTGTGTTAAAATGTTAAAAATAATAAATAGCATAAATACAATAAGTTCATTATTGGAATACATAAGGTTAAAAATTAAAACCATTTCAGTGTGGTAGTATTAAAAAAGGTCATGTCTTTGTGAAAAGTTATGTATGTAATTTGTTGTGAGTTCATGCATTGTATTGGTTTTGTTCTTTGAACACAGTGATGTTAATGCACGATTCATTTTGTGAACTAGTAAAACATATAACTATGTCTTGAATTTGAAATAAAATCATATTTTATTTTTCAATAAAGAAGGGTTCAGTGAATGTGCATATGAAACTGGTGGGGTTCAGTACCTCCAACAAGGTTAAGAACCACTGCTCTAATAGTTTCTGCTTCTATTTCCTTGCATGCGTCATTGTAGTACATTTCCTTGTCCTGTCTTGTTGCACGTTGGAAATCTCTGTTGAGTTCTGTAATTGTCTTTCTTTCTCCTCTGGCTTTAGCTTCTCTGCGTTTCTGGGCAATTTTCAGAGTTTCTTCCGTCATCCATTTTGACCGTTTTTTATTTTTCACCTTTTGTAGAGACTTCTCACTTTCTTCCAACACAACCTTCTTGATGTCATTCCATAACTCTTCTGGAGCTCTTTCATTTGTATCTAAAGCAGCAAATCGATTTTGCAGGCAGCCTATAAATTCCAGTGGTATATTCTCAAGGTCATATTTTGCTGCATTCATGAGTGGTTTGCTCTTTTTCAACTTTAGCTTGAGTTTGCATACTAGTAGTTGATGATCTGTACGACAGTCAGCTCCAGGTTTTGTCTTTGTTGATGTTATAGAGCTTTTCCATCATTGACTTCCATAGATGTAGTCAATTTGATTTTTATACAATCCATTGGGTGAAGTCTATGTGTACAGTCGCCGCTTGTATTGCTGGAAGAAGGTGTTTGAGATGAATAGATTGTTGATCTTGCAGAATTCTATCAGTCTTTCTCCAGCTTCATTTCTGTTGCCAAGTCCATATTTTCCAACTACTTTGCCTTCTTCTTTGTTGCCCACATTTGCGTTCCAGTCACCCATGACTATCAGGATATCCTGTTTGCATGTTCTGTCAATTTCAGCTTGTACTTGTTCATAGAACTCTTCAATTTCATTCTCTTCTGCAGCTGTTGTTGGGGCATATAATTGAATTATAGTTGTATTGATAGGCATTCCTAGTAGACGAATAGAGATTAAGCGTTCGCTGACTGCATTGTATTTCATTACAGTTCTTGCAAGTTTCTTCTTTATTATAAATGCAACACCATTTTTTCTTTGTCTTTCATTTCCAGCATAGTAGACCATGTGATCATCTGATGCAAAGTGCCCGATGCCAGTCCATTTCAGTTCGTTGACACCCAACAGATCAAGTTGATCAGGTGAGAGGTTTATCTTCATAAAATTAGAAATAGAGAAGAGGCTGGTAACTACCAGCCAGTTACTCTGACCTCATTGTTGGATAAAAATTAAGAAACTCTACCTAAAGAAAGTACAACAAAGCATCTTGAATTCATCCTTATTACAGGGTCCACCACAGCATGGTTTTAATACCAAAGGCTGATCCTGACAGACAAATCAATTACCTTGCAGTCAGAATGTTAAGAGAAAATTTTAAAACAATTCAGAAATGTCAGACATTTTAGTTAAAAAATGATAAGACACTTCGAAACCAACAAAGAAAGAGCTTAATAAAGTTCTGGGTTTCCTATCTCATTATAAAGCAGACATTTTTACTGCTTTGTCACCTTCTAATCACCTATCCATCTCTCCCATTGTTTCCACCCCCTCCCCCCCCCCCCCCAATCCACAGCCTTTGCCCCTTGAGACTATCACTGGAATGCTTATGGCAGGTAATTATAAAGTTGCACCTAGCTAATGTGTGGGTTGCTGCATGTTTATCATGCCTATTTCATCATCCTTCACAACATCAACTTCCACATCTATGCAGATGATATCATGCTTTACGGACCATTCAAACATAATCATCCCACTAACATAAACCTTACACACTGCCTTGAAGACGTCCTCCAATGGCTAGAAAACAACAACCTAACCATCAACCTCAAAAAACCGAAGCGCTCTTCATTATTAAGGACATCAAATTCACACCTCCAGACTCCATCACCCTGAATAACTTCAAAATAAAGGTATACCCCAAATCAAATATCCAGGGATCATGCTAGACCAATACCTTTCCCTTAAACCACAAATACAAAACACCACAAATGCAATTTACTATAAGATCAGAACCCTTCAACGACTCCACCCCTCCTCGAACCATCAGACTTCTGCTCTGCATGCCAAGCCTTAATCCTTCCCCATATGGACTACTGCAATTCCATTTATCAGGACCTTCCACATTCCACCCTACTACCTTTCCAAACAGTCCTACACATCGCAGCGCGTACCTTTATGCGAACCTCATATGACCACATCACACTCACCCTCTACCCAGCTGAATCAAGTACTGCACCCGCTACCCAGCTGAATCAAGTACACGACACTCTTGCTTGTCCACAAAGCCATCAACAGCAACCCAACATCAAACCTACAATCTCTACTCCAGACCCCCCAACATGACCATGCAAGACGACAATCCACCATGAACACCTTAACCATCTTTCATGAAAGAACAAAATAATCCCAACAAGTATGTGCACAGTCCTTTGAACTATATGCACCATCTGCATGGAATGCACTCCCAGACTCACTACAGACAATCACTGACCTGCAGCATTCAGAAAACACCTGAAAACCCACCTGTTTATAGAACACTTCGGTCTATCTACCTAACCCCTGCAAAAAAAAGAACTCCTTAAACCTTCCTACCCCATGCTGTACAGAAACAGATATTTAAATCCCTCATTAGGTTAATATCAAACAGCTAAAAACAATATCATTTAGCTTTCCAAACTGTATATACGTTTTCACGCACAGGCACAATTCTCCAAAATTTCAAATTTACTATGTAAAAGAAAACTGTCCTTGATAAAGGAGTTGCCTAACACCTGAACGACTCCCACCATCCCCTCCATTTTACGGACTTGCTCACCTACAGCCCGCAATGATTCCCCTTGGCTCCGCAACACAGTGGCAGCGTCATTTGAAAAATCAGAGAGCTGTGTGAGGGTACCAGTAAGAACCCCTTCAATCCTGTAAACCACAGCCAAGATATCCTTTAAGGAAATATCCTTTGAAGCAATACTTGGTGGCACTGAAGACACTACATTAAGGGGTAAAGCTACAGGGGACAGATACAGTAAATCCAACAAAGGTAAAAAAGCAGGATCCTTTCCCGCAGTGTCAGGTAAAAGGATGAAAGCGCTCGAAGAGTCTCAGTGATCCACAGGACAAATAGTCCCACTAACACTTGGCTGGGGAGGAGGGATGCAATCCCCCGAACTAAAAGAAGCATCAGAGGGAAAAGCCTCCTCTCGATGTGCACATGATGATGTTTCAGACAAAGCAGTACTTACAACACGATGGTCTATCGAGCCAGTTAACACCTTTGCTTGCCCATTGGGAAATATGCACAAGTAAGTTTATCCTCCAGCATCTTTAGGCATCCACTGGTGTTCCAAAGGGGCTCCCAAGGGGCTGTATGAGCCCCTTAGGGCACACCCCTTCGGGCATTCACCCGCAGCCACATTCCGCGGTACACCAACTTTTATCCCCAGTCGCAGCAGGAGGAAGGAACAATAGTCCTGTCAGGTGTGAGATGTTATTGACCTCTACTGCTATGTCTCCCAACATTAGCAAGAAGCCCAGCAGGTGCCTCTGCAGGTCCATGGTACACACCAATTTTTATCCCCAGCTGCAGCAGAAGTGAGGAGCAATAGTCCCATCAGGTGTGAGATATTATTGACCTCTACTGCTATGTCTCCCAATGCTAGCAGGAAGTCCACAGTTGCCTCTGCAGGTCTGCGATACACACTGACTTTTATCCCCAATTGCAGCAGGAGGGAGGAGCAGTAGTCCTGTCAGGTGTGAGATGTTGACCTCTACTGCTATGTCTCACGTTGCAACAGTTGCAGTTAGCACATGCCAAAGACACTCACACTAACCATGCTTTGCCTCTAAGATAATTAGGTAAAGTACGGACCCAATATAACAGTTTGTAATTGGAAAATGTAGAATATCAGCTTCGGGGGGGGGGGGGGAGGCACAATTACATATGGCAATTAATCTAGTATATAGTATTAGCCTGTAAGTGAAAAGCTAGGGCGATGTAAACTGCTATCCTTACAATTTGGAGGTGAAGTATGACATGCTGTATAGGGACAAGAACATTAGGGACAAATTTGTTAAATGTGATAGTAAGCTTGTGCTAAGGATGTGCAGGAGAAGGATGGGGATATTGATTCCTTCTTGAGAGAAATACACCTCCTGTATATCCTGCAGGCAGGGCTGGCCCAAAGGTTTCTGCTGCCCTAGGTAGAAAACCCAGCCTCACTGCCCTCCGGCCCCCCACTGCTTCCAGTTCCATCTTTGGGGGGAGACAGGCGGCGGCGGCAATATTTTAAAAGCGGTAACTTTGTGCCACTGCTTTGTTGCCACAGCAGGCCATGTGCTTCAGCACACATGGCCTGTTACTTCCTACCCCCCTCCGACAGTAAGTTATGTTGAAAGGGGATTAGAAGCGGTAGGTCATGTGTGCCCAAGCACATGGCCTGCCGCAGGCAACAAGATGGCAGCATAAAGATGCCTGCTCGGGCCGGCCGCCCTAGGTGACTGCTTAGCTCACCCAGTGGATGGGCTAGTCCTGCCTGCAAGACTTAAGACAGAGGCAAGATAACTGCATCCAAAATTTTGAGGGCCATTAAAAACCTTCCTGTTGATAAGTCCCAGTCTGGATGGCCTAACGATATGCTACAAAACATTTGCTTCCCAAGCAGTACCACTTATGTCAATGCTATTTAATGAGCTTTTGAATTTGGTGTCTTGAGAGTGGCAAAAATCACTGTAATTCTTAAAAAATTGAAAGCTGTTGAATACATATCAAATGTTTGGCAAAAATACTAGTAAATAGGCTAATGAGCGCCTTGCCAGAGGTGATTAATCTTGATCAGACTGAGTTCAAACCAAGGAGGCAGACTTCAGATAAAGTTAAATGTATATGCACCTAGTTTGGGCAGCATACAAGGAAGGCCCACTAGTGATGCTTCTATCAGTGGATGTCAAGAAGACATTTGATGGATCCATTGGCAATTCATGTATGAGGTATTGAAGAATGTCAGTGCAGAACTCAATTATACTCGTATGTAATGAGTGGAGGCACTGTACACATCTCCAGAGGCCTGATTAAAAATGAATGGCTCCTACTCAGATACGTTTAGTCTTGGCTGGGGGATGAGGCAGGGGTGCTCTCTATCCCCACGTCTATTTGTACTAGTTATCAAACCACTGGTACAGCTGGAACTTAAACATCACAGGGATCCAAGTTGGTGGGCAGGAGCATAATGTGTCTCTTTTTGTGGATGATGGGATGTTCTCCATTTATATCTGTCCTGGTCCTTTTGTAGGAATCTGTCTCCGGCTTCAAGATTACTATAGATAAAATGAAGCCCTTAACTATTACCTTGGAGAAGAATGAACTGGTGAGATTTGAAGAGGAATTTTTCTTTCTGAAATATTTAGGCTTGCAAATTGCTCCAGATCCATCCAAGCTATTTGAGCTAAATTATGGGCACTTAATTATTTCAGGACTTTGACAGAATTTAGAAATATCTTGACTTGGCCATATATCGAAGCTTGAAATGAATGTCTTGTCAGGCTTCATTATCTCTTTCAATCTCTCCCAGTCTCCATCTCTAATTCTTTTCTTACGAACCATGCAAAGGAAGACGATTCCATTTCTTTGACGTAAGCATCCACCTAGGGTTTCCAGAAAGGTGATGCATTTATTTTATTTAAAATAATTTATATTCTGCACTATAGCTCTAGGGGAATTACAATAAAACATGCATAAAATATACAACATACACGCAATAAATAACATGCATAATAGACACTTATAAATTCTACAAAAATCTCAGCATAGGTATCAAACCTGGCACTCGTCAGCTACCAACAACTAACACCTCAAAAGCAACAAAGTAAGGCAGCATGTCTAGCTATACTTCATTGAGAGATGGGTGTGCTTACCTAAACAAGGGAGCCTTTAGTTTTTTCCTAAATGTAAATGTATGGGAATAAGGAGTTCAGAGGCCTAGGTGTTCCTGATTTAAAATCATATTTTTGGGCAACACAGGCATGGCATGTTTTAGACTGGAGGGGAGAAGTGCACAATAAGAAGAACATGCAGATTGAGCAGCACTACTTGGAGGCCTGTTCCCTTCTATTTCTACCCTGGTTGCCTAAGAAAAGGGCCAGGTCCTAGCGATAAATGAACCCTTTCACAAACATGACTTGGTTAACTGGAGGAAGGTTCGCACTAGGGTCGACAAAGGGAAAAGATTTTCACCACTGACTCTACTTTGTTATAATGGAGATTTTAGAATAGGTAGGGGAAAAGTCCTCCTCAGAGATTCAAGATGGCGCTTTAGAAAAGTGCGCTTGAGGACGCGCTGTTCTCTTTTCCATTGATTTGTTGAGCTGCGAGTTGGTGCGGCAATGGGCAAGAGGAAGGGAAAGGGGAAGCTTAATCTCCCAGAGAGCACCTCTTGCGCCAGACAACGATCACAGATTTTGGAGTACCTCAAGTCTCACTGCTATCATCTTCTCTGGGTCGGCTGGAGGGGAATCGCTTTGGCAGCAGCAAAGAGGTGTCTCCTAGCCCCGTTGTACAGATGCCGCCTCCAAATCCCGGAAGTGCTGTTGTGGGCTGGTGCTGTGGGGTCTACGCGGGCCGATGTGGCAGGAGTGGAGCCCTGTCCAGGAGAACGGCCGGTCGCTGCCTCGTCTCTGTGATGGTTGAAATATCGAAGGATGGTTGTTTCCCGCTTAAGAACTGTGGAGGATATTGCAAAGAGGAGCAAGACGCCTTTGGGGAGGGATCAAGTTTGTTGAGGTACAGAAACCACAGGCTGTGACTATGAAGTCGCTGTGGGAGGTTATTCAAGGTTTTAATTCTTCCCTTCAGACTCTTTCTAATCAGATTGGTGGTGACTTGTCTGTTGTAACGCAAGTTGTGGTTGATCAAGCCAAAGCGTTGGATTCACTATCTGGGAGAATGGATCTTATAGAAGCAAAGTAAATTCGGTGCAGACAATGGGAGAAGTGTTTGTGAAGGACAGCAATGTTATATCTCGTTGGATGGAGTATCTTGAAAATCAGGCCCAACAAAATAATTTGCGTTTGCTGAACTTTCCCAAGTCTCTAATCTCTGCTATTGGTATTATGAAGAAATATTTAATTGGACTGAGGATGGACTCTGGGAATCTTCCTCCTATAGTGAGGGCACAATATCTTGCTCCTAGTGGAAGAAATTGCCCTGTAGGGAAGGGTGGATCTGTTGCGGATAACCTGACCTGAGTTTCTGGAATCTTCCTTGGAGGATGTAACCCAGAGGTGTACTCTGGTTGTAACATTTGCTTTGGAGTTCGAACACAATGCGGTGTTTAAATCGTATTTTTGGTCTATGCACAAGTCCTTTTTTGGCTCTGTAATACATATATTTCCTGATTTTTCTAGAAATACACAGAAGCGGTGCCAAGATGTTTTGGCTCTGCGGTCAAGAGTTTGGCCTTGGGGCTGAATTTTGTGTTGCGATTTCCTTGTATTTGTGTTATAGTTTATGAGGGTAAACCTTATGTGTTTTTTGAGCCAAAATCACTTGTGGAATTTATCTCTGGGAGGGAGGAGAGTAAACCCTAGATACGCTCACAGGTACTGCTGTAATGACCCTTGGAGTAGTTGTTTCAGTGGGGGCTTCCTCCTTATTATTGTTTTTTCCTTATTTAGTTTTTTGTTTCCTTTTTCTTGGATCTTATTTCCTTGATAGTGGACTATTCTATTTTCTGTTATTTCTTATCATTTGGTATTTCTTTTTTGGGGTTTGATCTCTCTTATTATGAATGTTATTTTCTCTTCTGATTGATTGGTGTAATATATTTGGAAATGTTACAAATAAAAAATAAAAAAAGAACAGGTAGGGAAGGGGGAGTGTATAAAAGAGGGGGGAAAAAAGGGACTGTGTATTTTTGACCAATTTGTAGATGATAATGAGTTGCTGTCCTTCAAGACTTTCCCAGAGAAACATGGTACAGGCAGAGGGGAATACTTTCTACAACTTCAAGTTGCCCATTTATTTATTTTATTTTATTTAAAATCTTTCCTATACCGCGCTCTTTAGAATCAGTGTGGTTTACAGGTAACAATAGCTTGTACAGTGCAGGTGGGGTAGGCACTGTACTTACAATGAACAGGTGCTGTAACTTGGGATTAACAAGGGTAACTATATACAGGCTCAGCAATCAGGTCACCTATGTATGATGTTGACCATAGTTGCTTGTCAACTATTTACAAGATTAGGAAGGCTATCTACACATTACTATTTACAGGTTGGGCAGGTAGGTTAAAGGGTGAAGCTGCGTCGGTGTGACAGGGTATGGTGGGGGTGTTGTCCTGGTGGTTGGGTATGACTGGTTGTGATTTATCACTAGTGTCGGAGTAGTGCAGGAGAAAGAGATGGTGCTTTAGAGCCTTCCTAAATTGGGCGAGGTCGGTAAAGGACCGTATGGTGGTTGGGAGGGCGTTCCAGCATGTGGGTGCATACAGTAGAACACAAAGGCTCTCTTCCTTGTTGCTTGAGAGTATTTTGTTATTGCGTTGGGGATTACCACTGTGTTTGCAGCGAATGACCTTCTGGATCTTTTGGGGGGAGTAGGGTGGACAAGGTCCATGAGGGAGGTGGATGAGCAATTGTTGATTGCCCTAAAGGTCAGCAATAGAAACACAGAAATATGACGACAGAAAAAGACCACATGGCCTATCTAGTCTGTCCTTCCATATCAACAACTACAATAGGCCCCTTTTTTCCTTTAGAGATCCTCTGTGTTTATCCCATGCTTTTTTGAATTCAGTTACTGTCCTCATCTACACCACCTCCACTGGGAGACTATTTCACGGATCCACCACTCTTTCCATAAAGAAATATTTCCGCATATCACTCCTGAATCTATCCCCCTTCACCCTCATCCCATGTCCCCTCGTAGCAGAACTTGCTTTCAATCGAAATAGGCTTTCCCCCTGAACATTTATGCCATGGAGGTATTTAAACATCTCAATCATATCACCTCTATCCTGCCTTTCCTCTAAGTTGTACATATTAAGATCCTTAGGTCTGTCCTCATATGCTTTATAATGAAGACCACTAACCATTTTAGTAGCCACCCTCTGCACCGACTCCATTCTGTTCACATCCTTTTGAAGGTGCGGTCTCCAGAATTGCAGATTATACTCCAAATGACGTTGCACCAAAGACTTATACATAGGCACTATCACCTCCTTTTTTCTGCTAGCCATTCCTCTCCGTATGCACCCAAGCATCCTTACATAACAACATAAGAACATAAGATATGCCATACTGGCAATGTTCCCTCTAATTTTCTGTAGGCACTGTGCGCATAAAATATCAGCTGTGTGCAGCTTTTGAAGGAAGGTTAAATTTTTGTGCGCCACATAACGACACTCGAAGTTATATACTTTAAAATTTGACTACACGTCAGAATACAGTATGTACACCACATTGATTTTAATCAAATTAAATTAAAATAGACAATTACTAAATGAAGAGGGAAATTTCTAGTAATTACAATCATAACTTTTAAATTTTAAGACGTCTGTGTTGTTTTCTATCAGAATCAGAGCAGTAATTTGTGTGCGCTCTGTTGTAAAGTATGTGCGCTCTCTCGGCGAGGTGTGTGCGCGCGCACATGCGCACAGCTTAGAGGGAACAGTGCATACTGGGTCAGACCAAAGTCCATCAAGCCCAGTATCCTGTTTCCAACAGTGGCCAATCTAGGTCATACGTACCTAGCAGTTTCCCCAAAAGACACAGGTTCCACAATGCTTGTACTGGGTCAAGCATTGATATCCTGGGTCCCTTCTTAATAATGGTTTATGGACCTTTCCTCCAGGAACTTGTCCAAACCTTTTTTAAACCCAGCTACACTAACAGCCTTTACTGCATCCTCCGGTAACCAAATTCCAGAGTTTGATTACACGTTGAGTGAAAAAATATTTTCTTTTATTAGTCTTAAATAGTTTACCTTGTAGCTTTATTGCATGTCCCCTAGTCTTTCTATATTCTGATAACGTAAACAATCTATTTACATTTACCCATTCCAGTCCGTTCATTAATTTATAGACTTCTATCATATCTCCCCTCAGCCGTCTCTTTTCCAGGTTAAAGAGCCCTAACCTTTTTAGCCTTTCTTCATAGGAGTATCCTTCCATCCCCTTTACCATTTTGGTGGCTCTTCTCTGAACCTTTTCTAATATCGCTATATCCTTTTTAAGATACGGCGACCAGAATTGCACACAATATTCAAGGTGCGGTCTCACTATAGAATGATATAGAGGCATTATAATATCTTTTGTTTTATTTTCCATTCCTTTCCTTATGATACCTAGCATTCTATTTGCTCTCTTGGCCGCCGCTGCACACTGAGCCGAGGGTTTTAACATGTTATCCATAGTGACGCCTAAATCTTTTTCCTGGGTGGTGGTTCCTAATGTGGAACCTTATTTATTTATTTATTTATTTATTTATTTAACATTTCTTCTATACCGCGCTATAGAAATCAGTGCGGTGTACATCGAACAAAACATACTACAATGCATACAAGCCACATTGAGTTTTACATAGAACAGGGAAAAAAAAACATAGGACAACCGGGGTAACTATTCACAGGGTAACTATTTACTATTTACTATTTACTATTTACTATTCACAGGGTAACTATTTACCTTGCATCGTGTAACCATAGTTTGGGTTGTTCTTCCCTAGGTGCATAACTTTGCACTTGTCCACATTAAATTTCTTCTGCCATTTTGATGCCCAGTCTTCCAATTTATCAAGATCCTCTTGCAATTTTCCACAATCCTCTTGAGTTTTAACAACTTTAAATAGTTTTGTGTCATCTGCAAATTTGATAACCTCACTCGTTATTCCACTTTCCAGGTCATTTATGAAAATGTCAAAAAGCAGCGGACCCAGCACAGATCCCTGGGGTACACCACTATTCACCTTTCTCCATTGGGAAAATTGGCCATTTAACACTACCCTCTGCTTTCTATCTTTTAACCAGTTCCTGATCAACAGTAGTACACTGCCTCCTATCCCATGACTCTTTACTTTTGCCAAAAGTCTCTGATGAGGGACCTTGTCAAAGGCTTTCTGAAAGTCCAGATACACTATATCAACCGACTCACCTTTGTCCACCTGTTTATTCACACCTTCAAAAAACATAACAGATTAGTAAGTGAAGGGAAATTGGCTGATAGGTATGTCTAGTATGGCTGCATCCTTGCCTGAGGCTGTAATACATTATGATGACACGGAAGAAAAACATGTGGGCTAAGAAAATGAGTACCCAGGCCACATAAGACAAGATCTTCCTTGTCTAAAGCCATGTTGGCTGTTTCCCATTAGGCCATGACTATCTACATGCTGAGTAATTTTATTCTTTATGATGGTTTCTACCATTTTTCCCGGTACTGACGTGAGGCTCACTGGTCTGTAGTTTCCCGGATCACCCCTGGAACCCTTTTTAAAAATTTGTGTTACATTGGCGATCCTCCAGTCTTCAGGTATTAGAGATGATTTTAATGATAGTTTACAGATTACTATCCTTCTAGCTTTTGCCGTCACCTTTTCTATCTGTTTAGCTATTTTAAGATCATCAGACACAATCACGCCTAGGTCCCGCTCTTCTTTAGTGGACAAAAGTACTTCACCCCCTATACAATATTGCTCCCTTGGATTGCTGCAGCCCAAATGCATGACCTTACATTTTTTAACATTAAATCCCAGCTGCCAAATTATAGACCATTCTTCAAGCTTAGCAGATCCCTCCTCATGTCATCTACACCTTCCTGGGTGTCTAGTCTATTGCAGATTTTGGTATCATCCGCAAAGAGGCAAACCTTACCCGACAGCCCTTCTACTATATCACTAACAAAGATGTTAAAAAGAATTGGACAAAGGACAGATACCTGGGGCACACCACTGGTAACATCCTTCTCCTGACAGTGAGCTCCATTTGCCTGTACTCTTTGTCGCCTCCCACCCAACCAATTTCTAACCCAAGCAGTAACTTTAGGGTCCATCCCCAGGGTGCTTGGTTTGTTTATAAGTCACCTGTGAGGAACAGTGTCAAAGGCTTTACTGAAATCTAAATACACCACATCTAGGGCTCTCCCTCGGTCCAACTCCCTGGTCAATCAGATTTTTCTGACAAGACCTGCCTCTGGTGAATCCATGATGCCTCGGATCCTGTAATCCGCTGGACTCCAGAAACCTCACTATTTTCTCTTTCAGCAGTGTTTCCAATAATTTACTCACCACCGAAGTTAAACTAACCGGCCTGTAGTTTTCAACCACATCCTTACTTCCGCTTTTGTGTAAAGGCACCACATGAGCCTCTCTCCAGTCCTTTGGCACCACTCCCGACTCTAATGAGGCATTGAAAAGGTCAGTCAGTGGAGCTGCTAGAACATTCCCAAGTTCCCTCAGTATTCTAGGGTGCATCCCATCCGGTCCCATCAGTTTGTCTACTTTAAGCTGAGCTAGTTTCTCACGAACACAGTCTTCTGAAAATTGTTCAAGATGTCCCTTGCTTCTGTTCCTGTTTGTGGGTGTTTTCTGAGGTCCTGCTCCTGGTTCTTCATCTGTGAACACAGAACAGAAATATTTGTTAAGCAATTCCACTTTATCCTCATCAGCTTCTGCATATTCTTCCCCTTCACCCTTGAGTCTGACAATACCACGTTTGCCCTTCCTCTTCTCACTAACATATCTGAAAAATGTCTTATCCTCCCATTTTATTGTATTGGCTATTTCCTCCTCTTTTTGAATCTTTGCTTTCCTGACTACTTTGCTAGTTTCTCTAAGTTTTTCCAAATATAGATGCCTGTCTTCCTCTCTCTGTGATCTCTTGTATTTCATGAAGGCCTCCCTCTTTTTCTTCACTTTTTCAGCTACTTCTTTTGAAAGCCATAGCAGTCTCCTTTTCATTTTACCTTATTTACCATTTTAACAAAAAGGTTGGTTGCCATTAAAATACCCCTTTTCCATTTTGCCCACTATTTTTCTACATCCCCCAGCTATTCCCATCCCACTAACGACTCCCTGAGGTATTCACCCATCTTGGCAAAGTTAGTCTTCCTAAAGTCTATAGTACTTTGAAAGAGAGTCTGCAGTGTATCGGCAGCCAGTGGAGGTGCTTCAAGATTGGGGTTATGTGATCTCTTCTGGAGGCTCCTTGTAGGATTCTGACAGCGGCATTCATTGCAAGCTGGAGTGGGTCCAGCATGTTCTTTGGGAGTCCTTGTAGGATTGAGTTGGCGTAAGGAAGTGGGGAGTTACAAGTGCTTGTTAAATTGTTCAGAAGTCATCTGGCTCCAGTAGGGGTCTTAGATGTCGGATTGTCCGTATCTTGTGATAGACTGACTTGACGGTGTTGTTTATATGGGCTTTCATGTCTAGCTATTGGTCTATGGTGACCCCTAGATAGCGGACCATGGGCCTGCTAGGAAGCTCGGCGTCTCTCACTTTTAATGAGGCGGGAGGGGTAAATGATTGATTCCTGGTGATGAATAGGGCGTCAGATTTGTTGAAGTTTATTCTGAGGTTTTGGGTGTGGAGCCAGTCAGTGACAGCGTCAAAGCAGCTCGTTAATGTTGAAAAGTCTGGCTGGTCAGTTGAGAATGGCATGTAGAGCAGTACATCATTGGCGTAGATTAGGCAGGCAACGTTGAAGGGGCGGATGAGTGAACATATGGGCTGCATATATATATTGAAGAGGAGAGCCGAGAGTGATGATCCCTGCGGCACACCTTGCTTTTGTTGGAAAGGTGCGGAGGTCATGGGGCCAGCTCATACCTGTTGCCATTTGTCTGTCAGGTATGACCTGCACCAACTTAGGGCTGCATCGTGGATTCCCTTCTCCTTGAGGCATGCGAGGAGTAGTTCGTGATTGACGGAGTCGAATGCCGCAGCAATATCCAAGAGGATTAGGGCAAATCCTTGTCTGATGTTGTCAATTCCCATGATTATGGTGCTGAGTAGGGTGGTTAGGAGAGTCTCAATGCCATGTGATTCCCTGAATCCATGCTGGCATGGGTCAAGGGGAGCAATGCTCTTGATGTGGTTTTGGATTTGGCGTTGGACGACCTTTTCGATTATTTTGGCCAGTAGTGGGATCCTTGAGATTTTTCTGCATGATTCCACCTTTTGGGGGTCAAGCTTGTTGTTTTATAGGAGTGGCCTGATGGATGTTTGCTTCAGACTTCGTGGGAATGCCCCTGTTGAGAAGGATTGGTCCATGAGTTTGGACAGGAATGGGCTGAATTCCATACACAGTGATTTATTTATTTATTTAGCTGTATTTATATCCCACTTTTCACCGGGTCAAAGCGGTCAATTAGGGGATACAGTTAACATGAGACACATACGCTAATACTTACAGGGAACATGGGCAATGGAGGGTTAAGTGGCTTGATTTTATCCAGAATGCTGGACAGGGGTCGTTTGGAGCTGTGGTGGTGTTGATTGAGGTGATGATGTCCTCTGTGCCTTTCTGTGATGGGGCTGAGAAGGAGGTGAGTGGATGGTGTGCTTCGTGTCGAGGCGTGGGGATCATGATCTTGTTGGTCTGGCTTGTTTTAGACTGTAGGTAGTCTGCGAATTCCTGTGGTTGCAGCATGCTTGGTTGGGTGGGGGAAGGTTCTTTTGTTAGGTTCTTCACTAGGTTGAATAGGTCATGTGGTTTGTTTACGGAGCGCTGTAGGAGATCTGCGTGATGTTGCTTCATTCTCTTCGTAACTGCTTCACGGTATCTTTTTAGGTGAGAGGTGTATGCTCCCTGGTCATCTGTGGAGCGTGATCAACGCCATCATCTTTCCAGCTTCCTGAGGTGGAGGAGTGATGTTTGTAGCTCTGGGGAATACAACGGAGTGGTCTTTCTTCTCCTTGGCGGCTTATTTGGGGTGGTAGGTGTGCGACAGAGCCCAGGCTATTGTTCCAGGCAGTGATCATTTCCTTGAGGCTAGGTGCTGTCGAGTTGAGGAGTGGTAGGGTTTTGTTGAGGATTTCTTCTTTGTTAAAGGGCCGGAATCGACCTATTGGTGCTTCGGGCACCTCGGTTGGATTGCGAGCACTGTTATGGTCTGGGTGTGTGGGCATTTGAAATCTTATCAGGCTGTAGTCGGACCATGGGACTGGAGTGATGGATAGGCCAAGGTCGTGGTTTGGGCCTATGGCTGGCAGTGGGGTGAAGACAAGGTCCAGCTTGTTTCCTTTTACATGGGTGGGTGTGTTGGTTATTTGTTTGTAGCCAAACTCGTTGAGAGCCTCTAGGAATGCTTTGGAGTAGGTGTCTTGGAGGACATACAGGTTGAAATCTCCCATTATCCAGTTTGGTGTATGTGGGTTCTTGGCACTGCAGGCGAGGTCAATTGTTGCGAGGTCTTCCAGGGAGGGAGACGTGGATCTATAGATTAGGTTGATGGAACTGAGCTTGTTGGCTATGGTGATTGAGTCCAGATGCATTGTGCTAGTGGCATTGAGCAGCTAAAATTGGAGCTCCGTTTTTGTAAGGACGAGGGCACCTCCACCCCTATGGTTAGTTCTGTGGCAGGTGAGCAATGAGAAGTTAGGGGGGATGAGCTGGTTGAGGAGGACCGCATCTGAGTCGGACAGCCAGGTAGATGAGTTATTGAGGAGTTATTGAGGGAGGCACTACAGCAGTAGAAGACAGGGCCGGCCCGTCCATTGAGCAAGAATGTTTTTTGCACAGGGCCCCGCGTTTCAGGGGGCCCCGCGCAAAGAACATTCTGCTTTTTTTAAAATTTCATTTAAAAAAAAAAAAGCTGGCTCTGGCTGCTGCCGCTGCTGTTGCCGCTACCACCGCGGCAGTGGCAGAATGGAGTGTCCCGCAGGGCCTCCTCTGCTCGTTGAGCCCCTCTGCAAAGGCTTTCAGATTCGCGAAGGGAGAGTGTCTCCCTCGCGTCTCTGTTAAGCCCGCAGGGGCTAATGGGAAATTTCCCATCAGCCCCTCACGTCTAAAGGGGCAGATGGGAAATTTCCCATTAGCCCCTGCGGGCTTAACAGAGATGCGAGGGAGACACTCTCCCTTCGCGCATCTGAAAGCCTTTGCAGAGGAGCTCAACGAGCAGAGGAGGCCCCGCGGGACACTCCATTCTGCCGCTGCCGCGGTGGTAGCGGCAACGGCAGCAGCCAGAGCCAGCTTTTTTTTTTTTAATTTTGCCATAAGCCGGTGTGTGGGGGTGGGGGGTAGGGGGTTAGGACCGGTAAGGGGGGGGGGGGTAAGACTGGCCGTGGGCTGGGGGCTGTCTGGAAATGGGGCTATGGGGGGTTAGGACTGGTAATGTGCTATGGGGGGGCTAGGACAGATAATGGGCTATTGGGGGGGGGCTAGGACTGGTAATGGGCTATAGGGTGGGTGTTAAGCCTGGTATTGGGCTGTGGGCTGATGGGGCTGTCTGGAAATGGGGTGATGGGCTATGGGGGGGGTTAGGACTGGTAATGGGCTATGGGGGGTTAGGACTGATAATGGGCTATGGGGGGGCTAGGACAGGAAATGGGCTGATAGGGAGGGGTTAGGACTGGTAATGGGCTGTGGGCTGTTGGGGGGGTTAGGACTGGTAATGGGCTGTGGGCTGATGGGGGCTGTCTGGAAATGAGGTGATGGGGGGTTAGGACTGCTAATGGGCTATGGGGGGGGATAGGACTGATAATGGGCTATGGGGGGCGATGGGGAGGGGTTAGGACTTGAGGTGGGCTGATGTGGTTAGGACTGGTAATGGGCTGTGGGCTGATGGGGGGGTTAGGACTGGCAATGAGCTATGGGGGGCTGACTGGAAATGGGCTGACGGGGTTAAGATTGGAAGTGGGCTGATGGGGGTTAGGACTGGTAATGGGTTATAGGGGGGCTTAAACTGAAAATGGGATGATGGGGGGTTAGGACTGGAAGTGGGTTGATGGGGGACTAGGACTGGTAATGGGTTGGGGGGTTGCTATGACTGGAAATGGGCTGAGTGGAAGGGGAGGCTTGAACTGCAAATAGCTGATGGGGAGGGAGCTTGGAATGGAAATGGGCTCTGAAGGAAGGGAGCTAGGACTGAAAATGGGCTGATGGAGCAGCTAGGATAGGACTGGAAATGGGCTGCTGGGGGGAGCTAAGATTGGAAATGGGCTGTGGTGGGGGCTTGAATTGAAATGGACTCATGGAGGGGCTAGAACTGGAAGTAGGCTCATGGGGGGGCTTGGACTGGAATTGGGCTGAGTGGAGGGGAGCTAGGATTTGACATGGGCTGATGGTGGGGCTAGGAAATGACTAGAAATGGGCTGATGGGGGCTAGGATTGGAAATGAACTGATGAAGGGACTCA
This sequence comes from Ichthyophis bannanicus, assembly GCA_033557465.1. Lineage (NCBI taxonomy): Eukaryota > Metazoa > Chordata > Amphibia > Gymnophiona > Ichthyophiidae > Ichthyophis > Ichthyophis bannanicus. The sequence goes on along the minus strand of CM066033.1, from coordinate 731,112,514 downwards.
GACTGAAAATGGATGGGGGAGCTAGGACTGGAAATGGGTTGATGGGGGGCTAGGACTGGAAATGGGCTGATGCAGGGACTAGAAGGGAATGGATGCTGGGTGAGACTGGAACTAGAAGGGAGCTGATGTTGGGGGAGGATTAGAATGGGATGGGGCTGGGAGAGTAAAATGGAAAGGGGAAAAATATTTTGTGTGGGAGGGATGAAAAATCTACAATTGGCCGGGTATTGGGAGAGTAAGTGGGGATTGAGGATGGAGGGGTAAAATTTGTGTGGATGAAATAGGAATGAGGAAAGAGCAAAAGGAGAAAGATTAGTATGTTAAAGCAGATAGAGAGAGAGAGAATGGAAAAAAAAAACTAGAAGAGAGAAGAAAGAACAAATGGACAGCAGACGATGGATAGTTAGCAGAAAACATGAAGAAACCAGAAGAAAGTGGCTGGAGCAATTGCAACTGAAAAAAATGCACAAAAGGTAGAAAGATATCTCTTTATTTTGAATTTATTAACTGGAATATGAAAGCTCTGGGAAATGTGCATCATTAATGTCTGCGCTTTGTTTGGTACAAGAGGAAATTAATTTATAGTTTTATTTCTACGGTGGTGTTGTACATTCCAAGTTTGGCTTTTGGGGTTCCCAGTTTAATTATTGCCTTCCTGTTTCTAAATTGTGATTCCTTGTTTGGTGATGATCTATGTTCTGCATGTGTAACTGAGCTGAGGTATTCTATTTATGTAATTCCTATTTAACATTGCCACTTGTTCTCTTTCCCCAGTATTCTCTGAAATGTATTGGTTTAATATTTGCAGTGTTGCCTTTTGATAGGTAGGGTATGGTGCTTTGTGAGTCCTGGTAATGCTGTCAGGATACGGCGGGTTTGCTATGGGTTCTAAATGGGCAGCGTTTGTAGTAGTTCCTAATGTGCCTGGCGGTTGGCACTGGATTATAGTAATGTAGAAATCTTTTAGTCTTTCTTTATCCATACACTCATTAAGAGACGTGTTAGTGTATGGTAACATTATGCAAATATTTATGCAAATAAGGCCACTTATGCAAATGAGGCCCCGCACCGAATCTCCGCACATGGCCCCGCACCCCCCTTGGGCCGCCCCTGGTAGAAGAACTGTGGTTGTGTAACATAGGATCTAAAGGACTACTGTCAGGTTATAGAAAATAGTAAGGGGATATAAAGACTTTCTTTAGCTTAGGTATTTGAGAACCTGGGAAAGGGATCTTGGGGAAAATTTTATGGAGAAACAATAGAAATAATTGTTTGAGACTATGGGTAAGACTACGATTTTGGTCTTCATAAGAGAAAACATAGAAATATAGAAAATGACAGCAGTAGATAAAGACCATATGGCCTATCTAGTCTGCCCATCCATAAGAACTAGAACTGGCACAACCATAGAGCTCCAGTGGTCAGACTGTGCCCACTGCCACACTGTTGCCCCTCTCTGGGTTCTGCAGTGGCAGCAATAGTTTTAACACACCACCTAAGCATCAGAGTTACTTTCTCTGGCACTCCAGTGCCATTTGTGCTTCTGCTCACTCCAATTCCACTTCCTTTTGCAAACAGGAAGTGGAATCGGAGGGAGGCAGAAGCATGAGCAGCACCGCAGCGCCTGAGGAGACGGTAACTCCAGTGATTCAGTACTGTTTGAAAAGTCTTGCTGCCGCTGCACGTCCCAAAGAGAGATGGCAGCAATGGCAATAGGAGCAGGGGCTAGAGCAGAGGCAGTGCTGGGAATAAGGTTCACCTAGGGCACCTCATGTCCTTGCACTGGCCCTAATAAGAACTATTAAATTCTACAATACCTTCCTTGCCCTCGGTGATCCTCTGTACTAGTCCCATAGATACAGTTCTTGTCTTCATCACTTTCACTGGAAGGCTGTTTCATGCATTCACCATCTTCTCTGTAAAGAAATATTTCCTCAGATTACTCCTAAGTCTATCCCCTTTCACGTTTATCCTATGATCCCCTCGTTCCAGTGCTTCCTTTCAAATGGAAGAGGACCAGCTTCTGCGCATTTATCTCATGGAGGTAATTAAATGTCTTTATCATATCTCCCCTCTCCCGCCTTTCCTCCAAAGTATACATATTGAGATCTTTCAGTTTATCCCCATACGCCTTATAATGAAGATCACTGACCATTTTAGTAGTCCCCACTGGACCGCCTCCAACCTTTTTATATCCTTTGAAGGACTCCAGTATTGGACACAGTATTCCAAATGAGGTCTCACTAGAGTAGTAGCCTTCCAAACCTCATAGGCACCTAGAGTGGGTTCCCCCCTCCAAGGCACTTGTTCCGCTCCTCACGACATGATGCAACCACCCCAGTCGGACCCACACAGTGGTGTCAGTGCAAAAACCTACCTTAACGTGGTGGGTGGCTTGCTACGCTGCCTCCCCTTCAGGCCCGGCGGCTCTTCCTTCCCGGATCGAAGACTCGTAGTGTTGGAGAACATGTGGGGGTGATGGCACCTTGTTCCATATCTGGTGGTATGTTCAAAGGTCCAAAAATATTGGGTTCCACCCTAGTGAGTAATCCAGGATATGCAAGGAGTAACTATAGATATGGACCCTAGATTATTTAGGATACTGAAACAGGAGGATTCCAAAAATAAAGAAAAGATTAATAATGGCATACATCATAGCAACTAGAGGAGAACTAGCATATTTTTGGAAACATTAGAATTAACAGGTGTGGAACAATGGGTCTGGAGCTAAGGCGAGTTGTTTTAAAGGAAAAATTGAGGCACAAAATGTTGTAAAGTTTGAACGGTATTGGGCCCGTATGTTGTCATATTTGAATAGTGTTTAAAATAGTATCCTGGTTGCTTCAGTTGTGGAATCCAGAAGTGGGGAAGGGGAGTGAATGGAGGAAGGAGAATGGAAGGGATTAAGGTTCGGGGGAAAAAAGAAAATTATTTAAATTGAATTGTACTATTAATGCCAGTTGTTTCTAAGTGCTTATAAAGTCACATTGGTGTGAAATGTCAACACTGGAAATGTTATGGTTGCAAAGCTGAATAAATATGAAGTTTTTAAAAAGCTATCATCTTCAGGTCCAGCAAAAAAGGCTAGGCAGTGAGGCACTGGCTTGGGTACTCAAGTTGAAGGATGCCGAACACCTTCCTCAGATGCACTGACACTTCACAGTGGAGGGAGTTTGTTGCTTCGCTTCCACCATAGTGCTGTACAACAGTCGCTAAAACCACAACATTTTTAAAAGGCAAAAATAAGCACTTCTTGCAAGAAATAGGAAGTGGCTGTTCCCATGTTTCAAAAAATACCATGGTGCCGGAAGCAGCTGCATAGTCCTATAGTGGGAGCGAAGCAACAAGTTCCCTCTTCTGTGTAAAAGAATCCAGCATGATATGTGGGGCGGGGGCAGGAGGTGTTTGGCTAGAGCTGATGCCAGGGGGAAAGTGGCTGGGACTAGAAGGGGGCTGATGCTGATGCCTGGGCTTAAACTGGAAACGGGCCAGATGCTGGGGTGGCTGGGAATGGAAATGGGCTGATGCTGGGGCTGGGGCTGAGACTGGAAGGGGCTGGAGCTGATGTTGGGCCTGACTGCTGTTGGTAGGGGAGATGGGACTGAAAAGAGGATAATGCCGGGGCTGAGACAAGGGAGCTGATGCTGGCAGATGCTGGGTGGAGGAAGGGAAAAAGCAGCAGATGCTATAGTGAGAAGGGGGAGGAAGAAGCAAGGGACACATTGGAGTGGATGCTAGGATAAAGCGAAGGAAAGGCAGGGTTAAGGAATACTGAAGAAAGAAGTAGATGGTCTGGTGCTGGGGAAAAGGATAAGGAGGCAGGACAGTAGGGACATAGGAACGCAGGAGAGCAGGGACTTTAACTTAGGTGGAGACTCTAAGATTGAATGGGAGACCAAAAGAAGACATTGGCTGGGTATTGTCAGTATAACCAGACAGGATCAAGAAGCTGTTACCACAGGCAGATTCCTATCCACATGCTATAAAATTCTACGATTTTTTGCTACGAGTTCTGAATGATCAAGACCAAGTAGATTACCTGGTGAGTGCAGGGGACCATGTGCCTGCGGCAGTGCTATTTTACAGTGGTGTTCGGTCAAATTATTTATTCCACATCAAGTTAAGATAGCAAAACTGCAACTTTATTGGGACCCATTCAACGGTCCATGATGCGGGTAACAACATTTAGATTAGGTAGGTACACAGTTCAGTTAACAGCTTACCCCAGCAGTCCTTCACATCGTTCCTTGATGCAAGATGCATCAGCGCTCTCCTTCGCTTTCCTACCACACAGTCCCATGATTAGGACCTCACTTACAAAGTATCCCGAAGGCCCCTGGCTGTGTTACTTCATTTAGGGTCCTTCCTCTGAAGCATCTGGAATTTCCTCCAAGAACCCTCTCATGCAGATTCTCCTCCAAACTCTTATCAGATTATTTGCCTTGTTTCCTTTCACCTCCAATATGGTTTCATTTGACTCCAGACCTCATGATCTGAAAGACCCCACTGGGCCTTGCTAGTTTAGCAGTTTTTTGGGCCAACTTGGTAAAACAAAGACCCTCTATATTGGGTGCCCCTCTCTGAGCTTGCTGTCTGCTTCACAGGTAGCAACACAGGACAGCTTTCTGAGTCTTGCCTCCACCATGTTCCTAATACTCTTACTCCTACTCTTGTCTGTTGCCAGGGAGGTGAACAAGGATGCTTGCTTCGGAGAGCTCAGAAAATCCAGGTATTTATACTCCCACTAAGATACCTCCCAGTCCTTCTCCTTGGGTTAAGTTCCTACTGCTCCCTTGTTAATCTCCCAGACAACTCCCATGCTGGTCCAGGGCCCAGAGCACCCCCCTGGTTGTACACAGAGGTAACACAGTAGGGTGATAAGGAAGCTTTAGTGACACAGAAATATAAGTGGGGACTGAGGGGTTAGGTAGGACTGGGAGTGAGGACTCAGGGACTGGGTAGAGTGGAACAGTGGGGACTTGGGGGACTAAGGGCCCAATTTTCATTTGGGCGGTGCTATGTGCCACGTCAGCACATAACCTGCCACTGTCCGTCTAATGCGGATTTTCAATGCCGGGCTCATATGCGGCCCTGATAATGAAAATCCGATTCTCGCTGCACAACCCGGAAGCCAAAGGAGTTAGCCAGGCAGCAGCGATTTTTGATGCCACCCACTTATTTATTTATTTTATTTAACATTTCTTATATACCGCGCTATTTGTCATCAGTGCGGTTTACATTGTAACAATAATACACATAGGCCAGATAATTTGGCCTTCGTTTACAGATAACAGGTGAATTAACATGGAGGTAAACCAGGGGAACTATATACAATCTTAGAAACTACCTGTTGGGACATGTATCAGCTTTATGCATTCATATAGGAAAGGTATGGGGTTGAGAGGGTAAGGGTGGGAGGGGGGGAGGTAAGTCCAGAAGCTTAAAGTGAGTGGTAAAAAGGTTGTGTTTGAGGGCTTTTCTAAAGTGTCTAAGGTCCCTGATCGCTCTAATGCCGGGAGGGAGTTTATTCCAGCATCTGGGGGCGAAATTAACAAACGCTCTGTTGATAGTTGATTGGTTAGACTTTATGGAGTCACTTGGTATGATTAGCATGTCAACAGCAGAAGATCTTCTAGGCCTGTTGTTTTCTGTGTGTGTGATGAGGTCCGAGATGGCTGCAGGAGATAGTTTATTGAAGGCCTTGAAGGTCACTTTGCCCCTGCACCAGACAGACAGGCAAGGCGAGGCGCCCAGGGCTAAGCAGGAAGCATAAAAAATTGCTGCTACCTGTTTAGCCCTTTCCTCCGCCCTCGCTCCTCTCCATAACGCCCCCAACACAAGCCGATGCAAACCGCATAGCATCTGGGTGTGTTAGGCACTTATCCAGAATTTTCCAAAGGCACTGCCTATGTAAATGCTTTTGGAAAATCCCGGATAAGGTATTTGCACGGGTAAAATAGTTATCTCCAAGTTATAATACCCTGTTCAATGTAATTTCAGTTTGTTCAATGTAAACCGCACTGATGCAGAATAGCGCAGTATATAAGAGAATGTAAATAAATAAATAACTAGGGCAGTTACCCGTGTAAATGCCTTCAAAAAGTCCGCCTTAAGAAATGAACAGAGATTAACAGGGCGGTGAGGGCTAGGTGAATGGGTGAGTGGTAGAAATATGTTGAGCAGAGGTTTAAAGGACTAGGGAAGGGGCTGAGAGGCAGATGAAAAAGACAGAGTGCTATGGAATGAGTGGGAAACAAAGGAAGAGACTAGGGAAAGAGTAGAAATGGAGGAGCTGAAAGGGGAACTGGGAGCCTGGATGGGGGTAAGACATAAGAAAAAGATTGGAGGTGGCAAGGGGATGAGTGCTGCTTCTACTACTACTACTTCTGATGAGCATTTGTATAGCGCTACAAGACATATGCAGCACTGCACAGACATGTAAGAGACAGTCCCTGCTCATCAAAGCTTACAATCTAGTCAAGAGAGACAACACAGAAGGTGTAGGCAGTGATAAAACAAGGGGAAGAGGTAAAGAAATAAGGGGATTAGGTAGGTCAAGATCCAAAAGCAGCAGCGAAGTGGTGAGTTTTCAGCCTGGATTTGAAGAGGGTCAGAGAAGGTGCCTGGCGTACAGACACAGGTAGCTTGTTCCAGGCGTAAGGTGCAGCAAGGTGAAATGAGTGAAGTCTGGAGTTAGCAGTAGAAGAGAAGGGCACAGATAGAAGCAGTTTGCCAGAAGAGCGGAGTTACCGAGGAGGGGTGTAGGGAGAGAAGACAAGAATGGTAGTGAGGAGCTGCAGAGTGAATGCATTTATAGGTCAGGAGGAGAAGTTTGAACTGGATGCGGAAACGGATAGGGAGCCAGTGAAGTGACTTGAGAAGAGGGGTAATATGGGCATGACGGGGCTGGCGGAAGATTAGCCGCGCAGCAGAATGTTGAACAGATTGAAGAGGAGAGAGATGATTCAAAGGGAGACCAGCAAGGAGTAGGTTGCAGTAGTCAAGACGGGAGGTGATTGAGGAGTGGATAAGCGTTTTCATAGTGTGTTCAGAAAGGAAAGGGCGGATTTTGCTGATGTTATAAAGAAAGAAATGGCAGGTCTTAGCTATCAGATTGATATATGTGGAGAAAGAGAGAGAGGAGTCAAAGACAACCCCCAGGTTGCGGGCTGAGGAAACAGGAAGGAGTACAGAGTTATCCACAGAGACTGAGAAAGGAGGAAGAGGAGGGGAGGTTTTAGGGGGAAAGTCAAAGGAGCTGTATCTGATTGGGGGATGAGCGCCAGAAGGAGATGAAGCTGGGCAGGGGATAAGTGTAGAAAAAGGAAATGGGGGGCTAGAAAGCAGATGAAAGTCAGGGGAATAAGAGGCTTGGGAAGAAATGAGACAGATGTGGGGAAAGGAAGGACTGGGGAAGTAAGAGTAGGGAATGATAAACTGATAAGTAGGTAAAGGGTAGAAAGAGGAAGACTGAAGGCTGGAGGTGGGAGAAGGAAGAATGAAATCTAGCTACAGTTAGATAAAAAGGCAGATGAGAGAAATGAAGAAAAGATCAGAAACAGAACCAGAAGAATCAACATCAGAGGGAGATGTGGGGAAAGAAGGGCCAAAGACAGGGAAAGTGAAGAAACTGAAAAGGACTATGAGACCCTGAAAAAGAACTTTAGGAGAAAACCAACAAGAGGAGCGCTATATAAAGGATCAGTAGTAGCAGCAGTAAGTGGTAAAGAGAACCACCAACCCAACTGTAAAAATGAAATGATAAGACAAAAAAGGTACCAAAGAATTTTGTCACTTTTTAGAGAAAGAACTATGTCAGGTTTGAAAATGCGCATTTCATATCGTTTGTTCAGTACAAGAGGAGATGCACTTCTGTTTCTTTGTGAGCTGCGGAACACTGAAGAGTGTTGTTCTGAGATTTCAATTTCATTTTTTGTTTGCATAGTTGTTTTCAATTTGTGTGGTTTCTTATTCTTTACTAGGTGATTGTCTGTGTTTTCCATGTGTAGCCAAGTGAGGGATTAGGTTCTATGTAGGGGACAGGGGTGGCAGGCCATGAGTGCACGGGTGCAAGTTCTTCATGGTCCACTGCAGCACTGAAGCGGCTTGTTCTGCCGCTGCTCTGAAGCATGGCTGAGGGATCGCAGTTACCCTTGGGCCAGCCCTGCTTAGAATGCTGTAGCTGTTTATGTGTGTGAATAACCTACCATCTTTCCTTCCTTAGCATGGTTCTGTTCTATAATATGGAAATTTCACTAATAAATTGCAATATAATTTGTTATTTGTAAGTACAATTTGAATTTGAGTACATTCTGGCAAATTTCTGTTCTGCTGATCTCCTCTGTGCTTCCTTCCCACCCTTCTCCATTCTGCCTGGGTCAGACGTGTTCTTTCCCTTCATCCTGTCTACTAAGCCTGTTTGTGTTGGGTTTTGCTTAAAGGACTCAGGAATCCACTGGCCTTATTCCCAAGAGAAATGTATTATGGAATTGATTTCTTCTTCTGTTATTGTTCTGTGAGTTAAGAAAGAACGCTACTATATGATCTCTTGATGTGTTTTCTATGAAGAGAATTTCATGTTAAGAACTAAGAAGATTTTCCTGCTGCCTCCGTCCTTATTGCCACCGCTGTTGCCCTTCTCTGGGGCCTGCAGCAGTAGTTCAGAAACCGCGAGACAGCACTTATTTTAACTTGCCGGTGCTGCCTCGCGGTTTCTGCTCTCTGTCCTCGGCCTCTTCCATCCCCCTGTGGCGCACACTTCAAATGGGAAGTTCGCATCGGAAGGGGTCGGAAGAAGCCAAAGGTCGAGAGCAGAAACCACAAGGCAGCGCTGGAGAGTTAAAGTAAGTGCTTCCTTGCAGCTTCTGACCTATTGACTCCACTGCAGGCCCCAGAGAAGGGCGGCAGCAGCAGCAATAGGTGCCCTCGGAGGGCCGGTGCTCTAGGCAACCGCCTAATGGAAGCACCAGCCCTGGTCATGATTATCCCAAAATCACCCCTCCCACAACAATCCTGTAAAAATATTTAACTGGATATTGGAAAACTTTGCTTTGTATGCGTGTGTGTGCCCACTCCCGTGCAGGTAAAATAGTTTACTGAGTTTGTGGGGCTGTCAGAATCTATCCTAAAGACTGTTGCTGCTCTTTGCCATCCCCCAGGGGCTGCTGCCCTAAACGACGGCCTAGTCTTGCCTAATGGTTGAGCTGTCTTTGCTGCCTGTGCATGTGCCAAGGACTGGGTTGAAATCCCCTGTGATCAAAGCATTCAAACACTCCCAGGATACACGGTATCTAAAGCACAAGAAATAAGTATTTCTCAGTGAAAACAAGTTCTAGAAGTTAAAAACCATGATATAAGTCTTAAAGGGGGCTGCTGACTGAAGAGTTAATGTTAGGAAACACTTCTTTGTGGAAAAGGTAGGGAATGCATGCAACAGTGTCTGAGAGGAGGCAGCCCAGGCAGAAACAGAAGCAGAATTAAGGAAGCCTGGAATACGCACAGAGGATCCTTACTGTCAAAGAAGTAAAGAGAAAACCAGAGATCAGCTAGGGTCTATAGATTAAATGGGCCTGAAGAACTTTATCTACAGACATATTCTGTATTTCTCTTTCTCTGTTTAGGTGCAGTGGCAGTATGATGTATGGATGTGTGGGGGGAGGAGGCGTCCCAGGAATGGACAGGCAGACAGTATAATGGGCCGTGTGTGTGAGCTACTGACTAGGACCTATCAAGAACTCACACCCTGGAGAGAGAGAAAATTGCATGTGAGACATAATTTGAGCCAGGGACGAAATGAATGTTAAAGGCCAGGAATGTGAAGAAGTTTTGACAGTTCTTTTTTTAATAAGGAAGGTGAGCTAATTAATGGAGGGTGAACGTGATATAAAGAAACTTTATGTCAGCCATAAAAGAAATCCAAAAACAACTGGATGCTGCTATGAAGTGAAAAAAGGAAAGCAAAGAAAGTCCTGCTAATGAGATGGAAATTACAGCGCCAAACTCCCAGCAGAAAAGTCTGGAAAATAAGAAATCAAAAGGTACTGCTTAAAAGTAAAATAAAAACAAAGGTGAGGAGAGAGGAAAGATCAGGGACAAGACGCCAATAGAAAAACAGCCTGAGCTGAGAAAAAACACCTGACCACAGTGAGGACAAAATCTTCATTTAATGTACAAGAGACGTCAGAGAGCATTCCAGAGGATAAACCAGACCTTGGACACAGAAGCTTTCAAAGCAAAGGGGGGGGGGGGGATTCTTGTTCAAATCAACAAGATTGAAAAGAAAATCCAACATGGCATCATTCAGAACCCCAAATCTGTTAAGAGTAGTTCATTTCACAGAGTCTAAAAACGTTGAAATCGATATCCAAAAAACAGTTATGTGGTCAATGGTGAACCTGATGGCATAAGTGCATTGTTTATAAACCGAACCACTTGAGCGGATCTTTTTGGAGGTATATACAGCCATATTTATCCATCTGAAAGGAGTGTAATTAGGAGTGTTTGAGGGCGGTGCCACTTGAACGTATATTTAGATCAATATTGAGTCATTACGGGCAGCATTTTCTTTTAAACAATGATCACCATGGCTAAAAATAAACTGTACATTCAGCACCGGTATCCGGACTGCGGCTGGCGCTGAATATCCAGTTAATACAGCCAGAGCCAGCACTATCCGTAGAGCAATGATATTCAGCACCGCTGTACAGGTGAAGGCACATTTTAGAAATGATCTCCATGTGCAATCGGGGACATCCATGTGAAAATGAGCCCCAAAAAGCCAGTCACGTCCAAGTTTGGGCACGATTTCAGAAACCTGGATGCGTGCCATTTTGACATTTTTGTATTTTTGAAAGAGTAAAAGCTGATTCAAACTTACTCATACTATTTTGCTCATTATTTTATAGACCTCTATCATATCTCCCCTTAGCCATCTCATCTCAAAGATGCTGCCCCTAACCTATTACACTGTCCTTATAGGGGTATCCTTCCATCCCCTTTATCATTTTATTCACCCTTCTCTGTATCTTTTCCAGTTTCTCGGTATTGTTTTTTAGATGCAGCAACCAGAACTACACACAGTACTCAAAGGGACATGTTTACTAAAGCCCACGCCAGTAACACATATGGGAGCTGCATTACCAGTGCAATGGGCCATCGTAAACTTCAAGTCTGCAATTAGCTCAGACCCAAGATGCATCTCCACGCAAACCAGCACGTGGATGCATGGTTAGCGTTGGCTACTAATAACAACACTAGCAGCAATGCATAGTCACAGTGTCCACTTTGCCTCTGCCTCGCCAGTCCCCACCCCATCACATGCAACCTAGGTAGTATGGGATTTTTAGCACAGGGACTGATGCTATGTTTTAGCATGGCACCCAAATCGCATGCTAAACCCCACTCTAACAGGTAGCGCATTTTAGTAAACATGCGCTAAGGTGCAATCGCACCATCGAGAGATACAGAGGCATTAGGGCTCATTCCATCCCGGACGTCCAGCCCCACTGTACGTACAGAGGGGCTCGCGATTCTGATCCCACGGGGCATGACTAGCTCCGTGGGATCAGAATCGTGATCAGGCCTGTACGTGCAGGCCGGGACTGCGATTCAGCCCAGCCTGCACGTACAGGCACTGCTCGACTAACTCAATGAGGGCTTTTAAATGGAGCCGCGGTGTCATAGCATCCGGTTGCCATGGCACTGCAGCTCCATTTTAAAGCCACGATGCCGGCCACCAGACTTCAAAGATGAATTCCTCGCAGCCCAACCCCCGATCTGGCCTCCTAAGGCCAGGGTTGGGCTGCGGGGAATGTTCTCAGGCCCCTCCTGCCCCATCTGTGCCTGGGGCCCAAAAAACAAAAATGTCCAGGGAAGTTATTCCACTTCAGAGGTGGAATAACTTCCCTGCACAAGTCTCCCAGGGCCGACATTAAAATTGGCCCTATACATCCAGGGCCGGTGACCGCCCACTGAGCTGCCCCTTCCCCACCCCCGTCTAACTTCCCCGCACAAGCGGCGGGGAAGTTAGTTGCCGGCGAGGAAGGCATGAATAGTGGGGATAGCTTATATTTGGCCATTTAACCTGACTCTATTCTCTAACTTTTGACCAGTTCCTGATCCACAATAGTACACTGCATCCTATCCCATGACTTTTTAATTTCACCAAGAATCTCTCATAAGGGACCTTGTCAAAGTCCAGATACACTATGGGCCCGATTCTGGGACACGGGTTGCGGGGCTGCACGTCCCAGGCCGGCAGGGGGCAGGAGGGGATGGGATCTGGGTGGAGCAGGGGCGGGTCAGCCCGGCAGGATGTACAAGGCCGATTCAGGTACAATTCAGTGCCGATTCAGGTATGTGCCGCTTATTCCACTTCAAAGGTGGAATAAGCAGCACTGACCCAGTGATCGGGCCTGGGGACCCCCTTGGGCTGGGGCCGAGTGCAGGGGGTCCCCGCTGCCCGATCCAGGCCCCAGCAGGTCAGCTGTGGGTCGAGCAGCGGGGATGAGGGAGGCCAAAGCTACTGGAGTTGGGAGCGCCTGCAGGGAGGACATCCCCGCAGGCATCAGGAGCATGCCAACCCGTCCACAAGCCCGATTCAGTGCATCATGGGAGCAATGTTCCCACGATCCAGAATTGGGTCCTACCTGGTCCATCTCGTCAGGGATATCCGGACAGCCCTGACGTCCTCCTCCCTGAATCAGGCTCCACATCAATCAGCTTACTTTTATCTACCTGTTTATTCACACCTTCAAAACATATAAAAGATTAGTAAGACAAGACTTTCCTTGGCTAAATCCATGTTGGCTGTCTCCCATTAAACCATGACTATCTACATGTTCAGTAATTGTATTCTTTATAATGGTTTCTACCATTTTGCCCAGTACTGATGTCAGGCTCTCTGGTATGTAGTTTCCTGGATCACCTCTGGAACCCTTTTTAAAAATTGGTGTTACAGTGATCATTCTCCAATCTTCCGGTACTAAACATAATTTTAATGATAGTTCACAGATTACTAATAGTAAGTCTGCAATCTCATATTTCAGTCCTTTCAGAAACCTGGATGTATACTGTCCAGTCCAGCTAATTTGCTTCTCTTTAGTTTATCATTATAATACATCTTCCTGGTTTATCGATATTTTTTTATTTTCTTTTTAATTTTAACAGTTGCTTATATACCGCGACCTTCCAAAGATCAGGTGCGGTTTACAATGAACAATTTAGGAAACAGTGAACAGAGCTGTTTTTACATGGAACTTCTGTGAACTATATACAATAGACTGTTAATTACATTAAACATTTGGTCATAGTAATAACATTATGAAACTATATACAAAGGTATGGTTCATATAGGTAACTATATACAATAGAAATGGGTCCCGTAGGCAATTCCTAACGTGAGTTAGTGTGGGACAAACGAGGTAGATGAAACTGAATGGAGAAAGAGAAAAGAAGGAAGGTATTAGTGAGAGTGTAGAGTGAGTAGTGTTATAGTTAGATTGAACCGAAGGATGAGCTATTCATTTGGGCTTAGCTCAATGAAGGGACAATGTGAAAATATTGAGTTCTTGTTAGTATTGGGTCGATATAACTTATATCCATCTAACATCTGTTATCCATTTTCTGTCTGAGATAATTGGTTTATGATTGGTCCATAGTGAAGGCAGAACAGATGGGTCTTTAAATTCTTGCGGAGCTCTTGAAGTTCAGTTAATGTTCTTATTGCTTCAGGGAGGGAGTTCCAGAGAATGGGAGCTGCGTGGGAGAAAGCTTTTTTGTTAGTTATCTTTTTGGCCTTTGTGAAATCTTTAGAAATCCTTATTTTATTTGAGTTGCCACTCCTTTGTACAGTTTTATTTGAATCTTTAGTGGTAAGCTTGTTTAGAGAAGCAGGTGCCATATTATTTAGTGCCTTAAATGTAGTTATTATCATTTTATAGTTAATTCTGCATTGGATTGGAAGCCAGTGTAGGTTTGCTAATATGGGTGTTATATGCTCAAAAGGGTGCACCTTCATTATAGTTCTAGCTACTGCATTTTGAGCGAGTTGGAGTCTTTTTATGTTTTGTTTAGTTGCACCAATAAGAGTTAGATTGGCAAAATCAAAGTGCGGAGTAATTATGGCCTGAATTATACTTATAAAGTCGTGTAAATGTACAAGTGGGCATAATTGTTTTAGGATTTTGAGCTTAAAATAGACTTTTTTTGTTATGTTTCTAGTCTGGGTATTCATGCTGAGGTGTGTATCTAGGATAACGCCTAGGTATTTCACTTCATTCTTTATATTGATGTCATGATTTTGAAGTGTAATGTGAGTTGGGGGAATGAATGATTGGTTTTTTGTTACAATTAGTATGTCAGTTTTAGAGTGGTTAATATGAAGATTGTGATCTTTTAGCCATGTAGCTAGTTCGTCGAAACAGTCAGTTAATAATTGGAGTGGGAGTATGGGGATTGTGAAAGGAATGTACATCATTATATCGTCTGCGTATATATGATAGAATACATTGAATTTTTTAAAGATGTTGCAGATTGGTTGGATATAAATATTGAAGAGGAGGGCTGATAGGGCGGAGCCTTGCGGGAGGCCGAGTGCTTGATTGTATGTGTTCGAGGTTTGGGAGCCAATACAGACTGTTTGTGTTCTGTTGCTCAGATAGGATGTGAACCACTTGTGTACTGTTGATCTTACTCCTATTTGATTGAGCCTATTAAGCATTATAGAATGGTGGACGCTATCAAAGGCTGCACTGATATCCAGGAAGAGAAGGATGAACGCTTGTTTGGGGTTAACGATTCCTCTTACTAGTGTGTCTATAAGTACTGTTAATAACGTATCTACTCCATGACAGGGGCGGAAACCGTATTGTTGGTCGTCGAGGGGGGCAGAGATGTCCATATATTCTTGTGTTTGAGTTTGAACAACCTTTTCGATGAGTTTAGCCATAAATGGTATACTTGAAATGGGTCTATATGAGTTCGGTGAAGTTTTGTCAATATTTCCGTTTTTGAGTATGGGGTGGATTTGTGCGTGTTTTAGTGTGGGTGGTAGATACCCTTGGCGTAGCGATAGATTGATAATAGGGAGGATGAAGGGGGATAGAGTTGTAAGAGTATTCTTTATCCAGATTACAGGACAAGGATCTAGGTGGGAGGTAGTAGCATTTAGATTTGATATAATGTTTTTGAGGGTGTCTTTGGTAATAGGGTGGAAGTCAGCCCAGTCGTCAGTTTGATGCTGGTTGGTATTGATAAGTGGCATTGGTGAGAATGTATTAAGTTTTGTTTTGTTTATATAGTGATTACCTAAGTTCTGGGCCGTTATATCTGTGATGTCATTGCTAGAGTTATGTGTGTTGTTAGTTAAGTTTTGGACTATTGAAAATAGTTCTCTTGGTCTGTTTATAGATTTATTTAGAATGGCAGAGTGGAAGTTTTTCTTAGCACTGTCCGTAGCATCTTTATACTTTTTGAGGTGGTAATGATATTTCTCATAGTGTGTTGTGGATTTAGTTCTGCGCCATTTTACTTCTATTTTCCTTAGTTCTCTTTTCATTGATTTTAAAGTGCTGCTGAACCAGGGGGCGTTACTGTTTCTGGGGCAGTTATTCCTTTTAATTTGTTGTTTATTAGCTGCTGCCTTGGAGATTGTTTTATGCCAGATTGCAACCGCTTCATCTAGGTCAGAGGGTGATAATGATAGATGGGGGATCGTTAGGTCGAGGAATTCTTCCTCATTGAATCTCTTGAATATTTCTTTCAATTGTTCTGATGCATCACCTTTAAATACCATTTCAGTCATGGGCAACTTCCCTACATCTTCTAAAGTAAAGACTGAAGCAAAGAATTCATTCAGTCTATCTCCTATGGCCTTGTCCTCCCTTAGCGCCCCTGTTCCCCCTCTGTCATCTACTGGTCCAACTGAATCTCTCACAGATGTACTTGAAAAAAAATTTATTATGTGTTTTTGCTTCCACAGCAAGCTTCTTTTCAATTCTCTCTTTGCCTGCCTTATCAACATGTCATCTAAATCATCGCTCAGCAGTAAACACTCCACATTAAAACCCCAAGGCAAAGAAGCCCTATGCTCCAATCTTACCTTTACCATGACACTGTATATAAATTCTTATCTCCAAAA
Organism: Ichthyophis bannanicus; assembly: GCA_033557465.1. NCBI lineage: Eukaryota > Metazoa > Chordata > Amphibia > Gymnophiona > Ichthyophiidae > Ichthyophis > Ichthyophis bannanicus. The sequence continues at coordinate 731,096,376 of CM066033.1, read as the reverse complement.
TGATTAGATTGTAAAAAGTTGATTTATATTCCACTGATTTGACCTGAAATTAATGTTATCCCCTAAATTAATCATTTGTAATTTTATTGCTCTTCATTGTATCAAAGCCCTTCTGCCATGTTTTACTGTAATACTTACTACTGTAAAAATATAATTGTTATTTGTTAGCTGTTCAATATTTACTACTACTATAATGTACTTGATAACTGTTCATTGTAAACCGCTGTGATTATATGAAAGGCAGTATAAAAAATTCTAAGGGCCTGATTCTGTCCCACACGGCTATCCCCTTTGTATGTCCGGTCTGAGCCGGACGTACAAAGGGGATCGCGATTCTGATCCCATGGGATACATCTAGCCCCGCGGGATCAGAATTACGATCAGGCCTGTACGTGCAGGCTGGGACTGCGATTCAGTCCCGGCCTGCACGTACAGGCACTGCCCAGATAGCTCAGTCAGGCATTTAAATGGAGCCACGGCGCCATGGCGTCCTGTTGCCATGGTACCACGGCTCCATTTAAATGCCACGATGCTGGCTGCCAGCAATTAGAGTTTCTTCCCCGCAGCCCGACCCCTGATCCAGCCTCCTAAGGACAGGGTCAGGCTGCAGGGAAGAAACCCTGCCCCCCCCCCCCCCACCCAAGCGCCTTCCGTGCCCCGACTTTAAAAAAAATAATGTCCAGGGAAGTTATTCCACCTCGGAGGTGGAATAACTTCCCTGGCCATTTAACCAGCCCTGGACATTAGAAATGGCCATGTACGTCCAGGGCCGACGACCACCCACTGCCCGCTCACTCTCCACCCCCGAGTAACCTCTTCCCCGCCCCCGACTAACTTCCCGGCACAACCAGCGGGGAAGTTAATTGGGGGCTGCTGCAGCACGAATAGCAGGGATGGACGTCCCGTGTCTCAGAATAACCCCCTAAATAAATAAAATAAATAAATGCACTCCATCTAACTTGCCAGTGCTTATGTTATTTCCCCATGACTTGGTTTGCAACTTGTTGTGCTGTGAGGGCTTGTGTGCATCAGTGATGCTGAGAGCTAAGCTATCAGTAGCTTAATTACTGGCAGCATCTCCCAAGATGGACAGGTCTCAGCTGAGGTGCCAGACTAAGACAAACCACCCATATGGGAAACAGCAAAATGGGACCGTGTTGGCGATAGAGGATTACAGTTCTGTGACAAACGGCAACAACACTATGATTATCTGCATGGAAGAAAGGCCTGGCAATCTACTTCCATATCTTGCCGTGAAAACCCAATGGATGGTCACAACAAAACAAATTGCACAATAGTGCTGAAAGATGAGACTCCCAGGACGAAAGGCACTCAACTGGCTACTGGCGATGAGCTGGAGACCTTTCAGAGTAAAGCCAACATTTATGATGTGGTTGAATAAAAGCCCTCAGGACATCTCACTGCTGATGTAGCTGTGCATGAAATGAGAGCCAGAAGCTGCAAAGATGTCTTACATATTGGGACATGGAATATATGAAGCATGAACCAAGGAAAGTTGGACGTGATCAAGAATGAAATGGAACATGTACAACTCAATCTGTTGGGTGTCAGCAAATTGAAATGGACTGGCATCAGGCACTTTGCATCTTATAATCACATGGTATACTATGCTGGAAATGAAAGGCAAAGAAGAAATGGTGTTGCATTTATAATTAAGAAGAAACTTGCAAGAACTGTAATGAAATACAATGTAATCAGTGAATGCTTAATTTCAATTTCTGAGGAATGCCCATCAACACAACTATTATTCAGATATATGCCCTAACAACAGTTGCAGAAGAGGAAGAAGTTAATAAGTTCTATGAATAAGTACAAGCTGAAATTGACAGAATGTAAAATTGATAGTCATGGGTAACTGGAATGCAAAAGCTTGCAAAAAAGAAGAAAGCAAAGTGATTGGAAAATATGAATTTGGCAACAGAAATGAAGCTGGAGAAAGACTGATAGAATTCTGCAGACCAGTGAACCATTCATCTCAACCACCTTCTTCCAGCAACACAAGTAGGGACTGTATACATGGACTTCCCCCAATGGATTGCACAAAAATCAAATTGACTACATCTGTGGAAGTTAATGATGGAAAAGCTCAATTACATCAACAAAGACAAAACCTGGAGCTGCTGCAGAACAGATCACCAACTACTAGTATGCAAACTCAAGTTAAAGTTGAAAAAGAGCAAGCCACCCATGAATATAGCAAAATATGACCTTGAGAATATACCACCAGAATTTAAAGACTGCCTGTGAAATTGACTTCTGCTTTTGATACCAATGACAGAGCTCCAGAAGGGTTATGGGATAACATCAAGAAAGGTTTGCTTGAAGAAAGTGAGAAGTCTCTACAAAAGGTGAAAAGGTAAAAATGGCCAAAATGGATGACCAAAGAACTCTGAAAATTTCCCAAAAACGCAGAGAAGCTAAAGCCAGAGGAGAAAGAGCAGCAGTCATAGAACTCCATAAAGATCTCCAATGTGCAGCCAAGATGAGACAAGGAGAAGTACTACAATGATGCATACAAGGAAATAGAATCAGAAACTATTAGAGGAAGAACAAGATCGGCTTCCCTAAGGCTGTGAGAGTTAGAGAAAATTCCATCCTCGAATTGGAATGCCATGTTGAATGATGCTGAGACAATCAAGAAAAGGTGGAAAGAATATACAGAGTCATTATACCATAAAGATCAAATGGACCAACAATTTTTTTGATGAGGAACCATTGGTGATAAAAGAAGAAGTCGAAGCAGCATTTCAAGCGTTATCAAAGAACAAAGCACCGGACATTGATGGCATTCCTATTGAAGTAATACAGCAATCGGATGTGGCTGTTACCATACTTACAAGGCTTTGCCAGGAAATTTGGAAGACAACATCATGGCCAATTGACTGGAAGAAATCTGTGTTTATACCAATACTGAAGAATGGTGATCCGACTGACTGTGGAAATTATCACACAATCACTCTGATCCCTCTTGACAGCAAGATTCTACTCAAAATCATTCAGCAAAGACTACAACCATACCTGGAACAAGAACTGCTTGAAGTGCAAGCAAGGTTCAGGAAAAGGCAAGGAATGAGAGACATCATTGCAGATGTGAGATGGATCCTTGAGAAGACAAAAAGAATACCAAAGGATATCTATACATGTTTTATTGGCTACAGCAAGGCTTTTTACAGTGTAACATAGTAACCCAGTAAATGACGGCAGATAAAAACCAGTATGGTCCATCTAGTCTGCCCAGTAAGATGGCAACCAAACTTACTTCTCTGTAGCCCTTTCCTCTGCCCCAAACCAAACACGCCATCTCTACTCTGTTCTCAGGTCCCTCACAACACTCCAACCAAATCCCATTTCTGTATCCACTCAGTCAACTCCCTCCCCCTCTCAGCTTGCATATTTTTCAACACTAAAATTCTGGACCTCAGGGTATCTTTGCCTCACTATCTCCCACCTATCACCTCCCCCCTCCCTCCCTCCCCACCTCCTGTTTCCCTACTCTCACATACTTGGACTTCATTCCACCCACTTACGACCTCAGAACTTATCAAACTCATCTCCTCTTCTAAGACGACCTACTGTTCCCTTGATCCTATACCCTCCTCTTGGCTACTCACACCCTCTCTTGCTCTTATCCCCTCCATCCTTACCATGATCAATACTAGTCTTTCCACGGGTGTTTTTCCTCACTCCTGGAAGCATGCCCTCATCCGTCCTATTCTTAAAAAAACGTCACTTGACCCCCTTGTCCCAGTTCACTATCATCCTTTCTTTCTACTTGAAAAAACAGTCTTCTCACAGCTTTCCCATCACCTGGATTCCACACACTTCCTTCATACCCGTCAATCAGGTTTTCGCCTGGGTCACAGTGTGGAGACTGTCCTTCTTGCTTTTCTCAATGAACTGTGCGTGGCTCACAATCGTGGTGACTTTTCGGTGGCGGTATCCCTAGATCTATCTGCAGCTTTTGATTTGGTTGATCATTCCCTCCTCCTCTCCCACGTATGAGAAGCCGGACTCTGTAGCACTGTATATCGCTGGTTCCACTCTTTTCTCCCGGTCCTGCACTGTTTTCTCGCTTTCCACCCCAACAGTCTCCTCTAAACCTTTTCCACTACCTTATGGCATCCCTCAAGGATCCGTACAAGCACCCCTCCTTTTCAATATCTTCCTGGCACCCTTGGCTCAACAATTTGGGATCTCTGCCTTTTACTATGCCAATGACCTCGTTCTTTTGCACCACACCTCCTCTCTTCACCCCGACCTATCTCCTCTCAATTCCTGTCTCTCCGCTATGGCTGGTTGGCTCACCACCAATTGTCTCCACTTAAACCTAACTAAAAACACTTGCTATCTGGTTTACTTATGGCAGTCCCTCTCCACTGGTGGCTCCCTCATTCTGTGACTCACCCATCCCCTTGCTGTCCTGTTTTCGGTATCTTGGTGTCCTCTTCAACTCTGATCTCTCTTTTCGGGACCATATCTCTCACATCACTAAGACTTCATTTTTCTTCCTTCGTCAAATCCATGCTATTCGACCCTTTCTCACACCACAGACCCTTACCACCCTCATGCTGTCCCTTGTTATGTCAGGTGTTGATTTCTGTAATTCTGTTCTACTCAGTCTTCCACAGTCCCAACTACATAGACTACAGCGCATTCAGAATACGGCTGCACGGATCATCTCACACTCTGCACTTTGGGATCATGCCACACCTCTACTAATTTACCTGCACTGGCTCCTATTGACTTCCGCATCTGCTTCAAAATCCTCACCCTGGTTCACCAAGTTCTTTACACCCACACTCCACAGTACCTGGCTGATCTTATCCAATTTCACATTCCTACTCGCTCTCTCCGGTCACTCCACATTAACCGTCTTCACCTTCCCTCTCCCTCCCGCGCTCACCTCCAGTCAATCCGCACCTCTGCTTTCTTCTTTATCGGACCTGCACTCTGGAACTCACTACCCACCTCATTCAGACTAGAACAGCATTACACCACTTTCAAGAATCACCTGAAAACCCATTCTCCTCTGCCTTCGACCTCCCCTCTCCCTTTGTGTGATCTTTACCTTCTCCCCTTCCTTTTGATTGCTGTTGTCTGGTATGCTTGGTTATGCTCTCTGCTATCCTGTCATTATTGTAACTTCCTTTCATTTCTTCCAGCCATTGGCCCACTCTGTATTTGTTTTTTGATTATTGTAAACTGCTTTGATTGTTATTATGAATGGCAATATATCAAACTAATAAACATAAACATAGGTTTGCAAAATGGCCCACGTATCCATGAAAGAGGCAGCACTTTCATCTGCAAGATGCCAAGTTTCCCTCATTGAATTTTCCCATATGTAGATTTGCAAAATGGTTCCTCCAGCTTCACATCTTGACCAATACATGTGCACTCCTGCGTTGTTTTAGAAAAGACTCCACATTTAGCAGAGCCTTTTCTAAAATACTGCCGAAAGTGTGTATCTCGTCACCTTAATGTCTCATTTCTGATCTCCACTTACTTTATAAAATGCACCTTTTATTATTCAATGTCTCTCTCTAGCTAGGACTACTGTATCAGTCCCTCCCTCTTCTGAGCTCTAAACCCATTGAGCAGAATCGAACAGAAAGAGTCTGACAGGAGCCCCAAGCTTCCCTATGAATGGCTCTTTTAATTCCTGTTTCACCATATAGTGGTTTCATCAGCATGGCAGGAATTTTCCATTGCTCTGGGCTCAAGAGTTACTATGGGTGGCAAATTTGTACTATGGAAACATTCTTTTTTTAAGGGTGAGAGTCAGGGAATGGTGAAAGAGAGGGCTGGAAAGAAAACAGCCTGGAAACTTAGGAGCCTGTTTCCTGTAATAGAATCCTCCTGCTAGGTGGTACAATTAAAAGACAACCTAGTCTGGAAAAATATTTGTCTCATCAGACTGATGAGCCCAGCTTCTTTCCTGGTGAAACAGTAGAACTGCTGCATATGTAGTGTATGGGACTCGTTCAGCAGCAAACGGTCCAGTCTGAAGGTCTTTACTGTTCTTATGTGGCAATGCAAATCATGGATGAATGGGTATGCTTTCTGTGATTAGATAGCTGCAGATTATGCAGGGTAGCTTGAGCTTATCCTAATTTTAGTTAGTCTGTGTGCATGGGCCTATAGTTTTGATTTCCTTATGCAAAGCAGGGCTTCACATCTCCATGCAAACAATGGAGTAAAATCAGGACCAGTTCAACCTGTCCCTTATGGCATGGAGCTATCTGGGCAGCTATGGATAAAATGAGATGCAGATAAAGTCATTTCGCCGATGTGCTTGTCTTCCCTCTAGTCTTGATCGTGATGGTCAGAATGTTTTTTAAGTGCTGGCCGCAGCTTTGAAATCTATTCCATATATTCCGCACTGTGGTGCTAAATATATGCGAACAACAATGGCCACTTCAACTGCTATTCAGATAGCTACAGGATTTAAGTTAGGACAGCCTTTTTGCTGGACTAACTTTAACTGCATAGATCTCTGAACGGTGACCGAAGATCGCTAGATCTCCATAGAGTTAGAAGAAGACCTACACTCCGCCCCAGCACTATCGAGATCATGCCTTGGCGATCTGTAAGAATATTCAAATATCCAAATAGTGCCTCTGCATAACAGTAGATAGAGGACTTCTCCACATAGCAGCTGCCACCTTACAGATAAGTGCTTTTGAAAATCTAGCCCTAAGTTTATAAATCTATGCAGAAAGTGATTCTATTAGCACCTAAGAATGATGGCTTATGTATTCTTAGATACGTCAAACACTAAATACTTCAATTAGATCTGGCAGCAGTCTGTTATATGTGGAAAACAGAGACTCCAGTTTTCCAAAACCAGAGAGGCATAGAAACCCTGACATCCATTTGATTGTAGCTTCATCTGATGAGTCAAGCTGAAGATTGTGAGCTATGAGAAAAGCTGACGAGGACTGCACTTCATAGCCTTCTGTTTCTTTCCAACTTAGTGTCATTGTGCCTTGCGCAAAATAAATGAGTGTGCTAAGAGTGGTTTATGCCCTCTCCCCACGCCTCATATCCTTACTAATTAAAAGGAGGGGTTTGGATTTGCTGGTCTGTTCCCAAGCAGATGCAAAGATGAAATTCTAGGTTCCTGGGGTTTAGATATTTAAACTTTGAGAAATCTCTCTTCATGCTTTAGAGTGGTGCTCCAACTAAAATAAAAGTTCTTTGATGGTAATAATTGACACAAAACACATGTACGTGGTGATTAGTCTGCGTCTTCTATTTTACCAAGACACAAACTGCATATATAGAATCTCTTTGCAAGGTCTCCTAATGGGCAGATTTCGGGATTCCTATAGCTCTTAGGGTAAAGTAGTGTGTTAGCCATGCTTGTCTACTCTAATGGTGGTTAAATAACAAGAGACAAAAAAGAGAAAATAAGGCAATACCTTTTTATTGGATACATTTTTGGACTAGCTTTTGAAAGTTAAAAGAAGGTTTTAACCTTCAAAAGCTAGTCCAACACTGTATCAAGTTAGTCCAATAAAAAGATATCACCTTATTTTCTCTTTTTGTTTCTCTTTTTTATTTAACTACTATAGCTGTTAGGTCACCTGATGATACCTAGTTCTGCTCTGTCGTTTTGCTGGAAAGGTCTCCTCTCCCTTCTTGTCTGTAAATTGAGTACTATATGGATAAAATCTCTTTTCTTTCTGAAGAGTGTAATGCCTAAATCACACACCGACTAAACAAATCAGCAGGAAAAACGCCTTCTTCCTGCAGAATTCACTGCTGGCAACTCTGTGCTTTCAGAACCCTTTCTGACAACCCCATGACAGAACTCACTATAGTTCAGAGATAGGGCTCCCTCCTTCCCTAGGGATTATCCTAAAAATGAGAATTTATTTCCACACTTAGGAAATTCAGCTCCACCTTCCAGTGCACACAGCCTTAGTATTTGGAGATAAAACTGGAATGGGAAGCCTCAGACTTGTTTTCCACTCCATACCCTCAAACATAAGGAGAGTACCTACAAATACCTTCCTTGGGGCTTGGAACTACTCCCTTTCCCACAGCTCATTGCATGGAAGAATTCACATGCACCTCTTTACTACCTAAAATCTCTAAAGAACTCTGAAAAAGTGAAAGTGTGTGGCTGTGTGCCATCGAGTCATTGCTGACTCCTGGCCTCCTAATACCTTGGTTTTCTTGGCAAGTTGCAACGGGAAGTAGATTTGGTGCGACTGGAGGTAGATTGCCAGGCCTTTCCTCATTCCACAGCACCTGGTGATCTCTCATCCAAGTACTAGGCAGGCCCAACTCTGCTTAGCTGGTGAGATCAGCCAAGATCAGACTCATTCAGAGCAGCAAAGCCATAGTCTAAAACATTCTAGGGGGCATGTCTAGAAAAGCAGATATCACAGGCACCTTTCTGCGATATCTGCTTTTCACACGGTGCAGGGGTAGTGGGGCAGGATCAAGGCCACAGAGTAGGTGTGGAGATTGTTGGCAGCCATTGATTGAAACGTTTTCACGCAGTGGCTGCCAAAATTGGTCCCAATCACAGCTAAAGATAACACCACCTCAAGAGGTAGTGTTATCTGCCTGAGAACCCAATAACATAGCAGTGCGGCTGCTGCTGATCAGTGCGGCTGTCTGTTCTGGAGGCAATTGGGCCTCCAATACCCCAAAGGGTTCCCCAAACAATACTGTCGGTGCCGCAGTGCAGAGGTTAGCCGTGATCATGGTGTGCTGCTCTCAGTCTCACACTAGGGGGCATCACTGCAAAATCACCGCCAGATTTGTTAGTGCTATTGAAGAGGGGAGGAGTGCTCCTGGATAGCCTGGAGTGTAGTTCCTCCGAAGGGAAGGAGAGGGGGGCTGATCGGGGTATTGGTGGGGGACATGGTAGCAACCCATGATACCTGCATTGACAGGCACTGCAGGACGTTTCCTATGATACCTGCCTCAGCAGGTATTGCAGGTCTCCGCAGTAAATCACAAACCTCCATGTTATCTGCAGGGGGAAAACTGGGAATGTCCCCTGCAGATACCACAGAGGTTTTTGACTTACCACAGGCTTTTGGCAACTATCGTACTATGATAGCTGCCAAAGGCTACCACAGTTTAGTAGGCATGCCCCTAGGAGTCTCTAAATACCATTACAGTAACCATCCACATTATCCCCTTCACGTAAGTGCACTCTTCCGAACCAACCATACTAACTACTGCCACTCCAAAACTATGGGGTCATTTACTAATGGGCACTAACTGGCAGCGCATGTTCTGATGCATGCTGGTACGCACGTTGCCAGCTAACGCAGGGCCATGATAGTGCAGGATGATTCCCGCACTAACTGTACAGCCCACGTTAGGATCACAAGTGGGTGGGTAAGGGGCAGAGAATGGGCGTAGTAAGCAGGCGCACCTAATGCCACCTATTGAGAAATAGGGGTCGTCTTTAAGAATAAACTATTGATAGTTGTAATATGGGGGACCCTAGATCAACAACAATAGGAAGGATCGTCTTTTCTTGTTGACGGTAAAAAAAGTGGTGAATTGTTAGTAATGCAAGTAATTTAAGAGGGAAGGGCTTAGGACCTTACACGTCACAGTAGGGGTGGTCTTTAAATAGGAATTTGCCGTCGCTGATCCGCATCCACGGCGTTTTTTCAGAGCAGACTGAAGGAAGTTTGAAAGTTTTTCATGTTGCTCTTGTATAAGAGAAATAAGACGTGTGCAGTATCAGTCATCTTTCTTTGGTAAGCAGTTCCTATTTTTTTTGATAGGGGAACCCTCTGATAAAGGCTCTTCACTAAGCTGTATAATGGCAGGGAGGAACTTAATATATGATAATAGTAGATTATTGTGGTTATAATGTTGAGTTTTATTTTACAGATAAAATGTGCATAGATCCCCTGAAGAAACAATTGTGAAACGCGATGGGGGCTCCTACAGGAAGGCGTTGGGATCGGCGAGCGAGATAGGAGCATATAGAATGAAACATCTTACCATAAGCTAAGTGATAGTTGAAGTTTTGAAGATTACTTCAATAGAGTCATGATTTAAGCTTGTTTGGTATAATTCCAGAGAAAGACTCTATCCGCTTCCACAGACACTTGAAAACGTTTGCTGAAGGTCATTGATGCTAATAGGCACTGGTATTAGACCTGTTATAAGTCTTTAAAAAAAGTGCCAGAATAGGCTGAGACCTTCAACGGCAATAGAAAAGAAGACATAAGGTTTAGAATAACCACAAAAGGGCAAATAAAAGTTCTTTGTCCCAAGATGATATAATTGAGCATTTGATTTTAATTGACTTACTAAAGGGACAACTGCAAGCTATAGAGTGGTTGTTGGAATGGGACATTGCTACAAGGGTGATCTGACATGAAGGTGAAGGAGCACTGGACACTGTAGTAGGAGCTGGTGGATTTGGACCGGTAACCTTGGGTAAAATGAGTGAGCACGATGACCCTGGTTCTTTCATAACAGCATTTGATAGGATTGCTCAATCTGTAAAATGGCCCAAGGAGCAATGGGCATTCAGACTGGCTACATCCCTTTCGGGAGCTGCCTTGGACGTCTATAGAGCCATGCCTCGCGAACAGGCCCAGGACTATGATCTAATGAAGCAAGTCATCAAAGATAGGCTGGGCCTCACAAGGAGGACACTTAGAAAGACTAACAAGAGAGACCAAAGGCTTTAGGTCAATGATTAAGGGATATGGTGGAGAAATGGTTAGAACCAGAGGAAAAGACAGCAGCCCTTAATGTCGGTACCCATGGAGATGAGAGAGTGGTTAGTTAGGAGGTGTGTTAAGTCTATAGATAAAGCTACAGCCACTGCTGGATGTTACCTGGAAGCCCTAGTAACCCTTTTCAAATGGGGAACTCTAATCCCATGATGAGGCAGCTATTCAGAAACCCACCAGGGATAAAAGTAAAGTGGAGAGAGCCCAAGTGGGAGTAGGAAGGCCATTATGGGGTCAGGAAAAGGTGACAGCCAGAAGTATTTCTACTGTGGGCAGCAGGGGCATGTTATGAAAAACTGTATGCAAAGAATGGGTCTGATAGGCTAAATTGACCATTCAGGAGAAGAGCCTTCTTCCCCCTTTGTGATAAAGGTAGACGTGGAGGATACATCAGTATAGGCTCTTCTAGATTCCAATGCTAACCAGTCCATGATGGCAAAATCCTTGTGGGAAACGCTGGGCCTAGCCAGGGATGGGGGGGTCAGAGAGCTATAAAGATCATGTTAGGATTAAATGCATTCATGGATCTACAACACCCTATCCTCTTCACTAGATATGAGTAAAATACGAAGGGCGCTGGCACTGGTTGGATGTGGTTTTCTTACCCTGCAATCCTTACCCCCTCATTTTATGTAGGGATTGGGCTTATTTTTATCAATGTCTGCAAGGGAAGGAAGGATGGGTAAGCACACAGGCACAGGTTCTAAAGGAAAGGCAGGAAGATAAGGGACAAGAAGCTCTGGAGGAAGATATTCCTTATGCAGGAGCGGTCATAGAAGCCCCAGGAAATACCCGGAAAAGCTATAGGGACAAGAGAAGAGAAAGACAAGAAAGGACAGAGAACTGGGGTAAAGTGCTTTTAGAGGGACAAACGCCTTGGATTCCCCAGGATGTGCTGGATATGTCTCCATCTTTCGCCCAAGAGCAGAGAGCAGACTCCACTCTGGTGTATGCATATGACTGTGCTAAAAATCCAAAGCAAGAAGAAAGGCCTAGGTTTGAACTAAAAGACAGACTTCTGTATAGGATTGCCAAAAATAAGTTTAGTGCAGAAATCCAACAGCAACTAGTGGCGCCTCGAGCGTTCAGACTCCTCTTTATCAGATTGGCTCGTGACCATCTAGTATCAGGGCATAAAGCGTTCAACAATACTTTAGAGCAGATATTAAATAGATTCTATTGGCCTGGAATGTATAAGGAAGTAAAGGAATATTGTGAAAGTTACCCGCAGAGTCAAAGGGTCTCCCCTACTTTTACTTCCAAAGCCCCACTGAAACTGCTACCCATTATAGAACCAATGGTCCATTTAGGCATGGATATAGTGGGGCTCCTAGAGAAAAGTAGGCAAGGTTTTGTCTACATCTTGGCGATTGTAGATTATGCTACATGGTTTCCTTGGGCTATCCCTTTGAGAACTGCCTCAGCCAGGGCCATCACATGGAAGTTAGTAAAACTGTTTAGCCAGATTGGATTTCCTCGGGAAGTCGTCATAGATCAGGGCACAAATTTCAAGTCCAACACCCTTAAGCAACTATAGGATGCTTTTGGGATCCACCACATTACTATATCTGTGTGTCACCCCCAAACCAGTGGATTGGTAGAAAGATGTAATCAGATCAGGAGGAGTTTGTATGGAGTGTGGACAGATTGCAATCAATTACTGCCCTTTGTAGTATATGCCTCTCGGGAAAGTATATAGGCTTCCTTAGGGGTATCCTCTTTTGAATTGGTATATGATTGCTCTCCTAGAGGCATCCTAGATATAATCTGGGAGCAATGGGTGAACCCAAATTTGGAACCTCAGGATACACTAACTTACCTCTGTAACCTAAAAAACAAGCTAAGGAAGGTGACTGAGGCAGCTCACAATCAATTACAAAGAAGTCAGGAGCAGCAAAAACAGCATTATGATTTGAACACAAAACCTAGGGAGCTGCAAGTAGGAGAAAAAGTATTAGCTTTTATTCCATCCACCCCCCCCCCCCCACTAAATGCAGGGTAAGATGGAGGGGGCCCATGGTTATTCAGCACCAAGCGGGATCTTTAGATTATGAAGTAGTGAATAAAAGAGGAAAAACACAAATATATCACATAAATGTGTTAAAGCCTTGGAAAGAACAAGAGATGTGGGTAACTGAGGTGCACGCAGATTAAGAGGAGGACCTAGGACCCCAAATTGCAGAGATAAAGAAAGCAGTGGCACCCAAGATAAACCCAAATTTGACACCCAGTCAAGTAGAAGTTAATGAGATTCTTCACCAATTTGAGGATGTATTGTCACCCATTCCAGGATGTACTCAATGGATCATGAGATTATTACACCCCCATTATTACACTAGAGAAAGTGGTCAGACAATGTCCCTATAGATTGCTAGAAATTAAGAGACAAGAGAGGTAAAAGTAAAAGAGGTAGGGAGGAGTAGCCTAGTGGTTGGGGCAAGGTACTTCAGGCCGGAATGTCGGGGGTTCAAATCCCACTAGAGGACAGCAACCTTGGGCCAGAAGGACTGGGGTTTCTAGTCCCACGGATGCTCCTTGTGGTCTTGGGCAAGCCACTTAACCCTCCATTGCCCATATTCCCTGTAAGTATTAGTGTATGTGTCTCATATCCCCGCGTGTTAAATGTATCCCCCAATTGTGTTGTGACCGCTTTGATTGAAGGATAAGGCGGTATACAAAACTGTCTAAATAAATAAATAAAATAAATTAGACAGAATTCAGGAGATGGAACAATTGGGCATTATTGAAGAATCAAAAAGTCGCTGGAGTAGTCGTATTGTGATACCAAAACCAGATGGAACACAGAGATTCTGTATTGGTTTTTGCCAAATAAATGCAATAACATATTTTGATGCCTACCCCATGCCATGCAGAGAAGACTTATTAGAGTGATTAGGGTCAGCCCAGTATTTGGCTACGTTAGATTTGACAAAAGGTTACTGGCAAGTTCCCCTAACAGTTGAATTGAAACCTAAAACTGCGTTCAGTACACCAGTGGGCTTATATCAGTTCAGACAAATGCCCTTTGGACTCAATGGGGCTGCTGCAACCTGCCAGCACTTGTCTGACATCCTTTTACATGGGCACCAAGACTATGCCATGGCTTACATGGATGATATAATTCTAGCAAGGACTGGGGACACGCATTTGACTAAAGTAATAGCGGCACTCATGTCACTTAGAGAGGCACGTTTGACAGTAAACCCTCAGAAATGCTCATTTGCCCAAAGGGAAGTCATATACCTAGGTCACTTAGTGAGGTTTAGACAGATTAAACCACTCATAGATAAGGTGGAAAGCATTCGGTACTTCTCTCTACCCACTACTAAGAAACAATTGAGAGGGTTTTTAGGCTTAATGGGTTACTATCGTCGATTCATTCCTTAGTTTGCAGAGTTGTCCTACCCTCTAACTGAGATGCTTAAGAAAGTCCAGCCTAATCAGTTGAGGTGGATGCAAGATACCCTAGGAGCATTCAAAGACCTGCAAACCATATTATGCAAGGAACCGGTGCTCCAGGGCATTGATTGTTCTTGTGAATTCATCCTACGAACGGATGCATCCACAGTAGGGCTAGCTGCAGTCCTATCACAGAGATAGATTGGGGAAGAGCATCAGGTTATGTATTTGAGTAGGAAGCTATTACTAGTCATAAAGTGGGCTATAGAAGCTTTATCTATTTATTTATTTGTACATTCTTTTATACCGCTTCTTCCAGAGATCAGATGTGGTTTACAGATATTATCTGGTAGGATGCCATTTCACTCTGGTTATAGATCATGCTCCTTTGCAGCGACTTAACAGGATGAAAGACCATGCTAGGTTAACCCTTTGGTACCTGTCTCTTCAGGCATACTCTTTTACCATTGAGCATAGGCCGGGGAAGCAGCATAGTAATGCAGACACCTTCTTCCACATTGCTAACTCTGCAGTAGAGAGTAGCAATATCACAGTATATACCACTTAGGCAGCTGTGATCTTCACAAGTTCATCATCTATTCATTCTTATGGTTCAACAGTTGAGGTTGGAACGAACCAGGAATGCTGCTTTTGTTTGGATTGCTCCAGTTTATTGGAATTCTCATCCTTTGGATATCCATTCAGAAACTTCTTCTATGAAATTTAAAAAGCTGGTGAAAATCTGGCTTTTCCACCAGGCTTTTTGAGTTTGTTGATAGAGCACTAGTATAGAGTCTCTCCTTTGTATTCTCTTTTGTTATGCAACCGTATTTTATGTATTGATGTTTTTGGAGATTTTTTTGTTGTCCTCTTCCTGGTTTTTCTTTATATGTTTCACATGTAAGTGATGTTGTATGTTCATTGTGCTGCAGGCTTTGCTGGTATTGTAAACCACTGAGATGCATACCCCTGGGGCTACCACTAGTGGTATAGCAAATACTCCAATAAATAAATAAATGCATGTTTTAGCAAGTATATACCCCAGGAATACCTCCACTTAGGTTAGATAAACAAATGTGCAGACAGACAATGTTTATAAAGGCTGTCTCTATGTCTAAAACTCTATTTTTTCCACAGAAATGCCTTTGAAAACTACTCCCTCAACTGGTAAAGAATTCTAAGAGGTCCTTACATGTTCCCTCCTGCTCAAGAGCAGGTGTAAATGTATGTGCATGAAGGGGGTCATTTTAAAAGGCTTAATCATGATGTAGGACGACTGAAGAAATGCACATGAATGGCAAAATCACAGCGATGTCTCCACAAGCAATGTTTACAGACTCCGGGGCAGGGACATGGTGGAGGCACGTCCGAGGAAGTGCTATGGACTTATGTCTCTTTTTGATTTCAGGAATGACAGGGTCATCTGCAGGCATGTCCATGTTAATACCAGGCATGAACAGGCATCAAGAAAGTGTTTGTTTTGGCTTTAAAACATCCATAGTGTAAAGAGTTAAGTGACTAGCCTAAGATCACAAAGACCCATACTAGGATTTGAACCTTGACCACCCTGCTCCCAACCCACTGCTTTTAATATTATGCTGTTAGATATGCACATGTTGACATGCTATTCCGGGGACATGTATGTAGACATCTCTATAGACATCCATGTCGGGTACATCCACATTTCTGAAATCATGCCCGAACTTGCACATGCCTGCATTTTATTTCAGATGATCTAGCTTTGACGTCCCAGATTGCACTTGGACATCCCATTGTAAAATGTTCCTTTTTATTTTATTTATTTATTTAGCTGCATTTATATCCTGCTTTTCACTGGGTCAAAGAGGTTTAACAAAAAAAGGGGGGGGGGACAATAATCAATTTGACAGAGAAGGGGTGAAGGGGCATCACCATGAGGGCCAACATTGATGATCTGAACATAAAGTAACAGAATTAGACTCCCTTTAAGGGAGTTATTTTAGAAGAGATAAATGTGAGATGGATGTCCCAAAACACCGACATGTGATGAAGGCAATTTCAGTCCCAAGCAGATCTGCATGACCCAGCAGTAGCCACATCTAATTTTGGATGTCTGGGGACGGGCATGTTTGGGGGTGTTTCTGGGCAAAGCTAGGGTGCAGCAAGCAGCCGTACATCCAAAATGTATTTTGCATAGTGTTTGGGACATACTGGTTGTGGTAGCTAAATGGCTCACCCTGCCTCTACCATAAATCACGAATACTGTATGAGGTATGATCAAAAAGTATCAAGACTTGTACAATAACACAAGAAGTATAACACTGATAGTTACTGCACTCAGTCTCCTTCAAAATAGTCCCCTTCTGATAAAACACACTTCCTCCAGCGTTCCTGTCCACTGCTGGAAACAATTTTGAAATGCCTCTTTCGTTATGCTGTGAAGCTACTGTGTCAAATTTTGCTTAATGATCTCCAAGTCATCGAATCTCCTTCCTTTCAGTGGTAATTTCAGTTTCGGAAACAAGAAAAGGTCACAAGGTGTGAGGTCAAGTGAATACAGAGGTTGATGGGCTTGCTTGATTTGGTGTTTGGTCAAGAACTGCTGGACAAGATGTGATGTGTGAGTTGGGGCGTTATCACGATGAAGCAACCATTCACCATTTCTGTGCACTTCTGGCCTCTTACGATGAACTGCATCTCTCAAACAAGTCAGAACTTGAAAGTAGAATTCCTTATTGATGGTTTGGCCTTTTGGAGCATACCCATGATGAACAAAACCCTGGCAAACAAAGAAAACTGTGAGCATGACCTTGACATTGCTCCTTACCTGATGTGTCTTCTTAGGTCTGGGAGATTCTGGAGTCTTCCATGGCGAGGACTGAGCCTTAGTTTCCAGGTCATAACCATAAACCCTTGATTCATCACCAGTAATAATCTTTTTGATGAAATCTGAGTCATTTTCAACGCATTCCAACAACTCCCTGGCTGCAGACAGTCAATCTTCTTTTTGTTCAAGGGACAGGAGTTTTGGCACAAATTTTGCAGACACACATCTCATCCCCAAATTGACAGTAAGAATGGACTGTACCAACCCAAACTGATGTCCATGTCCTCAGCAAGCTCCCTGATAGTGAATCGAAGATTTTAGCATATTGCGGCACGCACTGCTTCTACTTTGTCTTCATTCCTGCTCGTGGATGGCCTTCCAGAATGTTTGTCACTGTCAACACTTTGGTGGCCTTCTTGGAAGCATTTGTACCAGTCATAAACTCGAGCACAACTTATGCATTCATCGTCATACACTTGCTGTAATTTGTCATAAGTCTCTTTGTACGAATCTCCAAGTTTCTGGCAGAATTTAATGTAAATTGACTGTTCAATTTTTTACTCATCGTAAATCTGATGAACTGCTTTTACACTATACCAAACATCACATGATTAAAAGAAGTACAGGTATGCTGCAGCCATGCTACAATTCTGCACATGTAGAACTAGGTCAATGCATGTTTAATGGCATTGTGGTGTGATGTATTGTCATATAGCTACACAATAAGTTTTGATACTTTTTAATCACATCTTGTAGATGAAGGACTTTGCTGTCCATACTGACTGTGGATTGCAATTGTGACTGGAGGAGCTTGTACTGGAGAGACATTGGTGTGCTTTTTGTCCATGTGTACTAAGCAGTCTTCATAGAAATTCCCCATGTGTCTCCGCTGTCCATCCCCCAGCAATGCTCACCATAGCCTGTTGTTGCTCATTTGCGGACTCCCAGCTCTCAACCACTGCATTCCCCTCCCATACTCCTCAGCCACCCTCTTGCCCTGTAGCTGTGCATCCCCCTGTGCTCCCCTATAGCTCATGTGTTGCTGTCTGTGCCTGTGTATGCCCATGCCATGAGGGTGTATTTGCCGGTATGTGTTGGTGTGCTGGCAAGGAGGTGTATGAGTAGCCTGTGGTGTGAGTCTGAGTATCTGTGAGTGTTAATCAGCATCTATCTGACTGGCTGTGTTCTAGTATTGCACAGAGCACTGCATGTTGGTGGTGGTGGCAGAAGGGTGTAGGTGGTGGGATATCAAGAGAGCTGGTGATTGATGGAAACCATGGATGCTGTGTCTGCCTGGTTTGCACTGGTCCTGCAGGAGGAGACCCACAGGGAGCACAGGAGGGAGAGGGCACCTATACCAGAAGCTTACTGGCACTGTTCCCTCTAAGCTGTGCACGTGTGCACACCTAGCTGAGCGAGCACACATACTTTAAAACAGAGCGCACAAAAATTACAGTTCTGTTTCTAATAGAAAACAACACAGACGTCTTAAAATTTAAAATTTGTGATTGTAATTACTAGAAATTTTCCCCTTCATTTAGTAATTGTCTATTTTCATTTAATTTGATTAAAATCAATGTGGTGTACATACTGTATTCTGATGTGTAGTCAAATTTTAAAGTATATAACTCCGAGTGTCGTTATGTGGCGTACAGAAATTTAACCTTCCTTCAAAAGTTGCACAGCTGATATTTTATGCGCACACAGCCTACAGAAAATTAGAGGGAATATTGGTTACTGGGCAAGGGTCCAATACCTCACCCTCACAGGTGAACAGTGCCTGACTCAGTTCAGATTTGATAAGCTGGCATACACCAACTATGTCTGAAGCTGGAGCCCCTCCTTTGCTCTGCCACACAGAAAGGTCAGCCCATACCTGTGCATCTGAATATAACAGTCCTAGCATCCCTGGTCACCAGCAGCTTCCAATCAGTGCTGACTACCACTGCAGGACTCAGCCAGTAAGCGATGTCCCAATGCATTTCCCAATTCTCGGCAGCTTTTCTCACCAGAACTGTGTACTACATAGCCTTTCCCACCACTGTGCAGCAGACCATGCTGCAGTTCCACAAGGTCACACAATTTCCCACAGTGTTGGAAGTCATAGACTGTAGACATGTGACCCTCGGGTCCCCAAGAGGGAGGGGAGCCACCTACTGAAATAGGAAGGCCTTCCACTCTATGAATATGGAGGTGGACTGCAATGCCCACGGTGAAATAACTGATTTGTCCCACACTTCCTATATCTTCTCAGATTCAGGCATATATGAACACTTCATCAGTGGAGAAATCACAGGAGGCTGACTCCTATGTAAACAGGCAGAGAACCTAAGCCACAGGTGCCATGTATGAAGGGAATATGAAGAGAGACTATCAACAGTCCTAGAACAATATACCCACAACATGTGCCACTACAGAGCAAGCAGCAGAGCTGCAAGAAAGCAGGTCACATGTAAGTCATTGGCGAGAATGATGGCAACAGCACCTGGGAGCCAGGTGCAAATCCCATCTCTGTTACACACATCCAAGTGCCCTCGGACCCCCCATAAAACAATTACCTTTTCAGCAAATGAAGGGACAGGACCACTTGTCAAAAGTGCAGGAAAGAGGGAAGCCAAGAACATCCCCTGGGCCCATACAAGGCAAACATAGGTGGTTACCTAGTCAACACATTTTGGGGTTTGAGGCACATGCTGACAAGAGGCATAGCATGGCAAGTGGAGAAAGGCCATTTCTAGGTTTCCCCCCCCCCCCCATTGTAATATAAGAACATTTTTAAAAACCCACAAACAGGCACCATGTGTTTCTGACTACAGAATCTTTAGGACAAATTGGTCTATTCGGCTTCATTGAGGGATCACCCCCCCCCCCCCCATGTCCCACTTACATCCAGGCCATTATTCTTGTGGAGCTTGTCGCTATTGTGAATTCACACTACAAGGGAGATCTTGGCATGATCAACATTTGGATCTCAACCTAACATCCTGCTGGCGCACCACTTGTGTCTCCACATTTCTTGTATACCCCATTATTTTCCCTTGCCAATTGTATTATATTGGTGGGACAAGACAGATAAAAGTTTGTTTAGCAGAACATGCCTCTAGGCTTCGCACGGAGACCCGGTCAGCTCCTATGGTTGAACATTGCTGTTTGTTGGGGTCACTCCTTTGAACAACTATGGTGCAAGGTATTTGATTACATCCCAGAGGATCCTAGAGGGGGTAATCGGACTTACCATCTGCAGAAGAGAGGCAGTTTTGGATCTTTAAATTACAGTCAGTTGTTCCTCAAGGTTTAAATTTGGAGTTAGATTGGTTCAGTTTGATTTGATTAACATTTGCTACTGATCCGTGGAGGGTTTTCCTTTTGAAGTGGATTCCCCCTTTGCACCGATTGGTTGGTTACTAGCTCTGTCATTATACACGTCAAACGCCATTTTTGAATAAAATCAGCGGGGTTCCTTTTTCTTTTCTATAAGCACTGGACATTTTAATTTCAGGGATCCTGCAAAAACCTGAGGCAAGGCCTGTGTTGTGGGATCAAAACATGGCACGTCATGGAGGATTCCTGTTTTGCCTGTTTTGCTTCAGCAGTGCTTCATTTTAAAGAGGCTAAGTACAATAAAATTAACATGATTAAAAAGGAATTGCTACTTCCTCCTCAGTGGCGTTTCTAACAAAAAGACATTTGTCTTATGGGTGCAAATGTCCCTGCTTCTATGTTCTTGGGATCTTCTTTATAAGGTTGTCTAATTTGATCACCAAATTGGGTTCTTTTGCTGTAGTCGATGCAGATGAAAACCGGCAATAGCAATAGCAGCGCATAAGAAACATTGCTCATTGATGCCTGTCAACTAGAGGACACTGGAGAGAGGCTGAGAAGAAAGACAGATCTGCGTGGCCAGTGGCAGCTCTGGTCTCCCCCATTCCCTGCCACCAACACATTGAGGTCTGTTTACTAAAGCACATTAGGCTTCTTCAGCTAACGCAGCAAAAAGTTCAGATAGCGAGACTTAGCTGCAAAAGCCACCCATTATCTGTTGGGGGCATGCACAGCATTTCCCCACCAGATAACACACTGAATTTGCAGTAGAACTGCAGCGCGGATGCAGCTAACGCCACCCACTGAGGTGGGTTAGTAGCACCTGCGCTGTCTGTTGAGACCCGCAGTAACCACACATTGCAGACATGCCCACTTTCCATCCTTATCCCCCCACTAATGCAGATAACATGCATTCTGCAGATAGCACAGCAAATTGCTGCATTATCTGTTAACATGGCCAGATACCTGTTAATGTGGCAAATAGTACACGCTAACACAATTTAGTAAATAGACCCTTTCTTTCTGCCAGAAACTGACTTACGAAGACATAGCTTTGCCTTGTGAACCACTGAATTACACATCTGACCTGAGAGGCGCCTCCTAAACATTTGGACCCTAGGCACATGCCTAGTTTGCCTGTGCGTTAATCCTGCCCTGCTTAAAGCAAACCAGTAAATATCACCGCTGTACATGTAGCTAGGCATTTCCATTGAAAATCATTGTTCAGAGGAGTTATAGATTCACTGGGACTCAATAATGTTCTTCTGTCAAATTAGCCTACCGCCAGGTGCTGACCCACAACAGAACTTACTTTCAAAGTTTATTCCTCCAGGTCTACCATGTTATGCAGAACCAAGGCTATTAAACCAGGAGGTCCTCAGCTTATAGTGGCTATGTACTCATATGCTATTTCTTAAGATGCCAAGATACCAGTGCTTTACCTGTTTTATGGTGTAAATACTCGGCCAGCCTATATGAAAAGGCTTTGCTTCACATTGTAATGATATTACTCTGGTTCTGGCAGGTACTGTATCTTACCATTGAGCTCAGCACACTGAAGTCTGGAATTCCTACGGTGAGGCCATGGAGCTGGCATACCAGGTTGGTATGCTTGTGGTGACGCCATGAGTTTGGCATGCAGTGAAGACTGGAATTCCAACGGCAATGTTAGAGGAACGCTGCAGAAATACTTTGCAGTAATGCTGGTACAGTGCTTCACTGTGACACGCAGACTGCAAGTCACCCAAGAACAATACTGCTCCACAGAGGAGCTCCATTCAGCATTCAGCACACTAGCAAGACCCTAAGATGAAGCAGACTGCCACATAAGAAGCAGTTTATTAAAGAGTGTTTGTTTTCGGATCCTTAATCCACAAAAAGTGGAAAAAAAACCCTCTTGAGTGGACAATGTTTGCTGAGGGAAGCTAAAATAGAAAAAGAAAAAAACCAAACACAGTTTCAGTCTGTGAGGCCATTTTATGGGGTTAGCAAAAGCGCCTCACTCTTCCAACGGAATGGAAAAGAAAAATATTTAAAGGGCATCCTCCAATCACTGCAACTTGCCTTCCAGAAAAAAAAAATCAGCATGTTGAAGTTTCCAAAATGAGCAACAGGTTGGTGAGTGAATTATATTTTTGAAAAGAATACCATAAGCCCATCTTCCATTTACTTCCCCAGATGAAATTCTCAGAAGAGGTAAAAGGAAAGGGGTTGCATAAATTTTACCATGGTGAATCTTGCCTCATTTGCTGCAGGAAATGCGTGATTCTGCATGTTTGCCCTACTCTAAAGTTTAAAGGGAATATTTTTCTTTGTTGCAACAAGTGGAAATTGCAAAACTTGCTGGTGGGGAATTTTTGTAGATTACTATAGGAAGAGTTTGTGAGCTGTGCATTGAGAGCTGCGGACTTCCTGTGACCTACTCAAGATCTGGCAGTTGTGCCATTTTCCTCTGCCCATCGCAGTTCATGTGAACTAGGTATGTGAATTCAGTTTGCAGTTTTGGGTTTGGAAAATGTTATGCACATAAAGAACACACATTTAGTTAACTTTACATGCATAAAACGTCTGTATTCATGCATTGTAAAGTTGATTTACACACATTAAAAAATTGTTACACACATTAGTCAAATTATACATGCATTGATTTCTGAAAAAAACTATCAAAAATCTCTATAAATTCGGCCTAAATCTCCAAAGGTGTTCCAAAACCAAACAAAAAATTCTTTTCATACACACCATTTATCCTGTTGATATCCAGGGCAAATTAAGAATGTATTAGAAGCTGAATATTTACTTTTGGTTTATCCTTAGAATAACATCCCAGGGTGTTCACCCCTGTATCACGGCCAGTTTTAAGGGTGTGTGACCTGTGTAATTGCACAAGGCATTGCTGCTTCATGGCTACAGTTTTAAAGGGGTGCTGCCGAGGAGTGAGGGATCAATCATCCAAGCCATGAGGGTGCCACTTCTGCTGCTCAGGCCGGGCACCATGGGTGCTAAATCTGCCTCTGCCATCCAGAGTGACATAAGAAGAGTACAGGAAGCCTTAAACCAGGATTTAGACTTAGGCAGCAGAACAGGATGAGCTACAGGAGCTGTGAACCCATCAATATTTTGTCCAACACAGCATCAGCAAGTAGAGAGCTTGAGGGTGAAGCTGGAGCTTGGTTTGTTTGACCCCTCCAATCAAAAGGATGTTCTGCTGCTCCTAAATTCAGATGTTGTCTAATTCATTTGGATCACTTTGCAGTGCCATTGATGAAGGAAACAAAAGCAGGACACTCATATCTTAAAGTTAGATAATTAATACCTCACTTATCTGAACCATAAAGCAGCAGGTCAGATAGCAATATTACTGATAGCATACTGGAAGATAGGGAAAGGTTTGCTTTCAGACAGAACAAGATTGGCCAAAGAGCAATTAACTTAATTCCTTTATCTCCCAAGGTACTGTAGAAGGAGTATGAACAACAGAAAATGCCTGTTGCACTTTGAATGTCTACTACAGTATGTTTTGAGTCCACTCATTCATGGAACAAGTGCTCAGGTTTTGAAATTCAATGGGCCTGATATTCAGTAAGGAGGCAAAAGTGTCACAATGCGCAGGAAAACACATGCTCAAATAAAGGTGGATTAAACGTAGGTAAACCATGAATATAAGGCTTAGCAAATTTGCAGCGGGCTGCACAGAAGTCCATGCATGCAGCTAGAAGATGGATACCATATTAGAGGAATGCAGGCAATGCTCACAGGGGGGACAAAGCGCCCACATATATGGGACCTAGCAAACTAATGCATATTGTGGCTATATGCTGTTGGGGGGGGGGGAAGCCTGCACATCGCTCAACATACCTTCCAATATACCCATGTGATATAGCGTGGATCCGCCACAGACATGGATAACAAAAACCCCACGTCACAATGCCCAGGTGTTTACTTCAGGGCTCCCCATTGGCACACTCCCTGAGTAGGTCCCTCCCCCAAGCAGTGGTCACAAACAAAATGGAAAGTCAAAAAAGGCAGAATTTCATCAGGGAGGAGGCAGAGGCCCTAGCACGCATGGTGCTGAGGTGTGAGGGGGTGCTATAGCCCAGGGGCCACCACAGGGCCAATCTACAGCTGACCATATGCATCTGGAGGGCCATCGAGTTGTGGCTGAATGGGTGAGTAAGCCATTGGTGCCAGGAGTGGGTGGGGGAGGGGCATAATAGTAGGCAGGCCAAAAGGGGATGGTCCTCAAACCCACAACTTCAGCCTGCCCATCAAAAGGTTTTCATTATGAAAGGGAGAACAGTCTCCGAAAGAAGACAGCATCCAGCCCTGCAATGTCACACAACCCATGGCTGCCACTCTAGCAAACAACCAGCCAGCTACCTATAAAGCAGACACAATAGCTCATCCTGGAAAAGCACTACAGCCAAACTAAGAGGACATAGGTCCAAGTCTGGCATAATGCCACAAAACCAATATACTGTATAGGATGTCCACACTATCAGCCATTATTTTTAGCAATGCTAATCTCTGTTATGTGGCAGCCCAAAGATAAATATGTTGGCTGGGGTAGTGTGTGTTCCCAGCCCCCTGTATGGGAAACATAGTGGTGTGTGTGTGGCAGACAGCTCCACTGAAAGAGCAAGAGGAGAAGGCTGAACATGGGGTGGCAGGAGAAGGTCAAGGATGGTGTGAGGGCAAGGGGAGTGCAGTAGCAGTGTACTGGCAGGGGAGCGATATGTGTGTTAAGGGAGGAGAAAGGGGGCGCATAGAGGCTGGGGACCAGTTGTCCTACCAGCTCTGTGTATGCACTGCAATACCAAAGCACGATGTAAATGCCTGGAGATGGCACTGCAGGCTCTGTGGTGGAGGGATGGAAGATGGCAGTGCAGAAGGTACAGAGGGGAATAGATGAGGCAGTGACTGTTTCATATATCGTGCATGTGTAGGGGGGGGGGGGACAGGCCTGAGGTGCTGTGTTAAGCCTAACGGACACCTTATGATACCACCAATTTCTCTCACAGAGATTTTGGTGTGAGGCGGACCCTGGAGGCCCTGAAATGAAGGTTCAGGACTATGAAGCGCTATACGCCATACATCATTCAGTGCCTCCGAGAGGAAGTAGCAGCTGCAGCATGTGGGCCAGGAGTCACCCATGACACAGAAACCCATACCAGTGAACCACATGCAGGGATATTGGCCTGCGATTCAGCAGTATATATGGTTTCAGAAAGGTCAGTCAGACAGTCGGCACTGGAAGCATGGAAATGAAAACCATGGAAATAAATCATGGGACCCAGGGTCTGAGAATGAGGAGGGGAACTCCTAGTCCCACAGCCATAGACAATGTCATAGTGTAACCAAGGTAGCATGGGCCTGCCTTGCTATGTGACTATAGAAGATCTAGCTGTGAGATGCCATGTAATGCCACATGTACTGAACATGAACTGATCGGAAACTTTGGTTTACATAGCACAACTGCAGCAGGACATTCCACAGGGTCTGCAGCACAGCAGGACACCTCTACCACAGCAGACACCAGCAAGCCAGCGCAGCAGCATGGCAGTTCACGTCTCTTTCAGTACCACAAACACTGCGACAGCTTCCATGGCTGGTAGCATACGAACTGAGCAGAAAAAGAGCTCCGAGGATGGTGAGGAGGAGGAGGAGGAAATGAAAGAGGAGGAAGAACACACGGTGGAGGAGGAGGATGAAGGAGAGGGGTCATGAGGACAAAGCGGAGTAAGAGGTAGACAGTGGAGGACAGAGGACATGAGGGAGGTGCAGGAACACACATGGATAAAGGGGCCTGAAGCAGCTCCAGTGGAGACAAGGAAAAGACAGACAACAATAGTGGAGGATTAAGAACCATTAATCACTGTGGCTGCAGTTGTACCAGTACCAGTTGTAAAGGTGGAGGCAAGGGAGGCATCTGGACCTGAAGGGCTGCCATTGCATCACCCCACACCCTCCAGGACCACTCACCTCACAAGCACGTCATCAGATCCTCAGGCCCAGTGTCCGCCCATGTAGGATTGGCCAGTCAAAGGCTGCCACAGCAGCCCCCAATGGCCATCTCTGCTGCTCTCCCATTCCGCTGTGATGCAAGCAGAACTCAGGAGCCTGTGTGCACTAGGGATGCAGTGGTGCATGAGCTGTGGCTCATAAGAGAGGCAGTGGAGTGGGCAGCAGAAGTAATATGCAACAGTCTATGGGCCCTCACCAGTGCCCTGTTGCAGCAGCAACACTCAGGCCGAGGTGACCAAGGGAGGGGAGGTAGGGCAGTAGACAGCACAGGAGTGGTGCTGTTCTGGACATGCAGTGGAAGTGTGGGCACATGACACCAGGTTAAATGGAAATAGGATTTGAGGGGATAGGGTGTGCGTGGGGGGGGGGGGGTTTGGGGGTGGAGGGGGGTGTGAGAATGTTTTGTGATGGGCAATTATTGAAGGGGGGGATGGATGGTATGATGTACAGATATGTTTTGCATCATGTTTTCTATGTACCACTATTATTTGCTACCTGATCACTCTTTTTACAAAAGGTTGTCATTTATTATTTATTTACAGTCTTTTTTTACATAAAGTTTTTCTAACTTCCATACACCTATGTTGGTCTGGCTCTGTTCCCTAGGCAGTGGGGACTTGCCATTGGTAGATGTGTGGTGCAAATGACAGGTGGGACTTGTGCAAGCATCACTGTTGATGGCCATGCTGACATAGCATGACAGTCCCCTACACCCTTGTATATGTTGTAGCTCTGCCAGGAGTTGCCTTGCCTGTCACAGGTAAGGTGGTAGATTCAAGGCCAACCCTTAGACAGTGTCAATGGATGTATCTGTTCTGACAGGTGTGCCTCATTCTATGAAACACAGTCAGGACCATACGCAGGTCCTCGTCTTGCCTTTTTCAGCAGAAGCTAACGTATGTTTTGGGTCATATGGGTGCCCTTCCTTTATAGAGTAGCCTCAAAATCAATGAGGGACTATTGTTGGCTATGGCAGGCACCATCCTCTGCCATGCATGTTGTGTCATGAAGGCACTGACACCTGCTACAGTGCCCCAGCACTTACATCTGCAGGCATTAGGCACAGACCTGTACAGACTCTCTAGCAGTAGACTCACTTGCAGGGATGATGTGTAAACAAGCACCACCATTCCTCTTTCATCTCTCCCTACATCCCTCCTCGTGAACTCCACATTTCTAGTGGATTGCTACTATCTATGCCCTTTTCTTCCACTGCCAACTCCAGACTTCACTCCTTTCACATTGCTGCTCCTTATGCCTGGAACAAACTACCTGAGTCTACACATCAAGCTTCATCCCTGCCCCTGTTCAAATCAATGCTGAAGGCTTACCTCTTTGGGGCTGCTTTAGGATCGGTTTTGTCCCCTATGGAGGTCATTCTGACCCCCGAATAATGGGATTGGATGTCCGAGTTGGATGTCCAACCACCATTCTGTCCTAACACTGTATTTCACTCCCCTCAGCTCACTGCATGCACAGAGGGCTTGTGTGGGGAGCGTTGGATGAGGGCGGGAGGGGGAGTGCTGGAGGTGGAGAATGGGCGGATTGGGGGCGGCCCATGAACCCGGATGTACAGGGCCTATTTAGGTCATGTCCCTGTGCGTCCAGCAAGGCCAAGATGGGCAGGAGACCTATTCCACCTCAGAGATGGAATAAGTCCCGAGGGATACAGCGATCAAGGTATGCAGACTTCTTGAAGTGTCACAGGAGCAATAGTGAAGGCCCCATCACCTGATCCCAGCCCTGGCTGCCCTTGCCGAGGGTCAGGTAGTAGGGAAAGAGAAGCGGGACCGGTGTTGGGCTGACTGTTCACCTGCTGGGTGTGTCCTGGTGCCAAGGCGATGGGATGCCACGGCACCAGCGCTCCAAAAGAAGCATGGGGTGGGCTGACTGACCAGGGGTAAGGATGTCTCCTGTGGCAGAATTGGAGCATATCCAGGCCATCTAGGTGCCCGATTCTGCAACTGCAGGAAACTCTAGCTTCCACAGTTGCAGAATCAGGTACAAGTTTGGGCTGTCCATTTTTTGGCCATCCAAAAGGCCTGGATGGGCCCATACCTTCCCTGATTGTTGTATAGCCTGTGTTGATGAGATTTTAAGCTCTGATGAGCAGGGACCAACCTTACATGTATCTGTGCAGTGCTGCATACACCTAGTAGCACTATATAAATGCTCAGTAGCAGTAGTTGTAGTAGGAATACATCTGCATGGTTGACCTGAGATGCTCCACACATCCAAGAACAGCAGACCTCCACAAGAGCTGCCTAATGCTACGTCACAGCGGGGTCTTGGTGCCCTGTGTCACATACATACAACTGGGTCACAGGGACACTGTCAGCCACATCTGGAGAACATTGGTGGAATTGGGTTTTTGGCATTCTCACTGATAGTATGTCTGAGTACTGTGTTGATGTGCAGGAGGTGGAAATGATGTCAGGACACCTAACTATTAAGCATTGCACATACTATCTTATTGTGTTTCAATTGGTTCTGTACGGAGTACAGTGTCATGTGGATGGTATGTGGTTTACCATTACTCCGACTAGCGTTAACAACAAGGTGGAAAATTCCATCTATTCCCATATGTAGCACTGCAGTAGACCCCATAGTGGGTGGGAATGGAATGTTCTGTCACCCTGAGCAGACTGACATTGAGCCATGCAGCTGGGTTGGCAGCCACCTCAGCACCTGCCTCTTGGACACCATCCATACTTGGAGGGATCCACAGACTTAGGGGTATGTTTACTAAACCGTCTTAACATCGCAGCAGTGGTATTATCGCGCGATAAGTGACGTTATCGCGCGATAATGCGGCGGTGACGTTAAGGCACACTAACGCTGTGAAATCTGGGTCTGAAGGGTGGAGTAAGGCTTCCCAGAGGGCAGAGAGAAGTGGTCAATGGGTGGAGAGTGGGAGGGGAGAGGCTCCAGGAACACTAATGCTGTGAAATCCGGGTCTGAACACTAACGCCAGTGAAACTCTCGCGTTAAGGCACATTTGCAGGAAAGAGAAAACATTTTAGACAGCAATGTGCACCAAAGGCAGGGAAACCCAGAAAAGGGATAGTTGTGATACATGTGCAGGGACCAAAAAGGCAAATAAACATATAAAAGAACCAGAACCACATCTAAAATCCCAATAACCAAGCTGGCCAATAGTGATATTAATGATAAACATAAAGCAACACTACTGACAAAGCGTATAAATTAAGATATCATGTTTGGAAGGGTCTATACTCTGTCCCCCCTACAAAATGAATGATCCCATATTGAAATAGTGCTGATCAGGGTTTCTGTCGTTTAGATTGGGCAGGTTTGTTATGGCATGCACATGTGCAGCAACAGCAGAGTGGGCACGTAGGAAACGGCAACTGTACCGATGCTGTAAATGGGATACAGGGGGCTTCAGGCGGCACATGCTGTGGTCCAGCTGGGGCTGGGGCACAGTGGGCTAGGCAGATGCCTAGGTAGCACATAGGAATGCCGAAACTGTGAAGCAGGAAGACAGCAATTGACGAGGGTCCAACATGGGCACGAGTGTGTGTCCCACAGTGTCACAGGGGAGATTACCCAGCAGGTACCCCCAAGGGCACATAACATTGGCAGGCAGTGCGGGGGGGGGGAAGCGTGCATGTCCATGTAGGCACCCCTAGCCGAGAACCCACACCATAGACAGCTGCCTACTGGCATACTGGATGGCCTGGGACTGCGCACAACCTGCACCACCGGCATAATGACATGGCAGCATGGTGGCGGAAGGGTGCTGGTGGTGGAGGGGGCAGTGGTATCTGCCCACAGCAGACTATAGCCTAGCCCTGTTTAGGTAGGTGCCGTGCAATGCAACAGACAGGGTCTGTCTGACGAACAGTCATGGTATCCCCAGGGAATGAACTGTCCCTATGGCAACAGTGTGGTGCAGTGCACACAGCCACTGTGCTCAGGAGCAGAAAGTCACAAGTTCAAGTCCCAGCTGTGGCTCCTGCCAACCCTTTCCCTATATTTTACCCAGTACTAAACCGTGGTAATAAAGACGGAACCTTTATTGCAGATAAAATAAACATGCCTGAAACGCCTATATTTTACCCTACAGGGCACAGATACCATATTGTTGTTGTTAAGTGCCGTCGAGTCGGAGTTGACTCATGGCGACCCTCTGGATAGGTATCCTAAATTGTGTTCGGTCTTAAGTCAGGTGGCTCATTGTTGACAGACTGGTACCCGTAGCTGCTGTTATTGTATCAATCCATCTCATTGCTGGCCTTCCTCTTTTGCGTTGACCTTCTATCTTGCCAAGCATGATGTCTTTCTCTAATGATCTCTCTCTTCGCATGATGTGTCCAAAGTATGAAAGTCGAAGTCTTGTCATCTGAGCTTCCAAAGAAAGCTTAGGTTTGATCTCCTCTAGTACCGACTGATTTGTTCTTCGGGCAGTCCATGGTATACACAGTATTCGCTGCCAGCACCATAATTCAAAGGCATCAATTTTCTTCCTGTCTATCTTTTTCACTGTCTGGCTTTCACATCCATATGATGTTATTGAAAATACCATGGCTTGAACAAGTCGAATCTTTGTATGGAGAGAGACATCTCTGCTCGTGAAAATCTTATCTAGGTCTTTCATAGCCATTCTGCCAAGAGCAATGCACCGTCTGATTTCTTGACTGCTTGTTGCTTCTTATTGATAGTTGATCCAAGTAGGTTAAAGTTGTTCACAATTTCAATTTCTTCTCCTTCAACGATGATCCTGTTGATTATGCCAGTTGTCATGATTTTTGTCTTCTTAACATTAAGGTGCAGGCCCTTTTTGAGACTATGTTCTTTGATTGTGAGAAGCAAATGTTTCAGATCATCTTCACTTTCAGCCAGTAATGTGGTATCATCAGCATAGCAAAGGTTGTTGATGAGTCTTCCACCAATCTTCACACCTCTGTTGTCTTCATACAATCCTGCTTCTCTGATGATTTGTTCTGCATATAAATTAAACAGGTAGGGGGAAGGTATGCAGCCTTGTCTTACACCTTTGCTTATTTTAAACCATTCTGTTTCTCCTTGTTCCGTTTGAACTGTTGCTTCTTGATCAATGTACAAATTGTGCAAGAGTACGATCAGGTGTTCTGGTATACCCATGCTTCTTAATGTGGCCCAGAGTTTCTCATGGTTTACACAGTCAAAAGCCTTGCTATAGTCGATAAAGCACAAATAGATATCCTTTTTGTATTCTTTAGTCTTTTCAAGGATCCATCTCACATCCGCAGTGATGTCTCTCGTTCCTCGCCCTTTCCTGAACCCTGCTTGCACTTCAGGGAGTTCTTGTTCCAGGCATGGTTGTAGTCTCTTTTGAATAATCTTCAGTAGAATCTTGCTGGCATGTGGGATCAGAGCGATCGTACGATAATTTCCACAGTCAGTTGGATCACCTTTCTTTAGTATTGCTATAAACAAAGATCTTTTCCAGTCAGTTGGCCATGATGTTGTCTTCCATATTTCTTGGCAGAGCCTTGTAAGTACGGTAACAGCTGCATTAGATTGCTGTAATACTTCTATGGGAATGCTATCAATGCCTGGTGCTTTGTTCTTTGATAAGGCTTTCAATGCTGCTTCAACTTCTTCTTTCATCACCAATAGTTCCTGATCATAAGGTACAGGTTGAAACGGCTGTTGGTCCACTTGATCTTTATCATATAAAAACTCTGTATATTCCTTCCACATTTTCTTGATCTTCTCAGCATCATTCAACATAGAACCTTGAGCATCTTGTAACATTCCATAAACATGTGCAATCCCTAGAGCAGAGTTTCCCAACTGCAGTCCTGGAGGGCCAAACACCATTCATGTTTCATGCTGTCCCTAATAAATATGCCTGTGCTGCATTAGTATGCATCGCCCACATTGTATGCAAATGTATCTCATGCACATTCATTAGGGACAGCATGAAAACCTGAACAGTGTTTGGCCCACCAGGACCAGAGTTGGGAACCTCTGCCCTAGAGCAGCGGCCGACAGGGGCATAAACACCCACACCCACAGGCTCCACTATCCAAAGCCTCATGGAGAGTCAGGCTGTTGGGCCCTGCGCGCAGCAGCATCTCCCAATACTAGCACTTGCATACCTTAGAAATGCCGCCCTAAACTTGGGAATATGTTACACATATATCAAAAAGTTGCTATGATTAATGGCAGATAACAATTCCTAAGTTAAGCACAATTTGCTGATAGAGCTGCATCATAGCAACCTTTCTGATATCTGTGGAGTGTGTTTCAGTTTTTGTTTCTAACAGTGTTTACCACCCCGGGGAGTGACCCCCAACAGTATTGCGTACCATAGCCATGTCTGCACTGTGCCCAGGACTGGTGTGGTGGCCAGGGCTGCCAAAAGCCTCTATATTTGCATAATGCTGGCATAGGTGTGGGAGTGTGTGTCTGTCTATCCAGTGTGTTGTGGCTGCCTACACCTTACTCAGCCCACACTGCTTGCACTGCTTCCAGTGTTAGCCTGCCAATGTGCATAATGAGGAGCAAAGTACTGTGGGTATGGCCCGGACAGGGTGGCCTGGGCAGGATGCATCTGCACAGGGCATAGGGCAATGGCTGGGACTTTGTAGTGCCCGGCCACCACCTGCACAGACCTGACTGAGCAGTGACCACGGCATGGCTAGGTTCTTCCATAGTGCTATATAGTATTTCTCTCAAGTGATATTTATGGGTTCTCTTTTCTGGGGCCCAATCACTGACTTATCTGCTTGATGTGTGTGCTCACATCCCAGTTTTGGGTGCACGTATCTCCTCCAGGAACATGCACTATGGACTAGCTAGCAGACTGTCTGCAGTTAGTATGTGTATGGCGGGAACACCTTGCAGGGTGCAGCGGTTGGAGACTCACTGTGCTTGCTGCTGGAGAATGTCAGATAGTGGTGGGGGGCAGCTGAATATTTCCAGGCCTACTGTCTGTCTGCCATTGCCTTATGGATGCACAAAGATCTGCATTGACCACGCTATAGGGTGCCTGTTCCCCAGCAGGACTGGGGTTGATGGTCCCCTCTACTGCCACCATTGCAGGGATGTAGAATGTGGATATGTTGGTGGGAGATGCTGTCCCCCACCCTGAGCCCCAGAGGGCGGGTTGGGTGGTGCTACATAATCCGCCTATGGGTCCAAATACCCCCCTTCACTTAAATGATGTGACCATGGCACCCACACAGGATATGCACTATTCTGGGTGCATCATAGTCCACAAGGGCTAGACGTGACTGGGAAATACGGATGGACACAGGTATATCCTAGGTGTGTCTGCAAGGACTACCTATCACACACTGGCACTGATGGCGACCTGCAGCATAGCCTATCTCAGCTAAGCCAGGTGCTGCAGACCTGGTGCTGGGCGCCCCACCTCGCCCTCAGGGTGAGCACAGTACCCCCACAATGTGTCGGTCTGTAGCTACTCTGTGCCAGTAACACACACGGTCAGTTCCCCCTACCAGGCCGAGGTGCTGTGGGGGTGCATACCCCATCTTGTGATCATCTGTAGAGTTTACAATCTAATCAAGACAGACACTGCAATACTAGAGAAACAAGTGGTTCAAATAGTGAAGGAGACACAAGGAGAACAAGGGATTAGGATCCAAAAGCAGCCTCCCTACAGGCACATTCATGTCTAGGAGAGAGGGCTGGTGCAGGGCTTACGTAGGTTAATAAAAATAGATAAAGAAATTAAAAATAATATAAATAAACATAAAAAGTGCTCAATGGACCATTAACAAAACATGTGTTTTCAGCTATATTTCTATATACTTAGATTACTTTGCTTGTATTATATGTTTTGGAGTAGAGGAGTGGCCTAGTGGTTGGGGCAAGGTACTTCAGGCCGGAAGGTCAGGGGTTCAAATCCCACTAGAGTACAGCAACCTTGGGCCGGAAGGACTGGGGTTTCTAGTCCCACAGGTGCTCCTTGTGGTCTTGGGCAAGCCACTTAACCCTCCATAGCCCATGTTCCCTGTAAAATAGTTATCTCCAAGTTATAATGCCCTGTTCAATGTAATTTCAGTTTGTTCAATGTAAACCGCACTGATGCAGAATAGTGCAGTATATAAGAGAATATAATAAATAAATAAATATGTCTAGTATATGGTCCAATGAGCCCTTTTTATTTATTTCTTTATCTAGTTTTATTAACATATGATTGCATATTGTTTTAATTTCATATTTGTATGGCTATTGATGTTTTATTGATGTCTTTATTTTTCAAGGTTCCCCCTGAAGAAGGCAACATGCCGAAACACGGCTGTGTCAGTGTGCTTTTATCAATAAAAGGACTTTTTGTTTCTATACCTCGCTCTCCTATGTCCAGACCAGATCCAAGGCCAGTGGTTGGAAGGGGAGGCTGCCCATACAAAAGCTGAAAGCCTGTGCCAGGCGTTGGGGCAACAGTACCTGAGGGGCAATATCAGGAGCTAAGGAAGGCCACATGGGACATTATTGCTGACTTTTGATTGCAGTTAGTGATTGTTATGCTGGAACGGGAGTGTTTTCAGCAAGAGAATGAGAGGCTGCTACAGAATCTAGAAGGCGTCAAGGCTGCTTATATATCACCAGAATGCTACACAAAAGAAACCAGAGCATCAAGCCTCAAATGGCAGGAGCTGTTGGAACAGCAGAAATATATGACAGAGTGCTTTGAAAAGACAAAGTTACTCTTGAGACGGAGCTACAAGAGAAAGCTAAGCAGTTAGCATTGGCACAAGAAGAATGGCTGCAGCAGCCAGAAAAAGCCAAGAAGGACATGGAGCAGATCACCCAGCTGACTGAGCAGACCCAGAGCCAACAGGCAGAAACAGAGGTGGCACACACTGAGATGGACAAACTACACCAGGAATTGGAGTGATCAGTGTTATTCTGGCAGTATACAGAGCTGGAAAAGTTGAAAGAGGACATTGTCAGGGAAATGGAGGCTCAACTGCTAACTTTGAAAGACGAGCTAGAAAGTAGCCAGTCAGGAAAGGAGGCCCTCCTTTGGGATATAGAGCACCTCCAAGCTAGTAATGGGGCACCAGAACAGTATGAAGAAGGGGCTGCTTTAAAATGTAGCCTAGCAATTCCACAAGAGCAGATGGAAGAGCTTAAAAGGAGCTCTGGTGGAATGCAAGAGAGACCAACCGAAATGCAAACCCTACAGGAACCAGAGGGTGTGGAATCAGACCGATCGAAGCTAGAGGGGTGGACTGAGACCCCGGAGGTCAAGAGATTAGCCCTGAGATTGAGAGAGGAGGCCTCTGGGCCCATTGCCAAATCCAGTTGAAAAGAAAGAGATTAAAGGAGAAGGGAATCCCAGGGAATATAAGGGGGATTCTAGATATAATCAGGGAACCCTGAAGGTGCATAAAATCCTTAGGTTAAGGCTAGACAAGGCCCAAGCCTGAGAAAGGTTTGGGAAGAGACCACTCTTAAATGGGAAATTAAGAAAAGGTTTGTGGTGCTCAGCAAAAATAGGGGTATTAAGACCCCTCTAGGAGAAGGACGAGATTAGTTTCACGGGGCCCACACATGAATTGGGGACTGAAAATTAGAATACTGGAAAGGTCCCACCCATGGGGGCTTGATGATCGGGAAGTGCCAACGTATCTGCTCTGGTTTTGAACTCTGGGTTATTTTTGTTAGCCTGCTTCCCTGGGTATCTTCTCAGGCCTTTTCTTCCCAGCTTCTTACTGGTACCAGAGAGATTCATGTGATCCCTCTGAATGAATGAGCACTGCTTGCGTTTTCGAAGTTGACGATCTCCACCCCTAGGGTCCAAAGGGACATGATCTTCGCAGACTTGAACATCGTTGGATTTATAAATTGCAGACTATCTCCCCTAATGGATTAAATCGAGAAATTGAATGGTTGGACTTTTGATTGGTTCCATGGCCGTAGTCATAGGGGATCCCGTGATGAGTGGGGTTTCCCTAGGTACTATTGGTCCTCTTTATATGGGCATCCTATAATTGGCCTCTTTTTGAACGGATATCCCTGACGTCACCAGCCATTACCTTGGCGTTTTCTGTCGGTTTGGCTGAAAGGATGGATGCACTTTCCTACATCGTGGGCACTTGATACAGAGGCTTCAGCTTCGAAACGTGCACGTCGTGTGTGATCGATCAGCTAAGTGTGGCTTTTGTAATTTTTGCAACTTAAGGAAAGTAATAAAATAGCTTTGAACAAAAAACTATCAAAAGGGGCATGTACTGCGTGGGAGTAAGTGAATTTTCCTCTTCCTCTTGCGGTTTATGCCCGACAAAAATCAAGTTGGTTTTGTCTTTGGGGATTAAGGTATTCTTTATTATTTAGATTGTTTTGCTGGAATACCGGTTTTTGCTGGGTTTTGTATTTTGATTAACGTTTGGCATAGGCAGGGTTTTTTAAGGGATTACGCAGTGGTATGGGGTACCAGCACTTTTTTCATTTCTTACTAAAACTGACCCATGGTCCTTATGTATTAATGAAAGAACCCTGCATAGGAGTACAACCTGCATGGAGTGGTGGGTTCACCCTTAAACAAAGGCATGGGTAGGGGTGATCTGCACTGAGCGGCAGGTGCACCTACTCTTGCCACCTTGCTGGGCAGACTAGATGGACCATACCGGTCTTTATCTGCCATCATATACTATGTTACCAGCATCTTTTTTTCTAGGAAAAATGCACTGGGCATAGGCATGAAGATTTTGCATGATAAGCTCATTATCGCCATCTAATGATCAGCCCCTCTGGCTGCATGGATGAATGAGCAACCGTGAAACCTTTACCGCTGAACTAGTGCTGGACTTTCACAGAGAGCATTTGACTTTCTTACATGTCTGCTACTACCTCTTGGTCACAAGCAACCTAGCAAATCCACTGAGGACAGAAAGAAAGAATGAAAATCAGCAATCAGGCTCTACAGAACCCCTAGACCAAGCATAGCTGAGCTCTAAAGACTGGGGGATGGGGTGATGGAAATCCACTTTCAAAGACAGATGCTGCAGCATGTAAGTCCCCTTTTTCCTTGGACAACCCTGCACTGTAGGGGCTGATTGGATAGAATTTATGCCACAGTTCTGTTTGACCAAAAACCTTATGTTCCAATTACCCAGAATGTGATGACTTCTAATTCAAACCCTCAAAAAGTGAATTTTTAATGTCGCCCATTTGCTATGAATGGGAACCCTTTCTCGCAGCAAACCTTCCTTTTTTCTGTTTAGAGCTATAATTATTGCTCAACTCATAAAGCTAAAATCCGAGCGGAAACACACTAAGCAAACCCCAGGTCACACTTATCTTGCTTAGTATGATTCTGTAGAAAAAGATGATCTTTTCTTGGAATGAATGCCTTTTGAAACGCTATTACAGCTGCTTCTTCTCCAATAACATGCAACAACCACACAGTTCTTGACAGACGCTAGAAACCTTGCTGATTGTGACCAACTTGTTGCTGATTAACTTAACTTGTCACTCCAACCATTGCACCAGTACTATGGGTCCAGGCATATTCATCTCAGCATGAACACTAAACGCAAAATAGCACCATGTTTCCAGCCCCCGTAAATCCACGGCTCTTCTTCAAGCGATTGCACTGTTCCTTCCTTGAACTCAAAGAGTGTTATGAGTCACAACCTGATTAGGGCTAAATTTTATAGCATCAGATAGGTCATGGAATTAAATAATGAAAAATCGTAACCATTCCTAAATCCTGTTGTTCATCATTATTTAATACTACCTTCCACAGTCTTCCTTAAACAATGTTAAAGTATACTCCACCAGTCTATGTCTAAATTGAGTCCTTGAGGCGCCATCGTGTTCAATTTAAAAATCCAGAATTGTTCCAGATATTGTAAACGTGATATCCGATCCCCTCCTCTTGGATTTAAAGGGACATAATCAATTATCCTCCATTTTAGATCTTGAAAACTATGGCCAAACTGCACACAATGGGTTACCATAGGAGCTGATAACGCTTTTGTGTTTATCCTTGCATATTATGTAGTTCATACTATACTACTAATGGATAGCATTAGTGAGGATAAGAACAATATAGGCCATTTTTCATGTGTTGCTTGTGATTTCTGCCAGCAAACATTAACAGGATTGGAATGGACAGACATTACTACTATCATTTATAGAAAGCATCATAGCACTTCGTGCCTATCTGCGTTTGTGGTTTATTTACTTATCTGTTCATGCCAGATGAAACATATAGGAAGAACCGATCCGTTCAATCAAACTGCGTCTCCAAGAACATCGTTCTAGGATAAACATGAAAGTGTTATCAGCTCCTATGGTAACCCATTGTGTGCAGTTCAGCCATACTTTTCAAGATCTAAAATGGAGGATAATTGATTACGTCCCTTTAAATCCAAGAGGAGGGGATCGGATATCATGTTTACTATATCTGGAACAATTTTGGATTTTTAAACTGAACACGATGGTGCCTTAAGGACTAAATTTAGACATAGGCTGATGGAGTATTCTTTAACATCATTTAAGGAAGATTGTAGAAGATAGTATTAAGTAATGATGAGCAATAAGATTTAGGAATGGTTGCAATTTTTCATTAATTAATTAATTCCATTAATTAATTCCATTAATTAATTAATTCATGGCCTCCGGCGAGCCTGAGTAACCTTGCCCACATCAGGAAAAACCTGCAGTTTTTCCTGATGTGGGCAAGGTTACTCAGGCTCGCCGGAAGCAGTTTCTTGAGCTTAGATGCAGAGTGATCGCCTTGGGGGCTTCCTTTTTTTTGAAGTTCCCTTGTCGCTGCTTGGTAACTTATGAAGGTTATGATTATGTTTATATTGATGTGGCTTCATTATGTTAGTTTCTTGTTGATAAGGAGGGCGTTGGTAGACAGGAGGGTGTTTAGGTGGGATGGCTTGTGTACTTTGCTCCCTGATTTGGAGTTTTAATTAACTCTTATTTTCTTCTATTATATGTTGTTCCCTTTGTGGGAGTAAATGTAGTTTTCTCTCCTTGATGTGTATTGTATATGGATATGGTATTTGCTCTTGAATGTATTATTCTATTGAGTGAAAGTTTTCTTTGTATGTTTTCTTGCATTTGAGAAAATCTAAATAAACAATAAAAAAAAAAAATCCATGGCCAATTGATCTAAATGCACAGCATCTTACACTATAAAATTTGGCCCTAATCAGGTTGTGACTCATAACACTCTTTGAATTGAAGGAAGAAACACTGCAATCGCTTGAAGAAGAGCAGCGAATTTACGGGGGTTGGAATCATGGCGCTATGTTGCAGTTAATGTTCATGTTCAGATAAATATGTCTGGACCTATAGTATCAACACAATGGTTGGAGTGACAAGTTAAGTTAACCAACAACAAGCTGGTCATGATCGGCAAAGTTTCTATTGTCTGTCATGAATTGTGTGGTCGTTGGCATGTTATTGGAGAAGAAGCAGCTGTAATAGCGTTACAAAAGGCATTCATTTCCAAGATGTTAGCACATTGAGAGTAATTGAAACATAAGGTTTTTCATTTTACTTGCTGTCTCAGAAGATTTTTGTAGTAAACCATTATAGTCTTTTTTTGTCTTAGTTCTGTTTGAAGCAGGAAAGGAAATGTTTACAAAGGGGACAGAACCTCTCTTATACAAGAAAAGGTTAGATAAACCAAGAGTGCTCACTTGGAGATAGCTGATGGAGGGGTATGAAAACCTAATATTTAAGAAGACTGCGCACAGTCTGATTTGCCAGACTGTTTATGATATGTGAAAGTGGCAAAACAGAGAGTATAGATTAAAACTGATCAAGGATAATTTAGCTTTAAAATGTCATCAGTCTTTATGACTGCACAATACTGATAGTGATAATGCAGCAACAGTAAAGACAATGGGGGTTGTTTTGGAAGTCCTGGTTGTGCTCTTGACATCTGAAAATGGCTATAGAGACATTCAAAGCACAGAGACGTCTCCAGAGCCATTTTAGAAGCCAGGTCTGTGGACGTCCCCAGTGTGAGGACATCCAATTCTGAATGGGGGCATGGTGGAGGTGTGGCTGGGGTGTTCCCAGGAACTGCCTG
The DNA here is from genome assembly GCA_033557465.1 of Ichthyophis bannanicus. Lineage (NCBI taxonomy): Eukaryota > Metazoa > Chordata > Amphibia > Gymnophiona > Ichthyophiidae > Ichthyophis > Ichthyophis bannanicus. The sequence goes on along the minus strand of CM066033.1, from coordinate 731,056,034 downwards.
GACATCTGAAGTTGTGTCTAAGTTTAAATCTGTCCGGGCACAAATAAGCATTGGGAAAGTGCTCATTTTGGCTGAAAAACATCCAGAGGGTGTAGAAAAGATAGGGTGCCATCATCTCCAGTACTCAGCACCATCACAATGATAGCAGCAGTGGGATTTGACCCCTGGTTTCCCTGGGTCTAGACCACTATTCTAACCATTAGGCTATTCTTAGATGTCTAGGTTCTGAAATACTCTTCTGAGGATGTCTATATAGATGTCCCCACAGATATCTACATCAGGCATGTACACATTTGTGAAATCATGTCTGCACCAGGACATGCCTACTTTTTTTTTCCAGAAGGTCTGGTTTAGACGTCCCAGATTGCACTTGAACATCCTTTCTACAATGCCCCTCAAAATGTTGTAGTCTCTGTAAAGGAGTCCATCATCAGATTTAATCTTGGGCATTCAATACATTTTCATAAAGTTGCAGTGTTTCTGAGAAACACATCTTTAAAATCTATTTGAAAAATGTTGTTGATATTTATTTATTTATTTATTTATTTATTTAACAATTCTTTTATACCGCGCTATTATAATCAGTGCGGTGTACAATAGAACAAGAACATACTACAATGCATACAGGTAACATTGAGTTTTACATTGAACAGGGAAATTCAACAATAGGACAACCGGGGGAACTATGTACAGAATAACTTAATGGTATATACAGTAATATCAAACTCGATTGGATGTGACAATGTGGTTCACTAATAAGACTAGAGAGAAAGGTTGACCTGCTAGCCCTTTTCAGGTTGTATTGAGGTGGTAGTTTTGTTAGTGACTAGGTTGACTTCTGGGTAGCATTTTGTAAACAGGTGGTATTTCAATGTTTTTCTGAATAGGATTAGGTTTTTGATAGCACGGATTTCGTGAGGTAGTGCATTCCAGTTTAGAGGAGCAAATAAGGAGAAGGCCCTGTTGGAGGTGGCCTTAGTACACTTCGTTTGTCCTCTGGATAAAAACTATTCTCTCCTTAAAATCCAGTCAATGTGCACTTTAACCAACAGATATTTTGTTCTTTCAATATGGCGAAAGTCATATCTTGATCACTTTTAATCAACCATTATATAGTAACAGAGCAGGATCAAGGCAAAGCAAACTAAGCAGATGCCTATGCCAAAATGTTTAGTAAGGGCCTATCAGATGTGCTAATTCAGTGGTTCCCAATTTATGTGTTTGGATGTGCCATCGGATTGTTGCCTCAATAAATCAGCTGCTGCCAGCAGACAGGAGAGTAAGAACAGGCCAGATCTGCCACAACCCACAAAAGTCTGTCTGTCTATGCTCCCCATCCCCTGCATGTTGTCCTCCAGCTCGAGTCAGCAGGCAGTGCCACATACAGTACCTGCTGCTTTCTTCTCTTCTACTGGCTCTCCTCTGCAGTCAGAACAATGCGGAGCGCCGTAGTTTCATGAGAGCTGCCAACACTGTGCAGTCCCGACTGTAAAGGAAAACTGGCAGAGAAGGAGACAGCAACAGATACTAAGCACTGCTCGCCGACTTCTGCCTGCTGAAGGGTATCGTGTAGAGGGTAATAAAAGCGATGATGCCCAGAGGTGTGAGAGTGAGGGGGTTTCAAAATGTGTTGATATTACCGAGTGGCCCAACATGCTTGTTTGTCAAGGGTCCACCAAAGGATTAATTCTGCAATATATAGTGAAATTATTCCTGCCCTTTTCTTACTTGCCCATAGAGAATGGGAACTACAGAAGCTCATCAGACACAAATGATTAAAACCAACCTGGCCATACTCATGAAGCCAGGGCTGTAGGAAAACTTGCATCTAAAATTACCTGATGCAGCCATTCTAGCATTTATATACAAATAATTAAACCAATTGAAGTCCAAATGGTCTTCTACACATTGGGGCCTTTTTTAAATATACATTCTTGGACTATTGCCCTCTTATACTCTTGCATTAGAGTCATGCAGCCATTCTGAACCTGACCCGTGGTGACTCAGTTATTCAACGGTAATGACGTCAGCCACTGTTTTCTCACACACCCCTTATTAACATTTCAGCCTCTTTTTCAATTCCCCTTTGTACCCACTATTACTGTAATCTTTGATATTACTTGCATCTGCACAATAATGAGTAACCCCCATATAGGCCCATTAGCATAATTTGACCCACTCCAGCCCTGAGCTACGAAAGTCAATACAGAGGATTTCCCAAGTCCACCATCTGTGATACCCTTCCCTTGGTGCATGCCTGAATATTAGTTTTAATGGTCTAGGATACTAAAAAACAATTTTCTAATAAACAACCACAATAAATTGATTAATTACTCACAGCTGGTTATCCTTTTTAACCTTAAAAGAGAAATAAAGCTGAAGGCTAAGGTTCCCAGCTTTCACGATCTCCCTAAAGGACTCCTACAAGTGTTATCCCCTTGCTTTTGCCACTAAGGTGAGCTGCCGGTGACCGGCTGCTTCTTTACCTCGCCAAAGGTGATGCCACCGAGCGGGCAGGGCTAACTGGAGCCTGGCAAGGAGTGGAGAAGCTGCAGCCACATATTCAAATATTTTCAAGCATTCGCTCAATCCATTTTCTGGTTTGTCCACTAATGCTAGGTCACACACAGATGGGTGGACATGACCTCCCCGGCAAGCATTACAAGCAAGTTGAAAAGCGCCTACATATAGAGGGTCATTTTAGAAGCTCCTGCACAATTAACATGCATTCTCATTGCCGGGACTTGGGACCTATTTTATAAAAAGAAATGCACACTACACACTTTCTTTACTATATAATACAGGGACATAAAGATGCACCTGAGGCTAGTCGTGTTATGCCTGTTCTACAGCACTTGTTCAGAAACACGTATGTTATAATAGTTTCTAACTTACGTGTGCAAATTTAGCCTCTGCTCCTGTGCACCTCCAAACTGAAAGTACACCCAACAGGATTTACGTGTGCACTTACAGAATGGTCACCGCCTAAAGTATGCACATAAGTGCACATTCACATGAATTCATCCTTCAAAACAGGGCCTTATGGGCATAACTAGCATGTAATTTCTGCGCGCCCCTTAAGGAATCATCCCCATTTCCCCTTTCCTCCGTTCACAGACTTGGGCAGATCTGTGTGGGAGGTTTGGTTGAAACAGCCATGGTAATATATGTCTTAGAAGCATAGCAGGAGATCTGTGAGCAGGTGAGTGTGAATAATGTGGGTAGTGACTGATGGTGTATGTGAGGGGTTTGGGTGTGGGAGGAGTGTATCACTCATATGATGTGAATGGCTCTGTGGGCAAATAGCTATAAATGTGTGGGGATGTAAAAATGAGATATTAAAGAGTGGGAGGAATGAGTATATGTCATGGGTGTTTGTGGGTGTTACAGGTGTGTGCTTGTTGGCAGCTTATGATAGGGGCTGTGTATATGTGTATCATGGGTATGTGCGCCAGGCTCCGTGTGTGTGTTTGTGCGTGTGTGTGTCAGGAATGTGCATGTGTTGACAGTGTGTGTCGGGGGCCTTTGTGGGACTGGGCATGTGGCCATCTTATTCCTTGCACTTTTCCCCATCTCCCTGCACTATTCCCCCTCCTTACACTTGGTCTCTCTGCCTACCTCTCTCTCTCCCTTCTTGCATTCTCTTCCTACCTTCAATGCACTCTCCCAATTCCCCTCCTCCCTTCCACTCTTGCTGCAGTTGACCCCTTTCCTTACTTCTTCTATATCCCTTCCCCGCATGCTCTGGCATCTCCTTATCCTGTCCCTCTTTTTCTGCTCTCTAACCCCACACCATCAGTTTTGCTCTTCCCCATACCTCTTCCCTCTCTCATGCTAATCCTGCCCCCTCGTCATTCCCCACCTCATCCTCTTCTCTGATGGACAGCTGTGTCGTGCCACCACGAGCTGGGGATTCTTACCAGACCTACAGCAGTGCCAGAGCCCCTCTCACATCAGCAGGAGCTAGGAACTCCCACTGGCACTTCATCTGTGCCAGGGCCACTCCATGTAAGTGGGAGCTGGGAACTCCCACCAGCCGTTCAACGGTGCCAGGACCACTAAATGTCAGCAGGTGATGGAGGTCCCTGCTGGCAGACACAGTTTCGGCCAATCCTCATGCATAGGTCTGTCTGCTGGATCCTCCCCAATAGATGCTGTAGCTTATACAAAATATGCCTAAAAACAACATTGTTGTTGTTAAGTGCCATTGGGTCGATGTCAACTCATGGCGACCCTGTGGATAGTTGCCCTAAACTGTGTTCAGACTTCAGTCAGGTGGCAAATGTTTGACAGAATGGCATCCATAGCTGTTGTTATTGTATTGATCCATTGCACTGCCAGTATTCTTCTTTTGGGTTGACCTTCAACCTTGCCAAGCATGATGTCTTTCTCTAATGATTTTTCTCTTATCATTTGAGCTTATAAGGAAAGCTTAGCTTTGATCTTCTCTAGTACCAAGTGATTTGTTCTTCAGGCAGTTTATAGTTTTGGGACAAGTTCAGAGAGGAATAGGTCTAATCTAACCGATATGCAAAGTAGTCATATTTCCATCCCAGTGTAGAGAGTTGTGATTTGAAACTCAGCTACTGCAACAATTGCCAGTAAAAGGCAGGTCAAAACCTGAAAAAGCCACACCACATGAGTTACTGTAAAAACATTTGACAGCAGAGCACCTGGAACCTTATCACATCTAATGGCTTTCACTATCCCTGCTTTTGTGTTCAATAGTGCTGGGCTCTACTGGTCTGACCTGCACACCTGGTGTCTGACATTCCAGAAATACTGAAGGGAATTACAACAACCAGGGGGAGGAGTAGAGTGGATAAGAGGGAAAAAGAGAAGAAAAGATATAGGAGTTTCCTTCATGTTTTAAAAATTACACAATTAAAGCCTGGTTTTGCACACCCCTTAACCTATAGTTTACAACTTCTACCTTTAAATCATAGCAATTCAGCCCACAAAAATGCTTCATATTTGTACAAGGTGGGAACAGACATGAGAGGAAAAAGAAAAAAGGAAGAGTAAAGAGCTCTCATCTTTCCCTCTCTCTCTCTTTGATCTTCATAAGAAAGAAACAGTGTATTACAGATATTAACTTATACTGATGCCATCTAGTGGCTCATTGTTATATCTCACTGTTTTCCTACTTCCTTGTTGTCACCTTTAACCTTCTGATGTAATACAATATGGTTCCTGTGCTCCAACTGTGTTTAATGTGCCTTTATTTCTAGTCCTGAAAGATAGTTTCAGAAGATTCTGAACCTGCATTGTTCTCTTGCCTATAACAGAGAGTTTCCAGAGTGTGGTGGGCTGCAGAACTGTGAGTACACCACAAGTCTTACAGTAATATTGATCGGCCTAAGACTGAATATGCTATTCCTTGACACAAAAAGACAAAATCATCACACAATCATTACAACTCTAACAGCATTCCACTCCCAGAGGGCATGAAGGTTACAGGTGACTTAAGTGGCAATTACCCTCACTCCCTGTGTCCAGTATCTACCCTTCTCTTCCCTTCAATGTATCCAGCATCTCCCCTCTCTTTCTTTGCTGCCGCAATCACCACCACCCTACCTCTATGCTCTTTCTTCCACCCTCTGCCAGAGGCTGCTGCTGCAAAATGAAACAGCATGGCGGCAGGCCTTTGATCAATGTGCATCAAACTTCCTTTTGGAGAGGGTGGAACGCAATAGACCTTGAGCATGCTGCAGATACTCAAAGGCCTCCACCTGTGCTGCCAATGCTTTTAAATGCTGCTGTTATGCCATATGGTACTGTGCCACTGTTTACCACCCTAGGCAGATATCTATTTCACCTGGAAGTAGATTGCCAGGGCTTTTTTCTGTGCAGTAAGCCTATAGCACCTGGCATTCCAAAGTGGTCTCCCATTCAAGTACTAACCGGACCTGACTCTGCTTAGCTTTTGAAATCAGACAAAAATAGACATGCTCAGAGTGCATGGCCATAGTAACTAGTGGTATATAAACATGGAAAGAGCATATATTTAAATATTGATTTTACAATGCCACCATGTATATGCATGAATGCCATAGAAGGCACAGATTCTAAGAGGGCATGTTTGGAGTGTAATTTGGAGGGGCAAAAAGTGTATAAATATATATATTTCTGATTTTTCATGGGAATATACATATTTATTTTTATTTCTTATTTATAGGATTATAAAAGTACATCCAAATACTAACTGGATGAAATTGTTGAAATTTTAAAAAGTAATAAAAAACAAACACGAGCAACTAAATGCAATATAGTCCCCAATTAGACCCAAAATCAGGACCAAGACATATTTTTTTGGTTATTAAGCATTTAAATTGCATATTCCACCAAGACTACAAGGAAAACCAAATCAGAAGGGAAATATACATATATAGATGAATACAAAAACCAAGAGAATCTAGTAAAGCCCACATCATGAGAGCAATAAAGTGTTTTCATCAGAGAAAAAAATACAAGAAATTAGGCCATACAGCCATATCGGAGGATAAATATAAATTCTAGCACTACCAGCAATCAACCAATATCCTGAAGAAATGCTGCACATGAGATACTTCAAGAAAAACAAAAGATTTCCCCTGCAAAGTAATAATACATTTGCAGGGGAAACAAAGAAAAAAAGAACCACCCAGTCCCATGACCCTGGACTTCTATTCCAAAAACTGTTTCCTTCTCAATTGGGTTGCACGTGTAATATCGGGAAACACTTGCAAAGTTTGTCCACAAAACACAGCATCCTTACACTTAAAATAAAGCTTCTGATGAAAAAGTAACAAGTAAAGAATTGCATTTCATAATAGCATCAGCTGAATCTTCAAGAAATTCTGTCAGATTCCCAACAAAGGTCTGAAGAGTATCAAAGGACCCTTCAACAAGGGAAGACAGCCGTGACCTAGCAGAAATATAATAAGCTTTCAAAATATCAACAGGATCAGTTATTTTAAGAATGTCAACAATGTATTTTTTCAATAATATGTCTGGAACAAGTAAATGAGTTTGAGAAAAATTTAAAAAACAAAGTGCTTTCAATCAGGTATGAGTAATCAAAGAATCCTTAATATAGGAAACATTGGTCACCCTATTAGCCTGCACTTGAGTATCGATTTGTGCCAAAGATTTTTGCACATCCACAATCTTAGAGTCATAATCAGACAACTTAACAACAGCTTCCTGTGTAAAATTACATAATGACACCACTGCAGAAGACAATCTCACATCGATAATCTGAATAACCCCAAATAGGTCTTTCAAAGTAATCTCCCCATCAGAAAGAATCCCCAAACAAACATTGGATGCTTCATTAGAATACAAAATTATAGGGGCAGTAATTGGAGGTAAAGAAACCGTTTTCTCCTCATCCATAAAGGGAGAGGCAACATCATAAGAACATAAGATATGGCATACAGGGTCAGACCAATGTCCATCAAGCCCAGTATCATGTTTCCAACAGTGGACAATCTAGGTCACAAGTACCTAGCAGTTTCTCCAAAAGACACAGGTTCCACAATGCTTGTATTGGGTCAAGCAGTGAATATTCTGGATCCACTTTAATAATAGTTTATGGACCTTTCCTCCAGAAACTTGTCCAAACCTTTTTTAAACCCGCCTACACTAACAGCTTTTGCTACATCCTCCGGTAGCAAATTCCAGAGTTTGATTACACATTGAGTGAAAAAATATTTTCTCTTATTAGTCTTAAATAGGTTACCCTGTAGCTTCATTGCATGCCCTCTAGTCTTTCTATATTTTGATGGCGTAAACAATCGATCTACATTTACCCGTTCCACTCCATTCATTAATTTATAGACCTCTATTTTATCTCCCCTCAGCTGCCTCTTTTCCAGTTTGAAGAGCCCTAACCTTTTAAGCCTCTCTTCATAGGGGTATCTTTCCATCCCCTTTACCATTTTGGTGGCTCTTTTCTGTACCTTTTCTAATAACGCTATATCTTTTTTAAGATACTGCAACCAGAACTGCACACAATATTCAAGGTGCGGTCGCACCATGGAATGATATTGTTGTTGTTAAGTGCTGTCGAGTCAGAGTCGACTCATGGAGACCCTCTGGATAGCTATCCTAAATTGTGTTCGGTCTTCAGTCAGGCGGCTCATTGTAAATGCTGGCTTTACTCTGAAAAGTCTTCAGCTCTTCCCCAGTAGCTAGTTGAGTGCCTTCCAACCTGGGGGTCTCATCTTCCAGCACTATAGCATAATTTGTTTTGTTGTGACTATCCATTGGGTTTTTATGGCAAGATACAGAAGTAGATTGCCGAGCCTTTCTTCCGCGCAGTTTAAGTTTGTTGTTGTTGCCATTATCACAGAAATGTGATCCTCTGCCATCAGCACTATCCCATTCTGCTGCTGCCCAGATGGGTTGTTTGTCTTGGTCTGGCACCTCAGCTGAGACCTGTCCATCTTGGGAGACCCTGCCAGTAGTTAAACTACTGATAGTTTAGCTCTCAGCATCACTGATTCACACAAGCCCTCACAGCACGACAAGCTGCAAATGATACAGAGTCATTATAATATCCTTTGTTCTCCATAATAATATCCTTTGTTCTCCATTCCTTTCCTTATGATACTTATGTGGAACCTTACATCACGTATCCATAGTTTGGGTTTTTCTTTCCTAGGTGCATAACTTTGCACTTGTCCACATTAAATTTCATCTGCCATTTGGATGCCCAGTCTTCCAATTTATCAAGATCCTCTTGCAATTTTCCACAATCCTCATGGGTTTTAACAACTCTGAATAGTTTTGTGTCATCTGCAAATTTGATAACCTCATTCATTATTCCTATTTCCAGGTCATTTATGAATATGTTAAAAAGCAGCGGACCCAGCACAGATCCCTGGGGTTCTCCATTATTCACATTTCTCCATTGGGAAAATTGACCATTTAGCCCTACCCTCTGCTTTCTATCTTTTAACCAGTTCCTGATCCACAATAGTAGACTGCCTCCTATCCCATGACTTTTTAATTTTGCCAAAAGTCTCTCATTAGGGACCTTGTCAAAGGCTTTCTGAAAGTCCAGATAGATTATATCAACCGACTCACCTTTGTCTACCTGTTTATTCACACCTTAATTATCTAAGGTCAGAAAGGATAATGATAACATCGGATGTGGAGGTGGTGCCTGCCAATACAAGCTTGACGAAGCTCTGTCCAAGGACATCTGACCCACCATAAGGGGGACTAAATGCTTGTCCATAGGACCAACAGTCATACTTGAATCAGAAGGCGCTGCAGTTCCCTTTCCTCCTCCCTTGTTATAGCAAGCAGTGTCAAGGGAGGGAATCTGGTAGCCCTCAGAGCACCAAAGGGGTGTGTCCTGCCCCTTTGGTCACGTCCCTTCAGGCTGCAACCCATGGGCTGCAACACACAGCTGCGTGTAGCAATGCCAGCTTTTAAGACGGTAAGGGAGGTCCTTCCATGGCCAGCCAAGTGTCTACTGCAATGCCTGCTAGCTCTCACACCCCGATGCCGAAGACACTGGGTAACAGGTCAGACATGGTGGGGGGGGGGGGGCGATGGCAAGCCCTGGATCCTCTTCTCACTCTCACTCACTGCTCCAACAAAGCTGGTAGCAATGCCGACTTTTAAGCCGGTAAGAGGGGTCCTTCCACGGCCAGCTGAGTGTCCACCACAATGCCTGCTGGCTCTCATACCCCAATGCCGAAGACACCAGGCAAAAGGTCAGACACGGGGGGGGGGGGGCCGATGGCAAGCCCCGGATCCTCTTCTCGCTCTCACTCACTGCTTCCATGTACATATATTAAACAAAATTTCTCTCTCAGCCTCTCAGCTTTTGCACCTGTTCATTTCAACCAGGGCTTTATAGACGTGATTGATGAGGCCATTGTGCTTAACTGCCGATATTTAAATTGACCAGAAAATGTCAAATTTGGACTTTATGAGCTTGGATGTGTATTTTTGTGAAATCCAGTATTTACATGTGCAAATGTCAGTTCTTACACATGTAAGTTGCAAACAATGTTCCCAGTAAGCTGTGCTGAGTTCTCCACCAGCATTCCTGCTGGTGTAGGGAGGTGCAAAGCAATTGTGAAAGTGATCACACTTAGGATCGCATGGCATAGGTAGGTCCTGAGGGTGTTATTTATTTATATTCTCTTATATACTGTGCTATTCTGCATCAGTGCGGTTTACATTGAACAAAATGAAATTACATTGAACAGGGCATTATAACTTGGAGGTAACTATTTTACAGGGAACATGGGCTATGGAGGGTTAAGTGGCTTGCCCAAGACCACAAGGAGCACCTGTGGGACTAGAAACCCCAGTCCTTCTGGCCCAAAGTTGCTGTCCTCTAGTGGGATTTGAACCCCTGACCTTCTGGCCTGAAGTACCTTGCCCCAACCACTAGGCCACTCCTCCACGCCAGACTTAGAGATCTTAATATGTACACCTTAGAGGAAAGGTGGGATAGAGGTGATATGATTGAGACGTTTAAAGACGATGAGACGATGCTGTGCGATCTGAAACGCAATCGGTTTGCATGTCCTCCCACCGGCAGGAATGACTGCAGGAAACATAGAAACATACAAACATGATGACAGAAAAAGACCACATGGCCTATCTAGTCTGTCCTTCCATATCAACAACTACAACAGTCCCCTATTTTCCTTTAGAGATCCTCTGTGTTTGTCCCATGCTTTTTTGAATTCAGTTACTGTCCTCATCTCTACCACCTCCACTGGGAGACTATTCCATGGATCTACCACTCTTCCCATAAAGAAATATTTCCACATAATACCTGAGTCTATCCCCCTTTCACCCTCATCCCATGTCCCCTTGTAGCAGAACTTGTTTTCAATCGAAAGAGGCTCTCTCCCTGAACATTTATGCCACGGAGGTATTTAAACATCTCAATCATATCACCTCTATCCCACCTTTCCTCTAAGGTGTATATAATAAGATCCCTAAGTGTGTCCTCATATGCTTTATAATGAAGATCACTAACTATTTTGGTAGCCACCCTCTGTGCTGACTCCATCCTGTTTATATCCTTTTGAAGGTGCAGTCTCCAGAATTGCACACTATACTCCAAATGAAGGGAGGAGTGGTCTAGTGGTTAGGACAAGGTACATCAGGCCAGAGGGCCGGGGGTTCAAGTCCCACCTGGGGACAGCAATCTCAGGCCAGAGGGTCTGGGATTTCTAGTCCTATAGGCACTCCTTGTGGTCTTGGGCAAGCCACTTAACCCTCCATTGCCCATGTTCCCTGTAAGTATTAGCATATGTGTCTCATATCCCCTCGTGTTAAATGTATCCCCCAATTGACCGCTTTGACCCAGTGAAAAGCAGGATATAAATACAGCTAAATAAATAAATGAGGTCTCACCAAAGACTTATACAGAGGCACTATCACCTCCATTTTTCTGCTAGCCATTCCTCTCCGTATGCACCCAAGCATCCTTCTACCTGTTTAGCTACTTTAAGATCATCAGACACAACCACGCCTAGGTTCTGCTCTTCTTTAGTGGTCAAAAGTACTTCACCCCCTATACTATATTGCTCCCTTGGATTGCTACAGTCCAAATGCATGACCTTGCATTTTTTAACATTAAATCCCAGCTGCCAAATTCTAGACCATTCTTCAAGCTTAGCAGAACCCTCCTCATGTTATCTACACCTTCCTGGGTGTCTACTCTATTGCAGATTTTGATATCATCCGCAAAGAGGCAAACCTTACTCAACAGCCCTTCCGCTATATCACTAACAAAGATGTTAATAATAATCGGACCAAGGACAGATCCCTGTAGCACACAACTGGTAACTTCCTTCTCCTCAGAGTGAGCTACATTTACCTGTACTCTTTGTCGCCTCCCACTCAACCAATTTCTAAACCAAGCAGTAACTTTAGGGTCCATCCCTAGGGTGCTCAGTTTGTTTATAAGTCTCCTGTGAGGAACGATGTCAAAGGCTTTACTGAAATCTAAATACACCACATTTAGGGCTCTCCCTCGGTCCAACTCCCTAGTCACCCAGTCAAAGAAATCATTCAGATTTGTCTGACAAGACCTGCCTCTGGTGAGTCCATGCTGCCTCGGATCCTGTAATCTGCTGGACTCCAGAAACCTCACTATTTTCTCTTTCAGCAGCATTTCCAATAATTTACTCACCACCGAAGTTAAACTAACCGGCCTGTAGTTTTCAACCACATCCTTATTTCTGCTTTTGTGCAAAGGTACCACATGAGCCTCTCTCCAGTCCTCTGGCACCACTTCCGACTCCAACGAGGCATTAAAAAGGTCAATCAGTGGAGCTACTAGAACGTCCCCAAGTTCCCTCAGTATTCTAGGGCGTATCCCTTCTGGTCCCATTGCTTTGTCTACTTTAAGTTGAGCTAGTTTCTCACTAACACAGTCTTCTGAAAATTGTTCAAGACATCCCTTGTTTCTGTTCCTGTTTGTGGGTGTTTTCTGAGGTCCTGTTCCTGGTTCTTCATCTGTGAGCACAGAACAGAAATATTTGTTAAGCAATTCTGTTTTATCCTCATCAGCTTCTACATATTCCTCCCCTTCACCCTTGAGTCTGACAATACCACTTTTGCCCTTCCTCTTCTCACTAACATATCTGAAAAATGACTTATCCCCCCATTTTATTGCATTGGCTATTTCCTCCTCTTTTTGAATCTTTGCTTTCCTGACTACATTGCTAGATTCTCTAAGTTTTTCCAAATATAGATGCCTGTCTTCCTCTCTCTGTGATCTCTTGTATTTCATGAAGGCCTCCCTCTTTTTCTTCACCTTTTCAGCTACTTCTTTTGAAAGCCATAGTGGTCTCCTTTTCCTTTAACTTTATTTACCATTTTAACAAAAAGATTGGTTGCCTTAAAATATCCCCTTTCAGTTTTGCCCACTGTTTTTCTTCATTTCCCAGCTGTTCCCATCCTGCTAACTACTCCCTGAGGTATTGGCCCATCTTCGCAAAGTTAGTTTTCATAAAGTCTAAGACCCTTGCTTTTGAATTGATTCTAACAGCTCTAGTCCTAATACTGAACCACACCATCTGGTGATCATTGATTGCAAATATCAGCGCTTTCATGTATGTTGTTTTTGTTAAGTGCCGTCGAGTCGGAGTCGACTCATGGCGACCCTCTGGATAGCTATCCTAAATTGTGTTCGGTCTTCAGTCAGGCGGCTTATTGTTGACAGACTGGTACCCATAGCTGCTGTTATTGTATCGATCCATCTCATTGCTGGCCTTCCTCTTTTGCATTGACCTTCTATCTTGCCAAGCATGATGTCTTTCTCTAATGATCTCTCTCTCTGCATGATGTGTCCAAAGTATGAAAGTCGAAGTCTTGTCATATGAGCTTCTAAAGAAAGCTTAGATTTGATCTCCTCTAGTACAGACTGGTTTGTTCTTCGGGCAGTCCATGGTATACACAGTATTCGCCACCAGCACCATAATTCAAAGGCATCAATTTTCTTCCTGTCTATCTTTTTCACTGTCCAGCTTTCACATCCATATGTTGTTATTGAAAATACCATGGCTTGAACAAGTCGAATCTTTGTATGGAGAGAGACATCTCTGCTCTTGAGAATCGTATCTAGGTCTTTCATAGCCATTCTGCCAAGAGCAATGCGTCGTCTGATTTCTTGACTGCTTGTTGCTTCTTTATTGATAGTTGATCCAAGTAGGTTATTGATAGTTGATCCAAGTAGGTTAAAGTTATTCACGATTTCAATTTCTTCTCCTTCGATGATGAACCTGTTGATTATGCCAGTTGTCATGATCTTTGTCTTCTTTGCATTAAGATGCAGGCCCATTTTGAGACTATGTTCTTTGATTGTGAGAAGCAAATGTTTCAGATCATCTTCACTTTCCGCCAGTAATTTATTTATTTATTTATTTATTTATTACAGTTTCTTATATACCGCGCTATTTAGAATCAGCGCGGTTTACATCATAACAAAACGACCATTACGACAAACTGTCAGGTTTTACATTGAACAGGAGTACAAACTTGGATAACTGGTAATGTGGTATCATCAGCATAGCGAAGGTTGTTGATGAGTCTTCCACCAATCTTCACACCTCTGTTGTCTTCATACAATCCTGCTTCTCTGATGATTTGTTCTGCATATAAATTAAACAGGTAGGGGGAAAGTATGCAGCCTTGTCTTACACCTTTGCTTATTTTAAACCATTCTGTTTCTCCTTGTTCTGTTCGAACTGTTGCTTCTTGATCAATGTACAGATTGTGCAAGAGAACGATCAGGTGTTCTGGTATACCCATGCTTCTTAATGTGGCCCAGAGTTTCTCATGGTTTACACAGTCAAAAGCTTTGCTATAGTCGATAAAGCACAAATAGATATCCTTTTGGTATTCTTTAGTCTTTTCAAGGATCCATCTCACATCCGCAATGATGTCTCTCGTTCCTCGCCCTTTTCTGAACCCTGCTTGCACTTCAGGTAGTTCTTGTTCCAGGTATGATTGTATTCTCTTTTGAATAATCTTCAGTAGAATCTTGCTGGCATGTGGGATCAGAGTGATTGTGCGATAATTTCCACAGTCAGTTGGATCACCTTTCTTTAGTATTGGTATAAACACAGATCTTTTCCAGTCAGTTGGCCATGATCCTGTCTTCCATATTTCTTGGCAGAGCCTTGTAAGTATGGTAACAGCTGCATCAGATTGCTGTAATACTTCCATGGGAATGCAATCAATGCCTGGTGCTTTGTTCTTTGATAAGGCTTTCAATGCTGCTTCAACTTCTTCTTTCATCACCAATGGTTCCAGATCATAAGGTACAGGTTGAAACGGCTGTTGGTCCACTTGATCTTTATCATATAAAAACTCTGTATATTCCTTCCATCTTTTCTTGATCTTCTCAGCATCATTCAACATAGAACCTTGAGCATCTTGTAACATTCCAATTCGAGGCTGGAACTTTTTCTTTAACTCTCGTAGCTTTAGGAAAGCTGATCTTGTTCTTCCTCTAATAGTTTCTGCTTCTATTTCCTTGCATGCGTCATTGTAGTACTTTTCCTTGTCCTGTCTTGCTGCACGTTGGAAATCTCTGTTGAGTTCTGTGATTGTCTTTCTTTCTCCTCTGGCTTTAGCTTCTCTGCGTTTCTGGACAATTTTCAGAGTTTCTTCCGTCATCCATTTTGGCCGTTTTTTCTTTTTTACCTTTTGTAGAGACTTCTCGCTTTCTTCCAACACAACCTTCTTGATGTCATTCCATAACTCTTCTGGAACTCTATTATTTGTATCTAAAGCAGCAAATCGATTTTGCAAGCAGTCTTTAAATTCCAGTGGTATATTCTCAAGGTCATATTTTGCTGCATTCATGAGTGGTTTGCTCTTTTTCAGCTTTAGCTTGAGTTTGCATACTAGTAGTTGATGATCTGTACCACAGTCAGCTCCAGGTTTTGTCTTATAAAAGGGTCAATAAGTCTGTATGTCCTTCTTTCTAGGGACAAAGTCACTCCTGGAATATTTAACGTAATGGGATGAAACTTGACATGTGAAAAAAACAGGCATGAAACACATCAAATTCAAAAATGGGCCAAATAGGACTGCATCTCAAAAAACAAATCCAATGTACTTTATGGGAGAAGGAGTTCCAGCTTCTGTACCATAGAAACTTACATACACTGAAATATAACAGTTAAGGAATTACTCCTACCAGACTTCCAATCCTTGTTCTCTACTCTCCCAATCCTCCAAACTGCTCCCCCCCACAATTTCCCCACCATGCTATATTCTGCCCCCACCCCAAATAAATACTGCCTTGCAATGCCCTACCAACCCGCCAATACTGCCACTATAAAAAAAAAACCCAGCAACTGCCTCACCACCCTTCAAGCTGCCATACAACACCCTCGTATGTCTGCATCTCCAAATACTATTGCAACTTCCCACCTGTTGCAAACTACCACATCCCCAAAAGATACCCTCTTACAACCCTGCTAACCCCCCACCCCCTAAAACAATCCCTTGCAACTACAATGCCACCACCACCCCACCAATCCACTTTTAGTCCCAGCCCTAAAAAGAACACTCCCTCACAATTGCTCTTCCACTGCTAAACAATTCCCCAACAACTGCCCACACCTCACAAAATGAAACCCCCAAAATCTGCCCCCTGCAACTGCGCCACCACAACAAATTCCCCTGTATATGCCCCACTATCCCGCAAACTGCCTCCATTCCCAAAATCTATCACCTCACAATTGCCCCACTCCCAAAACTAACTCCCCTACAACTGCCACTCCACCGTGCAAACTACGCCACCCACCAAAAATATCGTCTATGACTGCCCCACCTTTTTAAAATCCTTCCATGTAAATGCTTAACCCCAAAAACCTCCCTGCAACTGCTTCACCATTTTGCGGCTACCCTCACCCCCTAAAATGACCGCCACACAACTGTCACTAACCCTTAAAGGTGCGTCCTCCATAAATGCCACTCTTCTCTCAGCTACCCCACCACAGATGCATGCGCACAGCACCCAGGAAACATGTAATAGAGATAGAAATGCAGGCACACACTCACTCATGAACACCACACACACACACACACACATACAGAGATTACAAACAATCCCCTAGCTTCATGTTTCACATATATCTTTCATTTTCTTTGCTGTTATTTCTATTACCTGCTGCCAATGAAACTAATAGCAGAGACTGTGGAAGGATCCAGACAATAGGAAGGCTGTGGGGGGGGGGGGGGGGGGAAGCACTGGAATGCTGCTCTAGTCATAGAGAAGCTCACACCCTCCAAAGTAATGCCTCAATTCATTTCTCTATGGTAAAGCAGTTCCAAAAACTGCAACATACTAACACGGATTCACAATAACATTGTGATTATACAATTGTACCTGTCAAACAGTTCTTCCCTCTTACCTCTTTTCCCGATCACAGACACACACAGAACATACTCACACACACACGCACAGACACATACATGCAAGCATTCATACATACATGCAAGAATACACACATAATAAGCACATATGCAGTGACATACAAGCACATGCACATTCATATAAATGCACAGACATACTAACCCACAAGAATACATATACACGCAGGGTCGTCCCATCCACTAGGTGAGCTAGGCAACTGCCATGCCACCCCTCCCCCCAGCTGCTGCCAATTCCATTTGGGGGGGGAAGCGGGCAGTGGCAGTATTTCCAAAAGTGACTTCTTTTTGCTGCTACTTTCTTGCCTGCGGCTGTTGCCCACCTCCCCTTCTCGTGATGTAATCGGCAGCATCTGGGCGGGGGGAGTGGTGGTGGTGGCGGCAGCTGGGGAGCAGCGAGTCCAGGGTTTCTGTATAGGGCAGCAAAAACCCTTGGACTGGCCCTGTATACATGCACACTCTCATACTCATACAGACAAGACACACACACACACATACTTATTGTAAACATGTATCTTTGTAAAATGGTTGTTCCTGCCATATGTTTGGGGAAATACATATGTGTTTCCTAAGAGTAAAAATAGGGAGGCCTTCATAAAATACAAGAAATCACAGAAAGAGGAAGACAAGCATCAATATTAGGAAGAGCTAAGAGAAGCTAGGAAAGTAGTCAGGAAAGCAAGGATACAAATGGAAGTCAAAATAGCCAACACAGTAATGAGAGAACAAAACATTTTTCGGATATGTTAGTGAGAGGAGCAAGTGCAAAAGTGGGATTATCAGACTCAAGGGTGAAGGGGGGAATATATAGAAGCAGATGAGGATAAAGCAGAATTGTTTACCAAATATTTCTGTTCTGTGTTCACAGGTGAAGGACTGGGAGCAGGACCTCAGAAAACACCCACAAATAACAGAAGTGAAATGGATCTTGAATGATTTTCTGAAGACTGTGTTCATGAAGAGCTAGCTAAACTAAAAGTAGACAAAGCAATGGGGATGGATGGGATACAGTACATCCGAGAGTACTGAAAAAAAAGTTCTGGCAGCTCTACTGACTGACCTTTTCAATGCTTTTTGGAGTCATGAGTGGTCCCAGAGGACTGGAGAAGGGCACATGTAATCCCTCTATACAAAAACACAAGTAAGGATGAGTTTGGAAACTACAGGCCCCTTAGTCTGACATCTGTGGTGAGAAAATTAATGGAGGTTCTGCTAAAACAGAGGATGGTGAGGTTTCTGGAATTCAGTCTTTTGCAGGATCCAAAGCAGCATGGTTTTACCAGAGACAGGTCTTGTCAGACAAATCTCATAATTTCTTTGACTGGGTGACCAGAGAGTTGGACCAAGAGAGAGCACTATTACTACTGCTACTACTACTATTATTATTATTATTATTATTTATATAGCACTACAAAGCTTACGCAGCACTGTACATATACATGAAGAAAGACAGTCTCCGCTTGACAGAGCTTACAGTCTAAACAAAACAGACAATACAATAGGGGTGCAAATAAGGAAGGGTAAGAGACACATGGAAAACAAGGGATAGGATCTGAGGAACAGGTAGTTTAGAGAAGAAAAAATGTGAGTGATTTCCTCATCAGAGATCTTAGAAAAGGATAAAAGGGTAGGAGAGATTGAGGGGAAGAGTCGGTATTGAAGAGGGGGAAGAGGAGATGAAGCTGATCTTGTGGGGAAATGGAGTGTAATCTTGTGGACTTTGTCATGAAAGTAGTTGACTAGGACTTGAGCAGAAAGGGAAGGAGGGGTCGGAGGCAGAGGCACCTTGTGGAGAGAGATGAGAGTTGAAAAGAGACAGGTCAGAGGCAGGAGAGTTAGTCAGATAGACATAGTAGTTTTGCTTGGCGAGTGCTATGGCTGACTGGACGTAAGCATGAATCTGAAGAGAAGAAAGTCAGAAAGAGTGTGAAATTTGAGCCAGATGTGCTCAGCAGAGCAGGCACAGGAGGGTAGATAACAGGTAGTCAAAGACAGTCAGGGCTGAGGTACAGTGCGCCTCACAGGACATGACATGGGTGAATCAAGAGCATCCAAAGCAAAGGAGAATGAAGTATTATAAGAAACAACAGCCTCATCAACAGTTTTAGAAGACAAGGTGGAGGAAAGATGTGATGAGATAATAGTGGAGAGAGCCAAAGAATCGATAGCATGAAGATTTCTAAAAAAGTAAGATGAGACTGGGCGAGATTGAGGTGGGGAGTAAGAAAGAGTGAAGCTTAGCAGGTGATGATCAGAAAAGGGAAGGACTGAGAAACGGAAATTAGAGGGTAAGCAATTAGAGAAGAAAACAAGATTAAGGCAGTGACCATGCTGGTAAATGAGAGCAGTGGAGCAAAGCTGGAGGTTGAATGCGGAGGAAAGGGAAAGGAGCTTAGAACCATAGGGATCAGAAGGGTTATCCACATGAATATTAAAGTCACTGAGAATAAGGAAGGGGGAAGGATGAATCCAAAAAGAAGGAGAGCCATGAGTCAGTCAGTGAGAAAGGTAGAGGTGAATTTGTCATGGGGTCTATAAACAGCAGCTATCTGGAGAGGTAAGGAATTAAAAAGGCAGATGGAATGGACTTCAAAGGAGGATAGCTAAAACCTGCCATTTCTTTCTCTACAATATCAACAAAATTTGCCTATTCCTTTCTGAACACACTACTAAGACACTTATCCACTCCTTAGTCACCTCCCATCTAGACTATTGCAACCTGCTCCTTGCTGGTGCCCCTCTGAGTCATCTCTCTTCCCTTCAATCTGTTCAACACTCTACTGCATGGCTAATCTTCCACCAGCCTCGTTATGCTCATATTACCCCTCTTCTCAAGTCACTTCATTGGCTCCCTATCCATTTCTGCATCCAGCTCAAACTTCTCCTGCTGACCTAAAAGTGCATTCACTCTTCAGTTCCTCACTACCTTTCCTCTCTCATTTCTCCCTACATCCCTCCTCGGGAGCTTCACTCGTCTAGCAAATCGCTTCTATTTGTGCCCTTCTATTATGAACTACAGACCACTCCTTTCAACTTGTTGCTCCTTATGCCTGGAACAAAGTACCTGAGTCTGTATGTCAGGCACCTTCTCTGACCCTTTTCAAATCCAGGCTGAAAACTCACCTCTTTGCTGTCGCTTTCGGATTTTGACTCACCTGATCTCCTTCGTGTTTCCTTACCATCTTGCTATATCCCATGTCTACAGCTACTGTTGTCTATCTTGACTAGACTGTAAGCTCCGATGAGCAGGGACCATCTTTTACATGTGTCTGCGCAGCGCTGCGTACGCCTTGTAGCACTATATAAATGTTCAGTAGTAGTAGTAGATAGAGATGTTTAAATACCTCTGTGTCATAAATGTAGAAGAGGAGAACCTCTTTTAATTGAAAGCAAGCTCTTCTATGAGGGGACATAGGATGAGGGTGAAAGGAGATAGACTGAGCAGTAATATGCAGAAATATTTCTTTACCGAAAGAGTGCAGATGCATGGAATTGTCTCCCAATGGAGGTGGTAAGGACAAGGACTGTATTTGAATTCAAGAAAGCCTGGGACAGACACAGAGGATCTCTAATGGAAAAATGAGACCATGAAGCTTAGTAGTTAGTATGGAAGGGCAGATGTATAGGCCGTATGTTCTTTATCTGCCAACATTTTCTATGTTTCTACAGTCCTATACCTATTTAGAAAAGGCTCTGTCTTTTCAGTAGGCCTTTTGTAAATTATGTACGTCCCAATTCTGGCCTACACATCCTATGCAAAATGGGCTTCTCTATGTATAAACCCCAAACTCCAGCCAATTTCGCCCTCCCACTGGAAAAACTAACCTGAGATCACTCCCTGTGTATACTTTTAAATGTGTATGTCACAGCAAATTTTGCATAAAATGCTTCCTACAAGTAAAACCAAGTTTTACACACAGAAAGACTTTCAAAAATTGTCCTCTTTAGAGTTAGTTTTCAAGAACAATATAACTAATTTATTTGCATGTTCAAGAAAGATCATTCGCAGGTTCATTCTACACTGAACTGATGGTAGCATCAAAGTTCTTAAAAGCTAGCTGCAAATGTATTTAGTTCCATAAAAGAAGTATCACCGACAACTTATTTTTTAATCTTAGTTTTTGCAAATCCAAACCGATTTACATGACAACCACATGCTTTTATTAAATTTAGGGAAATCTGCTGATCATGGGCAAATGGAATGTGTGCTTCTAAGGCAAAACTGACTCCTTGCAACCCAGCAGCCTCTGGGTTTTCTTAGCAGTGTGACTGGAAGTACAGCAGATTGCCAGACCTTTCTTCCAAGGCAATGGAGGGTTAAGTGACTTGTCCAAGGCCACAAGGAGTGTTAGTGAGAATTCCAACCCTGGTCTCTTGGGTACCAAGCCAGTGTTGTAACCATTAGGCTACTCCTGGGACTTGTGCTGAATGGGCTACAGACATAATTTATTCACTGCAATGAGTCACGGTGTTGTTTTGTTTCATATTGCACTTTGAATTACCACCTTCAGATTGAAATTGCCTAACAAATTAATAACAAAAGATAACATTCTATATAGCTTCATGGGTTCTTCATTGCATTCATAGTCCTTTCTTTCACCAATATCTTGTCTCAAATGCTGTAAAACTCTTCTCAAACCATGTCCTCTTTATTTCCAAATTGCTTTCAAGTAGCAAAAGACATCTGACCCAACCTTACTTTGTAGGTCAGCCTTTCAGTGACAAGATGTCAAAGGGGCACCACTTTGGTCACAAGGCTCTATTTCTGCTCTTAGGAAACCAATATCAGGCATCTAACCATCTATTCAGAAAGTCCAATTAGGGATCTCATGTATTAGGTGTCACTGGCTTTGAAGCACAGAGCTACATTCAGACCCATAGCTTAGCGCATCTACCAAGTGTCCAAACGTATCCTGTAACACAATGACTGGATAGAGGGAAACCACTATTAAGTGTCAGAAATTTTCTACCTGGCTCAAAAATACCTGCAGACTTTCAAAAAAACAGAACAGTCATTTCATGGGTTTGAAATATTAGAAAAGAAATTTAACTACAAAAAAAATAATATACTATATGTCATTAACATTCCCACTGCAAAAATATCCATAGCATTATTGTGAATGTTGTTTTGGCCTAGTTATCTATAAGTTAATTTTCAAAAGGTTTACCTGGGTAACTTTGGGAGTCACCACTCACCAGGTAGACCTACTGTATGAATTTCAAAATTCCTGCCCTTTCCTGCTGACAGACTAAATTAAGAGATTAGGGAGTCTCATTAATTCTGGGAAATGATAAAAATACTTCATCCATATTAAACAGAAGAATAAGAGGCTAGGATTTAAAAGTAGCCTCAAAAAGATGGAATGTAGAAGGAAGGGAGCTTGGAGTTGGCAGCAGAGAAGGACAAAGATAAGAGTGGCTTACCTGATGAGCAGAATTCCCAAGGGAGAGATAATGAGAAACTGCAGAATGCATGCATTTGTAGGTCAATAATAGAAATTTGAATTGTATGCGGAAACGGATAGGGAGAAAATAAAATGACTTGGGAAGAGAGATTATGTGAATGTAGCAACACAGGTGGAAGATTAGTCTTCTGGCTGAATTTTAAATAGATTAAAGGAGAGAGAGATTGGTTAGTGGGTGACATGTGAGAAGCAGGTTTCAGTAGTCTAAGCAGGTGGTGATGAAGCTACAATGTAACCCATTTAAGACTAAGAGAAAATATTTTTTCATTCTTGATTCTCCAGCCACCAGGCTAACAGGGTACATGCAATGAGGTCAATGTGGAAGCCATAGAGCAGTTACAGCAGAAAATATAGGGTCAAGCAATGCTGCAATCGGTTACTGGATGACACTGTCCAAGCAGTCAGTGAAGAGCACCATTGGAAAAGGGTAGCACAAATTCCCAGAGGAAAGGTCAGGAAACACTTATCCAGGATGACCAGGGCAATTCACTCTGCATGTCATAACATTCATGGGCATGTGTCAGCTCTGTGTGTTTAGGTGTAGCCACTATTGGAAATAGGATATTGGGCATGCTGCAGCTTGGTCTGACCCAGTATGACATAGCAAATGCATTCATTGAGGGCCATGGCTTTTTCCCTTCCACAGATGCTTCCACATCCTCGGGGACACAGAGGCATACAGGGTGCACTTCAGAACCATATGCCGCATCAGGCCCAGGCTGCTCCAGCGGCTATGACAGCAGCTGCAGCAGGAGCATGATGAGTGACTATAATACATAGCACTCAAGTCAGAGAGGGGAGCAGTGTCAGTCAACAGCAGCTGTAAAAAGGTAGGGCCTTAGCTGTGGTCTGTAGGTGGGTCTGGAGCCCAGTGAAAGAGCAGGCTGCTTTGGGGAATGTGGTGTCCCAGACTGTGGGAGATGCAGGGTGAAATGAATGAGGCCAGGACCTGATAGTGATATGTGGAAGGAAATGCTACACACTCACAGTCTGATCATGACCAATGTTGCCCAAGTGTGGACATAGGAGTGTGGCTAGTCTTACCAAAGGTACTGGAGTGCTATACATGTTGCTATCATTGATGTCATGGCTTAGCCAAAACCACTGTGGCCATTCTTCATCTCTCTGTGCAGATATGTACAGATCATCGGTGTCACAAGACCCACGCCTTGTGTATGCATAGCACCAGAAAGCAAGGTGTCAGTGATGTGTAGACAGACTGCATCACCTGCCATAGATGGAGAGTGCCATCAGTTCTATTCCACCAGTGTATACGGAAATGTCACTGCTATACAGAGCTGCTGTTAAGATACACCACATCATATATAGGCCTAAATGTTCATCATTCCCACAACAGGGTCTGCCCAGCCGTCAGGTATTGAAACCATGAATGCTGCAGTCCAGTAAAAATAAATTGCGCACAAGATCCATCAAGGCAGAAAGCAAGGAGGTAGAAGCAATTCCCAAAAGAACAGGACCACTGTGGTCCAGGCCCATGTAGGGCAACGGTGAAAAATAACAAGCCCCCTCCCATCAGACACACCACCAACACCTCATAAGGGTGAATAATGTGTGTGAAAAGCTGGTCAGCCAGGGGTTAAAACACATCTTTATCACAAGACGCTACACAAAAGGGTAGATCATGTGTTGGTCATTATCAGTGCATGTACCTGTCCCATAGAAAACCCAGAAGCATCAAAACGTTAGCATCATTCGCTGTAGGTGTAGGTTGATGACACCCACCACTGCACTGTCTATAGATGCTTATACCTGGAGCCCAGTGAGTCCCAGAAATTACCAAAAAGGCACACAGGTCACCACTTTGTGATCCCCTGGCTGACATGTTTTCTGAGGTCAGAAGGTAGCCAACCAATCTGACCCACATACTGCAGCCGCCCCCCTTGGTAGAACATCCCCAGAATGCCCACCCACCAAGCATAACCAAACAATTCCCAGAGATAGAATAGCAGATTCCAGTATCATACAGAGGAGCATATCCCCACAGCTGGTCCCTAAATAAGGGGACTGGGACAGCTGATGCTCCCCATCACCAGTCAACTGCACACAACCATTGTCTAGGCCATACAAGCCCACCTACATATGGCTAACCAGCACAGCTAATAGCAGAGGGCCCCCCCCCCCCTCAGTGTATCCATGGGACCCTGTCAGCCCCACAGAGCAACTCCCATGGATGCAAGACCAGTTACACACCCTCAGAACATGTATGGGCCCTATAGCGGCACATATCCTTCCAGTAGCCCCTTAACCAGGGAAAACGCATGGACCGCCCCATCAATGCCAGGACACACCAGTATCTGATAAAGATCATGCTGAGATATGTATGGAGGTAATCAGCCAGCCTTCCCTGACAGGGGTTGTAAATGTGAACCTATTCTTCTTGCAGTAGCTAATGTGCACCTCTTTGCCTCCCCTATACAGCTGTCCCAGAGGACGATTCCCCCCCCCCCCATCCCCAGAGGAGCCCAATGAGGAGGAGGAGGAGGAGGAGGATCAGCAGCAGCAGTCAGCTGGCCACAGCCAGTGTCACATCCGGGGCCCCTGCAGCATCAGCAGCAGGGACAGCTCCCAGGCAACCCTCAGCATTGGCAGCCTCATAGTGCTATCCAGCTCCTCTCCTTTTGAGGAGGGTGGGGAGGAAGAGGAGGTTGTCTTCATACTCATGAAGGTGTGAAGCTCTCCCAAAGGGGAGGGGAAAGACAGCACCTGGCCACTTCAGGAGAGGCCCATGGAGGAAGGGGAAGAACTACTGGAGGCTGTTGCCTAAGAGGAGGTGGCAGCGCTCAGGGAGTGGTTCGTGGGTGCAGAGATGGAGTCCCAGATGGAGGGGGATGTGGAGGAGGAGTCTGGCCAATGAAGGAGGGAGAGATTGCCAATGATGTGGAGCCCAGGAAGAGGGGAAGGTCACCTCTGATGTGGAGTCCCTGGAGGAGGGGCAGCTGAAGAAAGAGGTGCGCCAGGTGGATGGCAGGGGGAGGGGAGGGGGAGGGGAGGGGGAGGGGGAGGGGGGAGAGAGGATTGGAGGCAGCATGGGGAGAAGAGAGGGGAGGAGGAGCAGAAAGGGGATGAGAGAGGGGAGGGGATAGGAGGGACAGTGGTGGAGGGAGGGGATGGTGGGGGAGAGGCGAGGGAATGAGAGATGGAGGGAGGGAGGGAATGAGAGAGGGGAGGGGGAGGGAGGGAATGGGAGAGGGGAGGGAAGGGATGGGAAGTGGTGGGAGGGAGGGAATGGGAGGAGGGAACAGCAGCTGCTGGCCACCTCCACTTCAGCTGTGGTGCATCATGATGAGGCATCAGTGGCCAGTGCAGCCAGTGAGATCCTGCAGTGGTTGGACACCCTTAAGCTCTCGGTGCTGTAGGGCCTTGTTGCCCTGTCCAGGCCACTTGACCTCATCGTGATGCACCTTGAGTGCATGCAATGGGAGATACATGGCCTGACAGAGGAGGTGTGCCGCCTCTCACAGACACTAACCTCCCCTCCAGGCCCTCCGGCTGGATGGACAGAAGGCCAGTAAGGCTGCCAGGGTCACCAGGCCAGTGCCAGCTACATGCCATGTGGTCATGGGAAAGGGACAGTACACCCCCATTTTGCAATAAAATCTACATCATGTCCTTTCACCTGTGGCTGTCACATTTACAACTGCTAATGAACCCAAATGCAGGGGCGACTCTATAATGAGGCAAAGTGAGGCGGCTGCCTTAGGCGGCAAAGTTTTGAGGGTGGCAAAAAATGCCCCCCAAACAGCCGCCTCACTTCACCTTCAAAAGTAAAAAAAATCCCCAAAAAAAGATGTACGTTGCTGCCGAGACTGCTTCTCAGCAGTGGCAAACTCAACCTCCATTTCCAGGCGGCTGCGGCTCCCTGCCTCTTAGAGAGCTGCGGCTGTGCTCTGACTGCAGTTTTAAATACAAATGAAACCAGTTTCGTTTGTATTTAAAACTGCAGTCACAGCACAGCCACGCTGAGGGAGACAGGAGGGCTCTGTAAAGCCGCGCTGAGGGAGACAGGAGGACTCTGCCGGGGCAGCCATGGGGCACTTCCTGCTGCTGCTGCGGCGGCAGCAGCTTCAGCAGCCAGGTTCTTTTTTTTTTAATTTCCCGGGGGGAGGGGGGTTAGGACTTGTAATGGGCTGATGGGAGGGTTAGGATTGGTAATGGGCTATTGGGGGTTCTAGGACTTGAAATGGGCTAATGAGGGGGGGTTAGGACTGGAGGTGGGCTGAGGGGGGCTGTTTAGGACTGGTAATGGGCTATGGAGGGCTAGGACTGGAAATGGGCTGATGGGGGGGTTATGATTGGTAATGGGCTATGGGGGGGCTATGACTGGAAATGGGCTGATGGGGGGTTAGGACTGGTAATGGGCTATGGGGGGGGCTAGGACTGGAAATGGGCTGATGGGGGGTTAGGACTGGTAATGGGCTATGGGGAGGCGAGGACTGGAAATGGGCTGCTGGGGTGGTTAGGACTGGTAATGGGCTATGGGGAGGCTTGGACTGGAAATGGGCTGATGGGGGGTTAGGACTGGAAATGGGCTGATGGGGGTTATGACTGGTAATGGGCTATGGGGGGGCTATGACTGAAAATGAGCTGATGGGGGGGTTAGGACTGGTAATGGGCTATGGGGGGGCTAGGACTGGAAATGGGCTGATGGGGGGGTTAGGACTGGAAATGGGCTGATGGGGAGGAGTTAGGACTTGTAATAGGCCGATGGGGGGGAGTTAGAACTTGTAATGGGCTATGGGGGGCTAGGACTGGAGGTGAGCTGATGGGGGGTAGGACTGGAGGTGGGCTGATGGGGGGATAGGACTGGAAATGGGCTGGGACTTAAAATGGGCTATTGGCGGAGGGGAGGAGAGTGCTGTTGGCCCTGGAAGAAAACTAGGGGCTAGGGCTACAAATGGGCTGATGCAGGAGAATGGTAGAATGGGACTGGAAGGGAGCAGATAATGGGAGGGTCTGCCAGGGGAAGGAAGGGGCACAAAGGGAGCTGACAAGGGGGAAGGAGGGGGCTGGAAAGGAGCTGACACCTGGGATGTACTGAAGGGGGACTGGAAGAAAGCTGACACTTGGGGATGGGAGTGGTAGGTGGTTGGGTAATGGGGAGGAGGCTGGAAGGGAGCTGACATGCAAATGGCACTGGAAGGGGGATGGACAGAGGGTAGGGTGACTGGAAGGTAGCTGACCTAGAGGGTGGCACTGAGAGTGGACTGAGCTAATATCTGGGATGGTATTTGGACTAGAAGGAGCTGGACAGTGGGGAAGGAGGGGGACTGGAATGGAATGGATACCAGTTGCAGTCATGGGAATGCATAGCAGTTGACATTGGAAGGTACTGGGAGGGAAGGACTGGAAAGGGGGCTGATACTGGGGAGGGTTACTGGAAATGGAAATGGGCTGTTGGAAGGAAGTGAAGAAAACAAAAGAAGAGATAAGAAATGGCAGATGGACCATAGACCACAGAAAGACAGCTAAGAGAAGACAGGAAAGCAGAAGCCTCAGATCGGGACCAGCATGATCAGAGAATAAAATGGTCAGACAACAAAGGTAGAAAAATAATTTTATTTAATTTTAGTGATTGGACTTTGTGCTATTTTTATATTTTACACAGTATTGGGGAACTGCACCTCTTATTTATCTATTTATCTAAAGTTGCACTGCATGTGGACTCTGGCTTCTTGGGGTTTTAATTTAAATTTAGTCTACATATTATTATTTTTACTTTAGATTGTGGTTACTTATTCTGTACTTGGTGAGGGTCGATGTTGTGAGTGTGTGACTGAGGTCAGGTGTTCTGTTAACATGGAGTTTCTACATAAAGATCTATACTGTACTGTAATAATTTGACTTGTTCAGCTTTTCAGATAGGTGTATGGATGTTCCAGGACCCACTGTAGTATTTACAGTGATGCTTTTTTTGGATGGGCTCCTTATGTGAGTTTTGGAAGTTTGTGCTGATATGGTATGGTAGGTTTGTTCTTTGTTGTAGGGTTTTGTATCAGTTCATAATATGCCTGGTACTGGAGAATAGTGGTTGTTGTTGTTGTTAGTGAGATGATCAGAATCAGATTTTTTTTTAAATATTGAGTTCTGTGGGTGAATGTCCTGGTTCTGCTCTGCACCTACTGTGGATGCAAAATATATGTTGAAAAAGAAAAAGCAAGAACCATAACGCAGTTTATAACAACAAAATAAAAATGAGTTATAATTTAGTGTTATAATCTGTGCTGTTAGTTCTTGCTGTCTTTTAGTTCCTTGGTGTGCAAATGGGACCTTACGTAGCCCTGTACAAGCGATGCAGCCGCACAGGGCGGAAAGGCTTGGGAGGCGTATTTCGGCTGTCTGCTATTGCCCTGCCACCACTGGCAGGACAATAGCAGGCAGCCGAAATGCGCTCCCCAAGCCTCTTTAAGCAGGTCTGGTCCCTCCCTCCTCCGACTCGATGTCAAGGAGGGACAGATCTGCTTAAAGTGCCGGCGCCTTTCAGATTGAGTGCATGCCCCCCCATACCTCCATCCAGCGCTGCCTGCTCTTTCCCTGCTGCTGGCTCCTCCGTGAAAAAACAGAGGGCAGCAGCAGCAGGGAAAGAGCAGGCAGTGCTGTACGGAGGTATGGGGGAGGGGGGGGGCGTGCGTCCGAGCTGCAAGTCCTCACAGGGTGTGATTGCAGCTCGATATGGCCCTGTGTGCAAACATCTTGCATTTCCTCCATATAATCTAATCGGCTTTTTGGTTTGTTTCAGTCTCTGATTGTATTTCTGAAAAAGCCCTGCCCCCCCCCCCCTCTAAGATGGGGGGGTGCCTTTTTCATACTTCGCTTCAGGCAGCAGATTGCCTTGAGCCGCCCCTGCCCAAATGTAATATGTATCATGGCTATAGAGAACTGTACATAATGTAATAAAATTGTTTTTTTGTTGCGGCATATGTTGATCTCCACTGCTCTCATCATTCAATGTCACTGAGAAGCAATGCATCATACATAGCACAGTGCAAGGACAGCCCCCTGATGCCGCTGAGAGTGTTGGTCTAAGATGTGCCATGGCCACAGGAAGCACTGTACAACCACATGAAACCACTTGGTGCATGCTGGGTTGTGTCAATACCACCTAGTGGTCTGTGTTGTACTCCTGGAGGTGCCACATGTCCAATGGTGGCCCCTGTGCATGTGCTTCTATGCGAGGAAGAGGACAAGGGCAAGGGGCAGAAGTCATGGGTGAGACAGGTCTCAGTGACAGGAGAAGGAGTGTGCAGAGCAAATGGCCATTGGGGCATTGTGCAGAGCAGGGGGGATGAGCGCTACACATGGGTCTGACTGTGGGGTTGTGGGGTACGAGAGGTGTGTTGCAGTGGGTGGGCAAGGTTGTGGGTCCTGAAAATGGGCACAACATACCTCTGGAGTGGAGCAGTGGTGTTGTGGTCACATCTATCGGCCACTACACCTGACACCAGGGTTCACTTCCAAATGACACTTTGCCAGACAGGACAGGTCCTGCTGAGTCAGCGGGTGCTGCAATGATCTCACAGCAGTTGGACATAGGGAAAGATGTCTACTGAGAATGTGAGAACCAGACCATATGCTCTGCAGGGAGACAAAATTGCTTGCTAATCAAAGACAGTGTACCCAATCATCCATGCTGGGCATATTATTCTGTGGTGGTGGCCTGGATATCCAATCACCAAAACATGCATACTGTACTGAATCAGGCCAGTACTGTGGAATGTAATCTGACCTATATTTTCATGACTGCAACACAACTACAGTCATGCAAAATGGGTTCATATCAGGTTCTCCCAGGCTTCAACTCCCCTCCTGTAGGCCTGGCAAAGGGGCATCTATGGGGCAACAGCATCTTTGTTGTCATCCTCCGTGGGTATACCATCCCCATCTGGCAAGGCCTGCCTGCACTGTAGTACATAATTGTGGAGAATACAGTAGGCAAGGAAGATCTCACAGACTTTCGCTGGGTGGTAGAGCAGCTCACCGCCACAGCAATCCAGACATCAGAAGCGGTTCTTCAGTTACCCGAAGGTCTGCTCCCTGGTGCTCCTGTGTGCCTGATTGTACCTCTGCTCTGCTGGTGTGGGGGGATGGACAATGGGAATCATCATCCACTCCCTTAGGGCATATCCACTGTCTCCTACATAGATATCAGGGAAACACACAGGTGTCAGAAATGTGTGATGTTGCCTAGTGAGAGGCATTATGGGGAACCTCGGTGCCAGACACAGGATTGTGATGTGTGGGAGTCAATTAGCAATAGCACCCAGGCAGATGTTGTCACATTGACCCTGGCCTACTATAGAGAGCAACCTGGATACTTTGACAGCGTATGAGGCATGCCATCCCTCACAAAGGCAGGTGATGTCCCTCAGAAGAAGAAAACATCCCCTTGACTCTCCCTTGCACCAATTCCAGGCTTGTCATGAAACATAAATATACACCTTGCTGTAGATCCCCCCATACTTGTCCCCTGATCTCCGTTCCACACCTGACATGTCTGTCTGGTGACCACCTATACTCTAGCAGGGCCATCTACCCTCCCTGTCACCCTCTCATTCTATCATCTGTATTGTGCTGGCCCTGACTTGGTGCACCTAATTACAGTATATTCACAATCCTCTCTCAACCTGTATTTTTGGTAAACCATTATGATGGCTGTGAAGGGCAGTATATTGAATATAAATGGCACATTAACCATTAACCCTCTGAGAGGCAGATACCATAGATTGCCATGGGGGCCACTCTAACACCCCCCTCCACCTTTGTGCAACTGCTGGACCCTGTACCCCACCGTTTAACGCTGACAACAGCTGGGGGAGCTGATGTGTTGCTGTGTGATGATACCGAGAAGGACTGTGCTTGTGTGCACCCTGTCTCTAGGCCCTGTGTAGATGACCAATCACAAATGACCCTTTTGGGATCCCATAGCCACATATCCAGGATCCAACAGCTGCACATTAGGTGGCACAAATGGTATTCAGCTGGTGTGACATCTCATGCCACAGTTTGCCATCCATCTACCATAAATATGGGTACGGACATGTCTCTGTGCTGCTCTCAAATTGCATTCTCACCTGTCCCTGCCTAGGTCTCCCCTCATTCCTAGCTTGATCTGACCTGTACACATCTTCTAGCTGTGGGCCCAGCCGGTCTGCCTTCCCACAATCAGCCTTGTGCATATGGTCCCCAGTGCAAGACTGTGTGAGCATGGGAGGCATGATCACTGTGTCCTCTTATCTAGTAGCCAACCACTGGAGATGGCTCCACTCTCAAAGGCGGCATGTATCCCAGACTATCTAAGGATGTAGGAATCATGGCAGGATCCTGGGTATCTTGCCATGTCTGTGATTTCAGCCTGGGCATTACACACGACCTGCATGTTCATAGAGTGATATGCTTTCCTCTCACAGTATGTGGCGTCATGCTGTCATGGAGGCCTGAGGACCACATGCATACAGTCAATGATGCCAAGGACTGAAGGGAAACCAGCATGTCTTTTGGGATGCTTATAGTTGCCATTGGCTTGAACGCAGGATAAAGGAACTGCGTTGCGAATTCAGCCCAATAATAACTAAAATAATAAACCTGTCTTTCAATTCTGGTACGTTCCCCTCTGCCCTCAAACAAAC
The DNA here is from genome assembly GCA_033557465.1 of Ichthyophis bannanicus. NCBI lineage: Eukaryota > Metazoa > Chordata > Amphibia > Gymnophiona > Ichthyophiidae > Ichthyophis > Ichthyophis bannanicus. Next base: position 731,024,008 of record CM066033.1, on the reverse strand, counting down.
GTCCATCAGACCACTCTTAAAAAATTGTAAGCTAGATCCTCTAAAGGTAGACTCCTACAGACCCATCTCAAGTATTCCTTTTCCTCAACATGCAAGTGTTCTAAAATGCCTTACACATCATAAGAACATAAGATAAGAACATAAGATATGCCATACTGGGTCAGACCAAGGTCCATCAAGCCCAGTATTCTGTTTCCAACAGTGGCCAATCTAGGTCATATGTACCTAGCAGTTTCCCCAAGAGACACAAGTTCCACAATGCTTGTACTGGGTCAAGCATTGATATCTTCGGTCACTTCTTAATAATGGTTTATGGACCTTTCCTCCAGGAACTTGTCCAAACCTTTTTTAAACCCAGCTACACTAACAGCCTTTACTAAATTCTCCGGTAACAAATTCCAGAGTTTGATTACACGTTGAGTGAAAAAATATTTTCTTTTATTAGTCTTAAATAGTTTACCCTGTAGCTTCATTGCATGTCCCCTAGTCTTTCTATATTCTGATAAGGTGAACAATCGATCTACGTTTACCCGTTCCACTCCGTTCATTAATTTATAGACTTCTATCATATCTCCCCTCAGCCGTCTCTTTTCCAGGTTAAAGAGCCCTAACCTTTTTAGCCTTTCTTCATAGGAGTATCCTTCCATCCCCTTTACCATTTTGGTGGCTCTTCTCTGTACCTTTTCTAAAATCGCTATATCCTTTTTAAGATATGGCGACCAGAATTGCACACAATATTCAAGGTGCGGTCTCACCATGGAAAGATATAGAGGCATTATAATATCTTTTGTTTTATTTTCCATTCCTTTCCTTATCATACCTAGCATTCTATTTGCTCTCTTGGCCGCCGCTGCACACTGGGCCGAGGGTTTTAACATGGTATCCACAATGACGCCTAAATCTTTTTCCTGGGTGGTGGTTCCTAATGTGGAACCTTGCATCGTGTAACCATAGTTTGGGTTGTTCTTCCCTAGGTGCATAACCTTGCACTTGTCCACATTAAATTTCATCTGCCATTTTGATGCCCAGTCTTCCAATTTATCAAGATCCTCTTGCAATTTTTCCAATCCTCTTGAGTTTTAACAACTTTAAATAGTTTTGTGTCATCTGCAAATTTGATAACCTCACTCGATATTCCACTTTCCAGGTCATTTATGAATATGTCAAAAAGCAGCGGACCCAGCACAGATCCCTGGGGTACACCACTATTCACCTTTCTCCATTGGGAAAATTGGCCATTTAGCCCTACCCTCTGCTTTCTATCTTTTAACCAGTTCCTGATCCACAATAGTACACTGCCTCCTATCCCATGACTCTTTAGTTTTGCCAAAAGTCTCTGATGAGGGACCTTGTCAAAGGCTTTCTGAAAGTCCAGATACACAATATCAACCGACTCACCTTTGTCCACCTGTTTATTCACTCCTTCACTCCTCCTTTTCTCGCAAAGTTAATAGAAAAGGAGGTTCAATGCCAACTGCAAGACCATATCGATACCGCTGCTCCGCTGGATCCCTGCCAACATGGCTTCAGAGAGTCACACGGTGTAGAAACACTCCTTACATCTCTCCTCAATAACATAATTTCTGGTATCAACAACATCCGACAGGGTTTTGCACTTGTGTTCCTGGACATAGCCGCAGCATTTGACTCGGTGAGCCATGACCTCCTCCTAATACGGCTAAAAGAGAAAGGAGTTGGCGGAACTGCCCTTGAATGGTGCAGATCATACTTATCCGAAAGATGGCAACACGTTCGGGCTGGTGGAGCGAAGTCTGATCCATTTCACCAAGGGCAGGGGGTCCCACAAGGTTCCTCCCTCTCTGCTTTGTTGTTCAATATTTATATGCAACCTATTTGCAAGATCATCCGGTCTTTCAATGTGAGTTGCATGGTACATGCGGACGATGTCCTGCTTTATATGCCTTTCAACATAGACAAATTGGACTTATCCCCTCTGAGCAACTGCTTTGATGCCATATCGGAATGGCTCTTGTCACAAAACCTAAGGATCCAACATAAGAAGACAGAGGTGCTCTTCATGTCAAAGAACCCGAGCTTTAGCCCTCCACAATTCCTGAAGGTGAAAGATGCTGAGCTACAATCAAAACCCAAAATACGTTATCTGGGTGTTACACTCGACCAGAACCTGGACATGAAAGCACATATAGCCAACACTGTAAGAACCATATACTACAAAATCCGGTCACTAAGACATCTTCGCCCCCTGCTTGAACCTGAGGATTTTCGCACCATCTACCAGGCTCTGATCATGCCTCACTTTGACTATGCTAATGTCATTCTGCTAGGCCTCCTTCAATCCACCTTGAACCCCTTACAGCTTGCAATGAATAGCGCTGCGAGGGTTCTCTATGGAGCATCTAGGTGTGAGCATGTTTCGCCCCTTCTGAAGCAGTTACACTGGCTTCCTATACATGCCAGGATCATCTTCAAGACATTACTACTTACCTTCAAAGCGGTAAATAGTCTCTCCTCCACATCATTAACCGAACTCATCAAACCCATAACCCCGAATAGATCAAGAAGATCAATTGCTTTAAATACGCTAATGGTTCCCCGTGAACTTACTAGAAGCACCTCATCAACAGCAAACAGGGCTTTCAGTCTCTGTGCCCCTAAACTCTGGAATGCACTGCCACCAGATATTAGAGCAATCACCAACCTACTTCAATTTAGAAAGGTCCTCAAGCATTACTTATTCCTTAAATACTTCCCGGTGAGTGCAGAAGCATGTCCCCTTTCCGTGAGTTATAGGCACTCCGAATCACCTAGTGAACCAGAATTCCCCACTTAGTAAGGTTCCATTGACCTTTAATTACGTCTCATCTGTCCTATAACACAGGTACACTAAAAAAAATTTTTTTTAAACTGCCTCTAATGTTTCGATTGATTTTTACGTTTTTTGGTGCGCTGAATCCAAATCTGGTAACCAATTTGCTCCATCACGTACAGATTTTTTGCTACATTGGGTTAGCAGTTTGAGGTGAACGTTTCAGATTGAGTGCGATCGAGATAAAAGTTTCTTGGATGAATTCTTTATACTAATTGTTTAGTAGTTATTCAAATAAGAATAAAGAAAATTGTAACAAGGCAGCACATAAGAATAGAGTAATGTCAACAAAACACACTGTGATGGTAGCAAAATTGTCTGCACTTAAAACAGCCACATACATGTGCACAAACATTGAGCATATAAGAGCGAGGTTAGACACAAAGCACAGCAAAGAAATGTGCAAAAAATGTTGTACAGGTATGTATGTAAGAATAGAAAACGCAAACCGCACCATTGCAATACATGAAGACAAACACCCGATGGTGTGAAAATAAAATTCTAATAAATGAGATCCAACACTGTGGTAATAACTAGCAAATTTTTATTTCAAAGTTTAGTAAAAACACGATATTTGTCAACACAGTTTAGATTTTAAAGTCATTCTTGGGTCAATCAATCTCCTGGTGGGCCCGTTTCTTCTTCCCCCGAATGCTTCTCTTGGTGCGCTGCTTGGCGTATTTTTCATCTGGGGTTTCCCGCAGCAGCAACCAGCAGAAATCAGCCATCATAGTGGTGTTCCATCTTCCTTGGTACCTTCTCTCTGCGTCCTTGATGTCCTGGTGAAACCTTTCACCTTGTTCTTCACTGTACGCCCCCAAGTTTTCGGGAAAGTAGTTCACCTGGGAGTGCAAGAAATGGACTTTCAGGCTCATGTTACAGCCTTGTTCTTTGAAGGCATTGAGCATCCTGGCAACAATATCCTTATAGTTCTCATCCCGCCTGTTCCCCAAGAATTTGAGAACAACATCCTTGAAGGAATCCCAGGCTTCTTTTTCCTTCTCAGACATCGTTTCAGCGAATGCTCCATCTGAAATGAGTTTCCTTATATCAGGGCCAACAAACACTCCTTCCTTTAGCTTTGCTTCAGAAAGTCGGGGGAACTTTGAGCAAAGGTACCGAAAGCACTCACCATCTTTTGGAAGGGACTTGATGAATTGCTTAATGAGACCCAACTTAATGTGGAGAGGTGGTAATAGAATTTTATCACGAGGTACCAAGCTCTCATGAAGAACATTTTTCTCACCGGGTCTCAAATACTCCCGAATTGGCCAGTCTTTTTTCCCCCAGTGTAGGTCGCGGGCCCGGCTATCCCACAAGCAAAGGAAGCAGGGATATTTGGTGAAACCGGATTGCTGCCCTAATAGCATGGATAGAATTTTAAAGTCTCCACAAATCATCCACTTATGCTCATCATAACGAATCTTCTGAAGAATCAGGGCCAAATTCTCGTATTTTTCTTGGAGAATAACAGAGTGAGCAATAGGAACTGAAGCGAATGTGTTGCCATTATGAAGAAGAACACCTTTTATGCTATCTTTTGACGAATCAATGAACAGCCGCCATTCAGCAGGATCATACTTGAGTTTAAACTTTTCCATCACTCCGTATATATCGTTGCAGAATACCAAATCTTCCTCTTTGCTGAAATACTTCAAAAATTGTGTCTCGCGGTTGCGGTACCAATAAAAAGTTGTTCCTGGTGACAATAGATTTTTCTGTTTAAGCTGAGAACCTAGCAGTTGGGCAGCATCTTTTGGGAGTCCTAAATCCCGGACTAAATCATTCAATTCAGCTTGAGAGAAAAGTTCAGGTTTCGGATCTGGTTCAGTTTCAAACTCGGAAGTACTGGACTCATCGGGAAAAGCCATCTGATGAGTCTCATCATGATCAGAACCGTCCACACAAATATGATCCAAAGATTTTGGTGGTTCAGGCACAGGTACTTCATTGCTATGAGGCATAGGCCTAATTGCTGAGGGAAGGTTGGGGTAACTTATTACGTTCTTATTTTTTAAGTTGTATCCCTTCACAATGCAAGAGCAAAAATAGCAGTCACTGCTGTGGTCTCTTTGTTCACGCCACATCATAGGTATTCCGAAACGAAATGCTTGTTTTTTACCTTTCATCCATAAGCGTAGATCTTCCTCACATGTCTTGCACACTTTGTGAGGAGCCCACGGTTTGTCTTGATCGCCTAACTTCAAACCGAAATAGGCGAAATATACTTTTTTAATAAATGCAGAAATGTTCCTCTGCCGCTTTTTCACGGTATATTCCCCACAAATAAAACAAAAACTGTCCAGAGAGTTGACGCAACCTCTGACTCTGTAAGCCATCACAAATACACAGCACTGCAAACTACAACTGTAGTGAACCACTTCGGAATAAAGCTGGATTACGACTGAGCAAACAAAAGGTAATAATGAACTTGCAAGAAACTGAAATTTGACAGGAACGTTCATGTCGCAACCACCGTGTTTGAGCGAGCGAACGAGGCGAGGCGAACAGGAAAGAACATGCGCCAGCGCGAGTACTGGATTTAGCCCCCCGCCTCCCAATTGTCCTGTTAATGTATAAAATGAATACAAAACACTCTAAAATATCATGAGGGAATGTTTCTAGTTAGTTAACCATTACAACCTCTATTTTGGGCCAAGAAAATAAACTGCAGTCGGCTAAAAAGAAATTATGTGAACATTCCTTATATGGGTAAGAAATCTAATTTTGCAAGAAAACATGACGTGATGGAACATTTTGGCTATTTTTCCTGGATTCAGCACCCCAAAATCTATAAGAATCAGTTGCAAAACTGGAGGCAGTTTTTTGGTAGTGTACCTGTGTAATTTAAGATGTCAATAGTTTACCTTACCATCCCGTCATTCGTAATTACATTGTTATCCAAGTTTTATGATCCTCATTACTAAAATTACCTTGTTATCCAAGTTTTATGACCCTGTTTACTGTAACTCAGACGCTTGTTTTGATGCTGAATTTTATGTTCGATGTAAACCGCGCTGATGTCAAATAGTGCGGTATATAAGAAATGTAAATAAATAAATAAAATAAATAAATAAATAAATAACGCTGCTCCCATCTACATGCATTTCACTGACTACAGCCATGCCAGTTTGTGCTACTCAAGTCACAGCTATTATCTGTGCCAAATGCATGTCTTTCAATGCCCCACCCTTATTCCACGTCCCAGGACTACACATATGATCTCCCTTTCACATTGCAACATGATTTTTTTACGGACTTACTCACATACTATTCTTACAACAGCAGTCCCAGTTTTCAGGACACAAGATTTATTGCGGTCCCATGGATCTGCTGTTTCAGTACAAACAGCACATTTCGGCATAGCCTATTTACACACTATTGTTATTCTTAGCATTTCTGTATGGGTGTTTATAAATGTTTCTTTACCTTACAACATTGTCTCACCTCTGCTTTCTGTTCTTTGTAACTGCATCATGTATTTATCCAGACTACAGTCACACCATTTCAGCACATACTTGTGACAGCCATTCTTCTGCATGGAATAAATTGCAGAGCACAACAGAATATTTTCTAAGTCCATGCCTTATTCCACGTTTCAGCAGGAATAACATGTACGTTTCTGGGGAAACACTTAAAATGTACACGGGCCTTTCCTGAATATACTTTATACATCTCTACAGCTGACCACACCCTCATTCCACCCCTTCTGGATATGTTCTGAGATCCCCGTGCTAGCGCTGTGTATATGTATGATAGCAATATTTCAGAATACGGTTAGGGACATTTTGGGCACATAAACATCCCCGCCACACATACAAACCCTTTATTCATGTTCTGAAATAACTCCCATAGTCACTGGACCTCATTTGCATACATTTAATTTATTTTAAAATGTGTATGCTGCCCATATAACAACCTAGGTGGCTTCCAAACATACATACATACATACACAATTTATTAAAACAGCCGTTACAATAGAATAAACATACAAAAATCATGAATCAAAATTAACTTTCACACACCCATAAAAGAATAAACCATTATAAATATCTGTATACTAGATTTATTTGGTTAGTGCTTTGACCAGCTTTTTGATGAGGGAAAATATAAAATGAATAAAACAAATCCTGGTAGCCATGAATTCAAGATCATAGGGCCTGATATAGAGTTGGGCAGGCTATGCGCCCCTACCCTTCTCCAGATATTCAATGCCAGGGTCATATGCGACCCCGGCATTGAATATCCGGGGATCACTGCAGACACCAGAAGCTGGAGTAGCTAACTGCGCAGCAACAATATTGCATGCTGCCCGGTTAGAGATCTGCACCTTAAAGAAAGGCGAGGAAAACCCTCGCCTGTCTTTAAGGCACAGGAGCTTGCAATATCGCTGCTGCCTGGTTAGTGCTTATTGCTGCCTCTGCTCCACCCCCACATGCCCTGATGCTATATCATCGGAGTGCTTAGGGGGGTTAGGAGGGGATATTCAATGGCACTAACCATGTATGTCGAATCGAATATCCCCATTTAAGACATTTACACGGTTTACTGAGCTGTAAACTGCGTAAATGCCTTTTGAATATCAGGTCCATAGTGCTCAGGCTGGACTGGATCATGCCAGAGCTGGAAAAGTCCAAAAATGAGCAGCAGTGAAGCTATTAGGCTACTGAAGAGAATTAAACAGAGACATTCTCTTAAAATCTGAGATTCCTCAAATCTGAAGAAACAAAATATTTTAAAATTTCAGACTGGTAGCATCAAGAATGAAAAACTGCAAATCTCAAAGACAATCCATATTGCACTACCAACCACCAACACCCTACAGTTGACTACACACCAAGCACCACCTCCTTAGAGCAAATCTACCATTCCATAACAGCACTGACTTCCAAAACTCACACAACAAGGAGCCTACCCAGAAAAGGGTGCACCATAAATACTGCAGTAGTACCTAGAACATCTATACGAGGTGTGACAAAAAAGAAACGAGACTGTCCCATAAATGTTTTATTACAAATCTACAAAGAAATTACACATTGTCCCCCTTCAAAGTAATCACCCCCCGAGTTAATGCACTTCTGCATTCATTTCTGCCATGTATAGAAGCACTCAGTAAAGTCCTCCTGCCTGAGGTCCCTCAGCTCCCTCGTCACAGTGGCCTTGATCTCTTCTACAGAGGCAAAATGAGTTCCTTTGAGCACAGGCTTCAGCCTGGGGAAGAGCTAGAAGTCGCACGGTGCGAGATCTGGGGAATAAGGAGGGTGGTCGAGAGCTGTGATCTGTTTGTTGGCCAAGACCTGCCTCACACTGAGTGCGGTGTGTGCGGGCACGTTGTCATGGTGGAGCACCCACGACTTGTCTCTCCAGAGAGCTCACCTGCTGCGCCGAACCTGGTTATGGAGGTGATTGAGGACCTGCTGGTAGAAGTGCTGGTTGACTGTCTGACCCTCAGGCACAAACTCATGATGGACCACTCCCTTCTGGTTGAAGAATGCGATCAGCATGACCCTGATCCTTGATTTGGACAAGCGTGCCTTCTTGAGTCTGGGTGACAGTTGAGTCTTCCACTGCAGGCTCTTTCTCTTGCTTTCAGGGTCGTACTGGAAGATCCAAGTCTCGTCTCTTGTGATGACTCGGCCAATGAACTCTGGATCTTCTCCGATCTTCTCTAGCAAGTCTCGACAAACATTGACCCGGTGCTCCTTCTGGTCATCCAATAAAAGCTTCGGCATCATCTTGGCGCACACCTTCTGCATCCCCAGCTCCTGCACCAAGATGGTCCACACTGACTCCATGTTCAGGCTGGGCTCCTCAGCTATCATCTGCACCGTCAATCTGCGATCACTCCGCACCAGCTGGTTCACTCTGTCAATATTCTCAGCCGTCTTTGTTGTGGAAGGCCATCCTGACTTGGGGTCATCCTCCACCTCTTCGCGACCAGTCTTGAAGCGTTCTCGCGGTCTTGACATTGCAGCTTCTCCAGCCTTTTGGAGAAGTTGGAGATACTCAGAAATTTCAAGTTGATTCTTTGCTCCATATTTCTGCCACCTCCAGTTGCGTGACAAAGCGATGGAGCAGTGTGCTACAAAAAAACCTGAAAAAGAAAAACAGAGTGAGAGAGATGAAAAATATTATAGCAGAATAATGGTGAGATGTTGCACAACACAGTGACATAAGTAGTTAGCCAATTGGCATTGAGTCATGGGCGTGGCTGCCACACTCTCGTTTCTTTTTTGTCATACCTCGTACACCTACTGGGAAAAATTAACAAGTCAGATTCCTGCATTGAAACTCCATACTAACAGAATACCTGGCCTGTCACACACTTTAGAATATAGATAGGCTCCCACCAAATACAGAATAAGTGACCACAAACTACAAAACAAAATATGTTGGCAAAAATTAAACTGAAATCCCAAGAAGCCAGATTCCACATGCAGTGCAGCACCAGAGAAATAGATAGTGATGCATTTCCGCCTGTACTGTGCAAAATATAAAGGCAGCAGATTAAAAAACTGGCACAGTCCAAATAATAACTTAAAAATAAAATTATTTTTCTATCTTTGAAAGAAAGTTAAGACAGCAGTGATGAACAGCATGTTTAAGCAGCTGGAAGCGAAACAAAGGAGTGAGACAGGATGATAAATGGAAGGGCAGGTAGGGTTCATTGAAGGGCTTTTTGAGGAGTAATATTATCGCAGCATGTTTGAAGGCATTAGGAAAATGATAGGCTGAGGAAATGACAGCGATAGAGAAGAGATGAGTAGTTAGGTGGGAATGAGATCAGAGGAACATCAAGTATTGTGTCGGAGGAGGAGAGAAGGGGTGCATTTTCCTCCTCTGTGACTTCATAGAAGGAAGAAAGGGCGGCAGGGGTGGAAGGAAGGTTGTGAAAATGAAGTGAGGGAAGGGGAGATGGAAGTGGCCTGGTGGAGAACTCAAGATTAGCCTTGTGAACCTTGTCATGGTAGTAGTCAGCCATAATCTGGGCAGAAAGTGAAAGGGGGTGGAGTTGGAGGCAGAGGCTGAGTGTGGCAATGAGACAGTAGGGGTTGGAAGCAAAAGAATTTGTCAAATGGAATAATGCTTTTGTTTGGCAAGTGCAATAGCAGACTGGAAGGACGTTAGCAAGAATTTAAAATGTATGAAGTCAGCATGGTCATGGGATTTTAGCCAAAGGTGCCCTGGAGAGCGGATATAGGAACATATGAGTAGATAGTGGATTCTGGAGAGCGGTCTGGTATGTCCTAAGGATGTGGAATGGGAGGAGCATAGTGTCCAAAGCAGAGGTGTTATATCATGAGACTCCTTTATCGAATAGGTGGATGGAGTGGACTTCAAAGAAAGCAAAGGAGTGAGACTGAGGTGGAAGAAGGGGTTGAATCCTACAGAAAGGTGAGAATAGCAGCTTGATACCACCGCTGCAAACTGGGCAAGGTGTGTGGGAGAAAAGGTAGCCTCCATAACAGAGGGCAGCAACTGAAGCATAATCTTCAGGGAAAAGCCAAAACTCAGTCAAAGCAATAAATGCAGAATATGAAAGAGAAAGTGGTCACGAATGTAAGAAAGTTGGTCGGAGATAGAGTGAACATTCCTTCAGGTGCATGAGAAAGGAAGAAAAGAGAGAGGAGAGGGATAGAAATAAGACTGGAGGGGTTGCGGTTTGATCTACATAAGTGGAGTCAGAGTTGCCTTAGAGCAGCACCATATGTAGAGCTGTGCAGACACAGAGAGCACAAAGAAATAGAGGTGCATTTGGGGATGCCGGCCTCTGCTCACCCCCCCCCCCACACACACACACACACACACGGTGCCTGCCCTTGCCCAACTGCCAATGCTTTTCATGTTGCCTTGGCAACAGCAGCGGCGATGGCGGCAGCACAGCAGACATTCAATTGAGAAAAAAATGCAGGTTTTTCCAACTCCGCCCTTACATGCAGGTCTGATCCCTCCCTTCTCTGACATATGCTCACATCAGAGGAGGGAAGGACCAGACCAGCCATTCAAGCGGGGAGTTGCAAAGGCACGTGCCTTTTGGCAAGTGGCTGGTGGGTGTGCAGGAAGCAGACGTAGAAGTCTCAGTTGGTCAGGTGAATCTGGGAGTCAATACAGAAAATGCTGGGGGAATATGCAGGAGGAGTTGTTTCCAGGGTGAGGTTTATATTTAGCTAGCCAGCACATCTTGTCAGTGCTAACTGGCTACATTTAGTCAGACAATTCCAGTCAAGCCTAAATCTAGCTGGTGCAAAATTTGTCTGTCTAAATTTAGATTTTTACCTGGTCAGCGTATTATCTTTTCTGCTCAGCAGCTTGGTGTAAACTGACCTTATAATACCTCGTTTTGACATGGGCTATGAATGTTTCTTTTAGAAAAAGAGTATAATTCTGATTTCTTGAAGAGACCATTAATCCAACCTGTTTTGACAAAATCATTGTTTGATCCGCCTATTTCCTCTCATTTAGACCTGTAGCTAATTTACTAGTAGCTAAATTGTTGAAGAAAGTAGTGTTTCTCCTGTTAGCAGGGCCAGATTTAAGATTTTGGTGCCCACAGGCAAGATCATATAGCAGAGCACAGAGAGCAAGGGGATGGATGTGTCTGAAATGACTAGAGAGCCAGAAAAGGAGCAGAGGAAGGCTACAGCACCGCCCCTTTGAAGCATCGCATGAAGATGACATTAAAATAAGTGAGATCAGGCTACTCTTCAAACTTTGGTGCCCTAGGGCAGTTACCTATCTGCCTATGCCTATATTCAGGCCTGGTTGTTAGACCCTTTTCAGTCTAGGTTTAGAAAGGACCCTAATACAGACACTTTTGCTTTCTATCTTGAATACCTTTTTTATGGGGTGGGGGGGGGGGGAGATTGGGAAGGATGGGGAGATTCTTTTTTTATCTCTACTTTTAGATATCTCCTCACTGGGTTTTGAACCCAGCCTGATACTACTGCCTCACTTTTATCAGGTTGGGTGATATTTTTTTCTCATGACAACCACACTAGTCAGGTGTGCCACAAGAGTCAATGCTGCCTGGTTTCATATACCTTATACTTCCAACTGTTGTGTCAACTTTCGGCTTCATTTGGTATACATAGTAACATCAATGTAGATTATATCCAGTTAGCATTTCCCATCAAAGTTTGTTCAACTGGGAACTTAAAAAGGGTAACTTCGCGTTCACAGGCAGCTCAGATTGGGATGCAAGAGATTAGTTCAGCTTTAAATACTGCCAAATCAAAGGCTTTATGGGTATCACATAACCAGAGTAAGGATAGTCCGATGGTATTGAACTTAGGGGATTTGTTTTTTCCACTTAATGCAACTTAGGAATGATGGTTAGCAGGAGATTTACCATGAAATTCCATATTTCACAAAGTATCTTCATGTAAGACCCCTGAGGACATTAAAAAGGTATGGGATAGGAGGCAATGTCCTATTGTGGAAAGGGAACTGGTTAAAAGATAGAAAACAGATGGTAGGGCTAATGGCCAATTTTTTTTCAATGGAGGAAGGTGAATAAGTGAGGTTCCCCAGTGCAGGGCCGTACCAAGCGCAAGTACAGAAGGAGGCACTGATATCATCACTAACTTACTCTTTTTGAGTTTCCTGGAAGTCTATCAAACATATCTGGGTGGAGGGGGGCACCAGATTTGTTAGTCACACGCGGTGCATTTCTAGCTTGCTGCAGTCCTGTCCCAGTGATCTGTATGGGGACTGGTGCTTTTTAACATATATATAAATGCTTTGGAAATGGGAATGAGTAAGGTCATGAAATCTGCAGATTGTAAAGGGTCTGCTTCTTGCTGGTCACTCCAGGCCAGGGAATCCCGAGCCCTCATCTGCAGTGTGCTGCTCCGGCTGGCTGGAATCCAGGGGAATAAAGCTCACAGACCACACAGAAGGAAAGTATGCAAGTTTATTCCAAAGGATGGAGGGATTGTCCGTATTTTATACATCATCAGAAACATATTCATACGTCATCCACCCATCTTCTGGGGGCCCACTATAGTTTATCAGTAACTAATGCAAATACGAGTCATCTCTGAGTAGAACAATCAGTTTAGCTTACACAGCACATTCCTTTTTCCATACCCACACCAGAATGTACAAAGGGCACACACATAGGATTCTGATTTCTATAGGATTCTAATTTCTCTTGTGCAGGCCTCCTGTATATGCACTTAAACTAAGCATTATTATTACAAAGGGCACATATATAGGATTCTGATTTCCCTAACAATCCCCCCTTTGGGCCTGCATAGGCCCACTATAAGAACAGCCTAACAATCTACTACAAAATAACTAAACAGACATTATTAATGGAACATTTGTATGCGGCAGCTCAGGTACATCAGCCACCATAAAAGCAGGAGTATAGGAATACATAAAAGTGGTAGAGCTTTGTAAGGCCTTTCAACAACAGTCAAGAACAAATGAATATACAACAAAAAAGAACAAGAATTATAAAACCGCTCAATAGGGCAATTAGCAGTCCTTTGAGACCACCCCAAAGAAAAATACATCAGAAAGTAATCATGAGAAACTTCCCTGTAGTTGAAGAACAGTATAGAACAGTATTAGGCAGGCTAAAAGCAGAAACAATAAAACAATCCGTAGCATTAAAACTAGAGACAGTTTACAATGAGCAAGGGACCTAGTCATATCCCAAAGAGGGGCGAGTAACACCAATGTTATACAAGAAAGTAGAAAAAGAAACATGGGGCTGGGTGCAGTTTAAATTATCAAGTACAGTAAACTTCTGCATTTCACACAGATTAGAAGATACAGTAATGAGACATGTTGAGAGAAAAGCTTCAGTTTGTAGCGATCTGCGCACACAAAAAGTAAGGTAGTCTGGGCAAGTAGTATTGCCGTATTAACAGTTCCCGAAATGGGCTGAAGGAGGCACCACATGAGTGGTAGGAGGAGTCAACACAGTCTTGTGCGTGATGGTCAGGAGGCAGGAACCGAAGATGTCAGTGGAGATGATACACGCTTGATTCTTGACGCATGGATCCACGAAGGGGAGGAGTCACACAGGATGGCTGTCCATGTGATGGCGATCACTGTAGTTTGGAGGTCTGTAGAGCGGGTCTAAGGTACCGTGCTTGTGAGGTGCTCTGACCTGTCACCAACCTTGAAGGGATATATTGGTTCGGTACCTCTAGGCCGAAAGCTGCTTTTCTTCAGGAGTCTTCTCTCCTCTCCTCTCCAGTTGCTAGGGCCTTGGCTGCCCCGGCATCAGCTACTTCTCATCCTGGTCCTGAAGCCTGATCTGTATATGGAGAATGTTTCCAGCAAGGGCAATAGCTTCAGGATCTTTTAGCCGCCACCTTCACTGCAATCGGTGTTATCAGAAGAACTTGGAACGGTCCCATACTGGAAAAGGGGGTTGTACTGTGTGCTGGTGGTATGTCTTTACCAAAATCCAGTCTCCGGATTGAAAGAAAAGAGCTGAGTCATCCAGCAGAAAGGACTGGACCTGCTGAGCATACCTGTGGAGGGAAAAGAGTTGCCTCTGCTGCTAGGAAATACAAGAGATCAAATGTGAGGCTCAGGAGTATAAAAAATAAGCAGTCTTCCATATAACAGTTCAAAGGGAGAAAAAGTTCAGTCTACTCCCTTAGGGCAATTTTTTTTTTTGAACAGAGTCAAAGGCAAGACAGTTTAATTTCTCAATTTAACTAATACATTTTTGACAAGGTGCCCACACTTCCTCATTTTTTTTTTCTTTCACAATTTTAGAATTATACCAATTTGTAAAAATTTGTGTAAGTAACTTTTCCTCCTTTAGATTCATGTGTCGGGCCAGGACACATAGAGGCAAAAAGGGATAAAAGCATCTGAAAAGCACCACATGGCCAGTGTGGGTCTCCCCAAAGCTCATTAGGATGAAAAGTGCACTCAGCCTATCTCCAAGTGTCTATTTCCAATTATTGGATATATCTCTGGGCTATATGACTTCCAAAATTGGAGATAATGCGGATGGCATAATCAAATATTGTAGAGTATTCATTGTCAGTTTTCTTTCTAGGTGGATACATCGGATACATCATTTCACATTTCAATTTACCCTCACCATTTTATAATGTTAATCTGAGTTCTCTTTTCCAACATGAATATTCCATCACACTCCTCTCAACACCACTTTTTTTTCACTTACATCATTCCATCAAACTACATGCATAGGTCCTTCTGTCTTTTTTTATACCATACTAGTGTATCCTTATTTGGCAAGACTGCTAAAAACATCAAACAATTGTTAGAAACTTAGTATTTTTGTGAATGTAGATCCTTTTCAATAAGCATAAACAGTGCTCATTCTAATTAGCAACTGCCTAAACAAAATATAGATAAAGTCCTTACAATATAGACTAGTGCTTCACGGCATTTTGTAACATCAATCCCAATAGGAAGGAGTATGGCTTCTAACAGAACAGCCACATAATCTCTCAGGTGTGACTAAAGTCTATCTTATACCCAGTTCCCAGTGAGAGTGCTGTGGAAACTTAAAAATATTTGGAGGACTGATCTTATAATCGCAGTGCCCACAAGGATCTGTGGAAGTTACTCACTAATCATGGTGTTTAAGAGATCCTTTTGAGATGAGAGGCCTAAGAAGGTTCAAGGCATTTGTGGTTGGGCCTCAGGGCGATGTTTCCTCGGGTTCTTCTTGGCCTATTCCCCCCTGCCTAGTCATGTCTCTTCAGAGGCATAAATATGCAAGGTTCATGTTCTTCAGGCCTTGTGGGTCCTCGAGGAGTCTTAGAGCAGTTAGAATTCCGGTGGCCCAGATCATCACACTCGGAGCAGCACGTTTATTGCCTTTCCCAAGGCTGTAGCCTCACCTTCTGTCTCTCTCTCTCACTCTCTGCTTTTTTTTTTTTTTCAATGAACTCACGTTAATGTTATTATTTACAAATATTCTCATATTTTCTGGGAACTAAGCTTCATCTTTCCACTAAATGAGATCTATGTGCTTGGGAACAAAGCAATTGCAGATCAGCCTCTTTCCAAAATTCTATAATTTCTATGTGTACTGAACCTCTACATAATGTACTGCTACAACAAGTATTTTGGTAACATAAAGTGCAAGTGTGTAAACTAAAGAAAATTTGTATGTCATAGTGCTACAATATACTGTATTCCTAAAACTGAAATGTTAAAACTTTTTCTCTCTGGACCCCAACACATAAAATTCAAATACAGAAAAACAGTTGAATTTATCCTAAAATCCAATATTGTAACAAATAAAACTGAGATGTTACTGTCCTGTTCATCAGTCATCAGCACCGCAAAGTAATGCAAAGTAATTAACTTAAAATCTTACAGTTCAGGAAACAGACATTCAAATAACATGAAACTGCAAAGAGGTGAATTCAAAATCATGCTTTGTCACATTTAAATTAAAACCTTATACATAATACTTGAGACTGGTATCAAACTGATCTGAAACAATGAAATTATGTTAAAGCAATCTACTTAGAGTAACAGTTCAACCTTGATGTTATCTCAAACACAAATAGCAAAGTAAACAGCAGGTCTGTCTTGAGTCCAAATTCCTTCAGGCAAGTGCAGATAGCTGAACAAGAGAGATAAGAGTCCTAAATACTAAAAGTTTAAAAAGAAAAAGTTGCTTGAGAATTGTCACTAATTGTGATTGCTATTAAATTCCTATAGTTACAACTCTATGTGTTTCTATAATATATGAACAATAATTATGACCTCTGAGGTGCTTGCCACAAAATATAAAAATCATTGTTTTTTTTAAAACTCTTTAAGTTTACTCAATAGCATACACAAAGACCAGACACATAACCTTCTTATTCACTCAGGATTCAAATCATTTTTTCAAGTTGCAGTCTTTTAATTACTGGCTCAGGATGCCCCATTGTCCTGACAGGGTTCCCAACCCCTACTTTGAAGGTTAAAGAAAAACAATCCAAAACCATTTGTGCCTTCTGTAGCCCATGGGAGGGGCTGCCCCCTTTCCCTCTCTCTTCTTTGTTCTCTTTGTTAAGTTTCTGATTTCGTTTCTGATGTTGTAGGGGGAAGGGATAGCCCCAACCTAAATTTTTTGTTTTCTCCAAGACACCCTGAATCTTTTCTTTCCCAAGAAATGCAGCAGATTGTTAATGGCTTCTATCACAACTGGTTTCTCCTGCCCCAAACTTTGAAGATCATCTACATAGTGCCTAGAGAGCAGGCTCAAACATATACCTCAAATCTACAATACTGAATCATTTGTGTTCATGCAAAATTTAGCTCAATATTTTTTAACCAAAAGCATAAATATACAAATCAAGGGGTTTCTTTTGAAATAAGGTTTTCAAAGGAAAGTATCCGTTGCTAGGTCTGGACAATCTTATTCAGATTCCTTAAATCCTGCACCAACCAGCAAATAAAAGAAAAACAATATTTACTGTAAACAAAACATATTTTTTTTTCAGCTTGTTGGGAAGGACACAAAAGAGTTACTTATTTGGGAAACTTCTGTTTCAGTTCTTATTTAAACAAGAGACAAATCAAAGCTTACAAATGCTTTCTTAAGAAATTTCGCCCTGCATAATGAACTAGACCCTCGGGGTATTTGGAGCGCACCCCACTCCCCGAATTCCTCCACTATTTACATTATACATCTCACTCACACACAATCAGTCTCAGTTCCCAATAGAATATACAAACCACCAAGGTAGATACCAAAGTCCCACTTTTCCTTACCTCGATCTGTGCACAAAATTCACTTCCGATTGACAATACCTCTAGTCACCTAGGATCATTACCAGCTAGTAAAGAGACCTCTCCGCAGAGAAGGAGGTGAGACTGTTGAAATCAACAGGACGCGTCTTCGCACCTCCACTCAGCAGGAGTCACTCCACTGTGTGAAAATCCCAGCGAGCCCCAGCTGTTATTTACACCTTTACCTGTGGCCAATTCACCTTTGGCCAAGCTGGCCAATGAGACTCAGAGAGGGATATTGTGAAGCAGATTAAGAGCTCTTTTAGTATTTCATTATTCAGTACATTGCTATAGCAATGGGTGTCTAAATACAGACACACCCTTTTACATATTTCAGTGACAGTTATACCGTTGTTGAGTACAAAAGTAATTTTCTTTCTATTTAGCTTGTCTTCTTACAATATGGCAATAAATAGACACTCTGCAAACAAATAATAATTTACGTTTTAGTATGCTGTTTAACTTTAAGTTTCTGTTCTGTCTGCCTGTCCGTAACCTTTGAACACAAAGAACAGGAAGGGAGGGGGAGGGAGGGGGAGGGAAGAGCAAAGCAGTGGAAGAATAAACAAACACCACTTGTCACTTGCATTCCAGAGTCATCAGTTCTAGAGAGGGGGGGGGGGTGTCGTATAGGCACAGAGATAAACATGCTAACAGACTCCTGTAACTTACACTGACAATTTATGTAGAATGGCTGTTTTTTAGCTGCAGTTTTAAAACTTATCACAACATATAGCAGAACATGCACTCCCGTGGATTCTGGAGCGGCCCCCTCACCTTGGGACCCCCCCATCCTCTAATTAATTCACAACAAACGCACGGCTGGCCAGACACACAAGCACACAGCCTTCACAGCAGCTGCAGATGAGAAAGAAAAAAAAATTTTAGCTTTCCCACCGATTCCCACCCAGGGAACAGGAAAGTCTTAATTACCATTTAACCATGCTTAATTACCATGCTACCAAAGCAATAGGGACACTCCCAACCAAAGGGAGAATACCAGTTCTAATTTAAACCGTGCTACCAAAGCACAGGGATCCCTGGCCCACGGGAGTATCGCCACTTCTGACACCAAATGTAAAGGGTCTGCTTCTTGCTGGTCACTCCAGGCCAGGGAATCCCGAACCCTCATCTGCGGTGTGCTGGCTGGAATCCAGGGGAATAAAGCTCACAGACCACACAGAAGGAAAGTATGCAAGTTTATTCCAAAGGGTGGAGGGATTGTCCGTATTTTATACATCATCAGAAACATATTCATACGTCATCCACCCATCTTCTGGGGGCCCACTATATTTTATCAGTAACTAATGCAAATACGAGTCATCTCTGAGTAGAACAATCAGTTTAGCTTACACAGCACATTCCTTTTTCCATACCCACACCAGAATGTACAAAGGGCACACACATAGGATTCTGATTTCTATAGGATTCTAATTTCTCTTGTGCAGGCCTCCTGTATATGCACTTAAACTAAGCATTATTATTACAAAGGGCACATATATAGGATTCTGATTTCCCTAACACAGATGACACCAAATTGTTCAAAGTTTTTAATCCTTGAGTGAACTGGAACAGGCAAACATAAATTGATTGTTTACTCTTTCAAAAAATACAAAGACTAGGGGACATGCTATGAAGTTAAAAAGTATTACACTGAAAACAAACAGGAGAGTTATATTTTTTCAGTCAATACATAGTTAAACTTTGAAATTCATTGCTAGAGGATGTGGTAAAATAATTTAGGGTAGATGGGTTTAAAAAAGATTTGACTATGTTCTTGGAGAAAAGGTCAATAGACTGTTGTTAAGACAGACCTACAAAAAGCCATAGCTTATCCCTGGGGGTAAGTAGCATCAAATCTGTCTACTCTTTTGGATCCGGGCAGGCCACTTTTGGAACAAGGAAGCAGAAGGAGACCATAGAATACAAAATTCTTTATTGAAGCAAACCCCAACTTAACCAAGTTTCGGCTGCAGGAGCCTTCATCAAGGATCTAAAATATGCCCCTGATGACCTTGTATGTTCACAGTATAAGTTTGTTTGCTTAGTATATGCTTCCTTTATGTTTATATGTTTATTGCTTTAAGATGTATTTTATTTTTATTTATTGTATATATTTGTATATTTTAGACCCCTGATGAAGGCTCCTGTAGCCGAAACTTGGCCGAGTCAGGCTTTGCTTCAGTAAAGAATTTTGTATTCCATGGTCTCCTTCCACTTCCTTGTCCTGTGATTGATTTCTTCATTACAGAAGGTGTTACCTTCAATCTATCCTTCGCTTTAGGCCACTTTTGGAAACAGGATACTAGATGTGATGGACCTCTGGCATGACCCAACATGGCAATTTCAATGTTCTTATGTATTAAGAAGGTAGCTTGATCGGCATTTTTAAATTGAGAATGGTTAGATGATTGAGACCTTACTTGTCTAGAGATAATTTTTGCACAATAGTTCAGACATTGTTTTTAACCAGAGTACACTATGGCCCCGATTCCATAAGGCAGATAACAGGACAGCACATCCCACTGGGATGGGCTACCCTGCTATCCGCCTTGCCAGTATTCCACCTCTGTCCACTGCTGCACGCACAGAGCTGTTGTGCCTGCTGCAGGGGATGGAGGCGTGATGGGGTGGAGAGTGGGCGTAGCATGGATGGGACCGATCCCTGGATGTACAGGGCCAATTCCAGGATGGCCATGTACATCCGGGAATCACTGGGGGAGGGGGGAACATGCTGCTTATTCCACCTCAAAACCTTGTGTCAGCCCCCTCCCCCCAGAGCCCAGGAGTCCCCCACTGGATCACTGGGACACTGAGAATCAGTCCCCGCCACCTGATCCAGGCTCTAGTGGCCCCTGTTGGGGTCAGGCAGCAGGGAGTCGGGGTTTGAGCCGCATGGAGGATGTCCCCACAGCTGTGGGAGGAGCATGCCGGGCCATCCTCAATCGCGATTCTGCCAGCTATGGGAACATTTTGCTCCCGCATTTCAGAATCGGGTCCAAACGGGACTGCCCTGGATATGCCCCTTCCGGAATTGGGCTCCACCTGTAATGCAATTTTTGCTGGTTTGTTAAAATCACTTATTAAAGTGCTTCAACTTATTCAAAATGCTACGGCCAGAATAGTGAGTGAAGTAACAACGGAGTCGATATTCAGTGGCGGCAGCGGCCAGCACAATTAAAGTGGCAGGCCACTGCTGTTTTAATCCTGACCTGGATATTCAATGCTAGGGTCATATCTAGCCACTGACATTAAACCAGCTCATGTTAGGACTGCTTTTATTTCACCTAACCTTAGGTGGTTTAAGTTAACCGGGCAGTGGCTGACTATCACCACTACCCAGTTAACGTCAGCATCACCTCTGGAATGCTCCGATGCTATGGTGATTAGAATCAGGACCTGTAACAAAGCGGTTTTCTGCTACTGACTGCGATTTAACCGGTAGCAGGTCTGCTAACCGGTTAAAGTGCTTTGATATTGACCCCAACCCTCATTATGTAGACGCACTGCACTATTTACACGTGTAACTGACCATGCTGTCTGCCTCTCTGCCTTCACTCTAAGCAATGATACAATAGTTACGTTTTGGCAAGAATGGAAACCCACAATCAGGTACAGCATGGGCACTGATAGCGCAAAACATACTGCAGGACTTTTGTCCTATCCTTTAATATAAACCTTTGGAGCAAATATCTACCTGCTCAATTATTTTTGCTTGTAGAGCTTGCAGGAAATGAAAGCCTTTGGCATATGAATGACTATTTCAAAACTGGGCAAGCATTATATACTTTCATTGTACCATCGTTTTGGCCAATTCATAGTGATTTCGAAGAAATTAAAACGTTTCTACCTCGGCATGTTTGGCAGCCGGAAGAGTGGACTCCTATCCTTGCTTTTAGCTTTCAGTTTGAATATTTTAGAAGTCCCTCGGGGAGGTAGCGAATGAAAAGCCGACTCTTTGAGAAGGTAGTGTCAAACAAAGAGGCCTATTGAGACTGGCTATTTGCCTTCGCCAGTAGAGAAAAAAAAGCTTCTAAAGACAGCATTTAACCTGAGTTACTGACAGCCCCACTGCCTGTGACATAACTCAGTCTGCAAAAACAAAAAAGGACATTCCAGCAAGCAGGAAAGAATTAAAAAATATGCAGAGAAGACTACTTCATCCTGTCCTGCGTCTTTGCAATATCATTTTCCACTTCTATCCTCTTCCTGAGGGCCCCACAATCTCCCACTGTGACTTTAGTGAGAATAACTTAATGGCAGTACATTATCTCTTTTTTATCAAGTGGCTTAGTTGAGTATCAAACATATAATAAGAAGATCATCAGTAGTCTATTTGACTATATGTGAAATATCTCCTGATACAGTGGGTCCATAAACAGATCAACCAATGCCCCGAGCTGCATTAGGGATGTTACCTTCAAGGGTCTGTACGGTCACTGTCACCATTATTATCCCTAATGTTGAAGCCAAGGGCGGGCACCTTGTTATCCTAGACACCATGTGGCCAGTGTGAATTTTTCTTTTCCCTTTGTTTCATGTCACCACATGAAGGCAGTCAGCAAGACTTGGTCACAGAAAGATTCTATTCTCTCCCTTTGAAATGCATAACTGGCCTGGCTGGGTGTGCTTCCAAGAGAGGGTTACGAAGCGGCGCATTATGATGCTCATGATGTGCTGCCCAGCCCACTGTGCCACCTCCCCCCCCCCCCTCCCCATGCTGCACGTCCCAGCATTCAGCCTCTCACCTGGGGAGGGGGCAACACAGAGGTTGCGTCTTCAATGCTTCAACACCGTGGTGGGCCTACCCCCTCCGAAGCAACTTCCTATCAGAGGGGGCAAGGGTCACAGGCCAAGACTGCATGCACACGCATGAGTGCTTTAAGACCTACTGCAGACAGTGCTGAAAGCTTCAAGGAAGCAAGAAAGAATTACTGTGCTGCCCACCAAGGCCTGATGTCCTAGGCTACCACATAGTTTGCCTAGTGGATGGGCTGACCCTGCCTGCAGCACTGATTTCAATAGATAGACTCAGAGAATAAATGCCACATTGCTTTGGTAGGTAAATTCAAAACCAGGACTGGAAAAAAGTCTCTTCTGGAACTAGGTGACTTGGCAGCTCTGGGGTTGCCAACTGATTCCATTTTTTTCAGGACAGGATAATCCAGTCCTGGGTTTTATAACTCTGCATGTTTGCCAGGGACGGACAAGCCAATTGGGTTTTTGGGATATCCACAATGAAAATGGGTGAGATCTATTTGCATACAATTGAGCAGTGCATACAAATAAGCTCGTGTGGATATCATAAAAACCAGACTGGTTTGCAACATATGAGGACTAGAGTTGCCTACCCCTAATATATTGACTTGTACCCTGCAAAGTTACTTGCCCCAATGTATGCACGTGTAGTTTGGTTTTAAAGATCCCCACAATGAATATGCATGAGATAAAACTGCATACATTGCAGACCCAGTATATGCAAATGTTTCTCATGCCTATTTATTGTCACTATTCTGATAAACCCAATTGGTGTGGCCATGAGGTCACCAGGACAAGTTTGGAAAATCCTGTGTTAGGAAAATCAACAGGGAAAGCAAAAGTAGAAGTTCAGGCATTCAGTGGCATCAAACCAGGACAGGATCACCTTGTCCTGAAAATTTAGAGCCAATATTCAATCATGGGTCACTTCTTCAGTCACCCATGGATGGCTCTCCTGCAAACCTAAGGATGCCAGCTTTTCCTTTAAAGAAATGGCAGTTTAGGGGTGTCAAGCTTCATTCTTGGAAGGCTGCAAACTATTCAAGTTTTTTGGATGTCCCTAATTAATATTCATAAGTATCTGATGGAGGCCGTGTATGCCAATATATTTCATATATATTCAGTATCTTTTTTGTTAGTGCTGTCTCCTGGTGACTCAGCTGCCTTGGGGTTTACTTGGCAATATCACTAGAAATAGATTGCCAAGTCTTTTCTTCTGAGGCAATGGAGGGTAAAGTGATTAGTCCAAGGTCACAAGGAGCACCAGTGGGAATGAAACCCTTGATCTTCTGGGTACTAGGCAATTGCTCTAACCACTAGGCTACTCCTCCATGCCATATTCAGTATGGATATTCTGAAAGCCTGACTGGTCTGCGGACCTCCAAGACTGCAGTTTCACCCCATTAGTATATCCATTAGGCCCTTGAAAGCCAGTGGTATTTACTCCCAGTCCTTGAGGGCCTCCAATAGGTCAGGCTTTCAGGAGTGGAGGAGTAGCCTAGTGGTTGGGGCAAGGTACTTCAGGCCGGAAGGTCGGGGGTTCAAATCCCACTAGAGGACAGCAACCTTGGGCCGGAAGGACTGGGGTTTCTAGTCCCACAGGTGCTCCTTGTGGTCTTGGGCAAGCCACTTAACCCTCCATAGCCCATGTTCCCTGTAAAATAGTTATCTCCAAGTTATAATACCCTGTTCAATGTAATTTCAGTTTGTTCAATGTAAACCGCACTGATGCAGAATAGCGCGGTATATAAGAGAATGTAAATAAATAAATAAATCTCTAATGAGTATACAGGAAAGTTTGAATGCAAACCTCTCTTCTGCTTATTCATTAGGGATATTCTGAAAACCTGACCCGTTGGTGGCCCTCGAGGACTGAGAGTCAAGACCACTGTATTATGCAAACCAGGTAGTCACCTAGAGCCATATTTCTTCAGCTAATTTTGGAATATCCCTAATAATCAGCCTGGTTTTCAAGATATTCACAATGAATGCGCATGAAAGATTCGCATAAAATGAAGGAAGTATATGCAAGTCTATCTCACGCATATTCATTATAAATATCCTGAAAAACAGACTGGAAAGGGGGTACGTCATGACTGTCTCGAGAAACACTAAACTAGAGCAGCAGTTTCTGTGGACAACAGACACTAGCTGCAGTCAGATCAAAACAACCGTCCTCACTTTCACACAAACTCAAAGAAACATCAGTCTGCACTTAATGCACAGGTGTGGTGAACAGTAAATTGCTTTGGAAAATGCCCTTACTGAGAACAAGTTCCAAAGCCATTTCTGCATGTAAAGCAAAGTTTTAGGTGTGGGAATAGGCACTTATAAAACTGAGTATTGGATAGGGTTGCCAAATCTTTTAAAAAGGAAACCCACCACCTGCCACTGCCTATGCTTCATCCCTGCCCCTCCCTTGGTCTGTTCTGCCCCCACTCTATGGCCATCCCCACAAACAAATTACCACAGTGAAGACCTCCGTGTAGGCTTGAGGCATTGAGCCTCAGTCCCTATATGGTATTAAATCCAAGCATCTATTCTGCATCTACAGAACTCCCAGCCCCTTTCCCAATAATGGGTGCGGAGCAGAGTTAGAACATTTCCCCAAAAAACTTACCATTTGAAAAAAAAATTATGATTTTAGTGTCATCTCAGATAAACCCTCTCATTACCAGGCATATTGCAAAGTAATACAAAATTCTACAAAAACATCACTCGGGACCTAGGGCAAATCCACCATGCCAGGACTAACTTCCAGAACTCACACAACAGGGTCCCTTACTTAGGAAAAGGTAGGACATAAATCTGGCGGTGGGCTTTAGAATATCAATAAACCTATTGGGGAAACTGAACAAGCCAGATCACTACACAGAAAATTCATGCTAACAGAATACCTGACCTCGATCACACACACAGAAGACAATGGGCCCTCATCAAATGCAGAATAAATTATCACAAAGTTAAAACAAAAATATGTAGACACAAATTAAACTGAAACACCAAGAAGTTGGACACTGCATGCAGTTAACACCAGAGAAATAGAACAAGATGCATTTTCCCCTTTACTGTGCAAAATATAAAGCCAGTAGATGCCAAGGCTGGCGTTAGGGGATACAACCAGGGAAACTGCCTTGGGCCTCTTTGCAAGAGAAGGCCCCAAGCCTGCCTGAAGCTGAAGAAGGTACCACCTATAAATGGGCTTTGAGGGCCCCTCCCAAATTTCTGCCCTGGACTGGGCAGTCCTGCCTAGTCACCTGGTCCTGGCATAGGTAGATTCCAAAAACTAATATATTCCAACCAATAAATAGAAAATTAAATATTTTTTTTTCTACCATGGTTGCCTGGCCACAGATTTTTTTAAATCTGTCTTTTCTTAACTCTGTTTCCAGAGTGGTGGTTGATAGAAATATTGATAGGTTGGTTATTGGATAGTGGTGGCTGGTGGGGCATTAGAGGTAAAGATAACGGAGGTTCAATTTATTGACGTGGTAGGAGAGAGAGTTCAGTATAGCTGCTTGGGAAAGAATGTTTGGATGAGTAGAAGAGAGAAATCAGGGAAATGATTAGGAGAAGTAAAAAGGGAAAGAGCATTGATATTAGAAGAGAGAAAAATGAAGTGGCATTTTTTACTTGTAAATACTCATTCTATAGTAGGAAAATGGCATTTAGTACTAATCTATTAGATATTTTTGTTGATTTATTTTTAACAGAAACTTAGCTGACTGAGATAGGAGTGCCAAACAAGAGATGTTTTTTATGTCCTCTAGGTTTTTGCTATATAAGTATGGTAAAAGCTTCATCTGATTGCTGTAATAACTCAGTGGGAATGCCATCAATGCCCAGTGCTTTGTTCTTTGATAAGGCTTTCAATGCTGCTTCGACTTCTTCTTTGCTGAAGTATGGGGATACTAATGCAGTTATTTGTTTAGTGCTTTATATACCACCTAAGCATTTAAATAGTGAATGAGAAGAATTAATTGAATATATATTAGCAGTAAGACTGCAATTTGTGCATTTTATTGTTTTAAGAGATTTTAATGTGCTTACGGATAAAGGAGGAGATAGTAAGTGTAGAGACTACTTGGATTTCACTGCTTTGAGCAGCAGTACAATCCAGTATCCCTACTAGAATACTACAATATAGCCTGGAAAGTATCTAGCAAATTCCAGAACAGAAGAGGTTACCTTCTGCCAGTCATATCATGTTGAGAGGAGATTTCTCTGGGAGGGAAAATGCAAGACCTATTTAAACCACTTCCAAAGGCAGGACTCTGTCTTTGGCACACAGCCACAGCACCATGCTTGAGTAAGCGTCTGCCCCCTGAGGGGGGGTGTCATTGAGGGGGGTTAAACCCTAGCTCCTCATTTCGTTTTAGGAGGAGCCATAGGCATAAGGGCAGATGAGTAGAGAGCAAGGGAAAAGGACTGACTGTGTAAAACCTGCCAGCAACCCCCTTGGCTCACAGGAGGGACGTGCTGCCTATATACGCGACTTAGAAGCTATCCACTCATAAAGAGGCACAGAAGTAGCTCCAATAAGAAGACATATTGATGATCAAGGAACATCTGAGCCATGGACATCTGCAGAACAGTTTCAGGGAACTGCATCTACAGAGGCCATCAGCTCTGAAGAAAGGAGGAATCCAGGAGCTCTTCAGTGAACAATGACACCAGAGCAAGGAGTGAATCCAGGACAGTTTTGGGGACCTGTACATGCATCACCACCAGCTAACATGGTTAGGACCACTGAATATCTACAGCTGCCAGTCCTACATGCTCAAATGCTAACTGGTTAGCATCGAGGCATATTGGGGGCATCCTGGGGTGGAACGGAGGCAGCACCACTTACTACCTTGGCAGCGGCAATATTGAGCCGCTACCTGGTTAGCGATATGCAGTGAAAGCCAGGTACAGGAAACTCTGGCTTAACTTTCTCCATGTACCACTAACCAGGAAGCAGCTCAATATTGCCACTGCCCAGTTAGCGAGTGGCAAATGCGACTAACCCAGATATTCAATGCCTGGGTCGGATATGACCCTGGCATTGAGTATCTGGGCTTAACTTTCAGCACCAGTGGCTAGCCATGTTAGCAGCACTAGCTGCCGATGCCGAATAACAGGCCTATCAAGTACTGGAGGTGAACGAGTGGAGACACTTGAATTTAACTTCCAGCATTAGATTCAGAGTTTTCAAAGCAGAATACTATACTATCTCAGAGTGAAAGGGAGAAAGAAGTAACCTGATTGTAACAAGTGGAAGAAGAAGAAGAAGAAGAAAGAGTAAACTCACTGCAACATAGTTCTTAATGATGCTTTTTGCCAATTATTGTAAATACTGAATCAGTGTTCCTAATGTTAAGTAAACCCTTGGTTCAGAACACAAACTCTGCACTGGACTCAGTTATTTTGAGAAGGGAAGAAGTGTGAAAGGATTCTGAGTGCCATGGGCCTCCCTGCATATGCTGCTCCCCATCCAAAGAACCCTGACTAGAGAGCTACATAAGGTTCAGTTAGTGTCATCTGGTATGGAAGCAGGAGAATATTACTTTGGCTAGGTGGTGCACCAATTCCCCCCTCTTTGGTCAGTTCCCGATGGGGATCAGGGGCTGTCCAAGGGGGATCAATGCTGAAAAGGGGACATCCCACTGTTTGTGCATATTGTCGGTGCTGTGTATCACAACACCACAGTACCAACAATATTGTTGAAGGGGGGGGGTCCGATTACAGTTGTTGAGGGGGATTCAGTAGCAGTCAGGGTACCATCTCTCCCTTGGATTTACCATGGAGTCCCATGGTATTTGCATTGGCAGGCACTGTGAGACTTTTTCCATGATACCTTTCAAGGCAGGTAACGCAGGTCTCTATAATAAATCCAGAACTGTTGCAGTATCTGCAGGAGCTAACCTAAGAAGGCCTCCTGCAGATACCGCAGGGGGGTTTTTATTTACCACGTGATTTTGGCAGCTAACACACCATGATAGGTGCCAAACCCTACTGCAGTTTAGGAGACATGTCCCTTAGGTTTTGGAGGAAAATGTTGATTTGGAGTTTTAGGATTAGATATGAAATGTATTGGTTAAAAAATAGTATTGGTCCTGGGGTGTATCACAGGGTACTCCCCTGTCACTTGTGTTATTCAATATTTACCTTTAACGATTAGGTAACATAGTAACATAATATATAACAGCAGACCAGTATGGTTCATCTAGTCTGCCCAGCAAGGCGGCAAGAGTAGGTGCACCTGCCACTCCCCATGCCTTTGTTTAGGGGTGTACCCACCGCTCTGTACACATTACCCCTATTTGTTGAGATATAAGTGATAGTTAAATTTATTTTGATTTTATCCTGTGGCTATAAAGGGATCCACTGTGTCTGTCCCATGCCATTTTGAATTCTGTCACTGTATTTGCCCCCACCACTTCCATCAAGGGGGCATTCCAAGCATCCACCACTCTTTCAGTGAAAATGTATTTCCTGATGTTGCCTTTCAGTTTACCCCTTTGCAGCTTCATGTTATGCCCTCTAGTTTTACAGCTTCCCCGACTTTGAAAAAAGTATGTTTGTTCATTAATACTCTTTAAGTATTTAAAGCTCTGAATCATATCTCTCCTGTCCCTCCTCTCCTCTAAGATAGATTGGCACGGAATCATGGAGTTGAGAAATGTACTTATGTGGATGATATTCATCTGCTAATCTCACTAGGCATGATAAATGACAAGTTCTGTCTTAGGAAGAGATAAGAATTTGGTAAATCAGAGTGGTTTGGTATTAAATATTGCAAAAACAGTTTGAGTATGAGAGGTGTAGAGATAGTTTATTTGGATATATTACCCACAATTGATAAGGTACAGATTCCCTGGATACAAGCAATCCTCTCCTTGGAAGTGATTATTGAAAAAGAGGGGATAAGACACAGTCAGATTACCAATGTAATTAGATTAGTGTTTTATAATTCAAGCTAGTTCGGCAGCTGAAACCATTTTTAGGGGAAAAAGAGCTACTATAGTTGCTCAATTATTTCTGCTAAGCATTTTAGATTACTGTGATTTAGTATATTTGGGGTTAACAGGAAGATGGCTGAAAAGGTTGCAGTGGTACAAAATGTAATAGCAAGGATTTTGCTAGGAGGAAATTTGAGCGTGCCCATCCATTACTGAGTAAGTTACATCGGTTGCCCATTCAAGAATGATGTATTTTCAAAGCGATAGCTGTATTATTTAAGGTGACGAGAAATTCTAGACCACTGTATTTGAGAAGCTTGTTTCGTAATTATATACCTAAAAGAGCACTGTGATCATCACAGGGCAACTTTTTGAGGTTCCTGGAACATCAATTATTCAAAGATGGTTTGGAGGAAAAAATAATTTTAGGAATCCTTTTACTAAAGGGCGCCAGGTTGTTGCATCCAATGTGCCAATAGTGCTAAAACTATGGTGCGTTAGTTGCAAGTGCAACACCACTGCATTAAGTGTTGAGAGTGTAAAAAGCATGTTCCTGGCAGTTAACATGGAGCCCTGAGCCCCAACGCCGCATACAAATAGCGTGGGTGCACTTAACTAAGGTGGCATTAGGTGAACCTGGGATAATTGCAAGAGTCGCAGTTAGCGTGTGGTGTTTACCCCAGTTCTAACTGTGCAGTGCTCACCACGCTCACTCTCCACCTCTACCTGCCCCCTTACCACCCCATTGTGTGATTCATAACGCAGAAATCAGCCCGTGCTGTCATGGCCCCATGCTAGCTGTCAATGCATGTCCCAGCACGCCTTCAGTACGCCAGAGCACACTCTGACAGCTAACAGCCTTTAGTAAAAGACCCCCTTAGTGTAGTTGGTCCAAAGTAGGGGATTAGCTTGCCCATTTTCGTGTGTGATGAGAGAAATCTGTTGACCTTTAGGAATCATGTTAAGACATCTTTATTGGAGGAGTAGCCTAGTGGTTAGAGCACTGGCTTGGTAAGCAAGCAACCAGGGTTCAATTCCCACTAGCACTCCTTGTGGCCTTGGGCAAGTCACTCAACCCTCCATTGCCTCAGAAGAAAGGCCTGGCAATCTACTTCCAGTGACACTGCCAAGAAAACCCAGGAGCTTCTGGATCACCAGTAGTCAGGACTGACTCAAAGGCACACATTGCATTGCAATGTGGAGAATGAGTTTGTTATCTTTAAAATAGTAGTAATAATGGATAGTATATGATCACTGGCACTATCTGTTCAGGTTTGTCCTATTATTCGGTAGGTCTAAACTAAACATCTAACTTATTTGAATATCGCTGACATCTGGATAGTTTTCTGGCCTGCCCTCATTCTTCCCTAACAAGGCCCATAAATATACAGATAATTTCTGACTGTTTATCAATTTAAAGGAGCCAGTATTATCCTACATTTTTTTTTGAAAAGGTATGGATAGGCAAACACATAATTACCTCTGAATATCAGACCAATAGAGCATCATTTTTCATTCATATGGGACATTTACAGACTAATTAATAAAACTCTACTGACAATGCATGCAGCGCAGAAATGGTATGTTTCACTTTATAACTCGATATACAAAAATGTTTCTGTTCAAATTCTGCTATAACATCAGTGACAATGACACAAACTCCCTCCGCTGCAAGACATTGTGTTTAATAATACAAAGCCCTGCAAATGGACACTCAGTCTTACCATATCATACCAGCACCAAGTCCAAGAACTCAAACAGCACCAACCCACATATGAAATGCAACACTGCAAATATTCTAGAATACCAATACGTAACCAGTGGGGAAAAGAGAAGAAGCTGAGCTACTACAAATTCCTACACAGAACCAAAATATTAACAGAATCTCTCACCCAAGCTGTACATGGAAAACAGATCATCACTGAGTAAAGAACAAGAATCTACAAGTTAGAAACAAATATGAAGACCAAAAAAATTACATGAAACCCCCCAAAAAAGAGTAGTGGAATACTGAAGAACGAGAAACAGAAATGCATTTCATCCTGTACTGAATTGTAAGAAATGGACATTTTCAAAGCTGATATATTTCATTCTTCTGACATTCTTTTGTATCTTTGCTGTCTGATTATTTTATTTTTCCAGCTGGGTTGGTCATAGTCTCTCTTAAGCACTTCCTCTTCTTGGTTGTCTCCAACATCCATTTCCAGGATCTCATTTCTATTTTCTGTCTCTTCGATTTGTCTTCATCCCTTCCTGCCCTCCATCTCTCTCTGAAGTTGATCCTTCTGGTTCATCTTTTTTCCTCCATTCCTCTCATTTGCCTTTTCACCTTACAATAGCTGGATTTCATTCCTCCTTATCTCTGCCCTCTGGTCTTTAGTCTCCCTCTTTTCACCTTACTAGCTTTCCATTTGCTACTCTTAACTCCTCAGCCCTCCCATTCCGCACTGCTGTCTCATTCCTTCCCAAGCCTCCTATTCCTCTTTCATCCACTTTCTAGCCCCTCATTTCCGCTCTCTGTATGCATCCTCTCCCCAGCCTCATCTACTTTCTTCTGCATCTCATCCCCATCTCTTTCCCTATTGCTCATCCTCTCTCTGCCTCTAGTCCCTTTTTTATATCTTACCCCCATCCAAGCTTCCATTTCCTCCTTTACCTCCCCCATTCCTACCCTCTCTCACCTCCTTCAAAGACCTCTTTCCTTCCTTTGTCTCTCATCCATTCCATAGCCCTTAGTTTTTTTCAACTACCTCTTAGCCCCTTTCCAAACCCTCCACGTCCTTCAGACATTCTCCCTGCCCTGCATATTTCTGCAGTTGGTCTCTCAATCTTACTCACATCCCTCACCCAGTCATCTAGTCTCCATTCTCCTCTAATCACTGATCAATTTCTTAGTTCCCACTCTCCCCCAAGCCATCCTCAAGTCACTACACTTTGGCCCTACCCACTTCCTCATTTCTCATGTATACTCCCAATATCCAACCAATCTTAAGAGTCTGTCTTCTTCTTTTCTCTCACGCAATTTTATAGTCTTCACCTAGCTCTCCTGCATCTCATGTCCCCAGCACCTACCCATTTACTTCCTTCTCCAATATACATCAACCCTGCCTTTTCTCTTCCTCACCCCAGCATCCATTCTTATGTCTTCCCTTGCTTCTTCCACCCTCTCACAAACACACAATATCTGTCCCCCTCCCTTTTCACTCGCCCATTTTCTGCCTTTTTTCTTACCCTAACCACAGCATCTACCAGCATTAGCCCCCTTCCAGGCCCAGTCCCAGCCTCTCGCCCCCAGCATCAGTTCACTTCCAGTCCCTGCCCCTTTCCAGTCCCCCCCCCATCAGCTCCCTTCCTGTCCCAGTCTCCCTCTAGTGTCAGACCCCTTCCAGTCCCAGACCTCCAAGTGCCATTCCCCTTCCAGTCCCGGTTACCTTCCCCCGCTTCCTAATATCAGCACAGACTGAACTGGAATCTCCAAGAAGACAGACTCTTCGGCAATGCAACACTAGAGAAATAGAAACAGGAATGAATTTCCTGCTACATTGTGCAAAATACAAAGACATGAAAGATACACACATCCCCAGCTGTGAACTGCTTCTGGAAAGGTGCGAGCTAAATTCTACCAAATAAATAAAATAAAAGGGAAAATTTAAGCGTTTCCAAAAAGGAATAAGCAGGAAGAACACTGTATAAACCTGGGGGAAGAAGAAAAACAGCAGCTACAGCAGCAAAATATGTTGCATCCTGCCACCAGGCAAGAAATGCAATTTGACCAGGGACAATATAGATCAGAATCAGAAATTGGAAATTGGTCCTGCTATTGAAACAGAAAAATGGTGACAGAGAAACAAATATATCCTTAGGGCCTGATTCCATCCCACACATAGATCCCCTCTGTGCGTCTGGTCTGAACCGGATGCACAGAAGGGATCGCGATTCTGATCTCGCGGGGCACATCTAGCCCTGCGGGATCAGAATCGTAAACAGTCCAGCACGTGCAGGCTGGGACTGCGATTCCATGGCTCCATTTAAAAGCTGCTATGCCGGCCACCTGAAAAGGATTTATTCCCTGCAGCCCTACCCCCGATCTGGCCTCCTAAGGCCAGGGTCGGGCTGTGGGGAATAAACCCTGGCCCCCCTTGCCCCATCCACGCCCCGGGCAATTAAAAAAAACACATCCAGGGAAGTTAGTCCACCTCGGAGATGGAATAACTTCCCCGGACATTTCGCCGGCCCTGGACATACAGGGCCGACATTAGAATCGGCCCTGTACGTCCAGGGCCGGCGACCACCCACTGCCTGCCCAGACTCTGCCCTCAGGCTGCCCATTCCCTGCCCCCATCTAACTTCCCCACGCAACTGGTGGGGAAGTTATTCAGGGGCAGAAGAAGCCAGAATAACCCCCTTAGAGTACTACTCTGTACATATAAGTATTTTGCTGTCATTACTATTACACTGTAATTATCTCCTGGCTTTCTTCTTTTTCTTTTCCTCTTAAATGTATTACTTTGGCAACATGTGAGAACCATCATGCCAATAAAATTATTTGAACCTGAATCTGTCATCCGCCTTCTAGTCCCAGTCTCCCCTCCCCCGAGTATTAGCCCTCTTGCAGTCCCAGTAGCCCCCTTACCATTGTCAGTTCTCATACAGTCCCAGTACCTATCCCTAATGTCAGCCCCCTTTCAATCCAATTACCCTCCAAGTGTCAGTCCAGTCCCAGAAGCCTTCCAGGTGTCAGGTCCTTTCCAGTTCCAGTACCCATCCCAATGTCAGTCTCTTCCATGCCAGAAACAGTATCAGAGTCTGTTTTCTTCTGATCTCTCACACAGCCTAGTCCCAGTAGCTTCCCCCCAGTGTCAGCTCCTTTCCAGTCCCATTCCCCAAGGTAAGCCCGGGCCAAGGCATGTGTAAGAACGTTGTCCGCATATGGCCCCATGCTGGAACAGGCCCCACATCTGGCCAGCTTAAATGGTGAGTCAGTGAGGCACTGGCTCGGGGAACCACAAGACCACTTCACTGGCTTACCTGTACACAGCTGCGGGGCTGTTCTTATTCGGTCATGCAGCTATGATAAACTGCAGCCACCAGCATGATCGATCACATTGTCATGATCGCTTTTAAAAGTGAAACGGGGAAACTTCCTATCTTGTGCAAGAGACAGGAAGTTCCTCTGTTTCCCTTAAAGTGCAGTGATGCAATCAATCATACTGGCAGCTGCAGTTTAGCACTGCCACGGGACCGAAGGAGAACAGCCCCATAGCTGTATAATGATTGCCACAGACAGGTTCACTCCACTAGGATGAGGAGAAAAGAGGAGAAGGGATGGGTGTGTGACTGACTTGGGGGGAATGCACGGCATAGGAAAAGGACTGCTGCTGGGGGCAAGGACCGGAAGGGATTTAATGCTGGGACTGAAGAGGAGCTGATGCAGGGAGAGACAGAGACAAAAAGGGAGCTGATGCTGGGAGGCACAGAGACTGAAGGAGAGCTAACACTGGGACTGGAACTGGAAGAGAGTTGGTACTGGGAGGGAGAGGGACTGGAAGAGAGCTGATGCTGACAGGGGCTTGGGCTGAAGGGTAGCTGATGCTGGGAAGGACTGAGACTGGAAGGGAGCTGATGCGGGGGGCTGGGACTGGAAGGGAGCTGTTGCTGGGGAGGACTGGAAGGGGGAATACTGGGGATCAGGGTGGAGAAAAAGGATGGGGGAGTGAGGATGGGGAGGGGTACAGATATTTTGTGGAGAGAAGAAACAAGTCATACAGAGTGAAAGGTTGAGAGGGAGAGGCATAAGATGGATACTGGGATAAGGAGGAGAAAGGCAGCGTTAATGAATGTCGGAGAAGGAAGTAGCTGGGTGGGTGGGGGGGGTGTAGGAGGCAGGAGCGTAGGTACTGGGGAGAGGAGATGGGTGGAGAGCTGGGACTGGGATTTAAGTGGAGACTTTAAACTTGGGTGGGAGAAAAGAAGACAACAAACTAAGATTGGCTGGGTATGGGAAGAGTAAGTGGGGATTCAGGCAGTGGCCCAGGGCCAGTGCAACTCACTGTGCATGCAGCCCTGGCAGCAGAAAGATCACGGTATCTTGCAGCATTATCCCAAACTTCATGTTTCTTTCTCCAAGTCCGTGACAGCAGCCACTGCTGCCTGTAGCCTTCACTTCCACTATGCGGGGCCATTGTACTGTGCACCATAAGTGAAAGCTACAGGCAGCAGTGACCTCAGCATGCTGACTCAGAGAAAGAAAGATGACCCCAGGGATGGTGCCGCATGAAATGTTTGCCATGGTGTAGAGGGGGGAGAGGGAGATTTTGGTTTATGAGAGAAAGAAGGGATTTGCTGGATTGGGGGGGGGGGGGCAGAGAAAGAGAGAGATTTTGGGTAATGGGAGAGAAGGGATATACCAAACTAGGGATGGGGGAGACAGGGGGAGAGAAGCCAGGCCACTGTAGGGGGAGAAGGGGAGGGGGATAGAAGGCTCCTGGTTCATGGGGGGGGGGGGGACAAAAGGACTGGGAAGGTGGGCGAGAGAGAGGAAGATGCTGGACCTTGGAGATAAAGGGGAAGGGTGAGGTAACTGGGAAATGCTAAAGATGGGTGGTGTGAGAGGGTGTGGAGATGGTGGGCATGGTAGAGTTATATGAGCTACCCTTCAGCCCAAGCACCTGTCACTATGAGAAGTTGGCAAGGAGATGACTGAGAGGAGGATAGTGATTACAGAAGTATGCAGATTATATTAAGGAAAAATTCCACTCTAAGGTAAAAGATATATTTAGTCTCAACTTGAATTTGGTCTCAAATTTCAGGGTCTGGAATACATTCTCTTTTCCTTCTAAAGAGCAACTCTCGCACATTATCTCTTCCATAAACACATGCACTTCTCCAACCGATCCATGTCCTGTATCTTGGATAAAGTCCACAAAGTCAAATTTTATTCACATAATACAAAACATTGTGCATAATTCCCTCTCTCAAGGTAATTTACCAAAGCACTTAAAGCTTGCAACTGTTAGACCAATCCCGAAGAAGACAACGTTAGACAAGAATAACCCAGCTGCCTACCGGCCTATTTCCAGCATACCCTTTTTAGCGAAAATCATTGAAAAGACAGTGCAACTTCAACTCCAAGAACACATTGATATTCATGCGCCTTTAGACGATAACCAACATGGTTTTCGCCCAAACCATGGAGTTGAAACCTTAATGATTTATCTTTTTGATTACGTTCTCCGTACCATTGATGACATTAAAAAGGGTATTATAATGATTTTTATAGACATTTCGGCTGCATTCGATTCTGTAGATCACAATAGGTTATTACATAGATTAGAGGAGATTGGTCTACATGGGGTCACATTAAAATGGTTTCAATCATATCTGACAGAGAGATTTTTACAAGTAAAGATTGGACAAAAAACTTCTCTGCCCATAAGAGTATTACAAGGTGTGCCACAAGGTTCCGCTCTTTCTTCGCTTCTCTTCAACATTTATTTGCAGCCAATTTGCAATATTCCATTAAAAAGTGGCATAAAGTATACAATTTATGCTGACGATATTATGATTTTCACAACTATCTCCATCGAGAAACCTGATTTTTCCAGCATCACAGATTGTCTATCACAAATGTCCACCTGGTGTAAAACCAACAATATGCAAATTAATTTTAGCAAGACAGAGGCATTATTTGTATCTCGTAACCAAAATTTTGCACATCCACCTGTCATCA
This sequence comes from Ichthyophis bannanicus, assembly GCA_033557465.1. Taxonomy (NCBI): domain Eukaryota; kingdom Metazoa; phylum Chordata; class Amphibia; order Gymnophiona; family Ichthyophiidae; genus Ichthyophis; species Ichthyophis bannanicus. The sequence goes on along the minus strand of CM066033.1, from coordinate 730,986,993 downwards.
AGATAGATAATTCAATTATTCCTATTAAATCAGAAGTGAAATATCTTGGAGTTACTCTAGACAAGGAATTAAATCTCAGATCACACATAAACAAGACGATTAGAAGCGCTTATTATAGAATGAAAATCATCAGAAGACTAAGGCCGCTTCTGGAAACTGTTCACTTCCGCAATGTTTGTCATGCTCTAATTACACCATTACTTGACTTCTGCAATCCAATATATCTGGGTCTAGCTAAGCAGTCACTGAAGCCTTTACAGTTAGCGCAAAACACCGCTGCTCGTATAATTTTTGGTCTATCAAGTAAAGAGCATATAACTCCTATCTTAAAGGAGCTTCATTGGTTACCAATATCATCTCGTATTAAATACAAAACAGTAATTTATATTTTCAAGATAAAGCAACAATGTTCTGCAAAAAGTCTGACGTATCTTATCCGGTCAGATATTAGCAACAGACCTAGGAGAAGTGTATCTGAAAATAGAATCAGCTCCTCAAATGACATCAGAAAAACACGCAAGGAGACCTCTGAGAGAGCTTTCTCGTTTGCTGCGACTTCCATCTGGAACTCCCTACCTAATGATCTGAGAGCAGCTCAGGACATCAAAGACTTTAGAAAACAACTGAAAACAGTTTTGTTTACGGAGCACTACGGTCATGCAATCAACTAATTAATTTTTAAGAAAGCAATTATTTATATATACATTGTACAATAGCTCACTTTATAGTATAGCTCACAATATATATAGTGCACCTTTTCCCAAGACATTTAATCATATATTTACAAACTATGTATATATTATCACAGATTTTTTCACTATTACTAATTTTCTCTTTTGTTAAACCGCTTTGATTGTATGATAAGGCGGTATAAAAATCCAATTAAATAAATAAAATAAATAAATAGAAATGTGGTAATGGGGAGTGAGTGAAAGACAGAAGGGAATAAGAGGCTAACAAAGGAGTGAGATGGGAAATGAAAGAGATGGGTTGGGCTAGAGGTTAGAGGAGTAAGAAAGTTGCTAGGTGAAAAGTCAAAAGAGGATTGAGGACAGGTGCATGAGTGTGTGTGAAATATCAGTGGATGAAGGAGTAAAGAAAGAAATAGAAGAGCAAAAAGGGAAAGATCAATGTTAAAGACAGATGTAAAGAAAGAGTGGAAAAAATAAGACGCAAGAAGAAAGGATAAATGGACAGCAGACAATGGAGAGTTAGCAGAAGATATGAAGAAAGCAGAAGAGAGAGACTGGGGTAATTGTTACTGAAAAATAAAATACCCAAACAACAAGAGGTAGAGAGAAATTATTTTATTTTTAATTTATTAACTGGAATATGTCAGCTCTGAGAAATGTGCATCACTGATGTCTTTGTGCTTGTTCAGTACAAGAGGAAATGAATTTATAGATTCATTTCTCCCTTGCTGTGGTGCATTCCAAGTTTGGCTTTTAGGGTTCCCAGTTCAATTATTGCCTTCATATTTCTAAATTGTGATCCCATGTTCTGTATTTGGTGATGGTCTATGTTTTGTGTATATGACTGAGCTACGGTATTGTTTGTGTAGTTTCTGTGTAGCAGTCCTCTTGTTCTCTTATCCAGTAGGAAATGTATTGGTTTTCTATGAGATGTATTGGTTTTATATTTTCATGCTACCTTTTGATAGGTAAGATGTGGTGCTTTGTGAGTCTGGGTTGTGCTCTTATAGTATGGCGGATTTGCTGCTGTGGGTTCTAAAAGAGCAGGGTTTTGTAGTACTTCCCAATGTACTTGGAAGTTGACACTGGAGGATAGTAATGTAGAAATATGGTAGCCTTTCTTTATTCTCACTGTTCATGCAAATGGTATTAACACACTCATTAAGAGGCATGTTTACTAAACGTTAATGCGTATTCATAAATGACAAGGTCGTTGTAATAGCCCAGAGATTCTGAGACCTAGTAGCCTAATATAAAACAGTATTTATAGTATAAGTTAACACATTGTCAATGTAAGTCGCTTGACACTTTCGTGGACAACTACAGAGTTTCAGAAAAAGTATTGAGTTAATCAGACTCTGCATAAGGACCGTCACTAATCTTGTATTCATAAATGTTAACATGCACTAAGTGCAGCAGCACCCAATTTTTTGAATGGGCGTAATGGCATTTTTTTTTAATACTGTCAATTCAGTGCTGACTTCTGACAACCCAGCTGCCTCTGGCTTTTCTTGGCAATGTATCACCAGAAGTAGATTGCCAGGCCTTTTGTTTTGAGGCAATGGAGGGTAAGTGGTGTTTAACACATGTTAATGTTTAGTAAACATGACCCTAATTCATTGCTGGGAAAAAAAAGAGGTTTGTGAAGAACCCCTTTGGAAGTCTCCTAACATTTTAGATGGACAGCAGAGCCGGCCTGTCTATTGTGAGAGAATGTTGTTTGCACGGGGCCTCGAACCACCATTCCGCATTCAGTACTGGCAGGCAGGGCGACTTTAGAGGGAGCTGGAGAGGTTCCAGCTCACCTCTGATAGCCGCCGAAGTGAAGAGCATCTTTTATCTTCACTTCGGCAGCTGTACTGTAGTTTAGAACGCTGGCGTGCTGAGGTCAAAGGAGACTTCCTGTTTCCTGGCAGTCAGCGCGCCAGTGTTCTAAACTACAGTACAACTGCCAAAGTGAAGAAAAAAGGCACTCTTCACTTTGGTGGCTGTCAGAGGTGAGCCAGGGCCTCTCCAGCTCCCTCTAAAGCCTTTTGGACAGCTGCGGGGCTTTTGGGGGGGGAGATAAGACTGGAAATAGCAGATGGGGAGGAGGACTTGGACGGGAAATGGGATGAGTGGGGGGAGCTTGGAATGGAAATGGGCTAAGTGGGGGGGGGGGGAGCTTGGACTGGAAATTGGCTGAGTGGGGGGAGCTAGGACCGGAAATAACTGATGGGGAGGAAGGCTTTGACCGGAAATAGGTTGAATGAAGGGGTTCTTGGGCTGGAAATGGGCTGAGTGGTGGTGTGGCAGGTGTAGGCCTGTGATCCACAATGTCTGACATAAGTAAGCCTAACTAGCTTGACCTGTAAATGAAGCTTGTGAAGAGGCCCATAGGAATTGCACATCCCCCAATATGCTGCTATAGAATTGAGAACTCAGTAAAATATTGAATTAGCTTAGACAAGCAGAACAGATGGAAAAATACAGAAATTCATGTTTAAAACTGCTGACAGAAAAGTTCTAGAGCCCTGCTTCACTGCACGTAGCAACTAGCCCAATAGCCTTGAAAGAAGGAAAGTAACAAGTTAGTGAACTGACCATTGTAATTGGGACTAGAAGGGGGGTAAGCAGGTGCCAAGCCCACTGAAAGAATATAATTGGATAATCATATCAGTACCGGGACCAATAGAAGAGGTACGGGAGGTACGGGAGGTTACCGGGACCAATGAAATGTTTTTCTATACCTAGAATGGAGTAAAAGTCTATAAAAGTTGTTGTATTGCCAGAGAACTTTGCTCAGCCATTTTGAATTTGATTCTGCTTGAGACTTGTGCACAAATAAATGATTTGGACCTTCTGAACAGACTCCTGGTATCATTGGTTTGTCTGCGCTCTGCTGCTACATATTCTTGGTGCGTTGGCCGGGAAGTTGTGGAATCAGAGTGTATATAGGGCAATATACCACGACATTCCGCCTCTATAGGCTTGGTCCTGCCGGGATCGCGCCCTACCGATGGGGGCTGCTTCCTGGCGCCGCCGGTCCATTGCATCGGAGGAAGTTGGTCGGACCTCGGCGGGTGCCGGGCCCGGCTGGAGCCAACGCCTCGAACCCGAGTGAGGGGAGTCCGAGGTCCAACTCATGCGCCTGCTTGGGAAGTTTGAGGACCGAATCCGGTGAGTATAGTTTGATTTGTTGTCTAGACAGATATAGAAAGAGCAGCGCTGCCATTGGAACTTGGCATTTGTAGTCTCGAGAATTTGGAACTTGGAAATTGGTAAGAGAGCTTGATCACCTCTCAAAGACGGACCGAGTACCCCGCATGAGTATTCGCAGGGCGAAACTCCCGTCTTCTTGTATTTTGGTAATTGAACAAGACTAGTCAGAATAGATAGAAACGAATGCATTCTGGGATACGTTGCTAGCATGATTGTGTGAATGAAGTGTGTATGAGAGGTCTGGCAGCACAGACCAAGTGAAGGCGGACCCCTGACTAGCGCATTTCCTGACCGGGCGACCGCGTTCAGGTCGCGAAAAGGGGGAAGCGATTGTCGTCCTGTCTTGTTATTTGTTTCCCTTATATGTTTCCAGGACCATGAGGACCCCTTACCCACGGTCCGACTTCCTTTTCCCTTCTGTCTGTTGTTGCGCGCACACATCGAAATGGGAGGGGCGGGGTCTACTAGGAACACTCCATTAGAATGTATGATCGCACATTTTAAAGAGGGATATTCAGGAGATTATGGTATTAAAATGACTGCAGCCCGTTTACAGATTTTGTGTACTAGGGAGTGGCCCGATCTAGACCCTACCTGGCCTCGAGAGGGAACCTTAAATGTAGGAATTATCCAGTTAGTTCATAGTAGAGTACGGATAGTGCACCCCGATCAGTATCCCTATATAGATTCTTGGTTAAGTATTGTTGAAGATCAGCCCCCTTGGGCGCAGCGCTGCTATGAGGAGCAGTGCAGGATAATGTTAGCGAAAACAGATCATAGTCAGAAAACAGAAAATAAACAGCCCAGCAAGAAAGGGAAAGATGAGAAGTCCAGGAAAAAGCCCATCCTGGTCGATCCTGATTCCCCAGAGGTAATTCCCCGACAGCCTAGAACCCCGGGCCCAGTAAGAGTAGCCCGGCGTCCTGCCCCAGAGCCCCGAAGACAACGGGTGCGGGACCCAACCCCCGAGCCACCTCCTGAAGAGCAGGAAGATGAGCTCCTGTTAGTTGAAGATGATTCTACTGAAACAGAGACAGAGAAAGGCGAGTCAGATTCAGAAACAGAGAGGGAAGAAATTGAGGATTCCCTGAGTGAGACTGATAGTATAGAAGCGACCGTCAGTGTTAGTCTGCCAGTAAAAAGTAAATCCAAGACAAAACATATAGAAAAGAAAGTAATTCGTACTAAGCCTGCAGAGAAGAAGAAAAAGAGCCCTGATAGAAGTACGAAAATATCGCTTAGATCCCAAAAGACCTCTACTGCTAAGATGATGCCTTTACGGCAAGTCCCGGGAATACCTGTAAGAAATGATGATAACGAGGTGATAGCGGGGCCCCTAAGCTATGTGTATGTTCCTTTCTCTACAACTGATTTGTTAAATTGGAAGTCGCATTATGCCTCCTATACTAATAAACCCCAAGAGCTTACAGAATTAGTGAATACTATTATGGAAACCCATCAACCCACATGGGCAGATTGTCGTCAGCTCCTGTCCACCTTATTTACTACGGAGGAGCAGACACGAATTAGAAAAGCAGCCATAGACTGGCTGGCAGATAACCCTGTAGCTCCAGAACGAGGAGAAGACAGAATAGACCATCGGGAAGCGGCCCAGAGGCAATTCCCAAATGAAGACCCTCATTGGGATCCAAATACTGAAAGAGGATCCAGAGCCCTAGCCCGTTTTCGCCAAGGCTTGTTACAAGGCCTGAAGAGGGGGGGCCAGAAAGCCATGAACCTTTCCAAAGTTACTGAAGTTAACCAAGGTATAGATGAGAGTCCAGCAGTGTTTTATGAAAGATTAACTGAAGCATACAGAATGTATACACCCTATGATCCCGATGCACCAGGAAGTTTATGTATGGTGAATTCTGCTTTTGTAAATCAGTCTCAACCAGACATTAGACGTAAATTACAGAAATTAGAAGGGTTTGCGGGCATGAATGCAACACAGTTATTGGAAGTCGCTCATAAAGTGTATGTGAATCGTGATAATGAAAGACAGAAAGAATGTGATCGAAAGATGAGAAAGAAAGCTGATTTTTTGGCCGCAGCCATAGTTGAACAGAAAAGGGGAGGTGTCCCTAATCGAAGGAGCAGAGGAAGGGGGCGGGACCGAGGTGGAAGCCGGTCCCAGCAGCTAGGCGTGAACCAATGCGCCTATTGCAGAGAAGAAGGACATTGGAGAGATGCTTGCCTGCAACTTGAAGACGCCCACGAAGATGACGAAAGCAATCATCAATGGAGAGAAGAGAGACGAGGCCGTCCCCGACATCGCGGAGGAGCCAATCGAGAACAATTCCAACAAGAAAGAGGAGAAGCCATACAAGCATTGGCTACGACAGCCCATGATGAAGATGACGTGGATTAGGACAGACCGGGCTCCGAATTTGCTTTAGGTCTCCAGGAGCCTATGGTCGGAATACAAATAGGAGACCAAGTTGTGAACTTTATGGTTGACACTGGAGCAGAACATTCAGTAGTAGACAAGAAAATAGCCCCATTTTCTACAAAAGCAGTCACCATTATAGGAGCAACTGGTGCCAAAGCTACAAAACCTTTTCTTCAGAATCGCATATGCAGTCTAGGAGGACAGCAAATAACTCATCAATTCCTTTACATGCCAGAATGTCCAGTGCCACTACTGGGACGAGATATGTTAGCCAAACTACAAGCCCAAATATCCTTCTCCGAGGGAGGAGAAATGCAAATGACAGTAAATTCGCAAGCCAAACCAGCAGGAATAATGCTGCTCACAGTTCCCCGAGAAGAAGAATGGAGATACTACAGTGATGATTCTGTCCAAGACACTTATTTTGAACAAACCTTGAAAAGTATTGATGCCCCACCTGGAGTATGGGCAGAAGGCAGTCCTCCAGGCCTAGCCAAGCATATAGCTCCAGTAATTGTGATTCTCAAGCCTAGTGCTACACCAGTACATGTCAAACAGTACCCTCTCCCAAGAGCCGCAATTGAAGGCATTCATCGCCACTTGCAAAGATTACTGGAGCATGGTCTACTGAAAGTATGTCAATCCCCGCCCGTGGAACACCCCACTTCTGCCAGTGAAAAAGCCTGGAACAGATGACTACCGCCCAGTACAAGATCTGAGAAGAGTGAATGAAGCAGTTGAAACTATACATCCAGTTGTACCTAATCCTTACACTCTTCTAGGACTGATTCCTGCTGAAGCCACCCACTTTACTGTTCTGGATTTGAAAGATGCATTCTTCTGCATAAGATTAGCCCCGTGAGTCAGATATTATTTGCATTTGAATGGCAGGACCCCATCTCTGGAAGAGGGGGCCAACTTACCTGGACACGATTAACCCAAGGATTTAAGAATTCGCCTACCATCTTTAGTGCTGCACTGAATCAAGACCTTTCCAGCTATCCAGTGGCCCCGGGGAAGAGAGTGCTTCTCCAATACGTGGACGATCTGCTGATAGCTGCTGTATCAGAAAGTGAATGTATACAAGCTACCAAAGACCTCTTGCAGTTACTAGATGAAGCTGGATACAAAGTTTCCAGAGCCAAAGCACAACTATGCCAAAAAGAAGTGAAATACTTGGGCTTTCGTATAACCCAAGGAAGTCGAAAATTAGGCAGAGAGAGAAAAGAAGCAGTATGCAGAATTCCAACCCCAACAACCAGAAAGCAAGTCAGAGCCTTTCTGGGAGCAGCAGGATATTGCCGAATCTGGATACCCAATTTTGCCCAAATTGCTAAGCCATTGTATGAAGCCACAAAAGGAGAAGAAAAGTCGCCACTGGAGTGGGGACCTGAGCAGGATACAGCCTTCAAGACGTTGAAGGAAGAATTGATGTCATCACCAGCCCTTGGACTACCAGATGTTCACAAACCTTTCCACTTGTTCGTACATGAAGCACAAGGAAATGCCTTAGGCATGTTGACTCAGAAATTGGGAAATTGGGAACGACCTGTAGCATACCTATCGAAACAATTGGACACTGTGGCCAAAGGATGGCCACCCTGCCTGAGAGCAGTTGCAGCTACAGCTTTGTTAGTGAGTGAAGCAGACAAACTCACACTAGGACAGAATATACGAGTCACTGTGCCACATGCAGTCCTTGCCCTTGTGGAACAAAAAGCAAATCATTGGCTCACCAATTCTCGAATGTTGAAATATCAGAGCATGTTATGTGAAAACCCACAGATACAATTGGAAGGGAGCCATGCCTTGAATCCAGCCACACTGATACCCATTAGTGAAGAACTCCCAGAGCATGACTGTATATTAGTCATGGACACTGTATTCTCAAGCCGACCTGATTTAACAGATGTGCCCATAGACAATCCTGACCAAATCTACTTTGTTGATGGAAGCAGTCTCATCATCAATGGACGACGCTGTGCCGGATATGCAGTAGTCACTCAACATGAAGTTGTTGAATCATCAGCCTTAGCCTCAGGCACATCAGCCCAGAAAGCAGAATTGATAGCACTCACTCGAGCACTACTATTAGGAGAAAAACTTGTGTTGAATGTATATACAGACTCTAAGTATGCCTTCACCACCTTACATGCCCATGGAGCTCTTTACAAAGAAAGAGGACTCATCACATCCGGAGGAAAATCAGTTAAGTATGGCCCTGAGATACTGATGCTACTTGACGCAGTATGGGCCCCAACTCGTGTAGCTGTCATGCATTGTCGAGGACATCAAGCAGGAAAAGGAGAAGTTGCCCGAGGAAACAGATTTGCAGATGCCTCAGCACGACAAGCAGCTATGACAGGACAAATTTCGCCACAAGCCATGCCGATGCAGGCAGCATTGTTTCCAGTACCCTTGAACTCATGGACACCACGATATACCACCAAAGAATTAGACTACTACTGTAACAAAGAAGATGGAGTACTGAAAGATGGGTGGATTGAACTGCCACCAGCAGAAGGCAGTCAACCCCCAGGACAAATAGTAATTCCTGAATTGTTAGGACCAGCCTTTGTCAAAGCTTTCCATGAAGCCACACACTATGGGAAGACTGCTATGGAAAAAGCACTCAGACCACATTTCTACATTACTCTATTGACAACTATATCAGCCTCAGTAGCACGCCAATGTCTAATTTGTGCCAAAAATAATGCCAAGCAAGGTCTCATCACACCACCTCGAGTTCAGTCAGGAGGTGTAACCCCCATGCACCACCTGCAGATTGATTTCACTGAAATGCCAAAAGCCAGTGGATACCACTACCTATTAGTATTAGTTTGTACTTTCTCTGGGTGGGTAGAAGCCTTACCAACCAGAACCGAAAAAGCTAGAGAAGTCACCAAAGTTTTATTGAGAGAGATTGTCCCTAGATTTGGGATTCCAGCAGTAATAGGGTCAGACAATGGACCCTCATTTGTTTCTCAGATTACCCAACAGTTAGAAAAATCCATACAGATACAATGTAAACTCAACACTGCATATTTACCCCAAAGTTCAGGGAAAGTTGAGCGAATGAATCGTACCTTAAAAGCCCAAATGTCTAAGCTTTGCCAGGAGACACACTTGAAATGGCCCCAAGTGCTCCCAATAGCTTTACTCAGAATACGCTCAGTACCTGTGAAGTCAACAGGTTTTTCCCCTTTTGAAATTCTGTATGGTAAACCCCCACCAATAGTGCAAGGAATTAAAGGAAGTCTAGTCCAAATTGGTTCAGAAATAACCAGGCAAGAACTCCTAGCTCTTAGTTTTGTTCTGCAGACTCTCCATGCGTGGATCCAAGACCAGTTGCCTATCAACTTGACTGAACCCCTGCATCCCTACCAGCCTGGTACCTCGGTGTGGATCAAAGATTGGAAGAAGACAACGTTGGAACCCCATTGGAAGGGACCATACATCGTCATCCTGTCTACCCCAACTGCAGTAAAGGTAGCGGAGATCGACGCCTGGATCCACCACAGCAGAGTCAAGCCCGCAGCAGCTCCAGAACCTGAGCAGTGGACAGCAGAACAGCATCACGATGCACCTTTACGAGTCACTTTGAGACGGCAACCAGCAGCATAGGACACTTTGTCACAGTGCCTTGCAGTAGCCAAGTCTTTCGAAGAGGATTGCTGTTTTCCATACAGCAACAGTTTTGTTTCAACGAACCCAATCTGCGTGTGATTTTGCACAATACGTTGATATCACTTTAACTAACCATACTTCAAAAGCCAACTGAAATTGCTAAGTTGGTTACTGTGTGATGGACAACTTGAGGATCTTCAATCAACAGTCAGCACCCGTTGAAATTGCTTAATTAGCACGCGGGACGAAGAAAAGATCGTCGTGGTCAAGATTTGCAAGCTGAGGATTCAGAAGAACTCCAATCAACATGTATCTTTATCTGTGCTTAGCCTTGGTTGCCAGTTTTGGAGGTTTAGAAATGACTTATGCTTTACCTCCATGTACTGCTTGTGTTACTTCTACTCGAACTGGACTAAAAGTAACTCAGACTTTGGTTTATCATTCTCACTACAAATGCACTGGTAAAGTGACTCGGTGTGTTTATAACACCACTGAACTAAATATTTGCATCAAAGGTAGCTCCAGAGTATGCTATAATCCGCATCAGAACCCATCATATTATACATTGGAAATGCGATGGAATGATGCAGATGGACCTATAATTAATGCTACGCGACCACTTAAAGATGCTAGTATACCTGCTGTTTTATATTTTGATGCATGTGATGTTATAAATAGAGATGGTCGTTCCAGATGTGGTACCTGGGAAAAAGCCTATCGTAATGATCATAAATATATGTGCCCAGAAGGTGCCACGGGATGGTAAGAAAGAGTCATATAGTACTGCCCCAGCTGCAGATTACTATTGCCCAAACTGGGAATGTGTTTTTTATGCTACATGGAATGCTGGTATTACAGATGAACAGAGAGATAAACGAGTTGCCACTTTGACTAAGTCAAAAACAGATGACAAATGTAAGAAAGGTGCTTGTAACCCTTTGCAATTAAAGATCCGTAATCCTAATGCATGGAAACAAGGGTATAAGTTTGGTTTACGTATTGCAGGAGGAGCAGTAGATCCAGGAACTATTGTGTATATAAGATTGAATACCCAAGCTTACAAGTCATCTAAATACCACATCCATAACACTTTTTATGAAGCTATGCATGTAAATAAGTTTGAGATTCCCCATCCATCCCAGAATTTATTTCTAGAATTAGCTGGAGCAGTAGTATCCAGTCTAAAGATTTCAGATTGCTATTTCTGTGGCGGAACCCAAATGGGTGATCAATGGCCATGGGAGGCCCAAGAATTGAATTACTCTCTGACTTACAATCAAACTAAATTACACAAGACTACTAGCGAATGGGTGTTAGCGCACTCAATCATTGGACGTCTTTGTTATGCCAGAACTGGACCTCAGTTCACCCAACTGGTAGGACAGCTGGTCTGTCTTAGCCAGAAGTTCTATAATGCCACTACCAAGAAGACATCATGGTGGTCAGGAAGTAAAGAACCTGAACCTCCTAACCCATTAACCAGATTTCCTGAACTTGCTAGTTTATGGACTAACCTTGCCAAAACACATGCTTGGCAAGCCCCACCTGGCCTATATTGGATCTGTGGAAACCGAGCGTATGCTCAACTCCCATCACACTGGGGAGGAGCATGTGTCTTAGGGACCATCAGACCTTCTTTCTTTCTCCTACCTACGGAACATGGAGAACAATTAGGATACCCAGTGTACACTACCCACAGACACAAAAGAGCAGTGCGACGAAAGAGAGCACCTCTTCAAATAGGCAAATGGGAGAAGTGGGAGGGTGATGATTGGCCACCAGAAAGAATTATTGAGTATTATGGGCCTGCTACTTGGAATGATGATGGTATGTACGGATATCGGACACCAATTTATATGATTAATCGTATTATTCGCTTACAAGCTGTAGTTGAAATAATAACTAATGAAACTAGTCATGCTCTCACACTCCTAGCTAGACAAAGCACTCAAATGCGCACTGCCATATACCAGAATCGTCTAGCACTTGATTATTTGTTAGCAGCTGAAGGAGGAGTATGTGGTAAACTGAATTTAACTAATTGCTGTTTGAAAATAGATGACAAAGGTCAAGTAGTTGAAGAAATTGCTGAAGATATGCGTAAACATGCTTATGTGCCAGTACAGACTTGGCACCCACTAAGGTTACCTAACTGGTTTGCTAATCTTTTCTCATGGCTAGGAGGACTGAAGACTTTTCTAATACTAGTATTACTGATTGTTGTTGTTATTTTTCTATTACCATGTATAATCCCATGCTGTATGCGTTCCATTCACAATGCTATTGATAGTACAGTAGAACGGAAGACCGCAACTAAAATAATGGCCCTGTATAAAGCTAGTCCTAGTCGAAATCCTTCAATCATGATATAACTATTTCAAGGTGATTTATTCTCACACCTTATTAACTAATAGGGTGAGATTAATCAAAGGGGGGAATGTGGCAGGTGTAGGCCTGTGATCCACAATGTCTGACATAAGTAAGCCTAACTAGCTTGACCTGTAAATGAAGCTTGTGAAGAGGCCCATAGGAATTGCACATCCCCCAATATGCTGCTATAGAATTGAGAACTCAGTAAAATATTGAATTAGCTTAGACAAGCAGAACAGATGGAAAAATACAGAAATTCATGTTTAAAACTGCTGACAGAAAAGTTCTAGAGCCCTGCTTCACTGCACGTAGCAACTAGCCCAATAGCCTTGAAAGAAGGAAAGTAACAAGTTAGTGAACTGACCATTGTAATTGGGACTAGAAGGGGGGTAAGCAGGTGCCAAGCCCACTGAAAGAATATAATTGGATAATCATATCAGTACCGGGACCAATAGAAGAGGTACGGGAGGTACGGGAGGTTACCGGGACCAATGAAATGTTTTTCTATACCTAGAATGGAGTAAAAGTCTATAAAAGTTGCTGTATTGCCAGAGAACTTTGCTCAGCCATTTTGAATTTGATTCTGCTTGAGACTTGTGCACAAATAAATGATTTGGACCTTCTGAACAGACTCCTGGTATCATTGGTTTGTCTGCGCTCTGCTGCTACAGTGGGAGCTAGGACTGTAAATTAGCTGAGTGGGGGGGAGCTAGGACTGGAAATGCGCTGAGTGGGGGAGACTTGGACTGGAAATGGGCTGATGGAGGGGCTAGGATAGGACTGGAAATGGATGGGGGAGCTAGGACTGGAAATGGGCTCATGGAGGGGCTTGGACTGGACATGGACTGAGTATGGAGGGGAACTAGGACTGGAAATGGGCTCATGAAGAGGCTAGGATAGGACTGGAAATGGATGGGGGAGCTAGGACTGGAAATGGGCTCATGGAGAGGCTTGGACTGGACATGGACTGAGTATGGAGGGGAGCTAGGACTGGAAATGGGCTCATGAAGAGGCTAGGATAGGACTGGAAATGGATGGGGGAGCTAGGACTGGAAGTGGGCTGATGGGGAGCTTGGATTGGAAATGGGATGATGAAAGGGCTAGGATAGGACTGGAAATGGGCTGATGGGGTGCTAGGATTGGAAATGGGCAGATGGAGGGACTTGGATTGGAAATGGACTGATGGAGGGGTTAGGAAAGACTGGAGAAGGGGTGATGGGGTGCTAGGATTGGAAATGGGCAGATGGAGGGACTTGGATTAGAAATGGACTGATGGAGGGGTTAGGAAAGGACTGGAAATGGGCTGATGGGCTAGGACTAGAAATGGGCTGATGGAGGGGCTAGGATAGGACTGGAAATGGATGGGGGAGCTAGGACTGGAAATGGGCTGATAGGGGGCTTGGAATGAAAATGGGCTGATGGAGGGACTAGGATAGGACTGGAAATGGGCTGATGGGGTGCTAGGATTGGAAATGGACTGATGGGGGGCTTGGATTGGAAATGTACTGATGGACAGGCTAGGATAAGACTGGAAAGGGTTGATGGGAGAGCTAGGATTGGAACTGGGCTGATGGGGGAGGGCTAGGATATGACTGGAAAGGGCTGATGGGGAGGATAGGATTGGAAATGGGGCTGATGGTGGGCTAGGACTAGAAACGGGCTGATGCAGGGGGATGGGAGAATGGGACTAGAAGGGAGCGGATGCTGGGTGGGGCTGGAACTAGAATGGAGCTGATGTTGGGGAGGACTAGAATGAGATGGGCTGGGGGAGTGAGGATGGAAAGGGGGAAAAATTTTGTTTGGGAGTGAAGAAAAATCTACGATTGGCCAGGTATTGGGACAGTAAGTGGGGATTGAGGATGGAGGGGTAAAATTTGAGTGGATGAAAAAGGAATAAAGAAAGAAATGGAGGAAAGAGCAGATGTAGAGAGAGAATGGAAAAAAAAAACTAGAAAAAGAGAGAAGAAAGGACAAATGGACAGCAGACAATGGAGAATTAGCAGAAAACACAAAGAAACCAGAAGAAAGTGACTGGAGCAATTGCAACTGAAAAATAAAATGCACAAACAACAAAAAGTAGAAAAATACTTTTTTATTTTGAATTTATTAAATGGAATATGTCAGCTCTGGGAAATGTGCATTGTTAACGTCCTCATTTTGTTTAGTACAAGAGGAAATTAATTTATAGTTTTATTTCTGCAGTATTGTTGTACATTCCAAGTTTGGCTTTTGGGATTCCCAGTTTAATTATTGTCTTCCTATTTCTAAATTGTAACCCCTTGTTATTTGGTGATGGTCTGTGTTCTACATGAGTAACCGAGCTGAGATATTCTGTTTATGTAGTTTCTATTTGACAGTGCCACTTGTTCTCTTTTCCCAGTAGAAGATGTATTGGTATTCTCTGAGATGTATTGGTTTAATATTTGCAATGTTGCCTTTTGATAGGTAGGGTATGATGCTTTGTGAGTCCTGGTAATGCTGTTATGATACGGCGGGTTTGCTATGGGTTCTAAATGAAAACCACAAAAACCCTATATAGTTTGGCAATAAAAAATAACCAAACAAACCCTCAAAAAACCAATGTACGTTAATTTTTGTTGGATTATGCTGAGGGAGGTAAGAATTTATTATCTATCCCCACCAGACAGCACCCTCCATTTTAATTGTCTAAATTTAGTCTCCTTCTTAAATAAGTTAAGTTGTTTGAATTATTTAAAATGATTAAATGGAGGGTGCCGTCTGGTGGGGATAGATAATAAATTCTTACCTCCCTCGGCATAATCCGACAAAAATTAACTTACATTGGTTTTTTGAGGGTTTGTTTGGTGATTTTGTTTGTTCGATGGATTCTAAATGGGCAATGTTTGTAGTACTTACTAATGTGTCTGGCGGTTGGCACTGGAGTATAGTAATGTAGAAATCTGGTAGTCTTTCTTTATCCATATATTCCTTAAGACGGGTGGGCAATTGTTTTGGCTTGGGGGCCACTTTGAGAGGCCCGTGGTTAGCAGAGGGCCGCACTTTCTAAAATTGATCGTATTCATTAGTTAACACTACATTTCATTTAATACGAAGTGTAAATTGCATAATAATAATAAATAAATAAATAAAACTAAAACAATAGTGGTACACAGAAAAGGTTTCATTGAATTTATTTATGTACAAATTACACATCAGCCAGCACAAGTAATTTAATGAGACAAATGTAACCTCTCACACTTTTTTACATTTATTTTGAAAAGGTGCTACAGTGGCCCACCAAAATCTGGCTATCTACTAACACCACTGACAAATTGTCTGAAGCTGCTCCCCCCGCCTCACTAACCTGCTCTGCCTCGCTATAGCTGAGATGCAGAAAATAACAACCTGTGCCAAAAACAGCTCTCCTACAAGCTCTCCAGCAGCTGTGGCAGCACCAGGCTGTGCTGAGGTGACTTTGACTGTTGGCAAACTGGCAGCGATTTGGTGCAGCTCTGCCCTGCCGCTTTTGCTGTGTTGGGGTCGGCGGCAGCAGCAGAAGAAGACCGCCAAAGCTAGGAGTTTGAATTAAAAAAAAAAAAGAGAGAGAGAGAACCAACCAAGCAAAAGCGGGGGCTCGTGCCTCATTCCAATCATGTGAGCAGACCGGCTGGTCCCACCCCCTCTGATGTCACATTAGGGGGCAGGACCAGCTGACTGTTCACAAGAGCGGAATGAGGCACAGGCCCGCTCTTTTGCTTAATTGGTTGTCTCTCTTTTTTTTTTTAATTCAAACTCCCAGCTTTGGCGATCTGCTTCTGCCGCTGACCCCAACACAGCAACGCAGCAGGGCAGAGCTTCACTAAATCGCAGATCTTCTCGGATTTGGGGACTGTATTTTTTTGGCAGTGTGATGCGGCCGGCATTGGTGATTTGGAGGCATTTTTTTGCCCCTGCTTCCGCGGGCCGCAGAAAACTCTGTTGCGGGACACATGCGGCCCGCGGGCCGTAAATTGCCCACCCCTGCCTTAAGAGGCATGTTTACTAAAAGTTAATGCACGTTAACATTATGCAAATATTTATGCAATTGAAGCCCCACAATGAATCTCCACACAAGGCCCCGCACCCCCCTTGAGCCGCCCCTGATGGGCAGCATATGCATTTTAAAATTAAATGTATGCAAATGAAGCCCAGTGGATATACAATATTTATGCAAATGAGGCCCCGCAATGAGTCTTCGCACATGGCCCCACATCACCTTTGGGCCGTCCTGCCCAAGAACAGCTTCCTTCATAAGAACATAAGATATGCCCTACTGGGTCAGACCAAGTCCATCAAGCCCAGCATTCTGTTTCCAACAGCAGCCAATCAGGTTCTCAGAAAGATACAGATTCCATGCTGCTTATCCCAGTCTCAAAAAAACATAGGTCACTATTAGAGTGTAGAAAATCCACAACAAATATTGAGAAACACTCAAATATAACAAAAATAAATCACTTTGTAGCAAGTAGTGGATCAACCATTACAATTCAAAATTGTTGAACATACACAATGGCTCAGTCTCAGTGTAGAAAGGTCTCAGCAGTATCGGGCAGTTGTATTACACGATATTAAATCACAAACACCAATTTTGCAATGCCCTTCTCACATCAGCGACCTTCCTCACCAAATCCCCAAACCCATCAAAGCACTTAGCTTGCACAGCCTTCAACTCATGTAGTTTTTTCAACCCCGACGCCACAATTCAAGCGCTAATAAGCGTTTCGTCGATCAAGTCACTTCTTCAGGGGGAAACTAAAAATGTGTAAACAAACAATCAACGTAAAAACATTGATCCAAAACCTATGCCTAATACACCCAAAATAAACAAAAAACTAACACATAGCTAGTTGTTTGCATCAATACTCTGTTGGGTCTGGGTAAGTGTGTTGTTTTTTGTTTATTTTGGGTGTATTAGGCATAGGTTTTGGATCGATGTTTTTACGTTGATTGTTGTTTGTTTACACATTTTTAGTTTCCCCGTGAAGAAGCGACTTGATCGATGAAACGCTTATTAGCCCTTGAATTGTGGCGTTGGGGTTGAAAAAAACTACATGAGTTGAAGGCTGTGCAAGCTAAGTGCTTTGATGGGTTTGGGGATTTGGTGAGGAAGGTCACTGATGTGAGAAGGGCATTGCAAAATTGGTGTTTGTGATTTAATATCGTGTAGTACACCTGCCCGATACTGCTGAGACCTTTCTACACTGAGACTGAGCCATTGTGTATGTTCAACAATTTTGAATTGTAATGGTTGATCCACTACCTGCTACAAAGTGATTTATTTTTGTTATATTTGAGTATTTCTCAATATTTGTTGTGGCTTATCCCAGTCTCAGCATCCTGTTTCCAGTCCCAGGCCCAGAATGGTTCCTCCACCCAAGGGCGGCACTATAATGAGGCTGAGTGAGGCGGTAGCCTCAGGTGGCAACATTTTGGGGGGCGGCAAAAATTGCCCCCAAAAAGACCGCCTCACTTGGCCTTCAAAAAATAAAAAATAAAAAGGATGCAGAAGATGCTGCCACTGCCACAGCAGCAGCAGCGGCAGCCTGAAGTGCCCCGCGGCCGCTGCCACCTCCCCAAAGAGCCCTGACAGAGCCCCCTGCGCTGGCTAAGCTTTGCAGAATCGCGTGAAGGGAGAGTGTTTCCCTTTCCTGCGGCTCTGTTAAAGCTGAGCCCGCAGCACTGATGGGAAACAGGATATCCTGTTTCCCACCAGAGCCGCAGGAAAGGGAAACACTTTTTCTTTGCACAGCTCTGCAAAGTTGAGCCCGCCAGTGCGGTGGGGGGCTCTGTCAGGGCTCTTTGGGGTGGCAGCGGCTGCGAAGCACTTCAGGCTGCTGCAGCAGCGGCAGCAGCTTCTGCATCCTTTTTTTTTTAATTATTATTCAACTTCTTCAGAAAGACAGGACAGGCTAGGCTGGGCTGGGCTGGGGGGGAGTAGCACAGGAAATAGTAATAGGCTGATGAGGAGAGGGCTAGTACTGGAAATGGGCTGGAGGGGTTAAGAATAGAAATAGGCTGATCGGGAGGGGGGCTAGGATGTAATGGGCTATCAGAGGGGTTAGAACTGGAAATGGGCTGATGGGGGGGTTAAGAATCGAAATAGGCTGATCGGGGGGAGGGCTAGGACTGGAAATGGGCTGAGGGGGGGTTAGAACTGGTAATGGGCTGATGGAGGAGGTTAAGAAAAGAAATAGGCTGATCGGGAGGGGGGTTAGAACTGGTAATGGGCTGATTGATGGGGTTAGGCCTGGAAATCGACTGATTGGTGGGGTTAGGCCTGGAAATGGGCTGATTAGGGGGGCTAGAACTGGAAATGGACTTATTGGGGGGTTAGGACTCTTAATGGGCTGATGGGGGGTTAGCACTGGAAATGAGCTAGGACTGGTAATGGGCTATGGGGGGTCTAGGACTGGAAATAGGATGATGGGGGGTTAGGACTGGAGGAGGGCTGATGGGGGTGTTTATGACGTTATGGTCTATTGGGGGCTAGGACTGGTAATGGGCTGATGGGGGGTAGGACTGGAGGTGGGCTGATGGGGGTGTTTAGGACTGGTAATGGGCTATGGGGGGCTAGGACTGGAAATGGGCTGATGTGGGGTGTTTAGGACGTAATGGGCTATGGGGGGCTAGGACTGGTAATGGGCTGATGGGGGGTAGGACTGGAGGTGGGCTGATGGGGGGTGTTTAGGACTGGTAATGGGCTATGGGGGGCTAGGACTGGAAATGGGCTGATCGGGGGGTTAGGACTGGTAATGGGCTATGGGGGGCTAGGACTGGTAATGGGCTATGGGGGGCTAGGACTGGAAATGGGCTGATGGGGGTTAGGACTGGAAATGGGCTGATGGGGGGAGGATAGGACTGAAAGTGGGCTGACAGGGGTGTTTTGGACTGGTAATGGGCTATGGGGTGCTAGGACTGGAAATGGCTGATGGGGGGGTTAGGACTGGTAATGGGCTGATGGGGAGTTAGAACTGGAAGTGGACTGATGTGGGGTGTTTAGGACTGGTAATGGGCTATGCAGAGCTAGGACTGGAAATGGGCTGATGGGGGGGTCTAGTACTGGTAATGGGCTATGGGGGCTAGGACTGGAAATGGGCTGATGGGGGGGTTAGGACTGGAAGTGGGCTGATGGGGAGTTAGAACTGGAAATGGGCTGATTAGGGAGGCTAGGACAGGAAATGAGCTGATTAGGGGGGCTAGGACAGGAAATGGACTTATTGGGGGGTTAGGACTGGTAATGGGCAGATGGGAGGCTAGCACTGGAAATGAGCTAGGACTGGTAATGGGCTGATTGGGGGCTAAGACTAGAGTGGGCTGAAGGGGTATAGGACTGGAAATGGGCTAATGGGGAAGGGGAGAAGGGTGCTGCTGGCCGTGGAAGAAAACTAGGGCTAGGGCTACAAATGGGCTGATGCGGGAGGATGGTAGAAGAGGACTGGAAAGGAGCGGATAATGAGAGGGTCTGCCAGGGGAAGGAGGGGGCACGAAGGGAGCTGACAATGGGGATGGAGGGGGCTGGAAAAGAGCTGACACCTGGGATGTACTGAAGGGGGACTGGAAGGGATCTGACATTTGGGGATGGGAGTGGTAGGTGGTTGGGTAATGGGGAGAAGGCTGGAAGGGAGCTGACATGCAAATGGCACTGGAAGGGGGATGGACAGAGGGTAGGGCGACTGGAAGGGAGCTGAATGGGGGGGGTGGCACAGAGAGTGGACGTGAGCTGATATCTGGAATGGTATTTGGACTAGAAGGGGCTGGACAGTGGGGAAGGAGGGGGACTGGAAGGGAATGGACACCATTTGCAGTCATGGGAATGCAAGGCGGTTGACACTGGAAGGAACTGGGAGGGAAGGACTGGAAAGGGGGCTGATACTGGGGAGGGGAACTGGAAATGGTTTGATGGAAGGAAGTGAAGAAAACAAAAGAAGAGATAAGAAATGGAAGATGGACCATAAACCACAGAAAGAGAGCTAAGAGAAGAAAGGAAAGCTGTAGCCTCAGATCGGGACCAGCATGATCAGAGAATAAAATGGTCAGATAACGAAGGTAGAAAAAATAATTTTATTTAATTTTAGTTATTGGACTATGTGTTATTTTTATATTTTACACAGTATTGAGGAACTGCATCTCTTATTTATCTGATATTGCACTGCATGTGGAGTCTGGCTTCTTTGGGTTTCGATTTAAATTTAGTCTACATATTTTTATTTTTATTTTAGATTGTGGTTACTTATTCTGTACTTGGTGAGGGTCGATGTTGCGAGTGTTTGACTGAGGTCAGGTGTTCTGTTAACATGGAGTTTGTACATAAAGATCTATTCTGTACTCTAGTAATTTGACTTGTTCAGCTTTTCAAATAGGTGTATGGATGTTCCAGGGCCCACTGTAGTATTTACAGTGATGCTTGTTTTGGATGGGCTCCTTAAGTGAGTTTTGGAAGTTTGTGCAGATATGGTATGGTATGGTAGGTTGCTGGTACTGTCTAAATGGTGTTGAGTAATTGTTCTGTCTAAATGTTTACAAATACCCTAATGTTAAATGTAACCCTCCATTTGTGTTATGACGTGACCACCTTGATTGAAGGATAAGGTGGAATACAAATCTATCTAAATAAATAAATAAATATGTTCCTGAGGTTGTCTTTGCACTGTCTTTTCAACTATTTTCACAAGGAATATTAGGTTGGAGATGGGACGGTATGATTTTGGTTCAGATGGGCTTAGGTTGTTGCTTTTTTTTATATATATTTATTTATTTATTTACATTCTCTTATATACTGCGCTATTCTGCATCAGTGCGGTTTACATTGAACAAACTGAACTTGCATTGAACAGGGCATTATAAAACTTGGAGATAACTATTTTACAGGGAACATGGGCTATGGAGGGTTAAGTGGCTTGCCCAAGACCAGTCCTTCCGGCCCAAGGTTGCTATCCTCTAGTGGGATTTGAACCCCCAACCTTCCGGCCTGAAGTACCTTGCCCCAACCACTAGGCCACTCCTCCACTCCATTTTATGAATTTAAATTACATATCAAGAAACAAAATAAGCAAAAAGAAAACAACATATCCTCAAACAAGCAATATAAAGTACAATATCAACAGTCCACATCAAGAAGGTGTTCAATAGAAAAAAGAAAAAACAAATACATCCTGATCCAAAACCTGGTAAGTTCCCTAATATAGCCAGGAGAGGGAAAGAAATACCCACTATCAAAAATGAAACCAAAGAATAACAAATTAATTAATTAAAGAATACCTTACCCCTTCCCTTTCAAGAATTCTAACAATTGTACAACCTCCCCAAAGATATACCGCTTACCTTGAAAAATTATGTGGCACTTACAAGGGAATTTCAAGTAAAACAAAGCTCCAAGGGCCAAGACATGTGGGCGTACCTCCAAAAAGGCCTTACGACGCCTTTGTGTGGCCCTTGAGACATCAGGAAAAATTTGAATACACTGGCCACAGAATTTCTCAAACTTCTTCTTAAAATAAGCTCGAAAAATTCTCTTTATCTAACTCAGATACCACAGTAATTAGCAAAGTAGCATGAGTAGTGATCTCATCCTGAGATGATTCTAAAAACTCAGAAATATTTAATGAAGAGGAAGGCAATTGATCACTTTGTATCCCCTCTTCCCTTTTAGAATCTTTCATTAACTTCCCAGAAGGAAGATAATATATTCTATACAAGGTAATTAAATTAACGTCAGATAACAATAATACATCTGTCAAATACTTTTGCAAAAGCACTAGAGGAGAAAGATAATGAGTCCTAGGAAAATTTAATAAACAAAGATTTCTAGAACGCAAGGAGTTCTCCAATAATTCATCCTGACGAGTTAACGAGGAAACATCTTGTACTAAGGTAGCCAAGACGTCTTGCTGTGAAGAACCCCGAACTTCCTGAGACTCTATATTCTTTTCAAGTGAGGACAATCTGAATTCCTGATTAGATAACTTTGCCACAGTCTCCTTAGAAAAAACAGAAATTCTCTGGAGGGAGGACCCAAGGGCCACTTCCATCCGAGAAAGCATAGTCCATATGTCCTTTAACGATACATCCACAGGGGGAGCTTGTACCTCCCCAATCGGAGGAAATACAATTGCCAAGGGGAGAGGAGGAGGTAAAGTCTCAGCAATAGAATCCAAACATAAAAAGGATGAAGAAAGTAAAGGCTTTTCAACCACACCAGGATTATCCACCCCCGATAAGGGGGAAGATCCTAGTGTAAGCTCCTTCTCCTGGTTAACCAGGAACGAAACCTTTCCTTGCAGGGAAACAGTGGAAGAAGGCGTACTCACAGTTGATAAATCTTCCGAAACAATATCAACCGATCGATTCACCAATGAAGGTCCCCCAACATGAACATGCGCATCCATTGGACCCACAACTTTAACAGCCTTCACCTGTGCCACCGGAGGATAGCGCTTCTTCCTCTTCCCCATCGGAGATTACTCCAAACGCCAAAATGCGCCGAAGGGGCGCCAAAGGGGCGTGTCCTGCCCCCTTTGGCCACGCCCCTTCAGGCACGTGCCATGGGCACGCACCCGCTACTGCGTCCTGCGGTGGGGGCAGAGTAGATATAGCCCATCAGGTCCAGCCGCTCCAATCAAAGCAGCCGCAACGGGATACACCGGGCCAATCAGGTAGTGGAACAGAACAAGCAGGAAACAAAGAGCACCTCGGCGTCCCACGGTAGGGGCAGAGTAGATATAGCCCCTCAGATCCAGCCGCCCCAATCAGAGCAGCCGCAGCGGGATACACCGGACCAATCAGTTAGTGAAACAGAACAAGCAGGAAACAAAGAGCACCTCGGCATCCCTCGGTGGGGGCAAAGTAGATATAGCCCCTCAGGTCCAGCCGCCCCAATCAGAGCAGCCGCAACGGGATACACCGGACCAATCAGGTAGTGGAACAGAACAAGCAGGAAACAAAGAGCACCTCCAGGTTGTTGCTTTTAAGTACTGGTCGTATCATGGCGTGCTTGAGGGATTGCGGCATGTATCCTTGTTGGAGTGAATCTTTGACAATTTTGTGAATGTTATGGGAGAGCTGGCTTCTTGTGACTTTGAGCCAAGCCACTGGGCATGGGTCTGATGGTGAGGTTGTTGTGTTGAGTCCATGTATTATTATGTCCTCTACTTGATGTGTTGATGGTATGCTGAAGTCCTCCCAGGTTTGATGTTGCTCTTTCATTTCATGGTCATCTGTCTGTAGTGTGATGGAGCATGTCTGGATGGTGTTTTTCGCTTTCATGTAGTCCGCAAATTCCTGTGGGTCAAGATGGTGGGTACAGTGCTGTGTGGTGTCCTTAGTGAGTTTTTGGACAATGCTAAAAAGAGTTGTCTCGGTCTGTTGACAGATTTCATGATTAGGTTAGTGTGGTGCTGCTGTTTACGCTCATTTATCAGATTGTTAATAGTCCAGTAGCTTGGCTCTGTATAGAGTCAGGGAGTTATGCGACTTGTTCCGCCTCCAATTTTCTCTCCAGTCTTCGGAGAGTGCGTTTTGCATCTCTGATATCACTTGAGTACCAGGGGGGTGTTGGGTCTCCTTTGTGCTTGTGGTTTTGGACTCGTAGGGGCTGATGCTGCATTAGATATTATGGAGTTCCATTTCTCTATGCTTAGGTCAAGGGTGTCGCATTCCTTCTGGAGTTGTGGAATGATTTTGTCTATGAATGAGTCTTTGTTGAAGGCTCTATAATGCCTGGTTATTCTCTGATCTTCCATGTGTTGGGTGAGGTTATTCAGGGTCAAGGTGAATTCTATCATGTGATGATCTGACCAAGGGACCGGCATGATTGTTGGTGTTGTGGCCTTGCCCTGTTCCACCAAGTGCATTGGAATAAAGACCATATCTGGAGTTGTGCCATGCTGGTGCATTGGGGTATTAATTGTCTGGCTATATTTTAGTGACTCCATAGCTTTTAAGAATGTTATGGCTTCCTTGGTGGGTGCGGAGGTCAGGTTGTAGTCTCCTAGTACAATGAGGGGTTTATGTTTTGTGCTATGTGCACATATTGCTTCAAGTACTGTGGAGAGATGTTCAGTTGTGGCTCCAGGAGGCCTGTAGGTGAGGGAGATGCTTAAGTACTTGTTAGCTATGGTGATTGTGTTGGATTCATTCGTATTAGTGGTAGAGATTGTTTTAAATCTGTATTCCTTTCTGGCCAGTATTAGCACACCTCCTCCTCTCTTTTGTTCTCTGATGCAATTGAATGCTGAGTAGCCTGTAGGGGTTACTTGGTTTAATATTACCTGGTCTGAGTCATTAAGACAGGTCTCGGTGATGCAGATTATATCCAGTTTTTTGTTGAGGATGAGGTCGAGGATAGTATTTGGTTTGTTCCTGATTGATCTCGCGTTTAGTAAAGCACACCTAATGTTGGCTGTTATGATTGGGTTGGTGTGTGCACTATTTGTGGGATTAGTGGGCATAGTACGTGTGGCATTATGCGGTTTGTGAATTGCAGGCTTAGTATGCTTGTGTTCTTTAGAGAGGGATGAGCCTAGTGTCCCTACAGGTTCGGTGGTATGTAGGTGGAGCAAGGGGATTTGCTCGTTGGGTCCGATTCCCTGTGTGCAGCATGCGAATGCGTGGAGGAGTGTAAGGTAGGCAATGAGGTAGTAGGGAGTGGAGTGCATTTTTGCAAATTACTGACCTGGGATCGGCTTGAATTGTGGTTCAGTGGTGGTAGGTGTTTGACCCTTCTCTTGTATCTCTAAACTTGCCTGTTCTCTTTGGTCGGTATCTCCTCCTCTCATGTAGCTCTGGACTGGTAATGGAGTCTATATGCTGTGCAGTATGTTATTTTACAAGCAGTGAGGTAGCAAAGAGGCAAACAAGCAATGGGGTAGTAATGGAGTCAATAGGCTATGCAGCATATGTTATCTACAGCACATGTTGTTTACAGCAGGTTAAGCAGCATGTGTTATTTACAGTACATATTATCTACAGCAGGTTATGCAGCATATATCTTTAAAGCAATAAGGTATTAGTGAGTCTACAGTCTACCGGCTATGCAGCAGATGTATTTGCAAGCAATGAGGTAGCATTGAAGTGTACAGGCTAAGCAGGAGATGCGGATTGGCAAGCAGTGATGTAGCAGAGGAGGTGGTAGTGCGGTAGAAGTGGGGTCTACACACCATGCAGCATGTGTTATATTTACCAGCAATGTATGGGTGTAGGAGCTGTTGGTTCTTCGAAGTGGAGTCCTCTTTCATTGTTGCAATATGTTGTGAGCTTGTGAACTTCCTGTTGTACCTGGTTTGCTCCAGCGACAGGGCTCTCACCTAAGGGCCACGCCAAAGGGCCCTCTGGCGAGGCCCTCCGGCACGGGCCCACCAGGCGCAGTTGCGCCAGGAGGCGCTGTTTAAATCCGGCTGCTGCTTGTGTGCGTTGGGCCCTGATTGGCAGTGAGCTGGAGAGCAGGAGGGGTTGCAATCTCCTGCTCCCTTTCCTGCCACCGATCGGGGCTCAGTGGGGCTTGAAGGAGGTGTTCTGTTAACATGGAGTTTGTACATAAAGATTTATACTGTACTGTATTAATTTGACTTGTTCAACTTTTCAAATAGGTGTATGGATGTTCCAAGGGCCCTGTAGTATTTACAGTGACGCTTTTTTTGGATGGGCTTCTTATGTGAGTTTTGGAAGTTTGTGCTGATATGCTATGGTATGGTAGGTTTGCTCTTTGTTGTAGGGTTTTGTATTAGTTCACAATATGCCTGGTACTGGAGAATAGTGGTGATTGTTGTTAGTGAGATGATCAGAATCAGATTTTTCTTTTTAAATATTGATTTCTGTGGGTGAATGTCCTGGTTCTGCTCTGCACCCACTGTGGATGCAAAATATATGCTGAAAAAGAAAAAGCAAGAACCATTACGCAGTTTATAATAACTAAATAAAAATGAGTTATAATTTAGTTTTATAAACTGTGCTGTTGGTTCTTGCACTTTTTTAGTTCCTTGGTGTGCAAACAGGACCCTACCTAGCCCTGTGCAAGTGGTGCAGCCGCACAGGGCACAAAGACATGGGGGCGCATTTTGGCTGTCTGCTGTTGCCCTGCCACCGCTGGCAGGACAATAGCAGGCAGCCGAAATGTGCCCCCCCCCCCCCCCCCCCAAGTCTTTTTGAGGCACTTTAAGCGGGTCTGGTCCCTCCCTCCTCCAATGCGATGTCAGAGCAGGGAGGTATAGATCTGCTTAAAGTGCTGACGCCTTTCAGATCAGACACATGTCCCCCCCTCCTTCTCCCCATACCTCCATCCAGCGCTGCCTGCTCTTTCTTCCTACAAGAAAAACTTATGTGCATGCTATTTCACTTGCGCTCAGTTGTAAAATTACCTTCATTGTGTAAATAAAGTTTAATATTTACTAGCATGATAGCCAATTATTAATTATGTGTTTTTATAGGCTTGCTTTGGGAGGGATGATAATTATGACAGTGAGAGCGAGGGGACCTAAAAGCAAATTAAGGTGGAACAAGGTGACGATTCACCGGCCCTATGGTGTCAAAGTCTTGTGCCGATTCTAAACACACTCGTACAAATTCGGCACCCTCCCCCTCCCCCTCCCAGTAGCCGGAGCACTGCTAGTGCTAATGCTGAGTTTGCCCCTGCCTCCTAGTTTCACTGTCGCCAGCCGCTCTGATCTCATGGGGAGGGGTGTTCGCTTTGTCTTGAACGCGCGTCGATAACGTTTGTCCTTCGGTGTGCCTCGTACGAACGCCGGAGCAGGGGGCGGGCTTCGGAGCTAGGAAAGTGGATTTTTCCCGTCCTAGCGGGAGGCGAGTGAGTGCAGAACAAAATGGAACTTTAAGACATAAAAGTGGGATAGACTGGTTGAGGAAGAGTGCGGGGTTGGTGGCACTGGATGGCTTTAGGTTTTCAGGAGTCGGGGGCCGAACCGGACTTGGTTTTTACCTCGACAATATGGCGCTAAGAACAGCGGGAGATACGAATTCAGAGATGGAACCGTGATTGGAACCACGCGAGAGCTGCGTGAAACAAGGTCCGGCTTAGTGACTCCTGATCCCTCCCGACCTGAAGTCACCCAGTGCCGTCCTTGAGCCCCGAGCTCCAGGTCGCAAGACAAAGCGAAGCCACCCTATGTTTCCAGACCCTGTTATAAAGGTGTTTCTATTTGACAAGAATCGGGGACCAATACGTTTTCTTCTTTTCTAGGACATTTAGTAATGCCCCCACATCTTTTATCCCCTGCAGGAGGATGTGCTCTCTTGGTTTATTTCGAACTCCCCTGCCGGAAGGGGAAGTCACTCTCTATGAATATAACAACGAGCTTGTGCCCGGTTCTAGCTATGAGAGTCCCCCGCCCAGCTTCCAGGCACAGGTAAGATGTGTAGCGCACGGCAAGCTATACTCCTAGGTGGCAACGTTTCAAAATGATTGCGGTTGTTAAACACAATACAAATTGCTTTATGTGGACACATATAATTAGTTTTTTCAATATTAAAGGTGTTAATAACCTGCTGCATCACAGAGCTGGCACCTGACTGGGCTGAACTTTAAATGTTGGAATATGTTGTGTTTAGGGCAAGGCCAGTCCATGGAGAATCTCTAGTCATAAGTACCTTCTGGGTTTGTTTAAGGCCTCCCTCTTCCCCCATAGTCTGACATTTCCTCTTACCTACTCCACAAGGTGTTCAGCATTGCCTCTTTTTCCATCTCCAGGTGGCTAGCAGCTCTATCAAATGTGCAGCATTGCCCTCCCCTTCTCCCTATAGCAAGGGGTGATCATTGTCTGTGCACAGATTGAGGGAGAGGTGAAGAACCACCTTCCTCTCTGCAAAAGCTTCACAGCAGTCTGCCTGCCCATCTCCCCCTGCATTTATTTCTGTTTCCAGTGCTCAGTGTAGACCAGGAGGATAAAGGTCCCTGACGCAGATGCTGCTCTCAGTTTCTCATTGAATGTCTCTAGCCAATTGTCCATTTGCTTCTACCCCGTGTTCCAGCTCAGCACTTTCAGTCAGCAGAGCCACTGTCTTATTGATGATGATCTTGGCCAGGCAGAACACCATGTGGATGGTTACTAGGTCTGGGAAACAAATGCATGGCTATCATGTACTACTTCTCCTTAGTGTCCATGGCTAGGCATCTCATTGCAGGATAACTTCCCTGCTCCCCCCCGCCCTTTCCCCATTATCTGTCCACCTTCAGATCAATTGGCAGAAAAAGCACTGTAATCAGTTCCTACTGCTACTGATCATTTGTGTAGCACTACAAGGCATACGCAGCACTGTACAGAGATTCTGGCTTACTGCTTAGCTATCCAGTTTGTTGAAATCCAGCCTACATGCACCGCAGACACTTTCAATACTCAATTCCTGCTGTTTTGTACAGTGATGAGGGGGAAAATATGGAAGGCAGCCATGGTGATTGAGCTCCTCCCCCCCCCCCCCCCCCAGCAAATGTTCCTTTCCTAGGCGACTGCCTAGTTTGTCTAATGGCTGCCCTCTCTCTCCTCCCCTCCCCCCCATCTCAGGGCAAGATTATAACCAAACCTTTAAAATTCTCACAAAGAGGTTTGCAGTGGTCTGACTGCAGAAAAAGAAACAGGTGAACAAATATACAGGGTTTCAGCGGATTAACAGTGATGACTGGTTCTCATCCCATTCTAACTTCTTCCTGCTAACAATTGATATACTAGGGCAAACATCTGTCTTGGGAACCACTGAATTACCCATCTGAGAGGGCCTCTACTGAACAACTGGGCCCTAGGCATGTACCCAGTTTACCTGTATCTTAATCCTACCCTTGTTCAGCTGCTAAAATGTTATTTTCCCTGAAAGTTTGAAGATTTTTTTCTGGTCCTAGTCCTAGTAGGACCTTCTCGTAATCCTTTGTGTGGAAAGAAAGCATGTGTTTTTGCACCAATCTCTGAACTTAAATTATAACTTCTTTATTTTTTTCTAAGCATTACTTTTCATTGCTGTGCCTGTGTGGTCCTTAACTACAATGGGAGTTTTCCATGACATTAAGAACATAAGATATGCCATAGTGGGTCAGACCAAGGTCCATCAAGCCCAGTATTCTGTTTCCAACAGTGGCCAATCTAGGTCATATGTACCTAGCAGTTTCCCCAAAAGACACAGGTTCTGCAATGCTTGTACTGGGTCAAGCATTGATATCTTCGGTCACTTCTTAATAATGGTTTATGGACCTTTCCTCCAGGAACTTGTCCAAACCTTTTTTAAACCCAGCTACACTAACAGCCTTTACTACATCCTCCGGTAACAAATTCTAGAGTTTGATTACACGTTGAGTGAAAAAATATTTTCTTTTATTAGTCTTAAATAGTTTACCCTGTAGCTTCATTGCATGTCCCCTAGTCTTTCTATATTCTGATAAGGTAAACAATCAATCTACGTTTACCCGTTCCACTCCGTTCATTAATTTATAGACTTCTATCATATCTCTCCTCAGCCGTCTCTTTTCCAGGTTAAAGAGCCCTAACCTTTTTAGCCTTTCTTCATAGGAGTATCCTTCCATCCCCTTTACCATTTTGGTGGCTCTTCTCTGAACCTTTTCTAAAATAGCTATGTCCTTTTTAAGATACGGCGACCAGAATTGCACACAATATTCAAGGTGTGGTCTCACCATGGAACGATATAGAGGCATTATAATATCTTTTGTTTTATTTTCCATTCCTTTCCTTATCATACCTAGCATTCTATTTGCTCTCTTGGCCGCTGCTGCACACTGGGCCGAGGGTTTTAACATGGTATCCACAATGACGCCTAAATCTTTTTCCTGGGTGGTATTTCCTAATGTGGAACCTTGCATCATGTAACCATAGTTTGGGTTGTTCTTCCCTAGGTAAGGATATTATAAGGATATTACTGCACATATTATTGTAAAAAGCTGTAATGCTGTGTAATGGGAGTCTTGAAACCTTCTTTGCAAATGACAAATATCAGTGGATTGCAGGAAAGAGAGAGAGGCATGCATATTGCTGCAATTTGATTCTGTTCAATATTTCCGTGATTTCAGAGCATCGATCTGCCGGTATTAATGCTCCCCAAAGAGACACTCAAAGCACCTGGGCGCCTGGAGCACAGCAGCAAAGATGCCTTCATCTACCACCAGGAGGCAGTTTGGAAACGGTGCATCAATGCCTGGTGAGTGCACAGAACCATTCATTTCATTTAATTTATTAATATTTATCTCTCGCCCATCACCTTGTTACTGGGCAAGTTACAGTCCATATCGTCCTGTTAGACCGGTCTAAATAAGTGGGTCCCCCTGCCGGCAGAGGTGAAGACAGAGAAAAAATCCAGAAGCTTCTTATGACAGGTGATTAGCAGGGTGCCCCAGGGTTCGGTCTTTGGCCCGGCACTGTTCAATGTATTTGTGAGTGATATTGCTGAAGGACTAAATGGAAAAATCTGTCTTTTTGCAGATGACACAAAAATTTGCAACAGAGTGTACTCCCCCGAGGGAGTGGTTAACATAAGGAAAGATCTACAAAAGTTGGAAGACTGGTCTAATGCTTGGCAACTATGATTTTAATGTGAAAAAGTGCAGTGTCATGCACTTGGGTAGCACAAATCCAAGGGAAATGTACATGATAGAGGGCGAGAGGTTGATATGCACGGTTCAGGAGAAAGACCTTGGTGTGATTTATCTCTGATGCGACAAGGCAGTGGCAAACGCCAGGAGGATGTTGGGCTGCATACAAAGAGGGATTACCAGCATAAAGGAAGAGGTACTTATGCCACTGTACAAGTCACTGGTGAGGCCTCACTTGGAATACTGTGTTCAGTTTTGGAGACCATATCTTGCAAAAGATGTAAAAAGACTGGAAACTGTTCAGAGGAAGGCGACCAAAATGATTTGGAGCCTGCGTCAGAAGCCTTATGAGAAGAGACTTGAAGACCTAAATATGTACACTTTGAAAGAGAGGAGGGACAGGGG
This sequence comes from Ichthyophis bannanicus, assembly GCA_033557465.1. Lineage (NCBI taxonomy): Eukaryota > Metazoa > Chordata > Amphibia > Gymnophiona > Ichthyophiidae > Ichthyophis > Ichthyophis bannanicus. The sequence continues at coordinate 730,955,771 of CM066033.1, read as the reverse complement.
AGATATGATTCAGACCTTTAAATACTTACAGAGAAATGATGAACAAACAAACCTCTTCCAAAGACGGGGAAGCTGTAAAACTAGAGGGCATAACATGAAGCTGCAAGGTGGTAAATTGAAAGGCAATGTCAGGAAATATTTCTTCACTGAAAGGGTGGTGGATGCTTGGAATGCCCTCCCGATTGAAGTGGTGAGAGCAAACACGGTGACGGAATTCAAAACGGCATGGGACAAACACGGTGGATCCCTTTACAGCAACAGGATAAAAACAAAATAAACGGTACCATCTAACGTCTCAACAAATAGGGGTGTCCTACATGGAGTGGTGGGTTCACCCCTAAACAAAGACATGGGGAGGGGTGGCCTGCACAGAGCAACAGGTGCACCTACTCTTGCCATCTTGCTGGGAAGACTAGATGGGCCATGCTGGTCTTTATCTGCCGTCATTTACTATGTTACTATGACATCATCCCTGCTACTATAGCTAATGCAGCTAGGGACATAATTCAATATTTCTCTGTCTTCAGCAGAAGGTAGATATAGTAACCACTCTCTGGGGTGACTTACTCACTGGAGCTCAAAAGTGGAGATCTCTAGAGGTATGCTACAATGCCTTGTTGGAGTTTCCTGCATGGAGGAGAAGAAATTGGTTCATTTCCCAGTCCTTTAACAGGCTAAGAGCCGTTTGAGCAGCCAGGATTTGTGTGGATCAAGACCTTTGCCTCAAACAGCCTCAGGGTCCCCTCCCTCCCCCTGTCTCTCCCTTGAAGATTTGGATGAAAGTTTGACAAAGGTACATGCCTGCGGGACTTGGGCAGTAGGGGAATAGCGTTGAGTTCAGTGAGGTTTCTCCTTGGGGGTAAGTATCTTATTTGAGCGCTACTAGCCGCAGGATCAAATTTTTTTTTTTTTGGGGTGGGGGACCCAACTTGTCCATGGGGTGGTTCTACCTTTGGGTCCAGGACCGTTTTGGTGTGAGCCATTGGGTGAGTGCTGGTTCCCATGAAGTGCTTGTACTGTCTGTGCACGTTAGCGGTGCTTCAGATGCGTGTTAAGTCTGCACTTGGTGCTGTGTGTGTTGTGTGTATGCAGGGAGCACCGGATCTGCACATAAGAGTCTGGGCATGTTCTAGGCACACAGCTGAGTACTTGTGTTCCCAGCGTGTACACACTCGAGCACATCAGTTGTTGGTGCGCTTCTGCTGAGCGCACAGTATGAGTTGCATAACGAGGAGGCTGGTCTACCAGTGATGGGTGCAGTCAGTTCTGAAGAAATGTTGCCTGGTCTATGACAAATGTTTAGTTACTTCCTTGGACTCCCTCTCTGGTCCATGCATAGAGGTTCCTAGTAATTCTTTGGGGTGCCCCCCTCGGAGCCGGCAAATAAGTACACCCCTCCTTGCAGCGGGGCGGCTGCAGAGAAAGGCAGCACTCTGGTGTCAGATTCCTCCTCGTGATCTGCTGAACATTTACTGTCAATTCTTCGTGCTTCTCAGCGGGGGCCTGTTGAAGTGAGCCTGCCCCACGCCCATGCTGACAGGGAACCATCCGACCTCGATTTTTCTTCTCTGGAATTTTTCCCTTCCTCCAGCAAGCATGGTCCTTCTGGCGAGGCAGCTCGGATATCCAGTCCTCGCTCTCGCTCTTCACTCGCTCAGGAGGGGACCCACTGTGAAGGGCAGTCAAAGTCCTGCAAGTGCTCCTCCACGAAAACTATCTTGATGAAGAATGGCTTTGGGGACTCGGATCATCTCCTTTTGTGCTCAGGATCCCAGGTTGGCTTCCTGTAGCCCTTATGAGGATTCCAGTTTTTAGGAAGCCAAGATTCACCACTGAGAGGATTACTTCATCATTCGCCTTTTCAAGAAGGATGAGTAAACAGCACTGATCGTTCAAGTGTCTAACTTCCTGTAATGGGCTGATGCTCTGGCTGTAGAGGGGAAGCCTCTAGTGCACCTTATCTCTTGCAGGGGTCAGAGGTTGCCTAGGCCTTCCTCTCCCGGAGGCTCTTAAAAGCAAGGTAAGCACAGAATGGAACCTGCTTGATTTCCCTGTTGCAGGGCCTCAGGGTTATGAGTGAGCGTTATGCACTACTTTGGGAGGATGCTTGCCTCAGGTGGATGTGCAAGTGGCTGTGGTTGCCAGGCATACGACCATCTCCGTAGAGAGTGGAGCTGCTCTCAAGGATGATTCTACTGTTTTACTGCTTATCATTTGTGTAGTGCTACAAAGCATATGCAGCACTGTACAGACATAAGAGATCAGTTCCTGCTCTTGGAGCTTACAGTCTAGTCAAGACAGATAACACTGCAACTGGGAACTAGGATATATCTAGGGTGATGGTAAGGAAACACATAGGAGGTGAACAGGAGACTAAGGGGATTAGGATTCAAAAGCAGACTCAAAGAGGTGCATTGTTAGTCTGGATTTGAACAGGGCCAAAATGGAGCCTCTGGTACTGACTTGGGTAGTTTGCTCCAGACATAAGGAGCAGCAGGGTGGAAAGACTGAAGTCTGGAGTTGGTAGTGGAAAAGAAGGGCACAGATAGAAGGGATCTGCCAGAAGAGCAGAGATCCCGAGGTGGGGTGTAGGGACAGAGGAGGAGCGGCTGAATGAAGGCACTTATAGGTAAGTAGCAGAAGTTTGAACTGGATGCGGAAACATGGAGCCAGTGAAGTGACTTGAGAAGAGAGGTGACATAAACATAGCTCTGCGGTGCAAAGGGATCTGTACTTATCCTAACCAGATCACAGTTGGAAGTCTACTTGGTGTTGGCTCAGACGGTGCAATTTCTGGAGAGTCTGGGTTCGGTAATCAACCACAGCAAGAACCATTTAGAACCTTTTCAGGTGGAGTATCTTAGGACTTGTTTGATACTCATATAGGCAGTGTTTTCCTACCAGAGGAGAGAGTGGAAAGGCAGTTGTCTCAGCTGGCAGCCTTCTGGCAGGCTCCCAGGGTTTGGGATTATTTTCAGCTTTATGTAAGCAATAATCAAGTTGGTTCCTTGCGTGCATACTCAGGTGAGACCGCTGCAAAAATCTTCATGGTTTCACGGGTTAGCCTGCTCACAGGACTTCAAGATCAAGCTTCTCTTTTCTTTGTGTCTGCCAGCCTGCACTGGGAGAGTCAGCTCGGCCATTTGATGAAGGCAAGCCCCTGGACAATCCCTTGTGGTTGTCCTATCGACATACACCAGTCTGTTTGGCTGAGGGCGCCCATTGCAAGGGACAGATGATTCAGGGCCATTGAAACAGTTGAAGCTGCATGTCCCTTGGGCCATTTGCTTAGCTCTCTTGCACTTTCATGTCTTGGTCCAGGGCAGTGCAGTCCAGATATTCTTGAAAAGTGCCACGGTGGTGGCATATATCAACAAAGGGGTATAAGAAGTGCCAAGGTAGTGCTGGAAATGACCCTCTTCCTTGGGTGGAATGGAATCTACTGGCCCCCTCGGCACAGCACATTATGGGTGTGGACAATGTAGAAGCAGATTATCTCAGTCTTAAGAACATAAGATATGTTATACTAGGTCCATCAAGCCCAGTATCCTGTTTCCAACAGTGACCATTCCAGGTCTCAAGTACCTGTTGGGTTCCCAAAGGTACAGTATACACATTCCATGCTGCTTGTCCCAGGGCTAAGTAATGGATTTCCCCAGTCCTCTTTAATAATGGTTAATAGACTTTTCCTCCAGGAACAAATGCTGCTGCTGCTGCTGCTGCTACTACTATTACTACTACTGAACATTTGTATAGTGTTACAAGGCGTAGCAGAGCTGCATAGACACATGTAAAAGATAGTCCGTGCTCATCAGAGCTTACAATTTAGTCAAGGCAAACATAGTAGTTGTAGACATGGGATACAGCTAGGGGGAATGGTAAGGAAACCTGTTTTGAACCTAACTACCCTAACGGTTTTTACTACCTTCTCCAGTCCTTCGATCCCGGGAGGTTTAAAGTTGCAAGGTAGTCACACCACATGTCCTGGAAAGACTGCTTCCTCTTCAAATTTCTCTTTTGCCCACACACAATCCATATGAAGCAGCCAATGCAGACTGCTTCTCCATTGCCAAAATGAGCAAAGCTTCACACATGTCCAAGCCAACAAAATATATTTTTTTACCTGCTATCCATGTCTGTCTGTCTGACCCAAAGTCATCTGCCCATTCCAATAAGATCTTCTGGAAAGAGCTTTTTTTTTATTTTCAATTTTTATGAAGACACAACCCATACAAACATCTAATGACACGCTACACGAAGCCAAACAGCAAAACTTTTGTTTTCATCCCATCAACTCCCCCCCCCACCAGAAGACGTGTTACACTGCTAAATAGTCCAAGAATGGCTTCCAGCAGCATTCAAATTGTTCTATCCGCTGGTGCCAAAGAGCTGTCAAACACTCCATCAACACCAACCTCCTCAAGAGACTTTTCCACACTGTTAGGTCAGGGGAGTGGCGTTGCTTCCAGTTCGTTGCTTCCAATTCCATGCAGTCTTTCTCGAGCTGCCTGAATGCAAGCCCGGATGGGGCAAGTCTGTCTTAGGCGTAGTCCCTCTGGCTATTCTGCCAGTAAACAAAAGGCCAAATCCAGCCCCATGTCCACCTGGAAGATATGGGCGCAGATACAGACTATCTGGCCCCAGTAGCAAACCATTTCAGGACACTCCTACCAAATATGGTACATCATTCCCTGGGAATCACACTCCTGCCAACACCTATCTGAAATCTGGGGAAACATTTTATAGAGACACTCGGGAGCATAGTACCACCTCATAAACAATTTCTATGAGGTTTCCTGCACAGCCACCAAAAGGGCTTGATGCCCAATCCCCAGGCACGCCCTGTCCCATTCTTTCTCATCAAACACTCTACCCAAATCATTCTCCCAAGCAGATTTGAAAACTACTGTTTGAGGGCCCCTATAGTCCCTTATACAACAGCCAAATTAGGCCTTTGCTCTTACAGTGTCCCAGCCGAAGGCCTCCAGCACATTGTAACATGCCTCATAGCTGGCTAGGCACAAGTGCTATTTGAGAAAATGAGAAATTTTGCAACCAATACTTATCTTTCAGCTGTGCGGGAATCAACTCCCTCCTTGGCAAACATATCCAGCCCTCGAAATCCCCACCTCCGAAACTCCCCTTCCTCCCTGGAGCAAAGAAATGGGCACCCTGAATAGGCGCCAATGCTGTAAGTGTAGCCTTAGGTGATCCCATCCACCATTGGCCCCAAAGATGAAGAAGGTAGGGATTCTCCCTCCCCAGGAGCTGGTCCTAACAACCATGGGAGAGCTGCACATCCTTTGCCCAAACCTGCTCCACCACCCTAAAACACTTCCCTCCTCCCCCCACATCCCTCCAGTCAATTACCTGCCACATTTGTGCTTCCCCCCACATCAGGGACCCCCAGGTCTGCCAACTGCCGAGACCAAGAACCTTTTGTCAATCAAGAATGGGCACATGAATGGTTAAGGAGAGGTGATCTGAAACTGAAGTACGAAAGATTGATAGTTGCAGCCCAGGACAGCAGATTATGGACGAGATGGTTTACGGCAAGCATTGAAAAAAAACTGGCAAAACAGACATTTACCGATTCTGTAAGAAAGAGCTGGAAACAGTAACTCACCTAATAGCAGGCTGTTTAAGTTCTGATGTTGGAAAATACAGAAAGGCACAACAAAGTAGCATGCCTCCTTCACTGGAAACTCTGTAAACACTGCAACATTACTGACCCTAAGAATAACAGAATGAAGAGGTTATGATCACCTGGGCCATTCCCATTCTGACGGATAAGAAACTGGATGCGAGGAAATCTGACATAGTGGTAAAGAAGATCACCAAAACGGCATTGATGATAATAGAAGTGTCTGTACCGAGTGATTATTCTGTGAATTGGGTGGAGAGGCAGAAGAAAATGTGGCAGAAAGACACAGAAATCTTTTCCATTATACTGAGAGCAACAGGCATGATGATGAAGAATTTCCAAGCACGTCTTGACAAACTGCCCATACCCATTACATCTTACAAACTCCAGAAGGAAGGTCTCTTTGGCACGATGCAAGTATTACACTGAGCATTAGCAGTAAATTTGAGAGACTAAGATCATACTTGACAAACTCTGGCTTAGAAGTGAGGTTCACGACTTTCATGGTATCCGCAAAATTAACCCATGTGGAGAAAATGCCCCAAGACTCATACAGCACACATCGTACTACGCAGGGGGGGGGGGGGCGGGCGGCACTTCCATATAAAATCAAAAATCCTCTCCTGGAGTCTTCTCAAATCTGCCACTGGGACCCTCAAGGGCAGAGTTTGAAAAAAATAAAGAAGATGGGGGAGCACATTCATTTTAATGGTCGCTACTCTCCCCAGCCAGGATAACTCTCCTTTCCCCCACCTGCCTACACAGATCCGGATAATTAGCTGTGTACATTCCCTCTGGGATCAAGGTGACTTGGACACCCAGGTACTGGAAGGAAGACTGAGCCCAGTTTCACGAAGCTGTTGCACCAGGGAACTATCAAGATCCAGGTTTCTGTCTTCTCCCAGTTAATTTTAAAACCCAACAGGGCCCCGTATTTCTGAAGCTCCCACATTAGCAGCAGAAGAGAAAGCAGAGAAATAGGTCAGGGTAAACAAAATATCATCGGAAAATAGCGCAATTTTGGCCTGATCTTGCCCCACCTGTATCCCCCCGATGTCTCCATGCCCCCTAATTCGGCATGCCAGGGGTTCCATGGCCAGGGCAAACAAAGGCGGGGATAACGGGCACCCCTGATGGGTACCTCTGCTCAGTGGTACCCCAATTGGTTAGCCAGCACCTTGGCCAAAACCTTTGGCCAATATTGAGCAAGGATATAGGCCTATATGACCCACATAAGGTGGGGTCCTTGCCCAACTTGGGAAGGACCGTGATAGCAACCTATCCCAAGGAGGAAGGAAAGCAACATTATGGGGGGTGAGGCAGGATTCCAACTTCTTATAGAATGTCCCTGTGAACCCATCGAGGCCTGGGGCCTAAGCTAGACCCTGTATCGCCCTACCTAGCTTTTCAGTAGTTTCCCCTCCAGCCTTTCCCTCTCCTTCGCCCCCAGTCGGGGATTTCTCTTCCCTCCCGTAGATATTCACGAATCTGCCCCTCCTGGATTCCTTCCTCCTGAGCATAAAGACTCTGATAGAATGATGGAATTGCACGAAGTGCTGCCGAATTTCATCCCCTTTATAGGGTAGGCAATCTTTTTGGCCCTTTATCTTAGTGATAGCCGTCGCTTTCTCCCTCCCACACTGCTTACGAGCCAATAAGGCACTAGACTTACTGTCGAATTCATAGAATTGATTAACTCGCTGCAGCTGAAAGTAAACCAATTCTAATTGCTTTTCCTTTAATTTTAGCCAAGCCGTTTCCAGTTGGGCCCCCGCTCCTGGGTGTGTTTATGGAGCTTCTCCAGCAACATGACCTCATGCTCAAAGACCTGGACACGTTCCTTCTCTCCCTTTTCTTACAGGTTCCCAACTGCACCAGTCTCCCCCACAGTATAGCCTTAATGCTGTCCCAGAGCGTGCCCAGGCCCATTTCACCATTATCATTGATAGTCATGTAGTCCCCCCACTTCTGCCTCCAACTCTTTTAACATCTCGTCCCCCTTCAACAAGTTATCATTAAGCCTCCAGAACAATCGGGCCTTAGCCTAACCAGATTCACCCAGAGAAGTGCATGGTCAGCCCAAATAAGAGGGCCAATGATAGCACCCTCCAGTTGTTGCACCCAGGCAGAATCTCCCAGCACATGATCAATACAGCTATAACTACCATGGACTGCCCAAAAATACATATAATCGCGATCCATTGGGTGCACGGCCCTCCACAGATCAATCAGCCCGAAGGTTTGCATCCATTTATGTAAACCCTCTGCTCCCGGATCCCTCCCCTCCCACCTAACTACCCTCATGCTTACCCTCGTCTTGTCTCGTCTTGACTATTGCAGTGTCTCTTTCGCCGGCCTATCCAAGTCCCAACTGTCCCGTCTCCAACGTGTCCAAAATGCTGCCATCCGTTTACTGGCCCACGCATCACGTTACGATCACACTACTCCCCTTCTCTATCAGCACCACTGGTTACCCATCTCCTTCCGCATTCAATATAAACTCCTAATCTTTGCACACAAAGTAATCCATACCGGCACCCCTCTCTATCTGGCGAACCAGATACATTTCTGTACCCCCCATCGTCTCCTCCGCTCCATACACATAAACCGCATGGTCCTCCCCTCCCCCTCACAAGCCCGCCTAGAACAAACCCGCTCCTCTGCTTTCTATTTCCTGGCCCCGCACCTCTGGAACTCACTCCCCCCCTCTCCGTGCAGAGGAATCCTATCAATCATTCAAAACCCAACTAGAAACTCACCTCTTCTACCTTGCGTTTGACCCTCCTCCCTAGTCTATCTTCTCCTCCTTCAGTCCTATTGTGATTACCCATGTACTGTATGTTTCCCCCTCCCCTTCCCTCCCTGGTAGCACCCTCTCATCAGTACCCCTCTATTTATTTATCTTTTCTACCCCGGCTTTTCTTCCCTTTTCTTCTTTCCTTTTTCTTACAATTGATGGCGTTCCTTTCCTTTCCGCAGCCGAGTGCTTGTTTTAATTAACTTGCTTATTTTATTTTATTGTAAACCGCTCAGACGCCTATGGTATTGAGCGGTATAAAAAGTTTTAAATAAACCTAAACCTAAACCCATGCACTAGTCCCCTGGGAGCGAGCCCTCTTCCCATCCAGGACTGCGTTGCCGTCCCCCTGCACCAATAGTCTCCCCTCACCCTACCTTCAAACCATACTCCCAAGCCTTAACAAAAGGTCTGCTGATCCACATTAGGACCATAGATGTCACGTGCTCCACACTCATTTCGCTCCACACTAGAAACACTCTTCCATCAGGGTGCCGGTCCACCCCAACAGTACAAAGTGGATATCTCCCCTAATGAGCGTAGTCACCCCTGCTTTCTTCTTACCCTCCCCAGAAGCTGAAAAAGTACCCGTGAGAATGCCGTAGGATTTAACAACTTTTCGTCTCTGCGGAGGAGATGTCTCCTGTAAGAAAATCATCTACCAGCGAAGAAGTTTTAAATCATTAAGAAGCTGTTTGTGCTTTTGAGGAGTGTTTAGGCCATGGACATTAAGCATCCCTACCCACAATCCCGATGCCATTGGCAAAGAATGAACTCCCCACTGTGCAGCTGCAATCCTCATCAGCATCTCTTTTTGGACATAGAGGGCAAAACAAGCCACAATGTCTCTGGGCTTCGGTCTGGAGGGGGGGGCCGGAAGACTATGGGCTCTTTCAACCTGAATGTCCAGCACCTGGGGCCCTCCTCTTTTCTCTCCAACAAGTGCTTACACGTTCCCTTCACCACCTCCATAGCCTGAGTATATTTATCAGTTTTAGGCACCCCCTCTTAACCTAATATACCGCTGCGAACGATTTTCTAGGTTCTCAAGCTTGTCTTGTTCCCTCCGTTCCATCCACATGAACCGCTTAACCCTTCCCTCCCCATCCCAGGCCCACCTAGAAACCACCCGTTCCTCTGCCTTTTACTTCCTCGGTCCCCGCCTATGGAACTCGCTCCCCACAGACCTTCGCTTGGAACCTTCATTTAAAACATTCAAGGCAAATCTGAAAACACACCTCTTCTGTCTAGCTTTTGGCCTCTCTCCTCTCCCGCACCCCTTTTCACCACCCCATGATGTTGTTTCCCCTGTTACTGTTACTTGTATTCTAACCTCAACCTTTTACTCTTCTCTCCTCTTTCCTATCACACTATGGCGTTCCTTTCCTAACTTTCTAAGCAGCCTTTGCACATTGTAAACCGCCCAGACGCTATTGTGATGGGCAGTCTATTAAATTCTCAATAAACAATAAACAACAAATGCTTCCTGCTCAGCTTGCAGTGCATCCATCCGTGCTGAAACTGCTCCAGCCGCCTCTGTGTGCTGCTCCAAATGGCCTTCAATTATGTATATTCTATGCCCCAAATCATTCATTTCTCCACAGAGTTTCTCCAAAGTCTCTGTCATCTCCTACCGGATGGCAGAAAACTCCCTCCAAAGATCCTTGAACCATTTTCAAAGCTTGCCTCTCGTACACTGCTCCTCAGCCCTTTCAATTTCGTCATCTGTATCTGTGCTGGAGGCCATGATGCCACTCAGCTCAAGAAGGCCACCCGATGCTTTCATCACATAAGTGGACTTAAACTTTTCAAGTTTCTTACAGGCTGACATTGCCACCTTTACGGGGGTTGGGGAAGCCATGATCATTGCTGGAGACACTGGGGCCCACTCAGGTTGCTCGTTTTTAATGGCACCTCAAAGGGAGCCCAAATATTAGGCTGCCATTGCACCTGGTGACTTTCTTCTGGAGAGATCTTGTCAAAAAGCACATTGCACACCAACCCTGGAACCAAACAGTGAAATCACTTTCCATATATTGGGAAACCTTCAACAACTACTGAACCTTCGGACTGTCCCAGAACATATGCCCAAGAGATGCCCGTGGTTCCTCATATTTCAGGCAATCCAGGTGGGAAAGCACGGCCCACAATGGAGAGTAACAAGCATGTTACAGGACCCTAAATTGCATGCCCCGGAGAGTCACATTAACCGTAACTTGAGGAATTCTTGCAATGGCTTGTAATAGATCCTCACTCAAGATAGCTCTCTATCCCATTGAACTACTAGGGCTGTACAATCCGAGGGGGCAGACAAGACTCTAAAAACTCACTGTATGACTGAGAGCCTGACATGTTCAGTTTCGCCAGTCAGAAGAAAGCCTTTCAAATTATTCAGTTTAAGCTGAGCCATGTCAAGACTATGCACATAGCTACAAATTTGAAAATAAACAAAAAGTCCTGGTTCTCTAGGCTATATTACACCTGAAGATCTTTGAAAGAAAGGATGTGATCATATTCCTTTAACACTTGATGCAGGGACACCAGACCCTTGTCCTTTCAACCTTGAAAACTGCCTGACTGCATTCCCTGGTAAAAAGTCTTCATTGCTGAATGGGCTAACCACATACTTGCCTGATGCCATACTTTGTGGATCATGTGAACAACACATAAACTAATCTGTCAAAGCAACTGTCTCGCCTTTGTCATGAATCATATATTTGAGAGAAAGGAGGCAAACTCACATCTGTTTGTATGCCACGAGGGTATAGTCCTCTTTCAAACATTGAGTCTTTTAAATATTAGAAAGAACACACTGTGCCATAGCTCATTATATCAGGAAGCCCCAAACCTGCTTTTTCCCAGGGGCTCACTAATGAACAGAGTGGAATCAGAGTTTTGCACTCTGTTCACAGAAACTACTTCAATAACCATTCCAAGATCCCTTTTTAAAAGACATAAGGGTAGCACTCGCAACACACAACAATTTTGGAAGCAAAACCATCTTTTATAAAGCTATCCTTCCAAAGATTAAGGCAACATCTGCATTGTCTAAGTTTGCCTTCAGCTCATGTAATAATTGGGGTATATTAATGCTATATAGCTTGCGAGCAGTGCTATTTTATATTCACTCTTCCCCATACAATATGAATATTTTATATTCACTCTTCCCCATACAATCGGGGCAGTGGGAGCACCGCAAGCAGCACAGCAGGGGACATAAAAGCGGCGTCCCAACACAAAGGGAGCCGCTTTTCACCGCACTCTTCAGCCCGCAGCGCTCCGAAGCTCCCCCGATCGGGGTAGAGCGCCTGAGCAGCGGGAAGCCCTCCCGCTCAGAAGCTCCTGCCCAATCGGGGCAGTGGGAGCACTGCAAGCAGCACAGCAGGGGACATAAAAACGGCATCCCAACACAAAGGGAGCCGCTTTTCACCGCACTCTTCAGCCCGCAGCGCTCCGAAGCTCCCCCGATCGGGGTAGAGCGCCTGAGCAGCGGGAAGCCCTCCCGCTCAGAAGCTCCTGCCCAATCGGGGCAGTGGGAGCACCGCAAGCAGCACAGCAGGGGACATAAAAGCGGTGTCCCAACAGGGCGCGCCCGCGCCTGAGGGCCTCGCCAGAGGGCCCTTTGGCGTGGCCCTTAGGCGAGGCACAAAGGCGAGCACGGATAAAAGAAAAGCTACTCTAAAGAAGCAGACCCTGAAAAGGCACAGATAACCCACGTCAACAAGAATACACTGGCCTGAAACTCAGAAATCCCAACAGCAAAGCGAATCAACTTCAACGGCAACAAAAGGTAACTAAAATGGTTGGAACCCTTTACCTACCATTGCTACTCCTGGCAACACAGCTCATCCCACAACCCACAAACACACCATGCAACCCCACCAACACATTTTGGATCCTATCCCAACCCACCATTACATATATACCCCACCAGGAGCTCAAACAGGACCTCAACACACACAAAACTACAAAACACAACAAAAAGGCCAAGAGCAAAAACAACACCTCCACTCACGCGCTCACCCACTCAAACCAAACCACATGCATCACCATAGACCTCATCAATGCAAGGTCAATACGAAACAAGATAAACACCATCGCAGACCACCTGCAAGACCAGCAACCGGACATATGTATTACGGAGACCTGGCTCTCACCAACCGACAACATGCTACTCAACCAACTAGTCCCCGACACACACACAGCCTTCAACTGCCCTCGTACACATAGAAGAGGAGGTGGAGCCCTGATCATCGCAAAGACCAGCCTAAAGATGAAAACCGAACTCACAAAGAACACAATCCATTGCAACACAATCATCATTGAAAATGCAGACCTAGCCATATGCCTCTCCTACAGGGCACCAAACTCCCCTTCAGAAGAAACATCAGCAATCCTAGAGGCAATATGCTCAGTCAACAATCTTCACAAACAACTCATAGTACTCGGAGACTTCAACCTAAGATCTACCAGCAGAGGTGAAGCAGAAGCCTTCCTGAATGCCATGGACTCCCTCCAGTTCACCCAAATGATCAACGCACCAACACACAGACTCGGGCATTCCCCCAACCTCATCTTCACCCCAAACAACCTAAAGGACAAAAACATCATCACAGGACCCCACATCACACCAGTACCCTGGTCAGACCACTACCTAATACGGATCCAACTACAAGTAAAAACCACAAGGGAACCCAACGAGAACCCACCACCAACCAGAAGATTCAAATCCTTCAACAAGGACCAATTCACAAAAGACACACTACCCATCCTCATCTCCAAGACGACAGACATAGAAGAGCAAATCTTCGAATGGAATGATGTCATATCTTCAGCTGCCAAACCTCCCCAACTCAAAACACATCAGGCAGGAGCCACAAAACCCAGCCACACACCATGGTACTCCAACGAAATACGCACAGCAAAAAGAGAACTGAGACGACTGGAACGACGATGGAGACGCAACAAATCAACCCACCTACAAAAGCAATTCGAGGCAAAACAAAACGACTACAACAACCTCATCAACAACCAGAAAAAACAATACCACACAAACCTCATCCTACAATCCACCAACAAACCCCGTGAACTCTACGAGGTAGTAAAGAAACTCACCAAGGAACCCCTTAACAGAAATGACCAACAAATAGATCCACAGACCTACGCAGACCATCTTACCAACAAATTCACCGCACCACCCAAAAGCAGCAACAAGACCAAGGCCTCCTCAATAGAACAGAGCTGGGGCTCCTTCAACATCCCTTCAAAGGAACAGCTATCGAAGATCATCACTGACCTGAACACCAGCATCGCCCCCACCGACCCCTGCCCAGTATCATGGATAAAAGCATCAAAGGTAGAACTGACCCAAACAATACGGAAGATCTTACAAAACTCCCTCACAGAAGGAATAATGCCAAATGCATTAAAACTAGCAACGGTACGTCCGATCCCAAAGAAAACCACCCTTCCGAAAACAGACCCTGCAGCCTACAGACCCATCTCAAGCATCCCTTTCCTGGCTAAAATCATAGAGAAAGTAGTCCAGCACCAACTACAACAACATCTCGACATACACCACCCCCTCGACTTAAACCAACACGGATTCAGACCCAATCACGGGGTTGAAACTCTACTGACACAACTATTCGACAGTCTGTTAAGAACGATTGACAACACCAGAACGGGCGTACTCATGATATTCCTGGACATCTCCGCAGCATTCGACACCATATGCCACTCAACACTGCTAACAAGACTTGAAGAGGCGGGCCAACAAGACTTGAAGAGGCGGGCCTACACGACACCACCCTGAGATGGTTTATATCCTACCTGGAGAACAGACAGCTCCAGGTCAGATGTGGATCAAAGACCTCTCAACCCATCAGCGTCACACAGGGAGTCCCACAAGGTTCATCACTCTCCGCCCTGCTTTTCAACCTTTACATACAACCCATCAGCACAATCATCAGGAACTTCAATATTCAATACACCATATATGTAGACGATATAATGATATTCACACCAATCAACCTAACCAAACCGGACTACACCAACATAGCCAACTGCTTCAAAGAAATGTCAACCTGGCTGCAAGAAAACAACTTAGCAATAAACTATAACAAAACCGAAGCACTGATCATAACAAGAGACCAAACTTTCACACCCACGCCCTCCATCAACCTGAACAATGCCACCATACCAATAAGACAAGAGATAAAATACCTGGGAATAACACTTGACAGGGAGCTCAACCTACAATCCCACATTGCGAAGACCACCAGGAGCGCCTACGTCAAGATGAGGACAATCAGACGACTCAAACCCATCCTTGCTCCCGAGCATTTTCGAACAGTATGCCAAGCCATCATCACACCCACACTAGACTATTGCAACCACATCTACCTAGGACTACCAAAAAAATCAACCCAACCACTTCAACTAGCACAAAACACAGCCGCAAGACTCATAACAGACAGTACAACCCACAAACACATCACCCCCATACTATACCACCTTCACTGGCTCCCAATCAGCTCACGAGTCCGCTACAAAGTTCTCCTAACCACTTTCAAAATAATAAACAACCTATCTGCAGACATCCTACAACAACTCATAACAACTGACAACAGCAAAAGACCAAGAAGAAAGGGAACATCGAACAACATCAGAACCCCAAAGGACTTCACCAGAACAAACCAAACCACATCAAAACGAGCTTTCACCCTAGCAGCCCCCGCCATATGGAACTCTCCCTGACCACCTCAGAGCAACAAACAACATCAAAGAATTCAGAAAGCTGCTTAAAACTGAACTATTCACAGATCACTTCAAGGACCTCACAAAATGACTCCTAATCAAACATTAAGATAACGAAGCCATCCCTGTAAATATGTATCTGTAAATATGTATCTTAAGCGCACAATGTATATAGCTCACATCAAAATCGACCACACTCACTCACGCAGCACACTGTGACAATTCTCTCACTGCATGCTAATGACAACTCACCCTTCATTGATTGTTTGCTGTGCCAACCACTTTGATTTCATGATAAAGCGGTATACCAAGTCCGTTTAAATAAATAAATAAAATAAAATAAAATACAAATAGGGGTGAGAGAGAATGACTCTGCAGTATACCCCTTGAAAGAGTGAAAATGTCAGAATAGCCTTCATTAACTTTCACCCTGGCCCTTGGGTTCTCATGCGAAAGAAATGGTAGCGTTTTTTTATGTTGGTAGTAGTTTTTTGTTTTGTTTAAGCAATTATGCTTTTTTTGGATCACATTTTTCAATGTAGAAATATGGGGTAGTGCTTATAGCTTTTTGCAGATGACACAAAAATTTGCAACAGAGTGGACTCACCTTGGAGAATGGGGAACATGAGAAAAGATGTACAAAAGCTGAAGGAATGGTCTAATGCTTGGCAGTTAAGATTTAATGTGAAGAAGTGCAGTGTCATGCACTTGGGAAGCAGAAATCCAAGGGAATTGTATGCGATAGGGGGCGAGAGATTAGTGTGCACGGACCAGGAGAAGGACCTTGGAGTGATTTTGCTTCTGATGATCTCAAGGTGGTGAAAAAGTGTGACAAGGTGTTGGCAAAAGCCAGAAGGATGCTGGGTTGCATACAAAGAGGAATTACCAGCAGAAAGGAAGAAGTATTAATTCCACTGTACAAGTCGCTGGCGAGGTCTCATTTGGAATATTGTGTTCAGCTTTGGAAACCATATCTCACAAAGGATGTAAAAGGACTGGAAACGGTTCAGAGGAAGGCAACCAAAATGAGCCTGTATCAGAAGACTTATGAGAAGCGACTTGACGACCTAAATATGTACACTCTGGAGGAGAGGAGGGACAGGGGAAATATGATTCAGACCTTTAAATATTTAAGAGTATTAATGAACAAACAAACCTCTTCCAAAGGTGGGGAAAGCTGTAAAATTAGAGTGTATAACATGAAGCTGCAACAGGATAAACTGAAAGGCAACGTCAGGAAAAACTTTTTCACTGAAGGGTTGGTGGATGCTTGGAATGCCCTCTTGATGGAAGTGGTGGGGGCAAATACAGTGACAGAATTCAAAATGGCATGAGACAGACACAGTGGATCCCTTTATAGCACAGGATAAAATCAAAATAAACATAACTCTTTTATCTCAACAAATAGGGTGACCTGCACGGAGCAGTGAGTACTCCTCTAAACAAAGGCATGGGGAGGGATGAGCTGCAGGGAGCGACAGGTGCACCTACTCTTGCTGCCTTGCTGGGCAGTCTAGATGGACCATACTGGTCTTTATCTGCCGTTATATACTATGTTACTTTGCTTTTATTACACATTTGAGAAAGCTGTCAGTCATTTAGGTGGCACGGATGGAGTTAGCCCTTTAACACAGTAGGGATGCTCTGTATGCATACTGCATTTAAAGTGATCTCCTTAAGATGATTCCTTTTTCTGTTAATATGTTGGGAATTTGGTGTGCTTTGATTTGTACGGATGAGCACTGATATGTTTTTAACAATCTAGTGCAGAGCACCATCAGTCAGATGATTAACAAAAACCAAACCAAGATAGCACACCCAGGAAATGCTGCAAACACCAAAAATAACCTGGGTCTTTGTTTTTTGTATTTGCAGTCAAATGATTAAGGCAGGCTGACTGGCCTCAGGTCCATGTTTACTAAAGGTTAATGCATGTTAAGTGTGCCATGGACCATTTTATTTCTATGGGAGCAGTGGCACTTAGCATGCATTAACCTTTTAGTAAACATACCCCATAAAGTTGAAGGTTTGTTTTTGGGGTTGTTTGTTTTTTAATGAAGTTTTTTTGAACAATTTGATTTTTAGGTTGTTTTATGGCCAGGTTCTATTTCCCACAGTTGGTGCACTTGTCATGTAAATGGATGGCATATCAATTGCATTCATTTTTTTGTTGGTTTTCTTTTTGACAGTAGTCTTACATCTCTAAGATGGGTTTGGTTGCTAAGCATGATGAGTGTTTTGTAATTTTTGTAGCTCCATTCTACTGTTTGTATGGGTTTTTTTAACTTTAACTTTTTATTTTTATATTTAAGAATTTCAGTTAAAGTTGGCTTTGACAGCACAGTTTTGTGGAGCTGTCCATCAATTGGCTTGCACAAAAACACTTGGCCTTGAATACAGCAGGCATGCCTGGAATTTATTTAGTTATTATACAGTTGTGGAAGCGATACTGCACGCCATATTGCTGTTTTTAAGACTTGTAAGTATTTTAATAAGCTCCTTTTGTGGTTGTTGGTTCAGTCTTGTCGGTGCTCTTCTTTTTTGTTTACCTGTAATTTTTATTCCATTTGGATAGTGGTATTGAATTTTATTTTGTCTGGCAATATGAATAGCATAGGCAGAGTTGCTTTCCTTTTACAGAATGAGTTGCCCATATTTCTAATAGTTCACAAATTTGTGAGGTTTCTAGGTTTAAGGGGTTTTTTTAGGTGTCCTCCCCCCCCCCCTTTTTGTGATTTATTTAAGTGTGATTACAGCACTTTTTTGTATAATTTAAAGATTGCTTTGAGAATGTGACATTCTGGAGCTGTCTATCAACTGACTTGCCTGTAAAAACGGACCATTTAAATACAGTAGTCATGCACGGCATGTTTTAATTACTTTATAACTGAGAAAGCTATGCTGTACGTTTTATTGCTGGTGAAACATGCCCTTTAGCGAAGAGTCTGAGGTTTTTTGGTCCATCTCTTCCTTTCTTTTTTAACTAGATTCATTTTTAATTTTTATGTCACATGAATTATTTTTTAATATTTTTATTTAAGCTTTTCTTGAATACAATAATACAAGAAACAGAAATTTACAAAACTCACAAATGAATAATATTCAAAAAGAGAAACAGCCACAACATAATATCCACATCAAGGGAGAATAGCCATACCATCCCCTGAGGGGGAAAAGGAAAGAAAAAAGAAGGCAAAAAGGAGTTACTTAACTCCACATTAGGGAGCTCAGTTGCGTCAGTTTTTGCTGGATAAGGATGTCACATGAATTTTGGTTATTTGTAACTGGTAAATGTTTTTTTGTCCCCTAGGGAGTGTGGCCATTTTACAGAAGGGTATGTTTACTAAAACGTGGGCGCCTACCTTGTGTTCTGTCCCAAAATGAGCACGGGAGGAGGGGGTGGCACTGGAGGCATGCCCAGCATGTCCCTATGGAGTTAGTGTGGCTTTTGTGCCACTCCTGTGCTCATTCTGTTTGGCACAGTCAGCACGGGTGCACTTAATGCCATCCATTAAGGTGGTGGTAAATGCCCCCTTGCTAAGTGCAGCATTGCCAGTGAGAGTGCCAAAGATGCCTGCGCTAACCGCGATATGCACGCTCCATCCCTGAACCATCAGTCTCTCTCCCAACCCACAGGATTTTTAACACGACTGCTTATTTGGCACTTAGTGAAGTTTTACTATGGTACTTGGTGTGCACTAAACCTCGCATTACCCGGTAGTGCGCCTTAATAAACATGCCCCAGTGTGTCTTACATTATATTATATGGTGTATTTAATAGTTAAAAAATTAAAATACATATAATACAATCATAAAACTTTCATTTATATAATTGGTAAAGGGTTTTCCTCTAGAATGTAGCTGTCAGTGTGCTTTTTTTTTTTTAACCCGTACACGTTGGTACATCGGCTTGAACAGTAAATGAGGGATTTTTGTGTGTGTATTCTTACTCTTTATTTTTTGTTCTTTTAAATTATTTGGTGTTATGTTAGGATATATATACTACATATTGTAAATATGCTTTCTGTCCTACTAATATTTTTTTTGCTCTTCTAAATGGTATATATACAACCAATTGTTTTGTTTATATGAAATGTTTGTGCTAATTTGGCAAGGATAATTATGGCAATACTATACATTTTGAATGTTTTATATATGTGAACTATTTTATATTGTTTTCAGTTTTCAATTTTCATTATTTTTTGGCCTGGCTTGATCTTCAGAGGTCTTTCCTTTTGGCTTTTTGTGGCTTTAAAGTCTACATTAGGGACTCCAGGGGCTTTATTGGTTTGAACTGCAGTAGAAAAGTAATTTTTAGTACTTTTGGAAGTGTCCCCCCCCCCCCCCAGCATGATCTGTTTTTAATATACTACAGAGCAATTCTCAAGCACTGTACATGTGAACAGCCATTTGTCCATTGAAGTACCTACCCCTCCACTTTGTAAGTAGAAGTGCTTGTGTTTATCACCACAGATACTCCTTACCGGTTGGGGGTGGGAGATGGTTGGTCAGCAGAGATTGAGGAAGGTGAGCTAGGCCCAGGGGACGATCCTAATGTTTTTAGGGTCTTTCGGAAGGAGGAGCTGGGAGCTCTTATTGGCCAGACGCTTGCGGCTCTTAATATTTCCATGCCGGAGGTTCAGGAGGAGCCTTTGGAGGATCCGCTACTCCAGGGGTTTAGGAGTGAGCAGAAGTGTTTTCCGGTTCACGGGGTTATTAAGCAAATGATTGAATCAGAATGGGAATGCCCGGAGGCTTCCTTGAGAGGGGGTCGGGCGATTGGGATGGTTGTATCCATTGCCCAAGGAGGACAGAGAACTTCTTCGGATGCCAAAAGTGGATGCACTAGTGTCAGCAGTGACTAAAAAGACTGTGATTCCAGTGGAAGGCGGTGTAGCCCTGAAGGACCTGCAAGAGAGAAAGTTGGAATCACTTCTTAAGCAGGCATTTGACGCAAGTGCGCTTTCTTTGCAGGCCTCCATTTGTGGTGCGTATGTTTCCCGGGCGTCCATTCATTGGCTTCAGGGGGAACCTTCGCCGGACGGGGAGGAAGGTCCTGCCTCGGAGGGAGCGAAGTTGGAATCGGCGGCGGCATATCACTCCGATACTTTTTATGACCTAGTCAGAATTGCTGCAAAGTCTATGGCATCGGTCATTGCCGCGTGGAGGTTTCTCTGGCTCAGAAATTGGGCAGCGGATTCTTCCTGTATGATTTTCTCCCAGTTGGTGAGAGGTCTTACGTGTGCACTAGGTGCAAGGAGCTCTTTGCTCTCAGGGAACGAGTCCGTTCTCTAGAGGCTAGAGTAGCAGACTTGGAAGACATAAGAAAGACAGAGAGGTACATAGACAAGACCTACAGGGATATAGTCCTGAAGTCCCACCTCCAGTCTGGCAGCATCCCTGTTGCCATGGAGGAGAGAGATCACGTGACAGGAGAGCATCACCCTGGTGTGTCAGGAAGTGATCCTGTAACTAGGACCTGTCCTCAAGGTGATGTAAAACCCTCTCGCACCGAGGAAGTTTCTCCAGGGCCATGTGCCCATGAGGGAAGGGTTAGGACAGCTGTTATAGTTGGTGATTCGATCATTAGGCATGTAGATAGCTGGGTGGCTGGTGGATGTGAGGATCGCCTGGTAACATGCCTGCCTGGTGCAAAGATAGCGGACCTCACGCGCCACCTAGATAAGTTAACCTGAAAAGAACAGTTTTTCCCTTCTTTGTGGGTTTTGCTTGTTGTTTGAAACACTGCTAAGAAAATATTAGCTAAAGCCTACAGAAAAGACCAGTTTGTTACCAACCAGGTCTTTATTCTTTTGCTTTGATTGCCTGACAAGTTCATCTGTTGTTTTCCTAATTTTGTTTTTCTAAGTTTAACACTGAAAGCAAGTATCCTGTTTTATGTGCTACCAAGCATATCTGTGTTGGGAGAAATAACCCCATAAATAAATATCTTATTGGCTTTACACTCAAGCACAACTAATTATTGTGAGCAGCTGTGTCTGGTGTGAATGGACTGCATTTCCCACAATCCCTTGCAAATCATATTGATATATGCAGTTGCCAAGACTGTGAACATTCTCACCCAGGCAGCCGTCTGACAAGTCTCTAAAATGCTTGTATGCAAATGCTAGAAATCTAAAAACTAAGATGGGAGAGTTAGAATATCTAGCACTAAATTAAAGGTTAGATATGATTGGAATATCAGAGACATGGTGGAAGGAGGAGACAACCAGTGGGACACTGTGATACCTGGGTACAAACTATATCGTAATGATAGAGCTGATCAAATAGGTGGAGAGGTTGCGCTCTGTTAGAGAGGGCATTGAGTCAGAAAGGATTAAAGTTTTGCAGGAAACAAAATTTGCTGTGGAATCTCTATGGATTGAAATTCTATGTAAAAAGGGGAAGGCGATGGCAGTGGGGGTGTACTATCGACCGCCTGACCAGAATGAACAAATGGATGATGAAATGCTCAAAGAAATCAAGGAAGCTAACAAAAGTTACAGCACAATAATAATAATGGGTGATTTCAATTACCCCGGTATCGACTGGGTCAGTGTCACGGCAGGACATGCTAGGGAGATAAAGTTCCTAGATGAAATAAATGACTGCTTCTTGGAGCAGCTGGTTCATGAATTGACCAGAGGGGAAGCCATATTAGACCTAGTCCTTAGTGGAACACCAGATCTAGTGCAAGAGATAAGGGTGTTGGGGCCACTTGGCAATAGTGATCATAGCATGATCGCCTTTGATTTAATTAGTGGAGGAGGGATAGTAAGGATATCCACAGTTCTACCTTTTAACTTTCGAAAGGGAGACTATGATAAAATGAGGAAAATAGTTAAGAAAAAACTAAAAGGAACAGTTGCAAAGGTTAAAGACTTACATCAAGCTTGGGTGTTGTTGAAAAATACTTTCTTGGAAGCCCAGACCAGCTGTATTCCACACTTTAAGAAAAGTGGAAGGAAGTCCAAAAAACTGCCAGCATGGTTTAAAGGTGAGGTCAGAGAGGATGTTTTTGCCAAAAAAGCATCTTTCAGGAAATGGAAAAAAGAGCCAAACGACGAAACCTAGAAACAGCACAAGCACTGGCAAGTCAAATGCAAGGCATTGATAAGGCAGGCAAAGGGAGAATTTGAGGAGAAGAAGCTGGCTGCGGAAGCAAAAATGCGAAATAAAGACTTTTTCAAGTACATTCGTAGCAAAAAACCTGTGAGAGTCAGTTGGTCCATTAGATGATAGAGGGGTTAAAGGGGCAATAAGAGGCGACAAGGCGATAGCGGAGAGACTGAATGAATTCTTTGCTTCGGTCTTTACTGAGGAAGATGTAGGGATGTTACCCATGAGTGAAGTGATATTTAAAGGTGCGGAAGAATTGAAGGAAATATCGATACATCGGGAAGATGTATTACAACTATTAGATAAACTGAAGAGTAGCAAATCGCCTGGTCCGGATGGTATACATCCAAGGGTGTTGAAAGAACTGAAATATGAGATTGCAGACCTGCTATTAGTAATCTGTGAACTATCATTAAAATCATCTCTAATACCTGAAGATTGGCAGATCGCCAGTGTAACACCAATTTTTAAAAAGGGTTCCAGGGGTGATCCGGGAAACTACAGACCAGTGAGCCTGATGTCAGTACCGGGAAAAATGGTAGAAACCATCATAAAGAATAAAATTACTCAGCATGTAGATAGTCATGGCCTAATGGGAGACAGCCAACATGGCTTTAGACAAGGAAGATCTTGTCTTACTAATCTGTTTTTTTTGAAGGTGTGAATAAACAGGTGGACAAAGGTGAGTCGGTTGATATAGTGTATCTGGACTTTCAGAAAGCCTTTGACAAGGTCCCTCATCAGAGACCTTTGGCAAAACTAAAGAGTCATGGGATAGTAGGCAGTGTACTATTGTGGATCAGGAACTGGTTAAAA
Source organism: Ichthyophis bannanicus (assembly GCA_033557465.1). NCBI lineage: Eukaryota > Metazoa > Chordata > Amphibia > Gymnophiona > Ichthyophiidae > Ichthyophis > Ichthyophis bannanicus. The sequence continues at coordinate 730,932,636 of CM066033.1, read as the reverse complement.
GATAGAAAGCAGAGGGTAGGGTTAAATGGCCAATTTTCCCAATGGAGAAAGGTGAATAGTGGTGTACCCCAGGAATCTGTGCTGGGTCCGCTGCTTTTTGACATATTCATAAATGACCTGGAAAGTGGAATAACGAGTGAGGTTATCAAATTTGCAGATGACACAAAACTATTTAAAGTTGTTAAAACCCAAGAGGATTGTGGAAAATTGCAAGAGGATCTTGATAAATTGGAAGTTCCTTGTCGGCCCTCCAGTCTAGTCCCAGACAATTGGGTTCAAGCACCTCCTCCCGCAGCTTTGGAGACTGAGCACGTCACAACTTTCTGTGGCTCCAGCATATTCGGCAGGGCTATGCTCTGGAGTTTCTTTGGCCGGTACGGGAGGCCTTTGTTCTCTCCCCATGTCGGACGAGGGCAAAACTAGAGGCCGTACAGGGGACGGTAGAAAACTTGTTGGCCCTCAAGGCGATTGCGCCCGTCCCGGAGGAGCAATGCGGTTCCGGTCGATACTCCATATATTTCGTAGTTCCCAAAAAAGAGGGGTCCTGGAGGCCCATTCTGGACCTCAAGGGGGTCAACCGGTGCCTAAGGGTTTCGCATTTTCGGATGGAAACGCTAAGGTCAGTTATCGTAGCGGTACGGCAAGGAGAGTTTCTCACTTCGCTGGATCTCTCAGAGGCGTATCTGCATATTCCAATTCAAGCGGAGCATCAGAAGTACCTGCGGTTTGCCGTTCCCTTGGGGCATTTTCAGTTTCAGGCATTACCCTTCGGCTTGGCGACGGCGCCGCACACCTTTACAAAGGTGATGGTGGTGGTGGCGGCGGCGTTGCAAAGGGAAGGGATCTTGGTACATCCCTATCTAGACAACTGGCTGATTCGGGCGAAGTCAAGAGTCGAAAGTGTGGCAGCTACCCGCCGGGTGGTCCAGTTTCTGGAGGGCCTGAGCTGGGTGGTGAATGCAGCGAAGAGCAAGTTGGAGGCCTCTCAGAGGTTGGAGTACTTGGGAGCAAGTTTCGACACAATGACCGGCAGAGTCTTTCATCCACACGCTCGTGCTTTGCGGCTTCGGCAGCTGGTTCGGGCGTTTCTGGCAGCGCGGGCCCCATCGACGTGGCACTACCTGCAGCTCTTGGGCACGATGGCGGTGACGCTGGAGGTGGTCCCATGGGCGAGAGCACACATGCAGCCTTTGCAGAGAGCGCTTCTCCGGAGGTGGTCGCACCAGTCGGATCGGCTGTCTCAGAGACTGGTTTGCCCGGTGGACACAAAGTGGGCCCTAGAGTGGTGGCTGACTCCGGGGCATCTGGAGAAGGGCATGCCTTTGGAGCCGCCGGAATGACGGCCCCTGACGACGGATGCCAGCCTGTTCGGCTGGGGAGCGCATTTCGACAGTCAGTTTGCCCAGGGACAGTGGTCCGATCTGGAGAGGACATGGTCAATGAACAGGCTCGAGCTGCGAGCGGTGACGCTGGCGTTAAGGGCATTCCAGAATCGAGTACAGGGGAGAGCGATTCGGGTGCTGTCCGACAACGCCACAGCGGTAGCGTACATCAATCGGCAAGGAGGCACAGCCAGCGTGGCTCTCGAGGAAGAGGCGGAGACGCTCCTCGGGTGGTCAGAGGAGCTTCTGTAAGCGTTACTGGCAGCGCACGTGGCCGGGGTCGACAACGTGGCAGCCGATTTTTTGAGCAGAGTCAAGGTGGATCCCGGAGAGTGGGTTCTACACCAGGAGGTCTTCGATCTGTTAGTGCAGCGCTGGGGGCCTCCGGTGATGGACCTGATGGCGATGTTCAACTCGGCGAAGGCCGGAAGGTTTTTCAGCAGGCGAAGGGAAAGGATGTCCAAGGGCCTGGACGCGCTGATTCAGAGGTGGCCGGAACATCAGCTCCTCTGTGTTTCCACCATGGGCGCTAATTGGTCGAGTGGTGCAACGCATAGAGAGGCACAACGGATTGGTGATTCTCATTGCCCCAGATTGGCCGAGAAGACTGTGGTATGCAGACCTGGTCCGCCTTCTCGTGGAGCCTCCATGGCGGCTTCTGGTCAGGGACGATCTCCTGTGGCAGGGTCCTCTACTGATGCCGCAGGTGGATCGATTCTCGCTTACGGCCTGGCTCTTGAGAGGGCTCGGTTGACGGCCAAGGGGTACTCAGCAGCGGTGGTGTCGACTTTATTGAAGTCTAGACGTAGGTCGACGTCGATAGCCTACATCAGGGTTTGGCGCATTTTTGAGGCCTGGTGCGCGGAGCGTCAGGTGCTGCCGTTAAGGGCTTCGGTTTCTCAAGTTTTGGCGTTCTTGCAGGACGGCTTCGATAAGGGGCTAGCGGCGGCGTCTCTTCGGGTACAGTTGGCAGCGCTTTCCTGTTACCGTGGGAAGGTCTGCGGAATGGTGCTGGGGAACCATCCGGATGTCAGGAGGATTTTGAGGGCCACCACGCTTTTACGGCCGCCCTGTCGCAGCCCGGTCCCGCTGTGGGATCTTAACATAGTGCTGGATGCTTTAATAGGAGCGCCCTTCGAGCCTTTGGCTGGGGCTACTTTGAAGGATCTTACGCTTAAGGTGGTGTTCTTGGTGGCCATCTCGTCGGCAAGACGCATTTCGGAGTTGCAGGCTCTGTCCTGTAAGGAGCCTTTTTTGTCCTCCTACGATAGTAAGGTGGTTTTGCGTACGGTACAGTCCTTTTTGCCGAAGGTCGTGTCCATGTTTCATGTGAATCAGGTGGTTTCCTTGCCAGCCTTCGAGAGGGGAGGCAAGGATGCGGGCAAGAGACGGCTTCATAGGCTGGACGTCAGTCGGGCTCTACGGCGGTATGTCAGCAGGACGGCCTCGTTGAGACAGTCGGATCGCCTGTTTGTCTGGTTCGGGGGACCACGGCGAGGTGAAGCGGCTTATAAGGCCTTTATTGCGAGGTGGATTAAGGGAATGATTGAGTCAGCGTATATTTTGAAAGGCAAGCCGGTGCCGAGGGGTCTGAGAGCGCATTCCACGAGGGCGCAGGCGGCTTCTTGGGAAGAGTGTTGTTTGGTACCGGCCGTAGACATTTGTCGGGCGGCTACTTGGTCGTCTCTGGCGTCTTTTGTTAGGCATTACAGGATTGATGTACAAGCGGAGGGGGATGCAAGGTTTGGATCGGCGGTTCTTCAGGCTGGTCTGGGGCGTCCCTCCCATTGAATTGGTTTACTGCTCTGGTACATGCCCAATTGTCTGGGACTAGACTGGAGGGCTGACAAGGAAGGTGAATTAGACTTACCTGCTAATTATGATTCCTTTAGGGACTCCAGTCTAGTCCCATATCCCTCCCGAGTTTCCGTTGATAGACATTAGCCTGAAGAAACACATTGGTGGACGCTCAGGGTGGCTGAGGGTCGGTGGGCTGCGGTCTATGGGGGAGGAGCGGGGTTGGGCTTGTCTGCTCTGCGTATCTGCGAGAGGTTGTCCTTCTATATCAGTCTGGTCATCGACCAGGTGCTTAAGGTTTGTTACCAGTTTATATACCTTTCTTACAATTTCTTAAAAAAAAAAAAAAATGTCTTCAAAGTTCTTAATTTGATAGTTTATGTTTCTTTGATGAGTCTTTTCTTGCTTATTGCTCTGGTGAGTCTGCTTTGTCAATAGGTTACTGGAAAGGGAAGGCGGTCCCTGGTGTATTTATGCTGGAGCCACAGAAAGTTGTGACGTGCTCAGTCTCCAAAGCTGCGGGAGGAGGTGCTTGAACCCAATTGTCTGGGACTAGACTGCAGTCCCTAAAGGAATCATAATTAGCAGGTAAGTCTAATTCACCATTGGGCATCAAAATGGCAGATGAAATTTAATGTGGACAAGTGGAAAGTTATGCACCTAGGGAAGAACAACCCAAACTATGGTTATACGATGCAAGGTTCCACATTAAGAACCACCACCCAGGACAAAGATTTAGGCATCATTGTGGATACCATGTTAAAAGCCTCGGCCCATTGTGCGGCGGCGGCCAAGAGAGCAAATAGAATGCTAGGTATCTTAAGGAAAGGAATGGAAAATAAAACAAAAGATATTATAATGCCTCTATATCGTTCCATGGTGAGACCGCACCTTGAATATTGTGTGCAATTCTGGTCGCCGTATCTTAAAAAGGATATAGCGATTTTAGAAAAGGTTCAGAGAAGAGCCACCAAAATGGTAAAGGGGATGGAAGGATACTCCTATGAAGAAAGGCTAAAAAGGTTAGGGCTCTTTAACCTGGAAAAGAGACGGCTGAGGGGAGATATGATAGAAGTCTATAAATTAATGAATGGAGTGGAACGGGTAAACGTAGATCGATTGTTTACATTATCAGAATATAGAAAGACTAGGGGACATGCAATGAAGCTACAGGATAAACTATTTAAGACTAATAAAATAAAATATTTTTTCACTCAACGTGTAATCAAACTCTGGAATTTGTTGCCGGAGGATGTAGTAGAGGCTGTTAGTGTAGCTGGGTTTAAAAAAGGTTTGGACAAGTTCCTGGAGGAAAGGTCCATAAACCATTATTAAGAAGGGACCCAGGATATCAATGGTTGACCCACTACAAGCATTGTGGAACCTGTGTCTTTTGGGGAAACTGCTAGGTACGTATGACCTAGATTGGCCACTATTGGAAACAGAATGCTGGGCTTGATGGACCTTGGTCTGACCCATTATGGCATATCTTATGTTCCTCTAAGATGCACCTTAGTAAGCTTCCATATAAGGGCAAGCTGCTCTTTGGAGAAGCCTTGAAAAAGATTGTGAAGGATTTGGGTGATTCCAAAGGCAGTCGTCTGCCGGAGGATCGTCCAAAAGGATCGAGGTCAGGGGCAGTGCAGAGGGGTCAAGGCAGAGACTTTCGGAGATTCAGAGGATCTCGTTTTACCCCATACTAAAAGAGGTCGGTTTGTGGCACGAGGCCAGTCCTTTTGGGGAGCAAGAGGGTTTGGTAGGGGCTATGGGGGTGCCCAGCAGAACTCTGCTAAAAAGCCACAATGAAGAGCGGGAGGTTCAGGCGGAGGTGGTGATAGGAGTACATTTGCAATAGTTCCACTCCGTCTGGACCACCATAACTACGGACAGGTGGGTGTTGGAGATAGTATGTGACGGTTATGCCTTGGAGTTCGAGCGGCCTCTAGCTGGGGCTTTTGTGCAGTTCCCATGCGGGTCTCCAGCGAAGGCAAAGGCTATAGCCGACACCCTTCAACGGTTGCTGTTTCTGCGAGCGGTGGTTCCCGTACCTCGAGACCAGTACGGGTTAGGTCGATACTCGATTTATTTTGTGGTTCCCAAAAAGGAGAGTTCCTTCCAACCCATTCTGGATCTCAAGCATGAGAACCAGTGTTTGCAGGTGCCGCATTTCAGGATGGAGACGCTGCGTTCAGTCATCTAGGCGGTACGGCCAGGGGAGGTTCTTTCGGCGATCGACTTGTTGGAAGCGTATCTCCACATTCCTATTCAGGCAGAGCATCAAACGTTCTTACGTTTTGCCATGCCCTCGGGTCATTTCCAGTTCCAGGCGTTGCCCTTTGGGCTGGCTACCGCTCCGCGCACTTTCACAAAGGTCATGGTAGTGGTTGCGGCGGTGTTGCGAAAGGAAGGTATCCACGTTCATCCTTATCTCGACCATTGGCTGATTCGAGCAAGGTCAGTGGCGGAGTCGGTGGCGGCCATGGCTCGCGTGGTGGAATTTCTGGAGCTACTCGGTTGGGTGGTGAATCGGTCCAAGAGTCAGTTGCAGCCTGTGTAGCGTCTAGTTTATCTAGGAGCTTTGTTCGACACCGCTGCGGGGGTGGTGTTTCTGCCCAAGGAGCGGGTGCGAAAGATTGTGCGGCAGGTCTCAGGCATCTTACGCATCAAGGCACCGATGGCATGGAGGTATTTACAACTATTGGGTTCCATGGCGGCGGAGTTAGATCTGGTGCTGTGGGCCAGGGCCCATATGCATCCCCTGCAGCGAGCATTGCTATCCTAGTGGTCGCCGCTGGAGGAGTCCCTCAGCCAACGTTTGGTACGCTCTCAAGAGGTCAGCGACAGCCTGCTCTGGTGGTTAGACATCACTCATTTGCAAGTGGGGGTACCTCTGGCGACGCCGGATTGGGTCCTCGTCACTACGGATGCCAGCCTGGTCGGCTGGGGAGCACATTGCCTGTCTCAGGTAGCGCAAGGGCTCTGGTCTCCGGAGGAGTGTGTGTATTCAGTCAATCAGTTAGAAATGAGAGCAGTAAGATTGGCCCTGCTAGAGTTTGCCAGGCAGATCACAGGAAAGGCAGTGCGGGTGTTCTCCGACGTGGAAGACCGCTTTCTTGGTGGCTTTGTGCTTAGCCAGGAGAATTGCAGATTTACAAGCTCTGTCCTGTAGAGAGCCTTACCTTCAGTTTTCTGAGGAGAAGGTGGTACTGCGTCCGGTGCCTTCTTTTCTACCAAAGGTGGTCTCGGTTTTCCATGTGAATCAAACAATTTCGCTCCCAACGTTTCTAGGTCGTGAAGAAGGTTCTATGGCTGGTGCCCTTTGGAAGTTGGATCTGGGAAGGATTCTCTATCGGTATCTGCGGCGAACGGAAGTTTTTAGAAAGACCGATAGGTTATTTGTGCTTTTTGGAGGAAGTTGTAAAGGAGAGGCGGCGTCCAAGGCCTCCATTGCTCGGTGGGTGACGCAGGCTATAGGGGCAGCGTATCAAGTGAGGGGGCAGTTGCCACCCGAGGGTTTGCATGCCCATTCGACTAGAGGACAGGCGGCTTCCTGGGCAGAGAGGGCATTGGTGCCGCCAGTGGATATTTGTCGAGCGGCTACTTGGTCATCCTTTCATACCTTTACCAAGCACTATCGCTTGGATGTTCTGGCACAGGAAAATGCGAAGGTGGGGGCCTCAGCCATAGTGGCGGGGTTAGTTGGACCCTCCCAACAGTAGGTACTGCTTTGTTACTTCCCTACGGTTCCTGGACTGGCCAGGAGAGACAAAGGAAGGAGAAATTAGATCTTACCTGCTAATTGTCTTTCCTTGAGTTCTCTCAGGGCCAGTCCAGGGCCCACCCGGTGGTTGTTTCAGTCCATTAGGAAAGTGCGTAGTTGTTCACGAGGCGAGTTGCCAGTGGGACTGGCTGTGGGGCTCCAGTGTGCCTTAGGAAGAAAGGGCAAGTCAATCTCCTCCTGTTGTTTTAGTTAAAAAAAATAAAAAAAAAATAAAAATAAAAAATAAAAAGAAAGAATAGTAAAACAAAGGGGACTAGCGGAGGTTCCGTTTTTTTCAGGGTCCCCTGTCTCTTGGATGTAGTGAAGTTCGTGTTTCGGTTTTTGTTGGTTTAAGAGCATGTTTTTTTTTAGAGTAAGTACTTAATTACGTAGGCTGCTTTGGAAGTGGTAGACTTGAGTGTGTGACACCGGGTGGGAGCTGGATAGGCTGTCAGCAAGACCCTTTGAATTCAGTCCTCAGCTGCTGGAGGAGGTTGACTACCCCAAGGCTCCTGGACTGGCCTGGAGAGAACTCAAGGAAAGACAATTAGCAGGTAAGATCTAATTTCTCCTTAAGTTTGAATTGAATAAATTATGAATATTTATGAAAGATGTCAAATGATCAAGTACCCTACAATTTTTAACCTCTTGACTATTGGTGCCACTGCTCACTAGCTTCAAACTTGTGCTAATTCAACCATTTTTCTATATACATAGAAATAATAATGGTCAACAAAAAAAGTTACACCTGGTGCCTTTTTTATTGAACTAACTTAATAGATTTCTGTCTAGTTTCCAGAGTTTTCTTTATTGTATCGATGGAAAATCTCATGAAAGCTTTGTTGGTGTATTAAGTTGGTCCAATAGAAAGGTGTCACCTACAACTTTTTTTGTTGAGCCTTCTCTGTTTGTATTTAAGTGGATAAACATAATATGCACGCTATTGTATCTGTGCAAATGCAATGTGTGCCTTTGAGTCAATGCTGACGCCTGGCGACCCAGCAGCTCCTGGGTTTTCTTGACAGTCTGACCTGAAGTAGATTGCCAGGCCTTTCTTCCGAGGCAGTGGAATGACTTGCTGAAGGCCACAAGGAGTGCTAGTGGGAATCAAACCCTGGTCTCTTGGTTACCAAGCCTCTAACCACTAGGCTACTCTGCTACTCTTACTGTATCTATATGAAGAGAAAAATGAAATCGTAGCAAACGTAGGCTTGCACTTCTCCAAAATGATCACAGGATGGTGCCTTTACTTCATTACTTTAAAAGGAAATTTCTGATGGCTACTGATTTTAGTAAATTTGTTTCATGGTTGCTCATTCTTTATTCTCTTTTGATGTTCTCAACCAGCATAATGGTAGTTTACATAATGCCTACTGAAGTGTATTTGTGTGTGTATGTATGTGTGTGTATATACACATATATATATAACTTATATTCTTAAATATTTATACATTTAGGTGTTTATTTCCCAGCTAATTAGGGTATTTTTGAGGGTACAAAAATTGATGTTTGTCAGTGTTTTCATGCCACGGTGGGTACTGTTGTTTGGTACCCTTTCCAATGGAATCAAATACAGTATATAAGTTTGTGTCACTTAGGAGTCATCCCTGCAAGAAAGGCACAAAAACAGAGTGAAGGGTACAAGACAAGCTATGGGATGGGTGAAAGTGTATCAGAAATATTGATATTTATTGGATTAACACCAGAAAACTAAAGATAGCAAGAGGGAAAGGGGGCCTTTGGGCCCAACTTACTGCCCCCCCCCCCCTCTTAAGGGCCCCATGGAGTTTCCTCTTCAGGCCCAGTAAGCGCTTTTAACCTGTGGAAAAACAGTACTGGATCCTGGGAGGCTGTCTGCTTGAGGAGTCAAGGGCATACTCTCGCTCGAGCACCATTGGGCCTTTCTGGACTCAATCCTGAAGCCTTTGCACCATAGTGTGGGCCAGGGGAATCAGGCCTATCTGCATTGTTGCACAGGTCACTCACCTTGTCATCTGCTGGGGCAGCAACTACTGGATTCTGTCAGTGCTGCACCAGCAGATATATCAAGTATTGACATCTCTGAAAGTTGCTCAAGTCTGCTTCCACCTCTAGGCAAGAGAGCATAACAACTCGTCTGAGCTGGTCTAGCAGGATTATAAGGGAATTGGTCTTTGAGTATTTTCATGCCAAGGGTTTTTTGAGGGTACAAAAATTTGTTTTCATGCCACAGGTACTATTGTTTTGGTACCCTTTTCATTGGAATCAAATATATACATTAGTGTCACTTAGGAGTCATCAGCGCAGGAAAGACACACAAACTGAGTAGAGGATACAAGACAAGCCAGGGGAGGGTGAAAGTGTACCAGAGATGGTGTTTATCCAATAAATATCACATTCCTTATCGTCCCTCCAATCCAGTCCTGCACTGTTGGGTAGTGCACCTCTTCCGGCAGCTTGGAGACTGAGCATGTCACAAACTTGATAACCTCAGGGTACATAGGCAGCTGGCACCACCCACCATCCCCAGTAATGCTCAGTCTCCAAGCAGCTGGAGAGGTGATCCTTGGTGCAGGGCTCACTGAAGGGACAACTAAGAGGATTGTTTTATTCTTTTCTTTTCTTTCCTTATTTTGTTTTTAGAGACCTTTTTGGTTTTTGTTTTCTGTTTGGTTCTGTGGGTGTGAGATTGGCCCCCCCCCCCCCCCCCCGGGCTCTGAAGGCTTCAGTGTTTCCAAAAAAAAAGAAAAAGAAAAGGACACAGGAGGGGGGAGCTCGGAGGATCAAGGGCTGCTGGTCAGTGAACTAGGAGGCCAACATTGCTCCCAAACCCGTTCTGCGGGTGAGGAGTATTGTGTTCAGGCGGGGGACATCATCATCAGAGCAGCAGACACTTCTGTTTCTTCTCTCTCCTGTCCCCGTCGCAGTGCCGAAGTCGCGTCGTGTCTGAGCACTGCAGGCTTTTGGCGGTGCTCCGGGCCATTGAAGGTAAGCGTGTCTCGGGCAGTTTTTCAATTAAGGAGAGGAGTTTTTGTCACGAGAACGGCTGGCCACGTGGCAGAGGCCTGGTCAGACGGATGGGCGGCGCCATTTTCTTTGTGTGGGAAGTTGCAGCGCCTTGCTGGCTCCCACGTTTTTTTCCCAGTTTGGTTTATTTAGCTTTTATTCTTTAGTTGTATTGTTTTTCTTGGCTTTAGTTAGCTTTTTCTTGCATCTGCTCAGAATTTGCCTGTGCCCTTAGCTCCGCTGGGGCTCTGGAGTCTCAGAAAAAAAAATCAAGAGAATTAAATAAGAGAGACCACTGAAAGATAAGATTTTTTTGGGGGGGGGCTCGCATTGGCAGTTACTTTTCCCAGTGCTGGGGAGGCCATGCCAGTGAGGCCACAGTGTGGGGCACGCAGGAGCATGCTCTCTGCAGGAGTTTGCCGTGGGTGTGCAGCCGAGATGCCGGAGGAAGCTGGGGGCCCGGAGGGGCAGGGTCCTCAGAGTTCCACCCCCTCTCTGCAGGGGGATGGATGTCTCAGGCTGAGCCCACCAGTGTTACAGCATTGTCAGCAGGATTTGGGGACTCCAGGCCTTTCGTCCTCGCAAGAGTCGAGTGGTGGGATCCCTGAAGATCTTTCCCCTGAATTTATGTTGCTGCTGCATCAGGCCTTTTGCTTCAAGTAGCAGGCCAAAGGCATGGGGCACAGTGCCAATAAGAGAGAGGCCCTGGGGTCCACGCTGCGAGCAGGGGCGGACGTGGTGCTGGAGCCCGCGAAGCAACGCCTTGGCAAGGCTTCGGACAAGGCAGGCTCATTCTCCTCAGAGGGGAGAGACAGATCCCACTTTGGAATTGGAGGAGCTGGAAGAGGGCAAGCTTCCTCAGGGTGGAGCGGGTGGTCCGGATCTTCTAGAAGGAGGAGTTGGCGATTCTCATAGCAGAGTCGCTTAAGGTGTTGAACATGCCCTTGGCAGGGATGACCGAGGATGAGGCTCTAGAAAATCCGATCCTGCAGGCATTTCGCAAGTCGCAGAAAGTTTTCCCGTTGCATAGGGTCATTAAGCAAATGATTTTGGAAGAATGGGAGCTCCCGGAGACTGGGCTCAAAGGGTCACCCGCCATGGCCCGGTTCTACCCCTTGGCGGAGGGGGAGAAGGAGTTGTTCTGCTCCCCGAGAGTTGATGCTGCGGTGTCGGCTGTGATGAAGAAGACCACCATTCCAGTGGAGGGGGAGTGCGGCGCTCAAGGATGTCCAGGACCGTAAGCTGGACACGCTGTTGAAGCAGACTTTTGATGTTAGCATGCTGTCCCTGCAGGCCTCGGCTTGTGGGGTGCTGGTGGCACGTGTCTGCTTACGGTGAGCGCAGAGCATCCCCGAGGGAGCATAGGGCTCCCAAGATTTATGGGCGGCGGCGAGGTTGAAAACGGGAGCAGTCTACTTAGCTAACGCCTTTTATGACCTGGTTCGGGCCCTCTCTAACAGTATGGCCTCAGTGGTGGTGGCTCGTCACTACCTCTGGCTGCGGAATTGGTCAGCAGACGTGGCTTTGAAGCCCCAGTTGAGCAAGCTGCCGTTCAAAGGGAAGCAGCTGTTCAGAGAGGATTTGGAGAAGCTGGTGAAAGACTTGGGGGAGTCCAAGGGTGGTCGCCTTCCCGAGGATAAGCTGAAGCAGAGTCGGGGAGCTGGAGAAGGCAGAGGGCAGCCTCAGGAGTTTCGCTGATTCAGAACGGTGAGATTTGCTCCTTACCAAAGAGGGTGCTTCTCTGCTAGGGCTCCGCCTTTTTGGGGGTTTCGGGAGGGGGGGGCAGAAGCTATTTTGGTTCCTCAGCCTCCTCCCCGGCCCAGAAGCAGCCACAATAAAGTGTGGGGGGGGGGGGCAGCCCGTGGGCGGCCGTTTATGGGAGTTCTACCCTGCCTGGGTCCAGGTAATGTCGGATCAGTGGATGCTACAGATGATCCGGGAGGGCTATGCGCTGGAGTTTGCTAGACCTCTAGCGCCAGCCTTCATGTGTTCCTCCTGCAAGGCTCGGGGAAAGGTCTGTGCCGTGAGACAGACGCTCGAGCGGCTGCTAAGTTTGCAGGCAGTGTTGCCACTGCCAGCCAGCCTGTGCAGAAAAGGTCGATACTCCATTTATTTCGTCGTCCCAAAGAAGGAATGTACTTTTCATCCTGTCCTAGACCTCAAGCATGTCAGCAGGTGTCTGAGGGTTCCGCGTTTTCATATGGAGACCCTCAGGTTGGTGATAGCCGTGCGAGAGGGAGCGTTCTTGACCTCGCTGGATCTGACAGAAGCGTACTTGCATATTCCCATTCACCCAGATCATCACAAGTACCTGCGCTTTGCGGTGCCCATGGGACATTTTCAGTTTCAGGATTGCCGTTCGGCCTGGCGACAGCACCGCAGACCTTCACCAAGGTGATGGTTGTGGTAGTGGTGGCCCTGTGGCATGAGGGCATATTGGTGCATCCGTATCTGGATGATTTGGCTCATCCGGGCCAAGTCAGAGGCCAAAAGCGCACAGGCCACGGCTCGGGTGGTTGATTTTCTGAGCAGCCTGGGGTGGGTCATCAACGTCGGCAAGAGTCACCTGATCCCTTCCCAGGACCTTGAGTACCTTGGGGCACATTTCGACACCTGCAGGGGCCATGTGTTCCTTCCATGACAGAGCGGAGGCGCTGCAGTTGTTGGTGCATCAGTTTTTGCTCATGGCGAGGCCATTGGCGTGGCATTATCTGCAGCTGTTGGGGACGATGGTGGCGACGATTGACCTGGTTCCCTGGGCACGAGCCCACATGCAGCCCTTGCAAAGAGCGCTGTTGTGCTGGTGGTCACATCAGCGTCACCCCCTGTCCAAAACGTTAATATGTCTGAGGGAGGTCCATGTGGCCCTCTGATGGTGGTTGACCGAGGAGAATCTGATGGCGGGGGTCCTCTTGGAGGTGCTGAGCTAGGTCCATTTCACGACGGATGCCAGCCTGACAGGTTGGGGAGCCCACTGCGAAGGGAGAGTGGCCCAGGGCCAGTGGTCTGCAGAGGAACGGACATGGTCCATCAATCATTTGGAGATGAGGGCCGTTCATCTAGCTCTGTAGGAGTTCCATTTGTTGGTCATGGGAAGGCTGTGATGGTCTTCTCCAACAACGCCACCACAGTAGCATACGTCAACCGACAGAGGGGAAAAGGCAGCGTCAAGCTGGAGAATGAGGTGGAGCTTTTGCTAGGGTGGGTGGAGGCCCACCTGCAGTTGATCTCGGCGGCACACGTGGCAGGCACAGAAAATGTCATGGCCGACTACCTCAGTCGGGTGCGGCTGGATCCTGAGGGAATGGCAGCTGAACCAGACTGACTTCGATCAGATTGTCTGCCGGTGGGGGAAGCCGGTCATGGATCTGATGATGACATTTGTATCAGCCTAGGCGAGCAGGTTTTACAGTCTGCGGATAGAAAGAATGTCCGAGGGATTGGAGACACTGGTGCAGCGCTGGCCCACCCAGGGACCGCTCTATCTTCCCTCCATGGGCACTCATCAGTTGAGTGGTGCAGAGAGTGGAGACTCATCAGGAGTTAGTGGTTCTAATTGCCCCCGATTGGCCACAACGACCGTGGTACACAGACTTGGTGTGCCTGAGGACGGCCGACCCATGGAGGCTTCCCAACAGACTAGATTTGTTGACTCAGGGACCAGTCCTCATGCCACAGGTGGATCGATTCTCGCTTACGGCATGGCTCTTGAGAGAGCTCGGTTGATTAAGTGGGGATATTCCGCACCAGTGATTTCCACACTCCTCAAAGCCCACAAGAGGTCTATATCCCTGTTGTATGTCAGAGTGTGAAGAGTCTTTGAGGCCTGGTGCGCTGAGAAGGTGTGCAGGCCACTGCCAGCTTTAGTGCCAGACATGTTGGACTTCTTGCAGGCAGGTTTGGAAAAGGGACTGGCCTGTGGCTCTCTGAAGGTGCAGGTAGCTGCGTTGGTGTGTTATTGGGGCCGTATCCAGGGGGTTTCTTTGGGTAAGCATCCAGATGTTGGGAGGTTCCTGCAGGCCGTGAAGCACCTTTGCCCGCCGGCGAGAGCAACGGTGCCATAGTGGGACCTCAACCTGGTGCTTTTGGCTCTGTCGTGTCAGCCTTTTGAGCCGCTCGCTAGTGGCGTGTTCTGACTCTGCCACCAAAAACATCGTCTTCAATCTGCTCGACCAGAAGGATCTCAGAACTCCAGGTGCTTTCGTGTAGGGAACCTTTTCTGTCCTTCTCCAGGGAGAAGGTTACCTTGCGGACAGTGCCCTCTTTTCTGCCAAAGGTGGTGACTCTGTTCCATTTGAATCAGCCAATTACCCTGCCGATTTTGTCGGGTTTGGCCGAGGAGGTGAGGGACCCACGTTTGCGCCTTCTGGATGTCGAGCGCTCTCTGCAGAGATATCTGAAAAGAACGGCTTCCTTTCAGAAGTCGGACAGGTTATTTGTTCTGTTGGGGGGCCGCATGAGGGGAAAACGGCGGCAAAGTCCTTCATCTCTCAGTGAATCCAAGAAGCGATTGTGGCAGCCTATCTGTTGTGGGGTAAGGGGGTTCTGCAGGGTCTATGGTCGTAGTCCACTAGGGCACAGGTGGCCTCCTGGGCGGAGTGCAGTCTGGTTCCTCCAGGAGATATCTGTCGGGCGGCTACCTGGTTGTCTTTGTATTCGTTTGTAAAGCACTATTGGTTGGATGTGCAGGCGGTGGAGGATGCGAGATTCGGTTCAGCGGTCATCCAGGCCAGGCTCGTGGTTAGGTGGTTCTGTTACATCCCAATGGTGCGGTACTGGACTGGAGGGACGATAAGGAAGGTGAAATTAGGCCTGACCTGCTAATTGGCTTTCCTTGAGGAACTCCAGTCCAGTCTCGGGAACCCTTCCCCTTTGTATTATTGTCTGTGTGCCCGGGCCGGAAGAATGTCAGCCTATGTATGGGGTCTGTAGTCTAAAGAGTGGACAAAGAGGTGCTTGTGCTTCTTGCTCCGGGTATGGTGTTTGTCCCATTCCCCGGGTGAGGTGGGGGGCGGGCGGGCGGGCATCTGGTTAGGTAAGCTCCTTTGGTGAGGAAGTTCCCATGTTTAGTTTGGGAGGCTGGAAAGGGGGCTTCTTGGATTATGGGGGAGGGGGGTTGTTTTTTTGGGGAATTTCGGTTTAGGCTTCTTCCTGGTTGGTTTATTGACTACTTATTTGTTGCTCCTGTGCGTCTGCTTTGTCATTAAGTTACTGGGGCTGGTGGGTGGTGCCAGCTGCCTTTGTACCCTGAGGTCATCAATTTTGTGACATGCTCAGTCTCCAAGCTGCTGGAAGAGGTGCACTACCCTATGGTGCGGGACTGGACTGGAGTTCTTCAAGGAAAGCCAATTAGCAGGTCAGGCCTAATTTCACCTTTTTTAAAAAAATCAGAGAGATTTTATTGGTGTGTTATCTGTCAAAACCTAAAATCATAAGCCCTACGTATAGGTATAATGTGAGCTCTTGGGAGAGGGAGGTCTATTTCAGCCCTAGGATATCTATTCAAACGTCTGTGTCAAAAGGTCTGAATTATGCAAAATTCTGCATGCTTTGTCAAAATAACAAAGCATCGTGTTTTTGAGTGATAGTTAATACAGAAAAAAAATAACGCAGCTTGTGAAATTTAACACAAGGTATGCTATTACATTTGCATAATAATGAGGTGCTCTGCATGTATTTGTTTACATTGAATCTCGTTATTATGTAATGCATATTGGCTTTTAATATTCTTTACAATAAAATAATACACAATTTTAACATTTAACAAATGTTAAGAGGCAAATAATTTTGTGGAAAAATAATACCTGCTTTGAGCTAGCATTACATTTCCTGCTTAGAAGCATCAGGCCACAAACATGTGGCCTGATGCCTCCAGTTGCCATCTTAAAGGAGCTAGTATAATAGCAATTGAACCATGCGTATCCTCTCTCTCTCTTCCCCCTTTTGAATTATTGACTCTTGTATTTCTTATTCTATCTGTAGGCGTGAGGTCGGTCTCTCTGGATTGCTTGATGAGATTGCAAACTCAGAGGATGAAGGTGAGAGATGAGAAACATTACACTGCTCATTTTGTTTGAGAGAGAGTGTGGTAGGAAAGGGCTGCCTTCAAGCTAATCATACTGAATCCAGAATTGTGTTCCTCAGAACCAGAAAAAAATGAAGCTCCAGGCAGGGCCAGCCCCATAGTTGGTTTAAGGTGTTGGCACCTTAGGCATACCTTAAGCCTTACGTCCCCCCTGGTTTGCATAATCTATTGTTTCCATATCGTCCTGCTAGACCAGTCCAGAGAAGTGGGTTGTTTCCCCTACCAGCAGATTGGTGGAGACAGAGAACCAATGAAAAACACAGGTTTCAATGATATCACTCCTATGCTTCTGCCTTAGCCAGCAGAGGTCCCTTCAGTATTTCTTTGTCTCCAGCAGATGGTGGATGGATTGAAAGGAAAAAGAGAGATTGATTAAATGCTCATGAACAACCACCTTGAGTACAGAAATATGATTCTCTCACTTGAGCATGACATGGAAAGCTCCATTATATTGCGGCCTTTTTGGTAGCCATAGGAGGAGGGAAAATTTGTTCGGCTCCATACTCTTATGATAAGAGCTTGTTGTTGAGCAGCCACAAATTGGAAGGATCTGGAAAAGTGCAGCAGCCTTACACAACCTCTGCGTTCAAACCTGCCTCCTGTGTCCCCCCCTGCTCTCTCCCAAAGATTGCAGAAGGCTCTCGGAGGAATCTGCCTGCCAATCACCTTAAAAGCAGTGCTGCAAAGTCAACCAGTAAAACAGATTCGGGGGAGTAGAGCTGAGCCCGGCACAGATTCTCTGCCTGGAATTCTTAGGATGTGAGTACCAACGCTTGACCTCATCATTGTCCTTGTTTGGGGGTTCCCGATTCTGTCTTCTTGGGACGCAATTCGGGGTGGACTGCTGGTGACCGTTGGTGCAGTGTGGGGGGTTTCCCCGCTGTTTTCTGCATGCGTTAGTAACATTTTACCTGTTGTGCACCTGGTGGTCGCACAGTCCTGTCGCACGTTTCCCCCAAGCGCTCCATCGCACGCTTCTTCCCTTGAACCTGTAACACATGTAACATAAAAGCATAGTTCCTTATCGTCACTCCAGTCCAGTCCCTTACTTCTGGGTTGCGTAACCCTTCCAGCAGCTTGGAGGCTGAGCCCATCCTTTTTGAGGATGGTGTGGTATAAATACCACTGGCATCACCCACAGAACCCAGTATTCTCAGCCTCCAAGCAGCTGGAGGGTTCCGTAAGCCAAGAGCTTACTGGAGTCTTCTATTTAGTTTCTCTTTAATTTTCTTTAATTTAATTTTTCATTTATTTCATTTATTTTCTTATTGGGGTATCCTCTGGAATTTCCTATTAGGCTTCTGCACCTTTAAAGTTTTCTTTCTTCGCCCCTCCTTTCCACCCCCCCCCTCCTTTCCACCCCCCCCTCTCCTTCTCTTCCGGACCCTGACCTGAGGAGGAGGTTTGCTTCTGGGCAGCAACGAGCTTACTGGGCCCAGAAGATCTTGCCGACAACAGGGAGAAGGACTGCAAAGTCTCCTCTCTCCTGCAGGGTCGGCCGGCTCCCGCGGACTTGCTCGCAGGCCTACCTTACCTCGCGCCGAAGCCCTCCGGTGGCTGAGCGCTTGAGGCGGCAGCACGCTATTCCCCTACTTCTTCCAGCTTGGCACGGCAGCTTAGGAGCGTCGAGGGTTGAAAACCGCTCGATTCCGGCGCCGATCTGGCTCTGCGGGCGTGAAAATTGTCCGGCTGAAACGCCGACCGGTTAGTGCTCCACGTGGCTGAGGCCTTCCACGTGTGAACCTCCGGAGTGCGGCGGCCTGCCACGGAGCATCGCGCTATTAAAGGAGCATCAAACCGCAAGTACTGAGGAACATTTTATTAGCTGGTGTTAGTCCTAAAGTTATTTATTTATTTGAATTTATCTTGATTTACTTTTCTAAATTTTTACCCTTAGTCCAGTTAACGGGCTGGGGGAGGGGAGGGAGCATTGGTGATTATTGGCCTTCCTACCTGGAACTCCGGCAAATTTTTATTTTATTTATTCTAATGTAAAGTTGCCCTTCTGATTTGCCAAACAGTATTTTAAACTTTCCTGCAAAGAGGACATGACTGGCAAAACGAGGTGCCCGTCCTGTGGCACTCGTAGGGGCACTGCCTCCGATTCAGGGATCTGCAGGGGTTGTGCTGCAGAGGCTGCTTCTGTGGAGCAAGGTATTCAATTGTCCATGTCTCAAACCGCTCAAGGGTCAGGGGACCCTCTGGAAGGGGATAGGGAACCCCTTTCTCCTCCTACCTCGGACTTACCTGTCTCCCCTCCCTCCCTTCCCCCAACCGCAGTTGGAGGGGAGTGCCAGCGACCTCTTCTCCCCTGATTTCATTCTTTTGCTGCACAAGGCCTATTGTATGCGCAAGAAGGGTCTTGGGGCAGGTGAGTCGAGCGCAGCGAAGGAAGGCCTGGGGACCAGGCCATTGAAGGCTAGCTCCCAGGTTTACGAGATCCCACTCAAGCGCGCAAGGCTGGTGAGTGAGGAGCCTCTCTCGTCCTTCTCACATGACACCCCGGAAGAGGAGGTCTCGGACAAGGATCTAGGGGAAGATGAGGAGCTCGAAGAAGGAGAGATCCCAGAGGAGGACCAATCCCGCATAGTGCGGGTTTTTCGGCGGGAGGAGCTTCCGGCGTTGATTAACGAGTCCCTCAAGGTGCTCAATGTGACCTCAGACGCCCCAATAGAGGAGGAAGCGTTGGAGGATCCTTTGATCCAAGCAGTGAGGAGGTCTCAAAAGGTCTTTCCCGTTCACAGAGTGGTGCGTCAGATGATCCAGGAGGAGTGGGACCAACCAGAATCAAGTTTGAGGGGAGTGCGTTCTATGACGCAACTTTACCCATTACCAGAACCGGACAAAGAGCTGCTGAAGTCGCCTAGGGTGGATGCGGCGGTATCTGCGGTGACAAAGAAGACGACTATCCCGGTCGAGGGTAGCGCGGCCTTGAGGGATTCTCAAGATAGAAAATTAGATACACTACTGAAGCAAGCCTTTGATATTAGTGCTCTCGCCTTACAGGCCTTGGTTTCGGGAGCTTGGGTGGCTCGGGCCTGTTTGAGGTGGTCCCAACAACTTCAGCTGGCAGAGAGTTCCTCGGGAGATGCCCAGTCTATTTCGGCTAGGTTGGAGTCCGGGGCGGCTTACCTAGCGGATAGCCAATACGATCTCATC
This sequence comes from Ichthyophis bannanicus, assembly GCA_033557465.1. Lineage (NCBI taxonomy): Eukaryota > Metazoa > Chordata > Amphibia > Gymnophiona > Ichthyophiidae > Ichthyophis > Ichthyophis bannanicus. The sequence goes on along the minus strand of CM066033.1, from coordinate 730,913,468 downwards.
AGGAGCCTGGCTAAGAACATGGCCTCTGTGGTAGCAGCTAGGCGATACTTATGGCTACGGAATTGGGCAGCCGATGCCACTTCAAAAGCGCGCCTAAGTCGTCTTCCCTTCAAGGGGAAGTTGTTGTTTGAAGAAGACTTAGATAAGTTTGTAAAAGATCTTGGCGAATCGAAAGGTGGCAGGCTTCCGGAGGACAGATCGAAGCAAGGTCGTTTGCTAGCTCCGGTACGGAGCCAGCCTAGGGACCCCCGGAGGTTTCGTCCAGCTAGATCGAATCCTTTTCCTAGGGGCCGTTTCCCTTCGAGGGGCCAAAGCTTCAGGGGATTTTGGGGGGCAGGGAGAGGTTTTGGGGCCTCCTCCGCGGGACCTAGAAAACCACAATGAGAAGGCAGGGGTCCAGGTGGGGGGCCTGCTGGTGGGGGGCCGTTTAAAGCAGTTTCTTCCCGCCTGGTCCCGAGTCACGTCCGATCAATGGGTCCTAGAGGTGATCTGAGCGGGTTATGCTCTCGAATTTGCGAAGCAAATACGCCCGGCCTTTGTTCAGTCTCCCTGCGGATCTCCGGTAAAGAAGGCGGCGATAGATGTCACACTCTCAAGACTCATGGCGCTCGGAGCGGTGGCCCCTGTCCCGCCAGACCAATGCGGCTCCGGTCGATACTCGATTTATTTTGTAGTACCAAAGAAGGAAGGTTTGTTTCGCCCGATCCTGGATCTAAAGCAAGTCAATCGCTGCCTCAGAGTGCCTCACTTCTGGATGGAAACTCTAAAATCAGTTATAGTGTCCGTAAGGAGCGGAGAGTTCCTGACTTCCTTGGATTTGACGGAAGCCTATTTACATATCCCAGTTCGAAGGTCCCATCAACAGTTCCTGAGATTCGCGGTGCCGAAAGGTCATTTTCAATTCCAGGCGCTGCCCTTCGGGCTAGCTACGGATCCTCGGACCTTCACCAAGATAATGGTAATGGTCGCTGCGGCCCTGAGAAAGGAGGGAATCATGGTTCATCCCTACCTGGACGATTGGCTGATCCGGGCGAAGTCAGAAGAGGAGAGTCGCTCAGCCACTACCAAAGTGGTAGAAGTCCTGGAGGAGCTAGGCTGGGTCATCAATCGGGAAAAGAGCAGGTTGGTTCCCTCTCAAGAGCTCGAGTATCTCGGAGCGAGGTTTGACACCAGAAGAGGAAGGGTGCTTCTGTCCAAGAAGAAGGCAAGGGACCTAAGGACCCTGGTGTCACAATTCCTGAGCAGGCGAAACCCTACGGCGTGGCATTACCTTCAATTGCTGGGAACCATGGCTGCAACAATAGAGGTAGTTCCGTGGGCCAGAGCTCACATGCGACCCCTGCAGCGGGCCCTGTTACTTCGGTGGTCTCATCAACATCATCCTTTGTCTATGCTACTGCCCTGTGCTCCCCAAACCAGGAAAGCTCTCCAGTGGTGGCGGTGCTCAGGGAACCTGGGTTGCGGAATGCCTCTCGAACCCCCGCAGTGGTTACTGCTGACGACGGACGCCAGTCTGACAGGCTGGGGAGCGCATTGCGAGGACCAGTTCGTCCAGGGTTGGTGGACCTTAACGGAGTCTCAGTGGTCCATCAACAGACTGGAGTTGCGAGCGGTAGCCTTAGCGCTCAGGGCACTCGAGCCCTTAGTTCGACAAAGGGCAATTTGCGTCTTTATTATTTATTTATTTATTTTTATTTTATTACAATCTCTTATATACCGCGCTATTTGGCATCAGCGCGGTTTACATTATAACACAACGACCATAACAACATGCTGTTTGGTTTTACATCGAACAGGTGATCAAACTTGGATAACAGGGGTAACTATATACATGAGATATTTACATGGTGAGGAGTAACTTGTATAACAGGGGTCAATTATGATATACATGAGATATTTACATGGTAATGAGTAAAATTATCATAGTGAACGTAGGTAATCTCTTCAGAGGGGATGTCTAGGTGCCATTGGTGGTTGGGTAGTATTGGAGGAAAAGGTGGTATTTGAGTGCCTTCCTGAACTGCGATAGGTCGGCAATAGCCCTAATGTCAGGGGGTAGAGCATTCCAGCATTTAGGTACATAGTAACTGAACGCCCTGTTGTGGTTGATATGTTGCACTTTGATGATTCCTTTGGTAATACTAGTTGGTTTATGGCTATCGCTCTTCTAGATCTGTTGGGGGGCAACATGTGAATAAGATCTGTGAGTGAAAGGGATGAAATACCCTTGATTGCCTTGAATGCTAGGAGTAGGGTTTTAAAGATGATTCTCCCATGGATAGGTAACCAGTGAAGTTGTTTGAGAATGGGGGTCACGTGGTCGGTTCTGGAGGCTCCGTGTAGGACCCTTGCTGCAGCATTCATGGCCAGCTGTAATGGGGCTAGTGTGGATTGAGGGAGCCCTTGTAAGATGGCGTTTGCAAAGTCGAAGTGAGGCAGGATTAGTGCTTGGTATATGGTCCGGAAGTCATCTGGGTCCAGCAGGGAGCGCAGATGTCTGAGTGTGCGGATTTTGTAGTATACAGCTTTGACAATGTTGTTTATGTGGTGTTTCATATCCAGGCGTTGGTCCAACGTAACTCCAAGGTATCTTATTGTTTCTTTGGTTAGTAAGTCTGCTTCCTTAACACTGACATGGGATGGAGGAGTAAAGTCGGGGTCTCTGGAGATGAAAAGAACCTCCGTCTTTTTATGTTGAATGCGTAGATTCTGTGATTGGAGCCACGCTGAGACAGCATTGAAACAGTCTATTAGTGGTGCTAGGTCCATTTGGGCTGTGGAGAATGGCATGTATAAAAGAATGTCATCTGCATATATCAAACAGCTCACGTTAAATGATCTTATGATGTTGCAGATGGGCTGCATGTAAATATTGAATAGTAGAGAGGACAAGGAGGAGCCTTGAGGTACACCTTGTTTTTGATGGAAGTGTTTTGATTCCTCTGGTCCAGACTTCACGTATTGCCATCTTGCTTCCAGATAGGATTTACACCACCTTAGTGCACTGTTGCAGATGCCCTTCTCTTTCAACCTTCCCAGGAGAATTTCGTGACTCACCGAGTCGAACGCAGCGGCAATGTCCAAGAAGATGAGCACAAAACCTTTATGGATGTTGTCTATGCCTGTGATTATAACGTTGAATAGGCTAGTAAGGAGGGTCTCGACTCCATGATATTCTCTAAACCCATGTTGGCAGTGATCTAGGGGAGCTACGGAATCTATGTGATTTTGAATTTGCCGTTGTACCTCTTTCTCAGTTATCTTGGCTAGGAGAGGAATACTGGCTATTGGCCTATATGAATCGGTCTTTTGCGGGTCAAGCTTGGGGTTTTTCAATAGTGGCCTAATGGATGTCTGCTTGAGTGTTGCAGGGAAGTATCCTGTTGTGAAGGAGAGGTTCATTAGGTTTGCGATGAATGGACTGAACACACCACGTAGTTCCTTGATCCAAAAGGCTGGGCATGGGTCAGTCTGTGCAGTGGAGGTGTTGAGGGATGCTATGGTATCTTCAACGCAATTAGTGGAAGGAGTAGAGAACTTGTCAAGTAGGGTTAGGCCAGTTGGTTCCTGAAACTGTACTGCTGAATCCTTTTTGGTTTGAATGATCTTGGATTGCAGGTAGTCAGCGTATTCTTGTGGGTGAATCACACTGCGCTGATCGGGAGATGGTTCTTTCGAGAGGGATTTAACCAAGTTGAAGAGGTCACGTGGTTTATTCAATGCTCTCTTTAGGGTGTCAGTGTGGTATTGTTTCATTTTGGTTGTGATTGCTTCACGATGAATTGAGAGGTGAGTTTGGTAGGCGGTCTGATCTTCAATGGAGAGCGTTCGGCGCCATCGGCGCTCGAGTCTACGTAGTTGAGTAAGAGACGATCGTAGCTCAGGAGAGAACCATGGGGCAGAGCTTCTCTTCATTCTTGCTGTGTTGTTGGCTTCCGGGCGTTGTGCGATGGCATTTAAGTTGGAGTTCCAGGATGATATCAGTTCTTCAAGGTCAGGCGTAGTTTTGTTGAGGAGGGATTGGGTCTCAGATATAATGTGTTCCCTGTTAAATGGGCGAAAGCTTCTTGTGGATGCTCGGGATGCGATGTTCTGATTTCGGCTTCTGTGCAGCTGCTCATTGTTGGTGGGTATCTGGATAATAATTAATTTGTGGTCTGACCAAGGTACATCAATCACTGATGTTGGTAGGTTACGGTTTTGCTCGATAATTGGCTGAGGAGCAAAAACCATATCCAGTACATTCCCTTTTATATGTGTGGGTTCATTGATGATTTGTTTGAGTGCGAGTTCTTCCATGGCACCAAGGAAGGCATTTGCGTGGTTTTGGGGTAAGGATGGGAGATTGAAATCACCCATTATCCAATTTGGTTTATTGGGACTGAGGGTATTGGCCGCAAGGTCAATAATGGTTGGGAGGTCATCTGGACAAGCTGACGGCGTTCTGTATAACAAGTTGAGAGAGCAATGCTGGTTTGCAATAGAGAGGATGTCTAGACTGCTTGTACTAGAGGAGTCTGTTATATGGAAGTCAAGGTCTGCTTTGGTGATTATAAGCACCCCACCTCCTTTTTTGTCTTCTCTATGTCTTGTGTGTATGGTGAAATTGGGGGGTAGGAGTTGATTGAGGATAACGTTGTCCTCCGATGATAACCAGGTTTCAGTGATCATAAGTATTTCTAGGTCGTAAAGTGAAATTGTGTCTAGTACAACAGGCCATTTTTTGCGAATAGAGCGTGCGTTAATAATGGCACATTTCAGTGGACGGCAGCTCAGAGGTTTTTGCTGGCTGGGTGTATTGGATAGCTGTAGTGCTACATGGATAAGGTGGGAGCGTCGCGTGTAGGCGTCACTTCTTGGGTGGGAATATGGGGGATCATACCATCTTTTTCCATGGGTATTCAGGACAGGAATGTTGTTGTGGGACGTGTGGAGGGCCTGAGTGGTTCCAAGCCAGTGAGTGAGGAGGTAAAGGCTAAAGAGGGAGGCAAACTGGAGGGCCATTTTGAGAGTAGCAAGTAGTAGTGAGGTGCAGTGTGACAGTAGTATCAATGAGGCACAATGTAGTAGCAGAGCACACTATATTTATGAGGTGCAGTAGGGAAGAGGAGATATTATGCAAAAATATACATTAGGATGGAGCAGTAGGAAGGAATGCAGTAGATGAGGTCTTAGAATATAGGTGACCTATCTACGAAATTGACTACATTCCAATCATATTAAGGAGATACAGAATGATGTGCTGCAATGCTGGGATGATGCATTAACACGTTAATACTGAGATATAAGTGATGGGATAGGATTCCAACAGATTACATTGTATCTTTGATAGGTAAACTAGTATCGCATTGACAAAAGACTGACAATTAGTACCTTTCCCGTGTGAGCTCAGAAGATTATAACAGACTGTTACGTGGTGGGAGGATACCTCACGGTCCACGCCTAAGGGCCACGCCAAAGGGCCCTCTGGCGAGGCCCTCAGGCGCGGGCCCGCCAGGCGCGGGCGCGCCCGATGGCGCGAAGTTTAAACTTCCTGTGCTGTGCCCGGATTGGGCCCGCGATGATCAGGAGGCCCCTCCCGCTGCTGGCGGCTCGATCCCCGGGAAGGGGAGAGCTGCTGGTGGTGGCGGGGGCTGGAGAGAGTCAGCGCCCGATGGCGCGAAGTTTAAACTTCCTGTGCTGTGCCCGGATTGGGCCCGCGATGATCAGGAGGCCCCTCCCGCTGCTGGCGGCTCGATCCCCGGGACAATGTCACCGCAGTGGCTTACATCAATCGCCAGGGAGGTACAAGCAGTCCCTTCTTGGAGAAGGAAGCGGACAGCCTGTTACAGTGGGCCGAAGTTTGGTTGGAGGCTCTTTCAGCCCAGCATGTGGCCGGAACGGACAACGCTACGGCCGATTACCTCAGCAGATTCAAAATCGACCATGGGGAGTGGGAGCTGGACCAGGAGGTCTTCTCTCAGATTGTAGCCCTTTGGGGTCCTCCAGTCATGGATCTCATGGCACGGTATGCTTCAGCCAAGGCAAGCAGATTCTTCAGTCGAAGGAAGGAAAGGATGTCCGAAGGCTTAGATGCTCTAGCCCAGAGGTGGCCCTCGGAGGGGCTCCTGTATGTATTCCCCCCATGGGCTCTCATCGGAAGGGTCCTACAGCGAGTGGAAGCCCACCGAGGTTTGGTAATCCTCATTGCTCCGGATTGGCCTCGCCGCCCCTGGTATGCGGACCTAGTGAGGTTATCGATCGACCGGCCTTGGCGGCTCCCCTGCAGAAAGGGTCTGTTGAGACAGGGGCCGGTTCTGATGCCTCACGTGGATCGATTCTCGCTTACGCTTACGCTATTGAAAGGGCGCGGCTCCGGAAGCAGGGGTATTCGGGATCAGTAATCTCTACTTTGTTGAGTGCACGAAAGCACTTGACCTGTCTTTCCTATGTAAGGGTCTGGTGCTTCTTCGAGGCATGGTGTGCGGAGCACCGGAAGAAACCCCTGTCGGCCTCTGTCCCGGAGGTCCTGGAATTCTTGCAAGCAGGTTTCGAGAAGGGCCTAGCGCCCAACTCCTTACGAGTCCAGTTGGCGGCTATCTCTTGTTATAGAGATAAGGTTCAAGGAAAGTCCTTAGGAGACCACGCGGATGTTGCCAGGTTCCTAAGAGCGGTTAGGCGTCTGCGGCCGCAGCAAAGATCGGTGATCCCCCCTTGGGACCTCAATCTGGTGTTAAACGCCCTGACCAGGGAGCCTTTCGAGCCGGCCAAGAGAGCCTCCCTAAAGGATCTCACTCTGAAGACGGTCTTTCTGGTCGCCATTTGCTCGGCTAGACGCGTCTCCGAACTTCAAGCACTGTCCTCTCAGCCCCCCTTTATTTCATTCTTCAGGGAGAAGGTGGTCTTGCGGACAGTTCCCTCTTTCTTACCCAAGGTCATCTCTCCTTTTCATGTGAACCAGACGGTTTCGCTTCCTTCTTTCTCAGCAGAAGAGCAAGAGGGGACTGACAGGAAGCTACATCTTCTGGATGTCCAGAGAGCGTTGAAGCTTTATCTTTCCCGCATGGCGTCCTTTCAGAAGTCCGAATGTCTCTTCATTCAGTTTGGAGGACCACATAAAGGGGAGGCGGCGGCCAAGGCCTCTATCTCTAGGTGGATCAGGGAAGCTATTGCTTCTGCCTATATCCTGAAGGGAAAGCAGGTTCCGGGAGGTCTGCGCGCACATTCAACGCGGGCGCAGGCTGCTTCTTGGGCGTAGTATAGCTTGGTTCCGCCGCTGGACATTTGCAGAGCGGCTACTTGGTCTTCACTGCATACCTTTACCAAACACTACAGGCTGGATATTCAGGGATCAGCTGATGCTCGGTTTGGAGATGCGGTACTTTGGTCCGGGATAGTGAACCCCTCCCAGGCCTGAACTGCTCTGTTACATCCCAGAAGTAAGGGACTGGACTGGAGTGACGATAAGGAAGAAGTAATTAGGACTTACCTGCTAATTAATGTTCCTGAAGGAACAACAGTTCAGTCCCTGTTCCCTCCCAGATCCGTTTATTGGCGTAATGTTCCAGTGGGTAGGTAAAGAACAGCGGATCGAAGTCAGGGCCAAAACAAAGCAGAAGGGCCCTTGGAGCAGGTCCTGAGGACCAGGGTGAAGGAAAGTTCTGGCAAGCCCAGGTAAACCTCCTCCTTCCCCCTCCCCCTAATCCCCCCCCCCCCTTTTTCCTTACTACCTCCTACAGTTTAAAAAAAAAAAAAAGGAGGAGAGTTTATTTTGTGATTTTGTGTGTTTAACTTTGATTAATTTTAGTATTTTGGTTTCTGGTTAAGGCTACTTTTTCATTAGAATACTGGGTTCTGTGGGTGGTGCCAGTGGTATTTATACCACACCATCCTCAAAAAGGATGGGCTCAGCCTCCAAGCTGCTGGAAGGGTTACGCAACCAAGAAGTAAGGGACTGGACTGTCGTTCCTTCAGGAACATTAATTAGCAGGTAAGTCCTAATTACTTCTTAATGCGTGCTTGCAGGCCAGTGCAGGCTTAGCTCGTGCTGTTGTGATACTTGCCCCCCAACTCTCTGTCATCTTCTAGGAAATGTTGTTTGACCTGTGGCAAGCGAGGCACCTCATCCCTGGATTCTGCTTTTCATGCTTGGCAGCTTCTGAGTTGTACCTGGGGCCGGGGGATGCAGTTAGCACAACCTTGCCTGCCTCAGGGTGGGAGGTGACGGATGGTGCTATGGGTAAGGATATTCAGCCAGCTGGAGGATCTGGCATCTGTGCTGTGAGCCACTCATTGTCGTCTAGGGGGTCTATGGTGGATCTGCCCCCTGGTGTTAAGAAGTCATATCCAAGAGGAGAGCTTCTAGACTCCATATTATCCTCCCTGTAATTCTTTTCCTTTTTGCAATAGGCCCGGTCCTTCTGGCATGGTAATTCAGACCCTGTGGCCTCTGGGTGTCCCAGGTGCAGTTTTGTGCAGGGCAGGCTGAAAGTGAAAGCTCTGTTCAATTATCTTTAGCTAAGTGTTCCTGGTGAGGGGTGCCCCCTGTAGATGGGGAACAGCTGGGAATTATCAGAGATGTTGACTATGACTGATTCAGATGGCTCGGTACTGGGCTCTGAAGTACTCTCACCTTCAGAAGATTATGCAGAGACCAGTGTGATCTACCTATTCTGGAAGGAGGAGCTGGCAGTGTTGAGTGCCAGGATCTCATCTGCTTTGAACTTGACGGATGCTTCTGGCACAGAGCAGGAGCCGAAGGTACACCCGCTTCTTCAAGGGCTGCAAAAATCCACTACTGCCTTCCTGTTTCTGGATGTGATCAAGGATTTAATCCATTTGGAGTGGGACTCTCCCATCTCCCTACCTAAAGGTTTAAGAAGATCTACACTCTCCCAGAGCAGGAGTACATCAAGTGGTTTGACATTCCCAAGGTGGATGCACAGGTCAAGGCAGTTACCAGACAGATGACTATTCCTATGGAAGGCGGGTCAGTCTTAAAGGATTTTCTGAACTGTAAGGTGGATTCCTTGCTGAGGAGCCTGTTTGCCATGGTGATGACTATTCTGCAGTTGGCAGTTTTTACCAGCCTGACGTCTCAAGCCCTGCTGCAGCGGATTCAGTTTTTTCTGCTGGATGATACTACCCCTCTTCTGGAGTCGGCTATGGCCTTCCTTTCTGATGCCTTCTATGACCTGGTACATTTGGTGGCCAGGGATGGTGCCCTGATGACTATGTCTCAGCGTTGGATTTGGTTCAAGCACTGGACAGCGGATACATCCTCCAAAACCTGGTTGACCCAATTAGCTTTTAAGGGGAAGCTTCTGTTTGGAGCCAATTTGGAGAGGCTACTTAATGATCTGGGCGAGATAAAGTCTTACCACCTTCCGGAAGACAGGTGCAAGGGTATTGTGAAGTGGGCTGGTGCCCCTTTCTTTTGGTCTTCCGCCCGTCCGCCAAGGGCATGCTGGCCAGATTCCCAGGGATCTCGGGCTCTCATCATTACCAACTTGCAAAACCTTTCTTCTCCTCTGCTTCTAGGCCTTCAGCTCATTCTAGGTCCTTTTGTGGAGTGTGTGGGTTCAGGGATTCTGTCCTTCCCAAGGAGGAACATCCCAGGCTGCAAAATTAAGGTTTGGGGGCTCATTCCCTAGTTCCTCTGGTTGGAAGCAGGTTTTGTCTTTTCTTTCATGAATTGGACCACAGTTACCAAGGATCGCTGGGTGCTAGACACCATTCAATTTGGCTACATCTTGGAATGCATAGAGCCAATTCCGGATGCTTTCGTCATTTCCCCTTGTGGGTCTGCAATCTAAAATGCCACTGTGTGGACCACCTTGGACATGTTGCTGCGCCTTAAGGCGGTGGTGCCCGTTTCCCCCAGACGAGCGTGGCAAGGAGAGATATTCCATCTATTTTGTGGTGCTGGATGGTTCCTTCCGGCCCATTCTGAACCTCTAGATGGTCAGTGAGCACGTGCGTATCCTGCGCTTCCAGATGTAAAACCCTGCTGCCCATGATTCAAGCAGTGTGCCGAGAGGAGTTCTTGGCTTCTCTGGATCTGGCCGAGGCGTATTTTCATATTCCAGTCTGGGCGGATCAACAGAAGTATCTGTTTTGTCATGCTTGGCTCTCACTATCGGTTCACCGCCCTCCATTTTGGGCTATCCACCGCCCCAAGGACGTTCTCCAAGGTCATGGTGGTGGCGGCTGCAGCGCCGAGGGGTCTGTGTCCATCCCAATATGGTCGGCTGGCTCATCTGAGCCCATTCCCTTTCAGAAGCATCTTGGGTACCATTTCGAGTGGTGTCCTTTTTGGAAAGCCTTGGCTAGATATGATAGAAGTCTATAAATTAATGAACGGAGTGGAACGGGTAAACGTAGATTGATTGTTTACATTATCAGAATATAGAAAGACTAGGACATGCAATGAAGCTACAGTACAAGGTAAACTATTTAAGACAAATAAGAGAAAATGTTTTTTCAGTCAACATGTAATCAAACTCTGAAATTTGTTACCGGAGGATGTAGTAAAGGCTGTTAGTGTAGCTGGGTTTAAAAAAGGTTTGGACAAGTTCCTGGAGGAAAGTTCCATAAACCATTATTAAGAAGGGACCCAGGATATCAGTGCTTGACCCAATACAAGCATTGTGGGACCTGTGTCTTTTGGGGAAACTGCTAAGTACGTATGACCTAGATTGGCCACTGTTGGAAACAGGATACTGGGTTTGGTGGACCTTGGTCTGACCCAGTATGGCATATCTTATGTTCTTATGGGTGATCAGTCAGAGCCAGCTGTTGCCTTCCCAGTCCCTAGAGTTTGTGGGAGCATGTTTCATCACCTGAATGGGCAGAGTTTTCCTGCCAGAGGAGAAAGTCAAAAGGCTTTAGTTTGCCTGGTGCTATTCTGTGCACAGCAAGCTCCCAGAGTCTGGGATTATCTTCAGCTCTTCGGATTGATGGTGGTGACCATAGAGATGGTGCCGTGGATTTGTGTTCACTCCAAATGTCCTTGTTGACTTGCTGATCCCTGAGTTCTCAGGACTTTGAGCACAGGCTTCTGCTGTCTTTAATGGTGAAGGTAAGGAAGGGTAGTACCATTGGACTATTTCTCCTGGATCCTCCTGATGATCTATGCAGTCTCTAGGGCTGGGGAGCCCATTGCCAAGACGGTACGGCCCAGGGCTGTTGGAACCACAGGGAAGTGGTGTGGTCTGTCAACCACTTTGAGGTGAGGGCCATCGGGTTGGCTGTAATGCATTTCTGGCCCCTGGTTGAGGGCTGGGCGGTGTTTTCAGACAATGTTACGGCATTGGCTTACATCAATCAGCAAGTCGGCATGAGGAGTGCTGGAGTAGCTCTGGAGATGGCTGTCCCCTTTGCCTGGGTGGAGTAGAACCTTCTAGCCTTGTCAGCTGAGCACATTGCCAGGGTGGACGATCTGGAAGTGAACTTCTCATCTGGCACTCTCTGGATCCTGGAGAGTAGGAGTTAAGTCAGGAGATGTTTCAGTTGATTTTGCGCTGCTAGGGTTGCCCCAAAATGGATCTTTTGGTGACCTACTCCTATGTCAAAGTTTGCCACTTCTTCAGTCACCACACACGGAGATGAGGTCCGAGGGTGTCAACGCCCTGATCTAGCCTTGGACAAGTCAGCGACTGCTGTATGTGCTTCCTCCGTGGCCCCTGGTGGGGCATGTGATTCAGCATATAGAACGCCACCTGGGCAGGATGTTCTGGTGGTGCTGGATTGGCTGAGGATAGCATGGTTCAGAGACCTGATGCGGCTCCTGCAGGCACCATCTCTTTGGTTGCCTCTGCCTCGCGATCTGTTGCAGCAGGACTGATCGGCTTGGAGGACCCGACTCCCTTCTCACTTATGGCATGGCTCTTGAAAAGAGATAGCTAAAGCGTAAGAGCTACTCTCCAGCACTGGTCTCTACTCTGCTCAGTGCTTGGAGGAAGTCTACCAACTAGCATACATACGTATATGGTGCCTCTTTGAGTGTTGGTGCAGCGCATGGCAGTCTGTTCCTGATGCGGCCAAGGCGTCTCTCTGTTGGCCTTTCCTCTTAGCTCCCTGAAAGTTCAGGTGGCAGCTCTGGCCTGTTTCCAGATTCCAGTGGCAGGCAAGTCTCTGGCTTTACACTTTGATGTCACGTGTTTTCTCCAGGGGATTTGGCATCTGCATCCTCCCCTCCAGTCTGTGATCCCTTCCTGGGTTCTGTGTCTGGTGCTCAGGGCCCTGATAGCGGTGCTCTTTGAGTCGTTGAAGCACTACCTTAAAGGCTTTAATGCTCAAGACAGTCTTCTTAGTCGCGATTTGTTCCGCAAAGCGGATTTCCGAGCTGCAGGCTCTGTCTTGCTGAGATCCTTATCTGTCCTTTTCATAGGAGGCTGTTTCCATTCAGCCTGTGCCTTGCCTTCTTGCCTAGCATGTCTTCTCCCTTTCACATGAACCAAGTGGTCTGCCTGCCCTCCTTCCCAAAGGAGCAGTGTTGGTGGAAGGATAAAAGGATCTTTGCTTGGTGGATGTCCGGAGGGTGCTCCTCCAGTACCTGGAGGTTATGAATTCTTTTCGTAATTGCGACTATCTTTTTGTGCTGTTTGTTGGCCTGCACAAGGGTGAAGCGGCGGCCAAGTTGACTTTGGGGCACTGGATTAAGGAGGCCATTGCCTCTGCGTATCTGTTGCGGAATCAGCCAGTTCCGGAAGGTTTGCACACCCATTCTACCCAAGCACAAGATTCCTTGAGGGCGGAGCGAGGCTCGGTAGCCCCTGCAGACATTTATCGGGCAGCAATGTGGGCATCACTTTTCACTTTTGTCAAGCATTACCGCTTGGATTTCCACGCATGGGTGGATATGGCCTTTGGCTTGAGGGTTTTGTGAGCTTCTGTGTCATCTTCCCGCCCAGTGGGATTGTAGCTTTGGTACATCCCACTTTTATGGACTGGTCTAGCAGGACAATATGGAAAGCGACGTTTTACTTACCAGTTAATGTCCTTTCCTTGAGTCCTGCTAGACCAGTCCAGGGCCCGCCCCGAGACTCTATTTGTTGTGTTCTTCTGCTGCAGTACCCTTTGGTCCATTGTGATTTTTCTACTTGGCTCTGCGGGTTCATTTTCTACTGACAGTCTTCTGTTTATGCTTCCCTATACATAGTTCACTACTTTTGATTATTCAGTGTTGCTCACAATTGAAGTTGTGTGGGGCTTGCCATGCTTCTCCCATATGCTTTGGGATGAATACCGAGGGGACCTCTGGTGACTGAGGTGAATAGAGGCATATGAGTGATATCATTGAAATCTGGGCTTTTCATTGGTTCTTTGTTTCCACCAATCTGCTGTTAGGGGAACACAACCCATAAACATAAACACTTGTCTGGACTGGTCTAGCAGTACTCGAGGAAAGGGCATGAACTGGTAAGTAAAATGTCACCTTAACTTTGAATGCCCTGTTCTTTGTTGCCCCCTTCTCTCCAAAAGAAGCTACCACCCTAGGCGACTGACTAGTTTGCCAAATGGTTGTGCCAACCCTGACTCCAGGGAGCACTCTTTCTCTACCAGCTATTAAAAAATAAATGTTTAATATTGAAAGCAGCAGTGCCATCTAGCCAATTTAGATGAAATATGAATGATCTTCTAGCCCCAGCTTAGTGATCCAGTTGATTATTTCATGTTCATGTTTGTCAGAATGAGAGAAATTACTTTGAAAATAATTTTTGAGGGGGAAGAAGTGAAGTCATCGGTGCTGTATGGACTGAGATTAGGGAAGCTCTGTGCTAATCCTGCTTAAAGAGCAAAAATAGTTGTTTTGAGCTCCTTCCCATCCCACACCCACAGCAATAACCCTCACAGGCACCAACTGGGGATGTCAGTTTGAAAGAAACTTGAGGAGTTCCAGTCGCTGTATGTGCGGCACAAGGCATCCCGCGTACAGAGTAAGGAGCGGAAAATGGCAGCAGGGGAGCTCCGAGAAATCAGAGCCGGAAACTGAGGTTGGGTGGGCCCCACTCGAGAGGGGTTTGTTAAAAGCCTGGCTGATGGAGTTCAGAAAGGAGCTTAAAACAGACATTGCGCCCATAAGATCAGACTTAAAGGAGGCAATGGTGGCACTCCAACATGATATGACTGAGTGTGGAAGATGTGGAAAGCCACGTGGAGCAGCATGTGGAGGCCCTCCAGGGGCTCACTACTGGCTGGGAGTCTGTGAAGCAGGAGCAGGAGTTACCGTATTTTTCGCACCATAAGACGCACCGGACCATAAGACGCACCTGGTTTTTCAGAGGGGAAAATAGGAAAAAAAATATTCTGTTTTGATTGCCTTATGCATCCTACCTATTTGCTGTGAAAGTGCTTATTATTTATTATATTTTCATGAAATAATATAATTTAAAAAATGCCTGTTCAATATGTGGGTAAAATAATGCACATGATAGAAAAAACTCTAGATTACCAATAATGAAGACCTGAGATGAGCAATTGTATAGTTGTGTAACCCGACTGTATCAAGGTGAGGCAATGGCTCAAACACAATCTTATCATTATTTGTTCTTCTTCTGCAGCCGCGGCTCCCTGCCTCTTAGGGAACCGCGGCTGTGCTTTTAAAATCATCTCCTTGGGACCTTCCGTGTCCTTGGGGACTGCATCATCCCTCCCCCGCCCCGTGTTCAGGCTTATCAGTGCCAGCCACCACCACAGAAGATCTCCTCCTTAGACACTCACCGACTCCTTCTTCTGCAGCCGCGGCTCCCTGCCTCTTAGGGAACCGCGGCTGTGCTTTTAAAATCATCTCGGAGCCCTTCCTGTCTTGACGGGCTCCGTGCAGCATTGTCCCGCCTCTAAAGGAAGTTGTTTACCACTTCCTTTAGAGGCGGGAAAATGCTGCACGGAGCCCGTCAAGACAGGAAGGGCTCCGAGATGATTTTAAAAGCACAGCCGCGGTTCCCTAAGAGGCAGGGAGCCGCGGCTGCAGAAGAAGGAGTCGGTGAGTGTCTAAGGAGGAGATCTTCTGTGGTGGTGGCTGGCACTGATAAGCCTGAACACGGGGCGGGGGAGGGATGATGCAGTCCCCAAGGACACGGAAGGTCCCGGGGGACCCGCTGCCGCTCTGCAACTTCTTATATTCGCACCATAAGACGCAGGCACTTTTCCTCCCACTTTTTGGTGAAGAAAAAGTGCGTCTTATGGTGCGAAAAATACGGTAAATGAAAGAAAAACTGGAGGATCGGTCCCGCTGCAATAACTTGCGGGTGTGGGAGATCACTGAGTACGAGCAGTATAGAGATTGCTTGAGTGTGTTCTAGCGCCTGTTTAAGCAGCTGCTACAGGCAATGTGGAGATTGAGTGAGCGCATTAGAACCTGGGCCCTGTCCGAGAAAATCAGTCAAGGGACATTGTGGTTTGCTTGCAATCTTTTGTAGTGGAAGAACGCTTGTTGGCAGCTTCCTGGAAGCAAAGTCTGTTTCAGTGGGAAAATTGTGAGGTGGAACTTGACAATGATTTATCCCAGGGCACTGTGATGAGGAGATGCGTTCTGCGGGAGGTTACAGCCTATATGAGGGCAACTGCAGTGTGCTGTAAGTGCCTGTTCCCATTTGGGAAGTGCTGTTCCCACTAGAGGATAGCAACCTTGGGCTGGAAGGACTGGGGTTTCTAGTCCCACAGGTGCTCCTTGTGGTCTTGGGCAAGCCACTTAACCCTCCGTTGCCCATGTTCCCTGTAAAATAGTTATCTCCAAGTTATAATACCCTGTTCAGTATAATTTCAATTTGTTTTATTTATTTATTTAGAGTCTTTTCTATACCGCGCTATTTAAAATCAGCTCGGTTTACAGTCAACAGCAAATTTGTCCAGTGCAGGCGGCGCCCGTACTGAACTTACAAAGAACAGGGTTTTACAACTTGGGCTAACTGGGGTAACTATGTACAGGCTACGCAGGTCAATGTAAACCGCCTTGATATCATGAAAGGTGGTATATAAGAAATGTTAAAATAAAATAAATTTTCACAGCTAATATTACCTCACTGCGGGTGAAAATGACTAGTGAGGCCTGGCAAGTGCTGAAGGACTTGGGCTACTCGGACATTCCCACTGTGGACAGCTGCCAGGGGTGGGAGGAGGGGATGTCGACACCTAGTGTATTGGCCCTGAAATTGCCAATGGTGGCCACCAAGGGGCCCAGGCTGAAGAGATTATCAAAGAACCTGCAGGCCAAGGAGGCTCATATAGTAAGAGTGAATTGGCCTGGACTGGCAATGGCTGAGACTGTGTGGGGGACACGGGGGAGGGGGGGACAGAGGAGCCCTCTGGCTTGGACTGGGTCGTTGTTTGGGAGGTGTGGAAAGGGGGCAGAAGATGAAGGGTGAGGTAATGTCTTTGGAGTGGGTGGGGAAGGGGAGAGTATGTGGAGGAGATGCTGTGGTGGTGGTGGTTTGATTGCAGGAAGGGGGATGGTGGCAGCTATGGTATTGGGATCTAGGATCGATGACTCTTCCTGGGATGGGGATTCCCTGTGTGGGATGTACAGGGTGGGGGGAGAGGGAGGAAGGGGGTGTGGTCTAATGGGGGGGAGCTAGACCAGACTGGGGACAGATTGGAATTGGTGATAGAGAAGGGAAGGGGGGGAGGGAGACAGGATGGTGCAGGTGGGATCAGTTAAATGCTAAAGGACTGAATTTGTTGTATAAGTGGCAACAGTTTTTATGCTAAGCGGAAGGATGGCGGTGGGATATCGTATGTGTGCAGGAGACCCACCTACTGCACAGAGATGAAAAATTGCTCCACCGAGAGGGGTTTCCACAGCAGTTATTTGTGCTCCGGAGGAGAGGAAACAGGGAGGCATAGCGATTTTAATCCATATGAGGTGTTCCCTTCAACTGCTGGACATCTTTCATGATAAGGCAGGGCAGTCTTGGGGTTGCAAGGGGAATACGGGGGAGAAGAGGTCATGATAGTGACACTTTATGGGCCCAATTGGGGGTCAGATGTCCTTTTGGAAGGGGGTGCAGGTACTGTTGGAGGGGGGGAATTTAATTTGGTCCTACATCCAGAGTGGGATAGACAAGCACATCTATGGGAAGCCACTACTACTACTGAGCATTTGTATAGCGCTACAAGATGTACGCAGTGCTGCACAGACATGTAAGCAACAATCCCTGCTCATCAGAGCTTAGATCTAGTCACGACAGACAACACAGTAGGTGTAGACAAGGATACATCTAGGGAAATAAGGAAACACAAAGGAGATCAGGTGAGTCAAGATCCAAAAGCGACAGTGAAGAGGTGAGTTTTCAGCCTGGATCCATAAGCATTGTTGAAGGTGGTGACACATGATGAGCGTTATGGACCCAAAAGCGCTGTGTCAGTGATATAATCCGTATCTCCCTGAAGAAGCATTTAAAGCGAAACACTAAATGGGCGTCCTGAGGGGTGTTGGTCGAATTGTTGGCATGCAAGATGGCTGGCTGTATAGAAATCACTCCAGTACACATCGGAGTTAAGTGAAAGCCTATTCATGCTGGCTGGAAGTTTAAATGAATGGCACTAATTTAGCTTTTGAAATCACCATTGTTTATGATAGAGTGATTTAGTTAGTGGCTAAATATTTATGATAAGGCGTTTTTTCAGGTTGTTGATGTATTGAGGAGGTGGCTAGAGGATACTCCTCGTTGTCCACATGTAACCCCATTTGTTCCGAGACCTGTTCTTCTCCTTTTGCCCTTGAGATTCATACTATAAATTTTGGTAAGATAATGGAGTGATTTTGCTATATAGTGGATTTGAAAAGGGCCAGAGAAGGCACCTGATGTACAGACTCAGGTAGTTTGTTCCAGGTATAAGGAGCAGCAAGGTGAAAGGAGCGAAGACTGGAATTAGCAAAAGAAGAGAAGGGTACAGATAGAAGCAATTTTCCAGAAGAGAGGGGTTTCCGGGGAGGGGTGTAGGGAGGTATAAGAGGGAAAGGTAGTGAGGAGCTGCAGAGCAAATGATAGGTCAGCAGGAGAAGTTTGAACTGGGGTGGCCTCGGGCCTGGATGGGCTGTCGGGTAGTTTTATAAGGCATACCAGGGGAAGTGGTGGGGGTTTTGGGGGCGGGTCTTTAATGGGGTGATTGAGAAGGCAGTAAGTTGGCTCCGGATATATTGACTGCATAGATTACTGCCCTGCCAAAGGAGGGTAGGGATCCCACCTGCTATTGGTCATATCTGCCCATTTCACTGCTGAATGGTGGACATCAAATTGCTTGCTAAAGTACTGGCTACTAGACTAGCTTGCTGGATTTGCAGGGCTGGTGCAGAAGGATCAGACTGTCTTTATTGTGGAGAGGCAAGCTTCTGATAATATTAAATGGGCTGTTAATGTGATTTGGGCGGCTAGGCAGCAGCACTCGGAGGCGATGCTTCTCTCAATTGGCCTTTGATAGGGTCCACTGGGATTTTCTTTTCTCTGTGATGGAGAAGATGGGGTTTAACCCAAAGTTCACGGTGTGGGTGCAGGGACTCTACCAAACTCCCAGTGCGTGTATTAAGATTAATGGGCGTTATTCAGAGCCATTTTGTTTTAGAGAAGGATATGAGACAGGGCTGCCCCATGTCCCCCCTGCTATTTGTAATGGCAGTTGAACCTCTAGTGTAGGTGATTCAACAGAATCAAGAGATTTGAGGGTGGAAATCTCTGGGAACCAGCATATCATATCATTATTCGTGGATGATGTTCTGCTCTTCTTCTCTAACCCAGGCCATATCCTTCTGATAGCTATCCAACTCCGCCATGGCTATGAGGGGGTTTCTGGTTTTAAGATTGATTTGGAGAAAACTGAGGCACTTAATATATCTATGGCACAGGGGGTAATGGACCAATTAAAAAAGCGCTTTCCCTTTCGATGGGCGGGGGGGGGGGACCCCAAAATATTTGAAGGTAAGGCTAACGCCAGATTATAAGTTGCTGCATCAAGCAAACTTTCCAGCCTTGCTCCAGATGGGGATGGAAATGTCATGGACGGAGCGAGTAGCTGCCATCAAGATGAATGTACTTCCCCAGGTTTTATATTTGTTTCAGGTCTCCGTACTTATGGGAGCGCCTTGAGCTTTGTATGTTCTTTTATATTTGGAGGCGTAAGCCCTCAAGAGTGGCATGTACCATCATGTATCTGTCTCGGTATAATGGGGGCTCTAGGTACCCGACATATGAGTGTACATGGATTGGAGGGAGGGGGGAAGGAAGAGCTCTGTGGATATAGAGTGGGAGGGAGGGGAGGGGAGGATCTGGGGTGTTTGCTGTGGCTGTCCCGGGCGGAGAGGTAGGGTGGGAAACCTGTGTGTAGGACATATGCTCTCTATTTGGGATAGAGTATGACAGCGGGAGATCCAGGGGAGGGAGGATATCCCTTCTCTTTGATGTAAGCTTTGCGACATACGGGAAGTTTCCTTCCTGACCATGAGGGTGGAGTGTATGATTGGTGGGAGAAGGCAGTGAAAGAAGGTGGGGTTGAAGTGTTCCTATCAGTTTGGGGATTAGTGGTGGTTGAGGGCCTTCGGGAAGATTACAGGGTGAGGAAGATGGATTATTTTCAATTTGGGCAGGTGGCATGCTATCTCCTGGGGAAGCTTGGGTGGGGGGCAAGGGCGCACATGGGACTAGCTTGAGGGCTCTGCTCCATCGGTGTTCCCATCAGTCAACCCCTGTCCCAAGTACTCCCCTGCCCATGGAGCACCAGGAGAGCCCTCAGTTGGTGTCTGCATGTGGGGAGTCTGGAAGGGGTCATGCTACTCGAGTCCCCAGTGTGGGTTCCGCTGATGCCAGATGCCAGCCTGTCAGGTTGGGGAGCATATTGCGAAGAACGCTTTGTTCAGGGACAGGAATCCACAGGAGGCCCTGTGGTCAATCAACAGGCTCGAGATACGAGCGGTAACCTTGACACTAGAAAGTTTTGAACCACGGTTGCAGGGGAAGGTGGTCAAAGTCCTCTCAGACAATGCGACCATGGTGGCTTAGATCAACTGGCAAGGAGGCGCGGGCAGTGCAGTCCTGGAGGAAGAGGCCAAAAGGTTGTTCGGATGGGCAGAGATTCGTCTCCAGGAGTTATCGGCGGCGCATGTAGCGGGAGTCAATAATGTGACGGCAGACTACCTCAGCCAAGTGCATGTGGACCCTGGAGAGTGGCAGCTCAATCAGGAGGTGTTCGAGCAGGTAGTCGGCTGATGGGGCACACCGGTCATGGACCTAATGGCAATGTTTGAGTCGGCCAGGGTCTACCGGTTTTTCAGCAGAAGAAGAGAGAATGTCCGAGAGCCTGGATGCTCTAATTCAGCAGTGGCCCAAGGAGGGTCTTCTCTGTTTTTCCCCCATGAGCACTCATAGGCCGATTAGTACAACGGAGAGAGGCACACCAGGGATTAGTAAGTCTGGTGGCACTGGACTGGCCGAGGTGCCCATGGTATGCTGACCTGATTCAGATACTGGCGGATTGACTGTGGTGGCTTCTGGTTTGGGAGAACCTCTTGACGCAGGGGCCGCTTTGCATGTGTCTTTTGGGGAAACTGCTAGGTACTTAAGACCTAGATTGGCCACTGTTCAAAACAGGATACTGAGCTTGATGGACCTTGATCCGACGCAGTATGGCATATCTTATGTTCTTATGCCCCACGTGGATCAATGCTTGCTTACAGCATGGCTCTTGAAAGGGCGAGGTTGAAGAAGAAAGGATATTTGGGCTCGGTGATAGCAACCTTGCTACAGACCCAGAGGAGGTCTGCGAACCTGGCGTGGATCTGCATTGGGCGCATCTTTGAATCATAGTGCGGAAAGAGGCAGGCGCGTTCGTCCATTGCCTCTGTCCTGGACTGCTTGGGGTTCTTGCAATCCGGTTTTGATAAGGGTCTAGCTGCCAGATCCTTGAGGATGCAACTGGCGGCGATATCCGATTATCGCAGGAAAGTTCATGGGGTGCTGTGGGGTACAAACCCAGATGTGTACTAAGCTTTTTAAGGTCGGCGACCCACCTCCGTCTGCCGAAGAGGGCGATGGTACTGCCTTAGGATCTCAATCTGGTGCTGACGGCGCTGTCTGGGGAACCCTTTCAGCCACTGAGTCAAACTTCCCTGAAGGATTTGACTCTGAAAATGGTATTCCTGGTGGCAATTTGCATGGCACACAGGATTTCGGAGCTTTGGACCCTGTCATGCCTGGAGCCATTCCTTTCCTTCTCCAAGGAGAAAGTGGTCCTGTGCCCGGTACCTTCATTTTTGCCCAAGGTGGTATCAGCATTTCATGTAAGTCAGGCCGTTTTCTTACCGGCTCTGGTGAGCGCGGATATGGGCCCTGTCACTCCACAGCTGTGCCACCTGGATGGTAAAAAAGTCCTTTTATCCTTTTACCATCCAAGAAGGTATGTGAAAAGGGCATCGTCCTTTTGGAGATTGGACTGTCTGTTGGTTCTGTTTGGATCAGGGAGGCAATCACATCAGCATACATCTTGAAGGGTAAAGCAGTGCCAGCATGGTGCCGGGTGCATTTCATGAGGGCTCAGGCAGCCTTGTGGGCAGAGTATAGTTTAATTCTGCCAGTGGAGATCTGTAGGGTGGCATACTTTCATTTTCACCTGGATATCCAGGCAGCAGGGGGCGCTCTCATCGGATCAGAAGTGCTTCAGGCTGGTTGTGCGGGTTCCTCCCATTAGTATAACTGCTCTGATACATCCCAGAAGTGCAGGACTGGACTGGAAAGAGGAATTAGACTTACCTGCTAATTGTTGTTCCTTGAGGAACTCCAGTCCAGTCCCGGAACCCAGGGGCATACCCTGGACTTGAAGCTTGGTTCCCTTGGTGGAGGAAATGGCCAGGGGGAGCCAGGGAGGGGGGTGTAATCAGTGTTTTGGGGGGGGGCAAAAGAGCTGTCGGTTGCTCGCTCCCTGCTGGTTAGAATTGCTCAGGTTTCTTAACGGGTAAGCCTCCCCATCCTGGAAGGGGGGACGGGGTATCCTTCCCAGGGGATGAAGGGGGTACTTGTTTGTTTAGACGTAGAAATGTTTGTTGCATGTTTAACTACTTATTTGTTGCTCCTTTGAGTCTGCTTCGTCAATAGGTACTGTGGCTGGTGAGTGGTGCCAGCTGCTTATGTACACTGCAATGCAATGTGTGCCTTCGAGTCGGTCCTGGCGACCCAGAAGCTCCTGAGTTTTCTTGGCAGTGTCACCGGAAGTAGATTGCCAGGCCTTTCTTCCGAGGCAATGGAGGGTTAAGTGACTTGCCCAAGGCCACAAGGAGTGCTAGTGGGAATCGAGCCCTGGTTGCTTGGTTACCAAGCCAGTGTTCTAACCACTAGGCTACTCCTCCACTCCTATGTACACTATATGTACACTAGTGTCATCAAAAAGATGACATGCTCAGTCTCCAAGCTGCTGGAAGAGGTACACTACCCAGAGGGGCGGGACTGGACTGGAGTTCCTCGAGGAACAACAATTAGCAGGTAAGTCTACTTTCTCTTTACGACGTGCAATAAGAAGCATGGCAGGCCCAAACCATACCATGAGTAATCGGGAAGAGAGGGACAACCTTTTCAGGTACTACTGCTTTAAATTCCTGACTGATTCAAACTGCAAGTCTTTTAGAAGTAGATAGTCGGCCACACTGCATTATGAGTCAATATGTTTTAGCATGGCCCCTACTATATATTTGAAATAAAACCCATCTAGTGGTATCCTTGCAGCACCAGATACATTAAGGGGCATGTTTACTAAAGGTTAACGCGCATTAATGAAGTTGCACGTGTTAAGTGCCACTGCACTCTTAGAAATACAACAGTTCTGGGCTTTTAGCGCGCATTACCTTAGGGGCATGTTTACTAAAGGATTTAACACACATTAATAAAGTTATCAGACACAGAGTTAATAAGTGAGGCAAATACATCAAATCAATAAAGCATGTTAGTTCCTTATCGTTCCTCCAGTTAGTCCTGTACCTCTGGGTTGTGTACCTCCTCCTGCAGCTTGGAGACTGGGCATGTCAGAATTGTGACATCACTGGATGTATCCTGCTGGTCTCTCCCATCAGCCCCAGTGTGTCCAGTCTCCATGCAGCAGGAGGACGTAGTGAGCCTAGATGTGGGCTCACTTGAGGAACATATAAGGAGCTGTTAGGTAGCTTAGTGGTAGTTGTAGGTTGATTTGATTTAATTTCAGCATTTTGTATGCTAAAGTTTTAAAATTTGAAGAAGGGCCAGGGGTTTCTTTGGCTTGAAACGCAGCGTTGGGTTACTATCTCGGGAATCTGGAGATCTCAAATTTGTTGCCACAAATCAATTTTTGGGAAGATTGTTTGGCTGTATCTTCGGCGGTTTAGCTGCTGAAAGAAGATATCGTCTTCACATAGAAAAGAGAAATTAATGTGAACTCAGCTAAGTGATCTTTCCGTTTGATGATTGTTTGTGATGGAAGAGCACACAATTTATACCGGTTGGTGTTGAGGGGTTCATATCCCCTCAAATACCTGAAGTTAGGGTTGTGTCCCTAGATAAAAGAAAAAAAGGAACATCACACCACGAGAAGGAATTGATTCTTCACGGTGTAGGTTCCGACAAAAAAATTGTTTTGTTGGTATGTTTCCCTTGATGAATTATTGTAAATGTGGGAGATATAAGGGGGTTGCTGTTTGAAGGAAAGTTTTAAAGTTGGCACTGTAGCTTTAAAAAATAAATAAATAAATAAAAATAAAGGATGAGGGAAGCATCGCTTGCACCGGCCTGGGCTGACTTTCTCTAGTGGTTGTAAGCTGTTTGTTGAAGTTCACTAACAGATCTCTCCTCCTTGACTGTATGGAGGAGAGCTCTGCAGAGGCACCCTCACTCCCTCCTTTCCTGCGGAGCAGCGCTGCGATTGAGGCTGTGAAGGCGGTGCAAGTTTCACCGGTGGCTTCCCGCTTGATCCCGAGCTGAGCGGGACTGCGTGGGCTGCATTCCCCGCGTCGGAGGATCAAGGGAAGAGAGTCTTCTGAGAGGGGTAAGGCTATTTTGGCATACCAGAGCAGGAGCTTCTGATCGGCAGCCAGTGTGGCGGTCAGAGCTCTGGTTCTCGTCGTAATTTGGTGCCATTTTGTGATTTGTTTATCCGGCGGCCATTTTCTTACCGCGTGTTTGCCATGTGGTGCTTAGCGACTCGGGGAACGGGGCTGCAAGTGGCACGGGGGTCTCGTGGCAATAGTTTGCCTTATTGGGGCTTTACTTTGGTTTAGTTGGTTTTCTTTTGCAGCCTAGTCGTTAGCAGTGGATAGGTGAATCAATTTACTTTCATTTGTTTGTTTCCATTCTTGGGGGGAGGTTTTTCTTCACACTTGGGGCAGAGGATCCTTGTCTCTTTGCTCTGCGGCAGTTTAGCTTACTTTAGTTCATTAATTTATTTCATTTATTAAATTTATTTAATAAGGTGCTTTGATTAGTGGAAAAGAAAAGGCAGAAAGCATTTTTTTCCTGGGGTTTGGGCTTATGGCCCCCGCCCTGTGGAATTCCCTGCCTTCCTCTATCCGACTTGAATCTGAACACTCTACTTTTAAGAAAAACCTCAAGACTCACCTCTTTGCCCGTGCCTTCGACCTGTCCGATCCCTTTGTGTGACCCACTCTTCTCTGTCCTCCCTTCCTCTCCCCGTCCTGTCCTGTTGTATGACTCTGCTCGTTTGCTTTTCTGTCTCATATTGTAACTTCCTTTCCTTTTCTGAGCCCATTTTTACCATGTAAACCGCTGTGATGTACTTTCCTCAGCGGTATATCAAATCTAATAAACATAAACGTGCCCTCAGTGTGTCTGTGGTACCGCAGGGGTGCGGTGGCTGACTCCGGTGTTTGCCGGGGCTGTGCGTCAGTGTCCACTAGTGTGGAACAACAGATGGAAGTCAAGCAGCCTCAGGAGCCCCAGGATCCTTCGGCAGGTCACGAAGGTGAGACCGCGCGGTCAGCGTTGCAAGGGTCCACCCAGGAGGTATCTGCGGACCCATCAGGGGCGGCGCCGGTCTTTGGGGCGGGACCGCTCCCTGGGGATTTTTGCCCTGATTTTGTGTTAATTATGCATAAGGCGTTTTGTTTATGCCGGCAGGGGAAGGTACCGGAGTCTTTGCCTTTGCCTAGTCCAGGGCAGCAGTCCACGGTAGGTGACGGGGGTAGCATTTCCCCGAAGCCTCCAAAGCGGGCACGGCCTCATGACTTGTCGCCCGCTGGTTGCGAGTGGCCTGACACGGAGGAGGCCGAGGGGGAGCTCGAACAACCATGGAGGACTTAGAGGAAGGAGAGATACAAGAGCTGGAGGATCAGGCAAAGATAATTAGGGTGTTCAGAAGGGATGAGCTGACGGCACTTATCACGGAATCCCTTCAGATACTAAACCTCGCTATGACCCCGATAGCAGAAGAGGAAGTGGTGGACCGCATGATCCAAGAAGAGTGGGATCAGCCAGAAGCAGGTCTCAGAGGGATTAGAACGATGAACAGGCTCTATCCCTTAGCCGAGAAGGACAAGGAGATGTTCCGCACTCCGCGAATTGATGCGGCAGTATCCACGGTTATCAAGACGACCACTATACCAGTGGAGGGTAGTGCAGCCTTAAAGGATGCTCAGGATAGGAAGGTAGACGTTTTGTTGAAGCAGTCATTTGAGGCTGATGCTCTGTCCTTGCAAGCTTCCATTTGTGGGGCTGGGGTGGAGCGAGCATGTCTCCGATGGTCTCAGCGCTTGAGACAGTCGCCTCACCTAGAGCAGGAGGACGTAAGAGAGCTGCATCATCTAGAGTCTGGGTCGGCCTATTTAGAAGATGTGCATTACGACTTGATTCGAGCGCTCGCTAATAGGAGGTCCCTGTGGTTGAAGAACTGGGCGGCCGATGGGTCGTCCAAGACTCGGCTAAGTAAGCTTCCGTTTAAAGGGAAGTTGTTGTTTGGAGAGGACCTGGATAAGTTGGTGAAGGATCTCGGGGAGTCCAAGGGTGGAAGACTCCCGGAGGATAAGCCAAAGCAAGGCAAGTCCTTACCGGCTTTTCAAGGCCACTTTCGGGATTTCAGGAGATTTCGTACTTCTCATTTGGGAGGTTTCCAGAGGGGAAGATTTGCTACTTGAGCCCAAGGGTTTCATGGGTTTCGTGGAGCAGGTAGAGGGTTCGCGGCAGCTTCAGCTGCGGCGATTCGAAAACCACAATGAAAGGAGGCCGGTCCCAGTGGGAGGACACCCGATTGGTGGGCGACTTTGGGAGTTTCTTCCTGCCTGGGACCAAATAACGTCCGACCAGTGGGTCTTAGAGGTAATTCGCGAGGTTTACGCGCGGGAGTTGTACGTAATGTCTCCCTGCAGAGGTCCGCAGAAAACCTTGGCGGTATGCAGTACTTTAGATTGGCTCTTACAATTGAAAGCAGTCGTGCCAGTGCCAATTGCAGAGTACGGTACGGGTCGATACTCAATTTATTTTGTGGTGCCAAAGAAAGATGGTGCTGTTCGGCCTATATTAGATCTGAAAGGGGTGAATCGGTGCCTTCGGGTACCGCACTTCAGAATGGAAACGTTGAGGTCCGTCATTGTGGCGGTAAGGCAAGGAGAGTTCTTGACTTCCCTCAACCTTACGGAGGCGTATTTACACATTCCGATCAGAGCAGCTCATCAAACGTTTCTGCAATTCGCGCTCCCTTGGGGGCATTATCAGTTCCAAGCATTGCCCTTTGGTCTGGCGCCGGCACCGCGGACGTTCACCAAGATCATGGTAGTGGTAGCGGCGGCGTTGCGGAAGGAAGGAATTCTGGTCCATCTTTATCTCGACGATTGGTTGATTCAAGCGAAGTCCCAGGCAGAGAGTGTTCAGGTAACAGACAAAGTGGTGAAGTTTTTGCAGAGTCTAGGTTGGGTGGTCAATCTGACCAAAAGCCACCTAGTACCTACCTAGGATCTCGAATATCTGGGGGTGCGGTTCAACACTCAGCAGGGAGCGGTGTTTCTGCCAGACCGGCGAGTTCAAGCTCTGCGGCTTCTGCTGCGCAGGTTCAGAGCCACCCCTGCTCCCTCGGCGTGGACTTATCTTCTACTGCTAGGAACAATGGCAGTGACCCTGGAAGTGGTGCCTTGGCCTAGGTTTCATATGCGACCATTGCAGAGATCGCTGCTTTGACGGTGGTTGCATCAGTCCGATTTGTTGAATAAGCGACTTCCCTGTCCCCTCAAGGTCCAACAGTCTCTTCGGTGGTGGCTGCTTCCGGGCTCATTGAAGTCTGGAATGCCTCTGGAACAGCCGGACTGGATCCCGTTGTTGACAGACGTGAGTCTCGGGGGATGGGGAGCTCATTGCGGGGAGCAGTTTGCACAAGGCACTTGGTCCGTTCAAGAAAGCGAGTGGTCGATCAATTGCCTAGAACTGAGAGCAGTCTATCTGGGGCTTCAAAGGTTCGAAGACACGGTCAAAGGTCGAGCAGTGTGAGTACTGTTGGACAACTCGGCGACGGTGACCTATATCAATCGACAGGGCGGTACAGGAAGTGCGGCCATGGAAGAGGAGGCAGAGATGCTGTTTGCTTGGGTGGAGCAGTGTCTGCCAGCAATATCAGTGGCGTACATTGCATGGAAGGACAGTGTGATGGCGGATTTTCTCAGCAGGGTTCGCGTGGATGCAGGGGAGTGGGAGTTGCATCCGAACGTGGTTGCACAAATCATTCGCAGATGGGGGCCACCTCTCATGGACCTCATGGAGACCTTTCACTCGGCGAAGACCAGTCATTTCTTCAGCCGGCGTCTGGAACGGATGTCGGAGGAAATCGACGCTCTGATGCAACAGTGGCCAATGGGCAGTCTCCTATATGTCTTCCCACCGTGGGCGCTCATAGTTCGAGTAATTCAGTGTATAGAGGCACATCAGGGAAGAGTGCTTTTGGTGGCTCCAGATTGGGCGAGATGTCTGTGGTATGCCGATCTCATTCGCCTGCTCGACAGACGTCCCTGGAGATTACCGGTGTCGGAAAATCTCTTGCTACAATGCCGCAGGTGGATCGGTTCTCGCTTCTGGTTTGGTCATTGAAAGGGCGAGGCTGAAGAAAAAAGGTTATTCTGGAGCGGTAATCGCCACTTTGCTGAGAGCCAGGAAGCGGTCCACATCTCTGGCATATGTTCGTATTTGGCGTATTTTCGAGGACTGGTGTTCTCTGAGGCAGATTCGGGCGGCTACGGTATCCGTTCCCCTGGTCTTAGCATTTCTGCAAGATGGATTTGATAAGGGGCTAGCAGTCAGTTCCTTGAAAGTTTAGTTGGCGGCTATTTCATGCTATAGAGGAAAGGTGCAGGGAATTGCGCTGGGTGCGCATTCGGATGTTTTACGTTTCCTTAAAGCAATTTCCAAGCTGCGGCCCTCGAAGAGTCATAGTTCCGCCGTGGGATCTCAATTTGGTCCTAGGAGCGTTGACAAAAGAACCGTTTGAGCCTTTGCGCCAGGCGTCGGTAAATGATATGACTTTGAAGACTGTTTTTGGTAGCCATCTGTTCGGCGAGGCAAGTTTCGGAGTTACAGGCATTGTCTTGTAGGGAGCCATTTCTGTCCTTTTCTAGGGAGAAAGTGGTATTGCGCCCAGTGCCGTCTTTTTTGCCTAAGGTGGTGTCTGACTTTCACCTGAATCAAACAGTTTCTCTTTCAGTTCTAGGTTCGCTGGAAGGGGCGGCTTCTGATCGGAGTTTGCGCCTTTTGGGCATAAGGTGAGTGTTATGGCACTACTTTGAAGGTTTTGGAAACCTTTCGCAAATCGGACCGTCTATTCGTGTTATTCGGAGGTCCCCGCAAAGGGGAAGCGGCGGCGAAGGTGTCCATTTCAAGATGGATTAGAGAGGCGATTGCGTCGGCATATCTGTTGCAGGGTCGTGCAGTTCCGCCGGGCTTGAGGGCTCACTCTACCAGAGCGCAAGCGACTTCTGGGCGGAGCACAGTCTGGTTCCGCCGGGGGACATCTGTAGAGCGGCCACCTGGTCGTCTCTTCATACTTTCAGTAAGCACTACCGCCTGGATGTTCTGGCGGCGAATGATGCTTGTTTCGGATCAGCGGTGTTGCGAGCCGGCTGCAAGGGTCCCTCCCAATGATTACTGCTCTGTTACATCCCAGAGGTAGAGGATTAAACTGGAGGAACGATAAGGAAAGGTAAATTACACTTACCTGGTAATTGTAGTTCCTTTAGTGATTCCAGTTTAGTCCTCATTCCCGCCCGGGTTTGTATGGCAGTGGAGGTTCAGTTGGGAGAGGTGCAAGATTACCGGTAGGTGTCATTCATAAGGACTTTTGGGTCATGGCTCTGATCTCGTCTATCTGTTTCTGTCTATTCTTACTCTGTGGTTTCCTAATTCTGTATGGGGCGGAAGGGTAAGGTGCAAGGCCGTTTCCTCCTTCCTATGGGAGGGTCATGTTACACAGTTCATAGTTACAAGTTAAAGTTCAGTGTAGTGTTCAAATGTTTTCTATGATAGCTACTTATTTGTTGCTCCTTTGAGTGTGCTTTGTCAATAGTTCACTGGGACTGATGGGAGAGACCAGCAGGATACATCCAGTGATGTCATGATTCTGACATGCCCAGTCTCCAAGCTGCAGGAGGAGGTACCCAACCCAGAGGTAGAGGACTAAACTGGAGTCACTAAAGGAACTACAATTACCAGGTAAGTGTAATTTACCTTTATCTGGGTTACACACACAAATTTGCTGGGATCACTGACCTATCACACAGGCAGAGCTAATAAACTGAAAAGTTAATTGACAAACTAGAACAAGCAAATAAGATTTAATTCTGCAAATAACATGAATTCATAAGATACCACTCTCTAGAAGTTTCGCTGTACTTTGCCTATCCTGAACCTCCCCAGGCTATGTCCTCACTAGGATGTGTCTAGTGGAATATACCCTTGGCATAGGCCTCCTTCCTCCATGCTCCTAGCTGATGAGGTTTCTGATAAAATGCTAGGTCTCACTAGAGATGATGCTGCAGAACCCAATCCTAATCTGGGACACTGGCTTCTCGACCAATAATATTGTATATACTTGAAACACTCACTAGACATTGTAATATTACAACTTCGTGGGGAAAGGCAGGAAGTGCCTCTGTTTTAAGACAAGGGCAAGTTTAAGCCCTTCGGTCCTGGCTGATCCAGAGGAACCTCCCAGCTGCCAGGAACCACAGAACACTGCAAAGGTCAGGAGGTCACAACGTATTTCATTTTATATATGCTGCCTTGCCCTCTCCTGACCTTTTGCAAGCCCTTTGTGGAGTTGTCACTATCTTTATTATAAATATCTATTTTATCTGTTTTTCCCCTCTTGTTTTGCAGTTCCCTCGTGGTTGAAAGGCGGATCATGCTGTGTTTTGACCCTGTGTCGCTGGCTCTCCTCTTTCCACAGCTCACTTTTCCCCCACCTCTCGGTGAGTATCACAGAGACTGTATCTTCCTTTCCAAGCAGCATAAGCCCTACAGGTCTTGTGATAGATGGCAAGTCACCTGCTATTATTTCCTAGAGGAGTGATCTACTGGTAGAGCAGCAGTTTGCTGACCAAGAGAGAAGGGTTCAGATCCCACTGGCACTCCTTGTGGCTTTGGGCAAGTCATTTTAACCCTTCATTGCCTTGGGTACAAACTTAGATTGTAAGCCCTCCAGGAACAGGGAATTCTCCAGGAACAAGTCAGTCCTCACACATGGGTGATGTCAGCACCGACGGAACCCTCGCAGAAGCATCCCCCTAGCTTTCAAAGAAAGCCTTTGGGAGATGCCATCATGCATGCATGGTCCCCTTCCCACCCAAGGGTGCCGCCTTGCTCAGTCAGATGACATAGCTAAAAGACAGCAAAAATAAAAGATGGTAAAGGAGCAACTCTAAGGGGAGGAGGAAGGGTTGTGAGGACTGATTCCTGCTGTCCTCAGAGAACACCTTTTACAGGTAAGTAACTACGCTTTACCTACAGTACCTGATTGTAACTCACCTTGAAGTACTATTGGGGGAAAAAAGGCACACTGCCTCTTTTTATGCTGACTTGCAGATCATTTTAGTCTATTGTTTGTATAGAGGGATATGTAGTCCATCTTTTCTTAAGGAAATCTGCATGTGGCGGGCTGAAACCAGGACTTAGATCATCTTGGTGGGAAGAAAATGGGGTTAGCTGGCCAACCTCCCTGGGGCATTTTGCTGTCCTCAAAATGCATTCATTATAGTCTCTCCAGTCTAGCCCAGATGTATGGGTTATGTCCCACCACCAGCAGATGGAGATTGAGCAGTGCCAAGTTCTGATGATGTCATAATATAAGGCTCTGCACCACTAATCAGACCAGCATTCTCAGTTTCCAGAAGATGATGGTGAGCTACTGTGCAGACTGGACTTCTCTGACAGGCCAGAAAAAAAATAGAAATTACACTTACCTGGTAATTGTGGTTCCTTGAGTGAGGACAGTTTAGTCCTCCACCTCTGGGTAGTGCAACTCCTCCTGCAGCCTGGAGACTGGACCAGTCAGAATCCTGCCATCACTGGATGTAGCCTGCAGGCATCCCCCATTAGCTCCAGTGAACTATTGACAAAGCGGACTCAAAACATAAGAACATAAGATATGCTATACTGGGTCAGACCAAGGTCCATCAAGCCCAGTATTCTGTTTCCAACAGTGGCCAATCTAGGTCATATGTACCTAGCAGTTTCCCCAAGAGACACAAGTTCCACAATGCTTGTACTGGGTCAAGCATTGATATCTTCGGTCACTTCTTAATAATGGTTTATGGACCTTTCCTCCAGGAACTTGTCCAAACCTTTTTTAAACCCAGCTACACTAACAGCCTTTACTACATCCTCCGGTAACAAATTCCAGAGAACAAGAAATAAATAGCTAACCAGTTAAACAATTGAGAATGCAAACAAAACAAACCTTCCCTGAAGACGGAAAGGAAAAGATTCTTCCAACAAGTCTCTCTCTCTCTCTCCCCTGCCGAGCCAATGAACGAAATTCAGCAAAAGAAGAAGAAGCCAGAAAGAACCAGAGAATTGGTTGTCCTGACAACACACTTACCTTTATAACCGCTTCTCAGGGTCGACTGCGTGCCTATCCAAATTAGCAAAGTGAGGGCGGGAATGAGGACTAAACTGTCATCACTCAAGGAACCACAATTACCAGGTAAGTGTAATTTCTGTTTCCTTATCGTTCCTCCAGTTTAGTCCTCCACCTCTGGGATGTAACGGAGCAGTACTAACGGGAGGGAACCTGCCAGCCGGCACGCTGACCCGAAACCGGAATCCCCCACCGCCAGCGCCTCCAATCGGAAAACGTGCAGCAAGCCTGCAGCAAAGACCAAGGTGCCACCTTGCAAATTTCCCCCGACGGAACTCGACTACGCTCCGCCCAGGCAACTGCCTATACGCTAGAAGAGTGAGCTCCCAACCCCCCCCCAGGAGCTGACTTCCCCTGCAACCTGTAAACCGAGACGAGCGTCTTTTTAATTCATCTGGAAAAGGGGGGCCTCCGCCGCAGCCTCCCCCGCAGCCTCCCCCAATCTGGGACCCCCAACCAGCCACAAACAAAGTTTTGACTCACAGGAGAGGCCTGCGACTGCTAAACCACAACACCGAACTCTCTGCACGACCAAGCAACTTATGATCCGTTCCGGCAGGTGCTCCCCTCCCGCGCGGACCCGGGAGGGACACCGATGGATTCACCTGAAAGGCGAAAACACTTTCGGCCGACGGGAAGGCAGCAGCCGGGACCCCCCTTCCCGAGCAGCAATGACAAAAGAAAGGCGTCCTGCACTCCAGCGGCTGCAACTCCAAAAAATGCCACGCCGAGCCAATCACCCCAGAGATACAGCTTTGAGAAACAAGCCTTAGACCGAAACCTGGCTTAAGGGCCGAAACGAAGCTGACCCTAGCGCCCGTAAAGCCAAGATGAAGCCTCACAATGCAGCAGCAATTCTCCGCGCTGGACGCAAACGGGCAACCGCTTTAAGAAAACGCTCTACAGCCCCGCGTGTCCTAAGCGCTAGGTCCTTAGGTCATATCACCGAGACAGACTACGGCTGCTAAGCGCACACCCAAGCACTGGCCGCCAGCCCATAGCAAATCCCTGTTTTAAAGGAAGATATCCAGCAACCCCCGGTACCGACGCCGAGGCAGTGGAAGACCGATGTCCGGAACAGCAGTCTACAACGACCCACCAGAACTGAAGATAGCTCAGCGAAACAAAACATTTCCGTACTTGAGGAACTGGAGAGCAAGCCCCAAGGGAAAGGGAACCAGAGGCGGGCCTTGTAGGTTCTCCTGTAGGCTCATTCCGCAACAGATCCGCCGACCGCATCTGCCACCTCATGTAAGTCCATGAGAACCCCAAGCACTTTATGCCAGCGACCTCCAATTCAAGATGTTCTACCAGACACACAACCCAACAGAGCATCGCATCTGTTGTACAAGCAACGGAATCCTCGAAATAGGAGCATACATGAATCCACTGCCTGCCGCGACACCAGCATGGAGTAGTCTATTCGTCTTATTTGACAACCAGCCAGGACGAGAAAGCCAGGACTGGCCACTCTAGGAAACCGGATACCGGACTTGAAAGAGCGGAAGCTGACCCAGTATGCCATTTCCCATATCCTTATGAATGGAACCTGCACCAGGTCTCGGCCTTGGAAGCAACAGGCTGCGCCTGGCCCCATGATCCTGCGGCTAGCCCACTGTAGCAAACACTGGCCATGGAAGGACATCAGAGCTGGTGCCGGTTCCTAGCCTTCCTTTATCGCTTCCCCAGTCCACCTGCCAGCATTGAAAAAGGACTGAGAATAAATTGACCAGAGAGTCGGGAACCTTGCGTCCTGGACATCAGAGAGAAAGAGGGGCTAGGACCTGGGAGCAAAGCCCAAAGAGAAACTGGTGACTGACACCGTAGCCGGACAGTGCAAAGAGCTCACGCACCAGTACAATCGACATCCTCCCTTACTGGAGAAATTACCGTAATCCGATAATACAGTCCGAGCAAAGAAACGCAGTCTCAGCCTGCAAAGAGCGCACCCAACTATCATGCCTAAGCAATTGTGAGCACCTCCACCATGCACATTTACAAATGTATAAAGGGGACCCAGTACATGTCACCCCAACATAGAGCAGTGAGCACGCTTAAACATAGGCCGAATGCATGGAGCATACACAAAGTATTGACGTCCTCTATGAAGCCTTCCCGAGCCCTGGAACCCTACACTCCAGAGTGCGATATCTAGATGTCCTGCTCTTCACCCTCAGCACGGGCCCTTTAACAAGAAGGCACAGACGGGTCAGTGCTCCTGCTAAGTGCTTAAAGCCCTGCTGCGACAGTGCAGACTCTGGAAATAGAATTTCCCGGGAAGGGCATGTTAAGTGCAGCTATGAAACATACCAGCACTGAATGCTATACGTGACCCATGAGCAGTTCTGCCCTGCGGTGGCCTTTAGGGCCCCAGAGCCCCACAAACGATAAGAAGCCGCGTCCTTGCGAGCAGGGGGGCCCCTGGAGTAGCCGGCTTGGCTCTCCCTTCTCTTGGATGCGAGCCTCACGGGGTGGGGAGCACATTGCGAAGATCGGTTTGAGCAGAGGCTGTGTTGTCTGACAACACTCGAACCACCGGATTCGTCACCTGTACCTCGAAACTCTGCAGAGCCCGAACCACGGCTCAGCTCCCCACCCCAAACAGCAATCTGTTCCAACGCCACCGACTGCCGCAGGATAAAGAAGTTAAAAGCTTTAAACCTTTTTTTTTTTCCAGTTATCTTTATTTAACAGCATTTATGTACCGCGCTCTGCAGTATCAGTGCTGTTCACAATTGACTCCTCTTGCACTAGACCAGTGGAAATTGTCCAGTGCTGACATAGAACAGAGACAGAAGCTTGGAACTGTAACTGGGCGAACTATGTACATTTCAACATAAAACAGTGGCTGAGAACTATTTACAAGGTAGGAGTTAGGAGATGACTTGCAACACAGTTGCTTGTTAAGACCCTAACTCCTGAGCGCCCCTCAGGTGGCCCTGTGTATATTTCTTCCCTGCCATGCAGAGAATGATCGATCTGAAGATGGCCGCATACACACTGTCAGAGAAAAGCACAATCGAGTGTACCAACTGCCCTCTGGCGGCCAAAGAGGGCCGGACAGACACTTCTTGATTGACAGATTAATTGTCATTATTATATATTGACAAGTTAGAAGTTAGGAGGCGATTTTCAGGACAGAACAGTTGACAATTTCTCCTGTTCCCTTATCCAGTCACCCCTCCATTGAAGAACCTCTGAGAGGGGAGACCAGCAGTACAACAACCAACCTGAATGAATTCATCAAATTGAACTGAGAACCCTGATCAAGGGCCGAAAAGTCCAAAGACTATACCCTGCATCCCCTGAAATTGACGGGAGAGGGAAACACCATCTTAAACCGTAGCACTCCCTGGAAAGGTCGCTACCACCAGACAGAAACATTAACTCTTCAAGACAGTACCGACAACCCTACGCGGGCCTTGCAAAAACAAAAAAAACCAACCACTGAAGAGACCACCAGGACAAGCTGCAGCACCTAATATTGAGCACCGACCTTGCCCCATCTATATGTGCCATGCAAATACCCTCTGGAAGAGAAGGCCCGAAACAGAAGGCTAGCATCCCAGCTATGAAACTCATCCCAACATTGGTATTGTCTTAGCCCACTGATGACTGAGGACTCCCGGGAGTTCAAGAGCCCATCTGAACGCTAAAAAGGGTCAAAACTACCCCTGGCAACATACGCCAGGCCGTCGAGCCTTACAGATAAACCAAGGATGTTTTTTTGTGTTTGGTTTTTTTTTTTTTTTTAATGAAATCAGATTGCCACTTTTGAAACTGGCGCTTCAAGGGCTCTGTGCTCGTCACCTGCTGCAGCCAGCAAGACACCATAGGACGCCAAACTCCGGAACCTCCTGCCGCCGGCGATAGGAGTGTATGCTCTGCATTTAGAGACCCCACTGCCCGAAGCGGCACCCCCGGTACAGCAGATATCCCATGGCTGACAAGGGCCCAGCTCAAAAGAGGGAAGACGGAAGCGCAAAACTTATCTTCCGCCCCCTGTAACTCCAGCCATCCCGCGTGTTTTTTTTTTTTTTTTTTTTACACAAGGCACCACTAAACATCCCAGTTTCCTAACGAAAACTACCCTGGGTAACCCAACCTAAAAGAATCTCAGGGCAGAGGGAACCAACGAAGTGGCCCCCACAGAGAAAAGGGAAAATTCTTATCCTCACATCCAAACGGACGTCTAAAAACTAAAGTAAATTAAAATTAACCCAACACGCATAGTCGCCTTGATAACATTCGGCCTCCAAAACGCGTCCCGGGGCTCTGAAACGATGCCCTCTTGAGCAGCAAAATGGCCGACGCTACCAGTGCATCACCGAAAAAAAGGTGCCAAATGCAACGCCGGAAGGCCGCCCAGCAACTGCCCTACGCTGCCCGGGTGCCAAAGAAAGACTGCAGCCCCCCAAAATAAAACCGAGCGCCGAGCTCAACAACTTACTGCTCTGCGGGATTTCCCAATGGAGTCTATTCTG
This sequence comes from Ichthyophis bannanicus, assembly GCA_033557465.1. Classification (NCBI taxonomy): domain Eukaryota; kingdom Metazoa; phylum Chordata; class Amphibia; order Gymnophiona; family Ichthyophiidae; genus Ichthyophis; species Ichthyophis bannanicus. The sequence goes on along the minus strand of CM066033.1, from coordinate 730,876,935 downwards.
CGGCACTGCTTTAGTCAGAACAGTGACCATCGGAGAACCTCCGGGCTTCGCACCCCCGCACCGGAACGAAACCCCGCTCTTGAGGGACAGCTAAGAGCTGCGTTGTCCTCGCCCCAGGGCTCTCTCCCGCCCCGTCCAGGGAGAGAGAACAGTAAGCGAAGCCGACAGCCCAGCTACCGACCAAAGGTAGGAAGGTACCGGCACACAAGCAAGGTTGCTAATTCTTCAAAAAATTCCTTCCCTTTTTTTTTTTTTTTTTCTGGGCCGCACGGGCTCAATAAATAGGAAGGAAACCCAAAGACCTTAAATGAAATGAAAAGAAATAGAACACTAAAAATTAAACAAACTATTCTCTGCTGTGAAGCAGATCCTCAAGCGAGCCCTGGCAGGCTGCTAAAGCTGTCCCTGAAACCGCGGATTCGGGCACCGCGGCTCACGGGATGTGTGCTGGGAAAGGTGTGCTGGGAAAGGAGCTCTGCTCCGTCCTATCCAGGGGCAGAGAGCCTAGAGAGAAAGACAGCCAAATTTGATGCCTAAAAGGCTTGATTGGGCAGAACCCGTTAAACGGAGCTCCCTTTTGACTAAAATCTGTCTTTCACTTGATATTCTTTTTTTTTTTTTTTTGTAAAAACAGCTCTGAACCCGTGAAAACAAATAAAAGAAGTAATATTAACCCAAAAACAAACCAGTAAAGAAAAAGAAACCTATCGAGCCTGCTCCTTAACCGTTCCTTCAGTGAGTCCAGCACCTGGGCTCACTAGGTCCTCCTGCTGCATTGAGACTGGACACACTGGAGCTAATGGGGATGCCTGCAGGCTACATCCAGTGATGGCAGGATTCTGATTGGTCCAGTCTCCAGGCTGCAGGAGGAGGTGCACTACCCAGAGGTGGAGGACTAAACTGGAGGAACGATAAGGAAAAGGGAATTAAGTACTTGCCTGGAACGCTAAGTGTAAGTGTTTAAATTTTTTTCTTCGGGGCTCAATTTGTTTTTCTGAAGCATTAGAAGTTTAAAAAAAAAAAGTGGTTTCAGTAGTAAAGGCTCAGTGAATTAGATGGTCGTTGGCAGGGGGGGTCATTCTATCGGGAAAGGCTTCAGTTTCAGTGGGAACTTCACAGTCACACTTCCCGCAGAATTTTTTTCAGTCTCCATCAACGGATGAGGTGTCTGAACCACTCTGTGTGTTTGGCAGACGACAGTGGGGGAAAAAGAACCATGCCAGCGGCAAAACCTGTTTGTGCCACATGTGGAGGCCACCACACATCCCTCTCCTCAGCCAGGTTCTGTTGCGGCTGCGTGGAGGAAGACTGGCCAGTAGAAGAGCATCTAAAAGCAGCTCAGTTAAGGATAGAGGGCTCGCAGGGCTTCGACAAATTCTCCGGAGCAGTTAACTGAGCCCTCTGCACAGCTGTATGAGTTTTCCCATGCTGCGGGGATGATGGCCATTTTAGCTGATCAGCTTGGAGGCACAGAAGTTCTCTCAGGAAAGTGGCAGCCTTTTCCCTGTGGGGCAGAAACTCAGCCTTTGGACAGTGGAAGGTCTATGGGAGCTGTTAGTGCTCAGAGATCTAACAATTTGCCATTTTCTTCAGATATTGTATTACTTCTTCACCAGGCTTACTGCATGAAGCAGGGCCTGATAAGTGGTTCTGAGAACAGGTTGTCTACTTCGGCTGTGGTATCAGAAGAGTTCAGACTCCAGAAAAGAACTTTGAAACCACCACCTAAGCATTGCAGGTTGGAGGAGGAAACTGTGAAGGAGTGGGCCTCGGTGCAGTTCGGGGATCCTTTGGAAGAGCTTTTGGGTTTGTGTGGTGACTCCATGGCTTTGGAGCTGAAAGAAGGAGAGATTCTTCCGAACGATGATCCAAATATTGTCTGAGGTTTTTCTCTGGGAGGAATTGCTTTCGCTGATTTCTCAGTCTGACAACTTTGAATATTCCATTCGGTTCCACAGAAGAGGAGATCACATTGGAAGATCCTCTACTTCAGGGTATTCACACACATCAAAATTCTTTTCCAGTCCATAAGGCCATCATGTAGATGGTAGATGCAGAATGGGACTTTCTGGAGGCAAGCTTGCAAGGAGGTCGGGCAGTGGGGCCTATCTGTACCCCTTTCCACCAGGGGAAAAGGAGCTGTTTCAAATATTGAAGGTGGATTCCTTGGTGTCAGCAGTTACTAAGAAGACAACTATCCCGGATGAGGGAGGAGCCACACTGAAGGATGCACAGGATAGGAAGCTAGAGATGTTGTTGAAGCATGCGTTCAAAGTCAATGCCCTCATGTTGCAAGCCTCCATCTGTGGGTCATATGATGCGGGGACCTGTCTTAGATAGACCCATGCTTTACCCGATCAGGAACAGAGCCTGCATCCTAAACCCACGGAAGTTGCTAAGTTGTAATCAGATTAGGTTTACTTAGCAGATGCCTTCTATGATTTGGTACGAGCCTTGACCAAGAGCTTGGCCTCGGTGGTCACAGCATGACATTTCCTTTGGCTCTGCATTTGGTCACCAAAGATCAGACTCTGTAAACTGCCATTCAAAGGCAAGTTACTCTTTGGGGAGATCCTGGAGAAATTGGTGAAGGATTTAGGAGAAACCAAGGGAGTCAGACTTCCGGAGGATAAACCTTGGTGGGGGTGGGGTAAATGGCTCCGGCCAGAGGTCAGTTTAGATATTTCTATCGCTTTCGAGCAACTCACTTTGGCTGTGTTCAACGAGGTAGATATCCCTTTCGGGGCCAGTCCTTTCATGGCAGAAGATTGGGTAGAGGCTATCTTGCGGGCTCTGCAGCGGCCTCTAAGAAGTCACAATGAAGCGAAGAGTGCTCAAGAGGAGTACAATGCCGGTAGACAATCACTTACAATGTTTTTACTCCACTTAGGCCCAAATTACATCCAATCAGTGGGTGTTAGAAGTGGTGTGAGAGGGATATGCACTGGAATTCACTCATCCTATCTCTGATGCCTTAATGTTCCTGTGCAAGTCCCTTGTCAAAGCTAGAGCGGTGGCAGACATCCTGCAAAGACTACTTCTGTTAGAGGCTGTAGTCAAGGTGCTGGAAGACCAATGTGGGTTAGGTCGGTACTCCATTTATTTTGTGGTGCCCAAAAAGGAGGGCTCATTACATCCGTGCTCAACTGCAAGCATTTCAGAGCTTTGAGGGTGCCGCGCTTTCACATGGAGACATTGCGATCTGTGATCATGGCAGTAAGGAAAGAGAAATTTTTGACGGCTCTTGAACTCGCAGAATACTTACATATCCCCATTCGGCCAGAACACCAGTGTTATCTTTGGTTTGCCATTCCATTGGGGCATTTTCAGTTTTGAGCCCTGCTGTTTGGATTGGCAATAGTGCCGAGGACCTTTACAAAGGTGATGGTAGTCGTGGCAGCCGCTCTGCGTCGAGAGGGTGTGTTGGTACACCCCTACTTGGACGATTGGCTCATCAGAGCAAAATCACAGACAGAAAGCCACGTGGTCACACAGTGAGTAATTACCTTCCTTCAGAGTCTTGGCTGGGTGATCAATGTCTCCAAAAGCAAATTAGTCCCGTCTCAGCAACTGGTGTAACTTGAGCATTGTTCGATACAGGAAAGAGGTCTAGTGTTTTTACCTCCTGGAAAGGACAGTCAAGCTCCTGGAGCAGGTATGGAGGTTCTTATGGATGAAGACTCCATCTGCATGGCACTATCTACAGCTGCCCGTGTTCATGGCAGCAGCACTGGATCTGGTTCCATGGGCCACGGTGCCCATGCAGCTGCTGCAGAAGGCTCTTCTGTTGAGGTGATCTCCCCAGAGTCACCCGCTTTCCAGGTGTTTGCAATGTCCGGTGGAGGCCAGGGTGAGCTTATGATGGTGGTTGGATCGGCAGAAGTTGTCGAAAGGAATACCATTGAAAACTCTGGACTGGGTGATGGTGACCACTGATACCTTTCTCAGGATGGGAAGCTCACTGCAAGGTGCAAGTGGCACAGGGGCAGTGGATGCAGGAGGAGCATGCATGGTCCATCAACTGCCTTGAGGTAAGGGCGGTGTGGCTGGCCCTGCAACAATTTGCATCCCTGCTTCAGTCAGGATGTTCTCAAACAATGCCACTATGGTGGCATACATAGACAGGCAAAGTTGCACAGGAAGCACCATCCTAGCACTGGATGTAACTCCAGTCCTTCAGTGGGCAGAGGAAAATCTGGTGCTGTTGGCGGCACATTTGGCAGGCAAAGAGAATGTGCAAGCTGACTTTCTCAGCAGACATTGGTGGTCCCTGGAGGAATCGGTGTATCGTAGCATAATCCGTTAGTGGGGTCAGCCAATCATAGATTTAATGGCGATCGGTCTCCACTGTCAAGGGTCTCGATGTCTTAGCCCAGTCATGGCCGAGCACAGGACTCCTGTATGTGTTTCCTCTTTGGCCTCTCATCGGGAGGCTTCTTCAAAGGATAGAGGCACACCGAGATCAGGTGATTTTAGGTGGTTCTGGACTGGCCTTGGGAGGCCATGGTATGCAGATCTAGTGCGTCTGACAGTAAGTGTGCCAAGGCATCTGCTGAGCAGGAATGACCTCTTGGCTCAAGGCCCAATTTTCATGCCTCAAGTGGATCGATTCTTGCTTACAGCTTGGCTCTTGAAAGGGCTAGATTGAGGAGTAGAGGATATTCTCCTCAAGTGATAGCGACATTTCTGTGATCTCAAAAGTGGTCAACTTCATTGTCGTACATGAGAGTTTGGCGAGTGTTTTGAAGGTTGGTGTGAGGAGCATGATCAGAGGGCACTGTCAACTTTGATAGCAGATGTTAGTGATATTGCTGAAGGGCTGTCAAATACGGTTTGTCTCTTTGTGGATGATACCAAAATCTGCAATAGAGTAGACACCCAGGAAGGCGTAGATAACATGAGGAGGGATCCAGCTAAGCTTGAAGAATGGTCAAGAATTTGGCATTTGAGATTTAATGCTAAAAAATACAGGATCATGCATTTGGGATGCAAAAATCCAAGGGAGCAGTACAGTGTAGGGGTGAAGTACTTCTGCGCACAAAAGAAAAGCGGGACCTGGGTGTGATTTGTTTCTGATGATCTTAAAGTGGCTAAACAGATAGAAAAGGTGACGCAAAAGCCAGACAGATGCTTGGGTTTATAGGGAGAGAAATGGCCAGCAGAAAAAAGGAGATGTTAGTGCTTCTGTATAAGTGTCTGACGCAGCCTCATTTGGAGTACTGTGTGCAAATCTGGAGATCACACCTTCAAAAGGATATAAACAGGATGGAGTCAGTGCAGAGGGTGATTACTAAAATGGTTAATGGTCTTCATTATAAAGCATATGGGGACAGACAAAGATCTTGATATGTATAAGTTAGAGGAAAGGCGGGATAGAGGAGATATGATAGAGACGTTTAAATACCTCCGTGGCATAAATGCACAAGAGAGCCTCTTTCGATTGAAAGCAAGCATTGCCGCGAGGGGACATAGGATGAAGGTGAAAGGGGCTAGACTCAGGAGTAATATGCAGAAATACAGTATTTCTTTATGGAAAGAGTGGTAGATGTGTGGAATAGTGTCTCAGTGGAAGTAGTAGAGACGACAACAGTATCTGAATTCAAGAAGGCATGAGACAAACGCAGAAGATCTCTAAAGGGCACAAGGGGACTATTGTAATTGATATGGAAGAGCAGACTAAATAGGACATATGGAAGGGCAAACTAGATAGGCCATATGATCTTTTTCTGCCATCCCATTTCTCTGTTTCTATGGGTTCCAGGAGCGGCTCCCAGGAGAGTGGAATTCTTTGCACTACAGCAGTCTTTTTCTGCTTCCTTTGGAAGTGTTCTTGACAAGTTCAGTTTGCCTTGCTTTTAGAGTTTAAAAAAGAAAGAAAGAAATCAGAGTTGTACAGCATTTTTAATTGTTCGGTTTTGAAGTCTGCTTTGTCAGTAGGATACTAGTCTGATAGGTACACAGAGCTCTTATACTATGACATTATCAGAACTTGGTATGCTCAGTCTTCATCTGCTGGTTGTGGGACATAACCCATACGTCTGAACTGGACTGGAGGGACTCCATGAAAGAAAATGAGCAGGTAAGTACTAATTTCACCATAGTTGCATATCCAGACAGGAAAAGAATGAGTTTTGACTGGGTATTCTCAGATTATAAACTAGAAAAATTTTTTGCAAGAGTGAAACCCACTGATTGTCATATATATAAAAAGAAATTTCACTTAAACACTTTTTCTTTGTGTTTAACTTAACCTCTTTATAACTTCAAAAACACTGAATCCCCATTAACATGTTTGTGTATTACCGCAAAATTAATCCTTTCAGAAAAAGGAGGGAAAGCACTTTAAAGCAGACGGACAGTAGCCTCAAAGAGGCTCAATCACAGCATCCCAAAAGAACTTTTTTACGTATGTGATCTTTATCAAATCTTAGGTCAAAAAAAATCTCTAGAGCTTTCTAGATTGTCTTAACCCATTTTATTCATAACTCCCCCCTTTTTTTTAAATGAACTGCCACAAATTTGGTCTGCAATAAATGAAGTTCAATACTTGCAGCATTTCATTGAAAAATGAAACACTGTCTCAGCGATAGATTTGCAGTTTGTCAGATAAATATAACAACTGCTATAGTGGATCAGACCAAAGGTCCATCAAGCCCAATATCCTGTTTCCAGCAGTAGCCAATTCAGGTCACAAGTACTTGTTAGGTTCCCAGAAGGTATACATATTCCATGCTGCTTATCCCAGGGTAAAGCAGTGGTTTCTCCCAGTCCACTTTAGTAATGGTTTATGCTCTTTCCTTTAGGAATTTGTCCAAATCTCTTTTTTAAACCCAGCTACACTAACAACTTTTGCTACATCCTCCAGTAATGAATTCCAGAGCTTAACTATGCATTGAGGGGAAAAGATTTTGTCCTATTTGTTTTACAGAAAGGGAATTGGATTTAGCTCACACCTTTTCTCAGACATTCAAGGCAAGTTAGTTCAGGTACAGTAGGTATTTTTCTGTCCCCAGAGGACTTACAATCTAAGTTTGTATCTGAGACAATGGAGAGTTAAGTAATTTGCCTGAAATGACAAGGAGCAGCTTCCCTGGTTCTAATCCACTGCACTATTAGGCTACTCCTCCACTCAAATGTACTACTTAATACCTTTTACCCATTCCACCTCAATCATATGTCACCTTAGCTGTCAATCTCTTTAGTCTTTCCTCCGTAGGGGAGTAGTTTGATCTTTATCTTTTTGGTTAACCTTCATTGTGCCTTTCTTAATTCTGCTACATTCTGAGATGCGGAGAGCATCATGGAACGATATAGAGGCATTATGTTCTGTGTTATCTCCAGGAACAAGCAGGAATGAGTCTTCACATATGGGTATCGTCGGTACCGACGGAGCCTGCGTGGGAACGCTCCCCAGCGTCCAATAAGAAAGCTTTTGGGAGCATCCCACAGCACCTGCACGCTGCCTTCCCGCCTTTCCCAACCGCCTCTCTCCAGTTCTTCTTTTCCGCGGAGCCAGCAGGTCGTGTTCCTGTCACCGCAGAAGAAGTTCTTTATTTTTTCTTTGTTCTTTTGTGTTGTGTCTGCCTTCTTCGACATCGGACCGGTACCGCCAGTCTTTCTTTTCTTTCTTTCAAAAAAAACAAAACAAAACGCTTTATCTTTACTGTGCATTTTCAGTTTTTGGGCCCTAGGCCTAAAAATATTTTCCTCATGGAGAAGCCCGCTTCTGGGTTTAAAAAATGCACAAAATGTGGCGGTACTATTTCTGTCACCGACACCCATGACTGGTGTCTAAAGTGTTTGGGATCCTGACCATTCCATCACAGATTGTATGTCCTGTACCATGATGTCTAAAAGAGGTCGGCAGAACCGAGCAGCCAAGCTCAGTACCCTGTTTCCCTCTGATGCAGCTTTGGTGGTATCAACGTCTTCCAGGGCTTCTTCTTCCTCCCATGGATCTCAGGTAGCCAAGCATAAATCTGGCCGGTCCTCGAAGGGCAGATCTCCCTCCAAGCATCGAGATGCCTCCGGGCTTGCCCTCGAGGATTTCGCACCGGCAAAATTACCCCGGCGGGAAGCTCTGGCTTACAAAGCATTATCTATGGGGTCACAGGTTGACATCGATGGCTCGGCCTCAACAGATCACCTGTTGCCATGTTCTGGGGTACCGGTGGCTCCCACTGGTACCGACATCCAGACTTTGGTGGCGTCGATGGATCAGAAGATTCTGACCATGCAGCGCACCTTAACGGCTTTCATACAGGCTGCGACGCCTCCGGTACTGCAACAATCCCCGTTGCTGGTACCGGTACCGATTGCATCGGCTTCGGTGTCGACTGCAACGGTACTCTGTCCTATGATGCCCATCGGTACCGAACCGGTACCGATTACTCCCGATGTCGATCCCACTCGATACGGTTATCAGGCTTTACAGGAGCATGCCGACAGGCGATACTTCGATTCCTCTGAGGACTCTGATGAGTCTGAGGGTTCTGTAGAAGCATCGATTCTTCTTCCTCAGGAGTCTTCTTCACCTAAACGAAGAATGTCTCTTCCAGAAGACTTGTCTTTTCAAGACTTTGTTAGGGAAGTGGCTAGGGGCCTCTCTATCACAGTGGCCCCTGAGTCAGAACCCAGAGCCAAGGAGTTGGATATTTTACAATATCCTAAAACTCCTAAGGAGGCAGCCACTTTACCTGTTCATGAGATTCTGTATGATCTCATGTTGAGGATGTGGGAGACACCTCTCACCACCTCTCCTCATTCTCGCAGGTTAGACACCATGTATCGTGTCCCTCCTTGCCTTGGCTTCCACAAGACTCAGCTTCCTCACCACTCTATTGTGGTAGTCTGCCATGAGGAAGATAAAGAGTGCAAAAAGACACTCATCTAACCCTCCAGGGCGTGAATGCAGGACCCTGGATGCTTTTGGCCGAAGGGTTTTCCAAGCTGCTATGCTAGCTGCTAGGATCAATTCCTATAGTCTCTATTTAGGAATGTTTCTAAAAGAAGTCACAGATCATCTGCAGACTTTAACCCCTTTCATTTCAGAGGATAAAAGACAGGAGTTTCTCACTTGGCTCAGACATGCCCAAGATGTCTCCAAATTTTCCAACCGTGCAGCCTTTGACTCTTTTGAGTGTGTAAGCAGAGCTTCGGCTATTGCCATAGGGGCACGCAGAATTGCTTGGCTACAAGCTTCTGATTTGGAACTCTGGGTCCAAGATGAATTGGGAAACCTTCCTTGTACAGGTGAAAACCTTTTTGGTAAGGATTGGCAAGCAAAGGCCACTCAGATGGATGCTGAAAACTCTGCTTTGGATCGACTTTCAAAGTCTACCTCTGCTCCTGTTAAAAGATTGTTCAAAAAGACATCTTTTTCCAAAAAGGGAAGATACTATCCTGCTTATGGTCAGCAGGCATCTTCTGCAGGTCGTTTTGCTGCAAAGCGTCAGCAACCACCTAAACAGGCCAAGTCAAAGGCTGCTAGGCCTTCCACGGCCCAGCAGCCTCAGCCTCCTCAGGGCCTTTGACTTGCAACTAGAGAACTTAGCCTTTCTAGCTCTGGAAGGACCAGAGCCCCTTACCATCCCAGGAAGGTTGACTTACTTTGCTCCCAGATGGGAGCAAATCACAGCAGAGCAATGGACACTCTCCATCATAGGGGAGGGGTACAAGCTTCATTTCTTAAGCCTTCCCCCTCACACCATGGTGAAACAGTTCAATTCTCCAACATCTCTCCTCAACCTTCTAGGTCAGGAGATTGCCATCCTTCTTGCCCAAGGGGCAATAGAAGAAGTACCTCTTCAACAAGGCACAGGGTTCTACTCCCCTTATTTTGTTATCCCAAAGAAAACAAGGGGCTACAGACCCATCTTATATCTCAGAGAATTGAACAAATTTCTATTCAAGGAGATCTCTAGGTGCTCTGCTTCCCTACCTTCAGAGTAAGGACTAGCTTTGTTCTCTAGATCTCAAGGATGCGTACACCCATGTCCTCATCCATCCAACTCACAGAAGGTTCCTTCGGTTCCTTTTTCAAGGAAAGCACTACCAATACAGGGTGCTTCCTTTTGGTCTGGCCTCTGCACCAAAGGTGTTCACGAAATGCATGGCAGTAGTAGCTGCATTTCTATGCACTCTAGGAATATTTGTCTTCCCATATCTGGACGACTGGCTCATTCGAGCTCCATCTCAAGCAGAGGCCAAGACTTGTCTAACCTGCACAATGTGTGTCCTTCAGTATTTGGGACTAGTAATAAACATCCCAAAATCCAATCTCACCCCTACTCAGTCCCTCGAGTTTATAGGGGCTTGGTTGGATACCACAACTGCAAGGGCCTATCTTCCTCAGGCCCGTTTCCTACGCTTGGTGCAGTTAGCCTCCCAAATACAGTTAAAGCCCCATTTAACTGCTCGAGAAATGTTACAACTCTTAGGCCACATGGCATCCACTGTGCATGTGGTTCCATATGCTTGCCTTCACATGAAGGCAGCTCAATGGACTTTGTCCACCCAATGGACTCAGGCATCAGGTTGCCTGTCAGACAAAATAGCAAACTCCAGTCGCCTCTTTTGGTCTCTCCAGTGGTGGAAGTCCTCTCCATACCTGTTGTTGGGGTCCCTTTTCAACCGTCACCACCCCAAGCAACCCTCACAACAGATGCTTCTCCAATGGGTTGGGGAGCTCATCTGCAAGATCTCTCCACCCAGGGCATCTGGTCTCCACAGGAGACTTCTTTCCACATCAATCTCTTGGAGCTCAGAGCAATCTTCTTAGCTCTCAGTGTTCCATTCCCTGCTCAGCTACAGAACAGTCCTCATTCACACGGACAACCAAGTAGCCATGTTATATGTAAACAAGCAGGGGGGAACTGGCTCTCTGTCGCTTTGCGACTGTGGGCCTTCGCCAGAGAGCATCACATTCATCTTCTGGCAGTATATCTTCCAGGCGTTCAAAACTCTTGGGCAGACAGACTCAGTCAAGTTCTGCTTCCACACGAATGGTCCCTCCACAGGGACCAGATAGCCAGGATTTTTCGAATTTGGGGAATCCCGGATATAGACCTATTTGCAAGTCCATGGAATGCCAAACTTCCCCAGTTCTGTTCCAGGATTCCGTGTCAGGGAGTTCAGGCCAAGGATGCCTTCCTCCTTCACTGGGGTCAAGACTTCCTTTATGCCTGTCCACCCATTCCCCTAATTCCCAAAACACTATTCAAGCTTCAGAGAGACCGAGGTTCTATGATCCTCATAGCACCACATTGGCCACGCCAAGTGTGGTACCCTCTACTTCTGCATCTCTTTCAAGCTCTGTCCCTGGAGTTGGGCTCTGTTCCAGATCTCCTCTCCCAGGAAGACGGAAAGTTGTGGCACCCAAACCCCCAGACTCTCCATCTCAGGGCCTGGTTGCTGAAGGCCTAGACCTTCAAGTTTTCCATCTCTCTCAACAAGTCAGAGATATTATTCAGGCTTCTAGAAAGCCTTCCACTAGACGTTCCTATGCTTTCAAATGGAAATGATTTACCATTTGGTGTTCAGAGAAGGGTCTTAATCCTCTTGCAATACCTTTGAATTCTTTACTAGAGTATCTTCTGCATCTTTCCCATGCAGGCCTCAAAACGAATTCGGTAAGAGTCCATTTGAGTGCTATTGCAGCGTCCCTCAAGCCTCTCAGTGGACAGCCTGTTTCCTCTCATCCTCTTATAGCAAGATTCATGAGAGGCCTTCTTTTAACTAAACCTCCCATTAGACCACCTCCAGTGGCATGGGATTTAAATCTGGTTCTTAGCCAGCTTATGAAGCCCCCCTTTGAACCTTTAGCCCACCACCTCCTTGAAATTTCTTTCTTGGAAGGTTATCTTTCTCATTGCAGTCACCTCAGCACGCCACATCAGTGAATTGCAAGCCTTGGTGACTAATCACCTTATACAAGGTTCCATCATGATAAGGTAGTCCTTAGGATCAATCCACACTTTATGCCCAAAGTGGTCTCGCCTTTTCATCTGAACCAAGAGGTATATTTACCTGTCTTTTTTCCAGGACCTCATGCATCAAGTGCAGAGAGGAATCTTCATACTTTGGATTGTAAAAGAGCTCTCGCCTTTTACTTACAAAGAACACAGCAACATAGAAAGTCTTCGCAACTCTTTGTTGCTTTTGATCCTTCTCATTTAGGACTTCCAGTTTCTAAGAGAACACTGTCCAACTGGATTGCTCAGTGTATTTCTTTTGCCTACCAGAGTAGGAACCTGTCTCTGGAGGGCCATGTCACAGCTCACAATGTGAGGGCCATGGCAGCCTCAATGGCTCATCTAAACTCTGTGTCCATCGACCAGATCTGTCGAGCGGCCACCTGGGTCTCGGTTCATACCTTTGTATATAGTTTGTATATAGATAACACACCTTTGTATATAGTTTCCCCTATTTGCCAAGTTTATACTTCCTGTTAAATGTAATGACCAGACATATGTAAATTGTCGGATGTTTTCTGTTCAATGTAAACCGCGCTGATGTCTAATAGTGCGGTATATAAGAATTGTTAATAAATAAATAAAATAAATAAATAAATAAATACCTTCACAGCCCATTACTGTTTGGACAAGAACTCCCGCCGGGATGCCTCGTTTGGTCAGGCTGTTCTCAAACACCTGTTCCATTCCTAATCAACTCCTACCCACCTACCCTGGTTGGATGCCAGAGATCCATGGGGGGAGGTAGAGTCCTTTTCAGGGACACACAACTCTGGGGTCTCTCCCTGGCATCTGCAGCTAGGGAGTCCCCATATGTGAAGACTCATTCCTGCTTGTTCCTGGAGATAGCACAGTTACTTACCTGTAACAGGTGATCTCTGGGAACAGCAGGAATAAGTCTTCACAACCCACCCACCTCCCCTAGGAGTTGTATCTCTCTATCTTTCTTTCCCTCTCTCTCTCTCTCTCTCTCTCTCTCTTTGTCTCAGCTTTAAAACTCGAACTGGAGAGAGGCGGTTGGGAAAGGCGGGAAGGCAGCGCGCAGGTGCCGTGGGATGCTCCCAAAAGATTTCTTATTGGACGCTGGGGAGCGTTCCCGCGCAGGCTCCGTCGGTACCGACGATACCCATATGTGAAGACTTATTCCTGCTGTTCCCAGAGATCACCTGTTACAGGTAAGTAACTGTGCTTTATTCTCCATTCCTTTCTTAAAAATTCCTAGCATTCTATTTGCTTCCTTGGTCACCACCACACACTGAGTAGAGGATTTCAACATATCCACAATGATGCCTAGATCCTTTTCCTGGATGGTGACCGTTAATGTGGAAACAAAAATGGTGGCAGTCCCAAAGAAACCAACACAGCTCAAAAAACAATACATAAATGTTAAACAATACATACATTTTAATACATACACACAAAAAAATATGCATACATATACTATATAAACAATACAAAACTATTTATCCCAACATGTTTCGTCAAATTGCCTGCATCAGGGGCATACAGTATTTGTACAAAATGTAGGGCCCGATATTCGAAGGGCATTTACACGGTTTACAGTCCAGTAAACCGTGTAAATGCCTTAGATGGGGATATTCAACGACACATACATGGTTAGTGCTGTTGAACATCCCAGTCTGTCCCTTATGCTCCCCAATGCTATCCAGTTAGCATCAGGGCATGTTGGGGGCATTCCGGGGCGGAGCAGAGGTGGGGAATGGTGCTAACCAGGCAGCAGCGATATTGCATGCTGCCCGGTTAGTGATCTTTATCTTTATTTGCGAGGTTTGATATACCGCCCTTGCCGAAGCATCAGGGCGGTGTACAATAATAAAAAATATTGGCTACCGAAAATAAAGCAAGAAAGGAACGCCATTAACAAATAGGAAAGTAAAAAGGAAAGAGAGAAACGGAACGAGAGATAGCACAAGGACAGAACTAGACAAGGAACTAATAGGGACAAAAGGGCAGAGGGGAGGGGAACTGCAAAAAGGGTAGATTGTAACATCAGTGAGTTGCAGCGGGTGGGGGACCTGGCGGGGGGGGGGGAGTAAGGCCATCTGCGGGAACAGGAAGATCATAGGCCTGATAGTAAAGGTGTGTCTTGAGAAGCGCTTTGAATGATAGGTGAGGGTTTTCCTTGCCTATCTTTAAGACGCTGATCGCTAGCCAAGCAGTAGGCAATATCGCTGCTGCCTGGTTAGCCTCAATGGCTTCCTGTTCCTGCGGCAATCACTGGATATTCAGTGCCATCGACATGGTATTGAATATCTGGTTTAGAGGTCAGCGGGGAGAGCTGTGTGCCTCATTGGCGCATAGCCCTTCTAAATGGCGGGCAGCTGAAAATTGGGCCAGTAATGTCTGTCTTGTATCCAGCTATTGATGACAGGTACAGTCTACAAAATAAATAAATAATCCAAAAGATAAAACAAAGAGGACAATATAGCTAAAACCCACCGTTAAAAAACTATAGGTATGTATAAAAACTCATTAAAAAATACAATTAAAAAGCATGTACAAAGAAGTAGAACACAAACCCAAAGCAACCAGAAGAGGGGGCCCTCCCCTTACTGTCAAAAGAGAGACCAATCTAAAAAAGGAAAAACACAAGTATTGTAAAGCCTAGATCTCTCCTTTTGCAAAAAATCAATAATAAATAGAGCCAAGTGTCCGGGAAAAAAACTCATATCAATCCGAAGTACACAGACTTCATCAACCAATTCAGAAAAGAAAAGTGTCAGCTCTCACGTCACGGCTTACACAACTTAAAACCACGGATGGAAGAAAGGGGAAAAAACATCAAATCAGACCACTATAGGTTACAAAAGCCATTGGAGCTCATACAGCTAAAAACATAGGACCCGATATTCAGTGCCGGCGGCTAAGCACAAGTACAGCGCCTGGCTGCTGGCACTGAACTCTAAACCCAGATAGTCATTGCCGGGGTCATATCTGGCCCCGACATTGAATATCCATGGTCACCGCATAGCCTCCGCCGCCACAGAAGCTAATCGGGCAGCGGCAATATTGAGCCACTCCCCAGTTAGCTTTTAGGGGTAAAGATAGGCCAGCTTTTGCTGTGCTTATCTTTACCCACAGGTCGCTTACCAGGCAGCAATGCAATATCACCGCTGCCTGGTTAATGACTGGTGCTACCCCTGGAACGCCCCAATGCTACACAGTTAGTATTGGGGTGTGTAATCGGGGATATTCAGTGGCACTATCCCACTCAGTGGCATTTACATGGTTTATGGGTCTGTAAACCATGTAAATGCCTTTGAATATCAGGCCCATAGTTAAAATTAAAAGCTGACCAAAATAGCTGTCTCAAAAATACTAGCTATCTAAAAATAAAGTACTTCCTTCAAAAGGTGGCTACAATGTAGCATACAAATCAAAAAGGTGCTCATTCCTAAAAGTGCTGCAAATGTAGCATCTATAAAACAAGCTACTGATGGCTTCACTTGATCCAAAAACAAATATTACACACCGCAATCCAAATCGTGCCTAGCATCTGATGTCATATAGAGCTAAAAAACAGATAGATTACCCTAAAATCAAAAGAGCACATTACCAGTCCTCAAGCATAGACGCTGTGCACAAAGCCAGAAAGAACTTGTAACATTTACCAAGCCATGATCCCAGTAACAAACGCTATAGACTGTTCGACCGGGTGACATGCTGCCTTTTAAACTGGCATTCCTGTCAGAGCTGGCTGAGTGATGGCAGCACTGCAACGAGGCTGCTCTAACTTCAAATCATTTGACAAATGAAATAAGTAAAAGCTCTAAACCACAAAAAAAATAATTTTAAAAAGGGCCCTTGATTAGATTGCATAAAAATAAGATTCACATAGAGTTGCATTATGGAGCACTTCTTCATTATTGTCGGGCCAAGCGTATCTCTTGTGGTCTAGGGATACTAAAAGAACTAAAGATGTTTGTGGATGATAAGAACTTTATTAGTAATTGGAATGCTATTCTCAATAAGTGTTCTTTAGACCTGATGATTTTATTGATTGATGCAGCTAAAAAAGCTAGCAAGCTTCGTGGTCAGGTTGTAGTCAAGCAAAATGGATTAAAAGAAAGTTATGCCAAATATGATTCAATGATGGCAGAGGTTGCTAAGACTTTGGATGATTTTAAGAAAGATTTGAAGAAAACTAAATATGAGAAATTTAAGTATGATGAAAATGATTACAGTAAGGGTCCTATTTATCCATCAGTAATGCCTAAGACGTCTCTGCAGAATCATGTGACTTTTGAGAAAAAGAAAGAAAGATGGTTCTACAGGACTAAGCAGGAAGTCAGTCCTCACATATGGGTGTGATCGGCACCGATGAAGCCCCAGCAGAGCATTTCCCCAGCTTTCCATGAAAGCCTTTGGGAATGCTGGCACACATGCGCGGTTCCCTTCCCGCCTAAAGGTGCCATCTTACCTCAGTCTCTTTTTTTCCGAGAAGCCCACCGGACGTGTGTCCTGTTCTCCCGGATAAAAGTGATTTTTTTCTTCGGCGATTTTTCGCTATTTTTCTCCGGTTCGACGCTGGTTCCCCTCCCGCCGGGTTCGGTACACCGGTATCAAGCCCGCTTATTTCTTTTTCGGTTTTTGCCCTTCGTGGCTGGAGTTCGTGACCCTTTTTTCATTTTTCCCTGGAAGGCCGGTCTTTTGACCTCGCAGGGGCTCTTTTTTCCCCGATGGCTTCCAGTGGTTTCAAAAAGTGTGATCGGTGTAAGAAACTTATGTCTCTCACCGACACACACGACTGCTGCCTTCGGTGCCTCGGCCCTGACCACGACCCCAAGTCGTGTGTGCCATGTGGGAAGATGTCTTCCAAGGCACTCAAAGGTCGACAGCATCAGAAGGAAAGGTTTTTCTCAGACTCTGCCTCCGGCCGGGCCCGGACCTCGTCTGAGGCCTCGACATCTCGGGATTCCGATCCCGAGCGCCGTCGAAGCTCCTCGGACAGGGGGTCCTCCGACCGGGAACGCAAGAGGAAGAAGCGGCTCGTGAGGGCGGCATCGGAGGAGGTCCCTGGTCCCTCGAGGGCCAGGTCTAAGACCCCCGACCGCCGTCGTGGGCCCGTGGACCAAGAGAAGCCTGCCAAAGTTCCTTGCGTGGAGCCGGAGTCTGCTGGACACGTAAGCCCCGTAGTCCTCATGGACTCTCCTCCCAGAGAACCGACGTCGGGCCCGGCGCCACCGGGGCCCGAGTCGGTGGCTGCTGCCTCTCCCGAGCTGAGTCTCAGGATGACAGCCTTGGAGTGCAGATTGTCTGCCTTCATGGAGCAGCAGCGGGCACTGATGGCCAGCCTGTCTGGTGCATCTGCCCCGACCACCAGGACGTCGACTTCGAAGTCAACCCCGGAGACCGAGCTGATACTCGAGACCCTCGTGGCTCGAAGTCGTCCTCGGTCGAGGTCTCCCTCGACCTCCCGTTCGGGACTGAGGGTGTCGACGCCAGTGCCCCCGGCATCGGGGCGGGTGCCTCGGGGCCCCGCGGGGTCGGACCCTGACTAATCCTCGGATGAGTCCGCCTGGGAGACGGAGGACGAGGAGTCTCCCGATACTTTTAAGACTCGGTGCATCCTGTCGGACTCACCGCAGTCTGAGCCCCGGAGTAGATCCCCTCCGGAGGACACTAGGTTCTTGGAGTTCGTCTGGGATATGGCCGCTGCCTTGGCTATCCCTGCCGATACCGAGGAAGAACCTCAAGCCGAGGAGCTCGATGCTCTACAGTACGACTCTCCGAAGGAGGCCTTTACTGTCCCGGTTCCTCCGATGCTGGAACGGCTCCTCTTCCAGATGTGGGAGGCACTGGCCTCGGCGCCGGTTCTGAGCAAGCGAGTCGATTCCATCTATCGACTCCGCAAAAGCCCTGGTTTCCAGAAAGCACAGCTACCACACCATTCCATGGTTGTGGAATCGGCCATGCATCGTCTGAAGAGCCAGAAGATGCACTCTGCGGTGCCCCCCCCCCCGGCAGGGAGGCCCGCAACCTCGATGGCATCGGTAGAAAGTGCTTCCAGGGGTCTATGCTTGCTTGCCGTGTCCAGTCTTACCAGCTGTACATGGGCATGTACTTGTGAGACCTGGCGAAGGAATTGGCCGGATTCTCTGCTGGTCTCTCCGGGGAACCCTTGCAGAGATTTAAGACCTTGTCCTCGGGGATTCGGGCTTCGGCCCGAGTTGCGGCTGCCGGCATCGCGGCTCGACGCCAGGCGTGGCTGCAGTCATCGGGCCTCGAGCCATGGGTTCAGGACAAGTTGGTCGATGTCCCCTGCCGAGGTGAGAACCTTTTTGGCAAACCCGTGACCGAGAAGGCCGCTCAGCTCGAGACCGAGCACCTTACCCGGACAAGGCTGTCGAGGAAGACCTCTGCCCCTTCACATAAAAAGAAGGGCTCGGGTAAAAAGTCCTTTTACCCGAGGAAGGGCACTACCTACAAACAGTACGCTCAGTATCAGGCTGCCCAAGCTGCCCCCCAGGGTCAGCAAACCAAGGGCCAGGGTAATGGGCCCTGTAGGCAGAGGACCCCCAAGCCTTCTGCCCCTGCTTCCACTCAGCAGGGTGGGGTTTTTTGACTCCTTGAGCATAGCCCCTCCGTCCCTGCTTTCCCAGCCCTGCATAGGCGGTCGCCTTATACACTTTGCCCACTAGTGGCCTCTCATTTGGCGATGGCCAAACACTTTTCCAAGCAAACACCTGTTAAAGCTAAGTCAAGCTGACTGCTTTCTCCTATTTACAAGTTGTGTTTACCATTTGAAGTTTGAAGTTTATGGAGTTCATCATGTTTAAAGAGTCAGCGGATGCTTTTTCTTTGGCTTCTCTAATTCAGAGCAACTAAAAGATTTAAGGTCGTTGATGCAAAAAGGGTTTTGCTCCAGCAGTTGTTACTGACTTGAGCTTGTTTTGCCCGTTAAGTCTGAGACCTACGAGTTGCCTGAAGTAATTCTTTTATAGGAGTTTTTGTACTTGAATGCATCATTGCATCATTGATATAAGCGTACTTTGAGGTTAATTTTACAGAGTTTTTCTATTTTTTGACATTTCTCTCATTACCACCGACAGTTGGGTGCTGGACATAGTCCAAAAGGGCTATGCCCTGCATTTTCATCAACTGCCGCCTCCTTACTTTCCAGGGGAGCCCTTGAGGCCTCCCCTGCACACAGACCTTCTCCTTCGAGAGCTCCAAGGTCTGTTGGTGGACAGGGCGGTGGAGTCTGTGCCTCCCCACTTGCAAGGTCACGGATTCTACTCCAGGTATTTCCTGGTACCCAAAAGGACCGGTGTCCTTCGACCCATTCTGGACCTCAGGAACCTCAACAAGTTCCTAGAGAAAGAAAAGTTCAAGATGCTTAGTCTTGGAACACTTCTGCCCTACCTCCAGCAGGGAGACTGGCTATGCTCCTTAGATTTAAAGGATGCGTACACTCACATCCTCATTCATCCAGACCACAGAAAGTACCTCAGGTTCATTGTGGGAGGAAACCATTATCAGTACAGAGTACTACCTTTTGGCCTGACCTCTGCTCCCAGGGTCTTTACCAAGTGCCTGGCAGTGGTTGCGGCCTACCTGAGAAATCAAGGCATCTTTGTCTTTCCCTATCTGGACGACTGGCTCATCAGGGGTTAGACGTCCCTGGAGGCCAGACAAGCCACCCTAAGAACCATTGCTCTGCTTCAAAACGTGGGCTTTGTCATAAACTTCGCAAAGTCCACTTTGCACACCTCCCAGAACTTGGAGTTCATAGGGGCAAGGTTGGATTCTCAACTGGCATAGGCATTCTTGCCAGAAGACAGGGCTCACAGACTGATGGACGTGGCCAAACAGTTTCTAAACAGGTCCCTGGTCTCCGCCAGACTCTGCCTCAGACTTCTGGGCCACATGGCTTCGACAGTGCATGTGACTCCCAATGCCAGGCTCCATATGAGGCCTGCACAGTGGTGCCTTCGGACTCAGTGGTCTCAGGCCACAGGCCGCCTAAGAGACAGGATAAGGGTGTCCAGACCCCTTTTGGCCTCCCTCAGCTGGTGGCTACATCCACCCAATCTGCTGAAGGGGATGCCCTTCCAAATGCCAGAATACTCGGTGGTCCTCACCACTGACGCCTCTCTGCGGGGCTGGGGTGCTCATTGTCTGGACAAGTGCACTCAAGGCCTCTGGTCTCCCTGGGAGGCAGCCCAACAGATCAGTCTCCTAGAACATCGAGCTATCCGCTAAGCTCTCAAGGCTTTTTCTCCGGCCCTAGCTCACCGCTCAGTCTTGATTCAAACAGACAACCAGGTAGCCATGTTTTATGTGAACAAACAGGGCGGGACTGGGTCAAAGCTCCTTTGTCGGGAGACTCAAGACCTCTGTTCCTTTGCCCTAAAGCACAACATGCTTCTCAAGGCCGTATACCTTCCAGGCCGACCGGTTGAGCAGAATTCTGCAGCCCCACGAGTGGCAGCTGCATCCCTTGGTCGTTCAGAAGATCTTCCTAAAGTGGGGTCTCCCTTGGATAGATCTCTTTGCCAGTCCGCTGAACAAGCAACTGCCCAAGTTCTGCTCCAGGCAACCGCATCCTTTGAGGATAGCACCAGATGCTTTTCTGATGTCCTGGTCCTCAAGGCCTCCTGTATACGTTTCCTCCCACGCCCTTGGTGGCCCGAACTCTTTTCAAGACTCTTCAGGACAAGGCCTCGGTCCTGCTGGTAGCTCCCAGGTGGCCGAGGCAGCCTTGGTTTCCACTTCTGCTTCAGCTGGCAGTGGATTCCCCACTTCCTCTAGGGTTGCAGCCCGACCTTCTCTCACAGGAGCAGGGTTCCCTTCTGCACCCCAATCTCAAAGCTCTCAATTTGATGGCCTGGAGGCTGCAAGGGTAGTTTTGGCTCCCTGGGGCCTCCCTCAGGAAGTTGAGGAGGTTGTCCTAGCCTCTAGGAAACAGTCCACTAGGAAAACCTATGCCCTCAAATGGAAGAGGTTTTCTGTGTGGTGTCAGCTACTTACAGAGGATCCTTTCTCCTGTACTGTGCCAGTAGTGCTTCAGTACTTACTGAACTTATCAAATCAGGGACTTAAGTCCAATTCTGTTCGGGTCCACCTCTCAGCTCTAGCAGCTCACCACTCACTGGTGGAGGGACACTCTCTGTCAGGTCATCCTTTGGTGTCCCGCTTTCTCAGGGGCTTGCTTTTGCTCAAGCCCCCCATCCGTCCTCCTGCTCCTGAGTGGGAGCTGAATGTGGTCTTGCAGCAACTTACTTGCCCACCGTTTGAGCCGATGGCTACTTGCTATTTATGCTTCCTTTCTTGGAAGGCACTCTTCCTGGTAGCTCTTACCTCGGCCAGATGTGTGAGTGAACTTCAAGCTCTGGTTTCTGATAGACCGTACACACGGTTCTATAGGAACAGGGTGGTCCTACGGACCCATCCGAAGTTCCTTCCAAAAGTTGTCTCTTTCCACCTCAACCAGGAGGTGGTTCTTCCGACATTCTTTCCCGCCCACCCTTTGAGCTGATGGCTACTTGCCCTCTACGCTTCCTTTCCTGGAAGACTCTCTTCCTGATAGCCCTCACCTCGGCTAGGCGAGTGAGTGAGCTTCAGGCCCTGGTCTGTGATAGACCTTACACCAGGATTTATAGGAAAAGGGTAGTCCTTAGGACTCATCCAAAGTTCCTCCCCAAGGTTGTCTCCTCTTTCCACCTCAACCAGGAGATGGTTCTTCCAACATTCTTCCCTAGGCCTCATGCTAGCCAGGCTGAAGCAGTCCTGCATACCCTGGACTGTAGGAGGGCCTTATCCTTCTACCTTGACCGTACGCAGGGACATAGAAGGGCTACTCAGCTCTTCGTCTCCTTTGACCCTAATAAGTTGGGGTTGGCTGTGTCCAAGCGTACCTTGTCCATCTGGGTGGCTGACTGTATCACCTGGGCTTACAAGGCGGCTGACCTTCCTTTGCAGGGTAGGGTCACGGCCCATCGTGTCAGGGCAATGGCTGCCTCAGTGGCTCATCTCCGCTCTGTGCCCTTGGTAGACATCTGCAGGGCTGCAACTTGGTCTTCCAGCCAGACGTTTGCGGCCCATTACTGTCTGGAGATGGAGTCCCGTAGGGACAGTGCTTTTGGCCAAGCAGTACTCCGGAATCTCTTTGAGGTTTAGGCAACTCCTGCCCTCCTGCCCTCTGTTGGGCTACCAGTGGAGGTTGTGTCCTTGAAAAGCCTTTCTTTGATGCTGTGACTAGAGGGAGTTCTCTTGTTCAGCCTGGGTTCCTGGTAGCCCAGAGCTAGGGAGTCACCCATATGTGAGGACTGACTTCCTGCTTGGTCCTAGAGAAAGAGTAGTTACTCACCTGTAACAGGTGTTCTCCAGGAGCAGCAGGAATCAGTCCTCACAACCCTCCCTCCTCCCCTTGGAGTTGCAGTTGTACATAGTTTGTTTTACATTTTTGTGTGCTGTTCTTAGCTATGTCATTTGACTGAGGTAAGATGGCATCTTTAGGCGGGAAGGGAACCGTGCATGCATGCCAGCATTCCCAAAGGCTTTCATGGAAAGCTGGGGAAATGCTCCGCTGGGGCTTCATCGGCGCCGATGACACCCATATGTGAGGACTGATTCCTGCTGCTCCTGGAGAACACTTGTTACAGGTGAGTAACTACTCTTTCTGTGGTCACTAACGTGAAGGGGAGAAGTCGTAAATGCATCTGGAGTTCATTGGATGATCCTTTTGATGCTTAGAAGCCCCATTTCTGTTTACTACTTCACGTTTTTAATACAAAACAAACAGACCCAAGTCTGCAGAAGTAGAGAAGGAAGTCAAGTGGGAGACACAGTACAGGAGTTGAGGAAAAGGAAGGGGTTGCCCATGGAAAAAGTATTATTAGGTGAGTTATCTTTCCCAGATTTAGGAATATGTACTTAAGAAAGAGTTGTCTTTTGTGCTGACACATAAATATGACACTTTTCAGACCAGGGTGGATTTGTTTATCCATAAAATGAGAATTACACATTCCTTATCATTCCTCCAGTCCAGTCCAGATGCGTGGGTTAAATACACCTGCCAGCAAATGGAGACTAAGAACCACTGGTTTGATTTTGACGTCATGGTATAAAGGGGTCTGTGCAGCCTCGATCTTGCCAGTATTTCTCAGTCTCCAGCAGATGGAAGTTGTCTAATCTGTGCAGTCTGAACTGAAATGGAGAGGATGATCATGGATTTGGGGGCACAGGTCGGCTTTTACCGGCGGCAAGCCCCAGGGTATATAATCTGGTGGTGTGAGGTCCCTTCTCCCCTCCCCCCCCCACCTGTTCACCTTTCCTCGGGCCAAGGTGGAATAAGTGCTAAAGAGGTCTGCTGTGAAGCGAAAGAAATTGCAAAAAAAATCAACTACCTGGGGTTGCTCAGCTGATAGGGAGAAAGCCGGCAAGTGCAGTACCGATGGCCGATTTCTCCTTTGAGAAGAACGGGGCCAATGAACTCAGCGTCTGCAGCTCACGATCCCGTCAGTGGGATGGCAGCCAGACATTGCACAGTTTGCTTCTGGCCGACACTTCAGGGGGTAACTGTAAAGAAGGCCTACATGTGGTACCCTTTGAAAGGATTAACAATATAAAGAATGAGAGCAACTTAGGAATTCACTAGCAGCCTGGAGTAAGAAAGATTATGGGGAAAAAAATTCAAGGTCATATCTTTACAGAGACGGATGGGCTAGACAGAGAGAGATACAGATTCTTGTGGAGACAGAGGGCCTGATATTAGAAGGGAATTTACATGGTTTACAGCCTAGTAAACCATGTAAATGCCTTAGATGGAGATATTCAACAGCACATATGTGGGTAGTGCCGTTGAATATCCCCATCTATGTCCCCTACATGCCCCTATGCTGTCCAGTTAGCATCGGCGCGTGTCAAGGGTGTTCCAGGGCAGGGCAGAGCGGAGCGAACGCAAAGATAACTGTGCAGCAGCGATATTGCATGCAGCCTGGTTAGGTCTCTGCACAAAAAAAAAAATAGTGAGGGTTTTCCCCGCCTATTTTTTTGGTGCAGAGAACTAATCGGGCAGCATGCAATATCGCTGCTGCTCGGTTAGCTTCAGCGGCTTCCAGGTTGTATGGCGATATCCAGATATTCAATGCTGCATATGACCCCGGCATTAAATATATGGGTTTGAGAGTCAGCGGGCAGGGCTATGCGCTGCCATTATGCAAGGCCTATCCAGAAGAATATCTGTCTCAGAATGTTTTTTCTTCCAGACATACTTCTTAGAAACTGTGGTTGGGAATGACTTGGTGTGTCTGTGTCCAGTTTGACCTGTAACAGCAAGGCTTGACTTGTAGCATGTAGTTGTAAACTATAGATATGAATTAGCGAAATGAAGTGTAAAGTTTGATGTAGAGTGATAAGATGAAATTGTACAATGTGGCCGTTTTCTCTTAATAAAAAAGAAGTGTTGCAGGAGATGGGGAAAGGGCATTGCGGGCACTAGTTTGTGGAGCTTGCAATTCCTTTCTGAAGCGTTTCAATTATTGTTAAGAGAAAATTCTTTGTTTTAATTTCTTTCTTCCCTGCCCTGAGTTTAGGGAACCGAGGAAGGGTTAGTGCCTGGTCAAGATAGATCTCCAGGAACAAGCAGGAATAAGTCCTCACATACGGGTACGTCGGTACCGACGGAGCCTGCGTGGGAATGCTCCCCGGCTTTCCAGGATGAAAGCTTTTGGGACATCCCACAGCGCATGCGCGCTGCCTTCCTGCCTTTCCTACCAACTCTCCTCAGTTCTTCTTTTCCGCGGAGCCAGCAGGTCGTGTTCCTGTCACCGCTGAAGAAGTTCTTTATTTTAATTTATTTCTTTGGTCGCGTGTCTGCCTTCCCCGACGCCGGACCGGTACCGCCGGTCTTTTTCTTTTCTTTTCTTCTAAAAAAAAAAAAAAAAAATTATTATTTTTCTCCTCACTTGGTGTATTTCTCTTCTTAGGCCTCCAGGCCCACAAGAAACTTTCCTTCATGGAAAAACCAGCCTCTGGTTTTAAAAAATGCACTAAGTGTAGCGGTACAATTTCTGTTACAGACACCCATGAATGGTGTCTTAAATGTTTGGGGCCTGAGCACTCCGTCCCAGATTGCCAGTCCTGTTCCCTAATGTCTAAACGGGGGTTACAGAACCGAGCAGCCAAGCTCCATGTGCTGTTTCCCACGGATGCACCGGCGGTGGCATCGACATCTTCCAGATCTTCCTCTCCTGATGGGTCTCAGGTAACCAAACATACTTTTAGCAGGTCCTCGAAGGGCAAATCTCCCTCCAAGTATCGAGATGCCTCCGGGCTTGCCCTTGAGGATCCTGCCCCAGCCAAACAACCACGGCGGGAAGCTCCGGCTTCCAAAGCTCCTATGGGGTTACAGGTTGACATCGATGGCACGGCCTCAACCGATCACCTGTTAGACTGCTCTGGGGTACCGGCACAATCTCCCGGTACCGACATCCAGGCAGTCGTGGCGTCCATGGATCACACTGTGCAATCCATGCAGCCGGCCATACTGGCTTTCATTAAGGCTGCGACGCCGTCGGTACCGCAACAAGCCCTGTTGTCAGTACCGGCGCCGGTACCGGTACCAACCTCGATACCGGTACCGGCTGCATCGACATCGGCCAGGATGCCGCTTCTGGCTCCCTGTCCTGGGCTTTTTCTCGGTACCGACCCGGTACCGGGGACACCCGATGTCGGTACCGATCGATACGCCTATCGATCTTTGGAATCGGGCAGACGATACTTCGATTCTTCTGATAATTCTGAGTCATCGGATGAGTCCCTGAAGTATCTGTCACCCTTCCTGAGGAGCCTTCTTCTCCAAAAAGGAGAATGTCTCCTCCAGAGGATTTGTCCTTTCAAGACTTCATAATAGAAGTAGCTAAAGGACTCTCTATTTCAGTAACCTCTGAAAAAGAACCTAGAGCAAAAAAATTAGATATTTTGGGATACTCTAAGGTTCCCAGAGAGGCAGTCACCTTGCCAATTCATGAAATTCTTCAAGAACATTTGATTGAATTGTGGGAGACTCCTCTCACCCTTTCTCCTCATTCTCGTAGATTGGACACTATGTACCGTGTCCCTCCTTCTCCTGGATTTCAAAAAACTCAGCTTCCTCACCACTCCATTGTGGTGCAGTCAGCTATGAAGAGGATAAAGAGTACCAAAAGACACTCTTCTACTCCTCCAGGAAGAGAATGCAGGACCTTGGATGCTTTTGGTAGGAAAATCTTCCAAGCTAGCATGCTTATTGCCAGAATCAATTCATACAGCCTTTATATGGGTATGTTTCTGAAGGAGGTTGCAGAAAAGCTGCACAACTTTCTCCCTTTTATTCCAGAAGATAAAAGGGATGAATTCCTTCTTTGGCTTAAGCATACTCAAGACATTTCAAAGTTTTCCAACAGGGCAGCCTTTGATTCTTTTGAGGGTGCCAGCAGAGCCTCAGGCATTGCTATAGCTGCTCGTAGAATTGCTTGGCTCCAGGCTTCTGATCTAGAACCCTGGGTTCAAGATGGTTTAGGAAATCTGCCCTGTACAGGTGAAAACCTATTTGGCAAGGAGTGGCAAATTAAAGCCACTCAAATGGATGCAGAAAATGCTGCTCTGGATAGACTTTCTAAGTCTACCTCCACTCCGGCCAAGAAAAAATCTTTTAAAAAGTCTTTTTACAAGAAGGGCAGATTACCTTCCACTTCTGGTCAACAGTCTTCTACAGGTCGTTTTGCTACTAAGCGTCAGCAACCTAAACAGGCCAGGCCTAAACCTGCAGGGGCTGCTGCAACCCAGCAGTCCCAAGCCCCTCAGGGTTTTTGACTTGACACTAGAGAACTTAACCTTTCTGGCTCTACAACAGCCAGAACCTCTCACCATTCCAGGAAGGTTAGCTCATTTTGCTCCCAGATGGGAGCAAATCACATCAGAACAGTGGACCCTCTCTATCATCAGAGAGGGCTACAAACTTCATTTCTTAGACCTTCCTCCCTACACCATGGTGAGACATTTCAATTCTCCCACATCTCTCCTCGACCTTCTGGATCAGGAGGTGACTACCCTTCTGGCCCAGGGGGCCATAGAAGAAGTTCCTCTTCTTCAACAGGGGTTAGGGTTTTACTCCCCCTATTTTCTCATTCCAAAGAAAACAGGGGGATACAGACCCATTCTAGATCTCAGAGAATTGAACAAATTCCTATGCAAGGAGAAGTTCAAGATGCTTTCTCTAGGCACTCTCCTTCCATACCTGCAGAGTCGGGATTGGCTTTGTTCTCTAGATCTCAAGGATGCGTACACTCATGTCCTCATCCATCCATCTCACAGAAGATTCCTACGTTTTCTGTTCCAGGGAAAACATTACCAATACAGAGTGCTTCCTTTCGGTCTAGCCTCTGCTCCAAGAGTGTTCACCAAATGCATGGCAATAGTTGCTGCATTTCTTCGCACTCTGGGACTATTTGTCTTCCCATACCTGGACGACTGGCTCATTCGAACTCCAACCCAGTCAGAGGCTCAGATCTCCCTGAACCGCACCAGGCGCATTCTGCAATACCTGGGACTTGTGGTAAACCTCCCAAAGTCCCAGCTCACCCCTACTCAGTCCCTGGAATTCATAGGGGCCTGGTTGGACACCACTTCTGCAAGGGCCTACCTTCCTCAGGCCCGTTGTCAACGTCTAGTGCAGTTAGCCTCCCAGATTCAGTCAAAGAGCCATTTAACTGCCAGGGAGATGCTACAGCTGCTAGGCCATATGGCTTCCACAGTACATGTGGTACCCTATGCTCGCCTACACATGAGAGCAGCTCAATGGACTTTGTCCACCCAGTGGACTCAAGCTACAGGAGCTCTCTCAGACCAAATAGCAAACTCCAAACGTCTCTTTTGGTCTCTCCAATGGTGGATGTCCATTCAAAATCTGTTGCTGTGGTCCCCCTTCCAACCTTTGTTGCCCCAAGCAATCCTCACAACAGATGCCTCCCAAACAGGTTGGGGAGCTCATCTACAGGATCTCTCCACCCAAGGCACTTGGTCCCCACAGGAGACCTCTCTTCATATCAACCTCTTGGAACTTCGAGCAGTGTTCCTAGCTCTCAAGGTCTTTCATACCCTCCTCAGCTACCAGTCAGTCCTCATTCAAACGGACAATCAGGTAGCCATGTTTTACATAAACAAGCAAGGAGGAACTGGCTCTCTGTCGCTTTGCAACGAAGCTCTAAGATTATGGGCCTTCGCCAGAGAGCATCAAATCCATCTCCTGGCAGTATACCTCCCAGGAATTCAAAACTCTTGGGCAGACGGACTCAGTCGAGTTCTGCTTCCACACGAATGGTCCCTGCACATGGATCAGGTACTCAGAATCTTTCAGGAATGGGGAACCCCGGACATAGACCTATTTGCAAGTCCGTGGAATGCCAAACTTCCCCGGTTCTGTTCCAGAATTCCGTGTCAGGGAGTTCAGGCCAAGGATGCCTTCCTCCTTCATTGGGGTCAGGACTTCCTGTATGCCTTTCCACCCATTCCTTTGATTCCCAAGACTCTGTTCAAACTTCAGAGGGATCAAGGATCTATGATCCTCATAGCTCCACGCTGGCCACGCCAAGTGTGGTACCCTCTACTTCTGCATCTCTCCCAAGCCCCCTCCCTGGACTTGGGAGCTGCTCCAGACCTTCTGTCTCAGGAGGAGGGGACTTTGTGGCATCCAAACCCCAAGTCCCTTCACCTCAGAGCTTGGTTACTGAAGGCCTAGACCTTCAAGACTTCAATCTTTCGCAGCAAGTGAAGGATATCCTCCATGTTTCCAGGAAACCTTCCACTAGGCGTTCCTATGCTTTTAAATGGAAAAGATTTTCCATTTGGCGTGCTCAACAGGGTCTTGACCCTCTGACACTTCCTGTGAATTCTCTATTAGAATATCTCCTGCATCTTTCCAATGCAGGCCTTAAAACGAATTCAGTAAAGGTCCATTTAAGTGCTATTGCAGCATCCCTTAAGCCTATCAATAGACAACCTGTTTCCTCTCATCCTCTTAATGCAAGATTTATGAGAGGCCTAACTTTAACTAAACCTCCCATTCGACGACCTCCGGTGGCATGGGATTTGAATTTGGTTCTTGGTCAGCTTATGAAGCCACCTTTTGAACCCTTAGCCACTACCTCCTTGAAATTTCTTTCCTGGAAGGTTATTTTCCTTGTTGCAATCACTTCTGCTCGCCGCATCAGTGAACTGCAGGCCTTAGTGGCTAATCCACCTTATACAAGGTTCCATCATGATAAGGTAGTCCTTAGGACAAATCCTCACTTTATGCCTAAAGTGGTCTCACCTTTTCATCTTAATCAAGAGGTATATTTACCTGTCTTTTTTCCAGCTCCTCATGCATCCACTGCAGAGAGGAACCTTCATACTCTAGATTGTAAAAGAGCTCTTGCTTTTTACTTACACAGGACACAGCAACATAGAAAGTCTTCCTAGCTTTTTGTTGCTTTTGATCCTTCTCATTTAGGACTTCCAGTCTCTAAAAGAACACTGTCCAATTGGATTGCTCAGTGTATTTCTTTTGCTTACCAGAGTAAGAACCTTTCTCTGGAGGGCCATGTCACAGCTCACAATGTGAGGGCCATGGCCACCTCTATGGCTCATCTTCATTCTGTGTCCATCGACCAGATCTGTCGAGCAGCCACCTGGGCCTCGGTTCATACCTTCACAGCCTATTACTGTTTGGACAAGGACTCCCGCCGGGATGCCTTGTTTGGTCAGGCTGTCCTCAGACACCTGTTCCATTCTTGAACAACTCCTGCCCTCCTTCCCTGATTGGATGCCTGAGATCCATAGGAAAATGAGGAACCCTTCAGGGTCTCATACCCTTGGGGATCTCCCAGGCATCTTAGCTAGGGAGTCCCCATATGTGAGGACTTATTCCTGCTTGTTCCTGGAGATAGCACAGTTACTTACCTATAACAGGTGATCTCTGGGAACAGCAGGAATTAGTCCTCACAACCCTCCCACCTCCCCTAGGAGTTGTATCTCTCTTTGTCTTTCCTTTCCTCTCTCTCTATTGTCTCAGCTTTAAACTTGAACTGAGGAGAGTTGGTAGGAAAGGCGGGAAGGCAGCGCGCATGCGCTGTGGGATGTCCCAAAAGCTTTCATCCTGGAAAGCTGGGGAGCATTCCCGCGCAGGCTCCGTCGGTACCGACGTACCCGTATGTGAGGACTAATTCCTGCTGTTCCCAGAGATCACCTGTTACAGGTAAGTAACTGTGCTTTACTGTTTGTGTGCTTTGTCAGGCAACTGCTGTGTGGGTATGTTTGCTGCGAGTGCCTTGGTGTCTCTCTGCCACCTCGGGGGAAGGGAAAACGTAGCGTTGTTTTCGCTCTTTTGTGTGTTTTTGCAGCCGTGTCACAAGTTGTTGGGAATTCCTCTCTGAAGCGGGTTGGTAAGTATTTGGGGGGAGCTAGTTGGCTCCGTATTCAGTGGGATCACCGTTGTGATGTGCTTCAGTTTCACATCACAAAAAATAAAAGTGAGCACCGACTGGGTTATTTTTTAAGCAAATACCAGTGGCTGCCTCTGTAGTAGTTGAGCCGATATCCTCTAGTCGGGGGTGTTTTTGACGGGAATGGCAGCCATTTTTAGTTCCTAGTATAACTCCCCTCAGGGGAAGTTAGCCTGATGAGATGAGGCAGGTTATAAAGAAAGAAAGTGATAACAGGAGAACAAGGCTTTTCCTTCTGCCTCCAAAGAACAACCAAAGGGGCCAACTCCATCTGTTGGCGAATAGCCAAACAGTGTTCAATAATTCTAGTCTTTATTGGTTGAGAAGTGTGGCTAATGTATAACTTATTCTCCAGGAACAAGCAGGAAGTCAGTCCTCACATATGGGTGACGTCGGCACCGACGGAGCCCTCGTGCGGAGCAATTCCCCTGCTTTCAAAGAAAGCCTTTGGGACTGCATCGCGCATGCACGGTCCCCTTCCCACCCAAGGGTGCCATCTTGCTCAGTCTCCCTTTTTCCGTGTAGCCCAACAGACGTAGTCCAATTTCCCTCGCGGAAAAAATGTGTCAAAACTCCTGAAGATTCTCTTCTTCGGACCAGTTCGACGCCGGTTCCCCATCCTGCCTCCGTTCGGTACACCGGTATCGAGTCCGGTCACTATTTTTCAGTTTTTGCCCTTAGTGGTTAGCGTTCGTGCTCTATTTTTTCTTTTTCATTGGCAGCCCAGACGTTTGACCTCGCAGGGGCCCTTTTTCCACATTCAGCCTATGTGCCCCAAAATTTTGGAACTCTCTTCCATCACACGTTAGGGCCATCCCTGATCTCAGCCACTTCAGGAAGGCCCTAAAACATCACCTTTTCCTCAAATATTTCCCAGAGAACAAAGAAGCACAATCACATTCGTACACCAATAACTACATGCCAAACATGTAAACCTTCTGTCTCATCAGCACATCAAACTACTTCAACAGATTTACATGACAATTTTCATACCCTGACACTTTGATGTAAATAGTTGTCTTGTATATAGTTACTCCTGTTATCCTGTTATCCAAGTTGATTTTCCTGTTAACTGTAAAAACCAGATATTTGTATCTTGGCTGATGTTCTTTGTTCCATGTAAACCGCGCTGATAACAAATAGTGCGGTATATAAAAAATGTTAATAAATTAAATAAAATGGCTGCCAGCGGGTTTAAAAAGTGTGATCGGTGTAATAAATTAATGTCCCTTACTGACACACATGACTGCTGTCTCCGCTGCCTCGGGCCCAGCCATGACCCGAAGGTCTGTGGCCCATGTAGCAAAATGTCCTCTAAGGCACTTAGAAGTAGGCAGCAGCAGCGTGAAAGGATTTTCTCCGAGTCTGAATCCACCCGGGTCCGGACCTCTTCAGAAGCCTCGACGTCTCGGGAGCTATCTGACTCCGAGCATCGTCAGGGGTCTTCTGAGCGGGGGTCTCCCTTGCAGAAACACCGGAGGAAGAAGAAACCTGCGAGGGTGTCGTCGTTGGATGCCTCTGATTGGCCTGGGCCCTCGCGGGCCAGGTCATGGAGTCCTCGGAGCCGGAGTGCCCTGCAAAAGTACCTCGCATGGAGCCGGAGACGCCGAGGAAGGTAACTGCTGTTGTCCTCTTTGACTCTCCTCCGGGAGAACCGGTGTCGGGCCCGACAGCGTCGGAACCCGAGCTGGAGGCTGCAGAGTCTTCTGAGCTTGGTCTCAGGATGACGGCCTTGGAGCGCAGCATGTCTGCCTTCATGGAGCAGCAGCGGGCGCTGATAGCCGGTCTCACCGGTCCATCCACCCCGACCCACCTGGACCTCGACGTCCAAGTTGACCCCGGAGGCCGAGCCGATCCTCGAGACTTTTCAAGCTTGAGTCGATCCTCGGCCGAGGTCTCCCTCGACCTCCCGTTCGGGACCGAGGTCGTCGATGCCAGTGCTCTCGGCGTCGGGGCAGTCGAGATCAAAGCCCTCACGGCCAGAGCCCATCGATTCCTCCTCGGAGGATTTGGCATGGGAGATGGAAGATGAAGAGTCCCCGGACACTCACCGGGGTCCGAGCCTCGGAGAAGGCCCCCACCCACCGGAGGATACCCGGTTCTCGGACTTCATCAGGGATATGTCCAAGGCTTTGGCATTCCCGGTGGACACCGAGGAGGAGCCTCGAGCCGAGGAGCTCGAAGCCCTCCAATATGACTTTTCCCCTTGGGAAGCCCTTACGGTACAGGTTCCTTCGATGTTGGAACGGCGGATGCTCCGCATGTGCGAGTCACCGGCCTCGATGCCGGTTCTCAGCAGGTGGGTCGATTCCATCTATCAAGTCCGCAGGAGTCCTGGGTTCCAAAAGGCGCAGCTGCCACACAACTCCATGGTTTTGGAATCGGCCATGCACAGGCTCAAGAGCCAAAAGACGTACTCCTCGGTGCCCCCTGGCAGGGAGGCCCGGAACCTGGACGCCCTCGGCAGAAAGTGCTACCAGGGCTCGATGCTATCATGCCATGTCCAAACATACCAGCTGTTCATGGGCATGTACTTGCGGGACCTGGCAAAGGAGATTGCCGGGTTCTCAGCTGGCCTTTCCGAGGAACCCTTGCAGAGCTTCAAGGACTTGTCCACTGGGATTCGGGAGTGCTCGAAGTTTGTCTCGAGCAGCCTATGACGGCTTCGAGGCTTCGGCCCGGGTAGCAGCAGCCGGCATCGGTGCCCAACGCCAGGCGTGACTAATGTCATTGGACCTGGAGCCATGGGTTCAGGACAAGTTGGTTGATGTCTCTTGCAGAGGTGACAACCTTTTTTGGCAAACCCATGACTGAAAAGGCTGCTGAAATCGAGACCCGGAAAAAACTCTCCAAGAAGACATCTGCCCCTTCTAAAAGGAAGGGCTCGGGTAAAAATCCCTTTTTCCCGAGGAAGGGTGCTGCTTACTGCAACTACCCCACTCACCAGGCCACCCCGGCTCCCCAACAGGGGCAGCAGGCCAAGGGACAGGGGCATGGCCCGCATAAGCAGAAGATCCCCAAGCCTCAGGTCCTGCTCCGACCCAGCTGGGAGGGGGGTTTTGACTCCCAAAGCATAGTCTCTCTCCCACCAGTGGTGAGGCCTTGCACAGGATGAAGGCTGACCATGTATGCCCACAGGTGGCCAGCTATCACCACGGATACCTGGGTCCTACAAATAGTCCAAAAGGGCTATTTGCTCCATTTCAACCAGGTACCTCCCTCCTACTTTCCAGGAGAGCCTCTCAGACCCCCTCTACACAGGAACCTCCTCTTACAGGAGTTGGCCAGTCTTCTAGAGGATCAGGCGGTGGAGCCGGTGCCCCACAGCCTGCTAGGACAAGGCTTTTACTCCAGGTATTTTCTGATACCAAAGAGAACAGGAGGCCTCGGGCCCATCCTGGACCTGCGAAACGTAACAAGTTCCTGGTGAGGGAAAAGTTCAAGATGCTTTCCCTTGGAATATTGCTGCCTTACCTCAACCAGGGAGACTGGCTATGCTCTTTAGGATGTTTATACACACATTCTCATACATCCAGACCACAGACAATATCTCAGATTTGTAGTGGGAGGAAACCATTATCAGTACAGAGTATTTCCATTCGGCCTAGCCTCTGCCCCCAGAGTATTTACCAAATGTCTGGCGGTAGTGGCGGCCTACCTCAAGAACCAGGGAATTTTTGTCTTCCCGTACCTGGACAATTGGCTCATCAGGGCCCCGTCGCCTCAAGAAGCCCAACAGGCCACAGCTCGCACTATCAGCATGCTGCAGCATTTAGGCTTTGTCATAAATAAAGCAAAGTCCACTTTACTCCCCACTCAACACTTAGAGTTCATAGGGGCAAGGCTAGACACCCTTCAAGCGAAGGCTTACCTGCCAGAGGGCAGAGCACACAGGCTTATGGAGCTAGTACACCAAATCAGCCACAAGTCTCAGATATCAGTGAGGCATTTTCTACGCCTGCTGGGACACATGGCCTCCACGGTTCATGTGACCCCAAACGCCCATCTCCACATGAGGACAGCTCAGTGGTGCCTCAGAGATCAGTGGACACGAGCCACAGGAAGACTCTGAGACAGGATCAGAGTGTCAAAACGACTACTGAAGTCGTTGACCTGGTGGCTTCAGCCATCCAGCCTACTCGAGGGAGTGCCTTTCCAGCCTCCCTCGTACACAAGAGTGCTGACAACAGATGCATCTCTGCTGGACTGGGGAGCCCATTGCCAGGACTTATGCACTCAAGGGTTGTGGTCTCCTCAGGAGAGGACACAACAAATCAACCTCTTAGAGTTCCGGGTGATACGCCTAGCTCTTCAAACCTTCTCTCATGTTCTCTCACATCAGTCTGTCTTAGTACAAACAGACAACCAGGTGGCTATGTTCTTTGTGAACAAACAGGGAGGGACGGGGTCCCACCTCCTGTGTCAGGAGATGCTGGACCTCTGTTCCTTTGCAATCCAACAGGGTATGTCTCTCAAAACAGTTTACCTGCCAGGTCAGGAGAACTGCCTAGCAGACAAGCTAAGCAGAATTCTCCAACCTCACAAGTGGCAACTGAATCGGGAAGTAGCCCAGCAGATCTTCCATTGCCGGGGACATCCAGCCATAGATCTCTTTGCCAGTCCGCAGAATCATCAGTTGCCCAACTTTTGCTCCAGACAGCCACACCCCCAAAGGATGGCTGCAGATGCTTTTCTAATCTCCTGGTCCGTGGGCCTCCTGTATGCGTTTCCTCCCACGCCTCTGGTGGCCCGAACTCTATTCAAAATCCTTAAGGACAAGGCCTCGGTCATCCTGGTAGCCCCCAGATGGCCAAGACAACCTTGGTTTCTGCTTCTCCAGCTGGCAGTGAAAACCCCATTCCCTCTGGGGACACAGCCCGACCTCCTGTCCCAGGATCAGGGCTCTATCTTACACCCCAACCTCGGGTCCCTCAACCTGATGGCATGGCTGCTGAAAGGGTAGTGCTGGCTTCTCTTCTCCTGCCTAAGAACATGGAGGAGGTGCTGCTGACCTCAAGAAAGCAGTCCACTAGGAAAATCTATGCCTTCAAGTGGCGTAGGTTTGAGGTGTGGTGTGGCCAGCACAACGAAAACCCTTTCTCTTGTCTAGTACCAGTGATGTTGCAGTACCTGCTGCACCTCTCAGAGTTAGGCCTCAAATCTAACTCTGTCGGGGTCCACCTGAGTGCTTTGTCAGCACACCACTCTCCAGTGGAAGGACAACCTCTTTCGGGTCACCCCTTGGTATCCAGATTCCTCAGAGGTCTACTTCTACTAAAACCCCTGGTTCGTCCTCTGGCAACCGAGTGGGACTTGAATGTGGTCTTGCAACAGCTTACTCGCCCACCTTTTGAGCCGATGTCTACTTGCCATCTGCACTTCTTCTCCTGGAAGGTGCTCTTCCTGGTTGCACTCACATCTGCCAGACAAGTGAGTGAACTACAAGCTCTGGTGTCAGAAAGACCGTACACACGGTTCTGTAGGAGCAGGGTGGTCCTGCGCACCCACCCCAAGTTCCTTCCAAAAGTGGTCTCTCTGTTCCACCTCAACCAAGAAGTAGTTCTTTCGACATTCTTTCCCAGACTGCATGCTACCCGGGCAGAGGCGGTTCTGCATCCCCCTGATTATAAAAGGGCTTTAGCCTCCTACTTGGACCATACGCGGGTACATCGAAGGGCTACTCAGCTCTTCGTCTCTTATGAACCCAGTAAGCTGGGACTACCTGTCTCCAAGCGCACATTGTCCACCTGGGTGGCAGACTGCATTGCCTTTGCGTACGACCTTCCATTGCAGGGTCGAATCATGGCCCACCGTGTCAGGGCTAAGGCCGCATCAGTGGCTGACTTCCGCTCTGTTCCGCTGGCGGACATCTGCAGGGCCGCAACCTGGTCTTCAAGCCAGACTTTTGCAACGCATTACTGCTTGGATTGGAGAGTCCCGATGGGACAGTGCTTTCAACCAGGCGGTACTCCGTAACTTATTTGAGGTTTAGGCAACTCCTACCCTCCGGCCCTCTGGTGTCAGGCTACCGGGGGGGGGTTGCATCTCCGCTGAATTCCTATCACAGCTGCTGCGGCTCTTCTAGAGGGAGCCATTTTTCAGCTAGGGGTTCTCGGTAGCCTATAGCTAGGGAGTCCCATATGTGAGGACTGACTTCCTGCTTGTTCCTGGAGAAAACATAGTTTCTCCAGGACCAAGCAGGAAGTCAGTCCTCACTTATGGGTGACGTCGGCGCCGACGGAGCCCTCGCGGAGCAATTTTCCCCAGCTTTCAAAGAAAGCCTTTGGGAATTGCAGCGCGCATGCGCGGTCGTCTTCCCGCCCGAAGGTGCCATCTTAGCCAGTCTTCTTTTTTCCGCGGAGCCCTACAGACGTCCCCGTCTTGTCCCCGCGAAAAAGTTGATTTTCTTCTTTATTTTATCCTTTTTTCTTTCGGTTCGACGCCGATCGTTTTCCCGCCCGGACTCGCGACGCCGGTCTCTAGTCCTCTTACTTTTTTCGGTTTTTCTGACTTAGTCAGCTTTCGTTTTCGTTTTCCCTGGCAGCCCGGTCCTTTGACCTCGCAGGGGCCCTTTTTCCCCCGATGGCTGCCAGTGGGTTTAAGCGGTGTGGTCGGTGTGACCGTAATATGTCACTAACCGACACACACGACTTTTGCCTCCGCTGCCTGGGCCCGGATCATGAGGAACTGATCTGTGGGCCCTGCAGCAAACTGTCCTCGAAGGCGTTGAGAAGTCGGCGGCATCAGCGTGAGAGAATCTTCGCTGACCCCAGCCGTACCCGGACCTCGTCGGAGGCCTCCGTGTCGAAAGGCTCCAGCTCGGACCGTCGCCGGAGCTCCTCCGACCGGGGTTCTCCCTCCGGGGACCATCGTCGGAAGGAAAAACCCGCGAGGGCGGCGTCGGTGGACGCTCCTGGCTCCGCGAGGGCCAGGTCGCATAGCCCCGACAGCCGCCCCGGGTCCTTGGAGAAGGAACACCTCCCGAAGCGACCTCGCCTGGAGTCGGAGATGCCTGCCCGGGTAAGTCCTGTGGTCCTTCTGGACTCGCCTCCGCGACAGCCGACGTCGGGCCCGACGCCGTCGGGGCCCGAGTCGGGGGCTGCTGGGTCACCTGAGCTCGGACTCAGGTTGACGGCCTTGGAGAGCAGACTGTCTGCCTTCATGGACCAGCAGAGGGCAATGCTCGCTGGCTTCGCTGGCGTCGCTGCCCCGACCGCCGGGACGTCGACGTCCAAGTCGACCCCGGAGACCGAGCCGATCCTCGAGTCGATGAGAACTCGAGTCGATCCTCGGTCGAGGTCACCCTCGGCCTCCCGTTTGGGACCGAGGTCGCCGACGCCGACTCCCTCGGCGTCGGGGCGGCTGGCGCCGCACCCTGCCCGGGCCGACCCCACCGAGTCCTCGTCGGAGTCGGTCTGGGAGTCTGAGGAGGAAGAGTCACCTGATTCTTTCCGGACTCGGTGTGTCCCATCGGACTCACCGGAGTCCGAGCCTCGGAAGCAGTCCCCCCCGGAGGATGCCCGGTTCTCGGACTTCGTTAGGGATATGGCCAAGGCTTTGGCCTTCCCTGCGGATCCCGAGGAGGAGCCTCGAGCCGAAGAGCTCGACGCCCTCCAGTATGACTCTCCCGCGAGGGAACACTTTACTGTGCCGGTTCCTCCTATGCTGGAACGACTACTCTTCCGCATGTGGGAGAGTCCGGCCTCCTCGCCGGTCCTGAGCAAGCGGGTCGATTCTATCTATCGGGTCCGCAAGAGCCCTGGCTTCCAAAAGGCACAGTTGCCACACCATTCCATGGTAGTGGATTCGGCCATGCATCGTCTTAAGAGCCAGAAGATGCACTCCTCGGTGCCTCCTGGAAGGGAGGCCCGTAACCTGGATGGCCTTGGCAAGAAGTGCTTCCAGGGCTCTATGCTCGCATGTCGTGTCCAGACTTACCAGCTATACATGGGCATGTATCTCCGGGATCTGGCTAAAGAGCTAGCCGGTTTCTCCGCTGGTCTCTCCGAGGAGCCCTTGCGGAGGTTCCTAGCCTTGTCCACGGGCATTCGGGAATGCTCAAAGTTCATGTCCCGAGCAGCCTATGATGGCTTTGAAGCCTCGGCTCGAGTAGCCGCAGCCGGCATCGGTGCCCGCCGACAGGCTTGGCTTCAGTCGTCTGACCTTGAGCCCTGGGTACAGGACAAGTTGGTCGATGTCCCCTGCCGAGGCGAGAACCTCTTTGGCAAGCCCATGGCGGAAAAGGCTGCACAAATTGAGACTGAGACTCTCACCAGGACCAGGCTTTCTAGGAAGACCTCCGCCCCTTCCCAGAAAAAGAAGGGCTCGGGCAAAAAGTCCTTTTACCCGAGGAAGGCGGCTGCCTACAAACAATACCCCCATTATCAGGCCCCTGCAGCTCCCCAACAGGGCCAGCAGGCCAAGGGACGGGGTAACGGGTCCCGTAGGCAGCAAGCCCCCAAGCCTGCACCACCAGCCCCTGCTCAGCAGGGTGGGGGTTTTTGACTCGCTCAGCATAGCCTCTCCCCCCCCGCTGGTTCCCCCCAGCACCGGAGGCCGGCTGGTTCACTTCGCCCACAGGTGGTCCAGCATCACCGCAGATGCCTGGGTGCTTCAGGTCGTGCGAGAGGGCTACCTTCTCCACTTCCATCAGGTCCCTCCCTCCTATTTTCCGGGAGAGCCTCCGCGCCCCCCTCTGCACAGGGAGTTGCTCCTTCAGGAGTTAGCAGGTCTTCTGCAGGAACAGGCGGTGGAACCGGTGCCACACCACCTGAGAGGTCAAGGCTTCTATTCAAGGTATTTTCTGATACCAAAGAGAACAGGAGGCCTCAGACCCATCCTGGACTTGCGCAACCTCAACAAGTTCCTTGTGCGGGAGAAGTTCAAAATGCTTACCCTTGGAATCCTTCTGCCCTACCTCCAGCAGGGAGATTGGCTATGCTCCTTGGATCTAAAGGATGCCTACACGCACATCCTCATCCACCCAAGCCACCGCCAATACCTAAGGTTTGTGGTGGCAGGAAATCATTACCAGTACAGAGTACTGCCCTTTGGCCTGTCCTCCGCACCGCGAGTCTTCACAAAATGTCTCGCGGTCGTGGCGGCCCATCTCCGGCTTCACGGCCTCTATGTCTTTCCGTACCTCGACGACTGGCTCATCAGAGCAGCGTCCGCTCAGGAGGTCACCAACGCCACGTGCCGCACGGTGACTCTGCTGCAGCACTTGGGCTTTGTCATAAACTTCGCAAAGTCCACTTTGCTCCCCTCACAGGATCTCGAGTTCATCGGCGCAAGGCTGCACACTCCTCAGGCGCGAGCGTACCTACCGCTCGACAGGGCTCAGCGGCTCATGGACCTAGCCGACCGCTTTCGCAGCCAGCCCCTGGTCTCCGCCAGGCGCTTCCTGAGACTGCTCGGCCATATGGCTTCCACCGTCCATGTGACCCCCAATGCCCGCCTGAATATGCGGTCTGCTCAATGGTGTCTCCGCCGGCAGTGGCGACAAGCCACAGGCGGCCTAGCAGACCTAGTGCGCGTCTCCGAGCCGCTGGTCTCGTCTATCCGGTGATGGCTCCGGCAGCCGAACCTGATATTAGGAATGCCTTTCCAGTCACCTCAGCCGACCCGGGTGCTGACCACCGATGCATCCCTCCTGGGCTGGGGAGCACATTGCCAAGAGGCACGTACTCAGGGCCTCTGGACCAAGTGGGAGTCTGCTCAGCAGATCAACTTCCTGGAGCTCAGGGCGATCCGCCTAGCTCTCAAGGCCTTCTCCCACCTGACCTCCCAACAGTCCGTCCTTGTCCAGACGGACAATCAAGTTGCCATGTTCTACGTGAACAAGCAGGGGGGCACGGGCTCCTTCCTCCTCTGCCGGGAGGCACAGAAGCTCTGCTCTTGGGCCGTCAGTCACGGCATTCTCCTCAAGGCAGTTTATCTCCCGGGCCAAGAAAATTGCCTGGCGGACAAACTCAGCAGGGTCCTCCAGCCGCACGAGTGGCGTCTGGATCCCTTGATCGTTCAGAAGCTCTTCCTCAGGTGGGGCCTCCCCACGGTGGATCTCTTTGCCAGTCCTCAAAACCGGCAGCTTCCTCGCTTCTGCTCTCGTCAGCCACACCCCCTTCGGGTTGCGGCGGACGCCTTTCTGATCTCATGGTCGGGGAGCCTTCTGTACGCTTTCCCTCCCATCCCGTTAGTCTCTCGGACTCTTTTCAAGGTTCTCCGAGACAAAGCCTTCATGATCCTGGTGGCCCCTCGCTGGCCCAGGCAGCCGTGGTTTCCGCTCCTGCTGCAACTGGCGGTGGAGGATCCAATCCCTCTGGGGGTACAACCGGATCTCCTCACTCAGGATCAGGGGTCCCTACTGCACCCCAACCTCAGGTCTCTCAACCTCATGGCCTGGCTGCTGAAAGGGTAGTCCTTGCTCCTCTTCTCTTGCCGGCGGAGGTGGAGGAGGTCGTCTTGGCTTCGCGACGGCCTTCTACCCGCAAATGCTACGCCCTTAAATGGCGTCGCTTTGCAATCTGGTGTTCCCAACAGTCTCAGGATCCCTTCTCCTGCCCGGTGTCGGTGATCTTACAGTACTTGCTACACCTCTCTAATCTGGGACTTAAGTCCAACTCCGTCAAAGTTCACCTCAGTGCTCTTTCAGCACATCATGTGCCGGTGGACGGCGGACCTCTCTCCAACGACCCTCTCGTAGCGAGGTTTCTCCGAGGTCTCCTTCTACTTAAACCACCTCTGCGCCCGCCAGCGCCGGACTGGGACCTGAATGTGGTTTTGCAGCGGATCACCTGTCCGCCTTTTGAACCTATGGCTACATGTTCTCTCCGTTTTCTGTCTTGGAAAACACTGTTCTTGATAGCCCTCACTTCCGCTAGGCGCGTAAGTGAATTGCAGGCCCTCGTGTCTGATCCCCCCTACACTCGGTTCTACAAGAATAGGGTAGTCCTACGGACTCACCCAAAGTTTCTGCCTAAAGTGGTCTCCCCTTTTCACATGAATCAGGAGGTGGTACTTCCAGCCTTCTTTCCCAGACCACACTCCAGCCGAGCTGAGACGGTCCTCCATACCCTGGACTGTAGAAGGGCATTGAACTTCTACCTTGACCGTACGCGGGAGCACCGTAAAGCTGCTCAGCTTTTTGTGTCTTTTGACCCCAATAAATTGGGACTCCCGGTCTCCAAGCGTACTCTGTCCATCTGGGTTGCGGACTGTATCTCTTGGGCTTATGGGGCAGCCGGACTCGCCTTAGAAAGTCGAGTCACGGCTCATTGCGTTCGGGCAAAGGCCACGTCAGTGGCTTACCTCCGCTCTGTTCCGCTGGCAGACTTTTGCGGTCCATTACTGTCTCGAGAGGGAGTCCCGTAGGGACAGTGCTTTCGGACAGGCAGTCCTCCGTAATCTCTTTGAGGTCTGAGCAACTCCTACCCTCCATCCCGGATGTGGGCTACCGGTGGGTGATAATTCAGCGAAGATTCTATCCTTCTGTGCTGCTGAGCTAGAGGGAGCTCATTTTTGTGCTTAGGGTCTCCGGTAGCCTTGAGCTTGGGAGTCCCATAAGTGAGGACTGACTTCCTGCTTGGTCCTGGAAAAGCGTAGTTACTCACCTGTAACAGGTGTTCTCCAGGAGCAGCAGGAATCAGTCCTCACTACCCTCCCTCCTCCCCTTGGAGTTGCAATCGTCTGCTTATGTTCTTTTTGCAAATTTTTATGCTGTCTTTTTTAGCTATGTCATCTGACTGGCTAAGATGGCACCTTCGGGCGGGAAGACGACCGCGCATGCGCGCTGCAATTCCCAAAGGCTTTCTTTGAAAGCTGGGGAAAATTGCTCCGCGAGGGCTCCGTCGGCGCCGACGTCACCCATAAGTGAGGACTGATTCCTGCTGCTCCTGGAGAACACCTGTTACAGGTGAGTAACTACGCTTACTCACCTGTAACAGGTGTTCTCCAGGGACAGCCGGAATCAGTCCTCACGACCCTCCCTCCTCCCCTGGAGTTGCAGTCTTATCATCATTATATTTTGGTCATTTTGCCGTCTCTTTAGCTATCCAAACAAACAAGGGAAACATGCAAACACATAAAGTTTTTGTAGGAACACACACCTTGAAGGAATCTCCTTCTCGTAGTGTATCGTTCCAATTTTATCTTAAATTCAAATAGGGACGCAACCCTAACAAGGATTTAAGTGAACTTCAACCCCCAATACCAGCTGGTAAACTACAATTCACACAAGGCATAAGCCAAGCTCCAATTGATATCAGGCTCAAGCCAAATAAAAGTCACTTAACTTGAGTGAATTCCTCTTCCAACGGCATTGCAGGCTGTAGATTTGTCAGCAGATAGCGATCCTGACCACCATAAGCCACCCAAGAGCCTTACTGCCCCATCCATCACTTCTTTCCTCCACAGCATCACAATGCCCCAAGGAAG
The DNA here is from genome assembly GCA_033557465.1 of Ichthyophis bannanicus. NCBI lineage: Eukaryota > Metazoa > Chordata > Amphibia > Gymnophiona > Ichthyophiidae > Ichthyophis > Ichthyophis bannanicus. The sequence continues at coordinate 730,834,043 of CM066033.1, read as the reverse complement.
GGTTCTTCACGAAACTTTAACAGTGACTCCACTCAATCTCCTTCCCAGCAACAGTACATAGAGCGTCCTCTGCCTCTATGCACCCATAACCCAACGTTGTACTTGTTTCGAGCCTCTGATCATCCCGGCCCTTCTTCAAACACTGTTGCTCATTCTTACACCTCAAACGTGTGTGATTTAAATACGCCAACACAAACATGTGACCAGCTGTAAACCAATAGGTACCCAGCCTGCTCAGAACCTGTCTCTCTTACACCAGAGCCCACCATTCAACAGCTGAATTTAATCCATGGGTGTCGAGAGAATTCAAGGTAAAAATCCAAAACTGTTCTCTGTAACTTAAACAAGAATGTCTATCGCCCCCTCTGTTGTTGAACGGAATATGGTCAATCACCCTCCATCATAAATCAGTGAACGTGTGTTGATGTTCCTGGAAATGTAATGCTAAAGGAGCTGTCAGGACTGCACCATTAATCCGAGATTGATGTTCCTGGAGTCTTTTCTTTATGATTCGTGAAGTCTTGCCCACATAAATTAAATTACACGGGCAGATCAAAATGTATACCACGAAAGATGTCAGACATGTAGTCGCAAACTTACTGTAAACCCGCCGATGAGTTTGAAGGTGTTCCCAAAGTGTTCCTTCCAGTGTGTTAGCACAAAAGTCACACTCTATACATTGGAAATGTCCCACCACACCCTCCCTCCCCGTCACTTGGGAATTACTATTATGGTGCACTAACCAGTCAGCTATGTTCCTACCCCTCTGAAGAGCAAACATCAGTGGTTTCGCAAAAGTAGAGTGTAAAGATAGCAGAGACCAATGAGACTTTATAATCGGTATCACATTTGTCGTGCCGGGCATATACGGAAGAACCCCCACAAATGGAGCTGGTTCCTAAACAGCTGATGTGGGGTTCCCCCCCTCCCACCATTCTCCATAATTAAACCGGGCTCGTCGATACGCCCGGTTTATTATAGCTAAAGGGTACCCCCGATCCAGCAACCGGGTTTTCAATAGAGAGGCCTGAATTTTAAAATCTTCCAATGTAGAGCATAACCGACGCAATCTTATAAACTGACCTACCGGACAGTGCAGCATCTCTTCCAGTATTGGGGGACTCTGGGCTTGGACCTCTTCACCAGACCGGCAAACCCGCAGCTTCCTCGATTCTGCGGTCCCTTCTTGCACCCGGGCAGGGTGGCCCCCGACTCCTTCCTCATCTTGTGGAGCATGGGGTTACTGTATTCCTCCCCCCCCCCCATGCTGCTCATCAGCTAGACCCTCCTCAAGATCCAGCGGGATAGGGCCTTGGTGATCCTCATAGTCCCGAGGTAGCCAGGCAGCCTTGCTTTCACCTGCTGCTCCGTTCTCTCGACGGAGCCCCCCGGTCCCGCTCGGGTTCTTACCAGAGCTACTTACGCAGGAGGAGGGGTTGCTTCTTCACCCCAATCCGAGGTCACTGTCCCTCCACAGATTGGCAGCTGAACGGGTTGTCCTAGCTTCCTACCACCTCCCCGTGGAGATCGAGGTCATTCTTTTGGCCTCTTGAAAGGACTCGACTAAACGGGCTTACGCCTTCAAGTGATGTCGTTTCTCGGTCTGGTGCTCGGAGCTCCGAGTGAACCCTTTCTCCTGCCCTACCAGTTTGGTCTTGCAGTACCTGCTCCACCTCTCACAGTCTGGGCTGAAGTCTTACTTGGTCAGGGTTCACCTGAGTGACATCTCAGCGAACCACCACTCCATCAAGGGCAAACCCCTTTTGGGCCTACCGCTTGTCTCTTGTTTCATGCGAGGCCTGCTTCTTTCCAAGCCCCCTACCCACCCTCCTCTGGCAGAATGGGACCTCAATGTGGACCTCGCACAGCTAACCAAGCCGCCCTTTGAGCCCATTGCTTCTTGCCCTCTGCGTCACCTGTCATGGAAGGTGGCCTTCTTGATAGCTCTCACCTCCGCCCGGAGAGTCAGTAAACTCCGGGCGTTGATGGCCGAGGTACCGTATACAAGATTCTATAAGAACCAGGTGGTCCTGTGAACTCACCCTAAGTTCCTCCCAAAGGTTGTCTCAGAATTTCATCTCAATCAAGAAATAGTGCTGCCCACTTTCTTCCCGAAATCCCACGCTGTACAGCCGTCTGCGATCCTCCACACCCTGGATTGTAAGAGGGCTCTCTCCTTTTACCTGCAGCGGACTCAGGACTATCGCAGATCCGGGCAGCTCTTTGTTTCCTTCGACCCCAGCCGCTTGGGGCTGGCAGTCACCAAGCACACCTTGTCCATCTGGGTGGCGGACTGCATTGTTTTTGCCCAGGTTCAGGCCAGGTTCCTCCTGGAACATCGAGTCACGGCTCACAATATCCAAGCGATGGTGACATCGGTCACTATTCTGCGCTCGGTGCCACTGGCAGACATCTGCCAAGCTGCCACCTGGTCTTCCACTCACACCTTCGTGGTGCATTACTGCCTGGAGAAGTAGTCCCGTCGGGATGCCACCTTCAGCCTGGCTGTACTCTGTAATCTGTTCAGGGTTTAAGCAACTCCTGCCCTCTGACCCTTCTTGTTCTGGCTACCAGGAGCGTGGCCATCCATGGAACCGGGGTCCTCAGGCTGCCTTCAGCTTTCACTGGCAACTGCTTACAGCAATACCATGCCTTTTTCTACAGGTCCTCAGTAGCCTGTAACTAGGGAGTCCCATATGTGAGGACTGACTTCCTGCTTGTTCCTGTAGAAAGCCTAGTTACTTACCTGTAGCAGGTGTTCTTCAGGGACAGCAGGAATCAGTCCTCACAACCCTCCCTCCCTCCCCTTGGAGTTGCTAATATTTTTATGCCATCTTCTTGAAGGGGCTATATCTATGACACCCGACTGAGTAAGATGGCACCCTTTGGCAGGAAGGGGACCACGCATGCATGGTGGCATTCCCAAAGGCTTTCTTTGAAAGCTGAGGAAATGCTCCACGCGGGCTTCATCTGTGCCGATGTCACCCATATGTGAGGACTGATTCCTGCTGTCCCTGGAGAAACACCTGTTACAGGTGAGTAACTACGCTTTACGGAAAGAGTGGTAGATGCATGGAATAGTCTCCCAGTGGAGGTGGTGGACACGAAAGCAGTATCTGAATTCAAAAAAGCATGGGACAAACACAGAGGATCTCTAAAGGTAAAAAGGAGACTATTGTAATTGATATAGAAGGGCAGACTAAATAGGACATGTGGTCTTTTCTGTTATGTTTCTATATCTCAGCCTAGCTTCTAGCGCAGGGCCTATCCAGCTTTATCTAAATTGGTTCTGGATTCCTCCACACCATTGTTCAGCAGTGTAGCACTTATATCAAATGTATTTTTCTTGCAGTTCATATAGTCCAGCTCCTCAGGAAAACCCCAAATTATGGCGATTATTCCTTCTCAGTGATTTACAATGTCTTCAGTTTTTAAGGCCATCTGCTCCTTTGCCTCCACTAGTGATAATACTTGCTTCAAGAATTCATCATGCCCTTCACCCATTTCCTCTGTTTGCATTTCACAGTCCTCAACCCGCAGGCCCGTCTCTATCACCTCCTCTTACAGCTCTGCAACTATTGCTTCAATCTCAGTTTTAACTGCCAGTATTTATTTTTTCAAGTCCATAAATCAATTGTGCAACTCATCCTTGTTCATTACCAATTGAGTCTCATTTTTGCTCACTCTCTCACTTTCACGATTGCTGTCATTGCTCAGCTCCTGCGTCAAACCCAGCACCATCTTGCCTGCGTCACAGCTCTCACCTCCTGGTTTGAAATGAGGATTCTCTCAAATCCACTGCTTTCTGCTATGTGAACATCAAATGTTGGTGATTGTGGACGTGTAGATAATCTTGGGGAGGATTTTATATCCCAGCAAAGCACGTTGGAGTGGATTTACTAATTAGGGCAGCCCGACAAAGCTATACGCTCAAACATCCATCCAACTGGCTAACGTCACTTCCTCCTCTGTTGTTCAGTTTTAGACCATTAAATTCAACTGTTCCAACAAAGAATCCATGGTCCTGAACATTATAATTTTAAAGACAAAATTTACTCTTCCCTATTCACAGTTCCCCTCCAATGTTCCCTCTAATTTTCTGTAGGCTGTGTGCGCATAAAATATCAGCTGTGCGGCTTTTGAAGGAAGGTTAAATTTTTTGTGCGCTACATAACGACACTTGGAGTTATATACTTTAAAATTTGACTACACATTAGAATACAGTATGTACACCATATTGATGTTAATCAAATTAAATGAAAATAGACGATTACTAAATGAAGCGGAAAATTTCTAGTAATTACAATCACAAATGTGGTATTATTTCAGTTAATTTTTATTGAAAGCCATTGTTATTCCATGTAAATAATTTATGTATGGAAGAAGAGTTCGGTGTCCTACATGGAGTGGTGGGTTCACCCCTAAACAAAGACATGGGGAGAGGTGGCCTGCACAGAGCAACAGGTGCACCTACTCTTGGTTTCGACATTTTAAAAGTGGTGTGGTGGTCACAGCAGGTGCTTTATTATTCAAAAGAAATGCCCCTATGCATTTCATCCAAAGCCTGATGGGCTTGGAAGTTGGAACTGCAAGCAATATAACAATATTGTTATAGTGGTAACAAAGAGAAAAATAATACATAGTAAAAAAGAAGGCACAGTATTACTTATATGGATTAAAAGTTTAACACAAATCCAGAAAAGTGACTTAATTTTAAAACTATGGATATAGCCAAGATTAACACACAAACATCTATAAGGTATGTACATGTATAAAAACAACATACACCAAGATTTTATGTAAAGCAACTCAAAAAAACATATGGTGTAGTGACTTACCAAAAGGTCAAAACATTAAAATGACATTAAAATAGCTGAACACTAGAGAAATAAGGTGAGGGACCAGAGTAGGAAAGACCGCCCCCCTGGGAGCAGCTACCCCTCACTCAAGATCCGGGAGCGAGTACCACTGGGTAATAAATGTAGATGGGGTCCCCACCCCTCCAAAAAGCGTTGCCACCCCTTCGGATGACCACTCGCCCGAAACTTTTCCATCAACAACACCGCATGCAAACTGCCCCTCCAAAGCCCATAGGTAAGCCCCCTAGCATCCAGCCATCTCTGCAGAATAGACCCACGGGCAATCACCAGCACAAAACGCATCCACTGCCACACCACCATCCCCACTTCCTCACCCCCAGAATCATCCCAAATATCCAACACCAGGCTCCTTATTTCTCTAGGCACACTTCTCCCCCTTTGGGTCCCTCTCCCTTTTCCTTCTTCTTTTCTTGTTTCTTTCCTTTCCATTCCTTTTCTTTCTGTTTTCCTTTCTTTCTTTTCTTTCTTTTCTTCATGTCTTCTTCCTCCTTGTTGGGGGGACTTGTTGGATGCTGTGGCCAGATGGGGGGTGGGGGGGATGGTGGGGGGGGGGCTTCCTGCACAAAAATACACAAATCTAGCTGGTTCTACGAAGGCGGGGCATGGTTTGCTGTTGGTGGACGGGCACTGTTGGTCTGGGATATCTACTTTTGCTTTTGTACCCTTGGGTTTTGGTATAGTGTGAGTTACTGATGGCTGTTGTATTGTGGTACTTGTTTTGCCCCCTTTTGTTTGCCTTTTGCCCTGTCAAGTTGTTATTTAGAATGTTAATAAACACATTTAAACATAAAATAGCTGAACACTAAAAATCGACCGAGGGATAACGAGCATCAATAACATGGGGGGGGGGGGGAGGAAGGGGGAAGGGAGATAGGAAAGGGGGGAAGGGGAAGAAAAAGAAAATAAAAAAGAAAAAGAAACTGACATTGTATTGTAAGAGCTCTATCTGTTTAAAAGAAAAGGGGGTGAAACAAATGGGACTAAAAAGTACCACTAATAAAAAAGGTGATGGATGGCATATGTAGTAAAAATAATAAATACTTTTGGCATTAAAAGATATCTCTCAAAATAAGTATAAAAGAAATGATAAGTACATTTGGCAAAAAGAAAGATAATAAAATCTACTAACCATATATTTAACCAAAGTCGCAGTCGATTTCTCATACAACAGAGGCTGTATCATAGGAAGAATCACACAGAGGTGTGCTGAGAGGATTAGAAACAGATAAAAGAAGAGAAGAGAGAGAAAAAAACATTGACTGTGTTTTAAAGAAGGAAGAGAAAGTGAAATCACACAAATATACTAATAGTAAGATAGTGCTCTGCACGCTATAATTCTCTGTACAAGCTATGAGGGGCGGGAGAAACCGCCGCAGCAATACGTAAGTGAAATATGCAGAGGAGCTGGAAGATATCATCTTTGAAAGGCACATTCCTATACAACAAGTAATATAAACTCCAAAAATAAAGGTAAGCCATGAATGACCAATTTAAAACCAAACGTTATAAACCGCTATAATTCTGAAAACAATTAAACGTGCGTGAACAGCTAATACTGAGAGAAAATAAAAACACACATGATGTACTAATGGAAAGAAATGTGATCTGCACGCTTTAACTCTGCAGGAGCTGTGATGGGCGGAAGAAACCGCCGCAGCGATACATAAATGAAATTCGGAAAGAAACTAAATTATATCATCTATTAAAGCTACATTACTGTACAGCAAAAAAATGCTACAAGGTGAAAGTAAAACATAGGCGATCCGTCCAAAACAGAGAAGATGCGATCAGATAAAAACGTCATAAATTTAAAAACATAAATGACCAGCGAATAGATATGCAAAAAGCAACTAACACCAAGACTATCATTACACAGACTATAAAGGGTGGGAAACCGCCATGCCGGGGCATAAGAAAGCAGTTGCACATAAAATGACAGAAGCTGTTTATACCATGGACTGCCCGAAGAACAAATCAGCCAGTACTAGAGGAGATCAAACTTCAGCCTTCTTTAGAAGCTGAAATGACGTTTCCCAGGAAATGTCCTCAGCACTCACCTGCTCCGCTGCCGATAGCCCGTCCCCAGGCAGCAGTCCCAGAGCACCGGTCTCCTCTTCTTCGCTGGTGCGGTGTGTTACTCTCGCATCCAAGGCAGCACGTGGCACTGAAGGCTGGCTGAGGGAGGGATCAAAGGAGGTGCGTGGCTGGCAGGCAGGCACAAGAGCAGAAAGAGGCTGGCTTGCTTGGCTGCCCCTCCCTTTTATTTCCCTCTTTAGCCTGTCATGATTCGTCAATCGTCGATCACATGTGAGAGGAGTGAGGGCAGGGGAACTGAGTGCAGACAGAGGAGAGATTCGGAAGTGACGGAAATTACAGAATGGCAGTAGATCGGTGGTGCAGCCGCGGCCTTAAAAAACCCAAGGTTTGAAAACCCATGAACTCAGTAATTTTTGTGCGCTCCTTTAAAAGTTGTGTGCGCTCGCTCGGCGAGGTGTGTGCGCACGCACACGCGCACAGCTTAGAGGGAACAGTGTTCCCATCCAATCATAATGAGAGCATCCAAATAAATACTGATCTCCAGGAACAAGCAGGAATGTAGTTCCTCACATATGAGTATCGTTGGTACCGACGGAGCCTGTGCGGGAACGCTCCCAAGCGTCCAATTAGAAAGCTTTTGGGAGTATCCCACAGCGCCTGCGTGCTGCCTTCCCGCCTTTCCAAACTGCCTCTCTCCAGTTCTTCATTTTCCGCAGAGCCAGCAGGTCGTTGTTCCTGTCACCGCAGAAAATTCTTCCTTATCCTTCTTTTTTGTGGTCGCGTCTGCCTTCCTCGATGCTATACCAGTACCGCCGGTTCTCCTTTCTTCTAAAAAAAAAAAATATATATAGATAGTATTTTTTCCAAACTCTCTTTCCAGGTGCACGCGCCATTTTGGGCCTTAGGCCCAAAATTTCCTCCATTATGGAAAAACCCGCTTCAGGTTTCAAAAAGTGCACCAAGTGTGGCGGTACCATCTCCGTCACCGACACCCATGAGTGGTGTCTCAAATGTTTAGGTCCTGACCACTCCATCTCCGAGTGTATGGCTTGTGCCATGATGTCCAAGAGGAGTCGACAAAACCGGGTTGCTAAGCTTAGCACCCTTTTTCCCTCCGATGCAGCTTCGGTGGCATCAACGTCTTCCAGGGCTTCGTCTTCCTCCCATGGATCTCAGGTAACTAAACATAAATCTAGCTGGTCCTCAAAGGGTAGATCTCCTTCCAAGCATCGATATGCCTCTGACGTTGCCCTTGAGGGTTCTGTACCAGCAAAATTGCACCGACGGGAGGCTTCGGCTTCCAAAGCATTATCGGGGCTCCAGAATGTTCTCGAGGCCTCAACCTCGGCAGAACTACTGGTGCCATGCTCTGGGGTACCGGCTGCTTTCTCCGGTACCGATACCCAGGCATCGGCAGCGTTGATAGACCAGAGGTTCCTGGCTATTGAACGCAGTCTGGCGGCTCTCCTTGTGGCATTGACACCCTCGGAACCGCGTCAGACAGTTCAACCGGTACCGACCCCGGCACCGGTATCGACAGCATCGGCATCGACATCGGGGTTTGCTTTGCCGGCACCCAGTCATGCGATGCCTTCGGTACCGATACACCGGTACCAATTCCCCCCGGTACCGACTTTGGTCGGTACAGGTATCGGGCTCTTCAAGAGCATCCGTACAGAAGGTACTTTGAATCCTCGGAGGACTCTGAGGATTCTGACAGCTCTGTCGGTACCGGAATACTTCTCCCGGAGGAACCTTCCTCTCCTAAACGCAGGATGTCTCCTCCAGAAGATATCTCCTTTCAGGATTTTATCAGGGAGGTGGCTCGAGGTCTTTCCATTACTGTGGCTCCCGAAACAGAGCCCAGGGCAAAGGAGTTGGAGATTCTACAATATCCCAAGGCTCCCAAAGAGGCGGCTACTTTGCCTATCCATGAGATCTTGCATGATCTCATGCTAAGAATGTGGGAAACACCTCTTACCACCTCTCCTCACTCTCGTAGACTGGATACCATGTATTGAGTCCCTCCTTGTCCTGGTTTCCAAAACGCTCAGCTTCCTCACCACTCTATTGTAGTGGAATCAGCTATGAGAAGGATCAGGAGTGCAAAGAGGCATGCCTCTAATCCTCCAGGACGTGAGTGTAGAACTCATGCCTTTGGACGTCGTACTTTCCAGACTTCCATGCTTTCTGCCAGGATCAGTTCCTATATTTTATATATGGGAATGTTCCTTAAGGAAGTCACAGGTGATTTAGAGGTTTTGAGCCCTCTTCTCTCTGAGGATAGAAGGCAGGATTTTCTCACACTGCTTAAACATGCTCAGGATGTTTCTAAGTTTGTCAACCATGCAGCTTTTGACTGTTTTGAGTGCATAAGCAGAACCTCTGCCATTGCCATAGGTGCACATAGAATTGCCTGGCTCCAGGCATCCGATTTGGAGCTCTGGGTGCAGGACAAACTGGGCAATATCTCTTGTACAGGTGAGAATCTATTTGGCAAAAATTGGCAAGAGAAAGCCAATGAATTAAGATGCTGACAACTCTACTTTGGATAGATTATCCAAAGCTACAGCTGATCCTGCAAGAAAGAAATCTTTCAAGAAACCATTCTTCTCCAAGAAGAAGAGGTTTTATCCCTCTTATTCCCAGCAGGGACGTTCTGCAGGTCAATCTGGCCGAAAGAGTCAGCAACCACCTAAAGAAAGGAAAGCAAAGACTGCTAAGCCTCAACCGTCTCAGCAGTCTCAGCCTCCACAAGGCCTTTGACTTTCATCTAGAGAACTTAGCCTTCCTGGCTCTCAATGGACCAGAGCCTTCCACCATTCCAGGAAGGTTGTGTCACTTTGCCCCCAGATGGGGGCAGACAACAGCAGAACATTGGACACTCTCCATCATAAAAGAGGGGTACAAGCTTCACTTTTCGTGCCTGCCCTCTCCCACGATGATAAGACAGTTCAATTCTCAGACCTCTCTCATCAGCCTGTTAGATCAAGAGGTCACTATGCTTCTTGCCCAAGGGGCAATAGAAGAGGTACCCATTCATCAACAAGGGTACAGGGTTTTATTCCCCCTATTTCCTTATCCCAAAGAAAACAGGGGGACAAAGACCTATTTTAGACCTCAGAGAATTGAACAAATTCCTGTTCAAGGAGAAATTCAAGATGATTTCTCTGGGAACTCTGCTGCCATACCTTCAGAGCTAAGATTGGCTTTGTTCTCTAGATCTCAAGGATGCGTACACTCATGATCTCCAGGAACAAGCAGGAATGAGTCTTCACATATGGGTACGTCGGTACCGACGGAGTCTGCACGGGAACGCTTCCCAGCTTCCAATCAAGAGCTTTTGGAAGCATCCCAGCACGCCTGCGTGCTGCCTTCCCGCCTTTCCCAACTGCCTCTCCTCAGTTTTCGTTTTTCCGCGGAGCCGGCAGGACGTCGTCCTGTCACCGCAGAAAATTCTTGTTTTTATTTTTTAGTTTTCTTGTGGTCGCGGCTGTCTTCCCGACGCCACCGGTACCGCCGGTGTTTTCTTTTCTTTTCTTGAAAAATTTTCCTTTTCCACGGGATATTTTTTCTTCATAGTGTCCCACGGTCTCTTAGGCCTTTTAGGCCTCTTCTTTTCCTTCATGGAACCGCCAGGCACTTTCTCCAAGAAATGTTCACACTGTGGCGGTACAACTTTATTTTAGACCCTCAAAGTCGGTGTCTAACCTATTTGGGTCCTGACAACAGTTTGGTGAGAAGAGCTCTTCAACATCGAGGTTCCCTCGATACACGGTTGCCCTCCAACTTCGGGGCACCGTCCCCTTCTTCTTCCACACAGACTCAGGTAACCCACAAACAGTCTGTTAAGACTAGCCAGTCCTCGAGTGGTAGGTCTCATGCACAGCATGAAGACGGCTCCGGCCTTGCCCTCGAGGGCCCACTGGCTTCAAAACCCCGGTGGGAGTCTTTGGTCTCCAAAGCAAATAAGGGGTTTCAGGTTGTTCCTGAGGTTCACCCCTCACAGAACATACCTCAGCCGTGTCCGTTGGTGGCATCCGCTTCGAGCGGTACCGGTACCCCGGCATCGGCACTGGTGTTGGATGAAACACTCCTCACCAGGGATCGTCATCTGGCATCCTCGGTGCCTTCAGGACCGGTGGATACACCCCAGACTGACTTTCCATTATCGGTACCAGCACCGATACTACCACCGCCGTCGGTACCCTCCAGACGTGCATTGATAGATTCGCTTCCTTCGATGCCGAGTCTGGAATCGATCTCCAGTCTGGAGGACTGGGTACTGACTCGCCTTGGTACCGGCTCTCGGCGGTACTGAAGGCTCGGTTCTGATGATTCGGATCCACAACTCTCGGTTCCTTCGAGGCCGATTGAGTTGCCACTTGTTGACCTTCCTTCACCGGTGTCAGACACGGTACCGAAATCGGTACCGACGACCTCATTACCTTTACGGTCGGTGCCTTCCATGCTTCGCTTATCAGGCTCTCTGCCCTCGATGCCGAGTTTGGAATCGATCTCTAGTCTAGAAGACTCGGTACCAATAGGTTTTGGTACCAACATCGATCGATACCGGTGCTTCGGTACCGTGGATAGTGGCCGGATGGTTTCGGTCACCTCGGTACCGATTGAACTGTCACCGATGACTACTCCGATGTCTTTGTTGGGCTCGACTCCAATATCGGTACCGGTATTGACTTCGGTACCGGTATCCACAGTAGCATCGTGGCCAACTCCTACCATGCTTTTTTCAACAGGATCGCTCCACTCTATACCAAGCTTGGAGTCGATACCTGGCATGGACAATGTGGTAAGGACGGTTGCTGCCCCTGATACCCAGTACCAGCAACCATCCCTTAAGCATTCCACACTGCACTGTGCAGGATCTTCTATTCCTATATATTTGGATACCTCTGTGGGTGCTCAGGCTAGTTCTTTAAATCTAACCTGTCCATGTATTCCTGTTAGGGATCCCTCTTTTCAGAGTTTCCTCCTGGATATAGCAAGATCTCTTGCCATTCCTATCCCAGGACATGATCCTCCACAAGGCTCTCTTTCTAATAAAGCAAAGGAGAGCATAATGCTTCCTTTGCATCATTCCTTGCAGGATCTCCTTCTAGGAATGTGGGAAACACCTTTTAGGGTACCCCCACCTCCCAGGGCAACTGATCTGTTATATCAGGTACCCCCCTCTCCAGGGTTTCAAAAGACTCAACTTCCTCATCATTCCATAGTAGTGGAATCAGCAATGAGGCGGGTAAAGAGTAAGAAAAAGCACTCTTCCTATCCCCCAGGTCGTGAGTCTAAAACACTAGATGACTTTGGACGTCAAACCTTCCAGACATCTATGCTTTCTGCAAGAATTCTCTCATATATTTTTTATATGAGTCTTTCTCTTGAGGTCACAAAGCAATTGCATCTTTTGTCTCCTTTCCATTCAGATTCCAGGAGTACAGACTATTCCTCACTGCTTCAGCATATCCAGAATATCTCTTGGTTCCTTTCTCGTGCTTCCCTAGACTCTTTTGAGTCTGTTAGCAGGACTTCTGCTATAGCTATAGGGGCACAACGTAGAGCCTGGCTCCAAGTTGTTAGATGAATCTTTCCTCTCCACATATCCTGTGTGATCACTGTACTGTAGGCATATCTCTGTCTGTTTACTTGCAGACACCCATATGTAGGCCTACATATCCATATTTATTTTTTGTGTGTATTTTCTGCCCTGCCATATCTCACTATCTCACTATATATATATATATATATATAGATAGATAGATATATATATAGATATATATATATATATATAGAGAGAGAGAGATATTTTTGTTATAGATAGATATGTATCCACATACTTATCTATCTCACTGTCTATTCTCATACAGCTATATGATTCTGACGGAGGGGCTTTACCCATACCTATGTAGTTGTTGTTATGGAAGGACAGACTAGATGGGCCTTGTGGTCTTTTTCTGTCATCATGTTTCTATGTTTCTATAGGATCTCTAAAGGTAAAAAGTGGACTGTTGTAGTTGTTGTTATGGAAGGACAGACTAGATGGGCCTTGTGGTCTTTTTCTGTCATCATGTTTCTGTTTCTATGCTATCCAGCAAGTTTGGGGTTCTACACACACACTCACTCCTGTGGTAGTCAACAATTTTTATACCATAACCTAACGGTTTAGGTATCCCTGAAGCTCTCCGTGCTCAATATCTCTCCTAGCTTACCCCAGTTAGGAGAGACATTGTGGATCTTCACTTAATCATAGGCTTTAACGCCTCAGTCATTTGTCCTCTCTTTTTGGGATACAAGGAGTTCCCACACCCTTTCTCCCCACAAGGACTGTGCCTGTTTGTCCAAATCGGTTAGCCTTCTCTTTTTGCTCCTAAGAGTGACTCACTCTGCCTCCAAAAGAGCTAGGGTTTTTCTCATAAAGCCTTCTGCTGAAGGCCCACCGTTTTTGGACTACCCTTTCAAGGTTCTGACCTCCACTAGTTTTCCTACAGGATTCTTACTTCCACTTACAGTGGGGTCCTCTTCAAGGTTCCTCTACTAGTTCCCAGTAGATCCATGAACCTCCATACTTCTGTGCAATCCTTTCAGGGGAGGTCCCTATTGCAATATCCTTTGCAATATTATTGATGACCATCATCATCCACACATGGACTCCATCTCTGCAGTCCTATGCTAGGTTAGCTGTTCCACAGCATCCTTCTTTCTTCAACTCCTACCCTCCATCCTCAGGATGCCTGGTGTTCTGGGAGATAGCATGTTCCCGCCTATGACATGCTGGGACTCCAGGCATCTCAGCTTGGGAGTCCCCATATGTGAAGACTCATTCCTGCTTGTTCCTGGAGATAGCACAGTTACTTACCTGTAACAGGTGATCTCTGGGAACAGCAGGAATAAGTCTTCACAACCCTCCCACCTCCCCAGGAGTTGTATCTCTATCTTTCCTTTCCTCTCTCTCTCTTTGTCTCAGCTTTAAAACTTAACTGAGGAGAGGCAGTTGGGAAAGGCGGGAAGGCACATAACCATATGTGAAGACTTATTCCTGCTGTTCCCAGAGATCACCTGTTACAGGTAAGTAACTGTGCTTTCTCATCCATCCAACTCAAAGGAAGTTCCTTCGGTTCCTTTTTCAAGGAAAGAACTACCAATACAGGGTGCTTCCTTTTGGCCTGGCCTCTGCACCAAGGGTGTTCACGAAATGCATGGCTGTGGTAGCAGCATTTCTTCACACTCTAGGAATATTCATCATCTCCAGGAACAAGCAGGAATGAGTCTTCACATATGGGTACGTCGGTACCGACGGAGCCTGTGCGGGAACGCTTCCCAGCGTCCAATCAGAAAGCTTTTGGAAGCATCCCACCATGCCTGCGTGCTGCCTTCCCGCCTTTCCCAACTGCCTCTCCTCAGTTTTTGTTTTTCCGTGGAGCCGGCAGGACGTCCTCCTGTCACCACAGAAAATTCTTCTTTTAATCCTTTAGTTTTCTTGTGGTCGCGGCTGTCTCCCCGACGCCACCGGTACCGCCGGTGTTTCTTTCTCTTTTCTTGTAAAATTTTTTCCTTTTAGGGAATATTTTTCTTCTCAGTGTCTTACGGTTTTTTCAGGCCTTCCAGGCCTCTCCATGTCCTTCATGGAACCGCCAGCCACTTTCTCCAAGAAATGTTCAGACTGTGGCGGTACAACTTTATTTTTAGACTCCCATAATTGGTGTCTAAGCTGTTTGGGTCCTGACCTTTTTCCTCCGGAGCCCTCGGGCAACAGTATTGTGAGAAGAGGTTTTCAGCATCGAGCTTCCCTCGATATGAGGTTCCCTTCCAACTTCAGGGCACCAACCATTTCTTCTACACAGGATCAGGTAACCCACAAACAGTCTGTTAAGACTAGCCAACCCTCGAGTGGTAGGTCTCATGCACAGCATGTAGACGGCTCTGGCCTTGCCCTCGAGGGCCCATTGGCTTCAAAACCCCGGCGGGAGTCTTCGGCCTCCAAAGCCTATATGGGGTTTCAGGTTGTTCCTGGGGTTCACCCCCTACAGAACATTCCTGAGCCGTGTCCAGTGGTGGCATCCGCTTCGAGCGGTACAGATACCCCGGCATCGGCACTGGTGTTGGGCGAAACACTCCTCACCAGGGATCGTCGTCTGCCGTCCTCGGTACCTACGGGACCGGTGTATACGTTCCAGACTGACTTTCCACTATCGGTACCGGCACCGATACTACCTCCAACGTCGGTACCCTCCAGACATGCATCGATAAACTCACTTCCTTCGATGCCGAGTCTGGAATCGATCTCCAGTCTGGAGGACTGGGTACCGACTCGCCTTGGTACCGGCTCCCATCGGTACCGAAGGCTCGGTTCCGATGGTTCGGATCCACACTCTCGGTTCCTCCGATGCCGTTTGGATTGCCACCAGCTGGGTTTCATCCATCGGTATCAGACACGGTACTGAAGTCAGTACCGATGTCTACATTATCCTCAATGCCGAGTTTGGAATCGATCTCTAGTCTGGAAGACGCGGTTCCGACACGCCTTGGTACCGTGACCTGTCGATACCGGAGGCTCGGTGCCAAGGGTGACTGCCGAAAGTTTTCAGTTACCTCGGTACCGATTGAGCTGTCACCGATGGCTGTTCCGATGTCTGTGTCTGGTTCGGTTCCAATATCGGTACCAGTGTCCACTGTAGCATCGTGGCCAGCTCCTTCCATGCTTCTTTCAACAGGATCGCTCCCTTCTATACCAAGTTTGGAGTCGATACCTGGCATGGACGATGTGCTACTGACTGTCGCTGGTCCTGACCTCCAGTACCAGCGTCCATCCGTTAAGGATCCCATATTGCACCGTGTAGATACATCCTTCGGTGCCCAGGCTAGTTCCTCAGATCTAACCTGTCCAAGGGAGGTTCTCTTTGGAGATCCTTCTTTTCAGAGTTTCCTCTGGGATATGGCAAGATCACTTGCCATCTCTATCCCTGGACATGATCCTACATAAGGCTCTGTTTCTACCGAAGCAAAGAAAAACATAATGCTTCCTTTGCATCATTCCTTGCAGGATCTTCTTCTAGGAAGGTGGGAAGCACCTTTAAGGGTACCCCCACCTTCCAGAGCAACTGATCTCCTATATCAGGTGCCCCCCTCTCCAGGGTTTCAAAAGACTCAACTTCCTCATCATTCCATTGTAGTGGAATCAGCAATGAGGCGGGTGAAGAGTAAGAAAAAGCACTCTTCTTATCCGCCAGGTCGTGAGTCTAAGACACTAGATGCTTTTGGACGTCAAACCTTCCAGACATCCATGCTTTCAGCAAGAATTCTCTCATATATTTTATATATGAGTCTATCTCTTGAGGAGGTCACAAAGAAATTGCATCTTTTGACTCCCTTTCTTTCAGAACCCAAGACTGCAGACTGTTCCTCACTGCTTAGTCATATTCAAAATATCTCGGTTTCTTACTCGTGCTTCCCTAGACTCATTTGAGTCTGTTAGCAGGACTTCTGCTATAGCTATAGGGGCACGACGTAGAGCCTGGCTCCAAGCTTCAGACTTAGACAAATGGACACAACAAAGACTGGGTAATACTCCTTGCACTGGAGAAAATCTCTTCAATAAGGAGTCTTTACGTCAGGTTACTCAGTGGTTCACTGACTTGCCTGTTTCTAAGGGCTGTCCTATGCCCTCTTCTTTCCCAGTAGGTAGGAAATGTCCTACCAAACTTTCTTCCCCTAGGGGGAGAAGGTTTTATTCATCTTCTGCCCATCACACAGATGTTCCCAAACAGGGGAAACATCGCCATGGTCTGAAGAATCCAAACTCTCACCAGGCTCACCAAACCCAGCATCTGCAGGGTTTCTGATTAATCACATATTTTTTGTGTCTCTTGGGGTTTAGAGCCTGCAGTTGGCTTCTTCTCAGTAGAAGCCTTCCACTGCTTCATTCTAAACTCTAGGCATGGATCTCTTTTCACAAGACATCCATTTTTCTCTTTATACAAGCTCTTAGGATGTTCATGCCTATAGGTCACAGCTTCTCCTCTTCTTCCTGCTAGGGAAAGAGGTTTAACAACTATCAAACGATAGTTTTCTGTACCAGCATGAATTTTTCCTTTCTACAGACTTACCACATTGTAAGTCTCCATTCAGCTCCATCTTCTCTACCCTCTTATCAAGCATTTCCCCTGTAAGAGTGGTATTATTACACTGGAGGGCTTCTCTTCAGCCCTTCTAGTTTTGTCACTATTCCAGTGTGGAGTTTTCCTCTCTGAGTTAACTCCTTCTTTTTTGCTTGGGGCAGCTTTCAGACAGGTCCAGAGTTTTTCTTACTCCTGTTCTGTCTGTTCTTTCTGTTTTTTAACAGGAAGTTTCTTTCTGATGTCTTACTAGCAGCTGCCCATGCAGGAGCCCTAGTGATTGGACCACTGGTTCTTCCCCACAAGCATCCAGAGTTGTCCTCCACTATATTATTTTTGGCCTTAGTAGTGACTCCAAGACGGTGCATTCATCTTTCTTGGCAAATCTTATCACTACAGGCTTCTCAGATTGTTTTCTATTCTTGCCATCTCCAGTTCCCTTGGGTTTGGCAGCATAGTTGAACTAGGTGTTGGGCAGCCAGTTCTATCTCCTAATTCTCCTGCATTATGCTCTCTGCAATCTTACAGAGAAGCTTTCCACTATGGGCCCTTGCTAGAGAGCATTAGGAATTCCTCAAACAGCTGTCCTAGATGGTTGGAAAAGACTCCCTCAGTCATGCCCCTCATGACTGGAAGGGTTCTTCCTACCCTACTATCTCCTTTCTAAAGCAAAGGACATGGGCCTTCTCTTACGTGAAAGCTTAGAGTTGTTCAATTCCCTCGTTTGGTCCTCAGGATTCCCACCGGGAATATGCTCTCTTTTTCCTTGCAGCTTGTCCTCATGGTATCCTAATCCTTCATGGACAGCGCATATTTAGCTAAAGAACGCATGATACCCTTTGCCCCTCAAGTAGGTCAACATGGTATCTCATTCCTATGCGTCTTCTGTCCATTTACCATGCCAGAGTTCTGAGGGACTCGGGACTTGCTGCCTGCAGACTGATATTATCCTCTGCTTTTCACGTAACCATCCTGGTTATTTCACTGGCTAGCATTCTTGCAGTAATCTAGTCTGTTCATTGTCAGGGAGATTTTTCCCCTTACTCCTTCCATCATAACCAGGGGGAATAGATTCTCTATATATCTTCTCAAGTAGGTTCCACCTTCTTGTTATTAGATGAATCTTTCCTCTTCACATCTCCTATGTGAATATACTTTCTATAGGCATATCTCTGTCTGCTTAATTGCAGACACTTATATATAGGCCTATATATTCATATCTATATCTATATAGATAGATAGATAGATATGTCTGTCATTTGTGTGTTATTATAGGTAGATATGTATTTACATACTTATCTATCAGATTGTCTATGCTCATATAGATATATATATCTCTATATGATTCTGACAGTTGGGCTCTACCCATACCATGCTGTTCTAGCATGTTTGGGGTGCTACACACACCACCATTCCAGTAGTAGTTAACAACTTTTCTACCATAACCTTAAAGGTTAGGTACCCATGAAGCTCTCCATGTTCCAGTATCTTTCCTACCTGACATCAGTTAGGAAAGACATTGCAGATCTTCAGTCATTCTGAGGCTAACGCCTCGGGCATCTGTCCTTTCTTTTGGGATATAAGGGTTTTCCATACCCCTTCTTCCCACAAGGATTAGGCCTGTTTGTCCAAATCAGTCAGCCTTTTCCTCTTTTTGCTCCTATCAGTGAGTCACTCTGTAGCCAAAAGAGTTTGGGCTTTTTTCATAAAGCCTTCCGCTGACGGCTTACAGTTTTGGTACTACCCCAGTTTACCCCTGGGGTTACCTCTTACCTTTCAGAATTCCTGACCTCCATTATGTTTTCCTACAGGTTTATTACCTCTACTTTTGCAGTGAGGTCCTCCTTGAGGTTCCTCTACTGGATCCCCAGTAGATCCCATGAACCTCCATACTTTTGTACAATCCTGTTAGGGGAGGTCCATATTGCAATATTTCATTTTCAATATATTTGATGATAATTGTCATCCACACAGGGACTTCTTATCTGCAGTCCTATGTTAGGTTAGCTGTCTTTTACAGCACCTTTCTGTTTCAACTCCTTCCCACCATCCTGGGATGCCTGGCCATAGGAGGTATAGCATGTTCCAATCCATAACATGCTGGGACTCCAGGCATCTTAGCTTGGGAGTCCCCATATGTGAAGACTCATTCCTGCTTGTTCCTGGAGATAGCACAGTTACTTACCTGTAACAGGTGATCTCTGGGAACAGCAGGAATAAGTCTTCACAACCCTCCCACCTCCCCTAGGAGTTGTATCTCTCTATCTATCTTTCCTTTCCTCTCTCTCTCTTTGTCTCAGCTTTAAAACTTAACTGAGGAGAGGCAATTGGGAAAGGCGGGAAGGCAGCACGCAGGCGTGGTGGGATGCTTCCAAAAGCTTTCTGATTGGACGCTGGGAAGCGTTCCCGCGCAGGCTCCGTCGGTACCGATGTACCCATATGTGAAGACTTATTCCTGCTGTTCCCAGAGATCACCTGTTACAGGTAAGTAACTGTGCTTTCCCTTACGTAGACGACTGGCTCATTCGAGCCCCATCAGAGTCAGAGGCCAGGATTTCTCTATCTTGCACAATGCGTATCCTTCAGTATTTAGGTCTGGTCATAAACATCCCAAAATCCAGTTTAACTCCCACTCAGTCTTTAGAGTTCATAGGAGCGTTGCTGGATACCAGAAAAGCAAGGGCCTATCTTCCTCAGACCCGTTGCCTTCGCATTGTGCAGTTAGCTTCTCAAGCAGTGCTAAAGCCTCATCTCACTGCTCGAGAGATCTTACAACTACTAGGCCACATGGCATCTACCGTGCATGTGGTTCCTTATGCTCGCCTCCATATGAGAGCTGCCCAATGGACTTTATCCACTCAATGGACCCAGGCATCAGGGTGCCTGTCAGACAAAATAGCAAACACAAATCACCTTATTTTGTCCCTCTAATGGTGGCAGTCCACTCAAAACCTGTTGCTGGGGTCCCCTTTTCAACAACCTTTACCCCAGCCAACTCTCACAACAGATGCTTCTCCAATGGGTTGGGGAGCTCATCTGCAAGACCTCTCCACCCAAGGCACCTGGATTCCACAGGAGACTCATCTACATATCAATCTCTTAGAGCTCAGAGCAATCTTCCTTGCTCTTCGAGTGTTCCACACCCTACTCAGCTACAAGACAGTCCTCATTCATACGGACAATCAAGTAGCCATGTTCTACGTGAACAAGCAGGGAGGAATAGGCTCTCTGTCGCTTTGCAACAAAGCTTTGCGACTATGGGCCCTCGCAAGAGAGCATCAGATTCATCTCCTGGCAGTGTATCTTCCAGGCATACAAAACTCTTGGGCAGACAGACTCAGTTGAGTTCTGCTTCCACACGAATGGTCTCTACATGCAGACCAGGTGGCCAAGATTTTTCAAATTTGGGGAACCCCGGACATAGACCTCTTTGCAAGTCCGTTGAATGCCAAACTTCCCCGGTTCTGTTCCAGAATTCCAGCTCAGGGATCTCAGGCCAAGGATGCTTTCCTCCTTCACTGGGGTCAAGACTTCCTTTATGCCTTTTCACCCATTCCCCTAATTCCCAAAACCCTGTTCAAGATTCAGAGAGACAGAGGCCGTATGATTCTCATAGCTCCACATTGGCCACGGCAAGTGTGGTACCCTCTGCTTCTACAGCTCTCTCAAGCTCCCTCTCTGGAGTTAGGGTCTGCTCCAGATCTCCTGTCTCAGGAGGACGGAATGTTATGGCATCCCAATCCCCCAGTCTCTGCATCTCAGGGCTTGGTTGCTGAAGGCCTAGATCTCCATGATCTTAACCTCCCTCAGCAAGTAAAGGATATCCTTTATGCTTCCAGGAAGCCTTCCACAAGACGCTCTTATGCTTTCAAGCGGAAAAGATTTACCATATGGTGTTCGCAAAAGGGTCTTAACCCCCTTGCGATACCTCTAGAATCATTACTGGAGTATCTCCTTCATTTATCCAATGCAGGACTTAAAACTAACTCAGTAAGAGTCCATTTGAGTGCTATTGCAATTTCTTTCAAGCCTCTGAATGGACAACCTATTTCCTCCCATCCTCTTATAGCAAGATTTATGAGAGGCCTTCTTCTAACTAAGCCTCCCATTAGGCCACCACCTGTGGCATGGGACTTAAACCTGGTTCTTGGTCAGCTCATGAAGCCACCTTTCGAACCCTTAGCTACTACCTCATTGAAATTCCTTTCTTGGAAGGTTATCGTTCTCATTGCAATCACATCAGCACATCGCATCAGTGAGTTGCAGGCACTAGTGGCTGATCCACCTTATACAAGGTTCCATCATGACAAGGTAGTCCTTAGGACTCATCCACACCTTATGCCAAAGGTGATCTCGCCTTTTCATCTAAACCAAGTGGTCTACCTACCTGTGTTTTTTCCAAGGCCTCATGCATCAAATGCAGAAAGGAATCTTCATAGTTTGGACTGTAAAAGAGCTTTAGCCTTTTACTTACAAAGAACACAGCAACATAGGAAGTCCTCTCAACTCTTTGTTGCTTTTGATCCTTTTCATTTGGGACTTCCAGTCTCCAAGAGAACACTATCTAACTGGATTGCTCAGTGTATTTCCTTTGCCTATCAGATTAAGAATCTTCCTCTGGAGGGCCATGTCACAGCTCACCATGTGAGAGCCATGGCAGCTTCAATGGCTCATCTATACTCTGTGTCTATCGACGACATCTGTCGAGCAGCCACCTGGGCCTCGGTTCATACCTTCACAGCCCATTACTGCTTGAACAAGGACTCCCGCCGGGATGCCTTGTTTGGTCAGGCTGTTCTCCAACACCTGTTCCATACCTAATGAACTCCTACCCACCATCCCTGGTTGGATGCCAGAGATCCATGGGGGGAAGTGGAGCCGTTTCACAGGGACACAACTTCTGGGGTCTCTCCCTGGCATCTAAAGCTAGGGAGTCTCCATATGTGAAGACTACATTCCTGCTTGTTCCTGGAGATAGCATAGTTACTCACCTGTAACAGGTGATCTCCGGGAACAGCAGGAATTTAATCCTCACAACCCACCCACCTCCCCTAGAAGTTGTATCTCTCTATCTCTTTCTCTTTCCCTCTCTCTCTCTCTTTGTCTCAGCTTTAAACTCAACTGGAGAGAGGCAGTTGGGAAAGGCGGGAAGGCAGCACGCAGGTGCTGTGGGATGCTCCCAAAAGCTTTCTAATTGGACGCTGGGGAGCGTTCCCGCGCAGGCTCCGTCGGTACCGATGATACCCATATGTGAGGACTAAATTCCTGCTGTTCCTGGAGATCACCTGTTACAAGTGAGTAACTATGCTTTACCGTCACTCCATGGGACCATATAAAATGTACCCACTCAATGTTAACATTCAACCCATTTGGTTCCAACTATTCAAGCAAAATCCCATCAATTTTCTAATTGTGTAAGCCTTTATACCCTATCTCCTTCTCTAAAGAACTTAAGAACATAGACGAGAACGCTGCATCACAGTAAAATAAATTCATACGCTCAGCTGTTCAGTGAGAAAGCAGTGGTGCTTCTAATCTGCACTGGTGTTCCAAAATCCTCATTCTCAACTTTCTCTTGATTTGACAAACAGACTTTTTTCATATGGAGTCTGTATAATGTAATTAACACACAATTTTCCAACTTCTTTTATGGCAGGCCAGATTTGTAGCAGTTCATTTTTGATTTAAAGTTTTAGGTTAAGAGACAGTGTTTTCAAAAGTGTTTTTGGGTAAAAGAGGTTAAGACAGTCTAGGACGATATGGAGGTTTTTAGACTTACGATTTGACAACTTGGGGGTATATGTGATCTTATGGAATGCTGTGATTGAATCCCTTTTGAGACTGTTGACCATCTGTAAGTGTGTTTGAAAACTTGTTTTTGCATTTTCTGAGGATAGCATTCTATTGACAAAAAAGAGCTGCCTGTGTTCTGTGAATAATCTGGGGTTAAGATCCCTAGTGGAGCACTGGAGCAAATCCAGGAATATTTGCTGTTACAGCATTGAACAGGTCAAGAGTGAAATCATAATTCTTGAAAATGATTAGTCTGTGTTCTTTGATATCTTTCCCTACTGGCCGTATTCCATTTCAGTACCAAATTATTTCATGCTGTCTAGTTTATAAATTTGTTAATCAATAGTAATTGGATTTTTCAAGACCACAACTTGCCTGTTTCTTGGCTCCCTTACTACTACTTCCTAGATGTCATTTTATTTGTTGACTTGCTAGTTCCATATGAAACTAGTGCCACTTTTATTATGCAAACAAAAATAAGATATGATAGCATAATAGGTAAACTACAAATGGGCAAACAAGTTGGGTGAAGAGATCTTTATTAAGGCAATATTTTGTATGTTAGAATTTTGGACTGCCAGATGTTTTAAATATTGTTTTATAGAGGTGCATCCCTTGTTGGGAACTCTTAGCTCTTCATGCCAGAGGACATTTGTTAATGCATCTAATATAGCTGGATTTAAAAGTAGCTAATGCATGGCCACTGTCAAAGACAGGATGCTGAGCTCAATGGACCCAACATGGCACATCTTACACTTTTTTGTATCAATGCAACACCCTCATGGGTTTCAGAGGAGGATCATCAAAGGAATTCCTATTTCCTTCCCTCCGTTTATTTAGATAAATAAGAATAAGGGAGTGCTTTGAAAGACCTTAGTCCTTAGTGGAACACAAGATCTGGTGCAAGAGAAAAAGGTGCAGGAGCCACTTCACAATAGTGATCATAGCATGATCGTGTTCGATTTAATAAACGGAGGAAGGATAGCAAGGAAATCCACAGTACTATTAGCTTTCAAAAAGGAGACTTTGATGAAATGAGGAAAATAGTTAAGAAAATAATAAAAGGAGCAGTTGCAAAAGTTAAAGATTTACATCAAGCATGGATGTTGTTTAAAAATAGTATCTTGGAAGCCCAGACCAGCTGTATTACATGCTTTAAGAAAAGTGGAAAGAAGTTCAAAAAAGTGTTAGCATTATTTAAAGGTGAGGTCAGAGAGACTGTTATAGTCAAAAAAGCATCTTTCAGGAAATGGAAAAAGAAGCCATATGATGAAAAATGGAAATAATGTAAGCACTGGCAAGTTAGATGCAAGGCACTGATAAGGCAGACAGAGATAATTTGGAAAAAAAAAGCTTACCGTGGAAGCAAAACACCATAATAAAACTTTCAAGTACATTTGTAGCAAAAAAACTATCATTAAAATCATCTGTAATATCTGAAGATTGGCAAATGGCCAATGTAATGTCAATTTTTAAAAAGAGTTCCAGGGATGGTCTGAGAAACTACGGACCGGTGAGCCTGATGTTGGTACTTGGGAAAATGGTAGAAATCATTATAAAGAACAAAATTACTGAACATGTAGATAGTCATGGTTTAATGGGAGAAAGCCAACATGGCTTTATCAAAGGAAGGGCTTGTCTTACTAATCTGATATTTTTTTGAAGGTGTGAATAAATGGGTGGACAAAGGTGAGCCGGTCAATATAGTATATCTGGATTTTCAGAAAGCCTTTGACAAGGTTTCTCATGAGAGACTCTTGGTGAAATTAAAAAGTCATAGGATAGGAGGCAATATACTGTTGTGGATCAGGAATTGGTTAAAAGATAGAAAGCAGAGAGCAGGACTAAATGGCCAATTTTCCCAATTGTGAGAGGTGAATAGTGGAGTACTCCAGGGATCTGTGCTGGGTCTGCTGCTTTTTAACATATTTGTAAATGACCTGGAAATGGGAATAACGAGTGAGGTAATCAAATTTGCAGATGACACAATTATTCAAAGTTGTTAAAACACAAGAGGATTGTGAAAAATTGCAAGAGGACCTTGATAAATTGGAAGACTGGATATTCAATGGCAGATGAAATTTAATGTGGACAAGTGTGAAGTTATGCACCTAGGAAAGAACAACTCAAACTATGGTTACAAAATGCAAAGTTCCATATTAGGAAACAACACCCAGGAAAACGATTTAGGCGTCATTGTGGATAACATGTTAAAACCCTCCGCCCAGTGTGCAGCCGCAGCCAAGAAGGCCAATAGAATGCTAGGAATCATAAGGAAAGGAATAGAGAATAAAACTAAGATTATTATAATGCCTCTATATCGTTCCATGGTGCGACTGCACCTTGAATATTGTGTGCAATTCTGGTCTCTGTATCTTAAAAAGGATATAGCAGAATTAGAAAAGGTACAGAGAAGAGCCACCAAAATTGTAAAAGGAATGGAAAGGATACCCCTATGAGGAGAGGCTTAAAAGGTTAGGGCTCTTCAACCTGGAAAAGAGATGGCTGAGGGGAGATATGATAGAGGTGTATAAATTAATGAATGGCGTGGAATGGGTAAACATAGATCGGCTGTTTATACCATCAAAAATTAGAAAGACTAGGGGACATGTAATGAAGCTACAGTGTAACTCGTTTAAGACTAATAAGAGAAAATATTTTTTCACTCACCGCGTAACCAAACTCTGGAATTCATTACCGGAAGATGTAGTAAAAGCTGTTAGTGTAACTGTGTTTAAAAATGGTTTGGACAAGTTCTGGAGGAAAGGTCCATAAACCATTATTAAAGAGGACCCGGGAAATCCACTGCTTGCCCCATTCAAGCACTGTGGAACCTGTGTGTCTTTTTGGGAGACTGCTAGGTACTTGTGACCTGGATTAGCCATTGTTGGAAACAGGATACTGGGCTTGATGGACCTTGGTCTGATCCAGTATGGCATATCTTATGACCTTTAAAGCCAGCTTTTGCTAAGTAGCATTATAAAATTTGAAGATCATAAGATGGATCTGGATGCATTTATCTGCTAATTGAATTTTCTGCAACTCTTTTTGTGTCTTACTGCTTTAATTTAAAAAAAAAAGAGAGAATCTTTTGATATGAATCTTTGGACCCAATATTTAAAGGATTTCTGCTCCTAACTTTGAGAGTTATGCACCTAAATTGGCCTCTTTTAAAATTTACTAGGGTAAGTGCCTAAACATTTTCTTAAAATGTCGCTAAACTCCTAGATTTAGGAGCATAAAAAGTGGGTGGCAATGAGGACAGATTTAGGGCAGGTAAAAGAAGTTCAAAGCTTAGCACTGATTTACAGCACTAAGCACGTAAATTAGGATCATAAATCTAGGCAAAGGAATGGCAAGCCTGAATTTTGGCACATAAATTTAACACCTAAAATGGGATGAATTTTTAGCTGAAAACTTAGGATCCTAAGTGTGGCTGAAAATAGGGCACATATTTAGGAGGCTAACTTAGGAGCTGAGCTTTTTTAAAATATTGGGCCCGTTGTTTCAGACTTCCTTTTCCAAGGTCACTTATCACTTGTGCACACTGCATCCATACATTCCCTGCTGCTCAGCATCAGATGTGCTAATGTCATTACTGCAGCTGTCCCTTCTGACTTGCTAATGGTTAGGGCCACAGAATTTAACTTTTAATTCTTTCTCCTTCTGTATGTGCTTACAGATGAAAAGTGAAGATATGATCGCAGAATTCTCCCAGGCTGTGGACTGGTAAGTATCTTGGGGTCAGATTTAAGGAAGGAGCAAAAAGCCCTCTAGCCAGCTTGATTGCAGGGTTTTGCAATGGTGCAATTTTTTTGTCCAAGGCTTTGATCTCCTGCAGAATCCAGAAGGGCGAAACATTTCTACAGGTAAAAAATGTGGGCCTGCAGACTTATGCAGCGCCATTGTTCTTGCGCCTCGTTGGAGATGATGTAAAATTCTGCCGCGTGTAGAATACAGCTTTGGCATGTGTGTTGGTGAATAGTCATTCCTGTTCGGTAATCCAGTTTAGTCCTCCAACATCGGGTAGTGCCCCTCCTCCTGCAGCCGGGAGACTGGACCAATCAAATCTTCTGTAGTATATATGCAGCAGGAGCTCCCAGAAGTCCCCAGTGTGTCCAGTCTCCCTGCAGCTGGAGGACTTCTGTGCCCCTGCTGGGCACGCTAAGTGACACTTGAAGGAGCAACACTAGTTAGTTAGTTCTTTTGGGGTTTATTTCTGGTCCTTTATATTCTATTTCTTTTGCTAGGTAGCTGTATCTTTAAAAAAGAAAAAGACACAGGGGACTTTCTGGGGAAAGCCAGACCTGCCTTGGGCTCCTGCCTTTCTGCCTGGGAATCTCTGAAGCCTGGGTTGAGCTCTCCCCAAGGCTGTTCGGGGAAGAGCCATACCGGCTGCAACATTGCCTGTCACTTGGAGAAGTGGGCTGAGTTCCTTGCTGTTCCCAGAGCTGGTAGGAATTTTCCTTGTTTTAAGCTCTCTGTTCTTTGCTTGGGCAGAGGCTCTGTCGGCTCCCCTGGCTTCCAAATTGCACTTTTTCCTGCTTTTTTTCGCTTGCCCTGTATTAGAGGGTCGTTTTCTTTCTTTTCCATATTATTTGGGTACCTTTGTATTTTCGCGCCGTTTTTTACCGCGGGTGAAAAAGTGCGGCGGCCATTTTGGATTTCTAAAGTGTGCTTTTTAAGGGCACTTTTTAACACTTACGCACGGGTTCCCCTGGTGTTTTTGGGGTTTCTTTTGCTGGCGATTTTGCTCAGGGCACCCCTAGGATTCTGGGGAGTATTTTGTTTACTGTAAAAAAAAAAAAAAAAAAAAAAAAGGTTTTAAATTTAATACTGTGCTGAATTGAATAAGGTTAGTCCCCTTGGTGTGGGCTTCCCTGTTCCTGTTGCCTTATTTTTCCCTGAGAGTAGGTGGCCTGGGCATGGCTGCCAAACCTCAGTGTGTAATTTGTGGCTCCCGCAGAGGTACAATGACTGACTCTGGAATCTGTAAGAGCTGTGCTGCAGTTTCTTCAGAACTGGAGCTGCCTATTGAAATTAAGGAACAGCATGTGCCCGGGGACCCTTCCCTTTCGGGGGACAGTGTCCCTTCACCGAGCATCCTTCCTTCTGGTCTGGGCCCGGCGTCTAATACGTCGGTCCCTGAGCTCCAGCAGGCGGCTATGGTAGCGTCGCCTATAGACTTTTCCCCGGATTTTGTTCTTCTCATGCATCAGGCCTTCCGCTTAAGCCGGTCTGGTCATTTGCCGGAGGCTTGGCCCGCCTCTCTCCCCCCAGCATCCGCGGGGGGGGTTCAGCGGTCTTCCCAACCCGCGGTCAAGCGGCCCAGGTTGGGGGACCAGGATCAGGACGCCCTTTGCCTCTCGGATTCCGAGACTGAGGGGGATCCGGATATTGAGGCGGAGGAGTTAGAAGACGGAGAGCTTCCAGAACTGGAAGATCAGGCTCGCATCATTCGGGTGTTTCGAAGGGACGAGCTGGTACCTTTGGTCACGGAGTCTCTCCAAGCACTTAACCTCTCTGCGGTGCGGCCGCTGGAGGAGGAGGGTCTCGAGGATCCTCTCATTCAGGCGGTCAGGGATGCCCAGGTAGTTTTTCCTGTGCACCGAGTAGTTGAGCAGATGATCCATGCGGAATGGGAGCAACCGGAATCCGCTTTGAAAGGGATTCGGACCATGAATCGTCCTTACCCCCTTGCAGACAAGGACAGGGACTTGTTTAAGTCTCCACGGGTGGATGCTGCCGTTTCGGCAGTGACTAAGAAAACCACCATCCCGGTTGAAGGGGCCGCGACCCTGAGGGATGTTCAGGACAAAAAGGTTGATAATTTGTTGAAGCAAGCCTTCGAGACCAACGCCTTATCGTTACAAGCTTCTATTTGTGGGGCGTGGGTAGCTCGAGCTTGTTTGCGATGGTCGCAGCACCTGCGCTCGGGGTCCGGTATGGACCAACAGGGGCTGTTGGACGTTACCCGCGTGGAGTCGGGATCGGCCTACTTGGCGGATCTGTGTTATGATTTAATACGCTCCCTAGCTAATAGCATGGCCTCCATGGTAGCGGCACGACGGTTCATCTGGTTGCGCAATTGGGCGGCCGACGGTTCTTCCAAGTCTCGCCTCAGTAAACTACCCTTTAAGGGCAGGTTGTTATTTGGTGAGGCTCTGGATAAGTTGGT
This sequence comes from Ichthyophis bannanicus, assembly GCA_033557465.1. NCBI lineage: Eukaryota > Metazoa > Chordata > Amphibia > Gymnophiona > Ichthyophiidae > Ichthyophis > Ichthyophis bannanicus. The sequence continues at coordinate 730,805,028 of CM066033.1, read as the reverse complement.
GAAGGATCTCGGTGAGTCTAAGGGTGGTCGGCTTCCAGAGGATAAGCCTAAGCTTAATAGGTCGTCCACCTCAGCGCGCGGCCAGTTTCGGGATGCGCGCAGATTTCGTTCTTCCCGGCTGTGGACTTCGCAGCGCGGTCGTTTTGGAACCCGTCATCAAGGGTTTCGTGGTTTCAGAGGAGCGGGAAGGGGCTTCTCCGGAGCCGCCTCTTCCTCGGCCTCTTCCTTTAATCGCAAGCCACAATGAAACGAGGCGGGCTCTAGAGGAAGACCCGGTCATCGGGGGTCGTTTGCGCGACTTTCTTCCTTCTTGGGCCCAAATTACGTCAGATCGGTGGGTGCTGCAGATTATAGAAGAAGGTTATGCCCTAGAGTTTGCGCACCCACTTCCGGATTCGTTTGTTCTGTCTCCCAGCAAGGGAGCTCAAAAGGCGCGGGACATCCGCGTGACCCTGGATCGGCTTCTCTCTCTGGGGGCCGTGGTTCCGGTCCTGCCCTTGGAAAGAGGCGCAGGTCGCTACTCCATCTATTTTGTGGTTCCCAAAAAGGGCGGTTCCCTTCGTCCGATCTTGGATCTCAAAGGCGTGAATCGCGCTCTCAGAGTACCGCACTTTCGCATGGAGACCCTGCGGTCAGTCATCGTAGCAGTGCGTCAAGGGGAATTTTTGACATCCCTCGATCTTACAGAGGCCTATTTACACATTCCCATCCGGCCCTCCCATCAACGGTTTCTCCGCTTTGCGCTCCCGTGGGGCCATTTTCAATTCCGGGCCATGCCGTTCGGACTCGCCACGGCTCCCCGCACCTTCACAAAGGTAATGGTTGTAGTCGCGGCGGCGTTGCGCAAGGAGGGCATCCTGGTCCATCCATATCTCGACGACTGGTTGATTCGAGCGAAGTCCAGTCGGGAGTGTGTGCAAGTCACGAGCAGGGTGGTGGATCTCCTTCGGTCCCTCGGATGGGTGGTGAACGAATGCAAGAGTTGTCTGTCTCCGTCACAGGATCTCGAGTATCTGGGAGTCCGCTTCGACACAGCAAGGGGCTTGGTGTGCCTTCCGGAGCGACGCGTGCTGGCGTTGCGGGCTCTGGTCCGTCTCTTCCGGGGGATGCCAGCTCCGTCGGCGGCGACCTTGGAGGTGGTGCCTTGGGCGCGCTTCCACATGCGTCCGCTGCAGAGTGCTCTTCTGCGACGTTGGTCCAACCAGTTCGACTCGCTGAACAAGAGATTGCCTTGCCCAAAGACGGTTCGCCAATCCCTCCGGTGGTGGCTCTCCGCCGAGAACCTGTCGCGAGGGATTCCCTTGGAGCCTCCTCTGTGGGTTCCGTTCACGACGGATGCAAGCTTAACTGGCTGGGGGGCTCACTGCGAGTCCCGCTTTGCTCAGGGGGAATGGTCTCCCCTGGAGGCCTCTTGGTCGATCAACCGTCTCGAATTGCGGGCAGTCCGGCTAGCCCTGGTGGACCTGGAGACCCTGGTTCTCGGACGGCCGGTGAGAGTCCTGTCGGACAATGCGTCCACTGTAGCTTACATCAATCGCCAAGGGGGTACCGGCAGCGTGGCCCTGGAGGCAGAAGCGGCGTCCTTGTTCAACTGGGTGCAAACTCGCCTTCCAGCAATCTCGGCGGCTCACATTTATTTATTTATTTATTTATTTAACAGTTCTTCTATACCGCTCTATTTTAGATCAGAGCGGTTTACATTCAACATCAACCATACAACACAGGAACCCTGAGTTGCATTTACAATAAACAGGAGATCAACTTGGAAGTAACTGGGGGGAACTATGTACATTGTATAACATATCTATGTACATTGTATAACATATCACATTGCGGGCGTAGACAATGTCCAGGCCGATTTTCTCAGCAGAGTGCGGGTGGACCCCGGAGAATGGGAGCTAAACCCACAGGTTTACGCACAAATCGTCCGGCGGTGGAGTCCACCCATCATGGATCTCATGGCGACCTTTCAATCAGCCAAGACAGGGCGCTTCTTCAGCAGGCGAAGGGAGCGCATGTCCGAGGGGCTCGACGCTCTCATTCAGCCGTGGCCAACGTCCGGTCTTCTTTATGTCTTTCCTCCATGGGCTCTGATCGGCCGGGTCGTACAACGTATCGAGAGCCACCGGGGTCGCGTGTTACTGGTGGCCCCGGATTGGCCCCGGAGGCCCTGGTATGCCGATCTGGTCCGGTTGAGCGACGGCGTTCCTTGGCTCCTGCCCGCTCTACCGGATCTTCTTCTTCAGGGTCCCTTGCGGATGCCCCAAGTGGATCGATTCTCGCTTACGGTTTGGCCATTGAGAGGGCTCGGCTGAAAAGGAAGGGCTACTCCCCCGTGGTGATTTCTACCCTTCTGCGGGCGAGGAAAACGTCCACTTCTCTTACTTACGTTCGGATTTGGAGGATTTTTGAAGACTGGTGCTCCCGGCGGGGAGTCCGGGCGGCGACGGTTTCAGTGCCCGTCGTTTTAAGTTTTCTTCAGGATGGTTTCGATAAGGGCCTTGCGGCTAGTTCCCTAAAAGTCCAGCTGGCGGCTATCTCGTGTTACCGCGGCAAGGTTTTGGGTCGTCTGCTCGGGGCTCATCCGGATGTACGCCGATTCCTTATGGCAGTTTTTCATTTGCGGCCCTCCCGCAGAGTTTTCGTTCCTCCTTGGGACTTGAATTTAGTTCTGAGGGCCCTGGTTCATGAACCTTTTGAGCCCCTGCGCAGGGCGTCTCTGAAAGATCTCACGCTGAAGGCGGTTTTTCTTGTAGCCATCTGTTCGGCACGGCGCATTTCAGATCTGCATGCATTGTCCTGTCGAGAGCCTTTCTTGTCTTTTTCCGCGGATCGGATCGTTCTCCGTCCGGTTCCTTCCTTTCTGCCAAAGGTGGTGTCTCCCTTTCACATGAATCAGGCAGTGTTTCTTCCAGTGCTTTCTTCGCAATCTGTCGGGTCAACGGACAAAGGTCTTCTCCGGCTCGATGTGGGTCGTACGCTCCATCGTTATTTAAAGGTTACCGAGTCTTTTCGGAAATCTGACCGGCTTTTCGTGCTCTTCGGGGGTGCGCGTAAAGGGGAAGCGGCGGCTAAAGCCTCCATTGCTAGATGGCTCAAAGAGGCGATCACGTCCGCGTATCTGTTGCAACAGCGGTCTGTTCCGGAGGGTCTGAGGGCTCATTCTACTAGGGCTCAGGCGACCTCTTGGGCGGAGTATAGCCCGGTTCCGCCGGCAGATATCTGTAGGGCGGCCACTTGGTCGTCTCTGCATGCTTTCAGTAGACACTATCGCTTAGATGTGTCAGCGGCTCGGGATTCCTGTTTTGGTTCGGCGGTTCTGCGCGCCGGATGGCAAGGTCCCGCCCGGTCTTAACTGCTCTGTTACATCCCGATGTTGGAGGACTAAACTGGATTACCGAACAGGAAATGGAAATTACACTAACCTGGTAATTGTAGTTCCTGGAGGGTCCAGTTTAGTCCTCCTTCCCTCCCGACTATCTGCTAATGTGGTGCGGCGCGCCTTTCCGAACGGTTGATATTAAGACGGTTCCTCTTGCCGTTCGGTCCCTCTGTGGCAGCCGCGTTTTTTGCAGAGGCTCTTCCCTGTCTCGGGGGTTCAGGCAGCTCCTGAACTTCTGGTGGGGAGCGGTGTTTTGATTCCTGAGGCGTCGGTGCCGGCGCAATGCAGTGTTCTGACTTCCTCGTTTGGGGAGGGGGTTGGATATTCCTTGGGGGGGAACAAATTGTTCTTTAATTAGGTCATTTTGTATATTAATCTAATGTGTTGCTTCGTTAAGTATGCTTTGTTACTAGTACACTGGGGACTTCTGGGAGCTCCTGCTGCATATATACTACAGAAGATTTGATTGGTCCAGTCTCCCGGCTGCAGGAGGAGGGGCACTACCCGATGTTGGAGGACTAAACTGGACCCTCCAGGAACTACAATTACCAGGTTAGTGTAATTTCCATTTCCTTCAGCATGAAAAATCTTTGGTGTGGAGCTTGTGTGTACAGGAGAATTTGACGAGTAGGAGAAAATAGAAATGTCTTTTGCTTCTTGCACAGGCTAGAGCTGCACATGAAAGAAATGGCAGAACAATCATTTTCCCCATCTTTTTCCATACCAAATTGGCGAAGTTGCTCGCTACATTAAAATTTTTAAGCAGGGAGGTCAAAAGACATCCACCTGCCAAGTTGGCCGCACTTGCCCAGGAGTATATAGTTTGGCATCCAGCCCTCTTGGGAAAGGAGCAAGTGTCCCAAGCGATAGCTGGCAGCTCTGTTGCTAGTATGACCGCCAAGAAGAAAGTCCCTGATTTAAAGGAGTTCTCCTGTCAGGGTGGTCTGACCCCAAAGAGAGCAGGGCACAAGATGGTGGCGATAGCACCCACCGTGTGTTTGCAGGTGGCTGAGGAGGGCAAGCTGGCAGATGCACAGTCAGCTGGACAGAGATTGGAGCTCCCGGAGAGTGTGGAATAGGAATTCCAGAAAGAGAGCAAGCCTGGTTCATAGATAAAGAGTGATCCGGGCAGCATGAGAGGTCACCTGGCTGGTGTTAGGGAAGCTGAAGGCTGGGCTTGAAGAACTTCTTTGTAACCTTAATGAACTTGGGGGCCTGTCTGGAGAAAGTCTAGACCTGAGTGGAGGAGCAGATAGAGGTCGTGGCTGGGCTGGAACACAAAGTTCCCCCCTTGATCCATGCCCAACCCTTTGGATAAAAGCAATAGCTCAAGAATTAGCTCCTTCACAATGAAAAATAATAAACTTATCCCTCTCACAAGGGATCCTGCCATCACCACTGAAAATCTCTTCCGTAAGACCACTACTGAAGAGCAACACCTTGGACCCAAAATCTCCTGCTTCGTATCGCCCCATATCCAGCATACCGCTCTTATCCAAATTAATCGAAAAGATGATCCAACGCCAGCTACAAGACCACGTTGATGCTACCTTCCCACTCGATCCGCAGCAACATGGTTTCCAAGAACGTCACGGGGAAGAAACTTTATTAACATCCCTTCTGAACACTATGCTCAGAGGAATCGAAGACATCAGGAAAGGCTTCATCCTAATCTTCATAGACATAATATCTGCCTTTGATTCTATAATTCACTCCACACTACTAGAAAGACTAAGCGAAATAGGAGTAAGTGACACACCACTTACTTGGTTTCACTCATACTTATCCAATAGAAGATCACAAGTCAAGATAAAATCCAATAAGTCCAGACCTTTCCCACTAAAACAAGGTCTTCCATAAGTCTTCACTTTCGGCTCTCCTCTTCAACCTGTACATACAGCCAGTATGCAAAATATTACAGCAACATAACATCCACTACCATCCATATGCAGACGACCTAATGATATACTCCACCCTAGACGTAAAGAATCCAGACTACTCTGCAATATCAGCCTGCATGACAGCAGCCACCGAATGGCTATCACAACTCAATCTGGAAATCAACTACAAGAAATCAGAGGCCCTCATAATCACGAGAGACAGAACATTTAACCCACCCGACACCTTACTAATAGGAAACAGATCAATCTTGGTAAGGAGCGAGGTAAAATACTTAGGAATATACCTTGATCAGAGACTCCACCTTCCAATCCCACATAAGTAAAACAACCACAAAGGTATATTACAAAATGAAGTTCCTGCAAAACCTCAGACCTCTACTGGAGCACAACCACTTCCGATCCGTATGTCAGGCGCTAATAACACCGCACCTCGACTATTGCAATCTAATCCTACACGGCTTACCCAAATGCTGAATCCATGCCTTTCAATTGGCACAAAACGTAGCACCATGACTAATCACCAGAACTAATAAACACGCACACATCACCCCAATATTCGAATCTCTCCATTGGCTCTCCATAAGTGCACTCATAAAATACAAAGCAGTAATGAGGGCTTTCAAAATTTTGCACAATCAATCTGCCAGCTGCTTAGAAAACCTAATCAAAAGAGTCCCAGACAACAGATCAAGGAGGACACAGCACCAAAACTTCCTTGCAACCTCGATGATACCTACGGGCACCTCCCAGACTGCACTACACAGAGTGTTCGAATTCTACTTACCATCCCTATGGAACTCCCTTCCACACCAGTTCAGAGCAAACAATGACATTGCAGACTTCAGGAAGTACTTAAAACACATCTGTTTACTGAGCACTTCAATACCATACTACTCAAGTAATTGCACTGGCTCTTGCAGCGTAAGACAATTGGTAAAATTCTATGCCCCTGTTGAGCTTAAGCACCCGTGTAAATAGTTAAAATGTTACTGGTTAACTGTATACACTGTTGATAATGGACATTGTAAGTAGTTCTGAAAAGTTCCATGTAAGCAAAATTATGTTCTCTGTAAACCGCCTTGAGAATCTGAAAGGCAGAATATAAAAAATGTTAAATAAAGTGCAAGCGCTTGAGAGGCAACGTGAGGAATCCATGAATAAAATGGAGGATATGGAGAACCATTCCAGGCGGAATAATCTGAAGTTCCAGGGTATTCCTGAGGTGGAATTTATGGACTTATGAGCAAGTGGTGCAGAGGATCACCAAGGTGGTCTTGCTGCCAACAAATGTGGAGTGTGAGGGCCTTGATATGCAGATTGATCGAGCCACAGGGTTATAGACCTTTCACGTATTAACAGGCCCTGTGACAACATTGCTTGCTACCATTACTTTTGAGATGAAGGAGCGAGTTGCCAGCAAGATTTGGATGTTGAGCTTTCTGCAATAGCAGTCATGCATAGTGGAGGTATATGCTGATTTGGCCCAGGCAATGCTTCAGAGGAAGCAGCTCTACTAATTAACATTAACGTAGCACTAAATTATTATCAGAATGACAACGGAGGGCACAGACCTCAGAGCAGACCTCAGAACGCCATAGAGCACCTAAAGCCGAAAATAGGCATAGGTATTCAAATCGAGGCTAGTTACATCAATGGTCTGTTAACAGCACCTCCATCCGCCAACATTACTATGAAACTGGAAGCGTAATATGCACTAAGACTCTAAATAGTACCTCGCATAAGAAATATTATACAGTATTATGCAAAATTTAAACAGCATAAAACAGTTGATATTACTATAAAGAGTCCATCAATTCATAACTGCCATCTTCGGCCAAACTTCCAGGATAATGATTACAGTATCAACCCCGACGCCACTCCAGACGTCCCTTTTAGCGTTTCGCAGACACTGCTTCAGGGGGATATACTACAAAACAATAAAAACAAACACAAAACTGTGCTATCACACCATGCTACAAACGATATATGCACTCTCATTTCTAGAAAAACAGAACTCAATCATCTTACTCGACCGCCATTCTTAACCACTTCACACCTATCAGCAAAAGATATACCATTCACATAGCTTCATTAACAACCTCATTTGCCAGTTGCCTGATTCGAAATACTACACCGACCACCCAACATTTAAACATCTCCGCGTCTGACGTCACGATCTCAGCGTGACAAGGGCCGCCTCCTTTGCTAACCACATACGGGTATCCTACATCCATATTAAATACAAGCTTTCCAATCAATATTGAAATTCAGACCTCCTGGAATAACTGTCTTAAGCATGAAAATCCAACGTTGTTCTCTGTACACTAAAAACTGCTCACGCGTCATACCTTTAAAACCAATGAAAACCTGTTCAATCCCAAAACACCGCAAATCATCAAAAGCGTGTCCGGTCTGTAAACAATGACTAACCAGCAGGGCTTCCCGTCATTTACACCGCAACCTGCTTCTATGTTCTCTTAACCGTATATACAAAGGGCGAATTATCTTCCCTATATATAATAATCGGCAAGGGCAAAAAATGCCGTAGACTACAAAATCAGATCTACATGAGGTACTCGATCGCAACAAGAACTCCTTGCCATTGTAAGTAAAACGATCGGTTTCCCAGCAAACAGCACAACAAACACATTGTCCACATCTAACATGCCCAACAGACTGTTTAAGCCCCTCTTCAACACGCCTTAACCGAGAAGGACTCAGAATCTCTTTAAGATTACGATCCCTTTGCCAAACACATCTGCGACTCTTATCCTCAAGACCAGGAACTGTTCTTAACACATTACTATGCCTACGTAAGATCCGCTGAATCCGCATGCTAAAGGGGGAATATTTAGAAATGAATTTAACATATTCACCCTCATTGTCAGATTTCTCTTTCGGGGATAGTAACCAATTCCGATCATTTTATAAAGCGCACGTTTATATACCCGTTCTACTACCTTAACAGGATACCCTCTGTCCAGAAAATCTTTTTTCAAAGAACAAGCTTGGATCTTAAAGTCTGCCATAGAAGAACAATTATGTTGATAGCGAATAAACTGCGAGAAAGGTAAACCTTTAATTAAACCCTTTGGATGAGCACTAGAATAATGCAGAAATGTGTTTATATCTGTTTTTTTCTTATAAAACCCCACCCATCTTCCTGTCTCGGAACCTGAACATCCAAAAATACAATTGTTTGAGTATCATAATTAATCGTGAACTGTGTGTTGGAATCAACACTATTCAACCAATCATAAAACATCATTAAAGACTCCACTGTACCCTCCCATAACATAAAAATATCATCAATATAACGTCGCCAGGCTTTAATCTGGGCTAAATATGGTGAACCTCTTAACCAGTGCTCTTCATAAAAACTCATAAAAAGATTTGCTACTGATGGAGCAAAAGAGGCCCCCATTGCTACACCCATATTCTGTTGGAAAATATCTTCATTAAAATGAAAATAAATTTTACATAAAGCCAATCGTGCACATTGCATTAGAAATTCTAACTGCTCACATCCCACATCACCTCTTTGTTGTAGCCCTAGACGAATCGCATCTAGAGCTGCCCCCTGGGGAATGCTGGTGTATAAGGCTTTCACATCAAGGGTAACGAGCAATACGGACCTATTTTTTGCCCATTCAGCAGCTGCCCTCAAAATGTCCAAAACGTGCATAGTATCTCTAACATAAGAAGGAATAGTACTCAATAATGGTCGTAAAAATGAATCTATCAACATGGACAGGGGTTCTAAAACTGAACCTTTTGTTAACACAATCGGCCTGCCCGGAGGATGTCTTAAATCTTTATGTATTTTAGGGAGCAAGTATAATTGTGGTATAGAGGGAGACTTTACATTCAAAAATGCCATTTCTTTTTTAGAGGCTACAGCTTGACTGAGTCTGGATCGCTGAATGAGATTAACTGGGCAGGAGTGAGTCTTGTTGCTCAGCTTGCCTGTTGGTTGCCTGAATGAGGGGTCATTGGGGGCCCCAGAAGAGACTTTCATGTGTTACGGGGTTTGGTCTTGGGGATATGTTTGCATCAAGGGGGGAGGGCATGGGTATGGATCTGTGGAAAGGAGTGGACTTTGTAAGGAAAAGTAAGCAAGGGCGGGTGTGTGTGCCTTATTGTTTGATTTTGTGCTTTGGCTATCTTGATTCGGGGATTTTAATGTGTGATGGGGGGGATGGAGTTTGGAGCTGTGGGAGGGGGGTGGGAGAGATAGTATACTGTACTGTTTGTGGGTTGCATCGGGCTGGATGGCTATCAAGGAGGGGAGATTGGGATGCCAGAGGTAGATGACTTCAGGACCTGGAGGTGATGTCCTGCATTGGTGATAGGCAAGATAATTGGGGAGGAGGGTAGGGGTGTGGGGGCAGGGGAGAGAGAGAGGATTATAATGATTGGTGCCTGTGGTGAATGGTGTGAGTGTGTTTGGATGGAGAGTGATGCGCGATGGGTAAAGATTTGAAAGTCGCTATGCTAAATATTAAGGGGCTTAATTCACACATGAAAAGGCAGAAGTTATATAAGTAAATGACTAGATTGGGTGCCATGGTATACCTGATAGAGGAGACACATCTCCTTCAGAAGCAAGAAGGGTTAATTTGATGCAGAAATGTACTATTATGCTCATTGCCTTTAACAGGTTGGAAAAGAAGGGGGGAGTGGGGATATTCATCTCCTCTGATATTAAGCTGGAATTGGGGGAAGTGGTTAGGGACAAGGGTGATGCGGTTCCTTTTGGTGAGGGTGAAGGTAAATGGAGAGTGGTTAAAGTGTATGCTCCTAATGGTCCACAGGGGGACTTATATCTTTATCTTTATTTCAGCATTTGATATACCACCCAAGCAATAGCGTTAGGGTGGTTTATAAAATCAAAGTGGCTGCAAGTATAGAAAGAGGAAAAGAACTCCCATTTGTAGACAGGAAAGAGAAAGAGCGAGGGTGGAGGGGGGTAGACAGGGAAGAGTAGGTAGAGAGGAAGGGGTAGACAGAATGCTAGGCATTAGAAGAGGAAAGGGCCATCAGGCAGGTGGGCAGGGAATAGTCAGGGCGGAGTGGGGGAAAGGTCAAAAGCAAGGTGGAAGAGGTGGGTTTGGGCATAGCCTTAAATCTGGGGTAAAAGAGCTCTCCAGGAACAAGCAGGAAGTCAGTCCTCACATATAGGTGACATTGGCACCGACAGAGCCTGTGCAGAGCATTTTCCCAGCTTCCAGAAGGCACAGCTTCCCCACACTTCCATAGTCATTGAATCGGCCATGTGTAAACAGAAGAGCCCGAAGATCCACTCTTTGGTCCTCCCCAGGCAGAGAGTCCCATGCGCTCGATGCCCTCGAGCAGAAAGCTTACCAAGGCTTCATGCTAGCAGGCTGCATCCAGGTCTACCAATTGTATATTGGTATGTTCTTCCAGGACCGCTCAGAGGATTTGCAGCGGGTCTCGATGGGGACCACCTCCGGCGCTTCCAAGCGCTCTTGAAGTCCATCGGGAAGTGTTCTAAGTACCTCTCACGAGCAGTTTACGACTGCTTCGAGTCCTCCACCCAAGTAGCAGCGGCCAACATCTGCGCCCGCCAGCAGGCTTGGCTCCTAATCATCTGACCTGGAGCAGTGGGACCAGGAGAAGCTCCTTGGTGTCCCTTGCCTCGGGGAGCAACTCTTTAGTAAACCAATGGAGGATAAAGCAGCCGAGATTGAGACCGAGTACGTCACCCATTCTCGGCTCTCTTGAAAGACCTCCTCTCTCCCCAGGAAGAAACCACAGGGCAAGAAACTCTTCTTCACCAGAAAGGGGCACCCATACAGGGGCTAATTTCCCTATCCGTCTACACCGACCCCGACCCAGGGCAGTCAGGATAAGAGCGTGGCCCATGGCCCCTGTAAGCTGAAGAGACAAAAGAGACAATCGTCGGCCCCAGTGCAGCCAGCCTCTGGGTTTTGATGCCATCGGCATAGCCTCTCGACAGCTGGACAGTCAGCTGCCGGTAGGGGGAAGGCTGATCTACTTTGCCCTCAGGTGGGGAATCCATCACCACTGACGCCTGGGTCCTCCAGGTTGTCCGGAAGGGCTGTCTCCTCCATCTGGACCAGTTGCCGCCTCCTTACTTCCCCGGGAAGCCCCAGCGGCTTCCCCTGCACCAGACCTTACTAACTCAGGAACTCGCAGGCCTCCTCGAAGTCGGGACAGTGGAAGCAGTCTCACCACACCTCAGAGGAAGGGGATTTTACTCCCGATACTTTCTCGTCCCGAAGAGAACAGGAGGTCTCCGGCCCATCCTCGATCTGAGGAATCTGAACAGATTTGTGATGCGGGAGAAGTTCAAAATGCTCTCCCTTGGAACACTGCTGCCCTACCTCCAGCAGGGCAATTGGCTATGTTCCTTGGACTTAAAAGATGCTTATACCCACATTCTCATCCACCCCAAGCACAGACAGTACCTGCGTTTTGTAGTAAGTGGGAACCACTACCAGTACAGGGTGCTTTCCTTCGGACTCGCCTCCGCCCCACGGGTCTTCACCAAGTGTCTTGCGGTGGTAGCGGCCTACCCATCTACAAGGCACCTTCATTTACCTGTATCTTGACAACTGGCTCATAAAAGGGGACACAGCCTTGGAGGCCCTGCAGGCCATAGGCCGCACGATTCGGCTTCTGCAGCACTTGGGATTCGTGGTCAAATACCCGAAATCCACCTTACTCCTGTACAATCCCTGGAGTTCATAGGGGCTTGCCTGGATACTCTTCAGGCCATGGCCGTCCTTCCCTGGGACAGGGCAGACTGCCTCAGTTCCCTGGCATCCAACATATGGAGCCACTACACGGTCTCAGCACAGTCAATGCTTTATCTTCTCGGCCACATGGCCTCAACGGTCCACATCATGCTCAATGCCCCCTTCAACATGTGGGCGGCGCAGTGGTGCCTCCATGAGTAGTGGACCCAGACGACCGGCCGACTCCAAGATCCCCATCTCAGTCACACATCGCTTGATGGATTCCCTGACCTGGTGGCAGGACACATGGGACCTCGTCCAAGGCATGCCTTTTGAGACCCCAGTCCACCAGGTGGTACTAACTACAGATGCCTCCCTCTCCGGCTGGGAGGCCACTGTGAGGAGCTGTGCACTCAATGGACTTGGTCCCATGAGGAGAGTCGGCAGCAGATCATTCTGCTGGAGCTCCTTGCTGTCCTTGCGCTGAAGGCCTTTCGGCATCACCTGCAGCACAGAGTGGTGCTGGTTCAGACGGACATCCAGGTCACAGTGTTCGACTTGAACAACAGTGGTGTACTGGCTCTTACAGCCTCTGGCAGGAGGCAGTGGCCCTGTGCTCGTTTGCGGTGAGCCAGGACATAACTTTACGAGACACTTATCCCCCAGGTCAGAACAATGCCTTGGCAGACCGGTTGAGCAGAGTCCTCCAGCCATGCGAGTGGTGCCTGTGCCCTGAGATGGCGCAGCAGCTCTTCTGGTGCTGGGGAACTCCAGATCTGGATCTCTTTGCCAGTCCCATGAATACGCAGCTTCCCCGGTTCTGTGGCCCCCTCCTGCATCCGGACAGGGTGGCTCCGGACGTCTTCCTCCTTTTGTGGACAACGGGCCTGCTGTGTGCCTGCCTTACCAGGCTGCTCTTAGCTCAGAACTTCCTCAAGGTCCAGCGGGACAGGGCCCTTTGTGATCCTCGTGGCCCCGAGGTAGCCCAGACAGCCATGGTTCCCTCTGCTACTCCATCTCTCAACGGTTTCCCCAGTCCCTCTTGGGAGCTCATCAGGGCTCCTGACGCAGGAGAGGGACTTGCTCCTTTACCCCAATCTAGGGTCTCTGTTCCTCACAGCTTGGCTGCTGAGCAGGTCGCCTTAGCTCCTCTTCATCTCCCCATGGAGATCGACGACATCCTTTTGGCCTCACGGAAGGACTCGACCAGGTGGGCATACGCCTTCAAGTGGCATCGGTTCTCAGTATGACACTTGGAGAACCGAGTGAACCCGTTCTCATGCCCCATAAACTTGGTCCTGCAATACCTGCTCCATCTCTCGCAGGCTGGACTAAAGTCTAACTCGGTCAGGGTTCACCTGAGTGCTATCTTAGCGAACCACTATCCCATTGAAGGCAAGGGGTTCACCTGAGTGCTATCTTAGCGAACCACTATCCCATTGAAGGCAAACCCCTCTCGGGGCAGTCCCTTGTCTCTCACTGCATGAGGGGCTTGCTCCTCTCCAAGCCCCCCATCCTCCCCCCACTGGCGGAATGGGACCTAAGCGTGATCCCATGATCCTACACAGATGACTAAGTTGCCTTTCGAGCCCATGGCTACCTGCTCCCTGCGGCACCTGTTCTGGAAGATGGCTTTTCTGGTGACTCTCACCTCTGCCTGTAGAGTCAGTGAACTCAAGGCACTGATGGCTGAGGCGCCCTACAAAAGTTCTACAGGAACAGGGAGGTTCTGCGCACTCGCCCTAGGTTCCTCCCGAAGGTTGTATCAGATTTCCACCTCAACCAGGAGGTAGTACTGCCCACCTTCTTCCTGAGGCCCCATACCGACCAGGCATCGGCAGTTCTCCATACCTTGGACTGCAAGAGGACCCTTTCCTTCTACCTACAGCGGACTCGGAACTACTGCAGGTCTGGGCAGCTTTTTGTCTCCTATGACCCCAGCCGCCTAGGGCTGGCAGTCACCAAGCGAACCTTGTCCATTTGGGTGGCGGACTGCATCACCTTTGCCCAGGCTGGGCTACCCCTGGACTGCTGAGTCACGGTGCAGAATGTCCAGGTGATGCGACACCGGTCGTTAGCCTACATTCGGTGCCACTGGTGGACATCTGCCAGGACGCCACCTGGTCTGGGAGTGTACTATCCGACCGCCTGGCCAGAATGAACAAATGGATGATGAAATGCTCAAAGAAATCAAGGAAGCTAACAAAAGTCACAGCAGAGTAGTAATAATGGGTGATTTCAATTACCCTGGTATCGACTGGGTCAGTGTTACGGCAGGACAAGCTAGGGAGATAAAGTTTCTAGATGAAATAAATGACTGCTTCTTGGAGCAGCTGGTTCATGAACCGACCAGAGGGGAAGCCATACTGGACCTAGTCCTTAATGGAACGCCAGATCTGGTACAAGAAATAAGGGTGTTGGGACCACTTGGCAATAGTGATCATAGCATGATCGTGTTTGATTTAATTAGTGGAGGAAGGATAGTAAAGAAATCCACAGTACTACCTTTTAACTTTCAAAAGGGAGACTATGATAAAATGAGGAATATAGTTAAGAAAAAACTAAAAGGAGCGGTTGCAAAGGTTAAAGACTTACATCAAGCTTGGGTGTTATTTAAAAATACTATCCTCGAAGCCCAGACCAGCTGTATTCCACGCATTAAGAAAAGTGGAAGAAAGTCCAAAAAACTGCCAGCATGGTTTAAAGGTGAGGTCAGAGAGGCTGTTGCTGCCAAAAAAGAATCCTTCAGGAAATGGAAAAAAAGAGTCAAACGAAGAAAACTGGAAACAGCACAAGCACTGGCAAGTTAAATGCAAAGCATTGATAAGGCACACAAAGCGAGAATTTGAGAAGGAACTTGCTATGGAAGCAAAAACACGAAATAAAGACTTTTTCAACTACATTCGTAGCAAAAGGCCTGTGAGAGAGTCCGTTGGGCCATTAGATGATAGAGGGGTAAAAGGGGCAGTAAGAGGAGATGAGGCTATAGCAGAGAGACTGAATGAATTCTTTGCTTCGGTCTTTACTGAGGAAGATGTAGGGATGTTACCCAAAACTGAAGTGGTATTTAAAGGTGATACTGCAGAGGAATTGAGAGAAATATCGCTACACCGGGAAGATATATTACAACTATTTGATAAACTGAATAGTAGCAAATCACCTGGACTGGATGGTATACATCCAAGAGTGTTGAAAGAACTGAAATATGAGATTGCGGACCTGCTATTGGTAATCTGTGAACTTTCATTAAAATCATCTGTAATACCTGAAGATTGGAGGGTCGCCAACGTAACACCAGTCTTTAAAAAGGGTTCCAGGGGTGACCCGGGAAATTACAGACCGGTGAGTCTGACGTCAGTACCCGGGAAAATGGTAGAAACCATCATAAAGTACAAAATTACACAGCACGTAGATAGTCATGGCCTAATGGGAGACAGCCAACATGGCTTTAGACAAGGAAGATCTTGTCTTACTAATCTGATATGTTTTTTTGAAGGTGTGCATAAACAGGTAGACAAAGGTGAGTCGGTTGATATAGTGTATCTGGACTTTCAGAAAGCTTTTGATAAGGTCCCTCATCAGAGACTTCTGGCGAAACTAAAAAGTCATGGGATAGGAGGCAGTGTACTATTGTGGATCGGGAACTGGTTAAAAGATAGAAAGCAGAGGGTAGGGCTAAATGGCCAATATTCCCAATGGAAAAAGGTGAATAGTGGAGTACCCCAGGGATCTGTACTGGGTCCGCTACTTTTTGACATATTCATAAATGACCTGGAAAAGGGAATAACGAGTGAGGTTATCAAATTTGCAGATGATACAAAACTGTTTAAAGTTGTTAAAACCCAAGAGGATTGTGGAAAACTGCAGGAGTATCTGGATAAATTGGAAGACTGGGCATCCACATGGCAGATGAAATTCAATGTGGACAAGTGCAAAGTTATGCACCTAGGAAAGAACAACCCACACTATAGTTACACAATGCAAGGTTCCACATTGGGAACCACCACCCAGGAAAAAGATTTAGGAGTCATCGTGGATAACATGTTAAAACCCTCTGCCCAGTGTGCAGCGGCAGCCAAGAAAGCAAATAGAATGCTAGGTATCATAAGGAAAGGAATGGAAAATAAAACAAAGGATATTATAATGCCTCTGTATCGTTCCATGGTACGACCGCACCTTGAATATTGTGTGCAGTTCTGGTCACCGTATCTTAAAAAGAACATAAGAACATAAGAAATGCCATACTGGGTCAGACCGAGGTCCATCAAGCCCAGTATCCTGTTTCCAACAGTGGCCAATCTAGGTCATACGTACCTAGCAGTTTCCCCAAAAGACACAGGTTCTGCAGTGCTTGTACTAGGCCAAGCATTGATATCCTGGGTCCCTTTTTAATAGTGGTTTATGGACCTTTCCTCCAGGAACTTGTCCAAACCTTTTTTAAACCCAGCTATACTAACAGCCCTTACTACATCCTCCGGTAACAGATTCCAGAGTTTGATTACACGTTGAGAGAAGAAATATTTTCTCCTATTTGTCTTAAATAGTTTACCCTGTAGCTTCATTACATGCCCCCTAGTCCTTCTATATTCTGATAGCGTAAACAATTTATCCACGTTTATCCGTTCCACTCCATTCATTAATTTATACACCTCTATCATATCTCCCCTCAGCCGCCTCTTTTCTAGGTTAAAGAGCCCTAACCTTTTTAGCCTCTCTTCATAGGAGTAGCCTTCCATCCCCTTCACCAATTTGGTGGCTCTTCTCTGTACTTTTTCTAATAACTCTATGTCCTTTTTAAGATACGGTGACCAGAATTGCACACAATATTCAAGGTGCGGTCGTACCATGGAGCGATACAGAGGCATTATAATATCCTTTGTTTTATTCTCCATCCCTTTCCATCCTTTGTTTTATTCTCCATCCCTTTTATTCTCCATCCCCAGGACATAGCATTATTAGAAAAAGTACAGAGAAGAGCCACCAAAATGGTGAAGGGGATGGAAGGCTACTCCTATGAAGAGAGGCTACAAAGGTTGGGGCTCTTCAACCTGGAAAAGAGACGGCTGAGGGGAGATATGATAGAGGTCTATAAATTAATGAATAGAGTGGAGCGGGTAAACGTGGATCAATTGTTTACGCTATCAGAATATAGAAAGACTAGGGGACATGCAATGAAGCTACAGGGTAAACTATTTAAGACAAATAAGAGAAAATATTTTTTCACTCAACGTGTAATCAAACTCTGGAATTTGTTACCGGAGGATGTAGTAAGAGCTGTTAGTGTAGCTGGGTTTAAAAAAGGTTTGGACAAGTTCCTGGAGGAAAGGTCCATAAACCACTATTAAAAAGGGACCCAGGATAATCAATGCTTGACCCAGTACAAGCATTGTGGAACCTGTGTCTTTTGGGGATATTGCAAGGTACGTATGACCTAGATTGGCCACTGTTGGAAACAGGATACTGGGCTTGATGGACCTCGGTCTGACCCAGTATGGCATATCTTATGTTCTTATGTTCTTCCGCTCATTTTATTTATTTAACATTTCTTATATACCGCCTTTCATGATATCAAGGCGGTTTACATTGAACAAACTGAAATTACATTGAACAGGGTATTTATAACTTGGAGATATTTTACAGGGAACAGGGAACATGGGCAATGGAGGGTTAAGTGACTTGCCCAAGACCACAAGGGGCACCTGTGGGACTAGAAACCCCAGTCCTTCCAGCTTAAGGTTTCTGTCCTCTAGTGGGATTTGAACCCCCGACCTTCTGGCCTGAGGTACCTTGCCCCAACCACTAGGCCACTCCTCCACTACCCGGAATGACAGGTAAGCTCGAGGTTTGCTTGAGTAGGAGAGGGAAGAGAAATGCGGTTGGCATACCTTTGCGGCACATTACTGCCTGGAGAGGGAGTCCTGTCAGAACTCAGCCTTTGGCCAGGCAGTTCTCTGTAACTTGTTCGGGGTTTAAGCAACTCCTGCCCTCCGACCCTTCTTGTTCAGGCTACCTGAAACGTGGCTCTCCATGGACTCGGGGTCCTCGGACTTGCTTTCAGATTCACTGGTGACTGCTCACGGCTGTGCTGTGATTTTTGCTATAGGTCCTCGGTAGCCTGTAGCTAGGGATCCCATATGTGAGGACTGACTTCCTGCTTGTTCCTGGAGAAAGCATAGTTACTCACCTGTAACAGGTGTTATACAGGGACAGCAGGAATCGGTCCTCACAACCCTCCCTCCTCCCCTTGGAGTTGCTGTTCATTTTTGCCATCATCTTGGTAGGGCTCTAGCTATGGCACCCTTAGGCGGGAAGGGGACCACTCGTGTGGTGGCATTCCCAAAGGCTTTCTTTGAAAGCCGGGGGAACACTCCACGTGTGCTCCATCTGTGCCGACGTCACCCATATATGAGGACTGATTCCTTCTGTCCCTGGAGAACACCTATTACAGGTGAGTTAGCTATGCTTTCATTGCGGAGCATGGATGGTAGTGAGTTCCAGAGAGCGGGTCCCAGGAAAAAGAAAGCGGAATGGCGGATAAGCTCGAGGTTTGCTTGAGTAGGAGAGGGAAGAGAAATGCGGTTGGTATGGAGGGATCAGAGTAGACGCAGGGGAGCGTGAAAGTGGAGCTGATCTGCCAAATATTGAGGGATACCAGTGTGGATGACCTTGTGGACAATGGTGAGAATTTTATATATGAACCTAGAATTAAGGGGAAGCCTGTGTAATCGTATGAGCAGGGTGGTAACGTGATCAGATTAGGAAGAGTGGGTGAGAAGGGCCGCAGTGTTCTGAATGACCTGTAACTGTCTGAGTTGGTATTGTAGCAAGCCAGGAAGGACAACATTACAGTAGTCGAGTTTGGTCATAATTAGGGACAGAACAAGGATGGTTAGTGACGGGAGAGAAAGAAAAGGACGGACGGCACGATTTTGGCGCAGGGAGACAAAGGAACTACGGATGAGGGAAGAAATGTGCTGGTGGAATGTAAGAGAATAGTCCAGGGTGACCCCAAGATACTTGAGAGATGACACAAGGGGTGTTGGGGTATCACACAGCATGGGAGCAAAGGAAGGGCAGGGAGCACCGTAAGTGAACCATATAGCGTCGGATTTGCATGGGTTAATGTGTAGAAAATTATCCTTTAGCCAGGAGGAGACACAAGGAAGGCAGGAGTCCAGGGGAGTGAGGTCAGGAGCAAGAGTGCTAGAGTGGAACAGAAGGATAATAATGTCAGCATATAGTAGCCGGAGACCCCAAACGTTGGACACTAAGGACAAGTGGGGCAAGGAAGACATTAAAGAGGAGGGGGGCTAAGACAAAACCATGAGGGACACCACAGGGGAGGGGATTGTAGGGGAAGAGGTGAGATCTGTCTGAACAGAAAAAGTGTGGGAGGAAAGAAAAGAGCGAAACAAACGGTGGACAGTGCCATGGATCCCAAGGTTGCGAAGGCGAGTGAGAAGTATGGGGTGATTGACTAGGTCAAAGGTGGAGGATAGGTCCAGAGAAACCACAAGAGAGAGATTTCCCCTATCATGTGATTGATCAAGCTTGTTGAGGAAAGAGAGGAGGATAGTTTCAGTACTGTGCCCTGTTCTCAATCCTGACTGGTGGGGGTCAAGAGCAGACGTGGAAAAGGTGAGTAGAGAGTTGGGAGAAAACCAATTTTTCCAGGGTCTTTGAGAGGAAAGGAAGATTGGAGATGGCAGGCGTGGTGGGGTCGAGAGATGATTTCTTCAGGATAGGTCAAATGATTGCATGTTTCCAAGCGGTGGGGAAAAGATCTGAGGTAAGACTTGAATTAACTATGTGAAAGATGAATGGCAGAAGTGTAAGTGAGGGCTCCAGAAGCCAGGAGGAGGGAACGGGATCGAGTGAGCAGGTTGTTTTGCGAGATTGTGTGAGGACCTTAGAGAGTTCAGTGACTGTAATGGGCCAGAAGGAGCGCCAAGTGTGTGAAAGAGCAGGGGAAGGGGAATGGGGGTGGAGGGGGGAGGAAGACAGGACAAAAATGTGGAATGCAAGGATTGTATTTTCTCGAAGAAGAAAGCAGCCAAGTGGGTTGGATCTGGAGCAGGAGGGGGAGGTGCAGGGACTATAGTGGGGGCCCCAGGTTGCTGAAAGAAAGCAAAGGACCTGGTAGAGCTGCTGAGAAGGAATTAGATGAGGCAGGAATGAGATCAGAGTAGTAAGATTGCTTGGCAGCTTGAATCATGGAATGGTATTGATGGTGACTTGCATGGAAGGAGGCGAATGAGACCAGAGAGCAGCACCTGCACCAGAGGTGCTCAGCATGGCAGAGGGTGGGTGTGCTGTAGGTAGAGACTGGAGTGGTACCAAGGATGGTGGGTAGATAGGCGGGAGGAGGATATAGATGGGCGGAACTTCTTTGCTAAATTGAGGAGGTTAATCCAGGGGATGGGGACGGTACCTTGGTAATTGGCTGTGATTTAAATGTGGTCTGGGGAGGGGAGATTTGGGCGTCAGGGCATAGGGTGCGTTTTTGCAACTTTGGAATAGAGTTGGATATCCTGGATGCCTGGCATATGCTGCACCCCATGTCTCATCGGTATACTTTTTTTTTTCTCTGCGGTACATGGTACACACTCGCATATTGACATGATTTGGGTGAGGTAGGAGAGTGGCACGAGGGTAGAGGATGCAGACATAGATCTCATTACATACCGGGAGGAGTTGTTTCTTACAGCCGTGCACAGAGGAGGAGGCAGGCTGTGCCTTGGGTTGCCCTGACGTCACTGGGGGCTTTCTTAAATGCTGCTGAGTGCCTTTGCTGAACCGGGAGGAGTTGTTTCTTACAGCCATGCACAGCGAAGAGCAGGCAGGCTGTGCCCCGGGCTGCCCCAGCATCACCGGGGGCTTCCTTAAGAGCTGTTGAGTGTTTTCCTTTATTTGGGTGCGATTGTAAGGCCATCGGCCATGGCGTGACACAAGGAGCATTTCAGGCCCCTTGGAGCACCGACGGAGCGCCGGTAATATGGGAAAACGTAAGAAGAAAGCAGTGTTGCTTGCAGCTGTTGCCAGTGAACCTATGGACAAACATCTGAAGCCTAAGGCAGAGGGTTTTCCCTCTATGGGTACTGGGACTGCTTTAAGTTTCCCGGAGCGCTCTCCACCTGCTGCCCCCTTTTTGTTGTCACCACCGGACCCAACAGGTGTTAATCCCTTACATCAGAGTTCATCTACTGTATCTTCTGAGTCTTTTAAACCTGTTGTCTGGTCACCTCTTCCCGTTGAAACTAGGGAGTTGTCTGAGTCTCAGATATCCTTGGGTGATGTTTGGGGGTGGTTACTCGGACAGGGCAGACCTTGGTTAACACTGTTTCCCAGCTGTGTGATTTCTCACAAGAGACAGTCGCACAGCTGGGTAAGGTTGAGGAACAGGTGGGTTTACTTGCTAGTCAGATTTCTAAATGTGATAGCATGTAAAAGGAACAGAGACTATTAGTGCATCCCATCTAAAGGATAGTCTAGTTCAGTGGTTCTCAACCTTTTTTGCACCGTGACCCCTTTTACCATTGGTCAACTTGTGATGACCCCCAATGATAAAATCAAATGCGTCTCTCTTCCTTTACCGTTAACGCATTGTCGCTGTAATCATTTGTTGAATTATTAATATATTATAGGCCTTTGCATTATGTTTTTATGTATAAAATTTACTTATTTAAACCACAATTAATTAATCCCAAGAACAAGTAATAATATTTGTTTTTCAAAATTATTATGATTTTGTAGTCAAATCACTAATATGAAATACAATTATTTTTTCTACCTTTGTTGTCTGATCAGTTTATTCTCTGATCATGCTGGTCCCGATCTGAGGCTTCTGCTTTCCTGTCTTCTCTTAGCTTTCTTTCTGTGGTCTATGGTCCATCTGCCATTTCTTATCTCTTCTTTTGTTTTCTTCACTTCTTTCCATCAGCCTATTTCCAGTCCCAGTAACCCTCCCCAGTATCAGCCCCTTTCCAGTCCTCACTCCCAGTACCTTCCAATGTCAACTTGCATTCCCATGACTGCCACTGGTGTCCATTCCCTTCCAGTCCCCCTCCTTCCTCACTGACCAGTCCCTTCTAGTACAAATACCATGGCAGCCCCTCTCAGATCCACTCCCAGTTCCATTCTCCCATCCCCTCGTATCAGCCCATTTGTAGCCTTAGCCCCCAGTTTTCTTCCAGGGCCAGCAGCTCTATCCTCCCCTCCCCACAATCAGCCCATTCGCAGTCAAAGCCCCCCAATCAGCTCACTTCTAGTGCTAATCCCCCATCAACCCCATTACCAGTGCTAGCCTCCCCTAATCAGCCCAGTACCAGTCCTACCCCCCATCAGCTCATTACCAGTCCTAGCCTCCACTAATCAGCTCATTTCCAGTCATAGCCCCCCGATCAGCTCATTTCCAATGCTAGCCTCCCATCAGCCCATTACCAGTCCTACCACACCCCATCAGCCCATTACCAGTCCTAGCCTCCCCTAATCAATTCATTTCCAGAGCTAGTACCCCTCTCAACCCCATTACCAGTGCTAGGCTCCCCTAATCAGCCCGTTACCAGTCCTACCGCCCCCCCATCAGCCCATTACCAGTCCTATCCCCCCATCAGCCCATTTCGAGTCCTAACCTCACCGATCAGCTCATTTCCAATGCTAGCCCCCCATCGGTCCATTACCAGTCCTACCCCCCTATCAGCCCATTCCCAGTCCCAACCCCCCCCCCTTGATCAGTCCATTCCCAGTCCCAACCCCCCCCTTGATCAGTCCATTCCCAGTCCTAGCCTTCCCTAATCAACCCATTACCAGTCCTAGCCCCCCCATCTGCCCATTACCAGTGCTAGCTCCCCTATCAGCCCATTATAATCCTAACCCGCACTGTCTCTCGCCTCTGTCCAACATTTATCCCCTGTCTGTCCAGTATGTCCTCCTGTCTCTCCCCTTTGTCCATGCCAGCCAGCCCCCCTCCCTCCATGTCAGCCCCCCTCCCTCCATCCATCCATATCAACCCCCTCCCTCCCTACATGTCAGCACCCCCCGTCCATGTCAGTCAGCCCCCCCTGTCCATGTCAGCCCTCTCTCCCTCCAAGTCAGCTCTCCCTCTGTCCATGTCAGCCGTGTTGCAGGTTCCCTGCCCCCTCATCCCCTCTCCCCATGTCAGCCTCCCTTCTAATGCAGCCGTGGCTCCCTGCCTCTTAAGGAACCACAGCTGTGCCTGTAAAATCGTTGCGGAGCCTCTCTGTCTCTCGACGGGCTCCGTGCAGCATTGTCCCGCCTCCAAAGGAAGTTGTTTACCACTTGTTTACCGTCGAGAGACAGGAAGGCTCCGCAACGGTTTTACAGGGAGCCGTGGCTGCATTAGAAGGGAGGCGGTGAGTTTGCCACTGCCGAGAAGCGGACTCGGCAGCGGCAGCAACTTGTGCGCATTTTAACTTTTTTTTTTTTAACTTGGCGGAGACGAGGCGACCCCCGCTAAATCCTGTGGCGACCCACAGGTTGAGAACTGCTGGTCTAGTTTATACATCGAAGATTGGAAATGTTAGAAAATAATCTAAGGGTGAAAAATATTCAGTTTTGACTTCTCCCTTTTGTAATCTTTTGTCTCCAGAAGTTTTGTTTCAGAAATACCTCGAGGAAGCTGTGGGATTACCCATTGCAGACTTGATGGTGTTCTCAAAGTTGTTTTATTTGCCTGGTGGGAGGGTAACTGGAGAGTCCTCTGAGAGCTTTGATATCTTGCAGCCTCAGTCAGATTTTAATTTGACTCAGTTCCTGGAGGATTTACAGGACATTATATCCACTAGGGCTACTCTTCTGGTTACATTTCATCTCCAGGAATAAGCAGGAATGAGCCTTCACATATGGGTACGTCGGTACCGACGGAGTCTGCGCGGGAACGCTTCCCAGCGTCCAATCAGAAAGCCTTTGGAAGCATCCCAACACGCCTGCGTGCTGCCTTCCCAACTGTCTCTCCTCAGTTTTCATTTTTCCGCGGAGCCGGCAGGACGTCGTCCTGTCACCGCAGAAAATTCTTCTTTTATTTGTTAGTTTTCTTGTGGTCGCGACTGCCTTCCCCGACGCCACCGTTATCGCCGGTGTTTCTTTTTTCTTTTCTTGTAAAATTTTTCCTTTTTAAGGAATATTTTTCCTCCTCAGTGTCTCACGGTTTCTCAGGCCTGTTAGGCCTCTCCTTTTTCCTTCATGGAACTGCCAGCCTCTATCCCCAAGAAATGTACAAACTGTGGCGGTACAAACTTATTTTTAGACACTCACAATTGGTGTCTAACCTGCTTGGGTCCTGACCATTTTCCTCCAGAGCCCTCTGGCAATAGTATTGTGGGAAGAAGTTTTCAACATCGAGTTCCCCTCGACACGCAGTCCCCATCCAACTTCAGGGCACCGACCATATCTTCTTCTACACAGGGTCAGGTAACCCAAAAACAGTCTGTTAAGACTAGCCAGTCCTCGAGCGGCAGTTCTCATGCACAGCATAGAGATGCCTACGGCCTTGCCCTCGAGAAACCACTGGCTTCAAAGCCCCGGTGGGAGTCTTCGGCCTCCAAAGCCTGTGTGGGGTTTCAGGTTGTTCCTGAGGTTCACCCCTCAGAACATACCTGAGCCATGCCCGGTGGTGGCATCCACTTCGAGCGGTACCGATACCCCGGCATCGGCAATGGTGTTGGATGAAACATTCCCCACCAAGGATCGTCCTCTGGCGTCCTCAGTACTTACGGGGCCTTTGGATACACTCCAGACCGACCTTCCAGTATCGGTACCGGTACCGATACTAGTACCGATGTCGGTACCCTCCAGACGTGCATCAGATAGACTCGCTTCCTTCGATGCCGAGTCTCGAATCGATCTCTAGTCTGGAGGACTGGGTACCGACTCGCCTTGGTACCGACACCAGACAGTACCGAAGGCTTGGTTCCGATAATTCGGATCCGCAACTCTCGGTTTCTTCGATACTGTTAGAGTTGCCACCGGCTGGCCTTCATCCACCGGTATCGATACGGTACCGAAGTCTGTACCGTTATCCACATTACTATTGCTGTCGGTGCCTTCCATGCTTCTCTCGTCAGGCTCGCTTCCCTCAATACCAAGTTTGGAATCGATCCCTAGCATGGACGATGTGCTACCGACTGACGCTGGTCCCGACCTCCCGTAGTACCAGCGACCATCCTATAAGGATTCCATACTGCACCATCCAGGATCTTCTATTCCTATAAGCTTGGATAAATCCCTCGGTGCCAACACTAGTTCTTCATCAGATCTAGCCTATCCAAAGGAAATTCCCTCTGGGGATCCTTCTTTTCAGGTTTTCCTCCTAGATATGGCAAAATCCCTTGCCATTTCTATTCCTGGACAAGGTCCTACACAAGGCAATACAGGATCCCTCTATATTCCCGAGAGAGCAAAGGAAAACATCATGCTACCTTTGCATCATTCCTTGCAGGATCTCTTTCTACGAATGTGGGAAGCTCCTTTAAAGGTACCCCCACTTTCCAGAGCAACTGATCTTCTATATCAGGTGCCCCCTTCTCCAGGATTTCAAAAGACTCAACTTCCTCATCATTCCATTGTTGTAGAATCAGCAATGAGGTGGGTGAAGAGTACTAAAAAGCCCTCTTCTTATCCGCCAGGTCGTGAGTCTAAGACTTTAGATGTCTTTGGATGCCAAACTTTCCAGGCATCCATGCTTTCAGCAAGAATTCTCTCATATTTTTTATATGGGCTTATCTCTTGAGGAGGTCACAAAGAAATTACATATTTTGACTCCTTTTCTTCAAGAGCCCAAGAGTGCAAACTATTCCTCACTGGTTAGTCATGCTCAAAATATCTCTAGATTTCTTACTCGTGCTTCCCTAGACTCCTTTGAGTCTGTTAGCAGGACTTCTGCTATAGCTATAGGAGCACGACGTAAAGCCTGGCTCCAAGCTTCAGACTTGGACAAATGGGCACAAGTTAGACTGGGAAATACTCCTTGCACTGGAGAAAATCTCTTTAACAATGAGTCTTTACTCCAGGTTGCTCAGTTAACAACTGACTGTCCTGTTTCCAGAGGCTGTTCTACGCCTTCTTCTTTCCCAGTTGGTAGGAAATGTCTTCTGCCCATCATACAGATGTTCCCAAACAGGGGAAACATCACCCTGGTCTGAAGAATCCACAACCTCAGCAGGGTCAACAAACCCAGCAGTCGCAGGGTTTCAAATAGATCATCATTGCCCCTCTTGGTTGGTGGTTAGAGTAGCAGTCTGCTTCTTTTCATTGCAGTATCTGCACTAAATTTATTCTAACCTTCCTAGATATCTCTTCATGAGACATCTTTTCTTTAACTTTAAGAGTCTTTATGATGATCATGCCCATACTTAACAGGGTTTTCCTCTTCCTCTTGGAGGAAAGAGAACTAACAACTATTAATAGACAGTTGTTTTCCCTGTACTGGCATGTATCATCTCACCTGTCAGAGACTTCCTCCATAGTCAGTCTCTTTTAACTCTGTCTTACCTCCCTCTTACTATAACATTTGGTTTGTAAGAGGGACCCTTTTACACTGGTAAGCTCCTATGGTCCTCTACCTGTTCTACCGGGGGATTCTCCCTTCCGGAGTTGTCTCCCCCCTTGTTACCTTAGGGCAGCCCATCAGACAATGGGAAATCCTACCAGGTCTGTTGTTTCTTTTTCCCAATCTAAAAGAGGGAGAGGGAAAATAAATTTTCTCTGCTGCCCTGGTACGTTGCTGCAGATACAGCAATTCCTAGTGATTAAGCCACTGGTTCTGTCCACCACACAACCAGGGATTCTCCTCCACTAGCAATCCTTCTAGCCTCAGTGCTAAGTCCCAAACAGGTTATCAACCTCGTTTGGGAAACCCTCTTATCACAGCCTGGTTGGTTAATTACTATTCTTCGCCCCCTTATCCTTGGCAGAATACTTGGTTACCTGCTGGCTTTCCACAGCCAGTTTTTCTTCTAACCAACCTGCAGCATGCTCTCTGCAACTCTACGGAGTAGCTTTGCACTATGGGCCCTTGCTAGAGAGCATTAGTATCTTGCCTAGCAGATAACCCCAGATGGTTAAAAGGGGTTCCCCCAGTCATGTTTCCATGACTGGTAGGTATTTCCTACCCTTACCATCTCATCTTAAATCTCTTTTGAGACATCAGTCTCAGGCCTTTCATTACGTGAAAACCTAAAGAAGGGCCAATTCCCTGGCTTGGCCCATATCTCCTTTGGTCTTCTCGTCAGAGATAATTTTCTTCAATGGCAGCTAGAGGACACCCAATACCCCTCTTGCCCTCATAGGCAAGTCACTAGGGTATCTTCCTCCAGTGGTGTCCTCTATCCATTCTCCATATGGCAATTCTGGAGTTCTCCAGGACCAAGCAGGAAGTCAGCCCTCACATATGGGTGTCATCGGCGCCGATGAAGCCCCAGCGGAGCATTTCCCATGAAAGCCTTTGGGAATGCAGGCACGCATGCGCGGTTCCCTTCCTGCCTAAAGGTGCCATCTTACCTCAGTCTCTTTTTTTCCGTGAGGCCCACCGGGCGTGTGTCCAGTTTTCCCGGTTAAAATTAGATTTTTCAGCGATTTTTGCTATTTTTTCTCCCGGTTCGACGCCGGTTCCCCTCCCTCCGGGTTTGGTACACCGGTATCGAGCCCGACTCTTCTTTTTTGGTTTTTGCCCTTGGTGGCTGGCGTTCGCGCCCTTTTTCCCTTTTTTCCCTGGAAGGCCGGTCCTTTGACCTCGCGGGGACTCTTTTTTCCCCGATGGCTTCCAGCGGTTTTAAGAAGTGTGATCGGTGTAAGAAACTAATGTCTCTCACCGACACACACGACTGCTGCCTTCGTTGCCTCGGCCCCGACCTCGATCCTAAGTTGTGCGGGGCCTGTGGAAAGATGTCTTCCAAGGCACTACGAAGTTGCCAGCAGCAAAAGGAAAGGCTTTTCTCGGACTCAGCCTCCGGCCAGGCCTGGACCTCGTCTGAGGCCTCGACATCTCGGGATTCCGATCCCGAGCGCCGTCGAAGCTCCTCGGACAGGGGGTCCCCCGACCGGGAACACAAGAGGAAGAAGCGGCTCGCGAGGGCGTTGTCGGAGGAGGTCCCTGGCTACTCGAGGGCCAGGTCTAAGACCCCCGACTGGCGCCTCGGGCCCGTGGAACCGGAGAAGCCTGCCAAAGTTCCTCGTGTGGAGCCGGAGTCTGCTGGACACGTAAGCCCCGTAGTCCTTGTGGACTCTCCTCCCAGGGAGCCGACGTCGGGCCCGGCGCCACCGGGGCTCGAGTCGGTGGCTGCTGCATCTCCCGAGCTGGGTCTCAGGATGACAGCCTTGGAGAGCAGACTGCCTTCATGAAGCAGCAGCGGGCATTGATGGCCAGCCTGTCTGGCACATCTGCCTCGACCACCGGGACATCGACGTCAAAGTCGACCCCGGAGACCGAGCCGATACTCGACTCCATCGTGGCTCGGAGTCGACCTCGGTCGCGGTCTCCCTCGACCTCCCGTTCAGGACCGAGGGCGTCGGGGCGGGTGCTCCAGGGTCCCGCGGGGTCGGACCCCGCCTCTTCCTCGGACGAGTCGGCTTGGGAGACGGAGGACGAGGAGTCTCTTGATACATTTAAGACTCGGTGCGTCCCTTCGGACTCACCGCAGTCTGAGCCTCGGAGTAGGTCCCCCCCCGGAGGACACCCGGTTCTCAGAGTTCATCCGGGATATGGCCACTGCCTTGGCTATTCCGGCGGACCCCGCGGAGGAGCCTCGAGCTGAAGAGCTCGAGGCGCTACAGTATGACTCTCTTCCGAAGGAGGGCTTTACTGTCCCGGTTCCTCCGATGCTGGAACGGCTCCTCTTCCGTATGTGGGAGGCACCGGCCTCGGCGCCGGTTCTTAGCAAGTGGGTCGATTCGATCTATCGACTCCAGAAGAGCCCTGGTTTTCAGAAGGCACAGCTACCACACCATTTCAGGGTTGTGGAATCGGCCATGCATCGTCTGAAGAGCCAGAAGATGCACTCCGCGGTGCCTCCTGGCAGGGAGGCCCGAAACCTCGATGGCGTCGGTAGAAAGTGCTTCCAGGGCTCGATGCTTTCTTGCTGTGTCCAGTCCTACCAGCTGTACATGGGCATGTACTTGCGAGATCTGGCCAAGGAATTGGCCGGGTTCTCTGCTGGTCTCTCCAGGGAACCCTTGCAGAGATTTAAGTCCTTGTCCTCGGGGATTCGGGACTGCTCGAAATTCATGTCCCGCGCCGCCTACGATGGCTTTGAGGCTTCGGCCCGAGTCGCGGCAGCCGGCATCGCGGCTCAACGCCAGGCATGGCTGCAGTCATCGGACCTCGAGCCATGGGTTCAGGACAAGTTGGTCGATGTCCCTTGCCGAGGTGAAAACCTTTTTGGCAAGCCCATGACCGAGAAGGCCGCTCAGCTCGAGACCGAGCACCTCACACAGACAAGGCTGTCGAGGAAGACCTCTGCCCCTTCTCATAAAAAGAAGGGCTCGGGTAAAAAGCCCTTTTACCTGAGGAAGGGCACTGCCTACAAACAGTACCCGCAATATCAGGCTGCCCAAGCTGCCCCCCAGGGTCAGCAAGCCAAGGGCCAGGGTAATGGGCCCCGTAGGCAGAGGATCCCCAAGCCTCAGGCCCCTGCTACCACTCAGCAGGGTGGGGGCTTTTGACTCCTTGAGCGTAGCCTCTCCTCCACTGCTCTCCCAACCCTGCACAGGAGGTCGTCTCGCCCTCTTTGCCCACCAGTGGCCCCTTATCACCGGGGACAGTTGGGTGCTGGAGATAGTCCACAGGGGCTATGCCCTCCATTTTCACCAACTGCCTCCTCCATACTTCCCAGGGGAGCCTCCCAGGCCTCCCCTGCACACAGCCCTTCTCCTTCAGGAGCTTCAGGGTCTGTTGGTGGACAGGGCAGTGGAGCCTGTGCCTCCCCACTTGCAAGGTCACGGATTCTACTCCAGGTATTTCCTGGTGCCCAAAAGAACTGGTGGCCTTCGACCCATTTTGGACCTCAGGAACCTCAACAAGTTCCTAGTGAAGGAAAAGTTCAAGATGCTTACTCTTGGAACCCTTCTGCCCTACCTCCAGCAAGGAAATTGGCTATGCTTCTTAGACCTAAAGGATGCGTACACTCACATCCTCATTCATCCAGACCACAGAAAGTACCTCAGGTTCATTGTGGGAGGAAACCATTATCAATACAGAGTGCTACCTTTCGGCCTCACCTCCGCCCCCACCTCCGCCCCCAGAGTCTTCACAAAGTGCCTAGCAGTGGTGGCGGCCTACCTGAGGAACCAGGGAATCTTTGTCTTCCCCTATCTAGACGACTTGCTCATCAGGGGTCAGACATGTCAGGAGGCCAATCAAGCCACCCTCAGGACTATTGCTCTTCTACAAAACCTGGGGTTTGTCATAAACTTCGCAAAGTCCATTTTGCTCCCCTCCCAGAACTTGGAGTTCATAGGAGCAAGGCTGGACTCTCTGCTGGCAAAGGCTTTCTTGCCAGCAGACAGGGCCCAAAGGTTGATGGCCTTGGCAAATCAGTTTCTCAGCAGGTCCCTGGTCTCCGCCAGACTCTGCCTGAGGCTTCTAGGCCACATGGCTTCGACAGTACATGTGACCCCCGATGCCAGGCTCCATATGAGGCCTGCACAGTGGTGCCTTCGGGCTCAGTGGTCACAGGCCACAGGCAGCCTCAAAGACAGAATAAGGGTGTCCTGACCATTTCTGCACTCCCTCCACTGGTGGCTGCACCCACCCAATCTACTGAAAGGGGTGCCTTTTCAGATTCCAGGGTACACAGTAGTGATGACAACAGATGCCTCCTTGCAAGGCTGGGGAGCTCATTGTCTGGGCAAGTGCACCCAGGGCCTCTGGTCTCCCTGGGAAGCTGCACAGCAGATCAATCTCCTCGAACTCAGAGCTATTTGATTAGCACTCAAAGCTTTCACTCCTTCCCTGGCTCACCAGTCTGTCCTGATTCAGACAGACAACCAAGTTGCCATGTTTTATGTGAACAAACAGGGCGGAACTGGGTCCAGGATCCTTTGTCGGGAGGCTCAGGACCTTTGTTCTTTTGCCCTCAAGCACAACATGCTCCTCAAGGCTGTGTACCTTCCAGGCCAGGACAACTACCTGGCAGACAGATTAAGCAGAATACTGCAGCCCCACGAGTGGCAGCTGCATCCTTCAGTAGTTCAGAAGATCTTCCTGAAATGGGGTCTTCCTTTGATAGATCTCTTTGCCAGCCCAACAAACAAGCAACTACCAAAGTTCTGCTCCAGGCAACTGCATCCTCTGCGGATAGCAGCGGATGCTTTTCTGATATCCTGGTCTCCTGTATGCGTTTCCTCCCACGCCCTTGGTGGCCCGAACTCTCTTCAAGGTTCTTCAGGACAAGGCCTCGGTCCTGCTGGTGGCTCTCAGGTGGCCGAGACAACCTGGGTTTCCTCTTCTGCTTTAACTGGCGGTGGATCCTCCACTACCTCTGGGGTTGCAACCTGACCTTCTCTCACAGGAGCAGGGTTCCCTTCTGCACTCCAATCTCAAAGCTCTCAATTTGATGGCCTGGAGGCTGCAAGGGTAGTCTTGGCTCCCTGGGGCCTGCCTCAGGAGGTTGAGGAGGTTGTCCTAGCCTCTAGGAAACAGTCCACTAGGAAAACCTATGCTCTCAAATGGAAGAGGTTTTCTGTGTGGTGTCAGCTACGTACAGAAGATCCTTTCTCCTGTACTGTGCCAGTAGTCCTTCAGTACTTACTGCACTTGTCAAATCAAGGTCTTAAATCCAATTCTGTTCGGGTCCACCTCTCAGCTCTAGCAGCTCACCACTCTCTGGTGGAGGGACATTCTCTGTCTGGTCACCCCTTGGTGTCTCGCTTTCTTAGGGGCTTGCTTTTGCTCAAGCCTCCTATCCGTCGTCCTGCCCCTGAGTGGGAGCTGAATGTGGTCTTGCAGCAACTGACTCGCCCACCTTTTGAGCCGATGGCTACTTGTCCACTATGCTTCCTCTCCTGGAAGACACTCTTCCTGATAGCCCTTACCTCGGCCAGGCTAGTAAGTGAGCTTCAGGCCCTGGTCTGTGATAGGCCTTACACCAGGATTTATAGGAACAGGGTAGTCCTTAGGACTCATCCAAAGTTCCTCCCTAAGGTTGTCTCCTCTTTCCACCTCAACCAGGAGGTGGTTCTTCCAACATTCTTCCCTAGGCCTCATGCAAGCCAGGCTGAAGCAGTCCTGCATACCCTGGACTGTAGGAGGGCCTTATCCTTCTACCTTGACCGTACGCAGGGGCATAGAAGGGCTACCCAGCTCTTTGTCTCCTTTGACCCCAATAAGTTGGGGTTGCCTGTGTCCAAACGTACCTTGTCCATCTGGGTAGCTGACTGTATCACCTGGGCTTATGAGGCGGCTGACCTTCCTTTGCAGGGTCGGGTTACGGCCCACCGAATCAGGGCAATGGCTACCTCAGTGGCTCATCTCCGCTCTGTGCCCATGGTAAACATCTGCAGGGCTGCAACTTGGTCTTCAAGCCAGACTTTTGCAGCCCATTACTGCCTGGAGAGGGAGTCCCGTAGGGACAGTGCTTTTGGCCAAGCAGTACTCCGGAATCTCTTTGAGGTTTAGGCAACTCCTGCCCTCTGTTGGGCTACCGGTGGAGGTTGTGTCCTTGAAAAGCCTTTCTTTGCTGCTGAGACTAGAGGGAGTTCTCTTGTTCAGCCTGGGTTCCTCGGTAGCCCAGAGCTGGGGAGTCACCCATATGTGAGGACTGACTTCCTGCTTGGTCCTGGAGAAAGAGTAGTTACTCACCTGTAACAGGTGTTCTCCAGGAGCAGCAGGAATCAGTTCTCACAACCCTCCCTCCTCCCCTTGGAGTTGCAGTTGTACATAGTTTATTTTTCATTTTTGTGTGCTGTTCTTAGCTATGTCATTTGACTGAGGTAAGATGGCACCTTTAGGCGGGAAGGGAACCGCGCATGCGTGCCTGCATTCCCAAAGGCTTTCATAGAAAGCTGGGGAAATGCTCCGCTGGGGCTTCATCGGCGCCGATGACACTCATATGTGAGGACTGATTCCTGCTGTTTCTGGAGAACACCTGTTACAGGTGAGTAACTACTCTAAATCTGGACTTCCTGCCTACAGTCTGAAGTTATCCTCTGCCTTTTTCACGTAGGCCATCCTGGTTATTCAAGAGCTCAAATTCTGAAAAGAATCCAGACTTCTTCTTGTCAGGGAGACCTCTCCTCTGACTCTGCCAATCATAACAAGGAAAAGAGATTTCTCTGTATATCTATTCAAGCAGGTATCAACCTTCTTGCTCTTAGATGAATCTTTCTCTCTCCCTATATCCCTAGGGGGGATCAGCTTCTATAGACCTCTCTCCTTCCACATACCTGGAGATATGTGTCTATATCTCTACATATTTATATATATATTCATCTATATATTCATCTATATCTATCTGTGTGTCTTCTGCCCCTACATATCTCCTATAGATATATGCATATATACCCTATATGTGTTTATATTCAATATATATATGTATATATACATAGATATATTTATAGATCTACTGAGAGATATTTTTAGATAGATATGTATCCATATACTCATCTATCTGTTCTGTTAGGTTCAGATATCCTTATATTCCTATATGATCCTGACAGATGGGCACTACCCCTATCAATGCTATGCCAGCATACTTAGGGGGCGACACTTGTAACCACTTCCTGTGGTAATTAACAAAATTTTCCTTACCATATAGGTTGGGTACTCCTGAAGCTCTCCATGTACCTTTCTTCTTTCCTAATTGACCCCATTTAGGAAAGACATTGCGGAGCTTCAGTTAACCTAACACTTAGCGCTCCTGAGTCTGTCCTTACTTTCTTATCAGATACAAGGGTCTCCATACCCTTTCTCCCCTACATGGACTGATTCCATCCCCAGTCCAGTTAGGTCAGACTCATTTTTTCTTTGGGTCCTAAATTTATACTGTTTTTGGGCCTAAACAGCTTAAGCTTTCTTTAATACTGCCTTCTGCGTCTCTGCTGAAGCTCTACCTCTTATACTACCCCAGTCTTTCCCCCTGGGGCCATTTCTCACCCTGAAGGGTTCTGACCTCCACTTGTTTTTCTCTACTTTTATTACCTCTACTTCTCAGTGAGGTACCCCTTGAGCACATTCACTGGCTCTTCTAATAGATCCATATGTACCTCAGTGGAATTGTGCAAGGTCTACAAGGGAGGCCCAGATTACAATATTTTACTACAAAATACCCTCTATACAGGGTCTTCCCCTTTAGAAACCCTGTTCTAGCCAGCTGTTCCACAGCTCCTCTTCTGTATTCAACTCCTACTCTCCATCCCCAGGATGCCTGAGATCTTAAGCAATAGCATGGCTCGTTCTAGACTTGCAACATGCTAGGACTCCCTCTGGGCATCTGAGCTTGGGAGTCCCCATATGTGAAGACTCATTCCTGCTTGTTCCTGGAGATAGCACAGTTACTTACCTGTAACAGGTGATCTCTGGGAACAGCAGGAATAAGTCTTCACAACCCACCCACCTCCCCTAGGAGTTGCTTTTTCTCTATCTCTATCTTTCCCTTCCTTGCTCTCTCTCTCTTTGTCTCAGCTTTCAAACTTAACTGAGGAGAGACAGTTGGGAAGGCGGGAAGGCAGCACGCAGGCATGTTGGGATGCTTCCAAAGGCTTTCTGATTGGATGCTGGGAAGCGTTCCCGCGCAGACTCAGTCGGTACCGACGTACCCATATGTGAAGACTTATTCCTGCTGTTCCCAGAGATCACCTGTTACAGGTAAGTAACTGTGCTTTACTGAGCAGGATAAGGCTTCTGTGCTTAGAGGTTACTTTAAAAATAAGGTGTTTACTTTTTGTGGGTCAAGAATTCATTTGTTTCTTGATGTCTCACAGGCCACACAATTGCGTCGGAGAGCCTTTTTGTCCCTCAGACCATGGGTGTTGGCCAGTGGGACATTTTTTTTTCCTAAGTTATCCTGGTAGGTGCTTGGTCTCTTTACAGGGATCTAAGTTTACTTTTCTAGACTCTCAGCAACTGGAGGCTGTTTTAGCTGATAGGGAGAAACAGGCAACTGAGGAGTGAGGTTTTTTTTGTGGTAAAAAAAAAAAAAATTGGCTGTATAGTATGGGATTTTCTTTCCCTAATTTTTTCATGTTGACATTATTGTTACTTTTTTGTGTTTGTCTCCTCCCCAAGATGTGGCTAATGGATTTGTATAATGTTACTTTTTTGGAAGTTTCTTTTGATGATTTCAATCATATTTTTTGTATACTTGATTTGTAAGTATGGGTTGTTAAAATTCATATAAATTAAAAAAAAAAAAAAAAGATTCCATTACATGGTCGGACCATGCTCCTGTGCTGGTGACCTGGGAAAGGGAAACGGGGGAGCATACTTTTTGGAAGATAAATGACACCCTATTGGAAGATGACCGAGTGGTCCAGAATGTGCACTCTAACATTCATACTTACTTTCAAGAGAATGTACAGGAGGGGGTACCCTTTTCCAACAGTATGGGATGGGCTCAAGGTAACCCTAAGGGGGGTCTTGATCAAATGGGGGACCTGGAAAAATAGGAGAGGTAGGAGGAGGAGGCGGCGCATCTGCGGAAACAACTTAAAAAGCTGGAGGCAGATTGGGTGGCTAAACAGACACATGACCAGCAGGGGAGGGTAACAGTGATGTGGGCAAAATTGAATGGGGTGATAACGAGGAAGTTGCATTTCTAAGATGCAGACGTTGAAGCAGAATACTTGGCATCTGGCAGTAAGCCAAATAAATTGCTGGCTCAGCAGCTAAGGCAGCAGAAGGCTAGAGCTCAGGTGGTGGGGGCCTTGAAGGGTGAGAAGGGACAGCTGATCATGGAGGAGGGGGTGCTCCAAGCTTTTAATGAGGACTAGTATAGGGTGTGACCGGGACACCTGGGGGGAGATATCAAAAGCTATGTGGATTCAATTGAATTGAAAAGATTGGGGGAGGGACGAGGTGTCTTGATTAGATCAGGAGATTTCAATAGAGGAAATACAAAGAACCATTGGGATGCTTAAACAGGATAAGGCACCGGGGCTAGTTGGCTTTTTGGCAAAATTTTATAAATCATTTGGGGGGATGGGTTAGCTAGGTATTTGGCTGTAGTGCTCAATTCAGTTTTGGAAGGGGGAATGTTAGCAGAAACAAGGGGTTGGGTGGGCATCTCCCTTTTCCCTGAGGAGGGGAAAGATCTGCAGTGGTACGCATCTTATCAGCCGATTTCCCTCTAACTTAGATATTAAGATTTTAGCTAAAGTCCTGGCAGCCCATTTAAATATGGTGATAATTCAACTGATCCACCCTGATCAGGCAGGATTTATGCCTGGGCGCCAAGCCACTGGTAACATTAGGAAGGTTTGAATTTAGTCTGGGCAGATGGGCAGGGAGAGGAGGAAGCACTCTTGTTGACAATTGATGCTGAAAAAGTATTTGAGCAGGTGCCCTGGAATTATGTGTTCAAAGTGCTATAAAAGATGGAATTTGGAGACAAGTTTAGAGGGTGAATAAGGGCTATGTACGTGCACCCTGCTTTCTCTTTGAGGCTGCTTTTGGGTCCTGATGCTCCTCATTCTCTTGTCCACTACTTATGTGCATCTTGCCGTGCTCCAGTCCCTAGTTATGCAATGTTTTTTCATCTTGATTAGATTGTAAATTCTAATGAGCAGGACCTATGTCTTACATCTGTATGTACAGCGCTTCGTACCCCTTGTAGTGCTATACGAATGATTAGTATTAGTAGTAGTGTATTAAGGTTAACGGAGGTTATTTGGAGCTGTTCGTCCAAGGTAGAGGGACGAGGTAGGGATGTCCCTTGTCACCTCTGCTTTTTGCACTCACAGTGGAGCCCTTGGCTCAGACAGTACGACAGAGCTTGGATATACGAGGGATTCGTTTGAGGCAGGAGGATTATCACATCCCACTCTTTGTGGATGATATCATCTTTGCTGTAACACGCCCCCTGATTATCTTTGCCTATGATAGTTTGGGAACTAAGAGAATATGTGAGGTTATCAGGGTTCAGCTTGAATATGGGAAAGTTGGAGATCTTGAATTTGACTGCACCTGTGAGTATGGTGGAAAGGCTGAAATAGCGACTTCAGTTGCGATGGGTGGAAAAGGGGAGCATTGCTTAGGGGTTCAGATAGGAAGGAATTTAGGGGGGGGTTGTTTGAAATGAATTATCATAGACTTCTAAGGGAATTGGAGGTGCTGCTGGGACATCTGCACCTATCGTGGGTGAGTAGGATGACCACCATTAAGATGATGGTAGGGCTGAAATTTCTCTTCCTGTTTCAGGCACTCCCAGTGCCTGTCTTGGATAGGGTCTTGGTTGGCATTAGGAAGAGGATAAAGAGATTTTTTTGGAATTTATATATTTATTTATTTTTATACCGCGCTCTTTAAAATCAGTGCGGTTTACAAGTATACTAACAGGCACTTTTTATTCCCTTGTCCCCAAAGGGCTCACAATCTAAGTGTACTTGAGGCAATGGAGGGTTAAGTGGCTTGCCCAAGGCCACAAGGAGTGGCCATGGGACTAGAGACCCCAGTCCCTCCAGCCTGAAGTTGCTTGTCCCCATGCGGGAATTGAACCCCTGGCCTTCCGGCCTGAGGTAACCTGTCCCAACCACTGAGCCACTCCCCCCTCAATAGGAATAGGAGGCCCCGCAGCGTAGCACATCGAGTGCTACAACGGAGTAAGTGGGATGGTGGATTGGCACGGCCAGACTTTAAAGGCTACAACATGGTGGCGCAGTTGCAGGTGGTGTACTCGTGGTTTTGGGAGAGAGAAAGCAGTTGTGAAGGGTAGGCTCCAGGGGAGACTATGGGGAGTAGAGCGGGGTGTGAGGTGATCCCATTTGTGCAGCATACGCTCAACCTCTGGAGGAGGTATCTGGATAGGTTGATGGTGGGTAAAAAATACTCTGCGGCGCTGCTTGGATTGAGGACTTGCTTCCCAGAGGGCACTGGCCCTGATAAGCAACTCCTTGGTAGGTGGGAAAAGCAGGGGTTGGCTGAGGTTGCCCAATTTCTCCAGAGGAGGGGGGAGTTTTGCCCTTTAAGGAATTACTGGATTTGTTTTCACTAGATAATGACTTCTACAGCTATCTGCAGGTCTGTCATTTCCTGACTCAGAAGAGGGTTGAAGAGTATTTAGAGTAGGAGAGGACATGGTTTGAGGCTTTGTATGTTGGGGGCCTTGGGAGAAAAGGGTGTGCTTTTTAATCTATATAAGGGTCTTAATTCGCTAGGGTGGAACAAGAAGGGGTGTATGGTAAAGCGGGAGCAGGATTTGGGGATATCTTGGAAGTGGGAGGTGTGGGAGACAATCTTCCAAAACCTGGGGAGCTTGCCCATGGTAGCCAACCTAACAGAGAATGCCTATAAGCTCTTTACAGATGGTACTTAACGTTGGAAAGGCTTTTTAGAGCAGGAGTAGCTTGCATGGCTGTGTGTTGGCAGAAGTGTGGAGCCCAGGGCAGCTTTTCAATATGTGATGGGATTGCCTTGAGATGCGAAGATATTGGGGTGAGGTTATTGGGGCAATGGAGGAGATCCTGTGTTTTATCCTATCAAGGGATCCTGCTGTTTATCTGTTGCATAAATGGGATCTGGGTTGAGGGGGGGGGGGCATTATTGAAGCACTTGATCACAGCAGCTTGTGGTGAGATTGGGATGTATTGTAATCGGATTACATTGCCCGGGCTGAGCAGGTATGTGAAACGAGTGAGCGAGCTGTATGAAATGCATACATTGACGACTATGTGGAGAGATCAATTGGCACAAATGGAAAGCCAGTGGGGGCTGTTTTGGTCTTGGCTTCAAACCAAGAGTGGTGGGAGGATGGAGGGGTGGAGGTTGAGGTGGGGCAGGCAGGAGTAGGGATAGATAGGGTGGAGGGGTTCTTGGTTTCTTAGGGGTGTGGGTTTTTTGGGGGGGTTTTAGGGTGTGAGGGACATTACTCTTGTACTTGCCTCAGAGTTCTGTAACAAGGTGTTTGCTTTCTGCTTGAATTTAATAAAATTAAAAAGAAAAAATTGGGGGCATACCACTGTGCCGCCATTAACCCATGAAATCTATGCACATGCATGTGACACTGCTGGTAACACATCTGTCATCTGCACATGTCATCTTCCCTCCTCACTTTATGCCCAGGTTTTGAGCATACCTCATTTGCATGTTCTCCCTTTGCTGCATATCGATGTGTAACTTTTATGGCATTTGTGAACTACAAAATCATGCACATGGCTAATAGTGCGTGACTTTTTTTGTAATATGGTTTGTTTTACCTTCTGGGTTTTTTTAAGTTGATCATTGTAAACAGCCTAGATTTGAAATTTGAGGGTCAGTATATCAAATAAAAATAAAACTTGAAACTAGTTTAAGAGAATTTCCAGGAACAAGCAGTAATGTTGTCTTCACATATAGATAATGTCGGTACCGACGAAGCTCTCGTGGGAATGCTCCCCAGCGTCCAATAGGAAAGCTTTTGTGAGCATCAAACTACGCCTGCGTTGCTGCCTTTCCTGCCTTTGTGACTCTCCCTCTTCAGTTCTTTGTTTTCTGCGGCGTCAGCAGGAAGCAAAAACCATCAGTGCCGGAACTGAACATTCATCTTTCCTTCTTTCTGTGAAAAAGAGCAAACCCCCCCCCCCCCCTTTAATTCTTCAGGTGCTCAACGCCGTTTCCGTTCTTAGGCCTTCCATCTAGTCTGCTGACGTGTTGGAAAAATCAACTAGTGGTTTTAAAAAAATGTTCCAAGTGTGGTAGTACCTTTTATTTATTTAACAGTTTTTCTATACCGCTTTATCATTAATTCAAAGCAGTTTACATAAAACAATTACAACAACCAACTTTTACATAGAATTTCTGCCACTGATACCCCATGACTGGTGTCTCAAATGCCTCGGCCCGGATCACCAGCCATCTGAGTGTCCCCCCATATAAGAAGATGACAAAGAGAGGCCTACAGAATTGGGCCGCAACACTCTGCCTCAGATGCAGTCTCCCTTGCTTCGACGTCATTGAGGACATTTTCCTCTTCACATGGATCTCAGGTACTGAAACATAAGTCTTTCAAGACAGGCCATCCTCCTAATGGTAGATCTCTATCTAAAAATAGAGATGCCTAGAGGTGGATAGACTGGCCAAACTACCCTGGCGGGAGGACCTCCCCTACAAAGCCTTACAAGGGATCCAGGATGCTCCCGAGACCTCCACCTCCAGAGAGCTCCTGGTGCCATGCTGTGGAACGGTAGACCAAGCTTCTGGTCCACAGTACCCAGGCATCGGCAAACTAGATAGACCAGCACATGCTAGCCATCAAGTGGAGTCTTGCAGCTCTATTAGCGGCGTTGGTACCAGTCAAGAGATTATGGCCGGTATCATCAGTACCGATACAGTCGACAATGCCAATACAATTGACGTCGGGCTTCAAGGACTACAAAAAGGAACTGCTACTTCTGAAGAGAGATCTGCAATTGTAAGTAATTACTTCTGGGAATTTTCTAAATCTTGGTGAAAAAGGAATTCTTTATATTAAAGCTGATCTGTGAATCCAGTGTATTTGTTAAATTAGTCAGGGCCTGTTATCAGCAAAGAGCTTTTAGTTAAATTAAAAACTCAACAGGTAGCTTTCAGTTTAAGTTCAACACCCAGCAGAGAGCTTCTAGTTTAAATTTAATACTCAGTCAGGGCCCAGCAGCAGCAAAGAGCTCTCTGTTTAAATTTAAAACACAGCAGAGAGCTTTTGGTTAAATTTAGAACCCAAGGCTCCCTCTATCCAAGCAAGGGCTGAGTGAATCACCCAGGAAATTGGTCACAGATTACCTTAGAAGCACAAGTCAAGATACTGTGTAGCAGCCAGCTTTTAATAAGTCGTCTTTCCCTCCCTTCCTCCTTGACACCCACCCACCCACCCCTTGGATAATCGTAGCTTTATAGGTGCTTAAACATCTTAAAGGAAAGGAGACACCATATTCTCTCAGGTGCAGCTGTTTATCCTCATCAGGCATTCATTAAGGACCTGAGATTAATTAAGCTTCAGGTGAACAAAGTACATTAAACATATTAGGTATAGTTTTATTAGTATAAGTATCCCCAGCAACCCTTAGTAAGTAAAGAACTTAAATACCTAAACACAACCTTAAAACTAAGATGCAGATAGCAGTCCAGCAGCGAGATGGGGTTTTCCA
Source organism: Ichthyophis bannanicus (assembly GCA_033557465.1). Lineage (NCBI taxonomy): Eukaryota > Metazoa > Chordata > Amphibia > Gymnophiona > Ichthyophiidae > Ichthyophis > Ichthyophis bannanicus. The sequence continues at coordinate 730,763,758 of CM066033.1, read as the reverse complement.
GTCTTTTGCATTGAGTGTCACATGTATGATTTTCTCCCAGATTGGTGAGGGATCTTACGTATGCACTATGTGCAGGGAGCTCTTTGCTCTTAGGGAACGAGTCCGAAATCTGGAGGCTAGAGTAGCAGACTTGGAGGACATAAGGAAGACAGAGAGGTACATAGACGAGACCTCCAGGAATATAGTACTGAAGTTCCACCTCCAGTCTGCCAGCATCCCTATTGCCATGGAGGAGAGAGGTCACATGACAGGAGAGCATGTGGCAGGAAGTGATCCTGTAGCTAGGACCTCCTGTCCAGGTGATGTAAAACCCCCTCGTACCGAGGAAGTTTCTCCAGGGCCATATGCCCATGAGGGAAGTTAGGACAGCCTTTATAGTTGGTGATTCGATCATTAGGCATGTAGATAGCTGGGTGGCTGGTGGAGTGAAGATCGCCTGATAACATGCCTGCCTGGTGCGAAGGTAGTGGATCTCGCACGCCAGCTAGACAAGGTCTTAGATATTACTGGAGAGGAGTCTTCTGTCTTGGTACATGTTGATACCAATGACATAGGAAAGCGTGATAGGGAGATTCTGGAGGCTACATTTATGCTTTTAGGTAGGAAATTAAAATCCAGAACTTCCAGGGTAGCATTCTCCAAAATGCTTCCCGTTCCATGTGCAGGACCCAAACGGCAGGCAGAGCTGTGGATAAAACGATGGTGCAAGGATGAGGGTTTTGGATTTCTAAGGAACTGGGGAACATTCTGGGGAAAGGAGGGGCTCTTCTGAAGGGATAGGCTCCACCTTAACCCGAACGGAACCAGGCTGCTGGCATTAACCTTTAAAAAAAGAGAGAGAGCAGCTTTTGAACTAGATAATAGGGGAAAGCAGGCAATTGCCCAAGAGTGCAAGGTTTGCAACAATGTATCCTTAAAGGATACTAGCAAAAGATTGAAATTAAGATTGGAGGGAGGAGTGGCTCAGTGGTTGGGACAGGTTACCTCAGGCCGGAGGGCTGGGGGTTCAATTCCCACATGGGGACAGGTAACCTCAGGCCGGAGGGACTGGGGTCTCTAGTCCCATGGCTGCTCCTTGTGGCCTTGGGCAAGCCACTTAACCCTCCATTGCCTCAGGTACACTTAGATTGTGAGCCCTGCGGGGACAAGGGAATAAAAAGTACCTGTTGGTATAGATGTAAACCGCTCTGATGCGTAAGTGAAGGGCGGTATATCAAATGCCTAAACCATAAACCAACCAACCATAAACCATATCAGCAGAGAGGTTCCAATAAAGACAAAAGTAGCCCAAATGCCCTTGAGTACAGAGCAGACAGAGCTTAAAGGTTCCAAATTACCCCGCCTACCGATAGCCAGATTAATATGAATAAAATACAGCCTCTAAAATGCTTGTATGCTAATGCTAGAAATCTAAAAAATAAGATGGGAGAGTTAGCATATATAGCACTAAATGAGAGGTTAGATATGATTGGAATCTCAGAGACATGGTGGAAGGAGGACAGTCAGTGAGATACTGTGATACCTGGGTGCAAACTATATTGTAATGGTAGAGCAGGTCAAATTGGTGGAGGAGTTGCACTCTATGTTAGAGAGGGCATTGAGTCACAAAGGATTAAAGTTTTGCAGGAAACAAAATTCACTGTAGAATCTCTATGAATTGAAATTCCATGTAAAAAGGGGAAGGGGATGGCGATGGGGGGGTGTACTATCGACCGCCTGGCCAGAATGAACAAATGGATGATAAAATGCTCAAAGAAATCAGGGAAGCTAACAAAAGTTACAGCACAGTAATAATAATAGTGATTTCAATTACCTCGGTATCGACTGGGTCAGTATCACGGCAGGACATGCTAGGGAGATAAAGTTTCTAGATGAAATAAATGATTGCTTCTTGGAGCAGCTGGTTCATGAACCAACCAGAGGGGGAAGCCATTTTGGACCTAGTCCTATGTGGAACACAAGATCTGGTACAAGAGATAAGGGTGTTGGGGCCACTTGGCAATAATGATCATAGCATGATTGTGTTTGATGTAATAAATGGAGGAGGGAGGGTACGGAAATCCATGGTACTACCTTTTAACTTTCAAAAAGGGAGACTATGATAAAATGAGGAAAATGGTTAAGAAAAAACTAAAAAGAACAGTTGCATAGGTTAAAGATTTACCTCAAGCTTGGGTGGTGTTTAAAAATACTATCTTGGAAGCCCAGACCATCCGTATTCTATGCTTTAAGAAAAGTGGAAGGAAGTCCAAAATACTGCCAGCATGGTTTAAAGGTGAGGTCAGAGAGGCTGTTGCCAAAAAAGCATCTTTCAGGAAATGGAGAAAGGAGCCAATTGACGAAAACTGGAAACACAAACACTGGCAAGTTAGATGCAAGGCATTGATAAAGCAGGCAAAGAAAGAATTTGAGAAGAAGCTTTACTGTGGAAGCAAAAACACATAATAAAGATTTTTTCAAGTACATTTGTAGCAGAAAACCTATGAGAGTCAGTTGGACCATTAGATGATAGAGCGGTAAAAGGGGTAGTAAGAGGGGACAAGTTCATAGCGGAGAGACTGAATGAATTCTTTACTTTGGTCTTTATTGAGGAAGATGTTGAGATTTTACCCTGACTGAAATGTGTTTAAAGGTGATGCTGCGGAAGAATTAAAAGAATTATCGATACACCGGGAAGATGTATTAAAACTATTTGATAAACTGAAGAGTAGCAAATCACCTGGACCAGATGGTATACATCCAAGGGTGTTGAAAGAACTGAAATATGAGATTGCAGACCTACTATTAGTTATTTGTGAACTATCATTAAAATCATCTCTAATACCTGAAGATTGGAGGATCGCCAATGTAACACCAATTTTTAAAAAGGGTTCCAGGGGTGATCCGGGAAACTACAGACCTGATGCCAGTACTTGGAAAAATGGTAGAAACCATCATAAAGAACAAGGTCCCTCATGAGAGATTTTTGGCAAAATTAAATGCCATGGGATAGGAGGCATTGTACTATTGTGGAACAGGAACTGGTTAAAAGATAGAAAGCAGATTGTAGGACTAAATGGCCAATTTTCCCAATGGAGAAAAGTGAATAGTGGAGTACCCCAAGGGTCTGTGCTGGGTCCGCTGCTTTTTAACATTCATAAATGACCTGGAAATGGGAATAACGAGTGAGGTTATCAAATTTACAAATGAGACAAAACTGTTCAAAGTTGTTTAAACTCATGAAGATTGTGGAAAATTGCAAGAGGATCTTGATAATTTGGAAGACTGGGCATCCAAATGGCAGTTGAAATTTAATCTGAACAAGTGCAAAGTTATGCACCTAGGAAAGAAAAACCCAAAATATGATTACACAATGCATGGTTCCACATTAGAAACCACCACCCAGGAAAAAGATTTAGGCATCATCATGGATAACATGTTAAAACCCTGCCGCCCAGTGTGCATCAGCGGCCAAGAGAGCAAATAGAATACTAGGTATCAAAAGGAAAGGAATAGAGAATAAAACAAAGGATATTATAATGCCTCTGTATCATTCCATGATGTGACTGCACCTTGAATATTTTGTGCAATTCTGGTCGCCGTATCTTAAAAAGAATATAGCGTTATTAGAAAAGGTACAGAGAAGAGCCACCAAAATGGTAAAAGGAATGGAAGGATACCCCTATGAAGAGAGGCTAAAAAGGTTAGGGCTCTTCAATCTGGAAAAGAGGTGGCTGAGGGGGAGATATGATAGAGGTCTATAAATTAATGAATGGAGTGGAACAGGTAAACGTAGATGGTTTGTTTACGTCATCAAAATATAGAAAGATTAGGGGGCATGCAATGAAGCCACAAGGTAACCTATTTAAGACTAATAAGAGAAAATATTTTTTCACTCAACGTGTAATCAAACTCTGGAATTTGCTACCAGAGGATGTAGTAAAAGCTGTTAGTGTAGCCGGGTTTAAAAAAGGTTTGGACAAGTTCCTGGAGGAAAGGTCTATAAACCATTATTAAAGGGGACCCAGAATATCCACTGCTTGACCCAATACTAGCATTGTGGAACCTGTGTCTTTTCGGGAAACTGCTAGGTACTTGTGACCTAGATTGGCCACTGTTGGAAACAGAATCCTGGGCTTGATGGACCTTGGTCTGACCCAGTATGGCAGATCTTATATTCATGCCCCTTGGCACACTCCCACCCATGCCAGGCCTCGAGTCCGTGTCCGGTTCTGAGGTACTGACACGGCAGGTCTCTCGCGCCCATACTGATCTTGATCGGTACCGTTCTTTACAGGAACAAGAGTATCGCTCTCGTCGATACATTGAATCTACCGATTCCAACTCTTCGGATGATGAATTGATCAGGTACCAGAGAGATGAGGAATCTCCCCAAGGATCCCTCTCCGTCTCCACAACGTCGCATGTCCCCTCCCAAAGACATGTTGTTCCAGGACATGGTGAGGGGCCTATCCGTTACTCCTGTATCAGAGAAAGAACCCAGAGCAGAGGAGTTGGAAATTCTGCAATATTCTACAGCTTCTAAAGAGGCGATTAGTCTCCCTATACACTGCACACTCCAGGACCTTATGTTCTGGATGTAGGGTAGGCCCCTCACCATTTCTCCCCATACCTGGCAATTTGTATCAGGTACCGGAAAGCCCTGGGTTCCAGAAGAGACAGTTTCTACACCACTCAATGGTAGTGGAATTGGCAATGCATTGAATTAAGAGTTCTAAAATGCACTCCTCCAATCCCCCTCGGGCAGGGAGTAGTGAACCCTCGATGCTTTTGGCCGGCAGTGCTTTCAAGCCTCCTTGCTCTCAGCCCGCATAAGTTCATACATACTCTCATGGGTATGTTCCTTAGGGAGGTGAGTAGGGATCTGGAGTCGATGTCTCCTCTTCTCCCGGCAAGAGGGCAGACTACCTTACATTAATCAAACATGCCCAAAATGTTTCCAAGTTTGTCAATAAGGCAACCTTTGACTGTTTTGAATGCATTAGCAGAATAACTTCCATCTGCATAGGTGCCCGTAGGGTTGCCTGGCTTCAAGCATCAGACCTTGAACAGTGGGTTCAAGATAAACTGGGAAATATTCCCTGTACAGGAGAAAAACAGTTTGGAAAAGATTGGCAAGATAAAGCTTCTCAGTTAGAGTCTGCGATTACCACCCTCAATAGGCACCTGCTAAAAAACCTTTCTATGGTAAGAAGAAATTCTACTCTTCTTACCCCTCAACCTCTCAATACCATCCTCAGGGTACCTAGAGGAAGCAACAGGCTCCTAAACCACAGCTAGCAGTGCAGACACCCTGCCTCTGGAGAACCCCCACCCCCTCCACATAGCAGGCAGGCTTTACCATTATGCCCACAGATGGCATCTCATAACCTCAGAGCAGTGGACACTAACTATAGTGCGAGAGAGGGGTACAAGCTTCATTTACAAAGCATACCCCCACCACTCTAGTGGGGGAAAATCATTCCCAACCACCACTGACTGCTGTCCTCCAACAAGAGATCACCTCTTTTCTGTCAGAGTGTGCCATAGAAGAGGTTCCAACATCCCAGAAGGGGATGGGGTTCTATTCTCCGTACTTTCTCATCCCAAAAAAGAACGGAGGGTTCAGACCCATCGTAGATCTCAGAAACCTCAGCAAGTTTCTAGTTCGAGAGAAATTCAAGATGATTTCACTTGGAACCCTTCTACCTTTTCTCCAAAGTCAGAACTGGCTCTGTTCTCTAGATTTCAAAGAAGCGTATACCCATATCATCATTCATCCAGAACACGGAAGGTATTTATGCTACGCTTCATCTTCCAAGGAAATCACTATCAATACAGAATCCTTCCCTTTGGACTCTCCTCTGCCCCAAGAGTCTTCACAAAGTGTATGGCGGTCATAGCAGCATATCTAAGGACTCTTGGAATATTCGTCTTCTCTTACTTAGACGATTGGCTAATAAGGGCAGCCACCTCTCCGGAAGTTCACCTATCCCTCCTTCGTACAATTCAGGTACTACATGATCTAGGATTTGTGATAAATCTTCCAAAATCCCATCTAGTTCCTACTCAAACACTAGAGTTCATAGGGACTATTCTAGACACTCAATGGTCAAGGGCATTTCTACCCCAGGGCCATTGTACCCACTTTAGTACAAATAGAATCTCAAGTAAAGTTCAAAAACAATCTCTCGGCCAGAGAGACGCTATAACTGTTAAGCCATATGGTCTGTACGGCTCATGTAGTGCCATATGCTCATCTGCACATGTGGACAACTCAATGGACTCTTGCCTCCCAGTGGAGACAGGCCTCTGGGACCCTCACAGACAAAATCAAAGTCAGACATTCTCATAAACTCCCTGCTCTGGTGTCTACCCTGGAGAATCTCCTCATAGGGTCACCTTTTCAGATGCCTCCACAGATGCCTCCATATTGAGTTGGAGAACACACTTAGACTCACTCTCCACTCAGGGCCTCTGGACAGAGCAGGAGTCACAACTCCAAATAAATTTGATGGAGCTTCGTGCAATCTTCAATGCCCTCAAAGTATTTGAACAACTGCAGGGCCACAGAGTTCTGGTCCAGACAGACAAACAGGTAGGTATGTTCTACGTGAACAAGCAGGAGAGAACGGGCTCTTAGGCCCTCTGCAAGGAGGCTCTCCATCTTTGGTCCTTTGCCATTGCTCATCAGATGCATCTCGAGGCAGTATATCTGCCAGGACACCAAAATGTCGTAGCAGACAGATTGAGTCGGATCCTCCTTCCGCATGAGTGGTCTCTCATCAGGAGGCAGTCTTCTACATCTTTCAGACCTGGGGAACTCCGGAAATAGACCTTTTTGCCACTCTGCAGAATGCCAAACAACCCTGTTTTTGCACCAGAACCCTGATGTCCAGTCTCCAGCAGATTGATGCTTTCCACTTTCACTGGGGTCAGTATTTCCTGTATGCCTTTTCTCCCATACCCCTGATTCCCAAAACGCTTTTCAAGCTTCAGGCGGACAGAGGCCACATGATCCCCATAGCCCCGTGCTGGCCACGTCAACCGTGGTTTCCTCTCCTGATACATCTGTCACAGACTTGCCCTCTCAGTCTCGGATCAGCTCCTGACCTTCTCTCATAGAAGGAGGGGACACTACTCCATTCCAACCCGCAATCTCTCCATCTCATGACTTGGCTACTGAAAGCTTAGTCTTGCAAACTCTTGCAAACTCTCAACCTTCCTCAGGACATCCTACTAGCTGCCAAGAAGTCATCTACCAGATGTTCCTATGATTTTAAGTGGCGTAGGTACTCTACTTGGTGTACCCAAAGGGATCTTAATTCCTTTTCAGTTCCGGTGGAGGCTCTCCTTCAGTATCTCCTCCATCTTTCGTCCTCTGGTCTCGAGACGAATTCGGTGAGGGTTCACCTCAGTGCAATTGCTGCTACTCATCATCCCTTGGATGGGCAACCTATCTCATTACAACTGCTTATGACATGTTTCATGAGAGGGCTCTTATTAACCAATCCCCCCATCAGGCCACCACCAGTTCTCATGAGATCTTAATGTGGGTTTAAGTCAGCTCCTTAAGCCGCCCTTTGAACTTTTAGCCACAGCCTCACTAAAGTTTTTCTTTTGGAAAGTCATCTTCCTTGTTGCTTTCACTTCAGCTAAACTCATCAGTGAGCTCCAAGCGTTGGTGGCTGACCCGCCTTATACCTGCTTCTACCATGATAAGGTGGTCCTTAGGACTCCTCCTCATTTCATGCCCAAGGTGGTGTCTCCTTTTCATTTAAATCAGTCTGTCTACCTGCCTGTCTTCTTCCCTAGACCTCATTCCTCTAGGGCAGAGGCAACCCTCCATACTCTTGACTGCAAGCGTGCCTTGGCATTCTATTTTCAAAGGACAACTGAGCACTGTAAGAGCTCTCGGTTATTCATCTCCTTTGATCCCGGTCACTTGGGCTTGCCAGAATCCAAGCGTACTCTATCTAAATGGATAGCAGATTGCATCTCATTTGCTTATGCTAAAGCAGAACTATCCTTTGAAGGTCATGTCACTGCCCATAATGTTCGTGCCATGGCTGCCTCGATGGCAAACGTACATTCTGTAGCCATTGACGAAATATGCAAAACAGCAACCTGCCAGGATGCTATGTTTGGTCAGGCTGTACTTCAACACCTCTTTCAGACTTAGCTCAACTCCTACCCTCTGTCCTGGAATTTTTGATGCCAGATGTCCATTAAAGATCCATGCCCTCTTGAGACCTGCTCTGAGGCAAATCTTCTGATTCTGGGGACCTTTCTCAGGCATTTGGGAACTAGGAAGTCCCATATGTGAAGGCTACATTTCTGCTTTTTCCTGGAGGATAGCATAATTACTCACCTGTAACAGGTGATCTCCAGGAACAGCAGGAATTTAGTCTTCACAACCCACCCTCTTCCCCTAGAGGTTGTATAGGGGTTTTTTTTTCTCTCTCTCTCTCTCAACTACAAACTCAACTGAAGAGGGAGAACAGCACAGGCACAGTGGGATGCTCCCAAAAGCTTTCCTATTGGATGCTGGGGAGTGTTCCTGCAGGGCTCCATAGATACTAATGTCACCTATATGTGAAGACTAAATTCCTGCTGTTCCCGGAGATCACCTGTTACAGGTGAGTAACTACGCTTTGCATAAATGTCTTCTTAGGCACTATTTTACCTATGGGGCATGTTTACTAAAGTGCGTTAGCCGGTAGCACAGAGTTACATGGACGATGCAGTAGTGAAGAGCATGTGGCCCAGAGATAACCATGCTAATAATACTGTGTTTCTAGCACAGCGTGCAAATAGGTGGAGTTAAGACAGACTGGGCGGAGTCAAGGCATGCTGCTGGGGTAGGCATGGTAGTCACACACTAGCTACACAACCATGCCGCTAGTGGGGATGCAGCTAATGCCAGCTTCTGACCAGGCACTAGCTGCACTTGCCATGTTCGTGCATTCCAACTGTGCAGTTCGGGCACGAGTGTTGGAAATATGAAAGGCAGAAGCAGGGCAAATACATTAGAATAATATAGGGGCAGTTGGAGATGTGAGCTGAATACCGAGGCACCCAACACCATGCAGCCTTTCTGCCTGTTTGGAAAGGCTGCATGGTGCAGCTGATATGGTGGTGGACCACAACAGCCTGAATGCCACAAAAGCAGAGCCTGCAGGTCAGGGTTGATCCTGCTGGGACAGTAGGCAAACATCCACAGACACATCAACAGCTGTCCTGATGGACTGCTGGTAATGTCAGCATATGCAAAGGCTAGTTGTCAGATGGCTGATGATGTTGGGTGCTGTGGAGGTGTCAGGATGTACGGCCTGTGCTCTGTGCTGCAGTCAGTACTGGCCTCATAGCCAGAGTTGGAGCCATCAGAGTACAGTGGAGAGGAGGGGCATACAAATTAGGTGATGAACTTACTGGCAGCATGACTGTGTGGCAGCACAAGAATCATCTGAGCCCTGCTCCACCCCTGCATGGGGGGACATGAAGCAGTGCATAAAACACCTGCGGGGCAAGGCTGCTGCCTTGGGCCATGTTCCTATAGGTAGATGAACCCTCACCCTGACTGAGGGAGATGTGACTGAGGCCTATCAGCTTTGAGCAGCTTCTAGCACTCAATGTGGGTCTCCAGTGTTGGAGTTCACTGATTAGTGTCCCCTGCCTGGGCCCCTTGCTCAGGGGCAGAGAAATTCTATGGACCTGGGGAGCTGTTTTGATCTTCCTTGGTCTGGTGGGCCATTGTTTCCATGTCTGCTGGGGCTTGTTTGGAATTTACTTCCTCTGTGTGGTGTTCTCCCACCATGATCATATTCTGAATGTCAAACCAGAATATGATCGCAGTGAGATGAATGCGATGGTTATATAATTTATTTCTCCCTGATGCAGCAGTGACAGTGTCGAAGCTGGTGGAGTTGCTAAAGTGGAGGCCAAGCACAATCAGCACACTTGATCAAGAAGCACCTTGATGGGCCACCAAATAGAACAGTCCTCATGTGCTCTGACCTCTATAGCAAGGGTGGAGGGGAACAGCCATCCACTCACAGAGGGCTCCTATGTTCCCTTTTACGGGGAGGAGCTCTGAGAGAACACCACATAGAGGTAGTGAATTCCAAACAACCCCCAGCTGCCATGGAAACAACGGCCCACCAGACCAGGGAAGATCAAAACAGCTAGCAACATTCAACTGAAAGGTAAGGTATCTCCATTGAGGGTTCTCTAGCACATATATTTAATTAGTGGTGTTAATGATAACAAATACAAAAAGTCTATAAAATCCAACATGATCAAGTAATGGGAGGATTTGTATGACCAATGATGTGTGAGACGTGAGAAGCCTTCTGGCTCTATAAACCGTCTCTGAGGCATTTTTCCTTCCCTTAACTTTAAGCTACTGTGAATTATATATATTAAGATAATTCTATTTTTGGAAGATATAGGATCTCCTGATTCAAGGTACATGCATGGGTGTAGTTTCGAGGAGTTGAGGTGGGGGGGGGGGGGTGCATTGCCCCCCCCCCCAAACAAGTTGCCCCAATAGCTGTAACCCTTGACCTGCCTGTGGGGATCCAATCTCCCATGGGCAGGTAGAAGAGCATATTTCTTTTCTTCTGCCCGCAGGGGATTGGATCCCTGCAGGCAGACACCTTGCCACTGGACCACAATTGCAGCCTCCCCTCTTCTCGGTGGGCAGATGAGAAGAGGGCGGTCGCTATGACAGCCTGCATCAGAAAAGGTGTTTGGGGAGCAGGGGAGGTAGAGAGCTAAAGGCAGGGACAATTTAAAGGAGCAGTGGACTATATGGAAAAGGAGGATGGGAGGAGGGGATTTTAGAGCAGGAGATGGGAGTGCTAGGGAGTTTAGTGAAGGGGGGATAGTCTGAAGGGTAACAGGAGAACCAGCAGGAGAGGGGTTGAAAGGGGAGGGAAAAGTGCAAGGTGTTGCCAAAAGGTGCATTCCCCTCCCCCTAGAACACACGCAGGCACCCCACCTCCTCACGACAGATGCGTGCACACATACAGGCACACTACCTCCCCATGTCAGATGTATGTGCGCGCACACACACACACGCTACCTCCCGATGTCAGATGCGTGCGTGCGCACACACACCCACACGCGCTACCTCCCCATGTCAGCCGCGTGCACGCCCCTACCTCCCCATGTCAGACGCGCTCACGCATACCCCCCTACTTCCCAGTGTCAGATGCACGAATGCCCCCTACTTCCCAATGTCAGATGCACCCACGCCCCCTACTTCCCAATGTCAGATGCATGCACGCCAGCCCTGCCCAATGTCAGATGCATGCATGCACGCCCGCCCACTGCCCAATGTCAGATGCATGCATGCACGCCCGCCAGCCTACTGCCCCATGTCAGATGCACGTGACGCCCGCCCGCCTGCTGCCCCATGTCAGACGCACGCGCGTGCACACACCCTACCTCCCCATGTCAGACGCACGCGCGTGCACACACCCTACCTCCCCATGTCAGACGCACGCGCGTGCACACACCCTACCTCCCCATGTCAGACGCACGCGCGTGCACACACCCTACCTCCCCATGTCAGATGTACGCACAGACACATGCGCACACACATTCACACCCCTACCTCCCCATGTCGGATGTACGCGCGCACACATACACACACCACCCCTACTTCCCCATGTCGGATGTACGCGCGCCCACACAGACGCACACATGGGGAGGAGTAGCCTAGTGGTTGAGGCAAGGTACTTCAGGCCGGGGGTTCAAATCCCACTAGAGGACAGCAACCTTGGGCCGGAAGGACTGGGGTTTCTAGTCCCACAGATGCTCCTTGTGGTCTTGGGCAAGCCACTTAACCCTCCATTGCTCATGTTCCCTGTAAGTATTAGTGTATGTGTCTCATATCCCTGCGTGTTAAATGTATCCCCCAATTGTGTTGTGACCGCTTTGATTGAAGGATAAGGCGGTATACAAAACTGTCAAAATAAATAAATAAATAAACACATATCCTCCGCATATCAAGCGCACGGCCGCCTGCCCACACAGGCGCCCTACCGCCCCATATTGGGCACGCGCGAACACACAGGCACCCTACCTCCCCATGTCAGGCAGGCACACACAGAGTAAGCACAGTTACTTACCTGTAACAGGTGATCTCTGGGAACAGCAGGAATAAGTCTTCACATATGGGTACGTCGGTACCGACGGAGCCTGCGCGGGAACGCACCCCAGCTTCCCAAAAAGGAAGGACATGGAGAGACCAAAAGAGGCGCCTGGAGGTTGCTATTTTGTCTGACAGAGCCCCTGATGCTTGAGTCCACTGGGTGGACAAAGTCCATTGAGCTGCTCTCATGTGAAGGCGAGCATAGGGGACCACATGCACTGTGGATGCCATGTGGCCTAGCAGTTGTAGCATCTCCCGGGCAGTTAAATGGCTCTTTGACTGAATCTGGGAGGCTAACTGCACTAGGCGTAGGCAGCGGGCCTGAGGAAGATAGGCCCTTGCAGTGGTAGTATCTAGCCAGGCCCCTATGAACTCTAGGGACTGAGTAGGGGTGAGCTGGGACTTTGGGAGGTTTACCACAAGTCCCAGATACTGCAGAATGCGCCTTGTGCAGTCCAGGGAAGTCTGGGCCTCTGACTGAGATGGAGCTCGGATGAGCCAGTCATCCAGGTATGGGAATACAAATATTCCCAGAGTGCGTAGAAATGCAGCTACTACTGCCATGCATTTGGTGAACACTCTTGGAGCAGAGGCCAGACCGAAAGGAAGCACCCTGTATTGGTAATGCTTTCCTTGGAAAAGAAAACGGAGGAACCTTCTGTGAGATGGATGAGGACATGTGTGTACGCATCCTTGAGATCTAGAGAACAAAGCCAATCCTGACTCTGAAGGTATGGAAGGAGAGTGCCCAGAGAAAGCATCTTGAATTTCTCCTTGCATAGAAATTTGTTCAATTCTCTGAGATCTAATATGGGTCTGTAGCCCCCTGTTTTCTTTGGGATCAGAAAGTAGGGGGAGTAAAACCCTGACCCTTGTTGAAGAAGAGGTACTTCTTCTATTGCCCCTTGGGCAAGAAGGGCAGCCACCTCCTGACCTAGAAGGTCGAGGAGAGATGTTGGAGAATTGAAATGTCTCACCATGGTGTGAGGAGGAAGGTTTGAGAAATGAAGTTTGTAGCCCTCCCTTATGATGGAGAGAGTCCACTGCTCTGTTGTAATTTGCTCCCATCTGGGAGCAAAATGAGCTAACCTTCCTGGAATGGTGAGAGGCTCTGGCTGTTTCAGAGCCAGAAAGGCTAAGTTCTCTAGCATCAAGTCAAAAGCCCTGAGGAGGCTGGGTCTGCTGAGTTGCAGCAGCCCCTGTAGGCTTAGGCCTGGCCTGTTTAGGTTGCTGACGCTTAGCAGCAAAACAACCTGTAGATGATTGTTGGCCAGAAGCAGGATGGAATCTGCCTTTCTTGAAAAAAGACTTCTTGAAAGGTTTTTTCTTGGCAGGAATGGAGGTTGACTTTGAAAGTCTATCCAAAGCAGAATTTTCTGCATCCATTTGAGTGGCTTTTATTTGCCAATCTTTGCCAAACAGGTTTTCTCCTGTACAGGGAAGATTTCCCAAGCCATCCTGGACCCAAGATTCTAGATCAGAAGCTTGGAGCCAAGCAATTCTGCGTGCAGCTATGGCAATGGCCGAAGCTCTGCTGGCACCTTCAAAGGAGTCAAAAGCTGCACGGTTGGAAAACTTTGAAATATCTTGAGTATTCTTAAGCCAAATAAGAAAATCTTCCCTTTTATCCTCTGGAAGAAAAGGGAGGAAAGTGTGCAGCTTATCTGCAACTTCTTTCAGAAACATTCCCATATAAAGACTATAGGAGTTGATTCTTGCAATGAACATACTGGCTTGGAAGATTTTCCTACCAAAAGCATCCAAGGTCCTGCATTCTCTTCCTGGAGGAGCAGAGGAGTGTCTTTTTGCACTCTTTATCTTTTTCATAGCTGACTCCACCACAATAGAATGGTGAGGAAGCTGTGTTATATGAAAACCAGGACAAGGAGGGACACGGTACATAGTGTCCAACCTACAAGAATGAGGAGAGATAGTGAGAGGAGTCTCCCATAAGTCAATCATGTGATCATAAAGAATCTCATGAATTGGCAAGGTGACTGCCTCCTTAGGAGCCTTAGAATAACCTAAAATGTCCATTTTTTTAGCTCTAGGCTCTGATTCAGAGGTTACTGAAATAGAGAGCCCTTTAGCCACTTCTCTTATGAAGTCTTGAAAGGACAAGTCTTCTGGAGGAGACATTCTTCTTTTTGGAGAAGAAGGCTCTTCAGGAAGGGCTATGGATACTTCAGCAGATGCCTCCAATGCATCAGAATCTTCGGAGGAATCAAAGTATCGACTGTCAGGGTGCTCTTTCAAAGCTCGATACGCGTACCGAGCCGTATCGACATCGGGCGTTATCGGTACCGGTTCGGTACCGATGGGCATCCCTAGGCAGGGAACCGCTGCAGACGACACCATGGCCGATGTCGATGCAGTCGGTACCGGTACCGGCATTGGTGCCGGTACCTGGGCCGATACCGACAACGGAGTTTGTTGTGGTATCAGCGGCGTCGCAGCTTGAATGAAGGCCGTGATAGCCTGCTGCATGGATAGAATATTCTGATCCATCGACGCCATGAATGCCTGGAATTCAGTACCGGAAGGTTGTGCCGGTACCCCAGAGCATTCTAACAGGTGATCGGTCGAGGCCGTGCCATCGATGTCAACCTGTAACCCCATAGGTGGAGCTTTGGAAGCCGGAGCTTCCCGCCGGGGTAGTTTTGCCGGTGCAGGATCCTCGAGGGCAAGCCCGGAGGCATCTCGATGCTTGGAAGGAGATCTACCCTTCGAGGACCGGCTGGATTTATGTTTGGTTACCTGAGATCCATGGGAGGAAGAAGAAGCCCTGGCAGACGTCGATGCCACTGAAGCTGCATCAGAGGGAAACAGAACATGGAGCTTGGCTGCTCGGTTCTGTAAACCTCGTTTGGACATCAAGGAGCAGGACGAACAATCCAAAATGGAGTGGTCAGGACCCAAACATTTGAGACACCATTCATGGGTGTCGGTAACAGAAATAGTACCGCTGCACTTAGTGCATTTTTTAAACCCGGAGGCTGGTTTTTCCATGAAAGAAAATTTTTCGTGAGGCCTAAGGCCCAAAAGAGGAAAAACACACTAAGTGAGGGAAAAATATGTTCGTTTTTTTTTTTTTTTTTAAGAAAAGAAAGAAAGACCGGCGGTACCGGTCCGACGTCGGAGAAGGCAGACGCGTGACCAAAGAAATAAAATAAAACAAAGAACTTCTTCAGCGGTGACAGGAACACGACCTGCAGGCTCCGCGGAAAAGAAGAACTGGGGAGAGGCGGTTAGGAAAGGCGGGAAGACAGCGCGCAGGCGCTGTGGGATGCTCCCAAAAGCTTTCCTTTTTGGGAAGCTGGGGAGCGTTCCCGCGCAGGCTCCGTCGGTACCGACGTACCCATATGTGAAGACTCATTCCTGCTTGTTCCTGGAGATTCCTATCTCCCCATGTCAGTTGTGCACGTGCACACACACACACAGAGGTTATTGCTGGGACCAAGCATCTCAGTAGGTCATTATATAGAAAACGTGTTGATCAGACTAAGCTGTTACGCTTTGATTCTCACTACCCTTATAAGTTTTAAACAAGCCCTTCTCATTGGCCAATTTTTACACTTATGTCGTATTTGCCCTGAGAAGGAAGATTTTCATAATCTAAGCTAAGGTGTTCACTGAGCACCTATTGCAGAGCGGTTATCCATGTAGGATTATTCGACAAGCTTACCTTAGGGCAAAGTATGCAAATAGATCTTTGTTGTTGCAAAAACGAGTTCCAGAGGTTATAGAAAAACAAGTGTGTGTCCTTCAATATTGAGATTATGCTCAGTTTTTGGCTCAAAGGTTTTAGCATATCTTAAAACTTCATAAAATCTTTCAGCTTTTACTCGTGCCAAGAATTTAAAGGACCTGCTGGTATGTTCTGATTTTTTACAGGCATACAATTAGATGTTGGACATACAGCATGTGGTCACTGTGTAATGTGTACATTCATGATTTCAACACGGGAATGGACTGACCCACAAGCAGGGATGATTTATCCCTTGAAGAAAGCTACTACCTGTCAATCCAGATGGGTCATTTATCTGATTGTTTGCCCTTTCCCTAAGGTATATGTTGGCCGCACTATCTGTCAGATATGGATACGTCTCACTGAGCCCAAGTCGCGTCTCATGAATAAAGTCCTGTCAACACCTATTGTATAGCATTGCATTGAACCATGATCATCAATGGCAGCACTTACAGTGGCTTGTTTTGGATGGGATTTGGGACCTTTTACAATGACGCACAGAAAAGCGTTTGTCCAGATTGGAGCAAAGGTGGATATTCACTTTAAAAACAATACAGCCAATGGGATTAAATAAATCTTTGGATTGGTACACAGCCTTATGATGTCATTGGAGTCTGGACTGGTAGTTGGCTTGTTAGCTTTACCCGCCTCCATTTAAACAGCCCTGAGACTGAGCCATGCATTCTCTGGATGTCTTTAATATCGTCACTGGCAATTTTCAGAGTTTCTTCCGTCATCCATTTTGGCCATTTTTTCTTTTTCACCTTTTGTAGAGACTTCTCACTTTCTTCCAACACAACCTTCTTGATGTCATTCCATAACTCTTCTGGAGCTCTGTCATTTGTATCTAAAGCAGCAAATCGATTTTGCAGGCAGTCCTTAAATTCCAGTGGTATATTCTCAAGATCATATTTTGCTGCATTCATGAGTGGTTTGCTCTTTTTCAACTTTAGCTTGAGTTTGCATACTAGTAGTTGATGATCTGTACCACAGTCAGCTCCAGGTTTTGTCTTTGTTGATGTTATAGAGCTTTTCCATCGTTGACTTCCACAGATGTAGTCAATTTGATTTTTATACAATCCATTGGATGAAGTCCATGTGTACAATCGCCGCTTGTGTTGCTGGAAGAATGTGTTTGAGATGAATAGATTGTTGTTCTTGCAGAATTCTATCAGTTTTTCTCCAGCTTCATTTCTGTTGCCAAGTCCAGATTTTCCAACTACTTTGCCTTCTTCTTTGTTGCCAACTTTTGCGTTCCAGTCACCCATGACTATCAGGATATCCTGTTTGCATGTTCTGTCAATTTCAGCTTGTACTTGTTCATAGAACTCTTCAATTTCATTCTCTTCTGCAGCTGTTGTTGGGGCATATACTTGAAGGAGTAATCTAAGGAAATATTTCTTTATGGAAAGAGTGGTTAATGCATGGAATGGCCTCCCAATGGACCTAGTGGAGATGAGAACTATATCTGAATTTAAGAAAGTGTGGTGCAGTTGAGGGAGAGGCAGGGAATGTAGAACTTAATATCTCCTATGAATGGGCACACTAGATAGGTTGTATGGTCTTTATCTGACATATTTTATGATTCTTTGTTGTCTAGGATGTGGGTAAGTTGAACTTGAATATATTTTAAGGTTTTATTTTATGATTTTTATGTACTGTGCCTTGAGTACCCATAAAGACGTGAAATCAAATGCAAATAAATTCATCAAATACACAGCAGTTTTAGCCTTTCTCTGGATTATCAGAGAGCGCGCTATGGTTTCTAGCCACTAAACTGTCTCTGACACCAACCACAAAAAACCCCCACATTTTCATGTTCTGTAACTAAAGCACATAGAAAGTGGTTTCTCAGTAGCAATCACAGAGTATGAGGCAGAACAATTGGACAGTCTGGGCATTGAGCTATTCAGAATGGGAAGTGAAAATCTGAGAGTGAGAATAAAAGAGAGATGGAAATTAGGTTTCCATTTTCAGGGACAGCTGCCATTTGAGTTTTGAAGGGGATACAGAGATTTGTATTAAGTATAATGGTAGTAAATGTTTCTTGTTTGCAGGACAGGCTGTTCCCTGCGAGCTTTTGCCTGGCATCCTCATACAAGCAAATTTGCAGTGGCGCTACTAGATGATTCCATCCGCGTGTACAATGCAAACAGGTAAGAAAAACGTGAAATATTTAGCTTTAACCCCTTAAATAGTCAATTTAAAGATGACTTGGGTACATCAGAGTCGTTTGGGGAAGGTTCTAAATACTGGAGGTGCTGCTGGGCAGGATTGAGGTCCACTGGCAGAGCTGTGTGTATGGGTCTTTCTTATGGAATAGCAGGGATTGCTGCAGGATAGGACTAAAGTGCGCCAGGAAAGGAGAAGGGATTTTGCTCACACCTTTTTCAGTGAGTTATATTCAGGCAAAGTAGGTATTGTCCTGTCCCCAGGGGACTTACAATCTAAGTTTGAACCTGAGGCAATGGACAGGAAGTGACTTGTCCAATATCACAAGGAGTAGCAGCGAGATTTTGAATCCTGGCTTCCCTGGTTCTCACTCTACAGTTCTAAGCATTAGAGTGTAGTAGCAGAAGTTTGTGGGGGGTAGTTCTCGGTTCTAGGGGAGTAGAGGGTAATTATATTTGGGCAGAGGTGCATTGGCAAAGCTGGGTGTGTAAGACTTTCAGTAATGGAAGAGCAGTGAATACTTCAGACAGGACTGAAATATGCTAGCCAGAGCTAAGGCTAGAAATATGCTTAGCTAGACAAGGCCTGCCTGCATTATGCCTTGCCATAATTAGTACTATCTGCTTGATTTATTCCAGTTTGGTTCAGCAATATAATATTTATAATTTCCATTACATCCTGCTAGACCAATCCAGACTAGCGGGTTGTGTCCCCCTGCCAGCAGATGCTGGAGACGGAGAGAAAAACAGAAACTTTGTGACATCAACAAGGATACATAACCCAGGACCCCTAGGGGTCAACTTCAGTATTTTCTCTGTCTCCAGCAGATGTGGACTTCAGCTGAGCTCCTGGCAGTTTCTCTTGGCTTTCTGTCAGTGTAGCTTTTTCTCTTGAGACCTGTTCAGAATTCACTTGAGGTGTTCCTCTGATACTTACAGGTTACCCTTCATTTTTCCAGAAGCACTTGTGCTCAAGAGGAGCGCTGGTGCGCCTCTGAGGGGACGAGCTCCTACTCAAGAGGAGCAGTGCAGCCCTCCACTCTTCCATAGGACAACCTGTCTAATTGGAGTGACCTCGCTAGCCTTTTTGTTGATTTTTACCTCATTTAAATTAAAAAAAAAAAAAAAAAACACAAAACTTTGTCAGCCTTTCTATTTCTAGATTCTATTTCTAGATTCTTCGAGGCTCCCGACTGTTCACAAAGCGCTCTCTTCAGCTGAGGTTTTCTTCGGGCAACGAGTTTACTTTCTCCGCCCCCCCCCCCTCCCCGCCTACTGTCGAGCAGTTTGCCTCTCCTTTTGTTTCATTCTCATTTATGACCCTTGTTTTCCTTGGGTTGCCGCGCTTCTCCTTGTTGCCGGCAGTGAACATATTTTTCTCGTTGCCACCGGGGTTCTGTGTCTGGCTGCAATTTGTTTTTTCTTCATGGCAGGCTATACTTTGTTTTCTCTGTTTCCTTCTAGTTTTTTGGCGATTCTAGCTGCTTCAGATTTCCTTCTCAATTTGGTCAGTTTTGTTTATTTTATCATTTCCACCTTCTGTTTGCGCCACAATGGCCATTTTGTTTAGGCAGGAACATTTTTAATCCAGCACTGGCATTGCTTGAGACTTTGCTTGTATCAGTAAACTATGTTTCTTTGCTCTTTTTTCACTTCATTATGCCTTCCTCCATGCAAAGATGCCTAGGATGTGGGAAGAAACGATACCACTTAGAGAAGGACCTTTGCACAGACTGTGCTGCGGACCAAAGGGTTCACTCTTCAGTTACAAGGCTACCCTTTACTGGGTTAGATGGGTTATATCCTTTAGGGCCCTCTGTGGAGACTCCTGGGGTTCCTGGGCTATCTACTCCTCCAGGGGACCAGCCGCCTCCTTTACTCCTTTCTGAGCAACAGCCTTCTCACCCTCTCTATCCTCAACCTGCAGATGCAGATTCACAATTTTTACAGCTATTTATTTAATGTTTCTTTTATACTGCTATCCGACAGGACCACTTCCGCACAGTATGCCAAGCACTTATCACATCTCTGCTTGATTACGGAAACTCGTTTTATCAAGGCCTACCTCAGCAGACCTTACACCCATTCAAAATGGTGCAAAACACTGCAGCACGCATCATTACTGACACTCCAAGAACCAAGCACATCACCCCTGTCCTACAGCAACTGCACTGGCTCCCAATGATAGCCAGAGCAAAATTTAAAACAGTCCTAATCATCCACCATCTCTTGGCAGACGTACTCCAAGACATCAAACAAGAGATATCGACGATAGATCAAGAGGGTCCAATAATGACAACATGATCGGCACACCTGCAGATTATCACAAAACTAAACAAACAACTTCAAGAAGAGCTCCTTCACTACTGGGGTCCACCCTTTGGAACTCTCTCCCAACGAGCCTGAGGGCATTAAATGACATCATAGACTTCCACAAGGCCCTTAAAACTCTGCTCTTTACAGAAACCGATGAGCAGACAGACAACGGTCTCAACCTGAATGGTAATGCAATTACCTCCGCCAACTCGATACCCACTCACACCAACTAGACGTACGAGTTCATTGTGCAATGTTAAATTTAACCCAGTTGTGCTGTCTAAATGTTGTTAAGTACCCTTATGTTAAGTGTAACCCTCCACTTGTGATGTGACCACTTTGGTTGAAGGATAAAGTGGTATGCAAATCTGTCTAAATAAATAAAATAAATAAATGTGGCGTTCCGAGCCTCCCTTGACCACATCAGCCACTACATTTCTGTCCTCCTAAAAGCCCGCCAGGTTTACTCTTCCAGTACAGGATAAAGATCAGGCCACAGCTCCTCCAGGGTTCTTGAGTGACTGGGCCTCTGTTGAGGAAAATGGGGAGGGTCTTTCAGAAGAGCAGTCTCTTTTTAGTGGTTCAGACCATGAAGAGGGAGAGATTTTGCCACCAAAAGTGGATCCTGAGGACCACGAGGACGACATAGTTGTTCGTCTAATCTCCAGGAACAAGCAGGAATAAGTCCTCACATATGGGTACGTCGGTACCGACGGAGCCCGCGCGGGAAAGCTCCCCAGCTTCCCAGAAGGAAAGCTTTTGGGGCCTCCCACTGCGCATGCGCGCTGCCTTCCCGCCTTCCTGACCAACTCTCCTCAGTTCTTCTTTTTCCGCGGAGCCAGCAGGTCGTGTTCCTGTCACCGCTGAAGAAGTTATTTTAATTTGTTTCTTTGGCCGCGTGTCTGCTTTCCCCGATTCCGGACCGGTACCGCCGGTCTTTTTTCCTTTATTTCTTTAAAAAAAAAAAAAAATCTTATTTTTCCCCACTTGGTGTGTTTGTCCTGTGAGGCCTCTAGGCCTTCACAGAATTCTCCCTCATGGAGAAACCAGCCTCTGGTTTTAAAAAATGCACCAAGTGTAGCGGTACTATATCAGTCACAGACACCCATGAATGGTGTCTTAAATGTTTGGGGCCTGACCATTCCATTCCGGATTGCCCATCCTGTTCTTTGATGTCTAAACGTGGCTTACAAAACCGGGCAGCCAAGTTTCACATGCTGTTTTCTACAGATACTCCAGCATCGACATCTTCCAGGTCTTCCTCTCCTAATGGATCTCAGGTAACCAAACATTCCTCTGGCAGGTCCTCAAAGGGCAAATCTCCCTCTAAGTATCGAGATGCCCCCGGGCTTGATCCTGAGGACCCTGCCCCAGCTAAACAACCCCGGCGGGAAGCTCCGGCTTCCAAAGCTCCTCCTATGGGGTTACAGGTTGACATCGATGGCACGGCCTCGACCGATCACCTGTTAGACTGCTCTGGGGGTACCGGCTCAATCTTCCGGTACCGACATCCAGACAGTCGTGGCGTCTATGGATCATACAGTTCAATCCATGCAGCAGGCCATTTTGGCTTTTATTAAAGCTGCGACGCCCTCGGTACCGCACCCAGCGGTACCGACTCCGGTTCCGGTACCACAACCGATACCGGTACCCAGGGCATCCACATCGACCAGGATACCGATCCCGGTTCCGGGGTTTTTCCCGATACCGATCCGGTTCCGGGTACCCCCGATGTCGATACCGGTCGATACGCTTATCGATCCCTGGAAGCAAACAGACGATAATTCGAGTCTTCTGATGATTCTGATTCATCAGATGACTCTGCTGAAGTATCCCTTACTCTACCTGAGGAGCCCTCTTCTCCAAAGAGGAGAATGTCTCCTCCAGAGGATTTGTCCTTTCAAGACTTCATCATTGAAGTAGCTAAAGGTCTCTCTATTTCAGTAACCTCTGAAAAAGAACCTAGAGCAAAAAAATTAGATATTTTAGGATACTCTAAGGCAGGGGTCTCAAACTCAAATTGCTTTGAGGGCCAAATGAGGACTTGTAAAGTAACCCGGGGGCCGCATAAGACGTGGGGCCTCATTTGCATAAGGGGCCTCATTTGCATAAATATTTGCATAATGTTACCATACACTAACTTTTAGTAAACATGCCTCTTTAATGAGTATGGATAAAGAAAGACTAAAAGATTTAGAAACAAGAAGACAATAATTAAACTGGGAACCCCAAAAGCCAAACTTGGAATGTACAACAACACTGTAGAAATAAAACTATAAATTAATTTCCTCTTGTACTAAACAAAGCGCAAACATTAATGATGCACATTTCCCAGAGCTGACATATTCCAGTTAATAAATTCAAAATAAAGAGATATTTTTCTACCTTTTGTGCATTTTTTTCAGTTGCAATTGTTCCAGCCACTTTCTTCTGGTTTCTTCATGTCTTCTGCTAACTCTCCATCGTCTGCTGTCCATTTGCCCTTTCTTCTCTCCTAGTTTTTTTTCCATTCTCTCTCTACATCTGCTTTAACATACTAATCTTTCTCCTTTTTCTCTTTCCTCATTCCTATTTCATCCACTCAAATTTTACCCCTCCATCCTCAATCCCCACTTACTCTCCCAATACCTGGCCAATTGTAGATTTGTCTTCTCTCCCAGACAAAAAATTTTTCCCCTCTCCATTTCACTTTCCCAGCTCCATCCCATTCTAATCCTCCCCCAACATCAGCTCCCTTCTAGTTCCAGCCCCACCCAGCATCCGCTCCCTTCTAGTCCCCCCATTAGTCCATTTCCAGTCCTATCCTAGCCTCACCATCAGCCCATTTCCAATCCTAGCCCCCCATCAACCCATTTCCAATCCTAGCTCCCTCCCCTCACAGCCCATTTCCATTCCAAGCCCCCCTCCCCATCAGCCATTTGCAGTTCAAGCCCCCCTTCCACTCAGCCCATTTCCAGTCCTAGCAACCCCCCCCAGCCCATTACCAGTCCTAGACCCCCCATAGCCCATTACCAGTCCTAACCTCCCCATAGCGCACTTCCAGTTTTACCCCCCATCACCCCATTTTCAGTCTTACCCCCCCCATAGCCCATTACCAGTCATAACCCCCCCCTGCCAATAGCCCACTTCCAGCCCTAACCCCCATTACCCCATTTCAGTCAGCCCCTCCATAGCTCATTACCAGTCCTAACTCCCCCCATCAGCCCACCTCCAGTCCTTCCTAACCCCCACCTGCCCATTTCCAGTCCTAGCCCCCACCATAGCCCATTACCAGTCATACCCCCCTGCCAATAGCCCATTTCCAGTCATAACCCCCCCTGCCAATAGCCCATCTCCAGTCATAACCCCCCTGCCAAAAAGCCCATTTCCAGTCATACCCACCCCCGCCAATAGCCCATTTCCAGTCATACCCCCCCCCCGCCAATAGCCCATTTCCAGTCATACCCCCCGCCAATAGCCCATTTCCAGTCAGTCATACCCCCCCCCCCCGCCAATAGCCCATTTCCAGTCCTACACCCCCCCTGCCAATAGCCCATTTCCAGTCCTACACCCCCCCTGCCAATAGCCCATTTCCAGTCCTACACCCCCCCCTGCCAATAGCCCATTTCCAGTCCTACACCCCCCCCTGCCAATAGCCCATTTCCAGTCATACCCCCCCAGCCCATATCCCTTTTCCAGTCCTACACCCCCCCCTGCCAATAGCCCATTTCCAGTCCTACACCCCCCCCAGCCAATAGCCCATTTCCAGTCCTACACCCCCCCCTGCCAATAGCCCATGTCCAGTCCCAACCCCCCTGCCAATAGCCCATTTCCCGTCATAACCCCCCCCCCCCCCGCCAATAGCCCATTTCCAGTCATACCCCCCCCGCCAATAGCCCATTTCCAGTCATACCCCCCCCCCCCCCCGCCAATAGCCCATTTCCAGTCATACCCCCCCCCCCTTGCCAATAGCCCATTTCCAGTCATAGCCCATTTCCAGTCATACCCCCCCCCTGCCAATATCCCATTTCCTGTCCTACACCCCCCCCCTGCCAATAGCCCCTTTCCAGTCCTACACCCCCCCCCTGCCAATAGCCCATTTCCAGTCATACCCCCCCCCTGCCAATAGCCCATTTCCAGTCATACCCCCCCCCTGCCAATAGACCATTTCCAGTCCTACACACCCCCCCCTGACAATAGCCCTTTTCCAGTCCTACACCCCCCCCCCTGCCAATAGCCCATTTCCAGTCCTACACCCCCCCCCCAGGTAAATTAACAAAAAACCTGGCTTCTGCTGCTGCAGCAGAAAATCAGCTGTCCCGCGGCCCCTTCCCCTCTGCGCGGAGAGCCCTGAGTGTGCTTCATCTGCGGTGTGCTTTTTAAGCCGCGAAGAGAGTATTTCCCTCTCGCGCGGCTTAAACCTAGTCACTTTTCAAGCCTCGCGAGAGGGAAATACTCTCTTCGCGGCTTGAAAAGCACCCGCTGATGGAGCACTCTCGGGGATCTCCGGGCAGAGAGGAAGGGGCCGCAGGACAGCTGATTTTGTTGCTTGAGCAGCAGAAGCCAGTTTTGTTTTGTTTTTTAAATTGACCGTCGATTCTGCCGTTGCCACGGCGGCAACGGCAGCAGCAGCAGAAGCCATCGCAGGCCGCACAACGTTCTCTCGCGGGCCGCGTGTTTGAGACCCCTGCTCTAAGGTTCCCAAAGAGGCAGTCACCTTGCCCATTCATGAAATTCTTCAAGAACACATGCTGGACTTATGGGAGACACCTCTCACCCTATCTCCACATTCTCGTCGTTTGGACACCATGTATCGTGTCCCTCCTTCTCCTGGTTTTCAAAAAACTCAGCTCCCTCACCACTCTATTGTGGTGCAGTCGGCTATGAAAAGAATATAAAGAGTACCAAAAGACACTCTTCTACTCCTCCAGGAAGAGAATGTAGGACTTTGGATGCTTTTGGTAGAAAAATCTTCCAAGCAAGTATGCTTATTGCCAGAATCAATTCATACAGCCTCTATATGGGCATGTTTCTGAAGGAGATTGCATTGAAAATACGCCATTTTCTCCCCTTTATCCCAGAAGATAGAAAGGAGGAGTTCCTTCTTTTGCTAAAGCATACCCAAGATATTTCAAAGTTCTCCAACAGAGCAGCCTTTGACTCCTTTGAGGGTGCTAGCAGAGCCTCAGGTATTGCCATAGCGGCTCGCAGAATTGCTTGGCTCCAGGCCTCTGACCTAGAACCCTGGGTCCAGGATGGGTTGGGAAATCTGCCCTGTACAGGTGAGAATCTGTTTGGTAAGGAGTGGCAAATCAAAGCCACTCAAATGGATGCAGAAAATGCTGCTTTAGATAGACTTTCTAAGTCTACCTCTACCCCTGTCAAGAAAAAATCTTTCAAGAAGCCTTTCTACAAGAAGGCCAGATTTGCTACAAATACTGGCCAACAATCTTCTGCAGCTCGCTTTGCTCCTAAGCGTCAGCAGCCTAAACAGGCCAGGGCAAAACCTACAGGGGCTGCTACAGCCCAGCAGTCCCAACCCCCTCAGGGTTTTTGACTTAAAACTAGAGAACTTAACCTTTCTGGCTCTACAACATCCAGAGCCTCTCACCATTCCAGGAAGGTTAACTCATTTTGCTCCCAGATGGGAACAAATCACATCAGAACAGTGGACCCTCTCTATCATCAGAGAGGGCTTCAAACTACATTTCTCCAGCCTTCCTCCCCATACCATGGTGAGGTGTTTCAATTCTCCCCCATCTCTCCTAGACCTGTTGGGTCAGGAGGTGACCACTCTTCTCGCCCAAAGGGCAATAGAAGAGGTTCCTCTTCTTCAACAGGGGTCAGGTTTTTACTCCCCTTATTTTCTCATTCCCAAGAAAACAGGGGGGTACAGACCCATTCTGGATCTCAGAGAATTGAACAAATTCCTATGCAAGGAGAAATTCAAGATGCTTTCTCTAGGTACTCTCCTTCCATACCTACAGAGTCAGGATTGGCTTTGTTCTCTAGATCTCAAGGATGCGTACACACATATACTCATCCATCCATCCCACAGAAAATTCCTACGGTTTCTGTTCCAGGGAAAACATTTCCAATACAGAGTACTTCCCTTCGGTCTAGCCTCT
Source organism: Ichthyophis bannanicus (assembly GCA_033557465.1). Lineage (NCBI taxonomy): Eukaryota > Metazoa > Chordata > Amphibia > Gymnophiona > Ichthyophiidae > Ichthyophis > Ichthyophis bannanicus. The sequence goes on along the minus strand of CM066033.1, from coordinate 730,737,277 downwards.
GCTCCAAGGTTATTTACCAAATGCATGGCAATAGTAGCTGCATTTCTACGCGCCCTGGGAATTTTTGTCTTCCCATACCTGGACGACTGGCTCATCCGAGCTCCATCTCAGTCCGAGGCTCAGACTTCCTTGGATCGCACCAGACGCATTCTGCAGTATCTGGGACTTGTGATCAATCTGCCAAAGTCTCAACTCACCCCTACTCAATCCCTGGAATTCATAGGGGCCTGTTTGGATACCACCACTGCAAGGGCCTATCTTCCTCAGGCCCGTTGCCAACGTCTAGTGCACCTGGCCTCCCAGACTCAGTCCAGAAGCCACTTGACTGCCAGGGAGATGCTACAACTATTAGGCCACATGGCCTCCACAGTACATGTGGTGCCTTATGCTCGCCTACATATGAGAGCAGCTCAATGGACTTTGTCCACCCAGTGGACTCAAGCTTCAGGAGCTCTCTCAGATCAAATAGCAAATTCCAAACGTCTCTTTTGGTCTCTCCAATGGTGGATGTCCACTCAAAATCTGTTGTTGGGGGCCCCCTTTCAACCATTGTTGCCCCAAGCAGCCCTCACAACAGATGCCTCCCAAACAGGTTGGTGAGCTCATCTTCAGGATCTCTCCACTCAGGGCACTTGGTCTCCACAGGAGACCACCCTTCATATCAACCACTTGGAACTTCGAGCAATCTTTCTAGCTCTCAGAGTTTTTCATACCCTCCTCAGCAACATGACAGTCCTTATTCATACGGACAATCAACTAGCCATGTTTTACATAAACAAACAAGGAGGGACTGGCTCTCTGTCGCTTTGCAACGAAGCTCTAAGATTGTGGGCCTTCGCCAGAGAGCATCAAATCCATCTCCTGGCAGTATATCTTCCAGGAATCCAAAACTTTTGGGCAGACAGACTCAGTCGAGTTCTGCTTCCACACGAATGGTCCCTGCACATGGATCAGGTACTCAGAATCTTCCAGAAATGGGGAACCCCGGACATAGACCTCTTTGCAAGTCCGTGGAATGCCAAACTTCCCTGGTTTTGTTCCAGAATTCCGTGTCAGGGAGTTCAGGCCAGGGATGCCTTCCTCCTTCATTGGGGTCAGGCCTTCCTGTATGCCTTTCCACCCATTCCTTTGATTCCCAAGACTCTGTTCAAACTTCAAAGGGATCAAGGGTCCATGATCCTCATAGCTCCACGCTGGCCACACCAAGTGTGGTACCCTCTACTTCTGCATCTCTCCCAAGCCCCCTCCCTGGACTTGGGAGCGGCTCCAGACCTTCTGTCTCAGGAGGAGGGGACTTTGTGGCACCCAAACCCCAAGTCCCTTCACCTCAGAGCTTGGTTACTGAAGGCCTAGACCTTCAACACTTCAATCTTTCGCAGCAAGTGAAGGATATCCTACATGCCTCTAGGAAACCTTCCACTAGGCGTTCGTACGCTTTTAAATGGAAAAGATTTTCCATTTGGTGTGCTCAAAAGGGTCTTAACCCTCTAGCACTCCCTTTGAATTCTCTTTTGGAATATCTCCTGCATCTCTCCAATGCAGGACTCAAAACGAATTCAGTAAGAGTCCATTTGAGTGCTATTACAGCATCCCTTAAGCACATCAATGGACAACCTGTTTCCTCTCATCCTCTTATTGCAAGATTCATGAGAGGCCTAACCTTAACTAAACCTCCCATTCGACCTCCTCCGGTGGCATGGGACTTAAACTTGGTTCTTGGTCAGCTTATGAAGCCACCCTATGAACCCTTAGCCACTACCTCCTTGAAATTTCTTTCCTGGAAGGTTATTTTTCTTATTGCAGTCACCTCAGCTCGCCGTATCAGTGAACTGCAAGCTCTAGTGGCTAATCCACCTTATACAAGGTTCCATCATGATAAGCAAGAGGTATATTTATCTGTCTTTTTTCCAGCTCCTCATGAATCTAGTGCAGAGAGGACCCTTCATACTCTAGATTGTAAAAGAGCTCTTGCCTTTTACCTCCACAGGGCACAGCAACATCGAAAGTCTTCTCAGCTTTTTGTTGCTTTTGATCCTTCTCATTTAGGACTTCCAGTCTCCAAAAGAACACTCTCCAATTGGATTGCTCAGTGTATCTCTTTTGCTTACCAGAGTAAGAACCTTTCTCTGGAAGGCCATGTCACCGCTCACAACGTGAGGGCCATGGCCACCTCTATGGCTCATCTAAACTCTGTGTCCATTGACCAGATCTGTCGAGCAGCCACCTGGGCCTCGGTTCATACCTTTACAGCCCATTACTGTTTGGACAAGGACTTCCGCCGGGATGCCTTGTTTGGTCAGGCTGTCCTCAGACACCTGTTCCATTCTTGAACAACTCCAGCCCACCTTCCCTGAATGGATGCCTGAGATCCATAGGAAGCTGAGGAACCTTTCAGGGTCTCATACCCTTGAGGGGATCTCCCGGGCATCTTAGCTAGGGAGTCCCCATATGTGAGGACTTATTCCTGCTTGTTCCTGGAGATAGCACAGTTACTTACCTGTAACAGGTGATCTCTGGGAACAGCAGGAATTAGTCCTCACAACCCACCCACCTCCCCTAGGAGTTGTATCTCTCTCTCTTTCCTTTCCTCTCTCTATTGTCTCAGCTTTAAACTCGAACTGAGGAGAGTTGGTCAGGAAGGCGGGAAGGCAGCACGCATGCGCAGTGGGAGGCCACAAAAGCTTTCCTTCTGGGAAGCTGGGGAGCTTTCCCGCGCGGGCTCCGTCGGTACTGACGTACCCATATGTGAGGACTAATTCCTGCTGTTCCCAGAGATCACCTGTTACAGGTAAGTAACTGTGCTTTCTGCAAGGACGAACTTCCAGCTTTAATCTCACAGATTGTGGAATCTTTACATCTGGTCGAGCCATACCCTCAACTGATGCCGGATGCAAGCAAGCCTCAAGTAGATTCTATTATTGTGGGCATTTGGAAGCAGTCCCATGCTTTTCTTTTTCTCTTAGAGCTGTAGCAGATGGTTTCCCTGGAGTGGGACTCTCCAGATGCATCCTTGTGATCTGCATGACATCTTGGCCGTTTCTATCTTTGGTCTTCAGACAACCTGGACAAGTTGCGTTTTCCAAAGGTGGATGCTCGCATAATGGCAGTCCCGAAGCATAAGACAATCCCAGTAGAAGGTGGAGAGGCCCTCTCAGATCAGACGGACCAAAAGGTGGAAGGTCTCCTTAAAACATCTTTTTCTTCCTCCGCTTCAGCCTTACAAGCCTCTGTCTTTGGTGGTTCGGCTACCCATGCCCTACTGTGTTGGATACAGATCTTGCTGGAAGATCCTGTCTTGGCACATTTGGAGTCTGTAACTGCCTATGAAGCAGATTCTTTTTATGATTTGCTATGCCTGTTGGCTTGTTCTGTTGCTGCCACTACAGTTGCCAGAAGATGGCTCTGGCTTTGCCATTGGAATGCTGATGCTGCTTCCAAGTCTCAATTGGCCAAACTTCCCTTCAAGGGCCAGCTTGTTTTTGGGAGGATTTGGATAAACTTATGAAAGATTTGGGGGAAGTCAAGCCTCAGAGGTTACCGAAGGTTAAGCTGTCATAAGGTAGCGCTGTCAGAACCCATGGAACTAGGGAACTCTGAGCAAAACGTAAGGGAAACTGACAGCTCAGGTTCACACATGGGGAAAGGTTGCCATAAGAAACAGATAAAAACAAAGCCACGAGGTGTAAGGGAACGCCCGAACAGAAGCGTAGCACAAAACTCATTAGGAAATAAGGAGCACCTGCATGGGGGCGGAGCCCAAACTAACACCAGCTTAAACACATTTAAAACTCACTTACCGGAAGGTAGAGGGAGAGGAGTGGCAGGAGCTACTGGAGGAGTAGTAGATGCTACGGAGAGAACTGCTAAGCGTGAAAGCAGAATCAGTGGAGCTGTAAGGACAGAGCCAGAGAGGTTGCCCGGGGCATATGAGGCTGGTGATTCCCAGGGAAGCTGTTGTGAGCAGCAGTGCACAGCTTTTTAATATCCCCAGGAGCATTGCTACGAAGTAAGCAGAGGTGGCAATCCAGCAGCCAAGTCCAGGAGGTATAGATTACCCAACACCAGGGATTCAGCAGGGGAAAACTTTTACCCTGAAGGAAGTTTGAAGCTAACAGAGAGACACTGTGGAAAGGGTTCTTCAGAACAGACCTTTTGATCGACCGAGAGAACAGGAAGTAGCAGTGCCTAAAGGTAGGCGTATTTACTCTAGTAGAAGAGGTCCCTGCACTTACCAGGAACTGTGTAACTCTCAAGGGCCTGACTACAGTGAATATGGTAATTTCCCACGGGCCACTAGTTTAGTGGAGGAGGGGAATGCTTTAGCTCACCGGCAAGAACATTATAACCTCAATGGCAGCTGTGTGCCGGGAGAAGTTTATTCTGATGAGGAAGGAATGCGATTTGAGACTATTGGAGAGTCTTCAGACGGGAGTGAGATGGACTGTACATACACTCTGGCTGATTGCATATCATCTCTTTGTTGAAAGCAGCAAGAACTGTTTAGAAAAGGAAACAGGAAGAAAAGTTCTGTAAGTGAAATGAACTGTTTTCTTTTTGCTTTTTGTTCCATTAACTAATGCTGAAGTAAGCCAAATTTTGTTTGAAACATTTCTTTAATTGTGTCACCAGACGAAGGGTCTGCAATTCTTTGTGTTCCACTGTTATGAATCCACCCCGGACGGGGAATAAAGCCTGTGTTTAACCTTACCCTCTGCTTACAACTACACTTCTTTGGCTAATGTTAAAAACCACAGGTCCCAGAAGGCCTTTCTAAAGCCTTCACAGGAAAGTCTACAGCCATTAAAATACTGCCCCATTAAACTACCCAAGCCTTTTCGCCTCTGGGTACGTTGGTGGGTGACAAAGCCCAAATCTGGATCCCAGCATTCCTCTGCCCAACCTTCATCCTCTTCTTCTAGAAGCCATTGCAGAGACTCCCATCATTATTAGCCTGGAAAGTCTGGCTATTCTTCCTCTAAAATGGGCTCCAAGCCCCAGTCCTTTCAGGGCCCCCGCCATTCAAGAGACAATAACAGCCTCTCTAACAAGTTTTCCGGCACTGTGCGGTCCTCCTGCTGACAGGTTTGGGATCCATTTCGGAGTGCCATGGGTCAGCGGAGGGTTGAGCCTTTTTATCCAAGAATGGACCCACATAACCTCTGACAAGTGGGTGCTAGACGTCGTATCACAGGGCTATGCACTTGATCTCACTAGACCCATCTGAGACGCTTTCCTCATTTCTCCTTTGCACAAGATGGAGGCTTTGCACTCCAGTGCCACCTCCATCTTCAGGCAGTCTGCCCAGTTCCTCCATGTGAAAGGAAATCCGGACGTTATTCCATCTATTTTGCGATTCCAAGAAAGAACTGCTCTTTTTGACCTATCCTGGACCTTCAAGGCATAAACCGCTCTCTTCGAGTACCTCTCTTCCGGATGGAGACCCTTAGGTTGGTCATTCAAGCGGTTCAACCAGGCGAGTTCCTGGCTTCTCTTGATCTTGCAGAGGCATACTCCACATTCTGATTCGCAAGGGCCGTCAGCATTATCAGTTCTGCGCTCTTCCATTTGGTTTTGCCACGGCTCCTCATACTTTTTCCAAGGTCATGGTGGTCATTGTCGCCACCTCCTTGGGCCGCCAGAGCATCAGAGTGCATCCCTATCTAGATGATTGGTTAATCAAGGCCAACTCGTATGAGGAAGTGGTCTCGGCAGTTTCTCAAGTCGTTCAGTTTCTGAAACATATCGGTTGGTGGTCTATGTCAAAAGTTCTCTGCGACCCTCTTGATCTCTCGAGTTCCTGGGAGCATTTTTCAGCACAAAAGCATGGCGCATCTTTCTCACACAGGAACACGTCAGGAAGCTTTGTGCCCAATTCCAGAGATTTCAGCCCCAGGCAGCTCCCAAGGCATGGGATTATTTGCAGGTTTCTTGGAACCATGGCAGCCACTCTGGATGTGGTTCCTTGGGCCTGTGCTCACATGTGTCTGCTACAGCGCTTCCTTCTCTCGCGTTGGTCTCCTTGTTCTCAGGATTATCAGATCAATTTCTGCTGCAATGAGTGGTGTGCCGCAGTCTTCAATGATTGCTTTCTCAACCCCATCTGTTACGTGGCATGCCTTTAGAGATATTCCATTGTACTCTGGTGATCTCTGATGCCAGCCTGACCGGGTGAGACGCTGACTGCCTGGGATAGTCAGTACAGGGATCTTGATTGCGAAGCCACTTAGGTGATAATCGCCTCCAAGCCTGGGCAGTATGTCTCGCCCTTCATCATTTTCAGTGTCTTCTCCAGTGTCTTAGACAGTACCACGACAGTGGCTTATCTCAGCAGACAAGGGGGCACAAAGTGTCCGGAGGTTGCACAGGAGATGGCTCTTCTCTTCACATGGGCAGAGCGCAATCTCCAAGCGCTTTTGGCTGTACATATCATGTGCGTGGAGAATGCTCAGGCGGACTTTCTCAGTCGTCATGCCTTGGACCTCAGCAATTGGGAACTTGTGCCTTGGGTGTTCGAGTTCATTGTTCACCTATGGGGACGCCCAACCCTGGATTTCATGGCCACTGCTTCAGACTCCAAGGCACCAGCTTTCAGTCATCGGCAAGAGCCACAAACTCACAGCCTCGATGCTTTAGGTCCAGGCTTGGCCTCTGCCCCACCTTCTGTATATCTTAACACCATGGCCGATGATCGGCCAAGTACTCTGTCGAATGGAATTGCATTCCAACTAGATAATTCTCATAGTGCCGGACTGGCCACGTCAACCATGATATGCCGATCTGATTTGCCTAAATATAGCGAAGCTGTTGTCTCTCAGGTTGTTAGGGTCTCTTTCGGCAAGGTCTCACAGTAATGGACGATCTTGCTCCCTACTTGCTTACTGCCTGGCTCTTGAGTGGTGCAGCTTGATTTGAAAGGGTTAATCGCCTTTGGTAGTGGCTACTTAATTACAGGCATCCTGTCTGCCCATGTCTCATGCATATGCCCGGGTCTGGCGTCTCTTTTCTTCCTAGTGTTCCCAGAGATCTTTGTCGCCCCAGAAGATGCAGGTTCCAGACAATGTCTCTTTCCTTTAGGATGGATTTGAAAAAGGTCTTAATCTCAATTCCATGAAAGTGCAAGTGGCTGCCTTAATTTGCTTCAGGCGCCCGCTGAGCGGGCAGTCTCGAGCCTCTCATCCTGATGTTTCCAAGTCTTTGCATGGGGTTCATACCCTCCGACCACCTCTCTGCTCGTGCCAGCTTGGGATCTTTCCTTAGTTCTCTGCGCGCTCACGCGTGTGCCTTTTGAGCCTTTGCGCAGAGCCACCTTGAAGGATTTAACACTCAAGTGTTTTCCTGGTGGTTATTTCTTCAGCTTACTGCATATCTGAGCTTCAGGCGCTTTCTTGCAGAGATCAGTTTTTGTTTGGCTCTCCAAAAAGGTCACTTTGCGTACACTTCCCTCCTTCTTGCCCAAGGTTCTCTCCTTTTTCCCTGTGAATTAAATAGTGTCACTTCCTTCCTTTTTAAAGCCACACTGTACTGTGCATGATGCCGAACTTCATTCTTTCGATGTTGGCAGGGCCTCCTTGCATTGTTGTCACAAAATTGCCAATGCCTTCTGCCTCACTTATCACCTCTTCGTGTTAACCTCCAGATAAGCCAACACATGCACGCAGCTGGGACACTTTCAGATTGATCTCACTACAAGAGCTCACAGATATCATCAAAGGCATCAATACCACTACCTCACCACTTGACCCATGCCCAGTTTGGATAAAATCAAACTGAATTTTCCTCACCAATATAGAAGATTGTCCTCACCTCCCTCTCCCAAGGATACTTTCCCCCTGCCCTAAAACAAGCCTCAATAAGACCCATCCTAAAGAAACCATCATAGTAGCATAGTATATGACGGTAGATAAAGACCAGTATGGTCCATCTAGTCTGCCCAGCAAGGCGGCAAGAGTAGGTGCACTTGCCACTCTGTGCAGGTCACCCCTCCCCATGCCTTTGTTTAGGGGTGTACCCACCTCTCCTTGTAGGTCACCCCTATTTGTTCAGATATAAGAAATAGTTATACTTATTTTAATTTTATCCTGTTGCTATAAAGGGATCCACTGTGTCTGTCCCATGTCATTTTGAATTTTGTCATTGTGTTTGCCCTCACCATTACTATTGGGAGGGCATTCCAAGCATTCACCACCCTTTCAGTGAAAAAGTATTTCCTGACATTGCCTTTCAGTTTACCCCCTTGCAGCTTCATGTTATGCCCTCTAGTTTTACAGCTTCCCTGTCTTTGGAAGAGGTTTATTTGTCCATTAATACTCTTTAAGTATTTAAAGGTCTGAATCATCTCTCTCCTGTCCCTCCTCTCCTACAGAGTGTACATATTTAGGTCTTCAAGTCTCTTCTCATAAGTCTTTTGACGCAGGCTCCAAATCATTTTGATCGCCTTCCTCTGCACCACTTCCAGACTTTTTATATCCTTTGCAAGATACGGTCTCCAAATCTGAACACAATATTCCAAGTGAGGCCTCACCAGTGACTTCTACAGTGGCAATAGTACCTCTTCCTTTCTACTGGTAATTCCTCTCTGTATGCCACCCAGCATCCTTCTGGCTTTTGCTACCATCTTGTCACACTGTTTCGCCACTTTGAAATCATCAGAAACAATCACTCCGAGGTCCTTCTCCTGGTCCGTGCACACCAATCTCTCGCCCCCTATCTCATACAATTTCTGCTTCCCAAGTGCATCACTTGACCAATATTCCCCAAGCTCATATCGTCCTATAACAAGCATCTCCTTCCTAGCCAATGTAATAGAAAAAAACAGTGCAACACCAACTCCAATATTACATCGACACACACACACCCCTCTGGACCCCCAGCAACATGACTCCCGCCCCTCGCATGGTGTAGATACTCTCTTCACCACGCTAATCAAGGGTCTCGACAAGCCACATCAAAGTTTTGCAATGATATTCCTTGACATCACTGCCGCCTTTGATTCTATCTCTCACCACACTCTTCTCATTAGGCTCTGTGACATTTATTTATTTTAATTTATTTAGCTGTATTTATATACCACCTTTCTCCGGGTCAAGGCAGTTTGCATGGAATGAAAGTAAAGTGCATTATAACTGTGTCATTAAACTATATACAGACATGCAATTATGAGCCCATGAGTTCTTAACTACATAACAGATCCATAGATCTTAACGTGCTTTTGTGGAGACATAGGCCTCCACAATAGCATGCTAAACTGGTCTCTGTGACAGACAACATCAGGTAAAAATCGGTCCCCTTAAATTCAACCATTTTATCCTAAATCAAGGCATACCCCAAGGATCAACCTTATCGTCTCTACTATTTAATATTTACATCCAACCTATCTGCAACTTGCTCAGAAAATTCAACATGTACTTTCATACCCTATCTCTAAACTTCTCTACCATCTCAAACTGCTTCTCGCAAGTCCAAGTTACCAAGACCATCTCGCAAGTCCAAGTTACAAGAGACTCCTTCCTTCATCCCCCCCAAGCAAAGCTTATGCTCCATCACACTGAAATCATGATAAAAGATGAAGTCAAATACCTGGGTATAACTCTTGACTAGAACAGCAACATGCATTCCCATATCAAGAAGGCAGCCAACCGCATACTTCAAAATGAAATCACCCCAACGCTTACTGCCACTACTTCACTACAACGACTACAGAACAGTATTCCAGTCTATCATAACACCTCATCTAGATTGTAGCAACATACTGTACCAGGGGCTTCCAAAGCATGCACTCTATCCACTTCAACTAGTTCAAAATACCGCTGTTAGAATCTTAACAGGCACCTCAAGACATCAACAATCACACCCACCCTCAAGAACTTAAACTGGCTTCCAGTAGCCCAAAGGATAAAGCATAAAGTTGTAACTACTATATACAAAATCTTACATAACTTATCAGCTCCCTGCCTTGACTTTCTAATTAGAAGAGTTCCTACAACAAGGGCAAGAAGATCAACGAACCAAAACCTACTAGTCGTCCCACTCTTCAAGACTAAATGCACCCAGCAAACGAACAACAGAGCTTTCACCCTCTTCAACCCTTCACTCTGGAGCTCACTTCCAGAACCCATAAGATCTGCGCAGACTACACAGGAACTGAAGTAGTTATTTAAAGACTTGCCTTCTCGTTAAACATTACAGATCTAACAAAATCACATAACATCTTACAAGATAACCTGCACCACCCTCCCCTGAAATATGTTAATCTCCCCATTTTTGTTAACTTCAAGTTTACATCCCCCTTAAGTTCTGTGTAACTGCACCTCAATTGAGTTTGTTTGCTGTTCTCTGTAAACCGCTTTGGCCTAAAGGCAGCATAGAAAACCTGTTAAATAAATCTTCGATTCTCATAAAGGGCAGCCGCTTCTAAAATAACTATTTCACGATGGATTAAGCAAGCTATTGAGTCGGCGTATATTCTGCGAAATAAGCCTGTTCCAACAGAACTTCGAGCCCACTCAACCCAAGTGCAGGTAGCTTCTTGGGCAGAAATATCCCAAGTGGATCCATTAGATATTTGTAGGGCTGCCACTTGATCCTCTCTGTGTATGTTTGCCATGCACTATCCTTTAGATCTCAAAACCAGAGAAGCAGCTCACTTAGGGGCCACTGTTCTGGCAGCGGCTGTTTCTTCTCGCTCAAGGGTGAAGTAGTTTTGATACTGCCCACTAGTCTGAACTGATCTAGAAGGATGTATTGGAAGGAGAAATTTGACTTACCGTTAATTTCCTTTCCTGGAATCATACGAGACCAGTCCAGAACCCACCCTTCTGTCTTATTAGCCTGGCTGACGTTTAGCTCAGAACATATAGCTGTGTCGGGTAGCTTTTCTCTGCCTTTTATATTTCTGCGCCATTTGGCAGTCTCGATTGTGTATATAGTTTTATGATTCTGGGCTGGTTGGGCCGCCTTATTAGGCTAATTTATTTTCCCAAGTTCTCTTGCTTTGACATTTGTATACTTAAGAAGACCCTAGGGGTCCTGAGTTAGTAGCCGAGATGATGTCACAAAGCTTCTGTTTTGTTTTTTTCTTTCTCCAACATCTGCTTGCAGCGGGACATAATCCACTAGTCTGGACTGGTCTAGCAGGATTCCAGAAAAGGAAATTAGCAGTAAATCAAATTTCTCCTGAAAAAGACCTTAAGGATTAAAATCTGATTTCTAGTTGAGCCTTCGTAACCCTAGTCTGAAATAAGAATTAAACCTTTAACTTCACACACTCACCCTTTCCCCTTCTCCCCAGTACAACAATTCCTACCTTGAAGCACCGGCTACAGAAAAATGTGGCTGCTATGGTGTGGAAACCACTGTGTGCATCTGTGCTTTCAGTGGCCTGTCAAAGCTGTATCCTAGTCTGGCACGTGGACCCCACCTCTCTCTCCACAAGGTAACAACCATAAGGCAGGCAACTCTTAAGATTTCATGTTTTAAGATGTGGGATGATTTATTTATGATTTATTGATTTATTTAGAAGAGATAGAGAAGGCAGAAAAAGAGGAGGAGTAGCCCTATATTTCAAAAGCAATATTAAAGCTGCTGAAATGCAGGGGACGTGGGGAAAAAAAGAAGCACTGTGGATTGTGTTGGCAAGAGGAGATGGTGCTATTCTCCAGGACCAAGCAGGAAGTCAGTCTTCACATATGGGTGACATCGACGTCGATGGAGCCCTTGCAGAGCATTTCCCCAGCTTTCCATGAAAGCCTTTTGGAATGCAGGCACGCATGCGCAGTTCCCTTCCCGCCTAAAGGTGCCATTTTGCTCAGTTTCTCGTTTTCCGTGAAGCCCACCGGACGTGAGTCCTAGTCATCCCGGAAAATTGTTTGACTTTTTTGCGATTCGCTCTTTTTTCTTCTCCAGTTCGACGCTGGTTCCCCTCCCGCCGGGTTCGGTACACCGGTATCGAGCCCGATCTTCTTTTTTCGGTTTTTGCCCTTAGTGGCTGGCGTTCGCGCCCTTTTTTTCATTTTCCCTGGAAGGCCGGTCCTTTGGCCTCGCGGGGACTCTTTTTTCCCCGATGGCTTCCAGCAGTTTTAAGAAGTGTGATCGGTGCAAGAAACTGATGTCACTCACCGACACACACGACTGCTGCCTTCGGTGCCTCGGTCCTGATCATGACCCTAAGACGTGTGGACCATGAGGGAAAATGTCTTCCAAGGCACTGCGAAGTCATCAGCACCAAAAGGAAAGGCTTTTTTCTGACTCGGCCTCCGGCCGGGCCCGAACCTCATCTGAGGCCTCGACATCTCGGGAGTCGGATCCCGAGCACCGTCGTGGCTCCTCGGACAGGGGGTCCCCCGACCGGGAACGCAAGAGGAAGAAGCGGCTCATGAGGGCGTCATCGGAAGAGGTCCCGGGTTCCTCGAGAGCTCGGTCTCAGACCCCCGACCGTCGCCCCAGGCCTGTGGAACAGGAGAAGCCTTCCAAAGTTCCTCGACTGGAGCCGGAGTCTGCTGGACACGTAAGCCCTGTAGTCCTCATGGACTCTCCTCCCAGGGAGCCGACGTCGGGCCCGGCACCGCCGGGGCCTGAGTCGGGAGCTGCTGAGTCTCCTGAGCTGGGTCTCAGGTTGACAGCCTTGGAGAGCAGACTGTCTGCCTTCATGGAACAACAGCGGGCACTGATGGCCAGCCTGTCTGGCGCATCTGCCCCGACCACCGGGACATCGACATCGAAGTCGACCCCGGAGACCGAGCCAATACTCGAGGCCATAAAGGCTCGAGGTCGACCTCGGTCGCGGTCTCCCTCGACCTCCCGTTCGGGACCGAGGGCGTCGACGCCGGTGCTCGCAGGCCCCGCGAGGTCGGACCCCGATTCCTCATCGGACAAGTCCGCATGGGAGACGGAGGACGAGGAGTCCCCCGACACCTTCAAGACTCGGTGCATCCCATCTGACTCACCGCAGTCTGAACCCCGGAGTAGATCCCCTCCGGAGGATACCCGGTTCTCGGAGTTCGTTCGGGATATGGCCACGGCATTGGCTATCCCTGCGGACCCCGAGGAGGAGCCTCGAGCTGAGGAGCTCGAGGCCCTGCAGTACGACACTCCTCCGAAGGAGGCCTTTACTGTCCCGGTTCCTCCGATGCTGGAACGGCTCCTCTTCCGTATGTGGGAGGCACCGGCCTCGGCTCCGGTTTTAAGCAAACATTGCGATTCGATCTATCGACTCCGGAAGAGTCCTGGCTTTCAGAAGGCGCAGCTACCACACCATTCCATGGTGGTGGAATCGGCCATGCATCGCCTGAAAAGTCAGAAGATGCACTCCGCAGTGCCCCCTGGCAGGGAGGCCCGAAACATGGATGGTTTTGGTAGAAAGTGCTTCCAGGGCTCGATGCTTGCTTGCCGTGTCCAGTCTTACCAGCTGTACATGTGCATGTACTTGCGAGACCTGGCCAAGGAGTTGTCTGGGTTCTCTGCTGGTCTCACCGGGGAGCCCTTGCAGAGGTTCAAGTCCTTGACCTCGGGGATCCGGGAATGCTCTAAGTTTATGTCCCGCGCTGCCTACGATGGCTTCAAGGCTTCGGCCCGTGTTGCGGCAGCCGGCATCGCGGCTCGACCCCAGGCATGGCTGCAGTCATCGGACCTCGAGCCATGGGTTCAGGACAAGTTGGTCGATGTCCCTTGCTGAGGTGAGAACCTTTTTGGCAAGCCCATAACCGAGAAGGCCACACAGCTCGAGACCGAACACCTCACACGGACAAGGCTGTCTAGAAAGACTTCTGCCCCTTCTCACAAGAAGAAGGGCTCGGGTAAAAAGTCCTTTTACCCGAGGAAGGGCACTACCAACAAACAGTACGCACAGTATCGGGCTGCCCAAGCTGCCCCTCAGGGTCAGCAGGCCAAGGGGCAGGGTAATGGGCCCCGTAGGCAGTGGACCCCCAAGCCTCCGTCCCCTGCTCCCACTAAGCAGGGTGGGTTTTTTTGACTCCTTAGGCATAGCCTCTCCGTCCCTGCTCTCCCAACCCTGCACAGGAGGTCGCCTCGCTCTGTTTGCCCACCAGTGGCCACTCATAACTGGAGACAGTTGGGTGTTAAGAATAGTCCACAGGGGCTATGCTCTACACTTCCAACAACTACCTCCTCCATACTTTCCAGGGGAGCCTCCAAGGCCTCCCCTGCATACAGATCTTCTCCTTCAGGAGCTACAAGGTCTGTTGGTGGACAGGGCAGTGGAACCTGTGCCTCCCCACTTACAAGGTCGAGGGCTCTACTCCAGGTATTTCCTAGTACCCAAGAGAACCGGTGACCTTCGACCTATTCTAGATCTCCGAAACCTCAACAAGTTCTTGGAGAAGGACAAGTTCAAGATGCTTACTCTTGGAACCCTTCTGCCCTACCTCCAGCAGGGAGATTGGCTATGCTCCTTAGATCTAAAGGATGCGTACACTCACATCCTCATTCATCCAGACCACAGAAAGTACCTCAGCTTTATTGTGGGAGGAAACCATTATCAGTACAGAGTACTACCTTTTGGCCTAACCTCCGCTCCCAGGGTCTTTACCAAATTCCTGACAGTGGTGGCGGCCTACCTGAGAAATCAGGGTATCTTTGTCTTCCCCTATCTGGATGACTGGCTCATCAGGGGTCAGACGTGCCAGGAGGCCAGACAAGCCACCCTCAGAACTATTGCGCTTCTTCAAAGGCTGGGGTTTGTTATAAACTTCGCAAAGTCCACTTTGCTCCCATCCCAAAATTTGGAGTTCATAGGGGCAAGGTTGGACTCTCTGCTGGCAAAGGCATTCTTGCCCGAAGACAGAGCCCAAAGACTGATAAACTTGGCAAGTCAGTTTCTCAGCAGGTCACTGGTCTCCGCCAGACTGCCTGAGGCTTCTACGCCACATGGCTTCGACAGTTTATGTGACCCCCAATGCCCGGCTCCATATGAGGCCTGCACAGTGGTGCCTTCGGTCTCAGTGGTCACAGGCCACAGGCAGCCTCAGAGACAGGATAAGGGTGTCCAGACCATTTCTGAAATCCCTCAGCTGGTGACTACATGCACCCAATCTGCTGCAAGGGGTGCCTTTTCAGATTCCTGGGTTCACATTGGTGTTGACCACGGATGCCTCCTTGCAGGGCTTGGGAGCCCATTGTCTAGGCAAGTGCACCCAGGGCCTGTGGACTCCCTGGGAAGCCGCACAGCAAATCAATCTACTGGAACTCAGGGCTATTCGGTTAGCCCTCAAGACTCTCTCTCCAGCCCTGGCTCAGTCTGTCCTAATTCAAACGGACAACCAGGTAGCCATGTTTTATGTAAACAAACAGGGCGGAACTGGGTCCAGGCTCCTTTGCCAGGAAGCACAGGACCTTTGCTTGTTTGCCCTCAAGCACAACATGATCCTCAAGGCTGTGTACCTCCCTGGCCAGGAAAACTACCTGGCCGACAGGTTGAGCAGGATTCTGCAGCCCCACGAATGGCAGCTCCATCCTTTGGTGGTTCAGAAGATTTTCCTGAAATGGGGACTTCCATCCATAGATCTGTTTGCCAGTCCACTGAACAAGCAGCTGCCAAAGTTCTGCTCCAGGCAACCGCATCCTCTGCGGGTAGCAGCAGATGTTTTTCTGATTCCCTGGTCTCATATGCGTTTCCTCCCACACCCTTGGTGGCCCGAACTCTATTCAAGATTCTTCAGGACAAGGCCTCAGTCCTGCTGGTGGCTCCCAGTTGGCCTAGACAGCCTTGGTTTCCACTTCTGCCTCAGTTGGCAGTGGATCCCCCACTGCCTCTGGGGTTGCAACCCGACCTTCTCTCTCAGGATCAGGGTACCCTTCTGCACCCCAATCTCAAAGCTCTCAATTTGATGGCATGGAGGCTGCAAGGGTAGTTCTCCAGGACCAAGCAGGAAGTCAGTCCTCACTTATGGGTGACGTCGGCGCCGACGGAGCCCTCGCGGAGCAATTTTCCCCAGCTTTCAAAGAAAGCCTTTGGGAATTGCAGCGCGCATGCGCGGTCGTCTTCCCGCCCGAGGGTGCCATCTTAGCCAGTCTTCTTTTTTCCGCGGAGCCCTGCAGACGTCCCCGTCTTGTCCCCGCGAAAAAGTTGATTTTCCTCTTTATTTTATACTTTTTTCTTTCGGTTCGACGCCGATCGTTTTCCCGCCCGGACTCGCGACGCCGGTCTCGAGTCCTCTAGCGTTTTTTCGGTTTTTTCTGACTTAGTCAGCTTTCATTTTCGTTTTCCCTGGCAGCCCGGTCCTTTGACCTCGCAGGGGCCCTTTTTCCCCCGATGGCTGCCAGTGGCTTTAAGCGGTGTGGTCGGTGTGACCGAAATATGTCACTAACCGACACACACGACTTTTGCCTCCGCTGCTTGGGCCCGGATCATGAGGAACTGATCTGTGGGCCCTGCAGCAAACTGTCCTCGAAGGCGTTGAGAAGTCGGCGGCATCAGCGCGAGAGAATCTTCGCTGACCCCAGCCGTACCCGGACCTCGTCGGAGGCCTCCGTGTCCAAGGGCTCCAGCTCGGACCGTCGCCGGAGCTCCTCCAACCGGGGTTCTCCCTCCGGGGACCATCGTCGGAAGGAAAAACCCGCGAGGGCGGCGTCGGTGGACGCTCCTGGCTCCGCGAGGGCCAGGTCGCATAGCCCCGACAGCCGCCCCGGGTCCTTGGAGAAGGAACATCTCCCGAAGCGACCTCGCCTGGAGTCGGAGATGCCTGCCCGGGTAAGTCCTGTAGTCCTTCTGGACTCGCCTCCGCGACAGCCGACGTCGGGCCCGACGCCGTCGGGGCCCGAGTCGGGGGCTGCTGGGTCACCTGAGCTCGGACTCAGGTTGACGGCCTTGGAGAGCAGACTGTCTGCCTTCATGGACCAGCAGCGGGCACTGCTCGCTGGCCTCGCTGGCGCCGCTGCCCCGACCGCCGGGACGTCGACCCCGGAGACCGAGCCGATCCTCGAGTCAATGAGAACTCGAGTCGATCCTCGGTCGAGGTCACCCTCGGCCTCCCGTTCGGGACCGAGGTCGCCGACGCCGACTCCCTCGACGTCGGGGCGGCTGGCGCCGCACCCTGCCCGGGCCGACCCCACCGAGTCCTCGTCGGAGTCGGTCTGGGAGTCTGAGGAGGAAGAGTCACCTGATTCTTTCCGGACTCGGTGTGTCCCATCGGACTCACCGGGGTCCGAGCCTCGGAAGCAGTCCCCCCCGGAGGATGCCCGGTTCTCGGACTTCGTTAGGGATATGGCCAAGGCTTTGGCCTTCCCTGCGGATCCCGAGGAGGAGCCTCGAGCCGAAGAGCTCGACGCCCTCCAGTATGACTCTCCCGCGAGGGAGCACTTTACTGTGCCGGTTCCTCCTATGCTGGAACGACTACTCTTCCGCATGTGGGAGAGTCCGGCCTCCTCGCCGGTCCTGAGCAAGCGGGTCGATTCTATCTATCGGGTCCGCAAGAGCCCTGGCTTTCAGAAGGCACAGCTGCCACACCATTCCATGGTAGTGGAATCGGCCATGCATCGTCTTAAGAGCCAGAAGATGCACTCCTCGGTGCCTCCTGGAAGGGAGGCCCGTAACCTGGATGGCCTTGGCAAGAAGTGCTTCCAGGGCTCTATGCTCGCATGTCGTGTCCAGACTTACCAGCTCTACATGGGCATGTATCTCCGGGATCTGGCTAAAGAGCTAGCCGGATTCTCCGCTGGTCTCTCCGAGGAGCCCTTGCGGAGGTTCCTAGCCTTGTCCACGGGCATTCGGGAATGCTCAAAGTTCATGTCCCGAGCAGCCTATGATGGCTTTGAGGCCTCGGCTAGAGTGGCCGCAGCCGGCATCGGTGCCCGCCGACAGGCTTGGCTTCAGTCGTCGGATCTTGAGCCCTGGGTACAGGACAAGTTGGTCGATGTCCCCTGCCGAGGCGAAAACCTCTTTGGCAAGCCCATGGCGGAAAAGGCTGCACAAATTGAGACTGAGACTCTCACCAGGACCAGGCTTTCTAGGAAGACCTCCGCCCCTTCCCAGAAAAAGAAGGGCTCGGGAAAAAAGTCCTTTTACCCGAGGAAGGCGGCTGCCTACAAACAGTACCCCCATTATCAGGCCCCTGCAGCTCCCCAACAGGGCCAGCAGGCCAAGGGACGGGGTAACGGGTCCCGTAGGCAGCAAGCCCCCAAGCCTGCACCACCAGCCCCTGCTCAGCAGGGTGGGGGTTTTTGACTCGCTCAGCATAGCCTCTCCCCCCCCGCTGGTTCCTCCCAGCACCGGAGGCCGGCTGGTTCACTTCGGCCACAGGTGGTCCAGCATCACCGCAGATGCCTGGGTACTTCAGGTCGTGCGAGAAGGCTACCTTCTCCACTTCCATCAGGTCCCTCCCTCCTATTTTCCGGGAGAACCTTCGCGCCCCCCTCTGCACAGGGAGTTGCTCCTTCAGGAGTTAGCAGGTCTTCTGCAGGAACAGGCGGTGGAACCGGTGCCCCACCACCTGAGAGGTCAAGGCTTTTATTCAAGGTATTTTCTGATACCAAAGAGAACAGGGGGCCTCAGACCCATCCTGGACTTGCGCAACCTCAACAAGTTCCTTGTGCGGGAGAAGTTCAAAATGCTTACCCTTGGAATCCTTCTGCCCTACCTCCAGCAGGGAGATTGGCTATGCTCCTTGGATCTAAAGGATGCCTACACGCACATCCTCATCCACCCAAGCCACCGCCAATACCTAAGGTTTGTGGTGGCAGGAAATCATTACCAGTACAGAGTACTGCCCTTTGGCCTATCCTCCGCACCGCGAGTCTTCACAAAATGTCTCGCGGTCGTGGCGGCCCATCTCCGGCTTCACGGCCTCTATGTCTTTCCGTACCTCGACGACTGGCTCATCAGAGCAGCGTCCGCTCAGGAGGTCACCAACGCCACGTGCCGCACGGTGACTCTGCTGCAGCACTTGGGCTTTGTCATAAACTTCGCAAAGTCCACTTTGCTCCCCTCACAGGATCTCGAGTTCATCGGCGCAAGGCTGCACACTCCTCGGGCACGAGCGTACCTACCGCTCGACAGGGCTCAACGGCTCATGGACCTAGCCGACCGCTTTCGCAGCCAGCCCCTGGTCTCCGCCAGGCGCTTCCTGAGACTGCTCGGCCATATGGCTTCCACCGTCCATGTGACCCCCAATGCCCGCCTGAACATGCGGTCTGCTCAATGGTGTCTCCGCCAGCAGTGGCGACAAGCCACAGGCGGCCTGGCAGACCTAGTGCGCGTCTCCGAGCCGCTGCTCTCGTCTCTCCGGTGGTGGCTCCGGCAGCCGAACCTGATATTCGGAATGCCTTTCCAGTCACCTCAGCCGACCCGGGTGCTGACCACCGATGCATCCCTCCTGGGCTGGGGAGCACATTGCCAAGAGGCACGTACTCAGGGCCTCTGGACCACGTGGGAGTCTGCTCAGCAGATCAACTTCCTGGAGCTCAGGGCGATCCGCCTAGCTCTCAAGGCCTTCTCCCACCTGACTTCCCAACAGTCCGTCCTTGTCCAGACGGACAATCAAGTTGCCATGTTCTACGTGAACAAGCAGGGGGGCACGGGCTCCTTCCTCCTCTGCCGGGAGGCACAGAAGCTCTGCTCTTGGGCCGTCAGTCACGGCATTCTCCTCAAGGCAGTTTATCTCCCGGGCCAAGAAAATTGCCTTGCAGACAAACTCAGCAGGGTCCTCCAGCCGCACGAGTGGCGTCTGGATCCCTTGGTAGTTCAGAAGCTCTTCCTCAAGTGGGGTCTCCCCACGGTGGATCTCTTTGCCAGTCCTCACAACCGGCAGCTTCCTCGCTTCTGCTCTCGTCAGCCACACCCCCTTCGGGTTGCGGCGGACGCCTTTCTGATCTCGTGGTCGGGGAGCCTTCTGTACGCTTTCCCTCCCATCCCGCTGATCTCTCGGACTCTTTTCAAGGTTCTCCGAGACAAAGCCTTCATGATCCTGGTGGCCCCTCGCTGGCCCAGGCAGCCGTGGTTTCCGCTCCTGCTGCAACTGGCGGTGGAGGATCCAATCCCTCTGGGGGTACAACCGGATCTCCTCACTCAGGATCAGGGGTCCCTTCTGCACCCCAACCTCAGGTCTCTCAACCTCATGGCCTGGCTGCTGAGAGGGTAGTCCTTGCTCCCCTTCTCCTGCCGGCGGAGGTGGAGGAGGTCGTCTTAGCTTCGCGACGGCCTTCTACCCGCAAATGCTACGCCCTTAAATGGCGTCGCTTTGCAGTCTGGTGTGCCCAACAGTCTCAGGATCCCTTCTCCTGCCCGGTGTCGGTGATCTTGCAGTACTTGCTGCACCTCTCTAATCTGGGACTTAAGTCCAACTCCGTCAAAGTTCACCTCAGTGCTCTTTCAGCACATCATGTGCCAGTGGACGGCAGACCTCTCTCCAATGACCCTCTCGTAGCGAGGTTTCTCCGAGGTCTCCTTCTACTTAAACCACCTCTGCGCCCGCCAGCGCCTGACTGGGACCTGAATGTGGTTTTGCAGCGGATCACCTGTCCGCCTTTTGAACCTATGGCTACCTGTTCTTTCCGTTTTCTGTCTTGGAAAACACTGTTCTTGATAGCCCTCACTTCCGCTAGGCGCGTAAGTGAATTGCAGGCCCTCGTGTCTGATCCCCCTTACACTAGGTTCTACAAGAATAGGGTAGTCCTACGGACTCACCCAAAATTTCTGCCTAAAGTGGTCTCCCCTTTTCACATCAATCAGGAGGTGGTACTTCCAACCTTATTTCCCAGACCACACTCCAGCCGAGCTGAAACGGTCCTCCATACCCTGGACTGTAGAAGGGCATTGAACTTCTACCTTGACCGTACGCGGGAGCACCGTAAAGCTGCTCAGCTTTTTGTGTCTTTTGACCCCAATAAATTGGGGCTCCCGGTCTCCAAGCGTACTCTGTCCATCTGGGTTGCGGACTGTATCTCTTGGACTTATGGGGCAGCCGGACTCTCCTTAGAAAGTCGAGTCACGGCTCATTGCGTTCGGGCAAAGGCCACGTCAGTGGCTTACCTCCGCTCTGTTCCGCTGGCAGACATCTGCCGGGCCGCTACTTGGTCTTCGAGCCAGACTTTTGCGGTCCATTACTGTCTCGAGAGGGAGTCCCGTAGGGACAGTGCTTTCGGACAGGCAGTCCTCCGTAATCTCTTTGAGGTCTGAGCAACTCCTACCCTCCATCCCGGATGTGGGCTACCGGTGGGTGATAATTCAGCGAAGATTCTATCCTTCTGTGCTGCTGAGCTAGAGGGAGCTCATTTTTGTGCTTAGGGTCTCCGGTAGCCTTGAGCTTGGGAGTCCCATAAGTGAGGACTGACTTCCTGCTTGGTCCTGGAGAAAGCGTAGTTACTCACCTGTAACAGGTGTTCTCCAGGAGCAGCAGGAATCAGTCCTCACTACCCTCCCTCCTCCCCTTGGAGTTGCAATCGTCTGCTTATGTTCTTTTTTGCAAATTTTTATGCTGTCTGTTTTAGCTATGTCATCTGACTGGCTAAGATGGCACCCTCGGGCCGGAAGACGACCGCGCATGCGCGCTGCAATTCCCAAAGGCTTTCTTTGAAAGCTGGGGAAAATTGCTCCGCGAGGGCTCCGTCGGCGCCGACGTCACCCATAAGTGAGGACTGATTCCTGCTGCTCCTGGAGAACACCTGTTACAGGTGAGTAACTACGCTTTTTGGCTCCCTTGGGCCTCTCACGGGAAGTTGAAGAGGTTGTTGTAGCCTCTAGGAAACAGTCCACTAGGAAAACCTATGCTCTCAAATGGAAAAGGTTTTCTGTGTGGTGTCAGATTCGTACAGAGGGTCCTTTCTCCTGTACAGTACCAGTAGTGCTTCAGTACTTACTGCACTTATCCAATCAGGGACTTAAGTCCGATTCTGTTCGGGTCCACCTCTCAGCCCTAGCAGCTCACCACTCACTGGTGGACGGCCATTCTCTATCGGTCCACCCCTTGGTGTCCCGGTTTCTCAGAGGATTGCTGTTGCTCAAGCCTCCAATCCGTCCTCATGCTCCTGAGTGGGAGTTGAATGTGGTCTTGCAGCACCTGACTTGCCCACCTTTTGAGCCAATGGCTACTTGTCCTCTACGCTTCCTATCCTGGAAGACACTCTTCCTGATGGCCCTCACCTCGGCCAGGTGAGTGAGTGAACTTCAGGCCCTGGTCTGTGACAGGCCTTACACCAGATTTTATAGGAACAGGGTAGTCCTCAGGACTAATCCAAAGTTCCTCCCCAAGGTTGTCTCCTCTTTCCACCTCAACCAGGTGGTGGTTCTTCCAACATTCTTCCCTAGGCCTCATGCAAGCCAGGCTGAAGCAGTCCTGCATACCCTGGACTGTAGGAGGGCCTTATCCTTCTACCTTGACCGTACGCAGGGGCACAGAAGGGCTACTCAGCTCTTCATCTCTTTTGACCCTAATAATTTAGGGTTGGCTGTGTCCAAGCGTACCTTGTCCATCTGGGTGGCTGACTGTATCACCTGGGCTTACAAGGCGGCTGACCTTCCTTTGCAGGGTCGGGTCACGGCCCATCGTGTCAGGGCAATGGCTGCCTCAGTGGCTCATCTCCGCTCTGTACCGTTGGTAGACATCTGCAGGGCTGCTACTTGGTCTTCAAGCCAGACTTTTGCGGCCCATTACTGTCTGGAAAGAGAGTCCCGTAGGGACAGTGCTTTTGGCCAGGCAGTACTCCGGAATCTCTTTGAGGTTTAGGCAACTCCTGCCCTCTGTTGGGCTACCGGTGGAGGTTCTGTCAGTGAAAAGCCTTTCTTTGATGCTGGGACTAGAGGGAGTTCTCTTGTTCAGCCTGGGTTCCTTGGTAGCCCAGAGCTAGGGAGTCACCCATATGTGAGGACTGACTTCCTGCTTGGTTCTGGAGAAAGAGTAGTTACTCACCTGTAACGGGTGTTCTCCAGGAGCAGCAGGAATCAGTCCTCACAGCCCTCCCTCCTCCCCTGGGAGTTGCAGTTGTACATAGTTTATTTTACATTTTTGTGTGCTGTTTTTTAGCTATGTTATTTGACTGAGCAAAATGGTACCTTTACGCGGGAAGGGAACCGTGCATGCGTGCCTGCATTCCCAAAGGCTTTCATGGAAAGCTGGGGAAATGCTCCGCAAGGGCTCCATCGACGTCGATGTCACCCATATGTGAGGACTGATTCCTGCTGCTCCTGGAGAACACCTGTTACAGGTGAGTAACTACTCTTTATCCATACTGGTGTAGTCTGCAGACCTCCAACTCAAACCGAAGAGAAGGATAGAGACTTGATTATTGATATTGCAAAGGTAGCCATGAAGGGGAAAAGTGATCATATTGGAGTATTCCTTCTCCGGGAACAAGCAGGAAGTCAGTCCTCACATATGGGTGACGTCTGTACTGACGGAGCCCTCGCGGAAGCATCCCCGTAGCTTTCAAAGAAAGCCTTTGGGAGATGCCAACATGCATGCGTGGTCCCCTTCCCGCCCAAGGGTGCCATCATGCTCAGTCTCCTTTTTTCCACGGAGCCCTTCAGACGTTCGTCTGACTTGTCCCCGGAAAAAATTGATTTTTCTCTCCGAGTTTCACACTCGCATCCGGTATCGCACCTGTACTCTTCCCGCCACCCGACCTCGCTGCCTTGGTGTCAAGTTCAGGTCTATTTTTGTAGTTTTTCGTTCTTTAATTTTCTGGTGTCTTTGTGCCTTTTTTCCCAACTGGCAGCCGGGCGAGTCTTTGACCTTGCAGGGGTACTTTTTTCCCCCATAGCTACCAGTGGCTTTAAGAAGTGTGATCAGTGCTCAAAAATGATCTCTTTAACCGACACACACGACTGCTGTCTCCGCTGCCTCGTGCCAGATCACGATCAGGCTTGCGGTCTTTGCAAGAGGATTTCAGCAAGGCCCTCAAGAGCTGCCAGCAGCAGCATGATAAGATTTTCCCCGAGTCCCCGATGCCTCTGAAGTCCAGGGCCTCGTCTGAAGCCTCGACACCTCGGGCGGACATTTCTGAGCCCGATCCCCGCCGTGGGTCTTCAGAAAGGGGTCTTCCTCGAGGGAACCCAGGAAGAAGAAGAAACCCTCGAAGGTGGCGTCTGTGGATGGATCTGACCAGGTGGTTGCCCCCCCCCCCCCCGGCACAGGTCCCACAGTTCGAGATGCTCATCCGAGGCACCGGAGAAGGAGTAGCCTGCAAAGGTCCCCCAGAAGGAGTTGACATTGGACCGGCCTCGGTCCTCAGACACTATCCTCATTAAGGATTCCCCTTCAGGGGAGCCGGTGCTGGGCCCAAGTCACTTGGTGCCCACGCCAAAGGCTGCATAGCCTTCTGGCCTGGAGTCCAGAATGGGGGCCCTGGAGCGCATTTTGTCTTCCTTTATGGACCAGCAGCAGGCGCTGTTGTCCAGTACAACCAGTTCATCCGCCCCGACCACCGAGCCCTCAATGTCGAAGACATCCCCAGAGGCCAAACTGATCCTCGAGGTCCTTCGGCCTCCAATCGATCCTCTGCCGAGGTCTTGATCCGATTCCTGCTCGACTGGACTGCAGTCATCCCCGGCAAATGTGCTGGGCACAAGCCGCGGAGCTTCAGGAGTCCCAAGGCCCATGGAGCAGCCCTCCTACGAGTCGACAGACTACTCTGAGTGGGAGATGGAGGATGAGGAGTCCCCCAATACCCGTCGCCACTGCGACGTCCTGTCGGACTCTCCCATCTCGAAGCCTTGACGGCGATCTCCGCCGGAGGATATGGGCTTCCTTGATTTCATTGAGGATATGTCTAAGGCCCTGGCATTCCCTACGGAGTCTGAGGAGGACCCTCGGGCGGATGAGTTGGAAATCCTTCAATACGAGGCCCCTCCAAGGGAATTGCTCACGGTGCCCATCCCTCCCATCCTGGAATAGCTGATGCTCCATATGTGGGAGACACCTGCATCGATGCTGGTGGTGAGCAAGCGGCTTGACTCGATGTATTGAGTCTGCCGGAGCCCGGGCTTCTAGAAATCACAGCTGCCGCATAACTCTATGGTGGTGGAGTCGGCCATGTGTTGGCTTTAAAGTCAAAAGACCCACTCCTCAGTGCCCCCTAGTAGGGAGGCCCGCAGCTTGGACGCCCTCGGTAGAAAGTGTTACCAGGTCTTGATGCTCATCAGCCACATCCAGGCCTACCAGCTGTACATGGGAATGTACCCGAGAGACCTGGCAAAGGAACTCTCCGAGTTCTCAGCTGGTCTCTCCGAGGAACCCTGCAACGGTTTAAGAACTTGGCCAAGGCCATCCGTGAGTGCTCCAAGTTTGTCTCAGGCAGCTTATGACGGGTTCGAGTCAACCGGCTCGAGTAGCGGCTGCGGGCATCGGTGCACAATGCCAAGCTTGGCTACAGTGGGTTCAGGACAAATTGGTTGATGTCCCATGCCAAGGAGAGAACCTCTTTGGCAAACCCATGACCGAAAGGCTGCTGAGCTGGAGACCGAGTTCATGATGTGAACCAAGCTCTCTAAAAAGGCCGGAGGAATCGTGAAAAGCAGCGGGGGAAGCTGTTTGGGTCAAGGCAATACTGGCATCGAGTCTGGAATCGCATGCGCACATACTTAATCCAAGGTCATGAAGCCTTGGACCAGGGGTCATCCTCGGAGGACCTTCCCTGCAGATCCAAGACATTGTCCAAGTCTATGTCTGATCCCAGAGCCGAGGGTAAGACCTCCGGTATCCAGCCTCGGAGTCCTCGACCTGACACCGAGAGAAACAGCCGGGAGCAGCCCTCAAAGCTGTCCCGGCGGAAGGAGACTCCTATCATATCATCGGATCGGGCTCAGTCCTCTGATGCGATTCCCCTTCAAGGGAGCCGGCTTCAGGCTCGATGCCTTTGAGGCCCTAACTGGTTGCTGCAGAGCCTACTGGCATTGAAGCCAGGGTGGCGACCTTGAAACGCAGCCTGGCTGTAATCCTCGAGGCGCAGTGGGCCTAATGACCGGAACCTCCAGGTTGTCAGTGCCGACAACGGGACCCTCCACTATGAGGATCTCCCCGGAGGACATTCAGCTGGTGCTGGAACAATTCGCTCGCTCAGAGCCACATCAGTTGGCTGCCTTCTCAAGGCGCGATTCGCCCCCAAGCACCTCGGGGTCAGCACGTTGGGCACCTTGCTCTTCATCAACACCGGTGACTCATCATTCCGATGAATGTCCAGACTTCGAGGTCTTGTCCGACAAGTCACCCGACACCATGTTACATAGGGAATGTCATAATTCTCAGGGGGCTTTCCTCATTTCAGTTTGAGTCTGTATGTCAGGCGCCTTCTCTGATTCTTTTCAAATCCAGGTTGAAAACTCACCTCTTCGCTGCTGCTTTCGGATCTTGACTCACCTGATGTCCTTTGTGTTTCCTTACCATTCCCCCTAGCAGTATTCTATGTCAATCTAATAGATTGTCTCTATTAGACTGTAAGCTCCGATGAGCAGGGACCATCTTTTACATGTGTCTGTACAGCTCTGCTTATGCCTTGTAGCGCTATACAAATGTTCAGTAGTAGTAGTAGTTGATCTCATGTCCCATTCTTCATCTTGTCTTGACAGGGGTCCTCCCAGCCTGGGACCCCCCTTGTTCCCAAACCACCGGGTGTGTTTCTGCCACGTTTCACGCCACCATAGTTTCCATGGATCACCTACCTGCTCCCTAGTGGTCCTCCCCTATCCTTTATCCCCTCCCTACCCCCATTTTCCCCCTCCACTCCACCTATCTCCATCTATCCTTAGGTCATGCTTAATGACATTGGATCCCTGCTCCCACAATGGTTACCTCTTTGTTCCCTCCTGCTCAGTCCGTCATCCTATTTGTTCCCACATCCACTCACACACTCATTTACTTTATTGTCTCTGCCCATCCTTCTTCCTTCACCCCATATCAGCCCATATCACATTTAGGGAAACATGTCTCTTTTTATCACCCCTCGACTCCTGTATCTGTCTCGCTTGGCATTGCCCTCTCTCAGGGGCCTTGCACTACCTGTTTGTTTGTACAAGCCTGCTTATTTGGAGGGTTGCTCCCACTGTAGAGAAACAAAGGCTCTATCCTTTGCAAATGCAATGTGTGCCTTCGAGTCAGTCCTGACTCCTGGCGACCCAGTCCTGACTCCTGGCGACCCAGAAGCTCCTGGGTTTTCTTGGCAGTGTCACCGGAAGTAGCCTGCCAGGCCTTTCTTCCAAGGCAATGGAGGGTTAAGTGACTTGCCCAAGGCCACAAGGAGTGCTAGTGGGAATCGAACCCTGGTTGCTTGGTTACCAAGCCAGTATTCTAACCACTAGGCTACTCCTCTATCCTTTAGCTTACTTTTATTCCTTATATATACACTTCCATCATGTTTTCCACCTTCTTTTTCTTCCCTCCCCGCCTCCCTCCCTCCCCTCGCACTATCTCATCCGCCCACCCTTGCTGTTGCATTTTATCCACAACACTGCAACCCAAACACACCATTGCATAAGCCTCAGCTGTGGTTCGTGAAGCAGGTTATTTCACAGATTTACCAACGACAGTAGGCTCCTCATTGTGGTGGACTAGTGCCATAGTTGCAATGTTCTAAGTAGCATGCGCATATTCGTGGCCAGCCAGCCTGCCTCAGGTTAGCCCATATAGTCGGTCCTAAACATATTCATGGCTCACACGGGAATGGCTCTGCAGGGCCCATGATTGGTTAATCCAGCGTTCGTCATACCATATGTTTTCAAACCTGTTCCACGCGCTTGTCTTCTGCTCTTTGCCTCCCGCAGTCCCCCTCCCCGATCACCCCCTGTTTCTCTGTCTCATTGTTAGACAATGCCTCAGATCCTAGTATATTCAAGGCCTATAGGCATGCATGGGTCACTGAGGTATTTTAAAATGCAGGTTGCCAGCATTAGCTGGGCCCGCACATGACCTCATGCAGCAAGCCCACCCTGCCATCACATTTTGGCCCTCCGGGAAGGAAAGAAGGCGGGTGGAGTACAATCAGGCCAACTGGGTGGGTCTCGCTGATAGGGCTTGCTTAATTTCCACGAGCAATCAACATTCCTATCCCATTCACTCACCTTTCATGTTTTACAATCCAAATTACCCTCCCACTATCCCCAGACTCCATCCTGCCTACCCAAAACCCCTTTTCACCTACCCCGATATTTCACATACCCCAAACCCACAACAATGCACAATTTAACTGAAATACTCAACGCAGCAAATTTCACAAATCAATCAAACCCAATGAGCTCTCCGGTTCAGTGTGCGAGCCCCCCAGTCACAGACTGCATAGCAGTGTGCTGCCTGCAAAGTTTTAAGTCCACTTCTTTGTGGCTGGGGGGTCTGCCGCTAGTGTGGATGTAGCCCCACATGAAGAAGAGTACAGCAGGGCTCCAATAATATAAGTCTCTTACTAGGCGTAGGCATATTGGACCTTTAATCCACTTATCCTGGCAAACCCTGTCCATATGCATGCCTGAGTATGCAAGTTCCTGCCCAGGGGTCTCAGTATGGTGGCAAGTGCCCTTCCATGAGTTCACAGGCTGTCCTCTGAGCAAGGAGGTGCCATTACTATCGGTCTGCCAGGCCATGGATTCAGGATGCTCGGAAACAAAGGCAGTAGCATCCGTGTGCCACTCGTCTCGGTGAAAATGGGACATCTCGGTGAAAAGGGGACAGCTTTTCCCTCCTTGTGTCCAGCCCACATGTCCCACTCCATTCTCAAGGTGTAAACGCCCTCATTTCCTGCTCTCGCCTGTTGACGGACTTAACAAAGTGTCCACATAGGAGGTGGTTAAGTCCGCAGATTCAAAAATTTGCGATGCCCCATTTGCAAAGATTCGTATGTATGCAGGGTATAAGACAACAAATCTCACTTTGGCGTCCACCAGTCTTTGACAAAGCACCGCATATGCTGATCGTTTTTGGCTGAGTGCGGGTGAGTAGTCTTGGAGGATCTTTATTTCTCCAGGAAGTCAGTCCTCACTTATGGGTGATGTTGGCACCAATGGAGCCCACACGGAGCAATTCCCCAGCTTTCAAAGAAAGCCTTTGGGATTGCTGCATGCGTGATCCTCTTCCCGCTCAAGGGTGCCATCTTGCTCAGTCTCTCTTTTTCCACGGAGCCCTTCGGACGCACGTCCTCGTCCCTCGGAAAAAGTTTTTTTGTCTTCAGCCTTTTGGTCCCTTTTGCAGTTGCACCTGTCCTCTTCCATCCCCGTCCCCCCTACGCCCCTGTGGGGCTAGGGAGACTCTGTTTTCTTCCCTCTTTTTAGTATTTTTTTTCCTTCGGGCTCTTTCGCACCCTTTTTTCCCTAACTGCTGGCCTCGAAGGTCTTCGACCTCGCAGGGGCTCTTCTTGCCCCCATGGCCACCGGTTTCAAAAAGTGTGACAGATGCTCCTAGAGCATGTCGTTTACGGACACCCATGACTTGTCTGCGGTGTCTCGGGGCTGACCACAATCCGGAGATCTGTGCTCTCTGTAAGAAAATGTCCACTAAGGCCTTATTAAGCTGTAAGCAGAAGCCTGACGACATTTTATGTAAGGCAGCCCCGGGATCCCCGGTGGCTCCCTGCTCTGCCGACCCTTCAGTTGCGGGATCCCCTGTGCGACCCTGCGCCCTCGGCATCACTCCGACCAGGGTTTGCCCGAGGTGGAGTGGGTGAAGAAGAAGACCTTGTCGTCACTGTCGGGTGCTCCGGACAAGCGCGACCGGTCTCGCGCTCGTTCCCTCAACCCTCCCCGGCATTCCCAAGAGTCGGACAAGGAGCGGCCTCGAAAGGTAGCTTATACGAACACGGAGGCCTCTAGCGATGGTGCTTGGTCTCCTGAGGATCGTCCCGGTGAGGACCCCCTCTCCTCCTTCACGCCAGACCCGGTAACCCCGGTGTCGGCATCGCAGGGCCCCATTACTGAGTGGGAGGCCTGTATGCTGGCACTGGAGCGCAGCGTTTCTGCCTTCCTAGCTGCCCAGCAGGCACTTTTGCCCAGCACAGCTGGCTTGTGCCTTGAGACCGAGGGTCCACCGACAGGGGTGCCTAAACCTGCCTTAGAAACCCCCAAGATCCGTGGGCCTCATGAGGGTCCTCGACACTGGTCTTGCTCGCTCTCCCGTTCCTCAGGGGCAAGGTCTTCCAGAGTCAGTGCTTCCAGCTCCAAGCGGGTCTTGGCTACTGGACATGGGGATCAGCCAGACTCCGAATCTTTCTCGGACTTCTTGGGCTGGGAGTCGGACGGGGACACGTCCCCGGAGACCCGCGCCCATAGGGACCTTCCCTCTGACCCATCCCCCCCCCCACCATGCAATGGTGATCGCCCCCCAAGGACACCTCTTTCTTGGTGTTTGTGCGGGATATGTCGCGGGCCCACAATCTGCCCACGTAGACTGAGGAGGAACTTGATATCTTGCAGTATGAGTCTCCACCTAGGGAGTCTTACGGTCCCTGTACCGCCCATCCTATCCCGGCTGCTCCTCCGCATGTGGGAAGCACCCCCCTCAGTCCCCTTTGTCAGCAAGAGACTCGACGCAATGTACAAGGTCAAGCGCTGCCCCGGGTTTCGGAAGACTCAACTTCCCCATACTTCCATGGTAGTTGAATCAGCCATGCGGAAGCAGAAGAGCCCGAAATCACACTCTTTGTTCCCGCCTGGCAGGGAATCCCATGCCCTTGACGCCCTCGGGCGCAAGGCTTACCAGGAATCCATGCTGGTGTGCCTCATCCAGGTTTGCCAACTGTATATGGGTATGTTTCTTCGCGACCTCGCCAAAGAGCTCGGCGGTTTCTCTGCAGGCCTCGGGGGCGAACACCTTCTCAGGTTCCAGACCCTCCTGAGGTTGGTTGCAGACTGCTCGAAATACCTTTCCCACGCTGCATATGATGGGTTCAAGTCTAATGCCCGCGTGGCAGCAGCAGGCATTCGAGCCTAGCACCAAGCGTGGCCTCAGTCTTCAGACCTGGAATAGTGGATCCAGGAGAAGCTCCTGGATGTCCTCTACCTCGGCGAGCAACTGTTTGGCAAGCCCATGGAGGACAAGGCGACTGAGATCGAGACGGAGTTCGTGACTCGCACCCGTTTCTCTCGTAAAACCTCTGCTCTTCCACGGAAGAAGCAGCACATCATAAAGCCATTCTTCCAGAGGAAGGGATTCCTCTACCGGGGATACCCACCCTACCCCAGCCCGGGTCACCGAAAACCAAAACGGCCCAAGACCCAACCTCCCGCACCACCCCAGCCAGCTCCAAGGTTTTGATGCCAAATGCATAGCCTCTCGCCCCCCGACGGCTCTTCCGCCTGTGGGAGGACACCTGTCCCTTTTTGCCCCCGAGTGGGCGACAATTACATCGGACATGTGGGTCCTCCGGGTGATCCACAATGGTTATCGCCTTCATCTGGACAGACTCCCCCCTCCCTCCTCCCCAGTGGAGCCTACTCAGCTTCCCTTGCACCAGGCTTGCTTATAGCAAGAGTTGGACAACCTCCTTGGTCAGCAGGCGGTCGAAAGGGTTCTGCCGCACCTCTGAGGTCGGGGGTTTTACTCAGGTACTTCCTCATCCCAAAGAGGACAGGGGGCCTGCGCCCCATCCTCAATCTCAGGAATCTGAACAAGTTTCTGGTGCGGGAGAAGTTCAGAATGCTATCGCTTGGCGTCCTGCTGCCCTTCCTCCGGCAGGGAAATTGGCTATGCTCCTTGGATCTCGGAGACGCTTACGCCCATATTCCTGTCCACCCCAAGTACAGGCAAGATCTGTGTTTCAAGGTGCAAGGGGAGCACTATCAGTACAGGGTGCTCCCCTTCAGACTCGCGTCTGCCCCGTGAATCTTCACAAAATGCCTTTTGGTGGCCGCAGCTCACCTTCGGCCGCAGGGCATACCCGTCTACCCTTACCTAGACGACTGGCTCGTCTTGGGCACATCGGCGGAGGAGGCCCGCCTTTCGGCATCGCGCATGGTCCTCCTCAAGCGCCTCGGCTTCCTGATCAACTATCCAAGTCCCACCTCGAACCAGTGCAGACCCTGGAGTTCATCGGCGCACTTCTTGACACAGAACATGCGACTGCCTTTCTCCCTCGAGCCCGCACAGATTGGCTCTGCGCCCTTGCTGCCGAGGTCAAGGCCAGGCAAGGGTCTTGGCGCGGGCCATGCTGTGCCTCCTCGGGCACATGGCCTTGACCGTCCACATCATTCCTCACGCTCGCATGCACATGTGGGCAGCCCAATGGTGCCTCAGAGGGCAATGGGCCCAGGCCTCGGGATGCCTCAGGGACCCTGTTTAAGTCTCCTTCAGCCTGCTCAGTTCCCTGGATTTATTTATTTATTTATTTAACTGATTTTATATACCGTCTTTCTACAAATCAAGACGGTTTACATAAAACATTTAAAATAGAGTGTTTCCACTGTTTACATAGAACAAAGTAACAATATATATAAAATAACAATGAAACTAATTATAAATTATAAGAATAAACAACTATTTACAAAGGTATTTACCGAGGTGTCAGTTGTCAGTATGTAGGTTTAGAAGGGGTAGGAGATGGGGAAGCAGATGAAGGTTAGAACTAAGGTGGGAGGGGAACATGTTCCTGAAAAAGGAGGGTTTTTAAGTTTTTTCGGAACTCAAGGTGAGTTCTAGAGTTCCGAAGCTCATGGGGAAGAGAGTTCCATAGGGTAGGAGCATAAAGGGAAAAAGCCCTGTTACAAGTGAATTGTTTACTATATCTTATGGTTGTTGGGATAGAGATGAGGTTTTTGGTAATAGTACGGCGGGTTCTAGAGCTAGCAGAGAGGGGAATGAGATTGGTGGCGGAACCCCCAAAGTCGTCTCCAGAGCATGCCCTTCCAGATTCAACAACATGAGCTTGTCTTGTTGACGGATGCCTTGCTGTCGGGCTGGGGAGCCCACTGTGGCAACCTACGCACCCAGGGGCAATGGTCATACAAGGAGTCCCGGCAGCAGATCAATCTGCTCAAGCTTTGAGCAGTCCGGTTGGCCCTGAAGGTCTTCAGGCCCACCTGACGGGCAAGTCTGTGCTCGTGCAGACCGACAACAGGATCGCGATGTTCTCCATAAACAAGGAGGGGGGCACGGGTTCCTGCCACCTCTTTCGGGAGGCAGCCCTCCTCTGCTCCTTCGCCGTGTGCCAGGGCATGATGCTCTCTTCACCCTCATCTTACCCCCCTTAATTCTTGCCTCTCCTTAGTAGCTGACTGGCTGGTTTCCAACTGTTTGCACTTGAATATTTCTAAAACTTTAGCTATATGGTTCACTCACAGAAGTCCTCCTCCTTCACTGGTCCCTTCCTTTTCTGGGTCTCCCATTCCTCTAGTTTTCGGTACTTAGGTGTCTTTCTTGACTCTGACCTCTCTTTTCAAGATCACATATCTCATGTTACCAAGTCCTTCTCCTTCGTTCTTCGGCAGATTCGTGCCATCCGTCCCTTTCTGACACCCCAGGCCCTCACTACTCTCACTTTATCTCTGGTCATTACACACCTCGACTTCTGCAATTCTGTCCTCACCGGTGTCCCTAAATCCCAAATCCTCCAAATTACAGTGCATACAAAACACGGCTGCACGCATTATCTCTCATTCTACGCGTTGGGAACATGTCACTCCTCTTGAATCTTCACTGGCTCCCTTTGGCTTTCTGTATACGCTATAAACTTCTCACATTGGTTCATCAGGCTATTTACACCCACACCCCACAATATCTGTCCGATCTCCTGCAATTTCATACACCCTCTCGCTCTCTACGTTCCATCCACATCAATCGACTTCACCTCCCTTCCCCTGCATGTGCCCATCTCCAATCCACTCTGAGCTCTGCTTTCTTCTTCACTGGTCCAGCCCTGTGGAACTCCCTTCCTACCACTCACTGACTGGAACAAAATTATCGCACTTTTAAATCTCTGCTAAAGACATACCTTTTCAACAATGCGTATGACCTACCCACTGCTCATGTCTAGTCCTGTCTGCTTCCTTTTTCAGTCTGTCTAATGTATATAAATGTATGTCTGACGTTGTCTCTAAACTCATGTCCACTTGTGCCTTTCTTAAATGCATGTCTCTTTTCGTTAGTCCTGTCCAATGGAACTGCATGTCTCTCTCCTGTAGTCCTGTCCAATGAACCTTCAATACCTGCCTAACTTTGCCCTTACTTTCCTGTCTATTATTGTCAGTTCCTTTTCTTTTCGGTGCCTACGGCCCCTGTTACTTGTTTATTTTGTAAACCGCCTTGCTGTTTATCGAAAGGCGGTATATCAAGCGAAATAAACTATAAGAGCTGTCTACCTCCCGGGCCAAGACAATGTCCTCGCGGACAAACTCAG
The DNA here is from genome assembly GCA_033557465.1 of Ichthyophis bannanicus. Lineage (NCBI taxonomy): Eukaryota > Metazoa > Chordata > Amphibia > Gymnophiona > Ichthyophiidae > Ichthyophis > Ichthyophis bannanicus. Next base: position 730,703,029 of record CM066033.1, on the reverse strand, counting down.
CAGGCTTCTCTGCCCGCACGAGTGGAGCCTGAGTCCAGAGGTGGTTCTCCACCTGTTTCACCGCTGAAGGATGCCGTCCATAGACCTGTTCGCCAGCCCAGTGAACGCACAGCTCCCCCACTTTTGTGGGCCGATACCGCACCAAAACAGGGTGGCTCCAGATGCGTTCCTCCTGGACTGGACCTCTGGGCTTCTGTATGCGTTCCCTCCCACTCCTCTCATTGCGAAGACCCTCCACAAGATTCAGCAGGACCAAGCCTCAGTAATCCTCATGGCTCCTTTGTGGCCTCGACAGCCTTGGTTCCCACTTCTACTCCGACTCTCGAGGGAGCCTCCGGTCTCCCTGGGCAGTGCCCCAGGCCTGCTGACGCAAGAGGAAGGGCGGGTGCTTCACTCGAATTTGGCCTGGCTATTCCTGATATCCTGACAGCTGAACGGGTCTCCCTAGCCTCGCTGCATATTCCGGAGGAGATTGAGGAAGTCCTCCTCGTGTTGAGGAAGGACTTGACAAGTTGGGCCTATGCCCTGAAGTGACGGCACTTCTTGATCTGGTGCTTCGAGCTCCAGATCAACCAGTTCTGCTCCACCCTTTGGGTTCTCCAGTATCACTTTCACCTCTCGCAGGTGGGGCTCAAAATCCAACTCGGTCAGGGTTCACCTGAGCGCCATCTCGGCCAACCACTTCCCCGTCGAGGGCAAACCCTTCTCGGGCCAGCCCGCTTCATGCGGGTCCTCCTGCTTTCCAAACCCCCCATCCGGCCTCCACTGGCGGAATGGGACCTGAACATCGTGCCCATGCAGCTTACACGATCACCCTTCAAGCCGATGGTGACGTGCTCGCTTCGTCACCTCTCCTGGAAGGTGGTCTTCCTGGTGGAGCTGACCTCGGTGCGGCTAGTCAGCGAACTTCAAGCCATCATGGCAGAGGCCCCCTATACAAGGTTCTATGGGAATAGGGTTGTCCTTCGTACCCACCCCAAGTTCCATCCCAAGGTTGTCTCGGACTTCCATCTCAATCAGGAGATAGTCTTGTCGACTTTCTTCCCGAGACCTCACGTCAACTGGGCATCCGAGGACGCATGCTCTTGACTGCAAGAGGGCTCTGGCCTTCTACCTGCAGCGCACCCAGGATCATCGCAAGTCCGACCGACTCTTCGTCACCTACGATCCCAACTGCCTGGGGCTGGCAGTCACCAAGCGCACCCTCTCTGTCTGGGTGGCGGACTACATAGCCTTTGCCCAGGCAAAGGTTGGGGCCCCATTGGATCGACGAGTTACTGCACACGGCATCCGTGCCGTGGCGGTGGCTTCGTTGCGCTCAGTGCCTCTGACGGACATCTGCTGGCTATGACCTGGTCTTCTATGAACACCTTTGCTTGACACTACTGCCTGGAGAGGGAGTGTGCCCTCGGCCAGGCTGTACTCTGTAATTTGTTAGGGGTATAAGCAACTCCTGCCCTTCTTCTGTGGCTACCGAGAACTTGGCCCCGGATACACGAGGACTCGGGCTCCTTCGGGCATCGGCTTCTGCTCGGTCTCGCAGAAGCATTTTTTGGACTACAGGTTTGGTAGCCTGTAGCTGGGGAGTCACATAAGTGAGGACTGATTTCCTACTTGTTCCTGGAGAAAGCGTAGTTTACTCACCTGTAACAGATGTTCTCCAGGGACAACAAGAATCATTCCTCACTACCCTCCCACCTCCCATTAAGAGTTGCTATTTTTATCCTTCCCTTGCCATCTGCTTAGTAGGGCTCTAGCTATGGGACCTGACTGAGCAAGATGGCACTCTTGGGCGGGAAGAGGACCACGCATGCGTGGCAGCAATCCCAAAGGCTTTCTTTGAAAGCTGTGGAATTGCTCCACGCGGGCTCTGTCGGTGCTGATGTCACCCATAAGTGAGGACTGATTCCTGCTATCCCTGGGGAACACCTGTTACAGGTGAGTAACTATGTTTTTAGCTCCTCCATGCTGGATCTGCCCTTTGCGCGGGCAGCATTTAGTATTTCTTCTTTTTGGACATAGTTAAGGAAGCGTGCTGGAACTGCCTGGGATCATTGGTCTTTCAGGCGCAGGGGCCAACCCGATGCACCTGTTCTATAATAAGGCCCTCTCCAGGGCCTCCCAGCTGTAAGGCCATCGGCAATAAGGTCTCCAGATATCCTCTTAGCTCTGCATCCTTGATGCTCTCCGGCACTCCAAGAAGCCGCAAGTTATTATGACGACTTCTGTTCTCGAGGTCGTCAAGTTTTTCAGCATGGCAGCCCCCTAACTCGAACAGCCGCCATAGGTCCTTCTTGTTGAGATAGCCGATGCTCAGCCTGCTGTAGGCAACTTCCATAGGCTGTAAAAGGTTTGCGCCATATTATCTAGCTTGCCGTTCAGCTCATCCAGTTTAGTGGTCAGCGCCCCCACCACGGCCACCGTCACCTCCTCCACCAGCATTGCCTGCAATGGGAATGTTGACGAAGTGGGTGCCTCTGCCATCTTGGCTAGCCCCACCGCCGAGTTCTCTTTCTTTTCTTGCAGTTTTCATCCATGCTGACCAGTGGGGTCAGCACCGGTTTGCGGGTACACCCTGATCAGTCATGGGGTTCCAGTTCAGTGGGGTTGTAGCCAGTAAGTTTGACAGTGCAGGGGTGAACCCGGGAGAGAGCTCAAAACATGTCTGTTCTCTCCCACCACATCACATGAACCCCCTTTGTTTTCTTTTTTTTTATACTTGATTGAGCTATATCATCATACTTGGGCGGGAAGGTGACTGCACATACGCAGTCTAACTCCCAAAGACTTTCTTTGAAAGCTGGGGAATGAATCTGCATGGGCTTTGTCAACGACGATGTCACCCATATGTGAGGACTGATTTCTGCTGTCCTTAGAGAATACCTGTTACAGGTGAGTAACTACGCTATTTCAGGTGCTTCATTTTGCCTGTGCTGCCACCTCTAGATAACAGCTGTTGAGTGAAAAAAGAGGTATCTCATCTGGCAGGGAATCCATTTCTGCAGAAAGGTTAAGAGCAGCTGTCTCACTACCTTTTTTAGCAATGATTCTGCTCCTTGGGTAGTTTAACATAAAAATATTAAAACTGTGACGCTTCTCTCTTTCCATCTGACTCTCTGTTTTTCTCTGGATACAAGCAGGGGAATGCAGGCACACTGTGATAGTGACTTCCTGGATGGAGCCATTGTGCTAGGCTCTCCCTTTGCCCAGAGAAGTCCTGAAGACTTTTCTGAGCTTGTGTGTGCCCTCTCCTGTCTTCAGGTCTCTCTCTGATCTCCTCAGTTTGTTCTTACCGGGCCGTGTGCTGGACGTCTCTCCCTTCTCTTCGTGCCTCTCTTCTTCACATAAGGAAAAAAACCCACCAGATTCGTCAGCAACAGGATTCAGCACCAGCTTCAGGCCCCCTCCTCGAAGGTCTGTGGTTCCATACCCCATCAGTCTACCCCCTCCCCTCCATCTCCTTCATCCAGGACCAATGAGGGAGGCAGGACAGCTGCTACAAGGGATAAAAATGCACATAAGGGAGATGCTGCAAAAACTAAACACATGACAGCTCTAGTCTCAACCTCCACCACCAATAGCAATCATCGTAAAAGACATATCTCAGGGGATCATACGAGTATGGAACCCACAGCCAAAGCAGGGAAGCACCCTGAAAGCCCAATGCCTCTCCTTTCTCCTTCTGAGCCTCCCCTCCCCCACCCAATGAGACCAGCCTCTTCTCCCTCCTTCATAGTTTCCTCCAGGACAGCGCTGCTTTACTCCAGGGACGCCTTCCTCAAGAAGAGTCCCCCCCCCTCATCAGTTCATCCCACGGACCCCCGGGGATATTTCTCCTTCCATGTCCCCTCTCCAAATTGCATGGAGGCCCCATCTCCCCTTGAAGACCAAAGTAGGCTCTTCCATCTGCAACACCAACCACAACTCATGGGGAGACCACGTGAGTGTGCAGGGGGTCAAAGGAGTGTGCAGAAGTTGTTGAATTGATGTGCATCTCTTAGGGTGAGAGAATAAAGTTCACTCCTCAAGTCTTGCTGAGTACCTTCACGTAGTGACCCCGTGCTATAACATCTATACCAAATCTCAGTAGGGCGACACTACAATTAAAGTATGTTAGGAACAAAGAAGAAAAATACATACTGGCCGCACGTCGCCCAGAATAAAAAGGTGCCCACCTTTAGCTTAAGCACTAGGGCTAACGATGATGGTTGCGATAGTGCAAGTGCTGCAGAAACAGATAACATCCCTGCCACAGATAAAGGCCATAGTGAACATGTTCATGGACCCACTGTGGTAGGAGATAAACCACAGAAATCTATGAAAAAGTTAAGAGGATTAACTACAGTTAAGTGGAATTCTGCAGATAAAAAGGAGATAATGTACTGCTATATTTATGCTACAAACCCTGTATTTAAATCAAGAGGGTATACACAGAGAGTCCGCCAAAAGCTGGAAGAAAGATGAAATTTACCATTAGAAAAATTGCAAAAAGTGACAGTTGCAAATTTAAGATCTTTAATTTTGAAGATCAAAGAAAAGAAGTATGTGAATGATAACATCTTGAAGCAACTAAGAGATTCTTTGGACAAAGAAATACAGGGAGGAGGAGACCTAAGTGACAGTACCAAAAGAAAGGAAAACACAGAAAAGGAAAAGGGGGTTGAGGAGGAGATGGAGTTGAGAGATTTGGAACTGCAGGAAGGGTCAACAAGTTAACTGAATTGGAGGAAGCAAAGGAGGACGAAGAAAGGGAAGCAAAAGACCCAGAGGTGGAGGAATTCAAGATAGAACTCATAGTCCATATGGAAAGAGATGAATATGCTGGATTCCAAGCAAGGGAAAGATTACCCAAGCTAAATTTAACACCTAAGGGCTAGAAGTATGATAATTAAGATGAACAAGGCCATATCCAGAATAAAGGGACCATTTATTGACATCACCGGAATTAATTGAATACAATATTGTGCAGCTAATTACTGCAAGAATACTACCATCTAGAGTGCAAGGCCAGAAGAAAAAGAGAACAATAACAGTTCCTCCACAGACTTCTGAGTCTTAAGCATAGTTCAGAGAGCTTACCAATTCAACTTCTGCTCCATTTCCCGGTGTCAACTCTCGACCTCTGGCAGAGGACAGATTCCAAATGAAAATCTTCCCATTCTTCAGCAAGAAATCTGGAAATCTCCAAGCTATCACTCAATCAGGCCACAGAGCCAGTACCACTCTTGTTTTGTGTTTTGTTTTGGTTTTTTTGTATTTTTATTTTTATTTAAATTTTCCTGAATACAGTAATAAACAACATGAAATAATTTACAAATATCATATCGAAAAATTCAAGAACCAATAATAATCACAACAATAAATCACATCAAGGGAGAAGAGCTATTATAACCCACAAAAAGGAAAAGAAAAACAAAATAAGCAAAAAGGAGTTACTATTAACTCCACATTAGTGAGCTGTACTATGCAACCCACCTATTTTTTCTCCACTGATTCCTTATCAGATAAGAACTGACATAATTGAGTTACATCAGTATAAACATAATTTTTGTCCCTCTAATGTTACAAGACAACGACAGGGAAATTTTAAAAAAAATGAAGCCCCTAAAGCTACAACCCTGGCTCTTAGCTCCAGGAACTGCTTTCGCCGAACCTGAGTAGTCCGGCCAACATCTGGAAACACTTGAAGCTTACATCCACAAAATAAAGCATCTCTGTTTTTGAAATAAGCTCGTAACACACACAATTTAACAGATTCAGATCCAAACGTCACCACCAAAGTACAACGCTTAGGGATAACATTCAGTGAATCTTCCAAGAAAGCAGTTAGGTTCTGGGCAACCGAATTGTCAGGGGGGGGGGGGGGAGCCCCCTCTGCATTCGGAGGAGCCAGAACACCAACTGAAAAAGAATACATTTGAACTATATCTGAAATTTCCTTCAAATGTAATATCTCAGAAAAATATTTTTGCAACAATAATTCTGAAGAAAGCAAATGAGTTGAGGGAAAATTAAGGAAACGTAAGTTTCTTACCCGATATTGATTCTCAAGCAATTCCAACCGATAAGAAACAGAGGAAATATCCCTGATTAAGGCAACATTAGTATTACTATAGGTTTGGAGCTGAGAGTCAGTACGGGCAATAGACTTAGTGAAGGAAACTAATTGACAATCAATAACTTTTACTTTATCAACAACATCATGCGTAAACCTACACAAAGAAGAAACAGTTGTAGACAAACGAGAGTCAATATTTTGAAGTGCAGACCAAATATCTGAAAGGGTCACCTCCTGGGTAGGAGGGGTGATCACCTCTTCAGACGCAGCCAGATTCACAGGGGAGAGTACCGGAGCTGTAACATGTGGGGACAAATCCAAAAAAGTGGAGGAATGCAGAAGCTGAGGAAAAGGAGGTGGTGACCGGATCTCCGGGCTCAGAGAAGCCCCATCTGGAGATTGACTTACAGGCAGCAGGGAAGTTATATGTTTGTCCATGGGGCCCACCACCTTACCTCCTTGTCCATCTCCTGCTGTAGCCTTGGCTGTCAACTTTGCCTTCTGTTTCCCCATAGGCAAAAACACATTAACTTCCAGCGCTCACAGAAACAACTCAGGAACGCCGAAGGAGCGTGTCTTACCTCTTGTGACACGCCCCTTAGGACACGACCCCGCAGGCCGCGAACACACAGCCGCGTGTAGCTCCTGCTGATCTTTGTAGGGCTCCGGGGGGGGGGGTCCTCAGCACCTAGGACGTCCACCCTGTGCCTGCAGCTGATCCAGCAGGCATCCAACTCCCACCTACTACGCTGCTCCGCGGCAATGGAAAGAGCCCGCGGCAGCTCCCAGGTAACAAAAGTTCTTCTCCAGCAATGCTCAGCTCCCGCTGATCTTTGTAGGGCTCGGGGGGGGGGGGGTCCTCAGCACCTAAGACGTCCACCCTGTGCCTGCAGCTGATCCAGCAAGCATCCAGCTCCCACCTACTACACTGCTCCGCAGCGATGGAAAGAGCCCGCGGCAGCTCCCAGGTAACAAAAGTTCTTCTCCCCAGTACCACTCTTGTAACAAAATGCATTTTCTACTCAAGGTTCTTCTTGATTCTGAAGAACTCCGGAGGCCTACCACCCATCCTGGATCTCTGCGACCTCAACCTTCATGTCAAATGAGAAAAGTTCAAAATGCATTCCCTTCATACCATTCTTCCCCTGCTCTGCAAGATTGATTGGATAGCCTCCCTGGACCTCAAGGACGCCTACATCCACATCCCAATCCATATCCAGCATTGGAAGTACCTCCAATTCAAGTTCATAGACAAACATTGCCAATATAGAGTGCTGCTGCTCGGCCTATCCACAGCCCCACAAGTCTTCACAAAATGTCTAGCAGTAGTCACAGCATACCTGCATTGCCAAAGTCACTGCATCTATCCCCTAACTTGACAATTGGCTGGTCTCTGCCGCCTCCAAAGACCAAACACTGTTGGATATTCTCAACACTGTCCAGATCCTGCAAGACTTGGGGTTTCTGGTCAACCCTCAGAAGTCGTCCATGGAGCCTTATCAGATCTTCAACTTCATCGGTGCATACATAGACACCACTGCAGGGAAGGCATATCTTCTGGATGACAGTTCGTCTACTCAGCCAGCTTAGCACCTGCCTGCTGCAATGCACTCAAGCCATGGCACACTCCAACCGTTGCCTCTTCGGCCATATGGCAGCATTCGTTCGTTTCCTCCCTCTCGCGCGGCTGTACATGCGGCCATTACAGTGGCATCTCTGACTCAACTGGAACCAGCACCTGCAAGCTCTCCGCATGCAAGTTCCAATGCCTGCCCTTCCCTCAACTGCTCTTACATCCCTTACTTCAGTCGTGATCCAAGCATTCCAACCTGACGGTTGGGTGTCCATTCCAAGACACTCTACTTCATCTTTCCCTCACCACTGATGCCTCCACTCACGGATGGAGAGCACACCTCAGCAATATTGCCACTCAAGGCACCTGGTCACCACATGAATGCAGCCTGCACGTAAATGTTTTGGAACTTTGCGCGATGTTCTATGGCAGTGATGGCTAACCTTTTTGAGCCCGAGTGCCCAAACTGCCGCACAAAACCAAAGAATTTCCTCAAAGTGCCAGCACGTCATTTGCATAAGTGGTCTTATTTGCATAAATATTTGCATAATGTTACCATACACTAACTTTTAGTAAACATGTCTCTTAATGAGTGTATGGATAAAGAAAGACTAAAAGATTTCTACATTACTATAATCCAGTGCCAACCGCCAGGCACATTAGGAACTACTACAAAAGCTGCCCATTTAGAACCCATAGCAAACCCGCCGTATCCTGACAGCATTACCAGGACTCACAAAGCACCATACCCTACCTATCAAAAGGCAACACTGCAAATATTAAACCAATACATTTCAGAGAATACTGGGGAAAGAGAACAAGTGGCAACGTCAAATAGGAATTTCCTCTTGTACCAAACAAAGCGCAGATGTTAATGATGCACATTTCCCAGAGCTGACATATTCCAGTTAATAAATTCAAAATAAAGAAACATCTTTCTACCTTTTGTGCATTTGTTTTTCAGTTGCAATTGGTCCAGCCACTTTCTTCTGGTTTCTTCATGTTTTCTGCTAACTCTCCATCGTCTGCTGTCCATTTGTCCTTTCTTCTCTCTTCTAGTTTTTTTTTCCATTCTCTCTCTCTCTCTCTACATCTGCTTTAACATACTAATCTTTCTCCTTTTGCTCTTTCCTCATTCCTATTTCATCCACACAAATTTTACCCCTCCATCCTCAATCCCCAATTACTCTCCCAATACCTGGCCAATTGTAGATTTTTCATCCCTCCTACACAAAATATTTTTCCCCTCTCCATTTTACTCTCCCAGCCCCATCCCATTCTAATCCTCCCCCAACATCAGCTCCCTTCTAGTTCCAGTCTCACCCAGCATCCATCCCCTTCTAGTCCCTGCATCAGCCCATTTCCAGTCCTAGCTCCCCCATCCATTTCCAGTCCAAGTCCCTTCATCAGCTCATTTTCAATCCTAGCCCCCCCATCAGCCCATTTCTAGTCATTTCCTAGCCCCACCATCAGCCCATGTCAAATCATAGCTCCCCTGCACTCAGCCCAATTCCAGTCCAAGCCCCCCCCATGAGCCTACTTCCAGTTCTAAGCCCCTCCATGAGTCCATTTCAATTCAAGCCCCCACCACAGCCCATTTCCAATCTTAGCTCCCCCAAACAGCCCCTTTCCAGTACTATCCTAGCTGTTCCAGCAGCCCATGATCAGTCCTAGCTCCCTTCCCTCACCGCCCATTTCCATTGCAAGCCCCCTCCCCATCAGCTCTTGGCAGTTCAAGCCCCCCCTCCACTCAGCCCATTTCCAGTCCTAGCAACACCCCAACCCACCATTACCAGTCCTAGCCCCCCGTCAATCAACTTCCAGTCCTAACCCCCATCACCCCATTTTCAGTTTAAGCCCCCCCCTATAACCCATTACAGTCCTAACCCCCCATCAGCCCATTTCCAGTCAGCCCCCCATAGCCCATTGCCAGTCCTAAACCCCCCCATCAGCCCACAGGCCCATTTACCAGTCCTAACCACATCAGCCCACCTCAACTCCGAACCCCTCCCCAACAGCCCATTTCCTGTCCTAGACCCCCCACAACCCATTATCAGTCCTACCCCCCCAACAGCCCACTACCACTCTTAACCCCCCCATAGCCCATTGCCAGCCCTCATCAGCCCACAGCCCATTGCTAGTCTTAACCCCCCCATAGCCCACTGCGTCTTAATAACCCCCCTCCCCAGCCCACTGCCAGTCTTAACCCCCACAGCCCACTGCCAGTCTTAACCCCTCTCCCTCCCTCCCTAGCCCATTGCCAGTCTTAACCTCCCTCCCTCTCTCCCTAGCCCATTGCCAGTCTTAACCTCCCTCCCTAGCCCATTGCCAGTCTCAACCCCTCTCCCACCCGCCCTAGCCCATTGCCAGTCTCAACCTCCCTCCCTCCCTCCCTAGCCCATTGCCAGTCTTAACCCCCCTCCCTCCCTCCCTAGCCCATTGCCAGTCTCAACCCCCCTCCCTCCCTCCATAGCCCACTGCCCGTCTTACCACCCCCTCCCCCTCCTCCCTAGCCCACTGCCAGTCTTAACCCCCTCCCTCCCTCCCTAGCCCATTGCCAGTCTTAACCCCCTCCCTCCCTCCCTAGCCCATTGCCAGTCTTAACCCCCTCCCTCCCTCCCTAGCCCATTGCCAGTCTTAACCCCCTCCCTCCCTCCCTAGCCCATTGCCAGTCTTAACCCCCTCCCTCCCTCCCTCCCTAGCCCATTGCCAGTCTTAACCCTCCTCCCTCCCTCCCTCCCTAGCCCATTGCCAGTCTTAACCCCCTCCCTCCCTCCCTAGCCCATTGCCAGTCTTAACCCCCCTCCCTCCCTCCCTAGCCCATTGCCAGTCTTAACCCCCCTCCCTCCCTAGCCCATTGCCAGTCTTAACCCCCCTCCCTCCCTCCCTCCCTAGCCCATTGCCAGTCTTAACCCCCTCCCTCCCTCCCTAGCCCATTGCCAGTCTTAACCCCCCTCCCTCCCTCCCTCCCTCCCTAGCCCATTGCCAGTCTTAACCCCCCTCCCTCCCTCCCTAGCCCATTGCCAGTCTTAACCCCCCTCCCTCCCTCCCTCCCTAGCCCATTGCCAGTCTTAACCCCCCTCCCCCCCTAGCCCCTTGCCACTCTTAACCCCCCCCCTCCCTCCCTAGCCCTTTACCAGTCCTACCCGCCCCCCCTCGGCTCATGGCAATTAAAAAAAAAAAAACTGGCCGCTGCCGCGGCGGCGGCATGGAGTGTCCCGCGGGGCTCCCTCTGCCCGGCGGGACTCTCCCGGCGCGGCTCAGCCCCTCTCTGCCGGCTTGCCGATACGCGAGGGAGGGATACGCGAAGGGAGAGAGTCTCCTTCGCGTCTCTGTTAAGCCCGCAGGGGCAGATGGGAAATTTCCCATCAGCCCCTGCGGGCTTAACAGAGACGCGAGGGAGACTCTCTCTCCCTTCGCGTATCTGCAAGCCTGCAGAGAGGGGCTGAGCCGTGCCGGGAGAGTCCCGCCGGGCAGAGGGAGCCCCGCGGGACACTCCATGCCGCCGCGGCCAGCTTTTTTTTTTTTTTTTAAATTGCCATGAGCCGGCATATCTCAATTTGCGACCTTCCCGCGTGCCAGCTGCAAGGCCTTCGCGTGCCACAGCTGGCACGCGTGCCATAGGTTCGCCATCGCTGTTCTATGGCCTAGTCACTTTCCAAGAATGAGGAAGCCACCATGTGTCATCCTAATACAGAATGACAAGCAGGTTGCCCTGTTCTACATCAGCAAGCAGGGAGGATTGGGCCCCTTCCACCTCTGCTGGGAAGCAGCCCATCTCTGGCTATTTGCCCAATTGTTGGGGATCACCCTGTGAGCCACTTACCTACCAGGGGTACAGAATCAGCTCGCAGACTCCCTTAGTCGGCACCTGGATCTCTATGAGTGGTCTCTTGACCGCGAGATCTTTCAGCAAATATTTGACTAATGGGGCACGCTACACATGTATCTGTTCATCTTGGCACAAAATGCCAAGTACCCACTCTTCTGTTCCATCCGCCCCTACCCCTTTCGGACTGCACAAGACGCCTTTGCCATTCCGTGGAGCGGGATGCTTCTCTATGCCTTTCCTCCTTTTCCATGCCTCACCACAGTTCTGAATAAGATAAGGGAGGACAGGGCCACTATTATTCTCATAGCGCTGCTATAGACGAGACATGCCTGTTCCCCCACCTTCTGGTCCTTACAGAAGACCCCCCTCGCACTGGGGAACAACCTCTTTCTTCTCACCCAGAACAACAGAAACCTCCTACACCCCAGTCTCCCGAGCCACTCCATAGCAGCCTGGAGAGTGACCCAGACATGATGGCTCTTCCAGAGGATGTCATCGCTGTATTTTTAGTTTCTAGGAAACTTTCAACACAGCGTTGCTATCAGTGCAACACCTCAATCAAGTTTCCTGCCCAGTCAACAAGATCTTGGAGTATCTCTGTCACCTGTCCCAATTGGTCTTAAAATCCAGCTCTGTTGGGTACCACCTCTTCACCATTGCGGCATCCCTTACTCCTGTAGGGAGGAAGCACCTCACTGCACTCCATGGTAACCTGGTTCATGCGCGTGCTTATGAACGTTAAGCCCCCAATCCTGCCTGAATGGGATCTCAGTGTTGTTCTCTCCGAATTCATGAAGCTGCCTTTTGAGCCCCTTGGCGTGGCTTCCTTCAAACACCACACATTGAAAACCATCTTCCCAGTAGTGATCACTTCTGCAAGACACGTCAGTGAGCTCTAAACATTAGTTCACTATGCTCCATTTATCCAGTTTATCCACAACAGAGTTATCCTTCCGACTCATCCAAAATTTCTTTCCAAAGTGGTCTCCAGTTTTCATCTCAACCAGAGCATTGTGTTGTCTAAATTCTTTCTGTGTCCACACACTGATCCTCCAGAAAAAGCCCTTCATGCTCTGGACTGCAAAAGAGCTCTCTTGTACTATATCAAGACTACAAGCAGCATCTGCTCTTGCTCCTAGCTTTTCATCACCTTCAATCCCAACAATCTTGGTCAGCTAGCATCTAAACAATCCATTTCCTCCTGGATAACAGACTGTCTCTCCTTCTGTTACAGCCTGGGTCAACAACAGCCAATGGGCTGCATCGGGGTCCACCGCCTCAGAGCTACTACCACCTCCATAGCCAGTTTGGCTTCCGTTCCAACACAGGACATTATCAGGGCGGCAACATAGTTCTCCATTCACATCTTTACACTCTCGATATATCCTTGGCACAGAATGCTGCCTTCGGCCAGGCAGTCTTCCGCAACCTGTTTTGCATCATAATGCATCCTCCGCCCGATTTCACCTATGGTGTGCAGTGCTCTGCTCAATGTAAAGGGCAGATCTCAGCTCTGTAGTCACTATCGCAGTGTGCCTGCATGCCCCCGCTTGTATTTGGAGAAAGCATAGTTGCTTACCTATAATGGGGGTTCTCTGTATATAGTAGGGGTGTGCAGCCTCATTGACCTTCCTGCCAAAACATGAAATTATCAGTGATACAACAGATGCAACTGAAGCCCAACTGCAGGTCTTTGACAATTCCTGCATTGCCATTCCTGCACTTGACACGTCAACTATGTAAACAACTGAGGAGATCAGAGCAGGAACCTGCAGGCAGGAGTGGGCACACATGCTCAGAAAATTTCTCAGGACTTCTCTGGGCTAAGGGAGAGCCCAGCATAATGGCTCCGTCTAGGATATCGCCATCATAGTGTGGCTGCATACCCCTACTGTATATGGGGAACCTCCGTTACAGGTAAGCAACTACGCTTTCTACTTCATTCTCTTATTCCCTTTTAACCTGATGTTCTTTACAGTTTGCCTCTCTTACTTTATTTTAGGATATCCATTATTTCACTGTCCCTTCTTTGCGTTTTTATTTCCCTTCATCCATCTCCTTTTTGCTCTTTATTTTCTTCCCTTCTCTTTTCTCTCTCCCTCATGCTCTCTCATCCTGTGCTAGGCCATCTTCTGGCTGTGCTCAGGTGCTGTCTCATCCAGGTCACAGCCCCATCACTAGCCTGGCCTGGTCTCCCGGTGGAGAGATGTTGCTGTCCGCGTCTCCGGTTGATACCTCCATGCTGGTAAGCAAAGATTTGCTATTTCTTTTGTAAATATAGCATAAGGCAAAAATAAATTTAGGTAGTAGGAATCCAAAGACCTGCAGCCTCCATCCAGTTCCATTGGTGGTAGCCACAGAATTCCATAAAGAATAGAAAGTTATTTATTTACAAATATGCAGGTGCTCTTTGTTTTGTAGCCTGTGCATGTAATAACATTGTTTAGCAGTGACCATTACAAGAATGTGTAGTTTTATGACCATATGGCAGGACCAGGATAACTCATATGCGAGCAATATCCATGTCTATGTGACTCACTCACAGCTAATCGCGCAACATTTATAGCATACAGCATATAATATTTAAGAACTCCAGTGTGCATTTCAAAACATGATCAATTAAAACACCAAGAGATAAATGATTTTGCCGTAAGGGGCAAGATGTTTTACCCTCCATGCCCCTTAGTAGAAAAGCTGAAGTGAATTGCTCTTTATTTTCACAATACAGATTTGAAGGCACTTTGTATATAATTATTTTCAGTATTCCATCTTTGTATTAGTCATGCAATCAATTTTACAGTAAGTGCGGTTTAGTGGTTAGTATAATTGGTTAGGCGCACAAGTTCAAATACTGCTGCTTCTAGTGAATACCCTCTGTGACCTGCAAAAGACATTATCTCTCATTACCTTATATACTTAGATTGTAAACTTTCCAAAGCATGAATTTAATGCAGCTAATTTAGGGCACCATTTTAATGCTGAAGTAGATGAACTTGCCTGTGAAGAGAACATTTATCTGGGTAGCACCACCCGCTACCCAGAAAATAAATGCCACAAACCTGATATTGAATATCTGGTTAGTGCTGGGGCAGGGTATAAAAAGTAATTATTTGGATAATGGCAATTTTCAGAGCCACTATCTGGATAACCTAGGACAAGTAGAAAGCTCTCCTAAATGCTATATGGGTTTGTTTGTTTTTAGTGCTGTCAAGTCAGTGCTGACTCCTGGCAACCCAGCTGCTTATGGGTTTTCTTGGCAGTGAATCACCAGAAGTAGATTACCAGGCCTTTTCTTCCGAGGCAATGGAGGGTAAAGTGACTTGCCCAAGGTCACAAGGAGTACCAGTGGGAATCGAGCCCTTGATCTTCTGGGTACGAAGCAGTTGCTCTAACCATTAGACTTATCTGGATAGTGGCCATATAATATTCAGTGGTACCCACTATCTGGATAGCGCTGCTGAATATATCTGTATTTTCTTCAAGAACAAGCAAGAAGTCAGTCCTCACATATGGATGACATCAGCACCGACGGAGCCTGTGTGGAAGCATCTTTCCAGCTTTCAAAGAAAGCCTTTGGAAGATGCACCATGCATGTGTGGTCCACTTTCCGCCCAAGGGTGCTATCTTGCCTCCGTCTCCTTTTTTCACGTAGCCCATAGGACACTGTCCTATTTTCCCTGGAAAAAGTTTGATTTTTATTGTTGTGTTTCTCCGGTTGCATACCGCTTCCTTCCCATCCCCGAGCCAGCTAGCCTGGGCGTCGCTCCTTGGGTTCATCTTTTAGTTTTTCATTTTTTCATCGAGGTGCTGCTTGACCGGTGTTCGCACCGTTTTCCAACCAAAGACCTTGGACCCCTGCTGGGAGGCGGGGACCCCTTTTTCCGATGGCCTCCATCAGCTTTAAAAAGTATGACCGGTGTGGCAAAATGATGTCACTTACCAACCCACATGACTGCTGCCTCCGATGTCTTGGCCCGGAGCACCATGACTGACTGTGAACTCTGCAGAATCATGACCTCAGAGACCTTGAAGAACCGCAATAAGCAGCAGATAAGTTTCTCTCAGAAGTCCGACTCTGCACCAGAATCTCCATTGACACCACGCTGCAGAACCCCCTCCGCTACCTCGATGCCCCACGAAGCCAGAGCCTCTTCGGAGTCCCATGGCTGCGGTTCCTCCAAGCGGAAATCCCCAGAGGTGGAGCACAAAAAGAAATCCTTGAAGACTGATCCGAGAAGAAGGGGAAATCCCACCGCAGGACCCAGAGTCCCACGCATAAGTCCGAGAAGTCGGGGCAGGAGCAGCCTGCCAAGCTGCCCTGCAAGAAGTTATTGGCATCCTCCGACTGGCCTTGGGCCTCCAATGCCATCCTCACTGAGCACTCCCCCTCGACGGTACCAAAGCAGGGCCTGAAATCCTTGGTGCCCATGTCGAAAGCTGTGGAGCTAAATGGCAGCCCTAGAGAGCAGTATTTCTGCCCTAGTGGCCATGCAGCGGGCATTCATGACCGGCTCATCCGGTTCATCCGCCCTGATGATGGGACCCTCGACATCAAGAACTTCCCCAGACAGCAAGCCTGTCCTCAAGCGCTTTAGGCTTCGAGAGAGCCCCTGGCCCCAGATGAGGTCCCACTCCTGTTCTATGGGACACCAGTCCTCCCCAGCAAGCACCTGCAGCTCAGACCAAGGATCCCCCAGAGGTCATGAACCTCTGAGAGCGGCCCTCGACCAAGGTGATCGCACAGCATCAGACTCGGAATTTGAGTCCAAATAGGAGACTGAGGACAAAGAGTCCCTGGACACAAGGCAGCACCGTGATGTGCCCTCAGACCCATCTCCCCCGATGACCCAACGCTGCTCTCCACCCAAGGACGTTGGATTCCTCGATTTTGTGCAGGATGTGGCCAAGGCCCTTGCCAACCAGACCAAGGCTGAGGAAGACCTCGCACTGAGGAATTGGAGATATTCCAATACAAGGCACCCCCAAAGGAAGCCCTTACGGTCCCAGTGCCCTCGATCCTTGACTGCCGCCTCCTCCGATTGTGGGGAAACACTGACATCGGTACCAATTGTTAGCAGGCACCACGACCTCATATACCGGGTATGCCAAAGCCCTGGGTTTCAAAAGACCCAGCTTCCCCACAGCTCTATAATCGTGGAGTCTGCCATATGCCTGCTCAAGAGCCAAAATACCCATTTGTCGGTGCCACCCGGCAGGGAGGCCCCAATCCGTGATGCCCTCGGCTGGAAGGAATTTCAGGGCTCATTGCTAACATGCCAGATCATTTCCTACCAGCTCTACATCAGCATGTACCTGAAGGAACTGTCGAAGGATCTTGGTGGATTCTTGGCAGGGCTCAAGGGGAAACCCCTACAGAGGTTCAAGACTCTAACCTCGGCAGTAAAGGAATGCTTGAAGTTTTTGTCTTCGGTAGCCTACGATGGCTTGAAGTCATCGGCCAGGGTTGGCTACTGCAGGCATCAGGGCTTGACGCCAGGCATGGCTGCAGTCATCCAACCTGGAACAGTGGGTGCATGACAAACTGATAGATGTCCCCTGCATAGATGAAAACCTATTCGGGAAACCCATGACGGATAAGGCAGCAGGATATGGGGAGGAATGGCCTAGTGGTTGGGGAAAGTTGCCTCGGGCTAGGGGTTCGAATCCTGCTGGAGGACAGCATCCTCAGGCTGGAGGGGCTGAGGCCTTTAGTCCCACAGGCACGCCTTGGGCAAGCCACTTAACCCTCCATTGCCTGAGGTACAAATACACAGATTGTGAGTCCTTCAGGGACAAGGAAAATAAATACCGTACCTGAATGTGCACCACTTTGACCCGGAGGAAAACGGTATAAAAGCCTAGCTAAACAAATAAAATAAATAAATAAGAGATTAACAAAAAGCCCTTCTTTCCGAGGAAGAAAGGAGGTTTCAGTGGTAGTCCACACTTCCAGGCCTTCTCGGCCCCTCAACAGGACCAGCAACAAAAAGGAGAGGGATACAGTCCCAAGAAACAAAAAGTCCCAGGTGCTGGCCCCGGCCCAGCCTGGGAGGAGCTTTTGACTGCCTGGGCACGACCCCTCTACCTAACCAGGTTTGCTCACAGGTGGACAGCCATCACCACTGACACCTGGGTGCTACAGGTGGTCAGAGTGCTGCCTCCTCCGCCTACATTGGTCACCACTCACGTACTTCCCAGGGGAGCCCACCAAGCCTCTCCTTCACCAAACCCTGCTCCTCACCGAGCTGGTGGGCCTAATCATCGATAAAGCAGTCGAGCTATTGCCGAAACATCTCTGGGGCACAGGCTTTTATTCCAGATATTTCCTCATCCCCAAGAGAACTGGGAGCCTCAGGCCTATCCTGGACCTGCGAGAGCTCAACAGGTTTCTGGTCAGGGAGAAGTTCAAGATGCTCTCCCTTGGGACACTACTGCCTTTCCTCCAGAAGGGAGATTGGCTATGCTCCTTAGACCTAAATGATGCCTGCACTCACATCCTAATCCATCCCAGCCACAGAAAGTACCTCTGGTTCATGATGGGATGACAGAACTACCAATACAGGGTGCTGCCCTTCGGTCTGGCCTAGTCGCCAAGGGTCTTCACAAAATGTCTCGTGGTGGTCGCAGCCCACCTCTGACTCCAAGGAGCCTTCATCTTCCCCTATCTGGATGACTAGGTCATAAAGGGGCACATGGTTGCAGAGGCACACCATCAACGCCCTGCTGCATCGGGGATTCATCGTAAACTACCCCAAGCCCCACCTCTCTGTGGCCCAGTGCCTAGAGTTCATAGTGGCGCAACTTAGATACCCTCCAGGCAAAAGCCTTCCTCCCCCAAGAGAGGTCAGAATGCCTCAAGGAGCTAGCTGCAAAGGTGCACTGATGCCAAACGCTACCTGCTCGGCTCCTACTCTGCCTGTTGGGACACATGGCCTCCATGGTTCACGTGACCCCATATGCCCGCCTGCACATGAGGGCAGCCCAATGGTGCCTCCGCTGTCAGTGGATTCAAGCCACAGGGACAGACTCGGGGATAGAGAGTGAAGGTGACCCGTCAGCTGGCAGACTCCCTTGTATGGTGGCTTAATCCACACAGCCTTCAGGTCGGAATGCCCTTTCAAGCACCCAACCCCCAGAAGGTCCTCACCATTGACGCCTCACTAATGGGCTGGGGAGCGCATTGCGGGAGCCTCCAGACGCAAGGCTGCTGGTCCCAAGAGGAATTCCGGCTGCAAATCAACTTGCTGGAACTCCAGACAATATATTTAGCCCTCCAAGTCTTCCGCCACCAACTTCAACATTGTTCGGTGCTGATCCAGTCCAACAATCAGGTCTCAGTGTTCTACGTGAACAAACAGAGGGGTACAGGGTCGTACCCCCTCTGCCAAGAGGCGGTAGCCCTCTGCTCCTATGCTGCAGACAGAAGGATGCTCCTAAGGACGTGTTACTCCCGGCCCAGGACAATGCTGTGGTGGAGAAATCAAGCAGGGTCTTCTAGCCACATGAGTGGCGCCTGGATCCAGCGGTAGCCTCACGACTGTTCCATTGCTGGGGCGTCCCCTTAATGGACCTGTTTGCCAGCCCGGACAGCACATAGTTGCCCCGATTCTGCTTGCACCTGCTGCACCTGTCCGATGTAGCAGCAGGTGTGTTCCTCATCCCAAGGACGGGAAGGCCTTATGAACGCCTTCCCACCGACACCGCTGATAGCCAAGACGTTATTCAAGGTCCAGTGCAACAGAGCATCGCTAGTGCTGAGAGCCCTTCGGTGGCCCAGGCATCCCTGGTTCCCACTCCTCCTCTACCTATCAGCAGCATTGCCGATTCCCCTAGGCCGAGCCCCAGGGCTACTCTCACAGGAGCAGGGCTCTCTCCTGCACCCCAATCTAGGGTCCTTCTCACTCACAGCTTGGCTGCTGAAAGAGTAGCATTAGCTCCCTTCAACCTCCCACGGGACGTGGAAGAGATTCTTCTGGCCTCTCACAAGGGCTCTACTAGAAGAGCATACACCTTTAAGTGGCACCGATTCTTGGTGTGGTGTGCGGAGAGACGGGTGAACCCATTTTCCTGCTCGGTACAGGTGGTACTTCAGTACCTGCTTCACCTATCACAGGTGGGACTGAAGTCCAATTCGGTCTGTGTATACCTGAGCTCCACTGCAGCACATCACCTTTCCATTGAGGGGAAAACACCTCCCAGCTCAGACCCTTGTGTCCCAATTCCTGCGGGGTCACATGTTGTTATCCAAACCCCCCGTCTGCCTTTCAGCGGCAGAGTGGGATCTCGATATGGTGCTCCTGCAGCTCACTAAGCCTTCATTCGAGCCTCTGGCTACCTGCCTCCTCCGGTATCTATTCTGGAAGGTTGCCTTCCTGGCAGCACTCACATTAGCTTGCAGAGTCAGCGAGCTACAGGTTCTGATGGCAGAGCCCTCCTACATGAGGTTCTACAAGAACAGTGCTCTGCACACACCCCCAAGTTTCTGCCAAAGGAGGTGTCCCCATTCCACCTCAACTAGGAGGTGTTAATTCTCACCTTCTTTCCGAGGCCGTATACTGATAAGGCGGAGACCATTCTTCACAATTTGGATTGTACGAGAGCCCATTCCTTTCATTTGCACCATACCCAGGGCCCACCGCAAAGTGCCTCAGCTTTTTGTATCCTATAACCTCAGTCGCCTGGGGTTCCCAGTGACTAAGCGACTCTGTCCACTTGAATGGCGGACTGCATTACACTTGCCTACGAGCAAGTAGGAATCTCACTGGATCAGAGGGTCATGGCACACCACATCAGGGATATAGCTACTTCCATGGCAAATCTGCGTTCCGTCCCCGTAATGAAAATCTGGGGAATGGACCACTCATATATGGTGCATATCCCAAAGGCGTTCTTTGAAAGCTAGGAAGATGCTTCTGTGCGAGCTCCGTCTGTGTCGACATCACCCATATGTGAGGACTGATTCCTGCTGTCCCCAGAGAACACCTGTTACTGGTGAGTAACTATGCGCTATTTTTGCCCATGGTAGCTGGCATTTAAAAAAAGACTGAATATTTCCCTGCTTATTTTATAGAGACATGTTATATTGATTTGTTTGAGTCAGTAGCACTTATGGTGCAGAAACATCAGGACCAGGAAATTAATCCTGTATGTTATATGAACTTCATCCTCTAATCTTCCCATCTTCATATCTCCTGTATTTTCATGTCAAGATTTGCCCACTATCCCATCCCTTATACAGTGATAGTGGGTAACTTGCCACCACCCTTCACAAGGGGTGGGCAAACAGAGCAATTGCCCAAGGCTTTGGGAAATGGGAACACAATATTATCCTTCAGATTCAGTCTGTCAGTCAACAAGCATGCAAGCCCAAAGTAGAAGGGGGCATTGTTTTGTCTGGCAGCAGCCCTGATTCGCTTTCCTCCTTTTTGTTTCTCTTGTACAACATTGTGTATAAAAACATAGAAACATAGAAATATGATGACAGAAAAAGACCACATGGCCTATCTAGTCTGTCCTTCCATATCAACAACTACAACAGTCCCCTTTATTCCTTTAGAGATCCTCTGTGTTTGTCCCATGCTTTTTTTAATTCAGTTACAGTCCTTGTATCTACCACCTCCACTGGGAGACTATTCCACGGATCCACCACTCTTTCCGTAAAGAAATATTTCCGCATATCACTCCTGAATCTATCTCCCTTCACCCTCATCCCATGTCCCCTCGTAGCAGAACTTGCTTTCAATTGAAAGAGGCTCTCCCTCTGAACATTTATGCCACGGAGGTATTTAAACATCTCAATCATATCACCTCTATCCCAACTTTCCTCTAAGGTGTACATATTAAGATCCTTAAGTCTGTCCTCATATGCTTTATAATGAAGACCACTAACCTTTTTAGTAGCCACCCTCTGCACCGACTCCATCCTGTTCACATCCTTTTGAAAGTGCGGTCTCCAGAATTGCACGCTACACTCCAAATGAGGTCGCACCAAAGACTTATACAGAGGCACTATCACCTCCTTTTTTCTGCTAGCCATTTCTCTCCGTATGCACCCAAGCATCCTTCTAGCTTTTGTCATCGCCTTTTCTACCTGTTTAGCTACTTTAAGATCATCAGACACAACCACGCCTAGGTCCCGCTCTTCTTTAGTGGACAAAAGTATTTCACCCCCTATACTATAATCTCCAGGAACAAGCAGGAATAAGTCCTCACATATGGGTACGTCGGAACCGACGGAGCCTGCGCGGGAAAGCTCGCCAGCTTCCCTGAAAGGAAGCTTTTGGGGCCTCCCACTGCACATGCGCGCTGCCTTCCTGACCAGCTCTCCTCAGTTTCTCTTTTTCCGCGGAGCCAGCAGGTCGTGTTCCTGTCACCGCTGAAGAAATTGTTAATTTTATTGTTTTCTTTAGACCGCGTACCTGCCTTCCCCATACCGAAACCGGTACCGCCGGTCTCTCTTTCTTTCTTTTTAAAAAAAAAAAAAAAAAAATCTTTTATTTTTTCCTCAGCACAGCTTGGTAGCTTTTGCTAGGCCTTCAGGCCTACTCAAATTCTCCTCATGGAGAAGCCAGCTCCTGGTTTCAAAAAGTGTACCAAGTGCAGTGCTGTCATTTCTGTCACAGACACCCATGAATGGTGTCTTAAGTGTTTGGGACCTGACCACTCCATACCGGTCTGCCCATCCTGCTCCCAGATGTCTAAACGTGGGTTGCAGAACCGGGCCAACAAGTTCCATGTGCTGTTTGCTTCGGATAATCCAGCATCACAGTCATCCAGGTCTTCCTCTCCGGATGGATCTCAGGTAACCAAACCCTCTGTGGGCAGGTCCTCAAAGAGCAAATCTCCTTCAAAGCATCGAGAGGCTCTCTCTTTTGAGTCTGAGGATCCTGCCCCAGCCAAACAACCCCGGCGGGAAGCTCTGACTTCCAAAGCACCTTCTATGGGGTTACAGGTTGACATCGATGGCACGGCCTCGACTGATCACCTGTTGGACTGCTCTGGGGTACCGGCCCATACCGGTACCGACATCCAGGCAGCAGTGGCGTCTATGAGCAATACTGTTCAGACCATGCAGCAGGCCATGCTGGCTTTTATCAATGCTGCGACGCCCTCGGTATCGCATTCAGCGATACCGGGTCCGGTTCCGGTATCATCTCCCATACCGGAACCGAGACCATCCACTTCCAAACGCAGATCGGTTCCGCATGCCGGATCCGGGTTTTTACCCGATACCGATCCCGATCCCATACCCGGTACGCCCGATGTCGATACCGATCGGTATGCGTATCGTGCGTTGGAAGCAAATAGAGAATACTCTGATTCCTCAGAGGATTTTACCTCCTCTGAGGACTCTGATGAGCTGTCTCTGGTTCTTCATGAAGACCCCTCTTCCCCAAAGAGGAGAATGTCTCCACCTGAGGATTTGTCCTTTCAAGAATTCATTATTGAATTAGCCAAAGGACTTTCTATTACCACATCCTCAGAAAAAGAACCTAGATCAAAGAAATTGGATATTTTAGGATACCCCAAGGTTCCTAAAGAGGCAGTCACCCTGCCTATCCATGAAATCCTTCAAGAACACTTGATGGACTTATGGGAGGCTCCTCTAACGTTGTCTCCTTATTCTCGTAGGCTGGACACCATGTACCGGGTCCCTCCTTCTCCTGGTTTTCAAAAGACTCAGTTGCCTCACCATTCCATTGTGGTGAAGTCTGCACTGAAAAAGATTAAGAGTACCAAAAGGCACTCTTCTACCCCTCCAGGACGAGAATGTAAGACCCTAGACTCTTTTGGCAAGAAAATTTTCCAGGCTACTATGCTTATAGCCAGGATTAACTCTTACAGTCTGTATATGGGCATGTTTCTTAGAGAACTTGCCCTAAAGATACGACCTTTTGCCTCCTTTATCCCTGAGGATAGAAAAGAGGAGTTCATTTCTCTGGTGAAACAGCTTTTAGATGTTTCTAAGTTCTCCAACAGAGCAGCTTTTGATTCCTTTGAGGGTGCCGGTAGAGCTTCGGGCATTGCTATTGCAGCCCGACGACTTGCTTGGCTCCAGGCCTCTGACCTAGAACCCTGGGTCCTAGATGGCTTACGGAATCTGCCCTGTACAGGTGAGAACTTATTTGGTAAGAACTGGCAAATTAAAGCCACCCAAATGGATGCAGAGAATGCTACCTTGGATAGACTTTCTAAGTCTACCTCTGCTCCTGCCAAGAAAAAGTCTTTCAAGAGGCCTTATTACAAGAAGGCCAGATTTTCCACAAATACTGGCCAACAATCTTCTCAGCCTCGCTTTGCTACTAAACGTCAGCAACCTAAACAGGCAAAGTCAAAGCCTGCAGTGTCTACCACTCCTCAGCAGGCTCAACCCCCTCAGGGGTTTTGACTTGCCCCTAGAGAACTTAACATTTCTGGCTCTAGAACAACCAGAGCCCCTCACCATTCCCCGAAGGTTAGCTCACTTTGCTCCCAGATGGGAGCAAATCACATCAGAGCAATGGACCCTCTCTATCATCAGAGAGGGCTACAAACTTCATTTCTCCAGCCTTCCTCCCCATACCATGGTGAGGCACTTCAATTCTCCCCCTTTTCTCCTGGACCTGTTGGATCAGGAGGTCTCTTCTCTCCTTGCCCAAGGGGCAATAGAAGAGGTTCCTCTTCTTCAACAAGGGACAGGATTCTACTCCCCTTATTTTCTCATAACAAAGAAGACAGGGGGATTCAGGCCTATCCTCGATCTGAGAGAATTGAACAAATTTCTGTACAAGGAGAAATTCAAAATGCTTTCTCTAGGCATTCTCCTTCCATACCTTCAGAGTCAGGATTGGCTTTGTTCTCTAGATCTCAAGGATGCGTACACACATATACTCATCCACCCATCCCACAGAAAATATCTAAGATTTCTGTTTCAGGGAAAACATTTCCAGTACAGAGTACTTCCCTTTGGTCTAGCCTCTGCCCCAAGAGTGTTCACCAAATGCATGGCAGTTGTTGCCGCATTTCTAAGAGGTCTGGGAATTTTTGTATTCCCATATCTGGACGACTGGCTCATCCGAGCTCCATCTCAATCAGAGGCCCAGATTTCCCTGGACCGCACAAGACACCTTCTGCAGTATCTGGGACTGGTGGTAAACCTTCCCAAGTCTCAACTTACCCCTACTCAGTCTCTAGAATTCATAGGGGCCCAGTTGGACACCACCACTGCAAGGGCCTACCTGCCTCAAGTCCGGGGCCAACGTCTGCTGTGCTTGGCCTCCCAAGCTCAGTCCAGCAGTCACTTGACAGCCAGAGAAATGCTGCGACTTCTGGGCCACATGGCCTCCACGGTACACATGGTGCCCTACGCTCGTCTTCATATGAGAGCAGCTCAATGGACCTTGGCCACCCAGTGGACTCAAGCATCAGGAGCGCTCTCCGACCAAATACTCACCTCAAAACGTCTGTTTTGGTCCCTCCAATGGTGGATGTCCACCAAGAATCTGTTGTTGGGGGCCCCCTTCCAACCTTTGTTGCCCCAAGCAACCCTCACAACAGATGCCTCCCAAACAGGGTGGGGAGCCCATCTACAATCCCTCTCCACTCAGGGTACTTGGTCTCCGCAGGAGACCACCCTTCACATCAACCTCCTGGAACTGCGAGCAATCTTCTTTGCCCTCAAAGTATTCCATACCCTCCTTGTCAACCTGACTGTCTTAGTTCAGACAGACAATCAGGTGGCCATGTTCTACGTAAACAAACAAGGAGGGACAGGCTCTCTGTCGCTTTGCAACGAAGCTCTCAGATTATGGGCCTTCGCCAGAGAGCATCAAATTCATCTGTGGCAGTATATCTTCCAGGGGTTCAAAACTCTCGGGCAGACAGACTCAGTCGAGTTCTGCTCCCACACGAATGGTCCCTACATATGGACCAGATAGGCAAAATCTTTCAGGAATGGGGAACACCGGACATAGACCTCTTTGCAAGTCCGTGGAATGCCAAACTTCCCCGGTTCTGTTCCAGGATTCCGTGTCAGGGAGCTCAGGCCAACGACGCCTTCCTCCTGCATTGGGGTCAGGAATTCCTATATGCCTTTCCACCCATTCCTTTGATTCCCAAGACTCTGTTCAAACTACAGAGGGATCACGGATCCATGATCCTCATAGCTCCACGCTGGCCACGCCAAGTATGGTTCCCTCTACTTCTGCATCTCTCCCAGGGACCCTCCCTGGACCTGGGAGCTGCGCCAGACCTTCTGTCTCAGGAGGAGGGGACTTTGTGGCACCCAAACCCCAAGTCCCTACACCTCAGAGCTTGGTTACTGAAGGCCTAAGCCTTCATGACTTCAATCTTTCTCAACCAGTGAAAGATATCCTTCATGCCTCTAGGAAACCCTCCACGAGGCGTTCCTATGCTTTCAAATGGAAACGTTTTTCCATTTGGTGTGCTCAACAGGGTCTTGACCCTCTAGCACTTCCTTTGAATTCTCTACTAGACTATCTCCTGCATCTTTCTAATGCAGGCCTTAAGACAAATTCAGTAAGAGTCCATTTGAGTGCTATTGCATCATCCTTAAAACCTATAAATGGACATCCTGTCCCCTCTCATCCACTTGTTGCAAGATTTATGAGAGGCCTGACTCTAACTAAGCCTCCCATCCGACCTCCCCCGGTAGCATGGGACTTGAACCTAGTTCTAGGTCAGCTTATGAAGCCACCTTTTGAGCCTTTACACTCCACCTCCTTGAAATTTCTTTCATGGAAGGTAGTTTTCCTCATTGCAGTCACTTCAGCTCGCCGCATCAGTGAACTGCAGGCTTTAGTGGCTAATCCACCTTATACTAGATTTCATCATGATAAGGTGGTCCTTAGGACGAACCCCCACTTTATGCCCAAAGTGGTTTCGCCTTTTCATCTTAATCAAGAGGTATATCTACCTGTCTTTTTTCCCGGCTCCTCATGCATCCAGTGCAGAGAGGAACCTTCATACTTTAGATTGCAAAAGAGCTCTTGCCTTTTACCTCAACAGGACCCAGCCACATCGAAAGTCTTCCCAGCTTTTCGTGGCTTTTGATCCTTCTCATTTGGGACGTCCAGTCTCCAAACGTACACTTTCCAATTGGATTGCTCAGTGTATTTCCTTTACTTACCAGAGTAAAAACATTTCTCTGGAAGGCCATGTCACAGCTCACAATGTGAGAGCCATGGCCTCTTCTATGGCTCATCTTCACTCTGTCTCCATAGATCAGATCTGTCGAGCCGCCACATGGGCCTCGGTTCATACCTTCACAGCCCATTACTGCTTGGACAAGGACTCCCGCGGGGATGCCTTGTTTGGTCAGGCTGTCCTCAGACACCTGTTCCATACTTGAACAACTCCTGCCCACCTTCCCATGATGGATGCCTGAGATCCATACGAAGATGGCGAACCGTGGAACGGGATCTCCCAGGCATCTTAGCTAGGGAGTCCCCATATGTGAGGACTTATTCCTGCTTGTTCCTGGAAATAGCACAGTTACTTACCTGTAACAGGTGATCTCTGGGAACAGCAGGAATTAGTCCTCACAACCCACCCACCTCCCCTAGGAGTTGTATCTTCTATCCATCTATCTTCCTTTCCTCTCTCTATTGTCTCAGCTATAAACTCGAACTGAGGAGAGCTGGTCAGGAAGGCGGGAAGGCAGCGCGCATGTGCAGTGGGAGGCCCCAAAAGCTTCCTTTCAGGGAAGCTGGGGAGCTTTCCCGCGCAGGCTCCGTCGGTTCCGACGTACCCATATGTGAGGACTAATTCCTGCTGTTCCCAGAGATCACCTGTTACAGGTAAGTAACTGTGCTTTATTCCCTTGGAAATATCCTGCAAGGGCAGTGCTTCAGGAAGAAACCAAAACTTTCTATAAGAGGAAACGGAAAAAACACTAGTAATGAAAAAAATGGACAACGCAAAAGTCCCTCCATGGTGTTTGTGCGTTTCTTTATGCCTACTATGCCAAATTTATGCTTTAACTTGTGCTACTCCAAATCTGCCCAAGAAAATGGTTTGTATCATTTTAGTTGATTCCTCTCCTCTACATTCTTCCCATTGCAGTCAGTTTCAGAAACATTTGTCAAGAAACTTTAAATTTGGCATGAATGCAAAATTAATTATGCATGTAGAATGCTCCATTGTTTTGCAGGTTCCAGAAATGTATGCAAATGCATATTTTTGCAAATAAGTGAAATAAATTGTTCTAGAAATATGAATTTGTAAAATTATGCATTTGCAAAAATTTCTAAAGGTGTTTTATGACCTGTGAAGATTAATTCCTATTTCATTTTAGTGAATTTTAAATTCAAAATTTTCAATGGCATGAGAACAGACTTCTGTAATATGTTATCTCCAGGAACAAGCAGGAATAAGTCCTCACATATGGGTACGTCGGTACCGACGGAGCCTGCGCGGGAATGCTCCCCAGCTTCCCAGAATGAAAGCTTTTGGGGCATCCCACAGCGCATGCGCGCTGCCTTCCCGCCTTTCCTACCAACTCTCCTCAGTTCTTCTTTTTCCGCGGAGCCAGCAGGTCGTGTTCCTGTCACCGCTGAAGAAGTTCTTATTTTAATTTGTTTCTTTGGTCGCGTGTCTGCCTTCCC
The DNA here is from genome assembly GCA_033557465.1 of Ichthyophis bannanicus. Taxonomy (NCBI): domain Eukaryota; kingdom Metazoa; phylum Chordata; class Amphibia; order Gymnophiona; family Ichthyophiidae; genus Ichthyophis; species Ichthyophis bannanicus. Next base: position 730,674,962 of record CM066033.1, on the reverse strand, counting down.
CGACTCCGGACCGGTACCGCCGGTCTTTTTTCTTTACTTTTCTTTAAAAAAAAAAAAAATCTTCTTTTCCCCACTTGGTGTATTTTCCTCTTTAGGCCTCTAGGCCTGGAGAAAATTCTCCCTCATGGAGAAACCAGCCTCTGGTTTTAAAAAATGCACCAAGTGTAGCGGTACCATCTCAGTTACCGACACCCATGAATGGTGTCTTAAATGTTTGGGGCCTGACCACTCCATCCCGGATTGTCAGTCCTGCTCTCTGATGTCTAAACGAGGCTTACAGAACCGAGCAGCCAAGTTTCATATGCTGTTTTCCACAGATACTCCAGCATCGACATCATCCAGGTCTTCCTCTCCTGATGGATCTCAGGTAACCAAACATTCTTCCGGCAGGTCCTCAAAGGGCAAATCTCCCTCTAAGTATCGAGATGCCCCCGGGCTTGACCCTGAGGATCCTGCCCCAGCTAAACAGCCCCGGCGGGAAGCTCCGGCTTCCAAAGCTCTTCCTATGGAGTTACAGGTTGACATCGATGGCACGGCCTCGACCGATCACCTGTTGGACTGCTCTGGGGTACCGGCACACTCTTCCGTTACCGACATCCAGGCAGTCGTGGCGTCTATGGATCATACTGTTCAATCCATGCAGCAGGCCATAATGGCTTTTATTAAGGCTGCGACGCCCACGGTACTGCAGCAAGCGGTACCGACTCCGGTTCCGGTACCACAACCGATACCGGTACCCAGGGCATCCACATCGACCAGGATACCGGTTCCGGTTCCCGGTTCCGGGGCTTTTCCCAATACCGATCCGGTTCCGGGTACGCCCGATGTGGATACACGCTTATCGATCCCTGGAAGCCAACAGATGATACTTCGAGTCTTCTGATGATTCCGATTCATCAGATGACTCTCCTGAAGTATCTCTTACTCTTCCTGAGGAGCCCTCTTCTCACCCTTTCTCCTCATTCTCGTAGATTGGACACTATGTACCGTGTCCCTCCCTCCTCCTGGATTTCAAAAAACTCAGCTTCCTCACCACTCTATTGTGGTGTAGTCAGCTATGAAGAGAATAAAGAGTACCAAAAGACACTTTTCTACTCCTCCAGGAAGAGAATGCAGGACCTTGGATGCTTTTGGTAGGAAGATCTTCCAAGCTAGCATGCTTATTGTCAGAATCAATTCATACAGCCTTTATATGGGTATGTTTCTGAAGGAGGTTGCAGAAAAGCTGCACAACTTTCTCCCTTTTATTCCAGAAGATAAAAGGGATGAATTCCTTCTTTGGCTCAAGCATACTCAAGACATTTCAAAGTTTTCCAACAGGGCAGCCTTTGATTCCTTTGAAGGTGCCAGCAGAGCCTCAGGCATTGCTATAGCTGCTCGTAGAATTGCTTGGCTCCAGGCTTCTGATCTAGAACCCTGGGTTCAAGATGGTTTAGGAAATCTGCCCTGTACAGGTGAAAACCTATTTGGCAAGGAGTGGCAAATTAAAGCCACTCAAATGGATGCAGAAAATGCTGCTCTTGATAGACTTTCTAAGTCTACCTCCACTCCGGCCATGAAAAAACCTTTTAAAAAGGCTTTTTACAAGAAGGGCAGATTTCCTTCCACTTCTGGTCAACAGTCTTCTGCAGGTCGCTTTGCTACTAAGCGTCAGCAACCTAAACAGGCCAGGCCTAAACCTGCAGGGGCTGCTGCAACCCAGCAGTCCCAAGCCCCTCAGGGTTTTTGACTTGATACTAGAGAACTTAACCTTTCTGGCTCTACAACAGCCAGAACCTCTCACCATTCCAGGAAGGTTGGCTCATTTTGCTCCCAGATGGGAGCAAATCACATCAGAGCAGTGGACCCTCTCCATTATCAGAGAGGGCTACAAACTTCATTTCTCAGACCTTCCTCCCTACACCATGGTGAGACATTTCAATTCTCCCACATCTCTCCTCGACCTTCTGGATCAGGAGGTAACCTCCCTTCTGGCCCAGAGGGCCATAGAAGAAGTTCCTCTTCTTCAACAGAGGTCAGGTTTTTACTCCCCCTACTTTCTCATTCCAAAGAAAACAGGGGGATACAGACCTATTCTAGATCTCCGAGAATTGAACAAATTTCTATACAAGGAGAAGTTCAAGATGCTCTCTTCAGGCACTCTCCTTCCATACCTACAGAGTCAGGATTGGCTTTGTTCTCTAGATCTCAAGGATGCGTACACTCATATACTCATCCATCCATCCCACAGAAAATTTCTACGTTTTCTGTTCCAGGGAAAACATTACCAATACAGAGTCCTTCCTTTCGGTCTGGCCTCTGCTCCAAGAGTGTTCACCAAATGCATGGCAATAGTTGCTGCATTTCTGCGCACTCTGGGAATCTTTGTCTTCCCATATCTGGACGACTGGCTCATCCGAGCTCCATCCCAGTCAGAAGCCCAAATTTCCCTGAACACCACCAGGTCCATTCTGCAGTATCTGGGACTTGTGGTAAACCTCCCAAAGTCTCAGCTCACCCCTACTCAGTCCCTAGAATTCATAGGGGCCTGGTTGGACATCACTACTGCAAGAGCCTATCTTCCCCAGGCTCGTTGCCAACGTCTAGTGCAGTTAGCCTCCCAGATTCAGTCGAAGGACCACTTCACTGCCCGGGAGATGCTACAACTACTAGGCCACATGGCTTCCACAGTACATGTGGTGCCCTATGCTCGTCTACACATGAGAGCAGCTCAATGGACTTTGTCCACCCATTGGACTCAAGCTTCAGGAGCTCTCTCAGACCAAATAGCAAACTCCAAACGTCTCTTTTGGTCTCTCCAATGGTGGATATCCACTCAAAATCTGTTGCTGGGGTCCCCCTTCCAGCCTTTGTTGCCCCAAGCAATCCTCACAACAGATGCCTCCCAAACAGGTTGGGGAGCTCATCTTCAGGACCTATCCACCCAAGGCACTTGGTCCCCACAGGAGACCTCCCTTCATATCAACCTCTTGGAACTTCGAGCAGTGTACCTAGCTCTCAAGGTCTTTCATACCCTCCTCAGCTACCAGACAGTCCTCATTCAAACAGACAATCAGGTAGCCATGTTTTACATAAACAAGCAAGGAGGAACTGGCTCTCTGTCGCTTTGCAACGAAGCTCTAAGATTATGGGCCTTCGCCAGAGAGCATCAAATCCATCTCCTGGCAGTATACCTCCCAGGAATTCAAAACTCTTGGGCAGACAGACTCAGTCGAGTTCTGCTTCCACACGAATGGTCCCTGCACATGGATCAGGTACTCAGAATCTTTCAGGAATGGGGTACCCCGGACATAGACCTATTTGCAAGTCCGTGGAATGCCAAACTTCCCCGTTTCTGTTCCAGAATTCCATGTCAGGGAGTTCAGGCCAAGGATGCCTTCCTCCTTCATTGGGGTCAGGACTTCCTGTATGCCTTTCCACCCATTCCTCTGATCCCCAAGATTCTGTTCAAACTTCAGAGGGATCAAGGATCTATGATCCTCATAGCTCCACGCTGGCCACGCCAAGTGTGGTACCCTCTACTTCTGCATCTCTCCCAAGCCCCCTCCCTGGACTTGGGAGCTGCTCCAGACCTTCTGTCTCAGGAGGAGGGGACTTTGTGGCATCCAAACCCCAAGTCCCTTCACCTCAGAGCTTGGTTACTGAAGGCCTAGACCTTCATGATTTCAATCTTTCGCAGCAAGTGAAGGATATCCTTCATGCTTCCAGGAAACCTTCCACTAGGCGTTCCTATGCTTTTAAATGGAAGAGATTTTCCATTTGGTGTGCTCAAAAGGGTCTTGACCCTGTGGCACTTCCTCTGAATTCTCTATTATAATATCTCCTGCATCTTTCCAATGCAGGCCTTAAGACGAATTCAGTAAGGGTCCATTTAAGTGCTATTGCAGCATCCCTTAAGCCTATCAATGGACAACCTGTTTCTTCTCATCCTCTTATTGCAAGATTCATGAGAGGCCTAACCTTAACTAAACCTCCCATTCAACCTCCTCCGGTGGCATGGGATTTAAATTTGGTTCTTGGTCAGCTTATGAACCCTTAGCCACTACCTCCTTGAAATTTCTTTCCTGGAAGGTTATTTTCCTTATTGCAATCACTTCTGCTCGCCGCATCAGTGAACTGCAGGCCTTAGTGGCTAATCCACCTTACACAAGGTTCCATCATGATAAGGTAGTCCTTAGGACAAATCCTCACTTTATGCCTAAAGTGGTCTCACCTTTTCATCTTAATCAAGAGGTATATTTACCTGTCTTTTTTCCAGCTCCTCATGCATCCACTGCAGAGAGGAACCTTCATACTCTAGATTGTAAAAGAGCTCTTGCTTTTTACTTACACAGGACACAGCAACATAGAAAGTCTTCCCAGCTTTTTGTTGCTTTTGATCCTTCTCATCTAGGACTTCCAGTCTCTAAAAGAACACTGTCCAATTGGATTGCTCAGTGTATTTCTTTTGCTTACCAGAGTAAGAACCTTTCTCTGGAGGGCCATGTCACAGCTCACAATGTGAGGGCCATGGCCACCTCTATGGCTCATCTTCATTCTGTGTCCATCGATCAGATCTGCCGAGCAGCCACCTGGGCCTCGGTTCATACCTTCACAGCCCATTACTGTTTGGACAAGGACTCCCGCCGGGATGCCTTGTTTGGTCAGGCTGTCCTCAAACACCTGTTCCATTCTTGAACAACTCCTGCCCTCCTTCCCTGAATGGATGCCTGAGATCCATAGGAAGATGAGGAACCCTTCAGGGTCTCATACCCTTGGGGATCTCCAAGGCATCTTAGCTAGGGAGTCCCCATATGTGAGGACTTATTCCTGCTTGTTCCTGGAGATAGCACAGTTACTTACCTGTAACAGGTGATCTCTGGGAACAGCAGGAATTAGTCCTCACAACCCACCCACCTCCCCTAGGAGTTGTATCTCTCTCTCTTTGTCTTTCCTTTACTCTCTCTCTCTATTGTCTCAGCTTTAAACTTGAACTGAGGAGAGTTGGTAGGAAAGGCGGGAAGGCAGCGCGCATGCGCTGTGGGATGCCCCAAAAGCTTTCATTCTGGGAAGCTGGGGAGCGTTCCCGCGCAGGCTCCGTCGGTACCGACGTACCCATATGTGAGGACTAATTCCTGTTGTTCCCAGAGATCACCTGTTACAGGTAAGTAACTGTGCTTTAAGGTCTTTTTCCTCCAGTAATAATCAACATTAATAAAGATTTTGTTGAAAACATTTACACTGGCTTTTTGACAGCAGTATTTTTGATTATTTGATATTACAGTGGACTGCTGTTTATATGTTTTAGTTATTGGTACTTTGGGGATATGTCGGGTACTTGTGACATGGATTGGCCACTGTTGGAAATAAGATACTGGACTTGATGGAACTTTGGTCTGACTCAGTATGGCAGTTTTTACGTTACAAGTGAAATATTTTCATACATGATCATATGATTGGGCAGTAACAATAATAATACACTGTTTCTTAGAACTGTTTGTTAATAGTAGATAATATATCTTTGTCTTTCTACCAGGTCTGGGACGTGTCCACTGAGAACTGTGTGCCACTGCAGCGAGTTGGAGGGGGTGGAGTTACCTTTCTGACCTGGTCACCTGATGGCAGCAAGGTGCTGGCAGCCACACCCTCTGCTGTCTTCAGGTGAGCATAGTTTTGCTAGTTACTTTCCTAAGTTTCAGTTCTCCTCTTTGGCAAAACAGTTTCCAGGTTTCTCTTTAAAGTGTCCCTCCTGCAATAAGTTGCATTGTAAAGATGGGACATTTGGGTAGTAGTAGTAGTAATAGACCTAGATAAGATTCTCAAGAGCAGAGATCTCTCTCTCCATACAAAGATTCGACTTGTTCAAGCCATGGTATTTTCAATAACATCATATGGATGTGAAAGCTGGACAGTGAAAAAGACAGACAGGAAGAAAATTGATGCCTTTGAATTATGGTGCTGGCGGCGAATACTGTGTATACCATGGACTGCCCAAAGAACAAACCAGTCAGTACTAGAGGAGATCAAACCTAAGCTTTCTTTAGAAGCTCAGATGACAAGACTTCGACTTTCATACTTTGGACACATCATGCGAAGAGAGAGATCATTAGAGAAAGACATCATGCTTGGCAAGATAGGTCAACGCAAAAGAGGAAGGCCAGCAATGAGATGGATTGATACAATAACAGCAGCTATGGGTACCAGTCTGTCAACAATGAGCCGCCTGACTGAAGACCGAACACAATTTAGGATAGCTATCCAGAGGGTCGCCATGAGTCGACTCCGACTCAACGGCACTTAACAACAACAGTAGTAATAGTAGTATTAGTTAATTGTGTTTGGAATGCCCATCTTACATCTGGTAATGTTTTTTATTTTATTTTTTTGTTTGTCTTTATGCAGTCATTTTCTGCACAGTTAAAGACATTGCAAAGCTCAGACTTTGTTTTTCTCTAATGTCTTCAGACAGACATTATTAAGAAATGCCTGTCCTTTTATTCAGTTAGGTCAATTGTCTGGTCAAGAATTTGGCAGCTGAGATTTAACGCCAAAAAATGCAGGATCATGCTTTTGAGCTACAAATATCAAAGGGAGTAATATAGCATAGGGGTGAAGTACTTGTCCACAAAAGAAGAGCATGATTGTTTCTGATGATCTTAAGGTGGCTAAACAGGTAGAAAAGGCAATGGCAAAAGCCAGAATGATGCTTAGGTGCATAGAGAGAGGAATAGCTATTGGTTGTTGGTGAGATGTCATTTGATGTATTGTGTGCAATTCTGGAGACCACAGCTTCAAAAGGATATAAATAGGAGGGAGTCTGTGCAGTGAGTGGCTACCAAAATGGTCAGTGGGCTTAGTTATATGGCATATGGAGACAAACTTAAAGATTTCAATATGTATACTTTGGAGGAAAGGCGGGCGAGGGGTGAAAAGATTAAAGGTTAAAAACCTCCATGGCATAGATACACAGGGGGTGAGCATCTTTCAATTGAAAGAGAGCTCTGCAATGAGGGGGCATAGGTTGAAGGTGAAAGAGGATAGACTCGGGAATAATAAAGTAAGCAGATATATTTCTTTACAGAAATTGGTAGATGTATGGAATAGTCTCCCAGTGGGAGGTAGTAGAGACGAGGACCGTATCTGAATTCAAGAAAGCATGGGACAAATACAGAAGATCTCTAAAGGAAAAACAGAGATTGTAGTAGTCGGTATGGAAGGGAAGACTGGATAGGCCATATGATCTTTATCTGCCGTTATGTTTCTATATTTCTATTGTCTTCTCTGCAGGGTTTGGGAGGCTCAGATGTGGACCTGTGAGCGCTGGCCCACGCTTAAAGGCCGTTGTCAGGTGGGTAATGAATCTCTTCTCTCTGGCATGCCATTCTCGTTTCCCTTGTTCATTCTTCCAGTCTTGAAGACCTCATACACCACCTTTCTCCTTTCCATCCAACTCTTCTTGAGGAGACATTTTATACAGTATGAGCGGTTCCAGGGACCTGAACCCATCTATCGGTGAAGAACCCATGCAGTGCCCCTATCTGCTGGGAGTGCTTCACTCCGTCATTTTAAGGGGCATGAGCCAGGAGTGATGCTCACATCATCTGTATGAAAACATAAGAGTGTAACCACCGAGCCCTTGTTTTTTTGCATCCTTCCCTTTTCATTTTTTTCTTTCCTTTTGTTTGCTTCTTGCAGACAGGATCTTGGAGCCCTGATGGAAGCCGATTGCTGTTTGCTGTGCAGGGAGAATACCTTATTTATTCCTTATCTTTTACAGAACATGATGGTGAGTCACCAGATTATTGCATCAAGATCAGGGAGGGTGAGAGAGACACTCCTTGTGGCCTTGGGCAAGTCACTTAACTCTCCATTGCCTCAGAAAAATCCGAGTTATCAATGTACAGCTTTAATGTACATTACCAAGTTTAAGTTTCAATGTAAACCGCTTTGATTGAAATGGTAAAGCGGTATGTAAAACCTGTTAAAAAAAATAAGATGGGAGGTGCATACTACTTTGGTTATATTGGGCATCAGGAAACCTAAATTCATGTGCTATTTCTGACACTTGCTGTATCCTATACAGATATTACAACTAAACCTGTATAGACGACATTAATTCTCCAGGTCCAAGCAGGAAGTCAGTCCTCACATATGGGTGACATCGGCGCCGACGGAGCCCTCGTGCGGAGCATTTCCCCAGCTTTCAAAGAAAGCCTTTGGGAATGCACCGCGCATGCGCGGTCCCCTTCCCGCCCAAGGGTGCCATCTTGCTCAGTCTTTCTTTTTCCGCGGAGCCCAACGGACGTAGTTCGTGTCACCCGGTAAAAAGTTGATTTTTCTGCGACTTTTTTACGTTCTTTTATCTGGTTCGACGCCGGTTCCCCATCCCGCCTCGGCTCGGTACAGGAATCGGTCCTTGCGACCCTCCCTTCTCCCCTTGGAGTTGCAATCATATCCTTATTTTTGATATTTTGCTGTCTTTTAGCAATGTCATCAGACTGAGCAAGGTGGCACCCTTGGGCGGGAAGGGGACCGCGCATGCGTGCTGCATTCCCAAAGGCTTTCTTTGAAAGCTGGGGAAATGCTCCACACGAGGGCTCCGTCGGCGCCGACGTCACCCATATGTGAGGACTGATTCCTGCTGCTCCTGGAGAACACCTGTTACAGGCTAGTAACTACGCTTTACCTATCAATAAGTAATATCAATATTACTTATTGATGGGTGTCCAATATCCCAATATTAATTATTGATGGGTAATATCCCAATATTACTACTTGATGGGTATCCAATGGATATTGATGGGTATCCAATATCACTTATTGATGGGTACCCATCAATAAGTAATATTCCATCAATACTCATCCCATCAATACCCATCAATAAGTAATATCAGTATTTGTTGGACTTTGTCATACTCAAGGCCACTATATTCAGTAGGTCCTAATTAAACAGTCCATTTACTTTTTTATGTGTTTTTATGTTTTAGCAGTTAAACATCGGTCACTAGTAGACCACAGATGCTTGTTGCTTTTAAGAGTCCATCACATTATATAACTGTTTCTGCTTTCCTCTTCCAGTTAACTAGCGAAGATAGCTTCCATTTCCATTTCTCAGCATTTTTTTAACTATCTTATATATACTGCATACCGACCACGGTTACCGCGTTTCAAAGACAGAACGTTCTTCTGCATCAGGATAACAATAATTATCATTAACCATCCACTTATCTGAATTTGAAGGAAGTCCATAGTATTTCAAAATTTTTCCAACTTATTTCTCCACTTTTTTGCAAACTGCCTCTTCGATGTTCTGCATACGGCTTCTGCAGTGAGTATTCCCGGTTCCACTCTCAAAATGGTCCCAACGTTTTTTTCATTTATTCTACATAGCCACTCCCATTAATATAAACCAATCAAATGAGAGTATACCAGTCTACTTGTTGATTCAGCCCAGCTGGCTCAATAGTGTGACGCGTGTAAATCCAGAACTGTTCCAAATAATTCAGTCATGCATGGCATTCCACCCTCTCCAAGTTTGTGGAACATGGGCTATTATTCGCATTTCATGGAACTGATGTACTTTCTGCAAACAATGATCCATCATTGGAGTTCCCTGATGTGCTGTTCTCAATCTCCCTCAGGCGATGGACTATAGTCCTAGAGGTTCTACCAGTATAGACCTTCTCACGAGGACATAATATGGCATAAACTGCAGAGGTTGTTAAGCAGGATGTTCATTTCTTTGCTTTCACTTTCAATGCTGATATAAGTAGTCCATGTTTCTCCCACAATAGTACTCGTGCAAAAATCATAGCAGCCACAAGCAGAGTATCCATTTAATTCCAATTCATCATTCATTTCTAATTTCCAAGTGACTGAATTGATAACATAATTTGCCACATTCTTACCTCTCTTGTAAGCTATAATAGGTATCTCCAGGAACAAGCAGGAATGTAGTATTCACATATGGGTATCGTCGGTACCGACGGAGCCTGCGCGGGAACACTCCCCAGCATCCAATAGGAACACTTTTGGGAGCATTCCTCAGCACATGCGCGCTGCCTTCCTGCCTTTCCAACTGTCCCTCTTCAGTTCTTTGTTTTCCGCGGAGCCGACAGGACCCATACCTTGTCACCACAGAAAATTCTGTCTTTAAAATTGTTTTCTTGTGGTCGCGTTTGCCTCTGCACGACACCTACCAGTACCGCCAGTTCTTTTCTTTTCTTTTCTTTTCTAAAAAAAAAAAATCTTGAACTGTTTCTCTTCAGAAACTTTTCTTTTTCGGTGCTAGGCGCCATTTTGGACATTAGGCCCCATATTCCTGAAACATGAAAAAACCAACTAGTGGTTTCAAAAAATGTACTAAGTGTGGCGGTACCATTTCCGTCACTGACACCCATGATTGGTGTCTTAAATGTTTAGGACCTGAACATTCTCCATCTGAATGTCTCTCCTAAAAAGGGAAGACAGAACCGGGCTGCAAAGCTCGGTACCCTCTTTTACTCGGATGCCAGTTCCATTGCATCGACATCTTCCTCCCATGGATCTCAGGTAACTAAACATAAAAGCCGGTCCTCAAAGGGTAGCTCTCCTGCTAAGCATCGAGAGGCCATTGGCATTGCCCTTGAGGGAACCACACTGGCAAAACAGCCCTGACGGGAGGCTTCGGCTTCCAAAGCATCAATGGGGCTTCAGGATGTTCTCGGGGCCTCGACCTCGCAAGAGCTACCTGTGCCATGCTCAGGGGTCTCGGCCGTTTTCACCAGTACCGACACCCAGGCATCGGCAGCGTCGATAGACCAGAGGTTCCTCGCTATCGAACGCAGTATTGCAGCTCTGCTCACAGCTGCGGTACCGTTGACACCTATGGTTCAACGAGCACCGGTACCGACATCGATACCGATGCCGGTACCGACACCGGTACCGTACCAGCCCTGGTGGGAATTCTTCCCACGCCATCTTTGGCTGGAATCAACAGATCGGTACCTAGAGAGCTTAGCCTTCCTGCCTCTGAGGGGTCCCCAACCCCCCAATATCTCAGGCAGGTTATGCCACTTTGCCAGCAGATGGCATCAGATAACAGCAGAAGATTGGATTCTGTCCATTGTAGGAGAGGGGTACAAGCTTCATTTCCACAGCATGCCCCCTCCTACAATTCTAAGGCAATTCAGTTCTCAAACCTCTGCAGACAAACTGCTAGATAACAAGGTCTCCACACTTCTTGCCCAAGGGGCAATAGAAGAGGTACCCATTCTTCAACGGGGTGCAGGGTTCTACTCCCCCTATTTTCTTATTCCAAAGAAAACATGAGGACACAGACCCATTCTAGACCTCAGAGAATTGAAAAATACCTGTTCCGAGAGAAGTTCAAAATGATTTCTCTAGGAACTCTTCTGCCATACCTTCAAAGCCAGGATTGGCTTTGCTCTCTAAGTCTACTCACATTCTGATCCATCCAGATCACAGGAAATTCTTGCGATTCCTTTTCAAGGGAAAACATTTCCAGTACAGGGTTCTTCCCTTTGGTCTGGCTTCAGCACCAAGAGTATTCACGAAATGCATGGCAGTAGTAGCTGCATTTGCAGCTTGTTGTGGTGTGAGGGCTTGCGTGCATCAGTGATGCTGAGAACTAAACTATCGTTAGTTTAACTACTGGCAGGGTCTCCCAAGATGGACAGGTCTCAGCTGAGGTACCAGACCAAGACAAACCACCCATCTGGGCAGCAGCAGAATGGGATAGTGTTTATGGCGGAGGATCACATTTTTGTGACAACGGCAACAACACCAAACTTAAACTGCGCGGAAGAAAGGCCCGGCAATCTACTTCTGTACCTTGCCATGAAAACCCAATGGATAGTTACAACAAAACAAATTGTGCTATGGTGCTGGAAGATGAGACCCCCAGGTCGGAAGGCACTCAACTAGCTACTGGGGAAGAGCTGAAGACTTTTCAGAGTAAAGCCAGCATTTATGATGTGGTTGAATCAAAGCCCTCGGGAAGTCTGACTGCTGATGTAGCTGTGCATGAAATGAGAGTCAGAAGCTGTAAAGATGTCTTACAATTGGAACATGGAACGTGTACGAAGCATGAACCAAGGGAAGTTGGAGGTGGTCAAGAATGAAATGGAACATGTACAGCTTGATCTGTTGGGTGTCAGCGAACTGAAATGGACTGGCATCGGGCACTTTGCATCAGATGATCACATGGTCTACTATGCTGGAAATGAAAGACAAAGAAGAAATGGTGTTGCATTTATAATAAAGAAGAAACTTGCAAGAACTGTAATGAAATACAATGCAGTCAGTGAACGCTTAATCTCTATTCGTCTACGAGGATTGCCTATCAACACAACTATAATTCAAGTATATGCCCCAACAACAGCTGCAGAAGAGAATGAAATTGAAGAGTTCTATGAACAAGTACAAGCTGAAATTGACAGAACATACAAACAGGATATCCTGATAGTCATGGGTGACTGGAACGCAAAAGTTGGCAACAAAGAAGAAGGCAAAGTAGTTGGAAAATATGGACTTGGCAACAGAAATGAAGCTGGAGAAAGACTGATAGAATTCTGCAAGACCAATGATTTATTCATCTCAAACACCTTCTTCCAGCAACACAAGCGGCGACTGTACACATGGACTTCACCCAATGGATTGTATAAAAATCAAATTGACTACATCTGTGGAAGTCAACGATGGAAAGGTTCTATAACATCAACAAAGACAAAACCTGGAGCTGACTGTGGTACAGATCATCAACTACTAGTATGCAAACTCAAGCTAAAGTTGAAAAAGAGCAAACCACTCATGAATGCAGCAAAATATGACCTTGAGAATATACCACTGGAATTTAAAGACTGCCTGCAAAATCGATTTGCTGCTTTAGATACAAACGACAGAGCTCCAGAAGAGTTATGGAATGACATCAAGAAGGTTGTGTTGGAAGAAAGCAAGAAGTCTCTACAAAAGGTGAAAAAGCAAAAACGGCCAAAATGGATGACGGAAGAAACTCTGAAAATTGCCCAGAAACGCAGAGAAGCTAAAGTCAGAGGAGAAAGAAAGACAATCGCAGAACTCAACAGAGATTTCCAACGTGCAGCAAGACAGGACAAGGAAAAGTACTACAATGACACTTGCAAGGAAATAGAAGCAGAAACTATTAGAGGAAGAAAAAGATCAGCTTTCCTAAAGCTACGAGAGTTAAAGAAAAAGTTCCAGCCTCGAATTGGAATGTTACAAGATGCTGAAGGTTCTATGTTGAATGATGCTGAGAAGATCAAGAAAAGGTGGAAGGAATATACAGAGTTTTTATATGATAAAGATCAAGTGGACCAACAGCCGTTTCAACCTGTTACCTTATGATCGGGAACCATTGGTGATGAAAGAAGAAGTTGAAGCAGCATTGAAAGCCTTATCAAAGAACAAAGCACCAGGTATAGATAGCATTCCTATAGAAGTATTGCAGCAATCTGAAGCAGCTGTTACCATACTTACAAGGCTCTGCCAAGAAATATGGAAGACAACATCATGGCCAACTGACTGGAAAAGATCTGTGTTTATACCAATACTAAAGAAAGGTGATCCAACTGACTGTGGAAATTATCACACAATCACTCTGATCCCACATGCCAGCAAGATTCTACTGAAGATTATTCAAAAGAGACTACAACCATACCTGGAACAAGAGCTCCCTGAAGTGCAAGCAGGGTTCAGGAAAGGGCGAGGAACGAGAGACATCATAGCGGATGTGAGATGGATCCTTGAAAAGACTAAAGAATACCAAAAGGATATCTATTTGTGCTTTATCGACTATAGCAAGGCTTTTGACTGTGTAAACCATGAGAAACTCTGGGCCACATTAAGAAGCATGGGTATACCAGAACACCTGATTGTTCTCTTGCGCAATCTGTACATTGATCAAGAAGCAACAGTTTGAACGGAACAAGGAGAAACAGAATGGTTTAAAATAAGCAAAGGTGTAAGACAAGGCTGCATACTTTCCCCGTACCTGTTTAATTTATATGCAGAACAAATCATCAGAGAAGCAGGATTGTATGAAGACAACAGAGGTGTGAAGATTGGTGGCAGACTCATCAACAACCTTCGCTATGCTGATGATACTACATTAGTGGCTGAAAGTGAAGATGATCTGAAACATTTGCTTCTCACAATCAAAGAACATAGTCTCAAAATGGGCCTGCACCTTAATGTAAAGAAGACAAAGATCATGACAAGTGGCATAATCAACAGGTTCATCGTTGAAGGAGAAGAAATTGAAATTGTGAACAACTTTAACCTATTTGGATCAACTATCAATAAAGAAGCAACAAGCAGTCAAGAAATCAAACGACGCATTGCTCTTGGCAGAATGGCTATGAAAGACCTAGATAAGATTCTCAAGAGCAGAGATGTCTCTCTCCATACAAAGATTCGACTTGTTCAAGCCATGTTATTTTCAATAACATCATATGGATGTGAAAGCTGGACAGTGAAAAAGACAGACAGGAAGAAAATTGATGCCTTTGAATTATGGTGCTGGCGGCGAATACTGTGTATACCATGGACTGCCCAAAGAACAAACCAGTCGGTACTAGAGGAGATCAAACCTAAGCTTTCTTTAGAAGCTCAGATGACAAGACTTCGACTTTCATACTTTGGACACATCATGCGAAGAGAGAGATCATTAGAGAAAGACATCATGCTTGGCAAGATAGAAGGTCAACGCAAAAGAGGAAGGCCAGCAATGAGATGGATCGATACAATAACAGCAGCTACGAGTACCAGTCTGTCAACAATGAGCCGCCTGTCTGAAGACCGAACACAATTTAGGATAGCTATCCAGAGGGTCGCCATGAGTCGACTCCGACTCGACGGCACTTAACAACAACAACAGTAGCTGCATTTCTGCAAACCCTGGGGATATTCGTCTTCCCTTACTTAGATGACTGGCTCATTCAAGCCCCTACAGTTGCAGAGGCCACACTGCACTGTCTCGCACAATGCGAATCCTCCAATACTAGGGGTTGGTAATAAACTTCCCAAAATCCCAACTTGTTCCTTCCCAATGCCTGGAATTCATAGGGGCCTGTCTAGATACCAGACAGGCAAAGGCTTTCCTTCCACAGGCCCGGTGTCTTCGCATAATGCAACTAGCTTCTCAAGCAGCAGGGAAATCTTCCCTAACTGCTCGGGAGCTACTACAGTTGCTGGGACATATGGCATCCACAGTTCATGTAGTCCCATATGCTCGCCTCCACATGCGAGCAGCTCAGTGGACCCTATCCACACAGTGGACACAGGCCACAGGACACTTGTCAGACAAAATAATAAACTCTCAACGGCTAATTTTGTCCCTCCAATGGTGGCAATCACTAGAAAATCTGACAGTGGGGTCTCCTTTTCTTCAACCCCTCTTTCAGGCCACCCTAGCAACAGATGCATCACAGGTGGGTTGGGGAGCACACCTGAATCATCCCTCTACACAGGGCACCTGGTCTCCACAGGAGGCTGCTCTACATATAAACCCCCTGGAATTAAGAGCAATCTATTTAGCTCTTCAAGTATTCCACGCCCAGCTCAGCTACAAGACAGTCCTAGTCCAGAAGGACAATCAAGTAGCCATGTTCTATGTGAACAAGCAGGGCGGAACAGGCTCTCTGTCGTTATGTAACGAAGCTTTGCAACTGTGGGCCCTCACCAGAGAGTATCAAATTCACCTTCTAGTGGTATATCTTCCAGGCATTCAAAACCTTTGGGCAGACAAACTCAGTCAAGTACTGCTTCCTCACGAGTGGTCTCTCCACCTAGACCAGGTGGCAAAGATATTTCATCTCTGGGGCACTCCAGACATAGACCTCTTTGCAAGTCCACTGAATGCCAAACTTCCCCGGTTCTGTTCCAGGATTCCGGCCCTCAATTGTCAGGCAAGGGATGCCTTCCTCCTTCATTGGGGTCAGGACTTCCTTTATGCCTTCCCACTCATTCCCCTCATCCCCAAAACACTCTTCAAGCTTCAGAGAGACAGGGGTCGTATGATTCTCATAGCGCCACGATGGCCACACCAAGCGTGGTATCCCCTGCTTCTACATTTCTCTCAGGCTACACCTCTGGAGTTAGGGCATGCTCCAGGTCATCTTCCTAATTGCAATCACCTCTGCACTTCACATTAGTGAACTGCAAGCTTTAGTGGCTGATCCTCCTTATACTAGGTTTCACCATGATAAGGTTGTTCTTAGAACTCATCCACACTATGGCACTCGAGCTCCCAGTCCCTGCATCTCATGACCTGGTTGCTGAAGGCTTAGACCTCCAGGATTTCAACCTGTCCCAACAGGTAAAGGATATCCTTCAGGCTTCTAGAAAACTTTCCACAAGAAGGTCTTATGCCTTCAAGTGGAAACGTTTTACTATATGGTGTTCCAAGAAGGGATTAAACCCCCTTGTCATACCTTTAGAATCTACACTAGAGTATCTTCTTCACTTATCGAATTCTGGTCTAAAGACCAATTCGGTAAGAGTCCATCTTAGTGCAATTGCAGCTTCTTATAAGCCTCTGAATGGACAACCAATTTCCTCTCATCCACTCATATCCAGATTTATGAAAGGTCTTCTATTAACCAAACCTCCCATTAAGCCACCACCGGTGGCATGGGATCTAAATCTAGTAATCGGGCAGCTCATGAAGCCGCCTGTTGAGCCTTTAGCCACTACAACCCTTAGGTTTTTGACCTGGAAGGTCATCTTCCTAATTGCAATCACCTCTGCACTTCACATTAGTGAACTGCAAGCTTTAGTGGCTGATCCTCCTTATACTAGGTTTCACCATGATAAGGTTGTTCTTAGAACTCATCCACACTTTATGCCAAAGGTGGTTTCGCCTTTTCATTTAAATCAATCAATTTATCTTCCTGTATTTTTTCTGAGGCCTCACACCTCTAATGCAGAAAGAAACCTTCATACTTTGGATTGTAAAAGAGCCTTAGCCTTTTACCTACAGAGAACACAGCAACATAGAAAGTCTTCACAACTTTTTATAGCTTTTGACTCTAGTCATTTAGGACTTCCAGTCTCCAAAAGAACTTTGTCTAAATGGATTGCCCAATGCATATCCTTTGCTTATGAGAGTAAGGGTCTTCCTCTTCTAGGCCATGTCACAGCTCAAAATAAATTACCCATATTTAATGACCTGATAACTGACGTAAAACCTGACATCTTATGTGTCACAGAGACTTGGCTTTCTGAAGCAGATACAGTCTATCTAAATCAACTTGATAAAGAGAACTACGACACATTTTACAAACATAGATCCAACAAAAAAGGTGGTGGAGTTCTAATAATGACAAAAAAAACATTAAACGCCAAGCCAATCCAATCAAATATCAACAATAACATGGACACATTATTAATAAAAATCGGCCTCATAAAAATTTGCTTAATTTATAGACCCCCAGACAATAAAACAGATGGCCTGGATTCTCTTATTGAACTCCTCAGCTCATCTACTGATCAAAATCCTATAATCATGCTAGGCGATTTTAACCTTCCATCCCTACCAACACTAGACTCTAAACTATTCCTAGACACCATAGCAGACATAGAGTACCATCAGATAATTAAAACAGCAACACATATCAAAGGAGGAACACTAGATTTGGTTCTTCTTCCTGAGATACTCTTCAAACTAGTTAACTCAAATTCCATTGAATGCACTGAGACACCTTGGTCTGATCATTCTATCATCAAAATAAATCTCACATATCCCATCCCTAGCGCCAATAATTACACAAGAAGTACCCCCACTTCAAAATTCAAAAAATTTAATGAAACAGACTTCCTTGATTCTACAATCCCCTACTTCTTATCAACAACTAATTTAGATGACGCTGTTAACAACTGGAATGATACTATTAATAATGCAGCTAAAAATAATCAACCAAATAAAAAAACCAGATTCACCAAAACAAATAGTTCACCTTGGTTTAATAGTACTCTAAGACAAATGAAAAAAGAACTAAGAAAACTTGAAACGAAATGGAGGAAATCCAAGTTGTCTGTACACAAGGAAATGTACAATAACTATCTAACAAAATATAAGGAAACAATAGACAGCACGAAGAAAAATTATTACGCAGCAACCTTAGCAAAATCATACAATAGACCTAGAGAGCTATTTTCCATAGTAAGAAAATTAACCAATAATGAGCAAACTTCTAGCAATGAAATCATAGACATCTCAGTTCAAACCCTAGCTAATTACTATCAAAACAAATCAAAGAAACCCGCCATGCCCTCAGAAAATACCAACATCTCTTATCAACCTGTAGATGAATGGTCAGAATTCTACCCCATTTCAAAAGTGTCATTAAAAACAATCATCTCCGGCCTAAATACCACAACTTCGTATTTAGATCCATGCCCAGTATCATGGATAAAAAACACACTACCAAATCTACTATCCTTTATTCTCCCAATAGTAAACCTCTCACTTACCCAAGGATACCTTCCATCCCCGCTCAAACATGCACAAATACGCCCACTTTTAAAGAACTGCAAACTAGATAAAACATCTCCTACATCATATAGGCCCATCTCTAGCATACCATTCTTGGCCAAAATAATTGAAAAGGTAGTGCAACTACAGACACAGGAATTTATAGACTTATCTTACCCACTAGATGATCAACAATATGGATTCCGGCCCCGCCATGGAGTAGAAACACTTCTAACAGTATTAATAGATACACTCCTAAAAGGAATTGACAATCATAAACAGGCGTTCATCCTCCTTTTCATTGACATATCAGCAGCTTTTGATAGCGTGCATCACTCAATTATGCTCAACAACCTACGACAGTTAGGCATAAACTCTACCGTACATAAATGGTTCACCTCATATTTAAATAACAGAACACAAAATGTAAGAACAGGTAATCAAACATCCAAACACATACAAACAAGAAATAGGTTTACCACAGGGCTCAGCGCTTTCAGCCCTACTTTTCAATATCTATATAAAACCGGTCTGCAACATCTTTAAAAAATTTGGAGTACAATATCACCTTTATGCGGATGATATTATGATGTACATACCTTTTACGATTCCTAACCTACCGATTCAACTTCTATCAGACTGCTACAATGAAATTACATACTGGCTAAAAACCCAAAACCTCCATATAAACCATGCTAAAACCGAAGTCTTAATCATAACGAAAAACCAATCATTTATTCCTCCAACCCACATAACACTACAAAACCAAGAAATTAAAATAAAAAATGAAATAAGATATCTAGGTGTCATTTTAGATACACACCTTACTATGGAAACGCACATTAGAAATACCTTACAGAAAATCTACTTCAAACTTAAAATACTCAAACAACTACGCCCCCTTGTATTTATGCAAGATTTTATCAATATAACACAGGCTACCATAACTCCCCACTTCGATTTCGCCAACTTAATACTTATAGGCATTTCAAAACAAAACATCAAAAGAATCCAACTTGCGCAAAATGCAACAGCTAGAATTATATTAAAGATAAATTCACTCCAACACATTACACCAATATTAGCATCCCTGCACTGGTTACCAATACAAAGCAGGATAACTTACAAAACATTAATAACTACATTCAAAGCCCTTAATGACATGGCCCCGAAGACACTATGTAATTTAATAACCAAAGAACCACCTAAGCCCACTCATAGAAAGGGACAATCAAATAAACTAAAGATTCCAAAAGAATATATAAGAACTCACAAAATTACAAATAATAGAGCCTTTTCCCACATAGCTCCAACAGCTTGGAACTCGTTACCAGAGGACTTACGATCACTAACAGAGATAACGGAATTCAGAAAAAAATTGAAAACATATCTATTCACTAAACACTATAATACCATGGAAAACCTTCCACTCAACTTAGATAAAGGCTAAACATGAACCTGCCCACATCAAGCGTATACTCCCTTTTACAAGGGATAACATACAAAACACAATTGAATGAACACTCCACTCCTATGCACTGATACCCTACTTGTATATAGTTGCAACTGATATGATCCGTCTATGCGGTTGAGTCAGTACTTTTGTTTAAATTGTTGCACAATCTGTGTTAGTTGAATTATTCTGCTTAGTTCTTAAACCCTATGTGTGCATGTTAAGATGTTCCATGTAAAAAGTTATATTGTTCCATGTAAAACAAGCTCTGCATTGTTAACTGTTGTTAATTGTACACCGCAACTGATCGCTGGAAGATGCGGTATATAAATAAGTGTTAAATAAATAAATAAAAATAAATAAAATAACGTGAGAGCCAAGGCAACTTCCATGGCTAATCTGCACTCTGTGTCTATCGATGACATTTGTCGAGCAGCCACCTGGGCTTCGGTACACACCTTCACAGCCCATTACTGCCTGGATAAAGCCTCCCGTCGGAATGCCGCCTTTGGCCAAGCTGTTCTTCAAAATCTCTTTCAGACCTAATTCAACTCCTACCCACAAACCCTGGTGGAATGCCAGAGATCCATGGGAGGAAGGATGCCTACCTTTCTAGGGTGGCATCTTCCTGGGGCTATCTCCCTGACATCTACATTCCTGCCTGTTCCTGGAGATAGCATACTTACTCACCTGTAACAGGTGATCTCCGGGAACAGCAGGAATTTAGTCTTCACAACCCACCCACCTCCCCTAGGAGTTGTCTCTCTATCTCTTTGTCTCTTTCCTCTCTCCCTCTATCTTTTCACTCAGCTACAAATTTAACTGAAGAGGGACAGTTGGAAAGGCGGGAAGGCAGCGCGCATGTGCTGAGGGATGCTCCCAAAAGCGTTCCTATTGGACGCTGGGGAGCGTTCCCGCGCAGGCTCTGTCGGTACCGACGATACCCATATGTGAAAACTAAATTCCTGCTGTTCCCGGAGATCACCTGTTACAGGTGAGTAACTACGCTATCTCCAGGAATAAGCGCCTGTGTCACTGCCTTCCCGCCTTTCCAACTCTCCCTCTTCAGTTTTTCGTTTTCCGCGGAGCCGACAGGCAGCAAACCCTGTCACCGCAGAAAAGTTTCTTTTTGTGGTCACGTCTGCCTTCAGGGTCGACACCTATACCAGTACCACCAGTCTTTTCTTCATTTTCTTACTACTTTTCCTCAAAAAAAAAAAAAAAAAAAAAGAATTCTTTTTGGAGGGTCTTTCCCCTCTAGGTGCCAGGTGCCATTTTGGGCACTAGGTCCTCTTTTCTTCTAAAATGGAGAAACCATCTAGTGGTTGCAAAAAATGTTCAAAGTCTAGTGGTACCATTTCTGCCACCGACACCCATGACTGGTGTCTTAAATGTTTAGGTCCTGACCATTTACCATCGGAGTGTCTCCTCTGTAGAAAGATGACCAAGAGAGGCCTGCAGAACAGAGCTGCAGAACTCGGCACCCTCTTTGCCGCAGATGCGATGTCCGTTGCATCTGTGTCTTCCAGGGCTTCATCTTCCTCCCATGTATCTCAGGTAACTAAACCCAGGTCTTGACCCATGTCCAGTGAGCTGGATAAAAGCAACCAAAGACGAGCTCAGTCCAACCCTATTAAGAATCACCCAGCTCTCCATCCTACAAGGCAGCATGCCCAAACAGCTCAAATCCTCCTCCATTCGCCCCACCTTGAAGAACACCAACCTCAATCCCAATGATCCTACAGCATATAGACCCATAGCAAGCCTACCATTCCTGTCCAAGATAATTGAAAAAAAAGCATTCAGCAGCAACTCCAGGAATGCCTCGACATCTACGCTCTACTGGACCCCCAGCAACAAAGCTTCAGGACAAACCATGATGTTGAAACTCTACTAACCTCACTGCTTAATATTCTAATAAAAGGAACTCAGAAGTCAAACCAGGGTTTTATCTTAATATTTCTAGATATCTCAGCTGCCTTCGACACCATCAACTACAGCATCCTCTTACACAGACTCCAATCTATCAGAATCCAAGACAGGGTCCTGAGCTGGTTCCACTCATATCTCAATGATCATCAAAAACAAGTCATACTGGAAGCTAACTCCTCATCCCCCTATCCGCAAACCCAAGGTGTCCCACATCCCTCTATCATCCCTGCTATTCAATATCCACATACAATCATTATGCTCAATCATCCACTCACACAACATCCACTTCCATATCTATGCGGACAATATAATGATCTACACACCATTCACCATCAGCAATCCAATATATGAAGGAATAAAAAAAACTGCTTCACAGACATCTCCCAATGGCTAATTAACAATTCCCTAAAAATAAACTACAAGAAGACCGAAATGCTATTCATAACAAAAGTTCTCCAGGAACAAGCAGGAAGTCAGTCCTCACTTATAGGTGACGTCGGCACCAACGGAGCCTGCGCGGAACAATTCCCCAGCTTTCAAAGAAAACCTTTGGGATTGCTACTACGCATGCGTAGTCCTCTTCCCGCCCAGGGTTGCCATCTTGCTGAGACTCCCTTTTTCACTGGAGCCCTTCAGACGCACATCCTCGTCCCTCAGAAAAAGTTTTAGTTTTCCTCACCTTAACAGGCTATACCTCTTTTTTCCGGTTGCACCGGTCCTCTACCCGTCCTCCCCTTATTCTTTTGGAGCTTGCGGGGATACCTTTTCAAATTTTTTCTTCCCGGGCTTCGTGCCCTTTTTTCTTTCCAACCACTGGCTGCGTGGGTCTTCGACCTCACAGGGTCCGTTTTTGCCCCCATGGCCACCGGGTTTAAAAAAATGCGATAGATGCTCTATGAACATGTCGCTTACGGACACTCATGACTGCTGTCTAAGGTGTCTGGGAGTCGACCATGACCCACAGCTCTGTTCGCTCTGTAAGAAAATGTCCTCTAAGGCCCTGCTCAGCCGTAAGCAGAAGTCCGAAGACATTTTTCGGAAGGCTGCCTCGGAGTCCCCAGTGGCACTCTCTGTCGTCTCCCCTCTGGTGGGTTCTCCCCCTGCAGCACTGCGTTCCAGGTGGCACTCAGACCAGGGGTCTGCCGAGGTGGAACGGCGCAAAAAGAAAGTGGCCTCGAAGTCACTGTCTGGGGCCCCCAACCAAGTGCAAGCGCTCCCGTGCCCGGTCGCTTAGCCCCATTCGGTGTTCCCGAGAGTCAGACAAGGAGCAGCCCCACAAGGTACCTCGCAGAGAAACGGAGGCCTCCTGCGAAGGTGCCCAGTCTCCTGAAGGCTGTCCCGGTGAGGACCACCCCTTTTTCTTGATGCCTGATCCGGTTACCCTGTATTGGCGTCCCAGGGCCCCACGTCTGTGTGGGAGTCCCATATGCTGGCGCTAGAATGCAGCGTTTCTGCGTTCATTGCTTCCCAGCAGGCGCTCATGGCCAGCTTCACTGACTTGCATCCAGAGACCTTGGGTGCCTCGCATGGGGACACCCCAATCCATCCAGGAAACCCCCGAGAGCCACAGGCCTCATGAGGGTCCTCAGTGTCGGTCTCGCTTGCTCTCCCATTCTTCAGGGGTGAGATCGTCCAGGGCCTTCGGCTCCAGGCCGCCGGCCATCGGACAGAGCTAACCGCCCGGCTTGAATCCCTCGACCGATTTATCGGACTGGGAATCCGATGGGGACACATCCCCGGAGACCCACACCCACCGGGATCTTCCGTTGGACCCCTCTGCCGCCTGGTCTCCAGTGGCGTTCACCACCCGAGGACACCTCCTTTTTGGTGTTTATTCGCGACATGTCTCGGGCCCTCAACCTGGTCACCCAGGCCGAGGAAGACCCTCTTGCTGAAGAACTCAATATTCTTCAGTACGAGGCCCCACCCAGGGAATCCCTCATTGTGCCGGTGCTGCCGCCACCGATCCTCTCCCGGCTATTGCTCCACATGTGGGAGGCCCCGGCCTCGGTCCCCATTGTGAGCAAGTGCCTTGACACAATGTACAAGGTGCAGCGAGGGCCAGGCTTCCATAAGACTCAACTTCCACACATCTCGATGGTGGTGGAATCAGCCACGAGGAAGCAGAAAAGCCCAAAGTCCCACTCCTCGGTCCCGCTGGGCCGAGCGTCCAGAGCCCTTGATGCCTTGGGCCACAAGGCTTATCAAGGTTCCATGCTCTCCTGTTGCATCCAGGCATACCAATTATATATGGGTATGTTCCTCCGCAACTTGGCAAAAGAACTTGGAAGCTTCTCCGTGGGCCTCAAGGGCGAGCCCCTCGATAGGTTCCGCACACTGTTGAAATCAGTAGCTGATTGCTCCAAGTATATCTCTCGAGCCTTCTATGATGGCTTTGAGACTTCTGCTCGGGTGGCGGCTGCGGGCATCGGAGCCCGCCGCCAGGCTTGGCTCCAATCTTCGGATTTGGAGCAGTGTCTGCAGGAGAAGCTCCTGGACGTGCCCTGCCTTGGCGAGCAACTTTTTGGTAAGCCGATGGAGGAGAAGGCGGCTGATATTGAGATAGAGAACGTCACTAGGACCCGTCTCTCCCGCAAGACCTCTACGCTACCCCGGAAGAAGCAGCCTACCAAGAAGCCCTTCTTCCCCAGGAAAGGCCTCCAGTACCGCGGCTCTCTGCCATACCCGGCTACCCCCGCGCTGACCACTCCCGCGCAGGGGAAGCCTGGACAGGGTCACCAGAAGCCAAAGGGCCCTAGGCCCAGATGCCGGGCCCCCCCCCCCCCCCACAATCCCCTCACGGGTTTTGACGCCAACTGCATAGCCCCTCACCCTCTGGCGATACAGTAGCCCGTGGGGGGACGCCTGTCCGGCTTCGCCCCGTCGTGGGCGCTTATCACTTCGGACACCTGGGTCCTCCAGGTCATCTGGGAGGGCTATCGCCTCCACTTCAACAGGCTACCACCCCCTTTCTCCCCGGCAGAGCCTGCTTGACGCCCCGCACACCTTTCTTTGCTGCAGCGGGAATTACACTCTCTCCTCGCCCAACAGGCAGTCGAGAAAGTCCCTCTCCACCTTTGAGGTTGGGGCTTTTATTCCCAGTACTTCCTCGTCCCGAAGAAATGGGGGGGTTTGCACCCCATCCTTTACTTCCGCAGGCTAAACAGGTTCCTGGTGCGGGAGAAATTCGATATGTTATCTCTTGGCGTGCTGCTGCCCTTCCTCTGGCAGGGTGACTGGCTATGCTCCTTTGATCTGAAGGACACTTATGCCCATATCCGGTTCCACCCTCAACACAGGCAGCTGTTTCAGGGTGCAGGGAGAGCACTTCCAGTACAGGGTGCTCCCCTTTGGCCTTGCATCCGCCCCACGGGTCTTCACGAAGTGCCTCGTCATGGCCGCCGCTCACCTTTGGCGCCAGGGCGTTTTGGTGTTTCCCTACCTCGACGACTGGCTCGTTACAGGCTCCTCCGTTGAGGCGGCCTGACAGGCGATGTCACGCACTGTCCTCCTCTTGGAGAGTTTGGGATTCTTGGTCAACTACCCAAAGTCTCACCTAGAGCCGGCACAGGCTCTCGAGTTCATCGGGGCACGCCTCGATACTCAGCAGGCCATGGCCTTCTTGCCGGTGGATCGCTCCACCTGCCTCTGAGCTCTGGCGGCTCGCGTCCAGAGCGCCCACCAGGTCACCGCTCCGTCCATGCCCCATCTCTTGGGTCACATGGCCTCAACCGTGCATGTGTTTCCTCACTCCCGCCTGCACATGAGGACGACCCAATGGTGCCTCATCTCCCAATTGAGTCAATCCCTCGGACACCTCAGGAACCCCGTCAGGGTTCTCCCCGACCTCCACTTGTCCCTGAACTGGGGGCAAAACCCCCGCAACCTCCTGTGGAGATTGCCCTTCCATTCCCCACAGCACGATGTGGTACTGACCACAGATGCTTCCCTGTTAGGGTGGGGAGCCCATTGCAGGGGTCTCTACATGCAAGGGCAGTGGTCGCCTGTGAAAACTCAGCAGCAGATAAACCTGCTCGAGTTCCAGGCCATCTGGTGGGTCCTGAGGGCCTTCGAGAATGTCCTCAGCGGGAAGTCAGTTCTGGTGCAGACCGACAACCGGGTAGCGATTTTCTACATCAACAGAGAGGAGGGCATGGGGTCGCGCTCCCTCTGCAGGGAAGCATCTGCTCTTTTGCCGCCTGGCGAAGGATGTCCCTCAAGGCAACATACCTCCCGGGTCAGGAGAATGGCCTGGCCGAAAGGCTCAGCATGATCCTTCACCCCCACGAGTGGCGCTTGGATCCCAGATTGGCAGGCTGGTTGTTTCTATGCTGGGGCACTCCAGCGATAGACCTCTTCGCCAGCCCCCAGAACACACAACTCCCTTGCTTCTGCGGCCCGGTGCCGCACCCGGGCAGGGAGGGTCCCAATGCTTTTCTTCTGGACTGGTCCTCCAGTCTCCTATATGCATTCCCTCCTTTCCCCCTCATTGCGAGGACTCTGTTCAAGGCTCAATGGGACGGGGCATCGCTGATTCTCATGGCCCCCTCGTGGCCTCGGCAGCCTTGGTTCCCACTCCTGCTTCAACTGCCGTCGGAGCCTCCGATTCCCCTGGTCTCTGCCAGGGACTTGCTGACGCAGGAGGAGGGTCGGCTACTGCACCCAAACCTACCCTCACTATCCCTCACGGCCTGGCAGCTGAACAGGTCTCTCTAGCCTCTCTGGCTCTTCCAGAGGAGGTCGAGGAAATCCTCCTTGCCTCGAGGAAGGACTCCACAAGGCAGGCTTACGCCTTTAAGTGGAAACGCTTCTCCGTCTGGTGCTCGGAGCACCAGATCGACCCCTTCTCATGCCTGGTTTGGTGGGTTCTCCAGTACCACCTTCACCTCTCGAGGGAAGGGCTGGAGTCGAACTCTGTTAGGGTTCATTTGAGCGCCATATCGGCTAACCATCTCCCTATCAAGGGAAAGCCTCTCCGGGGCAACCACTAGTCTCCCGCTTTTTGCGGGGCCTTCTGCTATCCAAGCCGCCCATCTGCCCCCCCCTCCCCCCACTGGCAGAATGGGACTTGAACGTGGTGCTCACTCAGCTCTCTCGTCCACCCTTTGAACCAATGGCGATGTGTTTGCTCCGGCATTTGTCCTGGAAGGTGGCCTTCCTGGTGGTGCTGACTTCGGCTCGCCGAGTCAGTGAGCTTCAGGCGCTCATGGTTTGGCGCCCCTTACACCAGGTTTTATCAGAACAGGGTGGTCCTCTGGACGCATCTTAAGTTCTTACCGAAGGTCGTGTTGGCCTTTCATCTCAACCAAGAGATAGCGCTCCCGTCCTTCTTTCCGAGACCCCACGCCGATCAGGCGTTGGCGGCTCTTCACACCCTCGAAACTGCAAGCGAGCCTTCGCCTTCTGCTTGCAGCGTACCCAGACTCATTGTAAGTCCGACCGGCTTTTTGTGACCTACGATCCCAATAGGCAAGGGCAAGCAGTCACCAAGCACACCCTCTAGGTTTGGGTGGCGGACTGCATCGCGTTCACCTATGCAAAGGCAGGCGTCCCTCTGGATCGTCGGGTCACTGCACATGGGGTCTGAGCCAAAGCGGCCTCGGTGGCCTCACTGTGCTCCGTGCCCATGATGAACATCTGCCGGGCGGCAACCTGGTCTTCTACGAATACCTTTGCCACCCACTACTGCCTGGACAAGGAGCCCCGCCGGGACAGCGCCTTTGGCCAGGCTGTACTCCGTAATCTGTTCGGGGTGTAAGCAACTCCTGCCCTCCTACCCTTCTTCACGGCTACCGAGGGCTTCGCCCCAAGGACTCAGGCTTCTGCTTACAGCCTTGCAAAGGCGCATTTTTTCTTTTGGTTACAGGTTCGGTAGCCTGTAGCTAGGGAGTCCCATAAGTGAGGACTGACTTCCTGCTTGTTCCTGGAGAAAGCGTAGTTACTCGCCTGTAACAGGTGTTCTCCAGGGACAGCAGGAATCAGTCCTCACTACCCTCCCGCCTCCCCTGATGAGTTGCTGAATTTTTGTCCTTCTCTTGCCATCTTCTGGTAGGGCTCGAGCTAAGGGACCTGACTGAGCAAGATGGCACTCTTGGGAGGGAAGAGGATCACGAATGCGTGGTAGCAATCCTAAAGGCTTTCTTTGAAAGCTGGGGAGTTGCTCAGCGCAGGCTCTGTCGGTGCTGACGTCACCCATAAGTGAGGACTGATTCCTGCTGTCCCTGGAGAACACCTGTTACAGGTGAGTAACTACGCTATACCAGTTTCCAGCCACCAACCTCCATAACCCTTAATGGCATAAACGTGAATGTCTAACCTAAGGTCAGGTATCTGGGCATTACTCTTGACCAACATCTCACCTTCAAACCTCACATAAGTAACTTAGCAAAACATATATAGCACAAAATCAGAACTCGACATCATCTTCACTGTTTTTTGGACTCGGCCAACTACCGCTCAGCTTTCCAAGCAATCATTACTCAATTTGCCAAGGGCTGCCGAAAACCACTCTACTTCCACTAATCACTGCCTTGCATACTGCAACATGCACAATTCATGGGGCATCAAAGTATGAAAATATAACTCCTATCAAACAGCTCCATTGGTTGCCACTACTCAGCCGCATACGCTATAAGATCTTACTGCTGACTTTCAAAAGCATCCACAATCAATCCTTATGTTACCTACAATCACTCCTGAATGCCACCAACCTCTGCAGGACAAAAAGACAAAACATAATAAACATGTTAAGCATACCACAAGGAAAAACCAGAAGCATCCAGTATGCCTGCTGCAGAGCATTTGAATTGTATGCACCATCCCTCTGGAACTCTCTACTTGGTACCCTCCGATCAACAAATGAACTGTCTACATTTAGAAATCTTCTTAAGACTCACCTATTCAAGGAACACTTTGTCCCTATTACATAACACCCCCCATCCCCCACTGTATCAAAAATAGCAGTTGTTTATGTATATACCCTATTGTTCCTCCCATCCAGGTAACTCTCATGTATAAAGTTATACTGCTCTATGTAAGATTTATTGCATATTGTAAGTAGTCTTGTAAATAAGTTCCATTGTTCTATGTAATACCCGTGTTGTAATGTACACCGCTTTGCCCCATTGAAAAGCGGTATAGAAAAGCAGTCAAATAAATAAACCTAAGGACTTCCGCACAGTTCTCCACACTTTGGCTTTTGTAATGACATTCTTCAGGGACTATCTAAACATGCACGTAACCAACTTCAGATGGCACAATATACTGCGGCACAGATTCTACTGAAAGTACCATGATCTGTACATATCACACCAATTCTACAGCAGTTACATTGGCTACTGATTGAGAGCCGAATAAAATCCAAATCCATAATGACAACCTTCAAAATACTATAGAACCGATCTTTTATTTTTTTCAAAGGATTCAAGATGGCTGATGGCTTTTCTTGCTGCTCCGGTGTTTTTTTCTAATGGGCAAAAGAAGGAGAAGTAGGGAGGCTTGCCCCAGCTTATCTCAACCCCGGTTGCTACAGGTCCTATTGAGGCTTTCCTGGTATGGCAGGAGCAACGGCCAGTTGAAGTGGGGGGTGTTTTGCTAGACTGTGAGGCATCTGTAACTGGAGAGTTCAGGGTCTCCTTCAAGCATTGACCTAACGCAACCTGACATACAGCGACCTCGGAAGCAGCAGAGTGTGGGTACAAGTGCCATTGTACTGGGGGAGTTTGTCTTCCTGTAGTTGGTGCTCTTTCACCCCTGCTGAGCGCTTTGCCAGCTCTTGAAGCGAGTGGAGGATGATCCCTGCTGGTAGAATCTTCGCTGCAACTGCTGCCTGAGAGTGGGAGGCCCTTGGAGTTGACAGGTAGCGTCAACGTTTCAAACTTCAGAATTGCCGCAATTCTGTTTATGGCCTAGGCCAGGGGTCTCAAACTCAAATTGCTTTGAGGGCCAAATGAGGACTTGTAAAGTAACCCGGGGGCCGCATAAGACGCGGGGCCTCATTTGCATAAGGGGCCTCATTTGCATAAATATTTGCATAATGTTACCATACACTAACTTTTAGTAAACATGCCTCTTTAATGAGTATGGATAAAGAAAGACTAAAAGATTTAGAAACAAGAAGACAATAATTAAACTGGGAACCCCAAAAGCCAAACTTGGAATGTACAACAACACTGTAGAAATAAAACTATAAATTAATTTCCTCTTGTACTAAACAAAGCGCAAACATTAATGATGCACATTTCCCAGAGCTGACATATTCCAGTTAATAAATTCAAAATAAAGAGATATTTTTCTACCTTTTGTGCATTTTTTTCAGTTGCAATTGTTCCAGCCACTTTCTTCTGGTTTCTTCATGTCTTCTGCTAACTCTCCATCGTCTGCTGTCCATTTGCCCTTTCTTCTCTCCTAGTTTTTTTTTTCCATTCTCTCTCTACATCTGCTTTAACATACTAATCTTTCTCCTTTTTCTCTTTCCTCATTCCTATTTCATCCACTCAAATTTTACCCCTCCATCCTCAATCCCCACTTACTCTCCCAATACCTGGCCAATTGTAGATTTGTCTTCTCTCCCAGACAAAATATTTTTCCCCTCTCCATTTCACTTTCCCAGCTCCATCCCATTCTAATCCTCCCCCAACATCAGCTCCCTTCTAGTTCCAGCCCCACCCAGCATCCGCTCCCTTCTAGTCCCCCATTAGTCCATTTCCAGTCCTATCCTAGCCTCACCATCAGCCCATTTCCAATCCTAGCCCCCCATCAACCCATTTCCAATCCTAGCTCCCTCCCCTCACAGCCCATTTCCATTCCAAGCCCCTCCCCATCAGCCATTTGCAGTTCAAGCCCCCCTTCCACTCAGCCCATTTCCAGTCCTAGCAACCCCCCTCCAGCCCATTACCAGTCCTAGACCCCCCATAGCCCATTACCAGTCCTAACCTCCCCATAGCGCACTTCCAGTTTTACCCCCATCACCCCATTTTCAGTCTTACCCCCCCCATAGCCCATTACCAGTCATAACCCCCCTGCCAATAGCCCACTTCCAGCCCTAACCCCCATTACCCCATTTCAGTCAGCCCTTCCATAGCTCATTACCAGTCCTAACTCCCCCCATCAGCCCACCTCCAGTCCTTCCTAACCCCCACCTGCCCATTTCCAGTCCTAGCCCCCACCAGAGCCCATTACCGGTCATAACCCCCCTGCCAATAGCCCACTCCAGTCATAACCCCCCCCCTGCCAATAGCCCATCTCCAGTCATAACCCCCCCCCTGCCAATAGCCCATCTGCAGTCATAACCCCCCCCTGCCAACAGCCCATCTCCAGCCATAACCCCCCCCCGCCAATTGCCCATTTCCAGTCATACCCCCCCCCCTGCCAATAGCCCATTTCCAGTCCTACACACCCCCCCCCCCAGGTAAATTTAAAAAAAACCTGGCTTCTGCTGCTCAAGCAGCAAAATCAGCTGTCCTGCGGCCCCTTCCCCTGTGCCCGGAGATCCGAGTCTGCTCTATCAGCGGCGTGCTTTTCAAGCCGCGAGGAGAGTATTCCCCTCTCGCGCGGCTTGAAACCGTGCGAGAGGGGAATACTCTCTTCGCGGCTTGAAAAGCACGCCGCTGATAGAGCAGACTCGGATCTCCGGGCACAGGGGAAGGGGCCGCAGGACAGCTGATTTTGCTGCTTGAGCAGCAGAAGTCAGTTTTTTTTTAAATTTGACAATTGATTCTGCCGCTGCCACGGCGGCAACGGCAGAAGCCAGGGTTTTGGGGTTTTTTTGTTTTCCTCCGTCGCGGGCCGCACAAAGTTGTCTCGCGGGCCGCGTGTTTGAGACCCCTGGCCTAGGCTATGGTGAGGAGTACTTTGGATGTTTCCTTTGTTTTGAAGCGGCCAAAGCAGTTCACTTTGGAATCTATATGGATGGCGATTCAGCAGCTTGGTGAACCCATTATTTTACAAGTTCAGATGCAGCATACTTCGGAAGCTACCATGGAGAATGCTGGTCAGATAGCTATGTTTAAGGCTTCCCTTGGAGACTTGACATTGTGAGTGGATCGGTTGGATTCCCATTCCGATGCGTTTGTAAGAGATGTTACCAGTATGAAAGCACGTTTGGAAGCGTTGGACAATTATTCTAGACTGGCTGTTCATAGTATATCTGCTAAAGAAATGTGTAAGGCTTATTTGGTTGAAGCATTGGGTATTTCCACTGATTCTTGTCTACCTATTGCAAAGATTTATTATCTTCCTACTGGGCTTACGTAAGGTGGTGGGAGTGGTTGAAATCCCTGGGTCACAGATAGCTGACGAGCTTAATATTAGTTGGAAGCCTCTGATTCAGAGGTGGTGTCTCATGTAACATGTATATTAACTCTTGTGTTGATATCAGATGGAGAGTGGCTTCTGAAAATGTTCTTTAGGAAGCGTAGTGTTCGTTTCAAAGGTTTATTTATTTATTTATTTAGTATACACTTGTATCCCGCTACTTCCAGCGATCAGCAGCGGTTCAAATTTTTCCTGACCTGGCTAGAGATACCCAAAGCCGTAGGAGAGAATTTTTAATCCTGCAGCGTAGGGTTCTTCAGCTTGGTGGTCGGTTTTGTGAGTTTGTGTTATGTTTTGTTTTGTTTTTTTTAAGTACCCCTGTAAATGCCTGGTCAAGTTGCAAGGCAATTCATATATTTTTTTATTATCCTACTCAATTGATTTTCTTGTTAAATGCCTGCGAGCCTCCTGGGGGGAACAAGGAGCTTCCGTGGGCACGTGATTTGGTAATAATGATTGGAGAGAGAAGCTTTTGTTACCTCTAGAGTATCATGTATTTTTCCTTAACTTTTGGGTCCTTGTGTTGTGGGCTGGAGGTGGGAATGCTGTCATTTTGTTCATGCTATGTTTTTTTCCTTTGTGTGATATTGTTTTTGCTACCCACGTTTCTGATGCAAGTGGTATTGCTTCTCCTCTGAAACTTTCATACGGCCCTAAAGGAAACATAGAAACATGATGGCAGAAAAAGACCACATGACCTGTCTATTCTGCCCTTCCATATCAACCACTACAACAGTCCCTTTTTTTCCTTTAGAGATCCTCTGTGTTTGTCCCATGCCTTTTTGAATTCAGACACTGTCCTCATTTCTACCACCTCCACTGGGAGACTATTCCATGGATCTACCACTCTTTCCATAAAAAAAATATTTCCACATTTACTCCTGAGTCTATCCCCTTTCACCCTCATCCTATATCCCCTCATAACAGAGCTTGCTTTCAATCGAAAGAGGCTCTCCTCCTGTTTAGTTGGAACTACTAATGAAAAGCTTTTGCATTTTATGGAAGCTCATTTTTATTGGTTTAAAACATTTGACAATTTTCCAAGACTCATAATCCCTTACAGGTCATTTACAGGAGTAATACAGGTCATTTACAAGAGTGAAGTAGTGCTTCACAGTCCAATCCACACCCCACCTACCTCCTCACCAACCACATATTGATTCAAGAACACGTTACAATCAGACACAGTATACTCATGCCCCAACCCCTAAACAACAATCAGACCCCTAGAACGTTGTACTTTCTAACCCAGTATATAAGCACACTCTTCAACAAACAATCCTATCCAAACACACAGGATAACAGTAAGCATCAGTCAGGCAGGACTCTAGTGCGCCCCACACTAGAGTATGCACTTATCCCCATGCGAACCCCACAAGCTTATCGGGCAACAGTTCAAAATTACAAACATTCAAGTCTTTCCCCCATCCAACCTTCTATACAGTGGAAAACCAAGAAAGCAGTAGAAGGGCAGGATACCCTACCCTCCGAACATACTAATACTCACCCATTAACTATAGGTCTCATCCCGAACCCTACCCCCTCCACCCCCCCTAGATCGTCCCCCCTCTGTAGTAATTATCAAAGTCCCCGTCCTCGCCTACCATTCCCTTCTTAACAACCCCTCCTCTCAAGCTATCGCTTTGATCACAGTCGTCCGGAGGAGGGTGAGCAATGACTGAATCCCAGATCTTCCCAAATGTCATTAGTTTGTTTGCCCCTAGCAATTGAGCCATTCTCCTTTCCATATTCATAAATTCCATCATCGCTAGTTCCTATGAGCGAACCTCTGGAGCTCTCCCTGTCATCCACTGCTGCAGGATAATCTGCTTTGCAAGGACAAAGCCCTTCCTACACAGATTTCTTTGATGGCTCAGTAAGGGTCCATCTGCCTCGTAAGCCCCGAAGAGGCACCATTCTGGGGCTAGAGCTACTCTCTGAGACACCCAAACATTCAGCTGGGCACAAACCCCCCTCCAGAAGACATGAATGTGAGTGCACGTTCAGAAACAATGTGTCAAGGTGCCACTTCTCCTCATACACATGCGGCACATATCTGTATTTGTCAACCCTGCCCTTAAAGCCCAAACACCATGGACATAAGCCCTTCATAAGAACTTATATTGTACTTCCTGCAAACGTACAGACTCTGAAAAAGTAGCCAAACCAGCGAAGGCCCCCTGCAGCATATTCACCGTGACTACAGACAGACCATCCTTTTCCCACCCACTCACCAAGCCCTCTAGTGCCTTCAAGTCCAAACCCGGGGACAGCTCCCCCCAGAGTCTTTGCATAGTTATCCGCCCCTCCAAAGCCCTCAGTAATTCCACCATACCTCCTGATTGAAAAAGCGCTGGAACTTCCCTCTGCAGATCTCGCACATAATGTCTCTCCTGCAAATAAAAATAGAACTCATGCACATGCAAATGATATCTCCTCTGTAATGATAGGAAGGAGTCCATCTCCGATTCACTCTCCATCCTAAGATGTCCTACGCAGGTTACGCCACATTGCGCCCATCTCCTAGGAACCCCCTCCCTGCAATCCCGGGGGAAAATCACTATTCCTCATTAAGGGGAAGCAATCAGTCTTATGCCACCAAACCCACCTATGCTGACACAAGATTCTCCACGCTTGCCGAAGGGATCTCAAATAGATGCCTTCCACGCCAGAGGCAGCGCACTGGTCTCTTGGTGTAATAAAAAAGATCTATGCAGGGATCCTGACATGTCATCCACCATATCTACCGGCATCATCTCCAATGTACCCTCCAGCGGGTCCCTCAATGGCCGCATCAGACACGCCAGAATCTCCAGGAACAAGCAGGAATGTAGTCTTCACATATGGGTATCGTCGGTACCGACGGAGCCTGTGCTCTAACGCTCTCCAGCATCCAATAGGAAAGCCTTTGGAGCATCCCACAGCGCCTGCGTGCTCCCTTCCCGCCTTTCCAGCTCTCCCTCTTCAGTTCTTCATTTTCCGCGGAGCCAACAGGTCGCATACCTCGTCACCGCAGAAAATTATTCTTATTTTTTTGTTTTCTTGTGGTCGCGTCTCCCTTCACTCGACGCCTACCGGTACCGCTGGTTCTCTTTTCTTCTTTTTAAAAGAAAAAAAAATCTATCTTCTGAAGTATTTTCTTTTCAGGGGCCTTTCCCCTCTCGGTGTTAGGCGCCATTTTGGGCATTAGGCCCATTTTTCTTCAAACATGGAAAAACCAGCTAGTGGTTTCAAAAAATGTTCTAAGTGTGGTGGTACCATATCCGTCACAGACACCCATGAGTGGTGTCTTAAATGTTTAGGACCTGACCATTCTCCATCGGAGTGTCTCTCCTGTAGAAAGATGACCAAGAGGGGCCTGCAGAATAGAGCTGCAAAACACGGTACCCTTTTTGCCACAGATACGATGTCCGTTGCATCGACGTCTTCCAGGGCTTCATCTTCCTCCCATAGATCTCAGGTAACTAAACCTAAGTCTTCTGCCAGTCCTCAAAGGGTAGATCTCCTTCCAGGTATCAAGATACCGTTGGGGTTGCCCTTGAGGAAAGTTCACCAGCAAAACAGCCCCGGCAGGAGGCTTCCAAAGCACTAACGGGGCTCCAGGATGTTCTAGAGGCGTCCACCTCTGCAGAACTACTGGCGCCAGGCTCTGGGGTTCCGGCTGCTTCCACCGGTACTGACACCCAAGCATCAGCAGGAGCAATGGATCAGAGAATCCTCGCTATCGAGCACAGTCAAGCGGCTCTTTTAGCAGCTTCGGTACCGCTAAAACTGCTTCAGACCGTTCCACAAGTATCGGTACCGACATCAGTGCCGGTATCGATTGCACCGGCCTCGGCAGGTATGCTTCTCTCCATGCCAAGCCTGGAGTCCATCTCAGGTATCGAAAGATCGGTACCGAGACACCCCGATACCGAGTTCAAACGATACCGGTACCGTGCATTGCACGAACATTAGGAACCCTTCACTGTAAATAAAATGTAGATATGTTTCCCCAGTTAACTCCAAGTTCTACATCCTGTTCAATGTAAATACCATGCGGTCCTACTGCATGGTATAAGGTTTCTGTTCTAATGTACACCGCACTGATAATGAATAGCGCGGTTTATAAGAAATGTTAAATAAATAAATAAACCCTCCTATTCCAATGACTCTTACTCTACCGGTACTAGAGCAGTCCTTCCGGAGGATCCATCTCCTTCTCCTCAGTGTAGAATGTCTCCTCCAGAAGACATGTCCTTCCAGGATTTCATACGTGATGTGGCTCGAGGCCTTGCACTCACGGTGATTCCTGAAAAGGAACCTAGAGCAGAAGAATTAGAAATTCTTCAATACCCTAAGGCTCCTAAAGAGGTAGCTACTTTGCCCATAAGATCCTGCATGATCTTATGCTGAGAATGTGGGAAACTCCTTTAACCACATCTCCTCACTCTCGACGACTCGATACCATGTATCGAGTTCCACCCTGTCCTGGTTTTCAGAAGACTCAGTTACCATACCATTCAATGGCAGTGGAATCGGCGATGCGTAGGATTAAGTGTGCAAAAAGACATTCTTCCAATCCTCCGAGCCATGAATCGAGGACACTCAATGCCTTTGGGCGTCGATGCTACCAATCCTCCATGTTGTCAGCCAGGATCAGCTCTTACATCCTCTAAATTTGGCTCAGTCTTGAAGGACTAGAAAAAAGGACTGCTATTTCTGGAGAGAGATCTGCAATTGTGAGTATATACTTCTGGGAATTTTCTGAAAGGACTTCTTTGTATTAAAGCTAATTAATCTGTGAACCCAGTGTTTTTTCTTAAATCAGTCAGGGCCTAGTAGCAGCAGTTTAAGTTTAAATTTAAAACACAGAAGAGAGCTTTCTGGTTACATTTCATACCCAGCAGAGAGCTTGTAGTTTAAATTTCATAATAAGTCGGAGCCTAGCAGCAGCAAAGAGCTGTAATTTAAATCAAATCAGAATATAACTTAGCATAGAACTTAAAGATCTAAACACAAGCTTAAAACTAAGATGCAGACAGCAGTCCAGCAACG
This sequence comes from Ichthyophis bannanicus, assembly GCA_033557465.1. Lineage (NCBI taxonomy): Eukaryota > Metazoa > Chordata > Amphibia > Gymnophiona > Ichthyophiidae > Ichthyophis > Ichthyophis bannanicus. Next base: position 730,637,754 of record CM066033.1, on the reverse strand, counting down.
AGATGGGGGGGGGCTTTCCAGTCTTTTGCATTGAGTGTCACATGTATGATTTTCTCCCAGTTGGTGAGAGGTCTTACGTGTGCACTAGGTGCAAGGAGCTCTTTGCTCTCAGGGAACGAGTCCGTTCTCTAGAGGCTAGAGTAGCAGACTTGGAAAACATAAGAAAGAGAGGTACATAGACGAGACCTACAGGGATATAGTCCTGAAGTCCCACCTCCAGTCTGGCAGCATCCCTGTTGCTATGGAGGAGAGAAGAGGTCACGTGACAGGAGAGCATCACCCTGGTGTGGCAGGAAGTGATCCTGTAACTAGGACCTGTCCTCCAGGTGATGTAAAACCCTCTCACAACGAGGAAGTTTCTCCAGGGCCATGTGCCCATGAGGGAAGGGTTAGGACATCCGTTATAGTTGGTGATTCGATTATTAGGCATGTAGATAGCTGGATGGCTGGTGGACGTGAGGATTGCCTGGTAACATGCCTGCCTGGTGCGAAGGTAGAGGACTTCACGCACCACCTAGATAAGGTCTTAGATAGTGCTGAGGAGGAGTCTGCTGTCTTGGTACATGTCGGTACCAATGACATAGAAAATGTGGTAGGGAGGTTCTGAAGGCTAAATTTAGGCTTTTAGGTAGGAAGTTGAAATCCAGAACTTCCAGGGTAGTGTTCTCCGAAATGCTTCCCGTTCCATGCGCAGGACCCAAAAGGCAGGCAGAGCTCCGGAGTCTCAATGCGTGGATGAGACAATGGTGCAGAGATGACGGTTTTGGATTTGTTAGGAACTGAGTAACATTCTGGGGAAAGGAGGGGTTCTTCCGAAGGGATGGGCTTCACCTTAACCGGGATGGAACCAAGCTGCTGTCATTAACCTTTAAAAAGGAGATAGAGCAACTTTTAAACTAGATAATAGGGGAAAGCCGACAGTCGTCCAAGAGCGCATGGTTCGGAAGAATGTATCCTTGAAGGATACTACCAAAAGTAGAGAGGTTCCAAAAAAGAGTAAAGTAGCCCAAATGCCCTCGAGTATGGAGCAGACAGAGCTTAAAGATCCCAAATTACCCATGTCTACCAATAGCCAGATTAAAATGAATAAAATACAGTCTCTAAAATGCTTGTATGCAAATGCTAGAAGTCTAAAAAATAAGATGGGAGAGTTAGAATATATAGCACTAAATGAGAGATTAGATATGATTGGAATATCAGAGACATGGTGGAAGGAGGACAACCAGTGGGATACTGTGATACCTGGGTACAAACTATATCGTAATGATAGAGCTGATCAAATTGTTAGAGAGGGCATTGAGTCAGAAAAGATTAAAGTTTTGCAGGAAACAAAATTTGCTGTAGAATCTCTATGGACTGAAATTCCATGTAAAAAGGTGAAGGCGATGGCATTGGGGGTGTACTATCGACCGCCTGGCCAGAATGAACAAATGGATGATGAAATGCTCAAAGAAATCAAGGAAGCTAACAAAAGTTACAGCGCAGTAATAATAATGGGTGATTTCAATTACCCCGGTATCGACTGGGTCAGTGTCACGGCAGGATATGCTAGGGAGATAAAGTTCCTCGATGAAATAAATGACTGCTTCTTGGAGCAGCTGGTTCATGAACCGACCAGAGGGGAAGCCATATTAGACCTAGTCCTTAGTGGAACCCCAGATCTAGTGCAAGAGATAAGGGTGTTGAGGCCACTTGGCAATAGTGATCATACATGATCGCATTTGATTTAATTAGTGGAGGAGGGCTAGTAAGGAAATCCACAGTACTACCTTTTAACTTTCGAAAGGGAGATTATGATAAAATGAGGAAAATAGTTTAAGAAAAAACTAAAAGGAGCAGTTGCAAAGGTTAAAGATTTACATCAAGCTTGGGTGTTGTTGAAAAATACTATCTGGGAAGCCCAGACCAGCTGTATTCCACACTTTAAGAAAAGTGGAAGTCCAAAAAACTGCCAGCATGCTTTAAAGGTGAGGTCAGAGAGGCTGTTGCCAAAAAAGCATCTTTCAGGAAATGGAAAAAAGAGCCAAACGACGAAACCTGGAAACAGCACAAGCACTGGCAAGTCAAATGCAAGGCATTGATAAGGCAGGCAAAAGGAGAATTTGAGAAGAAGCTTGCTGCGGAAGCAAAAATGTGAAATAAAGACTTTTTCAAGTACATTCATAGCAAAAAAACCTGTGAGAGAGTCATTTGGCCCATTAGATGATAGAGGGGTTAAAAGGGCACTAAGAGGCGACAAGGCGATAGTGGAGAGACTGAATGAATTCTTTGCTTCGGTCTTTACTAAGGAAGATGTAGGGATGTTACCCATGACTGAAGTGGTATTTAAAGGTGCGGAAGAATTGAAGGAAATATTGATACATCGGGAAGATGTATTACAACTATTAGATAAACTGAAGAGTAGCAAATCACCTGGGCCGGATGGTATACATCCAAGGGTGTTGAAAGAACTGAAATATAAGATTGCAGACCAGCTATTAGTAATCTGTGAATTTTCATTAAAATCATCTGTAATGTGAGGATTGGAGGATCGCCAATGTAACGCCAATTTTTAAAAAGGGTTCCAGGGGTGATCCGGGAAAATACAGACCGGCGAGCCTGACGTCGGTACCAGGAAAAATGGTAGAAACCATCATAAAGAACAAAATTACTCAGCATATAGATAGTCATAGCCTAATGGGAGACGGCCAACATGGCTTTAGACAAGGAAGATCTTGTCTTACTAATCTGTTATGTTTTTTTGAAGGTATGAATAAACAGGTGGATAAAGGTGAGTAGATTGATATAGTGTATCTGGACTTTCAGAAAGCCTTTGACAAGGTCCTTCATCAGAGACATTTGGCAAAACTAAAGAGTCATAGGATAGGAGGTAGTGTACTATTGTGGATCAGGAACTGGTTAAAAAATAGAAAACAGAGGTTAGGGCTAAATGGCCAATTTTCCCAATAGAGAAAGGTGAATAGTGGTGTACCCCAGGGATCTGTGCTGGGTCCGCTGCTTTTTGACATATTTATAAATGACCTGGAAAGGGGAATAACAAGTGAGGTTATCAAATTTGCAGATGACACAAAACTATTTAAAGTTGTTAAAACCCAAGAGGATTGTGGAAACTTGCAAGAGGATCTTGATAAATTGAAAGACTGGGCATCCAAATGACAGATGAAATTTAATGTGGACAAGTGCAAAGTTATGCACCTAGGGAAGAACAACCCAAACTATGGTTACACGATGCAAGGTTCCACATTAGGAACCACCACCCAAGAAAAAGATTTAGGCGTCATTGTAGGTAACATGTTAGAACCATCGGCCCAGTGCGCAGCGGCGGCCAAGAGAGCAAATAGAATGCTAGGTAGCATAAGGAAAGGAATGGAAAATAAAACAAAAGATATTATAATGCCTCTATATCGTTCCATGGTGAGACCACACCTTGAATATTGTGTGCAATTCTGATCGCCGTATCTTAAAAAGGATATAGCGTTACTAGAAAAGGTTCAGAGAAGAGCCACCAAAATGGTAAAGAGGATGGAAGGATACTCCTATGAAGAAAGGCTAAAAAGGTTAGGGCTCTTTAACCTAAAGAGACGGCTGAGGGGAGATATGATAGAAGTCTATAAATTAATGAACAGAGTGGAACGGGTAAACATAGATCAGCGGTTCTCAACATGTGGGTCGCGACCCCCACGGGGGTCGCCTCACTCCGCCAGATTAAAAAAATTTTAAAAAGCGCACAAGTTGCTGCCGCTACCGAGTCCACTTCTCGGCAGCAGCAAACTCACCGATTCCAATCTTCTGCAGCCGCGGCTCCCTGCCTCTTAGGGAACTGTGGCTGAGCCTGTGAAACAGTTGCGGATCCCTTCCTGTCTCTCGACGGGCTCCATGCAGCATTGTCCCGCCTCCAAAGGAAGTGGTAAACAACTTTCTTTGGAGGCGGGACAGTGCTGCACGGAGCCTGTCGAGAGACGGGAAGGCTCCGCAACGGCTTTACAGGCACAGTCGCGGTTCCCTAAGAGACAGGGAGCCGCAGCTGCAGAAGAACAGGGCAGCAGCAGGCAGACAGGGAGAGGGGAGGAGGGGCAGGGAACCTGCAGCGGGGCTGACATGAAGGGAGGGAGGGAGGGGGGCTGACATGAACAAAGGGGAGAGACGGGGACATACTGGACAGACAGGGGATAAATGCTGGACAGAGGGGAGAGACAGTGCGGGTTAGGATTATAATGGGCAGATGGGGGGCTAGGATTGGTAATGGGTTGATTAGGGATGGCTAGGACTGGGAATGGACTGATCAAGGGGAGGATTGGGACTGGTAATGGGCTGATAGGGGGCTAGCATTGGAAATGAGCTGATCGGGGAGGTTAGGACTGGAAATGGGCTGATTAGGGGAGGCTAGCATTGGTAATGGGGTTGAGGGGGACTAGCACTGGAAGTGAGTTGATTGGAGGGCTTCAACTGTGAATGGGCTGATGGTGGCGAGGGGAGGATAGAGCTGCTGGCCTTGGAGGAAAACTGGGGGCTAGGGCTACAAATGAGCTGATGCGAGGGGATGGGAGAATGGGACTGGAAGGGAGTGGATGCTGAGAGGGACTGCCATGGTATTTGTACTAGAAGGGACTGGTCAGTGGGGAAGGAGGGGGACTGGACACCAGTGGCAGTCATGGGAATGCAAGCTGACATTGGAAGGTACTGGGAGTGAGGACTGGAAAGGGACTGATACTGGGGAGGGTTACTGGGACTGGAAATAGGCTGATGGAAAGAAGTGAAGAAAACGAAAGAAGAGATAAGAAATGGCAGGTGGACCATAGACCACAGAAAGAGAGCTAAGAGAAGACAGGAACTCAGATCGGGACCAGCATGATCACAGAATAAATTGTTCAGACAACAAAGGTAGAAAAAATATTTTTTTCATATTAGTGATTTGACTACAAAATCATAATAATTTTGAAATCAAATATTGTTACTTGTTATTGTGATTATTTATTGTGGTTTAAATAAGTAAATTTTATAAATAACATATTGCAAAGGCCTATAATATATTAATAATTCAACAAATGATTACAGCAACAATGCGCTAATGGTAAAGGAAGAGAGACGCATTTGATTTTATCATTGGGGGTCATCATAAGTTGACCAATGGTGAAAGGGGTCACGGTACAAAAAAGGTTGAGAACCACTGACGTAGATCGATTGTTTGCGTTATCAGAATATAGAAAGACTAGGGGATAACTATTTAAGACTAATAAAATAAAATATTTTTTCACTCAACGTGTAATCAAACTCCTGGAATTTGTTACCGGAGGATGTAGTAAAGGCTGTTAGTGTAGCTGGGTTTAAAAAAGTTTTGGACAAGTTCCTGGAGGAAAGGTCCATAAACCATTATTAAGAAGGGACCGAGGATATCGATGCTTGACCCAGTACAAGCATTGTGGAACCTGTGTCTTTTGGGGAAATTGCTAGGTACGTATGACCTAGATTGGCCACTGTTGGAAACAGGATACTGGGCTTGATGGACCTTGGTCTGACCCATTATGGCATATGTTATGTTCTTATGTACATGAGGATGTTCCTCAAGGAGGTTGCAGGAGACTTGGAACTTATGAGCCCTCTTCTTCCTGATTTAAAAAGAGAGGATTTTCTTACTCTGGTCAGACATGCCCAGGATGTGTCCAAGTTTGTGAACCGTGCAACCTTTGATTGCTTTTAATGCATCAGCAGAACCTCTGCTATCTCCATCAGTGCACGTCGTATTGCATGGCTTCAGGCATCAGACTTGGAAATATGGGTGCAAGATAAACTGGGAAACATTCCTTGCACAGGAGAAAATCTCTTTGGCAAGAATTGGTAAGAAAAGGCTAATGAGATTGATTCTGACAATATCACCTTGAACAGATTATCAAGGTCTACAGCCAACCCAGTAAAGAAAAAATCAAATAAAAAAAACTTTTTCAACAAGAAAAAAGTTTTACCCCTCTTACACACATCAGGGTCACTGTCCAGTTCATATTCCCCAAAAGGGACAACAAACTAGACAGCAGAAGAAACCACAAGTCCCCAAGAGCTCAGCCAGCTCAACAGACTCAGCCTCCTCAGGGGCTTTTGACTCTTTCCTAGAGAACTTAGTCTTCCTGCCGCTGCAGGATTCAGAACCCTCCACCATCCCTGGCAGGTTATGCCATTTTGCCAAAAGATGCCACCAAATAACATCAGAAAATTGGACTCTGTCCATTGTATGAGAGGGGTACAGACTTCATTTTCACAGCATGCCCCCTCTTACAATCATAAGACAGTTCAATTCCCAAGTTCCTGTCACAGATCTCTTGGGCCAAGAGGTCGCATCACTTCTTGCACAGGGAGCAGTAGAGGAAGTGCCCATACCCCAACAGGGCACGGGGTTCTACTCCCCCTATTTTCTCATTCCAAAGAAAACAGGAGGACACAGACCCATACTGGACCTCAGAGAATTGAACAAATATCTGTTCCGAGAAAAATTCAAGATGATCTCCCTCGGAACACTTCTGCCATACCTTCAGAGTCAGGATTGGCTATGTTCTCTAGATCTAAAGCACCCATATACGCATATTCTCATCCATCCAGATCACAGGAAATTCCTTTGATTTCTTTTCCAGGGAAGACGCTTCCAATGCAGGGTTCTTCCCTTCGATCTGGCTTCTGCACGAAATGCATGGCAGTAGTAGCTGCATTCCTTGCGAACTCTGGGGATATTCATCTTCCCTTACTTGGACGACTGGCTCATTCGAGCATCCACAGATCCAGAAGCCAGCTTTGCTCTTTCTTGCACAATGCGAATCCTTCGCTACTTGGAATTGATCATAAACCTCCCAAAATCTCATCTCGCCCCTTCTCAGTTCCTAGAATTCATAGGAGCTCATCTAGATACTAGACAGTCAAGGGCTTTCCTTCCACAGCCCCGTTGTCTTCGTATAGTGCAGCTGGCTTCCCAAGCAGCAGTAAAAACCTTCCTAACTACTCGGGAAATGCTTCAGCTTCTAGGGCATATTTATTTATTTACATTCTCTTATATTCCGTGCTATTCTGCATCAGTACGATTTATATTGAACAAAATGAAATTACATTGAACAGGGCATTATAACTTGGAGATAACTATTTTACAGGGAACATGGGCTATGGAGGGTTAAGTGGCTCGCCCAAGACCACAAGGAGCACCTGTGGGATTAGAAACCCCAGTCCTTCCGGCCCAAGGTTGCTGTCCTCTAGTGGGATTTGAACCCCCGACCTTCCGGCCTGAAGTACCTTGCCCCAACCACTAGGCCACTCCTCTACTCCCATATGGCATCCACTGTCCATGTGGTTCCCTATGCTCGCCTTCACATGTGAGCAGCCCAGTGGACCCTATCCTCTCAGTGGACACAGGCCTCAGGTCGCCTATCGGACAAAATCAGGAACTCCACACATCTCATTTCATCCCTCCAATGGTGGCAATCACTGGAAAACCTTCTCACAAGCTCGCCTTTCCAGCAGCCTCTATTCCAGGCCACCCTAACAGATGCGTCCAAGTTGGGATGGGGGGCCCACTTGCACGATCTCTCCACCGAGGGTCTCTGGACCCCACAGGAGGCTTGTCTTCACATAAACCACCTAGAACTCAGAGCAATTTTCCATGATCTTCGAGTATTCCAAGCCCAACTCAGCTACAAGACAGTCCTGGTCCAGACCGACAATCAAGTAGCCATGTTCTGTGTGAACAAGCAGGGCGGAACAGGTTCTCTGTCGTTATGCAACGAAGCTTTGCGTCTATGGGCCCTCGCCAGAGAGCACCAAATCCACCTCCTAGTGGTATATCTTCCGGGCATTCAAAACCTTTGGGCAGACAAACTCATCCGAGTACTGCTGCCACACGAATGGTCTCTTCACTCGGACCATCTTGCCCGAGTATTTCAAATCTGGGGAACCCCAGACGTAGACCTCTTCGCAAGTCCACAGAATGCCATACTTCCCCGATTCTGTTCCAGAATTCTGGCTCAAAACTGTCGGGCAAGGGATGCTTTCCTCCTCCAATGGGGTCAGGACTTCCTCTATGCCTTACCACCCATTCCCCTCATTCCCAAAACACTGTTCAAGCTTCAGAGAGACAGAGGTCATATGATATCATAGCTCCACGTTGGTCACGGGAAACGTGGTATCCTCTGCTTCTACATCTCTCTCAAGCCACATCTCTGGAGATGGGATATGCTCCACATCTTTTCTCCCAGGAAAACGGGACGCTATGGCACCCAAATCCCCAGTCCCTGCATCTCAGAGCCTTGTTGCTGAAAGCCTAGAACTTCAGGATATCAACCTTTCTCAACAGGTAAAGGATATCCTTCAGGCTTCCAGAAAACCTTCCACAAGGCGGTCTTAACGCCTTCAAGTGGCAACGATTCTCTATATGGTGTTCCTTAAAGGGACTTAACCCTCTTTTGATACCTATAGAATCGCTACTGGAGTATCTCCTCCATTTATCAAATTCTGGTCTTAAGACCAATTCGGTAAGAGTCCATCTTACTGCCATTGCAGCTTCTTGCAAGCTTCTAGATGGACAACCTATTTCCTCTCATCCACTCGTATCAAGATTTATGAGAGGTCTACTCTTAACAAAGCCTCCCATTAGGCCACCGCTGGTGGCATGGGATTCGAATCTTCTTCTTGGGCAGCTCATGAAACCGCCCTTTGAGCCTTTAGCCACTACAACGCTAAAGTTTCTTTCTTGGAAGGTCATCTTCCTAGTTGCAATCACTTCTGCAAGACGCATTAGTGAGTTACAGGCCTTAGTGGCTGATCCTCCTTATACAAGATTTCACCATGATACGGTTGTTCTTAGGACTCATCCTCACTTTATGCCAAAGGTGGTTTCGCCTTTTCATTTAAAACGAGCAGTTTCCAGATCATCCATTTTAGCTAGCAGGGCCTCTGTTTGTGTTTGCTGCGTTTTACTTTCACGCGCTCGTTGCCCTTCTGCATCCTCAGTGGCTGCTACACGATGCTCCAGCTCCTCCACTCGCCGGCCAACCTCCACCAATGAGTCTCTCACCTCTTCCAGCTTTTTGATAATCTGGTCAAATTTAGGGCCCAACAACTTAACCACTTCTCTAGCAACCTCTTCCGTCGACGAGTCAGTTTTCTCCGTGCTGGGCGACGCAGGCTGTGCCGAGGCCGAGGTCCCTGCCTTGTTTGCTTTTTCCCTGTCTTTTCTCCCTGGTAAGGGCATCTTGTCACTGCTGCCACGCCAAACTCTTCTTCAATCGTTCCTACACGCTACCATACAATTTCAGCTTCCTCGGGAGGAAAATCAATTTATAATAAAAATTATTTCAGGAGGCAGCCCCGGAGCAAGCAGAGAGCAGAGAAGCGTCCTCACTCGCTCATGTGTCACGTGACCAAGCTTTTGCATTTTAAAAAAGCTCTGTAATCTATCCTTTTGGCACCAAGCACAGTTTCATTAACAACTTGTATGACTGATGAATTGCTGTCAGAAAACACCTGTTTGCAGTTAAGCCACTTTGCTATCTTCAGGGCTGATACAGCTGTTAAATATCTGCCTCATATGGATTTTGCAATAGATATGTAACTATTAATCTCCAGGAACAAGCAGGAATGTAGTCTTCACATATGGGTATCATCGGTACCGACGGAGCCTGCGCTGGAACGCTCCCCAGCGTCCAATTAGAAAGCTTTTGGGAGCATCCCACGGCACCTGCGTGCTGCCTTCCCGCCTTTCCCAACTGCCTCTCTCCAGTTCTTCGTTTTCCGCGGAGCCAGCAGGTCGTTTTCCTATCACTGCAGAAATTATCCCATATTTTTCATTCTTTTTTGTGGTAGCGTCTGCTTTCCTCGACGCTATACCGGTACCACCGATTCTTTCTTTCTTTCTTAAAAAAAAAAAAAAATTTCTAATCTTTTATCTGGATTTTCCAGCCTTTTTCTCTCGGGTGCCACGCACCATTTTGGGCACTAGGCCCAATTTTTCCTCAACATGGAAAAACCCGCTTTGGGTTTTAAAAAGTGTTCCAAGTGTGGCGGTACCATCTCCGTCACCAACACTCACGAGTGGTGCCTTAAATGTTTAGGTCCTGACCACTCCATCTCGGAGTGTGTTGCCTGTGGGATGATGTTGAAGAGGGGTCGGCAGAACCGAGCTGCTAAACTTAGCACCCTTTTTCCCTCCGATGCAGCATCCGTGGCATCGACGTCTTCCAGGGCTTCGTCTTCCTCCCATGGATATCAGGTAACCAAACATAAATCTGGCCGGTCCTCAAAGGGTAGATCTCCTTCCAAGCATCGAGATGCCTCTGGCGTTGCCCTTGAGGGACTTGTACTGGCAAAACTGCCCCGGCGGGAGGCTTCGGCTTCCAAAGCACTATCGGGGCTCCAGGATGTTCTCAAAGCCTCAACCTCAACAGAACTACTGGTGCCATGCTCTGGGGTACCGGCCGCTTCGTCCGGTACCGACTCCCAGGCATCGGCAGCGTCAATTGACTAGAGATTCCTGGCTATTGAGCGCAGTCTGGCGGCTCTCCTTGCGGCATCAGTGCCTTCGGAACCGCTTCAGACAGTTCAACCAGTTCCGGCACCAATATCGGTACCAGTACCAACAGCATCGACATCAGCGAGTGTGCTTCCAACACCAAGTCATGCTATTTCCTCCGGTATCGACAGGCCGATACCGGACCCCTCCGGTACCGACTTCAATAGGTACCGGTATCGTGCTTTACAAGAGCACACGGACAGAAGATGTTTTGAATCCTCTGATGACTCTGAGAGCTCTGTCGATGCCGGAGCACTTCTCTCTGAGGAGCCTCCTTCTCCTAAATGTAGGATGTCTCCTCCAGAGGATATATCCTTTCAGGATTTCATCAGGGAGGTGGGTAGAGGTCTTTCCATCACAGTGGCTCCTGAAACAGAGCCCAGAGCAAAGGAGTTGGAGATTTTACAATATCCTAAAGCTCCCAAGGAAGCGGCTACTTTGCCTATTCATGAGACCTTGCATGATTTCATGTTAAGAATGTGGGAAGCACCTCTTACCACCTCTCCTCATTCCCGTAGGCTGGATACCATGTATCGAGTGACTCCTTGTCCTGGATTTCAGAAAACTCAGTTGCCACACAACTCCATAGTGGTGGAGTCAGCTATGAGAAGGATCAAAAGTGCAAAAAGACATGCATCTAATCCTCCAGGACGTGAATGTAGGACTCTTGATGCCTTTGGGCGTCGAACCTTCCAGGCCTCTATGTTTTCTGCCAGGATTAGTTCCTACATCTTATACATGGGAATGTTCCTTAAGGAGATTACAGGGGATCTAGAGCTTATGAGCCCTCTCCTTCCTGATGATAAGAGGCAGGATTATCTTACACTTGTCAAACATGCCCAGGATGTTTCCAAGTTTGTTAATTGTGCAGCTTTTGACTGCTTTGCATGCATAAGCAGAACCTCTGCCATTGCCAAAGGTGCTCGTAGGATTGCCTGGCTCCAGGCATCTGACTTAGAACTCTGGGTACAGGACAAACTGGGAAATATCCCTTGCACAGGCGAAAATCTCTTTGGCAAAAATTGGCAAGACAAAGCTAATGAGCTGGATGCTGATAACACCACTTTGGATAGACTATCCAAGGCTACAGCTGATCCTGCAAGGAGAAAATCCTACAAGAAACCATTCTTCTCTAAAAAGAAGAGGCTTTACCCCTCCTATACCCAGCAGGTGCATTCTGCAGGTCAGTCTGCCCAAAAGGGACAGGAGCCCCTAAAGCAAAGGAAATCAAAGACTGCTGAGCCTCAACCGGCCCAGCAGACTCAACCTTCACAGGGGCTTTGACTCCCATCTAGAGAACTTGGCCTTCCTGGCCCTGAACGGGCCAGAGCCTTCCACCATCCCAGGAAGGTTGTGTCATTTTGCCCCCAGATGGGGGCAGATAACAGCAGAAGAATGGACTCTTTCCATTGTAAGAGAGGGGTACAAGCTTCATTTCTTCAACATGCCCCCTCCTACAGTGGTAAGACAGTTCAATTCTCAGGCTTCACTCAACACTCAGTTGGGTCAAGAGGTCAGTTTACTTCTTGCGCATGGAGCAATAGAAGACGTACCCATTTCCCAACAGGGTACAGGGTTTTACTCCCCTTATTTCCTTATTCCAAAGAAAACAGGGGGACATAGACCCATTTTAGACCTCAGAGAACTGAACAAATTCCTGTTCAAAGAGAAATTCAAGATGATTTCTCTGGGAACTCTGCTGCCATACCTTCAGAGTCAGGATTGGCTTTGTTCTCTAGATCTCAAGGATGCGTACACTCATGTTCTCATCCATCCCACCGAAGATTCCTTCGTTTTCTTTTTCAAGGAAAGCACTACCAATACAGGGTGCTTTATTTTGGCCTGGCCTCAGCACCAAGGGTGTTTACGAAATGCATGGCTGTAGTAGCAGCATTTCTTCGCACTCTAGGAATATTCGTCTTCCCCTACTTAAACAACTAGCTCATTCGAGTCCCATCAGAGTCAGAGGCCAGAATTTCCCTATCTTGCACAATGCGTATCCTTCAGTATTTGGGCCTGGTTATAAACATCCCAAAATCCAGCCTAACTCCCACTCAGTCTCTAGAGTGTATAGGAGCTTTGCTGGATACCAGAAAAGCAAGGGCCTATCTTCCACAGGCGCGCTGCCTTCGCATTGTGCAGTTAGCCTCCCAGGCAGTGTTAAAAACTCATCTCACTGCTCGGGAAATGTTACAACTACTAGGCCACATGGCATCTACCGTGCACTTGGTTCCCTATGCTCGCCTCCATATGAGAGCAGCCCAATGGACTCTATTCACTCCGTGGACTCAGGCATCAGGCTGCCTATCAGAGAAAATAGCAAGCACAAGTCGCCTTATTTTGTCTCTACAATGGTGGCAGTCAACCCAAAACCTGTTAGTGGGGTCCCCTTTCCAGCAACCCCTACCCCAGGTCACTCTAACAACAGACTCCTCACAGGTGGGTTGGGGAGCTCATCTGCAAGATCTCTCAACCCAAGGCACCTGGACTCCACAGAAGACCCACTTACATATCAATCTCCTAGAACTCAGAGCAATCTTCCTTGCTCTTTGAGTGTTCCATACCCAGCTCAGCTACAAGACAGTCCTAATTCAGACGGACAATCAAGTAGCTATGTTCTATCTGAACAAGCAGGGAGGAACAGGCTCTCTGTCGCTTTGCAAAGAAGCTTTGCGACTATGGGCCCTCGCCAGAGAGCATCAGATTCATCTCCTTGCGGTGTATCTGCCAGGCATTCAAAACTCTTGGGCAGACAGACTCAGTCGAGTTCTGCTTCCACACGAATGGTCTCTCCATGCAGATCAGGTAGAAAAAAAATTTCAAATTTGGGGAACTTCGGACATAGACCTCTTTGCAAGTCCGTTGAATGCCAAACTTCCCCGGTTCTGTTCCAGAATTCCGGCTCAGGATTCTCAGGCCAGGGATGCTTTCCTCCTCCATTGGGGTCAGGACTTCCTATATGCCTTTCCACCCATTCCCCTAATTCCCAAAACCCTATTCAAGCTTCATAGAGACAAAGGCCACATGATTCTCATAGCTCCACATTGGCTACGGCAGTTGTGGTACCCTCTGCTCCTGCATCTCTCTCAAGCTCCATCTCTGGAGTTAGGATCTGCTCCAGATCTCCTGTCTCAGGAGGACAGGATGTTGTGGCATCCCAATCCCTACTCTCTGCATCTCAGGGCCTGGTTGCTGAGAGACTAGACCTTCATGGTCTTAACCTTTCTCAACAAGTAAAGGATGTCCTTTGTGCTTCCAGGAAACCTTCTACAAGATGCTCTTATGCTTTCAAGTGGAAAAGGTTTTCCATATGGTGTTTGCAAAAGGGTCTTCACCCCTCTGCGATACCTCTGGAATCATTACTGGAGTATCTGCTTCATTTATCTAATGCAGGACTTAAGACTAACTCAGTAAGAGTCCATTTAGGTGCTATTTCAGAGTGGAGGAGTAGCCTAGTGGTTGGGGCAAGGTACTTCAGGCCGGAAGGTCGGGGGTTCAAATCCCACTAGAGGACAGCAACCTTGGGCCGGAAGGACTGGGGTTTCTAGTCCCACAGGTGCTCCTTGTGGTCTTGGGCAAGCCACTTAACCCTCCATAGCCCATGTTCCCTGTAAAATAGTTATCTCCAAGTTATAATGCCCTGTTCAATGTAATTTCAGTTTGTTCAATGTAAACCGCACTGATGCAGAATAGCGCGGTATATAAGAGAATATAAATAAATAAATAAATAAATAAATAAATTTCAGCTTCTTTAAAGCCTTTAAATGGACAGCCTATTTCTTCTCATTCTTTCATAGCAAGATTTATGAGGGGCCTTCTTCTAACTAAGCTTCCCATTAGGCCACCTCCAGTGGCATGGGACCTGAGTCTAGTTCTTGGGCAGCTCATGAAGCCGCCTTTTGAACCTTTAGCTACTACCTCCTTGAAATTCCTTTCCTGGAAAGTTATCTTTCTCATTGCAGTCATATCAGCATGTCACATCAGTGAATTGCAAGCATTAGTTGCTGATCCTCCTTACATGAGGTTCCATCATGATAAGTTAGTCCTTAGGACTCATCCACACTTTATGCCGAAGGTGGTCTCACCTTTTCATTTAAACCAGGCTGTTTACCTGTTTGTATTTTTTCCAAGGCCTCATGCTTCAAATGCAGAAAGGAATCTTCATACCTTGGACTGTAAAAGAGCACTTGCCTTTTACTTACAGAGGACGCAGCAACATAGAAAGTCCTCCCAACTCTTTGTTACTTTCGATCCTTCTCATTTGGGACTTCCAGTCTCCGAGAGAACATTGTCCAACTGGATTGCACAGTGTATTTCTTTTGCCTATCAGAGTAAGAACCTTTCTCTGGAAGGCCATGTCACAGCTCACAATGTGAGAGCCATGGCAGCCTCAATGGCTCATCTACACTCTGTGTCTATTGACGACATCTGTCGAGCAGCTACTTGGGCCTCGGTTCATACCTTCACAGCCCATTACTGCTTAGACAAGGACTCCCGCCGGGATGCCTTGTTTGGTCATGCTGTTCTGCAACACCTGTTCCATACTTAATCAACTCCTACCCACCTTTCCCGGTAGGATGCCAGAGATCCATTGGGGGGAAGTGGAGCCCTGTCACAGGGGCACACAACTTCTGGGGTCTCTCCCTGACATCTGTAGCTAGGGAGTCCCCATATGTGAAGACTACATTCCTGCTTGTTCCTGGAGATAGCATAGTTACTCACCTGTAACAGGTGATCTCCAGGAACAGCAAGAAATTAGTCTTCACAACCCACACACCTCCCCTAGGAGTTGTATCTCTCTTTTCTTTTCTTTTCCCCCTCTCTCTCCTTTGTCTCAGCTTTAAAACTCAACTGGATGATTTGGGATCCTCCTAGTTGAGCCCCTGGTGAAGTTATTTAATTTGCCAAGGGAGGGAGGGAAGTTAGCGGGTACGATGGGATGGGCGGGTATAACGGTTATACATAAAGAGGGGAAGGACCGCAGGAGTGTGCTTCTTACAGACCCATTTCACTGCTTAATTTGGACACTAAATTACTAGCCAAGATACTGATCACGAGGTTAAATAAGTTTGTAGGCAAGTCGATACACTACGATCAAGCGGGCTTTATCCCCGGTAGACAGGTGGCGGACAATATAAGGAAAATACTGAACATTGTCTGGTCTGTTGAGCAGAGTGGGGAGGAGGCCCTGCTCTTGTCGCTAGATGCAGAGAAGGCCTTCGACCAGGTGGCGTGGCTTTTTTTGTTCCAGGTACTGGAGAAAGTGGAATTAGGGAAGGAGTTTCTAATATGGGTAAAGGCCCTTTATGACCAGCCTAAAGCGTGTGTGCGGGTGAATGGGGCCTATTCGGGGGTTTTCGCGCAGGGGAGAGGAACTAGGCAGGTGTGCCCCTTGTCCCCGCTGCTATTCGCTATAGCATTGGAATCCTTTGCACAGAGGGTGAGAGAGCGGGAGGATATCTCGGGAATAGGGGTGGGGAAGAGGGCCTATAAGATCTCAATGTTTGCGGACGATATTTTAAGTATGGGTAGGCCCTGGGTTAGCATTCCAATAGTAATGTGGGAATTGTAAGAGTATAGTAAGCTATCGGGTTTTACAATAAATTGGACTAAGTCGGAGATTTTAAATTTAGCGGTGTCTGGAGCTGTACAAGCTCATTTGACCAAGAAATATCCTTTTAAGTGGGCGCGAGAGAGTATATGGTATTTGGGTATACGCCTAAGCAATAAAACGGAAGCGCTCATTTTTACTGTCGCTATGCGCCCAAACCACGAGAGATACCCCTTCCCCCATCTCCCCAACCAACTCTCAATCTGCCCCAGTACCTTCCCATAGTGTAAGCGATAGATCTCCCGGGCATCTTAGCTAGGGAGTCCCCATATGTGAGGACTTATTCCTGCTTGTTCCTGGAGATAGCACAGTTACTTACCTGTAACAGGTGATCTCTGGGAACAGCAGGAATTAGTCCTCACAACCCGCCCACCTCCCCTAGGAGTTGTATCTCTCTCTCTCTCTTTCCTTTCCTCTCTCTATTGTCTCAGCTATAAACTCGAACTGAGGAGAGTTGGTCAGGAAGGCGGGAATGCAGCGCGCATGCGCAGTGGGAGGCCCCAAAAGCTTTCCTTTTGGGAAGCTGGGGAGCTTTCCCGCGCAGGCTCCGTCGGTACCGACGTACCCATATGTGAGGACTAATTCCTGCTGTTCCCAGAGATCATCTGTTACAGGTAAGTCTACATGTCTCCTGTTACTGCTGCAATACCTTCATACTAGGGCCAGGATGTGAACAGGAAAGAACACATGTACGGATGGCAGTGGAACTGATATGAGTATGAAATTCTGAGGCTGATCTTCAAGATGTACTGTATGTCTCCAGGTGTAAAGACATGTCTTTCTCACTGTCTGTGCCAATTGTTCTCATTTGTGAAAACCTCACTATGTGTCCTGCTGATGATTGTGCATGTGTTTCTTTTAGGGGAACTTCAGGGGCAGGTGGGAGGAGCCAAAACTGCCACAGTTGTGGCTGATCTTTCTGAAACCACTTTTGAAACAGAGGATAGAGTGATCAGGTGAGAATGATCTTAAAAGAGCAGCAATTCTCAACCCAGTCTTTGGGACACACCTATCAGCTGGGTTTTCAGATATCTAGCAAATATATGGATGCCCAACAACACGCCAAGATAGATACTATAACCCTTAGTGGTGCATATGTTTCTATCAAACTCCTGTTCATATGACTCTATGTAGCAAGTTTTGTAAATAGTTTACCCCTGTTAGCCAAGTTTTTTGCTCTGTTATCTGTAAACTCATACATGTTAACTGTACTGAGCATTTTTGTTCCATGTAAACAGCGCTGATGCTGAATAGTGCGGTATATAAGAGACTGTAAATTAAATAAATAATAAATCTACAAAGAATATGCACGAGAGCAATTGCAAGCACTTCTCTTTATTTTTTGCAGGTCTTTCTCATGCATATTCATTGTGGATATCCTGAAAATGCCCTGTAACAGTGGTTCTTAACCTAGTCCAGAGTGCTTTTAGTGAACAGGAATGCAGTGAGACCATGCTATTCTTATTGCTCAATTTCAAATAGGCTAACTAATGCAGACTAGAAGAACTTTTGCCTAGGACTGGAAATATGACTCCTGACTGCCTCCAAAATTAAAATCATTCGACCAGCTCTGCTTGAATCTCTGACAATTTTTGAGATTTGCATTCTAGTCTCAAAGCCCCACACTCTTCCACTTCACAGTGCTGCGTGATGAAGGATGCCTGATTTAATGTTATCTGTTATGTTTTTTTGAAAGTGTGAATAAACAGATGGACAAAGGTGAATCGGTTGATATAGTGTATCTGGACTTTCAGAAAGCCTTTGACAAGGCTAAAGAGTCATGGGATAGGAGGCAGTGTACTACTGTGGATCAGGAACTGGTTAAAAGATAGAAAGCAGAGGGTAGGGCTAAATGGCCGATTTTCCCAATGAAGAAAGGTGAATAGTGGTGTACCCCAGGGATCTGTGCTGGGTCCGCTGCTTTTTTACACATTCATAAACGACCTGGAAAGTGGAATAACGAGTGAGGTTATCAAATTTGCAGATGACACAAAACTATTTAAAGTTGATAAAACCCAAGAGGATTGTGGATAATTGCAAGAGGATCTTGATAAATTAGAAGACTGGGCATCAAAATGGCAGATGAAATTTAATGTGGACAAGTGCAACGTTATGCACCTAGGGAAGAACAACCCAAACTATGGTTACACGATGCAAGGTTCCACGTTAGGAACCACCACCCAGGAAAAAGATTTAGGCGTCATTGTGAATACCATGTTAAAACCCTCAGCCCAGTGTGCAGCGGTGGCCACGAGAGCAAATAGAATGCTAGGTATCATAAGTGCTTATGATTCCATGTAGTAATTTTTGTAAATAGTTTACCCCTGTTATCCAAGTTTTTGTGCCCTGTTACCTGTAAACTCATACGTGTTAACTGTACTGAGCATTTTGTTCCATGTAAACCACGCTGATGATGAATAGTGCGGTATATAAGAGACTGTAAATAAAATAAATAATAAATAAATAAATAAGGAAAGGAATGGAAAATAAAACAAAAGATATTATAATGCCTCTATATCGTTCCATGTTGAGATCGCACCTTGAATATTGTGTGCAATTCTGGTCGCCGTATCTTATAAAGGATATAGCGATATTAGAAAAGGTTCAGAGAAGAGCCACCAAAATGATAAAGGGGATGGAAGGATACGCCTATGAAGAAAGGCTAAAAGGGTTAGGGCTCTTTAACCTGGAAAAGAGACGGCTGAGGGGAGATATGATAGAAGTCTATAAATTAATGAACGGAGTGGAACGGGTAACGTTTACGTTATCAGAATATAGAAAGACTAGGGGACATGCAATGAAGCTACAGGGTAAACTATTTAAGACTAATAAAAGAAAATATTTTTTCACTCAACGTGTAATCAAACTCTGGAATTTGTTACCGGAGGATGTAGTAAAGGCTGTTAGTGTAGCTGGGTTTAAAAAAGGTTTGGACAAGTTCCTGGAGGAAAGGTCCATAAACCATTATTAAGAAGGGACCCAGGATATCAATGCTTGACCCAGTACAAGCATTGTGGAACCTGTGTCTTTTGGGGAAACAGGTACGTATGACCTAGATTGCCACTGTTGGAAACAGGATACTGGGCTTGATGGACCTTGGTCTGACCCAGTATGGCATATCTTATGTTCTTAATTGAAGATCTTTGCCATCTATATCTAATTTTCAGGTATGGCCATAAATTTGTATCCCACTGTGTCAAATGCCTTAGTATAATTACTGAAGCAGCAGTACAAGACTTTGTGCAAATTCACTGCTTTTTCTGCTATTGCCTCGAGTGTGTAATTTGCATCTCTAGTTCCTGTGTGCTTTATGAAGCCACATTGCTCTTTGACTATTTAATATTTTTTTGCGTGAACATTGTAAAGATTCTTCATATTGGTCCCCTGTGTTTCATCTTAGAGAATGCAAGCTGAATAGGACAGAAAGTAACAGTAAATGTTTTTGCAAGGCTAATGAATTTATTAAATTCAGTTGGAGTTCATCCCGTGTCATACTGTTAAAGAAAGTGTACACCTTTTTGAATGTTTTTCACATTTTGTTGTATGGGTACATCAGGCTTACATGCATATAAATGAGGTTTTCTTTTCTAGTCAGCACACCAGATGCCGCACCCCTGCAGCAGTTCCTTTTGGTTTCTTCTGGGTAGCACATTTCAAAAACAAAGCCTTAACTATAAGTCAGCAAAGAGCAGAGAAAATAATTACTTAATTCATGCCAGCCTACCTTACAGGCCAGATTTGTGGAGTACTTGGAATGTTATCACATGCAAACTTTGACCAAATTTGGTCGAGGAGGCCTGTAGCTCTTTTAGAATTGTCATTGATCTCTTAGTTGACATCCTTATCATTCCCTTCCTTGCTCAGCCATCCCATTTGTAGGGGCAACTTGTTCAAGGAGGGATGTTGGTGGTGCCATACACCATTCACATCTTAATAATCGTCTTTGCCATGCTCAAGAGATATTCAAGTACTTCACTGGTCTGTACCTTTTATATCTTTGTCCCAAAATTCTTTTCCCCTTCGTCCATCTGGAAACATGCATTTCTGTTTGAAGGAATCAGTGGATAAAGAAATGCTAAAGCAGACTTCCTAATCGTTCCTCCAGGCCAGTCCCAGGTACTCATGGGTTGTCACCGTTCACCAGCAGCTGAGACCTGAGCATGTCCAAACTCTTCACTGACGGGCAGTATCCCTAGCAGGGTAGGAATTTCTCCCCTTCCTATAGGACTGCTGGGTCTGGTTTTCTCCGACAATGCCTCCGCTGTGACCTACATCAATCGAGAAGGGGGCACGGGAACTGTCTGCCTGGACATCGAAGCCTGCTGCCTGCTGAATTGGGTGGAAACACATCTGCAAGCCATTTCGGTTTCCCATGGTGTGGGCATGGAAAGGTGGCTGTGGAAGAGCCAGGTCACATGCACCTAGACTCTGGAGAGTGGACATTTAGTGTGATTATTTCTGAGGCTCTCAAGGTGGCAAAACAGTGTGACAAGGCAGTGGCAAAAGCCAGGAGGATGTTGAGTTGCATACAAAGAGGAATTACCAGCAGAAAGGAAGAGGTACTAATGCCACAGTATAAATCACTGGTGAGGCCTCACTTGGAATACTGTGTTCAGTTTTGGAGACCATATCTTGCAAAGGATGTAAAAAGACTGGAAACTGTTCAGAGGAAGGCGACCAAAATGATTTGGAGCCTGCGTCAGAAGCCTTATGAGAAGAGACTTGAAGACCTAAATTTGTACACTCTGGAGGAGAGGAGGGATAGGGGAGATATGATTCAGATCTTTAAATACGTAGAGAGAAATAATGAACAAACAAACCTCTTCCAAAGACGGGGAAGCTGTAAAACTAGAGGGCATAACATGAAGCTGCAAGGGGATAAATTAAAAGGCAATGTCAGGAAATACTTTTTCACTGAAAGGGCGGTGGATGCTTGGAATGCCCTCCCGATGGAAGTGGTGGGGGCAAATACAGTGACAGAATTCAAAATGGCATGGGACAGACACAGTGGATCCCTTTACAGCAACAGGATAAAATCAAAATAAACTTAACTATCTAAATTCTCAACAAACAGGAGTGTCCTACACGGAGCTGTGGGTTCACCCCTAAACAAAGACATGCGGAGGAGTAGCCTGCACAGAGCAACAGGTGCACCTACTCTTGCCATCTTACTGGGCAGACTAGATGGACCATACTGGTCTTTATCTGCCGTCATTTACTATGTTACTATGACAAGCTTCTCACAGATAACGCAGATGGGGGGCTTACCCATAATGGAGCTGAGGACGTCCTTAGCGATGGCCAGGATGAACAGGTTCATCAGCCGGCGACAGGAGAGTTTGCGGAAGCCCTCGATGCTAGAGGGCAGAGTTGGCCCACTGGAGGGACTGCTGTATGTTTTCCTTCCAGGGCACTCATTGAACACGTGGTACAGAGATTCGAGGCGCACCAAGGGTGAATGGTGCTTATCGCCACAGACTGACCCCAGGGACCCAAGTATGCGGAACTTATCAGAAGAACGGTGGCCGTGGTGTCTTCCGGTTCTGCGCTAGGGGCCATTTGGTAAGCCTCAGGTGGATAGAGCCATGGCTTTGGCTAGGGCTTTGTGGGAACAAGCAAGGTTATTATCCTGTAGTAACTTCCAATAGCTCAGAAGGCACAGCAGGGGTCGGCATAGCTGACCTCTATCAGTGGCTGTCTCCAAGGGGTTTTTAGCCTTCCTTCAGTCAAGCCTAGTCAAATTGTGGGCTGATGCAGGTGGTGGCTAGTATCGCTACCATGGCGACTTCTGATGGTGTTCTTAGGGATGCACCCGGAGGGAGTGCATTTTCTCAAAGCGTTCAGGTAACTCCACCCATAGTAGCAGGCAGTGGTTCTTCCTCAGGACCTCAGCTTAGTGTTGTCAGGTATGCAAAGATGCAGTTGAGCTTCTGCACCTTGAAGGTCTGGTTGTTACGATAGAATTCCAGGTGGCTTTCTGTTCCACTAGTAGGATATCAGAACATCATGCATGGTACTGTCGAGAAGTTGTCTCTCCATCTCCAAAGAGAAGGAAGTCTTGCGCTCGGTTCTGTTGTCTTACCTACGTTACTATCCATTTCTAATGTTATCCACGTACCCTGTCGGGAGCATCGGAGTGGTTCTCGGACCAGCAATACCGCCATTTGACCATGTGTCGACTTTCGATGCTGTTTGGAAAGGACAGAGCCTTTTCCGAAGGTCGGTCAGGCTGGTTGTTTGTTTAGAGGTCCTTCATTTCTGCTACAGCGGTGAGCAGGATTCCATGGTTTGTGACACCAGTGGTCATCTCTTTAGACTGTTGTAGTACATGACCGCCTGGATGGGCAGGCTAGGGGTATGCAGAGTTCGAGGTGGCATACATTCAAGCCGGGCTCGCGGGTTCCTCCTGAGTTTAATACTGCTATGGTACATCCCAGAGGTCGGGACTGGACTGGAGGGGACCATAAGGAAGGTGAAGTTAGACTTACCTGCTAATTGGTATTCCTTGAGGAACTCCAGTCCAGCCCCGGATCCCTCCCTGATATCGTCTTTGCGACAATTAAGCGATCCCGGGCCAGCAGAAGGCTTCGCCAGATGAGAATGGTCCAGCACATAGTATCCAGGAAGGAAGTCCGTCAGAGCTAGTGTCAGCTAGCCTCTCAGAAGATTGACAGGTAAGCCGCCTTTTCTTCCTGGCAGCTGGAGGGTTCCGGAAGAAGTGGATGGATCTGTTTCCAGCGCCGGGTCTTTATTTTGGAATATGGTTAATGTAGTTATATTTTAACTTATTTCTTGCTCCTGTGAGTCTGCTTTGTCAATAGGTTACTGGGGCTGGTAGGTGGGGCCAGCTGCCTAAGTACCGTGAGGTCATCAAAAGATGACATGCTCAGTCTCCAAGCTGCTGGAGGAGAGGTGCACAACCCAGAGGTCGGGACTGGACTGGAGTTCCTCAAGGAACAATTAGCAGATAAGTCTAATTTCACTTTTCCCTCCCGCTACGATTGGGTTGTGGTGGGGGAATCTGGGCCCTCCTGGTGGTTAGTTTTGCTGCTTCACGGCATCGTGGCAGCTCATAGGTCTCAGGGATGGCCTTCCATTTTTTTTCAGCACGACATGCATGCTGCCGACGCTTCCAGCATGTGTGCGGGTGGCCGTGGTGTGACTTCAAGTGGGTTTTGCAGAGTCTGCTTGAGGGCAGGGTAGGCTGTTTCTGTGCACAACAGAGATGGGCACGAGTCCTGAAAAATGCCTGCAAGAGTTTCCCTGGGGTCGGCGATTCCTGCGATTTTGGTGGGAACCGTGGCCATTTCATCTGAGGCAGCCATTTCCCCGAAGAGAAAGCTGAAAGGGGGGAAAGCACCATGGACAGGGCCACCAGCTGAATGGAGCTGCAGGAGTCATGTTTTGCACCATATTTTATCTTCTCTTTCCATAAGGCTTATTGTCTTAAAAGGCAGAAGATTCTTCTACGTCTACAGTTCCTGCTCCTTCGGCTGTTGAGGCTCTGCAGGGAGGGGACCCTGTGGAAAGGTCTTCTTTGGATTCAGAATGTAAGGGGGAAACAGGTTCATGGCTGGATCTGGAATCCCCCCAATCCCCAGTGTTGAAGGAGCTGGGGGAAGGGCCCTCAGACCTCTGGGGAGGCCCCATAGCTCACGAGTTAGAAGATGGGGAAATACCTTCTGGAGAGAGCCCCAATGTTTTCCACAAGGAGGAACTTTTGGCTCTTATTAGCCATTCTCTTACAGCCCTTAATATTGTCTCTGCCAATTCCCACACAGGAGCCCTTGGAGGACCCCTTGTTGCAGGGTTCAAGAGAGCGTAGACTTGTTTTCCAGTACACCGGGTAATCAAAAGAATGATGGAGTCAGAATGTGAATTTCCTGAGGCCACACTTAGGGGCAGCAGAACAAATGCTCGGTTGTACCCAATTCCGTTAGAGGAGAAGGAACGTCTGTGGATGCTTTGGTCATGGGAGTAGCCAGGAAGACCAACATCCCGGTGGAAGGCGGAGCAGCCCTTAAGGACCTCCAGAACTGTAAGCTGGAGTCCCTACTCAATCAGGCCTTCGACTCTAGTGCTCTGGTCCTGCAGGCATCCATCTGTGAAGCATATGCTTCCCGGGCCTCCATCCGCTGGTTCCAAGGCTTAGCTTCAGGCCTGGAAAATCAGGCAGCAGAAGGCACCAGGCTGGAGTCAGCCACAGCATACATAGCAGACACTTTCTGTGTCTGAGTCTGAGATTCTTCCAAGACGATGACTTCCATTGTTGCAGCTGGGTGCTTCCTGTAACTCCAGAACTGGGCAGCGGATGCCTCCTCAAAGGCAAGGCTAAGTAAGCTTCCGTTCAAGGGGAAGCTGCTCTTTAGTGAGGCACTGGAAAAGATAGTCAAAGACTTGGGGGACTCGAAAGGGGGACGTCTGCTGGAAGATAAACCTAAATATCTGAAACCAGGGGCACCCCTACGGAGTCAGCCGAGGGATTTTCAGAGGTTCGATAACAATCATTTCACTCTCTATCAACATGGCCGTTATAGGACACAGGGGCAGCCCTTTCGGGGCTCCAGGGGGTTCAGTCGAGGGTATTATGCTATCTCCCAGCCCTGCCGAAAAAGCCCAGGACAGACCATACGGCGGTGACAATAGGCAGTCGACTGCAGCAGTTTTATCCTGTCTGGACTAATATTACGACCAACCAATGGGTCTTGGAGATAATTTGAGAGGGTTGCACACTGGAGTTCGCCAGACCCATATCCGAGGCTTTTGTTCTTTCGCCCTTCAAGGCTCCATAGAAGAGAAAAGCGGTCATGGAGACACTGCAGCACTTGCTGCAGTTGGAGGCAGTAGTGCCAGTACCCCTGCATCAGTACAGAACAGGGCGTTATTTCATCTATTTCATGCTACCAAAGAAGGAAGGGGCCTTCAGGCCCATCCTAGATCTCAAGCATGTGAATCAGGCTTTGCGCATTCCGCATTTTCACGTAGAGACCTTGAGTTCGGTCATCCAAGCAGTGAGGCAGGGCGAGTTACTGTCTGCACTGGATCTCACGGAAGCTTATCTGCACATTCCCATCTGCCCGGAGTACCAGCAATTCCTGCATTTCGCGGTGCCCATAGGACACTTTAGTTTGGGGCTCTGCCCTTCGGTCTAGCTACTGCTCCTCGCATCTTCACCAAGATCATGATAGTGGTTACGATGGCGTTGCAGAAGGAAGGAATCCTGGTGCATCCATATCTAGACGATTGGCTCATCCGGGCGAAGTCAGAAACGGAGGCTACTTCCGCTACAGATGGATAGTGGAGTTTTTAAAAGGCTTGGGCTGGGTGGTCAACCTGACCAAAAGTTAAGTTCTGATTTACCTGGGGCTGGTTTACCTGGGGACCCAGTTCAATACTTGGGCAGGGGTGGTTTCCTTGCCTGAGAGCAGAGTACACAAGCTTCAAGCGCAGGTGTGAAGGCTCTTGTGCATGAAAACTCCAACAGCATGGTATTATCTCCAGGTATTGGGATCCATGGTGGCGGCTCTGAACCTGGTGCCTTAGGCCTGAGCTCACATGAGACCATTACAGCAGGCTCTCTTGTCTCAGTGGTCCCTGCGGAACTATCTATTGTCACAGAAGTTAACGTGTTCAGAGAGCACCAGGGACAGTCTCAATTGATGGTTGCAAGCGAGCTATCTCACAGCGGGTATGCCACTGGAGCAGCCACGATGGATATTTGTAACGACAGATGCCATCCTCGCCAGTTGGGGCGTGCACCATTTCTCCCGAGCAACACAGGGGCAGTGGACACCAGAGGAGGCTCATGGTCCATCAACCCCCTAGAGATGCAAGCGGTGTTCCTAGCATTGCAGTTCTTTCACCCCTGGATATATGGTAGAAAGTGGTTCAAGTCTGTTCCGACAATGCAATCACGGTGGCATATATCAGCTGGCAAGGGGGCACAGGCAGTGCAGCTCTGCTGACGGAAAGTCAGTCAATGCTGCGTTAGGTAGAGAAGAATCTGTTTGCCTTGTTGACAATGCATGTAGGGGCAAGGACAACATTCAGGCAGATTTTCTCAGTCAACATCGACTGGACCTGGGCGAGTGGGAGCTGAATGTGGCAGTGTTTCATGACATCCCATACGTTGGGTGCCAATCATGGATCTCCTGGCTACTCAGTCCACTGCCAAGCCGGTTCTTCAGCAGGCACTGAGAGCATATGTCAGAAGGTCTGGACGCTCTTGCTCAGAGCTTGCCGCCAAATGTCTTCTGTATGTTTTTCCACCATCGGCTCTGATTGCCCGGCTTCTACAGCAGATAGAAGCTCACTCCGAGCTGGTGATTCTCATTGTGCCAGATTGGCCACGGAGGTTGTGATATGCGGACCTCACACCCTTGCTGATAGCTCCTCCCTGGAGGCTGTTGGACAGAGTCAGCTTGTTGCCGCAGAGCCAACTATTCCAGGCCAGTCCAAGGCCCTCCCTGGTATAGTTGACTCTGTCTGGACATTTTTTTCAGTAGGCCTTCGTTTGTTCAGCTAGGGATGGACTGGCTAGTGGATGTTTTCAGCTGTGTGAAAGAACCCTAGTAAAGTACAGCATCACAGCTCTGGCGGGTTCCCCTTTGGGGGTGGGCTTCTGGGCAAGAATGGCCCTGTCCGAATGGCTAGTCCTTTCACTGTATATAGTATAGTTTACTCTGTTAGTATAGTACCCAAAAGATCAATAGTTCAGTTCCCACTGGCACTCCTTGTGACCTTGGGCAAGTCACTTTACCCTCCATTGCCTCGGAAGAAAAGGCCTAGCAATCTACTTCCGGTGTTACATTGCCAAGAAAACCCAGAGGCAACTGGGTCACCAGGAGTCAGCACTGACTTGATGGCACAAAAAAAAAATACTCTGTTCATTGTTTGTCTGAGGGTAGCAATGCATCCCTTCTTATCTCTTCTGACTGAGTGGTAGTTGATGGAAAATGGTTCCTGGAGGCTACTTTGTCAAGTGGAGACTAGTCCATAGCTCTTGTTCTGTTAGTAAAAAGTTTGGATATGCTCACTTCTCAGTTGCTGGTGAACGGTGACAACCCATGTGTACCTGGACTGGCCTGGAGGAACTCGAGGAAAGACAATTAGCAGGTAAGGTCTAATTTCACTTTTGACAAATGTTCTTAGAATCTAGGAGCCTAGCTACTGAGACCTAGGTCAAACTGTGCCCTTCCCTTCCCCAGAAAAGGGGTCTTAAAACTACAAGATCAACCCAAACTTCTTCCACCATATGACTCAAGCTTGCAAAGAGCCAATTGTAGTGTTTACCGTGTTGTGCTGATTAACAAAAAAAAAAAATTTGGGAGCTTGACATGCTGGGTGCCAGGGTACAATTTCTAGATGCCATAGCGCCCAGAATTTGTCGAACTGTGTGATAATGTGTGTCTTGTAAGGGCAAAGCTGGGGGGACTGTATGAGGGAGGTATGAGTGGTGGTATGCTTATATTTGTGCCTCTCTTGAGAGCGTAAGTATGGAAGAATCGTTGCATGTGTGTGTGTCGGGGATGGAGAGGTTTTGGGGGTAGGAATAGGGATGTGAGGAGTGTGTGTGGGTGAGGGGTGACTATTCCACCACCTCTTCTCCACCCTTCTCCCTCCTTTTACTGTCCCCTTCCTTCTGTGTCTAACCTTTTTTGCCCTGCTCTGTGGCCTCCTTCATTATTGCCACACAGGGCTGGTCCAAGGGTGTCTGATGCCATAGATCAACCTTCAGCCAAGAGCTCCTTCCCCCAACAGTGTAACATTGCCCCTTCCCTGGTTTACCCCTTCCCCTCCAGATGTCCACCATATCTCTCCTAACTCCACAGGTGTCCACCATATCTCTCCTAATCTCCCAGGTGTCCATTTTGTTTTTCCTCCCCCCTAGCAGTCCATCTGTATCTGTACAGTGTGCCTATGCCTTGTAACACTTTACAAATAAGTAGTAATAGTAGCAGCATCATGTAGTCCAGCATGTCTCTTTCCATATTTGCCCTCTTCCTACGGTGTCCAGTTTCACTTCCATCTTCACTTCCCTATGCTACTGCTTTACCTTTGCCGTCTTCGTGAGTTGCATCTAAAGTAAACTCAGCATGGTGGTGGACCTTAGAGCATTTACATGTACTTTAGACCTGCTGCATCTGACCTTTCCTATGCAGACTTCCTGTCAGAGGGAGTAGGGCCTAGAGAATGTACATGAGTGCTATAAGGCCTGCCACTGCACTGTGTTTACTTTAGATGCAGCGGCAGCTCAGGAGGAGGATGGAGGTAGGGTGAAGACACAAGGGAGTGATGTTGGACACTGGGGAAGGGGAGATGCTGCTGCCTCCCAAAATTTTCAACCCTAGGGCCAGCCCTTTTACCACAGCTTCTTTGCTGCTGCGGTGGCGTTTCACTTCTTGTGCCAGCAGAGCTTGAGTCTCTGCTGGCAAAGCAGTACTTCTTCACCGCTACAGCAGTTGCTCTGGCAACGAGGGTCAGGTCCCTGCTCGTAGACGCAGCAGATCTTCCTGCCTGCATGCAAATATTTTTCCTTTATTAATTGGTTCTTAGGACTATCTTGTATGAAATAACCAGGTTTTACAACCTGATTGCTTCATAAGGACATAAGATATACCATACTGAATCAGACCAAAGGTCCATCAAGCCCAGTATCCTGTTTCCAATAGTGGTCAATCCAGGTCACAAGTACCTGTCGGGTTCCTAAAAGGTAGACTGATTCCATGCTACTTATCCCAGGAGTAAGCAGTGAATTTCCCCAGTTCACTTTTTTTTCTTAAATTGTATATTTATTGAAATTTTAACAAATTTTATAAGTATCCACTTGTTACAAGAAAACATGACAACTAGTAGTAACAAAAGAAAAACATTAGCAAGGAAAAATAACACTTAAAAGTAATCAAGAAAACAAAACCCATTAGCTATCCAGTAGCCCATAAGAAAAGGGGATATTAAATCAGTAATACAGTGGAGAACTGTAAAGAAGAAGAAGAAAAAGCAGTAAGCGTCTGAACTGCAAGACATTCTAAATAGCACTCGCAACTGGAGCTATTGAAGAGTCAGGAACTTCAAGTTTCTTGAGGTCCAAAAAGGCACTCAACTACTCAGGCAAAAGAAAAACATATTCACATTCAGATACTTAACTAAACATCTACAAGGATATCTAAGCATAAATGGGATAATGAGAGATAATGCCTCTTGTCTCATTACCAAAAAGAGTTTCCTTCTCTCTTGTGTAGTACAGACTACATCAGGAAACATTCTAGAATGCTGACCAAGAAATGGTTCACTTATTTTCTTGAACTATAAACGCAAAACTAGATTTAAGCCCTGATCAAAAACAAAGGAGACTCGAAGTGCTGCTCTCTCCATACATATGTTTATTTAACACTTTTTATATACCATTTTTCTACGATTTAACAGACTTGAAGCCTCAAGTATGGCCAATTTCACAAGTTTTGCCTGATAGCAGAAAAAAACTTATTTAAAGGAGGAATAGCCATTCTCCAGGAACAAGCAGGAAGTCAGTCCTCACTTATGGGTGACGTTGGCACCAACGGAGCCCGTGCGGAGCAATTCTCCAGCTTTCAAAGAAAGCCTTTGGGATTGCTGCCATGCGTGTGTGGTCCTCTTCCCGCCCAAGGGTGCCATCTTGCTAAGTCTCCCCTTTTCCACGGAGCCCTTCGGACGCACGTCCTCGTCCCTCTGAAAACGTTTTCTTTTTTTTATCGCCTTAACAGGCTTCTCTATTTTCCGGTT
This sequence comes from Ichthyophis bannanicus, assembly GCA_033557465.1. Taxonomy (NCBI): domain Eukaryota; kingdom Metazoa; phylum Chordata; class Amphibia; order Gymnophiona; family Ichthyophiidae; genus Ichthyophis; species Ichthyophis bannanicus. The sequence goes on along the minus strand of CM066033.1, from coordinate 730,607,845 downwards.
GCACCGATCCTCTACCCGTCCTTCCCCTGCTCTATTTTTTAGAGCTATCGGGGATTCTCCAGGACCAAGCAGGAAGTCAGTCCTCACATATGGGTGACGTCGGCGCCGACGGAGCCCTCGCGGAGCAATTTTCCCCAGCTTTCAAAGAAAGCCTTTGGGAATTGCAGCGCGCATGCGCGGTCCCCTTCCCGCCCAAAGGTGCCATCTTGGCCAGTCTTCTTTTTTCCGCGGAGCCCTACAGACGTCTCATAGTCACTGCCGAAAAGTTGATTTTTTCTTATTATTTTCAGTATTTCTTCGGTTCGATGCCGGTCCTTTTTCCGCCCGGCCTCGCGACGCCGGTTGCGAGGCCTCCCCTTCTTTTTCGTTTTTTTCTGTCCTTCGCGACTACTTCACGCCTTTTTTCATTTTTCCCTGGCGGCCCGTTCGTTCGACCTCGCAGGGGCCCTTTTTCCCCCGATGGCCGCCAGTGGATTTAAGAAGTGTGTTAAGTGTAAGAAACTTATGTCTCTTACCGACACACACGATTGCTGCCTCCGTTGCCTGGGCCCCGATCATGAAGAAATGAACTGTGGGCCCTGTAGCAAGATGTCCGCGAAGTCTTTGCGGAGTCGGCAGCATCAGCGGGAGAGAATCTTCTCTGACCCCAGCCGTACCCGGACCTCGTCAGAAGCTTCGGTGTCCAGAGAATCTGGCTCTGAGCACCGCCGGAGCTCTTCTGAGAGGGGGTCCCCTAACCGGGAACATCAGCGGAAGAAGAAACCCGCGAGGGCGGCGTCTGTGGACGCTCCTGGTTCCTCGAGGGCCAGGTCGCATAGCCCCGACAGCCGTCCCGGGTCTTTGGAGCTGGAGCGGCCGTCCAAACAGCCTCGTCTGGAGATGGACTCCTCTGTTCACATAAGTGCTGTTGTCTTCGTAGACTCGCCTCCGAGTGGTCCGCCGTCGGGGCCCGAGTCGGGGGCTGCTGGGTCTCCTGAGTTCGAACTCAGGTTGACGGCCTTGGAGCGCAGCTTGTCTGCCTTCATGGACCAGCAGCGGGCATTGATCGCTGGCCTCGCTGGCACGTCTGCCCTGACCGCCGGGACGTCGACGTCTAAGTCGACCCCGGAGACCGAGCCGATCCTCGAGTCCATGCGGGCTCGAGTCGATCCTCGGTCGAGGTCACCTTCAGCCACCCGTTCGGGGCCGAGGTCGTCGACGCCGACTCCCTCGGCGTCGGGGCGGACGGCGTCTGTGCCCGCCCGACCGGAGCCGCTCGACTCCTCCTCCGAGGAGTCGGCCTGGGAATCCGAGGTGGATGAGTCACCTGTTTCTTTTCGGACTCGGCGTGTCCCTTCTGACTCCCCCGAGTCCGAGCCTCGGAGACAGTCCCCCCCCCCCCCCGGAGGATGCCCGGTTCTCGGACTTCGTAAGGGATATGGCCAAGGCCTTGGCCTTCCCTGTGGATCCCGAGGAGGAGCCTCGAGCCGAAGAGCTCAATGCCCTCCAGTATGACTCTCCTGCGAAGGAGCACTTTACTGTACCGGTTCCTCCGATGCTGGAACGACTTCTCTTCCGCATGCGGGAGAGTCCAGCGTCGTCGCCGGTCTTAAGCAAACGGGTCGATGCCATATATCGAGTCCGCAAGAGCCCTGGCTTCCAGAAAGCACAGCTGCCGCACCATTCCATGGTGGTGGAATCGGCCATGCATCGGCTCAAGAGCCAGAAGATGCACTCCTCGGTGCCTCCCGGCAGGGAAGCCCGCAGCCTGGATGGCATCGGTAAGAAGTGTTTTCAGGGCTCTATGCTTGCTTGTCGGGTCCAGACTTACCAGCTCTACATGGGCATGTATCTCCGGGACCTGGCTAAAGAACTAGCCGGATTCTCTGCTGGTCTCTCCGAGGAACCTTTGCGGAGGTTCCTGGCCTTGTCCACTGGTATTCGTGAGTGCTCCAAGTTCATTTCTCGAGCAGCCTATGATGGCTTCGAGGCATCGGCTCGAGTAGCCGTAGCCGGCATCGGAGCCCGCCGCCAGGCTTGGCTCCAGTCATCCGACCTCGAGCCCTGGGTGCAGGACAAGTTGTTCGATGTCCCCTGCAAAGGTGAAAACCTCTTTGGTAAACCTATGGACGAGAAGGCTGCTCAGCTCGAGACAGAGACTCTCACCAGGACTCGGCTCTCCAGGAAAACCTCTGCCCCTTCCCAAAAGAAGAAGGGCTCGGGAAAGAAGCCCTTTTACCCGAGGAAGGCGGCTGCCTATAAACACTACCCCCATTATCAGGCCTCCGCAGCTCCCCATCAGGGTCAGCAGGCCAAGGGACGGGGTAACGGATCCCGTAGGCAGCAAGCCCCCAAGCCTGCGCCACTGGCCCCTGCTCCGCAGGGTGGGGGTTTTTGACTCGTTCAGCATAGCCTCTCCCCCTCCGCTGGTTTCTCTCAGCACGGGAGGCCGGCTGGTCCACTTTGCCCACAGGTGGTCCAACATCACGTCAGACGCCTGGGTGCTCCACATAGTCCGGGAGGACTATCTTCTGCACTTCCACCAGGTACCTCCCCCCTACTTTCCAGGGGAGCCTCTGCGACCCCCTCTTCACTGGGACTTACTCCTTCAGGAGTTGGCAAGTCTTATTCGGGAACAGGCAGTGGAGCCGGTGCCCCACCACCTGCGGGGTCACGGCTTTTATTCCCGGTACTTTCTGGTACCAAAGCGGACTGGCGGCCTCAGACCCATCCTAGACTTGCGGAACCTCAACAAGTTCCTGGAGAGGGAAAAGTTCAAGATGCTTACCCTTGGAATCCTGCTGCCCTACCTCCAGCAGGGAGATTGGCTATGCTCCTTGGATCTAAAGGATGCCTACACTCACATCCTCATTCACCCCAGCCACCGCCAATACCTAAGGTTTGTGGTGGCGGGCAGTCATTACCAATACAGAGTACTGCCCTTTGGCCTATCCTCCGCACCACGAGTCTTCACAAAATGTCTCGCAGTGGTTGCGGCTTATCTCCGGCTTCAAGGCCTCTTCGTCTTTCCTTACCTGGACGACTGGCTTATCAGGGCCCCGTCCGCCACGGAGGCCACTCACGCCACAAAACGTACTGTAACTCTGCTCCAGTACTTGGGTTTTGTCATAAACTTCGAAAAGTCCACTTTGCTCCCCTCTCAGGACCTCGAGTTCATCGGCGCCAGACTGGACACGCTTCAGGCGCGGGCGTTTCTACCGCTCGACAGGGCTCACCGGCTCATGGCTCTCGCCAGCCGTTTTCGCAGCCATCCCCGGGTCTCGGCCCGGCTCTTCCTGAAACTGCTCGGCCATATGGCGTCCACGGTCCATGTGACCCCCAATGCCCGCCTGAACATGCGGCACGCTCAGTGGTGCCTTCGCTCTCAATGGCGTCAGGCCTCGGGGAGACTGACGGACTCGGTACGCATCTCCGGCCCGCTAGTCTCTTCCCTACGATGGTGGCTTCACCTACCCAACCTAGTGCTCGGAATGCTTTTCCAGTCTCCTCCGCCTGCCCAGGTTCTGACGACCGATGCTTCTCTCCTGGGTTGGGGAGCACATTGCCAAGGGTCATGTACTCAGGGTCTCTGGACCCCGTGGGAATCTGCCCAGCAGATCAACTTCCTGGAGCTCAGGGCCATTCGCCTGGCTCTGAAGGCCTTCTCCCACCTCACGTCTCACCAGTCTGTGCTGGTCCAGACGGACAATCAAGTTGCTATGTTCTACGTGAACAAGCAGGGGGGCACGGGCTCCTCCCTTCTCTGCCGGGAAGCACAAAAGCTCTGCGCTTGGGCCGTCAGCCGGGGAATCCTCCTCAAAGCGGTCTATCTCCCAGGTCAAGAAAATCACCTGGCAGACAAACTGAGCAGAATCCTCCAACCGCACGAGTGGAGATTGGACCCATTGGTGGTCCAACGGATCTTCCTGCGGTGGGGCCTTCCCACGCTGGATCTCTTCGCCAGTCCTCTGAACAGGCAACTTCCTCGATTCTGCTCTCGGGAACCGCACCCCCTCCGAGTAGCGGCGGATGCTTTTCTGCTCTCATGGTCCACGGGCCTTCTGTATGCCTTTCCTCCCATGCCGCTGGTGTCTCGAACTCTTTTCAAGGTTCTCCAGGACGAGGCCTCCATGATCCTGATCGCTCCCCGGTGGCCCCGGCAACCGTGGTTCCCCCTTCTGATGCAGTTGGCGGTGGATACCCCGTTGCCTCTGGGGTTTCAACCCGATCTCCTGACTCAGGATCAGGGGTCTCTCCTACACCCCAATCTCAGAGCTCTGCATCTAATGGCCTGGCTGCTGAAAGGGTAGTCCTTGCTCCCCTCCTGTTACCTCCGGAGGTGGAGGAAGTCGTACTGGCCTCCAGGCGACCTTCTACCCGGAAATCCTACGCCCTTAAATGGCGTCGCTTTTCCATCTGGTGTACTCAACAGTCTCAAGATCCCTTCTCCTGCTCGGTGTGTCGGTGGTCTTGCAGTACTTGCTTTCCCTCTCCAACCTTGGGCTCAAGTCCAACTCGGTCAAGGTTCACCTCAGTGCTATTTCGGCGCATCATGTGCCGGTGGAAGGCAGGCCTCTTTCCGGCCACCCCCTCGTGGCTCGGTTCTCCCGGGGCCGCCTTCTCCTCAAACCGCCGATGCGGCCCCAGCCCCTGACTGGGACCTGAACGTGGTTTTACAGCGGATCACCTGCCCGCCTTTTGAACCCATGGCTACCTGTCCTCTTCGTTTTCTCTTGGAAAACCTTATTCCTGGTGGCCCTCACTTCCGCTAGACGCGTTAGTGAACTGCAGGCCCTGGTGTCTGATCCTCCCTACACTCGGTTCTACAAGAACAGGGTAGTCCTGCGGACTCACCCTAAGTTTCTCCCAAAGGTGGTCTCCCCTTTTCACATCAATCAGGAGGTGGTACTTCCGACCTTCTTTCCCAGGCCACACTCCAGCCGTGCTGAGATGGTCTTGCATACCCTGGACTGTAGAAGGGCGCTGAACTTCTACCTTGATCGTACGCGGGAGCACCGTAAGACTGTCCAGCTCTTCCTGTCTTACGACCCTAATAAATTGGGGCTCCCTGTCTCTAAGCGTACTCTGTCCATCTGGGTAGCTGACTGTATTGCTTGGACTTATGCGGCGGCAGGCCTCTCGCTGGAGAGTCGAGTCACCGCTCATCGGGTTCGGGCGAAGGCTGCGTCAGTGGCTTTCCTCCGCTCTGTTCCGTTGGCAGACATCTGCCGGGCCGCTACTTGGTCTTCGGGCCAGACTTTTGCGGCCCATTACTGCCTCGAGAGGGAGTCCTGCAGGGACAGTGCTTTCGGACAGGCAGTCCTCCGTAATCTCTTCGAGGTTTAGGCAACTCCTACCCTCCATCCCGGATGTTGGGCTACCGGTTGGAGATTAGTCAGAGAAGATTCCTTACTTCTGTGCTGCTGAGCTGGAGGGAGCTCATTTTTGTGCTTAGGGTCTCCGGTAGCCTTAAGCTGGGGAGTCCCATATGTGAGGACTGACTTCCTGCTTGGTCCTGGAGAAAGCGTAGTTACTCACCTGTAACAGGTGTTCTCCAGGAGCAGCAGGAATCAGTCCTCACAACCCTCCCTCCTCCCCTTGGAGTTGCAATCCTATGATTTCGTTTTTGCACTTTTTTTGCTGTCTTTTTGCTATGTCATCTGACTGGCCAAGATGGCACCTTTGGGCGGGAAGGGGACCGCGCATGCGCGCTGCAATTCCCAAAGGCTTTCTTTGAAAGCTGGGGAAAATTGCTCCGCGAGGGCTCCGTCGGCGCCGACGTCACCCATATGTGAGGACTGATTCCTGCTGCTCCTGGAGAACACCTGTTACAGGTGAGTAACTACGCTTACTCTTTTCTTTTCATTTTTTCGTTATGGGCTTCGCGCCCTTTTTCTTCTCTAACCGCTGGCCGCTTGTGTCTTCGACCTCGCAGGGGCCACTTTTGCCCCCATGGCCACTGGATTCAAAAAATGCGATAGATGCTCTAGGAAGATGTCGCTTACGGACACTCATGACTGTTGTCTGCAGTGCCTCAGAGCCGACCATGATCCAGAGCTATGTTTGCTCTGCAAGAAAATGTCCTCTATGGCCCTACTCAGCCGTAAGCAGAAGTCCGAAGACATTTTCCAAAAGGCTGCCTCGGAGTCCCTGGTGGCGCCCTTGGTCATCTCTCCTCCGGTGGATTCCCCCCCCCCCTATGGCCCCGTGTTCTCGGCAGCACTCCAACCAGGAGTCCCCTGAGGTGGAATGGCGCAAAAAGAAGGCGGCCTCGAAGTTGCTGTCCGGGGTTCCCGACAAGCACAAGCACTCCTGCGCCCGGTCACTTAGCCCCCTTCGGCATTCCCAAGAGTTGGACAAGGAGCGGCCCTGCAAGGTACCCCGCAGGGAAGCAGAGTCCTCCGACGAAGGCACCCGGTCTCCTGAGGGTCGTCCCAGTGAGGACCTCCTCTCCTCCTTGACGCCTGCCCCAGTGACCCTGGAATCAGCTTCGCAAGACCCCACACCCACGTGGGAGTCCGGCATGCTACAGTGGAGGAGTAGCCTAGTGGTTAGAGCAACAGCCTCCTATCCAAGATAGAACAGAGTTCAATTCCCACTGGCACTCCTTGTGACCTTGGGCAAGTCACGTTACCCTCCATTCCCTTGGTAAAAAAGGCCTGACAATCTACATACCTTGCAAAGAAATTCCAGGGGCTGCTGAGTCAACAGAATCAGCACTGATTTCACAGCACAAAACAAAAAACAGCTTGTTTGCTGAAATTGGTTGTAGGCTTCGGTCTAAGTACATCTGAGTTTTAGATAGGCCATGTGGTCTTTTTCTGTCGTCATATTTCTATGTTTCTATGCTGGCGCTGGAACGCAGCATTTCTGCGTTCATTGCTTCCCAGCAGACGCTCACAGCCAGCTTTGCTGACTCACGCCCAGAGACCGCGGGTCCCTCGCGTGGGACACCCAAATCCATCCAGGAAACCCTTGAGAGCCGCGGGCCTCGTGAGGGTCCTCGACGTCGGTCTTGCTCGCCCTCCTGTTCCTCAGAGGCGAGATTGACCAGGGCCTCCGGCACCAGACCACTGGCCATTGGACAGGGCAATCTGCCCGGCTCGTAGTCCTCGAACGATTTCTCGGAGTAGGAGTCCGATGGGGACACCTCCCCGGAAACCGTACCCACCGGGATCTTCCGTCATTCCTCTTACTGCCCGCGTTCCAGCGGCGCTCGCCACCCGAAGACATTTCCTTTCTGGTGTTCATTCTGGACATGGCACGGGCCCTTAACCTGGTCACCCAGGCTGAGGATGACCCTCGTGCTGAAGAACTCGACATTCTTCAGTACGAGTCCCTGCCCAGGGAATCCCTCACGGTGCCTGTACCTCCTCTTCTATCTCAGATGCTGCTCTGCATGTGGGAGGCCCCAGCCTCGGTCCCCATCATAAGCAAGCAAGCGCCTTGATACGATGTACAAGGTACAACGTGGGCCAGGCTACCAAATGACCCAACTCCCACACACCTCGATGGTGGTGGAATCGGCTATGAGGAAGCAAAAGAGCCCGAAATCACACTCTGTACCATCCGGGCCGAGAGTCGAGAGCCCTTGATGCCCTGTGCCACAAGGCCTACCAAGGCTCCATGCTGTCTTGTCGCATCCAGGCATATCAACTGTATATTGGTAGGTTCCTGCGTGATTTGGCTAAGGAACTCGGGAGGTTTCTCCGCGGGCCTCAAGGGAGAACCTCTCAATAGTTTCTGCACCCTGCTAAAGTCCTGCTCTAAGTACCTCTCCCGAGCCTCCTATGATGACTTTGAGACATCGGCTCGGGTGGTGGCCACGAGCATTGGGGCCCGCCGCCAGGCATGGCTCCAATCCTCTGATTTGGAGCGATGGGTGCAGGAGAAGCTCCTGGACGTGCCCTGTCTCAGTGAGCAGCACTTCGGCAAGCTGATGGAGGAGAAGGCCACAGAAATTGAGACGGAGTTCGTCACCAGAACCCGTCTCTCACACAAACCTTCCACCCTGCCTCGGAAGAAGCAGCCAACCAAGAAGCCCTTCTTCCCTAGAAAGGGTCTCCAGTATCCACCATATCCAGCTACCCACACGCCGAGCACTCCGGCACAGGGAAAATCTAGCCAGGGGCATCGTAAGCCAAAGGGACCGAAGGCCCAGAGGCCAGCTCCCCCACAACCCACTCAGTGGTTTTGACACCATTGGCATAACCCCTCGCCCTCCTGTGGCGCAGCAGCCAGTGGGGGGACACCTGTCCCACTTCGCCCCATCGTGGGCTTCCATCACCTCAGACACTTGGGTCCTCCAAGTCATCCGAGATGGCTGTCGCCTTCACTTCGACAAGCTGCCACCTCCTTTCTCCCCGGCGGAGCTTCCTTGATTCCCCACACACCAGCTTCTGCTGCAGCAGGAATTACACTCTCTCCTCACCCAAAGGGCAGTCGAGAAGGTCCCTCCTCACCTTCGAGGTCGGGGCTTCTATTCCCGGTACTTCCTCGTCCTGAAAAAGACGGGGGGTCTGCAGCCCATCCTCAACTTCTGCAGGCTAAACAAGTTCCTGGTGCAGGAGAAATTCAAGATGTTATCTCATGGTGTTCTGCTGCCCTTCCTCCAGCAGGGCGACTGGCTATGCTCCTTGGATCTAAAGGATGCTTATACCCACATCATAATCTACCCCCAATACAGGCAGTATCTGCGTTTCAGGGTGCAGGGAGAGGATTTCCAGTATAGAGTGCTCTCCTTCGTCCTCACATCTGCCCCACGAGTCTTCATAAAGTGCCTCATCGTGGTTGCCGCTTACCTTCGGCATCGGCGTGCCAGTCTTTCCCTGCCTTGACAACTGGCTCGTTACGGGCTCCTCGGTCAAGGAGGCTCGGGGAGCAATGTCAACTCTAATAACTAAATGTATCCCTTTTAACGTGGTAGAAAGATGAATATGCTGGGCTAACGCAAAATTTAAAAAAAATGTTAGAAAATACAAAAAACGCAAAACTCACAAGTGATTTCAGACTTTTGCACACCACTGTAAAGGCAGGGATGCCCTTCCATGCACCCACCTTCACAGGGTCCTCACCACAGATACCTCCCTGCAAGGCTGGAGAGCTCATTGCAAGGATCTCTGCACCCAAGGCACGTGGTCCCAGATATAGTGCCAGTTGCAGATCAATCTTCTGGAGCTCCAGGATATATTTCTGGCCCTCCGAGCCTTTCACGGTGTTCTATTTCAACAAGCAAGAAGACACGGGGTCATACTCCCTCTTCCAGGAGACAGTAGACTTCTCATATACAACACGCAATGGGATGCTCCTGCGGGTGGTCTACCTTCCAGGCCTGGACAACGCCCTGGCAGACAGGCTGAGCAGAGTCCTCCAGCTGCACGAGAAGCACCTGGATCCCAGAGTGGCCTCCCAGCTTTTCCGACTCTGGGGCATCCCCCTAGTGGAACTGTTCGCCAGCCTGGACAACAACAGTTGCCCCGCTTCTGCTCAAATCAGCCACACCTGTCACGGGTAGCAGCAGATGCATTCCTCATCCCATGGACAGAAGGCCTCCTTTACAGCTTCCCACTGACACCACTAGTTGCTAAGATCCTCTTTAAGGTCCAGCACGACAGGGCATTGCTGATTCTGGTAGCCCCCCAGTGGTCCAGGCAACCTTGGTTCCCACTGCTTCTCAGTCTTTCGGCAGTGCCTCTGATTCCCCTGGGCTGTGCCCCAGGACTGCTCTCACAGCAGGAGGGCTCTCTGCACCCCAACCTGGGGTCCCCATTGCTCATGGCTTGGCTGCTGAAAGGGTGGTGCTAACTCCCTTCAACCTCCCACATGACATGGAGGAAGTCCTTTTGGCCTCCCATAAAGCCTCCACAAGAAGGGTGTACCTATTCAAATGGCATTGATTTTCAGTGCTGTGTGCCAAGAGGCAGGTGAACCCTTTCTCCTGCACAGTGCAGCTGGTGCTCCAGTACCTACTCTTCCTGTCACAGGTCAAACTCGGTCAGAGTGCACCTGAGTGCTATTGCAGCATACCACCACTTTGTCGAGGGCAAGCCCTTCTCGGCTCAGCCCCTTATCTCTCGTTTCCTGCGGGGCCTTATGTTGTCCAAGCCTCCTGTCTGCCCATCAGTGGCAGCATGGGATCTCAATGTGGTGCTCTCAGAGCTCACTAAACTGCCATTTGAGCCACTGGCTACCTGCTTCCTATGGTTCCTCTCATGGAAGGTTGTTGTCCTTGTGGCACTTACATCGCCTCACAGGGTTCTTTACTGAGGAAGATGTAGGAATGTTACCCATGACTGAAGTGGTATTTAAAGTTGATACTGTAGAAGAACTGAAAGAAATATCATTACACCGGGAAGATGTATTACAACTATTTGATAAACTGAAGAGTAGCAAATCACCTGGGCCAGATGGCATACATCCAAGGATGTTGAAAGAACTGAAATATGAGATTGCAGACTTGCTATTAGTAATCTGTGAACTATCATTAAAATCATCTGTAATACCTGAAGACTGGAGAATGGCCAATGTAATGCCAATTTTTAAAAATGGTTCCAGGGGTGATCTGGGAAATTACAGACCGGTGAGCCTGACATCAGTACAGGGAAAAATGGTAGAAACCATCATAAAGAGCAAAATTACTGAACATGTAGATAGTCATGGCTTAATGGGAGACTGCCAACATTGCTTTAGACAAGGAAGATCTTGTCTTACTAATCTGTTATGTTTTTTCGAAGATGTGAATAAACAGGTAGACAAAGGTGAGTTAGTTGATATAGTATATCTGAACTTTCAGAAAGCCTTTGACAAGGTCCCTCATCAGAGACTTTTGGCAAAACTAAAAAGGCATGGGATAGGAGGCAGTGTACTATTATGGATCAGCAATTGGTTAAAAAATAGAAAGTAGAGGGTAGGGCTAAATGGCCAATTTTCCCAATGGAAAAAGGTGAATAGTGGAGTACTGCAGGGATCTGTGCTGGGTCCGCTGCTTTTTGACATATTCATAAATGACCTGGAAAAGGGAATAACGAGTGAGGTTATCAAATTTGGCAGATGACACAAAACTATTTAAAGTTGTTAAACCCAAGAGGATTGTGGAAAATTGCAAGAGGATCTTGATAAATTGGAAGACTGGGCATCCAAATGGCAGATAAAATTTAATGTGGACAAGTGCAAAGTTATGCACCTAGGAAAGAACAACCCAAACTATGGTTATGTGATGCAAGGTTCCACATTGGGAACCACCACCTAGAAAAAAGATTTAGGCATCATCGTGGATAACATGTTAAAACCCTCCGCCCAGTGTGCAGCGGCAGCCAAGAGAGCAAATAGAATGCTAAGTATCATAAGAAAAGGAATGGAAAATAAAACAAAGGATATTATAATGCCTCTGTATCGTTCCATAGTGCGACCGCACCTTGAATATTGTGTGTAGTTCTGGTCGCCATATCTTAAAAAGGATATATCGTTATTAGAAAAGGTAAAAAGAAGGGTCACCAAAATGGTAAAGGGGATGGAAGGATACTCCTATGAAGAGAGGCTAAAAAGGTTAGGGCTCTTCAACCTGGAAAAGAGATGGCTGAGGTCTATAAATTAATGAATGGAGGTGAACGGGTAAACGTAGATTGATTGTTTACATCATCAGAATATAAAAAGACTAGGGGACATGCAATGAAGCTTCAGGGTAACCTATTTAAGACTAATAATAGAAAATATTTTTTTCACTCAACGAGTAATCAAACTCTGGAAGTTGTTACCTGAGGATGTATTAAAAGCTGTTAGTGTAGCTGGGTTTAAAAAAGGTTTGGACAAGTTCTTGGAGGAAAGGGCCATAAATCATAATTAAAAGGGACCCAGGATATCACTGTTTGACCCAATGCAAGCACTGAGGAACCTGTGTCTTTTGGGGAGACTGCTAGGTACTTATGACTTAGATTGGCCACTGTTGGAAACAGTGGACCTTGGTCTGACCCAGTATGACATATCTTATGTTCTTATGGTTAGTGAGCGCCACGCTTTATTTTTATTTTTTATTTATTTAACCAGTTTTCTATACCGCCTTATCCTTCAGTGCTTTGATGGCAGAGCCACCCTACACGAGGTTCAACAAGAACAGGGTGGTGCTCACACTCCAAGTTTCTGCCAAAGGTGGTGTCCCCCTTCCACCTCAATCAGGAGGTGGTGCTCCCCCCCCTTCTTCACGAGGCCTCACACCGGCAAGGCGGAGACAGTTCTCCGTACTCTGGATTGTAAGAAGGCCCTGACCTATCTGCAGTGGACTCAGGGCCATCACAAAGCACCTCAGCTCTTTGTCTCCTATGACCCCAGTCAACTGGGGCTTCCATTAACTAAGTGAGCTCTATCCACTTGGGTGGCGAACTGCCTTGCCCTTGCCTATGAGCAGACTGGGATCTCACTTAACCACCAGGTCACAGCGCATGTACCTGTGACGGAAATCTGCTGGGCTGCCACCTGGTCTTCAGTCCTTATCTTCAAGCTCACTGCTGCCTGGAGAAGGAGTCCCGATGGGACAGTGCCTTCGGTCAGGCCGTGCTCCATAATCTATTCAGGATATAGGCAACTCCTGCCCTCCAACCCTTCTCTGTTCAGGCTACCCGAGTGTTGGTTTTCCACCAGGCACTTGGGACTTACAAGAGCCTCTCAGTGGGGACTCAACTGCTGCACCACACAGCTCACCTTCTCTGGCTGCCATGGCATTTTGTACACGTTCTCGGTAGACTGTAGCTGGGAAATCCCATATGTGAGGAATGACTTCTGTTTGTTCCCAGAGAAAGCATAGATCTCCAGGAACAAGCAGGAATGTAGTCTTCACATATGGGTAACGTCGGTACCGACAGAGCCTGCGCGGGAATGCTCCCCAGCGTTCAATAGGGAAGCTTTTGGGACCATCCCACAGCGCCTGCGTGCTGCCTTCCTGCCTTTCCCAACTGTCCCTCTCCAGTTCTTCGCTTTCCACGGAGCTGACAGGTTGCACATCCTGTCACCGCAGAAAATATTCCCTTTTATTCTTCTTTTTTGTGGTCGCATCTGCCTTCCCTCGACGCTACATCGGTACCGCCGGTTCTTCTTTCTTTTTTCTTTCAAAAAAAAAAATCTTCTGGAGTCTTTTCCAGGTATTTTCTCCTCAGGTGCCACGCGCCATTTTCCTTTAAAATGGAAAAACCCGCTTCAGGTTTTAAAAAGTGTTCCAAGTGTGGTGGTACCATCTCCATCACCGACACCCATGAGTGGTGCCTCAAATGTTTAGGTCATGACCACTCTATTTCGGAGTGTGTTGCCTGTGGGATGATGTCGAAGAGGGGCCGGCAAAACCGAGCTGCTAAACTTAGCACCCTTTTTCCCTCCGATGCAGCGTCTGTGGCATCAACGTCTTCCAGGGCTTCGTCTTCCTCCCATGGATCTCGGGTAACTAAACATAAATCTGGCCGGTCCTCAAAGGGTAGATCTCCTTCTAAGCATCAAGATGCCTCAGGTGTTGCCCTTGAGGGACTTGTACCAGCAAAATTGCCCCGGCGAGAGGCTTTGGCTTCCAAAGCACTAAAGGGGCTCCAGGATGTTCTCGAGGCCTCAACCTCGGCAGAGCTACTGGTGCCATGCTCTGGGGTACCGGCTGCTTCATCCGGTACCGTTACCCAAGCATCGGCATCGTCGATAGACCAGAGATTCTTGGCTATTGAACGCAGTCTGACGGCTCTTCTCACGGCCTCAATGCCCTTGAAACCGCTTCAGACAATTCAACCGGTATCGGCACCGACATCGGTACCGGTACCGACTGCATCGACATCGGCAGGTATTCTACCGGGACCAAGCCATGCTTATCCATCCGGTATTGAAAAGTCGGTACGGAACCCTCCGATGCCGACTTCGATCTGTACCAGTATCGTACCTTGCACGATCACCCGGATCGAAGATACTTTGAATCCTCAGATGAGTCTGAAGACTCTGAAAGCTCTGCCAATACCAGAGTATTTCTTCCTGAGGATGATTCTTCTCCTCAACGTAGGATGTCTCCTCCAGAGGATATGTCCTTTCAGGATTTTATCCGAGATGTGGCTTGAGGTCTTTCCATCACAGTGGCTCCTGAAAAAGAGCCTAGGGCAAAGGAATTGGAAATCCTGCAATACCCTAAAGCTCCCAAGGAGGCACCTACCTTACCTATTCATGAGATCTTACATGATCTCATGTTAAGGATGTGGGAAACACCTCTAACCACTTCTCCTCACTCTCGAAGGCTTGACACCATGTATCGAGTTTCTCCTTGTCCTGGGTTTCAAAAGAATCAGCTACCACACCATTCCATGGTGGTGGAATCAGCTATGAGAAGGATCAAGAGTGCAAAAAGACATGCATCTAATCCTCTAGGACGTGAGTGTAGGACTCTTGACGCCTTTGGATGTCGAACCTTCCAGGCTTCCATGCTTTCTGCTAGGATCAGTTCCTATATATTATATATGGGAATGTTCCTTAAGGAGGTCATGGGAGATTTAGAGCTTATGAGCCCTCTCCTTCCTGATGATAAGAGGCAGGATTACCTTGCCCTTGTCAAACATGTTCAGGATGTTTCCAAGTTTGTAAATCATGCAGCCTTTGACTGCTTTGAGTGCATAAGCAGAACCTCTGCTATTGCCATAGGTGCACGTAGGATTGCCTGGCTCCAGGCATCTGTCTTGGAACTTTGGGTACAGGATAAACTGGGGAATATTCCTTGCACAGGAGAGAATCTCTTTGACAAGAATTGGCAGGAAAAAGCTAATGAGATAGATGCTGACAATATCACCTTGCAAGGAAAAAAATCCTACAAGAAACCATTCTTCAGTAAGAACAAGAAATTTTACCCCTCCTATACCCAGCAAGGGGCATCGTTTAGGTCAGTCTGCCCAAAAGGGACAGCAGCAACAACCTAGGCAAAGAAAAACAAAAGCTGCTAAGCCTCAACCGGCTCAGCAGACTCAGCCTCCACAGGGGTTTTGACTCCTATCTAGAGAACTTTGCCTTCCTGGCCCTCAACGGCCCAAAGCCTTCCACCATTCCAGGAAGGTTATGTCATTTTGCCCCCAGATGGGGGCAGATAACAGCAGAAAATTGGACGCTGTCCATTGTAAGAGAGGGGTACAAGCTTTATTTCCTCAGCATGCCCCCTCCTACAATGGTAAGACAGTTCAATTCTCAGACCTCTCTCAACGCCCAATTAGGTCAAGAGGTCACTTTGCTTCTTGCCCAGAGGGCAATAGAAGAGCTACCCATTCTCCGTCAGGGTACAGGGTTCTTCTCCCTCTATTTCCTTATTCCAAAGAAAACAGGAGGACACAGACCCATTTTGGACTACAGAGAATTTAACAAATTCCTGTTCAAAGAGAAGTTCAAAGTGATTTCTCTAGGAACTTTGCTGCCATGCCTTCAGAGTCAGGATTGGCTTTGTTCTCTAGATCTCAAGGATGCGTACACTCATGTTCTCATCCATCCAACTCATCGAAAGTTCCTTCGCTTTCTATTTCAAGGGAAGCACTACCAATACCGGGTTCTTCCTTTTGGCCTGGCCTCGGCACCAAGGGTGTTCACAAAATGCATGGCTGTGGTGGTGGCAGCATTTCTTCGCACCCTGGGAATATTCATCTTCCCTTACTTAGACGACTGGCTCATTCGAGCCCCTTCAGAGCCAGAGGCCAGGATTTCTCTCCCTCGCACAATGCGCATCCTTCAGTATTTGGGACTTGTCATAAACTTCCCAAAATCCAACCTTGCTCCCACTCAGTCTCTAGAGTTTATAGGAGCTCTGCTGGATACCAGACAGACAAGGGCCTATCTTCCACAGCCCCGCTGCCTTCGCATTGTGCAGTTAGCTTCCCAAGCAGTGCTAAAGCCTCACCTCACTGCTCGGGAAATGTTACAATTGCTAGGCCACATGGCATCCACCGTGCATGTGGTCCCTTATGCTCGCCTCCATATGAGGGCAGCCCAGTGGACTTTATCCACTCAATGGACTCGGGCATCAGGTTGCCTGTCAGACAATATAACAAACTCAGATCGTCTTATTTTGTCCCTTCAATGGTGGCAGTCACCCCAAAACCTTTTGGTGGGGTCCCCTTTCCAACAACCCCCATCCCAAGCCACTCTGACAGCAGATGCCTCACAGGTGGGTTAGGGAGCCCACCTGCAAGGCCTCTCTACCCAGGGTACCTGGACTCTGCAGGAGACCTATCTACACATCAATCTCCTGGAACTCAGAGCAATCTTTCTTGCTCTTCGAGTATTCCACACCCAGCTCAGCTACAAGACAGTCCTAGTTCAAACGGACAATCAAGTAGCCATGTTCTATGTGAACAAGCAGGGCGGAACAGGCTCTCTGTCGCTATGCAACGAAGCTTTGCGACTATGGGCCCTCGCATCAGATTCATCTCCTTGCGGGTATCTTCCAGGCATTCAAAACTCTTGGGCAGACAGACTCAGTCGACTTCTGCTTCCACACGAATGGTCTCTCCATGCAGACCAGGTGGCCAAAAGTTTCCAAATTTGGGGAACCCCGGACATAGACCTCTTCGCAAGTCCGCTGAATGCCAAACTTCCCCGGTTCTGTTCCAGAATTCTGGCTCAGGGTTGTCAGGCCATGGATGCTTTCCTCCTCCATTGGGGCCAGGACTTCCTGTATGCCTTTCCACCCATTCCCCTAATTCCCAAAACCCTGTTCAAGCTTCAGAGAGACAGAGGTCATGTGATTCTCATAGCTCAACATTGGCCACGGCAAATGTGGTACCCTCTGCTCCTACATCTCTCTCAAGCTCCGCCTTTGGAGTTAGGATCTGCTCCAGATCTCCTTTCTCAGGAGGACGAGATGCTGTGGCATCCCAATCCCCAGTCTCTCCATCTCAGGGCCTGGTTGCTGAAAGCCTAGAACTTCATGGTCTTAACCTTTCTCAGCAGGTAAAGGGTATCCTTTATGCTTCCAGGAAACCTTCCACAAGACGCTCTTATGCTTTCTGGTGGAAAAGGTTTACCATATGGTGCTCGCAGAAGGGTCTTGACCCTCTTGCGATACCTCTGGAATCATTACTGGAGTATCTCCTTCATTTGTCTAATACAGGGCTTAAGATCAAGTCAGTGAGAGTTCATTTGAGTGCTATTGCAGCTTCTTTCAAGCCTCTAAATGGACAACCTATTTCCTCTCATAGTGAGATTTATGAGAGGCCTTCTTTTAACTAAGCCTCCCATTAAGCCACCACCGGTGGCATGGGACTTAAATCTGGTTCTTGGGCAGCTCATGAAGCCGCCTTTTGAACCATTAGCTACTACCTCTTTGAAATTCCTTTCCTGGAAGGTCATCTTTCTTATTGCAATCACATCAGCACGTCGCATCAGTGAATTGCAAGCATTGGTGGCTGATCCTCCTTATACAAGGTTCCATTATGATAAGGTAGTCCTTAGGGCTCATTCCCACTTTATGCCAAAGGTGGTGTCACCTTTTCATTTAAACCAAGCAGTTTACCTTCCTGTACTCTTCCAAGGCCTCATGCCTCAAATGCAGAAAGGAATCTTCATACTTTGGATTGTAAAAGAGCCCTGGCCTTTTACTTACAAAGGACACAGCAACATAGGAAGTCCTCTCAACTTTTTGTTGCTTTTGATCCTAGTCATTTGGGACTTCCAGTCTCCAAAAGAACACTGTCCAACTGGATTGCACAGTGTATATCTTTTGCCTATGAGAGTAAAAACCTTCCTCTGGAAGGCAATGTCACAGCTCACAATGAGAGAGCCATGGCAGCCTCTTTGGCTCATCTTCACTCAGTGTCTATCGACGACATCTGTCGAGCAGCTACTTGGGCCTCGGTTCATACCTTCACAGTCCATTACTGCTTAGACAAGGACTCCCGCCGGGATGCCTTGTTTGGTCAGGCTGTTCTTCAACACCTGTTCCATACTTAATCAGCTCCTACCCACCATCCCTGGTAGGATGCCAGAGATCCATGGGGGGAAGTGGAGTCCTTTCACAAGAGCACACAACTTCTGGGGTTTCTCCCTGGCATCTGCAGCTAGGAAGTCCCCATATGTGAAGAATGCATTCCTGCTTGTTCCTGGAGATAGCATAGTTACTCACCTGTAACAGGTGATCTCCGGGAACAACAGGAATTTAGTCTTCACAACTCACCCACCTCTCCTAGGAGTTGTATCTCTCTATCTCTCTCTTTGTCTCAGCTTTAAACTCAACTGGAGAGGGACAGTTGGGAAAGGCGGGAAGGCAGCACGCAGGCGCTGTGGGATGCTCCCAAAAGCTTTCCATTTGGATGCTGGGGAGCGTTCCCGCACAGGCTCCGTCGGTACCAACGATACCCATATGTGAAGACTAAATTCCTGCTGTTACTGGAGATCACCTGTTACAGGTGAGTAACTATGCTTTACTCACCTGTAACAAGTGTTCTCCGGGGACATAGAAACATGATGACAGAAAAAGACCACATGGCCTATCTAGTCTGTCCTTCCATAACAACAACTACAACAGTCCACTTTTTACCTTTAGAGATCCTCTGTGTTGGTCCCATGCTTTTTTGAATTCAGTTACTGTCCTCATCTCTACCACCTCCACTGGGAGACTATTCCATGGATCCACTACTCTTTCTGTAAAGAAATATTTCCGCATATCACTCCTGAATCTATCTCCCTTCACCCTCATCCCATGTCCCCTCGTAGCAGAACTTGCTTTCAATTGAAAGAGGCTCTCTCCCTGAACATTTATGCCACGGAGGTATTTAAACATCTCAATCATATCACCTCTATCCCGCCTTTCCTCTAAGGGGTACATATTAAGATCCTTAAGTCTGTCCTCATATGACAGCAGGAATCAGTCCTCACAACCCTCCCTCCTCTTGGAGTTGCTTCTTTACTGTATTTTAATTTTTGCCATCTTAGCTATGTCATTGGACTGAGGCAAGATGGCATCCTTGGTTGCGAAGGGGACCATGCATGCATAGTGCATTTCCTAAGGCTTTCTTTGAAAGATGGGGAGATACTTACGCGTGGGCTCCGTCAATGCTAACGTCACCCATAAGTGAGGACTGATTCCTGCTGTCCCCAGAGAACACCTGTTACAAATGAATGACTACATAATCTTTGAGGCTGCTTTTGGATCTGACCCCTTATTTTCTGTATATATCCATGTGCATTTTAATCATTCATTACTGGGGGTATGTAGTAAAAGATGCTAGTGTAACTGGATTTAAGAGGTTAAAGTTCCTGTAGAAAAAGTCCATAACCATTATTAAAGAGGACTGGGGAAATCTACTGCTTACCCCTGGGACAAGCAACATGGAATCTGTAACCTTTTGGGAATCTAACAGGTCAGGTACTTTTGACCTGGATGGGCCTCTGTTGGAAACGGGATATTGGGCTTGATGGGCCCTTGGTCTGATCCAGTATGGCATATCATATGTTCTTATGTTCATTTCCCTTAAGAATTCCCTAGTCCTCTGTTGTTCTGTTTGTCTATCTTAGTTGATTGTAACCTCTCTGGAGCAGGGATTGTCTTTTATATGTTCATGTACAGTGTTGTGTATGCCTAGTAGCAGTATATAAATGGTAGGCTGTAGTAATAATTAGATGCAAAATGGAAACAAGTACCTGCATGTAATTCACCTTGAGGTTAGATTTGGAAAGAAGAGTAATCAAATCTAAAATTTAAATCCAACACCATTAAAGACCACCTGCATGCTACTAAAGATTGAAGATGGAAGGCCATGATCAACTAGGTCTGTAACAGACAAGGCATAGAGAAAGCAAGAGGACACCTGAGTTTAAAGTGTCCTGATTGGGGTTTTAGCCAAGATGGTGGCAACTAGGTTCCTCTGAGGCAGTCGTGTTTCTAATGGGTAAAAAGTGGAAAGCTAAGGGGGCGAGGTCTGTTGCCTTCTCAAACCGCCACAGCTTCAACACCAGTTTCTTCTACTGTTGGTCCTTTGGATGCATACCTTGCTCGTCTGCTACACTCTCCGGCTTTGGGGGAGGAAACACCACTTGCAGATCCTTTGGGACTGGGTAGCCCTGTTTCTGTTCTGGAGTCACCATCTCTCTCCCCTGATACATGGCCAGTGCCGAAAGCAATGTGTCATCTCCTGGTGAATTCCTGCTGCCGTGACTCTTGCCAGAAGTGCTGGGGCCATTAGAGCAGCAAGGGTCAAGCATGGGAGCGAGTGGGATGGTGAGTGTGCTCACCCCAGAACAACTCCAACATGCTCAGGCTGTGGCGCAATCAGGCAGAAGCCGGTCAGAGAGTCGGGTCATGGAGTTGCGAGGAGACAGTATATCAGCAGGAACAGAGGCGTCAGCAGGCCAGGCTGGTGAAGTTTTGTCTTTGACGATCGAGAGGCCAGTAAACTTTATCCTGGAATCTATATGGTCAGCCATTGTGTCAATTGTGGAAACTCTATTGCCACAAGTATCTTCTCTTGCACTTAAAGTCAATAAAAACTCAGCTAAAATTGAACAATTATCTAATACTATGGAGTCTGTTAAATCTAAAGTATCAGAAGCTCGACCTAAGTTGGTGTCCTTTGAGGCCCAATTGGAATTATTTGTTAAGAATTTTACTTTGGTGGACTCTAAGTTGGAGCCCTTGGAGAATATGTCCAGAGCAAACAGTCTTCGGTTAATCAATTTTCCTCGTGTTACTATCTATTGGCGTGAGATGTGTTCAATTAATATTTGGTGACTGTTCTGGCAGTCCCATGGGAATTGCTTCCCCTTGTGAAGATATTTTATTTGCCTAGGGGAAGGAGAGTAGTTCCTCCGGGGGGTACAGAGGCTCAACATTCTGATATTATTGAATTTAACAGATATGTTAGAATCGTTGCAGGAAGAACCTGCGGTTCCTGATACATTGTTGGTGACTTTGCCCTTTTATCGGATAAGGAGTGACTTTTAAGGCTCTTTTTCTGTAAAAGGAATCTTCTGTTCCGTGGGTTTAAAATTAATATTTTTCATGACCTGGCTAAAGCTACTCTGCGTCACCGCAGTTTTTCTCTTGCTGTGCCCTGTGGTTTGCACCTGGGAGGACTTTTTTCCTTCAAGCACCCGTGTAAATGCTTGGTGAAATACCAAGCTGTTTCTTATATTTACTATGAGCCCTCCCATTTGCTAGCCTTTGTGAACACGAGGTGTATCGACGCCTCTATTGACTCCATTCCTGATGTGCCATGATGTTAATGTATGCTAGAAATCTATGTAGCTCCATTTCAAGTAATCTTTTGATGATTTACCTGTGCTAAACTTCCCCCCTCCCCCTTTCGCTTCATTGTTGAGGGATGGGGTGGGCAGACAAGGTTTTCCCAGCTTGTGCTTATTTTTTGCTTGTTATGTTTTACTTTACTGTTCTGTCCGATTACACAGGTACACTAAAAAATTTTTTTTTTAAACTGCCTCTAGTGTTTCGATTGATTTTTACGTTTGTTGGTGCGCTGAATCCAAATCTGGTAACCAATTTGCTCCATCACGTACAGATTTTTTGCTACATTGGGTTAGCAGTTTGAGGTGAACGTTTCAGATTGAGTGCGATCGAGATAAAAGTTTCTTGGATGAATTCTTTATACTAATTGTTTAGTAGTTATTCAAATAAGAATAAAGAAAATTGTAACAAGGCAGCACATAAGAATAGAGTAATGTCAACAAAACACACTGTGATGGTAGCAAAATTGTCTGCACTTAAAACAGCCACATACATGTGCACAAACATTGAGCATATAAGAGCGAGGTTAGACACAAAGCAAAGCAAAGAAATGTGCAAAAAATGTTTTACAGGTATGTATGTAAGAATAGAAAACGCAAACCGCACCATTGCAATACATGAAGACAAACACCCGATGGTGTGAAAATAAAATTCTAATAAATGAGATCCGACACTGTGGTAATAACTATCAAATTTTTATTTCAAAGTTTAGTAAAAACACGATATTTGTCAACACAGTTTAGATTTTAAAGTCATTCTTGGGTCAATCAATCTCCTGGTGGGCCCGTTTCTTCTTCCCCCGAATGCTTCTCTTGGTGCGCTGCTTGGCGTATTTTTCATCTGGGGTTTCCCACAGCAGCAACCACAGAAATCAGCCATCATAGTGGTGTTCCATCTTCCTTGGTACCTTCTCTCTGCGTCCTTGATGTCCTGGTGAAACCTTTCACCTTGTTCTTCACTGTACGCCCCCAAGTTTTCGGGAAAGTAGTTCACATGGGAGTGCAAGAAATGGACTTTCAGGCTCATGTTACAGCCTTGTTCTTTGAAGGCATTGAGCATCCTGGCAACAATATCCTTATAGTTCTCATCCCGCCTGTTCCCCAAGAATTTGAGAACAACATCTTTGAAGGAATCCCAGGCTTCTTTTTCCTTCTCAGACATCGTTTCAGCGAATGCTCCATCTGAAATGAGTTTCCTTATATCAGGGCCAACAAACACTCCTTCCTTTAGCTTTGCTTCAGAAAGTCGGGGGAACTTTGAGCAAAGGTACTGAAAGCACTCACCATCTTTTGGAAGGGACTTGATGAATTGCTTAATGAGACCCAACTTAATGTGGAGAGGTGGTAATAGAATTTTATCACGAGGTACCAAGCTCTCATGAAGAACATTTTTCTCACCGGGTCTCAAATACTCCCGAATTGGCCAGTCTTTTTTCCCCCAGTGTAGGTCGCGGGCCCGGCTATCCCACAAGCAAAGGAAGCAGGGATATTTGGTGAAACCAGATTGCTGCCCTAATAGCATGGATAGAATTGTAAAGTCTCCACAAATCATCTACTTATGCTCATAACGAATCTTCTGAAGAATCAGGGCCAAATTCTCGTATTTTTCTTGGAGAATAACAGAGTGAGCAATAGGAACTGAAGCGAATGTGTTGCCATTATGAAGAAGAACACCTTTTATGCTGTCTTTTGACGAATCAATGAACAGCCGCGATTCAGCAGGATCATACTTGAGTTTAAACTTTTCCATCACTCCGTATATATCGTTGCAAAATACCAAATCTTCCTCTTTGCTGAAATACTTCAAAAATTGTGTCTCGCGGTTGCGGTACCAATAAAAAGTTGTTCCTGGTGACAATAGATATTTCTGTTTAAGCCGAGAACCTAGCAGTTGGGCAGCATCTTTTGGGAGTCCTAAATCCCGGACTAAATCATTCAATTCAGCTTGAGAGAAAAGTTCAGGTTTCGGATCTGGTTCAGTTTCAAACTCGGAAGTACTGGACTCATCGGGAAAAGCCATCTGAGTCGTCTCATCATGATCAGAACCGTCCACACAAATATGATCCAAAGATTTTGGTGGTTCAGGCACAGGTACTTCGTTGCTATGAGGCATAGGCCTAATTGCTGAGGGAAGGTTGGGGTAACTTATTACGTTCTTATTTTTTAAGTTGTATCCCTTCACAATGCAAGAGCAAAAATAGCAGTCACTGCTGTGGTCTCTTTGTTCACGCCACATCATAGGTATTCCGAAACGAAATGCTTGTTTTTTACCTTTCATCCATAAGCGTAGATCTTCCTCACATGTCTTGCACACTTTGTGAGGAGCCCACGGTTTGTCTTGATCGCCTAACTTCAAACCGAAATAGGCGAAATATACTTTTTAAATAAATGCAGAAATGTTCCTCTGCCGATTTTTCACGGTATATTCCCCACAAATAAAACAAAAACTGTCCGGAGAGTTGACGCAACCTCTGGCTCTGTGAGCCATCACAAATACACAGCACTTCAAACTACAACTGTAGTGAACCACTTCGGAATAAAGCTGGATTACGACTGAGCAAACAAAAGGTAATAATGAACTTGCAAGAAACTGAAATTTGACAGTAACGTTCATGTCGCAACCACCGTGTTTGAGCGAGCGAACGAGGCGAGGCGAACAGGAAAGAACATGCGCCAGCGCGAGTACTGGACTTAGCCCCCCGCCTCCCAATTGTCCTGTTAATGTATAAAATGAATACAAAACACTCTAAAATATCATGAGGGAGTGTTTCTAGTTAGTTAACCATTACAACCTCTATTTTGGGCCAAGAAAATAAACTGCAGTCGGCTAAAAAGAAATTATGTGAACATTCCTTATATGGGTAAGAAATCTAATTTTGCAAGAAAACGTGACGTGATGGAACATTTTGGCTATTTTTCCTGGATTCAGCACCCCAAAATCTATAGGAATCAGTTGCAAAACTGGAGGCAGTTTTTGGTAGTGTACCTGTGTTATGTACAAGAATGTTTTTTGTTAACTTTCTTGGTTAAATATGTAAAATTGCATAAATATAAATTTTAAATTTAAAAAAGTGTTCTGATTTGCTGAGTTTATATTTAGGGACCAACCCCCCCCCCCCCCCCCTCTTTTATTTCTTGCTCACTCCCTCTGCTGTCTCAGCTTCCCTTTGCACTGCTGTTTTCATGAAGGCAATTTTTTTTGTCTGGCATGAGACATGACACCATCTTTGTGGATTGCAGAATTGGAGGGGAGATACATTCCTTGACTTGGGATCCCAGTGGACAGCGACTTGCTGTGATTATTAAAGGTAAAGTGATCTGTTATGTAGATGGGTGTAATTTTAGAACTGATCAAATGCATAAATCATACATACATATTTTTCTCTTTACAGGTATTGGTGAATTTTCAAAATGAACATATGCACGCACTTTTGTTTAGAAAATTACATCAGAGAATTTATGTGCTTATATTTACAGCTTGTTGTTACCATAGAGACATTTTTTGGGTTAATTTACCTATATATTTTCAAAAGTATGTGCATAAAATCAAACCACAACCTTGCCCCCTGGAAAGGCCTTTTCTCAGTTTGGGTAAGATTACAAATTGAACCTGTACTTGTGTAGCTTGACATACCTTAGGTGTGCAGTTTTGTAGAGGCCTATATCCACCCATTAAGCACTGCTTCTCCAGGAGCAAGCAGGAAGTCAGTCCTCACATATGGGTGACGTTGGCGCCAATGGAGCCCTGGCGGAAGCATCTCACCAGCTTTCAAAGAAAGCCTTTGGGAAATGCCACCATGCAAAAAGTTCCAGCCTCGAATTGGAATGTTACAAGATGCTCAAGGTTCTATGTTGAATGATGCTGAGAAGATCAAGAAAAGATGGAAGGAATATACAGAGTTTTTATATGATAAAGATCAAGTGGACCAACAGCCATTTCAACCTGTACCTTATGATCGGGAACTATTGGTGATGAAAGAAGGAGTTCAAGCAGCATTGAAAGCCTTATCAAAGAACAAAGCACCAGGCATTGATAGCATTCCCATAGAAGTATTACAGCAATCTGATGCAGCTGTTACCGTATTTACAAGGCTCTGCCAAGAAATATGGAAGACAACATCATGGCCCAAATACTGGGAAAGATCTGTGGTTATTCCAATACTAAAGAAAGGTGATCCACCTGACTGTGGAAATTATTGCACAATCGCTCTGATCCCACATGCCAGCAAGATTCTACTGAAGATTATTCAAAAGAGACTACAACCCACACCTGGAGCAAGAACTACCTGAAGTGCAAGCAGGGTTCAGGAAAGGGCGAGGAACGAGAGACATCATTGCGGATGTGAGATGGATTCTTGAAAAGACTAAAGAATACCAAAGGGATATCTATTTGTGCTTTATCGACTATAGCAAGGCTTTTGACTGTGTAAACCATGAGAAACTCTGGGCCACATTAAGAAGCTTGGGTATACCAGAACACCTGATCATTCTCTTGCGCAATCTGTACATTGATCAAGAAGCAACAGTTCGAATAGAACAAGGAGAAACAGAATGGTTTAAAATATGCAAAGGTGTAAGACAAGGCTGCATACTTTCCCCCTACCTGTTTAATTTATATGCAGAACAAATCATCAGAGAAGCAGGATTGTATGAAGACAACAGAGGTGTGAAGATTGGTGGAAGACTCATCAACAACCTTCGCTATGCTGATGATACCACATTACTGGCTGAAAGTAAAGATGATCTGAAACATTTGCTTCTCACAATCAAAGAACATAATCTCAAAATGGGCCTGCACCTTAATGTAAAGAAGACAAAGATCATGACAACTGGCATAATCAACAGGTTCATCGTTGAAGGAGAAGAAATTGAAATTGTGAACAACTTTAACCTACTTGGATCAACTATCAATAAAGAAGCAACAAGCAGTCAAGAAATTAAACGACGAGGATCCAAGATGGCGGTATGCTGTGTTTAGGCTCCGGTGGCGTTTTTTCCTGATGGGACGGAAGAGGAAGGGGAAGCGCGATATGCAGTCCCAGGCACCCGCGCAGACCTCTACTCCATTTATAGGTCCTCTGGATGCCTTTGTTGTTCGCCCCAAGGAGTCGCAGCCCAACTTGGGGAGCGGTGGCTCGATGGGAGGTTGCCTGGAGCTGAGTAGCTTGGCGTCTCCTGTGAGCAGCGATCTTACGCCCCCGGATTTGCATCGAGACCCGAAGCAGCCATGCCTGGAAGTAGCTCGGCACAGTGGGGTTTTGTCGACCTCTCCGAAGTTGGGAGGTTCTGGCGCATTTCTGGGGTCGCTGGTGCCTGGTGAATTAGAGGGTGCAATTCCTTCGACCGGGCAAGTTACACAGTCTTTGGTCGAATCTTCGAGCCCTGCTCCGGTGTCGGTTGGAGGCTCTGGATCCCCCTCCTTTGGAACTTCGTTGCCCTGTAGTGTTCTGCCAGCTCTTCAGCAGGGGTTGACTTATTCTTCTTTTCTTTTGCCTCGGCCGGAGCACTTCACTTTGGAATCGATTTGGATGGCGATTAATCAGCTTGGGGAAGTTTTTGGAACACAGTTTAAGGGACTCCAAGATCAGGTTGTATCCAATTCTGCCAGTATCTTAAAGTTGGAACAGGACTTGACAGTGTTAAAATCAAATGTGGATGATGTTTCTGTTAAAAGTACTCAGTTTGAGACTTTATCTGAGTCTTTTATTAAGGACTCTAATCAGTTTAAAATTAGGATGGAACAATTTGAGAATTTTTCTAAGTTAGCTAATTTACGTTTGGTTAATTTTCCCTGTATGCCTAATGTTTCTCCTAAGGAAATGTTTCGAAGTTACTTGCTAGAGGTTTTGGGGGTTTCTGGGGATACTTGTCCCCCATTGGTTAAAGCTTATTATCTTCCTACCTCTAGGAAGACCCCCGTCTCTTCTGAGACTGGGGCTGGGGGAATGGATGTACTGAATGTTTCTGAATTGTTGGAAATTTCAGATACAGATTTGGTTAATCCTGCGACTTGTATAGTCACCTTTGCACTGGTTTCTGCAGGGATTGGTTATTAAGGATGTTTTTCAAGAAAAGGAATGTATTATTTAAGGGGTGCCTCGTTCGGATATTTCCTGACCTAGCTAGGGAGACAAGACGACGCAGGAGTGAATTTTTAATCCTGCGACCACGGGTCCTCCAGCTTGGGGGTTAATTTTTCCTGAAATACCCTTGCAAATGTCTGGTAAAACTACAGGGCAATTCTTATATTTTTGTGTATCCTTCTCAATTAATTTCCTTTTTAAATAGTCGAGGTTCCTAGGGGGTTTGTAGGTGGGCCTGCAGATGTTATTAGTTTATATGGGCTGTATCACACCTAACCTTATATTGGAATATTTTTCCTTTGTATTATTTACTTTGTTCTTGGATCCCCCTCTATATTGTGGACTGTATTAGGGGTTCATTTTGGTGTATTGTATTCCTTTGTATTTTCTTATGGTGTATTTGCGAATGTCCTCCCTTTTTTCTGAGCAAGTGTGTTTACTTGTATTTTTGTTTTGAAAATCAAATTAAAAAAAAAAAAAAAAAAGAAATTAGACGACGCATTGCTCTTGGCAGAATGGCTATGAAAGACCTAGATAAGATTCTCAAGAGCAGAGATGTCTCTCTCCATATAAAAATTCGACTGATTCAAGCCATGGTATTTTCAATAACATCATATGGATGTGAAAGCTGGACAGTGAAAAAGACAGACAGGAAGAAAATTGATGCCTTTGAATTATGGTGCTGGCGGTGAATACTGTGTATACCATGGACTGCCCAAAGAACAAACCAGTCAGTACTAGAGGAGATTAAACCTAAGCTTTCTTTAGAAGCTCAGATGACAAGACTTCGACTTTCATACTTTGGACACATCATGCGCAGAGAGAGAGATCATTAGAGAAAGACATCATGCTTGGCAAGATAGAAGGTCAGCGCAAAAGAGGAAGGCCAGCAATGAGATGGATCGATACAATAACAGCAGCTACGGGTACCAGTCTATCAACAATGAGCCGCCTGACTGAAGACCAAACACAATTTAGGATAGCTATCCAGAGGGTCGCCATGAGTCGACTCCGACTCGACGGCACTTAACAACAACAACATGCATGGTCCCCTTCCCACCCAAGGGTGCCATCTTGATCAGTCTCCCTTATTCTGCGGAGCCCTACAGACGTTCATCTTGTCCCCAGAAAAAAGTTATCTTTAACTCGTACATTCCTTTACCTTTCTGGCTTGCTCCGGCTCTTTCCCGCCTTGGGACCCACTACTGTGGTACCAAGCTTCGAAAGTTTTGCTTTTTGTCATATTTTTATTTTTCAATGCTTTTGTGTCCTTTTCAACCACTGGCTGCAGTGAGGGTCTTCAACCTCGCAGGGGTCCTTTTCATCCCAATGGCCACCGGTTTTAAAAAACGTGATCGGTGTTCTAAAAATATGTCCATCACCAACATGCATGATTGTTGCCTCTGGTGTCTGGCGCTGACCATGACCCAGAGGGATGCCCCTTGCACAAGAAAATGTTCCAAAGGCCATCCAGAGCTGTCGGCTTAAGCAGGATGACATCTTCCACAAGGCAGACTCCACCCCAGTATCCCCAATAGCCTCACGCTCAAAGGCCCCACACAGCTCCTCCAAGCTGCGCAAGGTGCAAGAGGCCCCTCAGCAGACTCGCAGGCACTCTGAACAAGGTACTCCGGAAAGAGAGCATAAGAAGAAGACGACCTCACGGTCCTCTTCCAGAGATCTGGACAAGCACATGAAGTCCCGCTCCCAGTCCCTTAATCCCTGGTGAGATTTCAAGGAAATGGAGCAGGAACGTCCCTGAAGGTGCCCAGAACATATGTCATGGCCTCCAGCGACTGACCTCGGTCTCCTGAAAGCCATCCCATCGAGGACCCCTTCTCCTCCTCGACGCCTGACCCGGTCACCCCATATGTTGGGATGCCCATATTTTGGCTTTGGAGCACAGCATTTCTGCATTCATTGCCTCCCAGCAGGTGTCACCTGGCCCCGCAGGGACCTCAACCTCGAGGACTCCCCTGGCCGCTGAAGCGATTGCTGAAAGCCAGACGCATCGGTCAGATCCTTGGCAAGGGTCTTGCTCTTGCTCTTGCTCTTGCTCCCATTTCTCGGGAGCGAGGTCTTTGCAGGCAAGCGCTTCTGGCTCCAGCCATGCCCCAGCCTTGAAGCACTTCAGACTGGAGCTGTCAGCGCTCCTGCAGCCAGCAAGCTTCGAGTCCTCCTCAGCGTACTGGGAGTCCGACATCGAGACATCCCCGGAGACTCAAGCCCACCAAGACCTCCCCTCGGACCCATCTCTGTCGACTGCCAAGTGCCGATCCCCACCCAAGAGACACCACCTTCCTCAAGTTCGTCAGGGATATGGCTCGGGCGCTCTCCCTCATGGCAGAGACAGAAAAGGACCCTCGTTCCGAGGAACTTGACATCCTCCAGTACGAGGCACCGTTGAAGGAGACCTTGAAGGTCCCCGTCCCCTCCATCATTTCCCGGTTCCTCCTCAGGATGTGGGAGACCCCTGCATCCATACCCATCATCAGCCATCGGCTGGATATGATGTACCGAGTCCATTATAGCCCGGGCTTCCGTAAGGTGCAATTCCCCCATACCTCAGTGGTGGTGGAGTCAGCCATGCGCTGCCAAAAAAGTCCGAAGTCACACTCTTCGGTGCCCCCGGGCAGGGAATCCTGTGCCCTCGATGCCCTCAGGCAGAAATGCTACCAGGACTTGATGCTGACATGCCATATCCAGACTTACCAGCTCTATCTATACTGGCATGTTCCTCCGGGACCTGGCCAAGGAGCTCAGGGGCTTTGCAGCTGACCTCAATGGAGACCACCTCCGGCATTTCCAGTCTCTTTCGAAGTCTGTCTCAGAGTGCTTCAAGTACTTGTCTCGAGCCGTATACGATGGCTTCGAGTCCAAGGTGAGGGTGGCGGCTGTGGGCATAGGAGTTTGACGCCAGGCCTGGCTCTAATCGTCGGATCTCGAGCAGTGGGTACAAGAGAAGCTGTTCACTTGACCTCTCAACCTTTGACCTTGTTGATCACGTTCCTCTTTGCAGGCGTCTCCATGACACTTTTTTACACGGCACTGTTCTGCACTGGTTCTACTCTTTCTGGTTGCTCTTTCCCCTCATTCCTTGGTGCTCACCAATTCCTTCCTTCTCACCTGCAGCATTCCTCAGGGGTCTGTCCTTGCTCCACTATTGTTCCATATCTTTCTTGCACCCCTCGCCACACTAATTCAAGGTGCAGGTATAACAGCCCATTACTACACTGAGATATCCTTTTACTATGGCATGCACCCTCATCCTCCCCTGATCTTTCCTCATTAACACTTGTCTCTCACAGGTGGCTTCCTGCCTAAGTACCCACCTCTTTAAACTCAACCCTTAGAAAATGGAAGTACTCTGGCTTATTTATTTGACATTTCTTTTATACTGCTATTCATAATATCATAGCGATTTACATGGAACTCAACTGCATAGTACATAGAACATTGTGTCAGTAACTTGAAATTCTCCAGGACCAAGCAGGAAGTCAGTCCTCACTTATGGGTGACGTCGGCGCCGACGGAGCCCTCGCGGAGCAATTTTCCCCAGCTTTCAAAGAAAGCCTTTGGGAATTGCAGCGCGCATGCGCGGTCCTCTTCCCGCCCAAGGGTGCCATCTTAGCCAGTCTTCTTTTTTCCGCGGAGCCCTACAGACGTACCCGTCGTGTCCCCGCGAAAAAGTTGATATTTCTTCATAATTTACTCTTTTTTCCTTCAGTTCGACGCCGGTCTTTTTCCCGCCCGGACTCGCGACGCCGGTCACGAGTCCTCTTCTTCTTTTTCGGTTTTTCTGACTTAGTCAGTTTTCGTTTTCGGTTTTTCCCTGGCAGCCCGGTCCTTTGACCTCGCCGGGACCCTTTTTCCCCCGATGGCTGCCAGTGGTTTCAAGCGGTGTGGTCAGTGTGACCGAAATATGTCACTGACTGACACACACGACCATTGCCTTCGCTGCCTGGGCCCGGATCATGAAGAAATGATCTGTGGGTCCTGCGGCAAACTGTCCTCCAAAGCGTTGAGAAGTCGGCGGCATCAGCGGGATAGGATCTTCGCTGACCCCAGCCGTACCCGGACCTCGTCGGAGGCCTCCGCGTCCAGGGGTTCCAGCTCGGACCGTCGCCGGAGTTCCTCCGACAGGGGTTCTCCCTCCGGGGACCATCGACGGAAGGTGAAACCCGCGAGGGCGGCGTCGGTGGACGCTCCTGGCTCCGCGAGGGCCAGGTCGCATAGCCCCGATAGCCGTCCCGGGTCCTTGGAGAAGGAGCACCTCACGAAGCGACCTCGCCTGGAGTCGGAGCTGCCTGCTCGGGTAAGTCCCGTGGTCCTCTTGGACTCGCCTCCGCGACAGCCGATGTCGGGCCCGACGCCGTCGGGGCCCGAGTCGGGGGCTGCTGGGTCACCTGAGCTCGGACTCAGGTTGACGGCCTTGGAGAGCAGACTGTCTGCCTTCATGGACCAGCAGCGGGCACTGCTCGCTGGCTTCGCTGGCGCCGCTGCCCCGACCGCCGGGACGTCGACGTCTAAGTCGACCCCGGAGACCGAGCCGATCCTCGAGTCGATGCGAACTCGAGTCGATCCTCGGTCGAGGTCACCCTCGGCCTCCCGTTCGGGACCGAGGTCGCCGACGCCGACTCCCTCGGCGTCGGGGCGGCAGGCGCCGCGCCCTGCCCGGGCCGACCCCACCGAGTCCTCGTCGGAGTCGGTCTGGGAGTCTGAAGAGGAAGAGTCGCCTGATTCTTTTTGGACTCGGTGTGTCCCCTCGGACTCACCTGAGTCCGAACCTCGGAAGCAGTCCCCCCCGGAGGATGCCCGGTTCTCGGACTTCGTCAGGGATATGGCTAAGGCTTTGGCCTTCCCTGCGGACCCCGTGGAGGAGCCTCGAGCCGAAGAGCTCGACGCCCTCCAGTATGACTCTCCCGCCAGGGAACACTTTACTGTACCGGTTCCTCCCATGCTGGAACGACTACTCTTCCGCATGTGGGAGAGTCCGGCCACCTCGCCGGTCCTGAGCAAGCGGGTCGATTCTATCTATCGAGTCCGCAAGAGCCCTGGCTTCCAAAAAGCACAGCTACCACACCATTCCATGGTAGTGGAATCGGCCATGCACTGTCTTAAGAGCCAGAAGATGCACTCCTCGGTGCCTCCTGGCAGGGAGGCCCGTAACCTGGATGGCCTTGGTAAGAAGTGTTTCCAGGGCTCTATGCTTGCGTGTCGTGTCCAGACCTACCAGCTATACATGGGCATGTATCTCCGAGACCTGGCTAAAGAGCTAGCCGGATTCTCCGCTGGTTTGTCCGAGGAACCCTTGCGGAGGTTCCTGGCCTTGTCCACTGGCATTCGGGAATGCTCAAAATTCATATCCCGAGCAGCCTATGATGGCTTTGAAGCATCGGCTCGAGTGGCCGCAGCCGGCATCGGTGCCCGCCGACAGGCTTGGCTTCAGTCGTCTGACCTTGAGCCCTGGGTGCAGGACAAGTTGGTCGATGTCCCCTGCCGAGGCGAAAACCTCTTTGGCAAGCCCATGGCTGAAAAGGCTGCACAAATTGAGACGGAGACTCTCACCAGGACTAGGCTTTCTAGGAAGACCTCCGCCCCTTCCCAGAAAAAGAAGGGCTCGGGAAAGAAGTCCTTTTACCCGAGGAAGGCGGCTGCCTACAAACAATACCCCCAATATCAGGCCCCTGCAGCTCCCCAACAGGGCCAGCAGGCCAAGGGACGGGGTAACGGGTCCCGTAGGCAGCAAGCCCCCAAGCCTGCGCCACCGGCCCCTGCTCCGCAGGGTGGGGGTTTTTGACTCCTTAAGCATAGCCTCTCCCCCCCCACTGGTTCCTCCCAGCACCGGAGGCCGGCTGGTTCACTTCGCCCACAGGTGGTCCAGCATCACCTCAGATGCCTGGGTGCTTCAAGTCGTGCGAGAAGGCTATCTTCTCCACTTCCACCAGGTCCCTCCCTCCTATTTTCCGGGAGAACCTCCACGACCCCCTCTGCACAGGGAATTACTCCTTCAGGAGTTAGCAGGTCTTCTACAGGAACAGGCGGTGGAACCGGTGCCCCACCACCTGAAAGGTCAAGGCTTTTATTCCAGGTATTTTCTAGTACCAAAAAGGACAGGAGGCCTCAGACCCATCCTGGACTTGCGCAACCTCAACAAGTTCCTCGTGCGGGAGAAGTTCAAGATGCTTACCCTTGGAATCCTTCTGCCCTACCTCCAGCAGGGAGATTGGCTATGCTCCTTGGATCTAAAGGATGCCTACATGCACATCCTCATCCACCCAAGCCACCGCCAATACCTAAGGTTTGTGGTGGCAGGAAATCATTACCAGTACAGAGTACTACCCTTTGGCCTGTCCTCCGCACCGCGAGTCTTCACAAAATGTCTCGCGATGGTGGCGGCCCATCTCCGGCTTCACGGCCTCTATGTCTTTCCGTACCTCGACGACTGGCTCATCAGAGCAGCGTCCGCTCCGGAGGTCACCAACGCCACGCGCCGCACGGTGACTCTTCTGCAGTACTTGGGCTTTGTTATAAACTTCGCAAAGTCCACTTTGCTCCCCTCACAGGATCTCGAGTTCATCGGCGCAAGGCTGCACACTCCTCAGGCACGAGCGTTCCTACCGCTCGACAGGGCTCAACGGCTCATGGACCTAGCCGACCGTTTTCGCAGCCAGCCCCTGGTCTCCGCCAGGCGCTTCCTGAGACTACTCGGCCATATGGCTTCCACCGTCCATGTGACCCCCAATGCCCGCCTGAATATGCGACCTGCTCAATGGTGTCTCCGCAAGCAGTGGCAACAGGCCACAGGCGGCCTAGCAGACCTAGTGCGCGTCTCCGAGCCGCTGGCCTCGTCTCTTCAGTGGTGGCTTCATCGGCCGAATCTGGTGCTCGGCATGCCTTTTCAGCCACCTCAGCCGGCCCGGGTGCTGACGACAGATGCATCCCTCCTGGGCTGGGGAGCACATTGCCAAGGGGCACGTACTCAGGGCCTTTGGACCACGTGGGAGTCTGCTCAGCAGATCAACTTCCTGGAGCTCAGAGCGATCCGCCTGGCTCTTAAGGCCTTCTCCCACCTGACCTCCCACCAGTCCGTCCTTGTCCAGACGGACAATCAAGTTGCCATGTTCTACGTGAACAAGCAGGGGGGCACGGGCTCCTTCCTTCTCTGCCGGGAAGCACAGAAGCTCTGCTCTTGGGCCGTC
Source organism: Ichthyophis bannanicus (assembly GCA_033557465.1). Classification (NCBI taxonomy): domain Eukaryota; kingdom Metazoa; phylum Chordata; class Amphibia; order Gymnophiona; family Ichthyophiidae; genus Ichthyophis; species Ichthyophis bannanicus. Next base: position 730,573,359 of record CM066033.1, on the reverse strand, counting down.
AGTCACGGCGTTCTCCTCAAGGCAGTTTATCTCCCAGGCCAAGAGAATTGCCTGGCGGACAAACTCAGCAGGATCCTCCAGCCGCACGAGTGGCGCCTGGATCCCTTGGTAGTTCAGAAGCTCTTTCTAAAGTGGGGCCTCCCCACGGTGGATCTCTTTGCCAGTCCTCACAACCGGCAACTTCCTCGCTTCTGCTCTCGTCAGCCACACCCCCTTCGAGTTGCGGCGGACGCTTTTCTACTCTCATGGTCGGGGAGCCTTTTGTACGCTTTCCCTCCCATCCCGCTAGTCTCTCGGACTCTTTTCAAGGTTCTCCGAGACAAAGCCTTCATGATCCTGGTGGCCCCTCGCTGGCCCAGACAGCCGTGGTTTCCACTCCTGCTACAATTAGCGGTAGAGGATCCATTCCCTCTGGGGTTACAACCGGATCTCCTCACTCAGGATCAGGGGTCTCTGCTACACCCCAACCTCAGGTCTCTCAACCTAATGGCCTGGCTGCTGAGAGGGTAGTCCTTGCTCCCCTTCTCCTGCCGGCAGAGGTGGAGGAGGTCGTCTTAGCTTCGCGACGACCTTCTACCCGGAAATGCTACGCCCTTAAATGGCGTCGTTTTTCCGTTTGGTGTACCCAACAGTCTCAGGATCCCTTCTCCTGCCCGGTGTCGGTGATCTTGCAGTACTTGCTATACCTCTCTAATGTGGGACTTAAGTCCAACTCCGTCAAAGTTCACCTCAGTGCTCTTTCAGCACATCATGTGCCGGTGGACGGCAGACCTCTCTCCAACGACCCTCTCGTAGCGAGGTTTCTCCGAGGTCTCCTTCTACTTAAACCACCTCTGCGCCCGCCAGCGCCTGACTGGGACCTGAATGTGGTTTTACAGCGGATCACCTGTCCGCCTTTTGAACCTATGGCTACCTGTTCTCTCCGTTTTCTTTCTTGGAAAACACTGTTCTTGATAGCCCTCACTTCCGCTAGACGCGTAAGTGAATTGCAGGCCCTCGTGTCTGATCCCCCTTACACTCGGTTCTACAAAAATAGGGTAGTCCTACGGACTCACCCAAAATTTCTTCCAAAAGTGGTCTCCCCTTTTCACATCAATCAGGAGGTGGTACTTCCAACCTTCTTTCCCAGACCACACTCCAGCCGAGCTGAAACGGTCCTCCATACCCTGGACTGTAGAAGGGCATTGAACTTCTACCTTGACCGTACGCGGGAGCACCGTAAAGCTGCTCAGCTTTTTGTGTCTTTTGACCCCAATAAATTGGGGCTCCCGGTCTCCAAGCGTACTCTGTCCATCTGGGTTGCGGACTGTATCTCTTGGGCTTATGGGGCAGCCGGACTCTCCTTGGAAGGTCGAGTCACGGCTCATTGCGTTCGGGCAAAGGCTACGTCAGTGGCTTACCTCAGCTCTGTTCCGCTGGCAGACATCTGCCGGGCCGCTACTTGGTCTTCGAGCCAGACTTTTGCGGTCCATTACTGTCTCGAGAGGGAGTCCCGCAGGGACAGTGCCTTCGGACAGGCAGTCCTCCGTAATCTCTTTGAGGTCTGAGCAACTCCTACCCTCCATCCCGGATGTGGGCTACCGGTGGGTAATAATTCAGCGAAGATTCTTTCCTTCTGTGCTGCTGAGCTAGAGGGAGCTCATTTTTGTGCTTAGGGTCTCCGGTAGCCTTGAGCTTGGGAGTCCCATAAGTGAGGACTGACTTCCTGCTTGGTCCTGGAGAAAGCGTAGTTACTCACCTGTAACAGGTCTTCTCCAGGAGCAGCAGGAATCAGTCCTCACAACCCTCCCTCCTCCCCTTGGAGTTGCAATCACCTGCTTTAGTTCTTTTTGCAAATTTTTATGCTGTCTTTTTTAGCTATGTCATCTGACTGGCTAAGATGGCACCCTTGGGCGGGAAGAGGACCGCGCATGCGCGCTGCAATTCCCAAAGGCTTTCTTTGAAAGCTGGGGAAAATTGCTCCGCGAGGGCTCCGTCGGCGCCGACGTCACCCATAAGTGAGGACTGATTCCTGCTGCTCCTGGAGAACACCTGTTACAGGTGAGTAACTACGCTCTATATACAGTACATTGTAATTAACAAGATTTAAATGTAATTTGTAACCATTAACAGAGATAACTATATACATAGTATTTGCTTATGTGGAATGGGATTGATAGTTATTAGGATTTCTCCAGGACCAAGCAGGAAGTCAGTCCTCACTTATGGGTGACGTCGGCGCCGACGGAGCCCTCGCGGAGCAATTTTCCCCAGCTTTCAAAGAAAGCCTTTGGGAATTGCAGCGCGCATGCGCGGTCGTCTTCCCGCCTGAGGGTGCCATCTTAGCCAGTCTTCTTTTTTCCGCGGAGCCCTACAGACGTCCCCGTCTTGTCCCCGCGAAAAAGTTGATTTTCTTCTTTGTTTTATCCTTTTTTCTTTCGGTTCGACGCCGATCGTTTTCCCGCCCGGACTCGCGACGCCGGTCTCGAGTCCTCTTACTTTTTTCGGTTTTTCTGACTTAGTCAGCTTTCGTTTTCGGTTTTCCCTGGCAGCCCGGTCCTTTGACCTCGCAGGGGCCCTTTTTCCCCGATGGCTGCCAGTGGGTTTAAGCGGTGTGGTCGGTGTGACCGAAATATGTCACTAACCGACACACACGACTTTTGCCTCCGCTGCCTGGGCCCGGATCATGAGGAACTGATCTGTGGGCCCTGCAGCAAACTGTCCTCAAAGGCGTTGAGAAGTCGGCGGCATCAGCGTGAGAGAATCTTCGCTGACCCCAGCCGTACCCGGACCTCGTCGGAGGCCTCCGCGTCGAAAGGCTCCAGCTCGGACCGTCGCCGGAGCTCCTCCGACCGGGGTTCTCCCTCCGGGGACCATCGTCGGAAGGAAAAACCCGCGAGGGCGGCGTCGGTGGACGCTCCTGGTTCCGCGAGAGCCAGGTCGCATAGCCCCGACAGCCGCCCCGGGTCCTTGGAGAAGGAACACATCCCGAAGCGACCTCGCCTGGAGTCGGAGATGCCTGCCCGGGTAAGTCCTGTGGTCCTTCTGGACTCGCCTCCGCGACAGCCGACGTCGGGCCCGACGCCGTCGGGGCCCGAGTCGGGGGCTGCTGGGTCACCTGAGCTCGGACTCAGGTTGACGGCCTTGGAGAGCAGACTGTCTGCCTTCATGGACCAGCAGAGGGCACTGCTCGCTGGCTTCGCTGGCGCCGCTGCCCCGACCGCCGGGACGTCGACGTCCAAGTCGACCCCGGAGACCGAGCCGATCCTCGAGTCGATGAGAACTCGAGTCGATCCTCGGTCGAGGTCACCCTCGGCCTCCCGTTCGGGACCGAGGTCGCCGACGCCGACTCCCTCGGCGTCGGGGCGGCTGGCGCCGCACCCTGCCCGGGCCGACCCCACCGAGTCCTCGTCGGAGTCGGTCTGGGAGTCTGAAGAGGAAGAGTCACCTGATTCTTTCCGGACTCGGTGTGTCCCATCGGACTCACCGGAGTCCGAGCCTCGGAAGCAGTCCCCCCCGGAGGATGCCCGGTTCTCGGACTTCGTTAGGGATATGGCCAAGGCTTTGGCCTTCCCTGCGGATCCCGAGGAGGAGCCTCGAGCCGAAGAGCTCGACGCCCTCCAGTATGACTCTCCCGCGAGGGAACACTTTACTGTGCCGGTTCCTCCTATGCTGGAACGACTACTCTTCCGCATGTGGGAGAGTCCGGCCTCCTCGCCGGTCCTGAGCAAGCGGGTCGATTCTATCTATCGGGTCCGCAAGAGCCCTGGCTTTCAAAAGGCACAGCTGCCACACCATTCCATGGTAGTGGAATCGGCCATGCATCGTCTTAAGAGCCAGAAGATGCACTCCTCGGTGCCTCCTGGAAGGGAGGCCCGTAACCTGGATGGCCTTGGCAAGAAGTGCTTCCAGGGCTCTATGCTCGCATGTCGTGTCCAGACTTACCAGCTATACATGGGCATGTATCTCCGGGATCTGGCTAAAGAGCTAGCCGGATTCTCCGCTGGTCTCTCCGAGGAGCCCTTGCGGAGGTTCCTAGCCTTGTCCACGGGCATTCGGGAATGCTCAAAGTTCATGTCCCGAGCAGCCTATGATGGCTTTGAAGCCTCGGCTCGAGTGGCCGCAGCCGGCATCGGTGCCCGCCGACAGGCTTGGCTTCAGTCGTCAGACCTTGAGCCCTGGGTACAGGACAAGTTGGTCGATGTCCCCTGCCGAGGCGAAAACCTCTTTGGCAAGCCCATGGCGGAAAAGGCTGCACAAATTGAGACTGAGACTCTCACCAGGACCAGGCTTTCTAGGAAGACCTCCGCCCCTTCCCAGAAAAAGAAGGGCTCGGGGAAAAAGTCCTTTTACCCGAGGAAGGCGGCTGCCTACAAACAATACCCCCATTATCAGGCCCCTGCAGCTCCCCAACAGGGCCAGCAGGCCAAGGGACGGGGTAACGGGTCCCGTAGGCAGCAAGCCCCCAAGCCTGCACCACCAGCCCCTGCTCAGCAGGGTGGGGGCTTTTGACTCGCTCAGCATAGCCTCTCCCCCCCGCTGGTTCCTCCCAGCACCGGAGGCCGGCTGGTTCACTTCGCCCACAGGTGGTCCAGCATCACCGCAGATGCCTGGGTGCTTCAGGTCGTGCGAGAAGGCTACCTTCTCCACTTCCATCAGGTCCCTCCCTCCTATTTTCCGGGAGAACCTCCGCGCCCCCCTCTGCACAGGGAGTTGCTCCTTCAGGAGTTAGCAGGTCTTCTGCAGGAACAGGCGGTGGAACCGGTGCCACACCACCTGAGAGGTCAAGGCTTTTATTCAAGGTATTTTCTGATACCAAAGAGAACAGGGGGCCTCAGACCCATCCTGGACTTGCGCAACCTCAACAAGTTCCTTGTGCGGGAGAAGTTCAAAATGCTTACCCTTGGAATCCTTCTGCCCTACCTCCAGCAGGGAGATTGGCTATGCTCCTTGGATCTAAAGGATGCCTACACGCACATCCTCATCCACCCAAGCCACCGCCAATACCTAAGGTTTGTGGTGGCAGGAAATCATTACCAGTACAGAGTACTGCCCTTTGGCCTGTCCTCCGCACCGCGAGTCTTCACAAAATGTCTCGCGGTCGTGGCGGCCCATCTCCGGCTTCACGGCCTCTATGTCTTTCCGTACCTCGACGACTGGCTCATCAGTGCAGCGTCCGCTCAGGAGGTCACCAACGCCACGTGCCGCACGGTGACTCTGCTGCAGCACTTGGGCTTTGTTATAAACTTCGCAAAGTCCACTTTGCTCCCCTCACAGGATCTCGAGTTCATCGGCGCAAGGCTGCACACTCCTCAGGCGCGAGCGTACCTACCGCTCGACAGGGCTCAACGGCTCATGGACCTAGCCGACCGCTTTCGCAGCCAGCCCCTGGTCTCCGCCAGGCGCTTCCTGAGACTGCTCGGCCATATGGCTTCCACCGTCCATGTGACCCCCAATGCCCGCCTGAATATGCGGTCTGCTCAATGGTGTCTCCGCCAGCAGTGGCGACAAGCCACGGGCGGCCTAGCAGACCTAGTGCGCGTTTCCGAGCCGCTGGTCTCGTCTCTCCGGTGGTGGCTCCGGCAGCCGAACCTGATATTCGGAATGCCTTTCCAGTCACCTCAGCCGACCCGGGTGCTGACCACCGATGCATCCCTCCTGGGCTGGGGAGCACATTGCCAAGAGGCACGTACTCAAGGCCTCTGGACCACGTGGGAGTCGGCTCAGCAGATCAACTTCCTGGAGCTCAGGGCGATCCGCCTAGCTCTCAAGGCCTTCTCCCACCTGACTTCCCAACAGTCCGTCCTTGTCCAGACGGACAATCAAGTTGCCATGTTCTACGTGAACAAGCAGGGGGGCACGGGCTCCTTCCTCCTCTGCCGGGAGGCACAGAAGCTCTGCTCTTGGGCCGTCAGTCACGGCATTCTCCTCAAGGCAGTTTATCTCCCGGGCCAAGAAAATTGCCTTGCAGACAAACTCAGCAGGGTCCTCCAGCCGCACGAGTGGCGTCTGGATCCCTTGGTAGTTCAGAAGCTCTTCCTCAGGTGGGGTCTCCCCACGGTGGATCTCTTTGCCAGTCCTCACAACCGGCAGCTTCCTCGCTTCTGCTCTCGTCAGCCACACCCCCTTCGGGTTGCGGCGGACGCCTTTCTGATCTCGTGGTCGGGGAGCCTTCTGTACGCTTTCCCTCCCATCCCGCTAGTCTCTCGGACTCTTTTCAAGGTTCTCCGAGACAAAGCCTTCATGATCCTGGTGGCCCCTCGCTAGCCCAGGCAGCCGTGGTTTCCGCTCCTGCTGCAACTGGCGGTGGAGGATCCAATCCCTCTGGGGGTACAACCGGATCTCCTCACTCAGGATCAGGGGTCCCTCCTGCACCCCAACCTCAGGTCTCTCAACCTCATGGCCTGGCTGCTGAGAGGGTAGTCCTTGCTCCCCTTCTCCTGCCGGCGGAGGTGGAGGAGGTCGTCTTGGCTTCGCGACGGCCTTCTACCCGCAAATGCTACGCCCTTAAATGGCGTCGCTTTGCAGTCTGGTGTACCCAACAGTCTCAGGATCCCTTCTCCTGCCCGGTGTCGGTGATCTTGCAGTACTTGCTGCACCTCTCTAATCTGGGACTTAAGTCCAACTCCGTCAAAGTTCACCTCAGTGCTCTTTCAGCACATCATGTGCCGGTGGACGGCAGACCTCTCTCCAATGACCCTCTCGTAGCGAGGTTTCTCCGGGGTCTCCTTCTACTTAAACCACCTCTGCGCCCGCCAGCGCCTGACTGGGACCTGAATGTGGTTTTGCAGCGGATCACCTGTCCGCCTTTTGAACCTATGGCTACCTGTTCTCTCCGTTTTCTGTCTTGGAAAACACTGTTCTTGATAGCCCTCACTTCCGCTAGACGCGTAAGTGAATTGCAGGCCCTCGTGTCTGATCCCCCTTACACTAGGTTCTACAAGAATAGGGTGGTCCTACGGACTCATCCGAAATTTCTGCCTAAAGTGGTCTCCCCTTTTCACATCAATCAGGAGGTGGTACTTCCAACCTTCTTTCCCAGACCACACTCCAGCCGAGCTGAGACGGTCCTCCATACCCTGGACTGTAGAAGGGCTCTGAACTTCTACCTTGACCGTACGCGGGAGCACCGTAAAGCTGCTCAGCTTTTTGTGTCTTTTGACCCCAATAGATTGGGGCTCCCGGTCTCCAAGCGTACTCTGTCCATCTGGGTTGCGGACTGTATCTCTTGGGCTTATGGGGCAGCCGGACTCTCCTTAGAAAGTAGAGTCACGGCTCATTGCGTTCGGGCAAAGGCCACGTCAGTGGCTTACCTCCGCTCTGTTCCGCTGGCAGACATCTGCCGGGCCGCTACTTGGTCTTCGAGCCAGACTTTTGCGGTCCATTACTGTCTCGAGAGGGAGTCCCGTAGGGACAGTGCTTTCGGACAGGCAGTCCTCCGTAATCTCTTTGAGGTCTGAGCAACTCCTACCCTCCATCCCGGATGTGGGCTACCGGTGGGTGATAATTCAGCGAAGATTCTATCCTTCTGTGCTGCTGAGCTAGAGGGAGCTCATTTTTGTGCTTAGGGTCTCCGGTAGCCTTGAGCTTGGGAGTCCCATAAGTGAGGACTGACTTCCTGCTTGGTCCTGGAGAAAGCGTAGTTACTCACCTGTAACAGGTGTTCTCCAGGAGCAGCAGGAATCAGTCCTCACTACCCTCCCTCCTCCCCTTGGAGTTGCAATCGTCTGCTTATGTTCTTTTTGCAAATTTTTATGCTGTCTTTTTTAGCTATGTCATCTGACTGGCTAAGATGGCACCCTCGGGCGGGAAGACGACCGCGCATGCGCGCTGCAATTCCCAAAGGCTTTCTTTGAAAGCTGGGGAAAATTGCTCCGCGAGGGCTCCGTCGGCGCCGACGTCACCCATAAGTGAGGACTGATTCCTGCTGCTCCTGGAGAACACCTGTTACAGGTGAGTAACTACGCTTTATGGATATGAATAATAATTACTATGGCTTTATGGGGACGGTTGAGTATGTAATTTATAGGGCGGTGAGAGTAAGTTTTGAACATGCAGTGTATGGGTACAGTGCCTTGTGAAAGTATTCATCCCCTCAGTGTTTGTCCTGTTTTGTCACATTACACCCTGGAATTAAAATAGAGATTTGGGGGCTAGCACAATGTAATTTATACAACATGCCTACCATTTTGAAGGTGCAATATATCCTTTATTGTTACGCAAGCAATAATTAATAAAACATAAAAACAGAAATCAGGAATGTACAAAGGTATTCCCTCCCAAAGTCAATACTTTGTAGAGCCACCTTTTGCTGCAATTACAGCTGCAAGTCTCTTGGGGTATGTCTCTATTAGCTCAATACATCCAGCCACTAGGATTTTCACCCATTCCGCTAGGCAAAACTGCTCCAACTCCTTCAAGTCAGATGGGTTGCGTTGGTGTACAGCAATCTTCATGTCATGCCATTGATTCTCAATTGGAATGAGGTCTGGGCTTTGACTAGGCCATTCCAAGACATTTAATTGTTTCCCTTTAAACCACTCCAGTGTAGTTTAGCAGTATGTTTAGGGTCATTTTCCTGCTAGAAGGTGAACCTTCATCCCAGTCTCAAATCTCTGAAAGACTGAAACAGGTTTTCCACAATAATTGCCCTGTATTTAGTGACATCCATCATTCCTTCAGTCCTGATCAGTTTTCCTGTCTCTGCCGATGAAAAACATCCCCACAGCATGATGCTGCCACCACCATGTTTCACTGTGGGAATGGTGTTCTTGGGGTGATGGGAAGTGTTGGGTTTTTGCCACACATGGCGTTTCCCATGATGGCCAAAAAGTTCCATTTTCATCTCATCTGACCAGAGAACCTTCTTCCATGAGTTTGGGAGGTCGACCACATGCTGTTGTGCAAACTCCAAACGTCTTTTCTTATTTCTTTCTTTAAGCAATAGCTTTTTTCTGGCCACTCTTCCATAAAGCCCCACTCTGGAATGTACGGCTTAAAGTGGTTCTATGGACAAATACTCCCATCTCCGCTGTGGATCTTTGCAGCTTCTTAAGTATTATCCTTGGTGTCTTTGTGGTATCACTGATTAATGCCCTCCTTGCCTGGTCTGTGAGTTTTGGTGGGCAGCCTTCTCTTGTCAGGTTTGTAGTGGTGCCATATTCTTTCCATTTTGTTATAATGTATTTAATGTGCTCCGTGGGATATTCAGAATTTGGGATTTTTTTTTATAACCCAACCCTAATCTATACTTCTCCACAACTTTGCCTCTGACCTATTTGGAGTAACATAGTAAATGACGGCAGATAAAGACCAGAATGGTCAATCCAGTCTGTCCAGCAAGGCAGCAAGATTAGGTGCACCTGCTGCTCCGTGCAGGTCACCACTTCCCATGCCTTTGTTTAGGAGTGTGCCTACCGCTCCATGTAGGTCACCCCTATTTGTTAAGATATAAGAGATAGTTATGTTTGTTTTTGATTTTATCCTGTTGCTATAAATGGATCCACCGTGTCTGTCCCATGCCGTTTTGAATTCTATCACTATATTTGCCCACATAACATCCATTGGGAGGGCATTCCAAGCATCCACCACCCATTCAGTGAAAAAGTATTTCCTGACATTGCCTTTCAGTTTACCTCCTTGCAGCTTCATATTATGCCCTCTAGTTTTACAGCTTCCCCGTCTTTGGAAGAGGTTTGTTCATTAATACTCTTTAAGTATTTAAAGGTCTGAATCATGTCTCTCCTGTCCCTCCTCTCCTCCAGAGTGTACATATTTCAAGTCTCTTCTCATGTCTTCTGATGCAGGCTCCAGATCACTTTGGTCGTCTTCCTCTGAACCGTTTCCAGTCTTTTTATATCCTTTGCAAGCTATGATCTCCAAAACTGAACACAATATTCCAAGTGAGGCCTCACCAGCAACTTGTACAGTGGCATTAGTACCTCTTCCTTTCTGCAGGTAATTCCTCTTTGTATGCAACCCAGCATCCTTCTGGCTTTTGCCACTGCCTTGTCACACTGTTTTGACACCTTGAGATCCTCCGAAACAGTCACTCCGAGGTCCTCGTCTATGCACACCAACCTCTCACCCCCTATCGCCTACAATTCCCTTGAATTTCTGCTTCCCAAATGCGTGACACTGCACTTCTTCACTTTAAATCTTAACTGCCGGCATTAGTGCTCCTTGGTCTTCATGTTGCTTGCTTAGTAGTGTTGCAGAGTCAGGGGCCTTTCAGAACAGGTATATGAACTAATTATTTTATTTTATTTGCAAAACATTTATATACTGCCAATTCCTAAGATCAGTGGCGGTTTACATCAAACAATATCAAAATACATGGAACAATGAAGAATTATATAACAGATACATAGAACTGTAATCAACTATATACAGGTGGTATAACAGAATTTAAAACTATTTACAAGTAATTACATAGTTTTTACATATTATATATTTAATGACATATTATATATTATGTGACTTCTGGGTTAATTGGTTTAGGGGTTTCAGAGCAAAAGGAATAAATACATATACACTCACAACTTTTCAGTTTTTACTTATTTTTTTTATATATACCAGGTATTTTATTGTCATTCCACTTCACTAATTTGGACTATATTGTTAGGTCCATTACCTAACATCCAAATGAACCTCCATTTTCATTCCAAGTTTTACTGTAATGTGACAAACAGGACAAAAACTGAGGGGATGAATACTTTCTCAAGGCACTGTATCTGTTATAAGTAGTAGGTTGCTGTGGATAGTCTGTGATATTTCTGTAGGCTTCTCTGAAGAGATGCATTTTTAGTTTTTTTTCTGAAATCATTTAAGTCTTGGATGGACCTTAGAGCAGGTGGCAGTGAGTTCCAATTTGTAGGACCATAGAAGGAAAAAGCTCTTTGACAGAGCAATTGTGAATTTTTTGTTTTTTGAGTTAGGTTAGAGAGCAGGTTTTGGTAGTGTTGTCAACATACTCTGTCCATGCTCCTTTGGATGAGTGGTACCAGGCAGGCTGCTGAGAGATTATGCATAGCTTTGAAAGTGGTCATTATGGTCTTATATTTTACAGGTTTACAGGTTCTCTTCCTCCTCTACCTTGCTTACCATGTCTAGACTCTACATCTCTTGCTCTATTCACCTCTTTCAGGTACTTGGGTGTAATCTTAGATTCTAAGCTTACTTTCTATGGCCACATCAGTTCTGTTGTCAAAAAAATCATTCTATGTATTTTGTCAGATCCACTGTATTCACTTACTCCTTATTTCACCATCCCTAACCTCTCTCTCATCCTATCCCTAGTAATTACTCAAATTGACTTTTGCAACATCATTTACACCGGCCTTTCTGATTATGAAATCCATCTTTACAAACCCTACAAAGTACTGTCTTTGTCTCCTTACTCATACCTCCAGATATGACCACATCACCCCTTTCTATCTCCAGCATCATTGGCTGCCCGTACCCTATCGTGTGCACTTCAAAGTCCTCACCCTCATCCATAGGTTTTTCATTCTACTTCTCTTCCCTTCTGATCCTGTTAGCTCCTTCTTGTTCCCTTTGCACCATGTATGCAAATCCCCACCTTTACCTCCCCTCTATTGTACTTCCTGTGCTGAATATCATTCCACCCGATCTTCTGCTTTTTATTTCTGTGGCCCTCACCTCTGGAACAATCTGCTACTGAATCTTCACTTAGAGCCCTCTTATTCTCGCACCTCTTTCAACTGGTGTTCACCCACTCAAACTAATCTGTCAGGATAGTCCTGCGTGTTCGTTCTCCCCTCCCCTACCCCTCCTCTTGCCCTGTCTTGTGTGTCTCTCTCCCCTTTCTTTACTGTCAACTGGATTTCCTTTTGTTTTTCTTTGTTTTATTTTCTTGTAAACCACTTTGAATTGTCCTGAAAGGCGGTATATTAAGTTCTAAATAAACCATAACAAGGGTGGGGGAACCCAGATTCAGATGCCACTAAGGTAGAGCCCTTGACAACAAGGATTAGAAACAGTCTAACTGAACATTACCAACCCCTGGAGCCACCCTGTGTCATCACCTGAACACCAAAGTGAACCAATGCAGCATTCTTGGAAGTGCACAGAGGACAGCATTCTCAGGCACCAGGACTCACTGAATCGCAGAACTGGCTATCTAGCAACCTATTAGAACAAAGCCTCAAGCATCAGGCCACCACCCATGGCCCAAACCCCCGTGGTCCTCAACCTGGAGTGCTCTTTGTGCTGATACTCTGTTCCACCAAGTCTCCAGGGAGATATGAAAAATGTACACTCTGCGAGGATAGTCCCTCGGACCAGCTGCCCCCTATGGGAAAGTTCTACCAGATCCTGTGAGGGGCTGAGACTGCAGCTGCCAGAGCAAGCCTACCCTCAAACTAGTTGTTGTTCTGCAGCGATGATCAGCATTCTCAAAGGGACCTTGGGAACGCATGAAGCCTGCATTCATCTATTCTGGACCTATATCTGCTGTAATCCATATCTGCATAGCCCTGGAATTCCCCCGAAGAAACTCCCAAGCGCACACTAACCCACACATCTTTTCCAGTTGCCAAGGGCTAAAAAAGAATCCTGGCTCCTGACATTTCTGGGAACCACCTCTGGAATGATCACTCCACTTGAACAGAGAGCTATAGGACTGATACCTGCAGGCTACTCAGAACCAAGCTCCTGAACCAAACAGACCACCTGAGTCCTCCAATCTACAGCCTGCCAAATGTGTATGTGTTTCCTTGTCTACATACCTTGTCTACATACTTAGAATTTGTTTTCTAGGTCTTTCCCATCCTCGGACCGCTCTTGCCGGCCTTGAAAACTTGCAACACTGTATGGGAATACATACCAGCTTCTCTTGTATTTCATCTCTTATCATAGACTCTGCTGTGCACAAGACCACTTCATGGTGGCTGTCTCCTGATTTATCCTAATAACCAGCAGAATCTTGTGCAAACCAGTCACCAAAGTGTGATAAAGATTCAGCACAAGGAACAGATATATGCCAGAACTTTCATGCTTTTTGCCTTTCCTTGCTGATTGCACTGGCATGGAAATACTGTTTGTGAAACCAAGGCTGTTTCACTAACATTGTGAGACAAACTAAGACTCCCATAAGCACCTTTGGTGCTCTGTGTTACCTCTTGCGGTTCCCTTGCCACAGCTGGAGCCTGCATTGCTGCTCTGGAATCTGACCGAGACTCCCTCCCCCCCCCCCCCCCCCCCCAGCAGCCTTCATACTTCTGGACAGAGCTAACGTTATCAGTATCTGTTTCTTCCAGTGGGTGGGAATTAGCTAGATTACACCATTCTGTACTGTTCTGGTTGTTAGCTTAGATGATTTATTTATTGTTTACCTAAAAATTACTAGTCACTGCTACCAAACCTGATTACTTCATTCTCCAGTGTTAGCCTTATGGTTTTCTTTTTTTCTACCAAAACAAATCCTAATATAATCACAGAACCTGTCTCTTGTTGCCACTGATTGCCAGAAAGTCTTACCCGAACCAACTGGGAAGGTCTGCAGCAGACCCGTCAGATTTATTATGAGTTCAGCGATAAGGCTGGTTGCCTTCTGGCTCAGAAGTTGAGGAAGCGGGTGATTCAGTCTATGATAAGCCAGATTCAGGGGCCTGACGGGATGCTGAGTCAGTCAGAGAAGCACATAAGGGCACAATTTGTGCAATTCTATCAGGAGCTGTACACGAGATAGGGGGACATAGAGGATGATCGGATCCATCAGTACTTGCAAAGGTCGCAATTGCCAAGGCTTTCAGAGGTGGTGATTGAAGCCTTAGAGCGGGCCATCAAAGGGGAGGAGATTAATGTTGATGTCAAGATATTGGCAAAGCTATTGGCTATCTGCCTGGCTCCCTGGGTGGTGGGCTTAGTGCATCTGGATCAAACAGGTTTTATAGCCAGGCAACAGGCTCCTGATAATATTAAATTGATGGTTTAGATCATAGGTGTCAAACTCTGGCCCGCGGGCCAAATTTGGCCCGTAGTGTAATTATATTTGGCCCGCGAGGCTATACCAAATGACTACTAGAGCTAGCCCGCCGGTATTATACAGCGCATTCATTCATCGCTAATACTACAAATCCCATAATGCCTTGCTGTTGTTTTGGCGTGTCAATCAGGATAGGTCCCAGAAACGCCCTCTCCTGTGTGACAGAAGTCATAGCGATCTCAAGCTACAACTGTCACTGTGGAACCCCTTCCCAAAAATGGCAAAAAGAAAGGCAGACAACAGGAACTTTCTGGACAGGTGGGAGACAGAATATTTGTTTACATATGTAAAAGACAGACCTGTTTGTCTGATTTGTGGAGTCAACGTGGCTATAACTAAGGAGTATAACATTCGACGACACTATGAAACAAAACACCATGACAAGTACAAGGACCTGGACATGACTCAAAGGAGCCAGAAAGTGGAGGAGATGAAAAGAAGTTTGGTTTCACAACAGAATATGTTCAAAAAAGCCACATCACAAAGTGAGGCTGCTGTAAAGGCTAGTTATATTGTGGCAGCAGAGATCGCAAAATCAGCCCGGCCCTTTAATGAGGGAGAGTTTGTGAAAAAGTGCATGTTGAAAGTTTGTGACATCGTGTGCCCAGAGAAAAAGCAAGCCTTTTCAAACGTGAGCCTGAGCAGAAACACAGTAGCTGATCGCACATGTGATCTTGCCACCAATCTGTATGACCAGCTTTTGGAAAAGGGAAAAGATTTTGTTGCATTCTCCCTTGCTGTGGATGAGAGCAGCGACGCATCTGATACTGCTCAGCTGTCAGTCTTCATCCGTGGAGTGGACTCAAATATGTGTGTTACGGAGGAGCTATTGGGATTCAAATCAATGCATGGCACAACCACAGGAAAGGAAATTTTTGAGGAGGTTTCCAAATGCGTAACTGAAATAAAGCTGCCGTGGGATAAACTCGTGGGATTAACGACAGAGGGTGCGCCAGCGATGTGCGGTAAAACAAGTGGACTGGTGGGCAGGGTCCGGGAGAAGATGCAGGAAGAGAACTGTGCAGGTGAACTAACTGTTTATCACTGCATCATACATCAGGAATCATTGTGTGCCAAAGCCCTAAAGATGGAACATGTTATGACCACAGTAACACAAGTAGTTAACTTTATAAGAGCCAAAGGTCTGAATCACCGCCAGTTTAAGTCTTTTCTGGAGGAGTGTGGTTCGGAATACGCAGACGTGCCGTATCACACAGAGGTGAGATGGTTAAGCCGAGGAAAAGTACTGAATAGATGTTTTGAGCTGCATGAGGAAATATGTCAGTTTCTGGAAAGCAAAGGGAAGGACACAGCAGAGCTTCGGGAGAAAACGTTTCTGTGTGAGTTGGCCTTTCTGTGTGACATCTCGAGCCATCTCGATGCGCTGAACCTGCAGCTTCAGGGGCGGGGGCGCATCATCACAGACATGTACGCTGCAGTGAGGGCTTTTAAAACTAAACTGTGCCTGTGGGAGAATCAGATGCTGCAAGGAAACCTTGGCCATTTTCCCTGCTGCCAAACCATGAAAACGCAGTTCTTTACCAACTTGTTCCCATGCGCACAGTTTGCTGAAAAACTCAGTGTACTCGGCGCTGAGTTTAGCCGGCGATTTGCCGACTTTGATGTCCAGAAATGTAGGTTTGAACTGCTCAGTAATCCCTTTGCAGTTAATGTGGAAAACGCACCAACCAACCTCCAAATGGAGCTAATTGAACTCCAGTGTAATGACACGCTGAAGTCAAAGTATGATGCTGTGGGCGCCGCCCAGTTTCCACAGTTCATCCCTGACACAATGCCTCAGCTCCGCACCCAAGCTGCTCAGATGCTCTCCATGTTCGGCAGCACTTATCTATGTGAGCAACTTTTCTCCTCGATGAAGATGACCAAAACATCTCACAGGAGACGTCTGACTGATGAACACCTTCGCTCGATACTGAGGATTTCCTCAGCTCAAAGCCTGAGCCCAGACATTGATGAACTATCATCCAAGAAGAGATGCCAGGTATCTGGCTTGGGCACTTCAGATTAGATCAGTGTGCAGCAAACTGAGCAATAATTAACGTTTTCTTTATGCACTTTTTCTTGCTACTCCAAGACATGGGCTTGAATGGTTGATTAATTTTATTATTGTTATTTTATTTTAAAAATTATTATTTATTATTATTTAAATCTTATTTAATAAATGAATGTCATTGATGTTTTTTTTTATTTGAAATTGGTTTTTGCATATCTGAACTATTAAGTTATAAATTGTATAGTAATAAGTGTTGCTTCATATTCAATGTTAAAGCAAATCTTGTTTGGGTCCATATTAAAAGGTTCATTTGTTCAATGCTGGCCCGCGACTTTGTTCAAGTTTTACATTTTGGCCCACTGTGTATTTGAGTTTGACACCCCTGGTTTAGATTTTATGGGCAACCATCCTTACAAAAGCCAAGGTCATGTTCCTCTCAGTCGACTCGGAGAAGGCCTTTGATAGGGTCCATGGAGCGTCCTCGTTATGGTGATGGAGAGGATGAGTTTTGGGCATACGTTTGGGAGCTGGGTACGAGGACTCTATTGGGCACTGAGGGACAGGGTTAAGGTAAATAGAAGGTACTCGGAGGCATTCGAGCTGGGCAGGGGGACAAGACAGGGCTACCCACTGTTCCCTCTCCTGTTTGCTTTAGCGGTGGAGCCCCTGGCACAAGCAGTCCAATAGAATGAACACATACGAGGGGTGGAGTTGGGGGGACAGAGCCATAAAATTTCAATTTTTACGGATGATATTTTGCTCCATTGGGCAGACCCGCAACAGTCCCTCCCGGAAGTGGTATATGAATTACAGAGATATGGGAGGGTATCTGAAAATGAACATAGATAAAATGGAAGCGCTAAAAATTTCAGTGCCCCTAGCAGTGGAGGCACAGTTGAGGGGACAATTCCCTATTATATGGGCCAGAGGATTGATCAAGTATCTGGGGATGCAGATCCCGGCTGTGTGCAGGGATCTCTAGTGGGTTAACCACCCACCGTTGCTTAAAACTCTTTCAACGGCATTAAAGGGGTGGATGCCGATGGAGACGTCATGGCTGGGGCGAATTGCTGCAGTAAAGATGACTCTTCTTCCCAGGGTATTTTACTTATTTCAGGCATTGCCGGTACAAGTCCTGGCTCCTGTTTTACGGGTCCTTCAGCGAAAAATCTTTCATTACATTTAGAGGTGTAAGCCGCCTCAGGTGGCGAGGGAGACGTTTCATTCCATGGAGGAGAGGGGATTTGGCATACCAAAATCTTGGACCTTACTATCAGGCGGCACAGATTCAACATTTGATGAACTGGCACCCAGGAGAAAAGGTTTGTGACACTGGAACAAGCTGGGGTCCTCAAGAGGGCCTTGAGGGCTCTACCATGAGTCCTCCAGGGGATTGGAGTTACTGGAGAAAGGGGAAGCCCAAGAATGTGCCAGGTTCTCCGGATCTGGGATGCAGTCCGTAAGTGGGAGGGAGGGGGGCAGGAAGGGGAGGTTCTCTGTTACGTCCTCCTTACGGGGTACAAAGGACTTTGCTCCGGGATGAGATGGGTAGCCTATAATCAGTGGTGTAGGCACAGCTTGAGGTATTTTTACCAATTCACTGATGCAGAGGAAGTGGTAGCATTTAAGGAGCTACAGGATGAATATAAGTTGAGAGAGGGGAATCAATTTTACTATGGGCAGGTGAGTCACTTTTGGCTGGGGAAACAGGCCTTTAAGCGGGCATACTCCAAATTGGAAGTTGTTTGGTATGGGAAGCGAAGGTCTAGGGGTTTGTTGTCTGTGCTATATAAGACGGTTCGTGGCTCCCCTGTATGAGGAAATGGGAGAGGGACCTTGAGAGGGAACTCACACCACAAGATTGGAAACAGATAATTGACCAGGTTCGATTAGCTCCTCTGTCTATAGCGATAAAGAAAAATTGCTATAAGGTATTATTGTGGTGGTACTATATGCCGGACCAATTACATTGGATGTTTCCGATGGCCCCGCCAGCATGCTGGAGTGGGTGCAGGGAACGAGGTTCCTTCTGCTACATATTGTGGGGTGTCCTAAAATACAGGTCTTCTGGGTGAATGTGAAAGAATGGATTGGAACATTACTCGGGTTGCAGATGGTGGTGGTGGTGGAGCCAGAGGTTTCCTACTCTCCTGGTGGGAAGGCAGGGGAAGGAGTGCAAATGTAGAGCGACTTTGGCTTGCTTGTGTGCAGCATGCTGGAGCCAACCCAAGGCACCAGCGATAGAACAATGTGTGGAACGGGTGTGCCAAGTGGTGTTGAAGGAATGCTTAACAGCACTCTGAAGGCAGCATATGGAAAAATATGAAGCAGATTGGGCAGCTTTCAGCCAGGCTCTAGCAGGGGGTAGTGGGGGGCCAAAAGTAACAATAAAAATTAAGTACGAGTGGGGTATATAGGATTAGGGGGGATGGAGGGGAAAGGGGGCACTGAAGGTTACAGAATACTCAGATTACTTGAGTATATAGCTTTTCTGAAGGGCTGATCTATTGATGCATATGGTTGTTTTGTCTGTAATTTTGATTCCATTTGGTATAACTTCAGGAGGACTGCTATATTGGCTTCCTCCAGAAATATTTGTGATAGTTCTTTATTGCTGTTATCTCAAAATTAGAATAAAAACTCAATTCTAAAAGAAAAAAAAAGCATGGGTATACCAGAACATCTGATAGTTCTCTTGCACAACAGTTCGAACGGAACAAGGAGAAACAGAATGGTTTAAAATCAGCAAAAGTGTATGACAACTGCATACTTTCCCCCTACCTTTTTAATTAATATGCAGAACAAATCATCAGAGAAGCAGGACTGTATGAAGACAACCGAGATTTGAAGATTGATGGAAGACTCATCAACAGCCTTCGCTATGCTGCTGATACCAAATTACTAGCTGAAAGTGAAGATGATGTGAAGCATTTGCTTCTCAAGATCAAGGAACAGTCTTAAAATGGGCCTGCACCTTAATGTAAAGAAGCCAAATATCCTGAAAACTAGCAAAATCAATAAGTTCATCATCGATGGAGAAGAAATTGAAATAGTTGACAACTTTAACCTAATTGGATCAACTATCAACAAGGAAACAACAGTCAAGAAATCCAACAACGCATTTCTCTTGGCAGAATGGCTATGAAGGACCTAGACAAAATTCTGAAGAGCAGAGATGTCTCTCTCCATACAAAGATTTGACTTGTTCAAGCCATGGTATTTTCAGTAACGTCATATGGATGTGAAAGTTGGACAGTGAAAAAGATAGAAAGAAAATTGATGCCTTTGAATTGCAGTGTTGGCGACGAATACTGTGTATACCATGGACTGCTTGAAGAACAAACCAGTCAGTACTAGAGATCAAACCTAAGCTTGCTTTAGAAGCTCAGGTGACAAGACTTTGACTTTCATACTTTGGATACATCATATGAAGAGAGAGATCATTAGAGAAAGACATTGTGCTTGGCTGGGTGGAAAGTCAACGCCAAAGAAGAAGGCCAGCAATGAGATGGATCGATACAATAACACTAGCTATGGGTGCCACTCAATCAACAATGAGCCGCCTGACTGAAGACCGAACACAATTTAGGACAACTATCCAGACAGTCACCATGAGTCGATACTGACTCGATGGCACTTAACAACAACAACAAGTGAGGACAAGGCCATAGTGGAGAGACTGAATAAATTCTTTGCTTCAGTCTTCACTGAAGATGTAAAGAAGTTACCCGTGCCTGAAATGGTATATAAAGGTGATGTATCAGAAGAATTGCAAGAAATATCGATAAACTGGGAAGATGTATTACAACTATTTGATAAACTGAAGAGTAGCAAATCACCTAGATCAGATGGTATATATCCCAGGGTGCTGAAAGAACTGAAAGATGAGTTTGCAGACCTACTTTTAGTAATCTATGAACTATCATTAAAATCATTTGTAGTACCGGAAGATTGGAGAATGGCCAATGTAATGCCAATTTTTAAAAAGGGTTCTAGTGGTGATCTGGGAAACTACAGACCGGTGAGCCTGACGTTGGTATCGGGCAAAATGGTAGAAACCATTATAAAGAATAAAATTACTGAGGTAGGTAGTCATGGTTTAATGAGAGAAAGCCAACATGGATTTAGCCAAGGAACGTCTTGCCTTACTAATCTGTTATATTTTTTGAAGGTGTGAATAAACAGAAAGACAAAGGTGAGTCTGTCGATATAGTGTATCTGGATTTTCAGAAAGCCTTTGACAAGGTCCCTCGTGAGAGACTCTAGGCAAAATTAAAAAGTCATGGGATTGGAGGGAGTGTAGTATTGTGGATCAGAAACTGGTTAAAAGATAGAAAGCAAAAAGTAGAGCTAAATGATCAATTTTCTCAAAAGAGAAACGTGAATAGTGGAGTACCTCAGGGATCTGTGCTGGGCCTGCTGCTTTTTAACATATTCATAAATGACCTGGAAATAGGAATAATGAGTGAGGTAATCAAATTTGCAGATGACACAAAATTATTTAAAGTTGTTTAAACGCAAGAGGATTGTGAAGAATGGCGAAGGTTGGACACAAGTCACCAGGGCCTGCAGAATCACCAATCCAACTTCTCCAGCCCTTGAATTGGAGAACCATTATGCAGCCCTGGAAGTGGAGGAGGTGAAAGCATCCCTGGAAAGGGAAGAACCAGAGCTCAAGTACCCTAAAGTTGCAGAATCAGTGACCACAAGGAAGCAA
This sequence comes from Ichthyophis bannanicus, assembly GCA_033557465.1. Taxonomy (NCBI): domain Eukaryota; kingdom Metazoa; phylum Chordata; class Amphibia; order Gymnophiona; family Ichthyophiidae; genus Ichthyophis; species Ichthyophis bannanicus. The sequence continues at coordinate 730,552,641 of CM066033.1, read as the reverse complement.
AGGGTAGTGGTGGTTGGTGACTCTCTTCTGAGGGATACTGAGGCGTCCATCTGCTGACCAGACTTGATGTCCAGAGAGGTATGCTGTCTGCCTGGTGCCAAAATCCAAGATGTTACGGAGAGTTTGCCGAGACTCATCAAGCCCACTGACTATTACTCAATGTTGCTAATCCATGTCGGAACAAATGATACTGCTAGGTATCCCTCTAAGCGTATCAAAAGTGACTTCATGGCTCTGGGACAGAAGGTGAAGCAGTTAGGTGCACAGGTGGTGTTCTCTTCAATCCTCCCTGTTGAGGGTAAAGGCCAAGGCAGAGAGGCTCGCATCATGGAGATGAATGCATGGCTGCACGGATGATGTCATTGAGAGCGTTTTGATTTCCTAGACCATGTGATGCTGTTCCAAGGGTTGCAGAGCAGACATGGCATCCATCTGTCCAAGAAAGGTCAACGCGTCTTCAGTAGTAGACTGGCTAATCTACTGAAGAGGGCTTTAAACTAGATTTATTGGGGATGGGTGAAGAAAGCCCCCAGGTAAGTGATACGTTAAATACCTTCATGGAAATGGGTAACAGGGGTAACATATGGAAAGCAGTGTGTATAAATGCCCGTAGCATGGGAATTAAGATCCCTGATGTTGAAGCTTTGGTGGGAGTGGCAGACTTGGATTTTAGTGGCAGTTACAGAAACATGGTTCACAGAAAACCATGACTGGGATGTAACTATACCTGGCTATACTTTATTCAGAAAGGACAGGGTAGGAAGAAGGGGAGGAGGAGTGGCACTATATGTAAAAAAATACTATTAAAGCTTTGGAATTACAGAGCTTAAAAGGGAGAGAGGAGGCATTGTAGGTTAAACTAGAGAGAGGGAAAGAGAAATCTATCTGCATTGGCGTGATATACAGACCTCCCTCACAAGAGGAAGAGGTGGACAGAGAGTTAATTGAAGACATACGCAGCATTGCTAGGAAAGGGGAAGTGCTACTGATAGGGGATTTCAATATGCCAGATGTTGATCGGCACATTCCTGCTGAGGTATCATCTAGAAGTAAAGAGATCCTGGATTCTCTACAGGGAGAACTGTTCAAGCAATTGGTAACAGACCCCACACGTGAAGGGGCCATACTGGACTTGGTGCTTACCAATGGTGAAAGTGTTTCTGATGTTATAGTGGGAGATCATTTTGCATCCAGTGATCACCAGATGGTGTGGTTCAGTATTAGGACTAGGGCTGTTAGAATCCATTCAAAGGTGAGGGTCTTAGACTTTAGGAAGACTAACCTTTGCCAAGATGGGCCAATACCTCGGAGTCGTTAGCGGGATGGGAACAGCTGGGGGATGTGGAAAAACAGTGAGCAAAACTGAAAGGGGATATTTTAAGGGCAACCAACCTTTTTGTTAAAATGGTAAATAAAAGGAAAAGGAGACCGCTATGGCTTTTGAAAGAAGTAGCTGAAAAAGAGAAGAAAAAGAGGCCTTCATGAAATACAAGAGATCACAGAGAGAGGAAGATAGGCATCTATATTTGGAAAAACTTAGAGAAGATAGCAAAGTAGTCAGAAAAGCAAAGATTCAAAAAGAGGAGGAAATAGCCAATGCAATAAAATGGGGGATAAGACATTTTTCAGATATGTTAATGAGAAGAAGGGCAAAAGTGGTATTGTCAGACTCAAGGGTGAAGGGGAGGATATGTAGAAGCTGATGAGGATAAAGCGGATTGAACAATTTTCAGAAGACTGTGTTCGTGAGAAGCTAGCTCAACTTAAAGTAGACAAAGCAATGGGACCAGATGGGATACACCCTAGAATACTGAGGGAACTTGGGGGACATTCTAGCAGCTCCACTGACTAACCTTTTCAATGCCTCGTTGGAGTCGGGAGTGGTGCCAAAGGACTGGAGAGAGGCTCATGTGGTGCCTTTACACAAAAGCGGAAGTAAGGATGTGGTTGAAAACTACAGGCCGGTTAGTTTAACTTCGGTGGTGAGTAAATTATTGAAAACGCTGCTGAAAGAGAAAATAGTGAGGTTTCTGGAGTCCAGCGGATTACAGGATCCGAGGCAGCATGGATTCACCAGAGGCAGGTCTTGTCAGACAAATCTGATTTATTTCTTTGACTGGGTGACCAGGGAGTTGGACTGAGGGAGAGCCCTAGATGTGGTGTATTTAGATTTCAGTAAAGCCTTTGATACTGTTCCTCACAGGCGACTTATAAACAAACTGAGCACCCAAGGGATGGACCCTAAAGTTACTGCTTGGGTTAGAAATTGGTTGGGTGAGAGGTGACAAAGAGTACAGGTAAATAGAGCTCACTCTGAGGAGAAGGATGTTACCAGTGGTGTGCCTCAGGGATCTGTCCTTGGTCCGATTCTTTTTAACATCTTTGTTAGTGATATAGCGGAAGGGTTGTCGGGTAAAGTTTGCCTCTTTGCGGATGATACCAAAATCTGCAATAGAGTAGACACCCAGAAGGTGTAGATAATATGAGGAGGGATCTAGCTAAGCTTGAAGAATGGTCTTGAATTGGCAGCTGGGATTTAATGTTAAAAAATGTAAGGCCATGCATTTGGGCTGCAGCAATCCAAGGGAGCAATATTGTATAGGGGGTGAAGTACTTTTGTCCACTAAAGAAGAGTGGGACCTAGGTGTGGATGTGTCTGATGATCTTAAAGTAGTTAAAAAGGTAGAAAAGGTGACGGCAAAAGCTAGAAGAATGCTTGGGTGCATATGGAATGGCTAGTACAAAAAAGGAGGTGATAGTGCCTCTGTATAAGTCTTTGGTGCAACCTCATTTGGAGTATGGTGTGCATTTCTGGAGACCACACCTTCAAAGGATGTGAACAGGATGGAGTCGGTGCAGAGGGTGGCTACTAAAATGGTTAGTAGTCTTCATTATAAAGCATATGAGGACAGACTTAAGGATCTTAATATGTACACCTTAGAGGAAAGGCGGGATAGAGGCGATATGATTGAGATGTTTAAATACCTCTGTGGCATAAATATTCATGGGGAGAGCCTCTTTCAATTGAAAGCAAGTTCTGCTACAAGGGGACATGGGATGAGGGTGAAGGGGGATGGATTCAGGAGTGAGATGCAGAAATATTTCTTTACGGAAAGAGTGGTGGATCCGTGGAATAGTTTCCCAGCGGAGGTGGTAGAGATGAGGACAGTAACTGAATTCAAAAAAGCATGGGACAAACACAGAGGATCTCTAAAGGAAAAAAGGGACTGTTGTAGTTGTTGATATGGAAGGACAGACTAGATAGGCCATGTGGTCTTTTTCTGTCGTTGTATTTCTATGTTTCTATGCTAATTGTAAGAAGACCTTGATAAATTGGAAGACTGGATGTTCAAATGGCAAATGAAATTTAATGTGTACAAATACAGAGTTATGCACCTAGGAAAGAACAATCCAAACTATGGTTGCACGATGCAAGGTGTACCACCTTAGAAACCACCAGCCAGGAAAAAGATTTAGGCATCATCGTGGATAATATGTTGAAACCCCAGTGTGTAGCAGTGGCCAAAAAAGCAAATAGAATGCTAGGAAACATATGGAAAGGGATGGAGAATAAAGCCAACGATATTATAATGCTTCTGTATTGTTCTGTGTTGTGATCACACCTTGAATATTGTGTGCAATTCTGGTCGCCATTCCTTAAAAAGGATAGAATTAAAAAAGGTGCAGAGAAGAGTGACAAAAATGGGAATGGGAATGGGAATGGAAGGATACCCATTTGAGAAGGGGCTTACAAGGATGGGGGTCTTTAACTTGAAACAGAGACGGCTAAGGGGGGGTATGATAAAGGTCTATAAATTAATGAATGGAGTCGAACGGGTAAACGTAGATCAGTTGTTTACGCCATTGAAAAGTAGAAAGACTAGAGGACATGCAATGAAGCTACAATGTATTCCATTTAAGACTAATAGAAAATATTTTTTTTACTCGATGCATAATTCAAACTCTTGAATTTGATCTACAGGAACAAGCAGGAATGAGTCTTCACATATGGGTACGTCGGTACCGACGGAGTCTGCACAGGAACGCTCCCCAGCGTCCAATCAGAACGCTTTTGGAAGCATCCCAACACGCCTGTGTGCTGCCTTCCTGCCTTTCCCAACTGCCTCTCCTCAGTTTTCGTTTTTCCGCGGAACCGGCAGGACGTCCTCCTGTCACCGCAGAAAATTCTTCCTTTATTTTTATTTTTTCTTGTGGTCGCATCTACCTTCCCTCGATGCACCGGTACTGCCGGTGTTTTCTTTTTCTTTTCTCTACAAATATTTCCTTTTGTGGGAAATTTTTTCCTGTTTAGTGCCTGACAGGTTTTGGCCTGCTAGGCCTCTCCACTTTCCCTCATGGAAATGCTAGCCACTAGAATGTGTTTTAACTGTGGCGCTACCAAATTAGTTTTAGACACCCATAATTGGTGCCTTCCATGTTTGGGACCTGAACACCATCCTCTGGAGTGTCCCTCCTGCACTACTATTTCTGCAAGACGTTTTCAGCATCGAGCTCAACTCGATACGCCATTCCCCTCAGACCTGAGGGTACCAGCTACATCTTCTTTTTCACAGGATCAGGTAACCAAACAAAAGTCTGTAAAGACTAGCCAGTCCTTGGATGGTAGATCTCATGTACATCATAGAGATGCCTTTGGGCTTGCCCCCGAGGACATATTGGCTTCAAAACCCCGGCAGGAGGCTTCTGTCTCAAAAGCATTAATGGGGTTTCAGGTTGTTCCCGGGGTTTTTACCTCGGTGAACATACCTGAGCTATGCCCGGTGGTGGTATCCACTTTCAGCGGTGCCGGTACCCCAGCATCGGCAATGGTGCTGGATGAAACATTCCACACCGATGATTGCAGTCTAGCGCTCTCGGTATCTTCGGTGCTGCTAGAGCCGCTACCGACCGATCTTCCCACATCGGCCCCAGTACCGATGCTGGTATCCACGTTAGTGCCCTCCAGATATGCATCGATAGACTCGCTTCTTTCAATGCCGAGTCTAGAATCGGTCTCTAGTCTGGATGACTGGGTACCGACTCGTCTCGGTACCGACTTCAGACGGTACCGAAGACATTCTACCGATGATCAAGGTCTACCACATTCGGTTACCTCATTACCGATAGTGCCGTCACAGACTGATCTTCATATATCTGTGTCACCTACGGTACCGGTCCCGATACCGGTATCGACATCAACATCGGTGTCAGTACCTCCCATGCTCTTTTCAGCCGGCTCGCTTCCTTCCATACCGAGTTTGGAATCGATCCCTAGCATGGACGATTTGCTACCGACAAGTTGCGGTACCGGTTTTCAGCAGTACCGACAGCTACCTTTCAAAGATAATTCGATGCTCCACCCCTCCAGATCTTCTATTCTACAGAATCTGAATGAACCGGTGGATGCTAGAGCTAGTTCTTCCTCAGATCTAGTTCTTCCTCCTCTTCCTCGAGGACTCCCCTCTGGGGAGATTTCTTTTCAAGCTTTCCTGCTTGATATGGCCAAGTTACTTGCCATTTCTCTACCTGGTCAAGACCCTGCATCAGGGGATCCACAACCTACACAGATCCCCTGCAATCCAAAGGAAGTCATTATGTTTCCTTTGCATCAAACCTTGCAGGATCTCCTATTTAGAACGTGGGGAAACTCCTTTAACGGTATCCCCACCTTCTAGGGCAACGGATCTTCTATACAAGGTGCCCCCTTCTCCAGGTTTTCAAAAGCCTCAGCTCCCTCATCATTCTCTTGTAGAATCAGCAATGAGGCGTGCTAAGAGTACTAAGAAGCACTCTTCTTATCCGCCAGGTCGTGAGGCTAAGACTTTAGATGCCTTTGGACGTCAAACTTTCCAGGCATCCATGTTTTCAGCAAGAATCCTGTCATATATTTTCTATATGGGATTATCTCTTGAGGAAGTCACAAAAGATCTACTACTTTTGACCTCTTTCCTCCAAGAGCCTAAAAGAGCAGATTTTTCTATGCCAGTCAATCATGCTCAAAATATTTCTACGTTCCTTACTCGTGCTTCCCTGGCAATGTTCCCTCTAATTTTCTGTAGGCTGTGTGCGCATAAAATATCAGCTGTGTACAGATTTTGAAGGAAGATTAAATTTTTGTGCGCCACATAACGACACTTGGAGTTATGTACTTTAAAATTTGACTACACGTCAGAATACAGTATGTACACCACATTGATTTTAATCAAATTAAATGAAAATAGACGATTACTAAATGAAGTGGGGAATTTCTAGTAATTACAATCATAACTTTTAAATTAAGACGTCTGTGTTGTTTTCTATCAGAATCAGAGCCGTAATTTTTGTGCGCTCTGTTGTAAAGTATGTGCGCTCGCTCGGCGAGGTGTGTGCGCTCGCACACGTGCACAGCTTAGAGGGAACAGTGTTCCCTGGACTCTTTCAAGTCTGTTAGCAGAACTTCTGCTATAGCCATAGGGGCACGACGTAGAGCCTGGCTCCAAGCTTCAGACTTGGACAAATGCATACAAGATAGACTGGGAAATGCTCCTTGCACTGGAGAGAATCTCTTTAATAAAGAGACTTTACTCCAGGCTGCTCAGTTAACCACTGACACTATTGCTTTCAGAGGCTTGTCTATGCCTTCCTCTATCCCAGTTTGTAGAAAATCTACTAATAAGCTTTGTTCCCTTAATGGGAGAAGGTTTTGTCCATCTTCTACCCATCATACAGATGCTCCCAAGCAGGGGAAACAACCAACCAGGCTCAGGAAACCACAACCTCAATGGGTTCAGCAAACCCAGCAGCCGCAGGGTTGCTGATAGACTCTTCCCTGAATCCTTTTCCTGTTTAGATCCTGTAGTTTGCTTCCTACCACTTCAAGCATCTACATCGGTTCCATCCTAAACTTTACAAATGTCCCTCTTAAAGAGACATCCTGACTATTAGCTCAAAGAGCTTCTTAAGATGATTATGCTTTACAGGTAGTAAAGTTACTCCTTGTCCTCTAATCTACACAGAGGGGTAACACCTGTCAATAAGGTTGCCATGCCTTTACCTTTGACTTTTTCTCCTGTATCAGCATCTCTCATATTACTTCAAAGATTTACTCCACCATAAGTCTCCTTTTCAACTCTGCCACTCTTACTAAGACATTTTGGTCTGTAAGAGTGATACCACTTACTGAGGGCTTTTCCTTAAGCCCCTAAGTTTTCTTTCAGAGTTGTCTCCCCCTTGCTTTCTTAGTTTTCCTGGCAGCTTCTCAGACAATAGCGGAGTCTTACCACTCCTACTTATGTCTGTATTTCTTTGCCAATCTTGGGACCTAAGATTTCTACTGCTGCCCTATCAATAGTTAGAACCACTGACTTGCTGACCAAGCTACCAGGGCTTGTTCTCCAATTTCAATGGTTTCTGGCCTTACCACTAAGTCCCACACGGTTTAAGAACCTTTTCTGGCTGTTGTTGCAGACACATCACCTTACCTTCTATCCTTAGCCTTCCCCATTCCTTGGGCTTGGCGGAGTAGTTCATGATACCTACTGGCTCTTAAACACCAGTTTTTCTAATAATTAACCTGCAACATGCTCTCTGCATCTCTACGGAGCAGCTCTACACTATGGGGCCTTGTTAGAGAGCACATAATGTCAGATGGTTAGGAAGGGCTTTACCTAGTCATGCCTACTGGGTTCTCCCTGCCCTTACCATTTCCATTAAAGGCTTCTTAAATAAAGGACACAGACCTTTAATTAAGGGAAGACCTAAAGAATTATCCAATTCCCTGGATTGCTTCACATCTCCAGGGGACCCCTTCACCAGGGATGTTTTTTTCTTTCAGTATAGACAATCCTTGTCTTGTCTTTTCCTTCCATCCTCAACTCTTCATGGCGTAATCCATATTGAGCACAAGAATGCACATACCCTTTTTACCCTCATTAGGGGTAAATATGGTATTTTTATTGCATCTTTTTCTCCAGCTACCTGCTGGAGTTATGGAAGGATTCAGACTTCCTGTCTGCAGATTTAAAACATCCTCTGCATTTTCCAGGTAGGTCTCCATTCCTGGTTATTCAGGGGCTTAGAGGACTCTAGACTTCTCTTGCCAGTGAGAGAACTCCCTGGGCTTCCTACCCATAACCAGGAAGTAGAGATTCTCTAAATATCTTCTCAAGCAGGTACCTCCCTTCTTGTTAGATAAATCTTTCTCTCTCCACATACCCTTTGTCCGGACATGGGTATATATATATATATATATATATATATATATATATATGTTTACATGTATATGGACATATGCATGTCTGTGCCCATATATATATATTTACATATATGATGGATATATCTGTATTTACCTATCTATATATATGTATTGCAATATATGATAGTGGGTAGATATATGTCTATATACTATTTCGGTCTGTCTGCCTAGATATATATATACGTATACATATATATATATATTCTCCAGGACCAAGCAGAAAGTCAGTCCTCACATATGGGAGACGTCGGCGCCGACGGAGCCCTCATGCAGAGCATTTCCCCAGCTTTCAAAGAAAGCCTTTGGGAATTGCAACGCACATGCGCGGTCCCCTTCCCGCCCAAGGGTGCCATCTTGCTCAGTCTTCTTTTTTCCGCGGAGCCCGACGGACGTAGTTCGTTTTTCCCCAAGGAAAAAGTTGATTTCCCTATTTTTTCTCTTTTTTCTCCGGTTCGACGCCGGATCCTTTTCCCGCCTTCGACCAATACGCCGGTATCGAGTCCACTCTTTCTTTTTCGGTTTTTGTCCTTTGTGACTAGCATTTGCGCCATTTTTCTTTTTTCCCTGGCAGCCCGGTCTTTTGACCTCGCAGGGGCCCTTTTTCCCCCGATGGCTACCAGCGGGTTTAAAAAGTGTGATCGGTGTAAGAAACTTATGTCTCTTACCAACACACATGACTGCTGCCTCCGCTGCCTCGGACCCGATCATGACCCGATGATCTGTGGTCCGTGTGGCAAAATGTCCTCGAAGGCGTTGAGGAGTCGGCAGCACCAGAAGGATAGGATCTTTTCTGACTCCGCGTCCGGACGGGCCCGGACCTCGTCAGAGGCCTCGACATCTCGGGACTCCGGCCCCGAGCAGCGTCGGGGTTCCTCTGAGCGGGGTCTCCTTCGCGGGAACATCGCAGGAAGAAGAAACCCGCGAGGGCGGCGTCGGTGGACGCTCCTGGTTCCTCGAGGGCCAGGTCGCATAGCCCCAATAGCTGTCCTGGGTCTTTGGAGTCGGAGAGGCCTGCCAAACATCCTCGTATCGAGATGGAGTCTCCTGGACACGTAAGTGCTGTAGTCCTCGTGGACTCTCCTCCAGGGGAGCCGACTGCGTCGGGCCCCAAGTCGGGGGCTGCTGGGTCTCCTGAGCTCGGACTAAGGTTGACGGCCTTGGAGAGCAGCATCGCTGCCTTCATGGAACAGCAGCAGGCATTGATCGCCGGTCTCACCGGTGCATCTGCCCCGACCACCAGGACCTCGACGTCCAAGTCGACCCCGGAGGCCGAGCCGATCCTCGAGTCCATGCGGGCTCGAGTCGATCCTCGGCCACGGTCTCCCTCGGCCTCCCGTTCGGGACCGAGGTTGTCGACGCCGGTACCCTTGACGTCAGGGCGGATGGCATCGGTGCCCGCCCGACCGGAGCCGCTCGATTCCTCCTCCGAGGAGTCGGGCTGGGAGACGGAGGACGAAGAGTCACCCGATAATTATCGGACTCGGTGTGTCCCATCGGACTCGCCGGAGTCCGAACCTCGGAGACAATCCCCACCGGAGGATACCCGGTTCTCGGATTTCGTGCGGGATATGGCCAAGGCCTTGGCCTTCCCCGCGGATCCCGAGGAGGAGCCTCGAGCCGAGGAACTCGAGGCCCTCCAGTATGACTCTCCCCCAAAGGAGGCCTTTACTGTTCCGGTTCCTCCGATGCTGGAGCGGCTGCTCTTCCGCATGTGGGAGACCCCGGCCTCGACGCCTGTGTTAAGCAAGCGGGTCGATTCCATCTATCGAGTCCGCAAGAGCCCTGGGTTCCAAAAGGCACAATTACCGCACCACTCCATGGTTGTGGAATCGGCCATGCATCGACTGAAAAGTCAGAAGATGCACTCCTCGGTGCCTCCCAGCCGGGAGGCCCAGAACCTGGATACCCTCGGTAAAAAGTGCTTCCAGGGCTCTATGCTCGCTTGCCGTGTCCAGACCTACCAGCTGTACATGGGCATGTACCTCCGAGACCTGGCAAAGGAGATTGCCGGGTTCTCTGCTGGTCTCTCCGAGGAACCTTTGCAGAGGTTCCAGGCCTTGTCCACTGGTATTCGAGAGTGCTTGAAGTTTATCTCTCGAGCAGCCTACGATGGCTTCGGGGCTGGCATCGGTGCCCGCCGACAGGCTTGGCTACAGTCATCCGACCTCGAGCCATGGGTGCAGGACAAGTTGGTCGATGTCCCCTGCCGAGGTGAAAACCTCTTTGGCAAGCCCATGGCTGAAAAGGCTGCAGAACTCGAGACCGAGACTCTGACCAGGACTAGGCTGTCCAGAAAAACTTCTGCCCCTTCTCAGAAGAAGAAGGGCTCGGGGAAAAAGGCCTTTTACCCGAGGAAGTCATCTGCCTATAACCATACCCTCATTATCAGGCCTCTGCAGCTCCCCAACAGGGTCAGCAGGCCAAGGGGCAGGGTCATGGGCCCCGTAGGCAGAAGGCCCCCAAGCCACCAACACCGGCCCCTGCTCAGCAGGGTGGGAGTTTTTGACTCAGCAAGCATAGCCTCTTCTCCTCACCTGGCTCACATCAGCACAGGAGGCCGGCTGGCCCACTTTGCCCACAGGTGGTCAGCCGTCACATCAGATACCTGGGTACTCCATATAGTCCAAAAGGGCTATCTTCTCCATTTTCACCAGGTACCTCCCTCCTATTTTCCAGGGGAGCCTCCAAGATCCCCTCTGCACAGGGACCTACTCCTTCAGGAGTTAGCAAGTCTGCTAAAGGACCAGGCTGTGGAACCGGTGCCCCACCACCTGAGAGGTCACGGCTTTTATTCCCGGTACTTTCTGGTACCAAAAAGAACAGGAGGCCTCAGACCCATCCTAGACTTGCGCAACCTCAACAAGTTCCTGGAGAGGGAAAAGTTCAAGATGCTTACCCTTGGAATCCTGCTGCCCTACCTCCAGCAGGGAGATTGGCTATGCTCCTTAGATCTAAAGGATGCTTATACTCACATCCTTATTCATCTAGCCCACAGACAGTATCTCAGATTTGTTGTGGGGGGAAGCCACTACCAGTACAGAGTACTTCCCTTTGGCCTAGCCTCCGCTCCCAGGGTGTTCACCAAGTGCCTGGCAGTGGTGGCGGCCTACCTGAGGCTTCAAGGTCTTTTTGTGTTTCCATACCTGGACGACTGGCTCATAAGAGGCCAGTCTTCCCAGGATGTCTGTCAGGCCACCTTTCGCACTGTGGCTCTGCTTCAGCACTTGGGGTTTGTCATAAACTTCGCAAAGTCCACTTTGCTCCTGTCCCAGAACTTGGAATTCATAGGAGCAAGGCTAGACACTCTTCAGGCGAGGGCTTTTCTGCCAGTGGACAGGGCCCTCCGGTTGATGGATGTAGCCAGGCAGTTTCACAGCAATTCCCTGGTCTCCGCCAGGCAATTCCTGAGACTTCTCGGCCATATGGCTTCCACGGTTCATGTCACCCCCAATGCCCGCCTGCACATGCGACCTGCTCAGTGGAGCCTTCGAACTCAGTGGCATCAGGCCACAGGGAGCCTTGCACACTCGGTGAGTGTATCCACCCTGCTCGTCTCCTCTCTACAGTGGTGGCTTCATCTTCCGAATCTGGTACTCGGAGTGGATTTTCAACCCCCTCCGCATTCTCGAATGCTGACGACAGATGCTTCTCTTCTCGGTTGGGGAGCATATTGCCAAGGGACATGTACTCAGGGTCTCTGGACTCCTTGGGAGACTGCTCAGCAGATAAACTTCCTAGAGCTACGGGCGATACGCCTAGCTCTGAGAGCCTTCTCCCACCTCACGTCGCACCAGTCTGTACTGGTCCAGATGGACAATCAAGTTGTCATGTTCTACGTGAACAAACAGGGAGGCACAGGCTCCTTCCTTCTCTGTCAAGAAGCACAACTGCTCTGCTCTTGGGCCGTCAATCACGGAATCCTCCTCAAGGCTGTCTACCTTCCCGGTCCGGAAAATTGCCTGGCGGACAGGCTGAGCAGGATCCTGCAACCACACGAATGGAGATTGAATCCCTTCGTGGCTCAGCGAATCTTTCTCAAGTGGGGTCTCCCCACCATGGATCTCTTCACCAGTCCTCTGAACCGGCAACTCCCGAGATTCTGTTCCAGACAACCGCATCCTCTCAGAGTAGCAGCGGATACCTTTCTGATTCCATGGTCCCAAGGCCTGCTATATGCGTTTCCTCCCATGCCACTGGTGTCTCGGACTCTGTTCAAGGTCCTCAAGGACAGAGCCTCAATGATTCTGATAGCCCCCAGGTGGCCAAGGCAGCCGTGGTTCCCACTCCTGTTGCAACTAGCGGTGGACACTCCCCTGCCTCTGGGACTTCAACACGATCTCCTGTCTCAGGACCATGGGTCTCTCTTGCACCCCAACCTCCAGTCCCTTCATCTGATGGCTTGTCTGCTGAAAGGGTAGTCCTGGCTCCCCTACTCCTGCCTAGAGAGGTGGAAGACGTTGTCTTAGCCTCTAGGCGGCAATCCACCAGGAAATCCTACGCTTTTAAGTGGCGTAGATTCTCCACATGGTGTGCTCAACACAGCGAGAATCCCTTCTCGTGCTTGGTGGCAGTAGTATTGCAATATTTGCTTTACCTCTCCAATCTAGGCCTTAAATCCAACTCTGTCAGGGTTCACCTCAGTGCCCTCTCAGCGCACCACTCGCCGGTGGATGGGAGGCCTCTTTCCAACCACCCTTTGGTGGCTCGTTTTCTCAGAGGCCTCCTCCTGCTTAAGCCTCCTTTGCGTCCACCAGCCCCTGAGTGGGATCTGAATGTGGTTTTACAGCGGCTTACTTGTCCGCCATTCGAACCTATGGCTACCTGCCCTCTCCGTTTTCTCTCCTGGAAATCCTTGTTTCTGGTAGCTCTTACCTCTGCTCGGCAAGTGAGTGAGCTTCAGGCCCTTGTGTCTGATCCCCCTTACACTAGGTTCTACAAGAATAGGGTAGTCTTATGGACTCACCCGAAGTTTCTTCCTAAGGTTGTCTCCCCTTTTCACCTCAATCAGGAGGTGGTTCTTCCGACCTTCTTTCCCAGGCCGCATGCCAACCGGGCTGAGATGGTTATGCATACCCTGGACTGTAGGAGAGCGTTGTACTTCTACCTTGACCGTACGCGGGAGCATCGAAGGGCTGTTCAGCTCTTCGTTTCTTTTGACCCCAATAAGTTGGGGCTCCCTGTCTCCAAGCGTACTTTGTCCATATGGGTCGCTGACTATATCGCCTGGGCTTATGGGGCAGCCGGCCTCTTGTTGGAGGGTCGAGTCACGGCTCATCGTGTCAGGGCGAAGGCTGCGTCAGTGGCTTATCTCCGCTCTGTTCCGTTGGCAGACATCTGCCGGGCCGCTACTTGGTCTTCAAGCCAGACTTTTGCGGACCATTACTGCCTTGAGAGGGAGTCTCGCAGGGACAGTGCTTTCGGACAGGCAGTACTCCGTAATCTCTTTGGGGTTTAGGCAACTCCTACCCTCCGGCCCTGGTGTTGGGCTACCGGTCGGGGGCGTTCTCAGAGAAGATTCCTTCCTTACGTGTTGACGAGCTAGAGGGAGCTCATTTTTTCGGCTTGAGGTCTCCGGTAGCCTTAAGCTGGGGAGTCCCATATGTGAGGACTGACTTCCTGCTTGGTCCTGGAGAAAGAGTAGTTACTCACCTGTAACAGGTGTTCTCCAGGAGCAGCAGGAATCAGTCCTCACAACCCTCCCTCCTCCCCTTGGAGTTGCAGTCATATGATTTATTTTGCTAATTTTTTGCTGTCTTTTAGCTATGTCATCAGACTGAGCAAGATGGCACCCTTGGGCGGGAAGGGGACCGCGCATGCGCGCTGCAATTCCCAAAGGCTTTCTTTGAAAGCTGGGGAAATGCTCCGCATGAGGGCTCCGTCGGCGCTGACGTCACCCATATGTGAGCACTGATTCCTGCTGCTCCTGGAGAACACCTGTTATAGGTGAGTAACTACTCTTTCCCCTACGGACCCGACAGATACTCTGTCCCTTTCCATGCTGTCCCAGCATACTTAGGGTTCTCCATAATCAACCACTTCTTGTGGTAGTTGAGGAGCTTTTGTACCATGACCTTCAGTTTAGGTACACCTGAAGCCCTCCATATATTTTCCTTTTCAATTAGGAGGGACTTTCTGAATCTTCAGAAAATGGGAGGCTACAATGCCTCATTACTCCTATCCTTCTTTGTTATCGGATATAGAGATCTTCGAAGCTCCCTTCTATAAGAACTATGTCTCTTTAAAGTCAAAAGAGCTTCAGTTTTATCTAATAGGGACTTCCGTGTTTTCCGCAAAGTCCTACCTCATTGAACTACCCCAGTTCCACTGGGATTGTTTCTTCTCACCCTAAGGGGTCTAACCTCAGCCTGTTATTTGCACAGTTATTTACCTCTCCTTACATTGAGGTACTCCCTGGGGATATTCTGTTGGTTCATATTCACAAATCTACATGAACCTCCAGATACCTCTTTACAATACCACCAGGTGAGGTCCATATTGGTTTATTGCTCTCAATATTACCACTAAATATCACCTGCACAGAGACTCCTATCTAGGCATCCTGTTTGGTCCAGCTGTTCCACAGCACATCGTTTTAGTTCAACTCTTACCCTCCATCCCTAGGATGCCTGGGGTTTCGGTAAAATAGCATGGCTCTCAGATTCGCAACATGCTGGGACTCCTCCAGGCATCTTAGCTTGGGAGTCCCCATATGTGAAGACTCATTCCTGCTTGTTCCTGGAGATAGCACAGTTACTTACCTGTAACAGGTGATCTCTGGGAACAGCAGGAATAAGTCTTCACAACCCACCCACCTCCCCTAGGAGTTGCATTTCTCTATCTCTATCTTTCCCTTCCTCTCTCTCTCTCTTTCTCTATCTTTCCCTTCCTCTCTCTCTCTCTTTGTCTCAGCTTTAAAACTTAACTGAGGAGAGGCAGTTGGGAAAGGCGGGAAGGCAGCACGCAGGCGTGTTGGGATGCTTCCAAAAGCGTTCTGATTGGACGTTGGGGAGCGTTCCCGCGCAGACTCCGTCGGTACCGACGTACCCATATGTGAAGACTTATTCCTGCTGTTCCCAGAGATCACCTGTTACAGGTAAGTAACTGTGCTTTACTGGAGAATGTAGTAAAAGCTGTTAGTGTAGCTGGGTTTAAAAAAGGTCTGGACAAGTTCCTGCAGGAAAGTCCATAAACCATTATTCAAAAGGACCCAGGAAATCTACTGCTTATGCTGGAATGAATATTGTGTAATCTGTGTGCCTTTTTGGAAACCTGCTAGGTACTTGTGACCTGGATGGCCACGGTTGGAAACGGGATACTGGGCTTCATGGACCTTGGTCTGACCCAGTGTGGTATTCCTTATGTTCTTATGTTCTAATGCCCCTACAGAGCAAACATTCAAAAGGAGATGAAAGTATGGACCACATCTGACCCATTGCGATCCAGAGGAAGCAATAAATACCATGAATGCCAGGCATCCAGTAGCCTCCATGGAAAAAATGCCAGCTGGCCAGAACAGCCACAATCTGTAGAAATTTTCCTATACTCGAAGGGCTTACCATTCAAGCCCATATTTGAGGCAATAGTGGGTTAAGGGATCTGCCCGCAAGTACAAGAGAAGTAGTGGGCTCTGTGCCTAGATTCCCCTGGTTCCTAGCCCATTCCTTCAACCACTAGGTGGCTACTCCTCCTCCACCTGTGTCTGCAGCACCAGGCTACTAATCCTCTCCCCTGGGGCACCCATAGGCTCCCCCATAATCACACCAACCACAAGGTAACCCATGCCCTAAGACTGCAACCAGCTCTTGGCCTCAATGGAGCCAACCTGGACCCCTTTGCCAGGGAATCCGAACTAGAAGAATTAATGTGCCCCAAGCCTCTCTGACCTAGGAAGGGGGTCAGGGAATTGGGGGTTGGGTCCTCTTAGTCCTTAGAAGGCAAGGACTCCTTTGTCTAATGGCACCTAACAGGTAGCAGGTCCTGCTGCTTTCACTACCAGAAAGACTACTCCTGAAGTTAATACCAAGTGCATACCCAGGTGCAAGTTACAGCTTTAGGGGCCAGGGGCAAATTCATAAAACAGAAACCACAGGGGACAGATTTATGAAGCCCAGCAAAAACCAAGGTAAAGGCTGCTGTTGCTGGAGACCCAGTTCAAACTCCCTTCAGCTCCCTCCAGAAGCTAGCAGAGAGGAAACGCTGAGTAATAGGCTACTAGAAAGAAAATGGCGGCTTTCACGCCCTTCCCCAGCTATTATAGGCCACTCTAATGAAGTGGTGGCCCCAGAGCTTCACTAACTTGGCTCCCCTGACAGAGCAGATTAGTGCTGTAATGAGCCCATCTGTAGACCATCTTCTGCACCGTGTCAGCTGTGCCAAACACACCGCACCCAAATTCCCAGGCTATTTTGTTCTTATATCTTTGTGACTTTTTTGTTTTGTTTTCAACTGCCCTTTTGTTCTGACGTGCTGGTTAGAATCCAAGCCAATCTGCTTCCCTCAGCCAAGACTGCTAGGACTGCCACTGCTCTCAAGCTAAACTCCAATGCCAAACACCTGTCTTTCTCCCTTGCCATCACTGCTGTAGCCTGGAAGGGAATTCCCCTGCTTGCAGGAACTCACCTCTGGTGCACTCTGGCACAATTATCTCACAAACCATAAGCATTTCCCTTAACCTCAAAAGGTTGGCAGCTCTTCAAAGCCTCCAGAAGGAAGGGAGAAATCCATGCTCCCCTTTCCATCGCTCAAGGCCCGCTCAGCAAGAGGGAAACTTGGGGGAGATAGCAGAGAAGGGAAATGCACAAGAGAGACAGCATAGGACAGACCAGGACCATCCCAGATAACCCTCCAGCTAGAGGAGAGAGGGAGAAGAGAGAAAGGGAAGAGTTCTGGACTCCTCCAGATATTCCCTTGGGCCAAGTCGAGACTGAAGCCACCATCTCAGAAAACTCAACTGGGGCACCAGTTTTTCAGTTGAAACCAGGAATTAGGCCCCCAATTCAAACAAACAGCATGGTATGCTCATCTACCATCTGTTGGAAACAGAGAAATACTGAGTAGCATGTGGCTGCACGATGACCTATATAGGGCAGAGCTCACAGGATTTTGTTCTCTGTCTCCATCTGCTGGCTGACAAGCATAACCCATTCATACATACTTGGTCTAGACTGGTCTGGTAAGATGATAAGGAAGCAGTTTGAAAGGAGAAATCCCTGACTGCTATATGTCTAACTACAAAAGCTTGAACTCCTCCTCCCATAAAAATGCACTTGGGATGGGTTTTTTTGGAAGGGAAGTTATTTCTAGAAGCCTTGGTCCGATTTGGCTCATTTTTTAAGTATCTGTCTTTTTGCACCAGTTTTTCTCCCATGCTATGATTCATCCCCTTCTGTTTAATTTTCAGAGTTATTTTGCTCCTAGGCAGACAGAAAAGAATTTCTCAACTATTTTATATAATTCTTTACAACTTCCATTGGCTTGGACAGAAGAAAAAAACACACTGTGTTGCAGAATAAGTTGGATATAACCATATTTGTTAAGCAAGGTACTTTTTCCACACATTTTTTCCTTTTTATCTCTCCCTCACAACAGGCACTATGGATTCATTCTCTCTTATTCCTGTTCTCCAAAAATCGCTCTTGGATCCATCTCTCAGTTCAGTAAATCATACCTTTTGAGAATTCTGACTTTCTATTCAATAAGGGATTTCTTTATATAAGCTTGCCATATGTTTGATTCTTTCCAGTTTCTTACTTGTTACTACTACTACTTACCATCCATCTGCCCAAGAAGGGTCGATGTGTCTTCAGTAACAGACTGGCTAACTTACTGAAGAGGGTTTTAAACTAGATTTGTTGAGGATGGGTGATGGGCAGAAACACTGTTACAAGCAAGGTAATTTTGTGTGACTTTTAACTACAGTCTCTTTGCCTGAAAACTCTTAAAGGGGTTTTGGTTATCATATGTAAAAGCCAATTGTTTTTGTTTGTTTTTCTGTACTGCAAAGGGGAAATATTTTGTGGTGTTGGGCAAAAGGTTTTGCCTGTCAGAGGTCATTGTTTTTTGTTCCATTCACAGCAAACTCTCTTTGAAGCTGCTGACCTCATCAGGTGTTAATTCCCTCCCTTCCTACCTCAGCTCCCACCCACCCCACGTGAGCATTCTTGCTTTATAGGGCAATTCCCCAATTAGCTACACACAGGAACTCCAAACAGTACCGTTAGAACATACATAAAAGAGGTTAACTGCTGTTTCTCTGAAAGGACAGTTGAAGAACAGGCTAGTACTTTGGTAGGTCTTTCTCTTATTTCAACAGGTACCAAAGCTCCACCAACTGGCATATGGCAAGGAAGAATCGTATTGCCAGAGCTGTTACCTATGTTACAGCCTCTGCCCCTGTCCAGACAGAGATCCCTATGCCAGTTGAAGGACATATTCCATGTGCAGGATGCCTGCATGCTGAAGCTCTCAGAAAAGAAGAGGAGGAGCTTAGAGCAGAGCTGGCGAAGCTGAGGAGCATTCAAGACAGTGAGAAGTACATTGATGAGATGCTTCTTGAAACATCCAAACTCCCCAACAGAGGTGAAGAGTGGAACCTACAGAATGACCAAATCTCAGTCAAATCTCAGTCAAAGGAGTAAAAACAGAAATTTTAATCGAGATACCGAAAGACTTTATAAAAGCTAAAAAATTTACCAACAACAAGGCTTTCTCACACTCTGCCCCGATCCTCTGGAATGATCTACCAGAAGATATCAGACAGTTAACTGACATTAGGTTATTTCGTAAAAAATTAAAAACACACCTATTCACGACACACTATGGCTCACAAACAAACATTGACACACAAACAGACAAAAACACACCCCACCCCATAACAACACAATCAGAAATGCTAAAAGATTATAACCCAAGTGTTAAAACCTAGGTCAGTAATGTATCAACCAAACACTTCCCACTGTATATAGTTGCATAACCATCAGAACGTTGGATTGTTTTTCCTTTCTGCAATGTATTTAGTACAGATTATAAACCATGCATTCAAACCCACTGTATATAGTTGTATGACTATCAGAATGTTGGATTGTTACTACATTCTGTAATGTATATAGTTTCCTATGTTCCCTGTAAAAAGTTCACAAATGTTCTATGTAATGTGAATAGGTATTCATTCCTGTAGTACCATTCATACCTTTGTTCTTTGTAAACCGCACCTGATCCATGGGAAAGTGCAGTATAAAAGTGTTTAATAACTAAATAAATAAAATAAACAGGTAGAAACGTTGACAGAAAAAGCTAGAAGGATGCTTGGGTGCATATGGAGAGGAATGGCCAGCAGAAGAAAGGAGGTGGTGCAACCTTATTTGGAGTATTGTGTGGCGTTCTGGAGACCGCACCTTCAAAAGGATATGAACAGGTTGGAGTCAGTGCAGAGAGTGGCAACTAAAATGGTTAGTGGTCTTTGTTATAAAGCATATGAGGACAGGCTTAAAGTATCTAATTATGTATACTTTAGAGGAAAGGTGGGATAGAGGAGATATGATAGAGATGTTTGAATTTCTCCATGGTATAAATGCACAGGAGGAAAGCCTCTTTTGATTGAAAGCAAGCTCTGCTAGGAGAGGGACATAGGATGAGGGTGAATAGGGATAGGAGTAGTATGTGGAAATATTTCTTTATGGAAAGAGTGGTAGATGCATAATAGTCTCCCAGTAGAGGTGGTAGAGATGAGGGCTGTATCTGAATTCAAAAAAGCATGGAACAAACCCAGAGGATCTCAAAAGGAAAAGAGGGGAAGACTATTGTAGTAGTCGATATGGAAGGGCAGACTAGATAGGCCATGTGGTCTTTTTCTGCCATCATTTTTTTGTGTTTCTATATATAGTGCTACAAGGTGTACACAGTACTGTACAGAGATATATGTAAGAGTTGATCCCTGCTCATCAGAGTTTACAATCTCAGATAACACAATTGGGGACTAGAGTAAATCTAGGGGAAAGGTAAAGATAAACATAGATGGTGAACAGGAGAATAAACTAAGCTCTGTTTGTCCCAAATCATAATCTGCAGGAAACACCCTATGTGGGTTTGTGAGTTGCTGCATTTTGCTCAGAGGAAGCTGAAAAATATTTCAGTTTTCTACAAGATTTTTTGCAGTTTGTGTGAGGATATGTCTTGAGGGAGTACCTAAAGCTACTTTTCTCTTGTTGATGTGTGCTCTTAATCTCAGACTGCCAACCACAACTCAAGCGATAAGAGGCATTTCAACATGCCCTGCTAATTACTGGCTCCTGATGAAAAGGAGGCTGTCAGCATTAATCGGAGAGAGAGATCCAGTCCTGGTTTTATCATTCCCTCTGTGGACTTGTAGTTTCCCCTTTTTTAGAGAAATTCTACGATATATAATTCATGGATAGAAAGGGTAAAACCAGAAGTGCATCATTCCACTCTTGATGGCATGGGGCTTATGTCCATGCTGGCTTGCCAGAGTCTCACCTGGAAATATTATATTTTTAAATTTTCTTTTAGATGCTGAATCTGTTGAGCTTTCATTTTGCCAATGTGCTTATGGCTTGTCTCAAATTGCGTGCATGAGAACAAATCGCTTATAGCAACCTGGCTAATCACAGCTGTACTTGGGGGGGGGGGGGTTTGTTGTTCACAGGTGATCCTGCGGTAGAAGGAAGCCGAACAATCTTAGCTGTGTTCAGGACACGCAACAGTCCCGTGTTTGAGCTCCTACCCTGGTGAGTAGATCACATGCCCACTGTCAGAACTTTAGCAACATAATCCAGTATTTAGCACGGCACCATTTTATTAAAACAGGCTTCCCACATACTTTACTAGGAATAATTTAGAAAGACGCATGCAGCCATTTCTGCGATAGGTGATCTGACTGGAAATCTTTTGGTCTGAATAGAGCCCTGACTTGTGAACCTATCAAACCATCTTACGAAACAATGCTATGAATGACATCCCTAATCTAATTGAAGAACTAGGGACGCAAGTATCTTTAATTTCTTTGTCTGGACTATTGCAGTTCTCTTTATGTTGGCTTGCCTAAACAACTGTTCCAGTGGTTGCAGCTAGTCCAGAACACTGCAGCACATATTTTATCTGGGACAAGTTTACAAGCCCATATGCACCCAGTGCTGGAGTTGCTGCACCGGTTACCAGTTTAGAGAATTTAGTTTAACAATCTTATAAGTCTGTATTTGAGTTATACTCCAAGATGAGTATTGTGCTCCTCACAAAGTGCCCTATTTACGGGTCCCTTGGTGCTAGTTATGACAAATAAAGGGGCTTTTTCATGTATGGTCCTGTTGGTGCAGAACGCCATTCCTTCAGAGTTAGTGCAGAACTTGCTTTCCTTTAGGAAATTTATGAAATGTGGCTGGTTAAACATGCTTCTCCAGGAACAAGCATCGGGTGACATCGACGGAGCCCCCATGCGGAGCAAATCCCCCAGCTTTCGAAGAAAGCCTTTGGGACTGCATCACGCATGCGCAGTCCCCTTCCCGCCCAAGGGTGCCATCTTGCTCAGTCTCCTTTTTTCCGCGGAGCCCAACGGATGTCGTCCTAGTTCCCCCGTGGAAAAAGAGTTAAAAGTTAAAAAATTGTGGTTTTCTGCTTGCCGGTTCGATGCCAGTTCCCCTTCCCACCTTGGGCTTGGTACACCGGTATCGAGTCGTCTATTTTTTCGTTTTTGTCCTTAGTGACTAGCGTTCGCGCTCTTTTTTTCTTTTTAGCTGGCAGCCTGGTCCTTTGACCTCGCAGGGGCCCGTTTTCCCCCGATGGCTGCCAGCGGGTTTAAAAAGTGTGATCGGTGCACGAAACTTATGTCTCTCACCGACACACACGACTGCTGTCTCCAATGCCTCGGGCCAGACCATGACCCCGTGGTCTGTGGCCCATGCAAAAAGATGTCTTCCAAGGCATTGAGGAGCAGGCAGCAGCAACATGACAGGCGTTTTAGTCCAACGTCAACATCAAGAACACCTGGACGTCAACAATATATTGGACCCGCAGCAACACGGATTCCGACCATTACATGGGGTCGAGACACTCATGACCACACTGATGAACACCCTCATCATAGGAACCCAAGAGAAACACTCCGGATACATCCTAATTTTCCTGGATATATCAGCGGCCTTTGACACCATCTCCCATAACACCCTTCTCCACAGACTTCATGCAATTGGGATCAAAGATACTGTAGTCCGATGGTTCAGGTCCTATCTAACCAACCGACAGCAACTGATCCGCACCAAAACCTCAACCTCACCCCCATTCCAGCAACATCAAGGTGTACCTCAAGGATCCACATTATCAGCCATGCTTTTCAACATCTACCTCCATCCACTCTGTTGAGTCATACGCACACACAACATCAACTTCCACATATACGCCGACGACATAATGCTCTACGCCCCAATCACAACCACAGACCCAAAAAACGACCAGCTATCAGCCTGCTTCACCGACGTATCTAACTGGCTACAAGAGAACAACTTATCCATTAACATAAAGAAGACCGAAGCTCTTATAGTGACAAAAGACCCAGACTTCAAACCACCCACTCACCTCACCATGGGAGCCACGCAAATTCAAATACAACCACACATAAGATATCTCGGAATTATCATTGACCAAGCCCTAACCCTTAAACAGCAAATCAACAAGACCACTGGAACTGTATTCCACAAGGCAAAGGCGGTACAACGTCTCCGACCTCTCCTCGAACCGCAGGACTTCAGGACAGTAATGCAGGCTCTGACACTCCCTCATCTGGACTACTGCAACATAATCTACCATGGCCTACCTGCCACACAAACCAATCCCCTCCGAATTGCCTTAAACACCACGGCAAGAATAATTCACAATGCAAAGAAACGGGACCACATCACCCCAATTCTGAGAGACCTTCATATTCTCCCCATCGAAGCAAGAATCAAGTACAAAGCTCTTCTACTCACCCACAAAACCTCCACCAAACACAAGGCACCCCACTCCACACCCTACTACCTCGACCAACCCACAGCAGAACAACCAGACAATCCTCCAACAGCTCCATTGCCGTCCCCCACAAAAGAACCAAAGCAACACAACGGACCTGCAACAGAGCCTTTGAACTCTATGCCCCATCCCTCTGGAACTCTCTACCAAACCACATCAAGAACAACGGTGATCTCCCTTCATTCAAAAAGCAGCTAAAAACCGTCCTATTCCAAGAACATCTCTGAATAGGAACCCCTATTCTCTTCAAGATCCTCAGACCAGTAACTGTCTATCTTGTCAGTCTCTATGTCCATCCTAAATCATTAATGTTGAGCCCCCGGTGATGGCCCCCCCACTTTTGATTCCCCCCCCCCCCCCTGTTATGTGTCCCACCGCTTTGACCCAGTGAAAAGCGGGATATAAATACAGATAAATAAATAAATTTCCCGAGTCTGCACTCGCCCGGGCCTGGACCTCGTCAGAGGCCTCGACCTCTCAGGAGCTGTCTGATCCCAAGCAGCGTCGGGTGTCCTCTGAAAAGGGGTCTCCCTCGCGGGAACACTGGAGGCAGACACAGTCCATGAGGGCGGTGTCGTCTGAGAGCTCCGAACAGCCTGGTCCCTCGCGGGATCGGTCGCAGAGCCCAGCTCACCGCCCCGGATCCTCGGAGTCGGAAGGCCTGCCAGATTCCCTCGAAAGGACCCGGAGATGCAGAGGAAGGTAAGCACTGTCCTCGTTGTTGACTTTCCTCTGGGAGAGCTGACGTCAGACTCCCCTGGTTCTGAACCTCGGAAACGGTCACCCCTGGAGGAGACCCGGTTCTTGGACTTCGTCTGGGACATGGCAAAGGCTTTGTCATTCCCGGCGGATCCCAAGGAGAAGCCTCAAGCCAAGGAGCTCGAGGTCCTCCAGTATGACTGTACCGGTGCCCCCCATTCTGGAACGGCTGATGCTCCGAATGTGGGAGACACTGGCCTCGATGCCGGATCTCCAGGAACAAGCAGGAATGTAGTTTTCACATATGGGTATCGTCGGTACCTAAATTAGGAAGCTTTTGGGAGCATCCCACAGCACCTGCGTGCTGCCTTCCCGCCTTTCCCAACTGCCTCTCTCCAGTTCTTCGTTTTCCGCAGAGCCAGCAGGTCGTTGTTCCTGTCACCGCAGAAAATTGTTTCCTTAATCTTTATTTTTTTGTGGTCGCGTCTGCCTTCGACGCTATACCGGTACCGCCGGTTCTCTTTTCTTTCTTTCTTTTGTTTAAAAATAATATTCTTATTTTTTTCCAAACTTTTCTTTTCAGGTGCACGCGCCATTTTGGGCCTTAGGCCCAAACATTTTCCACCATGGAAAAACCCACCTCTGGTTTTAAAAAGCGCACCAAGTGTGGCGGTACCATCTCCGTCACCGACACCCATGAGTGGTGTCTTAAATGTTTAGGTCCTGACCACTCCATCACCGAGTGTATGGCTTGTGCCATGATGTCCAAAAGGGGTCGACAGAACTGAGCTGCTAAGCTCAGTGCCCTTTTTCCTTCCGATGCAGCTTCTGTGGCATCGACGTCTTCCAGGGCTTTGTCTTCCTCCCATGGATCCTCAGGTAACCAAACATAAGTCTAGCCGGTCCTCAAAGAGTATATCTCCTTCTAAGCATCAAGATGCCTCTGGCATTGCCCTTGAGGGTTCCATACCGGCAAAATTGCCCCGGCGGGAGGCTTCGGCTTCCAAAGCATTATCGGGGCTCCAGGATGTTCTCAAGGTCTCGACCTCGGCAGAACTACTGGTGCCATGCTCTGGGGTACCGGCTGCTTCCAGTACCGATACCCAGGCATCGGCAGTATCAATAGACCAGAGATTCCTGGCTATTGAGCACAGTCTGGCGGCCCTCCTTGCGGCATCGATCCTCTCAGAACCACATCAGACATTTCAACCGGTACCGGTGTCGGTACCGATAGCATCGGCGTCGGCTTTGCCGGCACCCAGTCATGTGATGCCATCCAGTACCGATACACCGGTGCCGATGCCCCTCGATACTGACTTCGATCGGTACAGGTATCGGGCTCTTCAAGAGCATCCGGACAGACGGTACTTCGAATCCTCGGAGGACTCTGAGGATTCTGACAGCTCTGCCGGTGCCGACATACTTCTCCCGGAGGAGCCTTCCTCTCCTAAACGTAGGATGTCTCCTCCTGAAGATATCTCCTTTCAGGATTTCATCAGGGAGGTGGCTCGAGGTCTGTCCATTACTGTGGCCCCTGAAACAGAGCCCAGGGCTAAGGAGTTGGAGATTTTACAATATCCCAATGCTCCTAAGGAGGCAGCTACTCTGCCTATCCATGAGATTCTGCATGATCTCATGTTGAGAATGTGGGAGACACCTCTTACCACCTCTCCTCACTCTCGCAGACTGGATACCATGTATTGAGTCCCTCCTTGGAAACAGTCAGGAGACATGGCAGTAATTCAAGCCTTTATTATTCCACGGATCAAGCGTGCCAAACCCGACACTGGCCGTGTTTCGTATTGCACTTCCTCAGGGGTTTACGGCTCACTGAGAATAAACACATATAAGACCCAGACACACAACAAATAAATATAAAAACAATGTAACAATGTTAAAAACTATTAAAAAGATAAATTGAACCCATGACACACAAAATCTGTTAGCTAAAACATTAATCAAAATATTATAAAACAAAACAAGCTGTTATAACCAATGATAAAATCTTCTAAAAATTAAGAATATAAATACATAAATAACATGCACTATCTAAATAACATTAATATATGGATTATACATATATTGCAAAAGACATTTACTAAAAAACACCATTTGGTGAGAACCGAAATAAGCTAAAAGGAGAAAGAGGAGGACCAAGGAAGATTAACTACAATATAAAATTCTTTTATTCATTTCATTAGACAATTTCATTTATATTGTATGTGCACCGGAACATAATTCTGTTGTCCCGGCAAGATCAGGAGTTCGCCCTTGTTGCACGGGATGCCATAGCGGTATGATAATACAATATTTTATACTACACATTTTTAATGGTGTTTGATTATATTTATTATATTTTAATTCGGTTCTGTCCATGGTTCACAAGTTTTGATTGTTTTACAAGTACCCATTTAATTGTTTAGTTATATAACTGTTTAGTTAATTTATTCACTTTTAATTCACACTCTTTATTCAATGGTGGTTAATCTTCCTTGGTCCTCCTCTTTCTCCTTTTAGCTTATTTCGGTTCTCACCAAATGGTGTCTTTTAGTAAATGTTGTCTTTTGCAATATATGTATAATCCATATATTAATGTTATTTAGATAGTGCATGTTATTTATGTATTTATATTCTTAATTTTTAGAAGATTTTATCATTGGTTATCACAGCTTGTTTTGTTTTATAATATTTTGATTAATGTTTTAGTTAACAGATTTTATGTGTCATGAGTTCAATTTATCTTTTTAATAGTTTTTAACATTGTTATATTGTTTTTATATTTATTGTGTGTCTGGGTCTTATATGTGTTTATTCTCAGTGAGCCGTAAACCCCTGAGAAAGTGTAATACGAAACACGGCCAGTGTCGGGTTTGGCACGCTTGATCCGTGGAATAATAAAGGCTTGAATTACTGCCACGTCTCCTGACTGTTTCCTAGGTTGCCCACGTGGCAGAGTGCTGTTTTTTGGTGGTACTCGAGTCCCTCCTTGTCCTGATTTCCAGAAAACTCAGCTTCCTCACCACTCTATTGTAGTGGAATCAGCTATGAGAAGGATCAGAAGTGCAAAGAGGCATGCCTCTAATCTTCCAGGACGTGAGTGTAGAAATTTGGATGCCTTTGGACGTCGTACGTTCCAGGCTTTCATGCTTTCTGCCAGGATCAGTTCCTATATTCTAAATATGGGAATGTTCCTTAAAGAAGTCACAGGAGACTTGGAGGTTTTAAGCCGTCTTCTTCCTGAGGACAAGAGGCAGGATTTTCTCACACTAGTTAAACATGCCCAGGATGTTTCTAAGTTTGTCAACCGTGCAGCTTTTGACTGTTTTGAGTGCATAAGCAGAACCTCTGCCATTGCCATAGGTGCACGAAGAATTGCCTGGCTCCAGGCATCCGATTTGGAGCTCTGGGTGCAGGACAAACTGGGAAATATCCCTTGTACAGGTGAGAATCTATTCGGCAAGAATTGGCAAGAAAAGGTCAATGAGATGGATGCTGACAACTCCACTTTGGATAGATTATCCAAAGCCACAGCTGATCCTGCAAGAAAGAAATCTTTCAAGAAACCTTTCTTCTCCGAGAAGAGATTTTATCCCTCTTATTCCCAGCAGGGACGTTCCACAGGTCAGCTTGTCCGAAAAGGTCAGCAGCCACCTAAACAAAGAAAAAGCAAAGACTGCCAAGCCTCAGTCGTCTCTGCAGTCTCAGCCTCCACAAGGCCTTTGACTTTCATCTAGAGAACTTAGCCTTCCTGGCCCTCAATGGTCCAGAGCCTTCCACCATTCCAGGAAGGTTATGTCACTTTGCCCCCAGATGGGGGCAGATAACAGCAGAGCATTGGACACTCTCCATTACAAAGGAGGGGTACAAGCTTCACTTTTTGTGCATGCCCCCCCCCCACAATTTTATTTATTTATTTAACAGTATTTCTATACCACCTTCTCCTTCAATCAAGCTTCACAATGGTAAGACAGTTCAATTCTCAGACCTCTCTTATCAACCTGTTAGTTGAGGAGGTCACTATGCTTCTTGCCCAAGGGGCAGTAGAAGAAGTACCCATTCATCAACATGGTACAGGGTCTTACTCCCCCTATTTCCTTATCCCAAAGAAAACAGGGGTACACAGACCTATTTTAGACCTCAGAGAATTGAACAAATTCGTGTTCAAAGAGAAATTCAAGATGATTTCTCTGGGAACTCTGCTGCCATACCTTCAAACCCAGGATTGGCTTTGTTCTCTAGATCTCAAGGATGCGTACACCCATGTTCTCATCCATCTAACTCACAGAAAGTTCCTTTGGTTCCTTTTTCAAGGAAAGCACTACCAATACAGGGTGCTTCCTTTTGGCCTGGCCTCAGCACCAAGGGTGTTCACGAAATGCATGACTATAGTAGCAGCATTTCTCCATACTCTAGGGATATTCATCTTCCCCTACTTAGACGACTGGCTCATTCGAGCCCCATCAGAGTCAGAGTCCAGGACTTCCCTATCCTGCGTATCCTTCAGTATTTGGGTCTGGTCATAAACATCCCAAAATCCAGTCTAACTCCCACTCAGTCTCTAGAGTTCATAGGAGCTTTGCTGACTACCAGAAAGGCAAGGGCCTATCTCCCCCAGGCCCGTTGCCTCCGCATAGTGCAGTTAGCTTCTCAAGCAGTGCGAAAACCTCATCTCACTGCCCGAGAAATGTTACAACAACTAGGCCACATGGCATTTACAGTGCATGTGATCCCTTATGCTCGCTTCCATATGAGAGCAGCCCAGTGGACCTTATCCACTGAATGGACACAGGCATCAGGGTGCCTGTCCGACAAAATAGCAAACACAAATCATCTTTTTGTCTCTCCAATGGTGGCAGTCCACTCAGAACCTGTTGCTGGGGTCCCCTTTTCAACAGCCTTTACCCCAGACAACTCTCACAACAGATGCTTCACCAGTGGGTTGGGGAGCTCATCTGCAAGGCCTCTCCACCTAGGGCACTTGGTCTCCGCAGGAGACTCATCTACATATCAGTCTCTTAGAACTCAGAGCAATCTTCCTTGCTCTTCGAGTGTTCCACACTCTGCTCAGCTACAAGACAGTCCTCATTCAGATAGACAATCAAGTAGCCATGTTCTTCGTGAACAAGCAGGGGGGAACAGGCTCTCTGTCGCTTTGCAACGAAGCTTTGCGACTATGGGCCCTCGCCAGAGAGCATCAGATTCACCTCCTGGCAGTTTATCTTCCAGGCATACAAAACTCTTGGGCAGACAGACTCAGTCGAGTTCTGCTTCCACACGAATGGTCTCTACATGCAGACCAGGTGGCCAAGATTTTTCAAACTTGGGGAACCCCGGACATAGACCTCTTTGCAAGTCCGTTGAATGCCAAACTTCCCCGGTTCTGTTCCAGAATTCCGGCTCAGGGTTCTCAGGCCAGGGATGCCTTCCTCCTTCACTGGGTTCAAGACTTCCTTTATGCCTTTCCACCCATTCCCCTAATTCCCAAAACCCTGTTCAAGCTTCAGAGAGACAGAGAGCGAATGATTCTCATAGCTCCACATTGGCCACGGCAAGTGTGGTACCCTGTGCTTCTGCATCTCTCTCAAGCCCCCTCCCTGGAGTTAGGATCTGCTCCAGATCTCCTGTCACAGGAGGACGGAATGTTATGGCATCCCAATCCCCAGTCTCTGCATCTCAGAGCTTGGTTGCTGAAGGCCTAGATCTTCATGATCTTAACCTCCCTCAGCAAGTAAAGGATGCCCTTAATGCTTCCAAGAAACCTTCCACTAGACACTCTTATGCTTTTAAGTGGAAGAGGTTTACCATATGGTGTTCGCAGAAGGGTCTTAACCCCCTGGCGATACCTCTGGAATCATTACTTGAGTATCTCCTTCATTTATCCAATGCAGGACTTAAGACTAACTCAGTAAGAGTCCATTTGTGTGCTAATGCAGCTTCTTTCAAGCCTCTAAATGGACAACCTATTTCCTACCATCCTCTTATAGCAAGATTTATGAGAGGCCTTCTTCTAACTAAGCCTTCCATTAGGCCATCACCGGTGGCATGGGACTTAAACCTGGTTCTTGTTCAGCTCATGAAGCCACCTTTCGAACCCTTAGCTACTACCTCATTGAAATTCCTTTCTTGGAAAGTTATCTTTCTCTTTGCAATCACATCAGCACGTTGCATCAGTGAGTTGTATGCACTAGTAGCTGATCCACCTTATACAAGGTTTCATCATGACAAGGTAGTCCTTAGGACTCATCCACACTTTATGCCAAAGGTGGTCTCGCCTTTTCATCTTAACCAAGCAGTCTACCTGCCGGTGTTCTTCCAAGACCTCATGCATCAAATGCAGAAAGGAATCTTCATACTTTGGACTGTAAAAGAGCTTTAGTCTTTTACTTGCAAAGAACACAGCAACATAGAAAGTCCTCTCAACTCTTTGTTGCTTTTGATCCTTCTCATTTGGGACTTCCAGTCTCCAAGAGAACACTGTCCAACTGGATTGCACAGTGTATTTCCTTTGCATATCAGAGTAAGAACCTTCCTCTGGAGGGCCATGTCACAGCTCACAATGTGAGAGTCATGGCAACTTCAATGGCTCATCTGCACTCTGTGTCTATCGACGACATCTGTCGAGCAGCCACTTGGGCCTCGGTTCATACCTTCACAGCCCATTACTGCTTGGACAAGGACTCCCGCCAGGATGCCTTGTTTGGTTAGGCTGTTCTCCAACACCTGTTCCATACCTAATCAACTCCTACCCGCCATCCCTGGTTGGATGCCAGAGATCCATGGGGGGAAGTGGAGCCCTGTCCCAGGGACACACAACTTCTGGGGTCTCTCTCTAGCATCTAAAGCTAGGGAGTCCCCATATGTGAAGACTACATTCCTGCTTGTTCCTGGAGATAGCATAGTTACTCACCTGTAACAGGTGATCTCTGGGAACAGCAGGAATTTAGTCTTCACAACCCACCCACCTCCCCTAGGAGTTGTATCTCTCTATCTCTTTGTCTTTCCCTCTCTCTCTCTCTCTCTTTGTCGCAGCTTTAAACTCAACTGGAGAGAGGCAGTTGAGAAAGGCGGGAAGGCAGCACGCAGGCGCTGTGGGATGCTCCCAAAAGCTTCCTAATTGGACGCTGGGGTGTGTTCCCACACAGGCTCCGTCGGTACCGACGATACCCATATGTGAAGACTAAATTCCTGCTGTTCCCGGAGATCACCTGTTACAGGTGAGTAACTATGCTTTCTCAGCAGGCAAATCGATTCCATCTATCGAGTTCACAAGAGCCCTGGGTTCCAAAAGGCACAGCTACCGCACAACTCCATGGTTGTGGAATCGGCCATGCACCGACTCAAGAGCCATAAGACGCACTCCTCGGTGCCTCCTGGCCAGGAGGCCCACAACATGGATGCTCTAGGCAGAAAGTGCTACCAGGGTTCGATGCTGGCATGCCGAATCCAGACGTACCAGCTGTACATGGGCATGTACCTGCGAGACCTGGCAAAGGAGATTGCTGGGTTCTCCGCCGGTCTTTCTGAGGGATCTTTGTAGTACTTCCAGGTTTTGTCCACTGGGATCCGAGAGTGCTCGAAGTTTATGACTCGAGCAGCCTACGACGGCTTCGGCCCGAGTAGCAAGGGCCGGCATCGGTGCACGATGCCAGGCATGGCTACAGTCGTCAGACCTGGAGCCATGGGTTCAGGACAAATTGGTTGATGTCCCTTGCTGAGGTGAGAACCTCTTTGGCAAGCCCATGACTGAGAAGGCTGCCGTGATCAAGTCCGAGTACCTGACCCGGACAAGACTCGAGAAGACGACTTCTGCCCCTTCTAAGAAGAAGGGCTCGGGTAAGAAGCCCTTTTTCCCGAGGAAAGGATCAGCTTACCGAAACTACCCCACGTATCAGGCCTCCCCAGCAGGGGCAGCAGGCCAAGGGACGGGGGCAATGCCCACGTAAGCAAAAGGCCCCCAAGCCCCAGGCACCAGCTCCGGCCCAGCTTGGAGGGGGCTTTTGACTCCCAAAGCGTAGTCTTTCCCAAAGGAAAGCAAGGCCATGCACGGGAGGAAGACTGACCCTGTATTCCCACAGGTGGCCAGCTATTACAACAGACACCTGGGTCCTCCAGATAGTCCAAATGGGCTATCGGTTACATCTCACCCAGGTGCCTCCCTCTTACTTTCCAGGGGAGCCTCTCAGACCCCCTCTTCACAGGGACCTCCTCATGAAGGAGTTAGCAGGTCTTCTCGAGGATCAGGCAGTAGAACAGGTGCCCCACCACCTGCGTGGCACAGGCTTCTATTCCAGGTACTTTCTGATACCAAATAAAACAGGAGGCCTAACACCTATCCTCGACCTGCGAAACTTAAACAGGTTCCTGGTGAGGGAGAAGTTCAAGATGCTTTCGCTTGGAATATTTCTGCCTTACCTCCACCAGGGAGACTGGCTATGCTCCTTAGATTTCAAAGATGCGTATACACACATCTTGATTCATCCAGACCACAGACAATACCTAAGATTTGTAGTGGGAGGAAACCATTTTCAGTACAGAGTGCTTCCCTTTGGCCTAGCCTCAGCACCCAGGGTATTCACAAAGTGCCTTGTGGTGATGACGGCCTTTCTAAGGACTCAAGGGGTATTCGTCTTCCCCTACTTAGATGACTGGCTCATCAGAGGCCAGTCAGCTCTAGAGGCCCAACAGGCCACGTCCCGCACTATCCAGTTGCTTCAGCACCTGGGCTTTGTGATCAACTACACAAAGTCCACTCTGGTTCCTTCTCAAGGACTGGAGTTCATAGGGGCAAGGTTAGACACCCTTCAAGCAAGGACTTATCTACCAGAGGAAAGGGCTCAAAGACTGGTAGCCCTAGTGCAGCAAGTGAGTCACAGATCCCGCATCTCAGCAAGACACTTTCTGCGCCTTCTTGGTCACATGGCCTCCACAGTGCATGTGACACCTAATGCTTGGCTTCACATAAGAACAGCTCAGTGGTGCCTCAGGGACCAGTGGATACAAGCCACAGGCAGACTCAGGGACAACATCAAGGTGTCCCATCACTAGATACAGTCTTTGAAATGGTGGCTTCATCCTTACAACCTTCAGGAGGGAGTGCCTTTTCATCCTCCCACGCACTCGAGAGTGCTGTGTATGGATGCATCCCTGCTGAGATGGGGTGCACATTCCCAACAGGTCTGCACTCAAGGTGTGTGGTCTCAGTGGGAGAGCACACAACAAATCAATCACCTAGAGCTTCGAGCGATCTGCCTGGCTCTTCGGACCTTCAGCCAAACCTTGGCTCATCAATATGTCTTGATTCAGACAGACAACCAGGTAGCGATGTTCTATGTGAACAAACAAGGGGGCACAGGCTCTCGCATCCTGTGTCAGGAAACCCTGGATCTATGCTCCTTCGCAGTCAGCCAGGGTATGTTCTTCAAGGCGGTTTACTTGCCAAGTCAGGAGAACTTTCTAGCAGACAAGCTAAGCAGGATTCTCCAACCACACGAGTGATAACTGGATCCCAATGTAGCCCAGCAACTCTTCCGGTACTGGGGGCGACCATCCATAGATTTTTTTGCGAGCCCTCAAAATCACCAGTTGCACTGTTTCTGTTCCAGACAGCCGCACCCACACAGGGTAGCTGCAGATGCTTTCCTAATATCCTGGTCGGTGGGCCTCCTATATACACTTCCTCCCATGCCTCTGGTGGCTCGGACCTTATTCAAGATTCTTCAGGACAAGGCCTCGGTCATCCTGGTGGCCCCCAGATGGCCGAGACAGCCTTGGTTTCCTCTCCTCCTGCAACTGGCGGAGGAGACTCCAATTCCTCTGGGATTTCCGCCCAATCTCCTGACACAGGACAGGGGCTCACTTCTGCATCCCAACCTCAGGTCCCTCAACCTGATGGCTGCTGAAAGGGTAGTCCTTGCACCACTTCTCCTCCCAAAATAGATAAAGGATGTGCTGCTGGCCTCTAGAAGGCAATCGACTAGTAAAGCCTACGCATTTAAGTGGCGTAGGTTTGAGGTATGGTGTACTCAGCAGAGTGAGAACCCATTCTCCTGCCAGGTGGCTGTGGTGCTGCAGTACCTACTTCACCTTTCAGATTTAGGCCTTACGTCAAACTCGGTCCGAGTTCACCTTAGTGCTTTATCAGCACACCATTCTACAGTGGAAGGGCAACCTCTCTCTGTCCACCCCTTGGTGTCCAGGTTCCTGAGAGGTCTGCTTCTGCTGAAACCCCGGGTTCGCCCGCCCCCAAACCCCCCCCCCCCCGGCGACCGAATGGGATCTGAATGTGGTCTTGCAGCAGCTTACTCGCCCACCCTTTCAGCCGATGGTTACCTGCCATCTTTGCTTCCTTTCTTGGAAGATGATTTTCTTGGTGGCACTCACATCGGCTAGATGAGTGAGTGAGCTGCAAGCTCTGGTGTCCAATAAGACCATTCACGCGGTTCTATAGGAGCAGGGTGGTGCTTCGCACGCACCCCAAGTTCCTGTCAAAAGTGGTCTCCTCTTTCCACCTCAACCAGGAGGTGGTGCTTCTGACCTTCTTTCCCAGGCCCCATGCCAGCCGGGCAGAGGCAGTTCTGTATACCCTGGACTCTAAGAGGGCGTTGGCCTTCTACTTGGAGCGTACGAGGGGACATCGAAGAGCTCCTCAGCTCTTCGTCTCTTATGACCCCAGTAAGCTAGGGATGCCTGTCTCCAAGCGTACGTTGTCCACCTGGGTGGCGGATTGCATAGCCTGGGCATGCAGGGCAGCCGATCTCCCGTTGTAGGGTCGAGTCTCGGCCTACCGGGTCAGGACTAAGGCTGCATCAGTGGCTCACATCCGCTCTGTGCCGCTGGCAGACATCTGCCAAGACGCAACCTGGTCTTTAAGCCAAACTTTTGCGACCCATTACTGCCTGGATAGGGAGTCCCAACGGGACAGTGCTTTCGGCCAGGCTGTACTCCGTAATCTGTTTGAGGTTTAGGCAACTCTGACCCTTTGGTGTCAGGCTACCGGAGTGTTGCATTCTCGGTTGAACTCCTATCATGGCTGCTGCAGCTCTTCTAGAGGGAGCCTATTTTCAGTTATGGGTTCTCTGTAGCCTATAGCTAGGGAGTCCCATATGTGAGGACTGACTTCCTGTTTGTTTCTGGAGAAAGTGTAGTTACTCACCTGTAACAGGTGTTCTCCAGGGACAGCAGGATTCAGTCCTCACGACCCTCCTTCCTCCCCTGGAGTTGCAGTCCTTTGATTAATTTTTATCCTTTTGCCGTCTTTTTAGCTATGTCATTTGACTGAGCAAGATGGCTCCCTTGGGCGGGAAGGGGACCACGCATCCGTGATGCAGTCCCAAAGGCTTTCTTTGAAAGCTGGGGATTTGTTCCGCATGGGGGCTCCGTCGACGTCACCCATATGTGAGGACTGATTCCTGCTGTCCCTGGAGAACACCTGTCACAGGTGAGTAACTACGCTTTTTATGCATCTTAACCTGTTTGTTTTGTTTGTTTATTTTGATATATTGTATTGCAGAAGCATATTACTTTTGTGAACCCACCTTGTAGCCCTCTTGGGAGAGGTGGTATAAGCCAGTTCAATAAATAAATCATGATGTTTTGCCGTTCTGTAAAATAAGCTTAACGAACACAAGGGAGGTAACATGCCAGATGCACAGGAAGCTGAGGAAGAGCAAATCAGTAGATGGCAGGCCCAATGTAATTTTTTGTCAGGCCATTCATTAATGAATGTAAAAAAAGGTGATTTTGCTCCTGTCCTGACTCATGCTGATTTTGGTAATTAAAGGCCATCCATTTGCTTGTCTGAATTTTTGGCATGGTGCATCTTTTAACCAAGGATTTAATTTCCTGTAACTTCTGTAAGAGAACAGATCGTGTTAAGCAACAATTTGTATAAAAAGAGCTGTGGGATGTTTTCTCGCACTGCTTTTAGCATAGTTTATTTTTATGTTCATTGTGTCCCTTCTTGAAATTGCAGAAAATTTAACTCTTTGGGCAAAAATTGCATTATTTAAAAATGGTGTAAATCAGACTAGCCAACAAGGAAGAGAGTTTTTGTCCTAATTTTGTCAGCATCTTAAATGGTGGTTTCAGTCATTTTAATATGCTAATCGCCCAACAGACTGGCGCACAGTAGTAATCTTTTTCTG
Source organism: Ichthyophis bannanicus (assembly GCA_033557465.1). NCBI lineage: Eukaryota > Metazoa > Chordata > Amphibia > Gymnophiona > Ichthyophiidae > Ichthyophis > Ichthyophis bannanicus. The sequence goes on along the minus strand of CM066033.1, from coordinate 730,516,551 downwards.
CTCTCTTCCCTGCAGTGGGTTTATCCAGGGTGAGAGAGGAGCTGACCCTCAGCTGATGAGCTTTCATCCCTGCTTCCGAAAGGGAGCCCTCCTGACTGTGGTAGGTGACATAGGTTGTTTTTATTGATGGTGGAACTATATGATTTTTTTAAATTTGTCATTTTTTTAATGTTTTTATTTTTATTAAAGATTTTTAACCTTTTTTTTGTGCTGCAAGCTCATATCTGGAGAAAGGCTTCCCCCTCATATTAGTCCTGCAGTGCAGACCAACTCACCCTCCCTTTCTTAGGAGATCTTTATTTTCTCTTCTCCATATGTTTTGCTATAGGAAATTAGCATAGCTGTTTCCATGACTTTATCGCCACCTAGTAGCAAACTATCTTTGTGAAAGTTGATAGAGCCTGGGAGAAGCACTTACTAAACAGCTACATCACAGATCACATGTTTCATATTATAATGCTTTCTTTCGAGAACAGAAATTACAGGAAAGTAATTATCCTATTTTATCACTATGCAACTTCAAGAGGGAATGTGAGGGTAGGGAATGTAATACAACTTGGCTGACTTACTGTTTCTTTAGAAATTTTTCCCTTCCAAATGTTAAAGGAAATTTAGATGAAGAAGGACTTTTGCAGGCTTTCGACACTTGTTCTTACCTATTTTGCTTGATACTAAAGTCTAACACAGATGGAAGCTGTAGCATTGCTATGAACTGCCCATCTCTTGCTAAATCTCTTTCATTTCCTTCTCTTTCCCTAGTGCTGGTCCACAGGACGTATCACTCATGTTCCATTTTATTTTGTCAATGCACGTTGTCCCCGCTTCAGTCCCAGCTGCAGTCCTGGCATAGCAGGGAATAGAGTCCACAGCAGCAACGTTCCTGAACTATTCTCAGAGTACTGAAAGGAATAAGCAATAGAACAGAGGTGGGGAGGATGACATCTATACGCCAACCCACTGGGGACACTTTCAGCAGCTTATGTTTTTCATACTATAATGTCTGAAAAAGGAGGACTTTATCTTACAAGTCTAATCTGCACACTGCTGCTGTCAAATGATAACACAATTTACAGAAATTTGTCTGAGATTTTCTCTCCATCTTCATGATTTCACATGGTAACCCCTTTGATCTGTAACGGTGATAAGCAGTGTTTTAATTCTGTTGCATAAAGTGACAACCATCAAAAAATGCCAGGATCAATGGGATTTGATTTTTTTTCAGTTGGAAATTGTGTCTTTAGAATAGAGCCTTGGCTTTTGTCATGGCTCTTATTTCTGACCCTATATCCTGTTTAATACCCTGCAATGAATCTCCCTTGTTCCCTATTTGTTTTATTTGTCCTATTTATCCTGAATAGATTGTAAGCTCTTTTTAGCAGGGACTCTCGCTTACATGTATGTGTACAGTGTTGCGCATGCCTATTAACACTATAGAAATGAGTAATAGCAGTGGCTCTGTGTCCACAATAAGGGCTGTAGAATTGGAAGATCACCATGGAATATAATGGGGGGGGGGAGGCTGGCCTCAGGGGCAGGGGAGGTAGAGGATGGCCTCCAGGGCATTTATAATCATCTTTTCAGTATGACCAAGCCACAAGGAGAGGAAGAAAGTAGCCATATATTGTCTACATCATACTTCTCAGTTCCTCATGGCCTGACTGCTGTTTTGAATACATGGCAGCATGGTGTCCTGTATTGTTCAAAACAGCAGTCAGACCCTAAGCAGCAGAAGAGAAGAACACAGCCTGATATGCTGCTGCTCTCTTCTGCTGCCCTAATCAAGTATAGGAGGGAAGAGGGGTTGTGTGTGTGCCTATTGAAACTTTGGGTGAGAGAGAGGGCATCTGGAATGGAGAATATCGCAAAAGTGTGGTGCTCATTGGTCTATTCTTGAGCTGGAGAATGGATGGGGGGAACAGATATGAACCTATCCAAAGGGTAAACAAGCCAAGAAAAAATAGTTTGAAACTTAAGTGCAAAGGCTTGTAAACTTAGCAGAACCCTCATGGCAGAAGACGACGACGATGATGATGTTGCAGTCATAGCGACACGGTATATGAGTCTCTAGGTGAACCATCAACCAAGCACCCTGGCCCCCCATGCTACATGTAGTCCGGCATCTCCTCTACTCTCTCCCCCCACCATGGTCTCTAGTATTTCCCTTCTTCCCTGCTGCTCCTACTGAAGCTAGCTAATCTACCTCCGCCAGAGTCAACTCATATATTCCTAAAAGCAGCACATGCACCATCAGGCCTTTGAATACTCTCATGTGGGACTTGCACGTCCCAACCCCTCTGACAGTGAACATTGGAGGAGGTGAATGTGGCAGGCTTTAAGCTTGCAGGCTCTGTGTTGAGCTGCTTTTTGGTAGAGATAAGTCAGCTCTGGCAGAGGTAGCATGAGCAACGGTGTGCCATTCATCAAAGACTTGCCGTGCTGCTCTGCCTGACCCACCACTATCGCCCAGCTGCTTCCCTCCAAAGTGAACTGCACTAGGCAGATGCTTACTCTCCTTAGTTGCTGGGCCAGCCATGAATGGAGATGTGTTTCATTGAGCCTCATAAAGGGGATATGGTTGTTCTCCAGGAACAAGCAGGAAGTCGGTCCTCGCTTATTGGTGACGTCGGCACCGACGGAGCCCGCACGGAGCAATTCTCCACCTTTCAAAGAAAGCCTTTGGGATTGCTGCCAAGCATGTGTGGTCCTATTCCCGCCCAAGGGTGCCATCTTGCTCAGTCTCCCTTTTTCCGCGGAGCCCTTCGGATGCACGTCCTTGTCCCTCGGAAAAAGATTTTTCTCTTCTGGCCCTCGGCCTTTTTTCTGGTTGCACCGATCCTCTCCAATGCCAGCTGTGGGCCAGGGGATTCCTGGTTTTCCTTTTTTCATGCTTCGGGCCCTTTTTGCGCCCTTTTTCTGGCCTCGAGGACATTCGACCTCACAGGGGTTCTTTTTGCCCACATGCCCACTGGCTTCAAAAAATGTGACAGATGCTCCAAAAATATATCACTCACGGACACCCACGACTGTTGTCTGCGGTGCCTGGGGGCTGACCACAACCCAGAGCTCTGCTCGCTCTGTAAGAAAATGTCCGCTAAGGCCTTGCTAAGCTGTAAGCAGAAGTCAGATGACATTTTACATAAGGCATCCCTGGTGGTGCCCCACTCCACCAATCTGCCATTTGCGGGGTCCCCCAGAGTGACTCCGCGTCCCAGGTGCCACTCCAATCAGGGTTCACCCGAGGTGGAACGGTGAAAGACAACGACCTTGAAGTCCCTGTCGGGGGCTCCGGATAAGCATGAGTGGTCTTGCGCTCGTTCCCTTAGTCAGACCCGAGAGTCAGACAAGAAGCAGCCTCGAAAGGTACCTCGTACAGATACAGAGGCCTCCGGCGATGGTACCCGTCTCCTGAGTGTCATCCCGGTGAGGACCCCCTCTCCTCCTCCACACCAGACCCAGTAACCCTGGCATCGGCATCCCAGGGACCCACTCCTGAGTGAGAGTTCCGTTTCTGCCTTCCTAGCTGCCCAGCAGGCGCTTTTGCCCAGCACGACTGGCTCGCGCCTCAAGACCGAGGGTCCCTCGACTGTGGTCCGAAAACTGCCTTGGAAATCCCCGATAGCCATGTGCCTCATGAGGGTCCTCGACACAGGTCTCGCTCGCCTTCCCATTCCTCGGGGGTGAGGTCTTCCAGAGTCAGGGTCTCTGGCTCCAAGCGGGCCTCAGCCACCGGACATGGGGATCAGCCTGACTCCGAGTCCTTCTTGGACCTCTTGGAATGGGAATCGAACGGGGACATGTGTCCTGAAAGCTGTGCCCATACGGACCTTCCTTCTGACCCGTTCCCACCCGCCTCGCAAAGGCGGTCACCTCCTGAAGATATTCTTGGTATTTGTATGGGATATGGCTCGGGCCCTCAATCTGCCCACACAGACCAAGGAAGAGCCAAAGGCAGAGGAACTCTAATTCTTGCAATATGAATCTCCCCCTAGGGAGTCTCTCACGGTCCCTGTGCCCTCCACCCTGACCTGGCTGCTCTTCCGCATGTGGGAAGCATCCACATCGGTCCCTTTTGTTAGTAAAAGACTCAATGCCATGTACAGAGTCTAGTGCAGTCCTGGGTTCGAAAGACCCAGCTTCCCCATACCTCCATGGTAATGGAATCCGTGATGCGGAAGCAGAAGAGCCCAAAGTCACACTCTTCGGTCCCGCCTGGTAGAGAATCCTGTGCCCTTGACACCCTCAGGCGCAAGGCTTACCAGGGATCCATGCTGGCATGCCACATCCAGGCATACCAACTATATATGGGTATGTTCCTTTGTGACCTTGCTAAAGAGCTCAGCGGTTTCTCCGCGGGCCTCGAAGGTGAGCACTACCTCAGATTTCAGATACTCCTGAGATTGATTGCAGATTGCTCGAAATAGATTTCCCGTGCCACATATGACGGTTTGAGTCTTCCGCCCATGTGGCAGCAGCTGGCATCGGAGCCCAGTGTCAAGCATGGCTCCAATCCTCATACCTGTAACAGTGGGTCCAGGAGAAATTCTTGGATGTTCCCTGCCTCGGCGAACAACTGTTCGGCAAGCCCATGGAGGACAAGGCAGCTGAGATTGAGATAGAGTTCATGACCCGCACCCGTCTTTCTCGGAAAACCTCTTCCCTTCCCCAGAAGAAACAGCACAGTAAGAAACCCTTCTCCCAGAAGATACCCACCCTATCTGTCTGCCCCTGCGTTGGTGCCCAGTGGCCAAGGCAAAGGGGGAGCTCAGGATCACCGGAAAGCTAAGGGGCCTAAGACCCAACCACCGGCACCACCCCAGCCAGCCCCTGGGTTTTGACGCCAAATGTCGGTGTTAGGACGTCTGTCCCTTTTTGTCCCTGAGTGGGAGGCCATCACATCGGACACCTGGGTCCTCCAGGTAATCCGGGACAGTTATCATCTTCATCTGGACAGACTCCCTTTTCCTCAGTGGAGCCTACTCGGCTTCCCTCGCACCAGACTTGCTTACAGCAAGAATTTAACAACCTTCTCACTCAATAGGCAGTCAAAAAGATCCCGCCGTATCTTCGAGGTCAGGAGTTTTACTCCCGTTACTTCCTCGTTCCGAAGAGGACAGGGTGGCCTGCGCCCCATCCTCGATCTCAGGAACCTAAACAAATTTCTGGTGTGGGAGAGGTTCAGAATGCTATTGCTTGGCGCCCTGCTGCCCTTCCTCCGGAAGGGTGATTGGTTATGCTCCTTGGGAGACGCTTACGCCCACATCCCTGTCCACCCCCAAGCACAGGAAGTACCTGCATTTCAGGGTGCAAGGGGATTACTTCCAGTACAGAGTGCTCCCCTTCGGTCTCGCGTCTGCCCTGCGAGTCTTCAAAAAATGCCTGTCAGCGGCTGCAGCCCACCTTCGGCTGCAGGGCATATTCATCTACCCTTACCTAGACGACTGGCTCATCACAGGCACATCGGCAGAAGAGACTCAACTCTTGGCATCGCGCACAGTCCTCCTCAAGCACCTTGGTTTCCTAATCAACTACTCCAAGTCCCACCTCGAACTGGTGCAGGCACTGGGTTCATCAGCGCTCTGCTCGACACAGAACGGGTGACCGCCTTCCTTTCTCAAGCACACATGGACCACCTCTGCGATCTGGCTGCCGAGGTCCAAAGCCTGTCCAGGGACTCAGCGCGGGCCATGCTGTGCCTCCTGGGGCACATGGCCTCAACCGTTGACGTCGCTCCCCATGCTCACATGCATATGTGAACAGCTCAATGATGCCTCAGAGCACAATGGTCCCAAGCCTCGGGACGCCTCTGGGATCTCATTTCATTCTCCTGCAGCCTATCCAGTTTCCTGGATTAGTGTCAGAATCCCCAAAACCTTTTTCCAGACTCTGCAACACGAGCTCATCCTGACGACAGATGCCTCACTGTCGGGCTGGGGAACCCACTGTAACAACCTCTGTACCCAGGGACAGTGGTCACCCGAGGAATCTCGGCAGCAGATCAACCTGCTCGAACTTCGAGTGGCCCTGAAGGTCTTAGAGTACCACGTGCGAGGCAAGTCGGTGCTCGTGCAGGCCAACAACAAGGTTGCGATGTTCTACATAAACAAGGAAGGGGGTACGGGCTCCTGCCTCCTCTGCTCCTTTACCATACGCCAGGGCATGACTCTTAAGAGCTGTCTACTTCCTGGGCCAAGACAATATCCTCGCGGACAGGCTCAGCAGGCTTCTCTGCCCGCACAAGTGTTGCCTGTCCAGAGGTGGTTCTCCACCTGTTTCGCCGCTGGGGGACTCCATTCATACACCTGTTCGCCAGACCGGCAAACGCACAGCTTCCCTGCTTTTGCAGACCGATACCGCACCCGAGCAGGGTAGGCCTGGACACGTTCTTCCTGAACTGGACCACCGGGCTTCTGTATGCGTCCCCCGTCCCCCCCACACTCCTCTCATTGCAAGGTCCATCCACAAGATTCAGCGGGACCGAGCCTTGGTGATTCACGTTGCTCCCTTATGGCTTCGACAGCCTTGGTTCCCGCTTCCACTCCGATTCTCGTCAGAGCCCCTGGTCCCCCTGGGCAGTGCCCTGGGTCTGCTGACACAGGAGGAGGGATGGGTGCTTCACCTGAACCTGGCCTCGCTATCCCTAACAGCCTGGCAGCTGAACGGGTCTCTTTAGCCTCTCTGCACCTCCCAGAGGAGATCGAGGAAGTCCTGCTCGCATCAAAGAAGGACTCAACAAGATGGGCCTATGCCCTCAAGTGGCGGTTCTTCTCAGTCTGGTGCTTCAAGCTCCAGATTGATCCATTCTCCTGCTCCACCCAGTAGGTTCTTCAGTACCTCCTCCACCTCTCGCAGGTGGGGCTGAAATCCAATTCGGTCAAGGTTCATCTGAGCACCATTTCAGCCAACCACTTCTCCGGAAACAAGCAGGAAGTCAGTCCTCACTTATGGGTTACGTCTGCACCAACGGATCCCGTGCAGAGCAATTCCCCAGCTTTCAAAGAAAGCCTTTGGGATTGCTGCCACACATGCATGGTCCTCTTCCCGCCCAAGGGTGCCATCTTGCTCAGTCTCCCTTTTTCAGCGGAGCCCTTTGGATGCACGTCCTTGTCCCTCAGAAAAAGCATCTCTTTCTTCGGCCTCTGGCCTGCTGTTTTTCCGGTTGCAACAGTCCTCTACCCATCCTTCCCCTGCTCTCTCTCTTTTCGAGCAAGGGGACTTTTTTGTAGCATTTTTCCCTTTTGCGGGCTTCGCACCCTTTTTCCTCCCAACCGCTGGCCGCGTGGGTCTTGGACCTCGTGGGGACCCTTTTTGCCCCAATGGCCATCGGTTTCAAAAAACGCGACAGGTGCTCCATGAACATGTTGCTTACAGACACCCATGATTGCTGTCTGCGGTGTCTCGGGGCCAACCATGATCTGGAGCTCTGCTCGCTTTGTAAGAAAATGTCCTCTAAGGCCCTGCTGAGTCGCAAGCAGAAGTCTGATGACATTTTCCGTAAGGCCGCCCCGGAATCCCCAGTGGCGCCCCCAATTGTTTCTCCACGGGTGGGATCCCCTACCTCGGCCCCGCGATCAAGGCGGCACTCTGACCAGGAGTCCCCTGGCGGGGAGTAGCATAAGAAGAAGAAGGCCTCAAAGTCACTGTTGGGGACTCCAGACAAGCGTGAGCGCTCCCGCGTTCGCTCAGCCCTCCGCGGTGTTCCCGAGAGTCGGACAAGGAGCGGCCACGAAAGGTACCTCATATAGATACGGAGGCCTCTGGTGATGGCGCCTGGTCTCCTCAGTGCCATCCCGGCGAGGACCCCTTCTCCTCCTCGACGCCCGACCCGGTGACCCCAGTGTTTGTGTCGCAGGGCCCCACGTGGTTGTCCCGTATGCTGGCACTAAAGCGCAGCGTTTCTGCTTTCTTAGCTGCCCAGCAGGTGCTCACACCCAGCCCTGCTGGCTCATGCCTAGAGACTGAGACGCCCTCGAGAGGGATGTCAAAACCTGCCCTGGAAACCCCCAAAAACCAGAGGCCTCGTGAGGGTCCTCTGCGTCGGTCTCGCTCACCTTCCCGTTCCTCGGGGGCGAGACCCTCCAGGTTCTCCAGCTCCAAACAGGCCTTGGCCTCCGGATGGGGCGATCAACCCGAATCGGATTCCTCCTCTGATCTCTCGGGTTGGGAGTCAGATGAGGATACTTCCCCGGAGTCCCGCCCCCACAAGGACCTTCCTTTGGACACGTCCCCGCCTGCTTTTCAGAGGCGTTCGCCACCCAAGGACACATCCTTTCTAGTGTTCGTGTGGGACATGGCGTGGGCCCTCAACCTGGCTACTCAGGCCGAGGAGCCTCGAGCCGAAGAGCTTGATATCTTGCAGTACGAGTCCTCGCCTTGGGAGTCTCTCACTGTCCCAGTTCCTCCCATTCTGTCCAGGCTTCTACTCTGCATGTGGGAGACACCTGCCTCGGTTACCATTGTGAGTAAGCGCCTCGACACAATGTACAGGGTCCAATGTGGTCCCAGGTTTAGGAAAACTCAGCTTCCCCACACCTCCAAGGTGGTGGAATCAGCGATGCGGAAGCAAAAGAGCCTAAAGTCTCATTCTTCGGTTCCGCTGGGTAGGGAGTTGAGAGCCCTCGATGCCTTGGGGCGCAAGGCCTACCAGGGGTCCATGTTCACATGCTGTATTCAGGCTTACCGACTGTACATGGGCATGTTCTTACGCGACCTTGCGAAGGAGCTCGGGGGTTTCTCCGCGGGCCTCGCAGGTGAACCCCTCCTTAGGTTCCAGACCCTCCTGAGGTCAGTCGCGGAGTGCTTGAAATACCTCTCCCGTGCTGGCTACGATGAATTTGAATCCTCGGCCCGTGTGGCGGCTGGTGGCATAGGGGCCTAACATCAGGCATGGCTCCAGTCCTCAGACTTGGAGCAGTGGGTCCATGAAAAGCTCCTGGATGTCCCCTACCTTGGCGAGCAACTTTTCGGTAAACCTATGGAAGATAAGGCTGCCAAGATATAAACGGAGTTCGTAACCCGAACCTGTCTCTCGCACAAGATCTCCTCCCTCCCTCTAAAAAACAACAGGCTAAGAAACCGTTCTTCCCGAGGAAAGGCCTACCTTACTGGAGTTACCCACCCTACCCCCCCATTCTCGCACTGGCCAAAGCGACGCAGGGAAGGCACCCCAAGGTCCAAATGCCAGTGCCTCCTCAACCCGCTCAGGGTTTTTGATGCCAGAAGCATAGCCTTTCGCCCCCAGCAGCTTCGCAGCCGGTGGGGGGATGCCTGTCCCTCTTCTCTCCTAGGTGGGCATCCGTCGTGTCGGACACCTGGGTCCTCCGAGTGATCCGAGACGGTTATCGCCTCCACCTGGACAGGCTTCCCCCTCCCTTCTCCCCAGTGGAGCCTTCTCGACTGTGCACCCTCTCGTTCCCCTGTTTTCCTCTTCTCCTATCCCAATAGTCTCCTCCCTATGCTATTTGGGCATGACCCTTGATTCCTCACTATCCTTTAAAGCTCATATTTCCTCAGTTGTCCAATGCTGTTTCTCCACCCTGAGATAACTTATTTATTTATTTATTTAACATTTTTTATATACCGTCTTTCTACAAATCAAGACAGTTTACATAGAGCATTTCAAGGCAGTGTGTTTCAACTGTTTACAAGGAACAAAGTAACAAGGATACATAAGTGAACAAAATGAACTAATTACAATGATCAATGATCAACTATTTACATGTGCATGTGTATAGAGCTACAATTGGTTGTATTATGGGTTTGAGGGAGCATGGGCAGTAAGGTAGATGTAAGGGTTAGGTATTAGGGTGGTAGGGAAAAATGTTCAAGAAAGAGGTGGTTTTTTAACTTCTTTCGAAATTCAGAGTGATTCACACAGTTACGCAGTTCATGAGGAAGGGTATTCCATAGGGATGGAGCATAGAGGGAGAAGGCCTTGTTGATAGTAAATTGTTTGCAGTGCCTTTTATTTGTTGGTATGGTCAGTAGGTTTTTGGTAGAGGAACGGTGTGTTCTTGTGTTGTTGGGAGCCAGTGGAGATCATAGAGGACTGAATGGAGTGGAACGGATAAACGTGGATCAATTGTTTACGCTATCAGAATATAGAAAGACTAGGGGACATGTAATGAAGCTACAGGGTAAACTATTTAAGACAAATAAGAGAAAATATTTTTTCACTCAACGTGTAATCAAACTCTGGAATCTGTTACCGGAGGATGTAGTAAGGGCTGTTAGTATAGCTGGGTTTAAAAAAGGTTTGGACAAGTTCCTGGAGGAAAGGTCCATAAACCACTATTAAAAAGGGACCCAGGATATCAATGCTTGACCCAGTACAAGCATTATGGAACCTGTGTCTTTTGGGGATATTGCTAGGTACGTAGGACCTAGATTGGCCACTGTTGGAAACAGGATACTGGGCTTGATGGACCTCGGTCTGACCCAGTATGGCATGTCTTATGTAATATGGGATCGTCTGGGGGTGTTGGTTATGAGCCGCGCTAATGTATTCTGGACTAGTTGGAGTTGTAGGATGGTGTTCTTGGGGAGCACCCAATAAAAACGTGGGATGCAAATGAAAGGACACACCAAATTTTATTAAATAATATCACTCCAGCCAATGGCCCAACACAGGCCGTGTTTCGGAAAAGCCTTCTTCAGGGGCGTGTAGGCTGATGGAGCGTCAAATACGAGATGCCAAAGGGTACATATAACTGTAAAAAGAACTACTCTTTTTTATCCGTCATTATTCAATAAACCAGCATTAGGATGCTCTGCAAACAAAAGTCTAACTGCCTAATGCTGGTTTATTGAATAATGACGGATAAAAAAGAGTAGTTCGTTTTACAGTTATATGTACCCTTTGGCATCTCGTATTTGACGCTCCATCAGCCTACACGCCCCTGAAGAAGGCTTTCCCGAAACACGGCCTGTGTTGGGCCATTGGCTGGAGTGATATTATTTAATAAAATTTGGTGTGTCCTTTCATTTGCATTCCACGTTTTTATTGGGTGGTTCTTTGCATGTGGATCCGTGCTTGGTGTTGGACTGGTGTTCTTGGGGAGGCCATGATAGATCAAATTACAGTAGTCAAGCGAAGGGGTTGTGAGGGCCTGACAGACTGTGTGAAAGGAGTCAGGGCTTAAGAGAGGTTTGAGGTTCCTGAGAGTACGTAGCTTTGCGTATACTGTATTGGTGGTTCTCTTTATTTGATCGGAGAAGGAGAGGTTTTGATCAAGGATGATTCCAAGATATTTCACTTGGTTTTTTATAGTGAGTGTGAGATCGCCAAAGGTGAGGGTTGGAGGAGGGGGTGTAGGAGAGATTGGAAAATACTTGAAGAACCTCAGTTTTGGCTTGGTTAATTAGTAAGTTGTGATGGGAGAGCCAAGCTTTGAAGCTGATTAGACATTCATTTAGTTTAGTAAAATTAGGGTTAGGTTAAATGGGGTGAAGCACGTCATGTCATCTGCGTATAATTGGTATTGAATGCCATAGTTTTGAAAAATTTTGCAATCAGGTTGGAGGAAGATATTGAAAAATAACGCGGATAGGCTAGAACCTTGGGGGGGGGACACCTTGTTTTAGTGTGAATGGGAGGGAGGTATCACTTCCAATACGGACCTGTTGGGTTCTGGAGTCTAAGTAGGATTGGAACCATTTTAGAGTTGTGCCTCTCAGTCCTATTTCATGAAGTCTGATTAGGAGTTGATGGTGGGGGAGAGAGTCAAAGGCAGCGGATAAGTCAAGGAAAATAAGTAGGCATCCTTGGAAAAGTGGAAGGAAGTCCAAAAACCTGCCAGCATGGTTTAAAGGTGAGGTCAGAGAGGCTGTTGTTGCCAAAAAAGCATCTTTCAGGAAATGGAAAAAAGAGCCAAATGACGAAACCTGGAAGCAGCACAAGCACTGGCAAGTCAAATGCAAGGCATTGATAAGGCAGGCAAAGGGAGAATTCGAGAAGAAGCTTGCTGCAGAAGCAAAAACGCGAAGTAAAGACCTTTTCAAGTACATTCGTAGCAAAAAACCTGTGAGAGAGTCAGTTGGTCCATTAGATGATAAAGGGGTTAAAGGAGCACTAAGAGGCGACAAGGCGATAGCGGAGAGACTGAATTAATTCTTTGCTTCGGTCTTTACGGAGGAAGATGTAGGGATGTTACCCATGACTGAAGTGGTATTTAAAGGTGCGGAAGAATTGAAGGAAATATCGATACATCGGGAAGATGTATTACAACTATTAGATAAGCTGAAGAGTAGCAAATCACCTGGGCCAGATGGTATACATCCAAGGGTGTTGAAAGAACTGAAATACGAGATTGCAGACCTGCTATTAGTAATCTGTGAACTATCATTAAAATCATCTCTAATACCTGAAGATTGGAGGATCGCCAATGTAACACCAATTTTTAAAAAGGGTTCCAGGGGTGATCCGGGAAACTACAGACCGGTGAGCCTGACATCAGTACCGGGAAAAATGGTAGAAACCATCATAAAGAATAAAATTACTCAGCATGTAGATAGTCATGACCTAATGGGAGACAGCCAACATGGCTTTAGACAAGGAAGATCTTGTCTTACTAATCTGTTATGTTTTTTTGAAGGAGTGAATAATCAGGTGGACAAAGGTGAGTCGGTTGATATTGTGTATCTGGACTTTCAGAAAGCCTTTGACAAGGTCCCTCATGAGAGACTTTTGGCAAAACTAAAGAGTCATGGGATAGGAGGCAGTGTACTATTGTGGATCAGGAACTGGTTAAAAGATAGAAAGCAGAGGGTAGGGCTAAATGGCCAATTTTCCCAATGGAGAAAGGTGAATAGTGGTGTACCCCAGGGATCTGTGCTGGGTCCGCTGCTTTTTGACATATTCATAAATTACCTGGAAAGTGGAATAACGAGTGAGGTTATCAAATTTGCAGATGACACAAAACTATTTAAAGTTGTTAAAACCCAAGAGGATTGTGGAAAATTGCAAGAGGATCTTGATAAATTGGAAGACTGGGCATCAAAATGGCAGATGAAATTTAATGTGGACAAGTGCAAGGTTATGCACCTAGGGAAGAACAACCCAAACTATGGTTACACGATGCAAGGTTCCACATTAGGAACCACCACCCAGGAAAAAGATTTAGGCGTCATTGTGGATACCATGTTAAAACCCTCGGCCCAGTGTGCAGCAGCGGCCAAGAGAGCAAATAGAATGCTAGGTATCATAAGGAAAGGAATGGAAAATAAAACAAAAGATATTATAATGCCTCTATATCGTTCCATGGTGAGACCGCACCTTGAATATTGTGTGCAATTCTGGTCGCCGTATCTTAAAAAGGATATAGCGATTTTAGAAAAGGTTCAGAGAAGAGCCACCAAAATGGTAAAGCGGATGGAAGGATACTCCTATGAAGAAAGGCTAAAAAGGTTAGGGCTCTTTAACCTGGAAAAGAGACGGCTGAGGGGAGATATGATAGAAGTCTATAAATTAATGAACGGAGTGGAACGGGTAAACATAGATCGATTGTTTACCTTATCAGAATATAGAAAGACTAGGGGACATGCAATGAAGCTACAGGGTAAACTATTTAAGACAAATAAAAGAAAATATTTTTTCACTCAACGTGTAATCAAACTCTGGAATTTGTTACTGGAGGATGTAATAAAGGCTGTTAGTGTAGCTGGGTTTAAAAAAGGTTTGGACAAGTTCCTGGATGAAAGGTCCATAAACCATTATTAAGAAGGGACCCAGGATATCAATGCTTGAACCAATACAAGCATTGTGGAACCTGTGTCCCCTGGGGAAACTGCTAGGTACATATGACCTAGATTGGCCACTGTTGGAAACAGAATACTGGGCTTGATGGACCTTGGTCTGACCCAGTATGGCATATCTTATGTTCTGGGTGTGTAAGTACAAGGAATCTAGTAGGGAGGTAAGGAGGGTTTCAACTCCGTGATTCTTTTTGAAACCATGCTGGAATAAGTCAAGGGGAGAGTGGTCTTCAATGTAGTTCTGAAGTTGGGTTTGGACAAGTTTATCGGTTATCTTTGCAAGGAAAGGGATACTAGAGATGGATCTAGTATAGCTCCTTTTAGGATTGGGCGGATAGAGGCACATTTAAGTGGGAGTGGTACGGAACCAGTCTGGAGGGAGGTCTGTACAATATTCAGAATGTGGGGGCTGAAGGAACTTCTGGTAGACTTGATCCAGGGGACAGGACAAGGGTCAAGGGCAGAGGTTGAAGCATTCAAATCTTTAATAACATCAGATACATTATCTAAAGTAATGGGATGAAACTCATTCCATGAGTTTGAGAAGGTTGCATCATGTGGTTGGGTGATGTGGTCAGGAGTGAGTTGGGAGTTATTGGTTGATAAAGGTGGGAGGAATTTAGAGGTCAGATGGTTAGCTATAGCCTGCGCAGATATTTTTGGTGGCTGATCATGTTGTAAGGGCTCGTTTATTAGGGATTTGGTGATGGAGAAGAGCTTTCTTGGTTTATGAAGCGCTCGTTGGATAATATTTTCGTTGTATTCTCTTTTGTGGGTGAGGGTTTCTGAGCAGTAGGTTTGAAGTTTGGCTGTGTAGGCAACATGTACATTGGAGTCTTGAGTGCGTCTCTATTTACGTTCAAGGCGTCTAAGCTCCCTTTTGAGGTTTCTCAGGTTTGTGGAGAACCATGGGGTTCTTCTACGGTGTTTTTGATAAAATTGCTTAGGTGGAAGTAGGGAGGCTGCAGATAGGATTTCATTCCATTTAGAGATGATGGACTCTTGGTTCAGGTTTTTGTTATTTAGTAGGTCAAGTGATGGGATTGTTTGCTCCAGGAAGTTGGCTGCATTGAATTGTTTGAATTTACGGGTGTGTTGGAGATGCGTGTGTGGTTGACTGTTGTGGGTGGAGTAGGGGACGGTGAAGAGGATGAGAGCATGATCAGACCAAGGTATGGGTTGGATAGTGTGCAAGACCTGATCATTGAAGAGGGGGTGTTGTGGGAAAAATATTAAGTCAAAAATGTTTCCTTTAGAACGTGCAGGGTGCTGTAGTATTTGGGTGAAGTGAAGAGTCTTCATTGCTTGGAGGAAGGATGAGGATTGTATTGAAGAAGTAGAGTGTAAGTTTAGGTCTCCTAAGATAATTAGAGGGCGTGAGGGAGGTTGGGGTGAGCAGGCTGTATCTAGGATCGTGGAGAGATCAGATGAGTCAGCCTGGGGAGCACGGTATAGAAGGTGCAAAGAGAGTTTGGAGTTGGAGACAGTAATGGAGTCCATGCCTGTGGTGGAAGTGGATTCAACAGTAGAGAGCTGCAAGTTGGATCTAGAAATAATAGCTACACCTCCTCCTCTTCCATGTAACTTCACTCTGTTCGTCCTTTCCTCTCTTCCTCCACTATGACCACTCTTCTTCTCTCCCTTGTTGCCTCCCGCTTAGACTACTGTAATATTTCCCTGGCTGGTCTTCCCCAATCTCAGCTTCTACGCCTGCAACGAATTCAGAACACAGCCGCCCGTATTCTTACCTGCTCTTCACGCTTTGACCACGTCACCTCTCTCCTCATCCATCTGCATTGGCTCCCACTTACTTTTCAGATTCAATACAAGTTCCTCATCTTTGTCCACAAATCTATTCACACCGGCACTCCCCTCTACCTCGCCGATTTGGTCCACCTCCACACCCCCCACCGCTCCCTCCGTTCTATACAGGCGAACCACATGATCCTCCCTTCCACATCCCAAGCCCACCTGGAATCTACCCTCTCCTCCGCCTTCTTTATCCTTGGCCCCCGACTCTGGAACTCACTCTCCCCCCCCCCCCCCCAGCCCTCCGTCTTGAGTCACCCCTCAAAAATTTCAAAGCCAACTTGAAAACCCACCTCTTCTGTACAGCATTCGACCTTCCCCTACCCCCATCTCCTCTCTCTCCCTCCCCTCGTTGACGCTTAACAGTCTGTCGTCCCCCTCGATTTTTCTGCTCCTCATCTGTCCTCTACTAGCCACTATTCTTTCCTATCAAACATATTGGCGTTCCTTTCCTTATTCTAGCAGCTTTGTTTTACTTTTTGTGAACTGCTCAGACGCTATTGTGATGGGCGGTATATCAAGCTCTCTAATAAACATAAACATATCTGCAGTGGGAGCTGGACAACCTCCTCGCCCAGCGGGTGGTCGAGAGGGTACCAATGCACCTCCGAGGTCGGGGTTTCTATTCCCGGTACTTCCTTGTCCCAAAAAAGACAGGAGGCCTACGGCCTATCCTCGACCTCAGAAAGTTAAACAAGTTTTTGGTGCGGGAGAAGTTCAAAATGCTATCGCTTGGCGTCCTGCTGCCCTTCCTCCAGCAGGGCAATTGGCTATGCTCCTTCGATCTCCGGGACGCTTATGCCCACATCTTGATTCACCCCTAGCACAGGCAATATTTGTGCTTCAGGGTGCAAGGGGAACACTACCAATACAGTGTGCTCCCCTTCGGGCTCGCATCTGCCCCGTGGGTCTTCACAAAGTGCCTCTTCGTGGCCACCGCCTCCCTCAGGTGGCAGGGTCTTCCCTTATCTCAACGACTGGCTCGTCATGGGGTCCTCCGCCGGAGAAGCTTGATCGGCAGCATCCCGCACGATTCTCCTCGAATGCCTGGAGTTCCTGGTCAACTACCCCAAGTTCCATCTCGAACCGGTGCAGGCCTTGGCATTTATCAGCATATGCCTCGACACCCAGCAAGCGACCACCTTCCTACTGGCAGACCATGTGGCCCACCTCTGAGTCCTGGTGGCTCAGGTCCAGAGCAGCACTCAGGTCATGGCGTGGACTATGTTGTGCCTCCTGGGGCACATGGCCTCTGCTTTCCACATCATTCCCACACCCGCATGCACATGCAGACCACCCAGTGGTGCCTCAGAGCTCAGTGGAACCCGGCCTCAGGTCACCTCAGAGACCCCATTTGGGTCTCCCAAAACCTTCGCAAGTCCCTAGACTGGTGGCAGGACCTCCGCAACCTCCTCCGGGGGCTGCCCTTCCAAACCCCACAACACGAGCTCTGATGACAGATGCTTTCCTGCTGTGGTGGGAAGCTCACTGAGATGCGCTGTGCACTCAGGGGCAATAGTAACCCGAAGAGTTCCAACAGCAAATAAACTTGCTTGAGCTTTGGGTGGTCCAATGGGCCCTGAAGGCCTTAGAAGGCCATCTGAAAGCAAAGTCGGTACTCGTGCAGACCGACAACCAAGTAGCGATGTTTTTTACATCTCTGCTGGGAGGCGGTCCTCCTCTGCTTCTTTGCCTTCCATCGGGGGATGACCCTACGAGCAGTCTACCTTCCAGGCCACGAGATCATCCTTGCAGACAGACTCGGCAGGATCCTCCACCCTCCCAAGTGGCGGCTGGACCCGGAGGTGGCCGGCCTTTTGTTCCATCGGTAGGGGACCCTGACCCATGGACCTGTTCGCCAGCCCGACGAATACGCAGCTTCCCTGCTTCTGCGGACCAATTCCGCACCAGAGTAGGGAGGCCCCAGATGCGTTCCTTGGAGCTGGACCTCCGGGGTTCTTTAAGCATTCCTTCCCACTCCTCTCCTCGCGAGGACCCTCCACAAGGTTTAGCGGGAGCAGGCGTCGGGGATCCTCATTGCTCCCTTGTGGCCTCAACAGCCGTGGTTCCCACTCCTGCTCCAACTCTCGTCCGAGCCCCCAGTTCCCCTGGGCTGTGCCCCGAACCTGTTGAAGCAGGAGGAGGGATGGATGCTCCACCTGAACCTGGCCTTGTTGTCCCTCACAGCCTGGCGGCTGAACGGGTATCCCTAGCCCCGCTGGACCTCCCAGAGGAGGTGGTCCTCGCATCAAGGAAGAATTCGGCGAGATGATCTTATGCCTTCAAGTGGCGGCGCTTCTCAATCTGGTGCTCCAGATTGACCCATTCTCTTGTCCTACCAGATGGGTCCTCCAGTACCTCCTTCACCTCTCGAAGGAAGGGCTGAAGTTAAACTTGGTCAGGATGCACCTGAGCGCCATCTCAGCAAATCACCTCCCCATCAAGGGTAAACCCCTCTCGGAGTAGCCCTTGGTCTCCCGCTTTATGGGGGGTCTCTTGCTTTCCAAACCTCCCATCCAGCCTCCCCCGGTAGTGCTCATACAGCTTACGGGTTCAACTTTCGAGCCGATGGCGACGTGCTCGCTTTGGCACCTATCCTGGTAGGTGGTCTTCTTCGTGGCTTTGATCTCGGCCCATCGAGTCAACGAGCTCCAGGCCTTCATGGCTGATGTCCCTTACACCAGGTTCTATAGGAACCAGGGTGGTCCTTCGTACCCACCCCGTTCCTGCCGAAAGTTGTCTTGGATTTCCATCTCAGTCAGGAGATAGTCTTACCGACCTTCTTCCTGAGAGCCCATGTCGACCAGGCATTGGTGGTTTTGCATACAATCATCGCAAGTCTGGCCGGCTCTTCGTGTCCTATGCTACCAATCTCCTGGGGCAGGTAGTCACAAAACGCATGCTTTCCATCTGGGTGGCGGAGTGCATTGCCTTCGCTCATGCGAAGGCAGGCGCCCCACTGGATCGGAAGGTCACCGCACACGGTATCCGAGCCAAGGCGGCTTCGGTGGCTTTGCTGCGCTCAGTGCCCCTAATGGACGTCTGCCAGGTTCAGTAGCCTGTAGCTGGGGAATCCCATAAGTGAGGACTGACTTCCTGCTTGTTTCTGGAGAAAGCGTAGTTACTCACCTGTAACAGGTGTTCTCCAGGGACAGCAGGAATCGGTCCTCACTACCCTCCCACCTCCCCTGTTGAGTTGCTGGATTTTTGTCCTTCCCTTGCCATCTGCTTGGTAGGGCTCGAGCTAAGGGACCTGACTGAGCAAGATGGCACCTTTGGTGGGAAGAGGACCACGCATGTGTAGCAGCAATCACAAAGGCTTTCTTTGAAAACTGGAGAATTGCTCCGTGCAGGCTCTATCAGTGCCGATGTCACCCATAAGTGAGGACTGATTCCTGCTGTCCCTGGAGAACACCTATTACAGGTGAGTAGTTATGCTTTCCCCCTCGAGGGTAAACACCTCTTGGGCCAACCTCTGGTCTCCCACTTCTTGCAGGGCCTTTTGCTTTCCAAGCCCCCGTCCGGCCTCCGCTGGCAGAGTGGGATCTGAATATCGTGCTCATGCAGCTGATGCAGCTGCCCTTCAAGCCGATGGCGACGTGCTCACTTCAGCACCTCTCCTGGAAAGTAGCCTTCTCCAGGATCAAGCAGGAAGTCAGTCCTCACATATGGGTGTCATCGGCGCCGATGAAGCCCCAGCGGAGCATTTCCCCAGCTTTCCATGAAAGCCTTTGGGAATGCTGGCATGCATGTGCGGTTCCCTTCCCGCCTAAAGGTGCCATCTTACCTCAGTCTCTTTTTTTCCAAGAAGCCCACCGGACGTGTGTCCTGTTCTCCCGGATAAAAGTGATTTTTTTCTTCGGCGATTATTTGCTATTTTTGTCTCCGGTTCGATGCCGGTTCCCCTCCCGCCGGGTTTGGTACACCGGTATCGAGCCCGCTTATTTCTTTTTCGGTTTTTGCCCTTCGTGGCTGGCGTTCGCACCCTTTTTTCATTTTTTCCCTGGAAGGCCGGTCTTTTGACCTCGCAGGGGCTCTTTTTTCCCCGATGTGATTGGTATAAGAAACTTATGTCTCTCACCGACACACACGACTGCTGCCTTCAGTGCCTCGGCCCTGACCACGACCCCAGGTCGTGTGTGCCATGTGGGAAGATGTCTTCCAAGGCACTCAAAAGTCGACAGCATCAGAAGGAAAGGCTTTTCTCGGACTCTGCCTCCGGCCGGGCCCGGACCTCGTCTGAGGCCTCGACATCTCAGGATTCTGATCCCGAGCGCCGTCGAAGCTCCTCGGACAGGGGGTCCCCCGACCGGGAATGCAAGAGGAAGAAGCGGCTCGTGAGGGCGGCGTCGGAGGAGGTCCCTGGTCCCTCGAGGGCCAGGTCTAAGACCCCCGACCGCTGTCCCAGGCCCGTGGAGCAAGAGAAGCCTGCCAAAGTTCCTCGTGTGGAGCTGGAGTCTGCTGGACACGTAAGCCCCGTAGTCCTCATGGACTCTCCTCCCAGAGAGCCGCCGCAGGGGCCCGAGTTGGTGGCTGCTGCGTCTCCCGAGCTGAGTCTCAGGATGACAGCCTTGGAGTGCAGATTGTCTGCCTTCATGGAGCAGCAGCAGGCACTGATGGCCAGCCTGTCTGGTGCATCTGCCCCGACCACCGGGACGTTGACTTCGCAGTCAACCCCGGAGACCAAGCCGATACTCGAGACCCTCGTGGCTCGAAGTCGTCCTCGGTCGAGGTCTCCCTCGACCTCCCGTTCGGGACCAAGGGTGTCGACGCAGGTGCCCCCGGCGTCGGGGCGGGTGCCTTGGGGCCCCGTGGGGTCGGACCCTGACTCCTCTTCGGATGAGTCCGCCAGGGAGATGGAGGACGAGGAGTCTCCCGATACTTTTAAGACTCGGTGCGTCCCGTCGGACTCACCGCAGTCTGAGCCCCGGAGTAGATCCCCCTCCGGAGGACACTAGGTTCTCGGAGTTCGTCCGGGATTTGGCCGCTGCCTTGGCTATTCCGGCCGACCCCGAGGAAGAGCCGAGGAGCTCGAAGCTCTACAGTACGACTCTCCTCCGAAGGAGGCCTTTACTGTCCCGGTTCCTCCGATGGTGGAACGGCTCCTCTTCTGGATGTGGGAGGCACCGGCCTCAGCGCCGGTTCTGAGCAAGCGAGTCAATTCCATCTATCGACTCCGCAAAAGCCCTGGTTTCCAGAAAGCACAGCTACCACACCATTCCATGGTTGTGGAATCGGCCATGCATCGTCTGAAGAGCCAGAAGATGCACTCCGCGGTGCCCCCCGGCAGGGAGGCCCGCAACCTCGATGGCGTCGGTAGAAAGTGCTTCCAGGGGTCTATGCTTGCTTGCCGTGTCCAGTCTTACCAGCTGTACATGGGCATGTACTTGCGAGACCTGGCCAAGGAATTGGCCGGATTCTCTGCTGGTCTCTCCGGGGAACCCTTGCAGAGATTTAAGACCTTGTCCTCGGGGATTCGGGAATGCTCAAAGTTCATTTCCCGTGCCGCCTACGATGGCTTCGAGGCTTCAGCCCAAGTTGCGGCTGCCGGCATCGCGGCTCGACGCCAGGCGTGGCTGCAGTCATCGGACCTCGAGCCATGGGTTCAGGACAAGTTGGTCGATGTCCCTTGCCGAGGTGAGAACCTTTTTGGCAAACCCGTGACCGAGAAGGACGCTCAGCTCGAGACCGAGCACCTTACCCGGACAAGGCTGTCGAGGAAGACCTCTGCCCCTTCACATAAAAAGAAGGGCTCGGGTAAAAAGTCCTTTTACCCAAGGAAGAGCACTGCCTACAAACAGTACCCTCAGTATCAGGCTGCCCAAGCTGCCCCCCAGGGTCAGCAAGCCAAGGGCCAGGGTAATGGGCCCCGTAGGCAGAGGACCCCCAAGCCTTCTGCCCCTGCTTCCACTCAGCAGGGTGGGGGTTTTTGACTCCTTGAGCGTAGCCACTCCGTCCCTGCTTTCCCAGCCCTGCACAGGCGGTCGCCTTGTACTCTTTGCCCACCAGTGGCCTCTCATTACCACCGACAGTTGGGTGCTGGACATAGTCCAAAAGGGCTATGCCCTGCATTTTCATCAACTGCCTCCTCCTTACTTCCCAGGGGAGTCCTTGAGGCCTCCCCTGCACACAGACCTTCTCCTTCGAGAGCTCCAAGGTCTGTTGGTGGACAGGGCGGTGGAGCCTGTGCCTCCCCACTTGCAAGGTCACGGTTTCTACTCCAGGTATTTCCTGGTACCCAAAAGGACCGGTGGCCTTCGACCCATTCTGGACCTCAGGAACCTCAACAAGTTCCTAGAGAAAGAAAAGTTCAAGATGCTTACTCTTGGAACACTTCTGCCCTACCTCCAGCAGGGAGATTGGCTATGCTCCTTAGATCTAAAGGATGCGTACACTCACATCCTCATTCATCCAGACCACAGAAAGTACCTCAGGTTCATTGTGGGAGGAAACCATTATCAGTACAGAGTACTACCTTTTGGCCTGACCTCCGCTCCCAGGGTCTTTACCAAGTGCCTGGCAGTTGTTGCGGCCTACCTGAGAAATCAAGGCATCTTTGTCTTTCCCTATCTGGACGACTGGCTCATCAGGGGTCAGACGTCCCTGGAGGCCAGACAACCCACCCTCAGAATCATTGCTCTGCTTCAAAACGTGGGCTTTGTCATAAACTTCGCAAAGTCCACTTTGCTCCCCTCCCAGAACTTGGAGTTCATAGGGGCAAGGTTAGATTCTCAACTAGCAAAGGCATTCTTGCTAGAAAACAGGGCTCAAAGACTGATGGACGTGGCCAAACAGTTTCTAAACAAGTCCCTGGTCTCCGCCAGACTCTGCCTCAGACTTCTGGGCCACATGGCTTCAACAGTGCATGTGATTCCCAATGCCAGGCTCCATATGAGGCCTGCACAGTGGTGCCTTCAGACTCAGTGGTCTCAGGCCACAGGCCGCCTAAGAGACAGGATAAGGGTGTCCAGACCCCTTTTGGCCTCCCTCAGCTGGTGGCTACATACACCCAATCTGCTGAAGGGGATGCCCTTCCAAATGTCAGAATACTCGGTGGTCCTCACCACCGATGCCTCTCTGCGGGGCTGGGGTGCTCATTGTCTGGACAAGTGCACTCAAGGCCTCTGGTCTCCCTGGGAGGCAGCCCAACAGATCAATCTCCTAGAACTTCGAGCTATCCACTTAGCTCTCAAGGCTTTTTCTCCGGCCCTAGCTCACCACTCAGTCTTGATTCAAACAGACAACCAGGTAGCCATGTTTTATGTGAACAAACAGGGCGGGATGGGGTCAAAGCTCCTTTGTCGGGAGACTCAAGACCTTTGTTACTTTTCCCTAAAGCACAACATGCTTCTCAAGGCGGTGTACCTTCCAGGCCAGGAGAACTGCCTGGCCGACCGGTTGAGCAGAATTCTGCAGCCCCACGAGTGGCAGCTGCATCCCTTGGTCATTCAGAAGATCTTCCTGAAGTGGGGTCTCCCTTGGATAGCTCTCTTTGCCAGTCCGCTGAACAAGCAACTGCCCAAGTTCTGCTCCAGGCAACCGCATCCTTTGAGGATAGCACCAGATGCTTTTCTGATGTCCTGGTCTCAGGGCCTCCTGTATGTGTTTCCTCCCACGCCCTTAGTGGCCCGAACACTTTTCAAGACTCTTCAGGACAAGGCCTCGCTTCTGCTGGTAGCTCCCAGGTGGCCGAGGCAGCCTTGGTTTCCACTTCTGCTTCAGCTGGCAGTGGATTCCCCACTACCTCTGGGGTTGCAACCCGACCTTCTCTCACAGGAGCAGGGTTCCCTTCTGCACCCCAATCTCAAAGCTCTCAATTTGATGGCCTGGAGGCTGCAAGGGTAGTTTTGGCTCCCTGGGGCTTACCTCAGGAAGTTGAGGAGGTTGTCCTAGCCTCTAGTTAACAGTCCACTAGGAAAACCTATGTCCTCAAATGGAAGAGGTTTTCTGTGTGGTGTCAGCTACGTACAGAGGATCCTTTCTCCTGTACTGTGCCAGTAGTGCTTCAGTACTTACTGCACTTATCAAATCAGGGACTTAAGTCTAATTCTGTTCGGGTCCACCTCTCAGCTCTAGCAGCTCACCACTCACTGGTGGAGGGACATTCTCTGTCAGGTGTCCCGCTTTCTCAGGGGCTTGCTTTTGCTCAAGCCTCCCATCCGTCGTCCTGCTCCTGAGTGGGAGCTGAATGTGGTCTTGCAGCAACTGACTCGCCCACCCTTTGAGCCAATGGCTACTTGCCCTCTACGCTTCCTTTCCTGGAAGACTCTCTTCCTGATAGCCCTCACCTCGGCTAGGCGAGTGATAGACCTTACACCAGGATTTATAGGAACAGGGTAGTCCTTAGGACTCATCCAAAGTTCCTCCCCAAGGTTGTCTCCTCTTTCCACCTCAACCAGGAGGTGGTTCTTCCAACATTCTTCCCTAGGCCTCATGCTATCCAGGCTGAAGCAGTCCTGCATACCCTGGACTGTAGGAGGGCCTTATCCTTCTACTTTGACCATACACAGGGACATAGAAGGGCTACTCAGCTCTTCGTCTCCTTTGACCCCAATAAGTTGGGGTTGGCTGTGTCCAAGCATACCTTGTCCATCTGGGTGGCTGACTGTCACCTGGGCTTATAAGGCGGCTGACCTTCCTTTGCAGGGTAGGGTCACGGCCCATCGTGTCAGGGCAATGGCTGCCTCAGTGGCTCTTCACCGCTCTGTGCCCTTGGTAGACATCTGCAGGGCTGCAACTTGGTCTTCAAGCCAGACCTTTGCGGCCCATTACTGACTAGAGAGGGAGTCCCGTAGGGACAGTGCTTTTGACCAAGCAGTACTCCGGAATCTTTTTGAGATTTAGGCAACTCCTGCCCTCTGTTGGGCTACCGGTGGAGGTTGTGTCCTTGGAAAGCCTTTCTTTGCTGCTGTGACTAGAGGGAGTTCTCTTGTTCAGCCTGGGTTCCTGGTAGCCCAGAGCTAGGGAGTCACCCATATGTGAGGACTGACTTCCTGCTTGGTCCTGGAGAAAGAGTAGTTACTCACCTGTAACAGGTGTTCTCCAGGAGCAGCAGGAATCAGTCCTCACAACCCTCCCTCCTCCCCTGGGAGTTGCAGTTGTACATAGTTTGATTTTTTCAATTTTGTGTGCTGTTCTTAGCTATGTCATTTGACTGAGGTAAGATGGCATCTTTAGGCGGGAAGGGAACTGCGCATGCGTGCCAGCATTCCCAAAGACTTTCATGGAAAGCTGGGGAAATGCTCCGCTGGGGCTTCATCGGCGCCGATGACACCCATATGTGAGGACTGATTCCTGCTGCTCCTGGAGAACACCTGTTACAGGTGAGTAACTACTCTTTCCTGGTGGTGCTGACCTCGGCTCGACAAATCAGTGACCAGCAAGCCCTCATGGCTGGGTCTCCCTACACCAGGTTTTACGGGAACAGTGTGGTCCTTCACATTCACCCCAAGTTCCTACTGAAAGTTGTCTTGGATTTCCATCTCATCCGAAATAGTCTTACCAACTTTCTTTCCGAGGCCTCACACCAACCGGGCATCGGCGATCCTGCATACGCTCTGCTGCAAGAGGGCTCTCACCTTCTATTTGCAATGCATCCAGGATCATCACAAGTCCAACTGACTCTTCATTGCCTATGATCCTAGCCATCTGGGTCTTACAGTCACCAAGTGCACTCTCTCCCTCTGGGTGGCGGACTGCATCACCTTTGCTCAGGCAAAGGCTGGGGCCCTGCTGGATCAGCGGGTCGCCGCACATGGTGTCGGTGGTCTCGCTGTGCTCAGTGCCTCTGACAGACATTTGCTGGGCTGCGACTTTGTCTTCAGCAAATTCCTTTGCTTCACATTACTGCCTGGAGAAGGAGTTCCACCGGGACAGCGCCTTCGGCCAGGCTGTGCTCCATAATCTCTTTGGGGTATAAGCAAGTTCTGCCCTCCGACCCTTCTTCTGCGGCTACCGGGAGCTTGGTGCCTGAGGACTTCCTTCTGATCATCTGCATCTGCTTACGGCTTCGTGGAGACATTTTTGCTTACAGGTTTTGGTAGCCTGGAGCTGGGGAGTCCCATAAGTGAGGACAAACTTCCTGCTTGTTCCTGGAGAAAGCGTAATTACTCACCCATAACAGGTGTTCTCCAGGAATAGCAGGAATCAGTCCTCACTACCCTCCCACTTCCCCTTAAGAGTTGCCATTCTTTTCCTTCCCTTGCCATCTGCTTAGTATGGCTCTAGTTATGGGACCTGACTGAGCAAGATGGCACCCTTGGGCGAGAAGAGGACGACACGTGTGACAGCAATCCCAAAGGCTTTCTTTGAAAGCTGGGGACTTGCTCCATGTGGGCTCAGTCGGTGCTGATGTCACCCACAAGTGAGGACTGATTTCCTGCTGTCCCTGGAGAACACCCGTTACAGGTGAGTAACAACACTTTTTGTGCTATAATCTATTGAGGAAAGAAAGGGTTAATAAAGAAAAAAAAACAAGAGGGCTAGCTATTCATGTAAAAAATATGAAAGCAACTCAAATATAGGAGGTATGGGAAATGGAGGTGGCATTTCCATATATACTACTGTAGTCTACAGACCTCCAACTCAAGTGCAGGAACTGGACTGAGATCTGGTTGAAGATGCCCAAAAGGTGGGAATCAAAGAGAGGAGGTGGTGATAGATTTTAACCTGACAGATGTGGCTTGGATTTAGAAATAAAGACATCCTGGACACCTTTAACCCAAATAGTAATGGAGCCAGTGAAGGAGTGGGCAGTACTAGACCTGTTACTTACAAATGCATTTTTGATGTCTGAGTAGGTACCCACCTGCGCACCAGTGACTATTGGATGTATGGTTTGATCAAATTAGGGCTTCTGATATCTGTTATAAGCAAAAAATCCTGATAAACACCCTGGAAATGGAATTTGGGATTTTCTGTTATAATGGGAAAAACCCTGAACAATCACCCTTTCCTCATTGCTCCGGTGCCATTTCAGCAGAGTAATGTTGTCAGAGCCACCTACTGCTGCAGAGTTCCTGATCAGATGCCAGGAGTTCCTGTTTTGTCCTGCCACACACTGCTGCATGGACAGCTGTGTTGCTGGCATTGGAAATGTTTGAAGGACTACCAAAAGGGACTGCTACAACTGGAAGTAGATCTACACTTGTGAGCATAATCTTCTGGAATAAGCTCTAAATCTTGAGGTAAAAGGGACTTCTTGGAATTAAAGCTGATAAATCTGTGTATTTTAGAATTCAGTATTTTTGTTAAGTCAGTCAGGTCTTAGTACCACCAGTGAGCTTTGTATTTAAGTCAAAGCAAAGCATAGAGCATAAAATAAGAGTAAATAGACTTTGAAATAAATTTGTTTCCAGAGAGCTTTTCATTTAAATCAAATCAGAGTTTAGCTTAACCTAGTAAGTACAATACAGTAAATAGTTACTGAAATTTGTTTCTAGAGAGCTTTTTTACCAAAATCAAATCAGAATATAGCTTAAAGTACAAGCAGAATAGTCTCCAAGTAGAAAGAAAAATAAACTTGTTTCTTATGACCTTTACAGAGTCCTTCCAATTAGGAGGTAAAAGAGCTGTGAAGTTGCCTTAAATAGGTTTTAAAGGCAACTGATGGATCAAAGAGGCAATTTAAAAAGTAATTTCTATCAAACCAAGGGCTGTGTGAATCACCTAGGAAATTGGGAAGCCTTTACCTTAGAAGCACAAGACAAAGCCCTGTGTAGCAGCCAACCTTTAAGTTGTATTTCCCTCCCTAACTCCCACCTACCCCTGGGATAATCGTAGCTTTATAGGTGCTTAAACCTCTTAAAGGGAAGGAGGTGCTCATATTCACACTCAGGTGGAGCTGTTTATCCTCATCAGACATACATTAAGGACCTGAGATTAATTAAGCTCAAGGTGAACAAAGTCCATTAAATGTATTAGGTATAGTTTTATTAGTATAAGTATCCACAGCAAAACACAACCTTTAAACTAAGATGCAGACAGTAGTCCATCAGCAAGATGGGGGCTTTCCAATCTTTTGCATTGAGTGTCACATGTATGATTTTCTTCCAGTTGGTGAGGGGTCTTACGTGTGCACTCGGTGCAAGGAGCTCTTTGCTCTCAGGGAACGAATCCCATCTCTGGAGGCTAGAATAGCAGACTTGGAGGACATAAGAAAGACAGAGAGGTACATACACAAGATCTACAGGGATGTAATACTGAAGTCCCACCTCCAGTCTGGCAGCATCCCTATTGCCATAGAGGAGAAGAGGTCACGTGGCAGGAAGTGATCCTGTAGCTAGGACCTGTCCTCCAGGTGATGTAAAACTCTCACACCGAGGAGGTTTCTCCAGGGTCATGTGCCCACAAAGGGAAGGCTTAGAACAGCTGTTATAGTTGGTGATTCGATCATTAGGCATGTAAATAGCTGGGTGGCTGGTGGAAATGAGGATCGCCTGGTAACATGCCTGCCTGGTGCAAAGGTCGTGGATCTCACTCGCCACCTAGACAAGGTCTTAGATAGTGCTGGGGAGGATTCTGCTGTCTTGGTACATGTTAGTACCAATGACATAGGAAAGTGTGGTAGGGGAGTTCTGGAGGTCAGATTTAGGCTTTTAGGTAGGAAGTTGAAATGTAGAACTTCCAGGGTGGCATTCTCCGAAATGCTTCCTGTTCCACGCGCAACACCCAAAAGGCAAACAGAGCTCTGGAGTCTCAATGCATGGATGAGATGGTGGTGCAAGGAAGAGGGTTTTGGATTTCTGAGGAACTGGGCAACATTCTGTGGAAAGGAATGGCTTTTCTGAAGGGATGGATTCCACCTTAACCAGGATGGAACCAGGCTACTGGCATTAATCTTTAAAAAGGGTGATAGAGCAGCTTTTAAACTAGATAATAGTGGAAAGCCGACAATCACCCAAGAGCACATGGTTCAGAATAATGTATCCTTGAAGGATACTAGCAAAAGATTGAAGTTAGGGCATATCGACAGAGGTTCCAGTAAAGACAAAAGTAACCCAAATGCCCTTAAATACAGAGTAGTCAGAGCGTAAAGATTCCAAATTACCCCTCCTACTGATAACCAGATTAATATGAATAAAATACAGCTTCTAAAATGCTTGTATGCAAATGCTAGAAGTCTAAAAAATAAGATGGGAGAGTTAAAATATATAGCACTAAATGAGAGGTTAGATATGGTTGGTATCAGAGACATGGTGGAAGGAGGACAACCAGTGGGAAACTGTGATACCTAGGTACAAACTATAGTGTAATGAGAGAGCAGATCATACTGGTGGAGGGGTTGCACTCTGTTAGAAAGGGCATTGAGTCACAAAGGATTAAAGTTTTGCAGGAAACAAAATACACTGTATAATCTCTATGGATTGAAATTCCATGTAAAAAGGGGAAGGGGAAAGCGATGGCAGTGGAGATGTACTATTGATCACTGGGCCAGAATGAACAAATGGATTATGAAATGCTCAAAGTAATCAGGGAAGCTAACAAAAGTTACAGCACAGTAATAATGGTGATTTCAATTACCCCGGTATCGACTGGGTCAGTATAATGGCAGGATGTGCTAGGGAGATAAAGTTTCTAGATGAAATAAATGACTTCTTGGAGCAGCTGGCTAATGAACAGACCAGAGGGGAAACCATTTTGGACTTAGTCCTTAGTGGAACACAAGATCTGGTGCAAGAGATAAGGGTGTTGGTACCTCTTGGCAATAGTGATCATAGCATGATTGCATTTGTTTTAATAAATGGAAAAAGGACAGCAAAGAAATCCACAGTACTACCTTTTAACTTTCAAAAGGGAGACTATGATAAAATGAGGAAAATAGTTAAGAAAAAACAAAAAGGAGAGTCGCAAAGATTAAAGATTTACATAAAGCATAGGTGGTGTTTAAAAAACTGTCTTGGAAGCCCAGACCAGCTGTATTCCTTGCTTTAAGAAAAGTGGAAGGAAGTCCAAAAAAACCTCCAGCATGGTTTAAAGGTGAGGTCAGAGAGGTGACTGTTGCCAAATAAAAAAGCATCTTTCAGGAAATGGAAACAGGAGCCAAATGATGAAAACTGGAAACAACATAAGCACTGGCAAGTTAGATGCAAGGCAGTGATAAGGCAGGCAAAGAGAGAATTTGAGAAGAAGCTTGCTATGGAAGCAGCAACACATAAGGATTTTTTCAAGTACATTTGTAGAAAAAAAACCTGTGAGAGAGTCAATTGGGCCTTTAGATGATAGAGGTGTCAAAGGGGCACTAAGAGGGGATAAGGCCATATCGGAGAGACTGAATGAATTCTTTGCTTCGGTCTTTTCTGAGGAAGAAGTAGGGATGTTACCCATGACTGAAATGGTATTTAAAGGTGATGCCGCAGAAGAATTGAAAGAAACGTGATACAACAGGAAGATGTATAACAGCTATTTGATAAACTGAAGAGTAGTAAATTACCTGGATAGGATGGTATATATCCAAGGGTGTTGAAAGAACTGAAATATGGAGATTGCAGATCTACTATAAATAATCTGTGAACTGTCATTAAAATAATCTGTAATACCTGCAGATTGGGGGATGGCCAATGTAATGCAAATTTTTAAAAAGGGTTTCAGCGGTGAACCAGGAAAAATGGTAGAAACCATTATAACAAAGAAAATTACTGAACATGTAGATAGTTGTGGCTTAATGGGAGACGGCCTACATGGTTTTAGCCAAGGAAGGTCTTGTCTTACTAATCTGTTATGCATTTTTGAAGGTGTGAATAAACAGGTAGACAAGGGTGAGTCGGTTGATAGTGTATCTGGATTTTCAGAAAGCCTTTGACCAGATCCTTCATGAGAGACTCTTGCCGAAATTTAAAAAATCAAAGGATAGGAGGCAGTGTGCTATTGTGGATTAGGAACTGGTTAAAAGATGTAAAGTAGAGGGTAGCGCTAAATGGCCAATTTTCCCAGTAGAGAAAGGTGAATAGTGGAATACCCCAGGGATTTGTGCTGGATCTGCTGCTTTTTAACATATTTGTAGATGACCTGGAAATGGGAATAATGAGTGGGGTAATCAAATTTGCAGATGACACAAAATTATTTAAAGTTGCTAAAACCCAAGAGGATTGTGAAAAATTGCAAGAGGACCTTGATAAATTGGAAGGCAATGGCAGATGAAATTTAATGCTGGCAAGTGCAAAGTTATGCACCTAGGAAAGAAAAACCCAAACTATGGTTACACAATGCAAGGTTCCATATTAGGAACCACCACCCAGGATAAAGATTTAGGCCTCATCGTGGATAGCATGTTGAAACTTTCCTCCCAATGTGCAGCGGCGGCCAAGAAAGCAAATAGAATGCTAGGAATCATAAGGAAAGGAATGGAGAATAAAACAAAGGATATTATAATGCCTTTATCGTTTCATGGTGCAACCCACCTTGAATATTGTGTGAAATTCTGGTCGCCGTATCTTAAAAAGGATAGAGTGTTATAAGAAAAGGTACAGAGAAGAGCCACCAGAATGGTAAAGTAAATGGAAGGATACCCCTATGAGGAGAAGCTAAAAAGATTAGGGCTCTTCATCCTGGAAAAGAGAAGGCTGAGGGGAGATATGATAGAGGTGTATAAATTAATGAATGGAGTGGAACCGATAAAAGTAGATTGTTTACGCCATCAAAATATAGACAGACTAGGGGACATGCAATGAAGCAACAGGGTAACCTATTAAAGACTAATAAGAGAAAATATTTTTTTACTCAACGCGTAATCAAACTCTGGAATTCGTTACTGGAAGATGTAGTAAAAGTTGCTAGTGTTGCTGGGTTTCAAAAAGGTTTGGACAAGTTCCTGGGGGAAGGTCCATAAACCATTATTAAAGGGGACCTGGGAAATCCACTGCTTGCCCCAATACAAGCATTGTGGAACTTCTGTCCTTTGGGGAAACTACTAGGTACTTGTGACCTAGATTGGCCACTGCTGGAAACAGGATACTGGGCTTGATGGACCGTAGTCTGACCCAGTATGGCAGATCTTATGTTCTTAAACTGGAGTGATGCCCACAGCAGAGCCAGCCAGGTAGCAGAGTGGCAGGAGCAAAAATCACAAGCTTCTGCTGCTGTCCAGGTATAAGGGTTGCTATTGCGGTTTGTTGGCAGATGGGGTGCCGTTGCTGTTGTAAGGGCTGGGAGAAGGGAGTGGCTAATGCAGGGGACTGGGAGAAGGGGCTGTTGCTAGATAATTGTGTTTTGGGTAGTGAATGGAATCTACTTAAGCTGCAAAAAAAATTTCCGTTAAACAAATACAACAAGAAATCCCTAATTTTCATATCGTCCTGCTAAACCATTCCAGACAAATGAGTTGTGTTCCCCTACCAGCAGTGTGGTGGAAACAACCAGTATAAAGCCAATGAAATCACTCCCATGCCTCTATTCACCTCAACTACCAGAGGTCTCTTCAGTATTTCTTTGTCTCCAGTAAATGGTGGATGGATTTTCTCCCCTCTGAAGAAAATATGAGGATTGATTAAATGCTCGTGAATAACCATCTTGAGGGTGCATCACTTGAATGTGATGTAGAAGGCTCCACTAGATTGCCATCTTTTTGGTAGCCATACGAGGAAGGAAAATTGGTTCAGCTCCACATGCTTATGATAAGAGAACAAAAGAAATGCCGTACTGAGTCAGACCAAGGTCCATCAAACCCAGTATCCTATTTCCAACAGTGGTCAATCCAGGTCACAAGTACCTGGCAGGTTCCCAAAAAAAGTACACAGATTCCACAATGCTCGTCCAAGAGTAAGCAGTGGATTTCCCGGGTCCTCTTTAATACTGTAATGGTTTATGAACCTTTTCTCCAGGAACTTGTCCAAACCTTTTTTAAACCCATCTACACTAACAGCTTTTATTATTTATTTATTTATTTAATGCTTTTATATACCGCGCTTTTTAAAATCAGTGCGGTTTACAGAAACCTTTTTGTGCAGAGTAGGAAGAGCCTACTTTGAACTTACATTGAACAGGTAGTACAACTTGGATAACGGGGGAAAGTATATACAGGCTATATACAATGGGAGGGAGGTCGCTATGCAGCTATAGCAACATGGCTTGTCCTGAGAGCTATATATACACGGATGTGAATTACCTATTGGGTCCCCGATAATGAATTACAGAGTTTGATTACACATTGAGTAAAAAAATATTTTCTCTTATTAGTCTTAAATGGGTTACATTGTAGTTTCATTGTGTGTCCCCTAGTCTTTCTACTTTTTGATGGAATAAACAACTTATCTGGGTTTACCCGTTCTATTCCATTTATTAATTTATAGACCTCTATCATATCTCCCTTCAGGCCTCTTTTTTCCAAGTTGAAGAGCCCTAACCTTTTAAGCCTTTCCTCATAAGGGTACCCTTCCATCCCCTTTATCATTTTGGTGGCTTTTCTCTGTACCTTTTCTAATTCTGCTATATACCTATTAAGATATGGCAACCAGAATTGAATGCAATAATCAGCATGCGGTTGCACCATGGAACGATACAGAGGCATTATAATATCCTTTATTTTATTCGCCATCCCTTTCCTTATGATTCCTAGCATTCTATTTGCTTTCTTGGCTGCCGCTGCACACTGGATGGAGGGTTTCAAAGTATTATCCATGATGATGTCTTAATCTTTTCCCTGCGTGGTAGTTGCTCATATGGTACCTTGCAACGTGTAACCATAGTTAGGGTTGTTCTTTCGTGGGTGCATAACTTGACACTTGTCCACTTTAAATTTCATCTGCCATTTGGACGTCCAGTTTTCCAATTTTTCAAGGTCCTCTTGCAATTTTTCACAATCTCTTGGGTTTTAACAACTTTGAATAATTTTGTGTTGTTCCCATTTTCAGGTCCTTTACAAATATGTTAAAAAGGAGCTGACCCAACAGAGATCCCTCGGGTACTCCACTATTCACCTTTATCCATTGAGTAAATGGTACTTCAGGCTGGAGGGCTGGGGTTTCAAGTCCCACCTGGGGACAGCAATCTCAGGCTGGAGGGACTGGGGTTTCTAGTCCTATAGGCACTCCTTGTGGCCTTAGGCAAGCCACTTAACCCTCCATTGCCTCAGGTACACATAGATTGTGAGCCCTTTGCGGACGAGGGAATATATCCAGTACCTGTTTGTAGTAATTACATAATGTAAACCACTTTGATTGAAGGATAAGGCGGTATAGAAAAAACTTGTTAAATAACATAAATTGGCCATTTAGCCCTACTTTCTGCTTTCTATCTTTTAACTAATTTCTGATCCACAA
The DNA here is from genome assembly GCA_033557465.1 of Ichthyophis bannanicus. Lineage (NCBI taxonomy): Eukaryota > Metazoa > Chordata > Amphibia > Gymnophiona > Ichthyophiidae > Ichthyophis > Ichthyophis bannanicus. The sequence continues at coordinate 730,482,739 of CM066033.1, read as the reverse complement.
TAGCACACTGCTTCCTATTTCATGACTTTTTAATCTCACCAAGAGTCTCTCATGAAGGGACTTGTCAAAGGCTTTCTGAAAATCCAGATCCACTATATCAAATGGCTCACCTTTGTCTACCTGTTTATTCACACCTTCAAAAAACAGATTAGTAAGACAAGACTTTCCTTGGCTAAATCCATATTGGCTTTCTCCCATTAAACCATTACTAACTACATATTCAGTAATTTTATTCTTTATAATGGTTTCTACCATTTTGCCCAGTACCAGACTCACAAGTTTGTTTCCTGGATCATCCCCGAAACCCTTTTTAAAAATTGGCGTTACATTGGCCATTCTTCAGTCTTCCAGTACTACAGATGATCTTAATGATAATTCACAGATTACTAATAGTATTTTATTTTATTTTATTTTATTTACATTCTCTTATATACCGTGCTATTCTGCATCAGTGTGGTTTACATTGAACAAACTGAAATTACATTGAACAGGGCATTATAACTTGGAGATAACTATTTTACAGGGAACATGGGCTATGGAGGGTTAAGTGGCTTGCCCAAGACCACAAGGAGCACCTGTGGGACTAGAAACCTACTAGAATAGTAGGTCTGCAATCTCATCTTTTAGTTCTTTCAATATCCTTGGATCTATACCATCCATTCCAGGTGATTTGCTACCCGTCAGTTTATCAAATAGTTGTAATACATCTTCCTGGTTATGATATTTCTTTCAATTCTTCCGATACATCACCTTTAAATACCATTTCAGGCATGGGTAACCTCCCTACATCATCTTCGGTAAAGACCAAAGCAAAGAATTCATTCAGTGTCTCTGCTATGGCCTTTTCCTCCCTTAGCACCCCTTTTACCCCTCGATCATCCAGTAGTCCAACTGACTCTCTCACAGGTTTTTTGTTATGAATGTACTTGAAAAACCTTATGCATTTTTGCTTCCACGGAAAGCTGTTCTTTTTTGCAGCAGGCCTGTTCCTTCTGGCATGGAAATTCAGATTCTGCAGCCTCTGGGTGCAGTTTCATGCAGGGTAGGCTGAAAGTGGAAACCCTTTTGATTGCCTTTGGCTAAGCATCCCTAATGAGGGGCACCCTCTGGAGATGAAGAACAGCTGGGAACTGTCTAAGATTTTGACTATGACTTGGATTCAGATGGTTCGGTACCGAGCTCTGACATGGGTGAAGAAGTATTCTTGCCTTCAGAAAATTGTGAAGAGGCCAGAGTGAGCCACTTATTCCAGAAGGAATGCTACTCCTTCTGGAATAGTTGGCTCACTCTGTCCTCTTCACAATCTTCTGCGTTGATTGCCAGAGTCTCATCCACCTTGAACTTGACAGATGCTTCAGGCATGGCGCAGGAGCTGCAGGTGCACCTGCTCCTTCAAGGGGTGAGGAAATCTACTGTCTTTCCTAGATGTGATCAAGGATATGATCTGGTTGGAGTGGGACTCTCCTGACTCCCCGCCTAAGGGATTAATGTTCAGTAGTAGTAGTAGTAAGGGTGTGTAAGAAGATCTACTCTCTCCTGGAGAAGGAATGCATTGTGTGCTTTGATATTCCCAAGGTGGATGCGCAGGTCATGGCGTATACCAGATGGACCACCCTTCCTGTGGAAGGCAGATTGGTCTTAAAGGATTTTCTGGACTTGTAAGGTCAATTCATTATTGAAGAGCCAGTTTGCCATGGTGACTGCTATTCTGCAGCTGGCAGTGTGTGCCAATCTGATGTCTCGAGCCCTGCACCAGTGGATTCAACCTCTTCCTGCGAATCTCTTTTGGAGTCAGCTACGACCTTCTTTTCTGATGCCATGTATGACCCATTACATTTGGCAGCAGGAATGGTGCTCTTACGACTGTGTCAGTGTTGGATTAGGCTTTGGCACTGGGCAGTGGATTCATCTTCCAAAACCTGGTTGGCCCAACTGACTTTTAAAGGGAAGCTTCTTTTTGGAGCCGATTCGAAGAACCTGATGAAAGACCTGGACGAGACAAAATCTTAACTGCCTTCTGGAAGGCAGGTCCAGGGGCCTGTGAAACAGACTGGTGCCCTTTTCTTGTCAGCCTCCACCCATCCACCGAGGGTGCTCTGGCCAGATCCCTGGGTGTCTCAGGACTTTCATCATTACCTCTGCTTCCAGGCTTCAGGCTTGTTCTCAGTCCTTTTGGTGTACATGGGCTCAGGGACTCTGTCCCTTCCAGAGGAGAATCTTCCCAGGCTGCGCAATGAAAATTTGGGAGCCCATTCCCTGGTTCCTCTGGTTGGAGGCAGGTTTTGCCTTTTCTGTCAGGAATGGGCCCAGGTTTCCAAGGATCGCTGGGTGCTAGACACCATTTAGTTCTGCTATGTCCTAGAATGCAAAGAGCCGATTCTGGATGTCTTTGTCATCTTCCCTTGTGGGTCTGCAATCAAAAGTGCCACTGTGCAGGACCACCTTGGACAATTTGCTGCACCTAGAGGCAGTGTTGACCATCTCTTCAGACAAGCGGAGCAAGGGAAGATACTCCATCTATTTCATGGTGCCCAAAAAGGATCTTAAGGGGGTCCATGATCACTTGTGCATCCTGGACTTCCAGATGGAAACTTTGTATGCCATGATTCAACCAGTGCACCACGCGGAGTTCCTGGCTTTTCTGGATCTGACTGAGGTGTGTTTTCATATCCCGATCTGGGTCAAATCAGCAAAAGTATCTGCGTTTTGCCATGTTTGGCTCTCACTATCAGTTTCCACCCTCCCTTTAGGTCTATCCACCGCCCCAAGGATGTTCTCCAAGGTCATGGTGGTGGCGGCTGTAGAGCTACAGTGCCAAGAGATCTGTATCCATCCATACCTGAATGACTGGCTCACCCAGGCCTGTTCCTTTTCAGAAATGTCTCAGATGGGGTCCTGAGTGGTGTCCTCTTTGGAAAGCCTTGGCTGGGTGATCAGTCAGGGAAAGAGCCAGCTGTTGCCTTCCCAGTCCCTGAAGTTTCTGGGAGCATGTTTCAGCACTAGAGTGGGCAGAGTTTTCCTGATAGAACAGAAAGTCAAAAGACTGTTGCATTGTCTGGGGCCGTTCTGTGTGCAGCAGGTTCCCAGTGTCTGGGATTATCTTAAATTCCTTGGATCCTGTTGCAGTATCATCTAGAAGTAAGGAGATCCTGGATTCTCTACAGGGAGAACTATTCAGGCAATTGGTAACAGACCCCACACGTGAAGGGGCCATACTGGACTTGGTGCTTACCAATGGTGAAAGTGTTTCTGATGTTGTAGTGGGAGATCATTTTGCATCCAGTGATCACCAGGTGGTGTGGTTCAGTATTAGGACTAGGGCTGTTAGAATCCATTCCAAGGTGAAGATCTTAGACTTTAGGAAGACTAACTTTGCGAAGATGGGCCAATACCTCAGCGAGTCGTTAGTGGGATGGGAACAGCTGGGGGATGTAGAAAAACAGTGGGCAAAGCTGAAAGGGGGTATTTTAAAGGCAACCAACCTTTTTGTTAAAATGGTAAATAAAGGCAAAAGGAACAGGAGACCGCTATGGTTTTCGAAGGAAGAAGCTGAAAAAGTGAAGAAAAAGAGGGAGGCCTTCATGAAATACAAGAGATCACAGAGAGAGGAAGACAGGCATCTGTATTTGGAAAAACTTAGAGAAGCTAGCAAAGTAGTCAAGAAGGCAAAGATTCAAAAGGAGGAGGAAATAGCCAATGCAATAAAATGGGGGGATAAGACATTTTTCAGATATATTAGTGAGAAGAGGAAGGGCAAAAGTGGTATTGTCAGACTCAAGGATGCAGGGGGGGGATATGTAGAAGCTGATAAGGATAAAGCGGAATTGCTTAACAAATATTTTTGTTCTGTGTTCACAGATGAAGAACCAGGAGCAGGACCTCAGAAAACACCCACAAATAAGAACAGAAGCGAGGGACATCTTGAACAATTTTCAGAAGACTGTGTTCGTGAGAAACTAGCTCAACTTAAAGTAGACAAAGCGATGGGACCGGATGGGATACACCCTAGAATACTGAGGGAACTTGGGGACGTTCTAGCAGCTCCACTGACTGACCTTTTCAATGCCTCGTTGGAGTCGGGAGTGGTGCCAAAGGACTGGAGAGAGGCTCATGTGGTGCCTTTACACAAAAGCGGAAGTAAGGATGTGGTTGAAAACTACAGGCCGGTTAGTTTAACTTCGGTGGTGAGTAAATTATTGGAAATGCTGCTGAAAGAGAAAATAGTGAGGTTTCTGGAGTCCGGCGGATTACAGGATCCGAGGCAGCATGGATTCACCAGAGGCAGGTCTTGTCAGACAAATCTGATCGATTTCTTTGACTGGGTGACCAGGGAGTTGGACTGAGGGAGAGCTCTAGATGTGGTGTATTTAGATTTCAGTAAAGCCTTTGACACTGTTCCTCACAGGCGACTTATAAACAAACTGAGCACCCTAGGGATGGACCCTAAAGTTACTGCTTGGGTTAGAAATTGGTTGGGTGGGAGGCGACAAAGAGTACAAGTAAATGGAGCTCACTCTGAGGAGAAGGATGTTACCAGTGGTGTGCCCCAGGGATCTGTCCTTGGTCCGATTCTTTTTAACATCTTTGTTAGTGATATAGCGGAAGGGCTGTCGGGTAAGGTTTGCCTCTTTGCGGATGATACCAAAATCTGTAATAGAGTAGACACCCAGGAAGGTGTAGATAACATGAGGAGGGATCTAGCTAAGCTTGAAGAATGGTCTAGAATTTGGCAGCTGGGATTTAATGTTAAAAAATGTAAGGTCATGCATTTGGGCTGCAGCAATCCAAGGGAGCAATACAGTATAGGAGGTGAAGTACTTTTGTCCACTAAAGAAGAGCGGGACCTAGGCGTGGTTGTGTCTGATGATCTTAAAGTAGCTAAACAGGTAGAAAAGGCGACGGCAAAAGCTAGAAGGATGCTTGGGTGCATACGGAGAGGAATGGCTAGCAGAAAAAAGGAGGTGATAATGCCTCTGTATAAGTCTTTGGTGCGACCTCATTTGGAGTATGGTGTGCAATTCTGGAGACCACACCTTCAAAAGGATGTGAACAGGATGGAGTCGGTGCAGAGGGTTGCTACTAAAATGATTAATGGGCTTCATTATAAAGCATATGAGGACAGACTTAAGGATCTTAATATGTACACCTTAGAGGAAAGGCGGGATAGAGGTGATATGATTGAGATGTTTAAATACCTCCATGGCATAAATGTTCAGGGAGAGAGCCTCTTTCAATTGAAAGCAAGTTCTGCTACGAGGGGACATGGGATGAGGGTGAAGGGAGATAGATTCAGGAGTGATATGCGGAAATATTTCTTTACGGAAAGAGTAGTGGATCCGTGGAATAGTCTCCCAGTGGAGGTGGTGGAGATGAGGACAGTGACTGAGTTCAAAAAAGCATGGGACCAACACAGAGGATCTCTAAAGGTAAAAAGTGGACTGTTGTAGTTGTTGTTATGGAAGGACAGACTAGATGGGCCTTGTGGTCTTTTTCTGTCATCATGTTTCTATGGATCAATGGCGGTGACCATAGAGATGGTGCCATGAGCATGTGCTTATATGCGACCGCTCTAGCAGGCCTCAGGAGTTTGAGTGCAGACTTCCGCTCCCGTTGATAGTGACGTCCCATTTGCAGTGGTGGCAGCAGCCTGTCATCTGAGGAAGGGCGTGCTGCTGGATGATTTCTCCTGGATCCTCCTGATGATGGATCTCTCCCTTGAACTTTCCCACTGCTAACCCCGCTATACTCCTTCCACCGAACTATAGTCAGACCTGTTCTGGCTGTTGTAAATAGTTAATATGTTTATCATCATAGTAACATAGTAAATGATGGCAGATAAAGACCAGTATGGTCCATCTAGTCTGCCCAGATTATTTTCCTTTTATCCTATTGTAAAGGGAAGGGATCCACTGTGTCTGTCCAATGCCATTTTGAATTCCGTCACTGTCGATCTGCATATTTGTCCTACTCTCTGTAAATAATGAATATGTGCTCAATCTATGTAAAATAGTTAATATTTTCTCTGTAAAATAGTTATTATGTGCTCAAAAATGTTCTATGTAATTGATGTTTACCATGTTCTCTGTAAACCACCCCCGATCTCTGGAAGGGGTGGTATAGAAAAAGCACACAAATAAATAAATAAGATGGATGCCTGTCTCTCGGGCTGGGGAAAACCATTGTCAGGACTGTACTGCCCAGGGCCGTTGGAACCACAGGAAAATGGTATGGTCCATCAACCGCCTCAAGGCAAGGAGCATCATGTTGGCTCTTCTGTGTTTCTGGCCCCTGGCTGAGGGTCGGGCAGTTTCAGTGTTTTCAGACAATGCCACTGTGGTGGCTTATATCAATCAGTAAGGTAGCACGAGCAGTGCTGGGGAACTCTGGAATGGCTCTCCTGTTTGCCTGGGTGGAGAAGAACCTCCTAGCTTTGTCAGCTTAACATATTGTCAGGGTGGACAGTGTGGCAGTGGACTTTCTCAGCTGGCATTCTCTGGGTCCTGGAGACTTGGAACTGAGTCAGGAGCCATTTCAGTTTATTCTGTGCTGCTGGATTGGCCCTGAAATGGATCTGATGATGACCCACTCCAGTGCCAAAGTTTGCTGATTCTTCAGTTGCTGCATGGAGACAGGATCAGAGGGCATCGATGTCTGGCCCAGTCTTAGCCAAGTCAGCACTTGCTGTATGTGTTTCCTCTGTGGTCCCTGGTGGGATGTGTAATTCAGCATAGAATGCCACCCAGGCAGGATTGTCCTGGTGGTGCCGAATTGGTTGAGGAGAATGTGGTTCAGAGACGTGATGCTGCTCCTGCTCCTGCAGGTGCCGCCTCTTTGGTTGCCTCTGTCTCAGGGTTTATTGTGGCAGGGGGACAGATTTGTCCCGAAGGATCTAGTTCCCATCTTGCTTACAGCTTGGCTCTTGAAAGGAGATAGCTAGCGCATAAGGGCTATTCTCTGGCTGTGATCACCACTCTGCTCAGGGTCCGGAAGAGGTCTACCAAGCTACGAGGTCTGGTGCCTCTTTGAGCGATGGTGTAGTGCTCATCAGTTGGCTCCTGAGGTGCAAAATGGCCTGGAGAAGGGCCTTTCCCTTAGCTCCCTAAATATTCAGGTGGCAGCTTTAGTCTATTTCCAATGTCCAGTGGCTGGTAAGTCTCTAGCCTTGCACCTGGATATCTCATGCTTTCTCCAGGGGATTTACGTCTCTTCCCCCCCCCCCCCCCCTCCGGTCTGTGGTCCCTTCCTAGGATCTGTGTCTAGTGCTCAGGGCCCTGATGGTGGTGCCCTTTGAGCCGTTGTAGTACACTACTTTGAAAAATTTGATGCTCAAAACTGTCGTCTTGGTTGCAATTTGTTCCACAAGGCAGATTTGCGAGCTGCAGGCTCTAGCTTGCCGAGATCCTTATCTGTCTTTTTCAAGGAAGGCTGTTTCCATTTGGCCTGTGCCTTCCTTCTTGCCTAAGGTGATTTCTCCCTTTCTTGTGAACCAGGTGGTCGGCCTGTCCCCCTTCTCTAAGAAACAGTGTTAGGGAAAGGATAAGGATCTTCACCTTGTGGATGGCCGGAGAGTGCTTCTCTGATACTTGGAGGTTATGAATTATTTTCATAAATCTAACCATCTTTATGTGCAGTTTGCTGGCCCCCATAAGAGTGATGCAGTAGCTAAGTCGCTTTGGGGTCTTGATTGAGTAGGCCATTGCCTTGGCGTATCTATTGCAGATCTGTCTGGCTCCAGAGAGTTTGCTTGCCCATTCAAGCAGTACTGTTTGGATGTCCATGGCCTTTGGCTCAAGTGTTCTGTGAGCTTCTGTCTTCTTCCTGCCCAGTGGCGGTGTAGCTTTGGTTCATCCCATTTGTCTGGACTGGTCTAGCAGGACGATATGGAAGGTGACATTTTACTTACCAATTAATGTCCTTTCCTTGAGTCCCGCTATACCAGTCCAGGCCTGCCCCTGAAACTGTATTTGCTCTGTTCTGCTACAGTACCCTTCCGTCCACTGTAATTTTTATACTTGACTCTGCAGGTTCATCTTCTTCTAACAGCCTTCTGTTAATGCATTCCTGTACCTAATTCTCTGCTGTTGATTACTCATTGTTGCCCATGATTGAGGTTACATGAGGCTTGCCATGTTTCTCCCATATGCTTTGGGACAATTACTTAAGAGACTTCTAGTGACTGAGGCAAATAGAGGCATGGGTGTGATGTCTTTGAAACCTGGGCTTTTCATTGGTTCTTTGTCTCCACTATTCTGCTGATAGGGTTACACAATCCACTTGTCTGGGTGTGTCTAGTAGGACTCAAAGAAAGGATTTTAACTGGCTAAGTAAAATGTCACCTTTCTTACCTCAGTAATAAACACCTGATATTCTAAAGGAGCGTGGTATAAATAAATAAATAGATAAAATAAATATATGATAGCAAAGGCAGAGCAAAATTGCATAAGCTCAAATTCTGAATTTAAAAAAATGATGACTTTGGTAAAATGAGGAAGTGCCATAAGGAGGTGCTGGCAAAATTGGAAGATGTAAATGAAGTGAAAAAAAATAATGTAAACTAAAAGAAATTGTAATAAAAGCAACAACTCTTTACATCAAAAAAATAAAGAACAGGAAGAGGCTAACAAGCAAAAATGATTAGCATTTAATAATACAAAGGAACTCAAAAATCTGATAACAGTGAAACATGCAAGGAAGAAAAGCAGGATGGAAAATGTGCGTGAAAGAAAACCATTATTTCACACCTGTATCAGTTGTTTTCTATAGGTAGCAGGCTCAGGCTCAGGCACACAGATAGCTGACATCATGCATGTCACTGGGATGGAACAGGTCTCCTAGAGCTCAGAACTTAGTGTAAAGTTCTGAGTACTCGCACCTCTTCCCTGTGTGCAGCAGTCTGCTTAGTTTCTCAGTTAGTTCTGAAGGCCAAGAAGTAATGCATTTCTTAGGGAGGTGGAAGGGATTGTGTGCCTGCCAATCCTGCTGTCTAGAGAAAACAGCTGTTACAGGTGAGCAGCCATGCTTCATCCATTGACAGGTATGATCGAATTAGGCACGCAAGTGAATGATTCCCAAGCTCAGAGCGGCTCTTACTGTTTTTGTATTATCCATTGTTCAGGAAATGTCCACACTTTAAAAAGGGTGTGAGGGTTGCAATTTATTTTCTTACTTTTAGAAATCATACAATTGGAAAACTGCCTACTGCAATATACAATATAAATATCATATAGGTGCGTAAGCACAGCTGAACCAAATGTACTGTTTCATATTGTGGATTGATCCAAACAGAAATATGAGCGAAAAGTATAAAAATGAAGATCAGTCTCTGCTTTGCATACAGTTTTTAGCAAAGCAAACTTCAGGAGAGCCATAGCAGATACAGTGCCTCTGATTTGATGAGATTTTACTTTAGTAAGAGGAGCACCAGACTTGAATGCAGGATGTTATCCAATTTGCCAAAATTGATTTGGCTTGTGAACTGCCAGTTTCATTAGGGTCAAAGGAGACTTAAAGTTGCATAGACTTTCCAATGGCTTCATTTGTTATGGGCTTTTTTTTTGTGAAGTAACATGCTAGAACAGGGGTTCCCAAATCTGTCCTGGGGCTTCCCCAGCCAGTTGGTTTTTCTGGATATCTACAATGAATATGCATATGAGAGATTTGTATAAAATGGAGGTAGTGCATGCAGATCTGTCTTATGCATGTTCATTGTGGATATCCTGAAAACCCAATTTGTCAGGGAGACAGGTTTTGGAACCCCTGTGCTAGAGCCTGTTTGTGGTCCAGAGCACAGAGGAACAGCTTGCAAGGATTCTTATGTTTTGGATGTAACATAGGGGGCACCATTTCCTTGTTTAAAAGGAAAAGTGTTATTACCATAGGGAAGAACTGTTCTATGTTTTGTAGACATGAGATTCACTTATTTTTCTAAATGAGGTAACTACTACTGCTTAATTGAAGCTGATCTCTTTTGCTCAGGCAGCATATTCATCAGAGATGTAAGGATGTCGTTGAGGTCCCAGGATCCAGAAGGCTTCTATATTGGTGGTTTGGTGGGAAAAAGCCCATTTATGAATCTAGCTACTATAGTGCAGTGGATGACTGGAAACCTGTCAACTAGGGCATGTTGGGTTGAGACAGCACTAAGATGTAGCCTAATAAAAGGGCATTTGAAGTCCCAGTCAATAGAGATGGGTCAAATGCCTACACTGTCTGATTGTAACTCACCTTGAACTACTACTGGAAAGGCATTAGCTTACTATTAATACCAGAAATGATGGAATATTGATGTTAGGAGGAGACTGGATGGAATCTTGACCCTTGATGCTGCAGGACATGTAAAATTGCTTCCACTTGAAAGCAGAGGTACAGCTGGTAGACAGTTTTCTTGGAGCAAGAGAGATATTGTTGGCAATCTCAGACTTGAGATGACAACTGTGCCCAACTTCCATGCTGTGTAACTTGAGATGGAAATGAAGAAAAGACCCTTATGGCAAGTGGTTAGCGATGAAAATACTTGAAGCCTGCCCAGAGGTAGAACTGTATATTTTTTGAGTGGAGAAAAGCAGCTCTCATGAGGGCAGTGGGTGGCTATGAATATCATTCTATCAGGTTTCTTGGAATTTGTGGAGAGTCCTTGCTATGAGTGGGATGGTGAATACGTATAGAGGAAAGACTAGGTTAAGGATATAGGTAGGATATCTTGTTGATATGCCTTGCATTTTCACTGTTGATGAAGAAATATGTTTCCCCCACCCAGGGGGAAGATGCTATGCAGAGTTTCCCTGGCAAGAGATCACTGAAGAGGCTGCCAAGCTCTACAGAGATCATCAGCAATTTATTTCCAAATGATTGCATCTGAATCTAAGCTGCTTATTATCCAATCAGTAAGGGCCAAACCAAGGTATTACTGCTTTCCAGCACAAGGGGGGTTCATGTTTTTTTTGTTGGTTTAAAATAAATGTGGCAACCTGGTTGAATCAGTTCTAATGGAGTCCAGAGAAGTTGGGCAAATATGCCAAGTGGAGTAGATTTCTAACAATTTCCAGTGGTTGAGACTGTGACTAGTTTCATGAGTAAGGTGAAAGTCTAAGTGGGTTCTCCACCCACTGCTGGAAGCAACTGCTTTTAGGAATGAGTGAAACCAAAGTGGTACCCACTTGAAGAACTGCAGAGAGGTCATGCTTGGACATCCAACAGTGTTGCATAGTTCATATGCGACATGGGGGGGAATTGGATTTATCTTTTCTATTTTATTATGTTTATTTTAGACATCGTTGTACACCACTCTGCTGAGACCCCTTGAAGGGTGGTCTATCAAATAATTAAATCATAACCTTTCTAAAAAGGTGAAGGCCTGTTACATTCAAGTACAATAATTATTTTCCTGTCCCCAGAAAGCTTACAATCTAAGTTTGCACCTGAGGCAATGGAGGATTTAGTGACGTCCAAGATCACAAGGAAGAGCAGTGGGATTTGAACTTGGCTGCTCTGGATCTGTCTGCTGCTCTAACTATTAGGGTTCTCTTCTACTCAATATGCAAAGATGGATGAGATGCAGAAGAAATAGAGTGGGTATGTTGTTTCCCAATAGAACTTTAGATTCCGTTGAAGCCTTCTCAATGATTGGACAGACAAATTAAGAACACATGAATCACTAAAGGCATCAGTCCTAACATTTGTAGAAAAGGCTTTAGCCAAAACAGTAGTAGAAATCCTAAACATTTTTGAAAGTGGAATACTCAGGAAGGCAGTTGGACTGCAAACAGAAAATACCTTGGGTTGTACAGTGTCTAGGGTGAACCCCCCCCCCCCCCCATGAAAAAGCAATCTCTCCAAATGTGTTAATTTTGCACATGCCATAACAGTAATGAATCTTACCACAAAGCCCCAGGGTATGTGAAGTATGATCTCAATCCCTCAAATGTACTGCTAGTGCTTGCCATAGTACTGACATGGTGCCGAAAAGAGCTTTCTTCTGGCTTTCATAGGATGTAATACGTATAGGCAACCTTTTAAGATGTGCTTGGAAATGGCTTTTAATAAGGCCTGTGGCTCCCAATATTTCTGTATCTTTCTGCCACATTTTCTTGGTCTCTGCATTTCTTGGTACTTGAGGATTTTCTCTCTCACCATAAGAACATAAGATATGCCATAATGGGTCAGACCAAAGGTCCATCAAGCCCAATATCCTGTTTCCAACATTGGCCAATTCAGGTCACAAGTACCTGACAGATTCCTAAATGTAGATTCCATGCTGCTTATCCCAGGGGTAATGAGTGGATTTTCCTAGTCCACTTTAATAATGGTTAATGGACTTTTTCCCCAGGAACTTGTCCAAACTTCTTTTAAACCCAGCAACACTTACTATAACCTCCAGCAATGAATTCCAGAGTTTGATTACATGTTGACTAGATTGTAAGCTCTGATGAGCAGGGATAGTCTTTTACATGTGTCTGTACAGTGCTGCATACACCATGTAGTGCTATACAAATGATCAATATTAGTAGTAGTATGTTGAGTGAAAAAAATATTTTCTCTGATTAGTCTTAAATGTGCTATGTTGTAGCTTCACTGTATGTCCTCTAGTCTTTCTACTTCTTGAAGGAGTAAACAACCGATCTCTGTTTACCCATTCCACTCCACGTTTTATTGACCTTTATCATATCTCCCCTCAGAAGAGCCATAACCTTTTAAGCCTTTCATCATAAGGGTATTCCTCCAGCCCCTTCATCATTTTGGTCGCTCTTCTCTGTACCTGTTCTAATTCCACTACATCCTTTTCAAGATATGGTGACCAGAACTGCACACAGTATTTGAGGTGTGTTTGTACTGTAGAATGATAAAGAGGCATATGGTCAAATCTCTTTTATTAAACACAAAAAGGAACACAGACCCATAATGTAAGACAAAACATTGTAACATACAAAACAATAGTCAGGGACGGCCCAAGGGGGGTGCGGGGCCATGTGCGGAGACTCGGTGTGGGGCCTCATTTGCATAAATATTTGCATAATGTTACCATACACTAACGTTTAGTAAACATGCCTCTTAATGAGTGTATGGATAAAGAAAGACTAAAAGATTTCTACATTACTATAATCCAGTGCCAGCCGCCAGGCACATTAGGAACTACTACAAACGCTGCCCATTTAGAACCCATAGCAAACCCGCCGTATCCTAACAGCACTACCAGGACTCATAAAGCACCATACCCTACCTATCAAAAGGCAACACTGCAAATATTAAACCAATACATTTCAGAGAATAACAATACACGACCTACTGGGGAAAGGGAACAAGTGGCATGTCAAATAGGAATTACATAAACAGAATACCTCAGCTCAGTTACACATGCAGAACATAGACCATCACCAAACAAGGAATCACAATTTAGAAACAGGAAGACAATTAAACTGGGAACCCCAAAAGCCAAACTTGGAATGTACAACAACACTGTAGAAATAAAACTATAAATTTCCTCTTGTACTAAACAAAGTGCAGACGTTAATGATGCACATTTCCCAGAGCTGACATATTCCAGTTAATAAATTCAAAATAAAGAGATATCTTTCTACCTTTTGTGCATTTTTTTTCAGTTGCAATTGCTCCATCCACTTTCTTCTGGTTTCTTTGTGTCTTCTGCTAACTCTCCATCGTCTGCTGTCCATTTGTCCTTTCTTCTCTCTTCTAATTTTTTTCCATTCTCTCTCTACATCTGCTTTAACATACTAATCTTTCTCCTTTTGCTCTTTCCTCATTCCTATTTCATCCACTCAAATTTTACCCCTCCATCCTCAATCCCCACTTACTCTCCCAATACCCAGCCAATTGTAGATTTTTCTTCCGTCCCACACAAAATATTTTTCCCCTCTCCATTTCACTCTCCCAGTTCCATCCCATTCTAATCTCCCCCAACATCAGCTCCCTTCTAGTTCCAGCCCCACCCAGTATCCACTCCTTTCTAGTCCCCGCATCAGCCCATTTCCAGTCCTAGCCCCCCCCCCCCCATCAGCCCATTTCCAGTCCTATCCAAGTCCCTCCATCAGCTCATTTCCAATACCAGCCTCCCATCAGCCCATTTCTAGTCCTTTCCTAGCCCCATCAGCCCATGTCAAATCCTAGCTCCCCTCCATTCAGTCCATTTCCAATCCAAGCCCCCCATGAGCCTACTTCCAGTTCTAGCCCCTCCATGTCTATTTCAATCCAAGCCCCCACCACAGCCCATTTCCAATCTTAGCTCCCCCCCAACACCCAATTCCCAGTCCTATCCTAGCCACCTTCATCAGCCCATTTCCTGTCCTAGCTCCCTCCCCTCACAACCCATTTCCATTCCAAGCCCCCCTCCCCATCAGCTATTTGCAGTTCAAGCCCCCCCCTTCCCTTCAGTCCATTTCCAGTCCTAGGAACCCCCCCAACCCATTACCAGTCCTAGCCCCCCCATAGCCTATTACCAGTCCTAAGTCCCTATCAGCCCACTCTCAGTCCTAACCCCATCACCCAATTTTCAGTTTAAGCCCCCCCCCCCACATAGCCCATTACTAGTCCTAAACCCCCATCAGCTCACTTCCAGTCCTAACCCCCATCACCCTATTTCCAGACTTAGCTCCCCATAGCCCCAGTCCTAACCCCCTATCAGCCCTCTTCCAGTCCTAACCCCATTAGCCCATTTCCAGTCCTAACTCCCACCCCAACAGCCCAGGGAAAATTTAAAATAAAAAAAAAAGCTGTCTGCTGCCGCAACGGCAGAATCGCATATCCCGTGGGGCCCCCCCCCCCCGACAGAGCCTGCCCTCCCTGCATCAGCTCCGTTGGCTTTCAGAGCGCGAAAGGAGAGTTTCTCCCTAGTGGCTCTGTTAAGCTCAGTAGTGGGAGGAGTGGTCTAGTGGTTAGGACAAGGTACTTCAGGCCGGAGGGCCGGGGGTTCAAGTCCCACCTGGGGACAGCAATCTCAGGCCGGAGGGACTGGGATTTCTAGTCCAACAGGCACTCCTTGTGGTCTTGGGCAAGCCACTTAACCCTCCATTGCCCATGTTCCCTGTAAGTATTAGCGTATGTGTCTCATATCCCCTCGTGTTAAATGTATCCCCCAATTGACTGCTTTGACCCGGTGAAAAGCGGGATATAAATACAGCTAAATAAATAAATAAGCCTGCGGGGGCTGATGGGAAAGTCCCATCAGCCCCTGCGGGCTTAACAGAACCGCGGAAGGGAAACTAGTCTCCCTTCAAGCTCTGAAAGCCGACGGAGCTGATGCAGGGAGGGCAGGCTCTGTCAGGGGGGGGGGGGGCCCCGCGGGATATGCGATTCTGCTGTTGCCGCCGCGGCAGCAGACAGCTTTTTTTTTTTTATTTTAAAATTTACTTTGCAAGCAGAATGTTCTTTGCGCGGGGCCCCCTGAAACGCGGGGCCCTGTGCAAAAAACATTCTTGCTCAATGGACGGGCCGGCCGGCCCTGCATCTCTGCCCCTTTTCAAGTTTTTGCCAAAGGCTCACCTCTTTGAGGCTTCCTTTGGATCCTGATCCCTTGTTCCTTGTGTCTCCCTACCTTTCCCTATTCTATCCACTTTCTAACTTTGTCTTGTTAGATTGCAAGCTCTAATGAGCAGGGACTGTCTTTATCTGTGTTTGTACAGCACTGTGTATGCCTAGTAGCACTTAATAAATGTTTAATAATAATGATAAGGGGCAGATGCTTAGCCAGAATAAAAATAACTACTGAACAGTAAATACTTAGCATCATATGAACAGGCTGTGATAGTCCAAGTGCATTCTAAATTTTAGATATGGATCAAAAGAAAAATACTCAGCTGTACAGACAACTCAAAAATATTTTACTCATTGAAAATATATGCAGGAGAAAGATTTTGTACAGAATGTAGGAATCAAAAACATGATAATCCTACATTCAATGTATATCTAGAAACTGTAAGCAAAATTGGTAAAATCTTGATGCAAAGAATAATCGTAATATAGGAAGACAGTGACAACATTAATATATTGCTGATTTAAACCACATGTGTTAAGCAGGTTTTGATAACAAACCAATAAATCCATGCTTTCTCCTTGCGGGATCACAGGATGTGTTTTCATTTCTTGATCAAGCCTGTGTTACTCTAGATTTTTCTCACTGTAGCTTCATTTCCTACTAGCAATGATGCAGACAATGTATTGACAGTAGGAAGTGAAGCTGGAGTGACAGAAAAGCCAAAATAACATCGCCACTTTCTGGCCATTCTTAGGTTTTCAGGATTTCTTTCCCAAAATTATATTTTCCTCCAGAGTGATTCAAAAGAAACAACTCTCACGCGCAGGTATCTGCATTGTCGGCATAATGGCTCAATACAAGTAGCGTGGTGCAACTAATGCCAAATCAGTGGGTGGCCTTAGTTGCTCCTGCAGCCATTTTGCCATGCTGAAATGTGGTAACTGCCAGGGGATATACAGTAACTATCTCCCTGAGGTTAGCTTATGGCCCCACGCTGGTAATGCAACCCACACATGTGTTACCTGCACAGAGCTTAAGAAACATGTTGCTAAATGTGCCCAACAACAAGAGGGGCTCAACGGCACCAATACATAGCAACTCCCACTTCCACAAAAACAACAAGAGCGACTTGGCGGCCCCAACACAGCATTTTCCACCTTCACAAAAACAAGAGTCTCAGTGGCCCCTACACAGCACTTGTCATCATCAGAAAAATAAGAAATCTTTTGTGACCCCAACACAACACTTTCCACTCCAATGTAAACACCAGGAAGGACTTGACAACTCCAACATAACTCCTGAAACTGCACTGGACCAGCAAGGTGTTAATGTAAATATATATTCCACAAAAAACAAAGAAAATGCAAGATGTTTGTACATCAAGGAACTAAAAGAAAAAGCGAGAATCACAGCACAGTTTATAACACCAAATAATAAAATTTTAACATTTTATTTTGTTATAAACTGTGTTATGGTTCTTGCTTTTTCTTTTTGAACAGATACTGTATTTTGCAACCACAGAACCCCCTCCCTCGACAATGCATGCAGAGCAGAACTAGTCCAACAAAGATACACACACAGAAACCAAGCAACCAGTCCAGAACAGAACGAGAAGCAAGGAAAATGTTTATTTTGGTGAAATGCTACAAAGCCACAAACCCAACACAGCTGTGTTTCGGCACTGCCTTCATCAGGGGTACAGGCCTGCTGTGGTCTATCAGTAGCACATAGACCTACTGCAGCAGGCCTGTTAATGGAATCCAAAATAAACTTAGAAATCCAACAAGATTACAACATCTGTGTAGAATGTCATGCAGATTCTGCATTCAGTTTTGAAAGGCCATGCATTTCTCTGTACTGTATAAAATATAAAGATAATGCAAAGTCCAATCACTAAATTGAAAATAAAGCTATTTTTTCTTCCTTTGTTGTCTGACCATTTCATTCTCTGATCATGCTGATCCTAATCCGAGGTGACTCCTTTCTTCTGTCTTCTCTTAGATCTCTTTCTATGGTCTCTGGTCTCTAATCTATATGCCATTTCTTGTCTCCTCTTTTGTTTTCTTCACTTCATTCCTTCTTGGATATTGATCTTTTCCCTTCAGCTTCCTTCCATTTATTTTTCTCTCTTTCTATCCACTTAGATTTCACTAATCTTACTATCCAGTCCTCAATCCCCGTCTTTTTTATTCCATCTACCTAGCACTTTTCAACCCTCGCCCCAGTCCTGCCATTCCCTATCTCTTTTTTCCTGGTCCATTATTCCCCGGTCTCACTCACTCCCTCCCCCCATCCAATGTCTCTGTCTCTCTGTCTCTCTCTCTTACTCTCCATACAGTATCTTCTCTCTCTCTCCCCCTCCCTCCCTATCCTTTCATGTCTTCCCTCTCTCTTCCTATTCCCCTGCATCCAGCATCTCCGCCATCTTCATACCATAACATCCCCTGACTAGTACCCCCATATCTTGTATCTCTTTCCATCTTCTCCCCTCTCTCTCCCTATTACCCCATGTCCTGCATTTCCCCCTCCCCTTATTACCCCCATGTCTAGCATCTCTCCTCTGTCTCCTTCTGCCCCCCCCCATGCCAAGGATCTTCCTATAGTCTCCCTATAACCCATATCCAGCATCACCACTCCATATCCCCTTCTTGCTTATCCCTATTTTTTCTATGCCTCCTTCCCATATCCATTATCTCCCTTCATCGCCCTAGCCCCCTCCCCCCCACCTCTAGTTTGTCACCTTTGCCTCCCTATTCCCCCCCTCCCAAGCATCCATCATCTCCCATCTGTCTCCCAGTGCCCCACCAGGTCCAGTATCTATCTCTTCCATCTCCCAATACTCTCCCGTCTACTCCCTCCCCTTTGCGGCCGAGAAAGAGCTGAACCTGCCTGTAGGAGTAGTGTTTCCCGTGGGCAGAGGCCCGTTAAGGCAGCAATTGCTTACCCCACTTACCGGTTAACTCACTTTTTATGGTCTCCAGCCCATTGGCCATTCTTCTCCTCTTCTGTTTTTTTCACTTCCCTACATCTCTGGCATTTATCATGTCCTTTCAGCTTTCTTTCATTTATTTCTCTCCTTCTCTCTTCAGATTTTGTTCCTCTTCCTTACCATCCAGTCTTCAATCCCCTCCCGATACTGTAACTACCACTTTTCAACAGCACAGTTCTCTGCTTCTACAGCCTCTTATTTCACCCAGTCTTTAACTCTCTCCTTTCTCTCTTCATCCCCCCTGTCTAGTCTTCCCAGGGGTGGCTCAAGGCAATCTGCTGCCTGAGGTGAAGTATGAAATCTCCCCCCACACACACACACCTTAGAGGGGCGGGGCTTTTTCAGAAATCCAATCAGAGACTGAACCAAACCGAAAAGCTGATTCGATTAAATGGAGGAAATACAAGATTTTTGCACATAGGGCCGTATTGAGTTGCAATCCAGGGGCGCACACCCCTCTCCCCCCATACCTCCAATCCAGCGCTACTTGCTCTTTCCCTGCTGCTGCTGCCCTCTGTTTTTTTCATGGCGGCGCCGGCAGCAGGGAAAGAGCAGGCAGCACTGGATGGAGGTATGGGGAGGAGGAGGGGGGCATGCACCCAATCTGAAAGGCGCCCGCACTTTAAGAAGATCTGTCCCTCCCTACACTGACATCATGTCATAGGAGGGAGGGACCAGACCTGCTTAAAGTCTGCGAAAAGGCTTGGGGAGCGCATTTCGGCTGCCTGCTATTGTCCTGCCAGCGGCGGCAGGGCAACAGCAGACAGCCGAAATGCACCCCCCAAGCCTTTCCACCCTGTGTGGCTGCACCACTTGCACAGGGCTAGGTATGGTCCTGTTTGCACATCAAGGAACTAGAAGACAGCAAGAACCAACAGCACAGTTTATAAAACTAAATTAGAACTCATTTTTATTTTGTTGTTATAAACTGCGTTATGGTTCTTGCTTTTTCTTTTTCAACATATATTTTGCATCCACAGTGGGTGCAGAGCAGAACCAGGACATTCACCCACAGAACTCAATATTTAAAAAAAAAAATCTGATTTTGATCATCTCACTAACAACAACAACAACCACCACCACTATTCTCCAGTACCAGGCATATTGTGAACTAATACAAAACCCTACAACAAAGAGCAAACCCTACCATACCATATCAGCACAAACTTCCAAAACTCACATAAGGAGCCCATAAAAAAAGGGTCACTGTAAATACTTCAGTGGGCCCTGGGACATCCATACACCTATTTGAAAAGCTGAACAAGTCAAATTACTACAGATCTTTATGTACAAACTCCATGTTAACAGAACACCTGACCTCAGTCACACACTCACAACATCGGCCCTCACCAAGTACAGAATAAGTAATCACAATCTAAAGTAAAAATAAAAATATGTAGACAAAATTTAAACTGAAAACCCAAGAAGCCAGAGTCCACATGCAGTGCAGTATCAGATAAATAAGAGATGCAGTTCCCCAATACTGTGTAAAATATAAAAATAGCACAAAGTCCAATTACTAAAATTTAATTTAAAAAAATTTCTACCTTTGTTGTCTGACCATTTTATTCTCTCATCATGCTAGTCCCGATCTGAGGCTTCTGCTTTCCTGTCTTCTCTTAGTTCTCTTTCTGTGGTCTATGGTCCAAGGTCCATCTGCCATTTCTTATCTCTTCTTTTGTTTTCTTCACTTCCTTCCATCAGCCCAGTTCCAGTAACCATCCCCAGTATCAGCTCCCTTTCCAGTCCTTCCCTCCCAGTACCTTCCAATGTCAACCGCCTTGCATTCCCACGCCTGCCACTGGTGTCCATTCCCTTCCAGTCCCCCTCCTTCCCCACTGTCCAGCCCCTTCTAGTCCAAATACCATCCCAGATATCAACTCACGTCCACTCTCAGTGCCACCCCCCCCCCCCGTCAGCTCCCTTCCAGTCGCCCTACCCTCTGTCCATCCCCCTTCCAGTGCCATTTGCATGTCAGCTCCCTTCCAGCCTCCTCCCCATTACCCAACCACCTACCACTCCCATCCCCAAGTGTCAGCTCCCTTCCAGTCCCTCTTCAGTACATCCCAGGTGTAAGCTCCTTTCCAGACCCCTCCTTCCCCTGTGTCAGCTCCCTTCCTGCCCCCTCCTTCCCCTGGCAGACCCTCTCATTATCCGCTCCCTTCCAGTCCTATTCTACCATCCTCCCGCATCAGCCCATTTGTAGCCCTAGCCCCTAGTTTTCTTCCAGGGCCAGCAGCACTCTCCTCCCCTCTCCCATTAGCCCAGTTCCAGTCCTATCCCCCTTATCAGCCCACTCTAGTCCTAGCCCTCCAATCAGCCCATTACCAGTCCTAGCTCATTTCCAGTGCTAGCCCCCCATCTGCCCATTACCAGTCCTAACCACCCCAATAAGTCCATTTCCAGTCCTAGCCCCCCTAATCAGCCCATTTCCAGTTCTAACCCCCCCCCATCAGCCCATTTCCAGTCCTAGCCCCCTCCCGATCAGCCCATTTCCAGTCCTAGCCACCCCCAATAGCCCATTACCAGTCCTAGCCCCCCTTCCAATCAGCCCATTTCCAGTTCTAACCCCCCATCAGTCCATTTCCAGTCCTAGCCCCCCCCCATAGCCCATTACCAGTCCTAAACCCCCCATCAGCCCATTTCCAGTTCTAACCCCCATCAGCCCAATTCCAGTCCTAGCCCCCCATCCCCCATTACCAGTCCTCATCCCATCAGCCCCCTTCCAGTCCTAACCCCCCCATCGCCCATTACCCGTCCTAACCCCCCCCCCCCATCAGCCCACTTCCAGTCCTCACACACACACACACACACACACACACACACCCCAGGGAAATTGAAAAAAAAAACCTGGCTGCTGAAGCTGCACCGCTGCAGGCAGCGACAGAATGAAATGCCTGTTTCCTATCAGCACCAGTGGGCTTAACAAAGCCATGAGAAAGGGAAAATCTCCCTTTGTGGCTCTGAAAAGCTGGCGCTGAGGGAGATAAGAGGGCTCTGCTGGGGAGGCCACGGGTCACTTCATTCTGCTGCTGCCGTGGCGGCAGCAGCAGCGGCTCCTCTCAGGGTTTTTTTTTTTTTGGAGGGCAAGTGAAGCGGGCTTTTTGGGGGCAATTTTTGCTGCTCCCAAAAAGTTGCCGCTTGAGGCCATCACCTCACTCGGCCTCATTATAGAGCCGCCCCTGAGTCTCCCTCCCCTTTCTCCTCCCTCCATCCAGCACCTCGGCCTATTTTTCTCGCCTCACCTCACCCCACCATGTCCACTATTCCCTATTCCTATTCCTGTCCTGTGTCCAATATATCCCCCTTTCTCTCCATTCCCATGTCCACCATCTCCTACACACCATGTTTGGCATTTAACCTCTTCTTCCCCTTCTCTCTCCTCTCTAGAATTGCCTCTTTCTCCTCCCCTAGTCCACTGTCTTTCCTCTCTGCCTCCTCCTGTTTCTAGCATCTCTCCTCTCTCATTCTCTGCCCCCCCCCCCATGTCCATCATCTATCCTCTTCCTCCAGCCCCCCCCCCCCAGTATACTGCATCTGCCCTTTCTCCCCTATTTCCCCCATGTCCAGCATCTGCCCTTTCTCCTCATCTCCCCTCCATGACCCCATCTCTAGCATTTACCCTGTCTCCCCATTTCCACTCCATGCCCCACATCTACCTTCCATGCCCCTATATCCAACATCTGCCCTCCATTTCTCCATGGCCTGCCCTTTCTCCCCATGCCCATCTTGCCCAGTATCTGCCCTTTTCCCCTATCCCCCAATGCCTAGCACCTGCTCTTCATCTTTCCTGTGGCAACTTTCCACCCATCATCCCATGGTCAGCATCTGCCCTCTGCCTCCCTGTGGCCAGCATCTGCCCTCTTTCCTCTCATGGCCAGCATTTGTCCCCTTGCCCCCCTCAATCCAGCATCCCCCAGTGTCCACCATCTGTCCCCCTGCTCCTGGGTCCATCATCTACCCTCCACTTCTGTGCCCCCTACCCCCATACCCAATGCTCAATGTGGTCTTCCTCCCTTCTTGCCCCCCAAACTATTGCCATTGCTGCTTCTCTCAATGAGCCGACGCTTTAAAAAAAAGCAAACGAAAGCATGGGGTCTTCCTGACTGTAGCGTACTCATAAGTCTCTGCTGGTCCCTCCTCCCTCTGACATGAAGTATGCATCAAAAGGGGCATGACTATTAGAGCCCTACATGTGCACTGGAATTGAGAAGACCCTGCACTTTTGCTTGGGTTTTTTTTTTTAAAGCCATCTCATGTTACTGGGATGAGGGAAGATTGATGCCACCATCGCATGTTGTCGGGAGGGAGGGGGGGGGGGTGATTGGTGCTGCCACGGGCACAGACCCAGAAGAAGTAGCAGCAGCAGCAGCAGCAGCAGGTCAAAGACAGAGTGAGGTGGCTGCAGCTGGGCTATTTTGGGGGCATTGTTTGCTGCCCTCAAGACTTTGCCACCTCAGGCAACTGCTTCACTATGCCTAACTATAGAGCCGCCCCTGTGTGCACCCAGTGTGATCAGTGCATCTGTACCTATCCTGCGCAGTATTCTAAAACTTTTAAACGCTTATGATCCTTTTAGGGGGCCTCAGCCAAAAGTGAGGGAGCCTGGGCTTCCAAAGCCCCCTTCTAGCTATGCCCCTGGCTCAGGCCCCATGTCAGAAGGGGCAATGGCTTTGGTCACAGCATTATCGGCTTCCTGTGCCATCAACTGGTACCATTCAACTTCCCTCCCCCAGACTCAATAGGTTGGTGGCTCAGAAGACACAGCATTTTCTTGGTGTGCCAGATGCTGTATGTAGTCCTCTATCAGTTTAATGGAGTTTTCAACTCCCAAAGCAAACTCACTGCACCCAAAGTCACATAGGAGTAGTGAGCAGCCAGTCTAAGGGGTGAATGCAGTGCTGTGCCTCTGGGGTGGAGGGAGGAGTTCTTGCTGGGTTATGGGAGAAAAAGGGGGGGGGCATTTCTTGAGGGCTAGGAGCAAGTGGAAGAGAGTGCTTGCCTGAGGTCTGAGGGATAACTTGAGGAAAGTGCTTGCTGGGGTCTAAGGCCATTTTTTAGCCCTTACATTAATGAGACATAATTAGATGTAGAGACTAATATAAATCTTTGTTGGGGGTTAAAAATATATATTATCCAGGACCTGACAAATGAGTTAACCCTGTCCTGGTCATGGGATGAGAGTGAGGGTCATGGCATGAAAGAGAGGCTCCAGAGTAATCTAAGGACATATTCCTTTAACAGAAAGAGTGATAGAGGCACAAAATGGTGGCCCAGTGGAGTAGTGAAGGTGGTAGAAGAAAGGACATGTGTTGAGGGAAACATGGGACAAAAACAGAGAATTTCTGAGCTGAGCAGGAGCTGTGGATGGATTGTATGGTCTTTATCTGTTGTCAATATTTTCTATTTGGTATTCACTGAAGAAGCAATTAGAGAAGGACTGTAATCTGTGGCAACGGTATATGTGGGAGGGAAATAGTTAGCACTCCATTTACAGAAGAGAGGAGTTGTGCTGAACATGTCAAATTGAAATTGGATGCTATCATGGGACCAGATGGGATACATTATAGCAGCAGTTTTTAAGTAGTTCAATTTGTCATCTTTACCATATAATAGTAACTTGTTTGTTTGCTTCACCCAGTCTGTACATAGAAACAGAGAAATATGACGACAGAAAAAGACCACATGGCCTATCTAGTTTGCCCTTCCCTATCAACTACAATAGTCCCGTTTTTACCTTTAGAGATCCACTGTGTTTGTCCCATGCTTTTTTAATTCAGATATTGTTTTCATGTCCACCACCTCCACTAGGAGACTATTCCATGCATCTACCACTCTTTCCATAAAGAAATATTTCCGCATATCACTCCTGAATCTATCCCCTTTTACCCTCATCCTATGTCCTCTCCTAGCAGTTTGCTTTCAATCGAAAGAGACCCTCCTGTGCATTTATGCCACATAATTATTTAAATATCTCTATCATATCTCCTCTATTTTGCCTTTCCTCTACATATTAAGATCCTTAAGTCTATCCTCATATGCTTTTTAACGAAAACCACTAACTATTTTAGTAGCCATCCTCTGCACTGACTCTATCCTGTTTATATCCTTTTGAAGGTGCGGTCTCCAGAATTCCACACAATATTCCAAACAAGGTCACACCAAAGACTTATACAGAGGCACTATCACCTCCTTTCTTCTGCTGGCCAATCCTCTCTCTATGCAAGCATCCTTCAGGCTTTCACCATAGCCTTTTCTACCTGTTTAGCTACTCTGAGATCATCGGAAACAATCATGTCCAGGTCCTGCTTCTCTTCTGTGGACAGAAGTACTTTGCCCCCTATACTGTACTGCTCCCTTGGATTTTTGCAGCCCAAATGCATGTCCCTGCATTTTTTAACATTAAATCTCAGCTGCCAAATTCTTGACCATTTTCCAAGCTTAGCTAGATCCCTCCTTGTGTTATCTACTCCTTCCTGGGTGTCTACTCTATTGAAGATTTTGGTATCATCCACAAAGAGGCAAACCTTACCTGACAGCCCTTCCGCAATAACACTAACAAAGATGTTAAAAAGTAAAGGACCAAGGACCGATCCCTAAGGTACAGGGAGAGGAATGGCCAGCAGAAAAAAGGAGCGTCTCTGTCACTGTTCCCTCTAAGCTGTGCGCGTGTGTGTGCGTGCACACACCTCGCCGAGCGAGCGCACATACTTTACAACAGAGCGCACAAAAATTACGGCTCTAATTCTGATAGAAAACAACACAGATGTCTTAAAATTTAAAAGTTATGATTGTAATTACTAGAAATTTCCTGCTTCATTTAGTAATCGTCTATTTTCATTTAATTTGATTAAAATCAATGTGGTGTACATACTGTATTCTGACGTGTAGTCAAATTTTAAAGTATATAACTCCGAGTGTTGTTATGTGGCGCACAAAAAATTTAACCTTCCTTCAAAAGCTTCACAGCTGATATTTTATGCGCACACAGCCTACAGAAAATTAGAGGGAACACTGGTCTCTGTAGCGACCTCATTTGGAGTATTGTGTGCAATTCTGGAGACCGCACCTTCAAAAGGAAATAAACAGGATGGAGTCAGTACAGAGGATGGCTATGAAAATGGTTCGTGGTCTTCATTATAAAGCATATGAGGACAGACTTAAGGATCTTCATACATATACTTTAGAGGAAAGGCGGGGTAGAAGAGATGTGATAGAGATGTTTAAATACTTCTGTGGCAGAAATGCACAGGAGGAGAGCCTTTTTCAATTGATCGGGAGTGGAGGAGTAGCCTAGTGGTTAGAGCACTTGCTTGGCAACCCAGAGACCAGGGGTTCAATTCCCACTAGCACTCCTTGTGGCCTTGGGCAAGTCACTTAACCCTCCATTGCTCAGAAAAAATCCAAGTTATCAATGTCCCTGTTTAATGTACATTTACCAAGTTTAAGTTACCATGTAAACCACTTTGATTGAAATGATAAAGCGGTATAAAAAAACTGATAAATAAAATAAAGCAAGCTCTATTATGAAGACACAGAGGATGAGGGTGAAGGGGTATAGATTCAGGAGTAATATGTGGAAATATTTCCTTATGGAAAGAGTGGTAGATGCATGGAATAGTCTCCCAGTGGAGGTGGTAGAGATGAGGACAGTATCTGAATTCAAAAAGGTATGGGACAAACACAGAGGATGTCTAAAGGTTAAAAGGGGACTATTCAGTGGTGGGGTTCGGCCAGGTTCACATGAACCGGTTCCTGCCACAGGCTGTATTTACTGAACCGGACTGAAAACCTCATCTCAATGCCGGCGCTGCACTGGCAGGAATCTCTCCACCAGTCAGTGATTTGACAGCATCGGGGGACCACGGCATCAGGGGAAGCCCCTGATGCCATCAAACTACTGGTGGATAGGGGGATTGTGTTTCTGGGCCACCAGGGAGTTTCTGCCCTGCAGTGGCCACTAGCAGTCCAAGCATGTGGCACCAGCAACGCAAACATATGCCGTCCTGCCACACGCTCAGTTCTGTCAGTGGCAGGATTGATGCGAACCAGTTCCTGTTCGAATCAAATCCCGCCACTGGAACTATTGTTGTTAATATAGAAGGGCAGAGTACATAGGCCATGTTGTCTTTTTCTGCCATCATGTTTCTATGTTTCTATAAAGCAAGAATGCTCACAAGGGGTGGGTGGGAGCTGGGGTGGGTAGCGAGGGATCTAACACCTGATGAGGTCAGTGGCTTCAAAGAGCTGTACATGTGCAGACTTGCTGCCTGCTGCCATGATATTAGACACTGGAAAAAGTGCAGGGGCAGATCTGTGCTCTCAATGAACAAGCAGCACGGCTGGGAGAGGGCATAACCCCTGCCAGCTGAAACACAAGTTGAGTCTCTTACCCCTGTAACAGGACAGAGGGTCAGCACAGAGGACACTAGTATGGAAAAAAAGGAAACCAGAGCTGCCAAGTTACCAAGTTCCAGGAGTGAGATTTTTTGCCAGTTCTGGTTTTAAATTTGCATTGTAATGCAGTAAGGTATTTGCAGTCACTGAATTTACCTACTGGAATCAGTGCTGCAGGTCCCATAATGCAACAGGATGAGATTTTCAGAAATCCAGAACTGGTTTAAACTCTCATTCCTGGAACTGGACAACTTGGCTACTCTGACAAACTAAAGCAGAGGTAGGAGGGCAGCAAGCCACAGGTGCAGAGGCCTTCTCAGTCCAATAGACAAGTAACAACAATGAGAAACAAGGAATGATAACATCTGATTACAATAACACAAAGCAAATATAGAAAATTACAACCCAGCAGATTTAAGATGAAAATATTACATATAGTATAAAAAATAGATACAACTTAATAGAAATTAATTTAAAAGGTCTTTTTTTAAAATAAACAGGAAGTCATACAGGGCTGGCACAAGGGTAAGAGCTGCACTAGGTGAACCCCATTCCCAGCGCTGCCATTGCCCCTGTTGTTGCCTCTCTCTGGGATGTGCAGTGGTGGCAATACATTTAAGAAAGCATCATGGTGCCAGAGTTACCTTCTGTTCTGAGGCGCGGTGACATTTGTACCTCTGCCTCCACCCCTCCAGTTCCACTTCCTTCCTGTTAAGGTGGACTTGGAGGGGGGTGGAAGCATGGGAAGCACCACAGTGCTGGGAATGATGATAACTCCAGTGTCATGGTGACTTTTTTTTAAATGTCTTGCCACCACTGCATGTCCCAGAGAAGGGTTATGGTTTAGGCACTTGATATACTGTCCTTTACTTATGCATCAAAGCAGTTTACATGTATGCTATCAGGTACTTTTTTTATTCCCTTGTCCCCAAAGGGGCTCACAATCTAAGTGTACCTGAGGGTTAAGTGGCTTGCCCAAGGCCACAAGGAGTGGCCGTGGGACTATAGGTTGCTTGTCTGCATGTGGAATTGAACCCTTGGCCTTCTGGCCTACAATAACCTGTCCCAACCACTGAGCCACTCCTCCCTCCAGTGGCAGTGGTGATAATGGTCACCCCCTGACTACTGGCCCTTTAGGTGGCTCACCAACTTTATCTGATGGTTGCACCAGCCCTGAAGTCAAGCACCATGCCAATGCCAAGGGCATTGGGTGTCCTAGGCGAGCCTTGAGCCTTATGTGTCTCCTCCCCCTCTTCCCCAAGATCATTGCAACATCATCCTTCCCACAACAATCCTATGCAAATGCATAACTGGACTGAAACTTTGCTTTGTAGTTATGCGTTGCCCGCTCTCCTTGCAGGTAGGAGAATGTGCCGATGGCTCTTTGAGTTGGAGTTGCTGCTGCTCTTTGCTGCTTCTCAGAAGACTGGGGGCAGGGCAGGGACAAAGTGTGGACGGCAGCAGCTCTAAACATAGCTTGTAAAGAGTCCATGCCCAGAACTAGAGCTGTCTGCTACAGCTTTCATTGAAAGTGAATGTAAGTAATAGAGAAAACCGGAAGAGTTAAGAATTCCTGTATATTTTCCTTTTTCAATAAAAGGGATATATGTAATGTTTTCTTAATTCATGACACAGATTTTTATTGCCTTACACATCTTGGGCAATATCTAAATAAAGTGAACAGATAGTTCCATGTCTTAAAGACAGGCTGAACCACTTTTACTTTTACCCCTAAAGCATCAAAGAGTTTGCTGTTTCTGCATTTTTTTTTTTTAAAGATAAATTGAAACCTAGAAGTCTTTTAGTACAAATGGAGGTAAAACCAGGACTGGCTTGTACAGATCTATGTATGTTAAATAAATCTCATCATCTTTATCTAAAGTGGAGCACAATTTTTTATAAAGAACTTTTGCTTCCCCAGATTATCCTGGTCCCATGAATTCTCCTGAACCAGACTTCGGCCTTGCAAGTGCAAGTCCAGCTGTTTTCCAATATGTTGGAGACAATTGCGCTTTATCGTAGTTAATGTATGGAGCTATCGCTTTGTCTGCAGCATGTTCCTCCACTATTCCTTCAGAATTGCTGCAGATTTCTTACATTTCTTTCCTCACTTAAGTCTTTATAAGAGCAGAGATGATTGATTGCTTCTTTAACATAGCTGCAAGTGACTTCTATAGCTAGTTGTCGAGACCTGTTACTAGATTCAGCTCTCCAAGTTGAAAAATATGTGAAGCTCCCCTCTGGATATCTTTCTCCTCAGGATCCGGGAGTCGGCTGTGTGTGGAGGGCTGAGACTCAGGCTCTTCCCTTCAGGACCTCTATGGGATAGGGAGGAAGATCTCTACCAAAGCCCTACAACTATAGACAATTCCACAGATGGCTCCTCTCAACTCTTTTACCCAAAGTAAATTCTGTCCAGTCAGGTCTTGGATGAAAAAAATACTAAAGTCTTCACTGTGTGATGAAAAGCAAAAAGAGAAATTAGTTGGATACCATTAGATGTGATATGGTACATGGTAGAAACCATTTAGCGTTCTCGTCTGAATCTATGGTCTCTTCTGTCTTTTGGTAGACCAAGGGTTCACTCCTATACAGACAGTTTGACCATCCCCCAAACTTTTTTTGCCGGTAAACTCATTTTACAAAGTTAAAGATTCCCATGATCCCAGCTCTACCTCTTTCTTCTGTGCCTCTGCTGCCATTGGTCAACAATGCTGCTGTAAGCCCCACCTCCCAGTGAACCCACCCAGGCAGAGCTATAGCACTCTGTCATCCGGTGTGACTGATGATGCCACTCCTTCACTTTGTTTCCACTGTTGTCTCAGCCCAAACGAGCATTTTGCAATTCCATTTGGGGTCACCACCTACAATTTAGAAACCACTGACTTAAAAGCTGTCCTCATCCCCTCCAACATTAAGGTCTTGCAGAACAATCTTCAAAGAATACTCTTGCCAGAGTTCCGGGAAACTCTTTTGGGTGTCTGAATGGACAGAGAGCAGATAGCTCAAAGTGTTAGTAAAAGAGGCTCTGAGACCTCTTGGGTCCTAGGACCTCATTCCAATGAGTTAATGAGCTCCAGCCCTCTCATATATGGGGAAGAAGGGAAGCAAGTTCTCTCTTTTTCCTTGACCATAAGACCAAGTTGGTGCTTAGATTCCAGCTGATATTATGAAAGGAATTTAGTTTTGTACCCTCTGCAAGAAGTGCAGAAAAGAGAGAAAGAGAAGATGAAAATCCCTCTAACCCCTAGGGACATATACTTCAAAATTTTCTGTTTCGCCCTCCCATACCATTTTGCAAAAGACTTCCTTTTATACATCTGCAATTTGCACCAGGGATCGATGGTGCCTTTGAGGCTACAAAAAAATCTGTACTTCACCTGAGGCTGCAAACCACATATTTTAAAATTCATGCAGAAGGTTCTCTTAATCTCTCTTACCTTATGCAAATGAACCTGCTTTTTGACCAAGGGTTCACAAATATTGTGGATAGCTGGCAAACGGACATGTTAGGCACAGGTGCCAGCTCAGTGGATGCTTGGACAGCTCTCTTACTGAGCAAACCCCTTCACTGCATCCATAGAGGGATCATTTGTTTATTGTTTTCCTATTTTGTATGATGACTGTATGCCACCAAGGGACATATGTCCAGATCAACAGTCTAGAAATTAGTCAAAATAAATTAAATAATTGGTGCTGAATTTAGCGCCCTTAATCATTTTGAAAACGAGGGGTTTTGAGATCCTGTATATTGAAGACCACTGAAATAACCCCATAGATGGATGGAGATTGCTCCTGCACTCTTGACTCAGAGCAGATCTGTTTGCTTCCAGTTTATGCACAATTAATATTCATGACATTCATGTGCATATATTTGTCATTGAAGCAGGTTCCTTTCAGGTTCCAGGGTGCCCTGAAATTTTGATGATTCACTTACTCGCAGTGGATCCACCGCTGACAAATGCATGTCATATGGTGCTGTGAACTTTCGTATGAAAGGTCTCAGTATTTCTTCTAATGAAGACAAAAATGGCAGCCTCAGAATTACAGATGAAAGAGCAAAGAGCCTGTTTTGCTGTATCTGCTAATAGGTGATTTTACCTCTGAGATGCAGAAGTAAGAACAAGGCCCAGAGTTTAATTCTACATGAAAAGCAGGTGTGCATGTGTGAGTGACAGAGCAAGCTCACTAACTATAAATCTGCATTTAAGTCGTGACAAGTTAATTAAGCTTTCCCTGGAAGGTTGGTGTCTGGTATTTCTTCTGTTTCTCTACAGAGCCTAAGAGAAAAATATATTGTTGGCTCTGATTTAAATTGTTTTTGCATCCATGCTGTAAACTATAGCCAACCATATATCATTCTTACCATATTATACGGTACAGCCAAGTACATTTTTATCTGGAATGGTTGGGATTGAGGCCCTTTGGATCAAGAGTTTTTCCAGAAAATGGAAGCTCTGGATAATGTCAGTTTTCTGATTGTGGCAAAATGGGGTTTTATGTGCCTTTTGTGGTTCTCCATTATACTCCTAGAACTAAGGTTACCAGAATGGGGGGGGGGGGGGGGCAAATCTGGGACACTTGAAAGAAAAGGTAGTGTCTTTGGAGTTTTGGAACTGACAAGCAGGAGGGGGGAGATTTACAGAAGAGGCTGGTTCTGCACGGCGTAGGAAGCTGACACACCGCTCCTGCCGCTGCTGTGGAGGGGACGATCGAGAAGACTTGCATTCCACTGGAGGAGCTTATGGGAGAAGGACAGACCTGTGCTGCTGTCTGCTCTGTTCATCAAAAGTACCATGTAAATTTCTGCAGCTGAGCACATCACCCATCATTTCATAGTGGTGGCACTTATCTCGTTACCCTGCATTCAGCAACACCATCACCTCAGTTCCTCGACTCCCTACCGAATTTTTCATTAATCCATCCCCCTCAATGAAATAAGAAAAAATGGGTTCTTCAGGTTCACACAAAAGAAATGAAACAGACATGGAATCTTCACAAATGCTAGCCACAGGACAAACTAACATTTTAGTCCTCCTCAGACCATCTGCTAAAGCCCCCCAGTATTAGAAAGCCGTGGGCTTGGAGGTCCTCTGCTAACTTCTTTGCATCTGGGTTTAATAGCTAATGCCTTTGCTACCACTGGATTTCAATAAGCAGTGCACTGATGTCTGTGCAAGTCTTTGCACACTGCATTTCTTGAATGCTGCACTCCATTCTGCATAGGATAGAGATAATAGCGCAGAGTCTGCACTAAGCTCCTGCAATTTCTTATATGGGCTCAAAATGGAGAAAACTCAAAATAGGCTCCTTCATTTATTAGCTCGTATCTGTGACTAATCAGTGACTTGCAGAGTTTGATAAAAGGATAAGATACTTACAGGCAGCGCTGTTAGAGGTTGGCTGTCACCGCTTTTTCTCCAGGACCAAGCAGGAAGTCAGTTCACATATGGGTGACGTCGGCACCGATGGAGCCCCCGTACGGAGCATTTCCCCAGCTTTCATAGAAAGCCTTTGGGAATGCAGCGCGCATGCGCGGTCCCCTTCCCGCCCAAGGGTGCCATCTTGCTCAGTCTTCTTTTTTCCGCGGAGCCCGACGGATGTATGTTCGTTACACCCAAGGAAGAAGTTGATTTTCTCTGCGTTAACCTGTTTTTCTTCGGTTCGACGCCGGTTTTCCTTTCCCGCCTGGGCCCGATATGTCGGTATCGAGCCAGGATCTCTTTTTCGGTTTTTGTCCTTAGTGACTAGCGTTCGCGCCATTTTTTCTTTTTTCACTGGCAGTCCTGTCTTTCGACCTTGCAGGGGCCCTTTTTCCCCCAATGGCTGCCAGCGGGTTTAAAAAGTGTGATCGGTGTAAGAAACTTATGTCTCTCACCGACACACATGACTGCTGCCTCCGGTGCCTCGGACCCGATCATGACCCGATGATCTGTGGTCCATGTGGGAAGATATCCTCTAAGGCATTAAGGAGTCAGCAGCACCAAAAGGAAAGAATCTTCTCTGACTCTGTGTCTGGTAGGGCCCGGACCTCGTCAGAGGCCTCCACATCTAGGGACTCCGGCCCCGAGCAGCGTCGAGGCTCCTCTGAAAGGGGGTCTCCCTTGCGGGAGCATCGTAAGAAGAAAAAACCCGTGAGGGTGGCATCGGTGGATGCACCTGGCTCCTCGAGGGCCAAGTCGCATAGCCCCGAGCGCCGTCCCGGATCTTCGGAGTCGGAGAGGCCTGCAAAACAACCTCGTGCGGAGATGGAGTCCCCGGGTCACATGAGTACTGTAGTCCTCATGGACTCACCTCCAGGGGAGCTGACGTCGGGCCCGGCGCCGCCGGGGAGCCAACGTCGGGCCCGGCGCCGCCGGGGCCCGAGTCGGGGGCTGCTGAGTCTCCTGAGCTCGGACTCAGGTTGACGGCCTTGGAGAGCAGCTTGGCTGCCTTCATGGAACAGCAGCGGGCACTGATCGCCGGTCTCACCGGTGCATCTGCCCCGACCACCGGGACATCGACGTCCAA
This sequence comes from Ichthyophis bannanicus, assembly GCA_033557465.1. Lineage (NCBI taxonomy): Eukaryota > Metazoa > Chordata > Amphibia > Gymnophiona > Ichthyophiidae > Ichthyophis > Ichthyophis bannanicus. Next base: position 730,449,359 of record CM066033.1, on the reverse strand, counting down.
GTTAACCCCGGAGGCTGAGCCGATCCTCGAGTCCATGCGAGCTCGAGTCGATCCTCGGCCAAGGTACCCTTGGCCTCCCGTTCGGGACCGAGGTCGTCGACGCCGGCACCCTCGGCGTCGGGGCAGATGGCATTGATGCCTGCCCGACCAGAGCTGCTCGATTCCTCCTCCGAGGAGTCCGGCTGGGAGACGGAGGATGAAGAGTCGCCCGACACCTTTCGGACTCGCTCGAGTCCGAGCCTCAGAGAAGGTCCCCCCTGGAGGATACCCGGTTCTAGGACTTCGTGCGGGACATGGCCAAGGCTTTGGCATTCCCCGCGGATCCCGAGGAGGAGCCTCGAGCCGAGGAGCTCAAGGCCCTACAGTATGACTCTCCTCCGAAGGAGGCCTTTACTGTTCCGGTTCCTCTGATGCTGGAATGGTTGCTCTTCCGCATGTGGGAGGCGCCGGCATTGACGCCGGTTTTAAGCAAGCGGGTCGATTCCATCTATCAAGTCCGCAAGAGCTCCGGGTTCCAAAAGGCACAGACTGAAGCCAGCAAAAGACACACACAAGAAAGAAGCACTGTCTTTCTACCAGAGGTGAATTTGGGACACTTGGGGGCATGTTTACTAAACTGCGTTAACGAAGCAGCGGCTACGTTAAGGCACGTTATGTAACGTTAAGGCGCATTATGTAACGTTAAGGCGCATTATGTAATGTTAAGGCGCGTTATTTAACGTTAAGGCGCCTTAACGTTACATAACGTGCCTTAACGTTCCCCGGCTGTGGTAAGTCCCAGAGAGGGTGGAGAGAGGTTGGAGAGAAGGGGTCAATGGGTGGGGAGTGGGCGGGGAGAGGCCCCTTCCACACTAACACAGCGAAATGAAGGGCTGAACCTAACGCAACTGAAAACCTGGCGTTAGCACACATTTGCAAGAGAGAGAAACTATTTCAGTGTCAGCAATGTACAGCATAGGCAGGGAGCCCAAGAAAGGTGATAGTAGTGCTCCATTTGCAGCAACAGCATAGTGCCCAGGTATGAAAGGCCACTATGGTGATGGTGCAAATGAGGCATGGGGGATGCAGGCGGGACATGCAGTGGGGGCTACTGGGGCACAGGGTGGAGTAGGCGGTTGCCGAGGTGGCACAGAGGAAATGGAAACCAGCAAGACAGCAACTGACCAGGGTCAGACATGCCCATGAGTCTGTGTCTCACAGTGTCCCATCCAGGAGACATTACCCAGCAGGTACCCCAAGGGGCACATAACATTGACAGGCGGTGCCGGGGGAAGCGTGGACATCTATGTAGGCACCCCTACCCCAGAACCCACACCTTAGGCAGCCGCCTACCTGCACCCTGGATGGCCTGGGATGGTGCAACGACAGAATATGGTCATGGTGGCATGGCAGAGGGGGTGGGTGATTGTGCTGGAGGGAGCAGTGGCACCCGCCTGCAGTGGACCTAAGCCATGCCCTGTACCAGTACGTGGTGTGCAGTGCAACAGAAGAGGTCTGGCCGAGGAACGTAAGGGTAGCCCCAGGGACCACTATGCTGCTGTGGCAACAGTGTGGTCCAGTACACCCAGCTAGCATGTCCAAGAGCAGAGGGTCAGAGGTTCAGGTCCCATCTGTGGATCCTGCAGAGCATCTCCCCATAGTTTTAGCCCACAATGCAGCCACAACAACAACATGGCCAAACCCCAACGCAGTGGTGCACAGGGGTATGGACACCCACTCACAAGGGCTCCACTATCCACAGCTTCATGGAGTGTCAGGCTGTTGGCCCCAGCACAGAGCTGCAGTTATCACCAGAGCACTACTACTACCCCCTGCACAGATTAGCAATGTTGGCACTGTGATCAGGACCAGTGCGGCGGGTAGGGTTGTCAACCACCTCCATCTCTGCACAAAGCTGAGATAGGTGTGGGAGTGTGCGTATGTCTCTCCATTGTTTTGTGCCTGCCAACACCTCACTGAGCCCACATTACTCACACTGCTTCCAGTGTTAGCCTGCAAATGTGCATAATGAGGAGCAAGGTATTGTGGGTATGGCCCAGACAGGGCGGATTGGCCAGGATGCACCTGCACAGGGTGGAGGGCAATGGCTGAGACACTGTAGTGCTCAACCACCACCTGCATGGACAGGGTGGCCACAGCATGTCACGCTGGGGAGGGGGGGAGTCACTCTCACTCTGACCGAGCAGTGACCATGGCATGTCTATGTTCCCACATAGTGCCACATATTATTTGTTTCTAGTGCTACCTGTGTGTTCCCAGTTCTGGGCCCCAATCAGAAATACCTGCTTGGTGTCTGTGCTCTGCATCCCACCTCTGGGTGCACAGGGTTTCCTGTAAGCATGCACTATAGACTGGTTAGTGGGCTGTCTGCAGTTCACCTGTGCATGGTGGGAACACCTTGTAGGATGCTGCAGGTGCAGTCTGACTGTGCTGTCTGTTGATGAATGGCAGACCAATGCAAGGTTCCACATTAGGAACCACCACCCAGGATGTTATAACCCTCAGCCCAGTGTGCAGTGGCAGCCAAGAGAGCAAATAGAATGCTAGGTAACATAAGGAAAGGAATGGAAAATAAAACAAAAGATATTATAATGCCTCTATATCGTTCCATGGTGAGACCGCACCTTGAATATTGTGTGCAATTCTGGTCGCCGTATCTTAAAAAGGATATAGCGTTATTAGAAAAGGTTCAGAGAAGAGCCACTAAAATGGTAAAGGGGATGGAAGGATACTCCTATGAAGAAAGGCTAAAAAGGTTAGGGCTCTTTAACCTGGAAAAGAGACAGTTGAGGGGAGATACGATAGAAGTCTATAAATTAATGAACGGAGTGGAACGGGTAAATGTAGATCTATTGTTTACGTTATCAGAATATAGAAAGACTAGGGGACATGCAATGAAGCTACAGGGTAAATTATTTAAGACTAATAAAAGAAAATATTTTTTCACTCAACGTGTAATCAAACTCTGGAATTTGTTACCGGAGGATGTAGTAAAGGCTGTTAGTGTAGCTGGGTTTAAAAAAGGTTTGGACAAGTTCCTGGAGGAAAGGTCCATAAACCATTATTAAGAAGGGACCCAGGATATCAATGCTTGACCCAGTACAAGCATTGCGGAACCTGTGTCTTTTGGGGAAACTGCTAGGTACGTATGACCTAGATTGGCCACTGTTGGAAACAGGATACTGGGCTTGATGGACCTTGGTCTGACCCAGTATGTCATATCTTATGTTATGTTCTTATGACCATGGCATGGGGCAGTTGAGCCTTCCACTGCCTACCCCAAGCATTACTGCTGGTCTGCAATGGTCACAGGTATGGCACTGGCCCAGCAGCCCTGGAGGGCTGTCATCCGCCAGCAGGACTGTGGTTGCTGGTACTACAGCCATTTTGCAGGGTGCAGGAACCTATCCCACCACACCCTCATCTACAAAAGGAGTGAATGAGGCCCCTTGGAGTATATAGTGCATACCACTTAGACCCACAGTGGCAGTGCTACATAGCCCTTATGCGAGTCTAGACACCCCACTGCCCTGATAACAGGTACCCACGGCAGCCAGACCTTAACACCGGGTACACACTAATCTGGGTGGTGTCTGGTCCCCCAGGGCCACATGTGACTGCAGAACACAGCTGTAACAGATGTACCGTCAGTTGCACTGCTGGGGACACCTGTCACGCACTGGCAGTGCTGGGGATGTGCAGCAGGACTTATCTCTAGCACCACATGTACTGTGGACCTAGTGCTGGGCGCCCATCCTATCCCTCAGAGTGCACACGGAACCTGCACAATGGCATGGTCTATAGCTACTCTGTGCCAGTATCATGCACTGTCAGTCCGTCTTACCACGCTGCAGTACCGGAGAGGTGCAGACCCCATTTGGTGGTCAGCTGTAGGCCGCTGTTCTGCATGTGCAATGCATCATGGGTTCTGGTGGAGTTACCCTATCCTGGCACACAGAGCAGACAGTTTGTGCAGTGACCTGCAGTCCTTCTGTACCCAGCCATTGCTATGCAACAAGCCATAGAGGTATAGCCTACTGGTTAGTACACTGATGTTCTAGGCGGAGGTCATGGGTTCAATTCCTTGTTGTTCCCTCCTGTCCAAGGCAGATATTTTGCTTGCCTGTGACAGTCATATCTTTGCAGATCCATGCTGCCAGCCCATAGTACCCTCACCGCAGTTGCCAATAATCCTTATAAGGCATTATTTATTTTATTTACATTCTCTTATATACCACGCTATTCTGCATCAGTGCAGTTTACATTAAACAAACTGAAATTACATTGAACAGGGCATTATAACTTGGAGATAACTATTTTACAGGGAACGTGGGCTATGGAGGGTTAAGTGGCTTGCCCAAGACCACAAGAAGCACCTGTGGGACTAGAAATCCCAGTCCTTCCAGCCGAAGGTTGCTGTCCTCTAGTGGGATTTGAACCCCCTGACCTTCCGGCCTGAAGTACCTTGCCCCAACCACTAGGCCACTCCTCATAAGGCTCCTAATTAGGCACAGTACAAGGCACATTACAGGGCACCTTATTAGGCACGTTATAAGGCACCTTATTAGGCACGTTATAAGGCACCTTATTAGGCACGTTACAAGGCACCTTATTAGGCACAGTATAAGGCACGTTAAGGACGTGCCTTGTACTGTGCTTAATAAGGTGCCTTATAACATGCCTTATAATGCACGTTACCTGACATGGCTTGCTATAATGATGCCCCGCCCATGCCTTTATATGAGCATCTGTAACTTTACCGCAGAACCTAACGTGAATGACATTACCGCAGTTTAGAAAACATGCCCCCTGATCTCTGGATTGCTAGTGCTAAACCAGCAGTTCAGTTTGCTGAGAGGATGGGGGAGTCTAGTGCATTGTCTCTGTGAAAGACTGTAGTAACTTTCAAAATATACCTAGATAGATACTCTTTTAAGTTGTGTTACCACATAATATTTTTGGGCCCAATACAAAAGCTTCTGGGCTAGTGAGTATATTCTGCATACAAGAGATTTAATTCTAAGCCAGAACAAAAATGTGTCAACACAATCCAGCTATTCCCAACATGTAAATTCTCTGTAGGAGATAGAGTCCATGTTTCAGAGCATCCAGTTTATTCTAGGAGCCAAACAGCTAACAGAGCACAGCATTACATATTCTAATCACTACACTGAAAATAAACAGAAGGGGAACCTGTTGCAATAGGGAGAGTAGGGATTCTCCTTTACTATGCAGAGTCCGCTCCACTCCATGAATGAAAAGAGGAAAAGGCAGATTAGAGAGCAAAGTGGCTTCTCTTTGCTTTGTGTACTCCAGGCTCAAACCCTCCCTTTCTGTTCTCTATATGCTGCTCCAAGAAAAGAGGCTAGAGTAGAAAACAGAGAGCTGGTTTCTGGGGCACTGTTCAATAGAAATGGGGCAAAACCCTCATGAACCCATGCCTAACTGTGCCCCTATCAACCACTCCAAGGCACACCAGGGACTTTCCAAAGACGCAAATGCCAGTGGATAAAGACTACTTAGCCTGCCCAGCTGCCCCTTGTCTACACTGCTGTTGTTCTAGTCATCACCTTTCTCCATGGATTATCAGGATTGCGTCAGCCACGCATGGTGACGTCCTCCGACGGCGCCATGAATGCAGAAGTGCTCTCTAGAGCTCAGAAAGGAGAGCCTTTCTGAGCCTGCCCCAGGTAGCCCACCTCACCGGCCCACCCCCTAGCCAGCCAGTCTTCTTCCTTCCACCTTGCCAGCAAGACGGAATCTGCTCTCTCTAACACTTTAAACTATGCGATCTACAATCAAGCATGCCAAAACCGTGTTTCAAGAAATGCACGCGCTGCAAACACAAAATGAGCGTCACCGACACTCACGATGTTTGCCTGCGCTGCTTGGGCCTGGACCACAGCACAGAGAACTGTTCAAAATGCTCTTGAATGTCCCCGAGGGCGCGGAAAGCAAGGGGACATGCTTTGAGAGAATACCTTACAAAATGCTTGATCTCCCTACCTGCCTTACTACAGGAACTGAACCCACACCCCCTATATAAAGATTATTTTTTTGTCGGATCGCTCACCATGAAAAGAAACATTTCTTCTCTCGAAGTGAGCCCTCCTTTTAATCAATTTAAAGAGACCGAATACCCGGTCAAAAACCAGACCAAACAACACTTGTTGCTGTCCACAACTTGTATTAAAAAATGGATTCCCCAAGCTTTTGTTTGACGGAATTCTTCACTTCGTCATTAATTGCTCTTCCTTATCAAGCAAAAACAAGGAAAAGAGTCACTTAGCTAAATCCATATTGTGGAGGACCTTCATATTCCCCCTTTAATTCTTCTCCGAAGGAACACCTCCAATATTCACTCCCAACAGGGTTCCCGCGACACTGACAGTGTTCCAAGCCGCTCCACAGTTTTCACAGCTCTTCCTCAGGCGAATGAACCCCGCTGTATGTCAGTTCCGGTTAAATGATGATATAAGGATGATGTCAAAACCGGCACTTTCAATTGGAAGCAAAACCCCACCCGCTGGAATCATAAATGCAAACTCCACCAATCAATGTCCATGTTCATACCTTCTGGAGCCATAGATCCCAAACGATAAATCCATTGTTGTTCTTTACGCTGTAATCTCGCCTGGCGATCACCCCCCCTATTAAACTGCGGAATTACTTCCAAAATCCACCACCGCAAATCATTGAATTGATGGCCAGCTTGTTGGCAATGAGGCACTAAAGGGCGGAACTTTGTCTAGCGTTGATCCTTGAGCGATGCTCCAGCAGCCGCTTCTTGATAGGACATATTGTTCTTCCCACATACTTTTTTTGACAAGGACAAATCAAAATATAAATTACAAAGGCCGTTTGACAATTTGAAAAATGCATGGAAGTGTATCGACACCCTGTGCTAAGATCGTCCCAACTTGTGCCTTCCAATGTTGTGGCACAAAAATCACAATCACCACAAGCAAAGTGTCCTTTCCGTGAAACTTGACAAGTATGATCACTTTGAATGTTTGTATGTACTATCCAATTTGCTATTGTCCGTGTTCTCCGATATGCTATCATCAAAGTTTGTGAAAACAGCGATGCCATGACAACATCCCCCAATGTTTTTTCAATATGTGCACTACCTTAGCCGCTCTAGGAAAAAATGGAACTATACCTATGACCCTATTTTCATTTCTCTGAGCGGGAGGAGAATCCTCCGCCCACCAGTCAGGATGATTGTATAAAGCTCTTTTAAAAGCTTTCCGTATTAATGATTCAGGGTAACCCCTGTCCAGTAAACGTTGGGTCAAATCCTGTGCATGCAATCGATACTGTGCACTAGATGAACAAAGTCGCCGAATTCGGAGAAACTGTCCAAAAGGCAATCCTCTTCTAAGAGCTGGAGGATGAAAACTGATATATTTTAACAGTACATTCCGCTGAACCGGTTTTCTATACAGAGTACTCTGTAATGAAGACCCTTGTATGTAGAGTAATAGATCTAAATACTCTATTTGCTGACAATCATATTTTGGGGTGAACTGTAAATTATTGTCCAAAGAATTTATCCATATCAAAAATTGCTTCAGTAATAACTCAGACCCTGTCCAGACAAAAATTATGTCATCCAAAAATCTCTTCCAAATCAAAATGTTATGAAACCCCTCAGACCCATATATGAATTTTTCTTCAAAATCCGCTACATACAAGGATGCTATTGACGGAGCTACCATAGCCCCCATCGCTACCCCAAATTTTTGATGATATAACTGCCCATTATACACAAAATAATTTTGATTTAAAACCAATTTCAATAAATCCAATACAAACTCCCGAGGTATTCGTGCAGGAGTACTCCACTCCAATTGAGCCAAAACGTTATAAGCTTCTATTTGGGGAATATTCGTATATAATGAAACCACATCCAATGTTACTAAAATGGATCCCTGAAGAATATGTAATTTGGATACTATGGATAATAAATGAAAAGAATCTTTCACATAGGATCGTATAGATTTCACCAGTGGCTGGAAAAAATGATCACAAAATTTTGACAGAGGCTCAAGTACCGAATTTCTAGAGGATACTATAGGCCTCCCCGGAGGATCTACCATCGATTTATGTACTTTGGGGACCATATACATGACAGGTATAACAGGATAAGCAGAATTCAAAAAATCATACTCTTTTTTAGTGATCCAACTGCGTTCCACTGCTTCAGAGGTAAGCTCCTTTATAACCTGTTGGAGCTGCTCTGTAGGATCTATGGTCAATTGCGAATAATATTTATCATTTGACAAATGTTGTAACATCTTATTATGATAATCAGTAGTTTTCATAAGCACAATTGTTCCCCCTTTATCAGCCCTCTGACATACTATCTCTTTCTCGTCCTGAAGGGATTTTAAAGCCTGATACTGAGACGATGTAATATTAGAGCAATATTTTCAATCCGATGATTCCAACAACTGAAGATCCCATAAAACCAAATTTTGAAAAGTAATTAAAGTTGCATCATTGCTAATAGGAGGTTTCCAATAGGACTTGTTTTTAAAAATGGACAAATCAACCGGAACCGATTTTTCTTCTGACGAAAAATAGAGCATAATATGCAATTTCCTAAAAAATTGATACAATGCTATTCGCATCTGAAAAGATCGTACTTAGGAACCGGAACAAAAACAATCCTAACTCTAAAACCTCCTGCTGTGCTGTCGTCAATGGGTGTCCGGATAAGTTGATGACTTTTGACGAGTTTGAGAACGAGTGGCAGGGCCACAACATTGGAAGGCACAAGTTGGGACGATCTTAGCACAGGGTGTCGATACACTTCCATGCATTTTTCAAATTGTCAAACGGCCTTTGTAATTTATATTTTGATTTGTCCTTGTCAAAAAAAGTATGTGGGAAGAACAATACATCCTATCAAGAAGCGGCTGCTGGAGCATCGCTCAAGGATCAATGCTAGACAAAGTTCCGCCCCTTTAGTGCCTCATTGCCAACAAGCTGGTCATGAATTCAATGATTTGCGGTGGTGGATTTTGGAAGTAATTCCGCAGTTTAATAGGGGGGGTGATCGCCAGGCGAGATTATAGCGTAAAGAACAACAATGGATTTATCGTTTGGGATCTATGGCTCCAGGAGGTATGAACATGGACATTGATTGGTGGAGTTTGCATTTATGATTCCAGCGGGTGGGGTTTTGCTTCCAATTGAAAGTGCCGGTTTTGACGTCATCCTTAGGTCATCATTTAACCGGAACTGACATACAACGGGGTTCATTCGCCTGAGGAAGAGCTGTGAAAGCTGTGGAGTGGCTTGAAACACTGTCAGTGTCGCGGGAACCCTGTTGGGAGTGAATATTGGAGGTGTTCCTTCGGAGAAGAATTAAAGGGGGAATATGAAGGTCCTCCACAATATGGATTTAGCTAAGTGACTCTTTTCCTTGTTTTTGCTTGATAAGGAAGAGCAATTAATGACGAAGTGAAGAATTCCGTCAAACAAATGGGGAATCCATTTTTTAATACAAGTTGTGGACAGCAACAAGTGTTGTTTGGTCTGGTTTTTGACCGGGTATTCGGTCTCTTTAAATTGATTAAAAGGAGGGCTCACTTCGAGAGAAGAAATGTTTCTTTTCATGGTGAGCGATCCGACAAAAAAATAATCTTTATATAGGGGGTGTGGGTTCAGTTCCTGTAGTAAGGCAGGTAGGGAGATCAAGCATTTTGTAATGTTTCTGGGGTTGGTTTCCAAGGGTGTATAACATTAGTAATTTGAGAGAATACCTGGCATCCGCAGCAAAATCTACTTCAACTGCAACTTCTTCTAAGGCAAGTTCCTCGATCTCTGCTACGCTGGCTCAGGATGCACCCTCCGTGGCCTCCATCCCCATCCATGCTCCCGAAGTCGCCTCCGCTCCTGCTTCCGGCGTCTCCGGCTCACTCAGAAGCCCTGTGGAAGCAATCTCCAACCCCGGCGCTCCTCCAAGAAGTTCTTCAGCCCTTTCACCGGCCAGCCACGCGGCTCCCGATAATGGCACTGCCCTGCAGGCCGGAAATGACTCTGCCCCACAAGCCTCCGGCTCCTCCCACTTCCAGTCAGGAGCACTTCCCCTCCGGCGCCGCAGCTTCAGCCCTTGGGCCAGTCTCTACTCCTCCCAGTCTCCACCTTCTCATATCTCCACGCCGAGGAACCCAATCGGCGCTGAGGAAAAGGGACAGCACCGGCGCCGCGCAAGCAAATGCTGGCGCCACGATTCCCGTAGCAGGACAAGCAGGCATGAGGCCAGTGGCGGCGGATCGAGGGGATATGGCAGCAGATCAAAGGGGCGCGACGCCGACTGCAGGAGAACCAGACAGCGCAGAAGCAGCAGCAACAGCACTGACGGCTTCAGATCCAGGAGCAGGGGGCGATCCAGTCACCGCAAACGCTACAGCACAGACCACAGAAGCAGCCACCACAGCTTCTCCAGCCACCACAGCTTCTCCAGCCACCGCAGCTTCTCCAGCTCCCCCAGCCCTGAGGTCCACCGGCACTCCAGATCCCACAGCCGCGCTGAGTCCAACAACTCATCAGCGATTTTGAAACTACTGACTCAGCTGGTGCAGCAAACGGCTCACCCACTGACGACTCAACCACCCACAGTGGGACTGACTGATCCTAAGGCTCGAGACCCACTGGAACATGCACTTCCAGCCTCACCTGTTCCGCAGTCACCTGCACGATCCATGTGAGCCCTGCCTTCACCAACCCACCCGTCCCCGGATAGCACTACGGAGGAATATGACATTGAAATGGCCGTGGTGGGTTCCGCGAACAGCGAGCACACAGCCTCTGTGAACAGACCCTCACCGGAGCCAGAAGGGCAACCACCCCCACCGGAGGACCACACGTACCCCAAGTTCCTGAGTAGAATAGCCTCCGCCTTAGCCCTCAAGGCCGCCGAAGAGGCAGAGGAACCCATACCGGAGGTCCTAAAATACCTCGCTACACCGAAGCCGTCATTCGCACTGCCTGTGCACCAGACATTACGAGACACCCACTTGAGGCTCTGGCAAACCCCAGCTTCTATCCGCCCCTTCTCCAGGAAGTTGGATTCCAAATACCAAGTATAACCTATAACCGGATTCGCGAAGCCCCAGCTGCCTCACCAATCCATCGTTGTGTCCTCTGCCCTCAAGTGGGCAAAATCCTCGCGCACGCACGCCAATAACCCTCCGGGTCGTGACCACAAACTTCTCGACAATATCGGCAAGAAGGTCTTCCAAGGGGCCATGCTCGGCACGAGGATCGCGGCCTACCAGTTTCAGCACGTCCTCTTCCAGGACGCCTGTGTGGCGAACATCAAAGCCGCCATCGCATCTCTGCCCAAACAGACCCAGGCACAGATATCCAAGACCCTAGTGAATATGTCAGAGGGCAACAAGCATCTGGCCAGCACGGCGTTTGACTCATTCGATACAGCAGTGAGGACCGCGGCCACAGCCATATCCGCCAGGCAATGGCATGGCTGAGAGCATCCGGCCTGCGCGACGATACCCACGACAGAATTGCCGACGCGCCCTGCTCAGGCAAATCTCTCTTCAGAGAGAAGGTGACCGACACCGTGAATGTCATGAAGGAACATTGCAAAACGCTCCAAACCTTGGAGGAGGATGGGTTTGAACGCCATAACGGTACCCAAAAGCCCAGATTTCCAAGGAAACCTTATTATTCATCCAATAAGAGATACCCATCCGCAAGCCAAAAATGGCAGAACACCAGGTACAAAGCAGGCTCATACCACGGACCCTCCCGACAACGCAACTCCCAGAGGGACCGCAAGCAAAAGAAAAACAACACGCCTGCTAACAAAAGTGGTCCTTCCTTTTGACAACAATTTGTAGGTACCTTCCCATATTGGGGGTCGCCTGACCCTTTTCCTAGAAGAGTGGAAACAGATCTCCTCAGACTCCTAGATGCTACAAGTCATCCGGAGAGGTTACCGCTTGCGGTTTGCAACATCTCCTTACCAGCGCAACCGCCCGATCAGCAACACCCCCCCTCATCTGCAGCAAGCTATGACGACAGAACTTCTACACTTCCTAGCCTCACAAGCGATAGAGGAGGTACCTCCGGCAGAGGAAAGCACTGGGTTTTACTCCAGATACTTCCTCATTCCCAAAACGTTGGGTGGCGTTCGTCCCATCTTGGATCTACGCAAACTGAACAAATTCATTGTCAGAGAAAAGTTCAGGATGTACTCACTCAATTCTATCCTTCCCCTAATCCAGACCGGTGATTGGATGGCATCCCTGGATCTTCAGGAAGCCTACACTCACATCCGTATCCACAGAATGCACAGACAATACCTCCGCTTCCAAGTTCTGGGTCGACACTACCAATACAGAGTCCTTCCCTTCGGCCTCTCGCCTGCCCCGAGAGTCTTCACAAAGTGCGTAGCCGTTGCTGCAGCTCACCTCCGCAAGCAAAACGTCTGCATATTCCCCTACCTGGACGACTGGCTCCTCACAGCCCCCTCATCGGAGGAGCTGCAGGATTCCCTTCAGAAAGCCACAAGCCTGATCTCCTCCCTGGGCTTCGTCGTCAACCTCACCAAGTCTCACCTCACACCAGCACAGAGGCTCAAATTCATAGGAGCGGTGATCGACACTCGGACCTCGAAAGCCTACCTTCCAGTCTGCAGACAGCTTGCCATCATCTCCCTAGCGTCCAGTTCCGCTGCAGCAGTGACTTGCTCAGCCAGATCCATTCTTCGTCTTCTGCGCCATATGGCGGCCACAACGTCTGTCCTTCCTGTTGCAAAAATGAAAATGCGCTCGCTCCAATGGCACCTGCGCGACCACTGGAACCAGCACTTTCATCCCCTCTCCGCCCGCGTCCTGATGACTCCACGAGTCAAGTCGCAGCTCCGCTGGTGGACAATACCAACGAATCTATCTGTGGGCAAGGAGATCCGCTCCCAAAAGCACCAAGTGACACTCACCACTGATGCGTCCAATATGGGTTGGGGCGCACACCTCTCTCTACTCAACACCCAGGGAGCATGGTCCCCTCAAGAAAGCCAATGCCACATCAACCTCCTCGAGCTGAGGGCCATCAAATACGCCCTCAGAGTTTTTCAGACTCAACTCCAGGGCAAATCAGTACTCATCCAGACAGACAACCAAGTAGCCATGTTCTACATCAACAAGCAAGGAGGGACCGGGTCACGTGCACTCTGCAGGGAGGCGCTGGAGATATGGTCACTAGCCTTGGAGAACAGGTGCAGGCTGCATGCCTCCTATCTCCCGGGAGATCTGAACACTCTTGCAGACAAACTGAGCAGGCAGTTGCTGCCACACGAATGGTCCCTCCTCCCGGAGGTCTCCAAACAGCTCTTCAACTGCTGGGGAACTCCAAACATAGATCTGTTTGCCACCGAATGGAATGCCAAGTGCCACCTGTTCTGCTCCAGACACCCATCGGCCAAACGGTTGGCAGTGGATGCATTCGACGTGTTCTGGGGGGAGTGGTCACTAGTGTATGCCTTCCCCCCAACCCCCCTCATCCCGAAGGCACTACAGCGGATCGTGCAGGCCAAGGCCCATGCCATCCTAGTGGTCCCTCACTGGCCGCGCCAGATGTGGTTTGCACTCCTGCTACGCCTGGCACAGGAGCCTCCCATTCGTCTGCCCCTCAGGCCGGACCTGCTGACACAGAACGAGGGCACCACGCATCACCCCAACCTCAAAGCCCTCGCTCTCACTGCTTGGAGGTTGAGCGGTTAAACCTCGCCTCTCTCCAGCTACCAGCAGACGTACAGGACATAGTCCTGGCAGCAAGGAAACCCTCCACCAGAAAGTCCTATGGCCTCAAATGGAAGAGGTTCAGTATCTGGTGTGCAGCGCGTGACCTTGAGCCGACCACATGCCCGATCTCCATCATCTTACAGTACCTCATCCTTATCCAGCCTCGGACTTAAGACACAATCCATCCGCATGCACCTTTCAGCGATTGCTGCATTCCACGCGCCGCCGGACGGGGACAACTTCATAGAAGCGCTGCCACTCACCGCCCGCTTCATGAAGGGCTTGACCAACCTGAAGCCCTCAGTTAGGCCTCCTATTCCATCCTGGAACCTCAACACCGGCCTCCAGCGTTTAACGCAGGAACCCTTCGAGCCTCTCCAGTCTACCGACATGAAGTACGCTTCCTGGAAGACGCTATTCCTAATTACTATCGCATCCGCCAGAAGGATTAGTGAGCTGCAAGCACTGGTGTGCCACCCGCCGTATACGCAGCTGCACTCAGATCACGCATCGCTGAGGACCAACTCTAAGTTTGTTCCCAAAGTCCCATCGGCTTTTCACATCAATCAGTCCATTGAGCTTCCCTCTTTCTTCCCGGAGCCGCATGGATTGGACGAGGAAAGTCGCCTGCACACCCTGGACTGCCTAAGAGCCCTCCGGATCTATCTGCATAGAACGCAGCCCATCCGGAATGGCGAACAACTATTCATATCCTACGATCCCAATCGGCCAGGCAGGCCCATCTCCAAAAGAACGCTGTCCCACTGGGTATCCGCCTGCGTTGCCTACTGTCTGGGCCCAGCAGACAATGGACCTCAACCCAGAGTTGGCCCGCATTGCCTCAGGGCACTAGCCGCCTCAATTGCAAACCTGCGTTCTGTCCCTCTGACCAACATCTGTAGAGCGGCCACATGGTCATCCCCACACACATTCCAGAGGCACTACTGCCTCGACCTCAGGTCCCAAGAGGAGGGAGCCCTTGCCAAGGCCATCCTCTCCAACGCAATGGTAGGATCCACGGCAGTACCAGTGCCTGTGGTCCCATTGTGAGACTACTGATACTGGACCTGTGTTTACTATACCGTGTATTGATGCACGATTGCTCCTTCACTTGTTATGTTTTCTGCACCGTAATTCTCTACTGTAAAATTGCACTGTTACTGCACTGTTGCACCTAGCGTAAGATGACAATGTTGCACTGAATATGCCACTGTTGTGTTGCACTTTGGATTATGTTGCACCTCTATAGTTATTAAATCGTTATCTGACCAAGGTATCCGCAGCTTGTGTCGTGCTGCCCTCCTCCACCTCATCGTTCTACAGCTTGGGAGACACCATGTGTGTCTGACGCAATCCTGATAGTCCATGGAGAAAGCGGGGTTACTTACCTGTAACCAGGGTTCTCCGTGGACAGCAGGATAAGTCAGCCACACAATCCCACCCGCCTTCCCTAGAGGAGGCCAGCCCAGTCGAGCCCGTGCCCTAGCCGGGAAGGCTAGCTAGGAACACACTGGCTGGCTAAGGGACGGACCAGTGAGGTGGGCTACCTGGGGCAGGCTCAGAAAGGCTCTCCTTTCTGAACTCTAGAGAGCACTTCCGCATTCATGGCGCTGTCGGAGGACTCACCATGTGTGGCTGACTTATCCTGCTGTCCACGGAGAACCCTGGTTACAGGTAAGTAACCCCGCTTTCCGTCCCTTTAAAGCCATTTCCTGTGCAAAAGAAGTTTCCCTATTGTTTCCAATTAGCTGAGATATGTGGAATGGAGAATTATGCAAGTGATTGCAGGTATCATTAGTATGTTACTAATGTGGAGGTTTTTTTGACCAATGATGGTGGGCCCATGTAGCTTACCTGTGCCAGTTGCTGGGGTGTTTGAGTGGCTACTGTGGCATAGAGCCATTGCGTCGGCTTGGTGACAATATTCGCTGAGGTCTTTTTTTCTTCACTGGTATTTAGTATTACGTGTTAATAGTTTCAGTGCCACTTGTTTTATATTTGTTTTGCATTATTTTTTTTCTAATTTTTAGTGAGATTCCAATTAGTTGAGGCCTGTAGTCAAATCATCCAGTTTTCCTTGCTAGGCAACCTTCCCTCAGCCCCCAAAGTTTCTGAGAATATAAGGCTTCTCTTTTTACTGAGCCTAAGTATAAACCTACTCACTAAAACAGACAGATTTTTTTTTAAGCGGGCTGTCAATACACATTAACATTTTAAAATGTCAGTAACACATGTGCTTGCACCCCTGGGAGACAGGGCCTGTCAACACACTGCTGATGCTTGGACTGATTGCATGCCAGCCTCCAGATGTGTTAGGGAAAAACATGCTCGGTAATGCATTGGAAGGGGAGTCCTAGGGACTCTTGGGAGTCTCTTGTTAAATTATTATGTGGAGCAGATCTGACGGGAGCTTCTTCATTAAAAAACTGACAACGGCAAGAGCCCCTTGATAATAAATTAGCAGCACATTACTGAAAGAGCCTTATTTAATATTATGATAGTGGTTATTCACATCATTGTTTTCTCTATAGCATCTCCAAAATCCATTCTTTCCTTTCTGAGCACACTGCCAAAATCTTATCCACTCTCTCATCACCTTCTGCTTAACCTCCTGCAGCCTTCTCAGAGATTTCCCAGAGAACCATCTTTCTTCAATACAATCTATTCAAAATTCCGCTCTGCAACTTATTTTCCTCTCTTGTCAGTGTGACCACGCAGCCCTCCTATTAATTCACTGCATCGGTTTGCCATCTGCTTCCACACACACTCCAAGCCTCTTTCACTCACCTACATGTGCATTCACTCTGTAGCTCCTCATGGCCTCTCCACTCTTGTGTGTCCCTACACTCAGGACTGGCATGACCATCAGGTGAACTAAGCAGCTGCCTAGAGCGCCAGTGGTCTAGGGGCAGCCCATTGCCACCTCCTCTCTCTGGATCCTGCAGCAGCAGCAATGGCTTCAAACAACCCCACAGCGCTTACCTCAACCTCCAGTGCTGCGAGGCTATTTGTGCTTCTGTCCTCTCCAATGCTTGATGCCGACTTCCTTTTCCATGGGGCAGAAGCAACTAATTAGTCGCTTCCATCCCAAGGAAAAGGAAGTCTGCATCAGGCGTCAGAAGGGGACATAATCCAAACTGTCCTGCAGTGCCAAAAGTTGAGGTAAGCGTCGTGGGGCTGTTTGAAGCCATTGACACCACTGCAGGACAGGGAGAGGGGCAACAGCAGTGGCTGGGGTGGAGTCAGGACTGGGAACAGGGGGTGCAAGGGATAAGGTTCACCTAGGATGTCTCATACCCTTGCACCAGTACTGCCTACACCCCTCCTCCAATGCCATTTCCTGACTCCACACTTTCCACCTTGCTGCACCATATGCTTAGAATAGACTTCCTACCATCGTGCTCCATCTCTGGCCTCCAAATCCAGCCTAAAAAGCCATCTTTTCAAGGCTGTTTTTAAATCTTAACTTCTCATTCTCCTGACTGCAGCCTTATTGGTTTTCACCATTTTCTATAAGAAGTGTAATTCCCGAAGTGTCTCATTTGTGTTCTCTGTTGGTCATGACTAGACTGCAAGCTCTGCAGCCTCATATGTATTTGTACAGTGGCGCTACAGAAACAATAAGTATTAGTAAAATGTTTCTTCACAGAAAGGGTGATGGATGCATGGGATGGCCTCCCAGTAAAGGTGATGGAGACAAAAATGGTAGCAGGAGAGAAAGCCTTGGAAATACTCAAAGGAAATGAAAGGAAAGCACTGGCTCGATGGCCAGCTTGGCCAACAGAGTAGCAATTTCCTCCTGGAGGAAATCGTGGTGGTGCGGGTCCAGCGGGTACTCTCCTGTAAAGAAGGGAGGCGGCAAAGAGCAGCAAGTTCCCACTCTGGATGATCTGCAGGACCCAGGCATCCATGGTGATGAGGTGCCACCTGTGCACAAAGTGGACGAGCTGTCCCCCCCACTTAAGGGGGCACTCTGTCGGGTAACGGGTGATTGGCTATGCTCCTGAGGAAGCAATCAAAAATCTGCCCCCAGGTTTAGGCTGAGGTTTGGGTTGGGTCTTCTGAGGCTTGTCGCACCGCTGCTGGCACGGGCCCTGTGCCTTTAGCTGGACACTCTGAGGGCTTTGGTAGGACCTGAGCTTCTGCTGATAAAAAGACTTTTTTCCTCTGATATTTCTTTCTCAAAGGGTTGGCAGTCTTATGCGGGAGTCTGGAACTAGTGATATGCTCCTTCTCAATCTCACCTGCCCTTTCTTCCACCGGCTTGTCGAAAAGGTTCTCCATTGTTCCAGGTCCAAAGACTGAAGCCATGCCAGGTGGTGTGCCCCGATGCCCACCTGCCAAGCTGACTCAAAAACATCATAAGTGGCATGAACTAGGTACTTCGAGCAGTCCTTGCCATGGCCGACCAGGGCGTGGAAGGAATCAAGACGATCTGCTGGTATGAGAGAACTGAACTTGTTCAGGCCCCTCATGATGTCCTTCAGAAACGTATTCATGTAAAGCTGGTAGGAGAGTATGCGGGTGACCAGCATGGAGCCCTGACAGCTTCTCCTCCTGAAGGCATTGAGGGTCCTTGCCTCCCAGCCCAGTGGCACCGAGCAATGGGACTTGATGCTTTTGATCTACTTCATGGTGAACTCCACCACCAAAGAGTTGTGGGGTAGCTGAGGAATCGAGCTGCCAGCAACGTTAGGGGGTTCTCCCACATCCTGAGCAGCAAACTCTGTAGGATCTGGTGCGCAAGCACCATAACGTCCACCTTGGGAGCCGATAGGCATTGGAGGATCTCCAACTCCTCTGCCCTCGGTTCGTCCTCCGCCTAGCGCTTGCCCATCCATTTTGCGAGAATGTTATTCGCACAGGACCCTGTGCTTCAGGGGGCCCTGCACGAACTTCATTCTGAAGATATGTTACGTTTAAAGGGCCGGCTTCAGAGGGAGCCTGGGAGACCCGAATCCCCGGCTTGGTTGGCAAGGGCTTAAATGCATGTCATAGATATTAGCATCCAAAACTCACCAACCCCCCAGTGAAAACAATTAGAACAAACAAAACCAAAATTCACTGCAATAGCACCTCTCAAATACTTAATATTTTTGTCGGAGCTAAGCCGTGGGAGGGATAGGACATGTGTACAGATTCAAACATCACCAGAATATTCTAAGATCTTAATTTGGAAGAGATTTTTAGATGATGTGTTTTTCATTTGGACATCAAGTTCTTTATCCCTTAATGAATTTTTGACTTGGCTTAATACCTTAAGAACTAACATTCAATTTGTAGCACATACTCATCCTACCACCATTGAATTTTTAGATCTTCAAATTACAGTATTAAACGGACAACTTCATACCACCCTCTATCGAAAAGATGTGCAGCGCAACAGTTTATTACATTTTCAGAGCTACCATCCTGGTCCCCTACGAAGAGGTTTGCCTTTTGGGCAGTTTTTAAGGCTTCGCCGTAATTGTGCTACTATGGAAGATTTCATTATACATGCTCGAGACCTTAGTAGTCGGTTGATTGAGCGGGGATACACCTCCATGGTGGTAAGAAAAGCAATGAAAAGAGCACGATTTATACACCGTGAGTGGTTGTTAGACCCACAATACACAGCCTTTAAGCAAAATTCTGCAGATGCAAATGTAGGGGGTTCTTCCGTTTTTTGAAGGAAGTTCAATGGTTCTACAGATTTTACAACAGCATTGGTCTATGTTACAATTACTAGAATGTTTTAAAAAACCATTAAAATTAGCCTTTTCTCGGGGACGAAATTTGGGGGACATGTTGATGAAGACATCTTTGGCGTCGGATCGATTAAATCGACAACCGGTGACAACAGGTCATACTACATGTGGCACTTTGTAAACATTGCGCTTTCTCCTTAACAGGAGTTCAATGGACTCATCCCAAGACACAGCGTATGTTTCTGAGACACTGGGACACAACTTGTCAATCTTGTTTTGTGATATATATGATCATTTGTCCATGCGCTTTGCTGTATATTGGCCGGACAACTCGTCCAATAAAAGTTCGTTTAAATGAACATGCTTCTCGTTTGCGCCAAGAAGTATTGACAGCGCCAATAGTGTCTCATTGCATCACTTACCAACACTGTTTTGAAGATTTAAAGTGGACGATTATCGATCATATTCCATTGGATCCCAGAGGGGGAGATCGCCTCCAGAAACTACACAGATTGGAACAGCGATGGATCTTCCAATTGGAAGCTGTAGAACCGGGCGGGCTTAACCGTGAGATTGAGTGGCAAGGCATTCTCTGACATTTTTGAGATCTGACCAATCAGCACAGGGATTCCCCTGTTCAGTGGGGTAGTTCCCTGTTCTCATTGGGTGGCTCCTATTTAAATACGTGAAAGCAATTTACTGCACTCATGAAGGAGGAAGTGTACCTTGGCCGCATTGATGGCGTTTTTTGGTATTTCGTTGCCGAGCACAGAGCGGTTTAACAGCATTTGATACAGGGCCTGAAGGCTCGAAACGCGCGCATCATGCTACTGGATAATCTTTTGAGCAATGGAACGGATATGAAGATATTGGGATACTTCAGTTAAGTAAAAGATTTTTAAGTTTAGATAAAACGGTTTTGATAACACAGGACCACACAAGAAGAAAAAAAGTAGCTAGCAGTCTGGTTGGGGGATAAGTACACATGTCCTATCCCTCCCACGGCTTAGCTCCAACAAAAATATTAAGTATTTGAGAGGTGCTATTGCAGTGAATTTTGGTTTTGTTTGTTCTAATAGATATTAGCATGGCAGGGCCCCCAATACTTAATGGAGCACCTGTCTATACTGTGAAGTGGTTACATTCAGATTTGGCTTACTAATTGTTGTGTGCTTGGACTCCAGCAACATGGTGGCTTAACTGGCCACTGGTATGCCCAAGGTTCTGCTGATATAGCTAGATGAATGAACAGACTGTAAATGGCCCATGGCCTGATGGGATAGGTAATGATACCCAGAGTCTGCATGATAGTAGGAATGAGTGAACAGAAGAGATCTACCAGCAGAGAAGCTGGGGGATATGTTGAAGGGTCCCTTAACATCTACTACCCATTTGAGATAAGCAGAAGGCAGCCCCTGCAGGGATCCCAAGGAAGAAGGTGGCCCACTTGTAGCTGCCTGCAAATCTTCTAAGGTGGACTCACTCAGTCTGGGGACCTTTATGGAAATTGTTGCTTGGGGGCCCATAATTTAAACTTCTGCCACTGGCAGAGGGAAACTAGGGACATGCAATAGAGTTACAGTGTAACCCATTTAATAAGAGAAAATATATTTTCACTCAATGGGTAATCAGATACTGGAATTCGTTACCAGAGGATGTAGTAAAAGCAGTTAGTGTAGATGGGTTTAAAAAAGGTTTGGACAAGATCCTGGAGGAAAGGTCCATAAACCATTATTGAAGAGGACCCAGGAAGTCCACTGCTTGCCCCAATTCAAGCATTTTGGAACCTGTGTGTCTTTTTGGGAAACTGCTGGGTACTTGTAACCTGGATTGGCAACTGTTGAAAACAGGATACAGGGCTTGATGGACCTTGGTCTGACCCAGCATGGCATTTCTTATGTTCTTATGACCCTCTTACTTTCTGAGACTGGATAGACAGAGGCCAGGCAAATGGCACTTCATGAAGTCCCTTGGAATCAGCTGCTGGAAATTGGCTCTAAATGACCTTCTCAGAGGGAGGAGAGACCATTTACTGCCAGAGGATGCTGAAGAGAGACCTGAACTTCCCTTCGATCCAGTCTCATTGGTGCAAATCCCTGTATTAATCGTATTTGTTTATGCTGAAGAACCTGAACATGGATCCTTAATGCCAGTGGAATTGTTTAATAGTTAAAAATGAAGCAAAATAGATGTAAGCTATTTTTGCTATTTTTATGGGCCTGATAGTTGGGAATTAAAGGACAATTAGGGCAGTACTATATGAATAAAGCTTTGGCAAATGTTTCATGATTAATTTTTAATATTAACTTGCCTCATCTCTTGCTGATCTGAATGCCACTAATATTATTATAGCCCAGCAGATGGGTCTCGCAGGAGATAACAGAGAAGATAAAATAGAGCACTGCTTTTTAACCCTCTCCTGGTGGCACACCTTGCCAGTTAAGATTTCAGGATAACCATAATGAATATGCATGAGAAATATTTGCATATATTAGAGGCCCAGTATATGCAAATCTCTCTCATGCATATTCATTGTGGTTATCCTGACAACCTGAATGGCTAGATGTTTTCCAAGGACTGGGTGAGATTCCCAGCTTACAGCAGTGGGTTGAAAAGCACAGAAGTCAGCTCACCCAGTCCTTGGGACATACCTAGCCAGTCAGATTTTCAGGATGACCAAATTAACATAAGAATATAAGAAATGTCATACTGGGTCAAACCAAGCCCAGTATCCTGTTTCCAGCAGTGGCCAGTCTAGGTCACAAGGACCTGGGAGGTACCCAAAGTGCACAGCTTCCACAATGCTCGTCATGGGATAAGCAGTGGATTTCCTGGGTCCTCTTTAATAATGGTTTATGGACTTTTCCTCCAGGAACTTGTCCAAATCTTTTTTAAAGTCAACTACACTAACAGCTTTTACTACATCCTCCAATAACAAATTCCAGAGTTTGATTACGCGTTGAGTGAAAAAATATTTGCTCTTATTAGTCTTAAATGGGTTACATTGTAGCTTCATTGCGTGCCCTCTAGTCTTTCTACTTTTTGATGGTGTAAACAGCTGATCTACATTAACCCGTTCCACTCCATACATTAATTTATAGACTTCTATCATATCTCCCCTCAGCCTTCTCTTTTCCAAGTTGAAGAACCCCAACCTTTTAAGCCTCTCCTCAAAGGGGTATCCTTCCATCCTCTTTACCATTTTGGTGACTCTTCTCTGTACCTTTTTTCTAATAATGCTACACCATTTTTAATATATGGCAGCCAGAAATGCATACAATATTCAAAATGCAGTCAAACCATAGAATGATACAGAGTCATTAAAATATTCTTTATTTTAATGACTGGAAAATTCCTGGAAAGTGGAATAACGAGTGAGGTTATCAAATTTGCAGATGACACAAAACTATTTAAAGTTGTTAAAACCCAACAGGATTGTGGAAAATTGCAAGAGGATCTTGATAAATTGGAATACTGGGCATCAAAATGGCAGATGAAGTTTAATGTGGACAAGTGCAAAGTTATGCACCTAGGGAAGAACAACCCAAACTATGGTTACACGATGCAAGGTTCCACATTAGGAACCACCACCCTAGAAAAAGATTTAGGCGTCATTGTGGATAACATGTTAAAACCCTTGGCCCAGTGTGCAGTGGCGGCCAAGAGAGCAAATAGAGTACTAGGTATCATAAGGAAAGGAATGGAAAATAAAACAAAAAGATATTATAATGCCTCTATATCGTTCCATGGTGAGACCGCACCTTGAATAGTGTGTGCAATTCTGGTCGCCGTATCTTAAAAAGGATATAGCGTTATTAGAAAAGGTTCAGAGAAGAGACACCAAAATGGTAAAGGGGATGGAAGGATACTCCTATGAAGAAAGGCTAAAAAGGTTAGGGCTCTTTAACCTGGAAAAGAGACAGCTGAGGTAAGATATGATAGAAGTCTATAAATTAATGAACGGAGTGGAACGGGTAAACGTAGATTGATTGTTTACATTATCAGAATATAGAAAGACTAGGGGACATGCAATGAAGCTACAGGGTAAAAACTATTTAAGACTAATAAAAGAAAATATTTTTTCACTCAACGTGTAATCAAACTCTGGAATTTGTTACCGGAAGATGTAGTAAAGGCTGTTAGTGTAGCTGGGTTTAAAAAAGGTTTGGACAAGTTCCTGGAGGAAAGGTCCATAAACCATTATTAAGAAGGGACCCAGGATATCAATGCTTGACCCACTACAAGCATTGCAGAACCTGTGTCTTTTGGGGAAACTGCTAGGTACGTATGACCTAGATTGGCCACTGTTGGAAACAGGATACTGGGCTTGATGGACCTTGGTCTGACCCAGTATGGCATATCTTATGTTCTTATGTTATGTTCTTATGTTCTCCATTCCTTTCCTTATGATTCCTTGCATTCTATTTACCTTCTTGGCCACCACTGCACATTGGGTGGAGGGTTTCAATGTGTTATCCACGATGATGCCTAAATCTCTTTCCTGGAGATGGTTTCTAAGGTGGCACCTTGCATCATTTAACCAAAGTTTGGGTTGTTCTTTCCTAGGTGCATAACTTTGCACTTGTCCACATTAAATTTCATCTGCAATATGGACATCCAGTCTTTCAATTTATCAAGATCCTCTTGCAATTTTTCACAATCCTCTTGTGTTTTGAATAATTTGTGTCATCTGCAAATTTGATCACCTCACTCGTTATTCCCATTTCCAGATCATTTATGAATATGTTAAAAAGCTGTGGGCCCAGCACAGATCCCTGCAGTACTCCACTATTTACTTTTCTCCATTGAGAAAATTGGCCATTTAGCACTACTCTCTGCCTTCTGTCTGCATGAGAGAGATTTGCATGCACTGACTCCAATGAATGCAAATCTCTTTCATGCATATTCGTCGTGGTTATCCTGAAAACCTGACTGGCTAGGTGTGTCCCAAAGACAGGGGCAGCCCAAGGGTGGTGCAGGGCCATGTGCAGAGGCCTCATTTACATAGCCACTGAACATCATTTGCATAAATTTAATGTATTTAATTTTAAAATGCATATGTTGCTAGCTAAAATTTTAGGTGGCTATCAAAGGAGCCCTTCACAAGCCTCTCTTTTGTCCTGGCAATGACTTAGGAGCATGTTTACTAAATATTAATGTATATTAAGTGCCACTGCCCCAGTAGAAATAAATCGATGTTCCTGCATTTAGCACACATTAACATTTGTGAATGCGCATTAACTTTTAAATATGTCTCTTAATGAGTGTCTGAATACCTTTTGCATGGGCAGTAAGGATAAAGAAAGATTACCAGATTTCTACATTACTATACTCTAGTGCCTGCTCATTTAGAACCCATAGCAAACCCGCCGTATCATAACAGCACTATCAGGACTCACAAAGCACCAAACCCTACCTATCAAAAGGCAACACTGAAAATATTAAACCAAAACATCTCAGAGAATACCAATACATCTCCTACTGGGGAAAGAGAACAAGTGTCACAGTCAAATAGAGACTACATGAACAGAATACTCCAGCTCAGTTACACATGCAAAACATAGACCATCGTAACAATCTAAATTATGCAGTCTACTTTCAGAGCGGAATTATCTGTTTAATTTTTAATGGACCACGCTCTATTTTTATCTCCAAGACCGTGATATTGTACTGATTCAGTCTTCATTCAAATCAATAGTACTCTAAAACTTTTCTCAAAATCTTTTCTCAATTGGATATTACATTTAAGTTATCAATAGACCCTTCTAGTTCCAGCCCCACCCAGCATCCACTTCCTTCTACTCCCATTCTCCTGCATCAGCCCATTTCCAGTCCCAGCCCCCCATCAGCCCATTTCCAATCCTAGCCCCCCATCAGCCCTTTCCAGTCCTATCCTAGCCCCCCATCAACCCATTTCAAGTCCTAGCCTCCCCCATCAGCCCATATCCAGTCTAAGCCCCCCATCAGCCCATTTCTAATCCTAGCCCTCCATCAGCCATTTCTAGTCCTATCCTAGCCCCCCCCATCAGCCCATTTCCAGTCCAAGCCCCCTATCAGCCAATTTCCAATCCTAGCCCCCATCAACCATTTCCATTCCTATCCTAGCCCCCCATCAGCTCATTTCCAGTCCTAGTCCCCCATCAGCCATTTGCAGTCCTGTCCTAGCCCTCATCAGCCAATTTCAAGTCCTAGCTTGTGCATCAGCCAATTTCCAGACCGTCCCCCCAATCAGCCCCTTTTCCAGTCCTAACGTCCCCCCCCCCCCCTTAGCCATTTACAGTCCTATCCTAGCTCCTCCATCAGCCCATTTCCACTCTTATCCTAGCTCCCCAATCAGCCCATTTCAAGTCCTAACCCCCCCCCATCAGCCCATTTCCAGTCCTAGCTCCGGCCCCGGCTCCCCTCTGTACAGCTGCCGGAGTGAAGAGTAGGGTTTTTCTTCACTGAGTCCGGCGGTTGTGTTCTCGTGGAGTACGCTGAGTGCTGGGAAACAGGAAATGCTCTTTAACCTCCGGCGCACCAGTGGGCTCCATGAGAACACAGCCACCAGAGTCAGTGAAGGAAAACCCCACTCTTCAGTCCAGCGACTGTACAGAGGAGAGCCGGGGCCTCGGCCTTCCCTGGCTGCCTCTGAAGCTAGCCCTATAAACAATCAGGACTCAGGAGCTAAACACCTTGTGCTGCATGTTGGCCCGTGGCCCTCTGAAGCACGGGGCCCTGTGCGAACAACATTCCCACACAATGGATGGACCAGCCCTGGGTTGAGAACCCCTGCTCTAGAAGAGGGTCTTGTGCTCTAAGATGTATGCTCTACCTGCTGTCTGCCTCACAGGGCCTGCTTTGTATTCAAATGCTACGGTCACCCTTAACAATAAAGCCTGCATTGTCCCCTGCGGGGTATTTAGGAAAATGTCTAGCCCTATGTCTAAGAAGTGTACACCATCAGGTCGATACATTCCTGTACAGGACTCAGTAATCAGGTCATGCGTGATAGTGTATGTGTACTCTGAATGGTTGCCATGAAGTTAAGTATCCATTTGTTAATTTTGTTTCAAGTTTTGTCAACCGCCTGGTGCATTCTTTTACTCTCTACATAACATTTAGCTGGTATATTTGATGTCTGGTCCAAAGATATGCAGTTGCTGGCTCTAAATTTACAGCATAAACAATGTATGCAGTTCAGTCCAGAGTTAACTGCATAAATCATCCTGAATGTTGACCTCTTCATCTTTACCTATATTTTCTGAAAAGAAACCAAGAGATGAAATAATATGAACCTGGTGCACGGCGCTGTTTCCAAAGACAACGTTTTCTATTCAGGGCAGAAAATCTGATCTGCTAAATAATGCATCTTCTACTTCTGGGGCTGACATTTTAAAAGATTCAGTGTGCATCAAAAAAACTGACAGTTAATGCAGCGTCATTTGTGCTTCAAGAAAGAAAGGGAATTTGGAACAGCTTTCAGTTGCCCTCCAGTCATAAAAGCCGCTTCCTTGGACATTAGACTTTTGGGGTGTCTGGCTGGATTCTTGTTTCATGACTTCCAGGAGTGAGCACAGATGCTCCGGAGTGAGCACCAGAGCTACAGGCACTCTCAGTAGAGTTTCCTGGGAGGAAACGGGGATCCCTGGGGTGCCTGTGCTCTTCCGCACCCCACACCTCCTTCCTCTTTGCTCTTCCCCTCCAGCTTGGCTCATGGCTACAATGAAAAAGAGTTATTGTGGGCCTGTGAACCAGTGCCTGCTCACAAGCCCTGTAGCAACCCCAGCCCTCCTCTATAAAGGCTGCCTGTTACTAAGGTCACCAGTGTGAGGAGCAGAGTCACTGCCTGCCCTGTGAGCCCTGCAATCACTTATTTCTGTTGCTGCGGCCGCAAGCTGGGCTACAGAACAGGAAAGAAAGGGAGGGAACACCATCACATTTGGATCAACGCCAAGCTCTGATGATGGGATACAATAGCGCCTTTAAAATTTGCCGCTTGAGGCGAATGACTACATTATCTGAGGGTAAACCCTGGCCTGGTAACTACCGTTGCTTTAGACAAGAAAAACATTTGGAATTATTCTAACCTGATTTCTGACTGTAAGCAGAATCTGGCTTGGGAGAATATTAGGTTTTCTTTTAGCTCTTAAAAAAAATCATTACAAAGAGCAAAGCACCTTTTGTAGCTCTGAGATAGTGCAGCGGAAGAGATGATAGGTCTGTGAATTAGGAAGAGAATTGAACAGATTAAAATAAAAAAAGGCAGGTAGCAAATGCATTTAATACACATCATTGCATTTTGCAGGTTTTTAGCAGGAAAGAAAAAAGAAGTCAAGCCTGGCAAAGGACGATGTGTCAGAAGAGTTTATTTGGATTCATTGCAGTCTAGGAGTCCTTTTATTGGACTAGTCTTAAATGAATTATCCAAAACAAGTGTTATAGAGCTTTTCAGACTATACAGTTTCCTTCTTCAGGTGGGAGAGATTAAGGGGGGAAGAGACCACAAGTTGTCATGATTTTGTGTATTTTTCTGCAATTATTTCTGTTCTATTGGGGCATATTTACTGTGCCCCACACTAGTAATGCACGTTTGGGCCACATTACCAGTACAGAGCCCTGTTAACTGCAGGAGGTGGAGCATATCCATCCCCCTGCAGTTAGTGCAGACAAGTCACGCTTTACCACAGTGCCCAGGCCGCAGCTGCAACTGCCAGCTACTAAGGTGGCGTTAGCTGCAGCCTCGCTACCGGTATCGAGTGTGGTCAGTGAGGGCAACTAACTAATACCCACACTAGCCGCACTGTGCCGGGAATGCCATGGCCCGCCCAATCACGCACTACTAGCATAGTGCAAGGTTTTTAGCACAGGGGCCCCTATGGCTTTTTAGTGGTGCTGAAACTGCATGCTGACCCCATGCTGCCCTGGTAGGGTACTTTAGTAAGCACACCCCTTAATGTCTTCAGCCAGAGGGAACGTTCTGTCACATTCCTTTTTTATTACTTCCAACCCAATGGAAGTTGGAAAGAATTTTACAAAAGGTGACAAGAAAATGTAACAGAATGGGATGAAACTTGGCATGTGGGAAAAAACTGTAAAATGGCACATTGAGTTCAAAAATGGTCCAAACTGGACAGGGGGGTGTTCCACAGAAATAAGCCCCCTCCCCAAATAGTCCGATGCATTACTTTGGGTGAAGGCGTTACAGCTTCTGCGGCATAGAAACTTTCATGTGGTGAACACAGCAGTTGCTCCTTTCAAACTGCTTCTGCCTTTTCTCTACTGCTCCAAACCCCCCCAAACTGCTCCACCCTCTAAACTATTCCCCCATAACTGCTCCATCATCCTAGAAACTACCTGTCCCCAACACCTAACCCCCCACAACTGCCCCACCATCCCCTAAAGCTATGCCCACACAATTGCCCCACCCCCAAAATCTACTCCCGTCAACTGTCCCACAATGCCACAAACTAGCATCCCACAAATGACCTACCACTCCCAAAACTACTCTCCAGCAACTGGACCATCACCCCAGAAACTGCCTCAACCCAAAAAAATACCCACCACCCTGCAAACTACCTCTACCCTCAAACACGTTTGGCCTACAACTACTCCAACATGACCCAAACTTTCCCACCCCACAGCCATGCACTCACACAACAGATAACCATACAAAACAGAGATACCTCCCAACACGTGTAAAGCACTCCCCCCCCCCCCCCACTCACAGGTGCAAAACAGGCACACACAAAAGCAACCCAGATACAAGCACACACCTGTGAGCGTGACACACGCGGGTTAGAAAGAATTCCATGAGCTGCACATTTTCCCCCAATTGTTTATTTTTTATTTCGACCACTTTGGCCTTGGGATTCATGAAGCATCTGCTGTGGACCTGGCCTGAAGGAGCTGCTGGTAGTGGAAAGCAGGCGAGAGCTGTTCCAATACTGGCAGTAGGAACAGAGGAGAGGAGCAAAGCCAAAATGCACCAGCTAGCCAGTGTTATCCTTCAGCTGAACACCAGCTGTTCAAGAAAGTTGGGACATGTGTATGCTGATGTTTTATTAGTATTACCACTACGATTTATGGAGAAGCTTGTCAAGATGTGAACAATTGCTAAGGAAGACTAGTAGTCCAAATTCTAATTCCACTGTTCTTCCGGACGTGGTAGGATGAGATTTTTGGGAGGTGGGTTATTACTAGTCCAGTAGACTGAGACTTCTGGGACAGCTCGCAGTGACTCAGGAGCTGCAGGTGACTTGACAGGTTTGCTTTGCTCAGCGGCACTTACATATGTATTTCCAGTCCCATTTGTCGCCTCTTTCTCGTCAATATCCCGACCTGAGTTGCCTCTTTTCTGCAATTGTAATGGTCAAAAAAAACCGCTGAAGAATTTAAATACATACTGAACGTTCTGCACTGGTTATACTGACTCTTCAAATGTCAGATACAAAATGTAAAAAACATGGGGTGGGAACAAGTTTCTGGATTTCAGCCAAAATACAGCCCTTATTATTCAAAGAGGAACTGTAATGCAGTTCTGAGGCTGGCGACAGGCAAGGCCAGCAAAGGGCCACTGAGTTAGGGTGCTGGGAGTTGGCCTATTGCCATTCTCTGCCACGGTGTCACTCCCCTGCTCTCCTGAAGAGGCTTTGGATGTGGAGTCTGTCTGGAGATAAGGCAGACACACTGTAGCCGGCGCATGACCCCTAGTCCCTGCTTAATGCATTCCAGATCTTATTAAGCAAGGCAGAGAACAGCTTTAAGAGTAACGGCCAGGCACAGGCCACGTAGAAAATTAAAACTAGCTGAGCTGCTATCAGTAAAGAGAGCCATGGCCCTGGAACCCAGAAGCAAGCAATGCTGGAAAGTGACTAAAAGAGAAGGCAGCAATACTGCACTGTACATCCCTGCAGCTTTCTGCTCTTGCTGAAATATCCAAAATCACATTTGGTTTTCATTATTTCAGACCAAAAAATAATTTTTTCAGAGTCACAAACTAATTTGGCAGCCTGACTACACACTAGTCACTTAGACTTGCCTACTGTCCATTGTTCTGAAACATAAACCCTGTGATCCAGGCTTGGTCCGCCATCTTAGGGCCCAATAATTCAGTCAAAGTGGCTGCTATACAGTATTTGTACACTCCACAGCACAATCTAACCATTTAGTGCCCTTTAATATACGTTTAGGAAGTGACCACCACTACCTATCTATTTCGTCTGTGGACACATAGACAAGAAGGGCTAGATCCCCTGCATTCACTGGTGGAGGAGCAGCTTTGTGACCAATAATGTCCCTGTCACTACTGAAGTCAGGTGAGTCACTCCAGCCTCACTCATCTTCTATACATTCTGCTCCTAAATCCTTTGACAAAACCAGGTGAGTTACCTTTTTGTTCTGTTATCTAATCCTCCCAGTACAATACACTTCTTTTCATAATATATAAATATATGCACAGTTTCCAGAATGAATAGCTACATGACTCCTATTTCTGCACAGTCATTATACTGATAATTCATTTACGGATGTCAGACTAATGAGTAATACGCACCAGAAAAAGATAACCATTGTCCTGCAGCTAGGTTTTATAGTTGCTGTTTGGATCATAGGGAGAAATGCCATAAAATTGCTCATTTTCTTAATGACACAAGCCTTTAAGCACGGTTGAATAACTCACAGTTAGCATGGAATCACCCTTACTTACTGTGCTGATTTTGACTCTTTCTGTACAACCGTCATGCATTTTGGGGGGGGGGGGACCATGAGGTTAATGGACTAGGAAACAATCCTCCAATGTTAGAACTAGAGGGCTAGGGCCACCAGGGCTGACTCAAGGGTTTCTGCCACCCCAGGCAGTGCCACCCCTCCATGCCACTGCCAGTTCCATCATGGGGGGGGAGGCGCGTGGGTGGCAGTGGCAGTATTTTAAAAGCGGCAGCTCTCTGCCGCCACTTTGTTGTCTGCAGCAGGTCATTTGCTTCAGGGGAAGGGGGGGGGGGGGGGACAGAAGCAGCTCATGGCCTGCCACAGGCAACAAAGTGGTGGCAAAAAGTTGTCCATCCGGAGCAGCCGCCTAGCTCACCTAGTGGACGGGCCGGTCCTGAGTGTACCACCACTTAAAATCTGGAACTGGGCACTCATTCCTTGGGTTAGATTGAGGCCAGGGATAGTGTAAAAGCAGCAATCATAACCCATAGCAGAAAGGGAGCCCCTCACCCTCCACACCACACCAGCACCTTTTTTTATTGAAGCTTCTATTCTTAAGTGTTTATAAATTGCAATTAAGGGTTCTTTGGGAGTCCAAGAAAAAAAATCAGTGCATATCAGAGTTTTCATGTCACAGGTCAATTATGGGGTATCAAAAATGCACATTTGTGTCACCTAAGAGTCGTCAGTGCAGAAAAGGCATAAAAAGTGAGTAAAGGACACAAAGCAAGCCAAAGGAGTGGGGAGGAAGGATCATGGGTGTTTTATCAGTTAAAACCTAAGGAGGTAAATATTTAACAGTAGTAATTTCCTTTTTTTTTTTTTGAAAGTCAGTTCCAGATATTCAGCGTCTGTATCGGGAGTGTCCAAAGCTGAATAATCGATACAGAGGTGACCGACGCCACTGTCTGGATAGCAGCAACATCCAGTTCGCTATCACCGCCTTTTTTTCTGGCCTACCTTTCTGCAGTTATTCAGTCAGCGGGCTGAATCTTGCCTCTATCCAGATAAGCTTGAAGCTGCCCCAGCTCCACCCACAGTCCACTAGGGTTGTGATGGTCACAGAAAAGATTCAGGGGCACTAGCCAGATAAAGCCACTGCCTATCTCGCTGGCTGCAAGTGCTACTAACTGCATAAGTGCTTTTGAATATCGACCCCTGTTGAGGGTAAAGGCCAAGGCAGAGAGGCTCGCATCCTGGAGATTAATGCATGGCTGCGTGGATGGTGTCTTCGAGAGCGTTTTGGTTTCCTAGACCATGGGATGCTGTTCCAAGGGTTGCAGAGCAGAGATGGCATCCATCTGTCCAAGAAAGGTCAACACATCTTTGGTAGTAGACTGGCTAATCTACTGAAGAGGGCTTTAAACTAGATTCGTTGGGGATGGGTGAAGAAAGCCCCCAGGTAAGTGATACATTAAATACCTTTATGGAAATGGGTAACAGGGGTAACATATGGAAAGCAGTGTGTATTAATGCCCGTAGCATGGGAAATAAGATCTCTGAAGTTGAAGCTTTGGTGGGAGTGGCTGACTTAGATTTAGTGGCAGTTACAGAAACATGGTTCACAGAAAACCATGACTGGGATGTAACTATACCTGGCTATACTTTATTCAAAAAGGACAGGGTAGGAAGAAGGGGAGGAGGAGTAGCACTATATGTAAAAACTACTATTAAAGCTTTGGAATTACAGAGCTTAAAAGGGAGAGGAGGCATTGTGGGTTAAACTAGAAAGAGGGAAAGAGAAATCTATTTGCATTGGTGTGATATACAGACCTCCCTCACAAGAGGAAGAGGTGGACAGAGAGTTAATTGAAGACATACGCAGCATTGCTAGGAATGGGGAAGTGCTACTGCTAGGAGATTTCAATATGCCAGATGTTGATTGGCACATTCCTGCTGCAGTATCATCTAGGAATAAGGAGATCCTGGATTCTCTACAGGGAGAACTATTCAGGCAATTGGTAACAGACCCCACACGTGAAGGGGCCATACTGGACTTGGTGCTTACCAATGGTGAAAGTGTTTCTGATGTTGTAGTGGGAGATCATTTTGCATCCAGTGATCACCAGATGGTGTGGTTCAGTATTAGGACTAGGGCTGTTAGAATCCATTCCAAGGTGAAGATCTTAGACTTTAGGAAGACTAACTTTGCGAAGATGGGCCAATACCTCAGGGAGTCTTTAGTGGGATGGGAACAGCTGGGGGATGTAGAACAACAGTGGGCAAAACTGAAAGGGGTATTTTAAAGGCAACCAACCTTTTTGTTAAAATGGTAAATAAAGGCAAAAGGAACAGGAGACCGCTATGGTTTTCAAAGGACGTAGCTGAAAAAGTGAAGAAAAAGAGGGAGGCCTTCATGAAATACAAGAGATCACAGAGAGAGGAAGACAGGCATCTGTATTTGGAAAAACTTAGAGAAGCTAGCAAAGTAGTCAAGAAGGCAAAGATTCAAAAGGAGGAGGAAATAGCCAATGCAATAAAATGGGGGGATAAGACATTTTTCAGATATATTAGTGAGAAGAGGAAGGGCAAAAGTGGTATTGTCAGACTCAAGGGTACAGGGGGGGAATATGTAGAAGCTGATAAGGATAAAGCGGAATTGCTTAACAAATATTTTTGTTCTGTGTTCACAGATGAAGAACCAGGAGCAGGACCTCAGAAAACACCCACAAATAAGAACAGAAGCGAGGGACATCTTGAACAATTTTCAGAAGACTGTGTTCGTGAGAAACTAGTTCAACTTAAAGTAGACAAAGCGATGGGACCGGATGGGATACACCCTAGAATACTGAGGGAACTTGGGGACGTTCTAGCAACTCCACTGACTGACCTTTTCAATGCCTCGTTGGAGTCAGGAGTGGTGCCAAAGGACTGGAGAGAGGCTCATGTGGTGCCTTTACACAAAAGCGGAAGTAAGGATGTGGTTGAAAACTACAGGCCGGTTAGTTTAACTTCGGTGGTGAGTAAATTAATGGAAACACTGTTGAAAGAGAAAATAGTGAAGTTTCTGGAGTCCAGCGGATTACAGTATCCGAGGCAGCATGGATTCACCAGAGGCAGGTCTTGTCAGACAAATCTGATTGATTTCTTTGACTGGGTGACCAGGGAGTTGGACCGAGGGAGAGCTCTAGATGTGGTGTATTTAGATTTCAGTAAAGCCTTTGACACTGTTCCTCACAGGCGACTTATAAACAAACTGAGCACCCTAGGGATGGACCCTAAAGTTACTGCTTGGGTTAGAAATTGGTTGGGTGGGAGGCGACAAAGAGTACAAGTAAATGGAGCTCACTCTGAGGAGAAGAATGTTACCAGTGGTGTGCCCCAGGGATCTGTCCTTGGTCCGATTCTTTTTAACATCTTTGTTAGTGATATAGCGGAAGGGCTGTCGGGTAAGGTTTGCCTCTTTGCAGATGATACCAAAATCTGCAATAAAGTAGACACCCAGGAAGGTGTAGATAACATGAGGAGGGATCTAGCTAAGCTTGAAGAATGGTCTAGAATTTGGCAGCTGGGATTTAATGTTAAAAAATGTAAGGTCATGCATTTGGGCTGCAGCAATCCAAGGGAGCAATACAGCATAGGAGGTGAAGTACTTTTGTCCACTAAAGAAGAACGGGACCTAGGCGTGGTTGTGTCCGATGATCTTAAAGTAGCTAAACAGGTAGAAAAGGCGACGGCAAAAGCTAGAAGGATGCTTGGGTGCATACGGAGAGGAATGGCTAGCAGAAAAAAGGAGGTGATAATGCCTCTGTATAAGTCTTTGGTGCGACCTCATTTGGAGTATGGTGTGCAATTCTGGAGACCGCACCTTCAAAAGGATGTGAACAGGATGGAGTCGGTGCAGAGGGTTGCTACTAAGATGATTAGTAGTCTTCATTAGAAAGCATATGAGGACAGACTTAAGGATCTTAATATGTACACCTTAGAGGAAAGTTGGGATAGAGGTGATATGATTGAGATGTTTAAATACCTCCGTGGCATAAATGCACAGGAAGA
This sequence comes from Ichthyophis bannanicus, assembly GCA_033557465.1. Classification (NCBI taxonomy): domain Eukaryota; kingdom Metazoa; phylum Chordata; class Amphibia; order Gymnophiona; family Ichthyophiidae; genus Ichthyophis; species Ichthyophis bannanicus. The sequence goes on along the minus strand of CM066033.1, from coordinate 730,414,210 downwards.
GAGCCTCTTTCAATTGAAAGCAAGTTCTGCGACGAGGGGACATGGGATGAGGGTGAAGGGAGATAGATTCAGGAGTGATATGCGGAAATATTTCTTTACGGAAAGAGTAGTGGATCCGTGGAATAGTCTCCCAGTGGAGGTGGTAGAGATGAGGACAGTAACTGAATTCAATAAAGCATGGGACAAACACAGAGGATCTCTAAAGGTAAAAAGTGGACTGTTGTAGTTGTTATGGAAGGACAGACTAGATGGGCCTTGTGGTCTTTTTCTGTCATCATGTTTCTATGTTTCTATGTTTCTAAAATCAGAAGGTCTACCCCCATTATATATTACTCCCTATGAACACCATATGGAAGCTGCCTTTTAGCAGGCCGTGATGCAAGTACATTTGAGAGACTGAAATCAAACTCCACATGCCCTGGCTTAGCAGAAAGGTTCATTATGGCTAAGGTATACACAAAAAACTAACCCAGGTGAAGATATTGTCTCCAGAGAGTCACATTTTGGAGGAAATCTGGCCTGTGTCAGTGAGAAGATTCCCATTGCAATGACAAAGTTTCAAAGAGAAAAAGGAGTAAAATATGCAGGAGGGGGAGAGTGGACAAAACAAAAACATCTTGAAAGCATAACTACAATAGTTCTGGCATTACATGTTGGCACCATCTGCTATTACTGGCTACGTCTGGCTTCAGGATGTTTTCGGTACCTCCACAACTAATACAGTTGACCTTCTTGTTGACCAGCTGCAATATAAATTCTTCCTGAGCTGCTTTAATCTCTAGTTTTGACTTAATCTGCATGTCCCCATAGTGACCTTGAAGCATTCTGGGGACTACCTAGGGCACCATTTAGCATATGTATGACAGCTGGCAGCGTCCCATGAGAAGAGCTGGAATCCTGGGTAGAGTTGTGTATGAAATGATAAACACTTCATATGGAGACAAAGAAGACAGGAAAGCCACACCCCTAAAAGATACACCTTTGAGGTATTTCTTTTGCAGGTGAGTCGCTGTTAAGGAAATAGGAGGTATGAGAAAATAAGGAGTGCCATAGTAAATCAGAATCGCCAGCAGCGCAGGGCATCACCCCCCATGCAGAGCCACCCCCTGCACTGAGCTGCAGACCACCCCCCTGCTCGGGCGGCAGCAGCAGTATTTTAAAAGTGGAGGCTTTTTGCCGCTGCTTTGTGGCCGCAGGAGGCTATGTGCTTCAGCACACATGGCCGGCACTTCTGCCATAACAGTAAGATACATCGGAGGGGGATCAGAAGTGACAGGTCATGTGTGCTGAAGCACATGGCCTGCCACAGGCAACAAAACAGCAGCATAAAGTCAACCACCCGGGCTGGCCACCCTAAATGACTGCCTAACGGACAGGACGGTCCTGTGTGTACCTTCTAGAGAACTTGACAGGTACTTGTGACCTAGATTGGCCACTGTTGGAAACAGGATACTGGGCTTGATGGATCTTGGTCAGATCCAGTATGGCATTTCTTATGTTTTTATAATTAAGATTATTTTTCTTTATATACACATCACTTTACACTTGTCCATGTTAAATTTTATTTACCATTTAGGTGGTCATTTCTCCAAAAATTTCCCATAGTCTGCTTGTGTTTGAACTACTTAAAAACAAAATGTGAGCATTCAGCAGCTTTGATAACTTTGCTCAGCACTCCCTTGTCCAGATCCTTAATGAATAAGTTAAGCCACACGTGTGTTAGTACAGAGCCCTGGGGCATTCCCCTCGTCACATCCCTTCCACTGTGAAAATGGAATTTTGCCCAACTCTTGCCTTTCCTATCCTTTAGCTACTTCCATGCAGGCCGCTGCCTCTGCTCCCTCAGGCTCAGCCTTCACTAAAAGACTGGTTCTGGTCCAGGGAGAGTGGAACCATCAACCCTGCTGCTGCCCTGCTCCCCCTCGGCTCCAGTCCCAGCCTTTGATAGTTTGGGGACCCCACTTGTCCCTTTTAATGAAAGTGGAGTATTCAAGCAGCTCCAAACTCAATAGGTAGAAAGGGCTAGAATAGCCAAAAGGCAAACCGCCCCCCACCCTTCAGCCTCCAATACTCAGTCTCCCCCCCCCCCCCCCCAGGTACTGAAGAAAGTTACATAAAAACAGATTACAGCAGGAGCACAGAACAGTTTGACGTGTTCACCTCTGAACTACTTTACAGGGGGCTAAAGGGTCGAGTTAACCCAATGGTTTTAACTCCCACTCTCGAGAACTCTGATCCGGGCTAATTTCCAGCATCCCCACAATAAACAGTTATGAAACATTTGTACACAATGAATCTCCAGCACAGCTTTCCATTCTTCAAGTTAGTTACCATGAAAACCAGACCCACTGCAGTTTCTCAAGGACCACAGTCAGAATGGCTGCTTTCTACAGAACAGGAAGGCAAGCGGTGGAAAGATAGCCTAGGTAAGGGGCAGGGTTATAGGTTGCGGTTCAAAGCCCGCTTCAGTCAATGATGCATCCTGACACTTCTGGAAAGTTATTTCATTTCCCACTTTTTCAGATACCCACTTAGAAATGTAAGCTCTCAATGGAAGGAACTCATACTTATTTGTAAGTTAATGGAATGGATCCCAGGTTGTGATACTGTATAAAAATGCTGAAGCAATGCTAGATATGGGACTATTGTTTCAGGAAATTAAAAAAACAAACAATATCATGCCACAGAGAAAATCCCTAGGCCATAGCTAGTGGAAGGGGTGGATTTTTTTTGCTCTGCCTATTACCAAAGACATAAAGAGAGTGACTTTAGCTTGTCAACTCAGAAGACACAGGCCAGGGGTCATCCCAGAGCCTTACATACTCAACCCTTTAATCTTTTTGTGATCAATGGACCCTATCCCAAGCATACTTTCCTCTCAATTCTGTGCCTACAGTAATAAATCTTTATTAAATAAGGCCCAGTGTCCTGTGTCTGGTGGTATGTTTTGTAAAAGAAGATGACTATTGGGGAGGGGCAAAAGGGATATCATAGGCCAGTGCTAGCCATATCCCCCTCTGCAGAGTTCTTTGGCTTGCTGGGCAGAGATTTGAGGTACTCCAGGTGCCGACGGGTGTCCTCCTGATTTTGCCGCACATAGTACACCACATAAGAAATCACCATTGTGAACCAGCAGAACATAGTCACCAACATGGCCACATCTGTTGTCTTCTGCTGGATACTGCAGAAGTTGATGCCAGAGTTGAGCAGATGGACAAAGGGCTGGCCAGCATACTCCTCCTCCAGTGAGCTGTCACACATAATATTGTTCAATGTTTCAGGGTCCAAGTTCAGTGATTCAATGAGTTCCTGCAATGAGCACTCACAGTGCCAAGGGTTGTTGTAGAGGCGGGTCTTCGCCCGCAGTTTCCCAAATGCCTCCCTCCCAACTCGACGGATCTGGTTGTTGGACAAGTCCAGCAGTTTCAAGTCCTCTCCCAGCTCCCGGAAAGCCCCTGGTGAGATGTTATCAATAAGGTTGTTGGACAGGTAGAGTTCCCGGAGCTTGTAAAGTTCCCGGAAGGCCCCATCAGGAATGGTTGTGATGTGGTTGGAGTCCAGGTACAGCACAGAGGTGTCCTCAGGGATGTTCCTGGGAATTTCCTTCAGCTCAAGGTTAGTGCACCTGACCACGCCACTCTCAGCTGAGCAGTTGCAACCTTCGGGGCACATAAGGGAGCTCCGCAGACAGAGCATTAGAGGAAGGAAATGCAGCAGTGAGGGCATCAACAGTGCCAGCCGTACAAGGAGCACCACCCCCGCTGGCATCTCAGCATAGCCGTCTGCTAATTACGCCATTACCAGGAGACGTGTGAGAGAATAAATCCCTGCTGGGCCCAGTCGGATCCTGAGGGAAGAAAAGAAAGAAGAGACCTAAGAACAGCAAGAGTGGAAAGAACTCTTAAAGATATTCATTTCAAGGGAGACAATATCCACCTGTTTCCTCTTTCTATCCGTGAATCATTTGGATCCCAACAATCCCACTAATGCAACTGGTCTTTGTAGAAAGAGAGAATGCAGTACATACTCATAACCCCTCTTCTCAAATCACTCCATTGGCTTCCCTTCCATTTCCGCATCCAATACAAACATCTCCTTCTGACCTATAAATGCATTCCTTCTACTGCTCCTCGCTACCTTTGCTCTCTCCTCTCTCCCTATACCCCTCCTCATAAGCTCCGTTCTTCCTCTGGCTTGCTTACTACTATTAATCATTTATATAGTGGAGGAGCGGCCTAGTGGTTGGGGCAAGGTACTTCAGGCCAGAAGGTCGGGGGTTCAAATCCCACTAGAGGACAGCAACCTTGGGCCGGAAGGACTGGGGTTTCTAGTCCCACAGGTGCTCCTTGTGGTCTTGGGCAAGCCACTTAACCCTCCATAGCCCATGTTCCCTATAAATAGTTATCTCCAAGTTATAATGCCCTGTTCAATGTAATTTCAGTTTGTTCAATGTAAACCGCACTGATGCAGAATAGCACAGTATATAAGAGAATGTAAATAAATAAAATATAGTGCTACAAGGCATATGCAGCACTGTACAAACACATAAAGATGACAGTCACTGCTCGTAGAGTTTACAATCTAATCTGACTCCAGTCCTTTCATCTTGCTGCTCCTTATGCCTGGAACTATCTGAATCTTTAAGACAGATTTCATCTCTCCCCCTTTTCAAATCCATGCTAAAGGCTCATCTTTTTCAGGCCACTTTTGGATCTTAATCCTTGTGTCGCTTTACCCTTCCCTATTGTACTCTTCTACTGTACTGTCTGTCTTGATGAGATTGTAAGGTCTGATGAGCAGGGACCGTCTTTGATATGTGTCTGTACGGCGCTGCGTATGCCTTGTAGTGCTACATAAATGATTAGTCGTAGTAGTTTAGAACTGCAATTCTCCAAAGGGAGCTTTAAAAATAGAAAACGGCACAACCCTTCCAGCCCCTCTATTTATTCATTTCCCATCTTTTTCATATTCGCGGAAAGGAAGAGAATGATCAGTTTCCAGTCACTAACAGCTTGTCAATGTCCTGGAATTGTCAGACCCCCAGGTCAATGCAGAAAGATGGCGCTAGACTTGCACTGGATCGATTTTTTAACGTTCCTGACAATGCACACAGTTTAATGTGCAATGCAGGAAGGTTAGGGTATGCAAATGAGCCACCGCAGCGTTAAACTGGGAGAGCAAGCCATATACATGTGCACAAGAAGTCTGCGCTAGTTTGGCTTGCTCTCCGGCACCGGTGGCTAAATTGCATTATTTTTTTTACTGTTTAACAAACACTGCCAAAATGAGATTAATAGGAAAACTCAGAGGTTCCACTGCAAAAATGCTAAGGGCCTATTGCTGGCTCCAGAGAGCAGGAACAGCCGGTTTCCTTTAACACATTTGCAGAGCTGTAGGTGACGAGCTCTTTGTCTCGTACTGTAGGGGGGATGGGGGGTTGCCAGGGATTCTTTTTTTTTTTGTTGGCTCAGCCCCTGCCAGTATTTTGATAGCACTGGGGGCTTTTCCCAATGCCTGATCATCTAAGGAGAAGATGATCTAGGCATCGGGAAAAGCACCCGGTGCCATCAAAATACTAGGGGGGGGGTAGCATTAGAGTAAAACTTTTGGCGCTATGGTTGGTTGTGAAATCCTCTACACCTGTCTTTGCATCAGGCATAGCCATGATTTGCATAGCAGCCCAGCAGATTAAAATACATTTGAATAATTAGGATTCATTTAAATAGATTTAAATACAGGTGGCGTTAATTGGGCAGTACTTTTTCCGTCTGCGTTTACGTCTATTTCCTGCATTTAAAAGGATCTTAAAATGTGCTGAAACGTGGCATTATGGGCTCGTAAAGCCCGTGCTAGCTTTCTGCATCGGCCATCCCAAGGTAGGAAGTTGCTGCATTCAAACTGCCTCTGTCCTCTTCTCTACTCTCCCAAGCACAAACAGACACCCATCCCTCTGGATTGTAAAGGATTTCACAAGGCGCTTCCTCAAAGAAACTCCTCTCCCTACTGGGTTGGCTTTTAGTGACTGAGATGTATATTGCTTTTTGTGGTATGTAGTAACTGAACCATATAGCTATGTACAGCGATATATAGTGATTGACTTGCTCGGTTTACTACTGCTTTCTATGTGTGTGGCCTCCTAGCGGTGGAGGAGCGTAATCATATTCACTGCCTTAGGACAGTGGCACTCTGTGGTTAAACTAAAATCCATCCTTTCAAGTTAAGTCTTGCCAGCGACATCTACTTTGTTTCATTTTATTATTCTTTCCAAACCTAGGGATGGAGGGCATGGAAGGGGCATAGCTAGATTTAAGATTTTGACATCCATAGGCAAGACCAGACAGCAGATCCCAGAGAACTGATTGTGGTGGTGGGGGGGAGGAGGGAGTGAATGTCAGAAATCCCAATGACTGCAGAGCCAGAAGAGGAGTAGAAGGCAATATTTATTTATTTATTTGTATTTATTTTATTTGGTTACATTTTTATACCGCTCCTTCCAGTGATCAGGAGCGGTTTACATTATAACAATGAACTTTAACAGTAACAGTTACATATACCAGGTTTAGAACTTTGTACATAGACCGGTCTAATTGAGGGGAACCCTCAAACTATTTACAAAATGCAATACAGATCAGGTTCGCTGTAACTATTTATAGTGTATTTACATTGTTGTTCTTACTGGTTAGAACATATCTATATGCTTGTCGGTTGCAGTAGTTTTGTGTGGGACCAGGGATAGCACAGAAAGAGGAAGGGATAGAGGGGAGATGGGCGGGAAATAGTATCTCTCCCTTAAAACAGCACATCATCTGGCCTCAATGTAAGTGGCAGCAAGCTTCTCTTTGGCACCTTCAGAAGTTGGCATCCTAGGCAGCTGTCTATGATATGTCACAGCCTAGGCTTGGGAAAAGGTGGGAGGAGGAATGTGAGATCACAATTCAAAAAACGAAAAAGCAAATGAAGGTCACAATGTCAGCCTTTTGAAGTAGCATATACATGTGGCCCTCACATAAGCAGCAGGCAGATCTTTTTTGGCCTGGGTATTTGGTACCTTCAAAATGTTAACACCTAGACAGCTTATGCCTGGAACAAAGTGAGTCTGTACGCCAGGCTTCATCTCTGGCCCTTTTCATATCCATGCTGAAAACGCACCTCTTCGAGGCCGCTTTTGAATCCTGATCCGCTTAATTTCCTATATGTTTCCTTACCATCCCTCTAGATGTCCATAACTGCTGTGTTGTCTGTCTTGACTAGATTGTAAGCTCTGTGTCCATACAACGTTGTGTACACCTTGTAGCATTATACAAATGATCAGTAGTAATAGTAGCTCAGGATGAAAGAGGAATCACTTAGGAGGCTTTGCTCTATTGTTGGAACAAAAATAGATCCAGCTATGGAAGTCAAGGATGAGCTCCAGTACTACATACTATAGAAAAGTACCTCAGACTAAAACTAGCTGGGAGGTAAGAGTGGACAGGCTCAGCAAATGAAGAGACAAATGGTGGGTAGAGAAGAGAAGGTGAAAAACTGTTTTTAAAAACAGGATGAAATGAAAATTTGGAATATAAAGATGACTGATAGTCCTGTTCAATAAGCTACGGTTGCTGGAAATGCCCAGTTATTGCAGAAAAAAAAGAGACTTCCGAATCACTAAACTGACTACTGTATTGCAGTTTAATAAATGTTGCAACACATATACTCACATCACCACGGTTGGGAATGTTTCACATTCCTGACCATGGCAACACAGGCTGGTGGCCACCATCTTGTAGTTATCATTTAAAAAAGGACTGTAACTAAAAAACACAAAGCCCCTCTCTACACCGTGTGCAGAATTCCTAGTGATCTGCTTTTCTCCCCAATAGTGTGATCTGTAAAGTGCGTTTAAAGTTTTAAAAGAAGCTTGTTGGAAGCCACACCCCATACTTCTAAGCTCCACCACGTACCACACTTGTCAATCATCTAAGCTTACCCCATAAGTACTGATGGTCTTCAAGAGTTAGTGGGGATTGATCCTGTCTCACTGGTGCCATCTTGCAAAACGGTAATGGCAGACTCCAGGCGCTGAGGTTCTGTCTTTAGCTTGGTGATTCTCCCAGGGGGAAGTTTGCTACATCTCTTGATAGGTAGATACACTGTTTAGTGCCACAACTCAAAGATTTCTCATGAGATGACCTACTCCTCATGCCTATGAACAACTGAGCTCAACAACATGGCCACGTTTTGCATCTTATTGAGAACCAAGAAAATAGTCTACAGAACTTTGTAATACTTGCATGTTCTCTATGTTAATTTTCCCTCCTCTCATGATAATACGCTTTAAATGTGTGCAAACCCATTATCACAGCTTAGCAAATAGGGGCCTACATGAGGACAGGCAACATGCAAGTGTGGGAAAAGTTTCTAACTGTACCATACAGAAACATAATAAATGACAACAAATAAAAGAGAGAGTTACTTACCTGTAGCAGGTGTTCTCTGTGGACAGCAGGATAAGTCTTCACATATGGGTGATGTCATCGACCAAGCTCATGCGGGAAATCTCCCTCAGCTTCTTCTGGATTGGTTTTTGGAGTGACCGCATTGAACCTGCATTCCCATTCCCACCTTCTGCTGCTGCACCTCCTCTCCACAGTCGTTTACTAAATGAAGATAGAATGCAACTCCAGGGGAGGAGGGACGGCTGTGAGGACTTATCCTACTCTCCATGGGAACACCTGCTCCAGGTAAGTTACTCTTCTCTGTGGACAAGCAGGATAACTCCTCATGCATGGGACTCCCTAGTTACAAGCTACCTCAAAAGAAAAAGGAGAAAGTGATGTTGCAACAAGCTAGCACTGGATAAACATATTTTTGTTGGCAACAGGCCATTCGAAGTTTTATAGCCTTTTATTTTATTTTATTTTATTTTTTTAAATAAAAAACAGATGAAGCCTGGAACAGAAATAATTGGGCCTAGGGAGGAATAGAATTGGATTCTATTCCCCAAACCCATTCTGGAATTGCAAAGAGCATGAGCCTCCCGCTGATAGGAAGGTTGTTCTGGACCTGGATGGAGCTATTGGCTTCTCTAGAAGCCAGTCAAATCTCTATCCCCAGTTCTGGCTGGGATACAGGTTGAGAGTTCTGAATCCTCTGCTGCCTAGGGAGAAAGCGAGACCTTTGCTTGTCCAAGTCAAGTGGGAGGGAGGAGGATACCTAAACCTGTGAGAGTAATAAGATCTCCTTTGCCCTCTGCCCTGCTATAGTTACCAGTTAATGTCCTTTCCTCAAGTCCTGCTAGACCAGTCCAAATGAGTGGGTTGTGTTCCCCTACCAGCAGATTGGTAGAGACAAAGAACCAATGAAAAGCCCAGATTTCAATGACATCACTCCTATGCCTCTATTTGCCTCAGCCACTAGAGGCCCCTTCAGTATTCTTCACAAAGCATATGAGAGAAACATGGCAAGCCTCACACAACCTCAATCATGGGCAACAATGAGCAGTCAACAGTAAAGAACTATGTACAGGAAAGCATAAAAAAAGAGCCTTCTACTACTACTTCTGATCATTTATACAGCACTACAAAGCATACACTGTGCTATACAGATACATGTGAAGACAGTCCCTGCTTGTGAGAGCTTACAATCTAGCCAAGACAAACAATACAATAGCTGAGGACAAGAATACAACTAGGGAAAGGTAAGGAGAAACATAGGAGATTAAGCGAATCAGGATCCAAAAGCAGCCTCAAAGTGGTGAGCTTTTAGCATAGATTTGAAAAGAGCCAGGGATGAAATCTGACGCACAGACTGAGGTAATTTGTTCCAGGCATAAGGAGCAGCAAGGTGAAAGGATCTAAGTCTGGAGTTGGAAGTAGAAAAAGGGCACAGACAGAAGCAATCCAGTAGAAGAGCGGAGTTCACGAGGAGGGGTGTAGGAAGAGATGAGAGAGGAAATGTAGTGAGGAGCAACAGAATAAAGTGCATTTATAGGTCAGTAGAAGAAGTTTGAATTGGATAAGGAATGGATGGGAAGCCAATGAAGTGATTTGAAAAGAGGGGTTATATGAGTATATCAGGTATGGTGGAAGATTAGCCGCGCAGCTGAGTCTTGAACAGATTGAAGGGGAGAGAGATGATTCAGAGGAAGACCATCAAGGAGGAGATTGCAATAATTTAGACAGGAGGTGACTAAAGAGTGGATAAGTGTCTTAGCAGTGTAATCAGAAATAAGGGGAGAATTTTGCTGATGTTAAAGAGAAAGAAACAACTTGTTTTAGCTATCAATTGGATCTGTGTGGAGAAGGAAGGGGAGGAGTCAAAGATGACCCCAAAATTGCAGACTGAGGAAACGGGGAGTAGAAGAGCGTTATCCACACAGATTGAGAAAGGAGGAAGGTGGGTTTAGGAGGAAAAATAAGAAGCTTGGTTTTGGCCATATTCAATTTCAAATAGCAGTGAGATATCCAGGCAGCGATGTCAGATAGGCAGGCAGAGATCCAGGCCTGGATTGCCGGAGAGATATCAGGTGTAGAAAGATAGATCTGAGAGTCATCAGCGTAAAAATAGTACTGAAAGTCACGGGAGGAGATGAGTGCACCAAGGGACTGGGTATAGAGAGAGAAAAGAAGTGGACCCAAGACGGATCCCTGGGGTACATCAACTGAGAGTGGGATAGCAGTAGAGGAGGATCCACCAGAACAAACACTGAAAGAACGATGGGAGAGAAGAAAAGAACCAGGATAGCACAGAGCCCTTAAAGCCAAGTGAGGACAAGGTGTCAAGGAGAAGGAGGTGGTCAACAGTGTCAAAAGCAACAGAAAGGTCAAGAAGGATGAGGACCGAGTAAAGACCCTTGGATTTTGTTAGGAACAAGTCACTGGAGACTTTGTCAAGAGCTGTTTCATTAGAATGTAAAAGACGAAAGTCAAACTCAGGGATTATCGAATCAACAAGGACCACTGGAGAGACTGCATGTGAGCACACACCCATGGCACCATCTCTATGGTCTCCGCCATCAATCCGAGGAGCTGAAGATAATTCCAGACTCTGGGAGCCTGCTGCGCACAGAACGGCGCCAGGCAATCCAACAGTCTTTTGACTTTCTCCTCTGGCAGAGAAACCTCTGGCCACTCAAGTGTTGAAATGTGCTCCCAGGAACTCCAGGGACCTGAAAGGCAACAGCTGGCTCTTTCCCTGATTGATTACCCAGCTGAGGCTTTCCAAAAAGGATACAACTTGGGATGCCACTCGATATGCCTCTGAAGGAGAACAGGCCAGAAGGAACCTGTCGTCCAGATATGGATGAACATAGATCACTCGGTGCCGCAGCTGCCATCACCATGAACATGAAGAATTTCTTGTGGCAGTGGATAGCCCAAAAGGGAAGGCGGTGAACTAATAGTGAGAGCCAAGCACAGCAAAACACAGAGATTTTGCTGATCCTCCCGGACTGGGATATGAAAATAGGCCTTGGCCAGATCCGGAGAAGCCAAGAATTCCCCTTGGCGCTTTGCCTGAATTATGGAGTGCAAAGTTTCCATCTGGAAGCACAGGGTGTGCAAGTGCTATTGACCTGCTTGAGATCCAGAATGGGCTGGAAGGAATCGTCCCTTTTTTTCCCCCCTTTGGACACCACAAAAAAGATGGAGCATCCTCTCTTGCCCCACTCATCCGAGGGGATAGGCACTACTGCCTTTAGGTGCAGCAACTTGTTCAAGGTGGTCCACACAGCAGCACTTTGATCACAGACCTACAAAGGGAGAGGATGAAAGCATCCAAAATTGGCTCTCTGCATTCCAGGACATAGCCGAACTGAAAGGTGTCTAGCACCCAGCAATCCTTGGTAACCCGGACCCATTCCTGAAAGAAAAGGCGAACCCTGCCTACAACTGGAGGAACCAGGGAATGGGCCCCCAAACTTTCACTGCACAGCCTGGGAGAGGCCTCCTCTGGAGAGGACTGAGTCCCTGGGCCCACACACTCCACAAAAGGACTGAGAATGAGACCAAAGTCCATTAGGGGAAGAAGGGCTCTCCATGCCAGTAGCAATGGAATTCCCAAGTCCCCCGGAAGTCCGACCAGTGCTCCCGCAAGCAGGCAGAGGCTGATAAAAAAAGGACCTCCTGCTCACTACATAGGCCCCTTGGACATGTCTTCCAGAAGGCAGAAGATTTTGTCTCATCCAGGTCCTTTACCTGCTTCTACCAATCGGACCCAACAGAAGCACCCCTCTAAGGCCAGTTGGGCAACCAGGCTTTAGAAGAGAAGTCCACTGCCCCATGTCAAAACCAAGCCAACGCCATGACATCATCAACAGGGCACCATCCATGGCCTCTAGATGTACCAGGTCATACATGGCATCAGAAAGGAAGGTCATAGCCGACTCCAGAAGAGGAGTAGAGCCATCCGGCAGAAGAGACTGAATCCGCTGGAGCAGGGCTTGATATGTCAGGCCTGAACATACCACCAACTGAAGAATAGCAGCCGCTGCAGTTAACTGGTTCTTCAACATGAATCCACCTTTTGGTTCAGAGCATCCTTGAAGGTCGATCTACCTTCCACAGGAATGGTGGTCCGTCTGGTAACTGCCATAACCTGTGCATCCACCTTGAAAATATCAAACTACACAATGCACTCCCTCTCCAGGAGAGCATGCTTTTTTTTTTTAAACACTCTTAACCGCTTGGGCGGAGAGTTGGAGGAATCCCACTTAGACCAAAACAGGCCCTTGAGCACCTCTCGGAATGGGAGACAGTAGTGGATTTTCACACCCCTTACAGGAGCGGATGCCTCTTCGGTTCATTCTCCGTGGCTGGGGCATCCGCCAAGCTTAAGGTAGATAAGACCTTGGGATCGACGCTTCCAATTCCTACACTTGGAACAGGCGGATAACATCGGCCTCCTCACAAGCCTCTGAAGGTGAGAGTATGTCTTCACCCACATCAAACATTTCAAGCCAAGTCACAGTCCAAATTTCAGAAAGATTCCAGCTGATCCCCATCTCCAGGTGGTGCCCTTTGCTGGGAACACTTAGCCATAAATTGAGCAGGGCTTCTACTCTCAGCCTGCCCCTCATGAGACTGCGCTCGGAGGAAACCAGAGGCCACAGGGTCTGAATTTCCATATCAGAATGATCTGACCTGCTGTAAAGAGAGGAAAGTCTGGACTCCAGACGCTCTCCTCATGGAAATAACCCCCCACACTAGGCATAGTCATTGTTGATCTCCTAGAGGATGGGACGAGGTCCACAGCATGGTTGCTTGAACCTCTGGCCAGAAGAGTATCCTTACCCATAGCACCATCCGCCACCTCCTGCCCTGAGGCAGGCAAGGTAGGACTAACAGCATCCCCCGGCTGAAAGAGGGGGAGTAGGCCCTCCAGGGATGACTCAGAAGCAGCCATGTAAGAAAGGAAGAGTCCACAAGCCAAACAACGTTTCCTGGAAAAAGACAGAGTTAAAGCACATATCATAACAGCAGGCACTAAGGCCACAGTGATCCGAAAGACGCATATTAATTAATGCATGTTGGAGCCGCTCAGACAAAACTCGCGACTGCCAGGTGCACAATATTAAAAACGCTAATAGTGTGTGCAGAAAACAGCAGGAAACCCCCACACAGCACCAACAGTCGCCAGCAGTCCACCCCAAATTGCATCCCACACAGACTGAACTGGGAGCCCCCAACAAGGACAATGACGAGGTCACGCCTTGGTAATCACCCCTTGAGAGCCCCAGGCAGAGGATCCTTGGCGATCTCAGCTCTACTCTCTTAACACTTTTTCTCTGGCTTGGCAGCACTGTGTTTAAGGTGGCTGGCAGGCAGATTCTTCTGAGAGTCTTCTGCAAGCTTTGGGAGAGAGCAGGGGGGACAGAGTAGGAGGGAAGGGCTGTTGAGGTTGAGTGAGGCTGCTGAATTCTTCCATCCTTCCAGATTCTTCCAATTTTCTGGCTGCTTGACAGGCTGTTATCCAGGGTAACAGCATGGAGATGAATCAACGTTCCCTCCTCCTATGGTTACTGAAAAGACCACAGTCTAGTGGAGCCTCCCACGTTGCGCTCAAGTGAGAGAATCAAAGTGATCTGTCACAAGTCTTTTTTTTATCTATCTTCTCCTCTCAGTTCTTCAGATTTTCTTCAAAGAGGAGAAAATCCATCCACCATCCCCACTGGAGACAAAGAAATACTGAAGGGACCTCTGGTGGCTGAGGCGAATAGAGGAATGGGAGTGATGTCATTGAAACCTGGGCTTTTGATGGGTTTTTTTGTCTCCACCAATCTGCTAGTAGGAGAGTACAATCCACATGTCTGGACTGGTCTAGCAGGGCGATATGGAATCTGAGTTGATAGACTTAGAAAATGAATGTAAGAAAGTTGAAAAGATAAATGTCAGATGGAAGGAAAGTGAAGACAATAGGAGAAAGAAGTGGCAGATGGATTGAAGACTCCAGAAAGCAAAAGACCATGGAAAGCAGGAAGCAGAAACTGGCGTCAACATGACTATGAATAAAATGGTCAGACAACAAAAGAAGAAAAAGTCATTTTGTTTTCAATTTAGTGACTGGAATATGTTAATTTTATAACTGGCACAGTGCAGGAGCATCTACACCTCTGTATTGCATGCAGAGTCTGACTTTTTGGTTTAATTTTTGTCTACACATTTATATTTTTAGTTTGTGGTCACTTATTCTATACTTGATAAGGGTATGTCTGTCTGCATTTGTGATCTGCTAGAGTGGAGTTTTTATTCAGGGTTCCTGTAATAATCCAGCTTCTTCAATTTCAGAAAAGGGGTATGGATTGTCTAGGGCCCAATGTGAAAAGCAAGAATCATAGTGCAATTACATCACCAATACAAAATTAGTTATAATAATTTAATTTTTGTGTTATAAACTGTGCTGTAGTTCTTGCTTTCTCTTTTTGTTCACTGATACACAAACACCTTGAACATCTCTCTTTTTTTTTTGCAGAGCATATATTAACATTTAATACCATGCCAGCCCAGTGTGCAGTGTCATGCATTGGTATGTTTTATATTAGATTTCCACACTACATAATTAAACTACTACAATTTTTGTCATATATAAAAAGTATTGCAAAGGGCTTTTTGTTTTTTAGTTATGCAGCCTGGGAATATATTGGTTTCTTTTTTCTTAGGGCAACCTGAGTGAGGGAACCCCCTGCTCCCTGACTAGAACTCTGCAGAGTCCCTCTCCATTAGGCAAGACTAGGCAATCACTAGGACAGCTGCTTCTGAGAGGCAACAAAGAGCTTCAGCAATCAAACTGAAGATCCTGATGGCCCACCAACCCAAAGAGCCAACAGCACATTCTTTTACCTGCAGGGAGAGTGGGCCCATGCATATATACAACGCAAAGTCTAATATTTAAAAGTATGCTGTCCAATTATGCATGCTTACGGGAGGGGTTGTGTTGGGATGATCATAACTGTTGAATTACATTATTAAAATGTTAGATGAAGGGAGTGCAGAAGGCTAAAAATGTACTTAGGGCACCCAATATCCATGCATCAGCCCTGGCACTTTGGGGGTGGGGGGCTGGGGGAGCCCAGCTAATCTCTCGCCTCAGGCAACAGACTGCCTCTGTTGCAACAGGGTGGCCTCCTTGTTTGCAGCCACAACACCTCCAGCTGTCCCCGAGCTGGTCAGTCCTGGTTTTGATCTTGGATCCTAAAGCAGTGTTGCTGTAAATGCCTGCTTTTACCTATTCAGATCAATGCAGCAGGACCATAATGCATCAGGTTAGGGATATCAGAAATCCAAGGGTGGCCTAAAACCTCCCTCCTGGAGCTGAATAACTTGGAAGCTCTGCTATACAATGGAAGCTGTTAAGGTGACAAACCCCCCTATCTATCCTCAAGGGAGCAATTGAGTTAAACTCCAATTCTGAGCCGTTTCTTCTTTCCAGAATGTTAGAAAGAAAAACGCACTCCCACCTAAAACAACTCACAGGCTGTAAGCATCAGACAATCCTTGCTGAATCATATCCTCTATGCATGTTATCTGCTCCTCTTAGAGGTCTACTACCCCCTATATTCTGTGAAGGGCACCGGTAAAGAATATTCCCCATCCTCAGAACACACGTGTCTAATAACCTGCATTACCATCTGGGGCAGGTTTACATCTACCAGCAGATCCCTGGGCATCAGTTGAGATAAAACAAACTCTAGTTTGCAATGCCACTGACATGGAAGTCAGAAAAAGGGAGAGTTTGAATGAGGAGGAGGAGGAGAAGAAGCAGGGGCAAGGGGGGCAGATTAGTTAACTGAGGGTTGATATCTTGGGAAAAGGGTATGAGCCGAGCCATGACTGGCATTTTAAGGGACGTGAGAGTCGGGGGGGAGGGGGAGGTATTTTGTGGTGCAATATCTGCACAATGGAGAAGGCTAGTAGAGTTTTAATATATTATAGAACGGCACAAAGTGGGAACCGGAATTGGAGAAGCATGACTCTTGTTGGAGGGAGTGGTATATATTTAGGGGCTATTCCTTTGGGGGCTGCAGTAAAGCACAGACTGGGAGTTTTGTACTTTTTTGATGGTATTTTAGAGTATATCTGAGCCACGGGAAGGGGTAACATGGTATTTGGTGGGGGGAGGGGGAATTGCATAGGCTAACATCTTAGAGTAAACATATGTGAGGAGGAATGAAGTAGACAGGAATATTTGGGAGAAGGAGTGGGGTAGTACTTTGGCTAGTCTGATGTTGGTATAGTTGAAACAAGGGGGCAGGGGTTGGGCTGTCTTATTTGGGGAAATGCCTGGGGAGGGTTAGACTGATATATTTGAAGGGAGGGTGATAGGAAAGGAGGAATACATGAGATGAGGTGATGAGCTGGTACGAGTAGGGGAGGTAGTTTCTTGGGGTGGGGGAATAGTATTTCTCACTCACCGTTTCTGGCAGTGGTAGCATCGTCTCCTCCCTGGTCTCAGAGTCAGTTCCGGATCCCAGGCTGCGGCAGTTTCAGAAGTAACAGGTTCAAGCAGCGCCCGAGCCCGGGAGGGGAGAGCTGCGGCGCGGTTCAGAGAGGAAGGACGGACATCTCCCCAGTCCCCCGCCCGGAGCAGCAGAAGCCCTCCTTCGCCCCGCCCAGCAGCCCGGTTTAAAGCAAGCGCCGCCCCCTGACGGGCAGGCAGACGGCGATCAGGGGCTCTTCATCCTTACCACAATCCACACCCGAGGCTTCATGCAGTCCATGCGGGAGGCGCTGCCCAACCTCGGAAAATATATGGCGCATCCTAAGCTTGTCAGTTTATCAAAAGACTGGAGTTGGGAAGGGGCAGCATCTTCCCCCTATTATCCTCCTCTCTTTCTATTCGCACATCTTTCTTTCATCCTTCTTTCTCCCCCCCCCCCCCTTTTCCATGTTTGTCCAACCATCCACTCGCATTATTCTTATTACTGTGATTCACGACAGTCACACATACCGTCCACCACATATGCAGCAGCATTGCACCAGGTAAACCTAGATAACTTCATGCTAACCTCGTCCTCGTCCTCTTTATTGTAATTTTATTTCACTGTTTTTATTACTATTCCCCCCCCCCCCCCTCTTTTAATCACTATTATGATGATCAGGTTCAAATAAGTATTGTTTTGGCAATGTCAACACATAAAAATTGCTATGGCAATAAAGTCATCTGAATCTCAAAACTTGATGGGATAGGCATGCCAGCAATCAGGGGTGGCCAAGGGTAATGCAGGGCCATGTGCGGAAACTCATTGCAGGGCCTCATTAGCATAGCCACTGCACCTCATTTGCATAACTTTAATTTACTTTATTTTAAAATACATATGTTGCCCATCTAAAATTTTAGGCGGCTTTCAAAGGAGCCCTTCACAAGCCTCTTTTTTGTCCTGGCAATGCCTAAGGGCATGTTTACTAATTAATGTGCATTAAGTGCCACTGTGCCAATATAAATGAATGGATGTTGCTGCACTTAATGCACATTCACAAATATTAATGTGCACTAATGTTTAGTAGACATGTCTATTAATGTGTCTCACTACCATTTGCACATTCCAGTGTTAAATGCCAGGCACATTAGGAAGTACTATACACCCTGCTCATTTAGAACCCATAGCAAACCTGTCATATCATAACAGCACTACTAGGACTCACAAAGCACCAAACCCTACCTATCAAAAGGCAACACTGCAAATATTAAACCAATACATCTCAGAGAATACCAATACATTTCCTACTGGGGAAAGAGAACAAGTGTGACTGTCACCTAGAAACTACATGAACATCGGGCGTGCCCGTGCCTGGGGGCCTCGCCAGAGGGCCCTTTGGTGTGGCCCTTAGGCGCGGCACAAAGGCAGTCACAACACTCAGGTACCACAACCCAAAGCAGCTCAGCAGACAGCAACCATCAAGGAAATCGAATCAACACCAGTAAACCCCCCACAACGATTGGAAAAAGATCAAACAACCCTCAGAATAACTGTGAGTGGCCCAGCGGCCAATCAGGGCCCAACACCAGCGCAAAACCAGCTTGAAAAACGGAAGCGCCTCCCGGCGTGATCATTAGTGATCCCCTCCACCAAAACTTCCCAACCACCAACGTGACCCGAACCTGCACACCCTGGTCAATCTATCCCAAACCGTGCCACCCTAACTGGTAAGCAGCACTTGCCAAGCAAGACAACTTGCACTGCATAGCCTGTAGACTCCATTGCTACCCCATTGCTTGTAATAACTCATGCTGCACAGCCTGTAGACTCCTTTGCTACCCCATTGCTTGTAATAGCTCATGCTGCATAGCCCGTAGACTCCATTGCTGCCTGTAGACGCCATTGCTACTTGTAACAACATAGCCTGTAGACTTCATTGCTACCTCATTGCTGCTTGTAACATAACATATACTGCATAGCCTGTAGACTCCATTGCTGCATTGCTACCTCACTGCTTGTAAGACAACATTTGCTGCATAGCCCCTCTCTCCTCCTTCTATGGCTTCACATCACATTGTCTTCCTTTTCCTCATACTCCCTATTTCCCCTCCTACCAGCACCGTCACTCCTTCACTCCTCATTTTTTTTATTATTTATTTATTTTTATTTACATTCTCTTATATACCGCGCTATTCTGCATCAGTGCGGTTTACATTGAACAAACTGAAATTACATTGAACAGGGCATTATAACTTGGAGATAACTATTTTACAGGGAACATGGGCTATGGAGGGTTAAGTGGCTTGCCCAAGACCACAAGGAGCACCTGTGGGACTCATCCATCCTTTACCACCCTCACTTCCCCCTCCATTCTGCCTTCTACCCTATCATCAGCTCTTGAGCTTCACCACTCTCTCCCTCTCATTCAACCATCTCCTCTCTCTCTAAGGCAACCTCATCCTCATTTCCGCCGTACTGTCTCCTCTCTACCCCGTACTCTGCTACTCCTCCTCCTTCTCTCATCTGGAAATATCAACCCCAATCCTGGCCCCTCTAGATTTCTCTCTCACTCTGAGATGAGGTCCTTCCGCTCTCCCTTTCTCATGTGCCTTGTGGAACGCACACTCTGTCTCTAATAAACTTGCTTTTACTCGTGATCTCTTTATCTCTAATGCTCTACATCTTCTTGCTCTAACTGAGACCTGGCTCCTCCCTGATGATACCGCATCTACTGCTGCTCTCTGCCATGGGGGCTATCAGTTCTCCCACATGCCTCATCCCACTGGCCGTGGTGGTGGTGTTGCGTTTCTACTTTCTCCCTCCTGCCAATTCCAACCCCTCCTCCTGCCAAAGTCTCACTCCTTCCTCTCTTTTGAAGTCCACTCCATCCACCTCTTCACTCCGCTTCCTCTCCGAATAGCTGTTATTTATCGACCTCCCGACAAGTCTGCTTCTACCTTTCTCACCGACTTTGACTCATGGCTTTCCCTCTTTCTGGACTCCTCTTCCCCCACTCTTATTCTTGGGGATTTTAACATTCATGTTGATAACCCATCGGATCCTCATGCTTTAAAGCTCCTCTCCATTACCTCCTCGTTTGACCTCCAACTTTGTTCCACCGCCCCCACTCACCAGCATGGCCACTGCCTGGACCTGATCTTCTTCTCTAGATGCTTATCCTTGAATGTCTGTAACGCAGTTCTTCCTGTATCTGACCATCACCTTTTAAGCTTTAATCTTCATCACCTGCTGCCTCAGCCTCGCCCTGTCTCCTCCAACCTATTTAGAAACCTTCATGCTACTGATCCCTTGGCTCTCTCTTCCGCCATTTCTCCACCTCTTTCTTCCACTTTGTCATCTACATCCATTGATGAGGCAATAACTTCCTATAATGCTGCACTCTCCATGGCTCTGAATGCTCTCGCTCGTCTTGTGAGACGTCCTGCACCCCAGCTCTAACTTTCATCCACTACCCGCTATCTATGTTCCTGTGCCCGTTCTGCTGAGCATGCTTGGCTCAAATCCCGCTCCCAGGCAGACCTCCTACACTTCAAATTCATGCTTGTCTCTTTCCAGTCAGCCATAGCTCTTGCCAGACAGGACTACTATGTCCATCTGACTAACTCTCTTGCCTCTGATCCTCGCCGTCTCTTTACTACTCTTAACTCTCTCCTCAAAGTGCCCCCACCTCTGATCCCTCCCTCCCTCCCTTTCTGCCCAAACCCTGGCTGACTACTTCCATGATAAAATCCACAAGATCACCCTCCAATGCCACACAAAATCAACTACTTCCCCTCCTTCCCCTCTTCACTCCAAATTCTCCCCCCCCCCTACTTCTGCTACCCTCTCTTCCTTTCCTGTGATCTCTGAAGAAGAAACTGCATACCTTTTTTCTTCCTCCAAACTCACCACCTGCTCTTCCGATCCTATCCCCACCCGTCTCCTAAGCCCCATCTCCTCCACCATTGTCCCTTCCATCTCCCATATTCTAAAACCTATCACTCTCCACTGCAACAGTCCCAGCAGACTTCAAACATGCTGTGGTCACACCTCTCCTCAAGAAACCCTCACTCGATCCCACCTGTCCTTCTAATTATCGACCCATCTCTCTCCTTCCCTTCATTTCTAAACTACTTGAACATGCAGTTCACCACCACTGCCTCGACTTCCTCTCCTCTCATGCCCTCCTGGATCCCTTACAGTCTAGTTTTCGTCCTCTACACTCTACCAAAACGCTCTTGCCAAAGTCTCCAGCGACTTGTTCCTGGCAAAATCCAAGCGCCTTTACTCTGTCCTCATCCTTCTTGACCTCTCTGCTGCTTTCGACACTGTCGACCACACCTTTCTCCTCGATACCCTGTCCTCGCTTGCTTCATGGGCTCTGTACTATCCTGGTTCTCCTCCTATCTCTCCCACCGCTCCTTCTGTGTGTGCTCTGGTGGCTCCTCCTCCTCTGCTACCCCCCTCCCAGTTGGTGTACCCCAAGGATCTGTTCTGGGTCCGCTCCTTTTCTCTCTCTATACCCAGTCCCTTGGTGCGCTTATTTCTTCCCATGGCTTTCAGTACCATCTGTATGCCGATGACTCCCAGATCTACCTCTCAACGCCTGAAATCTCTCCGGCAATCCAGACCTGGATCTCTGCCTGCCTCTCTGACATTGCTGCCTGGATGTCTCACTGACGCTTGAAATTGAACATGGCCAAGACTGAACTTCTTATCTTTCCCCCTAAAACCTCCCCTCCTCTTCCTCCCTTTTCAGTCTCTGTGGATAACTCTGTAATCCTTCCTATTTCCTCAGCCCGCAATCTGGGGGTAGTCTTCGACTCCTCTCTCTCTTTCTCCACACACATCCAGCTCGTAGCCAAGACCTGCCGTTTCTTTCTCTACAATAATGCAATGTGTGCCTTCAAGTCAGTTCTGACTCCTGGTGACCCAGAAGCTCCTGGGTTTTCTTGGCAACATTAGCAAAATCCGCCCCTTCCTCTCTGAACACACTACTAAAACGCTTGTCCACTCCTTGATCACCTCCCGTCTTGACTACTGTAACGTACTCCTTGTTGGTCTCCCTCTGAATCATCTCTCTCCCCTTCAATCTGTTCAACACTCTGCTGTGCAACTAATCTTCCACCAGTCTCATCACGCCCATATTATGCCTCTTCTCAAGTCACTTCATTGGCTCCCTATCAGTTTCCACATCCAGTTCAAACTTCTCTTCCTGACCTATAAATGCATTCACTCAGCGGCTCCTCCGTACATTTCTTCTCTTATTTCTCCTCACAATCCCCTTTGAGAACTCCGCTCTTCCAGCAAACTGCTCCTATCTATGCCCCGCTCTTCCACTGCTAACTCCAGACTTCACTCCTTTCACCTTGCTGCACCTTACGCCTGGAACAAACTACCCGTGTCTGTACGCCAGGCACCTTCCCTTACCCTCTTCAAAACCAGGCTGAAATCTCACCTCTTCGCTACTGCTTTTGGATCTTAACTCTTCTGATCTCCTTCTCTTTCTCTTGCTCTATCCCTGCCTACACCTTCTATGTTTGTCTTGATTAGATTGTAAGCTCCAATGAGCAGGGACTGTCTCTTACTTGTTAGTTTTTGTACAGCGCTGCGTACGGCTTGTAGCGCTATATAAATGCTCAGTAGTAGTAGTAGTAGAATACGCAGCTCGGTTACACATGCAAAGCATAGACCGGCACCAAACAAAGAACAAGGGATCACAGTTTAGAAATATGAAGACAATACTTAAACTGGGAACCCCAAAAGCCAAACTTGACATGTAGAACACTGGAGAAATAAAACTATAAATTAATTTCCTCTTGTGCTAAACAAAACACAAAACATTAATGATGCACATTTCCCAGAGCTGACATATTCCAGTTAATAAATTCAAAATAAGATCTTTTTTCTACCTTTTGTTGTTTGGGCATTTTATTTTCCAGTTGCAATTGCCCCAGTCACTTTCTTCTGCTTTCTTCGTGTCTTCTGTTAACTCTCCATTGTCTACTGTCCTTTTGTCCTTTCTTCTGTCTTCTAGTTTTTTCCCATTCCCTCTACATCTGCCTCCAACATACTGATCTTTCCCTTTTGCTCTTTCCTCCATTTCTTTTTTTATTCCTTTTTCATCCACTGAAATTTCCCCCCTCCATTCTCAATCCCCACTTACTCTCCCAATACTCAGCCAATCATAGATTTTTCTTTCCTCCCACACAAAATATCTGTTCCCCTCTCCATCCTCACTTCTTTTTTCTCCTACCAGTCCCAGATCCACCCCTTTCTGGTCCTCCCCCAACATCAGCTCCCTTCTAGTTCCTAGCTCTCCCAGCATCCGATCCCTTCCAGTGCCATTCACCCATCCTTCCACATCAGCCCAGTTCCAGTCCTAGACCCCCAGTATCAGTCCTTCTCCAGTCCCTCCCAGTATCAGTTCCCTTCCAATCTGAGTTCCCCATCTGCCAGCATCAGCCCATTTCCCGTCCTAACCCCCCAGTATCAGTCCTCCTCCAGTCCATCCCAGTATCAGATCCCTTCCAGTCCCAGTCCCCCATCCTCCATCCTCAGGCCATTTCCAGTCCTAACCTCCCAGTATCAGTTTTCTTCCAGTCCCTCCCAGCATCTGCTCCCTTCCAGTCCCAGACCCCATTCCCAACATCAGCCCTTTTCCAGTCCTGCCCCCCCCCCATTCCCATTCCCATTCCCGTTCTAGCCCCTAGTCCCCCATGTTCCATTCTAGCCTCCATTCCCGTTCTCATTCTAGCCCCCAGTCCCCCCCATTCCCATTTGCGTTCTAGCTCCCAGTTCCTACCACCAAAAGGGGCTCCTTGCCTGATCGGCTTCAGAGGGAGTCAGGGAGGCCTGAAGCCCCTGCTGACTTCTGAACAGCTGCTGTCTCCCATGGCTGAGATAAAAAGGAGCTTGCCAGCGCGCTGATTGCCTGGAGGTCAGGGCATGTTGGCCGTGCCCCTGTTTAACCTCCCAGCACTTAGTGCGCCTGCGAGTTCCTTTATATCATAGCTGTGGGAGAGAAAGCAAACACTGCTGTTTACTCCCACGGATGATCAGAGGTCAGTTGGGACTTCAGGCTTCCCTGGCTCCTTCTGCAGCCAGTCAGGCACGGGCCCCCCGAGGTGCAGGGCCATGCGTGGGCAACATTCTCGCAAAATGGACGGGCCGGCCCTGCCGGTTTTACCTAAGCTAAAGTCATAGACAGTTTCAGTCTCCGCCCTGTTTAGGGATCTGCAAAAACAGAACAAAAATGTGGGGGGGGGAGGGTAATCTATGCAATTAATTTATGATCCTTAGCCCCTCTACAAATAACTGAGCCCAGCTGTCAGTCCTGCAGTCAGTCATTCAATGAAGAACGTGCAGCACAAAAGTTCAGTGTAGACCTACAAAGAGCACTTGAACTGTCTTTAACAGCCCATAGGTCGTTTCAAACATTATATATATATAATAAAAAAAGACATTTCTGTAAACTAGCCACCGTGTTCAGAGCATTTCTCTTCTCTGTTCGCCCCTCCTCCCACCGCACAAGATTTGTGAATGAGGTGTTGGGGTGAAAGAGGGGGCAAGGAGTTGAATTTTAGTTGCTATTTTTGCAGATGATGCAAAAAAGCAAATAGAACGATAGGGATGATTGGACAAGGAATTGGCAATAAAACTGAGAATATCATTACGTAAGGCTACCAGATTTTTCGCAGGCAAATCTGGGACATTTGTTATCTGAAGCCCGGGTGGGGGGTTACCCGTTAGTTCCTGGATTGAGCAACAAGAGGTGGGGGAGAGGAAAAAAGTCATCATCCTTCCAAGCAGACAGATCAACAGAGAAACAGAAGTAGTGATGCATTTCTCCATAATGAGCAAAATATAAAGAGAACAGCTGTAAATTCCCAAACCTGATATATTCCAATCACTAAGTTGAAAATAAAATTCTTTTTTTAGGCATGTTTTGCATAAACAATAGTGCCTATTGGAAAGGCTCCAGCCGCCTGCAAGTTGGAGTTGTCCATGCACGACAGATGTGTATAGCAATAGCATCCCTCCGTTTCACTGGCAAAAGAGAAAAACAGTGCAGCGGATTAGGAGCTGGGGGGAGTTCCCACTCCCCCACTGAAAGAAAAAGACAAACTGCTGTGGCAGCAGTGACTGGGTGTTGGGAATCCCACTCCCCCAACAACAGAAGAGACACAAAAGAAGAGGCACCCCGGCTCCTCTCAGGGGTTTTCCCTGCCAGCTTTCTCTCTCCTTGGGGAACTCAGGTCTCACCCTCATAAGAGAGGGAAGCCCCGAATGCTCCATCCCCCAACAGGAGGGAGAGCCTGCAGGGAAGCCCTGAGGGACTTGTGGCTGATGCCACCCCCCCCCCCCACCCCACCCCAAAAAGAGAGAACGATTCAACCTGCAGGGGAAGCACAAGGGGGGGGGGGCCACAGGCCTCAAGGAGGCCAGCCTTGCCCACCAAAGTTGGAGGAGCAGGCAATGCGGTTCCTCAGCCACGGATACAAAAATGGAATCTGGAACCTGCAGAGCTAAAGTGAGTTAGAGGAAGAGGTGAGGGGAAAGAGTCACATTTCTGATATATGCTCAAAACAACTGACACACTCTCACCTCTCTGAGACACACACACACCGCGTCCCCACCTTACCCAATGACATGTCATCCACACCTCACAGAGAAACAGCTAAATTCTTGCTGTGGTGAGAAATATGCACATTTCACATATACTACTGGCCAGTGGCCACTATTCACGCCTCACACCCACTATCCCTACCAGCTGATACATCCCTTGCTATCCTACTGGACAACTTTAGCTTGACTCTTCCAAGAAAGTCCCCTAAACAGACATGCCCAAGACTAAGTCTATGAATGGAGGAAAGGAGCGGAAACATGCAAATGCACATAAGGAGGGTAGGTGTGTTTTGTGCAGGGGTCAGGGTGTGGTGCGGGTGGGGAGGCTCCAGCTCCTCATTATCTATTACGCTATCAGAATATAGAAAGACTAGGGGACATGCAATGAAGCTACACGGTAAACTATTTAAGACAAATAAGAGTAAATATTTTTTCACTCAACGTGTAACAAACTCTGGAATTTGTTACCGGAGGATGTAGTAAAGGCTGTTAGTGTAGCTGGGTTTAAAAAAGGTTTGGACAAGTTCCTGGAGGAAAGGTCCATAAACCATTATTAAGAAGGGACCCAGGATATCAATGCTTGACCCAGTACAAGCATTGCGGAACCTGTGTCTCTTGGGGAAACTGCTAGGTACGTATGACCTAGATTGGCCACTGCTGGATACAGGATACTCGGGCTTGATGGACCTTGGTCTGACCCAGTATGGCATATCTTATGTTCTTATGTTCTTTCCATCTGTCTTCACTTCTTCCTCTATATCCACTTCTGACATTGATTTTTCACTTTTAGCTTTCTTCCATTTATTTTACTGCTATTCTATCCATTCAGATTTTACCCCTGCTCATCATTCAGTCCTCAATCTCCCTCTTTTTTTACTTCATCTACCTACAACTTTCCATTTCCCTCACTCCAACCCTCCCATTCCCCATCTTTCGCCTCTTTCCCAGCATTTCGCTAACTCCCCTTCCGTCTCCTCACAATGCCCCATGTCCACTATCTTCCATTCTCTTCTCTTCCCCCTGCTCTGTGTCCAGCATTTCCGCCATCTCT
This sequence comes from Ichthyophis bannanicus, assembly GCA_033557465.1. Lineage (NCBI taxonomy): Eukaryota > Metazoa > Chordata > Amphibia > Gymnophiona > Ichthyophiidae > Ichthyophis > Ichthyophis bannanicus. Next base: position 730,387,637 of record CM066033.1, on the reverse strand, counting down.
ACTCCCACCTCTACTCCGTAGGCCAGGATCTCCCCATCCTCTCCCCGGGATTTCTCCTTCCCTTCCCTTCTCCTATTCCCATAGTCCAGCTCACCCCTCTTCTACCCCCCCATACTACAGCATCTCCCCTTTCCTAGTCCCCATGTCCAGCATTTTCCCTTCTCTTTCCCACCCTCCAGGTATTCAGCATCTTCCCTTCCCTTCACACCTAGATGTTGAGCATCTCCTCTTCTCCTCCCACCCCTGCTAAGAACTTAAGAACATAATCTGTGAACTATCATTAAAATCATCTGTAATATCTGAAGATTGGAGGATCGCCAATGTAACGCCAATTTTTAAAAAGGGTTCTAGGGGTGATCCGGGAAACTACAGACCCGTGAGCCTGACGTCAGTACTGGGAAAAATGGTAGAAACCATCATAAACAACAAAATTACTCAACATGTAGATAGTCATGGCTTAATGGGAGACAGCCAACATGGGTTTAAAAAAGGAAGATCTTGTCTTACTAATCTATTATGTTTTTTTGAAAGTGTGAATAAACAGGTAGACAAAGGTGAGTCAGTTGATACAGTGTATCTGGACTTTCAGAAAGCCTTCGACAAGGTCCCTCATCAGAGACTTTTGGCAAAACTAAAAAGTCATGGGATAGGAGGCAGTGTACTATTGTGGATCAGGAACTGGTTAAAAGATAGAAAGCAGAGGGCACGGCTAAATGGCCAGTTTTCCCAATGGAAAAAGGTGAATAGTGAATTAACCCCAGGGATCTAAGCTGGGTCTGCTGCTTTTTGACATATTCATAAATGACCTGGAAAAGGGAATAACGGAGTGAGGTTATCAAATTTGCACAAAACTATTTAAAGTTGTTAAAACCCAAGAGGATTGTGGAAAATTGCAAGAGGATCTTGATAAATTGGAAGACTGGGCATCCAAATGGCAGTTGAAATTTAATGTGGACACGTGCAAAGTTATGCACCTAGGAAAGAACAACCCAAACTATGATTACACGATGCAAGGTTCCACATTGGGAACCACCACCCAGGAAAAAGATTTAGGCATCATCATGGATAACATGTTAAAACCCTCCACCCAGTGTGCAGCGGCAGCCAAGAGAGCAAATAGAATGCTAGGTATCATAAGGAAAGGAATGGAAAATAAAACAAAGGACATTATAATGCCCCTGTATCGTTCCATGGTGCGACCGCACCTTGAATATTGTGTGTAATTCTGGTCACCATATCTTAAAAAGGATATAGCGTTATTAGAAAAGGTACAGAGAACAGCCACCAAAATGGTAAAGGGGATGGAAGGATACTCCTATGAAGAGAGGTTAAAAAGGTTAGGGCTCTTCAACCTGGAAAAGAGACGGCTGAGGGGAGATATGATAGAGGTCTATAAATTAATGAATGGAGTGGAACGGGTGAACGTAGATCGATTGTTTACATCATCAGAATATAAAAAGACTAGGAGACATGCAATGAAACTACAGGGTAACCTATTTAAGACTAATAAGAGAAAATATTTTTTCACTCAACATGTCATCAAACTATGGAATTTGTTACCGGAGGATGTAGTAAAAGCTGTTAGTGTAGTTGGGTTTAAAAAAGGTTTGGACAAGTTCCTGGAGGAAAGGTCCATAAACCTTTATTAAAAGGGACTCAGGATGTCACTGCTTGACCCAATACAAGCATTGAGGAACCTGTGTCTTTTGGGGAAACTGCTAGGTACGTATGACCTAGATTGGCCACTGTTGGAAACTGGATACTGGGCTTGATGGACCTTAGTCTGACCCAGTATGGCATATCTTATGTTCTTATGTTCTTATCCCTAATTCTGCCTGATCTGTTCTTCTTCTGCCTGCTCCTCTTCTTATAGGGCTGCTACTCCCACTATATGGAAATCTCTCCCTCTTGACCTTCGATGCCAACTTTCCTTCACCTTTTTCAAATCTCTTCTTAAAAGTTACTTTTTCACTCAAGCTTTTCCGTGTTCAAACTTCTCATAATTGTTGATACCATTTCCTTTAGCCGGTACGCCCGTGGCCGCAACTCAGCAATCTAACTTATTCACATTTGTCCTGTGCTATACATTACTTCTCCTCCTTTCCTTTTGTGGCTTGTGTTTATGAATATGCCACTAATTTTGTAACCTAGGCCTTCTTCTCCCCTCCTTCCTTTCCTGTTGATGGTGTCTTTATCACACCTTTTAACCCTTTGTTTTATTTTAACTTTTCAATTGTTAACCACCTAAATCTTATTTATAATAGGCGGTATATCAAATAAAGCTAACTGTACCTGTAGTCTGACTCAGCCTAGCTTTTCCTATGTGCGTATGCCTCCTTCCAACCTCATAGTTGTTATTTCTGAGGCTTTTCTCACACTTGCATATCACACCTTCAGGACCTCCTTGCCCCTTCCTATAGCTGGCCTGTGGACAGGGCCACGATAGGCATGTGCGGACATGTTGCCCGCACATGGCCCAACGTAAGCAGTGAGGAGTGAGGCACTGGCTTGGGGCACCGCAGGCCCACCTCACCTGTACATAACCACGTCAGCGTTTTTCCTCACTCCCGCAGTTGTGCTAAGCTGCAGCTGAGGACATGATCACATTGCCACACTTTTAAAAGTGAAACAATATGGCGGGGTGTCCTTTCTTGTGAACAAGACAGGGGTTTCACTTTTAAAATTAGGGCAATGCAATCATGCTGGCAGCTGCAGCTTAGCACAGCTGTGGGAGTGAGGAAAAACACTCCCGTGGCAGTGTAGTGGAGGAAGGATGAGATGAGGTGACTGACTGAAGGGGGGGGAGGGCACAGCTCTGGAAAAGGACTGCGGCTGGGAGGGGCTGGAACATGGGAGTCCCAAGGGTGATGCAGGGCCATGTGCAAAAACTCATTGTGGTGCTTCATTTGCATAAATATTTGGCTACTGTGTTGTCTGTCTTGACTAGACTGTAAGCTCTGATGAGCAGGGATCATCTCTTACATGTCTCTGTACAGCGCTGCATACGTATGCTATGCAAATGCTCAGTAGTAGTAGTATATCCACTAGGCCTTATTTGTATACATTTATTTTAAAATGTATATACTGCCCACTGAAACCTTTAGGAGGCTTCCAAAGGTAAGTGAAAGCCCTCAGGTAAATGAAACCTTGAATACCTCTGAAATGGGTAAAAGGGGCAGCATCTGGAAAGTGGTGTGCATAAATGTCCGTAGCATGGAGAGCACGTGATGCGGTGAACTCGGCGGACGGCTTCCGTTGAGCTCCGGTCTCCTCCACCTGAATCGGGTCATTAAGGCCGGCTTGAGGACGGAGCCAGTGTACAGAGGAGACTGTTGATACCGGCGAAAGGCACCCGAAGCTGATCCTGTGGCTGAAGAGCCGTTTTGGCGATGGCAGCGGCAGTTAAGGGCACGAGGAGGGAGAGGGAGCGCGGCACTCCAGCACCCAAAATGGCGGAGAACGCGGGCCCGCCGAAATCGCCGGCCTCAACGGCATTTATGGAGGAGGTGTCTGCGGCCGTAGCTGATGCCCTAGCCCTGCAATTTACAACCTTGCAGGAAAAAATGGACAGTCTGCATGCCGCTTTTGGAGCTTTGGGCAGTCATATGCACGAGGCTGAAACCCGTATTGGGCTCACAGAGGACAGCCTGGCGTCCCTGACTCAAGAGTTGAATGCCCTTAAATCTACGGTCCATACGCAAGAGGAAAAACTTGACGATTTGGAGAATCGGTCCCGCCGAAATAATTTGCGCCTGATGGGTATTCCGGACTCTATTACAGACAAAGAATTGAAGTCTTATTTGGAAACCCTGCTTCCCAATATGCTGGAGGGAGAGGTAGATGGCGGGAAACTGCTCATTGAGAGAGCGCACCGCGTGGGGCGCAGGCAACCCCAAGAACACAGGCCGCGAATAGTGCTGGTCAAATTTCTCCATTTCCCCCAGAAGGAGGCTATTTTGCAGGCAGCCCGGAGGAAGGGAGTGCTGGAACACGGGAACTTGCGCCTATGAGTGGCACAGGATTACTCCGTCGCTCTCAGTCAACGGCGCAGGGCATATGCTCCACTTTGTCAGCAGCTGATTGATGCCCGAATAAAATTTTCCGTGCAGTATCCCTCCCGGCTGCATGTTTTTCACGAGGGAGCCCACAAGACCTTTGATTCTGCGGCGGCTGCCAAAGGATATGTGGCGCAGATTGTGGGAGAGGAGCGACGGTCCACATCACAAGGACACTCCACATGAACCCTATCCAGGACTGTTATTTCTTAATTTGAACGTAGAGGGGCCTACTTGAATGGGGCTTCAGTTATTACCCCCATTGTTAAGGGAAGTTATGCTTGGGGAGTTGTCTTGCGGTGGGAAGGGGGTGAGTAAATTTGTTGGGCCTAGCGGAGAACGTTGGGGTGGAATAGTGGGTAGGATGAGAGTCGGGCTGGAATGAGATGGGCCACGGGCCTTGGAATCCCTCCTGGGACCCGGGCGATTAAACCAGGGCTGACGCACGGGTGGGGGGTGCCTGGGGGAGGAGGGGGGTATTATTTGAGTAAGTGGGTTCCTGTTCTCTCTCCCCTCTTTATTATAGTCACCGCAGGGACTGGAAGGGTCGGGGGGGAGGGGGCTATATATTCGGGCCTGGGTCTAGTGGTAGGGTGTGGCTTGGGTTAGGGGAGCGGGAGCTTGCTGGGGCTAAGATGGCTCCTTATATATATATATTGTTGCATAAAAATGTCTTTGGCTACTGTTTAGGGTACTGTGCAGTAACTATGTGTTTACCTTGTTACACTTTTACCATCTGCGATTAATATGTATCTTTGTCTCCCTGCTAGCCCTAGGGGAGGCACCTCTCTTAGCTGAACTGGTTACAGGGATCTGGGGTGGAGACGGCTGGGGACTTGGCTCCCTACCCCCCTCAGAAGGCCCTGGGAGGGGTTGGCTCCATCTGCTGCGGGGGGGGGGGGGAGGTTTAAGGCCTGGCCCTCGGGACTGCGGTCTAGGTGCCTCGGCCTGACTCCCCTCAGGGATGTTATAGTAAGGGGGCACCAGCGGGGCAGCATAGAGAGGCAATGGGCACAGTTCTTGACTGGAGTTTTGATCTTTGAATTATGTACCGCCATGTGTTGATGCTCACGAATGAATAGTTCTGGGGGGTGGGGGGGTTTGATTGGGGTAGGCTCCTCTTAGGGCCGAGGGGCCGCGGGAGGTGGAGGGTGCCTAAGACAGTTCCAGTGGGGGGAGGAGACCGTACGCATTACAGTTGCTCGCTACCTAATAAAGGTAGTAGATGGAGAAGTGGGTGGATGAGGGGTTGTGGGTAGGGAGGGGAGGGGGGGTTGGGGGCGGGGAGGGGGGGGTTGGGGGCGGGGAGGGGGGGAGGGGGTTGTGGTCGCATCCCATCAAGAGGACCGGGGCACTTGGAGAAACATTCAGAGTTGGCGAGGGGAAGCTCCAGGCTGGGGGGGCTTCTCCCGGAATATGGTTGGATACTTTTCTAATCTATTGGAGTGATACTAACCCAGACTGAAGATCCTGTCATGGAATGTTTGTGGCCTGGGGAGCCCGTGTAAGAGAGCAAAGATATTGCAAGCCTTGGCGAGGCAAAAAGCTGATATAGTATTCTTGCAGGAAACCCACCAGACAGCAGCTGAGCATGCCAAATTGCGCAGATCCTGGGTGGGACGGGTGTGGGGGGTGCCAGCCCAGAATAAAAAGGGGGGGTGGCCATATTACTGCACAAGCGGATCCGTTTTGAGGTCACGAAAGAAATAACGGATTCGACTGGGCGGTTCCTCCTGCTGCAGGGCGTGCTAGAGGGGAAACCTATCATTCTTGGTAATATTTATAGTCCCAACGTGCTGGACCGTGATTTATATGCTCGCTTGGCCTCCCAAGTAGAGCAACTCCTGGAGCTCCCACTGATCTTGGGGGGAGACTTCAATGGAGTGATGGATGTGACGCTGGACACATCTCGGGGGGACGGGACCCGGGAGCGGTCTCAGGGGGCCCGAGCTTTGAATGGTTTGCGGACTCGGTTGGGGGTGGTGGACCCTTGGCGATTGCTACATCCCGCTGAAAGAGATTACACACACCAGTCTCGTGCACACAGTTCTAGCGCACGTATAGATTATTTGTTGACCTCACAGCGCCTGTTTGCTTTGGTGGAAGACGCGCAGATCGGACCTGCGGAAATTTCCGACCATGCATTTGTCTGGCTCCAGTTGCGATGGGGCGCGATTGGTCCTGGGACAAGATTGTGGCGGTTTCCGTTGGAGTTATATAGAGACTCCCAGTTTCGTCAATTCCTACAGCGGCGCTGGCGTGAATTCGAAGCGGATCACAGTGGGCACGCTGCGGATCCTGAGCTGGTCTGGGAGACAGCAAAAGTGGTTCTGCGCGGGGATATTATCGGCTTCATGGCGCGGAAACGCCGGCTTATAGCAGAGCGTATTATCCGCCTCGAACGCTTAGTCACATTACAGCGGCGACGGTGGGCGAGCAATCCGAGTGTGGCTTCAAAGAAGCGCCTCTGGGAATTACAGACAACATTGAACGAGCTCTTACACCAGAGGGCCAAAAAATCGGTTATGTATTATAGATTTCAACTTTACTGCTACGGGGACAAACCAGGGAAGTTACTGGCTCGGTGTCTGCGGGGTTCTCGGGGTTCTACACTGGTGCATGCGTTGAAGGACGAGAACGGGGTTCTTTGTAGAGAAACTCCGGAGATAGCACGTGTTTTCCACCTGTTCTATCAGAAACTTTATACTGCGGCGCCCGGCTCGCAGGTGCAAATGTCTGACTACCTGGATGGGCTGGACCTACCTCGGTTGTCTGACCAGCAGCGGCTGCAAATGGATCGACCGATCTCTGTCCAAGAGGTACACGATGTTATTACCAAGGCGAGTTGTTACAAATCCCCGGGAGCGGATGGGTTGGGGGCCGAGTTTTACAAGATCTTGGCTGGCTTCGTACCCCCGCTGTTGGTGGCGGTTCATACTAGGAGATCTGAACAGGGCACGTTTCGGTGGGGAAGTAACTTGGCCCATATGACCTTGCTGCCGAAGCCTGGAAAAGACCCGTTGTGTGCTGCCTCATACCGGCCTATCTCTCTCCTTAATTTTGATCTGAAAATATTGGCTAAAATTCTAGCTGATAGATTGGCGACCGTGCTGGGGCATTTGATCCATGATTCCCAAGTGGGCTTTGTGAAAGGGAGGTATGCGGTCCGCAATCTGCGGAAAATTCTAGCTTCCTTGGAATGGGTTCACCATTGGAATCTCCCGTCTCTGTTAATCAGCTTTGACGCAGAGAAAGCCTTTGATAGAGTTGAATGGAACTATTTATGGGACCTGCTGCCTCGCTATGGGCTTGGGAACTCTTTTTGCGCTATGGTTAGAAGTCTGTACCATGACCCGGTTGCGGCAATTTGCTGTAATGGAGTGCTCTCTGATACCTTTTCTTTACATAGGGGAACAAGACAGGGCTGCCCTCTTTCCCCGTTGCTTTTGTTCTCTCCTTGGACCCGTTTATTAGACGGGTGGAGGCCTCACGGGAGATACGGGGGGTGCGTATCCGTACGACCGGCTTTAAACTATCGGCCTTTGCCGACGACCTTCTTGTTCATTTACTTCGGCCCCATGACTCGCTCCCCAGTTTAATGCGCGAATTTGAGATCTTCGGTCAAATTGCTGGTTTAACTATCAATATGGATAAGTCCGAGGCCTTAGACATTTCGGGCACTGTGAGGGGTAACTGGCGGGGACCCTTCCCCCTTAAATGGGCGGCTGATCATTTTAAATACCTCGGTATTCTACTGACGGGTCAGCCCTCCCAACTCTATGAGAGTAACCTGGCTAGAATTCTTCAGAGCCTCCAGGCTCAGGTGCAGGCTTGGCGTCCCCTTCCCTTGTCTCTATCTGGGCGAATTGCAGCGGTAAAAATGGTTATTTTACCGCGGATCCTTTACTGGCTACAAACGTTGCCGGTCTGGCTTCTGCGGAAGGACTTGAAGCGGTTGGAAGGCCTTATCGGCGGATTTCTGTGGGGGGGGGCGCGCGCACGTATTCGGTATTCCCGCCTGGTGGGGAATTGGAGGTGTGGGGGACTGGGACTCCCTGACTTGGGGGCTTATGCCCTGGCCTGCCAGGCTCGGCACCTAGGGGACTGGTTGGGCGGTACAGAGGTCTTTACTCCCCGGGGGGTGGAGGAAGCTCTCACAGCCCCTGTGTCGGTTCTCTCCCTCCTACATTCGGATTACAGTTTCTTTCCGGCCCATTTAGCCGGGAGTGTGCTTCTTCTCCCGGTTTGTCGAACCTGGCGACAATTAAACATTTACTGGAATACGAACTGGAGGGTTTCTAGCTGGCTGCCGATTCAGGGTAATATTCTGTTTACTCCAGGTACCGAGAACGCGCGGTTCCGTGTGTGGGCGGCGAAGGGTCTTCATAGCCTAGGCCATGTGGTTGAGCCCTCAGGGGGTTGCAAGACGTTTCGGTCTCTATGTAGCGACTATGACCTGGGGGCCGGACATCAATTCGCCTATCTGCAGATATCGCATTACATCGCTTCCTTGCCGGCTGAGGAGTTGCGGGTGGAGCGCTCTGCGCAGATCTTAGAATTTTTTGATTTGGGTGGGTCCCAATTGTCGATTCGGTCGCTGAAGGTGCGTTTGGCTCCACATCGTCCGTCTCCGGACTATCGGTCGGTGGAGTTGGGGTGGGGTGGGGGTCGGAGTTGGGAAGGGAAATTGGCCCGGGTACACTTTTGAGGGCCCTGCAGCGTATAGGGGAGTTAGCGGTAGGAGCCCGCTGGAGAGAGGTACAGTATAAATCTCTTACTAGGGTGCATTTCTCTCCTCGACGGGCCCTTCGCTCCCACCTCGCGTCAGATGGCAGTTGCCCGAGATGTTCGGAGCCCCTGGCACACCTGGTGCATATGTGGTGGGGGTGCCGACATATTCGGCCCTATTGGGCCAGAATAGGTTTGTTTCTGGAACGAATATTGGGGCAGTCGATATGTTGGGACAGCTCTTTGGTCCTCCTGGACCAACTGTGCCTCACACAGCCTAAGGGTAGGTGGGAGAGACTGCTGGTGCGCAAAGCCTGTCTGGTGGGTAAGGGCCCAATATTGCACAGATGGCGGGAATGCAGAGCGCCCTCTTTTTGGGAGTGGCGGAATGCTTTTCACCGGATGATGCTGATGGAAGCTAGATATGCCCGGGGTAATGTGAAGCGCTGGCCACGGTTTCAGATGCTGTGGGAACCCTACCTTCAGAACCTGAGTCCCCACAACAGGAATGAAGTGCTACAAATGGGCTTCTAATTGACTGGGATGGCACGTGGTGCGATTGCTGGGAACGGATGCCCTGGGTTCTCGGGGTGTGGTTGCGACCTACAACGAGGGTGGTTGGGGGGGGTGGGGGGGTTGGGGGTTTATACATATAGTTTGCAAAACTGTACAACACCCATGTGTTTGTCTCTGTTTCCTGGAGGGGAATAAGAATTGCCTCCTCTCCAGGTGTTTGTTTGTTGTATTGCCTAATCTTGTTACATGGTGTTGCTAAATAAAGTATATAAAAAAAAAAAATGTCCGTAGCATGGAAAATAAGATTGCCGATGTTGAGTCTTTAATGGAAGAGGCTGACTTGGATGTAGTGGTGGTTACGGAGACATGGTTCACGGACAACCATTACTGGGATGTAATTATACCAGGTTAAACTTTATACAAGAAGGACAGGGTAGGAAGAAAGGGAGGAGGAGTGGCACTATATGTAAAAAGTAATATTAAAGCTATAGAATTACAGGGCTTAAAAGGGAGGAAGGAGGCACTGTGGGTTAAACTAGGAAGGAGGAAGAGGGAATTGATTTGCATAGGAGTGATATACAGATCTTCTTCACAGGGAGAAGTGGACATAGATTTAATAGAAGACATACACAGTATTGCCATGAGAGGAGAAGTGCTACGGATAGGTGACTTCAATATGCTGGATGCTGACTTGCATATCCCTGCTGTTGTGTCATCTAGAAGTAAGGAGATCCTGGATTCTTTGCAGAGACAACTATTCCAGCAAATAGTAACAGAACCCACACATGAAGGGGCTATACTGGGCTTGGTGATTACCAATGGGGAAAGTGTTTCTGAAGTCATAGTGGGAGATCATCTCACATCTATTGTTCCCCAGATAGTGTGGTTCAGTATTAGGACTAGGGTTGACAAAATCCATTCAAAAGCAAAGGGTCTTAGGCTTTAGGAAAACTAACTTTGATGAGATGGGACAATACCTCAAGGAGTTGTTAGCGGGATGGGAACAGCTGGGGATGTAGAAAAGCAATGGGCAATACTGAAAGGGGATTTTTTAAGGGCAACAAACCTTTTTGTTAGAATGGTAAATAAATGTAAAAGGAAAAGGAGGCCTCTAAGGATCTCAAAAGAAGTAGCTGAAAAGGTGAAGAAAAAGAGGGTGGCTTTCATAAAATACGAGAGAAGAAGACAAGCATCAATATTTGGAAAAACTTAGAGAAGCAAGGAAAGTAGTCAGAAAAGCAAAGATACAAAAAGGAGAAATAGGCAGTGCAATAAAATGGGGGGACAAGACATTTTTCAGAACACCCACAAATAGGAACAGAAATGAAGGGGATTTTGATCGATTTTCAGAAGACTGTGTTTGTGAAGAACTAGCTAAACTAAAAGTAGATAAAGCAATGGGGCCAGATGGGCTACATCCCAGAGTACTGAAGGAACTTGGAGAAGTTCTAGCAGCTCCACTGTCTGACCTTTTCAATGCTTCTTTAGAATCGGGAGTGGTCCCAGAGGACTGGAGAAAGGCACACGTGGTCCCTTTACACAAAAGCGGAAGTAAGGATGAGGTTGAGGCTAGTTAGTCTGACCTCTGTGGTGAGTAAATTAATGGAAATGCTGCTAAAACAGAGGATAGTGAGGTTTCTGGAATCCAATAGATAGCAGGATCCGAGGCAGCATGGGTTTACTAGAGGCAGGTATTGTCAGACAAATCTGATTGATTTCTTTGACTGGGTGACCAGGCAGCTAGACCAAGGGAGAGCCCTAGATGTGGTATACTTGGATTTTAGTAAAACCTTTGACACCATTCCACACAGACGACTTATTAATAAACTGAGCATCCTAGAGATGGAGCCTAAAGTGACTGACTGGGTAAAAAATTGATTTAGTGGGAGGCAACAAAATGTACAGGTAAAAGGAGCTCACTCTAAGAAGAAGGCTGTTAACAGTGGTATGTCGCATAGATCTGTCCTTGGTGAGATTCTTTTTAACATCTTTGTTAGTAATATTGCGGAAGGGCAGTCAGGTGAGGTTTGCCTCTTTGCAGATGGTACCAAAATCTGCAATAGAGTAGACTCCCAGGAAGGAGTAGATATCATGAGGAGGGATCTAGTTAAGTTTGAAGAATGGTCAAGAATTTGGCAGCTGAGATTTAATGTTAAAAAATGCAGGGACAAGCATTTAGGCTGCAAAAATCCAAGGGAGCAATACAGTGTAGGGGGCAAAGTACTTCTGTTCACAAAAGAAGAGCGGGACCTGGGCGTGATTAGAAACATAGAAATATGACGACAGAAAAAACCCCATGGCCTATCTAGTCTGCCCTTCCATATCAACAACTACAACAGTCCCCTTTTTTCCTTTAGAGATCCTCTATGTTTGTCCCATGCTTTTTTGAATTCAGATACCATCCTCATCTCTACCACCTCCACTGGGAGACTATTCCATGGATCCACCACTCTTTTCATAAAGAAATATTTCCGTATATCACTCCTGAATCTATCCCCTTTCACCCTTATCCCATGTCCCCTCATAGCAGAACTTGCTTTCAATCGAAAGAGGATTTCCCCATGTGCATTTATGCCATGGAGTTATTTAAACGTCTCTATCATATTATCTCTATTCCGCCTTTCCTCTAAGGTATACATATTAAGATCCTTAAGTCCGTCCTCATATGCTTTATAGCCAGCCTCTGTACTGATTCCATCCTGTTTATATCCTTTCGAAGTTGTGGTCTCCAGAATTGCACACAATACTCCAAATGAGGTCGCACCAAAGACTTATATAGAGGTACTATCACCTCCTTTTTTCTGCTAGCCATTCCTCTCCCAATGCACCCAAGCATCCTTCTAGCTTTTGCTGTCGCCTTTTCTACCTGTTTAGCTACTTTAAGATCATCAGACACAACCAAACCGAGGTCCCGCTCTTCTTTAGTGGACAAAAGTACTTCACCCCCTATACTATATTGCTCCCTTGGATTGCTGCACCGCCGGAAGGTCAGGGGTTCAAATCCCACTAGAGGACAGCAACCTTGGGCCGGAAGGACTGGGGTTTCTAGTCCCACAGATGCTCCTTGTGGTCTTGGGCAAGCCACTTAACCCTCCATAGCCCATGTTCCCTGTAAGTATTAGTGTATGTGTCTCATATCCCCGCGTGTTAAATGTATCCCCCAATTGTGTTGTGACCGCTTTGATTGAAGGATAAGGCGGTATACAAAAACTGTCTAAATAAAATAAATAAATAAATAAATAAAATGCATGACCTTGCATTTTTTTAACATTAAATCTCAGCTGCTAAATTCTAGACCATTCTTCAAGCTTAGCTAGATCCCTCCTCATGTGATCTACACTTTCCTGGGTGTCTACTCTATTGCAGATTTTGGTATCATCTGCAAAGAGGCAAACCTTACCCGACAGTCCTTCTGCTATTTCACTAACAAAGATGTTAAAAAGAATCGGACCAAGGACAGATCCCTGGGGCACACCACTGGTAACTTCCTTCTCCTCAAAGTGAGCTCCATTTACCTGTACCCTTTATCGCCTCCCACTCAACCAATTTCTAACCCAAGCAGTAAGTTTAGGGTCCATCTGATGCTCAGTTTGTTTATAAGTCGCCTGTGAGGAACAGTGTCAAAGGCTTTACTGAAATCTAAATACCCCACGTCTAGGGCTCTCCCTCGCTCCATCTCCCTGGTCATCAAGTCGAAGAAATCAATCAGATTTGTCTAAAAAGACCTGCCTCTGGTGAATCCATGCTGCCTTGGATCCTGAAATCCGCTGGACTCCAGAAACCTCACTATTTTCTATTTCAGCAGCGTTTCCAATAATTTGCTCACCACTGAAGTTAAACTAACCGGCCTGTAGTTTTCAATCACATCCTTACTTCCACTTTTGTGTAAAGGGACCACATGAGTCTCTCTCCAGTCCTTTGGCACCACTCCTGACTCCAACGAGGCATTGAAAAGGTCAGTCAGAGGAGCTGCTAGAACATCCCCAAATTCCCTCAGTATTCTAGGATGTATCCTATCCGGTCCCATCGCTTTGTCTACTTTAAGTTGAGCTAGCTTCTCATGAACACAGTCTTCTGAAAATTCTTCAAGATGCCCTTGCTTCTGTTCCTGTTTGTGCGTGTTTTCTGAGGTCTTGTTCCTGGTTCTTCATCTGTGAACACGGAACAGAAATATTTGTTAAGCAATTCCGCTTTATCCTCATCAGTTTCTACATATTCCTCCCCTGCACCCTTGAGTCTGACAATACCACTTTTGCCCTTCCTCTTCTCACTAACATATCTGAAAAATGTCTTATCCCCCCATTTTATTGCATTGGCTATTTCCTCCTCTTTTTGAAACTTTGCTTTCCTGACTACTTTGCTAGCTTCTCTATGTTTTTCCAAATATAGATGCCTGTCTTCCTCTCTCTGTGATCTCTTTTATTTCATGAAGGCCTCCCTCTTTTTCTTCATCTTTTCAGCTAATTTTTTTGAAAACCATAGCGGTCTTGTTTTCCTTTTACCTTTACCATTTTAACAAAAAGGTTGGTTGCCCTTAAAATATCCCCTTTCAGTTTTGCCCACTGTTTTTCTACATCCCCCAGCTGTTCCCATCCCGCTAACGATTCCCTGAGGTATTGGCCCATCTTGGCAAAGTTAGTTTTCCTAAAGTCTAAGACCCTCGCTTTTGAATGGATTCTATCAGCCCTAGTCCTAATACTGAACCACACCATCTGGTGATCACTGGATACACAATGATCTCTCACTATAACATCAGGAACACTTTCACCATTGGTAAGCACCAAGTCCAATATGGCCCCTTCACATGTGGGGTCTGTTACCAATTGCCTGAATAATTCTCCCTGTAGAGAATCCAGGATTGCCTTACTTCTAGATGATACTGCAGCAGCAATGTGCCAATCAACATCTGGCATATTGAAATCCCTTATCAGTAGCACTTCCCCATTCCTAGCAATGCTGCATATGTCTTCAATTAACTCTCCATCCACCTCTTCCTCTTGTGAGTGAGGTCTGTATATCACACCAATGCAAATAGATTTCTCTTTCCCTCTTTCTAGTTTAACCCACAGTGCCTCCTCTCTCCCTTTTAAGCTCTGTAATTCCAAAGCTTTAATATTATTTTTTACATATAGTGACACTCCTCCTCCCCTTCTTCCTACCCTGTCCTTTCTGAATAAAGTATAGCCAGGTATAGTTACATCCCAGTCATGGTTTTCTGTGAACCATTTCTGTAACTGCTAATAAATCTAAGTCAGCCACTCCCATTAAAGCTTCAACATCTGGGATCTTATTTCCCATGTTATGGGCATTTATACTTACCACTTTCCATATGTTGCCCCTTTTACCCATTTCCATAAAGGTATTTAATGTTTCACTTTCCTGGGGGCTTTCACTTCTCTGGGGGCTTTCTTCACCCATCCCCAACAAAATTAGTTTAAAGCCCTCTTCAGTAGATTAGCCAGTCTGCTACTGAAGACAAGTCGACCTTTCTTGGACAGATAGACACCATCTCCGCTCTGCAACCCTTGGAACAGCATCCCATGGTCCAAGAAACCAAAACGCTCTCGATGACACATCCACGCAGTCATGCATTCATCTCCAGGATGCAAGCTTTTCTGCCTTGGCCTTTACCCTCAACAGGGAGGAATGAAGAGAACATCACCTGTGCACCTATCTGCTTCACCCTCTGTCCCAGAGCCATAAAGTCACTTTTGATACGCTAAGAGGGATACCTGGCAGTATCATTTGTGACGACATGGATTAGCAACATTGGGTAATAGTCAGTGGGCTTGATGAGTCTCGGCAAACTCTCAATAACATCTCTGATTTTGGCACCTGGCAGACAGCATACTTCTCTGGACATCAAGTCTGGTCAGCAGATGGATGCCTCAGTACCCCTCAGCTTCCTTGTGGTCACTAATTCTGCAACCTTGAGGTATTGGAGCTCTGGTTCTTCCCTTTCCAGGGATACTTTCACCTCCTCCACTTCTAGGGCTGCATAATGGTTCTTCAGTTCAAGGGCTGGAAAAGTTGGATTGGTGATTCTGCAGGCCCTGGTGACTTGTGTCCAACCTTCGTCATTCTGTAGGCGCCCATCTTCTCTGATGGAGAGCTTGGATGTTGCAAGAAGCATCTCATCAATGTACTTCTCAGTCTTGAATGTTTCTGATGATCTTAAAGTGGCTAAACAGGTAGAAAAGGCAACAGCAAGAGCCAGAAGAATGCTTGGGTGCATAGGGAGAGGAATGGCCAGCAAAAAAAAGGAGGTGATAGTGCCTTTGTATAAGTCTCTGGTGTGACATCATCTAGAGTATTGTGTGCAATTCTGGAGACCATTCCTTCAAAAAGATAAACAGGATGGAGTCAGTGCAGAGGGAGGCTACTAAAATGCTTAGTGGTCTTCATTATAAACCATATAGAGATGGACTTAAAGATCTTCATATGTATGTGCTAGAGGAAAGGAAGGCAGGAAGGAAGGAACAAAGGAACAGATACCAAGACTGGCAGATATTCAGGTTTAAACAAACCCCTTTTATTGATCCCTATGCGTTTTGCCCGTAGGCCTTCTTCAGGGGGATATCAAATGAGAGAACAAACCTCAAGAAAACAAATACAAAATTAAAACAAATTCACTGATAAAATAAGAACACTGTCAAAAGACAAATCATTAAATAAATAAATAAAAGAGATAAAATCAAATATAAACATACAGATTATTATAGATTAACAAGAAGATTATAGCAACATATCTAATTGTAAAATAAAACTACCAACAAACCAAAAACATATATAAATATATGCATTAAAACATTTATAAATGTACATTAGAACATATATCTACCAAACCTATTGTGTGTGAGAGATGAGGAGGATACAATATGACAGGTAGAACAAAAAACTAAAATAATAATAAATAGTGAACATAAAAACATAATAATATAATAATATAGATCACCAATACCTTTTGATAAAAATTTTCTTGCAAATGAAAAGCATTGACCACTGAAATAAATAATTAATAATTAAAAACCAATTGTCAATGGCTTAAAATACATATAAAAAACACCTATATCACAATTATATTTGTGTCAACACCAACATGGAAATTTCCATGGAAACATAAAATTATCAAATTAAAAAATAATCAAATTAAAAAATAAATAAAGAGGGGTTAAAATACATCCTAAAAAGGTCCCTCTACTTGGAAATGAATATAACATAAGCCAGGCAAAGTAGGAGCATAAGTTGTAACAAAGCCTGACTGATTATTAACACATTATGGACCAAATTAGGGTTTAAAAATAAAACCTTTCAGTCAGACTGAATATTATTACTGTAATGTTCATTTTTTGAAGAAACACAGAAACTTCAAAAAATTTGATTTTTTTTAAATTTGATAATATTTTAGTTTTTTGTTGTTCCTGTCATATTGTATCCTCCTCATCTCTCGCACACAATAGGTTTGGTAGATATATGTTCTAATGTACATTTATAAATGTTTTACCCTCCCTGTTGAGGGTAAAGGCCTACGTATCCTACAAATACTTTGTTGCTTCTTGTGCTAGAGGAAAGGCGGGATAGAGGTGATATGATAGAGACATTTAAATACCTCTGTGGCATAAATGCACAGGGGGAGAGCCTCTTTTGATTGAAAGCAAGCTCTGCAGCAAGGGGGCATAGGATGAAGGTGAAAGGGGATAGACTCAGGAGTAATAGGCAGAAATATTTCTTTACAGAAAGAGTGGTAGATGCGTGGAATAGTCTCCCAGTGGAGGTGGTAGAGATGAGGACAGTATCTGAATTCAAAAAACCCTAAAGCACTACCTCTTCATCACACACTTCTCACAACCTGGAAACACCTATCCAGCTCCGCAACACAGTTCAAGATTGTAATATGAATATGCAGCAGTCCTACATCATGATGCACACCACTATTATAGAATCTATTCTCTGTAAATAGTCTGCCTCACAATCTGTAAATAAGTTCCCCAAAGTTGAAATCCCAGTTGCCTTCCCTGTTCTATGTAAACTCAGGACAGCTTATTTGTCTGAGAGTCATTTTGTTTCATTGTAAACCGCACTGAAAACAACGAGCGCGGTATAGAAGAACTGTTAAACAAATAAATAAATAAATGGGACAAACACAGAGGATCTCTAAAGGAAAAAAAAGGGACTATAGTATTTGCTATGGAAGGGCAGACTAGAAAGCCCAGTTCTTTTTCTAATGATATGTTTCTCTGTTTCTCTTCACAAACCTCACTGCGATGATTTAGGGACATGTTTACTAAACATTAATGTATG
Source organism: Ichthyophis bannanicus (assembly GCA_033557465.1). NCBI lineage: Eukaryota > Metazoa > Chordata > Amphibia > Gymnophiona > Ichthyophiidae > Ichthyophis > Ichthyophis bannanicus. The sequence continues at coordinate 730,370,037 of CM066033.1, read as the reverse complement.
TTAAGTGCAACTGTGCCCATAGAAATAAATAATTGCTGCTGCACTTATCGCACGTTAACATTTGTGAATACGCGTTAACGTTTAGTAAACATGCTTCTTAATGAATGTCTTAATACCATTTGCATGGAGAGTGAGGATAAGGAAAGGCTACCCTATTTCTACATTACTATCCTCTAATACCAACTGCCAGATATATTTGGAAGTACTACAAAACCCTGTTCATTTAGAACTCATAGCAGCAAACCCGCCATACCATAACAGCACAACCAGGACTCACACAGCACCAAACTCTACCTATCAAAAGGCAGCACTGCAAATATAAAACCAATACATCTCATAGAAAACCAATACATCTCCTATTGGGAAAAGAGAACAAGTGGGACTGTCACATAGAAACTACACAAACAGAAAACCGCAGCTCGGTCACATATGCAAAACATAGACCATCAACAAACACAGCACAAGGGATCACAATTTAGAAATATGAAAGCAATAATTGAAATGGCAACCCCTAAAGCCAAACTTGGAGTGCACCACAACACATGAGAAATAAAACTATAAATACATTTCCTCTTGTACTGAACAAATATAAAGATATCAGTGATGCACATTTCCCAGAGCTGACATATGCCAGGTAATAAATTAAAACAAAAATAATTGTTTTCTACCTTTTATTGTTTGGGCATGTAATTTTTCAGTCACAATTGGCCCGCACTCTCTCTCCTGCTTTTTTTGTATCTTTAGCTAACTCTCCATTGTCTGCTGTCCATTTGTCCTTTCTTCTCTTGTCTGCTATTTTTTTCACTTTCTCTCTACATCTGCCTCTGACATACAGATCTTTCCCTTTTTGCTCTTTCCTCCAATTCTTTCTTTACTCCTTCTTCATCCCCTCATATTTCACACGTACACCAGTCTTCCATCCCCCTTTGACTTTTCACCTAGCAACTTTCCATTTACTCCTCTAGCTTCCAGCCTAACCATAAGAACATAAGATATGCCATAGTGGGTCAGACCAAGGTCCATCAAGCCCAGTATCCTGTTTCCAACAGTGGCCAATCTAGGTCATAAGTACCTAGCAGTTTCCCCAAAAGACACAGGTTCCACAATGCTTGTATTGGGTCAAGTATTGATATCCTAGGTCCCTTTTAATAATTTATTTACATTCTCTTATATACCATGCTATTCTGCATCAGTGTGGTTTACATTGAACAAACTGAAATTACATTGAACAGGGCATTATAACTTGGAGATAACTATTTTACAGGGAACATGGGCTATGGAGGGTTAAGTGGCTTGCCCAAGACCACAAGGAGCACCTGTGGGACTAGAAACCCCAGTCCTTCCAGCCCAAGGTTGCTGTCCTCTAGTGGGATTTGAACCCCCGACCTTCCGGCCTGAAGTACCTTGCCCCAACCACTAGGCCACTCCTCCACTCCTAATGGTTTATAGACCTTTCCTCCAGGAACTTGTCTAAACCTTTTTTAAACCCAGCTACACTAACAGCCTTTACTACATCCTCCGGTAACAAATTCCAGAGTTTGATTACACGTTGAGTGAAAAAATATTTTCTCTTATTTGTCTTAAATAATTTACCCTGTAGCTTCATTGCATGTCCCCTAGTCTTTGTATATTCTGATAATGTAAACAATCAATCTACGTTTACCCGTTCCACTCAATTCATTAATTTATAGACTTCTATCATATCTCCCCTCAGCCGTCTCTTTTCCATGTTAAAGAGCTTTAACCTTTTTAGCCAATCTGTCCTATTTCTGTCTCACTCCTTTGCTAGCCTCTTAATCCCTTGTCTTTTACTCACTCCCCATTGCCACATTTATACCCTCTGTAATGATCATCCTGCTTTCACTCATCTCCTTGCCAACTTCCCGTGGCCTCTCTCACATAGTTCTACCAATAGGGCCGCACTAGGCAGAAACCCCAGCAGCACCATCCCTCTCCCCCCCCATGCTGCTGCCCTCCCACGTCACCACCCCCCTGCTGCTGCCAATTCCATCTGGGGGGGGAGGGAGGCAGGCAGCAGTGGCAGTATTGTTGTGGCAGGCCATGTGCTTCAGCACACAGTGCCTGCCGCTTCTGACCCCCCTCCAAAGCACATGCCTACCACAAGCAACAAAACAGTGGCATAAAGCTGCCCACCCGGGGAGGCCGTTTAGTTTGCCAAGTGGATGGGATGGCCCAGTCTACCATGCACACCTTCTCCACTCTCTCTCTCTCCCCACCCCAATTTAGCATCTCCCAATCCCCTCACCCTTCCCCTTTAACCCCAAGAACCAGCATTTCCCTCTTTCTCTTGCATCTCCCCAGCCCTTTTTTCCCTTCCCCCCATAGACTAGGAACCTTCTATCCCCTTCTCATTCTCCATCCTCTCCCCTTCCAGTGGTCCAGCATCTCTCCTATTTCTATCTCCCCTTCCACCCCAGCATCTCTCCCTTTCCCCCCATCCCCAGTCCAATATATCCCTTTTCTCTCAGAACCCCAAATCTTTCTCTCTCTTTCTCTACCCCCCCTCCCCCAATTCAGCATATCCCTTCTTTCTGCCATAACCCAAAATCTGTCCCTTTGTGTCTCCCGTCCGCACCATGGCAAAGATATCCTGCGGCACCATCCCCATCTTTCTTTCTCTGTGTCAGCGTTCAGCGGCCAGCGCTGCCTGTAGCACTCACTTCTCATGCACAGCTCAATGGCCGCCATACTGGAAGCGAATGCTAAGGGCAGCACTGGCTGCTGTCGCTGACCTGGACAAAGAAAGATGAAGCTTGGATGATGCCGTAATCTTTCTGCTGCTAGGGCTGCATGCACGGTGAGTTGCGCTGTCCCTGGGCCTGCCTCCTAAGTCCCATTTACTGTCCCAATACCCAGCCAATTCTTTAGAGTTTGTCTTTTTCTTTCCTCCCACCCAACTTTAAAGTCTTCATCTATGTCCCAGTCCCTCCTCTCCCCATGGGACTGAAGGAGAGCTCATGCTGGGAGGGGCTTGGATTGGAAAGGAGCTGATGCTGGGGCGGGGGCTGGGACTGGAAGGGGGTGATACTGGAGGGCTGAGGAACTGAAAGGCAGATGTTGGGGGTCAGAGTGGAGAAAAAGGCTGGGGGAGTGAGGATGGGGAGAAGGACAGGTATTTTGTGTCAGAGGGAAGAAGCGAGGTCATACAGAGTGAGAGGTTGAAAGGGAGAGGCATAAGATGGATTCTGGGGTAAGGAGTAGGAAGGACAGAGTTAATGGCACTCCTTGTGGCCTTGGGGGATAGGGGAATGCTTGCATACCTAAATGTAACTCGTCTTGAACTACCACTGGAAAGGCGTGAGCTAAATACTAACAAATACATAAGTAATAATCAGTAATGAATATCGGAGAAGGAAGTAGCTAGTTGGGTATGGAGAAGGGATGTAGGAGCAGGAGGAGATACTGGGGAGAGGGAGAGGGAGGGGAGCAGCAACTGGGACTTCGGTGAAGGCTTTAAAATTGGATGGGAGAAAAGAAGAAAACAAACTCTAAAATTGGCTGGATATTGTAACGTAAGTGGACGCTCAGGCGACGAGCCCAGGGCCATTACAACTCACTATGCATGCAGCATCTGTAGCAGAAAGATCACGGCATCATGTGACACCATCCAAGCTTCATCTTTCTTTTTCCGAGGCAGTGATAGCAACCCCTGCTGCCCACAGCATTCACTTCCTATACGCAGGACCATTGAACTGTGCACCAGAAGTGAATACGACAGGCAGCACTGGCTGCCGCATGCTGACGCAGAGAAAGACAGATGAAGATGGGGATGCTGCTGCATGATGCATTGTTTTTGCCATGGGGCAGGGGGAGGACACAGAGAGGGAGATTTTGGGTTATGACAGAGAGAAGGGATATGCTGGATTGGGGAGGGGAGAGAGATTTGGGGTTATGAAAGAGAAGGGATATATTGGACTGGGGATGGGGAGGAGACAATGGGAGAGATACTGGGCTGGGAGGGGAGATAGGAGAGATTCCGTATCACTGGAGGGGGAGAGGATGGACAATGAGAAGGGGATAGAAGGCTCTTAGTCTATGGGGAAAGGGAAAAAAGGGCTGGGGAGGTAGAAGAGAAAGAGGGAGATGCTGGTTCTTGAGGGTAAAGGGGAAGGGTGAGGGGATTGGGAGATACTGAATTGGGGTGGTGAGAGAGCGCGGAGATGGTGTGCATGGTAGAGCTATGTGAAAGAGGCCATGGGAAGTTGGCAAGGAGATGAGTAAGAGGAGGATGGTCACTACAGAAGGTATAAATGTGATAATGGGAAGTGAGTGAAAGACAGAAGGGAATAAGAGGCTAGCAAAGGAGTGAGATGGGTGAGTGAGTGACAACCCACAGTCAGTCACACTCAGGACCCAGGTGACGCCCCAACGCAGCCCCTCCACGAGTCTGCAGCCCAGCCCACTAGACTCCCGATCCCCTCGACGGGTAGAGGTATACTCCCCTGCCCTGTCACCATGTATATAGCTGAGACAATGTGTAATATTTGAGCTGTCCTCGTGACATATGACAGCATGTATATAGCTGAGCCAACGTGTAATAGTGTCGAGCTGTCCTCACAACTTATGACAGCAAGTTATCTTGTACATAGTTACCCTGTTAACCCTGTATATAATCCCGTTTATTGTAAGTCCAGTGTAGGCTTGCCTGCACTGCACATATCTGTTACCTGTAAACTGCACTGATTTTTAAAGAGCGCGGTATAGAAGAGACATTAAATAAATAAATAAATGGGAGAGATGGGTTGGGTTTGAAGTTAGAGGAGTAGATGGAGAGTTGGTAGGTGAAAAGTCAAGGCCTTTTTCAAATCCATGCTGAAAACTCACCTCTTCGAGGCCACTTTTGGATCCTGATCTGCTTAGTCTGCTATGTGTTTCCTTACTATTCTCCTGGATGTATTCTTGTCCACAGTTGTGTTGTCTGTCTCAACTAGATTGTAAGCTCTGATGAGCAGGGACCATCTTTTACATACAGCGCTGCATATGCCTTGTAGCACTATACAAATGATCAGTAGTAGGAGTAGGATTGAGGACTGGTGTGCGTGTGAAATATGAGGGGATGAAGAAGGAGTAAAGAAAGAAATGGAGGAAAGAGCAAAAAGGGAAAGATCAATATTCAGAGGCCGATATAGAGAGAAAGTGGAAAAAATAGCAGACAAGAGAAGAAAGGACAAATGGACAGCAGACAAGGGAGAGTAAGAAGAAGATATGAAGAAAGCAGAAGAGTGAGACTGGGCTAATTGTAACTGAAAAATAACATCCCATATAACAAAAGGTAAAAAAAATATTTTATTTTTAATTATTACCTGGCATATGTCAGATCTGGGAAATGTGCATCACTAATGTCTTTGTGCTTGTTTAGTACAAGAGGAAAGCGTAGTTGCTCACTTGTAGCAGGTGTTCTCTGGGGACGGCAGGAATCAGTCCTCACATATGGGTGACGTCGGTGCCAACGGAGCCCTTATGGAAGCAACCCCCAGCTTTCGAAGAAAGCCTTTGAGAGATGCCACCATGCATGTGTGGTCCCCTTCCCATCCAAAGATGCCATCTTGTCCAATCAGATGACATAGCTAAGACAATAAAAAAGGAAGGAAGCAACTCCAAAGGGAGGAGGGAGGGTTGTGAGGACTGATTCCTGCTGTCCCTGGAGAACACCTGTTACAGGTGAGTAACTACGCTTTCTCCGGGAACAAGCAGGAAGTCAGTCCTCACATATGGGACTCCCTAGCTACAGGCTACCAAAAGCCCATAGATAAAAATAACGGTTACCCTCAGGGGAAGCCGTGAGCAGAAGCAGTTGTGTCCGCAGGTGCAGACTGCAGTAAGACCTGTGTGTCCGATGGGAACCAGCACTCCGGTAGCCTGAACATAGAAGGTAGGAGTTGTCTAGACCCCAAAAAGATTACGGAGCATGGCCTGGCCGAAGGCACTGTCCCATCGGGACTCCCTCTCCAGGCAGTAATGAGCTGTGAAGGTATGGACAGAAGACCAGGTGGTGGCCCAGCAGATGTCCATCATTAGAACGGAGCGCAAGCTTGCCACAGAGGCCGCCATGGGCCTGACATGGTGCGCCATGACCCGGCCGTCCAGAAAAAACCCCGCCTGTTCATAGGCGAGGGTGATACAGTCCGCCACCCAGCTAGACAGCGTACGCTTGGTCACCACTTCTCCCAGTCTACTGGGATCATACGAGACAAAAAGCTGAGAAGATTTACAGTGGCCCTGGGTACGTTGAATGTAGAAGTACAAGGCCCTCTTACAGTCCAGGGTGTGGAGGACAGTCTCCGCCCTTCTGGCGTGAGGCCTTGGGAAGAAGGTGGGCAGCACCACCTCCTGGTTGAGGTGAAAAGATGATGCCACCTTCAGAAGGAACTTGGGGTATGTGCAGAGCACAACCCTGTTTTTGCAGAATCTGGTGTAAGGTGCCTCTACCACTAAGGCTTGGAGCTCGCTAACCCTGCGAGTGGAAGTGAGCGCAACCAGGAACACCACTTTCCACAAAAGGTATCGCAGGTGCCACGTAGCTGAGGGCTCAAAAGGCGGGCGAGTAAGCTGTGCCAGTACCACATTGAGGTCCCACTCCGTCGTCCCTTCATGAAGCGGGTCACCAACAGTTGGGCTCAGAAGGGTTTGCCATCCACCAGGCAGAGATGTGCCGCCAGGGCACTGAGGTGCACTCTGACGGAGTTCAATTTGAGCACAGAATGCGAGAGATGGAGAAGGTACTGCAGCACTAGCTGCACCGGGCAGGAGAATGAATTGATTCTGTGCTATGCGCACCAAACTGAAAATCTGGGCCACTTGAAGGCATAAAGTTTCCTGGTTGAGGACTTACGGGAAGCCAGCAGGATCTCTTCCACTTCTCTCAAGAGGTTGAAAGGGGCTAGGGTCACCCTTTCAGCAGCTACACTGTCAGTGACAGGGACTCCAGGTTGAGGTGCAAGAGAGAGCCCCCTCCTGTTCCAGGAGCTCTGGGGAGCTCCCCAATGGGATGGGAGTCTCCACCTACAGCCAGAGGAGTAGCAGGAACCACAGTTGCCTGGACCATCGAGGGGCTTTCAGGATCAGCGAGGCCTTGTCACGGAGGATCCTGAATAATGTTTTGGAAATTATTGGCATGGGAGGGAGGGTGTACATGAGACCTTTCGACCACGAGATGAGAAACGCATCAGCCACCACCCGGGAGGGGTGGGCTTGCCGGGAGCATAACAACTGGTAGCTGTCCGGGCTGGCAAACAGGTCTATCCATAGCTCCCCCCAGAGGTGAAAGAGCCAGCTGGCCACTCTAGGGTCCAGCTGCCACTCGTGCAGCTGGAGGACCCTGCTTAATCTGTCGGCCAGGCCTTGTCTTGGCCAAGAAGATATACTGCCTGTAAGAATATGCCCTGCTGGACTGCATAGAAGCAGAGGGCCATTGCCTCATGGCAGAGGGTGCAGGACCCCATGCCCCCTGCTTGTTCACATAGAACATAGCCATCTGGTTGTCTGTTTGGACCACCGGTTAGTGCCGTAGGCAGAGGCAGAAGGCTCGGAGGGCTAGATGTATCACCCGCAATTCCAGGAGGTTGATCTGCTGGTTGATCTTGTCCTGCAACCAGCTGTCCTGGGTGCAGAGCTCCTCGCAGTGGGCTCCCTATCCCAGCAGGGAGGCATCCATTGTGAGAACCTTTAGGGGGCACAGAGTCTGGAAGGGCATCCCTGTCTCAAGGTACTGGGGGGGTTTCTACAAGGATAGGGATTCCGCCAACTGGCGGGTCACTAAGATTCTGTCCCGGAGATGGCCTGTGGCCTGTGTCCACTGGTTCCAAAGACACCACTGTGCGGCCCTCATGTGGAAGGGGGCATCTGGGGTGACATGGACAATGGAGGCCATGTGTCCAAGTAGGCGCAACAGGAGCCGAACAGACACTGAGGGATGATGTTGTATGTCAAGGGCCAGAGCCCTGAGGCAGTTGGCTCAGTCCCCTGGAAGGAAGGCTTTTGTCTGGAGGGTGTCTAGTTTTGCCCCTATGAACTCCAGACACTGTGTTGGGAGGAGGTGGGACTTGGGGTAGTTTATTACAAACCCCAAATGCTGCAGGACATGGATGGTACTTCTTTTTTTTTTTTCAATTTAACAAGAAAGTTACAAGCACATTCTTGCAGAAATAGAGCAGATATATAGAAACAATCAACAAAGGCAACAAGAAACCCTCGTCCTAAATAAGCAAAATCAAAGCAATATACAACATATCTGCTCGCCCCAGCCCACAATACAAAAGGGGGGATATCTAGAAATTCTCTTAACCAAATATATATAGAAAATGGACAGCTAACTAATCCAAATACAATTTATAAGAGCACATTAGGTGAGATAGTAGTGGAGGTTTCTAACCGCCAAGCATTAATGAAAGCCGTTAATTGGGAGGGTTTGTAAAAAAACATAAGAAACAGTTTGATATTTCACCAAAACTTGCATGGATGTTTCAAGAAAAAAGAGCCCGCTCAACTGTAGGACACCCGGGAGTAGCAGGAGAAAATCCCTGCGACGCCGCTGCATGTCCCTAGCTAAATCAGGATATATACGAACCATTAACCCCCTAAACAATACTGATTTATTGAAACAGTCCAAGTGTGAAGTTCCTGTTTCCTTCTACACTATTTATAACATTTGCTTTACTATCAGATAAAGAATGGTTGTTAAGGCTTTTCTTTAGGAAACGTAATCTATTGCCTGCTGCACTTCTGAGGCCATGCCTCCCTTTATGAGCCAATCGTCCAGGTAGGGGAAGACAAAGACTCTCTGCAGGCGGAGGAAGGCAGCCACGACTGCCCGGCACTTGGTGAAGACTCTTCCCCTATCTGCCAGTGCCCCGCACCATGAACCTCAGGTACTGTCTGTGGTTGGGGTGAATGAGGATGTGTGTGTTATCATCCTTCAGATCCAAGGAGCATAGACAGTCTCCCTGCTAGAGGTAAGGCAGCAATGTTCCAAGGGAGAGCATTATGAACTTCTCCCTCACCAGGAATCTGTTCAGATTGCACAGGTCGAGGATTGCCCTTAGGCCCCCTGTTCTTTTTGGTATGAGGAAGTACCTGAAGTAGAACCCTTTGCCCCTGAGATGGTGGGGAACTGGTTCTATCGCTCTGTCCTTGAGGACACCTGCCAGTTCCTTCAGTAGAAGGTCCCAGTGAAGGGGAGCCCTGGGGGGCTCTCCCGGAAAGAAAGGGGGAGTATCTGGGCCAGGTGGAGGAGGTAGCCCTCCTCGATCACTTGGAGTGCCCAAGAATCAGTGGTGATGGCTGGTCACCTTTGGGCATAAAGAATGAGACATCCCCCTGTGGGCTGCTGACCTCCTTGAGGTGGAGAGGCTTTGCCCAAGGAGTCAAAAGCTCCCTCCTGGCTGGGAGCCTTCCGCTTACGAGGGCCTTACCCATGTCCCTTGGCCTTCTGCCTTGCTGGTGCATCGGGGAGGCCTGAGAATTTGGGTAGTTTCTGTAAGCAGCCCCTTTCCTCGGGTAGAAGGGCTTTTTACCCGAGCCCTTCCATCGGGGAGAGGCAGTGGTCTTTTTAGAGAGCTGGGTCCTCGTCATGAACTTAGTCTCCAGCTCGGCAGCCTTGTCAGTCATGGGTTTGCCAAAGAAGTTCTCTCCTTGGCATGGGACATTGACCAATTTGTCCTGAACCCATTGCTCAAGGTCAGACAACTGTAGCCAAGCCTGGCATTGGACACCGATGCCCACTGCCACTACTTGAGCCACCGACTCAAAGCCATCATAGGCTGCCCGAGACATAAACTTAGAGCACTCACGGACAGCCTTGGCCAAGTTCTTGAACCACTGCAGGTGTTCTTCGGAGAGACCAGCTGAGAACCCGACGAGTTCCTTCTCCAGGTCTCTTAGATACATGCCCATGTACAGCTAGTATGCCTGGATCCAGCCAATGAGCATCAAGTCCTGGTAGCACTTTCTGTTGAGGTTGTCCAGGATGCGTGCCTCCCTGCCGGGGGGCACCGAGGAGTGCATCTTCTGACTCTTCAGGTGATGTATGGCCAGCTCCACCACCATGGAGCTGTGCGGCAGCTGTGACTTCTGGAATCCCGGGCTCCAGTTGACTCGATACATCGAGTCAAGCCACTTGCTCACCACTGGCACTGATGCTGGAGTCTCTCATATACGGAACATTAGGATGAGAGGGATGGGCACTGTAAGCGATTCCCTTGGAGGGGCCTTGTATTGGAGGACTTCTAGCTCCTCCATCCGAGAGTCCTCTTCTGATTCTGTCGGGAACACTAGAGCCTTGGACATGTCCCTGATGAAACTGAGGAATGCCATGTCCTCGGGTGGGGACTGACGCCGGGGCTCTGAAGAAGGGGAGTCCGAGGAGATATTGCGGTGGCGATGAGTGTCCAGTGACTCCTCGTCCTCTGGCTCCCATTCAGAATAGTTCTTTGAGGACTCAGGGGAAGGATGGCTTGCAAGCTCCAGGGTTGATCCCCGCCCATGGCCCTTGGCAGCCCTGAGGCTGGCATCAAGCATACTAGTTGGTGAAGATCGCGGCCCCGTGGAAGGGAACCAGATCGAGACATCGGCCAAGGATCGACTCGAGGCCGAAAGACCTCGAGGATCGGCTCAGCCTCTGGGGATATCCTTGATGTCTACCACTACTACTACTACTGAGCATTTGTATAGCACTACAAGTCATACGCAGCGCTGCACAGACATGTAAGAGACAGTTCCTGCTCATCAGAGCTTACAATCTAGCCAAGACAGACAACACAGAAGGTGCAGATAGGGATAAAACAAGGGGGAGTGGTAAAGAAACATAGATCAGGTGAGTCAAGAACCAAAAGCAGCAGAGAAGAGGTGAGTTTTCAGCCTGGATTTGAAAAGTGTCAGAGAAGGTGCCTGGCATACAGACACAGGTAGTTTGTTCCAGGCGTAAGGTGCAGCAAAGTGAAAGGAGTGAAGTCTGGAGTTAGCAGTGGGAGAGCGGGGTATAGATAGGAGCAGTTTGCTGGAAGAGCGGAGTTCTCGAAGGGGGTTGTGAGGAGAAATAAGAGAAGAAAGGTACGGAGGAGCCACTGAATGAATGCATTTATAGGTCAGGAGGAGAAGTTTGAACTGGATGCGGAAATGGATAGGGAGCCAATGAAGTGACTTGAGAAGAGGGGTAATATGGGCATGACGAGGCTGGTGGAAGATTAGCTGCGCAGCAGAGTGCTGAACAGATTGAAGGGAAGAAAGATGATTCAAAGGGAGACTAGCAAGGAGTAGGTTGCAGTAGTCAAGACGAGAGGTGATTAAGGAGTGGATAAGCGTCTTAGTAGTGTGTTCAGAAAGGAAAGGGCGGATTTTGTTGATGTTATAGAGAAAGAAACGGCAGGTCTTAGTTATCAGATGGATGTGTGTGGAGAAGGAGAGAGAGGAGTCAAAGACAACCTCAAGGTTGCAAGACGAGGAAACAGGAAGGAGTAAAGAGTTGCCCACAGAGATTGAGATGGAAGGAAGAGAAAAGGAGTTTTTAGGGGGAAAGATAAGAAGCTCAGTCTTGGCCAAGTTCAATTTCAAGCGGCGGTGAGACATCCAAGCAGCAATGTCAGAAAGGCAGGCAGAGATCCGGATCTGGATTGCCAGGGAGTTTTCAGGCGTAGAGAGGTAGATATGGGAGTCATCGGCATAAAGATGGTACTGAAAGCCATGGGAAGAGATGAGCGCACCAAGGGACTGAAAAAGGAGCGGACCCAAGACAGATCCTTGGGGTACACCAACTGAGAGCGGGATAGCAGCAGAGGAAGATCCACCAGAACTAACTGAAAGAGCGATGGGAGCGATAGGCGGAGAACCAGGATAGTACAGAGCCCTTAAAACCAAGCGAGGACAGGGTATCAAGGAGAAGGTTGTGGTCAACAGTGTCGAAAGCAGCATAGAGGTCAAGAAGGATGAGGACTGAATAAAGGCCCTTGGATTTAGCCAGGAACAAGTCACTGGAGATTTTGGCAAGAGCCGTTTCAGTAGAATGTTGAGGACGAAAACCAGATTGTAAAGGATCCAGGAGGGCATCAGTGGAGAGGAAGTCAAGGCAGCGGCGATGAACTGCGTGTTCAAGTAGTTTAGAAACAAAGGGGAGGAGGGAGATGGGTCGATAATTAGAAGGACAGGTCGGATCAAGTGAGGGTTTCTTGAGGAGAGGTGTAACTACAGCATGCTTGTAGGCTGCAGGGACAGTTGCAGTGCAGAGCGATAGGTTGAAAATATGAGCAATGGAAGGGACAACAGTGCAGGAGATGGGGCTTAGGAGATAGGTAGGGATAGGATCAGAGGAGCAAGTGGTGAGTTTAGAGGAAGGAAGAAGGTGTGCAGTTTCCTCTTCAGAGATAACAGGAAAGGAAGAGAGGGTGGCAAAGGTAGAGGGGGAAAGTTGGAAGTGAAGAGGGGGAAGAGGGCCCAATGGTCTTGACAGAGGAACCGGTGGTACTGGACAACAGCGTCCGCTGCTGGTCCATGAAGGCAGACAAGCTGCACTCCAGGGCCACCATTCTGGACTCCAGGCCAGAAGGCTCCACAGCCATTGGTGCGGGTACCAAGGGAATCGGGCCCTACGCTGGTTCCCCTAAAGGGGAGTCCTCAACGAGGATGGTGTCAGGCTGAGGCCGACCCGGGGTAGAGTCCTTTCGGAGGACCTTCACAGGCCTCTCCTTCTCCGATCCCTCAGACAAGCATCTAGGACTGTGGGACCTGGCTGGGACTTACCCAGCCCATCTGAGCCATTCAGAGATGTCACCTTCAAGGCTTTCTTCTTCTTCTTGTTCCCTCGAGGGAGACCCCCTTTCTGAGGAAACACGGTGTCAGTCAGGGTCCGTAAGGCTACCCTGAGATTCTGCAGTTTTGGAGGAGGCCTAGGCCTTCAGAGGTACTGGGAGCTCCGGGAAAAACTTATCGTACTGCTGTTGGCAGTTCTTGAGGGCCTTGATGGACATCTTTTTACAGAGGCCGCATGCCGTGGGGTCATGGTCTGGTCCCAGGCAATGAAGACAGCAATCGTGTGTGTCGGTTAGGGACATTATTTTGGCACACTGATCACACTTCTTAAAGCCAGTGGTAGCCATGGGAGAAAAAAGTATCCCAGCGAGGTTGAAGACCTGCAATGCTGCCAATTGGAAAAAAAGGCATGAAGGTGCTAAGAAAGGAAAAGAAAAACTAAGAACCTGAGACTCAATGCCGGGGCGACAGGCACGGGTGGTGGGAAGAGTACCGGTACACTACCAGAGGAGAGTATAAAACTCAGGTCGAGAAAATCAACTTTTTCCAGGAGAAGAGGAGACAGACGTCTGAAGGGCTCCGCGGAAAAAAGGAGATGGGACAAGATGGCACCCTTGGGTGGGAAGGGGACCATGCATGCGTGGTGGCATCTCCCAAAGGCTTTCTTTGAAAGCTGGGGGGATGCTTCCACGAGGGCTCTGTCAACGCCAACATCACCCATATGTGAGGACTGACTTCCTGCTTGTTCCCGGATAAATGAATTTATAGTTTTATTTCTCCAGTATTGTGGTGCATTCCAAGTTTGGCTTTTGGGGTTCCCATTTCAATTATTATCTTCATATTTTTAAATTGTGATCCCTTGTGCTGTGTTGGTTGATGGTCTATGTTTTGCATGTGTGACCGAGCTGCAGTATTCTGTTCGTGTAGTTTCTATGTGACAGTCCCACTTGTTCTCTTTTCCCAGTAGGAGATGTATTGGTTTTCTATGAGATGTATTAGTTTTATATTTGTAATGCTGCCCTTTGATCGGTAGGATTTGGTGGTGTGTGAGTCCTGGTTGTGCTGTTATGGTATGGCGGGTTTGCTGCTATGGGTTCTAAATGAGAGGACTTTGTAGTATTTCCAACTATACCTGGCAGTTGCCACTGGAGGATAGTGCTGTAGAAATAAGGTAGCCTTTCTTTATCCTCACTCTCCATGCAGATGTTATTAAGACATTCATTAAGTCGCATGTTTACTAAAAGTTAGTGTGTATTAACATTTGTAAAAACGCATTAAGTGCAGCAGCACCTATTTATTTCTATGGGCACAGTAGTACTTAGCGCACATTAATGTTTAGTAAACATGCCCCTAATTCATTGTAAAGAACTCCTTTGGAAGCCTCCTAAAATTTTAGATGGGCAGCATATACATTTTAAAATAAAATACATGTATGCAAATGAGGCCCAGCCAATATGCAAATATGTATGCAAAGGAGGCCCCACAATGAATTTCCATACATGGCCCTGCATCACCTTTGGGCCACCCCTGCCTGTGGAGTCCAGAGAATTCTTGGCATCAGTACCTATTTGATTTTTTCTTTCCCCTTTTTATCTCCTGGTGGCATGAATAGCCAGAGGATCCATATAAGCTCCTGGCACCAGGGCTGGTGCAAGGACTGGAGGCCCTTTAGATGGGCCCCCCATCATGCTGCCTCGCTGTTCTCCCCCCAGGTCCACCGCCGCCCCTCTCTATGACCGACAGAGGCAGCAATTACTCCTGAAACCGCAACACAGCACTTACCCTCTCTGTCTCCAGGGTTGTGTTGTGGTTTTATTGTATTCAGTCTTCTGTTTTGGCACCTTCACCACCGCAGACGTCCGATTTACACAAAACTAGAAATCCAGGGCCAGATGATAGATTGAACAGAATGAAACTGCAACAAGCCCCGGAGACAGAGGGTAAGTGCTGCATCACAGTTTCAGGGGCAATTGCTGCCGCTGTCAGCCCCAAAGAGGCAAGAGACATGGGGGGACCTCCCAGAAGGCTCACATTCTTTTTTTTATTTTTTATTTTTTTTTTTTTTATTTATAAAATTTTTCAAAATTACAAAGAAAACAATCCAATATCCATTAGATAATTACATGAAAAAAAAAGTACAAAAGGGAAATCAGATATTTAGACCACTTCAAGGAGGAGTGCAGCATACTCTAATACAAAACCGAAATGGCTCCTAGAGGAATCTAACAAAACTCCATTAATAGAGACACTAATCAACTTTTATCTTTAAGAAAATCAACCAAATGTTTAGGATCAAAAAACATATATCGATTACCTTGGTATAAAATAAGGCATTTACATGGAAAACGCAAATGAAAGACGGCCCCTATGGCCAACACACGTGGACGCAACTCTAAAAACGCTTTGCGCCGCACCTGTGTGGCCCGTGACACGTCAGGAAAAATTTGAACTGCCTGACCGCAAAACTTTTCAAACTTCTTTGGAAAATATGCCCTCAATATTTTATCTTTGTCTAATTCAGATGTTAAAGAAACAAGGAGAGTAGCTCTAGAAGAGATATCCTCAGACGTTGTTTCCAGGAAGGCAGAAATATCAAGAGTAGATGAGGAAGGTTTATCAATTGCAGCCTTCCCAGGAACAGAAGGAACATTCCCCTCAGCCATAACTTGTTGATTTAAATTCCGCATAGGAACATAATATACTTTTGAAATTGAAGAAGCAGGCACATCATTTATCATCAAAACTTCTTTCAAATATTTTTGAAATAAAATCATTGAAGACAAATAATGTGTACAAGGAAAGTTCAGTAACCGAAGGTTCTTGGCCCTCATCATATTCTCAAGTGCTTCATCTTGATAATGTAAAGAACTAAACTTTTGTAATGATGAAGCCAAAAAACCTTTGTTAACAGAACTGTCCGCCTGAAGTAAATCTACCTTACTCTCAACCGACGTCAATCTTTTATCATGATCTACTAATTTTTGGACCGTCGTCTTGGAGAACTCAGAAACCCGCTGCAGAGACGCCCCAAGTACCGATTCAATACGTGAGACAGCTAACCATATATCTTTTAGGGACAAATCTGCAGGCGGGGCCTGAGATTCACCAGGTAATGGAAAAATAATTACAGAGGGTATAGGAGGAGGAAGATCATTATCCAAACGCAAAAAGGAACCCGGTAAATCAATAGTCTCTCCAACAGTCACACCACCTGAATTTAAAGATGACTCTAATGCTGGCAATAACTTGGCCTCTTGAATGGGGGGAGATAACCCCATTCCGCGGGAATCATCGCAGGAGGAAACAGTACTCACAGAAAGAAGACTTTCATCTCGCGGGTTCAATAAAGCAGCAGAGGAAGATGAGACCAATTTCTCTCCCATGGTAACATGGGCGTCCATCGGGCCCACCGTTTTTACTGCTTTAGACTGAGCCACTGAAGGAAAATGCTTGCGTCGTTTCCCCATCACAAGGACAACTCCTGCGCCGAACTGACGCCGAAGGGGCGCCAAAGGGGCAAACGTGCCCCTTTGGACATGCCCCTTCGGGCACGCGCCCTCGGGACGCGCCCGCTTCGCGTCCCGCTGGGAGGGCTTGCTGTTATAGCCCGTAGAAGACCCCGCCCACCGCAGGGGGCTGCCTCCGGCCTCGGGGAACCAGTCGGATCTCAGGAAACAATTCACAATTAAAGACAGCACTTCTCAACGTCCCGCTGGGAGGGCTTGCTGTTATAGCCCGTAGAAGACCCCGCCCACCGCAGGGGGCTGCCTCCGGCCTCGGGGAACCAGTCGGATCTCAGGAAACAATTCACAGGTAAAGACAGCACTTCTCAACGTCCCGCTGGGAGGGCTTGCTGTTATAGCCCGTAGAAGACCCCGCCCACCGCAGGGGGCTGCCTCCGGCCTCGGGGAACCAGTCGGATCTCAGGAAACAATTCACAGGTAAAGACAGCACTTCTCAACGTCCCGCTGGCAGGGCTTGCTGTTATAGCCCGTAGAAGACCCCGCCCACCACAGGGGGCTGCCTCCGGCCTCGGGGAACCAGTCGGATCTCAGGAAACAATTCACAGGTAAAGACAGCACTTCTCAACGTCCCGCTGGCAGGGCTTGCTGTTATAGCCCGTAGAAGACCCCGCCCACCGCAGGGGGCTGCCTCCGGCCTCGGGGAACCAGTCGGATCTCAGGAAACAATTCACAGGTAAAGACAGCACTTCTCAACGTCCCGCTGGCAGGGCTTGCTGTTATAGCCCGTAGAAGACCCCGCCCACCGCAGGGGGCTGCCTCCAGCCTCGGGGAACCAGTCGGATCTCAGGAAACAATTCACAGGTAAAGACAGCACTTCTCAACGTCCCGCTGGGAGGGCTTGCTGTTATAGCCCATAGAAGACCCCGCCCACCGCAGGGGGCTGCCTCCGGCCTCGGGGAACCAGTCGGATCTCAGGAAACAATTCACAGGTAAAGACAGCACTTCTCAACGTCCCGCTGGCAGGGCTTGCTGTTATAGCCCGTAGAAGACCCCGCCCACCGCAGGGGGCTGCCTCCGGCCTCGGGGAACCAGTCGGATCTCAGGAAACAATTCACAGGTAAAAACAGCACTTCTCAACGTCCCGCTGGCAGGGCTTGCTGTTATAGCCCGTAGAAGACCCCGCCCACCGCAGGGGGCTGCCTCCGGCCTCGGGGAACCAGTCGGATCTCAGGAAACAATTCACAGGTAAAGACAGCACTTCTCAACGTCCCGCTGGCAGGGCTTGCTGTTATAGCCCGTAGAAGACCCCGCCCACCGCAGGGGGCTGCCTCCGGCCTCGGGGAACCAGTCGGATCTCAGGAAACAATTCACAGGTAAAGACAGCACTTCTCCAGGCTCACATTCTAAACGATCACCTAGTTCGTCTAATGGTAGCACCAGCCCTGCCTCCTTCAAACTACACCCTCAGTATCATTCGTTCGTAGCAGAAGCTACCATAGCAGCATACAAGATGGTACAGAATGCCAAATGAAAGACCTGATTTACTAAGGTTTTTCTCCCATTCTTCATTCATGATGAAAAGAATTTGTTGAATCAGGTCCAAAGGTAGTTATTTACCATAAAGCCAATCTACTCTGCCCCCTTTACTTTCTGCTGCAAAGCTAGAGACATTGGTTATTCTAAGGTTTTTCCTTCGTCTTTTCTTTTTCTTCCAGACCTATCCAATGACCTTCCACGGTGTGCTATAGCCAAGTACAGCCCCAGCACACAGGGGATTCAAACTTGGCTCTCTAGACATCTGCACCTAGCATCATTGTCTGAAGCATGGGGCAAACTCTCTCAGATAGAACTTTGCCACTTCCTTCTCAAAATCATGGAAGCCCCTATCCCACCCTCCCTCATTTCCCTGCACTGTACAGCAAACAAGAGATGCAAACGCTCTGGAATACTCATTGTACTGAGGCTGCAGCACGTTCCAGAGCACTGTTCTTCTTGTAGTACAAGAATCAGAAACCTGCAAGTTCATTTCATTTCTGGGCCCTCGGGCTTTTCTTTGCAGCCCAAAAGAAAGGTTTACATTCAGATGGAATTATGGCATTAAAACTATGGAATAAGTCACACCAAAGGCAGCATGCGAGGAGATTTAGCAGAGCACCATATTACCTTCCGCAGCTCATACACCACATTTGCACAAACATGCTATAAATAAAAATACAGTTGCACACATACACCTTATCAATATATAGATGTGTGCACACATTTTATACAAACATGCATTTACACACACAAATATACACACATAATATATCCCTAAAGACATATGGATAGTAACTGTATAGTGTTCTTCACTTTCATGATTGTCGTATGTAACTGTAGTATAGAAACTTTCCTATAAACATAAAAATAACTATTGTGCATTAAGTAAGAGTGGACTAATGGTTAGAGCAATGGGATAAGAACTAGGGTTCAAATTCCACTTCCTACGACTGATGACCCTAGGCAAGTCATATTGTCTCTTATTGCAATAAATACCCCCAAAGATTGTAAGATCTTTTTGGCAGGAACACTAAATACTAGGGCACCTAAATACTAATAATGCTGAAAACTGCTTTCAGCACTCTTTGGAAAGGCAAGCTAAAAACAAACTGGAACCACCCCAGAAACTTCTAACAGTCTTTCGTCTCTCTTCTTCAAATCATCCTTTTCTGTTTGATTTTTTAATCTCATTCTCTCTGTTGTCCCTCATTGCATAGTGCTTTGCCCATTCTCTTTTATTGTCTCCTCCTTACTTGTGCACAGCCCACCTTCAGAGCCTTCCTGCAATTTCATCATCTCTCCAACTTCGCTGCGGCCCGCGCCTCGCCGTACAGGCCCCCTATTTCCCATGAAGGCACAACGTGCTCATTATTTTTCTTTTCTGGCCCTGAACTTTTGAAATTCTCCCCTCTCTGCTCATCCTTTCCTCAGAGCAGTGGCTGTGTGATTAAAAGCCATCAGATGTGGCAATCTAAGACAGCTCAAGGCGCCCCACTCAATCTACAAAGAAAAAGCCTCTGAAATTTCAAAGAGTTTTTGCTTTAAATGGTGAGCTAGAAACCCTAGCTTCTGCTATATATAGAAACACACACATATCCAAATCCAAATCCAAGTTATCAATGTCCATGTTTAGTGTACATTACCAAGTTTAAGCTATAATGTAAACCGCTTTGATTGAAATGATAAAGCAGTATAAAATAAACAGTTAAAAAATAAATCTATCTATCTATAAATATAGAAGGGGGAGAGTTTTAAATCAGGTGCGTCTGCTGGTTCTCCTGCCCTAGCTGCCTTCTTTTTCGTGAGCAGTCTTTGTGCTCCCTCTTCCAGGGCTGGCTCAAGAGCAGGGGCAGCTCTACCATTAGGCAGAGTGAGGCGGCTGTCTCAGGCGGTAACGTTTTACGAGTGGCAAAACTGCCCCCAAGACAACCCAGTGGCAGCTGCCTCCCTCTGCCTGCTCTTAAAAAAATAAAAAAAAGTTTTGTTTTCATGTGTTTTGAAGACCAGATGCAGCTGCCACCACTTCTGCTATCACCCCACCTCCTGCTATCACCACCAACCCGGATCCAAAGAGAGACAGCAGTGGAGGCAGTAGCAGGCTACAAGTTCTTAACCCCCCCCCCCCCCCCCAAACAAAACAAAGTGAGCATGGGGCCTTTGAATTCAATGCGCTTGAAAGTCCTACAGACCCCGCCCCTTCTGACATATGCTTCACATCAGAAGGGGGCAGCTACAGGCAGGGCCTTCAAAGCATCTGGAGTTTGGAAGACCCCACACTTTTCTTTTCTTAGTGTATTTGAGGTTCAGAGAGGGAAGCAGCAGCTGGGTGGGGTGGAGGGTAGATGCTGAATATGGGATGGGGTGAGGGACTGATGCTGGCAATGAGGTGAGGAGGGTAGAGGACAGATGGTGGACATGGGATGGGATAGACACTGGATATGGGGGGGGGGGCGGTGTAGGGGGATGGAGAACAGATGCTGGACATGGGGTAGAGTTAGGGGAGAAAGAGTAGATTCTGGGCATAGGGCATAGATAGGCCAGAAAGGGCAGATGCTGGGCATGGAGGGTGATGGGGAGAAAAGACAACTGCTAGACATAGGGAGATGAAGGTCAGTTGCTGGGAATGGAGGGGAGATGGGGGTGATGAAGAGAGAGAGGAGAGATACTGTGTACAGGGGGAGGGGGAGAGAAGGAGAGAGAGGTAGATTCTGGGCACAGGGGAAGGGGGAGAGAGGAAATGTTTGGCATGGGGTAGAGAGATAGG
This sequence comes from Ichthyophis bannanicus, assembly GCA_033557465.1. Classification (NCBI taxonomy): domain Eukaryota; kingdom Metazoa; phylum Chordata; class Amphibia; order Gymnophiona; family Ichthyophiidae; genus Ichthyophis; species Ichthyophis bannanicus. Next base: position 730,349,514 of record CM066033.1, on the reverse strand, counting down.
AGGAAACACAAGGTGGGGAAGGATAAGGAGAGGAAGATGTGAAATGCTGGACAGGGGGTGTGGGGAGAAGCAGAGGACAGATGCTGGACATGGGAGAGAAAGGGATATATTGGACATGCTGGAGGAATAGGGAGAGAGAGGGAAAGGTTGAGTGAGAAAAAGGGAATGAGGCACTGGATAGTGGGAAGAGAGAGAGGTGATTGATACTGGACAGGAGAGGAAAGAAGAAGACAGATGCAAGACTGAGGCAAATTAGGCAGTTGCCTAGGGTGGCAGTTTCAGGGGAGAGGTGTGAGGAACTGTGAAAGCTGTAGATGGCTACAAGAAATATTTGGAGGCTGTCATCACTGCCAAGGGTTCTGCAACCAAATATTAGTAAAGGGTGCCTTTAATCCTGTCCAGGTCATATTTTGTTTTCTTTTTCCTTAGAAATTACGTCTACGTTGCACAGATATCTTTTTATTTTTGTTGTATACCTTTGAATATACTATTCAAATAATATGATGGCCATACAGTTGGGATACTTCCAATTATTTCTCAAGATATTGTATACAGGACTACAAAAGGGGACTGCTACTTCTGGAGAGAGATCTGCAATTGTAAGTATTTACTTCTGGGAATTTTTCTAAATCTTGGGGGAAAAGGAATTCTTTAGATTAAAGCTGATTAATCTGTGAACCCAGTGTATTTGTTAAATCGGTCAGGGTCTAGTAGCAGCAAAGAGCTTTCAGTTAAAATTTAAAACACAGCAGAGAGCTTTCTGGTTAAATTTAGACCCCAAGACTCCCTCTATCCAAGCAAGGGCTGTGGGACTTCCCCTGGAAATTGGTCACAGATTACCTTAGAAGCACAGGACAGGGTACTCTGTAGCTTTTCATAGGTCTTCTTTCCCAACCTCTCTCCCTCCCCAACACCCACCCACCCCTGGGATAATCGTAGCTTTATAGGTGCTTAAAACTCTTAAAGGAAAGGAGGTGCCATATTCACTCTCAGGTGCAGCGGTTTATCCTCATCAGACATACATTAAGGACCTGAGATTAATTAAGCTTCAGGTGAACAAAATCCAATAAACGTATTAGGTATAGTTTTAATAGTATAAGTATCCCCAGCAACCCTTAGTAAATAAAGAACTTAAAGATCTAAACACAAGCTTAAAACTAATAGCAGACAGCAGTCCAGCAGCAAGATGGGGGCTTTCCAGACTTTTGCATTGAGTGTCACATGTATGGTTTTCTCCCAGTTGGTGAGAGGTCTTACCTGTGCACTAGGTACAAGGAGCTCTTCGCTCTCAGGGAACGAGTTCGTTCTCTGGAGGCTAGAGTAGCAGACTTGGAAGACATAAGAAAGACAGAGAGGTACATAGACGAGACCTACAGGGATATAGTCCTGAAGTCCCACCTCCAGTCTGGCAGCATCCCTGTTGCCATGGAGGAGAGAGGTCACGTGACAGGAGAGCATCACCCTGGTGTAGCAAGAAGTGATCCTGTAAATAGGACCTGTCCTCCTGGTGATGTAAAACCCTCTCGCACCGAAACCGTTTCCCCAGGGCCATGTGCCCATGAGGGAAGGGTTAGGACAGCCGTTATAGTTGGTGATTCGATCATTAGGCATGTAGATAGCTGGGTGGCTGGTGGACATGAGGATCGCCTGGTAACATGCCTGCCTGGTGCGAAGGTAGTGGACCTCACACGCCACCTAGACAAGGTCTTAGATAGTACTGGGGAGGAGTCTGCTGTCTTGGTACATGTCTGTACCAATGACATAGGAAAATGTGGTAGGGAGGTTCTGGAGTCTAAATTTAGACTTTTAAGTAGGAAGTTGAAATCCAAAACTTCCAGGGTAGCGTTCTCTGAAATGCTTCCCATTCCACACGCAGGACCCAAAAGGCAGACAGAGCTCCGGAGTCTCAAAGCATGGATGAGATGATGGTGCAAGGATGAGGGTTTTGGATTTGTTAGGAACTGGGGAACATTCTGGGGAAAGGGGGGGCTCTTCCGAAGGGCTGGGCTTCACCTTAACCAGGATGGAACCAGGCTGCTGGCATTAACCTTTAAAAAGGAGATAGAGCAGCTTTTAAACTAGATAATAGGGGAAAGCCGACAGTCGCCCAAGAGCACATGGTTCGGAACAATGTATCCTTGAAGGATACTACCAAAAGAATGAAGTTAGGGCATATCAGCAGAGAGGTTCCAATAAAGACAAAAGAAGCCCAAATGCCCTTGAGTACAGAGCAGACAGAGCTTAAAGATTCCAAATTACCCCTGTCTACCGATAGCCAAATCAATATGAATAAAATACAGTCTCTAAAATGCTTGTGTGCAAATGCTAGAAGTCTAAAAAATAAAATGGGAGAGTTAAAATACATAGCACTAAATGAGAGGTTCGATATGATTGGTATATCAGAGACATGGTGGAAGGAGGACAACCAGTAGGACACTGCAATACCTGGGTACAAACTATATCGCAATGATAGAACTTATCAAATTGGTGGAGAGGTTGCGCTCTATGTTAGAGAGGGCATTGAATCACAAAGGATTAAAGTTTTGCAGGAAACAAAATTTGCTGTAGAATCTCTATGGATTGAAATTCCATGTAAAAAGGGGCAGGCGATGGCAGTGGGGGTGTACTATCGAACACTTGGCCAGAATGAACAAATGGATGATGAAATGCTCAAAGAAATCATGGAAGCTAACAAAAGTTACAGTACAGTAATAATATTGGGTGATTCAATTACCCCGGTATTGACTGGATCAGTGTCACGGCAGGACATGCTAGGGAGATAAAGTTCCTAGATGAAATAAATGACTGTTTCTTGGAGCAGCTGGTTCATGACCTGACCAGAGGGGAAGCCATATTGGGTCTACTCCTTAGTGGAACACCAGATCTGTTGCAAGAGATAAGGGTGTTGGGGCCACTTGGTAATAGTGATCATAGCATGATCATGATTGATTTAATTAATGAAGGAGGGATGATAAGGAAATCCACAGTACTACCTCTTAACTTTCAAAAGGGAGACTATGATAAATTTATTTATTTATTTATTTATTTAACTGTATTTATATCCCGCTTTTCACCGGGTCAAAGCGGTGTAACATAAAAGGGGGGGGGGGGGATAATCGATTATAGGGGGAGGGCCGTCACCAGGGGGCAACATTGAAGATTTCGACAAAATGGACATAGACATGGACAAGGTTTTTGATCATAAGTTCATGATGGGTGGGTTAGGGGATTGGCGCAGTTATTGGTGGGAGTTTGTTTCTGTTTTGAGATATTCTTGGAATAGGATGGTTTTTAGCTGTTTTTTGAAGGATAAGAGATCACTATTGTTCCTGATGTGGTTCGGTAGAGAATTCCAGAGGGACGGAGCATAAAGTTCAAAGGCTCTGTTGCAGGTCCGTTGTGTGCTTTTGGTTCTTTTGTGAGGGATGGTGAGGGAGTTGCTGGAGGTCTGTCTGGTTGCTTTGTTGTGGGTTGGACGAGGCAACAGGGTGCTGAGCTGGGTGCTCTGTGTTTGGTGGATGACTTTGTGAGTGAGTAGAATGGATTTGTACTTAATTCTTGCTTCGAGGGGAAGTATGTGTAGGTCCCTTAGAATTGGAGTGATGTGGTCTCGTTTCTTTGCTTTCAGAATAATTCTTGCCGTGGTATTCAAGGCAGTTCGGAGAGGGTTGGTCTGTGTGGCGGGTAGTCCATGGTAGATTATATTGCAGTAGTCCAGATGTGGGAGTGTCATAGCTTGCATTACTGTCCTGAAGTCCTGAGGTTCAAGGAGAGGTCTGAGACGTTGTACTGTTTTGGCCTTGTGGAATATAGTTCCGGTGGTTTTAGTGATTTGTTGCTTGAGGGTAAGAGCTTGGTCAATGATAATGCCTAGATATCTTATTTGTGGCTGTATTTGAATTTGTGTGGTTCCCATGTTGAGGTGTGTAGGTGGTGTGAAGTCTGGGTCTTTTGTTACTATGACAGCTTCGGTTTTCTTTATGTTAATGGATAGGTTGTTCTCTTGAAGCCAGTTAGATACTTCAGTGAAGCATGCTGATAGATGTTCATTTGTTGGGTTTGTGGTTGTAATTGGGGCATAGAGCATTATGTCATCAGCATATATGTGGAAGTTGATGTTGTGGGTATGTATGACTGAGCAGAGTGGTCGTAGGTAGATGTTGAAGAGCATGGTTGATAGTGTGGATCCTTGAGGGACTCCTTGGTGTTGCTGGAAGGGGGGCGAGGTTGAGGTGCTGGTGCGGATCAATTGCTGTCTGTTAGTTAGGTAGGATTGAAACCATTGAAGCACAGTGTCTTTGATCCCAATTATTTGTAGTCTGCGTAAGAGGATGTTGTGGGAGATGGTGTCGAAGGCTGCTGATATATCCAGGAAGATCATTGCATATCCGGAGTGTTTTGCTTGGGTTCCTATGATGAGGGTGTTCATTAGTGTGGTCATGAGGGTCTCGACTCCATGTAGTGGGCGGAAGCCGTGTTGTTGTGGGTCCAGTATGTTGTTGATGTCTAGATGTTCTTGAAGCTGCTGCTGGACTACTTTCTCGATTATCTTGGCGGTGAACGGGAGGCTTGCTATCGGTCTGTAGGAGGTGGGGTCTAGGGGATCCAGGTTGTGCTTTTTTAGGGTTGGTCGAATGATTGTGGTTTTGAGGATGTCTGGCATGCGTCCTTGGGTAAAGCATTCATAAAATGAGGAAAATAGTTTTTAAAAACCTAAAAGGAGTAGTTGCAAAGGTTAAAGACTTATATCAAGCTTGGGTATTGTTTAAAAATACTATCTTGGAAGCCCAGACCAGCTGTATTCCACGCTTTAAGAAAAGTGGAAGGAAGTCCAAAAAACTGCCAGCATGGTTTAAAGGTGAGGTCAGAGAGGCTGTTGTTGCCAAAAAAGCATCTTTCAGGAAATGGAAAAAAGAGCCAAATGACGAAAACTGGAAACAGCACAAGCACTGGCAAGTTAAATGCAAGGCATTGATAAGGCAGGCAAAGAGAGAATTTGAGAAGAAGCTTGCTATGGAAGCAAAAACACATAATAAAGACTTTTTCAAGAACATTTGTAGCAAAAAACCTGTGAGAGAGTCAGTTGGACCATTAGATGATAGAGGGGTAAAAGGGGCACTAAGAGGGGATAAGGCCATAGCGGAGAGACTGAATGAATTCTTTGCTTCTGTCTTTACTGAGGAAGATGTAGGGATGTTACTCATGACTGAAGTGGTATTTAAAGGTGATACTGCGGAAGAATTAAAAGAAATATCAATACACCGGGAAGATGTATTACAACTATTTCATAAACTGAAGAGTAGGAAATCACCTGGACTGGATGGTATACATCCAAGGGTGTTGAAAGAACAGAAATATGAGATTTCAGACCTGCTATTAGTAATATGTGAACTATCATTAAAATCATCTGTAGTACCTGAAGATTGGAGGATCACCAATGTAATGCCAATTTTTAAAAAGGGCTCCAGGGGTGATCTGGGAAACTACAGACCAGTGAGCCTGACGTCAGTACCAGGAAAAATGGTAGAAACCATCACAAAGAACAAAATTACTCAACATGTAGATAGTTATGGCTTAATGGGAGATAGCCAACATGGCTTTAGACAAGGAAGATCTTGTCTTACTAATCTGTTATGTTTTTTTGAAGGTGTGAATAAACAGGTAGACAAAGGTGAGTCAGTTGATATAGTGTATCTGGACTTTCAGAAAGCCTTTGACAAGGCCCCTCATCAGAGACTTCTGGCAAAACTAAAAAGTCATGGGATAGGAGGCAGTGTACTATTGTGGATCAGGAACTGGTTAAAAGATAGAAAGCAGAGGATAGGGCTATATGGCCAATTTTCCCAGTGGAAAAAGGTGAATAGTGGAGTACCCCAGGGATCTGTGCTGCGTCCGCTGCTTTTTGACATATTCATAAATTACCTGGAAAAGGGAATAACGAGTGAGGTTATCAAATTTGCAGATGACACAAAACTATTCAAAGTTGTTAAAACCCAAGGGGATTGTGGAAAATTGCAAGAGGATCTTGATAAATTGGAAGACTGGACATCCAAATGGCAGATGAAATTTAATGTGGACAAGTGCACCTAGGAAAGAAAAACCCAAACTATGGTTATATTATGCAAGGTTTCACATTAAGAGCCACCACCCAGGAAAAAGATTTAGGTGTCATCGTGGATAATATGTTAAAACCCTCCATCCAGTGTGCAGCAGCAGCCAAGAGAGCAAATAGAATGCTAGGTATCATAAGGAAAGGAATGGAAAATAAAACAAAGGATATTATAATGCCTCTGTATCGTTCCATGGTGCGACTGCACCTTGAGTATTGTGTACAATTCTGGTCACCGTATCTTAAAAAGGATATAGAGTTATTAGAAAAGGTACAAAGAAGTGCCACCGAAATGGTAAAGGGGATGGAAGGATACCCCTATGAAGAAAGGCTAAAAAGGTTAGGGCTCTTCAACCTGGAAAAGAGACGGCTGAGGGGAGATATGATAGAGGTCTATAAATTAATGAATGGAGTGGAATGGGTAAACGTAGATCAATTGTTTATGTCATCAGAATATAGAAAGACTAGGGGACATGCAATGAAGCTACAGGGTAAACTATGTAAGATTAATAAGAGAAAATATTTTTTCACTCAACGTGTAATCAAACTCTGGAATTTGTTACCGGAGGATGTAGTAAAAGCTGTTAGTGTAGCTGGGTTTAAAAAAGGTTTGGACAAGTTCCTGTAGGAAAGGTCCATAAACCATTATTAAAAGGGACCCGGGTTATCACTGCTTGACCCAGTACAAGCATTGTGGAACCTTTGTCTTTTGGGAAAACTGCTAGGTACGTATGACCTAGATTGGCCACTGTCTGACCCAGTATGGCATGTCTTATGTTCCTATGTTCTTAACATACTTACAATGCGAGGGTGCCAATAATGTTGACCACAACTGTATTTGTGTTCTGTCTGACCAAGGCCAAGTATTGTGTTAGCATGGAGTTTCTGTGTCAAAATAGTTAATAATCCAACTTGCTCGATTTTCTGAATAAGTGTATAGATGTTCCAGGGCCCACTGCAATATTTACAGTGCTGCTCTTTTCTGGGTAGGGTCTTTGGGTGAGTTCTGGAAGTTGATGCTGTTATGATATAGTATATTTTCTTTATAGGTCTTGAGTAATTTTTGTATTACTTTGCAATATGCCTGGTACTGATGAGGGTTTATATTGCTGTTACTGAGTTGACATCAGAATCAGAAATTATTTTTTGGTACGTTTGAGTTCTGATTGAAATGTCCTAGTTCAACTCTGCACCCATTGTTGGGAGAGGGGTTTCTTGCGATACAGAATATATGTCCAAAAGGAAAAGCAAGAACCACAGCACCGTTTAAAGTACCAAAATAAAATTAAAATATAAGATACAGTATACCATACTGGTCCATCAAGCCCACTATCCTGTTTCCAATCCAGGTCACAGGTACATGTGAAGAAAACTCTCCATCCCCAGTAGTCAGCACAATGTCAATAACAGCAGCAGTGCGATTTGAACCCTGGCTTCCCTGTTCCTAACCCACTACTCTTACCATTAGTTATAATCTGTGCTATGGTTCTCACTTTTTCCTTTGTGCTCCTTGATGTGTTATCACCTTGCATCTCCTTTGCCTTTTACAGAGTATACAGTATATTTACATTAAATACCACGCCAGTCCAGTGTGCAGTGTCAGGAGTCTATGTTTATATTAGATTCCAAAGGATATGTTTACTAAAGGGCATTAAGGGAGTGTGCCGTTAACGCGTGTTATCACCAACCTTGCACTCTTTACACAGCAAAAATGCTGCTTTAACGTGCGTTAAAGGCTCCAGCAGCATAAAGCGCATTGTGGGCAGAGAGTGGGTGCTAGTGGAGCAGAGAGAGGGTATTAACAATGGGTGTTCCCTTAACGCGTGTTTCGCAAAAGTGTCCTAAAGCGCTTTAACACTGGGAACCCTCACGCAAAGTAAAACCATGCGGAAAGAGTGTATTTTGAGGGGAGAGAGCCTATTTATCGTTTGCAATGTGATTCACACACAGGGTAGCCTCAGCCAGTGATAGTAGTGCTTCATTAGCAGCAACAGCACAGTGCCCAAGTATGAAAGAGCACTATGTTGATGGTGCAAATGGGGCAAAGGAGGGGGCATGTGGATTATGCATTGGGAATTGCTGGTGCACAGGGCAGACCAGGCAGCTGCCCAGATGGCACAAAAAACATAAGATTACAAAATATGCCAGACTGTGTCAGACCAAGGTCCATCATGACCAGTATCCTGTGTCCAACAGTGGCCAATCTAGGTCACAGGTACCTAGCAGTTTCCCCGAAAGACACACAGGCTCCACAATGCTTGTATTGGGGCAAGCAATGGATGTCCCGGGTCCTCTCTAACAATGGTTTATGGACCTTTCCCCAGGAACCTGTCCATAACTTTTTTAAACCCAGCTACACTAACAGCTGTTACTAAATCCTCCGGTAATGAATTCCAGAGTTTGATTATGCGTGGACTGAAAAAGTAGTTATTCCTAGTAGTCTTAAATGGGTTACGCTGTAGTCGCATTGCATGTCCCCTAGTCTTTCTACATTTTGATGGCATAAACAATCGATCTATGTTTATCTGTTTCACTCCAGTCAGTAATTTATAGACCTCTATCATATCTCCCCTCTGCTGTCTCTTCCCCAGGTTGAAGAGCCCTAATAGGGGTATCCTGCCATCCGCATTACTATCTGTGATGTATGTCATGATCCCACAGTGACAGTGGCGGCACACAGACATGCTTCTGCTGCAGAAAGGAGATGTGCCACATGGGGCGGTCCAAGGGTCCTGGCACCCCAGGCAGAGATTCCGGCTGGTCCCCCCGCTGCCACTGCACCCAGCTGTGGGGGAAGAGGTCGATAGCATCAGCAGCTGTAGAACTCCAGGTAGCAATAACATGCAGACACCCAGGGGACTACCACAGCAGTGGCTGTCATCCTCCCCCTGAGACATATTGTTGGCAGACAGTGATGGGGTCCCTGCCGAGGCAGATGGTTGGGTGGGCTGTGTGGCCGTCCATGTGTGCCTCTTCCCCCCCATCCAAACCTTGTGCCCTAGGCACCTGCCAACCCGCATGTTGGATGGGCTGGGACCGCACACCGCCAACACTAACAGTACACGGGCATGTCAGCATGCTGTGGGGGTGTTGGCAGAGGGGGCAGTGGCACCTGCCTGTAGCAAACCAAAGCCATATCCTGGTCCTGTGCACCATGCGCATTGCAATATGTGCCATGGTCTGTCTGATGGGAAACATATTAGCCATGTGACTCAATGTGCACAGTTAGTGTGTACAGGGTGGCCCAAAAAAAGTGAGAACATCTCATAAATTAAAAGCTTAAATAGTTTACTTATTTACCTTTTTTAGCTATATAACGTCTTTATTTCAACAATTTCTGGTCGCCATCTTTTTTGAAAAATTTGTCAATCGTTTACATCTGTCTTTGAATTTTTAAATAACTTATATGCTACGAGATGTTCTCACTTTTTTGGGCCACCCTGTATATGAGTGGAGGGTCATGGGTTCAGATCCTGGCTGTGGCTCATGCATTGCATGTCCCTGTGGTTAAAATTTAGCCTACAGTGTAGGTACAACACCAGCATATGCAACCCCTAATGAATCAACCAGCAAGGGTACAAACACCCATCAGTCACACAGACAGGCTTTTCTATCCACAGCAGGATGGAGAGTCAGGCTGAAAGCACCAGCACACTGAGCGGGTATTAACACCAGAGTGCGCTACTAGCTCAAGCATTGTTAATGTGCACACATTAACAATGCTTGAGCTGATATTGGGACCAAAATGGCAGGCAGGAATGCCAACCATCCCCGTTTTTGCACAGCACGGCAATATGAGTGTAGGGTCTATGTGTCTATCTGTGTCTTTCTACACCTCACTGAGCCTTGCATTGCCTAAGCTGTTTCCAGCGTTAGTCTGCAAATGCGCATGATGAGGAGCAAAGTATTGTGGGTATGGCCTGAAACAGGGTGGATTGGGCAGGATGTGTCCACATCGGTGGTAGGGTCAATGGCTGAGACATCCTAGTGTCTGTCTGCCACATGCATGGACTGGGTGGCCACAAAATGTCGTGCTGGGAGGGCACTCTCACTCTGACCAAACAGTGATCATGTTACGTCTATGTATCTACATGGTGCTATATAGTGTCTGTTTCCAGTGATGTGGGTGCACGTCTCCTGGGGACCTGATCACTGCATTATATGCTGGGTGTACATGCAATGTGTGCTGACCAGTGAACTGTCCACAATTGGTATGTGCATGGCTGGAAAACCCAGTGTTGGGCAGCAAGTAAGAGAAACAGAAATGCATTTCCTCCTGTAATAGAAATGTAGTAAAATGATGACAGAAAAAGACCACATGGCCTATCTAGTCTGTCCTTCCATATCAACAACTACAACAATCCCCTTTTTTCCTTTAGAGATCCTCTGTGTTTGTCCCATGCTTTTTTGAATTCAGTTACTGTCCTCATCTCTACCACCTCCACTGGAAGACTATTCCACGGATCCACCACTCTTTCCATAAAGAAATATTTCCACATATCACTCCTGAATCTATCCCCTTTCACCCTCATCCCATGTCCCCTTGTAGCAGAACTTGCTTTCAATCGAAAGAGGCTCTCTCCCTGAACATTTATGCCACGGAGGTATTTAAACATCTCAATCATATCACCTCTATCCCGCCTTTCCTCTAAAGCAGGGGTTCTCAACCCTGTCCTCAGGACCCACCTAGCCAGTCGGGTTTTCAGGATAACCACAATGAATATGTATGAGAGAAATTTGCATACACTGCCTCCATTATATGCAAATCTCTCCATGCATATTCATTGTGGTTATCCTGAAAACCCTACTGGCTAGGTGGGTCCCAAGGACAGGGTTGAGAACCCCTGCGTCTAAAGTGTACATATTAAGATCCTTAAGTCTGTCCTCATATGCTTTATAATGAAGACCACTAACCATTCTAGTAGCCACCCTCTGTACCGACTCCATCCTGTTTATATCTTTTTGAAGGTGCGGTCTCCAAGAAATGCACATTTCAAAAGCTGACATTTTATTTTCTTAAAACTGATACTCTTTTGTACCTTTCTTGTCTGATCATCTTATTTTTCCACTTGGGTTGGTCCCAGTCTCTCTTTTCTACTTCCTCTTGTTGGTTTTCTTCTAAGTCCTTTACCAAGATCCCATTTCCATTTTCTGTTTCTTCACACTCCCTATCTTCTTCATCTTTTCCTTCGCTACATCTCTCTCTGACATTGATCCTTTTATTTCACTCATTTGCCTTTTACCTAACTATAGAGTCATTACATTCCTCTTTCTCCTTCCTACAATCTTCAATCTCCTTTTTTCACCATTCAAATACTTACCAGCTTTCCATTTCCTAATCTTACTTCCCTAGTCCTTCCATTCCACATCTGTTTCTTTCCTTTGCTAGTATTCTACCCCCTGTCTGTCACCCACATTTTAGTCTGCCATTTCCTCCCTCTGTTCTCATCTCTTTCCCATTCTCATTTACCACCTCCTGCTTCTCATCCTTTTACTAGCCCCAGCTCATTCCCTAGCACTCATCCTCTCTTCACCTCCAGGCCCTTTCTTATGTCTTACCCCCATCCATGTTTCCATTTCCCCTTTCACTTCTCCCATCTCTACCTTCTTTCATCTACCTATCCCTTCCTGTGACTTTCCTTTTCAATTGCTCCCATCCCCTTCCCGAACCCTCCAGATCGTTCAAAACTTCTCCCCTTCCCGTATTTCTGCAGTTGGTCTCACAGCCCTACTCATACCGCTCACCAAATCACCTTGTCCCCATTGTCTTCTTAATCTCTGGTCAATTTCTTAGTCCCCACTATCCCCCCCAAGCAACTCCAAGTTCCCACTCACAATCCCATCCAAGCCCCGAGTATCCAGCCTATCTTAAAGTCTTACTTCTGTTTTCTCACACAATCTTAGAGTCCTCACTTGTCAGAGTCCCTGCTTTCCCCACATCCCATGTCCCTAGTACCTGCCCTCCTGCCTCCTACTCCCCTTACCCAGCACCCACCAATTTACTTCCTTCTCCAATATTCATTAACCTTATCTTTCCTCCTTCTTACCCCAGCATGCGTTCTTATACTCTTCCCTCTCAACCTTCTCTAAGTTGACTTTGCTTCTTCCCCACTCTTCAATATCTTTCCTCCTCACTGTTCTCACTCCCCCAGCATCTCCCTCATTTTCCTACTCTGACCCTATCATTTGCCAATATTAGCCCCAACAACAGCCCCCTTTCAATCCCAGGACCCCAGCCCTAGAATTAGCTCCCATCTAGTCCTAGCCCTTTTCCAGTCCCATCTCCTCAGAACTAGTATCAGCCCATTTCCAGTCCCCCAGCCCCAATATCAGTCCATCTCCAGTATCAGCCCCAGCCCCAGTATCAGCCCATTTCCAATACCAGCCCCCCAGCCCCTTTCAGCCCCAGCTCCCATTCCTAGTATCAGCCCACTGCCAGTATCAGTCAGCCCCCCTGATCCCAAACGGCCTCTTCATTGTATATATGTATATTGCTCATTATGTAAATAGCTCACTGATTTAATCGAACACACTACACCACACACCACTCTTCTCAGCTCACCCCATTGCATGCTACAGACAACACACTATTATTGATTGTTTGATGTGCCAAAACCACCTTGATTTAATGTTAAGGCGGTATACTAAATCCCTCTAAATAAATAAATAAAATAAAATATCAGTTGATTTCCAGTCCCCCAGCCCCCTCAATCAGAGTATCAGCCCAGTTCCTGCCCCACACAGCCCTAGTATCAACCATCCATCCCCCTCCCTGCAGCAACACAGTCGTGAGAGCATTTGCTTTTGCTCCCATACCTGCACGAAACATTAATGCTCCCCCAGCCATATTGAAAATTAAAACAGTCGTGGAAGCATTGGCCTTTGTTCCTGCTGCTGTATTAATGCTCAGCATAGCTGCAGGAGCAAAAAACAATGTCCCTGCAGCTGTATTATTGTTCAGTACAGCCGGGGGAGCATTGGCTTTTGTTCCCATGGCTGTGCTGAGCATTAATGCAGCCATGGGAGCAAAAGCAAATGCTCCTGTGACTGTCAACGCCACGGCTGCAGGCAGACTTCCTGCATGTCTATTGTGATGCGCCCTGAGCCAGTGCCTCATTGGCTCACCTCTTAAGCCGGCCCTGCCCTTTTCATCCTACCCAGGCGTCTTATACAAGATCTGACTTTTGAATTGCATTGGTACTAGCTCTACTAACACCACTAGAGCCCTGAACAGCATAAGTGATAATAATTTAGATGAAGAAAGTAAATTCCAAATGCACTTTACAGCTGAATAGTAAAGGATGAATTCTGCCACGACACCTGGGGTGGACAGTCTGGCAGCACATATCTTGGTGGAGTGAATAAAAATTCCAGAGGAGTTCAAGAGCAATGTAATATTATCCAGTTAGACTTGTGAATACAAGCTACTACTTTCATTATCCTGTACAAAGCAAATTTCTTTCTTAGAAAAAATCTTATTGAGATCCTAGTTAGCTCTCAAAAATGCATGAGATTTTCACACTGAAAATTCGAGATTACCTTTTTTGGAATCCAGTTTCTTCTTCTGGTTTTAAATGTATCTTCGGAGTCTCTTTTTTTTGCTGTAGGGAGACTCCACATGAGACAGTTATGCCTTTATCTGCTTTTCCTGTGTCTCAGACTGTTTAAACTCAACAATCCCTTAGGATCACTTTTAAATAAAAATATTCTAGAAGATCTGTGTTGATTTTTTTTCTTACATAAAAGTATTGTAGAGAGTTGAGGTGCCATCTGTTGCATTTATGTGAAGGAACATCTGAATTAAACATAAGTTCAGCAGGGAAATAAATCATCCTGGTTATCATAAACAGAGCCACATATTGCCCAATCAAGTATTTATAGGCAGTAATTACACTGCCACTTAAACTCCACTTCAGGGTTAACACTGCCAACCACCCTGGCCTCTCTCAGACAAAAGCTTCTCTATTTTCCTGATTAACTTAACTACTGTATGCTGAACTGTAGTTTTGGTAGTCCTAGATCATCTTCCTCCCCCCCCCAAAAAAAAAAAACCTAAACAAATTATGCACAGTTCAAAATATTTTTGAACAGAAGAGATTCTATAACAGCTCTACATGATATTGGGTACCAAACAACTGCATGCCACTAGACTCCAACAATGTGACCAGGGCCACTACAAGGATATTGGGCGCCCTATGCAAACTCTCAGCCTTATAAGCTACCCCCTCCCCCAAGAACTTGATAATTAAATTCAATTATCATGATCATCCCATGATACTCCTCCCTAGAGCTAGCTCTAAGGTGTCCAACCCAGTCTAGACAAACCTTCAGCCATGCCCCCCCCCCCCAATAATCCAGCATCTCCTTTTCCCTACCTCCTTCCCCCTCCAGTGCAATATCTCCCCCTTCCTTCCAACACCCAGGTGTTCAGCATTTCCCCTTTCCTGATATCAGCCCCACAGTACTCCTCTTGGGTTCCACAGATTGATAAATGAAAGTTCTTGAAATCCAGGAGGTCCTATCTATAGGACAGCAGACTGCTTCTCCCTGCCCCCAGCTCATCTCTTCCAAGCCGCATACTTTTGCTCATCCCATCTTCCAAGCGCGCCTCTTCTCTCACACTCTTTCTTGCAATATATAGTTCCAGATTCTTCCCCTCAATTCTCTATCTGAGATGTCAACTTGCAACAGCTGATTGTACTGTCCTTCTCTTTCCCTGTTGGCCCCACCACGGCACTGTACATACCCCCCATTCTCCCAGCAGTTTTCTTCTTGTATTGCATGACTCTTTCAGATCCACTCTATCATGTCCAGGATTAACACTTCTTTCTTTTCTTCTGCTGCTGGTCTATCTCAGTATTCCTCTAGAACTGTCGTTACATCTTAAATAAATGCAGCATGACAGTGGGCCTTCGCGCACTTGCATGTGCTCAAGGGTTATGCCCACTCCTCCGATGCCAACTCCCTGTTGGAGGGGGCAGGACAAGGTAGGTCTAGAGTGTACGCAAGTGCTCTACGTCGCACCGCCATGGTTTATTTATTGCTCCCCTGCTCTCAATGGAACTACAGTGGGAATCCTAGACACTGCAGGGGCAGGGGGTAGAGAAGAAATGCTAGACTACTGGGAAGGGTGTCAGGGAAGTGCTCCAAATGCCTCTCCTGCTGCCCTGGGTGGACACCTATTTATTTATTTAGCTGTATTTATATCCCGCTTTTCACCGGGTCAAAGCAGTCACCTAGACCACCTAGACCACCTAGTGAAAGGGCTGTCCCGGCCTCTCCCACAATAATGCTGTGAAAAAGCACGTTTCTAAATACTGAACTTCGGGGTGCAGGAGCAGCACAGTGATTACAGTGGTGGGCTGTGAACCAGTGAAGTCCAGTTCAAATCCCATTGCCCCCTCCTCAGGTACCTACTTAGATTGTAAGCTTTCGGGGACAGGGACATACCTACTTTAACGGAATGTAACTCACCTTGAGCTGCTACTGGAAAAGCGTCAGTTAAATCTAAATATGATATATATATAAAATTTCTCCAAATGGGTTAAATTTTGAACATACCATATTAATGAAACTCGCTCCTAAGTCAGGGTATGTGGAGTATGATCTCCGTCTCTCAAATTTACAGCTATTCCTTGGCAGTGATTGCTAGCAACCAAAGTGCCTGTTCCTGGAGGAGGTGTACTTGCTGCACTAGAACTGCTGTCTGATTGCTGTACAGTCCTTGAGACCCCTATCCAGCATCAGGGTCAAGGCTCCGCCCCCAAGCCACATTTCAACATAATGGTAAGCACTAGTGGTTCGTTACTGCAGTTTGCTGGGGGACATCCCTTTCTGTTGCCTCTTTCCAGAGCCTCTTGAAGGGAACTTGTGAGATTTACTGGTATCCTATACTTGTGAATATGTGTTTATCCTTGATTAATACTATTCCTTGTAGCTATGGCAGAGGCTGCTCAGCTATCACATTTTATACAATCTAAGCCCCTCTGCCCTCTTGCTTTAAAGCAACGTTTTGTTCCATTGGAGTAAGATCAACTAATCCTGCTGTACTGAACCACATGTTAATGCTCAATTTATAAGAAACAAGATTTTACTTCTATATGATATTGTCAAATATTCAGTATTTGACATTATCTGCATTACTGAAACATAGCTAACAAGTTCTTGGAGGAACGGTGCATAAACCATTATTAAAGAGGACCCGGGGCAAGCATTGTGGAATCTGTGTGCCTTTTGGGAACCTGCCAGGTACATGTGACCTGGATTGGTCACTGTTGGAAACAGGATACTGGGCTTGATGGACCTTGGTTTGACCCAGTATAGCATTTCTTATGTTCTTAAGATACAGTTTGTAAAACAGGTATGCCCCCCCCACTCTAGAGGTGTGAATGACAATCTCAGTCATTTAAGCATAGAGGAGGTACTGTGATACTTTAGTTACAGAGCACAGTGATTTGTCCATTCCTTTGGATTTATGTTTGATGTACTGCCTCCCTTAGAATGTCCTTGGCTACTGTGGTTGAATTGTTTAACACACTGCTAGAACTAGATATTGATTTTAAAAAGACCATAGTGTTGGGGGATTGGGAGGAGTAGCCTAATAATTAGAGCACTGGCTTGGTAATGCAAGAGAGCAGGGTTTGATTCCCACTAGCACTCCTTGTCGCCTTGGGCAAGTCACTTAACCCTCCATTGCCTCAAAAGAAAGACCTGGCTATCTACTTCTGGTCACACTGCCAAGAAAACCCAGGAGCTGCTGGGTTGCCAAGAGTCAGCACTGATTTGAAGACACATATTGCATTTTTTGTTGGGAGATTTCAACTTGCACATTGATTCCTGCCCTCATAGCTGATGAATTTCTAATATGTTCTCCCTCCAGTTGAGGCAAGTAGTAGCAGTCCCAGTGCATTAGGAGGGGCATGTACTTGATTTAGGCTTTGTGCCTAAACAGTCTTGTAAACTTAGACTTGTTGATCTATCCACAGTGCAAATTACTTGGTCTGATCATGTACTTCTAAATTTTCAGCTTAAGCTGATGAGCCCAACTGATCGCATTACCTGTACTTCGTATAACATCATGTGCATAACAAAATCCTGGCAAACAGATACAGATCAAGTCATCCTGAATTAGATCACTGCACCTACATACTCTGCTTACAACTGCCCATGAAGACACAGAAGAGGGGGAGGAGTGCTGAAACTAGCAAGGAGTCCATTTCAAGTTCAAATTTATCTCAACAACTAGCACAGAAGAAAGCAATATTATTATCATCACCATCAAATACTTCACCATATGCCTCACCTATAGAGCACCAAATTCCAAGTCAGATGAGCTATCCACACTATTAGAATTGATGTGTGCATTTACTGATCTGCATAAACCCCTGATCGCCCTTGGAGACCTCAACCTCACATCAACACCCAATAAAGAAGCCAATGCCTTCCTGAGAGCCTTGGAATCACTTCAACACATAGATAATAAACACACCAACACATTGACAAGGGACAATCTTTGACCTCATCTTTATCCCCAGTCAACTTCTGGAATATGACACCATATATCCCCCCACATCCACTCCTATACCATGGTCAGATCACCACATAACATTCAAGATAAACATCAAGCCATTGGACCCCAGACAAGAGCAACAGGAATGCAGAAGGTTCAAGCGATTTAACGAGCAATGCTTCTTTCAAGACGTCCTGCTGAAAATAAGCCAAAACACAGCGGACCTTGATGATATAATAGAAACTGGAATGACACCATGGCAAAAGCCGCAGTAACAGAAAACAATAAGAAAGCAACAGAAAGAATCTATTCCGCACCCTGGTACTTAAACGAAATAAAAGAAACAAAGAAGACACTAAAGAAGATTGAAAAAAAATGGAGACACAAGAAGATGGAGGACACCCTTCAACAATACAGAAACAAACAAAACAAATATAATGACCTAATTAACAGATGCAAGAAAGAATACCATACAAATCTCATCATTAAATCTACAAACAGACCCAAACAGCTATTTTACATAGTTCAGACACTCACCAGAGACTACACGTAGAAAAAGAGAGTGATATACACCTGCAACCAATGGCAAATTTCCTAATAGCAAACACAAAAATATCCGCCTCGTTACACAACCAGAGGCACACACACACACACACACAATATGCCTCAAATCCAGCAGCAAATGGGAAGAATTTCACATACTAACCATAGAACATATCTTTATCTTTATTTGTGAAACTTGATATACCGCCCTTACCAGAGGCGTCAGGGCGGTATACAGTACAGGAATACTGTATATAGAACAAATCATCTCCCACCTAACCACCACATCACCATCAGAGCCGTGCCCAGTGTCATGGATCAAAGCAGCCAAGAAGGAATTCAGTCCAATCATGCACAAGATCACACAAATATCCTTCACTCAAGGCTATATGCCACCAATTCTTAAACAGGTATCCATAAGACCAATCCTAAAGAATGCCTCACTCGATTGAAGTAACCTCACAGCATACTGCCCAGTCTCCAGTTTACAGTTCATCACCAAAATCATAGAGAAAACAGTACAACAGCAGCTACAGGACCACGTAAACTTACATGCGCCACTGGACCCTCACCAAAACGGTTTTAAACCAAATAACAGCATTGAAATCCTACTAACATCACTCCTCAACGATATTATTAAGTGCATAGACAGCTTAAAAAGCGGCTTCATCCTTATCTTCCTAGACATATCTGCAGCCTTCGATACCATATCCCACCATATGCTGCTACAACGGTTAGAGGAAATAGGCCTCCACAATACCACTATAAAGTGGTTCAAATCTTATCTGGACAACTGACAGCAGCAAGTCAAAGATGGAAAAAACAAATCTACTCCATTCACAATACACCACTATATCCTTGCTACTCTTCAACTTATACATATAGCCCATCTGTAACATCATAGCAAAACACAATATCCAATACTGAATGTATGCTGACGATGTCATGTTATACATCCCGATCAACACAGACAAACCTGATTACTCAAACATAACCGACTACTTGGAAGCAATGACCACATGGCTCAACATCAACAACCTAAAGATAAACTATAAGAAGACAGAAGCTTTCCACATCAAACAACATTTGTGCCCCCCTCCTACAATAAAACTATCACACAAAATCTTAAGAGTAAAAAACTAAGTAAGATATTTAGGAGTCACACTAGATCAAAATCTCAACCAAAAATCACATATTAATATGACCACAAGGAATGCATACTTTAAGATGAAGGTCATACAAAAACTTAAACCAATACTTAATCAAAACGACTTCTGAACTGTCTGCCAAGCCATCATAAAGCCAATCCTGGATTACTGCACTTCTATATAGCAAGGCCTCCCAAAACATACCATTTACCCACTGCAAATGCAACAAAACACAGCAGCTCATATTATCACAGGATCAGCAAGATACAACCATATAACTCCCCTTCTGAACCACCTACACTGGCTTCCAATACACTCGGGCACCAAGTTCAAGACAACACTAACCATATTTAAAATACAGAATACATCAGCAGACATACTACAAGTGTTGGACACATGAGATCCAGATAATCAACCAAGAAGAATCAATAAGAAGAACTTAATTATCACACCCAATGCTCGCACAAAGGCCAAACAAATCACCAGCAAGAGAGCCTTCTCCTTTGCTGTGCCTGTGCTATGGAACTCTTTCCCAGAAGACATCAGAGCCACTAAGGACAGCAAAGATTTTTTTAAAAAGTTAAATAGCGCAACACAAAATGATCACATCCACCCAACATTCATAGATCGCCCCCTACTACCACACGTTATGTTAGCACTTATTTTATACTCCCAGTTCTCCCACTCCTTCATGCATCACCTTATATATAAGTTATCATTTAAATAAGTTACTATGTATATTACGTTAGCCTGTAACCTGTTTTCCCATGCTTCAATGTTTTAATGTAAACCGCTCTGACTGAAGGATAAAACGATATAAAAAACCTGCTAAATAAATTGTAAATAAATAAGATCATGAAACAAAAGTTCTTCAACATTTCTGCCTTTAAGGAGAAGTGGCTATCTGTAAATGGTGAGTTAAAAGTCTAGGCTGCCTTGGGTTCTGTCGATCTGTTAACTATATGGTCTGAAAAGATAGATGGTTTAAGTTGCTCCTGTTGTTGAATTAAAAGTCTTCACATACCCATATTGCACCCAGGCATACAACTGACTTAGTAAATTTTAAACATATCTTAGGGCCAAAGGAACATGTGTGAAGGAAGGACCCCATCTCTTTTAGGAAAGCAGTTTATCTAAATCGATTAAAATCCTATCAGCTTACTGTAACTATCCACTTGGTTTTTTGTGGCAAGATACGGAAGTAGATTGCCAGGCCTTTCTCCAGGTAATGCTAGTGTTGTTGCCATTGTTACAGAAATGTGAGCCTCCTCTGCCAACACCATCCCATTCTGCTGCCACCTTGATATCCATATGTGTTTTATTGACTATAGCAAGGCTTTTGACTGTATAAACCATGAGAAACTCTGGGCCACATTAAGCAGCATAGATATACCAGAACACCTGATAGTTCTCTTGCACAACCTTTACATTGATCAATAAGCAATAGTTCGAACAGAACAAGGCGAAACAGAATGGTTTAAAATCAGCATAGGTGTATCACAAGGTGGCATATTTTCCCCACCTGATTACTTTATATGCAGAACAAATCATCAAACAGGACTGAATGAAGACAACTGAGGTGTGAAGATTGGTTGAAGACTCATCTGCAACCTTCAATATGCTGATGATACCACAATACTGGCTGAAAGTGAAGGTGATCTATAACATTTTATTCTCACCATCAAGGAACATCGTCTTAAAATGGGCATGCACCTTAACATAAAGAAGACAAAGATCCTGACAACTGACAAAATCAGTAAGTTCATCGTTGATGGAGTTGAAATTGAAATTATTGATTCAAGCAGGTAAAAGTTGTCAATTATCAATAAAGAAACGACAAGCAGTCAAGAAATCTGATGACATATTGCTCTTGGTAGAATGGTTATGAAGGACCTAGACAAGATTCTCAAGAGCACAGATGTCTCTCTCCATACAAAGATTCAGCTTGTACAAGCCATGGTATTTTCAATAACATCATATGGATGTGAAAGTTGGACAGTGAAAAAGATAGACAGGAAGAAAATCAATGCCTTTGAATTATGGTGCTGGCGAAGAATACTGTGAATACCATAGACTGCCCAAAAAACAAAACAGTCAGTTCTAGAGAAACTCAAACCTAAGCTTTTTTTAGAAGCTAAGGTGTCAAGACTTCGACTTTCATACTTTAGACGTATCCTGCGAAAAGAGAGATCATTAAAGAAAAACATCGTGCTTGGCATGGTTGAAGGCCAATGCAAAAGAGGAAGGCCAGCAATGAGATGGATCAATACACTAACAGCAGCTATGGGTGCCACTCTATCAACAATCAGCTGCCTGACTGAAGACCAAACACAGTTTAGGACAACTATCCAGAGGGTCTCCATGAGTCAACACTGACTCAACGGTACTTAACAACAGCTTGCTGTAATTGGCCTCTAAGATGGCCTTTCTTTCAAAATGACTTGAAGGGGTTCTAAATCATCCTCAAGAGCTATTTGGGATTGTTCACAGCCCGACTGAGGCTCCTGAGATTGCTGAAAGTTTGGCATCAGGGATAAACTCAAATGTTTTTGCTTATAATACTAGTATCAATCTTCTTGATGTTATCACTTCTGCTGTTATGATCTCAGTCTCTCAAATTTACTTCTAATGCTTGGCGTAGTACTTGCATCATGCCAAAGCGAGCCTCCTTCTGGATTTCATAAGATATAACATGTATAAGTAATTTATCAAGGTGTGTTTGGAAATTATTCTTAATCAAGCCTGGGGCACCCAACACCATGGGAAATAACTGAGTATCTTTCTGCCACATTTTCTTGGTCTTGGACTGCATTTCTTATTACTTGAAGATCTTCTCCCTCTCAACACAATTCACAGAATAGTCACTTGGGACAGACACCTCTATAATCAATGCTGTTCTGATGTTCTCCTTTATCACTATGTCCGGCTTCCTTGCATCTAGCTTTTTATTCGTCGGAATGGGAGTAATGATCATAACTCTTCATTCACTGTAATTCTCTTAGGTTCAAGATCCCAGTGCTTTACAGGCACAGTGATGTTGTAGTGTTTACAGAATTTCCAGTGGATGAGATGTGCTACCTTATTGTGCCTTTCTGTATAGAAATTTTATGCCATCAGAACTTCACAGTCAGCTATAAGGTGAGTCACTCTTTCCAGTTCTTTCTCACAGAATCAACATATGTTGTTTGGGAGAAATTTGTCTCTATGACAAGCAAGGGCATTGAAGGCATCCTAAAAAAAAAAAAAAGATTTCTATTTTGTGTGTGCTAGATAATTTTTCAGTGGCTTTAATGAAAGGCACATGTAATCAAATTACTCCATTCTTTTTTTTTATTTTTATTCTTTATCATTTTATACAAATACAATCCAGAGAAGACATCAGAATCAGAATCAGAATATACAACAAAGAAACATAACAAAATCAAGAACAATCCATAACAAGGACCGCCCTAAGAATAAATCAAACTTGGCATAGTCCACAATAAAGTCACAATGCGATCCAAGAAAAAAGAAACTTCATAATAAATCACCTACTAAAGTGAAAAACACAATGGTACCATTAAAGAGTGTAGTTAGAATTATATGGCAGCCAGTGTGGTAAGCTGCTCAGACCCTACCCCCTCCCTACTACTAATTACTCCATTCTTAACCCAGTTAGTATCCCTCAGTCTGAACACCCTATCATCTGTGCTAAAACGTGCAAGTGCCCAGTCAGTGCTGAAAAATCCACATTTAGGATGAACCGACTTGTCAAATTACTGCCCAATTTCAAGTTTACCATGCTTGGCCAAGCTAACTGAGCTAGTAGTATGTTAACTCAGTGACATTACTTTTTGCAATGTAATGCAATATTAGATGATAATCAATATGGTTTTTGGTGACTTCAAAGTGCCAAAAGCCTTTTGGTATTGCTTTGACTCCGTTTTGCAGATGAAAAATGGCCAAACTGTAGTTATGATTCTGCTGCCTTTGATATGGTGTTCCCTCCAATACTTTTGAGAAGATTGGTAGAAGTGTGTCCTCTCCCAGCTCCACTCTTTCTCTTTTTTTTTAAACATGGCCACACCTATTAGGCAAGAGTATCTGATGGTGTCTCTACTTAGTACTCTAGCTCTTGAGAGGGTGCCTCTGCAATATTTACATGTGACTCTATGAAATGTATTGAACTCATTCCTTTTGTCAAGATCTCCTACTGCCTAACTCGGGTTAATCGTTGGATATTGGTTAATAAACTTGTCTTTAATGCTTCCAAAACAAAAGCCATTGTACTCACATTTGAAAAGAAGGCTTCATTTTCAGATTACATTCTCTGGAAATTATAATCTCTCTTAACTGCCCTAAAATTCATTACTTAGGCGTTAACTTTGACTCGTGTATCTTAATGAAGCCCCATATATAAAATGCCACAAAATTATTTTTCCACAAATTGCGAATGTTGCTTAGGCTGAAAAATGTAATCCATGATTCAGATTTCACACACAGTCCTCCGGAATCTTAAGTCCTTTGCTAGTACTGTAATGGCCTCTGTTTCGATCTGCCTTCTTCTTATATTAAGGCTCTACAATTTGTACAAAATTCAGCTGCTTGTTTGATCAGAGAGCCCACATTAATCCTTGTTTACAATCCCTTCATTTGCTTCCTATCAAAAAGCATATTAAATTTAAATTAGCAACCTTATTGTTTAAGGCTAAAAGCAACTTAGCCTCTGTGGGATTGTGTTCATTAATTGGTTTCTACAATCCACCTTGTTCCTTCTGCTTCTCCCAAGGAAGCTTTTAACCATCCCATCTCATCATCGGGTCAAAGGCATGAAAACCAGGAATCTTGCTTTTTCAGTTGTTGGTCCTACATTCAGGAATGAATTGCCTGATTGATGACTTCCCGAAAGAAGATTAAGACCCATTTATGTTCTCAGGTGTTTGGGTGATAATCTACTTATACACTGTTAGCAGTACATGTTTTGGATTGATGCTTTGGGTTTGTCTGTAAATGTTTTGTTGATGTCTTGTTCTGATTATTTCTAATGTTTCTGATATAATCCGCTCAGAATGGTAGATGCAGTGGAATATAAATGTTGCTATAAATGTGTGTGTATGTGTGTGTGTGTGTGTGCCCACTCTCTCTGCAGATAAAGGAATGTGCTGATGGCTCTTTGAGTCTATGCGGCTGTCAGATTATTGCTTTGCTTTCACTGCTGCTGCCCTAGATGATGACCTAGTCTTGCCTAATGGTTGAGTCAAACTTCTGAGAAAAAGGGAAGGTGAATAAAAAATGCACATCATTAAGACAAAGTCAAAATATAGCAGATGGCAGGACCTAAAGAATAAGAACTTAAAAATAGTAACATTGCTTCCTTTTCCTCCTTAGGATTCCCCTTATTAAGGTTCTATTACAAACCAAAGGGAGGTATGTCGGACCACAGATTAAGAGATATACAGAGCTGCCATTCTGGGTTAGACAAAGGTCCGTCAACTCCAGTATCTCATCTCCAAGTCACAAGTACCTGACACAATCCCTAATGTAGCCAAATGACATGCTTCTTATCCTTGCAATAAGCAGTGGCTCTTCCCAGATCTACTTTAATAAGAGTTTATGGACTTTTCCTTCAGGAATTTGTCCAAATCTTTTTTAAGCCCAACTATGCTGACTGCTTTTACCACATCATCCAGCAATTTCTAAAGCTTAACTCTATGTGGAAAGAAAAAAAATTCTCTCCTATTTGTTTTAAATGTAAGTGCATAGTGTGTAACTTAATCTTTCTACTTTTTCAAAGAGTTAATAGTTGGTTCACATTTAAGAACATAAGAACATAAGATATGCCATACTGGGTCAGACCAAGGTCCATCAAGCCCAGTATCCTGTTTCCAACAGTGGCCAATCTAGGTCATACGTACTGTGGTAAGGAGGGTGTAGCACAGCCCTGGGAAACAAAGAAAAAATAAACTTTTTCTTCCATAAGGGGGATGGGCTCACCTAAGCACATGTTCCAAAATGAAAGCAGTGGAAAAACCCACACTTGCAAAGCTAGGCTGAGGCCACACCCAGACTCCAGGGCAACTATAAGAAGTGATAGGAGACACCTGTGGGTGGGGCCAGGAGAGAGAGCACGCTTGCAAACATTTAAGCACAGGCAAACAGAGAGAGCAGGAAGCATCAGCAAGACCGGCAGGAGAGAAGCAAGACACGGGAACAGCTTGAAAGACGGCAGTCGGGAAAGAGCCAGAATCCAGGCTATTTGCACTCCTTCCAGGAGAGAGGAAGCGAGAAGGCTAGCTGTGAGGAAGCTGGAGCAGGAGGTCTCAGCTCCATCTGAAGAGGAACAAGTCTTCAGGCTTGGAGGGCCTAGAAGGGCTAGAGACAAACACTGCAGTGATCCCCCAGGCAGCTCTGATTCAGAGGACGCTACTCCTAGGAGATGCCCTTGCTGTAAAAGGTCTACAGTCAAGCTCAGAGGTAGGAGGGGAAAGTTTGAGGGAGTTAATGTGTGTGACTCTGACTCAGAAATAAGTATACCCGATTCTGAGGAAGAAGCTGTACCTTATGGGACGCATGCCAGGAAGAATGCTTTTACAGATAAGGTAAAGCAAACAAAACCTTTAAATGTTTTACTAAAGGGAAAAAAGTATGAGAACACTAATATAATTCCGGGGAGAAGAAGGGAAGTTCAGTGGGAAAGACTGTTCAAGCTTCTAAAGGAAGTAAAACTTGAAATCCCTGAACCTGTCCAAGCCCCACAGTCTTGTAATGCAGAGGAAGACATGGAGGTGGAATTCTGTGGAGAGGAACCTGACTCCACAGACTCCCAAATGGAATGTTCTTTGTGCATAATCTCTGACTGAGAAAAGCTAAGGGTTTAATAGGAAGGAAACCCAGGAAACAGTTATCCTGATTATTGTAGCTAAGAAGCTTTAGAGAGAGAAGGAAATCTCATGGTTAAAGCTACAAGAACACTTGTGCTGAGTGAAAGTTTAAACACAGCAGTTTTAGTTTCTGTGCTGACAAGCAGAGAAGTGTTTTAAAGGTAAAACCTGAAGCAGCTAAGGGAAGCTAAAAGGTTTGCTGGACTCTGCTGTTAAATACTAGTTCAATTATGTTTGTTTCTGGAAGAAGAAATTCTTTTGTTAAAGAGCTGGAAGAAACGGCTCATTGATAACACTGCTGAAATACACTTTTTGTAAAGAAAGTTTATTGGGAGAAAACATCCTTTTTTCTGTTGTTGTGATTGGAGCCTTCTACAAAGGTCTGTTTGCAAAGCTGAAATTTAAAACAAAAAATTTAATAAATTTTCCTGTGTTGGCCAAAAATACCACTTGGACTGCTTTTTGCACGCAACTACACATTCAGAGGTCTTAGCCCTGAAGCTTAAGCAACATACAAGATGGCCCACCGCTTTCACTAGGCAACCGCCTAGTGGGGGCGCCGTCGCCACAGTACCTAGCAGTTTCCCCAAAAGACACAGGTTCTGCAATGCTTGTACTAGGTCAAGCATTGATATCCTGGGTCCCTTCTTAATAATGGTTTATGGACCTTTCCTCCAGGAACTTGTCCAAACCTTTTTTAAACCCAGCTACACTAACAGCCTTTACTACATTTTCCGGTAACAAATTCCAGAGTTTGATTACACGTTGAGTGAAAAAATATTTTCTCTTATATATTTTTTTTTCACATTTAACCATTCCACGTCACTCAGGATTTTATAGACCTCTATTGTGTCTTCCCTCAGCCATCTCATCTCCAGGTTGAAGAGTCCTGACCTCTTTCACCTTTCCTTATAGGAGAGTCGTTCCAGCCCCTTTATCATTTTGGTTATCCTTCTCTGCACCTTTTCTTTCTAAATCCACTATATCTTCTTTGAGATGTAGTGACCAGAATTGCATACAATACTCAAAGTGTGGCCATACCCTGGAGTGATATAGAAATATTACAATATTCCTTGTTTTATTCTCTATTCCTTTCCTAATAATTCCTAACATTCTGTTTGCTTTTATTGTTGCATTATGGGAAGATTTCATCATATTTTCTATGATGATGCCTAGATTTTTTCCTGAGTGATGACTTCTAATGTGGAACATAGCAGCATGTAGCTATAATTTGGGCTTTCCTCTTCGTCCCTCCAGTCCAGTCCATCACCAGTGGGCAATCACCGCCCTCCAGCAGCTGGGAACTGAGCATGTCAAGCTTCTGACCTCACAGGATAAGAGTCACCCCTTCAGCTCCAGGAATCCATTCTTACATTTCCCAGCAGCTGGAGAGCATCCTTCTAGTGGTGTACTACACTGGAAGGTTTAGGCCTAGTAGGCAAAGAAAGAGAAGAGTATTGAAGAAAAAAAAAAGAGAAAGTACAGCTGGTTCTTGCTGCATGTTCACCTGATTAGGTCTGGCAGGCTGGTTCAGGTTTGTACAAAGGGGGCATCAGTGGCCTGAGAGATGCAGCATTGAGCAGGGTAAGGACAGAATTCTCCACCAGGTGCCCTAGCAAGGCGCCGGGCTGCCCCACCAAAAATAGAAGACAGAAAAGATTCTAAGAGGTATAAGTTTGCCTGGCAAGTCAGGGCCCTTTCCCGCCAGCCAGGAAGTCTCACGCTGCTAGTTACAGTAACAGGCATCCCCCACGTACACAAGTCTCCCTCTCTCTCTCTAGGGTGTAGGGGTGTATAGTGCCACAGGCAACCCGGAGAACTAAAGGACCGAGCGTGGTTATTTTACTTTAAATTGCTTTGCGCTCACCTGGTTTGTTGTTTTGGCGGGGGTGAGTACCTTCGGTCTTTCTTGTCATGGAAGCTGCATGTAGTGCTTGCAAATCCTGCATGATCACTCCATTTATGTGCGTCTCAGCTCCCTGCTGTGTAGTATGTTCGGGGAGCCACGGGCTGTTGGAAGACAGGGCATGCCGGCATTGTGTGCACCAGGGTAAGGCCATGGAGCAAGAGAGAAGTTTGAAAGGCATGGAGACCGCAACTACAGCGGAAGCAGCACAAGACATGGCTCAGGCCACACAAGGGCTGGCGGCCATTTTAAAGGCTTCACAGCATAAGAAGGCTAAGAGAAAGACAAGGCACATACAGCAGGTAGAAGCACAGTCAGTCCTGCCGACAGCAGCCATGGAATTCATTCTGGCAATGCACCGGGCCTACTGCCTGAAGAAGCAAGCAGGAGAGATATGCAGCTCTCCGGGGTCCTCTCAGCCCCCCCCCCCCCCACACTCCAAAAAGGCATGGCACGACCTGAAGAAGCATGGTTTCAGGGTGAGGATAAGGTCGAAAGGGGCCTGTCCCCTCCAGGTTCCCAGGAGTCAGGGGAACTGGAGGACGGGTCTACAGACCTTTGGGGCGAATCTGGAAGAAAAGAGTTGGAAGAGGGTGAAAGCCCTCGGGGGAGGACCAGGGGGTGTTCAGGGTGTTCCATAGAGAGGAACTCCCTGCCCTAATAGCTCATTCATTTGCAGCGCCCAACAAGGCACTCATGTCTCACATGGCAGAGGAGCCTCTGGAGGACCCGCTACTGCAGAGTTCCAAGGGGTCCCAAACCTTCTTTCTGGTCTACAGGGTAATCAAGAAGATGATAGAAACAGAGTGGTATGTTCCGGAGGCCAGCTTCTGGAGAGGATGGGATATAGCTTGTCTCTACCCAATTTCAGAGAGTGAGAGGGAACTGCTGTGTATGCCCAAGGTAGATGCCCTCGTATCAGCAGTCACAAAGAAAACAACCATTCCAGTGGAAGGCGGAGCGGCTTTAAAAGACCTGCAGGACTGTAAGTTTGAGTCTGCTTAAGCAGGCCTTTGACTCTGGGGCACTGGCACTGCAAGCTTCCATTTGTGGGGCCTATGTGACAAGGGCATCTATCTGCTGGCTCCAGGGCCTAGTGCCAGGGAAGCTGGATGCTCTGCAGGATCACCCAGAATTTATCAAGCTGGAATCAGCTTTGGCATACTTAGTAGATGCCTTTTATGACCTTGTGCAAGCTTCCTCCAAGAGCATGGCTTCCATCATTGCAGCCTGGCGTTTTCTTTGGCTCCGGAGCTGGTCGGTAGACATGTCATCCAAGACTAGACTCAGTAAGTTACCCTTTAAGGGAAGCTGCTGTTGGGGAAGCGCTGTAGAAGTTGGTGAAGAATTTGGGGGACTTGAAAGGGGCTCGTCTCCCAGAGGACAGGCCGAAGGGGCCTAGACAAGGCAGTCCGGGTTGGGGACAGCCCAGGTATTTTAAGCATTTCCGAGGCTCATGTTTTTTGCCTTACCAGTGGGGGCGATTCCTGCAGAGAGGTCAGTCCTTTCAAGGTTTCAGAGGAGCCAACAGGGGCTATTATGGGTCTTTGGCGGCTCCTCCGAAGAAGCCCAAATGAAGCCAGGCCAGTCCAGGTGGTGTTGCTGCCAGTAGGGGTCGGTTGCAGCAATTTCTCCCTGCCTGGACCGCCATTATGACAAACCAGTTGGTCTTGTAAGTGATTCGGAAGGAGTATGCACTAGAATTTGCACATCCTCTCACCGAAGCATGCAGAGCACCATTAAAAGAGGCAAGCGGTCCAAGACACCTTGTGGCTTTTGGACTTGGAGGCAGTTGTTCCGGCACCTCCAGACCAGTGCAGCTGTGGACACTACTCCATTTATTTCATGGTGCTAAAGAAGGAGGGCTCATTTTGGCCCATTTTGCATCTCAAACATGTCAACCGAGCCCTTAGGTACTCCACTTCAGGATGGAGACCTTGAAGTCGGTCATCGCAGCAGGGCGAGTTCTTGACAGCCCTGGATTTTACGGAAATGTATCTGCATGTTCCCATTTGGCAGAGCACCAGAGCTTCCTGTGTTTTGCAGAACCCATGGGACATTACCAGTTCAGGGCACTGTCCTTCGGGTTGGCTACAGCTCATTGGAACCTTACAAAGGTCATGGTAGTGGTGACAGCAGCCCTGCGGAAGGAAGGAATGCTGGTACACCCATATCTGGATGATTGGTTGATCAGGGCCAAGTCAGAGAAGGAAAGCAGAGTGGCAGCAGAGAGAGTGATGCAGATGTTGGACAGCATTGGCTGGATGGTCAATATGTCCAAGAGTTGCCTGCAGTCCATTCAGCAGTTTATCTATCTGGGACAGCAGTTTGACACCAATGCGGGGCATGTCTTCCTGCCAGAGGACATGATCCAGAAGCTTTCCATGATCCAGTTGTAAGTGCAGTGCTTTCTGGGGATGTTGGCACCCAGGGCTTGATATTACCTACAAGTCCTGGGGTCTATGGCGGTGGCCTAGACTTGGTGGCATGGGCACAGGTGTGCATGCTGCCATCGCAGTGAGCCCTGCTGTCCAGATTGTCCCCTCAGCATCACCCACTGTCCCAGAAGTTAGTCTGTCCTGCTGAGGTGAAGATGCAGCTCAAGTGGTGGCTGCAGAAGGGTCACCCTCGGACAGGAATGCCATTGGAGACACCAGACTGGGTGGTGCTCATGATGGATGCCAGTCTGTTAGGTTGGGGAGCACATTGCCAATGTAAAGTGGTGCAGAGGATCTGGATGCAGGAGGAGAGCTTATGGTTCATGGTTCATCAACTGTCTAGAAATGAGAGCGGTATTTCTGAACCTCCAATGCTTTTGCACGCGCCTTTAAAGTCGGGCAATGTGCGCTTGTTCCAACAACGCAACCACAGTAGCTTACATCAATTGCCAGGGAGGCACAGGTAGTGCAGTCTTTGTGGCAGAGGTCCAGCCCCTGCTGTCTTGGGCAGAGGAGAACCTGGAGCTTCTCTCAGCAACAAACGTGGCAGGAAAGGACAACCTGCAGGCCAACTTTCTCAGCCGTCACCAGTTGGACCCGAATGAGTGGTCTCTAGACAGAGCAGTGTTTCACAAGATTATCAAGCAGTAGGGTGTACCAGTCATGGACGTGATGGCAACGCTCCGCAATGCCAAGGCGAGCAGAGTTTTCAGCAAGTGCAGGGAACATATGTCGGAGGGACCGGATGCCCTAGCACAAAGGTGGCCCACCGAGGGGTTGCTGTACATGTTTCCTCCATGGGCACTCATTGACCAGCTTTTGCAGCAGATAGAAGTCTAGTGATTCTCATTGGCTGGCTTTTGCACCAGGGTCTATTGATTCTCATTGCACCAGATTGGCCACGCTGGCCTTGGTATGTGGATCTGGTGAAATGGTTGATTGTTCCTCCCTGGCATTTTCCAAGCACAGTCAATCTATTGTCATAGGTACCCACTCACATGCTGCAGGTGGATCGATTCTTGTTTACAGGTTGGCTCTTGAGTGAGTAAGGCTGAATAGCAGGGGCTATTCTTCAGCTGTGGAGGCTATCCTGCTGAAAGCCTGGTGGCTGGCTATCTCCCTACCCTACTGCAGAGTCTGGAGAATTTTTGAAGGATGGTGTGTGGACAGGGACTGGCGGGCCTTATCACTGTCAGTGGCGGAAATTTTGTCCTTCTTGCAGGACAGCCTGGATAAAGGGCTGGCGCTGAATTCTTTAAAAGTTCAGTTCGCTGCTTTGTCTTGTTAGAGAGGGTGCGTGCAGGGTCACAGTCTGGCAGCAATCCCGGATCTGTTCCACTTCATGAAGGCAGTGAAGCTGATCCGGCCGCCTACCCGGGTGGTGGTGCCTCCTTGGGATTTGAACTTGGTCCTGTCAAAGGCTCCGTTTGAGCCAATGGATGACACTTTGCTGAAAGATCTTACTTTAAAGACCGTATTTTTGTGGCCATCTGTTCAGCCAGACAGATCTCAGAGCTTCAGGCCCTTTCGTGTAGAGAGACATTTTTAGTTTTCTCAAAGGTAAAGGTCAATCTGCGACCAGTACCTTCCTTTCTGCCTAAGGTGGCATCCCCTTTTCATTTGAGTCAGTGTCTCTTCCGGTCTTCTTGCAGTCTGGTTCCGCAGAGAGGAATGGACGTTTTGGGTTGCTCAATATGCGCCTGGTACTGCGTAGGAATTTGCATAGCACAGAGTCATTTAGGATGGACCAGTTGTTTGTTGTGTTTGGGAGTGCACAGAAAGGGGAGGCAGCCTCTAAGGCATCGGTGGCTCACTAGGTTAAGGAAGCGATTGCCGCAGCTTATTAGCTGAGGCAAGGCCATCCCAGTGGGTCTCCGCACTCATTCCACGCAAGCCCAGGTGTCGTCATTTATTTTATTTATTTAGCTGCATTTATATCCTGCTTTTCGCCGGGTCAAAGCGGTTTAACAAAAAAAAGGGGGGGGACAATAATCAATTTGGGGGGCATCACCAGGGGGATAACATAGATCTGAACAGAAAGTAACAGTACTAGACAGTTGATGTTTTATGGAAGTCTCTTAGATGGTTGCTGGGGGGGTAGGTCAGAAGGTTCGGGTGAACAGTTATTGAGAGATGTCTGTTTCAGGTCCAAGATATTCATGAAACAGGATGTTTTTTAACTGTTTCTGGAATGTGGAGGGGTCTTTGGTGCTTTGGATCTGGTTTGGGAGGGAGTTCCAGAGGGAGGGTGCGTACAGTTCGAATGCTCTGTTATAGGTTCGCTGATTGAACTTAGTTCGTTCATGGGGGATAATGAGAGTGTTGTTGGTGGTCTGTCGGGTTGGTCTGTTGAGGGTAGGGTGAGGTAGTAGAGTCCAGAGTTGGGAAGTCTGTGTTTGATGGAGGGCTTTGTGGATAAGTAGGAGGGATTTGTATTTAATCCTTGCTTCGAGGGGCAGAATGTGACGCTCTCTCTGGACTGGGGTGATGTGATCATGTTTTTTTCGCCTTCTGGATGATTCTTGCAGTGGTGTTTAAGGCAGTTCATAGGGGATTGGTGTGGGTGGCAGGTAGTCTGTGATAAATTGCATTATAGTAGTCCAGGTGGGGGAGCATCATGGCCTGCATGACTTTTCTGAAGTCCTGTGGGTCGATGAGTGGTCTGAGCCGTTGTACTGTCTTTGCTTTGTGGAATATTGTTCTGGCCGTCTTCTTGATCTGTTGTTTAAATGTAAACGTTTGATCAGTGATGATTCACAAATATTTTATGTGGGGTTGAACTTGTATTTGGGTGGTTCCCAAGGTGAGGTGTGGCGGTGGGGTAAAGTTTGGGTCCTTGGTCACAATGAGGGCTTCCGTTTTTTTTAATGTTGATGGAGAGGTTGTTCTCTTGTAGCCAGCTGGAGACATCAATGAAGCAGTCTGATAGGTGACTCTTTGTTGGGTTTGTGGTTGTGATGGGTCCATAAAGCATTATGTCGTCTGTGTAGATATGGTAGTTGATATTGTAAGCGTGTATTACTGAGCAGAGTGGCTGTAGGTCGATATTGAAGAGCATGGCGGATAGTGTGGAGCCTTGGGGTACTCCTTGGTGTTGTCAAAAGGGGGGGGGGGGAGGTTGCTATGCTTGTGCGGATCAGTTGCTGTCTATTGGTCAGGTAGGAGCGGAACCATTGTAGCACGATGTCCTTGATGCCAATCTCCTGTAGTCTATGTAGGAGGGTGTTGTGGGAGATGGTGTCAAAATCTGCGGATACGTCTAGAAAGATCATAGCATATCCAGAGTGTTTTGTCTACGTACCTTTTGATTAGAGTGTTCAGTAGTGATATCATGAGGGTCTCAACTCCATGTGATGGGTGGAATCCGTGTTGTTGTGGGTCCAGGAAGTTGTTGGTATCCAGGTGGTCTTGAAGCTGCTGTTGAATTATCTTCTCGATGACTTTGGCGGTGAATGGGAGACTTGCTATTGGCCTGAAGGAGGCAGGGTCGAGGGGGTCCAGGTTGTGTTTCTTAATGACTGGGCGAATGACGGAGGTTTTGAGGATGTCTGACATGTGTCGTTGCTTGAGAGATTCGCTGACTATGTGGGTTAAGGCTGTGCTTATGTCCTTCTTAGTTTTCTTTATCCACTCCACAGGGCAGGGATCTAATGGAGAGGTGGCGGTGTTTAGGCAAGAGATAGTGGATTTTATCATTTCTTTGGTGACTGTTACAAATGTGCTCCAGTCAATGTCCTTAGCAGCAGGGTAGGTTGTTGATGTTGCATTCGCTTTTGGGTTGGTTGGTTGTTGGAGCTGCTTATATTGGCGTGCTAGTTGTTCCGGTGGGATGTTCGGGAGCTTGTTAGAGTGGTTGGGTGCCTTTGTTAGCTTCTTGACAATCTCAAAGAGTTCATGTGGTCTATTTATTGAAGTATTTATGATTTTTGAGTGGTAGGTCCTTTTTGCATTATCTGTTTCTGTGCGGTATGTATCTAGTTTACTCATGTACCTTGCTTTGTCTGTTTCTTTTTTGGTCTTTCTCCATTTTCTCTCGGTTCTCCTCAGTTGGGTCTTTAGTCTCCGTAGGTCGGGGGTGAACCATCGGGCTCTTGTTGTAGTAGCTCTGGTTTTGGTGCTGTTTGTCGTTGTACATGATGCAGATGAGATTGCAGTATTCCAGATGTTGATTAGGTCTTTGATTATGGTGGAGTCTGTTTGGAGTTTAGGTAATATTTGTGCTAGGAAGTCCTCTTTGTTAAATGATTTAAATCTTCTTGTGAGTTGATTGTTCTCTTTGATGCTGGTGTGCTGGTAGATGTAGATAAGATTAATGAGATGGTGGTCAGACCATGGCACGCTTGTGATCTTAGTTTTCTTGCATGAGGTGGCGCTTTGGGATTTGAGGAATATCGGGTCGAGAGTATTTCCTTTTTCGTGTGTTGATTCATGTGTGATCTGAATCAGGTCCACTGCTTCCATAGTACTGATGAAGGCTTCGGCATGCTTTTCTTGTAGTGAGGAGAGGTCGAAGTCTCCGAGGATTAGCTGTTCTTTTGTGGTGATGGTACTCTCTGATACATGTTTTAGTATGTCTGATAGATCAGTACATGCAGTGGGTGCTCGGTAGATTAGGCATATGGAGAGGTGTTTGTTGGTGAGAGTGAGTATGTCCACTTCGTTGGTTGTTTCTGATGCGTGGTTTCTGAGGTGGAGGTCGGATTTCGCTATGATGGCTACTCCTCCTCCTCTGGCATGAGCTCGGGAGCAGTTGTGCATACTATATCCATTAGGTGTTAGTTGGTTCATGAGTACTGTGTCAGAGTCTGTGAGCCATGTTTCGGTTATGCAGAGGGTGTCGATCTTTTGAGATATGACCAGGTCTTGGAGCATGGGGAGTTTGTTTCTGACTGAGCATGCATTTAATAGAGTGATTGAGAGAGAGTGGGTGTTTGTGAGGTTAGAGGTGTGGGTTAGTGTGGGAGGTGTGTGAGCGCTGCCCCATGTGGAGGGGGGTTTGGTGATGTTTGTAGGTTGGGTAAGTGCGGTGTTTGGAGTGGGGTGGTTAGGGTGTGTGTTGGTAATGATGTGATAGTAAGCCAAGTTGATCAGGAATGGTGTTAGGAGGTATGCTGGAGCCAGGAAGGGTGGCATGGTTGTAGGCGTACCTCGAGTTCCTGGGGCAGATCAGGTAGAGATAGGGTCTGCTGCTGGAGAGGCAATGGAGTCTGCTTTAGGGCTTGCTCTGGCTTGCTCATGGGCAGAACATTGCCTGGTGCCACCAGGGGACATCTGCAGAGTGGCTACGTGGTCAATTTTGCATTTGTTTGCTCATTACCACTTGGAGGTACAGGCAAAATGGGATGCTGGCTTCAGTGCTTAAGGCTGGACTGTCTTGTCCCTCCCGTGGGCGAGTACTGCTTTGATACATTCCATTGGTGGTGGACTGGACTGGAGAGACGAAAAGGAAGGCCAAATTAGTTCTTACCTGCTAATTGGCTTTCCCTGAGTACCTCCAGTCCAGCTCCCGCCCTATAAGAATCTTCTTGATGTTAGCCAGGTTGCCGCAAGGCTGGAGAAAGAGGAGGTCCGGCTAGATGAAACAGCCCCAGCGCTTGCTAGGGACTGAGAGGAGTAGTCTGTCAGGTCAAATCAGCAGGAGCAGCAAGTCTCTGCGGCTGTACATAGTTTATGTTTAACAGACTTGCGGATGATGAGTTCCCCTTCACTTACGTGATTCCAGTTCTGTGAGCTTAGTTCATGGTTATGATTGTTCTAGTCTGCTTTGTCATTAGAATACTGGATTTCTGGAGCTGAAGGTGTGACTCTTATCCTGTGAGGTCAGAAGTCTGAGTTGCTCAGTTCCCTGTTGCTGGAGGGTGGTGATTTCCACTAGTAGTGGACTGGACTGGAGGTACTCAAGGAAAGACTAGCAGGTAAGAACTAATTTTGCTGTTCTTTCCTACATGCACCATTTTGCACTTGTTCCCATTAAATTTCATCTGCCATTTGGATGCCCAGTCTCCCAAAGTTCTTCTGCAATTTATCCACAAGCAATTTAAATTTGAATAATTTAGTGTCATCTGCAAATTTAATAACTTTGCTTATTGTTCCCATTTTCAGATCATTTATAAATAGCTACAAGAGGAGCTGTTGTCTGTTCATAACAGAATTGGATGCTGGAAGCAAGCTATTTTGCAAGGTAGAACAATCATTGCACACAAGACTTGCTGGGATGGTTTCTGATAAAACAGCATTGTACAATAGTAACATCCCCTACGGAATTGTTTCAAAGAGGTGTGTCAGCTAAGGAAGCAATTGAGGATGAAATAGCTGACAGATGCTGAAGGTGAAACAATGATCCTTTATCATATCCACTGTCTTTTTAATGTTGTCTCTCAACAAGGAATCCTTATGTAGGGGATATCAGTGGAGGAGTGGTCAAGTAGCTAGAGCAAGACTAGGGTTCAAAGTCCACTGACACTCCATTTGACCTTGGGCAAGTCACTTAACCCTCCACTGCCTCAGGTAGAAAATTAGATTGTAAGCCCTCCGGGGACAGGGAAATACCTCTAGTACTTGAACTACTACTAGAAAGGCATAAGCTAAATTCAAAATACTCAGGAAGATGTAGATAACATGAGAAGGGATGTAGCTAAGTTTGAAGAATGCTCTAGAATTTGGCAGCTGAGATTTAATGTTAAAAAACGCAAGGCCATGCATTTGGGCTGCAGTAATCCAAGGGAGCGATATAGTATAGGGGATAAAGTACTTCTATCCAGGACCTAGGCGTGAATGTGCCTGATGATCTTAAAGTAACTATACAGGTAGAAAAGGTGACAGCAAAAGCTAGAAGGATGCTTGGGTGCTTAGGGAGAGGAATGGCCAGCAGAAGAAAGGAGGTGA
This sequence comes from Ichthyophis bannanicus, assembly GCA_033557465.1. Classification (NCBI taxonomy): domain Eukaryota; kingdom Metazoa; phylum Chordata; class Amphibia; order Gymnophiona; family Ichthyophiidae; genus Ichthyophis; species Ichthyophis bannanicus. The sequence goes on along the minus strand of CM066033.1, from coordinate 730,312,116 downwards.
TAATGCCTCTGTATAAGTCTTGGTGCAACCTCATTTGGAGTATTGTCTGCAATTCTGGAGACCGCACCTTCAAAAGGATATAAACAGGCTGGAGTCAGTACAGAGGCTGGCTACTAAAATGGTTAGTGGTCTTCATTATAAAGCATATGAAGACAGACTTAAGGATCTTAAAATGTATACTTTAGAGGAAAGGAGGGTTAGAGGATATATGACAGAGACATTTAAATATCTCCTTGGCATAAATGCAGAGGAGGAGAGTCTCTTTCGATTGAAAGCAAACTCTGCTACGAGGGGACATAGGATGAGGGTGAAAGGGGATAGATTCAGGAGTGATATGTGGAAATTTTCCTTTATGGAAAGGGTGGTAGATGCATGGAATAATCTCCCAGTAGAGGTGGTAGAGATGAGGACAGTATCTGAATTTAAAAATGCATGGGACAAACACGGAGGATCTCTAAAGGAAAAAAAGGGGACTGTTGTAGTGGTTGATATGGAAGGGCAGACTAGATAGGCCATGTGGTCTTTTTCTGACATCATGTTTCTAAAATGTTAAAAAAAAAACTTCAAATGACATCCTCATGTAAGCCAGGGGCATATAACTATACCAAGCACCTGACTGCAGGGTCCATTGAACAAGAATGTTGTTTGCACAGGGCCCCGCGTTTCAGGGGGCCCCGCGCAAACAACATTCTGCCCATCAGCCACTTTAAAAGAAAAAAGAAACTTGCTGCTGCTGCCGCTGCCACCATGGCAGCGGCAGAATGAAGTGTCTACTGCAGTCAAGTGTCTCCCACGGCCCCCCCGCCCCCCGGCTGCCCGGCAGAGCCCACCTCAATCACTCTCCTTGGTGCGGCTTTCAGAGGCGCGAAAGGAAAGTGTCCCTCTCGCGGCTCTGTTAAGCCTGCCGGGGCTGATGGGAAATTTCCCATCAGTACCGGGGAGCTTAACAGAGCCGCGAGAGAAACTCTCCCTTCGCACCTCTGAAAGCCACACCGACGAGAGTGATTGAGGCGGGCTCTGCCGGGCAGCCGGGGGGAGGGGGGGCCGTGGGAGACACTTGACTGTAGGAGACACTTCATTCTGCCGCTGCCATGGTGGCAGCGACAGCAGCAGCAAGTTTCTTTTTTCTTTTAAGGTTTCCCTGGGCTGATGGAGGGGAGGGGGGTTAGGACTGGTAATGGGCTTGGGGGAGGGGGTTAGGGCTGGTAATGGAGTGATGGGGGGTTAGGACTGGAGGGCTATGGGGGGGCTAAGACTGGGAATGGGCTGATGGGGGGGTTAGGACTGGAGGTGGGCTGTGGTGGGGGTAGGATTGGTCAGGGGCTGGGGGCCTAAAACTGAAAATGGGGTGATGGGGGCTTAGGACTGGTAATGGGCTGGGGGTTGCTAGGACTGGAAATGGGCTGAATGGAAGGGGGGACTTGAGCTGAAATAGCTGATGGGGACGGGGCTTGGAATGGAAATGGGCTATGGGGGGCTAGGACTGGAAATAGGGTGATGGGAAGGTTAGGACTGGTAATGGGCTATGAGGGGGGGCTAGGACTGGAAATAGGGTGATGGGGTAGGACTGGTAATGGGCTATGGGGGGCTAAGACTGAAAATGTTGTGATGGGGGGCTTAGGACTGGTAATGGGCTATGGGGGGCTAAGACTGGTAATGGGCTGGGGGTTGCTAGTACTGGAAATGGGCTGAGTGGAAGGAGGGACTTGAACTGCAAATAATTGATCGGGAGGGGGCTTTGAATGGAAATGGGCTGTAAGGGGAGGGAGCTAGGACTGGAAATGGGCTGAGTGGTGGGGAAGAGCTAGGACAGGAACTAGGCTGATGGAGGGGCTAGGATAGGACTGGAAATGGGCTGTTGGGGGGTGCTAAGATTGGAAATGGGCTGTAGTGGGGGCTTGGATTGAAATGGACTCATGGAGGGGCTAGAACTGGAAGTAGGTTCATGGGGGCTTGGATTGGAAATAGGCTGAGTGGAGGGGAGCTAGGATTTGACATGGGCTGATGGTGGGGCTAGGAAAGGACTGGAAATGGGCTGATTGGGGGCTGGGATTGGAAATGAGCTGATGGAGGGACTCGGATAGGACTGGAAATGGGCTGATGGTGGGGCTAGGATAGGAAATGGGCTGATGAGGGGCTAGGGCTGGAAATGGGCTGATATGGGGACTAGAAGGGAGTGGATGCTGGGTGGGGCTGGACCTAGAAGGGAGCTGATGTTGGGGGAGGATTAGAATGGGATGGAGCTGGGAGAGTGAAATGGAGAGGTGAAAATATTTTGTGTGGGAGGGAAGAAAAATCTACAATTGGCCGGGTATTGGGAGAGTAAGTGGGGATTGAGGATGGAGGGGTAAAATTTGAGTGGATGAAATAGGAATGAGGAAAGAGCAAAAGGAGAAAGATTACTAGGTTAAAGCAGATGTAGAGAGAGAATGGAAAAAAACTAGAAAAGAGAAGAAAGGACAAATGGACAGCAGACGATGGAGAGTTAGCAGAAGACACAAAGAAACCAGAAGAAAGTGGCTGGAGCAATTGCAACTGAAAAAGAAATGCACAGGCATAAATAGCTCTACCAGAGCTCTGTGATCCTCAGTCTTGAAGGACTAGAACAGGGGACAGTTACTTCTGGAGAGAGATCTGCAATTGTGAGTAAATACTGGGAATTTTCTGAAAGGAATTCTTTTTATTAAAGCTAATTAATCTGTGAACCCACTATTTTTTGTTAAATCAGTCAGGGCCTAGTAGCAGCAGTTTAAGTTTACATTTAAAACACAGAAGAGAGCTTTCTGGTTAAATTTCATACCCAGCAGAGAGCTTGTAGTTTAAATTTAATAGTCATTCAGGGCCTAGCATCAGCAAAGTACTTTTAGTTTAAATTTAAAACACAGAAGCGAGCTTTCTGGTTAAATTTAGAACCCAGCAGAGAGCTTGTAGTTTAAATTTCATAATAAGTTAGAGCCTAGCAGCAGCAAAGAGCTATAATTTAAATCAAATAAGAATATAGCTTACCTCAGCAGCACAGGACAGGGTACTGTGTAGCAGCCCTCTTTTAATAAGTGTTATTGGTGGAAGGGTTGCGCTCTATGTTAGAGAGGGCATTGAGTCAGAAAGGATTAAAGTTTTGCAGGAAACAAAATTTGATGTAGAATCTCTATGGATTGAAATTCCATGTAAAAAGGGGAAGGCGATGGCAGTGGGGGTGTACTATCGACCACTGGGCCAGAATGAACAAATGGATGATGAAATGCTCAAAGAAATCAAGGAAGCTAACAAAAGTTACAGGGCAGTAATAATAATGGGTGATTTCAATTACCCCGGTATCGACTGGGTCAATGTCACGGCAGGACATGCTAGGGAGTTCAAGTTCCTAGATGACATAAATGACTGCTTATTGGAGCAGCTAGTTCATGAACCGACCAGAGGGGAAGCCATATTAGACCTAGTCCTGTGGCTTCTGGTTCCCACAACAGTTGCCCAAATATCACCAATCAAAGAATTACTTAGACGGCAGTTGCTTTAGCTCAAAAGACTTTTATTTAGAATAACAAAAGTGATTATAAAATAGCAAACAGCAAATGCCTATCTAGAGATGGCAGACAGTACTTTCTTTCTCTGTAAAGAGGAAGAAAGTACCGCCCACCCTTACATGAAGAATAATTGCCTTATATACATTTCTCCCTGTATCAAATGTCTGTTCAGTAATCCATCATAACTACTTAGATGTCAGCAGGACCTCAGGGTTCTGCAACACTTTTCCCAGGGGAGAATCTCCTTACATGTGTACATCTGGACCTGCACTTAGACTTGCTTATCTATACATGGCCTATGACCTCTATACATCTGGAAATGCTTGGAAATGCTTTTAGGTCTATTTATCTATGCATGGCCTGTGACCTCTGACCCTTCCTGTGTATTTTCTTCTTCTGGCACTAATTGAAACCAGGCAGAGAGTATTTTTGAAACCAGGCAGAGAGTATTTTGTGCTCATTTGTTTGAATTCTTTGCTTGACCTGTAATTTCATGTTAGGCCCATTATTCTGCATACATCTATCCAGAATATGGTTTCCCAGAATCCTCCATAACAGGCCGCATCCATTTTCTTATGGCAAGCATATACTCTCATATAGCTATTGTCTTCATGTCTGTCTTCTTGTCTTCTGTGCCATCCATCCTCCTGTGTAGTTTCACCAGGCAAGAGTTCAGTCATATAAAGCCAATATATACATATATAAGCAGACCCAAGGCAGATTTAAGTCAGATTTCCCTACATTCTCCACTTTTTCTATTCCTATTTCTTTTTATGTGGAGGGGCAAAAGTAATCCCACTAAGGGGCATTGATAACAATAACCATTTGAGACAGGGAGGGATGATCAAAAGGGGCAGCTTCTGGTACAGTTCTCGAGATACAACATACATGGCATTGGTGCTTGACTTATCATTCTTTGACAACAAGCAAACAGAATGGATAATACACAACAGGCAAAAATTGCAAAACAAGCCATACTTAAAAGAATAAGAATGAAAGCTTTTAGGCCTCCTCTGAGTTCGGAATACCAGCAGGCAACATTCTAAGAGAATGGAAGACATACAGCTTGCAATAATACTGAACACATCAAATATTCAACAAAGTGATGAAGAAAGCTTTGAAAATGTTACAGTACAACTTGAGCTGGTGTGGGTATTGCAATTGCTGTAGCCCAAATGACTTGTAGATTTTCCCAAAAGTCCCAATCAGTCTTAATAGTCTTTATTTTCAGATAATTTGGGCCTGCTTCCCAGCAGTTTTTCAGGACTGCGTCGTGCGCTTCACCTGTCTCTGAAGTTTAAGTGTGGTTGAGTTCAGAGGTCTTGGGGTGAACTGTTCTATCTGGACTATGGCCAACTCCCTCTGCTGGAATCTATGGATTTCAATCAGTGACATGGTTCCAGGTCCCATTCAGAAGAGCAAAATCCAATATTAAATGAAAAGACTAAATATTCTAGATTAGATTTTACAATGAGACAATGCAATGTGATAAACATCATTTCATCCATATTTACTTAAGATCATAACTATCTCATATGGTATCAACTGTGTCTCTCAGTTTGATAAACTTCTTATCTCTCCATCACTGAAGATTCATCTGCTGGTAGGAAATACTCCACCATACTCTTATTTATTTATTTATTTATTTATTTATCTATTTCTTCTATACCGCCCCTTCCAGAGATCAGGGGCGGTTTACATGGAACAATTGTATACATTCGTATAACATTACATAGAACAAGAACTTTTTAACTTTTTACATATAACTTTTGACTGATCTTGACTGATCTTGACTGATCTTTACATATTAATAGATTAGACAAGTTGCAAGCACATATTCTGCAAGTTTGGCAAGTTTCAGAATTACCCCAATTTTTATTTGTGAAAATTTGTCATCAAATCATCCCTCTTTTTACTCCTGCATGTCTGGCCAGGACATACAAAGGCAAAATGAGGCAAAAAGCATCTGGAAGTACCACATGGCCAGTATGGATGTTCCAAAGCATATCAGGGTGCAAAATGCACCTAGCCTGTCTCCAGGTGTCTATTTCCAATTATTGAATATGTGTTGGGGCTTAAATGACTTCCTGAATTAAAGATTCTGGAGACAGCATAGTTGAATAAAATTTGTTTACATGTTCATTAGACAGACATGTCACTCTAAATAACCTTCATCAGTTTAATGTCCATTAGAGTACCACCTCTTAATTGGCATGCTAAGAACATCAAACAATTGTTAGAAAAACTTAGTATTATGGTAAACAAATAGTATATAGAAAATATAAACTTGGATTCTTCTTAATAAATCTAACAACATGAGTAAACAGTGTCTTATTTTCTCACCAACTTAATTGGTATGGTTCAAAAATGGACATATGTGCTCATTCAAAATAACAACTGTCTTAAACAATCTGAATAAAGTCCCTACAGTATAAAAATATTATTTTTGTAACATTTTTATAACAGTGGTCTCATTAGGACAAAGTATGGTTTTTAACAAGACAGCCACATGTCTCTCTCTCACGTATGGCATCTCAGTGAGAGTGCTGAACAAGGCAAAGTAATTAATTATCCTGAGTCTTTCATTACACTAATACTGTTGCCTGTCAGGTGGAGACTTCAAAGCAGTGCTTGGGCTAGCTTCACCTTACCGACATGCTATCTCAAGAAATGCAAATGAATAACAGAACTAGACAGACATGTTAAAAAAAACAAACCTCTGTATCAGAGAAAGTGCTGTAGGAGACTTTGTCTAATCAATTCAACTTAATGTTATTTTATGTGTAAATAACTTTACAAATATTCTCATATTTTTCTGGGAACTAAGCTCCATTTTTTCCACCAAATTTGTTCTGCAAGTGTGTAAGCTAAAGTAAATTTGTATGTCATAGTGCTACAATATAGTGTATTCCTAAAATTGAAACTTAAAAAAAATCTTTCAAAACAAAGTACACTGTTTTCTCTGGACCCCAACATATAAAATTCAAATACAGTAAAAACAGATGAATTTATCCTAAAATTCAGCAACTCCCATGTTACTGTCCTTAGTCATTAGTCATTAGCACTGAGCTTAAGAATACAAACACTCCTTTTCACATTTAAATTGAATGAAACTGGTGTCAAACTGAACTGACAGCAAACAGTAGATCTCTCTTTCTGTCCTTTAGTTACAGCTCTTTTGGGATGCTTGCAACAGTATACAAAATTCTATTTTACTTTTAATTTTGCTTGATCAAAACCAAACATATAACTTCTCATTCACTCGGTAATCAAATCACTTCTAAGTAGCATTGTCCTGTCAGGGCCGTCAAACCCCCACTCTAAAGGGCAAAGGACAACAGAAACAAATTCTCCAATGCCTTGATTGTTTGATCTAACATCTGGAAGCACTTAAGCACAGCAGACCATCTGATCAGAGTAGAGAGGCTTTCCTAAGAAACTTCAGTAAAGCATTCCCCCTTGGGAAATCCCAAAAAGCAATATACCTTTAAGCTTGAGAAACACAGGAAACTTAAAAGAACAATTAAAAACTATTTTCTTCATAATCTTATATAAAGATTTTCTCCAACGATGTAATACTAAGTAAACATTTTTGCATCACATGGTTACATATTTTCTTAAACGGATTTTCTTTTAGAGCTATCTTCCTTGGTTGCAAAATCCAGCTGTAATCTTTTTCCTTTATTATTAATTTGATCTTAAATTTGTAAAGTCATAAGAACATGACAAAATTGATCTTGTATCAATTAGTCAAAACTAATCTTAGCATCACTACGATCTTTTATTAATCTCTGGTTAATTAGGATCTTCCACATTTGTTAACACATTCATAGAAATTCGTTCTGCATTGTGTACAACTGCCCTATGACCTATCACAGACCCAGGCAGAGCTATTTAATCTTCTGACACACAGAGAACAGCAGACAAATTTTTCTTAACCAGGATATAAGATCCCAAATTAAAAAAATAAAACTTACACATATGGATCAGATTTATTTACTGCACACAAACATGCACAGGGGAATTTTCAGGCTGTACTTGTCTAGCACACAATAGCTGGCAGTTCAGAATAAAACACTGTCAATTATCTGTGCGGTCTGCTTCTAAGATTCTCACTTCAGTGTACATTACATTCAGATCCCAATCCACTAACTCAGAAAATCCATTCCATGTTACAATATATTCAGACAGACAGGAAAAAAAACTAGCTGTCTCAGCACATCAATTACTAAAGCAGATCCTGGAAGATTTTTTCGTTGTTTTCAATGTTCTAAAGAAGACAGGAAAGACTTGGAAGAATAGAGACAGATAAACAAACACCGCTTGGCACTTGCGTTCAAGGGACTCCGGGCCAAATTTTTTACCCTCTCCAGAGACTGAGGAAACTTAAAAGCAAATGAATATTGTAAAAGAAAATAAAAGCAAACAGATACGCTCTCCAGAAATTCCACACTTAGTTCAACTTAAGAAATAATTCTAATCAGTTCAGCTCCAGGGAACAGAAAATCTACTGGAGTAGCCAGTAATGACAGGACAGTGTTTACTAAAGATTAAAACTAAAAACACAAAACAGAGTTAAATGCATTATACCTAATCAGCCTACTAGACCCACTCCTCCTTGGTTATTTAATGCAGCTGCAGTCAGCTCCGTCATTCACCTTGATCTAGAACTTGCAAAGTAATTCATTTCAAAAAGATACTTAGAAAGCTATTCTTCAATAGATCTAATTGTCACCCTCTCTGGTCTGTGAGCACCTCAGATAAAGTGATCATCCCTGTTTTTCTATAAATATTCTCCTTAGCTGTCCCTCTTTCTAAAATCCGTAAACCTGGTGTTTTCACTGTTCGGGGACAGGGGCAATTAACGTCGCCTTTTACCAATAGCAAATTGAACCTCCTTATATACAGAGGCGCGCGCAATTTCGCTTTTAGGTAGCAATCCAAACCTCGTAATTAACAGAGGAGCGAAATTAAGAAATCCAGGACTTATACACGCTGACAACGCTTACGTTTCATCTAAATCCAGCCAATCTCCTCGCGGAGGTATGAAAACGTGGATAAAGACACACACTCGCTTCGTATTAATAATAATACGTACAGTCTCAAGTATACACCAATCAATCCTGGAAAAGAGACATAATGTCTGGGCAAAACTTTCTTTCCCTAACCATTCCCTAATGTTCCAACTAAATACAGAGACATTCTAACAGTTCTCTTACATAACAAAATATTAATTACATACTTACCCACCACTCGAACCTGGGCAAGTCTTCTGTCCTTTCATACAGACAGGGAAAACTGAACACTCACCAATAGAGTCATCCTAGGGTATCAAAATCTCTCTCGACGTCACTCAGAGCGGTATTCCCATCTTCTGTACCAGCAGAAGGAATCCTCTTCTCAAGTGAGAAGGTATTCACATCCCCTGTTTTTTTTGTTGTTTTTTTTTTACTGTGAAAAACAGGAGGTAGTCCCTCTGACAAGTAAAACTACAAGTCAAAAACTGCAGTCAGAGGAGTCCTTGGGCAATTTAGAAAATTTAGAGGGGTTTCGGCACCAATTATTGTGGCTTCTGGTTCCCACAACAGTTGCCCAAATATCACCAATCAAAGAATTACTTAGACGGCAGTTGCTTTAGCTCAAAAGACATTTATATAAAATAACAAAAGTGATTATAAAATAGCAAACAGCAAATGCCTATCTAGAGATGGCAGACAGTACTTTCTTTCTCTGTAAAGAGGAAGAAAGTACCGCCCACCCTTACATGAAGAATAATTGCCTTATATACATTTCTCCCTGTATCAAATGTCTGTTCAGTAATCCATCATAACTACTTAGATGTCAGCAGGACCTCAGGGTTCTGCAACACTTTTCCCAGGGGAGAATCTCCTTACATGTGTACATCTGGACCTGCACTTAGACTTGCTTATCTATACATGGCCTATGACCTCTATACATCTGGAAATGCTTGGAAATGCTTTTAGGTCTATTTTATCTATGCATGGCCTGTGACCTCTGACCCTTCCTGTGTATTTTCTTCTTCTGGCACTAATTGAAACCAGGCAGAGAGTATTTTTGAAACCAGGCAGAGAGTATTTTGTGCTCATTTGTTTGAATTCTTTGCTTGACCTGTAATTTCATGTTAGGCCCATTATTCTGCATACATCTATCCAGAATATGGTTTCCCAGAATCCTCCATAACAGGCAGGCCGCATCCATTTTCTTATGGCAAGCATATACTCTCATATAGCTATTGTCTTCATGTCTGTCTTCTTGTCTTCTGTGCCATCCATCCTCCTGTGTAGTTTCACCAGGCAAGAGTTCAGTCATATAAAGCCAATATATACATATATAAGCAGACCCAAGGCAGATTTAAGTCAGATTTCCCTACAGTCCTTAGTGGAACACCAGATCTAGTGCAAGAGATAAGGGTGTTGGGGCCACTTGGCAATAGTGATCATAGCATGATCGCCTTTGATTTAATTAGTGGAGGACTGATAGTAAGGAAATCCACAGAACTACCTTTTAACTTTCGAAAGGGAGACTATGATAAAATGAGGAAAATAGTTAAGAAAAAACTAAAAGGAGCAGTTGCAAAGGTTAAAGACTTACATCAAGCTTGGGTGTGGTTGAAAAATACTATCTTGGCAGCCCAGACCAGCTGTATTCCACGCTTTAAGAAAAGTGGAAGGAAGTCCAAAAAACTGCCAGTATGGTTTAAAGGTGAGGTCAGAGAGGCTGTTGTTGCCAAAAAAGCATCTTTCAGGAAATGGAAAAAAACAACGAAACCTGGAAACAGCACAAGCACCGGCAAATCAAATGCAAGGCATTGATAAAGCAGGCAAAGGGAGAATTTGAGAAGAAGCTTGCTGTGGAAGCAAAAACGCGAAATAAAGATTTTTTCAAGTACATTCGTAGCAAAAAACCTGTGAGAGAGTCAGTTGGTCCATTAGATGATAGAGGAGTTAAAGGGGCACTAAGAGGCGACAAGGCGATAGCAGAGAGACTGAATGAATTCTTTGCTTCGGTCTTTACTGAGGAAGATGTAGGGATGTTACCCATGACTGAAGTGGTATTTAAAGGTGCGGAAGAATTGAAGGAAATATCGATACATCGGGAAGATGTATAACAACTATTAGATAAACTGAAGAGTAGCAAATCACCTGGGCCGGATGGTATACATCCAAGGGTGTTGAAAGAACTGAAATATGAGATTGCAGACCTTCTATTAGTAATCTGTGAACTATCATTAAAATCATCTCTAATACCTGAAGATTGGAGGATCGCCAATGTAACACCAATTTTTAAAAAGGGTTCCAGGGGTGATCCGGGAAAACTACAGACCGGTGAGCCTCACGTCAGTACCGGGAAAAATGGTAGAAACCATCATAAAGAATAAAATTACTCAGCATGTTGATAGTCATGGCCTAATGGGAGACAGCCAACATGGCTTTAGACAAGGAAGATCTTGTCTTACAAATCTGTTATGTTTTTTTGAAAGTGTGAATAAACGGGTGGACAAAGGTGAGTCGGTTGATATAGTGTGTCTGGACTTTCAGAAAGCCTTTGACAAGGTCTCTCATCAGAGACTTTTGGCAAAACTAAAGAGTCATCGGATAGGAGGCAGTGTACTACTGTGGATCAAGAACTGGTTAAAAGATAGAAAGCAGAGGGTTGGGCTAAATGGCCAATTTTCCCAATGGAGAAAGGTGAATAGTGGTGTACCCCAGGGATCTGTGCTGGGTCCGCTGCTTTTTGACATATTCATAAATTACCTGGAAAGTGGAATAACGAGTGAGGTTATCAAATTTGCAGATGACACAAAACTATTTAAAGTTGTTAAAACCCAAGAGGATTGTGGAAAATTGCAAGAGGATCTTGATAAATTGGAAGACTGGGCATCAAAATGGCAGATGAAATTTAATGTGGACAAGTGCAAAGTTATGCACCTAGGGAAGAACAACCCAAACTATGGTTACACAATGCAAGGTTCCACATTAGGAACCACCACCCAGGAAAAAGATTTAGGCGTCATTGTGGATAACATGTTAAAACCCTCGGTCCAGTGTGCAGCGGCAGCCAAGAGAGCAAATAGAATGCTAGGTATCATAAGGAAAGGAATGGAAAATAAAACAAAAGATATTATAATGCCTCTATATTGTTCCATGGTGAGACCGCACCTTAAATATTGTGTGCAATTCTAGTCGCCGTATCTTAAAAAGGATATAGAGTTATTAGAAAAGGTTCAGAGAAGAGCCACCAAAATGGTAACATAGTAACATAGTAAATGACGGCAGATAAAGACCAGCATGGTCCATCTTGTCTGCCCAGCAAGATGGCAAGAGTAGATGCACCTGTCACTCTGTGCAGGCCACTCCTCCCCATGTCTTTGTTTAGGGGTAAACCCACCACTCCATGTAGGACACCCCTATTTGTTGAGATGTTATATGGTTCAGAAGTTAGATGGTACCGTTTATTTTGTTTTTATCCTATTGCTGTAAAGGGATCCACTGTGTTTGTCCCATGCCTTTTTGAATTCCGTCACCGTGTTTGCCCCCACCACTTCCTTCGGGAGGGCATTCCAAGCATCCATCACCCTTTCAGTGAAAAAATATTTCCTGATATTGCCTTTCAATTTACCACCTTGCAGCTTCATGTTATGCGCTCTAGTTTTACAGCTTCCCCGTCTTCGGAAGAGGTTTGTTTGTTCATCATTTCTCTTTAAGTATTTAAAGGTCTGAATCATATCTCCCCTGTCCCTCCTCTCCTCCAAAGTGTACATATTTAGGTCTTCAAGTCTCTTCTCATAAGGCTTCTGACGCAGGCTCCAAATCATTTTGGTCGCTTTCCTCTGAACAGTTTCCAGTCTTTTTACATCTTTTGCAAGATACGGCCTCCAAAACTGAACACAGTATTCCAAGTGAGGCCTCACCAGTGACTTATACAGTGGCATAAGTACCTCTTCCTTTCTGCTGGTAATCCCTCTTTGTATGCAGCCCAACATCCTCCTGGCTTTTGCCACCGCCTTGTCGCACTGTTTTGCCACCTTGAGATCATCAGAGATAATCACACCAAGGTCTTTCTCCTGAACCGTGCATACCAACCTCCCGCCCCCTATTGCGTACATTTCCCTTGGATTTCTGCTACCCAAGTGCATGACACTGCACTTTTTCGCATTAAATCGTAGTTGCCAAGCATTAGACCAGTCTTCCAGCTTTTGTAGATCTTTCCTCATGTTAACTACTCCCTCGGGGGAGTCCACTCTGTTGCAAATTTTTGTGTCATCTGCAAAAAGACAGACTTTTCCATTCAGTCCTTCAGCAATATCACTCACATATACATTGAACAGTGCCGGACCCAGGACCGAACCCTGGGGCACCCCGCTAATTACCTTCCTCTCATCCGAGTGAGCTCCATGTACAATCACCTTCTGTCGTCTGTCAGTCAACCAATTTCTAATCCAGTTTACCATCTTGGGACCCATCCCCAAGCTACTGAGTTTGTTGACAAGCCTCCTATGAGGAACAGTATCAAAGGCTTTGCTGAAATCCAGGTAGATGACATCCATCGCATGCCCCTGATCTAGTTCCTTGGTCACCCAGTCAAAGAACTCAATCAGATTTGTTTGGCAAGACTGTCCTTCGGTAAAACCATGTTGCCTCGGATCTTGCATCCTGTTGGTTTTGAGAAAGTTCACTATTCGCTCTTTCAGGAGCGCCTCCATTACTTTTCCCACCACTGAGGTAAGGCTCACGGGCCTGTAGTTTGACACTTCTTCCCTGTCACCACTTTTGTGTAGAGGTACGACATTAGCCATTCTCCAGTCCTGAGGAACCTCTCCTGTTTCCAAGGATCTGTTGAAGACATCCTTTAACGGTCCTGCAAGAACCTCTCTGAGCTCTTTCAGTATCCTGGGATGTATCCCATCCGGTCCCATGGCTTTGTCCACTTTCGGTTTAGCAAGTTGTTCTAACACCTCGTCTTCTGTGAATGGTGTGGTATCTACTTCATTCCCATTTTTATATTTTGGAGTTACAGCTGGTCCATATCCAGGATCTTCTTTAGTAAAAACAGAGCAGAAGTATTTGTTTAGCAATTCCGCTTTTTCAGTGTCACTTTCCATGAGTCCTTTCCCAGCACTTCTGAGTCCTGCAATTCCAACTCTGATCTTCTTCCTTTCCCGAATATACCTGAAGAAAGTTTTGTTGCTACCCTTAACATCTTTAGCCATCCTTTCCTCTGCCTTTGATTTTGCTATCCTTATTACTCTTTTAGACTCTTTGGGGCATGTTTACTAAAACCCTGCTAATGTGCGGGCCGCGGTAGTGTGCGGGTGCCATATAAGGAGTGGGCGTTCCGTCCTGAAAAAGAAAATACAGAATTTACATATGCGCTAAGGTGCACGGCACCCATGTGTGCCCCGCACATTAGCGCATGAGATAGTTGCGCGGGAGGCATAAGTGGAGCGCTGATGTGCACACAGAAAAGCAGAGCCACAGCACAATGGTCAAGGCACTTACCAATGGTACAGGGATCAGGGGTTCAATCCCCCACAGTGTCCAATGAAGACTGCTGGCTGAGGCATTAATTTATGAGGCATTTAAATAATGGGCGGCATAAGGCAGCGTGCTAATGTTTTCGGAGGCATTTTAATACTGGGCGGTATAAGCAGCACGCTGATGTGCATACAGAAGAGCACAGCAGAGCCACAGCACAATGGTTAAGACACTGACCAATGGTGCAGGGATCAGGGGTTCAATCCCCCACAGTGCTCAATGTAGACGGCTGGCTGAGGTGTTACTTTAGGAGCTAGTCTAATATTGTGCAGCATAAGGCAGCATGCTGATGGGCATTAGGCGGTGTACTATTGATTTAGGAGGCTTTTTTAATATTGGGCGGCATAAGGCGGCACACTAATGTGCAAGCATAGGAACAGAACCACAGCACAATGGGTAAGACACTGACCAATAGTGCAGGGATCAAGGGTTCAATCACCCACAGTGCCCAATGAACAAGGCTGGCTGAAGCATTACACATTATGTATTATGGGGAAGATTGCTTTTGGAGTCATTTTATGTTTATTTTAATTATCACTACTAGCAAACGCACTCTCAAAGCGTGTTAACATAAGGCGCCCTATAAGGCACATTTTAAAGTGCACTGTCAGCCAAGGCACCCTAGAATGTTGCTTAGAGGGTGCCGTATGAGGTACCGCACGGTCAGAGTACTGTTTTTTATGGCAGCACTGTGCAGTTTAAGGAATGAAAAGCATAAGTAGGTGCGTTGACAGACAAGGAGGAACAGCAGTGTAGCACAATGGTTAAGGCACTGACTGTTGATACAGGGGCCATGAGTTTGCTCCCCAGTGTGCCTAATATGTAAGGCTGGCTGTGGCATCAGCTTTACATTGTACATATATTTTCCTGCAGCACTTTATTTTTATTTTATTAATTGCTGCCAGCAAACACGCACTCACATGCCGTAATTGAAGGTGCCGTAGAAGGCACCCTATAAGGCACTCCATAGGGCACATTATAAATTGCACTGTCTGCCACAGCACCCTAATATGTCCCCTATAGGGCACCCTATAAGTTGCATCACAGGATAATGTATAGTGCACCTTATATGGAGGGGAACCATAAGGTGCCCTATAGGGCGCCCTATAAAGCACCCTCAGAGGCACCTTATGGGTACAGTACGCTGAGGGTGTTTTTGCTGGCATCAAAATATGTACATTAAAAAACAGATAATGTGTTGGACAACCCTATCAAATAACCCCACTGTGGGTTTGAACCCATGACCTCTGGCTTCACAGGCAGTGAAGTAACCATTGGGCTACAGCTGCTAGCAAGCCCCTGGCTGACTGCAGAGAGCCTGCATGTCACCACACAGACAGTCTGCTGTGGTCACCAGGATAGGGTTAGCCCACCTGTACCCATGATGCAATGCACATGCAAATCAACTGTCCACAGATGAACACAAGATGGCGAATGCACCCCCACAGCACCTCGGCCAGGTAGGGGGAAGTGACCGTGTGCACCCACATAGCACCTCGGCCCGGTAGGGGGTACTGACCGTGTGTTTTACTGGCACAGAGTAGCTACACACCGTCACATTGTGCGGGTATTGTGCTCACCCTGAGGGTCAATGAGGCGCCCAGGACCAGGTCCACAACACCGTCCATGGCTGAAAGAGGCCATGCCAGAGATCCAAAGCAGTGTTAATGTGTGAGATAGGTAGTTTCTGCACAAACACCTTGGCTATCTCTGTCTGTTTCAGTCAGATGTAGCCCCTATGGACCCCTAGGTGGGCTATGTACCACCACCACCACCCCCCCCCCTCCTCCTCCTCCTCCTCCTCCTCCTCCTCCAGGGCTGAGGGTGGCAAACAGGGTCTCCTATCAATAGATCCACATTCTACCTCCCTGCAAAGGTGGCAGTAGAGGGGACCATCAACCCCAGTCCTGCTGAGGAACAGACACCCCACAGGGCAGTCAATGCAGCTCTATACACATCCATAACACAATAGCAGACAGACATTAGGCCTGGATATGGTAAGCTGCACCCCACCACTATCTGATATTCTCCTGCAGCAAGTCATCAGCCGCTGCACCCTGCAAGCCGCTCCATCAAGACACATACCAGCTGCAAACAGTCTGCTAGTTAGTCCATAGTGCATGTTCTCAGTGGAGATGCATGCACCCAGAACTGGGATGTCAGCATACACAACAAGCAGATATATCAGTGACTGGGCCCCAAAATGAAACCCATATCTATCACATGAGAGAAATACTATATAGCACTATGGGGGTGCCTAGCCATGCTATGGTCACTGCACAGTCAGGGTGAGAGTCATCTCTCAGCAGGACATACTGAGGTCACCCTGTCTGTGTAGGTGGTGGCCGGGCACTAAAATGTCCCAGTCAGTGCCCTATGCCCTGTGCAGATGAACCCTGGCCAGGCCACCCTGTCCGGCCTATACCCATGGTACCTTGCTCCTCATTATGCACATTGGCAGCCCAATATTGGCAACATTGCTGGCAGTGTGGGCTGTGGAAGGTGTTTGCAGCCACCACACACTGGATAGACAGACAGCCACCCCCACACCTATGCCAGCATTGTGCTACTATAGAGGAGTTCAGCAGCCATACCCACCACACCAGTCCTGGGCACAGTACAGGCATGGATATGGTACGCAATACTGTTGGGGGTCACTCCCCAGGGTGGTAAACACTGTCAGAGACCAGACCTGCAGCACACACCGCAGACATCAGAATGATTGTTATGGTGGAGCTCAATGAGCAAAATGTGCTTAACGTAGGAATTGATATCTGCCAGTTATCATAGGAAACGTTTGATAGCTGTGTACCATATACCCAGGTGTAGGGTGGCATTGCTAAGGTATTCAACCTCTAGTATTGGGAGATACAGGCAGGGCCCAATGTCCTGCCTCTCCAGGAGGCATTGGCCAATGGGGCCTGTGGGTGTGGGTGTGTCTGGCCCTGTTGGCTGCTGCTTTATGGCAGAGTTACCCAACTCCAGTCCTGGTGTTCCAAACACTGTTCGGGTTTTCATGCTGTCCCTCATAAATATGCATGAGCCACATCTGCATACCATGGGTGTGGTGCATAGATATGCAGCACAGGCATCTTTATTAGAGGCAGCATGGAACCTGAATGGGGCCCTCCAGGACTGCATTTGGGAGACTCTGCTCTAGGTAATGCGCCTGTTTCTGGTGTCTGTGTTTGGTGTGGTAAAATATAGGCGTATTAACCATGCGTATGTTCTCAGCAATAAAGGTTTGTCCTTACTATCACGGTTTAGTTGTGGGAAAAATATGTGGACAGGATTGGCAGTAGCCCCAGCTGGCCTTTGAACCTGTGACCTTCTGTTCTTGCACACACTGTCTGTGTGCACTGCACCACCGTGTTGCCACAGATATGCTGCCTTCCCTGGGGAATCCATGACTGTACATCCAACAGAGCCTGTCTGTTGCGGTGGACGGTGCCAGCCTGCACAGGCCTAAGCCACTGTCTGCTGTGGCTTGCAGCCACTGCCCCCTCCACCACCTGTACCCTTCTGCCAACATGCAGATATGTCCTTATCTGGGAAAAAGCATATGACCTGATTGAGTTGTGGCACTCCAGGACTGAATTTGGGGGACTCGGCTGTAGGTAATGCCCATTGTTATGGTTTGTGTGCGGTGTAGGGTAAAATATGGGTGTTTGAACCATGCTTATGTTCTCTGCAATAAAGGAGTGTCTTTACTATCACTGTTTAGTGGTGGGTAAAACTATGGAGACTGGGTTGGCAGGAGCCCCAGCTGGGATTTGAACCTGTGACCCTCTGGTCTTACAGGCACTGGCTGTGTCCATTGCACCACACTGTGGCCACAGAGACAGTGCAGTCCCTGGAGATAGGAAACCTGGCCTGACGAGTCAGAAACCCTGCTCTGCACAATTTTACTGTGGGCTCATTTACCTTGTATGGAGACAAAAGTGCAGATAAACCTCAAATATGACCTCAGAAAAAGGGGCAAATACCCATAACCAAGCTGGGCAACAGTGATATCACTGGGCAACATTAAAAAACAATCCCAGGAAAGCTCCAATAAAATGAAATTATTTTTGAAAGGGTCTACGGAGCGTAGACCCTTCCAAAAATCATTTCTTTTTTGGGGGGCTTTCCTGGGAGTGTTTTTTATTGTTGCCCATTGCTATCACTGTTGCCCAGCTGAATTATAATTTTTACATTTTTTCTTGTGGTCATTTTAAAGTTTTATTTGAAAGTTTGTTCTGTGCACATGTATCACACTGCTCACGTTTTGTAGGTTTCCCCGCTTTTGCTGTACATTGCTGACGTAAATGGTTTCTCTTCCCTTTAAATCGTCTCTAACGCGAGGTTTTCACTCGCGGTATTTTTTAGGTTGATTTACAGCCCCGCTCCTGTGCGGGGAGCCTCTCCCCTCCCACTCTCCACCCATTGACCCCGTCCCTCCGCCCCTCCGGAGCCTTCCTCCACCCTTGGAATGCCTTCCCACACCCCTAGCGCACATCAGCGCGCCGCGCACCTGTGCGGGCCCGTTAGTGTGACGCGCACGTGTGCGGGGCACAAAAACGCACTATTAGCGTGCACTAAGGTACCTTAGCACACGCTCAAGTGCGCTCCGCACAATTGCGCGGTTTAGTAAACATACCCCTTTGAGTTGGATCCTGTATTCATTTCTGTGTTCTTCTGTTTGCAAGCTTTTGAATTTTGCGAAAGTTGTGTTTTTTGCCTTTATTTGAGCAGCCACCTCTTTGGAAAACCAAATAGGTTTCCTTCTCCTCTTGTTTTTATTTACTTTTCTTACATATTTATCTGTTGCCCCATTTATTGCCTTCGTTAGTTTAGCCCATTGCAATTCTACTTCCTTTATCTCCTTCCACCCCGTCATCTCCTCCTTTAAGTACTCTGCCATTTTATTGAAGTCAGTGTATTTGAAGTTTAGGACTTTGAGCTTGCTATGATTGGCCTGTACCATGGCTTTTATCTCAAACCACACAGTGTGATGGTCGCTGTTGCTCACAGGGGCACTCACGCAGACATTCGAAATACTATCACCGTTGGTGAGCACTATATCCAGCGTTGAGCTTTCCCTGGTTGGTTCCATCACCATTTGTCTAAATAATGCATCTTGGAGAGCATCCACAATCTTTTTGCTTCTTTCCAGATGTGCAGGAGTAATCCAATCCACATCAGGTAGATTAAAGTCACCCAATATGATCGCTTCCTCCTTTGTTGCTATCTTGGCAATATCTTTAATCAATTTGTTATCTCTCTCTTCAATTTGAGTCGGAGGTCTGTAGACTACAGCATTATGGATGACAGTGCCATCTCCTCTTTCCAACGCAATCCAGAGCTCTTCTTCTTTTCCCCATGTTCCCTGCATTTCAGTAGCTTTAATATTGCTTTTGACATACAAGGCTACTCCACCTCCTTTTCCATTTTCTCTGTCTCTTCTGAATAGATTATAGCCAGCTATGGCTATATCCCAATCGTGCAATTCATTAAACCATGTTTCTGTAATGGCCACAATGTCCAAATTCGTTTCCACCATTAAGGCTTCCAGGTCTGAATTTTGTTGGCTGAGCTTCGAGCATTTGTGCTCATTGCTTTCCAGCATTTTCCTGGCTTGTGTGTATTTTGCATTGATTTTGTTCTGCCTACTTCTTCCCACATGTTTTTGATGTGTGGTTTAAAAGTGTGGCTGTTTCTGATGGTGTTCTGCTTTTGCTGGGGGTGGCATGCAGATGTTGACCTTCCACATCTGTCACCCCCTTTTCCTAGTTTAAATGCATATCCACATACTGCCTGAATTTTTCACTTAGGATCATTTTCCCTGTGACAGAGAGATGTAGTCCATCAGCACAGTATAGTCTCTTGTTGGTCCATCTGTTGTCCCAGTTGTGGATAATAACATCAAGTTTGGAGTGTTCACTTTTTGTGCTAAGTAATTCAACAACTTGGTTTGTATTCCTGCTGGCTGAAGAGCCTGGTAGGCACATGACTATCTTCTCTCCTTTGAACTGTGTTCCCAAGTTAGTGCCTCTGATGATGGAATCTCCAAGTCAGGGGCGGCCCAAGGGGGGTGCGGGGCCATGTGCGGAGACTCGGTGCGGGGCCTCATTTGCATAAGTGGCCTTATTTGCATACATATTTGCATAATGTTACCAAACACTAACTTTTAGTAAACATGTCTCTTAATGAGTGTATGGATAAAGAAAGACTAAAAGATTTCTACATTACTATAATCCAGTGCCAACCGCCAGGCACATTAGGAACTACTACAAACGCTGCCCATTTAGAACCCATAGCAAACCCGCTGTATCCTGACAGCATTACCAGGACTCACAAAGCACCAGACCCTACCTATCAAAAGGAAACACTGCAAATATTAAACCAGTACATTTCAGAGAATACTGGGGAAAGAGAACAAGTGGCAATGTCAAATAGGAATTACATAAACAGAATACCTCAGCTCAGTTACACATGCAGAACATAGACCATCACCAAACAAGGAATCGCAATTTAGAAACAGGAAGGCAATAATTAAACTGGGAACCCCAAAAGCCAAACTTGGAATGTACAACAACACTGTAGAAATAAAACTATAAATCAATTTCCTCTTGTACCAAACAAAGCGCAGACGTTAATGATGCACATTTCCCAGAGCTTTCATATTCCAGTTAATAAATTCAAAATAAAGAGATATTTCTACCTTTTGTGCATTTTTCTTTCAGTTGCAATTGCTCCAGCCACTTTCTTCTGGTTTCTTCATGTTTTCTGCTAACTCTCCATCGTCTGCTGTCCATTTGTCCTTTCTTCTCTCTTCTAGTTTTCTTTCCATCCTCTCTCTCTACATCTGCTTTAACATACTAATCTTTCTCCTTTTGCTCTTTCCTCATTCTTCTTTCATCCACACAAATTTTACCCCTCCATCCTCAATCCCCACTTACTCTCCCAATACCCGGCCAATTGTAGATTTTTCATCCCTCCCACACAAAATATTTTTCCCCTCTCCATTTTACTCTCCCAGCCCCATCCCATTCTAATCCTCCCCCAACATCAGCTCCCTTCTAGTTCCAGTCTCACCCAGTATCCATTCCCTTCTAGTCCCTGCATCAGCCCATTTCCAGTCCTAGCCCCCCATCAACCCATTTCCAGTCCTAGCTCCCCCATCCATTTTCAGTCTGAGTCCCTTCATCAGCTCATTTCCAATCCTAGCCCCCCATCAGCCCATTTCTAGTCATTTCCTAGCCCCACCATCAGCCCATGTCAAATCCTAGCTCCCCTCCACTCAGCCCAATTCCAGTCCAAGCCCCCCCATGAGCCTACTTCCAGTTCTAGCCCCTCCATGAGTCCATTTCAATTCAAGCCCCCACCACAGCCCATTTCCAATCTTAGCTCCCCCCAACAGCCCATTTCCAGTCCTATCCTAGCTGCTCCATCAGCCCATTTTCAGTCCTAGCTCCCTTCCCTGACAGCCCATTTCCATTCCAAGCTCCCTCCCCATCAGCTATTTGCAGTTCAAGCCTCCCCGTCCACTCAGTCCATTTCCAGTCATAGCAATCCCCCAACCCATTACCAGTCCTAGCCCCCCATCAACCCATTTTCAGTTTAAGCCCCCCCTATAACCCATTACCAGTCCTAACCCCCCATCAGCCCACTTCCAGTCTTAACCCCATCAGCCCATTTCCAGTCAGCCCCCCATAGCCCATTGCCAGTCCTAACCCCCCCCCCATCAGCCCACAGCCCATTACCAGTCCTAACCACATCAGCCCACCTCAAGTCCTAACCCCTCCCCATCAGCCCATTTCCTGTCCTAGCGCCCCCATAGCCCATTAGCAGTCCTAACCCCCCCCATAGCCCATTAGCAATCCTAACCCCCCATCACCATATTTCAAGACAGCCCCCTTAAGCCCACAGACCATTACCAGTCTTAACCACCCCCCCCCAGCCCATTTCCAGTCCTAACCCCCATCTCCCCATTTCCAGTCAGCCTCCATCAACCCCCAGCCCATTTCCAGTCCTAACCCCCCCCAGCCCATTTCCAGTCCTAACCCCCCATCACCCCATTTCCAGTCCTAACCCCCCCCCCATCACCCCATTTCCAGACAGCCTCCATCAGCCCCCAGCCCATTACCAGTCTTAACCCCCCAGCCAATTTCCAGTCCTACCCCCCCAGCCCATTTCCAGTCAGCCTCCATCAGCCCCAGCCCATTAGCAGTCTTAACCCCCCCAGCCCATTTCCAGTCCTAACACCCCCCCCCAGCCCATTTCCAGTCCTAACCCCCCATCACCCCATTTCCAGACAGCCTCCCAGCCCATTACCAGTCTTAACCCCCCCTCCCCATCCCTTCCCTTCCCTTCTGGCAAATTTAAAAAAAAAACCTGGCTCTAGCTGCTGCCGCTGCCGCATCCGTCGCAGCAGCGGCAGAATGGAGTGTCCCGCGGGGCCCCCTCTCCTCGTTGAGCCCTCTGCAAGGGCTTTCAGATTCGCGAAGGGAGAGTGCTCCCTCGCGTCTCTGTAAAGCCCGCAGGGGCTAATGGGAAATTTCCCATCAGCCCCTCGCGTCTAAAGGGGCAGATGGGAAATTTCCCATTAGCCCCTGCGGGCTTTACAGAGACGCGAGGGAGCACTCTCCCTTCGCGAATCTGAAAGCCCTTGCAGAGGGCTCAACTAGGAGAAGGGGCCCCGCGGGACACTCCATTCTGCCGCTGCTGCGACGGACGCGGCAGCGGCAGCAGCCAGAGACAGGTTTTTTTAAAAAATGTAATTAAAAAAAAAAAAGCAGAATGTTCTTTGCGCGGGGCCCCCTAAAACGCGGGGCCCTGTGCAAAAAACATTCTTGCTCAATGGACGGGCCGGCCCTGCTCCAAGTAGTAGTAGTTTTCTGTTTGGTGAGGTTTTCTTCATATTTGGTGCTTTAGCAGGGGATTGGGCATTGTCTGACTCATTTAAGGGCCCTTCAGTTTCTTTGGATTGGGCATCCTCATTAGCCAAGGCAGAGAAGGCATTGTGCAGGGATATCTCTTGATGTACAGGATGTCTCTGTGTTACAGGTCGCAATCTACCAGAACCCACTGTGATCCATTTGTTCCTAGGGCATTTGATTCTTTGTGGGAGCAGTGGTGGACTTTGTTCAGTTTGTATCCTAGAAGAGGTGCGCTTCATTGCAGCCAGTTCCTCCCTCAGTAGAGACACTTCTTTATGCATGGCAGCTAGGTCTTTCCTTAGTAGAGTCAGTTCTTCATGCATGGCAGCTGACTTTAGGCATATAGGACAAGCTCTTAGGCTCCAAATGATTCGTCTTTGAATGAAAGTACCGCAGTTATTGCACTGAATACAAGACATGTTATTTATGCAGTCCCAGAAGAGGAAGAAGAAGAAGAAGAAAGATGAAGAAGATGTGGCTTTTAACCCAGGTTAGGAACGATAGATGGCACGTATGTGACCACTATATAGGTAATGTAGCCCCTGGGGTGAGTGGGGCGAGGGGTAGGGTGGGCGGGAACCTAAGTGTCTCTGGCCAGTAGGCTATTCCTGAACTGTGCGCACACACAGTGGAGTAGGTAAGGGAACCCACCACTAAGGACAAATAGACACGTGCAGCACAGGAAATGGAGGTCCACAACACTAACTCAGCAGGGGGGAGGGGTAGTCCCTCAGGGAAGGGTAAGAGAAAATTTAAAACTTAAACCTCTATAACAGTGGAGTGGGTAAGGGAACCCAATACTAAGGACAGATAGATAGCTATGTGGAGACAAACAGATTCACAGTTATTTGGAGACAAAGACTCACAGTTATGCAGCAAACTCAGCAAAAATCACCTTTTGGGAGAGCTCTGGAAGCACTCCTCTTCTTAAGGAATACAAAGGCAATTCTGGTCGCCGTATCTTAAAAAGGTTATAGCGTTATTAGAAAAGGTTCAGAGAAGAGCCACCAAAATGGTAAAGGGGATGGAAGGCTACTCCTATGAAGAAAGGCTAAAATGCTTAGTGCTCTTTAACCTGGAAAAGAGATGGCTGAGGGGAGATATGATAGAAGTCTATAAATTAATGAAAGGGGTGGAACGGGTAAACGTAGATCGATTGTTTACGTTATCAGAATATAGAAAGACTAGGGGACATGCAATGAAGCTACAGGGTAAACTATTTAAGACTAATAAAAGAAAATATTTTTTCACTCAACGTGTAATCAAACTCTGGAATTTGTTACTGGAGGATGTAGTAAAGGCTGTTAGTGTAGCTGGGTTTAAAAAAGGTTTGCAGAGGTTCCTGGAGGAAAGGTCCATAAACCATTATTAAGAAGGGACCCAGGATATCAATGCTTGACCCAGTACAAGCATTGCGGAACCTGTGTCTTTTGGGGAAACTGCTAGGTACGTATGACCTAGATTGGCCACTGTTGGAAACAGGATACTGGGCTTGATGGACCTTGGTCTGACCCAGTATGTCATATCTTATGTTCTTATGACTTTTACTTCTGGAGAGAGATCTGTAATTGTGAGTATATACTTCTGGGAATTTTCTGAAGGGAATTCTTTCTATTAAAGCTATTTAATCTGTGAACCCACTACTTTTGTTAAATCAGTCAGGGCCTAGTAGCAGCAGTTTAAGTTTAAATTTAAAACACAGAAGAGAACTTTCTGGTTACATTTCATACCCAGCAGAGAGCTTGTAGTTTTAATTTAATAGTCACTCAGGGCCTAGTATCAGCAAAGTACTTTTAGTTTAAATTTAAAACACAGAAGAGAGCTTTCTGGTTAAATTTGGAACCCAGCAGAGAGCTGTAGTTTAAATTTAATAGTCACTCAGGGCCTAGCATCAGCAAAGTACTTTTAGTTTAAATTTAAAACACAGAAGACAGCTTTCTGGTTAAATTTAGAACCCAGCAGAGAGCTTGTAGTTTAAATTTCATAAGTTAGAGCCTAGCAGCAGCAAAGAGCTATAATTTAAATCAAATAAGAAGCTTACCTCAGCAGCACAGGACAGGGTACTTTGTAGCAGCCCACTTTTAATAAGTGTTATTTCCCTCCCTCCCCCCCCCCCCCACACCCACCCACCCACCCCTGGGATAATCATAGCTTTATAGGTACTTACACATCTTAAAAGACAGGAGGTGCCGTCAGGTGAAGCTCGTTATCCAAATCAGTCATACACTAAGGACCTGAGATTAATTAAGCTTCAGGTAAACAAGGTATATTAAACGTATTAGGTACAGTTTTATTGGTATAAATATCCATAGCAACCCTTAGTAAGTAAAGAACTTAAAGATCTAAACAAAAACTTAAAATTAAGATGCAGACAGCAGTCCAGCAGCGAGATAGGGGCTTTCCAGTCTTTTGCATTGAGTGTCACATGTATGATTTTCTCCCAGTTTGTGAGAGGTCTTATGTGTGCACTAGGTGCAAGGAGCTCTTTGCTCTCAGGAAATGAGTCCGTTCTCTAGAGGCTAGAGTAGCAGACTTGGAAAACATAAGAAAGACAGAGAGGTACATAGACGAGACCTACAGGGATATAGTCCTGAAGTCCCACCTCCAGTCTGGCAGCATCCCTGTTGCCATGGAGAGAGGTCACGTGAAAGGAGAGCATCACCTTGGTGTGGCAGGAAGTGATCCTGTAACTAGGACCTGTCCTCCAGGTGATGTAAAACCCTCTCGCACCGAGGAAGTTTCTCCAGGGCCATATGCCCATGAGGGAAGGGTTAGGACAGCTGTTATAGTTGGTGATTCGATCATTAGGCATGTAGATAGCTGGGTGGCTGGTGGACGTGTGGATCGCCTGGTAACATGCCTGCCTGGTGCGAAGGTAGTGGCCCTCACGCGCCACCTAGATAAGGTCTTAGGTAGTGCTGTGGAGGAGTCTGCTGTCTTGGTACATGTCGGTACCAATGACATAGGAAAATGTGGTAGGGAGGTTCTGGAGGCTAAATTTAGGCTTTTAGGTAGGAAGTTGAAATCCAGAACTTCCAGGGTAGTGTTCTCCGAAATGCTTCCCGTTCCACGTGCAGGACCCAAAAGGCAGGCAGAGCTCCGGAGTCTCAATGCGTGGATGAGACAATGGTGCAGAGATGAGGGGTTTGGATTTCTTAGGAACTGGGGTACATTCTGGGGAAAGGAGGGGTTCTTCCGAAGGGATGGGCTTCACCTTAACCGGGATAGAACCAGGCTGCTGGCATTAACCTTTAAAAAGGAGATAGAGCAGCTTTTAAACTAGATAATAGGGGAAAGCCGACAGTCGCCCAAGAGCGGATGGTTCGGAAGAATGTATCCTTGAAGGATACTATCAAAAGCAGAGAGGTTCCAAAAAAGAGTAAAGTAGACCAAATGCCCTTGAGTATGGAGCAGACAGAGCTTAAAGATCCCAAATTATCCACGTCTACCAATAGCCAAATTAATATGAATAAAATACAGTCTCTAAAATGCTTGTATGCAAATGCTAGAAGTCTAAAAAATAAGATGGGAGAGTTAGAATATATAGCACTAAATGAGAGGTTAGATATGACTGGAATATCAGAGACATGGTAGAAGGAGGACAACCAGTGGGACACTGTGATACCTGGGTACAAACTATATCGTAATGATAGAGCTGATCAAATTGGTGGAGGGGTTGCACTCTATGTTAGAGAGGGCATTGAGTCAGAAAGGATTAAAGTTTTGCAGGAAACAAAATTTGATGTAGAATCTCTATGGATTGAAATTCCATGTAAAAAGGGGAAGGCGATGGCAGTGGGGGTGTACTATCGACCACCGGGCCAGAATGAACAAATGGATGATGAAATGCTCAAAGAAATCAAGGAAGCTAACAAACGTTACAGGGCAGTAATAATAATGGGTGATTTCAATTACCCCGGTATCGACTGGGTCAGTCTCACGGCAGGACATGCTAGGGAGATAAAGTTCCTAGATGACATAAATGACTGCTTCTTGGAGCAGCTGGTTCATGAACCGACCAGAGGTGAAGCCATATTAGACCTAGTCCTTAGTGGAACACCAGATCTAGTGCAAGAGATAAGGGTGTTGGGGCCACTTGGCAATAGTGATCATAGCATAATCGCGTTTGATTTAATTAGTGGAGGAGGGATAGTAAGGAAATCCACAGTACTACCTTTTAACTTTCGAAAGGGAGACTATGATAAAATGAGGAAAATAGTTAAGAAAAAACTAAAAGGAGCAGTTGAAAAGGTTAAAGACTTACATCAAGCTTGGGTGTTGTTGAAAAATACTATCTTGGAAGCCCAGACCAGCTGTATTCCACGCTTTAAGAAAAGTGGAAGGAAGTCCAAAAAACTGCCAGCATGGTTTAAAGGTGAGGTCAGAGAGGCTGTTGTTGCCAAAAAAGCATCTTTCAGGAAATGGAAAAAAGAGCCAAACGATGAAACCTGGAAACAGCGCAAGCACTGGCAAGTCAAATGCAAGACATTGATAAAGCAGGCAAAGGGAGAATTTGAGAAGAAGCTTGCTGCGGAAGCAAAAACACGAAATAAAGATTTTTTCAAGTACATTCATAGCAAAAAACCTGTGAGAGAGTCGGTTGGACCATTAGATGATAGAGGAGTTAAAGGGGCACTAAGAGGCGACAAGGTGATAGCGGAGAGACTGAATGAATTCTTTGCTTCGGTGTTTACTGAGGAAGATGTAGGGATGTTACCCATGACTGAAGTGGTATTTAAAGGTGCGGAAGAATTGAAGGAAATATCGATACATTGGGAAGATGTATTACAACTATTAGATAAACTGAAGAGTAGCAAATCACCTGGGCCGGATGGTATACATCCAATGGTGTTGAAAGACCTGAAATATGAAATTGCAGACCTGCTATTAGTAATCTGTGAACTATCATTAAAATCATCTCTAATACCTGAAGATTGGAGGATCGCCAATGTAACACCAATTTTTAAAAAGGGTTCCAGGGGTGATCCGGGAAACTACAGACCGGTGAGCCTCAAGCCAGAACCGGGAAAAATGGTAGAAACCATCATAAAGAATAAAATTACTCAGCATGTAGATAGTCATGGCCTAATGGGAATAATTAATAACCATATTTTCTGCTCAACTCTAAACCTTTTATGAGTTCAGTATTAACTTTGCTAAAGAAAACTATTTTCAGATACAACAAGGTCTCAGACTGTTATGAGGCATATTGTTAAGCCAGACTTGCTGGAATGGACTACCTTCTTAGCATCAACGACCTTAAAATGTTGTATAGTCTTATAGTTTTCTCTTTTATAGTTGCATCATTCTTTTTCTTTTTAAATATAAATATTTTCCTATTCTTTTATAAATCTTTTATAAACTGTTATGGAATTCTATAAACAGATAATAGCACTGGTCTTTTTAAATGCTCATAAACAAAACTCCCAAGCAAAACAGTGCTTATCTGGTACTGAAAATGTTCTTCATTTGTTGAAACATTGTAACTCTGCAACGCGACTCAAGCAGGAGAGGTTTGAAGTGCAGCTTAGACCAAAGATATTTCTCATTTGTAATGCAGCTTAGGCCAAAATTATTTCCCAATGTCTAACCGCAAGCGCTGCCTCGTTTCACTGTTGTTTCATCAGGGGAACAAAGCTCCAGGTTTCCAAATTCACTTTCCAACCTGCACGGACTACAAAAAGCCTCCGATGTAAACTAGCTATCTTATTCCAAACTCATATAGAAAACAACAATTCATTATTAAGCCAAATAATGAGCAGTAAGTTACCTTCCTTTCCACCATCTTGGACCGAGAACTTGACTCTCCAACTGCTACTAAAAAACGCCGTGCATGCGGAGTACTAGTTTCTCATGTTTATATAGATAGCAATTTACCACAGGGAAACAACTGTTAGATTCTCATTGGCATAAATGCCAATCAATCTGAGCATTTAGTCCCATAGGGAATACTGCTTGTAAATTAAAAATCCATTTCTGCTCTTGGAATAATAGTTGTTGTTCTCTCGTACGACCCTTCACCCCCACTTGAATTTGTTCTATAGCGAAACACCTTAAGTCCTCAAAAGCGTGACGATGTTGAAGACAATGCTCAACCATTGGGGCTTCTCTTCTCTGACATTTTAATCGACTTCGGTGTTCCTGCATTCGAACACTTAGGGGTTGGGTCGTTTTTCCCACGTAAATTAACTGACAGGGGCAGAACACCCCATAAACCACATGAGTGGACTGACATGTGGTATTACTTCTCACGGAAAATGTCTTTCCTCTGTAATCAAACGTGGAGACCTCCAAAGTGACAGAACAGATTGTACAACTACCACATTTATGGTGACCTCGGGCTAATAAACAAGCTTGTTGTGTAGGAGATCGAAGTTCAGTAGGACTTAAAATTTCCTTAAGATTACGGTGCCTTTTCCAAACACAACGTACACGTTTATTTTCTAGTCCACGAGTGTGTTGTAAAACATTCCTATGGCGTCGTATAATATTTTGTATTTGATAACTATAGGGAGAATATAATGTAATTAAATTTACACAATCATCATCCTTACTGGGACTAGATGATGGAGATAACAATAATTCTCAATGATTATATAAAGCCCGTTTATAGGCTTGAGATACTATATTCCGTGGGTACCCTCTCATCAGAAACTTTTCTGTCAGGCTCTTTGCTTGAACTTTATAATCCAGAGTCTCCGAACAATTACGACGATATCGAAGAAACTGGGAAAATGGTAAACCATTCTTGAGGTTCTTTGGATGAGCACTAGAATAGTGTAACAAAGAATTGCGATCCGTAGGTTTAAATTAACGGACGTGACCCATCCTTTCTCCCCTTTAGTAATTAGAACGTCAAGATATGTAATACTGACTGCACTCCAATCATAAGTAAATGTTATATTGCGATCTCGATCATTCAACCATTCTATAAAGGACATCAGTTCTAATTCTTGACCATCCCAAAACATAAAGACATCATCTATATAACGATGCCATAATCGAATGTGGCAATCAGGACTCTCTGTAAATATCCACTGTCGTTCAAAATTTTCCATGTATAAATTTGCTATAGATGGGGCGCATGTAGCGCCCATCGCTACTCCAGAGGTTTGACGATAAATGGTACCTTCAAAAATAAAGTGATTCTCATAAAGAATAAGATCCATCCATTTCCCCAAAAACATCTGTAAGGCCACTGAAAGATCTCCTCTTCTCATCAAGACATGTTGTACTATGGGAAAGATCTTAATCAACAGTTAAATACCCTCCGACAGGAAGTGAAAACGATTAAAATGAAGAAATTTCAGAGAGATCATGATGATTATACTAAGGGGTATGTATACCCCTGGATGGATCAAAATCGGTCACATCGTAAAACCCGGAAGCAAGTCAACTTTAGTGCCTCTTCAGAAGATCTGACTAGTTCAGACTCGAGTAAACCCTCTCGTGAGGATTTTTCCAACGAGGCCTCCGACAAGAAGAAGAAGAAAAAGATTCTAACTCGCAATCGATCACGCGAATGAACCCTACAGGGGATGTTGAGGAGACCGTGATGTGTGAAAGGGAGACAAAAAGTTTAGTAGTGAATATCTCGTGAAAGATTTTGTCAGCTCAACAAATGAAGTTGCTAAACAAAGGATTGTCTTATGTACCTAAGATTAGGCATGATCCATTTCAATTTCGAATAGATTTTGAGGCTTTTCTTCGAAAATTACATCTTAAATCATACTTTTCTCAAAATCCTTCAATTGTTGAAGGTTCCTCCGAATTGACGGATAAACGTAGAATACCGCTCCCCTTCAAATCTACATGGATACCACCAGGTCCCATTCCCCCAGTGCTGCAAGTTTATAAGGAGTTGGTTTTGAAAGAAGTTAGTCAATTGGAAAACACACAGGCTCTATCTCGTTGTGTCCTTACACAAGAGGAAAGAAGAGCATGGCAAGAACTTAAACAAAGGACGGATATTGTTATCCATAGAGCCGATAAGGGTGGAGCGATTGTTGTTCTTAGCCGAACAGAATATCTTCAAGAAGCATACCGGCAACTTTCTGATGATAAAGTTTATGAAGTTATGTCAGAAGATCCTACTAAACGGTTACAAACAATAATACGAGAGTTGACTTCTATGGCTCTTCGAAACAAAGTCATCACTAAGAAGGAAATGATATTTCTAAATAAAAAAGCTCCATCGGTAGCCAGGTTCTACTTGGTCCCCAAAATACATAAGAATTTCCAACATCCTCCTGGGAGACCGATTGTGTCGACAAAGGGCACCGTTCTAGAACCATTATCTATGTATTTGGATTCATTCTTGCGACCACTTTTGGTAGATATTCCATCTTACATTCGAGATACCTCTCACTTTCTGGAAAAATTGGAAAAACAAGCCCAATGGGCGATGGATCCTGAAATATTGTTTTTTTTCAAAACTTTATTTTATTCATCGCATAAACACAACAGATACAAGAATACACAACACACCCAGTCCGGAAGGGGTGAACTCTTATCCCCATCCGGAGGCACAATTATGCAACGAATACAATATTTTGAATTTTACCCCTTCCCCTTCCCCCCTCTCCCGCCGCACCCCCGCCCTCCCCAGCCGCCTAGGCCCACTACCTATTACCCCGTTACCCATACTATCCATCTTCTAGTGGCCAATATGCAGTAGCTCATTCCGACACCGAGCTCCCAGGGTTCCAATATAGGTGCCCCATACCTGAAGAAAGGTGGTCCAGCGTTTGACACTGCCCCGGGCCTGCCACCGCTCCATCAGCATGAACTTGTGGAGAGAATTACGCCACTCCATGAATGTTGGAGATCTTTCCTCACGCCACATACGTAAGATAGGGCCCTTCCCCACCAGACAAGCCTTCCGCATAAACAGCCGGTCAGGGTTCCGGGTCAGGCAGGGGGGGTCCAGCCTGTCTAATACCACAAAGGCCCCCGTCCAACTCACCTGAGAGCCCAGCAGCCCGCTGACATAGGCCCGTATCCTGGCCCAATAGGGCTGGATATGAGGGCACGTCCACCACATATGCAGCAGATTAGCCAGGGGTGCCGAACATCGGGGACACCGACCGTCCTCCGTCAGAGAGCTGCGAAAGGCGCGGCGTGGCGAAAAATAGGCTCTAGTCAGGCACTTAAATAGGATCTCTCGCCATTTCGCCCCCACGGCCAACTGCGCAATCCGGCATAACGCTTCTCTGATAATTCCTGGGGCCACCTCCCTCCCCAATTCCACTCCCCATGCCGCTTCCACTCCACAATAGTCTGCCGGGTTATTGAGGTTGTCCAGGCGGGTCCTCAGGCCCGCAATCGTGAGTGGAGTGTCCTCTCCCAAAGCAAAAAACGCTAACAGCTGCTCTGAGCGCGTCGATGCTAATGCTTCCCGGGGCAGAGAGGAAATATAATGAGTGGCTTGCAGGAACGTAAATGTATGCTTGGACGTCAGGGCGTATTCCTGACTGAGGGCCTGAAAAGATTTAGGGCGACCCTGGGCTTCGACCAAATGCCCTACAAGGCGGAGACCCTTCCGCCACCAATCACGAAACCCCCAGGATCCAGACCCAGGGGCAAAATGGATATTACCCTGTAGGGGAAGCCAGCAAGATACTGTCCAGGGCGTCCCCCAGCGGGTGTTCAGGTATCTCCAAGTCCTCTGTGCCGAGCTAAATAATACACTATGCGCCAGGTGGCGAGGAAGAAACTTGGATTGGGTATGTAGAACCCCCAAAAGTGAAAAGGGCGCGGCCAATGCCTCTTCGAAGGGGGTGGGGGTGTAGTATGCCGTCTGTCCAAGCCAATCGCTGATGTGGCGAGCCTGACAGGCCAAAGCATAGGTACCCAGGTCAGGGAGGCCCATCCCCCCCTCTCCACTTCCCCTGCAGCCGATTTAGGGGGATACGAGCCCTCGCTCCCCGCCACAGAAATGTCCTGATTAATCTCTCCACCTGACGCAGGTCCCGCCGGTAAAGCCATACCGGCAGTACCTGTAGCCAGTATAGGAACCTCGGGAGGATCACCATTTTAACTGCGGCCACCCGTCCCGACAATGATAATGGCAGGGGTCCCCATGCCGCCAGTTGGGATCGTATTCGGTTCACCATCCAGTCCAAATTACTCCTGTAGAGGTCCTTTGGTTGCTTGGTGAGACGAATGCCCAAGTAGGTAAAGAAGGATTTCGCCCATTTTAATGGAAATCGGCCCGCCCAGCTTTGCTGCAAGGTCCCCGAAACATCCAACGCCTCCGACTTCTCCCCGTTTATCCGCAGGCCCGAAAACTGCCCGTAGGCTTGAAATTCCGTCAGCAGTTGGGCCAGGGACTCCTCCGGTGAAAGGAGATGCACCAGGATATCATCCGCAAACGCCGAGATAGTAAAGGATTGCCCTTCGATACGCACTCCCCGAATCCCCGGTAGGTCCTCCACCGCCCGAATCAGCGGGTCTAAAGATAAAACAAAGAGCAATGGCGAGAGAGGACATCCCTGCCGTGTACCCCATTCCAGCGGGAAGTCTTCCGACAACACCCCATTACAAAGTACCCCTGCTAGAGGATCGGCATATAGACTATCTATCATCGCACAGAACGAGTCTCCAAGACCATACCAGGGTAGTAACATTTTCAGGTACCTCCAATCAACCCTGTCGAAAGCCTTCTCCGCGTCAAAACTTACTAGGAGCGAGGGCACATGCTGGTTATGTACCCACTCGAGAGATGCTAAAATTTTGCGCATATTTCGTACTATGAAGCGGCCCTTCACGAAGCCAACCTGGGAGTCATGAATTAAGATATCGAGGTAACCCGCCAAACGGTTCGCCAATACCTTGGCAAAAATCTTAGTATCAAAATTCAACAGAGAGATCGGGCGGTAGGAAGAGGGGAGCTCCGGGTCTTTGCCCGGCTTAAGGATCAAGGTAATGTGGGCCTTATTAGAGCCCCACTGAAACCCCCCCTGTTCCACACGCTTCGCATAAACCTCCACCAACGCCGGACTGACCTGGCCTTGTAAGAGTTTATAGAACTCGGCTCCTAGGCCGTCGGGTCCAGGCGCCTTGTAACAGTGGGCCTCCGTGATGACCGACCCCACTTCTTCTAGGGAAACAGGCCGGCCTAAGTTCCGGCTCTGTTCCACCGTTAGCGACGGGAGGTTTAACTTTCGGAGATAGTCGGAAATCGCCGAGGGCAAGGTGTCCTCTTTCATGTAAAGCTTCTGAAAAAAGTCCCGAAATATCTGGGCTATCTCCTTAGAGCCGCTCTGCAGTCGCCCCTGCTCATCTCTCAGAGCCGCCACTGTATTGGAGCCTCGCCGTCCCCGCAGGCATCCAGCTAGTAGTCGCCCGGGTCGATCCCCATGGCACTGAAGGCGGTGTCGATAATATAGCATGGATTTCTTGGCCCTCTGGTGAAGCAGTTCGTCCAGACTCACCCGAGCCTCCCACAGTTCCTTTGACAGGCCTGCCGATGGAGACTGCGCAAGACGACGTCGCAAGAGTGAGACCCGCCTCTCCAGCCGGAGAATACGGTCCACCAGCATCCGGCGCCTGCGGGCCGCATACCCGATAATCTCCCCCCGCATCACGACTTTGGCCGTCTCCCAGACCAATTCAGGATCCTCCTGATGCACCCGATGGACCTCGGCAAATTCCTGCCAACGTTGTTCCAAGAACTTATGGAACTGCGCATCTTTATACAACTCCAAGGGGAAGCGCCAGAGTCGCGTTCGATCTACCTTTCCTCCCCAACTCAGATCTAGCCACACCGGGGCGTGGTCGGAGATTACATAGGGTCCAATCTGCGTCTCGTCCACCCTCGCAAAGAGACTCTTAGATAGCAGTACATAGTCAATACGAGAGCTAGAGTCATGCGCTCGGGACTGATGAGTAAAGTCCTTTCCGCAGGGTGGAGAACGCGCCAGGGGTCCACCAGGCCCAACCGGGTCTTGAAACGCTGCAGGACCCGAGTCACCGGTCCTCGTTCACGCGCCGCCCCCCCCCCCTTAGTGGTGTCCAAATCCACGTCCAAGACACCATTGAAATCACCCCCTATCACCAGGGGAAGCTCAGGCATCTGCTCCACTTGAGCGGCCACGGTGGCATAAAAACGGGGATCAAAAGTATTTGGTCCATATATCGTCCCTAGAATGACCGGCTGTCCTTCCAAACGGCTTTGCAGAAGTAAATACCGTCCCGCCGCATCGCGAGTGGCTGCGTCCAAGACCCATCGGACCCGCTTATGGACCAGTATGGCCACCCCACCCTTCCTCCCCACCGCCGGTGCCCCCCAAACCTGCCCAACCCAGCCGTGACACAGCTTATCATGTTCCTCGGCTGTCTGGTGGGTCTCCTGCAGGAATGCGATATCGCAGTCATGTCGGGCTAAGGCCTGCAAAATTTTATATCTCTTAATAGGATGGCCTAAGCCACACACATTCCATGTGATGATTTTCAGGGCAGATGGGCAGTGTCAAACATCACCTGACCGGTTGTGTCTGTTTTTCGGGGTGGGGCCCTCCCAGCCTGGAGCCCCCCCCCCTCCATTCTCTAGGCACTAGGCCCATGCTGCGGCTGGCAGGGCGTGCGGCTTGCCCCTTCCCCCCCCTCAACCCCCTGCTTCCCCCCTCCCCCCTCCCCTTCCCCTCGCCTCCCCCTCTCTTCCCTTCCCTTCCCTACCCTCCCCCATCTCCTCTCCCCCCCTATTCCATATTCTCCTACCCCACGCTCAGTGCTCCCTCCTCCCATAGTGCTTGCGGTGATGCGCCCCATCGCCCCCCCCTTATGAATACATCTACCCCCCCAGTCCCCCCCCAAGGCTTGAGCAATCCCACCCCACTTTGTCCACAGCCCGAGCAGCCTGGAGTGACTCCCCGTCCCCCCCAAAAACTCGCACAGAGATCCCCAACAGACCAACCCCTACAAGGCCAGAGATCCTTGGTGGGCCATATAACTACATTGACAGACAGTGGTGTTTATACATTGATCCCTCCAGCCCGCATATGGATGAAGGGGGCCTCCCACCAGAGGCCAGGGGGTGGCGCCCAACAATATTGTCTAGGAATAGGGGGGGGAACCCCCCGGACCCACCCCCCCAGCCGCGGCCTGATCCGGCTGCTTACCCGGCGACGTTAGTCATCTCCAGGGCGGCATCGTCCCAGCCCCGAGAGATCGCCCCCGCAAAAACGGAGGCCAGTATCTCTCGGCCCGCGGGGGCCCGGCCCATGCTAGGAAGCGCCATTCTCGCCGGCCCACCACGTGTCCCCCCCCCCCAGGCCCGCCCGCGGCTGTGGGGTCGGAGGGGGGCCGCTAAAGGCCTCCCCCGTCTCGCGGTCCTATCCCAGCTCCCCCACCCCTCCGCGGGGATAGCGCCCAGCGGACCTTTTAGATAACCCATGTAGGCCACCCCCCCCCCCCCCTAGGCATCTTCAATTCACAGCTGGGATAGACTTCACTTACTGTAGGATAGTTAACGGACATCTGCAACATGCAATCCCCAATTAGGAACAAAATAACAACGGCAGGTTTTGCCCTAGTAACAATGTAACATTTGCACTAAGAAAGTTATAGTGAAATACAAAGAAACACCTCTAGTTTTATCAGTGCTGCCAAGTTCTTGGGTCAGATGTCCGGGGGTAAGAGCTTGCTATAACGTCCCTTGTCAGGGGGATCCACCCCAGGAGTCTCTCAAACAGCAAGAATAGTCCGTCTGCTCCCTTGTGCCGCTCATCCATTCCCTAGGTGGCTAAACTCCAGGTCGCACCCGATACTGCTGCAACGTCAAGGCCTCAGCGCACTTCACCCACCGCGGCCAGGCTCGCTACATAGGACGCTGCTGCCTCAGCAGTCTCGAAGATTTTACGCTGGCCTTCATGGAAAACATGTAGTCGCGCCGGGTATTGCACCATAAACTTGATCTGGCGTTCAATAAGTTTTTGACAGATAGGCGCGTAGGCTCTGCGGCGCTGGCTCAGTTGCATCGAGTAGTCTTGTGCTACTCGGATTTTAAGGTTTTCCACCACCAACCCTCCTTGTGCTCTGGCCGCTCGCAATATCTTCTCTTTTTGGGGAAAGTGGAGCAGCCGCACCAAGACCACACGGGGACGGGAGTCTCGGGCATTGCGATTCCCCACGCGATGGGCCCGCTCAATAAAGATCTTTTCCACCTCCTCGCCACTCTGTAAGAGGGGGGTAAACAGCTCCATCAGGTACCGTGGCAGGTCCGCGTCGGCCACCGATTCCGGCAGTCCCATCACCCGCAGGTTATTTCTTCGCGACCGGTTCTCAAGGTCGTCTATTTTAATCTCCTGGGTATGGAGCTGGGACTGTAGTGATGCCACTGTTTGCTGTAGGGCCGCAGTAGTATCTTCAACCTGCCCCACGCGGTCTTCCGCCTCTTGTAGCCTCTTGCCATACGTCCCCAACATTTGCTGCATGGTATTTAATTGTTCCCGTAGAGCGGTGAATTGGGTCGCCAGTGCCTCTGCTACCGCCGCCGATATGTCTTCCACCCGGACCGGGGAGTTCGGCGCGGGCCCGCCCTCCGCCATTTTCGTGGAACCTGGTCCCCGGTCTCGCTCCTTCTTCCCCGTCCGGAGAGCCGAAGCCATCACCTCTCCCCTGTTCAACAACGCTCTAGGACGGGTGGTAAAGCAAGTACCCCTGTACTGACGAAGGGGGGTCTGGAGGGTCAAAAAGACGGTTCAAATGGCCGGTTTAGGCTGGGGGCGATCGGAGGGCGAGCAGTACCCGACCACTCGCTCTCACCGCATCACCGGAAGTCCTCCTGAAATATTGTTAATTACCCTGGATATTACCGCGTTGTACACAAGTATCCCTCAAAGCGAAGCAGTCCAAACTGTAGCAAAGCAATTGCAAGGCAGAGGAGATATTATTGATTTACCGTTCCTTTTGGAAGTAGCTCATCTGACTATAGCTCACAATTATTTTCAGTTTGAGAACACCCTCTATAAACAAAAATCAGGCATAGCAATGGGAGCCCTCATGTGCCCCATCAATAGCTAACCTATTTATGGGGGATTTTGAAAGTCAGTGGTTGGAAATTTCTCCGTACCTGCCACAAGTGAAATTGTGGGCCCGGTTTATTGACGATATTTTTCTCCTTTGGAAAGGGTCAGAAACACAGGCAATTCAATTTATTCAATGGTTGAATGAGTGTAATACTGCTATACAATTTACACATACTATAGATTCTAATGTAATTGTGTTTTTGGATTTAGAAATTATCCGGGGTACGCAAGGTTGGAACACCACAATCTATAAGAAACCCAGTGCTAGGAACACATTTTTACATTATACAAGTGGACATCCTTCACGGCTAAAGAATGGCCTTCCCTTTTCGCAATTCCTTCGATATTGGCGTAACTGCTCAGA
Source organism: Ichthyophis bannanicus (assembly GCA_033557465.1). Classification (NCBI taxonomy): domain Eukaryota; kingdom Metazoa; phylum Chordata; class Amphibia; order Gymnophiona; family Ichthyophiidae; genus Ichthyophis; species Ichthyophis bannanicus. Next base: position 730,273,722 of record CM066033.1, on the reverse strand, counting down.
CTTATCAGATTTTAAAGCAAAATCTAAACAGTTGTTACAGGATTTTTCAGATCGGGGGTATCCAGAGCAAGTGTCAAAATGAGCATATCAAAGGGCATTGTTTAATCATCGATCCTGGTTGCTTAGAACTACTAACGGAGAACAAAAAGATAGAGAGGAAATCAATGTAAACTTGATAACAAAGTTTTCTCCGTTAAGTTATAAAATACAGAAAATTGTTTCCAAACATATGGATGTGATCCGAACGGTTCCGGGTTTGCAGGAGCGTAATGTGAGATGTGTATGGCAGCGAAATAGTAATATGAAGGAGCAACTTAGTCCATCGATTTTAAGATCTCTGGTGAAAGTGACAAAAGAAGGAGGGGAACGTGGTCATCGTAAATGTGGGGAGTGCATAATTTGTGAAGTCACGGAGGAACTTGTGGAATTTCAATATCTTGGTCGCAACTGTTCTGCAACACTTTACCTCCTGCGGTACCACATCAGTGGTATATGGTATAAAATGCCCATGCAATAAGCTTTACATCGGAAAAACAAGCCGGTCTTTAAAGATCCGTATGCTAGAACACAAAAGTCGTCTACATTGTAAACAACTAACTGCACCTATAGTTCAACACTGTGAGGATTTGAAACATGAATATACCCATTTACGTTGTTTCTGCATCGATTGGATTAATAAGCCAATGGGAGGAAAAACTTTGGATGAGACATTGCTTTTTCAAGAACGCTGGATTTTCACTGTTAATATGGTGAAACCTTTCGGTTTAAATTCTTCAGTAGAATGGCAGGTTTGCAGCTATCTCTGGGATTTCTATTTGAGGAACCAATGAGGCACCGACCGGCACACTGCTATAAAAAACGAGTAAATGAATCTAGTCCGCATGTGCGGTGTTTTTTGATAGAGCAGGAAGCTACAGAACAACGCGGGAAGCAATTATGGAGTAAGTTACACTTAGAAGAATAAACTTTCCCAGTTCTTTTTATAGATCTGACTGCACTACTTCTTTTGTGATATATGTTTTGATTTGTCCGTGCCATTTACCATATGTTGGAAAAACTACTCGTCCGATAAGAAAGCGATTGCTTGAACACCACTCTTGCATAAATTCCAGAGTGTCATCGGCCCCACTGGTTCCTCATTGTCAGGCTGAGGGTCATTACTTTACTGATTTGAACTGGCGAATTTTGGAAGTAGTACCCCCATTGTCAATGGGGGGAGATCATTCAGCACGATTACATCTAAAGGAGCAACAGTGGATTTTTTGCCTACGTTCAATGACCCCTGAAGGCATGAACAATGAGATTGATTGGTGGAGCTTACGTCTTTGATTGGTGGCTACTCCACAAGAATGTGATATCATTGACGCTCTGACGTCTCTCTCTCAGCTGTGTTTAAATGGAGCTGGATTGGACTAAGGTTCATTCGCCTGATGAAGAGCTGGGAAGCTACATGGCTTGAAACACTGATTGGTGTAGCGTGAACCTTTGGCTTATGGATTTTTCCCGACCGGGTCTGGAGAGTGAATGAATTTCTCTTTAGTCTTATTAAGACGTCATCTACAAGAGGAGGCCGTTTTTCTATGAATGGACTTTACTTTTTGCGACTGAGAAATCTTCCACTCAGGAACGGACATTTCCAGCTTCAGTTAAGTGGAGTGGATGTGTGATGTCGGTTGAGTGCTGAGTTATTATAATAGTAATTTTTCAACGGATCAGACAGCTAAATAGTGCTGTTGTTTCTGTTTCTGTTTTTATGGCCTTTGGGTCAGTGATAAATTGATTAAAAAGGAGGGCTCACTTCGAGAGCAGGAAAGTTCCTGTTCACGGTGGGCGATCCGACAAGAAATTAGTATTAGTAAGGGGGTGTTTAGGTTCCAGTAAATGTGGGCTGTTTTTGAAAATCAAAGTATAGTTTTGGATGATTAGGACTGATTTTTGGGGGTGTATTTTCAAGTACTCGATGGGTTCTAAAAGGGCAGCGTTTGTAGTAGTTCCTAATGTGCCTGGCAGTTGGCACTGGATTATAGTAATGTAGAAATCTTTAAGTCTTTCTTTATCCATACACTCATTAAGAAGAATGTTTACTAAAAGTTAGTGTATGGTAACATTATGCAAATATTTATGCAAAAGAGGCCCCCCACCCCCTTTAGGCCACCCCTGCCTGACTGCAATGGCAGAAGCAAAGATCCATCACACTCTGTGATATGGTAGCCAATTGCAGTTGAGCCTGTGATAGTGGGCTTAGCATGAATACTTTAACTTATTGAAATACTATATAAAGCTGATGTATCACTATGTGAGAAGAAAAGCATTGCACCCTGAAAAACCTTCTCTTCAAGATGGTCTAGAAAAATAATAAAACAAAATGTCAATGAAAGACACAGGAACAAGAAACCCTCAAAATTCGGGATAGCTTTGTTTCATACCCATTCAGCAGAGCAGAAAGATCAAAAGAGAGACTAAGGAGACCACTGAGTGTGGGAAGAGTGTGCCTGCTTAGAACATGTCACTAAGCTCCCAGCTATGGTAGAGCCCTTCCATCCTATGCCATCAGATGATGTCACCCACTTATGTACTTGACTCAATCTTTTTTGTTCACAGAAAGCAATATATATATCTATATCTATCTATCTATCTATATATATATATATAAATTTAATAATGGCACAAAATTACAGTCCTCCTTTTATATTTTAAGGTCCTGAATGATTAGTGTTTAAGTTCTTTGAAAGCTTTCCGTTGATCTATGCCCACTTATGAATATAAGTAAGCTGGGGTGCTCTCATGCTTATCTTCATCATATCTCATACAGGTGTTGTACTGATTCTTATACTGTACCGCAGGATTGGAGCTAAAGAGTGAGTATTCATTACAGCTCCATAGAAGCATCAAACTGATACATGAAAAGCATAAAAACAATATAAACAAGCTGAAGAGCAGGTCTTCAGAGAGCCCAGTCAGGTGTCATAGTGATAAATATAAAGCACAAACAGAGCATGGAGAGAGGAACTTAGATTCTGAAAGTTGTATTGGTTTTCAAAGAGAGCTGACTATAATGAAAGATGTACAATGTATATGCCCTTTGGAAACAAGGCATGAAAATGGTGAAATTTAAACATACCTGTTAATTTCCTTTCCTTGAATTCTGCCACAGTCCAGATATGTGGTTTATTTCCTCTGCCAGCAGATGAAGACAAAGAAAAGAAGCTCAGAGCAGCCCTCACACTTCTTAATAGTGGCTGGTGGTACTTCCCATTCTTCAGTATACCTTTGCCAAAGCTAAGAATGCAGGTTAAAAAGTCAAACAAAAAATGGTTTGAACTTTCAAAACACCATCAAAAAATCCAATGCAGCCAAAAACCTCTTTCCCTGGACAGTAACAGAGATGAGATAATATCCAAAACCAAAGGTAAGATTAGCTCCAAATAACTTCAGAATGGGCAACAATGTACTCGCTGTTCTTTCTCTGAACTTGTCAGCCTGTGACTTTTTCCACTGCCACAGCTTCTCTGGTTGGTTTCTAGATTGATCTGGTATGATCAAAGGAAAGGAAATTAACAGGCAAGTTTAATGTCACTTTCCTTATGTAATCCAAATTCCACCCAGACCAAGTGGCGGCAAGCCATAACAACTCTCACAGCTTTTATGCCCAAGGCAGATACTCTCCTAGCTTGAACACCCAAGCTTAAGTCTTACAGTAGGAATTCAAAGGAGGCAAGGCCTGACTCTGCCTACAAAGACTCTGGTGCCCTCATGAAGGGGCTCATCTGCCATCTGGTACCTGCAAACTCTTGCTGATGCAAGCTAAAGCAAATCACCTCCTTGAATCCTTCAGCAATCAATGCCTTAGAGACAATCCTGTTTTCCTCAGGACTCAACCATAGGCAAAGTAGCCTATCTAAATTCAGAAGGAACATACAGAGGAGGCTTATGCCTGACCTGAGAGAATGGTGGTCCCTGCTCTGGTCTGCTTCACCTGACTTCAAGCAGAAGAGGGATACTTCTCTCTGACGGCTAACTTACGAAGACAGTACCCTAAGAGGAAGGGAAATCAGAGCCCTCAGGACTAAGCTTCAGTTCCATGAAGAGATCACTCAAAGCAGCGATCTCAAAGTTATTTTCTCGACTGAGGAAAATATCCCTTCTGAAAGATTTGTTAGGGAGCTGTGCTGATCATGTCCCTTGAAACATGCAGGTTATGTCTTCATCTATTCTCCTCTGTAGGAAGAAACTAACTAAAGGAATGGAACCCATGTGGCAAAATATTACATTCTTCAGAAAGCTGAGGTCACAGAGACTCCAAACTGCAATCTAGATCCATTACATGAACTTCCTTCATGCAAATCAAAAGATTATAAACATCAACAATGAGAAGCATCTTCTCCCCCCCCCCACCGAAGACTGACCATCTCAGTAGCTATGGTCATAAGACAGAATGGTAAAGTGTCTTTAAAGAAAGGTTGTTGACCAAGGAGGAAACTGAAGGAGATCCTCTGCTTGCATCCACCTTATTTGCCAAGAAACTTGCTACTCTTGGTGTTTCACCAGATTGACTTAAGGTCCATTCAAGGATATGCCCGATTCAACCCCTAGTAGAGCAAAGGAGGCTTCTGCCAGCTCTCATATTTCAGGTTGTGAATACTGTCATCTCCAACAAATTTTACTGCACCCTGACAGTGGCAGCTATTAAGCTGTAGGTAGGCCAAAATGGAATTTAATCTATAGAGCCTAAGATTGGTTTTACTTCCCTTAGTACCAGAGGGCTAGACGATCTGTCCAATGTTTCCTTTGAAATGTTGTATAGACTGTCTACTAGACTGCCTTACCCCAAGCTAGCATCCAAGTCTGCCACATCATTAGACTACTGACTCTGTCCTTCACCTAAAGACACATTAACCTGCCACATGGCTACTGATCCCTTATCAGCTGTCCTGGACAAGACTAACCCCCTTAACCTATAAGGCTTGCATTTTAGAGAATTATTTCCCCTCAGAAGACATCTGTGGAGAGCCACTCATATGCATGCTTCTATATCCCCCAGAGAGAGTAAGAAGCATTATAACTCTCCACATGTGGGGGATCATTCAAGAGTGAAATGTGGGAGACACATATACCCATGCTCCAGATACTACATACAGAGCCCACTGCCTTGCAGTCTATAATCTGCAGGGAGAACTAGGTTTAGGATGGTGTGGAAAAAAGATCTGAATACTGGGAGTAATGCCTTTTCCTCCAAAGGCACAGAACCTTTCTTTCATTTGAAGATAAAGAATTCCCATATACCAGGGGTCTCCAATTCCGGTTCTGGAAGGCCACAAACCAGTCAAGTTTTCAGGATGTCCCTAATGAATATGCATGATATATATTTGCATGCACTGTCCATTGTATTCAAATCTATCTCATGCATATTCATTAGGGCCATCCTGAAAACCTGGCTGGTTTGGCCCTCCAGGACCGGAATTGTAGACCCCTGCCATATACTCCAAACTAGAAAGGAATAAATTCATTTCTCCCGAAACTTAATCAGTCATTCCAGTGTATCCAGAACCTGAACAAACTCCATAATTTAGCCGTAGTCTCCTGTTCTAACTACCAGTTAACCAAATAAAGAAGTACCAAGAATCCTTTCATACAGAGGGAGGATACTGCTACCACCTTGTTACTAGCAAGGAGGAGAGCCTGAAAGCTGTCAAATACCCAAGAAAACACACCTAAGAAACAACTGGTGCTAATTTTTGAAAGGAATATATAATAATGCTCCTGTCAGGCCCAGAACAATGAGAAAACGCTCCATCTTGCTGAACTATCAAAGCAACATCTATCTTAAGTGCTTTGAATAGATAGTTGCAGGTTTGGGGCCCCATTTGTCAGAAAGGAATCTGAGGCCTGATACTAAGTTAATCAGATGAAGGACTACCACTGTAGCCAACCTTATGGGTGATAAAGAAGAACTTACGAGAAATGTCACACAACCCAGTAATGCTCTGGCTTTGTCATGAAAGGCAAGGCCAAAAAAAAACCTGCCCACAGCAAAGTGGGAGCTGACCCTGCTGACCCAACTCTCATCTGTCACCTTCCTGAGAAAATAGGTGGGAGCTACCTCATCAAACAAAGCCCCCTAAAATATCCAAAATGTCCTCACAAGAGAGTTATCCTCACATTAAGAGGAAACAACTCAATATCTTTATTTTGCATTTGATATACACCCAGGCCGTAGCTTTAGGGCGGTTTACAATGAAAACAACAATGCTGCAAAGCTAGAAAACTGAAAGGAACGCTATAAATCAATAGGACAGAAGAAAGACCGTCAGGACAGTATTCTAAAGAGCAACAGCGAGACAGTTAAGATAATCAAGAGGCTAATGTGGACTGGTATGTGGAATGTTAAAGGCCTGATGAAACAGGTGGGTTTTCTATTGTGCTTTGAATTTTTGAGAGGAGGCTTCAAGGCGGAGTGTAGATGGCAGGGAGTTCCAGAGAGCGGGGCCAAGAAAAAAAGAAGGCGCATGGCGAGTGAGTTCTAAGTGAGCTTGTGATAGGGGAGGTAGAAATAAACAATTGATGTGAATGGACCAGAGCTGGTGATAAGAGATATGTAAACGTATGAGGGTATCCAGATATTAGGGGGGTGGAGGTATGAAGGGCCTTGTGGGTCATGGTCTGGAATTTATATTGAATTCTGTAATGGAGGGGGAGCCAATAGAGGTGGATAAGAGGAGGAGTGATGTGATCCGAGCGCTTGGCATGAGTGATAATGCTTATCACAGTATTTTGTAGCAGTTGTAGCTGCTGCAACTGGCACTGAGGCAGGCCTGCCAATGCAACATTGCTGTAGTTCAACCCACTTATCACTAAGGACAGGAGGAGAGTAGTGACAGAGGAAGGGGTCAGGAATGGTTGAGATGCTCTGACCTGACGCAGTGAAAAGGAGGGACGGATGAGGAATGACAGGTGTTCTTGGAATGAGTGTGTGGGATCCAGAGTGATGCCTAAGTAACAGAGGGGGACACCATAGGGATGGGGGCGGAATTGAGGAGAGGAGCGATGGAGGGGCAAGGAGTACCAAATGAAAACCACATAGCTGCAAATTTAGAGGAGTTAAGATGTAGGCAATTAGTTGAGATCCAAGTGGAAATATGTGTGAGGCTGTCATTGAGCGGTGTCTGATCAGGTGCAATGGGACTGGTATGATAAAGGAGGATAATATCGTCAGCATAATAGTATGCTGACACAGTATTTGTATAATGAGAGAAAGAGGAGCGAGGAAGACATTGAAAAGGAAAGGTGAAAAAACAGAGCCCTGCAGAACACCACACACGAGGGGTACTGCAGCTGAGGTGACAGAATTTAAGTGCACAGAAAAGGAATGGGCAGTAAAGAAAGAACAGAACCAACACAAAACAGTACCCTGAATCATGAAGATGTGAAAGGAGGATAGTGTGATCAACTAAACCAAAGACTGAGAACGGGTCTAGGGAAACAGCCAGGGAAATATCACCGCGATTGTGTGAGACAGGAAGTTCATTTAGAAAGGAAAGAAGGATGGTTTCAGTACTGTAACGAACGGAATCCAGATTGATGAGGGTGGAGGGTGTGAACAGAATCAATATGTGATAACAGCTGATTGAAAACTAGTTTTTCTAGAACTTTGAAAAGAGAGGTTTGAGATGGGACGCCAATGCACAAGTATCGTGAGATCCAGTGTTGGCTTTTTAAGGATTGGACGCACAACAGCAGATTTCCAGAGGGTAGGGAAGGTACCAGAGGACAAACTAGAGTTAAACATAGTCAGGATAATCAGTAGGAGGGCAAGGGAAGAATCAGATAACCAGTGAGATGGGATGGGTCCAATGGACAGGTCATTTTTTGGGAGGTAGAAAGAGTTCTGTTGTGGAAATTGCGCAAAAAGAGGCCCAGGTGTGGGACAGAGCAGGATTGAAGGAAGGCAAAAGGGTTTATTTATTCAACTAGGCTTATATACTGCTTTTCCACCAAAGTGGAGTACTGTATATATTCATTTTTCCCTCACAATCTATGGTTTTGTATCTGAGGCAAAGGAAGGTTAAGTGGCTTGCCCAAAGCCACAAGGAACACCTGTGGGACTGGAAACCCCAGTCCTTCCGGCCCAAGGTTGCTGTCCTCTAGCGGGATTTGAATCCCCGGCCCTCCAGCCTGAAACAACTCGCCCCAACCACTAGGCCACTCCTCCCTTTGGTTGGCAAGGCAAGGGGAAGCGTGATAGGCAAGGGAGGAGGGGCAAAAGATGCAAGCAATTGGTCAACTTTGTCTATGAAAAAAGAAGCCAATTGCATTGGGTCAGTGAAGCACCCAAAGAAGGTTGGGGGGGGGGGGGGGTAGAAGCTGTAGATGCAGAAAGAGTACGGAAACTAGAGTAAGGCTGTTTGCTGTGGCCACCACTCTTGGTTTGAGTGGGGGAAATGCACTCCCAAGAACTTTGGTCATAATCTCTGTGTTCTATTTATTTGCACTAGAACCAGACCAGGATAATGTGGCATCTGGCAGAAGGAGCTCCTCAGTTTTACTTACCTGCACTATGTGAGACTTATCTGCTCTGGGAGCTGTTTCCCTGCCCAGAGACGTCAAACCATCTAACATCTGAAAAAGGGTTTGAGTCACAAAGCCCCTGCATACCAGTGCCTTGAGAGAGGAACTAGACAAATTGAAAACCTAATTAAGCAGAGACCCAACCCTGTTATCATGGAGGACCACAAGCACTGTGTTTTCCTCCACTGGGGTTATGGTCTTATGTGAAGCAGCTTAACCTCATCTTTCTAGGAAAGAAGATATAGCTTCCTTTCCAGCTAGGCCAGTTTAAAGGTGATGACTGGCATTTCCTAAGCCTAAAAGAAACTCTCTCTAATAACCTGAAAAAGTGGGAAGCAAGGAGACCACTTGACTATCAAAAGCAGTAAGCTCATCTTTTCAAAAGAGACTGTTTTCAGACAAGACATCCCCTTCAGAGGGGGGAAAGTCTCCTCCATTGAAACTTGTCAAGAGGACAGCTCTCCTGCACCTAAACAGTGACCTTGTCATCATCTTCTTCCTCAAAGATCCCCCCAAGAATGGAAACCCTTCCAACCAGAACAATCCTGTCCTGGACCATCAGGTTGATTAGGGAACTAAGCACATCTGAGAAGAGACATAAGGGAGTGCTCCAAACTGAGAAGAAACAGCTCTCCCTCCCCCTCAAAGCATCCACAACTTACAGAAGACTTGAGGAATAATGAGCATAATCAGGCAAAACGGACCCTAATGAAGGGGTATATTTCTTGTTCAGAGGTCCAAAAATTGAGAACCCAAGGAGGGTAAAACACCCAGAAGAAGCAGACAGGACTACAGGAGGGCTGCACAGCAGATCCAACATGGCAGCTATTCTTGCTGGCATGCAGACTGCTGCAAGAGGGGTACTGACTGGTCCCCCAGCTCTGTGGTCTTCCAACCTGCAGAAGAACCTCTTACACCTTAAAAATCCTAACCCCCCCCCCCCCCCATTCTATCCAGCAGCTTGCACAAGCAGGGTAGAAAGGTTCACCACTAGCAAGTGCTTCAGCACCATTCTTCACATCATTTGCTGCACTCCTCCAGTGTGCTAACAGCAGATCGCCCCTCCTGACATTTGGCGCTTGTAGCAACCGCTACAGGTAGTTCCCTTCTCTAGGCTATTTCTTTCATTAAAAAAAAAATGGCTTCCCAGTACAAGGGGTTCTAGCAGGGTGCATGGAATGTGACCTTTCTGATCCAACCCTGTTCTTTACCCCTGCTGAACCAGAGGATCATCATAGGCAGAAGCTCTGGAAGTACACTTACCAGTCTGTGTTCTACTAGAAGCGGCAGAAGGCTGAGCCCTGGCAGCCTGCTCAACTGTACCTGAATGTAACCCCAGCTTGCTCTTCTCCTGGGAAGGAGTGAGCTAAATGCTAATAATAAATAAACAAACTGGAGGCCAGAACTCTGGACACACACTTACCAGTACCTGCTCTACCAGAAGCAGCTGATAGCCAAACCTTGGCAGCATGCTCAGCCAAGGAAACAGCCCAAGGTCTTGTTGACAAAGAGATTTTCCTCTTCTGTGAAGTCCTGATTTCAGTTGCTTCCTCTGTCCTGACCATGGCCCCTACCGCCTCCTTCCTGATCTGTTATAGTGAGAGTAGCTCATTCCTCTTCTGCTCACAATTTATTTTCCCAACCTAATGTGCTGGAAAGAATTATACATAAGGGGTTGTCTGTCTATGTGTCTGTCTCTGCAGGGGCAAAATGACCCTCTGAAAATTTAGCAGACTACGGCATTTTGCTGGGGGGGGGGGGGTGAAACCAGTGAAAAGACACATTGAGTTTGAAAATAGGCCAGATTAGATTGGAGGCTCCAGGGAAATTAGCTCCCCAATGGCCCAATACATTTCTAAGAGGGAAGCAGTTCCAGCTTCTGCAGCATAGAAACTTTGAGGCAGTGAAACATAGCAATTAGGGAAATGCTCCTTACAAATTGCCTCTCCCCTGTTCTCTACTCTTTTGATCACAAACACAGAACCAACACACACATACTCTCTCTCACAAGGAATGGAAATAAATCTCTATCCATGATGAGCTGACTTACTGAAGCTGATGCATATTTCATTTCATTTTTTTTAAATTTCTACTGTGAAACCTACTGATTAAAAGCTTAGTTTTCTTATTAGCTGTTATGTGTACTGAGCAGGGCTGGTTGAAGGCATAGGAAAGCTAGGCACATGCCTAGGGATTAAATATTTAGGGGGGTACTGCCAGAAGTGCTCATGACTCAGGAGGCTAGGAGTACCTACAGTCTGTTTTTTCTCAAGACTTTTTCCATTAAATGTGTACACATTTTTTTATAGCTCTGGCCAAGGGACAGTGGCACCCTGTGGTTATACTGTAAAATCCATGCTCTCTAATCTGTTGTCAGTGACGTAATGGTTTTATTTGGTTGAACTTTTAGCATTCCTTCCAAAGAATGTTTAGATGCTGCATTATTCAAACCATTCCTCACACACACACACATGCACTTGTTCACATAGAAATGCCACTGAGGTGGTGACATTTTCACCGGCATGTATAAGCCTTCTGCCCCCTGTTAGAGATGGGTTACTTTAGTACATTCTCTTTATCAACACTGAATAATTGCTGATCTCCAGAAGACATATTCCATAACAGCAAAAAAATGAAGAGTATATTTCATTTTACTCCTGCACCAGGGATCAACAGATTCTCAGCCATTTTCCAGTTGCCCTGGTATTCGAAACAAAAGGCTAAAGAAAATGATTGAATCAGGCATGAAAAATAGCCAAGGAAGGCAGATGCCCCCTCAGCATGCCTTAAACCCCCCTCCAACCTTGCTCAAAACAGCAGGCCAGAACCCAAACAAGCTCACTGGGGTACACCCAAATCCCTGGAGAAAATCAGTCAAAATCCACAAAAAAGGACTCCTAGCAAACCCATTGTCATGCCTATGGAATGAAACCGGATATATGAAACCATATTCACTTGTGAGGTGAAAGGAGCATCTTGTCCTGTCCTGAGGGATTATTACCCAAGAAAGAGGCACCACCCTGACATAGCTGATAAAAGGCCCACTCCAAGTCTTTGGAAGAGATACAAGGCGATAATCCAGGTGAAAAGACACAGGGAATCAGTTATCAGGCCAAGGTGAGGAATAAGCGGAGAACTGTAACAGCATATGACAAATTATTCAGAAGTAAACATTCAGACAGACATTTACAAAAAGATTTAATGGAAATTTTAAAAAACACCGATGCTTTCTGGAGTCACTTTCCGTTGAAGGTCTCCTGAGCAGCCAGGGTTTTCTGAGCCATATGCAGAGCACCTTCCCTTGTACGATTCCCTCCAATAAAGCCACTGGAGTGGACAAAGATGCAGCCAGGGATACCACTGATCTTGGAAAGCTCCTCGTCTCTAAACCCTCGCCACTCCTCAAGAAGGGGTATCCTGAAGTAGGAAACAAAGACCAGGAAGATTAATAAATACATAGACATAACAACTCACTTTCTTCTCATCCCATTGGGACAGCTTCTGCATGAAAAGTAGTGAAAGACCCAAAGATATATCACCACAGAGACACACACACATACACATAGGGCTATGAGAGAGACAGAGAGAGAGAGAGAGACTGAGTGAAGGCAGGGTACAGGAGCTATAAGATTTATGTTTTGCTTAACATATTACCAAGCCATAATACTATGTGAAGCAAAAAGAAGTTGCCTTACAGTAGGTGCAACTATAAAGCATCACTAATATACTGCTGACAATGTACCTACTAGGGTTGGTGGGAGGGGGAGGACGAGAAGGGTCACTGCCTTCTGTTGGCACTGTGTAATAGCGCATTAAGGGCCTGATTTATTAAGCTCACTTTTCCCACAGAAAATGGGAAAACAGTAAATCAGGCTCTTAAATGAGCTCTAATACACCTTTCGGAGAGTGGGAGGAAGGCACTATAACAGACATCTCGGCAAGCTAGCTCTTAGATTCTAAGAAATCTGTTAAGGCCTGTTTTAGAGCACTATTCTGAGCTACTTTTCCACAGCCTAGAATGGTGTCAGGTAACCATAAAGGGGTTACTCATTATTCACCATGAATCCGGATTAGTACTGCTGAAGCATTGTTGGCCTTTCCCCCACAGTAACATTCATGCCTTGTTATTGCTTCTTACCGGTTCTGGAAGGAGTTGAGTGCCACGGGAACGCACTGAACTCGCCACTGGCTGTTCTGATCTGTATACAGTACAAACTTGATAGGTTTTTCTATGCACAGCTCCTGCTCCAGATGAAAGAGATGTTCCTTCCAAGGACAGCCTCCCTGTGCAAAGACTACTATCTCACCACTGCTGTCAACCTGTAGTAGGCAAAAGGGCAGACCAAAGGAAGAACAAAACACAGCATCACTCCACATCTGGCTGCAAGTCTCTCATCCTGCTCTTAATAACAAGCAAAGAGCCAGATCAATACCTCTAGCTTTGATTTGGTCGCATCTAGAGTCAAAGATCTAGTCCTCGAGTTATAAAATAGAGAAGAGTACATATACCATTCAGATATGTCCTCAATCTTAGCCTTTGCCCTCTGGTTGTCCTAAGACCTAAGTGGTCTTGAAATCACTTAATAGATGAGATACCAGGATAGAGCACAACTCCTGTAATAAGTCAGTCCAATAAAAGGGCGTCACAAGCAACTCTACTAATATTTATTTATTCAAATTTAAGCAACTTAAAATGATTACTATTGTCTATCTGCTAAAAGTTCTTTATCTGCAAAAAAGAATGATTCTGGGGCAAAGATAAGGTGATATTTTACTTACCAGATAATGTCCTTTTCCTTGAGTCCTGCTAGACCAGTCCAGGCAAGTGGGTTGTGTTCTCCTACGAGCATATGTGGAGACAAAGGAACACTCCAGAGGTTTCTTGTGACATCATCCTGCCATTAACAGCCAGTACCCCTAGGGACATACTCCAGTATTCGTATGAAAGCACATGGTTAAGAATCCCTGACCACACACAACCTCAGTGAAGATAACAAGGCTCAACAGAACAAAAACCATAACTTTGTACAGGATCAGCTTCAGACAGAAGGCTTGTCAAGAGTATGAGTCTGCAAGGCCAACCACAGAGAATATAGCAGACCAAAACAGTTTCCAGAGGCAGGTCCTGGACTGGTCTAACAGGACCCTAGGAAAGGACATTATCTGGTAAGTAAAATGTCACATTCCATATCATCCTACTAGACCAGTCCAGACAAGTGGGACATACTGCGGCAAGGAGGCCTATCCGGAGTCTGGGGAGGACAAAGAGACAGGGAATTCACCCTAGTAAAGGGCCCCTTTTTACCGAGACAGGGTAGGAAAGCCATAAACACCTCCAGGAATCAGAAAACTTCCACGTGGACCACATTTCATGCTCCCCATAGTGGAATGAAGGGGAGAGGATACAAGGCTCAGAACCCTTTAGGCAGTGAATACTCCAAGCACTCAGGTGCCCGGAGTCAGGCTGATTGCCGTCACCTGAGCAGGGAGGGGTTGGAGCTAGAGCCCTGGAAGTATAAACCCAGAGCAGAGTATGATTTAGAAGATTGGAGAGAGAGGAGAGGAGAAGCAGGAAGCCAGGCTGTGCAGAGCAGAGGAACGGAGCTTCCAGCTGGAGAGAGTGCTATTTGGCATGTAGCACGGCTGCAGGAGAGTTTGGAGCCAGGAACAAGAGAGACTCCAAGATCCCCCGAGAGGCTGTTAGCTGAGCATGGTGAGCAGGACGGAGTGTCAGAGCCTACGCAGCTGGGAGAGCCCGAGGTGAAGCTGATTGAGGAGGACACTCCCATGGACTGTTCCTTGTGCCAAGCTATTAAACCTGGGAACGTAGAAAAAGCAAGCCAGTCCTGAAAGAAAGGCTTCCAGGAAAAAGGTACCCTTATTCCAAGTAGGGTGGTTGAGACCCCATGTGTTTATAGAGGGGAAGTTTATCACAGACTTTAAATGTGGTTATTCTTGTTTTGTGCTTTAACCCCAGCAAAGCTGTAAGAAGGGAATATAATTGCTTGCTGGTAAAGACTGTGTATCCTGCAATAGAGAAAACCTTTAAAACTGTATTTTGTGGTTGAATATGTTTTGGACAATGCTCTGCTTTCAAGAGTCCTGAACCAACAATCCTATGTGTGGTATGATCGAACCATTGTGTATATAAAAATAATAAATTTCTGTCATTTGCCTTACCTACTTGAGCCTGACTACAGCTTTCTGCATGATGCACCCATAAAGCTGAATAAGGACTACATTTCCCAGAGGGAACTGCAGGGAAATAGTTCAACAAAAGCTAAAAAAGCATACAGCCGAAGGTTCCTCTAATAATCCACGCCCCTCTAAGCTAGAGGCAAGTGGTGGTGGCGTGACAATACCAAAGCTACCACTCCACTGGGCAGGAAAAAGACATGGCAGTTTTCAAGACTTCTGAGCCAAAGGCCATGTCTGCCCGAGCATGGACATCCAAGTGGTAATGCTTGACAAAAGTGGAAGGTGATGACCATGCTGCCGCCCGACCAATGTCAGAGAGGACAACCAAGTTATGCTCTGGCCACGAGGATGCTTGCAGCTGAGTGGAATATGCACATAAACCCTCCAGAACGAGGGGGTTCCTCAACAGATACACTGAGGCAGTGGCTTCCTTGATCCAGCATACCAGAGTAGACTTTAAAGCTGCATCGCCTTTACATAGCATTGCAAACAGCACAAATTGACTGAATTACTTAAGGACTCGGTAACCTTCAGATACCAGAGAAGTACTCTCTGCACATCCATCAGGCGAAGGTCCTCATCCCTCTCACGGTACTGGTCCCTCGTAAAAGGAGGGCAGACAGACCTCCTGATTCACATGGAAGGAAGACATCACCTTGGGTAAGAAGGAGAGAATGGGCCGAATATACATGACAGCAAAGGAATGGAAAATAAAACAAAGGATATTATAATGCCTCTGTATCGTTCCATGGTGTGACTGCACCTTGAATATTGTGTGCAATTCTGGTTGCCGTATCTTAAAAAGGACATAGCGTTATTAGAAAAGGTACAGAGAAGAGCCACCAAAATGGTAAAGGGGATGGAAGGATACTCCTATGAAGAGAGGCTAAAAAGCTTAGGGCTCTTCAACCTGGAAAAGAGAAGGCTGAGGGGAGATATGATAGAGGTCTATAAATTAATGAATGGAGTGGAACGGGTAAACGTAGATCAACTGTTTACGTCATCAGAATATAAAGGGACTAGGGGGCATGCAATGAAGCTACAGGGTAACCTATTTAAGACTAATAAGAGAAAATATTTTTTCACTCAACGTATAATCAAACTCTGGAATTTGTTACCGGAGGATGTAGTAAGAGCTGTTAGTGTAGCTGGGTTTAAAAAAGGATTGGACAAGTTCCTGGAGGAAAGGTCCATAAACCATTATTAAAAGGGACCCGGGATATCACTGCTTGACCCAATACAAGCATCGAGGAACCTGTGTCTTTTGGAGAAACTGCTAGGTACTTATGACCTAGATTGGCCACTGTTGGAAACAGGATACCGGGCTTGATGGACCTTGGTCTGACCCATTATGGCATATCTTATGTTCTTATCCTCCGAGAATGACAAGAAAGGGTCCCTATATTATAACACCTGCAGCTCAGAGATATGCCTTGCCGAGCAGATTGAGATCAAAAGAAGGTCTTAAGGGTCAAATCTTTAAGTGTGGCCCGCTTCAAGGGCTCAAAGGACTCTGATATCAGAGCCTGGAGTACCAGGCAGAGATCCCATGAGGGAACGACTGAACACAAGGGAGGATGCAGGTGCCATATCCCTAAAGGAAACGAGACATATCCAGGTGCATGACTATGGTCCGCCCCGCTACCAGTCCCCTGAAGCAGGATAAATCCACTATCTAAACCCTCAGGGAACTAAGGGAAAGGCCCTTGTCCAGGCGAACCTGAAGAAAGGTAAGCAAAGATAGTAAGTCTGCCATATTAGGGCTAAACTGATGCTCATGGCAGAACACTCAAAAAGGCACAAGATGCATATGTAGGCAAGGTAGGTAGAACCTCTCCTCGCCTCGCCTTAAGGAGCGTGGACACTACTGCAGGGGGATAGCCCTTATGCACTAAATGATGTCTTTCAAAAGCCATGCCATAAATGAGAAGGGAGCCAGGTTGTCCAGAAAGATCGGCCCTTGATGTAGCAGTCCCATGTGTAGGGGGAAGTCGCAGAGGAGGTTTCTGCAAGAGCTGCATCAGATCCCAGAATCATGGCCTCCGTGGTCAATCCAGCACCACCAGGACAACTCAGCCCGGATGTCACTCTATGCGGTGAAGTATACACCCCATGAACATCCATGGAGAAAAGACATACCGCAGGCACTGACTGGCCAAGGCTGAACTAGAGCATCCACACCCTTGGAGTCTATCTCCCTGTGGTGACTGAAAAATCTGCCTGCTTTGGTAATGGATTGGGTCACCATCAGATCCATCTTGAGCTGGTCTCAGAGTCACAGAATCTGCTGAATGTCAACAGGGGTTTGAGAAAGTGGCAACTGAGGAAGTTCACAATTCTGCCCAGGAGAGTCATCTCCAAGGCACACTCTGACACTCTTCGTATCCCATTGCTGGTTGCCATATGCCATGGCATTGCTTGAGAATACTTGGATCGTTCTGCTCCAAACTAGAGACCGGAATTGAAACAGGGCCAAATGAACAGCCACTTGCCTTTATGTGGTTGACAGGCCATGCAGACTCCCAGCTGCTCCAAGGATCCTGAGCTGTTTAGCTGCCGCAGTGGGCTACCAAGCCCAAACAGGCTGGCATCCATCAAAAGGAGGAGCCACAAATGATTGTCCAATGGCATGTCTCTTCTCAAGAGCTGGGGTTTCCTTCACCAACATAGGCTGGACACCACCGCTGACTGGAGGGGAAGCCTGGCCTTGAATCCTGACAGCTTGAAGACCAACAAGACAGCAAGGACCTCTGCAGCAGTCGTAGAAAAGAACATGGAGTGGAGGAGTAGCCTAGTGGTTGGGGCAAGGTACTTCAGGCCGGAAGGTCGGGGGTTCAAATCCCACTAGAGGACAGCAACCTTGGGCCGGAAGGACTGGGGTTTCTAGTCCCACAGGTGCTCCTTGTGGTCTTGGGCAAGCCACTTAACCCTCCATAGCCCATGTTCCCTGTAAAATAGTTATCTCCAAGTTATAATGCCCTGTTCAATGTAATTTCAGTTTGTTCAATGTAAACCGCACTGATGCAGAATAGCGCGGTATATAAGAGAATTAAATAAATAAAATAAATAAACATGCCCAAAGTACTATTTCGATCAATGCCGCCACCAGGCTGACAGGCTGCAAGTAATACCAAACTCTGTGAGCTTACTCAGTCCGGAAGACTGCCAGTTGAGACAACAACTTTCCATCCTTTCCTCAAGTAGGAAGACCTAGTCTACAGGAATGCTGAACTGCAATCCCAGGGATTCAAGTATCTGGGAGGGCTCCAAGAGACTCTTCCCACAAATCATCAGCTAGCTGAGACTCTCCAAAACTGTACTACACGGGCCAACACCAGAGATGCATCGGACTACAACCTGGCTCAAATAAGCCAATTGTCTAGATTTTATTTATTTATTTAGACGGATTTAGTATACCGCTTTATCATTAAATCAAAGCAGTTTAGCACATCAAACAATCGAGATAATTGTGTGGTCAGTAGCATGCAGTGGGAGATTAAGAGTGATGTGGAGTGCAGAGTGCTAGATTTTACCGGTGAGCTATATACAAAGTGAGCAATATGAGACCACGTGACGCATAAGCGAGTAAGAGGTCTCTCTGCTCGCTCCGGGGCTGCCCTACTCTTAATTAATCTTTGCTAAGAGCATTGCTATCAGACCGATATTAAAAGAGTACGGGTGGAAAGGTGTAAACCCCAGGCAGCGGTAGTTGCAAAATCTCCCAACAGCATGCCTCTCGCAACACGTAAGGAGCGGGAGAAAGCGCCGAGGAGTGGGCCCTCTTTGGCGGGGAAGCCGCCATCCAGTGTGGCACAGCCCTGCTCTCCGGGTGCAGAGACTGTGGAATCTGGATCGGAAGAGCTTGCACGAGAAGTGGCGAAACTTTTGGAGCCGAAGTTCGACTTGATTCTTACAAAGCTGGAGACGATGGGGGAAACCATGTCAGAATTTGGACAGCGGGTGGATGAGCTGGAAAACCGGGTCTCGGCACTCGAGGACACAGAGGGGAGCCAGACCCGGAAACAGGCCACGATGCTAAAGACTATTGAGATGCTCTGCGATAAGGTGGATGATATAGAAAACCGCTCCCGCAGGAACAACTTGAGATTGGTTGGAGTCCCGGAGTCTAACACGGATGCTATGCTACTGCCCATGGTGGAAACGTGGCTGCCCCGGGAACTGGGCCTTGAGGACCTTGTGGGAGAAATGAAAGTGGAGCGGGTGCATCGCATTGGGCCTAAGTCTGAGCACACCCAACGACCCCGAGTGATCATTGCTCATATACTGAACTTCCACCACAAATGGAGGCTATTGCAGGCTTACAGGAAAAAGCGGACTTTGATGATGGATGACCATAAAGTGCTTTTATTCCAGGATTATTCAGCTGCGGTGGCAGCGAAGCGAAAGGAATTTTCCCCGATCTGCTCGGCGTTATTTCGAAAGCAACTGCGCTTCTCCCTAGCATTTCCAGCCACGCTCCGCGTCCTCCATGAGGGGAAAAAATCATGTCTTGGCTACGGCCGCGGCGGCGCGGAAGTTCCTGGAGGAACTGGAGAAGTCTGAGGCGGAGAGCAGGCAGGTGACCTGAGAGGCGGCACATCACACATGTGATGCCGGCAGCAGCCACGCCACTCAGTAGTGCCACTAGATGCTAAGGAGGCCTGTGGCAGGGCCTTGCTGGCCATTGAACTGTACTATATTGATCTGCACGGTACACATGACATGGGGGACTGGGGCGAGTGCTCACGTTGGGCTTGACTTGGTGCGCTAGCGGCAGGCCCCAGGGGTATCTGCTGTGGTATGCCAATCAGTTTTACTGTTCTCGCTAGTTTGTGTTGTTTGTAACATGCTGTTGGGGTTGCTGTTGTGTGGGGAGAGCTCTGTGCACGGCTGCTGACTGGAGGTGCACCCTGAACCCTGTACCGATTGGGCATGAGCTTGAGAACGGGGGGGCACTTCCCGGCAGCAACATGGGTCCTGGGGGGTGGGGCAGCCCTGCAGTGCACAGTGGTGGGATCCGAGCCTGGCAGACGATGCCAGGTGTAATATGGTTAGAGTTTTTAGGAGGGATGGGGGGTATAGGAGAGGGGGGTACGTGGTGCATTGGGGTGGGGAGGGCAGGGCGGGGGGTAGGGAGGGGCATAGGCGAGGAAATTGGGGGGTTACTAGAGGAAAGGTGGATTGCAGAAGGGTTGGGGTTGTTTCGAGAGCGGGAGGGAGCGAGAGACGGTGGGGGCAGCAGGGGGGGGGGCGAGGGCAGAGCGTGGATTTACTGATAGCGGGCCTGGGCGGAAGGTCCTTCGAGGGTAGACCAGGGGGAGATGGCTGCTGGGAGCTGAGGCTGGGCAGCTCACAGCTAGGAATGATGCGTGGGAGGTGCAGATGTATCTGGGAGGAGGGCTGAAGGATGATGGGGACTGACTTGCGATTGATCTCCTGGAATGTGGGGGTCTTGGCACTCCAATAAAACGCACTAAAGTGCTGCAGGCCTTGAAGAAGCAGGGGGCTCATATAGTGTTTCTGCAGGAGACCCATCTTAGTGATCGGGAACATGCCAAACTTAAAAGGACCTGGGTGGGGCACGTATATGCAGCGGCCGACCCAGGGGGTAGGAAGAGGGGTGTGGCAATCCTATTCCACCGGCAGCTGAAAGTGGAGCTTATTCGGGAAGAGGGGGGCCCCCTGGGGCGCTATATCTGGGTGCATGTTAGAGTCAATGGGGAAGAAATGATACTGGGGAATGTCTATGCCCCTAATGTTTATAATCATGGGTTTTTCAAGTCCCTGGGGCGGAAGTTGGGCAACTCCACCAGTTTACCTGTAGTCTTAGCTGGAGACTTTAACTGCCCACATGACCCCCTGCTGGATAAGTCGGTGGTTCCACCGGGAGTTGGGGGTTGGAAGGCCCGAGGTATCTCATACTTGTGTCAGATGGGAGGACTCGTCAATGTATGGAGAGCCTTGCATGGAGGGGAGAGAGACTACACACATCTATCTCGAGCCCACCAAACTTGGTCCAGGATTGATTATATACTAGTGACTCAAGCTGATTTTGGTAGGGTACGAAGTGCTGAGATTGGCCCCATACAGGTTTCTGACCATGCGATGGTCAGCATCTGTTGGAAAGGGCGCCATCCCCTCGGGGGACGATGGGCGTTTCCCCGGCATCTATGGCACCGACAGGGGTTTCAAGATTTTGTGCGGGCGAAATGGAGTGAATATCTTGCTGATAATGAGGGAAGTGTGTCCTCACAGGCTACTTTATGGGAAGCGGGGAAGGCAGTAATTAGGGGTCACATTATGGCTTATGTGGCTACGGAGCGGAGGTGGGTAAATCAAGAGGTGGTGCGGCTGGCACGGGAGTTGCAGGAGGCAAAGCGAGATTCGGTGCGGAGGCCGCAAGACGGGGGGCTGAAGAAGTACTTGGAGATCCAACAGCAGCTGAACAATCTTCTTCATGATAGAGCGGTCTTTGATATGCAGTATTACCGCCACCAGTTTTTTCGCTATGGGAATCGATCAGGGACGCTTTTGGCTAGATTGGTGCGGGATGCGAGAGGCTCAAATTTGGTGACTGTCCTGAAGGCGCATGGGGGAGGTAAAGTTACGGACCCGGCAGATATTGTGCAGGAGTTTATGCGTTTTTACGGTGAGCTTTACACGCCAGAGCGGGAAGATAGAGAGCAGGAACGCTGTTTTTTAGATAGTCTCTCCCTTCGGCAGGTGACGCAGCAAGAGAGAGAGGCTTTAAACCAACCGATCTCCGGGGCTGAAGTTCAGCTGGCTATTAAAGCAGGAAAGGTGCATAAGGCGCCAGGCCCCGATGGGTATGGGTCGGAATTTTATAAAATCCTTGGGGGGCAGGTGGCGCCAATTTTGGCGGCGGTATATACGGAGGTGTTGGACACTGGGGGTTTCCCGAGAGATATGCGGACAGCCTCTATCTCGCTCATTCACAAGCCGGGGAAGGACCCGGAGGATCCCGCCTCCTATAGGCCGATCTCCCTTATTAACTTAGACATGAAGATTCTGGCTTCGATCTTGGCGGAGCGAGCTCAGACTGTCTTGGCGCGCCTTATAGGGGATTACCAAGCCGGGTTTGTGAAGGGCAGAGGGGCAGCCTGCAACATTGCGAAGGTCCTGTTCGGTATAGAGCGCTGCCTCCAGCGGGACTCTCCTTTGCTGTTGGCCAGCTTAGACGCTGAGAAGGCTTTCGATCGTGTCTCGTGGGATTACATGTTCGAAGTGTTGCAACGTTTTGGTTTTGCAGGACAGTTCGTGGGCTGGGTTTGAGCGTTGTATGCGGAACCACGCGCGTTTATTGCTATGGGGGGAGAGATCTCGTCAGCTTTTGTGCTGAAAAGAGGAACCAGACAGGGCTGCCCCCTGTCGCCCCTCCTTTTCATACTCCATCTGGAACCTTTACTGGTAAAGTTGATGCACCAGGAGGAGGTGACAGGGATTGCCTGGTCGACGGACAGCATCAAACTCAGTGCCTTCGCAGATGATATGCTCCTTTGCTTAACAAACCCGCAGCAGTCCTTAGAGGGAGCGCTACGCACGATAGAAATTTTTGGGACCTTTTCTGGCTTGAAAATTAATACCGCCAAGTCGTTAGGGTTAGACGTGGGAGGATGTAGCCGGGCGGCTTGGCGGGGCCCCTTCCCCTTGAGTTGGGCAGATAAGCAGATCAGGTACTTGGGTATCCATATCCCGGCGAGCTTAGATCAGCTATACGATGTGAATATCCAGCCCCTCCTTGAGGGCTCATCGAATCGGCTGCAGAAGTGGCGGCCGTTACCGCTATCACTTAGTGGTAGAATTGCCTTGTTTAATATGGTTGAGTTTCCTCGATGGGCGTATGTCCTGAGGCACCTGCCCGTATGGTTTCGGCGGCGGGAGGCCCTGCTCCTGCAGCGCCACTTGTCTCGGTTCTTATGGCACGGCCGGCGGACGCGTATAGCGCTAGATGTTTTGATGCAGCCTAAGGAACAGGGTGGGGCTGGGCTCGTCGGTGCGAGGGTATATGATGGTCTGCTGGACACGGATTCTGCGTGATATGGTAGAAGGCAGTTTGGAGGTTGTTCCGTTGTCAATTTTGGATGCGACGGCGGCCCCGCATCACAGAATGGCGGTACTGCAGGAGAACCGGGGAGGTGCGCCGGAGAGTTGTAGGCGGTCGGGCTTCTGGCAGGCAGCAGGGATCGCTTGGAAGACCCTCTGTCGCGCCAGGAAGGTCCCGTGGCGTATGACTGACTGTATCCCTTTGGTGGGGAATGTGGCGTTTGCCCCGGGCATGGCCTCGGGGGTGGCCAGGCGGTGGGCAGCTAGGGGGCTCTGTTATTTGGGGCAACTCCGAGTAGAGCAAAGTGAGAAGATGGATTCTTTCACCTCGCTGCAGAAAAAGTATGGTTTGGGAACTCATGACCAATTTTTCTACTTTCAGGCCAGACATTACTTTCTTGGACTTAATAAGGTGCAGGGGCAATGCTTGGCACGGGGCGGCATGTTGGAGCTGTTCACCGGTTTAGAGGGGAAGATAACGGCGAGGAGGTTGGGGCTGGAGCTTCATCCAGAGGGGGGCACGCCGCGCTTGGCGGCTTTGGGGGAGAGGGGGAGAGGTGGAGAAAAGATGGGGTGCCGCAAGGTTCGGAAGAGCGCTTGAAGAGAGCGTTCTCTTGCTATTAAGATGATATCTGAAGCGGTACAATTGCAGGAAATCCAATACAAATTCCTCTGGCGGGCGTATGTACATGACATATGGGCGGCCAAGGCGGGCTTGGCAATGACAGATGTGTGTAATCTCTGTAAGGTGGAAAAGGGGGGCCTAGCACATCGGTTTTGGGCCTGTATCCATATTCAGGGACTTTGGTTGGCTGTTGGGAGGACATTGGGGCGGTGGCTAAGAGTGGACCTGGAGATGAGCCTGGAGTGCTGCCTGTTTGACTCCTATGAGCGGGAGACCCCCCTAAGTGGTGCAGCGCGTAAACTCTGCGCCAAAGGCTTTATCGTGGTGAAACAAATTATACTTAGGCATTGGCTGAAGGAGGCAGCACCCGCAGTGGGAGAATGGGAGAGAGCCCTGGTGGAGTTGATGGAGATGGAGAGACGCTCTGCTCGGACCCTGGGGGGGCACAAATGGGAGCAGTTTCTGAAAGTGTGGGGCCCGTCCGTGAAGCTGGCTTGATGCTGGGAACTGGGGGACCCTCCAGCAACCCTCGCTCTGGGATAGTTTGAACAATATGACAGGGGCTGGGAGGGGGAGGGTGGAGGGGGGTGGTAGGGGGAGCTGGGGGGGGGTTGGGTAGTGGGGGGGTTGGGTAGGGGGGTAGCAAAGGGATTTCGGAAGGTAACATTCCTATCTACCAGTCAGTACCGTGCCTGTATTAGCTGGTGCGTATATTGGATTCCTAGTGCTGGGGTCTCAGGTATGAGGACTAAAGTTTTGTTTTTCGTGTTCTGTTGTTCACATTACTATGGTGTTGGAATGTATAAGTACTGGTGCTGACATGCGTAAAATCAATAAACATGATTTTCCTAAAGTGAGCAATATACATATATACAAGATTAGAGCCATGTACAAAGGTGATCTAAGATCAAGACCTACAGAGAGTTCTAGGTATGGGTGAACACAGATTCCTTGACACCAGAGTGCTGCTGCTGCCACTACCCTGATCTTCAAGAACGTCCTGGGGGCAATGGAGAGGGCAAAGGAAAGAATGTCTTTTTGAAAACGAGAACAGAGCATGGTGAAATGGAGAAAGTGCTCTTCGTCCTTGTGGATAGGAATGTGGAAATAGATCTCAGCTAGATCCAGGGATTAAGAAATGTCTCTCACCACACCGCCTGGACTGTAGAGTCTCCTTTCTGAAGAGTAGAATCCACAGGTGGACATTGACCCCCTTGAGGTCCAGGATTGGCCAAAAGGAACAGTCCTTCTTGGCTCTATGAAGTAGATGAAATACCGGCCCTTGCCTTGTTCAGGGGGGACCGGAACACTCACCCACAGATGGATCCATCTTTCCAGGCTGCAGAAGCACCTGGTGCAATCCAAAACATAGCTGTGTTGAATGGCAGCTAGCACGGAGCAATCTTTGCTGACCTGGGCCCATTCCTGGAAGGAGGATGCATCCTGCAGCCCACTGGCGGCATCCCGGGATGGGCCCCCAACTAGTCATTGCTCCAGATTGGAGGTGGCACTGCTGAAAGTGGTAGATTCCGAGGATCCACAAAAGCCCCATGAGTTTGGGATCGAATTCCAGAAGAGGAAAGAAGGTGGGCTTTCCGGAGCAATACCTAAGGGGGTCCTGGAACTCTAGGAATCTAGGCATCAGGAACGAGGAAATTGGAGAGATGCTGAGAAGGAAAACCCGTGTGCTTCCCAGGCCCCTTTGACCCATCTTCCAGGTGGTGACGAGATTTGGACGCGTCCAAATCCTTAACCAGTTTCTCCAAGTCCTCTCCAAACAAGGCTTTCCTTTAAAGCAGGCTTTGACAAAATTTTATTTGTTCTGAGGAGCCAGTACAAAATCTTAGGAGCCAGTGGCTGTGACCTCCTTGTGCCATGCCCCCCCAAATGCCTCCATTCTCCACAGACATTTCTCTATTTGCAGACTCATGCATGTCTGAGGAGAATGGTAGAGTTTGAAGAGAGATGATAAAGTGCCTATATGAGTGTGAGTGTGTGCGCCTGTGGTATGGAGGTGGAGTGCCTGTGTGTGAGAGTGTGTTCCTAGTGGGAGGATGCACGTTTTGGTATACATACACATTGAGCCCGACATTCAAAGGCCTGCAAACCGTGTAAGTGCAGCTGAATATCTGTGGATACTGTCGCTACACACCCCAGTACTAACTTGTTAGCACCAGGACATTCTGGGGGCATTCTGTGGGCGATACCCAGGGATAACCGATCAGCGACAATATTCAGCTTCTGTTTGATTATCCCTCAGTGGCAAACGTCAGGCGCAGCAAAGGCTGTCCTAACTTTTCCACTGAAGCTAACTGTGCAGCGGATGAATATCGCTGCTGTCCGGTTAGCTTCCTGCTTCGGTGGCTAACCTAGATATTCAATGCCAGTGACCAGATATGACCCTGGCATTGAATATTTGAGTTTAGTGTTTAGCAACAAAGGTTAGCAACTGTAATTGCGCTAGCCATCACCACTGAATATCAAGCCCATTGTGTTCTTTTGTCCCCGTATTCATCCTTTTAAAATTCAACACCTTGCACTCTTTCCTCCCCCTTCCACCCTCTCACCATACTCTGTTCTCCTTCCAGACTCTCTCCCCTTCTCCCTCCCCCCTAGCTCTCTCACCCTTGCCCTCTATTACCGCCATCCTCCATTTTTTTAAAAAATCTACTGTCCCTTTAAATGATTGCTGCCTTGCTCCTCCCCCTCCCATCTAACCTTTATTTTTCAACAGACCCCAGATCCAGCTGTCTTCTGCCCATGGGCAGCCTACTGCCTTCAAAGCTTTCCCTTCCTGTCCTGCCTGAGGGGCTTTTGCCACGATCCCCCCTCCTCTTCTGCCCGCGAGAGATGGGATCCCTGTGGGCAGTCTGCTGCCTCCGAGCCGCAATCGCGGCCTTCCCCTCCTGTTCTGCCTCCAGGGATCAATCTCCCATGGGCAGAAAGGAGGGGCATTTGCAGCAAATTGCGGCTTTCTCCTCATCTGTCTGCAGAAATCTGATCTCCCGCGAGCAGAAGAGTGGTGCCCACGGACAGACAGAAAGGGTCTCATTCTCTGCTGCCTGAAATTGTGGATTTGTGTAAGGGGGGGATAAAATCCCAGGCATAAATTTCTGGTCACCATGGCGATCTGAGATTTGTTGAGCCCTGCTCTAAAGACAAACCAGGACAACTGGAACTTGGAGGCAAGGCCCGCTGCCCAGTTGTGAAACCACAGCCAGCATTGCAGTACTATCAAAAGAGCAATATCTTTATCCACCAAGTGAATAAGATTATACATAGCATCCGACAGAAAAGCCGCTGTTGACTCTAGGAGATGGCAGTATCCTCCAGGGCGAGCAACTGAATCTACTGAAGAAGAGCTCAGGATGTCAGACCTGTGCACACAACCAGCTGGAGGAGGTCAAGAACTGACTCTTCAGGAGAGATTCCATCTTACAATCCAGGTGGTCTTTAGGACTATATCATCCTCCACAGGATGGTACTTCACTGTGTGACTGCCATGACCTAAGCATCTTCTCAAGGCATGCTGAACCACACGGTGTAGTCCTCCTGCAGCAGGGCATAAAGCTTTGTAAGGACCCTTATTTCTTGCACAGGGGAGTTGAACAAGTCCCACTATGAAAGGACCATACTCTTGACAACCTCTGGAAAGAGTAGTTACTCACCAGTAACAGGTGTTCTCCAGGAGCAGCAGGAATCAATCCTCACATATGGGTGACGTCGGCGCCGACAGAGCCCCCATGCGGAGCATTTCCCCAGCTTTCAAAGAAAGCCTTTGGGAATGCAGCGCGCCTGCGCAGTTCCCTTCCCACCCAAGGGTGCCATCTTGCTCAGTCTGATGACATAGCTAAAAGACAGCAAAAATCAAAATAAAGTATATGACTGCAACTCCAGGGGAGGAGGGAGGATCGTGAGGACCGATTCCTGCTGCTCCTGGAGAACACCTGTTAGAGGTCAGTAACTACTCTTTCTCCAGGACCAAGCAGGA
The DNA here is from genome assembly GCA_033557465.1 of Ichthyophis bannanicus. Classification (NCBI taxonomy): domain Eukaryota; kingdom Metazoa; phylum Chordata; class Amphibia; order Gymnophiona; family Ichthyophiidae; genus Ichthyophis; species Ichthyophis bannanicus. Next base: position 730,246,279 of record CM066033.1, on the reverse strand, counting down.
AGTCAGTCCTCACATATGGGACTCCCCAGCTCTAGGCTACCGGGAACCCAAAGCTGAAAAATTGGCTCCCTCTGAAGAGCCTCAGCATCTGTGATAAGAATATCCTCTGAGAACGCCCCCGTACGGTAGCCCAACACAAGGGCCGGAGGGTAGGAGTTGCCTAAACCTCAAAGAAATTACGGAGTACTGCCTGTCCGAATGCACTGTCCCTACGGGACTCTCTCTCGAGGCAGTAGTGGGCTGCAAAAGTCTGGCTTGAAGACCAAGTAGCGGCCCGGCAGATGTCTGCCAACGGAACAGAGCGGAGATGAGCTACTGACGCGGCTTTCGCCCTGACACGGTGGGCCGTGACTCGACCCTGCAAGGAGAGGCCGGCTACCCTGTACGACCAGGCGATACAATCTGCTACCCAAGTGGACAACATACGCTTGGAGACAGGTAACCCCAATTTATTAGAGTCAAAGGACACGAAGAGCTGAGTAGCCCTTCGATGCCCCTTCGTACGTTCTATGTAAAAGGACAACGCCCTCTTACAGTCCCGAGTATGCAAGACTGTCTCAGCTCGGCTGGTATGCAGCCTGGGAAAGAATGTCGGAAGAACCACCTCCTGGTTGAGGTGGAAAGAGGAGACAACGTTTGGAAGGAACTTCGGATGAGTCCGAAGGACCACCCTGTTCCTATAGAACCGTGTGTACGGTCTATCAGAAACCAGAGCTTATAGTTCACTTACAAGTCTGGCCTCGGTAAGAGCTACCAGGAAGAGCGCCTTCCAAGAAAGGAAGCGTAAATGGTAAGTAGCCATCGGCTCAAACGGTGGGCGAGTAAGTTGCTGCAAGACCACGTTCAAATCCCATTCAGTGGCTGGTGGACGAATCGGAGGCTTAAGCAGAAATAGGCCTCTGAGGAAGCGGGACACCAAGGGGTGGACGGACAGAGACTGACCCTCCACTGGTGAGTGGTGTGCTGATAGAGCACTGAGGTAGACCCAACAGGTTTGGACTTAAGGCCTAGGTCTGACAGGTGAAGTACGTATTGTAGTACTACTGGCACAAGGCAGGAGAAAGGATCTTCATTGCACTGAGCACACCATATTGTGAACCTACGCCACTTGAGTGCATAGGACTTTCTGGTGGACTGCCTCCTAGAGGCCAAGACCACCTCCTCAACTTCCCTAGGTAGAAGTAAGGGGGCTAGCACTATCCTTTCAGGAGCCAGGCCATCAGATTGAGGGATCTGAGATTGGGGTGCAGAAGGAAACCCTGATCCTGAGACAGGAGATCGGGTTGCAACCCCAGAGGGAATGGAGTTTCCACCGCCAACTGCAGGAGAAGTGGAAACCACGGTTGCCTCAGCCATCTGGGGGCTATCAGAATCACCGAGGCCTTGTCCCGTAGAATCTTGAACAGAGTTCGGGCCACCAGGGGCGTGGGAGGAAACGCATACAGGAGGCCCGTAGACCAAGAGATCAGAAACTCATCTGCTGCCATTCTCAGAGGATGCAGCTGTCTGGAGCAAAACCTGGGCAGCTGACGGTTCAGTGGACTTGCAAAGAGATCAATGGATGGAAGTACCCATCATAGAAAGATCTGCTGAACCACCAGTGGATTCAACTGCCATTCGTGAGGCTGGAGAATCCTGTTTAGTTTGTCTGCCAAAAGGTTCTCCTGACCAGGCAAATAAACCGCTTTGAGAAACATGCCTTGTTCGACTGCAAAAGAGCAAAGGGCCTGCGCCTCCTGACATAGGAGTCTGGACCCTGTGCCCCCTTGCTTGTTCACATAGAACACTGCTACCTGATTGTCTGTCTGAACTGAGACAGACTGGTGAGAGAGGGCATGAGAAAAAGTCTGTAGAGGCAAGTGGATTGCTCGCAGCTCCAATAGATTGATTTGCTGTGTGGCCTCCCGAGGAGACCAGAGGCCTTGAGTGCACGTGCCCTGGCAATGTGCACCCCAGCCCCTTAAAGAAGCATCGGTCGTCAGCACCCTTGTGTGTGCTGGGGCCTGAAAGGGTACCCCCCTGAGAAGGTTTGGGGGATGCAGCCATCACTGCAAGGAGTCCAAGAGTGGTTTGGACACCCTTTCTCTGTCTCGGAGGTCGCCTGTGGCCTGCGCCCACTGAGCTCCGAGGCACCACTGAGCCGCCCGCATGTGCAGACGTGCATTCGGGGTCACATGTACCGTGGAGGCCATGTGGCCCAGGAGCCGCAGGCAGTGTCTGGCGGAGACCTGAGAATTGCTTTGGAACTGGCTGGCCAAGTCCATCAATCTGTGGGCCCTGTCCTCGGGCAAGTAAGCCCTTGCCTGCAGAGTGTCTAATCTTGCCCCATATAAACTCTAGGTTCTGTGAGGGGAGCAAAGTGGACTTTGCGTGGTTTATGACAAAGCCCAGATGCTGGAGAAGAGAGACAGTGCGAAGAGTGGCTTGTCTGGCCTCCTGGAGAGACTGACCCCTGATGAGCCAGTCGTCCAGGTATGGGAAGACAAAAATTCCCTGATTTCTGAGATAGGCCGCCACCACCGCCAGGCATTTGGTGAAGACCCTGGAGGCGGAAGTTAGGCCAAAGGGAAGTACTCTGTACTGGAAATGGTTTCCTCCCACCACAAATCTGAGATATTGTCTGTGGTCTGGATGAATGAGGATGTGCGTATAAGCATCCTTTAGGTCTAAGGAGCATAGCCAGTCTCCCTGCTGGAGGTAGGGCAGCAGTATTCCAAGGGTAAGCATCTTGAACTTTTCCCTCTCCAGAAACTTGTTTAGGTTTCGCAAGTCTAGGATAGGCCGGAGGCCTCCTGTCCTTTTTGGTACCAGAAAGTACCTGGAGTAGAAGCCTTGCCCTTTCAGGTGGTGAGGCACTGGTTCCACCTCCTGATCCTTTAGAAGACTTGTCAACTCCTGCAGGAGGAGGTTTCTGTGCAGAGGGAGTCTTGGAGGCTCCCCTGGAAAATAGGAGGGGGGTACCTGGTGAAAGTGGAGCATGTAGCCTTGTTGGACTATGCTGAGGACCCAGGTATCCCCTGTGATGGCTGGCCACCTGTAGGTGTACAGTGTCAACTGACCTCCTGTGCTGAGTGTGAGGGTAGGATTTGTAGGCAGCACCCTTCCTCGGGAAAAAGAGCTTTTTCCCCGAGTCCTTCTTTTTCTGAGAAGGAGCAGAAGTTTTCCTGGACAGCCTTGTCCTGGTGAGAGTCTTAGTCTCGATTTCCACAGCCTTTTCAGTCATGGGCTTACCGAAAAGGTTTTCATCTTGGCAGGGGACATCGACCAACTTGTCCTGCACCGATGGCTCCAGGTCCGATGACTGTAGCCAGGCTTGACGGCGTGCACCGATGCCGGCCGCGGCTACCTGGGCCGAAGCCTCGAAGTCATCATAGGCTGCTCGAGAGATAAACTTCGAGCACTCTTGAATCCCTGTTGACAAAGCCTTGAACCTCTGCAAAGGTTCCTCGCAGAGGCCAGCTGAGAACCAGGCAATCTCCTTTGCCAGGTCTCTTAAGTACATGCCCATGTACAGCTGGTAGGTCTGGACATGGCAAGACAGCATAGAGCCCTGGAAGCACTTTCTACCGAGGGCATCCAGGTTCCGGGCCTCCCGACCCGGGGGCTCCGAGGAGTGCATCTTCTGACTCTTTAGACGGTGCATGGCCGATTCCACAACCATGGAGTGGTGCGGTAGCTGCGCCTTTTGGAACCCTGGGCTCTGACAGGCTCGATAAATAGAATAGACCCGTTTGCTAAGAACCGGCGCCGAGGCCGGTGCCTCCCACATACGGAAGAGCAGCCGTTCCAGCATCGGAGGAATCGTTACAGTAAAGGCTTCCTTCGGAGGAAAGTCATACTGGAGGGCATCGAGCTCCTTGGCTCAAGGCTCCTCCTCGGCGTCCGCAGGGAAGGCCAGGGCCTTGGCCATATCCCTCACGAAGTCCGAGAATCGGGTATCCTCCGGGGGGGACCTTCTCTGAGGCGCGGACTCCAGTGAGTCCGAAGGGATGCACCGGGTCCGGAAGGTGTCCGGGGACTCCTCGTCCTCCGTCTCCCACTCCGACTCCTCCGAGGAGGAGTCAAACGGCTCCGGCTGTGTGGGCCTCGGTGCCACCCGCCCCGATGCCGAGTGTATCGGCGTTGACGACCTCAGCCCCGCACAGGAGGTCGAGGGGGACCTCGACCGAGGATTGGCTTGGTCTCCGGTGTCGACTTGGACGTCGAGGTTCCGGTGGTCGTGGCAGATGCACCGGTCAGACCGGCTATCAGCACCCGCTGCTGTTCCATGAAGGCAGCCAAGCTGCTCTCCAAGGCCGTCAACCTGAGTCCAAGCTCAGGAGACTCAGCAGCCCCCGACTCGGGCCCTGACGGCATTGGGCCCGACGTCGGCTCCCCCGGTGGAGAGTCAATGAGGACAACTGCACTTATGTGACTTGGGGACTCCGGCTCCACACGAGGTAGCCTGGAAGGCCTCTCCGACTCTGAGAGCCCGGGGCGGCGGTCAGGGTTACACGACCTGGCCCTCGAGGAACCAGGAGCCTCCACCGACGCCGCCCTCACGAGCTTTTTCTTCCTTCGGTGCTCCCTCGAGGGAGACTCCCTTTCAGAGGAACCCCGACGGTGCTTGGGGTCGGACGCCTGAGATGTCGAGGCCTCTGACGAAGTCCGGGCCCGGCCGGATGCGGAATCAGAGAATATTCTCTCACACTGATGCTGACGGCTCTGAAACGCCTTCGACGACATTTTGCCGCACGGGCCACAGACCAGCGGGTCATGGTCGGGCCCGAGGCATCGGAGGCAGCAGTCATGTGTGTCAGTGAGAGACATAAGTTTCTTACACCGATCACATTTTTTGAACCCGCTGTCAGCCATCGGGGGAAAAAGGGCCCCTGCTAGGTCAAACGACCGGGCTGCCAGTGAAAACACAAAAAGAGCACGAACGCTAGTTACAAAGGACAAAAACTGAAAATCACAAGTCCGGACTCTATACCGGTGTACCGAGCCCAGGCGGGAAGGGAAACCAGCGTTGAACCAGATAAAACAACGTGAAAATCGCTGAAAAAAACCAACTTTTCCTGGGTGACACGAACTCACGTTCGTCGGGCTCCGCAGGAAAAAAAAAAGACTGAGCAAGATGGCACCCTTGGGCGGGAAGAGAACCACGCAGGCGCGCTGCATTCCCAAAGGCTTTCTTTGAAAGCTGGGGAAATGCTCCGCACGGGTGCTCTGTCAGCACCGACGTCACCCATATGTGAGGACTGACTTCCTGCTTGGTCCTGGAGAAAGAACCTTGTGCTGTGACCGGAGGGTCAAACAAACTCAGAACTGAAAACACCTCAGCAGGTAGGACTACAAATTCCTCTTTTCTGAAGCGACAGATAATGCCGGAATCGTTGTGATTCTTTGAAGGAGCAACCAGCTTGTCCTCAAGCTTGGAATCATTGCCCGAGACATCAAAACAGAACTCCGGGCCTCGGCCAAAGGAAAGATGATCAAAATCTCCAGATCCCAATCTTTGCCAAGATTGCTAGAAGGCAGCACTTGGGCTGGGCTTCAATCCACCACCAGTTCATCTTCTGAGCATGCAGAAGACGAAGACCTGCAGGTCTCAGAGGCTGCACTGCCACACAAGAAGGACCAACCTTGCTGCAGACATGAAAGAATGCCGGAGAGGAAAACCCAGAAACTGGGAGCTCCCTGGAAAATTAGGATCCCTACTTGCAGGGGGAAGGACTTGCCGTTGGCCCATTCTGAAAAGGGGAGCGGCCAGTAAAGCGAGCGCTCAAGCCCCAAACTTAGAGATCATTCTTTGGAGGGTTTTTTTCTTTTCTTTTTCTTCTTTTTTTTAAAGGCATCCACTGCATCCTGCAACGAGGACAATAGGGTGGGGGAACACATGTTCCTTTGCTATTAGAGGGGAGATAGGTCCTCCAAGGGCACATTCAAAGCTTCCAAGCAAAAACTGCAGAACCAAAATCCAATGACAATACTCTCCACTTTCTGCAGACCAGGAAGTGCTTCTAAGAAGTAGGCATGGGTCTGTGTGTAGAACATGAGACTTAGATGCCGCTAATAGCCCAGTTTCACTGGCCAAGAGTGTGCTGATTGTGCACACTGCAGTGCAAGCTTCAGCTGCATTGGCACTAAAACCGCACGCTACAGCCATGCACAGAGATGGGTACAGTAGGTTGCATAGCAGGCATGCAAAGCATAGTTAACATGCACAGGTGGCTCAACAAGGTGGGAAAACCAGCTCTACACCAACAGATCCCTGAGTAGCCCACATCCAATGGATGCACCATTAGACAGACAAGGTACAGCGCTGTGAACACCTAGTAGTGCTATATAAATAATAAGCAGTAGTAGTAAGTAGCCACACAAAAACAAGTCAGACAAGATAGACTTAGTTTTGGTATTCACCCCTGGGAAGTCTAAGGCAAGCAGACCATGTCAGGTTCAGTGCTAGCCTCCTGCTGCCAAGACCTGCAGGCACATACTTCTGAAGAGTCCTCTTCTTTTGGGGGAGAGTCAGGAGGGGGGAGGAGGAGGAGGAGGGAATGGGCAACAAGGTTGTGTGCTGAAAGCATAGTTACTCACCTGTAACAGGTGTTCTCTTGGGACAGCAGGAATCAGTCCTCATATATGGGTGACGTCAGCACCGATGGAGCCTGTGTGGAAGCATCTCTCCAGCTTTCAAAGAAAGCCTTTGGGAGATGCACCATGGATGCGTAGTCCCCTTCCCGCCCAAGGGTACCATCTTGCTCAGTCAGATGAGATAGTTAAAAGACGACAAAATAAAATATGGTAAAGAAGCAACTCGAAGGGGAGGATGGAGGGTTGTGAGGACTGATTCCTGCTGTCCCCGAAGAACACCTGTTACAGGTGAATAACTATGCTTTCTCCAGGAACAAACAGGAATTCAGTCCTCACTTATGGGACTCCGCAGCTACAGGCTACCAAAACCTGCACGCCAAAAACGCCTTCATGAGGCCGTGAGCAGAAGCCGATGACCGAAGGAAGCCCAAGTCCTCGGGCCCTTGGGGCTAAGCTCTCAGTAGCTGCAGAAGAAGGGTCAGAGGGCAGGAGTTGCGTATACCCCACACAGATTATGGAGTAAGGCCTGGCCAAAGGCGCTGTCCCGGTCTGTCTCCCTCTCCAGGCAGTAGTGTGAAGGGAAGGTATTTGCAGAGGAGCAGGTCACAGTTTGGCAGATGTCCGTCAGAGGCACTGAGCGCAGCGAAGCCACCGACGTCGCCTTGGCCTGGACGCGATGACTCAGCCATCCAGTGGGCCCCCAGCCTTTGTCTGAGCAAAGGTGATGCAGTCCATCACCCAGACGGAGATGGTGCACTTGGTGACTGCAAGCCCCAGGCTATTAGGATCGTAGGCAATAAAGAGTCAGTCAGACCTGCAATGACCCTGGGTGTGCTGCAGGTAGACATCGAGAGTCCTCTTGCAGTCAAGTGTATGAGTATGTAGGACTGCCGATGCCCGGCCAGCGTGGGGTCTCCGGAAGAAAGTTAGTAGGACGATCTCTTGGTTGAGATGGAAATCCGAGACAACTTTCAGTAGGAACTTAGGGTGAGTTTGAAGGACCACCCTGTTCCCAAAGAACCTTGTGTAGGGAGCCACGGCCATGAGGGTTTGCAGCTCGCTGACTCTCCGGGCTGAGGTCAGCGCCACCAGGAAGACTACCTTCCAGGAGAGGTGCTGAAGCGAGCACGTTGCCATAGGCTTGAAGGGCGGCTGCGTCAGCTGCGTGAGCGCAACGGTCAGGTCCCACTCCGCCAGTGGAGGCTGGATGGCGGGCTTGGAAAGTAAGAGGCCCCGCATGAAGCAGGAGACCAGAGGCTGGCCCGAGAGGGGTTTACCCTTGACGGGGAAGTGGTTGGCCGAGATGGCACTCAGGTGAAACCAGACCGAATTGGATTTCAGCCCCACCTGTGAGAGGTGGAGGAGGTACTGGAGAACCTACCAGGTAGAGCAGGAGAATGGGTCGATCTGGAGCTCGGAGCACCAGACCGAGAAGCGCCGGCACTTCTGGGTGTAGGCCTGTCTCGTCGAGTCCTTCCTCGAAGCGAAGAGGACCTCCTCGATCTCTTCTGGGAGGTGCAGCGAGGCTAAAGACAACCATTCAGTTGCCAGGCTGTCAGGGATAGCGAGACCAGGTTCAGGTGAAGCACCCGGCCCTCCTCCTGTGTCAGCAGACCTGGGGTACTGCCCAGGGGACCGGAGATTCCGACGAGAGCCGGAGTAGAAGTGGGAACCAGGGCAGAAAGGAGCCACGAGAATCACCAAGGCTCGGTCCCACTGAATCTTGTGGAGGGTCCTCACAATGAGGGAACACATACAGAAGCCCGGAGGTCCAGCTCAGGAGGAACACATCCGGGGCCACCCTGCTCGGGTGCGGTATCAGTCCACAAAAGCGGGGAAGCTGCATGTTCGCCGGGCTGGTGAACAGGTCCAAGGACGGAGTCCCCCAGCGGTGGAACAGGTGGAGAACCACCGCTGGACTAAAGCGACACTCCTTTGGGTGACGGAGCCTGCTGAGTCTGTCCACGAGGACATTGTCCTGGCCCAGGAGGTAGATGGATATGCCCTGTAGCCAGAGGTGGGCTGCGGCCGCTGACAGGCATTTCGTGAAGATTCGCGGGGCAGACACAAGCCCGAAAGGGAGCACTCTGTATTGGAAGTGCTCCCCTTGCACCCTGAAACGCAGTTACTTCCTGTGCTTGGGGTGAACAGATATGTGGGTATAAGCATTTCTAAGATCCAAGGAGCATAGCCAATCGCCCTGCTGGAGGAAGGGCAGCAGGACGCCAAGTGATAGCATTCTGAACTTCACCTGCACCAGAAATTTGTCCAGATTCCTGAGATCAAGGATGGGGTGCAGGCCCCCCGACCTCTTCGGAATGAGGAAGTACCGGGAGCAAAACCCCCGACCTCGGAGGTACAGTGGCACTCTCTCGACCGCCTGTTGACCGAGGAGGTTGTTCAGTTCTTGCTGCAAGCAAGCCTGGTGCGAGGGAAGCCGAGTAGGATCCACTGGGGAGAAGGGAGGAGGGAGTCTGTCCATACAAAGATGATAACTGTCCCGGATTACCTGAAGGACCCAGGTATCCGATGTAATGGCCGCCCATTTGAAGGCAAAAAGGGACCGATGCCTTCCCACAGGTGGAGGTTCCACCGGGAGGTGAGGGGCTATGCACTTGCCATCAAAACCCCAGGGCCCCTTCGGTTTCCGGTGACCCTGAGCTCCCCCCTTTACCCTGGCCACTGGGCGTCGGCGCTGGGACAGACGGATAGGGTGGGTATCCCCAGTAAGGGAGCCTCTTCCTCTGGAAGAAAGGCTTCTTGCTGTGTTGTTTCTTCCGCGGCAGAGAAGAAGTTTTACGAGAGAGACGGGTGCGGGTTACAAACTCCGACTCTATCTCGGCTGCCTTGTCCTCCATGGGCTTCCTGAACAGTTGCTCGCCAAGTCAGGAAACATCCAAAAGCTTCTCCTGGACCCATTATTCCAGGTCTGAAGACTGGAGCCATGCTTGACACCCTCCAATGCCGGCCACTGCCCTTGTCCTCCTGCACCCCGGCCCATCTCCAGCTCTCCCGGAGGGGATCAAGCCAGCCAGGGATACAGGGCCGCACTGTTCCCTCTAAGCTGTGCGCGTGTGCGCGCGCACACACCTCGCCGAGCGAGCGCACATACTTTACAACAGAGCGCACAAAAATTACAGCTCTGATTCTGATAGAAAACAACACAGACGTCTTAAAATTTTAAAGTTATGATTGTAATTACTAGAAATTTCCCACTTCATTTAGTAATCATCTATTTTCATTTAATTTGATTAAAATCAATGTGGTGTACATACTGTATTCTGATGTGTAGTCAAATTTTAAAGTATATAACTCCGAGTGTCGTTATGTGGCGCACAAAAATTTAACCTTCCTTCAAAAGCTGCACACAGCTGATATTTTATGCGCACACAGCCTACAGAAAATTAGAGGGAACATTGCAGGGCCGCTCCTCCCATCATCTGCTGCCCAATCGGGGCAGCCAACGGACTGAACAAAAGCAGAGCGCCATCGGGTGCGTGGTCCCTTGCCCTCCTGCACCCCGGCCCATCTCCAGCTCTCCCGGAGGGGATCAAGCCAGCCGGGGATACAGGGCCGCTCCTCCCATCATCTGCTGCCCAATCGGGGCAGCCAACGGACTGAACAAAAGCAGAGCGCCGTTGGGCGCGTGGTCCCTTGCCCTCCTGCACCCCGGCCCATCTCCAGCTCTCCCGGAGGGGATCGAGCCAGCCGGGGATACAGGGCCGCTCCTCCCATCATCTGCTGCCCAATCGGGGCAGCCAACGGACTGAACAAAAGCAGAGCGCCGTCGGGCGCGTGGTCCCTTGCCCTCCTGCACTCCGGCCCATCTCCAGCTCTCCCGGAGGGGATCAAGCCAGCCGGGGATACAGGGCCGCTCCTCCCATCATCTGCTGCCCAATCGGGGCAGCCAACGGACTGAACAAAAGCAGAGCGCCGTCGGGCGCGTGGTCCCTTGCCCTCCTGCACCCCGGCCCATCTCCAGCTCTCCCGGAGGGGATCGAGCCAGCCGGGGATACAGGGCCGCTCCTCCCATCATCTGCTGCCCAATCGGGGCAGCCAACGGACTGAACAAAAGCAGAGCGCCGTCGGGCACGCCCGCGTTTGGCGGGCCCGCGCCTGAGGGCCTCGCCAGAGGACCCTTTGGCGTGGCCCTTAGGCGCGGGCCTGTTTGCGCGGGTCTGCAAGATCTTGCTATCTTAAACCGCCTGGGATCTGCTGCATCCTGATCGCACTCAGCAGTATCCAAAGATTCTCTTTCGACAGCTCTCAGATTGGGATTCCTGAGTTCCAACAGCGTGATAATGAAACACTGAAGAAGGGACTATAAAAGAGGGTATGCTGAGTTTATATGGACGCCCTCCAGCCTAGTACGGACTCCCCTTAATCAGACACACCCAGCTGTCGTAAGCTAAACACAGAGGTAATTTAGAAATAATATGCTAGATGTTACATTTCCAGGTGTTAACCCTTCACATGCGATGTGTTGCAATCTCACCAGCAGATGGATAGTAATAGAGAGGGAATTAACTGCATTACTAAGTATCCCGAATGTAAACAGCACCTTGTAATAACAATGTTTCAACTATGTTGCGCTTATAAGTTCTCTCACAAAGCTGTATCATAGCCCCCTGCGCTCTCTCTCTCTCATCACTTTCTCACATAAATACTGAGAAAGCACCATACTTTACATACTCTTTGTATTCCAAGTCAACCCCTATATACCCCAAGTCAACACTATATACCCCAGACTATATTGAGACACTACATTCAATCACCTCAGCCTCACAACCTCACAGGAAAACAATCATGCCTATCTCAACCCTAACCCTCGCTCTCCTCTATGCCTTCACCATGACTAACCATGATTCTGATGCAATCATACATGACCATAATCCTATCCCAATACTCCTAGGATCAAGCAGAAAATACCACTATAATTATCAACAACCTCAGCCAAATCTACAATATAGGAGGCAGACACACCTACTCTACATATCCCTGGATCTCACCACTAACACAAAGCCCAGTAAAGCTGACAAACAACATGACCTCCGGTATGCACTTATCAACGCACGGTCTGTCCGTAACAAATGGCCAGCCATTACAGACCTAATAACCAACCACAACTTAGACTTACTAATGGTCACTGAGACATGGCTTTCAGACTCAGACGTTGCTCTAGTCAACCAAATCACCCCCCCCCCCTAATTTCTCTTTTTTCTCTTGTAACAGAGATAATAGAAGAGGTGGAGGAGTTTTCATAATTGCAAATTCCACACTACAATACCGAGTGTCCCCAACCAGAAGCACACAACACCTAGACACTATAACTATCTCAAATAGATTCAACACCATTAATCTCATTTACTCGTCACCAAATGCAGTCTCAGACGATCTCTCTGATATAATCAACTTGGCTTGTAACCCTGAAAACCTTAACAAACCAAATTGGCTGAAGGGCGCCTTTAAGCTCGCCTCCCTAAAGCAGGATTTATCTAGTACCTTCCTGGATGCAATGGCAGATCTTGGATACAAGCAAATTGTGAACAACCCTACCCACCAACGGGGGAATATCCTCGATCTTATATTCGTCCCACCATCAGTCACAAGCACAAGTAAACAAATTCAACTCTCTATCACCCCAGTCCCCTGGTCAGACCATAGCTTGCATACATTCCAGATACCTGCACATCCAGACACACTCAGCCAACCAGTCACCTTAAAAGCAGCAAATTCAGGACGTTTTAGACCGCTGGACATAGAGGTTTTCACCAAGCAAGCTCTACCAAAACTGTCTCAACCAATAGACAACCTGAATGATATGATCACCAACTGGAATGACACCCTCTATCAGTACGCTCAACAACCAGCCATGAACAAGAAACTGCCACCCAATACTCTTCCCAATAAAAAGCAGAATGCTCCTTGGTTCTCTCCAGAGCTACGAACCTCCCTACTTCAACTAAGGAAGCTAGAGAGAAAGTGGAGACGTGCCCGTAACTCCTGGAACCAAGAAGAATACCTTGCTCACCTGAAAAAGCATCGAGAGCTAACCTGGGCTACAAGAAATGAGTTCCATTCCGAACTACTCAGTCGAGCGCTAAACAGACCACATGATCTCTTCAGTTTAGTGAAAGCGCTAACTAAGGAGCCATCTCCACCGCAGCAAGAATGCATACAACCACAACTTTATGCCAACTTCATCCAATCCAAACTAGTTAAAACAAATACAAATTCATTACAAGTGCTATCCCAATCCTCCCAAAATCAAACCCCACTCGTTAAACTTTCACCTCCATCAAGTAAAACCATCAAAGACATTATTAGCTCCATAAATACCACCACAGCACCAAACGACCCATGCCCAGCACACTGGATCAAAACTCTGCGTGCTGAACTTAGCCCTTGCATAGCTAAGATCGCGAATCTCTCCTACTTAACCGGGGTCTTCCCTGCTGCCCTTAAACAGACATCAATTCGTCCACTGCTAAAGAACATCCAGATGGATCCAAAGAAGGAAGAGTCTTACCGCCCAATTTCTAGTATCCCTTTTCTAGCCAAAATACTTGAGAAGGAGACTCAAAGGCAGATACAGCATCACATAGACACATCAGCCCCTTTGGACCCATGCCAGCACGGATTCCGAGAAGCTCATGGAGTTGAAACACTCATGACATCTCTATTCAACAAACTCATATGCGGGATTGACAACATACAGATAGCCTTCGCAATGATTTTCCTTGACATATCGGCGGCTTTTGACTCAGTCGACGATATGATTCTCCTAGCGAGACTCCATGAAAAAGGCATCCAAGGTCTCGCTTGGGATTGGTGCAAATCATACTTAGAAGATCGATGGCAACAGGTCCGCATAGACAACAATACATCCGAGCCTTTTCGACAGAAGCAAGGGGTACCCCAAGGATCTTCCTTATCTGCGCTGCTTTTTAATATATACATGCAGCCAATCTGCCAAATCACCAGAGACTTCGGTATATCTTGTCTATTATATGCAGATGACGTGCTGATTTTCACACCGATCAACGTCTCAAATCCCGACTACTCAGCATTAATAAACTGCTTCGATGCAATAGCTGCCTGGCTCCTCAATCAGAACATGAGAATAAACTTCAAAAAAAACGAAGTCCTCATAGCCAAAAGAAACAAGCTCTTTTCTCCTCCACCAACCCTCAAAGTACAAGATGCAGAACTTCCAATCAAGACCACCATAAGGTATCTGGGTGTGATACTCGATCAACATCTTAATCTTAAGGAGCATATAAAAAACACCGTAAGAACAATATACTACAAGATCAAAACATTGTGCCATCTGAAACCCATGCTGGAGACCAAAGATTTCCGCACAATTTTTCAAGCAATAGTCACACCTCACTTCGACTATGCGAATATCGTTCTGCATGGCCTCCCCAAGAACACACTAAGTCCACTTCAACTGGCGATGAATGCAACGGCCCGCATCCTGTCCAGAGCTTCAAGGAGAGATCATATAACACCGATCCTAATGGATCTACACTGGGTCCCAATAAGCTGCAGATTATACAAAACCCTCCTCATCACTTTCAAGGCAATTAATAAAATATCCCGAATCGATTTCAGATCTCATCACTCAGGCACCAAACAATAGATCCAGGAGACTAGTAACCGAAAACACTCTAGTTACCCCTAGTAACTCCACAAAATGGACCCAACTAACCTCTAACAGAGCCTTTGTATCTTATGTCCCCAAATGCTGGAACAAACTCCCCCCCAGCATCAGATCAATCAGGGACATCATACAATTTAGAAAGGCTATTAAGCACTACCTATTCACTCTGCACTTCAACATACCTTACTGACCGTAGCTTACTGATTCTCACTCAACCGTAATCCAGAACAGAGATGATAGCACTGTGAAAGTGCTGCTTTTATGTAAATAGAAGACCAAAAGGTTATCAGTTTAAATGTATATAGTTCTCCCCTGTTCATACCCAGTTTATATTCCCTGTTATCTGTAAACCTATGTCAGTTTTTTTCTGTCTAGGTAGTATGTTGTTTGATGTAAACCGCACTGATGATAAATAGTGCGGTATATAAAAACTGTTAAATAAATAAATAAATAAAATAAGATGCGAACCCATCATATGCAGCATGAGAAAGGTATCTTGAGCAGTCCGCGACCGATTTCAGAAGGGTCTGAAACCTGAGGAGGTGTTTACCTCCGAGGCTTGCGGTGAAACCGAGCTCTTTAGCAAGGTCACGAAGGAACATCCCTATATACAGTTGGTATGCCTGGATGTGGCATGCCAGCATGGATCCCTGGTAAGCCTTGCGCCCGAGGGCGTCGAGGGCATGGGATTCTCTACCAGGCGGGACCGAAGAGTGCTACTTTGGGCTCTTCTGCTTCTGCATCACAGATTCAACTACCATGGAGGTATAGGGAAGCTGGGTCTTCTGGAGCTCTAGGCTACGCTGGACCCTGTACATGGCATTGAGTCTTTTACTGACAATAGGGACTGAGGCGGGTGCTTCCCACATGCGGAGGAGCAGCTGGGTCAGGATGGATGATACAGGGACCGTGAGAGACTCCATAAGGGGAGACTCATATTGCAAGATGTCGAGTTCCTCTGCCCTCGTCTCTACCTCGGTCTGCGTGGGCAGATTGAGGGCTCGAGCCTTATCCCGCACAAATACCAAGAAGCATGTGTCTTCGGGAGGTGACCACCTTCGTGAGGCGGGCGGGGACGGGACAGAAGGAAGGTCCCTATGGGCACGGGTTTCAGGGGATGTGTCCCTGTCCGATTCCCAGCTCGAGAGGTCTGAGGAGGACTCTGAGTTGGGCTGATCCTCATGCCCAGTGGCCGAGGCCCCCTTGGAGCCAGGTACTAACTCTGGAAGACCTCGTCCTGAGGAATGGGATGGCGAGCGATACCGGTGCCGAGGACCCTCACGAGGCCCGTGGTTCTCGGGGGTTTCCAAGGCAGCTTTCGGGATCCCCATCGAGGGACCCTTGGTCTTGAGGCATGAGCCAGCCATGCTGGGTAAAAGTGCCTGCTGGGCAGCTAGGAAGGCAGAAACGCTGCACTCTAGTGCCAGCATACAGGACTCCCACTCAGGAGTGGGTTCCTGCGCTGTCGACACTGGGGTTACCGGGACTGGCGTGGAGGAGGAGAGGGGGTCCTCACTGGGACGACCCTCAGGAGACCAGGCACCATTGCTGGAGGCCTCCGTATCCGTACGAGGTCACTCCTTGTCCGACTCTCGGGAATGCTGAGGAGGGCTAAGGGAACAAGCACGAGACTGCTCGCACTTGTTTGGAGCCCCAGACAGCGACTTTGAGAACTTCTTCTTTCGCCGTTCCACCTCGGGTGAACCCTGATCAGAGTGATACCTCGGCCATGGGGTCACTGTGGAGGACCCCGCAAGTGGTGTATTGGTAGGGCGAGGCGCTACCAGGGACCCCGGGGCTGCCTTACAGAAAATGCCATTGGACTTCTGCTTATGTCTTAGCAAGGCCTTAGCGGACATTTTCTTACAGAGCAGAGAAGAGCTCCGGGTTGTGGTCGGTCTCCAGATATCGCAGACAAAAGTCGTGGGTATCCGTGAGTGACAAATTCTTGGAACATCTGTCAAATTTTTTGAAGCCGGTGGCCATGGGGCAAAATGAGCTCTTACGAGTTCGAAGACCCTGGAGGCCAGCGGTTAGAAAAAAGGGCCCAAAAAGAAAAGAAACACTAAAGTGGAGGAGTGTGGCCTAGTGGTTGGGGCAAGGTACTTCAGGCCGGAGGGTTGGGGGTTCAAATCCCACTAGAGGACAGCAACCTTGGGCCGGAAGGATTGGGGTTTCTAGTCCCACAGGTGCTCCTTGTGGTCTTGGGCAAGCCACTTAACCCTCCATAGCCCATGTTCCCTGTAAAATAGTTATCTCCAAGTTATAATGCCCTGTTCAATGTAATTTCAGTTTGTTCAATGTAAAACCGCCTTGATATCATGAAAGGCGGTATATAAGAAATGTTAAATAAATAAATAAATAAAATAAAGGAGAGAGAAAAGGGATCCCTTGGCCCACAGCCAGAGCAGGGGCAATGGGGAAGACGGGAGAGGACCAGTGCTACCGGAAAAAGGGCCAAAAGGCCAGAGAAGAAAAAACTTTTTCCGAGGGACAAGGATGTGTGTCTGAAGGGCTCCGCGGAAAAAGGGAGACTGAGCAAGATGGAACCTTTCGGCGGGAAGAGGACCATGCATGCGTGGCAGCAATCCCAAAGGCTTTCTTTGAAAGCTGGGAAATTGCTCCGTGCGGGCTCCGTCGGTGCCAACGTCACTCATAAGTGAGGACTGATTTCCTGCTTGTTCCTGGAGAAAGAATCCTTTTCCAAATTCCTTTCGACTCTAATGGAGGCTCCAGCACTGCATTCTAGTGAGACAGTCACTCTGAGTGTGATGAAACGAGAGAGGAATCAATCTCTCTCAGATCCCTCTTCATCAGAGATGTAAAAACTTACATTCATCATCCAGAAATATTGGACTATGCCCCTAGGGGTACTGGCTTTTAATGGCAGGATGATGTCATAAGAAGCCTCTGGAATGTTTTTCTGTCTCCAGATCTGCTGGAAGGGGAACACTACTCTACTACTACTGAGCATTTGTATAGCGCTACAAGTCGTACACAGCGCTGGACTGGTCTAGCAGGACAATATGGAATATCTGTTGTAGTGACCAATTAACATATGCTTATCAGCATTGGATACACACAAGTTAGAGTAGTTACTCACCTGTAACAGGTGTTCTCCAGGAGCAGCAGGAATCAGTCCTCACACATGGGTGACGTCGGCGCCGACGGAGCCCTCGTGCGGAGCATTTCCCCAGCTTTCAAAGAAAGCCTTTGGGAATTGCAGCGCGCATGCACGGTCCCCTTCCTGCCCAAGGGTGCCATCTTGCTCAGTCTGATGACATAGCTAAAAGACAGCAAAAAAATTAGCAAAATAAATCATATGATTGCAACTCCAAGGGGAGGAGGGAGGGTTGTGAGGACTGATTCCTGCTGCTCCTGGAGAACACCTGTTACAGGTGAGTAACTACTCTTTCTCCAGGACCAAGCAGGAAGTCAGTCCTCACACATGGGACTCCCCAGCTTAAGGCTACCGGAGACCTCAAGCCGAAAAAATGAGCTCCCTCTAGCTCGTCAGTACGGAAGGAAGGAATCTTCTCTGAGAACGCCCCCGACCGGTAGCCCAACACCAGGGCCGGAGGGTAGGAGTTGCCTAAACCCCAAAGAGATTATGGAGTACTGCCTGTCCGAAAGCACTGTCCCTGCGGGACTCCCTCTCAAGGCAGTAATGGGCCGCAAAAGTCTGGCTTGAAGACCAAGTAGCGGCCCGGCAGATGTCTGCCAACGGAACAGAGCAGAGATGAGCCACTGACGCAGCCTTTGCCCTGACACGATGAGCCGTGACTCGACCCTCCAACGAGAGGCCGGCTGCCCCATAAGCCCAGGCGATACAGTCAGCGACCCATATGGACAAAGTACGCTTGTAGACAGGTAGCCCCAACTTATTGGGGTCAAAAGAAATGAAGAGCTGAACAGCCCTTCGATGCTCCCGCGTACGGTCAAGGTAGAAGGATAACACCCTCCTACAGTCCAGGGTATGCAGGACCATCTCAGCCCGGTTGGCATGCGGCCTGGGAAAGAAGGTCGGAAGAACCACTTCCTGATTTGAGGTGAAAAGGGGAGACAACCTTAGGAAGAAACTTCGGGTGAGTCTGTAAGACTACCCTATTCCTGTAGAACCTAGTGTAAGGGGGATCAGACACTAGTGCCTGAAGTTCACTTACTCGCCTAGCAGAGGTAAGAGCTACCAGAAACAAGATTTTCCAGGAGAGAAAACGGAGAGGGCAGGTAGCCATAGGTTCAAATGGCGGACAAGTAATCCACTGTAAGACCATATTCAGATCCCACTCAGGGGCTGGTGGACGTAAAGGAGGCTTAAGCAGGAGGAGGCGGCCTCTGAGAAAACGAGCCACCAAAGGGTGGTTGGAAAGAGGCCTTCCGTCCACCGGCGAGTGGTGCGCTGAGAGAGCACTGAGGTGAACCCGGACAGAGTTGGACTTAAGGCCTAGATTGGAGAGGTAAAGCAAATATTGCAATACTACCGCTACCAAGCACGAGAAGGGATTCTCGCTGTGCTGAGCACACCAGGCGGAGAATCGACGCCACTTAAGAGCGTAGGATTTCCTGGTGGATTGCCGTCTAGAGGCTAAGACTACATCCTCCACCTCTCGAGGCAGTAGTAGGGGAGCCAGAACTACCCTCTCAGCAGCCAGGCCATCAGATGAAGGAACTGAAGGTTGGGGTGCAAGAGAGTCCCCTGATCCTGAGACAGGAGATCGTGCTGAAACCCCAGAGGAAGAGGGGTGTCCACTGCCAGTTGCAGCAGAAGCGGGAACCACGGTTGCCTCGGCCACCTGGGAGCTATCAGAATCATTGAGGCCCCGTCCTTGAGGACTCTGAACAGCGTTCTGGACACTAGTGGCGTGGGAAGAAACGCATACAGTAGGCCTGTGGACCACGAGATCAGAAACGCATCCGCTGCTACCCTGAGAGGATGCGGTTGTCTGGAGCAGAATCTCGGGAGTTGCCGGTTCAGAGGACTGGCGAAAAGATCCATGGTGGGGAGGCCCCACCTGAGAAATCTGCTGAACCACCAACGGGTTCAATCTCCATTCGTGTGGTTGCAGGATCCTGCTCAGTCTGTCCGCCAGGTAATTTTCTTGACCTGGGAGGTAGACAGCTTTGAGGAGGATTCCGTGATTGACGGCCCAAGAGCACAGCCGTTGTGCCTCCTGACATAGAAGGAAGGAGCCTGTGCCTCCTTGTTTGTTCACGCAGAACATGGCAACTTGATTGTCCGTCTGGACTAGTACAGACTGGTGAGAGGCGAGGTGGGAGAAGGCTCTCAGAGCTAGGCGTATCGCCCGTAGCTCCAGGAAGTTTATCTGTTGAGCAGCCTCCCAAGGGGTCCAGAGACCCTGAGTACATGTCCCTTGGCAATGTGCTCCCCAACCTAGAAGAGAAGCATCTGTCGTCAGCACTTGAGAATGCGGAGGGGATTGAAAAACCACTCCGAGTACCAGATTCAGAAGATGAAGCCACCATTGCAGAGAGGAGACTAGCAGGCCGGATATTCTTACTGAGTCCACTAGGCTCCCTGTGGCCTGATGCCACTGAGTGCGAAGGCTCCACTGAGCAGGCCGCATGTGCAGGCGGGCATTGGGGGTTACATGAACCGTGGAAGCCATATGGCCGAGTAGTCTCAGGAATTGCCTGGCAGAGACCAGGGAATTGCTGTGAAACTGCCTGGCTAGAACCATCAGCCTGTGGGCCCTGTCCATTGGCAGAAAAGCCTTCGCCTGAAGAGTGTCCAGCCTTGCTCCTATGAATTCTAAGTTCTGGGATGGGAGCAAAGTGGACTTTGCGAAGTTTATGACAAACCCCAAGTGCTGAAGCAGAGCCACAGTGCGAAGGGTGGCTTGATGGGCCCTCCTGGGAAGACTGGCCCCTTATGAGCCAGTCGTCCAGGTACGGAAACACAAAAAGACCTTGAAGCCTTAGGTAGGCCGCCACCACTGCCAGGCACTTGGTGAACACCCTGGGAGCGGAGGTCAGGCCAAAGGGTAGTACTCTGTACTGATAGTGGTTTCCTCCCACAACAAATCTAAGATATTGTCTGTGGTCTGGATGAATAAAGATATGAGTATAAGCATCCTTTAGATCTAAGGAGCATAGCCAATCTCCCTGCTGGAGGTAGGGCAGCAGGATTCCAAGGGTAAGCATCTTGAACTTTTCCCTCTCCAGGAACTTGTTGAGGTTGCGCAAGTCTAGGATGGGTCTGAGGCCTCCTGTTCTTTTTGGTACCAGAAAGTACCTGGAATAAAAGCCGTGACCTCTCAGGTGGTGGGGCACCGGTTCCACAGCCTGTTCCTTTAGTAGACTTGCTAACTCCTGAAGGAGTAGGTCGCTGTGCAGAGGGAGTCTTGGAGGCTCCCCTGGAAAATAGGAGGGAGGTACCTGGTGAAAATGGAGAAGATAGCCCCTTTTGGACTATATGAAGCACCCAGGTATCTGACGTGACGGCTGACCACCAGTGGGCAAAGTGGGCCAGCTGGCCTCCTGTGCTGAGAGAAGCCAGCTGAGGAGAAGAGGCTATGCTTTCTGAGTCAAAAACCCCCACCCTGCTGAGCAGGGGCCGATGTTGGTGGCTTGGGGGCCTTCTGCCTACGGGGCCCATGACCCTGCCCCTAGGCCTGCTGACCCTGTTGGGGAGCTGCAGAGGCCTGATAATGAGGGTATTGTTTATAGGCAGATGACTTCCTCGGGTAAAAGGTCTTTTTTCCCCGAGCCCTTCTTCTTCTGAGAAGGGGCAGAGGTTTTTCTGGACAGCCTAGTCCTGGTCAGAGTCTCGGTCTCGAGTTCTGCAGCCTTTTCAGCCATGGGCTTGCCAAAGAGGTTTTCACCTCGGCAGGGGACATCGACCAACTTGTCCTGTACCCATGGCTCGAGGTCGGATGACTGTAGCCAAGTCTGTCGGCGGGCACCGATGCCGGCCCCGGCTACCCGGGCCGAAGCCTTGAAGCCATCGTAGGCTGCTCGAGAGATAAACTTCGAGCACTCTCGAATACCGGTGGACAAGGCCTGGAACCTCTGCAAAG
Organism: Ichthyophis bannanicus; assembly: GCA_033557465.1. Taxonomy (NCBI): domain Eukaryota; kingdom Metazoa; phylum Chordata; class Amphibia; order Gymnophiona; family Ichthyophiidae; genus Ichthyophis; species Ichthyophis bannanicus. Next base: position 730,225,000 of record CM066033.1, on the reverse strand, counting down.
GTTCCTCGGAGAGACCAGCAGAGAACCCGGCAATCTCCTTTGCCAGGTCTCGGAGATACATGCCCATGTAGAGCTGGTATGTCTGGACACGGCAAGCAAGCATAGAGCCCTAGAAGCACTTCTTACCGAGGGCATCCAGGTTCCGGGCCTCCCGGCCAGGAGGCACCAAGGAGTGCATCTTCTGACTTTTCCACAACCATGGAGTGGTGCGGTAATTGTGCCTTTTGGAACCCGGGGCTCTTGCGGACTCGATAGATGGAATCGACCCGCTTGCTTAACACCGGCGTCGAGGCCGGGGCCTCCCACATGCAGAAGAGCAGCCGCTCCAGCATCGGAGGAACCAGTACAGTAAAGGCCTCCTTCGGGGGAAGAGTCATACTGGAGGGCCTCGAGCTCCTCGGCTCGAGGCTCCTCCTCGGGATCCGCGGGGAAGGCCAAGGCCTTGGACATATCCCGCACAAAGTCCGAGAACTGAGTATCCTCCGGTGGGGATCGTCTCCGAGGTTCGGACTCCGGCGAGTCCGATGGGACACACCGAGTCTGATAGGTGTCGGGTGACTCTTCATCCTCCGTTTCCCAGCCCGACTCCTCAGAGGAGGTGTCGAGCGGCTCCGGTAAGGCGGGCACCGATGCCATCCGCCCCGACGCCGAGGGTACCGGCGTCGACGACCTCGGTCCCGAACGGGAGGCCGAGGGAGACCGTGGCTGAGGATCGACTCGAGCCCGCATGGACTCGAGGATCGGCTCGGCCTCCAGGGTCGACTTGGATGTCGATGTCCCGGTGGTCGGGGCAGATGCACCGGTGAGACCGGCGATCAATGCCCGCTGCTGTTCCATGAAGGCAGCGAGGCTGCTCTCCAAGGCCATCAACCTGAGTCCGTGCTCAGGAGACCCAGCAGCCCCCGACTCGGGCCCCGACAGCGTCGGGCCCGACGTCTGCTCCCTTGGAGGAGAGTCCACGAGGACTACAGCACTCACGTGTCCAGGAGACTCCATCTCGAGACGAGGTTGCTTGGCAGGCCTCTCCGACTCCGAAGACCCGGGATGGCTATCGGGGCTATGCGACCTGGCTCTTGAGGAACCAAGAGCGTCCACCGACGCCGCCCTCGCAAGTTTCTTCTTCCTGTGCTGTTCCCGCGAAGGAGACCCCTGCTCAGAGGAACCTCGACGCTGCTCGGGGCCGGAGTCCCGAGACATCGAGGCCTCTGACGAGGTCCGGGCCCGTCCGGACGCGGAGTCAGAGAAGATCCTATCCTTCTGGTGCTGCCGACTCCTCAACGCCTTCGAGGACATTTTGCCACACGGACCACAAATCATCGGGTCATGATCGGGTCCGAGGCAGCGGAGGCAGCAGTCGTGTGTGTCGGTAAGAGACATATGTTTCTTACACCGATCACACTTTTTAAACCCGCTGGCAGCCATCGGGGGAAAAAGGGCCCCTGCGAGGTCAAAAGACAGGGCTGCCAGTGAAAAAAGAAAAAATGGCGCGAACGCTAGTCATGAAGGACAAAAACCGAAAAGGAGAGAGTGGGCTCGATACCGGTGTACCGGGGCCAGGCGGGAAAAGGATCCTACGAAGGAGAAGTACAAAAAATAGGGAAATCAACTTTTTCCTCGGCGAAAAACGAACTACGTCCGTCGGGCTCCGCGGAAAAAAGAAGACTGAGCAAGATGGCACCCTTGGGTGGGAAGGGGACTGCGCATGCGCGCTGCAATTCCCAAAGGCTTTCTTTGAAAGCTGAGGAAATGCTCCGCACGAGGGCTCCGTCGGCGCCGATGTCACCCATGTGTGAGGACTGACTTCCTGCTTGGTCCTGGAGAACACATTTATATTCAAAACACGTTTTCCCACTCTGAGATAAGATTACACCCTCCCCATGCCAAACTTTACTGATATGAAATACCTCAAAGCGCTTATGAACAGCTTTCTCCACCAGGGAGCGTGCCGGCAGCCAGGAGTGCTGGTAGAAATCAAGCCGGTCTAGGAACTCTGTGCCAACCAGTTCCAGTGCATTCCTGAACCCAACCTTAGAGAAAAAAGCACAAAGGGCATAAATGATCCCAGCCATGTACTAGTTATCCTCACAGCAAACAAGAAATGTAAGTAGGAATCTCCCACATCACTCTGCCTCACAAAGGTCCAGCTCTGGCTCCCTCCGGTAAGGCTGGATTAGGGGACTCCTAAATGTGGATCTGGTTTTCAGGGCATCAACATGTATATTGATGAGGCACATTAATATAGTGCTGGTGTACAAATGCTGTTACTTTGCAAATTTTGATTTCCTTAAAATGCAGAATAGATCAGGGATACATGAAGAACGGATTTATCAACTTCTGGATCAGAGTAGAAGCAACTTTATTTTTGGTTTTGTGCTTTACCTCAATTAGTACGCAAAGTGCACACACAGAATATATAACAATGCCATATAATAATATCACAGTAAAATAATTACAATCAGTGAATAATTCAGAACATTTAATACCTTTAAATAAATTGAAATATTGACATAAGAATATTTTTTTAGAAACAGAGTAAAAAATATTGTTGCTAAGAATCTGCTTCCCATCAGTAACAACTCCAAGAATGTCCTATGTGCTGTTGAAAAGTATGTGGTTGATTCATGTTGAGTTCTTTTATTGGCCCAAAAGTTTCCTGTTGCTCTTTTGGGCTTCCAGATCAATCAGAATTGGGGCTGGGATCTGGTGTCATCAGCCTTCATTTCAGGGGCAGACTTCCCAATAGACAGAAATAGGCAAAGGACTGGGAGCAGCTGAACCATCACCAGAAGACTGACCCTGCTACAGGAAGTGGTGCTCCTGCAAAGGCCTGGCCTTATTTAGGCAAGTCGATGAATCCTAAGTGAATGGGGGGTGGGATGGAGGCTCCTTCCGGCCATGGCAACTTATAATTTGGAGAGGCAATTTCTGGGCAGCCACATTTCTGGACAGGGATACCCCTTTATCTCAGTTGGAACAGCCAACTTTCCCAATCCTTAGAGGCAGCAGGACGGCTAAATCCACCACTTTATTTGCTTCATTTGCAGTTACCAAAATGATTTTTCCCCTCTTGTAGATCCCCTCTCAAATTCAGTAAAGTCACTGCATTAACAGACTTCATTCAGAAGCCATATTCCAAGGCTCCTTCCAGAATCCTGCAAACATAGGCCCTAAATTCAGCCATTAGGGGTCATCATCACTGAGCAAGGAGCATGACCCCCCCCCCCTTCCTCCCATCTACTGGGGGCTTTGTCCCAGCCATCCTGCCCTTGATGCAGAAAAATGCACTAGGCTTTCTGCACAGGTTAGCTTTGTTTTAGCATACAATTCTGTACGCTACCAATGCAAGAAAACTTTGCACATAAGCTAACTCTGCACAAAGCCTTGAGAAGACAACACATAACACATTTAAATCCACTTAAATGGATGGCAATGAAGCAATTAGTTATGCAGCACAGATGCAGAGACGTGTGTAGAAGACCAGAACGCTGAGCTCAACACTGGGCTGTCAGCAAGAGGCTGGAGGAGACATAAAAGGTTAGCTCACAGGTCTACAGTCAGTGTTGGGGGAATTTACGCCCGTTTCTTGAATGTACAGCACCTGCAACTTTTTCTGGCTTTGCTGAAGGGAGTGGTACAAAAACACAGCAAGGGAGGTGTGCTGGAATGCAATTTGGTACATAACCAATATTCTGCGCAGGATTTCTGGGCAGAATAAGGTGACATTTTACTTAACAGTTAATGTCCTAACCTTGAGTCCTGCTAGACCAGTCCAGACAAGGAGGTTGTATTCCCCTACCAGCAGATTGGTGAAGACAAAGAACCAATGAAAAGCTCAGATTTCAATGACATCACTCCTATGCCTCTATTCACCTCAGCCACCAGAGGTCCCTCCAGTATTCTTCCCAAAGCATATGGGAGAAACATGGCAAGCCTCACACAACCTCAATTGTGTGCAACAATGAGCAGTCAACAGTAAAGAACTACATACAGAAAGACATAAAAAGAAAGCTGTCTGAAGAAGATAAACCTGTAGAGCCAAATGAAAAAAAAATCATAGCGGACCCAAGGGTAAAGCAGCAGAAAACCAGAGCAAATACAGTTTTAGGGGTGGGCCCTGGCCTAGACTAGCAAGACTAAAGGAAAGGACATTAACTGATAAGTAAAATGTCACCTTCCATGTCGTCCTGCTAGACCAGTCCAGACAAGTTGGATGTACCAAAGCTACAACTCCACTGGGCAGGAGGAAGACACAGTAGCTTGCAAAAGGCCGTGTCCGCCTGCATACGGACATCCAAACAGTAATGCTTGACAAAAGTGGAGAGGGATGCCCATATTGCTGCCCAACAAATGTCTGCACAGGGGCTACCGAGCTCTGCTCTGCCCATGATGATGCTTGTGCTCGGGTAGAATGGATATGCAAATCCTCTGGAACCGGTGGCCAGTTCCGCAACAGATACGTTGAGGCAATAGCCTCCTTAATCCTGCGGCCCAAAGTCGACATGGCCATCATGTAACTCTTGTGCGGGCCAGCAAACAGCACAAGAAGATAGTCGGACATACGAAAAGAATTCATAACCTCCAAGTACCGGAGAAACACCTTCTGGACATCCACAGTGCACAGATCCTTATCTTTCCCCCTACACTGCTCCTTTGAGAGGGAGGGCAGGCAGACCATATGGTTCACATGAAGGAGAGAAAATACCGTAGGCAAGAAGGAAGACACAGGCAGAATGGAAACAGCCTTCTTTGAAAAAGACAGATAAAGATCTCAGCAAGACAGAGCCTGCAGCTTGGAACTGCTACGGAACAAATTGCAACCAAGAAGACCGTCTTGAGCATCAAATCCTTCAAAGTAGCAAATCCTTCAAAGTAGCATGCCTCAACGGCTCAAAGGGTGCTATCATCAAGGCCCTGAGCACCAGACACAGATCTCCATAGGGATCACAAACCGAAAGGACGACACAGATGCCAACCCCCCTAGAGAAAGTGCGAGACGTCCGAGTGCAAGACCAGAGATTTACCAGTCACTGGACCTCGGAAACAGGACAAAGCTGCCACCTGAACTTTCAGGGAGCTAGAAGAAAGCCCCTTCTCCAGGCAATCCTGTAGAAAGCCAACAGAGATGGCCCTTTGGCCGCCTCAGGAACCAACTGCCAAGTGCCGCACCATCACTCAAAGAGGCACCAGATCCACATGTCTGCCAGCATGGTGGACCTCCTCCGGGCACTGAGCAGAGTAGATAACACTGCTGGAGAGTAGCCCTTACATGCTAGATGTCTCCTTTCAAAAGCCAAGCCATAAGTAAGAAGGGAGCTGGGTCCTCCAGGATAATCAGCCCCTGCCGCAATAGGCCTGAGACAGAAGCAACTGAAGAAGAGTCGCCTGCAGGAGCCGCATCAGGTCTCTGAACCAAGCTCTCCTTGGCCAATCCAGTGCCACCAGAACAATCCTGCCTGGGAGGTGTTCTATACGCTGAAGCACATGCCCCACCAGGGACCACAAAGGAAACATGTACAGTAGGTGCTGACTTGGCCAAGGCACAGCCAGGGTGATGAAGCTCTCGGACAAGTCTCTGTATGGCAAATGAAGAAGCGGCAAACTTTGGCATTGGAGCGAGTCACCATCAGATCTATTTCGGGGCAATCCCAGCATCGCAAAGTCAATTGACATGCCTCCTGACTCAACTCCCACTCTCCAAGATCCAGAGAGTGCTGGCTGAGAAAGTCTGCTTCCACATTGTCTACCTTGGCAATGTACCGAGCTGACAAGGCTAGGACGTTCTTCTGCGGCGAAGTGAAACAGGAGAGCCGTCTGCAGTGCTACCCAACACTCTTCCTTCCGCCTTGCCGACTGACAGAAGCCACTGCCATGGCATTGTCTGAAAACACTCGAACCACTTGGCCCACGACCAGAAGCTGGAATCGCAGAAGAGCCAACCTGATGGCCCTCTCCTTGAGGCGGTTGATGGACACTGCTTCCCTGTGGTTCCGTACGGTCTTGACAATGGGCTCCCCAGTCTGAGAGACTGGCATCAGTCGCCAGGAGGATCCAGGAGAAATTGTCCAGCCACAGGCTGCTGCTACCATGGCAGGCTGGACCTCACCATCAATGGGAGTGGGAGCCTGCACACGAACTCCTGAGAACTCGGAGACCACAGAGTCAGCAGGGGCCGCTGAAGCGGTTGCATGTGAGCACACGCTCATGGCACCACCTCTATGGTTGCTGCCATCAAACCAAAGAGCTGAAGATAATCCCAGACTTTGGGAGCCTGCTGCACACAGAACAGTGGCAGGCAATCCAACAATCCTTAGATTTTCTCCTCTAGCAGGAAAACTTTGTCCACTGAAGTGTCAAAACATTGCTCCAGAAACTCAGAAGGACTGGCTCTTTCCCCAATTGATCACCCAGCCAAGGCTCTCCAAAAAGGACACTACTCGGGACACCACGCGAGATGCCTCTGAAAGGAATGGGCCCATCATCCAGATATGGATGAACACAGATCCACTGGTGCCGCAGCACCATGGCTGCTACCACCATAACCTTGAAGAACATCCTTGTGGCGGTGGATAACTCAAAAGGGAGGGCATCGAACTGAACATGAGAGCCACGCATGGCAAAACATAGATACTGCTGCTGATCTGCCCAGATTAGGTTTGGAAAATATGCCTTGGCCAGATCCAAAGAAACGTAGAACTCACCTTGGCGCACTGCCTGAATCACAGAGTGCAAGGTTTCCATTCGGAAGCGCAAGATGCACAAGTGCTCATTGACCCCTTTGATGTCCAGAAATGCCGGAAGGAACTGTCCTTTTTGGAAACCACGAAACAGAAGTAGTATCTGCCCTTGCCCCGCTCATCCACCAGGATGGGCACCACTGACTTTAGGTGCAGCAACTTGTCCAAAGTGGCCCACACAGAGGCACTTTGATCGCAGAGCCCCAAGGGGAGATGACGAAGGCATCCGGAATTGGCTCTTTGCACCCCAGGACAGGACCGAACTGAATGGTGTCTAGCACCCAACAATCCTTGGTAACCCAGGCCCATTCCTGAAAGAAAAGGCGAAGCCTGCTTCCAACTGGAGGAACCAGGGAATGGGCCCCCAAACCTTCATTGTGCAGCCTGGGAGGGACCTCCTCTGGAAGGGACAGAGTTCCTGGGCCGAAGCACTCCATGAAAGGACTGAGCACGATCCTGAAGTCTGGAGGCAGAGGGGAGAAAGGTTTTCCAGGTCAGCAATAATGAGAGACCCAAGACCCCAGGAATCTGGCTAGCATGCCCTTAGTGGATGGGCGGAGGACAACGAGAAAAGAGCACCAGCCTGCTGCACAGGCCCCTTGGACCAGTCTTCCGAAAGGCAGTACGATTTTGTCTCGCCCAGGTCCTTCAACAGCTTCTCCAATTTGGCTCCAGACTGAAGCTTCCCCTTAAAAGCCAGAAGAGCCAAATTGGGCTTTGAAAGATGGTTCGCTGCCCAGTGCCAAAGCCGAAACAAATTCCGTGACACTGGTGTCAGGGCACCATCCCTGGCCACCAAACTTACCAAGTCATACATGGCATCAGAAAGGCTACAGCCTACTCCAAAAGAGGGTTAATATCATCCGGCGGAAGAGACAGAATCCACTGAAGCAGGGCTCAAGATGTCAGGCTGGTACATACTGTCAGCTGCGGAATAGCCACTGCCATGGCGAACTGGCTCTGCAGCAACGAATCTACCTTGCAGTCCAGAAAAACCTTTAAGGCCGATCCGCCTTCCACAGGAATGGAGGTCTATTTGGTAACCGCCATGACCTGCGCATCCACCTTGGGAATGCCAAACAACTCGACATACTCATTCTCCGAGCAAGCATAGACCTAAGCAGGAAAGACCAGATTAACTGCATCCCCCAGCTAGGAGAGGAGAAGCAGGCCCTCCATGGATGATTCAGAAGCTGCCACGCAAGAACAGAGTCCAGAATCTAGAGATGAGGCACCTCGCTTGCCACAGGTCAAACACGTTTCCTAGGATCAGATATAGAGAGTTAAGGCAAGTATCACAACAGCAGGCGCTAAGGGCTATGGTGGCCCAAAGGCACACATTAACTGTGCTTTTACTGCAACGCGCGTTACAAGTGCTAGGGAACGAGCATGTGTTGGAGCCACTTGGGCAGAATGCACAATCGCCAGGCACACAATAAATAAAAATGCTTCTAATGTGTGCGGAAAACAACGGGAAACCCCCACACTGTGCCAATGGTCACCAGTGGTCCACCCTGAATTGCATCCCAGGAAGACGGAATCAGGAGTCCCCAACAAGGACAATGACGAGGTCAAGCCTTGGTACTCACCCCCTGGGAGCCCCAGGCAGAGGATCTATGCCAGGCTCAGCTTTACTCCCCTGAAACTGTTTCTCTGGCTTTGCGGCACTGCGTTTAAGGTGGCTAGCTGGTAGATTCCTCTGAGAGCCTTCTGCAATCTGCGGGAGAGAGCACGGGGGACAGAGGAGGAGGGAAGGGGCATTGAGATTATATGAGGCTGCTGAATTCTTTGAACCTTCCAGATCCTTTCAATTTTCTGGCTGCTCAACAGTCTGTTATCTATGGTAAGAGCGTGGAGTTCTAGTGAAAGATCAACCTGCAGGCTGTCATTCATGAGCATTTAATCAATCTTTTCCTTTCAATCTTTTGATTTTTTTTCCTTCAGAGAGAAAATCCATCCACCATCAGCTGGAGACAAAGAAATACTGAAGAGACCTCTGGTGGCTGAAAAAAATAGAGACGTAGGAGTGATGTCATTGAAATCTGGGCTTTTCATTTGTTCTTTGTCTCCACCAATCTGCTGCTAGGGGAACACAACTCGTCTGGACTGGTCTAGCAGGACGATATGGAATATCATTGTTTATGAAACCTAATATTATTTTGAGTAGAACTTCTGTGCAAAATAATACTGCTGTATGCATCAGATAGCATTCCAACACATGTGCACAAGGGCCAAACATTTTTTTTTTGCACAAGATATATGGCTTGTTCACCTTGTTTAGTGCAGACCTTTTGCACACAGCTTATCTGCATGTGGTTTGCTCACAGCATCAGTGAACAAAACCTCTGCATTAAACTTGTGTTAAGAAACTGTAAGCTGAACTTCAGAACAGGATTTCTGTATTGAGGCTCTAGAGAACAGAAGAGCTAAGTAAGGAAACAAAATTAGGTCCCTTTGTACGCACCACCTGGAGGCTTTAATTTGACCAGCTTACTGGTATTCGGACTCATTTCTAAATTTCAACTGCAAGCTTGCATTACTATCCTTGACTATTTCAAGACTCTGGATTTCTATATGTGGGCATTTCCATCTTTTGTCAAGTGTTTTCTCCATTCTAGGCCCAAGTAGAGAGAGAAAAATGAGGATACCAACAGCTGTCAGTGCATGCATTAATGTCAACAAACACCTCTTCGCCCAATCGCCTGAAACTTAAGGGCTTCTGGTTCTGCTGAAAGAGGTCTTCAGTGTTAAACTGTGCCACTAACTAAGAGGGTAATTTTATAACAGGATGCCTAGATTACATGAGCATACAAGAACCTCTTTTGGTGTTATTTTATAAAGACACATAGGCACCTAAGGGACTTTATAAAATACTAGCACAATTCCAGCAGAAACAGCATCTTCCGCTCGACGGCCAAGGCTGGGCTAACCCGTCGAGCCCTTCCGACATGTGTTCCCTGCCCCTGCTGTAAAACCGAGGCGCTTTGGAATTGACGAGGATGGCCATGAGGTCCATGACTGGCCGCCCCCACCGTAACGTAATGTTGTGAAATACTGTCTCGTTCAATACCCACTCTCCGTGAACTACCACATTCCAACTGAGATAATCGGCCTGTCGATTGTTCCGACCTGCCACATGAGCCGCTGAAAACGCTATCAAATGACTCTCTGCCCACTGCATTAGCAGTTGTCTCTCCTCCAACAGGGCTACACTGCCTGTACCGCCCTGCCGATTGATGTAAGATACTGTTATAGCATTGTCGGAGAACACTCGCACTGCCTTTCCTGTTACCAATCCTTCGAACAGAGGTAACAGGGGTAACATATGGAAAGCAGTGTGTATAAATGCCCGTAGCATGGGAAATAAGATCCCTGATGTTGAAGCTTTGGTGGGAGTGGCTGACTTGGATTTAGTGGCAGTTACAGAAACATGGTTCACAGAAAACCATGATTGGGATGTAACTATACCTGGCTATACTTTATTCAGAAAGGACAGGGTAGGAAGAAGGGGAGGAGGAGTGTCACTATATGTAAAAAATAATATTAAAGCTTTGGAATTACAGAGCTTAAAAGGGAGAGAGGAGGCACTGTGGGTTAAACTAGAAAGAGGGAAAGAGAAATCTATTTGCATTGGTGTGATATACAGACCTCCCTCACAAGAGGAAGAGGTGGACAGAGAGTTAATTGAAGACATACGCAGCATTGCTAGGAAAGGGGAAGTGCTACTGATAGGAGATTTCAATATGCCAGATGTTGACTGGCACATTCCTGCTGCAGTATCATCTAGAAGTAAGGAGATCCTGGATTCTCTACAGGGAGAACTATTCAGGCAATTGGTAACAGACCCCACACGTGAAGGGGCCATACTAGACTTGGTGCTTACCAATGGTGAAAGTGTTTCTGATGTTGTAGTGGGAGATCATTTTGCATCCAGTGATCACCAGATGGTGTGGTTCAGTATTAGGACTAGGGCTGTTAGAATCCATTCCAAGGTGAGGATCTTGGACTTTAGGAAGACTAACTTTGCGAAGATGGGCCAATACCTCAGGGAGGAGTTAGTGGGATGGGAACAGCTGGGGGATGTAGAAAAACAGTTGGCAAAACTGAAAGGGGGTATTTTAAGGGCAACCAACCTTTTTGTTAAAATGGTAAATAAAGGCAAAAGGAAAAGGAGACCACTATGGTTTTCGAAGGAAGTAGCTGAAAAAGTGAAGAAAAAGAGGGAGGCCTTCATGAAATACAAGAGATCACAGAGAGAGGAAGACAGGCATCTGTATTTGGAAAAACATAGAGAAGCTAGCAAAGTAGTCAAGAAGGCAAAGATTCAAAAGGAGGAGGAAATAGCCAATGCAATAAAATGGGGGGATAAGACATTTTTCAGATATATTAGTGAGAAGAGGAAGGGCAAAAGTGGTATTGTCAGACTCAAGGGTGCAGGGGGGGGGGGGGAATATGTAGAAGCTGATAAGGATAAAGCGGAATTGCTTAACAAATATTTTTGTTCTGTGTTCACAGATGAAGAACAAGGAGCAGGACCTCAGAAAACACCCACAAATAGGAACAGAAGCGAGGGACATCTTGAACAATTTTCAGAAGACTGTGTTCATGAGAAACTAGCTCAACTTAAAGTAGACAAAGCGATGGGACCAGATGGGATACACCCCAGAATACTGAGGGAACTTGGGGACGTTCTAGCAACTCCACTGACTGACCTTTTCAATGCCTCGGAGTCGGGAGTGGTGCCAAAGGACTGGAGAGAGGCTCATGTGGTGCCTTTACACAAAAGCAGAAGTAAGGATGTGGTTGAAAACTACAGGCCGGTTAGTTTAACTTCGGTGGTGAGTAAATTATTGGAAACGCTGCTGAAAGAGAAAATAGTGAGGTTTCTGGAGTCCAGAGGATTACAGGATCCGAGGCAGCATGGATTCACCAGAGGCAGGTCTTGTCAGACAAATCTGATTGATTTCTTTGACTGGGTGACCGGGGAGTTGGACCGAGGGAGAGCTCTAGATGTGGTGTATTTAGATTTCAGTAAAGCCTTTGACACTGTTCCTCACAGGCGACTTATAAACAAACTGAGCACCCTAGGGATGGACCCTAAAGTTACTGCTTGGGTTAGAAATTGGTTGGGTGGGAGGCAACAAAGAGTACAAGTAAATGGAGCTCACTCTGAGGAGAAGGATGTTACCAGTGGTGTGCCCCAGGGATCTGTCCTTGGTCCGATTCTTTTTAACATCTTTGTTAGTGATATAGCGGAAGGGCTGTCAGGTAAGGTTTGCCTCTTTGCAGATGATACCAAAATCTGCAATAGAGTAGACACCCAGGAAGGGGTAGATAACATGAGGAGGGATCTAGCTAAGCTTAAAGAATGGTCTAGAATTTGGCAGCTGGGATTTAATGTTAAAAAATGTAAGGTCATGCATTTGAGCTGCAACAATCCAAGGGAGCAATACAGTATAGGAGGTGAAGTACTTTTGTCCACTAAAGAAGAGCGGGACCTAGGCGTGGTTGTGTCTGATGATCTTAAAGTAGCTGAACAGGTAGAAAAGACGACGGCAAAAGCTAGAAGGATGCTTGGGTGCATACGGAGAGGAATGGCTAGCAGAAAAAAGGAGGTGATAATGCCTCTGTATAAGTCTTTGGTGCGACCTCATTTGGAGTATAGTGTGCAATTCTGGAGACCGCACCTTCAAAAGGATGTGAACAGGATGGAGTCGGTGCAGAGGGTGGCTACTAAAATGATTAGTGGGCTTCATTATAAAGCATATGAGGATAAGGATCTTAATATGTACACCTTAGAGGAAAGGCGGGATAGAGGTGACATGATTGAGATGTTTAAATACCTCCGTGGCATAAATGTTCAGGGAGAGAGCCTCTTTCAATTGAAAGCAAGTTCTGCTACGAAGGGACATGGGATGAGGGTGAAGGGAGATAGATTCAGGAGTGATATGCGGAAATATTTCTTTACGGAAAGAGTAGTGGATCCATGGAATAGTCTCCCAGTGGAGGTGGTAGAGATGAGGACAAAGTAACTGAATTCAAAAAAGCATGGGACCAACACAGAGGATCTCTAAAGGTAAAAAGTGGACTGTTGTAGTTGTTGATATGGAAGGACAGACTAGATAGGCCATGTGGTCTTTTTCTGTCATCATGTTTCTATGTTTCTATGTAACTCTTGGAGAGTCATACGCACTGCTCTCATCTCCAAGCGGTTGATGAACCAGCCACTTACTTCCGGTGGCCAGCAGCCCTGCGCTATTTGAGACAAACAATACGCTCCCCAGCCGGATAGGCTGGTGTCTGTGGTCACCAGAACCCATCCCTGCTTGAAGATTTCTGGTCTCCAACTACCACTGCAAGCTGGCCCGGACCGTCTCTGAAACTTCTAACTTCTGATTCAGCGGATGATTCTGGGGCGACCATCTGGAAAGCAAGGCCTGCTGTAGAGGTCACTTATGCACCCTGGCCCAAGGGACCATGTCCAACGCCGCCGCCATAGATCCCAGCAGCTGCAAATATCGCCATGCTGTCGGAGCTTTCATGCGCAAAAATGTGGTCACCTGTCGTAAACGTTTGCGAACTCGGTCCTCCGGTAGAAACACCACCCCCACGGCCGTGTCGAACAACGCCCCGAGGTATACGAGGCATTGCACCGGAGCTAGGTGACTCTTGGCCTGGTTCACCACCCAACCAAGCTGTTCCAGGACCGCAACCACTCGTGCCGTCACGGTGATGGAATCCTGGACCGACGGAGCCCGAATCAGCCAGTCGTCCAGGTAAGGATGTACTAGCACGCCTTCCCTTCACAATGCCGCCGCCGCCGCCACCACCATCACCTTCGTGAAAGTGCGTGACGCCGTTGCTAGCCCGAAAGGTAGCGCTCGGAACTGGAAATGTCCCATGGGCACTGCAAAGCGCAGGAACGTCTGATGCTCCTGTCTGATGGGAATGTGCTGATAGGCCTCTGTCAAATCTATGGCGGTCAACACCTCACTCAGTCTCACGGAGCAAATTACCGAATGTAGAGTCTCCATACGGAAATGCGGCACCCTTAAACAGCGGTTTACGTGCTTGAGATCCAGGATAGGACGAAAGGAACCTTCCTTTTTGGGAACTACAAAATAAATCGAGCATCGATCTAATCCGTACTGACCCCGTCGCACGGGAACCACTGCTTGAAGCCCCAGTAGGCGCTGCAGAGTAGAGCGAACTGTGTCCCTCTTTGCCTTCGAACCTCAAGAGGACACCACGAAGGCCTCCGACAATGGGCGCGCGAATTCCAAGGCGTAACTGTCGTGGACGATCTCCAGCACCCACCGGTCCGACGTTATGGTGGTCCAGACGGAGTGGAAGTCCCGTAAGTGGCCTCCTACTGGAACCTCCGCCTGGATCGACCCCGTTTCATGGTGTCTTTTTGGAAGAGCTCTGCTGGGAACCGAAATAACCTCTGCCAAAACCTCGAGCTCCCCGAAAGGACTGACCTCTGGTCGTAAAACGACCGCACTGATAAGGTGCAAAACGCGCTCCTCTAAACCTGCGAAACTCTCTGCTCGGTCCTTTCTGCAGCCCCCCTGGCTTTGCGCTTTTAGGACGGTCCTCTGGGAGTCGACCCCCCTTTGAATCCCCCAGATCCTTAACAATCTTCTCCAGAACTTCCCCAAAGAGCAGCTTGCCCTTATACGGGAGCTTACTAAGGCGGGCTTTGGAAGAGGCGTCCGCCGCCCAACCTCTCAGCCAGAGAAACCTTCTTGCGGCAATCACTGACGCCATGGTTATAGCCGAAATCTGTACCAGGTCATAGAAGGCATCTGCCAGAAACACCGCCGCCGCCGATTCCAGCTTCGCACCTTCCACAGAAGAGCCCCCGCTCCCCTCAGCCATAGAATCACCTTGGAGGCAGCGAATGGAGGCTCTTGCCACGTAGGCTCCACAAACGGATGCCTGCAGAGAAAGGGCACTGGTAGCAAACACCTCCTTCAGAATCGACTCCAACTTTCTATCTTGCAGATCCTTAAGAGCCGCTCCTCCTTCTACTGGAATCGTCGTCTTCTTTGTCACTGCTGACACCAAGGCATCCACCTTCGGCATTCGCAGCAACTCCTTCTCTTCCTGCGGCACTGAATATAATCTACCAATGGCCCTAGCGCCCCTCAAAGTGGCCTCCGGACATTCCCATTCCGACTCCACCATCTGCTTAATTACCCTATGGACTGGAAAACACCGCTGCTCTGCTTTAAAACCTTGCAGCAGATCCTCCAAGGGTTCCTCCTGCACCGTCGGCATCACAATATTGAGGGCCACTAGCGAATGCGCAATAAGAGACCCCAGCTCCTCCTTTCTAAATACTCTAAATACATTGGGGTCCTCTCCTGGAGGAATCTCTCCCTCTTCTAGGACTCCTGTCCAATCCAGCCCTTCCTGGGAGAGAAGCTCCCCCTCTTCAAATGCCTGAGGCACAGGAGGCTGCTGACCGAAGCTATTGGCTGCAGCATCTCCTAGCAATTCTCTGCTAGAGGTTCCTTCACCTGGGTCCATTGCAGTCGCCTCCCCCATCAAGGGTCCTGACAGGTTAGGGGGAGAAACTTTGCCCTGTCCCTGCCCAAGCTTCAGACAGTAGGCTTTATGGAGTGAGAGGATGAAGTCTGTGGAAAAAACAGACTCCAAGCCCCCCTGAAGGCCTGGTCCAGGAATCTGAGCAAGAGGCACGTCAGCACTTTGCTTTCTTTTTCTCCGGCTTCAGTTTAACCGCGGGAGAAACGGCTGCCGATTCCAAAATGGTCGCCGTTCCCGCCTTTCCCCCCGTGCTCAAATGGCCGCCCAACGGAGTAACTGGCTTCGATCTCTCTTCCATGCGGTTCCCAAGAGCTGGGTAACCCGGCCTTCTTGGCGCGCACTGACAAAACAGCTCGAACACAAACTGACCGCCCGCGGTGGCTCACACCCGCAGCGTATGCTTTGGAGGCTCCGGCCATCTGCGCTGTAACCCCCACCGATCCAAACTCACTGGTGACTGCTCGCCGCCCCCGAGGCCTCCCCAGCCCTGAAACCAGCCAATCTCCTTACCTAAAACTCCTTCGGCTTCTGCCACAGCCCTGACCATCTCTTTCCGCTGCTAGCGGCAGAGGTATGTCGGGTGTCTGAAACTTATGGGGGTGGACACCGGGGCTCCCAGCTCCCCCCCTTGTAATCGGCGGTACACGCTGCTGCTAAACGAGGCAGGCTCTGCCTCTACTGCTCCTCAGAGAAATTTTTCCCCCGCAGCCATGCCCTTCATTTTTTTTTTTAATCTTGTTAGTTGTACTGTTCCTGTCTCCTTGAACCCTGCTAGGGCCCCTCAGGAAAATATCTCTTACTTTATTTGTTAGGTCTCATTCCTCTTTGTGTTACCAAGAGCCTGTCAGAAACCTGTCCTATCCAGCTGCTGAGGACTGATAGACTGAGTCTCTGACACCAGGGGGAGATAGATAGCCTGTCAGTAAGACTTTGAGAATTCAGTCCTCAGCTGCTGGAGAGGATTGACTACCCCCAACAGTTCCTGACTGGCCTGGAGAGACGAAGAGGAAAAGATCCATCATGGGCCTGCCCCAGAAACAGAAGAGTCTTTGTGCCATCTGGGGGTTCAGAAGCCATTCGTGCGGGCAGAGGACTCTGGTAAGCTTGTCCGCTAACCATTTGTCCTGACCTGGAAGGTATACTGCTTGTAGGAGCATTCCATAGCACATCGCAAAGAAGAGGAGAGCCACCACTTCCTGGCAAAGGGATAGTATGAACTCGGGCGCCCCTGCTTGTTTACATAAAACATGGTGACCTGGTTGTCCGTCTGGATCAGCACAAGGCGGTTGCACAGGAAATGGCGGAATGTTTGCAGGGCCAGGAAGATGGCCCTAAGTTCCAGGAGATTGATATGCAGGAGAGACTCCTGCGACCAGCTGCCCTGAGTGTGGAGGTCTCCGCAGTGTGTCCCCAAACCCAGGAGGGAGTCGTCCGTGGTTAGGCCCCTCTATGGTGCAGGTGTCTGGAATGGCATCCCCTCTTGGAGGTGGCGTAGGGACTGCCACCAGCTGAGGAAGTCCGCCAGTTGGCGGGTGACTCTGATCCTGTCACGCAACCTGCCCGTGGCCTCAGTCTACTGGGAGTAGAAATATTACTGGGCTGCCCGCATGTGCAAGCGGGCTAGGGACATGACGTGGACTGTTGAGTTTAACAAAAGAGCAAAAAACAGAAGGTGAAGCTGAAATTGAACCGCAGAAGTATGCAGATTATATTAAGGAAAAATTCCACTCTAAGGTAAAAGATATATTTAGTCTCAACTTGAATTTGGTCTCAAATTTCAGGGTCTGGAATACATTCTCTTTTCCTTCTAAAGAGCAACTCTCGCACATTATCTCTTCCATAAACACATGCACTTCTCCAACCGATCCATGTCCTGTATCTTGGATAAAGTCCACAAAGTCAAATTTTATTCACATAATACAAAACATTGTGCATAATTCCCTCTCTCAAGGTAATTTACCAAAGCACTTAAAGCTTGCAACTGTTAGACCAATCCCGAAGAAGACAACGTTAGACAAGAATAACCCAGCTGCCTACCGGCCTATTTCCAGCATACCCTTTTTAGCGAAAATCATTGAAAAGACAGTGCAACTTCAACTCCAAGAACACATTGATATTCATGCGCCTTTAGACGATAACCAACATGGTTTTCGCCCAAACCATGGAGTTGAAACCTTAATGATTTATCTTTTTGATTACGTTCTCCGTACCATTGATGACATTAAAAAGGGTATTATAATGATTTTTATAGACATTTCGGCTGCATTCGATTCTGTAGATCACAATAGGTTATTACATAGATTAGAGGAGATTGGTCTACATGGGGTCACGTTAAAATGGTTTCAATCATATCTGACAGAGAGATTTTTACAAGTAAAGATTGGACAAAAAACTTCTCTGCCCATAAGAGTATTACAAGGTGTGCCACAAGGTTCCGCTCTTTCTTCGCTTCTCTTCAACATTTATTTGCAGCCAATTTGCAATATTCCATTAAAAAGTGGCATAAAGTATACAATTTATGCTGACGATATTATGATTTTCACAACTATCTCCATCGAGAAACCTGATTTTTCCAGCATCACAGATTGTCTATCACAAATGTCCACCTGGTGTAAAACCAACAATATGCAAATTAATTTTAGCAAGACAGAGGCATTATTTGTATCTCGTAACCAAAATTTTGCACATCCACCTGTCATCAAGATAGATAATTCAATTATTCCTATTAAATCAGAAGTGAAATATCTTGGAGTTACTCTAGACAAGGAATTAAATCTCAGATCACACATAAACAAGACGATTAGAAGCGCTTATTATAGAATGAAAATCATCAGAAGACTAAGGCCGCTTCTGGAAACTGTTCACTTCCGCAATGTTTGTCATGCTCTAATTACACCATTACTTGACTTCTGCAATCCAATATATCTGGGTCTAGCTAAGCAGTCGCTGAAGCCTTTACAGTTAGCGCAAAACACCGCTGCTCGTATAATTTTTGGTCTATCAAGTAAAGAGCATATAACTCCTATCTTAAAGGAGCTTCATTGGTTACCAATATCATCTCGTATTAAATACAAAACAGTAATTTATATTTTCAAGATAAAGCAACAATGTTCTGCAAAAAGTCTGACGTATCTTATCCGGTCAGATATTAGCAACAGACCTAGGAGAAGTGTATCTGAAAATAGAATCAGCTCCTCAAATGACATCAGAAAAACACGCAAGGAGACCTCTGAGAGAGCTTTCTCGTTTGCTGCGACTTCCATCTGGAACTCCCTACCTAATGATCTGAGAGCAGCTCAGGACATCAAAGACTTTAGAAAACAACTGAAAACAGTTTTGTTTATGGAGCACTACGGTCATGCAATCAACTAATTAATTTTTAAGAAAGCAATTATTTATATATACATTGTACAATAGCTCACTTTATAGTATAGCTCACAATATATAGTGCACCTTTTCCCAAGACATTTAATCATATATTTACAAACTATGTATATATTATCACAGATTTTTTCACTATTACTAATTTTCTCTTTTGTTAAACCGCTTTGATTGTATGATAAGGCGGTATAAAAATCCAATTAAATAAATAAATAAATAAATAAATAAAATGTGGCACAGTAATCAGAGGAGGCGGCGAGCCGGTACTGACCGGCGAGTCTGCACCTCTCCTGCCAGCTGCACAAAGCGATGTGCCCTTTCCTTTGGGAGGAAGGCCTTGACCTGTAACGTGTCCAGCTGGGCCACTTATGACGAACCTTAGGTGTTGCAGGAGGCAGATTGTTCACCCTGTGGCATGGCTGGCCTCAAAGGCCATGCTGCCTCTGATGAGCCAGTTTTCCAGAAAGAGCACATAGGTAGCCACAACTGCCAGACACTTTGTAAAGACTCTGGACGAGGAGGTCAAGCTGAATGGAAGTACCCTGTACTAGTAGTGCTCTCCTCCCATCACGAACCTTAGGTTCTGTCTATGGAAGGGGTGGATCAGGATGTGGGTATATGTATCCTTTAGGTCTAAGGAACACAGCCAACCGTCCTGGTGGAGGTAGGGCAGCAGAATTCCAGGGGAGAGCATCTTGAACTTCTCCCTCACCAGAAACTTGTTCAGGTTTTGCAGGTCTAGTATGGGCCTGAGGCCCCCAGTTCTTTTGGGGACAAGGAAATACCAGGAGTAGAAAAAGTTCCCCACAAATGTATGGGTACAGGCTCTACTGCCTTGTCCTTGAGCAAACCCGTGAGCTCTGAAAGGGGCAAAGTCTGGTGAAGGAGAGGCCACACCAGCTCTCCTGGGAAGAACCCTGGGGGTTTTGCAGGAACCTGAGGAGATAGCCCTTCTTCACCACTTGTAGGACCCACTGGTCCGTGGTGACCCCAGCCCACCTGTGGGCTGGGAAGGGTCTCACGGGGGACAGAAGGTCCTGCCCGGGGAGTCAAAAGCTCCCCCCAAGCTGGGTGGGAGCTGGTGTCTGAGGCTTTGGCTTCCTTGGCCCATGGCCCTGGTTCTTGGGCTAGGGGCCCTATTGCTGCTGCCCCGAGAAGGGCTGGTTATGGCCCTGGTGAAAAGCCCTTTTTCCTTGGGAAGTGTGGTCTTTTCCCCCAACGGTTTCTTCCAGGGAAAGGTCGAGGATTTCCTTGAGAGCCTCTGCCTGGTCACAACCTCGGCCTCTCGACTGCCCTGTCGGCCATGGGCTTGACAAACAAGTTTTCCCCAGTGCAGGGGACATAGAGCAATTTTTCTTACACCCATTGCTCGAGGTCGGAGGTCTGCAACCAGGCCTGGTGTCAGGCCCGATGCCCGCTGCTGCTACCCGGGCTGCTGATTCAAAGCCATCATAGGCAGTACGGGATAGGAACTTTGAACAGTCCCGGACCCCAGCTGTCAGGGCTTAGAACCTCTGAAGGGGTTCTGCGGCAAGGCACCGCAGAAAAGCCTGCCAGATCTTGGATGAGGCCCTTGAGGTATATGCCTATGTACAACTCATAGGCCTGTATCCGGCAGCCCAGCATGGATCCCTGAAAGCACTTGTGCCCCAGGGCATCGAGGGCTCTGGCCTCTCTGCCCAGGGGAACAGAAAAGTAGTTCTTTTGGCTCTTAAGCTTTTGCATCGAGGACTCCATGATCATGGAGTTATGCGGGAGTTGGAACTTTTGGAAGCCCGGGCCCTCCTTGACACAGTAGACAGAGTCGAGGCATCTGCTGACCACTGGCACCAAGGCCGGGGTCTCCCACATATACAGGAGTAGCTGTTCAAGGATGGGCTGTACCGGCACCGTCAGAGTTTCCTTTGGTGGGGACTCATGCTGGAGGACCTCCAGTTCTTCAGTCTTCCTCTGATTCGGTCCAAGTCGTGGAAAGCCACGTCCTCGAGCGGGGAATGGTGCCGGGATTCCGGGGGAGGCGGCTCGGAAGGGATGTCTAGGTATCAAGAGGTCTCAGGAGAGGCCTTGATGTCGGTCTCCCAGTCGGAAACAATCACAGGCGTGAATGAACAAGGAAAGACAGTCCTTTATTTAAACCAGGGGTCACCAACCTGCGGCCCGCGAGGTCCCTTGGTGCGGCCCGTGAGGCTCTACCCCGGTGCGGCCCGCCAAGGATGCTGCTGAAAGTACCGGCAAACTCATCGACTCCTTCTTCTGCAGCCGCGGCTCCCTGCCTCTTAGGGAACCGCGGCTGTGCTTGTAAAATCATCGCGGAGCCCTTCCTGTCTTGACGGGCTCCGTGCAGCATTGTCCCGCCTCCAAAGGAAGTGGTAAACAACTTCCTTTAGAGGCGGGACAATGCTGCACGGAGCCCGTCAAGACAGGAAGGGCTCCGCGATGATTTTACAAGCACAGCCGCGGTTCCCTAAGAGGCAGGGAGCCGCGGCTGCAGAAGAAGGGAGGGAGCTGGCATGGAATAATTTTCAGGTATGAGCATTGTTTTTTTTCGCGGGGGTGGGGAGAAGGGGGGTGCGGCCCGCGAGTCTACCCGTAGTCGGCTGTGCGGCTCGCGGCCCTCTGGAGGTTGGTGACCCCTGATTTAAACCAACGGCTGCCCGACACAGGCCGTGTTTCGGCGGCCGTTGGTTTAAATAATGAACTCTGTCTTTCCTTGTTCATTCATGCCTGTGACTGTTTCCTTGTGTTCAGCGTGAGCTGTGCTTTTTTGGTGTTGCACGGTCTCCCAGTCGGAGCCAGAGAGCGTCAAGGATTCCGAGGCTCGGGGCTCTCATGCCTTGAGGCCGGCTCCGAGGAACTGGGGTCCCCTGGTGGATCTCGGGTCAGACTCCCGGAAACTGGCCGGGGAGGACCCGATACCCGAGAATCGAGACCGGTACCTCGATTGGTGCCGAGGGCTTGCCCAAGGCTAGTGGTGCTCAGGGCCTGGCTCGACACTCAGAGATGCCCCTGCAGTCGGGGGCCCAGTTGTCGGAGCAGATGATGCAGACGAACCTGACATCATTGCCTGCTGCAAGGCCAGGATGGCAGAGATATTCTGCTCCAGGGCCGCCATTCTGGACTCGATGGCAGAAGGTTCCGCAGCTTGGGCCCGACGCTGGCACACTTGCGAGTGCGTCTTCGACAAGGACCACGGCCTCAGGGAGCCTCACATGGTCACCGCCGGCTAAGGACTCCTTCTTAGAGACCTTAAGGGAGCGCTGCTCAACATCGCCCGAGTCCCGTCATGTAACCTTACCAAGTTTCACTGGTGGAACCTCGACTGGCTTTGAGGATTTTTATCTTTTTCTTTCCGAGGTCTGGCGTCTTTACGAAGGAGACACTGCCGTGGGACACCGAAGACCCCTGGGCCTTGCGGGATGTGCTCGGCTTGGGACTCAGCATCAGAGAAGCTGGGACTGAGTCGGACCGTGGGAACAGCCTCTCCTGCAACTCCAACCTTTTCTTGTTGGTTCTCAGAGTCATGGCCTGGCACAGGTCGCAGTTGGTACTGTCGTGGTCTGGGCCGAGACAGTGCAAGCAGCAGTCGTGAGTGTCTGTAAGAAACATGGTTTGACGGCAGTGGTCACTCTTTTTGAACCCACTGGGAGACATGGTGGGAGATACCCAGCTGTGGTCAATGACTCCTGGGCAAAAAAGGGCATGAACACCACTCGAGGCAAGTCTCATCAAAAAAGAAAGGAAGAGCCGAGGATGGCGTTGAGGATGGCACCGGCTCAAGGCAGGAAGAGGAACTGGTACGCAAACTGTGAAAAAACAACTTTTAAGGATAATTTTTAGAGGATTTTTCCGGGGAAACAGGACAAGCATCCGTTGGGCTCTGTGGAAAAAAGGAGACTGGGCAAGGTGGCACCCTTGGGTGGGAAGGGGACCATGCATGCGTGATAGCATTCCCAAAGGCTTTCTGTGAAAGTTGGGGAATTGCTCCCGGTGAGGACTGACTTCCTGCTTGTTCCTGGAGAAGCTTCCTTTATAATTTTCTGAGACACATCAATGGGAAAGTGAGGTTGCACTGCTGCTTCTTTGGATATACCTACAAAACAAAGTGTTATGTCTCTGACATCACTCAACAGTTCTAGCGTTACTAGACATATTTTGCACAGCTTTTCAGATTTGTTTCTTTGGACTTGATACACTGCAGAACTATCAACAGTGGTGAGGATGAGGTCTCTATTCCAAAATACAGCATGACTAAAAGATAATTTTATGAGTTGTGTAAAGTTACAAGCCATCAACATGCATAAGTGCGTTGGTGCAGACTTTTAGTGTGGGTGTGCACAGGAGCAGAACATT
This sequence comes from Ichthyophis bannanicus, assembly GCA_033557465.1. Classification (NCBI taxonomy): domain Eukaryota; kingdom Metazoa; phylum Chordata; class Amphibia; order Gymnophiona; family Ichthyophiidae; genus Ichthyophis; species Ichthyophis bannanicus. Next base: position 730,201,982 of record CM066033.1, on the reverse strand, counting down.
GTGTGGAGCACAAATCTAAGCTGCTTACATCTAGATTTAACACACATTTTCTGTTTTATAAAGGGAAGTGGGCACCTACTTTTCTTTATAAACTAGGCTTAAGATAGGCACATTCTGGGTGCCTAAATATGGGCACCCAGTTATAAAATTACTCTCCATAAGCATCCATCATTCTCAAGGTTTCTAAGGCCATAATGTATTAATAAAGCAGTTTGTATGTTCAACATGCACTTAAGTCTCCTGAAGAAACTCTGCACTACAATTTCTGACAAAGAAATATTACAGGATACAACATGTCAGGACTTAAATGAATTAGATACAGATGTGTTTGCTGAGATAAGCTGAGGTCTCAGGATGGAGTAGCAGAAGATGCCGTAGGCAGAGAGTTGTGTGTGTGGGTCCCAGCCAGGCCAAGCTCAAGGAGATGAGGTGCCCTAAGGTGAACCTCATCCCTTGTGCTCCCCTCTGGTGCACATTGCTACCGCTGCTGCCCCTCTCTGAGACGCACAGTACTGGCAATAGGCACAAACAGACCCGCAATGCTTACCTTTATGCTTCAGTGCCGTGGGGCTGTTTACTTCCACCCTGCAGGAAGTCGGCATTGGACATCAGAGAGGGGGTGGAAGCAAATAGCCCTGAGGCACCAAAGTTTAAAGGGTAAGTGCCGTGAGGCTGTTTGTGCCCACTGCTGCTGCCACCTGTCCCAAGAGATGCGACAACAGTGGCAATGGGGGGCCAGCACTCTAGGCAACTGCCTAGTTTGCCTAATGGTAGCCCCAGCCTTGGTCTCAGCAATAGCACAAGTAAGGGTACTGCAGGGCAGGAGTGAGGTGCACTGGGTATGGGGTTCACAAAACTGGAACAGCAAGGAATGATTTGATTAATTATTCTGCCCCATCAGCACCACAGTGGATTACATTAAACATTAGTTTGCGGTTTCAGAAGTGAAACTTCAGGAGATGTTAGAGGGCAGGATTGAGATGCACTGGCAGAGCTGTATGTAAGTCAGTCACAATACAGGAACAACAAAGGTGCTGAGCCTCTAGCATGATGGAAGTGCTACCATACCTCCCAGTCAGGGAACTGTTTGAATCCCCCTTGGTGAAAATGGCCATATAAAGATAAGAGTCAGAAGTAATTGACTTTTTAATTACTCCTGCATCTTTGAACTTCCAGCTCAACTAGAATCAGAATTAGGATTAGGAATCAGTACCATAAGCCTTCATTCAAACCCACCAGGAGATTTTATTCCTTTATATTAATTACATCTCTCCGGATTCACTTTAGTTCAGCTACTGCAGTAACAGTCCTCAGCTAATGGCCATGCACCAAAACACCTTCTGGAAACCTGTAATCACAGGCCCTAAATCCAGCCACTAGGTATTGCTTTTGCGTAATAACTGGGACTTCCTCCTCCCACAGACTGTGAATGTTGCTTCTGCAGCAGTCTCAGCCTTGGTGGCCCAGGAAAGCTGATCCCGAGAAGTACCGAGGTGCACTGGTAGTGCTGTGTATGCATGTGTTAGTACTGGGATAGCGCAGGGTGCTGCTTGGCAGTACTGAGGTGCAATGGCTGAGATGATTGTATATGGGGTCTCAGTACTGAAGAATCAAGTATATGCTGCTGGCCAGAGGCTGCAGCACATGACCAGGGCTGCAAAATAAGTCCTTCCTGTACCACAGCAGGATCTAACATGCAGCAAGACTCCTAATTTCCAGAAAAAGAACTATCGGTAGAAAGTATGAAAAGAATAACTTCTAGTCTGAAATAATATGTGCCCATGAGAGTTACATAAGAAGAAACATCATTAATTTGAAGTTGTATACCACACCACACAGTGCAGGGGGAGGGGGAAAGACGAGCGAAGTTAGAGGTAGTGGTACAAGAGGGAAAGAAGAGAATTATCTTAGGATTTGATGATGTGTATTGTAAGCGTTGGAATTATATATACATATATATATATATATATTTTTTTTTTTTTTTGTGCCATCAAGTCAGTGTTGACTCATAGCGACCCAGCTAGCTCTGGGTTTTCTTGGCAATGTATCACCGGAAGCAGATTGCCAGCCTTTTCTTCCGAGGCAATGGAGGGTAAAGTGACTTGCCTAACGTCACAAGGAGTGCCAGTGGGAATTGAACCCTTGATCTTCTGGGTACTAGGCAGTTGCTCTAACCACTAGGCTACTCCTCCATATATTCATATTTAAGTTGTGACCTTGGGCAAGTCACTTTACCCTCCACTGCCTCAGAAGAAAAGGCCTGGCAATCTACTTCCGGTCATACCATGCCAGGAAAACCCAGGGGCTGCTGGGTTGCCAGGAGTCAGCATTGACTTGATGAGCACTTTAAAAAATTAGACTGTATTAGGCTGTGCTTGAATAAATATTAAACAAAAAAAGTTTCTGAAGTTGCATACAGAATGTACATTGACCCAGAATGGGAATACAAAGCAGGTCCAGCATCCTCTGTGCATGCGTGAAATCCACTAGCCAGTGATGCTCTTTTCTTTGCTGTCCATGGCCTATGGCCTCAAAATTCTTGGAAGTAGTAGTTGCAAACATCACAGGTTTAAGAGTTCTCAAGTCCATAGGTTACGTATTCTTAATAATGCTGGCAGTATCATTTTGTGGACTGAGGGGAGAGGGAAAACTGTGTAAACCCTTTTTCTGTCCTAATTAAGTGATTAAAAAATACCTTGCCAGAAGTAACATTGTGAAAGAATCAGATATGCCATCTAATGACAGTGGGATCATTGTCAGCCAGGGAAGCTGGCGATGAGGTGAAGACATTTCCTATAATATGGAAATTTTGTTTGCTTCCTCTCTCTAAAGGGGCTAGATTGTGACTGTCATGCCCTATTTATGAATGTCAGTGTAGGGAAATTTAAAGGTTCTTTCGTGAAGAACAAAATCACTATAGACTAGGGGTGGGCAACTATTTTTGAAACAGAACATATTGATGTCTCTCCCATGTAGCAGGGACCAAGAGAAATTCCTCCTTGAAGCACAACAGCGAGAAGGGGCAACACTGCTTGGATCAACATAGTATAAAACACATTTAGCATTGCTAAATAAAATTATTAGAAAGGAAGTTGCAAAGGTAATGTATGGTTCAAAGTACATCACATGAAATTAAAATTCACCGTGCTTCAAACATTTTAATTTTCAGTAGTGCACTATCTTAAAAGGTGATGGCAGCAAACAGAGACCAATAATTGGGTGTCAAGGAGAAAATTGTGGTCAACAGTGTCAAAGGCCGCGAAGAGGTCTAGAAGGATGAGGACAGAGTAGAGTCCATTAGATTTAGCCAGGAGCAAGTCATTGGAGACTTTTGTAAGGGCCGTTTCAGTGGAGTGTAGGGGCCGGAAGCCTGATTGTAGTGGGTCCAAGAGGTCATGGGAGGTGAGGAAGTCGAGGCAGGTCTGCGTGGGAACGCTCCCCAGCGTCCAATAGGAACGCTTTTAGGAGCATCCCTCAGCACATGCGCACTGCCTTCCCGCCTTTCCAACTGTCCCTCTTCAGTTAAGTTTGTAGCTGAGTGAAAGGACAGAGGGAGAGAGGAAAGAGACAAAGAGATAGAGAGACAACTCCTAGGGGAGGTGGGTGGGTTGTGAAGACTAAATTCCTGCTGTTCCCGGAGATCACTTGGTTACAGGTGAGTAACTACGCTATCTCAGGGAACAAGCAGGAATGTAGTCTTCACATATGAGGACTCCCTAGCTGAAGATGCCAGGGAGATAGCCCCAGGAAGGTGCCCCCCTAGAAAGGTAGGCATCCTTCCTCCCATGGATCTCTGGCATTCCACCAGGATTGGTGGGCAGGAGTTGAATTAGGTCTGAAAGAGATTTTGAAGAACAGCTTGGCCAAAGAAGGCATCCCGACGGGAAGCTTTATCCAGGCAGTAGTGGGCTGTGAAGGTGTGTACCGAAGCCCAGGTGGCTGCTTGACAAATGTCATCGATAGACAAGGAGTGGAGATTAGCCATGGAAGCTGCCATGGCTCTCACGTTATGAGCTGTGACATGGCCCTGAAGAGGAAGAACCTCACTCTCATAAGCAAAGAATATGCATTGGGCAATCCATTTAGATAAAGTTCTTTTGGAGACTGGAAGTCCCAAATGACTAGCGTCAAAAGCTATAAAAAGTTGCGAGGACTTTCTATGTTGCTGTGTTCTCTGTAGGTAAAAGGCTAAGGCTCTTTTACAATCCAAAGTATGAAGGTTTCTTTTTGCATTAGAGGCGTGAGGCCTCGGAAAAAATACAGGAAGATAAATTGATTGATTCAAATGAAAAGGCAAAACCACCTTTGGCATAAAGTGTGGATGAGTTCTAAGAACAACCTTATCATGATGAAACCTAGGAAAAGGAGGATCAGCCACTAAAGCTTGCAGTTCACTAAAGCGCCGTGCAGAGGTGATTGCAATTAGGAAGATGACCTTCCAGGTCAAAAACCTAAAGGTTGTAGTGGCTAAAGGTTCAAAAGGTGGCTTCATGAGCTGCCTGAGAACTAGATTTAGATCCCATGCCACCGGTGATGGCTTAATGGGAGGTTTGGTTAACAGAAGACCTCTCATAAATCTGGATAAAAGTGGATGAGAGGAAATTGGCTGTCCATTCAGAGGCTTATAAGAAGCTGCAATTGCACTAAGACTGACTCTTACCGAATTGGTCTTTAGACCAGAATTCGATAAGTGAAGGAGATACTCTAGTATCGATACAAAAGGTATGACAAGGGGGTTTAATCCCTTCTTGGAGCACCATATAGTAAAACGTTTCCACTTGAAGGCATAAGATCTTCTTGTGGAAGGTTTTCTAGAAACCTGAAGGATATCCTTTACCTGTTGGGACAGGTTGAAATCCTGGAGGTCTAAGCCTTCAGCAACCAGGCCGTGAGATGTAGGGACTGGGGTCTCGGGTGCCATAGCGTCCCGTCCTCTTGGGAAAGGAGATCTGGAGCATGCCCTAACTCCAGAGGTGCAGCTTGAGAGAGATGTAGAAGCAGGGGATACCACGCTTGGCGTGGCCATCGTGGCGCTATGAGAATCATGCGACCCGTGTCTCTCTGAAGCTTGAAGAGTGTTTTGGGGATGAGGGGAATGGGTGGGAAGGCATAAAGGAAGTCCTGACCCCAGTGAAGGAGGAAGGCATCCCTTGCCTGACAATTGTGAGCCGGAATCCTGGAACAGAACCGGGGAAGTTTGGCATTCAATGGACTTGCAAATAGGTCTAAGTCTGGAGTACCCCAGAGATGAAATATCTTTGCCACCTGGTCTAGGTGGAGAGACCACTCGTGAGGCAGAGGTACTCGACTGAGTTTGTCTGCTCAAAGGTTTTGAATACCTGGAAGATATACCACTAGAAGGTGAATTTGATACTCTCTGGCAAGGGCCCACAGTCGTAAAGTTTCATTGCATAACGACAGAGAGCCTGCCCCGCCCTGCTTGTTCAAATAGAACATGGCTACTTGATTGTCTGTCTGAACTAGGACTGTCTTGTAGCCGAGCTGGTGTGGAATACTCGAAGAGCTAAATAGATTGCTCTTAATTCCAGGAGGTTTATGTGTAGACCAGCCTCCTGTGGAGTCCAGTTGCCCTGGGTAGAGAGATGATTCAGGTGTGCTCTCCAACCCACCTGTGATGCATCTGTTGTTAGGGTGGCCTGAAAAAGGGGTTAATGCCACCATTGGAGGGACAAAATTAGTCGTTGAGAGTTTACTATTTTGTCTGATAAATGTCCTTTGGCCTGTGTCAACTGTGTGGATAGGGTCCACTGAGCTGCTCGCATGTGGAGGCGAGCATATGGGACTACATGAACTGTGGATGCCATATGTCCCAGCAACTGTAGTAGCTCTCGAGCAGTTAGGGAGGATTTTCCTGCTGCTTGAGAAGCTAGTTGCATTATGCGAAGACACCGGGCCTGTGGAAGGAAAGCCTTTGCCTGTCTGGTATCTAGACAGGCCCCTATGAATTCCAAGCATTGGGAAGGAACAAGTTGGGATTTTGGGACATTTATTACCAACCCCTAGTATTGGAGGATTCGCATTGTGCGAGACAGTGCAGTGCTAGCCTCTGCAACTGTAGGGGCTCGAATGAGCCAGTCGTCTAAGTAAGGGAAGACGAATATCCCCAGGGTAAGCAGAAATGCAGCAACTACTGCCATGCATTTCGTGAATACCCTTGGAGCTGAAGCCAGACCAAAGAGAAGAACCCCGCACTGGAAATGTTTTCCCTTGAAAAGGAATTGTAAGAATTTCCTGTGATCTGGATGGTTCAGAATGTGAGTGTATGCATCCAGAGAGCAAAGCCAATCCTGGCTCTGAAGGTATGGCAGAAGAGTTCCAAGAGAAATCATTTTGAACTTCTCTTGGAACAGGTATTTGTTCAATTCTCTGAGGTCTAGAATGGGTCTGTGTCCTCCTGTTTTCTTTGGAATAAGAAAATAGGGGGAGTAGAACCTTGCACCCCGTTGAAGAATGGGTACCTCTTCTATTGCCCCTTGGGCAAGAAGTGTTGAGACCTCGTGATCTAGCAGATTGTCTGCGGAGGTTTGAGAATTGAATTGCCTTAGAATTGTAGGAGGGAGCATGCTGTGAAAATGGAGCTTGTACCCCTCTCCTACAATGGACAGAGTCCAATCTTCTGCTGTTATCTGATGCTATCTGTTGGCAAAGTGGCATAACCTGCCTGGGATATTGGGGGGTTGGGGACCCCTCAGAGGCAGGAAGGCTAAGCTCTCTAGGAAGGAGTCAAAGCCCTTGAGGGGGCTGAACCTGCAGAGCTGGTTGGCCTCTCGGGCCTTTTGGTTTCTTTTGCTGTCTAGTTTGTCCCTTTTGGGCAACCTGACCCTAAGTTTGACTGCTGGGTATAGGAAGGATAAAATTTCCTCTTTTTGCTGAAAGAGGGTTTTTTATAAGGCTTCTTTTTGGCTGGAGTGGCTGTAGATTTTGACAATCTATCTAGAGTGGTATTGTCAGCATCTAACTCGTTAGCCTTTTCCTGCCAGTTCTTACCAAAGAGATTCTCTCCCATGCAAGGAATGTTGCCTAACTTGTCCTGTACCCAAGTCTCCAAGTCTGATGCCTGAAGCCAGGCAATCTGTCATGCACCAATGGCAATAGCAGAGGTTCTGCTGATGCATTCAAAGCAGTCAAAGGCTGCATGATTCACAAACTTGGAGACATCTTGAGCATGCTTAACTAGAGCAAGAAAGTCTTGTCTCTTTTCATCTGGGAGAAGTGGGCTCATAAGCTCCAAGTCTCCTGTAACTTCTTTGAGGAACATGCCCATATATAGTATATATGAACTGATCCTAGCTGAAAGCATGGAAGCCTGAAATGTTTGGCGCCCATAAGCATTCAGAGTCCTGCATTCACGACCTGGGGGATTGGATGCATGCCTCTTTGCACTTTCCATCCTACGCATGGCTGACTCCACCACCACTGAATGGTGTGGCAGCAGAGTCTTTTGAAATCCGGGACATGGCGGAACTCGATACATAGTATCAAGCCTCCTAGAATGAGGAGATGTAGTCAGAGGTGTCTCCCACAATCTGAGCATCAAGTTATGCAGAATTTCATGGATGGGCAGAGTGGCTGCCTCCTTTGGAGCTTTAGGATTTTGGAGAATTTCCAATTCCTTTGCTCTGGGTTCCTGTTCAGGAGCTACCGTGATTGAAAGGCCTTTGGCTACATCACAAATTAATTACTGAAAAGATACGTCCTCTGGAGGTGACATTCTGTGTTGGGGAGAAGAGGGATCTTCCGGGAGAAACCCTCTGGCACCAGCAGAATTGTCAGTGTCTTCGGAATCGGAGGATTCGAAGTATTCATGACCACGAAGCTCATGCAAAGCACGGTCCCGGTATCGATCAAAGTCGGTACCGAGTTGATCCGGTACCAATCTGTTGATTCCAGCCAAAGATGGCATGGGAAGATCTCCCACCGGGGCCGGTACCATCGGTACCGGTATCATCGGTACTGGTACCAGTGTCTGTACCGGTGCCCGTTGAACCATAGGCGTCAATGGTACCACAGCTGTGAGAAGAGCTGCAATGCTGCATTCGATAGCGAGGAACCTCTGGTCTATGGACGCAGCCGATGCCTGGGTGTCGGTACCGGTGAAAACAGCCGGGACCCCTGAGCATGGCACCAGTAGTTCTTGTGAGGTCGAGGCCTCGAGAACATCCTGGAGCCCCATTGATGCTTTGGAAGCCGAAGCCTCCCGCCGGGGCTGTTTTGCCGGTGTGGTTCCCTCAAGGGCAATGCCAATGGCCTCTCGATGCTTAGCAGGAGAGCTACCCTTTGAGGACCAGCTTTTTTGTTTAGTTACCTGAGATCCATGGGAGGAAGAGGAGGCTCTTGAAGATGTCGATGCAATGGATCTGGCATCCGAAGAAAAGAGAGTACCGAGCTTTGCAGCCCTGTTCTGTCTTCCTCTCTTAGTCATCCCCATACAGGAGAGACATTCAGATGGAGAATGTTCATGCCCTAAACATTTAAGACACCCAATCATGGGTGTCAGTGACGGAAATGGTACCGCCACACTTAGTACATTTTTTAAAACCACTAGTTGGTTTTTCCATGTTTCAGGAATATGAGGCCTAATGCCCAAAATGGCGCCTAGCACTGAAAAAGAAACGTTTCTGAAGAGAAACAGTTCAAAGAATAAACATTTTTTTGAAAAAAGAAAAGAAAAGAACCGGTGGTACCGGTAGGCGTCATGCGGAGGCAAACGCAACCACAAGAAAACAATTTTAAAGACGGAATTTTCTGCGGTGACAGGGTATGGGTCCTGTCGGCTCCGCGGAAAACAAAGAACTGAAGATGGTGAATGCGTGGAATAGCTTTCCAGCGAAGATGAAGACTGTATATGAATTCAAGAAAGCATGGTAGGGAGGAGTGGCCTAGTGGTTCGGGCAAGGTACTACAGGCCGGAAGGTCGGTGGTTCAAATCCCACTAGAGGGCAGCAACCTTGGGCCGGAAGGACTGGGGTTTCTAGTCCCGCAGGTGCTCCTTGTGGTCTTGGGCAAGCCACTTAACCCTCCATTGCCCATGTTCCCTGTAAGTATTAGTGTATGTGTCTCATATCCCCTCGTGTTAAATGTATCCCCCAACCGCTTTGACCCAGTGAAAAGCGGTATATAAATACAGCTAAATAAAATAAATAAATAAATAAATGGTACCAACAGAGGCTTTCTAAGGGAGAATAAGGGATTGTAAAACTCAGTAGCTGGTATGTATGGATGGGCAGACTGGATAGGTCATATGGTCTTTATCTGCCATCGTTTTCTATTTTTCTAAGTTTAATTCTAAAGCACGTCTTAAATGTGGAAAATGGCTCTTATAAAATTGCCTGGGCATATAAATGCATAAAGCAGTGGCACACAGGAAGCAAGCACTTGCTCTTATGCCATATGCATGTAGGCATTCCCATGAGCATAATCTTGGTGAAGCAGCAAACATTCACACCAGTCTCTGAGCAAGTTTAAATTTGTGTCCTACTGGATATGATTCCAGGAGCTTATTTTATACAGTCACATACACACTGATGTTATCTTTATAAAACAGGTATACATTAGGATTGGTTCTGTGAAAGCATAGTTACTCACCTGTAACAGGTGATTTCCAGGAACAGCAGGAATCAGTCTTCACAGATGGGTATTGTTGGTACCGACAGAGCCCGTGTGAGAATGCTCCCCAGTGTCCAACAGGAGAGCTTTTGGGGCCCTCCTCTGGACCTGCGCAGCTGCCTTCCTCATAGTTCTTTTCAGTTGTTTAGTAGCTGAGAGAGAGAGAGAGAGAGAGAAAAAAACATTGTACCCTATAACTCCTAGGGAGGAGGGTGGGATGTGAAGACTGATTCCTGCTGTTCCCAGAGATCACCTGTTACAGGTGAGTAACTAAGCTATCTTCAGGAACCAGCAGGAATGCAGTCTTCACAGATGGGACTCACTAGCTTCCAGGCACCAGACTGAGTATGTCCATGAGGCAGAAGAATAGAGCCAAGTAGGTATGGACACAAGATGGCCTCAGCGGATTCGAGTGCAGTAGCTGAGAGCATGCAAGAGAGAGGCAAGTGCCAGAAGTAGAATTGGTAGGAGTTGAGACTAAGTCCCAAATAAATGCTGAAGCACAGCCTGGCCAAGATCAGTATCCCGAAGGGAGCCCCTGTCTAGGCAGTAGTGAGCAGCAAAGGTGGGAACAGAGGACCAGGTGGCTGCTCGACAAATCTCCTGTATAGAGACAGAACAGAGATTGGCGACCGATGTTGCCATGGCCCTCACATTGTGAGTGATAACATGACCCTCAAGACAGAGACTAGCTTGATCATATGCCAAGGAGATGCAATTTGCAATCTATTGGATAGGATGCGCTTTGACACAGAAAGACCTAAGTGGCTAGGGTCAAAAGAAATAATTGAGAGGATTTTCTAAACTCCTTAGTCCAATGTAAGTAGAATGCAAGAGCATGCTTGCAGTCCAGGGTATGCAATGGTGCCTCAGCTCTGGAGGCATGTGGCCAAGGAAAAAAGACCAGTAGCATCACAGACTGGTTCAGATGGAAAGTGGAGACTACTTTGGAAAGAAATGTGGATGGGTCCAAAGTACCATCTTGTCATGGTGGAATCGAGTGTAAGGAGGATCCGCCACTAAAGCCTGTAGCTTGCTGATGCAATGAACTGAGGTGAGGGCAATGAGGAAGATGACCTTCCATGATAGGAATTCAGAGGCGTGGTAGCCAGAGGCTCAAACGGGGCTTTGATAAGTTGCGCTATGACCACACTGAGGTCCCAAGCCACTGGTGGTGGTTTGATCGATGGCTTGGAAAGTAGAATACCCTGCTGTGTCTTTGGAAGTCGGTGTGGTATTGAACCAGCTGATGAAAGTTCCTTTTGAGTTACTAGGCTCCTGTGTGCTAAGTGTCTGACCCGGAGGCTCTTATTTTTGGTGGCAATCACTTCAGCATGCAGAGTGACTGATCATTCTATACAAGAGTGACTGATCATTCTATACAGTTATTTTCAACTATAGGATGGATCTGTTCACGCATTCAAAGCTCTTGCCATCTGATTTCCACTTTAATTAATCAATTGTCCTTCCAACATTTTTCCCTAGCCTTGTGCCCATGGTGGTGAATGTTCCTTGCACATTTTGGATTGCAAGCGCTTTAGACTTCTGAGCACTGTTCCCTCTAAGCTGTGCGCATGTGTGCGCACACACACCTCGCCGAGCGAGCACACATACTTTACAACAGAGCGCACAAAAATTGCGGCTCTGATTCTGATAGAAGACAACACAGACGTCTTAAAAGTTAAAAGTTATGATTGTAATTACTAGAAATTTCCCGCTTCATTTAGTAATCGTCTATTTTCATTTAATTTGATTAAAATCAATGTGGTGTACATACTGTATTCTGACGTGTAGTCAAATTTTAAAGTATATAACTCCAAGTGTCGTTATGTGGCGCACAAAAATTTAACCTTCCTTCAAAAGCTGCACACATAGCTGATATTTTATGCGCACACAGCCTACAGAAAATTAGAGGGAACACTGCTTCTGAGCAGACTAAAACCTTTAGAAGATGCATCCAACTTCTTTTTTCTTTTCAATAAATCTAGGATTGTTGCCAAATGCACATGATCTAATTGACTAGCAGATTGCATCGCCGTCATGTGTGTCTAAACAGGCCTAAACCTGAATGTCAGTGCCTACAATGTCTGAGCCATGGCACAATCAGTAGCCCACATAAGGTTGACTTTTATGGAGAAGATTTGCAAGGCTGTGACATAGACTTCACTTCATATATTCACATCTCATTATTATTTGGAAAGGGATTCATGACGAGACAATAGGTTTAGTCAGTCCAGAAGTAATTTTTATGAGTTCCAGGTTACCTTTTATTAAAAAAGCCAACAAATTGGAAAAAGCCTTTTGAGAACAAAAATACTTGCTGCCTGCCTATTGGCAGTCTGTTTTTCTCCTTTAAACATGCAGCTTGGGAGTCTTATTTGTGAGGACTTCCTATCCTGCTTGTCCTTGGAGAAAATCAAGTTACTTACCTGTAGTAGGGGTTTTCTGTGGATAGCAATTTAAATTAAGCACCTACCTTCTCTTGGAGTTGCAGTCAGCCATTAAACTAAACGTGGAAATGAACTGACCGTGCATGACACTGCAACATGGGCACAGTCTGAAGCTCTTCAGGTACTGAAGCTCTAGGGAATGCCTTCCCATCCCGGGCTCCATTGAATGATGCTCACTTGTGAGGACTTCTATCCTGTTTTCCACAGAAAACGTCTGCTATAGGTAGGTAAAGCGGTTTCCCATTTTTCCTTTATGTTCTTCCACTCTTGATTTCTGGCCGTGCCATAAAGTGTCCTGAGTTCAGCCCTGAGCAGTCTCACAAGAGCAGAGTCCTTTTCCTCTCAGCCTACTGTAATTAATCCATGATGCAGTGATTCAGGTAAGACAGGAAGGTTTTTGCTGTGAAGTATTGTAGGGATGTGCAAAGGGAAAATCTGTTTGTTTTATTTATTTAATTTTAGTTTAGTTTTTGCTCTTCTAAAGATAAAACTGCACACATTACATGAAGCAGTGTACACTACTTCATTTAAGCATCATACTAAATTATCATGTGTTAATAAAATCCATGTACTAAAACAGAGCAAAATCAAATGAAATCCCTAGAATATTGCCTGCATTGCCTGGTTAATCATGCTGAGCATGGCGGGAAGTGCACTAATGAAGCATGACAGTTCAGGAGCAGGACTGAGGGCTTAAACATGACCCTTTGTTCCTCATTGCTATGATAGCAGAGGCAAATGTCAGATCCGCTGGTTGGTTGATTCAGTTCTTATCATGTGCCATGAAATAGCAACCTTTTCTTTCTTTTCCTGCTATTATCTTTCTCATGCATTTCAGAGCATTTCATTCACTAACTGTTTCCTCTCATCCTACTTCTTGTCTCTCTTCTTTAGCCAAACTGGCTGCTGTATAGTGACAGCATCTTGTGTGTGTGTTAGCAGCACTAAGGAATGGATGAATGAGAACTGCATTTGTATTCAAATGTTCATATTAGCTTTAATGATATATTCTCACAACTTGCAATTAAAGCTTTTGCACACCAGTGATACAGCAGTCAAATAGAATAGCGCATAAATAGATACAAGGGAACATATACAAACTAATAATACCATAAGAAGATATTCTCCTGTTCCCCCTCCCCACCCGCATCCCCAGCTGGGTGCACATTTTAAGAGATAATGGGAGGTAATTTTGTAACAGAGTGCCTATAAAAATTTTAAAAAACTACCTCCAGGAACAAGCAGGAATGCAGTCTTCACAGATGGGTATTGTCGGTACCGACAGAGCCCGTGCGGGAACGCTCCTCAGCGTCCAATAGAAGAGCTTTTGGGAGTATTCCATTGCACCTGTCCAACTGCCTTCCCGCCCTCCTCACAGCTCTCTTCAGTTCTTCACTTTCCATGGAGCCAGCAGGAAGCCTTTCCTGTCACCGCCGAAAAACTCTCTCTTTTTTTTTCTGTGCTCTGCCTTCCCGTCAATGCCGGTACCCCTCCCCAGATACTAGCTCTATTCTTTCTTTCTTTTTTTTTCTTTTATTATCTTTTTCTTCAGGCGGTACCACCGCCATTTTAGGACTCAGGCCTACATTTTTTTGTTTGTCATGGACAAACATATCAGTGGCTTTAAGAAATATTCCAAGTGCTTCAGCACTATGTCAGTCACTGATTCTCACGATTAGTGTCTCAAACGTTTGGGCCCAGACCATAAGCCAGACGACTGTCCTTTGTGCAAACAAATGACCAAACGAGGCCTATGGAACAGGGCCAGGCAGTATGACTCACTGTTCTCCTCGGATTCGATTTCAGTGGCCTTGGCATTGTTGAGGGGGCTCGGTCTCCTGCTGCATCTAAGATCTCCAGAAGGTCCAAATATAAGTCTAAATCAGCCTCGGCATTGAAATCCGATACTGAGTATCGAGGTAAGTCTTATTTCCCAAGAGATGCATCGAAAGGTGCATCGGATGTTGACAGATCTGCCATGCAGCCCCAGCGGGAGGACCAACCCTCCAAAGCCATTCTTGGTCCCCAGAACGCTCCCGAGGCATCGACCTCTAGAGAGCTACTGATACCATGCTCAGGGCCAAATATTGCAATCAACCCAAGCATTGGTGGCATCCATTGATCAGCGCTTTCTGCCTATCTAAAGGACCTTGGAAAAGCTCCTGGCCACTGTGGTACCGCAGGTATCAGCAATCCCAGTAACTCAGGCACTACCATCCGCTTTGGTGCCAGTACCTATTGGTTCGATGCCAGCCCAAGAACTGTTCACATCAGAACCACTCCCGCCAATTCCACAACTTGAGACAGTATCAACAGGACCCCTTCCTCAGATTCTTGCACTGGAATCTGTATCGGTAGGACCCCTTCCTCCAATTCCTCCTCTGGAACCGGTAGGTATCGTCTGTACCCAACCGGTTCCTGGTTCCAGTGTGGCATGCTCTGAGCACCGGTACCAAAAAGGAGCAGAAAGTACCCGCACACTAGACAAAGAACCAACCGAACAGGTACAAAAGAGACTGGCGACAATTCAATTCAGGTGGAAAACCTTTTTTAATTGGCCCCGACGCGTTTCGGCTGAAAAGCCTTCTTCAGGGGGTCTTTAAAAGAAAAAACACCTCAAAAAATAACATCATCAAATTTGAGTCAATTAATTATAAAAACATATAAACATCAAATAAATAAATAATTAATTTAATAAACATATGAAAATTATAAACCGTACTATCGAGAAAATATATATGTATACAAAAAAATTAATAAACCATACTATTGAAAAAATATATATACATGTAAACAAAAAAATCATATTGAAGATGTAGATCCATTAAACAAATTAAAAACATAATAGCAAAGATGTTAAGATATAAATAGAACATCAAAAATATCATAAAAGACAAAAAAGTTAAGAATATAAATATAAAATATTACTAAAAACATAAATATCACAAAGTAATACAATCAAATGAACATATGGAAATATGAAGGAGAACGATGAGGAGGACACAAACAAAGGCAAAGAAGTACCTTATTATGTTGCATAGTGCATTAAGAATGGTCACTAAAGGTAAAACAATAAATTATAAGTGCTAAAAGAAACAATAAATAAATAAAAATGAAAACATAAAAGCATGAAACAATTATCATAAAAGCATAAATACATAAAAAAATATATTTTTTTTAAAGACAATGCCATTAAAAAGTTTTGTCAAGTATAAGAAATCGCATACCCAAAAGGAGCTACATGAAATCTAAGCATATAGAATGGAGCATCTATACTTAATGAGGAAACCTCTGTTTTTAGGGTACTTAGATAAAAAAAACGGAACAACTAGAAATCATGAAAACAAAACTAATGATATGACACTTGTCTAATGTTTTTTTTTAAAAACTACTTTATCATCTTTTAAAAAAGTACATCATTTATTTGACGATCATAAAACGAGCACCTAAAGAAACAAGATAGAATTAAGAACGATTTGTAAAATGGAACCCTCTTAGTACATAAAGAGATACTTAAAGGATCAAGGTAGAGTCCCTTTACGGCATAGAGTGTTAACCTATTGCCCAATTCTATAGAGTATTGTCCGATATTTAAAAAGTATTATTATCCGATATCCAAGAATGGCTACAAGGTTCACTGCTTCAAATTAGAACGCTCCATGGTCAAACGGGGCATTTACAAAAGTGAAGATTGTATACTAGAAAGATCGTTTTGAAAAAAGGGTGAAACTTACCGTTCGATGCAGACTTCACTACCTGCTTTTTCAAAATGAACCGCCCTGCGCTTCAACTTCACAGAAATACTAGCATTTTCCCGCCCTCATAAGGTGAAAGGTCGTAGATGCTCAAACGTGCAGTGCAAAGAAACTTTCAGATAAATCCAAATATCACCAATAAAAAACTAAGAGTATTATAAATGAACACTGATTTACCCTAAATAACGGTGCATTAAAAGTCAAACACAAGTAAATAAAGGAAAAATGAAGATTAAAATTATATTGAGCCAACTTCATAGTTGAAACAAAGGGGGAAGGAGGGGGAGGGGGAAGGGGAGAGGGAAGGAAGGAGAGGGGAGGGAAGGAAGGAAGGGGAGGGAGGGAAGGGGAGGAGGGAGGGGGAGGGGAGAGAGGAGGGGGAAAGGCGGAGGGAGGAGGAAAGGAAGGGGGAAAGAGAAGGGGAAGGAGGGGAGGAAGGGAAGGTGGGGAGGAAGGGGAGGGGAAGGTGGGGCATCTACAACCTTTCACCTTATGAGGGGGAAGGAAGGGGGGAGGGAAGGGGAGGAGGGGAGGAAGCGGGAGAGGGGAAGGAGGGGAAAGGGGAGGGGGAGGAGGGGAAGGGGGTGGAGGAAGGAGGAGGAGGGGGAGGGGGAGGGGAAGGGGGGAGGGGAGAGGAGGGGGGAGGGAGGGAAGGGGAGGAGAAGGGGGAAAAGGAGGGGGAGGAGGGGAAGGGGGAGGGGGAAAAGGGAAGGGGGAGGGGGGAGGGGGGAAAGGGAAGGGGGAGAAGAGAAGGGGAAGGGGGAAGGTGGGGAGGAAGGGGAGGATATATTTTTTTATGTATTTATGCTTTTATGATAATTGTTTCATGCCTTTATGTTTTCATTTCATTTTCACAGGCCTCAGGATAAACCTTCGCACGCCCTGGTGCAGCAATTCATGCAGAGTCTTCTACTTTCCAAGCCATCCCGCTGTGTCTTTGATGAGAGCCTTCAATAGATGCAAGCATACATTAAATGAACTAAAGGCTATACAGAGATGGCTTTAACCTTCTGTATGGTGATGACATATGCTGTTTGCAACTAAGACGAACTCTAAGAGATTTTAGGCCTGAATCCAAAAGATGTAGAAGGTACAATGAGCAGTTTTTGTATTGGGCAAGGAAAAAAAAAAGATCTAGGACCTGTCTGTCACAACAGCAAATTTCTTCTGCTTGAAGATGTAAGATCTTAGTTGAGTTTCTCCTTGATTTATTTATTTTTATTTACTGAAAAGTTTTTTATACCACCTTTCACATAATCAAAGCGATTTACATCAACAATGAACCGTTTATATTATAACATTAGAAACTTTTACAATGTGAAATTGTAGGTAGGTTGTAAACTATGAATAATTAAAACACGTACAGATGATTTCATAGGTCAGAACATGAATTTATGTACAACGTAATGAAGATCAAAACATGAACTTATATACAAGGTATTGAGAATGCATCTCCAATGGGGTAAGGATGGGGTATCTACAACCTAAGTAGGTGTTTCAGTTGTACTAATCCGAAATTTCTTAACATGCCATTGTTAGCGTTTCGAGATTATTTGGATACATGTAAGAATAAAGGTTAAACTGGGTAGAGCTTTTCAGGTAAATTATGATCACTAACATTTTCAATAAATAAGTGCATCTTGAGGTTTTTCCCGAATACTGTCAAGTCAGTGGTAGATCTTAATTTTTCAGAAAGAGTGTTCCATAAGGAGGTACACAAAGAGAGAAAGCCCTATTACTTGTATTGTGGTTTGTTTTACTGAACTCAGAGGTAACACTTAGTATGGAGAAATTTTACTTACCGATAATTTCCTTTCCTGGAATACAGCTAGACCAGTCCAGACAAGCGGGTTATGCCCCCCCTCCAGCAGATATTGGGAGACAGAGAAAAACATTCCAGAGCTCTGATTGGTCAGGCTCTGGTTGGTATAGGCATACCCCTAGGGGTCCTATTCAGCATCCTGTGGAAAGCTACAACAGTGGAACCAACAGACTAACGGGTCAACTATCTACAAATGAGACAGGACTAACTGTCTACTCAAAAATTAAGAAGATCTGAAAAAAGGCTTTTGGTCCATGAATGAACCAAATGCCCTAAGTTTTGGCAGTGCTGTACACCTGACATCGGCTCCGCTGCACCTGTACCACTGACAGTGACACCTGGGTGGGTTCTGGACTGGTCTAGCAGTATTCCAGGAAAGGAAATTATCGGTAAGTAAAATTTCTCCTTACAGATCATACTGCTAGACCAGTCCAGACAAGCGGGAAGTACCCAAGCTACCGACCCTAAGGGTGGGCCGAGAGAGCCGCCGACAGCACCTCAGCTCCAAAACGACTGTCCTCTCATAACTGAACATCCAGACGGTAATGTCTGACAAAGGTGGACAGAGACGACCAAGTTGCCGCCCGGCAAATATCAAGAGGAGCCACCTGTGACCGTTCGGCCCAAGAAGTCGCCCAAGAAGTCGAATGAGCTCGGCCCAAGAATTCGAATGAGCTCGGCCCAAGAAGTCGAATGAGCTCGGAGGCCTACAGGTAAAGGTTTGCCTGTGCCTATATAGGCCACGCAAATGGCTAGATGTAGCCATCTGGCAATGGTGGACTTTGAGGCTGCGAAACCTCGCCTCGGGCCCGCAAAGAGAACAAACAGATGATCAGACATCCTAAAGGAATTAGTCATCTGCAAATAATGAATGAGAACTCTCTTAACATCGAGAGTGCGAAGACCCTTCTGCTGTCCCAAACACTACTCCTTTGAAAACGTGGGCAACAACAAGGGTTGATTCACATGAAACGGCGTCACCACCTTAGGCAAGAAGGAAGGAACTGTACGTAGGTAAACACCCTCCGTGGAGAAGGAAAGATACGGATCTCTACAAGACAGCGCCTGCAGTTCGGAGATTCTACGAGCTGAGGTAATCGTCACTAAGAACACTGCTTTAAGCGTCAAATCTGAAAGAGAAGCATTCCTAAGAGGTTCAAAGGGACGGTGCATTAAGGCTTTGAGGACCAACCCAAGATCCCACGGAGGAACCACTGTTCTGACTGGAGGACGGAGAAGTCGAATCCCCTTAAGAAACCGGGAGACATCTGAGTGAGAGGCGAGGGACCGACCGCAGACAGGACCTCGGAAACAGGTTAAGGCTGCTACGTGCACCCGGAGGGACCCAAGGGCTAAGCCCTTATCCAGACCCTCCTGGAGGAAGGCCAGAATCTCTGGAACACTAGAACGCTCAGGTGAGACCTGATTCCCCGTACACAAGACTCGAACGTGCGCCACACCCGAGCATATGCTAGAGACATCGACGAACGACGGGCGCTGAGAAGAGTAGATACCACCTTGGACGAGTAACCCTTCTGGAT
This sequence comes from Ichthyophis bannanicus, assembly GCA_033557465.1. NCBI lineage: Eukaryota > Metazoa > Chordata > Amphibia > Gymnophiona > Ichthyophiidae > Ichthyophis > Ichthyophis bannanicus. The sequence goes on along the minus strand of CM066033.1, from coordinate 730,182,787 downwards.
CAACTTCCGACGTTCAAGAGCCAAGCCGTAAGCGAGTAAGGAGTGGGGTTGTCCATGGATATTGGTCCTTGTCGCAACAGTTTAGACGGAGCTGTCAGACGCAGAGGGGCCGCCCGCGACAATCTTATCAGATCGGCAAACCAGGGTCTTCTGGGCCAATTTGGGGCCACTAAAATCACCAGCCCACGGTGTTCCCGTATTCGATGGAGAACTTTCCCGATTAACGCCCATGGAGGAAAGACGTAAAGGAGGAGTTGTTCTGGCCACGGTTGTGCTAGAGCATCTATACCCTGGGACGAGCTCTCCCTCCATCAACTGAAAAAGAGAGGTACCTTGGCATTTGCCTTCGAGGCCATGAGATCCATTCCAGGTAGGCCCCAACTTTGAACTATTGCCTGGAAAGCGTCGGGAGCCAGTTCCCATTCCCCGGGATCCAGGGTATGGCGGCTGAGAAAGTCGGCTTGTACATTGCTTGTCCTTGCAATATGCTGCGCCGATATCGCCCGCAGATGCTTCTCCGCCCAAGGGAAAAGCAGGCTCATCTCTTTCGATACTCCCGGACACTTTGTGCCGCCTTGTCGGTTGAGGTATGCTACCGTCGTGGCATTGTCGGATAGCACTCGAACTGCCTGACCCCGCAGGAGGCGCCGAAAGTGAAGAATTGCTAGACGGACCGCTCTGGCTTCGAGCCGGTTGATAGTCCACCGAGACTCGCGTAGAGTCTACTTCCCCTGTGCCGACTGAGTCTGACAGTGAGCCCCCCAGCCGGTCAAACTGGTGTCGGTCGTCAGTAAAATCCAGCGGTGATTCTCAAGAGGGATTCCCTTGAAGAGATTGTGGGGAGAGAGCCACCAGCGCAGACTGAGCTTGACTCGCAGGCGAAATGGGAGACGAAGCTGATAGTCCACTGAAACTGGCGACCACCGAGCGAGTAGGGAATTCTAAAGACAGCGCATATGTGCTCTGGCCCACGGCACCACCTTGATAGTGGCCACCATGGATCCCAGGACCTGGAGGTAGTCCCAAGCCCGCGGCGAGTCCTGGGTCAGGAAGAGCCGAATTTGAGCTGAGAGCTTGAGGAAACGTTCCTGAGTAAGGAAGACCCGACCCTGATGAGTGTCGAATAGTGCCCCCAGAAACTCCAGACGTTGAGTCGGATGAAGGTAGCTCTTGGAGGGATTGATCACCCACCCCAGATGTTTGAGGAAGGCAACCACCGTGGACATGGTGTTGCAGACCTCCCGGTAGGAATCTGCGCGAATTAGCCAATCGTCCAAGTAGGGATGAACCCGAATGCCCTGTTGGCGCAATGCCGCTGCCACTACCACCATAACCTTGGAGAAGGTTCGAGGAACTGAGGCAAGGCCGAATGGCATGGCGCGAAACTGAAAATGCTGTCCGAGGACCGCAAACCTCAGAAAACGCTGGTGCTTGTTTTGAATGGGAATGTGGAAATAGGCCTCTGCTAGATGGAGAGAGGCTAGGAACTCCCCTTTGTGAACCGCTTGAATGACGGAACGAAGAGTTTCCATCCTGAAGTGAGGTACTCGAAGGCTACGATTCACGCCCTTGAGATCCAGTATTGGGCGAAAGGAACCGTCCTTCTTGGGCACCACAAAATAGAAGGAGTAGCGGCCTCGACGTCTTTCGGTGTCTGGAACTGGACAAATGGCTTGAAGGTAAAGCAGTCTTTGAATCGTAGCTTGTATAGCGAACCTCTTTTGGGGCGAGCGTCCCAGAGAGTTTAGGAAGGCATCGGGGATTGGTCTCCAACACTCCAGGGAATAACCATGGTAAATCATATCCCCAATTAATAAAAAAATTAAAACTAGAGACAAAAATTTAGTAACCCTATCTGCTGGAGACAGAGAAATACTGAACAGGACCCCTAGGGGTATGCCTATACCAACCAGAGCCTGACCAATCAGAGCTCTGAAATGTTTTTCTCTGTCTCCCAATATCTGCTGGAGGGGGGGCATAACCCGCTTGTCTGGACTGGTCTAGCAGTATGATCTGGAAATTCTTCTTACACTCCATTCTAAGGCTGTCATCTGGAGTGGCAACCAGTGGAGGATGAATAGTATTGGAGTTGTGTGGTCAGATAGTTGTGCTTTCTAAGTTATGCGCACTGCCATGTATTGTACCATCTGAAGGCTGTGTAAGGTTTGTTTAGGGAGTCCCTGGAAAATGCTGTTGCAATAATCTATATGAGGAAAGATCATTGCCTGAAGTACAGTTCTGAAGTGAGATTGTGACAGAAGTGGTCTCAACTGCTGTTTCATTTTTTTAATTTGTTGTATATTGATCAGGCTATGGGATTTCAACCACTGCGAGATGTCATTGAAGCATGATATTATATTTTCAAAACTGGGGTTTATTATGTCAAAAGGCATGTATAACATTATGTCATCAGCATATATGGCACATTCAACTTTATATTTTTGTATAATCTGGCATAAGGGTTGTAAGTAGATATTAAATAGTAATAAGGACAGAGCTGAACCTTGGGGTAATCCTTGTTGCTGACTATATGTAGTTGAGGTTTTTTGGTCAATTCTTACTTGTTGTGAATGGTCAGATAGATAAGACTTAAACCATGAGTGTTGTTCCATAGAAACTAATTTGTTTGAATCTGTCAAGGAGAATACAATGATTTATGGAATCAAAAGCAGAGGCAATATCTAAGAAAATAAGGATAAATGCATTTTTTTGAATGATCAGTATCCTTGAACAGATTGTTAAGTAGGGCAAGTAATAAGGTTTCTACATCATGGTATGGTCTGAACCCATATTGATAATCATTTAGAGGGGCATGTAGATCAATGTGGTTCTGAAGTCTGCTATGTATTATTTTCTCAATTATTTTGGCTAGAAATGGCAGACTGGATATTGGCCTGTATGACGTAGGGCATGATTTATCAAGTGAGTTGTGTTTCAAGATGGGACAGATTATTGCTAGTTTTAAATCTTTTGGCATGTGGCTTTGAGAAAGTGACATGTTAACTATATTAAGCATTATTGGAGCAATTTCAGCATGACTTCCCTTTATCCAGCTAACGGGGCATGGGTCAAGACTGGAAGTTGTAGCATTGATGTTTGATATAACCTTCTGTAAGTGGTCACGGGATACTTTATGGAATTCTGACCATATCCTAAGATATCTTAAGTTTGGAAGTGGAGGTAGTGTTAAGTGTTCATTTGATGACAAGTTTATTTTTATAGAAATCTGCCAAGGTTTGGGGGGTTATGCTTTGGTTGTTTGCATAGTCATTTGGGGTATGTGTTAGGGATTTAATAATTTCAAATAATTCCTGTGGTCGGTTCAGAGAATTCAGTAATGTTTTTGAATGGAATTCTCTCATTTTATTGTTGATGGCAACATGGTATAGCGAAAGGGTGTCCATATATGCTAGAATGATCTGAGATACTTTACCAAGCAGATTCCGTGAAGTTACTGTTACTCTCTCAACACTCAGGCTGTGCAGGCTAGGAACCTGATGTTGGGAAGCAACAGTTCCCTGAGCCTATGTGATTAGAGTTGGTGAATTCTCCAACCTCATAGGTTCACTAATGGACACCTCCTAAAGGAGGGAAAACAATCTTCTTTGGTTAACAGGCAGCTATCAATCCGATAGTTCCTCCCAGTCCTATCGAAGTTTTAAGAGAGTCTTCGTGAGGTTACCTGATGTGCTGAGGACAAGTGGGAGTGCTGTGCTTGTTCTTTGGGGTCTCCCCCTTCTGAAACGCACCGATTCAACCAGACCTTGACGGCAGAGACCCCCCCATACCTGCAGGTGACAAGCGCGAGCAATCTGCCACTCACGGTGGGTGCTTTTGGCCTGATTAACAATGAAATTGGCTAGAAAAGAGCGCAAGAGGGCCCTGCTGGGAGGTGCCAAGATGACTCTTCCTCACCATCCTCCCTGACAATGACTGTGCTAGATGAAGATGTGACAGCAGCAGTTGCTAGGGCTTTGGCTGGGTGCTTCGATGCGATGGACTCAAAATGAATGCAGTTAACCAGTCTCTGGAAGGTCTGGGAGGCCACCTACAGGAGGCAGAGTGGTGCACTGGGCATGCCGAGGACACGGTACAAGGCTTTATTAAAGAGCTGGTGGTCCTCAAAGACACTGTGACCCCCCCAAGCTGAAAAAAATAGATGACATGGAAAATAGAGGTCAGCAGAAAATCTTAAGGTTCGTTGGCCTCCTAGAGACTATTGCAGACACCGAACTCTGTGGCTTCTTGAAGACCCTCCTAGCCCCAAGTCTTCTGCTGGGGCCAGATTGTGGCCCTCTCATCATTGAGAGAGCGCATCAGGGTGGCCCACAGAGAGAGGTGGACAAGCAACAGTGTGTGGGGCCAACGCGCTTCCTTAATTTCATTCAAAAAGAGAAAGTGCTGTGGGCAGCGAGAGCCATGGTCTGCTATAACAGGAGACCTATAAAATTCTGGTGTTTCAAGATTACTCCCTTCAGGTTAGCCAGCGACGCCGCAACTTTGCACCAATTTTCCAGGACTTGGCAGCCAAGATAAAATTTACCTTGCAATACCACGCTAAACTGCACATTGTCCACAACGGAGTGCCACACATGACTGCGACAGCAGAAGTGGCTAAGCTCTATGTTTGGGAGCTCTCCTCCTCATCCAGTGCAGAGACTGGCAGGGCCACTTGAGGATAGACCTGTGCTGCAATCCTAAAGTTGTGGTGGCCATGAAGAACTGTCACTGGGACATGTAGTAGTCCTGGCTGATGTTAGCTGCCCTGTTGGTGGCAGACCTTTGATTTGATTTGGTTCTGAGACCCTAGGTGTTCCCTTGGTGGGCCCCTTGATGTTCGCGGAGAGCTCGCACGTGCCATTCCTTGTGACTTTGTGGTGTGACCATTAGTCAGGGTGACTGAATGCTGAAATAGTGCTTGTGTCTGTATGGCTGTGTGCTGCATGGGGGTATGTCTGGTGTGGTAACAGGCAAGGTGACTACTATATCTGGCTGGATGCTGTGGTGGGGTCTCTATCAGGGGATGGTTGAGCGGTTACGTGATTGGAGTATAGGCCTGTGAGTGGGGGGTTGAGTGTGGCTACATGTAATAGTGTCTGGTGCGGGCAGGAGGGGGGCTGTGCATGTTGGAGTGACCTAGTTGATGCAGGGCAGGGCTGCAGTCAAAAGGGGGGTATGTTTGTGTGGGTGGGTTGGGAGGGATGAGGTGGACAGATGGGGGAGTGCTGGTGGGGAGGTTCAGAGATGGGGTACTGTGGACCACTGGACTTCTGGCTAGAGTTTCATTGTGTGTAGTGAGGTGCCTAGGCTTGGGGGCACCTTGCTGGGGGCTTGGTTGGGAATACAAATTATTTAATTGAATCTGTGGGCGGTAATGGGTGATCCAACCATTCACTGCATTTCCTGGAATATATGCGGATTGGATTCTCCTATCAAGTGTCATGAAGTGCTTAGGCAACTTTGAGATATGAAAACTGATGTGGTCATGCTACAAGAAACCCATGTGGCAGCTAGGAAGCATGACAAATTAAAGCGCTGGTGGGTAGGGCAGGCCTATGGTGCCTTCTCTGGTACTCAGAAGGCAGGGGTGGCCCTCTTAATTCACAAGGGAGTTAATTTTGTTTTGGGCTCCCAACTGGTGGACCCTCGGGGACGATACTTGATAGTCACTGGGAGACCCTCTGGGAGCCCAAAATCTTTTCTAATATCTATGGCCCCAATGTGCCCGATTCAGGGTTTTTCCATAAATTGTGTAAGCTTCTGCAGAGCTTTAACTCCTCCTCCTTGATAGAAGGGGGTGATTTCAAATGTGTTTTGGATCTGGCTCTCTCGTGCACGACCCATGGTGTTCTGCAGTTCTGTGACCAATATGACCTAGTGGATATGTGGAGGGTACTGCACCTGCAGGAAAATTATTATACCCATCTGTCCTAGGCGCATAGTATGCTATCTCGTTTGGATTACTTCCTGGTGCCCTTGGGCCCACTGTCTAGGGTAAGGATGGCAGGTATTGAACCCATTCTGATATCCAACCATGCACATGTCTGGGTGGATTTCGGTTGGGCAGGTGGCCATACCAAGGGAGGTATTTGGCGGTCCCCAGGACACCTTTATCACAACCTGAACTTTCTCCATTTTTTATGAGAGAAGTGGGATGCTTATCGCTCAATGAATGCGGGCACCGGAGGAACCCACCCCTCTTCTGAGAAATTTCCAAGGTAGTTATGCGTGGAGAAATTCTGGCATACAAGTGAGCTGCTGCCAACAGATGGACGTGCGCATTTTGAGCCTGGGATGGAGACTGGGGATGCTTTGGCAGTCTCTCTGGCTGCAGTACTCTGCAGCATGACGGGGGGGGGGGGGGGGGGGGGAGCTTGTGGCTCTCCAGGTAGAGCTTAACATGCTCTTGCATCAGCGTGCCTGTAAATTGATGATTTATTACCAGCTCCACCTGATGCAATATGGGAACAAGGTGGGCTATTTGATGTCCATGCTGGTGAAGCGCTGGCAGGAATCTCGCCAAGTAGCAGCACTAGGAGGGATCAGAGGTGGTGACAGATGAGGGAAAAATCTTGGAGTTGGTCCATCACTTTTACTGCACTCTATATGACACAAGCGAGGGTCACAGACTGGGGGACAAGAGCTACTTACAGGAGGTCTTCTTGCCCTGCCTGATGACAGCCCACTTAGACCATCTGAATGGCCTCATCACAGCGGCAGAAGTAGAGGCCGCTATAGGACACATTGCATGGTTCAAGGCACTAGACCCTGACAGATTTAGTAATGAGTGGTATCGCATTATGCAGGATCACATGGTGGAGCTGCTTCAGCGGTATTTTAAATCACTGATCCAGTTGCAGACCTTCACCTTTGACACCAAATGAGGCCCACATAATTTTTCTTCCTAAACCGGGCAGGGACCATCTGCTAACGACATCCTATCATCTGATCTCATTTTTGAATTGCGACAATAAGTTACTCACAAAAGTTCTGGCTCAATGATTAGCCCTGATCATGCTGGAGTAGATACAGGATGGGCAGGTAGAGTTTGTGCATGGACGACATCCGGTACTCAACCTGCGCAGGGTGATAGTGTCAATTGAGGCAGGCAAGGTAGACGGGGCAATGATCTGCTGGTTAGCTTTGACGCTGAAAAAGTGTTTGCTTTGGTCAATTGGAATTTCCTGTTCGGAGTACTGGTGCATATGGGCTTTGTGGGCTTCTACATTAAAGCCTTGCATCTCTTATACACCTTCGCTAAGGCGGCAGTGGTGGTCAATGAGTGTATCTTGGAGACACTTGCGTTGGGGAAAGGGATTTGGCAGGGCTGTCTGCTATCGCCTTTGCTGTTCTTGTTGTTCCTGGAGCCTTTCCTTCATAAGGTACAATAAGTGGGGCTTCCCGTGGGAAGCAAGCACTTTAAGATAGTGGCCTTTGCAGACGATATCCTTGTACACCTCGGGAGCTCATATCCTCCCTACCTTGCCTCTTGGAGGAATTTCAACTTTTCAGAGCCTGCTCTGGATTAAAACTGAATTGAGAAGTTGGAGGCCTTGCCTCTGAACCCTAGTTTGTCGGAGCATTGGGGAGAAATACTTCCTTTAAAATGGATGGTCAGGTCCTTTACATATTTAGGAGTGGATTTGATGGTGGATTTGGCCCAACTCTATTGTCTGAACATTCTCCCTCTACTCTGCCATGAGAGCAAGCGGCTACTCCATTGGGAGGGGCTACCCCTCTCCCTCCTGGGTCGGGTGGTTCTTTACAAGATGACCCTGTTGCCAAAATGTCTGTATATGCTACAAGTCCTGTCACTGCATCTTCTGAAACACGATTTACATATCTGGAAGCAAAAGCTCACACACTTCTTGTGGCAGGGGTGCATATCTCCTTTAAATGGTTGCAGGGGGGAGTGGAACAGGGCGAGTTGGGGGTCCCAGGTCTGGAATGCTACAATTGGAGCTGCATACTCTGGCACGTTCAGGATTGGATTACAAGACTCCAAAGTGCACACCCCTGGCTATTGAGCAGGGGTTAGTGGGGGTCCTACACCCCACTTATGCTCTTCAGGCATGCTCTGATCAACTCCCGCCTTCCTTGCAGAGGAGCATCCAACCCAGAGAGCTTCCTGCCCTTACAGGGCAATCCCAATTTCCTGGTGGGAGACATGAGCCATGTGTTTTGTAGGTAGGAGCGCCAGGAGGTGGTGAGGGTGACACAGTTGCTGATAAAGGACAGACACTTCAAGATGCTCCCAGATCTGGTGACAGTTTGCGCTCTCCCCACAAGACCCTTTTGCGCTGCTGCAAGTGCAGAACTATATTTCAACACTGGTGTGGACCGACATGGGCCCTCAGTTTGCTGCTCGGCTGCGGCTCCTCTTTTATGTAGATAGCCATGAGCATTTGTCCCTTTCCTTAATGTGCAAGAAGCTGGCTCAGTGGATACCACCGACCTATATAACCAGTTGGCGCAGAGGTGGAATACCGAGCTCGGCGTTTCGTGGACGAGTGTGGATGTTGTTCGAGCATGTCCGGGCTCTTGCATTGGAGGTGAGGTTGAGGGAGGTTTTGTATAAGACTATTTTGAGAGTGTACTTTCCCCTGGTTCGGGCACGAGCGATGGGTTTAGTGACCTCTGGATGTTTGCCCCCAAGTGCCAGGGACATCAAGGCATGTTGGCACATATGTTCTCTGGCTGTGCCCTAAGATTCAGCAGTTTCGGCTGTAGATCACTTGGTACTTGAGCGAGGTGGTGGTGCAATCAGTGAGTTTGGATATGACAGGTGTTGTCTTGGGGGATTCTGCAGGGTTCTGGGTGAAAGGCAAAGGGGCAAAAGTTTTCATGCTCAAGGCGTGTTTGATGGGTTTACTGGGAATTCTAAAGGTGTGGCTGGACTTCGAACCCCTGGTGTTTTGGCCCTGGCAGAACCGCTTGCATAAGATGATGCAACTGGAGAATTATGGCACATGGGTGGACGAGTCCCACTGACACCATTTTAGGCCATCAGGGAGCCTTATATCCACTCCTTGCCACCCCAGGCACGCAGCATGGCCCTCAACTGTATTTTTGTCTAAATAGCAGTTACTCACCTGTAACAGGTGTTCTCCGGGAACAACAGGAATCAGTCTTCACATATAGGTGACGTTGGCGCTGATGGAGCCTGCGCGAAGCATTTCTCTAGCTTTCAAAGAAAGCTTTTGGGACATGCTACTATGTATGCATTGTCCCCTTCCCACCCAAGGGTGCATCTTGCTCAGATGACATAGCTAGGACGACAGTAAAAATTAAAATAAGGTAGGGAGGCAACTCCCAGGAGAGGAGGGAGAGTTGTGAGGACTGATTCCTGCTATTCCTGGAGAACACCTACAGGTGAGTAACTATGCTTTCTCCAGGAACAAGCAGGAAGTCAGTCCTCACATATGGGACTCTCTAGCTCCACGCTGCCGAGGATCGAACGAAAACAGCACCACTGGTAGCTGTGAGTTGCAGAAGGAGTCCCCACTGAGAGACTATGCAAGACCCTAGCATCCAGAGACACTATCATTCCGGTAGCCTGAACACAGAAGGGTCAGAAGGCAGGAGTTACCTATACCCTGAGAAAATTACAGAGTACTGCCTGACCAAACGCACTGTCCCTGTGGGACTCGCTCTCCAGGCAGTAGTGAGCTGCGAACATATGAATCGAAGACCATGTGGCAGCCTTGCATATTTCCGTCACTGGCACTGAGCGGAGGTTGGCCACCAATGTGGCCTTTGCTCTCATGCGATGCGCTGTGATCCGGTGCTCAAGGGAGAGGCTAACTCGCTGTTAGGCAAGGGAAATACAATCCGCCACCCAAGTGGACAGAGTTCACTTAGTCACAGGGAACCCCAATCTACTGGGGTCATAAGACACCAAAATCTGAAGAGCTTTGCGATGGGCCTGAGTCCACTATAAGTAGAAGGACAGGGCCTGTTTACAGTCCAGTGTAAGAAGGACTAGCTCCTCCCTGCCGGCGTGAAGCCGTGGGAAGAAGGTGAAGAGGAACACCTCCTGGTTGAGGTGGAAAGGAGATACCACCTTGGGAGGAATCTGGGGTGTGTGCAGAGCATTACCCAGTTCTTATAGAACCTCGTATAAGTTGTATCCGCCACCAAGGTCTGGAGTTCACTCACTCTTCGAGCGGACATGAGGGCCACCAGAAAGGCCACCTTCCAAGACAGGTACCACAGGTGGCAAGTGGCTAGGGACTCGAACAGCGATTTGGTGAGCTAGGAGAGCACCACATTGAAGTTCCATTCCACCGGTGGATGGGGGCTTGGATAACAGAAGGCCCCAGAGGAACCTGGAGACCATGGGCTGGGCTTGAGAGGGATTTTCCCTCAATAGGGTGGTGATGAGCGTCTATGGTGCTCAGATGTACCCTCACGAGTTAGACTTCAGCCCTGTGTGCGACGGGTGTAGTAGGTACTGAAGCACGAGTTGCACTTGTCAGTAGAAGAGATTCTCCTCCTTCTCCGCACACCAGACATAGAACCTTCTCCACTTAAAGGCATATGCCCGTCTGATAGAGGGATTCTGGGGGGACAGCAGGACCTCCTCGACTTCTCCCAGGAGGTTGAAAGGGGCCAAAACTACCCTTTCTGCAGCCACGCTAGCGACCCCAGATTGGGGTGCAGGAGGGAGCCCACCTCCTGGGACAGTAGGTCTGGAGCTTGACCCAGTGGGACTGGGAGTGCTATCAGTAGGGAAAGCAACAGAGGGAACCACGGTTGCCTGGGCCACCTGGGGGCGATCAGTATAATGGATGCCTTCTCGCTCTGGACCTTGAAAAGGGTCTCGGTGACCGTGCAGGGGGAGAAGGGCGGGGGTCGGTCCACAGGATCAGGAAGGCATCTGCTGCCATTCTCCTCGGATGCGGCTGGCATGAGCAGAAGCAGGGCAGCTGCACATTGTCTGGTGAGGTGAAAAAGTCCATCATGGGTCAGCCCCAGAGGTGGAAGAGCCTGTTTGCCACTCTGCGGTTCAAGCACCACTCGTGTGGGTGAAGGACTCTGCTTAGTCTGTCCGCTAGGCAGTTGTCCTGTTCTGGTAGGTATACCACTTGCAGGAGCATGTTGTTGTGCACTGCAAAGGAGAGGAGGGCTACCGCCTCCTGGCAAAGAGAGTATGAGCCCATGCCCCCCTGCTTGTTAATATAAAACATGGCAACCTGATTGTCCATCTGGATCAGGGCCAGTCGGTGTCGCAGGCAGTGGCAGAACGCAAGCAGGGCCAGGAAGATTGCCCTGAGTTTCAGGAGATTGATCTGCAGGAGCAACTCCTCCTGGGACCAGCTGCCTTGTGTGCGGCAGTCACCACAATGTGCCCCCCAACCCAGGAGGGAGACATCTGTTGTCAGGATTCCCTGCAGTTCAGGTGCCTGGAATGGCATTCCTGCCTGAAGGTAGTGCAAGTTTTGCCACCAGGAGGGGGACTCCACCAGTTGGCAGGTAACTCTGACCCTGTCCCGTAGTCTACCCGTGGCTTGAGTCCACTGTGAGCGGAGGCATCATTGGGCTGTCCGTATGTGCAAGCAGGCCAATGGTGTGATGTGGACCGTTGAGGTCATGTGGCCTAACAACCGGAGGATGTGGTGAGCCAGCATGGATAGGTGGCATTGTACCTCTCCTGCCAGATGCATGAGGCAGTCTGCCCTTTCTCTCAGGAGGACGGCCTTGACTTGCAACATGTCCAACTGAGCTCGAATGAACTCCAGGCTTTGGGCTGGAGAGAGATGGGATTTGAGGTAGTTGATGACGAACCCCAGGTGCTGCAGTAGGCGGGTTGCCCACTCTGTGGCCTAACTGACCTCTGAGGCCATGCCACCCCTGTGGTCTTTTTCTGTAGTCATGTTTCTATGTTTCTTAATATGTAGTGGTTGATATGGAAGCACAGACTAGATAGAAACATGATGGCAGTAAAAGACCACATGGCCTATGTTTCTACCTCCACCAGGGAGATTGGCTGTGCTCCTTGGACCCAAAGGATGCATACATTCACATCCTGATCCATCCCTCCCACAGGCAGTACCCGAGTGCTCCCCTTCAGCCTAGCCTCCTCTCCCAGAGTCTTTACCAAGTGCTTGGAGGTGGTAGCCGCTTACCTGTGCCTACAAGGGGCTTTTGTCTTTCTCTACCTGGGCGACTGGCTCATCAGGGATGGCACGGCCTCAGAGGTCAGTCAGGCCACAAAGCAGGCAACCAGACTACTGCAGGACCTGGGATTCATTATCAACTACTCCAAATCCCATCTCTCTCCAGCCCAAAGCCTGGAGTTCATAGGGGCTCAGTTGGACACATTGGAAGTCAAGGCTGTCCTACCGAGAGAAAGGGCAGACCGCCTCATGCACTCCAGGAGTCGCCACTCCTGCAGATCAAACTCCTGGAACTCACGACAAACTTCCTGGCCCTGCATGCATGCCGCTAATGTCGGAGACCACCGGCACTGATGCCGGGGTCTCCCACATTCATAACAGTAGCCACTCGAGGATCGGCTGCACCGGCACCGTGAGTTTCCTTGGGTGAAGACTCGAACTGGAGGATCTCCAGTTCCTCAGTGCACGGGTCCTCCTCCACCTCAGTTTGCACCAAGAGGGCTCTGGACATATCCCTAACAAATTCATGGAAGGCCACGTTCTCAGGTGGAGAATGGTGCCAGGATGCCGGGGAGACAGACCGGGGGGATGTCTCAGTGCCGTCTGGTTTCCAGGGAGGCCTCGTCATCGATCTTCCACTCAGAGTCGAGGGGGGGAAGATAGGTCTGAGGCCCTGCAACTCCTTGCCTCGAGGCTCGTGCCGAAGGGCCAGTGAGCCTCCTGAGGACCTCGGGTCCAAGTCTCAGAAACTGGCTGGGGAGGACCAGATGCCCGATGAATGGGACCGGGACCTCAACTGGGGCCAAGGGCTTACCAGAGGCCGGTGGCGCTTGGAGCTCAACTCGATGACCGGGGACTCTCCTGCAGTCGGGGGCCTGGTCTTTGGGGCAGATGATGCGGACAAATCAGCCATCACTGCCTGCTGCATGGCCAGGATAGCAGTGATGATCTGCTCCATTGCTGCCATTCGGGATTCCAAGCCAGAAGGCTCTGCAGCTTTTGGCACAGGCACAGAGGATCTCAAGCCCGGGGTCGGCATGCCCGCAAGTGCATCCTCCATGAGGACTACGGTTCAAAGAACCTCGCACAGTCTCCTCAGGCCGAGGAATCCTTTTTGAAGACCTTGGTGGGATGATTCTGAGTCACCAGAGTCCCTCCAAGCCATCTTATCGGTTTCTCCAGTGGAACCTCGACGGACTTCAAGGATTTTTTTTTTTATTCGGGGTCAGAGGTCTTCTCGGAGGAGCTGCCGCAGGACTCCAAGGATGTTTGGACCTCACGGGAAGTGCTGGGCTTGGAGCTCGGCATCAGGGAGGCTGGTGCAGAGTCGGACCTTGAAAACAGTTTCTCATGCAACTCAGACCGTTTTTTATTGGTCTTAAGCGTCGTGGCCTGGCACAGGTTGCAGGAGGTGCTATCATGGTCTGATCCCAGGCAGCGTAAGCAGCAGTCATGAGTGTTGGAGACAGACATAGTTTGACTGCAGCAGTCACATTTTTTGAACCCACCGGGGGACATGGTGGGTTCCACCCAGCTGAGGTCGATGACCCTGGGCAAAAAAGGGCATGAATGCTGGTCGAGGTGAGCCTCAATCAAAAAAAAGGGGAAAGGAGCTGAGAATAGCGCTGGGCCTGGTGCCAACTCGAGGCAGGAAGAGGAACCGGTACGCAAACCAGGAACAGCTAATTTTTAAGGATATAGCAAGGATTTTTTCTGGGGAAACTGGACCGACGCCCATTGGGCTCTGCAGAAGAAAGGGCAAGATAGCACCTTTTGGCGGGAAGGGGACCATGCATGCGTGGTAGCATGTCTCAAAGGCTGTCTTTGAAAGATGGGGAAATTCTCCGCGCAGGCTTCGTCGGCGCCAATGTCTCCCATATGTGAGGACTGACTTCCTGCTTGTTCCTGGAGAAACATTATACACCTGTGTTTTAGCTGCTTAAATGCTATGTCATATGCTTCCCTGCTCCACTATAATTGCTCTTTCAGTCACCGGCTAGGTGCTGTCATACTATGTTCGCATGCTATGGGGCCTCATGGCTGCCTTGACTGCATGCAGGCTGCCACAGGGTTAGTTGGGATTGTGCAGATTTTATTTGATTCATTGGACTTTTGTTTGGTTTGCTGTGGGGGAAGGGGCTCTCGGTTCTCGCTAAGGCCCTTTCGGAAAACCAGATAGGACTGTATTACTGTACTGCACTATTGTAATAAGACTTGACCTAGGGAAACAGATGCAGTAGTTAACATGAGCAACAACCACATTTAAACATTTTGTGAACACAAATGGAGCTGATGCTAGGCCACAGCACAGCATGTGAAGCTCATAAGCTCTTGACCAGCCAATCATCCAGATAGAGAACAGAAAAGGTATTAAGGTGCCAAGGGAAAGCATCTTGAAGTTTTTCTGGAACTAGAGATTTGTTCAAGGCCCTTAGGTCTAGAATGGGATAGAATCCCCCTGTTCTCTTTGTGACAAAGAAAAACCTTGTGAAATTGGTTTGAATGCATTAGTCTCCTTGATAAGTACCTTCCTGATCCTGAGAGCTTTACTAAGCTTCCTCCCCCCGTATAATCAGTATCGATATTGGAGTAGCTGGCATTGACTCAAAGGTCTTTTGATGCTTTGGCATTGGTGAAAGCCTCCAGGCATTGCATGATTCTAAAAGATTAGTATGACATCTGTCTGTCTCGATACTGGTGCCAAAACATGGAATCAAGCCTAATGCCTGGCAAAGCCTTTCCTCTATCCTCCTGTCCAGTTGCTCCTCGAAGACTGCCAGTGCTAAAGCAGGCAGGATCAGGTCATCTTGGCTATACTGGAGGCTTGGTCATGGACCTATTTGATACTGGCATGTTTAGTCCAACGTAGAGAAGGTCAACATTCCGGCTGATATGACACTCGCCAATCTCTTTCTACTTCCAGCATCTTGCTCCGAGGCAGTTAATGTATTCTCACCTCCAACTGGATACATGACACTGGTATCATTTGTTGTGTGTGCCAAAGAGGCAGACTCCTTAATCTGCTTCGAGCAGAAGCTAGTGGATGTATGAACCAGTGTCGAGAAATATCGAGGTCTTCAATGCTGAAGTATCCCCAGAAATCGGTGTGGCTTCTGGGTCCACTAAGTCCAACATCAATAGAGGTGGATTGGACCTAAATGCACCAAGATACCTCTCCTTTTGCTCTACGAGGCTATAAAAATCTCTACACATCACAAGTTGGCACTTAGAACATTTTAAGTTTTCATGATGAATAACGACTCCTGATATGGTCTTGTTGCACCACCTGTATTTGCTTGAAGGTGCTGAACAAACCAAAGAACACTGGATTTGGTGACAACGGTGGATGCGGAAAAATAAATAAAAACTTATAAAACTATCTGAACACCCTGACAAGGGATTTAATGAGGAAAAATGTGAAAAAGCTGACCCATGTGTGAATTTCTTTTCTTTTTCTTTTTAATCTCTTTTTTTTTTCTTTTTAATTTATTTATTTATGCACTTTCAGTTTTACATCCAACAACAGTGAATAAACAGGTAATATAAAAAATATACTCAAGAAATAAGCTTCATCACAAATATTTCAAACAAATTATAGACCACAACTACCACAACTGAGGCAAGATAAGGAAATTTAAAAAAAAAGGTGAACACACCTAAAAAACAAAAAATATCTAGCAGCAGCTTCCCAAAGTACAGCAATTTCAGCTGGTCTTAACTAGCCACCGCTTCTAGGTCAGCTACCTGAGCAGTGGTATCTTCTCTGGACATAAGAAACTGAAGAAATTGATCAAGATCAATGAAAACAAATAGCTTAAACTGCCTGAAATAAAACATTTGCAAGGAAAAAACAACTTCATGGAAACGCCGATTTTCAAGGCCCTGGATCTCAAAGCCAAGAACTCTCGGCGTTTCCTTTGTGTATTTCTAGATACATCAGGAAATACATATATCTTAGATCCAAAGAATAATGCAGACATATTACAGAAAAATTGCCTCAAGACAGCGTTTCTGTCCAATTCAAATGCAAAGCAGGCTATCAGGGTAGTCCTTTCTGTGATGACATCTAATGATGATTCCAGAAAGGCGGTCAAATTCCCAACTCTGGGAATCTAGGATGACACAGAACTTCAACCCGCTTCCCCTGTATGGGGGTTCAGAGACAAGTACTGGGGGGCCCAGACAATTGGCAGAATTGCTTCCCCAGGAATTTTCAATATTTCTCTTAGATGATTTCTTAACATGTCCATAGGTGGAATCAAGGGGCACTTTGGGAAGTTAAGTAATCTTAAATTGTTCTTGCGAACGTGATTTTCCAGAAACAAAAGTTTCCCCATGTGTGAATTTCAAGCAAAATACTCAGAGAGAAAAGACTGCACAGAGAGTAACAGAAAAGAAAAATTAGACTTACCTGCTAATTATTGTTCCTTGAGGAACTCCAGTTCAGTCCGTCACCTCTGGGTTGTGCACCACTTTCCGCAGTATGGAGACTGGACATGTCAAACTTGTGACATCACTGCACATATCCGGCTGGCACCACCCACTAGCTTCCAGTGATCTAATGACAAAGCAGACTCAGAGGAGCAATAATAAGTAGCTATAGTAATAAATATAACATTTAACTTGTAAACTGAACTAAATCCCCCTTTACCTAGAGGATAACTCTCTCCCCCCCCCCCCCCCCAGCATAGAAAGAATGGACAGGAGAGCGAGAAAGAAGGCAGAATGCAGAATATACCGCCAGAAACAATATAACAATATGGAGTGGAGGAGTAGCCTAGTGGTTGGGGCAAGGTACTTCGGGCCGGAAGGTCGGTGGTTCAAATCCCACTAGAGGACAGCAACCTTGGGCCGGAAGGACTGGGGTTTCTAGTCCCACAGGTGCTCCTTGTGGTCTTGGGCAAGCCACTTAACCCTCCATAGCCCATGTTCCCTGTAAAATAGTTCTCTGTGTGCTGTGCTTTCCTGTCTAATCAATGTGTTTATACCTCAAAAAAGATTTCCTGTCATGATTTGACAATTTCCAATCTGTAATCAAAAAAAAAAAAAAACCGCTGCTGATCGCTGGAAGTAGCGGTATACAAATGTATATTAAATAAAAATAAATAAATAAACATACCTTGACTGAATACAGCAAAATCCAAATTCTTTACACTTCTGCTTAGTTGCTATCACACGTCCTGCCTGAAAGAAGGACTCTGCGGTACGGAACAGAATACGGGTGGGAATCGGGACTGAACTGGAGTTCCTCATGGAACAAAAATTAGCAGGTAAGTCTAATTTCTCTTTCCTTATCGTCCCTCCAGTTCAGTCCCTCACCTTTGGATGTAACAGAGCAGTAAATTAATGGGAGGGACCTGTCCACCCGGACCGCAAGACCGCAGAACCGAAACAGGCATCTCCCGCCACCTGAACATCCAGGCGATAATGCTTACTGAACGTATGCAAAGAAGACCACGTGGCCACTCTGCAAATCTCCACTGGAGGAACCAAGCTATGTTCCGCACATGCCGCCGCTTGCGCCCTAGTAGAATGAGCCCTCAGCCCCAAGGGCACCTGACGACCTTGCAAGATATACGCTGAAGCAATCGCTTCACGAACCCATCTGGAAATCGAAGCTTTGGCTGCCGCTTCCCCCTTATGCGGCCCTCCAAAGAGTACAAACAAACGCTTTGACTTGCGGAAGGGCTCCGAGACCTTCAGATATCGCCTCAGAACCCTCTTTATGTCTAACAAACGCAAACTATGGTCCGCCCCACTATCTGAGTAACCTAAAACTGGCAAAGAGACAGATTAATTAACGTGAAAAGCTGAAACTACCTTTGGTAGAAAAGACGTAACGGGACGCAACACCACTTTCTCCCTAGAAAAGGACAGAAATGGTTCTCGACAGGACAAAGCCTGTAACTTTGAGATACGACGTGCCAAGCAAATGGCTACCAAAAACACTGTTTTCAAAGTCAAATCCTTTAGAGAAGCCTCATGCAAAGGTTTGAAGGGTTCCCAAGTTAGAGCTCCTAAAACCAAGTTGAGATCCCATGAAGGGGACACCACCCTGCACGAAGGACACAGCCGTGAAACCGCTCTCAGAAAACACACTACATCGACATGGGCACCCAAGGTGACCCCTTGCACTTTACCTCAATAACAAGAAATAGCTGCCAGGTGGACTCTTAATGAAATGGCAGCCAATCCCTTATCAAAACCATCCTGCAAGAAACTCAGCACCACCAGAACCGGCACCGTAGCCGGGCGAACCTGATGTCGCTCAGACCAGTCCTCAAAAATACGCCATACACGTATATATGCCAAGGACGTAGATCTCTTCCTAGCCAACAGCAAAGTGGAAATGACCGCATTGGAATAACCTCTCTTCTTTAACCTTGCCCTTTCAAGGGCCAAGCCGCAAGCGAGAACTGAGCCACCTGCGGCATCCACAAAGGACCTTGTAACTAACAGAAGATCCTCCCGAACCTCCACAGGCTCCCGTCGAGAAGACGCACGAGATCAACATACCATGGCCAACGAGGCCAATCCGGAGCCACCAAGACCACTCTTCCCCGATGAGCTTCGATGTGCTGAATCGCACGCCCTATGAGAGCCCAAGGAGGGAAAACATAGAGGAGACCGTGCACAGACCACTGCTGAAGCAAGGCATCCAGACCTTCCAACATCCTTTCTCGCCTCCTGCTGAAGAAATGATTCACTTTTGCCAAGCGAAATGTCGCCATGAGATCCATAACTGGCGATCCCCACTTGGTGACTATTTGAGCAAAGACCTCCGGGTGGAGCTCCCATTCTCCTGGATCTATCCTTACTCAGCTGAGACAGTCTGCCGTGACATTGTCCGATCCGGCAATGTGCGCTGCCGACAGCGCCTGGAGACATGGCTCCACCCAAGCGAATAGATTTTCTGCATCCATCGCCGCACTTCCTGTGCCGCCTTGCCGATTGAGGTACACTACCGTTGCTGCATTGTCCGATAGCACTCGAACTGCGCGACCCTTTATGGTGGCCTTGAAGGCTCGAAGCGCCAGAGCTACCACTCGCAACTCCAGAAGGATGATTGACCACTGGGACTCCTGTGCCGTCCAGAAGCCCTGCACAAAGAGCTCCATGCAAAGAGCTCCCCAACCCACTAGACTGGCATCTGTTAGTACCGGAAGCCAACGCGGTTGTTCGAGAGGCATAACCACCTCCAGATTCTGCGGACAAAGCCACCAATGTAGTGACTCCCTCACCCGCAGTGGACAGGGAAGACGCCTGGCCAGAGAATCGTTCTGGTGTGACCAGCGGCGGAGCAGCGACCTTTGCAACGGACTCATGTGAGCCCTGGTCCACGGCACGACCTCCAGAGTCGCTGCCATTTTTCCTAACACCTGTAGATAATGCCAGGCCGACGGAGCCGGAGTCTTCAAAAAATTGCGCACCAATTGCCAAAAGGCCCGGGAACGACGTGCCGGAAGAAATACTACTCCCAGCCGAGTGTCGAAACGCACTCCCAAATATTCCAGAACTTGCTTTGGGACCAGCCAGCTCTTGGCCGTATTGACCACCCAACCGAGACTCTGCACGAGCTGTACCAATCTGCCCGTTACCCACAGACTTTCGGTCCTGGATTTCCCTCGAATCAGCCAGTCGTCGAGATAAGGATGAACCAATATCCCCTCCTTTTGAAGAGCCACCGCTACTACGACCATCACTTTGGTGAAGGTACGTGGGGCCGTCGCTAGTCCGAAGGGCAAAGCTTGGAATTGAAAATGCCCCCATGGCAATGCAAACCTGAGAAACCTTTGATGATCTGGTCTGATTGGGATGTGCAAATGCGCTTCGGTGAGATCCAGAGAAGTTAAGAACTCGCCTTGATGAACCGCTAACATAACGGAACGCAAGGTTTCCATCCGGAAATGAGGTACACGCTGGCATCGATTTACCCCCTTGAGATCTAGAATTGGATGGTAGGCCCGACGCCGTACAGTTCTTGCGGTACCAGAATCACCGCTCACAGCTGCAGCAGTCGAGATAGAGACTCTCGTACTGCCACTGCCCTGTCTCGGCCCCTGCAAGGGGACTGGACAAAGGAATCGACTACCGGGCAGGCCAGCTCGAGAGAGAAGCCCTCACGAATGACCTCAACACCCACTGGTCTGATGTTATCTGGACCCAGGCAGGAAAAAAACTCCCGAAGATGACCCCCTATTGGCTGAATTCCTGCCTGGGCCCCCCTCGCTTCATTGAGTCTTTCTAAATCCCAAGGAGGCGGGAGCTGCAAAGTCTCTGCCCGCTCCTCTGAAGCCTCTATAACTTTGCCCCCGAGAGGAAAACCTCCCTCTTTGAAAGTTTCCCAACTGGGAGGTACGAAAACGCCAAAAGTCCAGAGACTGACCCCGTAAAGTTAATTGAGTGCGTCCCGACTTTGGCTTATCCTCCGGTAAGCGACCTTCTTTTGATCCTCCCAAATCCTTAACCAACTTATCGAGATCGTCGCCAAACAACAACTTTCTTTAAAGGGAAGTTTGCTAAGACGCGACTTGGAGGACATATCCGCCGCCCAATTCCTGAACCAAAGATAACGGCGAGCAGCTACTACGGAGGCCATGGAATTCACCAAACCTCAAATCATGTCATACTGTACATCGGCTATAAGCTGAACCTGACTCCAGCCTAGTTAAATCCTGCTGCATCTGCTACCCTGGCTACTGTAAACGCTGCGACCATCGAAGGCTCTTGCTACCCAAGCCGCACAAATAGAGGCTTAAAGACACAGAGCATTAACCTCAAAGGCTTGCTTCAATAGGACATCCACCTTCCGATCCTGTGTGTCCTTTAAAGCTGCACTGCCTTCCACTGGAATGGTAGTCTTTTTTGTAACTGCCGAAACCGCGGCATCTATACGCGGAGAACGAAACATCTCCCGCTCCTGATCAGCCAAGGGATAAAGACGATTCATTGACCACATAGCACGCAAACCTGCCTCCGGCAAATCCCACTCATCTTGAATCATCTGTTTGACGACCCTATGAATGGGAAACACCAATTGGGACTTTTGCACCGTTTGTAGGAGAGGATCCTCTAATCCCTCATCCTCTGTGGGTGCGCGTGAAGAAAGATTGAGCACCTGAAGAGACTCAGTTATGAGCGCTGTGAGCTCCTCTCTCCGAAAGACCCGGATAATCCTGGCTTGATCTTCAGATTCCTGAATTTCACCTTCCCCTAACTCCTCCATTCCTGCTTCTGGCTCCAAGTCAAAGTCCTCAGCCTCTGGCCAATCCGTACCTAAGGGCTGCTCGTCCACTGACCGAGGTCTCTTAACTGGTCTGCCAACAGCGCTCCCAGCCCTGACCGAGGCCACTTGGAACCCCGTTGCCCCATGAAGCGACACATCCGTGAATGCCTCCTGTTGGCGCAAACAGTAGGCCTGATGAAGCAGTAAAGCATAGTTACTCACCTGTAACAGGTGATCTCCGGGAACAGCAGGAATTTAGTCTTCACATATGGGCATCGTCGGTACGGACGGAGCCTGCGCGGAAACGCGCCCCAGCGTCCAATTAGAATGCTTTTGGGAGCATCCCACAGCGCCTGCGTGCTGCCTTCCCGCCTTTCCCAACTGCCTCTCTCCAGTTGAGTTTTAGAGCTGAGACAAAGAGAGAGAGCGAGGGAAAGGAAAAGAGATAGGAAAAGAGATAGATAGAGAGATACCACTCCTAGGGGAGGTAGGTGGGTTGTGAGGACTAAATTCCTGCTGTTCCCGGAGATCACCAGTTACAGGTGAGTAACTATGCTATCTCCAGGAACAAGCAGGAATGTAGTCATCACATATGGGGACTCCCTAGCTTTAGGTGCCAGGGAGAGACCCCAGAAGTCGTGTGTCCCTGAGAAGGGCTCCACTTCCCCCCATGGATCTCTGGCATCCTACCAGGGATGGTGGGTAGGCGTTCATTAGGTATGGAACAGGTGTTTGAGAACAGCCTGACCAAACAAGGCATCCCGGCGGGAGTCCTTGTCCAAGCAGTAATGGGCTGTGAAGGTATGAACCGAGGCCCAAGTAGCTGCTCGACAGATGTCGTCAATAGACACAGAGTTCAGATGAGCCATTGAGGCTGCCATGGCTCTCACATTGTGAGCTGTGACATGGCCCTCCAGAGAAAGGTTCTTACTCTGACAGGTGAAAGAAATACACTGAGCAATCCAGTTAGATAGTGTTCTCTTGGAGACTGGAAGTCCCAAATGAGAAGGATCAAAAGCAATAAAGAGTTGAGAGGACTTTCTATGTTGCTGTGTTCTTTGTAAGTAAAAAGCTAGAGCTCTTTTACAGTCCAAGGTATGAAGATGCGTGAGGTCCTGGAAAAAAGACAGGTAGGTAGACCTCTTGGTTGAGATGAAAAGGCGTGACCATCTTAGGCATAAAGTGTGGATGAGTCCTTGTCATGATGGAACCTTGTATAAGGTGGAATAGCTACTAGCGCTTGCAATTCACTAATGCGGCGTGCTGATGTGATTGCAATGAGAAAGATAACCTTCCATGAGCTAAAGGTTCGAGCTAAAGGTTCAAAAGGTGGCTTCATGAGCTGCCCAAGAACCAGGTTCAAGTCCCATGCCACTGGAGGTGGTCTAATGGGAAGCTTAGTTAGAAGGAGGCCTCTCATAAATCTTGCTATAAGAGGATGAGAGGAAATAGGTTGTCCATTTAGAGGTTTAAGAGAAGCTGCAACTCAAATGGACTCTTACTGAATTTGTCTTAAGGCCTGCATTAAACAAATGGAGGAGAATTCCAGCAAAGATTCCAGAGGTATCGCAAGGGGGTTAAGACCCTTTTCCGAACACCAAATAGTAAACCTTTTCCACTTGAAAGCATAAGAACGTCTAGTGGAAGGTTTTCTTGAAGCATAAAGAACATCTTTCACTTGCTGAGAAAGATGAAGATCTTGGAGATCTAGGCCTTCAGCACCCAAGCCCTAAGATGCAGAGACTGGGGATTGGGATGCCATAACATTCCGTTCTCCTGAGATAGGAGATCTGGAGCAGACCCTAACTCCAGGGAGGGAGCTTGAGAGAGATGTAGAAGCAGAGGGTACCACACTTGCCGTGGCCAATGTGGTGCTATGAGAATCATGTGGCCTCTGTCTCTCCAAAGCTTGAAGAGGGTTTTGGGAATTAGGGGAATGGGTGGAAAGGCATACAGGAAGTCTTGACCCCAGTAAAGGAGGAAAGCATCCCTGGCCTGAGCCCCATGAGCCGGAATTCTGGTACAGAACCGGGGAAGTTTGGCATTCCACGGACTTGCAAAGAGGTCTATGTCCGGGGTTCCCCAAAGTTGAAATATCCTGGTCACCTGGTCTGCATGCAGAGACCACTCGTGTGGAAGGAGAACTCGACTGAGTCTGTCAGTCCAAGAGTTTTGAATGCCTGGAAGATATACTGCCAGCAGATGAATCTGATGCTCTCTGGCGAGGGCCCATAGTCGCAAAGCTTCGTTACAAAGCGACAGAGAGCCCGTTCCCCCCTGCTTGTTCACATAGAACATGGCTACCTGATTGTCCGTATGAATGAGGACTGTCTTGTAGCTTAGCAGGGAGTGGAACACTCGCAGAGCCAGGAAAATTGCTCTGAGTTCCAAGAGATTGATATGCAGACAACTCTCTTGCGGAGACCAGGTGCCCTGGGTGGAGAAGTCTTGCAGATGAGCTCCCCAACCCTTTGGAGAAGCATCTGTTGTGAGAGTTGCTTGGGGTAAGGGCTGTTGAAAGGGGCACCCCAGCAACAGATTTTGAGTGGACCTTCACCATTGGAGGGACAAAATGAGGCGACTTGTGTTTGCTATTTTGTCTGACAGGCACCCTGATGCCTGGGTCCATTGGGTGGATAAAGTCCACTGAGCTGCCCTCATGTGGAGGCGAGCATATGGAACCACATGCACGGTGGATGCCATGTGGCCCAGCAATTGCAACATTTCTCGAGCAGTTAGATGAGGCTTTAGCACTGCTTGAGAAGCTAACTGCACCAAGCGAAGGCAACGGGCCTGGGGAAGATAGGCCCTTGCCCTTGTGGTATCCAGAAGAGCTCCTATGAACTCTAAAGACTGAGTGGGAGTCAGACTGGATTTTGGGATGTTTATTACCAGCCCTAAATACTGAAGGATACGCATTGTGCAGGATAGAGAAGTCTTGGCCTCTGACTGTGTTGGAGCTCGAATGAGCCAGTCGCCCAAGTAAGGGAAGACGAATATTTCCAGAGTGCGGAGAAATGCTGCTATCACAGCCATGCATTTCGTGAACACCCTTGGTGCTGAGGCCAGACCAAAAGGAAGCACCCTGTATTGGTAGTGCTTTCCTTGAAAAAGGAACCGAAGGAACCTTCTGTGGGTTGGATGGATGAGGACATGGGTGTACGCATCCTTGAGATCTAGAGAACAAAGCCAATCCTGACTCTGAAGGTATGGAAGCAGAGCTCCGAGAGAAATCATCTTGAATTTCTCCTTGACAAGGAATTTGTCCAATTCTCTGAGATCTAAGACAGGTCTGTATCCCCCTGTTTTCTTTGGGATAAGAAAATAAGGGGAATAGAACCCTGTGCCCTGTTGATGAAGAGGCACTTCTTCTATTGCCCCTTGGGCAAGAAGGATGGCAACCTCCTGACCTAACAGGTTGATGAGAGAGGTCGGAGAATTGAACTGCTTCACTATTGTGGGAGGGGGCATGCTTGAAAAATGAAGTTTGTACCCCTCCTTTATGATGGAGAGTGTCCAATGCTCTGCTGTTATTTGCCCCCATCTGGGGGCAAAATGACATATCCTTCCTGGAATGGTGGACGGTTCTGGTCCTTCCAGAACCAGAAAGGCTAATTTCTCTAGCTGAAAGTCAAAGGTCCTGAGGAGGCTGAGGCTGCTGGGCTGGTGGAGGCCTAGCAGCCTTTGCTTTCTTCTGTTTGGGTGGTTGCTGACGTTTGGTTGAAAACTGACCTGCAGAAGATGCCTGCTGACCATAAAAAGGATAAAATCTTTTCTTTTTAGAAAAAGATGTTTTCTTGAACAACTTCTTTCTAACAGGATCAGCAGTGGACTTGGATAGTCTATCTAAGGTGGAATTTTCAGCATCCATTTCATTGGCTTTTTCCTGCCAATCTTTACTAAACAGGTTCTCACCAGTACAAGGGATATTTCCCAATTATCTTGTACACAGAGCTCTAAATCAGATGCCTGGAGCCAAGCAATTCTACGTGCACCTATGGCAATAGCCGAGGTTCTGCTTATACACTCAAAGCAGTCAGAGGCTGCACGGTTGGAGAATTTAGAGACATCTTGGGCATGTTTGACCCAAGTGAGAAAGTCCTGTCTTTTATCCTCAGAAATGAAAGGACTTAAAGTCTGTAAATTATCTGTGACCTCCTTTAGGAACATTCCCATGTAGATACTATAGGAACTGATTCTTGCAGCAAGCATGAAAGCTTGAAAGACTCTACATCCAAAAGCATCCAGGGTTCTGCATTCACGTCCTGGAGGATTAAAGGCATGTCTTTTTGCACTTCTGATCCTTCTCATAGCTGACTCCACCACAATAGAGTGGTGAGGAAGCTGAGTCTTATGGAATCCAGGACCAGGAGGGACACGATACATAGTATCCAACCTACGAGAATGAGGAGAGGTGGTAAGAGGTGTTTCCCACATCCTTAACTTGAGATCATATAGAATCTCATGAATGGGTAAGGTAGCTGCCTGCTTAGGAGTTTTGGGATATTGTAAAATTTCCAACTCCTTGGCCCTTGGCTCTGTTTCAGGGGCCACAGTAATGGACAGGCCCCGAGCCACCTCTCTGATGAAGTCTTGGAAAGACATCCTGCGTTTAGGGGAGGAGGACTCCTCTGGAAGAAGCATCGCTGCATCGACAGAACTTTCAGAATCCTCAGATTCTTCTGACGACTCGAAGTATCGTCTGTCCGGATGCTCCTGTAGAGCCCGATACCCGTACCGACCAAGGTTGTTACCGGGAGTAACCGGTACCGGAGAATCGGTACCGGCGGGCATCGGAGGACAGGATACCGGCAGCGCAGACACCGATGACGATGCTATCGATACCGGTACCGGTGGAGTTGTCTGTCGCGTTACCAAGGGCGTCGATGCCGCAAGGAAAGCCGCCAGACTGCGTTCCATGGTCAGAATTCTCTGGTCCATAGACGCCGCCAATGCCTAGATGTCGGTACCGGTGGAGACCACCGGTACCCCAGAGCATGGCACCAGGAGATCTGTAGAGGCCGAGCCATCGAGAACATCCTGGAACCCCGATAATGCTTTGGAAGCCAAAGCCTCCCGCCGGGGTAATTTTGCCAGTGCAGAATCCTCGAGGGCAATACCAGAGGCATCTCGATGCTTAGAAGGAGATCTACCCTTCGAGGACCGGCTGGATTGATGTTTAGTTACCTGAGATCCACGGGAGGAAGAAGAAGCCCTGGAAGACGTCGATGCCACCGAAGCCGCATCAGAGGGGAACAGGGTACTGAGCTTGGCAGCTCGGTTCTGCCGACCTCTTTTAGACATCATGGCACAGGACACATAATCCGTGATGGAGCGGTCAGGACCTAAACATTTTAAACACCATTCATGGGTGTCGGTGACGGAAATGTGTGATAAGGAAGCAATTATAATCTTATGCTCTATGTTAATATGTATATAGTTACCCTGTTTGTCCCAAGTTTTATTTCCTGTTATAATGTAAATGCAAACTAGTCTTGACTAAATTGTGCAACCTTTGTTGAATGTAAACCGCACTGATAACAAATAGCACGGTATATAAAAGATGTTAAATAAATAAATAAATAAAATTATCATAGTTCAGGAAGAAATAATACAAGAGGTGAATTGGCTCTGAATAAGCAACCTGTGCTGGCTGGTAAAAGCACTAAAACAGAGTGTTTACCTAAAAGACTACCAGACCCAGAATGCACTGGTTTACAGAAAGCCTCTAAGAGAGCTGAAATAGGGAAACGTGTGCCTAATCAGAGGAGCAATGATGTAATCCCTAATCACCCATCTCCTAGGGCAGGGCTTGATTCAGAACACCTGGACTCTGCTAGGGTGGAGTGTCCATCTAGGTACTTTAAAGCTAGAAGAAATTCTTCAGACAGACGGAAAGAGCAACAGCAACAGCAACAGCAAGAAGAGCAATGGCAACCGCAATGGTGGCAAAGACGGCAAGAGAAGGAGAGACGGAGCCTGAACAGAAGGAAGAACAGCAAAACGTCCAGGAGGTCTAAGAAAGGAGCCCAAGGCAGTACGTATGCTGGGAGAGATTCCTGGAGCAAGCATTCTTCATTGGACTGGAAGAAACCAGAGGCTTGGAGATATACAGCCAGGAACCCTCGGACAGCACCTGTAAAGGAGACGGCTGCATCTACAGAAAGAAGGAGCTCTAATACCTATTTAAGGAGGTATGGGAAAAGAGACCTAAAGTCCAGAGATTCTGACTGGAAAGCTGGGCACAGAAGCTTTGCTACCTACTGGCCAAAATACCCAGAGAGGAAACCTAATGACAACGTGATCTCAGGTATGAACTCTGATCTGTTCCCTAGCTTTACACAAGGAAGACAGCAGGGAAACAGTTTCTATCCTGGTAGAGATCAGTTAGAGAATTCCTCTGAGCCAGTGTATGAAAGTGATCCTATGATATTTCAAGAGCAAGGGGAAATATCAAATGAGAAAGTGGAATGCATGGATTGCTCTCTTTCTAGGCTGCTGTTCTAAAGTAATCCTCAGTTAAGCATCAAACACCAAAAGGAACAGTACTGTTTTTTTAGCTTCCAGAACAGTTTCTTTGAGAGAAAGCTTTGGGGAAAGTTGGAGCCACGTGGAGAGTGGACCAGCAATGGTTTGCAGCTGGTTAAGCACCTGTGATTAGAGCAAGGCACAAGTGCACGTGGGACTTTGGAAAGAAAACTTCTTCACTGTGTGAAAGGAAGAAAGTTGTTTTTTTGATAAAGAGAATTTTCCTTTTGGGTTTATTTTTCATTCCAGCACTGCTAAGAAAGTTTATTAGCAGGGGCTAGAAGAAAGACATTTTCTGTTCCATCAAGGTCTTTACTAAGTTGGTGTATAAGCAGGCCAGCAAGCACTCCTCTCGGTCCTCCGGCCCAATCCGGGCTGTGGGAGGCAAAAAGGCGGCATATTTAAAGCACCGCCAGCGGCGGGAATAGCCTTTTCCAACCAGCGCCCATCTACTACTGACCCGATCGGGGTTGAAGCGCCGAGCAGGCCAGCAAGCACTCCTCTCGGTCCTCCGGCCCAATCCGGGCTGTGGGAGGCAAAAAGGCGGCATATTTAAAGCACCGCCAGCGGCGGGAATAGCCTTTTCCAACCAGCGCCCATCTACTACTGACCCGATCGGGGTTGAAGCGCCGAGCAGGCCAGCAAGCACTCCTCTCGGTCCTCCGGCCCAATCCGGGCTGTGGGAGGCAAAAAGGCGGCATATTTAAAGCACCGCCAGCGGCGGGAATAGCCTTTTCCAACCAGCGCCCATCTACTACTGACCCGATCGGGGTTGAAGCGCCGAGCAGGCCAGCAAGCACTCCTCTCGGTCCTCCGGCCCAATCCGGGCTGTGGGAGGCAAAAAGGCGGCATATTTAAAGCACCGCCAGCGGCGGGAATAGCCTTTTCCAACCAGCGCCCATCTACTACTGACCCGATCGGGGTTGAAGCGCCGAGCAGGCCAGCAAGCACTCCTCTCGGTCCTCCGGCCCAATCCGGGCTGTGGGAGGCAAAAAGGCGGCATATTTAAAGCACCGCCAGCGGCGGGAATAGCCTTTTCCAACCAGCGCCCATCTACTACTGACCCGATCGGGGTTGAAGCGCCGAGCAGGCCAGCAAGCACTCCTCTCGGTCCTCCGGCCCAATCCGGGCTGTGGGAGGCAAAAAGGCCGCATATTTAAAGCATCGCAGACAGGCAGGCCCGCGCCTGTCGGGCCCGCGCCTGAGGACCTCGCCAGAGGGCCCTTTGGCGTGGCCCTTAGGCGTGGACCGTGAAACAAGCCTGTAGCTCTATTTCTTTTCTTCTGCTCCGACATTAACTCGACCACCTTCTGCAGCCCAACCGAGGAGCCAGGACACCTTCCCTAGCAGCCTGCCTGGAGACCAGCCACCAAACCTCAACCGCATAACCTCAACCACAGCAAGTATACATGCTACATATCCGACTCAACTGACTTGTTTTCTCACAGACACTGATCGATAGTACTATACAGCATAATGTCTCTTCTTTTTTCTTTTTCCATCTCCTGCTCAACCTTGTAATGTTGACTAGGCTCACCAATACCAACGGCTACACTATATAGGAAGATACTAGTACTGTTTTCAGTAACATACCATAATAATTATTATATTGTATTATTACTATTGCTTTCACTTATACTGCTACCAATAGTATACATTTATCATTGTTGCATTCAATTTTACCGTTGCCTGTACCATTCAACTATCACTGTTACTTTCCATTATTACTGTTGCCAGTAAGACCCATTATTACTGTTGCCAGTAAGATCCATCTAGCATTGTTGCATTCAATTTTACTGTCGCCAGTACCATTCAACTATCATTGTTGCATTCAGTTTTACTGTTGCCGGTACCATTCAATCTTCACTGTTGTTTCAATTATTACTGTGGTCAGTAGCCTCACAGAAAGCACCAGAATCACAGAATCCCTCACAGAAAGTTACCTCATCCACTTCAACAAAACCCCCAATGGCTCTACCATTTAATACCCTGGCGATCTGCCTTTTCCTTCTCACAAGCTGGCTCAACGAAGCCCTTGCCTTATATCACACGGCTCACCAAATTCCAATACTTCTGAGTCATGGAAAAAGAAGGGCAGAATCTTCATATCCCAACTCAAGAATAGAGACCCCCACACGCCACTCTCACCTGATACATATAGCCCTTCAACAACCAAAGAAAAATAAGCAAGAGGAACCCCCTCAACCCTTTTACTTAAACTGTGCTCTCATAAATGCACGGTCTATCCGCAAGAAATGGCCAGTCATCACTGACACAATTTCTTCTCATAATCTAGATGTCCTCATGATAACCGAAACCTGGTTATCTGACGCGGATAATGTAATCCTTAACCAACTCATACCCCCCAACTTCTCTGCCCATTCCCAACATAGAGAGAGCAAGAGAGGAGGAGGCATTCTCATACTTACCAAGAATGACCTAAATTTCCACACCGTGGACTCCACAAGCTCAAACAGCATGGACGTATTAACCATCACAAATGAACAATGCCTCATCAATTTAATTTACAGAGCGCCCTCACCCTCCACGGACGACCTACCTTACATTCTAGACCTAGCAGCTAACTCACGCAAGCCCAACATTCCCAACTGGATATTAGGAGACCTCAATCTCCCAACACTACATCCCAGCCACGCCTCAGCCCTCCTTGAAGCAATCAACGAACTGGGATACAAGCAAATTGTTGACACCCCCACGCACGAGAGAGGAAACATCCTTGACATGATCTTTGCCCCTCTTACAGCTCTCGACTCCAACAATAGACTTGACAACTCTGTAACCCCAGTACCTTGGTCAGACCATAATTTAATCACCTTCCCCATCCTCATCAATGGCAAACAGTCACCACACAGAAACAATAACTCCATTGACTCAACAAGAGTAACATCTCGAAAATTCAAAACCCTCAACAAAGAACATATAGTTATGGAAACCCTCCCTCTCCTACATGACACCTCTCTCAATCTGGAAAATCTGATCACATCCTGGAACAGCACTATCAGTACCATTGCACTGCAACCAGTCCAGGGTAACAACCCAAAGAAAAGAAAATCTTCTCCTTGGTTCTCCCCTGACCTACGAGCCTCCCTCACACACCTAAGAAAACTGGAGAAACGATGGCGTCGCTCACACTCCTCAGAAGACCAAGCAGCCTATAAAGCACATCTATCTGTGCACAGGGAGTCAGTCATGGCCAAGATGAAACAATTCCATACCAATACGCTGAAAAGATCACTAAATAAACCACGCGATCTTTTCAACTTAGTCAAAACCTTATCTAAAGAACCTTCACCAAAACATCCTGAACCCATCCATCCCCAAGCATTCGCCGATTTCCTGCAATCCAAGTTGCTTCAAACCAACAACATTGCAACAATCTCCTCTCAAGTCACCATATGCATATCAAACCTATCCATGTTCTCCACACCATCCAGAAAACATGTTGAAGACACCATCGCTGCTCTTAACACGACTACTGCACAAACTGACCCTTGCCCAGCCCACTGGATAAAGGAACTACGCCAAGATCTCAGCCCCATCATCACTAAAATGATGAACTTATCCTTTACAACCGGCTCCTTCCCACCAGCCCTCAAGAGAACATCCATAAGACCCCTCTTGAAAAACCACAAACTCGACCCACAAAAGGTTGAATCCTATAGACCCATAGCTAGCATACCCCTACTAGCGAAAATAATTGAAAAGGAAGCTCAAAGACAGTTACAGGACCATATTGACACCGTCTCCCCTCTTGACCACTGCCAACATGGCTTCAGAGAGTTCCACGGTGTTGAAACCCTCCTTACCACTCTCTGCAACAACATCATCACAGGCATTGATAACATCCGCCAAGGCTTTGCTCTCATCTTCTTAGACATTGCTGCGGCTTTTGACTCTGTACATCACGATCTGTTAATAGGGCGATTAAAAGAAAAAGGCATCAATAACACTGCCCTGGAGTGGTGCAAGTCATACCTTGATCAGAGATGGCAGTACGTTACCTCAGGGACCACAACATCCACACCTTACCACCAAAAGCAAGGCGTACCACAAGGATCATCCCTATCCTCACTCTTTTTCAATATATACATACAACCGGTTTGCAACATCATCAGGTCCTTCAAGGTTGAATGCTTGATATACGCAGATGACATCCTCCTATATATGCCTTTCTCCACAGTTCATATGGACCTTTCCCCGCTAGCTAAATGTTTTGATGCAGTATCCGAATGGCTTCAATCCCAGAACCTCCGAATTCAACACAAAAAGACCGAGGTTCTCTTCATCACCAGGGACCCACTTTTCACCCCCCCATCCCATATAAAGGTGAAAGAAGCTGAGCTCCAATCAAAACCTTCCATTCGCTACCTTGGAGTCACTTTTGACCAACGCATGGATCTGAAACTACACATAACCAACGTAGTCAGAGCAATCTACCTCAAGATCCGGACTCTTCGACATCTTCGCCCCCTGCTTGATCCTGATGACTTCAGAACTATATTTTAAGCCTTAACCTTACCACACCTTGACTATGCCAATGCCATTCTCCAAGGCCTCCCACACTCCACATTAAACCCTTTGCAACTCGCCATGAATACCGCTGCTAGAGTCCTCTACGGAGCATCAAGAAGGGACCATGTAACACCCATCCTAGAGCAACTCCACTGGCTCCCCATACATGGCAGAATATTGTTCAAAACATTACTACTAACTTTCAAGGCCACTAAAAGCATCACCTCCTCCTCTCTAATAGACCTCATTCAGGCCGTCCCACCCAACAGATCCAGGAGAACGATATCAACAAATACTCTAATCATCCCTAAAGCAGCGACAAAGTGCCTATCAGTGACATCTAACAGGGCCTTCAGATTCTATGCCCCTAAGTACTGGAACGCTCTACCCCCAGAGATTCGTGCTATCACTGATCTATCCCTTTTCAGAAAGGCACTCAAATCCCACCTCTTCCCCCAATATTACTTGACCAACTAACCAATCTTAATCACTACCCAAACTAAGAACAAATCCTGTTATGTATACTTGTAAATACTCTTGTAAATACTCTTGTAAATAGTTGCAGTAATGACGTCCCATGTTTTATCCAAGTTCTCTGACCTTGTTCTCTGTAAAACCTAACAGTTTGTTGTTATGGTATGTTGTTATATTGTGAACCGCGCTGATTCTGAATAGAGCGGTATATAAGAGCCTGTAATAAATAAATATAAATAATAAATAAATAAATATAAATAAATAAGTAATTCAGTTGCCTTATTTGTTTTGTTTCCTGAATACAATTCCTGAAGAAATTATCCTGTTGATGTTACCAAGCATATCTGTGCGAGGGAATAAATCCCCATAAATAAAATCTGTTTTCTGCTTTATACTCGAGCAACTACAAATTCTTTATTCTGGTTAAACGGCTGATTTTGTGTGATTGAACTACAACACCCACAATCCTTTGCAAGTCAAGTAAATTCATGTCTTTGCCAAGATTGTGGAACTTTCACAACAAGCACCCCCGTTTACAAATGATACCGCCACACTTGGTGCACTTTTTTAAAACCTGAGGCAGGTTTTTCCATGTTAAGGAAAGTTTTTGGGCCTAAGGCCCAAAAAGGCAGGTGCACCTGAAGAAAATGGAAAAACAGATTTTTTTTTTGAAATAGGAAAAGAAAGACCGGCGGTACCGGTAGAGCGTCGAAGAAGGCAGATGCGACCACAAAAAGAAATAAAGAAAAAAGAAATTCTTCTGCGGTGACAGGAACATGACCTGCTGGCTCCGCGGAAAAAGAAGAACTGGAGAGAGGCAGTTGGGAAAGGCGGGAAGGCAGCACGCTGGCGCTGTGGGATGCTCCCAAAAGCGTTCTAATTGTACACTGGGGAGCGTTCCCACGCAGGCTCCGTCGGCACCGACGATACCCATATGTGATGACTACATTCCTGCTTGTTCCTGGAGATCACAAAGTCCGGTGTGAAGTCCCCCAGTGCTGGAGCCGCTCCTAGCGGCACCGCGGACGCACCAGGCAACGCCAGACTAGCCCTAACAGGAATAGCCGAAGGGTCCAGCAGGGCTTCCCCCTCCGAGGCCCCTGCAGAACCCTGCGTTCCCAACGGAGCATCCCCTACCGTCTTCTCCTGGGACTCCTGCTCCATGGTAAGCGCTTCAGTAGCGCAGCCCCGACACACACCAGCCTCTGAGACTGCGCCCCGGCAGAAGCCACACACTAGGCACTGAGGGCGTGCTGGCATTAGTGCTACAGAACCACCAAAAATTTAGAACTGGACTCAGACCAGCAGCATTTCAAAAATGCAATCAGGAAACAAAAAGGCAAACAGCTAAAGCAAAACAAAAAAAAAATTTTTTTTTTTTTAGACGCTGTCCCTTTAAAGAATACCAAAAAACGATACATAAGTTAAAGAAGTGAAAAAAAAAACCAGAACTGAAAGAGTTTACCGACTGAAGGAGTTCCTGACAGAAAAAATCCCCTGTCAACAAAAACCGCAGGAAAAAACTGGTCCTGAATCTCCTCAGCACTGCCTGCTGATTAACAAGCCTCTCACGTGGCAGCAGGCCCTGATTCTGCACCCGATCAAGAAAAAATTCACCGGAGCACTTACCTCTGCCTCCAGGCTCTTTTAGTGTCTCCGCTCACTCCCCTGACTAAGGGGAAGTCCTGCCTGCAGACTGGCCCCGATCTGAATGAAGCACAACTGCAGCAGCTCACTCTGACTGACGGCAATTTCAGCAGAATCAGAGAGCTGAAATTTGAGCCGGTTCAGCAGGAGAACAAAAGCTGGACAGCTCCCCTCCGTACAAACCAGAATTGGAGAGCCGACAGAAGATGAAAAGATGACCGGGAAAGTGAGAGATCTGTCCCAAACCCCCCACCCCTTCACCTCCCTGACCTTTGTTCCTTTTATTTTTTTTAATAACTTTTAAGCACAGAAACACCCACAAGAATTAATATATATGAGAAAATCAATGTCAAAAAACCCTAACTAGCCTGAAGCTCCTTATTCGCTCCTCTAGTGAGCCCAGCACCTAGGCTCACTACCTCCAGCTGCATGGAGACTGGACACACTGGAAGCTGGTGGGTGGTGCCAACTGGATATGTGCAGTTATGTCACAAGTTTGACATGCCCAGTCTCCATGCTGCGGAAAAATGGTGCACAACCCAGAGGTGAGGGACTGAACTGGAGGGACGATAAGCAATGTGTTTTAAATGCTCTGCAAATAAACGAGAACTGAGGTGAACTAATGGAAAGTGCTGCACATGCAAGATCAAAATCTAAAGCTCTTCAACTACTAATGCTAGAGGAAGTTATCTTCACCATGCTTTATCAAATGATGTCACCCTCTGGATAAGACCTACTATCCTGCTAGTCTTCAGAAAAACAGTTCTTTTACCCAGCACATGAGAATCCTGGAACCAGGACATTCTAGTGACAAAGTATTTCAAGGTTTACAAGTTTCACCTAACTACTACACAGGAACCTCAGAACTGTTCAATGAGAACAAGAGTTGAGAAACATTGCTGCAGTACCTCCCCACTATGCTACCTGTCCTCATTCTACTGCCAAAATACTTGAATATCAGGGAATGAAACTATAACACAAGAAAGGGCAAGGGAATTCTGCAGGATGCAAACACTGTAGCAGTTTCACGAATACTAACAAACTAATTCAATTTCACTAAGTATTTCAATAGATCTCCCTCCTCTTTCTTCTCCCATGGCAATCCTAAGCAGTGCAAAAAGCAAAAATTGAAGGCTCTCAACTCGGACATATACGAAAATATTATGAAGAAGGTATGATTATAAGACAGTTGCTACAGGTCATATGAATTCAACTTGAGATTGCCAGCTCTGCCACTGATTTCTTGTGTGAAACTAATCAGGTTATTTTTTCATCCCGTTATCTCACCTATTACTTTGCATGATGGGAAAATTTCCATTGGGTGAAGTGCAATTTCTTTCCCATCCTGCCACCAAAGGTTAAATTAGACTTACCTGCTAATTGTTGTTCCTTAAGGAACTCTAGTCCAGTCCCGGAACCATAGAGTTTAGAATCCCCTCCAGCAGCCTTGGAGACTGAAATACATCATCGATTTGCTGGCACCAGTATAAATAGGCAAGGACCGCCCCTTCTCACCAATACCTATTGACAAAGCACACTCAGCAGAGCAACAAATAAGTAGATTAAATAAGAATACATGTAACATGTCAATAACAATTTAGTTTTGGTTATAGGGTTTGTTTGTTTTTTAAACGAAATGTACCACCTTAAAGTGTAAGATGGCTAGCTAGCAGCGCTATGGAAGAGGACCCCCAAAGGTTCCACCCTGTGCTTCCTGACAACTTGCACCAACTAAGGCAAAAAACATACAGGGAGGGATCCGGGACTGGACTAGAGTTCCTTAAGGAACAACAATTAGCAGGGAAGTCTAATTTAACCTTCCTTTTCGTCCCTCTAGTCCAGTCCCGGAACCATAGAGGATGTAACAGAGCAGTGAATATCAACGGGAGGGACCGGCAAGCCCAGCCTGAATCACCGCTGAACCAAAACGAACATCTCCAGATGTCAACACATCCAACCGATAATGCTTTGCAAAGGAATGCAAGGACGACCAAGTCGCCGCCTTACAAATGTCGTCGACTGGAACCAAACTGAATTCCGCCCAAGACGCCGCTTGCGCTCGGGTCGAATGAGCCCGAAGACCCTCAGGAACCAACCTACCCTTCAGAAGATATGCCAAAGCAATCGCTTCCTTCAGCCAATGAGAAATAGACGATTTCGCCGCCGCCTCTCCTTTACGGGGCCCCCCGAAGGCCACAAACAACCTGTCTGACCTCCGAAAGGGCACCGTCCTAGAGAGATACCTCTTAAGAACCCGCCTAGCGTCCAATCGATGCAACTTGCCCCCCGAATTCTCCTTCTGCCGATCGGAGAACACCGGGAGAGACATCACCTGCTTCACATGAAATGCGGACACCACTTTAGGCAAGAATGCCAGCACCGTACGCAGAACCACCTTGTGATCGAAAAAAGAGAGATAAGGCTCCTTGCAGGAAAGCGCTTGCAATTCTGAAATCCTCCGCGCAGAACAAATGGCCACCAGAAACACTGTCTTTAACGTGAGATCCTTCAGAGAGGCCTCGGACAGCGGCTCAAACGGTGCACTAAGCAAGGCCTCCAACACCAAATTCAAATCCCACGGTGGCACAGCACAGCGCCGCGGCGGCCGCATGAGCAATACCGCCTGCAAAAATCTCCTAATGTCTCCATGAGCACTTAGCAACTGACATTGGATTTTACCACGGTAACAAGCGATGGCAGCCAGCTGCACGCGCAAAGAACTCGTCGCCAAACCCTTGTCCACGCCATCTTGCAAAAACGAAAGGATCTGAGACACTGAAGCTCGCAAGGGGCAAACACTGCGCTCCGCACACCAAGCCTCAAAAATGCACCAAACCCTGATGTACGCTAGGGAAGTTGATCGTCTACGCGCCTTCAACAAAGTCGAAATGACCGCTGCCGAATACCCCTTCGCTGTCATCCGAGCCCTCTCAAGAGCCATGCCGTAAGCGAGAACCAACCCACCTGGGGCATGCGTAACGGACCCTGACACAAAATATTGTTCCGCTGAGGCAACCTCCACGGCCTGTCCACCAGGAGTCATACCAAATCCGCGTACCACGGTCGTCTGGGCCAATCTGGCGCTACCAGAATTACCAGGCCGCGATGCCTTTCTATGCGCTGCACCACCCGGCCTATCAGAGCCCAAGGCGGGAACACATAGAGAAGACCTCCTTCTGGCCACCGTTGTGCTAGAGTGTCGAGGCCTTCCGACATCCGCTCTCGCCGCCTGCTGAAAAAGCGCGCTACCTTCGCCGACTCGAAGCTCGCCATGAGGTCCATCTGGGGGACCCCCCAGCGCCTCACCAACAACGCAAACACGTCTGGGTGGAGAGCCCGCTCCCCCGGGTCCACCCTGCGGCGACTCAGAAAATCCGCCTCGACATTGTCCACTCCGGCCACGTGCTGCGCCGACAGACTCGTTAGATTTTGTTCAGCCCACGCTAAGAGTTGATCGGCCTCTTCTTCCAGCATCACGCTACCGGTGCCGCCCTGCCGATTTATGTAAGCTACGGTCGTCGCATTGTCTGACAGCACCCGAACCGCCTGCTGACTGAAGCGCTCCTGAAATGCCCGCAGAGCCAAAAACACCGCTCTCATCTCCAACCTGTTGATGGGCCATTCCTTCTCTATCAGCGACCACCGACCCTGGGAAAACCTGCCCTCGCAATGCGCCCCCCACCCCAGGAGACTGGCATCTGTGGTTAGCAGTCCCCAGGCTGGAGGTTCTAAAGGCATGCCCGCTGCCAAGTTCTCCGGTCGCAACCACCAAAGAAGATCCAGCCGCACCTCCAGCGGACAGAGCAGCCGTTGAGATAACGCATCGCGCTGATGAGACCAACGCCTTAGAAGCGCGCTCTGCAACCGTCGCATATGCGCTCTGGCCCAGGGCACCAGCTCGATCGTGGCTGCCATCGTCCCGAGCAACTGGAGATACTGCCACGCCGTTGGAGCCGCCCTTGACAAAAATCGCAGTACAAGGCGCCTCAGCCCCTGCGCTTTCTGGTCTGGCAGAAACACGGCGGCCTGCTGCATCTCGAACCCTGCTCCCAAGTACTCCAAGGACTGCGAGGGAACTAACCTGCTCTTTGCAAAGTTGACCACCCAGCCCAGATTCTCTAGCAGCTTTACTACCCGGGCGGTGGCCTCCATACTTTCTGCCCTTGATTTCGCTCGAATCAACCAATCGTCCAGGTAAGGATGCACAAGCATCCCCTCCTTGCGAAGCGCCACCGCTACCACCACCATGATCTTGGTGAACGTCCGCGGCGCCGTAGCAAGCCCGAAGGGCAACACTTGAAACTGAAAGTGCCCC
Source organism: Ichthyophis bannanicus (assembly GCA_033557465.1). NCBI lineage: Eukaryota > Metazoa > Chordata > Amphibia > Gymnophiona > Ichthyophiidae > Ichthyophis > Ichthyophis bannanicus. Next base: position 730,143,945 of record CM066033.1, on the reverse strand, counting down.
ATGGGGACCGCAAACCGCAGGAACCTTTGGTGCTCCTGTCGAATCGGGATATGCAGATACGCCTCCGTGAGATCGAGCGAAGTTAGGAATTCTCCCAGTCTGACCGCCGCAATGACGGAACGCAGCGTCTCCATCCGAAAGTGAGTGACCCGGAGACACCGATTTACCCTTTTCAAATCTAGAATAGGCCGAAAAGTTCCTTCCTTCTTTGGCACCACGAAATAGATGGAGTATCGACCGTATCCGCACTGATCCGGCGGCACGGGAACCACCGCACAGAGCTGCAGCAGCCACTGCAGCGTGTCTGAGACCGCTCGCCGCTTGAGAGGAGCTCTGCAAGGCGACTGGACAAAGGAATCTAACACGGGACGGTGGAGCTCTAGCGCATAACCCTCGCGGATGACCTCTAGAACCCACTGATCTGACGTAATGTGGACCCAGGCAGGGTAAAACTCCCGCAGGCGACCCCCCACGGGAACCACACCCACCTGAGTCCGCCTTATTTCATTGCGACTTCTTAGCGGAAGGGAACTGGAAGGAGGAAAAACCTCTGCCGGCCCCTCGGAAACCCCGAAACTCCTGGCTTCTAACAGGAAACCTTCCACGCTGGGGCTGGCTAAAACGAGACGATCGAAACCTACGAAAATCTCGAGGGGTTCCTCGTGGGCCCACATTAGTCCGGACCTGCTTCAGCTTATCCTCCGGAAGGCGACCCCCCTTAGACTCTCCGAGATCCTTGACCAGCTTCTCCAAATCCTCTCCAAACAACAGTTTCCCCCGAAACAGTAGCTTGCTGAGGCGAGTTTTAGAGGAACTGTCAGCCGCCCAATTCCGCAACCAGAAATACCGGCGAGCCGCTACCACCGAGGCCATACTCTTAGCCAAGCCACGGATAAGATCATAGTGAATGTCCGCCAAATAAGCGGACCTGGACTCCAAATGCGCTCTATCCTCCACCTGCACAGCCCCGAGATCCCCCTGCAATCTCTGGGCCCAGCACAAACAGCCTCTCGCCACCCACGCCCCCCGCCACCGAGGCCTGCATTGAGAGAGCGCACACATCAAAAACCTGCTTCAACAGCGTATCTAATTTCCTGTCCTGCACGTCCTTCAACGCTGCCGCCCCTTCAACCGGGATCGTAGTTTTCTTAGTCACCGCCGATACCGCCGCATCTACCTTCGGAGAGCAAAACAGTTCTCTATTGGGATCTGACAATGGATAGAGGCGTGCCAAGGCCCTGGAACCCTTCAGGGCCGACTCTGGCAAATCCCACTCTTCCTGAATCATACTCCGAAACACTCTATGCAGAGGGAAGACCCGCTGAGACGTCCGCACCGCCTGCAACAAGGGATCCTCCAGAGTATCCTCCAGCACCGCCGTCTCCGAGGGCATATTTAGGGTCTTGAGAGTCTCAGCAATCAAGGCCGGTAGTTCTTCACGACGAAAGACTCTGACGACCCTACTCTGCTGCTCCGCGTCAGGTAACTCTCCTTCCTCCAATTCGTCACCCGACAGTTCATCCAAATCCGCGTCTTCTGCCACCAGATCCTCCCCTAGGCGCAATGCCGGGTTCTCATCCCCTCCCCTTTGCTAATCTTCGCGGGGGGAACACCCTCCTCAGGCAGGACCAGGGACCCCCGCCGCTTCTGCCCCTCTGATCCCCGAGACTGCGAGACCATCCCGGGTTGCAGAAGCGAAAAATCCTGCTGCATGAGGGCAAAGAAATTCGGCGGGATCACCGGAGCAGACCCCACTAGATTCAGCCCCTGCAAACCAGAGGACCCCTCTCCTGAGGACGACCCCGGCCCTGGCAACATCGGGTCTAGCGACGGAGGCAGGACATCCCCTGCACTTGATGGACCTGCCTCCAGCGCTAAGGAAGTACCTGCTGTCGTACTCTCCATAATCGCAGACTCAAGCGTGCAAGCCCCACACACCCCTGAGCCTGCCACCAATCCGTGCTTTGCGTCACAAACCACACAGCGCGGTTTCGCGGGCATACTAACTCCAACAAACCCACTCTAGAGCCCCTCCGCCAAGCCAGTCAGGCCCGCGGTTCTCTGTTCACTGGTTTTGTTTTGTTTTTTTTTACACACCAAAGTCAACTGCAGCCCCCCAGGCAGGAATCTCCTAGCCTGCCCCCAAAACGAGGGCTAGAAAAGGCCAAAATACTCCAAAGCAAAAAAGAAAAAGAATACACGCCGGGGTTACTAAAACAAAATGGCCGCCGCCGCCGCTTTTTTCCCCGCTTGTTGCCACACGGCCGGCCACCCCGATATCACCAATCAAGCCTGCGGCCTACCCAAGCGCCTAACGCGCTCACGGCCCCTCAAGTTTGCTGAATGGCAGCTCCCTCACTCACCGCTCAGGGTTCCCTGGTAGAGAGAGATCAAACTCCAGCCGCGCCGGAGCTCAGCCGAACCACGGCTTCAGCTCCGACGCCGGGAAACAAGCAGGGCTGACTTGCACGATCCTGCGGCGCTGCCGGTAAGCCTTCCACCTGCTCCTCACCCTTAGAAGCGGGTTCGGGAGCAGGGAGGCACACAACCCAATGCTGAAAAGCTCTCTCCGGCAATGCTCGTTCAAGCCACGGGGCCCGTGAGAGGGAGCAGGGGGGGGGGAGGGGGGGAGGGAAGGAGGAGGAGGCCGAAGCGGGAGATGGAGCCAGAGGAAGAACTCTTCAGCAAAAGCCCTGCTCCTGCAACACACACAAGTGGACAAATTAAACTAAAGGTAACCTACAATCTAAAGTAAAATTTAAAATACAATTTAAATCCAAGCACCCCAGAAATTAGAAAAGGGGATGTATCAAATCTAACTCTGCTTATTTGCTTAGACTGAGCCCAGTCCCAGGCTCAGAATCTCCTTCAGCTGCTTGGAGACTGAAAGTACTGGTGAGAAGGGGCGGTCCTTACCTATTTATACTGGTGCCAGCAAAGTGATGATGTATTTCAGTCTCCAAGGCTGCTGGAGGAGATTCTAAACTCTATGGTTCCGGGACTGGACTAGAGGGACGAAAAGGAACCTCACTTTTAATGTGTTCCTCAGTTCACCACCTACTTCCCCAACCCTCTTACCTCTGTGTCCTGCTCCTTGTCATTCCAGCGGGGGTTCAAGTGGCTCACCCTGGCACTGAGGTTGCTAGTAATGGCATAGCGAGGCTCCCCTTCCCACTGGGAAATTCCATTGTCAATGGCATCGATTTCCTCTATAAAATTCTCATACAGCTGAGAAAGAAAGTGAAACAAGGACAGCAACTGGTGAGCCAAATGAAAGCTAAGAGATCCGAGCCCATCAGATTACAGGACTGGTAACTCAGCCAATCAAACTGCAGGGCTGGAAGCACAAGCCATAGAATATAAGAAAAACCCATGCTGAGTCAGACCAAGGACCACTGAGCCAAGCATCCTGTCTCTTACCATGACTTGTACTGACAACAAGTACCTGGCAAATTCCGAACTCCATTATACCATATGCTATGTGTGCTTTATGCAAAAGAATGGTAAGAAGACTATTCCACAAATTACCTTACATATTTCAGATTGGTTTGGTTGTCAAAAATGTATGAAACAGTCTATGGTACTGAATTCAAATATGGCTGCTCCCAAGGGCTAGGGAGAACTGAGGAGCAGCAAATGACAACAACTTAAGTGCTTCTAAATTTCCAGCCAGTAAGGCGATCCCGAAAAGTGATGCTGGATGAGTCTATCTGGTGATTTTCAGCAGCACTATCCAGATAGAGTTGCAGAAACTCATTACCAATTGCCCCAGCCCCCTTCATATAGTAACATAGTATATGATGGCAGATATGGCCAGGATGGAGCTTGGGAGATTCAGCGTAGTTACTCATCTATAACAGGTGTTCTCCAGGGACAGCAGGAATCAGTCCTCACTTATGGGTGATGTCGGCACCGACGGAGCCTGTGTGGAGCAATTACTCAGTTTTCAAAGAAAGCCTTTGGGATTGCTGCCACACATGCGTGGTCCTCTTCCCGCCCAAGGGTGCCATCTTGTTCAGTCTGGTCCCTTAGCTCGAATCCTACCAAGCAGATGGCAAGGGAAGGACAAAAATCTAGCAACTCACAGGGGAGGCAGGAGGGTAATGAGGACTGATTCCTGCTGTCCCTGGAGAACACCTGTTACAGGTGAGTAACTACGCTTTCTCCAGGAACAAGCAAGAAGTCAGTCCTCATTTATGGGACTCCCCAGCTACAGGCTACCTAACCTGTACCCAAAAAACGCCTCCGTGAGGTTGTGAGCAGAAGCCGATGCCCAAAGGAGTCCGAGTTCTCGGGGCAAAGCCCTCTGTAGTCGTGAAGAAGGGTCGGTGGGCAGGAGTTGCTTATACTCCAAACAGATTACGGAGTACAGCCTGGCCGAAGGCGCTATCCCAGCAGGACTCCCTCTCCAGAGAGTAGTGGGCAGCGAAGGTATTCATGGAAGACCAGGTCGCTGCCCGGCAGATGTCCATCAGGAGCACGGAGCGTAGCGAGGCCACCTAGGTCACTTTGGCCCGGACCCCGTGTGCGGTGACTCGACGATCTAGCAGGGTGCCCGCCTTTGCATGAGTGAAAACGATGCAGTTCGCCACTCAAACTGAGAGGGTGCGTTTGGTGCCCGCCTGCCCCAGCCTGTTGGGTAGGTCACAAAGAGCCAGCCAGACTTGCAATGAGTCTGGGTACGCTGCAAGTAGAAGGCGAGAGTCCACCTGCAGTCGAGAGTGTGGACAGCGGTCGATGCCTGGTCGATGTGGGGCCTCGGAAAGAAAGTCGGCAGGACTATCTCCTGGTTAAGATGGAATTCCGAGATGACTTTAGGCAGGAATTTAGGGTGGGTACGGAGGACCACCCTGTTTCGATAGAACCTGGTGTAAGGGGCGTCAGCCATGAGAGCCTGGAGCTCGCTGACTTGGCAGGCTGAGGTCAACACCACCAAGAAGGCCACCTTCCAGGACAGGTGCCGGAGCGAGCACATTCCCATTGGCTCAAAAGGTGAACAGGTGAGCTGCATGAGCACCACATTCAGGGGGAGGGCGGATGGGTGGCTTGGAAAGCAGAAGACCCCGCATAAAGCAAGAGACAAACGGCTGCCCCGAGAGGGGCTTTCCCTCGATGGGGAGGTGATTCGCCGAGATGGCGCTCAAGTGTACCCTGACAGAGTTAGACTTCAGTCCTTCCTTCAAGAGATGGAGGAGGTACTGGAGGATCCATCAAATGGAGCACGAGAAGGGATCGATCTGGAGCTCCAAGCACCAGACCGAGAAGCATCTTCACTTGAAGGCATAGGCTCATCTAGTGGAGTCCTTTCTCGGGGTGAGGAGAACTTCCTCGACCTCCTCCTGAAGGGCCAGAGAGGCTAGGGGGAACGGTTCAGCCGCCAGGCCGTGAGGGTTAAGGAGGCTAGGTTCGGGTGCTGCACCCGCCCCTCTTCCTGTGTCAGCAGACCTGGGGCAGAGCCCAGGGGAACAGGAGGCTCCATCGACAGCCGGAGCAGGAGCAGGAACCAAGGCTGCTGAGGCCACAAGGGGGCTACAAGGATCAATAATATGCCTGGTCCCGCTGAGCCTTGAAAAGGGTCCTCGCAATGAGAGGGAAGGGAGGGAATGTATAGAGCAGGTTGGATGACCAGCAGGTTGGATGACCAGTCCAGAAGGAATGCAATGAGACTCTCCCTGCTCGGGTGTGGTACCAGCTCACAAAAGCGGGGGAGCTGCGCGTTCTGGGGACTGGCGAAGAGATCTATCGCCGGCATCCCCCAGCAGAGAAACAGCCAGCCCGCTACTCCTGGATCCAGCCACCATTCGTGGGGGCGAAAAATTCTGCTGAGTCTGTCCGCCAGGACATTCTCCTGACCCGGAAGGTAGGTCACCTTGAGGGACATCTTCCGTCGGACAGCAAAAGAGCAGATGAGGACCGCTTCCCGGCAGATAGAGCGCAATCCCGTGACTCCCTCCTTGTTGATGTAGAACATCGCCACACGGTTGTTGGTCTGTACGAGACCCGATCTCCCTTTTGAGGTGGTCCTCGAAAGCCCTCAGGGCCCACCGAATCGCTTGGAGTTCGAGCAAGTTTATCTGCTGCTGAGATTCCTCGGGTGACCACTGCCCCTGCGTGCATAGCGGCCCTCATAGGGAAGTGTCTGTCGTCAGCACCGCATCGTGCTGTGGGGCCTGGAAAGGCAATCCCTGCAGAAAGTTGCGGGGTTTTGCCACCAGCTTAGGGACAAACGGAGGTCAGGAAGGACTCTGACGGGGTCCCTGAGGTGACCAAGGGACTGGCTCCATTGAGCACTGAGGCACCACTGAGCTGTCCGCATGTGCAGGCGGGCGTGGGGCACCACATGCACGGTAGAGGCCATGTGGCCCAGGAGGCATAGCATGCTCCGAGCAGTGAGCCGGGGAGTGCTTTGTATGCGGGCCGCCAGAGCTCGGAGGTGGTTGGCGCGATCCGCTGGTAAGAAGGCGGTCGCTTGCTGAGTATCAAGGCGCGCCCCAATGAGCTTGAGTGCCTGCACCGGCTCGAGGTGAGACTTTGGGTAGCTGACCAAGAACTCCAAGCCCTCCAACAGAAGGATGGTGCGCGACATTGCTCGCCGGGCTTCCTTGACCGAGAGGCTCGTGACGAGCCAGTCGTCGAGGTAGGAAAAAATTGGCACGCCCTGACACCGGAGTCGGGCGGTGACCATGACGAGGCACTTTGTAAAGACTCAAGGGGCAGACGCGAGGCCGAAGGGGAGCACCTTGTACTGGAAGTTCTCTCCCTGCACCCTGAAGCACAGATATCGTCTGTGCTGGGGGTGGATTAAGATGTGGGCGTAAGCGTCCTTTAGATCCAAGGAGCATAGCCAGTCGCCCTGCCGGAGGAAGGGCAGCAGAATGCCAAGGGATAACATCTTGAATTTCTCCCGCACCAAGAACTTTTTCAACTTGCAGAGGTCGAGGATGGGCCACAGACCCCCCCTCCCCGTCTTTTTTGGGACGAGGAAGTACCAGGAATAGAAGCCCCGACCTCGAAGATGCGGAGGGACCTTCTCGACTGCCCGTTGGGCAAGGAGAGAATGTAATTCCCGCTGCAATTGAAGCTGGTGCGCGGGGAGTCAAGGAGGCTCCACCGGGTAGAAGGGGGGGTGGAAGCCTGTCAAAGCGAAGGCAATAGCCATCTTGGACGACCTGGAGAACCCAGGTGTCTGAAGTGATGGAGGCCCATGACGGGGCAAAATGAGACAGGCGTCCTCCCACTGGCTGCTGCGTTGTCGGAGGGCGAGGGGCTATGCCGATGGCGTCAAAACCCCTGAGCGGGTTGTGGCAGAGCCGGAGTTTGGGCCTTCAGCCCTTTCAGCTTATGATGCCCCTGACCGGATCTACCCTGCGCCGGGGTGGTCAGCGCGGGGGTAGCCGGGTATGGTGGATAGCCCCGGAACTGGAGGCCCTTCTGAGGAAAGAAGGGCTTCTTGGCTGGTTGTTTCTTTTGGGGCAGAGGGGAGGTCTTGCATGAGAGACTGGTTCTGGTGACGAAATCCGTCTCTATCTCTGCGGGTTTGTCCTCCATCAGCTTGCCGAAGAGCTGCTCGTTGAGGCAGTGCAAGTCCAGGAGTTTCTCCTTCACCCATTGCTCCAGATCCGAGGATTGGAGCCACGCCTGGCAGCAGGCCCCGATGCCTGCGGCCGCCATCTGAGCCGATGACTTGAACATCATCGTATGCGGCTCGGGAGAGGTATTTAGAGCAGTCTGCGACAGATTTCAGCAGAGTGCGAATCTATTGAGGGGCTCACCCTCGAGGCCCGCAGAGAACCCTCTGAGCTCCTTGGCTATATCGCGCAAGAACATACCTATGTATAGATGGTATGCTTGAATGCGACATCACAGCATGAAGCCTTGGTAGGCCTTGCGGCCCAGGGCATCAAGAGCTCTCGACTCCCGGCTGGGCGGTACCGATGAGTGTGATTTTTGGGCTCTTTTGCTTCCTCATGGCCGACTCCACCACCATAGAGGTGTGGGGGAGTTGGGTCTTCCTGAAACCCGGCTCACGTTGCACCTTGTAAATAGTGTCAAGGCGCTTCCTCACCATGGTGACCGAGGAGGGGGCCCTCCCACATGCGGAGCAGCAGCAGATTAAAAATAGGAGGAACCAGCACAGTGAGGGATTCCCTGGGTGGGGACTCGTACTGAAGAATGCGACATTCTTCAGTACGAGTCCCCGCCCAGGGAATCCATCACTGTGCTGGTTCCTCCTATTTTTAATCTGCTGCTGCTCCGCATGGGGGAGGCCCCCTCCTCGGTACCCATGGTGAGCAAGCGCCTTGACATACGGAGCAGCAGCAGATTAAAAACAGGAGGAACCAGCAGAGTGAGGGATTCCCTGGGCAGGGACTCGTAGTGAAGAATGTCGAATCCTTCAGCACGAGGGTTCTCCTCGGCCTTAGTAGCCAGGTTAAGGGCCCGTGCCATGTCCTGAATGAACACCAGGAAGGAGGTGTCCTCGGATGGCGAGTGCCACTGGAACGCGGGTGGGGAGGGGTCCAACGGAAGATCCCGGTGGGTATGCGTTTCCGGGGAGGTGTCCCCATCAGACTCCCACTCCGAGAAATCGGTCAAGGAGTCCAAGCAGGGCAGATCGCCCTGTCCAAAGGCCGGTGCCCGCCTGGAGCCGGAGGCCCTGGAAGACCTCGCCCCCGAGGAACAGGACGGCGAGCGAGACCGACGTTGAGGACCCTCACGAGGCCCGTGGCTCTTGGGGGTTTCCTGGAGGGGATTTAAGTGTCCCACACGAGGGACCCACGGTCTCTGGGTGCTAGTCAGCAAAGCTGGCCGTGAGTGCCTGCTGGGAAGCAATGAACACAGAAACGATGCGTTCCAGCGCCAGCATGCGGGACTCCCACACGGGCGTGGGGCACTGAGATGCCGATCCTGGGGTCACTGGGTCGGGCATCGAGGAGGAGAGGGGGTCCTCACTGGGACGGCTCTCAGGAGACCAGGCGCCTTCGCCAGAGGCCTCCGCTTCCGTGTGGGGTATCTTGCGGGGCTGCACCCTGTCCGACTCTCGAGAACGCCGAAGGGGGCTGAGCGACCGAGAGTGGGAGCGCTCGCGCTTGTCGGGAGCCCCCGACAGTGACTTCAAGGCCTTCTTTCTGCGCCACTCCACCTCCGGGGATCCCTGGTCGGAGTGCCACCGAGAGCGCGGGGCTACAGAAGGGGACCCCACCGGGGGAGAGACGACCAAGGGTGCCACCGGGGATTCCGAGGCGGCCTTTCAGAAAATGTCTTCAGACTTCTACTTACAACTGAGCAGGACCTTAGAGGACATTTTCTTGCAGAGCGAACAGAGCTCTGGATCATTGTCGGCTCCGAGGCACCACAGACAACTGTCTTGAGTGTCCGTAAGCGACATGCTCCTAGAGCATCTATTGCATTTTTTTAAGCCGGTGGCCATGGGGGCAAAAATGGTCCCTGTGAGGTCGAAGACCCACGCGGCCAGCGGTTAGGGAGAAAAAGGGTGCGAAGCCTGTAACAAAAAATGAAGGAGAAAACTATCCCCTAAAGCACTAAAAGTGTAGAGCAGGGGAGGATGGGTAGAGGACCGATGCAACCGGAAAACAAACAGGCCGGTAGGCCCAAAAACGAAAACCTTTTCAGAGGGATGAGGATGTGCCTCCAATGTGCTCTGCGGAAAAAGAGACTGAGCAAGATGGCACCCTGGGGTCGTGCCTCCAATGTGCACTGCGGAAAAAGAGACTGAGCAAGATGGCACCTTGGGGAATTGCTCTATGCGGGCTCCATCGGTGCCGACGTCACCCATAAGTGAGGACTGACTTAAGAACATAGAAGAACATAAGATATGCCATACTTGGTCAGACCAAGGTCCATCAAGCCCAGTATCCTGTTTCCAACAGTGGCCAATCTAGGTCATACATACCTAGCAGTATCCCCAAAAGACACAGGTTCCACAATGCTTGTATTGGGTCAAGCATTGATATCCTGGGTCCCTTTTTAATAATGGTTTATGGACCTTTCCTTCAGGAACTTGTCCAAACTTTTTTTAAACCCAGCTACACTAGCAGCTCTTATTACATCCTCCAGTAACAAATTCCAGAGTTTGATTACACGTTGAGTGAAAAAATATTTTCTCTTATTTGTCTTAGTTTACCCTGTTCCTGCTTGTTCCTGGAGAATGGCAATTATCCTGATATTGGTGATATTCTAACCCCATCCAGATACCATGGCATTCTGAATATTGCCACTTTCCAGATATCGGGTGGCCACTTTATCCAGATAGTCAGTGTCAGCCACAATCCGGATGATGGTGCTATTTAATGGTGCAATCCGGATACAGGTTATATTTAAACATCACAGTTGGTGTTTTAATTTAAAAAGCCTCACCAACAGTGGGGTTCAAATATCAGCCCATACGTCTTTAATTAATACCTGGACAGTATACAGGGTAACTGTGACTAATTATTCTCCAAAGAAATGTTCACAGGAATCTACAGACTATTCAGGTGACCTTTCCAAAGCTACCCTGTGCTGATCGTTCTAGAACTAATGCATGACTGGTCAAAGCATGACTTACATGCACATCCATTTGCTCCTGGGGTAAGGAGGCTTTCTATTTTTTTAAATGAAGTGTTACACTAGCAGTTTTTATAGAAAGAGGGGTATCACCACTCCAAAGATTTCCTGGACAGTGGCATCCCACTGCCTCTCCATCCTTGAATCTGCTAATGCAGAGTTGTTCAAAATGCAGCCAAACCGACTTTGGGCAACCCACTTGAGATTTTTATCAAATAAGTTTTTTTACTTAATCACCTTACACCTATGATTCTGAAGAATTACAGAACCATTTGGTGACTATGAAGTCACAATTTCAGAAGATTCACACTTTATGATGAGCATCCACCATCTGCTGGAAATATACTAAGTATGTCCCTAGCTGCACCAGCTCAAGTAGCAGTGATGTCACTAGACTTTTCTAGCTTGTTCTGTCTCCACCTCTGCTGGCAGGTGGATATAATCCTCTTCTTTGGGATGGCCTAGCAGGATGATCTGGAAAAAAAGATGTATTTGGCTCCTAAAAATTTTAGCTGTTCCCTAACTTACATTTTTTTCCAGTCTAGTATAAACACTCTCCTATAAGCTCATATACAGCTTGAGCAAGCGCTCAGCCCTAAAAGGGAGAACGAAAGGATTGCAAGATATACTTCCACCACACAGGGAAAACCTAAGTATAAAAAATACTACGATTATGCTCAAGAGTTCAAAGTATGCTCATAAAAGACAATGTGGTTGAACACATTGAGGATCATTCCAGAACACGAATAAGCCCTTTGAATGTACAGCGTAGACGTTTTTCTAGTGAAAACATCTATGAGCGTATCTTGAAACCCCCATGGCCCTGTACGTAAACAGCGCTAGCACAGAGATCCCAGAATGTGGACAGGAGGGGGCGGAATGGGGGCATGGTCAGTAGCGGAGATTTACTATGCGTATTCAGGAAAGGCCCGTGTACGTTCTGCATGTTTCCAGTGGAAACGTGTAATAAAGCCAGACTTAGAAACTTTTTGGCTCTGCTCTGCAATGCATCCCACAGAGATGAATAGTTCTAACAAAGATGTTTTGAATCGGTGTGTCTGCAATCTGGAAGATCACAAGATGCAGTTGTAAAGAACAGAATGCAGAGGTGAGGGAAGGCTGTATGGTAAAGACACATTAATACCCCTACAGAAATATTCAGAGGTGCAATGGATGATTATTCTGGCTTTGCTGACAATTGCTGTGTGAGCTAGAGGAGATAATCTAGGGCAGTGATGGCTAACCTTTTTGAGCCCGAGTGCCCAAACTGCCGCACAAAACCAAAGAATTTCCTCAAAGTGCCAGCACGTCAATTAAACCTTAACAACAAGATTTTAGAGCCTTATAATGATGTTCCAGATCACCCTTTTTGGGCAAGGATACTGGGGCGTTACAAATTAGACAAAGCGTAGTTACTCACCTGTAACAGGTGTTCTCCAGGAGCAGCAGGAATCAGTCCTCACTTATGGGTGACGTCGGCGCCGACGGAGCCCTCGCGGAGCAATTTTCCCCAGCTTTCAAAGAAAGCCTTTGGGAATTGCAGCGCGCATGCGCGGTCCCCTTCCCGCCCAAGGGTGCCATCTTAGCCAGTCTGATGACATAGCTAAAAAAGACAGCATAAAAATTTGCAAAAAAAACTAAAGCAGATGATTGCAACTCCACGGGGAGGAGGGAGGGTTGTGAGGACTGATTCCTGCTGCTCCTGGAGAACACCTGTTACAGGTGAGTAACTACGCTTTCTCCAGGACCAAGCAGGAAGTCAGTCCTCACTTATGGGACTCCCAAGCTCAAGGCTACCGGAGACCCTAAGCACAAAAATGAGCTCCCTCTAGCTCAGCAGCACAGAAGGAAAGAATCTTCGCTGAATTATTACCCACCGGTAGCCCACATCCGGGATGGAGGGTAGGAGTTGCTCAGACCTCGAAGAGATTACGGAGGACTGCCTGTCCGAAAGCACTGTCCCTGCGGGACTCCCTCTCGAGACAGTAATGGACCGCAAAAGTCTGGCTCGAAGACCAAGTAGCGGCCCGGCAGATGTCTGCCAGCGGAACAGAGCGGAGGTAAGCCACTGACGTAGCCTTTGCCCGAACGCAATGAGCCGTGACTCGACCTTCCAAGGAGAGTCCGGCTGCCCCATAAGCCCAAGAGATACAGTCCGCAACCCAGATGGACAGAGTACGCTTGGAGACCGGGAGCCCCAATTTATTGGGGTCAAAAGACACAAAAAGCTGAGCAGCTTTACGGTGCTCCCGCGTACGGTCAAGGTAGAAGTTCAAAGCCCTTCTACAGTCCAGGGTATGGAGGACCGTTTCAGCTCGGCTGGAGTGTGGTCTGGGAAAGAAGGTTGGAAGTACCACCTCCTGATTGATGTGAAAAGGGGAGACCACTTTTGGAAGAAATTTTGGGTGAGTCCGTAGGACTACCCTATTTTTGTAGAACCGAGTGTAAGGGGGATCAGACACGAGGGCCTGCAGTTCACTTACGCGTCTAGCAGAAGTGAGGGCTATCAAGAACAGTGTTTTCCAAGAAAGAAAACGGAGAGAACAGGTAGCCATAGGTTCAAAAGGCGGACAGGTGATCCGCTGCAAAACCACATTCAGGTCCCAGTCAGGCGCTGGCGGGCGCAGAGGTGGTTTAAGTAGAAGGAGACCTCGGAGAAACCTCGCTACGAGAGGGTCGTTGGAGAGAGGTCTGCCGTCCACCGGCACATGATGTGCTGAAAGAGCACTAAGGTGAACTTTGACGGAGTTGGACTTAAGTCCCAGATTAGAGAGGTATAGCAAGTACTGCAAGACCACCGACACCGGGCAGGAGAAGGGATCCTGAGACTGTCGGGTACACCAAACGGAAAAAACGACGCCATTTAAGGGCGTAGCATTTGCGGGTAGAAGGTCGTCGCGAAGCTAGGACGACCTCCTCCACCTCTGCCGGCAGGAGAAGGGGAGCGAGGACTACCCTCTCAGCAGCCAGGCCATTAGGTTGAGAGACCTGAGGTTGGGGTGTAGCAGAGACCCCTGATCCTGAGTGAGGAGATCCGGTTGTAACCCCAGAGGGAATGGATCCTCCACCGCTAATTGCAGCAGGAGCGGAAACCACGGCTGTCTGGGCCAGCGAGGGGCCACCAGGATCAGGAAGGCTTTGTCTCGGAGAACCTTGAAAAGAGTCCGAGAGACTAGCGGGATGGGAGGGAAAGCGTACAGAAGGCTCCCCGACCATGAGAGTAGAAAAGCGTCCGCCGCAACCCGAAGGGGGTGAGGCTGACGAGAGCAGAAGCGAGGAAGTTGCCTGTTGTGAGGACTGGCAAAGAGATCCACCGTGGGGAGGACCCACTTCAGAAAGAGCTTCTGAACTACCAAGGGATCCAGACGCCACTCGTGCGGCTGGAGGATCCTGCTGAGTTTGTCCGCCAGGCAATTCTCTTGGCCTGGGAGATAAACTGCCTTGAGGAGAACGCCGTGACTGACGGCCCAAGAGCAGAGCTTCTGTGCCTCCCGGCAGAGGAGGAAGGAGCCCGTGCCCCCCTGCTTGTTCACGTAGAACATGGCAACTTGATTGTCCGTCTGGACAAGGACGGACTGGTGAGAAGTCAGGTGGGAGAAGGCCTTGAGAGCCAGGCGGATCGCCCTGAGCTCCAGGAAGTTGATCTGCTGAGCAGACTCCCACGTGGTCCAGAGGCCCTGAGTACGTGCCCCTTGGCAATGCGCTCCCCAGCCCAGGAGGGATGCATCTGTTGTCAGCACCCGGGCCGGTTGAGGTGACTGGAAAGGCATGCCGAGTATCAGGTTCGGCCGCTGAAGCCACCACCGGAGAGACGAGATCAGCGGCTCGGAGACGCGCACCAGGTCTGCTAGGCCGCCCGTGGTTTGTCGCCACTGCTGGCGGAGACACCATTGAGCAGGCCGCATATTCAGGCGGGCATTGGGGGTCACATAGACGGTGGAAGCCATATGGCCGAGTAGTCTCAGGAAGCGCCTGGCAGAGACCAGGGGCTGGCTGCGAAAACGGTCGGCTAGGTCCATGAGCCGTTGAGCCCTGTCGAGCGGTAGGAACGCTCGTGCCTGAGGAGTGTGCAGCCTTGCGCCGATGAACTCGAGATCCTGTGAGGGGAGCAAAGTGGACTTTGCGAAGTTTATAACAAAGCCCAAGTACTGCAGAAGAGTCACCGTGCGGCGCGTGGCGTTGGTGACCTCCAGAGCGGACGCTGCTCTGATGAGCCAGTCGTCGAGGTACGGAAAGACATAGAGGCCGTGAAGCCGGAGATGGGCCGCCACCACCGCGAGACATTTTGTGAAGACTCGCGGAGCGGAGGACAGGCCAAAGGGCAGTACTCTGTACTGGTAATGATTTCCTGCCACCACAAACCTTAGGTATTGGCGGTGGCTTGGGTGGATGAGGATGTGCGTGTAGGCATCCTTTAGATCCAAGGAGCATAGCCAATCTCCCTGCTGGAGGTAGGGCAGAAGGATTCCAAGGGTAAGCATCTTGAACTTCTCCCGCACGAGGAACTTGTTGAGGTTGCGCAAGTCCAGGATGGGTCTGAGGCCTCCTGTTCTTTTTGGTATTAGAAAATACCTGGAATAAAAGCCTTGACCTTTCAGGTGGTGGGGTACCGGTTCCACCGCCTGTTCCTGTAGAAGACCTGCTAACTCCTGAAGGAGTAAGTCCCTGTGCAGAGGGGGTCGTGGAGGTTCTCCCGGAAAATAGGAGGGAGGGACCTGGTGGAAGTGGAGAAGATAGCCTTCTCGCACGACTTGAAGCACCCAGGCATCTGAGGTGATGCTGGACCACCTGTGGGCGAAGTGAACCAGCCGGCCACCGGTGCTGGGAGGAACCAGCGGGGGGGGAGAGGCTATGCTTAAGGAGTCAAAAACCCCCACCCTGCGGAGCAGGGGCTGGTGGTGCAGGCTTGGGGGCTTGCTGCCTACGGGACCCGTTACCCCGTCCCTTGGCCTGCTGGCCCTGTTGGGGAGCTGCAGGGGCCTGATAGTGGGGGTATTGTTTGTAGGCAGCCGCCTTCCTCGGGTAAAAGGACTTCTTTCCCGAGCCCTTCTTTTTCTGGGAAGGGGCGGAGGTCTTTCTAGAAAGCCTAGTCCTGGTGAGAGTCTCCGTCTCAATTTGTGCAGCCTTATCAGCCATGGGCTTGCCAAAGAGGTTTTCACCTCGGCAAGGGACATCGACCAACTTGTCCTGCACCCAGGGCTCAAGGTCAGACGACTGAAGCCAAGCCTGTCGGCGAGCACCGATGCCGGCTGCGGCCACTCGAGCCGATGCTTCAAAGCCATCATAGGCTGCTCGGGACATGAATTTTGAGCATTCCCGAATGCCAGTGGACAAGGCCAGGAACCTCCGCAAGGGTTCCTCGGACAAACCAGCGGAGAAGCCGGCTAGCTCTTTAGCCAGGTCTCGGAGATACATGCCCATGTATAGCTGGTAGGTCTGGACACGACATGCGAGCATAGAGCCCTGGAAACACTTCTTACCAAGGCCATCCAGGTTACGGGCCTCCCTGCCAGGAGGCACCGAGGAGTGCATCTTCTGGCTCTTAAGACGATGCATGGCCGATTCCACTACCATGGAATGGTGTGGTAGCTGTGCTTTTTGGAAGCCAGGGCTCTTGCGGACTCGATAGATAGAATCGACTCGCTTGCTCAGGACCGGCGAGGTGGCCGGACTCTCCCACATGCGGAAGAGTAGTCGTTCCAGCATGGGAGGAACCGGTACAGTAAAGTGTTCCCTGGCGGGAGAGTCATACTAGAGGGCGTCGAGCTCTTTGGCTCGAGGCTCCTCCTCGGGGTCCGCAGGGAAGGCCAAAGCCTTGGCCATATCCCTGACGAAGTCCGAGAACCGGGCATCCTCCGGGGGGGACTGCTTCCGAGGTTCGGACTCAGGTGAGTCCGAGGGGACACACCGAGTCCGAAAAGAATCAGGCGACTCTTCCTCTTCCGACTCCCAGACCGACTCCGACGAGGACTCGGTGGGGTCGGCCCGGGCAGGGCGCGGCGCCTGCCGCCCCGACGCCGAGGGAGTCGGCGTCGGCGACCTCGGTCCCGAACGGGAGGCCGAGGGTGACCTCGACCGAGGATCGACTCGAGTTCGCATTGACTCGAGGATCGGCTCGGTCTCCGGGGTCGACTTGGACGTCGACGTCCCGGCGGTCAGGGCAGCGACGCCAGCAAAGCCAGCGAGCAGTGCCCGCTGCTGGTCCATGAAGGCAGACAGTCTGCTCTCCAAGGCCGTCAACCTGAGTCCGAGCTCAGGTGACCCAGCAGCCCCCGACTCGGGCCCCGACGGCGTCGGGCCCGACGTCGGCTGTCGCGGAGGCGAGTCCAGGAGGACCACAGGACTTACCCGAGCAGGCAGCTCCGACTCCAGGCGAGGTCGCTTCGGGAGGTGCTCCTTCTCCAAG
Source organism: Ichthyophis bannanicus (assembly GCA_033557465.1). Classification (NCBI taxonomy): domain Eukaryota; kingdom Metazoa; phylum Chordata; class Amphibia; order Gymnophiona; family Ichthyophiidae; genus Ichthyophis; species Ichthyophis bannanicus. Next base: position 730,126,973 of record CM066033.1, on the reverse strand, counting down.
GACCCGGGGCGGCTATCGGGGCTATGCGACCTGGCCCTCGCGGAGCCAGGAGCGTCCACCGACGCCGCCCTCGCGGGTTTCACCTTCCGTCGATGGTCCCCGGAGGGAGAACCCCTGTCGGAGGAACTCCGGCGACGGTCCGAGCTGGAACCTTTGGACGCGGAGGCCTCCGACGAGGTCCAGGTACGGCTGGGGTCAGCGAAGATCCTATCCCGCTGATGCCGCCGACTTCTCAACGCTTTGGAGGACATTTTGCCGCAGGGCCCACAGATCATTTCTTCATGATCCGGGCCCAGGCAGCGGAGGCAAAAGTCGTGTGTGTCAGTTAGTGACATATTTCGGTCACACTGACCACACCGCTTGAAACCACTGGCAGCCATCGGGGGAAAAAGGGCCCCGGCGAGGTCAAAGGACCGGGCTGCCAGGGAAAAAACCGAAAACGAAAACTGACTAAGTCAGAAAAACCGAAAAGAAGAAGAGGACTCGTGACCGGCGTCGCGAGTCCGGGCGGGAAAAAGACCGGCGTCGAACCGAAGGAAAAAGAATAAAATTATGAAGAAATATCGACTTTTTCGCGGGGACAAGACGGGGACGTCTGTAGGGCTCCGCGGAAAAAAGAAGACTGGCTAAGATGGCACCCTTGGGCGGGAAGGGGACCGCGCATGCGCGCTGCAATTCCCAAAGGCTTTCTTTGAAAGCTGGGGAAAATTGCTCCGTGAGGGCTCCGTCGGCGCCGACGTCACCCATAAGTGAGGACTGACTTCCTGCTTGGTCCTGGAGAACACTTGTCTTTCACCATGATGAAGAAGTAGTCCATTTCCCATTCATCATGAAAGTGGTAGGTTTTGCTCTTCTTTGGAACCCAGCTCCCGCGCGGGTCCTATAATCTCGCGAGAGGATGGCGCACGAGCCCTAGCGCGCAGCTTCTCGGCGAGAGGCGCGCAGAAGCTCCGACCGGAAGGGGAAGCGCGGGGTCGGGCTGGGGCCTTTCTCCTAGCACAGGGGTCTGCAACCTTTAAGACATAAAGAGCCACTTGGACCCGTTTCCGAAGGGAAAAAAAAACTGGGAGCCGCAAAACCATTGCGACATTTAAAACAAATCTAACACTGCATATATTGTTTCTTACAGTGTACCATCATAATCACAATCACAATCATAGCCTGAGGTAAATATGAGGGCCCAAATGTAATCCACATTATAAATATATTATTATATTATTGTCACTTTTCTTTTAATATTTTTTTGACCCCCCTCAGAACTACTTTTCATAGAAAACGTTAAATTAACTTACCGTATTTTCCGGCGTATAAGACGACTGGGCGTATAAGACGACCCCCTACTTTTCCTGTTAAAATATAGGTGTTTGGCCTATACTCGCCATATAAGACTACCCCTCTTCCAGCGCACACCAAAAAAAATACGCCGGAAAATACGGTTAATTAATCACAACAAGTAACAATATTTGATTTCAAAATTATGATGATTTTGTAGTCAAATCACTAATATGAAATAAAATTATTTTTTCTACCTTTGTTGTCTGACCAATTTATTCTCTGATCATGCTGGTCCCGATCTGAGGCTTCTGCTTTCCTGTCTTCTCTTAGCTCTGTTTCTGTGGTCTATGGTCCATCTGCCATTTCTTATCTCTTCTTTCGTTTTCTTCACTTCTTTCCATCAGCCTATTTCCAGTCCCAGTAACCCTCCCCAGTATCAGCCCCTTTCCAGTCCTCACTCCCAGTACCTTCCAATGTCAACTTGCATTCCCATGATTGCCACTGGTGTCCATTCCCTTCCAGTCCCCCTCCTTCCCCACTGACCAGTCCCTTCTAGTACAAATACCATGGCAGCCCCTCTCAGATCCACTCCCTTCCAGTTCCATTCTCCCATCCCCTCGCATCAGCCCATTTGTAGCCTTAGCCCCCAGTTTTCTTCCAGGGCCAGCAGATCTATCCTCCCCTCCCCAAAATCAGCCCATTCTCAGTCAAAGCCCCCCAATCAGCTCACTTCCAGTGCTAATCCCCCCTCAAACCCATTACCAGTGCTAGCCTCCCCTAATCAGCCCAATACCACCAGTCCTATCCCCCCCCCATCACCAGTCCTATCCCCCCATCAGCCCATTTCCAGTCCTAACCTCACCGATCAGCTCATTTCCAATGCTAGCCCCCCATCAGTCCATTATCAGTCATACCCCCTATCAGCCCATTACCAGTCCCAACCCCCCCTTGATCAGTCCATTCCCAGTCCTAGCCTTCAACCCATTACCAGTCCTAGTCCCCTCCCATCTGCCCATTACCAGTGCTAGCTCCCCCATCAGCCCATTATAATCCTAAGCTGCACTGTCTCTCGCCTCTCTCCAGCATTTATCCCGTCTGTCCAGTATGTCCCTGTCTCTCCCCTTTGTGCATGCCAGCCCCCCTCCCTCCATGTCAGCCCCCGTCCTTCCATCTGTCCATGTCAGCCCCCTCCCTCCCTCCCTCCATGTCAGCCCCACTGTCCATGTCAGCCTCCCTCCATGTCAGTCCCCCCTCTGTCCATGTCAGCCCCCTCCCTCCATCTATCCCTCCCTCCATGTAAGCCCCCCTCCTTCCATATCAGCTCCCTCCCTCCATGTAAGCCCCCCTCCTTCCATACATCCATATTAGCTCCCTCCCTCCATGTAAGCCCCCCTCCCCAATCCATCCATATCAGCCCCCCCCCCTGTCGATGTTAGCCCCCCCCCTCTCCCCATGTCTGCCTCCCTTCGTCTGCAGCCGCGGCTCCCTGCCTCTTAGGGAACCGCGGCTGTGCTTGTAAAATCGTTGCGGAGCCCTTCCTGTCTTGACGGGCTCCGTGCAGCATTGTCCCGCCTCTAAAGGAAGTTGTCCTTTGGAGGCGGGACAATGCTGCACGGAGCCCGTCAAGACAGGAAGGGCTCCGCAACGATTTTACAAGCACAGCCGCGGTTCCCTAAGAGGCAGGGAGCCGCGGCTGCAGACGAAGGGAGGCAGACACCTGTCCTAGCAGCATAGTAAATGCTTCTGTTTGCAGGGGGGCTGAGTTCAGTTTCCCGTTCTTTGCGCTCAGGGTGACTATCTAGAGCAGTGATGGCACACTCACCTCCCGCCGCGCCGCATACTTAATTGCGGACCTTCCCGCGTGCCAGCTGCAAGGCCTTCGCGTGCCACAGCTGGCACGCGTGCCATAGGTTCGCCATCGCTGATCTAGGGCAACCAAACAATTCCTATCTTCCGAGCAGTGGGACTGTTGATGTAGGGATTGTATGTGGGTGAGTATAAGAAGGATTCATGTGTGAGTGAGAACTGAAGATCAGAATAGTAGTTTTGGGACTCCATGCCATTATGTTATATCCCCTGTTTTCTAAAGGTGCAGGGCATCTGTATTGCAAATGTATGTTTTGTGTGACTGCAAGTAAGTGTGTGCACACATGTGGTTAGAGGAATGCTTGGGGGGAATCTGGTGTGCGCAACCGCAATTTTGAGGGAACATCAAGGCCCCTCATCAGAGACTTTTGGCAAAACTAAAGAGTCATGGGATAGGAGGCAGTGTACTACTGTGGATCAGGAACTGGTTAAAAGATAGAAAGCAGAGGGTGGGCTAAATGGCCAATTTTCCCAATGGAGAAAGGTGAATAGTGGTGTACCCCAGGGATCTGTGCTGGTTCTGCTGCTTTTTGACATATTCATAAATGACCTGGAAAGTGGAATAATGAGTGAGGTTATCAAATTTGCAGATGACACAAAACTATTTAAAGTTGTTAAAACCCAAGAGGATTGTGGAAAATTGCAAGAGGATCTTGATAAATTGGAAGACTGGGCATCAATTTTATTTATTTATTTTATTTTGACAGTTTTGTATACCACCTTATCCTTCAATCAAAGTGGTCACAACACAATTGGGGGATACATTTAACACGAGGGGATGTGAGACACATACACTAATACTTACAGGGAACATGGGCAATGGAGGGTTAAGTGGCTTGCCCAAGACCACAAGGAGCACCTGTGGGACTAGAAACCCCAGTCCTTCCGGCCCAAGGTTGCTGTCCTCTAGTGGGATTTGAACCACCGACCTTCCGGCCTGTGGTACCTTGCCCCAACCACTAGGCCACTCCTCCCTAAAATGGCAGATGAAATTTAATGTAGACAACTGCAAAGTTATGCACCTAGGGAAGAACAACCCAAACTATGGTTACACGATGAAAGGTTCCACATTAGGAACCACCACCCAGGAAAAAGATTTAGGCGTCATTGTGGATAACATGTTAAAACCCTCGGACCAGTGTACAGCGGCAGCCAAGAGAGCAAATAGAATGCTAGGTATCATAAGGAAAAGAATGGAAAATAAAACAAAAGATATTATAATGCCTCTATACCGTTCCATGGTGAGACCGCACCTTGAATATTGTGTGCAATTCTGGTCGCCGTATCTTAAAAAGGATATAGCGTTATTAGAAAAGGTTCAGAGAAGAGCCACCAAAATGGTAAAGGGGATGGAAGGATACTCCTATGAAGAAAGGCTAAAAAGGTTAGGGCTCTTTAACCTGGAAAAGAGACGGCTGAGGGGAGATATGATAGAAGTCTATAAATTAATGAACGGAGTGGAACGGGTAAACACAGATCGACTGTTTACGTTATCAGAATATAGAAAGACTAGGGGACATGCAATGAAGCTACAGGGTAAACTATTTAAGACTAATAAAATAAAATATTTTTCACTCAACGTGTAATCAAACTCTGGAATTTGTTACCGGAGGATGTAGTAAAGGCTGTTAGTGTAGCTGGGTTCAAAAAAAGGTTTGGACAAGTTCCTGGAGGAAAGGTCCATAAACCATTATTAAGAAGGGACCCAGGATATCAATGCTTGACCCAGTACAAGCATTGCAGAACCTGTGTCTTTTGGGGAAACTGCTAGGTACGTATGACCTAGATTGGCCACTGTTGGAAACAGGATATTGGGCTTGATGGACCTTGGTCTGACCCAGTATGGTATATCTTATGTTCTTATCAGTGCCTGGCCTGTAGAGATGACTGCAGCATGACCAGATGCCAATGTGATCAGTCAAGATACATCAGAAAGGGTTCTCTATAGCTAAATATCAGAACATATCACTGTCAACGATAAGGGACCCTCAGAATAACTGCATGCAACAGGACACACAGCACCATCAGAGGTCTCACAAATGTGCACATATGCATAGACAGATACTGGTGCTCTTGGGCATCTAGTAGTGCTGTTTGTGCTGGTGCATGCATTCAATCTGAGGGTCAATAATTGTCATGATATGCTCTGACATTTAGCTGTAGAGGACTATTTCTGATTTCTTCTGGGCCATACATAGCATTGTTGTCAGAGATGACCAATGCAAGCAAAACTATAATGTTCTCCTAGTGCCGTGTATGTTTTGCTGCAAGGTATGTCAGAACAAATCATCTCTCTTTCTACTTGCTGTTGTAACATCTCTGAGTGCACAGAGATCATTTTGCAGTGTTCTGGTCATGCAAAGAATTAGCTTATATGGTCTATTTTGCATCAGCACATATCTAATATCCGTTTTCATGGGTAGTATGCATGAGCACCACACCGTCAGTGTGAGGAGCAGCTTTGGGGATGCATGTTTTCATTAAGAAGGTGTGGACACATGGAGACAGGCAGCAGCAGATCTGTACATATTTTCGGAATTCGCCAAGGGCAGGATGTCCAGGTCGCTTGCTGCATATACCTGTGTCCCAGGGTTTGTATGTGCCACAATAAACATATCTATGTCCCCAATTCTGGACCTGCAAGCACATCCAGATCTGTGCATGCAGAATTAGGGTCAAACAGGGCCCATTTTTCATTTAAATGTGTCCATAAGCCGGACATGCATGTTATGGAATTGCGCTCATTTTGTTTAATTCATGCTTTTTGCTTCTGACAGCTTCTTATTGCTCCGTGTAGGGTTTTACAATTTCATCATTCATTTTTGGGATAGAGCCAGTTAATCTGCTTTGCTGGTTATGCTTTTTTTTAATAGGAACGTTCAATATGAAATGTGCCTTTTAGTTAAGGGAACTAAAAAAAAAACATCAGTCCTATTTTCTTCTATTATTTTGGAGAGATTTTAAAGAGCCTATGGAGGCGATTTTAGAAGTGTCATGTTTCATTTACATGTGTACAAAGCTTATTGACATGCATAAAAGGGCATAAATTTGTAAGAAGCGATGTTCAATAAGCAGCATCCTGTAAATCATTCATAAGCTTCAGGGATCTTCACTACTAAGTGAAATACTCATCACTCTAGCCAATGCAACGACACTCCTTAGCTAAGAGGCATGGACTGTAGCAACCTTTGTAGCCTAGCAGAAGTGTACCCTTGTGCCTGTCTGAGGATGTTGCCACAAAAAGAGAGCCAAGCTCCCATCCTCCCTGGGAGGGGTATGTGGACAATGCCTCTACAGCATCGCCAAGTCACAGCCTGCCTATAGATTGGAAGTTCGGACCAAAGTCTCAAACCTAGAGAATGCTGTCACTGTGTCCTCAAGCCAACCCTCAGCTGTACAAAATTTGATTTATAATTACAGAATAAGATTATGCCAGAGAGGAAAAGCAAAAGGTAAGAGTTTCTTAAATGGCAATAATGACTAATGGTGCAGGGTTTCTTCTCTGCCTCCTCGCCACCGTTTAATGGCGACATAGCCTAGAACCGAGAACCAGATAATCCACGGTACAATTTCGCTGCTGCTTCTGAGATTTTTGAGATCCTACACAAGCCACTTCACCCTCCATTTCTTCAGGTACTACTGTTGTTGTTGTTAAGTGCCGTTGAGTCTGTGTCGACTCATGGCGATCTTCTGGATTGTTGTCTTAAATTGTGTTCGGTTTTCAGTCAGGCGGCTCATTGTTGACAGACTGGCACCCATAGCTGCTGTTACTGTATTGATCCATCTCATTGTTGGCCTTCCTCTTTTACGTTAACCTTCTACCTTGTCAAGCATGATGCCTTTCTCTAATGATCTCTCTCTTCGCATGATGTATCCAAAGTATGAAAGTCGAAGTCTTGTCATCTGAGCTTCTAAAGAAAGCTTAGGTTTCATCTTCTTCAGTACAGACTGGTTTGTTCTTCGGGCAGTCCACAGTATACACAGTATTCGTTGCCAGCACCATAATTCAAAGGCATCAATTTTCTTCCTGTCTATCTTTTTCACTTCCAAATTTTGCATCCATATGACATTATTGAAAATGCCATGGCTTGAACAAGTTGAATCTTTGTATGGAGAGAGACATCTCTGCTCTTGAGAATCTTGTCTAGGTCCTTCATAGCTATTCTGCCAAGAGCAATGCGTCATCTGATTTCTTGACTGCCTGTTCCTTCTTTATTGACAGTTGATCCAAGTAAGTTAAAGTTGCCCACTATTTCAATTTCTTCTCCATCAATGATGAATTTATTGATTTTTCCAGTTGTCATGATCTTTGTCTTCTTTACATTAAGGTGCAGATCCATTTTAAGACTATGTTCCTTGATCTTGAGAAGCAAATGTTTCAGATCGTCTTCATTTTCAGCCAGTAATGTGGTATCATCAGCACAGTGAAGGTTGTTGATTAGTCTTCCACCAATCTTCACACCTCTGTTGTCTTCATACAATCCTGCTTCTCTGATGAAAGTATGCTTCTCTGGGAAAGTATGCAGTCATGTCATACACGTTTCCTGATTTTAAACCATTCTGTTTCTCCTTGTTCCATTCAAAGTGTTGCTTCTTGATCAATGTAAAGGTTGTGCAAGAGAATGATCAGGTGTCTGGTATACCCATGCATCTTAATGTGGCCTTAGTTTCTCATGGTTTACACAGTCAAAAGCCTTGCTGTAGTCAGTAAAGCACAAATAGATATCCTTTTGGTATTCTTTAGTCTTTTCACGGATCCATCTCACATCTGCGATGATGTCTCTCATTCCTTGTCCTTTCCTGAACTCTGCTTACACTTCAGGTAGTTCTCGTTCTAGGTATGGTTGTAGTCTCTGTTGAATAATCTTCAGTGGAATCTTGCAGGCATGTGGGATTACAGTGATTGTGCAATAATTTCCACAGTCAGTTGGATCATCTTTCTTCAGTATTGGTATAAACACAGATCTTTTCCAGTCAGTTGGCCATGATGTTGTCTTCTAAATTTCCTGGCAGAGCCTTGTAAGTTTGTAATAGCTGCATCTGATTGCTGTAATACGTTAATGGGAATGCCAACAATGCCTGGTGCTTTGTTCTTTGATAAGGCTTTCAATGCTGCTTTGACTTCTTTCACCACCAATGGTTCCAGATCATAAGATACAGGTTGAAACGGCTGCTGGTCCACTTATCTTTATCATACAAAAATTCTGTATATTCTTTCCACTTTTTCTTGATCTTCTTAGCATCATTCAACATAGATCCTTGAGCATCTTTTAACATTCCAAGTCAAGGTTGGAATTTTTTCTTTAACTCTCGTAGCTTTAGGAAAGCCGATTTTGTTCATCTTCTAATAATTTCTGCTTCTATTTCCTTGCATGCATCATTGTAGTACTTCTCCTTGTCTTGTCTTGCTGCATGTTGGAAATCTCTGTTGAGTTCTGTGATTGCCTCTCTTTCTCGTCTGGCTTTAGCTTCTCTGTGTTTCTAGGCAATTTTCAGAGTTTCTTCTGTCATCCACTTCAGCCATTTTTGCTTTTTCACCTTTTATAGAGACTTCTCGCTTTCTTCCAACACAACCTTCTTGATGTCATCCCATACCTCTTTTGGAGCTCTGTCATTTGCATCTAAAGCACCAAACCGATTTTGCAGGCAGTCTTTAAATTCTGGTGGTATATTCTCAAGGTCATATTTTGCTACATTCATGAGTGGCTTGCTCTTTTCCAACTTTAGCTTGAGTTTGCATATTAGTAGTTGGTGATCTGTACCACAGTCAGCTCCAGGATTTGTCTTTGTTGACGCTATAGAGCTTTTCCATCGTTGAATTCCATAGAGGTAGTCAATTAGATTTTTGTACAATCCATTGGATGACGGCCATGTGTACAGTCGCCACTTGTGTTGCTGGAAGAAGGTGTTTGAAATGAATAGATCGTTGGTCTTGCAGAATTCTATCAGTCTTTCTCCAGCTTCATTTCTATTGCCAAGTCCATATTTTCCAACCATTTTGCCGCCTTCTTTGTTGCCAACTTTTGCGTTCCAGTCACCCATGACTATCAGGATATTCTGTCAGCATGTTCTGTCAATTTCAGCTTGTTCTTGTTCACAGAACTCATCGTCATCCTCTTCCGCAGCTGTTGTTGGGACATATACTTGAATTTTAGTTGTGCTGATAGGCATTCCTTGTAGACGAATAGAAAAGAGTAGTTACTCACCTGTAACAGGTGTTCTCCAGGAGCAGCAGGAATCAGTCCTCACATATGGGTGACGTCAGCGCCGACGGAGCCCCCGTGCGGAGCATTTCCCCAGCTTTCAAGGAAAGCCTTTGGGAATGCAGCACGCATGCGCGGTCCCCTTCCCGCCCAAGAGTGCCATCTTGCTCAGTCTGATGACATAGCTAAAAGACAGCAAAAAACAAAATGAAGTATATGACTGCAACTCCAGGGGAGGAGGGAGGGTCGTAAGGACTGATTCCTGCTGCTCCTGGAGAACACCTGTTACAAGAGAGTAACTACTCTTTCTCCAGGACCAAGCAGGAAGTCAGTCCTCACAATTGGGACTCCCCAGCTCCAAGCTACCGGGAAACCGAAGCTGAAAAATGGCTCCCTCTCAAGAGCCTCAGCATTTGTGATAAGAATATTCTCTGAGAACGCCCCTGTACGGTAGCCCAACACAAGGGCGGGAGGGTAGGAGCTGCCTAAACCTCAAAGAGATTACAGAGTACCGCCTGTCCGAAAGCACTGTCCCTTCGGGACTCTCTCTCGAGGCAGTAGTGGGCTGCAAAAGTCTGGCTTGAAGACCAAGTAGCGGCCCGACAGATGTCTGCCAACGGAACAGAGCGGAGATGAGCTACTGACGAGGCTTTCGCTCTGACACGGTGGGCCATGATTTGACCCTGCAAGGGGAGGTCGGCTGCCTTGTACACCCAGGCGATACAATCTGCTACCCAAGTGGACAACGTACGCTTGGAGACAGGTAACCCCAGTTTATTGGGGTCAAAGGAGATGAAGAGCTGAGTAGCCCTTCGATGCCCCCACATACGTTCTATGTAAAAAGACAACGCCCTCTTACAGTCCAGGGAATGCAAGACTGTTTCAGGCAAGCTGGTATGCGGCTTGGGAAAGAAGGTCGGAAGAACCACCTCCTGGTAGAGGTGGAAAGAGGAGACGAATTTTGGAAGGAAATTTGGGTGGGTCTGTAGGACCACCCTGTTCCTATAGAACCATGTGTATGGTCTATCAGAAACCAGAGCTTGTAGTTCACTCACACGTCTGGCCGAGCAAGAGCTACCAGGAAGAGTGCTTTCCAAGAAAGGAAGTGCAGATGGCAAGTAGCCATTGGCTCAAACGGTGGGCGAGTAAGTTGCTGCAAGACCACGTTCAAATCCCACTCAGTCGCCGGTGGACGAACCGGAGGCTTGAGAAGAAGCAGACCTCTGAGGAAGCGGGACACCAAGGGGTGAACCGACAGAGATTGTCCCTCCACCGGTGAGTGGTGCGCTGATACAGCACTGAGGTGGACCCAAACAGAGTTAGACTTAAGGCCTAGGTCTGACAGGTGAAGTAGATACTGCAGTACTACTGGCACAAGGCAGGAGAAAGGATCTTCATTGCGCTGAGCACACCATATTGTGAACATACACCACTTGAGGGCATAGGACTTTCTCGTGGACTGCCTCCTAGAGGAAAAAACCACCTCAACCTCCTTAGGCAGAAGCAAGGGATCTAGCACTATCCTTTCAGCAGCCAGGCCATCAAATTGAGGGACCTGAGATTGGGGTGCAGAAGGGAACCCTGATCCTGAGACAGGAGATCGTGTTGCAACTCCGGAGGGAAAGGAGTTTCCACCACCAACTGTAGCAGAAGTGGAAACCACGGTTGCCTCGGCCATCTGGGGGCTACCAGAATCACCGAGGCCTTGTCCCGGAGAATCTTGAACAGATTTCGGGCCACCAGGGGCGTGGGAGGAAACGCATACAGGAGGCCCGTAGACCAAGAGATCAGAAAAGCATCCGCTGCCATTCTCAGGTGATGTGGCTGTCTGGAGCAAAACCTGGGCAGCTGACGGTTCAGTGGACTTGCAAAGAGATCGATGGATGGAAGTCCCCATCATAGAAAGATCTGCTGGACCACCAATGGATTAAACTGCCATTCGTGGGGCTGGAGAATCCTGCTTAGCTTGTCTGCTAAGACGTTCTCCTGACCAGGTAGATAAACTGCTTTGAGAAACATGCCTTGTTTGACTGCAAAGGAGCAAAGGGCCTGCGCCTCCTGACATAGGAGCCTGGACCCTGTGCCCCCTTGCTTGTTCACAAAGTACATTGCTACCTGATTGTCTGTCTGAACTAAGACAGACTAGTGAGAGAGGGCATGAGAAAAAGTCTGTAGAGCTAAGCGGATTGCTCGCAGCTCCAAAAGATTGATCTGATGTGTGGCCTCCCGAGGAGACCAGCGGCCTTGAGTGCACGTGCCCTGGCAATGTGCACCCCAGCCCTTCAAGGAAGCATCGGTTGTCATCACCCTTGTGTGTGCTGGGGCCTGAAAAGGTACCCCCCTGAGAAGGTTTGGGAGATGTAGCCACCACTGCAGGGAGTCCAAAAATGGTTTGGACACTTCTACTCTGTCTCGGAGGTCGCCTGTGGCCTGTGCTCTGAGGCACCACTGAGCAGCCCGCATGTGCAGACGGGCATTCGGCGTCACATGTACCTTGGATGCCATGTGACCCAGGAGCCTCAGAAAGTGTCTGGCAGAGACCTGAGAATTGCTGTGGAACTGGTTGGCCAAGTCCATGAGTCTGTGGGCCCTGTCCTCGGGCAAGTAAGCTCTTGCCTGCAGGGTGTCTAATCTTGCCTCTATAAACTCTAGGTTCTGTGAGGGGAGCAAAGTGGACTTTGCGTAGTTTATGACAAAACCCAGATGCTGAAAAAGAGAGACAATGCGAAGAGTGGCTTGTCTGGCCTCTTGGAGAGAATGGCCCCTGATGAGCCAGTCGTCCAGGTATGGGAAGACAAAAATTCCCTGATCCCTGAGATAGGCCGTCACCACCGCCAGGCATTTGGTGAAAACCCTGGGGGCGGAAGTCAGGCCAAAGGGAAGTACTCTGTACTGAAAATGGTTTCCTCCCACCACAAATCTGAGATATTGTCGGTGGTCTGGATGAATGAGGATGTGAGTATAAGCATCCTTTAGGTCTAAAGAGCATAGCCAGTCTCCTTGCTGGAGGTAGGGCAGCAATATCCCAAGGGTAAGCATCTTGAACTTTTCCCTCTCCAGAAACTTGTTTAGGTTTCGCAAGTCTAGGATAGGCCAGAGGCCTCTTGCCCTTTTTGGTACCAGGAAGTACCTGGAGTAGAAGCCTTGCCCTTCCAGGTGGTGAGGCACCGGTTCCAACGCCTGTTCCTTTAGAAGACTTGCCAACTCCTGAAGGAGGAGGTTTCTGTGCAGAGGGAGTCTTGGAGGCTCCCCTGGAAAGTAGGAGGGGGGTAGCTGGTGGAAGTGCAGCATGTAGCCCTTCTGGACTATGCTGAGGACCCAGGTATCCCCTGTGATGGTTGGCCACCTGTAGGCGTACAGGGTCAGCCGACCTCCTGTGCTGAGTGGAGCCAGCTGTGGAGAAGAGACTATGCTGTGGGAGTCAAAACCCCACTCCCTGCTGTGCAGGAGCCGGAGCTGGCGGCTTGGGGGTCTTCTGCCTATGGGGCCCATGTCCCTGCCCCTTGGCCTGCTGGCCCTGTTGGGGAGCTGGAGAGGCCTGATATTGAGGGTAGAATTTGTAGGCAGCACCCTTCCTCGGGAAAAAGGGCTTCTTTCCTGAGCCCTTCTTTTTCTGAGAAGGGGCAGAAGTCTTCCTGGACAGCCTTGTCCTGGTGAGAGTCTCAGTCTTGATTTCCGCAGCCTTTTCAGTCATGGGCTTACCGAAAAGGTTTTCACCTCGGCAGGGGACATCGACCAACTTGTCCTGCACCCATGACTCTAAGTCTGATGACTGTAGCCAGGCCTGACGGCGTGCACCGATGCCGGACGCAGCTACCCAGGCCGAAGCCTCAAAGCCATCATAGGCTGCCCGAGAGAGAAACTTTGAGCACTCTCAAATCCCCGTTGACAAAGCCTTGAACCTCTGCAAAGGTTCCTCGGAGAGGCCAGCTGAGAACCTGGCAATTTCCTTTGCCAGGTCTCGTAGGTACATGCCCATGTACAGCTGGTAGGTCTGGACATGGCAAGATAGCATAGAGCCCTGGAAGCACTTTCTACCGAGGGCATCCAGGTTCCGGGCCTCCTGATCGGGGGGGGCACCGAGGAGTGCATCTTCTGACTCTTCAGGCGGTAGCTGCACCTTTGTGCGGTAGCTGCGCCTTTTGGAACCCAGGGCTCTTATGGACTCAATAAATGGAATCGACCCCTTTGCTAAGAACCGGCGCTGAGGCCGGTGCTTCCCACATACGGAAGAGCAGCCGTTCCAGCATCAGAGGAACCGGTACAGTAAAGGCTTCCTTTGGAGGAAAAGTCAAACTGGAGGGCATCAAGCTCTTCGGCTCGGGGCTCCTCCTCGGCGACCGCAAGGCAGGCCAAGGCTTTGGCCATGTCCCTCACGAAGTCCAAGAACCGGGTATCCTTCGGGGGGGGACCGTCTCCAAGGCTCGGACTCCGGTAAGTCCGAAGGGACGCACCAGGTGCAGAAGGTGTCCGGGGACTCCTCGTCCTCCGTCTCCCACGTCGACTCCTCTGAGGAGGAATCGAGCGGCTCTGGCCGTGTGGGCCTCGGTGCCACCCGCCCCGACGCCGAGGGTATTGGCGTCGACGACCTCAGCCCTGCACAGGAGGTCGAGGGGGATCTTGACCGAGGATCGACTCAAGACTTCATTGACTCGAGGATCGGCTCGGTCTCCGGGGTCGACTTGGACGTCGAGGTCCCGGTGGTTGGGGCAGATGCACCGGCCAGACCGGCGATCAGCACCCGCTGCTGTTTCATGAAGGCAGCCAAGCTGCTCTCCAAGGCCGTCAACCTGAGTCCAAGCTCAGGAGACTCAGCAGCCCCCGACTCGGGCCCCAACGACATCGGGTCCGATGTCGGCTCCTCCGGAGGAGAGTCCACGAGGACAACTGCACTTACGTGACTCGGGGACTCCGGCTCCACACGAGGTAACTTGGATGGCCTCTCCAACTCCGAGAGCCCGGGGCGGCGGTCATTGCTACACGACCTGGCCCTCGAGGATCCAGGAGCCTCCACCGACGCCGCCCTCGCGAGTTTCTTCTTCCTTCTGTGCTCCCGGGTGGGAGACTCCCTCTCAGAAGAACCCCGACGGCGCTTGGGTCAGACTCCCGAGATGTCGAGGTCTCTGACAAAGTCCGGGCCCGGCTGGATGCAGAGTCAGAGAATATTCTCTCACGTTGATGCTGACGGCTCCGAAGCGCCTTCAACGACATTTTGCCGCACGGGCCACAGGCCAGCGGGTCATGGTCGGGCCTGAAGCAACGGAGGCAGTAGTCATGTGTGTCGGTGAGACACATAAGTTTCTTGCACCGATCACACTTTTTGAACCCGCTGGCAACCATCGGGGGAAAAAGGGCCCCTGCAAGGTCAAAAGATCAGGCTGCCAGTGAAAATACAAAAAGAGCGCAAACGCTAGTCACGAAAGAAAAAAAATGAAAATCAGAACTCCGGACTCGATACCGGTGTACCGAGCCCAGGCGGGAAGGGGAACCGGCATCGAACCGGAACAGAAAAAAGTCAAAATAGCCGAAAAACATCTACTTTTCCCAGGTGACACGAACTCACGTCTGTTGGGCTCTGCGGAAAAAGAAAGACTGAGCAAGATGGCACTCTTGGGCGGGAAGGGGACTGCGCATGTGCGCTGCATTCCCAAAGGGTTTCCTTGAAAGCTGGGGAAATGCTACGCACAGGGGCTCCGTCGGCGCCTACGTCACCCATATGTGAGGGCTGACTTCCTGCTTGGTCCTGGAGAATTAAGCGTTCACTGACTGCATTGTATTTCATTACAGTTCTTGAATTTTTCTTCTTAATTATAAATGCAACACCATTTCTTCTTTGTTTTTCATTTCCAGCACAGTAGACCATGTGATCATCAAATTCAAAGTGTCCGATGCCAGACCATTTCAGTTTATTTATTTATTTTATTTTTATTTATTTATTTAACAGTTTCTTATATACCGCCCCTTCCAGAGAACAGGGGCGGTTCACATCGAACAAAAATCAATACACTTCTGTATATTTTACATGGAACTTGTGTTAACTATGTACACGTTTAGTTACATTGAACATGTTTTGAACATTAACTAGAATAACACTATTCAAACTATGTACAGGTCATCACAACATAATTGATAATAATTGATAATAATTTCAGTTCACTGACACCCAACAGATTAAGTTCCATTTCATTCATGACCATCTCCAACTTCCCTTGGTTCATGCTTCGTATGTTCTATGTCTCAATATGTAAGACATCTTTGCAGCTTCTGACTCTCATTTCATGCGCAGCTACATCAGCAATCAGACATCCCAAGGGCTCTGATCCAACCACATCATAAATTCTGGCTTTACTCTGAAAACGTCTTCAGCTCCTCCCCAGTAGCCAGTTGAGTGCTTTCTGACCTGGGGGTCTCATCTTCCAGCACTAAAGCACAATTTGTTTTGTTGTGACTATCCATTGGGTTTCGTGGCAAGATATAGAAGTAGATTACCAGGCCTTTCTTCCACGCAGTTTAAGTTTAGTGTTGTTGCCATTGTCACATAAATGTGATCCTCCGCCACCAACACCGTCCCATTCTGCTGCTGCCCAGATGGGTGGTTTGCCTTGGTCTGGCATCTCAGCTGAGACCTGTCCATCTAGGGAGACCCTGCCAGTAGTTAAACTACCGATAGCTTAGCCCTCAGCATCACAGATGCACAAATGTCCCCACAGAACAGCAAGCTGCAAATCAAGTGAAGGTCTAAGGGGCTCATTTACTAACATACATTAACCAGTTAACATGCATTAATGCACATTAACATTCACTAATTCAAGTTAAGTACATAGTTAGCAAACAGGCATCATGAGAATAACAGGGATTGCATTATCTAGATAAAATGAGGAAAACAGTTAAGAAAAAACTAAAAGGAGCAGTTGCAAAGGTTAAAGACGTACATCAGGCTTGGCTGTTGTTGAAAAATACTATCTTGGAAGCCCAGACCAGCTGTATTCCACGCTTTAAGAAAAGTGGAAGGAAGTCCAAAAAACTGCCAGCATGGTTTAAAGGTGAGGTCAGAGAGGCTGTTGTTGCCAAAAAAGCATCTTTCAGGAAATGGAAAAAAGAGCCAAACGACGAAACCTGGAAACAACACAAGCACTGGCAAGTCAAATGCAAGGCATTGATAAGGCAGGCAAAGGGAGAATTTGAGAAGAGGCTTGCTGCGGAAGCAAAAACGCGAAGTAAAGACCTTTTCAAGTACATTCGTAGCAAAAAACCTGTGAGAGAGTCAGTTGGTCCATTAGATGATAAAGGGGTTAAAGGAACACTAAGAGGCGACAAGGCGATAGCGGAAAGACTGAATGAATTCTTTGCTTCAGTCTTTACTGAGGAAGATGTAGGGATGTTACCCATGACTGAAGAGGTATTTAAAGGTGCGGAAGAATTGAAGGAAATATCGATACATCGGGAAGATGTATTACAACTATTAGATAAACTGAAGAGTAGCAAATCACCTGGGCCAGATGGAATACATCCAAGGGTGTTGAAAGAACTGAAATATGAGATTGCAGACCTGCTATTAGTAATCTGTGAACTATCATTAAAATCATCTCTAATACCTGAAGATTGGAGGATCGCCAATGTAACACCAATTTTTAAAAAGGGTTCCAGGGGTGATCCGGGAAACTACAGACCGGTGAGCCTTACATCAGTACCGGGAAAAATGGTAGAAACCATCATAAAGAATAAAATTACTCAGCATGTAGATAGTCATGACCTAATGGGAGACAGCCAACATGGCTTTAGACAAGGAAGATCTTGTCT
This sequence comes from Ichthyophis bannanicus, assembly GCA_033557465.1. Taxonomy (NCBI): domain Eukaryota; kingdom Metazoa; phylum Chordata; class Amphibia; order Gymnophiona; family Ichthyophiidae; genus Ichthyophis; species Ichthyophis bannanicus. Next base: position 730,109,829 of record CM066033.1, on the reverse strand, counting down.
TACTAATCTGTTATGTTTTTTTGAAGGAGTGAATAATCAGGTGGACAAAGGTGAGTCGGTTGATATTGTGGATCTGGACTTTCAGAAAGCCTTTGACAAGGTCCCTCATCAGAGACTTTTGGCAAAACTAAAGAGTCATGGGATAGGAGGCAGAGTACTATTGTGGATCAGGAACTGGTTAAAAGATAGAAAGCAGAGGGTAGGGCTAAATGGCAAATTTTCCCAATGGCGAAAGGTGTATAGTGGTGTACCCCAGGGATCTGTGCTGGGTCCGCTGCTTTTTGACATATTCATAAATGACCTGGAAAGTGGAATAACGAGTGAGGTTATCAAATTTGCAGATGACACAAAACTATTTAAAGCTGTTAAAACCCAAGCAAAGAGAATGCTAGGTATGATAAGGAAAGGAAAAGAAAATAAAACAAAAGATATTATAATGCCTCTATATCGTTCCATGGTGAGACCGCACCTTGAATATTGTGTGCAATTCTGGTCACCGTATCTTAAAAAGGATATAGCGATTTTAGAAAAGGTTCAGAGAAGAGCCACCAAAATGGTAAAGGGGATGGAAGGATACTCCTATGAAGAAAGGCTAAAAATGTTAGGGCTCTTTAACCTGGAAAAGAGACGGCTGAGGGGAGATATGATAGAAGTCTATAAATTAATGAACAGTGGAACGGGTAAACGTAGATCGATTGTTTACCTTATCAGAATATAGAAAGACTAGGGGACATGCAATGAAGCTACAGGGTAAAACTATTTAAGACTAATAAAAGAAAATATTTTTGCACTCAACGTGTAATCAAACTCTGGAATTTGTTAACGGAGGATGTAGTAAAGGCTGTTAGTGTAGCTGGGTTTAAAAAAGGTTTGGACAAGTTCCTGGAGGAAAGGTCCATAAACCATTATTAAGAAGGGACCCAGGATATCAATGCTTGAACCAATACAAGCATTGTGGAACCTGTGTCCCTTGGGGAAACTGCTAGGTACATATGACCTAGACTGGCCACTGTTGGAAACAGAATACTGGGCTTGATGGACCTTGGTCTGACCCAGTATGGCATATCTTATGTTCTTATGCATTATTTTATGTTCATTAATCATATTAGCATAAGCTTTCTAGTGCAAGAGAATACCTGCTGTACTATTGTACCCTATTTGTAACTCACCTTGAACTCAGACCTGGAAAGGTGAAAAACTAAATCCAAAATCCAAATCCAGTGGCAGAAATTCTTCAAGAACCTATGAGTTCAATGCAATGGCTCATGTGATGTGGTGTTTTAAGATCATTACCATTATGCTCTAAATGGGGAGCTTCCAGGCAGCAGGTCCTCTCACCATGAGTCCATGGAAAATCTTACCCTTGGAAAGCACTATTTATCAGCTGGACTTCTGAAACATGGAGCCAGATGTGCTAATAATTTTCTCTCACAGAAACAAAATGGGAAAATCTGTTCAGTACACCTGACCCCAAATGTGAATGGCTTTCTTCTAAAATCTCTTAGCCACTTTCCAAGAAGCAGAATAATATAGTAGTCATTCTGACATTGCTGTGGGGCCCTGAGGGACATATTTTATTTCATTTATTTAAATATTCTGATATGACTATAGGTGTAAAGTGCATTGGGTCCCAGGACATACCTTGTCGTACAGCACTGGGATCTGTGAATCATTCTCGTCTATCCCCAGGATGCTAGCCAGGATCTGGGAGCCAAAGTGCACATATACCAGTCCAGCACTGCTCAGCTTGGTTTGCCAATGTTTGTCTGGCCGCAGGCTATTCATGGTTTCTGCAAAGGATCTGGAATCATGAGACGATATAAAATAAGCACAGGTGACTCCAGACATGTGTGCATATACATGTGAGGCAGAAAGAAAAAACTTCAAACAAATCTACTCCTGCCTAACTCTTAATAAGTGGAGCCCAGCATAGAACAAATGGCAAAAACACAGATCAATCCGCACATTCTCTTATTATTTCCCCTTACATAGGTGTTTTTGACATAGCACTTTTCTCTTGCTTTTCTGGGCTTTCTGCTCAATTAGAACTGGCCAGGACTATGGACTATGACACTATAAGCTTTCATTCATAACTGGCCAGGAGTTTCTCTCCCCCTGTTCTGCAATATTTCCCTCCCAGCAAGCCATATCAATTCAGTAAAGATCCTCAGCCAGTGGCTAGACACTGCAGTTGCCTCAGGAAACTGATCTACAAGCAACTTGAGCCTGGCCACTAGGTGTTACTGCTATGTGACGGTAGAGACTAGCTCTCTTTGCCCTCCCCAGGGGCTACGAACATTGCCTCTGTAACATTCACCATCCTGCTCTTACTCCCTCTGGATAATCTTTACTCTATCTCTCTTTCTACTTCTCATACCACTCCCTCCCCAACACTGTACATCTAAGTCCTCTTTCATATTTTCCATTTTAAGCAATGTTGGAAAGAATTATATTAAAGGTGTCAATGACTTTTAGTAGGCACAATAACTCTCCAAAAAAGGGAATTCATCAAATTTTGCAAGTGTTAAGAAAATATGACTATTCTGGTTGAGTTCAAAAACAAGAAACATCTGATCAGTATTTTTTGGACAACCAGACCTCTGAAAAAAGTTTCTAAGGGAAACTGTCAAGCTGCACAATGTTGCCCACTGCTCCATTCCAAAAGCTGCCCCACCCCTTTTTGCAGAACACTGGCCTAGAGGAGCATGGGTAAAGACAAGGAAAATAACTTCAGTAGATGGCGAAAGATGGCAGCAAAAGACAACTTCAAAGCTACCTCTTCCTTACACCCAAAGTCACATATACACACCCTTTCATTCAAACACCTGTTCCCAAGTACATTCATTACTCCCTCCCTCCACAGAGACCAGAAAAATAAACAAAACACCCCCAGCCCTACCCTTACATATTTTCCTACATTCCCACATACATGCCATGGAGACAGAAAAAATGACATAACAGATATAAGGCACCTTTTGGTACCTCCCTTCAAGTCACAACCACATCCAAAACCCTCAATAAGGTGTTACTACAATACCAATAATAAACTGACAAACACCCCCGAAAAAGTGTATAAATACACACCAAAGTCCAACTTTGAGTGTACACACCCTCTGGAGGAAGGAAGGAAAAAGGCCTCCATAATATATGCCAATTATAACTGGCTTCTCGGTGCCACATCATTGGTCTAAAAAACATTCCCATAGTAACTCAAAACATTGATTGGATTATATCACTTTTAAAAGTGAAATTCTTTCATTTAGATCACTGTTCTATTGTACTTTTAGTTTAGAGTGACCCAAAATTATGATAATGTGTAGAAGCTACCCAAAATCCAGATAGTCTCAATTTATATACAACATGTTGCTCTATTCCCAAAAACTGAAGAAATGTATCTTATCTGCACTCTGTGCTTCAAAGGCTTTGCCTTTAACTACTCAAAATATATTCTTGTGCTCCATGGAGCAGTTCAAGATGAAACACAGTATTTGGTAAAGGAGCTAGCTGATTTGGGATCACTCGGCACTAGTGATAATAATATGATCACATTTGACTTAATAATTAAAGCAAGTATGCAAAGGAAATCTACTGTGGCAGTGTTTAATTTTCAAAGGAAAACTACGATAAAATGAGGAAAATGGCTGGAAAAAACTAAAAGGAGCAGCTGCGAATGTCAAGAGTTTACATCAGACATGGACGCTATTTAAAAATACAATCTTGGAAGCCCAGACCAGATGCATTAAAGGCAGAAGGAATGTTAAACGACAGCCAGCATGTTCCTGGAGGAAAGGTCCATAAACCATTGTTAAAGAGGACCCGGGAAATCTACTGCTTGCCCCAATAGAAGCATTGTGGAACCTATGTCTTTTGGGGAAACTGCTAGGTACTTGTGACCTAGATTGGCTACTGTTGGATATAGGCTACTGGGCTTGACGGACCATGGTCTGACCCAGTATGGCATATCTTATGTTTTTAGAATCAGGAACCATTGGTGATTAAAGAAGACGTCAAAGCAGCATTGAAAGCCTTATCAAAGAACACCAGACATTGATGGGATTCCCATTAAAGTATTACAGCAATATGATGCAGTTGTTACCATACTTACAAGGCTCTGCCAGGAAATTTGGAAGACAACATCATGGCCAACTAACTGGAAAAGATCTGTGTTCATACCAACATTAAAGAAAGGTGATCCAACCGACTGTGGAAATTATTGCACAATTGCTTCAATTCCACATGCCAGCAAGATTCTACTATAGATTATTCAGCAGAAACTACAACCACACCTGGAACGAGAACTGCCTGAAGTGCAAGTAGGATTGAGGAAGGGAAAGGAACAAGAGACATCATCGTGAATGTGAGATGGATCCTTGAAAAGACTAAAGAATACTAAAAGGATATCCATGTGTTTTATTAACTACAGCAAGGCTTTTGACTGCATAAACCATGAGACACTCTGGGCCACATTAAGAAGTATGGGTATACCAGAACACCTGATCGTTCTCTTGCACAACCTTTACATTGATCAAGAAGCAACAGTTTGAACAGAACAAGGAGAAACAGAATGGTTTAAAATCAGGAAAGGTATACGACAAGGCTGCATACTTCCCCCTACCTGTTTAATTTATATGCAGAACAAATCATCAGAGAAGCAGGACTGTATGAAGACAACAAAGGTGTGAAGATTGGTGGAAGACTCATCAACCACCTTTGCTATGATGATGATACCACATTACTAGCTGAAAGTGAAAACAATCTGAAACATTTGCTTCTCAAGATCAAGGAACATAGTCTTAAAATGGGCCTGCTCCTTCATGTAAAGACGACAAAGATCCTGACAACTGGCAAAATCAATAACTTCATCACTGATGTAGAAGAAATTGAAATAGAACAAGCAGTCAAGAAATTAGACGACGCCTTGCTCTTGGCCGAATGGCTATGAAGGATCTAGACAAGATTCTCAAGAACAGAGACTGTCCTTTAGCTTGGTAAATGTCCTGGACTCTAAACACAACTTAACTGAAAGATTATTCAGCCATAGTGTTCGTGGAGGGGGATGGAGGCAGAGTGGGTCTATTCCTCCATTCCAAGTAACCTTACAGGTAAGTACAGGAATTGCATTGTAATACTATGAAATCCATCAACTGCTGCAAGAGCCGTGTGTGGATGTCAGGTGAACATCCGCTTGAGGCTGCGCAGGAGTCCTCCACCTGCGCTGCTGTTGCTGCTGGTGGGAGATGCTGTGATATGTATACTGTAGCACCAGGAGCTCCCCCCATCCCAATCGGCAGCAGCACAGGCAGGCCCCACGCAGCTTTGTGGAAATGCTGGTCAGATGGAGTGTTATATATGGCACTGACACGAAATGAACTGCAATTCAGGTGATGCCAGTGCCTGCTGGGACTCCAGAAACATGAGCTTCCTCACAGCAGCGCCCCATCTTCCTCTATAGCTGCGTAGATATTATTGCGTTTATGCAAACTGCCAAGGATAATGAGCAGAAACTATTAATGAGATACCCTCAGCTCTGCTTTAAACAATCCCTGCAAAGCCTTGTATCTCAGCTGCTTCAGTCCCTTACCTAGAGGGAAATGTACACAAGGCATGTTTTGGAAGATGTTTAATTTAAAATATCACACAAAATATATCATGCGGCAGCACGATGAGTTCTCTGCCTAATGAGCTCCTGATTAAGAGAGGCACAGAGCAGCTCAGCTCTGCTTTTTTTCTGGATTCATCACTGAAGTGTTTTCATTCAAGGCTAGAGGGAGAAGTGCTCAGGAAGCACATGCAGACGCGAGTCCATTTAAAGAAAAGCAGTATAAATGTGAGAAAGGTATAGAATAGTTGAATGAATCATGTACATAGAATATGGCCACGGACTGTTCAGGAAAGTCAGGGTAGGTAGAAAAGGAGGAAGAGCTGAACTGTATGTGAGGGCGGATGGGGAAGGGAGGCAGCATCGTGGACTATTGTGGCATGGAGAGAGAGCACTTCCACCTACATTAGTGCCGGTGTGGGCATGTTGGGGGAAGTGCCACATGGAGGTCTAATCCAAGAAATAAAACCTGTTACCAATGGCAGTAGTCTACCTTTAGGCTGCCTGCTTAAAATTGGAACCAGCACTGGGATCTGACAATGTAAGCCTTCATTCACAATTACCCAGGGATTTTTTTCCCCCTATTTTATATCCTCTCCCTACTCATCCATTCTGGTCATTGCAGTGACAGTTCTGAGCAAGGGATGGGCCATGTTCCTTCCTTGCAATCACAGGCCCTAAATTTGATTTTCACGTGTCCCTACTGCATGATGACCCAGCCCCAGATGATCCAGGGACCAGAAAACATGAGCTAGGAACTGAACAGCACCATCAGTAAGACAATTTGTGAGCTCACTGGGAGATTTTAATCTGACAGACGCTGACTGAGCATCTCACCTGCAGAAACAGAAAGCTCCTCAATTCCTTTCAAAAGCTGTTTGGAACTGCAGTGATCTGGATAGCAGCAAAAACACCAGCGGCAGCCCTGAAAGTAGAGCAGAAGACAAACTAGGCAGGTCCCTTACCCTTCAGTCTCAGGGGTGGGGGATGGGAGGCAGGGGAATTCCCAAGATTGAAAGCAGGGAGTTAGAATGGATATTTGTGGATCCAAGATGGCGCTCTGAGGTGGCGTGGCTGAAGACGCTCCGTGTCAGCTTATTGAAGGTTCTGTACCCCTTCGCCAGACTACCCTGGACGGCTTCGGAGTGTCAGCAGTTCCTCTGGCAATGCCTTACTTGGCCAGCCCAACAGGCAAGCTACAGGCAGCAGTGAAGGAGAAAGGGACTATAGTAAATCTTTATGGGAAATGCATGGGTGTAGACAGGAGAATCAAGATCCAAAAGCAGCCTCAAAGAGATAAGCTTTTAGCCTAGATTTGAATAGAACCAAAGATGGAGCCTGACGATCTGACTCAGGTAATTTATTCCAGGCATACAGTGCAGCAAGGGGGAAATAATAGAGCGTAGAGTTGGCAGTAAAAGAGAAGGACATAAATAAAAGTGTTTTATTTGATAAGTGGAGTTGCCGAGAGTGGTAGGGAGAACTAAGAGGAGAATTAATGAAGAGCTGCAGAATATATGCATTTGTAGGTCAACAGGAGAAATTTGAACTTTATGCAGAAACAGACAGAGAGTCAATGAAGTGACAGGAGAAGAGGGTTATGTGGCGACACTGGCGAAAAATTAGCTGTGCAGCTGAGTTTTGAACAGTTTGAAGGGGAGATAGATGACTCAGTGGAAGATCAGCAAGAAGCAAGTTGCAATAGTCTTGACGGGAGTGGATAAATGTCTTGAGAAATAAACATCTGATGAAATTAAATCCGAAAAAAAACCCTGCTGTTTTGGGTAGAGCAAGTTAAGACCCTCTTTTTTATTATTTTCCCTCAAATCTCCAATATGGAAATTCCACTATTACGGACAGTAAAAATTCTGGGTATTGTACTAGACTCAATGTTATGGAAGACCAGATAAAAGCCTTGACAAGAAAGGCCTAATTTCACCTTCCCTAACCATGGTGCTCTGGAAGAAACGTTAAACAGTACCATATTACTCGTATAAGTTGGTCTGCAGCTATGTACATTCTTGAAAACAAAGCATAACAATTTAAATTTAACTCTAGCTATTATCGGCAGCCAGTGCAGTTGCTTAAGATAGGGTGTAACCCTATCAAATTTTTTTCCCTTTAAAAATAGGCTTGGCTGCAACATTTTGTAAAACTTGTAAACACATATGTTTCTTAGCAATACCTAAATAGACTATATTACAGTAATCCAATTGCAATAATATAAAAGCATGTATTGAAAACTTCATATGATCTGTATCAGAAATCTAATTTGTCAGATTCCTCGGTTTAAAATATACCTTACCTGCTAATTGGCTTTCCTTGAGGAACTCCAGTCCAGTCCCATACCTCAGGGTAGTCAACCCCCACCAGCAGCTTGGAGACTGAGCATGTCATGTTTTAATGACATCAGGATACTCAGGCAGCTGGCACCACCCACCAGCCCCAATAACCTATTGACAAAGCAGACTCACAGAAGCAACAAATAAGAAGTTAATATCCGAAATAACAACCTTAAACTATAATGGGTTCCCCCTGGGAAACAACCTCCCAGGAAGCCCTCCTCCCTGGCCCCCACCCTGAACACGGGAGCCTTCCAAGACAAAAGGTAGCTTAACTGTCCAACATGCCACTTGCCCATCCCCCCCCCCCCCTGGAGGATGGGACAGGCTTCTTACCAAGAAAGAGACACCTGTGTGCCTTCTCCTTCTATAATGCGGTGCTGCTTCATCTGCCCCCGGCTTTCCACTTAAGCTGAGATTCTTCAGGCCCGAGGTCACACGTACCATGTGAAAATTGCAGATGGGAGGGTTCTGGGACTGGACAGGGGTTCCTCAAGGAAAGTCAATTAGCAGGTAAGGTCTAATTTCACCTTCCTTATCGTCCCTTCAGTCCAGTCCCGCACCTCAGGGATGTAACAGAGCCACCTATCCACGAGAGGGACCTGTGAGCCCGGCCTGGAGTGCTTACCAAACATTGCATCCCCCGCCGCTTGCACATCCAACCTATAATGCTTCACAAATGTATGCAGGGACAACCAGGTGGCCGCCCGACAGATATCCCCCGATGGAAACAAACTCCACTCTGCCTAGGAGGCAGATTGTGCCCTGGTGGAATGAGCCCACAGGCCCTGCGGGACCAACTTGCCCCGCAACAGATAGGTTGACGCAATTATTTCTTTAATCCATCTAGAAATGGAGGATTTTGCCGCCCCCGAACAAGACGAATAGCTGATCTGACTTCCAAAATGAAGCTGTTCTTTTCATATACGTTCTCAATGACTACCTGACATTGAGGAGACGCAACTGCAGGTCTGCTAATTCCTCAGCCAGTCCTGGCAACACTGGAAGAATGACCGGCTGATCCAGATGAAACGGTGACACCACCTTCGGCAAAAAAAGAGGGCACTATCCACAGGACCACTTTCTCCCTGGAGAAGGACAGAAAAGCCTCTCTACATGACAATGCCTGGAGCTCGGATATCCTCCTGGTGGAACAGATTGCCAAAAAAACCCACCATCTTCAAAGTCAAGTCCTTCAGGGTACATGCCGCTAATGGTTCAAAGAGCTCATGCGTCAGCACTGAAAGCACCAAATTGAGATCCCATGCTGGTACCAGTGCTCTCCTGGGTGGTTGGAGCTGCTTAACTGCTCTCAGGAAACGAATGACATCCAAATGCATTCCCTGGATCCTGCCATGATAACACGCCAATGCTGCCACTTGTACCCTCTGTGAACCAAAGGCCAGCTCTTTATCGAGCCCTGCCAGAAGGAACTCCAGCATCTCCGGAACAGACACCAACAGCGCACCTGCCCTCAAAAATTCTCTACACTTGAATGTAGGACAAGGATGTGAACCTCTTTCTGGCCCTAAGAAGCGTGGAGATTACTTGGGCGGAATAACCTTGCTTCCTTAACCTTGCCCTCTCAAGAGCCATGCCGTAAGCGACAACCGATCCACCTGGGGCATTAAGACTGGACCCTAAACCAGCAGGTCTGGCCTGCTTGGAAGTGTCCATGGCTCAGCCGCCCTAAGCCAAATGAGATCAGTGCACCCACGGGCGCCTCGGCCAATCTGGGGCAATCAAGATCACTAGCTCACAGTGCGCCTCCACTCTCTGAATCACTCGCCCTATGAGCGTCCACGGAGGGAAGATGTAGAAAAGCTCCTGGCTGGGCCAACGCTGCATGAGCACGTCCAGGCCTTCGGACATCCTCTCCCTCCATCGGCTGCAGAACCAATTCACTTTAACCAATGCAAATGTCGCCATCAAATCCATGACTGGTGCCCCCCACTGGCACACAATTTGCTTGAAGACTGCCTGGTTCAATTGCCATTCCCCTGGGTCCAATCGCATTAGACTGAGGTAGTCGGCTGTAACGTGCTCTATGCCGGACATGTGTGCCACCAAAATCACCTGCAGATGGGTCTCTGCCCAAGTCAGCAACATCTCCGCCTCATTCTCCAGCCTAGCGCTACCTGTGCCCCCTTGTCGAATGATGTACACTATCTTGGTGGCATTGTCGGAGAAGACCAGCACCGCCTTTCCGTGCAGTAGCGTGTGAAACTCCTGTAGGGCGAGGCCAATGGCTCTCATCTCTAGCCAATTGATAGGCCAGGTCCGCTCCTCTGCAGTCCACTGCCCTTGAGCAATATATGCCCCTCGCAGTAGTCTCCCCTCCCCGAACAGCTGGCATCCGTTGTTAGGGGAATCCAGAGTGGCAACTCCAACGGCACTCCTGCTGCCAGGTTCTCCTCGTGAAGCCACCATTTGAGTGCGGTTCGAACCTGCCTTGGACAGGTCAACGGGCGCGACAGGGGATGTAGCTGATGGGAACACCGGCGCAGCAGGGCTCTCTGCAATGGCCTCATTGGGCCCGCGCCCATGGTCCCTAATAGTTGAAGATAATGCCACGCTGATGTCTCCGCCATGCGAAGGAATCGTCAAACTAGCAGCCACAGCGCCTTTGCCCTCCTTTGCGGCAGAAAAACTCAGCCGCCGCGAGTATCAAATCGAGCCCCGAGATACTCGAGGTCCTGTGAGGGGGTCAAGTGACTCTTGGAGATGTTGATGACCTAACCGAGACTCCGCAAGAATTGGACCATGCGCGCTGTGGCCTGAGCGCTTTCCTTCTCAGATTTTGCTTGAATGAGCCAATCATTGCGGTATGGATGAACTAGTATACCTTCGCAAAGTAAGGCCACCACCACCACCACGACCATTACCTTGGTGAAAGTCCGGAGGGCTGAACGGCAAGGCTTCAAACTGAAAATCTCTCATGGGCACTGCGAAATGGAGAAACTGTTGATGATCTGGATGTATGGGAACATGCAGATATGCTTCCGTAAGGTCCAGAGATGTCTGGAACTCCCCCGCTCTTACGGCCATGATCACTGACCTGAGGGTTTCCATATGAAACTGCGGACTCCACAGGCACCTGTTTACCTGCTTAAGGTCGAGAATAGGGTGAAAAAAACTTCCTTCTTTGGGACTATGAAATAAATGGAGCATCGACCTGAACTGCATTGCTCCATGGGATCTGGCACTACCGCCTTCAACCTTAGCAGCCTTTCGAGCACACCCTGCACCTTTTCACATGCCTTGCAGAGGGAGCGAATGAAGGCTGACGCGAGTGGTCTGGCGAACATCAGCACATAGCCCTCCGGGACCTCCTGTAAGACCCAGTGGTCCGATGTAATTCGGATCCAGGCAGGGTAGAAGTCCCGCAACCGACTTCCCACGGGCTGCACTTCCTTTGAATCATCTCTCACCCCTTCAATGTTTAACACTCTGCTGCGCAGCTAATCTTCCGCCACCCTCATCATGCCCATATTACTCCTCTTCTCAAGTCACTTCATTGGCTCCCTATCCATTTCCGCATCCAATTCAAACTTCTCCTGCTGACCTATAAATGCATTCACTCTGCGGCTCTTCACTACCGTTCTTCTCTTATCTCTCCTTACAACCCCCCTCAGGAACTCCACTCTTCTAGCAAACTGCTTCTATCTGTGCTCTTCTCTTATATTGCTAACTCTAGACTTCGCTCCTTTCACCTTGCTGCACCTTACGCCTGGAACAAACTACCTGTGTCTGTACTCCAGGCACCTTCTCTAACCCTCTTCAAATCCAGGCTGAAAACACACCTCTTCGCTGCTGCCTTTGGATCTTGACTTACTTGATCTCCTTTTTCTTTCCCCCTTGTTTTATCCCTGCCTTCACCTTCTGTATTGTCTGTCTTGACTAGACTGTAAGCTCTGATGAGAAGGGACTGTTTCTTACATGTCTGTGCAGCGCTGTGTATGACTTGTAGCGCTATACAAATGCTCAATAGCAGTTGCCTGGGCCCCCCTTGCTTCATTGCGGTTTCTTTTGGGCCAAGGAGATGGCAGAGGCCGAGTAATAGCCTCTGCCTGCCCCACAAAACGGATGTCCCCTGGAGGTGAACCATCCTCTTTGGTACAGCGTACATCTCACTGTCCGAAAACACTTAAAACTTCCGGGACTGCCCTCTGCTCGAGCCAGAGCCACATCCCTGCTTTGGTTTATCTTCGGAAAGGCATCCTCCTTTGGACTCCCCCAAGTCCTTCACCAATTTTTCCAGTTCCTCCACGAATAATTGCTTCCCTTTGAAAGGCAGCTTACTCAACCAGGCTTTTGAGGAAACATCTGCCAACCAGTTGTGGAGCCAGAGGTAGCGACGAGCCACTACCATCAAGGTCAAGCTGTTGGAAAGTCCCCTAACCAGATCATAGAAGGTGTCTGCCAAGTAGGCCACCCCAGACTGCGGCCCCCTGTTCCTGGGACTCCTCTACTGACTTGGGGATGCTTTGTGTCCAACGCAAACATGCACATGCCACCAATGCCCTACAAGCCGAGGCTTGCAGGGACAGCGCACTTACATCAAAGGCTTGCTTCAGCAGGGTATCCAGTTTTCCATCCTGGACGTCTTTGAGCGCCGTATTGCTCTCTCCGGAAATCGTGGTCTTCTTAGTTACCGCTGACACCGCAGGTCGACTTTCGGGGTATGGAACATTTCCTTCTCCAATTCAGACAATGGATACAACCGGGTCATGATGCGAGACCCTCTGAGCCCGGCCTCCGGGAGATCCCATTCCTCCAGGATCATCTGTTTAATGACCCTATGCAGGGGAAACACCCTCTGAGGCTTGCGCACGGTCTGCAGAATTGGATCCTCCAGGGTCTCCTCTTCGGTCGCCCCCGCAGTGGGCCTGTTGAGAGTTTTGAGCAATTCGGCAATGAGAACCACCAGTTCCTCTCTCTGGAAGACCCTAACAATGTGAGATTCATCCTCCTGTGGGATCTCTCCCTCTTCCAGCTCCTCTGGATCCAACCCAGTCTCTAGCTCCCCTTCTGAGGAAAAGGAACCGGTCTCGTCTGTTGCCTCACCACCAAGGCGTCTCTTAGCAGGGGGTTGCCCTGACTCCAGCTCAGTACTCGGCGTGTCTTCTAGAGCCTCCCCTCTTCTTGGCATTGTGCAGCTTGCCCTCACCCTGTTGCTTTAGGCAAAAGGCCTTATGGAGCAACAACACAAATTTAGGGCAGAAATCTCCCAGGACCCCCCCTCCCCCCCTTCTGCGCCTGAGAGGACAATCTTACAGCACTGGCACAGTCAGTCCGGGTCCTCCCTCCTTCTGCTGCGAGGAACCCGAAGTCTGTGGAGCAGCCTCCTCGAGGGTCCCTGCTTATGGTCTGTTCAGCCATGCATGCCTCAGCGGTGCACCCGTGGCAAACCCCCTCTGTAGAGAGCGTGCTTCTACGTGTTCCACATGATATGCACTGTGGCCTCGTAGGAATGGCCCCCTGGCGCCTTGGGGATGTTGGCCTCTATTCTTGCTATAGCTTGTTTCTCTTTTTTTTTTTTCTTTTTAAATCCGAAACCAAGCCTATGACTGCCAAGAAACACACCCTGAAATTAAAGCAAAAACAAAGGCAAAGAAACTAAAGAAAAAAAAAGGCAAGAAAAACAAAATGAAACTAAAAGAAAAGAAACATGGGAGAAAAACTGCCTCTGTAAACCCTTCCCACTAAAACAAAATGGTGCATCTGTCAGCTCCTGCCTTGCACGGGCCTCTGCCATGTGGTCTGCTGGCACCAGCGACTCAACTTGCACTCAGAGAAGGGAGGCCTCACGCTAGCACTTACACTCACCCCTGGCATCCTTTTCCCTCCATACCCGGCATTTGCGCTGAATATGCAGCTGACCCCCCCCCCCCCCCCCATGCACAGCCGATCTGTGGCTTCAGCACCAAGGCGGGGAATGTAAAAGAGAGAAGCCAACTTCCCTGTGCTTGTTTTTGCCTGTCCTCCTCCTTTGGTACAGCTCCTCACATGCTACATGGGTTCGAGAGCTTTGACTATCTCACTGCTCGATCTCCGGCGGCCCTGCAGCACTCACCCCGGCTTTTTTTTTTTTTAACAATCAGCCCTAAAGGTGCAGTACTCCCAGCGAGGAGGGGGAGAGCTTAACCACAGACAGGCCAATTAAAGAAAAATGTAATTTAAAGAAAAGTTAAAGAAAATGCTTCCTATATGTCCCTTTAGTGAGCCCAGACTCAGAGATTACCCGCTCCAGCTGCTTGGAGACTGTGCTTACTGGGGCTGGGGGTGGTGCCAGCTGCCTAAATATCCTGATGCCATTAAAACGTGACATGCTCAGTCTCCAAGCTGCTGGTGAGGATTGACTACCCCGAGGTGCGGAACTGGACTGGAGGGACAATAAGGAAGAATCTCTCTTTAGCTATCCCATCAGTGAAAAATTATAAGAGGATATTGGATAAGTTATTTGCATATGTAACTGCTACAGATTGGAATGGGTTGTCAATAAATATCATAAAGATTCCGAATTATATGGGATTTTGACAGCTACTCAAAACAAACATTTAGATTTTACATTAATTGTAATTCTGAGTAGTACCATGTAATTTATGTGCAAAGGATTACACTGTAAAGGCTTTTGCCGATTGTTGTAACCTGCCTAGAACCTGGAAGTATAGGCAGGCTATAAATGGATGTATTAAAATTAAATTAAATTGATAGTGTGTTCTGAAAGGAAGGGACAAAGTTTGCTGATGTTATACAGAAAGAAAGTGACGGTTCAACTTGGGATTTTAGTATTATATGTCCTGCCTAGATTTTACAAATTCTATCGATCTCCTCCCAGAGTGATGTATTCTGTCACTATTAATTATTAATTCACTCTATAGTAAACAAAGTAATTTGTGTTAATAAGTACTTCTACACTTTATGGTATTGTACCACATATCCATTTCAAACTGTACAAAACCATTAAATTGTATAGGAGGTCTCAGACATATCGGCACTGGATTCCAGATGTTTTTCTTGTCTAAACTTTAGTGCCTACTTGCATCAATGACCATCCTAATACAGATAGAAATGAAATCTTTCTTAAATTTTCATATTTTGAAAATGTGCTTATCTTAATAGTTCTTTTTCCCTTTTTCCCAACGCCTCTTATCGGCGCCACCTTTGCGTTTCACTCTTTCGAGTTTCTTCAGGGGTTTATAGCTCAATGTTCAGATGAATGTTCAGATAAATCAATGCTGCAGACGCCTACCTCTTAGAAACTTTTAACCAATAGATTGAAAAAACGCGATTTATCTGGTTAATGGTTTTGTACAGTTTGAAATGGATATGTGGTACAATACCATAAAGTGTAGAAGTACTTATTAACACAAATTACTTTATGTTTACTATAGAGTGAATTAATAATTAATACTGCCTAGATTTTAAGCAGGGAATGGGAGGAATTCATAGAATGTGTGATAGCAGTAAGACTTCAGTCTGTGGATTATATTCCTCTAGGGGATTTTAATGTATATGTGGACAAAGGGGGAGATAGTAAGGTGCAATCTATTTTATGTGGGTTAGAGGCAAGACGATTCATGCAGTTGGTGAACAAGCCCCACCCATCGACAGGGCCATACTTTGGATTTGATATTTGTATCAGAAGAACCACAGTTGAGGAATCAACTAAAGATCCAGGAAATAAAACTAGTCTTTTAGTCAGATCATTACTTGATAGTTTATGTTTGTGATTACTGTATATGGGTAGGTGGACAATGAAAAGAAACCAGCAGGAAAGAGTGGAAAACAAGACTAGAGGAAAAGGGGACAGTGAGAGGTTGGAATTAGTAACATCGAAAAGGAGAAGTAGGATTGAGAATTGATTAATGGAAGAGCATGTTGAGGAATGAAGCTTTGGAAGAAGTGGCTCCAGTAAAATCACGTATGGTAGATAAAGAAAGGCAGACGAGTTGGTATACTGAAGATTTAAGATTCCAAAAAGAGTATGAAAGCTGGAGAGAATACGGTTGAAATCACAATCTGAAATAGATAGGAAGTCTTGGAAGAAAGAAGCTAATGGCTAACATTCAATTAGAAAAAAGAAGACTAAAGTATACAACAGAAATTGGGAAAGCTGGGAATAAATCACGGAAATTGTTTAGAGTAGGAGTGGAGGAGTAGCCTAGTGGTTAGAACACTGGCTTGGTAACCAAGCAACCAGGGTTCGATTCCCACTAGCACTCCTTGTGGCCTTGGGCAAGTCACTTAACCCTCCATTGCCTTGGAAGAAAGGCCTGGCAATCTACTTCCAGTGACACTGCCAAGAAACCTCAGGAGCTTCTGGGTCGCCAGGAGTCAGGACTGACTCAAAGGCACACATTGCATTGCAGCGTATGGTTTAGTTAGACAAGGAAAGATGGCAGAACTCGTATATTAAATTAATAAAAAGGAAGAAACCAAAACGTTGACCGATTTTATATACAAAAAGTAGAGCGATTAAATATAGTTAAAACACGGGATGTGAAGATTAAGGGAGGATAAGAACATAAGATATGCCATACTGGGTCAGACCAAGGTCCATCAAGCCCAGTATTCTGTTTCCAACAGTGGCCAATCTAGGTCATATGTACCTAGCAGTTTCCCCAAGAGACACAAGTTCCACAATGCTTGTACTGGATCAAGCATTGATATCTTCGGTCACTTCTTAATAATGGTTTATGGACCTTTCCTCCAGGAACTTGTCCAAACCTTTTTTAAACCCAGCTACACTAACAGCCTTTACTACATCCTCCGGTAACAAATTCCAGAGTTTGATTACACGTTGAGTGAAAAAATATTTTCTTTTATTAGTCTTAAATAGTTTACCCTGTAGCTTCATTGCATGTCCCCTAGTCTTTCTATATTCTGATAACGTAAACAATCGATCTACATTTACCCGTTCCACTCCGTTCATTAATTTATAGACTTCTATCATATCTCCCCTCAGCCGTCTCTTTTCCAGGTTAAAGAGCCCTAACCTTTTTAGCCTCTCTTCATAGGAGTATCCTTCCATCCCCTTTACCATTTTGGTGGCTCTTCTCTGTACCTTTTCTAAAATCGCTATATCCTTTTTAAGATACGGCGACCAGAATTGCACACAATATTCAAGGTGCGGTCTCACCATGGAACGATATAGAGGCATTATAATATCTTTTGTTTTATTTTCCATTCCTTTCCTTATCATACCTAGCATTCTATTTGCTCTCTTGGCCGCCGCTGCACACTGGGCCGAGGGTTTTAACATGGTATCCACAATGACGCCTAAATCTTTTTCCTGGGTGGTGGTTTCTAATGTGGAACCTTGCATCGTGTAACCATAGTTTGGGTTGTTCTTCCCTAGGTGCATAACCTTGCACTTGTCCACATTAAATTTCATCTGCCATTTTGATGCCCCGTCTTCCAATTTATCAAGATCCTCTTGCAATTTTTCACAATCCTCTTGGGTTTTAACAACTTTAAATAGTTTTGTGTCATCTGCAAATTTGATAACCTCACTCGTTATTCCACTTTCCAGGTCATTTATGAATATGTCAAAAAGCAGCGGACCCAGCACAGATCCCTGGGGTACACCACTATTCACCTTTCTCCATTGGGAAAATTGGCCATTTAGCCCTACCCTCTGCTTTCTATTTTTTAACCAGTTCCTGATCCACAATAGTACACTGCCTGCTATCCCATGACTCTTTAGTTTTGCCAAAAGTCTCTGATGAGGGACCTTGTCAAAGGCTTTCTGAAAGTACAGATACACAATATCAACCGACTCACCTTTGTCCACCTGTTTATTCACTCCTTCAAAAAAACATAACAGATTAGTAAGACAAGATCTTCCTTCCATGTTGGCTGTCTCCAATTAGGTTGTGACTATCTACATGCTGAGTAATTTTATTCTTTATGATGGTTTCTACCATTTTTCCCGGTACTGACGTCAGGCTCACCGGTCTGTAGTTTCCCGGATCACCCCTGGAACCCTTTTTAAAAATTGGTGTTACATTGGCGATCCTCCAATCTTCAGGTATTAGAGATGATTTTAATGATAGTTCACAGATTACTGATAGCAGGTCTGCAATCTCATATTTCAGTTCTTTCAACACCCTTGGATGTATACCATCCGGCCCAGGTGATTTGCTACTCTTCAGTTTATCTACTAGTTGTAAGACATCTTCCCGATGTATCGATATTTCCTTCAATTCTTCCGCACCTTTAAATACCACTTCAGTCATGGGTAACATCCCTACATCTTCCTCAGTAAAGACCGAAGCAAAGAATTCATTCAGTCTCTCCGCTATCGCCTTGTCGCCTCTTAGTGCTCCTTTAACCCCTTTATCATCTAATGGACCAACTGTCTCTCTCACAGGTTTTTTGCTACGAATGTACTTGAAAAGGTCTTTATTTCGCGTTTTTGCTTCCGCAGCAAACTTCTTCTCAAATTCTCTCTTTGCCTGCCTTATCAATGCCTTGCATTTGACTTGCCAGTGCTTGTGCTGTTTCCAGGTTTCGTCGTTTGGCTCTTTTTTCCATTTCCTGAAAGATGCTTTTTTGGCAACAACAGCCTCTCTGACCTCACCTTTAAACCATGCTGGCAGTTTTTTGGACTTCAGTCCACTTTTCCTAAAGCGTGGAATACAGCTGGTCTGGGCTTCCAAGATAGTATTTTTCAACAACACCCAAGCTTGATGTACGTCTTTAACCTTCACAACTGCTCCTTTTAGTTTTTTCTTAACTGTTTTCCTCATTTTATCATAGTCTCCCTTTCGAAAGTTAAAAGGTAGTACTGTGGATTTCCTTACTATCCCTCCTCCACTAATTAAATCAAAGGAGATCATAAGTGGTGTGAAAGAGTGAATTACCAGGGAAAAGTACGGAGGTTATGCTGGATACCTTTTATTCTCTGACGGTAGACAGAGTAAGAGTGTTACTCAAGTCTTTAAATACCATATACCTGATCTAACAGAGCTGCAAATAAGGTCTCTGTCATGTTTCCCACTTGAAAACCTCCCTGATTCTCATCCAACAAATTACCTTCCAAAAATCCACTAAACCGACTACAAACCTTTTCTTTCAGTTTAGCTAACATAGGTAAATTTTCAAAATTGGATAAAAAATTTTGCAGACATTCCTATCTGCTCCATTCTTTTTCAAAATGGGTGAAACAGCTTCTTTTTTATTTTTATGTTAAGGCTTTCAAACAATTGCAACAAGAAATATCCATACAAACTACACACGGATTACATGCACAATATGACAGCACAGAATCCTCAACCAGAACAAATGCAACATCACAGCCTTATATTTTTTCTTTGTTCATTATACTGTCTTATCACCCATTTTCCCCCCTTCAACCCCTACCCCTTCCCCCCTCATCCCCTCCCATCCCTTCCCTACCCCCCCTTCCCACATCCATCTTCCTTTACTACTAACTCTATAGGCAAAGGGTTGTTCAGCCAGGCAAACCACACTAGGGAAGGAGGGAAGTTAATCCTCCACGTCAAGGGGAGGCTCTCATTCAGTGTTGGATTAAGGGTCCGTAATTTGCCCTATATAACGCAGCCCTATCTACTATAAGGTTCACACCCAGATAGCAAAGGGCCTTATCCACCCATCAAAAAGGGAAACAGGCTTTCAATTGCACGCATGTTGCCTCCGGAACCCCCACATTCAAGATTTCTGATTTAGCATAGTTAATTTTAAACCCTGAAACCTGTGAGAAGGCCACAAAAAGCCACATTGCAGCAGAAAGGGAAGCTGCAGGGTTCGCTCACGATAATATAATATCATCTGCGAAGAGCGCTATTTTATATTCACAAGAGCCCACCCTCACTCCAGCTACATCGGAATGTTCACGGAAGCTTTGCACCAGTGGTTCCATCACCAATGCAAACAGCAATGGCGACAGTGGGCACTCCTGCCCGGTACCCCCCTCCAACTCAAAACTCCTTGACTAAGCCCCATTGACCTGGACTCTGGCTGTAAGTCCCTGATAGAGGCTGTGTACCCATCGAGTAAAATTAGATCCAAACCCCATCTTATCCAGCACATACCAGAGGAAGCCCCAGCTAACTCGATCAAATGCCTTCTCGGCATCAACTCCCACCAATAGCGCCAGCTGGGATCCCTGACGTGCAGGATGTATCACCTGCAACATCCGCCAACAAAGTCAACCTGGTCAGGGTGCACCAGATCAGGGAGGGCCCGGTTCAATTGGGCAGCCAGCACTGAGGCCAATATTTTAACATCAGTATTTAACAGAGAAATAGGGCAATAAGAGGCCGCCTCCTGCGTCGGTTTACCCGGCTTAGGTATCACCCCAATAACAGCCTCCCGTTGAGTATCGGGTAATGGCATCCCTCGGAACACCACATTAAAGAGCACTGCCAAGGTTAGTGATAACTGGGTACTATACTTTTAGTAATATTCCAAAGGGAACCCATCCCTCCCCAGCACTCTCCCAGCCTTCAAACGCCGAATAGACTCTTCCACCTCCTGTGCGGTAATCTCTGCTTCCAACTGCTCTCTATCAGGGTCTGCTTGGGCCAAATCAAAGGGCTCAGCCTTATACAATTGCGCCAAAACGTCTGCTGGTACTACACGTATCTCCTGAGACAACACCTGCAAGCCTCCCAATGAGTCCTGAATCTCACATACCACCCATGAGGTGTGTTACTGCCAGAGTCGCAGGGCAAGGTATCGCCCAACTTTGTCCCCCCTTTCATAAAAAGTCTGTCGTAATCTACGACGCATATTATCTAAATCCCTTTGCACATAAGCATCCAATCAGGCACGCGTTTCTCGCCACTGGCGCCAGACACGTTTAGAGCCCATCCATGCATGTTCTAATTGGAGGCGCTTAGCTTCCTCCTCTAAATGGTGAGATTCCTGTGCCCAAGCTTTCTTGATTCGGGCCACCTCAGCCCTCAGACGACTGCGGGCTGTAGCCTTAAAGGAATCTCAAACCACCTGCAGTGTAACCTTCCCGTTATCATTGAGCTCAAAAAATTCCTGTATGAATCGGCCATGATCTTGAACAGCAGGGACCCGCCGGAAAAATCTCCTGTCTAATTGCCACATCCGCCTGCGCTCCCCACTCAAATCACCAGAAAGAGAAAACCAGCAAGGGGCATGATCCGACCATGTTAAAGCACCATGCCCAGCACCCCCCACTCCATTAGACGCTGATCCAGCAGGAAATAGTCAATACGCGTATGTACCTTATGGACTGGTGAGTAATAAGTATAGCTTTTTTCTCCTCGATAGGTGTCCCTCCAAACATCTCGCAGGCTCAGATCGGTCATGAACATCCTCAATGCCCAGCTAATCCCATTACCCTCCCTCACATTCCGCCCCGTTGAGTACAAGTGTGGCACCATATGTGCATTGTAATCTCCTCCCAGAATGATAGGCCCTTTCGCAAACACTGTCAATAGGACCTTCAATCGCGCAAAAAATTTCACCTGACCCTCATTAGGCGCATATATATTAGCCAAAGTAATTAGATGCCCATCTAAGGGGACAATCATAAGGAGCCAATGTCCCGACGTATCTTTTTTAATGTTCTCCACCCGTAGGGACAATGCCTTATGAAACAACATGGCCACTCCACATTTCTTCCTGTCTCTCACATCTGACGCCACCCACACTTCAGAGTAGGGCTTACATTTTAACCAACTTTGGTTGTTGCTGTGGAGGTGTGTCTCTTGCAGAAACACAATTTCCCCTTTCAAAGATCTCAGCTCCTTAAACAATAGGGAGCATTTTCGAGGGGAGTTGAGGCCGTTTACATTGAGGGAAACAGCCTTCAGCATTCTATATTAACCTTCTCCCACCTCCCACCTTTTACTGACTCCTGCCCCATGTAATTCACCCGACCGTCAAACCCCACCATCCATTCCTCCCCAGACTTTAGCAACTGCTCCCCTCCCAACATCCTCTTAATGATAGACAAAAAGAAACACTCCATCCTCCCTTCTCCCTATATTATCATTCTTAAACCCCTACCCAAGCCCGTACTCCCCTCCACCCCCTCCAACCCTCACCCCGTTTCCCACCCTCCCTCCCCATCATCACCACTAGCCTGCCAATTTGACAGGACATGGTAAGGATGACATAAAAAACTAATCCACCCGGGTCCCACTTTATTTTTTTCCCCCTTTTTTCTTTCTCTCTCATTCACCCCGATCCGTACAATAGTAAACAACAGTCCTCAACCCTTCCAACAACTTCCCTATTGTCAAAGTAAGACAAAGAAAACATCAATTAAGAAAAGACAGGATAGCTAGGCAATACATTCAGTCCAAGTATGTATCCCCCAATAGGGTTTATCCACTTGCAGCTCCATAGTTTCAACAGTCTCAGCTGTCTACTCCTCATGCAGCCACCACACCTCCTGTGACTGGGTCTAATTTCCTCCCAGTTTACAGTCACACAGTATCCTGTGATCCCCAGAATTATTGAGTGTTTCTTCCCACCCGCTTCCATTTCAATTGCTGGGGCCTGGGAAATGTTCTCACCGGCGGTGCATTATCCTCCACAAGGCCGGCTTGGCGAAGTGATCTCCACGACTCCGTATGATCCTTTGCCGAGATTTTTTTATTTCCCAACATAAAGTTCATTTCAAAAGGAAAGGACCATGAGAAATGGATCCTCTCTCTATTCAACACCGCTATGATCGGCTTCATCTCCCTCCGGTGTACAAGCGTGAATGTCGAGAGATCTTGGTACAAGGAGACAGCCGCATCTTGATACTGGACCACTTTCTTCTCCCGAGCTCTTCGCAGTAAAGCACAGTTGCTTACCTGTAACAGGTGATCTCTGGGAACAGCAGGAATAAGTCTTCACATATGGGTATCGTCGGTACCGACGGAGCCTGCGCGGGAATGCTCCCCAGCGTCCAATAAGAAAGCTTTTGGGAGCATCCCACAGCGCCTGCGTGCTGCCTTCCCGCCTTTCCCAACCGCCTCTCTCCAGTTCGAGTTTTAAAGCTGAGACAAAGAGAGAGAGAGAGGGAAGGAAAGATAGATAGAGAGATACAACTCCTAGGGGAGGTGGGTGGGTTGTGAAGACTGTGATAAGGAAGCTTATCATAGTTCAGGAAGGAGCTATAATAGAGGTGAATTGGCTCTGAACAAGCAACCTGTCTTTGCTGGTAGAAATAATAAAACAGAATGTTTTCATAAAAGACTACCAGTCCCAGAATGCACCAGGTTTCAAACAGCCACTAGAAGAGCTGAAGTGGGGAAACGTGTGTTCAATCAGGAGAGCTATGAGGTAATCCCCAATCACTCATCTCCAAGGGCAGGGCTTGATTCAGCACAGCTGAGCTGTGCTAGGGTGGAGTATCCCTCTAAACAAGTTAAAAGTAAAACAGATTCTACACAGAATCAGATGGAGTGGAGGAACTCAGAGCTCAAGGACAGAGAGAGGAAGCAGCAGCATCAGCGTGGAAGGAAGAAGAGGAAAACATCTTGGAGGTCTAAAGAAGGAGCTCACAGCAGCACGTGTGTTGGGAGTCATTCCAGAGGCAAGCATACTCCATTGGACTGGAGGAAGCCAGAGGAGTGGGGTTACAGAGCCAGGAATTCCCGGACTGCACCTGTGAGGGAGACGGCTGCATTTGGAAGGGGCCCTAAGACCAGTGCAAGAAGGTATGTGAAGAGAGACTCAGTGTCCAGGGATCTTGATTGGAAGGCTGGACATAAAAGCTGGACTACTTATTGGCCAGGATATCTGGAGAGGAAACCTAACAGTAAAGAAAGCTCAGGTATGAACTCTGATCTATGCCCTAGCTCTTCATCTGGAAGACAGCAGGGAAACAGATATTATCCTGAGAGTGCTTCATTAAGGAATTCCTCTGAGCCAGACCATGATATTGATTCTATGATAGTTGAAGAAGAAGGAGATATTTTAAATGATCAGAATGAATACATGGATTGCTCTCTGTCTAGGCTGCTGTGGTAAAATACTTTCACAAATATAACAACCATCAAAAGGAAATATAACTTGCTCTTTTATCTACCCAGAAAAGTTTACAAGAAAGCTTTAGGGTAGGATTTGAGCCACATAGAGAAAGTGAACCAGCAAAGGGGTTTGCAGCTGGCTAATTATTGATAATTAAGCCATGCACAGTTGCACGTGAGCTCTGAAAGGAAACTACTGTTTGTGTGTGAAACTAGAAGAAAGTTATCCTTGAAAAAGAACAGTTTTTGGTTACTTTTGGGTTTTGTTTTTGCTTTTGGAGCACTGCTAAAGCACAGTTACTTACCTGTAACAGGTGATCTCTGGGAACAGCAGGAATTAGTCATCACATATGGGTACGTCGGTACCGACGGAGCCTGCGCGGGAAAGCTCCCCAGCCTTTCAGATGAAAGGCTTTTGGGGCCTCCCACTGCACATGCGCGCTGCCTTCCCGCCTTCCTGACCAGCTCTCTTCAGTTCGAGTTTAAAGCTGAGACAATAGAGAGAGGAAAGGAAGATAGATAGATAGAGATACAACTCCTAGGGGAGGTGGGTGGGTTGTGATGACTAATTCCTGCTGTTCCCAGAGATCACCTGTTACAGGTAAGTAACTGTGCTATCTCCAGGAACAAGCAGGAATAAGTCCTCACATATGGGGACTCCCTAGCTGAGATGCCTGGGAGATCCCCTTCCAAGGGTAAGCCATCTTCGCATGGATCTCAGGCATCCGTCCAGGGAAGGTGGGCAGGAGTTGTTTAAGTATGGAACAGGTGTTTGAGGACAGCCTGACCAAACAAGGCATCCCGGCGGGAGTCCTTGTCCAAGCAGTAGTGGGCTGTGAAGGTATGAACCGAGGCCCAAGTGGCTGCTCGACAGATCTGATCTATGGACACAGAGTGAAGATGAGCCATAGAAGTGGCCATGGCTCGCACATTGTGAGCGGTGACATGGCCTTCCAGAGAAATGTTCTTACTCTGGTAAGCAAAAGAAATACACTGAGCAATCCAATTGGAAAGTGTACGTTTGGTGACTGGAAGTCCCAAATGAGAAGGATCAAAAGCCACGAAAAGTTGGGAAGACTTTCGATGTGGCTGAGTCCTGTTGAGGTAAAAGGCGAGAGCTCTTTTACAGTCAAGAGTATGAAGGTTCCTCTCTGCACTGGATGCATGAGGAGCCGGGAAAAAAACAGGTAGATATACCTCTTGATTAAGATGAAAAGGCGAGACCACTTTAGGCATAAAGTGGGGATTCGTCCTAAGGACCACCTTATCATGATGAAATCTGGTATAAGGTGGATTAGCCACCAAAGCCTGCAGTTCACTGATGCGGCGAGCCGAAGTGACTGCAATAAGGAAAAGAACCTTCCAGGAAAGAAATTTCAGGGAGGTAGATACCAACGGTTCAAAAGGTGGCTTCATAAGTTGACCCAGAACTAGATTCAAGTCCCATGCTACCGGAGGAGGTCGGATGGGAGGCTTAGTGAGGGTCAAGCCTCTCATGAATCTTGCAATAAGAGGATGAGAGGAGACAGGTTGTCCATTTATAGGTTTTAAGGATGCTGCAATAGCACTTAAATGGACTCGTACTGAATTCGTCTTGAGGCCTGCATTGGAAAGATGCAGGAAATAGTCCAGTAGAGAATTCAAAGGAAGTGCTAGAGGGTCAAGACCCTGTTGCGCACACCAAATGGAAAAACGTTTCCATTTGAAAGCATAGGAACGCCTAGTAGAGGGTTTCCTAGAGGCATGAAGGATATCTTTCACTGGTTGGGAAAGATTAAACTCATGAAGGCTTACGCCTTCAGTAACCAAGCTCGGAGATGTAGGGACTTGGGGTTTGGATGCCACAAAGTCCCCTGCTCCTGAGACAGAAGGTCTGGTGCAGCTCCCAGGTCCAGGGAGGAGCCCTGGGAGAGCTGTAGAAGGAGAGGGAACCACACTTGGCGTGGCCAGCGTGGAGCAATGAGGATCATGGATCCGTGATCCCTCTGAAGTTTGAACAGAGTCTTGGGAATCAAAGGAATGGGTGGAAAAGCGTACAGGAATTCCTGACCCCAATGTAGGAGAAAGGCATCGTTGGCCTGAGCTCCCTGACACGGAGTCCTGGAACAGAACCGGGGAAGTTTGGCATTCCATGGACTTGCAAAGAGGTCTATGTCCGGGGTCCCCCATTCCTGAAAGATTCTGCGTATCTGGTCCATATGCAGGGACCATTCGTGTGGGAGCAGAACTCGGCTGAGTCTGTCTGCCCGAGAGTTTTGAACTCCTGGAAGATATACTGCCAGAAGATGAATTTGATGCTCTCTGGCGAAGGCCCATAATCTGAGAGCTTCGTTGCAAAGCGACAGAGAGCCCGTTCCTCCTTGTTTGTTGACATAGAACATGGCTACCTGATTGTCTGTTTGTACTAGGACAGTCAGGTTGACAAGGAGGGTGTGGAAGACTGTGAGGGCAAGGAAGATTGCTCGCAGTTCCAGAATGTTGATGTGAAGGGTGGTCTCCTGAGGAGACCAGGTGCCCTGAGTGGAGAGGTGTTGGAGATGAGCTCCCCACCCTGTCTGGGAGACATCTGTTGTGAGGGTTGCTTGGGGCAACGAAGGTTGGAAGGGGATCCCCAACAACAGATTTTCGGAGGATGTCCACTACTGGAGAGACCAAAACAGTCGTTTTGAGGTGAGTATTTGGTCTGAGAGCAGTCCTGATGCTTGAGACCACTGGGTGGCCAAGGTCCATTGAGCTGCTCTCATATGAAGACGAGCGTAGGGCACCACGTGTACCGTGGAGGCCATGTGGCCCAGAAGTTGCAGCATTTCTCTGGCTGACAAGTGACTTCTGGACTGAGCCTGGGAGGCCAAGCTTATTAGCCTTTGGCCTCGGACCAGAGGGAGGTAGGCCCTTGCAGTGGTGGAGTCCAATTGGGCCCCTATGAATTCCAGAGACTGAGTAGGGATGAGTTGGGATTTGGGAATGTTTACCACAAGTCCCAGATATTGAAGAATACACCTTGTGCGGTCCAGAGAAATCTGGGCTTCTGACTGAGATGGAGCTCGGATGAGCCAGTCGTCCAGATATGGGAAGACAAAGATTCCCATGCCTCTGAGAAATGCGGCTACGACTGCCATGCATTTTGTGAAGACTCTTGGAGCAGAGGCCAGACCGAAGGGTAGTACTCTGTACTGGAAATGTTTTCCCTGGAACAGAAATCTTAGATATTTTCTGTGGGATGGATGGATGAGTATATGAGTGTACGCATCCTTGAGATCTAGAGAACAAAGCCAATCCTGACTCTGAAGGTATGGAAGGAGAAGGCCCAGAGAGAGCATTTTGAATTTCTCCTTGAATAGAAACCTGTTCAATTCTCTCAGATCTAGGATAGGTCTGAAGCCCCCTGTCTTCTTTGTTATGAGAAAGTAAGGGGAGTAGAAACCTAACCCCTGTTGTGGAGGAGGAACCTCCTCTATTGCCCCTTGGGCAAGGAGAGAAGAGACTTCCTGACCCAACAGGGTCAGAAGAGATGGGGGAGAACTGAATTGCCTCACCATGGTATGGGGAGGAAGGCTGGAGAAATGAAGTTTGTAGCCCTCCCTGATAATAGAGAGGGTCCATTGCTCTGATGTGATTTGTTCCCATCTGGGAGCAAAATGAGCTATCCTTCCAGGAATGGTGAGGGGCTCTGGTTGTCCTAGAGCCAGAAACGGCAAGTTCTCTAGAGGCAAGTCAAAACCCCTGAGGGGGTTGAGCCTGCTGGGGTGTAGCAGACACTGCAGGCTTTGACTTTACCTGCTTAGATTGTTGACGCTTAGCCGCAAAGCGAGGCTGAGCAGATTGCTGGCCAGTATTTGTGGGAAATCTGGCCTTCTTATAGTAAGGCCTTTTAAAAGACTTCTTTTTGGCAGGGGTAGAAGTAGACTTGGAAAGTCTATCTAGAGTGGCATTTTCTGCATCCATTTGAGCAGCTTTAATTTGCCAGTCTTCCCCAAATAAGTTCTCACCGGTACAGGGCAGATTCCTGAGGCCATCTACAACCCAGGGTTCTAGGTCAGAAGCCTGGAGCCAAGCGAGACGTCGGGTTGCAATAGCAATTCCCGAAGCTCTGCCTGCAACCTCAAAGGAATCAAAGGCTGCCCTGTTGGAGAACTTGGAGACCTCTGAAAGTTGTGTCACCATAGAAAAGAAGTCCGCCCTTTGATCATCAGGGATAAAGGGGGCAAAATTCTGTATCTTTAGGGCAAGTTGTCCAAGAAACATGCCCATATAAAGGCTATAAGAATTGATCCTGGCTATAAGCATACTAGCCTGGAACATCTTTCTTCCAAAAGAGTCCAGGGTCTTACATTCTCGCCCTGGAGGGGTAGAAGAATGCCTTTTAGGACTCTTTATTTTCTTCATGGCAGACTTCACCACAATAGAGTGGTGAGGCAGCTGAGTTTTCTGGAACCCAGGAGAAGGAGGGACCCGATACATGGTGTCCAACCTACGGGAATGGGGAGACAGTGTTAAAGGAGTCTCCCACAAATCCATCAAGTGTTCTTGAAGGATTTCATGGATAGGCAGAGTGACTGCCTCTTTAGGAGCTTTAGAGTATCCTAAAATATCCAATTTTTTTGATCTGGGTTCTTTTTCAGAAGATGTAGCAATAGAAAGTGCTTTAGCTACATCAACAATGAAATCCTGAAAGGATAAATCCTCTGGAGGAGACATCCTCCTCTTTGGAGAAGAGGGCTCCTCAGGAAGAGTAAGCTCAGCAGAGTCATCAGAGGAATTGAATTCATCAGAAGAATCTGAGTATTCCTTCTGTGCTTCCAATGTACGATACGCATACCGATCGGTATCGACATCGGGCGTATCGGGCATGGGATCGGTACCGGGCGAAAGCCTGAATCCGGCATGCGGAACCGATCGACGCTTGGAAGTCGATGGTCTCGGTTCCGGTGTGGATACCGGAACCGGGGCCGGTACCGATGGAATCGGTACCGAGGGCGTCGCAGCCTTAATGAATGCCAGAACGGCCTGCTGCATGGTCTGGACAGTATTGCCCATAGACGCCACTACTGCCTGGATGTCGGTACCGGTATGGGCCGGTACCCCAGAGCAGTCCAACAGGTGATCGGTCGAGGCCGTGCCATCGATGTCAACCTGTGACCCCATGATTGCTTTGGAGGCCGGAACCTCCCGCCGGGGTTTTTTGGCCTGGGCAGAATCCTCAAACTCAAAATTGAGAGCCTCTCGATCTTTAGAAAGAGATTTGCTTTTAGAGGATTTGCCCACAGAAGTTTTGGTTACCTGAGATCCATCCAGAGAGGAAGACCTGGATGACTGTGATGCTTCTGAAGGAAACAGCACATGGAGCTTGTTGGCCCGGTTCTGCAAACCATGTTTAGACATCTGGGTGCAGGATGGGCAGTCCGGTATGGAGTGGTCAGGTCCCAAACATTTGAGACACCATTCATGGGTGTCTGTTACAGAAATGACAGCACTGCACTTGGTACATTTTTTAAAACCAGGGACTGGCTTCTCCATGAGGAGAATTTGTGTAGGCCTTAAGGCCTAACAACAGGTACCAAGCTGTGCTGAAGAAAATAAAAAAGTCTTTTTTTTTTTTTTTTAAAAAAGAAAGAAAGAGACCGGCGATACCGGTTTCGGTATGGGGAAGGCAGGTACGCAGTCTAAAGAAAAACAACAAATTTCACAATTTCTTCAGCGGTGACAGGAACACGACCTGCTGGCTCCGCGGAAAAAGAGAAACTGAAGAGAGCTGGTCAGGAAGGCGGGAAGGCAGCGCGCATGTGCAGTGGGAGGCCCCAAAAGCCTTTCATCTGAAAGGCTGGGGAGCTTTCCCGCGCAGGCTCCGTCGGTCCTGCTTGTTCCTGGAGATAAGATATTAGCAGGAGCCCTCAGAAAGACCTTTTCTGTTTCCCATCAAGGTCTTTATTGTTTGATTGATTGCTTAAGAAGCTCAGTTGCTTATATCATGATTTGTTTTTCCTAAGTACAATACTGAAAGCAAGTGTCCTTTATTGTTACCAAGTAAAGCTGTGTGGGAGAATTAACACCATGAAATAAAAAATATTATTCTATGCTAACACTCGAGCAACACAACTCATTATTTTGTGAACGGCTGATTCTGGTTTGAATGGACTACATTCCCCACAATCCTTTGCAAGTCATAATAGGATTTTGCCTTTGCCAAGACTGTGGACATTCACGCCCAGCGCCCCCGTTTACAAGACTTATTCCTGCTATTCCCAGAGATCACCTGTTACAGGTAAGTAACTGTGCTATCTCCAGGAACAAGCAGGAATGAGTCTTCACATATGGGGACTCCCTAGCTGCAGATGCCAGGGAGAGACCCCAGAGTTGTGTGTCCTTGAAAAGGGCTCCACCTCCCCCCATGGATCTCTGGCATCCAACCAGGGTAGGTGGGTAGTGTAATCTTCTGAATATGTAATCTCTGGTCTAGTCTCCGCTTGGTCCTGGGTTCATTTCACTTCACAGACGCAGGAGGGTATTGTAATAAGACAAGCAAACAGGTGTGGCTTGGAGAAAGGTTTTTATGTAAAAATAGGCTTAATACATAGGTATTGAACAGAGGTATATAGTGATTGTTACAGAGCTGTTTCAGTGTGCATCACTGAATCTGTGTGTGTGCATGTGTGAAGTGTGAGAGAGATAGAGGCCAGAACCTGTGGGTCAGGGCCACATGGTAGGCCAGAACATGTGGGTAGAGAGAGAGAGAGGGGGAGGGGTGAAGGGAGTTGAGTATCAGAGTCTCATTGTAGTGTCCAAACCTGTCCGATGAAAGAGAGAGAGAGACAGGAAGTGTGTCTGTCCTTTATAGTGCCTCTCCAGCAGTTCCCCTTGAGGTCTGCTATTGTCTTTGGCCACTCCCTTTAAGGTCTACCCATCTTGATTTAGCAAGGAGGGGCTGCAGCCAGGTCCTAGAGACTGACGTCACCCAGGGGTCAGAGTTTAGACTGAATTAAACAGAGTCCATAGCTGCATGAAATGTATGCTGACATCTCCCACACCTTTTTTATTTTTATTTATTATTTGTGCCTGGAATTGGTGGAAGCAAACCTGTGGTACCTGTCCCAGCTGCCATTACCTGATAGTAGGCAGCTCATCGAATACCTCCTGTATTAAATACCTTGCTATGTCTAGCAGGTCCCCTGTCCTGCACAGTACTGTCTCTAGTACTGTCTCTAGTGTTCTAGAGATAAACAAGTCTCCTTATGAGTCCAAACCTCGTGTCTTAGGTTGAGCAGCCACTACTGGGGGGGGAACCCAATATGCCACTTCCGTGCCCGTCTTAGAGAGAGTGAACAGTGCATAAGGTCTGCAGGAATTTTTAAGGAGGCTAAAACCAAAAGGTACCAGTATGCTAGGAGTGAGGATAGACAGCAATACTAGACTGCAGCTGACTCTGGTATTCAGTGTAATAGGAAATACCGAATTAGCCAAATTAGCAGGCCAAATTAGCCTGGATGTAGGGGTGGATGCTGGAGAGGTTCAGTGTAACTACCTTAAAATGTTGTTGTTCTGTATGACATGCGCTGCAAGGAAATGTACATTTTTTTTCATCTTACAGCACAAGAAAATTACAATAATGCATAGCAATATTTGTACAGCAGTTAAAATAATAATAGGGTGAATAAGAACATTAAAGACATGATCAGCAGTAGGTGAGTAACCAAATAACAATTCCCACACAGACACATGAGCATCTTGTAGCAAGTGTCCAACAATTTGTTGAATGTGTCCATTCTCATAGGCGATGGTGTGATTCACTTCAGTGGATGTTGTTTTAAGGTGATCAATATAGGCATGGAGTTCTGTAAAGTTGAGCAGTTTATGTAGTGTCTCTTCTCCCATGCCAAGTGGTAATGGATGCACAGCATATGAGATAAAGTCTGGAATGTCCATAGAGTCATTGGTAACCAGCGGTGTGGAATAAGTTGTCCCATTAATGGTGATGGAGACCAGTGGTGTATGACTGCACCAGGTATTGTTTGGTAAATAGTTTGAACTGTACAACAAAGTGTTCTTGGGAAGGCGAATGTCATGCATTCTGGGAGCAATCGAAAAAGAAACTTTCTGGGGAAAGAACAGATGAAAACAAAAGTGTCCAGCTCCAAGGTAATATAAACTGTGTGAGGTAGTCAGGGAATATGAGAGCTTAACAGTCAGGGAGCAAGAGGAAGAATTGTTCCAGCAGGAGGTGTCAGCCTCTTTAAACTGGTGAGGTTGACACTTGAACTGAAATGTAGTCTGCTCACACAAACTGGGGTCCATCGGCTTGAATGAAGTCCAGGTGTCGTCCAGTGGCTGCACCCATGTGAGATGGTCCACAGGATACATAAGCATATTATCAAACTGCACCCCAATATTAACAACAGGATAAATAACTGTGTGTTGTCCTGACCATGGGATCAAAGTACAGATAGAGCAGCCTTGTGGTGAACAAATGGGAACACTAACTGTCCACCAATCAAGGTGAGCTATAGCAAATTCTGGTATTTTGGTACTAGCCATATGGATGAGAGATGGTGGCCAGTGTCCTAACTTAGCAGTGATCAGAATTTCCTTAGTATAGTAATAAGCTCGATCTGTACTTGATCACAGGCAAGAGCCCAGGAAATATTCTTTCCCAATCTATATTCTCCATGTGCTAAGGTAACAATTTTCTGTTCTATAATGGGAGATATAAGAGCAAAGGTATCTACAACTACATTGGACAGTTTAGAGGAAGCTTCATTAATAATATGTTGTGAGGTAAAACCATCAGCAGCATGCTGAGCAGTGGATCCCATTTTATTACGGAGCACCTCTATATCAATTACATTAAGGGCACCCAGTGCAGTCCCTGTGCCACCTAAAATTGTATCAATTAATTCACGCTTGTGTCGAAATTGCTTAGCTCTGGGTGTTACTGACTGCATATCAAACCAAGTATTAAGCATTTGTATGTGGTTGGCAACAAACTGAGAGCAATTTGGATATTTGTGAGTAACTAGAAACAATTTGGGAAATAGATGCCAAGTAAGAAAATGGTATTCCACATCATATAAAACATCGTGTGGTGCATCATATTTAATCTGAAAGGGATGTCCTTCCTGAAATGGGTGGATATCAGAAAGGTAGAGTACAGGAGGAGCAGAAGTAGTGGGAGGGTTGGGATGAGGGGTGGTAGGTAAACAAGATACATCCAAAAGGAATGAAGTCTCAGTGATGTGCTGTTGATCACTCAAAACCCATGTATAAGTTATTTTTCCAGGTACCTCTGTCCTGACAGGAAATATTGTACAAAATCAAAGCAGGAGGACCTAGAAAGTAACGTTCCGGGGCGTGCCCTCAATTCTTGTGTCCTTTCCAGAGAAGTGGAAACTGGTGGCTCCCACTGTACTTGAGTGATGTTTAATGAATAGAACACTGGCTTGTCCTGTACCGAACAGAAACTCAGGATGACCAGATCCTTTCCTTCCGGGAACGGTGGGGGTATTTCTTGATAACGATATACCCCACTTGTGGAGTTAGCCCAGCCAATCGTGCATATTCGGATGATAGTTCCTGTAATGAGACTTGAGTGGAAGAGAGCAGATACAAGAACAGCAGCAAACCGAGACATAATAAAAGCAAACTTGTTTCACTCTACTAGGGAGTAAACTAATGCTCCCCACTTATACTATGTAACAACAAAACAAACACACAAAATTAATAATTTCTACTACTTATTTACATAACTAACTACTTATTTACATAACTATTAAACACATGTACAGCAGGAGTAACTAGTTACCGTCCTTAAGCGACTTTTGTTCAGAAAGCAGCTGTCCGTGCTGTCTTCATAAAGCAGCTGTCCGTGCTGTCTTCAGGTGGTAGCTGAAAACAAAGACTGATAAAACACATATTACCCATATGGTTTTAACTGGGTGATGTGTTTCCAGTACTGCTGGTTATCGTGCATTAGGATAGGCTTGGGCCTAAGGTATCAGTAACTGAGTATGGTCCCTCCCACTGTGCAGTTCCAAAGGGGAGTTTTGGTCTAGGTCTCATCTCTGCAAGACACTAGTGACAGGGCTTCCTTCATGTAATCATGAAATATTGATGGTGAATCCTTAAATCCCTGTGGAGGCACAGTCCATGCACACTGTTTCGGCCAGGCTGGTGAATTGCATGTGGAAGAAATAGGTCTAATCAGATCCCTCTCCTCCAGTATCTTCACAATTTTAGTGACTGGTTCTATAGCCTGATGAGGTACTGGGTATTGCTTCTGTGGTGGAGGATCCTCACCTTCCAACAGTATTTCTGTGTGCATTTTCCCACAATCTAACTTGTCTTGAGCCCAGACTGGAATATCAGCCACCTCTGAAGGAATTACACACAGATCATACTGCTGAGCTGCCTTAGTGCACTGAGTTGCTAACTGCATGGGGATGACTTCATGCACTAAAGTTTTAGAAGCACTTGAAGTTCCTGAATACTGCCACAATTTAAGATTAGCCATATCCCCCACCAAAGTTAACTGGTTGGGAACATCAGTTCCAATTATTTCTTTTGGTGTGTTCACTATAGTGGAGGCAGTGGTTTCTAACATTTCCTTATTTTGTTCACTGTGCACAGGGATACCCCATTTAACTGGGATAGCCACACATTTGGAAGCTGTGCCATTAATTCCTTGAATTTCATAAATTTGCATATTTTTCTGATGTGCAGTGGGAGAAGCTCTGTTTGTAAAACTAATTCCAGCCCCTGTGTCAATCAAAGCTAATTTATCCTGACCCCCTACTCTACTGGTAACATTGGGGCGTGCACAAGAGTCCAGTATCAAGGGTGTTACAAGCCTTAAATTGTGTCCTGGGCCTGTATCCATTTCATCATCCAGAGGCTCTGGAATTGAGTCCTCTGCTGAGATAAAGGAGGCAGGCTGGGCTATGAAGGCTTGAGACATTTTGATATCTGAACTCAAGAGGTCAGGACATCCCTATGCACTAGCCTTGTGTTTGTCCTGAGCTGCTTGTAAATCCTGTTTTAATTTATCTAGTTCTATCTGCAGTATGTGTTTGTCTTGTTCCCATTTAGATTTCTCCTTTTCTAGCCCATCTCTCTGTGCTTTGAGTTCCTGAAAAGGAATGTAACCTGAGGAGTTTCTAAAAGTACCTCTGCCGTGTGCTCTCCAAGGGGCGTGGCCTCTGTCGGTGTTTCTTATGTACTGAGAGGATTCATTGGCCTGCCACTTCCGTGCTTCTGATACTGTAATGACCTGTGAGGGCTGGGTCTTCCAAACAGACCCAATTCTGAGCATTAAAGTATCAAAAGGGGTTGCTTCAGGGTCTTCAGAAAATAACAGAAGGTGTTTTGTAATCTCAGGGGATAGCAATTCTAATAAAAATTCCTTATGCATGCTCTCCCCATAATCTTCTGCTTTGGGCCAGGACTCCTGCTCATTAAGAACTGCTTTTAAAATCCAGGCTCTATATGCAAACTGTTCCAGTGTATCATCTGGTAAAGGTGAAATAATTTTAAATACTTGCATTGGGGAACAGTGAAATAGTTTCTCAGTACCCCTTTTAACC
Organism: Ichthyophis bannanicus; assembly: GCA_033557465.1. NCBI lineage: Eukaryota > Metazoa > Chordata > Amphibia > Gymnophiona > Ichthyophiidae > Ichthyophis > Ichthyophis bannanicus. Next base: position 730,074,344 of record CM066033.1, on the reverse strand, counting down.
AACTGGTATGGGTGAGTGAGAGAGCCAACCCTGTAATAGTGAGGCCCTAGAGCCAGATGCATAAGTCTATCAAAATCTGATTGTTTTCTTCTGTATTTCCCTAGACCCCAGTGAATCAGAATATCAATCGCCCATTTAACCCACTGATTTACATTAAGAGGCATAGTGCCAATTTTCTCAACTATTTTTTCTATATCTCTATCTTTTAAATTTTCCTGGAACATTAATTTAAGTTCATTACTGGGTGTCATGTCTAAGTCATCAGAATTATTTTCCTGACAGAGATTGCTGGGTTCTGGCTGAGATAAACTATCAGAATTTTGTTCTGATTCAGCTGTATTCTTTCCATTCCTAAGTTCAACTATGCATACTTTAGAATTCTTTTGTTGCTGATCAGGTGTGTCATAGGCATAGGGAATGGGTGTATCTTTGTTCTTTTGTTTCTCTCTAGCTGGTATGCATGGCTCATAGGCATATGGTGCTGAGGGAGGGGTAGGTGTTGACTTTCTTGCAGAGGCCACTTGATGTTTAACGTGCCTCAATTCAAGTTTAAGTGCTTCTAATTGTTCACTAACAGTTATAAAAGAATTTGTGGCTTGAATCACTTGAGTTCTCTGAATAGAAATACAAATTTGTGCCTCCTCCAGTTCTTTGATCAATTGGCTACACTGAGAAGTCAGTTCAGAGTTTTCTTTTTTCATGCTAATTAGACCTCTGTACATGCCCTGGATGAAGAGGCATTTTCTTTTATTTGTTTTCTTTTTGAATTCATGATCATGGCTTAACATTCGTTTTTGAATATTATACCATGAGTCAGGGAATTCCCCTTCATATGGACCTCCTTTTCTCTTACAATATGAAATTAGAATTTCTGTAAGTTCTTTAAAATCAAATGCTGCCATATTTGATACTGCAGAAAGGCTGTAGTTGGACTATCTAAAATGTGTAACCATAGAAGGAGGAATGCTAACTTAAAAGGTATTTCACACCTATTTAACAGGGTGGAGTAGATTAACAGAATTGTATCAGTTGCAGCCAGCTGCAAGCCTGCTCTCAGTAAGAAAGTTACTGACAGGAGACAGAGAAATAAAAGTAAAAAAGGGACAGGAGATTAACAGAATAGTCAGATATTCCTGCTCACACCAAGATATATACTGACAGGAGAGAGAAATAAAAGTCAAACAGACAAGAGGTAAATTAATGTTACCAGGAAAGATGTATATTGTACTCTATGAGGAATATTTAACTGTGTAACTCTGTATTTTCTTAGCAGCTGAAATACTATATAAAATCTGTAGCAAGCCTATACATAAAAATAAGACAATTGCAAGCCACTCTGTGTCATGTCCTTAAAATTCTAGATTCTTACAGAGCCTTTTGACACTAAAAGTCTCACCTTGTCTAACCCACAAAACAAAATTGTAAATGGTCACAAGGGCTATTGATTTTCCTGTCTCACTCTGTCTGAAATCTACTTAATGTATTATACAAAATTATTACTTACCCAACTGGAGGTCTGCTGTGAAATCCGAGAGACGAGCCCCCAATATGTAATCTTCTGAATATGTAATCTCTGGTCTAGTCTCCGCTTGGTCCTGGGTTCATTTCACTTCACAGACGCAGGAGGGTATTGTAATAAGACAAGCAAACAGGTGTGGCTTGGAGAAAGGTTTTTATGTAAAAATAGGCTTAATACATAGGTATTGAACAGAGGTATATAGTGATTGTTACAGAGCTGTTTCAGTGTGCATCACTGAATCTGTGTGTGTGCATGTGTGAAGTGTGAGAGAGATAGAGGCCAGAACCTGTGGGTCAGGGCCACATGGTAGGCCAGAACATGTGGGTAGAGAGAGAGAGAGGGGGAGGGGTGAAGGGAGTTGAGTATCAGAGTCTCATTGTAGTGTCCAAACCTGTCCGATGAAAGAGAGAGAGAGAGACAGGAAGTGTGTCTGTCCTTTATAGTGCCTCTCCAGCAGTTCCCCTTGAGGTCTGCTATTGTCTTTGGCCACTCCCTTTAAGGTCTACCCATCTTGATTTAGCAAGGAGGGGCTGCAGCCAGGTCCTAGAGACTGACGTCACCCAGGGGTCAGAGTTTAGACTGAATTAAACAGAGTCCATAGCTGCATGAAATGTATGCTGACAGGTAGGAGTTGATTAGGAATGGAACAGGTGTTTGAGAACAGCCTGACCAAACGAGGCATCCCGGCGGGAGTCCTTGTCCAAATAGTAATGGGCTGTGAAGGTATGAACCGAGGCCCAGGTGGCCGCTCGACAGATTTGGTCGATGGACACAGAGTTTAGATGAGCCACTGAGGCTGCCATGGCCCTCACATTGTGAGCTGTGACATGGCCTTCCAGAGAAAGGTTCCTACTCTGGTAGGCGAAAGAAATACACTGAGCAATCCAGTTGGACAGTGTTCTCTTAGAAACTGGAAGTCCTAAATGGGAAGGATCAAAAGCAACAAAGAGTTGAGAAGACTTTCTATGTTGCTGTGTTCTTTGTAAGTAAAAGGCGAGAGCTCTTTTACAATCCAAAGTATGAAGATTCCTCTCTGCACTTGATGCATGAGGTCCTGGAAAAAAGACAGGTAAGTATACCTCTTGGTTCAGATGAAAAGGCGAGACCACTTTGGGCATAAAGTGTGGATTGGTCCTGAGGACTACCTTATCATGATGGAACCTTGTATAAGGAGGATTAGCCACCAAGGCTTGCAACTCACTGATGCGACATGCTGAGGTGACTGCAATGAGAAAGATAACCTTCCAAGAAAGAAATTTCAAGGAGGTGGTGGCTAAAGGTTCAAAGGGTGGCTTCATAAGCTGGCCAAGAACCAGATTTAAGTCCCATGCCACTGGAGGTGGTCTAATGGGAGGTTTAGTTAAAAGAAGGCCTCTCATGAATCTTGCTATAAGAGGATGAGAGGAAATAGGCTGTCCATTGAGAGGCTTGAGGGACGCTGCAATAGCACTCAAATGGACTCTTACTGAATTTGTTTTAAGGCCTGCATGGGATAGATGCAGAAGATACTCTAGTAAAGAATTCAGAGGTATTGCAAGAGGGTTAAGACCCTTCTCTGAACACCAAATGGTAAATCTTTTCCATTAGAAAGCATAAGAACGTCTAGTGGAAGGCTTTCTAGAAGCATGAAGAATATCTCTGACTTGCTGAGAGAGATGAAAAACTTGAATGTCTAAGCCTTCAGCAACCAGGCCCTGAGATGGAGAGACTGGGGGTTTGGGTGCCACAACGTTCCGTCTTCCTGGGATAGAGGATCTGGTGCAGAGCCCAATTCCAGGGAGGGAGCTTGAAAGAGATGCAGAAGTAGAGGGTACCACACTTGGCGTGGCCAATGTGGTGCTATGAGGATCATGGAACCTCGGTCTCTCTGAAGCTTGAAAAGTGTTTTGGGAATTAGGGGAATGGGTGGAAAGGCATAAAGGAAGTCTTGACCCCAGTGAAGAAGGAAGGCATCCTTGGCCTGAACTCCCTGACACGGAATTCTGGAACAGAACCGGGGAAGTTTGGCATTCCATGGACTTGCAAAGAGGTCTATGTACGGGGTTCCCCAAATTCGAAAAATCCTGGCTACCTGGTCCATGTGGAGGGACCACTCGTGTGGAAGCAGAACTCGACTGAGTCTGTCTGCCCAAGAGTTTTGAACGCCTGAAAGATATACTGTCATAAGATGAATCTGATGCTCTCTGGCGAAGGCCCACAGTCGCAAAGCTTCGTTGCAAAGTGACAGAGAGCCAGTCCCTTCCTGCTTGTTCACATAGAACATGGCTACTTGGTTGTCCGTGTGGATGAGGACTGTCCTGTAGCTGAGCACGGAGTGGAACACTCTGAGAGCTAAGAAAATTGCTCTGAGTTCCAAGAGATTGATGTGTAGAGAAGTCTCCTGTGGAGACCAGATGCCCTGGGTGGAGAGATCTTGCAGATGAGCTCCCCAACCCATTGGAGAGGCATCTGTTGTAAGGGTTGCTTGGGGAAGTGACTGCTGAAAAGGGGACCCCAGCAACAGGTTTTGAGAGGACTTCCACCACTGGAGAGACCAAAAAAGGCGACTGGAGTTTGCTATTTTGTCTGACAGGCAACCTGATGCCTGAGTCCATTGGGTGGACAAAGTCCATTGAGCTGCCCTCATGTGACGGCGAGCATATGGAACCACATGCACGGTGGATGCCATGTGGCCTAAGAGTTGTAACATTTCCCGAGCAGTTAAATGGGACTTTAACTGTATTTGGGAGGCTAACTGCACCAAGCGTAGGCAACGAGCCTGAGGAAGATAGGCCCTTGCAGTTGTGGTATCCAGAACAGCCCCTATAAACTCCAGAGATTGAATAGGGGTGAGATTGGATTTTGGGATGTTTATTACCAGTCCCAAATACTGAAGGACACGCACTGTGCAGGTTAGAAAAGTCTTGGCCTCTGACTGAGAGGGAGCTCGAATGAGCCAGTCGTCCAGATATGGGAAAACGAATATTCCCAGGGTATGTAGAAATGCAGCTACTACTGCCATGCATTTCGTGAACACCCTTGGTGCGGAGGCCAGACCGAAAGGAAGCACCCTGTATTGGTAGTGCTTTTCTCCAAAAAGGAACCGAAGGAACCTTCTGTGGGTTGGATGGATGAGGACATGGGTGTATGCATCCTTGAGATCTAGAGAACAAAGCCAGTCCTGACTCTAAAGGTATGGAAGCAGAGCACCGAGAGAAATCATCTTGAATTTCTCCTTGAATAGAAATTTGTTCAATTCTCTGAGATCTAAGATGGGTCTGTAGCCCCCCGTTTTCTTTGGAATAAGAAAATAAGGGGAGTAGAACCCTGTGCCTTGCTGAAGAAGAGGTACTTCTTCTATTGCCCCTTGGGCAAGAAGGGTGGCAATCTCCTGACCCAGAAGGTCGAGGAGAGATGTTGGAGAATTGAACTGTTTCACTATGGTGTGAGGGGGAAGGCTTAAGAAATGAAGCTTGTACCCTTCCCTTATGATAGAGTGTGTCCATTGCTCTGCTGTAATTTGTTCCCATCTGGGAGCAAAGTAAGTCAACCTTCCTGGAATGGTAAGGGGCTCTGGTTCTTCCAGAGCCAGAAAGGCTAAGTTCTCTAGCTGCAAGTCAAAGGCGCTGAGGAGGCTGAGGCTGCTGGGTAATGGCAGGCCTAGCAGCCTTTGATTTGGCCTGTTTAGGTGGTTGCTGACGCTTTGCAGCAAAACGACCTGCAGAAGATGCCTGCTGACCATAAGCAGGATAGTATCTTCCCTTTTTGGAAAAAGACGTCTTTTTGAACAATCTTTTCTTAACAGACTGTCTCTGTCCTCTTCTCTGTCCTATCATATAAATGGCGTTCCTTTCCTTTTTCATCAAATGATATAGTATTGTAAACCGCTCTAATGCCTCTGGCCTGAGCGGTATATCAAGTAAATAAACATAAACATAAACATAAACAGGAGCAGAGGTAAACTTTGAAAGTCGATCCAAAGCAGAGTTTTCAGCATCCATCTGATTGGCCTTTGCTTGCCAATCCTTACCAAAAAGGTTTTCACCTGTACAAGGGATATTCCCTAATTCATCTTGTACCCAGAGCTCCAAATCAGAAGCTTGTAGCCAAGCAATTCTGCGTGCCCCTATGGCAACAGCCGAAGCTCTGCTTACACACTCAAAAGAGTCAAAGGCTGCACGGTTGGAAAATTTGGAGGCATCTTGGGCATGTTTGAGCCAAGTGAGAAACTCCTGCCTTTTATCCTCTGAAATAAAAAGGGGTTAAAGTCTGCAGATGATCTGTGACTTCTTTTAGAAACATTCCTATATAGAGACTATAGGAGTTGATCCTGGCAGCTAGCATAGAAGCTTGGAAAACCCTTCGGCCAAAAGCATCTAGGGTCCTGCATTCACGCCCTGGAGGATTAGATGAGTGTCTCTTTCCACTCTTTATTTTTCTCATGGCAGACTCTACCACAATAGAGTGGTGAGGAAGCTGAGTCTTGTGGAAGCCAGGACAAGGAGGGACACGATACATGGTGTCTAGCCTGCGAGAATGAGGAGAGGTGGTAAGAGGTGTCTCCCACATCCTCAACATGAGATCATACAGAATCTCATGGATAGGTAAAGTAGCTGCCTCTTTAGGAGTTTTAGATATTGTAAAATATCTAACTCCTTGGCTCTGGGTTCTGACTCAGGGGCCACTGTGATGGAGAGGCCCCTAGCCACTTCCCTAATGAAGTCTTGAAAAGACAAGTCTTCTGGAGGAGACATTCTTCGTTTAGGAGAAGAAGGCTCCTGAGGAAGAAGTATCGATGCCTCGACAGAACCCTCAGACTCATCAGAGTCTTCAGAGGAATCGAAGTATCACCTGTCTGGATGCTCCTGTAGAGCCCGATAGCCGTACCGAATAGGATCGGTGTCGGGAGTAACTGGTACCGGTTCGGTACCGATGGGCATCATAGGACAGGGTACCGTTGCAGTCAACACCGAAGCCGATGCCGATGCAATCGGTACCGGCACCGGGAGTGATGCCGGTGTCAGAGCCGGTACAGACAACAGGGATTGTTGTGGTACCGGAGGCGTCGCAGCCTGTATGAATGTCGACAGGTGCGCTGCATCCATCGACGCCACCAATGTCTGGATGTCGGTACCAGTGGGAGCCACCGGTACCCCAGAACACGGCAATAGGTGATCTGTCGAGGCCGAGCCATCGATGTCAACCTGTGACCCCATAGATAACGCTTTGGAAGCTGGAGCTTCCCGCCGTGGTAATTTTGCCGGTGCGGAATCCTCGAGGGCAAGCCCGGAGGCATCTCGATGCTTGGAGGGAGATCTACCCTTCGAGTACCGGCTAGATTTATGCTTGGTTACCTGAGATCCATGGGAGGAAGAAGAAGCCCTGGAAGACGTCGATGCCACCAAAGCTGCATCAGAGGGAAACAGGGTACTGAGCTTGGCTGCTCGGTTCTGCCGACCTCTTTTAGACATCATGGTACAGGACATACAATCCGTGATGGAATGGTCAGGCCCCAAACATTTTAGACACCAGTCATGGGTGTCGGTGACAGAAATAGTACCGCCACATTTTGTGCACTTTTTGAACCCGGAGGTGGGCTTCTCCATGAGGAAAAAAATTTTTAGGCCTAAGGCCCAAAAACTGAAAATGCACAGTGACGAAAAGATAAATTGTTTTTTTTGTTTTTGCTTTTTGAAAGAAAGAAAAGAAAAGACCGGCGGTACCGGTCCGACGTCGAAGAAGGCAGACGCGACACAAAAGAATTACCCGTGTTTCCCCGAAAATAAGACCGGGTCTTATATTTATTTTTGTTCCAAAAGATGCACTAGGGCATATTTTCAGGGTAGGGCTTATGTTTTTTTAATCATATACATGTCGCCTAAAAGAGCTGCCCGGCGCTTTACAACACGCAGCTCCTGTAGCTCAAAATGGCCGCCGCCACCGGAGCGTGCCAGAAACAACGGGCGCCAAAAGCAGTGCAGGATACAAGGCTCGGGGGATGGCTTCCACACCTCCGACGCCCAAGAATTTTATAGCCGCCAAACAAAAGACCAGAAATAACCAGCCTTTGCCAAACTTACGGGTCTTCAACGGGCTCTAGCCCGCGGTACTGCTTTAAGTAGAGCAGCACCATCGGCGAGCCTCTTGTCCTTGTGCCCCCACCGTCTGATACTGCCGCGGCTCTTCTCTAGGCAGTAAATGCCCCTGTGATCCGGTTCCAGGGCTTTCCCCCGTGCTGTCTAGGGGGAGAGATCTGACAAGAGAGCCTGCAGTCCGAGCCGAGATAGGCAGAGAACGGCACTAACACAAAGCTTTGCTGATTCCTTGAGGGCTCTTCCCTAATTAATGATTTTTTTTTTAAAGGGGCAGCCCCAAATGAATTGAAAGGAACTCCACAGCCCCTTGGAGAGAATGCATTTCCCTACCTCAAGAACACACACAGGCAGCCCTCCTCCATGATCTGCACTAGGGCTTATTTTCAGGGTAGGGCTTATATTACGGTAAGCACAGGAAAACGTGCTAGGGCTTATTTTCAGGGTAGGGCTTACTTTCGGGGAAACACGGTAAGAAAAAATAAAGAACTCCTTCTGCGGTGACAGGAACACGACCTGCTGGCTCCGCGGAAAAGAAGAACTGGAGAGAGGCGGTTGGGAAAGGCGGGAAGGCAGCACGCAGGCGCTGTGGGATGCTCCCAAAAGCTTTCTTATTGGACGCTGGGGAGCGTTCCCGCGCAGGCTCCGTCGGTACCGACGATACCCATATGTGAAGACTCAATCCTGCTTGTTCCTGGAGATGAGTTCCGCGTCAGCATATCGCAAAAAACGGGTGGTTGTTAGGAGGTTTTCCCAGTGCACGATGCACCCTTTCAATCTCCATGTTAGTCCCACGAGACACAAGCTCTTCTGCTGTTAAAAGACCATTGGTCAATGTTCTTATCACCTCCACCAAATTCTCTGCCCCACCAGCAGCCTCTGATATGCCTCTGAATCGTACCTTGTTTCTGCGTGCCCGGTTTTCTATATCATCTGTGGCAAAGTCAGCTATCCTGAGAGTGGGGGGGGGGGGGTGAGAAGCATAACGAATTCACCCTAGTTAAGGGTCCCCTTCTAGGAGTGCAGGGAGAGAAAGCCACAGCCAGGTTTCAAAGACAGAAAAACCCCAGTTGGAACAAGTTTCACACAATGACTGATAAAGTAAGAAAGAGGGATTGCAAGCACGAGGACCAAAGCCCTTACTTTGACAAGTGCACTGATTATTCTAATACCAGAAGGCAGGGGGTTTACCAACACCTGGGAAAGAAAGAGGTGGGGTTAGAACCCTGGAGGTATAAGCCGGGGTTAGATTATGCAGAGAGACAAGAGAGACGAGAAGGAGAGCAGCTGAGACAGAGGCTGAAAGAAGGAGCTGATTCTTGGAGGAGCTACCCAGAGTTGAGAAAGCTGAATTCCCTGCAACAGGTTGGCAACAGAGGTGGGGGCCAGGAAGTGGAGAATCTTTCAGACCACCAGAGAAGTTGTCAGCTGAGCAGTCTGACCAGGTCGTTGAGTCAGAACCCATGCAGTTGGGAGAACCAATGTCAGAGTTGGGGGAAGAAGATTGTTTTATGGATTGCACTCTATGCCAAGCTCTAGACAAGAGGTCTTGAGGAAAGCTAGCCCTGAAAGTAGTAATTCTCCTTGGAAGTTAACCATATGGCACAAGCAGTGTGGAGGTAAATTCATGGATGTTTTAAAAGGGAAATTTACTGCAACGTAAGCCTGATCAGGAAGCTCTGATTCATGCCTGTTTGTCACCTGTGTTTGAACTGTGCAACGGCAAGAAAAGCCAAGTTAGCTGCTATAAGAGGTTTTTTGCTTGCTCCTCTCCTATATGAAAAGCCTGCTAAGAGTTTTGATAACAGCTTGGAATGTTTGTTTTGTTCTAAGTTTGGTTTCATGTAGAAATGCAGCCTAGAGAGGTTTTTGAGGCTGGCAGAAACCAAACTGCTGTAGAAGAATTAAGCTTGAATTTTTCTTTATGCTCTGATTAACAAGGACTAAAAAGGAAAGTGGCAGCCTAGTTTCTAAAGGCAATACTTCTACAAGTAAGAGGACTTTAAAAGCCATTTCTGAGTTCTTTTGGTTTGCTGGCCATTATTTGCTGTACCTTAAGCAAATCCTACAGTTATAATCCTGTAAATGATACCTTGAACCTGCTGTGTTTTGTGTTATGGAAATAAACCTTCTGTTACAAGCCTTACCCTCGGTTACCTCAACTACAAACCTTCTACTTAAAGCACCAACATATTTTAGCAGTACTACACTTCCCAGAAGTCAACACGAAGAAATAGGCTGCTAAGAGCTGATAGAAGAAGGAATCCTCAACCATCACGCCCCTCGACCACTAAAGGCAAGTGGCTTTGGGCGTTGTGCTTGTGACACATCAATCTTATACGTATGTTCCAGTACTTGGGATCGCTACCTGTCTGCTGTGCACTGCAAGTTCACCAAAGTTTCATTATGACCTTCCATTTTGGCTTCTACCTCCTCCACTCGATGACCCAATTCTTTAATATTGCCACAAAGTTCTGCAATCATAGTCATCACCTTCTCTCGCATAGGTCTAAACTCTGTAGCTAGCTCCTCAAAGCCCCTCCGAAGTTCACGTTGCAGAAGAGAGTGTGTGGATTGCGTTATATGTCCATGCTCTAACTCACTTATCATTTCCTCCCTGGACTCCTCCAATATTAGCTTTCTCGGGGAGCTAACTTGTGTTCCAGTTTTACCTATGTCTTTGTGAAGCATGCGGCTTATCTTTTGCCTCTGGCCCTTTAGCTTTTGTAGCCATTTGACTCCAAGTCCTGCTCCCCAAAACAGCAGAAAAAGGTTCGCAAGCTGGCCCTGACCTCAGAGACTGCACCCGGGCACAATCAAAACTTTGAACAGCTGGCAGATAGTTCACTAGCAAGTGGGTCAAGGAAAGCCAGAGATATTTAAAATCTGGTAATGAAAATTCCACTTCTGGCCACTAGATGGTGCTCCAAACTTACTATTGGCTTGGAGATCCACAGAACAGCTTAAAGCAAGGGAGCAGGATCATTCACACACAGGCACTTAACGATCTGCAGTTCCTCATTCAGACATCAGTAGAAGCAATCAGTGCAATAACCATTAGGAATCAGCTGCTAAAGAGAGAGATACACAGGAAACCTGTATTGAAAGCGCCAATCGGAAGCAACCTACAGCCGCCGGAAACGTCGTCTTCCCGCTCATGCAAGTGAGTCCTGCGTTTCAATCATGCTTTCCAGAGCCGCATGGCGATGGCCGCAGCAGCACTGGGCTCCAAAGTCACAGTTGAGCAACAGAGCAGCAAAACAACAGCACCAGTCGGGTCCACTCGTTTCTCCCACCGGCAGACTCACCATTCAAGCAGGCGATCGCCGCAATACAGCACACCCAAGAACACAGGCTCTTTTCACTGATTGCCAGCTCTCTCCCGTGCCTCCGATTCTCTTAGAAGGTAGACTGCAAGCCTGCAAAGTGCTCAGACTGGGTGCCGCATCGCCAGAACCAGGATCGGAAGGGTGCACACGAAGTTCCAAGATCTTCAAGAAAAGAAAGGATTGACCAGACCGCAAAACACAAGGGCACCCAACAGGACAACATCTGGCATAGTAACACCCTAAGCCGACCCAAAGCCTGCCAACACTACCACACTTGTTTTGCCCACCACAAATGAAACTGCAAAAGGTCCCTAAGCCTGGACCACCTTCAGGGACCCACCACTAGAAGAAATCAATGCTATCATATCTGGCTTAACACAACCACCTCTCCTCTGGATCCATGTCCAGTACAATGGATAAAGTCCACAAAGAACCACTTTCTACCACTCATATTTACTATAGTACACAAATCCCTCTCACTCGCCTACCTTTCCCCACTGCTCAAACAGTCCTCCACCTGCCACCCTCCTAAAGAAACCCAATCTAGACCCCGAATCACTCACCTCATACCGATCCATCACCAGTGAACCATTCCTTGCAAAAGTCATAGAGAAGGCAGTCCAGATTCAACTACAGGAACACATTGACCTGCATGCACCTCTGGACCAGCACCAGCATGGCTTCTGCCCGCATCACAGCACAGAGTCCTTACTGGCATCGTTAATTTCAACCCTTATTGAAGGAACAGAAAACAAATCAAGCTGATTTATACTACTTTTCCTGGACATTTCCTCAGCATTTGACATAGTATCCCACCAAATACCGCTTAATAAACAGAGTTTGGAGTACAGGGCAAGCCTCTCCAATGGCTCACCTCCCGTACAGACCGCGTTTCACCTCTTCTCATTAATTTGCACTGGCTCCTCATATCCTTCAGGATTCAGTATAAAATCCTCATCTTTATTCATAAATCAATCCACACCGGTACACCACTCTACTTTTCTGATCTGATCCATCTCCATACCCCCCACCGGTCCCTCAGGTCTATCCACTCTAATCGCCTGGAATCCACTCGGTCCTCTGCTTTCTTTTTCCTCTGTCCTCAGCTCTGGAACTCGCTCCCGTCAGCCCTCCGCTGGAACCCTCCTTCAACAATTTCAAAGCCAAGATTAAAGACCCATCTTTTTTGCACAGCTTTTGACCTTCCCCCTCCCCCCTGTCCCCCGCCCCCTGTTGATGTCAAGTCCACGTCTTACCGTCCCTGATGTAGTCCCTCTTTATCTGCTGTCCCTCTCTTTAAGCGTAGTTACTCACCTGTAACAGGTGTTCTCCAGGAGCAGCAGGAATCAGTCCTCACATATGGGTGACGTCGGCGCCGACGGAGCCCTCGCGGAGCAATTTTCCCCAGCTTTCAAAGAAAGCCTTTGGGAATTGCAGCGCGCATGCGCGGTCCCCTTCCCGCCCAAAGGTGCCATCTTGGCCAGTCTGATGACATAGCGAAAAGACAGCAAAAAATTTGCAAAAACTAAATCACATGACTGCAACTCCACGGGGAGGAGGGAGGGTTGTGAGGACTGATTCCTGCTGCTCCTGGAGAACACCTGTTACAGGTGAGTAACTACGCTTTCTCCAGGATCAAGCAGGAAGTCAGTCCTCACATATGGGACTCCCAAGCTTAAGGCTACCGGAGACCCTAAGCACAAAAATGAGCTCCCTCTAGCTCAGCAGCACAGAAGGAAGGAATCTTCTCTGACTAATCTCCAACCGGTAGCCCAACATCCGGGATGGAGGGTAGGAGTTGCTTAAACCTCGAAGAGATTACGGAGGACTGCCTGTCCGAAAGCACTGTCCCTGCGGGACTCCCTCTCGAGGCAGTAATGGGTTGCAAAAGTCTGGCTCGAAGACCAAGTGGCGGCCCGGCAGATGTCTGCCAATGGAACAGAGCGGAGGTAAGCCACTGACGCAGCCTTCGCCCTAACCCGATGAGCCGTGACTCGACTTTCCAACGAGAGGCCTGCCGCCCCATAAGTCCAAGCGATACAGTCAGCTACCCAGATGGACAGAGTACGCGTGGAGACAGGGAGCCCTAATTTATTAGGGTCGTAAGACAGGAAGAGCTGAACAGTCTTACGGTGCTCCCGCGTACGATCAAGGTAGAAGGTTAACGCCCTCCGACAGTCCAGGGTATGCAAGACCATTTCAGCTCGGCTAGAGTGTGGCCTGGGAAAGAAGGTCGGAAGCACCACCTCCTGATTGATGTGAAAAGGGGAGACCACTTTTGGAAGAAACTTAGGGTGAGTCCGCAGGACTACCCTGTTCTTGTAGAACCTAGTGTAAGGGGGATCAGACACTAGGGCCTGCAGTTCACTAACGCGTCTAGCGGAAGTGAGGGCTACCAGGAATAAGGTTTTCCAAGAAAGAAAACGGAGAGGACAGGTAGCCATGGGTTCAAAAGGCGGACAGGTGATCCGCTGTAAAACCACGTTCAGGTCCCAGTCGGGGGCTGGGGGGCGCAAAGGTGGTTTAAGGAGAAGGAGACCTCGGGAGAACCGTGCCACGAGAGGGTGGCCGGAAAGAGGCCTGCCTTCCACCGGCACATGATGTGCAGAAATAGCACTAAGGTGAACTTTGACCGAGTTGGACTTAAGTCCAAGATTGGAGAGGGAAAGCAAGTACTGCAAGACCACCGACACCGAGCAGGAGAAGGGGTCTTGAGACTGTTGAGTACATCAGGTGGAGAAGCGACGCCATTTAAGGGCGTAGGATTTCCGGGTAGAGGGTCGCCTGGAAGCTAGCACGACCTCTTCCACCTCCGGAGGCAGCAGGAGGGGAGCAAGGACTACCCTTTCAGCAGCCAGGCCATCAGATGAAGAGATCTGAGGTTGGGGTGTAGGAGAGACCCCTGATCCTGGGTCAGGAGATCGGGTTGAAACCCCAGAGGCAACGGAGTATCTACCGCCAGTTGCATCAGAAGCGGGAACCACGGTTGCCTGGGCCACCGGGGAACTATCAGGATCATCGAAGCCTTGTCCTGGAGAACCTTGAAAAGTGTTCGAGACACCAGCGGCATGGGAGGAAAGGCATACAGAAGGCCCGTGGACCATGAGAGCAGAAAAGCATCCGCCGCTACTCGGAGGGGATGCGGTTCCCGTGAGCAGAACCGAGGAAGTTGCCTGTTCAGAGGAAGTTGCCTGTGGAGGCCCCACTGGAGAAAGATCCTTTGAACCACCAACGGGTCCAATCGCCACTCGTGTGGTTGGAGGATTCTGCTCAGTTTGTCTGCCAGGTAATTTTCTTGACCTGGGAGGTAGACAGCTTTGAGGAGGATCCCTCGGCTGACGGCCCAAGCGCAGAGCTTTTGTGTTTCCCGACAGAGAAGGAAGGAGCCCGTGCCCCCCTGTTTGTTCACGTAGAACATGGCCACTTGATTATCCGTCTGGACGAGGACGGACTGGCGAGTGGTAAGGTGGGAGAAGGCCCGGAGAGCCAGGCGGATCGCTCTGAGCTCCAGGAAGTTGATCTGCTGGGCAGATTCCCACGGGGTCCAGAGACCCTGAGTACATGTCCCTTGGCAATGTGCTCCCCAACCCAGGAGAGAAGCGTCGGTCGTCAGTACCTGAACAGGCGGAGGAGACTGAAAAGGCATTCCGAGCACTAGGTTGGGCAGATGAAGCCACCACCGTAGGGAAGAGACCAGCGGGCTGGAGATTCGTACTGAGTCCGCTAGTCTCCCCGAGGCCTGACACCATTGTGAGCGAAGGCACCATTGAGCCGGCCGCATATTCAGGCGGGCATTGGGGGTCACATGGACCGTGGAAGCCATATGGCCGAGCAGTTTCAGAAAGTGCCTGGCCGAGACCCGGGAATGGCTGCGAAAGCGGCTGGCGAGAGCCATGAGCCGCTGTGCCCTGTCGAGCGGCAGAAAGGCTCGCGCTTGAAGCGTGTTTAACCTGGCGCCGATGAACTCGAGATCCTGAGAGGGGAGCAAAGAGGACTTTTCGAAGTTTATGACAAAGCCCAAGTACTGGAGCAGAGTCACAGTACGTTGCGTGGCGTGAGTGGCCTCCGTGGAGGACGGTGCTCTGATGAGCCAGTCGTCTAGGTAAGGGAAGACAAAGAGGCCTTGAAGCCGGAGATAAGCCGCTACCACTGCGAGACATTTTGTGAAGACTCGGGGTGCGGAGGATAGGCCAAAGGGCAGTACCCTGTACTGGTAATGATTGCCTGCCACCACAAACCTTAGGTATTGTCGGTGGCTTGGGTGGATGAGGATGTGAGTGTAGGCATCCTTTAGATCCAAGGAGCATAGCCAATCTCCCTGCCGGAGGTAGGGCAGCAGGATTCCAAGGGTAAGCATCTTGAACTTTTCCCTTTCCAGGAACTTGTTGAGGTTCCGCAAGCCCAGGATGGGTCTGAGGCCTCCAGTTCGCTTTGGTACCAGGAAGTACCTGGAATAAAAGCCTTGACCTCTCAGGTGGTGGGGCACCGGTTCCACCGCCTGTTCCTGAAGAAGACTTGCCAACTCTTGAAGGAGTAAGTCCCGGTGAAGAGGGGGTCGCAGAGGCTCCCCTGGAAAGTAGGGGGGAGGTACCTGGTGGAAGTGTAGAAGATAGCCCTCTCGGACTATGTGGAGCACCCAGGTATCTGACGTGATGTTGGACCACCTGTGGGCAAAGTGGACCAGCCGGCCTCCCGTGCTGAGAGAAACCAGCGGAGGGGGAGAGGCTATGCTGAAAGAGTCAAAAACCCCCACACTGCGGAGCAGGGGCCGGTGGCGCAGGCTTGGGGGCTTGCTGCCTACGGGATCCGTTACCCCGTCCCTTGGCCTGCTGACCCTGTTGGGGAGCTGCGGAGGCCTGATAATGAGGGTAGTGTTTATAGGCAGCCGTCTTCCTCGGGTAAAAGGGCTTTTTCCCCGAGTCCTTCTTCTTCTGGGAAGGGGCACAGGTTTTCCTGGAGAGCCGAGTCCTGGTGAGAGTCTCTGTCTCGAGTTGTGCAGCCTTCTCGTCCATAGGTTTGCCAAAGAGGTTTTCACCTCTGCAGGGGACATCGACCAACTTGTCCTGCACCCAGGGCTCGAGGTCGGATGACTGAAGCCAAGCCTGTCGGCGGGCCCCGATGCCGGCTGCGGCTACTCGAGCCGATACCTCAAAGCCATCATAGGCTGCTCGAGAGATAAACTTTGAGCACTCTCGAATACCAGTGGACAAGGCCAGGAACCTCCGCAAAGGTTCCTCGGAGAGACCAGCAGAGAATCCGGCTATTTCTTTAGCCAGGTCCCTGAGATACATGCCCATGTAGAGCTGGTAAGTCTGGACCCGACAAGCAAGCATAGAGCCCTGGAAACACTTCTTACCGATGCCATCCAGGCTGCGGGCTTCCCTGCCGGGAGGCACCGAGGAGTGCATCTTCTGGCTCTTGAGCCTATGCATGGCCGATTCCACCACCATGGAATGGTGCGGCAGCTGTGCTTTTCGGAAGCCAGGGCTCTTGCGGACTTGATATATGGCATCGACCCGCTTGCTTAATACCGGCGACGACGCCGGGCTCTCCCACATGCGGAAGAGAAGTCGTTCCAGCATCGGAGGAACCGGTACAGTAAAATGCTCCTTTGCAGGAGAGTCATACTGGAGGGCATCGAGCTCTTCGGCTCGAGGCTCCTCCTCGGGATCCGCAGGGAAGGCCAAGGCCTTGGCCATATCCCTCACGAAGTCCGAGAACCGTGCATCCTCCGGAGGGGACTGTCTCCGAGGTTCGGACTCGGGGGAGTCCGAAGGAATACACCGAGTCCGAAAAGAATCAGGTGACTCTTCCACCTCGGATTCCCAGGCGGACTCCTCGGAGGAGGAGTCGAGCGGCTCTGGCCGGGCGGGCACAGACGCCGTCCGCCCCGACGACCGCGGCCCCGAACGGGAGGCCGAAGGGGACCTCGACCGAGGATCGACTCGAGCCCGCATGGACTCGAGGAGCGGCTCGGTCTCCGGGGTCGACTTAGACGTCGACGTCCTGGCGGTCAGGGCAGAAGCGCCAGCGAGGCCAGCGATCAATGCCCGCTGCTGGTCCATGAAGGCAGCTAGGCTGCTCTCCAAGGCCGTCAACCTGAGTCCGAACTCAGGAGACCCAGCAGCCCCCGACTCGGGCCCCGACGGCGTCGGGCCCGACATCGGACCCCTCGGAGGCGAGTCCACGAGGACAACAGGACTTACGTGAGCAGACGAGTCCATCTCCAGACGAGGCTGCTTGGATGGCCGCTCCAGCTCCAAAGACCCGGGACGGCTATCGGGGCTATGCGACCTGGCCCTCGCGGAGCCAGGAGCGTCCACCGACGCCGTCCTCGCGGGTTTCTTCCTCCGATGATGTTCCCGGGAAGGAGACCCCCTCTCAGAGGAGCTCCGACGGTGTTCAGAGCCAGATTCCCTGGACACCGAAGCTTCTGACGAGGTCCGGGTACGGCTGGGGTCAGAGAAGATTCTCTCCCGCTGATGCTGCCGACTCCGCAAGGATTTCGCGGACATCTTGCTACAGGCTCCACAGATCATTTCTTCATGATCTGGGCCCAGGCAACGGAGGCAGCAATCATGTGTGTCAGTAAGAGACATAAGTTTCTTACACTGAACACACTTTTTAAAACCACTGGCGGCCATCGGGGGAAAAAGGGCCCCTGCGAGGTCAAACGTTCGTGCCGCCAGGGAAAAGTGAAAAAAAGCGCGAATTTGTCACGAAGGACAGAAAAACCGAAAAGAAGGGGAGGCCTCGCAACCGGCGTCGCGAGGCCGGACGGAAAAAGGACCGGCGTCGAACCGAAGAAAATACTAAAATAAAGAAAGAAAATCAACTTTTCAGCGGTGACTTGTAGACAGCGTCTGTAGGGCTCCGCGGAAAAAAGAAGACTGGCCAAGATGGCACCTTTGGGCGGGAAGGGGACCGCGCATGCGCGCTGCAATTCCCAAAGGCTTTCTTTGAAAGCTGGGGAAAATTGCTCCGCGAGGGCTCCGTCGGCGCCGACATCACCCATATGTGAGGACTGACTTCCTGCTTGGTCCTGGAGAAACATGCTATCTCTCTCCTATCTGAATTGTTGGCGTTCTGTCTCTTCTTAGCAGTACTTTGAATTTTAATAATTGTAAACCGCTCTGTACATTTGCGTGTGAGCAGTATATTAAGTTTTGAATAAAGATAAAGATAAAGCACAGTTACTTACCTGTAACAGGTGATCTCTGGGAACAGCAGGAATTAGTCCTCACATATGGGTACGTCGGTACCGACGGAGCCTGCGCGGGAAAGCTCCCCAGCTTCCCAAAAGGAAAGCTTTTGGGGCCTCCCACTGCGCATGCGCGCTGCCTTCCCGCCTTCCTGACCAACTCTCCTCAGTTCGAGTTTAAAGCTGAGACAATAGAGAGAGGAAAGGAAAGAGAGATACAACTCCTAGGGGAGGTGGGTGGGTTGTGAGGACTAATTCCTGCTGTTCCCAGAGATCACCTGTTACAGGTAAGTAACTGTGCTATCTCCAGGAACAAGCAGGAATAAGTCCTCACATATGGGGACTCCCTAGCTGAGATGCCCGGGAGATCCCCTGAAGGGTATGAGACCCTGAAAGGTTCCTCATCTTCCTATGGATCTCAGGCATCCATTCAGGGAAGGTGGGCTGGAGTTGTTCAAGAATGGAACAGGTGTCTGAGGACAGCCTGACCAAACAAGGCATCCCGGCGGGAGTCCTTGTCCAAACAGTAATGGGCTGTAAAGGTATGAACCGAGGCCCAGGTGGCTGCTCGACAGATCTGGTCAATGGACACAGAGTTTAGATGAGCCATAGAGGTGGCCATGGCTCTCACATTGTGAGCGGTGACATGGCCCTCCAGAGAAAGGTTCTTACTCTGGTAAGCAAAAGAGATACACTGAGCAATCCAATTGGACAGTGTTCTTTTAGAGACTGGAAGTCCTAAATGAGAAGGATCAAAAGCAACATAGAGCTGAGAAGACTTTCGATGTTGCTGTGTCCTGTGGAGGTAAAAGGCAAGAGCTCTTTTACAATCTACAGTATGAAGGTTCCTCTCGGCACTGGATGCATGAGGAGCTGGAAAAAAGACAGGTAAATATACCTCTTGATTAAGATGAAAAGGGGAGACCACTTTAGGCATAAAGTGGGGATTGGTCCTAAGGACCACCTTATCATGATGGAACCTTGTATAAGGTGGATTAGCCACTAGAGCTTGCAGTTCACTGATACGGCGAGCTGAGGTGACTGCAATAAGGAAAATAACCTTCCAGGAAAGAAATTTCAAGGAGGTAGTGGCTAAGGGTTCAAAGGGTGGCTTCATAAGCTGACCAAGAACCAAGTTTAAGTCCCATGCCACCGGAGGAAGTCGAACGGGAGGTTTAGTTAAGGTTAGGCCTCTCATGAATCTTGCAATAAGAGGATGAGAGGAAACAGGTTGTCCATTGATGGGCTTAAGGGATGCTGCAATAGCACTCAAATGGACTCTTACCGAATTCGTTTTGAGTACTGCATTGGAGAGATGCAGGAGATATTCCAAAAGAGAATTCAAAGGAAGTGCTAGAGGGTTAAGACCCTGTTGAGCACACCAAATGGAAAATCTTTTCCATTTAAAAGCGTAAGAACGCCTAGTGGAAGGTTTCCTAGAGGCATGGAGGATATCCTTCACTTGCTGCGAAAGATTGAAGTGTTGAAGGTCTAGGCCTTCAGTAACCAAGCTCTGAGGTGAAGGGACTTGGGGTTTGGGTGCCACAAAGTCCCCTCCTCTTGAGACAGAAGGTCTGGAGCCGCTCCCAAGTCCAGGGAGGGGGCTTGGAAGAGATGCAGAAGTAGAGGGTACCACACTTGGCGTGGCCAGCGTGGAACTATGAGGATCATGGACCCTTGATCCCTTTGAAGTTTGAACAGAGTCTTGGGAATCAAAGGAATGGGTGGAAAGGCATATAGGAAGTCCTGACCCCAATGAAAGAGGAAGGCATCCTTGGCCTGAACTCCCTGACACGGAATCCTGGAACAGAACCGGGGAAGTTTGGCATTCCACGGACTTGCAAAGAGGTCTATGTCCGGGGTCCCCCATTTCTGGAAGATTCTGAGTACCTGATCCATGTGCAGGGACCATTCGTGTGGAAGCAGAACTCGACTGAGTCTGTCTGCCCAAGAGTTTTGGATTCCTGGAAGATATACTGCCAGGAGATGGATTTGATGCTCTCTGGCGAAGGCCCATAATCTTAGAGCTTCGTTGCAAAGCGACAGAGAGCCAGTCCCTCCTTGTTTGTTTATGTAAAACATGGCTACTTGATTGTCCGTATGAATAAGGACCATCATGTTGCTGAGGAGGGTATGAAAAACTCTGAGAGCTAGAAAGATTGCTCGAAGTTCCAAGTGGTTGATATGAAGGGTGGTCTCCTGTGGAGACCAAGTGCCCTGAGTGGAGAGATCTTGAAGATGAGCTCCCCAACCTGTTTGGGAGGCATCTGTTGTGAGGGTTGCTTGGGGCAACAATGGTTGAAAGGGGGCCCCCAACAACAGATTTTGAGTGGACATCCACCATTGGAGAGACCAAAAGAGACGTTTGGAGTTTGCTATTTGGTCTGAGAGAGCTCCGGATGCTTGAGTCCACTGGGTGGACAAAGTCCATTGAGCTGCTCTCATATGTAGGCGAGCATAGGGCACCACATGTACTGTGGAGGCCATGTGGCCTAATAGTTGTAGCATCTCCCTGGCAGTCAAGTGGCTTCTGGACTGAGTCTGGGAGGCTAAGTGCACTAGACGTTGGCAACGGGCCTGAGGAAGATAGGCCCTTGCCGTGGTGGTATCCAACCAGGCCCCTATGAATTCCAGGGACTGAGTAGGGGCGAGTTGAGACTTTGGCAGATTGATCACAAGTCCCAGATACTGCAGAATGCGTCTGGTGCGATCCAGGGAAGTCTGAGCCTCGGACTGAGATGGAGCTCGGATGAGCCAGTCGTCCAGATATGGGAAAACAAAAATTCCCAGGGCTCGTAGAAATGCAGCTACTATTGCCATGCATTTGGTAAATACCCTTGGAGCAGAGGCTAGACCGAAGGGAAGTACTCTATATTGGAAATATTTTCCCTGGAACAGAAACCGTAGGAATTTTCTGTGGGATGGATGGATGAGTATATGTGTGTACGCATCCTTGAGATCTAGAGAACAAAGCCAATCCTGACTCTGTAGGTATGGAAGAAGAGTACCTAGAGAAAGCATCTTGAATTTCTCCCTGCATAGGAATTTGTTCAGTTCTCTGAGATCTAGAATAGGTCTGTACCCCCCTGTTTTCTTGGGAATAAGAAAATAAGGGGAGTAAAACCCTGACCCCTGTTGAAGAAGAGGAACCTCTTCTATTGCCCTTTGGGCGAGAAGGGTGGTCACCTCCTGACGTAACAGATTCAGGAGAGAAGGGGGAGAATTGAAACATCTCACCATGGTATGGGGAGGAAGGCTAGAGAAATGTAGTTTGTAGCCCTCTCTGATGATAGAGAGGGTCCATTGTTCTGATGTGATTTGCTCCCATCTGGGAGCAAAATGAGTTAACCTTCCTGGAATGGTGAGAGGATCTGGATGTTTTAGAGCCAGAAAGGTTAAGTTCTCTAGAGTTGAGTCAAAAACCCTGAGGGGGTTGGGACTGCTGGGCTGTAGCAGCCCCTGCAGGTTTTGCCCTGGCCTGTTTAGGCTGCTGACGCTTAGGAGCAAAGCGAGCTGCAGAAGATTGTTGGCCAGTATTTGTAGCAAATCTGGCCTTCTTATAGAAAGGCTTCTTGAAAGATTTTTTCTTAACAGGGGCAGAGGTAGACTTAGACAGTCTATCTAAAGCAGCATTTTCTGCATCCATTTGGGTGGCTTTGATTTGCCACTCCTTACCAAACAGATTCTCACCTGTACAGGGCAGATTTCCCAACCCATCCTGGACCCAGGGTTCTAGGTCAGAGGCCTGGAGCCAAGCAATTCTGCGAGCCGCTATGGCAATACCTGAGGCTCTGCTAGCACCCTCAAAGGAGTCAAAGGCTGCTCTGTTGGAGAACTTTGATATATCCTGGGTATGCTTTAGCAAAAGAAGGAACTCCTCCTTTCTATCCTCTGGGATAAAGGGGAGAAAATGGCGTATTTTCAATGCAATCTCCTTCAGAAACATGCCCATATAGAGGCTGTATGAATTGATTCTAGCAATAAGCATACTTGCTTGGAAGATTTTTCTACCAAAAGCATCCAAAGTCCTACATTCTCTCCCTGGAGGAGTAGAAGAGTGTCTTTTGGTACTCTTTATCCTTTTCATAGCTGACTGCACCACAATAGCGTGGTGAGGGAGCTGAGATTTTTGAAAACCAGGAGAAGGAGGGACACGATACATGGTGTCCAACCGACGAGAATGTGGAGATAGGGTGAGAGGAGTCTCCCATAAGTCCATCATGTGTTCTTGAAGAATTTCATGAATGGGCAAGGTGACTGCCTCTTTGGGAACCTTAGAGTATCCTAAAATATCTAATTTTTTTTGCTCTAGGTTCTTTTTCAGAGGTTACTGAAATAGAGAGACCTTTAGCCATTTCAAGAATGAAGTCTTGAAAGGATAAATCCTCTGGAGGAGACATTCTCCTCTTTGGAGAAGAGGGCTCTTCAGGTAGAGTTAGGGATACTTCAGCAGAGTCATCTGATGAATCAGAATCATCAGAAGACTCAAAGTATCGTCTGTTTGCTTCCAGGGATCGATAAGCGTATCGACCGGTATCGACATCGGGGGTACCCGGAACCGGGAACCGGAATCGGTATCCTGGTCGATGTGGATGCCCTGGGTACCAGTATCAGTTGTGCTACCGGAACCGGAGTCGGTACCGCTGGCTGCGGTACCGATGGCGTCGCAGCTCTAATAAAAGCCATAATAGCCTGCTGCATGGATTGAACTGTATGATCCATAGAAGCCACGACTGTCTGGATGTCGGTACCGGAAGAATGAGCCGGTACCCCAGAGCAGTCTAACAGGTGATCGGTCGAGGCCGTGCCATCGATGTCAACCTGTAACCCCATAGGAGGAGCTTTGGAAGCCGGAGCTTCCCGCCGGGGTTGTTTGGCTGGGGCAGGGTCCTCAGGGTCAAGCCCGGGGGCATCTCGATACTTGGAGGGAGATTTGCCCTTTGAGGACCTGCCAGAGGAATGTTTGGTTACCTGAGATCCATCAGGAGAGGAAGACCTGGAAGATGTCGATGCTGGAGTATCTGTAGAAAACAGCATGTGAAACTTGGCTGCCCGGTTTTGTAAGCCACGTTTAGACATCAAAGAACAGGATGGGCAATCCGGAATGGAATGGTCAGGCCCCAAACATTTAAGACACCATTCATGGGTGTCTGTGACTGATATAGTACCGCTACACTTGGTGCATTTTTTAAAACCAGAGGCTTGTTTCTCCATGAGGGAGAATTCTGTGAAGGCCTAGAGGCCTCACAGAACAAACACACCAAGTGGGGAAAATAAGATATTTTTTTTTGTAAAGAAATAAAGAAAAAAGACCGGCGGTACCGGTCCGGAATCGGGGAAGGCAGACACGCGGCCAAAGAAACAAATTAAAATAACAACTTCTTCAGCGGTGACAGGAACACGACCTGCTGGCTCCGCGGAAAAAGAAGAACTGAGGAGAGTTGGTCAGGAAGGCGGGAAGGCAGCGCGCATGCGCAGTGGGAGGCCCCAAAAGCTTTCCTTCTGGGAAGCTGGGGAGCTTTCCCGCGCAGGCTCCGTCGGTACCGACGTACCCATATGTGAGGACTTATTCCTGCTTGTTCCTGGAGATATACTCATACCTCTCGCAACGCTGTCAACAGGTCAGAATAAGACAAATCTCACCTACTCACTACATACTACCACAAGGAGTGCCCCAAGAAGCCACACTCTCATCTCTGCTTTGCAACATATATATTCGCCCACTCTGTGCAACCATCCAAAAGCACAACGTTGAATATCTTATCTATGCCGATGACATAATGTTGTTCACGCTGTTCTCTACAACTGCCCCAGACTACTCCAATTTATCGGCCTGCTTCGATGAAATGATCAAGTAGCTCAAGTATCGCAACCTGGCCATCAACCTTGCCAAGACAGATCTTCTACATGTTACCAGGGACCCCAAGTTCACACCTCCAACATTCATTAGACTTGGAGACACAGAACGTAAAAGTTAAAAACCAATGCTAGTACCTTGGAGTCACCTTAGATCAGTGCCTAGACTTTCAAACCCACATCCAAAATATCACGAAGGCAGTCTACTTCAAGACCAGAGCGCTACACAACTTACACCCTCTACTCACTTCCGATGATTTCTGCACAGTCTGCCAAGCAATAATCACCCCCTTGTTTGATTACTGCAATTCCATATACTATGGATTACCCAAGCGTACCATACACCCACTTCAACTAGCGCAAAACACAGCAGCGTGAACAATCTACAGAGCACCTGAGCACCACCACATCGCATCTATTCTAAGATCCCTCCACTGGCTGCCCATCACCTCCAGGATCAAGTTCAAGGCCCTCACCATCATACATAAAGCTCGGAATGGACTAACTGTCCAACACCTTCAAAGCTCGATCAGCAGCCTCAACTCCAACAGGCCCTGCAGACAGGCCAACAGTAACCTACTCAGCCTCCCAACATGAATCTGCAACAGCAACCAATACGCCAACCACAGGTCCTTCCCTCCCTACACCCCCACATTATAGAACACATTGCCAAAGCTTTGGTCTCCTGGATATTTTGTAAGTTAGGTTTAACTTACAAAATATCCAGGAGACCAAAGCTTTCTGCAAGCAGCTGAAGACATTCCAAGAATACTTCGGCTCATACTGACCCCCAAGGTAGCACTGAACCATCCCCTGCATACTAACCCTCTCATCCACCACTCCCACCATGCTTAACCCCCTACTTACCACTGCTAACTCCATCCCTTGACCCCCATTCCCCCCTCCACATTCCTTAACAGGATCAAACTCACTCACCCCACCCCCTGCTAATAAAATATGCATAGTTTTGACTAGTAGAAAAAAGGTATACCAAAATCAGTTGAATAAATAAATGCATGAAACAAACAAACCCTACTAGAAATGACACCCACTGTGTAAGAACCTCCAATGATGCTGCTCAAGGAGGGACCAAGCAAGAGATCCTGATTTCCGGAGAACCCACCTAAGATTCCAGACCAGGGAAGGACTCCGTTAGACTGGGAAAAACCAACCAAGGCCCCTTATAATTGCCTCTGACATCTATTAGGCACTGCCAGCTAATGGATGGTTAGACCTTACCCGAGATCTACCTACAGACAAAACATATTTACAAAGGAGACTGATAGAGTAAGAACCCCTGCTATTTCCCATCAGGCCTCAACCACCCCCAAGACTTGCACATATGAAATGGAGAAGCATCTCTTCTCTGCTGCCACATAGATCTCAACCAAGAAACCTGGCTACTCCTAAGAAAAGAATGTAAGACAGGAGTTAGACGAGTTGAACATTTACTCTGGTTCCTGAGCTAGAATACCTCTCTTTTGTGTAAGACTGAACCTTCTGCACACCCTGAACCAGACTAGATCCACAGATCCATATACTAGTCACTGGAGTCAAATCTGCTCCATTCCTCGAGCAGACAGGGGTGCTCCACAAACCATTGCAATAGACGGCCTAAGAAGGGCCCACCAAAACCTAGCAGGAACAAAGGCACTTCAAAGGGAGAAAGAACTCCCAACTAGGACCACTGCTGAAAATGGCCAAACAGCCTGGTGACTGAAATGCAAAAAACCCCTTCAAATTCACTTAGTTGCTCCCAAGTCCACAGACCTTGTCCTTTTAGCCCAGAAACTGCAGCCAGACAGCAAAAAAAAAAAAAAGGATCAGGTATCTGCTTTGCTGACAACATTGAATGAGGCAGACTTAGAAACCTTATGGATGCTGCAGTAGACCTACTTTAAAGCCATCTGACTTCAGAATGGAGAGGAGTATTTATTTATTTATTTAGACAGATTTGTATACCACCTTTTCCTTCAATCAAGGTGGTCATGTCACATGACAGTTAGAGGGTTACATTTAACATTAGGGTACGTGTACATAATTAGACAACACAGTTACTTTACAGCATTTAGACAATACAATTGAGGTGACATTTAACATGAAGGTATTTAATCCCTTGGTGTTGTAGACTTGCGTGTGTGGGCGTGTGCTTAGTTGGCGGAGGTAGTGGTATTTCTATTTGGGTAGGGGATGTTGCCTGAATGCTCATAAGTTTCTATGAATAACCATGTTTTGAGGTCTTTGTGGAAGTCTGTGAGGTCATCTAATGCCCTCAGGCTCGTTGGGAGGGAGTTCCATAGTGTAGATGCCAGTAGTGAGGGTGCTCTTTTTGAAGTTGTCTGTTTGGTTTTGTGATAGCCTGCAGGTGTGCCGATTATGTTGTCATTATTACTTCTTCTTGGTCTATTGCTGATGTCCCTTGTTATAACGTTTTGGAGTACGTCTGCTGAGAGATGGTGAATGATCTTGAAGATGATCATAAGTGTTTTATATTTAGCTCTTGCCACCATTGGGAGCCAGTGTAGTTGTTGTAGGACGGGAGTGATGTGTTCAGTCCTTGGTGTGTCTGTGATGATGCATGCTGTGATGTTTTGTACCATCTGTAGTGGGTGGAGTGTCTGTTGCGGAAGGCCTTGGTATAGTGAATTTCCATAATCAAGCAGTGGTGTGATGAGTGCTTGGCACACTGTGCGGAAGTGGTCTTGACGGAGCATTGGTTTGATTTGTCGGATTGTTTTCAAATCGATGATATGCCTTGTTTGCGGTTTTGGTGATGTGGGACTTTAAGTTCAAGGCTCGGTCTAGTGCGATGCCCAGATATTTAACTTCTTCTTTGACTACTATGTGTTTATCTAGGATGCTGATAGTTTGTGGAGGTATGAAGGTGGGGTTCCTGGTGACGAACATAGCCTCAGTTTTATCGTAGTTGACTGTTAAGTTGTTGGCTATGAGCCAGTCATTCATATCTTCGAGACATTTTGTTATTGCTGTGGTGTTTAGTGCTAGAAGATTGATTGGCGCGTACACCATGATGTCGTCAGCATAAATGTGATAATGTAGTTTGTGGTGCTTGATGATGTTGCATATGGGCTATATGTAGATGTTGAAGAACATTGATGATAGGGCTGAGCCTTGAGGTATTCCTTGCGTGACGGGGAATTGTAGTGATTTCTTTTGGTCGCATTTGACTTGTTGCGTTCGCCCTTCTAAGTATGATGTAAACCACTTCAGGGCATTCTTGCATAGTCCTATCTGTTGTAAGCGTTGCAATAGCTTAGCGTGTGACACAGTGTCGAAGGCCGCTGAGATGTCCATGAACACTAGCAGGTATCCGTTTTTTATGTTGTCTATGCCTCTTAGGAGATTGTCGAAGAGGGAGGTGAGTAGTGTTTCCACGCCGTGTTGGGGCTTAAATCCATGCTGATGTATGTCAAGTGGGGTGTTGATATCTATATGGTCCCGAAGTTGCCTTTGCACTGCCTTTTCCACGATTTTAGCAAGGAATGGCAGGCTGGAGATGGGACGATATGATTTCGGCTCGGATGGGCTGAGATTGTTACTTTTAAGTAATGGTCATTTCATTGCGTGCTTTAGGGTTTGCGGCATGTATCCTTGTTGGAGTGAATCTTTGACAATTTTATGAATGTAGTGAGAGAGCTGGCTTTTTGTAGCTTTGATCCAATTCATTGGGCATGGGTCTGATGGTGAAGTTGTTGTGTTTAGTCCAGATATAATGTCTTCTACTTGCTGCTTTGTTGGTATGTTGAAGTTCTCCCATGTTTGATGTTGCTTGCTTTTTTGTCGTGTGATCGTTTGTGATGATGTAGAGCAAGTTTGGTTGGAATTTTTTGACTTCAGGTAGTCTGCATATTTTTGTGAGTCAAGATGGTGGGTACTTTGTTGCGTGTCATCCTTGGTGAGCTTTTGGACAATGCTGAAGAGTTCTCTTGGTCTATTAGTAGATTTCATGATTAGGTTGGTATGGTGTTGCTGTCTACGCTCATTTATAAGACTGTTATATTCCCGCTGTTTATCTCTGTATTGGGTTAGGAGGTTGTGTGATTTATCCCGTCTCCATTTTCTTTCCAGTCTTCTGAGTGTGTGCTTTGCAACTCTGATTTCATGTGAGTACCATGGGGAGTTGGGTCTCTTGCGTGCTTGATCTTCTTTGATAGCTGGGGCAGATGCTGCGTTGGATATTATTGTGTTCCATTCTTCTATGTTTAGGTCCAGGGTGTCATGATCCTGTTTAAGTTGTGGGGTGATGTCGTTTATGAATGAGTCTCTGTCAAATGTTTTGAACCGCCTAGTTATTCTTTCATCTTCTTTGCGTTGGGTGGGGTTATTCAGGGTCATGGTGAATTCAATTACATGGTGGTCTGGCCAGGGGACTGGTGTGATTGTTGGTTTTGTGGTCTTGTTCTGTTCCACTAGTTGCATTGGCATGAAGACCATGTCTGGGGTTGTACCATGTTGGTGCGTTGGGGTGTTAATTGTCTGGCAGTATTTTAAAGACTCCATGGCTTTTAAGAATGTTGCGGTTTCTCTGGTGGGTGCGGATATTAGGTTGTAGTCACCCAGTGCAACAAGGGGTTTGCATCTTCTGTTATGTGCGCATATCGTTTCGATTACTGTGGATAAGTGTTCCGTTGTGGTTCTAGGTGGTCTGTATGTGAGGGCGATAGTTAGGTACTTGCTGGCTATAGTGAGTGTGTTAGATTCGATTGTGTTAGTGGCGGCAATTGTCTTGAATCTGTATTTCTTTCTGGTAAGTATTAGTACTCCTCCTCCTCTCTTTTGTGCTCTGATGCAGTTAAATGTCGTGTATCCTGTTGGAGTTACTTGGTTTAGTATGACCTGGTCTGAGTCATCTAGCCAAGTCTCAGTGATGCATATTATATCAAGCTTCTTGTCGTGGATTAGGTCGAGGATAGTATTTGATTTATTTCTGATAGATCTAGCGTTTAGTAGAGCACACCTGATGTCTGTTATAACTGTGTTTGTGTGTTCGTTATATGTGTGGTGAAAGGGTGTGTTACGTATGGCATTGTATGGTTTGTGGGCTGTATACTTTGATTGTTGACGTTCTTTGGATATGTGTGATGCTGGTGTGCCTCTGGGTTGGGTGGTGTGTATATTGAACAATGGGATTTGCTCGTTGAGTCTGATGCTATGTGTGCGGGTTGCAAACATGTAGAGGAGTGTGAAGTAGGCCATGAGGTAGTGGTTAATGAAGTGCATTTTGTAAAATGTATTTTAGTGACCTGGGTCAGCAGGTTATTTGAAAATAATCTATTTGATTAGGACAAAAATGGCCACAGGATGACAGCCAATCACCCAAAGAACTTATTTAATGGCAATCCAGAGTGGAATTAAGGAAACAAGAGACTACTTGAACTTCCTGAAGGAATCAGATCTGTCAGGGAAATAAATGAGCATGATCCAAGGGCAGGGTAATTTGCTGGCTTGTCCGAGGCCTCATTCAGGCCTTGGACAAGCCAGCGAAAAGAGGTTATGCTTCATTCACATAAAACAGGAGTGACTGCCAGTTCCGAACCTAGGTGGTGAAAAAAAACCCCACACTGAAGAGCAAAGAAAAACATGGATGGGAGCCACCAATGCTGGACACCTACTGATTCTCAATGCTGATGCGAATGCCACTAGTAAGAGAGCAGTCCTGGAGAGAAATTTTAACACAGCCAAATCCAAGGCTTGAAGGGAACTTTCATAATGAGAATAACCCACAACCAAGGGTATAACATGAAACCTCAACTACAGGTGTCCAAACACAAGAAACTCCCTTCATGTTGTGACAAATCCCCTATTCCATGAGATGCAATGAGAATCCACCGACAGCTTTAGCAAAAGTGGGAACCCTAATGAATGTCTAAAACCGCAGACAAGAAAAAGGGCAAGGCTATTACTATCATATAGCAATAGACAGACCTGTACTGAATGATGTCCACATGAGCAGCTCATTTCCCTTCTGCACCACATGAAAGAGACAGATGCCTAGCAGAGTTGAGAAGTGCTGTAGGGGCTCCTGTAATGCGAGGGCAGACATTGATATTGATAATAATAAATCCATTCTTTGACAACCAAAGACTGCCAAACAGGAAAAGAAGGCAATCCTGATGCAGAGTTAATAAAATCAGGAAGCCTGACAGAGGTTGCCAGGAAGGACCGCCAGCTGTAGAGAAGAAACCAGTGTGTCTTGGGTGATGATACCTAAGGGCAGAAAAAAGCAGCTACAATCAGAGCAAGTGTGCAATAAACTTAAGCCATGGCAAGACTAAAATGCCAAGCCAGCAGCAGGGACTGATGCCTTGGAATGGGCAGCCTCAAGATCCCTTAAGGTTCCTTGCAGCTTGGGGAATGGAAACTTACTTCCTTGAGGCCTAAGGATATCATGAGCCACCACAAACACCAATCTCAATGTTTCCATCTGGACCTACAGGAGGCATAAGGCCAAAGTTCACACCCTATAGATCTAGAACTGAATGAAGTAAACAGTGTTTGGGCTTCTGATCCTTTCTGTTTCAGGCAGAGACCACTGCCCCCAAACAGTGGAGTGGAGGAGTGGCCTAGTGGTTGGGGCAAGGTACTTCAGGCCAGAAGGTCGGGGGTTCAAATCCCACTAGAGGATAGCAACCTTGGGCCAGAAGGACTGGGGTTTCTAGTCCCACAGGTGCTCCTTGTGGTCTTGGGCAAGCCACTTAACCCTCTATAGCCCATGTTCCCTGTAAAATAGTTATCTCCAAGTTATAATGCCCTGTTCAATGTAATTTCAGTTTGTTCAATGTAAACCGCACTGATGCAGAATAGCGCGGTATATAAGAGAATGTAAATAAATAAATTAAATAAATAAACACAACAGTTTCTCCAAGGTATCACTATCGCTCAGGACAAAGTTTCACCTCCCCTTGGAAGATGCAACTGGCCTCTATCCATTTAGGAGTGGGAGGACTATCAGCTACCAACAATCATCCTTGTGGATTCTAGAGCATCTCTGATCTCCTGGGACTACTACCCAGGCATTCCATGCAGTCATTATCCCTGTGGCCTCCAAAACAGCTTTGCCGAGCCTGACTTTGAGCTCTCTGCCTTTTGCATTCACGTAGATTAGGCTCACCAAGTTCCTTGACATGAATCTCCCAAAGGAATCCAATGCTAAAGAAGGCTTACTAAACTAAGGCTTGGTGCCATAAATATTGCCCAGCCCCTAAGCCATGACAGGCATCAGGCCAAACTCACAACTGCAGACTTCAAGCACAAATTCCCACCAAATTATTGAAGGTATCAGCTACAACAAAACCAGTCCAGCCTTCGATCAAGTGACTTCCATTGTGCTCAGTCCCCCAGTCTCCATAGGGGTGTCAGGAAACTGGAACCATAGTGCTAAGTGGTGGTGGACATGTATCCACTGCTGACTGTAGTGCCCAGGCAACCACCCAGCAAGGCCTGCCTCAATAAAGTCCAAAACTTCCCATTATGGAGGACATGAAGGGCTGTACCTCCTGCAACAGGATTGGCAGTCTTCTCAATGGCTGCTGAACTAAGGCAACCTCCTGTGTCATCCAGAGAATAGCTAGCTTTGCATAGCCCAGAGGAGAGGAGGAACAGGGGAAATATGATTCAGAACTTTCAATACTTAAAGAGTATTAATGAACAAACAAACTTCTTCCAAAGACAGGGAAGCTGTAAAATTAGAAGGCATAACATGAAGCTGCAAGGGGGTAAACTGAGAGGCAATGTCAGGAAATACCTTTTCACTGAAAGGGTGGTGGATGATTGGAATTCCCTCCTGATGGAAGCGGTGGGGGCAAAGACAGTGACGGAATTCAAAATGGCATGGGACAGACACTGTGGATCCCTTTATAGCAACAGGATAGCATAGTTACTCACCTGTAACAGGTGATCTCCGGGAACAGCAGGAATTTAGTCTTCACATATGGGTATCGTCAGTACCGACGGAGCCAGCACGGGAACGCTCCCCAGCGTCCAATAGGAAAGCTTTTGGGAGCATCCCACAGTGCCTGCGTGCTGCCTTCCCGCCTTTCCCAACTGTCCCTCTCCAGTTGAGTTTATAGCTGAGACAGAGAGAGAGAGGGAAAGAGAGAAAGAGAGAGATAGAGAGCTACAACTCCTAGGGGAGGTGGGTGGGTTGTGAAGACTAAATTCCTGCTGTTCCCGGAGATCACCTGTTACAGGCCCTGAGATGCAGAGACTGGGGATTGGGATGCCACAGCATCCCGTCCTCCTGAGACAGGAGATCTGGAGCAGATCCCAACTCCAGAGACGGAGCTTGAGAGAGATGTAGAAGCAGAGGGTACCACACCTGCCATGGCCAATGTGGAGCTATGAGAATCATATGGCCTCTGTCTCTCTGAAGCTTGAACAGGGTTTTGGGAATTAGGGGAATGGGTGGAAGGCATACAGGAAGTCCTGACCCCAATGGAGGAGGAAAGCATCCTTGGCCTGACAACCCTGAGCCGGAATTCTGGAACAGAACCGGGGAAGTTTGGCATTCAGCGGACTTGCAAAGAGGTCTATGTCCGGGGTTCTCCAAATTTGAAACATTTTGGCCACCTGGTCTACATGGAGAGATCATTCGTGTGGAAGCAGAACTCGACTGAGTCTGTCTGCCCAAGAGTTTTGAATGCCTGGAAGATACACCGCAAGGAGATGAATCTGATGCTCTCTGGCGAGGGCCCATAGTCGCAAAGCTTCATTGCAGAGCGACAGAGAGTCTGTTCCACCCTGCTTGTTCACATAGAACATGGCTACCTGATTGTCCGTTTGAACTAGGAGTGTCTTGTAGCTGAGCTGGGTGTGGAATACTCGAAGAGCAAGGAAGATTGCTCTGAGTTCCAGAAGATTGATGTGTAGATAGGTCTCCTGTGGAGTCCAGGTACCCTGGGTAGAGAGGCCTTGCAGGTGAGCTCCCCAACCCACCTGTGAAGCATCTGTTATCAGAGTGGCTTGGGGTGGGGGTTGTTGGAAAAGGGACCCCACCAAAAGGTTTTGGGGTGACTTGCCACCATTGGAGGGACAAAATAAGACGATCTGTGTTTGTTATTTTGTCTGACAGGCAACCTGATGCCTGAGTCCATTGAGTGGATAAAGTCCACTGGGCTTCCCTCATATGGAGGCGAGCATAAGGAACCACATGCACGGTGGATGCCATGTGACCTAGCAATTGTAAGATTTCCCAAGCAGTGAGGTGAGGCTTTAGCACTGCTTGGGAAGCTAACTGCACCATGCGAAGACAGCGGGGCTGTGGAAGATAGGCCCTTGTCTGTCTGGTATCCAGCAGAGCTCCTATAAACTCTAGAGACTGAGTGGGAGCTAGGTTGGATTTTGGGAAGTTTATGACAAGTCCCAAATACTGAAGGATACGCATTGCGCGAGATAGAGAAATCCTGGCCTCTGGCTCTGACGGGGCTCGAATGAGCCAGTCATCTAAGTAAGGGAAGACGAATATTCCCAGGGTGCAAAGAAATGCTGCCACCACAGCCATGCATTTTGTAAACACCCTTGGTGCCGAGGCCAGGCCAAAAGGAAGAACTCTGTATTGGTAGTGCTTCCCTTGAAATAGAAAGCGAAGA
Source organism: Ichthyophis bannanicus (assembly GCA_033557465.1). Lineage (NCBI taxonomy): Eukaryota > Metazoa > Chordata > Amphibia > Gymnophiona > Ichthyophiidae > Ichthyophis > Ichthyophis bannanicus. The sequence goes on along the minus strand of CM066033.1, from coordinate 730,040,760 downwards.
AACTTTCGGTGAGTTGGATGGATGAGAACATGAGTGTACGCATCCTTGAGATCTAGAGAACAAAGCCAATCCTGACTCTGAAGGTATGGCAGCAGAGTTCCCAGAGAAATCATTTTGAACTTCTCTTTGAACAGGAATTTGTTCAATTCTCTGAGGTCCAAAATGGGTCTGTGTCCTCCTGTTTTCTTTGGGATAAGGAAATAGGGGGAGTAGAACCCTGTACCCTGTTGGGGAACGGGTACCTCTTCTATTGCCCCTTGGGCAAGAAGTAAAGTGACCTCTTGACCTAACTGGGCATTGAGAGAGGTCTGAGAATTGAACTGTCTTACCATTGTAGGAGGGGGCATTCTGAGGAACTGAAGCTTTTATCCCTCTCTTACAATGGACAGAGTCCAACTTTCTGCTGTTATCTGCTCCCATCTGGGGGCAAAATGACATAACCTTCCTGGGATGATGTAGGGTTCTGGGCCGTTCAGGGCCAGGAAGACAAAGTTCTCTAGATAGGAGTCAAAGCCCCTGTGGAGGCTGAGTCTGCTTAGCAGGTTGAGGCTTAGCAGCTTTTGATTTTTTTTTTTGCCTAGGCTGTTGCTGCTGTCCCTTTTGGGCAGACTGACCTACACGATGTCCCTGTTGGGTATAGGAGGGGTAAAACTTCTTCTTACTGAAGAATGGTTTCTTGTAGGATTTTTTCCTTGCAGGATCAGCTGTAGATTTAGACAATCTATCCAGGGTGATATTGTCAGCATCTATCTCATTAGCTTTTTCCTGCCAATTCTTGCCAAAGATATTTTCTCCAGTGCAAGGAATATTCCCCAGTTTGTCCTGTATCCAAAGTTCCAAGTCAGATGCCTGGAGCCAGGCAATCCTACGTGCACCTATGGCAATAGCAGATATTCTTTTTTTTTTTTATTTGAGTTTCAGTCATTACAATAACCAAACAAAGATAAAGAAAACATCTTGTACACCAACAACAATATCAATTTAAGAGGAAAACATCACTATAAAATATAGCCAGATATGCTGGGACAATAATTAGACCTCATCAAGGGAGTATACCTGCATTAAAGTCAGATAAGATATCAGAGAAACAATATAAAGGAAAACAGGCCCTAAGGCCACCAACTGGAGGTCATATATAAATTAGACTTCCCCATCCCCAACTACACCCTGCTTATCACAGAGAAATTTTTCCAGGTGGGAAATAAAGAAAAACATATGAAGCACCCTGATAAGTAATAAGACACTTACAGGGGAAACGCAGGAAAAAGGCAGCACCCAATGCCAAAACACGGGGCTTCAAGGATAAAAATTGCCGCCGCCGCAATTGGGTGCTATGCGATACGTCTGGAAAAACCTGCACAGCTTGACCACAAAACTTAGCTGCTTTCGCTTTAAAAAAGGCTCTCAAGATACGCTGCTTTACCAAAATAGACGAAAAAGTAACCAGCAATGTGGAACGCTGCGTGATTATATCCTGGGAATCTTCTAAGAAGGCAGTTAAATTAGCAATGGAGGGAACGATTTCATCAAAATCTCCCTCAACGGGATTAACCTTTTTGGACCTTAAGGGTATATAATAAATTTGTACCACATCAATATCGTCTGAAATAGCCAAAACTTCCTTAAGGTATTTCTCAAAGAGTATTTTAGACTATAATAAAGAAGAACAGGGAAAATTTAGAAAACGTAAATTACAGGCTCTAAATGAATTTTCAAGAGCCTCCATCTTAGAATGCAAAATCAATGAATCCTTAATCGCGGCCACATTCACCGTCTGTAATGGAAGCACTTGAGACTCTAATTTATTAACCTTCAAATCCAACGAGGCCATTTTCTCATCGAGCTGCCGTATTGACACGGCTGCTTCCTGAGAAAATTGACATAAAGAATTTAATGCAAAAGAAACCTTAGAATCAATAGACTGTAAAGCCCCCCAAAGGTCCTTCAAGGTAATCTCAACGTTTGAAGGCAAAACTGGGAGTTCAGAGGACCCCTCCAAAGTTGTCATGGAAATCTACCACTACTCTATCCTTTAGGACTTGCCCTGTTGAAGCACCAAGATTAACCATACTCTGTGAAGTAGGACATAATGGAGATCTCCCTCCGGGGCTCAATGAAGCTCCTTCGGGAGAGGACTGAACAAGGGGAATTGGAGCAAAATGCTTATCCAACGGATCGACCGGTTTGGAACTCTCTGAATCGGCCGTTTGTGGCTTGTCCTGTACTTTGGCCTTCCGCTTACCCATCTCAATCAAAAGAAAACTACTATGAGAAACAACCTATTTCAGAAAGACTCATACAGGCATATAACCTAAGCAGAACCCCACTATCCCCTACTACCCAGCAAAGGCCAGACCAACATCACAACAGGTACTCACTAGCGTCGCAGTAGCGTCAAAGGGGCGTCAAAGGGGCAGGACCTGCCCCTTTAACCACGCCCCTTCGAACACGCCACCCGGTCGCGCTCCGCGGTCACGGAGAAAAGCCAAAAACCCTTATATAGGTACAACCAAGGTCCCAAAAACAAGGAAAAACAAGCTGCCCCGGGCGTGCCTGCCCGATGGAAGAAGGGCAGCGTCAGCAACACCAATGCGGGTTCAGTCCCGGAAGTCCCACGGCCCGATAGACAGGGCCAAGCTCACCCCCTCACTCTGCAGGTAGGCTCCGGCAGCTGGGAATCTGGTGGATGGTTTTAAAGCCTCGAGGTCCCCAAAGAGGCAAGCTGCCACGGGCATGCCTGCCCGATGGAAGTAGGGCAGCGTCAGCAACACCAATGCGGGTTCAGTCCCGGAAGTCCCACGGCCCGATAGACAGGGCCAAGCTCACCCCCTCACTCTGCAGGTAGGCTCCGGCGGCTGGGAATCTGGTAGATGGTTTTAAAGCCTCGAGGTCCCCAAAGAGGCAAGCTGCCCCGGGCGTGCCTGCCCGATGGAAGAGTAGGGCAGCGTCAGCAACACCAATACGGGTTCAGTCCCGGAAGTCCCACGGCCCGATAGACAGGGCCAAGCTCACCCCCTCACTCTGCAGGTAGGCTCCGGCGGCTGGGAATCTGGTGGATGGTTTTAAAGCCTCGAGGTCCCCAAAGAGGCAAGCTGCCCCGGGCGTGCCTGCCCGATGGAAGTAGGGCAGCGTCAGCAACACCAATGCGGGTTCAGTCCCGGAAGTCCCACGGCCCGATAGACAGGGCCAAGCTCACCCCCTCACTCTGCAGGTGGGCTCCGGCGTCTGGGAATCTGGTGGATGGTTTTAAAGCCTCGAGGTCCCCAAAGAGGCAAGCTGCCCCGGGCGTGCCTGCCCGATGGAAGTAGGGCAGCGTCAGCAACACCAATGCGGGTTCAGTCCCGAAGTCCCACGGCCCGATAGACAGGGCCAAGCTCACCCCCTCACTCTGCAGGTAGGCTCCGGCGGCTGGGAATCTGGTGGATGGTTTTAAAGCCTCGAGGTCCCCAAAGAGGCAAGCTGCCCCGGGCGTGCCTGCCCGATGGAAGTAGGGCAGCGTCAGCAACACCAATGCGGGTTCAGTCCCGAAGTCCCACGGCCCGATAGACAGGGCCAAGCTCACCCCCTCACTCTGCAGGTAGGCTCCGGGCAATAGCAGATATTCTGCTTATGCACTCAAAGCAGTCAAAGGCTGCACGATTTACAAACTTGGAAACATCCTGAGCATGTTTGACAAGTGCAAGGTAATCCTGCCTCTTATCATTAGGAAGGAGAAGGCTCATAAGCTCTAAATCTCTGGTGACCTCCTTAAGGAACATTCCCATATATAATATATAGGAACTGATCCTAGCACAAAGCATGGAAGCCTGGAAGGTTCGACATCCAAAGGCGTCAAGAGTCCTACACTCACATCCTGGAGGATTAGATGCATGTCTTTTTGCACTCTTGATCCTTCTCATAGCTGATTCCACCACCATGGAATGGTGTGGTAGCTGAGTTTTTTGAAATTCAGGACAAGGAGAAACTCGATACATGGTGTCGAGCCTTCGAGAGTGAGGAGAAGTGGTTAGAGGTGTTTCCCACATCCTTAACATGAGATCATGCAGGATCTCATGAATAGGTAAAGTAGCTGCCTCCTTGAGAGCTTTAGGGTATTGTAGGATTTTCAATTCCTTTGCCCTAGGCTATTTTTCAGGAGCCACTGTGATGGAAAGACCTCGAGCCACATCTCGGATAAAATCCTGAAAGGACATATCCTCTGGAGGAGACATCCTACGTTGAGGAGAAGAAGAATCCTCAAGAAGAAGTACTCTGGTATCGGCAGAGCTTTCAGAGTCTTCAGACTCATCCAAGGATTCAAAGTATCTCCGATCCGGGTGATCGTGCAAGCCACGATACCGGTACCGATCGAAGTCGGTGTCGGAGGGGTCCGGTACCGACTTGTTGATACCGGATGGGTAAGCCCGACTCGCTCCCGGTACAATACCTGCCAATGTCGAAGCAATCGGTGCCGGTACCGATTGAAATGTCTGAAGCGGTTTCAAGGGCATTGAGGCCATGAGAAGAGCCGCCAGACTGCGTTCAATAGCCAAGAATCTCTGGTCTATCGACGCTGCCGATGCTTGGATATCGGTACCAGATGAAGCAGCCGGTACCCCAGAGCATGGCACCAGTAGTTCTGCAGAGGTTGGGGCCTCGAGAACATCCTGGAGCCCCGTTAGTGCTTTGAAAGCCAAAGCCTTCCGCTGGGGCAATTTTGCCGGTACAAGTCCCTCAAGGGCAACGCCAGAGGCATCTCGATGCTTGGAAGGAGATCTACCCTTTGAGGACCGGCCAGATTTATGTTTAGTTACCTGAAATCCATGGGAGGAAGACGAAGCCCTGGAAGACGTCGATGCCACAGACGCGGCATCGGAAGGAAAAAGGGTGCTAAGTTTAGCAACTCGGTTTTGCCAACCCTTCTTCGACATCATCCCACAGGCAACACACTCTGAAATAGAATGGTCAGGACCTAAACATTTGAGGCACCACTCATGGGTGTCGGAGACGGAGATGGTACCGCCACACTTAGAACACTTTTTAAAACCCGAAGCGGGTTTTTCCATGTTAGAGAGAAAATTGGGCCTAGTGCCCAAAATGGCGCATGGCACCTGAAGGAAAAAGTAGCTGGAAGAAATTCCAGAAGAAAGGTTTTTGGTTTTTTTTTTAGAAAAGGAAATAAGAAACCGGTGGTACCGGTGTAGCGTCGAAGGAAGGCAGACGCGACCACAAAAAAGAAGAACGGGAATATTTTCTGCGGTGACAGGATGTGCGACCTGTCGGCTCCACGGAAAACGAAGAACTGGAGAGGGACAGTTGAGAAAGGCGGAAAGGCAGCACACAGGCATTGTGGGATGCTCCCAAAATCTTTCCTATTGGACGCTGGGGAGCGTTCCCGCGCAGGCTCCGTCGGTACCGACGATACCCATATGTGAAGCCTACATTCCTGCTTGATCCTGGAGATAAAATCTAAATAAACATATTTCAACAAATAGGGGTGACCCACATGGAGCGGGTGGTACACTCCTAAACAAAGGCATGAGGAGGGGTGATGTGCACGGAGTGGCAGGTGCACCTGCTCTTGCCACCTTGCTGGGCAGACTAGATGGATCACACTGGTCTTTATCTGCCATCATATACTATGTTACAACATCGGAAATTGCCTATCTTACTCCTGGCAATCCTGAGTTTGGCCCACTTTGCCGACACAGCCCTTCCAGACCAGGAAAGAGCCGGACTACTGAAGGGGACATCTCCATCATTTACTGGGAGCTCATCTTCCTCCAAGTACCCCAAGGTTCTCCCATCTCAGTCTAACAAAATGCCAGATTAATGTACTGAGGCTGCACCTGCCTGGACCTTCCAGCCCCGCTGCAGAGCATGCCTTGGTCCCCTCCCAACAAAACAAAAACGAATGGGGGATAAGCAGCACAAATTCTGCCTGATACGTGCCTAAACGAGATAAAAGACATTAGTGTTCGTAAGAAAACTACACAATCCTCCCCCTTCCCCACTCTCCATGGAGTCAGCATAGGGAGATCAGGTAGTGCTGTCAAACCTGCCACCTGAAAAATGGTCACTATTCCCACACAGCATCTTTTGCCCAGGGCAACAGGCAACAAAATGGCAGCGTCTCACTCCTACCACAGCAGTCATCCTCTCTCTATAGTCAACCCTCTGTGAGTCTGCTCCCCCACAGCACAAGCTGAAGAGGCCTGTATTGTCCTGGCAGTGAGGGCAGTGCCAAGTATGCTCAACAAGAGCTTTAATCTGTAACTTCCTCACATGAACGTAGCTGTCAAAACACCTTTTACTGCTGCCAGCACCAACCACCCCACCACCGGAACCTACGCCATGCTATTGGTTCATCTCATGCACTTGGATCTCGCCCAAAATCAGCTTAGGAGCCCATATGCCACGAGGAGAAAAATGCTACAGCAGCCTCCTATAGAGCCAAACCCTGCTTACCTCCAGAACAGGCTGGCTCTCTCACTTTGGAACAGTTACTGCTGAGAACTTGTTTTTATTCGGGGGGGGGGGGGGAGGAGGTTGAGAATTTTTATTGAGACCTTAAAGTCCAAAACCAGATTACACAGCAAACTTTCAATTTACAAAGTTTTGTTGTTTTTTTTTTAAGGTGGGAGAGGGAAGAACTTAATAAACTGCCCCAACCTATCAAGTCCTTCCCTCTCTCACCTTAAAAAAAAAACCTTTATCCATCACATCTGGAGGAAAAACAGGATTAAACCACAGCAGAGTTGATGGAAACACCATTTTATTTCCCCATATCTTTTTTGCATTTATCCAAAATTTTCCTGGTTTGCTGGATGAAAGGATTTGCCTGCCCTGACTACAGCAATCTCTCCAGTCCCCCCATAGCAGATAGAGAAGACAGCAGGATCCCACAGTCTACTGCTCTTTTTCCACCCATTTCTTCCTCAGGCAAGAACGCCATTCCACACCTGCCCGCAGCTACGCCGCTTCATAATATCTAGACATTAGAGGATTTTTGTAATCCCAAATAAAATTCATAATTGCTTTTTTTTTTTTACTTTGTACAAGAAACTCACAGGCATTTTAATAGGCACCACTATCATTTTGATACTGCTAACAATGGCCAAACCACAATAAGTTCAATTTCTTCCACTGCACTAGGTCCACAGCAATCTTTTTACATATAAGCAAATAATTCAGCTCAAAGAGCTTGGCTAAATCAGCAGTCAAATTAATTCTGGAGATACCTAATTTAGCTTTTAAGCCATTTAGATTGATCTCTCATTTTAAGCACCCTGCGTTCCTCTAGTGGTCAGAAAACGGACAAGTGTGAATGAGAGAAGGGACCTGGACTCCTCCAGGTATTCCTCAGGCGCTAGACTGAGGACTCTAGCACTGCATTCCTGCCCAACTCAACTAGGTGACTAGTTCTCCAGTTGGGCCAGGAGTGACATCCACCAGACTCTAGAATCCATTTAATCTATGTCAGCACAGTACTTTATATCAAAATACCGGCAGCGACTGATCAGCACAGTACTTTACACCAATATACCTGTCTACCATCTAATGGAGACAGAAAATACTGAAGAGAATGTGGCTGCATAGTGTCCTATATAGGGCAGTGCTCTCAAGCGTTTGGTCTGTGTCTCCATCTCCTGACAGAGAGGCATAACCATTTGTTTTGATCTGAACTGGTCTGGTGGATGAAAAAGAACATTGTTTTCACTGGACTTGACAGCAACTTGGTGAAGGAAGATATGTTGATCAATTGCTTCTGGTATATTGGTATAAAGTACTGTGCTGATATGGATTAAATCTTTTTACAGAAGGAGTTTTAGAGTAAGGTATGAAAAGTATTAAGTTCAAAAAGTATTACTGGATTTGGGGGTGCCACGTGGTTCCCACTTTCATCTATGTTATTTAATATTTAATTCCAGTCGTTAAAAAACCTTGCTCTCAGCCTTCGGGTCTTCTGCGTACTTCTTTGCATCTGGGTTTAATACCTAACTTTTTCATTACCGTGGCATTTAAATGAGCTGTGAATTGATGCCAGAGAACCCTGCACAGAAACTGTGCTAGACTCAGTGCAGTATCCCCCTGTATTTTATTGCTTCAGCCCCTCTCTGTTGCTATCCTGCAACCCTAGGTGGTTATTTTTATTTATTTTATTTATTTATTTAGCTATTTCTTCTATACCGCCCCTTCCAGAGATCAGGGGCGGTTTACATGGAACAAGTAAACAAATTTGTATACTAATGTATACATTACATGGAACAGAGATTTTTTTTTTTAACTTTATACAGATAATAGTTATTAACAGAGATTTATAACATTGTAACTTTATACGAATAACTGTGCATTAGTTGTCAAAACTATTTACATTTTATATACATTAATAAGTTTCTGTATCGTAGTGTTGATCTAGTGTTGATCAGAGTTTTTTCTACCTTTTTATAGGTAGTCAGAGTTTTCGACCTTTCATATGTGTGTGTGTGGAGGAATTTATTTCCTTTTTTCATCTCTTGGGAGTATTTAGGGGTGTATGTGGTGGGTGTATGTGGTGGGTGTATGTGTGTGGGTAGTTGAGTGTGGTTTTAGGGCTTTGTGTTTGAGTGTTTGGGGATGGTGTGTGGTTGGACTTGGGGGTATGGGATTTCATAGTGTTCGGAGAAAAGGTATGTCTTGAGTTCTTTTCTAAATTGGGTGAGGTCTTTTATGATCCGAAGGTTTATTGGGAGATTATTCCAGAGCATGGGGGCAGTGAATGAGAAGGCTCTGGTGCTGGTGGATTTTTTAGTTTTTTTGAATGAGTTTGGTATTTCAAGGGAGTGTGTTGCGTTTAGTCTGCGAGTTCTTGATTCTGATGGGGCATGTAATAGCATGGATAGATATGATGGGGCGATGTTGTTCAGGAGCTTGAATGTGATTAGGAGGATTTTATATCTGATTCTGCTGTTTATAGGGAGCCAATGCAGTTCCAGCATTATTGGGGTTACGTGGTCTACTAGGCGGGCTTTTGTGACTACTTTGGCACAGATGTTCTGGGCTCTTTGAAGTAGGTATGTACTTTTTTGTGGTAGGCCAATTAAGAGACTATTACAATAGTCGAAGTGTGGGGTGATGAGTGTGTTAACAACTGATCTAAAGTCATGGGTGTCAAGAAGGGGTCTTAGGTGTTGTATGGTTTTGAGTTTGTAGAATATGGTTTTTACCGTCTGTTTTATATGTGGTAGCATGGTGAGTGTATGGTCTATTATTACCCCTAGGTATTTTACCTCTTTTTTGACGGGTATAGTTGTATTTATGATTGAGATTGATGTTGGATAGATGTCCTCAGTCACGGGTGATCTTGTTACGAACATTGCCTCAGTTTTTTTGAGGTTGATGCTAAGGTAGTTAGATTCCATCCAGGAGGTGGTCTCCACCATGCATTTTGATAGGGCATCGTAGGTAGGATTTTTGGTGGATATGGGGAGAGCAAGCATGATGTCATCAGCATAGATAAAGTGACTAATTTGTGTTTTCTGAATATTTTTGTAATGGGTTGGAGGTACAGGTTGAAAAGGAGGGCAGAAAGGGCGGATCCCTGGGGTATTCCTTGTCCTTGGGGGAAGGTTTCTGACACTTCCTGGTCTATTTGAACACGTATTAGTCTGTTTGTGATGTAAGACTTAAACCAATTGAGTACTGTCCCACCTATTCCTAGATTTTCTAGTCTATTGATCAAAGTAAGGTGGTTGATGTTGTCAAAGGCGGCAGAGATGTCTATGAAGAGGAGTAGGAAGCCTTGACTGCTATCATCTGTGCCTTTGATGAGGAAGTCTATCAGTGTAGTTAGAAGGGTTTCTACACCGTGATAGGGGCGGAAGCCAAACTGGTGAGAGTCTAAGGGTTTGTGTTCATCGATATGGTCTTGTAATTGTAATTGGACGTTTTTTTCTATTATTTTAGCTATAAATGGAATGCTGGCTATCGGTCGGTAAGAGTTTGGGTCTTTTGGGTCAAGTTTATTGTTTTTTTTTATTATTGGTCGAAGCGTTGTGAGTTTTAGGGCGTTGGGCATGATGCCCTGGACAAGGGATTGGTTCACCATTTGTTGGATGTTTTCAGCGAGTTCTTCCTTTGTGCATTTGATCCATGACACAGGACATGGGTCAAGTGGAGAAGTTGTGGTGTTGATAGGTGTTATGATCCTAAGAAGGTGTTTTTGATCTATCGTGTGGAAGGAGGTCCATGTGTTATTAGATTCAGTGTTTGTAGGTAGTGTCATTGGTATGGTGTTGGATTTGCACTTTACCTCTGATGATGATCATATCTGTGTTTCAGCGGATCATATTCTCCCCCTACATCCACCACGACATCACACTCTGCTAGCAGCTTGGGGTCCCGGCTTCGTATGATCTCTGCATCCTATGGAAACAAAAATGGATAAGAGAATGAAAAGGAATAAATTAAGCTGTTTACTTGTAAGAAATGTTATTTGAAGATGGAGGAAAATCGCCATTCACACATATGGATGACATCATTGCTGGCAAACTGGAGAATTCCAAAAGCTTTCTTAGAAAGCATCTGCAAATAGTATCGAGAACATGTGGCAGTTCCCATGTCAAAAGAAAAAGAGAGCAGAAGAGGTAAGAACAATACCATAAGAATATTCAAATGAATGAATACTTACAAATGATAACTAGCTAAAATGGAGAGCTGGCCAGGTAAATTGTTTAAAAAGGTGAAGTGCAACATGGGATGTCCAAGCAAGAATGTCTGAAGAAGAAGAAAAAAAAAGCAGGCGCATCCAACCTCAGGCACCGTTTCACAAACGTGGACATGTCTGATATGGACGTCTGCAGGGTTGCTACATAGACATCCCCAGAATAGTATGCCAGACCATGGATGTCTAGGAATAGCCTAATGATTAAAGTAATGAGCTAGAACCAGGGAAGCCAGGGTTCAAATCTCGCTGCTGCTATCATTGTGATTGCGCAAAATATTGCAGATGGTGGAGTGCCATCTTCTCTACGCCCTCTGGATGTTTTAGGGCCAAAATGCACACTTTCCTAATGCCTATTCATGACTGGAGCAGGTCTAAACTTTAGACGTGACTGGATGTCCAAGAGGTTTATGAGATCAGGCAGCGATGTTCACGTTCTTAGAACACCCCAGCCATACCTCCACCGCACCCCCGTTCAGATGTGGCCATCCTCACACTGGGGTTGTCCACAGACCTGGCTTCTAAAATACCTCTGGAGATGTCTCTATGCCCATTTTCAGACATCCAAAGCATGAACAGGATTTTTAAAATAACCCCCATAATATTTATTTTATACACCATATAGAAAATAATTAAAACATAAAATAACAAATATAAATCATGACACATCAGTTTCAGTTTAATGCCTGCCTCAAGGGACTCAACTTATACACTGTTGATGCTGTGAAGGATAGCCAGAAATAATGATGAAAAACAGGAGGTGAAACTCCCCAAGGGGATCTCTCTATGTGTGGTGCCACTAGGTCATGAAGAATCATTGAACTAAACTTATTCAAGTAACAATAATGTCCTTTGACAAGGAATTTGTACAAGATCAAAGCATGCTGATTCTACATTGCTTATTTTGCATCGAAAATTCAGGAAATATGCTGAGGAGGGAACGGACCCTCCAAGGGCGCATCTGAAGCCTCCATGCAAGAATCGTAGAAGCTGGAGTCCAGTGATATAACTCTCCTCTTGCTGAAGACTAAACAGTGTTTCTTAGAAGGCATGCGCCCCTCAAAATAATTTAGTCCTTATGTGTCACTAGCAGCCTGGCTTCAGAGGCTGAGAACATGTTATTAAGGTGTTTTTGATATGCAATCTGGCCACACGCCGATCCAAGGCACACAAGAGTGACACACAGGAAGCTGCGAACCAAGCGCATGTAGCACAGCCAATGCATGCAAGAAGCACAACGAAGCGGTAATCAGTGGAAAAAAATATGCCTCACTAACGGTTGTCCTGAACAGCCCAAAACCCAGCAGGCATACCACCCATCAGATAAGGTTGGGTATCTCCCAAAAACAAGTCAGACAAGAAACCCCCGAGGAGCCCACGGCAGGTAACTGTGCAGGGCTCCATGCTACACCCCTGCTACCAGGACCTGCAGGCACATACCTCTGAAGAACCTTCCAGTCTTTAGAGGAGAGCTGGGGGGGGGGGGGGGGAGGAAGAGTGCACCGAGGTTGTGTAAGGATCCTCTTCCAAAACTCCTTTTCCAAACTTCTGGATGCTCAATCAGATAAGGACGAGGAGGTGAACCAATTCCCCCCCCCCCGCTCCATATGGCAATACGCAAAAGAGTACCGGTTTTAAGGGTGACTCTAGTGAAGCCTCTGGAGTACAGGAATAAAGTAGTAGCCTAGTGACCAAGAGAACATGGTTGGATTCCCACTGGCACTCCTTGTGGCCGTGGGCAAGTCACTTTACCTATCACAGATTCGATGGTTAGCAATGATCTCCTGATGAAACTGCGGCAGTGAAACGCCTCAGTGGTGCCCAGGGAGAGCGTTGAGATCTCTACTAAGACATCGAAGAAGCCCTCAGTTGGATGGCATTTAATGATTTGTGAAGAGAATTAAGCACTTAGCAACTTTCATTTGAGCTGCATTTTGAAAAATACAGTAGCAATAGTTTGGAACAATAAAGGTCATTGATGTGATAGGGAGCTACAAGACAAGACGAAAGTCTGCATTCAGCGCCGCTTTAAGTCTGAGACCTTTCTTTGTCTACTGTTAAAGTTAGTGTGGTCATAATAGGAATAGAGCTTACCTCATGGTTCCATAAGTTTTATGGGTTGTTTGAGTTGAACGGAAAAAAAAATTTTATGCATCAGTAAACGTTCAGAGGGAGGAATGACTTTACCTATCACTGCCTCGGAAGAAAGGCCTGGGAATCTACCTCAGGTCACACCTTGCTAAGAAAACCCAGGGGCTGCTGGGTTGCCAAAAGTCAGCATTGACTCAACAGCACACACTGTATTGCAGTGGAGCCTCCAGCATCAAGTTCTAGTGAGGAAGTCATCCCAAGGGTGCTTACTCATGAACTAAATCACATCTTTTCCAGAAATTTCACCAGAGCAGTATCGATGCATCCACCATCTCCTGGAAATGGAGAAAATACTGAGGTGTGGCCCTAGCTGCATCAGCTATCATAGCGGGATGACTCAATGGCACACATTGCATTCTGTTCTGCAATTAATTTACCAGGCCATTTTAGCGATCAAATCTTATTTATTATTCCTTGTTATCTCTTCTGCTCTTATTTCTGTCAATATATTTTTCAGCAGAGTTTGCCTCTTTTTTGTCCGCTGAACAATTTCCATGCTCCCACATCCCAATAACCTGCCTCATTTTAACTCTAAAGCTACAAAAACTCAATGCCAGAAGGGTACAACAGAGAAGGAAGGAGCCAGAAGGGTACAACAGAGAAGGAAGGAGGGTATTATGCGCCCGTCACAAAAATATAGTCCTTATGCGTCGCTAACAACCTGGCTTCACAGGCTGATGACATATTAATAAGGTGTGTTTCAACATGCAATCCAGCCACGTGGGCACCATGGCCAGATGCAGATCCAAGGCACACAGGACTGTCCTCAGAGAGCATCTAATAAAGATAAGAAACTCTGAAGACAAGGTGAATCACCAGTCATACATATGGGACTTCCTAGCTAAGGGCTGTCTTCCACAAAACATAGAGGGAAACTGAGAAAGAGAAACTTCTTACCTGTAACAGGGGCTCTCTACAGACAGAAGGATTAATCAAACCAGCTGATGACATCATCTGATGGGAGAGACAAAAGCAGCCCTCTCAAACCCCAGAATTAGCTTGGAAAAGCTTCTGTGCCTGTGAGGTTGTTTCCATGCAATGCCACCCCTGCACTGTTGTTGTTAAGTGCCATCTAGTTGGTGTGGACTCATGGTGACCCTCTGGATAGCTGACCTAAACTGTGTTCGGTCTTCAGTCATAGTTGATAGAGTGGCACCCATACTAGCTGTTATTGTATTGATCCATTTCAGTGCCGGCCTTCCTCTTTTGCGTTGACCTTCTACCTTGCCAAGCATTATGTCTTTCTCTAATGATCTCTCTCTTCGCATGATGTGTCCAAAGTATGAATAAGAATTAGCTTTATAAAGCTTCTGTGCCTGTGAGGTTGTTTCCATGCAATGCTGCCCCTGCACTAGTATCTCGGTTTGTGTAGATCTCAGAAGAAAGTTTTGTCACTGGGCGGGACTACATGTCTGATTTATCCTGTCTAGGGAGAACTCTCATTACAGATAAGCCTCCCCAGATTAGGATTGTTATGGACCACCTGAAGGCATTATGAAATACCAGAATTGTCTGAGAGATAATTGTGAATGCGAGATCCACATTTGCTAGTAGTTATGACAAGCCCATGAGAACTGGAAGTCTTTATGTGAATAAGATTCTTATACTGCTTGACCAAAAGCACCGACTCTCCTGAATATGTAATCCGCACAGCAATGGAATGCAAATGTATCTAGGGAAGATCATGTTGCTGCTCTGCGGATATCTTTTAGGGATGCTGATTTTAGATGAGCTTCTGAAGGTCACTGTTTATAGCAAACCTGAACACATTACACTAACCAGTTTGCTGTTGGTTCTCTTAAAAATGGCAATACCCAACTGATTTGGATCACAAGATTTAAAGAGTTGAGTGCATTTGTGGCACACCTTTGTTCTGTTTAGGTAGAAGGTAACTGCCCTCTTACAACCTAGTGTATGGAACGTAAAATTTGCCATACTGGAAGAGATCAAAGGTACATGCAACCCAGTATCCTGTTTCCAAAAGTGGTCAATCCAGGTCATGAATGTATTTATTTATAGATCAATTTTTATAAACTGTTTAATCTATTAGTCAAAGCGGTTCACATAGAACATTAACATTACATAGTTGAATTTATCACTTTAACAGAATGTGTATTCAACAAGGAGTATAAAATATATATCTAAAATATGTGTCAAGAGGAGGGAAACTTGGTGACCAACAGAAGAGACAGATGTTCATTCTAACATGTGACAGGGCACATGGCTGGATCCCAAAAGGTAGATATATTCCATGCAACTTATCCCAGGGCTAAGCAGCAGATTTCCCCTAGTCCATTTTAAGAATGGTTTATGGACTTTTCTTCCAGGAACTTGTCCAAACTTTTTTTTTAAGCTCAGCCATTCTAACAGCTTTTACTACATCTTCCAGCAACGAATTCCAGAGCTTAATTACGCACCAAATGAATAAATATTTTCTATGATTAGTCTTAAATGTACCACTTTGTAGCATCATTGCATGTCCTCTAGTGTGTACTGTTTGAAGGAATAAATAACCAATTCATGTCTACTTGTTCTACTCCACTCATTATCTTATAGACCACTCAGTCATCTCTTCTCCAAGCTAAAGAACCCTAATGTTTTAAGCCTTTCCTCACAAGAGTATCCTTCCACATCCTATATCATTTTGGCCATCATTTTCCACTTTTTCCAATGCGGTTATACCTCTTTTTTTTTTTTTTAAAGATGTGACCAGAACTGCACACACCAAGGAGTGATACAGAGGCATTAATAATATCCTCTGTTTTACTCTCCATTCCTTTCCTTATAATTCCTAGCATTCTATTATCTTCCTTGGCTGCCACTGCATATTTGAGCACAGCATTTCAATGAATTTCAATGATGATACCTCATTCCTTTTCTTGGATGATGATTCCCAATGTGGAACCTTGCATCGTGTAAAGTTTGTGTTGTTCTTCCATAAGGGGCATGTTTATTAAAGGACGCTATTCAAATAGTGCGGGGTAAGCGCATGTTAAGAGTACCTCAGTAAAAAGTAAGCAAGCGCAGTTTTTTTACACTCTCTTTTAACTATGGATCTTCATGCCATCTTTGGGCAGGCGTTAAGATCTCGGTGGGAGCAAAAATAATATTGGAGGTGAAATTTGACACTTCACCTCAGATGATCCAGGCATCGGAGAAAGCCCCCGACGCCATCAGCATACTGGTGCGCGCCCCCCTCCTAGATACACATACCCCGACACAGAAACCCTGGTGGCCCCGATCCCCCCACTCACCCAAACAAAAACAATTCCCGGTGGCCCTGAACCCTTCTACCCACTCAAACAAAAGAAATCCCTGATGGCCCAGTGGCCCCGAACGCCTCAGTCCACTCACACAAAAAAAAATCCTTAGTGGCCCAGTGGCCCCAAACCCTCCTAATCCCCAAAGAAAAAAAAATCTCTCTGATGGCCAAGTGGCCCCTGAACCCCTCCAACCCCCTTCCAGTACCTTCAATCATGGAGCAGGAGTGTTGCCCACTTGCGCCCGCCCCTGCACCAACATCTTGAAAAATGGTGGCACCTGACCCCGTGCAGTGTATCCTGGGATGCACCGAGCAAGATCAGACTGCCATATAAGGTAAAAACAAAAATGTCTAATATGGCAGAGTGACCCCACTGTTGCAGCTCATGCATCCCAGCAACACGGGGAGGGGGGGGGGGGGCAGTCAAACTTATTGTGAAGATCTTCTCTCCGTTCTGAAGCTTTTAGTGAGGTTGTTCATCTACCAGCTATGGCTGAAGTTGCTGCTCTAGATATGGAATTATAGATGTCGTACGTGGAGAGAATAAGATGGCAGGTGGATTCATGTAGACTGACATGTAGTGACTCTTGCTGGATATCTAGCTGGTTTAGCAGCTCATGATAGTAGTGTAGGATTTGAAGCTGATGAGCTACAATTTTCATAGCTAACATGACACTCTGGTAAACCTTCTTCCTCATGCTGTCTAATATTTTATGATCCTTACCAGGAGGGATTTCAGTCAAGGCCTAGCAAATTTGTTATGTTTAATAGCTGAGACCATTGATTGATGGCGGAAGATATCTATGTCTGTGTTCTAGTGCAGGAAGGACTTTGTAATTCAACTTCTTGAGGACAGCTGGACAGAGGGGACAGGGTGTTCAGGTGAATAACTGCAGATCCTATAGAATTTGGAGTACTGGTAGGGCTATCACTTCCTTGGGTGTACTGCAGGAGAGATTGAAAATCCTTTTGGTTTGCTGGTGTTAAACTTGTGAATGGAGCCAAAGCTCTGGAGATTTTCTGTAGGAATTTTTCTCATTGGAGGTGTCTGGATTTTTTTTCTCAGGTTGTTGTTCTGCTACTGGGGCATCATTATGCTGAAGCTGCTCCCAATGCTATGAAGAGAGGTTATGCTCTGGGGGAGCTACACCCTTCTTGGAAGTTTGGGGTTTGGAAGGGTTGTGGAGATGAATCAGGGTCCAGATAGCTGACAATGGCGGAGAATGGACAGGGTGCTGAAAATGAAGGAGCCCTGTGGTTGAGGGGGCAGCACTGCCCCAGGGGTTGACAGGGTGTCCAAGGTAGCAGCATGGAGAACAGCAGCAGTGCCCTGCACCAATTTTGATAAAAATTTGAAGGAAAGCAGCATGTGGCGAGGCAGTTGAGGGGGTGCAGTTTTTGGGTGGGGCATTTGTGGGAGTATACTGTTTGGGGGTGGAGAAGTTTGCAGAGTGGTGACATGTTTGTGGAGAGTATTTTATTCATGTTGGTATCATTTGGAGACTTGTTAGGACAGTTACAAGGTGAAATTAGGCCTTCCCTGTTAATTACCTTTCCTTGAATTCCTCCAGTCCAGTCCAGACACATGGAGTTGTGCCCCCCAACCAGCAGATGGAAACTGAGCATGACCAGCTTTGCTGATGTCATCTACATAGGGCACCCTACAAAGCAGAATTTAAGCCCACAAAGGACTCCATTGGTCCCATACTACAAAACAAAATCTAGAATTTAGAAACAAATAGTGTCACTTGATATCTCTCAGGCCACACCCTAAAGGAGCCATGTCCCATGGGCCCAAAAGGAACTGGCTCCATCATGATGTCCATTGCAGTACTTCAAACATGAAGTCTGTTGTTCCCCTCCCCCCCTCCCCCGTTTGTGTTCTCTCTCTCTTCGTAATCCATTTCTGCCATTAATTTTTTTTCTTTGAGATAACTCTTAATATACACCAGAGTCCATCTGACCCCAACTCCTGACTAAGACATTCTCCGCACTGAGACCAGATCATGGCACGGCACAAGTTTGGATTCCTTGCCCCCAATCACAACTGAAAAGACCAGACAAGCGCCCAACAGGTAGGTTCTGAACTGAACTGGAGGAATTCAAGGAAAGGTAATTAGCAAGTAAGGCCTAATTTCAACTTCTATATCATTCCTCCAGTCCAGTCCAGACGCATGAGATGTATCAAAGCAGTGCCACTTGCAAGGAGGGGCCTGCGAGGCCGGCCTGTAAAACCCCCTGGCCCCAAACCGTGCTTCCTTCTTGGCCCTGTCATCAAGACAGTAGTGCTTCACAAAGGCATGCAGCAATGCCCAGGTGGCTGCCCTACAAATCTCTCTGGGCGGCATCAGATTTGCCTCTGCCCAAAACACCACTTGCGCCCTGGTCAAATGGGCACGCAGACCTGGCGGCACAGACCCGTGCCTCAGCAGATACACTGCAGAAATGGCTTCCTTCAGCCAACATGCTATGGACGCCTTGGAAGCTACAGCTCACCATCGCACCCCCCCCCCTTGAAGAGGACGAAAAAGGTGGTCAGAATACCGAAACGTCTCCGTCCACTTCAGATACTGACGGAGCATCCCCCAGGCATCCAGCAACCACAGCTTGCTGTCCCCTTCGCTCTCCCCTCCCCTGCAACACTGACAGAGAAGCTGGCTGGTTGATATGAAAAGGGGAAACCGCTTTGGGAAAGAAGGAAGGAACCATCCTGTGAACCACCTTTTCCAGATGAAAAACCAGGGAGGGCTCCCAACAAAACAGGGCCTGCAACTCCAAGATACGTCTCGCAGAACAAATTGCCACCAAGAACAGTGTCTTCAGAGTAAGATCCTTCAAGAACACCTCTATTAAGGGCTCAAAAGGTGACTCCGTAAGCATTGACAGTACCATGTTCAAGTCCCATGGCAGGACTGAAGGACGCAGGGGCGGCCTCACCTGCCACACAACCCTGAGAAAACAGACCACATCCAGATGTGCGGCAAGGAACATTCCCCGTATCTGGCCACATAACAGGACAATACCATCCCTTGGACTCGCAGCGAGCCAAGAGCCAAGCCTTTCTAGAGCCCTGCCTGTAAGAACGCCAAAATCTGTGGGATGGACGCACCAGATCCCTGAGCGGCACACCAATCCTCGAACACTCTCCACACTCTGATGTAGGACAAGGAGGTAGACTGCTTCCAGGCTTTCAAAAGCGTCGCTACCACTGCTTGCAAGTATTTATTTATTTATTTTTATTTACATTCTCTTATATACCATGCTATTCTGCATCAGTGCGGTTTACATTGAACAAACTGAAATTACATTGAACAGGGCATTATAACTTGGAGATAACTATTTTACAGGGAACATGGGCTATGGAGGGTTAAGTGGCTTGCCCAAGACAAGGAGCACCTATGGGACTAGAAACTCCAGTCCTTCCGGACCAAGGTTGCTGTCCTCTAGTGGGATTTGAACGACCTTCTGGCCTGAAGTACCTTGCCCCAACCACTAGGCCACTCCTCCACAAGTAATCCTGCTTTCGCAATCTTGCCCTCTCAAGAGTCAGGCTGTAGAGTGAGAATCGATCCACCTGAGGCATGTGCAACAGTCCCTGGACCAAGAAATTCTCCTGTACTGGGAGCCGCAAAGGCACCACTGCTAGGAGGTGCACCAGATCCGTATCCCACAGTCTCCGAGGCCAATCCGGAGTAATCAGGATTACTGGACCTGGATGCCACCCTATCCTGTGAAGTACCTGCCCAAGCAAGGGTCAGGGTGGAAAACACATACAGGAGACCTTCCTGAGGCCATGGCGGCACTAGTGCATTGAGACCATCCGACATGCACTCGTGTCACCTGCTGAAAAAAAGTCTCGACTTGGTGTTGGATGTGGAAGCCATCAGGTCTATCATCAGCTGGCCCCAGCATCTCACCACCCTCCAGAATACAGAGTCATTCAAGGCCCACTATGCTGGGTCCACCCAGTACCGGCTCAGAAAGTCTGCCTGCACAGTCTACTTGCTGGCTACGTGCAGATAGGGTTAGGAGATGCTCTTCTGCCCAGTGGAGGAGTGGGCCCACTTCCTCCATCAACGCATGCTGGCTGTGCCCCCTTGGCGATTGATGTAAGCCACTACCTTTGCGTTGTCCAAAAAGACTCGCACAGCTTGGCCTTGTATGAGATTCGTGAAGTGCAGGACGGCCCAGAACACTGCCCTCAGCTCCAGCCGGTTCATTAACCATGTCGACTCCTCCACTGACCATTGACCCTGGGCAATTTGAGTCAAGCAAAGCACCCCCCACCTCAGCAGACTAGCATCGGGTGTCACCGTCACCAGAGAAGGGGGAGATTTCCAATGGCATTTCAGCCATCAAGTCCGGGGAGAAGAGCCACCAACCTAGGCAGAGCCAGACCTCCCTTGAGCACGACAGCCTCTATAATAGCGTGACAACAGGGCCCATTACAGGGGTCGCATGTGGGCCTGAGCCCATGGGACCAGATCAATAGTCACCGCCATGGAGCCCAGGAGCTGTAGGTAATGCCAAGCTGAAGGACGAGTCATCCAGAGAAAGGGCCTCACTTGTTCTCTCACCTTTTCAGCTCACTCTGGAGGCACAGACAGTAAATCAACTACTGGGAAGGATCCAAGTGGCTCTTTTTGAAGTTCACCACCCAACTTCGACTCTGCGCAGTAGCTATCCAGCTCTCCTCTAGGGACTTTGCCCAGATCAACTAGTCGTCCAGATATGGGTAAACCAGCACACCTTCTCATGTTAAGGCGGCTGCCACAACCACCATGACTGCGCCTCCCTCCACCAGAATGGTGGTCTTCTTGGTGACAGCTGAAACCAAGGCATCCACCTTGGGGAGCTTAAGCAACTCCTCCTCCGGAGCCAGTGGGTACAGACACGCCATCGTATGACCACTCTGCAAGCCCGACTTGGGTAGATCCCACTCCACGTCAATCATTTGCTTGATTGCCTTGTGCACAGGGAAGTCGTCCTGTGGGGAGTGGATCCCCTGTAGCAAGGGATCCTCCAGAGTCAGCTCCTCGGCAACTGGGCCAACCGCCATTTTGATGGTTCTCAAAGAGTTGGAGATAAGGGAAGCCTGTTCTTCCCTGCAAAAAGCTTAGACCATTGTGGGCTTATTGGCTTAAAGGCATTCCCCATCCACCTCTGCCCCATAGGTCTCCTCCCAATGCCCCGAGGTCCCCTCCGCTGCCTCCTCCGAACACTGGGACACCGGGGAATCAAGAGCCTCTAAGACCCCCAGGGAGTCCCTGTCCCTCTTGGCCAGATGCTCATCCATATCTATCAGGGCCCTAACCTCTGAAGCCGACGAGTTCAGAGTCCTAGGTCCCAGTCAGTGCCCCTGCCCTGCTTCAGGCAGAAGGCTTGATAGAGAAGGACAAATTTGGGCAAAAAGGGCAGCCCGAACCAGTCCCCTTTGCACCAACTTGCTGGTGCTTCCTCTTTGCTTTAGCTTTACTACCAGCTTAAGCAGACTCCTTCATCTTTTCCACCTCAGTGCGGCTCAAAATGGCCGACTTTCCCACCAAAGATGAGCCATGCTGAGGAAAGGAAGAATCAGCTATGCCGGCTGAGAAGCTTTTAAGACCTGCTCCTCTGCTTTGCTCTCTTCAGAGCATAAGCGGCAGAGCCCGGCCTCCAACACTGTCCCTCTGCACGTACTGCTGGTCACACAGATGGACTTACTCATCAACATGCTGCACCAGCACGCCCGCACGATAAGACAGCTCCCAGAGAAACAATGAGACAATGCAGAGGCGCCAAAGAGAAATGCACGGTCCCTGACCCCACCTACAATGCTGGAAAAACCTTCAGGCGGATCTAAGCAGCATGAAGCCAGCACTCACAGGATGCAGTCAGGAGGACTAAAACACCAGCAGCAGAGACCTTGGGCAAGTATGGAGGGAGGAATCTGGGGCTCCTGGGTTTACACCTCACTGCAGGTAAGGCCATCACTGTCCTTTGCGGTTCGCAGCACTCACTGCTGGGGAGCAGCCCACACGATTGCCTGGAGCAAAAGAACGGATGGCTCCTGCCAGAAGGGGCCTATCAATGAGAAAAACTCTGCTGCACTGAAAGAACACTTTTCAGCCTATTATTCACTATTCAGCTCTTCACTCCAAAAGCAAGTCCCAGTGTAGCTTCCATTCTCCCTACAGTGCAGCCCAGATGCACAGAGGGGCCCCCATCTGCTGGAGACTGAGCAATACTAGCCAGCTTCCTGATGCAGGGTGCCCTATGAAGGTGACATCAACAAAGCTGGTCATGCTCAGTCTCCATTTGCTGGTTGGGGGGCACAACGCCATGCATCTGGATTGGACTGGAGGGACGATATGGAATAGAGTAAATTTTTTGGGGATGGGAGCAGTGTGCATAGTGGTGAGACAATTATGTGTGGGCAGTTTTTGGTGGTGGGGAAGTTAGTGATGATTGGAAAAGTAGAGAACAAGGAGATGACGTTGGAAAGGAACAAATTCCCAAACTGCTATGTTTCTATGTTACAGAAGTTGAACTCCTTCTCCTATAGAAATACATTAGGCCAGTTTTTTTGTTTGGGGCGGGGCCTTCTTTCTCTGGAATCCCGGGTCCAATTTGGCCTATGTTTGACCCACAAATGTCTTTTTACCAGTTTTTCCTACATGCCAAATTTCGTCCCGTTCTGTTAAATTTTTGGAGAGTTATTTTGCCATCAGTCAGACATCCTTGACTCCTTTCATTATATAATTCTTTACAATTACTATTGGGATAGAAACAAATAAAAAGGAAAAAAAATCAAGGAATTATTTTTCAAAATTGTAATATTTTAAGAACTATAAAAAGTATATTAAACAAAATGAGTTCTTAATGCAAGACAAAATATCTATACATGCTGAAGTTATTTATATATAAATAAAACAAACCTTCTTAAATATATATCAAAAAAATGTGTGGGGGTAAAAAGATTTGTTTGTGTGATCTATGTCATCTTCCTGAAGAAACATCTGTGAAATGATGCTTGTTGTTTGAGTGAAGGAGTTGGAAAAGAATCTTAATTCTTGTGGAAGTCTTCTTTTAAATATTCTACAAAGCTTAGGGGCATGTTTACAAAGCTGGGCTAATGGATAACATGCACCATTTGTAACTAGGTCCCATGTTAGTTACAAATAGCGCATACTAACAGTTAGCCCAGCTTAGTAAATATACTCCTTAGCCATTTTCAACAACAGTCCAAAAGAAAGGTGAAATTAGACTTGCCTGCTAATTGTTGTTCCTGGAGTAGATACAGTCTAGTCCCGGACCTCTGGGTTGTCCACCTTAATCAGCAGCTTGGAGACTGAGGAACCTCCTTCTTTTCATGATGTCACTCGTATACATTCCCGGGAGCCGCCTCCACTTCCCAGTTCCCTATTGACAAAGCAGACTCACCGGAGAAGCAAGTAAGTATTAAGGCACATACAATTGAGTTTCCTTCCGCTAACTGAACTAGAATCTCAAGAGAACGGAAAGCAAAAGTACTCTCCGATGCTAACATCTAAAAACTTGAAAATGGCAACAAACAAGCCTTTAACATGCGAAGCATCGCCCCCCCGCCATTCTTCTCGGCTGGAAAAATCCCAGCTAAATCCCCTCCCAACAATAAGACCCGTTTCCGAAAATCTCTTACCTGTGACTA
The DNA here is from genome assembly GCA_033557465.1 of Ichthyophis bannanicus. Lineage (NCBI taxonomy): Eukaryota > Metazoa > Chordata > Amphibia > Gymnophiona > Ichthyophiidae > Ichthyophis > Ichthyophis bannanicus. The sequence goes on along the minus strand of CM066033.1, from coordinate 730,016,997 downwards.
CTGGAATCCTCTGCAGCCCATCGCTCTAGGAAAATCACAGCACTGGGGAGGGATACGGGACTAGACTGTATCTACTCCAGGAACAACAATTAGCAGGTAAGTCTAATTTCACCTTCCTGATCGTTTCTCCAGTCTAGTCCCGGACCTCTGGGTATGTACCAGAGCAGTATTCAACGGGAGGGACCCTGCTTAGCCCCCTGAAGAACAGCCGTCCCAAAACACACGTCCTGTTGTGCCTGCACATCTATACGATAATGCTTAACAAAGGAATTCAACGATGACCAAGTCACCGCCCTACAAATTTCCACTGGCGGTACTAAACGCAACTCTGCCCAAGACGCTGCTTGCACTCTAGTAGAATGCGCCCGCAGGCCCTCAGGCACCGTCCTGCCCTTTAGTAGGTATGCCGAAGCAATCGCCTCCTTAATCCATCTGGCAATAGAAGCCTTGGAGGCCGCCTTGCCCTTTCTCGGTCCCCCGAAGAGGACAAAAGTCTCTCTGATCTACGGAAAGCCGCCGTACGGCGCAGATACTTTTTCAACACTCTCTTGACATCCAAGAGCCTCTGATTCTTTGAGCCTGGGTTCCCCTCGCCCCCAGTAAATACTGGCAAGGAGATCACCTGATTCAAATGAAAGGCCGACACCACCTTGGGTAAAAACGCTGGCACTGGCCTTAACACTACCTTAGACTCGAAGAACGACAGATACGGCTCCTTACAAGATAATGCTTGTAGCTCGGAGACTCTTCTCACCAAATAGATTGCCACCAAAAACACTACCTTCAAGGTCAAATCCTTGACCAATGCACGACTCAAGGGCTCAAAAGGCTCCCGTTCCAACGCCTCCAATACCAACGGGCGACTCCACTTTGACACCAACCGCCGCTCCGGAGGCCGCAACAGTGATACCGCTCGAAGGAACCGCTTGATATCTCCGTGCCCCCCAAGCGACCGTCCAGCTATTCTGCCTCTGTAGCAGGCCAGCGCTGCTACTTGCACCTTTAGAGAAGCAGCCGCCAACCCTTTGTCAAAGCTATCTTGTAGGAATTGCAGAATCTGTGGCACCGTCGCCCTTAATGCCTCGCAAGCTCTACCGGCACACAAGCTTCAAAAACTCTCCACATACGCACATACGCCAACGACGTAGATGTCTTCCTGGCCTTTAGCAAAGTGGCGATAACTGCTGTTGAATAACCTCTTGCCTTTAACCGCGCCCTCTCAATAGCCAAGCCGTAAGCGAGAACCGATCCAGATGCGGCATCAGCAGCGGACCCTGCGATAACAGGTCCGCGTGCTTCGGCAGGCACCAAGGCCGCTCCACCAAGAGTCTCACCATGTCGGCGTATCAGGGCCGGCGCGGCCAATCCGGGGCTATCAGGATTACGTGACCCTTGTACCTCTCTATGCGCCGTATGACTCTGCCGATTAAGGCCCACGGAGGAAAGACATACAGCAGCTGATCCTCTGGCCACCTTTGAATGAGAGCATCCAGCCCCTCTGACATCCTCTCCTTTCTTCTGCTGTAAAATCGGCTGACCTTCGCCGACTGGAACGTTGCCATGAGGTCCATCAGCAGTCTCTTTGCCAGCGAATCCTGTTGATGCAACCATCGTCTGAGCAGAGCCCTCTGCAAAGGTCTCATGTGCGCTCGCGCCCAAGGTACCACCTTGATTGTGGCCGCCATCGTGCCCAATAACTGCAGGTACTTCCAGGCCGTGGGCACCCGGCTGACCAAAAAGCACCGTACCAGCTTGCGCAAAGACTGGGCCCGCAGCCGAGGGAGAAACACGTGACCTGTCTCTGTGTTGAAGCAAGCCCGGAGGTACTCCAGATTCTGAGAAGGAATCAGATGGCTCTTCCCCATGTTCACCAACCAACCTAGGCTCTCTAGGAAAGCCACCACCCTGCACGTGACTCGCTCGCTCTCGCTCCTCGACTTCGCTCGAATTAACCAATCGTCTAAGTACGGATGAACCATAATCCCTTCCTTTCTCAAAGCTGCCGCCACGACCACCATAATCTTGGTGAACGTGCGGGGGGCCGTCGCCAGGCCAAAAGGCAACGCTCGGAACTGAAACTGGCCGAAGGGAACCGCAAAGCGCAGATAAGGTTGATGCTCCGGGCGGATGGGAATGTGGAGATATGCCTCTGATAGGTCCAGGGATGTCAGGAATTCGCCCTTTTGCACCGCCACTATTACTGAACGTAGTGTCTCCATATGGAAGTGCGACACGCGGAGACAGCGATTCACTCCTTTGAGATCCAGAATCGGCCGAAAGCCGCCGTCCTTTTTTGGAACCACAAAATAAATGGAGTATCGTCCGAACCAGAACTGGTCTCGAGGCACCGGGACAATCACCCCTAGGTCCAGGAGCCTTTGTACCGTCTCCCTTATCACCTTGTGCTTGCTCGGCGAATTGCTGGGGGACCGCACGAAGGAGTCCCGCACTGGGGTTTGAAACTCTAAGGCGTACCCTTCTTGAATAACTTCCAACACCCACTGGTCTGACGTGACCCGGACCCAGGCAGCATAAAACTCCTGCAGCCGACCTCAGACGGCTACTAGGGGCGCCTGGGCCCCCCTGGCATCATTGCGACTTTCTAAGATTGGACGAGGAAGAGGAGGGAGAGGCTCCAAATCCTCTACCCGCTCCCCAAAAGCCTTGGAAGTCCTGGGTTCTGTTGGGAAACCTACCTCTCTGGGCGGTATTAAACCTCTGAAACCGAAATCTACGGAACTCCCTCAACGGACCTTTGCCTCCCGGAGCCCCCCTACTTTGCTTAGGCTTGTCCTCTGGCAATCTACCTCCCTTAGATTCGCCTAGGTCCTTAACTAACATCTCCATCTCCTCGCCGAAAAGAAGCCTGCCCTTAAAAGGCAGCTTCCCTAACAGTGTCTTGGACGCATTATCCGCCGCCCAGTTCCGAAGCCACAGATAGCACCTGGCCGCTACCGCCGATGCCATGCTCTTTGGCAATCCTCTCATCAGGTCATACTGCGTATCCGCCAGGTAGGCTGCCCCTGACTCCAGCCTCGAGGCCTCCCCAGCTACGTCGCAATCCTGCTCTCCTTGGACCCGCTGCGACCATCTCAAACAGGCCCTGGCTACCCACGCTCCACAGATGGCCGCCTGAAGCGCTAGGGCATTGACATCAAAAATCTGCCGCAGCAGAGCATCCAACTTTCTATCCTGAGTGTCCTTGAGGGCTGCCTCGCCCTCCACCGGGATTGTGGTCTTCTTCGTAACCGCCGCTACGGCTGCATCCATCCTAGGCAGTTTAAAGACCTCTTTATCCTGCTCCACTACTGGGTAGAGACGCCTCATGACTCTGGCCCCCTTCAGCGGCGCCTCTGGGACGTCCCACTCCTCTTGGATCATCTCCTGAAAAACTCTGTGTACCGGGAATGCTCTCTGAGTCTTCCTAAATACCTGCAATAATGGGTCCTCCAGGGTCTCCTCCTCCGTAACCCCCGGGACCGGCATGTTCAACGCCCCTAGCGTTTCTACGATCAGAGCCAGAAGCTCATCCCTGCGAAACACCCGCACTACTCTCGCTTGGTCCTCTTTTTCTGTGAGCTCCCCTTCTTCCAATTCCTCTTCCAAATCCTCACTCTGGCGTTCCTCATCAGAGAGACGCCCCTCAGAAATAACCAACTGATCTCTAAGTTCATCATCCAAGCGCAGTCTTTTCTCTGAAACCTCTTCCGCACTTCTGCCGGACGAGAGTCTCTTCAAACCTTTTCTGTCCATATTAGACTTTCCCTGTCTTTGTGGCAGCCCCCCCACCGCCTGCTGTAGAAGCGCCACAAAGTCTTTTGAAAAAATTGACGACAGTCCCTTAAGCCACTCTACCGGGGCGGAAGGCAAGTCCAGGGCCAAAGACGGCCCAGCCACCGGCTCCTCCGGGGCCACAAACGGTGTCTGAGGACTGGAACTCTCATTCCCTGCCTCCAGAGTGCCTTCCTTGTCCTCCCGCACCTGATCCATCACGGCAGCCTCTTTTGTGCAACTCTTACAGACCCCGGAGTCAGCCACTGAACCCCTTCTAGCCCCACATACGAAACACTGGGGTCTAGAAGGCATCTTGTGACGCAGAGGCTCAAGAAAGTATCTACAGTCTTTCTCCCCCCTGGGCCCGCTCTCAACTCCTCCGGTTCTTTCTCTTTTTTTTTTTTTTTTTTTTTAAAAACACCAAAACCTATCTACACACTACCAATCACGAACTACAACTCCCCGATAGCCATTTAAGAGAAAAAATGTGAAATCGCAACAAAACTACCAGGAATAGTCTCCCCTACACGGCGCACCGCAGCCTCTGCCACGCGGCCGGGCCCGACTCCTTTTTCGCACCCAAACGCGCTGATGGCTGGGCTGTGCAGGCCGGGCCTACTTACAGTTATGTAGCTGTCCAATGTAAGAATTTCACTCCTCGCTGTTGTGGAAGAGACTCCGCAGAGGCGGGCCTACCATCGGGTCGCTCCAGGAATGAAAACTAACGCTGCCTTTTGCAGTTTCGCACGCTGCCGCCAAAGCCCAGCTGCACTGACAGGCAGTGCCTCTGTAAAGCGCAGGCTTCCAATCGCGCAGGCCTCCGGTCTGAAAATGGGCTGCCCAGCAGTACCGAAACCTCACCTGTCTCCCCTAACAGGTCCCTTTATCCTCTCCCGAACTTGCAGCTAAGCCCAAACGGGAGATGGGAGGGGGGTAACTCTTGCACAATTTAAAGGCACAGGCGCCCAAGGAGCACATCCCTTTTTATTTTATTTTTTTATTTTTTTTAATTCTATCTAGTCAACCCTATACTTAATTGTTCCTCCAGGTAGCCCGGACCTCCGGGTTCACCACCCTTTCAGCTGCTTGGAGACTGAGGCAACTGGGAAGTGGAGGTGGCTCCCGGGAATGTATACGAGTGACATCATGAAAAGAAGGAGGTTCCTCAGTCTCCAAGCTGCTGATTAAGGTGGACAACCCAGAAGTCCGGGACTAGACTGGAGATACGATCAGGAAATACTATTTGCATTTATTACATTTTTAAAGAGAGTAAGCTGAACTCTATTTATGGACACTTTGGGGCATGCTTACTAAAGTATAGTAAGGTGAAACTAGACTTACCTACTAATTGTAGTTCCTGGAGGAACTCCAGTCTAGTCCGGAACCTCTAGGTTGTCCTCCTCTCACAGCAGCTTGGAGACTGAGCAACATCATCTCTTTTTCTGATGACACTGGTATATCCACTCCGGATCCACCTCCTCACACCAGTAACCTATTGACAAAGTAGACTCACCGGAGCAACAATTAAGTAGTTAGCACACTATCAACCAATCTAACTACGTAACAAAACCTTGTAAAGGCAGAGGATGTGTCGCCTAACAACTTCCCCCTTATTCCATACTAACTGCATGAGAAACCCCTCCCCGGAGGCCTAACCTCCTCCTCCAGAAAGGGTATTGACCCCAGGAACACTCCCCCCCCCCCCATGCCTAGAAGACCACGTGCTTACCTGATACTTTCTCTTCGCTTCAGGCTCTAGCACCTAGACATCAGGGAGGGATACTGGACTAGACTGGAGTTCCTCCAGGAACTACAATTAGCAGGTAAGTCTAATTTCACCTTCCCGATCGTCCCTCCAGTCTAGTCCAGAACCTCTGGGTATGTAACAGAGCAGTGAAATCAATGGGAGGGACCTGCCAGCCCCGTCTGAAGCACTGCTGAACCAAAACTGGTATCCCTTTCCGCCTGAACTTCCAGGCGATAATGCTTCAGAAATGAATTTAAAGAAGACCAAGTAGCTGCCTTACAAATATCCATCACTGGCACCCGCTGGAACTCCGCCCAAGATGTCGCCTGCGCTCTGGTAGAATATGCTCTCAGCCCTTCCGGCACCGCCTTACCCTTTAGAATGTAAGCGGACGCTATGGCTTCCTTAATCCATCTGGCAATAGATGCTTTTGACGCTGCGTCTCCCTTCCTTGGCCCCCCAAACAAAATGAACAGACACTCTAAGCTGCGGAAACTTGCAGTCCTACGGATATACTTTTTCAACACTCTTCGGACATCTAGAAGATGTATTTGTTCGGCGACCGAAGTCCCCCCCCTTCTTGGTGGAAACCGGTAACAACACCACCTGATTCACGTGAAAAATCTGACACTACTTTAGGCAGAAAGGATGGGACCGGACGCAAAACCACCTTGGAATCATAAAACGTTAAGAAAGGCTTCTTACAGGATAGTGCTTGTAATTCGGAGATTCTCCTGGCCAAACAAATAGCTACGACGAACACCACTTTCAGAGTGAGGTCCTTTAACGATGCTGCCGACAAAGGCTCAAACGGTTCTTTCCTCAAAGCCTCCAACACGAAAGGAAGATCCCATTTTGGTATCACCTGTCTACACGGAGGTCTCAACAACGACATCGCCCTTAAAAACCTCTTGACCTCTGGATGACCACCAAGACTTTCACCACCTATCTTTCCCTTATAACAAGACAACGCTGCTACTTGCACCTGTAAGGAAGCTGCCACTAAGCCTTTATCCAGACCATCCTGCAAAAAGGCTAGCAACAACGGAACCGACACTCAACGCCTCGAACTGCCTGTCCATACACCAGGCTTCAAACACTCGCCAGACTAAACATATGCTAAAGAAGTAGATCTCTTCCTCGCTCTCAACAATGTAGCAATAACCGCTGAGGAGTAACCCTTTTTCCTCAACCTAGCCCTCTCAAGAGCCAAGCCATAAGCGAGAACCAATCCACGTGTGGCATCAGCAGAGGTCCCTGTGACAATAGATCCATCCGAGATGGCAGCCACCATGGCCTCTCTGCCAAGAGTTTCCGTAGATCCGCGTACCATGGCCGTCGAGGCCAATCCGGCGCTATCAGAATCACCTGTCCGCGGTGCTGCTCTATGCGCTGAAGCACCCGTCCTATTAGTACCCATGGCAGGAACACGCATAGGAGCTGATGTTGCGGCCATCTCTGTATGAGAGCATCCAGGCCCTTAGACATCCTTTCTCTTCTTCTGCTGAAGAAACGATTTGCCTTCACCGAATGAAATGTCGCCATGAGATCCATTACCGGTGTTCCCCACCGTCGCACCAACATGTCGAACACCTCCTGATGAAGGACCCACTCCCCTGGGTCCACCCGCACGCGACTCAAGAAGTTGGCTTCCACATTGTCCACTCCCGCTACGTGAACTGCCGACAAGGCCAGTAGATGCTCTTCGACCCAAACGAATAGCTGTTCGGCCTCGGTTTCCATCAGAATACTGCTGGTTCCCCCTGGCGACTAATATAAGACACCGCCGTTGCATTGTCGGAAAACACTCAAACAGCACTTCTGCGAAGATAAGGCTGAAAGACCTGTAATGCTAACGCCATTGCTCTCAACTCCAACCTGTTGATTGACCAGCCCTTTTCCAGCTGGGACCACTGCCCCTGTGCAAACCTTCCTTGATAATGAGCTCCCCAGCCCACTAGACTGGCATCCGTCATCAGGGGAACCCAGCAAGGCGCTTCCAACGGCATTCCCTGCTGCAAACAGTCCGTCCTCAACCACCACTGGAGGGCAGTGTGCGTCTCTGGCATACATGGCAACTTCTGCGACAGTGATTCGTTTTGGTGAGACCAACGCCAGAGCAACGCCCTCGGCAATGGTCTCATATGCGTCCTTGCCCACAGAACCATTTCTAGGGTCGCCACCATGGTTCTGAGCAACTGCAAATAATGCCACACCGTGGGAGCCACTCTGCCGAGGAATTGTCGGATAAGAGTTTGCAATCCCTGCACTCGCTTTGGTGGTAGATACACTCTTCCCGCACTGGTATCGAACTGAGCTCCCAAGAACTCCAGCCGCTGCGACAGCTCCATCTTGCTCTTGGACATATTGACCACCCAACCGAGACTCTGCAGCACAGCTACAACTCTGGCTGTAGCCGATACACTCTCGGCTTTGGTCTTTGCCCGTATCAACCAATCGTCCAGATAAGGGTGCACTAGTATTCCTTCCTTTCACAGGGCTGCCGCCACAACCACCATCACCTTGGTAAACGTCCTTGGGGCCGTAGCTAGCCTGAACGGCAACGCCCGGAACTGAAAATGTCCTTGAGGCACCGCAAATCTGAGAAACTTCTGGTGTTCCTGTCTGATCGGAATGTGCAAGTACGCTTCCGATAGGTCGAGGGAAGTAAGGAACTCGCCTCTCCTTACCGCCACGATCACTGACCTCAGCGTTTCCATCCAAAAATGTGACACCCTGAGGCAACGATTCACTCGCTTGAGATCTAAAATCAGCCGGAAGGAGCCTTCCTTTTTTGGCACCACAAAATAAATTGAGTGTCGACCTAAACTGCATTGGTCTGGAGGTACCGGCACTACTGCAATGAGTTCGAGCAGCTTCTCTACCGTCGCATTCACCACGGCGCACTTGACCGGTGCTTTGCACAGCGACTGAACGAAAGAGTCTGTGACTGGTCGTTGGAACTCCAAAGCATAACCTTCCCGAATAACCTCCAGCACCCAATGGTCCGACGTTATTTGGACCCAGGCAGGGTAGAAATCCCGCAGCCGACCTCCTACAGGCACCACCTCTCCCCAGGTCCCCTTGGCATCAGTGGGACTTTCGCAGATTCGCGGAGGAGGAAGAAGCTCCAAAGCCTCTACCTGCTCCCCGAAACCCCTGGTTTCTGTTGGGGAAGCGACCCCTCTGCGTTTGATTAAATCGGGGGAAACGAAAACAACAAAACTCCCATTGCTGCCCTTTACCTGTGGGAGTCGGGCGTCCCTGCTTTTGTTTGTCTTCTGGAAGGCTACCAACCTTGGACTCCCCCAAGATCTTTCACCAACTTGTCCAAATCTTTCCCAAACAGGAGCTTGCACCTGAACGGAAGTTTACTGAGTCGGGACTTAGATGAGCCATTCGCTGCTCAATCTCTCAGCCACAGACACCGTCTCGCTGCTACCACCGAAGCCATACTCTTCGCCAATCCCCGAATGAAGTCATAATGAATATCCACTAAGTACGCCATTCCTGATTCCAGTCTGGCTGGCCCTCCGACCATGCCTTCTCCCTGGTCATCTGCAAGTCTTTGCGCCCAGCATAAACAGCCTCTCGCTACCCAAGCCCCACAAATCACCGCCTGGATAGCCAGAGCATTAACATCAAACACCTGTTTCAGCAAGGTATCCAGCTTCCTATCATGTGTATCCTTAAGCGCCGCACTACTCTCTACCGGAATAGTAGTATTCTTAGTTACCGCCGCCACGGCGGCATCTACCTTGGGAGACCGAAACAACTCTTTATCCTGGTCCACCAGCAGGTAAAGTTGTCCTATCACTCTGGAGGCCTTTAAAGCTGCCTCTGGCATGTCCCACTCCTCTTGGATCATCTCTCGCAGCACTCTATGCGCCGGAAAAGCCCTCTGATTTTTCCGAAAAACCTGCAACAATGGATCTTCTAGTGTAGCATCCTCCGCCAGCTCAGGGGCCGGCATATTAAGCACTTTTAATGTCTCCGCAATGAGTGCTGGCAATTCCTCTCTCCGGAACAGACGGACTACTCTTGCCTGATCCTCCTTGTCTGTGATCTCACCTTCTTCCACTTCGTCCAATTCCTCGGCGAGATCCCCTTCATCAGAGTGGCCACAAACTGATCTTTTGGATCATGCTCTAACCTGGTTCGCTTTGCCTGGCCGCCTGTCGCCCCCATACCTATTGGAGTACCAGGTCTCTTCTCTCCACGCTCCCCGGCTTTGGCCCTATCGGACAGGCTCTCCTGCCGTCCTCCAAAAGCCTGCTGAATAAGCGCCACAAACTCTGGGGAAAATATAGCTGCCAGCCCTCCTGGCAGAGACGCTTGCAGTGCCGGCAGATCTGGCGCTGAAGAAGGCCCAGCTACCGGCTCCCGAGACAACCCCTCCTGAGGATCTGGAACTTGCCTCCCTACCTGGGCTCCCTGTGACTCAGATCACCCTTCCAAGGTGTGCTCCATGCCTTCTGCTTCCTGGTTGCACTCCCTACAGACACCTGCTTCTGACACTGACCCTCTTCTAGATCCACAGACTACGCACTGCGGTCTAGATGGCATTCCACCTGAAGAGGTGCCGTGAATGTCCCCGCAAAATGTGTTGACAGACCAAGCGCCTCTCCGACCCTTTTCTCTTTTTTTTTTCTTTCAAGACATAATCAAGACAATGAAGCTGCCACCCCAAAATGCTGCCTGAATTGCGAAACCGAAGTTTCCCTTACAAACTTCGCGCTCCCGAGGGGCCCGGGGCAGTCCCGTTGGATTCCCGCGCTGCTGCCACGCGGCTAGGCCATGTGCAGCAACGCGGCTCGCGCTCTCTTCCCCCCTGCTTCAGCCGCACTCTCTAACAGTCCCCCTACAGACACGTGCTACTCACCGCGATCCTGGCCGTCTTCCGTCCGCTCAACCAAGCAGTCTGCCTGCAGCGTCGGGAGCCGTGAGCGCCAGACCCTGAGAGGGAAGTGAAAGTCGTTGGGGGCCAGCCAGTCACGCCGATGCATACTTTCCAGCGCTTACAGGCAAGGCTTCTGATGCGCTCGCTGACCACCCAGCACTCCGGTTCCTCACCCACTGAACTGGGTTTGGGAGACGGAGTCCTGCTACCCCCGTGTAGGTGCTGACTCCAAGCACGGATGGCTTCGTCGCCAGTAAGGCAGCAGAGGAGAGAGGGAGGGGTGGAAAGAGGAGGGAAGGCCTCAGATTCTTAAAGGCAAACACTCCTCTCAAACCCCAAATTTAGTTTCAATCCTTCATTATTTACCAAACCTCTTCTTTCCCTTAATAACTACAACCTATTCCTTAATTGTTCCTCCAATCTGATCCTGGACCTCCAGGTTCATCCAACCTCCAGCTGCTTAGAGACTGAGGTAACTGGTGTGAGGAGGCGGATCCGGAGTGGATATACCAGTGTCATCAGAAAAAGAGATGACGTTGCTCAGTCTCCAAGCTGCTGTGAGAGGAGGACAACCCAGAGGTTCCGGACTAGACTGGAGGGACGATCAGGAATGTTTACTACAGGCTTCAGCAAACACTAAGAAGAGAGCACAGGACTGTGGTAACCATTACTGCCTGTGTAGTAAAAGTCCCATGCTGTTTGGCAGGACATGGGGTGGAGAGTAGTTATTGACTGTACAATGCAGTTAAAGCAGGGGTCATTAATGTGCATTAATTGTCAATGTTGCAGTTAGCATGGGTGTCCTTACTACCACTTAACGGGTGGCATCATGTACACCTGCATTAACTGAGATTGCAGTTTTAGCACAGAGAGCTGTTTTCTATCGCATTAACTGCAAGGAAACATGCTGGGCATATCCCCAATAGTACAGGTCTGTTGCAGCTCCTGCGCTAAATGTTGGCACTTAATGCATTCTAAGGTGAACATAAGATATGCCACACTGGGTCAGACCAAGGTCCATCAAGCCCAGTATCCTGTTTCCAACAGTGGCCAATCTAGGTCATACGTACATAGCAGTTTCCCCAAAAGACATAGGTTCCGCAATGCTTGTACTGGGTCAAGCATTGATATCCTGGGTCCCTTCTTAATAACGGTTTATGGACCTTTCCTCCAGGAACTTGTCCAAACCTTTTTTAAACCCAGCTACACTAACAAACTTTACTACATCCTCCGGTAACAAATTCCAGAGTTTGATTACACGTTGAGTGAAAAAATATTTTCTTTTATTAGTCTTAAATAGTTTACCCTGTAGCTTCATTGCATGTCCCCTAGTCTTTCTATATTCTGATAACGTAAACAATCGATCTACATTTACCCGTTCCACTCCGTTCATTAACTTATAGACTTCTATCATATCTCCCCTCAGCCGTCTCTTTTCCAGGTTAAAGAGCCCTAACCTTTTTAGCCTTTCTTCATAGGAGTATCCTTCCATCCCCTTTACCATTTTGGTGGCTCTTCTCTGAACCTTTTCTAATAACGCTATATCCTTTTTAAGATACGGCGACCAGAACTGCACACAATATTCAAGGTGCGGTCTCACCATGGAACGATATAGAGGCATTATAATATCTTTTGTTTTATTTTCCATTCCTTTTCTTATGATACCTAGCATTCTATTTGCTCTCTTGGCTGCCGCTACACACTGGGCCGAGGGTTTTAACATGCTATCCACAATGACGCCTAAATCTTTTTCCTGGGTGGTGGTTCCTAATGTGGAACCTTGCATTGTGTAACCATAGTTTGGGTTGTTCTTCCCTAGGTTCATAACTTTGCACTTGTCCACATTAAATTTCATCTGCTATTTTGATGCCCAGTCTTCCAATTTATCAAGATCCTCTTGCAATTCTCCACAATCCTCTTGGGTTTTAACAACTTTAAATAGTTTTGTGTCATCTGAAAATTTGATAACCTCACTCGTTATTCCACTTTCCAGGTCATTTATGAATATGTCAAAAAGCAGCAGACCCAGCACAGATCCCTGGGGTACACCACTATTCACCTTTCTCCATTGGGAAAAGTGGCCATTTAGCCCAACCCTCTGTTTTCTATCTTTTAACCAGTTCTTGATCCACAGTAGTACACTGCCTCCTATCCCATGACTCTTTAGTTTTGCCAAAGGTCTCTGATGAGGGACCTTGTCAAAGGCTTTCTGAAAGTCCAGATACACTATATCAACTGACTCACCTTTGTCCACCTGTTTATTCACACTTTCAAAAAAACATAACAAATTAGTAAGACAAGATCTTCCTTGTCTAAAGCCATGTTGGCTGTCTCCCATTAGGCCATGACTATCTACATGCTGAGTAATTTTATTCTTTATGATGGTTTCTACCATTTTTCCCGGAACTGACGTGAGGCTCACCGGTCTGTAGTTTCCCGGATCACCCCTGGAACCCTTTTTAAAAATTGGTGTTACATTTGCGATCCTCCAATCTTCAGGTATTAGAGATGATTTTAATGAAAGTTCACAGATTACTAATAGCAGGTCTGCATTCTCATATTTCAGTTCTTTCAACACCCTTGGATGTATTCCATCCGGCCCAGGTGATTTGCTACTCTTCAGTTTATCTAATAGTTGTAATACATCTTCCCGATGTATCGATATTTCCTTCAATTCTTCTGCACCTTTAAATGCCACTTCAGTCATGGGTAACATCCCTACATCTTCCTCAGTAAACACCGAAGCAAAGAATTCATTCAGTCTCTCCGCTATCGCCTTGTCGCTTCTTAGTGCCCCTTTAACTCCTCTATCATCTAATGGACCAACTGACTCTCTCACGGGTTTTTTGCTACGAATGTACTTGAAAAAATCTTTATTTCACGTTTCTGCTTCCGCAGCAAGCTTCTTCTCAAATTCTCCCTTTGCCTGCTTTATCAATGCCTTGCATTGACTTACCAGTGCTTGTGCTGTTTCCAGGTTTCGTCGTTTGGCTCTTTTTTCCATTTCCTGAAAGATGCTTTTTTGGCAACAGCCTCTCTGACCTCACCTTTAAACCATGCTGGCAGTTTTTTGGACTTCCTTCCACTTTTCTTAAAGCGTGGAATACAGCTGGTCTGGGCTTCCAAGATAGTATTTTTCAACAACACTCAAGCTTGATGTAAGTCTTTAACCTTTGCAACTGCTCCTTTTAGTTTTTTCTTAACTATTTTCCTCATTTTATCATAATCTCCCTTCCGAAAGTTAAAAGGTAGTACAGTGGATTTCCTTACTATCCCTCCTCCACTAATTAAATCAAAGGCAATCATGCTAAAATTCACTATTGCCAAGAGGCCCCAACACCCTTATCTCTTGCACTAGATCTGGTGTTCCACTAAGGACTAGGTCTAATATGGCTTCCCCTCTGGTCGGTTCATGAACCAACTGCTCCAAGAAGCAGTCATTTATTTCATCTAGGAACTTTATCTCCCTAGCATGTCCTGCCGTGACACTGACCCAGTCGATACCGGGGTAATTGAAATCACCCATTATTATTACTGTGCTGTAACTTTTGTTAGCTTCCTTGATTTCTTTGAGCATTTCATCATCCATTTGTTCATTCTGGCCAGGCAGTCGATAGTACACCCCCACTGCCATCGCCTTCCCCTTTTTACATGGAATTTCAGTCCATAGAGATTCTACAGCAAATTTTGTTTCCTGCAAAACTTTAATCCTTTCTGACTCAATGCCCTCTCTAACATAGAGCGCAACCCCTCCACCAATATGATCAGCTCTATCATTACGATATAGTTTGTACCCAGGTATCACAGTGTCCCACTGGTTGTCCTCCTTCCACCATGTCTCTGATATTCCAATCATATCTAACCTCTCATTTAGTGCTATATATTCTAACTCTCTCATCTTATTTTTTAGACTTCTAGCATTTGCATACAAGCATTTTAGAGACTGTATTTTATTCATATTAATTTGGCTATTGGTAGACAAAGGTAATTTGGGATCTTTAAGTTCTGTCTGCTCCATACTCGAGGGCATTTGGGCTACTTTACTCTTTTTTGGAACCTCTCTGCTTTTGGTAGTATCCTTCAAGGAAACATTCTTCCGAACCATCTGCTCTTGGACGACTGTCGGCTTTCCCCTATTATCTACAATGTCCCCCATGTATATCCAAGTTGCTCATACCTGTTCTATGTAAAACCTGTTCTATGTAAAACCAAACAGCTTGTTGCTCTGGTCTTTTGTTATACTGTAAACCGCGCTGATGCTAAATAGTGCGGTATATAAGAGCCTGTAATAAATAAAATCTAGTTTAAAAGCTGCTCTATCTCGTTTTTAAAGGTTAATGCCAGCAGCCTGGTTCCATCCCGGTTAAGGTGAAGCCCATCCCTTCGGAAGAGCCCCTCCTTTCCCCAGAATGTTCACCAGTTCCTAACAAATCCAAACCCCTCATCTCTGCACCATTGTGTCATCCACGCATTGAGACTCCGGAGCTCTGCCTGCCTTTTGGGTCCTGCACGTGGAATGGGAAGCATTTCGGAGAACACTACCCTGGAAGTTCTGGATTTCAAATTCCTACCTAAAAGCCTAAATTTAGCCTCCAGAACCTCCCTACCACATTTTCTTATGTCATTGGTACCAATATGTACCAAGACAGCAGACTCCTCCCCAGCACTATCTAAGACCTTATCTAGGTGGCGCGTGAGGTCTGCTACCTTCGCCCCAGGCAGACATGTTACCAGGCGATCCTCACGTCCACCAGCCACCCAGCTATCTACATGCCTAATGATCGAATCACCAACTATAACGGCTGTCCTAACCCTTCCCTCATGGGCACATGGCCCTGGAGAAACGTCCTCGGTGCGAGAGGGTTTTACATCACCTGGAGGACAGGTCCTAGTTACAGGATCACTTCCTGCCACACCAGGGTGATACTCTCCTGTCACGTGACCTCTCTCCTCCATGGCAACAGGGATTCTGCCAGACTGGAGGTGGGACTTCAGGACTATATCCCTGTAGGTCTCGTCTATGTACCTCTCTGTCTTTCTTATGTTTTCCAAGTCTACTACTCTAGCCTCTAGAGAACGGACTCATTCCCTGAGAGCAAAGAGCTCCTTGCACCTAGTGCACACGTAAGACCTCTCACCAACTGGCAGAAAATCATACATGTGATACTCAATGCAAAAGACTGGAAAGCCCCTATCTCGCTGCTGGACTGCTATCTGCATCTTAGTTTTAAGTTTTTGTTTAGATCTTTAAGTTCTTAACTTACTAAGGGTTACTATGGATATTTATGCCAATAAAACTGTACCTAATACGTTTAATATACCTTGTTCACCTGAAGCTTAATTAATCTCAGGTCCTTAGTGTATGACTGGTTTGGGTAACGAGCTTCACCTGAGAGCACCCCCTGTCTTTTAAGATGTGTAACTACCTATAAAGCTACGATTATCCCCGGGGGGGGGGGGAGGGAGGGAAATAACACTTATTAAAAGAGGGCTGCTACACAGTACCCTGTCCTGTGCTGCTGAGGTAAGCTATATTCTTATTTGATTTAAATTATAGCTCTTTGCTGCTGCTAGGTTCTAACTTATTATGAAATTTAAACTACAAGCTCTCTGCTGGGTTCTAAATTTAACCAGAAAGCTCTCTTCTGTGTTTTAAATTTAAACTAAAAGTACTTTGCTGATGCTAGGCCCTGAGTGACTATTAAATTTAAACTACAAACTCTCTGCTGGGTATGAAATATAACCAGAAAGTTCTCTTCTGTGTTTTAAATTTAAAAACTTAAACTGCTCCAAGAAGCAGTCATTTATTTCATCTAGGAACTTTATCTCCCTAGCATGTCCTGCCGTGACACTGACCCAGTCGATACCGGGGTAATTGAAATCACCCATTATTATTACTGCGCTGTAACTTTTGTTAGCTTCCTTGATTTCTTTGAGCATTCTGCCAAACCTTAGCACATTTTACTAAACATGCCTATTTGTAAACACTAGTTTCTTTTGGACACTTTATATAATGTGGTTACTGGTGTTATGATTACATTTTCCAAGGGTTTTTTTTGTTAATTTTTCATATGATTGCAAGAAATACAAATGATGTATGAAAACACCTTTTTCATATATTGATATAGATATAGAAATAGAAATACAAAAAGTTCTTAATATCTATTAACAAATTTCATCTGTATAGATTTTTTTGCACTGAGAACTTCTTTTGTTTAATACACTGAGTTATTGTTGAAACTTGTTTGCAGGAAATATTTTAAATTAGTTCCAACTTTTTTCCTTTTTCTAATTGTTTTAGTTTCACAGGTGGTATATATAATGTATTTTTTCATAGTACTGTCCACAGTGACTCTAAGATCTATTTTTTTAGTGGCAACCCCTAGTATGGAGCCTAGCCCTGCATATGTTTGTTTTGGATTTTTTTCCCCATGGGCATCGCTTTACCTCCTCCACATTCAATTTCTTCTGCCATTTAGATGTGATCTGCAAATATAATCACCTTGACATTGCTCCTTTCACTAAGGGGTATGTTTACTAAATGACAGTAAGGGAGCCACGGATATCAAGCGTTAACGGCAGCGATAAGGGTGTTTGTGTGCGTTAAAGACCGGAGCGGGAAGTAGGTGTTCCGGCGGTAAGGGCGCTAGGTTTCACTTATCATGCGGCAACAGGGCATCGGGCATTAAGGTGATAAGCGTGCACCCTAATGCCCGAAAATGGCTGCCACCTTAATGCAGGATCCCTAGTGAAAGGCGCATTAAAGCTGATGGATAGAAGGAAAGGTAGGAGCTGCTAGATCTGACAGATCCATGTGCATCCTACATGGCAGTCAGTAAGTGGGATGAGCATGTGGGAGACAGCTGGACTGATTGAGCGAGGGGTGCCCACGGAATATGCGGTAATGTCAGTGTGTCACCTAGGATGGGGAAGAAGTGTACCCAGATGGAGCCAGAATTGCCATGATGTGTGACTCGAAAGGATGACGGAGCAGGAGTGGCGACATGCAGTTCATTCACAGGAGAGGCGGGAGTGATACACCGAGATGATGAAAAAGTGCCCGTGTTGGCCTGGTGTAGCAGCTGGCAGGAGAATACATGACTGCACAGAACAGACAGCTGCTGATGGATGGGCTGAATGGAAGGATGGCGGTAGATGAGAGTGCATCATTGGCTTGCAGCCCCGATGTACCCAATGTGATCCCATAAATGCAGTTGTAGTGTGTATGGAAAAAGTGTAGCTGTGCCACAGGGAAGCCCTAATACCAGGTATGTTGGTCTCACAGTTGTCCCAGCCTCCTAACCACCAAAAATCCCTCCTGACAAATCTGCATACAACTGAACAAGTGTCGATCATACTGGCCATATGGAGCAAGTAAGAAAGTGCGATGATCCATGGAGGTGACCATCCTAGGGGTAGGATGTGGTTGCATGTAATACATAGATGTGATGGAGCCACGGTTATGATGAAATAGTCCAGTCGGTCGATTCAACTGGTGTCGGAAGCAGCGTCGCTTTTCTTCTATGGGTAAACGGAAGGCCAAAGGGGTGAAGAAGCCCTCTCTTACCCCAGCGGCGTCCTCTCCATTGCCTTCTCGAGTGGTTGGTCCACTCGATGCTTTTGTTTCATCAACGCTGCGACAGTCTGGTGAGCCGGTGGTGCAGAGCCTCACTAACGATCCGCTGCAGCTGAGCAGCTCGACGGGAGGTTACATCACTCCCCCGGCGCAGAAGCGTCCTCCCAAACAGCCAGCCACGGAGCAGAGCCAGGCGCAGTCATCGAGCCTGCAGTCTTCCCAAGTGGTGGAGTTTAGTGGGAGCGGAGGGCTGACTGCGTGACTGGGAAGTGGAGACGTTCTTTCTCCTCTCCCTCACTCTTCGGTGGTTCCATCGTCACGGAGGTGCTCTGAGGGATCTGTGTTGACCCCTTCTACAGCTGGGAGGCCTGCAATGGAGCAGCAGTTTCCAGAGGCCGGTTCTAGAGGGCCTGAAACCGTGGTAACATTTTGTCTTGAGCGTCCGGCTGTATTTATCTTGGAGACAATTTGGTCCGCAATTATGAAGCTTGGGGAACTTATGGCTCCGCAGGTCTCAATACTGGCAGTTCAGTCTTAGT
This sequence comes from Ichthyophis bannanicus, assembly GCA_033557465.1. NCBI lineage: Eukaryota > Metazoa > Chordata > Amphibia > Gymnophiona > Ichthyophiidae > Ichthyophis > Ichthyophis bannanicus. Next base: position 729,998,461 of record CM066033.1, on the reverse strand, counting down.
CGCATACTAATTTGTTACAGCAACATACACTTGAAATTTCTGCCTTACAATCCTCTGTGACTGAGTTGCAACAAAAAACTGGTCTTCTTGATGATGGTGTCTCGTCTTTTCAGAAGGACGGATTGGCATTAAAAACAGGACTTGAAATGTTAGAGAATATGTCTAGATATCAGAATTTACGGTTGATCCATTTTCCTAAGTTGACAGTGATTAGTGCTAAAGAAATGTTTAAAAAATATTTGTTAGAAACTTTGGGTGTTCCAATTGAATCTCACCCATCGATGGTTAAAGTATATTATCTTCCGGTTCGAAAAAACATCTGTGGGTGAGATTTCTGGGGTTAGTCAAGTTGAAGTTTTGGATGTTTCTGGTATTTTAGATACCTCTTTTGAGGATTCTGTTTCTCCATCTACCCTAATCACTACTTTTGCCCTTTCCTCTGATAGAGATTGGTTTTTATGAATGTTTTTTCGAAAGCGTGCTTTGTCATTTCAAGGGTTATCAGTACGTGTTTTTCCTGATCTGGCTAGGGAGACCCAGAAGAGAAGAAAATAATTTTTGTTGCTCCGTCCAGGGGTATTGCTTATGGGGGCACAATTTTTCCTAAAATTTCCTTGTAAATGTTTGGTTAAATTTCAATCAGTTTCATATATTTTCTTTGAGCCCTCACAGTTATTGGCCTTTCTAAACTCGCATCGCTCTGTTGAGGCAGTCTAGTTGATACTTCTGCAAATAGTTTGGCTTGACTGTAGACACCAGTTATATTTTCTTCACAATGTATATTATTTTTTGTTTCAATTTTCGATCCCTTCTTTATGGTGGGCTGGGGTGGGGTCAGACTTGTTATTGTTCTTGCTTGATATTTTTTTTCCCTTTTGCTTATAGTAGTTTATAATGATTTTCGTGTCTGTACTCCAATTTCCATGCAGGCGTATTAATGCTTGGATTTATTTGTAAAATGATAAAGTTTAAATTAAAAAAAAAATAGTCCAGTCAGGTGCCATACATCTGAAGGGTGAACATGTCTGAACCTCTGCAATAGCCAATAACACCGTACTGTCAGAAGGGCATGATCGCAAATTACATGTTTGCAGACCTAAGGTGCCATCAGTACACATAAAAACCACATAAGAAAGTGTGTCCACCAGTCAAAGCAGACCCTGGACTTTTCCTGGCATAATAATGAACTTAGTATTCCACAGCTATAAAGAGAACAAGTGGGATTCAAAGCCTCGTCCATCGCTTACTGAGCCGATGCTGTTACCATTAGACTACACCTCCACACTGTTCTGCACAGCAATGTCTAGAATAAAAGACTGTAGGTCCCTGCCTGGAATGGGTGAAATCCAGGAAATGAAAGAACATGGCTGTCACAATCTGAGAAAGTGGTACACAGTGGCGCAGATGCAGTATGTAATGCACAAGACACGGAGTGCAGTAGCTGCGCAAAAGACATACTGCTGCAGGATACCTCTCGTATCCAAGGACCAAGGCACATGTGAAGTCAAGATGCCGGTCCCCTCCACTGTACTCCCAGCAGCAAACAGGCACACGCAGGGGTCCACTGCGCTACAGTGGGGCACCAACCTCAGAGTCACCACATGTGCAGGGCGTGCAGTCCCCTGTGACCTGCTGCACACTAAAAGATAGGTACACCTGCACATACACCGAATGCAAACCACATTAATGACCCATGCAGTCCATTGCAGACAATCCTTGCCTCCCTAGAGAGCCATGCACACACCTCCCATCATCATAGATAACAAGCAGGTACTGGGCATTGCCCCAGTGATCACAGTCCCCACAATGACTGCAATTTCTGCTCTGTGTGCCAGTATAGGTTAGGTTCTCCATTACCCATGATACATTGCACAGTCTGAAAAGCTTTATGCAACTGATCACCAAATGGAGAATGCAGTGATCCATCACATCAGCTCTGTAATATGCAAGGACATTGTGTGCGTGCTGCGCATAACAACTGCAAACTGTGCTACTGACCGGTTTCAGTGGTCACCCTGACTGTGAGGGGAGGCACACATTACCTGGTCCCCAGAGCTTGTGCTGCAACAGCTGAACTCTCTGGGTCCTGGAGCTATCTCACTGTCAGTGTGCTTCAGGTACTGTCTGCAATGTGTGATGCTAGTCACTTGGTTGTCTGCACAATTGCAGCCTGCCAGAGTGGCCTGTCAGTCATATCTGGGCCTTGTGTCCTGCTCCTGTTGGCCTAGGGCTCTCCTATAACATCTCATGTCAATCCCAAAGGTTGCAGCAGCTGTTTCCAAGGAACCCGAATACAGTGACGTTTGTCTAGGCAGCAGGGTGGGTGCTGACACCAAACAAATGGGCCTGTCAAGACCATCGTTATCAGGCTGAGCACAGTTGCTAGCCTCACAGGAATCCCAAGCTACAACAGCAAGCACAGGGTTGTGTCATGTATTCACATACCAACTTGGCCCAGTTTGCTAGTCACCACACACTGCATGTGCACAGAGTGACCATTTATATATACCCTGGCTTGGTACAAACAGCATGGACATCCCACAGCCGGTGTGGTAATTGGACTGCCAAGAAAGGAACAGCACCCACCTCACTGCAGCTTGACACTATATAGCACAATGTGGATATATAGCCGTGACATGGTCACAGCTCGCCCAGAATGAGTGGCTTCTCAGCATGATATGATATGTGCACTCAGGCCATGGCAGACCGACACTACGATTGCTCAGCCATTGACCCTACCTCACACACAAACATCCTGTGCAAACCGCTCTGTGTCATGCAATGCCCACAATCCACTGCTGCTCATTATGTATCTTTCAATTTGAACTTGGGAAGAGCTTATACAGTGCAAGGCACAGTGGAAAGTGGGCCAGAGACAGGCTGTAAGTACATGCTTGCCCACAGTGGCCTATGTCCTTCACCAACCCCAATACAGTGTCACCCCACTCAGATGTTGGCAGTGAGGACTGAACATATTGCCATGCTTGTACTCCCACAAAAGGTCATGTCCATAGCCATAGACACTGCAAAACTGGGCAGTAAAGCACATGCACTCTCCTATCCTGCAGAAGCATTGTGCCTCCCCCACCAGAGCGCGTGGAATCATAGCAGGATGGACACAGTGTCGGATGTTAGAACAGTTGCTGGTGACACATACAAAGAAGCAGAGTATGTGTACCTTAACGCCATCCTGCCTGCCCTTAGACCTCCTTAGCTGCTCAAGCAATGTCAACATCTGCTCACTGTGCTGGCACTATTTGCATGCTTTGCAATGCTCGGGTGCTGTCAACACCCGTTCAGTGTGCCAGTATTTTTAGCCTGCCCTGCCAACCAGCCGTGGGTGATGCAGCTTGTCAGTGTGGCTGATGAGTGTGTGGACTCTTGCTGGACAATTTGTTGTGGATTGAACATGCTGGTGCAGTCCCTACAATGTTGAATAAAGTTAACACACTAGGACATACAATGCCTGATCCACTGTCAGGTCTTGAATCTGTGACCCTCCGCTCCTATACTGGCCATGTGTGTAGTGCCACAGAGCAGGCTTATGGGTTCAGCAATCCATTGGTTTAGATGTTGTTATTGTCAAGATGCATGCAGGCATGAGTAGGGGTATGTCTATGTCTCCTGGGATCTCTGCAACACACATGCTGTCAAAGTGTGTTCTGTGTTTTATGTTTGTTTTATTTCACTTGATATACTGCCCTTCAAGTTAAAACAAAGCGGTTTACAAACTCAAAATAAAAATACCGAAATGGGCCAAAGGCACCGAGAAAGGAGGAGAAATTACAATGTTGGACAGGAAAGAGAGAGACACAGCAAGCATACATGCATAAATGGTGAACATAACGGGACATAAAGGCACACAAAATCACAGAAGAACGACAGGCTAGGCAAACATATTTATGAATACTCAAATTTAGACTGAGGGAGGAACACACAGGACTAGACATGGGCAGTGGATAGGTCAAATGCTTTATTGAATAGATAAGTTTTCAGTTGAGCTTTAGAAGTGCGAAAATTTTGTTCCAGGTGGAGAGAAGTGGGAAGGGAATTCCATAGGGCGGGGCCAGCGAAGAAGAATGCAGAATTACGAGTGGACTGGAGATGGGCACGTGAAGGGGAGGGAAGGTGAAGGCGATTAATGTGTATAGACCTAAGAGAGCAGCTGGGAATGTGAAATTGTAAGAGATCAGATAAGTAACGTGGGGTATGAGTATATAAAACCTGATGAACTAGTGTGAGGAGTTTATAGTGGATACGGTGAGCCAGAGGGAGTCAATGAAGATTCATGAGTAGGGGAGTGACGTGGTCCCAACGAGAGGAGTGAGAGATAAGACGCGCAGCTGTGTTCTGTATGCGTTGTAATCTAAAAAGCTAGGATTTAGGAACACCAGAGAGAACAGAATTGCAAAAGTCGAGACGAGAGATAACCAAAGATAAGAGGAGAGTGGTGAGGGCCTGGGGAGTTAGAAAGGGGTAAATTCCTCGAATCTGTCGAAGAAAAAAGAAAGAGGATTTGGTGACATAGGAAATGTGGTCCCTGAAGGAGAGGTCAGAGTCAAGAAAGACACCCAGGTATCGGAAACATGTTACTAGTGGGATAGGGGAACCAGAAAAGGAGGGGACCAGTGAAGGAGAGGGACTGCCATGAGAAAACCAAATAGCCAGGGTCTTAGGGATGTTCAGATGTAAGCAGTTAGACACTAGCCAGTCGGCTACTGTGGACAGACAAGAATTAAGAGGGGAGAGGTTGGGGTGAAGAGGGGATGTATGGTGCAGAAGAATATCATCATCGGCATAATAGAAAGCAGAGATGCCCGATTGCTGTATTAACAGTGCCATGAAAACATTGTGGGTGTGGAAGGGGACATTGTGTTACGTCTGTATGTTACACTACCTTGCTATGCTGCTGGTACAACTGACATTCATGTCTTACATGTGGGATCTGTCCATTCAAAGGGGCAGTCAATGATATAGGAACAGAGGGAGGAGTGGCTCAGTGGTTGGGACAGGTTACCTCAGGCCGGAGGGCCAGGGGTTCAATTCCCACATGGGGATAAGCAACCTCAGGCCAGAGGGACTGGGGTCTCTAGTCCCATGGCCACTCCTTGTGGCCTTGGGCAAGCCACTTAACCCTCTATTGCCTCAGGTACACTTAGATTGTGAGCCCTTTGGGGGCAAGGGAATAAAAAAAGTACCTGTTAGTATACATGTAAACCGCACTGATTCTAAAAAGAGCGCGGTATAAAAAAGAAATAGATAAATAGATGGATAACACACACATCGCATACCTTGATGGTACTAGCAAACTGGCCAAAATCCCCAATACAAGGTTACGCCCCGACTGCCCCAGAAGCACACCCCAGTGCATCTCGCAAAGCAATATAACTGATGTGGATTCATATTTGGCTCATGGTTGTTGCTGACTGCGTTCTTATGTATGGAGGGGTCACCGACTCAAACACAGCTTATGGTAGTCATCTGGCAGGTGCAGGGGTTAGGTGGGCATCTTTATTCTGACATGGCCTGTTATCCTATTGTGTAATATTACTGCCTCAGTGGCATTCTCCCTCCCCCCCCCCCCAAGTGTATATCCACTCAATTAGTGTGGATGGGAGGCATCCTGGTCCAAGGCCCATCCCATCCACTCGGATAACTGGCCGAATGCCATGGTCCAATGCTCATAGTGGACAGCATGCTAGCCAATCCCTCCCTCCCTGCCATCGTTGCACACCCACGGCTTCAGTGCTGCAGGCGGCCTCCTTGATGTTGCACACATGCAGCTAAGCACAACCTGCCACTCCTGCCCCCCTCCACCAGGGGATGTGGGCACACGTGCAACTACCTTGGACCTCAGTGGGGAGGGATCACCATGTGCTCCACTGTACCTGCTGCTGACATGCTTCACCAGCCCACTGACAGTGGAAAATGCAGCAGTGCACCGGACACACAGTGCTGGGACGATGCTTTTGTCTGTAGTAGGCAAGAGCCATTGCGACCACCCTCACACTATGCTGACATGGCAGAATGGTAGCAGAGAGGGTAGCGCATCTTCTTTTTGACACAAATGTGCACCCTAGGCAGGTGCCTTGTCGACCAGCCTGCCCAACTGCATCATCCACGTGACACCTTCTTTGCCAATCTGGCACCAACAACATAGTGCCCTTTCGTAATGGGGCACTATACTGTTGCTGCTAATGGGCAGAAATGCTCTCACCCAAGTGGTATCGAGAAGGGCCCTGAATGGAGGTGGGACTTTGGATAATTGATTATGAAGCCGAGCCCTTCCAGCACCTGAATGGTGAGCTCGGTGGACTGCCGTATGCTGGCCAGCATGAGGCCCTTAACAAGCCAGTCGTCCAGGTACAGGAAGACCCCCCCCCTCCGGGTCCAGAGGAAGGAGGCCACGACCATTAGGCACTTTGGGGGCTGCGGCCAACCTGAAGGGTAGTATGGTTTATGGTTTATTTTAAAAAACTTTATATACCGCCTTTCTACAGCATGTTAGAGCGGTTTACAATAAAAACAGCAAGAATAAGAAAAGGAATGCCAATTAAATGAGTAAAGGAGTTACCGTAGATACATATAGGGGAAAACAATAGGCTGGGGAAGGTGCAGAAATCTCAATGTGATCCAGCTAAGAAGTATGTGAGATATCAGGGTTGGTGTGTTGTAGGCAATCTTGGGAACAGGATTAAATGCCTGCTGAAAAAATATCCAATATTGACAGTGCTGGCTGCCCAGTACGAACTGAAGGTACTCTCTGTGACACGGGTGGATTGGAATATGTGTATGCATCCTTCAGATCCAAGGAGCATAGCCAGTCATCTTGAAGGAGAAACGGAAGCAGCGTTCCCAACGAGACCATCTTGAACTTTTCGCGCACCAGGAACTGGTTGAGGTTTTGTAGATCCAGAATGGGGTGGAACCCACCAGTCTTTCTGGGGACCAGAGAAGTACCTGGAGTAGAAGCCCTGCAGAGCCATGACCTCTACCTGCAGCAGGCTCCTTTGCATGGGGTCCATAGGATACTCTCTGGGATTGTAAGGAGGCAGCAGCTGAGTGAAATGCAACAGATAGCTGCTTTGAATGATCTGCAGCAACCAGACTTCCTAAGTGACGAGAGGCCACCGGTGGGCAAAGTAGATGAGTTCCCCCCACCACCTGCAGGAGGACTTTGGTGGACAACAGTTGACTGGCTATGTTCCTGAGGACCCAGTCAAAAACCCGCACCCAGCTTGGGCTGGGGTTGAGCTGTACCTTTGGGGTTTTCTCCCTCTGCTGTGAGTGGGAAGTCTGGGCCTTAGTACTTTCCGTCCTAGCATCCTATGCAGCTTATCATTGGTGCAGAAGAAAGCCTTCTTGGCTTGCTGTTTCTTCCTCCTAGGCTTCACCATCTTTCTGGAGAGTCTGGTGAAAGTCACCTGCTCCTCCAACTCCTCACCCTTGCCGAAAAGGTTCTCACCCCGACAAGGGTTATTGGCAATTTTGTCCTGGACCCACTGTTCCAGGTCACAGGACTACAATCAGGCCATGCAGCGATACCCACAGCCACCCTACCAGTGGATTCAAAGGCGTCAGAGGTGCCCCGGACCATACATTTTGAGCAATCCTTGCTATGAGCTACAGGGTCTCGAAAAGACTTGCGGTAGTCCTTGGGAACAAGGGAAGCAAAGTCCTCTATATCCAGCATGACATCCTTGAGGAACATGGACATGTAGGTCTGGTAGGTCAGGATCCAGGCTATCAGCATGGAACCCTTGAAGCACCTTCTCCTGAAGGAGTCCAGAGTCCTCCCTCCTGCATGGGTGGCACCGAGGAGTGCATTTTAGCACTCTTTGCACGCTTCAAGGCAGACTCAACCATTCACCACCCCCAAGCCCCCCTCTCTCCATGTAAGCAACTACATCCTCCCCAGCTAACCCAGCCTCACCCCCCCCCAAGAAAGTCAGTCAGCCATCAACCAGCCTCTAACCCCCATGTAACCCCCCAGTCCCCACTCCCTTATGTAGCCAGTTAAATTCCACTGAGACAGGCAGATAGCTAGGTAGGCAACCCTTGCCATGTATCCCAGCAAAGGGTCAAAACAATGCCAGAAATAGGAAATCACTTTACAGACAGTCTAAGATTTACAAAGGCATTTTTTTAAGTTGTCTAACATGATACACTATGAACAGGAGCTTCCTGCTCTCTGCGAGTGCGCAGTGCAGTGCAGGAAGTCCAGTGCCAATCTCAGGTCTTATGTCACGCAGGACTTGAGAGCTGAAGACCGTGCCAGAGTTTCTGAACTGCGTGGCTCAAATTCCCAGAGAGTCACGCAGAGCAGAGAGCAAGAAGCTCCTGTTTGCAGTGCCAAATTCCTGATGTCTGCAGTCTTTTTAGAGTGGCCATGCTACACATTCGGTATGGAGCTGCAGATAAAGCAAATCTCTCTATACCTTCTCCATTAACCTTAAAGGGACTGCAAGTTTTCTGTGAAAACTGTTTTTAGTTTTGTTTTGTTTTTGTGGCAATATAGGACAAGGAATTACCAGGCACCAGAGTGTAGTTACTCACCTGTAACAGTGTTCTCCTGAAACAGCAGGAATCAGTCCTCACATATGGGTGACGTCGGCACCAACGGAGCCTGCATGGAACATTTCCCCAGCTTTCAAAGAAAACCTTTGGGATCTGCTACCACACCTGCGTGATTCCCTTCCAGCCCAAGGGTGCCATCTTGCTCAGTCAGATGACAGAGCTAGGACGGTCGTAAAAACTAAAACAAAATAGGGAGGCAACTCCCAGGGGAGGAGGGAGGGTTGTGAAGACCGATTCCTGCTGTTCTCGGAGAACACCTGTTACAGGTGAGTAACTACACTTTCTCCAGGAACAAGGAGGAAGTCAGTCCTCATATATGGAACTCCTAGCTCCAGGCTGCCGAGCCATGACAGCACCAATGGCAGCCAAGTCAGGAAGCCGTGAATGCAGAAGATAAGTCCCCAACGACAGACTCTGCAAGACTGTAGCGTCCAGCGACACTATCACTCCAGGAGCCTGAACAGAAGGGATGGAGGGCAGGAGTTGCCTACACCTTGAGAATATTGCAGAATACTGCCTATTTGATGGCACTGTCCCTGCAGGACTCGCTCTCCAGGCAATAGTAAGTTGCAAACATATGAACTGAAGACCACGTAGCAGCCTTGCAGATTTCCATCACCGGCACCGAGCAGAGGTTGGCCACCAACATGACCATTGCCCTCATGAGGTGCACTGTGATCCGGTGCTCGAGGGAGAGGCCAGCTCGCGCATAGGCAAGGGTAATACAGTCCGCCATCCAAGTGGACAGAGTTTGCTTAATCACAGAGAGATCCAGTCTGCTGGGATCATAAGACATGAAAAGCTAAGGGCTTTGTGATGGGCCCGAGTCCGCTGTAAGTAGAAGGACAGGGTCTGTTTGCAATCCAGTGTATGCAGGACTAGTTCCTCCCTGGCGTGAGGCCACAGAAAGAAGGTGGGGAGGACCACCTCTTGGTTGAGGTGGAAAGGAGATACCACCTTCGGGAGGAATTTGGGGTGTGTGCAGAGCACGACCCTGTTCTTATAGAACCTTGTATATGTTGGATCTGGCACCAGGGCCTGGAGTTCACTCACTCTTCGAACAGATGTGAGGGCCACCAGAAAGTCCACTTTCCAAGACTGGTATCTCAGATGACAAGTGGCTAGGGGCTCAAATAGTGGTTTAGTGAGCTAGGAGAGCACCACGTTGAGGTCCCACTCCACCACCAGAGGGCGGAGAGGGGCTTGGATAACAGGAGGTCCCGGAGGAACCTAGAGACCAGGGGCTGGCTTGAGAGTGGTTTTCCCTCTATAAGGTGGTGGTGAGCAGCTATAGCAATCAGATGCGCCCTCACCAAGTTAGATTTCAGCCCGGTGTGTGACAGAGGCAGTAGGTACTGAAGTATCAGCAACATCAGGCAGAGAACCTTCTCCACTTAAAGGCATAAGCCCATCTGGTGGAGGGTTTTCGGGAGGCCAGTAGAATCTCTTTGACCTCCCCTGGAAGATTGAAAGGGGCCAACGCTACCCTTTCAGCAGCCATGCTGTTAGTGTTAGTGACCCTAGACTGGGGTGCAGGAGGTCTGGGTCCGGATCCAGTGGGACTGGGAGTGCCACCAACAGAGAAAGCAAAAGAGGGAGCCAAAGTTGCCTCAGCAACCTGGGGGCGATCAGTATAACTAACGCTTTCTCGCTCTGGACTTTGAAGAGGGTCTTGGCGACCAGGGGGAAGGGGGGGGGGTCAGTGGGAATGCATAGAGTAGGCCCTCAGATCCCGAGATCAGGAAGGCATCAGCCACCACTCTCCCCAGGTGCGGCTGGTGTGAGCAGAAGTGAGGCAGCTGGGCGTTGTCCAGGGAGGTGAATAGGTCCATCACAGGCCTGCCCCAGAGGACAAAGGGTTGCTTTGTCACCCTGGGGTTTAAGCACCACTTGCGTGGCCGAAGGACTATGCTCAGCCTGTCCACGCCCGGGATGTACACCGCTCACAGGAGCATACTGTTGCGTGCTGTGAAGGACAGGAGGGCCACTTCCTCCTGGCAGAGGGAGTACGAGCCCGTGCCTCCCTGCTTGTTGACATACAACATGGCAACCTGGTTGTCCATCTGGATCAGCACAGGCCGGTGTCGCAGGCAGTAGCGGAACATTAAGGCCAAGATTCCCTGAGCTCTAGGAGATTGATCTGTAAGAGCAACTCCCACCCGAGACCAGCTGCCCTGTATGCGGGTACCCCACAATGTGCCCCCAACCCAGGAGGGAGGAGTCTGGGGTCAGGGTACTCTATTGGGTGGGTATCTGGAAGGGCATTCCTGTCTGGAGGTGGCGCAAGTTTTGCCACCAGTTGAGGGACTCCGCCAGTTGGTGGGTAACCCTGACCCTGTCCTGTAGCCTACCCGTGGCTTGAGTCCACTGCAAGTGGAGGCACCATTGGGCTGTCCACATGTGTAAGCGAGCTAAGGGCATAACATGGACCATCGAGGCCATATGACCTAGCAGGCAGAGGAGGAGGCGGCGAGCCAGTACTGCCCGGCGGCGTTGTACCTCTCCTGCCAGTTGCTTGAGGCATTCTGCCCTCTCCCTTGTGAGGACGGCCTTGGCTTGTAATGTGTCCAACTGAGCACTTATGAACTCCAGACTTTGGGCTAGGGAGAGATGGGATTTGGGGTAGTTGATGACAAACCCTGCAGTAACAGGGTTGCCGGCTCTGCGGCCCAACTGACCTCTGAGGTCGTACCACCTCTGATTAGCCAGTCGTTCAGGTAGGGGAAGATGCAAGCCCCTTGCAGGCGCAGGTGGGCAGCTACTACCGCCAGGCACTTGGTAAAGACACTTGGTGAGGAGGCCAAGCCGAAGGGAAGCACACTGTACTGGTAGTGCCCTCCTCCCACCACAAACCGCAGGTACTACCTGTAGGAGGGGTGGATCAGGATGTGAGCATATGCCTCTTTTAGGTCCAAGGAGCACAGCCAATCTCCCTGGTGGAGGTAAGGCAGCAGAGTCCCAAGGGAGAGCATCTTGAACTTCTCACTCACCAGAAACTTGTTTAAGTTTCACAGGTCTAGTATGGTCCTGAGGCCCCAGTTCTCTTTGGGACAAGGAAATATCTGGAGTAAAAGCCTTTTCCCCATAGGAGTTTGGGTACAGGCTCCACTGCATTGTCCCTAAGCAGACCTGCAAGCTTTGAGAGCAGAAAGGTCTGGTGAAGGAGAGGTTGCACTGGCTCTCCTGAAAAGAACTTGGGTGGTAGCTGGTGTAGGTGGAGGAAGAGTAGCTCAGTGGTTGGGACAGGTTACCTCACCAGGGAGGAGTGGCTCAGTGGTTGGGACAGGTTACCTCAGGCCGAGGGTTCAATTCCCGCATGGGGACAAGCAACTTCAGGCTGGAGGGACTGGGGTCTCTAGTCCCCATGGCCACTCCTTGTGGCCTTGGGCAAGCCACTTAACCCTCCATTGCCTCAGGTACACTTAGATTGTGAGCCCTTCGGGGACAAGGGAATAAAAAGTACCTGTTAGTATACATGTAAACCGCATCGATTCTAAAGAGCATGGTATAAAAAAGAAATAAATAAAATTACCACCTGCAGTACCCACTGGTCTGAGGTGATCTTGGCCACCTGTGGGCAAAGAGTCTCAGGTGGCCCCCAGTGAGCTGGTGAAGGTCTCCTGAGGGCTCCTGGGAGTCAAAAGCTCCCCCTGGGTTGGGCTGGAACAGGGGCCTAGGGTTTTTGAGCCTTGGCCTTTGGAGTTCCCTGGCCTCTCTTAGGGCGAGAACCCTGCTGCAGGCCCGAGAAGGGCTGGTAGCGGTGACCTTGTTGGAAGTGCCCCTTTTCCCCCAGGAACAGGGGCCTTTCCCAAGGGTTTCTTATGGGGAAAGGAAGAGGTCTTTTTGAGAACATCTGGCGGGTCATCACCTCGGCCTCTATCTCAGCCGCCTTGTCGGCCATAGGCTTGCGAACAGGTTCTCTCTGGTGCAAGGGACGTCGAGCAGCTTTGTCTTGGACCTACTGCTCGAAGTCCTAAGACTGTAGCCAGGCTTGGCATCTGGCACCAATGCCAGCTGCTGCTACTTGAGTTGCTGACTCAAAGCCGTTGTGGGCCACCCAGGAGAGGAACTTCGAGCAGTCCTTGATCCCAGGGGTCAGAGCTTGGAGCCGTTGGAGGGGCTCCCCGATGAGCCCAGCTGAGAACCTGGATAACTCCTGGGTTAAGGCCTTGAGATACATGCCTATGTATAGCTCATAGGCCTGGATTCAACACCCCAGCATCGAGCCCTAGTAGCACTTGTGTCCAAAGGCGTCGAGGACCCAAGCTTCCCTCCCAGGGGGAACAGAAGAGTAGGTCTTCTGGCTTTTACGTTTTTGCATTGTTGACTCGACAACCATGGAATTATGTGGGAGTTGGGACTTGTGGAACTCTGGCCCTTTCTTGATGTGGTACATGGCGTTGAGGCATCGGCTGATCACCGGCACCGATGCCGGGGTCTCCCACATTCTCAATGGCAGCTGCTTGAGGATCAGCTGCACCGGCACCGTGAGAGTTTCCTTGGGTGGAGACACATACTGGAGAATCTCCAGCTCTTTTGTGCGTGGATCCTCCTCTGCCTTGGTTTGCACAAAGGGGGCTCTGGTCATATTCTTGACAAAGTCGTGGAAGGCCACATCCTCTGGAGGAGAATGGCGCAAGGGGAGACGGGTCCAAGGGGATGTCTTGGTGACGTCTGGTTTCTGGGGATGCCTCATCGGTCTCCCACTAGGAGTCGAGGAATGACGACGAATTCGAGGCCAGCACCGAGAAGCCGGGGGCCTCCCGAGGACCTGGGGTCCAAGTCGTGGAAACTGGCCAGGGAGGACTGGATACCCGGGAACAGGACTGGGATCTCGACTAGTGCCGAGGGCTTACCTGAGGCCGGTGGTGTTCGGAGCTCGGCTCGACGACCGGGAACTCCCCCGCAGTCGGGGGCCTATTCGTCGGGACAGATGATGCAGACGAACCTGCCATCATTGCCTGCTGCAGGGCCAGGATAGCAGAGATGTTCTGCTCCAGGGCCGCCATTTTGGATTCCAAGCCAGAAGGCTCCGCAGCTTTTGGCACGGGCATGCTTGTGAATGTATCCTCAATGAGGACTATGGCATCAAGGACCCTCACGCGGTCTCCACCGGCCAAGGAATCCTTTCTAAGGATCTTGGTAGGGCGCTGCTCAGAGCTACCTGAGTCCTTCAGAGCGGTTTTACCAGGTTTCTCTGGTGGAACCTCAACGGACTTGGAGGATTTTTTCTTCTTTCTCTCGGGGTCAGGGGTCTTCTCGGAGGAGCCGCCACCACAGGACTTCGAGGACACTCGGACCTCACAGGAAGTGCTGGGCATGGAGTCCGACCTTGGGAACAGTTTCTGTTGCAACTCCGACCTCTTTTTATCGGTCTTGGGCATCATGGCCTGGCACAGGTCACAGGAGGTGCCGTCATGTCCGGTCCCTAGGCAGTGTAAGCAGCAGTTATGGGTGTCAGCGACTGACATGGTTTGACTGCAGCGATCACATTTTTTGAACCCAGTGGGAGACATGGTGGGAAATACCCGGCTGGGGTCGATGAACCCCAGGTGAAAAAGACACGAACGCAGGGCGAAGCAAGTCTCAATCGAAAAAACGGAAAAAGGGCCGAGAACAGCGCTGGGAGCAGCACCAACTCGAGGCAGGAAAGGGAACAGGTATGCAAATCAGGAAAAGCTAATTTTTAAGGATATAGTAAGGACTTCATCCAGGGGAATGGGACATATGTCCGTTGGGCTCCGTGGACCAAAGGAGATGGGCAAAATGGCACCCTTGGGCATGAAGGGGACCACACATGTGTTGTAGCATATCCCAAAGACTATTTGAAAGCTGGGGAAATGCTCTGCATGGGCTCCATCTGTGCCAACATCATCCATATGTGAGGAATGACTTCCTGCTTGTTCCTAGAGAAAGTAACTTATAGTCGCCATAGTGAACTGGCCCCTGGGATTTCTGAAGCCCTGACTTAGAGGACCAACTTCAAGTAGTAAAGAACTTCTCAGAAGACATCAGGATGATTAATGTGCAAAGACCAGCTGCCTTAAAGGATAACCATAAAAACTAAAAGCATTTCTTCGCCTGAAGACCATAACATACAGGAACTTGAGCTGGAGGATGTATATAAATATTTGGGAGTAGAAGATTCAAACACCCCAACACAAATTACTGAGACAAAAGATCAGTAAAGAACACTACAGGAAACTAAAACAATATCTAAAAAATAGTTCATATCTAGGGCTTCTGATTTTTGATTATCACTAGAAAAGCCAAATAAAACCCCCCGACAGAGAAATGAAGGTTCCTGGTTATAACTAAAAATCACCCCCTATGAGGGACTGATGACATCATGCGGCAGCTGCCATCGTGGTCAAATGTCTTCAGATTGGGACAGTGTCAGGGCAGTGTTTTCACCAGCAGCAGGAGCTAATGTCTTTGCTCTCGCCACTCTGCTGCTTTGCCCGTTCTTGTGTTTAAAATGCTGCTACAGAGAGCGGCGGGAGCGAGGATATACACTCCTGAGGCTCTGCCCAGGTAAAGGGCTCATGTTGGCACTGGAAAGAAGAGGCTAGGAGTGTTACTGGGGCTTGGAGAAGGTGGGTGATGGTGATGCTGGGACTATGAGAAGGTGCTGGCACTGAAAATTAGAATATGTATTATTGAATGGAATCCACCTAAAAAAGCCACAAAAAATAATTTTTCACGACATGAATACACCAACAAAACACCTATTTTTCTGAAGCTGCAAAAATACCTAATTACCCAAATATAAACCCCTAAATTCCAATGACTTAGGATCAGAAGCCCTATTTATATCTTATTTTGTGCTGTTAAAGTATCAATCAACTTGCAATCCCTGCACTCTCCTATAGTTTTGGAATTATGAACTGACCCCCACAAAAATCCTGAATTGGATGTAAGAACAAGAAAATCCCTCCATTCCCACCAGGTAATCTGTAAAAACCAGTATATATATATATATATAAATATATATATATATATATATATATATATATATATATATATATATATATAGCAAGACTATACATCCCATCAGCTGAAGGCAGCTAGAACTATTCTTATAGAACCCGATACTGGCCTGAGGTGGTCAGTCTTTCTGAAGCACCTGACTGCCGTGGGCAAAAATGAAACTGGATATTCAGTGCCAGAGCCTATTTGGTTTCACAACCACTAGATGTTGCTATGTAGTCAGTGGCGATATTCAGCTGCTAATCGAATAGCAAAACGGCATAAAGTTAGGACATCCATTGACTTATCTTATCTTTATGTAGTTACTATCCGGTTTGTGGGCTGAAAAAACACTAACTGGATAGGTGCCAGGACCATCCCTGTCCCAACACTATCTGGTTAGCACCAAGGCAGTCTGTAGGGATAAAACAGCAAAGGGGGGACCCCCTGCAACAAAAATAAACAATAGAGAACTAAGGAGCAGGGGAGCAAAATTAATAGCAACAAACTTTATTAAGCCCGACAGGGCCGTGTTTCAGTGTACTGTGCCTGCATTAGGGGCAAGATTGTAATGACAATCAATGGATTAAAATAAAAAAGCTTAGCAGCTGTAAGACTGCTGACTCAACAAGGCATAGAGTAGGTCCAGCATTCTGCTAAGCTTTCTTATTTTAACTCATTGCTTGTCATTACAATTTTGTCCCAGACGCAGGCACAATAGGCCGAAACACAACCGTGTCAGGCTTAATAAAGTTTGTCGCTGTTAATTTTGATCCCATGCTCCTTGTTTCCCTACAATCTATAGTGATATACAGCAGTACTAGCCATTTAGTGCCACTGAATATTGGACTCAGTGGGGTTTATGTGGTTTGCAGGTCTTGCAAACCACATAAACCCCTTTGAATATCGAGCCCATAGACCTTGATGCATACATAACAGTCAGTGGCAACAGAATATAGTTTTGGTTGAGAGGGCCTAACTAACCAAACTGCCCTGTCCCCAAAGTCTCTATTTTGTGAAACTATGTGAGAAAAATTGTTTGGGGCTTGGCTCCACTGTTCCACCCCATCCCAGTAGCTATTCCTATCACCAGCAAGAGATCTAAATGTTCAAGAAATGAAATACAAAAGTGAATGGCTAGTCAGTTTCCATCTTTAAGTATGGCAAGCATTCTGATGAGTAAAAGGAATGACCAAACATCTTACTATCACACGTGCAAAAAGAAGCAACAGAATTTGAAAACAAGAAAAAAAATCTACTTGAATAGTCAGGCTAGAAAAATAAAAAAAACTGACTAAAGCATAAATGTAGTGGAAGTTAATTCAGCATCCAAAAGTAAATCAAAATCTGGTCAAGGAATGGTTAAGGAGAGGTGTATTTAAACCTCAAGAGGAGAGATTGACAACTGCAGTACAAAATAGTGGACTACAGGAATAGATGGTTCACAGCCAACACAGAAAAAAAACCTGACAAATGCATATTCTACTCCTGGGAGAATTCTGTGCAACTGTGCGGTGCAGAATTTGCACAGAATTCCACACTTGCTATGCAGATTTCTGCACAGACACTGGCATCAGCGAGCAACAAGGCAGACTCTCAGGGTTCAAGCTTTAAAGATGCCTGAGCCTGCCTCACTGTTCACTGCAGCACAGCCTCGGGAGTGTCTCCCTTTGCTCCCTTTACTGTGCTACATTTCAGGCGCCGGCATCGCTAAAGTTTAAAAAAGTCAAAAGAAGCACTTCCTGCCCCTAGCAAAAAACAGGAAGCACTTCTGTTAACCTTTTTAAAACAGGTGATACCAGCGTCAGAAGTGTAACACAGCCTCAGGAGCGAAGGGAAATGCTCCTGTTGCTGTGTTTAAAATGCTGCTGCATTCAGGCAGAGGTGAGTGCCTGGAGATGGGCTAATGGTGAGGAGGTGGCTGGGAACTGGAGAGGACAGCGAGTCAGGGGAGCTAACTGGGAGCTGGAGTTAAGTTGATGGTGAGTCTGGGGGAGTGGCTAGGAGCTGGAGATGGGCTAATGGCGAGTCGGAGGAGATGACTAGGAACTGGAGATAGGCTGATGGTGAGTCGGGGTGGCTGGGAGATGGAGAAGGGCTGATGGTGAATCTAGAGGGGTGACTGGGAACTGGAGATGGTTGTATGTCTGGGGGATGGGAAGAAAGACTGGTGGAGGTATGTGCCTGGAAAAAAAGGAGAGGTAGGGGAGACATAAGGATGGGTGCATGGGGAGGGGAGAAAAAAGGTAAGGTGAGGGTATGTACATTAGAAGTAGACCTTAGGAACAGATAGCAGTAGGGATCTTCCTAGAACGAGGAAGAGAGAAGGGGGGCAGGGAAGGCTTGGGTGTTGGGAAGAGAGCTGTGACTGGAACGAGAGAGTTGAGGAGGGAAAAGGCAGTGGGAATCTCTAGTCTAGATGATGAGGGATTTCTGCACAAAAATGTACTAACATGCAGAATTTTAAAATACTGTGTGATATTTTCTAGTGTAGAACTAGAAATAATTACCATTTTTTGTTAGATGTTTCAGATATCATAAAGCCTGCATACGGAACATAATAAAAAAGTTGTGATCACCTGGGCTATTCCAACAAATAAAAAGCTTGATACAAGAAAACTATACATTTAGGTAAAGGAAACAAAAAAGTACAAGAACAGCATTACAATAGAAGCATCAGTACCAATTAACTGTTCTGTACAATATCTTGAGAGACAAAAAAATGTAACCAGGCCAGGAAAAAAGCATCAGAAAAAGAAAGAAATAGTCTCAATCACAAGGCGTGCCACCAGGAGTGTGTGCTTTACCTTAACGTTTGTTCCTGATTGGAGTGGAGTCGTTGCTCCGTCCCAGTGTGCACTGAGGAGCACGTGAGCAGAGCGGGCTATAAGATTCGAGCCCCCACCGCGGGACGTGCACCGCGGGCGCGTGCCCGATGGTGCGTGCTCCGAAGGGGCATGTCCAAAGGGGCAGGTCCCGCCCCTTTGGCGCCCCTTCGGAGCACGTAGGAGCACCCCCCGTTTTGACTGTGAAATCTGTGTTTATGGGGAAACGTAAGAAGAAACCTGCCTTATCATCTATGTCTTCTGGGAAAGCAGTTAAGGTGGTCGGCCCCATGGATAGTCACTTTAAATCCATGGCGTCTTCCCCTGCTGTTAAATCACTCTCGGAGTCCTCCATTTCCGCTAGTCCTGCATCCGGGGGATTGTCTCCTGAACCGCGTAGGGTTGTGTCCCCACCCAGCAATGAGCTGTTACCTCAGGGTATAGGCTCCCCTCAGTTTTGTGGATGGAAACTTACCCGAAATCGTTAAACTGCCTGATTCCTTCTTAAAGGTAAACTCTGTGGTTTCTACAATATCTCTTCCTTTTGATTTTTCCTCCACCACTGATGTTCCTAAACCTCCGAAAGATATATCCCTCCAGGATATCTGGCAGATTGTTTCTAGAACCGAGTTGTCGTTGAATTCTTCCTTGATGAAGCTTTCTAAATTTACCCAAGAGATTGTGACTATGTTGGCTGATCATCAGGACAGGTTAAGAAATCTTGAAAATTCTAAAGTTAAAACTGATGGTCTAATTACTTCAAATCAGGGAGTCCTGGCGTCTTCTGTCCCTGTTGCTGCATCGTCATGATGAAATAGTTGAGAATGCATTACGAATGAAGAATCTCCGTCTGTTAAATTTCCCCCAAACTCACTACCTCTCTCCGAGTATTTTGTTTACTAAGTATTTGAAGGATGTATTAAAAATATCTGATCCAGATGCTATAATTCTATCTAAATTGTACTATTCGCCTGTTGGAGTCAGAGAAAATCGGCCATTAGACTCGGAGTCAGGTGGTGGTGTTAACGGGGAAATGGATCAGTTAACTGTACAAGGCGTGCCACCAGCCTTATTAGACTTAAATATTAAGATGTGCACAAGCAGTAAATTTGCAAAATAGAGATCATATACTGCCTAAACTGGCTTATGAATAAGGTTCATTTTTGTCACAGGATATGCAAAAGTGACCCATCTCGAGGCACTATCCTGTTATATTCATCAGCACATAGATCACTGGTCTAGCCTTGGCTATCAGGCTGAGAAAGCGATCATGAAAGATGTTGTGACAAGCACACTTTAACTTAATATTGAATCTGTACTGAAAAGAACACTATTATTTCTCAGATATTATAAAATCCCAAAGCAAGTGTCTGCATATGCATTCACAAAGCTCTTCACCACAAAAAGAAATCAGTTACACAGCTGAAGAAGTCTTTGTAACCTTCTCTGAGGAACTAAACAGAACTGAATGATGCAGCATACCCTATATATCCAATGGGAAAAAGTTATTGATACCGAACAGTGCTAGAGAGATGTGGAATCCTACAGAGATGTCATAGGCGAGAAACTCTACTACACATAATGCGGCCGATGCAGAAAGCTGGCGCTATGTATGCATTTTGTAGTGCGCCAATAGCGTGCGACTTCAGCACTGGTATACAGCAAAGGGCATGTATGCAAATGAGCTGTGCATAGAACATTGGTGTAAAGTTGAAAGGAGGGGAGCCAACATATGTGCAAACAACAGATACGCTACTAGTGACTATATACACATGTGCGTAAATGTCAAACGCTCCCGTTATATGCATAGAACGTGCAGGTTCTTTTGGCACTCACTCCATAATAACCAATACTATTTCGTCCAAAATCATGTTTTTATGAAGTCACAAAAATAAAAGATGAATAATATAAAGAGTGCAAAAAATGCACAAGGATAAAAAGCAAAAAAAAACATTTCTTCTTGAATGCTGAATTTTCGTTTCTACACTGAAAAGATACACACAGAAAACTTTCATGTCGAAGGTAACTGTTCATTGGTACATAGCCTGAAACAGTCTTTCCCTAAATGCACAAGAGTTTAAACGACCTCAGACCAGGCGTAGCGATATTGGTGCTCCTGCTGGTTACATAATCCTCTACGTGTTTCTCTGCATCGGGCGCATACCTTATTAGCATGTCATTTTAATACATACAGCTTATTTGCATATTATTTTAATACATTTGGCATTACTGTGCACACATACTTTTCCTTGGTTGTTTGTGAGCGTGTCAATCTCTTTTCTGCATTTGGCATTGCAGAATTTGTGCATACAAGTTGTGTTATCTGTGTACAAAGGGCATTTTAGTCTTTCTGCAATGGCTCTTATGTGACTAGTAAAATCGGTACTCTATCATCAAACCCATATGTAATAGCCTGTCAGACTTAGAAGAGGAGGTGCAAAGCCAGTGCAAGGGAAATGGGCACCTACACGAACCTTCAGCTTTTACATTCTTCCCTCGTCCCAGGAATTTTGATAATTAAATGCAAAAATCATGATCATCCCAACACCACCCTTCCCACAACAGTCTTGTAGAAAGGCATAATTGGTCATCATACTTAAATATTAAATTTTGCTTTGTATGTATTTGTGCATCCACTCTTCCTGCAGGTAGATGGCTCTTTGAATTTGGTTGGCTGCTAGTTCTATTGGTTTTGCTTTGTCTGCTGACCCAGGCAACCACCTAGTAGTGCCTAATATTTATGCCAGCCTTAAGGAGATGAACTCTAAGGGGGAAAGATATGCAGCAATCCTCTCAGAAAATGTTCAAGATAAGGAACCTAACATTATTTTACAAGTTCCTCATTTTCAAGTTCACTGTTACTGCAATTCTAGATAAAATGTCTTTAGACTGGATAGAAATTAATTGTGAATATGATAGGCTCACCCAGTTCTGGTGCTGCTTCACTGCATACACAAGATTGCAGTTTTGATTGTCCCACCAAGTTCTCCAATGAAAATAAATCCATGTATGCAATGGACCAAAATCAAGAGCGTGTCAGCCTAAGCCCGGGGTCTCAAACATGCGGCCCGCGAGAGAGCTTTGTGCGGCCCGCGACGGAGGGAAACAAAAAAAAAAACCCTGGCTTCTGCTGCTGCCGCCGTGGCAGCGGCAGAATCAACTGTCAATTTAAAAAACAAAACAAAACTGGCTTCTGCTGCTGCAGCCATGGCAGCAGCAGAATCAGCTGTCCCGCGGTCCCTTCCCCTCTGTCCGGAAGAGCCCTGAGTCTGCTCCATCAGCGGCGGGCTTTTCAAGCCGCGAAGAGAGTATTTCCCTCTCGCGCGGCTTGAAAAGTGAATAGGCTTAAGCAGCGCGAGAGGGAAATACTCTCTTCGCAGCTTGAAAAGCCCGCCGCTGATGGAGCAGAGTCAGGGCTCTTCCGGGCGAAGGGGAAGGGGAAGGGGAAGGGGCCGCGGGACAGCTGATTCTGCTGCTGCCAGGGCTGCAGCAGCAGAAGAAGCCAGTTTTTTTGTTTTGTTTTTTTAATTGACAGTTGATTCTGCCGCTGCCACGGTGGCAGCGGCAGCAGCAGAAGCCAGGTTTTTTTTTTTTATTATTTACTTGGGCTGATGGGGGGGGAATGACCTGGAAAGTGGAATAACGAGTGAGGTTATCAAATTTGCAGATGACACAAAACTATTTAAAGTTGTTAAAACCCAAGAGGATTGTGGAAAATTGCAAGAGAATCTTGATAAATTGGAAGACTGGGCATCAAAATGGCAGATGAAATTTAATGTGGACAAGTGCAAGGTTATGCAGCTAGGGAAGAACAACCCAAACTATGGTTACATGATGCAAGGTTCCACATTAGGAACTACCACCCAGGAAAAAGATTTAGGCGTCATTGTGGATACCATGTTAAAACCCTCGGCCCAGTGTGCAGCGGCGGCCAAGAGAGCAAATAGAATGCTAGGTATGATAAGGAAAGGAATGGAAAATAAAACAAAAGATATTATAATGCCTCTATATCGTTCCATGGTGAGACCACACCTTGAATATTGTGTGCAATTCTGGTCGCCGTATCTTAAAAAGGATATAGCGATTTTAGAAAAGGTTCAGAGAAGAGCCACCAAAATGGTAAAGGGGATGGAAGGATACTCCTATGAAGAAAGGCTAAAAAGGTTAGGGCTCTTTAACCTGGAAAAGAGACGGCTGAGGGGAGATATGATAGAAGTCTATAAATTAATGAACGGAGTGGAACGGGTAAACGTAGATCGATTGTTTACCTTATCAGAATATAGAAAGACTAGGGGACATGCAATGAAGCTACAGGGTAAACTATTTAAGGCTAATAAAAGAAAATATTTTTTCACTCAACGTGTAATCAAACTCTGGAATTTGTTACCGGAGGATATAGTAAAGGCTGTTAGTGTAGCTGGGTTAAAAAAGGTTTGGACAAGTTCCTGGAGGAAAGGTCCATAAACCATTATTAAGAAGGGACCCAGGATATCAATGCTTGAACCAATACAAGCATTGTGGAACCTGTGTCCCTTGGGGAAACTGCTAGGTACATATGACCTAGATTGGCCACTGTTGGAAACAGAATACTGGGCTTGATGGACCTTGGTCTGACCCAGTATGGCATATCTTATGTTCTTATGTTCTTATGGGGTTAGGACTGAAAATGGGCTGATGGGGGTTAGGAAGGACTGGAGGTGGGCTGATGGGGGGGACTTAGGACTGGTAATGAGCTATGGAGGGGCTAAGACTGAAATGGGGTAATGGGGGGTTAGGACTGGAAGTGGGCTAATGGCAGCAGGGGGGGTTAGGACTGGTAATGGGCTATGGGGGGCTAAGAATGAAAATGGGGTGATGGGAGGGTTAGGACTGGAAGTAGGCTGTTGGGGGGCTTAGGACTGGTAATGGGCTATGGGGGGGCTAGAAATGGTAATGGACTGGGGGGGTTGCTAGGACTGGAAATGGGCTTAGTGGGGGGGAGCTAGGACAGGAAATGGGCTGATGCGGGGACTAGAAGGGAGCGGATGCTGGGTGGGGCTGGAACTAGAAGGGAGCTGATGTTGGGGGAGGATTAGAATGGGATGGGGCTGGGAGAGTGAAATGGAGAGGGGAAAAATATTTTGTGTGGGAGGGAAGAAAAATCTAAAATTGGCCGGGTATTGGGAGAGTACGTGGTGATTGAAGATGGAGGGGTAAAATTTGAGTGGATGAAATAGGAATGAGGAAGGAGCAAAAGAAGAAAGATTAGTATGTTAAAGCAGATGTAGAGAGAGAATGGAAAAAAAAACTAGAAGAGAGAAGAAAGGACAAATGGACAGCAGACGGATGGAGAGTTAGCAGAAGACAGGAAGAAACCAGAAGAAAGTGGCTGGAACAATTGCAACTGAAAAAAATGCACAAAAGGTAGAAAAATATCTATTTTGAATTTATTAACTGGAATATGTCTGCTCTGGGAAATGTGCATCATTGTCTGTGCTTTGTATGGTAACATTATGCAAATTTATGCAAATGAGGCCCCACGTCTTATGCGGCCCGCGGGTTACTTTACAAGTCCTCATTTGGCCCTCAAAGCAATTTGAGTTTGAGACCCCTGGCCTAAGCAGTGGGGATTTAAAATCAGACTTAGTAAAGTTGTTTCAGATTGCAAGCCGCCTGTAGAGATCTAATTATTTATGTTGTTGTTAAGTGCCGTCCAGTCTGTGTGGACTAGGGTTGCCAACTGGCTCCAGATGCGCCCGACAGGCTTGATCCCAGTCCTGTGTTTACCAATTGCATGCAGGGACTTGTAGTCTTTCTTTTCGTATGGAGTGCAATGGAGAAATCAGAACTACATGCCCCTGCATGCAATGGAGTAAACCCAGACCTCAATCAAGCCGGTCGGGTGCATCTGGAGCCAGTCGGCAACCATAGTGTCGACTCATGTACATATGTATATTCCGCAAACTGCGGCTGTAAATATGTGCATGCTGCAGGACTTAGGAAAGCAATCGTGTCTTTGGCCCAAGAACAACCACCTTGAAATCCAATTTGAAATCTCATATATGCTGCAGCAGTTTGCCGAAAGGAAGGTGGTACCTTCGAAAGTTGAGGTTGGATTATTACCTGGTACCGGGGGAGCTTCCGCAGCAGGAAGCAGGCCAGAACCTCGTCACAGTGAAAGGTGCCGTTGTGGGTGCCGATCCTGGGCCGCATGCTCGCCTCTTGCTCGTCACCGCGCCTCCGGCGCTTGATCTGCTGCTCGGCTTCCAGCTCAGTTGTAGAAAGCGGGTAGAAGAGGGAGGTAAAGACAGCGTGAGAAGAACACGGCCGGGAGTGGCGCGACACAGCGAAGCCGGTCAGTCGCTCTATACCGCGGAACATGCGGAGCAGCGGCAAGTGCAGCCGGCGGACTGGGAGTGACGCGACACAACACGTGCGCGACGCGCGTACCGCACCAGCACGTCCGGACGCTGCCGGTTGCGCGGCAACCTCCCAGGCAGGCGCCCTGTTCTCCTGCGACCTAGAGGCCCTAAAACTAACACGGCAAGCCCGTTTCGAGACTTCGTGCCTATGCAGTCGCTACTCTTCCCAACTCTTTTTGATTTCACCTTCTCTTCAAGGCGAAAGCGAAAACCTGCTGCAGTTTTATAACTGTTTTGCAAATTATTTACATACGTCTCGTTTCATAGCTGAAGGTTAGGAACAGCAGGAGACAGGCATTAGGAAGTGCAATACTTCATGCCTATAGAGCTAGAGAAAGGATAAGAGGAGAGCAGGAAAGATAAAAAAGAGGGGGGGGGAGGACGTAGAAAAGATGAGAATAAGAAGACAGAGAAGGCAAAACGGAGAGAGATTAAAGGTAGAACAAATTGAAGGGATAGAGAAGCATGAAAGGAGGTAGATAAGAGGACAGATTAAGAAGGGTGAAGAATGATAAAAAAAAAGTGGATTGTGAGAATATGTAGCAGCAAAGCGCAGACAAACCAATGATACCAGGAGTCTGTTCAGAAGGTCCAAATCATTTATTTGTGCACAAGTCTCAAGCAAGTCAATTTCAAAATGGCTGAGCAAAGTTTTCTAGCATTACAACAACTTTTATAGACTTCTGTTCCATTCTAGGTATAGAAAAACATTTCATTGGTCCCGGTACTCTCCCGTACCCCTTCCATTGGTCCCGGTACTGATAAGATTATCCAATTATGTTCCTTCAGTGGGCATGACACCTGCATACCCCCCTTCTAGTCCCAATTACAATGGTCAGTTCATCATCTTGTTACTTTCATACTCTCAAGGCCATAGAGCCAATTTGTGCATGCAGGGGAGCAGGGCTCTGCAACTCATCTGTCAGCACTCCCAATTATATTCCTTGCAGATGTACTTTTTCTTATCAGTAACTTTTAAACATGTTTTTCTGTATTTTTCCATCTCTCAGTTTTGCTTACCTAAGTTAGTTTAGTTCTCTTACAGAGTTCTATCCTACAATAGCAGCATATTGGGGGATGTGCAATTCCTATGTGCCTCTCCACAGGCTTCATTTACAGGTCAAGCTAGTTAGGCCTGCCTGCTTACGTCAGACACCGTGGATCACAGGCCTGCACCTGCCACATTCCCCCCTTTGATTAATCTCACCCTATTACTTAATAAGGTGTGAGAATTAAATCACCTTTATTTATTTTATTTATTTATTTAACACTTATTTATATACCGCATCTTCCAGATAATATAAGAATCACATCATGATTGAAGGATTTCGACTAGGACTGGCTTTATACAAAGCCATTATTTTAGTTGCGGTCTTCCGCTCTACTGTGCTGTCAATAGCATTATGAATGGAACGCATACAACATGGGATTAAACATGGTAATAAGAAAATAACAGCAACAAGAATTAGTACTAAGACAATGAACGTCTTAAATCCTCCCAGCCAGGAGAAAAGGTTAGCAAACCAGTTAGGGAATTTCAATGAGTGCCAAGTCTGTACTGGCACATAAGCATGTCTTTGCATATCTTTAGCAATTTCTTCAACTACTTGACCCTTATCATCTATTTTCAAACAGCAATTAGTTAAATTCAGTTTACCACATACTCCTCCTTCTGCTGCTAACAAATAATCAAGTGCTAAGCGGTTCTGATATATAGCAGTGCGCATCTGAGTACTTTGTCTAGCTAAGAGCGTAAGAGCATGACTAGTTTCATTGGTTATTATTTCAACTACTGCTTGTAAGCGAATAATACGATTAATCATATAGATTGGAGTGCGATAACCATACATACCATCATCATTCCAAGTGGCAGGCCCATAATACTCAATGATTCTTTCTGGTGGCCAATCATCACCTTGCCACTTTTCCCACTTGCCTATCTGTAAGGCTTCTCTTTTCTGTCTTAGTGCTCTTTTGTGTCGGTGGGTAGTATATACAGGGTATCCTAATTGTTCTCCATGTTCAGTGTTTAGAAGAAAGAAGGTCTGATGGTTCCTAAGACGCATGCTCCTCCCCATTGTGGCAGGAGTTGGGCATACGCTCGGTTTCCACAGATCCAATATAGGCCAGGTGGGGCTTGCCAGGCATGGACTTTGGCAAGGTTAGTCCATAAATCTGCAAGTTCAGGAAATCTGGCTAATGGGTTAGGAGGTTCAGGGTGTCTGATTCCTGACCAGCATGCCGTTTTCTTGGTCGTGGCATTATAGTACTTCTGGCTAAGACAGACCAGCTGTCCTACCTTTTGGGTGAACTGGGGTCCAGTTCTGGCATAACAAAGACGTCCAACCGATTGAGTGCGCTAACACCCATTCACTGGTAGTCTTGTGTAATTCAGTCTGATTGTAAATCAAAGAATAATTCAATTCTTGGGCTTCCCAGGGCCATTCGTCTCCCATTTGGGTTCCGCCACAGAAATAGCAATCTGAGATCTTAAGACTAGATACTACTGCGCCGGCTAATTCTAAAAATAAATTCTGTGAGGGATGAGGAATCTCAAACTTATTTACATGCATGGTTTCATAGAAGGTATTATGGATATGATATTTGGATGACTTGTGGGCTTGGGTATTTAATCTAATATACACAATGGTTCCTGGATCTACTGCCCCTCCAGCAATACGTAAACCAAACTTGTATCCTTGTTTCCAAGCATAGGGATTGTGTATACGTAAGTGTAAGGGGTTACAAGCATCTTTCTGACATTTATCATTTGTGGTTGGCTTGGTTAAAGTAGCCATTCGTTTATCTATCTTCTCATCAACTATACCATTATTCCAGGTAGCATAAAAAACACATCCCCAATACGGGCAATAGTAATCTGCTGCTGGGGCAGTACTATAGCCTGATCCCGTTTTACCTGTACACTTCCACCATCCTGTGGCACCTTCTGGACACATGTACTTATGGTCATTTCGATACGCTTTCTCCCAAGTACCACAGGTGGAATAACTATCTCTGTTAATGGCATTGCATGCATCAAAATTCAAAACAGCAGGTTTAGTAATGTCCTTAAGTGGTGGCGTAGCAGCTAGTATAGGTCCATCTGCATCCTTCCATCGTATTTCCATCGTGTAATAGGATGGATTCTGATGCAGATTAGAGCATGCTCTAATTTTGCCATAAGTGCAAATATTTAGTTCAGTGGTGTTATAAACACACCGAGTCACTTTTCCCTTGCAGGAATAGTAAGAGTGGTAAATCAAAGTCTGAGTTACTTTCAGTCCAGTTCAAGTAGAAGTAATGCAAGCAGTGCATGGAGGTAAAGCATAAGTCTGTTCAAAACCTCCAAAGAAGGCAACCAAAGCAAAGCAAAAGTAAAGATGCATGTTGATGTTGATTGGAGTTCTTCTGAATCCTCAGCTTGCTGATCTTGATCACGACGTTCTTTTTCTTCGTCCCGTTTGCTAATGAAGCAATTTAACGGGTGCTGAGTGTTGATTGAAGATCCTCAGGTTGTCCAGTACACATTAACCAACTTATTAGCAATTTCAGTTGGCTTGTGAAGTCTGGCTAGTCAATATAGTATCAAAGTAGTGTGCCAAATTGCACGCAAATTGGTTCCTTGAAACAAAACTGTTGCTGCATGGAAAACAGCAATCCTCTTCGAAAGACTTGGCTACTGCAAGGCACTGTGATGAAGTGTCTAAGCTGCTGGTTGCCGTCTCAGAGTAACTCGCAAGGGTGCATCAAGATGCTGTTCTGCTGTCCACTGCTCAGGTTCAGGATCAGCGGCGGGCTTGACTCTGCTGTGGTGGATCCAGGCGTCGATCTCGGCTACCTTTACTGCAGTTGGGGTAGACAGGATGACGGTGTACGGTCCCTTCCAATGGGGTTCCAACGGTGTCTTCTTCCAATCTTTGATCCACACCGAGGTACCAGGCTGATAGGGATGCAAGGGTTCCGTCAAGTTGATAGGCAACTGGTCTTGGATCCACGCATGGAGAGTCTGCAGAACAAAACTAAGAGCTAGGAGTTCTTGTCTGGTTACTTCTGAACCAATTTGGGCTAAACTTCCTTTGACTCCCTGCACTATTGGTGGGGGTTTACCATACAAAACTTCAAAAGGGGAAAATCCTGTTGACTTTACAGGAGCTGAGCGTATTCTGAGTAAAGCTATTGGGAGCACTTGGGGCCACTTCAAGTGTGTCTCCTGGCATAGCTTGGACATTTGGGCTTTTAAGGTACGATTCATTCGCTCAACTTTCCCTGAACTCTGGGGTCTGTATGCAGTGTGGAGTTTCCATTGTATCTGCAAAGCTTTTGCTAACTGTTGAGTGACTTGGGAGACAAATGAGGGTCCATTGTCTGACCCTATTACTGCTGGAATTCCGAATCTAGGGACAATCTCATTAAGACTTTGGTAACTTCTCGGGCTTTCTCAGTTCTGGTTGGGAAGGCTTCTACCCACCCAAAGTACAAACTAATACTAATAGATAATGGTATCCATTGGCTCTTGGCATTTCGGTAAAATCAACTTGGAGGTTATGCATGGGGGTTACACCTCCTGACTGAACTCGGGGTGCCGTTATAAGGCCTTGCTTGGCATTATTTTTGGCACAGGTTAGACATTGGCGTGCTACTGAAGCTGATATGGTTGTCAATAGAGGAATGTAAAAATGTGGTCTGAGTGCTTTTTCCATAGCACTTTTCCCATAGTGGGTGGCTTCGTGGAAAGCTTTGACAAAGGATGGTCCTAACAGTTCAGGAATTACTATTCGTCCAGGGGGTTGACCGCCCTCTTCGGGTGGCAGCTCAATCCATCCCTCTTTCAGTATTCCATCTTCTTTGTTACAGTAGTAATCCAATTCTTTGGTGGTATATCGTGGTGTCCATAAATTCATAGGTACTGGAAACAATGCTGCTTGCATTGGCATAGCTTGTGGGGCAATCTGTCCTGTCATAGCTGCTTGTCGTGCTGAGGCATCTGCAAATCTATTTCCTCGGGCAACTTCTCCTTTTCCTACTTGATGTCCTCTGCAATGCATGACAGCTACACGTGTTGGGGCCCAAACTGCATCAAGTAACATCAATATCTCGGGACCATATTTGACTGACTTTCCTCCGGATGTGATGAGCCCTCGTTCTTTATAGAGAGCTCCATGGGCATGCAGAGTGGTGAAGGCATATTTGGAATCTGTATATACATTTAGCACAAGTTTTTCTCCTAACAATAATGCTCTGGTGAGTGCTATCAATTCGGCTTTTTGGGCTGATGTGCCTGAGGCTAGGGCTGATGATTCAACTACTTCGTGTTGAGTGACGACTGCTTATCCGGCACAGCGTCGTCCATCAAGGATGAGACTGCTCCCATCAACATAATAGATCTGGTCAGGATTGTCTATGGGCACATCTGTCAAATCAGGTCGACTGGAGAACACAGTTTCCATGACTTCGATACAGTCATGTTCTGGGAGTTCTTCACTGATGGGTATCAAGGTGGCTGGATTCAAGGCATGACTCACTTCCAGTTGTATCTGTGGATTTTCACATAACATGCTCTGATATTTCAACATTCGGGAATTGGTGAGCCAATAATTTGCTTTTTGTTCCATGAGGGCAAGGACTGCATGTGGCACAGTGACTCGTATGTTCTGTCCTAGTGTGAGCTTGTCTGCTTCACTCACTAATAGTGCTGTAGCTGCAACTGCTCTCAGGCAGGGTGGCCATCCTTTGGCCACAGTGTCCAACTGTTTCGATAGGTATGCTACAGGTCGTTCCCAATTTCCCAATTTCTGAGTCAACATGCCTAAGGCATTTCCCTGTGCTTCATGTACAAACAAGTGGAAAGGCTTGTGAACATCTGGTAGTCCAAGTGCTGGTGATAACATCAATTCTTCTTTTAACTTCTGGAAGGCTGTATCCTGCTCAAGTCCCCACTCCAATGGTGACTTCTCTTCTCCTTTTGTGGCTTCATACAGTGGTTTGGCAATTTGGGCAAAGTTGGGTATCCAGATTCTATGGAGACGCACTCTCTTCCCCGGGGCCACTGGATAGCTTGAAAGGTCTTGATTCAGTGCAGCACTAAAGATGGTAGGCGAATTCTTGAATCCTTGGGGTAATCTTGTCCAGGTAAGTTGGCCCCCTCTTCCAGAGATGGGGTCCTGCCATTCAAATGCAAACAATATTTGACTTACAGGGGCTAATCTTATGCAAAAGAATGCATCTTGTAAATCCAGTACAGTGAAATGGGTAGCTTCAGCAGGTATCAGTCCTAGAAGAGTGTAAGGATTGGGTACAACTGGATGTATAGTTTCAACTGCATCATTTACTCTTCTTAAATCTTGTACTGGGCGGTAATCATCCGTCCCAGGTTTCTTTACTGGCAAAAGTGGAGTGTTCCATGGGGATTGACATACTTTCAGTAGGCCATACTCGAGCAATCTTTGCAAGTGACGATGAATGCCTTCAATTGCAGCTCTTGGGAGAGGGTACTGTTTGACGTGCACTGGTGTAGCACTAGGCTTGAGGGTTACAATCACTGGAGCTATATGCTTGGCTAGGGCTGGGGGACTGCCTTCTGCCCATACTCCAGGTGGTGCATGGATGTTCTTTAAAGTTTGTTCAAAATAGGTGTCTTGGATAGAGTCATCGATGTAATACCTCCATTCTTCTTCTCGGGGCACTGTCAGCAGCATTACTCCTGCTGGTTTGGCTTGGGGATTTACTGTCATTTGCATTTCTCCTTGTTCAGAGAAAGATATTTGTGCTTGGAGTTTGGCTAACATATCTCGTCCCAGTAGTGGCACTGGACATTCGGGCATGTAAAGGAATTGATGAGTTATTTGCTGTCCTCCTAGACTGCATATACGATTCTGAAGAAAAGACTTTGTAGCTTTGGCACCAGTTGCTCCTATAATGGTGACTGCTTTTGTAGAGAATGGGGCTATCTTTTTGTCTATTACTGAATGTTGTGCTCCAGTATCAACCATAAGTCCATAACTTGGTCTCCTATTTGTATTCCGACCATAGGCTCCTGGAGACCTAAAGCAAACTTGGAGCCCGGTCTGTCCTAATCCACGTCATTTTCATCATGGATCGTTGTGGCCAATGCTTGAATGGCTCCTCCTCCTCTTTCTCGCTGGAATTGTTCTCGATTGGCTCCTCCGCGGTTTCGGGGATAGCCTCGTCTTTCTTCTCGCCACTGATGATTGCTGTCGTCATCTTGCTGGGCGTCTTCGAGTTGCGGGCACGTATCTCTCTCCAATGTCCTTCCTCTCTACAGTAGGTGCATTGGTTCACGCCTAGCTTCTGGGTCCGGCCTCCGCCTTGACCCCGCCCTCTTCCTCTGCTCCGTCGACTAGGGACACCTCCCCTTTTTCTGTTCAACTATGGCCGCAGCCAAAAAAAATCAGCTTTCTCTTCTTCATCTTTCTATCACATTCTCTCTCTGTCTTTCATTATCACGATTCACATACACTTTATGAGCGACTTCCAGTAACTGTGTTGCATTCATGCCCGCAAACCCTTCTAACTTCTGTAATTTACGTCTAATGTCTGGTTGAGACTGGTTTACAAAAGCAGAATTCACCATACATAAACTTCCTGGTGCCTCGGGATCATAGGGAGTATACATTCTGTATGCTTCAGTTAGTCTTTCATGAAAATCTGCTGGGCTCTCATCTACACCTTGGATAACTCCTGCAACTTTGGAAAGGTTCATAGCTTTCTGGCCCCCCCTTTTCAGGCCTTGTAAAAAGCCTTGGCGAAAACGGGCTAGGGCTGTGGATCCTTCATCTGTATTTGGATCCCAATGGCGGTCTTCATTCGGGAATTCTCTCTGGGCCGCTTCCCGATAGTCTATTCTGCTCAGTCCCTGTCCCGGGGCTACAGGGTTATCTGCCATCCATTCAATAGCTGCTTTTCTAATTCGTGCTCGCTCCTCTGTCGTGAATAAGGTGGTCAGGAGCTGGCGGCAATCTGGCCAGGTGGGTTGGTGGGTTTCCATAATGGTAGTTACTAATTCTGTAAGTTCCTGGGGCTTGCTAGTATAGGAGGCATAATGCGACCTCCAATTTAACAAATCAGTTGTTGAGAAAGGGATATACACATAAGTTAAGGGTCCCGCTACCACCTCCTCATTATCGTTCTTTATGGGCACTCCCGGGACTTGCCGTAAAGGTAGCATCTTGGCGGGAGCTGTCTTTTGGGATCTAAGGGCTGTTTTCTTAACTATCTTTCCAGGAATTACTTTCGCTTTCTCAACAGGTTTCACTTTGGGCGTATCTTTTATTGGCTCGCTGGCACTAGCAACCACTTGGGTCTCTTGTACGCTATCTTCCTCGCTTTGGGCATTCTCTTTTTCTTCCTCTTCTCCCTCTACTTCTGACTCGCTTTTTATAGCATCCTCTTCTTCCGCTAATTCCTCTCTCTGCCCTCCTGGAGGGGGTTCAGGGGTTGGGTCCCGCTCCCGCCGTCTCTGGGGTTCTGGGGCAGGACGCCGGGCTACTCTTATCGGACCTGGGGTTCGGGGCTGTCTGAGAATTATCTCCGGGGAATCAGGATCTACCAGAATGGGCTTCTTCCTGGACTTCTTATCCTGCTCTTTCATTCTAGGCTGTTCCGTTTTCTGTCTAGAATCTGTTTTCGCTAACATTATCCTGCACTGTTCCTCATAACAGCGCTGCGCCCAGGGGGGCGGATCTTCACAAATACTTAACCAGGAATCTATATAGGCGTACTGATCGGGGTGCGCTATCCGCACTCTACGGTGTACTGACTGAATAATCTCTACATTAAACGTTCCCTCTCGGGGCCAGATGGGGTCTAGATCGGGCCACTCCCTAGTACACAAAATCTGCAAACGGGCTGCTGTCATTTTAATACCATAATCTCCTGAATATCCCTCTTTAAAATGTGCGATCATACATTCTAATGGAGCGTTTCTAGTAGACCCCGCCCCTCCCATTTCGATGTGTGCGCGCAACAACAGACAAAAGGGAAAAGGAGGGCGGACCGTGGGTAAGGGGTCCTCACGGCCCTGGAAACGTATAAGGAGTACAAATAACAAGACAAGACGACAATCGCTTCCCCCCTTTTCGCGACCTGAACGCGGTCGCCCGGTCAGGAAATGCGCTACTCAGGGGTCCGCCTTCACTTGGTCCGTGCTGCCAGACCTCTCATTCACACTTCGTTCACACAATCATGCTAGCAACGTATCCCAGAATGCATTCGTTTCTATCCTGACTAGTCTTTTTCCCAATTACAAAAAGGATGAGGGTTTCACCCGGCGAATTCCCATGCGGGGTTACTCGGCCCTTCCTTGAGAGGTGATCATGCTCTCTTACCAATTCCCAATATCTCGAGATTACAAATTCCAAATTCCAAGTTCCAATGGCAGTACTGCTCTTTCTATATCTGTCTAGACATCAAATCAAAACTATACTCACCGGATCCGGTCCTCAAACTTCCCAAGCAGGCGCATGAGTTGGACCTCGGACTCCCCTCACTCGGGTTCGAGGCGTTGGCTCCAGCCGGGCCCGGCACCCGCCGAGGTCCGTCCAGCTCCCTCCGATACAAGGGACCGGCGGCGCCAGGGAGCAGCCCTCGTCGGAAGGGCGCGATCCCGGCAGGACCAAGCCTATAGAGGCGGAAAGTCGTGGTATATTGCCCTATATACACTTTGATTCCACAACTTCCCGGCCAACGCACCAAGAATATGTAGCAGCAAAGTGCAGACAAACCAATGATACCAGGAGTCTGTTCAGAAGGTCCAAATCATTTATTTGTGCACAAGTCTCAAGCAAGTCAATTTCAAAATGGCTGAGCAAAGTTTTCTAGCATTACAACAACTTTTATAGACTTCTGTTCCATTCTAGGTATAGAAAAACATTTCATTGGTCCCGGTACTCTCCCGTACCTCCCGTACCCCTTCCATTGGTCCCGGTACTGATAAGATTATCCAATTATGTTCCTTCAGTGGGCATGACACCTGCATACCCCCCTTCTAGTCCCAATTACAATGGTCAGTTCATCAACTTGTTACTTTCATACTCTCAAGGCCATAGAGCCAATTTGTGCATGCAGGGGAGCAGGGCTCTGCAACTCATCTGTCAGCACTCCCAATTATATTCCTTGCAGATGCACTTTTTCTTATCAGTAACTTTTAAACATGTTTTTCTGTATTTTTCCATCTCAGTTTTGCTTACCTAAGTTAGTTTAGTTCTCTTACAGAGTTCTATCCTACAATAGCAGCATATTGGGGGATGTGCAATTCCTATGTGCCTCTCCACAGGCTTCATTTACAGGTCAAGCTAGTTAGGCCTGCCTGCTTACGTCAGA
This sequence comes from Ichthyophis bannanicus, assembly GCA_033557465.1. Classification (NCBI taxonomy): domain Eukaryota; kingdom Metazoa; phylum Chordata; class Amphibia; order Gymnophiona; family Ichthyophiidae; genus Ichthyophis; species Ichthyophis bannanicus. The sequence continues at coordinate 729,963,351 of CM066033.1, read as the reverse complement.
CACCGTGGATCACAGGCCTGCACCTGCCACAAGAGGAAAGGTAGGATAAAGAGAAACAAGAAATAGGAATTAAATAAGCAAAAAAAAAATAGCAGCATGGTGGAAAATCTACTGAAAAGTCTGCAAGAATAGAATGGGCAACAAAAAAGGGACCTTACAACTAGAAACCTAAATAAAAAAACATAAAAAAAGAAAATAACAACAAAACCAGACCTTCACAAATTTTCTTGGAATTTACAAGCCTGCTTAAAATGTTAAGAGCCAGCAACCTAGACCTCATTCACCTCCCCTTTTTTGTTTTAAGGGCCTGCTTTACTGTTTTCCATATTTTCTATGAGAAAACAAGGTTTAACAAAACAGGCCCTTAACATGCCATTGCACAGTGCAGACAGCAGTGATCCTCCTATGTATGCATGGCCAGCAGCATATTGGTGACTCTTTATACAGTAGATACACCAGAGGCAACTTCTTTTTTTGCTTCAAATATCACCACAGCTTCCTACCACAAGAATCCTCTCCCACCCCAGCCTTCACCCAGTCTCTCTCACATATCCTTCCCTCCACTCCACCCCTGCTCAGCCTTCACCCAATCTCTCTCATTAGGTTTCCTACATTGCTGTTAGCAGCAGCAGCAGCACCACCACCACCAAAAAGAACATGATTTTGTCATTCCGACTGGCTCTCTGCAAGGAACATTAGGCACACAGTAAAAAGAAGCTCAGAATGATCTCAGAAAGAGACTTGCACCCACAAGATCAACCCAAAATTCCTCCACCACATGGCTCAAGCTCCTTGCAAGAAACAAGAAGCTTGTCATTTGATGCAGCACCACACCCAAAAAGCCTACATGTAATCCCAGGTGCCATGGTAACTTGGGATTTGTCAAGCCATGAAATAAATGACCAGGAAGTATAAAGGTTTGAAAAAGGTGACATTTTATTTAGCAGTTAATGTCCTTTCCTTGAGTCCTGCTAGACCAGGCAAGATAAGTGGATTGTGTTCCCCTAGCAACAAGTTTGTGAAGACAAAGAACCAAAGTAAAGCACAGGTTTCAATATTTATTTAACATTTCTTATAAACCCCCTTTCATGATATCAAGGCGGGGAGTGGAGGAGTAGCCTAGTGGTTAGAACACTGGCTTGGTAACCAAGCAACCAGGGTTCAATTCCCGCTAGCACTCCTTGTGGCCTTGGGCAAGTCACTTAACCCTCCATTGCCTCGGAAGAAAGGCCTGGCAATCTACCTCCGGTGACACTGCCAAGAAAACCCAGGAGCTTCTGGGTCGCCAGGAGGCAGGACTGACTTGAAGGCACACATTACATTTTTTACATTGAACAGGGCATCATAACTTGGAGATAACTATTTTACAGGGAACATGGGAAATGGAGGTTAAGTAGCTTGCCCAAGACCACAAGGAGCACCTGTGGGACTAGAAACCCCAGTCTTTCCAGCCCAAGGTTGCTGTCCTCTAGTGGGATTTGAACCCCGACCTTCCAGTCTGAGGTAACTTGCCCCAACCACTAGGCCTCCCTCCACTAACATCACACCCATACCTCTATCCGCCTCAGACACCAGAGGTCCCTTATATTCGTCCTAAAGCATATGGGAGAAACATGGTAAGCTTCACATAACTTGTTTTGTGTGGCGCTTAATCCAATAAGTACCATCATCAACTCTTTGGGATATTGATTTAGCATGAATCCTAAATTTATTTATTTATCTCATTTATTATTTGTAGACAATCTGAAGCACTATAGTTTCAGCGACCAACAAGTAGCAGCTTAACTACTGTGGTGAAAAGCTTTTCTGATGACATCAGGATGACCTTTGGCTTTGACAAATGCGTTAAGGCAACTTTTTTTTTTAAAGAGGAAGATTGAGCAAAACAGATAACAGCTCCCTCATCAAAGGCTGTGACATCAAGAACCTTGAACAGGAAGGCATATAGGTATCCCAGAGTAGAAGAAGGAACAACACTCAAGCAGAAATTACTGAGAGAAAAGATCAGTAACGAATACTATACGAGATTAAAATTATTGAAAAATGCTTTTTCATCACAGAATAAGATAGAAGCCATCAATCAGCTGGCAATTCCTGTACTCTCATACAGTTTGGGGCTGTGGACTGGTCTCTTAAAGATCTTGAAAAGCTGGATGTGTGGACACAAACTTCCCCATGCCCATGAAGTGATTTACAAGAATCAATATATGCCAAGACTGTACATACAGAGCTACCTCATAGGCCTCCAGGCCTACTTAACTGCGCAAAAGTGCTGAAATATGAAAGTAAACGTCCAGAATCTGTCTCCATCATCAAACTCGGACAACTAGAAGGAATGAGTAAAGATCCACAATCATGCACAGGGAAGACAGTAACAGAATTTGCAAAACAAGAGAAAAAAACCTCTTTAAGGATTTAGATCAACAAACAAAGAACAAGTGGCAGATGCCCAAATACAGTGGGAGATACAGAGTGTTAACTCCAGGAATCCTTTGTCGATCAAGAACAGACACGTGAATAGTTAAGGAGGGGTGAACTGAAATCGAAGGATAAGAGGTTGATAGTTACAGCCCAGGGCAGCAACTTACGGATGAGATGGTTTACAGCAAGCATTGAAAAAACTGGCAACACAGACATATGTCAATTCTATAAAAAAGACCTGGAAATAGTGACTCACCTCATAGCTGACTATGAAGTTCTGATGGCAGAAAATTTCTATACAGAAAGACAATAAAGTAGTGCACCTCATCCATTGGAAACTCTTTAAACACTAACATCACTGTGTCCCAAAAGCACTGGGATCATGACCCTAAGAGAATTATAATGTTGAGGTTAAAATCACCTGGAATACTTCCATTCAGACCAATAACCACTATATCCGGCTTCCACGCATCCAGCACAGCATTGATAATAGAGGTGTCATTAACAAGCGTGGAGAGGCAGAAGATCCTGAAATACTAGGAAATATGGTCAGAGACCAAGAAAAATGTGTCAGAAAGATACAGAAATATTTCCCATCATGTTGGGTGCCACAGGCTTGATAAAGAATTTCTAAACCCATCTTGACAAAACTATCCATACATGTTACATCTTACAAACTCCAGCAGAAGGCGCTTTTTGGCATGATACAAGTACTATGTCAAGCCTTAGCAGTAAATATGAGACTGAGATCATACTCCCCCATGCCCTGGCTTAGAAGTGAGGATCACGGGGGGGGGGGGGGGGGTGTCATTTCCAAGATGGCGGCAGCAGTCTTTGTTGTGCGAGCACGCTTCTATAGGGAAGAAGCGTAAGGGGAAACCAGGACTATTGCCCTCACAGCCCTCTATTACCTCTACGCCAGTTTCCAATTTGGTGGTGAGCCCTTTGGATCCATTTTTGGTTCATGCAGCTCGAGGTTCGGATGGAGCTGGTGGAGTAAGCCGACTAGCAGATTCGCCAGAGTCGCCGTCATCTCTCACCCCAGCATTGAGTCAGGCACCAAAAGTGCTCCATAGCCAACCTTTGCCAGAAGGCTTCCTGGAGTTGACTTCTCCTCCGATGCGGGGTGGAGTAAGTTTCTTGAGAGGGCCAGGACAGGGAGTGCTAGAGGAGCCAGAGTGTGCTGTCTGCAGGGAGCCCTGCTCAATTCCATCTTTGGCATCGTTTTGAGAGGTGTGTGTTAGAAAGGAAATTCCGGCTACATGTGGAAGGGAGCCATCAGCAATTATGGAGGCAGCGCCATCTGTAGCTGAATCAGAAGTGGCTTTTTCCATACAGCGACCTGCGAACTTCACTCTGGAGGCTATTTGGAATGCTATAGTGTCATTGGGAGAAGTTCTTTTGCCTCAGGTATCATTTTTAGCCACAAAGGTGAATACGTCTATGGCCACAGTGTGTGAGCTGGAAAGGAAAGTTTCTGGTATACAAGTGGAGTTTGAAGAAACGCAAAACAAGGTTGTGTGTCTTGAGGAACATCTGACATTTATAAAAAGAACGTTTTGTCACTTCAAGTTAAACTGGAACACTTGGATAACCTATCTAGAGCTAATAATCTGAGAATTATTAATTTTCCAAGGTTGCCTTCAGTCTCGGCTAGAGACATGTTTAAATGGTATTTAGTGGAGGTATTAGGAGTATCTCCTGAACTAATCCCACCCTTGGTTGAAATCTATTACTTGCCTAAAGCGAAGCTTGCTCCAATTTTGAGAGAGTCAGGTGGAGATCAGGTACAGGGGAACACCTTGAATGTTACAGATTTGTTAGAAAATTCAGGGTATGAGTCTCAGGTTCCCTCTACGTTGTTAATAACATTTGCCTCGTTGTCTGATAAAGAATGGTTGCTAAAATTATTCTTTCAGAAAAGGAAACTTTTATTTCGTGGTCTATCTGTACGTATACTTTGTATATCCTGATTTAGCAAGAGCTACCCAGAAGCGGCGTAGAGAGTTTCTTCTGCTCCGCCCTGGGGTTATACAGTTGGGAGGGCTCTTTTTCCTTAAACATCCATGCAAATGCTTGGTGAAATATCGTTTTGTTTCCTATATATTTTAAGAGCCGGCCCAGCTGTTAGCCTTCATTAATGCCAGACGACTGGAGTCCTCCATTGATCCCTCCTAGGCTCATGGGAGATATAGATCCAAATGTTGACTATCTGCTTTATTTTCTTAACATATATTAATTAAGGTTTGAATAGGATACTTCCCCCCCCCCCTTTTTGTGGGCTTGGGAGGGTAGGCACTTTGTATTTTCCATTAGGAATTACTTCATGATTTTTGCTTTGATGTTGTATTCTGATTGTGAGTACTTTTCAGTTGTTTGCTCTATTGCTGCAAGAATGGTTTGTGTAAACTTTCTTGATTTATTTGTAAAATTTCATAAATACAAAATTAAAAAAAAAAAGTAGTAGTAGTGAGGTTCACAATTGTCATCGTATGTACAAAACTAACCCATTTAGAGAAACTGTTCCTCAGCTGTGGGCAACAATAAGCGATTATGCTTTCATGTGCATAGTTCTCTACTGTTAAACAGAAGGCTGTCAGTAGATGACAAATCTACAGAGCGGAGTATACAAAGTAGAGCAGACCCAAGGATACCACAGCTGGAAAAAACCAGAGCAATATACAGTTCCAGGGGCAGGCCCTGGACTGGTCTAGCAGGACTCAAGGAAAGGACATTAACTGGTAAGTAAAAATGTCACCTTCCATATCATTCTGCTAGACCAGTCCAGACAAGTGGGATTTACCAAAAGTTACAACTCCACTGGGCAGGAAGATGACATCAGCCCACAAACCCTTGAGCCAAAGTGTGTCCGCCCTCATGTGGACATCCAAGCAGCAATGCTTGACAAGTGGAAAGCAATATCCATGTTGCTGCCTGACAAAAATGGCTGCAGGGGCTACTGAGCTCTGCCGAAGAGGACACCTGTGCTCAGGTAGAATGGGCACACAAACCCTCCAAAACCAGCAGGTTCCATAAGAGAAATGCAGAGGCAAAGGCCTCTTTAATCTAGCACCCCAAAGTTGACTTAGCCATCGCATCATCCTTGCACACGCCAGCAAACAGCACAAGAGATGACTGAACTGACTAAAGGAATTCATAACCTCCAAGTACCGGAGAAGCACACTCTGGCCAACTACAAAGCAAAGATCCTTATCTTTCCCTTGACACTACTCCTTAGAGGAGGGCAGGCATACCTCCTGGTTCATGTGAAAAGGGAGAAAGCATCTTAGGCAAGAAGGCAGCCATCTCCAGAGCTACCCTGGCAGTCCTCATGCCATGTTGTCGATTGACACAAGCCACTGCCATGGTGTTGTCTGAAAACACTCAAACTGCCCGGCCCTTGATCAGAAGCTAGAAATGCAGAACCACCAGTCTGATGGCCCTCACGTGAAATAGGTTGATGACCACACTGCTTTCCCTGTGGTTCTAACAGCCCTAGGCTGAATGGTCTTGACAATGGGCTTCCCAGCTGACAGGGCCGCTGCCATCACCATAAGATGGACCTCACCATCAATGGGAACAGATACCTGCGCTTGAACTCCTGAGAGCTCAGAGCCACTGGAACGGCCGCATGTGAGCACATGCCAACAGCACCGTCGCTATGGTTGCCAACGTCAATCCGAGGAGAATCCCAGATTCTGGAAGCCTGCTGTGTACAAAACAGCATCAGGGAATCCAACAGACTTCAATGTTCTCCTTTGGCAGGAAAACGTGGTCCACTTCAGAGTCAGAATGTGCTTCCAGAAACTCCAGGGACTAGGAAGGCCATAGCTGGCTCTTCCCCAGTTGATCACCCAGGTTAAGAAGGACACAGATCCCTTAAGAACATAAGATATGCCATACTGGGTCAGACCAAGGTCCATCAAGCCCAATATCCTGTTTCCAACAGTGGCCAATCTAGGTCATAAGTACCTAGCAGTTTCCCCAAAAGACACAGGTTCCTCAATGCTTGTATTGGGTCAAGCACTGACATCCTGTGTCCCTTTTAATAATGGTTTATGGGACCTTTCATCTAGGAACTTGTCCAAACCTTTTTAAACCCAGCTACACTAACAGCTTTTACTACATCCTCCGGTAACAAATTCCACAGTTTGATTACACATTAATAAGAGAAAATATTTTTTCACTCAGTCTTAAATAGGTTACCCTGTAGCTTCATTGCATGTCCCCTAGTCTTTTTATATTCTGATGATGTAAACAATCGATCTACGTTGACCCGTTCCACTCCATTCATTAATTTATAGACCTCTATCATATCTCCCCTCAGCTGTCTCTTTTCCAGGTTGAAGAGCCCTAACCTTTTTAGCCTCTCTTCATAGGAGTATCCTTCCATCCCCTTTACCATTTTGGTGGCTCTTCGCCGTACCTTTTCTAATAACTCTATATCCTTTTTAAGATACGGCGACCAGAATTGCACACAATATTCAAGGTGCGGTCACACCATGGAACGATACAAAGGCAATATAATATCATTTGTTTTATTTTCCATTCCTTTCCTTATGATACCTAGTATTCTATTTGCTCTCTTGGCTGCCGCTGCACACTGGGCAGAGGGTTTTAACATGTTATCCACGATGACGCCTAAATCTTTTTCCTGGGTGGTGGTTCCCAATGTGGAACCTTGCATCGTGTAACCATATTTTGGGTTGTTCTTTCCTAGGTACGTAACTTTGCACTTGTCCACATTAAATTTCATCTGCCATTTGGATGACCAGTCTTCCAATTTATCAAGATCCTCTTGCAATTTTCCACAATCCTCTTGGGTTTTAACAACTTTAAATAGTTTTGTCTCATCTGCAAATTTGATAACCTCACTCGTTATTCCCTTTTCCAGGTCATTTATGAATATGCCAAAAAGCAGCAGACCAAGCACAGATCCCTGCGGTACTCCACTATTCACCTTTTTCCATTGGGAAAATTGGCCATTTAGCCCTACCCTCTGCTTGCTTTCTATCTTTTAACCAGTTCCTGATCCACAATAGTACACTGCCTCCTATCCCATGACTTTTCAGTTTTGCCAAAAGTCACTGATGAGGGACCTTGTCAAAGGCTTTCTGAAAGTCCAGATACACTATATCAATCGACTCCCCTTTGTCTACCTGTTTATTCACACCTTCAAAAAACATAACAGATTAGTAAGACAAGATCTTCCTTGTCTAAAGCCATGTTGGCTGTCTCCCATTAAGCCATGACTATCTACATGATGAGTAATTTTGTTCTTTATGATGGTTTCTACCATTTTTCCCGGTACTGACATCAGGCTCACTGGTCTGTAGTTTCCCGGATCACCCCTGGAACCCTTTTTAAAAATTGGCATTACATTGGCCATCCTCCAATCTTCAGGTATTACAGATGTTTTTAATGATAGTTCAGATTACTAATAGCAGGTCTGCAATCTCATTTCAGTTCTTTCAACACCCTTGGATGTATACCATTCAGTCCAGGTGATTTGCTACCCTTCAGTTTATTAAATAGTTGTAATACATCTTCCCGGTGTATCAATATTTCTTTCAATTATTCCGCAGTATCACCTTTAAATACCACTTCAGTCACAGGTAACATCCCTACATCTTCCTCAGTAAAGATCAAAGCAGAGAATTCATTCAGTCTCTCCGCTAGAGCCTTGCCCCTCTTAATGCCCCTTTTACCCCTCTATCATCTAATGGTCCAACTGACTCTCTCACAGGTTTTTTGCTACGAATGTACTTGAAAAAGTCTTTATTACCTGTTTTTGCTTCCACAGCAAGTTTCTTCTCAAATTCTCTCTTTGCCTGCCTTATCAATGCCTTGCATTTAACTTGCCAGTGCTTGTGCCGTTTCCAGTTTTTATTTGTCTCTGACCTCACCTTTAAACCATGCTGGCAGTTTTTTTGGACTTCCTTCCACTTTTCTTAAAGCGTGGAATACAGCTGGTCTGGGCTTCCAAGATAGTATTTTTAAACAACACCCAAGCTTGATGTAAGTCTTTAACCTTTGCAACTGCTCCTTTTGTTTTTTTCTTAACTATTTTCCTCATTTTATGATAGTCTCCCTTTCAAAAGTTAAAAGGTAGTACTGTGGATTTCCTTACCATCACTTCTCCATTAACTAAATCAAATGCAATCATGCTATGATCACTATTGCCAAGTGGCTTAACAGCCTTATCTCTTGTACCAGATCTGGTGTTCCACTAAGGACTAGGTCCAAAATGGCTTCCTCTCTGGTTGGTTCATGAACCAGCTGCTCCAAGAAGCAATCATTTATTTCATCTAGAAACCTTTGAAGAAAACTCCGTGATCTGGCCACAATACCACGGCTCTTTCTGGTCTCTGGTCCTCAAACAGTGAGAAACAGGCAGAGAGTAATTACAGAACACAATCACATACACAAAGTGCTATTTTCTTTGAGCTCAGAGGGAAGACAATAGATGGACTATGGACACGCATAATTCCACGCCTATTGAATTCAAATTCTTCCTCCTAAAAAGCTCCTTTTATTAAAGAAAAAGGGGAAGTAACAGTCATTTATTATAACCGTGAAATAACACAAGGTGTCGCCAAAGTTCTTTTTACAGAGTAAGATCTGATTACAGTATATTAGATGAAATTCACTTATGACAAAATTATTTATAATTGCAAAAGTTGCAAAAATTATGTTTTGTCAGCAGTGACTGTACAATGAACTATGGTTGCACAGTTCATAGCCTATGTTTACTCTTTATGCTTACGTTAACAATTTTCCAGACTATTTTAATGACGGTTACACAGAACTCATGATCATGACATCCTATTCTATTTAAGAGGAAGTAGGTGAAAAGCTAAACTTCTAAACACATTCTGTATCAAGAAATTCATCCATCTTCAATTACATATTGGGGATTCTGATATCCCTTTATCTACAGTCCTCCCTGTGATTCTAGAAAGAATCATTACAAAAGAGCAGTAGCTGAAACATGTCCAATTCCAGAATAATCTTCTACAATAGGCTTCATTTTGGAGATGTTCTTTCAAAGTCCTAGGTACATCTGGTCCATAGGTGAGCTGCATCTTGTTTGTTGGAAGAAATCGTTATACAAAATCATGTGACAATTTTTACCTTTGCTTAGCCTCAATGAAAATGTGTACAGAGAGCAAGACTTTACCAATTACACAGGTACACTACCAAAAAACTGCCTCCAGTTTTGCAACTGATTCCTATAGATTTTGGGGTGCTGAATCCAGGAAAAATAGCCAAAATGTTCCATCACGTCACGTTTTCTTGCAAAATTAGATTTCTTACCCATATAAGGAATGTTCACATAATTTCTTTTTAGCCGACTGCAGTTTATTTTCTTGGCCCAAAATAGAGGTTGTAATGGTTAACTAACTAGAAACACTCCCTCATGATATTTTAGAGTGTTTTGTATTCATTTTATACATTAACAGGACAATTGGGAGGCGGGGGGCTAAATCCAGTACTCGCGCTGGCGCATGTTCTTTCCTGTTCGCCTCGCCTCGTTCGCTCGCTCAAACACGGTGGTTGCGACATGAACGTTCCTGTCAAATTTCAGTTTCTTGCAAGTTCATTATTACCTTTTGTTTGCTCAGTTCTAATCCAGCTTTATTCCGAAGTGGTTCACTACAGTTGTAGTTTGCAGTGCTGTGTATTTGTGATGGCTCACAGAGCCAGAGGTTGCGTCAACTCTCCGGACAGTTTTTGTTTTATTTGTGGGGAATATACCGTGAAAAAGCGGCAGAGGAACATTTCTGCATTTATTTAAAAAGTATATTTCGCCTATTTCGGTTTGAAGTTAGGCGATCAAGACAAATCGTGGGCTCCTCACAAAGTGTGCAAGACATGTGAGGAAGATCTACGCTTATGGATGAAAGGTAAAAAACAAGCATTTCGTTTCGGAATACCTATGATGTGGCGTGAACAAAGAGACCACAGCAGTGACTGCTATTTTTGCTCTTGCATTGTGAAGGGATACAACTTAAAAAATAAGAACGTAATAAGTTACCCCAACCTTCCCTCAGCAATTAGGCCTATGCCTCATAGCAACGAAGTACCTGTGCCTGAACCACCAAAATCTTTGGATATTTGTGTGGACGGTTCTGATCATGATGAGACTCATCAGATGGCTTTTCCCGATGAGTCCAGTACTTCCGAGTTTTAAACTGAACCAGATCCGAAACCTGAACTTTTCTCTCAAGCTGAATTGAATGATTTAGTCCGGGATTTAGGACTCCCAAAAGATGCTGCCCAACTGGCTAGGTTCTCGGCTTAAACAGAAAAATCTATTGTCACCAGGAACAACTTTTATTGGTACCGCAACCGCGAGACACAATTTTTGAAGTATTTCAGCAAAGAGGAAGATTTGGTATTTTGCAACGATATATACGGAGTGATGGAAAAGTTTAAACTCAAGTATGATCCTGCTGAATGGCGGCTGTTCATTGATTCATCAAAAGACAGCATAAAAGGTGTTCTTCTTCATAATGGCAACACATTCGCTTCAGTTCCTCACTCTGTTATTCTCCAAGAAAAATACGAGAATTTGGCCCTGATTCTTCAGAAGATTCGTTATGATGAGCATAAGTGGATGATTTGTGGAGACTTTAAAATTCTATCCATGCTATTAGGGCAGCAATCCGGTTTCACCAAATATCCCTGCTTCCTTTGCTTGTGGGATAGCCGGGCCCGCGACCTACACTGGGGGAAAAAAGACTGGCCAATTCGGGAGTATTTGAGACCCGGTGAGAAAAATGTTCTTCATGAGAGCTTGGTACCTCGTGATAAAATTCTATTACCACCTCTCCACATTAAGTTGGGTCTCATTAAGCAATTCATCAAGTCCCTTCCAAAAGATGGTGAGTGCTTTCGGTACCTTTGCTCAAAGTTCCCCCGACTTTCTGAAGCAAAGCTAAAGGAAGGAGTGTTTGTTGGCCCTGATATAAGGAAACTCATTTCAGATGGAGCATTCGCTGAAACGATGTCTGAGAAGGAAAAAGAAGCCTGGGATCTTTAAGGATGTTGTTCTCAAATTCTTGGGGAACAGGCGGGATGAGAACTATAAGGATATTGTTGCCAGGATGCTCAATGCCTTCAAAGAACAAGGCTGTAACATGAGCCTGAAAGTCCATTTCTTGCACTCCCATGTGAACTACTTTCCCGAAAACCTGGGGGCGTACAGTGAAGAACAAGGTGAAAGGTTTCACCAGGACATCAAGGACGCAGAGAGAAGGTACCAAGGAAGATGGAACACCACTATGATGGCTGATTTCTGCTGGTTGCTGCTGCGGGAAACCCCAGATGAAAAATACGCCAAGCAGCGCACCAAGAGAAGCATTCGGGGGAAGAAGAAAACGGGCCCACCATGAGATTGATTGACCCAAGAATGACTTTAAAATCTAAACTGTGTTGACAAATATCGTGTTTTTACTAAACTTTGAAATAAAAATTTGCTAGTTATTACCACAGTGTCGGATCTCATTTATTAGAATTTTATTTTCACACCATCGGGTGTTTGTCTTCATGTATTGCAATGGTGCGGTTTGCGTTTTCTATTCTTACATACATACCTGTACAACATTTTTTGCACATTGCTTTGCTTTGTGTCTAACCTCGCTCTTATATGCTCAATGTTTGTGCACATGTATGTGGCTGTTTTAAGTGCAGACAATTTTGCTACCATCACAGTGTGTTTTGTTGACATTACTCTATTCTTATGTGCTGCCTTGTTACAATTTTCTTTATTCTTATTTGAATAACTACTAAACAATTAGTATAAAGAATTCATCCAAGAAACTTTTATCTCGATCGCACTCAATCTGAAACGTTCACCTCAAACTGCTAACCCAATGTAGCAAAAAATCTGTATGTGATGGAGCAAATTGGTTACCAGATTTGGATTCAGCGCACCAAAAAACGTAAAAATCAATCGAAACATTAGAGGCAGTTTAAAAAAAAAAATTTTTAGTGTACCTGTGTTATTCTTGTAAGCACTACCTTATCTAGCAGTGGCCAACTGCTTCTCATAGATCTAGCAATAATTCAGAGATTAGTCCCTCATATCATGACACCAGTCATCACTCCAAATTCTTCAGCAGCATCCTTTCGCACCATGGGCTGTGCTATGCACATCTTAGATCAATCTTTTTCAGTGACCGTCTACCCAGGCTTCACTGCTGCACATACATGAGTAGTTCTGCTGGAATCGCTGATCTTTATCAGGAGTCTCCATATTCAGTAGCATTTCATTCAGTCGTTTTCCTCTTCGGCCCATTGGATTCAGTGCATACAATATATAATTTGTAAAAACCCAACTCTCCACTACAGCATCTCTCTTGATGCCATACAATTGCAAACAAGCACAATTATTCATCCCTAATGACAGTCTTAAATTGTTGAACAGAATTACATTATCTATTGTTAATTACAATACATCTATTGCTAGCACTAAATTATTACATAGCTAGCCTGTAACATACTTATTATTTTCATCTACATTCCTAAACTTATTCTGGCTACTTGCCAAATCAAATGTTAGCATGTGGCCCGATAGACACATTGCTTTTTCCTGTCAGGAACAGACTTGTACATATTCATATCACTAATTATATTTGTGATGTACTCTCCAGCTTTAACAATATACAAGATATAGTCAATCTGGTTATTCAAGGGATAACAAACATTAAAACTAGCAGTTTATGACAAATAATTTAAACTCATTTCAATTGTTTGTCAACAATTATTAGGAAGGCTTTCTTATCTTAGCTGATGGTTCAACTCACATTACTTTAAAAATTATCAGTAATATACCCTTTTCCTTTTTATGTTTTTTTTTAATACTACTTTCCCCACTAATCACAGTAGTTCACATTGCAACTGAAACCTGGTACAGCACATTAAACAGGAACATTGGAACTTGGAATTTTTCTTTGTAAGGCAATGAGGGGTTAAGGGACTTATCCAAGGTCACAAGGAGTGCTAGTACTCTAGTCATTAGACTACTTCGCCATTCCATTCTAATTCGCATAGACATCTAAGCTCACAAAGGAAGGAACATTTATATAAGGGTGTGTACATTCATAAACTATAAAACCTTTTTTAACATCAAATTTAAACCAACTAGAAAATCAATTACCACTTCTTAATAGCTTAACAGTATTATCTTTGATACTACTATGCTGTTTTGTTCTGAAAACAGTGTATCAGCACATAGAGCTCCTCATGCAAGAAGCCTGAGACAAAATCAGTATTGATCAAGTGAGCAGATAACTCAAGAGCTCTAGAAAGAGCGAACACTCCAGCTAGTTGAGCATTAGCAAATAACAAAGCAGCCGACTGTCACAGAATCAATTCTTTCAATTGCAATTTTCCTTATTCAGTGTGCAAAGCAGAACCATCAGTACAGAGTGAGGTCAAACAGTAGCAATCTAGAGCTGGAAGGAAGCTGGGATTTTTTATTCCAAGTGTAGAAGACGCGAAAACTTAATGAGAGACATGTTAAAGTACTAGAAAATCAGTAATTTGGATTGCAAAGACTACTGCTGCCAGAAAACTGAAAACATGGAGGCATTCATGCTACAACAGGGCAACAAAAGTCTGAAAAATAGCCCAGTGGCTTAAGTCCAGTGGGAAATCTCTAAGCAAGAACACAAACAGTAGCAATAGAAGAGGTAAGCATATTAAATCTAACTCAGTGATACTAATTTAAAACTATTCCACTAGCAGCAAGGCATTTGCTTCACACTTGCAATTAATAACACCAGTTCTGCAGAGGTCTTTCATAATAACTAAAACATATACGACAAGAATTTAAGATCACTACTCCAATCGACTCCTGCAGATTAGTTCAAAGAGACTATGAAAAAAAAAATATCAGCATTTTTCTTTCAGACATTATTTCAACTAGTCCACTATCACAAAGGAAAAATAAAACATTGTGCATATATTTACCATACTGTTTTAATTACTTAATTCACTTATTTGAATGTAGTTGTAGCATTCACTTTTTCCCTTTAAGTAAACAAACTTGCTTGACTTAACTTGACAAGCAATTCGATTTTTTTCCAGTTAAGTTACTAACTTCTCTTTCCTTTAAAACACTTAATTTAACCTTTATTACATCACACAATTTATCAAATATCTAAAACATCAAAGCATGGAAGATCTTCCCATTCATTCACATCATAACTAGAAATACAATTTGAAGAATATATCAATCATTTTTTCCCAAAGCATCCAGAGATATAAGAAGCACCAAGGAGTAATGTTTCTAATAATATTTTTCAGCATTTGCATTATTACACATAGAATGGAATCAGTAGATAAATTCTCATAACCTGAAATAATTTCAGATCCAGACTTAGAAAACAAAACATATTTACTATACATACACAAGTAAACGAATGGTTAATCACATTTGGAGGTTTGTTTGTTTTTTAACTTCCCCAATAAGGCTTATGGTTAGTCTAACAAAAGAAAATCTTACCACAGTTGCTCAAGACTTTCTTCCTGCTAATATTGCAGTCATGCCAAGCTGTTATCTTGCCGGAAACCCCTAAATTATTACTGCAGTAAGAAACAAAACTCTTCCCTAACCACTAAATTAGAGAAAACAAACTTCATACTACAATTATGACATGAAAATCAGTCCTTCAAAACTTTGTTTGATTAATTCTATTTTACAGTCCTACAGCAACGATATAAGTTCTTCCCTGTAAGCTTCCGTTTCTTTTATATTTACACTATCCATCCTAAACACTTGATTTTAAATTTTTCAAACACAAAGTCAGTGACTGGTATGAGATTTGCTTCAAAACCCATTTCATACTGTAACTAACAGTTTGTCCTACTGAAATGTTCCACGAAGGGGGAACGGCAAACTGTGGTTACTGGCAGTCATTGAATGTTAACATAAGGGCGCTATCACCAAACTTGCACCTCATTTCATAATTAGGGCTTCCTTTCTCTGCCCTATCTCACTCCACTTATCTAACTGAGATCTCTAATTAACCTTACCGGCTTTACATTACAATATACACACAGATATCTGTCAATTCTTTAGTATACTCACTCACAACAACCACTGCCTGTGTCCTTGAGACGTCTGCTGTTTCCAACTGCTGAAGGAACACAGAGATCCGAGTCACGGCAACAACTGAAGAAAACTCCGTGATCTGGCCACAATACCACGGCTCTTTCTGGTCTCTGGTCCTCAAACAGTGAGAAACAGGCAGAGAGTAATTACAGAACACAATCACACACACAAAGTGCTATTTTCTTTGAGCTCAGAGGGAAGACAATAGACGGACTATGGACACGCATAATTCCACGCCTATTGAATTCAAATTCTTCCTCCTAAAAAGCTCCTTTTATTAAAGAAAAAGGGGAAGTAACAGTCATTTATTATAACCGTGAAATAACACAAGGTGTCGCCAAAGTTCTTTTTACAGAGTAAGATCTGATTACAGTATATTAGATGAAATTCACTTGATTATGACAAAATTATTTATAATTGCAAAAGTTGCAAAAATTATGTTTTGTCAGCAGTGACTGTACAATGAACTATGGTTGCACAGTTCATAGCCTATGTTTACTCTTTATGCTTACGTTAACAATTTTCCAGACTATTTTAAAGATGGTTACACAGAACTCATGATCATGACATCCTATTCTATTTAAGAGGAAGTAGGTGAAAAGCTAAACTTCTAAACACATTCTGTATCAAGAAATTCATCCATCTTCAATTACATATTGGGGATTCTGGTATCCCTTTATCTGTCCATGTCTACAACTTTGTCTCCCTAGCATGTCCTGCCATGACACTGACCCAGTCAATACCGGGATAATTGAAATCACCCATTATTAATACTGTTCTGTAACTTTTGTTAGCTTCCTTGATTTCTTTGAGCATTTCATCATCCATTTGTTCAATCGGGCCAGGCAGTCGATAGTACACCCCCACTACCATTGCCGTCCCCTTTTTACATGGAATTTCAATCCATAGACAGTCTATAGCGAATTTTGTTTCTTGCAAAACTTTATTCCTTTTTGACTCAATGCCCTCTCTAACATACAGCGCAACCCCTCCACCAATTTGATCAGCTCTATCATTTCAATATAGTTTGTATCCAGGTATCAGTGTCCCACTGGTTGTCCTCCTTCCACCATGTCTCTGAGATACCAATCATATCTAACTTCTCATTCCTTAGCGGCCCTCCAGTCTAGTCCCGGAACCTCTGGGGTTTAGTACGTCCTCCTGCAGCTTGGAGACTGAGCATGTCACTCTTTTGATGACACCAGTATAAGTAGCCCAGGCACCACCTCCTTGTTCAGTTCTCAGTCTCCAAGCAGCGGAAGGAGATGTGAGCCCAGAGGTTAAGGACTCACTGGAGTAATCATTAAGCAGCAATAGTTAAGTTGTTAGTGTGTAAAAAAAAAATAATAAAGGCTACTGTGCCTTTAAATCAGCGATTTTGGGGAGATTTGCCTGCGTTTTCAGAGGAGTTGAGAAAGATTTCCCGCCCCCCTTCTCTGCAGTGACTCTGGAGGGCAGGGAAGAGGGAGGGGGTTGTGCTGGGGTTCTCCGGTGCCAATCCCACAGGTTGGGTGAGGAGCCGTTGAGGTCCGCCGCTGCAGCCTCACACACCAGCAGAACAGGAGCAGGAGTCTGACAGAGGCCCTGCTGACAGACAACACGGCGGTTGTTTGCAATCTGCAAAGCTGGTGTCCTTTGACTTACCGAGCACAGCCAAGGTAAAGTGGAGACTCCAGAGAGGTAAGGAGTTGTGGTATTGCAAGTGTTTGGTTTTTAGAGAAGGAGACAAAGGCACTGGTAAAGTGGTAATTAGGACGCAGTCGTCAGGCTGCGTGTTTTTTGCGCGGGAAAAAGGGCCATTTGGTTTTGGGGCCGTTTCTAGAGGTCAGTAGGAGATTTTTTCACGAGGGAGGAAGCAGTGCTTCTAGTCCAACGCTAGTGGTGGTCAGTTGGTCATAAAAAAAAAAAAAAAAAAGAGAGAAGGAGTTGGTGTTTGGCTGTGGAGCTGTTTTTTGGTTGAGTGCAGTGCTCTCTTCTTTATGACTTCTAGACCTCGCTGTCTTCTGTGTGGGGTCCGGAGGGGGTCTCCTTCTGAGGCAGGGGTGTGCAGGGGCTGTGTGCACGAAGCCTCAATGTCGGAGCATAGTGGGGGAGAGCTGGCAAAAGAGGTTGCGGGACCAGCAGACCCTGCGGAGACCATGGTACTGCCTGGGGAGCCGATGCCGGGACCGTCCTCAGCACAGGATCTTCCCTTGCCCCAACAGTCTATGCCAGCAGGTTTTGACGCTTTTACAACAGGCTTTCTCCGGGGCTGGAGCTAGTTGGGCAGGATCCACAGAGGAACTAGGTAAGGGAGCTAAGTGTCAGGGAGCTCCATTGGAGTTGGGGACAGTAGGCATCCCAAATAAAAAGGCTAAACTGCTGTCGGAGAGAGCGGACATGGAAATGATTTCAGAGGAACGCTCCAAGCTCTTAGAAGACTCGGATATAGATCCTGAGTTGGAGGAAGGAGAGATAACAGAACCAGAGGACCAGGCGAGAGTGGTCCGGGTATTCAGGAGGGAAGAACTTTCAGCATTGATTACAGAGACGCTGAAAGCCTTGAATATGCCGGTAGCAGGACAGGCGGAGGACACCTCATTGGAGGATCCTTTATTGCAGGCGATAAGAAAATTGCAGAGGGCATTCCCGATTCATAGAGTATTTAAGGAAATTATTCAGGAGGAGTGGGATACGCCAGAGGCAGGACTCAAAGGTTCAGAGTGCTAGCACGGTTGTATCCATTGCAAGAACGGACAGGGAGCTTTTTAAGGCTCCTAAGGTAGATGAAGCAGTGTCGGCAGTTACCAAAAAGATGACAATACCGGTAGAGGGAAGTGCCACACTTAAAGATGCGCAGGACAAGCAGTTGGATACGCTATTAAAGCAGGTATTTGAGGTCAATGCTCTTTCCATGCATGCTTCCATTTGTGGAGCGTGGGTGGCAAGGGCGTGCCTTAGGTGGTCCCAAAGGCTTAAGGGTTTGCAGGTAGAAGGGGCAACCGAGGAGGCAGCCCAAATGGAATCTGGAGCGGCTTATTTGGCGGATAGTCAGTACGATCTTATTCGCGGGTTGGCAAAAAGTATGGCTTCAGTGGTGGCTGCTCGTAGATACCTTTGGCTCCGTAATTGGGCAGCAGATGCGGCCTCTAAAGCGAGACTAGGAAAGCTCCCCTTTAGGGGGAAACTTCTCTTTGGAGAGGATTTAGACAAACTTGTAAAGGACTTAGGGGAGTCTAAAGGCGGCAGGTTGCCAGAGGACAAGCAGAAGCAGAGGCGTCCTATGCCGGCCTCCAGGAGCCAGCAGAGATAGTTTAGGTGTTTTCATCAGTCCAGATTTGGTCAGTTTCAGTTTCAGAGAGGATGTTTTCAGTATAGATCCTCAGGGTTTCAAGGATTCAGAGGAGAGGGGAGAGGGTTTGGAGCCACATCCTCCCCAATCCTTAAAAAGCCACAATGAAGTGAGGGGGGGGGGTCCAGGCAGGATTAGTGCCCATGGGAGGTCGATTAAGGGAGTTCTTTCCAGCCTGGGCCCAAATTACCTCTGATCAGTGGGTGTTGGAGGTTGTGCAGAAGGGTTATGCACTCGAGTTCCAATGTCCGGTGAAAGACTCTTTTTGTCCAATCTCCCTGCAGATCGAGTTTGAGGCTACTGGCAGTTCAAGAAACGCTGGAAAGGTTGTTAGCTCTCAAAGCGGTGGTGCCGGTGCCGCCAAACCAGTGCAGCTCCGGTCGATACTTGCTCTATTTCGTGGTGCCAAAAAAGGAGGGGACCCTGAGGCCCATACTGGATCTCAAAAGAGTAAACAGATGTCTCAGGGTCTCCCACTTTCGCATGGAAACTCTGCGATCAGTAATAGTGGCAGTTCGACAGGAGAAGTTTCTCACATCTTTAGATCTCTCGGAGGCATATCTGCACATACCAATCAGGGTGGCGCATCAAAGGTTCCTTCGCTTTGCGGTACCAATGGGGCATTTTCAGTTTCAAGCGATGCCTTTTGGTTTGGCAACAGCACTGAGGACATTCACCAAAGTCATGGTGGTGGTGGTGGCGGCTGCGTTGCAAAAGGAGGGAGTCTTGGTGCACCCTTATCTAGACGATTGGTTAATTCGAGTGAAGTCAAAAGAGGAAAGCGTGGTGGCCACACGTTGGGTGGTGCAATTTCTGCAGTCCCTAGGTTGGGTGGTTAATGTAGCAAAAAGCAGGCTGCAATCATCACAGGAGTTGGAGTACCTGGGGGCCCGATTCCATACAGGCAAGGGCAGAGTGTATCTACCGCAACTTAGGATTCAGAAACTGAGGAAGTTGGTCCAGGTTTTTCTGGCACGAAGAGCGCCAACAGCATGGCACTATTTACAGCTATTGGGAATGATGGCAGCCACGCTGGAGGTGGTTCTGTGGGCCAGAGCTCACATGAGACCGCTGCAGAGGGCTCTACTCAGGAGATGGTCACATCAGTTGGATCGGTTATCCCAAAAGTTGGTGTGTCCGCCAGAAATGCAGCAGGCTCTGCAATGGTGGCTCCTTCCAGGTTCTCTAGAAAAGGGGATGCCTCTGGAATCGCCAGATTGGAAGCCGCTGACGACGGATGCCAGTCTGTTCGGCTGAGGAGCGCACTTCGAGGGGCAATACGCCCAGGGTCAATGGACGGATCAGGAAAAGACGTGGTCGATCAACAGGTTGGAGTTGAAGGCCGTCACTTTAGCCCTGGTGGCTTTTCAGAAGAGACTGCAGGGCAGTGCAGTCAGAGTACTGTCGGACAACACCACGGCGGTGGCTTACATCAATCGTCAGGGCGGCACAAGCAGCGTGGCTCTCGAAGACGAAGCGGACAAGTTGCTCAGTTGGGCAGAGGTGCACCTGGAAGCGTTATCTGCAGCGCATATAGTGGGAGTGGACAACGTGACTGCCAATTTTCTGAGTCGAGTCAAAGTGGACCCAGGGGAGTGGGTCCTTCATCAAGAAGTCTTCGATTTACTGGTGCAGCGATGGGAGCTGCCAAGCATGGACCTGATGGTGACGTTCAGGTCAGCAAAGGTGGAGAGGTTTTACAGCAGAAGAAGAGAAAGGATGGTGGAAGGTTTGGATGCTCTTCTGTAGAAGTGGCCAGAGGATCGACTTCTGTACGTATTTCTACCTTGGGTGATCATAAGGCAAGTCCTACAGCACATAGAGCGACACAAAGGACTGGTAATCCTTGTGGCGCCGGATTGACCAAGGAGGCCTTGGTATACCAACTTGATGCGTCTCCTGGTGGAGCTGCCATGGAGACTACCGAACAGAGGGGATCTGCTAAGGTAGGGCCCGTTAACAATGCCTCAGGTGGATCGGTTCTCGCTAACAGCTTGGCTCTTGAGAGGGCAAGGCTAAAAGCCAGAGGTTACTCTGCAGCAGTGATTTCGACGTTGTTAAGGTCCAGACGGAGATCTACTTCAATGGCATATATCCAGGTTTGGCGGATCTTTGGAGTCTTCGTGCGAGGGCCACCGCTTTACAGCGTTGCAGGCCTCGATTCCACAGATCTTGGCGTTCTTACAGGATGGTTTTGATAAAGGTCTTGCGGCAGCCTCGTTGAGGGTGCAGTTGGCAGCCCTTTCCTGTTTTTGAGGAATGGTCCATGGAATGACGCTGGGATCGCATCCAGATGTGAAAAGATTTTTTAAGAGCGACGTTACTATTGAGACCGCCATGTAGAGCTGTGGTTCTGGTCTGGGACCTGAATGTGGTGTTGGAAGCACTGGTGAGAGAACCGTTTGAACCTTTAGCTCAGGCGACAATGAAGGATCTGACCTTAAAGGTAGTGTTTTTGATTGAGATTTCTTCGGCTCAGAGAATTTCGGAGTTGCAGGTGTTATCGTGTAGAGAACCTTTTTTGTGCTCTGATAGCAAGAAGGTAGTATTAAGGACTGTTCCGTCTTTCTTGCCCAAGGTAATTTCGGCTTTTCACGTTAATCAGGTGGTGTCTTTACCGGTGTTTGAGAAAGCAAGTAAGGATAAGACAAAGTCTCGGCTACATTGTTTAGATGTCAGTAGGGCCTTGCGAAAATATTTGCATAGAACAGCAACGCTCTGTAAGACCAACAGGTTGTTTGTGTTATTTGGCGGTCCTAAGCATGGGGAGCCGGCTTCTAAGTCATCAATTGCTAGGTGGATTAAGGAAGCTATTGCGTCGGCTTATATGTTGAAAGGTAAGGTGGTGCCAAATGGTTTAAAAGCTCATTTGACTAGAGCGCAGGAGGCATCTTGGGCGGAATTCAGTTTAGTGCCAGCAACCTATCTCATGTATATAATTCATGTATATAGTTCATCCCCCCCCTGTTATCCAAGTTCATACCCTTGTTCTATGTAAAACCAAACAGAATGTGTGTTTTGGTCATTTTGTTATACTGTAAACCGCGCTGATGCCGAATAGTGCGGTATATAAGCAACTGTAATAAATAAATAAATAAGCAGTGGAGAAATGCAAGGCAGCGACTTGGTCGTCGTTGCATACTTTTGTCAAGCATTACCGTATTGATGTTCAGGCAGAAGGGGATTCTAGGTTTGGATCAGCAGTTCTTCAGGCTGGTCTTGCAGGCCCCTCCCGTTAACGTTTACTGCTGTTACTTCCCCAGAAGTTCCAGGACTAGTCTGGAGGGCCACTAAGGAAGGTGAAATTAGACTTACCTGCTAATTGTTGTTTCTTAAGGAACTCCAGTCTAGTCCCCTATTCCTCCCTGATGTTGCCTGCCGAAGGACAGCCTGAAGCAGAGGGTCGAAGATTGAAAGTACGGTGGGAAGGGCTGTGTTTTGGATAGGAATTCAGGAGTTTGGTGGGGGTGAAACTTTCTCTCTCTCTCTCTTAAAGAAGCGGCATATGGGGAGGGGAAAGCACAGGTATGAGAGTCTCTGTGTCGGGGCTCTTACCACAATCAGAGTTTCACTAATACTTTGGTGCTATAGTTAGATTAAGAGTTTTAGAGTTAAGGTTGTTATCTACTTACTTATTGCTCTGGTGAGTCTGCTTTGTCAATAGGTTACTGAACAAGGAGGCAGTGCCTGGGCTACTTATACTGGTGTCATCAAAAGAGTGACATGCTCAGTCTCCAAGCTGCGAGAGGACATACTAAACCCCAGAAGTTCCAGGACTAGACTGGAGTTCCTTAAGGAACAACAATTAGCAGGTAAGTCTAATTTCACCTTTAGTGCTATATATTCTAAACTCTTCAGTCTTATTTTTTAGATTTCTAGAATTTGCATACAAGCATTTCACCATGTACTGGGAGAACATCTTCAAGGCAGTGGAAAGCCCAATAGCGAGGGCAGCAAACTGATAGTGAGGCAAGCATGGCAACACACAGACAGTTTGCTGATCCACTCAGATTGGGATATTAAAATACACTTCGGCCAGATCCAGAGAAACCAAGAACTCCCTTTGGTGCACTGCTTGAATCATAGAGCACAAGGTTCCATACAAAAGCACAGGACGCATTAGTGCATGCTAACCCTCTTGAGGTCCAGAATGGGCCGGAAGGAACCATCCTCTTGGGCACTACAAAATAGTAATGTAGTATATGACGGCAGATAAAGACCAACATGGTCCATCTAGTCTGCCCAGCAAGGCGGAAAGAGTAGGTGCACTTGCTGCTCAGTACAGGTCACCACTCCCTATGCCTTTGTTTAGGGGTGTACTCACTGCTCCGTGTAGGTCACCCTTATTTATTTATTTACTTAGTCTTTTTTATACCGCGCTAATCGACATCAGTATGGTTTACATGAAACAGAAATTTATACGGTACAGGGGACTGTGCCATATTTACAATAAACAGGTGCTTAAAACTTGGATAAACTGGGGTAACTATTTACATATAGGCTTCATATCAGGTCCTATCGTAGATTAATGATGGTGTTGGTGTATGTGAGATGGTTGTTGGTAATGTTGTATGCCTCTGTTCTCTCGCTTTCCTATCCCATATTGTAACTTCCTTTCTCTTCACAACCTTTTCTAATTTTATTATGTACACCACTGTGATGTATTTTCCTCAGCGATATATCAAATTCAATAAACATAGTGTTTGAGGAAGAGGTGGTGTTTTAAAGCCTTCCTGAACTGTATTAGGTCAGGGATTGCCCGGATGTCAGGTGGTAGGGCATTCCAGCATCTAGGTGCACAGAATCTAAATGCCCTGTTTACTGTTGCCTGGGTGCATTGAGTTACTGTCTTAGGGATTAACAGTGTGTTTATTGCTGCAGATCTTCTGGCCCTGTTGGGGGGAGTCATGTGGGTGAGCTCTGTGAGTGAGGCGGAGGAGAGCCCATTGATGGCCTTGAAGGTCAGCAGTAGGGTCTTGAAGGTGAGTCTTCTGTGGATAGGGAGCCAATGGAGCTGTTTCAAGATGGGCGTCACATGGTCACGTCTGGAGGCGCCATGTAGCACTCTGGCTGCGGTATTCATTGTTAGCTGGAGTGGACACAGCGTGGCTCATGGAAGCCCCTGTAGGATCACATTGGCATAATCGAAATGTGGGATGATCAGCACTTGATAGATTGTCCTATGTCGTCTGGTTCTAGCAAGGAGCGTAAGTGTCCGAGAGTCCGGATCTTATGTTAGACTGCTTGTTGCTAATGTGCGCTTTCATGTCTAAGCACTGATCTAAGGTGACCCCAAGGTATCGGATTATGGACTTGATTTGTAGCTCCGCTTCCTTGACTTTTAGGCAGGCTGGAGGGATGAATTCTTGGTTCTTTGTGACAAACAGAACTTCTGTTTTCTTGTGCTGTATGCAGGGGTTTTAGGTCTGGAGCCAGTTGGCCACTGCGTCGAAGCAGTCTGTCAGTGGAGAAAAGTCTGGATGGTCGGTTAAGAAAGGCACGTAGAGTAGTACATCATCGGCATATATCAGGCAGTTAACCTTGAAAGATCGGATGAGATTACAGATTGGCTGCATGTAAAGGTTGAACATCAGGGCGGAGAGGGAGGAACCCTGTGGGACGTCCTGCTTCTGGTGGAGGTTTCCGAGCGTACATGCTGCCATCTGTCAGACAGGTATGATTTGCACCAGTTTAGTGCTGTGTCACAGATACCCTTCTCTTCAAACCACTTCAGGAGGATCTCATGGCTTACCGAGTCGAATGCGGTGGCTATATCCAAGAAGACAAGGACAAACCCTTGGCGGGCGTTATCGATTCCGGTAATTATGTTGCTGAAGAGGGTAGTGAGTAGGGTTTTCACACCATGGGATTCCCTGAATCCATGTTGGCAGGGGTCCAGCGGGGCGATGTCATCAATGTGGTGTTGGGCTTCTTTTTCAATTATTTTGGCTAATAGTGGTATGCTCAATATAGGTCTGTATGATTCAAACTTCTGAGGGTCGAGCTTGTTATTTTTCAGCAATGGCCTGATGGGTGTGTGTTTGAGGCTTTGGGGGAACGAGCCGGTTGCGAAAGACAGAGTCTGGCTATGAACGGGCTGAATTCGCTACGTAGCTCTTTTATCCAGAAGGCAGGACAGGAGGGTCCGTCTGTGCCATGGAGGTGTTGATCGAGGCGATTGTGTCTTCGATGTGCTTCTTGGACGGGGTGGAGAAGGTGGTCAGTGGCGTTGTGTACGTTGGTTCTTGGGCGGTGGTGGGTACTGAGGACTTGTTGGTCTGGCATAGCTTTGATTGCAGGAAATCTGCAAATTCTTGAGGGTGAATCATACTTGTTTGTTCCGGTCCCGGTTCTTTTGTTAGATTCTTGACAAGGTTGAATAAGTCATGTGGTTTGCTTAGTGAGCGTCTCAGAGTATCGGTGTGGAATTGCCTTATTTTCCCTGTGATTGCCTCACGGTGTTTTGCCAGGTGACTATTATATGCTTTCTGGTCTGCCGAGGAGTGTAAACGTCTCCAGCATCTTTCGAGCTTTCTTAGGCAGAGGAGAGATGTTCTTAACTCAGTGGAGCACCAGGATGCAGTGGCTCGTTTCCTTGGAGGCATGTTTGATGGAGGGTGTTGTGCAATGGTACTGAGGCTGTTATTCCAGCTGGAGATCAGCTCGTCGAGGTTAGGTGTTGTCAGTGCAAGGAGTGAGCGGGATTGGGTCAGGATAGTTTCCTTGTCGAAAGGTCAGAAACTCCGTGATGGTGTCCTGGTGGTGCTACTCGGGCTTCTGGAGTACTTCTGGTGGTATCCCGATACTGGTATCTGGAAGTTGATTAGCTTGTGATCAGACCATGGTATCGCGGTGAAGAACAGCGAAGGGACATGGGCATTTTTTTCAAAGGCTGTTTGTGGGGCGAATATCAGGTCCAATATGTTTCCTTTTACGTGAGTGGGTTCATTGATTAGTTGCTGGAAACCTAGTTCCTTGAGGGCTTCGAGGAAGGCTACGGCTTGTGTCCTCTGCAGGGTTGGTAGATTGAAGTCCCGTAGTAGCCAGGTTGGGGTGCAAGGATCCAAGGCGTTGCAGGCAAGGTCGATTATCGTTGAGAGGTCATCAGGGGAGGTTGATGGTGCTCTGTACATTAGGTTGATGGAGCAGTATTTGTTGGCTTTGGTAACTGTATCGAGATTCATTGTGCTGGATGCGTTGATGAGGCGGAATTGGAGGTCAGTTTTGGAGAGGATGAGTACTCCTCCACCCCTTTTGCGGTCTCTATGGCAGCTGTGTGTTGAGAAGTTGGTGGGTAAAAGGTGGTTGATGAGGACTGCACAGTCACGGGATAGCCATATCTCTGTGATCAGGAGTATGTCGAGGTCATAGAGGGGTATCAGGTCGGAGATCACCGGCCATTTCCTGCGAATTGAGCGTGCATTTATAAGGGCACATTTTAGGTGTTGGGGCTGTGGGCTTTCCTTCGGCTTGGCTTTTTTGGTGTGTTGGAGTGCAATGTGTAGTAGGTGCTGGTGGGGCATACGGGTGACTTCCATTGACCTGTGATGAGAGGTACTGGACCATCTCCTCTCGTATCTTTGTAGTATTGGTATGTGGTTGTGGGTAGCTGTTAGGGCCAATGTGTTACTGAGCCATCCAAGGAGGAGGTGGCAGCTGACTATGGCAGTGAGGGATGGGGCCATTGTGGTATCTGTCCTGTTGTGCGTGGTCAAGGGACTCTTCTGGGTTGGCCGGAGGCGCTGCTCTCTTACAGGCTGTTATGCGAGTATTTAGTTATCCTAAGTAATAGCCTCTAGTATCCCAGAGGGTAACACCAGTGCGCTGCTCCTTAAAGCACCAAAACCTTACAGGCAGACAACAGTATTATAGCAGGCACATTATCCTTACATGCAGACAACAGTATTATAGCAGGCACAGTATCTTACAGGCTGTTGTGTAGCTACTAAGTGGCACAGTAACACTGACAGATTTAAAACCTACAGGAAGAGAGTCATAGACCGGTAACATAGGCATGTAACAGCATTACTTGTGTAAACATCTATGGCTCTTATGCATGGTCGAGACAACTATGTTCTGGGTAAGCTCCCTAGGTAAGGGTATTTGTTCAGATATAAGAGATAGTTATGCTTATTTTGATTTTATCCTGTTTCTATAAAGGGATCCACTATGTCTGTCCCATGCCATTTTGAATTCCATCACTGTGTTTGCCCCCACCACTTCCATCAGGAGGGCATTTCAAGCATAAATGGAGTATCTGCCATTGCCCCATTTGTCTGGCTGGAAGGGCATCACCATCTTTAGGCACAGCGGCACTTGAGCACAGACCCACAAGGGGAAATGACGAAGGCATCCAGAATCGGCTCTTTGCATTCTAGGACATAGCCGAACTGAATGGTGTCTAGCATCTACAAGCATTGGTAACCCAGGCCCATTCCTGAAAGAAAAAGGCAAAGCCTGCCTCCCACTGGAGGAACCAGGAAAGAGTCTCTGGCCCCATGCACTACACAAAAGGACTGAGAACGAGCGCAAATCCCAGAAGCAGAGAGGAAGAAAGGTGTTTTTCATGTTGGTAATGAGAGTCAGCACGCCCTTGGTGGATCGGCAGAGGCTGACTAGAAGGTGCACTAGCCTGCTTCACAGGCTCCTTGGACTAATCTTCCAGAAGGCGGCAGGTTATGTCTCACCCAGGTCCTTAACAGCTTCCCCTTAAACAACACTTGGGCCAACCGGGCTTTGGAAGATGTGTCCACTGCCCAGTGCTGGAACTAAATCCATCGCTGTGACACCGTCAGCAGGGCACCATCCGTGACCACCAAAACATATCAGGTCATAACATGGCATGAAAAAGGAAGGCCGAATCAGAGTCCAAATGAGGGAGAGGTACCGTCTGGAGGAAGAGACGGCATCCACTGGAGCAGGACTCAAGATGTCAAGTTGGTACATACTGCCAGTTGCAGAATAGCAGCTGCCATGGCAAACTGGCTCTTCAACAATGAATCCACCTTATGGTTCAGAAAATCCTTAAAGACTGATCTGCCTTCCACAGGAATGGTGGTTCATCTGGTATCTGCCAGGACCATGCCTCCACCTTGGGAATACCAAATCACTTAAAGCATGCCTTCTCTGGGAGAGCATAGATCTTCTTACACACCCTTAACCCCTTAGGTGGGGAAGTCAAGAGAGTCCCACTCCGACCAGATGATATCCTTGATCACATCTGGGAACAGAAGACAGTAATGGATTTCGTCACCCCTTGAAGGAAAGGTGCACCTTCAGCTCCTACTTCGTGCCAGAAGTATCTATCAAGTTCAAGGCAGGTGAAACCCTGGCAATCAATGCCGTCAGCTCCTCCTTCCAGAATAGGTGGATCACTCTGGCCTCTTCAGAAGCTTCTGAAGGTAAGAGTACTTCTTCATCCATGTCAGAGCTCAGTACCAAGCCATCTGAATCCAAGTCATAGTCAGTATCTTGGACAGCTACCAGCTATTCCCCATCTTCAAGGGGTGCCCTTCACCAGGGATGCTTAGTCAAAGGCAATCTAACAGGGCTTCCACTTTCAGCCTGCCCTGCATGAGACTGCGCCCAGGGGCACCTAGAGGTCGCAAGGTCCAAATTTCCACACTAGAAGGCCCAGGCTTGATGCAAAAAAGAAAATAATTCTAGGGAGGATAATCTGTAGTCCAGAAGCTCTCCCCTCAAAAATGACCCCCCCCCCCCAATCCCAGGGGACATAGCCACCACAGACACCCTAGAAGACAAGGAGAGGCTCACAGAACAGGCTGGCTGGATATCCTTACCGATAGTGCCATCTGTCACCTCCTGTCCTGAAGCAGGCAAGGCTGGACTAACTGCATCCCCCAGCTGAGAGAGGGGGGAGCAGGCCTTCTAGGGACCATTCAGAAGCTAACATGCAAGAAGGGCAGAGTCAAGAATCCAGAGATGAGGCACCTTGCTTGCCACAGGTCAAACATTTCCTGGAAGAAGACCGAGTTAAGCCAAGTGTCATAACAGCATGCATGCTAAGGCTGCGGCAGCCCGAAGGCACGTGTTAACTGCGCTTTTATTGCAATGCACGTTAAAGGCACTAGAGTAGGAGCCATTTGAGCAGAACACATGTAAAGAAATGCTACCGCCAGGTGCACAAGAAAATGCTTTTGATGCATGCAGACATGACAGGAAACCACCACACTGCGCCAACAGTCGTCAGTAGTCTACCCCAAATTGCATCCCATACAGACTGAATCGGGAATCCCAACAAAGACAATGACAAAGTCAAGCCTACATCTCGCCCCTTGAACACCCCAGGCAGACAATCCATGCCGGTCTCAGCCCTAGTCCCATGAAACTGTTTTTACTGGCTTTTGCAGCACTGGCTGGAAGGCAGATCCCTCAGAGCCTTCTGCGATCTTCGGGAGAACATATGGGGGGGGAGGAGGGAGGGGTGGCTAAGGTTGTGTCAAGCTGCTGCACTCTTCAAGATCCTTCCAATTTTCTGGCTGCTCAACAGGCTTTTATGATAAGACCATGGAGCCGAACCAATTTTCCCTCCTCCTACGGCTACCAAAAAGACTGCAGTCTAGTGGAGCCTCCCACATCATGCTCAAGTGAAAGAGTCACCCTCAAAGTGGTCTGTAATGAGTGTTTATTAATTATTTCCTCTCAATTCTTCAGATTTTCTTCAGAAAATGTCTCCAGATGGTGGATGGAAAGAAATACTGAAGAGACCCTCTGGTGGCTGATGTGAATAGAGGCATGGAAGTAATACCATTGAAACCTGGACTTTTCATTGGTTCTTTGTCTCCACCAATCTTTTGGTAGGGGAACACAACCTGCTTGTCTGAACTGGTCTAGTAGGACAATATAGAATAGTTCCTTGGACTGTTTTGCTGCAGCTGACCGGGGGGAGGGGGGGGGGAGGGAAGAGGGGGGTTTGAAGCTGGTGGGGCTGGGTCTAGGGATAGTGTGTGTGTTGTGATAGTGACAGCACTACTGATCAAATGGAATGGGAAAATAGTGAGCAGTCTGCCTTTAAAAGTAAGAGCAAGACAGGTTCCCATAGCAACAGAATGCTTTCAGCTAGAACGGAGCTCAGCCACAGTGCTGACGTAGAAGCTGAATGCAGCTCTGATGATTTCCACCTGAGTAACCAGAGGGGTGTGGCTGCAGGAGGAAGCCATTTTAAACCGGCTTCAGAGTCAGACTTTGAGGGAAGTAACTCAAGGGATGCAAGTAACTCAAGGGACTGGAGGAGTTCAGGAAACTCGAGGAGTTCAAGGACCTCAGGATTAGAAGGAGGAAAGAGAAAGGAAGGCACAGAGACGCCTTGACAGCAGCCACTCAAGCAGCAAAGGTACACAGGAAAGCAGCAACAAGGGAAACTTGGGAACCCAGGTCAAGTTGAGAAAGATTCTGGAAGGTCCATTTCCTTTAACCCTGAAACACTGGAAGCAAAGCCTCTGTGGAAGCTACCCGAGGGAAAGGTAAAACAGTTTGCCTGCACGGGGGGAGAAAGCTCTGAGTACAGAGAAGCCATTGCCAGTAAAAAAAGGTACGTCTGCATTATTTCCTAACCAGAAGCTAGCTAAAGAAATAGTACAGCAGTTAAAAGCTAGTGCCAATAAGAGCAAAGATAGCACGGCTCTGAAAGCTGCTCATATTAGAAACATTCTTACCAAATGCTTTGAACCAGACATAAAGGCTGTAGTGAAAAGTTTAAGTAAGAACCAGTTTCCTGCCTTAGAAAAAAGACACTGCTAATGAGAGGGACGACTTCATAGGGCAACTGCAAGAAGTTATCCACGAGTTGCAGTCTAAAAGTTCCCCAAAGCAGCGTTACAATGACTACAGTGAGGATATGATTATTGACCCAGAAAACAAGTCTGATATATCGGAGAGTTGTGAGATGGACTGTTCTCTGTGTAAGATTGACCATTTGGACTTATGTTAAAAGCCAACTTTGTATGAGGAAAATACAAAGTTGTTCTGCCTGTTTATTTGCTGTGAAGAAACAGTTTATTACCTGCTTTGTTTTCTGACTTTAATTTGCTCCTGATTTCCTACTGTTTTGCCGTGCCATGTTTTGAGCCATTGAACCCATGTGCAAGGGAAGAATCCCCAAATAAAAATGTATCTGTTTAAAAAAGGACCCTCGTGCCACAACACATTTGTTGAATAGCTACTTAAACTACAACTCCCAGCAACCCTTGCTGCTATAGTAGTTGATAAGGACGCTTGAAAACATATAAGAGGTCGCCCTCACCATAGAGCCATCGGCCCTAGGCGGGGGAACAGGAGAGTGTGTATGAAAGAGAAAGTTTGTACCCAGAGAGGAAAGATGTTAAACGATCTACTCCAGAGCTGGCAGGACTGTAGACCTTCCTAACAAAATCACAGAGTTGACTACTGCAGGCGACAGGCCTCTAATAGAATGTCCACTGCCACATCCATGCTGGCTGAAAATTGATCCCCCGGTGCCATAATCATTTCAGCTTCACAGCAGCAACAGCAGCCAGTCACGCGAAGGTGAACCCTCTTAGTGCCACAGGCTGTGGTAGTAGTGGCTGCACTCCTGCTGTGAAGCCATATGGCCACCAAAACAACCCCCGCCCCCTCCTCTGAAGGCCTGAAGCACTCAACCTTTTTGGGCAAGGGCTATACCCCCTTTAACTTTTGCTGCCATCAAAATGGCCTGAAAGCTCTGATTCCTCTGTTATCAAAAGGCCTCTTTTTCTAACCTTTGAGGGCAGTCAAAAATACCTCCTAATTCTGGCCCCTCCCAAAAGTTGGGGAGAAGCAGGGCCAACCCGTCCACTAGGCGGGCTAAGTAACCGTCTAGGGCAGCAGACCCTGCTGGCTGGCACAGTGGCTTTGTGCTGCCACTTTGGTGCGTATAATGCAAAAAGCATGGCCTGCTTCTGACTCCCCCGACATAACCTCTTGTTGCAGGGGGGGGGGGGGGGGGCAGGCCATGTGTGCCCAAGCACATGGCCTGCTGCGGGCACCAAAGTGAAGGCACAATGCTGTCCTCCACTTCTGAAGATGGAAGCAGTGGTGGTAGGGGGTAGGATGATCAGGCCCTGCCTGTGGCAGCAGAAATCCTTGGGCCAGCCCTGGGGAGAAGGAAAGGAGAGGCTACAGCAGCACTACTCAAAAGACTCCAATTGAGGGCCCAAGAATTCTGGGGCGGTGGGGGGGACCAGGTCCACTGGGTTCTGCAACCCAAGGCTCCCCAGGCTAGTCAAAAGAACTCCAGGCACTCTTGGCCAGAATCCTCCAGTTGTGCCCAAAATCAAATATGCCCCTCTCTCCTTTACCCCCCCCCCCCAACCCCACCATCTAGTCTAGTAACAGACCGCACAGGGATCAGAGCCTCTCCATCTGCCGGAGACTGAGAAATACTGGTTAGTTACTGACTGCACAGAACTCTTAAAGGGCGATGTCAAACTAATAGTCCTCAGTCTCCACCTGCTGGCAGGACAGCATAAACCCGTGAATCTGGGCAGGACTGGAGGGATGATGAGAAAAAGAATAAAACAGATCATAATGCATCCGTTATTGTTCCATGGTGCAACCACATCTTGAGCACTGTGCAATTCTGGTTACAACATCTCAAAAAAGATGTAGAAAAATTAAAAATATACAGATAAGTGTGACTAAAAGGATAAAGGGTATGGAACAACTATCCTTGTGAGGAAAAGCTAAAGAAATTAGGATGGTTCTGCTTGAAGAGATGGCTGAATGGAGACTAGGTCTATAAAATTCTGAATGGAGTTGAACGGCTAAATGCAAACTGGTCGTTTACTCTTTCAGAAAGTAAGACTGGTGGACACGCCGTGCAGGCCGGCTTGTCCAGTAGGCAAGTTGGGCGGTTGGCCCGGGTGGGCAGCAGCACCGGCATACATGACAGGCCATGCTGCCCCGCCCCCCCCCCCCCCCACCAGCTGCCACCAATTTCACAGGGGGGGGTGGCAGGCAGCGGAAGTATTTCCCAAATTGGATGCTTTCTTGCCTGCAGCAGGCTGTGTCCATCAGCACACATGGCCTGTCGCTTTTGACCCCCCCCCCCCCCCTAACAGTAAGTTGCATCAGAAGGGGATCAGAAGTGGCAGGCCATGTGTGCTGAAAGACATTGCCTGCCACGGGCAAGAAAGTGGCAGCAAAAAGCTGCTGCTTTTTGAAATACTGCCGCTGCCTGCCTTCCCTTCCGAAGATGGAATTAGCAGCGGGGGGGGGGGGGGCGGCAGTGAGGCCAGGTTTTCTGCCTAGGGCAACAAACTCTTGGGCCGGCCATGACACCATAGAGTCACTAAGTAGTACATATAACTAATTTAGAAAAGTATTCAGTTGTGGTGTTCAGTATATATATTTTTAAATGTCAGTTATAGCATTTTTGCAAGTACATATATTCAAGCACTGCTACAGGTTTAACCAGCAGCACTGAATACATGTGTAATATGCTGACAACAAGCTGCTATTTTGTTTGTTGCATTCAGCTCATGCCTTTACTATAGATGTTCAAGGTGAGTTACAACTGGGTATAGTGGATATTTCCCTGTCCCTGGAGGGTTTACAATCTAAGTTTGCACCTGAGGTAATGAGGAAAATGACTCACCCAAGGATAGAAAGGAGCATTAGTGGGATTTGAATCCTGGCTTCCCTGGCTCCCAGCCCACTGCTGTAATCACTATGCTAAACATATAGTAGGAATATTCTGATGCTATATTCAGTGTAGTTTAGGGCTGTTTTTTTCAGCAGGTCTAACATAAATGCATCAACTACTCCGCAGAATGGCTAAATATATATGCTTCATCCAGGCACTATATGGATCATGCCAGAGCAGTTAAAACAATTTTCACCTAGCACTATCCGTGTTGGGCCTTTGAATATTGGTGGGCGTCACAAGTTATATGCATCAGTAATCATGTGTTTTGAAAACTGGCTCAATTTTTTTTGCTCAATGTACAATTAAGATCTGGAATTTGCCAGGGGATGTGGTAAAAGCAGTTGCCATAACTGGGTTTATAAAAAGGTTTGGCTAAGTTCCTGGAGGAAAAGTCCATAAACCGTTAACAAGGTAGGGCTTGGGAAAGCCACCTCTTAACGCTGGGGTAAGCAGCATGGAATTTATCTGCCTTTTTGGGATTCTGTTGGTACATGTGATCTCACTGGGCACTGTTGAGCAAATATAGCACTTCTTATGCTTTAAGCTATATTGAATGTCAATATTTCAGATAAAAGGTTCCAGTTTGAATAAGGCAAATTGCAAGATAGGTGGATGCTATGTGCTTGTGATCTTTTTTTCAATCTAAACCAACAATGTATTTGCAAGAATGTTGGGTATTTTCAATTCCCTAAAGACCAGATCCTGCTCACAGCCAGTAAAAATCCGAGTTGGTCGGTCGGTCATGCAGGTCAAATTTCTTCCCAAAGATGATACCCAATTTTTTATACAATTTTCAGAATACTGATTGAGAGATGACCCCAGTGGTAACCAGATGATTCAATCTATACACATCAAAGTTAAATTACTGGCCTCAAGGGCTCCTGCTCAAACAAACTTAATTCCAGAAGACATTTTAGGTTCTATGAGATTGTCCACCAATTGCAAGCTCCAGCAGACATGGGGTCATCACTAAGCTTCTCTTCAAAACACTTCTTTAAGATTTTCAAACTTTTATTTCTGCAATGTTTTGCAATGAGAAATACAAAAAAAAAAGTCCTCACCCCATTTTAAGTTAAAGACATTGCACAGCAAATATAGTATAAATAGAGGTCTGCAGAATGGCAGCTTCCTTCCTCTTAAGGATTTAAAAAAAACAACAATAAAGCACCTAGGTGGAAGGGTCCCAGTCAACTACGCCATTAAGACTTTGGACCAATTGTTTTTCTTTCAGTAACTGTGCCGACATGGGGGACTGGAAGAGTGTCTTGATGCAGAATGTTGACTGAGGAAAGCTAACCGATGAGCCCTATTAGGAAGATTAAGCCTTGGCTGTTCCAGTCTGAGAGGTTGTAAGCTGCTGAATTTTCAAGCTCATCATCTCCATTACAGCTGCAGAAGGAAGACAATGGAGAGAAACAAGAACAAATATGAGTGTTAGCAGTCAAGGATGGAACACGGCATTCTACATAAAACTCAAATTAAACTAAATTAGCAGATATTCTACTTGGTCCATAATCACTACAGGCATTTCCTTTTTCTATGCTTAAGGCAGAAATCTTGAATGCATATTTTCCAAGCGGAGCCAGTTTTTGGCAATGCCTCTAGTGTCTCACCTCTTCTCCTTTCCCAAGGAGGCAAGCGCAGGGAACTCTAGTTTCAGTTTTAAGGCAGTTTGATCTTTCATTAAAGAAGCAGTCAAATCAGAAGTTTGTAAAAGCTTCTGATCAGATGAATCCAATCTAGCTTTAGTTTCTACCATATCGTTCGATATAGAGAGTACTTTCTGTTCAATAGAAGCTGTTTTCACTGAGGAGAGAGCCAACTGTTGGTTCACTGCTGTTGATAATTGCGTAATCACTTCCCAAATAGTTTCTAACGTCACTACAGAAGGACGGACACAAGTTAGCAAAGGGGGTGATTCCAAACTATTCTCACCCAACGAGTCCCCAACCGAATCGCCAATTTCAATGGCAGCTTCACCACAGCCTTCTCCCCCGGAAAGGATAGCCGCAGCACGCAGCTTCCGAGCTTCAAGGGTACCCCCCCTGTCGCTCCCCGCACAGATTCTGAATCCCCTACCCCTCTGGGTGGAGAAATCGAACCAGGCGTCAAAGGGGACCTCGAAGCACCAGGTGGATCAGGGGGAGAGCGTTCTTCTGGGAGGAGAGAAGTCTCCAAGGAAGCAGCCGCCACAGGCTCCTCAACAGGCGCTGCGAGCCCCGCTCTAATCTCCCCTTGCTGATCGTCAGACAGATGAACAAAACGATCCATCGGGCCCTCCAAGGCAGGCCCCGACTCGGCGGGAAGAGTCTTGGACTTGCCCTTCCGCTTCAGCATTCTGGATCAAACAGAAGCAACCATTGCCATCTTGGAAATTAGCCACTCCCCAAGACCTTTCTTTTCAAAGAACACTTCAACACAGCCACTACCACAAACCACACACAAGAGTACACCCCCCCTCACCCCCCCCCCTCACCACCCTCAGCACTCAACCCCCATAAGCAGGCGAACACAATGCCTCACAATATAGCAGCTATGCCATTTGTAAATAATCACTTTGTTCTCTTGTTCAGTTGTAACAATATACATTTTATACCAGTTATCTGTATATAGTTCCAACTGTTTCATACAAAAGTTACTACTACTTTCAATGTAAAATTTCTACCAGTTAACTGTACATAGTTGTAACTGTTCCATGTAAATGTTACTACTTGAAGGGAAACGATATATAAAACCAGTTAAATAAATAAAATACAGGTTAACAAGTATTTAAAAATAAGCATATATAAGGCAGTAGCTTAAATGAATCCAATAAAGAGATATCATTGTCTGTTCTTTTGGGGTTTTGTTAACTTTATTTCTGCACCAGAAATAAAATTGGAGGAGACAGGATCAACTGCTCTTTTTATTAGAAAATGCTACTCGGGCGGCTAATGCCCAATTGCTTAACTTTCCTATTATTCCAGGGGTAGCCCCTGTGGATACATTTAAGAAATCTCTCCAGGACTCTATCTGTGCCATTGGAGTTGATTCCACCAATTGTAAAGGCTTTCTATATTCCTTCAAGAAAAAAAAGAGGGGAAAGTGATTATGGGGCAATTGGAGTTTGACTCCTTGAATGTATCAGCTTTACTACAGTCTCCTAAGGAAGAGGATGTTCTAGTATCTACCTTGCTTGTTTCCTTTGCCATTTCATCTGATAGAGAGTGGTTGCTTAAATTGTTTTATAGGAAGAGAACCAGCTTGTTTTTGGGTAAGAAAATATCTATCTTCCCCGATGTTTCGAGGGAAATGCAGAAGCGTCGGAAATCCTTTGTTACTACGTCCTGGGGTTATTCAAATGGGGGCAACATTTACGCTAAGGTTTCCTTGCAGATGTATTATTATATATCGTTCTCAAAAATATATTTTTTCAGCCTAATGAGTTGTCCGCCTTTATCACCTCACGGGATGTTAGCTCTTCAACAATGTTAGCCTAGTTCTGTATAGATTTAATGATTGTCAGTTTCTTTGCCTCCTTTTCTTTAAATTTAAGTTTTTGCATAGTGGGGTGTCTCCTCTCCCCCACTTATATTTCTGTGGTGCACTCCCCCTAAATTGAGGACTTATGATGTACTTGTATCTAATTGATTGATTGCTTTGTTTGTTTTCTTACTTTTTGTATTTCCACAAGTATTTCTTTTCTGTACAAGTTGTTATGCTTGGTTTGTATTGTAAAATTGATAAATATAAAATTAAAGAAAAAAGAAAAGAAAAGAAAGGTCTTAAGATGTTTTTTGAAGAGGGTGTGGGATTGGAGGGCCCGTAAGGTGGGGGGTAGTTTGTTCCAGCTGGTGGGGGCACAGAATTGGAAGGCTCTTGTGCAGGTGCGTTGTGATTTCTTGGAGCTCTGTGCAGGTAGAAGGAGATTTGCTGTGTTTTGGCGCCAGAGTCTGATGTTGTTGGGGCGCTCAATTAGTAGTTGTAGCTGTTCCGCTGTAGTATTGAGGGGGGCTCTATGCGTGAGGACAATTGTCTTGAACCTGATACGGGATGAGATTGGTAGCCAGTGTAGGGATTTCAATAAGGGCATGATGTGGATGTGCCTGGTTGCTCCGGTGATGAGTCGTGCAGATGTGTTTTGAGCCAGCTGTAGGGGGGCAAGGGTGGTCTTAGGTAGTCCTTGTAAGATGGAGTTGCAGTAGTCGAGAAGAGGGGTGATTGATGCTTGACAGACTGTGCGGAAGCTATCATGGGGTAGAAGAGGGCGTAGGTTGCGGAGAATTCTGATTTTGTAGTAGATACTCCTGGTGGTGTTTAGGATGTGTGGCTGGAAGTTCAAGAGGTGGTCCAAGGTACTTGATCTGGGGTTTGACCTGGATTTCAGTGTTGCTCAGTTTGATGCTGTGTGAAGGATTAAAGCTGGGATCTCTGGATATGTGAAGGAGCTCTGTTTTGTTCAAATTGATTGTGAGATTGTGTTGTTGTAGCCATGCGGTGGTTTCTGTGAAGCAGGCTGCAAGTGTGGAGCAATCAGGAGAAGTGGTGTTGAAGGGGTGAAGAGCATTATATCATCCACATAGATTTGGTATTCAATATTGAGGCTCTTGAGGATATGACAAAGGGGTTTAATGTATATGTTGAAGAGGAGGGAGGAGAGGGCTGATCCTTGTGGTACTCCTTGGGGGAGGGTGAATGGTGAAGAGGATTGGTTTCCAGTTCTCATTTGGGTTCGTTGGGAGAGGTAGGAGTGAAACCATTGTAGTGGGGTGCCTTGGATGCCAATGTGTTGAGTTGGTTGATGCGGGTCTGGTGAGATACTGTGTTGAAAGCTGCGGATGTGTCGAGGAATAGTAGGATGAAGCCTGAGCGGGGTTTCTCTGTCCCAGTTATGAGGGTGTTAAGGAGGAAGTGAAGATGGTTTCCGTGCTATGGAGTGGGCAAAATCCATGCTGGTTGCTGTCGAGTGGGGCGAAATTGTCCAAGTGCTCCTGAAGCTGGATTTGTACTGCTTTTTCAATGATTTTAGAGGAAAGGGATGCTGGAAATGGGTCTGTAGGATGCAGGTGAGGTGGGATCAAGGTTGGGTTTCTTCAGGAGGGGCCTTTATGGAGGCTTTTTTGAGCAATGGGGGGAGGTAGGCTTGATTGAGGGAGGCATGGAGAACTGTGGAGATTAAGTGGAAGCATCAGGGTCTTTGTCTGCTTGATCCATGTTACTGGGCATGGATCTCGGGGGGGGGGTGGCACTGATGCAGGTGGTAATGTTCTGGATTTCCTCTGGATGGACATCTCGGAAAGAGGTCCAGGGTTGGGTTGTGAAGATGGTGGACGGAATGGTTAAGGTAGAGGTGGCAGAATGGCTGTGTTTAGCTATAAGAAAATCTCCATCACTTGGGGATGGATGATGTCTTCCGGGGGGGGGGGGGGGGGCTGTGATGGGGCATTTGTGTAGCTCCTGACGAGTTGAAAGAGTTCTCTGGGCTTATTTATGGCATGGAGTAGTAAGTTGCTGTGGTGTTCCCGCTTGACATTGAGAGTGCTGGTAGAGTATGCTGTATGTTGTTCACTGTAGATGGTCAGCAGTTGTGGGTCTTTGGTTTTTCTCCATCTTCGTTCTATTTTTCTAAGTAGGCACTTCTGATTTCTGAGGTAGGATGAGGACCAGGGGGCGTGATTCCTGGGGCTTTTGGAATGGTTGTGTTGTGGAGCTTGAGAGGCTGTGGTGATGGTGTTCCAAGTTTTGAATGAGGAGATCAAGGTCTGAGTGTTGAAAGGCTTGCTTTAATTGAGGAATGGTTTGGTGGATGAAGGTTTCCTCATGGAAGTTTGTGAATCTTCTTGTCGTTTGAGGTTTGGGAAGTGTGGGATGTTTGAGTTGGGTAGGGTGAAGGAAATAAGGTGATCATCAGACCATGGAACTGGAGTGGATGAGGGGGTGATTGAATGGGGGGAGGAGAGTAATTTGTTGGGTAGGAAGAGCATGTCCAGGGTGCTTCCTTTTTGGTGAGTAGAGGTCACTCATGGCTTGGAGAAAGGCGTTGCTGTGGGTGGAGTCAGCTGAGGGGAGGTTAAGGTCTCCAAGTAGAACAAAGTGATGTTGGCGTGGGACAATGGAGCAGACTACTTCAAGAAGAGAGTCCAGTTGGTCTACCTTGTGGTGTGGAGCTCTGTATACGAGGCATATGGTGAGGCATTTGTTGCTAATGAGGATGTCGATTCCATGACAGGATGTTGTGCTGATGGTGGTGAAGCAGAGTTGTTTGTTGGAGAGGATGCAGACTCCTCCTCCTCCTCTGCTGTTAGTTCGTGGGCAGTTGTGGATGTGGTGGGTGTTGGTGTTGAGTTGGTTGAGAAGTACATTGTCCATCTCGCTGAACCTGGCGGAATGGGTGTTAAATAAACTGCATTTGATTGGTTGAATGGGGTGTGTGTTAGGTATTGTTGTTGTGGTGAGTGGTGCGGTGGGAATGGTGAGTAGGTGTGATTGCCTCCTATGTTGCTGGCTGTAGTGGGGGATTGGGGTGTAGTGGATTAGGGGCTTTAGAAGGTGAATGATAGGAATGAGGGACGGGTGAGGTAGGTTGAGAGGCAGTGTGCCAGTAGCGATGAGAAGTATATGAGTGTGAGGTATTTGGGTAGTGTATTCATGTTTTATTTCTTTGTTTCATGTGGGTGGGCTGGGTTAAATGTTAGGAGAGAGAGGGATTGTTGCTTGGGATGAAGTGCTTAGAAGGGTAGATGGATAGACTTGCGGAGGAGGGGGTCTGTGCATCCAGGAGGGGTGTAGGATAGCTCCTCAGGTTTACACTGCTCTATTGTGTGCACCTCTGTTCCACAACAAAGGGTCCTCTGGCGAGGCCCTCAGGCGCAGGCAGGCTCTTCTACCTGCCGCGTTTAAATCAGTCATGCTGGGGCCTGATTGGCCTTTGGTGCAGGGAGCAGGAGTCGTCCCTGATCCTGCTCCCTGTGCTGGACGCCAATCGGGGCGGGCTGCTGGCGGTGGCTCCTTGCTGGTGTTTGTGCCCTTCTGCCTGCCGCATTTAAATCAGTCCTGCTGGGGCCCGATTGGCCTTCGGTGTATTTCTGTGCATTCGAGTGGCTTAACGGTACCTATACTTTATCCATTCTTTGGCCAGACACTAATATATATAAAAAAATGTCTCCAGTGCCTCACTTTAATAAATCCTAGCAACCTTGGTATCTTGCTGTGCCACCCACAGCCTAAGCAAGGACTTATGTATACAAGAAAGTGATCAATGGCACCAACCTAGTTAAGTTTATAGTTCAAAACATGAGCTGATTATATTAAAATTAAGATTAGGAATGCTCTATAGCTTGAAACAGCACCTCCTCCATGGATTCAAGTTAGGAACTCTATCTGATCAGGTCAGTATATGCTATGTATATCTATATACTGTGAGGGCACTCAAAAGAAAGTTACTTCTGTAGCAAACATCCCACTGAGCAGCAGATACAAACCCCAAAAAACAAAAGGCATGGGGGAGGAAGTGACATCACTGAAGCTGATGGCTGTCTGAGGTGGTAGCTCTGTGGGCCAATAGCTATAATTTAGATTCAGGGTGCCACTAAAACTGCTTTCCACTCATTCCTTGGTGTGCTGAATGATACTGAAGATCTATGATTGTGAATAAAGCAACAGTAGATCTTAAAAAAAAAAACTTTCCATTTAAAAGTACAGAGATTCCTAGATGGTGACGGTGGGGACTAAATAATGAGGAAGGTGGAGCGAATCAGAGTGGCCCAGAAAGCCAGGCAGAGGATATAGCTAAGATCTGAAGCGATAGTAAAGATTAGTTTGCAGAAATAAACAGAAACTAGGAACCTTTAAAGTCAAAGCAGAATCATGGATCACTGACCTGCGATCATATATGGTGGTGATAGGGTAGTGGATGAAGAAGTGGAAAACAGAGTAGTCTTGTTCATCTATTGCCTCCCTCCAAAATAAGATGGTGGATTATCAAGTCCCATAAGGATCTCTTGGCCAAAATAGAAAAAGTAGAAAATTGCTCTTGAAGGGAGCAAGATCTGAAAAAGGGCATTTCCGAGACTGAAGATGACAGATTATTGGGCCTCAAAGGAGCAGTTATGTAAGGCCTTAACAGCAGTGGGCATGGATTGCAACAACCTTTGTTTTAAAGTAAGTAGAGCTCACAGAGCGCTAGGTCCCTAGTGGTTAGAGAAGCCTGATACATAGTGGCATGCATGCATGAATGTACCACCAAAGAAACTGATGCAGGCTGTCAGAAAATTGGGATATTTAAAAATGAGAGAAGACTGCATTTCTTGATAGTGGTGGTAGATAAAATCTGCAACAATTTCCATAAAGCAGAGATATCCATGATGTTGTTACAAGGTTGCGGGAAGAAGTAGTGCACTACAGATGGCTTTTCCTCGAGTTACAGCTCACCCTACCAGGAAACTGAGTTAAACCTTTAGAGGAAGCATTCCAGGCATTTCTATATGCAGGATGGAAAAACCTGCCCTACTTACAAGTGAAGGAGGATCTCAACAAGAAAGAAACAAATAAAATAAAAAATAAAAAAAAGAGATAGGAGTCTGTGACCCTGGTGGCAAGGCGGTTAGAGGTTCCAGAGCCAAATGGAGCAGACTCCAGACAAAACAGTGCGGAAGACTGCAGAGCCATGAAGGGACTGTGGAAAGTAGTGTGATTCTGGAGAATGAATGGGAGCAGAGTGGATCATGAGAGAGGGGATGAGTGTACGACGAGTTGTCGGTTTCGAGTGCTTATAGTCAAAGTAGTATGTTATGCAGGGATTTGGGCTTCATGCACTCCTGTTGTGGTTACAGCTCAGCTGAGAAGAGAATGAGTCACTAATCACCCCACCTCAGCCAAATTTAGAACATAACTCAAAGATCGACTCAAGATTATTTATACAATATGATGTAAAAAAATAAAAATAAAAAATATATATATATTTTATTTGTAAATAATAAGCACCACATTTGTAAATAGTTAGCACCACAGTTTCATACAAAAGTTGTTTGTAAATAGTTTTAATTTGATGTTCCATGTAAAAGTTGTTCAAGTTTTTACAACTGTTCTCTGTAAACTGCCCTTGATCTCTGGAAGGGGTGGTATAGAAGAAAACCATAAATAAAAAATAAATAAAATAATCTATGAGGCATGATTAAGGAGGGATTTTGGAGCCTGCAAGAAGGTGCCACACTTCTACATGGAGGGTCTGTAGGGAGATCGTACACTGGTAAACTTACAGTAGAGGGAGAAAGGAGAAGGGAGGCAGGAAGACTTTGGTGGGGTAGGGTTAAAAGGGGCAAGGCACTCATACCTGGCGGAAAATAATGAGCCCTAAGACCTTAAGACAGAGATAACTATTGCTCAGGTCTTGACAAATTTTGTTTGGACATAGGAGCCAGGCCAAAATCTTAGGAGCCAGTGGCTGCAACTCCCTTGTGCTCCATCCCCCCCCCCCCCACCATTGCCTCTATTCTCCACTGACTTTCCTCCATTTGTAAACTTCCTTCATGTCCGAGGAGGGTGGAAGAGTTTGACAAGAGATGATAAAGGCAAAATTAGACCTTACCTGCTAATCGTCTTTCGAGTCCCTCCAGGCCATTCCAGTACGCATGGGTTTTCTCCACCCACCAGCAGCTGAGGACTGACAGAATTATGTCACTGTACAAGAACTCCCCTCTTCAGCTGCAGAATCCAGTCTCCCACTGACAAAACAGACTACCGGTACCCCTTTGCCAAAACAGAAAAAAAAATATAAAATAAACAGCTCGTTGAACATTAGAAATCAGAGAATGCATGCTTAGTAATAATCCCATACCTCAACTATGTAGCGAGAAAATGCCAACAAGCGTGTTGACAGAGAAAACTATATACATGGCAAACTGCCCACCCCTAGAAGGGACCCAAACAAATCAACCACAGGGGTGCTGTACTACTGAATATTGAAAGCTCTTTAAATAGGATCTCGGATATTGGAATATGAGCCAAGGTCAATGGACTCACCACTAGCACCAGAGTGGCGAGACCAAAGAACATCTATAATCTGGGTGGGTCCTGGATCCTGGACTGGCCTGGAGGGACTCAAGGAAAGAATTAGCAGGCAAGGTCTAAATTTTGCCTTCCTAATCGTCCCACCAGGCCAATTCAGTAGGCATGGGATGTACCAGAGCAGTACCTAAGAATGAGCGGGACCCACAAGTCCAGCTTGAAGCACTAAACTT
The DNA here is from genome assembly GCA_033557465.1 of Ichthyophis bannanicus. Lineage (NCBI taxonomy): Eukaryota > Metazoa > Chordata > Amphibia > Gymnophiona > Ichthyophiidae > Ichthyophis > Ichthyophis bannanicus. Next base: position 729,919,594 of record CM066033.1, on the reverse strand, counting down.
CAAAACGCATATCGCAAGCAGCCTGTACATCCAGATAATGCTGCTGCCCTGCAAATATCCACTGGTGGCACCAGACTGTACTTTGCCCACGAAGCTGCCTGTGATCTGGTAGAATGAGTTCTAAGCCCCACTGGGACCACTTGGCCCCGACTCGTGTAGGCTACTGTGATGGGCTGCTTGACCCAGCATGTAATTATCTGCCGATAGGCTTCCGTGAGATCCAGGGTGGACCGAAATTGGCCCCGTCACACGGCCAAGATGACCAAGCGTAAGGTTTCCATCCGAAAATGTGGTACCCTCCAGGCGTGATTGACATGTTTGAGGTAGAGGGGGCTTTTTGGCCTATCCTCTTTCTTGGGCACTACAAAATAGATGGAATATCGACCTAATCCGCACTGGTCTCGGGGCACCGAGACCACTGCCTCTAAGTGCAACAGCTGCTCCAGCGTCTCCTGAACTGCCTGCACTTTCTCCGGGGCCTTGCAGGGTGACTGGACGAAGGCATCAGAAAGGGGCCATGTAAATTCCAGCACGTATCCCTCACATATCTCCAGAACTCATTGGTCAGTTGAGGTGGTGGCCCAGATAGAATAAAACTGTTGTAACCAAATGCAGATTGCTACCATTTCCACCCTGGCCATCCTGGCATAGAGGCCTTTTGGAGGAGACCTGCAGGGCAGAGTACGAACCCCGACTGGAACCCCAGTAGCCTCAAAAAGGCTGCTCCCTAGCTTCATAACCGCCTCTTTGGTATGGAGCAAACCGATTGGCTTGAAACCTCCAGAAATCCTTAAGATGACTCCATGGAGGAGCCCCTTGTTTTGGGCCCTTTGGCCAATCCTCTGGCAAGTGGCCTCCCTTTGAATCACCTTTGACCAACTTATCCAGCGCCTTGTCAAACAGCAACTTGTTCTTGAATGAGAGTTTACCGAGCCTAGACTTAGAGGAAGCATCCGCTGACCAATTGCATAGCCACAGAAAATGGCAGGCTGCAATAATCGAGGCCATGGCCTTAGATGAAGACCGTACCAAATCATAGAAGAGATCTGCCAAGTACACTGAAGCAGTCTGTCTCTCCAGATCAGGTGGTGCTAACCCCTGAATCCAGCAGATGGAAGCCCTTGAAACATAAGCCCCTCAGGTAACGGCTTGCAAAGTCAAAGTACTGGTATCAAAGGCTTCTTTAAGAAGAGACTAGTTTGAGGTCCTGAAGATCCCTGAGAGCAGCGCCGCCCTCTACCAAAATGGTGGTCTTCTTGGTCACTGCTGAGACCATGGCATCCACTTCTGGCATGTGCAGGTGGTCTCTCGTCTTGCGGTAGAGGGTATAAGCAGGCCATCACCATGTTGCCCCTCAGCATAGCTTCCGGAAATTCACAGTCCAAAAATCAATCATCTCTTTCTGATGAACCTATGGACTGGAAAGCACACCTGAGCCCCCTTGAAACCTCACAGCAAGGGATCTTCCAGGGGCTCGTCTATCATAGTGGATGAGGACACAATATTCAATGCCACCAAAGAATTCTTAATGAGGGCCAACAATTCCTCCCTGTGAAACACTAACTACATTTTGATCTTCTCCTGAAGGAATCTCACCCTCTTCCAAAAGTTACGCTTCTCAGCTCACCCCACAGGTCCGAAAGCCCCTCTCCGAGCTGCACAAAGGCCTGTGATGGCAGACAGTCCTGACCCAGCCTGATCAGGGTCCTCTCTAGCTCTTAACCGGAGGTGCCCTATCTTCAGGGTCACTCTCCTGCAAGGTATCCAAGTCTGAGTCCTGAGAGGCTTTGGCCCCTGCAGTTCCAGCTTGCTTGCATTTAAAGTAGTATGCCTTATACAAAGACAAAATAAAATCTGGCAAAAAGAGGCTCCAATATCTCAGGAATATTTGCTGTTGGTTCTGGAGGTGCTAAAGTCCAAGTTTCCTGCTTCTTAAACATAGAAACATGATGACAGAAAGACCACATGGCCTATCTAGTCTGTCCTTCCATATCAACCACTACAACATTCCCTTTTTCCTTTAGCGATCCTCTGTGTTTGTCCCATACTTCTTTGAATTCAGATACTATCATCTCTACCATCTCCACTGGAAGACTATTTTATGGATCTACCACTCTTTCCGTAAAGAAATATGTCTGCATATCACTCCTGAATCTATCCCCTTTCACCCTCATCCCATGTCCCCTCGTAGAAGAGTTTGCTTTCAATCTTGTTCTTCTTGCCCTGCTTCCCTATGTTTGTCAAGGAAATTGCAACTGCAGCTTCCCCAAGCTCTGCTGCATCGGCCGCCGGCCTTTCCCTGTCCATGGGCATGAACATGTTGCTTGAACAGAGGCCCCCAAACCGTGTGCCGACCTGAAGATGGGTTATCTCTGCCTGAAGAACCAGGGTCTGAATGGCCCGACTGCCAGAGAAGAGGGAGGCAGGGAACACCGCCAGAGAGCTGTGCACATCTAGAAGAGCAAGAGGGTAATCCAGCCAAAGAACCGGAACAGCAGGCACAATCGACAAACTGCCCCAAAAAACCCACTCACTGGCAGAGACACCGAAGTCCCCTAAAAAGTTGATCATGCACTGCCGTTTCTCTTTTGCTCAGGTTCCTCTATTATTTTTTACTTTATTGATTTAACCTCTCAAGCAATACAGCACCAATGGAGCAAAGGGACATCTACAGCCACCTCTTGCTCACAGGCAACTGGACTATCCCACGGGGGGGGGGGGGGGGGGACGACCTGGAGCACCCAGGAAGGTTAACACCGTGCCACCCTGCACCTCTGCTATAGCCAGGAACCACACAGGTCCTGCAACACTAAGAACATAAGAGATACCATACTGGGTCAGACCAAGGTCCATCAAGCCCAGTATCCCGTTTCCAACAGTGGCCAATCCAGGTCACAAGTTCGTAGCAGTTTTCCCAAAGGGCACAGCTTCCATAATTCTTGTATTGGGGCAAGCAGTGGATTTCCCGGGTCCCCTTTAATAATGGTTTATGGACCTTTCCTCCAGGAACTTGTCCAAATCTTTTTAAAACCCAGCTACACTAACAGCTGCCAGCCCACAATCACCCACACAGCTGTATTAGAAAGGTGAAGAATCCCAGCAAAAATAAGCAAACCTCTTACTTTGTTCACTTTTCCTTTTCAGAGGAATCGTCCTTTCACTGGAGTACACTACACAAAGGTCTTCCCTCAGCTGCTGAGGACTGAAAGACTAGATTCTGGAGCTGAAGAGGGAGTTCTTGTAAGGTGACATCAGAATTCTGTCATAATATTCATCAGCGGGTGGGTAGAGAAAACCCATGCGTACTGGACTGACCCGGAGGGATGATTAGGAAGTGTGTCTTCTTATGGCAGCAGGGGCTAAATGAGGCATCTTTAGACAGAAATATATAGAGAGCAAGTGTCATACGTGTGTGTGGTGCAATGGTGGTTTGCCTGTCTGTGCATGAGATGTGGCAGTGGGTGCCTTTGTATGGGTGGAGTGCAGAGATGTGGTGCATGCGTATGTGCTGTAGAGCTGGGGAGCCTGTGTGTGCACGCGCACTCAAGTGTGTGTCTCTGTTGAGCGGAAGTGAGGTGCATACGTGTGTGTGTCTGTAGTGCAGAGGTGGAGTGTGTGTATGTGCACTTATGTAGGTGGAGTGCTTGTGCACATTTTCGGGGGGTGGGGGGGGGGTTGGGGAGGAGGATACATCTCTTGGCACTGGAGTGGAGGAACAGCCTAATGGTTAAGAGCACTCTTTGTGGCCTTGGGCAAGTCACTTAATCCTCCATTGCCTCAGAAAAATCTGAATTATCAATGTCCCTGTTTAATGTACATTATAAAAGTTTAAGTTACAATGTAAACCGCTTTGATTGAAACGATAAAGCGGTATATAAAACCTGTTAAATATACATACAATTGTATTTTTGTTCCCATGCAATCATCTCTTTAACCTCCAAGTATGCACTCTCTCTCCCCTTCAACCCCTCCCCACTCTCTTCTCTCCTCCTCCTCCTAGGACTCCCATGCTCTGCCCTCCATTCCCCCCATCCTCTTTTTTATGCGATTGCCCCTTTACATTTTTAATGCCTTGTTACCGGAGGATGTGGTAAAAGCTTTTAGTATAATTGGGTTTAAAAAAGGTTTGGACAAGTTCCTGGAGGAAAGGTCAATAAACCATTATTAAAGAGGATCTGGGAAATCCATTGCTTACCCTAGGACAAGCATTGTGGAACCTGTGTACCTTTTTGGGAACCTGCCAGGTACTTGTGACCCAGATTGGCCACTGTTGGAAACGGGATACTGGGCTTGATGGACCTTGGTCTGACCAAGCATGGCAATTCTTATGTTCAATTTACTAAAATTTAGAAGGGGTTTTCCCAATGACAGAAAGAAAACACTGAACTCAAGTGTGATCATTGAAAAGTTAGTAAATACCAAGATGTTCGGTGATATCATACTGAGCGATGGCTGCCTAAGATGAGTGCTCTCTAAGACGAGGGTTCCAAGTAAGCCCAGGTTAAGCCCCTGAATTTAAGCTTGTTTCCACAGTACTAATTACCCCAAGCTGCTGTGTGAGCCAGTCAGTAATGGGCATGGTGTCAAAAAAATATAAATAAAAAAGCTTGGAGAGTTGGACAGTGGTCTCAGCATTGGGAAAAGTGACAACGAAAAGAGGGTGAAGTGTTACGATGCTCGTGCAGGCCAAGATGTCGGAAGAAGATTGAGGAGGAAAACGTGTGTACCTTCAGAGCAGACAGTGGCAGTTTGACTAAAGCTGATATGTCACAGTGGATGGCAGAAATGAAAAAGGATATTTAACCTGTAAAAAGACCAAAATTAAAGAATGTGGTCAAGGATCTTAAGGTGAAATTAGACTTACCTGCTAATTGTTGTTCCTTAAGGAACTCCAGTCCCAGAATCTCTGGGATCTAGGTTCCTCCAGCAGCTTGGAGACTGAACAATGACATTCTTTGATGTCACCAGTACAAGTACTCGAGGGACCGCCTCCTTGCTCCAGTTTACCTACTGACAAAGCAGACTCACCAGAGCAACAATTAAGTAGCTTAAAAAGATATTAAACTTTAACTATAACATTAACAGATCTTAATTATAAATTAAGACACATAATGTGCCCTTAAAGAAACATTATAACATTCCTACTATAGTCTGCCCCCCGTCTCAACAGAAATATAATAGTTTACAAAGATCCCCCAAAAATATCTCCCCCCAAAATGGGCCATTAAACATACCATGACCATACTATACCTCTTAGCTTCAGGACTGTAATCCAGGGAGGGATGTGGGACTGGACTGGAGTTCCTTAAGGAACAACAATTAGCAGTCTAATTTCACCTTCCTTATCGTCTCTCCAGTCCAGTCCCGGAATCTCTGGGATGTAACAGAGCAGTTAAAATCTCTAATGGGTGGGACCTGCTAAACCAGCCTGAAGCACTGCTGATCCAAAACAGGTCTCTCTTTTTGCCTCTATATCCAATCGATAATGTTTCACAAAGGAATTCAACGAAGACCAATTAGCCGCTTTACATATCTCCACAGGCGGCACTAAACTATACTCAGCCCAAGACGCAGCTTGTGCTCTTGTTGAATGCGCTTTAAGCCCATCAGGTACCCTTCAACAAATACGCTGAAGCTATAGTTTCCTTGATCCACCTGGCAATAGAAGCTTTGGAAGCTGCGTATCCCTTTCTTGCACCTCCAAAAAGAACAGTCTGTCTTACGGAATCCCTGTGTCCGCTTTAAATACATTTTTAAAGCTCTACGAACATCTAAAAGATGCAACCTTTTGAACTGAATCGCCTTATCAGTATTTTGAAATACTGGTAAAGAAACTTCCTGATTGACATGAAAAACTGATACCACTTTGGGTAGAAACAAAGGCACCGGTCTCAAAACCACTTTCTTCTCATAAAACAAGAGAAAGGGTTTCCTACAAGACAATGCCTGCAACTCAGAAATTCTTCGCTCCGATGAAATAGCTACAACTACTTTGAGCGAAAGATCTTTTAATGACGCTCGTGACAAAGGCTCAAACGGTTCCCGTACTAAAGCCTCCAACACCAAATGAAGATCCCAAGACGGAACGCATGGTCTACAAGGCGGCTTCAATAGAGAAACCGCTCTCAAAAAAATGCTTCACATCCGGACGCGCACCTAGCACCTCACCATTTATTCTTCCTCTATAACAAGAGACCTGCCAGCTGCACCTTTAATGAAGCAGCTGCTAAGCCTTTCTCAAACCCATCTTGCAAAAAAGATAGAATTTGAGAAATAGAATCTTTTAATGCCTCCAAACCTTTATCTTCACACCATGCTTCAAATATTCTCCAAATATGAATATATGCCAATTAGGTAGACCTCTTCCTTGCTTTCAACAAAGTGGAAATCACCGCCGAAGAGTAACCTCTGGCCTTTAACCTCGCCCTTTCAAGAGCCAAGCCGTAAGCTACAATCAAGCCACCTGTGGCATGTGAAGAGGACCCTGACGCAACAGATCTCTCATTGGTAAGAGCCATGGCCGGTTTACTAATAACCTTATAAGATCCACGTACCATGCGTCTTGGTCAATCCGGCGCTATCAATATCACCAGTCCGTTGTGCTGGTCTATTCTTTGAAGAACACGCCCTATCAGTACCCACGGAGGGAAGACATACAGAAGTTGTCCCTCTGGCCATCTTTGAATGAGAGTGTCCAGGCCCTCCGACATTCTCTCCCGTCTCCGACTGAAAAACCAATTGACTTTTGCCGACTCGAAGATTGCCATGAGATCCATTATTGGAATTCCCCACCGATTTATTATCAGTTGGAATACCTGCGGGTGCAGAACCCACTCTCCTGGATCTACTCTTACCCGACTTAAAAAAAAAAAAAAAAAAAATTGGCTTCCACGTTGTCCACTCCTGCTACATGAGCTGCAGACAAAGCTTTCAAGTTCCTCTCGGCCCAAACGAACAGCTGCTCGGCTTCGGCCTCCAGAGAGACACTGCTTGTGCCGCCTTGACGGTTGATGTAAGCAACTGCGATAGTGTTGTCTGATGGAACACAAACTGCCTTCCCCTGAAGATAACCCTGAAGCACTTGTAGAGCCAAGGTTACCGCCCTCAATTCCAATCTGTTGATTGATCAAACCTTCTCCTGAACGGTCCATTGACCTTGAACAAACTTTCCATCGAAGTGAGCTCCCCAGCCCACAAGACTGAATCCCTGTTACAACGGATGCCAAACAGGCGATTCTAGTTGCATTCCTACCGCTAGAATCCCTGGTTGTATCCACCATTGTAGACCCCGACAGGTCTCCGGAAGGCAGGGTAACCTCCTTGGGAGAGGATCTTTCTGATGAGACCACCCCCTTAGTAACGCTCTCTAACTGCCTCATATGAGTTCTTGCCCATGGGACTAAGTCTAACATTGCTGCCATGGTTCCCAGCAACTGCAAATACCATGCAGTGGGATTTTCTCTGCTCAAGAAACTCTGCACCAGATCTCTCAACACTAGCGCTCAAGACCAAGGAAGAAACACCCTTCCTATTCTCGTATCGAAACGAGCTCCTAGGTGTTCTAGATTCTGTGAAGGAATCAACTTGCTCTTTGCCATATTGACAACCCAACCCAGACTCTGTAAAAATCCCACTACTCTGGTTGTTGCCAACTCACTTTCTTTTTCGGACTTTGCCCGAATCAACCAATCGTCCAAATATAGGTAAACTAGAATTCCTTCTTTTCTCAATGCTGCCGCAACGACCACCATTACCTTGGTAAACTTCGCGGAGCCGTTGCTAAACCGAACATCAACGCCTGAAATTGGAAATGACCCATTGGAACTGCAAATCTCAAAAATTTCTGATGCTCCAGACGAATGGGAATGTGTAGATACACCTCTGTCAAATCCAGAGACGTAAGAAACTCCCCTTTTCTTACTGCCATTATTACAGACCTCAGTGTTTCCATGCGAAAATGAGTTATCCGAAGGCAGCGATTGACCTTTTGAAGATCTAAAATTGGTCGAAAAGACCCTTCTTTCTTTGGAACCACAAAATAAATGGAGTATCGACCGGAACCGCGTTCACTTGGCGGCACCGGAACAGCAGCTTTTAGATTCAAAAGTTTTTGCAAGGTTTCATGCACTGCCGCACACTTGACGCGTGCCTTGCAAGGAGATTGGTTCATTCAATCGACCACCGGGCGCTGAAGTTCCAGAGCATATCCTTCCCGAATGATCTCCAACACCCAGCGATCGGATGTGATCTGAACCCAGGCTGAATAAAACTCCCATAGCCGACCTCCCACGGGAATCAAGTCCACCTGGGCCCTCCTTACATCACTGTGACTTTCTAGGGTTTGAAGAAGAGGAAGTTGCTAATCCCCTATTTGCTCCTCAAAAAACCCCAAAACCCTGACTTCTAAAATATTGTCGTCCTCTCTGAAATTGTCCAAAATGTGTGGAACGAAAAACGACAAAAATCTCTGAACTGACCTAGTCGCCTGAATTGGACATCCTAGCTTCTGCCTGCCCTCTGGCAGCCTGCCACCTTTAGACTCCCCTAAGTCTTTTACCAATTTATCTAAGGCCTCACCAAAAAGTTTACCCCTAAAGGGAAGTTTAGTGAGCCTAGATTTATAAGAAGCATCTGCCGCCCAGTTACGCAACCATAAATATCTTCTCACCGCCACTACCGAGACCATACTCTTAGACAAACCCCTAATAAGGTCATAATGAATATCTGCTAAATAAGCTGCCCAGTCTCTAAGCGGGACGCTTCTGTCGCAGAGTCTTCCACACTATCTCCATGTACACGCTGAGACCAACAAAGACAAGCTCTGGCTACCCAAGCTCCACAAATTGAAGCCTGAATGGATAAAGCATTGACATCAAACACCTGCTTTAACAATGTATCCAACCTTCTATCATGGCTATCCTTGAGGGCGGCACCACCTTCCACAGGAATTGTAGTCTTTTTGCTAACAGCTGAAACCGCTGCATCTACTTTGGGAGACAAACTATTCCCGATCCTGATCCAGTAAAGGATATAAATGAGCCAAGACTCTGGACCCCTTTAATCCAGCCTCGGGCATGTCCCATTCCTGCTGAATCATCTCCTTTACGACTCTGTGTAACGGAAAAGCCCTTTGTGTTTTTCTAAAAGCTTGTAACAAAGGATCCTCCAAAGTAGAGTCTTCATCTAGCCCAGAAACTGGCATATTAAGTGCTTTAAGAGTTTCCATAATCAAAGCAGGCAACTCCTCTCTGCGGAAAACACGAACTGCTCTCGCCTGGTCCTCCTGATCCGTGAGTTCTCCTTCTAATTCCTCATCAACTTCCAAATCTTGATACATAAGATCCGAGCGAATCTCTTCAGAGGCTACGGAAGGCTTCTGTGAGTCCTTCCCTGCCTTAACCTTAACAGGGACAGCTCCCTCAGCAACCTCCAGAGGAGTACCCGGTCGCTTTTTCCCCCCCGAGATCCCCTCCTGCAAAGGGTAGAGGACCTTTTCTAAAAGTCTGCTGCAGCAGAGATACAAAATCTTTTGAAAATAACGCTGTCAAACCTGAAGAAAATATTGATGGTGCTTGCGGCACATCAGGAAGAGAAGGTGGTCCTGCCATAGGCTCTGGTAAGAGCTGCGGGAGCGAATTAATATCCAATAAAGATAAGGAAGCAAGTTTAGAACCTTCTGCAGTGGTTTGCAAAGCATGTTCCATATCAGGAGACTCCTGAACGCAGGATTTACAAACCCCCGAATCAGATAAAGGCCCTCTCCTGGAACCACAAACCAAACATTGCGGCTTAGAAGGCATTGTATCACCCAAGCTCTAAAAAGACTCCTAATTTAAAATTTGAATAATAATGAAAACAAATTTTTTTTTTTACATGAACCACCTCAAAGAGAATGGAATAAATTAAAATAAAATCTAAGTAAATTAAATTAAAATAAAGCTATTAATTTTAGAAAGAAGCATCAAAAAAATGAAGCTTTTGCCTTCAAAGTAAATTCACTTACTGTTTGCCGTTATCGTGCACGCGCTGAAAAGCGCAGCCTGCACCGAATCCAACTGCCATCTCCAAACAGCTGTGCAATAAAGAATTACCATCTTAGTGCTGCAGTGAGGAGAAAAAGCCCCAAATTTATTTATTTATTTATTTAACATCTTTTATATACCGCGCTATTTGTTGTCAGTGCAGTTTACATATAACAAAGTTGCACATTCGGAGGACAATTGTGTGCTTACATTATAACAGGAAACAAACTTGGAACAACAGGGTAAAACTAACTATGTACAAAACATATTAGATTCTTTAGTATTCACAAGGAGGGCTAAGGCAAGACCGCAGAGAACTTGAGGCGGAGTTGCCTATGAGGGAATTGGGAGTGGAGATTGAGAGTTTTTGGGTTTAGGAGTGCTGAAGTGGAGAAGGAAAATGTGGTGCTTGATTGCCTTGCGGAATTGAGTGAGGTCTTTAATTGCTCTTATTTCAGGTGGGAGGTCATTCCAGCATTTAGGTGCATAGAAGGCGAAGGTCCTTTTCTTGGTTGTCTGGGTGCATTTGATGGACTCTTTGGGGATGATCAGGGTGTTGTCCGTTATTGACCTTCTCGTTCTGTTTTTTGGGGTGAGGGAGATGAGATCATTGAGGGATGTGGGGGCAAGGTTGTTGATGATCTTGAAAGTGATAAGGAGGATTTTATAGGTTAACCTGCAATGAATTGGTAGCCAGTGGAGTTCCATGAGAATCGGGGTGATATGGTCTGATCTTGCTAGACCACAGAGCACCCTAGCAGCCGCATTCATAGCGAGTTGCAGCGGATTAATGATGTTCTTGGGGAGTCCGTATAAGACGACGTTTGCATAATCAAAGTGAGGTAGTGTGAGGGCCTGGAAAATGGTCCGGAAGTTGTTATGAGGTAGCATGGGTCTGAGGTGCCTTAGCGTTCTGATTTTATTGTAGACAGATCTGGTGGTGTTCCGTATGTGTTCCTTAAAGTCAAAATGCTGATCCAGTGTAATGCCTAGGTAGCGAATAGATGGTTTACTAGGGAGTTCCGCATCTCTTACTCTTAGGGAGGATGGGGGGAGAATTCTTTGTTTCTTGATATGAACAGAACTTCGGTCTTCTTGAAGTTTATACGGAGGTTTTGAGATGATAACCAGTCTGTGATGGCGTTGAAGCAGTGAATAAGGTTGGTGAAGTCTGGTTGTTTGACTTTAAATGGTGTAAACAGTAGGACTTCGTCAAATTACATCAAAACAGCCGGTTCACCCCACGCTAAACTGTTTCAGCGTCGGAGGAGAAACCGGAAGCGGCGGACAGCACAAAATATAAAAAACAAATTACATCCGCTCCAGCAGCCGAATCAGCTGTGCGGCTCTCCAAAACAGTACTCGGCTGCGACGATCCTGCCTTTCTTTTCGCTCCGCACCTAAAGTAGGTAGGTTCGGGAGACGAAAATGTTTGTTAGATGAACTGAGCCGTCCAAATAAACAAATAAACGCGACTTTTGGCAGGCAGAATAAACGTGGCTTTTGGCAGGCAAAAAAGGAAAACAAAAAAGGAGAGAGGGAGGGCACACCTCTGTACCTCTAAGCCCTTAATATTCCATTGAAAAATAAATCTAAGTAACTTAAATTGAAGGAAGACTGCTTAATTGTCCCTCCAGTGAGCCCAGAATCTCTAGGCTCAACCACCTCCAGCTACTTGGAGACTGAACAAAACTGGAGCAAGGAGGCGGTCCCTCAGGTACTTGTACTGGTGACATCAAAGAATGTCACTGTTCAGTCTCCAAGCTGCTGGAGGAACCTAGATCCCAGAGATTCCGGGACTGGACTGGAGAGACAATAAGGAAAGTGGAGTTTTGTGAAGTGGGCATGCACTTGGATATGGCATAGCAGAGAGTTGAAGAGAATGGAGAAGATCCCGCTCCGAAATTGACAAAGCAACATACCTAACCAACCTTAAACTCCACCGCGAAACCATATACCTCAGAATGAGCGAATACCATGCCAAACTCCTTCTCCGCTCTCTAAACAAACCTAGAGACCTGTTCAGCTTAGCAAAATCCCTAACTAAGGAACCTTCACCTACCCAACGTGATCCTATTTCCCCCCAGTCATATGCTGACTACCTCCAATCCAAAACTTCCATAACCAACACAGTTTCAGTTACCACTCCCTGCTATGCGCACACCTCACTTCCACCTATCACAATGTTCACAACTCCAACAGAGAAAAACATCCAAGATCTCATCGCCATCATCACCTCTACAGCTCCAAGTGACCCCTGCCCAGCATACTGGGTCAGAACTCTGCGAGTTGAACTTAGTCCAATTCTAATCAACATCATTAGACTTTCCTTTGCAACAGGCTCTTTCCCCGCATTCCTCAAACATCAATAAGACCACTTCTGAAGAATAACAGACTTGACCCACTAAAGACCGACTCCTACCGCCCAATCTCAAGTATACCTCTATTATCCAAGATAATAGAGAAGGTTGTCCAGCGACAGATTCAACACCACATTGATGAGGTGTCACCTCTCGACCCCTGTCAACACGGATTCAGGGAGTCTCACGGCGTAGAAACTCACCTCACCACCCTAACCAACGCTTTGAATAGAGGATTGGACAAGGTTGAAAATGGCTTCGCTCTCATTTTCCTAGATATCTCTGCTGCCTTTGACTCTGTTAATCACAATCAACTTCTCACTCGTCTCCAGGAGAAGGGCATCTGTGGCCTCGCCTGGGAATGGTGTAGGTCTTATCTATCGGATCATTGGCAGCATGTCAGAGTTGGTTCCACCACATCCACACCTTTCCACCAACACCAAGGTGTTCCGCAGGGCTCCTCTTTATCCGCGCTGCTGTTCAATGTCTACATGCAGCCGATATGTGACATCATACGCTCCTTCAATATCTCTAATCTATGCAGATGACGTCCTGCTGTTTACACCATTCAAAATCAAACCACCAGACTTCTCCAGCCTTATCAATTGTTTCAACGCCATCACTGACTGGCTATTATCTCAAAATCTCCGCATAAACTTCAAGACGACGGAAGTTCTGTTCATATCAAGGAACAAAGATTTCTCACCTCCATCCTCCCTAAGAGTAAGAGATGTGGAACTCCCTAGTAAACCTTCCATTCGCTACCTAGGGATTACTCTGGACCAGCATTTCGACTTTAAGGAGCACATACGAAACACCACCAGATCTGTCTACAATAAAATTAGAACGCTAAGGCACCTCATGCCCATGTTACCTCATAATGACTTCAGGACCATTTTCCAGGCCCTCATTCTACCACACTTTGATTACGCAAATGTTGCCCTGTATGGACACCCTTAATCCGCTGCAACTCGCTATGAATGCTGCTGCACGTGTTCTCTGTGGTTTAGCAAGATCAGACCATATCACCCCGATACTTAAGGAACTCCACTGGCTACCAATTCATTGCAGGTTAACATACAAAATCCTTATCTTCAAGATCATCAATAACCTAGCCCCCACGACACTCAGTGACCTTATCACCCTCACCCCGAAAAACAGAATCAGAAGGTCAGTAACCGACAACACCTTGATCATCCCCAAAGAGTCCATCAAGTGCACCCAGACGACCAGGAAAAGAACCTTTGCCTTCTACGCCCCAAAATGCTGGAACGAACTTCCACCAGAAATTAGATCCATCAAAGACCTTATTCAGTTCCATAAGGCAACCACCACATTTTCCTACTTCACTTTGCTCAAGCATCCACCCCACCTCTGCTCACCCACTCAATGTCCACAAACCTTACCCTGTCAAAGTATTTTTAGCTTGCCTTAGCCCTTCTTGTATATACAAACCTAATCTAATTGTATTTTTTACATATGTTTATAGTTACCCTGTTGCTCCAAGTTTAAACTCCTGTTACAATGTAAGCACAGAACAGTTTTCTGACTGTGCACCCTTATTATATGTGAACCGCACTGACAACAAATAGCGCGGTATATAAAAGTTGTTAAATAAATAAATAAAATAAATGCAGGGGTCCCAAGAGTAATGGACAAGGTGGTGGAGGAAATGCGAGCTGCGAACTGAGACCTCCGGACTAAAGTGGAAGATTTAGAAGAAAAAAAAAAAATCACACAAGGCGAAATACTGTGTGGATTCGGGGGCTCCCAGAGAGCAATGACTTTAAATACACCATGGAGGTGGTGCCAATTTATTTGCACACGCGATGGAGACAATGGAGGATCCTGGCATCCAGATTGATAGGACCCATCAGGCTCTTGGCCCCGAGAGAGATGAGCAGCCACAATATGACATTGTAAGGTTTCATGGACCGTGCTCAATTCCTGGCTAAAGCGCAGGATCAAAGGGAGAGACTAGAGGAATGTCAAAGTGGAAGTGTTTCAAAATTTATCCTTAATGACTCTACAGTGGAGACGGGAATTCCGAGAAGTCTAGACTGTTGAAAAACCAAAAGGATTGCACTATAAATAGTTTTATCCTTTTTATCACCATCTGGGATTAAATAAAAGGTCTCAACATTGGAGGAAGCTTAGACCTTGCTAACAAAAGAAGGCTTTAAAGAAAGGAGAGAAGCCTAAACCACTAACTGTGCAACAGTGATTGGCAGAATTTCAGTGAAGAAAAGAGTGGGAAGTGAAAACAGGTGCCTGAGGAAGCAGAACGAGAAGTCTGGCATGTCAGAGGGGAGCATGGAGACCGGTGTGAAGGCAATGGAAACAGAAGCATGAGATCGGCAAGGCAAACGTGGAGGAATTTTAAATTTACAGTTCAGGAAGAAAGAGTGGGATTTATGGACTTGATGACCGATATGCGCACTGAGTTTGGATCGAGATGTATCTGTGTATAAGGAGGGACAGAGCGCAAGCTTGCAACAGAGGTCGCCACAGCCTTGACGTTGTGTGCCGTGACCAGACGCTCTGAGAGCCCAGTCTGATCATGGGCGAAGGCTATGCAGTCCGCCATCCAGATGGACAGGGTCCGCTTGGTAACAGCCTCCCCCAGGCAACTGGGGTTGTAGGAAACAAAAAGCTGCAAGGCTTTGCTGTGGACCTGGGTACGTTGCAGGTAGAAGGACAGGGCCTTCTTACAATCCAGAGTACGGAGAACAGCCACTGCCTTGTCAGCATGGGGACGTGGAAAAAAGGAGGGGAGCACCACCTCCTGATTGAGGTGGAACACGGATACCACCTTTGGAAGGAATTTAGGGTGGGTGCAAAGCACGACCCTGTTCTTGTAGAACCTAGTGTAGGATAGATTGGCTAACAAGGCCTAAAGCTTGCCAACTCTGTGGGCAGAGGTGAGTGCCACCAGGAAGATGACCTTCCATGAGTGGTAACCTATGGCAGGTAGCCAGAGGATCAAATGGCGGCTTGGCGAGCTAGGTCAAAGCCACATTGAGGTTCCATTCTGCCGGGGGCAGGCATGAGGGGTTGAGCATAAAAAGGTTTATCCTCCATAAAATGTTGTGCTGAACACATTCAGGTGTACCCTGACGGAGTTGGACATGAGTCCAGTTTGCGAGAGGTGAAGCAAGTACTGCAGCACCGTGTGCACCTGGCAAGAGAACAGGTCAACTCGCTGCTCTGCAGCCCACACTGAGAATCTGCGCCACTTGAAGGCGTAGACCCGTCTTGTGGCATTCTTACAAGAGGCCAGGAGGACTTCCTCCACTTCCTTTGGGAGGTTGAAGGGTGCTAAGGCTACCTGTTCAGCAGCCATGGTTGAGGTGGAGAAGGGAGCCCTCTCCCTGGATGAGTAGCCCCGGGGTGTTCCCCAGAGGGATCGGGAGCTCCGTCGAGAGGCGGAGCAACAAGGGGAACCAAGGCTGCTTGGGCCACCAGGATCATGCAAACCTTGTCCTACAGGACCTTGAAGAGGGTCCAGGTGATTAGTGGCGAGAGAGGAAAGGCGTACATGAGGTCCTCAGACCATGAGATGAGGAAGGCATCTGCTGCTTCCCGGGATGGGTGCGGCTGGCAACAGTAGAAGTGGGGCAGCTGAGCATTGGTCGGGTTGGCAAAGGGGTGCCCCAGAGTTCAAAGAGCCGCTATGCCACCCTGGAGTCTAGTTGCCATTCATGCAGCTGGAGGACCCTGCTCAGTCTGTCTGCTAGAGCATTGTCCTGGCGCAGAAGGTATACCAACCTGAGATGCAGTCCCTGACTGATCGCGTATGAGCGGAGGGCTACTGCCTCCTGGCAGAGGTGGTAAGACCTTATGTCACCTTGTTTATTCAGGTAGAACATAACGACCTGGTTGTTCATTTGGACCAGCACTGACTGGTGCTGCAAGCAGTGGCGAAAGGCCCCGATTGCCAGAAAAATGGCCCCGAGCTCTAGCAAGTTGATCTGCTGCTGTCTCTCTACCAGGGACCAGTTGCCCTGCATGCAGAGTTCCTCGCAATGGGCACCCCAGCCCAGCCCTATAGAGAGAAATGTATTCAATTACATGGTGCTATAAGTTTTCTTCAAACTGTTTTACGTCAGCATAATAGTTCATGTTCTACTTGGACTGCTTTAGATAATTTGCTTAGAACTGCGTTTTATAACCCAGCTGATTTTCATAGGGTCACTCATCCAGTTTGTGACATACCTTGTAATAAATTTCCAAGAGAAAACTCAAAGAGATAATTTTGTTTTAGTGGTTAAGAAAAAAAATGATGATTTTCTGTTAGAATCACTTACAGTAGGTTGCTGGTGAGGGGAGGGGCTAAGAAAGCCCACAGTGATGTCCGTGGTAAGGACCCTCTGAGGATTTGGGGACTGGAAAGACATGTCCTCCTGCGGGTGCTGTGTAGCCTGCCACCAGTCAAGTAACTCCACTAGCATACAGGACACAGACTTTGTTCCGGAGCCTGCCTGTAGCTTGTGTCCACTGGGAGCAGAGGCACCACTGGGCCGCCCGCATGTGAAGGCAGGCTTTGGGAACCACATGGACTGTGGAAGCCATGTGGTCCAGCATGCAGAGCATGGACTGCGCCGACACTGCATGACGGTGTTGCACCTAGGTAGCTAGAGCCATGAGGTGACCTGCCCTGTCCAAGGGGTGAAAGGCCTTGGCCTGAAGTGTCCAGTCAAGCTCCTATATACTCCAAGCCCTGTGCTAGAATGAGGTGGTACTTGGGGTGGTTTATCAAAAAACCCCAGATACTGTACGATACTGATGGCGCGGGTCGTGACCTGTTGCATCTTGGTAACCATGTCTCCCCTTATGAGCCAGTTGTCCAGATTTGGGAAAATGAAGGCCCCTTGGAGACAGAGGTAGGCGGCCACCACGCCAGGCAGTTGGTGAAGACTCTGTGTTTAGGCTAGACCGAAGAGTAGTAATCTGTACTGGTAGTGGTCGCCCCCGACCACAAACCTTAAGTATTGCCTGTGGCTGGGATGAATGAGGATGTGGATGTAAGCATCTTTTATGTTCCCTGTAAAATAGTTATCTCCAAGTTATAATGCCCTGTTCAATGTAATTTCAGTTTGTTCAATGTAAACCGCACTGATGCAGAATAGCGCGGTATATAAGAGAATGCAAATAAATAAATAAATAAAAAATCTTTTAGGTCCAAGGAGCATAGCCAATCTCCCTTCTAGAGGTAGGGCAGCAATGTTCCAAGGGAGAGCATCTTGAACTTGTTCAGGTTTCGCAAGTCCAGAATGGGCCTTAGGCCCCCTGTTCTTTTTTGGGATCAGAAAGTATCGGGAGTAGAACCCCCTGCCTCTGAGGTGGTGGGGTTCTGGCTTCATGGCTCTGTCCGTGAGGAGGCCTGCGAGTTCCTGCGGTAGCAGGGCCTGATGCAAGGGAGTTCGAGAAGGTTCTCCTGGGAAGAAGGGGGAGGTGTCTGGTACAGGTGAAGGCGATAGCCTTCCATGACTACCTGGAGCACCCAGAAGTTTGTGGTAATGGCAGGTCACTGATGGGCAAAATGAACCAGATGCCCTCTGGTTGGCAGCTGCTCCCCCAAGGGTGGAGAGGCTATGCTCAGGGAGTTAAAACCCCGTCTTCGGCTGGACAGGAGACGGGGTAAGGGCTTGGAGTTCTTAGGCTTGCGAGGGCCTTGGCATGCTCCCTTGCCCTGGTGACCCTGCTGTGGGGGCTGGGGGCCTGTTATTGGGGGTAGCCTCGGTAAGGCTGGCTTCTTCCGTGATGGTTTCTTCTTAGGAAGGGTGGAGGTCTTCCTGGAGAGCAGAGTCCTTGTGAAGAATTTGGTCTCAAATCTCCACCACGTTTTTCTCCATCGGTTTACCAAACAGGTTTTCACCTAGGCAGGGGATGAAGAGGAGCTTCTTCTGGATCCATTGCTCGAGGTCCGATGCCTGGAGCCACGCTTGACGTCAAACACCAATGCCCGCAATGACTACCCTTGCGTTTGACTCAAAGCCATCTTAGGCAGTACTTCAAGCACTCCCCGACACACTTCGTGAGGGTTTGTAACCACTGGAGATGATCCCCTCTGAGGCCCGCTGAGAAACCCGCGAGTTCCTTTGCCAGGTCCTGGAGATACATGCCGATATACAAATGGTAGGCCTGGATTCGGTAACCCAGCATCAAGCCCTGGTAGCATTTGCAGCTGAGGGTATCAAGGGCATGGGATTCCCTGCCCAAAGGCACGGAGAAGTGAGTCTTTTGGCTCTTTTGCTGGCGCATGGTAAACTCCACCACCACGGAGGTGTGGGAGTTGTGACTTATGGAAGCCGGGGCCCCACTGGGCCCAGTACATGGTGTGAAGGTGTCTGGTAACTATGGGAACCAACACCGGTGTCTCCCACATGCAGAGGAGCAGCCGCCCGAGGATGTCAGGGACAGGAACCATCAGGGCCTCCTTGGATGGGGCCTCGTATTGGAGGATTTTGAGTTCCTCCGCGTGAGGGTCCTCCTCTGACTCTGTGGTGAGGGACAGGACAGAGTAGTTACTCACCTGTAACAGGTGTTCTCCAGGAGCAGCAGGAATCAGTCCTCACATATGGGTGACGTCGGCGCCGACGGAGCCCTCGCGGAGCAATTTTCCCCAGCTTTCAAAGAAAGCCTTTGGGAATTGCAGCGCGCATGCGCGGTCCCCTTCCTGCCCAAGGGTGCCATCTTGCTCAGTCTGATGACATAGCTAAAAGACAGCAAAAAAATTAGCAAAAATGAAATCATAGGACTGCAACTCCAAGGGGAGGAGGGAGGGTTGTGAGGACTGATTCCTGCTGCTCCTGGAGAACACCTGTTACAGGTGAGTAACTACTCTTTCTCCAGGACCAAGCAGGAAGTCAGTCCTCACATATGGGACTCCCAAGCTTAAGGCTACCGGAGACCCTAAGCACAAAAAAGGAGCTCCCTCAAGCTCAGTAGCACAGAAGGAAGGAATCTTCTCTGAGTACGCCTCCAACCGGTAGCCCAACATCCGGGACAGAGGGCAGGAGTTGCCTATACCTCAAAGAGATTACGGAGGACTGCCTGTCCGAAAGCACTGTCCCTGCGGGACTCCCTCTCCAGGCAGTAATGGGCTGCAAAAGTCTGGCTTGAAGACCAAGTAGCGGCCCAGCAGATGTCTGCCAATGGAACAGAGCGGAGGTAAGCCACTGACGCAGCCTTCGCCCTAACAGGATGAGCCGTGACTCGACTTTCCAACGAGAGGCCGGCTGCCCCATAAGCCCAAGCGATACAGTCAGCAATCCAGATGGACAGAGTACGCTTGGAGACAGGGAGCCCCAACTTATTGGGGTCATAAGACACGAAGAGCTGAACAGCCCTTCGGTGCTCCCGCGTACGGTCAAGGTAGAAGGTTAACGCCCTCCTACAGTCCAGGGTATGCAGGACCATTTCAGCTCGGCTGGAGTGTGGCCTGGGAAAGAAGGTAAGAAGTACCACCTCCTGGTTGATGTGAAAAGGGGAAACCACTTTAGGAAGAAACTTAGGGTGAGTCCGTAGGACTACCCTATTCTTGTAGAACCTAGTGTAAGGAGGATCAGATACTAGGGCCTGTAGCTCACTAACGCGTCTAGCAGAAGTGAGGGCTACCAAGAATAAGGTTTTCCAATAAAGAAAACGAAGATGACAGGTAGCCATAGGTTCAAAAGGCGGACAGGTAATCCGCTGTAAAACCACATTCAGATCCCAGTCAGGGGCTGGTGGGCGCAAAGGTGGTTTAAGGAGAAGGAGGCCTCTGAGAAAACGAGCCACTAGAGGGTGGCTGGAAAGAGGTCTGCCATCCACCGGCATGTGATGCGCAGAAAGAGCACTGTGGTGGACCCTGACCGAGTTGGACTTAAGTCCAAGATTGGAGAGGCAAAGCAAGTACTGCAAGACCACTGATGCCGAACAGTAGAAGGGATCTTGAGACTGCTGAGCACACCAGACGGAGAACCGACGCCACTTAAGAGCGTAGGACTTCCAGGTGGAGGGTCGCCTGGAGGCCAAGACGACTTCCTCTACATCTGGAGGCAGCAGGAGGGGAGCAAGGACTACCCTTTCAGCAACCAGGCCATCAGATGAAGGGACCGGAGGTTGGGGTGTAGGAGAGTCCCGTGATCCTGGGTCAGAAGATCGGGCTGAAACCCCAGAGGGAGAGGAGTGTCCACCGCCAGCTGCATCAGAAGCGGGAACCAGGGCTGTTTCGGCCACCGGGGAGCCACGAGGATCATTGAGGCTTTGTCCCGGAGAACCTTGAAGAGCGTCCGAGACACCAGTGGCATGGGAGGAAAGGCATACAGAAGGCCTGTGGACCAGGAGAGAAGAAAAGCATCCGCCGCTACTCTGAGAGGATGCGGTTGTCGAGAGCAGAATCGGGGAAGTTGCCGGTTGAGAGGACTGGCAAAGAGATCCATGGTGGGTAGGCCCCATTTGAGAAAGATCCGCTGAAGCACTAACGGATCCAATCTCCACTCGTGTGGTTGGAGGATTCTGCTCAGTTTGTCTGCCACAATACGAAAAAATTCACTCAAAAAAATCTCTCAAACCACCATAATTATATTACAAACCTCTTGCCACTGGTCTCAGATAAACGGTTTTTACGACACGTTAATAGGGGTATATTTGCTTGCCCACTTTTGTGTCCGTTCACATCAATGACCTGTCGTGCAAGTGGTTTTTTTTAAATATATAAATATTGCCTTTAATCTCTCAATTTTTGTAAACTTTTTCAGCAGCTTTATATAAAAAGATAGCCAGTCTACTTATCTTGAACATCGTAGAGTGGCAACCGTTGATACGTCCTCCTGATATTGCTCGTGAATACTAACAAAGGAAAATACCCCAACGCCTCAGTCTTGTAAGCGCTTCAGAGCGTTTCTCCAGATGGGTTTCTCAAGGGGAAATTAAACTTGTTTTGTATCACAAACCAGACGGTATTCACTTATGTTCAAAATACAGGAACCAGGTACTAAAATCAATAACGGCAATGATATGGTTAGAATAAACTGTGCACAATGTTGTTTTCAAAAATACACAACACTTCTCAAACAATCTACCTCTTCAGGCTTCGCCGGTTTTTTCAGACATTTTGATCAGCAGCTCACAGCATTAGTGATCCTGTAGGATTGTGAAAGCCAACGCATGCGCTCCAAGTTTACAAAAATTGAGAGATTAAAGGCAATATTTATATATTTTAAAAAACCACTTGCACGACAGGTCATTGATGTGAACGGACACAAAAGTGGGCAAGCAAATATACCCCTATTAACGTGTCGTAAAAACCGTTTATCTGAGACCAGTGGCAAGAGGTTTGTAATATAATTATGGTTATTTGAGAGATTTTTTGAGTGAATTTTTTCGTATTGTGTATATTTGTCATTCACTCGGATGAGGCCTTAAAACTGAGTTGTCTAATACAGTTTGTCTGCCAGGCAATTTTCTTGACCCGGGAGATAAACAGCTTTGAGGAGGATGCTGCAGTTGACGGCCCAAGAGCACAGCTTTTGTGCTTCCCGACAGAGAAGGAAGGAGCCTGTGCCCCCTTGTTTGTTCACGTAGAACATCGCAACTTGATTGTCCGTCTGGACCAGCACAGACTGGTGAGAAGTGAGGTGGGAGAAGGCCCTCAGAGCCAGGCGGATAGCTCTGAGCTCCAGGAAGTTGATCTGCTGGGCAGACTCCCAAGGAGTCCAGAGGCCTTGAGTACATGTCCCTTGGCAATGTGCTCCCCAACCCAGGAGAGAAGCATCGGTCGTCAGGACCTGAGAAGGCGGAGGAGACTGAAAAGCCATTCCTAGCACTAGGTTTGGCAGATGAAGCCACCATTGCAGAGAAGAGACCAGTGGGTCGGAGATCTGTACGGAGTCCGCTAGGCTCCCAGTGGCCTGATGCCATTGTGTGCGAAGGCACCATTGAGCAGGCCACATGTTCAGGCGGGCATTGGGGGTCACATGGACTGTGGAAGCCATATGGCTGAGCAGTCTCAGAAATTGCCTGGCAGAGACCAGGGAATTGCTGTGAAAGTGGCTGGCAAGATCCATGAGCCTGTTTGCTCTGTCGAGAGGCAGAAAGGCTCGCGCCTGAAGCGTGTTTAATCTTGCGCCGATGAACTCGAGATCCTGAGAGGGGAGCAAAGTGGACTTTGCGAAGTTTATGACAAAGCCCAAGTGCTGAAGCAGAGCCACAGTGCGGTGCGTGGTGTGAGTGGCCTCTTGGGAAGACCGTGCTCTGATGAGCCAGTCGTCTAGGTATGGAAATACAAAGAGGCCTTGAAGTCTTAGATAAGCCGCCACCACTGCTAGACATTTGGTGAACACCCTTGGTGCGGAGGATAGGCCAAAGGGTAGTACTCTGTACTGGTAATGATTGCCCCCCACAACAAACCTGAGATATTGTCTGTGGCTGGGGTGGATGAGGATGTGAGTGTAGGCATCCTTTAGATCTAAGGAGCATAGCCAGTCTCCCTGCTGGAGGTAGGGCAGCAGGATTCCAAGGGTAAGCATCTTGAACTTTTCCTTTGCGAGGAACTTGAGGTTCCGCAAGTCCAGGATGGGTCTGAGGCCTCCTGTTCATTTTGGAATCAGAAAGTACCTGGAGTAAAAGCCTTGACCTCTCAGGTGGTGGGGCACCGGTTCCACAGCCTGTTCCTGAAGACTTGCTAACTCCTGAAGGAGTAAGTCCCTGTGCAGAGGGAGTCTGAGAGGCTCCCCTGGAAAGTAGGAGGGAGGTACCTGGTGGAAGTGCAGAAGATAGCCCTCTTGGACTATGTGAAGCACCCAGGTATCTGTAGTGATGTTGGACCACCTGTGGGCAAAGTGGACCAGCTGGCCTCCTGTGCTGAGAGAAACCAGCTGAGGGGGAGAGGCTATGCTGATGAAGTCAAAAACCCCCACCCTGCTGAGCAGGGGCCGGTGGTGCAGGCTTGGGGGCTTGCTGCCTACGGGACCCGTTACCCCGTCCCTTGGCCTGCTGACCCTGTTGGGGAGCTGCTGAGGCCTGATAATGAGAGTAGTGTTTATAGGCAGCCGACTTCCTCGGGTAAAAGGGCTTTTTCCCCGAGCCCTTCTTCTTCTGAGAAGGGGCAGAGGTCTTCCTTGAGAGCCGAGTCCTGGTGAGAGTCTCGGTCTCGATCTGTGCAGCCTTCTCATCCATGGGTTTGCCAAAGAGGTTTTCACCTCTGCAGGGGACATCGACCAACTTGTCCTGCACCCATGGCTCGAGGTCGGATGACTGAAGCCAAGCCTGTCGGCGGGCACCGATGCCGGCTGCGGCTACTCGAGCCGATGCTTCAAAGCCATCGTAGGCTGCTCGAGAGATAAACTTTGAGCACTCCCGAATACCAGTTGACAAGGCTTGGAACCTCTGCAAAGGTTCTTCGGAGAGACCAGCAGAGAACCCGGCTATTTCTTTAGCCAGGTCTCGGAGATACATGCCCATATAGAGCTGGTAGGTCTGGACTCGACAAGCAAGCATAGAGCCCTGGAAACACTTCCTACCGAGGGCATCCAGGCTTCGAGCCTCCCGACCGGGAGGCACCAAGGAGTGCATCTTCTGACTCTTAAGTCTATGCATGGCCGATTCCACCACCATGGAATGGTGCGGTAGTTGTGCCTTTTGGAACCCGGGGCTCTTGCGGACTCGATAAATGGAATCGACCCGCTTGCTTAACACCGGCGACGACGCCGTGCTCTCCCACATGCGGAAGAGAAGTCGTTCCAGCATCGGAGGAACCGGTACAGTAAAGGCCTCCTTTGGGGGAGAGTCATACTGGAGGGCAGCGAGCTCTTCGGCTCGAGGCTCCTCCTCGGGATCCGCGGGGAAGGCGAAGGCCTTGGCCATATCCCGCACGAAGTCCGAGAACCGGGTATCCTCCGGGGGGGACCGTCTGAGGTTCGGACTCGGGGGAGTCCGATGGGACATACCGAGTCCGAAAAGAACCAGGTGACTCTTCGTCCTCGGATTCCCAGGCTGACTCCTCGGAGGAGGAGTCGAGCGGCTCCGGTCGGGCGGGCATCGATGCCGTCCGCCCCGACGCCGAGGGAGTCGGCGTCGACGACCTCGGTCCCGAACAGGAGGCCGAAGGAGACCGTGACCGAGGATCGACTTGAGCCCTCATGGACTCGAGGATCGGCTCGGTCTCCGGGGTCGACTTGGACGTCGACGTCCCGGAGGTCAGGGCAGAAGCACCGGCGAGGCCAGCGATCAATGCCCGCTGCTGGTCCATGAAGGCAGTCAGACTGCTCTCCAAGGCCATCAACCTGAGTCCGAGCTCAGGAGACCCAGCAGCCCACGACGGCGTCGGGCCCAATGTCGGTTCCTTCGGAGGCGAGTCCACGAGGACTACAGCACTTACGTGAGCAGGCGAGTCCATCTCGAGACGAGGATGTTTGGAAAGCCTCTCCATCTCCGAGGACCCGGGACGGCTATCGGGGCTATGCGACCTGGCCCTCGAGGAACCAGGAGCGTCCACCGACGCCGCCCTCGCGGGTTTCTTCTTCCGATGAGGTTCCTGGGTAGGAGACCCCCTGCTCAGAGGAACTTCGACGATGCTCAGGACCAGAGTCCCGAGACGTCGAAGCCTCTGACGAGGTCCGGGCCCGGCCGGAGTCAGAGAAGATACGTTCCCGCTGATGCTGCCGACTCCTCAACGCTTTTGAGGACATCTTGCCACACAGACCACAGATCATCGGGTCATGATCGGGTCCGAGGCAGCGGAGGCAGCAGTCGTGTGTGTCGGTAAGAGACATGAGCTTCTTACACCGATCACACTTCTTAAACCCGCTGGCAGCCATCAGGGGAAAAAGGGCCCCTGCGAGGTCAAGACAGGGCTGCCAGTGAAAAAGAAAAAAAGGCACGAAATCTGTCACGAAGGACAAAAAACCGAAAAATAAAGAACGGACTCGCAACCGGCGTCACGGGTCCGGGCGGGAAAAGAACCGGCGTCGAACCGAGAAAAAAGACAAATAAAATCAACTTTTCTAGCGGTGAATTACAAACGTCGTCTGTAGGGCTCCGCGGAAAAAAGAAGACTGAGCAAGATGGCACCCTTGGGCGGGAAGGGGACCGCGCATGCGCGCTGCAATTCCCAAAGGCTTTCTTTGAAAGCTGGGGAAAATTCTCCGTGAGGGCTCCGTCGGCGCCGACGTCACCCATATGTGAGGACTGACTTCCTGCTTGGTTCTGGAGAATTTCTCCATGTCCTGAACAAACTCAAGGAATGTGTCATCCTCGGGCGGGGACAGACACCATGACACCAGGGCGACGGGTCCAATGGGAGGTCGTGGTGCTTCTGCGTCTCCAGGGATGCCTTGTCCTCTGACTCCCAGTCGGCGTAGTCTGTTAAAAACTCGACAACTGAAGATGCCTGGGGTGCAGGATCCAGGTCGAGGCACTGGTGACCCATGGTGGCTCCTTGGCCAGAGCCATAAGCGCTTGCCAGGGAGGATCTCGCTCCCAAGGAATGGGAGCGAGATTGAGTCCCTCGCCGAGGATCAACTCGACGGCCCAGGGAGTCTGAGAGCAAGGTCCCCATGATCTCAGACACACCAGCAGGGCCGGGTGTCGATGCTTGCTGCGAGGCGAGGAAGGCAGTAACACTGCGCTCCAGCACCATCTTCCTGGTTTCCCACTCAGGAGTTGCAGTCTTCGATGCAGACACTGGGGTCACCGGGTCTGGTGTCTATGAAGAGAGGGAGTCCTCAATGAGACAGGCCTTGGGGGTCGGGACCTGTCACCAGAAGCCTTCATGTCTGTTCGGGGATCCTTTGCTGGCCACTCCCACTCAGACTCCTTGGGCTCTCTCTGCGGGCTGTGGGACCTAGCACGGGGCTTGCTCCAGTGTGTCCAAGTCCCAGGATGAGGTCCTCGAGGATTTCTTCTTTTTGCGTTCCCGTTCTGAGGAACCCTTATCAGAATGTTCATGGACCATATCAAGCGCCGTGAGGACTATATGCGACTCAGTGGACCCTTGTGGGGCCTTAGAGTGCAAGGCTACCGGGGATACCGGGGCAGAGTCTGACCTGTGGAAGATGTCATCTTGCTTCTGCTGATGCTAGATGGTGTTCATGGACATCTTTTTCACAGGGTGCAGACCTCTGGGTCATGGTCGGCCCCTAGACACCGGAGACAGCAATCGTGTGTATCAGTGAGATGTATTTTGCACACCAATCACACTTTCTGAATCCGCTGGTCATTGGGGAAAATAGTACCTTGCTGAGGTCGAAGACCCTCGATGTGGCCAGCGAATAGAAAAAAGGTGCGAACCACGCTAGGAGGGAAAAAAAAAAATCCTAGAACGGATCTGAGACTATGCCGGGGCAAGCGAGCTTGGAGGCGGGAAAGGGACCGGTGCAACTGGAGGGAAAAAAAATAGTTTAACGCACAATTTAATCAACTTTTTCTGGGGAATTTAGACAGACATTTGTTGGGCTCTATGGAAAAAAGGAGACTGAGCAAGATGGCATCCTTGGGTGGGAAGGGGACCATGCATATGTAGGGAGATGCTTCCACAAGGGCACCAATGTCACCCCATATGTGAGGACTGACTTCCTGTTTGTTCCTGGGGAATATTTGAATATATATATGGGGAAATAAGAAGTTCAGGTTGGCTAAGAAAATAATGTATAGAAGAAAAGACCAGGGGCATGGCAGTGCCAAATCTCCAATGGTACTAAGATGCAGTGCAGTTGAAAGCTGCGATGGAATGGCAATTTAGTATAGGTAAGCCTTGGGTGGAAACCGAGTGGGAGAGGGGGCAGGAGAGGTTACCCTGCAATATCAATTATGGGTGGATAAAAAAAAGAGAGTGGGTAAGGGGGGGAAATCCTTTCAGTGCCCTCATGCTTAAAGCGTGGGACTACTGGAAGAAAAGGTGGGTGAGGGAAGAGGAAAATATCTTGGTTTACTCCTTTGAGGTTTAATTTGTCTTTGGTACCTGGAAAAGGGGATGGCATTTATAGAAGATGGGAGCGGTTGGGACTAGAGCATTTGGGTTAATTTGTGGAAGAGGGCAAGTTTCTGTCCTATCAGGATTTGATGGAGGAGTATGGGATAGGAGAGGGGATTACTACCAATATTTTCAGGTAAAGCATTATATTACCTCCCGTTCATGGCTAAATTAATCGAAAAAGCAGTACAAATTCAGACCCAAGAATACATTGATAGTTCAGCCCCTCTTGATGATCAACAATATGGGTTTCGCCCTCATCACGGGGTGGAGTCACTACTAACAGTTCTAATCGATACCCTTGTAAGAGGTATTGATAATTCAAAACAGGCATTCCTACTCATATTCATTGATATCTCTGCAGCCTTTGTTAATCATTGTTGAGTGGTGAACACTGTCAAACTAAGACAAATTGGAATAAAATCCACGGTTCTTAACTGGTTCTCATCTTATCTAAGTGACCGAACTCAAACGGTACGAATTGGTAACTTCACTTCAAAAACTTATAATCAGGAACTAGGCCTCCCCCAGAGCTCTGCACTGTCAGCGCTACTATTTAATATTTACTTAAAACACATCTGTCAAATATTTAAAAAATTCAATGTTTATTATCACCTTTATGCGGACGACATAATGATGTATGTCCCATTCACAATTCCTAATATTCCCACACTTCTTATTAATACCTGCCTCAATGAAATAAACAATTGGCTAATTGAAAACAACTTATACATTAATCACGCTAAAACAGAAGCCCTAATAGTAACTAAAAATACAACTTTCATCCCCCCAACACATATCATATTGCAAAATAATGATATCAAAATAAAAACTGAAATACGTTACCTAGGCGTAATACTAGACAAACACCTCAGTATGGACATGCATATAAGAAATATAACAAAAAAAGTTGATTTTAAACTTAAAGTATTAAAACAACTCCGCCCTCTACTGCACCTACAGGATTTTCAACGTATAATACAAGCGATAATAACCCCCCATTTCGACTTTGCGAACTTAACCCTAATAGGTGTAACAAAACAACCTAAAAAAACTCCAACTAGCACAAAATGCAGCAGCCAGGACTATCATGAATGCCCCACCATATAACACCTATCTTAGAGTATTTACACTGGCTCCCGATTCAATGCCGAATAGAGTATAAAACTCTTCTAACTACATACAAAGTCCTAAATAATACAGCACCTCTCACTTTAAACAACCTTATCAATAAAGAACCTAATCACAATCTTCAAAGGCGAGCCAACTAAACAAACTAAAAACACCAAAGGAATTTATAAAGGCCAAAAAATCAAACATGAAAGCATTCTCCCATGCTGCCCCTATAATTTGGAACAACATTCCATCGGAACTCAGATCCTTACCTCAAATCACGGAGTTCAGGAAAAAACTCAAAACACATTTATTTTCAACATACTATGGATCTTTGACGAATTCACCTTTTCAACAAGAAAAAGGATAGTTTCACCAGCTAACTTTATCCATCTCTGAACTGGAATAAGTACCAAAACCCCAAACCGATGTTTTTGAAACATACATACCTTGTACATAGTTATAATCCTGTTCTTTGTACATAGTTTACAACTGTTAATTTTAAGTTTGAATTTTTGTAGTCTCACATTGTTATATGTAAAAACAGCATTGCCTTGTTTACTGTTGTTCCATGTAAACCGCAACTGATAAACGGAAGGTGCGGTATATAAAAACTTGTTAATTAAATTAAATTAACAAAGGGTTTTCAATGAAGAAGGTGAAATTAGACTTACCTGCTAATTGTGATTCCTTGAGGAAATCCAGTCTAATCCCGAACCTCTGGGTTTAAGCACCTCCCTCCCACAGCCTGGAGACCAAGCCCGTCACTCTTTTGATGACACTGGCATAAGTAGCCCGGGAACCGCCTCCTTGCTTCAGTAACCTATTGACAAAGCAGTCTCACCAGAGCAACAATCAAGTATATGCCATAAATCTACTTTAACCATTTCTTTTGCTGATTATTACTATATTTTTTACTATGACTATATAAAAACTAACGATTTATCCAATAAAACTGCAACTTACTGCTGGAAACAACTTGAACAGACTAATCACAAACTTTGCACTGCCCAGGGCTATTCACCCCACGCTAAAGGACTTGTCTTTATCACTCTCCCCCCCCCCCCCCCCCAAAAAAAAATAATGCTGCTCCTTCTCTGGACTGCAGCCTTCTAGGCGTTTACGCCACCTAGCTCTATAAAAACTCCTCGCTTCAGGCTACAGTCCAACAAACTAGGACCAGGGAGGGATGCGGGACTAGACTGGAGTTCCTCAAGGAACCACAATTAGCAGGTAAGTCTAATTTCACCTTCCTTATCGTCCCCTCCAGTCTAGTCCCGAACCTCTGGGGATCTAACAGAGCAGTGAACAAATTTAACGGGAGGGACCTGCCAGACCAGCCTGAAGCACCGCTGATCCAGAGTATCCCTATCCACCTGAACATCCAGATGGTAATGCTTGACGAAAGAATTCAAAGAAGACCACGTCGCTGCTTTACAAATCTCAACCGCCGGCACCAAGCTAAATTCCACCCAGGAAGCTGCCTGCGCTCTCGTCGAATGAGCCCTCAGACACCTCGGAATGGACTTACCCTTCAGCACGTAAGCCGATGCAATAGCCTCCTTAAGCCACCTTGCAATGGAGGACTTTGAGGCCACCTCTCTTTGCCTCGACCCCCCAAACAAGACAAGACAATCTGTCTTGC
This sequence comes from Ichthyophis bannanicus, assembly GCA_033557465.1. Taxonomy (NCBI): domain Eukaryota; kingdom Metazoa; phylum Chordata; class Amphibia; order Gymnophiona; family Ichthyophiidae; genus Ichthyophis; species Ichthyophis bannanicus. The sequence continues at coordinate 729,889,498 of CM066033.1, read as the reverse complement.
GGAATACAGCCGACCTTTGCAAATAGGCAACTTGAGCTAACAGGGGGTAACTATGTACAGCCTGTACATAGTTACCCCCTGTTAGCCCAAGTTGCATAACCTGTTCTTTGTAAGTACAGTGCTGGTGTGCCGGCACTCTACAAATTTACTGTTGAATGTAAACCGAGCTGATTTTAAAGAGCGCGGTATAGAAAAAGAAAAAAAAAACCCTTTAAATAAATAAAAATACACCTTCACCACTCGTCGCACATCCAATAGTCTCAGCCGACCCTTGGACGACACCTGACTCTCCTGTTCAAACACTGGTAACGACACCACCTGATTGACATGAAAAGACACCACCTTAGAGGCAAGAACGAAGGGAATGTCCTCAATACCACTTTGTCATAGGACAAAAATGGCTCCCTGCAAGACAGAGCTTGCAACTCCCAAATCCATCTTGCTGAACAAATGGCCACCAAAACCACCACTTTAAGAGTAAGATCCTTTAAAGTAGCCTTACCTAACGGCTCAAATGGCTCCCGTGCCAATGCCTCCAGCACTAAAGTAAGATCCCACGTGGGCATCATTGCCCTACATGGAGGTCTCAACAGTAACGCCGCTCGCAAAAAACGCTTAACATCCGGATGAGTCCCGAGCGCCATCCCCTGAACCTTACCTCGATAACAGGACAATGCTGCCGCAAGCCCTTTCTCCAAACCATCCTGCAGGAAGGACAAAACTTGTGACGCCGAGGCCTTCAAGGACTGCACTTGCCGCCCTTCACACTACGCCTCAAACACTCGCCAGCCCGGACATATGCCACTGAAGTAGACCTATGCCTGGCCTTTAACAATGTAGAAATCACAGCCTCCGAGTACCCCCTAGCTCTTAGCCTCACCCATTCAAGAGCCAAGCCGTAAGAGAGAATCGATCCACCTGAGACATATTCAACAGACCCTGTACCAACAGATCCTTTCTGACTGGCAGCCTCCACGGCTGCCCCACCAAGAGATGAATCAGATTGGCATACCACGGCCTTCTTGGCCAATCCGGCACAATCAGGATCACTTGACCCCTGTGACTCTCTATCCTCTGCAACACTTGACCTATCAACATCCAGGGAGGAAACATGTACAAAAGCTGTCCCTCCGGCCAGCTTTATATGAGAGCGTCCAGATCTTCTGACATCCTTTCCCGTCTTCTGCTGAAAAACAGACTGGCCTTTGCAGATTCGAACGTCGCCATGAGATACATTACTGGCGTCCCCCACCGACTCACCAGTAAGTCGAACACTTCTGGATGGAGAACCCACTTCTCCTGGGTCCACCTTGACTAGACTTAAAAATCGGCCGCCACGTTGTCCACCCCTGTGACATGAGCTGCCGACAAGGCCACCAGATGTAGCTCGGTCCAGCTCAACAGCTCCTCCGCCTCCTCTTCGAGAGCTATACTGCTGGTGCCTCCCTGCTGATTGATGTAGGCCACTGCTGTCGCATTGTCGGAAAAGACTCTGACCGCCTTCCCCTGTAAACACCCTGGAAGGCTCAAAGCTCCAGAGTCACCGCCCTTAGCTCCAACCTGTTGATGGCCCAACTCACCTCCTGAGATGTCCACTGCCCCTGGGAGAAACCTCCTTCGCAGTGCGCCCCCCAGCCGAACAAACTGGCATCGGTTGTCAGTGGTACCCAATCCGGCGACTCCAAAAGGCATCCCTTTCTCCATACACCCTGGACCTAGCCACCACTGGAGAGCTCGCCTTGTCTCCAGTGGACAAGGCAGCCTCTGCGACAAATGGTCCGTCTGATTCGACCACCGTCTGAGCAATACTCTCTGTAACGGCCGCATGTGGACTCTGGCCCACGGCACAAACTCTAGTATTGCTGCCATCGTTCCCAAAAGCTGTAGATAATGCCACGCCATGGGAGCCTCTTTCTGCAGAAAAGCGCGGACTAACTTCCTTAGCCCCCTCGCCCTCACAGACGGCAGAAAAACCTTTCCAGCTCTGGTGTCGAACCGAGCCCCTAAGTACTCCAGATCTTGCGATGGCGAGAACCTGCTTTTTGCCACATTGACTACCCACCCAAGGCTTCGCAGAAACTGCACCACTCGAACAGCAGCCTCCTCGCTCTCGCTCCTTGATTTTGCTCGAATCAACCAATCGTCCAGGTAAGGGTGAACCAACACCCCTTCCTTGCACAATGCCACCACTACCATGACCTTGGTGAATGTTCGTGGGGCTGTTGCCAAACCGAACGGCAACGCCTGGAACTGAAAATAACCTATGGGAACTGCAAACCTGAAAAACCGCTGATGCTCCACACGAATTGGAATGTGCAGATAAGCCTCTGTCAAATCTAAGGACGTGAGAAACTCCCCCTGCCTTACCGCTACTATAACTGATTGCAGAGTCTCCATTTGAAAATGAGACACCCGGAGACAGAGATTCACTCGTTTGAGATCCAGAATCGGATGCAATGATCCTTCCTTTTTTGGAACCACAAAGTATATGGAGTATCGACCGCTTTGGTCCGTGGGAACCGGCACCACTACCTTGAGAGCCAGACGTCTCTCCAAGGTCTCCCTTACCACTGACAGCTTTGACCGTGTCCCGCAGGGAGATTGAACGAAGAAATCAACCACTGGGCATTGAAGCTCAAGAGCATACCCTTCCCGAATAACCTTCAGCACCCACTAGTCTGACGTAATTTGGACTCAGGCCAGATGGGCACCAAACCTACCTGGGTCCCCCTCGTTTCATTGTGACTTTGAGATTTGCGGTTGAGGAAGCACCAAATCCTCTACCTGCTCCTCTAAACCCACGAAACCCCTGGGATCTGTAGGGAAACCGTCCTCTCTGAAACTGACCAAATCTCGCCAAGCGAAACAGAAAACTCCCTCTGCTGAATCTTGGTCGCCACCACTGGACGCTCCTGCTTCTGCTTGTCCTCCGGCAATCTTCCGCCCTTTGACTCTCCCAGGTCCTTCACTAGCTTATCCAAATTCTCTCCAAAAAGTAGCTTACCCCTAATAAGGAAGCTTACCTAATCTTGCTTTAGAAAAAAACTGTCTGCCGCCCAATTAAAGAGCCACAGATACCTTCGTTGAGCTATAACAGACGCCATACTTTTTGACAGGCCCCGAATAAGATCATAATGAATATCCGCCAAGTAAGCCGCCCCAGACTCCAACCGGGCGGCCTCCTCGACCATATCCTCACCAGAAATCCCTTGAATTTTCTGGGACCACCGCAGACATGCTCTCACCATCCAAGCTCCACAAATTGAAGCCTGCATGGAAAATCACATTGATATCAAACACCTGCTTCAACAAAGCATCTAATCTCCTGTCCTGGGCATCCTTAAGCACGGCACTACCTTCTACTGGAATAGTTGTCTTTCTAGTAACTGCCGACACTGACGCATCCACCTTGGGAGATAGAAATAGATCTTTATCCTGATCTGCCAATGGATAAAGGCGAGCCATCACCCTGGCCCCTTTGAGCCCTGCCTCCGGCATATCCCATTCCTCCTGGATCATTTCCCGCACCAATCTATGCACTGGAAATACCCTCTGGGACTTTCGAACCGCTTGCAACAATGGATCCTCCAGAGTGGAGTCCTCCGCCGAACCCGCACTGGGCATGTTAAGCGCCTTATGCATTTCCGTGATAAGCGCCGACAACTCCTCTCGCCGAAACACTCTTACCACCCTTGCCTGATATTCCTGCTCTGTGAGCTCACCTTCAAGATCCTCCTCTTCTAAGTCTTCCAAAACCTCCAACAGCATCTCCGCGTCTCTCATTACCTTAGTCTTTTTAGCTGCTACACTTTCAGCTCCTGAACTCAGAGAAGTTCTTGGCCGCTTTACCCCCAAGTTCCTTCTCTCTTGCACTGCTACCAGATCCTCTTGACCCCCCCACCGAGGGCCTGTTGCAGAAGAGCCATAAAATCGTGCGAGAAAATCGCTGACAACCCCCCCCCCTGCAAAAGAGGTTGTGCCGAGGGAAGGTCTGGGTCGAAGATGGTCCTGCTATCGGTTCCAGCGGTGGCAAAGAAGGAAGGACCCTTTTCTGAACTTCGCCTCCTTCCTCCATGGGGATCTCCAAAAGGGCTGCCTCCTGTACGCACCCCCTGCACACCCCCACTTCAGACACCGAACCCCTTCATGCCCCACCAAGTAAACATTGAGGCCTAGAAGGCATGGCCTAAACTAACAAAACTGGAATCTCTCAACTCTGAAATAAGCCTCTGCACAGAGCTGCACAGCCAACACAGTCCCGTTTTTTTTTTTTTTCTTCAAGAAATGCCAACCAGCCTAAAATCCTAGCTGACCCTTCAAAAATGACCTCTGAATAAAACTCCCCGAAGCCGTTCCAAATCACTTCAAACTGCTCCAGTAAAAAGCAACAGTGGCGCTGACGGCTTCCCGCGCGGCCACCACGTGGTCTGGGCCTTCCTTCACTGATCCGCCGTCAACACGTGCCAAACGGCACTGCTGCTGGATCCCAACTGCCCGCGCCGATCGCTTACCTCCTCAGCTGCACCGACAGCCCCCGCTAGCACGAGCAAACTCACCTGCTCACTGTCACCTCGAGGAGCTTCCGCGGCGGTGAGTAAAACGCCAGATTGCTGCTGACAAGCCTATGCTCTTGAGTCCTCTCACTCACGCTGCCTGTCAACACTCCGTCTCACGGCTCCTCACCCTTTCAATGGGTTCGGGAGCCGGAGGCCCCTCAGACAGTTCCCACACGCTTTCCTGCCACTATCAAAAGGGGCTCCAGGAAGGGGGGAGAAGGGGGGCAGCTCTCAGCAGCAACTCAGTCTGTCCTATATTCCAATTATCATTTAGAGATATTCTTTTTTTTTTTTTTTTTTAACTTAAAAAAAGTAAGACGAAATTAGACTTACCTGCAAATTGTTGTTCCTTAAGGAACTCTAGTCCAGTCCCGGAACCAGTGAGTTTAGAATCTCCTCCAGCAGCTTTGGATACTGACACCTGTCATCACTTTGATGACCTCAGCTTATATATACAGTAGGACTGCCCCTTCATCTTCAGTACCTATTGACAAAGCATACTCAGCAGAGCAACAAATAAGTAGTTAAACACATTAAAATATAGAGACTCAAATAAGGAGGTCTCCCCCATTAACATTAATAATTCAATCTTACAACCTAGTACTAAACTACGTCTCCCTCTTTAAAAAAAAAAATAAAATAAAATAAAAAATAAAAAAACTAGGGATGAGGAAGCGCTGCCACTGGAACTCAGTCGGCTAGGACCATATAGAAGAAATATCAGAAACAAGCTTGGAAGGCAGTGCAGACTGGACCCCTCAAACTAAAAACTTCGGGCGGGATCCAGGACTGGACTAGAGTTCCTTAAGGAACAACAATTAGCAGGTAAGTCTAATTTCGTCTTCCTTTTCGTCCCTCTAGTCCAGTTCCGGAACCAGTGAGGATGTATCAGAGTAGTAAGTTATCTAACGGGAGGGACCAGCCAAACCAGCCTGAAGCACTGCCGCCCCAAAACGTCCATCATCCGCTGCTTGAACATCGAGCCTATAATGCTTAGCGAATGAATGCAACGACGACCATGTAGCCGCCCTACAAATGTCCACAGCCGGCACCAAACCAAACTCCGCCCAGGACGTAGCTTGCACCCTAGTCGAATGAGCTCTGAGTCCTGCCGGCACTACTCTACCCTTTAACAGATAGGCCCCCGCAATTGTTTCTTTCAACCATCTGGAAATAGACAACTTAGCCGCCGCCTCTCCTTTTCGTGGACCTCCAAAGGAGATAAATAATCTGTCCGATCTACGGAAGAACTCCGTACCGCGAAGGTAATGCCGTAGCGTCCAACTGACATCCAAAAGCCGCAAATGACGATACGACTGAGTATTTTGACTGCCAGCGAATACCGGAAGCAACACCACCTGGTTCACATGAAATACTGAAACCACCTTAGGTAAAAAGGTTGGAACCGTACGCAGCACCACCTTGTGCTCATAAAAAGATAGATAAGGCTCTTTGCAAGATAGGGCCTGTAACTCTGAAATTCGGCGAGCCGAACAAATAGCTACCAGAAACACCGCCTTCAAAGTTAGATCTTTTATAGAGGCTTTCTCCAACGGCTCAAAAGGCTGCTTCAGCAACGACTCCAACACCAAGTTCAGATCCCATGCTGGAACCGAACATCTATGAGGAGGCTGAATAAGCAAAACCGCTCGCAAAAACCTGCGGATGTCGCCATGCGTCCTTAACACCTGGCCCTGAACCTTACCCCGAAAGCAAGAAATTGCTGCCAAATGAACCCGCAATGAACTTGCCGCTAAACCTTTTGACACCGTCTTGCAAGAAGGAAAGAATCTGAGGCACCGAAGTCCGTAAGGGTCGCAAGTGCCGCTCTTCGCACCAGCCCTCAAAGATATGCCAGACCCTAACATAAGCCAGTGATGTAGAACGTCTACGCGCCTTCAACAAGGTAGAAATGACCGCCGATGAATATCCTCGAGCTCTTATCCTAGCCTGTTCAAGAGCCATGCCGTAAGCGAGAATTGAGCCACATCCGACATCCGTAACGGTCCCTGACCCAAGAGATCCGGTCTTAGAGGTAGTCTCCACGGGTCCGCCACCAGTAGGCGAATCAGATCCGCATACCACGGTCTCCTGGGCCAGTCGGGCACAATCAGAATCACTCGGCCCGGATGCCTCTCTATGCGCTGCACCACTCGACCTATTAAGAGCCCACGGAGGGAACATATAGAGCAGGCCCCCCCTTGGCCAGTTCTGCGCTAGGGCATCGAGCCCTTCCGACATCCGTTCCCTCTTCCTGCTGTAAAACCTGTCCACTTGCGCTGATTCGAATGTCGCCATGAGATCCATGAGCGGATGACCCCAACGCCAGACGAGCAACTTGAACACCTCTGGATGGAGCACCCACTCCCCCGGATCCACTCTCCGACGACTGAGAAAATCTGCCTCGACATTGTGTACCCTGGCCACATGTTGCGCAGATAAACCTAACAGATGCTGCTCAGCCCAACTCAGAAGCTGACTCGCCTCCTCCTTTAGAGCCACGCTGCCTGTGCCGCCCTGACGATTGATATAGGCCACCGCCGCTGCGTTGTCGGACAGCACCCTTACCGCCATCTGTTGTAACCAGACTTGAAAACTGTAGGAGAGCCAGGGACACCGCTCTCAACTCTAACCTGTTTATGGAGTAACCCCATTCTGTCAGGGACCATTGACCTTGGGCGAACTGTCCTTCGCAATGCGCGCCCCAGCCTAGCAGACTGGCATCCGTCGTCAACAGCCTCCAGGAAGGAGGTTCCAGAGGGACACCAGACTCCAACGACGGCTTCTGTAACCACCATTAGAGTGCCCGGCGCACCTCCGCAGAACATACTAGACGACGGGACAAGGGATCCGATTGATATGACCAGCGCTGAAGGAGAGCCCTCTGCAATGGCCTCATATGTGCCCGCGCCCAGGGTACCATCTCTATCGCAGCTGCCATCGTGCCAAGCAGCTGAAGATGCTGCCACGCCGACGGCATCTGCCTCGCCAAGAATTTTCTCACTAGCCCTCGCAACGAGCGAGCCCGACGATCCGGCAAAAACACCTTGCCCAAGCCCGTCTCGAAACGCGCTCCCAAGTACTCCAGGGATTGAGAGGGAACCAGACTGCTCTTCGCTCGATTGACCACCCAGCCCAGGCTTTCCAACATTTGCACCACCCGGGCTGTAGCCCTCACACTTTCCTCTCTCGACTTCGCTCGAATTAACCAATCGTCTAAATACAGGTGGACTAACACCCCCTCTTTTCGTAGCGCCGCTGCCACCACTACCATTTTCTTGGTAAACACCCGAGGAGCCGTTGCCAGCCCAAAGGGCATCGCCTGAAACTGATAATGCCCCATGGGAAGCGCAAACCGAAGGTACCGCTGATGCTCTGGCCGAATTGGAATATGTAAGTAGGCTTCCGTGAGGTCCAACAACGTGAGAAACTCCTCTTCTCTTACCGCCGCGATCACAGACCGCAATGTTTCCATACGAAAATGCGTCACTCTGAGACACCGATTTACTCTTTAAATCTAGGATCGGCCAAAAGGAGCCCTCTTTCTTGGGAACTACGAAGTAAATGGAGTAACGACCGAACCCGTACTGGTCTGAGTGAACGGGAACTACCGCCCGGAGCTGTAGCAACCTTTGCAAAGTCTCCGCCACAGCGCACACCTTGAGCGGAGCCCTGCAGGGAGAGAGCACAAAGGAATCTAAGACAGGTCGATCGAGCTCCAGAGCATAGCCCTCTCGAATGACCTCTAGAACCCATCGATCCGTGGTAAGGTGGACCCAGGCAGGGTAGAACTCACGTAACCAACCTCCGACGGGCAGCACCTCTACCTGAGCCCGCTTCATCTCATTGTGATTTCTTAACGGCTGAGGACTGATAGGGAGCAAAACCTCTACCTGCCCCTCAAAATCCCCGAAATCCTTGCCCTCGCATGGGAAACCTGCCCCGCTGCGCTTGGCCAAACCGAGAGGACCGAAATCTACGAAACTCCCGGTGAACTCCTTTGGAGCCCGAAGGTGCCTTTCCTTGCTTAGGTTTATCCTCCGGCAAACGACCCCCCTTGGATTCCCCAAGATCCTTCACTAACTTGTCCAAATCTTCACCAAACAAAAGTTTTCCCCAAAATGGAAGTTTACTGAGGCGCGCTTTGGATGAAGAATCCGCCGCCCAATTTCTTAACCACAAATATCTTCGTGCCGCCACAACCGAGGCCATAGCTTTCGCAGGACCCCGAATCAGGTCATAATGAATGTCTGACAGATAAGCGGATCTGGATTCTAGCCGCGGTATTTCGGCTTCCTGCTCCCCCAAGCGATCCCCCTGCAACCCTTGGGACCATCTGAGACAGCCTCTGGCTACCCACACTCCCGCTACCGAGGCCTGCATGGATAGAGCACTAATATCAAATACCTGCTTTAATAAGGTATCTAATCTCCTATCCTGGACATCTTTTAAGGCTGCAGCCCCCTCGACTGGAATGGTAGTCTTTTTAGTGACTGCCGAAACCGCTGCATCTACCTTCGGAGAGCAAAAGAGATCCTTATCCTGGTCCGAAAGAGGGTACAACCTAGTTATCGCCCTAGACCCTTTTAGGGCCGATTCAGGCACGTCCCACTCTTCTTGGATCATCTTCCTAAATACCCTATGCAGGGGAAAGACGCGCTGGGACATGCGGACCGCTTGCAACAGGGGGTCCTCCAGAACCTCTTCCGAAGCAGGTTCCACCGAAGGCATATTTAACGCCTTAAGTGTCTCCGCAATCAGAGCCGGAAGTTCCTCCTTCCTGAACACCCTGACCACTCTACTCTGCTGCTCCTCATCGGGCAATTCCCCTTCTTCCAACTCTTCATCCAAGATGCCAGCCATCTCTCCGTCCGCTGACGCTAAGTCCCCCCAAAGAGAAGTAGTAGGGTCCCCCCAAGCTTTCCTCCCTACACTTCTTGCATGGGACCGGCTGTCCCCCTGCAAGCGCCGGACGCTTCTGACCCTGTGGACCTTGAGGGGCCGTTCCCATAGCCGGCTGTAACACAGCAAATGCTTGCTGCATTAGAGTAAAGAAATCTGGCGGAATGTCCAATGCATTTCTAGCCTGACGGCCGAGAGTGGGGGAACCACCCCTCCCCCTCCGAAAGGCCTGGGAGCTGTTCCCCCGCGCCCTCCAGGGGAGGCAGGGGACCACCAGCAGACTCCGCATGATCACTGCTTGTGCCTTCAAGGGGATTCTCCATGAGGGCCGCTTCACGGGTGCAGGGCTTGCACATCCCGGCCTCCAACAACTCACTGCGCCATGTCCCACACACTAGACAGCTCAGCTTAGGTGACATAATCCCTTAACAGCTAACTCAGCCCTGATGCTAGCAAGTCTTTTTTTTTTTTTTTTTTTTTTTTTTAACACTACAGCCTTATCAGTAACCTAAACAGCCCTGTTCTGCTTGCTGAACTGTGACCGAACCTGCAAAACCGAAATTTCCTCAAAGGAGAAAAGTCCCTTGCAGGAGCAATGCTAAGCAGCCTCGCAGTTGAGAAAATGGCCGCCGCTCGGTTTCCCGCTCAAAATCGGGCGGGCGGTCTGCATTAGCGCTTACCACTCTCGAATCTGCCCCCCCCCCTCCCTGTTCTAAAGCTTATGTCCGATGAAGGACTCACCTCCTCGGACCGCCGAAACTTGGAAGAGGGGCTCACAGCATGCCGGAGCTCAGCCAGACCACGGCTTCAGCTTCCGGCGGCAACGGACTGTCTCCTCCGCGCTTGCTAGCGCTGCGATTGTTGTGCCTGCAACCTGCTCCTCACCCGTAACCGCGGGTTCGGGAGCAGGGAGGCAGAGGTGCTCAGCTATTCCACCCCCAATGCTCGTTAACATGATGGAGAGATAAAACGGCAAAGATAAGGAGAAAATCGAGAAGGGGGGAGGGGGAGAAAGAGAGGAAGGGGAGATAGTAAGAGAAGAGCTGAGAAACAAAGGACCGCTCTACCCAGCAGGTCTGTCTTCCAGCCGCAGCACCTCCTGAAACAGATAGAATACTTGATTGATGTAGGATTTGCTAACTAAATGAAACCAAAAAAGATAAGCTATAACAATCTGCTTATCTGTGTTGAGTGAGCACAGAGCTCAGAAGCTTCTCCAGCTGCTTGGAGACTGACATACTGAAGATGAAGGGGCGGTCCTACTGTATATATAAGTTGAGGTCATCAAAGTGATGACAGGTATCAGTCTCCAAAGCTGCTGGAGGAGATTCTAAACTCACTGGTTCCGGGACTGGACTAGAGGGACGAAAAGGAACTGCTTTTGTTCCTCATTTGTTCCTCTAGCGAGTCCTGACCCCCAGGCTCATGACTCCTCCAGCTGCTTGGAGACCGGAGATAACTGAAGCAAGGAGGCGGTTCCTGGGCTACTTATGCCAGTGTCATCAAAAGAGTGACGGGCTCGGTCTCCAGGCTGCGGGAGGAGGTGCTTACATGAACACCAATGAAATGCGTACAGCAGACGTAGATGTGGCATCAACGCCCTGGACTCTATCTCCCTGCAGAGATTGAAGCAGAGACTGAAGCAGTGGCCCACTTTGGCAATGGAATGGGTCGCCATCAGATCCATCTCAGGGCGACCCCCATCGGTGCAGAAGCAGTTGAAACACCTCCTAACTCAACTCCCACTCTCCTAGATTCAGAGCGCGCTGTCTGAGAACATCCACTTCCACACTGTCTACCCTGGCAGTGGGCTAAGTTGATAAGGCTAGGTGGTTCTTCTCTGCCCAGGCAAGCAAGAAAGCCATCTCCCAGGGCCACCCTGGCATTCCTTGTGCTGCCTTACTGACGGACATAAGCCACCGCCATGGCGTTGTCCAACACTCAAATCACCCAGCCCTCGACCATGAGCCAGAAACACAGAAGGCCTTGCTTCTAAACAGTTGATGGCGCACATTGCCCTCCCTGTGGTTCCAATGGCTCTGGGCTATTCGGTCATGGCAATGGGCTCCCCAACCAAAGAGACTGGCATCTGTCATCAAGAGGATCCATGAGTAATTGTCCAGCACCATACCCCTCCTCAAATGAGCAGGCTGCCACCACTACTGCAGGTTGGCCCTCTCCATCACTGGGAGCGGAAGCCTGATCTTGAATTCCTGAGAACTCAGGGGCCACCAAGTCAGCAAGGACTGTTGGAGCAGCTGCATATGAGCATGTGTCCATGGCACTCTCTCTGTTGTCGCTGCCATCAATCAGAGGAGCTGAAGATAATCCCGAACTCTAGCAGCCCGCTGTGAAATGAACAGCACCAGGCAATCTAACAACCTCGTGACTTTTTCCTCTGGCAGGAAGACTGCCCGCTCAAGTACTGAAATGTGCTCCCAGGAACTCCAGGGACTGGGAAGGCATCAACTGGCTCTTTCCCTGGCACCATCACCCATATCACCCAGCCACCATCTGGGCACTACCAAAAGGCCACCATCTGGGGGCACTACCCGAGATGTCTCTGAAAGAACAGGCTTGGATGAGCCAGTCGTCCAGATATGGGTGCACACAAATCCTTTGTCACTGTAGTCCTGAGAACGTCCTTGGGGCAGTGGAGAGGCTGAATGGGAGGGCGGAGAATTGAAAGTGAGAGCCAAACATGGCAAAACACAGATACCTTTGCTGATCCTCTCTGATTGGGATATGAAAATACACCTTGGCCAAATCCAGAAATGCCAGCAACTCCCCTCAGTGTACCGCCTGAATCACGAATCACAGAACGCGCAAGGGTTCGTGGCACCTTTGAGGTCCAGAATGGGCCACAATGATCCATCTTTCTTCAAACACCACAAAATATATGGAATGCCTGCCATTGACCTGGTTGTCCAGGGGAATGGGCACCATGGCCTGCAGGAGTAGCAGCTTGTCCAATGTGATCTACACAGCATCTCTTGTTCGCATTCCAACTGGATCATATCAGTAAAACATTAACATCGTACAGCCCTAGTTCATGTTTATACTCAAAGTTTGTTGTCCTTGTTATAATATAATCATTGAATTGATGATATACTGTAAACCGCTTTGACTACATGATAAAGCAGTATAAAAACCTGTTAAATAAAATAAAAATATCCCTGATTAGCACCAAGAACAGGAAGACAGTAGTGGATTTCCGCATCCCTTGCAGGAGTGGAAGCACCTTTTACTACTTCTCCGTAACTGGTGCATCTGATAAACTCAAGGTAGATGAGACTCGGAACAGGAGAACACCACCGGCCTCCTCACAATCCTCCAAAGGTGAGAATACTTCGTCCACATCAGAACCCAAAACCAAGCCATTGGAATCCAAGTCACAGTCCAAATCCTATCCTACCCTATCCTACTTTAAAGGCAACAAGGAATATCGCGAACGATACTTGAGAAACCTGCCTCCAGAGCCAACACCGCACAGAACGAAGCATGGCCATACCCTCTATAGCACTTGCACTCCTCTACACCCTTGCTAGTGTCTCCATGACCATAATCCAATCCCCACACTCCAAGGCACAAGTAGGAAATTCTATCACAATCAATACCAGCCTCCAGTAAGCTCCCATTACAGGAGACGGACACATTTGCTCTATGTAACGCTAGATCTTACTGCTAACTCAAGAGTTAACAAAATAGAAGTTCAGGATGACCTCAAGTGCGCCCTCATCAACGCACGCTCGGCCCGCAATAAATGGCCAGCCATTACTGACTTAATAACCAACATGAACTTAGACTTACTAATGGTCACAGACATGGCTCTGACACGGACTCTGTGCTACTAAATCAACTCACCCCACCTAACTTCTCAATCTTCACATGCAACAGACAAAATAGGAGAGGAGGAGGAGTCTTCATTCTTGCAAAAACTGCACTACAATACCGAATTAACCTAACCAGGAGCTCACTCCACCTAGACACAATAACCATCTCCAACAAAATCAACACCATCAATCTTGTATACAGAGCACTAAGCGCTTCTTCAGACGAGTTCTCTGAGATAATCGACCTAGCTGCTAATCCTGAAGATCCCAGCAAACAAAATTGGCTACTGGGTGATTTTAATCTCGCCTCCACACAGCCCACCTTATCAAGCACCTTCCTTGAAGCAGTGGCGAACCTCTGCTACAAATTGTAATGGACCCTACCCACAAAAAAGGAAACCTCCTTGATCTGGTTTTTTGCTCCACCCACAGTCACAGGCACGAGACGCAGTTTCAATCTCTCCATCACCCCTGTCCCATGGTCAGATCACAACCTGATAACATTCCAGATCCCGGCACAACGGAACACACTCAGACAACCAGATACCCAAACATCAGCTAACCCAGTACGTTTCAAACCATTGGATAAAGAAGTGATCACCAAACAGGCACAACCAAAGCTCGCTCTCACACCATCCAACCTCGACGAGACAGTAGCTAACTGGAACGACACTCTTCTCATGTATGCCCAACAAGTGCCTACTAATAAACATCCAACGCCTAATGGTTGTACCAATAAAAAGCCACCCGCCCCATGGTTCTCTCCTGAGCTACGAGCATCACTACATCACCTGAGAAAACTAGAGAGAAAATGGAGGCGCACCCATAACACCCTAGACCAAGAAACCTACTTAGCTCACCTGAAAACGTACCGCGATTCAACTTGGCTCAAGAGAAAGGAATTCCACTCTGAACTCCTTAGCCGCTCACTAAACAAGCCACGAGATCTTTTCAACTTAGTAAAATCACTAACTAAGGAGCCATCTCCAACACAACAAGAATCTATACATCCGTAACTATACGCTAACTACATTCAATCCAAAGTAGTTAAAGCAAATTCAACCACATTTCAAGAACCTTCCAAAACCTCTCAGCCTCAAGCACTACTCACTAAACTCACCTCCATCTGCAAAATCCATTGAGGACATTGGTGCAGTAGTAGTGTTGATGGTGGCAATAAACGATCCTTGCCCAGCGCATTGAATCAGAACAATGCACTCAGAACTTAGTCCTTTCACAGCTAAGATCACAGACCTGTCCTACTCATCTGGAGTATTCCCTGCTGCCCTCAAGCAAACATCCATCCGACCATTACTGAAGAACAACCGTCTAGACCCAAAGAAGGAGGAATCCTATCGGCCTCTCTCTAGTATTCCATTACTAGCCAAAATACTCGAGAAAGAGACTCAAAGACAGATCCAACAACATATAGACACATCATCCCCTCTGGACCCATGCCAGCATGGATTTAGGGAAGCTCATGGGGTTGAAACACTCCTTACCTCCCTCTCCAACGCACTCATCAGTGGGATAGACAGCATCAAGATGGGTTTTGTATTTATCTTTCTTGATATTGCAGCTGCATTTGATTCAGTGGATCACCAGCGACTCCTAGCTCGACTCCACAAGAAGGGTATACAAGGTCTCGCATGGAACTGGTGTAAATCATACCTTGAAGACCGATGGCAACAAGTCTGCATTAGCACCAATACATCTGAGCCCTTCCAGCAAAAGCAAGGAGTACCTCAAGGCTCCTTCCTATCCACGCTTCTCTATAATATATATATGAAGCCAATTTGTGAAATCACCCGTTCCTTTGGTCTATCCTGCCTCATCTATGCAGACGACGTGCTCATTTTTACCCCGATCAATATCACAAATCCCAACTACACGGCTTTAATCAACTGCTTCAACATGATAACGGATTGGCTCCTTAACCAGAACCTGCGAATAAACTTCAAAAAGACTGAAGTCCTAATCATCACAAGAAACAAACACTTCTCACCTCCTCCGACCCTCAAAGTAAGAGACACCGAACTCCCAGTCAAGTCATCCATACGCTACCTTGGTGTTACAATTGATCAACAACTAGACTTCAAGGAACACACAAAAAACCACAGTAAAGGCCATTTACCACAAGATCAAAACCCTTCGACTCCTGAGACCCATGCTAAAGCCCGAGGACTTCCGCACAATATTCCAAGTGTTAGTCACACCCCATTTTGACTACGCGAATATCACACTACATGGCCTACCCAAGAATACCCTATATCCTCTTCAATTAGCCATGAATACTGCAGCCCGCATTCTCTCTGGAACAACAAGAAGAGACCACATAACACCGATATTAATGGAGCTTCACTGGCTTCCGATAAGCTGCAGGATCACATATAAAGCCCTTCTCACCACTTTTAAAGCTATAAATAAATTATCGCCATCCTCAATCTCTGATCACGCAAACCCCGAACAACAGACTCAGGAGGTCAACAGCTGAAAATACACTAGTTATCCCTAGTGAATCAACAAAATGGTCCCAAACAACTAATAACAGAGCATTTACATCATATGCCCCAAGATGTTGGAATCAACTCACCCCTAGCATCAGATCAATCAGAGACCTTATGCAATTCAGAAAAGCCATAAAACACCATCTGTTCACTATGTACTTCACTAAACTCATCGACTCCCCGCCTACCCCCAAGATCTCAAGCTCTCATGATGACAAACCAAATACACCTCCTACAAAATACGTAACATAGACCATATAGTTCTGTATCTATGCATGAGCTACCGTAATGTAAATAGAATTACCATCACAATATCTGTTAAAATGTAAATAGTTTTCCCCCAGTTTAAGTCTATGTTATGCTCCCTGTTATCTGTAAACTTAAGACAGGTCCTATCTGTCTGAGTAAAATTTTGTTGTATGTAAACCGCACTGATAACAAAGAGCACGGTATATAAGAATTGTTAAATAAATAAAATAAAATCTCATACAGATTCCATGTGATCCCCATCTCCAGGGGGCACTCTTTGCCAGGGATGCTTAGCCAAAAGGCAATTGAACAGGGCTTCCACTCTCAGCCTGCCCCTTATGAGATTGCACTCAGGGGAACCCAGAGGCTGCAGAGTCTGAATTTCCATGCCAGAAATATCAGGCCTGTTGAAAAAAGGAAGAATTCCAGGGAATACAATACAGACTCTGGAAGCTCTCCTCACAGAAAAGACCCAATGCCGGGGGACATAGCCGCTGCCGAGTCCCTAGAGGATATTGGGGGGGGGGCACGGACTGGGCCACAGCACAGGTCACCAGAAACTCTGGCTGGCTGGACATCCCTATCCACAGTGCCATCTGCTATTCCTGCCCTAAGGCAGGCAAGACCAGACTAACTGCATCTCCTGGATGGGAGAGGGGGAGCAAGCCCTCCAGGAATGACTCAGAAGCTGCCATGCAAGAAGAACAAAGTTCCTCGTTTGCCACAGGCCGAACATTTCCTAGAAGACGACAGAGTTAAGGCTAGTATTCCAACACTGCACTCTAAGGCTGAGGCGGTCCAAAAAAGTGCACTTTAACGGTGCTTATGCCGCAATGTGCATTACAGGTGCTTGGGTAGGAGCTCATGTTGGAGCTGCTCAGGTAGGACACATGTACAGACCGCGTACCAGGCGCACAACAGTAAAAGACGCTACTAACACATGCAGAAAACCGTAGGAAACTCCCACACCATGCCAATGGTCTCCAGTGGCCCATCTCAAATTGCTCCCCAGACAGATTGAATTGGGAGTCCTCAAAAAGGACAATGACAAGGTCAAGCCTTGGTACTCACCCTCCGAGACCCCAGGCAGAAATCCGTACTGGACTCAGCTCTACTAGCCTGAAACAGTTTCTCTGCTTTGCAGGCACTGTGTTTAAAGGTGGATGGCAGACAGAATCCTCTTAAGCCTTCAGCAATCTTCTGGAGAGAGCAGGGGAACAGAGGAGGAGGAAGGGGGCGATGAGGTTGTGCAAGGCTGCTGAACTCTTCCAGAGCCTTCCAATTTTCTGGCTTCTCAATAGGCCCTTAACAGAATAAGAGAGTGGAGCTGAACCAAATTTTCCCTCCTCCAATGGTTATCAAAAATATCCTAGTCTAGTGGAGCCTCTCACGTTGCGTTCCAGTGAGACGTCACCCTCAAGGTGGTCATTTATGAGCGTTTAATCAATCTTTTCCTCTTAGTCCTTCACATTTTCTACCAAGTGTAGAAAATCTATCCACCATCTGCTGGAGACAAAGAAAATACTGAAGAGACCTCAGGTGGCTGAGGTGGATTGATGGGAGTGATGTCATTGAAAACCTGTGCATTTCAATGGTTCTTTGTCTCCACCAATTTGCTTGCAAGGAACACAACCCACTTGTCTGGAGTGGTCTAGCAGGATGATATGGAAAGTATAAATATAAAAGAAGAAAAAAAAATATTAAATGCCTGATCCGGGAAAAAGAATGGTTATAGTATAAATTATTTATCCTGTGGGGTATATATGGCTGGAAATTTCTTAATGTGAAGTGCCGCGAGGGGGGAAGAAGAGGGGGCCTGGCTGGGGTTGATAGTTAACTGGGACCATCATCTTTAACCTTTAAATATTATTTTGAATGAAGCAATGTATAGGCTGCTGTATTTGTTTAGATATGAAAATGTAACAAACACAATTACAAAATAGACATCCCTTAAATAAAAAAAACAAGGCATCAGGAAAGAAGCCACCCCAACAACCCTACTAGGTAGGCTAGATATTTGTCTTTATCTGCCATCATCCACTATGCAACAAAAGCTGCCAGAAGAGTAATATCTGAAGAGAATGGCTGTGCTAGAGCTGCCTGGTATGGTTTAGCTTCGGACCCCTCCCAGTTTACTTTTCCCACTCGGTGTCAAGACATTTATGGGAACATAGATGCTCCTGTACTTGAGAGCTTCTGGGGTGCCTGGGAGTAGCTCCTAGGATGGGAAATTATACAAAGCTAATGCAGGCCAAAAAACCTTAAAGGACATGATAAAAAGGCAAACTGAAGGGAGGCAACTATCTTGGAGCTTTAAACAAATAAAGCAGAGACCTTTTCTTAAGTTCCAAACTTGTGGCAGTTACACATTACTACATCTGAGAGACCCTGATCCTGGAGCCCCTCACCTTGTTTCATGGCATGTTTCTCCTGTAGCGCTGGCTGGATCTTTTCTATCTGCTTCGTTACGAAATCAATCTTTCTCTTGAAGAAATCTCTAGCATCACTTGCTGTCTATAAATACCAAAATTAGGTTAAAGAAAGAAAGGTATGGTAAAACACCCATGCATGACATATAGCACGTCCCCCAACCTCCATAAACTGCTCTGCACCACCCCACCTTCCTACTAATTTGATTCACCTGACTTTTTTAATACGATAAATTGAGTTGACAGTAAAAGCTGAATTCTCAAACTGCTATTCAGTGCAATAGGAATTTTATAATATTCCCGATTCTGAACACTAGTGAGCTTACATGGTTAAAATGTGTTAGTTTTGCACATACCATGACAGTCATGAACCTCACTCCTAACAGTTTCACTCGGGGAAATTTCTCCAAATATGTTTTTGCCCCCGAGTTAAACATCCCATTTCCTTGAAAAAAAAGTTATAATCTAGTGCTACTATGCTAGTCTATAAACCTTCACTACTTTGTAGTATCTTGCACATGACCCACCTTTTGGTATAAAGTATTAGGTAAAATCTTTCTCCTTTCTCTTTCCAAACTCAGAATGCCTCAAGCAACGTGTTAGAGCTGAGGAAATTTCATGTTTCCCTGAAAAAGTCATACTTATGTTTGCAAGAAATTATAAAAGCAGTCCCCAATGTCCTACAGCAGCCCAAGGCAAATTCTGCAGCCAAGTTCGAAAATTCTATGGCATATAGTGACATGTTTGCAAATTAGTTAATATATTATAAAGAGTGAAATTAGGCCTTACCTGCTAATTTTCTTTCTTGGAGTCCCTCCAGTCCAAACCAGACAAGTGAGTTATGCTCATCTACCAGCAGGTGGAGACTGGGAACACAAAACTTGAGACATGCTCCATATGTAGTAGCCTGTGCCACCTAACACTGCCAGTATGAACCTCGAAAAATAGAGAACGGAGCCCCAAACCCTTAATTCACCACTAGCACCGTTTACCACAAGAAAAATCATAGCCAAGCACTATACTGCTCTTAGAGCAGATCGCTATACTTTGTTTTGTGTTTTTTTCTTCTTTTTTTATACATAGGGGAAAGTAGAAACAAACATCTCCCGAAGCCCCAGCAAAACAACTGTCATGATCTTGCCCACTCACCTACAGAAATCTTCAAGAGCTGGCACAAGACAGCACCACTTACAGCAGAGTCCCTGGCAGGTCCTGGACTGGACTAGACTGACTCAAGGAAAAAAAAAGCAGGTAAGGCCTAATTTTCACTTTCCTAACTGGCCCTCCAATCCAGTCCAGACGAGTGGGATTTATTTATTTATTTATTTAATGTACATTTGTATCCCGCTGTTTCCAGTGATCAGCAGCGGTTGCTATACATGGGGGAGTTGGCTGTACCGGCTGGTAATTAGAGTATATACATTTCGATTAGGGAGGGGAGATAGTGCACAGCAAACATGGGGTTACAGGATTTACAGTTGATTGAATATCGCAGCTACATACAGGGTACTTAAGACATATTTACAATTTATACAATGTAGCAAAGCAGAACTAATGATAGGTGGGTACCGAAATGCCAGTCTGCAACACTTGTACTCCAAAGGCCACGTCCTGTCCGGAATGAAGAGAGACTACTACATTGCCACCTTACAGATATATCTTGCAGCAGAACCAGACTGATCTCTGCCCAAGAAGCAGCTTAAGCCCTTGTAGAAGGAGCCCATAATCCCGTGGTCACTACTCGGCCCTTCATCAGATAAGTGGGAGGAAATAGCCTCCCTGATCTGGTGAGAAATGGAAGCCTTGGAAGTCGCTTCACCCTTCTTCAGACCCCCAAACAGCATGAAAAGCCTTTCTGACCGCCAGAACAACCAAGTAACTGCCAAGAACCTCTTGAGAGAATGCCGGACATCCAGCTAATGCAGCAGTCCAGCCTCTACTGAACTCCGAGGACTTCCTAAAGCAGATACCACCTTTGGAAGATATGGGTCTCAAAACCACCCTCTCTTTGGAAAACATCAAGTAGTAGTAACTAACCAGTATGCCATGTATATAGTTTATATTATTTACTCCTACATATTTACTTGTACATAGTTTACCACGTTTGCCCCAAGTTCTATACCCTGTTCTCTGTAAAAAACCAATGCTGTTTGTATCATTGTGTTTAAACTTGTTCATATGTAAACCGCACTGATTATAAGCGCGGTATATAAGAAATAAAAATAAATAAATAAAATAAATAAATAAGTAGGGTTCCTTACAAGAAAGAGCCTGAAGTTCAGAAACCTGATGGGCTGAACAAAATCGCCATCAGGACCACCACCTTCAATGTCAGATCCTTCAAAGAAGCCCCCTTAAGGGGCTCAAAGGGAGGCACCGCCAAGGCTGAAGGCACCAGATAAGGTCCCAAGAGGAAAAAATAGGACAACAAGGCAGTCAAAGTTTCTTACTTCCCCGAAGGGAACAAAACATTTGCATGGGAAGCCAGGGAGTGACCCATAAAACAAGCCAGAGCCACAACCTGGACCCTCAGGGAACACAAGGCCAAACCTTTCTGTAGCCCCGCTTGAAGAAAAGCTAACATGTTCGGAAGCGAGGCACTCAGAGGCCACATGCCCCAGTCTTGCAATATGCTTTGAAAATGCACCTGATCCGAATATAGGCTAGCAAACTTGAACACCGCTGAGACTGCAGCTAGGTATCAGTCACTTGAAAAGAGTAACTCTTGTGTCTCAGAACCCTCTCAAGAGCCAGGCCATAAGCAAGAACTGATCCACATCTGGCATCCATATTGGACCCTGTGTAAGCAGATTCCTCTCCAATGGCAGCGGGAAGGGATCCTTTGCTAGCAGACTGATTAAATCTGCATACTATGAGTGTCACAGTCAATCCGGGCCCATGAGCACCACTGCTCCGTAGTGTAAGTCCACAAGGCTGAAGGAGGGCATATAATCCCTCTGACATGCGCATCTGCAGCAGCTTAAGAACCTGCTGAACTTGGCACTCCCTGTAGATGCCCTCAGGTCCATCACCGGAAGAACCCAATGATTCACAATCTGCTGAAACGGATCCAGTACATGGCAACTCAGGTAAGCCGCTTGCACATTCTCCGTCGAGATTTCCACCAAGTGGGCCTCCGCCTACTGCAGGAGCAGAATAGCCTCTGCTGCCACCGAACTCCGGGTGCCACCCTATCGACTGATGTAAGTCACTGTCATGGCATTGTCAGACAGCACCCTTACTGCCTTTCAACTCACCAGGGGAAGGAATGACTCCAGGGCTCGATGCACTGTGTCTCCAACTAATCGACCAACTGCTCTCTTCCTGAATCCATCTTCCCTGAGCCACCTGGTAGTGACTGTGACCACCCCAGCCTAGCAGACTAGCATCAGTGGTCACTACCAGCCACTCTGGGCCCTCAAGAGGCAGGGCCGTAGCAACAGTGAAAAGCGCCCTGTGCGAGCTGCACATCGGGCGCGCGCGCCCCCCCCCTCCCGCACCTCCATCTAGCCACTTTATGGGGGCAGGAGAGAAGAGGCGCACGCCCGATGTGCAACTCATCAGCACATTAAGCAGCTCTGGATCCTCCCGGAGAGATCAGATCTGCTTAGTGTGCCGGTGAGAAGACTTAAGGGGCGCATTTCAGCTGCCTGCCGCCGCTAGAGTGGTGGCGGCAGGCAATGGCAGAGAGCCAAAATGCGCCCCCCCCCTTAAGTCTTTGCGTCCTGTACGGCCACACTGCTCGCACAGGGCTCGGTACAGTCCTGTCAAGAGGCATACTCGCTGCAAGATGAACCAGGTTTAACCACCACCTTAAAAACTCGCTCTGGCCTCATCCTGAAGGGCAAGCCGAAACTCCATAGATTGCCACTGTGGAGACCAATGTAAGAGAACAGAGGCCTGAGAGGATTGCATATGCAACTGTGCTCAAGGCATCAGATCCAAAGTGGCCGCCATTGACCCCAGGACCTTAAGATAGTCCAACACCCTAGGGCGAGGGACTCACTGCAAAATCTGCACCTGGGCCTGCAACTTTGCTATCCTGCCTCCGCATGTGTCAAATCTGGCCTCTGGGTACTGGGAGGGCATCAAACTGCTCTTTGCAAAACTGACACCCAGCCCAACTCCTGAAGATGGCGGATCACCAGAGACTTGTCTCTTGGCTCTCCTGACCAGTTGTCTAAATACAGGTGGACCAAGACTCCTTGCTTCTGCAGATCTGCCACCACCACTACAATCACCCTGGTGAAAACCCAAGGAGCTGTTGTCAGACTGAAGGGCAAGCCTTGAAATTGGAAATGTCCTTTGGGCACTGCAAAATGAAGAAACTGCTGGTACATGGGCCGGATCGGAATGTGCAAATCTACAGAGGTGAGACACTACCCCTGCTAAATAGCCACTATGACTGAGCGCAGGGTTTCCCTGTGAAAGAAAGGAACTCTCAGAGCCCTATTAGTGCTCTTCAGATCCATAATGAGTTGCCAGATGCCCTTTTTTTTGGCACCACAAAATAAATTGAGTAGTGCCATGAGCCCCAGTTGTTGCATGGTACCGGTATAATTGCCTCAAGCTTGAGATGGTTGAGAGTTTCTTGCACTGCCCAAACCTTTCCCGATGCCTGACATGGGCAGACCATGAAGGCATCCAAGAGGGGCCTTGCCAATTCAAGAGCATAGCCCTTCTGGATCACCTCCAGCACCCAGGCTTCAGTCATATCTGGGTACAGGTGGGGTAAAACCACTGCAGGCATCTGCCCAAAGACTGCAACCACACCAAGGCTCCCAAAACTTCATTGGGAGGATTTGGGGGTCTGGAGGCTCCCCCTCATCCCCCACAGTGGACACCTCGAAAGGAAGAGCCCCTCTGTAGGAATCTGGAGAGTTGAGGGTTAAATAACCACACACACACAGCAAAATTTACAGGAGTCACAGCACCTGCCTCTAGGGGGTGCCACTCCACCACTCTTTGGGCTTAACCTCTGGCAGCCTAGGCACTGGAGAGGACTTGGAGAAGGTAGTCAAGGATTTGGGGGGGGGGGGGGGACTCCAAAACAGCAACTTTCCCACAAAAGGCAGCTTGCTAAGGTGCGTCTTGAAGGCAACATCAGCCAATTGCACAACCACAAGAGATGGTGTGCCGCCACTACAGTGCCAGAAAGAGCAAGGGTATCCTATCCGCACACTACCAGGAGAACACAAAAGAAGCAGAACCCGGACTGATAATAAAGGAAACCTTGTTTATTACGCCCCGACGCGTTTCGGCTCTCAGCCTTCTTCAGGGGGTCTTAAAAGAAACACACCTCAAAAAGAAACAATAATGATAATAATCTTACATGCACATATTAAAAATAAAACAAATATGATTGTTACGTAAAACATATGGATCAGACTGGCAGAATATCTACAGTACTTAACCCATATTATTTCATCAAAAAATATACAACATAATTATATAAATATATCATCAAAGATCATAAATTCTTAAATAATGATATAAAAGAATGTGTCAATAAATATTGATAAAAGTCACGTATAAACAAATAAAAGACAAAAAGGGAAAGGAAGAGAGAGACGAGGAGGACAAAGGGGATCTGATAGATACCTTAATTCTGTCAAATGGAATGCTAAAATCATTAGCCAGACATGTAGGACGCTAGATGCTGACAATAAATAAATAAATTAGATAAATAAGTATAATACAATATGCCAGAAGACTTGTATAATAAATAAGTAAATGAATACCATATATAAAAGTGAATGCCATAAAGATACCTTAATAAAATGTAATAAATAAAATCAAAAACAAATTACAAATAAACAATACTTTTGCAACCAGCAATTAACAAATACAGAACATGAGACAAAATAGTGAAAGCACGTCTTAAAGAGACATGATTCATTGTGGAGAAATTATCCCACCAGATAGTGTTGAATATTAATCCTTTTATAAGGGCAGAGACGTTCATAAAAAATGTTTATTGAAAAAATGTTCATATATACTGAATAAACACCATAAGTACTATGATAAACAATTGTGTTATATATTGGATGCAATCCAAAACATCCAAAGCATGGTATTCATTTACTTATTATACAAGTCTTCTGGCATATTGTATTATACTTATTTATCTAATTATTTATTTATTTATTGTCAGCATCTAGCGTCCTACATGTCTGGCTAATGATTTTAGCGTTCCATTTGACAGAATTAAGGTATCTATCAGATCCCATTTGTTCTCCTTGTCTCTCTCTTCCTTTCTCTTTTTGTCTTTTATTTGTTTATACTTGACTTTTATATTTATTGACACATTCTTGTCTTGTATATCATTATTTAAGAATTTATGATATCTTTGATGATAATATATTTATATAATTATGTTGTATATTATTTGATGAAATAATATGGGTTAAGTACTGTAGATATTCTGCCAGTCTGATCCATATGTTTTATGTAACAATCATTTATTGTTTTGTTTTTAATATGTGCATGTAAGATTATTATTGTTTCTTTTTGAGGCGTGTTCCTTTTAAGACCCCATGAAGAAGGCTGAGAGCCGAAACGCGTCGGGGCGCAATAAATAAGGTTTCCTTTATTGTTGTCAGTCTGGGTTCTGCTTCTTTTGTGCCGCCACTAGTGGCCATGCCCTTAGCTGATGCCCAGAGTAAATCGTAAAGGAGGTCTGCCAGGCAGGCCAAACCGGACTCCAACCTGGCTTGCTCTACCCAGACAGACGAATCCGCAAGAGGCTCCTCAGGAATCCTCTGACCAACGAAGACAGGCCCTGGCCACATAAGCTCTACAAATAGCGCCCTGCAGAGCCAAAGCTGTCACTTCAAAGGCCTGCTTGCATACAGCCTCCATCCTGTGGGTCCTTTAAGGCTGCTCCACCTTCCAATGGGATGGTTGTTTTCCTAGTGACTGCCTTTACCAATACATCCACACATGGAAGATTCAATTTTTCCCACGCTTCATGGGGAAATCGGATTAAGCTTCACCATACTGCATCCCATGTGCAAGCCAGAATCCAGGGACCTCCAACTCCTTTGCAATCATGTCCTTCAGAACCCTATGAACCAGGAAGGACCATGGTGGCTTACAGGCCCTCCAGGAGAGGCTCTTTGTCCGTGTCAGAGAACTCCAGCCATGGCTCTTCCACAATGCGGCTAGGGATTGCGAGATGAGGGCAGGCAGCTAATCCCTATGAAAGATCCGAACTGCCATCAGACTTTCTCCTGCAGGGAGCTCCCCCTCCTCCAACTCCTCGAGAGGCTCCTCAAGGAGATCTGCAGACTCCTCCAAATGCTCCAGGGAATCCAGAGACCCCACCAAGGCCATCTCATCCGTGTCCTCCTAACACTGATGCTTGCCGCTAAAGCAGATCCCTGTCCTTTGAACAAGGGAAACTTGCTGCTAGTCAGAGACTCAGGCCCTGCTTCATACAGAAGGCCTTGTAGAGTAATAAAACAAATTCTGGCATAAAGAAGGTATTTCCACCCCCTAAACTCCTTCTAGACTGATCCTCCATGGCTGCAGGAATCGGGAAAAACATGGTTTGCAGCACTGGAGGCTCAGCTCTCTCTCCCTGAGACATACTCACAGTCGGCAAAATGGCAGCAGTTCCCGCCAAAATTGAAGAGCCTCAAGTCTCCCTTAGCGCGAACGTGCTCAAACCAGCCGGCTGCACCTGCCTCCTTCACCTGTAAATTGCTCTCCCCATCAGAAGCAGCCGCGGTGTCTTTTTAGCAGCCATGGCACAGCCTGATATCAGAAAGCTCTGTCAACAACTGCTGCAGGCCCCATGTCAGCTGTGCTCTGTGTCTGCCATGAGCTGCCTGAGTGTAAACACCCAGGAGTGCTCTTCCCTTCAGGCGATCAACCGCACTGAACTCCAGACTTATACGGCAGCTGAGCTGTCCAACTCCTACGATCTGGCCTTTGCTTGGGGTTTTTTTTTCAAAAAAATTAAAAAAGGCACTGACATGCTTCACTTCCGTTCACCTTCCAAAGGTTGGGGAGGAGCAAAGACCCCAGGGCCACAAAATACTGCAGCCTGCTAGCTTCAAAACCTCAGACTAACAGGCTATGCTCATCCACCTGCTGGAGACTGAGAACTACTGGCTGTGTTAGGCGACACAAGCTACTTATAGGAGCATGTCTCAAGTTTTTTGTTCAGTCTCCACCTCCTGGTAGCTGAGCATAACCCACTCATATGGGCTGGACTGGAGAGACGGCTAGGAAGCTTAAATTATAAGTCAGCTGAGGTCAGGAAAATACCTACTATACT
Organism: Ichthyophis bannanicus; assembly: GCA_033557465.1. Classification (NCBI taxonomy): domain Eukaryota; kingdom Metazoa; phylum Chordata; class Amphibia; order Gymnophiona; family Ichthyophiidae; genus Ichthyophis; species Ichthyophis bannanicus. Next base: position 729,862,738 of record CM066033.1, on the reverse strand, counting down.
TGAATGCAACTCATTTTGAGCTACCGATGAAAAAGCATAGATTAACAAATAAAAATAAATAGTAATTAGATCTTACCTGCTAATTAGTGTTCCTGAAGGAACAACAGTCCAGTCCCTTTACTTCTGGGTTGCGCAACCCTTCCAGCAGCTTGGAGGCTGTGCCCAACCTTTTTGGGGATGGAGCGGTATAAATACCACTGGGACCACCCCCCAACTCCAGTATTCGAATGAAAAAGCAGATACAACAAACTTTCGTAAACAACCTACATAACAAAACATCTCAAGTAATATTAACCACCCACTTATTGCAAAAAAATCTTTTTTTTTTTTCTTTTCTTTTCTTGGAATGGCATAGGAAAGGATATGAGGAATGGCAACGGGCGGAGTGGGGTTGCCCGAGCTTGCCGAACCGGGTCTGCGTTCGTTCCGATACTTTTCTATAAACAATAAATCTTAACTTTAGCCAGAACTGGGAGGGATCAGGGACTGGGACTGGGACTGTCGTTCCTTCAGGAACACTAATTAGCAGGTAAGATCTAATTACTATTTCCTTATCGTCACTCCAGTCCAGTCCCTTTACTTCTGGGATGTACCAGAGCAGTTCAACCCTGGGTGGGGTCCAGCATACCGTAATGAAGAACCGCCAGGCCAAACCAAGCGTCCGCTGCACTCTGAAGTCTAACCTGTAGTGCTTGGTGAAGGTATGAAGAGAGGACCAAGTCGCCGCCCTACATATATCCAGTGGAGGAACTAGGCTGAATTCCGCCCAAGAGGTAGCCTGAGCCCTAGTAGAATGCGCACGCAGGCCCACGGGAACTTGCTTCCCCTTCAGGATATAGGCGGAGGCAATTGCCTCCCTAATCCATCTAGAGATGGAGGCCTTGGCCGCCGCCTCCCCTTTGTGCGGGCCCCCGAACTGAATGAATAGTCGGTCGGACTTTCGGAAGGGTGCTGTGCGAGAGAGGTATCGCTTCAGGGTCCTCCGGATGTCTAGGAGTCGAAGCTTGCTATCCCTGGCTTCCAGCCCCTCCGTGGCGAAGGCCGGGAGGGTAACTGTCTGGTTCACATGAAAAAGAGAGATAACTTTGGGCAAGAAGGAGGGAACCGTGCGCAGAACTACTTTGTCCTTGAGAAAGGACAGAAAGGGTGGCTGAGAGGACAGTGCCTGTAGTTCCGAGATCCTCCTGGCCGAACAGATGGCTATCAGGAAAACTGTCTTTAGGGTTAAATCCTTTAAGGAGGCCTTCTTTAATGGCTCAAAGGGATTCCCGATCAAGGCATTTAGTACCAGGTTAAGATCCCAAGGGGGGATGATCGACCTCCGTTGCGGTCGTAGACGTCTAACTGCCCTTAGGAACCTTGAGACGTCCGCGTGGACCCCTAGGGGTTTGCCACGGACCTTGCCTCTGTAGCAAGCGATGGCCGCGAGCTGGACCCTTAAGGAGCTGTGAGCCAGCCCCTTGTCAAACCCTGCCTGCAGGAATTCCAGGACCTCCGGGACAGAGGCCGAGAGTGGTTTCCTTTGGTGCTCTGCGCACCAGGATTCGAAGATGCGCCAAACTCTGACGTAGGATAGACAGGTCGAGCGCTTCTTGGCCTGCAACAGAGTTGAGACTACTGCACCTGAGTAACCTCGTTTCAGGAGCCGTGCCCTTTCAAATAGCCAAGCCGTAAGCGAGAACCGATCCACGTGTGGCATCAGCACCGGACCTTGTCTTAGCAGGTCCCTTTTGCAAGGGAGCCGCCAAGGATGGTCGGCGATCATCCTCACCAGATCCGCATACCAGGGTCGGCGAGGCCAATCCGGGGCTATGAGGATTACCAATCCTTGGTGTGACTCTACCCGCTGGAGAACCTTTCCGATCAGAGCCCAAGGAGGGAATACATAGAGAAGACCCTCCAAAGGCCACTTTTGGGACAGGGCATCCAGGCCCTCGGACATTCTTTCCTTCCGCCGACTGAAGAATCTGTCCACCTTGGCTGACGAGAACCGTGCCATGAGGTCCATGACTGGGACTCCCCATCGAGCTACTATTTGGTTGAAGGTCTCCTGTTCCAGTTCCCACTCTCCGTGGTCTATCTTGCACCTGCTGAGGAAATCGGCTGTGACGTTGTCCGTGCCCGCCACATGCTGAGTTGATAGTGCCTGCAGATGGGCCTCCGCCCACTGGAAGAGGGCGTCCGCCTCCTTCTCGAGGGCGGGGCTGCTGGTGCCTCCCTGGTGATTGATGTAGGCCACCGCGGTGACATTGTCGGAGAGGACGCGAATTGCTCTTCCTTGTACTAAGGCTTCGATAGCCTTGAGTGCTAGGATGACGGCCCGCAATTCCAGTCTGTTGATGGGCCATTGCGATTTGTCACAGGGTGGACTTAGGGCAGCCTGAGAAAGTGCAGAGCAGTGTGAATGATCACGGTAAAAGTGACAAGATAAACAGAGGAATGTTTGATGGTTGCCAGGGACAACATAAGCACACGTGCACAGAGCCCAGAAAGACACACCCAGAGAGCAAAGCAAAGGAGTTTGTTTTACCCAATAGAGTGCAGATGAGTGAAGGTGGAGTCAGGAGACACGCAGATAAAATAGACTCCCAAACAATTAGAGATGGATTGAGAAACAGGGAACCTTTGAGAGAGAGGAAATCCCTGAGAGAGGAGTCGAGGAGAGAATCCCTGAGAGAGGAATTGGAGCAGCAGCAGATACGGTTGAAGCCATGCAAAGCCTGGAGCTGGCATGAGGAAGATGACGACAGTGAAAGTGAGTCAGTAAGGCAACAGGGGAGCCGGTGTGAAAGTTGGAGAGAATCCAGAGACCTGGGTGGTTCTGGGAGAAGGCAACACCCTGACAGCGTGAATGTGTTTGGAAGGCAAGAGAAATATAAGAAGACTGCAACAGCAGGTACAGGGGCAAAGAGTGAGTACAAGGGCTATTTGCTATCTGAAAGGGAAGAGCCCTGGAGGCATAGAAATACCCACATAAAGCCCAGATATTCAGAGGCTGATAGTGCTTTTATAATCAGGGGAAAAGCTATTAAGAGAAGGGGGTTTCACTTACCAAGAAAAGCTGAAGAAATCCCTTATCACCGTGAGCTCCCAGCTTCTAGGGAAACACCGTTACACAGTTTGCAATCAGGCACAGCTGAGCTTGGAAAGCTAGGACAGACCCGGCCAGGAGCCTACCGTAATTACCCAGCTAGTAGGTCAAACAAGGACCTGAGGTATTCATTAAGGCACCAGCAGAGGCAGGGCTCTGGAAGACACAACTCAGAGCTTTACGATATTTCCCAGAGGGGCAGCTCTGCACAAGGGAAGAGAAACTTCTTAAGTGACGAGGCAAGCCTGCCATACTTTTACCCCACGTTTGAAGTGAATAATGAAGATACTAATGAACAGGAGTTAATGGAGTATGAAAACTCAGAAGCAGTAACAAGTCCAGAGATGATGGATTGTTCTCTCACTGTAATAGAGCCAGAATTCTCACTGAGGTAAATGTGAATGTGTGACCTTAACTCCAGTATATAAGAGACAAGGCTGCAACTCTCTCTCTCTCTCTCTCTCTCTAGCCCAGCGGTTCTCAACCTGTGGGTCGCGACCCCCACGGGGGTCGCCACAGGATTTAGCGGGGGTCGCTTAGCCTCCACCAAGTAAAAAAAAAAAAAAAATTAAGATGCGCACAAGTTGCTGCCGCTGCCGAGTCCGCTTCTCGGCAGCAGCAAACTCACCGCCTTCTTCTGCAGCCGCGGCTCCCTGCCTCTTAGGGAACCGCGGCTGTACTTGTAAAATCGTTGCGGAGCCCTTCCTGTCTCGACGGGCTCCGTGCAGCATTGTCCCGCCTCCAATTCAGGAAGGCACTCAAATACCACCTCTTCCTTCAATACTACCCTACCAGCAATTGAACCAGAGGAAGTGACCCACTCATGAACACACCATGCCGTTCTTGATATTATTAAGACTCTATTCTGTTCTATGTAATTATCTCTTGTATATAGTTTAACCCCGGTTCTCCAAGTTTGTACTCCTGTTCGATGTAAACCAAACAGCTTGTTGTTATGGTCTTTATGTTATAATGTAAACCGCGCTGATGCCGAATAGTGCGGTATATAAGAACTTGTAATAAAATAAATAAATAAAATAATAAATAAATGGACAGATGGAAGGATGGGGGCTGACAGGGAGGGAGGGAGGGGGCTGATATGGATGGATGGATGGAGGGAGGGGGGCTGACATGGAGGGATGGAGGGAGTAGGCTGGCATGGACAAAGGGGAGAGACAGGGGGACATACTGGACAGACGGGATAAATGCTGGACAGAGGCGAGAGACAGTGCGGGTTAGGATTATAATGGGCTGATGGGGTGCTAGCACTGGTAATGGGCAGATGGGGGGGCTAGGACTGGTAATGGGTTGATTAGGGAAGGCTAGGACTGGGAATGGACTTATCAAGGGGGGGTAGGACTGGTAATGGACTGATGGGGGTCTAACATTGGAAATGAGCTGATCAGTGAGGTTAGGACTGGAAATGGGCTGATTAGGGGAGCCTAGCACTGGTAATGGGGTTGAGGGGGGACTAGCACTGGAAATGAGATGATGGGGGGTAGGACTGGTATTGGGCTGATTAGGGGAGACTAGTAATGGGGTTGAGGAGGATTAGCACTAGAAGTGAGCTGATTAGGGGGCTTTGACTGGGAATGGGCTGATTGTGGGGAGGAGAGGATAGAGCTGCTGGCCCTGGAAGAAAACTGGGGGCTAAGGCTACAAGTGGGCTGATACAAGGGATGGGAGAATGGAACTGAAAGGGAGTGGATCTGAGAGGGGCTGCCATGGTATTTGTACTAGAAGGGACTGATCAGTGGGGAAGGAGGGGGACTGGAAGGGAATGGACACCAGTGGCGGTCATGGGAATGCAAGTTGACATTGGAAGGTACTGGGAGTGAGGACTGGAAAGGGGCTGATACTGGGGAGGGTTACAGGCACTGTTCCCTCTAAGCTGTGCGCGTGTGCGCGCGCACACACCTCGCCAAGCGAGCGCACATACTTTATAACAGAGCGCACAAAAATTACGGTTCTGATTCTGATAGAAAACAACACAGACGTCTTAAAATTTAAAAGTTGTTGTGTATTTACGGTTTTCACAAGTTCTACAATATTTTCTAGTGCAATCAATGTGGTGTACATACTGTATTCTGACATGTAGTCAAATTTTAAAGTATATAACTCCGAGTGTTGTTATGTGGCGCACAAAAATGTAACCTTCCTTCAAAAGCTGCACAGCTGATATTTTATGCGCACACAGCCTACAGAAAATTAGAGGGAACATTGGTTACAGGGACTGGAAATAGGCTGATGGAAAGAAGTGAAGAAAACAAAAGAGATAAGAACTGGCAGATGGACCATAGACCACAGAAAGAGAGCTAAGAGAAGACAGGAAAGCAGAAGCCTCAGATCGGGACCAGCATGATCAGAGAATAAATTGGTCAGACAACAAAGGTAGAAAAAGTAATTTTATTTCATATTAGTGATTTGACTACAAAATCATCATAATTTTGAAATCAAATATTGTTACTTGTTGTTTTGATTAATTATTGTGGTTTAAATAAGTATTTTATAAATAAAAACATATTGCAAAGGCCTATAATATATTAATAATTCAACAAATGATTACAGCGACAATGCGTTAACGGTAAAGGAAGAGAGACGCATTTGATTTTATCATTGGGGGTCACCACAAGTTGACCAACGGTAAAAGGGGTCACGGTACAAAAAAAGGTTGAGAACCACTGCTCTAGCCAAACAGACAATTAGGCTGTTTGTTATTTGCTTTTGTTTAAAAGTTATAAGCTGAAGGAAGCTGTTTGTGTTATTCAGTTATCTTTTGTTATAAGCCAAGAGGGCTATTACTTTCTGTTATCTTTGATAAAGAAAACCTCATGGGACGGGGAATAAAACCCTAAAAAGAAAAGAAAGTTTTCCTGTGTGATCTATACATATATAAGCAAGGCACAACTACCACCCTCAGAAAGCCCAACAATACCAGTAGTCACCGCTGGGGCAGATGAGGTGTGACAGATTCCAACGGTGTCCATCGCCCCTGGACGAACTGGTCCCCGCAGTGTGCTCCCCAGCCTGATAGGCTGGCATCCGTCGTCAATAGTAACCACTGAGGGGGTTCGAGAGGCATCCCGCGATCCAGGTTCCTTGGGCATCTCCACCAGTGGAGTGCCTGTTTGGTCCGCGGAGCGCAAGATAACTGCAGAGAGAGAGGATGATGCTGGGGAGACCATCGACGCAACAGTGACCGCTGCAATGGCCGCATGTGGGCCCTGGCCCATGGTACTACCTCTATTGCCGCCGCCATTGTTCCCAGAAGCTGAAGATAATGCCACGCCGAGGGGCTTCGTCTGGCTAGAAACTGTGAGACTAGACGTCTTAGCTCCCTTGATCTTGTTCGTGACAAGAATACTCTGCCGCTGTTGGTGTCGAATTTTGCCCCGAGGTACTCGAGTTCCTGGGAGGGAGTCAGTCTGCTCTTTGCTCGATTGATGACCCACCCCAAGTCCTCTAAAACCTGGATCACTCTGGCCGTTGTCGAGAGACTTTCCTCTTCGGACTTTGCCCGGATCAACCAATCGTCTAAGTAAGGGTGAACTAATATTCCCTCCTTCCGAAGGAAGGCCGCTACCACCACCATTACCTTGGTGAATGTCCTGGGAGCCGTAGCTAGGCCGAAAGGTAGGGCCTGGAATTGAAAGTGGCCTCCTGGTACAGCGAATCTCAGGAACTGTTGGTGGGACTTCCTGACCGGGATATGCAGGTAGGCTTCTGTCAAATCGAGGGATGTTAGGAACTCCCCTCCCCTCATGGCTGCTATGACCGAACGTAGAGTCTCCATCCGGAAGTGCGGCACCCTGAGGCAGCGATTGACCTGTTTTAGATCCAGGATCGGTCGAAAGGAGCCTTCCTTCTTTGGTACCACGAAATAAATCGAGTACCGACCCGAGCCGCGCTGGTTTGGTGGGACGGGAATCACGGCCCCGAGCGCTATTAGGCGTGCGAGAGTTTCTTCTACCGCTGCCCTTTTTGGAGAAGAGCCGCAGGGAGATAGGACAAAGGCCGGGGGTATTTGTTCTGCAAATTCGAGAGCATAGCCTTCTCTGATCACCTCTAGGACCCATTGATCGGACGTGACTCGGGACCAGGCGGGAAGAAAGAGCCTCAGGCGACCGCCTATCGGGCGCCTTCCCTCCTGGGCCCCCGTCATCTCATTGTTTTTTTCTGGGACCCGAGAAGGAGGAAGAGGCTGTTCCAAAACCTCGGCCAGCTCCTCGGAACCCTCTGAAACCTTGTCCCCTTGAGGGAAAACGGCCCTTGGAAAAGGGGGCTGACCTGGCTGGACGAAACCTCCGGGGGTCCCTAGGCTGGTTACGTAATGGGGTTAGGGAGCGCCCCTGTTTTTGTCTGTCTTCCGGAAGCCTGCCTCCCTTTGACTCCCCCAGGTCCTTTACTAACTTCTCTAAATCTTCGCCAAACAACAGCTTCCCCTTAAAAGGAAGTCGGCTCAGGCGCGTCTCAGAGGAGGCATCCGCTGCCCAATTCCGTAGCCAAAGATACCGCCTAGCCGCCACCACCGAGGCCATGTTCTTGGCTAAGCTTCTGATGAGGTCATACTGACTATCCGCCAAATAGGCTGCTCCGGATTCCACCCTAGCCGAGTTGGCCTGTGTTTCGGCCGCTGATCCCTCTGTTGTCTGGATCTGTTGTGCCCACCTTAAACAGGCCCGAGCCACCCAAGCTCCTGACACGGAGGCCTGCAAGGCGAGAGCGCTTATATCAAAAGCTTGTTTCAGGAGCGTATCCAACTTCCTGTCTTGAGCATCTCTTAAGGCCGTGGCGCCCTCAACTGGGATAGTGGTCTTCTTGGTGACTGCTGATACCGCTGCATCCACCCTGGGGGACTTCAGCAGTTCTTTGTCTGACTCTGGGAGAGGGTAGAGGCGAGTCATGGTTCGTACCCCTCTCAAGCCTGATTCCGGTTGATCCCATTCCTCCTGTATCATCTGACGTACCACCCTGTGGACAGGGAAAACTTTCTGTGACCTTCTGATGGCCTGAATTAAGGGATCCTCTAGTGCCTCGTCCTCTGCCGGGGAGTCAGAGGCTACGTTGAGGGCTTTTAGGGACTCATTGATTAAAGAAGGGAGCTCTTCTCGGCGAAAAACTCTAACAATGCGAGAGTGGTCCTCCTCCGGGATCTCCCCTTCTTCCAGCTCCTCCTCTTCCTCCTCTAAATACCTTTCAGAGCCCTCCTCCTCAGGGGAGCCTTGAGAAAGGGGTGGGAGGATCTCTTCACTCATTAGCCTGGTGCGCTTGGAGGGTACCCCTGAATCCTGACCGCTTGCTCTCCTAGGTCTGGCTAACCTGGCTTCTGCTGGCGGACCTGTATCGCCTGGCCCAAGCCCCTGCTTGCGCATGCAGTAGGCTTGGTGGAGCAATAGGACGAAGTCAGGGGAGAAGAGATCTCCGACCCACCCATCCGCCGTGGAACGCGACAGAGGGGGTGCGAGAATCTCTGAGCTAGCAGTCGGAGGTAACTGGACCCCCACCTCCGCCTCCAGGGAGTCCCCGGGCACCTGAGCTACTTGGGTCATGGACAAGCTTATTTCTTGCTCTACGGAGGTAGAAACTGCCGCACACGCCCTGCAGATTCCTGTCTCCGAGGAGGTGCCCCTCCGTGTGCCACAGGATGGGCACTTTGACTTGGTAGCCATGCTCTCCCGGAGTCTCAATGGGGCGGTGCTTAAGCGACCAGGCCTAGGCAATACGCTGTAGTAGAAAAAAACAAATTCAAACCAAAAGTCAAACCCAAAAACCCCAATTAACTGTGTAAAATTGCTGTAGGATGCAGAGATAGCTGTCCCAGTGCTGTCCCCCTCCCCAAGGTAAGGCCAGCAATTTTGGGGGCCAAGAGATGGCCTTGCAGATGAAATAAAGGCCAACTCACAATAAAGTAATTTAAACTAAATAAAAATTAAATTAAAGTTAAATTAAAAGTAACATTAAATGAAGAATAAAGAAATACTGGTAGGCCGCGGCCACGTGGAGTCCGGAACGGAGGATCGCGCTTCTGCCCGCTGCCTTGTGCTCAGGCTGCTACCGCCGCGAAGAGAGGGGCGTGCTCCGCGTCGCAAACCGCTAAGGACGCCGCCGCTTGTGAGTCCTCCGAAGTCTAAAGGTTTGAATTCGTGGCTCCGGGAATCGCTACCGCACCCCGCTGCTCCGGGGGGGTGGGCATGTAGGTCCCACTCGCGTCGCTGCTTCCAGCGCTCAGCCGCCTCTGGGGCTTCGGCACGAGGCAGGGCAGCTCCTAGAGGATGGTGCAATTAACACCGGCAGAGAAGGTAAGGAGAGTCTTCTTCCCCCTGCAGCAGGCAGCTCAGGCATGCAATCCGGTCTCCGGCCCGGCCTGGAGGGGAAGGAGGGGGGGGGAGGGAGGGAGGAGAGATTGTAGGAAATTAAAGGTACAGGCAAACAATAAAAGAAAACCCAAGGTAAACCAATTTCCTTAACTAAAATAAAGAAGGTAAATAACTAAATAAGATAAATTAGCTAAATTAGGAGAAGGTAGGACTCCAGTAAGCCCTAGGCTTACGGAACCCTCCAGCTGCTTGGAGGCTGAGAATACTGGAGTTGGGGGGTGGTCCCAGTGGTATTTATACCGCTCCATCCCCAAAAAGGTTGGGCTCAGCCTCCAAGCTGCTGGAAGGGTTGCGCAACCCAGAAGTAAAGGGACTGGACTGGAGTGACGATAAGGAAAAGTAGTTTTTCCACCATTTATGTGTCTAAATAATTCATTTTTTGGCAAGGGGGGGGGGGGGAGAGGTAAAGAATTTCAGGTATGAAGGAGAGATAGAAAGTTTCCTGCTCCCCTTCTCCACCTCCTCTTCCCACCCACAGGATCCTTGATTCGTTTTCTCTCTCTCTCTGCCCCTCATCTCTGGCTTGAAGGGTGCAGGTAGTGAGAAGACCGATCTCTCACCCCACGACATCACTTCCCTCCAGACCAGTGGTTTCAAGATTATTGCTCGGTACTGAATGTCACCACTTGTGAATCTATCAGTTTTCCATCACCAGAACTTCATCACCCTCTCCCTTCTCCATTTTTACCTCCCCTTGCGTGTTCATCAAAACCCTAGGCTTTGCCTTATATTTTTCCTTCTTTTTTAATGTACAGATTAACATCATAGTCAGATCTTTATTCTTTACTTCACAAATCTGCTCTGCTCACTCCATCTTCACTGCTTTCCAACTTAAACTTTTAATAGTCTCCCACTTCAATTACTGCAATGTTCTCCACAACAGCATTCCTCTTGAATCCATCAAATGTCTCCAACTAATTCAGTCTATAAGAACATAAGATATGCCATACTGGGTCAGACCAAGGTCTATCAAGCCCAGTATCCTGTTTCCAACAGTGGCCAATCTAAGTCATACGTACCTAGCAGTTTCCCTAAAAGACACAGGTTCCACAATGCTTGTACTAGGTCAAGCATTGATATCCTGGGTCCCTTCTTAATTGTTTATGGACCTTTCCTCCAGGAACTTGGCCAAACCTTTTTTAAACCCAGCTACACTAACAGCCTTTACTACATCCTCCGGTGACAAATTCCAGAGTTTGATTACACGTTGAGTGAAAAAAATATTTTCTTTTATTAGTCTTAAATAGTTTACCCTGTAGCTTCATTGCATGTCCCCTAGTCTTTCTATATTCTGATAATGTAAACAACCGATCTACGTTTACCCGTTCCACTCCGTTCATTAAATTTATAGACTTATCATATCTCCCCTCCAATGTTCCCTCTAATTTTCTGTAGGCTGTGTGTGCATAAAATATCAGCCATGTGCAGCTTTTGAAGGAAGGTTAAATTTTTGTGCGCCACATAACGACACTCTGAGTTATATACTTTAAAATTTGACTACACGTCAGAATACAGTATGCACACCACATTGATTTTAATCAAATTAAATGAAAATAGATGATTACTAAATGAAGCAGTAAATTTCTAGTAATTACAATCATAACTTTTAAATTTTAAGACGTCTGTGTTGTTTTCTATCAGAATCAGAGCCGTAATTTTTGTGCGCTCTGTTATAAAGTATGTGCGCACGCACACGCACACAGCTTAGAGGGAACAGTGCTCCCCTCAGCCGTCTCTTTTCCAGGTTAAAGAGCCCTAACCTTTTTAGCCTTTCTTCATAGGAGTATCCTTCCATCCCCTTTACCATTTTGGTGGCTCTTCTCTGAACCTTTTCTAATAATGCTATATCCTTTTTAAGATACGGCGACCAGAATTGCACACAATATTCAAGGTGCGGTCTCACCATGGAATGACAGAGGCATTATATCATCTTTTGTTTTATTTTCCATTCCTTTCCTTATGATACCTAGCATTCTATTTGCTCTCTTGGCTGCCGCTGCACACTGGGCCAAGGGTTGTAACATGTTATCCACAATGACGCCTAAATCTTTCTTTTTTTTTTTTTTTTGTATTTAAATTTTTATTGCCAACAGTTCCAGAACAGAACAATATATGTATATCCATAGCATACCATCATCTATATATCAAGTAACTAGCATCCGACATTTCTAAACAATGCACGCCTAATCTGTTAGCCGTTAATCCGTATTTCCCCCCTAGTGATTATTCACTCTGTTTAGTATATAGCCACTCATAGTACACTGACCAACAGAAAGGAATCCGGCACTTAGTCTACCCCATGTCTTGTTACAATACCCAGGTCCCTTTCCCATCCCCGCCTTTCTAACTCCCACTCCCCCCCCTTACCTCACACCCCCCACCCCCTTCCCTTCCCCCTTACACCCCCCACCCCCTTCCCTTCCCCTTCTACCCCAAAGCAGCCTTCTGCAGGTAGGCCAGCACCCTTCCCCATTGCTGCTCAAATCGATCAACTTTCTGCCGACGCGCAGCCGTCAATTTCTCCATTAAATAAACCTGCCTGAGCCTTTCCACACAGTGTTCCACCCTCGGGGCTTCCCGTTGTTTCCAGCGATAGGCCAGTTCATAGCGGGCTGCACTCAGGCACGCCATAACCTGCCGCTTCCCTTGCTCTGGCCCCCCTTCACTCCACCACCCCATCAAAAACCCTCCCGAATCCAGAGCCACTTCCCCCCCCTACTACCTCTTTAATCCACTCCCGAATCTCCGCCCAATATCGCTGTATCTTTGGACAGGTCCACCATATGTGGTAGAAGGTTCCCTCCTCCCACATTCTCTCCAGCAGAGACTGGAGGCTCCAGGGAACATCTTATGCAGGCGAGAGGGCGTGTAGTACCATCTCATGACCACCTTGTACCTGTTCTCCCTAATAGCCACTGACAGAGGCAGAAGTCTCACCTGGTCAAAGATGGTCTTCCATTGCCCCTCCTCTAAATCCTTGCCCCAGTCCCCTTCCCACTCCATCATATATCTATGCTTACGAATCCGGGTCCCCTGTATCGCCTTATACAGTGCAGAGATTAAGCCAGGCGAATTCCTCTTACCATACCACACCACCTCTAGCGGTGTATAGTCCCTCTCTAATCCCTCCGTCCCCAGCCTCTTCCGAAGGAAGTGAAGCACCTGTCCATACTGGAACCTATCCCCATCCCACAGCCCATATACCTCCTGCAATGTTTCAAAGGGGACCCATTCCCCCCCATCCACAAATTGATAAAAGTACTTCAGCCCCCCTCGCTCCCATCTCCTGTAACTTCCCCCTTCTCACCACGGGCAGAACTCCTCCGTTGCGCAGTTCCCTCATCAGTGAGAACGGAGCCTCCCCTCCCTCCTCCTAATCTTATCCCATTTTTGCAATACATGATTCACATAGGGGTTCTCCCGCACCTTCGCCCCCCTCTCTCCCCTTCCCATCCAGAGAAGGCTTGCCAAAGGCCACCCCCCCCCCCGCCACTCACCTTTTCCAACTCCACATAGGTCTTCAGCTCCCCACCAGTCAATCACATGGCGGGCCTGGGCCGCCCAATAGTATGCCTGCAGGTTTGGTACTCCCAGTGCCCCCCTCCTCCCTTCTCCTGTACATCACCTCCCGTGCTATCCTAGGTGGTCTTCTCCGCCATATATACTGATTCAGCTTCTGCTGTAGCCCCCTCAGGTGGGCCCCAGGGATAGCGACCGGCAGCGCCTGAAAATAATACAGCACTCTCGGGAGCACATTAATTTTTATCGCTGCTATCCTGCCCAGCCATGATATTTCCGATCTCGCCCACCTCTGCAAATCCTGGGCAATATCCTTCTACAGTTTACTATAATTTGCCCCTAGACCCCTTGCAGCTGCGGAGTAATATTAACCCCCAAATAACGAATGGCTCTCTGCCCATCTAAAGGGATAGTCCCTCTTCAGCCTCTCCAGCAATGGCCTAGGCAAGTTAATACTCATAGCTTCAGTTTTAGTGGGGTTCATTTTAAAACCGGAAGCTTTTCCATACTTACCCAGCAGTTTCAACACCTCCGGCAAGGTCTCCTCCGGCCTTGTCACCAGCAGTAAAACGTCATCAGCAAAGAGGGCCACCTTGTGATGCTGCCCCCCTCTCTGTAGTCCCCACACCTGTCTATTCCCCCTAATTGCCCGCGCCAGAGGCTCTATAGCCATTGCGAACAGAAGTGTAGATAAAGGGCACCCTGGCGCGTCCCCCTCTCCAGATCAAGTGTCGCCGTATACCGCCCATTGATCTTTACCCTCGCTTTAGGGTCCCTGTACAAGGTCTGCACCCACCTCATATACTTGGGGCCTACGCCCATCCTCATCACGAGAAACAAAAAATCCCAATCCACCCTATCGAATGCTTTCTCAGCGTCGATAGATAGCAACATTGCCTCATCCCCCTGCTGCCGCACCCACCACACCGCCTCTAACACCCTCTTTATATTATCCAAGGCCTGCCGTCCCATTATAAAGCCTGTTTGATCAGGCCCTATCAATCCTGGCATCAACCTAGCTAATCTATTAGCCAATACCTTGGCTATAATTTTCACATCAACGTTAATCAAAGAGATGGGACGATAAGACCCGCACTGCATAGGATCCCGCCCCCCTTTAAGCAATACCGTAATACCGGCCGTAAGCATTTCCGCCGAGAGGTGCCCCCCTTTCTGTTGTATCCCATTAGCTACGTTCACTAGGCCCTCACAACAATTCTTCCCGAAAAGTTTTGTAGAAAGCCCCCGTCAGGCCATCCAGCCCCGGGGCCTTCCCAGGCGGCATCTCCCCCAGGGCTTGCTCTACTTCCTCCCTTGTAATATCTCCCTCTAAACTCTGACGGTCCCCTTCGTCTAGTTCATTCAGCTCTACCCCCCGCAAGAAGTCCTCTCCCGGTGCCCCCGCCCCTTTATCCATTCTACGGTATAGCTCTCTATAGAATTGGCAAAAGCGATTCCCAATTTGTTCCTCCGATCTAATTATCTCCCCCCCTTCCCCTGCCAATCCCACTATGGCCGTCCGTACCGCTCTGGTCTGCAGTTTGCGTGCTAATAATTTCCCTGCCCTATCCCCCCACTCGTAATAACATTGTTTTATCCTGGCCAGCTGGAACCCAATCTCTGTAACCTGTAGTTTTTGCAGCTCCATCCTGAGCTGGTTGAGCTGCTTGAAGTCCTGCCTCCTTCCCTGAGCTTTATATCGATCTGCCACACACTGTATCGCCCACTGTAGGGCCTCCTCTCTGGCTATGCGCTGCTTTTTGAGCCGGGCGGCCCACATCACCAGCCTCCCCCTCACCACTGCCTTCATTCCCTCCCAGAGACCCACCCTCCCCACCTCCCCATTGTCATTGAGCGCCCAATATTCCTGCAGGCACCCTTTGATATCCTTAACCACCTCCTCCCTTTTCAAGAGGCTTTCATTGAGCCTCCAGAATCTCGTCCCCCCCTCCTCCCTAGCATACCCTATACCCACCCATATGGGCGCGTGATCTGACCAGGTAATGTTACCGATCTCAGCCTCCTGTACCCTATGGCCCCATCTTCTATCCAGCAAGAGGTAATCAATCCTACTGTAGCTATCGTGAGGTGCAGAGTAGAAAGTATATCCCCTACACCCTCCATGGTGCTCTCTCCACACATCCCACAGCTGATACTCCCTCATGATGTGGTGCAACACCTTTCTTATTTTGCTCTTCCCATCTCCCCCCAGGGCTTGCCGATCCCATGGCATGCTCAGGGCCACATTGAAATCTCCCCCCAGGATAAGCTTCCCCCGCACATGCTGGCCTAGCAGAGCCTTCACTTCTCTCCAGAACTGTAATTGCCCCTCAATCGGTGCATAGATGTTCACCAAGGTGACCTCTTCCCCCTGCCATTCCCCCCTCATGACCAGTACCCTGCCCTCTTTATCCCTTACCACCTCGCTGACCCAAAAGGAGCTGTCTCCCCTCAGCAATATCGCCACTCCCCCCTTCCTACTCGCAGCTGCCCCCCTAGGACCCCCAAAATACTGCTGCAGGTACTTTGCATTCCGCAACAGCCCCTCATCCTTTTTCCGCAAATGTGTTTCCTGCCCTAGCACTATCTCCCATCCCAACCGAATGGCCTCCCTAAAAGGTTGCTGGCGTTTCTGTGGAGTGTTCAACCCCTTTGCATTGATGGACCCCATCTTCACCATTGCGTCTTCCTACTCTCCACGCCCTACTCTCCGCTCCCCGTCCTTGACCCACTGGCCCCCGCCCTGCACCCCCACCCCTCCCCCCTCCCCCCCGGATCCCCCGCCCTGCACCCCCACCCCTCCCCCCCGTATCCCCCTCCCCACCCCTGTGATACCCCCCCCCTCCAGAGGGCTTAGAATCACCCCGGTGACATTATCCGAGCGCTCCCTGCCCCCTTCCACGTCCCGACCCCTTCCCCCTCCCCTCTCCCCTCCGTCTAAGACCAATTTATATATATAATAGAACAAACAAGCACACACTCATCGCCCTGACCCCCTCCCTTGTTAATCCTCTCCTAGCCCATCCCTTTCTATCCTTTCATGATGTTGTAATTACCATGCAACCATTCCACTTTCCGGCCTTGTGCCTTACTTAGCAATGTTTTATATGTTAACTTTTAAACCGCTCTACTTATTAGTGATGGGCAATCAAGCAAATGAACTAAACAGAAACTTATACAGATAGCTCGTGCTCACGCTGTCTCCCTCCATGTCCATTCACCTCTCCTCTTCTTAGGTTATAGTCTCTGTACGTCCATGCACCAAGGCAAACTTTCTCAGTCCTCATAGGCCTCTGCAGTCCCAACGACCGCTGTCGGTAATGTGAGTGCCCAAAAAAGTACTCCTCCCCCTCATTCACCAGCCGCTCCGTCCCGCATTCACTGCTCTGTGCCTCTGGAGAGCCACGTGAGCCTTTTACTCTTATTTTCCACTCTGCCACTTCGTTCCCGCGCCCTTCCTTAGGATGGTTCCTCCGATGGCTCTCCGGGAATGCTTTCCACCCCCAGGTCCCGCAATATCTGCCATGCCTCGTCGGCACTCTGAATTCTGCGTGATGTACCCTGCACCATAACCAGGAGCCCAAAGGGGTAGAGCAATTTACAGCGCAACCCTTCTCTGCGCAACAGGGCTGTGACCTCACGTAGCTCCCACCGCCGTTGCAGTGTGCCCGCCGATAAGTCCTGGTACACTTCAATCTGCGCCCCTTCCCACTTATAGGGCCCCAGTTTCCGCGATGCTGCTAGCAACCTCTCTTTCAATTTAAAGGAGCTCATGCAGGCTATCACGTCTCTCGGCCGGTTAGCTCGAGCGGGACCCAGAGATCTGTGGGCTCGGTCCATGTGCAGCAATTTATTGTCACACTCCCCAGCCAGGTCAGCCTCCTGCAGCATAGCCTTAAAAAGCTGTGTCAGTGTCTCTTCGCAATTTTTGTACCTTTGGTTCCTCGGGGATCCCCCTCACCCGCACATTGCAGTGACGAGATCTATCTTCGAAGTCTTCCGTCTTCGCTTTCAGAAGTTCTTGGGCCTGTTTTAGCTCTGCCCAGCCGGCCCGCAGCTCGTCCACCTCTCCCACGTGCCGCTCCAGCCGCATCTCCGCTTCCTCCACCCTGGCCCCTAGCTCCTTCATTTCTTGCCTCAGGGTGCCCAGTGTCTCTTTGAGCTCCCTTTTAAATGAGCACATCTCGGCCTTTAGCTCCTCTTTAAAGTCCGTGAGCCACTCTTTTAGGCCCCCCAAGGAGTTTGACTGCATGTCGGGCTCCTCGTCCTCCTCGGACCGGTCAGTGTCCTCGGCCGCCATTTTGGCCACATGTTCTCCTCGCCCCGGCTCCTCCGCCATCACGTAGGGGAGCAGTATACTGCCAGCCGTTTCTTCACGGACATAAGCACCGTTGCCAGGGACGTCGACCTGCGCTCTCCGCCGCTCAATCAGGGTCGGTACGCTCGTTTTCTCGCTTTACGGGGAAGCACCCTGGCGCTCCCTCAGAAAGCCACCATCTCGCTTCCTGACGTCACCGGAGGTCCGCCTAAATCTTTTTCCTGGGTGGTGGTTCCTAATGTGGAACCTTGCATTGTGTAACCATAGTTTGGGTTGTTCTTCCCTAGGTGCATAACTTTGCACTTGTCCACATTAAATTTCATCTGCCATTTTGATGCCCAGTCTTCCAATTTATCAAGATCCTCTTGCAATTTTCCACAATCCTCTCGGGTTTTAACAACTTTAAATAGTTTTGTGTCATCTGCAAATTTGATAACCTCACTCGTTATTCCCTATAACTGCTAAGCTCATATTTGGTGCCTCTCACTTTGACTATACTACCTCTTTGCTTATTTCCTTCTACTGGCTTCCTGTTTCCATCCGTTTAAAATACAAGATTCTTGTCCTGGCCCATTGGACTTAAATGCCCTCCTCAATATTGCCTCCCCCACTACTCCTTACACTCCATGTACCCGCTGCTCTTCTCAGGCCTCCTTCCCCTCCATCTCTCCGGTTAAACATTTCCAGACAGACATTCTTCCTTTTCCTACTTTGTTCCTGTAGAACTCCCTCCCCTCTTTCCCTTTGTCAGGAACCATCTTTCCCAAAGTTTAAAATATTCTTAAAACCTGAAATCTTCCAACTTCTTTCCTCAAGATCCTGATAATTAGCCCCTGTCCTGGGGCTCCAACTGCCTTCTCTCTCCCCCCACCCTATGGCCTTGTGAAAAATTGTAACCTCCCCTCTACACCATCTCTTCTGCTCCTACTTTATTTCCTTCTTCTCTTTCTTTTGATATTGTTTGTGAACCACCATGACTGCTTTTAATCTTAAGTACGGAATAGCAAGTCTCAAATAAATAGACAAGGCAGACTTGTGAACAGAAAATTTTTCACTTTCTGTGACCCAACTGATCAGCTGCCTGCTCTGTGATCTAGGTCCATCCTTCTATTGCTGCTGATGCTGGTTAGTACTGGTTTTCCACCATTCAGCTAGAACCAGCGGGTTCTGCAGGGACTGCGATCATAACACATTTTTATTTTATGATTGGCTGTTATACATTGACACATGTAGATTAAACATTTTATATTTTTAGATTACTAGTTTCTATATGTAACTGCATAATTTTAAATGTGTGTGTAATATTTGGTATTTATGAGCCCAATACCGAGTTTTTTTTATGTTTATGTTTATTGTTTCTTGATAAAATCGCCCTTCTCCAAAATCAGAGCGATGTACAATTTAAAAAAATCAATATTAAAATGGCCAAAGCCATGAAAGGGAAAGAGAAAATGAAGTTACAAATTCTTTATAAAACCATAGTATAAGCAGGAAAGATAGAAGAAAGGATAGAAAGAAGACAGTTATAAGTTCATTATAAAATCATAAATATAAACAGGAGAAACAGCGAGGGGTAGGAAAGGAAACAAAAGGAGGGTAGGAACAGGGGAATGGAAATCATACAAAAGGGGAGGGCACATCATTAGCAAGGGAGAAAAGGTGGGTTTTCAGATGTTTTTTGAAGGTGAGGTGGTGAGGTTCTAAACGGAGGGAGGGGGGTAAGGAATTCCAAAGGGCAGGGCCAATAAAAAAGAAGGCAGAGGAACGTGTGGATTGAAGATGGGCACGGGAAGGGGAAGGAAGAGTGAGACGGTTGAGGTGAAAAGAACGAGGGGTGTACTGAGGGGAGCGAAAGGAAAGAAGGTCGGCAAGATATTGAGGAGTACCGGTGTGAAAAACTTTGTGAACCAAAGTGAGTAGCTTGAACTGAGAACGGTAAGGGAAAGGTAACCAGTGGAGATGAAAAAGCAAAGGTGTGACGTGATCCCGAAGAGAGGCATGACAGGCAAGACGAGCGGCAGTGTTGCGACAGCTATGCGCCTCTAAGGAACATAACTGGTGCTGCTGAACTTTAACCCTGGATATTCAATCCGGGGCCATATCCAGCCATTGCAATTGAATATCCAGGTCTGCCACAACACACCATACGGCATGGAAGCTAATAAGGCAGCAGCACTATTGAGCCGCTGCCTGGTTAGCTCCCAAAGATAAAAATACTCAAGGTTTTCCCACGCCTATCTTTACTTGCAGGTTGCTAACTGGACAGCGGTTCAATATCGCTGCTGCCCGGTTAGCAAAAAAGAGTGCCATCTCCGCTCTGCCCTGGAACGTCCAAGACATGCCCTGATCCTACATGGGCAAATAGTGGCGGAACAGGTGGACAGTCAGTCATCGGCACTAACCGTGTTGGTACTGAAGAATATCCCTCTAGCGCAGCATTTACAGTTTACAGGCTTTTCAACCATTCGAAGGCATTTATATAACAGGCCCTATATTATTTTTATGCCTTGAGCCAACGCTAGTGAAAATGTGATTTAAAATGGGAAACACACAAAACAAAGAGTGGAATCATAAAAGCCATATCAGTGTATATGTTTTGTTTTGTTTTTTGTTTTTTTTATTGAAAGGCTTCCAAAGAATACATAGAATCATAAACCACAAAGATCTTCAAAGAGAATGCAACAGTAACAACATAACTTCAGATCACAACAGCATTCAACAATATGCCTTCATTTTTGCAGTTTTAAAATAAGGAAACGGAGAGCAATAACCCCCCCACCTCCCTTTCCCCCCCCCCCCAAAGCTTCCCTAGCCCAGGACCCCCCTCCCTCCCAACCCCCCCCCAACTATGGCTTGCCAGTGATTAAACACAGGAAGATGGTGAGCAAGAGACACACACAGGGGGCAAGCTCCCTTTAAAATATGCGTATTCCCCCCCTTCTCAACCAGCACAGTCACGTACCATAACGAGAGACAAAGGGTGCCCACACCAACTCAAAGCGCGCCAAGCGCATCCTACTGACCGCTACTCCTCGCTCCATGGTATACATATCCCACAGCCGTTCCAGCCAAGCCTGAAAGGAGGGGGCCAAAGCACGCTTCCAGGCTGCTGCAAGGGATAATCTAGCTGCATTCAGGCCATGGCGGAGTAGAGCGAGCTGCAGAGCCCGTGCACCCGGCACCGAGGCCCCAAGCAGGAAAATCCCCGGATCCCAAGGGATAGTCACTCCTAGAAGCAAGTGCAGCTGGAATTGTATACCCCTCCAAAAGGCGCGAATGCGGGGGCAATCCCACCAAATGTGCCCTAGTGTACCCCGTTGCCCACAGTTATGCCAGCAGAGGTCCACCGCCCCAGGATATATACGTGCGATCCGTGCCGGGGTCATGTACCAACGTACAGTATTTTATAATTGGTTTCACGGGCATTAATCGCTACCGCACTCTTCCACAAGTGTGTTTCCGCTCTCTCCCACTGCTGCTCAGTATAGGAGAGGTTCAAGTCAGAGTTCCAAAGTTCCCTGTGTCTAGTAGAACACGATTGGGACCCCTGCAAGTGGGCATACAAGGTCGCCACGAGTCCCTTAGTGGTGGTGCACCCCTCACAGTAACGTTCCATATCTGTCAGGGCCCGAGCAACCTGGGGCCGAACAAGCTTGGATCGAACCCAGTGTGTCACTTGTATATATTGATAGAGATGTCTAGCCGGAATGTCAAATTCATCTTGTAACGCACGAAAAGATTGTAATCGACCGTCATCGAAGAGTTGTCCGACCCGACTAAGGCCGTGATGTCCCCACTGCCGAAAGACTGTGTCGCTTAGCCCCGGTGGGAAAGAGGCATTGTCTACTATAGGGGCTAAAGGGGTTAAGTCCATGTCTCGAGACCGAAAGTGCTGGTCCCAACAACGGAGGGTATGAAGAACATAGGGGTTGCTGGTGCATTTACCACGCCGGAGTTTTGGACCAAGCCACAGCCAGTCTCCTAATCCCGCTCCCCCCGCCAAGCTCATTTCCAGTTGTACCCATCGCTTAGTGCTATCAGCAATCATCCACTCCACCCCCGCCCGACATTGCGCCGCCGCATAGTACCAGTGTAAATTGGGCATGCCCATACCTCCAGAACGCGTACGGGCATAAAGAACATGTCGCGCTAATCGCAGGCGACCATAATGTCATATGAATTTCATGAGCAGCTGCTGCCAGGTCGCCAAAGTGGCCCGCGCAATGGGAAGCGGCAGAACCTGAAAAAAGTAAAGAAAGCGGGGAACGACCACCATCTTGACGACAGCTATACGCCCGAACCAGGAAAGGAGCAGGCCATTCCAAACCTCTAGGTCCCGCCGAATCTGACGAAGCAGGGGATCATAGTTGGCCTTAAAGAGGTCCACCCGCTCCACCGTCAAATGCACCCCTAAATAACGTAGGGCTCCGGACACCCAGCGGAGAGGATAAGCCGCTTGAAGCTCCGCGCAAACCGCCCCGGGGACCCCAACATTCAAGATCTCCGATTTAGTGTAATTAATTTTGAAACCAGATACCCGAGAATAGTTTTCGAACAACTGCATCGCAACTGGAAGGGACGTGGACGGGTCCACCAGGGACAATATGATGTCATCCGCAAAGAGCGCAATCCGATATTCCGCAGGGCCAATGTGGACCCCCTGCAAACCTGGGTGGTCTCGAAAGCTCTGAGCCAAGGGTTCCATCGCGAGTGCGAAGAGCAGAGGCGAAAGAGGGCAACCCTGTCGCGTGCCCCTCTCCAGAAAGAAATGTCTCGATTGTCCATTAATCCGAACGCACGCCTGGGGCATCTGATAAAGACTACGAACCCAACGGATATAATTAGAGCCAAAGCCCATTGTCTCCAGAACACACCATAGGTATTCCCAGTCGACCCGATCAAAAGCTTTTTCTGCGTCAATCCCCACCAGCAGGGCTGGTTGTGGTTCCCGTTGGGCTACATGAATGACCTGCAACATACGCCTAATGTTATCTGCAGCCTGGCGACCCGGCACAAATCCAACCTGATCTGGGTGAACCAAGCCCGGGAGGACCCGATTCAAGCGTGCAGCCAGCACAGAGGCAAATATTTTAACGTCAACATTTAACAGGGAAATGGGGCGATACGACGCCGCGTCGTGCAGTGGTTTACCCAGTTTGGGTATCATCACTATCAATGCCTCACGCTGGGATGGTGGTAGAGAGACCCCCCCCCCAAAATCTCATTGAACAAGATAGTCAAGGTTGGCGCTAATTGTGCCCGAAACTTCTTATAATATTCTGCTGGGAAGCCATCACTACCCGGCGCACTGCCAGTTTTCAATCGCCGGATCGCAGTTTCCACTTCATCTACCGTTAATTCAGAATCTAGCTGATCCCGGTCAGGATCAGAGAGATGCGGCAGAGCAATCCCCTGCAAATAGTTCCGTACACGATTCCGATCAAAGGGCTCTGCCGTATAGAGCAGCTCCAAATAGTCAGCAAAGAGATCACGTATCTCCCGGGAGATAAACCTCGTCCGTCCCCCAGAGTCGCGCAATTCGCAAACCACTCTCGCGGACTGCTGTTGTCGAAGACGCAAGGCTAGGAAGCGGCCTGTTTTATTCCCATGCTCATAAAAAGTTTGCCGTAATTTCCGGCGTTTATTATCTAATTCTTTCTGCAAACACGCATCCAAGTTGGCTCGAACAGTCCACCACTGTCGCAGAACCTGACGCGAACCAGTTCGGGCGTGTTCCAGACCTAGGCGAGTAGCCTCTTTCACCATCTGGTCGTGGTCATGCGTCTACATTTTGCGCGTGCGGGCCGCCTCAGCCATGAGTTGACCCCGAGCCGTAGCCTTATAAGCATCCCACACCGTGGGGAGGGGAACGTCCCCAGAGTTGTTAAGCTCAAAGAATTCAGTGATAAAACGGACATGGTCTTGCACTGCACCCTGCCGCCGTAGGAACCTCACGTCTAAGCGCCAAAGCCGTTGGTGCTCACTGTATAATCCGGCTGGAAGAGCAAGCCAGCACGGGGCATGATCTGACCAAGTCAGCGTTCCATGTCCAGCCCTCACTCTCCCGTCCATCAGGCGCTGATCCAATAAAAAATAGTCAATGCGAGTGTGAACCTGATGGACCGAAGAGTAGTATGTATATCCTCTCTCCCCCCATGGGTGTCCCTCCAGATGTCCCGCAAACCTAGGTCTAGCATAAGGCGTTGGAGGGCTCTTGCCGACCCCCCCACTCTCCCCCCAGCGCGACTTGTGGAATCCAGGTGGGGCACCAAATGTGTGTTACAATCCCCCCCAGAACAATGGGGCCCTTTGCAAAATCCGCCAGTAAGGCTTTCAATCGTGTAAAAAAGGGCCCCTGACCTGTATTGGGCGCGTAAACATTAGCTAAAGTTAGTAAGTGTCCTTCTAAACGGATATTCAAAAAAAGCGACCTCCCCAGAGTGTCTCGCTTTATCTCCTCTATCTGTAGAGAGAGGCTCTGATGGAATAGTAAGGCCACTCCCCGCTTCTTTCGTCCCTGCGCATCTGAGGCCACCCGCACCTCAGTATATGGGGACCTCTTTAGCCAGCCCTGCTTACAATTCTGAAGATGGGTCTCCTGCAAGTAGACAATGTCCCCCTGCAAAGTGCGCAATTCTGAGAACAGCAGCGACCGTTTCCTTGGGGAATTAAGACCCTTAACATTTAAAGATATAAAGCGCACCATTACAGTCTAGACCCTCTTATCCTCCAGCTACCCAGAAAATCCCGGTGGTGTCTTCCCCCCAGCAAGCCCAGAGGACTAGTTAGCCGGGCCCCCCTATTCCATCCCCCAGAAATAAGAGCCATAGTCTCTCTTCCCAAATCCAAACATATCCACCAGTTCCAAACAAAAAAAACCCTCCCTCCAACCCAAGCCCCCCCCCCCTTCCCATCAATACCACCTGCCTGTCAAAATTAATACAGGACACGGTAAGTTGACCACAAACCCCGTTCCCCCCAAAGCAACAATTCAACCTTAACATATAGTAACATTCCCCCCACCACTCCCCCACCCACCCTGAGTCATCAATCCCATCGTGCCTCCCCATCAGAACAATATCATCATCAAAACATTTGCAGGTCATCCTCCGCCCCCTATATGTGGCAAAGTGTGGGCCCAGGCTGATCTTTGTCAATAGCCAATAATTCAGTAATCAAGCGGGCTTGCCCACTCGAGTCCACTTGGAGTGCTGGGGCTTAGGGGGCGGCGGATGAGGCTGAGCATTGTCATCAACTAGTCCCGCCTGGCGAAGAGCTCGCCAAGCTTCAGTATAGTCTTTTGCGGAAATCTTTTTGTTGCCCAAGAGAAAGTTAATCCTAAATGGAAAGGACCAAGAGTAGCGGATCCCCTTGCTGTTCAGGACCGTTGTGACTGGTTTCATCTCTCTCCGGCGTGCCAGGGTGAACGTCGAAAGGTCTTGGTAGATGTACACTGTCGCATCCTGGAAACGAACCGCTTTCTTCTCCCGGCCTCGACGTATAAGCATCGCAGCATCAGAGTAGCGCAAAAATCTCGCAATGACATCACGAGGTTGGTTGTTGGGAGGTTTTCCCAGGGCACGGTGGACTCGTTCTATTTCCATCCCAGAAGCATGCGCAACCAGGTCCTCTGCTGGGAGCAATTCCGCTATCAACAGCTTAAGCACAGTTGGCAAATCTTCTCCGCCCCCTACCGCTTCTGGAATTCCGCGAAAACGCACGTTATTGCGTCGGGAGCGGTTTTCAATGTCAATTTTATAAGTCAGTTCCATTGCTTGCGCTTGTTGCCGGTCCTGTGCACATTGTAAGTCCATCAAAGTTCCATCATGATCAACCATTTTGGTCTCCATGTCCTCCACTCGGGCTCCCAACTCTTTGATGTCGGTCCGGAGTTCTGCGACATCTTTCAGCAACTCCTCCCGTAACGAGCGAAACTCATTGGCTAACTCCGCAAAGCCTCTACGGAGTTCCTGCTTAATTTGAGCAGAGGAGAGTTGTTTGTGGGAGTCCAATTCCTCTTCACTTACAGTCTCGTCATCAGTACCTGATGGAGGCGAATGTTCACGCGGGCTGCTTGGGGCCCCAGACTTGCTCTGCAGTCGCTGGGAGGAACGCATCCCTTCCCGGAGTTCAGAATTTTTAGCTTTGGCAGCCATCCCACTGGGCCCCCTGTATTACACAGTGTTAGGAGAGAGATACCGCCAATGTCAGCAAGGGCAAAGTCACCAGGGGGATAGCAGTGCTCAGAACCTCGCAGGCCCGCCAAGCAGTCTCTGCCACACAGTGTTGGGAGATATAAAGTCAATGTCCGCAAAGCCCAGGGTGCGGGAGAGACAGCGGGGCAATGAGATGGGGGCTGCTCCCGGCCTTCTTAAAGGAGCAAGCCACTGGAGATGATACTCAGAGTGCTCTGCAAAGTTATGTGGAGACAGTGCTCTAAGGGCCCACTACTGCCCGATGTTAGGCTCCGATGGCAGTGCTGAAGTTAAGGAGAACGCAGAAGCATTTTGACAGGGCCTCCGGGATCCACGCCGAAGAGCCGAGGCCTCGGTGGGGCACTGATGAGCTGATAAATATCACCGTCTCCAACGCCGTTATTAAGCCCAAAGGAATGAAAAAAAAGGGGATATAACCCTCGTACTTACCCCCTTCAGGGAGATTCAGACTGGTGGGAGAAGGCAATGGGCTTCAGCAGTTGTCACACGGGTTTCAGGCCCGCTCCTCGGCTCCGTACTCAGGGCTCCGTCTCCGCGCTCAGGCGCCCCCACCTTGGGTGCAGTGCTCTGCCTGGTATCTTATTGCCTCACGGCCGCCGACCAGTTTCCCGGGGGCCCAGCAACACAGGCCAGAAGGAGCTCACTCAAGCGTCGTCCGGTCCGCGCAGGTATCAGGAGTCTGCGATGGTGTCGGGCAGGCCCGGAACATGCGTCGGGCAGAAGCACGCGGCAGCAGGCCGCGCTCCGGGAACAGACTCCGCGGCTTCTCAGCCGCCGGGTATCTTACTGAGCGGCTTCATCCGACTGCGGAGGGCACCGCTTGCCTGTGCCGACCCAGGGCAGGTAAAGATGGGGGATTTTGCGGCAGTTAGCGTATGTTTGCTGAAGTTTTGGGGTGATGGGGACGGAGCTCAATTAAGATGCGGCCATCTCGCTGCGGGCTCACGAGCGCCCCCCATCAGTGTATATGTTTTACAGTATGTGCACTGCTTTGACTATACTTTTAACCAGGAAAGTGGTACATAAAATTATAAAATGATTTACTCACCTTTTCGACATAATAACCAGTTCCTACATCTATCAGCACATGTTCTACATCATTCAGTTTGCCAGGTACATACATCTAGATAGGTTAAGGAAGGATGAGACTGATAAGAAAAAGAAACTGCCTGACAGGATATGCATCCTAATATCTTTGGTGAAGCTCAATCCCACTCTTATGGAAAGCATCTAGGAAAATCTGCTTCAAATATGTGTATCATTCACATTAGATATGGTTTGGGCTTTAGTCACTATACAGGCCAAGGTCTTCCAGAGCACAACTACTTGCTTTGTGTTTGTCTTGTCAAATCACAATGGGAACACATGAGCAAGGACTCTAAATCCAAAGCGTAAAACAAAGTGACCCCGATTTCCTTGCAAAGAGCTCTGACAGAGAGCATGCCTCAAGCTTAAAGAGACAGTAAGTCCCCATCTCTGGAGAAGATTTATGAGCACTACTAATTACAGTATGCCAGCAACCCAAGTACAGCTTTAAACTGCTGCCTTTGCCCCTTTCTCTACCACCTGCTGGAGTCTCAATTCACATTCAGTTTCCCATTCACCAAAGAGCATCAGATTTGAAAATTACTGCAGCAGAGTTCTCTCTCTGGATATTCTTCTGGCCTAATGGTAGGACTCCCAGCACCGCCTAATCCTTCCTGACCCATGAGCTGGGGAAAGTTACAATACGCTTTATACATAAACAAACAACAACAAAAAAAAAGACAGAAAAAAAAAAGTGTTTGATTTCTCACGAGTTATTTTACTGGAAAGGATACCGAACTGGTCAATGGGACAAGCAATTCTTTTCCTGGCAAAACAAAGCAGAGATAAAACATGTTAATGACAATTCGATCAGCAGAAACTATATCAAACAGCCAAACTAACACAAACCACAATTTCCATGAAAAAAGTAGTCTATAATAAAGGATGTCAGCCAGCTAAAGGGTTTCCTCAAATTATGCATAAATATTTCTTCCTCCTACAAAATGATGTTACCAAGAGACAGAGCCCAATTCACTTATCAGCAGGCATGGAAAATTTCCAGCTGCCCAAAAGTTGGTACCTACCCCTGTGGCAGGCTATGGCCTAGCATGGCCTGCTACTATGAAGGGCCTGTAAGTTAGGCCTGGATCCTAACTCCCATTATAGCTAGAAAAGAACCAAAAATCTGTGAGAAATGAGAAAACTGTTTTAAACTGCTTAATAAGACGTTTTACATGAATTCATAAGTCTTTCATTATTCTCTTGTGTGCAAAAGAAAGAAACGTTTCAATACATGCATTCCTGAAGCTAGAGATAACCTTGCAGTAGAGAAGTACCAAAATCAAGAACTGCACCATTGTTAGAATAATCCTAAGGGAGGGGGCTGGTTGCTAGGCCCCGGAGGGATTTCTGATTGGATAGGTGCAGGGAGCGTGGAACCAATGAGAAGTTTGCATGTATCAAGCTAGAACCAATAGCAAGTTCTCATGTATCAAACTGAAAAAGAGGTATAAATGGTTATGTCTCTGTAAAAACTTTGCTCAGTTCCTTTTGAAGCTTTGACTGACTGGGCCTGTGCACAATAAACTGGCTTGGACCCTGTCAATTGACTCCTGGATTTATTCATTGATTGCACTTTGCTGCAGCATATTCTTGGTGCGTTGGCTGGGAAGTGCGAGTAGTAAATGGTATTCAAATGAATAATCTACGAAATTCGCCTCGAGGTTTGGCCCGGTTGGAACTGTGTCTGTCCGACCGCGGGGGAGACCTCAGGCGCCGCTGGCCCCTTTGTGCCGGAGAGGGTTCCGCCTGCCTCGGCGGGCCATCGGGTCCAGCTGGCCAACACCTCCGACCTGGGGGAGTCCAGGATCCAACCAAGGAGCTGTTGTGGTATCGGGAACCGGATCCGGTGAGTAGACATTTCTGTGATTTGATAGTCAGAAAGTACAGCCTGGGACAACGTCTTGCATGCGCAGGACTGATTCGGTATGTTTGGTATAGACTAACTGGGAAAATCTCGCATGAGTGTGTGCGAGACAAGGGAGCCTGATCACCTCCCATAAGGGCGGTCCTAGTAAGCTCCGCGTAAGAGAAAGCGGAAGCCGAAGCCATCGACCCTTCTTGTTTGAAATAGTCAGTTAGTCAGAAAACCTGGGCATTTGAAAAATGATTTCTTGTTGAAATATGCTTGCTTGTGTGATTGAGAGGTCTTGAAATATAGACCGAGCGAGAGCGGACTCCTGAGTAGCGCAGTTCCTGGCCGGGCGACCGCGTCCAGGTCGCAAAAAGGAGGAAGCGAGTAATGTTTGTCCCCCCCAGTGTTCTGTGGGCTGTACGGACCCCTTACCTACAGCCATACTACCTATCCTTATTGTTTGTCGTCTTGTACGTCATTACGTGTACGTAGAGTGCGTAGTTAGTGTACGTAGTTACGTTCAGATTATGGGAGGGACGGAGTCCACGCAAACTCCATTGGAATGTATGATCAAGAATTTCCATAAAGGATTTTCGGGTGATTATGGTATGAAAATGACTCCGTCTAGATTAAAAATGTTATGTGAAAGGGAGTGGCCCGCGTTAGCTGCTTCATGGCCCCGTGGGGGCACCTTTGATTTAGAAACAGTTTTTCGAGTTCATCAGCTTATACAGAGTGTATCCTGACAGGTTCCCCTATATAGATTCTTGGTTAAGCGCTTGTGAACGGCAGCCCTCATGGATGAAGCGCTGCTATGAGGAACGCTGTAGAATATTTGTAGCTACCACTAGGGGAACCAGAAAAGTTGAGGAGAAGCCGCCTGTGTATTCTGCCCCAGAGTCCCCAGATATCCTGGCTAGGTTACCCCAGTACCCACAGAAGTTGGTTCTCCCAGCACCGCAGCCTGAAGTGGAGCCAGATGAGGAGCCCCAGAAAATACCGCTGCAGCAGCCTAAGAAGCACCCTACCCCGAGTGATAGTCCCGAGTCAGGCCCAAGCACGTCGGGGGGACACGAGTCCTCTGACGAGATAGAAAGCGGAGGCTCTCCTGCCAGTTCAGGGTCACCCACCAAGGAGATTTATGCCCAGGAGCCTTATGATTTAAGAAGCATAACTCCCAAGAAGGAGAAAGCAGGGCACCTAATGCCATTACGCCAAGTGCCTGGAATACCTGTTTTAAATGATCAGGGCCAGATGGCGCCAGGACCAACCAGCTTAGTTTACGTACCCTTTTCCACCACTGATTTATTAAACTGGAAAACGCATTATGCATCTTATACAGCCAAGCCTCAGGAATTAACAGAATTAATGTCCAGCATTATGCAAACCCATCAGCTTACTTGGGGCGATTGTCGCCAGCTCCTGTCCACCCTCTTTACTACTGAGGAGCGAGGGCGAATCGGGCAAGCAGCCCTCCGTTGGTTAGAAGAGAACCCTGTAGAAGGGGGAGGAATAAACCCCCCAGAAGCAGCTGTTGCAGAATATCCAAATGAAGATCCCGGGTGGGACACGAATGATGAAAGGGGGGCAGCGGCCCTAACCAGATTTCGCCAGGCCTTATTGCAGGGCCTGAAGAAGGGAGGCCAGAGGGCCATGAATATCAGAAAGGTATCGGAAGTTCTCCAGGGTCCAGATGAGAGCCCAGCGGCCTTTTATGAGCGGTTGTCTGAAGCTTATAGATTGTATACCCAATATGATCCCACCAACTCAGAAAGTAAATGCCTACAAGCCACTAGTGAACTCTTGTACCTTCTCAAAGAGGCTGGATACAAAGTCTCAAGAGCCAAAGCACAACTATGCCAAACTGAAGTCAAGTATCTAGTATTCCAGTTGTCCAGTGGGATCCGACGTCTGGGACCAGAACACAAAGAAGCTGTATGTAGTATCCCTACTCCAACCACTAGGAGGCAAGTAAGAGCCTTCCTGGGGGCCGCGGGGTACTGTCGCATATGGATCCCCAATTTTTTTTTTTTTTTTTTTAAATTTTTTTTAATTTATAATTTTTAATTTTATTAACAACCAACACAGCATACATTACACAACAGAAGCCGTGAACCCCCCCTCCTATAACCAATATACATTCTATACAGCAATCCCCTTAGCCAGTGATCCTTGGGGAGGCCCCGGTGCCTAATGTCTTCCCCTGTATCCGTCATTTCCCCCAGACCCCCCCCCCCCGTATATGTAGGTGTCCATTTATATACAATATACATTTTAACCCTACTTTTACCACTTTACAATATCCCAAGCCAAAATTCTCCCCACCCGCCACCCATCCATCCTCATTCTACTAACCCCCCACCCTCCCACCTGCCAAAGTTTTCCATTATAAAACCCCCCCACACCAGCATAATGCCACCAATCTCCCCCTTCCCCCCCCCTCTCCCCCCCTACCCCATCTCACCTCGAGACCTCCCCCTCCTCTCCACCCTCCATTGTTCATATCTTTCCCACACCTTATTATATCGTGAAACAATATGTTTTTGATGGGCTTCTATCGCACAGTATTCCCAAAGCTGCTCCATTCCCCCCACCACCTCCGCTAGTGGGGGAACATCCGGCTTCTTCCACCAGCGGAGAAGACTCATCCGCCCTGCAATTACGCAATATCCCTGTAGTTTCCCCCGGTCTTTCCCACTTTCCCCATCCCCCCCTCATTCAAGATTACCATACTAGGAGTAAAGCCTGTCTGCACCCCTGTAATGTCCGCCGTGAGCCTTTCCACCCCACTCCAATATTCCTGAACAACCGGGCAGCCCCACACCATATGCAGCAAGTCCCCTCTAGCCCCACACCCTTTCCAGCATCGATCCGAACTAGCCGGGTATAGAGCGTGTAGCCACACCGGGGTCCAATACATTCTCAGCCTTAGCTTATAGCTGTTTTCCAGCATTGCAGTACCCGGTGCTAATTGATGGGTTCTGATATAGATTCCGTCCCACCTGTCATCATCCCAGTGCCCCCCCAGGTCTTCCTCCCACTGCTTCTGACCCCGTACGGCCCTTTGCTCGGGTTCCCCCAGGATTTTGTAGAGCTTCGATATAATCCTAGTTGGCATCCCAGCCCCCCCATCATCTCCTCAAAAGGCGTGGATTTCGCCAGCACATCCTGCTTCACCTCCTTCCTCTGAAGCCAGTACCACAGACTAGCATAAGCATACCTATCATGCTTCTCCAAACTATATTTCTGCAGCAATTCCTCAAAGCCTCTAATCCTCCCCCCTTCCCCCACCAATTGTCCCAGCGTCCGTAACCCTACCGTCCCCCATCTCCTAAAGATCCCTGCCTCCTCCCCCATCCTACCCTTCATTGCTATCTGGATTGGAGTTTCTCGGGAGTATTTCTTCCCCCCTAGCAAGCACCCCTTCCATTTCGTCCAAACCTGTCTAGTAAGATCTTTGTAGGGATTCTCATCTTCCTTCCTCCTCCCACCCCCCCCCGGGTCCCAGATCCAAGCTCCCCCCTCAGTCCCCACCTCTCCCTCCATCCCCACCCTCCCAGGCCTCTCCACCCCCTCCTTCCAGGCCAAGAGTGCCCTAAGTTGCGCCGCTTCATAGTATCGGAGTAGCGATGGAACCCCTAACCCCCCCTCCGTTTTGAGCCTATACATGGTCGCCCTGGCTACTTTTGGTCGCTTTCCATCCCAAATAAATTGCAGCAACAAATTTTGCATCCTAGCTATTTCCTTTCGGACCAACCGATACGGCAATGACATATAAACGAACAGCAACCGTGGTAGAACATTCATTTTTACTACTGCAATACGTCCCATCCAAGACAAATAAAGCCCCTCCACCGTGATAAGTCCTGTCTTATATTTTCAACCAGTCCCTGATAGTTCCATTGCTTAATCTTAGTGAGAGGGACCCCAACTGGATCCCCAGATACCTGAACCTCCCCTCCACCCACCTAAATTTAAAATGATGTCGTAGACTCTCCTCCACCCTAGGTGCCAGATTGAATCCCAGCATTTCTGTTTTCCCTTGATTGATTTTATACCCCGCTAAGCGGCTGTACCTTTGTATAGCCTTCATCAGCACGGGTAGTGTCGTAAGTGGTTGCGTCAGGGTGAAAATAATGTCATCGGCAAACAGTCCAATCTTCTCCTCTCTACCACCGATTTGTACGCCCCTAATGTCTCCCAGCCTCCGAATGTATGCTGCCAACGGCTCTATGGCCAAGGCGAACAGCAAGGGTGACAACGGGCAACCTTGCCTGGTACCTCTATGTAACTCAAAACTCTCCGAATAGCCCCCATTAACCCGCACCCTGGCACTCGGCCCCTGATAGAGAGCTTTAAGCCAGCGGATATACGTCTCTCCAAAGCCCATTTTCTCCAAAACCTGGAACATAAGGACCACTCCACCCGATCAAAAGCTTTTTTCCGCGTCTACAGTGATTACCACAGCCTCTTCGGTAGTTCGCTGGAGATGCCACA
Source organism: Ichthyophis bannanicus (assembly GCA_033557465.1). Lineage (NCBI taxonomy): Eukaryota > Metazoa > Chordata > Amphibia > Gymnophiona > Ichthyophiidae > Ichthyophis > Ichthyophis bannanicus. Next base: position 729,829,779 of record CM066033.1, on the reverse strand, counting down.
TAATATTCAAAAGTTTCCGCACATTATCGCTACCTTGTCGGCCCTTCACAAAACCCGTCTGATCTGGGTGGATCAAGTGTGGCAACATGTCCTGGATACGGTTGGCCAAAATCTTTGCCAATATCTTCGCATCCAGGTTAATTAACGATATGGGCCGATACGAACCACACACCCCCTTGTCCTTGCCTGGTTTCGGCAAGACCGTTATGCCAGCTTCCGCCATTGAGCGCGGGAGATCCTCCCCCTGAAGCACCCTATTAACTACCTTGGTAAATATGGGCGTAATCTGATCCGACATTACCTTATAAAATTTTGCCGTGTATCCATCTAACCCTGGCGCCTTTCCCAATTTCAGTGTGGTTATAGCCCCCCGCACCTCCTCTTCCTGAATCCCCCTCCCAAGATGTTCCCTCTCCTCCTCCGTCACCTGTGTCAGCCCACTGGATCCCCAATTTTGCACTGATAGCAGATCAATATTCTATGTATATAGTTCAATGTGTATAGTTTTACCCCCATATTATTCATGTATATCTTATCCAAATTTATTTTCCTGTTTTATGTAATACCGAGCAGCCTGTTGTTCTGGTCTTTGGTTCTCTGTAAACCGCGCTGATTGTAAATAGCGCGGTATATAAAAAATTGAAATAAATAAATAAAATAAATAGCAAAACCACTGTACCAAGTCACCAAAGGAATGGAAAAGTCTCCCCTGGAATGGGGACCTGAACAAGATGCAGCATTCCAGTCTCTGAAAAATGCTCTGATGTCATCTCCAGCTTTAGGTCTTCTAGATGTTCAGAAGCCTTTCCATCTTTTTGTCCATGAGTCACAAGGAAATGCATTGGGAGTATTGACTCAATCTCTTGGATCTTGGCAACGACCAGTAGCCTATCTGTCAAAACAATTGGATGTAGTTGCAAAAGGATGGCCCCCTTGTTTGAGAGCTGTTGCAGCAACAGCCCTTCTAGTGGGCAAAGCAGATAAGCTCACATTGGGACAAACTCTTCAAGTCACCGTACCACACTCTGTTCTGACTCTCATGGAACACAAAGGAAACTTCTGGCTGACCAATGCACGAATGTTGAAATATCAGAGCATGCTGTGCAAAAACCCCCAGATACAGTTGAAAGTCAGTCAAGCTTTGAACCCTGCTACGTTGTTTCCAATTGGTCCTGGGCCCCCTGATCATAACTATTTAGAAACCATGGACACTGTATTTTCAAGTCGCCCTGATTTGACCGATGTCCCTCTAGAGGACCCTGAACGGACTTTCTTTGTGGATGGAAGCAGTTTGGTCATCAATGGACATCGTTGTGCTGGATATGCAGTGGTGACCCTTGATCTGGTAGTTGAGTCCTCAGCCCTGACCCCAGGAACTTCTGCACAGAAAGCTGAATTGATAGCCCTCATCAGAGCCTTGACATTAGGAGAAGGACTCCGCTTAAATGTGTACACAGATTCCAAATATGCTTTTACCACTTTGCACGCACATGGAGCCTTGTATAAAGAGCGAGGGTTGATCACCTCAGGGGGTAAGGCCATTAGGTATGGGCCTGAGATACTGATGTTATTAGATGCTGTGTGGGCCCCCAAACAAGTGGCAGTCATGCACTGCCGAGGTCATCAGGCAGGAACAGGAGAAGTCACCCGAGGGAATAGATTTGCAGATGCCACAGCCCGAAAGGCAGCCACCACAGGACAAGTTAGGACCCAAGATACTATAATGCAAGCAGCCCTATTCCCTGTGCCCCTTAGTTCCTGGGCACCCCGATACACTACAAGAGAGTTAGACTATTTTTGTGAAAAGGAGGGAGGAGTCTTGACAGAAAAAGGTTGGATAGTGTTGCCACCCCCAGAAGGTAGTCCACCTCCAGGTCCTACAGTCATCCCTGAAGCATTAGGGCCAGCCTTTGTTCAAGCTTTTCACCAAGCCACACATTATGGAAAAACAGCTATGGAAAAAGCCCTGAGACCCCATTTCTGTATTTCACTGCTAGGATCCCTGACTGCCTCGGTGGCCCAGCAATGTCTGATATGTGCCAAGAATAATGCTAAGCAAGGTCCCATTCCACCCCCCCAAGAGTTCAGTCAGTAGGGGTGACCCCAATGAGTGATATACAGGTAGACTTTGCTGAAATGCCCCGTACAAATGGATATCACTATATGTTAGTGTTAGTCTGTACATTTTCGGGATGGGTAGAAGCCTATCCCACCCGAACTGAGAAAGCCCGAAAAGTCACTAGGGTATTGCTTCATGAGATCATTCCCCGATTCGTAATACCATTAACTATAGGGTCAGATAATGGTCCATCATTTGTATCCCAAGTGACCCAACAGTTAGCTCGAGCTTTGCAAATACAATGGAAGTTACACACTGCTTACAGACCCCAGAGTTCAGGAAAAGTAGAACGTATGAATAGAACCTTGAAAACTCAGTTATCCAAGCTTTGCCAAGAAACACACCTAAAGTGGCTCCAAATTCTCCCTATAGCCCTTCTTAGGATACGTTTAGCTCCTACCAAGTCCCTAGGAGTCTCCCCTTTTGAGATTTTGTATGGGCGACCTCCACCCCTTGTGCAGGGAATAAAAGGAGATACAAGACAAATAGGATCTGAAATAACTAGACAAGAACTATTAGCTTTAGGTTCTGTCTTGCAGAATCTCCAAACGTGGGTGCAAGATCGACTACCCATCAACCTGACCGAGCCTCTGCATCCCTTCAAGCCAGGAACGTCTGTGTGGGTGAAAGAGTGGAGAAAGACCCCGCTGGCGCCGCATTGGAAGGGACCATACGTCGTCATCCTGTCAACCCCCACTGCAGTGAAAGTTGCAGAATTTGAACCCTGGATCCACCACTGTCGAGTGAAGCCGGCAGCTGCTCCTGATCCTGACCAATGGACGTCAGTGAATGACCCCGAGACTCCATTGCGACTTACATTGCGGAGGCAACCGGCACTATAAAGAATCTTCAGAATCTACAGCTCTATTTTCGTCACGCAAGGGTGACCATTACAGCAGGAACAAAAGGAGAAGACTCAACAAGTTCATCGTACCCAACTTCCCAGTTGACCCCCAAAGACTGTAATCACAATGTTCTTCCACTATTGCCTTGTGGGAGTGGTGATTCTGGGAATCCTGGAAAAGACTTTTGCCCTACCCCCTTGTGCAGCCTGCATAACCACCACCCGAACGGGACAAAAGATTACTCAGACTTTACTCTATACTTGCACCGGTACAGTCAGCCGGTGTATTTATAATGGCACCGAACTGAATATTTGCACAAAAGGGGAAAAGTAAGACTTGTTATAACCCCCGACAAAACCCTTCATATTATACATTTGAGATACGCTGGAATGATGAAGATGGAGCCATCCTAAATGCGACAAAACCCCTTGCAAACCCCACAAAACCTATCATCTTGGACTTTGATGCTTGTGATGCAATTAACAGAAATGCTTACCACAGATGTGGGGCATGGGAGCGAGCATACTACCATAATAAATATGTGTGTCCAGAAGGAGCCTACGGATGGGGACAGTGTACAGGAAAGAACTCTCCAACCACCACTTACACCACTGCATCTAAACATGATTACTTCTGCCCAAAATGGGACTGCGTATATTTTGCTACGTGGAAGAATGCACCTGTGGGACGAGATGGTGATAATCGCAAAGGCAGTCTGACGAAGATCAGATTACCTGAGCCCAAGAAATGCCAGAAAGGTGCCTGTAATCCTCTGCAACTCCTCATAGTCAACCCTAGCCAATGGAAGCAAGGATACAAATTTGGGTTGCGTATAGCAGGAGGAGGTATAGATCCTGGGACTATCCTGTATCTGCAATTGAACACCAAGACCCATGTATCCTCACCCTATCGTATACATCACTCCTTCTACGAGGCCATGAAAGCAGAATTTGAAATTCCTCCTACCTCCCAGAACGTGTTCCTTGAGCTAGCAGGAGCAGTTGCATCTAGTCTCCACGTTTCAGACTGTTTATTTTGTGGAGGAAATAAGATGGGAGACCAATGGCCTTGGGAGGCACAAGAACTGAACTATTCTGTTCCATATAATCAGACTGATATACACAATACAATGAGTGAATGGGTATTGGCCCACTCCATTGTGGGTAACTTATGTTTTGCTCGCTATGGACCATTGTTTAATATGGAAGTGGGGCAGCTGGTCTGTCTCAATCAAACGTTCTACAACAGTGCCACTAAGAAGACGTCTTGGTGGTCAGGAGTCAACGCTACTGAACCTTCCAATCCTCTAGTCCGTTTTCCCAAACTTGCCAGTATTTGGACTAACTTAACAGCATATAATTCTTGGCAAGCACCACCTGGACTGTATTGGATTTGCGGGACCCGAGCATATGCTAGGCTCCCTCACCAGTGGGAAGGCGCATGTGTATTGGGAACCATATGACCTTCCTTTTTCCTACATCCCAGGGAGAACAACTAGGATATCCTGTGTACAGAAGTCGGCAGCTAAAGGAAGCCTTGAAAATAGGCCAATGGGACAAATGGGATGCGACATCTGAAGAATGGGCACCTGAGAGAATTATCTCATACTATGTACCTGCTACTTGGGAGCAGGATGGGACATGGGGATATCGTACTCCTGTTTATATGATTAATCAAATAATACGTTTGCAAGCTGTTGTTGAAATAATAACTAATGAAACTAGTAAAGCACTAACCCTTCTAGCAAAGCACAGTTACTTACCTGTAACAGGTGATCTCTGGGAACAGCAGGAATTAGTCCTCACATATGGGTACGTCGGAACCGACGGAGCCTGCGCAGGAAAGCTTCCCAGCTTCCCAGAAAGGAAAGCTTTTGGGGCCTCCCACAGCGCATGTGCGCTGCCTTCCCGCCTTCCTGACCAACTCTCCTCAGTTCGAGTTTAAAGCTGAGACAATAGAGAGAGGAAAGGAAAGAGAGAGAGAAATACAACTCCTATGGGAGGTGGGTGGGTTGTGAGGACTAATTCCTGCTGTTCCCAGAGATCACCTGTTACAGGTAAGTAACTGTGCTATCTCCAAGAACAAGCAGGAATGAGTCCTCACATATGGGGACTCCCTAGCTAAGATGCCGGGGAGATCCCCCCCCCAAGGGTATGAAACCCAGAAGGGTTCCTCATCTTCCTATGGATCTCAGGCATCCATAAAGGGAAGGTGGGCAGGAGTTGATTAAGAATGGAAGAGGTGTCTGAGGACAGCCTGACCAAACAAGGCATCCCGGCGGGAGTCCTTGTCCAAACAGTAATGGGCTGTAAAGGTATGAACCGAGGCCCAGGTGGCTGCTCGACAGATCTGATCGATGGATACAGAGTGAAGATGAGCCATAGAGGTGGCCATGGCTCTCACATTGTGAGCTGTGACATGGCCCTCCAGAGAAAGGTTCTTACTTTGGTAAGCAAAAGTGATACACTGAGCAATCCAATTGGACAGTGTTCTTTTAGAGACTGGAAGTCCTAAATGAGAAGGATCAAAAGCAACAAAAAGCTGAGAAGACTTTCGATGTTGCTGTGTCCTGTGGAGGTAAAAGGCAAGAGCTCTTTTACAATCCAGAGTATGAAGGTTCCTCTCTGCACTGGATGCATGAGGAGCCGGAAAAAAGACAGGTAGATATACCTCTTGATTAAGATGAAAAGGGGAGACCACTTTAGGCATAAAGTGGGGATTAGTCCTAAGGACCACCTTATCATGATGAAACCTTGTATAAGGGGGATTAGCCACTAGGGCTTGCAGTTCACTGGTACGGCGAGCTGAGGTGACTGCAATGAGGAAAATAACCTTCCAGGAAAGAAATTTCAAGGAGGTAGTGGCTAAGGGTTCAAAGGGTGGCTTCATAAGCTGACCAAGAACCAAGTTTAAGTCCCATGCTACCGGAGGAAGGCGAATGGGAGGCTTAGTTAAAGTTAGGCCTCTCATAAATCTTGCAATAAGAGGATGAGAGGAAACAGGTTGTCCATTGAGAGGTTTAAGGGATGCTGCAATAGCGCTCAAATGGACCCTTACTGAATTTGTTTTAAGGCCTGCATTGGAGAGATGCAGGAGATATTCCAGTAAAGAATTTAAAGGTAGTGCTAAAGGGTCAAGACCCTTTTGAGCACACCAAATGGAAAATCTTTTCCATTTAAAAGCGTAAGAACGCCTAGTGGAAGGTTTCCTAGAGGCATGGAGGATATCCTTCACTTGCTGAGAAAGATTGAAGTCTTGAAGGTCTAGGCCTTCAGTAACCAAGCTCTGAGGTGAAGGGACTTGGGGTTTGGGTGCCACAAAGTCCCCGCCTCCTGAGACAGAAGGTCTGGGGCAGCTCCCAAGTCCAGGGAGGGGGCTTGGGAGAGATGCAGAAGTAGAGGGTACCACACTTGGCGTGGCCAGCGTGGAGCTATGAGGATCATAGATCCTTGGTCCCTCTGAAGTTTGAACAGTGTCTTGGGAATCAAAGGAATGGGTGGAAAGGCATAGAGGAATTCCTGACCCCAATGAAGGAGGAAGGCATCCTTGGCCTGAGCTCCCTGACACGGAATTCTGGAACAGAACCGGGGAAGTTTGGCATTCCACGGACTTGCAAATAGGTCTATGTCCGGGGTTCCCCATTCCTGGAAGATTCTGAGTACCTGATCCATGTGCAGGGACCATTCGTGTGGAAGCAGAACTCGACTGAGTCTGTCTGCCCAAGAGTTTGGGATTCCTGGGAGGTATACTGCCAGGAGATGGATTTGATGCTCTCTGGCGAAGGCCCACAATCTTAGAGCTTCGTTGCAAAGCGACAGAGAGCCAGTCCCTCCTTGTTTGTTTATGTAAAACATGGCTACTTGATTGTCGGTATGAACAAGGACTGTCATGTTGTTGAGGAGGGTATGAAAGACCTTGAGAGCAAGGAAAATTGCTCGCAGTTCCAAAAGGTTGATATGAAGGGTGGTCTCCTGTGGAGACCAAGTGCCCTGAGTGGAGAGGTCTTGGAGATGAGCTCCCCAACCCATTTGGGAGGCATCTGTTGTGAGGGTTGTTTGGGGTAACAAAGGTTGGAAGGGGGCCCCCCCCAACAACAGATTTTGGGTGGACATCCACCATTGGAGAGACCAAAAGAGACGTTTTGAGGTTGCTATTTGGTCTGAGAGAGCTCCTGATGCTTGAGTCCACTGGGTGGACAAAGTCCATTGAGCTGCTCTCATATGCAGGTGAGCATAAGGCACCACATGAACTGTGGATGCCATGTGGCCTAGCAGTTGTAGCATCTCCCTGGCAGTCAAGTGGCTTCTGGACTGGGTTTGAGAGGCCAAGTACACTAGACGGTGGCAACGGGCTTGAGGAAGATAGGCCCTTGCAGTGGTGGTATCTAGCCAGGCCCTTATGAATTCTAGGGACTGAGCAGGGGTGAGTTGAGACTTTGGCAGATTGATGACAAGTCCCAGATACTGCAGTATGCGTCTGGTGTGGTCCAGGGAAGTCTGAGCCTCGGACTGAGATGGAGCTCGGATGAGCCAGTCATCCAGGTATGGGAAAACAAAAATTCCCAGGGTGCGTAGAAATGCAGCCACTATTGACATGCATTTGGTGAACACTCTTGGAGCAGAGGCTAGACCGAAGGGGAGTACTCTGTACTGGAAATGTTTTCCTTGGAACAGAAACCGTAGGAATTTTCTGTGGGATGGATGGATGAGTATATGTGTGTACGCATCCTTTAGATCTAGAGAACAAAGCCAATCCGGACTCTGCAGGTATGGAAGGAGAGTACCTAGAGAGAGCATCTTGAATTTCTCCTTGCATAGAAATTTGTTCAATTCTCTCAGATCCAGAATGGGTCTGTATCCCCCTGTCTTCTTGGGAATGAGAAAATAAGGGGAGTAAAACCCTGACCCCTGTTGAAGAAGAGGAACCTCTTCTATTGCCCTTTGGGCAAGAAGGGTGGTCACCTCCTGACCCAACAGGTGCAGGAGAGATGGGGGAGAATTGAAATGTCTCACCATGGTATGGGGAGGAAGGCTGGAGAAATGTAGTTTGTAGCCCTCTCTGATGATAGAGAGGGTCCACTGTTCTGATGTGATTTGCTCCCATCTGGGAGCAAAACGAGTTAACCTTCCTGGAATGGTGAGCGGCTCTGGCTGTTGTAGAGCCAGAAAAGTTAAGTTCTCTAGAAGTAAGTCAAAAACCCTGAGGAGGTTGGGACTGCTGAACTGTAGCAGTCCCTGCAGATTTTGCCCTGGCCTGTTTAGGCTGCTGACGCTTAGGAGCAAAGCGAACTTGGGAAGATTGTTGGCCAGTATTTGTGGAAAATCTGGTCTTTTTGTAGAAAGGCTTCTTAAAAGATTTTTTCTTGGCAGGGGTAGAGGTAGACTTAGACAGTCTATCTAAAGCAGCATTCTCTGCATCCATTTGAGTGGCTTTGATTTGCCACTCCTTGCCAAACAGATTTTCACCTGTACAGGGCAGATTGCCCAACCCATCTTGGACCCAGGGTTCTAGGTCAGAGGCCTGGAGCCAAGCAATTCTGCGAGCAGCTATGGCAATGCCTGAGGCTCTGCTAGCACCCTCAAAGGAGTCAAAGGCAGCTCTGTTGGAGAACTTTGAAACATCTTGGGTATGCTTTAACAAAAGGAATTCCTCCTTCCTATCCTCTGGGATAAAGGGGAGGAAATGGCGCATCTTCAGTGTAATCTCCTTCAGAAACATGCCCATGTAGAGGCTGTATGAATTGATTCTGGCAATAAGCATACTGGCTTGGAAGATTTTCCTACCAAAAGCATCCAAAGTCCTACATTCTCTTCCTGGGGGAGTGGAAAAGTGTCTTTTGGTACTCTTTATCCTTTTCATAGCTGACTGTACCACAATAGAGTGGTGAGGAAGCTGAGTTTTTTGAAAACCAGAAGGAGGGACACGATACATGGTGTCCAAACGACGAGAATGTGGAGATAAGGTGAGAGGAGACTCCCATAAGTCCATCATGTGTTCTTGAAGAATTTCATGGATGGGCAAGGTGACTGCCTCTTTGGGAACCTTAGAGTATCCCAAAATATCTAATTTTTTTGCTCTAGGTTCTTTTTCAGAGGTTACTGAAACTGAGAGCCCCTTGGCTAGTTCAAGAATGAAGTCTTGAAAGGACAAATCCTCTGGAAGAGACATTCTCCTCTTTGGAGAAGAGGGCTCCTCAGGAAGAGTAAGAGATACTTCAGCAGAGTCTTCTGAGGTATCGGAATCATCAGAAGACTCGAAGTATCGTCTATGAGCTTCCAAAGATCGATACGCGTATCGACCGGTATCCACATCGGGCGTACCCGGAACTGGATCGGTATCGGGATAAACCCCGGAACCGGGAACCGGAACCGGTATCCTGATGGAAGTGGATGCTCTAGGTACCGGTATCGGTTGTGGTACCGGAAGCGGAACCGCTTGGTGCGGTACCGAGGGCGTTGCAGCTTTAATAAAAGCCATCATGGCCTGCTGCATGGATTGAATGGTATTATCCATAGACGCCACGACTGCCTGGATATCGGTACCGGTATGGGCCGGTACCCCAGAGCAGTCTAACAGGTGATCGGTCGAGGCCGTGCCATCGATGTCAACCTGTAACCCCATAGGAGGAGCTTTGGAAGCCGGAGCTTCCTGCCGGGGTTGTTTGGCTGGGGCAGGGTCCTCAGGGTCAAGCCCAAGGGCCTCTCGATGCTTAGAGGGAGATTTGCCCTTTGAGGACCTGCCGGAAGAATGTTTGGTTACCTGAGATCCATCAGGAGAGGAAGACCTGGAGGATGCTGATGCTGGAGTATCTGTAGAAAACAGCATATGAAACTTGGCTGCTCGGTTCTGTAAGCCACGCTTGGACATCAGAGAGCAGGATGGACAATCCGGAATGGAGTGGTCAGGCCCCAAACATTTAAGACACCATTCATGGGTGTCTGAAACTGATATAGTACCGCTACACTTGGTGCATTTTTTAAAACCAGAGGCTTGTTTTTCCATGAGGGAGAATTCTGTGAAGGCCTAGAGGCCTCACAGAACAAACACACCAAGTGGGGAAAAATAAGATGTGTGTTTTTTTTGTTTTGTTTTTTAAGAAATAAAGAAAAAAGACCGGCGGTACCGGTCCGGAATCGGGGAAGGCAGACACGCGGCCAAAGAAACAAATTAAAATAACAACTTCTTCAGCGGTGACAGGAACATGACCTGCTGGCTCCGCGGAAAAAGAAGAACTGAGGAGAGTTGGTCAGGAAGGCGGGAAGGCAGCGCGCATGCGCTGTGGGAGGCCCCAAAAGCTTTCCTTTCTGGGAAGCTGGGGAGCTTTCCCGCGCAGGCTCCGTCGGTTCCGACGTACCCATATGTGAGGACTCATTCCTGCTTGTTCCTGGAGATAGCAAAGTACGCAAATGCGCACAGCCATTTATCAAAATCGTTTAGCTTTAGATTATTTGTTAGCAGCTGAAGGTGGGGTATGTGGAAAGTTGAACTTAATTGTTGTTTACAGATTGATAATAATGGGCATGTAGTTGAAGATCTAGTCACCCAGATGAGAGAGCAGACATTTGTGCCTGTCCAGACCTGGCACAGTTTGAAGCTAGATGGGTGGTTTGGTTCACTATTTTCATGGTTTGGTGGTCTCAAAGCCCTAGTGTTTATTGTATTATTCATATTAGCTATGTGCTTATTGCTCCCTTGTCTCCTACCCCTTTGCTTACGCATGGTAACTTCAGCAATTGATAACACTATAGAGCGGAAGGCAGCTGCAAAGGTATTAGCTATGTGGCAATATTACCCTATACCCCACGATGATGCTATTACACTAGTATAATGTGTTAAATGACTAATGAGTGATTTTATTCTCACCCTTCTTCACTTGCGGGTGAGAATAATCAAAGGGGGGGAATGTGGCAGGCTATGGCCTAGCATGGCCTGCTACTATGAAGGGCCTGTAAGTTAGGCCTGGATCCTAACTCCCATTATAGCTAGAAAAGAACCAAAAATCTGTGAGAAATGAGAAAACTGTTTTAAACTGCTTAATAAGACGTTTTACATGAATTCATAAGTCTTTCATTATTCTCTTGTGTGCAAAAGAAAGAAATGTTTCAATACATGCATTCCTGAAGCTAGGGATAACCTTGCAGTAGAGAAGTACCAAAATCAAGAACTGCACCATTGTTAGAATAATCCTAAGGGAGGGGGCTGGTTGCTAGGCCCCGCAGGGAGTGTGGAAGCAATGAGAAGTTTGCATGTATCAAGCTAGAACCAATAGAAAGTTCTCATGTATCAAACTGAAAAAGAGGTATAAATGGTTATGTCTTTGTAAAAACTTTGCTCAGTTCCTTTTGACTGAATGGGCCTGTGCACAATAAACTGGCTTGGACCTGTCAATTGACTCCAGGATTTATTCATTGATTGCACTTTGCTGCAGCAGCCCCACTCTGAACAGTGCTACCAATGCCATAGCAAGCCAAGGAAGAGCATCTATAACCTGGGACTGCTTCCTACCCAGCAGGGCTGGCCCTAGGCAGTAAGCATGGCAGGGGGGCGCAGAGATCAGAGAAGCGCCATCGCTAACCACTTGCTGCTAATCCCCCACCACTTTTGTGCAGTATATCAAGTGCGGCAGAAGGTAGTGGAAGGCAGCCCCAGAAAAGGATCCTGCCCACAGGAGCAGAATGTCCCGCAGGCAGAAAGCAGCACAAGGCTGCAATTGCGGCCCAGAGAGGTGAATCCTGCACCCACAGGCAGACAGCAGTGCAGATTGTGGCACCGAGATGCAGATCTTGCCTGTGGGAGCAGTATGCCCTGCCTCTCTGGGCACAGATGTTGAAACAAGGGCGCATTCGGAGGTAGAGGAAACATGATAGACCTTGGGAAGGAAGGCTAAGGAGATACTGGACTTGGGAAGGGGGCATAGCATAGGGAGAGCAAGGAGGGGAAATGATGCTCATGGAAGCCACAGGGAGAGGGTGGAATGGAGGTTGATGTTTGACATACTGTGGGGAGTAGAAATGGAGATTGAGAGAGAGAGATTGAGAGAGAGAGAGATTCTGGGCACAGGATAGGAAGTGAGAAGGGATGGGGTGGGGGAAGAGAGACAGAGTCTGGGGAATAATGGACCAGGGCAGAAAAACTGGGGAATGGGACGACTTGAGTGAGGGTTGAAAAGTGCTAGGTAGATAGAGTCAAAAAAAAAAAAAAAAGAGGGGGGAGGGCTCGAGGACTGGATAGTAAGGAGTAGTGAAACCTGAATGGACAGAGAGAAAACAAATAAATAGAAGCAAGCTGAAAGGAAAAGATCACTATCCAAGATGGAAGAAAAAAGGGAAGACAAGAAATTGCAGATGACCTAGAGACCATAGAAATAGAGCTAAGAGAAAACAGAGGAAAGCAGAAACTTCTGATTAAGACCAGCATGATCAGAAGATAAAATGGTCAGACAACAAAAAGGTAGATTTTTTTTTCAAATTTAGCGATTGTTCTATCTTTATATTTTGCACAGTATGGGGAAATGCATCTCTGTTTCTCTGGTGCTGCACTGCATATAGAGTCTGGCTTCTTGGGGGTTCTAGTTTAATTTTGTCTGCATATTTTAGGTTGTGATCACTCTTATGCACTTGTTTGGGGGGGGTCTGTGTTCCAATTATGTAATCGAGGCCAGCTGTTCTGTTAACATGGAGTTTGTATGTAGGGACCTGCACTATAGTAATCTGACTTGCTCAGCTTTTCAAATAGGTGTATGGATGTTCTAGGGCCCGCTGCAATATTTACAGTGCTGTTTTTTTTTCTGCATAGCTCCTTTTTGAATGAGCTTTGGAAGCTGGTGCTGGTATAGTATGGTAGATTTGCTCTGCAGATCCTCAGTACTTTTGTAGGGTTTTATATTAGTTCACAATAAACCTGGTACTGGAGGTTTATGTTGTCATTACTGAGATGACTAGCATCTTTTTTTTTTTTTTTTAATATTCCAAGTTCTGTAGGTGAATGTCCCAGTTCTGCTCTGCACTTATTGTCGAGGGAAGGGTTTCTGTGAATGCAGAATATATGTTCACAAAGGAAAAGCAGAACTATGACAGTTTATAGCAACAAGATGAGTTATAATTTTATAATTTGGCATTATTATAAACCACTATGGTTCTCGCTTTTTCTTTTAGTTTCTTGGTGTGCGAGCATCTTTCATTTCCTTTGTTCTTTTGCAGAATATATTTATATTATTACCATGCAGTTTCAGGAGTTATGTTGGGATTGCCAAGCCCCTCTTGGGGCTTATGTTGGAGTGGGAGATGTTATGTTGGGGGTCATAAAGCCCCGCTTGTATTTGTGAAGACAGGCAATGCTATGTAGGAGCTACTGAGCATCTATTGTTTTTGTGAAGGTGGCAAATGCTGTTTTGGGGCTGCCAAGTTGCTTTTGTGGAAGTAGGAGGTGCTGCGTTGATGCCATTGAGCCCCTCTTATTTGGCACATTTAGCAGCATGTTTCCTAAGCTCCATGCTAGTTGTATACAAAGGGAACCCAAATCGGATTAAATATAAGACACCATCTAAATAAATCCAATTTGCTCCAAAATCACATTTTATGCCTAAAGAATTTTTTTGTCGGAGTTCGTCAGCCCAGTGTCACAAATCTATTTTAAGAGACACCACCGTAACTACTCCCTTTTATTAATTTAAATTTAAAATGAACAAAGAGTCCAACACTTAGCTGTATGTCACCAAAGCGCCAAAACTCCCAGTGGACGACGTGGCGCACGTTTCGGGTTTTACACCTGCATTTCTGAAAAACCCTGCTTCAGGTCAGGACGGATCAACAAATGGTAGATCATCATCAGTAACATATGGGCTGCATTACCAGTGTGTGGCTGTAGGCTAACTGCAGAAAGAAAGGTACATTCCTCTACAGTTACTGCTCTTCAACGTGGCAAAATGCCATAAGTGCAACTAATGCCACACACACTGAGATGAAATAATGAGGGAGGGGGCGCCAAGCTATAGGTTGCAAGGAGGTGCCAGGAACCCTAGCACTAGCCCTGCTACACAGACACAAAAGAAAAGCTGGAGAGAAGGGGAAAAAGGGGGATAGACTGGAAAAGGAGTTGGGAGAAAAAAAAATACCCCAAAACAAAGAGCAAAAATAAAACTACCCAAAAAGAGACAGACAAATTAAAAACAAGAAAAAGAAAACAACTTACAAGAAAAACAAAAGAAAACATGTGTGTACTCTCAGAAAGTTTGCTTGGTGCTCTAGTTTTCTAAATCAGGCCTTGACAAAATTTTCTTGTAATATAGAAGGCCAGCCTAAGAATCTAGGAGCTGGCTACTGAAATCTAGGTCACAGGACATGCCCACCCCCCCCCCCCCCCCCCCCCAAAGGTGTATCGCAATTACTTTAGGTTTTAGGCCTGATTTACCAAGACCGTTTTCACATTTCTATGGGAAAAAGCTTCAAAAAATAAGGTTCTTAATAAGCCACTGCATAGTGCCAACAGAAGGCAGCGGCTCCACCACCTACATGACCCTTTAAGCGGTGTGGGTGGGGTGTGTGTTACTAACCTAGCATTCACCCTCCAACCACTTGCACTAATTCTCTCCCCACCCTCTGTTTCTCTTCCCAAACTCTCTATCCTCTCTCACCCCTTGCACTCACCTCCTGCCCTTTGAACCCCCACACACACACTTTATTTTAAGCAACATGCTGCCTCTTTAAATTTCTTTAGCCATCTGTGCATCAAAATCCCCACCTCTTTTTTGCAGGCTCCAGCAACACAGCTGCCATGGTTGTGGCTTTTTTCAGTCTGTCTGCCCACAGGGATCACATCTCCCATGGGCAGCAAGGCTGCAAATGCCAGCAATTGCGGCTGAGACTGGCAGAGTCTGCCTGCAGGAGATAGGACCCCCGCAGGCAGATTCTGCTGATCTCGGCAGCCCATCTCCCAAGCAGACAGTGCTGGCCCACATGTGCTCAGAGCCCGAGGCACCAGGTTTGAGTTTTCAATTGCCATGGTGACCTGGCAGCTTGCAGTTTGTCAAGCTCTGTTCTAAAATATTTTTCCCAGTCGCTTACTAGACTATCATTCTTATTTATTTTATTTCATTTCATTTCTTTCTAAAGCATTTCTATTCCGCCATATGCCCAAAGGCATCCAAAGCGGCATACAATATAAAAAAATGTACAAGAACTTAACACAAGAAAATACTAACGACCCTGTGCCCTCACTGCCAGTATGGCTGCTTCTAAGAATTCAGAGGAATTATGTAAAAGCCATTTAGGTCCATAGTTCCTAAGGTGTATTACCTGTTTTGTGTGCATTAACATTATTAGTAATTAGGTTCTATTGTATATAAAACATACACTAACCATATTAACGCCTGTTAATCAGTAGCATGTCCTAGTAACTATGGTGCTTAGATCTCTTAACAATGGTCTCAGCCAAGCTACTTTTTAGATTATGTCACATCTCTCAACCTGTTCAAAAGTTTTGGGTTCTAGGTCTCTTGGAGCATGTAAAAACTGGCCTCTCTCATTGGCCAGAGCCCAAAATCGGGAGGATCTGTTACCATTTCAATGGCCCAAGCTTGACAGAATAAGCCACCATTGCTATTGTAGGAGTGCACCCTTCCCCCAGAGAAGAGACAAAAATAACTGAATTCACTCAGCTTAGATCAGTTATTAGCTGTACTGGCAAATAAAATGGTTTAAACCAGTGCTCGACAAATCCCGGGTGCCAGGTCGCCAAGGCATCTAGAAATTGTACCCTGGTGCCTGGGATTTCATGCCCCTAAAAGTTTCTCCTCTTCTTTATACACTGGTGCTGCCTCAAATACCAAGCTGTTTATTTCCTCCACTGCAATAGGCTCTGGGCTAGGACCTTGAGTTGCACGATGGATAAAGTTCTAGCTGATCTCTGTTTCAAGTCTTGAAAGATGTCAAACCATGAGGTCAGCCCAGGCTTCCTTCACTGCACGGCTTCAGCTCCTTGCAGACAGCCGATCACTGATGGCAGTGGAAGAATGGCGAGAACCAAACACTGGGTGAACACTGTGGAAGGGTTAAGAGATACACCAGGTGAAGGTTGTGGTTGGCAGGGGCTATGTGAGAGAGAGAGAGATTTGGGTGCAGTTATAAAGCATCACTAATATGCTACCAACAGCATACTTAGTGGAGTTGGTGGGAGGGGTAGAAGAGTTGCTGCCCTCTGTTGGCATATTAAGGGCCTGATTTGTTAAATTCTCTTTTCCCATAGAAAATGAGAAAACATAAAAATCAAAGTCCTTAAAAAAAGAGCTGCAATACACCTTTTGGGGGGTAGAGAGTGGGGCACTGTGACCAAGGTCTTAGTCCTTGATGCCAAGAAAATGTGTCAAGGCCTAGTTTAAATAAAAAACAAACTGACAAAACACTGGAGGTATAAAAAAAAAAGTTAAGAAAAGAAAAATGTAACAAAGTCAAGAAAATGTTTTAAATGAAGTTTCTAAAAACTTTGTGTCTGAACATTCTGCATTTATCTTTGATTTCTTTTAAATTAAAATAGACAGGGAATATCTAACCCCATCCCCTGTATTATAATCTGTAAAATACAGTGGCTGCTACTTAATTAGCTTAGTAATTTATTTTGGTATAGAACCCAAACACAAGTTTCTCTTACAAGGTAACTGATATAAAGGATAAGGATACGAGGGTTGCTATTTATATTTCTGGCCTAATAATGAAAAAACAAATATTTATGATCGAAATTGGCTTTATTGTTTTTCAAAATATTCTCCATGAAGATCAATACACTTTTGCATGCGTTTGAACCAATTTTCGAAGCACTTTTTCCACTCCGATTGAGGTAACTCCAAAACATGCGTTTTGAATGCATCAACCGCATCTTCGGGTGTTGAAAATCTTTGACCACGTAATTTGTTTTTGATGTGCAGGAATAAAAAGAAGTCATTGGGTGCCAAATCAGGGCTGTACGGTGGATGATCCATCAATTCGATGTTTTGGCCGGTCAAAAATTCCTTTGTTTGAGCCGATGTGTGAGAGCTCGCATTGTCATGATGAAGAATTATTCGCCTCTTCTTCGACTTTCCGAATTTCTCTGAAGACTTCTGGTAAACAAATGGTCGTGTACCATTCAGAACTGACCGTCCTACGTTGCTCTAACGGCACTGTCGCCACGTGACCGGTAATGCCGTAGAAACAGGCAACCATTTGCTTCAATGTGCTTCTTCCGTGAACAACTTTTGTTGGATTTGGCTCGTCTTGGAAGACCCATACAGTCGATTGCTGTTTTGTTTTGGGCTCATATGCATAGATCCATGATTCGTCACCTGTGTAGGATGTTATACACAGTCTTTGATGCACCTTGAACGTATTTTTTCAACATTTCCTTGCACCAATCGACACGAGCCTTCTTTTGAGCGTTTGACAGATTATGCGGGATCCAACGCGAACAAATCTTTTTTACGGCCAAATGATCATGCAATATCGTACTGATGCTTGTCATACTAATGCCCAAAGATGCCTCAATCTCATGGTATGTCACATGACGATCTTGCTTTATCAGTTCATACACAGCATCGATATTTTCTAGCACAACCACCGATTTTGGACGACCCTGACGGAATTCGTCCTGGAGCGAACGTCGGCCACAATTGAATTCGTTATACCAGTTTTTTACAGTGCTGTAGGATGGTGCTTTATCGCCGTATAAAAAATTAAGTTCATCGATGCACTCTTGTCTTGATAATCCTCGTCGAAAGTTATGAAAAATAATTGCACAAAAATGTTCACGAGTTAATTCCATTTTTCGCCCGAGATGAATTTTTCAAGTTACTGTAAACAACAAATCGCGCTCAAATGATAAAATGTTATGAATAAGGTTATGTTCAACAATGTCAGTGTTCCAATGGAACCATTGGATGGCGCCTGGCAACACTTACTGTTGCTAAGGCCAGAAATATAAATAGCAACCCTCGTATCAAAATAACATTTTAAGACTGGGATCATTACTTGCCTTCATTGCCTGTGTTTAGCACATTTAGACAATCTTTGGCCTCTACGTATTTAGTCTGGACTAACTTCAACTGGGCAATTGATGAGGAGAGAAAGTCCACTTCCTGGGGACAAAAGATGCAAGGGTTAGAAGTTATGAGATTCGCAGAGATGTGTCAATCACAACAACAGAACAACCAACCCTTGAATGCTATGTTATTTTGCATTTGTGCATCAGCTTCCTTAGGTATACAGCTATAGTTACTAACATGTATTAGCATGTTAACATGTGCTTTTTGTAACTAGGTCCCATTGTAAAAAGATAGTATCTATTGCTTTAGCATGTGTTACTGCAGGTTCTAAGAGTTACTAACACGTGCTAATTGTAATTGAGAATCCAACTCAAATTGGACAATCCAACTCAAATAAGACAATATTACAGCAAATCATACATCAAAAATATTAAATCCCAATTCCAATAAACAAAAAATACAATTTCTAAAAAGATAAGAGATCAATACAATTCTTAAAAAAGATACAAGTAATCTTCCATAGGTGATCAAAATGTCATCCTCAATCTTTTTGGATCCCTCATTTAGGGTGCAGCTTTTAACAATATTTCAATTTTCCTTACCATGATTATCAACATATATCTTCTCCTCTTTTCCATTTGACATATTACCTGTACATTTACCCTGAGAGTCAATATCCTGGCAAACGTTTTGGACAGCTAGATGAAAAGAAATTCACTGAGGACCATATTTACTAAAAGTTAATCGGATGCATTTTTAAGTTCCACTGTGCCCATAGGGAAAACAAAACAAAACATAGGCCATAGTGGCAATTACTTACCAGATAATGCCCTTTTCCTTGAGTCCTGACAAGTGGGTTGTGTCCCCCTACCAGCACAGGTGGAAACAGAAAATATTCCAGGGGTTTCTTATGATCTCATCCTGCTATAATCCCACATGCAACTAGGGGCATACCTAGTACACCTAGTCAAGAATCCCTGACTGCATACAACCTCAGCGAGGATAACAAGGCATACGCAGCATTGTACAGAGACACTGCCAGCATTACAAGGCATATGTAGCATTGTACAAACACATATAGAAGACAATCCCTGCTCATAGAGCTTACAATCTAGTTAAGACAGACAGCACATAAAAAAAAAAGAGAGAAGGGGTTTAATAGGGAGAGGAAACACATGGGGAACAAGAGATTAGGATCAAAAGGCAGCCTCAGAGGTAAGCCTTTAGCATGGATTTGAAAAGGGAGAGAGATGAGACAATGTAGAGACAGACAACAGAACTGGGGACTAGGATATATAGGGGAATGGTAAGGAAACATAGGAGGTGAACAGGAGACTAGGGAGAGCAGGATCCAAAAGCAGTCTCAAAGAACTGAGTTTTTAGCCTGGATTTGAACAGGGCCACAGATAGAGCCTGGAGTACCAACTCAGGTAGTTTGTTACAGGCATAAGGAGCTGCAAGGTAGAAAGATTGAAGTCTTAAGTTGATAGAGGAAAAAATAGAAGGGCACGGATAAAAGGGATTTGCCAGAAGAACAGAGTTCCCGAGGAGGGGTGTAGTGAAAGATAAAGTAGTGAGGAGCAGCCGAATGAAGGCACTTATAGATCAGTAGTAGAAGTTTGAACTGGATGCGGAAATGGATAGAGAGCCAATGAAGTGACTTGAGAAGAGGGGCGACATGAGAATAGCAACACTGGAGGAAGATTAGACGTGCAGTTGAGTTTTGAACAGACTGAAGTGGGGAGAGATGAGGTTGCAATAGTCTAGATGGGAGGAAACTAAAAAATGGCTAAGAGTCTTTTTGTTGTGTGTTCAGAAAAGAAGGGACAAATTTTGCCAATGTTTTAGAGACAAAAGCAACAGGTTTTAGCTGTTGGATGTGTATGGAGGAGAGGGAGGGGTCAAAGATGACCCCAAAATTGTGAGCCAAGGAAACAGGGAGGAGTAGAGCGTTATCCACAGAAAGAGAAAGGAGGAAGGTGGACTTAGGGGGAAAATGAGGAGCTCAGTTTTGGCTATGTTCAATTGGAAGATGAGCTCTCCTCCCCTTCAGGTAACCTTCAAAAGGGCTCTCACACAGACCCTAATTGCTCTCTCTGATGCCAATGCACCAGAGTCTTCACCCAAAGTTTGGCGTGGTCATCCTTCAACGTCAAAGACGAGGCCAAATCCTTCCTTGTCTGTCGGTGGAACTCTATCAATGGCTGATGCTCCAGGGCACTACAGGTGTTTGGCTCAGATGGAACGCGATAGCTCTGTCAGCTTCTAATGCAGCCTTTTAAGCCATTAAGACCGATGTCACTGATGCTGAAGGTGATGGATTGGACCTTTTGAGTGCCAAAAAGTGATCCATGCTGCTTCTCTCGACCTTTTGAGTCCCTTTCTTGTCATCTGCACACACAAATTACAAGAGAGCTGATGACTGGGTCAAAAGCACTGTAGGCACCAGTTATGGATATCCAGGACGGATATGGTCTTAGAGCACTTGGAACACTTCTTAAACCCGCTGGCAGGTTTCTAGGACATGGTGTTCAGAAAAATAGCCATAGCCAAGTCAAAGAGCTCTGTTTTAGAGAGGTCAGACCGGGGTACCAGAAGCAAGGAGAAAAAGAAATCGGGCAGAGGTAAAAAAGGTAAAAGGAACAGAAAACAGCGATTGGCAGGCAAAAGGTAAAGGCTAAAAAAAAAACAAAGGGACGAAACCTGGCGACAAAACACACTCCCACAGGGAAGAAAGGAAGTTTACCAAGTGGAGAAAGACTCGAATGTGACCTTGGGGCTTCACAGAAAACGAAAGACTACTTTAAGATTGTGCCATGGTGCTTCCCAAAAGCTTCCAATGGAAGCTGGGGAATGTTCTCGAGCAGGTCTCCGTCAGAGATGTCACCCATATGTGAGGACGCATTCCTGCTTGTCCATGGAGAAAGGACATTTGGAAAGTAAAATGACACCTTCCATACTGTCCTGCTAGAGCAGTCCAGACAAGTGGAATGTACCAAAGCTATGCCTCAAATGGGCGGGAAGAAGACACAGCAGCTCTTAAAACCTTAGAGCCAAAGTCCATGTCTGCCCGAGTGTGGAAATCCAAGCAGTAATGCTTGACAAAAGTAGAAAGTGATGCTTGCGATGCTGCCTGACAAAATGTCTGCAGAACTACCGAGCTTTGCTCCGCCCCACCCACAAAGATGCTTGTGCTTGGGTAGAAGGGGCACACAAACCCCCCAAAACCAGCTGGTTCTGCAACAGATATGCTGAGGCAATGGCCTCCGTAATCCAGCACCCCATAATAGATGTAGCCGCCGCGTCACTTTTGCACAGGCCAGCAAACAGCACAAAAAGATGGTCTGACTTACAAAAAGAATTCGTAACCTCCAAATACCAGAGAAGCACCCTTCAGACATCCACAAAGCAAAGATCCTTATCTTTCCCCCAACACTGCTCCTTAGAGAATGAGGGCAGGCAAACCACCTGGTTCACTTGAAAGGGAGAAGTAGGTTTGAAGTATGATAGTTAAGATGAATAAGGCCATATCCAGTATAAAAATAAATCAAATACAATATTGTGCAGCTAAAAATTACTGCAAGATTACTACCAACTAATGTGCAGGACCAGAAGAAAAAAAAAAAAAAGAGAGAACAGTTCCTCCTTGGAAAAAGTGGATTGAAAGACAAATACAATCATCGAGTGCAGCAGTATCTGTATTAGAGGGTAACTAAAAGGATTAAGATAAAAAATAGTGAGGAAAATCCAAGACATCAAGCTGAAGCATGCTGCATTAAGCGAAGACCTGAAATTCATATGTTATATGTTCCAACAATAAAATGAAAGTAGCAACAGAAGCGCAAAAACTGCATAGATATGAAGAAAACGGAAAAAGATATCAAAATAAACTATTTAGAGAACCCAAAACAATTCTACAGGGAATTGGGAAAGAGCATTAATATGGTAAAAGCACCACCGACCAAAACCAAAACCGAAACCTTCTGGAGAAAACTATATGAGGACTCTTATGGAGCACAATCAAGAAGCAGAATGATTTTTCTAAAAACGCTCCTGTATGCAAGGTAACCAAACATCAAATCTATGGAATGGCCTGCAGTAACAAAAGAGCTGGAAAGTAGGTTTAAAAAAAGAGCCCTGGCCCAGATGGAGTGGCTCAAACAGTTATCACTCCACCAAGACCTGGTGAACTGCAAATGTCAATTAGTTCAAGCAGCCAGACTTAACATAATGGCTTACTTCAGAACATTTCTCCTTCCAAAGGGGGACCCAAGTAATATTCCCAAAATTACAGACCAATAACTTGTCTACCTACAATCTATAAGCTGTTCACTGCAATAGATGCAGACAGAATAAATGATCATATCGAGTCCAATAACATCATAGCAACAGAGCAAAAGGGCAATAAGGGCAAAAAATGCTCTGTAAATAGTTTTTCCCCAGGTTCTCCCCTAAGCTATTACCCTGTTCTCTGTAAGCGCATTGTGTCGTTGCCGCATTGTAGCATTGTTCTGTTCACTGTGAACCGCACTGGTTTTTAATTTTTAATTTATTTATTTATTTACAGTTTCTTTTATACCGCGCTATTTGACATCAGTGCGGTTTACAATGAACAGAAACTACACGTCACAAAATAGCGCGGTATATAAGAAATGTAAATAAATAAATAAGAGGGGAACATAGGGAACCAAAGACCAGTTAATGTTGAATAAGGCCATCATGGCCAGTGCTAAGAAAAGCACAAATCTCAGTACAGAATGGATAGATTATAAGAAACTTTTTGACAGCATCCTACATTCTTGGATAACAAATTGCCTTGAAATATATAAAATAAATTCTGGTTTGATATGGTGAACTTAATGTACTCTGACACTTCTGCTGTGTAGCGTTTAATCCAATGAGTACTCTCATCAACTCTTTGTGATACGGATTTAGCCTGAATCCTAAAGATGATAACCCAGAAGCAACATCCCATCTACTAAATTTGTAGGCAAACTTAAGCTCTACAGTTCCAGCAATCAACAATTAGAAGAGCAACTCCGTGTGGTGAAAAGCCTTTCTGATGATATCAGGATGACACCTGACCTTGACAAATGTGCTAAGGCAATTTTTTTTTTAAGAGGAAGACTGAGCAAAAAGGAAAAAACATCTTCCTGGTTGAGGCCTGTGACATCAAGGACCTTGAACAGGGAAGGCATATATAAGTATCTGAGTAGAGGAAGGAACGACATTGAAGCAGAAATGTCTGAGAGAACACAACAGTAAAGAATACTACAGAGGATTAAAATAGTTAATGAAAGGTGCTTTAACATCATGGAATAAGATACAAGCCATCAATCAGCTGGCAATTCCTGTACTCTCATACAGTTTTGGGACTGTGAGGGCTAAGCCTCAGATTACACATACAGAGCTATTATCATAGGCCTCCAGGCCTACTTAACTGCATCATCTAATCCAAATATGCGAAAAGTGCTGAAATATGAAAGTAAATGTTCAGAATCTGCCTCCATCAAACTTGGACAGCATTCCAACAACTAGAAGGAATGAGTGAGAATCCACAAGCATACACGGGGAAGGAAATAATTTGCAAAACAAGAGAACAAAACTCTTCAAATAATTAAATCAACAAACGAGGAAAAACCAAGTGGCAAATGTATAAATACAGTAGGAAATACAGAGTGTTACTCCAGTAACCCTTTGTCAATCAAGAACGGACATATGAATGTTTAAAGGAGAGGTGAACTGAAACCGAAGGAGAGGTTGATAGCTGCAGCCCAGGAAAGCAGCTTACAGATGAGAGTTTACAGCGAGCATTGAAAAAAACCCAAAACAGACATGTCGCAAAACAGACATGTTGATTCTGTGGGAAACAGCTAGAAACAGTGACTTGCCTCACAGGTGGCTGTGAAGTTCTGATAGCAGGAAACCTCTATACAGAAAGGCATAATAAAGTACCACGCCTCATCCACTGGAAACTATGCAAACACTACATCACTGTGCCTGAAAAGCACTAGGATCCTGAAAACTGGATTCCTGCAAGCTGGGGCACCTTTTCTTGGACCATTGTACACATTATTCAAAGATTATGCTCTACAAAAACTTTTGAAATCATATATCACCCCTTTCTCCAGGAACAAGAAGGAAGTCGGTCCTCACTTATGGGTGATGGCACCAACAGAGCCCGCGTGGAGCAACTCCCCAGCTTTCAAAGAAAGCCTTTGAGATTGCTGCCACACATGCGTGGTCCTCTTCCCGCCCAAGGGTGCCATCTTGCTCAGTCTCTCTTTTTCCGCGGAGCCCTTCGGACGCACATCCTCATCCCTTGGGAAAAAAGTGTTTCATTTTTCGGCCTCTGGCCTACTTTTTTCCAGCTGCACCGTCCTCTACCCATCCTTCCCCTGTTCTATCCTTTTTGAGCAATTCTGGGATGTTTTTCCTAGCATTTTTGCTGTTAATGGGCTTCACGCCCTCCCCCCCCCCCCCAACTGCTGGCCATGTGGGTCTTCAAACTTCATGGGGGGGGGGGGGGCATTTTTGCCCCTATGGCCACCGGATTTTAAAAAATGCGATAGATGCTCCAGGAACATGTTGCTTAAGGACACCCATGACTACTATCTGCGGTGTCTCGGGGCCGACCACGATCCAGAACTCTGTTCGCTTTGTAAGAAAATGTCCTCCAAAGCCCTGCTCTGTCGTAAACAGAAGTCCGAAGACATTTTCAGGAAGGCTGCCTCGGAGTACCCGGTGGCGCCCTCAGTCGTCTCTCCTCCGGTGGGATCCCCCTCTTCGGCCCTGTGTTCAAGACGGCACTCCGACCAGGGGTCCCCTGAAGTGGAGCGGCATAAAAAGGCGGCGGCCTCGAAGTCACTGTCAGGGGCCCCCGACAAGTGCAAATGCTCCCGCATTCGGTTGCTTAGCCCCCTTCAGCGTTTGAGAGTCAGACAAGGAGCGGCCCCACACAGTACCTCGTACAGATAAGGAGGCCTTCGGCAATGGCGCCCGGTCTCCTGAGGGCTGTCCCAGCGAGGACCCCCTCTCCTCCTCGATGCCCGAGCTGGTGACCCCAGTGTCGGCGTCACAGGTCTCCACCCCTGCATGCTGGCGCTAGAACGCAGCATTTCTGCATTCATTGCTTCCCAGTAGGCGCCTACAGCCAGCTTCGCTGTTTTGCTCCCAGAGATCGAGGATCCCTCACGTGGGACACCAAAATCCGTCCAGGAAACCCCCGAGAGCCGTGGGCCTTGTTGAGGGTCCTTGACATCGGTCTTGCTCGCCTTCCTGTTCCTCGGGGGCAAGATCTTCCAGGGCCTCCGGCTCCAAGCGGGCCTCTGCTACAGGACAGGGCGACCAGCTCGAATCGGATTCCTCCTCAGAATGGGAGTCCGATGGGGATACCTCCCTCCCTCCCCGGAAACCCATGCACATCGGGACCTTCCGTCGGACCCCTCCCCGCCCGCATTCCAGCGGTGCTCACCACCCGAGGACACCTCCTTCATGGTGTTTGTCCGGGATATGGCATGGGCTCTCAACCTGGCCACCCAGGCTGAGGAGAACCCTCAAGCTGAAGAACTTGATATTCTGCAATACGAGTCCCTGACTTGGGAGTCTCTTGCTGTCCCAGTTCCTCCCATTCTATCCAGGCTGCTGCTTTGCATGTGGGAGGTACCTGCCTTGGTTCCCATCATGAATAAGCACCCTCGACACCATGTACAAGGTCCAGCGAGGCCCTGGGTTCAAAAAACCCAACTCCCCCACACCTCCATGGTGGTGGAGTCGGCCATGAGAAAGCTAAAAAGCCCGAAGTCATATTCTTTGGTTCCCCCGGGCAGGAAGTTGAGAGCCCTCGACACCCTAGGCCGTAAGGCCTACCAGGAGTCCATGCTCTCCTGCCTTATTCAGGCATACCAGCTCTACATAGGCATGTTCTTGCGTGCCTTGACCAAGGAACTCGGGGGTTTCTCCGCAGGCCTCAAGGGCGAACCCCTCGATAGGTTCCGGACCCTGTTAAAGTCTGCCGCAGAGTGTTCCAAGTATCTCTCCCGTGCCGCCTACGATGGTTGCGAGTCCTCAACTCGAGTGGCGACCGCCGGCATCAAGGCCCGTCACCAGGCATGGCTCCAATCCTCAGATTTGGAGCAGTGGGTACAGGAGAAGCTCTTGGACGTACCCTGTCTCAGTGAGCAGCTCTTTGGCAAACCGATGGAAAACAAGGCCGCTGAGATGGAGTTCGTCACCTGAACCTGTCTCTGTCTCTCGTGCAAGACCTCCACCCTCCCTCCCTCAAAAGAAGCAGCAAACCAAAAAGCCTCTCTTTCCTAGGAAGGGCATACCCTTCAGGGGCAACACATCCACTCCAATGCTGACAACCTACCCACTCCAACGCTGACAACTGCAGCACAAGGAAAGTCCGGCCCCCAGGGTCACCGCAAGCAGAAAGGGCCCAAGGCCTAAACCCTGGCACCGCCTCAACCCACATAGGGGTTTTGACGCCAGCTGCATAGCATTTGACCTCCCCGGCAACACAGCAGCCGGGGGGGGGGGGGGGAAACGCCTGTCCTCCTTTGTCCCTCAGTGGGCTTCCATCACCTCGGACACCTGGATCCTCTGGATAATCCATGACGGCTATCACCTCCGCCTGGACAGGCTTCCCTCTCCCAGGCGGAGCCTCCGACTCCACACACATCAGGTTCTCCTGCAGCAGGAATTAGTCAACCTCCTCACCCAGCGGGCGGTCGAGCGGGTGCCATCACACCTCCGAGGTCAGGGCTTCTATTCCCGGTACTTCCTTGTCCCGAAGATGGGGGATTCTGCGGTCCATCCTCAACTTCCGAAAGTTAAACAAGTTCTTGGTGCAGAAGAAGTTCAAGATGTTATCCCTTGGCGTTCTGCTGCCCTTCCACCGGCAGGGCGACTGGCTATGCTCCTTAGACCTAAAAGTTGTTTACACCCACATTCTGAACCACCCCCAGCACAGGCAATACCTGTGCTTCACGGTGCAGGGGGAGCACTTCCAGTAAAGGGTGCTCCCCTTCGGCGTTGCGTCCGCCCCATGGGTCTTCACGAAGTGCCTTGCTGCAGTAACCGCCTCCTTCAGGCATCGGGGCATACCAGTCTTCCCCTACCTCGACAACTGGCTCATCACGGGATCCTCGGCCGAGGAAACCCACCTGGCAGCGTCGTGCACAATTCTCCTGCTCGAGCACCTGGGCTTCTTGGTCAACTATCCCAAGTCCCACCTCGAACCGGTGCAGGCCTTAGAATTCAACGGCACACATCTCGACACTCAGCGGGCAACCGCTTTTCTGCCAGCGGACCACGCCCATGCCCTGGCAGCCCAGGTCCAAAGCACCCCTTGGGTCACGGTTCGTACTATGCTGCGCCTCCTGGGCCACATGGCCTCCACCGTCCATGTGGTTCCCCATGCCTGCCTGCAAATGCGGACAGCCCAATGGTGCCTCAGCGCCCAGTGAAGCCCATCCATTGGTCACCTCAGGGACCCTGTCTGAGTCTCCCAAGCCTTCGCCTGTCCCTGGGCTGGTGGATGAACCCCCGCAACCTCCTCCAGGGGTTGCCCTTCCAGGCACCACAGCACGAGCAGCACGAGCTGCTGACAACAGATGCTTCCATGCTGGGGTGTGTCACGGAGGAGCAATGGTCGCTCGATGAGTCTCAACAGCAAAAATACACTTGCTCGAGCTCCGGGTAGTTCGGTGAGCCCTAAGGGCCTTCGAGGATCACTTCAGAGGGAAGTCAGTGCTCGTGCAGACCGACAACCGCGTGGCAATGTTCTACATCAAGAAGGAGGGGGCACAGAATCACACCCCCTTTGCTGGGAAGCAATCCTCCTCTGCTCCTTTGCCCGCCATCGGGGCCCCCCGATGACCCTCAGAGCAGTCTACCTCCCGGGCCAGGAGAATCTCCTTGCGGACAAACTCAGCAGAATCCTCCATCCTCACGAGTGGCGGCTGGACCCAGGAGTGAGTGGCTGGCTGTTCCAGCAGTGGGGAACTCCGACCATGGACCTCTTCGCCAGCCGGTCAAACACACAGCTTCCCCCCTTCTGTGGCCCAGTGCCAAACCTGCACAGGGAGAGCCCGGATGCGTTCCTTTTGAACTGTCCCCGTCCCACCACTCCTCTCATTCCGAGGACCCTCCACAAAGCTCAGCAGGAATGAGCGTTGATGATCCTCATAGTCCCATCATGGCCTCGACAGTCGTGGTTCCCACTCCTGCTCCGGCTCTCGTTCGAGCTTTCAGTCCCCCTGGGCTCTGCCCCGGGCTTGCTAATGCAGGAGGGGCGGGTACTACATCCGAACCTGGCCTCATTATCCCTCACAGCCTGGCAGCTGAACAGGTCTCCCTAGCCCCGCTGGATCTCTCAGAGAAGGTTGAGGAAGTCCTCCTCGCGTCAAGGAAAAACTCGACTAGGCGAGCTTACACCTTCAAGTGGCGCCGCTTCTCAGCCTGGTGCTCCAAATTGACACATTCTCTTGCTCCATTCAGTGGGTCCTTCAGTACCTCCATCTCTCGAAGGAAGGCCTGAAGTTGAACTCCGTCAGGGTGCACCCGAGCACCATCTTGGCGAATCACCTCCCTGTCGAGGGAAAACCCCTCTCAGGGCAGCCCTTGATCTCCTGCTTTATGCAGGTTTTTTTGCTTTCCATGCCTCCCATCTGGCCTCCCCCGGCAGAATAGGACCTGAATGTAGTGCTCATGAAACGTATGCATTTACCCTTCGAGTCGATGGCGACATGCTCACTTTGGCACTTAGCCTGGAAGGTGGTCTTCCTGGTGGCTTTAATCTCAGCACGCCAAGTCAGTGAGCTCAAAGCTCTCATGGCTGAAGCCCCTTACACTAGATTCTATAGGAATAGGGTGGTCCTCCGTACCCACCAAAAGTTGTCTCGGATTTTCATCTCAATCAGGAGATAGTCTTACAGACATTCTTCCAGAGACCCCATGCCGAGCAGGGGTCGGCAGCTCTGCATACTCAACTGCAAAAGGGCACTTGCCTTTTATCTGCAGCGCACCCAGGCTCATCGCAAGTCTGGCCAACTCTTTGTAACTTACGATCCTAATCGACTGGGGCAGGCAGTCACTAAACACACCCTTTCCATTTGGGTGGCGGACTGCATCGCCTTCGCCCATGCGAAGGCAGGTGCATCATTAGATCACTGGTCACCACGCACGGTGTCCGGGTCAAAGCGGCTTCAGTAGCCTCGCTGCGTTCAGTGCCCCTGCTGGACATCTGCCGGGCAGCAACCTGGTTTTCAGCAAACACCTTCGCTGTGCACTACTACCTGGAAAGGGAGTCCCGTCGGGACAGCACCTTTGGCCAAGCCGTACTCCGTAATATGTTCAGGGTATAAGCAACTCCTGCCCTCCGACCCTTCTTCACGGCTACCGAGGGCTTTGCCCCAAGGACTCGGGCTCCTTCGGGCATCGGCTTCTGCTCATGATCTCGGAGGCGGTTTTTTTGGTTAGAGGTTCGGTAGCCTGTAGCTGGGGAGCCCCATAAGTGAGGAATGACTTCCTGCTTGTTCCTGGAGAAAACGTAGTTTACTCACCTGTAACAGATGTTCTCCAGGGACAGCAGGAATCAGTCCTCACTACCCTCCCACCTCTCCTGATGAGTTGCTGGAGTTTTATCCTTCCCTTGCCATCTGCTTGGTAGGGCTCGAGCTAAGGGACCTGACTGAGCAAGATGGCACCCTTGGATGGGAAGAGGACCACACTTGCGTGACAGCAATCCCAAAGGCTTTCTTTGAAAGTTGGGGAATTACTCCACGCGAGCTCCGTCTGTGCCGACGTCACCCATAATTGAGGACCGATTCCTGCTGTCCCTGGAGAACACCTGTTACAGGTGAGTAACTTCACTTTTCGTCATTACTGACATGCGCGGTTCTCAAAAGTTCAGGTACCACATTATTTACTTAGACACATTATTTACTTTAGACAGTTGGTCACAACACAATTGGAGAATACATTTAACATGAGGGGATATGAGACACATACATTAATACTTACAGGGAACATGGGCAATGGAGGGTTAAGTGGCTTGCCCAAGACCACAAGGAGCACCTAAGGGACTAGAAACCCCAGTCCTTCCAGCCCAAGGTTGCTGTCCTCTAGTGTGATTTGAACCACTAACCTTCCGGCCTGAGGTACCTTGCCCCAACCACTAGACCACTCCTCCCACTTATCTTTGGATAACTCACTTTGGAGCAAAAAAAAAAAATTCGACAGGAGCATGATGCTGTTGCTTCTACTACTACCATTACTGATCATCCGTATAACGCTTCGAGGCGTACGCAGCGCTGCAAAGGCACATTTAAAAGACGGACCCTGCTCATCAGAGCTTACAATCTAGTTAAGACAGATAATACAATAGCTGAGGACAAGCATGAAAAGAATAAAGTTGCCTCAGGAACTAATACGGCCACTACTACCCCACAGAATAATCAACACAACTTTTCTCAATGGGTGACGGAAGCCCAATCATAACTCCCGAGCTGCAGGCTGCCGTACTGCACAGCGTTATCTTCATTCAACGTCACCGCAAACAACGACAGAAACTATCCTCAGCTCCTGTTTTCATGTGAGATTACTAATCGTATTCCATCCAAGTGAATAGGAAGAACCAAACTCTTGTCCCGATCCCATAAAACTTCCCCTTTACCTGATCCAGCTGATTCTTCAATACTTCAAGCTGCTGCAGAGACAGCTCCGTAATATTCACGGCCTGCGCCATACCTGGAGGCTGGACCCGGAAGCGGAAACGCAAACAAAGAGTCCATTTACAGTCACAGGAAATTATAATGAAGGGTTGGAAGACACTCTAGCCTGTATTCGCCACTCGATGATCATTTCCCAACTTTGCAGTGCCTTGTTCGAGCTATGGGCTTGTTTTGTTCTTCCAACCTTTGTCATTTTGTTTCTACTTTTAGAGCTTCACAATTTTTGTCTCATGTATATATATTTTACATAAAAGGATGCCAAACACCATAGAATAGATTACTTATTAATTCAGTATGTGTTGGAGGGTGTGATTTCTTTTACAAGACAAATGACAGAACTCATTGTATTCATTTGACACTTAGGGGATAATTTATAAAGAATCGTGGAAGATTACGTAGCATTTAGGTGCGTAAATCATGGTATTTTAATAGTTTACGTACATAAATGGTCACTTAAAAGCATAATTTAGGCGATCGCTATTCTGAAAGTACTGGCAGAAGACGCGCTGTGGGCGTGTACGGAAAAGAGTAGGGGCAGGGTATGGCATAGGCAGATCATAGTTACTGCGGTACTTGCAAGTCTGCTAGGAGTGAGCAGGAGCTGGGTAGAATAAGCAGATCGCTGTGGACAACAGTCGCTCTGGTCACTAGTCTACCAGGAGTTTACTTATTGGGGCAAATATCTACCTTGGGAAGCATCGAATTACACAGTTGAGAGCGAGGGCTCTAACTAATTTTAGTCCCTAGATACATACATGCTGCTTGGTGCATTCGGTCTTTGTAGTTTTCTGTTTACTGTGTTGTCAGAATTTGTTGGCTCTACTTAATTGCTGTCACCAGAGCTCTTTATGTATCCCCAGAATACTTGGATTCTACAACGGTTCTGGTTGCTATCACTTCTGTTAATGTGTTCCTGGAATACCAGTCATTTAATATGTTTTTCTTTAAATTTTTCGAGAGCCCTCCCTCTGTAGCAGCTGATAAGCATGCAATAAATAATACCAGGAGTCAGTTCAAAGATCCAAGCCAATTTATTGTGCACATGTGGTAGGCGACGGCCTATGATCCATGCTAATTGAACTAAGCAGACAGGCCTGAGCAGCTTGACCTGTAACTGAAGCCTGTAGTTAGGCCCAGAGGAATGAAAACCCCCCTGAATGATGACACCATAGAATTGAAACTTAACTCAGTTTAACTGAACATAGCTAAGCAGAAACGAAACTTATAAAAGACAGAAAACAGCTCTAATTGGTACTGATAAGAGAGCACAGCTTCTATGGAATTAATTAACTCTGCAAAAAGCAAGGTTACAGTGCCCTGCTTCCCATATGTTTTAACAAGCTCAGCGACCTTGGAGGAGAGAAGTAACAAGTTGGAGACACTGACCATTGTAATTGGGACTAGAAGGGGGGCAACCAGGTGCTGGGCCCAGACCAGAGTCCCGATTGGGTAGCCATATCAGTACCGGGACCAATAGATGGGTGAGAGGGGTACTGGGACCAATGAAAAGTTTGCCTATGCTTAGAATGGACAAGAAAGCTATAAAAGTTGTTGTTTTACTAGAAGCCATTGCTCAGCCATTTTGAAATTGCTTATTGCTTGAGCCATGTGCACATTAAACTGGCTTGGATCCTTGAAAAGACTCCTGGATTTATTTATTGCATGCTTATCTGCTGCTACATTCTTGGTGCGTTGGCCGGGAAGTGCGAGTGGTGGATAGTGTTCAAGTGAATAAATCCACGTAATTCGCCTTGAGGTTTGGTCCAGTTGGAACCATGCCAATCCGACGCAGGGGAATCTCCCTGGGCCCACCGATCCTCTTGTATCGGAGGGAGTTCTGCCTGGCCTCGGCAGGCACTGAGTCCAGCTGGCTAACACTTCCGACCCGGGGGAGTCCAGGATCCAACTCAGAAGCTTGGGAACCAGATCTGGTAAGTATAGTTTTGAAAACCTGTCTAGACAGATGAGTTAGAACTGCAGTTTGAAACTTGTAACTTGTAATCTCGAGAACTTGGAACTTGGAATTTGGTAATGAGAGCACTGATCCCCTCTCAAGGACGGTCCTATTAACCTTGCATGAGTATGCGCGAGGTGAAGCCATCGTCCTTCTTGTTTGGTAAGACTTAAGTCTTTGTTTGAAAATCCTTGCATGAGTATTCGCGAGGTACAGCTGTTTAAAAAAAAAAAAATCATGATTTAGTCTAGTCAGAACAGACAGGAACTTGGAATTTGTAATCTCGAGATATTGGGAATTGGTAAGAGAGCATGATCACCTCTCAAGGAAGGGCCGAGTAACCCCGCATGGGAATTCGCCGGGTGAAACCCTCATCCTTTTTGTAATTGGGAAAAAGACTAGTCAGAATAGATAGAAAGGAATGCATTCTGAGATACGTTGCTAGCATGATTGTGTGAATGAAGTGTGAATGAGAGGTCTGGCAGCACGGACCAAGCGAGAGTGGACTCTGGACTAGCGCAGTTCCTAGTCGGGTGACTGCGTCTAGGTCGCGAAACGGATGAAGCGTTTGGTGTATTGTCCGTCCTGTGTATTTGATTTTTGTTATCTGTTGAAACCACGAGTTTCCCTTCTGTTATAAATGTGAGATTATTATGTTGAGTACTTTGTGACAGTTCACTGGTTAAGAAATTGTATTAATAGAGCAGAATGAAGACCCAAAACACCTACGGTCATTTTTAGAAATCAAAAAGCTGGTCTCACCCAGTTGGTTTTAGCACAGTGAAAAAGCTGACAGGGGGCGTGTCTGTGCAGGAGAATGTTTGGTGCTGTTTAACCCTATGCAGGCATGTTTTTCAACGATCTGCTGCTGGACTAATCAGGACAATTATACCTGTTTCTACCTGTTTTTATTCACTTTGTTCTGATAGTAATGTTCCTCCTGCTGTGGTCATGTATTGTGTACCATTCAATAAGAATATTTAGTCAGAATTTTAGTTTTGAAGGTTGTATTAATCATCAGAGCTCCGCAAACAGTTTTTAGTTATATTCTCTGCTCTGTCTGCATTTCTAAGTCAATTGAGCCTGTTATATTGCTGTTACTTTGCAGAACTATCCAGGAGGTGACGGGTTTAGTTCAGTTATAGTGTGTAGGGTAAGATTAGTTATTCCGGTCAGATAGGTATAATATATTTGTGGGCTTAGCTTTGCCCTGTGTTTTATGATTCAAATAGGAAATGATAAAGAACTGTTTTTGTTTTTCCTTTGATCTACAAAGTAATTAGATCACGACTTAACATTGATTTAAATTGTTTTTTTCTGGCATCTCTGTCCATGTGAATGAGAAGTCTCTTTTTATGAGCACAGTTCAATTGTTTCCCCGCGAGCAGAGGGGTGTGGCTTCCACATATCCTTAAAAAAAAAAAAAAAAGGTTCTGGAGAGACAGCTGGAGACTGCAGGAAATTTCTCCTAGGAATGAAAAGGGACTGCCGATTTGAAAAGTCTCTTCATTTAATCGAAGCGTGATGAATTTATAATTAGTTTTTTCTCTGGTTTCACTAGCTCTGTTTAACCAAAAGTTTTAAAAACAAAGTTTATCTTTTTATGAATGAGTATAAGTCATTTGAATGCATGCTTCCCCTCTGTGCTGGTTACTAATGAACAAATCAGTTAGCTTTTCTGTATTTAAAAAAAAAAAGGGAAAGGTGTACTGTATTTTATGAAAAATATCCGGAATGTCTTTTAAATATTTGCTTCCTGAACTAAAAAAATAATTTCTTTTGCAGAGACATGCTGACAGATAGCTATAGTTCTCTCTATAAGAAGCATAATGGATGTATGTGCTCAATCTAAGTGTTTCCTGCCTGCCCTATGTTTACAGAAATAATAAGTGTCTTTTCAAGTATGATCAAGAATTTCAGTAAGGGATTTACTGAAGATTATGAAATGTCTCTGTCCCAATCAGGATTTTGCCCCAGAATTTCTAGATATCCTGTCTCGTCTCTCTCTCTCTCTCTGTAAGTAGTTCAGTTCAGAGTGCTTAAGGGGGGGGATGGAGCCCAGTCCACCGATGATGTCAACCCCCCCCCCCCGTGGGCGTGAACTAATGTGCCCACAGCAGAGAAGTGGATGCTTAAAAAAAAAAAAATCAACCTCCTGGATAGAGCATTGCTAGGAGAAACAGAATCCAGGAGAGGGGGGGGGGGGACTACAGATTCCCAAGTAGTTTGCTAGCCACCTCTGCAACAGGGGAATGTCCACCCCCTCCGGACTAGAAGTGAAAGTCAGCTGACCAGACTTGTTTAGAACTGAAAAAAAAAACCTGCATTATACACTGAGAAGTTTTAGGACTTGATTGAACTAATGAACGGAAATTGCAAAGAACTGGATGAATTTGCGGGCATAATGGTTAAATGAAAGTTAATCAGAGGGTGTGTGAATTGTGAAAATAAATGTAACAGAGAAAGTGAATGATATTTTAGTTGAATGATGTGAGGAGGTTATCTTAATTGAAGGAACAGAGGAAGTGAAAAACTGGGTGTGAGTACGCCCATTATAGAAAAAGAAGGACATTAGAGAAGTGAATGCCCGTATCTTGACTCCACCCCAGGAGGGAGTACTTGATTGTAGAATCATAGACAGAATAAAACCAAGCACAGTGTTTCAGCACGAGAGTGGAGCAGCTATAGCGTGAGTGGCAGTCTGAGAGGGCTACAGCATGGATGAAGACTAGGCCAGACCGGACTCTCCAGTTTCCCTGGGTCCCCAGGAGTCAGTCTGAAAAATAGGGGACCAATATATGGACTTTTATGGGGGATACAGGAGCAGAATACTAAAGCCAGTAGCCCCTGTGTTTTTCTCGCAAAGCCTTTTCTGCAGAACCACATGTGTGAACTAGAAAAAAAAAAATAATAATAATGTACCAGTTCCTGTATATGCCTGAATGCCCTATTCCACTTTTGGGCCGAGACCTGCTTGCAAAGCTTCAAGCACAGATATCCTTTGTTGAAGGGGGAAAAATGAAACTCAAAATCTGCTGGCCTGATGGTGTTAACTGTCCCCAAGAAGAAGAATGGTGGTTCTATTCACCTGCATCCAAAGCAACAAGCTGTACACTTACCAACCTCATAGCCCCACCTGGAGGATGGGCAGAAGATAATCCACCTGGCCTAGCAAAGAACATAGCCCCTGCCATTGTCACCCTCAAGCCAGTCAAGAAGCCTGGGGCAGGTGATTACCGCCCAGTGCAGGATCTAAGAAAGAATGAATGATGCAGCTGAAACTATACAACCAGTGGTACCAAAATCCTTATATTCTCTTGGAGCTGATCTCTGCTGAAGCTATACATTTCATCATTCTGGACTTAAAAAGATGTTTTTTTCTGTATACGCTTAGCCCAAGACCCCACTACAAGGAGGTAGGGCCAACTCACCTAGACAAGATTACCACCAACTCAGAAAGTGAATGTCCACCAGCCACCAGTGAACTCTTGCACCTTTTTAATGAGGCTGGATACAAAGTCTCAAGAGCCAAAGCATAATTATGTCAAACAAGTTAAATACCTAGGATTCCAGTTGTCCAGCGGAATTCGACGCCTGGAACCCTTACCAGAACGCAGAGCAGCTGTATGCAGTATTCCTACTCCAACCACCAGGAGGCAAGTGAGAGCCTTCTTGGGTGCCACAGGGTACTGTTGTATATGGATCCCCAATTTTGCGCTGCTAGCAAAACCATTGTATCACATTGTATCAAGCTACCAAAGGAATGAAAAAGTCTCCATTGGAATGGGGACTTGAATAGGAATGCAGTCTTTTGATCTTTGAAAACCCTCTGATGTTATCACCAGTTCTGGGTCTACCCGATGTCCAGAAAACCTTGCAGTCTCTATGTTCATGAGTCGCAAGGAAATGTTCTGGGAGTGTTGACTCAATCTCTTGGACCTTATTTGAGAAGCTGTTAC
Organism: Ichthyophis bannanicus; assembly: GCA_033557465.1. Taxonomy (NCBI): domain Eukaryota; kingdom Metazoa; phylum Chordata; class Amphibia; order Gymnophiona; family Ichthyophiidae; genus Ichthyophis; species Ichthyophis bannanicus. The sequence continues at coordinate 729,793,155 of CM066033.1, read as the reverse complement.
AGCTACAGCCTTCCTAGTAAGCAAAAACTAAAAGAAAAATCCCTTTGAGACAGGATCTTCAAGTTACTGTACCACACTCTGTTCTAACCAATATGAAATACAAAGGAAATTACTAGCTAACAAATCTATGAATGTTGAAATATTAGAGTATGTTGTGTGAAAACCCCAGATACAACTGAAGGGTCAGTCAAGCTTTCAATCCTGCTATGTTGTTATCAGTTGGTCTTGATCCCCTGATCATGACTGTTTAGAAATTATGGACACTGTATTCTCAAGCCACCTGGATTTGACTGATGTCCCTCTGGAGAACCCTGAACAGACTTTCTTTGTGGCTGAAGGCAGTTTCATCATCAATGGACATTGTTGTGCTAGATATACAGTGGTGACCCCTGATTTGGTAGTTGAGTCCTCAGCCCTGGCCCCAGAAACTTCACCACAGAAAGCTGAACTGATAGTCCTCACTAGAGCACTAACAATAGGAAAAGAGCCCTGTCTAAATGTGTACCCAGATTTCAAGTATACCCTTACAACCTTGCATGCATATGGGGCCCTGTACAAAGAATGAGGGTGGATAACCTTAGGAAGCAAGTCCATTAAGTATAGCCCAAGATATCGATATTAATAGATACATACTGCCTATAGATCTCAGAATTTAGGAAAAGTAGAATGTATGAATAGAACCCTGAAATCTCAGTTGTCTAAACTTTGCCAAGAGGTTTACCTGAATTGGCCCCAGGTTCTTCCCATAGCCCTTCTTAGGATATACTTAGCCCCTGCTAAGTCTATAGGAGTCTCCCTTTTTGAGATTCTGTATGGGCAACCCCTGCCTATTGTATAGGAAATAAAAGGAGATATGAGACAGATAGGATCTGAAATTATTAGACATGAACTATTGGTTTTAAGTTCTGTTTTGCAGGAGTCTTCATACCTGAGTACAAAATCGATTACTCATCAATTTGCCTGCACCCCTGCATCCTTTCAAGCCTGGAGTCTCGGTGTGGATCAAAGAGTGGAGAAAGATACTGTTAGCCCTGCATTGGAGAGGACCCTATGTCGTCATCCTGTCAACTCCAACTGCAGTAAAAGTCGCAGAATTTGATCCTTGGACCCATCATAATCAAGTGAAGCCAGCAGCTGCTCTTGAACCTGATCACTGGACTACTGTACAGCATCCTGAGACTCCATTGCACCTCACCCTACAACAACAACCACGGACCTAAGACTTATTGGTCCCTCAGAAACTGCACTATTTCAAGACTGTTTGTTTATCTGAAGGTAAGCCTCGCATCTGAAAAAACCTGCAATCATCAGAAAGAGACTGTGTTGTGTTAAGAAATTGAATCTTCTAAGAGACTGTGTTTAAATACTCTGAAAAGACTGTTTTGATCTCCTAAAGAGTGAACTGCTCTAAGGAAGCAATAATAGCCTAAGAGACTATGCTATGATATTTTAAGAAATTGAGACATCCCAGAGGACAGTGATACTTTGGAATCTACAGCCCTACTCCTGCCAAAAAGCTGGTAAGGTCATGTACAGCGGAAGCTTGAGGATCTACAATCAACGCTACACCTGTTGCATGCTACTGAGAGCAAAACAGGTCAACGTACAGTAAAGAAGAAGAAGACTTCGTGGTCAAGAATTATCAACAGATTGCACTGGTTTTTCAAAGACTTGCACTAATTCTTCAGAGAACTTTCATCATGATTCTCTACTGTTTCATCGTGATAGCAGCCTTGGAGTGCTTTGAAATGACTTTTGCCTTATCTCCCTGGGCAGCCTGTATAAGTACAACATGAACTGGACCGAAGGTCACTCAGACCTTGTTTTATCATTCTTCCTATACTTGCATTGGTATACTCTCCAATCCAAAAGTTGTTCTAGATCTTGACTTTCTACAAGGCTATGCAAGCCACCGTTGCAATTCCTCATACCACCACCAGAACTTGTTTCTTGAACTTACTGGAGCAATAGCATCTAGTCTCCACACTTCTGACTGTTTCTATTGTGGAGGAACTAAGATGGGAGATCAGTGGCCCTGGGAGACGCAAGAACTGAACTATTCTATCCTATACAATCAGACTGATTTACATAATACTACTAGTGAGTGGGTATTGGCCCACCCCATTGTTGACAGTTTGTGTTTTGTTCGGACTGGACCACAATCTACTACGAAGGATGGACAGCTGGTCTATCTAAATCAGAAGCTTTACGACAGCACAACAAAGATGCAACCGAACCTTCTAATCCTTTAGTTCTTTTTCCCACTCTTGCCAAACTATGGACTTTGACTATCTGCCTGTTGCTCCCTTGTTTCTTGCCATTTTGCTTGCAAATGATAACTTCAGTTATTAATAACACTGTAGAGCGTAAGACAGCTACAAAGATGCTAGCTATGTGAACTTACTACCCTATACCACAGAGTGATACCTTTACCTAGTATTATGTGATTTGATTCTCACACCTTATTAACATGCGGGTGAGAATAATCAAAGGGGGGAATGTGGTAGGCGACGGCCTATGATCCATGCTAATTGAACTAAGCAGACAGGCCTGAGCAGCTTGACCTGTAACTGAAGCCTGTAGTTAGGCCCAGAGGAATGAAAACCCCCCTGAATGATGACACCATAGAATTGAAACTTAACTCAGTTTAACTGAACATAGCTAAGCAGAAACGAAACTTATAAAAGACAGAAAACAGCTCTAATTGGTACTGATAAGAGAGCACAGCTTCTATGGAATTAATTAACTCTGCAAAAAGCAAGGTTACAGTGCCCTGCTTCCCATATGTTTTAACAAGCTCAGCGACCTTGGAGGAGAGAAGTAACAAGTTGGAGACACTGACCATTGTAATTGGGACTAGAAGGGGGGCAACCAGGTGCTGGGCCCAGACCAGAGTCCCGATTGGGTAGCCATATCAGTACCGGGACCAATAGATGGGTGAGAGGGGTACTGGGACCAATGAAAAGTTTGCCTATGCTTAGAATGGACAAGAAAGCTATAAAAGTTGTTGTTTTACTAGAAGCCATTGCTCAGCCATTTTGAAATTGCTTATTGCTTGAGCCATGTGCACATTAAACTGGCTTGGATCCTTGAAAAGACTCCTGGATTTATTTATTGCATGCTTATCTGCTGCTACACACAGGGCTCAGATAGTCAAAGCTTCAAAAAGGACTGAGCAAAGCTCTTACGGAAACATATTCATTTTATACATTCCTTTTCAGTTTGATACATGCAGACTTTCTATTGGTTCCAACGCCCCCTGCATTTGTCCAATCGGAGATCCTTTCTGAGCCTAGCACCCTGCTCCCCCATCCCAGGCTATTCTAACAATGGCACAGTTTCTAGGCATTGATACTATCCTGCTCCGAGGTCGTTTCTAGCTCTAGGAATGCATGTTTTGAAACATTTCTATCATCAGAACACAAAAGAATAATGGCAGATTTATGCACTCATGAAAACTTCTTATTAAGCAATTTTAAAACAGTTTTCTCAAACTTTTACAGACTTTGGTTCTTTCTCTTAGATGGGGGGTTGGGATCAGGGCCTAACTTACAGGCCTTTCATATTTGCAGACTATTATAGGCCATAGCCTGCCACATTTCCCCCCCCCCCCCCTTTGATTATTCTCACCCGCAAGTGAGAAAGGGTGAGAATTAAATCACATATTATACTTGCATAAGGTAATATTGCCACATAGCTAATACTTTTCATAGCTGCCTTCTGTTCTACAGTGCTATCAGTGGCTGCTGACTTTACTCAACTGTGATGAATCCAGGGTTCGAGTTCTGCAACTTTAACTGCTGTTGGGGTTAATAAGTTGACAACATAAGGTCCCTTCCAATGCGGTGCCAACCATGTCTTTCTCCACTCTTTGATCCACACCAAGACTCCAGGCTTGAGAGGATACAGGGGTTCTGTTAGATGGATGGGCAGCTGATCTTGTACCCACATATGAAGACTCTGCAAAACAGAACTTAAAACCAATAGTTCTTGTCTAGTACATAGAAACATGATGACAGAAAAAGACCACAAGGCCCATCTAGTCTGTCCTTCCATAACAACTACAACAGTCCACTTTTTACCTTTAGTAATTTCAGATCCAATCTGCTCCATATCTCCCTTTATTCCCTATACAATAGGCAGGGGTCTCCCATATAGACTCTCAAAAGTGGAAACTCCTAAAGACTTAGTAGGGGCTTAGTATACCCTAAGAAGGGCTATAGGAAGAACCTGGGGCCACTTCAGGTAAACCTCTTCACAAAGTTTAGACAACTGATGTTTTGGGGTTCTATTCATACATTCTTCTTTTCCTAAATTCTGAGGTCTGTAGGCAGTATGCATCTGATAATGTCAAAAGCTCAGGGCCATACTTAATGGACTTGCTTCCTGAGATTATCAACCCTCATTCTTTGTACAGGGCCCCATGTGCATGCAAGGTTGTAAGGGCATACTTGTAATCTGTGTACACATTTATACAGAGCCCTTTTCCTATTGTCAGTGCTCTAGTAAGAGCTATCAGTTCAGCTTTCTGTGCTGAAGTTTCTGGGGGCAAAGCTGTGGACTCAACTACCAGATCAAGGGGCACCACTGCATATCCGGCACAACGATGTCCATTGATGTCAAGACTGCTTCCATCTACAAAGAAAGTCCATTCAGGGTTCTCCAAAGGAACATCAGTCAAATCCAGGCGACTTGAGAATACAGTGTCCATAATTTCTAAACAGTCATGATCAGGGGGGGGGGGGGGGGTCAAGACCAACTGGTAACAGCGTCGCAGGATTCAAAGCTTGACTGACCATCAATTGCAATCGAGGATTCTCACACAGCATACTCTGATACTTCAACATTTGTGAATTTGTGAGCCAAAAGTTTCCTTTGTGTTCCATAAGGATCAGAACAGAATGTGGTACAGTAACTTGAAGATTTTGTCTCAAAGTGAGCTTGCCTGCTTTGCTCACTAGGGAGGGCTGTAGCTGCAACAGCTCTCAAACAAGGGGGCCAGCCTTTTGCAACTACATCCAATTGTTTTGACAAATAGGCTACTGGCCATTGCCAAGATCCAAGAGATTGAGTCAACACTCCTAGAACATTTCCTTGTGACTCATGGACAGAGACTGAAAGGTTTTCTGGACATCTGGTAGACCCAGAGCTGGTGATGACATCAGAGCGCTTTTCAGAGACTGGAATGCTGCATCCTGTTCAGGTCCCCACTCCAGTGGAGACTTTTCCATTCCTTTGGTAACTTGATACAATGGTTTTGCTAACAGCGCAAAATTGGGGATCCATATGCAACAGTATCCTGCGGCCCCCAGGAAGGCTCTCACTTGCCTCCCGGTGGTTGGAGTAGGAATACTGCATACAGCTTCTTTGCATTCTGGTCCCAGGCATCGAATTCCGCTGGACAACTGGAATCCTAGATATTTAACTTCAGTTTGACATTATTGCACCTTGGCTCTTGAGACTTTGTATCCAGCCTCATTTTAAAGGTGCAAGAGTTCACTGGTGGCTTGTAGACATTCACTTTCTGAATTTGTGGCTATGAGCAGGTCATCCACATACTCTGTGAAACCAGGACAAAGGGTTCTTCTTCAGTAACTTGAAAGATACTGATTTAAAGCAGCACTGAAGAGAGTAGGTGAATTCTTGAATCCTTGAGGTAATCGAGTCAAGGTAAGTTGACCCCGCCTTCCTGTTGTGGGGTCTTGCCATTCAAAAGCAAACAAAAGTTGACTGGTGGGGGCTAGGTGTATACAGAAGAAGGCCTCTTTCAGGTCCAGGACAGTGAAATGAGTAGCCTCAGCGGGGATCAGTCCCAAGAGAGTATAAGGATTTGGTACCACTGGGTGTATAGTTTCAACTGCATCATTTGCCCACCTTAAATCTTGTACTGGGCGGTAATCCCCTGTCCCGGGTTTCTTGACTGGGAGAAGGGGGGGTGTTCCAAGGTGACTGGCACTCCTTGAGAAGTCCATACTTCAGCAGTTTCATTAGATGGCAGTGGATACCTTCAATGGCTGGTCAGGGAAGAGGATACTGCTTCACATGCACTGGTTCCGCTCCTGGCTTGAGGGTGAGGGTGACGATGACAGGGGCTATGTTCTTCGCTAGGCCAGGTGGATTATCTTCTGCCCATACTTCAGGCGGGGCTATAAGGTTGGTGGGTATACAGGAACTAGCTGACTTGGTTAGAGATGTACTATAGAACCGCTACTCTTCTTCTCAGGGAACAGTCAGCACCATCAATCCAGCAGGCTTTGGGTTCACAGTCATTTGCATTTCTCCTCCTTCAAAGGATATCTGCGCCTGGAGCTTTGCAAGCATATCTCGGCCCAAGAGTGGAATAGGGCATTCAGGCATATACAGGAACTGGTGCGTTATTTTCTGTCCCCCTAGTTCACACATGCAGTTCTGCAGGAAAGGCTTTGTGGCCTTATCCCCAGTAGCTCTGACAATGGGGATGCATCGAGAAGACAAAGGGGCTACTGGCTTTGCCACCACTGAGTGTTCTCCTGTATCCACCATAAAGTCCATAAATTGGTCCCCTATTTTCAAACTGACCATAGGCTCCTGGGGACCCAGGGTGAACTTGGAGTCCGGTCTGGCCTAGTCTTCATCCATGTCATAGCCTGTTGCAACTGCCACTCCCTCAATAGCTTCTTCCCTCTCTTGCTGGAACTCTGCTCGGTTTATTCTTCCACAACTCTGAAATCAATCTCCTGTTCTCCAAGTACTCCCTCCTCCCCTCCTGGGGGTGGAGTCAAAATACAGGCATTCACTTCTCTAATGTCCTTCTTCTCTGCAATGGGCACACTGATTCGCACCCAGTGGGGTCCAATTATTTTCACGACCCCTTCCACTTCCTCTGCTCCTTCGATTAGGAAAACCTCCTCCATGTCGTTCAACTAAAGCAGCAGCAAGAAGATCTGCTTTCTTCTTCATCTTACATTCACTTTCTCTGTCACATTCATTTTCACGATTCACAAAAACTTTCTGAGCAACTTCCATTAACTGTGCTGTATTCATGCCCGCAAATCCATCCATTTTCTGCAATTTCCGTTTTATATCTCTCTGGGACTGACTGACAAAAACTGCATTTACCATATGCAAATTCCCCTGGGCTGCTGGATCGCATGGGGTATATAATGAGGGCTGCCTACACTATTTGGATCCCACTTGGGGCCATCAAGGCTGATGGGTCTACATAATACTGTTCATTAGTTCAATCAAATCCTAAGGCTTCTCAGTGTAGGAGGCATAATGCATCTTTCAGTTCAGTAAATCAGTGGTGGAAAAAGGCCCATAAGGCTGGTCAGCCCTACCACGACCTGGCCTTCAATATATTAAGGGTGGGTAGGCCCTGGACCTGGTGCAAGGGTATAACGTGACCATCCCTTTTACTGGTAGTTGTACTTCTGAAGGCATACGGCAATCGGGACTGTCTGGGTTCCACTTCATGTTCTTGGGAACTGGCTGTGAGTGACCCTGAACTGGCAAATGAATCCCTGCTTGCAGTATCATCGGTGGACTGTGGCCCACTTTGAGTACTTTAAACTGAGCCGGGGCTTCCGGTCAAGAGAGGGTGCACGTCCTCCTGCTGCGGAGGTGGCTGGTGAACTACTTGGGGTACATCTGCAGGGAGGTGTCCCCCCCCCTGCCCCAGGCTCTGCCCGGGCTGGTGGCAGAGCTGAGGGGACTGGCCTCTAAAGATACTGGGATGGACAGAGTGGAATGTCTAGAGATTCTGGGGCAGAATAAAAGGGCAGGTTTGTGTTTTTTTTTCTCCCAGACTTCCGGGGCCCCCTCCTTTGTGGCTGCTACTAATCTCCTACACTGTTCCTCATAGCAACGCTTTATCCAGGAGGGTTTTTTTCCCTTTCTTTTTTTTTCCCACAAACATTTAACCAGGAGTCTATGTAGGGGAACTGATCAGGGAACATTTTTTGCACAATCTGATGAACACGGGAAACTACATTAACATCAAAGGTGCCCTCACAGGGCCATGAAGTAGCTAACACTGACCACTCCCTTTCACAGAGCATTTCTAATAGGGACAGAGACATTTTAATTTCATAGTCTCCTGCAAATCCCTTGCTAAAATTCCTAGTCATACATTTCAACAGAATCTGCGTGGACTCCAACACCCCTCCTCCCCCCCCCCACCCCACCCCATGATGATGATGATGATGATGATGTACTTGACAACAGAGGGGGCAGGCAGTCAGGCTGCATTTTCCTGAGGACTGAGTCAAAACTATACAACAATATTAAACAAAGGGTGGGCAGAAAACATAAGCTTAGATTGGTTGTAATAAGCATAATAGATGTGTGTGCTCATTCTAAATAGGAACAATTTAGATAAAGTCCTTAAAATATAAAACTATTATTTTGCAACATGTTATAACAATTCCAATAGAAAGAACTATGGCTCCTAACATGACGGCCACATATCTGTTACGTATGACTGGAATAAAAATACTTGGCATGGAAACTAACTGCCAGCCGTAAGCAGCACTTAAGCCGAACAATGTCTCTGCAAAAGAAATTACTTTAAATCTTACAGTTCAGAAAGCAGACATTCAAAGGACATGTGCATTCCCTCAGGATTTAAATCATTTTCAAGTCACAATCTGGTACTACAGGCTCGGGATGCTTCATAGTCCTGTCAGGGTTCTTAACCTCTACTTCGAAGGTCAAAGGAAAAACAAAAGCAGTTTCCTTAATTTCTCTATCATTTCTATTTGGACCATTACAGACAAGTAGGGCTCAGATATAACAACAGTTGAGAAGATCAAAAGGGGTTAATAAGACCTTAACCCTTTCCAGGCTGAGCCCAAAACGGTCAGGATCCAAAATTCTGACTAAACATTCCTATTAAATAATACATGACCATAGCAGAAGGAACATCACTATTAGAACATATTGAATAAAACAGGTACAATTTTCCTGAAATAAGCACAAATTTACCCAGCTGCAGAACATAGAATAAATTGAAAGTGAGCCTTCTAAGGGTTAAAGAATACTAAACATTCCTTTCTACAGACACACCCCTTCTCTCTCTGCTTGCCAGAGACGCACTGCTGTGCTGAAAAAAAACCTGGAATTAGTGAGACAGCTGTCTTTGTACGTAAAAGTGACTCCTGAGTTGGTTTTTCCTTCTTCTTTCTTCTTCTCTTAATACTATTCCTTAATCGGTAAACTGTTTCACAAAGTACCCAACAGAATAATCTTACATTATACCAGAAGGGAAACCCGCAGTTTCAACAGATAAAACCAAATACAAACAACAGACAATAAGGACAGGCAGGATGGCTGCAGGAGTCCGTGCAGCCCACAGAACAATAGGGAGACAAACACCAAACGCTTCCTCCTTTTCACAACCAGGGTGCAGTCGCCTGGCCAGGAACTGCGCTACTCAGGATTCCGCTCTTACTTGGTCTTATGTCTCAAGACCTCTCAGTCACACAAACAGTCATACCAGCAACAAGAAATCATTTTTCAAATGCCCAAGGTTTTCTGACTGACTATTCCCAACCAAAGGGTCGATGGCTTCGGCTTCCGCTAACCCTTATGCGGAGCGTACTAGGACCGCCCTTATGAGAGGTGATCAAGCTCTCGTCTCCCGCACTCATGCAAGACTTTCCCCAGGCTTCACTGACTAATAAACAAGAAAATGTCCACTCACCGGATCCGGTTCCCGATACCAAACCAGTTCTTGGGTTGGATCCTGGACTCCCCTCGGGTTCGGAGGTGTTGGCCAGCTGGACCCAGTGGCCCGCCGAGGCAAGGCAGAACCCTCTCCAATGCAATAAGACTGGTGGCGCCAGAGAATTCCCCTGCGGTCGGACAGACACGGTTCCAACCGGACCAAACCTTTGAGGCGATAAGTCGTGGTATATTCACTTGCATACCATCCACTACTCACACATTCCCGGCCAACGCTCCAAGAATATGTAGCAGCTGATAAGCATGCAATAAATAATACCAGGAGTCAGCTCAAAGATCCAAGCCAATTTATTGTGCACAGGGCTCAGATAGCCAAAGCTTAAAAAAGGACTGAGCAAAGCTCTTACGGAAACATATTTATTTTATACATTCCTTTTCAGTTTGATACATGCAGACTTTCTATTGCTTCCAACGCCCCCTGCATTTGTCCAATTTTTATTTAATTTTATTTATTTATTTACATTCTCTTATATACCGCGCTATTCTGCATCAGTGCGGTTTACATTGAACAAACTGAAATTACATTGAACAGGGCATTATAAGTTGGAGACAGCTATTTTACAGGGAACATGGGCTATGGAGGGTTAAGTGGCTTGCCCAAGACCAATTGGAGATCCTTTCTGAGCCTAGCACCCTGCTCCCCCTTCCCAGGCTATTCTAACAATGGCACAGTTTCTAGGCATTGATACTATCCTGCTCCAAGGTCGTTTCTAGCTCTAGGAATGCATTTCTTGAAACATTTCTATCACCAGAACACAAAAGAATAATGGCAGATTTATGCACTCATGAAAACTTCTTATTAAGCAATTTTAAAACAGTTTTCTCAGACTTTTACACCAGACTTTGGTTCTCTCTCTTAGATCAGGGCCGGGATCAGGGCCTAACTTACAGGCCTTTCATATTTGCAGATTATAGGCCATAGCCTGCCACACATCCACATATCATGATCCCTTGGCATGCCTTCAACTATAAGTGAGTGCTGGCTGCTGCTGATGCAAAGAATGGTGTCATTGTAAAGGGGGTGAGGGGAGGAAATAGATTCTGGGTGGAGGAGAAAACAGTTTAAAGGATGAGATGTAGTAGACAGAGGAAAGGGGAGGGCAAGAGAAGCTTTGGCTAGAGTAGGGGAAAAGTGAATCCAATCAGTTGGCATGTGTAATTATAAACAAAATATGTCAAATAATTATTTAAAAAATATAGATCTAAAAGTTTAAGAAATATAATTACATCTATAGATTATTTTTCATAATTTTGAAGAGGGTTGTGGCTCTCTTCACCTCCCCCCTCCCATGTGTTTTGGTAGTAATCTGGAGTCCTGTTAATTTTTGAGTGCTAAAGTGGCATCATATCAGTTCAAAGTGGGAACCACTGCAGTAAAGCTTATGAGTTTTGAACATATCTGACATTAGAATAGTAGGCATCCTAAGCCAAACATTCAGTCTTGCACATTTACCCCTGTGATAATGAAGCTTCACACTTACGATAGCCCAACACCACCCCTACCAGCAGAATCCTGTAAAATGCACAATTGGCCATCATACTTTAAATATTAAACTTCATTTTGTAAATATATACAGAATGAAGTTTTGGAGTGGAGGAGTAGCCTAGTGGTTGGAGCACCGACTTTAGAACCAAGAGACTAGGGTTCAGTTCCCACTAGCACCCTTGGTGGCAAGTAACTGGGGCCAACACACCTCAGGCTCAGCTCCCTCACTCAGGGTAGAGCACCCGAGCGGGAAATCATCCCACTCAGAAGCTCCTGCCCAATTGGGGCAGTGGGAGACAGATTTAAAAGAGGCGCCGCCAACCAGCGGGCCCTTTGGCGTGGCCCTTAGGCACAGCACAACGACAGGCAAGAATACTCGCACTACATGACTGAAGTATTTAAAGGTGCGGAAGAATTGAAGGAAATATCGATACAGCAGGAAGATGTATTACAACTATTAGATAAACTGAAGAGTAGCAAATCACCTGGGTCGGATGGTATACATCCAAGGGTGTTGAAAGAACTGAAATATGAGATTGCAGACCTGCTATTAGTAATCTGTGAACTATCATTAAAATCATCTCTAATACCTGAAGATTGGAGGATCGCCAATGTAACACCAATTTTTAAAAAGGGTTCCAGGGGTGATCCGGGAAACTACAGACTGGTGAGCCTGATGTCAGTACCGGGAAAAATGGTAGAAACCATCATAAAGAATAAAATTACTCAGCATGTAGATAGTCGTGGCCTAATGGGAGACAGCCAACATGGCTTTAGACAAGGAAGATCTTGTCTTACTAATCTGTTATGTTTTTTTGAAGGAGTAAATAAACAGGTGGACAAAGGTGAGTCAGTTGATATAGTGTATCTGGACTTTCAGAAAGCCTTTGACAAGGTCCCTCATCAGAGACTTTTGGCTAAACTAAAGAGTCATGGGATAGGAGGCAGTGTACTATTGTGGATCAGGAACTGGTTAAAAGGTCGCCCTGGTCCGGAGGCCGAGGCCCGCTTGGAACCAGAGGCCTTGGAGGATCTTGCTCCTGAGGAACGGGAAGGTGAGTGAGACCGATGCCTAGGACCCTCACAAGGCCCACGGCTCTCAGGGGTTTCCAGGGTGGGTTCAGGTACCCCTCTCAAGGGAACAGAGGTCTCGAGTTGCGGGCCAGCCGTGCTGGGCACGAGTGCCTGCTGGGCAGCTAAGAAGGCAGAAACACTGTGCTCTAGTACCAGCATGCGGGACTCCCAAACGGGCATGGATCCCTGCGCCGCAAACACTGGAGTTACCAGGTTGGGCATAGACGAGGAGAGGGGGTCCTCACTGGGATGACCCTCAGGAGACCAGGCGCCATCTCCAGAGGCCTCTGTGTCTGCACGTGGTACCTTTCGAGGCTGCTCCTTGTCCGACACTCGGGAATGCCGGGGAAGGCTGAACGACCGGGCGCAGGAGCACTCGTGCTTGTCTGGCACCCCCGACAGCAACTTTGAGGTCGTCTTCTTGCGCCTCTCCACCTCAGGGGACCCCTGATTGGAGTACCGCCTTGAATGTGGGGCCTGAGAGGGGGATCCCACCAGCAGAGGGACGACCGAGGGTGCCACCGGGGATTCCAGGGCCACTTTACGAAAATGTCATCGGACTTCTGCTTACGACTCAGCAGGACCTTGGAGGACATTTTCTTGCAAAGAGAGCAGAGCTCCGTGTTATGGTCGGCCCCCAGATACCGAAGGCAGCAGTCATGGGTGTCCTGTGAGTGACATATTTTTGGAGCATCTGTCACATTTTTTAAAACCTGTGGCCATTGGGGCAAAAAGGGCTCCTGCTAGGTCGAAGACCCGAGAGGCCAGTGGTTGAGGGAAAGGGCGGGAAGCCTACAAAAGAAAAAACTTTTAGCGAAAGAACGCCCCCTCACACAAAAGTAAAGGAGAGCAGGGGAAGGACGGGAGAGGACCGGTGCTACCAGAAAAAACACAGGCCAGAGGCCAAAAAAATGAACACTTTTTCTGAGGGACGAGGACGGGCGTCTGAAGGGCTCTGCGGAAAAAGGGAGACTAAGCAAGATGGCACCTTTGAGCGGGAAGAGGACCACGCATGTGTGGCAGCAATCCCAAGGGCTTTCTTTGAAAGCTGAGGTGACGTCACCCATAAGTGAGGACTGACTTCCTGCTTGTTCCTGGAGAAATCAACATTAGGTTGACTCTGCGTTAGCCTGGATGGACAGAAGGGCCAGTGGGAAGAAGTTTCTTCAATTCCCAAAGAGATGCTGGAGTACAGCCGAAGTTGCTGTCATGTCGGGAATCCACATCCAAACAGTAGTGGGCTGTAAAGATGTGGACAGAGGAACATGTAGCAGCCCTACAGATCTCCACTGTGGAGACTGAGTGCAGGTTGGTCATGGAAGCAGCCATGACTCTGACAATATGTGCCATGATGTGGTGTTCCAAAGAGTCCAGCCTGAGCATAAGCGAAAAAGATGAAGTCTGCCACCCAAATGGAAAGGGTACACTTGGAGACAGCCACACCCAACTTGTTGGGATAAAAAAAAACAAAGAGCTGGGAGGAACGGTGGTAGGCTTTCATCCTGTCCAGATAGAAAGACAGCGCTCACTTACAATCCGAGGTGTGACACGCAGCCTCAGCTCTGTTCGCATAAAGCCTGGGAAAGAAAGTGGGCAATACCACTATCTGATTTAGGTGGTAAGCGGATACAACCTTAGGCAGGAATTTAGGTTGCATCCTGAGGATGACCCTATTCTTATGGAACCGGGTGTAAGGTGGATGTACCACTAGTGCTTGCAGGTCACTGACTCTGCGTGCAGAAGTCAGCATCACTAGAAAGACAACTTTCCAGATGAGAAATCTGAGCTGACAGGAGCCGAGCGGCTCAAACTGAGGGGAACAAAGCTGTGCCAGGACAACATTGAGGTCCCACGCCACTAGCAGAGGTTTTATGGGAGGACGAGAGAGAAGAAGCCCACTCATGAAGTGATGGATGAGCTGAAATCGGCTTATCAGCCACCAGTGATAAGCAGCCACTGCACTGAGGTGAACTCTGACCAAGTTGGACTTGAGACCAGAGTCAGGGAGGTGTAGCAAGTAGAACAGCACTGACTCCACTGAGCAGGAGAAGGGGGTTGAGGACCCTGCCCTCACACCAAATGAAGAATCTGCACCACTTGAAGGCATAGGTGTAGCACGTAGAGTCTTTACCAGAGGCTAGAAGCACATTCTCCACGTCTTCCAGCAGGTGAAGGTCTGCGAGTGCTATCTGCTCAGCATCTATGCCGTGAGTTGCAGAAATGCCACTCTGGGATGCAGTAGAGTCCCCTCATCCTGGGAGACAAGATCTGAGGCACATTCAAGCTTCAGGGGTTGATGACAAGAGAGGTGGAGTGCAACAGGGTTGTCCCTGTTCACAGCCTCCAGGCCCGGGGAATCCCCTCCGTCTTCTTCCTTTGTTCCTCCTCGGCTGCCTGGAATTCCAGGGGAATGAACTCACAACCACACCAAGACACAGTATGCAAGTTAATTCCACAGGGTACAGGGGTTGTCTGTCTTTTATACATTAATATAAACATATTCATACATCATCAACCCATCCCCTGAGGCCCACCACAGCTTAACAACAACTTTGCAGATACTAGTCGTCTCTGTGTAGAACAATCAATTTAGCTTAGCACAGCACATTCCTTTCCATATATAGACATATACAGGATTGCCATTTCCCCTCTTATGGGCCCCTTTATACACACTTTACTTTTTCCCTATCAATAACAGAGGGAACCAAGGTTGCCTGGGCCAATGCAGCACAATCAGAATCATTGTGGCGCACTCTGCTTGCATCTTGAAGAGGGTTTTGGACACCAAGGGAGTTGATGGGTATGCGTACAGAAGTCTCTCACTCCATTCTAAGATTGCCTGCAAGGTATCCTGGAGCAGAACAGTGAGAGCTCAGCATTGAGAGGGGAAGTGAAGAGGTTCATTGACGGTGTGCCCCACCGTTGAAAGATGTCTGTGAGCATGGTCTTGAGAGTCCACTCGTGCGGCTGTAGGATTCTGCTCTCATGGCAGATACACGGCCTTGAGGGTCATATCATACAAAGCGGCAAATTTCCAAAAGTGGATAGCCTTCCAACAAAACAGGTAGGACCCCATGTAGCCCTGTTTGTTGATGTAGAGCATGGCTACCTGGTTGTCTGTCTAGATGAGGACAACCTGGTTGGAAAGCTGCTGCCAACAGGCACACAGGGCATTTGCTATGGCTCAGAGTTCCCAGACGTTGATCTGAAGGAGGCTCTCCCGAGTTGACCAGACTCCTTGCGTACATAGGCTGTTGAGTCATGGGACAGGAGGCAGTGTACTATTGTGGATCAGGAACTGGTTAAAAGATAGAAAGCAGAGGGTAGGGCTAAATGGCCAATTTTCCCAATGGAGAAAGGTGAATAGTGGTGTACCCCAGGGATCTGTGCTGGGTCCGCTGCTTTTTGACTTATTCATAAATGACCTGGAAAGTGAAATAACAAGTGAGGTTATCAAATTTGCAGATGACACAAAACTATTTAAAGTTGTTAAAACCCAAGAGGATTGTGGAAAATTGCAAGAGAATCTTGATAAATTGGAAGACTGGGCATCAAAATGGCAGATGAAATTTAATGTGGACAAGTGCAAAGTTATGCACCTAGGGAAGAACACCACAAACTATGGTTACACGATGCAAGGTTCCACATTAGGAACCACCACCCAGGGAAAAGATTTAGGCGTCATTGTGGATAACATGTTAAAACCCTCGGCCCAGTGTGCAGCGGCAGCCAAGAGAGCAAATAGAATGCTAGGTATCATAAGGAAAGGAATGGAAAATAAAACAAAAGATATTATAATGCCTCTATATCGTTCCATGGTGAGACCGCACCTTGAATATAGTGTGCAATTCTGGTCGCCGTATCTTAAAAAGGATATAGCGTTATTAGAAAAGGTTCAGAGAAGAGTCACCAAAATGGTAAAGGGGATGGAAGGATACTGCTATGAAGAAAGGCTAAAAAGGTTAGGGCTCTTTAACCTGGAAAAGAGACGGCTGAGGGGAGATATGATAGAAGTCTATAAATTAATGAATGGAGTGGAACTGGTAAACGTAGATCGATTGTTTACGTTATCAGAATATAGAAAGACTAGGGGACATGCAATAAAGCTACAGGGTAAACTATTTAAGACTAATAAAAGAAAATATTTTTTCACTCAACGTGTAATCAAACTCTGGAATTTGTTACCAGAGGATGTAGTAAAGGCTGTTAGTGTAGCTGGGTTTAAAAAAGGTTTGGACAAGTTCCTGGAGGAAAGGTCCATAAACCATTATTAAGAAGGGACCCAGGATGTCAATGCTTGACCCAGTACAAGCATTGTGGAACCTGTCTCTTTTGGGGAAACTGCTAGGTACGTATGACCTAGATTGGCCACTGTTGGAAACAGAATACTGGGCTTGATGGACCTTGGTCTGACCCAGTATGGCATATCTTATGTTCACTACACACCAGCTGCAATCAAACCAAGGAGAACGAAAAGAAAACTGCAAGGTAAACCAACATGGCAACAACACTGTACCTCCCTATCATCCTCCTACTCACACACCTCATCCCACACCACACGCACACACCCATTAACGCCCCCTGCACACTATGGACACCCCCATCACAGCAATCACCCTACACCCACCACCATGTACCCTCTCAGATCCAACACCAGAGTCACAAACCAAGCAAACAAAGAAAACTCAAGCACAGCACCCATACACCCACTTACAAGGCTCGAGATACCCCAAACTACACACAGAAAATTTCCATAGAGCTCATCAATGCCAGGTGAGTCCGGAACAAGATCAATACCATCGCTGACCACATGGAACAGCAGCAAACAGACATACTCTGCATCACTGAAACTTGGCTTACCCCCATGGACAACATGCTACTCAACCAACTAATCCCCCCACCCACGCAGCATACAACTGCCCACGCACACAAAGAAGAGGAGGAGTCCTGATCATCGCACGAAACAACCTAAACCTCAAAGCCAGATCCTCTGCATCTACAAGTCACTGCAACACAATCATCATTGAAAACAGGAACCTCACACTTTGCCTCACCTACAGAGCACCGAATGTACGATCAGACAAACTATCTACAATACTGGAAGCCATATGTACAGTCAACAACCTCCACAAACCTCTGCTCATACTCGGTGACTTCAACTGCAAATCCACAAACAAGGACGCAGAAGCCTTCCTTGCAGCGATGAACTCACTACAATTCACCCAGATGATCAATACACCCACACACAGAAACGGATCCTCCCCCGACCTCATATTCACCCCCAACAACCTAATAGAAAGCAAATCCATCGCAGAACCATCAATTACACCAGTACCCTGGTCGGACCACCACCTACTACAAATCCAGATACAAGCTGCAAAATGCAACAACCTCCAAGACAAACCACCCATGACAAGAAGATTCAGAAGCTTCAATAAGGATCAATTCCTACAAGACACCCTACCCCTCTTCATCAACAGCCCAGAGGACATAAACAAATAGAAAACTGGAACACCACCATCTCAAACGCCGCCAGACCCACCACCCCCAACACAAGGAAACCTCACAAAAATAGACCCAGCTCCACTCCTTGGTACTTTAAGAAAATACGCAATGCAAAGAGAGCATTAAGAAGGCTCGAACGCTGATGGAGATGCTCCAAATCAAACCCCTTACATGACTTATAGCTGTAAAAACAAGAGGAATATAACAAACTCATCAACCAACACAAAAAGGATTACCACACAAATCTCATCATGAAATCTACCAACAACCCCCGCGAACTCTTCAACATAGTAAAGACCCTCACCAACGAACCCCAGAATAGAAACGAACAGCAAATTGATTCACAGATCTTCCCAGCCCCCGCAAAGGACAACAAAGTAACCAGCAGCAACAAGTCCCCTCATCCCAACCAAAGTTGGGACAAATTCAGCATCCCAACCAAGGAACAGATATCAAACATCATCACCACCCTCAACACCAGCACCGCTCCCACTGATCCATGCCCCGTAACATGGATCAAAGCTTCTAAAAAAGAACTGATCCAGGACATCTGCAAAATAACCACAAGCTCTCTCACTACAGGAATAATGCCAAGTGCACTCAAACTAGCTACAATACACCCCATTCCAAAGAAATCCACACTAGCTAAAACTGACCCTGCTGCCTACAGACCCATCTCAAGTCTTCCCCTCCTAGCCAAGATCATCAAAAAAGCAGTCCAGCACCAACTACAGGACCACACCGACACCCACGCCCTCCTGGACCCAAATCAACACGGCTTCCGACCAATACACAGGGTAGAAATGCTACTAATCCAACTCCTCGACAAACTGATCCGGACTATCGATAACATCAAAATGGGAGTCATGATATTCATAGACATCTCCGCAGCATTTGAGACAGTGAGCCTCACGACTCTGCTAGCGAGACTACAAGAGATTGGGCTACACGGCACCACCTTGAACTGGTTCACATCATACCTGACCGACAGAAAGCTACAAGTCAAATGCGGCGCAGACACCTCCCGGCCCCTGAAAGCCACCCAGGGCGTCCCACAAGGCTCATCCCTATCCGCCCTGCTATTCAATATATACCTACAACCAATCTGCTCCATTTTATTTATTTATTTCTCTTATATACCGCGCTCTTCAACATCAGTGCGGTTTACATGGAACAATTATATTTTACGGTGGGTTAACCGTAAAAATACAGATAACAGAAGAACCACCATCATCAAGAACCACAAGATCCAATACACCATCTACGCCAACAACAAAATGATATTCACCCCAATAGACTTGGACACCCCCGACTACTCCAACCTAGCCAATTGTCTCCAGCAAATGACAACCTGGCTCTTAGAAAACAATCTATCCATAAACCATAACAAAACAGAAGCTCTTGTCATATCAAGGAACCCTACCTTCTCAATGACACCCACCATCAAACTAAATGACGTCACAATATCAGTAAAGCCCGAAGTGAGATACCTTGGAGTGATGCTCGACAAAGACCTAAACTTACAGGCCCACATTGCCAGAACCACAAAAAACGCTTACCTCAAAATGAGAACCATCAGACGCCTCAAACCCATCCTCTCACAGGACCACTTCCGTACAGTCTGTCAAACACTCATCACCCCTACACTCGACTACTGCAACCCAATATACCTAGGGCTACCAAAACAGGCCCTCCGACCACTTCAGATGGCTCAGAACACTGCCGCCCACATAACAGGCTGCTCCGGACAGGACCACATTACTCCTATCCTGTACCACCTCCACTGGCTCCCAATCAGCTCCCGTATACAATACAAAGTTATCCTAAACATATTCAAGATAAGACAGAACATCTCAGCAAACAGCCTGCAACCTCTCATCAAAGCGGACAGATGCACTAGACCCAGAAGGAGAACCACCGACCTCATCATCACCCCACGAGAATTCACCAAATCCAGACAGGACACATCAAGAAGAGCTCTGTCCCTGGTGGAACCCTCCCTGTGGAACTCTCTCCCCGACAAGCTGAGATCTGCCACGGACCTCACAGATTTCAGAAAGTTACTAAAAACAAAGCTTTTCATGGATCATTACAAGAACTTCACCTGAACTAAACTCCGCCATAGCCAACCTAAAACCTTTACGAACTGTATCTAGACCTGTATATAGCCCAATTGTAGATAGATCAATTGTATATAGCCCACTTGTCTCGAATAGCTGTACATAGATCATTTGCACCTAAAGCAATCAAATCACACCCCTCGACCACACTCTCTAAGATGTTTCACACTGCATGTCGCACACTCTCCCCCCCCCCCCCATCGATTGTTTGCTGTGATAACCGCTTTGATTTAATGATAAAGCGGTATATTAAATCTGACTAAATAAATAAAATTTAACCCTCCATTGCCTCAGAAAAAGTCAAGTTATCAATGTCCCTATTTAATATACATTACCAAGTTTAAGTTACAATATAAACCGTTTTGACTGAAATGATAAAGTGGTATAAAAAAACTAATAAATGAACATACACAATAAGGGCAATTTATAAAAGCCATTTATCCATGTAAATGAGCTAGTTGAAGATGTCCACCTTCCCTATGGGTAATAACAGATGCTGTTGGTTCTTTGAATTAGTATGACTCTCGAGACAGAGTTGTGTTTTGACTACATCTGTTCTTAGCCACTGTCAGCAACCACCTAATCTACCTAATCGTTGAAGCAGCCCTGGGTTGGGCAATTCCATGTTATAAAACATTTGGAAAAAATGCTCAAGGCTATATGAGATACTAGGAGCATTCATACAGGTGAACTTTTCTACTTATGCCTGGGCCGTGAGTAATTAGCTTCAGTAACAGCACAAAGGGAAAGGAACCAGAAAATGGTATGTGAGGTTCCCCTAGATCCCTTTTGATTATGGCCGCAAAATTGCTTAGAGAGTCCACCTACAATGGTATGCTTAGATTTACAGCCAGTGCTATGGAAGTTAGAAGGGGTACTCTGGGCAATTCTGAAGATCCCATCTCCAAAAGGACATTTGAAGAGTAGAGGCAATTACCATAAGGTCTTCCAGCATAGACAGTGCCTATACTACAAGCCATACTCAAGAGAAATCTAAGGAGCTGAAAATGTGATCTTTAGAAGAAAGAACAGAATGGGGAGATACAAACATTCAAATATGTGGCAGGATTCAATAAGGTACCAGCAAATTGTTTTTTCCATAGGATGAAAAGCTCCAGGACACATGGTCCTATGAGACTAACACAAAAAGGAATATGAGAAACTACATTTTACTTATTGTCTACCACACCAGTCCAAAATGAATGGGTTTAATACATCAACCAGCAGATGGAGGTAGAGAAGAAAAGTATGCAATTTCTATCCTAGACCACAGTGCAACCATCAATCACGTTAGTATTTTGTCACCTACAGATGGTGGGTGGGCATAACAGTGCAGTTCTGGATCTGGGTTGGACATGATTCCTGAGCCCAGGCAAAGGTTTGGTCACTTAGTTAAAACAAGGCAGGTGGGGGAATTCCTAAGGCCTCTGCCTGGCCCTTGGAATACTTAAAGAGTCGTCCCGATCCCTTCCCTCTTTCCCTCTCCAGTCCTTGCCCTTCCTCTCTTCTGCTGGTCCCCTAGGCAGGTATAGTCTCACTTGCACCCAGGTAGCACTACCTAAACTTACTGAAAATACAGGGTCATATAAAGATTGAAGCTGTAAGACAGAACAGGAGCATACAGCATCATTAAGGCAGCTGCGAGAGGCAAGGGCTGCTGTGGTAGAAAGGATGGCAGAGTATCCGAAAGGTGAGGGATCTCCTGTGCCAGGGTTGATGCAGCAGAGGGAGATATGGGGGGAGGGGGGAAAGAGAGATTCAAGTCAAGACAGCATGGGTGTATGAGGGAGCAAGGGAAGAAAGGCCCAGGACAACAGTGGAAGTGATGCAGTATTTCTGTTGTGGCAGCAGCTGTTCTTAGCACCAGGAGTGGTGCACAGGGACTCTTTGCAGCAGTTGCTAATAGCCTAGCTTAATGGAGACACTAACCAAGCACCCCAAAATATTGCTCCTGCCGTGGTGGCCACCAAGGGAACTTGGGGCAGTATGGTTCCTGCGGCAGCAGGGCATTCTACACATGGTGAAACTGGTAGGAGCACTGCCCAACCACAGAGGGTGGGAGGCTGGGCTTGAGGTGAATAGCATGTCAATGACTCATCACCCAGCCCCTACTGCACCTGACAGCATGGTAACAGCTACCATTTTGCAGGTGGCAAGTTCTGGGCCTGTTTGTGACCCCCCTGTGCTGGCTCCAGAGGAAACAGTAGAGGGAGTGGTAGAGGGGGCCGAGGAAATATCACAACTAGAATCAGGCAGTCATCTCTTGTCCCAGGGAGCCACATTTTGATCATAATTAGTGCTACTAGTGCATCTCCTTGTGCCAGATGCAAAGAACTTCAGCACTGCAGACCTTGGGAGCCTGACCCCTCTTGCAGGATGCTCATGGCCTATAAAGAGACTGAAGCTTGAGCCACCAAGGGACTGAAAGGTCCAATCAGCAGGATCCTAGCGTTGGTCTACTACAGCCATTGTACCACAGTGCATCCCCTAGGAGGGGCTTAGAGGCGGCAGAGTTTCTTACTAGAGAAGGGAATGATCCTTCTCTAGTCCAATTCTTCAGGAGAGAGGAGCTGCCAGCCATGATTGGCCAGGCCTTAGAGACTTTGAGCATTTTAGAGACTCAAGGGCCAGAAGAATGGGCTGCAGAGGATTCAGTCCTGGAGGTACCACAAAAGCCTTGAATTTCTTCCCAGTGCATCAGGCAATGCAGGCCCTGATCTTGATGAGGTTGGACACTCCAGAGGCCAGACTGGGTTGGCAGAGCCATGGGTAAACTCCATCCTCTGACCCCTGCAGAGCAGAAGTTTCAGGTCCCCAAGGAGGATGCTTTAGTTTCTATGGAGATTAAGACAACAGACATCCTTGTGAAGGGCAGCACTGCACTGCACTGAAGAATCTACAGGATCA
Organism: Ichthyophis bannanicus; assembly: GCA_033557465.1. Classification (NCBI taxonomy): domain Eukaryota; kingdom Metazoa; phylum Chordata; class Amphibia; order Gymnophiona; family Ichthyophiidae; genus Ichthyophis; species Ichthyophis bannanicus. Next base: position 729,770,340 of record CM066033.1, on the reverse strand, counting down.
CAGAATTAAGGCCTTGTTGAATCAGATTTTCCAGGTGGCCACCCTGGGGTTGTGGGCTGCATTGTGCAGTGGGTTGATATCAAAGGCCTGCTTGTGATGGGTTTAGAGGCTTCACAGAAACTCTTCGGTGGAGGGATGCCTTAGTATGCTTGCTTAAAGAGTGGCTTAGCTTATGTAGCAGATGTATAAGGAAAAGAGAAACACCACCAAAAGCAAGTCCCACAGAGAAAAGTGGAGAGGGATCACAGCCAAACCAATTGATTCTTCTTACAGAGAACTTTATTAGAAACCCAACTTGGCCAAGTTTCAGCAAACAAGCCTGTGTCAATCAATGTTAGAATCACACACAACTCCTTCAGTGGAAAAAGATGGAACAATAATACTGGATACAGATACCAAAGTACCAATATATCAAACCACCACTGGTTGTGCAGTGTATGACCTTATCAGAACCTCCAGTAGGGGCATGGCACTGGCAATCTCTGGCCACCCGCTGCTGTGACTGAGAAACTGGGCAGCAGTTGTGGTTTCTAAATCTAGACCGGGCAAGCTTCTCTTTAGAGAGAGTTAGGAAAAGTTGGTCAAGGACCTCAGTGACACCACATCCTAGAGGTTGCCAGAGGATAGACCCGGAGAATGCTTGAGGCCTAGTGTTAGGGAAACACCATTGTTGGGACATACTGTGGTATTGCCTGGATAGGGAGTTCATGATTTGGTCCAGGTTTTCTTGGGCAGATCTTTTCCCTTTCAGGCCAACAAAGTGGTTGTAGCAGGTCAGAGGATCTCTGGGACCAATAAGGATGGCCAGTAATGGGCAAAGGGTCCCCTCTTTGAATGAGCAGATAGGAAACCAGTTGCCCAGTTACTTCAAAGAGTAGACCCAGATCACATTAGACCAGTGGATCCTGGATGTGGTAAGGTGGGGTTACATACTGAAGTTTTCACCCACTCACTCTTGGTTTATGGTTTCTCCCTTTCAGGCAGTGGGCAAGAGGGTGGTTGTTCAGGTCACTCTAGAACAACTGGTGCAGCTGGGGGCAGTGGTTCTTTACCCAGAGAGAAGTGGGGTAAGGACCACATTTACTTTGAGGTCCCAAAGAAGTAAGGATTCTTTCAATGGAGTGGGACACTCCAGAGGCTGGACTCAGGGTTGGCAGAGCTATGGGTAAGCTCTACCGTTTGAACCTGTGATAAGGAAGCTTATCATAGCTCAGGAAGGAGCTATAGTAAAGGTGAAGTGACTCTGAACAAGCAACCTGTCAGTTCTGGTAGAAATAAGAAAACAGAATTTTTCCATAAAAGACTACCAGTCCCAGAATGCACCAGGTTTCCAACAGCCATTAGAGGAGCTGAAGTGGGGAAACGTGTGTTCAATCAGGAGGGCTATGAGGTAATCCCCAAGCACTCATCTCAAAGGGCAGGGCCTGATTCAGCACAGCTGCGCTGTGCTAAGGTGGAGCACTCATCTAAGCAGAATAAAGGTAGAGTTTATTCTACAGAGAATTATCCTCAGTTTCATCTGGGAGATCCTCAGATTCAGCTTGGAGATCCTCAGTATCTTGGACAGCTTCATCATCTGGAGGATCATCAGAAGCAGAAACCAGAGCGGACAAACAGAGAGGGCAAGAAACCCTTTGGAAGAAAGAAGAGAAAAGCTTTTGGGAGGTCTAAAGGAGTCCAGAGCAGTACGTATACTGGAAGGCATTCCAAAGGCAAGCTTACACCACTGGACTGGGGAAAGCCAGAGGAATGGTGCTGCAGAGCTAGGAATCTCCAGACGGTACCTGTTAGGGAGACGGCTGCACTTGGAAGGGACCCTAGGACCCGTGCCAGAAGGTATGTGAAGAGAGACCCAGTGTCCAGGGATCTGGATTGGAAGGCTGGACATAAGAACTGGACTACATACTGGCCAGGCTATTTAGAGAGGAACTCTAACAGCAATGGAAGCTCAGGTATGAACACTGATCTATGCCCTAGCTATACCCTTGAAAGACAGCAGGGAAACAAGTATTCTCCTGAGAGTGCTCCATTGAGAAATTCCTCTGTGCCAATCCATGATATTGAACCCATGATTGTTGAAGAAGGGGGAGCGGTTGCAGATACAGGCTGTGAATACATGGATTGCTCTCTGTCTAAACTCCTTTGGTAATTTACTGTTACAAAGTACAACAACCATCACAAAGAAATACAAACTTGTTCTTTAATCTACTCAGAAAAGCTCCTGAGTAGGATTTTGAGCCACGCAGTAGAAAGTAAGCCAGCTAAGGGGTTTCAGCTGGATAACTGCTAGCAATTGAGCCTTACCTAATTGCTTGTGAGCTCTGAGGGAATCACTTCTGAGTCTATATGTGAAGATATAAGAAGTTAACCTGAAAAGAACAGTTTTTCCCTTCTTTGTGGGTTTTGCTTGTTGTTTGATGCACTGCTAAGAAAATATTAGCTAGCGCCTACAGAAAAGACCAGTTTGTTACCAACCAGGTCTTTATTCTTTTGATTTGATTGCCTGACAAGTTCAGCTGTTGTTTTCCTGATTTTGTTTTTCTAAGTTTAACACTGAAAGCAAGTATCCTGTTTTATGTGCTACCAAGCATATCTGTGTTGGGAGAAATAACCCCATAAATAAATATCTTATTGGCTTTACACTCAAGCACAACTAATTATTGTGAGCGGCTGTGTCTGGTGTGAATGGACTGCCTTTCCCACAATCCCTTGCAAATCATATTGATATATGCCTTTGCCAAGACTGTGAACATTCTCACCCAGGCACCCGTCTGACAAACCTCAAAAGCATCAGTTTGGCTCTGCACATTTCTCATTTCCACATGGAAACCAAGCACTTCGTAATCATGGCAGAGCATTAGAATTTCTGACTTTATTGGATCCATATATCAATGTGAAGAGATCACCACTGCTTCTTGAGATTTCCAGTCCTGAGGGGCATTATCAATTCCAGGCCTTGCTGTTCAGTGTCCATGGTTCCATGAACCTTCCCCAAAGTAATGGCGGTTATCTCAATGGCTTTATGCAAGGGAAGTGTCTTACTGCATCCACACATGGACAACTGGCCTATCACAGCCATGTCAGAGGAGAACAGGCATGCCACCTCTTAAGTTGTTCAACTATTGCAGACCCTTGGATAGGTGATAAAGTTTAAGAGCAGCAGGTTCGCATCTTCACAGCGCTTGGAATACCTAGAACCTGCATCAATATGCAGAGTAGCAAGGTATTTGTCTGAACAGAGTAATTAAGCTCTAGGGACCAGGTGTGGGCCCTCTTGTCAAAAAGGGTGCATTTAGCCTGGGATTACTGTACAAGCAATCTCCAGGGTCTATGGCAGCAACAATTAAACTAGTGCCATGAGGCTGCTACAGAGGTTGCACTGGTCATCACAGAACCTTTGAATCTCATGTCTCTGAACTTTCCAAATACCGTAGCTGATTCTCAAATCTTACCAAATGTTGGTGTATAACAATTTTATCTTTCACCAAGGCCTCTAAGACTCCCTTAGAATCATTGATTATATTTTTCAAGGTTAAAATGTTCTCTTGAAACTCCTTATCTAAGTGCAGGTGATCTTAATTCAAAGTACTCACTGTTTGCACTGGGGAGTTTATTTCCTTGGAGTATTTAGAGACACAGGCATCTAATTTCAGCAACATTTCCCAAACAGATTGAAGAGTTACCTCTGTAGTATTCTGTTCCACATCGGACCCCGAAAACTCGAACTGGGCAGCACTCTCCATCACCTCTTCCAGAGATATTCCCAGCACTTGAGGGGACTGGAGGTTTTCCTACCCCTTGCGAACTGCCAGTCCTGAGGGTTGCCTCTGCCTTTGTCCTCTCCCCCACTGGCTTGCCTACCTAAATCACGGCTGCCCTACTGTGGAAACCTCTGCACTCCCAAGCAGTTTCAGCTCTCCACCCTTCACCGCAGTGGGAGTCTTGCCTGCATGGCCTTGAGATACACCTAGCTGGTCAGGTTTTCAGCATAACCTCAATGAATATGCATGAGAGATTTGCAAACACTGTTTCTATTGTATGCAAATCTCTATCTCATGCATATTTGTTGTTATCCTGAAAACCTGACTTGCTAGGTGTGTCCCAAGGATTAGGTTGAAAACCAAAGGTTTAGACTGATCTTGGACTGTGGCATTCATGGAAGACTGCATCATAACTCTGTTTCCTGCACTTTCAGCTCTGGAAATCTTTAAGATGTACATGACTGAGACATTAAAAATTCCTGCTGAGGGTATTCCTCCAGTTAACAGGCTATATTTTCCTCCAACAAAAAAAGCCTCAAAAAGGGTCTACTGAAGAACTATTAAACGTGTCTGTGCTAGGTAAGGCTTCACTGACTGAGATTCATGACAGAGCTACTTTATTTAGTTAACTTTATCTTTGAGCAGGATCTTAGGATGATTTTACATCTTTATTTCAAAAAATCTAAAATCTTAATTCTATTGTCAGAAAGTATGGCTATTTCTGGATGTAGCACGTAGTACCCAAGAGACAAGGAAGATGTTTTTGGCAATGTGGCAGGAGACAGTAGCACTAGTTGCTATCTTTTCTTCTTAGATATTCTTGCAAATGTATTGTTAATTTTTTTGAAGTAAGATATATCTTTTTTCCTTCCTGAGCAATTATGTGCCTTTATAGATTATGAAGACATTATCTAGCTCTACTCCACTCACCTGAAGGTCTTCTTATATTGTAGCTTTGATACATTGGTTAGGGTTTGTGCCTAGTGCCTTATTTTCCTTCAATAATTTTTCCTTTTTTTTAGTTCTCCACTATTTCTTCTCTTCCCCCTCCAACAGATTGTGGCTCAGTTTGAGGTGGTTTTTGCATTTATATTCGGATTGTAATTGATGTTACTTATAGATTGTGTTACCTTTTAGGCCACTTCTAGTTTCTTTTTTTTTTCAAGTGTATGTTTGTAAATTGTTAAAATCTTCTGTAAATAATTGACAGGATTTTCACAAAGCATTCAAGACATGCCTATTCACAGAACACTATGCCAACATTACCTGATGAACACCTTCTAGTCCCACCTTACCTTCACCCCTTCCAGTACTCCAAGACAACCTAATGATCTAATCATCCATTGTAATATACTACTATATAACAGTTCACTGCAATTCCTGTTATTTGTATTTTTCCAAGTTATTTCACCTGTTCATTGTATAGTTGTCATTGTTATACTGTAAACTGCCCTGAATGGAAGATAGGGCGGTATTAAAGACCTGTTAAATAAATACATACAAACATACATACAAGCCATACTCGGTGAAATTTGCTGAAGGTGTACTCTTCAGAAGAAATATCTGGCAGGATTCAATAAGGTACCAACAAGTTGCTTTTTCCATAGAAAAGAGATTTTGGAAAAGATCACAAAACTCATGATTGACAATAAAGCGTAGTTACTCACCTGTAACAGGTGTTCTCCAGGAGCAGCAGGAATCAGTCCTCACATATGGGTGACGTCGGCGCCGACAGAGCCCTCGCGGAGCAATTTTCCCCAGCTTTCAAAGAAAGCCTTTGGGAATTGCAGCGCGCATGCGCGGTCTCCTTCCCGCCCAAGGGTGCCATCTTAGCCAGTCTGATGACATAGCTAAAAGACAGCATAAAAATTTGCAAAAAAACTTAAGCAGATGATTGCAACTCCAAGGGGAGGAGGGAGGGTTGTGAGGACTGATTCCTGCTGCTCCTGGAGAACACCTGTTACAGGTGAGTAACTACGCTTTCTCCAGGACCAAGCAGGAAGTCGGTCCTCACATATGGGACTCCCAAGCTTAAGGCTACCGGAGACCCTAAGCACAAAAATGAGCTCCCTCTAGCTCAGCGGCACAGAAGGAAGGAATCTTCACTGAATTATTACCCACCGGTAGCCCACATCCGGGATGGAGGGTAGGAGTTGCTCAAACCTCGAAGAGATTACGGAGGACTGCCTGTCCGAAAGCACTGTCCCTGCGGGACTCCCTCTCGAGACAGTAATGGACCGCAAAAGTCTGGCTCGAAGACCAAGTAGCGGCCCGGCAGATGTCTGCCAGCAGAACAGAGCGGAGGTAAGCCACTGACGTAGCCTTCACCCGAACACAATGAGCCGTGACTCGACTTTGTAACGAGAGTCCGGCTGACCCATAAGCCCAAGCGATACAGTCAGCAACCCAGATGGACAGAGTACGCTTGGAGACCGGGAGCCCCAATTTATTGGGGTCAAAAGACACAAAAAGATGAGCAGCTTTACGGTGCTCCCGCGTACGGTCAAGGTAGAAGTTCAATGCCCTTCTACAGTCCAGGGTATGCAGGATCATTTCAGCTCGGCTGGAGTGTGGCCTGGGAAAGAAGGTCGGAAGTACCACCTCCTGATTGATGTGAAAAGGGGAGACCACTTTTGGAAGAAATTTTGGGTGAGTCCGTAGGACTACCCTATTTTTGTAGAACCGAGTGTAAGGGGGATCAGACACGAGGGCCTGCAATTCACTTACGCGTCTAGCGGAAGTGAGGGCTATCAGGAATAAAGTTTTCCAAGAGAGAAAACGGAGAGAACAGGTAGCCATAGGTTCAAAAGGCGGACAGGTGATCCGCTGTAAAACCACATTCAGATCCCAGTCAGGCGCTGGCGGGCGCAGAGGTGGTTTAAGTAGAAGGAGACCTCGGAGAAACCTCGCTACGAGAGGGTCGCTGGAAAGAGGTCTGCCGTCCACCGGCACATGATGTGCTGAAAGAGCACTGAGGTGAACTTTGACGGAGTTGTACTTAAGTCCCAGATTAGAGAGGTAGAGCAAGTACTGCAAGATCACCGACACCGAGCAGGAGAAGGGATCCTGAGACTGTTGGGTACACCAAACGGAAAAAGCGACACCATTTAAGGGCGTAGCATTTGCGGGTAGAAGGTCGCCGAGAAGCTAGGACGACCTCTTCCACCTCTGCCGGCAGGAGAAGGGGAGCAAGGACTACCCTTTCAGCAGCCAGGCCATTAGATTGAGAGATCTGAGGTTGGGGTGTAGCAGAGACCCCTGATCCTGTGTGAGGAGATCCGGTTGAAACCCCAGAGGGAATGGATCCTCCACCGCTAATTGCAGCAGGAGTGGAAACCACGGCTGTCTGGGCCAGCGAGGGGCCACCAGGATCATGGAAGCTTTGTCTCGGAGAACCTTGAAAAGAGTTCGAGAGACTAGCGGGATGGGAGGAAAAGCATACAGAAGGCTCTCCGACCATGAGAGTAGAAAAGCATCTGCCGCTACTCGAAGGGGATGTGGCTGACGAGAGCAGAAGCGAGGAAGTTGCCGGTTGAGAGGACTGGCAAAGAGATCCATCGTGGGGAGGCCCCACTTCAGAAAGAGTTTCTGAACTACCAAGGGATCCAGGTGCCACTCGTGCGGCTGGAGGATCCTGCTGAGTTTGTCCGCCAGGCAATTTTCTTGGCCTGGGAGATAAACTGCCTTGAGAAGAATGCCGTGACTGACGGCCCAAGAGCAGAGCTTCTGAGCTTCTCGGCAGAGAAGGAAGGAGCCCGTGCCCCCCTGTTTGTTCATGTAGAAAATGGCAACTTGATTGTCCGTCTGGACAAGGACGGACTGGTGAGAAGTCAGGTGGGAGAAAGCCTTGAGCGCCAGACGAATTGCTCTGAGCTCCAGGAAGTTGATCTGCTGAGCAGACTCCCACGCGGTCCAGAGACCCTGAGTACATGCCCCTTGGCAATGTGCTCCCCAACCCAGGAGGGACGCATCTGTCGTCAGCACTTGAGCCGGCTGAGGTGACTGAAAAGGCATGCCGAGTACTAGGTTCGGCCGATGAAGCCACCACTGTAGAGAAGAGGCCAGCGGCTCGGAGATGCGCACTAAGTCGGCTAGGCCACCGGTGGCTTGTTGCCACTGCTTGCGAAGGCACCATTGAGCAGGCCGCATATTCAGGCGGGCATTGGGGGTCACGTGGACGGTGGAAGCCATATGGCCGAGCATGTCTCAGGAAGCGCCTGGCGGAGACCAGGGACTGGCTGCGAAAACGGCCGGCTAGGTCCATGAGCCGTTGAGCCCTGTCGAGAGGCAGGAAAGCTCGCACCTGAGGAGTGTGCAGCCTTGCGCCGATGAACTCGAGATCCTGTGAGGGGAGCAAAGTGGACTTTGCAAAGTTTATGACAAAGCCCAAGTACTGCAGAAGAGTCACCGTGCGGTGTGTGGCGTTGGTGACTTCCGGAGAGGACGATGCTCTGATGAGCCAGTCGTCGAGGTACGGAAAGACATAGAGGCCATGAAGCTGGAGATGGGCCGCCACCACCGCGAGACATTTTGTGAAGACTCGCGGTGCGGAGGACAGGCCAAAGGGCAGTACTCTGTACTGGTAATGATTTCCTGCCACCACAAACCTTAGATATTGGCGGTGGCTTGGGTGGATGAGGATGTGCGTGTAGGCATCCTTTAGATCCATGGAGCATAGCCAATCTCCCTGCTGGAGGTAGGGCAGAAGGATTCCAAGGGTAAGCATTTTGAACTTTTCCCGCACGAGGAACTTGTTGAGGTTGCGCAAGTCCAGGATGGGTCTGAGGCCTCCTGTCCTTTTTGGTATTAGAAAATACCTGGAATAAAAGCCTTGACCTCTCAGGTGGTGGGGCACCGGTTCCACAGCCTGTTCCTGAAGAAGACTTGCTAACTCCTGAAGGAGTAAGTCCCTGTGCAGAGGGAGTCGTGGAGGTTCTCCCGGAAAATAAGAGGGAGGGACCTGGTGGAAGTGGAGAAGATAGCCTTCTCGTACGACTTGAAGCACCCAGGCATCTGAAGTGATGTTGGACCACCTGTGGGCGAAGTGAACCAGCCGGCCTCCGGTGCTGGGAGGAGCCAGCTGAGGGGGAGAGGCTATGCTGATGGAGTCAAAAACCCCACCCTGCTGAGCAGGGGCTGGTGGTGCAGGCTTGGGGGCTTGCTGCCTACGGGACCCGTTACCCCGTCCCTTGGCCTGCTGGCCCTGTTGGGGAGCTGCGGAGGCCTGATATTGAGGGTAGTGTTTATAGGCAGCCGCCTTTCTCGGGTAAAAGAACTTCTTTCCCGAGCCCTTCTTTTTCTGGGAAGGGGCGGAGGTCTTTCTAGAAAGCCTAGTCCTGGTGAGAGTCTCAGTCTCGATCTGTGCAGCCTTTTCCGCCATGGGCTTGCCAAAGAGGTTCTCACCTCGGCAGGGGACATCGACCAACTTGTCCTGCACCCAGGGCTCAAGGTCAGACGACTGAAGCCAAGCCTGTCGGCGGGCACCGATGCCGGCTGCGGCCACTCGAGCCGATGCTTCAAAGCCATCATAGGCTGCTCGGGACATGAATTTGGAGCATTCCCGAATACCAGTTGTCAAGGCCAGGAACCTCCGCAAAGGTTCCTCGGACAATCCAGCGGAGAATCCGGCTAGCTCTTTAGCCAGGTCTCGGAGATACATGCCCATGTAGAGCTGGTAGGTCTGGACACGACAAGCAAGCATAGAGCCCTGGAAACACTTCTTACCAAGGCCATCCAGGTTACGGGCCTCCCTGCCAGGAGGCACCGAGGAGTGCATCTTTTGGCTCTTAAGCCGATGCATGGCCGATTCCACTACCATGGAATGGTGTGGTAGCTGTGCTTTTTGGAAGCCAGGACTCTTGCGGACTCGATAGATGGAATCGACCTGCTTGCTTAACACCGGCGACGAGGCCGGACTCTCCCACATGCGGAAGAGTAGTCGTTCCAGCATGGGAGGAACCGGTACAGTAAAGTGTTCCCTGGCGGGAGAGTCATACTGGAGGGCGTCGAGCTCTTCGGCTCTTCGGCTCCTCCTCGGGATCCGCAGGGAAGGCCAAGGCCTTGGCCATATCCCTGACGAAGTCCGAGAACCGGGCATCCTCCGGAGGGGACTGCTTCCGAGGTTCGGACTCAGGCGAGTCCGAGGGGACACACCGAGTCCAAAAGGAATCAGGTGACTCTTCCTCTTCTGACTCCCAGACCGACTCCGAGGAGGAATCGGTGGGGTCGGCTCGGGCGGGCGTAGGCGTCGGCCGCCCCGACACCGAGGGAGTCGGCGTCGACGACCTCGGTCCCGAACGGGAGGCCAAGGGTGACCTCGACCGAGGATCGACTCGAGTTCGCATGGACTCGAGGATCGGCTCGGTCTCCGGGGTCGACTTAGACGTCGACGTCCCGGCGGTCGGGGCAGCGGCGCCAGCGAGGCTAGCGATCAGTGCCCGCTGCTGGTCCATGAAGGCAGATAGTCTGCTCTCCAAGGCCGTCAACCTGAGTCCGACCTCAGGTGACCCAGCAGCCCCCGACTCGGGCCCCGACGGTGTCGGGCCCGACGTCGGCACTCTCGGAGGCGAGTCCAGGAGGACTACAGGACTTACCCGAGCAGGCAACTCCGACTCCAGGCGAGGTCGCTTCGGGAGGTGCTCCTTCTCCAAAGACCCGGGACGGCTATCGGGGCTATGCGACCTGGCCCTCGCGGAGCCAGGAGCGTCCACCGACGCCGCCCTCGCGGGTTTCACCTTCCGTTGATGGTCCCCGGAGGGAGAACCCCTGTCGGAGGAGCTTCGGCGATGGTCAGAGCTGGAACCTCTGGACGCCGAGGCCTCCGACGAGGTCCGGGTACGGCTGGGGTCAGCGAAGATTCTATCCCGCTGGTGCCGCCGACTTCTCAACGCTTTGGAGGACATTTTGCCACAGGCCCCACAGATCAGTTCTTCATGATCCGGGCCCAGGCAGCGGAGGCAATTATCGTGTGTGTCAGTGAGTGACATATTTCTGTCACACTGAACACACCGCTTGAAACCACTGGCAGCCATCGGGGGAAAAAGGGCCCCTGCAAGGTCAAAGGACCGGGCTGCCAGCGAAAAAACCGAAAACGAAACTGACTAAAAATCAGAAAAACCGAAAAATAAGAGAAGGACTCGTGACGGCGTCGCGAGTCCGGGCAGGAAAAAGACCGGCGTCGAACCGAAGGAAAAAAGAGAAATACACTATAAAAATCAACTTTTTCGCGGGGACACGACGGGTACGTCTGTAGGGCTCCGCGGAAAAAAGAAGACTGGCTAAGATGGCACCCTTGGGCGGGAAGGAGACCGCGCATGCGCGCTGCAATTCCCAAAGGCTTTCTTTGAAAGCTGGGGAAAATTGCTCCGCGAGGGCTCCGTCGTCACCCATATGTGAGGACTGACTTCCTGCTTGGTCCTGGAGAAAATGGGCTTCATCCCACAAAAGCATGTCTAATCTAGGCAAGCCATCCTGTGCAGTTAGCAGTATCGGAGGGAGATCATCAGATCTTGTAGTGAAATTGTCCTTTATAAGAGTGCTTACTCATACTCCGATAAATAAATTTATATACCCTAGACATATGAGGCTCATGGTAGTCTTCATTATTTGTTTTTGAAATAAAATATGAGATATGACTGATTGAGCAGGTTTGTGGGAAAGGCTGAAAAATAATAAAGACTAGCTGGTCTGTGGTCAGTTGACTTTTAATATGATAGGAGGGTTTTGGTAAGGGAACAAATTACAATGAATTATTGGGATTTTAGGATGGAGTTATTGCCCCATCAATTAAAGCAGTATTTCTGTTTTACTGGCTTTAGCTTTTGGGAAAAGAATATTACTACTTCATAGGGTTGTTGAATATATTACTGGAGTGTGTAGTTGCGGGAGGGGGAGTCAGTATTGTAGCAGATTTGTGGCTACTGTTGTAATTGCTGTTATTGTTAATGAGTGTAATTGTGACATATTGTGCTTGATAAATACAGTAAACATTTAAGTAAGAGTAAATAAATAGAGCTTTCCTTAAGCCAAAAAGCTTTTCAGTGTGGCTGAATTATCCTGCTGTCCACGGAGAGCTCCCATTACATAGTAACATAGTAAATGATGGCAGATAAAGACCAGCGTGGTCCATCTAGTCTGCCAAGCAATATGGCAGGAGTAGGTGCACCCCTACCCATGTCTTTGCTTAGTGGTGCACCCACCAGGAGCAGGTGCACCCCTCCCCATATCTTTGTTTCTTTGTTTGTTTAGTGGTGAACCCACCGCTCCTCCCCCCATTGCTCCATGTAGGACACCCCCTATTTGTTGAGAAATTAGATGGTTCAGTTTATTTAGATTTAATCTTGTTGCTGTAAAGTGATCCACTGTGTCTGTCCCAGGCCACTTTGAATTCCGTCACTGTATTTGCCTCCACCACCTCCATCGGGAGGGCATTCCAAGCATCCACCATCCTTTCAGTAAAAAAGTATTTCCTGACATTGCCTTTTAATTTACCACCTTGCAACTTCATGTCATGCCCTCTAGTTTTACAGCTTCCCCGTCTCTGGAAGAGGTTTGTTTGTTCATTATTTCTCTTTAAGTATTTAAAGGTCTGAATCATATCTCCCCTATCCCTCCTCTCCTCCAAAGTGTACATATTTAGGTCTTCAAGTCTCTCCTTATAAGGCTTCTGTCGCAGGCTCCAAATTATTTTAGTCGCCTTCCTCTGAACAGCTTCCATTCTTTTTACATCCTTTGCAAGATACGGTCTCCAAAACTGAACACAGTATTCCAAGTGAGGCCTCACCAGAGACTTATACAGTGGCACTAGTACCCCTTCCTTACAGGTAAGTAACTTCGCTTTCCTGAGCTGAGAGCCCCACTTCAAGCAGTCTGCTTGGGGAGAATGCTGTAGCACTGTCAGGAAGCCTACTGATACATAATTCAGGACGAGTGGGTTCCTAAATATCATTGTGCCTACTCAAGTTTCAATCTGTGCTACTTCATTCTGGTTTCCAATGCCAATCTTTCTTCAAGTTGTCTAACATGTATATAGAAAGGGGCTACAGCCTCTAGTTTAGAGTCCAGAAATGTTCAACGGGATATATGTAAAAAAAACCATTGCATTAACCCAAAGCAATTGAGAGGTTTTGCATGGTGCTTGACCTCAAGAATCTCAGATTTGTTTGCACAGAGTATTTCAAGATCAACTAATTTTTACTCTATTGAAAAGTGAGGTACAGAAATTCTCTCATGTCCTCAGATTTGGAGAACACATTTATATATATTCTGCTAGTAAAACTACACTGGCACTGCTTACGCTTTACATATTATTTATTTTATTTAGCTGTATTTAGATACTGCCTTTCACAGGCTCAAGACAGTTTATATCGAACAAGAGAGAAAATACAATGGAACAGCATCTTCAACTACATACAACATGCAGTTGATATTATATAGTCTTGAACTAATTACACTATATAGACTTAGACTATGTGCAGGTGCATTCAACTGGCCCATGTTAATGAGATGAAGTGCTCGGTGAATAAGTGCGTTTTCAGATGTTTTCTGAAGGTTTTGAGATCTGTGATGTTCCTGAGATGGTCTGGGAGTGTGTTCCAAATAGAGGGTGCATACAGTTGGAATGGTTATTTACATGCTTGACTGGGAGCTCTTAAAAGGGTTTTGGTACATTTTTAAAACAAAGTTACATTCTTTTGGGTGCTTTAGTTTCAAAGGAGAAATATTTTCTTTAATGGGGTGGTTTAAAACTCTGCTTTAGTAACTTTCTCTGCTCTTAGGTGCTACTGCCACCTAATCAGGTGTTAGTTCCCTCCCTACCCCCCCCCCCCCCACTAACTCCCACCCACCCCTAGTGAGCAGTCTTACTTTATAGGGCACCTCCCCAATTACAAACCACAGAGACTTGGAACAGCAAATTTTCAATATAATTAAAGAGATGTAACTGCTTGTTCTCTGAAAGGTCAGCTGGGAAACCGGCTGGTACTTTGGTAGATCTCTCTCTTGCTTTAATTGATACCTAAGCTCCACAAACAGAACAATGACTGGGAAAAATTGGATCGCTAAAACTGTTGCCCCTATTACAGCTTCTGCCTCTGCCCAGACAGAGGTCCCAATACCTGGTTCCATGTGCAGGGTGCCTGCATGCTGAAGCTCTCAGGAAACAAGTGGAGGAACTCAGAGAGGAGGTGGCAAGGCTGAGGAGAATTCAAGACAGTGAGAAGTACATTGATGAGATGCTTCTTGCAGCAACCAAGCTCTCCAGCAGAGAAGATGGGTGCCTACAGAATGACAAAGGTTGGACACAAGTCACCAGGGCCTGCAGAATCACCAATCCAACTTCTCCAGCCCTTGAATTGAAGAACCATTATGCAGCCCTGGAAGTGGAGGAGGTGAAAGCATCCCTGAAAAGGGAAGAACCAGAGCTCAAGTACCCCAAAGTTGCAGAATCAATGACCAGAAGGAAGCGAAGGGTAGTGGTGGTTGGTGACTCTCTTCTGAGGGGTACTGAGGTGTCCATCTGCTGACCAGACTTGATGTCCAGAGAGGTATGCTGTCTGCTTGATGCCAAAATCCAAGATTTTATGGAGAGTTTGCCAAGACTCATCAAGCCTACTGACTATTACCCAATATTGCTAATCCATGTCGGAACAAATGATACTGCCAGGTCTCCCTCTGAGCGTATCAAAAGTGACTTCATGGCTCTGGGGCAGAGGGTGAAGCAGATAGGTGCACAGGTGGTGTTCTCTTTAATCCTCCCTGTTGAGTGTGAAGGCCAAGGCAGAGAGGCTCACATCCTGGAGATGAATGCATGGCTGTATGAATGGTGTCAAAGAGCGTTTTGGTTTCCTGGACCATGGGATGCTGTTCCAAGGGTTGCAGAGTAGAGATGGCATCCATATGTCCAAGAAAGGTCAATGCGTCTTCAGTAGTAGACTGGCTAATCTACTGAAGAGGTCTTTAAACTAGATTTGTTGGGGATGGGTGACAAAAGCCCCCAGGTAAGTGAAACATTAAATACCTTTATGGAAATGGGTAAAGGGGGTAACAGTGGAAAGCAGTGTGTATAAATGCCCGTAGCATGGGAAATAAGATCCCTGATGTTGAAGCCTTGGTGGGAGTGGCCAATTTGGATTTAGTGGCAGTTACAGAAACATGATTCACAGAAAAGCTTGACTGGGATGTAACTATACCAGGCTATGCTTTATTCAGAAAGGACAGGGTAGGAAGAAGGGGAGGAGGACTGGCACTATATGTAAAAAGTAATATTAAATCTTTGGAATTACAGAGCTTAAAAGGAAGAGAGGAGGCATTGTGGGTTATTTAATTTATTTATTTAACCATTTTTTATACTACTCTGTTCTTCACTCAGAGTGGTTTACATTGAAACTCAACATTGTACATAGAACAAAAACAATATGCAAGAATATTCGAACAGGGGAGGGGAGAAGGGAGGTAACAAGATTAACTATGTACAGGGTCATTAGTGCATGACAGAACTATATACATTTCGGTGTATTGTGAGTATCGGGATGGTTGTACATGGTTATGGGTCCAACTTTGGAGGATTGTGTCATGATGACAATCAAGTGGTTAGGTGATACAGTATGTCCCAGATCTATGTAAAGAAGCGTTTTCAATTTCTTTCTGAAGTCCTTAATGTCTGTAATTGCGCGCATGTCATCCGGGAGTGAGTTCCATAGTGATGGAGCAAAAAGTGATAGCGCCCTTCCAGATGTAGTTTGTATGGTCTTATGGTATCCATGGGGTGTGATGATCATATGTCTGTTTTTGTTCATTCTGGGCCGGTACTTGTGTCTGTTATTATGGTGTCTTGTAGGATATAGGCCGATATAGTTGGTGTATGATTTTGAAAATGACTAAGATTGATTTGTATCTGATGCAGGATTGAATTGGGAGCCAGTGTAGGTGATTGAGTTGAGTATGGGGGTGATGTGTTCATGCTTATTTGTACCTGAGATGAGTCAAGCTGCGATATTTTGTGCAATTTGAAGTGGTAGGGTGGTTTGCTTTGGGAGTCCCTGATAAAGTGTGTTACAGTAGTCCAGTGTTGGGGTGATTATTGCTTGGCAGATAGTGCGGAAGCGATCCTGGTCTAAAATCGGTTTAAGTCTCCTTATTATCTTCATTTTATGGTAGGCATTTGCAGTAGTTTTCGTTATGTAGGGTTGCATGGAGAGGTGTTGGTCCATGATAATTCCAAGGTATTTAATTTCTTTTGTTACTGTTATTTACCTTTGTTGTATGCAGAGTGTTTGTGGTGGAGTAATTGAGGTGTTCCTGGTAATAAAGAGTGCTTCTGTCTTTTTGTAATTTATGGTGAAGTTGTTATTGAGCCAGATGATCATGTCATCCACACATGCGGTTATAGTTGATAGGTCAGGGTTGTGTATATCGACGGGGGTGTATACCATTATGTCATCTGCATATAGCCTATACTGGATTTTGTGTTTAATGATTTCACATATCGGCTGTATGTAGATGTTGAATAACATTGCAGAGAGTGAAGAACCTTGTGGCACTCCTTGGTTTGATGGGAAGGGTTTTGATTTTGCCGTTCCACATTTGACTTGCTGCTATCGGGTTTGCAGATAGGATTTGAACCATGTTAGAGGTGTTATGTAGGCCGATTTCTTGTAGGCGTCTGAGCAGGATGGTATGGGAGACAGTGTCGAATGCAGAGGATATGTCCATAAATATGGGAATAAATCCTGTTCTTGCGTTGTCTATTCCTCTTATAATGCTGTCGAATAGGTATAAAAGCAATGTCTCTGTGCCATGGTTGGGTTTAAACCCATGTTGATGTTAGTCTATGTGATCTTGAAGTTTGTGATAAGGAAGCTTATCATAGCTCAGGAAGGAGCTATAGAAAAGATGAAGTGACTCTGAACAAGCAACCTGTCAGTTCTGGTAGAAATAAGAAAACAGAATTTTCCCATAAAAGACTACCAGTCCCAGAATGCACCAGGTTTCCAGCAGCCATTAGAGGAGCTGAAGTGGGGAAACGTGTGTTCAATCAAGAGGGCTATGAGGTAATCCCTAAGCACTCATCTCAAAGGGCAGGGCCTGATTCAGCACAGCTGCGCTGTGTTAGGGAGGAGCACTCATCTAAGCAGAATAAAGGTAGAGTTTATTCTACAGAGAATCAGTATCTTGGACAGCTTGAGCTTTATCATCTTCATCATCAGGAGGATCATCAGAAGCAGAAGCCAAACCGGACGGACAGAGAGGGAAAGAAGCCCTTTGGAAGAAAGTGGAGAAAAGCCTTTGAGAGGTCTAGAAGAGTAAAGAGCAGTACGTATACTGGGAGGCATTCCAAGGGCCAGCATACACCATTGGACTGGGGAAAGCCAGAGGAATGGTGCTGCAGAGCTAGGAATCTCCAGACGGTAGCTGTGAGAGAGACGGCTGCACGTGGAAGGGACCCTAAGACCCGTGCCAGAAGGTATGTGAAGAGAGATCCAGTGTCCAGGGATCTGGATTGGAAGGCTGGACATAAGAACTGGACTACATACTGGCCAGGCTATATAGAGAGGAACTCTAACAGCAATGGAAGCTCAGGTATGAACACTGATCTATGCCCTAGCTATAACCTTGAAAGACAGCAGGGAAACAAGTATTCTCCTGAAAGTGCTCCATTGGGAGATTCATCTATGCCAATCCATGACATTGAACCCATGCTTGTTGAAGAAGAGGGGGTGATAGCAGATGAAGAACCTGTTTACATGGACTGCTCTCTGTCTAAACTCCTTTGGTGATTTTCTGTTATAAAGTACAGCAACCATCACAAAGAAATACAAACTTGTTCTTTAATCTACTCAGAAAAGCTCCTGTGTAGGATTTTTAGCCACGCAGTAGAAAGCAAGCCAGCTAAGGGGTTTGTCAGACGGCTGCCTGGGTGAGAATCTTCACACTCTTGGCAAGTGCATATTTCGATATGATTTGCAAGGTATTGTGGGCAATGTAGTTCATTCACACCAGACACAGCTGCTGACAATAATTTAGTTGTGCTCTTGGGTAAAGCCAATAAGATATTTATTTATGGGGTTTTCTCTCCCAACACAGATATGCTTGGTAGCACATAAATTAGGTTACTTGCTTTCAGTGTTAACTTGGAAAAACAAAGTCAAAATCAGGAAAACAACAAATGAAAAGCCACAAAGCAAGAAACAAACTGTTCTTTTCAGGTTAACTTCTGATTACTTCCCACATAGATACAGAAGTGATTCTCTCCTAGCTCACAAGCAATTAGGTAAGGCTTAATTGCTAGCAGTTATCCAGCTGAAACCCCTTAGCTGGCTTGCTTTCTACTGTGTGAGTCAAATCCTGCTTCAGGAGCTTTTCTGAGTAGATTAAAGAACAAATTTGTATTTCTTTGTGATGGTTGCTGTACTTTATAACAGAAAGTTACCAACGGAGTTTAGATAGAGAGCAGTCCATATAAACAGGATCCTCATCTGCTATTATTCCCCCTTGTTCAACAAGCATGGGTTCAATATCATGGATTGGCACAGATGAATCTCTCAATGGAGCATTTTCAGGAGAATACTTGTTTCCCTGCTGTCTTTCAAGGTTATAGCTAGGGCATAGATCAGTGTTCATACCTGAGCTTCCATTGCTGCTAGAGTTCCTCTCTATATAGCCTGGCCAGTATGTAGTCCAGTTCTTATGTCCAGCCTTCCAATCCAGATCCCTGGACACTGGATCTCTCTTCACATACCTTCTGGCACGGGTCTTAGGGTCCCTTCCACGTGCAGCCGTCTCCCTCACAGGTAGCCTCTGGTGATTCCTAGCTCTGCAGCACCATTCCTCTGGCTTTCCCCAGTCCAATGGTGTATGCTGGCCCTTGGAATACCTCCCAGTATACGTACTGCTTTGGACTCTTCTAGACCTCTCAAAGGCTTTTCTCTTCCTTCTTCCAAAGGGTCTCTTTCCCTCTCTGTCCGTCCGGTTTGGCTTCTGCTTCTGATGATCCTTCAGATGAAACTGATGATCAAACTCAAGCTGATTCTCAGGATACTGAGGACAATTCTCTGGATATCCAAGGTGATCATGTAGATGGACATCTGTAGAATAAACTCTACTCTTATTCTGCTTAGATGAGTGCTCCTCCCTAACACAGCGCAGCTGTGCTGAATCAGGCCTTGCCCTTTGAGATGAGTGTTCCATCCTAGCACAGCGCAGCTGTGCTGAATCAAGCCCTGCCCTTTGCAATGAGTGCTTGGGGATTACCTCATAGCCCTTTTGATTGAACACACGTTTTCTCACTTCAGCTCCTCTCATGGCTGTTGGAAACCTGGTGCATTCTGGGACTGGTAGTCTTTTATGGCAAAATTCTGTTTTCTCATTTCTACCAGCACTGACAGGTTGCTTGTTCAAAGACACTTCACCTTTTCTATAGTCCCTTCCTGAGCTATGATAAGCTTCCTTATCACAGGTTTCAGCTGGATAACTGCTAGCAATTGAGCCTTACCTAATTGCTTGTGAGCTCTGTGAGAATCACTTCTGAATCTATGTGGGAAGATATAAGAAGTTTACCTGAAAAGAACATTTTTTTTTCCTTCTTTGTGGCTTTTGGTTTGTTGTTTGATACATGCTAAGAAAATATTAGCTAAGCCTACAGAAAAGACCAGTTTGTTATCAACCAGGTCTTATTTCTTTTGCTTTGATTGCCTGATAAGTTAAAATGTTGTTTTCCTGATTTTGTTTTCCAAGTTTAACACTGAAAGCAAGTAACCTGATTTATGTGCTACCAAGCATATCTGTGTTGGGAGAAATAACCCAATAAATATCTTATTGGCTTTACCCAAAAGCACAACTAATTATTGTGAGCAGCTGTGTCTGGTGTGAATGAACTGCATTACCCACAATCACTTGCAAATCATATAGATATATGCACTTGCCAAGACTGTGAAGATTCTCACCCAGGCAGCCGTCTGACAAGTTGCCTTTGAACTATTTTTTCTATGACTTTAGCTATGAATGGTAAGCTAGAGATTGGTCTGTATGCGGCTGGGTAATTTTTATTGAGGGATGCGTTTTTGAGTAGGGGGTCGACTAATCGCTTGCTTGAGAGAAGTAGGCATGAATCCTTGGGTGAGTGACATTGTGGCTATCTTGTGAATTGAGTATTTAAGCTGTTCCTTTGCTGCTTTTATCCAAGCCACGGGACAAAGGTCGGAAGGTGAAGTTGTGGTGTTAAGTGAGGAGATGATATTTTCAATTTGTTGGGAGGATGGGATATTGAATGTCCTCCATAATTCTCTGTGTACAAGGTTGTGTGATTGGATAGATGTCGTTAAGGTTATTTGATTCACAGTTCTGCGACTAAAAAGCTGTTTGATTATTTTCATCTAATTTCCATGTATTTTGGTGTGCTGAAAACAAATAAAATATTGAAAAAACTCCTAGACATCATGATTTGCCACAACATGCAAAATTGTCTTCAAATTTATCAAATTTTTTCAAATTACTATTAATTAATTCAAATTACTATTAATTAATTCACATATAAAATGCCAAAAGATATAAAATGCCAAAAAAACCTTAAAGGGGTTGTCCAAGTTATGTAAAAAAAAATATAGCACTGTAAATCTGATGGTCAGTAATATATACATAAGCTAAGCAAGTTTTGAGTCCGTGCTTCTAATGGTAGAAGGGGTTAATCTTTCCTGAAGAATCCAGTGGGAGGGAGACACAGGGCAGATAGCAGCAGCTCCGGTCAGTGCAGGGGGCGTGGCCAGCACTGTGACATCTCGTCTACAGACACAGAGCTGCTCTCTCCTGCATGCCACACTTGTGCACGAATCATCATCATCAGGTTCTTGGTTCTAAGCTGTTCACACTTTTTCATCGCAATTCGTGTTAGCTCATCATTCTTCAACCATTATGTTATTGCTCCACGAAAGTGTATTAATTCGCCAGACAGTTTCTGTTTCATCTGTGGTGAATATACAGTGTTGAAGCAACAGCAGAATATTACAAACTTTGTGAAAAAAGTATACTTTGCATACTTTGGACTAAAAATTGGAGATCAAGATAAAGTCTGGGCGCCTCATAAAGTGTGCAAACGGTGTTGAGGACCTCCGAAACTGGTTCAAGGGTAAGAAAAAATCTTTCCGTTATGGGATTCCTATGGTATGGTGAAAGCAAAAGAACCATAGTGACGACTGTTACTTTTGTTCATGCGGTGTGAAAGGGTTTAATTCCAAAAGGAAGCATTCCATTTCATACCCCAATCTTCACTCGTCAATTCGTCCCATCCCCCATGGCACAGATATACCAGTACCCAAGCCCCCTGCTACCTTGGAAGAGATACCTAGCTCCGATGAAGGGGAAGTCATACCTGAACCAGATGACGAATCAAGTTCTGACTTTGAAGATGATACAAGACCAAAATTGTTTTCTCAGAAGGAGATGAATGATTTGGTAAGAGACTTGAATATTCCCAAAGATGCCGCTGAGTTACTCGGATCAAGGCTGAAAAGCAGGAATTTATTGTTGCCAGGAGTGTCATCTTCATGGTTCAGACATCGTGAAAAGGAGTTCGTTCCTTACTTCGCCCAGGAAGACAAGTTGGTTTATTGCATTCATGTCGAAGGTCTGATGGGTCAATTTATAATCCAATATGATTCAGAGCAATGGCATCTTTTTATAGATTCTTCTATAGCGTAGTTGCTCATCTGTAACAGGTGTTCTCCAGGGACAGCAGGAATCAGTCCTCACATATGGGCGACATCGGCACCGACGGAGCCCATGAGGAGCAATTCCCCAGCTTTCAAAGAAAACCTTTGGGATTGCTACCATGCCTGCGTGGTCCTCTTCCTGCCCAAGGGTGCCATCTTGTTCAGTCAAGTCCCTAAGCTTGAGCCCTACCAAGCAGATGGCAAGGGAAGGATAAGAAGTCCAGCAACTCATCAGGGGAGGTGGGAGGGTAGTGAGGACCGATTCCTGCTGTCCCTGGAGAACACCTGTTACAGGTGAGTAACTACGCTTTCTCCAGGAACAAGCAGGAAGTCAGTCCTCACATGGAACTCCCCAGCTACAGGCTACCGAACCTGTAACCAAAAAATGCCTCTGTGAGGAGCCCGGGTCCTGCCTGAAGGAGCCCGGGTCCTCGGGGCAAAGCCCTCGGTAGACATGAAGAAGGGTCGGCGGGCAGGAGTTGCTTATACCCCAAACATATTACAGAGTACAGCCTGGCCAAAGGCAGTGCCCTGGCAGGACTCACTCTCCAGGCAGGACTCCCTCTCCAGGCAGTAATGTACAGCGAAGGTATTCGTGGAAGACCAGGTCGCCACGCGGCAGATGTCCATCAGAGGCACAGAGGCCAGCGAAGCCACAGAGGCAGGGGGGGGCGGGTCTCGGGAAGAAAGTCAGCAGGACTATCTCCTGGTTGAGATGGAAATCCAAGACAACTTTAGGCAGGAATTTGGGGTGGGTACGGAGGACCACCCTATTCTGATAGAACCTGGTGTAAGGGGCATAAGCCACGAGAGCCTGGAGCTCAGTGACTCGGCAAGCTGAAGTCAACACCACCAGGAAGGCCACCTTCCAGGACAGGTGCTAGAGCAAGCATGTTGCCATTGGCTCAAAGGATGGATGTGTGAGCTGCATGAGCACCACATTCAGGACTGTAGGGAAAAAAATGAATCCCCTTCAGGTACCTTTGTTACAGGTTGAATCCATCTTGTGCTAACGTCTATAGCTCAGGCTTAAGAAACAGCTTGCTCTGACTTTCACACTGATAACTGCAAAATCAGCAAGATTGAGCAATGAAATGAGCTAATATCCTGTCCCAGAGAGCTGACACAATGAGAGTCTCTGAACATTATACAGCTAATGAAAAGGCTGTCACCTGGGCCTCTGGAATGAACAAAGGGGAACATAAACAAGGAAGATGAACATCAGTATCTACAGTTTATCTGCAGGAAACATGGCTCGCAGAAGGCGAGTGAGAATGGAGAGACAGGATGCCACAGAGAAAACAGAGGGTTAAAGATTGGGAAGCAGATTTGCTTAAGATAATGGAGAATAAGAAACAGAAAGGAAATCTATGTATCAGCAATTTGAGCCTGAAAATGAATATAAATATGGAGAAGAAATTTTGATAGACGGTAGCTGATCTCACTGGAGTAAGGCTCTCTCTGTCCAGGACCTTTTGTCAGGTGCTTTGCTTGATATAGATGTAATGATGCTATGGATTGATATTGAAATTTGTACCTTATAAATCAAAAAGTAGAGCTTGTGATGTTACAGACCTGACAAGATAGATAAAAAATTTTCCATGCTTTTATGGTGGCACGAGCAATTTGTTTAGGTCCTGTATATACAATTTTTGGATGTTGGGGCTGACACAAGCAAAGGAACAGCCAAGCCTACCACCCCTGGGATCCAGCCAATGTTCCCTCTAATTTTCTGTAGGCTGTGTGCGCATAAAATATCAGCTGTGTGCAGCTTTTGAAGGAAGGTTAAATTTTTGTGCGCCACATAACGACACTCGGAGTTATATACTTTAAAATTTGACTACACGTCAGAATACAGTATGTACACCACATTGATTTTAATCAAATTAAATGAAAATAGACGATTACTAAATGAAGTGGGAAATTTATAGTAATTACAATCATAACTTTAAAATTTTAAGACGTCTGTGTTGTTTTCTATCAGAATCAGAGCCGTAATTTTTGTGCGCTCTGTTGTAAAGTATGTGCGCTCGCTCGGCGAGGTGTGTGCGCGCGCACACGCGCACAGCTTTAGAGGGAACAGTGGATCCAGCTGCCATTCGTGGGGGCGAAGGATCCTGCTGAGCCTGTCTGCCAGGATATTCTCCTGACCCAGAAGGTAGGTCGCAGAGGACTGCTTCCCGGCAGAGGGAGCGTGATCCAGTGCCTCCCTCCTTGTTGACATAGAACATCGCCACGCGGTTGTCAGTGTGCACAAGTACCGACCTCCCTTTGAGGTGGTTCTCGAAGGCCCTCAGGTCCACCGAATCGCCCGGAGTTCGAGCAAGTTTATCTGCTGCTGAGACTCCTCAGGCGACCACTGCCCCTGCGTGCACAGCAGCCCGCAGTGGGCTCCCCATCCTAACAGGGAAGCATCTGTAGTCAGCACCGTGTCGTGCTGTGGGACCTGAAAGGGCAACCCCAGAAGAGGTTACAGGTGTTTTGCCAGCAGCTCAGGGACAAGCGAAGGTTGGGAAGGACCTTGACAGGCTCCCTCAGGTGACTGATGGACGGGCTCCATTGGGCAATGAGGCACCACTGAGCTGTTTGCATGTGCAGGAGGGCATGGGGACAACATGTACAGTAGAGGCCATGTGGCCCAGGAGGCGTAGCATAGTCCGAGCTGTGACTCGGCGGGTGCTTTGGCCCCGAGCCGCCAGGGCTCAGAGGCCGTCGGCACGATCCACTGGCAAGAATGTGGTCACTCACTGAGTATCGAGGCGTGCCCTGATGAACTTGAGTGCCTGCACCGGCTCGAGGCGAGACTTTGTGTAGTTGACCAAGAACCTCAAGCCTTCCAACAGAAGGATTGTGTGCTATGTTGCTTGCTGGGTTTCCTCAACAGAGGATCCCGTAACGAGCCAGTCAGCGAGGTAGGGAGAGACCGGCACGTCCTGATGTCTGAGACAGGTGGTGACCATGGAGAGGCATTTCATGAAGACTCATGGGGCAGACGCGAGGTCTAAGGGGAGCAACCTTTACTGGAAATGCTCTCCCTGCACCCTGAAGCGCAGATACTGCCTGTGCTGGGAGTGGATTAAGATATGGGCGTAAGCGTCCTTTAGATCCAAGGAGCATAGCCAGTCGCCCTGCCAGAGGAAGGGCAGCAGAACGCCAAGGGATAACATTTTGAACTTCTCCCGCACCAAGATCTTGTTCAACTTTCAGAGGTCAAGGATGGGCTGCAGACCCCCTCCCCCCCCGTCTTCTTTGGGACGAGGAAGTACCGGGAATAGAAGCCCCGACCTCAAAGGTGTGGAGGGACCTTCGACTGCCCGTTGGGCGAGGAGAGAGTAGTTCCCGCTGCAGTAAAACCTGGTGCGCGGCGGGTTGAGGAGGCTCTGCCAGGGAGAAGGGAGGTGGAAGTCTGTC
The DNA here is from genome assembly GCA_033557465.1 of Ichthyophis bannanicus. Classification (NCBI taxonomy): domain Eukaryota; kingdom Metazoa; phylum Chordata; class Amphibia; order Gymnophiona; family Ichthyophiidae; genus Ichthyophis; species Ichthyophis bannanicus. The sequence continues at coordinate 729,745,466 of CM066033.1, read as the reverse complement.
GAAGCGAAGGCGATAGCCATCTCGGAAGACCTGGAGAACCCAGGTGTCTGAGGTGATGGAAGCCCACAAAGGGGGCCCTCCACTGGCATTGGCATCACTGGAGGGCGAGGGACTATGCCAATGGCGTCAAAAACCCCTGTGCGGGTTGTGGTGGAGCCAGAGTTTGGGCTTTTGGCCCTTCTGACTTGCAATGCCCCTGGCTGAACTTACCCTGCGCCGGAGTGGTCAGCATGGTGGTAGTCGGGTACGGTGGGTAGCTACGGTACTGAAGGCCTTTCCTCAGAAAGAAAGGCTTTTTGGCCTGCTGCTTTTTCCAGAGCAGAGTGGAGGTCTTGCGCGAGAGACAGGTTCTGATGACTAACTCCGTCTTTATCTCAACAGCCTTATCCTCCATCAGTTTGCCGAGGCAGGGGACCATCCAGGAGCTTTTCCTGCACCCACTGCTCCAAATCCGACTATTGGAGTCATGTCTGGCGGCGGGCCCCGATGCCTGTGGCCGCCACCCGAGTCGATGACTCGAATCTATCATAGGCAGCTTGGGAGAGATATTTTGAGCAGTCTGCGATGGACTTCAACAAAGCACTGAACCTATTGAGGGGCTCACCCTCGAGGCCTGCGGAGAAACCTCCGAGCTCCTTGGCTAAGTCGCACAAGAACATGTCCATGTATAGTTGGTATGCTTGAATGCGACAAGATAGCATGGAGCCTTGGTAGGCCTTGTGGCCCAGGGCATCAAGGGCTCCCGACTCTTGGCCCAGAGAGACCGACAAGTGTGATTTCGGGCTCTTGTTTCCTCATGGCCGACTCCACCACCATAGAGGTGTGGGGAAGTTGGGTCTTTCTGAACCCCAGGCCACACTGTACCTTGCACATAGTATCAAGGCGCTTGCTCATGATGGGGACTTAGGCGGGTGCCTTCCACATGCGAAGCAGCAGCCGGGACAGAATAGAAGGGACCAGATCAGTGAGAGATTCCCTAGGCGGGAACTCGTATTGAAGGATGTCGAGTTCTTCAGCTCAAGGGTCCCCCTTGGCCTGAGTGGCCAGGTTAAGAGCCCGTGCTATATCCCAGATACACACCAGGAAGGAGGTGTCCTCAGATGGTGAGCGCCGCTGGAACAGAGGCAGGGAGGAGTCTGACGGAAGGTCCCAGTGAGTAAGAACATAAGAACATAAGATATGCCATACTGGGTCAGACCAAGGTCCATCAAGCCCAGTATTCTGTTTCCAACAGTGGCCAATCTAGGTCATACGTACCTAGCAGTTTCCCCAAGGGACACAGGTTCCACAATGCTTGTATTGGTTCAAGCATTGATATCCTGGGTCCCTTCTTAATAATGGTTTATGGACCTTTCCTCCAGGAACTTGTCCAAACCTTTTTTAAACCCAGCTACACTAACAGCCTTTACTACATCCTCCGGTAACAAATTCCAGAGTTTGATTACACGTTGAGTGAAAAAATATTTTCTTTTATTAGTCTTAAATAGTTTACCCTGTAGCTTCATTGTATGTCCCCTAGTCTTTCTATATTCTGATAAGGTAAACAATTGATCTACGTTTACCCGTTCCACTCCGTTCATTAATTTATAGACTTCTATCATATCTCCCCTCAGCCGTCTCTTTTCCAGGTTAAAGAGCCCCAACCTTTTTAGCCTTTCTTCATAGGAGTAGCCTTCCATCCCCTTTACCATTTTGGTGGCTCTTCTCTGAACCTTTTCTAAAATCGCTATATCCTTTTTAAGATACGGCGACCAGAATTGCACACAATATTCAAGGTGCGGTCTCACCATGGAACGATATAGAGGCATTATAATATCTTTTGTTTTATTTTCCATTCCTTTCCTTATCATACCTAGCATTCTATTTGCTCTCTTGGCCGCCGCTGCACACTGGGCCGAGGGTTTTAACATGGTATCCACAAGGACGCCTAAATCTTTTTCTTGGGTGGTGGTTCCTAATGTGGAACCTTGCATCGTGTAACCATAGTTTGGGTTGTTCTTCCCTAGGTGCATAACCTTGCACTTCTCCACATTAAATTTCATCTGCCATTTTGATGCCCAGTCTTCCAATTTATCAAGATCCTCTTGCAATTTTCCACAATCCTCCTGGGTTTTAACAACTTTAAATAGTTTTGTGTCATCAGCAAATTTGATAACCTCACTCGTTATTCCACTTTCCAGGTCATTTATGAATATGTCAAAAAGCAGCGGACCCAGCACAGATCCCTGGGGTACACCACTATTCACCTTTCTCCATTGGGAAAATTGGCCATTTAGCCCTACCCTCTGCTTTCTATCTTTTAACCAGTTCCTGATCCACAGTAGTACACTGCCTCCTATCCCATGACTCTTTAGTTTTGCCAAAAGTCTCTCATGAGGGACCTTGTCAAAGGCTTTCTGAAAGTCCAGATACACAATATCAACCGACTCACCTTTGTCCACCTGTTTATTCACTCCTTCAAAAAAACATAACAGATTAGTAAGACAAGATCTTCCTTGTCTAAAGCCATGTTGGCTGTCTCCCATTAGGTCATGACTATCTATATGCTGAGTAATTTTATTCTTTATGATGGTTTCTACCATTTTTCCCGGTACTGATGTCAGGCTCACCGGTCTGTAGTTTCCCGGATCACCCCTCGAACCCTTTTTAAAAATTGGTGTTACATTGGCGATCCTCCAATCCTCAGGTATTAGAGATGATTTTAATGATAGTTCACAGATTACTAATAGCAGGTCTGCAATCTCAAATTTCAGTTCTTTCAACACCCTTGGATGTATACCATCCGGCCCAGGTGATTTGCTACTCTTCAGTTTATCTAATAGTTTGTAAGACATCTTCCCGATGTATCGATATTTCCTTTAATTCTTCCACACCTTTAAATACCACTTCAGTCGTGGGTAACATCCCTACATCTTCCTCAGTAAAGACCGAAGCAAAGAATTCATTCAGTCTCTCCGCTATCGCCTTGTCGCCTCTTAGTGCTCCTTTAACCCCTTTATCATCTAATGGACCAACTGACTCTCTCACGGGTTTTTTGCTACGAATGTACTTGAAAAGGTCTTTATTTCGCGTTTTTGCTTCCACAGCAAGCTTCTTCTCAAATTCTCTCTTTGCCTGCCTTATCAATGCCTTGCATTTGACTTGCCAGTGCTTGTGCTGTTTCCAGGTTTCATCATTTGGCTCTTTTTTCCATTTCTTGAAAGATGCTTTTTTGGCAACAACAGCCTCTCTGACCTCAGCTTTAAACCATGCTGGCAATTTTTTAGACTTCCTTCCATTTTTCTTAAAGCGTGGAATACAGCTGGTCTGGGCTTCCAAGATAGTATTTTTCAACAACACCCAAGCTTGATGTACGTCTTTAACCTTTGCAACTGCTCCTTTTAGTTTTTTCTTAACTGTTTTCCTCATTCTATCATAGTCTCCCTTTCGAAAGTTAAAGGGTAGTACTGTGGATTTCCTTACTATCCCTCCTCCACTAATTAAATCAAAGGCGATCATGCTATGATCACTATTGCCAAGTGGCCCCAACACCCTTATCTCTTGCACTACATCTGGTGTTCCACTAAGGACTAGGTCTAATATTGCTTCCCCTCTGGTCGGTTCATGAACCAGCTGCTCCAAGAAGCAGTCATTTATTTCATCTAGGAACTTTATCTCCCTAGCATGTCCTGTTGTGACACTGACCCAGTCGATGCCGGGGTAATTGAAATCACCCATTATTATTACTGCACTGTAACTTTTGCTAGCTTCCTTGATTTCTTTGAGCATTTCATCATCCATTTGTTCATTCTGGCCAGGCGGACGATAGTACACCCCCACTGCCATCGCCTTCCCCTTTTTACATGGAATTTCAATCCATAGAGATTCTACAGCAAATTTTGTTTCTTGCAAAACTTTAATCCTTTCTGATTCAATGCCCTCTCTAACAGAGCGCAACCCCTCCACCAACTTGATCAGCTCTATCATTTCGATATAGTTTGTACCCAGGTATCACAGTGTCCCACTGGTTGTCCTCCTTCCACCATGTCTCTGATATTCCAATCATATCTAACCTCTCGTTTAGTGCTATATATTCTAACTCTCCCATCTTGTTTTGTAGACTTCTAGCATTTGCATACAAGCATTTTAGAGACTGTATTTTATTCATATTAATTTGGCTATTGGTAGACATGGGTAATTTGGGATCTTTAAGTTCTGTCTGCTCCATACTCGAGGGCATTTGGGCTACTTTACTCTTTTTTGGAACCTCTCTGCTTTTTGTAGTATCCTTCAAGGATACATTCTTCCGAACCATGCGCTCTTGGGCGACTGTCGGCTTTCCCCTATTATCTAGTTTAAAAGCTGCTCTATCTCCTTTTTAAAGGTTAATGCCAGCAGCCTGGTTCCATCCCGGTTAAGGTGAAGCCCATCCCTTCGGAAGAGCCCCTCCTTTCCCCAGAATGTTCCCCAGTTCCTAACAAATCCGAACCCCTCATCTCTGCACCATTGTCTCATCCACGCATTGAGACTCCGGAGCTCTGCCTGCCTATTGGGTCCTGCGCGTGGAACGGGAAGCATTTCGGAGAACGCTACCCTGGAAGTTCTGGATTTCAACTTCCTACCTAAAAGCCTAAATTTAGCTTCCAGAACCTCCCTACCACATTTTCCTATGTCATTGGTACCAACATGTACCAAGACAGCAGACTCCTCCCCAGCACTATCTAAGACCTTATCTAGGTGGCGTGTGAGGTCCGCTACCTTCGCACCAGGCAGGCATGTTACCAGGCGATCCTCACGTCCACCAGCCACCCAGCTATCTACATGCCTAATGATCGAATCACCAACTATAACTGCTGTCCTAACCCTTCCCGCATGGGCACTTGGCCCTGGAGAAACCTCCTCGGTGCGAGGGGTTTACATCACCTGGAGGACAGGTCCTAGTTACAGGATCACTTCCTGCCACACCAGGGTGATGCTCTCCTGTCACGTGACCTCTCTCCTCCATGGCAACAGGGATGCTGCCAGACTGGAGGTGGGACTTCAGGACTATATCCCTGTAGGTCTCGTCTATGTACCTCTCTGTCTGTCTTATGTTTTCCAAGTCTGCTACTCTAGCCTCTAGAGAACGGACTCGTTCCCTGAGAGCAGAGAGCTCCTTGCACCTAGTGCACACGTAAGACCTCTCACCAGCTGGGAGAAAATCATACATGTGACACTCAATGCAAAAGACTGGAAAGCCCACATCCCGCTGCTGGACTGCTGTCTGCATCTTAGTTTTAAGTTTGTGTTTAGATCTTTAAGTTCTATATGTACTAAAGGGTGCAATGGATATTTATACCACTAAAACTGTACCTAAGAAGTTTAATATACCTTGTTCACCTGAAGCTTAATTAATCTCAGGTCCTTGGTGTATGACTGATTTGGGTAATGAGCTTCACCTGAGAGCACCTCCTGTCTTTTAAGGTGTGCAAGTACCTATAAAGCTGTGATTTTCCCAGGGGAGGGTGGGTGTGGGGAGGGAGGGAGGGATATAACACTTATTAAAAAAGGGCTGCTACACAGTACCTTGTCCTGTGCTGCTGAGGAAAACTATATTCTGATTTGATTTAAATTACAGCTCTTTGCTGCTACTAGGCTCTAACCTATTATGAAATTTAAACTACAAGCTCTCTGCTGGATTCTAAATTTAACCAGAAAGCTCTCTTCTGTGTTTTAATTTGAAACTAAAAGTACTTTGCTGATGCTAGGCCCTGAGTGACTATGAAATTTAAACTACAGCTGTCTACTGGGTATGAAAGGTAACCAGAAAGTTCTCTTCTGTGTTTTTAAATTGAATCTTAAACTGTTGCTACTAGGCCCTGACTGATTTAACAAAAAAAAATAGTGGGTTCACAGATTAATTAGCTTTAAAAGAAAAAAAATTCCTTTCAGAAAAATTCCCAGAAGTATATACTCACAATTTCAGATTTCTCTCCAGAAGTAACAGCCCCCCTTTCCAGTCCTTCAAGACAGGGTCACAGAGCTCTGGTTGAGCTATTTATGCTTGTGCTGATGATGTAAGCAGTGACCTACTTCCTGGGTAATTAACAGTCCTTGCTTGGATAGAAGGAGTCTTTCAAAATGGCCTTTTGAACTGCCAGCTGGTGTTAACACCTATTGAAAAAGCTTCACAGGTTGCTTGCCCACTAGGTAGAAGGCCTCTTTGTAAAGGTCTCTAGAAGACTTTATATGCTGCTCAAGGAGAATTGACCTTGTTTTGCCTCTTGTGCTAAGCTATATTCTGATTTGATTTAAATTACAGCTCTTTGCTGCTACTAGGCTCTAACCTATTATGAAATTTAAACTACAAGTTCTCTGCTGGATTCTAAATTTAACCAGAAAGCTCTCTTCTGTGTTTTAATTTGAAACTAAAAGTACTTTGCTGATGCTAGGCCCTGAGTGACTATGAAATTTAAACTACAGCTGTCTACTGGGTATGAAAGGTAACCAGAAAGTTCTCTTCTGTGTTTTTTAAATTGAATCTTAAACTGTTGCTACTAGGCCCTGACTGATTTAACAAAAAAAAATAGTGGGTTCACAGATTAATTAGCTTTAAAAGAAAAAAAAATTCCTTTCAGAAAAATTCCCAGAAGTATATACTCACAATTTCAGATTTCTTTCCAGAAGTAACAGCCCCCCTTTCCAGTCCTTCAAGTATTGGTTTCCGGGGAGGTGTCCCCATCGGACTCCCAAGCCGAGAACTTGGTCGAGGAGTCAGAACTGGGCAAATTGCCCTGTCCAGCGGCCGGGGCCAGTTTGGAGCCGGAGGCCCTGGAAGATCTCGCCTCCAAGGAACAGGAGGGCAAGCAAGACAGACGTCAAGGACCCTCACGAGACCCGCAGCTCTTGGGGGTTTCCTGGATGGATTTCCGTATCCCAAGCGAGGGACCTACAGTTTCTGGGCGCAAGTCAGTAAAGTTGGCTGTGAGTGCCTGCTAGGAAGCAATGAATGCAGAAACGCTGCGTTCTAGCGCCAGTATGCGGGACTCCCACACGGGCATTGGGCCCTGCGACGCTGACCCCAGAGTCACTGGGTCGGGCGTCGATGAGAAGAGGGAGTCCTCGCCGGAATGGCCCTCAGGAGACCAAGCGCCTTCGCTGGAGACCTCCGTATCCGTGCGGGGTTCCTTGCGGGGCCGCTCCCTGTCCGACTCTCAGGAACGCCGAAAAGGGCTAAGTGACTGAGCACGAGAGTGTTCGCAGTTGTCGGGGGCCCCCGACAGTGACTGAGGCCTCCTCAGGGGATCCCTGGTCGGAGTGCTGCCGAGAACACGGGGCCAAAGAGGGGGACCCCACTGGGGGAGAGACGACTGAGGGCACCACCGGGAATTCCGAGGCGGCCTTTCGAAAAATGTCTTCGACTTCTGCTTATGGCTGAGCAGGGCCTTAGAGGACATTTTCCTACAGAGTGAACAGAGCTCCGGATCATGATCAGCTCTGAGGCACCACAAACAGTCGTGAATGTCCGTAAGCGACATGTTCCTAGAACATCTATCGCATTTTTTGAAGCCGGTGGCCATAGGGGCAAAAATGGCCCTGAGGTTGAAGACCCACGCAGCCAGCGGTTAGGGAAAGAAAAGGGCACAAAGCCCGTTGGCAAAAAAGGTGAAGAAAAAACTGTCCCCTAACAGCTCTAAGAAGGTAGAGCAGGGGAAGGACAGGTAGTGGACCGGTGCAACCAGAAAATAGAAGGCCAGTAGGCCAAAAATGAAAGACTTTTTCTGAGGGACAATGATGTGTGTCCGAAGGGCTTAGCGGAAAAAGGGAGACTGAGCAAGATGGCACCCTTAGGCAGGAAGAGGACCACGCATGCGTGGTAGCAATCCCAAAGGTTTTCTTTGAAAGCTGGGGAATTGCTCCGCACGGGCTCAGTCGGTGCCGTCACCCATAAGTGAGAACTGACTTCCTGCTTGTTCCTGGAGAATGCAGAATGCTACAAGATCTACCGAGGGAGCAGCCTTATGCACATATGGTACAGAAATGGGAAATAGAGCTGGGGACCTCATTAACTTCCTTTGATTGGGAACCAGCAGTGGCTCTTATACCACATAGTGTCAGGGGCAAGATTACGGGAAATGCAATTTAAAATAAGAACATAAGATATGCCATACTGGGTCAGACCAAGGTCCATCAAGCCCAGTATCCTGTTTCCAACAGTGGCCAATCTAGGTCATACGTACCTAGCAGTTTCCCCCAAAAGACACAGGTTCCTCAATGCTTGTATTGGGTCAAACAGTGATATCTTGTGTCCCTTTTAATAATGGTTTATGGACCTTTCCTCCAGGAACTTGTCCAAACCTTTTTTAAACCCAGCTACATTAACAGCCTTTACTACATCCTCCGGTAACAAATTCCAGTTTGATTACACGTTGAGTGAAAAAATATTCTCTTATTAGTCTTAAATAGCTTCATTGCATATCCCCTAGTCTTTTTATATTCTGATGACCTAAACAAGCGATCTACGTTTACCTGTTCCACTCCATTTATTAATTTATAGACCTCATATCTCCTCTCAGCCATCTCTTTTCCAGGTTGAAGAGCCCTAACCTTTGTAGCCTCTCTTTCATAGGAGTACCCTTCCATCCCCTTTACCATTATGGTGGCTCTTCTCTACCTTTTCTAACAACGCTATATCTAAGATACTGCGATCAGAATTGCACACAATATTCGAGGTGCGGTCGCACAGAGGCATTATATCATCCTTTGTTTTATTTTCCATTCATTTCCTTATGATACCTAGCATTCTATTTGCTCTCTTGGCCGCCTCTGCACATTCAGTGGAGGGTTTTAACATGTCATCCACGATGACGCCTAAATCTCTTTCCTGGTGGTAGTGGTGGTTCCCAATGTGGAACCTTGCATCGTGTAACCATAGTTTGGGTTGTTCTTTCCTAGGGGCATAACTTTGCACTTGTCCACATTAAATTTCATCTGCCATTTGGATGCCCAGTCTTCCAATTTATCAAGATCCTCTTGCAATTTTCCACAATCCTCTTGGGTTTTAATAACTTTAAATAGTTTTCTGTCATCTGCAAATTTGATAACCTCACTCGTTATTCCCTTTTTCCAGGTCATTTATGAATATGTTATAAAGCAGCGGACCCAGCACAGATCCCTGGGGTACTCCACTATTCACCTTTTTCCATTGGGAAACGTGGCCATTTAGCCCTACCTTCTGCTTTATCGTTTAACCAGTTCCTGATCCACAATAGTATATCGCCTCCTATCCCATAACTTTTTAGTTTTGCCAAAAGTCTGATGAGGGGACCTTGTCAAAAACTTTCTGAAAGTCCAGATACACTATATCAACCAACTCACCTTTGTCTACCTGTTTATTCACACCTTCAAAAAAACATAACAGATTAGTAAGACAAGATCTTCCTTGTCTAAAGCCATGTTGGCTGTCTCCCATTAAGCCATGACTATCTACATGCTGAGTAATTTTGTTCTTTATAATGGTTTCTACCATTTTTCCCAGTACTGACATCAGGCTCACCGGTCTGTAGTTGCGCAGATCACCCCTGGAACCTTTTTTAAAAATTGGCGTTACATTGGAGATCCTCCAATCTTCAGGTATTACAGATGATTTTAATGAAAGTTCACAGATTACTAATAGCAGGTCTGCAATCTCATATTTCAGTTCTTTCAACACCCTTGGATGTAAACCATCTGGTCCAGGTGATTTGTTACTCTTTAGTTTATCAAATAGTTGTAATACATCTTCCCGGTGTAGCGATATTTCTTTCAATTCTTCTGCAGCATCACCTTTAAATACCACTTCAGTCATGGGTAACATCCCTACATCTGCCTCAGTAAAGACTGAAGCAAAGAATTCATTCAGTCTCTCCGCTATAGTCTTGTCCCCTCTATCATCTAATGGTCCAACTGACTCACAGGTTTTTTGCTGCAAATGTACTTGAAAAAGTCTTTATTATGCATCTTTGCTTCCACAGCAAGTTTTTTTCTCAAATTATCTCTTTGCCTGCCTTATCAATGCCTTGCATGTAACTTGCCAGTGCTTCTACTGTTTCCAGTTTTCATCATTTGGCTCTTTTTTCCATTTCTTGAAAGATGCTTTTTTGGCAACTGCCTCTGACCTCACCTTTAAACCATGCTGGCAGTTTTTTGGACTTCCTTCCACTTCCCCATAAAGCAAGGAAATCAGGGATCATGGAGTCAGGGAAATGCCCATGGTTTGGGATGGACAGTGTGTATCTGGGACACATGTTCTGGAAACGTACAAAGGTTGAGAAGTTTTGGACAGGGATCCAGGGGTTCCTGGGAGACTCCAAGGACAAAGTTTAGTGATTACAATACTGGATGCCATAGAGCTCCTTGGTATTAGAGGGAGTGGCCAGACTGTTTAAGAAAATGTTGCTTGGTGGGCAAGCAATGTATCCTCTGACATTGGCAAGAGCCAGTCAGCCCAAGTACATGGGAATGGAGGATCACACTACAGCACTTAGTCATATGGGAAGGCCTGGCATTCAAAAGAAATATTAAGCAGAGGGGAAGGTTTCTAATGGTGTGGGACCCCTACTTGGCCAGCTTAACCCCAAGGGCAAGGAACAACATACTCACCCCTATGATACCATCGGTCTACCACCAGGGGAGGGACGGTGAACCATAGTCCCCAGGCAAGAAAATAAGTTGTTGGTGGCTCTGAAGGGGGGTGGGGGACATAGGAAAGGGAAAGACAGGGAGGGAGGGGGAATTAGGAGAAGGAATAAAGATTGGCCAGGCAGTAAGGACCACCTGCCGGCTACAGTAGAAGATGCATGATATGAGTATTGGGGGGGGGGGGGGAAATTAATGAAAGAAAAGTTTCTAAATCCTAGAAACGCCACCTAATTGAATAGCTGGGCATTAAGAAAGTACAATTTGTCCTATATTACCTTGGTTAGTAAAGATGACCATCTCATATTATATATTACACATTGCACCATATTTATATCATAGTGTATTGTAGCATATTATAGACAGAAGCATGGGGGGGATGTTCAGTGTTCTGTTTCACTTTATGATAAAATGGGCCTGAATTAACGTTATTTGAACAGCCCATGCAGAATGTAAAAATAGATAGAGCATGTGTCTTTGTGAAATTGTTGTGTTTGCCAATAAACAGATCTAAACAAACACTTTCCCTTCCAAACCAGGCAAAAATGCTCCATTTTCCTGGAAGTGCATGTTCCCAGATTTTTTGATAGAGTACCCATAGTTATGATGCAATAGCTGTCATGCCACAGCTACCAGCCTAACCAAAAACCACCCAGAGCCTCTCTCTTTCCTATTTAGATATTGCATGGATTGAGGTTTCAAAAATAGTGGGCTAAAAGGTGCTCCAACCATTCTATAAATTGTGTACTGAGGGTTTTGCACCCTCTCCCCCCCACTCCCAAAAATACCATAATTGATATTCCACATTGTATAACGGAGTTGGAATTGCCCAGACCCCCCCCTATCCTTAAGCAATATTGATCTTTCCCAACTTAAACCATCCTCTCCACAACACCCTGAATGGCTTGCCTTTAATTTTCTCACATTTTTGAGACAAGACAACATAAGGGATGCAGTAAATGCATAAACGTAGGCCTGACTTCGGTCTTAAACAGAGTCCCAGATCTGAATAGGGAAGGAGGAAGATCCTTCCAAAGACTGCTGGCAAACCACTCCATGTACTCTGATGTTTGGTGCATACAAGGAATCTAGCTGCCTAGGAATCCAAATTTCTAGATACTTAAAACTTTTTCTTTTCCATTGAAAAGGAAAGGGCCCCTGCCATGCCTCTACTAATCCTAGGGCGGGGGGGGGGGGGGGTGTTCTCAACCCAGTCCTCAGAACACACCTAGCCAGTCAGGTTTTCAGAATAACCACAATGAATATGCATGAGACAGGTTTGCATGCACTGTTTCCATTGTATGCAAATCTCTCATGCATATTCATTATGACTATCATGAAAACCTGACTGGCTAAGCGTGTCTCAAGGACTGGAGCGAGAACCCATGCTCTAGGGTAGTGGACATAGCCACTGATTTATCAATTTTTAAACCTATAAACTGTCCAAATTGTTTCAGTAACTGACTTTTGGCACATCATGCTAGGGTTCACAAAAAATAAAAATAAATGGTTCAAGCATTGATATCCTGGGTCCCTTCTTAATAATTTTATTTTATTTATTTTATTTTTTATTTATTTAGCTGTATTTATATCCCACTTTTCACCGGGTCAAAGCGGTCAATTGGGGGATACATTTAACACGAGGGGATATGAGACACATACGCTAATACTTACAGGGAACATGGGCAATGGAGGGTTAAGTGGCTTGCCCAAGACCACAAGGAGTGCCTATAGGACTAGAAATCCCAGTCCCTCCGGCCTGAGATTGCTGTCCCCAGGTGGGACTTGAACCCCTGGCCCTCCGGCCTGAAATACCTTGTCCTAACCACTAGACCACTCCCTGGTTTATGGACCTTTCCCTCCAGGAACTTGTCCAAACCTTTTTTAAACCCAGCTACATTAACAGCATTTACTACATCCTCTGGTAAAAAATTCCAGAGTTTGATTACACGTTGAGTGAAAAAATATTTTCTTTTATTAGTCTTAAATAGTTTACCCTGTAGCTTCATTGCATGTCCCCTAGTCTTTCTATATTCTGATAAGGTAAACAATCGATCTACGTTTACCCGTTCCACTCCGTTCATTAATTTATAGACTTCTATCATATCTCCCCTCAGCCGTCTCTTTTCCAGGTTAAAGAGCCCTAACCTTTTTAGCCTTTCTTCATAGGAGTATCCTTCCATCCCCTTTACCATTTTGGTGGCTCTTCTCTGAACCTTTTCTAAAATCGCTATATCCTTTTTAAGATACAGCGACCAGAATTGCACACAATATTCAAAGTGCGGTCTCACCATGGAACGATATAGAGGCATTATAATATCTTTTGTTTTATTTTCCATTCCTTTCCTTATCATACCTAGCATTCTATTTGCTCTCTTGGCCACCGCTGCACACTGGGCTGAGGGTTTTAACATGGTATCCACAATGACGCCTAAATCTTTTTCCTGGGTGGTGGTTCCCCTAATGTGGAACCTTGCATCGTGTAACCATAGTTTGGGTTGTTCTTCCCTAGGTGCATAACCTTGCACTTGTCCACATTAAATTTCATCTGACATTTTGATGCCAAGTCTTCCAATTTATCAAGATCCTCTTGCAATTTTCCACAATCCTCTTGGGTTTTAACAACTTTAAATAGTGTTGTCTCATCTGCAAATTTGATAGCCTCACTCGTTATTCCACTTTCCAGGTCATTTATGAATATGTCAAAAAGCAGCGGACCCAGCACAGATCCCTGGGGTACACCACTATTCACCTTTCTCCATTGGGAAAATTGGCCATTTAGCCCTACCGTCTGCATTCTATCTTTTAACCAGTTCCTGATCCACAATAGTACACTGCCTCCTATCCCATGACTCTTTAGTTTTGCCAAAAGTCTCTCATGAGGGACCTTGTCAAAGGCTTTCTGAAAGTCCAGATACACAATATCAACCGACTCACCTTTGTCCACCTGATTATTCACTCCTTCAAAAAAACATAACAGATTAGTAAGACAAGATCTTCCTTGTCTAAAGCCATGTTGGCTGTCTCCCATTAGGTCATGACTATCTACATGCTGAGTACCGTATTTTCGCGCATATACCGCACGCTTTATACACTTTTTTTTACTTACCGTGCAACCCTCCCGCGTGGTATTTTCGAGGGCGCACTATACCAAAACTTTATTGCAAGTAGCTGATCCCAAAAAAGAGGCACCACAAGAATATCTTGGTACAAAAATATATTTAATTACTTTTCATCATCCGATTCCATAAAACCTTCAAAATCACTCCCCTCATCAACGAAATAATTTAAAACCGTCTGAAGACGCTCTTCCGTAACATATGCACTTTCATCGTCACTACTTTCGACGTTTTCATCGTCATCTTCGTCATCACTGCGCACCCCATCCTCGTTCTTATAAACAATCCCTGCTTTTCGGAATCCATTTCTGATGGTTTCAGGGGATATTTTGTCCCAAGCAAAACACAACCAATTGCAGATTTCCATTAATGTAGCCCTCTTTAATCGTCCCGATGGAGTGAATTCATGGATTCCATGCTGCATCCAATTATCCCACTCTCGTCTGATGAACGTTTTGAAGGGGTGATTAACAGCTATATCTAGCGGCTTCAGTTTGCAAGTAAGACCACCCGGTATCACTGCGATATGGGCACCTGCCGAATTAATATAATTTTGCACATTTGTTTCTTTATGGGCAGCCATGGAATCAAAGATCAACAAAGACCTTTTAGAAAAGAAACCTTCAGGCCTGGCCCGATAACATTTATCAATCCATATTTTCATGACCTCAGAGTCCATCCACCCCTTTTTGTTACAGTGGATAACAATACCTTGTGGAAATTTTTCGCGGGGCATGGTTACTCGCTTGAAAATAACCATCGGCTTCAATTTATGCCCATTAGCTGTGCAACCCAGGACTACAGTGAAGCAAGCCCTCTCATGTCCAGTTGTTATTGCGACAGTTTTTGAACCCGAAGCAGCTACAGTCCTGGTTGGTGGAATGTCAAAAGACACAGGAACCTCATCCATGTTAATAACATCCGTTGCCGAAATGCCGAACTCAGAAATTTCTTTGCTGACAAATGTGCTGAAATCCGCCATCTTTTGTTCCCAGTCATCTGGAATCCTCTGGCCTACAGTTGTTCTTATTCGCACGGAAAGACCATTCCTCTTCATAAATTTGCAAATCCAGTGGAAACTTGAAATTCCTCTTTCATTGGCCAGCAGTTTTGCTTTGAATTTAATTGCGATAGTTGAGACAGCTTGATTTTGCTCCCTTCTAGACAGAATCCACTTGTTTAAGTCACTCTCTAGCTCTGGCCACTTTTCTTTTGGACCTCGACGCGCACGTTTTCGCGGGTTCATCTCCTCTAGCGCCGTTCTCTCTCCTTTCTCCAGTCGCGAACAGATGACTCACCAACATCAAATTCTCTTGCTGCTGCTCTGTTACTTGTTTCTTCTGCTCTTGCCACAACTTTCAGCTTGAAGTCCGCAGTATAAGACTTGCGCTTAATTCCTGGCATGATGGATTATAATAGAAGAGATCGCAAAGTTTTTATACACCTCAGTGCAATCGACACATGCGCGTTATACGCGTGTGCGCATTATGTGAGAAAATCAATGCGGGACAGGCAGAAAATTGCGCTTTATATGCGGGTGCGTGTTATATGCGGGTGCGCATTATATGCGTGAAAATACGGTAATTTTATTCTTTATGATGGTTTCTAGCATTTTTCCCGGTACTGATGTCAGGCTCACCGGTCTGTAGTTTCCCGGATCACCCCTGGAACCTTTTTTAAAAATTGGTGTTACATTGGCGATCCTCCAATCTTCAGGTATTAGAGATGATTTTAATGATAGTTCACAGATTACTAATAGCAGGTCTGCAATCTCGTATTTCAGTTCTTTCAACACCCTTGGATGTATATCATCCGGCCCAGGTGATTTGCTACTCTTCAGTTTATCTAATAGTTGTAATACATCTTCCCGATGTATCGATATTTCCTTCAATTCTTCCGCACCTTTAAATACCACTTCAGTCATGGGTAACATCCCTACATCTTCCTCAGTAAAGACTGAAGCAAAGAATTCATTCAGTCTCTCCGCTATCGCCTTGTTGCCTCTTAGTGCTCCTTTAACCCCTTTATCATCTAATGGACCAACTGACTCTCTCACAGGTTTTTTGCTACGAATGTACTTGAAAAGGTCTTTACTTCGCGTTTTTGCTTCCGCAGCAAGCTTCTTCTCAAATTCTCCCTTTGCCTGCCTTATCAATGCCTTGCATTTGACTTGCCAGTGCTTGTGCTGTTTCCAGGTTTTGTCGTTTGGTTCTTTTTTCCATTTCCTGAAAGATGCTTTTTTGGCAACAGCCTCTCTGACCTCACCTTTAAACCATGCTGGCAGTTTTTTGGACTTCCTTCCAATTTTCTTAAAGCGTGGAATACAGCTGGTCCAATATAGTATTTTTCAACAACAGCCAAGCCTGATGTACGTCTTTAACCTTTGCAACTGCTCCTTTTAGTTTTTTCTTAACTGTTTTCCTCATTTTATCATAGTCTCCCTTTCGAAAGTTCAAAGGTAGTACTGTGGATTTCCTTACTATCCCTCCTCCACTAATTAAAGCAAAGGCGATCATGCTATGATCACTATTGCCAAGTGGCCCCAACAACCTTATCTCTTGCACTAGATCTGGTGTTCCACTAAGGATTAGGTCTAATATGGCTTCCTGTCAGACGGCTGCCTGGGTGAGAATGTTCACAGTCTTGGCAAGTGCATATGTCAATATGATTTGCAAGAGATTGTGGTCAATGCAGTCCATTCACACCAGACACAGCTGCTCACAATAATTTAGTTGTGCTCAATTGTAAAGCCAATAAGATATTTATTTATGGGGTTATTTCTCCCAACACAGATATGCTTGGTAGCACATAAATCAGGTTACTTGCTTTCAGTGTTAAACTTGGAAAAACAAAATCAGGAAAAACAACATTTGAACTTGTCAGGCAATCAAAGCAAAAGAAATAAGACCTGGCTGGCAACAAACTGGTCTTTTCTGTAGGCTTTAGCTAATATTCTCTTAGCATATATCAAACAACAAACCAAAAGCCACAAAGAAGAGAAAAACTGTTCTTTTCAGGTTAACTTCTTATATCTTCCCACATAGATTCAGAAGTGATTCTCTCAGAGCTCACAAGCAATTAGGTAAGGCTCAATTGCTAGCAGTTATCCAGCTGAAACCCCTTAGCTGGCTTGCTTTCTACTGCGTGGCTAAAAATCCTACTCAGGAGCTTTTCTGAGTAGATTAAAGAACAAGTTTGTATTTCTTTGTGATGGTTGCTGTACTTTATAACAGAAAATCACCAAAGGAGTTTAGACAGAGAGCAGTCCATGTAAACACATTCTTCATCTGCTATCATTCCCTCTTCTTCAACAATCATGGGCTCAATATCCTGGATTGGCACAGATGAATATCTCAATGGAGCACTTTCAGGAGAATACTTGTTTCCCTGCTGTCTTTCAAGGTTATAGCTAGGGCATAGATCAGTGTTCATACCTGAGCTTCCATTGCTGTTAGAGTTCCTCTCTATATAGCCCGGCCAGTATGTAGTCCAGTTCTTATGTCCAGCCTTCCAATCCAGATCCCTGGACACTGGATCTCTCTTCACATACCTTCTGGCACGGGTCTTATGGTCCCTTCCACGTGCAGCCGTCTCCCTCACAGGTACCGTCTGGAGATTCCTAGCTCTGCAGCACCATTCCTCTGGCTTTCCCCAGTCCAATGGTGTATGCTGGCCCTTGGAATGCCTTCCAGTATACGTACTGCTATGAACTCCTTTAGACCTCCCAAAGGCTTTTCTCTTCCTTCTTCCAAAGGGTTTCTTGCCCTCTCTGTCCGTCCGGTTTGGCTTCTGCTTCTGAGGGTCCTCCAGATGAAACTGAGGATATCCAAGTTGATCATGAAGATGATGATGATCCTGAGGATAATTCTCTGTAGAATAAACTCTACCTTTATTCTGCTTAGATGAGTGCTCCTCCCTAACACAGCGCAGCTGTGCTGAATCAGGCCCTTCCCTTTGAGATGAGTGCTTAGGGATTACCTCATAGCCCTCCTGATTGAACACACGTTTCCCCATTTCAGCTCCTCTAATGGCTGTTGGAAACCTGGTGCATTCTGGGACTGGTAGTCTTTTATGGGAAAATTCTGTTTTCTTATTTCTACTTGAACTGACAGGTTGCTTGTTCAGAGTCACTTCACCTTTCCTATAGCTCCTTCCTGAGCTATGATAAGCTTCCTTATCACACTTCCCCTCTGGTCGGTTCATGAACCAGCTGCTCCAAGAAGCAGTCATTTATTTCATCTAGGAACTTTATCTCCCTAGCATGTCCTGCCGTGACACTGACCCAGTTGATACTGGGGTAGTTGAAATCACCCATTATTATTACTGTGCTGTAACGTTTGTTAGCTTCCTTGATTTCTTTGAGCATTTCATCATCCATTTGGTCATATGGTAGTTTGCATTGTGTTTCTGGAAGATTTTGCATGTCTGTTGAAGATACATGTTAAATAATAATGCAGAGACACTAACCTTGCAGGACACCTTGGTTTTGGCTGTATGATTTCGATGAATCCAGGCCAATCTTGACTTCCTGTGTATGATCCGATAGATATGATTTAAACCAGTGAAGGATGGATCCGCCAATTCCGATTTGTTGGAGTCTGGTCAAAATATAGTGTGGGAAATTGAGTCAAAGGCCAAGGCTATGTCCAGAAATATTAGGATAAATGATTGACTTGGTTTTTCAATACCTTTTATCAGTCTATCCAGTAGTGAGAAAATTAGTGTTTCTACACTGTGGTAAGGTCTAAATCCATGCTTATGATGATCCAGTGGAACATGTAAGTCTACTGTATGTGATCTTATAATTGTTTATGGACAATTTTTTTCAATTTTTCCTATGAATAGGCAGCTAGATATTGGTCTGTAGGAATCAGGGTTTGTTTAATCTAGGGAGCTATGTTTTAAGACAGGTCGAATAGATGCTCTTTTTAAGCATTTAGGCATGTATCCCTTTGTTGATAAATTAACCATCTTAAGTAATATGGTCAAAGTTTCTGAGCAGGTTACCTTTATCCAACTGACTGGACATGGATCTATTTGGGATGTGGTTGTATTGATTGAACTATGCTCCAGTTGATCTTTGGTGATTAGTGAAAATTCTTCCCAAGCCGCAGTAATAGAATTGTTGGTGTTTGCAAAGTTTGTATCCTGGTCTTGAAGCTGAAGTTTACTCATGTAATAGTTAACAAGTGTGGGTTAATGTATGTGTTGCTGTTTTCTGGGTTGGATGGTCTGGTAAGAGTCTTAATATCAAAAGGAGTTTCCTTGGGTGGTTTAAAGATTTAAATTATTAGTTTTGTGTGATAATCCTTCTTGTGGTAGTAGATACATTTTCTGTATGTTTGCAAGATGTCCATGTATTTATTTTTGTCTCGTGTTGATTTTGTCAGTCTTCATTGATGTTCCAGCTCTCAAGCTTTGTTTCTTAATTCTTGATTGTACCAAGCCCTCTGACTGGGTTTGTCTCTTATGGGGTCTGATTTGATTAGATCTGGAAGCTGTGTTTATGACTGTTCCAGTTGTTTATCATTGTTTTAATGTCCTTTTCAGTGTTAAATTTAGGTAGGATCTCTTAAGAATGCATCCTTATCAAATTTCTAGAAGCGGGGTTCTGTGTTATGTCTACTTTTTTCTTTCTTTATATATGTATGCTGTGTTAAGCTGAAATTGATCATAAGATGGTCAGACCAGGGAACTAGTAGTGTGTATATGGGATTTGTTATTGTCGTCTCATTTGGTATGACGATCATAATCAGTATGTTTCCATTATTTGCCTGTAATCCATATCATACATCGTGTTTAAGAAAGTTTGTGTATGACCAGGTTGAAGTCTCCTAGTAGGATTAATCATTTGATCTGAGCAGGCTAATTCGAGGATAGAAGTTAGGGTATTGTTATCCAATATAAGTGCTCTATATGCTAAACAAAGCATGAAATGCCATCATTAGTAGGTTTAGTCTACTTAAACTTATTGCTGATGCAAGTGATGCTTTAAGCTCCATTTTCATTATGATAAGGATGCCTCAACCTCTTTTGCGCTTCCTAGGGCAATGAAATGTATTACAGTTTTGTAGTTCGTTGGTTAAGGAGGATCAGGTCAGTATTTGATAGCCAGGATTCAGTGATAAACATGTCTGGCTGGTTTTTCTTGACAGTCTGATATAATAGGAATTTTATTTCTAACTGACCCTGCATTAATCATGCTACATTTCAAGCTAGTTGATGGGCTTTCATTTATGTTCAGACCATAATGCTGCCTGCATGTCCTGATGTGTATCAGTCTATCATAGTTTGTAGCTCTGTTATGTGATCTGTGTTGTAATATTATTGGTCAATTACAGATGTTGTAATGTATTATAGGGATATTCTATGGAAGAGAAATCTATGAAGATGTGTCACACCAGTAGTGATGCGATTAATGCACAGTATATTATGGCACTTGTCTTTTCAAGGATCCATCTCACATCTGCAATGTTTCTTGCTCCTCACTCTTTCCTGAATCCTGCTTACACTTCAGGAAGTTCTTGTTCCAGGTTTGGTTGTAGTCTGTAGAATTATCTTGAGTAGAACCACATTCAGTCAGATCACCTTTCTTCAGTATTGGAATAAACAGATCTTTTCTAAACAGTTAGCCATGTCTTCCAAATTTCCTGATAGAGCCTTGTAAGTATAGTAACCACCGCATCTGTCTGCTGTAATACTTCAGTGGGAATGTCATCAATGCCTGGAGCTTTGTTCTTTGATAATGCTTTCCATGCTGCTTCAACTTTTCATCACCAATGGTTCCTGATCATAAGGTACAGGCAGAAATAACTGTTGGTCCACTTGATCTTTATGGTATGACATTGTATATTCTTTCTACCTTTTCTTGATCTTTTCAGCATCATTCAACATGGATCCTTAAGCATCTTGTAGCATTCCAATTCAAGGCTGGAATTCTCTAAATCTTGTAGCTTCAGGAAAGCCGATCTTGTTCTTCCTCTAATAGTTTGATTCTATTTCCTTGATGAGTCATTGTAGTACTTCTTGTCTCATCTTGCTGCACATTGGAAATCTGTTGAGTTCTGCAATTGCCCCCCCCCCCCCCTCCCCCTCTTTAGCTTCTGGGCAATTTTCAGGGTTTCTTCAGTCATCCATTTTGGCCGTTTTTGCTTTTTCACCTTTTGTAGAGGCTTCACTAGGAGCACAACTATTTTGATGTCATCCCATAACTCTTCTGGTGCTTTGTCATTTGTATCCAAAGCAGCAAATCTACTGTATTTCACGGGCAGTCTAAATTCTGGTGGTATATTCTCAAGGTGATATTTTGCTACATTCATAAGTGGCTTGCTCTTTATGCATTAGCTTGAATACTAATAATTGGTGATCTGCACCAGTCAGTTCCAGGTTTTGTCTTTTTTGATGTTATTGAGCTTTTCCATCATTGACTTCCACAGATGGTCAATTTGATTTTTGTACAATCCATTGGGTGACAGCCATGTGTCTAGTCACCACTTTTGTTGCTGGAAGGTGTTTGAGATGAATAGATCATTGGTCTTGCAGAATTCTATCAGTCTTTCTCCAACTTCATTTCTGTTGCCAAGACCATATTTTCCAACCACTTTGCCCTCTTTATTGCCATCTTTTACATTCCAGTCACCCATGACTATCAGGATATCTTGCTTGCATGGTCTATGATGTGCAAGCTGAAATTGACATAACTCATCAACTTTATCCTCTTCTGCAGCTGCTGTTGGGGCATATACCTGAATAGTTGTGCTGATGGGCATGCCTCAGACTAATAGAAATTAAGCATTCACTGACTACATTGCATTTCATTACATTACATTTCTTGCAAGCTGCTTCTTAATTATAAATGCAACACCATTTCTCCTTTGTCTTTCATTTCCAGCATAGTATATCATGGGATCATCAGATGCAAAGTGCCCAATGCCAGTCCATTTCAGTTCACCGACACCCATTTCATTCTTGATCACCTCCAACTTTCCTTGCTTCATGTTTTGTACACTCCATGTCCCAATACATAAGACATCTTTGCAGCTTCTGACTCATTTCATATGCAACTACATCAGCTATCAGACATCCCGAGGGCTCTGATCCAACCATATCATAAATGCTGGTTTTACTCTGAAAAGTCTTCAGCTCATCCCCAGTAGTCAGTTGAGTGCCTTCTGATCTGGGGTTCTCATCTTCCAGCACTATAGTGCAATTTGTGTTGTGACTATCCATTGGGTTTTCATGGTAAGATACAGAAGTAGATTGTCAGGTCTGTCTTCCACACAAGTAATGCTAGTGGTGTTGCTGTTGTCACAGAAATGTGATAATCTACCACCAACACGGTCCCATTCTGCTGCTGCCCAGAAGGGTGGTTTGTCTTAGTCTGGCACCTCAGCTGAGACCGGTCCATCTTGGGAGATCCTGCCAGGTTAAGCTACTTAGCTTAGATCTGAGCATCACTGATGCACACAAGCACTCACAGCATGACAAACTGCAAACCAAGTGAGGGTTTATGTTACGTAACAGCACTATATTCCATCATCATCCCAGGCTAAATGCAGAAGGGGATTAGTCACCAACCCAGGTCTCAGTGGGTCCTTGAAAGCCAATAGTACTCCGTTTATGTGTCTCCATAGCTCACCGTCTCAGCCAGCTTGCTAATAGTTCACTGTAGTCAGCACATCAGATCCTATGAGCAGGCAAAATGAGATGCTCCAAAAACTGATTGAGCTCCTCCACTTCTGAAAAACCTAACATACTCCCCTCCATGTCTAACTCAGCTTAGCCAGGAAGAGCAGAGTGAAGATCAGCCCTTTTCTGTCCAAACACTGCGCACACTGGCAAAAACTTCTAATGACTTGCTCTAAATCTCAAAATAGCAGCCAAGCTCATTTATATTCCAGCCCTCTCACTCTACAGTAGGCTTTCATGAGGTGCTCCAGTCAGTCATTGCCCAGATCAGTATCTGGCCAATGACCAAGACATAGCTGAACTGCTTTCTCCCAACTGCCAGCCTACCTGATGTACATGCTCACATGTGATATGCTGCTCTCCTGCATTCAGGCCCAGTCTCACCAGCAGCCATTGCTTGAGAGACAGCAACTCCATATCCTGATGTTCTGAATGCTGCAATTTTCCTGTTCTTTGATATGCTTGTGCAGCTGCCAGTTCTCTGTAAGCCAGGCCTCAAGCTGCTGGGCCATGTGAGTTGCAGTATCTTCCTGCACTGAAATTCTCTGATCAGCTTCTCTAATCCAGCAATCCTGGCTCTCAAGGGTCTCTGATCTCCTCCAGGACAGACTGCCGTTTATTTAGCTCATCTTCTAGTGCTATCATAACACTGCAGAAGATCTACTAGAGAAGACTCAGCGCATGGAAATGAAAGTGATCCATTTACTATTCCTTGTTCAGCCTCTTCCGAATCTGGTGCTGCCTCTTGACAGACCATCAGCATCAAATATAGGTGTGGAGTGGAGTGGAGTAGAGGAGTGGCCTAGTGGTTGGGGCAAGGTACTTCAGGACAGAAGGTCGGGGGTTCAAATCCCACTAGAGGACAGCAACCTTGGGCCAGAAGGACTGGGGTTTCTAGTCCCACAGGTGCTCCTTGTGGTCTTGGGCAAGCCACTTAACCCTCCATAGCCCATGTTCCCTGTAAAATAGTTATCTCCAAGTTATAATGCCCTGTTCAATGTAATTTCAGTTTGTTCAATGTAAACCGCACTGATGCAGAATAGCGCGGTATATAAGAGAATGTAAATAAAGAAATAAATGTAGAGACTACTCCTTTGTAATGACTCAACCACAAGGATGGGAAGAAATGTTGCCATTTAAAAAGATTCCTCAGGAGATTTAGCAGAGTTTCCCCCTCCTGCTTCCATTCAGCAAACTTGCATACCTGAAGTCCTGTATGTAGTTTCATACTAAATATCAATCTGTTGAAGGATTTTAAGAAGATGTGGCTGGGATTTCATTATTTAAAAAGTTGTACTGATCCCCAGAACTAACGCCCCCCCCCCCCCCCAAAGTTGACTGGTTTAAAAAAAAAAAAAATCAAGAAAACATTCTTGCTTCTATTAAAAAAAAATAGCAAGCAATTATACATGTCATAGCAGCCTTAGAATTTAATATAGCCCATTCTCTTCCAAATTCTCCATTTGTATTCAGTTGATTCTGCATACAATGTTTTTCCCCCACCCTAACCACAGAAATTCAATTTTCCTTAACTTAAAATTGAATGGGTTCGGTTCAGTTATCCATTGACTCCTAAAGGAAGGAAAGCACTGGGATCGTGACCCCAAGAGAATGGAGGTTATTGCCTGCAATACTCCCAATTCCAAACGATAAAAAGCAGAATACAAAGAAGTCAGTGTTAAAGGAGAATACCATTACAGCATTGATTATGAAGGTGTCAGTCCCAAGTGACTATTCTATGAATCACGTTGAGAGGAAGATGATCTTAAAGTACCAAGAAATGCAGTCTGAGACCAAGAAAATGTGGCAGAAAGTTACATTCCATCGTGTTGGGTGCAACAGGCTTAAGAAGAATTTCTAAGCACCAGGACCATATCAAGCCATAAATGCACCCTGTGCAACTTGCACATCTGGCACACCCCGCCCCCCAATAGCGCATCACAGATTTGCCATTTGCCCCATGCCCAGCAATCTTGCCTTATTCTGCTCCTCCATGTCTAGCCAGCTCCCTGCCCTTGCCCCTGCTGCACCTCCAAGGAACCATGAAAAGCAGCAGAGCAGACATACAATTAAACCCCCCCCAACCACACAACCCCCACCATGTCTTTTTGATTTTGCGCTTGCATGCAGGTCTGATCCCTCCCTCCTCTGATGTATACTCGTGTCAGAGGGAGGGAGGAACCAGACCAGCTATTCAAATGCAGGTCTTTGCAACTTCACCTTTGAATGGCCAGTCTGGTCCCTCCTTCCTCTGATGTGAGCATATGTCAGAGGGAGGGAAGGATTAGACCTGCATGCAAGCGCAGCGTTGGAAAGATCTGCCTTTTCTTTCTCTCTTTTTTGTTTTTTTAGAACTGGATGTCTGCTCTACTGCTGCCGCTGCCATGGAAACACAAAAAGCGACAGTGGGGCAAGGGCAGGAAGCTGGGGGGGGGGGAGAGCAGAGGTTGGCAGCCATAAATGCACCCCTATTTCTTTGTGCCCTGTGTGGCTGCACTGCTCTCACAGGGCTAGGTATGGTGCTACTAACCACATCTTGATAAATTACCCATACATATTACATCATATGAATTACAGGAGGTGGCTCTTTGGAATGATGCAGCTGCTATGGTGAGCATTAGCAGTAAATTGAGACTGAGATCATACACCACATACATTGGCTTAGAAGTGATGTTCAAGACTGTCATGGTATGTGCAAAAAGCATAGTTCCTCACCTGTAACAGGTGTTCTCCAGGAACAGCAGGAATCAGTCCTCACATATGGGTGACGTCAGCCACGACAAAGCCTATGCAGAGCATTTCCCCAGCTTTAAAACAAAGCCTTTGGGACATGCTACCTCACATCCATTATCCCCTTTCTGCCCAAGGGTGCCATCTTGCTCAAATCAGATGACATAGCTAGGACAGCAGTAAAAACTAAACAAGGTAAGGAGGCAACTCCCAGGGGAGGAGGGAGAGTTGTGAGGACTGATTCCTGCTGTTTCTGGAGAACCTCTGTTACAGGCGAGTAACTACGCTTTCTCAAGGAACAAGCAGGAAGTCAGTCCTCACATATGGGACTCCCTAACTCCAGGCTGTCAAGGACTGAACCAAGACAGCACCAACAGTGATCAATCGGGTAGCTGTGAGTTGCAGAAGGCAACTCCCCACAGACTCTATAAGATCCTAGCGTCCAGTGACACTATCACTCTAGTAGCACAAACACAGAAGGGTCAGAGGGCTGGAGTTGCCTACACTCCAAGATTATTGCGGAGACATTGTCCCACTGATGTGGCCATCGTCCTCTCATGATGCGCTGTGATCCAGTGCTCGAGGGAAAGGCCAGCTCACTTGTAGGCAAGGGCAATACAGTCCGCCACCCAAGTGGACAAAGTTCGCTTAGTAATGGGGAGCCCCAGTCTACTGGGGTCATAAGACACGAAAAGCTGAGGAGCTTCCTGATGGCCCTGCATCCACTATAAGTAGAAGGACAGGGCTTGCTTACAATCTAGTGTATGAAGTATTAGTTCCTCCCTGCTGGAGCAAAAGCACGGTAGTTGCACATTATCCAAGGAGGCAAAAAGGTCTATCATGGGCCTGCCCCAGTGGTGGAAGAGTTGCTTCGTTACCCTGGGGTTCAAGCAACATTCTTGTGGGCGAAGGACTCTGCTCAGCCTGTCTGCTAAGCAGTTGTCCTGGCCTGGCAGGTATACCGCTCACAGGAGCATCCCGTTGCGTGCTGTGTAGGAGAGGAGGGCCACTGCCTCCTGGCAGAAGGAGTACGAGCCCATATCCCTCTGCTTGTTGATATAGAACATGGCCACCTGGTTGTTCCTCTGGATCAGCACAGGTTGGCGCCACCCAGTGGCAGAATACTCAGAGCCAGGAAGATTGTCCCTAGTTCAAGGAGATTGATCTGAAAGAGCAACTACTCCTAGGACCAGCTGCCTTGCATGCCGCAGTCCTTAAGAACATAAGAAATGCCATACTGGGTCAGACCGAGGTCCATCAAGCCCAGTATCCTGTTTCCAACAGTGGCCAATCTAGGTCATACGTACCTAGCAGTTTCCCCAAAAGACACAGGTTCTGCAGTGCTTGTACTAGGCCAAGCATTGATATCCTGGGTCCCTTTTTAATAGTGGTTTATGGACCTTTCCTCCAGGAACTTGTCCAAACCTTTTTTAAACCCAGCTATACTAACAGCCCTTACTACATCCTCCGGTAACAGATTCCAGAGTTTGATTACACGTTGAGAGAAGAAATATTTTCTCCTATTTGTCTTAAATAGTTTACCCTGTAGCTTCATTACATGCCCCCTAGTCCTTCTATATTCTGATAGCGTAAACAATTTATCCACGTTTATCCGTTCCACTCCATTCATTAATTTATACACCTCTATCATATCTCCCCTCAGCCGCCTCTTTTCTAGGTTAAAGAGCCCTAACCTTTTTAGCCTCTCTTCATAGGAGTAGCCTTCCATCCCCTTCACCAATTTGGTGGCTCTTCTCTGTACTTTTTCTAATAACTCTATGTCCTTTTTAAGATACGGTGACCAGAATTGCACACAATATTCAAGGTGCGGTCGTACCATGGAGCGATACAGAGGCATTATAATATCCTTTGTTTTATTCTCCATCCCTTTCCTTATGATACCTAGCATTCTATTTGCTTTCTTGGCCGCCGCTGCACACTGGGCGGAGGGTTTTAACATGTTATCCATGATGACTCCTAAATCTTTTTCCTGGGTGGTGGTTTCTAATGTGGAGCCTTGCATCTTGTAACTATAGTGTGGGTTGTTCTTTCCTAGGTGCATAACTTTGCACTTGTCCACATTAAATTTCATCTGCCATTTGGATGCCCAGTCTTCCAATTTATCCAGATCCTCCTGCAGTTTTCCACAATCCTCTTGGGTTTTAACAACTTTAAACAGTTTTGTGTCATCTGCAAATTTGATTACCTCACTAGTTATTCCCTTTTCCAGGTCATTTATGAATATGTCAAAAAGTAGCGGACCCAGTACAGATCCCTGGGGTACTCCACTATTCACCTTTTTCCATTGGGAATATTGGCCATTTAGCCCTACCCTCTGCTTTCTATCTTTTAACCAGTTCCCGATCCACAATAGTACACTGCCTCCTATCCCATGACTTTTTAGCTTTGCCAAAAGTCTCTGATGGGGGACCTTGTCAAAAGCTTTCTGAAAGTCCAGATCCTTGTGATGCAGCCCCCACCCCAGGAGAGAGGCATCTGTTTTCAGGGTCCTCTGTGGTGCAGGTGCCTGGAATGGCATTTCTGCCTGGAGGTGGTGCAGGTTTTGCCACCAGGTGAGGGACTCCACCAGCTGACGAGTGACTGATTCTGTCCCATAGCTTGCCCATGGCTTGAGCCCACTGTGAACCGAGGCACCTTTGGGCTGTCCGCATATGCAGGCAGGCTAGTGGTGTGACTTGGACCGTTGAAGCCATGTGACTTAAGAGGCCAAGAAAGAGGCGAGCCGGTACCGACTGGTGGCAACATACCTCTCCTGCTAGTTCTATGAGGCTGTTGCCCTCTCTCTTGGGAAGATGGCCTTGGCATATAGTATGTCAAGCCATGCCCCTATGAAATACAGACCTCGACTTGGAGCGAGGTGGGGCTTGGAGTAGTTGACGAACCCCAGGTGCTGCAGCAGGAGGGATATGTGCTCTGTGACCTGCTTTACCTCAGACTATAATGCCTCTGATTAGCCAGTCGTCCAAGAAGGGGAAAACAAAAGCCCCATGGCAGTGATAAGTAGGTGGTGACCACTGCCAAGCACTTGGTAAAGACTCTTGGTGAGGAGGCCAGGCCGAAGGGCAGCACACTGTACTGGTAGTGCCCTCCTCCCACCACAAACTGTAGGTACTGTCTGTGGGAGGGGTGGATTAGGATATGGGTGTATGCATCCTTTAGGTCCAAGGAGCACAACCAATCTCCCTGGTGGAGGTAGGGCAGCAGTGTTCCAAGGGAGAGCATCTTGAACTTTTCCCTCACCAGAAACTTGTTCACGTTTCACAGGTCTAGGGCCTGAGGCCCCCGTTTCTTTTGGGGACAAGCAAATACCTGGAGTAGAAGCCCTTTCCCCATAGATGTTTTGGAACAGGCTCCACTGAGTTGTCCCTGAGCAGACCTGCAAGCTCTGAGAGCAGAAGGGTGTGGTGGAGGAGAGGTCACACTGGCTCTCCTGGGAAGAACCTGGGTGGTATTTTTTGTACGTGGAGGAGGTATCCCTCCTACAGCACCTGCTGCACCCACTGGTCTGAGGTGATCTGGGCCCACCTATGGGCAAAGAGTGCCAGGCAGCCCCCTGTGAGCTGTTTAAGGTCTCCAGGGGGAGAGGAGGCCTTACCCAGGGAGTCAAAAGCCCCCCCTGGTTGGGCTGGAGCTGGGGTCTGGGGCTTCTGGGCTCCTTGGCCCTGGCTCTTAGGGTGAGAAACGATAATTACACTTACCTGGTAATTGTAGTTCCTGGAGGGAACTCCAGTTTAGTCCTCTATCTCTGGGTTGTGCACCTCCTCCTGCAGCTTGGAGACTGGGCATGTCAAAAACGTGACATCAATGGATGTACTCTGCTGGCCTCTCCCATCAGCCCCAGTGACCTATTGACAAAGCACACTCAAAGGAGCAACAAATAAGAAGGTAGCATAATAAGGCAAATTATCCTGAGTAAAACCCGACCGCTCCTCGCCTTAACACCCAGCCTCAACGAGCTGATCTCCAGCTGTAATAACAGCCTCAGTATCATTGCACAACACCCACCATCAAACAAACCACCAAGGAAACAAGCCACTGAGCTGCGTACATCACTCCTCTACCTAAGGAATCTGGAAAGACAATGGCGGCGATCACAATCTCCGGAAGACCAGAGAGCATAACACCTCCACCTGGCAAAGCACTGCGAAGCAATAACAGAGAAAATGAGGCAATCCCACACTGATACCCTAAAACGTTCGCTAAACAAACCACATGACTTGTTCAATCTAGTCAAGAGCCTAACAAAAGAACTGGGCCCTGATCAAACAAATGGGTTCCACCCTCAAGAATAAGCAGACTTCCTGCACAGGAGCCAACCCACCCAACACTACTAACCACCTTCTCTACTCCGTCCAAAAAGCACATTGAAGACATCATTGCCATGATCAACACCACTACGGCACAAACTGACCCCTGTCCTGCCTTCTGGATAAAGGAGCTACGTACCGAATTTAGTCCGTTCATAGCCAGACTCATGGACCTGTCTTTCGCAACAGGCTCATTCTCCAAAAGCCTCAAACACACATCCATCAGACCACTGCTGAAAAACAACAAACTCGACCCCCATAAAGTTGACTCATACAGACCTATATCTAGCATACCACTACTAGCCAAGATAATCGAAAAAGTCCAACGCCAAATACAACACCACATCAACACCACCTCCCCGCTGAACCCCTGCCAGCATGGATTCAGGGAATCCCATGGTGTGGAAACACTCATCACCCTCTTCAGCAACATAATTGCTGGAATCGATAGCACCCGTCGTGGGTTTGTCCTCGTCTTCTTGGATATAGCCGCTGCATTTGACTCAGTAAGCCATGAGTTTCTCCTGAGGCGATTCAAAGAGAAGGGTATTTGTGACAGCACTAAACTGGTGCAAATCATACCTGTCCAACAGATGGCAGCACGTACTATCTGGGACCTCAACATCGAAACCTTTCCACCAGAAGCAACGCGTTCCGCAGGGTTCCTCCCTCTCTGCCCTGATGTTCAACATATACATGCAGCCCATCTGTAACCTCATCCATTCATTCAATGTTGACTGCTTGATATATGCAGATGACGTCCTACTCTATAAGCCATTCTCAACTGACCAGCTTGACCTCTCTCCACTGACTGACTGCTTTGACGCAGTGGCCAACTGACTCCAAACTCAAAACCTCCGAATACAGCACAAGAAAACAGAAGTTCTCTTTATCACAAGGAACCAGAACTTCTCCCCTCCAACCTACCTAAAGGTCAAGGAAGCAGAGCTGCAAACCAAGTCCACAATCCGATACCTTGGAGGCACATTAGACCAACGCCTGGACATGAAGACGCACATAAGCAACACGGTAAGAGCAGTCTACCATAAGATCCAGACACTCAGACACGCTCCCTGCTAGAACCAGATGACTTCCAGACAATCTTTCAAGCGCTGATTATCCCACATTTCAATTACACCAATGCAATCCTACAAGGGCTCCCACAATCCACCCTGGGGCCGCTCCAGCTCGCGATGAATACCGCAGCTTGAGTTCTATATGGTGCCTCCAGGTGTGACCATGTGACACCCATTCTGAAACAGCTCCACTGGCTCCCTATCCATGGCAGAATTTCTTTCAAGACCCTACTGCTGACCTTCAAGGCCATCAACGGGCTCTCCTCTGCCTCACCCTCAGAGCTTATCCACACTACTCCCCCCAACAGAGCCAGAAGATCTACAGCAATCAACACATTAGCAATCCCGAAGGCAGTAACACAATGCATTCAGGCAACAGTAAGCAGGGCATTTAGGTTCTGCACCCCTAGATACTGGAACGCCCTACCACCTAGCATCCGGGCAATCCCTGACCTAACACAATTTAGGAAGGCTTTGAAGCACCACCTCTTCCTCAAACACTACCCAGACGATTGTGCTCCATCAACTGCTCCCCCCTACCAGCACCGCCACACCACCACACTATGATTACTCTGTGATTCGACTTGATGTGATGTCTATATGTAAATAGTTATCCCGGTTTTACCCAAGTTTAAGCACCTGTTCATTGTAAATACGGAGCAGATTCCTGCACCATATAAGTTTTCTGTTATGTAAACCACACTGATGTTGAATAGCATGGTATAAAAGAGACTGTAAATAATAAAATAAACTTTAAACTATCATAAAATTTAACTAATAACTCGCAACTGTGCAAGATAAAATTTCCCCCTTTAGCCAGAAGGAAGCCGCCTTGCACCTCTCCCTTCTGCCCGCTATAGAATAAGACAAACGAAGAGTAAGAATAGAAAGAAACAGATAAACAAGCTCAGAGTTATGAGAAAAGAAACCATTAATCATGAGACCTTACCGTTAGGTTCACACTTCTCCCCACAGAGCCTTCACTGCTAACAATATGACCCCGGGTGGGAACGAGGACTAAACTGGAGTTCCCTCCAGGAACTACAATTACCAGGTAAGTGTAATTATCATTTCCTTATCGGTCCTCCAGTTTAGTCTTCTACCTCTAGGATATAACAGAGCAGTAATCATTGGGGGGGGGGGGGGGGACCTTTCCAGCTGATACGCACCACCACCCACCCAAAACAGGCATCCTTTGCTGCCAGAACCTCTAGGCAGTAGTGCCTACTGAAGTATGGAGAGACAACCAGTTGGCTGCTCTGCAGATCTCCCCTGGCGGAACAAAACCGCGTTCCGCCCAGGAAGTCGCTTGCGCTCTGGTAAAGGAAGCTCTTAAGCCCATCGGGACTGTACGACCTTGCAACAGAAATGCTGATGCAATCGCCCCCTAAACCAGCGAGAAATGGACACCGTCAGCGCTGGGGCCCCTTTGCGGAGCCCTCCAAACACCACATAGATACGGTCTGACTTGCGGGAGGCCTCCGAAACTTTCCAGTAGTGCCTCAGCACACGTTCTATGTCCCCACGGCGTAAGTTACGATCAGAAGCATCCCCTTCCAGGGAACCGAGAACTGGCAGAGAAACAGTTTGGTTCAGGTGAAAGCAGATACCGCCCTTGGTAAGCCCGAAGGAACTGATTGCAAAACCACTCTCTCTATAGATGGACAAATACAGCTCTACATGCCACTACCTGTAATTCCGCAACTCGCCTCGGCGATCAGAAGGCTACCAAAAACATGGTCTTCAAAGACAAATTCTTAACAGGCGCCTGGTGTAAAGGTTGAAAAGGCTCTTTAGTTAACGCCTCGAAGACCAAATTGAGATCTCACGACGGCACCATAATTCCCGAGGGACGCAGTCTGGTTACCTATTTAAGGAAACGCAAAACGTCAATATGAGCACCTAGAGCAATTCCCTGCACTTTGGCTCAAAGCATGCAACAGCCGCCAACTGACCTATTAAAGAGCTGGCTGCTAGTCCTTTATCAAACCCGTCTTGCAGCAAACCTACAACCAAGGGTACAGACACAGTTGTCACCCGAACTTGCCGCCGTGAACACCAGTCCTCCAAAAATGCGCCCAATACGGACATATGCAACAGACGTAGACTGTTTCTGTGCTCTCAATAAGGTGACGAAGACTGCCGCAGAGTAAACCCCCTTCTTCAGCCATGCCCCCTATCAATGGCCAAACCGGAAGCGAGAACCGATCCACCTAAAGCATTCATAGTGGACCTTGAAACAGCAAATCTCCCGCTGCTGGAAACCACCAGGGATGTACGTTGCGCCAGCGAATAAAACCGGCATACCACGGATGTCTCGGACAGCCGAGTGCTACTAAAGAGTAGTTACTCACCTGTAACAGGTGTTCTCCAGGAGCAGCAGGAATCAGTCCTCACATATGGGTGTTATCGGCGCCGATGAAGCCCCAGCGGAGCATTTCCCCAGCTTTCTATGAAAGCCTTTGGGAATGCAGGCACGCATGCGTGGTTCCCTTCCTGCCTAAAGGTGCCATCTTACCTCAGTCAAATGACATAGCTAAGAACAGCACACAAAAATGAAAAAATAAACTATGTACAACTGCAACTCCCAGGGAAGAAGGGAGGGTTGTGAGGACTGACTCCTGCTGCTCCTGGAGAACACCTGTTACAGGTGAGTAACTACTCTTTCTCCAGGACCAAGCAGGAAGTCAGTCCTCACATATGGGTGACTCCGTAGCTCTGGGCTACCGAGGAACCCAGGCTGAACAAGAGTACTCCATCTAGTCTCAGCAGCAAAGAAAGGCTTTTCAAGGACAAAACCTCCACCGGCAGCCCAACAGAGGGCAGGAGTTACCTAAACCTCAAAGAGATTCCGGAGTACTGCCTGGCCAAAAGCACTGTCCCTACGGGACTCCCTCTCCAGACAGTAATGGGCTGCAAAAGTCTGGCTTGAAGACCAAGATGCAGCCCTGCAGATGTCTACCAAGGGCACAGAGCTGAGATGAGCCACTGAGGCAGCCATTGCCCTGACACGATGGGCCGTGACCCGACCCTGCAAAGGAAGGTCAGCCGCCCGGTAAGCCCAGGTGATACAGTCAGCCACCCAGAAGGACAAGGAACGCTTGGACACAGCCAACCCCAACTTATTGGGGTCAAAGGATACGAAGAGCTGAGTACATAAGAACATAAGATATGCCATACTGGGTCAGACCAAGGTCCATCAAGCCCAGTATTCTGTTTCCAACAGTGGCCAATCTAGGTCATATGTACCTAGCAGTTTCCCCAAGAGACACAAGTTCCACAATGCTTGTACTGGGTCAAGCATTGATATCTTCGGTCACTTCTTAATAATGGTTTATGGACCTTTCCTCCAGGAACTTGTCCAAACCTTTTTTAAACCCAGCTACACTAACAGCCTTTACTACATCCTCTGGTAACAAATTCCAGAGTTTGATTACACGTTGAGCGAAAAAATATTTTCTTTTATTAGTCTTAAATAGTTTACCCTGTAGCTTCATTGCATGTCCCCTAGTCTTTCTATATTCTGATAAGGTAAACAATCGATCTACGTTTACCCGTTCCACTCCGTTCATTAATTTACAGACTTCTATCATATCTCCCCTCAGCCGTCTCTTTTCCAGGTTAAAGAGCCCTAACCTTTTTAGCCTTTCTTCATAGGAGTATCCTTCCATCCCCTTTACCATTCTGGTGGCTCTTCTCTGTACCTTTTCTAAAATCGCTA
Organism: Ichthyophis bannanicus; assembly: GCA_033557465.1. Lineage (NCBI taxonomy): Eukaryota > Metazoa > Chordata > Amphibia > Gymnophiona > Ichthyophiidae > Ichthyophis > Ichthyophis bannanicus. Next base: position 729,711,169 of record CM066033.1, on the reverse strand, counting down.
TATCCTTTTTAAGATACGGCGACCAGAATTGCACACAATATTCAAGGTGCGGTCTCACCAGGGAACGATATAGAGGCATTATAATATCTTTTGTTTTATTTTCCATTCCTTTCCTTATCATACCTAGCATTCTATTTGCTCTCTTGGCTGCCGCTGCCCACTGGGCCGAGGGTTTTAACATGGTATCCACAATGATGCCTAAATCTTTTTCCTGGGTGGTGGTTCCTAATGTGGAACCTTGCATCGTGTAACCATAGTTTGGGTTGTTCTTCCCTAGGTGCATAACCTTGCACTTGTCCACATTAAATTTCATCTGCCATTTTGATGCCCAGTCTTCCAATTTATCAAGATCCTCTTGCAATTTTTCACAATCCTCTTGGGTTTTAACAACTTTAAATAGTTTTGTGTCATCTGCAAATTTGATAACCTCACTCGTTATTCCACTTTCCAGGTCATTTATGAATATGTCAAAAAGCAGCGGACCCAGCACAGATCCCTGGGGTACACCACTATTCACCTTTCTCCATTGGGAAAATTGGCCATTTAGCCCTACCCTCTGCTTTCTATCTTTTAACCAGTTCCTGATCCACAATAGTACATTGCCTCCTATCCCATGACTCTTTAGTTTTGCCAAAAGTCTGATGAGGGACCTTGTCAAAGGCTTTCTGAAAGTCCAGATACACAATATCAACCGACTCAGCTTTGTCCACCTGTTTATTCACTCCTTCAAAAAAACATAACAGATTAGTAAGACAAGATCTTCCTTGTCTAAAGCCATGTTGGCTGTCTCCCATTAGGTTGTGACTATCTACATGCTGAGTAATTTTATTCTTTATGATGGTTTCTACCATTTTTCCCAGTACTGACGTCAGGCTCACCGGTCTGTAGTTTCCCGGATCACCCCTGGAACCCTTTTTAAAAATTGGTGTTACATTGGCGATCCTCCAATCTTCAGGTATTAGAGATGATTTTAATGATAGTTCACAGATTACTGATAGCAGGTCTGCAATCTCATATTTCAGTTCTTTCAACACCCTTGGATGTATACCATCCGGCCCTTGTGATTTGCTACTCTTCAGTTTATCTAATAGTTGTAAGACATCTTCCCGATGTATCGATATTTCCTCCAATTCTTCCGCACCTTTAAATACCACTTCAGTCATGGGTAACATCCCTACATCTTCCTCAGTAAAGACCGAAGCAAAGAATTCAGTCTCTCCGCTATCGCCTTGTCGCCTCTTAGTGCTCCTTTAACCCCTTTATCATCTAATGGACCAACTGACTCACAGGTTTTTTGCTCCTATGCCCCTGCGTACGGTCAAGGTAGAAGGATAAGGCCCTCCTACAGTCCAGGGTATGCAGGACTGCTTCAGCCTGGCTTGCATGAGGCCTAGGGAAGAATGTTGGAAGAACCACCTCATGATTTAGGTGGAAAGAGGAGACAACCTTTGGGAGGAACTTGGGATGAGTCCTGAGGACTACCCTGTTCCTATAAATCCTGGTGTAAGGCCTATCACAGACCAGGGCCTGAAGCTCACTCACTCGCCTAGCCGAGGTAAGGGCTATCAGGAAAAGTGTCTTCCAGGATAGGAAGCGTAGTGGACAAGTAGCCATCGGCTCAAAAGGTGGGCGAGTCAGTTGCTGCAAGACCACATTCAACTCCCACTCAGGGGCAGGACGACGGATTGGGGGCCTGAGCAAAAGCAAGCCCCTGAGAAAGTGGGACACCAAGGGGTGACCTGACAGAGAATGTCCCTCCACCAGTGAGTGGTGAGCTGCTAGAGCTGAGAGGTGGACCCGAACAGAATTGGACTTAAGTCCCTGATTTGATAAGTGCAGTAAGTACTGAAGCACTACTGGCACAGTAGAGGAGAAAGGATCCTCTGTACTTAGCTGACACCACACAGAAAACCTTTTCCATTTAAGAGCATAGGTTTTCCTAGTGGACTGTTTTCTAAAGGTGAGGCCCCAGGGAGCCAAAACTACCCTTGCAGCCTCCAGGCCATCAAATTGAGAGCTTTGAGATTGGGGTGCAGAAGGGAACCCTGCTCCTGTGAGAGAAGGTCGGGTTGCAACCCCAGAGGCAGTGGGGGATCCACCGCCAGTTGAAGCAGAAGAGGAAAGCAAGGCTGCCTCGGCCACCTGGGAGCCACCAGCAGGACCAAGGCCTTGTCCTGAAGAATTTTGAAGAGAGTTCGGGCCACCAAGGGTGTGGGAGGAAACGCATACAGGAGGCCCTGAGACCATGGAATCAGAAAAGCATCTGCTGCTATTCGCAGAGGATGCGGTTGCCTGGAGCAGAACTTTGGCAGCTGATTGTTCATTGGGCTGGCAAAGAGATCTACCAAAGGGAGACCCCATTTTAGGAAGATCCTTCGAACTACCGAAGGATGCAGCTGCCACTTGTGGGGCTGCAGAATTCTGCTTAACCTGTCGGCCAGGTAGTTGTCCTGGCCTGGAAGGTACACGGCCTTGAGGAGCATGTTGTGCTTGAGGGCAAATGAACAAAGGTCCTGAGCCTCCCGACAAAGGATTCTGGACCCAGTCCCGCCCTGTTTGTTCACATAAAACATGGCTACTTGGTTGTCTGTCTGAACCAGAACAGATTGATGAGCCAGGGCAGGAGAGAAAGCTTTGAGTGCTAATCGAATAGCTCTGAGCTCGAGGAGATTGATCTGCTGTGCAGCTTCCCAAGGAGACCACAGACCCTGGGTGCACTTGCCGAGACAATGAGCTCCCCAGCCCTGCAGGGAGGCGTCTGTGGTCAGTACCACCGTGTACCCAGGAATCTGAAAAGGCACCCCCTTCAGTAGATTGGGTGGGTGCAGCCACCAGTTGAGGGAGTTCAGAAATTGTCTGGACACCCTTATCCTGTCTCTGAGGCTGCCTGTGGCCTGTGACCACTGAGTCCGAAGGCACCACTGTGCAGGCCTCATATGGAGCCTGGCATTGGGGGTCACATGCACTATCGAAGCCATGTGGCCAAGGAGCCTTAGGCAGAGTCTGGCGGAGACCAGTGTCCTGCTGAGAAACTGATTTGCCAAGGCCACCAACCTTTGGGCCCTGTCTTCTGGCAAGAAAGCCTTTGCCAGCAGAGAGTCCAGCCTTGCTCCTATGAACTCCAAGTTCTGGGAGGGGAGCAAAGTGGACTTTGCGAAGTTTATGACAAACCCCAGGCCTTGAAGAAGAGCAATAGTCCTGAGGGTGGCCTGTCTGGCCTCCTGGCACGTCTGATCTCTGATGAGCCAGTCGCCCAGATAGGGGAAGACAAAGATTCCCTGATTTCTCAGGTAGGCTGCCACCACTGCCAGGCATTTGGTAAAGACCCTGGGAGCGGAGGTGAGGCCGAAAGGCAGCACTCTGTACTGATAATGGTTTCCTCCCACAATGAACCTGAGGTACTTTCTGTGGTCTGGATGAATGAGGATGTGAGTGTACGCATCCTTTAGATCTAAGGAGCATAGCCAATCTCCCTGCTGGAGGTAGGGCAGAAGTGTTCCAAGAATAAGCATCTTGAACTTCTCTCTCTAGGAACTTGTAGAGGTTCCTGAGGTCCAGAATGGGTTCTCTTGGGTACCAGGAAATACCTGGAGTAGAATCCGTGACCTTGCAAGTGGGGAGGCACAGGCTCCACTGCCCTGTCCACCAACAGACCTTGAAGTTCCTGAAGGAGGTGGTCTGTGTGCAGGGGAGGCCTTGGAGGCACCCCTGGAAAGTAAGGAGGCGGCAGTTGGTGAAAATGCAGTGCATAGCAACTGTCCCCGGTGATAAGGGGCCACTGGTGGGCAAAGAGGGCTAGGTGACCTCCTGTGCAGGGTTGGGAGAGCAGGGATGGAGACGCTACGCTCAAGGAGTCAAAAACCCCCACCCTGCTGAGTGGGAGCAGGGGCCGGAGGCTTGGGGGTCCTCTGCCTAGGGACCCATTACCCTGCCCCTTGGCTTGCTGACCCTGGGGTGCAGCCTGATATTGAGGGTACTGTTTGTAGGCAGTGCCCTTCCTCGGGTAAAAGGGTTTTTTACCCGAGCCCTTCTTTTTATGAGAAGGGGCAGAGGTCTTCCTAGACAGCCTTGTCCGTGTAAGGTGCTCTGTTTCGAGCTGAGCGGCCTTCTCGGTCATGGGCTTGCCAAAAAGGTTTTCACCTCGGCAAGGGACATCGACCAACTTGTCCTGAACCCATGGCTCGAGGTCCGATGACTGCAGCCATGCCTGGCGTCGAGCCGTGATGCCGGCTGCCGCAACTCGGGCCAAAGCCTCGAAGCCATCGTAGGCGGCACGGGACATGAACTTCGAGCAGTCCCGAATCCCCAAGGACAAGGACTTAAATCTCTGCAAGGGTTCCCCGGAGAGACCAGCAGAGAACCCGGCCAACTCCTTGGCCAGGTCCCGCAAGTACATGCCCATGTACAGCTGGTGTGATTGGACACGGCAAGCAAGCATCGAGGCCTGGAAGCACTTTCTACCGACGCCATCAAGGTTTCGGGCCTCCCTGCCAGGGGGCACCGCGGAGTGCATCTTCTGGCTCTTCAGACGATGCATGGCCGATTCCACAACCATAGAATGGTGTGGTAGCTGTGCCTTCTGAAAACCAGGGCTCTTTCTGAGTCGATAGATCGAGTCGACTGGCTTGCTCAGAACCGGCGCCGAGGCCGGTGCCTCCCACATACGGAAGAGGAGCCGTTCCAGCATCGGAGGAACCGGGACAGTAAAGGCCTCCTTCGGAGGAGAGTCATACTGCAGCGCCTCGAGCTCTTCAGCTCGAAGCTCTTCCTCGGGGTCCGCCGGAATAGCCAAGGCAGTGGCCATATCCCGGACGAACTCCGAGAACCGAGTATCCTCCGGAGGGGATCTACTCCGGGGCTCAGACTGCGGTGAGTCCGACGGGACGCACCGAGTCTTGAACGTATCGGGAGAATCCTCATCCTCCATCTCCCAGGCGGACTCGTCCGAGGAGGAGTCAGGGTCCGACCCCGCGGGGCCCTGGAGCACCTGCCCCGATGCCGGAGGCACCGGCGTTGACGCCCTCCGTCCTGAATGGGAGGTCAAGGGAGACCGCGACCGAGGTTGACTTCGAGCCATGATGGACTCGAGTATCGGCTCGGTCTCTGGGGTCGACTTCGAAGTCGATGTCCCGGTGGTCGGGGCAGATGCGCCAGATAGGCTGGCCATCAGTGCCCGCTGCTGCTCCATGAAGGCAGACATTCTGCTCTCCAAGGCTGTCATCCTAAGACTCAGCTCGGGAGACGCAGCATCCACTGACTCGGGCCCCGGCAGCGCCGGGCCCGACGTCGGCTCTCTGGGAGGAGAGTCCTCGAGGACTACGGGGCTTACGTGTCCAGCAGACTCCAGCTCCACACGAGGAACTTTGGCAGGCTTCTCTTGTTCCATGGGCCCGGGGCGACGGTTGGGGGTCTTAGACCTGGCCCTCGAGGAGCCAGAGACCTCCTCCTCCGACGCCCTCGCGAGCCGCTTCTTCCTCTTCCATTCCCGGTCGGGGGACCCCCTGTCCGAAGAGCTTCGATGGTGCTCGGGATCGGAATCCCGAGATGTCGAGGCCTCAGACGAGATCCAGGCCCGGTCGGAGGCTGAGTCCGAGAAAAGCCTTTCTTTTTGCTGCTGGCAACTTCGGAGTGCCTTGGAAGACATCTTCCCACATGGCCCGCACGACTTAGGGTCGTGATCAGGGCCGAGGCACCGAAGGCAGCAGTCATGTGTGTCGGTGAAAGACATTTCTTACACCGATCACACTTTTTAAAACAACTGGAAGCCATCGGGGGAAAAAAAAAAAAAAAGAGTCCCCGCGAGGTCAAAGGACCGGCCTTCCAGGGAAAAATGGAAAAAAGGGCGCGAACGCCAGCCACGAAGGGCAAAAACCAAAAAAGAAGAATCGGGCTCGATACCGGTGTACCGAACCCGGCGGGAGGGGAACTAGCGTCGAACCGGGAGAAAAAAATAGCGATAACAGGTACACTAAAAAAATTTTTTTTTTAACTGCCTCTAATGTTTCGATTGATTTTTACGTTTTTTGGTGCGCTGAATCCAAATCTGGTAACCAATTTGCTCCATCACGTACAGATTTTTTGCTACATTGGGTTAGCAGTTTGAGGTGAACGTTTCAGATTGAGTGCGATCGAGATAAAAGTTTCTTGGATGAATTCTTTATACTAATTTTTTAGTAGTTATTCAAATAAGAATAAAGAAAATTGTAACAAGGCAGCACATAAGAATAGAGTAATGTCAACAAAACACACTGTGATGGTAGCAAAATTGTCTGCACTTAAAACAGCCAAATACATGTGCACAAACATTGAGCATATAAGAGCGAGGTTAGACACAAAGCAAAGCAATGTGCAAAAAATGTTGTACAGGTATGTATGTAAGAATAGAAAACGCAAACCGCAGCATTGCAATACATGAAGACAAACACCCGATGGTGTGAAAATAAAATTCTAATAAATGAGATCCGACACTGTGGTAATAACTAGCAAATTTTTATTTCAAAGTTTAGTAAAAACACGATATTTGTCAACACAGTTTAGATTTTAAAGTCATTCTTGGGTCAATCAATCTCCTGGTGGGCCCGTTTCTTCTTCCCCCGAATGCTTCTCTTGGTGCGCTGCTTGGCGTATTTTTCATCTGGGGTTTCCCGCAGCAGCAACCAGCAGAAATCAGCCATCATAGTGGTGTTCCATCTTCCTTGGTACCTTCTCTCTGCGTCCTTGACGTCCTGGTGAAACCTTTCACCTTGTTCTTCACTATACGCCCCCAAGTTTTCGGGAAAGTAGTTCACATGGGAGTGCAAGAAATGGACTTTCAGGCTCATGTTACAGCCTTGTTCTTTGAAGGCATTGAGCATCCTGGCAACAATATCCTTATAGTTCTCATCCCGCCTGTTCCCCAAGAATTTGAGAACATCCTTGAAGGAATCCCAGGCTTCTTTTTCCTTCTCAGACATCGTTTCAGCGAATGCTCCATCTGAAATGAGTTTCCTTATATCAGGGCCAACAAACACTCCTTCCTTTAGCTTTGCTTCAGAAAGTCGGGGGAACTTTGAGCAAAGGTACCGAAAGCACTCACCATCTTTTGGAAGGGACTTGATGAATTGCTTAATGAGACCCTACCCCGAGGGAGCTGCTCCTGACCCACCAGCCATCCGGCGTCCTCAGCAAACACTCCTGCCCAGATCGGGGCAGTGGGAGACAAAATTGCATTCACTCCGGCCCAATCGGGACCGTGGGAGACTAATCCTCCAGCACTCCTGTCCAATCGGGACAGTGGGAGGCACACCCGCACGGAATAAAAGCAGGCGTCCCCACCCCGAGGGAGCTGCTCCTGACCCACCAGCCATCCGGCGTCCTCAGCAAACACTCCTGCCCAGATCGGGGCAGTGGGAGACAAACTTGCATTCACTCCGGCCCAATCGGGACCGTGGGAGACTAATCCTCCAGCACTCCTGTCCAATCGGGACAGTGGGAGGCACACCCGCACGGAATAAAAGCAGGCGTCCCTACAGGGCGCGCCCGCGCCTGGCAGGCCCGCGCCTGAGGGCCTCGCCAGAGGGCCCTTTGGCGTCGGCCCTTAGGCGAGAGGCACAGAAGACAACACTACAACCGACGGAGACAAAACCCAGGAATAATCCAGACTGTCACCAACGCACCAAGACCAGAGTGCAACGCACAAAACACCCGACGGTTTGAGCTCCCCGGGCTGGGTCTGAGCTCGCCGTACACGGTCGACACTCATCCCGCAGCCCCAGTTGGAAAGTGGAGCCCACTATCAAAATACCAGCTCCAAGGACACCGCTAATTAAAAAGCCCAGCTAAAGCTTGAGCTCCCTCTCACAGGTTGAGCTCGCTTAGAAACACAGCCCAACCGGCACCAGCAACCACAACTGTAAGTACATTATCCGCTTAAGAGTGAATTACCCCCAGCAAAACTCGTAAACATCATCTCACCACCCCTCTCTTGCTGAACACTTTCGCTCCAAAAGATATTCCCTGCATAATAATAGCATTACCATACTGTATTACTGTACTTGTAAAACATACCGGCCTTCGCAACTCTGTATGCCTATAGATTCTTTGAACCTGTTTTTGTAAATCTGTCTTTGCAACCTTGTACCTGTCTTTGCAACTCTGCATGCCTATAGATTCTTTATACCTGCCCACATATATTATATAGCATTGTACCAGCAGCTCTGTATGCCTATAGATTCTTTGTACCTGTCTCTGCAGCTCTGTACCTGTCTTTGCAACTCTGCATACCTATAGATTCTTTGTACCTGCCCACATATATCTATAGCACGGTACCAGCAGCTCTACATGCCTATAATTACATAACTATAACCCCTAAGCTCTATTACTATAAAAATTTCATCATCAGCTCCACATGCAATATAAGTGTGCAGATAAAAACACAATACAATCCACCTGAGCCTAAACACACTGCTTAAAGAAATTACATACTGTATTAGTAAAGAAACATTCCATCGCAAAAAGAAAGAGCGATACACCTCAACAACGAAATAACCAACAAAATAGAAAAATGGATCTCATCAAATACATACTGCTCTTATCCTTGTACCTAATCATACCCGCACTGACTCTCAACCTTAACCAACAACATACTATATATCACATAATAAACCCACTCTACTACATATATCACCCCTCATTAATAACAGTACTGCCTCAACAGATTCAATACTCCTCACACCCCCCCCCACCAAGATCACATACTACGTCCAAATCTACAACCCCATCTCAGAAACCAGACAGCACCCCGAGATCCACAACACCCCAAACAGAAGAGAACAAATCACATCAAAAACCTAGCAAGAAAAAACAAAAACAAGTCCACAACAACGGCCTACCAGATGAAAGACTATTACACCATCATCCTTATCAACGCCAGATCAATAAGGAACAAAACACACATAATACATGACATCATCACGGACGAACAGCCAGACATCCTATGCATCACTGAAACTTGGATCACAGAGACCGACGCCGCAATAACAAACCAAATAACCGCCCCCGGATACAAAATATACAACCGCCCCCGCATTTCTAGAAGAGGAGGAGGAGTCCTGATTGCAGCCAAGTCCACCTTGTCACTCAACAGCACCACACACAGCACCAACAAAGACATTGATATACTCAAAGTAGAAAACAACTCAATAGCAACATGCCTAATATACAGACCCCCGTCCGCACCCCCAGAAACTCTAGCCACAGCACTAGAATGCGTATCAACTACAGCAATCAGAAAATATCAAATCATCCTGGGAGACATAAACCTACCATCACTACCACAATGTCAAGCCAACACATTCATGGAAGCCATGGAACAACTTGGTTATAAACAAATAATAAACGAAGCAACACACAACAAAGGTAACACCCTGGACATGGTATTCACACCCGCAGATCAACAATCAAACAAGGAAAATAATCCTGTAATAAAAATAACCCAAGTTCCATGGTCTGACCACCACCAAGTTGAAATTAGGATCCACACAACGCCCAGTAACCCAAATCCTGAACTACCAACACACACCCGCAGAAGCTTCAACAAATACAACAGCGAAACTCTCATAAATTCCATCACCTCACACATAGACCTGACAAGCACCGACCTCGATAGCCTAGTAACCAATTGGAACTCAGGAATTCAAGAGATATCTGAACCAAAATGGAAAGCAACGAATAACAACCACAGACCCAAAATGGAACCATGGTACACAGAAACTCTATCCACCCTAAAGAGAGAACTACGAAGAGCAGAGAGAAAATGGCGACAAAACAAAACCAACGAACGTAAAACAGAATACCTAACCATACTCTCTAAATACAAAAACGAAACCAACACAGCAAAACGTTTACACCACACAAACGTACTAAGTAAAGCATTAAACAAACCAGAGAATTATTCGCCTTGGTCAAATCCCTCACCAAAACAACACAAGAGGACCAACACAATGATAAAATCAAGGTCCAAGCGATAGCTGACCACTATGCCAGCAAACTAAACCCACAGGTCGGACCCAAACACGCACCCTCACCAGATGTCTCATCCACCGAACCACAACCTACTATGACAGCCATACAAACACACGTCACCCGCTGGAACAAATTTTACAACATTGGGGACAAACATGTCAGTAATATAATTTCAAACATCAACACCACAACCTCTCCCCTAGACCCCTGCCCAGCTTCATGGATAAAAGCAACAAAAGCAGAAACCACCCACCAAATTGCACACATAATAAACCAATCACTCCAACAGGGCATCATGCCAAACCAACTCAAGAGATCCATCATAAGACCGATACTAAAAAACAAGACCCTCAACAGAGAAGACCCCACATCTTATCGTCCAATATCCAGCATAGCCCTACTAGCAAAAATCATCGAAAAGGCCGTTCTACAACAACTACAAGACCACCTGGACAACAACAGCACACTTGACGAACACCAATATGGCTTCAGACCACACCATGGGGTAGAAACCCTACTTATTGCACTAATGGACAATCTACTCAAAGGGATTGAAAACAAAAAGAAAATCTTCATTCTCATATTCATAGACATCTCCGCAGCTTTCGATACGGTTCACCACCAAACACTACTAAACAGATTGAGAGATATAGGAATAACAGGAACCCCACTAAAATGGTTCTCATCTTATATCTCCAACAGAATGCAACAGGTACAGTTCAATAACGAAAAAGCAAAGGCTTTCCCACAAACACAGGGCATACCACAAGGCTCAGCCCTATCCGCGCTTCTCTTTAATGTGTACATGAGACCAATCTGCGAAATATTCAAAAAGCATAAAATCCAATATCACATATACGCTGACGATATTATGCTCTATACTCAACTTGATGCAAGCAACCCAAACTACTCTCAGCTAGAAACATGCTTAAAAAACATGCAAGCCTGGCTCCAGCGGAACAACATGGCCATAAACCACAAAAAAACCGAAGTCATGTTCATCTCAAGAAAATCAGATTTCAAACCTCCAGCCTCAATTACCCTAGGTGACAACACTTATCACACAAAAACTGAAATAAAATACCTCGGAGTAACACTGGATAACGAACTAAAGCTGACAAAACACCTTCGCCTAGTAAACAGAGCCATCTTCCACAAACTCAGGGTTATACAACCTCTCAGGAACATCATAGAACACACCGACTTTAGGACAGTAGCCCAAGCCCTAATCATACCACATTTCGACTACTGTAATGCAATCCTGCAGGGCCTGCCAAAGAAAGCACTAAACATACTCCAGATGGCACAAAATGTCGCAGCCAGAATCATCACCAAAACAGGTGTGGCAGAACATATCACCCCGGTGCTGGTTGAACTACATTGGCTCCCCATCGTAGCCCGTATAAAATACAAAATCCTAATAACGACGTTTAAAACCATCCACAATCTGACACCAACCTTCCTCACAAACCTAATCACCTTACAACCTGCTAACAGAAACAGGAGAACCGCCACCATAAACAACCTGCAAGTACCAATAAGTATAAGATCAGTTAATGTAGCCACAAGCAACAGAGCATACTCCTTCACTGCCCCATCACTTTGGAACCAACTACCGCCCGAACTGCGCTCAATAACGGACCTGATGGGCTTCAGAAAAGATCTGAAGACATACCTATTTCAAGAGGCCTACAATGTACCATAAATCAACAATGTACGCACCAAGAGATACAGCGTATTATAAATCAGCGCAAAATGTATATATGTAATATATGTAAAATATAAATGTCTATATACTGTAGAAAAGTATAATTATAGTTGCCCCACCCCCCACTGTACCCTATTATAATTTTGAAAATCCTATATACCTTAATTGAACCTGTTCTACACACTCCAAGGAGACTTACTGTAATCTCTTAATCTTGAAATTATGTTGTATACAATAATGAAACTCGCTCGAGTTGTTTTGAAAATCTGCTGTATACTTTAATGAAACCCGCATGATTTGTTTTTAAAACCTATCACATAACCTTGTTAATCACAATGTAGTGTTTAAATTCTGTCAATGATTTGAATTTCTCTGTATCCTTAATCAAACCGCTGCTGATCGCTGGAAGTAGCGGTATACAAATATGTGCTAAAATAAATAAATAAATAAATGTGGAGAGGTGGTAATAGAATTTTATCACGAGGTACCAAGCTCTCATGAAGAACATTTTTCTCACCGGGTCTCAAATACTCCCGAATTGGCCAGTCTTTTTTCCCCCAGTGTAGGACGCAGGCCCGGCTATCCCACAAGCAAAGGAAGCAGGGATATTTGGTGAAACCGGATTGCTGCCCTAATAGCATGGATAGAATTTTAAAGTCTCCACAAATCATCCACTTATGCTCATCATAACGAATCTTCTGAAGAATCAGGGCCAAATTCTCGTATTTTTCTTGGAGAATAACAGAGTGAGCAATAGGAACTGAAGCGAATGTGTTGCCATTATGAAGAACAACACCTTTTATGCTGTCTTTTGACGAATCAATGAACAGCCGCCATTCAGCAGGATCATACTTGAGTTTAAACGTTTCCATCACTCCGTATATATCGTTGCAAAATACCAAATCTTCCTCTTTGCTGAAATACTTCAAAAATTGTGTCTCGCGGTTGCGGTACCAATAAAACGTTGTTCCTGGTGACAATAGATTTTTCTGTTTAAGCCGAGAACCTAGCAGTTGGGCAGCATCTTTTGGGAGTCCTAAATCCCGGACTAAATCATTCAATTCAGCTTGAGAGAAAAGTTCAGGTTTCGGATCTGGTTCAGTTTCAAACTCGGAAGTACTGGACTCATCGGGAAAAGCCATCTGATGAGTCTCATGATCAGAACCGTCCACACAAATATGATCCAAAGATTTTGGTGGTTCAGGCACAGGTACTTCGTTGCTATGAGGCATAGGCCTAATTGCTGAGGGAAGGTTCTTATTTTTTAAGTTGTATCCCTTCACAATGCAAGAGCAAAAATAGCAGTCACTGCTGTGGTCTCTTTGTTCACGCCACATCATAGGTATTCCGAAACGAAATGCTTGTTTTTTACCTTTCATCCATAAGCGTAGATCTTCCTCACATGTCTTGCACACTTTGTGAGGAGCCCACGGTTTGTCTTGATTGCCTAACTTCAAACCGAAATAGGCAAAATATACTTTTTTAATAAATGCAGAAATGTTCCTCTGCCGCTTTTTCACGGTATATTCCCCACAAATAAAACAAAAACTGTCCGGAGAGTTGACGCAACCTCTGGCTCTGTGAGCCATCACAAATACACAGCACTGCAAACTACAACTGTAGTGAACCACTTCGGAATAAAGCTGGATTATGACTGAGCAAACAAAAGGTAATAATAAACTTGCAAGAAACTGAAATTTGACAGGAACGTTCATGTCACAACCACCGTGTTTGAGCGAGCGAACGAGGCGAGGCGAACAGGAAAGAACATGCGCCAGCGCGAGTACTGGATTTAGCCCCCCGCCTCCCAATTGTCCTGTTAATGTATAAAATGAATACAAAACACTCTAAAATATCATGAGGGAGTGTTTCTATTTAGTTAACCATTACAACCTCTATTTTGGGCCAAGAAAATAAACTGCAGTCGGCTAAAAAGAAATTATGTGAACATTCCTTATATGGGTAAGAAATCTAATTTTGCAAGAAAACGTGACGTGATGGAACATTTTGGCTATTTTTCCTGGATTCAGCACCCCAAAATCTATAGGAATCAGTTGCAAAACTGGAGGCAGTTTTTTGGTAGTGTACCTGTGTAATCGCTGAAAAAAATCAACTTTTAACTGGGAGGACAGGACACACGTCTGGTGGGCTTCTCGAAAAAAAAAAAGAGACCGAGGTAAGATGGCACCTTTAGGCGGTAAGGGAACCGCGCATGCATGCCTGTATTCCCAAAGGCTTTCATAGAAATCTGGGAAAATGCTCCGCTGGGGCTTCATTGGTGCCGATGACACCCATATGTGAGGACTGACTTCCTGCTTGGTCCTGGAGAATAGCACCCTTCCCTGGTGAGCCTCGAAACACTGAACTACTCGTGCTGTGAGTGCTCACGGGGGAAAGGTATAAAGGAGACTTACCGACGGCCACCGTTGCATCAGAGTGCCCATCTCTTCCAATATTCTTTTCTTGCCGCCTGCTGAAAAAACAGCTGGTCTTTGCAGACCGAAAACGTTGCCATTAGGTCCATGATTGGCAGTGTCCATCTGTGAACTATCTGGGCATACATGTCTGGATGCAACACCCACCCCCTGGCAGCCATCCAGACACTGCTCAGAACCTTCGCCCTCACATTGTTCTTCCCTACAATGTGTGTCGCCGATATTGCTGGTAGTCTCTGCTCGACCCAAGAAACAGTCTCTCTGCCTCTTCTTCCATGGCCGTACTTCCTGTACCGTCCTGCCGATTGATGTAGAGCACAGTCGCTGAGTTGTCAGACCGTACTTACACCGCTTGACCTGCCAACAAACCCCTCGAACTTTTGAAGTGCAAGATAGACCGTTCTCATCTCTAGCCGGTTGATCGACCACCTGCTCTCTAGGCCAGACCAAGTGCCTTGTGTGAACTGACCTTCGCAATGTGCTCCCCAGCCCGCCAGACTCGCGTCCGTCAACAATGGAAACCAGACCGGCTGCTCCAGAGCCAATCCTGCCTTTAAGGATGCCGGAAGCAGCCACCATCGAGGCGGCTGTCTGACCTTGAGCGGGCTGGGAAACCATTTGTCCAAGAGATCGGACTGATACGACCAGCGGTAAAGCAACGCTCTCTGTAACAGCCTCAGAAGAAAAGCTGGCCCACGGCAGCGCTTCCAGGGTCGCTGCCATCGTTCCCAGCACACGACCATAAGTCCATGCTGAGAGAGCCAGAGCAGCTCTGAACTTTCACAGTAGTTGCCGAAGGGCTTGCACTTGACCATTCGGCAGAAACATCTCTCCTGTCAGTGTCGAACCGTCCCCCTAGATACTCAAGACCCTGAGTAGGTATTAAGCAGCTTTTGGTCGGGTTGACCACCCAACCGAGACTCGGTAAAAACACCATTACTTTGTCCGTTACCTGAATGCTCTCGGATTTTACTCGAATCAAGCAATCGTCGCGATAAGGATGCACCAGAATGCCTTTCTTCCACAATGCCACTGCTACCACTACCATGATCCTGGTGGATGACCTCGGCGCAGTCGCCAGCCCAAAAGGCAAGGCTTGAAATTGATAATGCCCCCCCCCCAAGGGAGAAGCGTACCATAGAAACTTCTGAAGAGCCGCTCTGAGTGGGACATGCAAATATGCATCCATAAGGTTGAGACAAGTGCTCCCCTTGCCGTACCGCCACCAGGACCAACTTCGTTTCCATCCTGAAATGCGGTACCCGCAGACACCTGTATGCCCTTTTGAGGGCAAATATAGGCCGAACTGCTCCGCCTTTCTTTGGTACTACGAAATAAATTGAGTAACAACCCATGCCGCAATCAGTAAGTGACACCGGCGCGACCACTCCAAACTGTGAAAGCTGATGCCACGTACCGCGGATCGCAAGGATGTCCCGCTGACCTATGCAGGGAGATCCCATGAACGAACCCTGTACCGGTTTTGTCAATTCCAGCACATAACCATCACAAATTACTTCACACCCCCACTGGACTGACGTTAATTGGGTCCAGGCAGGAAGAAAGTCCCAAAGAAGCCCGCCTATCGGTTGCTTTCCCACCGGGACTCACCAGCTTTCATCGTGCTTTGCGAGATCGCACTGTGGAAGCTGTTGCAAAACCACTGCTTGCTCCCCAAAACCCACGAAACACCTGGGCCCTAGAAGCAAATCTTCCTGTGGAAACTTCCCCAAATGAGAAGTACAGAATCTCCTGAAAACTCTGAACTGGCCTTGCACGCCGGTAAGAGCTACCCTTGCTTGGGCTTCTCCTCCGGAAGCTTCCATCCTTTGGTCTCCCCCAAATTTTTTTTTTTTGCAACTTATCTAGGTCCTTTCCAGACACCAACCCTGCGATGCTCCGCTGTAGGGTAGCAAGGTCAATTGATATCAGATCTGTGCCTCTGCTGTTCTTCTACCTCCTAAAGAAATCACAACCATATTTCTGCAGTCATTCCTAACAAGTCAGAATCACAGCTTTGAGTTAGGAGCAAAGACTGGATTCCCGAGACAAACTATAAAAACTTTGAGCGCCTTTTCTTAATACCTGACCTTCCGATAAGAAAACTTTGAGGACGTTTGAGCTACATTATCCACAAACAAACCCCTCGAAGGCTTATGGCACTCAGACCTATATGTTCCAAGCCTACAGAGACCCCACATCTGCACCATGAATCCCAGCAAGGAAAAGTACTAGATCTCTCCTGGTAAAGATCTCAGAATAGGGAAGGGCAGAGCCAGAACTATCCTGTAAGGCCACCCCTGTACCCTAAGGGACACACAGTTGTCGCAGGCCGCCTCCCCAAACTGCTCTCAGACAGGCTGCCGTGACTCATGCACTTTTTTTTTTTTTACACTGCTCCTTTAAGAGAAAAAAAACACAAAAGAAAGAGAAAGCACAGTTACTTACCTGTAACAGGTGATCTTTGGGAACAGCAGGAATAAGTCTTCACATATGGGTACGTCGGTACCGACGGAGCCTGCGCGGGAACGCTCCCCAGCGTCCAAAAAGAAAGCCTTTGGGAGCATCCCACACGCATGCGCACTGCCTTCCCGCCCATTCACTTCCCTCTCATCAGTTGGGTTTGTAGCTGAGACCGAAGGAGGGAAGTAGACAAATTAGAGAGAGAACAAAACTCCTAGGGGAGGTGGGTGGGTTGTGAAGACTTATTCCTGCTGTTCCCAGAGATCACCTGTTACAGGCAAGTAACTGTGCTATCTCCAGGAACAAGCAGGAATGAGTCTTCACATATGGGGACTCAGAAGCTAGAGATGTCTAGAGGAGGTCCCAGCATGTTGCAAATCTAATGGATGGGCCATGCTATTTCCCAGAACCTCAGGCATCTAAGGGATGGAGGGTAGGAGTTGAATTAAAAAGGGTGTGCTGTGGAACAGCTTAACTAAACAAGGCGTCTAGAGGGGAGTCCTTGTGTAGACCATAATTGTTAGCAACTATTGAATTCCAATTTTCTAATGTGGATCCTACCCAAAAGTATTGCAAAAGTGTTTGAGGCTAATATGGGTCTGCTGCTAAGAGTGAGTAGATCATCCTCAAAGAAATTACCTCACTGTGAAGTAGAGGAAAATAAATTTTGCAATACAGGTAGAGGTCAGAAGCCTTAATGGCTAGAACTAATCCCAGAAGAAAAACTGGGGGAGTTTAATGAGATTGGACTTTGGAGGAAAAGCTGAAGCTTCTGTAGGCCAAAGATTAAAGCTCTTTCAGAGTCAGATATATATATATATATATATATATATATATATATATATATATATATATATATATAGAGAGAGAGAGAGAGAGAGAGAGAGAGAGAGAGAGAGAAATTCACTTAACAAGAAGGGGTAAGGCCTGCTTGAGAATATGGATAGAGAATCTCTTTCTGGTTATAAGTGGAATTGCCATAGAGAAAGTTTCATGGAAACCAGTGGAATGCTCTTACTTATAAGGAGAGGTCTAGATCTCTTTAAAAATTCTAGCCTTTGAATAACCAGGAATGGAGACCTACGTAAAGGGGTGCAGAGGAGATCCTTAGTCTTAAGACAGCAAGTCTGGATCCTTCTATAAGTTCAGTGAAAGTAGCTGGAGAAGACGCAATATAAGGGGATACCATGATTGCGCCTCTATGAGGGCAATATGAGTATCATGCGTTCTTTGTTCAGCATAAGCTTCAATGAAGTATTGGGAATTAGAAGGAATGCACTAGACAAGGACTGACTGCGGTGAAAAAGAATGTATCCCTGTTGTAAACGCTCCACTGGAGATGTGGAACCCAGGGAATTGAGCAATTCTTTGTGTTTTCATGTGGTCTAAGCCCTGGTTCCTTTTCTCAAAAGGAAATTTTAAGGAAGATGGTAAGAGCAGGAAAAACCAGTCATGTAGGAGCATGACTGGGCAAAGCCTTTTTAACCATCTGGAAGTTACCCACTAGGAATGGCTCTGACACTCTCTGGCAAAGGCCCATAGTGCAGAGCTTTTTTTGTATAATTGCAGAGAGCATGTTGTAGGTTGCTTAGGTGAGATCTGGCTGTTTAATTGCCAGTGTGCAACCTAATCTATTCTGTTGGAGCCAAAAAGAATTGAAGATGGCTAAGAATAGTAGACAGGCTAGTTGCCTGCAATGATAAAATTGTCCAAGTGGATTGTGGAACCTCTCTTGGAATGATCTGTTAAGGCAGCAGAAAAGGTTAGGTCCTATAAATTGGAAAAGGACCGACAGACAATTGGTAATTGAGTTTTACCACTCCTGTCTGATAAGCTGTCTTAAAAGAAATAGTTGAGAAGATTGCAAAGGGGAAGAAAAACTCTGTATGGAAACCACTTACTGGAGTAGGTATTGAAGAAAAACTTATGGGCTTAAAGGGTAAGCCCTCCAGTTGAATAGTATCACTCTTAGAGACTAGATGTCCCGACTAAGAGGGATAGAAGTAATACAGAGTTGAGAAGACTTACAATTTGGTAAGTTCCTGGAAAGGTGAAGGCCCCTTGCAGTCAAAACTATGAGATATCCTCGTACAAGAAAACTGTCAAGGTGAAGGACATAGCCTACCTTGTTGTTAGTTGTTACTCCTCTTTTTCCTTCAAAAAGGAGAGGAGAACCCCGTTACCTGTAGGGCATGATTGTCCTCAATAGCTCTTGGAGCTAAAAGAATGGATTTCTCTTGTGGCAAGAGATTCATGCCTAGAGTCGAGGATTGAGTCAGTGTATGACTGATATCTCAGTAAGGATGAGATGAACTGTAGATGCTTCTGTTGATAAGAAGTAGGTTACTGGTTCTAAACCTCAAACAGGAAAAAGAGATTTAATGAAGAAAATATCAGAAACCCTGCGACTGCTGGGTTTGCTGAGCCTGTTGAGGTTTTGATTTTTTTAGCCTGGTTTGATGTTGCCCTTCTTTGGAAACATCTGCATGATGGGTAGAAGATGAATAAAACT
The DNA here is from genome assembly GCA_033557465.1 of Ichthyophis bannanicus. Classification (NCBI taxonomy): domain Eukaryota; kingdom Metazoa; phylum Chordata; class Amphibia; order Gymnophiona; family Ichthyophiidae; genus Ichthyophis; species Ichthyophis bannanicus. Next base: position 729,692,049 of record CM066033.1, on the reverse strand, counting down.
TTTTCCCCTTAGGGGGATAAAGTTTGTTAGGAGATTTTTTAATAGCTGGGATAGAGGAAAGTTTCGACAATACTCTGAAAGCAACAATATCAGTGTTTAACTGATTAGCTTGGAATAAAGCATCCTTGTTAAAGAGGTTTTCACCAGTACAAGGAGTATTTCCCAGCCTTTCTTGTACCCATTTGTCCAAGTCTGAAGCTTGGAGCCAGGCCGTGCGTCGTGCCCCTATGGCTATAGCAGAAGTTCTGCTAATAGACTCAAAACAGTCCAGGGAAGCACGATTAAGGAACTTAGAGACATTTTGAGCATGACTGACTAATAAGAAATAGTCTGCTCTTTTATGTTCTTGAAGAAAAGGGTTCAAAAGCTTTAAGTTCTTTGTGACCTCTTCGAGAGATAATCCCATATAGAAAATATATGAGATAATTCTTGCTGAAAGCATGGATGCCTGGAAGCATCAATGTCCAAAGACATCTAAAGTCCTAGACTCACGACCTGGCGGATAAGAGGAGTGCTTCTTTGCACTCTTAATACGCCTCATTGCTGATTCTACAACAGAGTGATGAGAAAGTTGAGTCTTCTGAAAACCTGGAGAAGGTGGCATCTTGTACATAGTGTCAAGTGTCTTAGAATGTGGGGATACCGTTAAAGGAGTTTCCCACATTCTTAATAGTAGATCCTGTAAGATCTGATGCAAAGGAAGCATGATTCCCTCCTTTGGAATCCAGGGGAATTGCAGAGTCTCTGAATCTCTTGGTATGGATTCTTCACCAGGTATAGAAATGGCAAGTAACTGCCATATCAAGCAGAAAAGCTTGAAAAGAAATCTCCCCTGAGGGGGTCCTAAAATGAGGGGTAAAGGCTAGAATTGTTGAGAATTCAGCCTTGGTACCAATGGATTCATCCCAGTCATCGGGGTCAGAAGACTTGAAAGGATGAAGCATTGGATTTTCCTTAAAGCGATGTCTTCAGTACCACCCGAGGTCGGTACCAAGACGAGTCGGTACCGAATCCTCCATGCTAGAGAGCGATTCCAGGCTCGGCATTGAAGGAAGCGAGTCTGTCGAAGCAAGCATGGACAGTACCGACACCGGTGCCGATGTTGATACTGGTACCGGAGCCGATACCGATACCCGAGGAACGGTCTGCAGCAACTCTAGCGGTACTGAAGTAGCTGAGAGCGCTAGACTACGTTCATCGGTGAGGAGTGTTTCATCCATCACCATAGCAGATGCCGGGGTGTCGGCACCACTCGAAGCGGCTACAACCACCGAGCATGGCCCAGGTATGTTCATCGAGGTAAGAACCCCGGGAACAACCTGAAGCCCCGTTAATGCTTTGGAGCCCGAAGACTCCCGCCGGGACTCTATTGCCAAAATGTCCTCGAGGGCAACGCCAGAGGCATAGCGATGCTTAGAAGGAGATCTACCACTCGAGGACTGGCTAGTCTTTACAGACTTTTCTTTGGTTACCTGATCCTGTGAAAAAGAAGATATTCTGGCTGGTGACATCGAGTGCGATGTGAACCGGGTATCGAGTTGTGCTCAATTCTGAAGACTTCTTCTGTCTGAGCTCCAGCAGGAGAGACACTCCAGTGGTCAGGACCTAAACATTTTAGACACCAAGTATGAGTGTCTAAAAATATGTCTGTACCGCCACACTTCGAGCATTTCTTAAGGATAGTGGCTGGCTTTTCCATAATGGAGGATAGAGGCCTAGTGGCCTAGAAACCGTCAGGCACTAAACAGGAAAAAATTTCCTAGAAAAAAGACGACTTTTTTAGTAGAAAAAAAGCACCGGTGGTACCGGTGGCATCGAGGGAAGGCAGATGCGACCACAAGAAAAAGAATAAAAAGAAGAATTTTCTGCGGTGACAGGAATACATTCTGCCGGCTCCGCGGAAAACTGATGAGAGAGAAGTGAATGGGCGGGAAGGCAGCGCGCATGCATGTGGGATGCTCCCAAAGGCTCTCTTTTTGGATGCTGGGGAGCGTTTCCGCGCAGGCTCCGTCGGTACCGACGTACCCATATGTGAAGACTCATTTCTGCTTGTTCCTTGAGATAGTAATTAACACAAACTCCTCAAATAATTAAAACAATTAAACTACCCTTGCCAACTGCGCCCAAAGTTAAGCGATTGACCAAACTGTTTCATAGCCGGCAGTAAAAGCACGGGAAGGGAAACCTGCCCACGAAGTTCCTCAGCCGCCCACAACTGTTGAAGCGCTGCACACATGGTTCAGGCCGAGAGAAGCTTCGCACTGGGAACAAGATGTTAGTCGGGACTGCTCTCTGGCCAGGCGAACCTAAACTATCTTACCTCTTGCCGAACACAGACTCAGGAAGCTCCACCCGACAGAGCTGAGATTGGGCTGACCTAATGGCCGTTAGTACATCCGCACCAGGTCTCCACCGCACCTTGTACCGCCTGCGGCAAGCGCCACTGTTTGCCGAAGCAAGCGCCATCAGCGCTAACACCCCGCACAGCTCCCCACCGAACAGTCCAAGCAGGGAGAGCATGCAAAAAAAAAAAAATGAGCCCCAAGTTCTAGGGATGAGACCTAAACAGCTCTCTTGGTAATTTTTCGTCTCGTCTCAATGTTTTTTTTTTTTTTTATAAACACATGAAGTCAAGAAACCTCAAACACAAAATATTGCAAACTAAGCTAAGACTCCTAATCCACCCCTCCGTGAACCCCACGCTGGGGGCTCACTACATCCAACTGCATGGGAACCAGCACCAAGGGGAGAACCAAGAGCCCTAAATTAAATTAAAACCACCAAATCAAAAAAAGAAAACAAATTAAAACATTAAATTTCCACCTAAAATGTCAAATTTGGCGCCTGAGCAACACGCCTAAGGCTACTGCTGCCTTGTGGCTCGAAAAAGGCAGGAACCCACGGTCCACGAAAGCAGCAGGGCCTGCTTGTCGCCGCCGACCTCCGCACCTGATCCCTGAAGGATCTCTGAATGGTGCGTTGCCGCAACTCACCCTCGCCGGGTCTAACAATACTCCCAAGGCTAGCTGTCCCGCCGCTCTGAGCGGCAGCCCTACGATCCGCTTAAGCTGCTCACAGAGAAATGTGAGCAGCTTAAGCGGAGAGGGTTCACCAGCTCCCGCAGTGCTTTCAATCGATCAGCAACTGCAGATCTCCCAGGCCGGTCTCTCGGCGCTGCACAACTCCCCTCCATACCAACCAGGAGGGGAGGGGAGCTCCAACATCTGGTCCAAAGACCACAAGGAAGGGAAAAACCCCCCTTGGCAGAGGCTCTACTCCCTCCCACATTCTTTTTTCTTTTTCTTTTTTATTTATTTTAAACTGAACCCAAATAAAGAAAACCAAATGGTAGAAAATATAAAACTCTTAATCTGACTACACTAAAAACTGCTCCTTATCTGAACCTCTAGTAAGCCCAGCACCTAGGCTCACTACGTCCTCCTGCTGCATGGAGACTGGACACACTGGGGCTGACGGGAGAGGCCAGCAGAGTACATCCAGTGATGTCACGTTTTTGACATGCCCAGTCTCCAAGCTGCAGGAGGAGGTGCACAACCCAGAGGTAGAGGACTAAACTGGAGGACCGATAAGGAACCCCGTTTTATTTGTTCATTTATTGAACATATATACTGCTGTTCAGTGTAATCAAAGCGGTTTACATCCAACAAAATAAGAACAGGTATATTGTAACTTGACTTAACAGGTAACACTGCATTTACATATGTAGCATACTACTATGAAAAATATCTAACATTTACAGGTGGATGATTTATATAATGTCAGTTTGTAAAGGTAACATGTAGCATTTTAGTGATGGATGACTAAAGTCTCTTATTGATATAGCATGCATATATTTACAGGTGGTGTGATATTTACAGGTGGTTGCATTGGATTTACTTATACAGCCATGTGAGTTTGTCCATGGAGGGAAGTATTTACTTTGGTGTATTATCTTATGGCTGGCAAATGTAGCCAAATTCTGAGTTTAAAATGTTTATTCTTGATGTAGCTTGTAACATTTACAGGTGGATCAATATTTTCTGGTGGCCATAGTGTATGTATGTATTTATGCTACCCTGTGGGTATGTTCATGATAGTACAACAAAGCAAAATCCTCTCTTGTGTCTGATGAGTATAACCATTGTAGTTGGTATGGCTGACTTGGGGGATCTGGTGAACTGTGGGTCTGGCGTTAGTGTCAGATTCTATGTGGGAAATAGCTCTGAAGCACCAAAATGTTCCATAAAGAGGTGTATTTTTAGGCCTTTTCTGTTGGCCCGAGAAGGATGGGTATGTTACCCTGTTGGAAGTCTCCTTTTTCCCCAGGGAATAGGGGCCTTTTCCTTGAGGGTTTTTTGTGGGAAAAAGAAGAGGTATTCTTTGAGAGCCTCTGGCAGGTCACCACTTACGCCTCTATCTCAGCTGCCTTGTCGGCCATGGGTTTGCCAAACAAGTTCTTGCCAGTGCAGGGGACATCTAGCAGCTTGTCCTGGACCCACTGCTCGAGGTCTGAGGACTGTAACCAGGCTTGGTGTTGAGCCCTTATGCCAGCTGCTGCCACTCGGGCCACGAGCTCAAATCCGTTGTAGGAAAGGAACTTTGAACAGTCATTTATGCCACAGGTCAGAGCCTAGAACTGATGGAGAGGTTCCCCAGCCAGCCGAGAACCTCAATAACTCCTGGTCAGGGGCTCAATTCAGCACTCCAGCATCAAACCCTGGTAGCACTTGTGCCTGTGGGCATCAAGGGCTCAAGCGTCCCTACTGGGGGAAACAAGAGTAGGTCTTTTGGCTCTTGAGCTTTTGCATGGTTGGCTCGACAACCATGGAGTTATGTGGGAGGTGGGGCTTGTGGAACCCTGGTCCCTTCCTGACGTGGTACATGGTGTCGAGGCACTGGCTGATCAGCACTGAAGCCAGGATCTCCTACATCCACAATAGCAGCTGCTTGAGAATCAGCTGGACTGGCACTGTAAGGGTTTCCTTAGGAGGGGACTAACTGGAGGATCTCCAGTTTTTTGGTGCACAGGTCCTCTGCCTTGGTTTGCACTGAGAGGGCTCTGGCCATATCCCTGACAAAGTCATGGAAGGCCACATCCTCCAGAGGAGAATGCACCAGGGGAGACTGGTCCAGGGGGACGTGTATGTGCTGTCTGGTTTCTTGGGAGGCCTCATCGTTTTCCTACTCTGAGTCAAGGGGGACAAGTCCAAGGCCCTGCGACTCCGTGCCTCAAGGCCCACACCAAAGTGCCAGGGCCACCTTGAGGATTTGGGGTCAAAGTCCCAGAAACTGGTCAGGGAGGACCGGATTCCCAAGGAATGGGATTGGGACCTCGACCAGGGCAGAGGACTTACCCGAGGCCAATGGTGCTTGGAGCACGGCTCGACAACTGAGGACTCCTCCGCAGCCAGAGGTCTGGTCATCAGGGCGGATGATGCAAACATGCCATCATCGCCTGCTGCATAGCCAGGATGGCAGTGATGTTCTGCTCCACGGCTGCCATTCTGGATTCCAAGCCAGAAGGCTCCACAGCTTTTGGTGCAGGCACCAAGGATCCCTGGCCTGGCGCTAGCACTCTTGCGAGTACGGCCTCGAGGACCCTTGCATGGTCTCCATCAGCCGAGGCATCCTTTTTGGTTACTTTGGTGGGCTGCTTTTCAGAATTGTCTGAAACCCTCTGGGAGGTTTTGCCAGGTTTCTCTGATGGAACCTCAACGGACTTCGAGGATGTTTTCTTTTTCCACTTGGGGTCAAAGGTTGTCTCGAATGAGCTGCCACCACGGGACTCAGAGGATGCTTCGCCCTCTCAGGACATGCTGGACTTTGAGCTCAGCGTCAGGGAAGCTGGTGAAGAGTTAGAACTGGGGAACCTCTTCTCATTGCTTTTGGCCATCATGGTCCGGTCCCAGGCAGCAGTTGTGGGTATCAGTGACAAACAGTTTGACTGCAGCGGTCACATTTTTTGAACCCACTAGGGGACTGTGTGTGGGCACCTGGCCAGAGTTGACGACCCCCAGGCGAAAAAGGGCACAACCACCAGTTGAGGCAAGTCTTGATCAAAAAAATGGGAAGGAGCGAGAACAGTGCCAGGCCCAGTGCCTGCTTGAGGCAGGAAGAGGAACCGGTACGCAAACCGGGAAGGCTAAGTTTTAAGGATATTCTAGTTTTTTTCCTGGGGAAATTGGACAGATGTCCATTGGGATCTATGGAAAAAAGGAGACTAAGAAAGATGGCACCCTTTGGCGGGAAGGGGACCATGTATGTGTGGTAGCATGTCCCAAAGGCTTTCTTTGAAAGCTGTGGACATGCTCCACGTGGGCTCCGTCTGTGCCGTCACCCATACATGAGGACTGACTTCCTGCTTGCTCCTGGAAAACTAACTCATTAGAACAATTGCCCCAAAGAAATGACAAAAACAGGTTGTAATACTCTTAGCTTTATTATACAAATAAAATGTGCATTTATAGTACAATTCAGGAAAAACGGGAGGTCAATAAAAACATTTAAGTTAATGTGATTACAAATATACATATTAAAAACAATCATCCTAGCACATGCTGGATCTAGAAGTCACATACCATTTAACTAAAATGAAGGTTAGACAAACATGAAATTTCTATTATCTTAGATAGGGAGTGAATTCAGCAGCTGTCCCATAAATGTTACCATAACAGCACCACAGCTGCCAATTAAGACTAAAGCACTTGTCTGTAGTATGGACAATCCAAAGTACAACAATCTATTCTGAGCTCAGTACAAACTAGGAGGGAGCCAGTGGTCCTATTCACCTGCCACCTAGAAGTATGCTGACAAGCCACTAATCATGAGCAAGAAAATAAACACAGTAGGTGCTTTTGGGGTAGACCAAGTCATTGTTTTTGGTTAATGTTAACTTTCATAGTTACAGAACAGTTTTCATTCTTATGGTTATTTTTTTTTTATCTGAAGTGAAAACAAAACAAGACAGCTCTCTGTACAAATACTGATTGATACACCTTTCTAAATGAAGAGGTATTTGATAGGCCTTAATAGGTTAGCCTGCATGAATGGTCCAGCTAGCCTACAGGTCTATACTGAGCATTACCTCAGTGAAACTGGTAATCCATAAACAACTGGAGCAGCACCAATTATGTGTTTGAGTTTAGGTGCCTGGCGGGACTGAGTAACATAACTGAGGATTGGGGCTCCAGATCCTGCCTTTATCCAGCTTTGGAGCAGTGCTACTGTGTACCGATCAATATCTCTGTCGGTCACATCCCAGAGATTTCCCAGCACCAGAGGACTGTAAAGGAAAAAGCAAAATAAACACAAGGAACAAACAATCAGAATACTGCAAAGATATACAAGAGTTTGAGACTGGGTGCCAGGTAAAGGTTTTGCTTCAGTATCATTTAGAGTTCTGGTACTAGTTCTGGGGACAACTGGAATCTTGTAAGAGGCCCTGCATTCTGAAGCTCTATCTTAGGGTAGTTCACAGATTGCATGACCCACCACCACCACTCAATTCTTAAACTAGAGAATCATTTTTAGAAAGGCTGAAGGTTGTCTTACCAGCCAGCCATGATGTACTTGAGGATGATACCCACTCCTTCCAGATTTCCTCGAACCACCAGGGCAGCTGTACTACATCCAAAGAGCAACGACACAGCATTGCCATCAAGTCTCATGAGAGACTGTCCATCCAGAAACTGGACACCTGCCCCATGCCCTGCATATCTATACAGGAGACAACAAACAGTAATTGAATGAAAAATTTCCTATCAACTCAGTCTGTGTCAAGAGTATTGCGTAGCTGTCACAATAGAAACCAAATGCTTCTCACTCTAGCTTGAGCTCAGCTGGCAAGGTCATGCCACAAGCTTCCCAGTTATGAGCACTTTGCTAGCAGTATAGTCCGAAATATATTCAGAATAAAACTTATCAGCCCAGAAAGCGTAGTTACTCACCTGTAACAGGTGATCTCCGGGAACAGCAGGCATTTAGTCTTCACATATGGGTATCGTCGGTACCGATGGAGCCTGGGTGGGAACGCTCCCCAGCGTCCAATAGGAACGCTTTTGGGAGCATCCCTCAGCACATGCGCGCTACCTTCCCACCTTTCCAATTGTCCCTCTTCAGTTAAGTTTGTAGCTGAGTGAAAGGATAGAGGGAGAGGAAAAAGAGAGAACTCCTAGGGGAGGTGGGTGGGTTGTGAAGACTAAATTCCTGCTGTTCCCGGAGATCACCTGTTACAGGTGAGTAATTACACTATCTCCAGGAACAAGCAGGAATGTAGTCTTCACATATGGGGACTCCCTAGCTGAAGATGCCAGGGAGATAGCCCCAGGAAGCTGCCACCTATAGTAAGGTGGGCCATGCTTCCTCCCATGGATCTCTGGCATCCCAACAGGGTTAGTGGGTAGGAGTTGAATTAGGTCTGAAAGATTTTGAAGAATAGCTTGTCCAAAAAAGGCATCCCGACAGGAGGCTTTATCTAGGCAGTAGTGGGCTGTAAAGGTATGTAGCGAAGCCCAGGTGGCTGCTCGACAAATGTCATCAATAGACACAGAGTGAAGGTTAGCCATAGAGGCTGCCATGGCTCTCACATTATGAGCTGTGACATGGCCTTGAAGAGGAAGACTCTTAGTCTCATATGCAAAGGATATGCATTGTGCAATCTAGCTGGATAGAGTTCTCTTGAAGACTGGAAGTCCCAAATGACTAGAATCAAAAGCAATAAAGAGTTGAGAAGACTTTCTATGTTGCTGTGTTCTTTGTAGGTAAAAAGCCAAGGCTCTTTTACAATCCAAAGTATGAAGGTTCCTTTCTGCATTAGAGGCATGAGGCCTCGGAAAGAATACAGGAAGATAAACTGATTGATTTAAATGAAAAGGCGAAACCACCTCTGGCAAAGTGTGGATGAGTTCTGAGAACAACCTTATCACGGTGAAACCTAGTATTATGAGGATCAGCCACTAAAGCTTGCAATTCACTAATGCGACGTGCAGAGGTGATTGCAATTAGGAAGATGACCCAGGACAAAAGCTTTAGGGTTGTAGTGGCTAAAGGTTCAAAAAGCGGTTTCATGAGCTGCTCGATAACTAGATTTAAATCCCATGCCACTGGTGGTGGCCTGATGGGAGGCTTTGTTAATAGAAGACCTCTCATAATTCTTGATATGAGTGAATGAGGAAATTGGTTGTCCATTTAGAGGCTTATAGGAAGCTGCAATTGCACTAAGATGGACCCTTACTGAACTGTTTTTTAGACCAGAATTTGATAAATTAAGTAGATACTCTAGTATCGATTCCAAAGGTATCATAAGGGGGTTTAACCCCTTCTGTGAACACCATATAGTAAAATGTTTCCACTTGAAGGCATAAGAGTGTCTTGTGGAAGATTTTCTAGAAGCCTGAAGGATATCCTTTACCTGCTAGGAAAGGTTGAGATCCTGAAGGTCTAAGCTTTTAGCAACCAGGCTCTAAGATGCAGGAACTGGGGATTCGGGTGCCATAGCATCCCGTTCTCTTGGGAGAGAGCATAGCCTAACTCCAGAGGTGCAGCTTGAGAGAGATGTAGAAGCAGGGGATACCACGTTTGGCGTGACCACCGTGGCGCTACGAGGATCATACGAACTCTGTCTCTCTGAAGCTTGAAGAGTGTTTTGGGGATGAGGGGAATGGGTGGGAAGGCAGAGGAAGTCGTGACCCCATTGAAGGAAGGCATCACTTGCCTAGCAATTTTGAGCCGGAATTCTGGAAGTTTGGCATTCAGTGGACTTGCAAATAGGTCTATGTCTGGGGTTCCCCAGATCTGAAATATCTTGGCCAACTGGTCTAGGTTGAGAGACCATTCGTGAGGCAGCAGTACTCGGCTGAGTTTGTCTGCCCAAAGGTTTTGAATGCCTGGAAGATATACAACAAGGTGGTGAATTTGATGCTCTGACGAGGGCCCATAGTCGTAAAGCTTCGTTGCATAATGACAGAGAACCTGTTCCCCCCTGCTTGTTCACGTAGAACATAGCTACTCGATTGTCCGTTTGGACTAGGACTGTCTTGTAGCTGAGCTGGGCATGGAATACTCGAAGAGCTAGATAGATTTCTCCGAGTTCTAGGAGGTTTATGTGAAGACAAGCCTCCTGTGGAGTCCAGGTACCCTGGGTAGAGAGATGCAGATGTGCTCCCCATCCCACCTGTGATGCATCTGTTAGGGTGGCCTGGAATAGGGGTTGCTGGAAAGGAGATCCCACTAGAAGATTTTCCAGTGATTGCCACCATTGGAGGGACAAAATCAATCGTCGTGAGTTTGATATCTTGTCCGACAGATGTCCTGTGGCCTGTGTCCACTGTGTGGACAGGGTCCACTGGGCTGCTCGCATATGAAGGCGAGCATAGGGAACCACATGAACCGTGGATGCCATATGTCCCAATAGTTGTAGTTCTCAAGCAGTTAGGGAGGACTTCGCCGCTGCTTGAGAAGCTAGCTGCACTATGCGAAGACAGCGGGGTTGTGGGAGAAAAGTCCTTGACTGGTATCTAAACGAGCTCCTATGAACTGAGATGGATCAAGTTGGGAATTTGGGAGGTTTATGACCAATCCCAAGTATTGAAGGATTCGCATTGTGCGAGACAGTGCCTAGCTGGCTTCTGGAACCGTGGGAGCTCGAATGAGCCAGTCGTCTATGTAAGGGAAGACGAATATCCCTAGGGTTCGCAGGAATGCAGCTACTACTGCCATGCATTTCGTGAATACTCTTGGTGCCAAAGCCAGACCAAAGGGAAGAACCCTGTATTGGAAATGTTTTCCCTTGAAAAGGAATCGTAAGAATTTCCTGTGATCTGGGTGGATCAGAATGGGAGTATATGCATCCTTTAGATCTAGAGAACAAAGCCAATCCTGACTTTGAAGGTATGGCAGAAGAGTTCCCAGAGAAATCATTTTGAACTTTTCTCGGAACAGATATTTGTTCAATTCTCTGAGATCTAGAATGGGTCTGTCCCCTCCTGTTTTCTTTGGAATAAGAAAATAAGGGGAGTAGAACCCTGTACCCTGTTGAAGGATGGGCACCTCCTCTATTGCCCCTTGAGCAAGGAGTGTTGAGACCTCTCGATCTAGTAGATTGTCTGTAGAGGTTTGGGAATTGAACTGTCTTACGATTGTAGGAGGGGGCATGCTGTGAAAATGAAGCTTGTACCCCCTCCCCTACAATGGAGGGAGTCCAATTTTTTGCTGTTATTTGGTGCCATCTGTTGGCAAAATGAGACAATCTGCCTGGAATGTTTAGGGGTTCTGGACCTTTCAGAGGCAGGAAGGTTAAATTCTCTATGAAGGAGTCAAAGCCCTTCAAGCAGCTGGGCCTGTGGAGCTGGTTGAGCTCTAAGGCCTTTTGGCTTCTTTTGTCTGGATTGTTGCTGTTGACCTTTCTGGGCAACTTGACGCCAAGCTTGCCCTTGCTGGGTATAGGATGGATAAAACCTCTTTTTGCTGAAAGTTTTTTTTATAGGGTTTCTTTTTGGCTGGAGTGGCTGTAGATTGACAATCTATCTAAAGTGATATTGTCAGCATCTATCTCATTAGCCTTTTCCTGCCAGTTCTTGTCAAAGAGGTTGCCTGGAGCCAGGCAATCCAACGTGCACCAATGGCAATAGCAGAGGTTCTGCTAATGCATTCAAAGCAGTCAAAGGCTGCACGATTTACAAACTTGGAGACATCTTGAGCATGCTTGACAAGAGTAAGGAAGTCTTGTCATTTGTCATCAGGGAGAAGGGGGCTCATAAGCTCCAAATCTCCTGTGACCTCTGAGGAACATTCCCATATATAATATATATGAGCTGATCCTAGCTGAAAGCATGGAAGCCTGAAATGTTCGACGCCCAAAAGCATCAAGAGTCCTGTATTCACGACCTGGAAGATTAGATGCATGTCTTTTTGCACTCTTCATCCTACACATGGCTGACTCCACTACCATTGAATGGTGTGGCAGCTGAGTCTTTTGAAAACCACAACATGGTGGAACTCGATACAAGGTATCGAGTCTCCTAGAATGAGGAGATGTGGTCAAAGGTGTCTCCCACATTCTGAGCATCAAATCATGAAGAATTTCATGAATGGGCAGAGTGGCTGCCTCCTTGGGAGCCTTAGGGTATTGCAGAATTTCCAATTCCTTTGCTCTAGGTTCTTTTTCAGGAGCTAATGTGATTGAAAGGCCTCGGGCCACATCATGAATAAAATCCTGAAAAGACATGTCTTCCGGAGGAGACATTCTGTGTTGGGGAGAAGAGGAGTCTTCCGGGAGAAACACTCTGGTACCAGCAAAATTATCAGAGTCTTCGGAATCGGAGGATTCGAAGTATCTCTGATCCCGATGTTCATGCAAAGCACGATCTCGGTATCTATCAAAGTCGGTACCGAGTTGGTCCGGTACCGATCTGTCGATGCCAGAAAAAGTTGGCAAGGGAAGAATTCCCACCGGGGCCGGTACCGTCGGTGCTGATACCAGCATCTGTACCGGTGCTGATACCAGCATCTGTACCGGTGCTGATACCAGCATCTGTACCGGTGCTGGTACCGGCATCGGATACCGGTGCCTGTTGAACCGCCAGTGTCAACAGTACCAAAGCTGTAAGGAGAGCTGCGAGACTGCGTTCAATAGCGAGGAATCTCTGGCCTATCGACGCTGCCGATGCCTAGGTATCGGTATAAGCGGCTGGAACCCCTGAGCATGGCACCAATAATTCTGCTGAGGTCGAAGCCTCAAGAACATCCTGGAACCCCGTTGATGCTTTGGAGGTCGAAACCTCCCGCCGGGGCTGTTTTGCCAGTGTAGTTTCCTCAAGGGCAATGCCAATGGCCTCTTGATGCTTTGAAAGAGCTACCCTTTGAGGACCGGCTCTTATGTTTAGTTACCTGAGATCCATGGGAGGAATACGAGGCTCTTGAAGACGTCAATGCAATGGACCTGGCATCCGAAGAAAAGAAGGTACTGAGCTTTGCAGCTCGGTTCTGTCTTCATCTTTTAGTCATCCCCATACAAGAGGAACACTCAGATGGAGAATGGTCAGGGCCTAAACATTTTAGACACCAGTCATGGGGTGTCAGTGATGGAGATGGTACCGCCACACTTAGTAAACTTTTTAAAACCACTAGCTGATTTTTCCATCTTTTAGGAAAAATGGGGCCTAATGCCTAAATAGGCGCCTAGCACCAAAAAGAAACGGTTTCTGAAGAGAAACAGTTAAGTGGTGTGATTTTATATATATATATAATTTTTTTTTTTAGAAAAGAAAAAAGAACCAGTGGTACCGGTAGGTGTCGTGCGGAGGCAGACGCGACCACAAGAAAGCATAGTTACTCACCTGTAACAGGTGATCTCCGGGAACAGCAGGAATTTAGTCTTAACATATGGGTATCGTCGGTACTGACGGAGCCTGCGCGCTGCCTTCCCGCCTTTCCCAACTGCCTCTCTCCAGTTGAGTTTAAAGCTGAAACAAAGAGAGGGGGAAGAGAAAGATATAGAGGGATACACCTCCTAGGGGAGGTGGGTGGGATGTGAAGACTAAATGCCTGCTGTTCCCGGAGATCACCTGTTACAGGTGAGTAACTATGCTATCTCCAGGAACAAGCAGGAATGCAGTCTTCACATATAGGGACTCCCCAGCTTTAGATGCCAGGGAGAGACCCCAGAAGTTGTGTGTCCCTGTGAAAGGGCTCCACATCCCCCCATGGATCTCTGGCATCCAACCAGGGATGGTGGGTAGGAGTTGATTAGGTATGGAACAGGTGCTGGAGAACAGTCTGACCAAACAAGGCATCCTGGCCGGAGTCCTTATCCAAGCAGTAATGGACTGTGAAGGTATGAACCGAGGCCCAAGTGGCTGCTCGACAGATGTTGTCGATAGACAGAGTGCAGATAAGCCATTGAAGCTGCCATGGCTCTCACATTGTGAGCTGTGACATAGCCCTCCAGAGGAAGATTCTTACTCTGATAGGCGAAGGAAATACACTGAGCAATTCAGTTGGACAGTGTTCTTTTGAAGACTGGAAGTCCCAAATGAGAAGGATCAAAAGCAACAAAGAGTTGAGAGGACTTTCTATGTTGCTGTGTTCTTTGTAAGTAAAAGGCTAAAGCTCTTTTACAGTCCAAAGTATGAAGATTCCTTTCTGCATTTGATGCATGAGGCTTTGGAAAAAACACAGGCAGGTAGACCGCTTGGTTTAAATGAAAAGGCGAGACCACCTTTGGCATAAAGTGTGGATGAGTCCTAAGGACTACCTTGTTATGATGGAACCTTGTATAAGGTGGATCAGCCACTAGTGCCTGCAATTCACTGATGCGACATGCTGATGTGATTGCAATGAGAAAGAACTTTCCAAGAAAGAAATTTCAATGAGGTAGTAGCTAAGGGTTCAAAAGGTGGCTTCATGAGCTGACCAAGAACCAGGTTTAAGTCCCATGCCACCAGTGGTGGCCTAATGGGAGGCTTAGTTAGAAGAAGGCCTCTCATAAATCTTGCTATAAGAGGATGGGCGGAAATAGGTTGTTCATTTAGAGGCTTGAAAGAAGCTGCAATAGCACTCAAATGGACTCTGAGTTAGTCTTAAGTCCTGCATTGGATAAATGAAGGAGATATCCAGAGGTATCGCAAGGGGGTCGAGACCCTTCTGCGAGCACCATATTGTAAACCTTTTCCACTTGAAAGCATAAGAGCGTCTTGTGGAAGGTTTTCTGGAAGCATAAAGGATATCCTTTACCTGCTGGGAAAGGTTAAGATCATGAAGATCTAGGCCTTCAGCAACCAAGCCCTGAGATGCAGAGACTGGGGATTGAGATGCCATAACATTCCGTCCTCTTGAGACAGGAGATCTGGAGCAGACCCCAACTCCAGAGAAGGAGCTTGAGAGAGATGTAGAAACAGAGGGTACCACACTTGCCGTGGCCAATGTGGAGCTATGAGAATCATATGGCCTCTGTCTCTCTGAAGCTTGAACAGGGTTTTGGGAATTAGGGGAATGGGTGGAAAGGCATAAAGGAAGTCTTGACCCTAATGGAGGAAAGCATCCCTGGCCTGAAAGCCCTGAGCCGGAATTCTGGAACAGAACCGGGGAAGTTTGGCATTCAATGGATTTGCAAAGAGGTCTATGTCCAGGGTTCCCCAAATCTGAAAAATCTTGGCTACCTGGTCTGCATGTAGAGACCATTCATGTGGAAGCAGAACTCGACTGAGTCTGTCTGCCCAAGAGTTTTGTATGCCTGGAAGATACATTGCCAGGAGATGAATCTGATGCTCTCTGGCGAGGGCCCATAGTCGCAAAGCTTCGCTGCAAAGCGACAGAGCCTGTTCCTCCCTGCTTGTTCACGTAGAACATGGCTACTTGATTGTCCGTATGAATGAGGACTGTCATGTAGCTGAGCAGGGTGTGGAACACTTGAAGAGCAAGGAAGATTGCTCTGAGCTCTAAGATTGATGTGTAGATGAGTTTCATGTGGAGTCCAAGTGCCTTGGGTGGAGAGGTCTTGCAGATGAGCTCCCCAACCCATTGGAGAAGCATCTGTTGTGAGAGTTGCTTGGGGGGTAAAGGTTATTGAAATGGGGACCCCACCAACAGGTTTTGAGAGGACTGCCACCATTGGAGGGACAAAATAAGGCGATTTGTGTTTGCTATTTTGTCTGACAGGCACCCTGATGCCTGGGTCCTTTGAGTGGATCAAGTCCATTGGGCAGCTCTCATATGGAGGTGAGCATAAGGAACCACATGCACGGTAGATGCCATGTAGCCTAGTAGTTGTAACATCTCTCGAGCAGTGAGATGAGGCTTTAGCACTGCTTGAGAAGCTAACTGCACAATGCGAAGGCAACGGGTCTGAGGAAGAGAGGCCCTTGCTTTTCTGGTATCCAGCAACGTTCCTATGAACTCTAAAGACTGAGTGGGAGTTAGACTGGATTTTGGGATGTTTATGACCAGACCCAAATACTGAAGGATACGCATTGTGCAAGATAGAGAAATCCTGGCCTCTGACTCTGATGAAGCTCGAATGAGCCAGTCGTCTAAGTAGGGGAAGACGAATATTCCTAGAGTGCGAAAAAATGCTGCTACCACATCCATACATTTCGTGAACATCCTTGGTGCTGAGGCCAGGTCGAAAGGAAGCACCCTGTATTGGTAGTGCTTTCCTTGAAAAAGGAACCGAAGGAACTTTCTGTGAGTTGGATGGATGAGAACATGAGTGTACGCATCCTTGAGATCTAGAGAACAAAGCCAATCCTGACTCTGAAGGTATGGCAGCAGAGTTCCCAGAGAAATCATCTTGAATTTCTCTTTGAACAGGAATTTGTTCAATTCTCTGAGGTCTAAAATAGGTCTGTGTCCCCCTGTTTTCTTTGGGATAAGGAAACAGGGGGAGTAAAACCCTGTACCCTGCTGTGGAATGGGTACCTCTTCTATTGCCCCTTGGGCAAGAAGCATAGTGACCTCTTGATCTAACAGATTGATGAGAGGTCTGAGAATTGAACTGTCTTACCATTGTGTGAGGGGGAATGCAGATAAAATTAAGCTTGTACCCCTCTTTTATAATGGAGAGTCCAATGTTCTGCTGTTATCTGCCATCTGGGGGCAAAATGACACAACCTTCCTGGAATGGTGGAAGGCTCTGGTCCATTGAGGGCCAGGAAGGCTAAGTTCTCTAGATGAAAGTCAAAGGCCTTGTGGAGGCTGAGACGATTGAGGCTTAGCAGTCTTTGCTTTCCTTTGTTTAGGTGGTTGTTGACTCTTTCGGGCAGGCTGACCTGCAGAACGTCCCTGCTGGGAATAAGAGGAATAAAACCTTTTTTGAGAAGAATGGTTTCTTGAAAAATTTCTTCCTTGCAGGATCAGCTGTGGCTTTGGATAACCTATCCAAAGTGGAGTTGTCAGCATCCAACTCATTGGCTCTCTTTTGCCAATTTTTGCCGAATAGATTCTCACCTGTACAAGGGATATTGCCCAGTTTATCTGCACCCAGAGCTCCAAATCGGATGCCTGGAGCCAGGCAATTCTACGTGCACCTATGGCAATGGATAGAGGTTCTGCTTATGCACTCAAAACAGTCAAAAGCTGCACGATTGACAAACTTAGAAACATCCTGGGCATGTTTAACCCGTGTGAGAAAATCCTGCCTCTTATCAGGAAGGAGAGGGCTTAAAATGTCCAAGTCTCCTGTGACTTCAAGGAACATTCCCATATATAAAATATAGGAACTGATCCTGGCAGAAAGCATGGAAGCCTGGAAAGTATGACGTCCAAAGGCATCCAAAGTTCTACACTCACGTCCTGGAGGATTAGAGGCATGCCTCTTTGCACTTCTGATCCTTCTCATAGCTGATTCCACTAGAGTGGTGAGGAAGCTGAGTCTTCTGGAAACCAGGACAAGGAGGGACTCGATACATGGTATCCAGTCTACGAGAGTGAGGAGAGGTGGTAAGAGGTGTTTCCAACATTCTTAGCATGAGATCATGTAAGATCTCATGGATAGGCAAAGTAGCTGCCTCCTTAGGAGCCTTGGGATATTGTAGAATCTCCAACTTCTTTGCCCTGGGCTCTGTTTCAAGAGCCACAGTAATGGAAAGACCTCGAGCCACCTCCCTGATAAAATCCTGAAAGGAGATATCTTCTGGAGGAGACATAGTACATTTAGGAGAGGAAGGCTCCCTCTGGGAGAAGTAGTCCGGTACTGACAGAGCTGTCAGAATCCTCAGATTCCTCAGCGGATTCAAAGTACCTCTGTCCGGATGCTCCTGTAGAGCACGATACCCGTACCGACCGAAGTCGGTACCGGGGGGAATTGGTACCATTGTATCGGTACCGGAAGGCATAGCATGACTGGGTGCTGGCAAAGCAGACACCGATGTCGATGCTGTCGGTACCAGTGTCGGTACCAGTTGAACCGTCTGACGCAGTTCCGAGGGTGTCGATGCCACAAGGAGAGCCGCCAGACTGCGTTCAATAGCCAGGATCCTCTGGTCTATCGACGCTGCCGATGCCTGGATATCGGTACCAGAGAAAGCGGCCAGTACCCCAAAGCATGGCACGAGTAGTTCTGCCGAGGTTGAGGCCTCGAGAACATCCTGGAGCCCCGATAATGCTTTGGAAGCCAAAGCCTCCCGGCTGGGGCAATTTTGCCGGTACAGAACCCTCAAGGGCAACGCCAGAGGCATCTTGATGCTTGGAAGGAGATCTGCCCTTTGAGGACCGGCCAGACTTATGTTTAGTTACCTGAGATCCATGGGAGGAAGACGAAGCCCTGGAAGACGGATGCCACAGAAGCTGCATCGGAGGGAAAAAGGGTGCTGAGCTTAGCAGCTTGGTTTTGTCGACCCCTCTTGGACATCATGGCAAAACAGAAATTAGACCTTACCTGCTAATTGTCTTTCCTGGAGATCTCTCCGGGCCAGTCCAGGAACAAGAGGGTTGTCAATCTTCTCTAGCAACTGAGGACTGAAAAACTGAAGTTTTGTAGAGCTGGTATCTGGCTCCCCCTGCTGGTCAACCCTCAGTCTATTCATATCCAAGCAGTTGAAGAACATAAGCCCAAAGCAAAGAAAAAAGACATATGTTGAACTTATGAACTTACAAAGCAGTGACTAAGACCATATATTGTACCTATGCATATAAGAAAGATATGCAACGCTACTTTTTTTTTTTTTTTTTTTCAGAAGTGCACCTAAACAAAAAACACCTCGAGGAAACCCCAGAGACCACCTGAGGCTAACGCAGTGAACAGTAACGAACGAGGTGAAACGCAACTCTCGGTGTCGTGAAGACTGACTAATAGACGATGCCACGTACCCCCCCCCCTAGGCACTCGCATCACTAAGAAATCTGGCAAATGACACGGGTGGGTCCTGGACTGGCCCGGAGAGATCTCCAGGAAAGACAATTAGCAGGTAAGGTCTAATTTCTGTTTCCTTCTCGTCTCTCCGGGCCAGTCCAGGAACAAGAGGGAAGTACCAGAGCAGTATCTAACCACGGGAGGGACCCGCCAGGCCCGCTATGACGGCCGAAGCCCCAACATTTGCGTCTGCCCGGGCCCCAACATCCAAACTGTAATGCTTAGCGAACGTCTGGAGCGACGACCACGTAGCCGCCCGACAAATATCCGCAGGCAGAACCAAAGCATATTCAGCCCAAGAAGTTGCTTGGCTCCGAGTAGAATGAGCTTGAAGCCCTTCTGGAGGTGGCTTTCCATCTGCTTGATATGCCGCCACTATCGCCTGTTTTACCCATCTAGCAATGGATGCCTTGGAAGCTGCCTCCCCTTTCCGAGGCCCTCCAAACAGCACAAACAATCTTTCTGTTCTGCGGAAAGGTTTAGTTCTTCTAAGGTATCTCTTGAGCAATTTACCCAAATCCAAGGTTTCCAGAACAGCATCAATAGGGAGATCGTCCACGTTTCTAAAGGTGGGAAGCGAAATAGCTTGATTGACATGGAAAGTGGATACCACCTTTGAAAGAAACGAAGGCACCGTCCGCAAGAGAACTCTCTCCTCCGAAAATTGCAGATACGGGGCCCTACAGGAAAGAGCTTGGAGATCCGAAATGCGCCTAGCCGAACACAAGGCTACCAGGAAGGCAACCTTCCAAGAGAGCTCTCTGAGCGAAATGTCCTTAGCCTGATGAAAAGGAGGCCGCGCCAAAGCCTCAAGAACGAGGTTCAAATCCCAAGGGGGAACCATGGGACGAAGAGGTGGACGAATATTTCGGATCGCCCTCAGGAATCGAAGGACATCTGGATGAGCCGACAGTCGAGTCCCTTTCACAGTGTCCCGAAAACATGAAAGGGCCGCTAAATGAACCCGGAGGGTACTAAGGGCCAACCCCTTATCCAGCCCATCCTGTAAGAAGGCCAATACATGCGGACGGAGGTTCCGGCCTGAGCACCAAGTCTCAAAAACTCGCCAAACTCGGACATAAGCCAGGGACGTGGACCGTCTTCTGGCCTGCAACAAAAGTAGCCACCACCGAAGCCGAATACCCTCTACACATTAACCTGTGCCTTTCAAGAGCCAAGCCGTAAGAGAGAAGCGATCCACATCCGGCATGAGCAGAGGCCCCTGAACCAGCAGGTTCGCTCGCGAGGGCAGCTTCCAGGGACGGTCTATGAGAAGGCGAACGAGATCTGCATACCACGCTCTCCTGGGCCAATCCAGCGCAATGAGAATTACTCGACCGCAATGACGCGCTATCCGAACAATTCTGCCGAACATCGGCCATGACGGAAACACAAAGTCGTCCCCTGCATGGCCACGGCTGAGCTAGGCCGTCGAGACCCTCCAACATGCGCACCCTGCACCTGCTGAAAAATCGAAGCGCTTTGGCATTGTCGAAGGTGGCCATGAGGTCCATCACCGGCTGACCCCACCTGAGTCAATTCATGAAACACTGCGGCGTTCAATTCCCATTCTCCGGGATCCACCACGTGCCGGCTGAGGAAGTCGGCTTGGACATTGTCCCGACCTGCTACATGTGCCGCCGACAGAGCCACCAGATGCTCCTCCACCCAGGACATCAGCTGCTGACTTTCCGCCAGCAACACTGCACTCCCCGTGCTGCCTTGCCTGTTGATATAGGAGACCGTTACCGCATTGTCGGAAAACACTCGCACTGCCTTTCGCTCGAGAAGAGGAAGAAATTCCAGAAGAGCCAACGAAACTGCTTTGAGCTCCAACAGGTTGATGGAACAATCCTTTAACTCTGGTGGCCAAACCCCTTGAGCAAAAGTCGCCTGACAATGAGCCCCCCAGCCCGCGAGACTGGCATCCGCAGTCACTAGCACCCAGTCTGGCTGGCGAAGGGGAACTCCAGCACGCAAGTGAACGGGATCCAACCACCACTGAAGACTGCTGGTGACATTGGGTAAACTGGGCAACTTGCAGTCCAGAGGATGCTCTTGAGGAGACCATCTGGAAAGCAAGGCCTGTTGTAACGGCCGCATGTGGGCCCTTGCCCACGGTACCAGATCCAACGCCGCTGCCTTGGACCCTAGGAGCTGCAGATAACACCACGCAGTCGGTGCCTTGAGATGCAAGAAGTTTCGCACTTGCGACAAAATCTTCTGCACTCTGCCCTCCGGCAGAAAAACTGCCCCTAAAGCGGTATCGAAAATTGCTCCCAAGTACAGGAGGCGCGTGACCGGCTGCAACTGACTTTTGGCTTGGTTTATCACCCAACCCAGTTGCTCCAGAAGATTCACCACCCTCGCCGTAGCCGACAGAGTCGGACACGGATGGTGCTCGAATTAGCCAGTCGTCGAGATAGGGATGTACGAGAACTCCTTCCCTCCTTAAGGCTGCTGCTACCACCACCATCACATTCGTGAAGGTGCGTGGCGCTGTTGCCAGTCCAAACGGTAAAGCCCGAAACTGGAAATGTCCCATGTGCACCGCAAAGCGTAGAAATTTCTGGTGCTCTGATCTTATGGGGATATGAAGATAAGCCTCCGCGAGATCTATGGATGTTAAGACCTCATTCGGTTGAACTGACTGAATAACCGACCGAAGTGTCTCCATGCGAAAATGCGGAACTCGTAAGCAGCGGTTCACGTTCTTTAGATCTAGAATAGGTGGAAAAGACCCCTCCTTCTTGGGAACGACAAAATTAATTGAGTATCGACCGAACCCTAACTGATTTGGAGGAACCGGAACAACCGCCTGCAGATGTATCAACCGCCGAAGGGTATCCGCAACCGCTGCTTGCTTTACCCCCGAACCACATGGAGACAACACGAAAGCATCCGCCAGCGGACGAGCGAATTTGAGAGAATAGCCGTTGCGGATAATTTCCAGGACCCACTGGTCGGACGTTATGGTGACCCAGACGGAAAGGAAGGCTTGAAGCCGTCCCCCCCACCGGGAGTTCCGCCTAGACCAACCGCACTTCATTGGGGTTTTTTTGCAATATTTTGCTGGGCTCCGAAGTAACCTCTTCCGAAGCCTTGCGCCCCCCGAAAGGACTGACCCCTGGCCGCAAAGCGACCCCTTTGGTACGGGGCAAAACGGGAACCTCGTAATCTGCGAAAATCCCGAGAGGCACCCCTGTGCAAATTGCTGGGCTTTTGAGACTTTGGTCGGTCCTCTGGAAGTCGACCGCCTTTAGAATCGCCAAGATCCTTGACAATCTTCTCCAACGCTGCCCCAAACAGCAGCGAACCCTTATATGGTAGCTTACTGAGCCGCGCCTTGGAAGAGGCATCCGCCGCCCAATTTCTCAACCAAAGAAATCTCCAAGCCGCAACTACTGTTGCAATGGACTTCGCCGAAATCCGCACCAGATCATAGAAGGTATCTGCTAGGTAAGCTGCCGCCGACTCTAGCTTTGCGCCTTCGTCCTGATCTGATCGGGGGAGAGAGTCTCCCTGGATCCAACGAATGGAGGCCCGGGAGACAAACGCTCCACAGATAGCCGCCCGCAGCGACAGTGCGGAAGAGTCAAAAGCCTGTTTTAACAAGGTTTCCAATTTCCTATCCTGCAAATCTGAGAGCCGCGCCGCCCTCCACAGGAATAGTCGTTTTCTTGGTGACCGCTGAGACTAAGGCATCCACCTTAGGCATCTTCAGTAACTCTTGTTCCTCGTGCGGCAGAGGATACAACCGGCCAATCGCCCGTGCTCCCCTCAAGGAAGCCTCCGGACATTCCCACTCAGATTCAACCATCTGTTTCATGATTCTGTGCACAGGGAAACACCTCTGCTCCGTCTTAAAACCCTGGAGAAGAGGATCCTCTAAAGGCTCTTCCTGAGCCGCTGGCAAAGGAATATTCAAGGCTGATAAAGTTTGGGCAATAAGTGGACCTAACTCCTCCTTTCTAAAAACCCTAAACAGATTTGGATCCTCACTGGATCCGAACTCAGCCTCCTCTAAATCGGCAGCCCAGTCCAAACCGGAATCAGAGAGGAGTTCGCCCTCCTCCAGACCTGGGAGCTACGAGACATGCTGAGCAGCCTTATCTGCACTAATCTCTGGTCCTTGTGCCAATCTAGAGGAACCTTCACCTGGATCCAAAGGGGGGGGGCTGATTCTGCAAGCTTTGCCCGGATCCAGTGACAGAGCCCTTCACCTGCACTTGTTGCCACTTTAAACAATAAGCCTGATGGAGAGCCAAAATAAAATCAGCAGAAAAAAACGATTCTAACCCTTTCTGAGCTGCAGACAGAGAAGGTGGAGGAGCTTCCCCCACCTGTTCTTGTCTTTTGGACTTGGCTCTCCTTTTCACGGGCTTTTCCTGAGCAGATAGAACAGGAGCTGAAACTGTAATGGCTGACGTTCCCGCCAATTCTAAACTGCCCTGAGGGCAGCCCTCTGAGGTACTTTCCATGACCGCCAAACCGGAGAACGAAAAAGTAATAAAGTACCCCCAAAACCGAAGTAGAAATGACTCCCCGAAAAGAAAAAAATCAGCAAAAACTGAAAAAATAACCCTGCACAGTAGTAATCAGCGCGAGACAAGAGGAAACGCCGAAAACAAAGAAACCCTGCAGAACATCGCGGTTTGCCCGACAAGATTAAAAAGTGCCTAACATACCTTAAAGCCTGGAAGTAAAACTTCTGCCAAGTTACTCTCCCCCACTGCTAGTGGTCGAGGAAACTTAAGCCCGAGGTCGGCAGGATGGTTTCTGGGGCTCCCAGCACCTCTCTGCTTCCTCTATCGGTAACCGGAGCTGCTGAGTAAAGCAGGCTCTGCCTAAGCAGCTCCGTTTCTGAATGAAAGTCAGCGAAATAAATTTGTGGAGGTGAACCCTGCTAGGGCTCTTTCCGCAAAATAACTGCCTGAAAGCAAAATAAAGAAAAAGAAAGAAATCTCTCCACTCTAAAGGGCTTTCTCGGGAGCCAGCCAGGATTCCGTCCGTTCCAGTTGCTGAGGACTGAAAGACTGGGGTTGACCAGCAGGGGAAGCCAGATACCAGCTCTACAAAACTTCAGTTTTTCAGTCCTCATTTGCTAGAGAAGATCGACAACCCTCTTGTTCCTGGATTGGCCCGGAGAGACGAGAAGGAAAGCCATACACTCTGAGATGGAGTGGTCAGGACCTAAACATTTGAGACATCACTCATGGGTGTCTGTGACGGAGATGGTACCGCCACACTTGGTGCACTTTTTGAAACCCGAAGCGGGTTTTTCCATAGTGGAGGAAATTTTGAGCCTAAGGCCCAAAATGGCGCGTGCACCTGGGAAAGAAAAGTTTGGAAAAAACTACTGCATTTTTTTTTTTTTTAAAGAAAGAACCGGCGGTACAGGTATAGCATCGAGGAAGGCAGACGTGACCACAAAAAAGAAGGAGAATAAAGAAATATTTTCTGCGGTGACAGGAACAACGATCTGCTGGCTCTGCGGAAAACGAAGACCTGGAGAGAGGCAGTTGGGAAAGGCAGGAAGGCAGCGCGCATGTGCTGAGGGATGCTCCCAAAAGTGTTCCTATTGGACGCTGGGGAGCGTTCCCACGCAGGCTCCGTCGGTACCGATGATACCCATATGTGAAGACTACATTCCTGCTTGTTCCTGGAGATTGGGTGCAATTTAACAGTGCTAATAGCAAACAAGAAAACATGATCAAAATAAATCTTAAGGAAACCTGATATGTAAATCGTATGAGGTTTACTAAATGAGCATGACCCACTTAAGGGACCTTCCACTGTAGGAATTATGTCAGCCGCCATCTTACCACTAATCACCGAGTGATAGAGAAAGACACCATTAGGTGTTTGGAATAGTGTGCCTACTCTGCAAAATTCTCTCAAGCCTTAATGCCCCTAATCAGAAGTAGTCTAATAAAACTGTGCTAGATGGTTATCTATGCAAAACACAGGGGGGGGGGGCGCGCAGAGCCCCTTAAACATGCAGGACTCGCAATCTGTACTCTAAAGACAGACATAAGTCTTCGATCCACTCAATTCATTAGCTATATTTTCTATTTCCCCTCAGTGGAAAGCTTCCCATAAATAGGAACCTACTCAAGACCCAGGTTACTGCAAATGTATTTGCTAGAAAAATGAGTACCAGAAGGTAGGGGCGTTGCTTGGCCATTACGTGTGTGGATTCTCCTAGAGATCGATTCAGCAGCCTCTGATAACTCAGACAAGAAGGGTTTGGCTAAGTACTTCTGGAAAAACACAAATCTGGAATCTCATTCAATACTTTCCCCAAAACTAGCCAATTTCCTATGCTGTGACTTTATGCAAGGTTGAGTCTCCTTCCACAAGGATAGCATATTATTAATTATATGGACAAAGATGTGACAGTATGTCCATGCAGCAAATACATAAAACAGTGGACTACTATGAAAAGTCTGAGAAAAAAAATTGTGAAAGTGATAAGTTAGGTAGAAGTATCATTTATAGTTGTGCCATTTCCGTTGCTTAGTACTGTTTGTGTTGATGGCTAAGTATTTGTGGGTAACTCTGTAGTTGACATACCAAAAATACTTTGATAAATTCTGCCTCCATTCAGGTGAATGGGCATTAATGTCTTTATGCTTAAAATGTTTTATTTTCCCTTATGACAACTGCTCATCTAGATAAGTGCTGCAGTTTTTTCATGGAAAGAACATTTATTGCCACTGTCATGCTTCCTTTATAATATGGACTGGATTTTAACATATTTGCAGCACAAGATCTGAAATACACATAGGTCAGATCAGGAAAAACAGCTTCAAATTAATGTTTCAGAAATGAGCCATGTCCTGGCCTATCTAAATTTACAGAACCATTCATGAATTTTTCATGTTATTAATCATGTGTGCTATGTTTATTACACGTTTTAACATACTGCCATTCAAAATCACTACAGTGATCCACAAAATCAAAGTCAAATTACTAAGAAAATGGGGAACATGAATCCTGGGTATAATAAAGCCCTACCATGGACCATAATGGCTAAGATCATCATGCAAAAAGTAATGCACCTTGGTTTTAGACGATGGCATTTGAAAGTGGATTTATTTTAAAAACATTTAAAGACTGCTGACAAACTCAGCTATTTACACCAAAATACAAACACTACACCAGCAATGATGTAAATCACATCATATTAAACACCTTCATAAAAAGAAAAGCCTTAAGCTTCTATCAAAAACTAAGATAAGAAGCTTCTATACACAATGCATAGGGAAGAGAATTCCCCAACTGTGATCCCCTGACCTGACCAGAAATAGCATGGACATGGACAATACAAGTTCTGATTGTAGTCACCGGTGGTACTGGTAACAGCCTAGAGTTCACAGAATATAAAGCCACAGGCTGGCATATAGTTATACAATTCTGAAAACAAATCTTTGAGACCATTCAACAACTTAAGCCATTTAAAAATGGATTTCTCAATCGGTAAGGAAGGAAATTCACATAAGTAATATGGTCAAAGGTAGTTGCAATTTAGGACACCTATCCAGAGGGTCGCCATGAGTCGACACCAACTCGACGGCACTTAACAGTTGCCCCTGCAGTTAATACATAATGCAATGGCATGAGTTATCGTAACAGTCTCAATGTAGAAGACAGAAGCACAAGAAACCATACCACAATAATTCAAAATGGGCATTACTAATGCCTGCACCATGGTATGTAAGTCAGTACATGGAAGATACTTTAAGCCTGTGCACTAACTGCATACCAAAAAAACGTAGTTACTCACCTGTAACATGTGTTCTCCGGGGACAGCAGGCACCAGTCCTCATATATGGGTGACATCAGCGCCAACGGAGCCTGTGCGGATCCAATCCCCAGCTTTCAAAGAAAGCTTTTGGGATGTGCACTGCGCATGTGTGGTCACCTTCCTCCCAAAGGTGCCATCTTACCTCAGTATGACAACATAGCTCAATAAGACAAAAAGAAAACACTCCATGGGGAGGAGGGAAGGTTGTGAAGACCGATTCCTTTTGTCTCCAGAGAACATCTGTTACAGGTAACTACGCTTTCTCCAGGAACAAGCAGGAAGTCAGTCCTCACATATGGGACTCCAGAGCTACAGGCTACCGAAAAGACCTGTAAAAGCCACGGGCGACCCAAAAAGCAGACTGTAAAGGGCAGCAGGGGCACTGATTGGCTGGAAATTTGATACTGCAGCAGCAGCAACATCAAAGATGCAATCCCTACTCTGGTAGCCTTAACATCATGGGTTGGAGGAAAGGAGTTGCATTATTCCCCAAAAAAGTGACAGAGTACCACCTATCCTCCAGACAGTAATGTGCAGCAAAGGTGTGCACAGACGACCAGGTGGCAGCCTGGCAAATCTCCAATAAGGACACTGAGCACAAACTCGCCACAGAGGCTTCCATAGCACACACATTGTGAGCAGTCACATGATGCTCTAGAGAGCCCTGCCTGTTGATAGGCGAAAGAAATGCAGTGGGCCATCCATCATGAGGGTGCATTTGGAGACTGAGCACCTTACTGGGATCAAAAGACAGAGTTACATTGAATGGCGATGGGGCTGTGCCCTCTGGATGTAGGACAATGCACACTGATATGCCTGGATCCAGGCCATGAGCATGGTGCCCTGGAAACACTTCCTGCCAAAAGCATCCATGGGTGCACACCTCCCTGCCTGAAGGCACCAAGGAGTGAGTCTTCTGGCTTTTAATACAATGCATAGCTGACTCCACAGATGAGTCTCCCGCCACCATTCTCCACCAGGACATCCCCTCTGACCTGTCCCCACCATATCTGCTGTGGTCACTTCCAGAGGACTTAGCTCTCCTAAAGTTTGTACAGGAGATGTCTCAGGCCCTCTCCTTCATAGTGGTGCCCGAGGACAAGCTGTGTACAAATATAGAGTTCCTACAGTATGATGCTCCTCAGGAGGCAATGACGATGGTAGCATTCTCCCCATCCTGGAGCAGCTGCTCTTCAGGATGTGGGAGACCCCAGTGACTGCTGATTGTGAACCGTTGACTTGATTTGCAGTACCAGGTTAGTTGGAGCCCTGGCTTCCAGTAAACACAGTTATGGAGTTGTGTGTAATTGGTGTTACATTGGCGATCCTCCAATCTTCAGGTAGAGATGATTTTAATGATAGTTCACAGATTACTGATAGCAGTTCCTTGGTGCCACAGTCACCACCATCATGACCTTGGAGAATATCCTTAGGGCAGTAAATAGCCCAAAAGGGAGGGATGCAAACTGATAGTGAGTGCCAAGCATGGGAAAATGCAGATACCTCTTATCTGCCCAGAGTTTGATATGAAATACACCTCGGCCAGATCCAGAGACGCCAATTCCCTCAGTGCACTGCTTGAGTCACAGAGCACAAGGTTTCCATCTGGAGGTGCAAGTGCTCGTTGACCCCCAATGAGGACCAGAATAGGCCACGAAATAGATGGAATATCTGCCCTTGACCTGCTTATCTGGAGGACTGGCACTACTGCCCTTCAGGCGTAGCAACTTCAAGGTGGTCCGCACAGCAGCACTTTTGATCGCAGACCCACAAGGAGAAATGATGAAAGTATCTCGGCTCTTTGCACTCTAGGATATAAAAGAGCTGAATGGCATCTAGCACCCAGCAATCCTTGGTAACCCGAGCCCATTCCTGAAAGAACCAGGAGGAAAAAGGAAATGAGCCCCTAAACCTTCAATTGTGAAGCCCAGGAGGGTCATCCTATGGAAGGGACAGAATCCCTGGGCCCACGTGCTCCACAAAAGGACTTGAGAATGACCAGAGGCCTAGAAGCAGAGGAAAAGGTGGTTTTCCAGGTCAGTAACGAGAGTCCCAAAAACTCCAGGAATCCAACCAGTGTGGCCTAGGTGGACTGACACCTGCCTGTTTTACAGATCCTTTGGATCCGTCTTCTGGAAGTTGGTAAGATTTTGTCTCGCTTAGGTCATTTGCTAGCTTCTCCAAATCTGCTCTGAACAGAAGCTTCCCATTAAAAGCCAGTTGGGTAAACCAGGCTTTGGAAGGTTTGTCCATGGCCCAGCGCTGGGACTAATCCAATACCAGGACACAGTCAGGGCAACATCCCCGGCTGCCAGGTCATACATGGCATCAGAAAGGATGGCTGTAGCAGACTACAAAAAAAGAGGAGCAGTATCATCTGGCAGAAGAGACCGAATCCACCAGAGCAAGGTTCGAGACATCAGGCTAGTACATACCACCAAATGCAGAAGAGTAGCTGCCTCAGCAAACTGGCGCCTCAGCATCTAATTCACTTTACAGTCTAGAGAATCCTCTAATGATGGTGGTCCGTCTTGTAACTGCCATAACCTGCGCATCCACTATGGGAATGCCAAACCACTCAATGCACTCCGGGAGAGTGGAGATGATCTTATACACACTTAACCGTTTAAGCAGGGAGTCCAGGAGAGTACCACTGACCAGATTATATCCTTTATCACATCTGCAAATGAGAAGAGAGTAGTGGATTTTTGCACCCCTTGGAGTAGGTGTACTTTCTGCTGCTGCTTTGTGCTGGAAGCATCCGTCAAGTTCAAAGCAGATGAGACCCTTGTAATAAATGAAGCCTGCTCCTTCTTCCAAGATAGGCAGATCACTCCAGCCTCTGCACAATCCTCTGAAAGAGAGTACTTTATCCACATCAGAGCTCAGTATAGAGCCATCTGAATCAGTCAGTCAAAATCTCAAAATTCCCAGCTGTTCCCCATCTTCAGGGGTTTGCCCCTCACTGGGGATCCTTAGCCAAAGATATTTTAATAAGGGCTTCCACTCTCAGCCTGCCCTGCATGATACTGCACCTGGGGACACTTAGAGGCCAGAGTCTGAATTTCTACACAAGGACTAGGCCTGCTGCAAGACGGAACATTCCAGGGAGGACAATCTGAAGTCTGGAAGCTCTTCCCTCAGACATGACTCCACACCACAAGGGGCACAGCTTCTACAGACCCTTAGAGGACGAGTACAGCACTGTTGCCAGATCCTCCGGCTGGCTGAATAACCTTACCCATAGTGCCATCTGTCACCTCCTGCTCCAAGTCAGGCAAGGCCAGACTAACTGTATCCACCGGCTGGGAGGGGGAAAGCAGGCTCTCCAGAGATGACTCAGAAGTTGCCATGCAAGAACAGAGCCCCAGGTTCTGGACTGAGGCTCCTTGCTTGTCACAGGTCAAGCAACATTTCCTGGAAAAAGATAGAGAGGCAAATAGTGCGCTCTAAGGCTGTGACAACCCACAGGTGCAAGTTAACTGCGCTTTTATGCAATGTGCACTTGGCGCTAGGGAAGGAGCATGCTTTGGGGCTGCTTGGGCAGGAAGTGCATTAGGACTGCACGACCACCAGGAGAATAGGTAAAAACGCTATTAAGTGTAGAAAGCAGTGGGAAACCCTCAATCCATACCAATGGTCCACTTTGAATTGAGTCCCAGAAAGACTGAAATCAGGAGCCCCAAACAATAACAATGACTATGTCAAACTTTATTCTCCAGGACCAAGCAGGAAGTCAGTCCTCACATATGGGTGACGTCAGCGCCGACGGAGACCCTGTGCGGAGCATTTCCCCAGCTTTCAAGGGAAGCCTTTGGGAATGCAGCGTGCATGCACGGTCCCCTTCCCGCCCAAGGGTGCCATCTTGCTCAGTCTTTTTTTTTCCACCTGGGAAAAGTAGATTTTTTTTTCGACTATTTTGGCTTTCTGTTCCGGTTCAACACCGGTTCCCCTTCCTGCATGGGCTCGGTACACTGGTATGGAGTCTGGAGTTTTGATTTTCAGCTTTTGTCCTTCATGACTAGCGTTCACGCTCTGTTTTCAATGGCAGCCCTGTCTTTTGACCTTGCAGGGGCCTTTCCCTCCCCCCCCCCCCGATGGCTGCCAGCGGGTTCAAAAAGCGTGATTGGTGCAAGAAACTTATGTCTCACCGACACACATGACTGCTGCCTCCGCTGCCTCAGGCCCGACCATGACCCGCTGGCCTGTGCGGCAAAATGTCAAAGGTGCTTTGGAGCAGTCAGGATCAACGTGAGAGAATTTTCTCAGAGTCCGCATCCAGCCGGGCCCGGACTTCGTCAGAGACCTCGACATCTCGGGAGTCTGAACCAGAGCGCCGTTGGGGTTCCTCTGAAAGGGAGTCTCCCACCCGGGAGCACAGAAGGAAGAAGCAGCTCGCGAGGGTGGTGCTGGTGGAAGCTCCTGGATCCTCGAGGGCCAGGTCGCGTAGCCCTGACCGCCACCCCGAGCTCTGAGTCGGAGAGGCCATGCAAGTTACCTCGTGTGGAGTTGGAGTCCCCGAGTCACGTAAGTGCTGTTGTCCTCGTGGACTCTCCTCTGGGGGAGCCGCCGTCGGGGCCTGAGTCGGGGGGCTACTCAGTCTCCCTGAGCTTGGACTCAGGTTGACGGCCTTGGAGAGCAGCTTGGCTGCCTTCATCAACAGCAGCGGGTGCTGATTGCCGGTCTGACTGGTGCATCTGCCCCAACCATCGGGACCTCAACGTCCAAGTCGACCCCGGAGACCGAGCCGATCCGCGTCAATAAAGTCTCAAGTTGATCCTCGGTCAAGGTCCCCCTCCACCTCCCGTGCGGGGCTGAGGTTGTCGACACCGATACCCTTGGCATCGGGGCAGGTGGCACAGAGGCCCACACGGCCAGAGCCGCTCGATTCCTCCTCAGAGTTGTCGGTTTGGGAGACGGAGGACGAGGAGTCCCTGGACACCTTCTGGACCTTGTGCGTCCCTTCGGACTCACTGGAGTCTGAGCCTCAGAGACAGTCCTCCCCGGAGGACACCCAGTTCTCGGACTTCATGAGGGACATGGCCAAAGCCTTGGCCTTCCCTGCGGACGCCGAGGAGGAGCCTCGAGCCGAAGAGCTCGATGCCCTCCAGTATGACTTTCCTCTGAAGGAAACCTTTACTGTACCGGTTCCTCCGATGCTGGAACAGCTGCTCTTATGTGGGAGACATCAGCCTCGGTGCCGGTTCTTAGCAAATGGGTTGATTCCATTTATCGAGTCCGTAAGAACCCTGGGTTCCAAAACGCGCAGCTACCGCACAACTCCATGGTTGTGGAATCGGCTATGCACCGCCTGAAGAGTCAGAAGATGCACTCCTCGGTGCCCCCCAGTCGAGAGGCCTGGAACCTGGATGCCCTTGGTAGAAAGTGCTTCCAGAGCTCTAGGCTATCTTGCTGTGTCCATACCTACCAACTGTACATGGGCATGTACCTATGAGACCTGGCAAAGGAGATTGCCGGCTTCTCAGCTGGCCTCTCCGAAGGAACCTTTGCAGAGGTTCAAGGCTTTGTCAACAGGGATCCAAGAGTGCTCTAAGTTTCTCTCTTGAGCAGCCTATGATGGCTTTGAGGCTTTGGCCCAGGTAGCCACGGCCGGCATCGGTGCACACCGTCAGGCCAGGCTGCAGTCATCAGACCTGGAGTCATGGGTGCAGGACAAGTTGGTCGATGTCCCCTGCCAGGCTGATAACCTTTTTGGTAAGCCCATGACGGAAAAGGCTGCGGAAATAGAGACAGACTCTCACCAGGACAAGGCTGTCCAGGAAGACTTATGCCCCTTCTCAGAAAAAGAAGGGCTCGTGAAAGAAACCCTTTCTCCCGAGGAAGGGTGCTGCCTACAAATCCTACCCTCAATATCAGGCCTCTCCAGCTCCCCAACAGGGCCAGCAGGCCAAGGGGCAGGGGGCCAAGGGGCAGGGGGCAGAAGACCCCCAAGCCACCAGCTCTGGCTCCTGCACAACAGGGAGCAGGGTGTTGACTCCCACAGCATAGCCTCTTCTCCACAGCTGGCTCCACTCAGCACAGGTCGGCTGACCCTGTACGCCTACAGGTGGCCAGCCATCACAGGGGATACCTGGGTCCTCAGCATAGTCCAAAAGGGCTACATGCTCCACTTCCATCAGCTACCCCCCTCCTACTTTCCAGGGGAGCCTCCAAGACTCCCTCTGCACAGAAACCTCCTCCTTCAGGAGTTGGCAAGTCTTCTAAAGGAACAGGCGGTGGAACCGGTGCCTCACCACCTGGAAGGGCAAGGCTTCTAACTCCAGGTACTTCCTGGTACCAAAAAGGACAGGATGCCTCCGGCCTATCCTAGACCTGCGAAACCTAAACAAGTTTATGGAGAGGGAAAAGTTCAAGATGCTTACCCTTGGGATACTGCTGCCCTACCTCCAGCAGGGAGACTGGCTATGCTCCTTAGACTTAAAGGATGCTTATACTCACATCCTCATTCACCCAGACCATCGACAATATCTCAGATTTGTGGTGGGAGGAAACCATTTTCAGTACAGAGTACTTCCCTTTGGCCTAACGTCCGCCCCCAGGGTTTTCACCAAATGCCTGGCGGTGGTGGCAGCCTATCTCAGGAATCAGGGAATTTTTGTCTACCCATACCTGGACAACTGGCTCATCAGGGGCCAGTCTCTCCAGGAGGCCAGACAAGCCACTCTTCGCACGGTCTCTCTTCTTCAGCATGTGGGCTTTGTCATAAATTACGCAAAGTCCACTTTGCTCCCCTCACAGAACCTAGAGTTTATAGGGGCAATATTAGACACCCTGCAGGCAAGAGCTTACTTGCCCAAGGACAGGGCCCACAGACTGATGGACTTGGCCAACCAGTTCCAAAGCAATTCTCAGGTCTCTGCCAGGCACTTCCTGCGGCTCCTGGGCCACATGGCATCCACAGAACATGACTCCGAATGCCCGTCTGCACATGCGGGCTGCTCAGTGGTGCCTTAGAGCTTAGTGGGCGCAGGCCACAGGCAACCTCCGAGACAGAGTAAAGGTGTCCAAACCACTTTTTGACTCCTTGCAGTGGTGGCTACATCTCCCAAACCTTCTCAGAGGGGTACCTTTTCAGGCCCCAGCACACACAAGGGTGCTGACGACCAATGCTTCATTAAATGGCTGGGGTGCACATTGCCAGGGCGCGTGCACTCAAGGCCTCTGGTCTCCTCGGGAGGCCACACAGCAGATCAATCTTTTGGAGCTGCGAGCAATCCGCTTGGCTCTACAGACTCTTTCTCATGCCCTCTCTCACCAGTCTGTCTTAGTTCAAACAGGTAGCAATGTTCTATGTGAACAAGCAAGGGGGCACAGGGTTCAGGGTCCAGGCTCCTATGTCAGGAGGTGCAGGCCCTTTGTTCCTTTGCAGTCAAACAAGGCATGTTTCTCAAAGCAGTTTATCTACCTGGTCAAGAGAATTTAGCAGACAAGCTAAGCAGGATGCTCCAGCCCCACGAATGGCAGTTGAATCCATTGGTGGTCAGCAGATCTTTTTATGATGGGGACTTCCATCCATCAATCTCTCTGCAAGTTCACTAAACCGTCAAGCTGCCCAGGTTTTGCTCCAGACAGCCCCATCCCCTGAGAATGGCAGCAGATGCTTTTCTGATCTCTTGGTCTACAGGCCTCCTGTATGCGTGTCCTCCCATGCCCCTGGTGGCCTGGACTCTGTTCAAAATTCTCCTGGATAAGGCCTCTGTGATGCTGGTAGCCCCCAGATGGCCGAGGCAACCATGGTTTCCACTTCTGCTACAGTTAGCGTTGGAAACTCCTTTCCCTCTGGGATTGCAACACGATCTCCTGTCTCAAGATCAGGGTTCCCTTCTGCACCCCAATCTCAGGTCCCTCAATCTGATGGCCTGGCTGCTGAAAAGATAGTGCTAGCTCCCTTGCTTCTACCTAAGGAGGTTGAAGAGATGGTTTTGGCCTCTAGGAGGCAGTCCACCAGAAAGTCCTATGCCCTCAAGTGGCCTAGGTTCACAATATGGTGTGCTCAGCGCAATGAAGATCCTTTCTCCTGCCTTGTGCTAGTAGTACTGCAGTATCTACTTCACCTGTCAGACCTAGGCCTTAAGTCTAATTCTGTTCGGGTCCACCTCAGTGCTCTATCAGCGCACCACTCACCGGTGGAGGGACAGTGTTGGTTCACCCCTTGGTGTCCCGCGCTTCCTTAGAGGTCTGCTTCTTCTCAAGCCTCCGGTTCGTCCACTGGCGACCGAGTGGGATTTGAACGTGGTCTTGCAGCAACTTACTCGCCCACCGTTTGAGCCGATGGCTACTTGCCATTTGCGCTTCCTTTCTTGGAAAGTGCTCTTCCTGGTATCTCTTACCTCGGCCAGACGTGTGAGTGAACTACAAGCTCTGGTTTCTGATAGACCGTACACACGGTTCTATAGGAACAGGATGGTCCTACGGACCCACCCGAAGTTCCTTCCAAAAGTCGTCTCCTCTTTCCACCTCAACCAGGAGGTGGTTCTTCCGACCTTCTTTCCCAAGCCGCATACCAGCCGGGCTGAAACAGTTTTGCATACCCTGGACTGTAAGAGGGCGTTGTCTTTTTACATAGAACGCACGAGGGGGCATCGAAGGGCAACTGAGCTCTTCGTCTCCTTTGACCCTAATAAACTAGGGTTACCTGTCTCCAAGCGTATGTTGTCCACTTGGGTAGATTGTATCGCCTGGGCGTACAAGGCAGCCAACCTCCCCTTGTAGCCGCATCAGTAGCTCATCTCTGCTCTGTTCTGTTGGCAGACATCTGCCGGGCCACTACTTGATCTTCAAGCCACACTTTTGCAGCCCACTACTGCCTCATGAGAGAGTCCCGAAGGGACAGTGCTTTCGGACAGGCGGTACTCCGTAATCTTTGAGGTTTAGGCAACTCCTACCCTCTGGCCCTTATGTTGGGCTACCGTACGGGGGCATTCTCAGAGGATATTCTTCTCACAAATGCTGAGGCTCTTGAGGGGGAGCCATTTTTCAGCTTCGGGTTCCCGGTAGCCTAGAGCTGGGGAGTCCCATATGTGAGGACTGACTTCCTGCTTGGTCCTGGAGAAAGTAGTTACTCACCTGTAACAGGTGTTCTCCAGGAGCAGCAGGAATCAGTCCTCACGACCCTCCCTCCTCCCCTAGAGTTGCAGTCATATACTTCATTTTGTTTTTTGCTGTCTTTTAGCTATGTCATCAGACTGAGCAAGATGGCACCCTTGGGCAGGAAGGGGACTGCGCATGTGCGCTGCATTCCCCAAGGCTTTCCTTGAAAGCTGAGGAAATGCTCCACACGGGGGCTCTGTCGGCACCGATGTCACCCATATGTGAGGACTGATTCCTGCTGCTCCTGGAGAACAGCTGCTACAGGTGAGTAACTACTCTGAACTCACCCCCGAGAACCCCAGGCAGAGGCTCCATGCCGGGCTCAGCTGTACTCACCTGGAACTGCATTACTTGCTGGCTGTGTAGCACTGCCTTTAAGGTGGCTGGTAGGCAGATCCCTCAGAGTTCTTGGCAAACTTTAGGAGAGAGCAGGGGGGACAGAGGGAGAGGATGCTGAGGTTGTGCAAGGCTGCTGCACTCTTCCAGATCCTTCCAATTTTGTGGCTACTGAACAGGCTCTTATCATAATTGTGTGGAGCTGAACCAGTTTTACCTCCTATGGCTACCGAATGGACCGCCATCTAGTGGAGCCTCCCATGTCACGCTTAAATGAGACTGTAAATCAAAAACCTGAAAAAACAGAACCACTACCACCACAATCAAAAGAGATGCAGATTGTCTGTATGCAGGCATATATAATATGATCTTAAAATGTACCCTCATACTTATTTTGTATATAGTTGTGTCTTTCTTTTTGTCGGGTCCTGTTCAACTGGGGAGAAAAAAAACATGCTTAAACTCCCAATGTGGGCTGGACCCCTTTTAATCAATATGCTAAAGTGAACACACAAGTTTAAAAATCTGCTAAACTTAGCTTGAAAATCCAGAATCCGTTGCATTCATCCACTGCAGACACATGTGTTTCGGACCACTAAGGCCCTGCTTCAAGTGCGAATCATTTCGAAACAAAGGATCTGGTGAAAAAACGCCGAGATCTTGGCGTGTATTTCACAATGCCTGCATGCATTGTGATTGGCTATCCAAAAACTGACATCATCCCCGAGGGACAAAGAAACCCCCTCAGGCTCTGTAGGAGTCATCTCACAAGCTTCCCCATTCCAGTTCTAAATTTAAACCCCCCGGTGTTACTGTACCAAGATGGAAAATCCACCTCTGTTCAAGCCACTGCAAACGTACCTCTACATTATTAGCCCCTTTAGTCGAACATTGTATCTCCTTGGGTCACACATTCTTGGACTTTAAATGGAGAGTGATCAACAGTTCTGGTGGACCCGAGAGGAGGAAATTCTCTTCAATGCTTTGTCTACAATCAGCTGGTAGAACACAACCAACTTGTCTGGACTGGTCTAGCAGGAGAATATGGAAATACAGCTGTGGCCAACATTATTGGCACCCTTGCAGTTCAACCCCTTAATGTCCAATATCTCCTAAAAATTGTGGACAGTGAAATGGCTTTGGACTATATATGCACACATTTGACACAAAAGAATCAAATAACACAAGACCAATTAAAAAAGGGAAAGTATTAAAACCGGGACATTGCCAGGGACATAACTGGCACCCTTAAACAATTCAAATCAGTTTGAACAGAAGAATCACTTCCCAATACAGTAAAATTAGACACTCGTGATCAACTGTCAATATTCACATGACTAGAATCAACTAATGAATAATGGCTCCAATGTTTAAAATGGCCACATTCACTCCCTGTTCCATTTTCACAATAGTGAAGACAGGAGAGCTGCTTAAGATCATAAAAAAAGCCATCACCAAACTTCAAAGGGATACAAGGCCATCTCCAAAGATCTTGGGATTCCTGTGTCTACCATTTTCGATGTTAAGTTTTCTGCTCATGGAATGGTCAAGAACCTCCCAGGATCTGGAAGGAAGAGGAGAATTAATCAAAGTAGTCTTTGAAGGTTAGTGCGAACTGTTGGAAAAACACCAGCTTAAGGCTGACCTGGAATAATCTGGAGTTGTAGTTTCAACCTGAACCATATGCCGCACTCTAAATAAAGGAGGACTAAGGACAAAGGGCAAGGAGGATCCCACTGCTCAAAGAGACATAAAAAAGGTATGCCTGATCTTTGCACAAACCTACCTTGAGAAACCACAATCCTTCTAGGAAAATGTTCTGTGGACAGATGAAACCAAATGAACTCTTTGGCAATGCAGACCAGCGATACATTTACATGTGAAGAAATGAAGCTTATAAGGAAACACACCCTTCCTACAGTTAAATATGGTGGAAGTTCCATAATGTTGTAGGGCCGTTTTGCTGCTTCAGAAACTGGAGGCCTGGAACGTATTAAAGGAATCATGAAGTCAACCAAGGTATTTTGGCGCCAAAAGTGCTACCTAGTGTCAAAGCTACTGTAGGTCTGGGCTGAAGGTCAGGAGTCTTCCAGCAGACCAAAATCTAACACATACATCTAAAAAGTACAAAATACTTAAAAAGGAAAAAAATGGACTGTTTTAAACTGGCTAGCAATGAGTCCTGATCTCACTCCAATTGAGAACCTTTGGAAAAAGCTGAAACCTGCCATTGGTAAAAGGAATCCTGGAAACATTCATGAGCTGAACAAATAGCAGTTGAAGAGTGGGAAAACTACCAGCAGACAGATACATGAAACTTATAGATGGTTACAAGAAATGTTTGTAGGCTGGTCATTGCTGCCAAGGGTTGTGCAACCAAATAGTGAAGGGTGCCATTAATCCTGTCCAGGTCATTTTGTTTTTTTTTTCTCAGAAACGACTATATCTAAGTTGCACAGACAACTTGTGTTGTATACCTTTGAATATACTATTAAAATATTATAACATACAGTTGGAATATTTCCAAGTATTTCTCTAGATATTATACACAACATACCTAAAATGCAAGGGTGCCAATATGTTGACTACAACTGTGAAGATTAAATATGGCCAAAAGGGCTTAGCTCTAGGGAACCCCCTGCTCTGATTAAAACACTCAAAAATGACAACCCACATACATTTGCTGGTGATGTGTGCTTAAATGAGGTAAACCACTTAGACAGTACCCCACTCTCAATGTCTACATCAATGCAAACAAAGCAAAACAAACATTGCTCACGTCCAAAAATACTAACAGAAATCCAATACCCAGGACCTCTAACATAGGCAGAATAAAATTTAATAAAGAAACCAGCAAAATTTCACACCCATGAGTTTTATGGAAACCATGCTGCTAGCGATCCAGTGCCCCAGTACTGCCAAAATCTGATGGCAAATCACTTTTCAAAATCTTTCCTGAAGGCAGCAAACTAAAGATATGACAGATCATCAAATTACCAGAGGGATCATGTTTAATAGGTCACACAAAGGCAGATTTAAAAGCCTCCAGGACCACCTCCTCACCGAGGGAGGTATTCGCTAACTGGTGAATAAATTTTGCTAGCAGCTGCTTAAATTTATTAGTAGAAAGTGCAATATCCTAGAAGTGAACTGTCGCATATTCTGAATAATCTTATCCTGAAGAGTAGCCTGCTCAAAATAAAGCCAAATGTCCCCTGGGTAACTGGACAAATCACCTGAAAGCAAAAAGGGGAGTCAGCAAACCAACATTTTTGTTGAAAGTAATGTTATCTTCTGTAGCATTATGGGGTCCCCTTCTCTGCCATAACTGATGAACTTTACATATAAAAATGGACAGCGATTTAGTGTGTGTCTTGCTAGTTTGTGCTTTTACTCGGGGTAGTTTCTCCAAATTAGTTTTGTGCATACTATGACAGTTGTGAACCTCACTTCTAAGCCAGGGTATGTGGAGTATGATCTTAGTCTCTCAAATTTACTGCTAATGCTCGGTGTAATACTTGCATTGTGCCAAAGTCTCCTGCCGGAGTTCGTAACATGTATGGATAGAGTTTGTCAAGATGTGCTTGGAAATTCTTTATCAAGCCTGTGGCTCCAGTGAAATATGGGAAATTTCTGTATCTTCCTGCCACATTTTCTTGGCTTCTTGGTACTTCAGGAACTTGTGCCTCCACACGATTCACAGAATCATTTGGTACAGACACTTCTATCATCAATGCTGTTCTGGTATTCTTCTCCTTTACCACTACGTCAGGTTTCCTCGCATCCAGTTTATCTGTCAGAATAGGAATGTCCCAGGTGATCATAACCATTTCATTCTCTTATTCTTTTAGGGTCATGATCCCAGTACTTTTCAGGGACAGTGATGTAGTGTTTACAGAGTTTCCAGTGGAGGCGGTGTGCTACTTTGTTGTGCCTTTCAGTATAGAAATTTTCCGCTATCAGAACTTCACAGCCTGCTTTAAGGTGAGTCACTGTTTCCCTTACAGAATCGACATGTGTCTCTTTTGCCAGTTTTTTCAATACTTGCCGCAAAACATCTCGTCCGTAATCTGCTGTCCTGGGCTGCAATTATCAATCTTTCATCCTTCGGTTTCAGTTCACCTCTCCTTAACCATGTGTCTGTTCTTGAACAAAACGTTCTTGGAGTTTCTGCTCGAGTATCATTCCTTCCTCTATTCCAAGATACTTATATATGCCTTCTTGTTCAAGATCCTTGATGTCAGAGCCCTCAGCAAGGGAGATGTTTTCAGCTTTGCTCAGTTTTCCTCTGAAAAAGTATGCCTTAGCACACTTGTCAAGCCAAAAGTCATCCTGTCATCAGAAAAGCTTTTTGCCACACGAAGTTGCTCTGCTAATTATTGGTCGCTGGAACAGTAGAGCTTCATATCATCTATAAGTAGTAAATGGGAAGTTGCTTTTGAGATGTTACTTTCTTTAGGATTCAGGCTCAATCCATATCCCAAAGAGTTGACAGCACTCATTGGATTCAGTGCCAAACAAAACAGAAGAGGCAACAGGGAATCTCCCTGAAATATTCCTCGTTGGATCTTAATGTCAGGAATGATATACGGACTATCTTATCTCAAATGGAGTGTGGTTTGCCACAATCTCATAGTGAACTTAATGTACTCTAAGCCAGGGTTTATTTTATGCAGTTCAAGGCACTGTATTATCCAAGAGTGTGGGATGCTGTCAAAAGCTCCTTATAATCAATCCATGCTATACTGAGATTTCTGCCTCTTAGCACGGACCATGATGACCTTATTCAACATTAACTGGTCTTTGGTCTCATATGTCCCCCTCTTATTGCCCTTTTGCTTTATCGCCATGTTATTGAGCTCAATGTGATCGTATATTCTGTATGCATCTATCGCAGTGAACAGCTTATAGATTGTAGGTAAACATGTTATTGGTCTATAATTTTTAGGAATGTTACTCGGCTCTTCTTTTGGAAGAGTTAATGTTCTTCCTGTTGTACGTCATTGTGATGTTAAGTCCAGCTGCTCGAACAATTGATTTTTGTAGTTTGTCAGGTCTTGGTGGAGTGATGTTAACTGAGCTAAAAGTTGGTTACTCCATCTGGGCCTGGGCTCATCCAATTTGGGGCTCGTTTTAGCCTACTTTCCAATTCTTTCTTTGTTACTACAGGCCATTCCATAGGTGTGATGTTTGATTTTTCTAAATGCTCCTGTATGAAGGGTAACCATTTTGCTTCTTGATTGTGCTATCTAGGTTTCTCATAACTTTCTCCAGAAGGTTTCAATTTCAGCTGTGGTTGGTTGTGCTTTTACCAGATTAATGCTCTCTTCTCAATTCTCTGTAGAATTGTTTTGGGCTCTCTCTAAATATTTTATTTTGATCTTTCTCTGTTTTCTTCATAGCCTTGACATTTTTGACTTCTGCCGCTATTTTCAATTTATTGTTAGAACATATACATTTCAGGTCTTCTGTTAATGCAGCATGCTTCAGCTTGATGTCTTGGATTTTCCGTAATATCTTTGATGATCTTAACCCTTTTAGGTACCTATCAGGGATACCTCTTCATGCAATGATTGTATTTTTCCTTCAATGCGCTTTTTCCAAAGGAGGAACTGTTCTTTTCTTCTGGCCCTGCACTTTAGTTGGGTAGTATTCTCGCAGTAATTTTAGCTGCACAATATTGTATTCAATTCATTTCAGTGATGTCAATAGGGCCCTTTATACTGGATATGGCATTGTTCATCTTATCTTAGGTGTTAAATTTAGCTTGGGTAATCTTTCCCTTGCTGGGAACCCAGCATATTCATCTCTTTCCATATGACTAGGAGTTCTAAGTCTTTCTCCTGTTACTTCTACCTTCTTTTCTTCTCCCTCTTCAGTTAATTTGTTGACCCTTTAACATTTTTTATATACCGCCTTTCAGATTCTCAAGGCGGTTTACAGTGAACATAACTGCTTACATGGAACTTTTCCTCAGAACTATTTACAATGTCAAATATCAACAGTGCTTACAGATAACAGGTAACATTTTAACTATTTACATGAAAGGTGGAGCTCATACAGAGGCTTAGGGTTTTACCAGTTGTCTATATGCTGCAATAGCTGGTACAATTACTTTAGTATGGTATTGAAGTGCTCAGTAAATAGACGTGTTCATTTCTTGAAGTCTAATATCATTGGTTGCTCTGAGTTGGTGTGGAAGGGAGTTCCATAGGTATGGTAAGTAGAGTTTGAACACTATGTAGTGCAATCTGAGAGGTGCCCATAGGTATCAGAGGTTGCAAGGAGCTTTGGTGCTGTGTGCTCCTTGATCTGTTGTCTGGGACTCTTCTGATTAAGTTTTCTAAGCAGCCAGCAGATTGATTGTGAAGAATTTTGAATACCATCATTGCCTTATATTTTATATGTGAACTTATGGGGAGCCAATGGAGAGATTAGAGTATGGGGGCGATGTGGGCGTGTATTAGTTCTGGTGATTAGTCATGCTGCTGCTTTTTGTGCCAGTTGTAAGGCATGGATTGAGCATTTGGGTAAAAAACTGTGTAGGATTAGATTGCAATAGTTGAAGTGCTGTATAATTAGCGCCTGACATACAGAGTGAAAGTGGTTGTGCTCAACTAAAGACCGGAGGTTTTGCAGAAACTTCATTTTGTAATATGCTTTTGTGGTTGTTTTGCTGATGTGGGATTGGAAGGCGAGTCTCTGATCAAGGTATATTCTTAAGTATTTTACCTCGCTTTTTACCGGGATTGATCTATTTCCTATTGGTAAGGTGTGTGTGTGTGGGGGGGGGGGGGGGGTAAATGTGGTCTCTTGTGATTATGAGGGCTTCTGATTTCTTGTAGTTGATTTCCAGATTGCGCTGTGATAACCATTTGGTGACTACTGACATGCAGGCTGAGATGGTGGCGTAGACTGGAATCTTTATGTCTAGGGTGGTGTATATCATTAAATCATCTTGTATAGGTGGTAGTGGATGTTATGTTGTAATATTTTGCATACTGGCTGTATGGTACAGGTTGAAGAGAGCCAAAAGTGCAGAGCCTTGTGGAAGATCTTGTTTTAGTGGGAAAGGTCTAGACGTATTGGATTTTCTCTCGATTTGTGATCTTCTCTCAGATAAGTAGGAATGAAACCAAGCAAGCAGTGTATCACTTACTCCTATTTTGCTTAGTCTGTCCAGCAGTGTGGAATGAATTATAGAATTGAAGGCAGATATTATGTCTATGAAAATGAGGATGAAGCCTTTCCCGATATCTTCGGTTCCTTTGAGTAGTGTTCAGAAGGGATGTTAAAGTTTCCACCCCGTGAAGCTCTCGGAAACCATGTTGTTGCAGGTCGAGTTCAAAGGTAGCATCAACATAGTCCTGCAGCTGGCATTGGACTGTCTTTTCAATTAATTTGGATAAGAGCGGTATGCTAAATATGGGGCGATACGAGGCAGGAGAAGTTGGGTCCAAGGTGTTGCTCTTCAGCAGTGGTCTTATGGAAGAGATTTTCAGTGGCGGTGGCATGATCCTTTGTGAAAGGGATGTTTATTTTGCAGAGTGAAGGAGCTAATTCTTGAGCCACTGCCTTTATCCAAAGGGTTGGGCATGAGTCTAGGGGGGGAAGTGGACGTGTTCAAGGATTTCAGAAGACTGGTGCAGAGGTCTTTGGAGACAGAGTAAAAAGATGTCCATATGTTTGGTTGATTTGGATCAGATGGACTTGAGGCCTGTGGACAAGATAGCTTGTTTCGAAGATAGATGCTTTAACTCCGGTCCTATGCATCCTGTATTTTGGCTATGCATGGCTCTTGATAGGTTTGACTATGGAGAAAAGCTCTAGGATGGTTTAGAGAATTCATGATAGTGCTGTGTTGCTTCTTGCAGTTAAGAATTAATTCATTGTAGTCTCGCTGTTTTGACATGTATTCTTGTCGATCTGGTTGTGCTTTGGTTTTCCTCCATTTTCTTTCACATCTTCTCAAAGTGGTCTTTGCCCGTTTGATTTCCAGTGAGTAACATGGGACTTTATTTTTCTGTTTGGAAGCTCTCGGGATTGATGGCACAGAGGCAGTTAATGAAAAGATGATGTTCCAGTTCTCTATCAGTGAGGGGAGGTCCGTTGAGGTAGTTTCCAGCCTGGGGATTGATTGATTTATTAGTGTCTCTTTATCAAATTGATTGAAGTGGCTGTAGGAGTTTGAGTAGTGCTGTCTAGGGTGCAGGGGGGGGGGGTCAAGGGGGAGGTTAAATGATATCAGGTAGTGATCCGACCATG
The DNA here is from genome assembly GCA_033557465.1 of Ichthyophis bannanicus. Classification (NCBI taxonomy): domain Eukaryota; kingdom Metazoa; phylum Chordata; class Amphibia; order Gymnophiona; family Ichthyophiidae; genus Ichthyophis; species Ichthyophis bannanicus. The sequence goes on along the minus strand of CM066033.1, from coordinate 729,647,683 downwards.
GCACAGGGCTTACTTGATATGATATATGAGAATCAAAGGATTGGAGGATGGTGGGTACAAAGATCAGATCCAGTATGTTTCCTCCATTGTGGGTCTGTGTTGAGATAATCTGTGAGAGATCCAGTGAGGATAAGGGTTCAAGGAATGCTGAGGCTTGAGCTGAGGTTAGTTCAGATTGAAGTCACCTAATATTGGTAGCTTGCCCTTGTTAGAGTGACTGGTGGTCATCTCAATTATGGTTGAGAGATAGTCAGTGTTAGATGAAGGAGTTCTGTATTAGACATATTATCAGGTCTTTGCTTTCCAGGGTTATGGAGTTGAGGGTGGGAGTGGAAAGACTGCTGACGGGCTTGAGGTTTAATTGTTTGCCAGGATGAGAGAGCTCCCTCCTCTGCATCCCAGTCTGCTAGATTGGTTTGCATCCATGTGAGTTGGGGTGAGTTGGTTTAAAAGGATGGTGTCTGTATCTGTGAGCCAAGATTCAGTTATAGACATGATCTCTACATCTTGGTCATGTATGTAATCGGCTATGGTGTGACTCTTGTAGAGAATGGAACAGGCATTTATTAGGGAACACTTGATTGTTTGAGTCTGTTGCTTGGTTGCTGCGTTGGTCTGAGCTCCTTCATCTGCGTGTACGAGGGTTGCTATTTATATTTCTGGCCTTAGCAACAGTAAGGGTTGCCAGGCGCCATCCAATGGTTCCATTGGAACACTGACATTGTTGAACATAACCTTATTCATAACATTTTATCATTTGAGCGTGATTTGTTGTTTACAGTAACTTGAAAAAATTCATCTTGGGTGAAAAATGGAATTAACTCGTGAACATTTTCGTGCGATTATTTTTCATAACTTTTGACGTGGATCATCAAGACAAGAGTGCATCGATGAACTTAATTTTTTATATGGCGATAAAGCACCATCCTACAGCACTGTAAAAAACTGGTATAACGAATTTGATCGTGGCCGACGTTCGCTCCAGGACGAATTCCGTCAGGGTCGTCCAAAATTGGTGGTTGTGCCAGAAAATATCGATGCTGTGTGTGAACTGATAAAGCAAGATCGTCCTGTGACATACCGTGAGATTGAGGCATCTTTGGGCATTAGTATGACAAGCATCAATAAGATATTGCATGATCATTTGGCCGTAAAAGAGATTTGTTCGCGTTGGATCCCGCATAATCTGACAAATGCTCAAAAGAAGGCTCGTGTCAATTGGTGCAAGGAAATGTTGAAAAAATACATTCAAGGTGCATCAAAGACTGTGTATAACATCTACACAGGTGACGAATCATGGATCTATGCATATGAGCCCGAAACAAAACAGCAATCGACTGTATGGGTCTTCCAAGACGAGCCAAATCCAACAAACGTTGTTCGCGGAAGAAGCACATTGAAGCAAATGGTTGCCTGTTTCTTCGGCATTACCGGTCACGTGGCGACAGTGCCATTAGAGCAACGTAGGACGGTCAATTCTGAATGGTACACGACCATTTGTTTACCAGAACGGAGAAATTCGGAAAAAGTCGAAGAGGCGAATAATTCTTCATCATGACAATGCGAGCTCTCACACATCGGCTCAAACAAAGGAATTTTTGACCGGCCAAAACATCGAATTGATGGGTCATCCACCGTACAGCCCTGATTTGGCACCCAATGACTTCTTTTTATTCCCGTACATCGAAAACAAATTACGTGGTCAATGATTTTCAACACCCGAAGATGCGGTTGATGCATTCAAAACGCATGTTTTGGAGTTACCTCAATCGGAGTGGAAAAAGTGCTTCGAAAATTGGTTCAAACGCATGCAAAAGTATATTGATCTTCATGGAGAATATTTTGAAAAACAATAAAACCAATTTCGATCATAAATATTTGTTTTTTCATTATTAGGCCATAAATATAAATAGCAACCCTCGTATGCGGATGAGTCGGGGCGGTCTTTTGTGCGGGTTGGAAAAGAGGGGTTGAGTCACTAGAGGTTGTTTGGGCCTATAGAGGATTGGAATAGAGTTGTTCCAGCTGTATGCTGCTCTGGTTGGTCTTAATAGGAAAGATGCTGTAAAGAAACTCCTGCTCACACTCCTGCAGTTCCAGATCTCAACTCCAAATCCCCTTCAACCTCTTTCCTTTTCTGCGCCTTCCTTTCTGGTATTCTCACCTAGGTCCCCTCCTCCCTGTACTTTTGTCCACAGAATCCTTCAGTTGCTTCAAGGTGTTATCATTCACATACTTCTGTTCTTTGATCTTTAAAATTAAAGATCTTAAATTTTCATCTGATGCTTTTTGCAGTTTTTCTAATGGCAATTTTCCTCTCCATGTGAGGAGTTTTGGGATGAAGTACAGATTCTTCATTGCCTCTGAACACTAGCCTCAGGAGAACTGCATTAATACTTAATAGTAATTTGTTAAAACCAAAGAGTTCTGAAAAGTAGCAGTATACATTTCTAGCTTTGTTATAAATGCAGTAATAAGTTTTTCATTTTTAATTATAAAGAACTGATTTGGGTTCTAGAGGAAGATTCTCAGCTGGGAAGACTGGATGGGCCAGTTCATTTTTACCACTTACTAAGACAGCTGACGAGGATGCTTTTTGGATCCTGATCTGTATAGTCTAAGTGTTTCCTTACCATTCCCCTAGATATATCCTTGCCCTCAGCTGTTGTGTTGTCTGTCTTGACTAGACTGTAAGCTGATGAGCAAGGACCGTCTTTTATATGTATCTGTACAGTGCTGCATACACCTTGCAATGCTATACAAATTAGTAGCAGTACTGACATCAGTACTGCGGTTGTTAGTGTTCATGTGACAGTTCTATTAGACTTCATCAATCAAAACATTTTGAAGCAAACAGGTAGTTTTAAAAGAAATTTTTCTTTTAGAGTTGCAAGGAGCAAGGTAAACAAAGTCTGACCAGAGACCAAAAGCAAAAATCATATGCAGGACACTCTGTAGCAGTATATAAGCCAGCTGACCTGAAACCAAGAGAACTGAATACCTAAGACCACCATGACCAAATTCAGCACAACCTGAATATGACTGCTGTGCTACAAACAAAACAGAACAGGTTTATGTTTAAGCTGTGAAGTTTTTATCCCACTCGCTCCTCTTTATTGGATATTGTGCAATACTTACATGTACAAGTCATGTTCTGAGAGTGCAGACTGAACCTGTTGTTGAGCTGGAGCTTTCCCAATAACACCCTTCCATCCAGGCTCACTGCAATGTGTTAGAAAACAAGTCAGACGTACCACACCTGGTTTACAGCGCTAATGCAATGCAAATCTCAACCTTGCAACTCATGAATGACAAAGTCTGAGGCATCACACATCAAGATCAAGGAGATAAATATAGGATAAGTATTGTTTGTGGGGTGGGGTTAGCCTAAGGAGACAAAAAGGTGAATTTAGACTTTACCTGCTAATTTTCTTTCCTGGAGTCCCTCCAGTCCAGATACGTGGGTTATGCTCATCCACCAGCAGATGGAGACTGAGAACTGAAAACCCTCTCAAGTAGCCTGTGCTTCCTTGCAGAGTCAGTATGAACCTCACAAAGCAGAAGAACGGAGTCCCAAATCACATTCTCTACCAGCCCTGAACCCAATCTCACCACACAGATATGCATGTATCTTTTTTGCGACACCATCACTGCAAGGATTCCCCATCTCAAGGGTCAAGGTATGCAACGGGGAGAGCAAATAGCATGGCAACACATCAGAACTCCCATGATCAACCAGAGAAACAAGAACCACCAATGCAAAAAGAAAACTGGCCTGAACCCATTGGCTCCAGCAATAACCTTTTAGAACAGATGCAAGACCAGCATAAAAACAGCAGCCAAGTCCCAGGTGGGTTCTGGACTAGAGGGACTCCAGGTAAGGTCTAATTTCACCTTCCTAAATTATCTCTCCGGTCCAGACACATAGGATACAAAGCAGTCCTACCGCAGGGTGGGTACCAGGACGCCGGCCTACAGCATCCGAGTCCCAAAAGCCATGTCCCGACAGGCCTGCACATCCAGCCTGTAATAACACAAAGGAATGAAGCGATGATCATGTCTGTGCCCTGTAGGTATCCTGAGGTGGAACATGACTGAATTCTACCCAAGAAGCAGCCCAAGTCTTAGTAGAATGAGCCTGCAAACCCGCAGGAACCATGCACCTTTTCAGCAAATACACTGATTCAATGGCACCCTGGACCCAGTGGGAAATGGTTGTTTAGAAGCTGCCTCCCCCTTCTGAAGTCCAAACAGTAGAGAGGCCATGACCTTCAAGTACCGCTTAAGCGACCTGCAGACATCCAAACGCAGATCCTTGAACTCAGCCGAACTAGGGGACCATAGGCTGGTAAAGCCACCATCTGGTTCAATTGAAATGCTGAAACCACCTTCAGCAAAAACAAAGACTGGACGAAGCACTACCTTCTCCTTTATCAACATCAAATAGGACTCCCTATAAGACAGCCTGCATTGCTGAGCAAATTACCACCAGAAACACCACCTTCAGGGTTACATCCTTCAAGGAAGCACCTGAAAGAAGCTCAAACCAAGGTACAGTGAGGGCAGAACACGCCAAATTAACATCCCAGGGTGGAACAATGGAATGACAAGGCGGTCTCAAATGCTTAATCCCTCGAAGAAAAATAGACAATGTCCTGATGAGAGGCAAGGGACATGTCCTGCACCTAACCCAGATGCAAGCCAGGGCTGCAACCTGTACCTTCAAAGAATTTAAGGCCAAACCCTTGCCAAGGCCAGGCTGCAAGATGGCCAAAAGCTCTGGAAGGGAGGCTCCTAGAGGCCACACTCCCCTCTCTGCACCAAGCTTCAAAGATGAGCCAGACGACCTGCACATATGCCAATAAAGTGGAGTGTTTGAGCCTCCAACAAAGTATCAATCACCTACAGGGAACCACCCCTATTCCTCAAACACACCTTCTCAAGAGCCAGGCCGTAAGCAAGAATCTATCCACATCTGGCATCTGAACAGGACCCTGCATCAGCAGATCTGCCTCCCAAGGAAGGAGGAGAGACTCCGCTACCAGTAGACACTAGGTCTGCATACCACAGCCACTTGGGCCAATCTATGGTCACTAAAATTACACACCGTGTGTGGGCTCGACCCTACTGTAGAATGAAACCAATTAGTAGCCATGGAGGGAACACAGAAGCCTATCTCTGGGCCATAGCTGAACCAGCACAGTGAGCCCCTCTGCCATGTGCTCGGAGAACCTGCTGGCTTTGGCATTAGCCACCATTGCCATCAAGTCCATCATCTGAAAGGCTGACTCAAAAAGGGACCACTCCCCCAGATCCCACAGATGGCTCAGATAATTTGCCTGCACATTCTCCTTCCCGGCAACATGTGTTGCTGAGAGCGCGAGCAGATAGACCTCTGCCCAGTGCAGAAGTAGAATAGTCTGTTGCCACCAGAAGCTCCAGGTACACCAGCCTGTCGATGGATCTAGGCCACCGCAGTCACATTTGTCAGACAGCACCCTTACTGCCTGCCACCGAACGAGGGGGAGAAAGATCTCAAAGGTTAGATGCACTGCGCGTGCATTTCCAAGCAATTGATGGACCACCAACTCTCCTCCAGAGACCACAGTGTCCTTGGGCCATCTAACAATGAGCCCCCCCACCGAAAAAAGGCTGACATCTGTGGTCAACATCATCCAGTATGGGGTCTCGAGGAGCATCCTAGACATAAGCCTTGTTGAGTCTAGCGAAGGGCACATCAGACATTCCTCAACTGCACTCGCAGGGAACCAATGCACTAAGAGCCCCACCTGGAAAGGCCTCATATGCAGACGAACCCAAGGCACCAAACTCCAGGGAGGCAGCCACTGAGCTCAGAAACTGCAGGTAGTCCCCAACTCTCGTGAGAGGAACAGCCTACAGCCTTCGCACATGGCCTTGTAACTTCACTATCTTACCCTCTGGCAGAAACACCATGCCTTGCAGAGTGTCAAAGTGGGCTCCCAGGTACTCCAAGGACTGAGACAGGCTGCTCTTGGCAAAACTTACTCACTCAACCCAGTTCCTGAAGCTGGCAGGCCATGCAGGTTGTCACCTTCCGACTCTCCTATAAGAACTTTGCCTGGATCAACTAATCATACAAATATGGGGGTACCGGGACGCCCTACGTCCACAAAGCCACTGCTGCCACCACCATCACCTTGGGAAACACCTGGGGGGTTGTGACAAGGCCAAAGGGAAGAGCCTGAAACGGAAAATGCCCCTGCAGAACCGCAAACCAGGTGCTCTGAGCGGATGGGAATATGCCTGACAGATGAGCAGGGGGAGTTTTTGACATCCCTGGTACAGCCACTATGCTAGCCCACAGAGTTTCCATTCAAAAATGAGGAACACTGAGGACCTTGTTTAACCTTTTTAGATTTAAGATGGGCCACCAAGAGGCCTCTTTCTTGAGCACAAAGTAAATCGAATAGCGTCCTCTGGAAGGCACAGGGACAACTGCCTCGAGCTGCAAAAGCCAGTTGAACATCATCCAGACAGCCAACATCTTGGCAGGGGCTTGGCAAGGAGATACCATGAAGGCATCTGTGAGAAGCCTGCAAACCAGAATGTACCTTTTGCAAATCACCTCCAGAACCCACACATTTGTTGTGATCTGGGCCCGGGGGAGTAAAATAGACTTAGGTGACTGCTATTGACTACACCTCTGCCGGGACCCCCAAAGTGTCAATGAGAGAGCTTGGAAAATTTGGGACCCTCTCTGGCTCCACCTCTGCCCCTGCAGGAGGGGGGACTCTGGGAGAAACTGGGACCTCTGTGTGTTTGCCCCTCGAGCTAGGCAAAGCTTCCATACTTCACGCCGCCGGTCCCTAGAGGACCACCCACAACCAGCAGCTCTTTGCTTATCTTCCGGAAGCCGAGGCACCTTAGTGTCCCCTAGGTCCTTCATCAACTTCTCCAGATCCTTCCCAAAACAGCTATGTCCCCAAAAAGGTAAGATTGCTCAGTCACATCTTGGAGGCCATATCCATCGACCAATTCCACAGCTGCAAGAAGCAACGAGCCACCACCATGGTAGCCACTGACTTAGCGGACATCCTAAGAAAATCATAAAGGAAGTCAAGCCAGTAAGGGGCAGTGCCAGACTCCAAGTGGACCATCTCCTCAGGCTGCAACCTCAGCCAGAGCTGCCTCCAGGATCTTCTGTGACCAATGCAAACAGGCCTGCGCCACATAGGAGCCACAGAAGATGCCCTGCAGGGTCAAGGTGGAGACCTTGAAGGCCTGTTTAAGCACTGCTTCCATCCACCGATCTTGTGGATCCTTCAAGACCGCCCTCTCTTCCACGTGTATGGTAGTCTTCCTGGCAACTGCAGTCACTAGCACATCCACCCAGGGAAGACAAAAGCACTCCCTCTTGTTTGGAGAGAGAGGTTATAGCATGATCATAACTCCTACTGACTGGCAAGCCCTCATCGGGGGACCTTCCACTCCTTGTCAATCGTTACCTTCGCCACCTGGTGGACAGTAAAAGACAGAGGCGGCTTACCAATACTCTCAAGGAGAAGATACTACGTCAGATCTGATTGTTCTGGCCGCGGCTCCTCTGCCATCTGCAAGGCTGCTAAGGTCTTCACAATCAGAGAGGGAAGCTCATTGAGATGAAAAATTCATACTGCTGACAAGTCCTTTCCAGCCAGGAGCTCCCCCTCTTCCAACTCCTCCTGGTCAGGACCTTCCAGAGGCCCCATCTTCAAACTCAGGGGACCACTTCCAGTACTGCTGCATACCAGCTACTGGGGCCACTCCCCCCTGACTGGGGGGGGGGGGGGAAGGGGGGTGACAACAACAAGGAAGCCCCCCCCTTCAAGCCCCTGTTGCAAGATAAAGCATAGTTACTCACCTGTAACAGGTGATCTTCAGGAACAGCAAGAATTTAGTCTTCACATATGGGTATCGTCGGTACTGACGAAGCCTGTGCGGGAACGCTCCCCAGCGTCGAATAGGAAAGCTTTTGGGAGCATCCCACAGCGCCTGCGTGCTGCCTTCCCACCATTCCAACTCTCCCTCTTCAGTTGAGTTTATAGCTGAGACAAAGGAGGAGGAGAGAGAGAAAGAGAGAACTCCTAGGGGAGGTGGGTGGGTTGTGAACACTAAATTCCTGCTGTTCCCAGAGATCACCTGTTACAGGTAACTACGCTATCTCCAGGAACAAGCAGGAATGTAGTCTTCACATATGGGGACTTCCCAGCTGAAAGATGCCAGGGAGATGGCCCCAGGAAGCTGCAAACCCATGGTGAGATGGGTCATGCTTACTCCCATGGATCTCTGGCATCCAAACCCGGATGGTGGGTAGGAGTTGCATTAAGTTTGAAAGAGATGCTGAAGAACAGCTTGGCCACACAAGGCATCCCGACGGGCGTCCTTGTCTAAACAGTAGTGGGCTGTGTTGTCTATAGACACAGAATGAAGGTTAGCCATAGAAGCTGCCATGACTCTCACATTGTGAGCTGTGACATGGCCCTCAAGAGAAAACCCCTTACTCTCATAAGCGAAGGATATGCACTGTGCAATCCAGTTAAAGAGAGTTCTTTTGGAAACTAGAAGTCCCAAATGACTAGAATCAAAAGCAACAAAAAGTTGAGAAGATTTTCTATGTTGCTGCATTCTTTGCAGGTAAAAGGCTAAGGCTCTTTTACAGTCTAAGGTATGAAGGTTCCTTTCTGCATTGGAGGCATGAGGCCTCGGAAAGAATACAGGAAGTTACATCGCTTGGTTTAAGTGGAAAGGCGAGACCACCTTTGGCATAAAGTGAGGATGAGCCCTAAGAACAACCTTATCATGGTGAAATCTTGTATAAGGAGGATCAGCCACTAAAGCTTGAAACTCACTAATGCATCATGCAGACGTGATTGCAATTAGGAAGATGACCTTCCATGAAAGGAATTTTAGAGCTGTAGTGGCTAAAGGTTCAAAGGGCGGTTTCATGAGCTGCCCGAGAACAAGGTTCAAACCCCATGCCACCGGTGGGGTGGTCTAATGGGAGGTTTTGTTAGTAGAAGACCTCTCATAAATCTTGCTATGAGTGGATGAGAGGAAATAGGTTGTCCATTTAGAGGCTTGTAAGAGGCTGCAATAGCACTAAGATGGACTCTTACTGAATTGGTCTTAAGACCAGAATTTGATAAATGGAGATACTCCAGTAACAATTCCAAAGGTATCGCAAGAGGGTTAAGTCCCTTTTGAGAATACCATATGGTAAACCGTTTCCACTCGAAGGCGTATGATCACCTTGTGGAGAGGTTTCTGGAAGCCTGAAGGATATCCTTTACCTGTTGAGAAAGGTTGAGATCCTGAAGTTCTAGGCTTTCAGTAACCAGGCCCTGAGATGCAGGGACTGGGGATTCGGGTGCCACAGTGTCCCGTTCTCCTGGGAGAGAAGATTTGGAGCGCATCCCAACTACAGAGGTGTAGCCCGAGAGAGATGTAGAAGCAGAGGCTATCACGTTTGCTGTGGCTAGCATGGAGCTATGAGTATCATACGACCTCTGTCTCGCTGAAGCTTGAACAGTGTTTTGGGGATGAGGGGAATGGGTGGGAAGGCATAGAGGAAGTCCTGACCCCAATGAAAAAGGAAAGCATCCCTTGCTGACAGTTTTGAGCCGGAATTCTGGAACAGAACCAGGGAAGTTTGGCATTCTGTGAACTTACAAAGAGGTCTATGTCTGGGGTTCCCCAGATTTGGAATACTCGGGCAATCTGGTCCGAGTGGAGAGACCATTCGTGTGGCAGCAGTACTTGGCTGAGTTTGTCTGCCCAAAGGTTTTGAATGCCTGGACGATATACCACGAGGAGGTGAATTTGAAGCTCTCTGGCGAGGGCCCATAGTCGTAAAACTTCGTTGCATAACGACAGAGAGCCTGTTCCACCCTGCTTGTTCACATAGAACATGGCTACTTGATTGTTGGTTTGGACTAGGACTGTCTTGTAGCTGAGCTGGGCTTGGAATACGCGAAGAGCAAGGAAGATTGCTCTGAGTTCTAGGAGTTTTATGTGAAGACAAGCTTCCTCTGGGGTCCAGAGACCCTGGGTGGAGAGATTGTGCAGGTGGGCCCCCCATCCCAACCGGGCGCATCTGTTAGAGTGGCCTGGAATAGAGGCTGCTGGAAAGGAAAGCCTATGAGAAGGTTTTCCAGCAATTGCCATTATTGGAGAGACAAAATAAAACGTTCTGAGTTTCTTATTTTGTCCGACAGGCGACCTGAGGCCTGTGTCCACTGAGAGGATAAGGTCCACTGGGCTGCTCGCATGTGAAGATGAGCATAGGGAACCACATGTACAGTGGATGCCATATGTCCCAGTAGCTGAAGCATTTCCCGAGCAGTTAGGGAGGTTTTTACCGCTGCACGGCAAGCTAGCTGCACTATGCAAAGACAGCAGGGCTGTGGAAGGAAAGCCCTTGATTGTCTGGTATATAGGCGAGCTCCTAAGAATTCTAGGGACTGAGAAGGAGCGAAATGGTTTTTTGGAAGGTTTATGACCAATCCCAAGTAATGCAAAACTTGTATTGTGCGAATAAGAGCAGAGTTGGCTTCTGGAGCTATGGGTGCTCGAATGAGCCAGTCGTCCAAGTAAGGGAAGACAAATATCCCCAGAGTCCGTTGGAATGCAGCTACTACTGCCATGCATTTTGTGAAAACTCTTGTGGCAGAAGCCAGACCGAAGGGAAGAACCCTGTATTGGAAGGGTCTTCCCTGGAAAAGGAATCGAAGGAACTTCCTGTGATCTGGATGGATGAGTATATGAGTATAAGCATCCTTTAGATCTAGAGAACATAGCTAATCCTGACTCTGAAGGTATGGCAGAAGTGTTCCGAGATCGATCATTTTGAATTTTTCTTGGAACAGATATTTGTTCAATTCTGAGGTCCAAAATGGGTCTGTGTCCCCCTGTTTTCTTTGGGATGAGAAAATAGGAGGAGTAGAACCCTGTACCCTGTTGAGGTATGGGTACCTTTTCTATTGCTCCCTGGGCAAGAAGTATTGTGACCTCCTGACTCAGAAGATTGGCGACAGGGGTTTGAGAAATGAACTGTCTTATGATTGTAGGAGGGGGCATGCTGTGAAAATGAAGTCTGTACCCCTCTCGTTCAATGGACAGAGTCCAATGTTCTGATGTTATTTGGTGCCATCTGGTGGCAAACTGACAATCTGCCAGGGATGGTAGAGGGTTCTGGACCCTGCAGGGGCAGGAAGGCTAAGTTCTCTAGAAAAGAGTCAAAGCCCCTGAGGAGGCTGAGCCTGCTGAACTCGTGGGACTTTTGGTTTCTTCTGTTGTCTAGTTTGTTGCTGTTGTCCCTTTTGGGCAGCATGGACTGCTGGGTATAAGGAGGATAAAACTTTTTTCTTGTTGAAAAAGGGTTTATTAGATCTTTTCTTTGCTGGGTTGGCTGTAGACTTTGACCACCTGTCCAAGGTAATATTGTCAGAGTCAATCTCATTAGCTTTTTCTTGCCAATACTTGTCAAAGAGATTTTCTCCTGTGCAAGGAATGTTGCCCAGTTTATCTTGTACCCAAATTTCCAAGTCTGATGCCTGAAGCCAGGCAATACGACTTGCACCAATGGAGATAGCAGAGGTTCTGCTGATGCATTCAAAGCAATCAAAGGCTGCACGGTTGACAAGCTTGGAAACATCTTGGGCATGTCTGACCAGAGCAAGAAAATCCTGTCTTATCAGGAAGAAGGGGGCTCATAAGCCTAGGTTCCTGTAACCTCTTTGAGGAACATCCCTAGGTATAGGATTGTATAAGCTGATTCTAGCTGAGAGCATGGAAGCTTGGAAGCATTGACACCCAAAAGCATCGAGAGTCCTGGACTCGCGGCCTGGAGGATTGGAAGAATGTCTTTTTGTACTCTTTATCCTACGCATGGCTGATTCCACTACCACTGAATGGTGTGGCAACTGAGTCTTCTGAAAGCCAGGACAAGGTGGAACTCTGTACACGGTATCGAGTCTGCGAGAGTGTGGAGATGTGGTTAAAGGAGTCTCCCACATTCTCAGCATAAGATCATGAAGGATCTTATGAATGGGCAGAGTAGCTGCCTCTTTAGAAGCTTTGGAGTACTGAAGAATCTAACTTCTGCCCTAGGCTCTTTTTCAGGAGCCACTGTCATTGCAAGGCCTCGAGCCACATCACAAATGAAATCCTGGAAGGACATGTCCTCTGGAGGAGACATTCTACGCTGAGAAGGAGATGGATCCTCCGGAAGAAGTGCTCTGGTTTCGGCAGAGTCATCGGAATCGGAAGATTCAATATATCTCTAATCCCAATGTTCGTGCAAGGCACAGTACCGGTATCGATCGAAGTCAGTATCGAGGTGTCCCGGTACCGATCTTTCGATACTGGGTATGGACTCTAGACTCGGCATGGGGGTATACCTGCCAAGGCTGGTGCCGTTGGTACTAGTACCGGGTGCCTGTTGAACGGTTTGAAGCGGTTTCAACGATACCGAAGTCGTAAGAAGAGCCGCTAGACTGCGTTCGATAGCGAGAAATTTTTGATCTATCGCTCCTGCCAATGCTTGGGTGTTGGTACCGGTAGAAGTGGCCAGGACCCCAGAGCATGGCACCAGTAGTACTGCAGAGGTGGAAGCCTCGAGAACATCCTGGAGCCCTGTTAGTGCTTTGTAAGCCGGGGCTGTTTTGCCGGTGAAATGTCCTCAAGGGCAATGCTGATGGCATCGATACTTTGAAGGAGATCTACCCTTTGAGGACCGGCTAGTCTTTTCAGACTTATGTTTATAGTTACCTGAGATCCATGGGAAGATGAAGCCCTGGAACACGTCGATGCAACGGACATCGCATCTGCGGCAAAAAGGGTACCGAGTTTTGCAGCTCTATTCTGCAGGCCCCTCTTGGTCATCTTTCTACAGGAGAGACAATCCAATGGAGAATGGTCAGGTCCTAAACATTTGAGGCACCAGCCATGGGTGTCGGTGACGGATATGGTACAGCCACACTTAGAACTTTTTTTTTTTTTAAACCAGTAGCTGGTTTTTCCATTGTAAAAGAAAAATGGGCCTAGTGCCCAAAATGGCACCTAGTACCGAGAGGGAAAAGGCTTCTGAAGAAAGTACTTCAGAAAAGATATATATATTTTTTTTTAGTAAAGAAAAGAGAACCGGCGGTACCGGTAGGCATCGAATGAAGGCAGATGCGACCACAAAAAACAAAGTAGTAACGAAGAATTTTCTACGGTGACAGGGTATGCGACCTGTCAGCTCCGTGGAAAACAAAAAACTGAAGAGGGCGAGTTGGAATGGCGGGAAGGCAGCATACAGGCGCTGTGGGATGCTCCCAAAAGCTTTCCTATTGGATGCTGGTGAGCGTTCCCGCGCAGGCTCCGTCGGTACCGACGATACCCATATGTGAAGACTACATTTCTGCTTGTTCCTGAAGATAGGCTTGGTACAGCAACAGGACAAACTTGGGGGAAAAAGGGAACCGGATCTCCCACTAACCAAGGGCCCCCCCTAGGGTTAAGAGAGCTGCAATACTGGAGGCTCTCCTCTCTCCAGAGCAGGCAAGGAGGCAGTATTTAAAATGACAGCCGTTCCTGCCAAAACCATGGGTGCTCCGGGCTACCCTGTCAAATGATAGTTGCAGGGTGGTGCAAGCTAGTCAATCTCAAAGGCTTCTGATACATTGGCAAAGCTCTTTGTGGTAGCCATAGGCTGCGCATTGGCCCCTCTCCAATCAAGCCATGTACATGCTGTGTGGGAATACCTCCTGCTGACTCAGCCTTTCTACTGTTGCCATAGGCCAGCTGATCCCAGGGTCTGCTGTGCTTCTTCTCCTAGATGTTTTCTCTCCCCCCCCCCTCAACAAAACTTGATCTGGCAGTTCTACCAGGGCTCAGCTTCTGACCCCCTCCCAGGAGTTGGGGAGGAGAATAGGGAGCAACTGTGTTCTGCCCATCCAGAGGGTCCTGAGGAGCGGCTAGGGGAGAAGGTGGAAGAACCCAGCTACATCAGGCTCTGCACCCATAGTAACTATGGCTCAGTAAAGAAAAAAACAGCACAGGCTGTGCTCATTCACCTGTTGGAGACTGAAATACTGGCTCTGCAAGGGAGTACAGGCTACTTGAGAGAGGGTTTTCAGTTTGTTGTTCAGTCTTCACCTGCTGGTGGATGAGCATAACCCAAGTGTTTGGAATGGACGGATTAAGACGATTGTTCACTACCCAAAGTTCTGAAAGCTAAATGCATCACTACTTGCTCATCACTTCCCAAAATTAAAATTTGAGAAACTCGGCTAGTTCAAACTTGCTAAATATCCTGCAAGATAAACGGATAAAAAGAATAAATAGTTTTTCTACATCAGCTCAGGATTTTTTAAAGCAAATTACATTTCATTTTGTAGAGGGATACAAGCAGAACCACATGCAGCCAATCATTACTTTGAGATGTATGGTACTTGTTTCACAGCAGAGTTCTGTAAGGACTAGAGTACAAGTCCTTGGACCAGAAGATGTTTCTCAGTACAGAGTTGGTCCAAAATAGGGTTACAGGCCTGTCAAACCAGAGGAATATTATTGCTAATATTCTGCAACATTATGTGTCACCCTTGAGGACTAAGATCAGAGTAACAAGGAGCTTGCTGGTATGAGAAGTGTCCTTTGAAGATGAAGACAGAATTGGGAAAACAGAATTTTGTTAGAAACATCCATTATGTTATACTGACTAGCATAATTGCTTGCTGGTAGGCCCATATAATATGAAACAGCAAAATAGTTTGAGCTTTTTGTATCTTTCTTTCTGCAAATGTTTACTCTTAAGTGATGAATCTCTAATAAACAGCCATATTAGAATAATGGGTTTCTATATGTGCTGAGGGAAGGCATCTTACAGACTGAACCAGTCATCTGGTATTTACACTTATGGGCAAACATCTACAGCGTTCTAGTACCTCCTTGCAAGTTCATATGGGATGCAAAGTCCAACTAAATTAACACAAATTTAGAAGCTGCTCTGAACAAAATGTCATCTAGCAAAATTTATGGAACTTGTCTCTCCTTGGGGCAGGCGTAAATCACTTTGGTATTTTGAGTCCTCCTTAGCTGTTGGAAGATATCCTCCATTCCCTGATGTGAACCGGGTCATCCCAGCTAATCAAAAGTGCAAATCAGATGACTAGCAATAACTGATGCAATAAGAAAAATGCAAGTTATCAATGTCCCTGTTAACGTACATTACCAAGTTTAAGTTGTAATGTAAACCACTTTGATTAAAATGATACAGCAGTATAAAAAACATGTTAAATAAATAAATTAAATAAATTCAACATAGGAATAAAGATTTATGCAAACCTCTGGAACCAGTCCCGAAGGCGTTCTTCTGTACCAGGGAGGTTAGCATGAGGATTCAAAACATAGAAGGTATTGCTAGCATTTACTCCCTGCATGAGGACAGACTGTGGCCGGTACTAAAATGAAAAACACAAAACAAAACACCCACTAAATAAATACAGAAGCACCATTTAGCAGAAGAGGCAACAGGAAAGTACAGACCATATTCATTCAGCCTGTTTTGCAACTTGACAATAGAAAAAGCGTAGTTACTCACCTGTAACAGGTGTTCTCCAGGGACAGCAGGAATCATTCCTCAAATATGGGTGATGTCGGCACCAACAGAGCCCTCATGCGGAGCAATCCTCAGCTTTCAAAGAAAGACTTTGGGATTGCATCATGCATGTGTGGCCCCCTTCCAGCCCAAGGGTGTCATCTTGCTCAGTCAAATGATAT
The DNA here is from genome assembly GCA_033557465.1 of Ichthyophis bannanicus. Lineage (NCBI taxonomy): Eukaryota > Metazoa > Chordata > Amphibia > Gymnophiona > Ichthyophiidae > Ichthyophis > Ichthyophis bannanicus. The sequence continues at coordinate 729,631,900 of CM066033.1, read as the reverse complement.
AGCTAAGAGACAGCAAAATGAATAACATCAATAGGACTGCAACTCCAGGGGAGGAGGGAGGGTCATGAGGACTGATTCCTGCTGTCCCTGGAGAACACCTGTTACAGGTGAGTAACTATGCTTACTCCAGGAACAAGCAGGAAGTCAATCCTCACATATGGGACTCCCTAGCTATAGGCTACCAAAAACCCATAACTAAAAAATAGGCTCCCTCTAGAAGAGCCGCAGCAGCCATGATAGGAGTTCAACCGAGAACGTAACACTCCAGTAGCCTGACACCAAAGGGTCGGAGGGTAGGAGTTGCCTAAACCTCGAACAGGTTACGGAGTACAGCCTGGCCGAAAGCACTGTCCCGTTGGGACTCCCTATCCAGGCAGTAATGGGCCGCAAAAATCTGGCTTTGAAGACCAGGTGGCGGTCCGGCAGATGTCTGCTAACGGAACAGAGCGGAAGTGAGCCACTGATGCTGCCTTAGCCCTGATCCGGTGGGCCGTGACTCGACCTTGCAACAGGAGATCTGCCACCCAAGTGGATAAGGTGCGCTTGGAGATGGGCATCCCCAGCTTACTGGGGTCATAAGAGACGAAGAGCTGAGAAGCCCTTCGATGTCCCCGCGTACGCTCCATGTAGAAGGCCAAAGCCCTCTTACAGTCCAGGGTGTGCAGAACTGCTTCTGCCCGACTAGCATGCAGCCTGGGAATGAAGGTCGGAAGAACCACCTCCTGGTTGAGGTGGAATGAGGAAATTACTTTCGGAAGGAACTTAGGGTGAGTGCGAAGCACCACCCTGTTCCTATAGAACCGTGTGTACGGTCCATCAGACACCAGAGCCTGCAGCTCACTCACTCGTCTGGCCGACGTGAGGGCCACCAAGTAAAGTGCTTTCCAAGAGAGGAAGCAGAGATGGCAGGCAGCCATCGGCTCAAAAGTTGGGCGAGTAAGCTGCTCTAAGACCACATTCAAATCCCATTTTGTCGTAGGACGAACCGGGGGTTTCAGCAGAAGTAAACTTCTCAGGAACCTGGACACCAAAGGGTGCACAGAGAGGTCGTCCTTCCACTGGAGAGTGGTGTGCTGACAAGGCACTAAGGTAGACTCTGACAGAGTTTGACTTAAGGCCTAAATCTGAGAGGTGAAGCAGATACCGCAATACCACAGACACTTGGCAGGAGAAAGGGTCTTCTGCCTGATACACCACACCGCAAACCTATGCCACTTAAACGCATAGGTCTTTCTAGTCGAGTGCCTCCTTGAGGCAAGCAGTACATCCTCCACATTTTTAGGGAGGAGAAGTGGTGCAAGCACTACCCTTTCAGCAGCCATGTCATCAGGTTGAGAGACCTGAGGTTGGGATGCATCAGGGTGCCTCCTCCTGTGAAAGGAGGATGGGGTGCAATCCCAGAGGAATCAGGGCCTCTATCGCCAGTTGAAACAGCAGAGGAAACCATGGATGCCTCGGCCACCTGGGGGCTACCAGGATGACCAAGGCCTTGTCCTGAAGGACCTTGAAAAGTGTCCGAGCCACCAGAGGCATTGGAGGAAATGCATATAGAAGGCCCACCCACCATATTAGGAAAGCATCTGCTGCCACCCTGCTTGGGTGTGGGCTGTCTGAAGCAGAAGCGGGGCAACTGGTAATTCTGTGGGCTCGCAAACAGATCTATGGATGGATGCCCCCAGCACTGGAACAGCTGCTGGACTACACTGGGATCCAGTTGCCACTCGTGCAGCTGCAGGATTCTGCTGAGCCTGTCTGCTAAGAAGTTTTCCTGACTTGGCAAGTAAACTGCTTTGAGGTGCATACTTTGGCTAACTGCAAATGAGCATAGGTCCAGGGTCTCCTGGCAGAGGATGCGAGACCCTGTGCCCCCCTGCTTGTTCACAAAGAACATTGCCACTTGGTTGTCCATCTGAATTAGGACAGGCTGATGAGTCAGGTTTGGACAGAAGGTTTGCAGAGCTAGTCAAATAGCTCGACTCTCTAGGAGATTGATTTGCTGTGTGCTCTTGAGGAGACCACATACCCTGAATGCACAATTCCTGGCAATGGGCTCCCCAGCCCAGCAAGGATGCATCCGTGGCCAGCACTCTCGTGTGCGTGGGAGGCTAGAAAGGCACTCCCTCCAGTAGGTTGTGTGGTTGAAGCCACCATGTCAACGACTGCACTAGTCATTTAGACACCTTTATGGTGTGTCTGAGTCAACCTGTGGCCTGTGTCCACTGGTCCCTGAGGCATCACTGAGCTGTTCTCATGTGGAGGCGAGCATTGTGTGTCACATGTACCGCAGAGGCTATGTGCCCGAGCAGGTACACAAAGTGCCGTGCTGAGATCTGAGACTCACTTGCTGCACTAGGGCCACCAGTCTGTGCCCTGCCTTCTGGTAGGTGAGCCCTTGCTTGAATGGTATCTAACTCTGCTCTTATGAACTCCAGCCCCTGAGAGGGAACCAAAGTGGACTGTGTAATTTATCACAAACCCTAGGTGCTGTAGCAACTGAATAATGCGAGATGTGGCCTGTGGGGCCTCCTGTTGTGGCCTGTTGGGCCAGATAAGCCAGTCGTTCAAGTAGGGGAAGACAACTACACCCTGATTTCTTAGGAAGGCCACCACCACTGCTAGGCACTTTGTAAACACCCTGGGTGCAGAAGCTAGGCCAAATGGAAACACCTTGTACTGGAAGTGGTTTCTTCTCACCACAAATCGCAGATACTGTCTGTGGTCTGGATGAATGAGGATGTGCGTATAAGCATCCTTTAGGTCTAAGGAGCATAGCTAGTCTCCCTGGCGGAGATAAGGCAGCAATATTCCAAGGGAAAGCATCATTAACTTTTCCCTCACCAGGAACTTGTTTAGGTTGCGCAGGTCGATGATGGGTCTTAGGCCTCCAGTTCTCTTAGGTATCAGAAAATACCTGGAGTAGAAGCCCCTCCCCCTCAAGTGGTGTGGCACCGGTTCTACCACCTGATCCTCGAGAAGACCTGCTAACTCCTTTAAGAGGAGGTCCCTGTGAAGAGGGGGTCTGAGAGGCTCCCCTGGAAAGTAAGAGAGAGGTACCTGGGTGAGATGTAGCCGATAGCCCACCTGGACTATCTGCAGAACCCAGGTATCTGTAGTGATGGCTGGCCACCTGTGGGCATACAGAGACTGCCGTCCTCCTGTGCATGGCTTTGCCTCCTTGGAGAGAGGGACTATGCTCTGAGAGTCAAAAACCCGCACCAGGCTGGGCCGGAGTCGGTGCCTGGGGCTTTTTTTTTTTTTTTTTTTTTTACAGGGGCCATGCCCCTGTCCCTTGGCCTGCTGCCATTTTGGGGAGCTGGGGAGGCCTGATATTAGGGGTAGTTGCGGTAAGCAGTAACATTCCACGGGAAAAAGGGCTTTTTACCCGAGCCCTTCTTCTTAGAATGGGCAGAAGTCGTCTTCTCCAATCTTGTCCGGGTCAGGTACTCAGATTCGATCTCAGCAGCCTTCTCTGTCATGGGCTTGCCGAAAAGGTTTTCACCCCGGCAAGGGACATCGCCCAACTTGTCCTGCACCCATGGGCTCCAGGTCCAATGACTGTAGCCATGCCTGGCAGCGTGCACCGATGCCAGCCGCAGCTACTTGGGCTGACGCCTCGAAACTGTCATAGGCTGCTCGAGTCAAACTTCGAGCACTCCTGGATCCCAGTGGAAAAGACCTTGAATCACTGCAAAGGTCCCTCGGAGAGACCAGCTGAGAACCCGGCAATCTCCTTTACTAGGTCTCGTAGGTACATGCCCATGTACAGCTGGTACATCTGGATTCGGCATGCCAGCATCGAGTCCTGGTAGCACTTTCTGCCGAGGGCATCCATGTTGCGGGCCTCTCGGCCAGGAGGCACCGAGGAGTACATCTTCTGGCTCTTGAGCCGGCGCATGGCCGATTCCACATCCATGGAGCTGTGCGGCAGTTGTGATTTTTGGAATCCAGGGCTCTTGCGAACTCGATAGATGGAATAGATTCGTCCGCTGAGCACCAGCATCGAGGCCGGTGTCTCCCACATGCGGAGCATCAGCCTTTCCAGAATGGGAGGCACCAGTACACTAAGGGCTTCCCAAGGGGGAAAGTCATACTGGAGGATCTCTAGCTCCTTGGCTCGAAGCTCCTCCTCTGCCTCCGCCAGGAATGACAAAGCCTTTGCCATGCCCCGGACAAAGTCCAAGAACCGGGTGTCCTCCGGGGGGAACCTTCTCCGAGGTTCAGAACCCAGGGAATCCGAGGGAATATACTTGGTCCGGTGGGTGTCTGGCGACTCCTCGTCCTCCGCTTCCCACCTGCACCCCTCCAAGGCGGAATTGAGCGGCTCTGGCCTCTAGGGCTTCAGTCTCGACCGCTCCGACGCTGGTGGAATCAGTATTGACGACCTCAGTCCTGAATGGGAGGTCGAGGGGGACCTCGGCCAAGAATAGACTCGAGACCTTAGTGACTCGAGGATCAGCTTGGCCTCCGGGGTCGACCTCGATGTTCCGGTGGTCGGGGCAGATGGACCGGTGAGACCGGCTATCAGTGCCCGCTGCTGGTCCATGAAGGCAGACATGCTGCTCTCCAAGGCCGCCATCCTGAGACCGAACTCAGAAGGCTCCGCAGCCCACAGGTCGGGACCCGACGCCGGCTCTCCTGGAGGAGAGTCTACAAGGACAGTGCTTACCCCTTCCTTGTTGTCTCTGGTTCCTTGTGAGGGAGCTTTGCAGGCCTCTCCGCCAAGGATCCGGGGCGGTGGCTTGGGCTCTGTGACCTAACCCGTAAGGGACAAGGCCATTCGGAGTCACCTGAGGACACCGCCCTCACGGATTTTTTCTTCCTTCGGTGTTCCCGCAAGGGAGACCCCCTTTCAGAAGACACTCGACACCGCTCAGGGTCAGAAAGCTCCCGAGACGTCGAGGCCTCCGATGAGGTCCGGGCCCAGGCGGGTGCGGACTCGGGAAAAATCCTATCATGTTGCTGCTACCTGCTCCTCAAGGCCTTAGAAGATTTCTTACACGGGCCAGACCTTCGGGTCGTGGTCAGGCCCGAGGCAATGGAGGCAGCAGTCATGTGTGTCGGTGAGAGACATTAACTTCGTGCACCGATCACACTTTTTAAACCCGCTGGCAGCCATCAGGGGAAAAAGGGCGCCTGTGAGGTCAAATGACCGGTCTGCCGGCTAAAAAGAAAAAGAGTGCAAACGCTAGTCTCTAAGGACAAAAAATGAAAATCTTGACTGGACTCGATACCGGTGTACCGAGCCGAGGCGGGAAGGGGAACTGGCATCGAACCGGCTAATCAGAAAAGTAATTTGATGTTTAACACCACTTTTTTCACGAGGGAACTTGGACGACATCCATTGGGCTCCGTGGAAAAAAGGAGACTGAGCAAGATGGCACCCTTGGGTGGGAAGGGGACCGTCTTTCCCTGATGCAATCCCAAAGGCTTTCTTTGAAAGCTGGGGATTGCTCCGCATGAGGGCTCCGTCGGTGCGGACATCACCCATATGTGAGGACTGATTCCTGCTTGTTCCTGGAGAACAAGGGTAACAGTAAAGCATACTCACTCATCTGTAACAGGTGATCTCCAGGAACAGCAGGAATTGAGTCTTCACATATGGGTGATGTTGGTACCGATGGAGCCCACGCAGGAAGGCTCCCCAGCATCCAATAGGAAAGCTTTTAGGAGCATTCCACTGCACCTGCGTAGATGCCTTCCCGCCTTTCCAGCTCTCCCTCCTGAGTTTGTAGCTGAGATAAAAGGAGAGGAGGACAGAAGAGGTGGAAAGTACAACTCCTAGGGGAGGAGGGTGGGTAGTGAAGACTCAATTCCTGCTGTTCCCAGAGATCATCTGTTACAGGTGAGTAACTACGCTATCTCCAGAACAAGCAGGAATGCAGTCTTCACATATGGGACTCCCCAGCTTGGAGATGCCAGAGAGATGACCTCAGAGCGAGCTGTGAAACACAGGGCTAAGTAGTAGGTCATATATTCCCCTAGGGATGACTGGTATTAAAACCCGGGACGGGGGGGTAAGAGTTGATCTGAGTCTGAAAGAGATGCTGGAGAACAGCTTGACCAAACAAGGCATCCCGGCGGGAGTCCTTGTCCAGCAAAGGTATGGACAGAGGAGGACCAAGTTGCTGCTTTACATATCTCATCAATCGCCACAGAGCAGAGATTCACCATAGAGGCACAGCCATTGCCTGAACATTATGTGCAGTGACATGACCCTCAAGAGAGTCCTGCACTGTTGTAAGCAAAGGAGATACAATCTGCTATCCATCTGGAGAGAGTTCACGGATACTGGTAGTCCTAGGTGACTGGAAATAAAAGCGATGAAAAGTTGGGAAGCTTTTCTGTGCTCTCGAGTTCTCTGGAGATAAAAGGCCAAAGCGCATTTGCAATCCAGAGTATGAAGGGTTATCTCCGTCCTAGAAGAATGAGGTCTAGGGAAGAAAACAGGGAAGTACAACAATTGGTTTAAGTAAAATGGCGAGACCACCTTTGGCATAAGTGAGGATGAGTCTTAAGGACTACCTTATGATGGAAACGTGTATAAGGAGGATCAGCTACCAAAGCGTAAAGCTCACTGATGCGCCTTGCTGAAGTGAGGGCAATAAGGATGGTGACCTTCCAGGTAAAACTTCAGAGAAATAGTGGCTAAGGGTTCAAAGGACGGCTTCATAAGCTGTCCTAAAACATTAAGTTCCCATGCCACTGGGGGTGGCCTAATGGGAGGCTTAGTTAATAGAAGACCTCTCATAAAGCGTACTACAAGCGGTTGAGAGATGGGCTGACCATCTAAGGGCAGATGGGAAGCCACTATGGTACTTAGGTGGACTCTCACCAAATTGGTTTTGAGTCCAGAGGAAGAGAGGTGAAAATATTCAAGTAATGCTTCCATGGGAGCTGAAAAGGGGTTAAGATCCCTCTTCAAACACCACAGAATCAACGCCACTTGAAGGTGTAGGAGCGCCTTGTGGAAGGTTTCCTAGAAGACAAAAGGATAGCTCTCACCTGTTGAGAGAGGCTGATACCCTGGAATTCTATGCTGTAAGGTGTAGGGACTGTGGATTGGGATGCAGCAGTGTCTCATTCTCCTGTGAGAGGAGACCTGGAGCAGACCCACATCTACTGGTTAAACCTGAGACACATGAGAAGCAGAGGATACCACAGTTGTCTTGGCCAACACGGGGCTAAAAGAATCATGTAGCCCCTGTCTCTCTGGAGTTTGAAGAGAGTTTTGGGAATGAGGGGAATGGGAGGGAAGGCATATAGGAAGCCTTGACCCCAAGAAGAGGTGAAAAGCATCGACCGCTTGGCTGTTCTGAGCAAGGGTTTTGTAACAGAATCAGGGAAGTTTGGCATTCTGAGGACTTGCAAACAGGTCTATGTCTGGGGTTCCCCAGATGTGAAAAATGTGAGCAATCTTGTCTGCATGGAGAGACCACTCGTGGGGTAGTACCACCCGACTGAGTTTGTCCGCCAAGAGATTGTTTGCCTGGGAGATAAACTACAAGTAGGTGAATCTGGTGTTGTATGGCAAAGGACCATAGGTGTAGGGCTTTGCTGCAAAGTGTCCAAGAGCCTGTTCCACCCTGCTTGTTCAAGAAGAACATGGCTACTTGATTGTCCCTCTGGATTAGAACTGTGTGGAAGCGAAGTTGGTCGTGGAACACCCACAGCATTGTGGATGGCTGAGTTCCAGCAGATTTATGTGGAGTTCTGACTCCTCCTGAGACCAAAGTCCCTAAGTGGAAAGATTGTCCAGATGAGCTCCCCAGCCCAATTTGGACACATCCATTGTCAGGGTGTATTAATGTAGAGGCTTCTGAAGAGGGAATCCTATGAGGTGGTGTTCTGGGGATTGCCACCACTGGAGAGAGGAGATGAGACGTGTAGAGAGTATTATCCCGTCTCCCAAACAACCTGAGACCACTGGGAAGCCAAGGTCCATTGAGTTGCACACATATGTAGACGAGAGTATGGAACCACATATACAGTGGATGCCATATGGCCCAGGAGTTGCAGCATTTCTCGAGCAGCGAGAAAGGTTTTGAGGCCTGCTTGGGATGCCAGCTGGATGAGTTGAGCACAGCGGGCTTGAGGCAGAAAAGTCTGACTGTTGAGTGTCTAGGACGACACCTATAAATTCCAGAGTTTGAGAGGGAACTAGCTGGGACTTTGGAAGATTTATTACAAATCCCAAGTGTTGCAGCACCTGCATGGTGCGAGTGAGAAAAAAATTGGCCTCTAGAGGTGTGCTTGCTCGAATGAGCCAGTCTAAGCAGGGGAAGACATCCCTAGAGTCCTTAGGAATGAGCTACAACTGTCATGCACTTTGTAAAGACTCTTGGGGCAGAGGCAAGGCCAAAAGGCAGGACTCTGTATTAATGTTTCCCCTGGAACGGAAACGCAGAAACCTTCTGTGTTCTGCATGGATAAGAACGTGAGTGTACGCGTCCTTTAGATCTAGAGAACAGAGCCAATCCTGACTCTGGAGATAGGGGAGAAGAGCACCTAGAGAGATCTTGAATTTCTCCCAGAGTAGATACTTGTGCAGTTTTCTGAGGTCCAGGATGGGCCTTTATCCTGTCTTTTTTGGAATGAGGAAGTAAGGAGAATAGAAGCCCAGACCTTGCTGGGGAGAGTGGCACTTCCTCTATTGCACCTGTGAAAGAAGGGAGGTAACCTCCTGCAATAGCAGAGTGGTGAGGGGGGGGGGGGTTGAGAACTGAACTCTCGGAGGAGACTGGGTGGGGGAGGGGTAGTCTTCAGAAGTGAAGTTTGTACCCTTCCCTTACTATGGAGAGAATCCAGTGCTCTGATGTTACAAGATGCCACCTGTGGGCAAAGTGACAGTCTGCCTGGAATGCAGATGGAATCTGGAATCTCCAGAGGCAGGACGGCTATGTTTATTTTTATTTTTTTTATACTGCGCTATTTAGAATCAGTGCGGTTTACATGTATACTAACAGGTACTTTTTATTCCCTTGTCCCCGAAGGGCTCACAATTCTAAGTGTACCTGAGGCAATGGAGGGTTAAGTGGCTTGCCCAAGGCCACAAGGAGTGGCCATGGGACTAGAGACCCCAGTCCCTCCAGCCTCAAGTTGCTTGTCCCCATGCGGGAATTGAACCTCTGGCCTTCCAGCCTGAGGTAACCTGTCCCAACCACTAAGCTACTCCTCCCTCCTGTTCTCCAGAAAGGAGTCAAAGACCCTGAGGAGATTAGGTCTGCTGAGCTGGCTAGGACCTGGGAGGCCAAGCCTCTTTTTGTTGTTTTGGTTGTTGTTGCCCTTTTTGAGGAGGATGGACGGGACAGTGCACTGCAGGGTTGTAAGAAAAGTAATACTTCTTTTTCTTATTGAAAAAGGGTTTCTTTGCCATCTTCTTAGTTGGGTTGGCAGTTGATCTAGAAAGTCTATTTAGTGTGGTGTTCTCAGACTAATTGACACCTTTATCCTGCCAGTCTGCCAAAAAGGCTTTCACCTGTGCAAGGTATATTACCCAGCTTATATTGAACCCACTGTTCAAGAGTAGAGGCTAGGAGCCAAGCGATCCTGCGTGCACCAATGCATATAGCTGAAGTTCCGGTCAATATATGAAAACCACTTTTTTTTTGTTGTTGGAGAAACTTCTCCAACAAAAAAAAAAAAAGTGGTTTTCATATATTGACCGGGGCTTATTTTAGGATTTAGGCTTTTCGTCCTGGTTGGGTATTTTTTGTATTTCTATAGCTGAAGTTCTGCTAATGTATTCAGAACAGTCAAAGGTTGCCCTGTTAAATTTGGAAACATTTTGGGCATGCTTTACCAGTGTGAGATAATCAGCTCTCTTATTGTCAGAGAGGAGAGGAGCCATCAACTCCAAATCCCTAGCCACCTCTCTAAGAAACATATCCATGTAGAGTATTGTAGGAACTGATTCTGGCCGATAACAGAGGCCTGAAAACATCAACGACCAAAAGCATCAAGGGTTCTCGATACCCTGCCTGGAGGGTTCGAGGAATGCATTTTGGCACTTTTAATTCTATGCATTGTCGATTCCACCACCCTGCAATGGTGTGGTAACTGCATCTTTTGGAAGCTGGGGCACTCCGTTACCCGGTACATAGTATCAAGCCTTTGAGTATGTGGAGAGATGGTTAAGGGTGTCTCCCACATTCGAAGCATAAGGTCATGAAGTATTTGATGAATAGGAAGAGTAGCAGTTTCCTTTGGGACCGCAGGGTATTGAATTTCAAGCTCCTCAGCCCTAGGCTCCTTCTCCGAAGTCACCGTGATAGAGGCCCCGAGCAACATGGCGGATAAAATCTTGGAAAGACATGTCCTCCGGAGGGGACATGTGATGTGGGGACGAATATGGATCCTCCGGCAGAATTCTCATTTCCCTTGTACCGGTTGATTCGTCATCCGACAAATCAGAGTCCAAAGACTCGAAGTATCGACGGGCCGGGTGCTCATGCTCTGCCTATACTAGATACCGCTTGAAACCGTCATTGGAATGTTTTGGTGCCAGAACCTCGGTACTGGAGATGGACTCGAGGGCCGGCATAGGTGGTAGCATGGTAAGTGGCAAAAATGTTGGTACCGATGGCTGGGGAATGGGCTGTAGAGGCTTTACCAGTACAGAAGCTGCTAGCAAGGCCACTAAGCTCCACTCAATAGCTAGGATACATTGATCCATGGAGCTTGCCGATGCCTGGGTATCAGTACCCGAGTTGCAGGCCACGATCCCTGAGCATGGCACTAAGAGCTCTCTGGAGGTCAAGGCCTCGGGAGCATCCTGGGACCCCACTAATGCTTTTGAGGCAAGGACCTCCCGCTGGGGTTGTTTGGCCGGTGTGTCTCCCTCTAAGGCAATGCCTAGGGCATCTTGATGCTTAGAAGGAGATCTACCCTTGGAGGGCCGGCTAGTCTGAGGAAGACCTGGGTTTCGATACCCAAGATCCCTGGGAGGAAGATGAAGCTCTCGATGATGTCCATGCTACCGACATTTCATCGGTGGCAAAGAGGGTGCCGAGTTTTGCAGCTCCATTCTGCAGGCCTGTCATCTTCCTACAGAGAAGACAGTCTGTTGATGATCTGGTCCCAAAAACAGACACCAGTCATGGGCGTCTGTGGCTGAAATTGTACTGCCACATTTGGAACACTTTAAAACCACTAGCTGGTTTGTCCATTTTGGAAAACAAGGCCTAAGCCTAAGATGGCGTTGATGCGCCCTGCAGGAAGGAATTCTTCCCTCAGAAAAGGTTTTTTTTTTAAAAGAAAGAAAGTGAGCACCGACAGGGTCAGTACCAGTGTCGACGGAAAGGCAGACGCGACTACAAAAAATTAAGAAAAAAAATCAAATTTTCTGCAGCGACAGGAATTGCTTCTTGTTGGCTCCGTGGAAAACGAAAAACTGAGGGAGAGCTGGAAAGGTGGGAAGGCAGCTAAGCAGGCTCAGTGGGATGCTCCCAAAAGCTTTCCCATTGGACGCAGGGGGGCGTTCCCGCACGGACTCCGTCTGTACCGACATCACCCATATGCGAAGACTACATTCCTGCTTGTTCCTGGAGATAGCCCCATCCTCTGACTCGCAGAGCAACACAAACCAAATTCTGACTGAGAGGGTGCAGAACAGCTATTTCTTTGTGCTCAGCTTGCTTACATAGTAACATAGTAGATAACAGCAGATAAAGCATGGTGCATCTAGTTTGCCCAGCAAGGTGGCAAGAGTAGATACGCCTGCTGCTCTGTGCAGGCCACCTCTCCCCATGCCTTTGTTTAGGGGTGTACCCACTGCTCTGTGCAGGTCACCTCTGCTTGTTGAGATAGAGACAGTTAAGTTTATTTTGATTTTATCCTGTTTCTATAAAGGGATCCACTGTGTCTGTCCCATGTCATTTTAAATTCTGTCATTGTATTTGCCCCCACCACTTCCATTAAGAGGGCATTCCAAGCATTCACCACACTTTCAGTGAAAAAAGTATTTCCTGATGTTGCCTTTCAGTTTACCCTCTTGCAGCTTCATGTTACGCCCTCTAGTATTACAGCTTCCCAGTCTTCGAAAAAGGTTTGTTTATTCATTAATACTCCTTAGGTATTTTAAAGGTCTGTATTATACCTCCCCCCCCTCCTCTCTTCTAGAGTATACATTTACTGGACCAAAAAACTCCACAAAAATCTGTTATTTGGCAACATTCTTGGATCCAGGAAATGGAAGTGGATGTGTACCTCCACAGTGATTCAGTTAACAGTCATGGACAGGAATCATCCCAATGGTGTAGTTTAATAAAGATGTTTATTAAAAAAACCCAATCAAATTACTAGAGATAATTAGGGAGCTTTTTCTGCAAAATGTCAAGGAAATCCCTGAGTGGCAATTAGAAATTTCACATAATCAGTTGCTCATTATACACACACTTAACTGGCCCCTTTGGGTCAAATGATTTCATTCTCTGGTCAGGGATATGCTTGAATTGAGAGCAATAGGATCACACATAGGCAATGTTAGTGTGATTATATTAATGCATTGTAGAACGTATCCTATATGAAGATAATGGCAAGTGTTCACAAAATATGCTATTGTAATCTTTAAAGTGAATTTGGACATGGATGATCCATAGTGCTCCCCAAACCAAGCAATGTGTGCACCAAACAGTTTTATTAGCACTTGAGTTTGAAGGAGCAAAGATCTTCTCTCAGATAAGTTTATCCACCTGCAGCACTTATTGGAGTGTTTGTATAGTAAAAACAGAATGAGTTGATACAAGTGGGGCACTATAATGAGGTCTGTGAAATACTCTGTAAATCACATAAGTACCTCTATTTAATTCTAAACAAATACATGGATTGCTTGCATAAAAAATTGGAGTCTGAGTTCCGGTGACATCAGCAAGCAGGATGGTTGCATGGTGAGGGAGCTCTGTGGCAGCCGGCCTCTAATAGAGCTATAAAGATGGCAGGACTCAACCCTGCTAAGCCCTGAGTGGTAGCAGAGCAATGGACAAGGTGAAGGGAGGACTGTTGGCAAAAAAAAAAAAAAAAAATTGGCAGCATATCGCTCTGCATACACCATTGCTGAAGCCCCTCGGGGAGAGGAAGGCGATGGCAACATGGCCACCAGAAGGGAGAGGGATGCCGAGGAGGCAGCAGATGAGACTTTCAGCTTTGGGGCAGCGGAGATACTAAAAACATGGCTTGATGAGCTGAAAGTTGAAATTAATGGGATTAAAACTGAAATTAAAGAGACCCTGGGAGCACTGAGACAAGACATAGCGGACCTCAGCACTAGAGCGGAGGAAAATGAGAATCAAATAGAACTCCAGTCAGACATGCATGGGAGACCTGCAGTGCGGGTGGGAGGCTTTAAAGCAGGCACAAGAGCGGTTGCAAGAAAAGACAGAGGACCTGGAGGACCGCTCCCATAGGAGAAATTTACAGGTGAGAGGAATCCCAGAAGAGCCTCAGTATAGAGAATGCGATGCAGTGTTAAAAGAGGTGTTTGGATCTTTGTTGCAACCTGCTGATTCGGAGCCCGCAGGAGAGGAGACCCAAATACAAATGGAGCGGGTGCACAGGAGCTTAGGGCCTATTAAAGATAACCACTCCCACAATATAGTGGTGTGTCTGAGCTCCTACAAGTTGAAAGAGTGGATCTTGGCTGAAGCTCGAAAACAGGGCCCTTTCAGTGGAAGAGCTACAGAATTGGAATGTATCAAGATCTGTCATCAGGTACACTACAGCGTCGGCAGGAAATGAGGGAAGTGATGGCACTACTACAGAGAGAGGGGTTGAAGTACAAGTGGCTGTACCCCTTTGGACTGGCAAACACAGTGAAAGGAGTGACAAAACGCGTGAACAGTGGAGAGGCATGGAGAGCATTGAAGGATCTGGGGGGTCTAGAGTATCCTGGACAGTCCTTGGTGTAATTCCACCAGATCTAGTGCAAGAGATAAGGGTGTTGGGGCCACTTGGCAATAGTGATCATAGCATGATCGCATTTGATTTAATTAGTGGAGGAGGGATAGTAAGGAAATCCACAGTACTACCTTTTAACTTTCGAAAGGGAGACTATGATAAAATGAGGAAAACAGTTAAGAAAAAACTAAAAGGAGCAGTTGCGAAGGTTAAAGACGTACATCAAGCTTGGGTGTTGTTGAAAAATACTATTTTGGAAGCCCAGACCAGCTGTAATCCATGCTTTAAGAAAAGTGGAAGGAAGTCCAAAAAACTGCCAGCATGGTTTAAAGGTGAGGTCAGAGAGGCTGCTGTTGCCAAAAAAGCATCTTTCAGGAAATGGAAAAAAGAGCCAAACAACAAAACCTGGAAACAGCACAAGCACTGGCAAGTCAAATGCAAGGCATTGATAAGGCAGGCAAAGAGAGAATTTGAGAAGAAGCTTGCTGCGGAAGCAAAAACGCGAAATAAAGACCTTTTCAAGTACATTCGTAACAAAAAACCTGTGAGAGAGTCAGTTGGTCCATTAGATGATAAAGGGGTTAAAGGAGCACTAAGAGGCGACAAGGCGATAGCGGAGAGACTGAATGAATTCTTTGCTTCGGTCTTTACTGAGGAAGATGTAGGGATGTTACCCATGACTGAAGTGGTATTTAAAGGTGTGGAAGAATTGAAGGAAATATAGATACATCGGGAAGATGTCTTACAACTATTAGATAAACTGAAGAGTAGCAAATCACCTGGGCCGGATGGTATACATCCAAGGGTGTTGAAAGAACTGAAATATGAGATTGCAGAACTGCTATCAGTAATCTGTGAACAATCATTAAAATCATCTCTAATACCTGAAGATTGGAGGATCGCCAATGTAACACCAATTTTTAAAAAGGGTTCCAGGGGTGATCCGGGAAACTACAGACCGGTGAGCCTGACGTCAGTACCGGGAAAAATGGTAGAAACCATCATAAAGAATAAAATTACTCAGCATGTAGATAGTCACAACCTAATGGGAGACAGCCAACATGGCTTTAGACAAGGAAGATCTTGTCTTACTAATCTGTTATGTTTTTTTGAAGGAGTGAATAAACAGGTGGACAAAGGTGAGTCGGTTGATATTGTGTATCTGGACTTTCAGAAAGCCTTTGACAAGGTCCCTCATCAGAGACTTTTGGCAAAACTAAAGAGTCATGGGATAGGAGGCAGTGTACTATTGTGGATCAGGAACTGGTTAAAAGATAGAAAGCAGAGGGTAGGGCTAAATGGCCAATTTTCCCAATGGAGAAAGGTGAATAGTGGTGTACCCCAGGGATCTGTGCTGGGTCTGCTTTTTGACATATTCATAAATGACCTGGAAAGTGGAATAACGAGTGAGGTTATCAAATTTGCAGATGACACAAAACTATTTAAAGTTGTTAAAACCCAAGAGGATTGTGAAAAATTGCAAGAGGATCTTGATAAATTGGAAGACTGGGCATCAAAATGGCAGATGAAATTTAATGTGGACAAGTGCAAGGTTATGCGCCTAGGGAAGAACAACCCAAACTATGGTTACACGATGCAAGGTTCCACATTAGGAACCTCCACCCAGGAAAAAGATTTAGGCGTCATTGTGGATACCATGTTAAAACCCTCGGCCCAGTGTGCAGCGGCGGCCAAGAGAGCAAATAGAATGCTAGGTATGATAAGGAAAGGAATGGAAAATAAAACAAAAGATTATAATGCCTCTATATCGTTCCATGGTGAGACCGCACCTTGAATATTGTGTGCAATTCTGGTCGCCGTATCTTAAAAAGGATATAGCGATTTTAAAAAAGGTACAGAGAAGAGCCACCAAAATGGTAAAGGGGATGGAAGGATACTCCTATGAAGAAAGGCTAAAAAGGTTAGGGCTCTTTAACCTGGAAAAGAGACGGCTGAGAGGAGATATGATAGAAGTCTATAAATTAATGAATGGAGTGGAACGGGTAAACGTAGATCGATTGTTTACGTTATCAGAATATAGAAAGACTAGGGGACATGCAATGAAGCTACAGGGTAAACTATTTAAGACTAATAAAAGAAAATATTTTTTCACTCAACGTGTAATCAAACTCTGGAATTTGTTACCGGAGGATGTAGTAAAGGCTGTTAGTGTAGCTGGGTTTAAAAAAGGTTTGGACAAGTTCCTGGAGGAAAGGTCCATAAACCATTATTAAGAAGTGACCGAAGATATCAATGCTTGACCCAGTACAAGCATTGTGGAACTTGTGTCTCTTGGGGAAACTGCTAGGTACATATGACCTAGATTGGCCACTGTTGGAAACAGAATACTGGGCTTGATGGACCTTGGTCTGACCCAGTATGGCATATCTTATGTTCCAAGCTAGAGCGAACTGTGGCACCAAACAGAGCAGACTTGAGGTGGCAGAGTGTCAATACAGTCTGCTCAACCTCCAGTCTGGTAAGAGCAAAAGCAGAGAGAATACCCTGGAGGAGGACACCTCCTGAAAGACTTAGGGGGGGGGGGGGGAATCAGTGATGGATGGGGAAAGCTTGTGGTCAACAGGGCCTGACACTTATGTGAGAGTTCAAGTCTGGGTCGGAGTGGGCACGGCCTTCAGGGGTGGTTGCAGCACTATGGAGTTAATAAAAACTCCCCCCTCCATGGAACAGTCCCAAACCCAACTTGCCCCATAACTGTTACACAATATAACCCATGCAGTCACGACTCGCCCCTGTATATAAAAGAAGCTTTAGCAGTATGTACATAGTTAAGACACTTTGTTACTCTATAATCTTTATATTCTCCTCTGCTCATAACTCTAGCTACAATGTATTGTATAAAGTTAATCTCCATGCTACTTTGTTAAAATTAGTATTAACTGTTAAGAGTAGTTACTCACCTGTAACAGGTGTTCTCCAGGAGCAGCAGCAGGAATCAGTCCTCACTTATGGGTGACATCGGCACCGATGGAGCCCCCGTGCGGAGCATTTCCCCCAGCTTTCTAAGAAAGCCTTTGGGAATACTGCACGCATACGCGGTCCCCTTCCCGCCTAAAGGTGCCATCTTGCTCAGACAAATGACATAGCTAAAAAACAGCACACAAAAATGTAAAAATGAACTATGTACAACTGCAACTCCCAGGGGAGGAGGGAGGGTTGTGAGGACTGATTCCTGCTACTCCTGGAGAACACCTGTTACAGGTGAGTAACTACCCTTTCTCCAGGACCAAGCAGGAAGTCAGTACTCACTTATGGGACTCCCCAGCTTCAGGCTACTGGGGACCCAGAGCTGAAAAAATGAGCTCCCTCTAGCCTCAGCATCAGAGAAAGGATTTCACTGAAAACATACCCCCACCGGTAGCCCAACCAGAGGGCTGGAGGGTAGGAGTTGCCTAAACCTCAAAGAGATTCCAGAGCACTGCCTGACCGAAAGCACTGTCCCTACGGGACTCCCTCTCCAGGCAGTAATGGGCCGCAAAAGTCTGGCTTGAGGACCAAGTTGCAGCCCTGCAGATGTCTGCCAATGGTACAGAGCGGAGATGAGCTACTGAGGCAGCCATTGCCCTGACACGGTGGGCCGTGACCCAACCCTGCAAAGGAAGGTCAGCTGCCCTGTAAGCCCAAGTGATACAGTCAGCCACCCATATGGACAAGGTACACTTGGAGACAGGCACCCCCAAGTTATTGGGGTCAAAAGATGCGAAGAGCTGAGTAGCCCTCCTATGCCCCTGCGTACGCTCAAGGTAGAAGGATAAGGCCCTCCTAAAGTCCAGGGTGTGCAGGACTGTCTCAGCCCGGCTGGCATGGGGCCTAGTGAAGAATGTTGGAAGAACCACCTCCTTGTTGAGATGGAAAGAGGAGACAACCTTTGGGAGGAACTTAGGATGAGTCCTAAGGACTACCCTGTTCCTATAGAAGCGAGTGTATGGTCTGTCACAGACCAGGGCTTGAAGTTCACTCACTTGCCTGGCTGAGGTCAAGGCCACTAGGAATACAGTCTTCCAGGAAAGGAAGCGTAAAGGACATGTAGCCATTGGCTCAAAAGGTGGGCGAGTCAGTTGCTGCAAGACCACATTCAACTCCCACTCAGGGGCTGGTGGACGGAGAGGAGGCTTGAGCAATAGTAAGCCTCTGAGAAATCTGGACACCAAGGGGTGAACCGACAGTGTCCCTCCACCATTGAGTGGTGAGCTGCCAGAGCAGAGAGGTGGACCCGAACAGAATTGGACTTAAGGCCCTGATTGGACAAGTGCAGCAGGTACTGGAGCACTACTGGCACAGCGCAGGCAAAAGGATCTTCTTTGCGCTGCTGACACCACAAGGAGAACCTCCTCCACTTCAGGGCAAATGTCTTCCTGGTGGACTGCTTTCTAGAGGCCAAGACCACCTCTTCCACTTCACGAGACAGGCCCCAGGGAGCTAAGACTACCCTTGCAGCCTCCAGGCCATCAGATTGAGAGATTTGAGATTGGGGTGCAGAAGGGAACCCTGATCTTGAGAGAGAAGGTCGGGTTGGAGCCCCGGAGGCAGTGGTGTCTCCACTGCCAGTTGGAGTGGGAACCAGGGCTGCCTCAGCCACCTGGGAGCAACCAGAAGGACCGAGGCTTTGTCCCTGAGAATCTTGAAAAAGGTTAGGGCCACCAGAGGCGTGGGAGGCAACGCATACAGTAGGCCCTGGGACCAGGAAGTCAGGAAGGCATCCGCCGCTACCCTCAGTGGATGCGGTTGCCTGGAACAAAACCTGGGCAGTTGGTGATTCAGGGGACTGGCAAAGAGATCCATGGATGGAAGTCCTCATTTCAGGAAAATCTTTTGAACCACTAATGGGTGCAGCTGCCACTCTGGGGCTGCAGAATTCTGCTTAATCTGTCTGCCAGAAAGTTCGCCTGGCCAGGAAGATAAACAGCCCTCAACATCTGGTGCCTGGGGGCAAAAGAGCAAAGGGCCTGTGCTTCCAGGCATAGAGGCCTGGATCCAGTGCCGCCCTGTTTGTTCACATAGAACATGGCTACTTGATTGTCCGTCTGAACTAGAACAGACTGGTGAACCAAAATGTGAGAAAAAGCCTTGAGGGCTAAGCGAATAGCCCGCAAATCTAGTAGGTTGATCTGTTCCGTGGCTTCCCAAGGGGACCAGAGGCCTTGAGTGCAGTGCTCCTGACAGTGTGCACCCCAGCCCTGTAAGGAGGCATCTGTTGTCAACACCACCGTGGGGACAGGCACCTGAAAGGGCACCCCCTGAAACAAGTTGGGGGGGTGTAGCCACCACTGAAGGGAAGTCAGGAATGGCTTTGACACCCTGACTTTGTCTGCTAGGTTCTCAGAGGCTTGCTTCCACTGAGTTCTGAGGCACCACTGTGCAGGCCTCATGTGGAGGTGGGCATTGGGGGTCACAAGTACAGTCGATGCCATGTGTCCTAGGAGCTGCAGACAGCCTGGCAGGAACCCTTGGCAGGCTTAGAAACCGGGATGCCAATTCCATGAGCCTTTGAGCTCTGTCCTCTGGCAAGTAAGCCCTTGCTTGCAGAGAGTCCAGCCGTGCTCCTATGAGCTCCAGGTTCTGGGAGGGGAGCAAAGTGGACTTTGCGAAGCTTATGACAAAACCTAGGTCTTGAAGGAGTGTGACAGTCCTGAAGGTGGCCTGCCGGGCTTCCTGGTAAGTCTGACCTCTGATGAGCCAGTCGTCCAGATAGGGGAAGACGAAAACCCCTTGAGTCCTCAAGCAGGCCGCCACCACAGCTAGGAACTTTGTAAAGACCCGTGGTGCGGGAGTCAGGCCAAAAGGCAGCACTCTGTACTGGTAATGGTTTCCTCCCACCATGAACCTGAGGTACGTTGTGGTCTGGATGAATGAGGATGTGAGTGTACGCATCCTTTAGATCTAAGGAGCATAACCAGTCTCCCTGCTGGAGGTAGGGCAGAAGTGTTCCAAGAGTAAGCATCTTGAACTTCTTTCTCCAAGAACTTGAGGTTCCTGAGGTCTAGGATAGGCCTTAGGCTCCCTGTTCTCTTTGGCACCAGAAAATACCTGGAGTAGAACCCGTGCCCTTGTAGGCGAGGAGGCACAGGCTCCACCGCCTTGTCCAAAAGCAGACCCTGAAGTTCTTGGAGGAGGAGGAGGTTGGTGTGCAGGAGAGGCCGCAGAGGCTCCCCTGGAAAGTAGACAGGAGGTAACTGTTGGAAATGAAGCATATAACCCTGGTGAATGATGCTTAATACCCAAGCATCCCCTGTAATGGGTGGCCACCTGTGGGAAAACAGGGCTAAGCGACCTCCTGTGCAGGAATGGGGCAGCAGGGGCGGAGAGGCTATGCTTTGGGAGTCAAAAAACCCCTCCCTGCTGGGTAGGAGCAGGAGCCGGAGGCTTGGGTGTCTTCTGCCTATGGGGCCCATGTCCCTGCCCCTTGGCCTGCTGCCCCTGTTGGGGAGCTGGGGAGGCCTGGTACTGAGGGAATGTTTTGTAGGCAGACACCTTTCTCGGGTAGAAGGACTTTTTACCCGAGCCCTTCTTTTTGTGAGAAGGGGCAGAAGTCTTTCTGGACAGCCTTGTCCTAGTCAGGTGCTCGGTCTCGAGCTCAGCCGCCTTCTCGGCCATGGGCTTACCAAAAAGGTTTTCACCCCGGCAAGGGACATCGACCAACTTGTCCTGCACCCAAGGCTCGAGGTCCGATGACTGCAGACATGCCTGGCGTCAGGCCCCGATGCCGGCTGCCGCCACACGAGCCGAAGCCATCGTAGGCCGCTCAGGACATGAACTTGGAACAGTCCCAGATTCCTGAAGACAAAGACTGGAACCTCTGCAAAGGTTCCCCGGAGAGGCCAGCAGAAAACCCGGCAAGCTCCTTTGCCAGGTCTCGGAGGTACATGCCCATGTACAGCTTGTATGACTGGACACGGCAAGCCAGCATCGAGCCCTGGAAGAACTTTCTGCCGAAAGCATCTAGGTTCCGGGGCTCCCTGCCGGGGGGCACCGCAGAATGCATCTTCTGGCTCTTCAGACAATGCATGGCCGATTCCACCACCATGGAATGGTGCAGCAGCTGTGCCTTTTGGAAGCCAGGGCTCTTACGGAGTCGATAAATGGAATTGACTCGCTTGCCCAAGACCGGCGCCGAGGCCGGTGCCTCCCACATTCGGAAGAGGAGCCGTTTCAGCATCGGAGGAACCGGAACAGTAAAGGCCTCCTTCAGAGGAGAGTCATACTGGAGGGCGTCGAGCTCTTCGGCTCGAGGCTTCTCCTCAGGGTCCGTGGGAATCGCCAAGGCCTTGGCCATGTCCCACACGAACTCCGAGAACCGGGTGTCCTCTGGAGGGGACCTACTCCGGGGCTCGGAATGCAGCGAGTCCGAAGGGACGCACCGAGTCCGGAAGGTGTCAGGGGAATCCTCGTCCTCCGTCTCCCATGCTGACTCATCCGAAGAGGAGTCGAGGGGCTCCGACCGCGCGGGGGTCTCTATGGCACCTGCCCTGACGCTGAAGGCACCGGCATCGACGCCCTTGGTTCCGAGCAGGAGGTCGAGGGAGATCTTGACCGAGGACGACTTTGAGCCTTCATGGTCTCGAGTATCGGCTCGGTCTCCGGGGTCGACTTCGACATCGATGTCCCGGTGGTCGGGGCAGATGCACCAGCGAGGCTGGCCATCAGTACCCGCTGCTGCTCCATGAAGGCAGACAATCTGCTCTCCAAGGCTGTCAGCCTGAGTCCAAGCTCAGGAGACTCAGCAGCCACCAACTCGGGCCCCGGCAGTGCCGGGCCAGACGTCGGCTCCCTCGGAGGAGAGTCCACGAGGACTACAGGACTTACGTGTCTGCGGGTCTCCGGCTCTACACGAAGTACTTTGGATGGCTTCTCCTGCTCCAAAGGCCTGGGACGGCGGTCGGGGGTCTTAGACCTGGCCCTCGAGGAACCAGGGACCTCTTCCGATGCCGCCCTCATGAGCCGTTTCTTCCTCTTGCATTCCCAGTCGGGGGACCCCCTGTCCGAGGAACCCCGGCGATGCTCGGGATCAGACTCCCGAGATGTCTAGGCCTCAGACAAGGTCCGGGTCCGCCGGAGGCAGAATCCGAAAAAACCCTTTCCTTCTGGTGCTGAAAGCTTTTTTGAAGTGCCTTGGTGGACATTTTGCCACACAGGCCACAGATCATGGGATCATGATCTGGGCCGAGGCACCCAAGGCAGCAGTCGTGTGTGTCGGTGAGAGACAGTTTCTTGCACCGATCACACTTTTTCAAACCACTGGAAGCCATCGGCGAAAAAAGGGCCCTCGCGAGGTCAAAAGACCGGCCTTTCAGGGAAAAACAGAAAAAAGGGCGTGAACACCAGCCACAAAGGGCAAAAAACAAAAAAAAGAAAAACTGGCTCGATACCGGTGTACCGAACCTGGCGGGAAGGGGAACCGGCATCGAACTCTGAGAAAAAGACGAAGAAATCTTCGAAAAAATGTCAACTTTTCCAGGTGAACTAAGACAGACGTCCAATGGTCTCCACGGAAAGAGAGAGACTGAGCAAGATGGCACCTTTAGGCAGGAAGGGGACCACGCATGCGTGCAGTATTCCCAAAGGCTTTCTTAGAAAGCTGGGGGAAATGCTCCGCACGGGGGCTCCATCGGTGCCGATGTCACCCATGAGTGAGGACTGACTTCCTGCTTGGTCCTGGAGAAAAATATGTTCCATGTAATGATGTTAAAAATGTAAACTGCCCCTGATCTCGGGAAGGGGCGGTATATAAAAGATGGCAAATAAAAATAAATGGTTGATTGTTAATTGTTGGCTGCTGGGATGTGGGGCAACAGGGTCTGTGGCTGTTCAGCAATATTATGCTTGTATGTGGTGTTTGAATGTCTGTGGGTGCATGTGGGCTGGAGGTGTGGATTTTGAAAGTGGTTGATATGCAAATGATGGGGTAAAGGGGGGAAACAGTAAAATGTGTATGGAAGGGAGGAGGTGCAAATGGGTTTATGAATAGGGGCGGCAGGGGAGGAGAGGCAGAATGAGCAGAGAACGAGGCCGGGATGGATGTCATTGCCCTAGGATGGAGAAGTCTCCAGGAAGAGATTGGTGATCTGGGGGAGGGGGGAAAGGAGGGGGGAGGGGTGGGGTAGAGTTTGGAGGGGGTGCAGCAGGGAATCAGCATTTAATCAAAAGGCAAGATAGTGCAAATAGGTACCATAAATGCTATGGGGCTTAATCACAGAAAAGACAACACCTCTTTAGGGAGGTGGAGAGGTTGCAATGGGACATTATATTGGTACAGGAAACTCATTTTTGATGTAAGGATATAGGGTTATTAGTTAGCAGTCAGTATCCATATCATTTTTTTGAAAGCCCCAGAGAGGAGGGGGGGTTAGGAGGGGGTAAAGAAAGGGGGTGTAGCCATTCTGATAAGGAGAGGGTGCCCATTCCAGCTAGGGGAGGTAATTCGAGAGAAAGCAGGGAGGGTATTGCTACTAACAAGAGAGATGATGGGGGAAACGATTACCTTGGCAATTATCTATGCTCCAAACACGAGACAAGTCCCCTTTTGGAGGGAAATTTCTGACACTGGACCGATCGGTGCAAGGAAAACTGGTCCTGGGAGGGGATATTAACTTAGCATTACAGCCCAGCTGGGATCAGCAGGCCAAGGTGGGGGGCCGGCAATGCAAAAAGCTGTCGAATAGTGAAAGGAATAAAAGAAATTTCAGCTTTCTGATGTGTGGCGGTCACAAAATAAAGACAGAATATACTTTCCACTCACATTCACATAAAAACTTTAGTTGGATAGATTTATTAATTGATAGAATATGGGAATTAAAACTGGGGATGACAGATACTATAACATGGTATCATCACGCCCCAACTTGGGTGGAAGTTCGTGAAACTAAAGGGGAAGGGGGAAGTACACTTTTGGAGACTTAATGAAAGTCTCCTTCGAAGGGAAGAGGTGGTCAAGGATATTAGGGAATGCCTTCGGGACTATTGGAAGACGAATGATAAGAGGCGAGATGTGGGTTTATAGGATGGCATGAAAGCTGTGATTAGGGGATGCTTAGTTATGAGGGCAGCCCGGGTTAAAAAACAGAGGGAAGAAGGCTAAATCTGGTGCTAAGGCCCTTGAGACCGTTTCCGATGCTGTAAAATCAGTCGGTCCGCTAGATAAGCACTTTGCTCCCCTCCCTCTAGCTCACTCTTCCCCCGAGGGGGTGTCTCTCAGCCCTGAGAGCAGGTCTCCTCCGATTTTGCCCTGCTCCAGGAAACATTTCAGTCATGTCTAAACAGTCCTCGAGTTCGGCGATTAAATTTCAACCCATTGTTCTGCCGGTCCCCGTGCAAACGCTAGAAGCAGGTAGGTCTTTTGAGCTTCCTGCTTCTACTTTGGAGTCAGAGATTACATTGCGGGATATTTGGATAGCTTTACAGTCTATTGATAAAAAAATGATGGTTACATTAAATTCTTTATGCAAATATTCGCAGGACGCCACTGAAGCTTTTGGACATCTTGATCAGAAAATTGCGCAAGCTGATTTGGCTACTACCAAGTTAGAATCACAGGTTCTCTCTTTGCACGCATCTAGCGTTACTGCTATAAAGGATTCTTTATCCTTGCATGCTAAGTTAGAAGCCTTGGAGAATTCTTATCGTAGTTGCAACTTGAGGTTTTTGAATTTTCCTTTTTCAAGTTTGTTATCTCATAGAATTTTGCTTGAAAAATTCTTTAAGGAGGTATTAGCCATTTCTGATTCTTTAAATGTTTCACATTTGTACTACATTCCCTCTTCTGTTAAAAAGATAAATGCGGTTGAGGGGGGCCTAGATCAAATTGCCTCTACAATGGATAATTTAACAGCCTTTCTTGAGGATTCCCAGGATAACATTTTAACGCGTGCCACCTTATTAGTTACTTTTTCCTCCGTCGAGGTTAAACAGCGCATCCTCAGGGCCTTTTTTAAGGTTAAATCTGTAAAGTTTTGTGGGCATAAAATCAGTATTTTTCCTGATGTATCAAGGAGCACCCAACTGCGTCGGCGGCAATTTTTACAGCTTAAGCCCCGTGTTTTGGCAGTGGGTGCTTCTTTTTTCCTTCGTTTTCCCTGCAAGTGTGTTGTAGGTCTTGAGGAAGCGATGTATACCTTTACGGAGGTGTCTCATCTTGAAAGTTTTTTGGAAGGGCGGCAGCCGGTAGATAGGATTGATGTTTAATTGAATGAGCCTCTAAAAGTTGAGATTAACTTATCTCTAGTTTTCCTGTGTTTGTATTCTTTATTATTATGGACACTACTGATCCCATAATGTGGACTTTATCCTAGACATATTTCCTTTATTTGTTATTTTTGTGTTACTGCTTTTGCATTGTTCGGATTGACCTTTCACTGTATTTTGGTTATGTATATTGACTGAAAATGACAATAAATTTAAAAAAAAAAAAAAGAGGGAAAAATAAAAATTGCATGAGATTAAAGCAGCTATAGAACAAAAGGTATGGCAAGGAGATTGAAATACTTAAACTAACTTAGGATGGACCTGAATAAGTTGCAATTGGAGCAAATTGCATTCCATATGCAGATAGTGAAACAAAAGTTCTATGAATGGGGAAATAAAGCAGGGAGATAGCTTGCACATAAACTACAGAAAAGAGAAGCAGATAATGCCATAGTGGCAATTAAGGGGAAGGAAGGGAAATTGAGGACAGAGAAATTGATTGGGGCTAGATTTTGTCAGTTTTATAAAGAATTGTAAACCCAACAGAGGAAATATATCAACAAAAGTCCAGAAGTACCAAGAAGGGATGGAACTGCCAAAGGTTGGGGAGGACCTGAAGGGAAGGTTGGAGGGCAAGACACCCTCTATTTCCTCCTGTTCTAATTAAAGACATGCCCTTAGGGAAAGCACCAGGATTAGATGGGCTACCTAATAGCTTTTATAAGACTTTCAGAGAAGAGGTGGAGATAATGGGGAGGGTGTTCAATGGGATTATAGAGGAGGGAGGACAATTGTTAGCAGACAAGGTCCCTCATCAGAGACTATTGGCAAAACTAAAAAGAGTCATGGGATAGGAGGCAATTGTGGATCAGGAACTGGTTAAAAGATAGAAAGCAGAGGGTAGGGCTAAATGACCAATTTTCCCAATGGAGAAAGGTGAATAGTGGACTACCCCAGGGATCTGTGCTGGGTCCGCTGCTTTATGACATTCATAAATGACCTGGAAAAGGGAATAACGAGTAAGGTTATCAAAATTGCAGATGAGACAAAACTATTTAAAGTTTTGCCATATCTTATGTTATGACATATTAACTGCTGGCATTACAATTTTACCAAAGGCAGGGAAGGACCCTCTGTTGTGCGGGTCCTACTGGCCAATATCGTTACTTAATACAGATGTAAAGATCCTAGCGGACGTATTGGCTAATAGATTAGCTAAAGAGATGCCCACACTTAGATCAAACAAGCTTTATTAGTGGATGGCAGGCCTCTGATAATATAAAGTGTGTTGGAAGTGGTTTGGGCGGCACACCAAAACAGGAGAAAATGATGCTATCATCAATAGATGCTGAAAAAGCATTTGATTGTGTTAGTTGGAATTTCTGGTTTGCGGTGATGCATAGAATGGAGTGTGGTCCGATTATTTAAGATGGGTGCAGGCCCTATACCAGGAACCCCAGGCCAGGGTGAGAATCAATGGCAGATATTCAGAGGCTTTTAAGTTAGAGAGAGGCACCAGGCAGGGATGCCAAATGTCTCTGCTACTTCTTGCATTAGCAGTACAGCCCTTAGCTCAGACCATCAGAAGAGAAGCAGGAATTCAGGGACTAGACGTGGAGGGTCAGCTGCATAAAATATCAATATATCATCTGCTAATAGGGATATCACAGCCGGAGAAAACATTGCCAAGAGTTGTGGAAGAAATGGAGAGGTATGGGGAGGTGTCCGGCTTTAAGTGCCTCTGTCTTGTCCATATTCACTTTAACATTAATCTACCTAAATCAGAGGTAGTTAAATTAACACAATACCCCCTTCAAGTGGACTCACAAGGCTATTAAGTACTTGGGGGTGATAACAGCCCATCCTCAGATTCTCTATGAGGCGAATTATCCCTCATTGTGGAAGCAAGTGGTGCAGGACTTAGGGGTTTGGATGGAGACTGAAATATCATGGTTGGGACGTATAGCAGTTAAAATGAATATTTTGCCAAGGGTATTGTATTACTTTCAAGCACTCCCTATAGTGATCCCCATAAGGCACATGAGAGATCTCCAAAGGAAAGTGTTTTGATTCATATGGAGAAAGGCCACCACGAGTAGCCTGAGCAGTGATGTATAGACCTAGAGAGGAGGGGAGACTAGCGGTGCCAGATTTTCAAGCATATTACCGGGCAGCGCAGGTTAGACATCTGATGGACTGGCAAGAATGGGGAGAAAGGAAAATGTTTGCGATTTTGGAAGGGGTGGCTAACAGGGGCAGTCCCTGGGTGACCTTCCGTGGATGTCCAGGGAGTAATGGGGGCATCAAACACAGGAACACCCCTTTGTGCAACATACCTTACAGATATGGGACAAGGTACGGAGGTCTTTAGAGAGCATGAGAGATACAGATTTCTCGATAATGAAGGCCCTATGTTATACAAAGGACTTTGTCCGGGACAAGAGGGGGGGGGGGGGGGAGCAACAAAAAGAAAAGGGAAAGATTGGGATTGAGATTTTTTTTTTCAGTTTTTAGACGGGGGAGTCCCATTTGGGGAATTATGAGAGACGTACCAATTAGGGGCAGAGAGTTTTTTTCATTATGGGCAGGTGCTCCATTTTTTAAAGCAGAAATTAGGCAAAGATGGATTACAGCGGGACTATACAAATTTAGAAGCTATATGGTATGGGAAGAAAGTCCTTGGGATTAGTGTCTATATTATATAAAGAGGTGAGGGGGGGGGAAGGGATGAAAAGCTTGCATATATGGCAGCCTGGGAGAGGGAGATGGGGTAAAGCACAGTTACTTACCTGTAACAGGTGATCTCTGGGAACAGCAGGAATAAGTCTTCACATATGGGTATCGTCGGTACCGACGGAGCCTGCGTGGGAACGCTCCCCATCTTCCAGTAGGAAAGCTTTTGGGAGCATCCCACAGAGCCTGCGCGCTGCCTTCCCGCCTTTCCCAACCACCTCTCTCCAGTTCGAGTTTTAAAGCTGAGACAAAGAGAGAGAGAGGAAAGGAAAGATAGAGAGATACAACTCCTAGGGGAGGTGGGTGGGTTGTGAAGACTTATTCCTGCTGTTCCCAGAGATCACCTGTTACAGGTAAGTAACTGTGCTATCTCCAGGAACAAGCAGGAATGAGTCTTCACATATGGGGACTCCCCAGCTAGAGATGCCTGGGAGATCACCCAGATTGTGAGTCCCTGGGAAGGGCTCCACCTCCACCCATGAATCTCAGGCATCCAGTCAGGGATGGAGGGTAGGAGTTGATTAGGTATGGAACAGGTGCTTGAAAACAGCCTGACCAAACAAGGCATCCTGGCGGGAGTCCTTGTCCAAGCAGTAATGGGCTGTGAAGGTATGAACTGATGCCCAGGTGGCCGCTCAACAGATTTGGTCGATGGACACAGAGTTTAGATGAGCCATAGAGGTTGCCATGGCCCTCCAGAGAAAGGTTCTTACTCTGGCAGGCGAAGGAAATACACTGAGCAATCCAATTGGACAGAGTTCTCTTAGAGACTGGAAGTCCTAAATGAGAAGGATCAAAAGCAACAAAAAGTTGAGAGGACTTTCTATGTTGCTGTGTTCTTTGTAAGTAGAAAGCAAGTGCTCTTTTACAATCCAGGGTATGAAGATTCCTCTCTGCACTTGATGCATGAGGTCCTGGAAAAAAGACAGGTAAATACACCTCCTGGTTCAGATGAAAAGGTGAGACCACTTTAGGCATAAAGTGTGGATTAGTTCTGAGGACTACCTTGTCATGATGGAACCTTGTATAAGGAGGATTAGCCACTAAAGCTTGCAACTCACTGATACGGCGAGCTGAGGTGACTGCAATGAGAAAAATAACCTTCCAGGAAAGGAATTTCAAGGAGGTAGTGGCTAAGGGTTCAAAGGGTGGCTTCATAAGCTGGCCAAGAACCAGATTCAAGTCCCATGCCACTGGAGGTGGTCTAATGGGAGGTTTAGTCAAAAGAAGGCCTCTCATGAATCTTGCTATAAGAGGATAAGGGGAAATAGGTTGTCCATTGAGAGGCTTAAGGGATGCTGCAATAGCACTCAAATGGACTCTGATTGAATTTGTTTTAAGGCCTGCATGGGATAAATGCAGCAAATAGTCTAGTAAAGAATTCAAAGGTATTGCAAGAGGGTTAAGACCCTTCTCTGCACACCAAATGGAAAACCTTTTCCATTTAAAAGCATAGGAACGTCTGGTGGAAGGCTTTCTGGAAGCATGAAGGATATCCTTCACTTGCTGAGAAAGGTGTAAATCTTGAAGGTCTAGGCCTTCAGCAACCAGGCCCTGAGATGGAGACTGAGGATTTGGGTGCCACAAGGTTCCCTCCTCCTGGGAGAGGAGATCTGGAGCAGACCCCAGGGTCCAGGGAGGGAGCTTGAGAGAGATGCAGAAGTAGAGGGTACCACACTTGGCGTGGCCAATGTGGTGCTATGAGGATCATATACCCCTTGTCTCTCTGAAGCTTGAACAGAGTCTTGGGGATGAGGGGAATAGGTGGAAAGGCATAGAGGAAGTCTTGCCCCCAATGAAGGAAGAAGGCATCCCTGGCCTGAACTCCCTGACACGGAATCCTGGAACAAAACCGGGGAAGTTTGGCATTCCACGGACTTGCAAACAGGTCTATGTCTGGGGTACCCCAAATCTGAAAAATCCTGGCTATCTGGTCCCCATGGAGGGACCATTCGTGTGGAAGCAGAACTCGACTGAGTCTGTCTGCCCAAGAGTTTTGAACCCCTGGAAGATACACTGCCATGAGATGGATTTGATGCTCTCTGGCGAAGGCCCACAATCTCAGAGCATCATTGCAAAGCGACAGAGAGCCAGTCCCCCCCTGCTTGTTCATGTAGAACATGGCTACCTGGTTGTCCGTGTGGATGAGGACTGTCTTGTAGCTGAGCAGGGTGTGGAAGACTCTGAGAGCCAGAAAGATTGCTCTGAGCTCTAAGAGGTTGATATGTAGAGATGTCTCCTGTGGAGACCAGATGCCTTGGGTGGAGAGATCTTGTAGATGAGCTCCCCAACCCTTTGGAGAGGCATCTGTTGTAAGGGTTGCTTGGGGTAACACCTGTTGAAAGGGGGACCCCAACAACAGATTTTGAGTGGACTTCCACCAGTGGAGGGACCAAAAGAGGCGACTGGAGGTTGCTATTTTGTCTGACAGGCAACCTGATGCCTGGGTCCATTGGGTGGATAGAGTCCACTGAGCTGCCCTCATGTGAAGGCGAGCATAAGGAACCACATGCACCGTGGATGCCATGTGGCCTAAGAGTTGCAACATCTCTCGAGCAGTTAAATGGGATTTTAATTGAATCTGGGAGGCTAACTGCACCAAGCGTAGGCAACAGGCCTGGGGAAGATAGGCCCTTGCAGTTGTGGTATCCAGTAAGGCCCCTATGAACTCTAGAGACTGAGTAGGGGTGAGATGGGATTTTGGAATGTTGATTACCAGTCCCAGATACTGAAGAACACGCTTTGTGCAGGCCAGGGAAGTCTGGGCCTTTGACTGGGATGGAGCTCGGATGAGCCAGTCGTCCAGATATGGGAATACGAATATCCCTAGAGTGCGTAAAAATGCAGCTACTACTGCCATGCATTTTGTGAACACTCTTGGTGCAGAGGCCAGACCGAAAGGAAGCACTTTGTATTGGTAGTGCTTTCCTTGGTAAAGGAACCGAAGGAACCTTCTGTGTGTTGGATGGATGAGGACATGGGTGTACGCATCCTTGAGATCTAGAAAACAAAGCCAGTCCTGACTCTGGAGGTATGGAAGGAGAGTTCTGAGAGAAGTCATCTTGAATTTCTCCTTGCATAGAAACTTGTTCAATTCTCTGAGATCTAATATGGGTCTGTAGCCCCCCGTTTTCTTTGGAATGAGAAAATAGGGGGAGTAGAACCCTGAGCCCTGTTGAAGAAGGGGTACTTCTTCTATTGCCCCTTGGGCAAGAAGGGTAGCAATCTCTTCACCTAGAAGGTTGAGGAGAGATGTTGGAGAATTGAACTGTTTCACCATGGTGTGAGGAGGAAGGTTTAAGAAATGAAGCTTGTACCCATCCCGTATGATGGAGGGGGTCCATTGCTCTGCTGTGATTTGTTCCCATCTGGGAGCAAAATGGGCTAACCTTCCTGGGATGGTGAGAGGCTTTGGATGTTCTAGAGCCAGAAAGGCTAAGTTCTCTAGTGGAAAGTCAAAGGCCCTGAGGAGGCTGAGGCTGTTGGGCCGTAGCAGTCCTCGCAGCCTGAGGCTTGGCCTTTTTTGGTTGTTGCTGTCTCTTTGTAGCAAAACGACCTTGGGAAGAGGCCTGACCATAAGTAGAAGAAAATTTCCCCTTTTTTGGGAAAAATCTTTTTGAACAACCTCTTTTTAAAAGGAGCAGCAGTAGACTTTGAAAGTCTATCTAAAGCAGAATTTTCAGCATCCATCTGGTTGGCCTTTGCTTGCCAATCTTTGCCAAACAGGTTTTCACCTGTACAGGGAAGGTTACCTAGACCATCCTGCACCCAGGATTCCAAATCAGAGGCTTGTAACCAAGCAACTCTGCGTGCACCTATGGCAATAGCCGATGCTCTACTGGCACCCTCAAAAGAGTCAAAGGCTGCACGGTTGGAAAACTTGGATACATCCTGTGCATGTTTAAGCCAGGTGAGAAACTCTTCTCATCTTCTGACATAAAAGGAGATAAGGTTTGCAGATGATCTGTAACTTCCTTTAGAAAACATCCCCATATAGAGACTATAGGAGTTGATTCTGGTTACAAGCATACTGGCCTGGAAAAGTTTCCTGCCAAAGGCATCTAAGGCTCTGCATTCTCTTCCTGGAGGAGCAGAGGAGTGTCTTTTTGTACTCTTGATCTTTTTCATAGCAGACTCTACCACAATGGAGTGGTGAGGAAGCTAAGTTATGAAAACCAGGACAAGGAGGAACACGATACATGGTGTCCAACCTACGAGAATGAGGGGAGGTGGAAAGAGGAGTCTCCCATATGCCCAACATGTGATCATAAAGAATCTCATGTATTGGTAAGGTGGCTGCCTCTTTAGGAGCCTTAGGATATTGTAAAATATCTAATTTTTTGGCTCTAGGTTCTGTTTCAGAGGCCACTGAGATGGAGAGGCCTCTGGCCACCTCCCTGATGAAGTCCTGAAAAGACAAGTTTTCAGGAGGAGACATTCTCCTTTTTGGAGAAGAGGGTTCCTGAGGAAGGATCCCCGATGCTTCAATAGAGGCCTCTGATGCATCAGAGTCTTCAGAGGAATCGAAGTATCGACTGTCTGGATGCTCTCGCAGAGCCCGATACGCGTACCGGGGGGTATCGATATCGGGAGTAATCGGTATCGAGTCGGTACCAATGGGCATCACAGGATAGTGTACCGCTGCCTTCGACGTTGATGTCGATGCAAGCGGTACCGGCAGCGGAACCGATATCGGATCCGGTACCAGAATCGGTACTGACAATGGAGTTTGTTGCGGTACCGTAGGCGTCGCAGCTTGTATGAATGCCGTGATGGCACGCTGCATGGTCAGAATATTCTGATCCATTGACGCCACCAATGTCTGGATGTCGGTACCGGTGGAAACCGCCGGTACCCCAAAACATTGTAACAGGTGATCGGTCGAGGCCGAGCCATCGATGTCAACCTGTGACCCCATAGATACAGCTTTGGAAGCCGGAGCCTCCCGCCGGGGTAATTTTGCCGGTGTGGATTCCTCAGGAGTAAGCCCGGGGGCATCTCGATACTTGGAGGGAGATGTACTCTGAGGACCCGCCGGATTTAAGTTTGGTTACCTGAGATCCATGGGATGAAGAAGCAGCCCTGGAAGACGTCGATGCCACAGAAGCTGCATCAGAGGGAAACAGGGTACTAAGCTTGGCTGCTCGATTTTGTAACCCTCTTTTAGACATCATGGAACAGGACTCACAATCCGCAATGGAGTGGTCAGGACCTAAACATTTTAGACACCAGTCATTGGTGTCAGTGACAGAAATAGTGCCACTGCACTTCGTGCACTTTTTGAACCAGGAGGCGGGTTTTTCCATGAGGAAAATATTTCTGCAGGCCTAAGACC
Organism: Ichthyophis bannanicus; assembly: GCA_033557465.1. NCBI lineage: Eukaryota > Metazoa > Chordata > Amphibia > Gymnophiona > Ichthyophiidae > Ichthyophis > Ichthyophis bannanicus. The sequence continues at coordinate 729,598,743 of CM066033.1, read as the reverse complement.
ACAGAAGAAAAAATGCACTGAAGTAAGAAGAGAGTAGTTTTTTTTGGTTTTTTTTTAAGAAAGAAAGAAAAAAGACCGGTGGTACCGGTCCGGAGTCGAGAAGGCAGACACGCGACTAAAGAAATAAAAGAAAATAAGAAATTCTTCAGCGGTGACAGGAAACACGACCTGCTGGCTCCGCGGAAAAGAAGAACTGGAGAGAGGCGGTTGGGAAAGGCGGGAAGGCAGCGCGCAGGCGCTGTGGGATGCTCCCAAAAGCTTTCCTACTGGAAGCTGGGGAGCGTTCCCACGCAGGCTCCGTCGGTACCGACGATACCCATATGTGAAGACTCATTTCCTGCTTGTTCCTGGAGATATATCGCAACACAACAATGGAAGGCTATTCTCTGATCAAGCCCGACACCTACCCATATCAGTGGCTATTAGAAAAAATTGGTATAATGAGATGGTATTATACGCCAGTTTGAATAAAAATGTTCCCATCAGCATCAAAAGGGTGTTGGAGAGAATGTGGAGAGGAGGAGTCTATGTACCATATTTGGTGGATGTGCCCCCAGATTAAGCCTTTCTGGGAGCAGGTCCAAAAGTGGATACAGCAGGTAGTAGGGGTGGAGATAAGCAGGGAACCTGAACTATATTTATTGGGATGGTGGAGAAAGGGAAGCCCAGGTAAGGTAAGGAAACAAATTATGGCCTGCTTAAGTGCAGCGAAATGTGAATTGCATACAGGTGGAAGCAGACGAGGCCACCTCTAATAGAACACTAAGTGGAGAGGCTCTGTCAAATCTTTCTAATGGAAAAATTGACAGCTATTCGCAGGCAGAGGAGGCGTAAGTGAGTGTGAATGGCAGAACATGCTGGATTATTTATGTAAGGAAGCAGGGGAGGGGTAGACACAAATAAAGCAGAAAAGAATAATGTACTGTTAATGTGGAGTGAAGTTCCATTGATTAATGCTGTGTGTAGTTATTGCTACTGTGGTGTAAAGTTTTGATTATTCTTTCAATAAAAATCAATATATAAAAAAAATGGAGTCATTTCTTGGCATCCACTTTTTTCTGGTTATTGCTTGTTGTTCATTGTATTATCTTTTAAGTGGTGCTTCTATGGGGACATGCAATGAAGCTACAGGGTAACTTATTTAAGACTAATAAGAGAATATTTTTTCACTCAATGTTTAATCAAACTCTGGAATTTGTTACCAGAGGATGTAGTAAAAGCCGTTAGTGTAGATGGGTTTAAAAAAGGTTTGGACAAGTTCCTGGAGGAAAGGTCCATAAACCATTATTAAAAGGGACCCAGGATATCACTGCTTGACCCAATACAAGCACTGAGGAACCTGTGTCTTTTGGGGAGACTGCTAGGTACTTATGACCTAGATTGGCCACTTCTGGAAACAGGATACTGGGCTTGATGGACCTTGGTCTGACCCAGTACGACATATCTTATGTTCTTATGGCACCGTAATATTGAGAAACTTAAGATCAGAACGCAATTTGGACTCTTGGCTCAAGTGGCTCCTGGATGGGAAAGATGATAGAGAGCACCCTTACAGACGAGGACAGCCTCCTTCCCCTCACCTTTCTTACGAGAACTGAGCTGAGCAGGAACCGCAGGCACAACATCCTGGTCACTGGCCTGGATACCAGACAGGGCATGCTCTCCCATGGCAGCTTCTGGAGGTGCTGTTTGAAAAATAGGAAACCGAATTAAAATATGCTAAGATGCATGTATATAGAACCTCTCAGCTCTGCCAAAGCTAATGCAAAATCACTGGTAATATAAAAAGGACTGTTTGGACTCTTAAGGAGTCATTTTAAAAAGAATCTCCTAGATTTAGGTGGCAAGAACACACCTCAGTCTTGTTATCTAAGGCACTTATGGAACATATGGAAGACATCATGATAAGCATCATCACTACTACCTCCCCTCTTGACACTTGTCCTGTCAGCTGATCAAGATTACAAGACATGAGCTCACTCCAACAATACGCAAAATAGTCCATCTTTCTTTACAGCAAGGTTACTTAACGCCTGAGCTCAAAATGGCTTCCATTCAGCCGATAAAAAAAAAGGGAACTGCGAATGATATCAACTAACCTCTTACAGACCAATGGCAAGTCTCCCTCTAACCAATATAGTTGAAAAAAATTGTGCTCCAACAGTTACAGGACCATATAGATACAAATTTGCCTTTGACCTTTAACAATATGGCTTTAGACCGTACCATGGTGTTGAAACGCTTAAGGCTGCACAAACAGGAACTGATAAACCAAAATCTGGCTTTATAATTATTTTTCTTGACATAAAAGCACCATTTGACTCAATACCACATCCATTAATTATAAAAAGATTACAAGAAATTGGACTAGTCGAAACTCCACTACAATGGTTCCATTTGTTTTTATCAAATTGACAAATTCAAAAAAAATTAGGCGCATCAAAATCAAGACCATACAGCCTAATTCAAGAGTTTCCTCAAGGGTGAGCTCTCTCAGCATTGATATTTAACATTTTCATTCAACCAATTTGTTCAATTATTCAATCATTCAATATTCACTATCATATTTATGCAGATGACTAAGTTGATTGGCATATAAATCATACTAAGTCCTGATTTTACAAACATCGCTAGCTGTTTCACTAAAGCATAGTTACTCATCTGTAACAGGTGATCTCCGAGAACAGCAGGAATTTAGTCTTCACATATGGGTATCGTCGGTACCGACGGAGCCTGCGCATCCAATTAGAAAGCTTTTGGGAGCATCCCACAGCGCCTGCGTGCTGCCTTCCCGCCTTTCCCAACTGCCTCTCTCCAGTTGAATTTAAAGCTATGACAAAGAGAGAGAGAGGGAAAGAGAAAGATAGATAGAGAGATACAACTCCTAGGGGAGGTGGGTGGGTTGTGAAGACTAAATTCCTGCTGTTCCAGGAGATCACCTGTTACAGGTGAGTAACTATGCTATCTCCAGGAACAAGCAGGAATGTAGTCTTCACATATGGGGACTCCCTAGCTTTAGATGCCAGGGAGAGACCCCAGACGTTGTGTGTCCCTGTGCAAGGGCTCCACTTCCCCCCATGGATCTCTGGCATCCAACCAGGGATGGTGGGGGTAGGAGTTGATTAGGTATGGAACAGGTGTTGGAGAACAGCCTGACCAAACAAGGCATCCCGGCAGGAGTCCTTGTCCAAGCAGTAATGGGCTGTGAAGGTATGCACCGAGGCCCAAGTGGCTGCTCGACAGATGTCGTCGATAGACACAGAGTGCAGATGAGCCACTGAAGCTGCCATGGACCTCACATTGTGAGCTCTGACATGGCCCTCCAGAGGAAGATTCTTACTCTGATAGGCAAAGGAAATACACTGTGCAATCCAGCTGGACAGTGTTCTCTTGGAGACTGGAAGTCCCAAATGAGAAGGATCAAAATCAACAAAGAGCTGAGAGAACTTTCTAGGTTGCTGTGTTCTTTGCAAGTAAAAGGCTAAAGCTCTTTTACAGTCCAAAGTATGAAGATTCCTTTCTGCATTTGATGCATGAGGCCTTGGAAAGAACACAGGCAGGTAGACCGCTTAGTTAAGATGAAAAGGCGAGACCACCTTTGGCATAAAGTTGTGGATGAGTCCTAAGGACTACCTTGTCATGAAGGAAGCTTGTATAAGGTGGATCAGCTACTAGTGCCTGCAACTCACTAATGCAACGTGCTGATGTGATAGCAATGAGAAAGATAACTTTCCAAGAAAGGTCTTTACTGAGGAAGATGTAGGGATGTTACCCATGACTTAAGTGGTATTTAAAGGTGTGGAAGAATTGAAGGAAATATCGATGCATCGGGAAGATGTATTACAACTATTAGATAAACTGAAGAGTAGCAAATCGCCAGGGCCGGATGGTATACATCCAAGGGTGTTGAAAGAACTGAAATATGAGATTGCAGACCTGCTATTAGTAATCTGTGAACTATCATTAAAATCATCTCTAATACCTGAAGATTGGAGGATCGCCAATGTAACACCAATTTTTAAAAAGGGTTCCAGGGGTGATCCGGGAAACTACAGACCGGTGAGCCTCACGTCAGTACCGGGAAAAATGGTAGAAACCATCATAAAGAATAAAATTACTCAGCATGTAGATAGTCATGGCCTAATGGGAGACAGCCAACATGGCTTTAGACAAGGAAGATCTTGTCTTACTAATCTGTTATGTTTTTTTCAAAGTGTGAATAAACAGGAGGACAAAGGTGAGTCGGTTGATATAGTGTATCTGGACTTTCAGAAAGCCTTTGACAAGGTCCCTCATCAGAGACTTTTGGCAAAACTAAAGAGTCATGGGATAGGAGGCAGTGTACTACTGTGGATCAAGAACTGGTTAAAAGATAGAAAGCAGAGGGTTGGGCTAAATGGCCAATTTTCCCAATGGAGAAAGGTGAATAGTGGTGTACCCCAGGGATCTGTGCTGGGTCCGCTGCTTTGACATTCATAAATGACCTGGAAAGTGGAACAACGAGTGAGGTTATCAAATTTGCAGATGACAAAACTATTTAAAGTTGTTAAAACCCAAGAGGATTGTGGAAAATTGCAAGAGGATCTTGATAAATTGGAAGACTGGGCATCAAAATGGCAGATGAAATTTAATGTGGACAAGTGCAAAGTTATGCACCTAGGGAAGAACCCCCCAAGCTATGGTTACACAATGCAAGGTTCCACATTAGGAACCACCACCCAGGAAAAAGATTTAGGCGTCATTGTGGATAACATGTTAAAACCCTCGGCCCAGTGTGCAGCGGCAGCCAAGAGAGCAAATAGAATGCTAGGTATCATAAGGAAAGGAATGGAAAATAAAACAAAAGATATAATGCCTCTGTATCGTTCTATGGTGAGACCGCACCTTGAAAGTTGTGTGCAATTCTGGTCGCCGTATCTTAAAAAGGATATAGAGTTATTAGAAAAGGTTCAGAGAAGAGCCACCAAAATGGTAAAGGGGATGGAAGGATACTCCTATGAAGAAAGGCTAAAAAGGTTAAGGCTCTTTAACCTGGAAAAGAGACGGCTGAGGGGAGATATGATAGAAGTCTATAAATTAATGAACGGAGTGGAACGGGTAAACGTAGATCGATTGTTTACGTTATCAGAATATTGAAAGACTAGGGGACATGCAATGAAGCTACAGGGTAAACTATTTAAGACTAATAAGAGAAAATATTTTTTCACTCAACGTGTAATCAAACTCTGGAATTTGTTACCGGAGGATGTAGTAAAGGCTATTAGTGTAGCTGGGTTTAAAAAAGGTTTGGACAAGTTCCTGGAGTAAAGGTCCATAAACCATTATTAAGAAGGGGACCCAGGATATCAATGCTTGACCCAGTACAAGTATTGCGGAACCTGTGTCTTTTGGGGAAACTGCTAGGTACGTATGACCTAGATTGGCCACTGTTGGAAACAGGATACTGGGCTTGATGGACCTTGGTCTGACCCAGTATGGCATATCTTATGTTCTTATGTAGTAGCTAAGGGTTCGAAAGGTGGCTTTATGAGCTGACCAAGAACCAGGTTTAAGTCCCATGCCACCAGTGGTGGCCTAATGGGAGGCTTAGTAAGAAGGCCTCTCATAAATCTTGCTATAAGAGAATGTGAGGAAATAGGTTGTCCATTTTGAGGCTTGAAAGAAGCTGCAATGGCACTCAAATGGACTCGTACTGAGTTAGTCTTAAGTCCTGCATTGGATAAATGGAGATACTCCAGTAATGATTCCAGAGGTATCGCATGGGTGTTAAGACCCTTCTGCGAGCACCATATGGTAAACCTCTTCCACTTAAAAGCATATGAGCGTCTTGTGGAAGGTTTCCTGGAAGCATGAAAGATGAAATTAGACTTACCTGCTAATTGTTGCTCCTTAAGGAACTCTAGTCCAGTCCTGGAACCATAGAGTTTAGAATCTCCTCCAGCAGCCTTGGAGACTGAAAGACATCATCGCTTTGCTGGCACCAGTATAAGTAGGCAAGGACCACCTCCTTGATCCAGTACCTATTGACAAAGCAAACTGAGCAGAGCAACAAATAAGCAGATTAAATAGGAACAAGCAACTAAACCGAACCCCACTTGGGAGTGTCAATTTTCATCAAATTTGCAAACTAATTTTTTTTTTTTGAGATAGACCTTATTAAACAGTGCAACAAAAAGGATCCCCACTATGGCTCCACCTTACGCCAGCAGAGAACCCCTTTAGGACAAACCTGTACCGACTACCATGCACTTCAGGCTGACGAACCCCAATACTCAGGGTGGGCTCCGGGACTGGACTAGAGTTCCTTAAGGAACAATTAGCAGGTAAGTCTAATTTCATCTTCCTTTGCGTCCCTCTAGTCCAGTCCCGGAACCATAGAGGATGTAACAGCAGTGAATATCAACAGGAGGGACCTGCAAGCCCAGCCTGAAGCACCGCTGAACCGAAACGAACATCCTCCGCCGCCTGCACATGTAGCCTATAGTGCTTTACAAAGGAATGCAACGACGACCACGTTGCCGCCCTACAAATGTCACCGACCGGAACCATACTGAACTCCGCCCAAGACGCCCTAGTCGAATGAGCTCATAGACCTTCCGGCACCACCTTACCTTTCAAAAGATACGCTGAGGCAATTGCTTCCTTCACCCAACGGGAAATAGAAGACTTCGCCGCCGCCTCCCCCTTCTGCGGGCCCCCGAAAGTCACAAATAACCTTTCCGACCTGTGGAATGGTGCCGTCCTTCCGAGATACTTCTTAAGTATCCGCCGAACATCCAACCGATGCAACCTGCACTCCGACTGCTCCTTTTGCCGGTCCGAGAACACCAGAAGCGATACCACCTGATTAACATGAAATGCAGAGACCACCTTTGGTAGAAACGCCGGAACCATACGGAAGATCACCTTATGATCGAAAAAAGACAAATATGGCTCCTTACAGGATAGCGCTTGCAGCTCAGAAATCCTCCTCGCGGAACAAATAGCCACCAGGAAGACGGTCTTCAACGTCAGATCTTTCAGCGAGGCCTTGGACAATGGCTCAAATGGCGCCCCGAGCAAGGCTGCCAACACCAAGTTCAAATCCCACAATGGCACCAAACAGCGCCTTGGCGGTCGCAAGAGCAACATGGCCCGCAAAAAACATTTCACATCAGCGTGAGACCCTAACTGTTGACCGTGAACCTTACCCTCGGTAACAGGAAATGGCCGCCAACTGCACGTGCAAAGAACTCGCTGCAAGACCCTTGTCCACCCCATCCTGCAAAAAAGGAAAGGATCTGCGAAACAGAGGCCCCCAAGGGCCGCAAACTACGCTCCGCACACCAGGCCTCAAAAATGCACCAAATCCGAATGTACACTAACGAAGTAGATCTTCTGCGCGCTTTCAGCAAAGTAGAAATGACCGCTGCTGAATAACCTCTGGCAGTCAGCCTAGCCTTTTCAAGAGCCATGCCGTAAGCAAAAATCGATTCACCTGGGGCATGCGCAATGGCCCCTGCCGCAACAAATTTGCTCGCTGCGGGAGCCGCCACAGCCTGTCCGCCAGCAGCTGCACCAAATCCACATACCAAGGCCTTTTGGGCCAGTCGGGCGCCACCAGGACCACTAAACCACAATGATGCTCTATCCGCTGTACTACCCGGCCTATGAGCGCCCAAGGCGGGAACACAGAGAAGGCCTCCTTCCGGCCACCGCTGGGCCAGCACATCGAGGCCCTCCGACATCCGTTCCCGCCGCCTGCTGAAAAAGCACGCTACCTTCGCTGACTCGAAACTCGCCATTAGATCCATCAGCGGGAGACCCCAGCACCGCATTAAAGCGAGAACACGTCCGGGTGCAGAACCCACTCTCCTGGGTCCACCCTGCGCTGACTGAGAAAATCCGCTTTGACATTGTTCACTCTGGCCACATGCTGTGCCGAAAGACCCTTTAGATTTCATTTGGCCCAATCTAAGAGCCGACTGCCCTCTGCCTCCAGCATCGTGCTGCTGGTGCCACCCTGGCGATTGATGTAGGCTACGGTTGTCGTATTGTCTGACAACACCCGCACCGCCTCCTGCCTAAAGCTCTCCTGAAACTCTCGCAGGGCTAAAAACACAGCTCTAATTTCTAACTTGTTGATGGACCAATTCTTTTCCTCCTGAGACCGACCTTGAGCAAACCGTCCTTCGCAATGCGCTCCCCACCCCAGAAGACTGGCGTACGTCGTCAGCAGTCTCCAGGATGGAGGCTCTAGCGGTACCCCCACCGACAAACTCTCTGGCCGCCACCATCAAAGAAGATCCTGACACACCTCCTGCGGACACACCAGCTGATGAGAACGCATCCCGTTGATGAGACCAATGCCGAAGAAGCACGCTCTGCAACAGTCGCATATGAGCCCTGGCCCACGGCACCACTTCGATCGTGGCCGCCATCGTCCCGAGCAATTGAAGATAATGCCACGCGGAAGGCGCTGGTCTCGCTAGAAACCGCCTCACGAGCTCCCGTAACCCCTGAGCCCTCTGGGCTGGTAGAAACACCGCTGCCAGCTGTGTCTCGAAACGTGCCCCCAAGTACTCCAGGGACTGCGAGGGAACCAGGTTACTCTTTGCAAAATTGACCACCCAGCCCAGGCTTTCCAACATCTCTACCACCCGAGTGGTGGCCGCGGTACTCTCTTCCTGTGACTTTGCTCGAATCAACCAATCGTCCAAGTATGGATGCACTAGCACCCCCTCTTTGCGGAGCTCCGCCGCTACTACCATGATCTTGGTGAATGTTCGAGGCGCTGTAGCCAGCCCGAACAGCAACGCTTGAAAATGAAAATGCCCCATAGGAACCGCAAAGCGTAGGAACCTTTGGTGCTTCTGCCGAACCGGGATATGGAGATACGCTTCAGTCAGGTCCAGCGAGGTCAGGTATTCCCCCGCCCTTACCGCCGCTATGACGGAATGCAGCGTCTCCATATGGAAATGCGTGACCCGGAGACACCGATTCACCCTCTAAGTCCAGAATCGGCCGAAACATGCCTTCCTTTTTTGGCACTACAAAATAGATGGAGTATTGACCGGACCCGCACTGATCCACAGGAACGGGCACCACTGCCTTGAGCTGCAGCAGCCGCTGCAAGGTTTCCGAGACCGCCCGGAACTTTAACGGGGCTTTGCAAGGAGACTGAACAAAGGAATCTAACACGGGTCGATGGAGCTAACGCATAACCCTCTTGAATGACTTCTAGGACCCACTGGTCTGACGTAATTTGGACCCAGGCAGGGTAAAACTCCCACAAGCGACCTCCCACAGGGATCACCCCCACCCGAGTCCCCCTTATCTCATTGCGACTTCTTAATGGCTGAGGATTGGTAAGGGGCAAAACCTCTACCAGCCCCCCGAAAAACTCAAAACCCCTGGCTTCTTGTCGGAAACCTCATACCTACCCTAACTGTATAGATTTTATATATCTCCAACATGTATTTTCTAGAAAATAAATGATTTCCCTGTTTAATTCCATGTTAATTTTCCTGTTACTTGTAATAGGTCTGTTATATCTGACCAATTGTTGTATTGTTTCAATGTAAACCGCACTGATGACAAATAGCGCGGTATATAAGAAAATTAAATAAATACATAAAATAAATAAATCTCCCTCGCTGAGATTGGATAAAGCGGGAGGATCAAAACCTACGAAAATCCCTGGGAACCCCCTGGGATCCCGCAGCACTCTGCTTCTGCTTAGGCTTATCCTCCGGGAGGCGACCCCCTTCAGACTCACCTAGATCCTTGACCAACTTTTCTAAATCTTCTCCAAACAAAAGCTTACCCCTAAAGGCAGCTTGCTGAGGCGAGTCTTAGAGGAAGTGTCCGCCGCCCAATTACGCAGCCAGAGGTACCGCCTAACCGCTACTACTGAGGCCATACTCAGCTAAGTCGCAGATGAGATCATAATGAATTCCGCCAAATACGCTGTCCCTGATTCCAGGCGCACTACATCCTCCAGCTGCCCTTCCAAGTGGTCCCCCTGCAATCTCTGAGACCACCGCAAACACTACATTCCTGCTTGTTCCTGGAGATAGTGTAGTTACTTACCTGTAAAAGGTGATCTCTGAGAACACCACAAATCTATTCTTCACTTATGGAGTGACATCGGATACCAACAGAGCCTGCACGAGAAGCTCTCCAGCAACCAATAGGAAAGCCTTTGGAAGCACTCCACTGTGCCAGTGCCACTGCCTTCCCAACTCCCTCTCCTCAGTTGAGTTTGTTGCTGAAGAAAAGGAGTGAACAACAACAAAAAAAAACACACACCCCCTACAACTCCAAGGGGAGGAGGGCAGGTTGTGAAGACTACATTCCTGCTGGCTCCTGGAGATCACCTGTTACAGGTGAGTAACTACACTATCTCCAGGAAGAAGCAGGAATGTAGTCTTCACATATGGGATTCCCTAGCTCCCAGATCTCTGAAGAGTTGGATCAGGTCAGAAAGTCAGACAAGGTCATTTGAACAGACTTCCACGCCCAGGAATCAGTACTCACTTATGGGTGAAGTCTGAACTGATGGAGCCTGCATCGAGCAATTCCCCAGCTTTCAAAGAAAGCCTTTGGAATTGCTGCCACGCATCCTTGGGCAGGAAGAGAACCACGCATGCCATCTTGCTCAGTCAGGTCCCTTAGCTCGAGCCCTACCAAGAAAATGGCAAGGGAAGGATAAAAATCGAGCAACTCAACAGGGAAGGTGGGAGGGTAGTGAGGACCGATTCCTGCTGTCCCTGGAGAACACCTGTTACAGGTGAGTAACTATGCTTTCTCCAGGAACAACTCCCCAGCTACAGGCTATCGAATCTGTAACCAAAAAAATGCCTCCACAAGCAGAAGTCAATGCCCAGAGGAATCCGAGTCATCGGGTCCCTGGGGCAAAACCCTCTGTAGCCATCGAGAAGGGTCGGAGGGCAGGAGTTGCTTATACCCCGAACAGATTACGGAGTACAACCTGGTTGAAGGCACTGTCCCGGCAGGACTCCCTCTCCAGGCAGTAGTGCAAGGCGAAAGTGTTTGCCGAGGCCCACGTCACAGCCCCGCAGATGTCCAATAGCAGCACTGAGCATAGCAAAGTCACCGAAGCTGCCTTGGCTTGGACGCCATGTGCGGTGACCCGTCGATCCAGCGGGGCGTCCGCCTTCGCTTGAGCAAAGGCCATACAGTCTGCCACCCAAATGGAGAGGGTGCACTTTGACTGCCTGCCCCAAACGATTGGGATCATAGGTCACGAAAAGTCAGCCAGACTTGCAATGAGGCTGGGTGCGCTGCAGATAGAAATCAAGAGCCCTCTTGCAGTCAAGTTTATGGAAAACCGCCGACGCCTGGTTAGTATGGAGTCTCGGGAAGAAGGTCGGCAAGACTATCTCCTGATTGAGATGAAAATCTAAGACAACCTTCGGCAGGAACTTAGGAACTTGGGGTGGGGGTACAGAGGAGCACCCTGTTCCTATAGAACCTGGTGTAAGGGGCTTCAGCCATGAGAGCCTGGAGTTCACTGACTCAGCAGGCCGAGGTCAAAGCCACCAGGAAGACCTCCTTCCAGGATAGGTGCCGAAGCGAACACATCGCCTTCAGCTCGAAGGGTGAACATGCAAGCTGCATGAGCAGTATGTTCAAATCCCATTCCGCTGGGGGAGGCTGGATGGGAGGTTAGGACAGCAAGAGGCCCTGCATGAAATGGGAGACCAAGGGCTGCTCCGAGAGGGGGTTGCCCTCTATGGGAAAGTGATGCACCGAGATGGCACTCAGGTGGAGATGTAGAAAGTACTGGAGGACCCACCGAGTGGGACACGAGAAAGGGTCGATCTGGAGCTTGGAGCACCAGACCGAGAAGCATTGCCACTTGAAGGCATAAGCTCGTCTCGTTGAGTCCTTCCTCGACGTGAGGAGGACCTCCTCAACCTTCTCCGTAAGGACTAGGGTGACTCATTCAGCTGTCAGGCTGTGAGGGATGAGTCCAGGTTCGGGTGCAGCACCCGTCCCTCTTCCTGCGTTAGCAGGCCTGGGGCACAGCCCAGGGGGATCAGAGGCTCGGATGTGAACCAAAGCAGGAATGGGAAGCACGGTTACCAAGGCCACGAGGGAGCAAAGAGTATCATCGACGCTCGTTCCCACTGAGCCTTATGGAAGGTCCTTGCAATGAGAGGAGCGGGAGGAAACGCATAGAGAAGCCCGGAGACCCAGCTCAAAAGGAACGCATCCCATGCCTCCCTGCTCGGATGCGGGACTGGGCCACAAAAGCCCACAACCTTTAAGGTGCTCAACGGTTTATCATCCACCTACCTTTGCTCATTACTTCATGAAACTAAGGACAACCATTCAAGGTATTCAGGATCACAGACTACTTTAAGCACCCCAGGACTTACTAAATCTAACACTACATCAAGACTGACCTTCTCACTTTATGCTCCTAAACTCTTTAATTCAAGTCCACCTAGCTTACATGCCATAAAGGACTTACTATATTTTCGAAGAGCTCTAAAGACATATCTATTTTCATCCTACTTTACTGTAGAGAACATGCGATTTAACTTTTTAATCCCATCCTGGTTTTTTTTCTCTCACTCTTCTACCCTCTTGAGTTTGGTATATTAATACATTGTGTTTAATGTAATCTGATTTGACATATACGATAAAGTGGTATAAAAAAAAAAAACGTAAACAAATGACCTTTTTACATTGGTTGCTATACGTACACATAGATCTGATAGTGTGGTAGGCTATGGCCTGTAAACTAGGCCTAGATCTTAACCCCCACCTGAGAGTAGTATTGAAAAGAACCAAAGTTTAGAAATCTGCTTTAAACTGCTTTTTGAAAGTCCCTTTCCTTCCCCCATGAGGTTTGTGTAGGTTCTTTATGCTTGGTTTGTTCTGTCCTTGCATTCTCTGAGCTAGCAATGTCCTTGCAGTAGAATTGTATCCATGTTTAAGACTATGTCTTTGTTAAAACAGTTTGAGCAGAAAGGATGGGAGACCAGGCCCAGACCGGGTCACCGATTGGACAGGTGTAAGGGTTGTCAAACTGCAAAAACTGTATATAAGGAATTGGCTATCATACGTCATTGCTCATTCTTTTCAGACACTAAAGTTGTCCGTTTGAGCCTGTGCACAAAATAAACTGGCTTGGATCCTTGAACTGACTCCTGGTATTATATATTGCATGCTTATCAGCTGCTACATATTCTTGGTGCGTTGGGCCGTGAAGTGTGAGTAGTGTGATGGTATTCAAGTAAATATACCATGACTTCTCGCCTCAAAGGTTTGGTCCGGCTGGAGCTGCACCTGACTGATCGCAGGGGAGCCTCTGGCACCACCGGTCCTCTTGTATCGGAGAGGACTCCTCCTTGCCTTCGCAGGTTGCTGGTTCCAGCTGGCCAACACCTCCGAACCCGGGGGGAGTCCGGGATTCAACTCATGACCTGAACTTGGCACTTGGTACCGGATCCGGTGAGTAGAAATTTTCTTACTACTCAGATAGTCAGTTTTGGGAATATGGTATGGTAAAAAAGAGAGCCTGATCACCTCTCAAGGGCGGTCCTAGTACGCTTCGCATAAGGGTTAGCGGAGCAGAAGCCACCGATCCTTTGGTATGGTTAGTCAGTAAGGCCTTGGGAATTTGGGAAAACATTGCTGGCATGCTGGTCTGTGTGTGAATGAGAGCTCTGGAATGGCAGACCAAGCGAGCGCGGACTCCTGAGTAGCACAGTTCCTGGCCAGGCGACCGCACCCAGGTTGCAAAAAGGAGGAAGCATCTGGTGTTTGTGTCCCTCACTGTTTCTAGGGCTGTCTGTTTGTATCTGGTTTTGTTATCTGTTGAAACCGCCGGTTTCCCTTCTGGTATAATGTAAGATTATTCTGTTGGGTAATTCCTGAAACAGTTTACCGATTAAGGAATAGTACTGAGAAAGGAAAAAAAAAACCCCAAACTCCTCAGGAGTCACTTCTAAGCACAAAGACAGCTGTCTCACTGATTTTATTTTTTTTCAGCACAAGCCGAGAGACTATCTTTAGCAGGCAGAGGGAAAAGGGGTGTGTCTTTCACAAAGCCCGTAGAAAGGAATGTTTTAGTATCCTTTAACCCTTTGAAGGCTTACTTTCAATTTTTATTCCACATTCTGCAGCTGGGTTAATTTGTGCTTATTTCAGGAAAATTGTACCTGTCTTATTCAATATGTTCTAATAGAGACCAGTAACTCTGCTATCCTGTCAGTCTCTATGTTCATCCCAAAATCATCAATGTTGAGCACCCAGTGATGGGCCCCCCCCCTACTATTGATCCCCCCCCCCTGTTATATGTCCCACCGCTCTGACCCGGTGAAAAGCGGGATATAAATACAGTTAAATAAATAAATTTTTTAAAAAAATGTTCCTTCTGCTATGGTCTTGTATTATATATCATTTGGTAGGAATATTTAGTCAGAATTTTGGATCCCGACAGTTTTGTGCTCAGCCTGGAAAGGGTTAAGTTCTTATTAACCCCTTTCGATCTCCTCAACTGTTTTTGGTTATATCTCAGCCCTGCCCGTATTTCTAAGTCAACTGGGCCTGTTATATTATTGTTACCTTTCAGAACTATCCAGAGGGGAGGGTCTAGTTCAGATTTAGTGTGCAGGGTGAGATTCCTTAAAAGAAATACCTTGTTCTGATCCGATAGGCTGTTAGGTATAATGCATTTGTGGGCTTAGCTTTGTCTTGTGTTTTTATGTTTTAGTCTTCAGCAAACACTGTCCTTCTTTCATTGATGGCTACTCCAGTAGATTTCATGGTCCCTGGAGCTGAACTGATTACAGTTCTTTACTTTAGCTAAATGAAACAAACAAATGATAGAAAAATTAAGGAAATTGCTTTTGTTTTTCCTTTGACCTTCGAAGTAGAGGTTAAGAGCCCTGACAGGACAATGAAGCATCCTGAGCCAGTAGTTACCAGATTGCGACTTGAAAATGATTTAAATCCTGAGTGAATGAGGAGTTCTCACTGAGAACAGTGTATACGATAGACTAGTCATACGTAACAGATATGTGGCCGCCATGTTAGGAGCCATATTTCTTTCTATTGGGATTGATGTTATAACATGTTGCAAAATAATAGTTTTATATTTTAAGGACTTTATCTAAATTGTTCCTATTTAGAATGAGTACATACATCCATTATGCTTATTGCAACTAATCTAAGCTTATGTTTTCTGCCTACCCTTTGTTTACAGCAATAAGTTTTTAATACGTTTTTTAATAAGTGCACCCAGAGGAACATTGTTGCATAGTTCTGACTCGTAGTCCACAGGAAAATGCAGCCTGACTGCCCGCCCCCTCTGTCTGTTGTCAAGTACGTCATCATGGGGGGGGTGGGAGTCCACGCAAACTCCGTTGAAATGTATGACTAGGAATTTTAGCAAGGGATTTGCTGGAGACTATGGAATAGAAATGTCTCCGTCCCGATTAGAAATGCTTTGTGATAGGGAGTGGCTGGTACTAGTCTCATCATGGCCCCCTGGTGGTACCTTTGATGTTAGTATCATATCCTTAGTTCACCAGATTGCACGAAAAGAACATCCTGACCAGTTCCCTTATATAGACTTCTGGTTAAATGTTTGTGAAAAAGAGCCCTCCTGGATGAAACGTTATGAGGAACAGTGTAGGATATTTGTAGCAACTACCCAAGGGGCCCAGAAGCCTGGGGAAAAGAAACTGCCTGTCTATTCAGCCTCAGAGTCCCCAGACATTCCGTCCCTTCCGCCCCAGTTCCTCTATAGGCCAGTCCCCTTGGCTCCGCCACTATCCCAGGCAGAGCCTGTCCATGAGGAACCCATTCCTGCAGTTTTACCCCAGGTGTCCTCCCAATGGCCCCCGCGGCTGGAGGAGGCGCTCCCCTCCCCGGCCGGAAGCCCCGGCTGAGTTCAAAGTACTCCGAGTGGGCCACAGTCCACCGACACTACAAGCAGGGATTCATTTGCCAGTTCAGGGTCACTCACAGCCAGCGCCCAAGAACATGAAGTGGAACCCCGACAGTCCTGATTGCCGTATGCCTTCAGAAGTACAACTACCAGTAAAAGGGATGGTCACTTTATACCATTGCGCCAGGTCCAGGGCCTACCCACCCTTAACACCGAAGGCCACCTTTTTCCACCACTGATTTACTGAACTGGAAGATGCATTATGCCTCCTACACTGAGAAGCCTCAGGATTTGATTGAACTAATGAACAGTATTATGCAGACCCCTTAGCCTACCTGGTCTGATTGCCGCCAGCTCCTGTCCACCCTTTTCAGCACTGAAGAGCGAGAGCGAATTGTGCAGGCCTCCATTAGATGGTTAGAAGAAAATCCTGTAGGAGATGCAGGCCTGGACTCTCGGCAAGCAGCCGCCACGGATTT
Organism: Ichthyophis bannanicus; assembly: GCA_033557465.1. Taxonomy (NCBI): domain Eukaryota; kingdom Metazoa; phylum Chordata; class Amphibia; order Gymnophiona; family Ichthyophiidae; genus Ichthyophis; species Ichthyophis bannanicus. The sequence continues at coordinate 729,582,354 of CM066033.1, read as the reverse complement.
CCCAAATGATGGCCCCAAGTGGGATCCAAATAGTGCAGACAGCCCTCAATCGGTTCCGCCAAGCCCTCATGCAAAGCCTGAAGAAGGGAGGCCAGAAAGCCATGAATATTGGAAAAATATCTGAAGTTCTCCAACGACCAGATGAGAGCCCAGCAGCCTTCTATGAATGATTATCTGAAGCCTACAGACTATATACCCCATATGATCCAGCGGCCCAGGAAAATTTGTGCATGGTAAATGCTGCATTCGTGAGTCAGTCCCAGGGGAGACAAAGCGAAAACTGCAAAAGTTGGAAGGATTTGCGGGCATGAATACAGTCAGTTAATGGAAGTTACTCAGAAAGTGTTTGTGAATCGTGATCAAGAATGTCAGAGGGAAAGTGAACATAGAATGAAGAAGAAAGCTGATTTTCTTGCTGCAGCTTTAGTTGAAAGACGCAGAGGAAGTTTCTCTAACAGGACTCGAGGACGTGGAAGGGGCCGAGAAGATGGCCGGCCCCCATTGGGTGCAAATCAGTGTGCCCACTGTAAGGAAGAAGGACATTGGAAGAATGAATGCCCGAATTTTTACTCCGCCTCCTGGAGGGGAGGAGGGAGCACTTGGAGAGCAGGGGGCGATTCCGGCATCAGGGAGGAATGCATCGCACAAAGTTCCAGCAGGGAGAAGGCACTGTAGAGGGAGTGGCAACCGCTGAGGGCTACTACACGGATGAAGACTAGGCCAGACCAGGTTCCAATTCTCTCTGGGTCCCCAGAAGCCTATGGTCAATTTGAAGATGGGGGACCATATATATGGACTTTATGGTGTATACGGGGGCCGAACACTCAGTGGTGGCCAGACCTGTGGCTCCGTTGTCGTCCTGATCTATCACTATTGTTGGGGCCACTGGTACTCGAGCCATCAAATCGCTCTTGCAGAACCGCACTTGTAAATTAGGGGGACGGAAGATAACACACCAGTTTTTGTACATACCCTGAATGCCCAATCCCCCTCTTGGGCCGAGACATGCTCGCTAAGCTCCAAGCGCAGATATCCTTTGTTGAAGGGGGAAAAATGGAAATGACTGAATTCAAAATCTGCTGGCCTGATGGTGCTGACTGTCCCCCGAGAAGAATGGCGGTTCTACAGCCAACTTTTATCCAAAGCAGCCAGCCCCCGTATACCTACCAGCATTTCAGCTCCGCCCAGAGTGTGGGCAGGGGATAATCCTCCTGGCCTAGCGAAGAATATAGCCCCTGTGCTTGTCACCCTCAAATCAGGAGCGGAACCAGTGCATGTGAAATAATACCCTCTCCCACAACCAGTAATCAAAGGCATTCATCGTCATCTAAAGAAATTATTGCAGTACGGACTCCTTAGAGAATGCCAATCGCCATGGAATACCCCCCTCCTCCCAGTCAAGAAGCCTGGGACAGGTGACTACCGCCCAGTGCAGGATTTGAGAAGTGTGAACAATGCAGTTGAAACCATACATCCAGTAGTACCAAATCCCTACACCCTCTTGGGACTGATTCCTGCTGAAGCTACTCACTTCACTGTTTTGGATTTAAAGGATGCCCTCTTTTGCATACGCCTGGCATCCACCAGTCAACTCCTGTTTGCGTTTGAATGGGAGAACCCGACCACCGGAAGGCGAGGCCAACTCACCTGGACTCAATTACCTCAAGGATTCAAGAACTCACCCACCATCTTCAGTGCTGCTCTTAATCAAGATCTATCAAGTTACTCTGTGACTCCAGGAAAAAGAGTCCTGCTCCAGTATGTTGATGACCTGCTTGTAGCCACCAACTCCAAAACTGAATGTGTGCAAACCACCAGTGATTTCTTGCACCTCCTGAATGAAGCTGGATAGAAGGTCTCCAGAGCCAAGGCGCAGTTGTGCCAAACAGAAGTAAAATACCTGGGATTCCATCTGTCCAGAGATTGGGACCCAAGCAAAAGGAAGCAGTATGCCGCATCCCTACCCCCACCACCAGAAAGCAGATGAGGGCCTTCTTGGGAGCTGCCAGCTACTGCCGAATATGGAAACCCAACTTCGCGCTCTTGGCAAAGCCATTGTACCAAGACACCAAAGGAGTGGAACGATCTCCCATGGAATGGGGCCCAGAACAGGATAAAGCGTTCAAATCGTTGAAAGCAGTTTTGATGTCATCACCAGCCTTGGGCCTACCAGATGTACAGAAGCCATTTCACCTGTATGTCCATGAGTCAAGTGGAAATGCTCTGGGTGTATTGACCCAAACCCTTGGATCTTGGCAGCAACCTGTAGCCTATCAAAACAATTGGATCCTGTTGCAAAAGGATGGCCGCCATGCCTGAGAGCCATTGCAGCCACAGCCCTCTTGGTGAGCGAAGCCGACAAGCTCACCTTAGGTCAGAGTCTCCAGTTTACAGTGCCACACTCTGTCCTAACCCTCATGGAACATAAAGGAAATTACAGGTTCACGAATTCCCGCATGCTAAAGTACCTAAGCATGTTGTGCGAAAACCCTCGATTATAGTTGATTGTCAGTCAAGCTCTGAACCCTGCTACACTATTACCAGTTGGTCCAGGTCCACCCGACCATGATTGCTTGGAAGTAATGGATACTGTGTTCTCCAGTTGCCCTGATTTAACTGATCTTCCACTGAACAACCCTGAACAGACTTTCTTTGTGGATGGAAGCAGTCTTGTCATCAACGGACGTCGTCGTGCTGGCTATGCAGTAGTGACCCTGGACATGGTAGTTGAGTCTTCAGCTTTGCCCCCAGGAACCTCAGTACAGGAGGCTGAACTGATAGCCCTCACTAGGGCACTGATAATAGGAACAGGGCTCCACTTGAATGTGTACACAGACTCCAGTCCCAGGTCCAACTGTAATTCCTGAATCATTGGGCCTAGCCTTTGTCCATGCTTTTCACCAAGCCACACAGGAAAAAAAAGCTATGGAAAAAGCTTTTAGGCCCCATTTCTATATCCCGCTGCTAGGGGATATGAGTCAGATTGGATCCAAAATCAATAGACAAGAGCTGTTGGCTTTAGGTTCTGTCTTACAGAGTCTCCACGTTTGGGTACTAATGTAGAATCTACAGCCCTACTCCTGTCACCACTGGAAGCTGGCAGGTCCATGTACGGCAGAAGCTTGAGGAACCTACACAGCCCTACTCCCGTCACCCACCGGAAGCTGACAGGTCTACGTACGGCAGAAGCTGTGGAAGAAAAGAACTTAAGTGATAGCTATGTGTTTACTTCTCCCATGTTTCTTACCCCTTTGCTTGCGAATGTTTACCTCAATCATAGACAATAGTACTGTAGAACGTAAGGCAGCAGCCAGAGTGTTAGCCATCTGGCAGTATCAGGCTATACCCCAAAATGAAGTATCAGTTTAACAAGAGTCCCGTATGTGATTAGTTTCTCACCCTCTCTTTATTCGGTTTGAGAATAATCAAAGGGGGGAATGTGGTAGGCTATGGCCTGTAAACTAGGCCTAGATCCTAACCCCCACCTGAGAGTAGTATTGAAAAGAACCAAAGTTTAGAAATCTGCTTTAAAATGCTTTTTGAAAGTCCCTTTCCTTCCCCCATGAAGTTTGTATAAGTTCTTTATGCTTGGTTTGTTCTGTCCTTGCATTCTCTGAGCTAGCAATGTCCTTGCAGTAGAATTGTATCCATGTTTAAGACTATGTCTTTGTTAAAACAGTTTGAGCAGAAAGGATGGGGGACCGGGCCCAGACCGGGTCACCGATTGGACAGGTGTAAGGGGTGTCAAACCAATAGAAAGTTATGCTTCTATCAAACTGCAAAAACTGTATATAAGGAATTGGCTATCATATGTCATTGCTCATTCTTTTCAGACACTAAAGTTGTCCGTTTGAGCCTGTGCACAAAATTAATTGGCTTGGATCCTTGAACTGACTCCTGGTATTATTTATTGCATGCTTATCAGCTGCTACAGTGCGCATACTCTGGCCATGCACAAGCATGAAAGTATAGTATTTCATAACAATTTAAATACTTTCTATAAATCTAAGTGGAGGCTGATGTAAATTCTGCACCTTAAGGCACATTTTCAGCCACTTATGCTAGTATTTTAGGTGCCTTAAACAGGGTGCCTGTTTATAAGTAACCCTTTTAATGTTCAGTTCACAGCAGATTTGTATCCACATTAATTTTAATCACCACTAACTGGTGCCAAATCTTCAGACAAATCATGTGTTACAAAACTTTGCTGGTAAGGGGCATGTGCCACATTCCCTTTTAGACACCACATTGCCTAGTGCAGACTACTATGCTGTCAGCAGCTATGCCAACGCTAGCAACCCCTTGTGGGTCAGAGCTGAAAGGAGCCTCCTGGTCCTTTTCAGACCTCACTCCAGTGTCTGGCTAGCATGCTGTCTGCTGACTGATACACAGAATCAGCAGCCAGACAGTACTAGCCTGCAACTTTTACACACACTATGGCAGCAGCTAAAGCAGCAGATTCAGCGAGGGGAGGAGGAGATAAAAGGACAGTAAGGAATAGGAAATGGAGGAATGGGAAAGGACATATAGGGGCAGAAGATAGTGGAAGAAATAGGTACAAGAAAAGCTGCGCAATTGAGAAATATGCAAAAAAAAAGAGGAAAGAAATGAAAGGAAGAGATCAGGAGCTTGGGTTTCTGGTGTTGCTAGAACACTACTGCACATGATTAGGGTGGAGGTGGGGAGATATAGGGGGGAAGGGCGCTCTACTCCAGACTGTGCATTTACAAAGTTATATGCAGTTCAATGGTGTATACCCCCACTTAAAGTGCACATTAATCAGAGTGCTTTATATTTTGAGCACAAAATATAAATGTATATAGGACTATTTCCAGCAGCACTCCGCATTGACAACTTAGAGCAATCTACTTAAGAGGTCATCATACACTATGGTAAATTTTCCCCTCCCAAAGTCCAGACTGACTCAGAAGTCAGTGCTACAAAGGTCAGGGGTAGTGGCTGCATTAGATTTTAAGTGGCTTAACAATGTCTGGCGATTTCTGGCGAGATCAGACCAGCATGGCTGCTTGATTTGGGAGCTGCATTAAACTCTGAATAAACTGCAAATTTTTCTAGATGTTTCAAGGGCAACCCAAATGAGATGGCAGGCACCCTTTTACTAATACATCCCTGTAAGTGTTTAATCATGCTAGAGGGTGTCAAATGTGTTGCTGGATCCTTATTTGAAGAAACTATTGATGGAAAAAAGACTGCAAATCCTTTAGTCCAGGTGGGAAGGGAGGATAGTTATTACCATAAAGCACAGTTACTTACCTGTAACAGGTGATCTCTGGGAACAGCAGGAATTAGTCCTCACATATGGGTACGTCGGTACCGACGGAGCCCGTGCGGGAAAGCTCCCCAGCTTCTTAGAATAGAAGCTTTTGGGACCTCCCACTGCACATGCGCACTGCCTTCCCGCCTTCCTGAACAGCTCTCCTCAGTTTCGAGTTTATAGCTGAGTCAACAGAGAGAGGACAGGAAGATAGATAGATAAAAGATACAACTCCTAGGGGAGGTGGGTGGGTTGTGAGGACTAATTCCTGCTGTTCCCAGAGATCACCTGTTACAGGTAAGTAACTGTGCTATCTCCAGGAACAAGCAGGAATAAGTCCTCACATATGGGGACTCCCTAGCTTAGATGCATGGGATCCCCTGTAAAGGTTCGCCATCTTCGTATGGATCTCAGGCATCCATTCTGGGAAGGTGGGCAGGAGTTGTTTAGGAATGGAACAGGTGCTTGAGGACAGCCTGGCCAAACAAGGCATCCCGGCGGGAGTCCTTGTCCAAACAGTAATGGGCTGTGAAGGTATGAACCGAGGCCCAGGTAGCGGCTCGACAGATCTGATCTATGGAAACAGAGTGCAGATGAGCCATAGAAGTTGCCATGGCCCTCACATTGTGAGCAGTGACATGGCCTTCCAGAGAAATGTTTTTGCTCTGGTAAGCAAAAGAAATACACTGAGCAATCCAATTGGAAAGTGTACGCTTGGAGACTGGAAGTCCCAAATGGGAAGGATCAAAGGCCACAAAAAGTTGAGAAGACTTTCGATGTGGCTGAGTCCTATTAAGGTAAAAAGCGAGAGCTCTTTTACAATCCAGAGTATGAAGGTTCCTCTCTGCATTGGATGCATGAGGAGCTGGAAAAAAGACAGGTAGATATACCTCTTGATTAAGATGAAAAGGCGAGACCACTTTAGGCATAAAGTGGGGATTCGTCCTAAGGACCACCTTATCATGATGAAATCTTGTGTAAGGTGGATTAGCCACTAAAGCCTGCAGCTCACTGATGCGGCGAGCCGAAGTGACTGCAATGAGGAAGATGACCTTCCAGGAAAGAAATTTCAAGGAGGTGGAAAACATTGGCTCAAAAGGTGGCTTCATAAGTTGACCGAGCACTAGATTCAAATCCCATGCGACCGGGGGTGGTCTGATGGGAGGTTTAGTGAGAGTCAGGCCTCTCATGAATCTTGCAACAAGAGGATGAGAGGAGATAGGTTGTCCATTTATATGTTTCAAGGATGCTGCAATAGCACTTAAATGGACTCTTACCGAATTCGTCTTGAGGCCTGCATTGGATAGATGCAGGAGATAATCAAGAAGAGAATTCAAAGGAAGTGCCAGAGGGTCAAGACCCTGCTGAGCACACCAAATGGAAAAACGTTTCCATTTGAAAGCATAGGAACGCCTGGTAGAGGGTTTCCTAGAGGCAGAAAGGATATCTTTCACTGGTTGGGAAAGATGAAAGTCTTGAAGGTTTAAGCCTTCAGTAACCAAGCACTGAGGTGAAGGGATTTGGGGTTTGGGTGCCACAAAGTCCCCTCCTCCTGAGACAGGAGGTCTGGCGCAGCTCCCAGATCCAAGTAGGATCCCTGGGAGAGCTGTAGAAGTAGAGGGAACCACACTTGGCGTGGCCAGCGTGGAGCTATGAGGATCATAGTTCCATGATCCCTCTGGAGTTTGAACAGAGTCTTGGGAATCAAAGGAATGGGTGGAAAGGCATATAGGAATGCCTGATTCCAATTCAGGAGAAAGGCGTCCGTAGCCTGAGCTCCCTGACACGGAGTTCTGGAACAGAACCGGGGAAGTTTGGCATTCCACGGACTTGCAAAGAGGTCTATGTCCGGGGTCCCCCATTCCTGAAAGATTCGGTTTATTTGGTCCAAATGTAGGGACCATTCGTGTGGCAGCAGAACTCGACTGAGCCTGTCTGCCCGAGAGTTTTGAACTCCTGGGAGATACACTGCTAGCAGGTGAATCTGATGCTCTCTGGCGAAGGCCCATAGTCTTAGAGCTTCGTTGCAAAGCGACAGAGAGCCCGTCCCTCCTTGTTTGTTTATGTAAAACATGGCCACCTGATTGTCCGTCTGAACTAGGACAGTGAGGTTGGCTAGGAGGGAGTGGAAGACCTTGAGGGCAAGGTAAATTGCTCGCAGTTCCAGAAGATTGATATGAAGGGTGGTCTCCTGTAGAGACCAAGTGCCCTGAGTGGAGAGAGTTTGCAGATGGGCTCCCCACCCTGTTTGGGAGGCATCTGTTGTGAGGGTTGCTTGGGGTAGCAATGGTTGAAATGGAGCCCCCAACAACAGATTCTTGGTGGAAGTCCACCAGTGGAGGGACCAAAACAGACGATCGGAGGTTTGTATTTGGTCTGAGAGCGCTCCTGACGCCTGAGTCCACTGAGTGGCCAGGGTCCATTGAGCTGCTCTCATATGAAGACGAGCATAGGGCACCACATGCACTGTGGAGGCCATATGACCCAGTAGGCGTAGCATTTCCCTGGCTGTCAAGTGAGTGCTGGACTGAGCTTGGGAGGCCAAACTCAGGAGGCGCTGGCCTCGAACATGTGGAAGGTAGGCCCTTGCAGTGATGGTGTCCAACTGGGCCCCTATGAATTCTAGAGATTGAGTAGGGATGAGTTGGGACTTGGGAAGGTTTACTACCAGTCCCAGATACTGCAAAAGGCTCCTTGTGTGGTCCAGGGAAATCTGGGCCTGTGACTGAGTTGGAGCTCGGATGAGCCAGTCGTCCAGATATGGGAAGACAAAGATTCCCATGCCTCTTAGAAATGCGGCTACGACTGCCATGCATTTTGTGAATACTCTTGGAGCAGAGGCTAGACCGAAGGGGAGTACTCTGTATTGGAAATGTTTTCCCTGAAACAGAAAGCGAAGATACTTTCTGTGGGATGGATGGATGAGTATATGTGTATACGCATCCTGTAGGTCTAGAGAACAAAGCCAGTCCTGACCCTGGAGGTAAGGAAGGAGAATGCCGAGAGACAGCATTTTGAATTTCTCCTTGAAGAGAAATTTGTTCAATTCTCTCAGATCTAGGATTGGTCTGAATCCCCCTGTCTTCTTTGGAATGAGAAAATAAGGGGAGTAGAAACCGGACCCTTGTTGAGGAAGAGGAACCTCTTCTATGGCCCCTTGGGCAAGAAGAGAGGAAACCTCTTGACCCAACAGGGTTAGGAGAGATGGGGGAGAATTGAATGGTCTCACCATATGATGGGGAGGAAGGCTGGAGAAATGAAGTTTGTAACCCTCTCGAATGATAGAGAGGGTCCATTGTTCTGTTGTGATTTGTTCCCATCTGGGAGCAAAGTGAACCAACCTTCCGGGTATGGTGAGAGGTTCTGGTTGTGTTAGAACCAGAAGTGGCAAGTTCCCTAGGAGCAAGTCAAAACCCCTGAGGGGTTGGAGCCTGCTGAGCTACAGTAGCTGCTGCAGGCTTAGCTCGTGCTTGTTTGGATTGCTGACGCTTAGCAGTATAGCGAGGTTGAGAAGACTGCTGGCCAGTATTTGAAGCAACTCTGGCCTTCTTATAGTAAGGCCTTTTAAAAGACTTTTTCTTAGTAGGAATTGAAGTGGACTTTGAAAGTCTTTCCAAGGTGGCATTTTCAGCATCCATCTGGGTGGCTTTGATTTGCCACTCTTCCCCAAATAAGTTCTCACCTGTACAGGGCAGATTCCGTAAGCCATCTAGAACCCAAGGTTCCAGATCAGAGGCCTGGAGCCAAGCAAGACGTCGGGCTGCAATAGCAATGCCCGAAGCCCTACTGGCTCCCTCAAAGGAATCATATGCTGCCCTATTAGAGAACTTAGAAACCTCTAAGAGTTGTTTCACTAGGGAAAGGAATCCCTGCTTTTTATCCTCAGGGATAAAGGGGGCAAAATGCCGCACCTTTTTGGCAAGTTCCTCCAGGAACATGCCCATATAGAGACTGTAGGAATTAATCCTGGCTATAAGCATACTAGCCTGGAAAATTTTCCTACCAAAAGAGTCCAAAGTCTTACATTCCCGTCCTGGAGGGGTGGAAGAGTGCCTTTTGGTACTCCTAATCTTCTTCATTGCAGACTTCACCACAATAGAGTGGTGGGGCAATTGAGTCTTTTGGAAACCAGGAGAAGGAGGGACCCTATACATGGTGTCCAACCTACGGGAATAAGGAGACAAAGTCAAAGGATTTTCCCAGAAATCCATCAGTTGTTCTTGAAGGATTTCATGGATAGGCAGGGTAACTGCCTCCTTAGGGGCCTTTGAGTATCCCAAAATATCCAGTTTTTTGGATCTGGGTTCCTTTTCAGAGGATGTGGTAATAGAAAGGGCTGTAGCCATATCTAAAACAAAGTCCTGGAAGGACAAATCCTCTGGAGGGGACATTCTCCTTTTAGGAGAAGAGGGCTCCTCAGGTAAGTTGAGTGAAAACTCAGCAGAATCATCAGAGGAGTGAAAATCCTCAGAGGAATCGGTGCTTTCCTCTAACGCACGATACGCGTACCGATCGGTATCGATATCGGGCGTATCGGGTATGGAACCGGTATGGAGCGAAAGCCCATACGGTACCGACTTGCGTTTAGAGGTGGACGGCCTCGATACCGGCATGGCGGACGATACCGGTATCGGGCCCGGAACCGCTGAAAGCGGAACCGATGGCGTTGCAGCTTTAATGAAAGCCATGACGGCCTGCTGCATGGACTGTACAGTATCGCCCATGGACGCCATAGCTGCCTGGATGTCGGTACCGGAGTGACCCGGTACCCCAGAGCAGGCTAACAGGTGATCTGTCGAGGCCGTAGCATCGATATCAACCTGAGACCCCTGAATTGGCGTTTTTGGAAGTTGGACTTCCCGCCGGGGTTGTTTGGCTGGGGCAGGGTCCTCAAGTTCTAAGCTAAGAGCCTCTCGATGCTTTGAAGGAGATTTGCTCTTTGAGGACTTGCCCACAGAAGGTTTGGTTACCTGAGATCCATCCGGAGAAGAAGACCTGGATGACTGTGATGCTGTATTCTCTGAAGCAAACAGCACATGGAATTTGTTGGCCCGGTTCTGCAGCCCACGTTTAGACATGTGGGAGCAAGATGGGCAGTCCGGTATGGAATGGTCAGGCCCCAAACATTTCAGACACCATTCATGGGTGTCTGTGACTGAAATAACAGCATTACATTTGGTACACTTCTTAAATCCAGGGGCTGGCTTCTCCATGAGGAGAAATTGAGTAGGCCGAGAGGCCTCTCTGAAGTGACCAAAAAGCTAAAAAATAAGAAAAAAGAATTATAATTTTTTAAAGAAAGAAAGAAAAGACCGGCGATACCGGTATCGGTATGGGGAAGGCAGGTACGCGGTCTAAAGAAACAAATAAAATAACAATTTCTTCAGCGGTGACAGGAACACGACCTGCTGGCTCCGCGGAAAAAGAGAAACTGAGGAGAGCTGTTCAGGAAGGCGGGAAGGCAGTGCGCATGTGCAGTGGGAGGTCCCAAAAGCTTCTATTCTAAGAAGCTGGGGAGCTTTCCCGCACGGGCTCCGTCGGTACCGACGTACCCATATGTGAGGACTTATTCCTGCTTGTTCCTGGAGATATGATGTTACAATGGGGTAAATTGATGTAAACAGCCACTTTTGTAGTATATACTATTTGCTTTGTGTTTATTACATTGCTTTGTTTATGCTCCTTTATTTTCCTTTATTCTTTTGATATTTGTATTTTAAAATGTGATGTATTTCTTTGTTCTTATTAAACTGAATCTAACATTCATAAGGTGACATTTTACTTACCAGATAAAGCATAGTTACTCACCTGTAACAGGTGATCTCCGGGAACAGCAGGAATTTAGTCTTCACATATGGGTATCGTTGGTACCGACGGAGCCTGCGCGGGAACACTCTCCAGAGTCCAATCAGAAAGGTTTTGGGAGCATCCCACAGCGCCTGCATGCTGCCTTCCTGCCTTTACCAAATGCCTCTCTCCAGTTGAGTTTTAAAACTGAGACAAAGAGAGAGAGAGGGAGGGAAAGAGATAGAGAGATACAACTCCTAAGGGAGGTGGGTGGGTTGTGAAGACTAAATTCCTGCTGTTCCCGGAGATCACCTGTTACAGGTGAGTAACTATGCTATCTCCAGGAACAAGCAGGAATGTAGTCTTCACATATGGGGACTCCCTAGCTTTAGATGCCAGGGAGAGACCCCAGAAGTTGTGAGTTCCTGTGCAAGGGCTCCACTCCCCCCCATGGATCTCTGGCATCCAACCAGGGATGGTGGGTAGGAGTTGATTAGGTATGGAACAGGTGTTGGAGAACAGCCTGACCAAACAAGGCATCCCGGCGGGAGTACTTGTCCAAGCAGTAATGGGCTGTGAAGGTATGAACCGAGGCCCAAGTGGCTGCTCGACAGATGTCATCGATAGACACAGAGTGCAGATAAGCCATTGAGGTTGCTATAGCTCTCACACTGTGAGCTGTGACATGGCCCTACAGAGGAAGATTCTTACTCTGATAGGCAAAGACAATACACTGTACAATCCAGTTGGACAGTGTTGTCTTGGAGACAAAGTCCCAAATGAGAAGGATCAAAAGCAACAAAGAGTTGAGAGGACTTTCTATGTTGCTGTGTTCTTTGTAAGTAAAAGGCTAAAGCTCTTTTACAGTCCAAAGTATGAAGATTCCTTTCTGCATTTGATGCATGATGCATGATGCAGATAGACCGCTTGGTTAAGATGAAAAGGCGAGACCACCTTTGGCATAAAGTGTGGATGAATCCTAAGGACTACCTTGCCATGATGGAACCTTGCATAAGGTGGATCAGCCACTAGTGCGTGCAACTCACTGATGCAACGTGCTGATGTGATTTCAATGAGAAAGATAACTTTCCAAGAAAGGAATTTCAACGAGGTAGTAGCTAAGGGTTCGAAAGTGGCTTCATGAACGGACCAAGAACCAGATTCAAGTCCCATGCCACTGGTGGTGGCTTAATGGGAGGCTTAGTTAGAAGAAGGCCTGTCATAAATCTTGCTATAAGAGGATGGGAGAAAATAGGTTGTCCATTTAAAGGCTTGAATGAAGCCGCAATAGCACTTAAATGGACTCTTACCGAGATAGTTTTAAGTTCTGCATTGGATAAATGAAGGAGATACTCCAGTAATGATTCCAGAGGTATCGCAAGGGGGTTATAAGACCATTCTGCGAGCACCATATGGTAAACATTTTCCACTTGAAAGCATAAGAGCGTCTTGTGGAAGGTTTTCTAGAAGCATAAAGGATATCCTTTACCTGCTGAGGAAGGTTAAGATCCTGAAGATCTAGGCCTTCAGCAACCAAGCCCTGAGATGCAGAGACTGGGGATTGGGATGCCATAACATTCCGTCCTCCTGAGACAGGAGATCTGGAGCAGAGCTTAACTCCAGAGAGGGAGCATGAGAGAGATGTAGGAGCAGAGGGTACCTCACTTGCCATGGCCAATGTGGAGCTATGAGAATCATACGGCCTGTCTCTGAAGCTTGAATAGGGTTTTGGGAATCAGGGGAATGGGTGGAAAGGCATAAAGGAAGTCTTGACCCCAATGAAGGGGGAAAGCATCCCTGGCCTGAGAGCCCTGAACCGGAATTCTGGAACAGAACCGGGGAAGTATGGCATTCAACGGACTTGCAAAGTGGTCTATGTCTGGGGTTCCCCAAATTTGAAAATTCTTGGCCACCTGGTCTGCATGTAGAGACCATTTGTGTGGCAACAGAACTCGACTGAGTCTGTCTGCCCAAGAGTTTTGGATACCTGGAAGATACACAGCCAGGAGATGAATCTGATGCTCTCTGGCGAGGGCCCATAGTCGCAAAGCTTCGTTGCAAAGCAACAGAGAGCTTGTTCCTCCTTGCTTGTTCACATAGGCCATGGCTACTTGATTGTCGGTGTGAATGAGGACTGTCTTGTAGCTGAGCAGAATGTGGAACACCTGAAGAGCAAGGAAGATTGCTCTGAGCTCTAGAAGATTGATGTGTAAATGAGTCTCCTGTGGAGTCCAGGTGCCTTGGGTGGAGAGGCTTTGCAGATGAGCTCCAACCCATTGGTGAAGCATCTGTTGTGAGTTGCCTGGGGTAAAGGTTGTTGAAAAGGGGATCCCACCAACAGGCTTTGAGTGGACTGCCACCATTGGAGGGACAAAATAAGGCGATTTGTGTTTGCTATTTTGTCTGACAGGCACCCTGATGCCTGGGTCCATTGAATGGATAAAGTCCACTGGGCTGCTCTCATATGGAGGCGAGCATAAGGGACCACATGCATGGTAGATGCCATGTGGCCTAGTAGTTGTAACATCTCTCGAGCAGTGAGATGAGACTTTAGCACTGCTTGAGAAGCTAATTGCACCATGCAAAGGCAACGGGTCTGGGGGAGATAGGCCCTTGCTTTCCTGGTATCCAAAGCAGCTCCTATGAACTCTAGAGATTGAGTGTGAGTTAGGCTGGATTTTGGGATGTTTATGACCAGACCCAAATACTGCAGGATACACATTGTGCAGGATAGAGAAATTCTGGACTCTGATGGGGCTCGAATGAGTCAATCATCTAAATAGGGGAAGACGAATATTCCCAGAGTGCGAAGAAATGCTGCTACCACAGCCATGCATTTCGTGAACACCCTTGGTGCTGAGGCCAGGCCAAAAGGAAGCACCCTGCGTTGGTAGTGCTTTCCTTGAAAAAGGAGCCGGAGGAACTCTGAGTTGGATGGATGAGAACATGAGTGTACGCATCCTTGAGATCTAGAGAACAAAGCCAGTCCTGACTCTGAAGGTACGGCAGCAGGGTTCCTAGAGAAATCAAGAATTTCTCTTTGAACAGGAATTTGTTCAATTCTCTGAGATCTAAAATAGGTCTGTAACACCCTGTTTTCTTTGGGATAAGGAAACAGGGGGAGCAAAACCCTGTACCCTGTTGAGGAATGGGTACCTCTTCTATTGCCCCTTGGGCCAGAAGCATAGTGACCTCTTGATCTAACAGGTTGTTGAGAGAGATCTGTGAATTGAACTGTCTTACCATTGTGGGAGGGGGCATGCGGATAAAAGTGAAGCTTGCACCCCTCTTTTATAATGGAGAGAGTCCAATGTTCTGCTGTTATCTGCCCATCTGGGGGCAAAATGACATAACCTTCCTGGAATGGTGGAAGGTTCTGGTCCATTGAGGGCCAGGAAGGCTAGGTTCTCTAGATGGAAGTCAAAGGCCTTGCGGAGGCTGAGACTGCTGAGACAACTGAGGCTTAGCAGTCTTTGCTTTCCTTTGTTTAGGTGGTTGCTGACTCTTCCAGACAGGCTGACTTGCAGAACATCCCTGCTAAGAGGGATAAATCCTCTTCTTTTTGGAGAAGAATGGTTTCTTGAAAGATTTCTTCCTTGCAAGATCAGCTGTGGCTTTGGATAATCTATCCAAAGTGGAGTTATCAGCATCCAACTCATTGGCCTTTTCTTGCCAATTTTTGCCGAATAGATTCTCACCTGTACAAGGAATATTGCCCAGTTTGTCCTGCACCCAGAGCTCCAAATCTGATGCCTGGAGCCAGGCAATTCTACGTGCACCTATGGTAATGTTAGAGGTTCTGCTTATGCACTCAAAACAGTCAAAGGCTGCACGATTGACAAATTTAGAAATATCCTGGGCATGTTTAACCAGTGAGAAAATCCTGCCTCTTATCTTCAGGAAGACGAGGGACTCAAAACCTCTAAATCTCCTGTGACTTCCTTAAGGAACATTCCCATATATAAAATATAGGAACTGATCCTGGCAGAAAGCATGGAAGCCTGGAAGGTACGACGTCCAAAGGCATCCAAAGTTCTATACTCACGTCCTGGAGGATTAGAGGCATGCCTCTTCACACTCTTGATCCTTCTCAAAGCTGACTCCACTACAATAGAGTGGTGAGGCAGCTGAGTCTTCTGGAAACCAGAACACGGAGGAACCCGATACATGGTATCCAGTCGACGAGAGTCAGGAGAGGTGGTAAGGGGAATTTCCCACATTCTTAACATGAGATCATGTAAGAACTCATGGATAGGCAAGGTAGCTGCCTCTTTAGGAGCCTTGGGATATTGTAGAATCTCCAACTCCTTTGCCCTGGGCTCTGTCTCAGGAGCCACAGTAATGGAAAGACCTCGAGCCACCTCCCTGATAAAATCCTGAAAGGAGATATCTTCTGGAGGAGACATCCTACATTTAGGAGAGGAAGGTTCCTCCGGGAGAAGTATTCCGGTACCGACAGAGCTATCAGAATCCTCAGACTCCTCCGAGGATTCAAAGTACCTTCTGTCCGGATGCTCCTATAGAGCAAGATACCCGTACCAACCGAGGTTGGTACCGGGGGGAATTGGTACCGGTGTATCGGTACTGGAAGGCATAGCATGACTGGGTGCCGGCAAGGCAGACACCGATGTCGGTACCGGTGCCGGAGTCAGTGCTGGTACCGGTTGAACTGTCTGACGCGATTCCGAGGGTATCGATGCCGCAAGGAGAGCCGCCAGACTGCATTCAATAGCCAGAATCTCTGGTCTATCGACGCTGCCGATGCCTGGGTGTCGGTACTGGAGAAAACAGCTGGTACCCCAGAGCATGGCAACAGTAGTTCTGCAGAGGTTGAGGCCTCGAGAACATCCTGGAATCCCGATAATGCTTTGGAAGCCGAAGCCTCCCGCCGGGGCAATTTTGCCGGTACAGAACTCAAGGGCAACGCCAGAGGCATCTCAATGCTTGGAAGGAGATATACCCTTTGAGGACTGGCCAGACTTATGTTTAGTTACCTGAGATCCATGGGAGGAAGACGAAGCCCTGGAAGACGTCGATGCCACATAAGCTGCATCGGAGGGAAAAAGGGTGCTGAGCTTAGCAGCTCGGGTTTTGTCGACCCCTCTTGGACATTATGGCACAAGCCATACACTCCGAGATGGAGTGGTCAGGACCTAAACATTTAAGACACCACTCATGGGTGTCGGTGACGGAGATGGTACCGCCACACTTGGTGCACTTCTTAAAACCCAAAGCGGGTTTTTCCATAATGGAAGAAATTTTGGGCCTAAGGCCTAAAATGGTGCGTGCACCTGAGGAGAAAAAAAATTGGTAAAAAAACTATAGATATATAGATATCTTTCTTTAAAAAAAAAAAAATATATATTTTTTTTTTTTTAAAAAGAAAGAACCACCGGAGGTACCGGTATAGCATCGAGGAAGGCAGACGTGAACCACAAAAAAGAAGAATAAGGAAAACATTTTCTGTGGTGCTAGGAATGACCTGCTGGCTCGGTGGAAAACTAAGAACTGGAGAGAGGCAGTTGGGAAAGGCGGGAAGGCAGCACGCAGGCACTGTGGGATGCTCCCAAAAGCTTTCTAATTGGACGCTGGGGAGCATTCCCGCGCATGCTCCATCGGTACCGATGATACCCATATGTGAAGACTACATTCCTGCTTGTTCCTGGAGATCATTCTTTCCTCGAGTCCTACTAGACTAGTCCAGACAAGTGGGTTGTGTTCCCCTAACAGCAGATTTGAGACAAAGAACCAATGAAAAGTCCAGGTTTCAATGACATCACTTCTATGCCTCTATTTGCTTCAGTCACCAGATCTCTTCAGTATCAGTCCCAAAGCATATGGGAGAACTTAAGTCTCACACAACCTCATTGTGGGCAACAAGTAAGCAACAGTAGAGAACTCTGTACAGTAAAGCATAAACAGAAGACTGTCTGTAGAAGATGGACCTTCAGAGTCAAGTATAAAATGTATAGTAGACTCAAGGGTATTGCTGCAGAAGAATAGAGCAAACCGTTCCAGGTGACGGGTCTGGAACTATGGACTGGTCTAGCAGGACTCAAGGAAAGGACATCTGGTAAGTAAAATGTCACCTTTCATATCTTCCTGCTAGACCAGTCCAGACAAGTGGGATGTACCAGTGGGCAAGACAGCAGCACACAAAACCTTAGAGCTCAGGCCATGTCTGCCCAAGCATGGACATCCAAGCAGAAACGACTGACAAATGTGGAAAGTGATACCCATGTTGTCACCCGACAAATATCTACAGGGGCTACCAAGCTCCCCTCTGCCCATGAGGGTGCTAGCGGTTGGGTAGAATGGTCACACAAACCCTCCTAGCCAGTTCTGCAACAGATCCGCCAAGGCAATGGCCTCCTTAACCGCAGTACCCCACTGCAGACTTAGCTGCCATGCCACCTTTGCGTGGGCCAACAAGCACAACAAAAGGATGGTCTGACTTACAAAAAGAATTCTTAACCTCCAAAAACTGGAGATGCATCCACAAGGCAAAGATCTTTACCTCCCCCCCTGATAGTGCTCCTTAGAGAAGGGCAGGCAAACCACCTGGTTCACATGCAAGGGAAAAATCACTTCAGGGAATTAGGCAGGCACAGGCCAAATGGGACAGTCTCCTCAAAAAAAGATAGGTAAGGACCTTGGCAAGACAGATCTGGCAGCTCAGAATCCTCTGTGAACAAGTCTCAAAGGCAATTACCTTGGGCGTCAAATCCTTCGGAGTAGTGCTTCAAGGGGCTCTGACATCAGGGCCCCAAGCACTAAGCACAGACGCCAAAATCCCTGAAAGGCAGTACAAAACATCTGGATATAAGGCTAGAGACTTACTAGCCAATGGACCTCTGAAACAGGCCAAAGTTGACATCTGGCCCTTCAGGGAGCTAAGAGAGAAGGCCTCTCTTCATACAGCCCTAGAGAAAAAAAAAAGGGCCAGAGGCTGCACCTCAGTCATCAGCTGCCATGTGCTACACCAGCACTCAAGGCACCAGAACAGAACTCATTCCAGATTCGTGGACCTTCTGCAGGCTCCAAGCAGAGTGGAAACCACTGCTGGAGAGTAGCCTGCAAATGCTGTCTCCTTGCAGGAGCTAAGCTGTAAGCAAAAAGGGAGCTGGATCCTCCAGACAAGTAGCCCCTGACAATAGGCCCCAAGACAGAGGCAAAGAGATGGCATTTGCAGGAGCTGCATCAGATCTCCGAATCACATTCCTTGGCCAATATGGCACTGCCAGAATAATCCTCCTCAGATGGCGCTCTATACATCAAATCATATGCCCCATCAGGGGTCATAGAGAAAACACCTACCATAGGTGTGGATCTGGTCAAGGTTGAGCCAAGGCACCAAGGCCTTTGGATCCCATTTCTGTGCAGTGACTGAAGAGGCATACTTTGGCACTGGAGTAGGTTGCTATCAGATCCCTCTCGGAGGTGACTCCAGCAACTCAGGACAACTGAAAAGACCTCTTGACAACTCCCAATCTCGTCACAGGAGAATGCTGGCTAAGAAAATCCAATTATATAGTATTCATCCCAGTAATGTGTAGAGCTGACCAACTAGGAGGCTCTTCGCCACCCAGGCAAACAGGAGACCCATCTCCAGGGCTACCCTAGTACTCCTCATACTGCCTTGCCGATCAACATAAGCCACCCCCATGGCATTGTCTGAGAATATGTGAACCACTCAACCCTTGACCAGGCACCAGAGACGAAGAGCAGCCAGCCCGATGGCCCTCACTTCAGGACAATTGATGGACCATACCGCCTCCCTGTGATTCCAACAGTTTCAGGCCGTTTGGCCTTGGCAATGGGCTCCCCAGCCTGACAGACTGCATTCACTCCAGAAGGATCAATGAGCAATTGTCCAGCAGCATGCCCTTCCTCAGAAGGCGGGGGTCGCTGCCACCACCACAGGTTGTTATTTGCCATCTTTGGGAGCAGGTGTCTGAGCTTGAACTGCTGAAGATGAATCCAGACTCTGGCAGCCTTCTGCGAACAGAATAGTGCTAGGCAATCCAACAGTCTTGACTTTCCCCACTGGCAGAAAGACAATGCACTCTCGAGTATCGAAAATGTGCTCCCAGGAACTGGGAATGCAACAACTGGCTCTTCCCCAAATGACCACCGGGCAGAGGCTCATCAGAAAGGATACCTCTTGGGGAGCTACCCAAGACACCTTTGAAGGAGATTAGGCTCAGATGAGCCAATAGCCCAGATATGGGTGCAAACAAATCCCTTGGACCATAGCACCGTAGACTGTACCACCATGACCTTTGAGAACATCCTTCAGGCAGATGAGGGTTTGAATGAAAAGGCGGCAAACTGAAGGTTATAAGAACATAAGATATGCCATAATGGGTCAGACCAAGGTCCATCAAGCCCAATATCCTGTTTCCAACAGTGGCCAATCTAGGTCATAAGTACCTAGCAGTTTCCCCAAAGGGCCCACAGGTTCCACAATGCTTGTATTAGGTCACGCAGTAATATCCTGGTTCCTTTTAATAATGGTTTATGGACCTTTCCTCCAGGAATTTGTCCAAACCTTTTTTAAACCCAGGTTAGAGCCAAGCATGGCAAAACACATACTTGATGATCCCCCGGATCAGGATATGAAAATATGCCTAAAAGATGCCGACCCTCCCCCCTCTCCCGCTTGAATCCTGGATCACAAAGTTTCTAACCAAAAATACATCACACACAAGCACTCGACACATCCAAGGTCCAGAATGGGCCAGAATACTCCTACCATACTGGCCACCAGGAAACAGATGGACTACCTGCCCCCTGCCTGCTTCAAAGGCCCCTTGGACCAAACCTCTGGAAGGTGGTAAGTTTTCATCTTACCCAGGCCCTTCACCAACTTCTCCAAACCAGACCCAACAGAAGCATCCCTCTAAGACCAGATGGGCAACCAGGTTTTGGAAGAGTCTGCTGCCCCGTGTCTGAGGCAAGCCAACGTCATATTACAGTTGACAGGGCACTACCCCTGGCAGCTAGATATACTAGGCCATACATAACATCTGAAAGGAAGGCCACAGCAGATTCCAAAAGAGGGGTCGAATCACACTACAGAAGATACTGAATCCACTAGAGCAGGGCCAAAGACATCAGGCATGCACATGATGCCAACTGAACAGCAGTTGCCACAAACGATCTTTAACACAAAGTCACCTTTTGGGCCAGAGCATCCTTTAAAGTTGATCCTTCTTACATAGGAATTGTGGTCTATCTGATAACCACCGTGATCTGCATATCCAACCTTGGAAACAAATCACACAATGCACTCCTCCTCCAGGCGAGCATATGTCCTCTTATACATCCTTAGTCCCTTAATCATGAAGTTGGGTGAATTTCACTATGACCGGAACAGGTCTTTGAGTACCTCTGTGAAGGGGAAGACAGTAGTGGATTTCCAAAAACCTTGTAGGAATGGATGAATCCTCTGTTCCTGCTCCATGCCTGGCGCAACTGCAAAGCTCAAGGTGGATGAGACCCTGGGAATCAATGCTTCCAGTTCCTCCTTCTCGAAAGCATAGTTACTTCACTTGTAACAGGTGTTCACTGGGGACAGCAGGAATCAGTCCTCACATATGGGGATGTCAGCACCGATGGAGCTCTAAATGGAAGCATCTCCCCAGCTTTCAAAGAAAGCCTTTAGGAGATGCACCATGCATGAATGGTCCCCTTCCCACCCAATGACATAGCTAAGAGCAAAAAAATGTTACAAACTAAGGCAACTCTATGGGGAGGAGGGAGGGTTGTGAGGACTGATTTCTGCTGTCCCCAGAGAATACCTGTTAAAGGTAAGTAACTAAGTTTTCTCCGGGAACAAGCAGGAAGTCAGTCCTCACATATGGGACTAGCTACAGGCTACTGAAAACCTGTAGAAAAACACAGCAAACCGTGAGCAGCAGTGAGTCCGTCCGAAGGACAGACTCTGGAAAGACCCCAGCGCCCAGGGAGAACACTCATTCCGGTAGCCTGAACATAGACGGGTCGGAGGGTAGGAACTGCCTAGACCCCGAAGAGATTACGTAGTATGGCCTGGCCAAAGGTGCTGTCCCGTTGGGACTCCCTCTCTAGCAGTAGCGAGCTGCAAAGGTGTGCACTGAAGACCAGGTGGTGGCCTAGAAGATGTCTGCCATTGGGACAGAGTGCAAGATCGCCACCAAGGTCACCATGGCCCAGATGTCGTGCGTTGTGACCCAGTACTCCAGCTGGAGCTAGGCCTGTTCGTAGGTGAGGGTGATGCAGTCCGCCACCCAGGTAGACTGGGTCCACTTGGTGACTGCCTCCCCCAGCCAACAGGCGTCATAAGATGAAAAGCTGTAAGCTTTTGCAGTGGCCCTGGGTAAACTGTAGGTAAGAGTATAGGGCCATCCTATAGTCTAGAGTATGAAGGGCGGACTCCACCCTGTTGGCATGAGGCCATGGAAAGAAGGTGGGAAGCACCACCTGATTGAGGTGAATCAAAGATACCACCTTTAAAAGAAATTTGTAGTGCATGCATAGCATGACCATATTCTTGTAGAACCTCTGCCACCAGGGCCTGAACCTTGCTGATTCAGCAGGCAGAGGTGAGTGCCAACAGGAAGGCAAACTTCCAGGAGAGGTACCGCAAATGACAGGTAGTCAGAGGCTTGAATGGCAGCAGAGAGTCGCGTTAGCATCATGTTGAGATCCCACTCCGATGGGGATGGGCAGATTGGGGGCATGGAGAGTAGCAAACCCCATAGAAAGCAGGTGACAAGGGGCTGCGCCAAAAGAGGCTTGTCCTCGAGAGGATGGTGGTGTGCCGAGAGAGCACTGACAGAGTTGGACTTGAGTCCAGCCTGTGAAAGATGAAGCAAGTACTGCAGCACTGTGTGCACCGTGCAGAACAGGTTGGCCCACCTCTCCGAGTACCACACAGATAAACTGTGCCACTTGAAGGCGAAGGCACACTTTGTGGAGAACTTGCGGGAGAGGTTAGGACCTCAACTTCCCCTGAAAGGTTGAAGGGGGCCAACGCTACCCATTCAGCATCCAAGCTGTTAGTGCCAAGGACCCCAGATTTGGGTGGCAAAATGCACTGCCTTTCTGAGTCAGTAGCCCTGGAGAGTTCCAAAGGGGACTAGGGGCTCCGTTGCTAAGTATAGTAGCAGCAGGAGCTACAGCTGCCTGGGCCACCAGAATTAGCGATGCTTTGTCTCGGACGACCTTGAAAAGGGTCTTAGCGACCAATGGCGTGGGCAGGAAAGCATATAGGAAGCCCTCAGACCATGGGATTAGGAATGCATTCATTGCCTCCTGGGAAGAGTGAGGCAGGCGGAAACAGAATCGTGACAACTGAGTGTTGGCTGGACTGGAAAAGAGGTCCATCCGAGGGGCCCCCCCAGAGTCAAAACAGCCATTGGGCTACTCTGGGGTCCAGCTGCCATTCGTGCACTGGAGAACCCTGCTCAATATGTCCGCAAGGGTATTGTCCTGACTCGGCAGGTAAATTGCTCTCAGGAGCATTCCCTGGCTGATCGCATATGAGCGGAGTTGTATGACCCTTTATCCCCCTGATTGTTTAGGTAGAACACAGCAACCTGGTTGTCTGTCTGGACCAATACTGGCTGGTGTTGTAGACAATGGCAGAGGGCCAGAAACATGGCCCTGAGTGCCTTTCCGCACCGGACTAGGTACCCTGCTTACAGAAACCTCTGCAGTGAGCTCCCCAACCCAGCCAAGAGGCATCAGTAGGACCAGCTGGGAGATGGGGGTCTGTAAGGGCATACCTGCCCATAGGTACTATGAAACTTGCCACCAGTTGAGCAACTGCCAGCAGGCAGGTCACACGCACTCTGTCCCGGAGGCAGTCTGTGGCACGTGTCCACTGGGATCAGAGGCACCACTGGGTCACCCTCATGTGGAGGCGGGAGACCAGTGTAAGCAGAGCATGGAGCAAGTCAGCACCAAGTCGACGCTGTATCTCTGCGGCCAGAGCCTCAAGGTAACTCATCCTGTCTACGACGAGAAGGAAGGCCTTGGCTTTGTGTAGGAGCGGGATGAGACTTGGGGTGGTTTATTATGAAGATGAAGCCCAGGTGTTCCAGGATACTGATGGTGTGGCCTGTGGTACCTCTGTAGCTGTTTCTCCTTTTATGAGCCAGTCATCCAAATAGGGAAGGATTAAGGCCCCTTGGAGGCAAAGATAGGCAGCCACCACTGCCAGACATTTGGTGAAAACCCTGGGTACGGAGGCCAGTCCAAAGGGTAGCACACTGTACTGGTAGTGGTCACCCTCAACCACAAATCTCAGGTACTGTCTGTGACTGGGATGGATGAAAGCACCCTTTAGATCCAAGCACCCCTTAGGATCTAAAGCACCCTTTAGATCCAAGAAGCATAGCCAGTCTCCCTGCTGAAGGTAAGACAGCAATATTCCAAGGGAGAGCACCCTGAACTTCTCCTGCACCAGGAACTTGTTCAGGTTTCACAGGTTTAGGATGGGCCTGAGGCCTCCAGTTTTTTTTGGCATAAGGAAGCACCAGGAGTAGAACCTTGACCTATTGGCACTGGGGCACTGGTTCCACAGCCCTGTCCTCAAGTAGACCTGTGAGCTCCTGCCAGAGCAGGGTCTGATGAAGGGGAGTCCTGGAGGGCTCTCCTGGAAAGAAAGAGGGGGGCGTCTAGGTCCATGTGGAGAAGATAACCCTCCTTGACCACCTGGAAGGCCCAGGCATTTGTGGTGTTTGGCCACTGATGGACGAAGTGGACCAGGCATCCCGATGTCAGCAGCTGACCTCCCAAGCATAGAGGATGGGGCCCGGAGCTGGTGTCAGGGCCTTGGGAATTCTCTGCCCCAAGGCCGGTGACTCCCACATTCAGGAGTAGCCATTCCAGAATGGCCAGGATGAGCACTGTGACTGACTCCTTTGGCATGGACTCAATGGAAGATCCCAAGCTCCACCATGCAAGGAACCTCCCTCTGAGTCAGTGGGGAATGCCAATGTCTTCCACATGTCCTGCACAAATTTGAGGAACACTATCCTCAGGCGGTGACCAGCACCTGGCCTTGGGTAGAGACTGGTCCAATGGCACGTCACAGTGCTTGCAAGTGTCCAGGGATATCTTGTCCTGACTCCCAGTCGGCATATTCAGTGGCCAATGATGGGCCTGGGGCCAATGGTCCACGGGCCTTCAAGGCTGTGTGGCTGGAGCCATAAGCACTGGTCGAAGATGATCGATGGCCCGAGGAACAGGACCATGATCAAGACCACTGTTGAGAATAGAGTCTGTAAGTAGAGGTCTAGGTGGTCTGGATAGATGAACCGGCCAAGCCAGACAACTGCACCCATGTCTCAAGGAAGGCAGTCAGGCTGGCTGCGCTCCAGGGACTCCAGTTCATATGATACTGCAGCCTTCAGTGTGGACGCTGGGATAGCTGGGTCTGGCACCAGTGAGGGGGGCAGGGGAGGGAGTGCCCTCAACGAGGATGGCCTCAGAAGTTTGAGGCCAATTGCCAGGGCAGACTATTCCTGCCTGAGGACCTTGGACGGCCGCTCCTGCTCAGACACCTTGGGCCTTCTTTGGGGGCTAAGGGATCTGCCACGGGGCTTGTCCACTTTTGTCGAGTCCCATGAATAGGTTTCTCAAGGATTTCTTCCTCTTGTGTTCCTGGTCCGGGAAACCTCTATGGGAGGACCTGCTTGCCCGGTCGGTTGCTGCAGGGTCTCTACATGAATCTGGGGTCTCTGATAGGGCCCTGTATCGTGGGGTCACTAGGGACTCTGGGACACAGTCTGACCTGGAGAAAATTTGGTCATGCTTCTGCTGACTGAGTTTCATTGCTTTAGTGGACATCTGCTTGAGAGGCCACAAACCTCTAGATCATGGTCAGGACCATGACAATGGATGCAATTGTGTGTGTGAGGGACATTTTTAGAGCACCAATAACACTTCTTGAAGCTGCTGGCCAATGGGGGAAAGTACCCCGGCAAGGTTGAAGACCCAAGGAACTGCCAGCCAGTAGAAAAAAATAGGATGGTCCAAGATGCAATGCCAAGGCAAGTGAACTCTGAGGCAGGAAAGGAACTGGTCACAGCCAGAGAAATACGCCACACTATAGGATGAAATTTAACTGCTTTTTCCAGTGGAATCAGACATGTCCGGTGAGCTCCTTGGAAAAAAAGGAGACTGAGCAAGATAGCACCCTTGGGTGGGAAGGGGACCACGCATGAATGGTGCATCTCCCAAAGGCTCTCTTTGAAAGCTGGGGAGATGTGGAAATTCCACGCAGGGCTCAGTCAGTCTAGACATCACCCATATGCGAGGACCAACTTTCTGCTTGTTCCCAGAGAACAGGAAGATAACAGCAGCCTCACAATCCTCTGAAGGCAAAAATACTTCATTCACAGACAGCCGAAAACAGCAACAGTCCAGATCCTGGGCTGATCCCCTTCTCTAGGGAGGTCCTTTTGTCGGGTGCTTAGCCATAGTTAATCAAACAGGGCTTCCGCTCTCAGCCTGCCCTGCACAAGACTGTGCTCAGGGGAACCCAGAAGCTGCAGGGTTTGAATTTCCACGCCAGAAGATCAGACCTATTGTAAAAAGGAAAAGTATTCTGGAGAGGACAATCCAGACTCCAGATGGTCTCCTAGCGGAAATGATCCCCCTAGACCAGTGGACCCAGTTGCTGTCAATCCCCTGGAGGACAGGAAGCAGCTCACAGCCCAGTCGCTGGAATCTCTGGCCAGCTTGCTATCTTTATCCCACAGTACCATCTGCCACCTCTTGCCCTCAAGGCAGCAAATCTGAACTGCATCCACAAGCGTAGGGATTAATCCCTCCAGGGACAACTCAGGAGCTGCCATGCTAGAAGAGCAGGATCCAGAAGGAGAAGATGAGGCACTTGCTTGCCACAGGCCAAACAATGATTCCTGGGAAAAGACAGTTAAGGCAAGTATCATAACTGCACCCTCAGGCTACAGTGGCCCAAAGGAGAGTGTGTTAACTGCTTTTACTGAAGCATTACAGGCACTAGGGTAGGAATGCATGTTGCCAGCCCTTGGTGGAATGTGCATACAAACTGTCACTGCCAGGTGCACAATAGGAGCAAATGCTACTAACATGTGCAGAAAATGGCAGGAAATCCCCACACCATGCCAATGGTCATCAGTCTACCCCAAATTGCATCCCACACAAACCTAATCAGGAGCCCCCAACAAGGACGAGGTTAAGCCTTAGTACTCACCCAGAGAGCCCCAGGCAGAGGATTTGTGCAGTGCTCAGCCCCACTCCCCTAATACTGTTTCATTGGCTTTTGCAACACTGTGTTTAAGGTGGCTGGCAGGCAGATCCTTGAGCCTTTTACAATCTTTGGGAGAGAGTAGGGGGAACAGAGGAAAGGAATGGGTCATTAAGTTTGTGCGAGGCTGCTGAACTCTTCTAGATCCTTCCAATTTCTGGCTACTCAACAGAATCTTATAAGCGTGTGAAGCTGAACCAATTCTCCCTCCTCCTATGGCTTCCGAAAAGACAGCAGTCTGGTGGAGCCTTCCAGGTGCGCTTAAGTGAGTAACCCTCAAGGTGGTCACTCACAAGTGTTTAAACAATCTTTTCCTCTCAAATCTTCAGAATTTTCTTCAGAGGAGAAAATCCATCCACCCTCTGCTGGAAATAGTGTAGTTACTCACCTGCAAAAGGTGATCTCCGGGAACAGCAGGAATTGAGTCTTAACATATGGGTATTGTCAGTACCGATGGAGCCTGCGCGGGAACGCTCCCTAACATCCAACAGGAAAGCTTTTGGGAGCATCCCACTGCGCCTGCACTGCTGCCTTCCCGCCTTTCCAGCTCTCCCTCTTCAATTGAGTTTATAGCTGAGACAAAGGAGAGAAGGAGAGAGAAAGAGAGAAAGAGAGAGACAGTTACAACTCCTAGGGGAGGTGGGTGGATTATGAAGACTCAATTCCTGCTGTTCCCGGAGATCACCTGTTACAGGTGAGTACGAGGGTTGCTATTTATATTTCTGGCCTAATAATGAAAAAAACAAATATTTATGATCAAAATTGGTTTTATTGTTTTTCAAAATATTCTCCATGAAGATCAATACATATTTGCATGCATTTGAACCACTTTTCGAAGCACTTTTTCCACTCCAATTGAGGTAACTCCAAAATATGCATTTTGAATGCATCAACCGCATCTTCGGGTGTTGAAAATCGTTGACCACGTAATTTGTTTTTGATGTGCAGGAATAAAAAGAAGTCATTGGGTGCCAAATCAGGGCTGTACGGTGGATGACCCATCAATTCGATGTTTTGGCCGGTCAAAAATTCCTTTGTTTGAGCCGATGTGTGAGAGCTCGCATTGTCATGATGAAGAATTATTCGCCTCTTCTTCGACTTTTTCCGAATTTCTCCGAAGACTTCTGGTAAACAAATGGTCGTGTACCATTCAGAATTGACCATCCTACGTTGCTCTAACGGCACTGTCGCCACGTGACCGGTAATGCCGAAGAAACAGGCAACCATTTGCTTCAATGTGCTTCTTCTGCGAACAACCTTTGTTGGATTTGGCTCGTCTTGGAAGACCCATACAGTCGATTGCTGTTTTGTTTCGGGCTCATATGCATAGATCCATGATTCGTCACCTGTGTAGATGTTATACACAGTCTGATGCACCTTGAATGTATTTTTTCAACATTTCCTTGCACCAATTGACACGAGCCTTCTTTTGAGCGTTTGTCAGATTATGCGGGATCCAACGCGAACAAATCTTTTTTACGGCCAAATGATCATGCAATATCTTATTGATGCTTGTCATACTAATGCCCAAAGATGCCTCAATCTCACGGTATGTCACATGACTATCTTGCTTTATCAGTTCACACAGCGCATCGATATTTTCTGGAACCACCAATTTTGGACGACCCTGACGGAATTCGTCCTGGAGCGAACGTCGGCCACGATTGAATTCGTTATACCAGTTTTTTACAGTGCTGTAGGATGGTACTTTATCGCCGTATAAAAAATTAAGTTCATCGATGCACTCTTGTCTTGATAATCCACGTCGAAAGTTATGAAAAATAATCGCACGAAAATGTTCGAGTTAATTCCATTTTTCGCCCGAGATGAATTTCAAGTTACTGTAAACAAATCGCGCTCAAATGATAAAATGTTATGAATAAGGTTATGTTCAATAATGTCAGTGTTCCAATGGAACCATTGAATGGCGCCTGGCAACACTTACTGTTCCTAAGGCCAGAAATATAAATAGCAACAAGCAGGAATGTAGTCTTCACAGATGGGGACTCCCCAGCTGAGATATGCCAGGGAGATGACCCCAGAAAGCTGCGAAACCCAGGTTGAGATGGGGTCATGCTTCCTCCCATGGATCTCTGGCATTGAAACCTGGGACGGCGGGTAGGAGTTGTTCTAAGTCTGAAAGAGTTGCTGGAGATCAGCATGGCCAAATGAGGCATCCCGACGGGAGTCCTTGTCTAAGCAGTAGTGGGCTGCAAAGGTGTGTACCGAAGCCCATGTGGCTGCTCTGCAGATGTCATCAATGGACACTGAGCAAAGGTTAGCCATAGAGGCTGCCATTGCTCTCACATTGTGAGCTGTGACATGACCTTTGAAAGTCCCTTGCTCTCGTAGGCAAAGGATATGCAATCTGCAATCCATTTAGACAGAGTTCGCTTGGAAACTGGTAATCCAAGATGACTGGAGTCAAAGGCAACAAAAAGCTGAGAAGCCTTTCTATGTTGCTTAGTTCTCTGAAGGTAAAAAGCTAAAGCTCTTTTACAATCCAGAGTATGAAGATTCCTTTCTGCATTAGAGGCGCGAGGCCTAGGGAAGAATACAGGAAGGTAAACCAACTAGTTTAAATGAAAAGGCGAAACCACCTTTGGCATAAAGTGAGGGTGAGCCCTGAGAACTACCTTATTATGGTGGAACCTTGTATAAGGAGGATCAGCCACTAAAGCTTGTAGCTCACGCATCGTCTTGCAGAAGTGAAAGCAATTAGGAAGATTACCTTCCAAGAAAGAAACTTCAGGAATGTAGTGGCTAAGGGTTTGAAGGGCGGTTTCATGAGCTGCCCAAGGACAAGATTCAAATCCCATACCACGGGTGGTGGCTTAATAGGAGATTTAGTTAAGAGTAGACCTCTCAAACCGCGCTACAAGCGGTTGAGAGGTGACAGGTTGTCCATCCAAGGGCTTGTGGAAAGTCGCAATGGCACTAAGGTGGACCCTTACTGAATTGGTCTTAAGACCAGATGATGATAAATGGAGGAGATACTCCAGTAACGCCTCCACTAGCACTGAAAAAGGATTAAGTTCCTTTGCTGAACACCAGACAGAGAATCTTCTCCACTTAAAGGCGTAGACCCGCCTTGTGGAAGGTTTTCTTGAAGCCAAAAGGATATCTTTAACCTGTTGAGAAAGGTTGATATCCTGGAATTCTAGGCTCTCAGCAGCCACGCCCTGAAGTGTAGGGACAGAGGATTCAGGTGCAATAGCGTCCCATTCTCTTGAGAAAGAAGATCTGGAGCACATCCCAACTCCAGAGGCTTGACTTGAGAGAGACGCAGAAGCAGTGGATACCACGTCTGTTGTGGCCAGCATGGGGCTATGAGGATCATATGACCCCTGTCTCTCTGAAGCTTGAATAGAGTTTTGGGAATGAGGGGAATGGGTTGATAGGCATAGAGGAAGTTCTGACTCCAATGGAGATGGAAGGCATCCCTTGCCAGACAATTCTGAGCCAGAATTCTGGAACAGAACCAGGGAAGTTTGGCATTTTGAGGACTTGCAAAGAGGTCTGTTTCTGGAGTTCCCCAGATTTGAAAGATTCAAGCAATTGCTCTGGATGAAGAGACCACTCGTGTGGCAGCAGTACTTGACTCAGTTTGTCTGCCAAGAGATTTTGTGTGCCTGGTAGATACACCGCTAGAAGGTGGATTTGAAGATCTCTGCCAAAGGCCCAGAGGCATACAGCTTTGTTGCACAGTGCCAGAACTGTCACACCTTGCATGTTCACATAGAACATAGCTACTTGATTGTCGGTCTGGACAAGAACCGTTCTGTGGCTCAGGGGTCCTGAAATACTTGAAGAGCATAGAAGATGGCTTTAAGTTCCAGGAGGTTTATGTGAAGGCAAGCCTCCTGCTCAGTCCAGAGGCAGCCTCACTTCATTGCGGTTTCTTAATGGAGGCTTGTGGGGCACCAAAATAGCCTCTACTGGAACCTCTGGCTCCGCGAAAGGACTGCCCCCGCGACACAAAACGACCGCGCTAAGGAGTAAAGCAAGATCCCCAAAACTTGCGAAAATCACGCCCCTGACCTCTTTGGAAGGAGCCCTGCTTCGCTGCTTTTGGACGGTCTTCGGGGAGACGCCCCCCTTTGGAGTCTCCTAAATCTTTAACAATCTTTTCTAACGTCTCTCCAAAAAGTAGCTTACCCTTGTACAGATGTTTACTGAGGTGTGCCTTGGACGAAGCATCTGCCGCCCAATTCCTTAACCAAAGAAACCGCTGAGCGGCAATCACGGAAGCCATCGACTTCGCTGAAATCCGAACCAAATCATAGAAGGCATCCGCCAAATACGCCGCCGCCGACTCTAGCTTAGCGCCCTCCTCAGAAGGAGCCGCCTCACCATCCTGTCCTGGACCCATCTGACTCCACCTGATAGAGGCTCTGGACACGTACGCCCCACACACGGACGCTTGCAACGCTAGCGCACTGGAATCAAATGCCTGTTTCAAAAGCGCCTCCAATCTGCGATCTTGAATATCTTTAAGGGCCGTAGCTCCGTCCACTGGAAATGTGGTCTTCTTGGTGACCGCTGAAACCAGCGCATCCACCTTAGGCATACGCAATAACTCTCTCTCCTCCTGGGGCACGGGATATAAATGCGCCATAGCTCGAGCTCCTCGCAAGGATGCTTCAGGGCATTCCCACTCAGATTCTATCATCTGTTTAATCACTCTGTGCAGAGGAAAACATCTTTGTTCCGCCTTGAAACCCTGTAACAAGGGATCCTCTAAAGGTTCCTGCTGAACCACAGGAGGCACTATATTAAGCGCTGCCAGAGACTGCGCAATCAACGCTGCCAGCTCTTCCTTCCTAAAAACCCTAAAGATATTAGGATCATCCCCGGGATCCAACTCTCCTTCCTCTAAGTCTGCGGGCCAGGCCTCCAACCCCGGGTCTGACAATAGCTCTCCTTCCTCTGGCCCTAGAGCCTCCGCAGCCAGAGAAGCTTTTTCTACCTTTGTGTCCCTAACCGTTGCCATCGAGGAGACCCCCTCACCTGGATCTGGCATCCCAGAGTCCCCTCCCTGAGAAACCAGCACGGAGTCAGGCATATTTGTTCAAGGAGTTTGAGCTTTAAGCAAGTAAGCCTGGTGAAACGCCAAAATAAACTCTGCCGAGAGCGAAGAGTCCAAGGACTCTGGAACTGCTGACAATTTCAGCTGTCCTTGCTCCTCAGTGCGATGCACTCGAGACTTAGCTTTGCGCTTCCAGGACTTAGATTGTAGAGCTGACGAAACGGCCGGCCCTTCCAACATGGCTGCCGTTCCCGTGCTTTCCACCGAAGCCTTAAGACGGCCCAACTGCTCGCTTTGAGGTCCTTGCTGTTCCTCCATAGCGCGGCCCGTCCGCCCCCCCAATGAAGCCCCTGTGACTGCTAGAATGCGCTGGAACTCCCCGAACACCGAAGCGAACCGAGCACCGCCCGCTCACAACGAAGCTGTCCAGCACTACACTTAGACAAGAGAGGAACGCACGCGGCGGCGCCTGTGGGCCGGTAAGTAGAAGAAAAAAACGCTGAAGTAATTACCTGAGCAGTCCAAGTCAAGGCCGCCAATTCTGCTGTTTGCGATGCGGCTGCTAGCGGCTACAGGAGACAGAGAAAATGGACGCAGGAAGACAGTTTCTGGGGCTCCCAGAGCTGTTCCCAATGTCCCGAGCTACCGAAGAAGAGACAGGCTCTGCCTCGTTCTCCGCGCCGATTCTATGGCTTACAAACACCAGTGGCTGATCTGCTCTCACTCGTTAACCGACACAATAAAAGCACTTACGTGCAGATTCACCCTGCTAGGGCAAGAAGCACAAACCGTTCTGTGTTAACTCTTTGCCTCCTCCTACTATTGCTAACCAGAAAGAATAGTTACTCACCTGTAACAGGTGTTCTCCAGGAGCAGCAGGAATCAGCCCTCACATATGGGTGACGTCGGCGCCGACGGAGCCCTCGTGCGGAGCATTTCCCCAGCTTTCAAAGAAAGCCTTTGGGAATTTCAGCGCGCATGCGCGGTCCCCTTCCCGCCCAAGGGTGCCATCTTGCTCAGTCTGATGACATAGCTAAAAGACAGCAAAAAATTAGCAAACACAAATCATATGACTGCAACTCCAAGGGGAGGAGGGAAGGATGTGAGGACTGATTCCTGCTGCTCCTGGAGAACACCTGTTACAGGTAAGTAACTACTCTTTCTCCAGGACCAAGCAGGAAGTCAGTCCTCACATATGGGACTCCCCAGCTTAAGGCTACCGGAGACCTCAAGCGGAAAAAATGAGCTCCCTCTAGCTCGTCAGCACGCAAGGAAGGAATCTTCTCTGAGAACGCCCCCCGACCGGTAGCCCAACACCAGGGCCGGAGGGTAGGAGTTCCCTAAACCCCAAAGAGATTATGGAGTACTGCCTGTCCGAAAGCACTGTCCCTGCGGGACTCCCTCTCAAGGCAGTAATGGGCCGCAAAAGTCTGGCTTGAAGACCAAGTAGCGGCCCGGCAGATGTCTGCCAATGGAACAGAGCGGAGATGAGCCACTGACGCAGCCTTCGCCCTGACAAGATGAGCCGTGACTCGACCTCCAACGAGAGGCCGGCTGCCCCATAAGCCCAGGCGATACTGTCAGCGACCCAGATGGACAAAGTACGCTTGGAGACAGGTAGCCCCAACTTATTGGGGTCAAAAGAAACGAAGAGCTGAACAGCCCTCCGATGCTCCCGCGTACGGTCAAGGTAGAAGGACAACGCCCTCCTACAGTCCAGGATATGCAAAACCATCTTAGCCTGGGTGGCATGCGGCCTGGAAAAGAAAGTCGGAAGAACCACCTCCTGATTGAGGTGAAAAGGCGAGACAACCTTAGGAAGAAACTTAGGGTGAGTCAGTAAGACTACCCTATTCCTGTAGAACCTAGTGTAAGGAGGATCAGACACTAAAGCCTGAAGTTCACTCACTCGCCTAGCAGAGGTAAGAGCTACCAGAAACGAGGTTTTCCAGGAGAGAAAACGGAGAGGGCAGGTAGCCATAGGTTCAAATGGCGGACAAGTAATCCGCTGTAAGACCACATTCAGATCACACTCAGGGGCTAGTGGACGTAAAGGAGGCTTGAGCAGGAGGCCT
The DNA here is from genome assembly GCA_033557465.1 of Ichthyophis bannanicus. NCBI lineage: Eukaryota > Metazoa > Chordata > Amphibia > Gymnophiona > Ichthyophiidae > Ichthyophis > Ichthyophis bannanicus. Next base: position 729,548,905 of record CM066033.1, on the reverse strand, counting down.
CTGAGAAAACGAGCCACCAAAGGGTGGTTAGAAAGAGGCCTCCCGTCCACTGGCAAGTGGTGCGCTGAGAGAGCACTAAGGTGAACTCTGACAGAGTTAGACTTAAGGCCCAGATTGGAGAGGTAAGGCAAATATTGCAACACTACCGCTACCAAGCACGAGAAGGGATTCTCGCTGTGCTGAGCACACCATGCGGAGAATCTACGCCACTTAAGAGCGTAGGATTTCCTGGTGGATTATCGCCTAGAGGCCAAGACCACATTTTCCACCTCTCGAGGCAGTATTTATTTATTTTATTTAACTGCATTTATATCCCGCTTTTCAAGGGGTCAAAGCGGTGTTACATATAAGGGGGGGGGGGGATAATCAGATAAAAGGGTGGGGCCGTCACCGAGTGGGCAACATTGATGATCTCGACGTAGGACGGACTGTAGACGTGGACAACATAGTACCATTTTCAATCATAGTTCATGACAAGTGGGTTTAGGGGGTGAGTAGTAGGGGAGCCAGGACTACCCTTTCAGCAGCCAGGCCATCAGATGAAGGGACTGGAGGTTGGGGTGCAAGGGAGTCCCCTGATCCTGAGACAGGAGAACGTGTTGAAACCCCAGAGGGAGAGGGGTGTCCACCGCAAGATGCAGCAGAAGCGGGAACCACGGTTGCCTCGGCCACCTGGGGGTTATCAGGATCAATGAAGCCCCGTCCTTGAGGACTTTGAACAGCGTTCTGGACACTAGTGGTGTGGGAGGAAATGCATACAGTAGGCCTGTGGACCACGAGATCAGAAACGCATCCGCTGCTACTCTGAGAGGATGCGGTTTGTCAGCATACATTTCATGCAGCTTTGTACTCTGGTGATTTCAGTCTCCAAAGGTAATAGGGCAGTTTAACTCTGACCCCCTGTTGATGTCAGTCTCAAGGCCTGTTGAGAATGGTCTGCAGCCCCTCCCTGCTAAATCAAGAATGGCAGACCTCAAAGGGAGTGGCTAGAAACAATAGCAGACCTCAAGGGGAAGTGCTGGAGAGGATTCAATTCACTATAAAGGACAGAAACACTTCCTCTTGCTCTCTCTTCTTCATCGGACAGCCACACCTGTTTGGTTGTTTTATTACAAGCCCTACTGCCTCTGTGAAGTGAAATGAACCCAGGACCTACAGGAGAGTAACTTGACTACATCTTACACTTTATGGGGGCTCGACCTCTCGGATTTCACAGCAGATCACCAGTTGGGTAAGTAATAATTTTGTATAATACATTAAGTAGATTTCAGACAGAATCAAAAGTCCTTGTGACCATTTACAATTGACAGACTGGATGACACTTAGACACTATTTAGTGAACAGTTCCAGTGATAAATTTGTTTTGTGGGTTAGACAAGGTGAGATTTTTATTGTCAAAAGGCTCTGTAAGCATCTAGAATTTTAAAGACATCACACAGAGTGGCTTGCAATTGTCTTATGATGTATAGGCTTGCTATAGTATTTGAGCTGCTAAGAAAAGACAGAGATAGTCCAGATTTAGTTTGGAAGTGGTACACAGGTAAACAGTCCCTCATTGAATACAATATACATCTTTCCTGATAAAGCTATTACCTCCTGTCCCTTTTAACTTTTATTTCTCTGTCTCCTGTCAGTAACTATCTTAGTGAGAGCAGGCTTAAAGCTGGCTGCAATTGATACAACAATTCTGTTAATCTCCTAACACCCTTCTTACTATAACTTCATCCTAAACCTCCACCCTGTTAAAAAGGTGATAAGCACTTTTTATTCAGGTATAATTTTAAGGCGTGGTCTGTATGCCAGTACTCTTTACTGAACACCCATAAAATTTATACCATTCCAACTATAATTCTAAGCCTCACTTCTTCATAAAAGTGAGCATTCCTCCTTCTAAGGTTACACATTTGAGATAGTCCAACTACAGCCTTTCTGCAGTATCAAATATGGAAGCCTTTGATTTTAAAGAACTTAAAGAAATTGTAATTTCATACTGTAAGAGGAAATGGGGTCCCTTTGAAGGTGAATTCCCTGAGTCATCATGGTATAATATTCAAAGACAAATGTTAAACCATGATCAAGAATTCAAAAAGAAAACAAATAAAAGAAAATGCCTTTTTATCCAAGGCATGTGCAGGGGACTCATTAGCATGAAACAGGACAACTCTGAACTGACTTCTCAGTGCACACAATTAAACAAAGACCTTGAGGAGGCACAAATTTGCATCTCTATGCAAAGAGCTCAAGTGATACAAGCCACAAATTCTTTTATAACTGTTAGTGAGCAATTAGAAGCACTTAAACTTGAATTGAGGCATGTTAAGGATCAATTGGCCTCTGTAAGACAAAAGCCAACACCCACTCCTCCCTCAGCCCCTTATGCCTATGACACACCCTATGAGCAATGCATACAAGCTACTGACAAAAGAATACTAAAGTATGCATAGTTGGACTTAGGAATGGGAAGAATACAGATGAATCACAGGAAGACAGTTTATCTCAGCTAGAACCCAGCAATAATCAGGATCTCTGTCAGGAGGATAATTCAGATGACTTAGACATGGCACCCAGTACTGAACTCAGAGCACCAGTTAAAGTAATGTTGCAGGAAAATTTAAAAGATAGAGATATAGAAAAAATAGTTGAGAAAATTGGCCCTATGCCTCTTAATGTAAATCATTGGTGTAAATGGGCGATTGATATTCTGATTCACTGGGGTCTAGGGAAATACAGAAGAAAACAATCAGACTTTGATAGACTTATGCATTTGGCTCTGGGGCCACACTATTATAGAGCTGGCTCTCTCACTCACCCATACCAGTTGGTTAAAAGGGGTACTGAGAAACTATTTCACTGTTCCCCAATGCAAGTATTTAAAATTATTTCACCTCTACCAAATGATACACTGGAACAGTTTGCATATAGAGCCTGGATTTTTAAAGCAGTTCTTAATGAGCAGGAGTCCTGGCCCAATGCAGAAGATTATGGGGAGAGCATGCATAAGGAATTTTTATTAGAATTGCTATCCCCTGAGATTACAAAACACCTTCTGTTATTTTCTGAAGACCCTAAATCAACCCCTTTTGATACTTTAATGCTCAGAATTGGGTCTGTTTGGAAGACCCAGCCCTCGCAGGTCATTACAGTATCAGAAGCACGGAAGTGGCAAGCTGAGGGATCCTCCCAACACACAAAAAACACAAAGGATACAGGGGACAGACACCTTGGAGAGCACATGGCAGAGGTACTTTTAGAAACTCCTCAGGTTACATTCCTTTTCAGGAGCTCAAAGCACAGAGAGATGGGCTAGAAAAGGAGAAAACTAAATGGGAACAAGACAAACATACTGCAGATAGAACTAGATAAATTAAAACAGGATTTACAAGCAGCTCAGGACAAACACAAGGCTAGTGCATAGGGGTGTCCTGACCTTCTGGGTTCAGATATCAAAATGTCTCAAGCCTTCATAGCCCAGCCTGCCTCCTTTATCTCAGCAGAAGACTCAATTCCAGAGCCTCTGGATGATGAAATGGATACAGGCCCAGGACACAATTTAAGGCTTGTAACACCCTTGATACTGGACTCTTGTGCACGCCCCAATGTTATCAGCAGAATAGGTGGTCAGGATAGCGTAGTTACTCACCTGTAACAGGTGTTCTCCAGGAGCAGCAGGAATCAGTCCTCACTTATGGGTGACGTCGGCGCCGACGGAGCCCTCGCGGAGCAATTTTCCCCAGCTTTCAAAGAAAGCCTTTGGGAATTGCAGCGCGCATGCGCGGTCGTCTTCCCTCCCGAGGGTGCCATCTTAGCCAGTCAGATAACATAGCTAAAAAAGACAGCATAAAAATTTGCAAAAAGAACATAAGCAGACGATTGCAACTCCAAGGGGAGGAGGGAGGGTAGTGAGGACTGATTCCTGCTGCTCCTGGAGAACACCTGTTACAGGTGAGTAACTACGCTTTCTCCAGGACCAAGCAGGAAGTCAGTCCTCACTTATGGGACTCCCAAGCTCAAGGCTACCGGAGACCCTAAGCACAAAAATGAGCTCCCTCTAGCTCAGCAGCACAGAAGGAAAGAATCTTCGCTGAATTACCACCCACCGGTAGCCCACATCCGGGATGGAGGGTAGGAGTTGCTCAGACCTCAAAGAGATTACGGAGGACTGCCTGTCCGAAAGCACTGTCCCTACGGGACTCCCTCTCGAGACAGTAATGGACCGCAAAAGTCTGGCTCGAAGACCAAGTAGCGGCCCGGCAGATGTCTGCCAGCGGAACAGAGCGGAGGTAAGCCACTGACGTGGCCTTTGCCCGAACGCAATGAGCCGTGACTCGACTTTCCAAGGAGAGTCCGGCTGCCCCATAAGCCCAAGAGATACAGTCCGCAACCCAGATGGACAGAGTACGCTTGGAGACCGGAAGCCCCAATCTATTGGGGTCAAAAGACACAAAAAGCTGAGCAGCTTTACGGTGCTCCCGCGTACGGTCAAGGTAGAAGTTCAGAGCCCTTCTACAGTCCAGGGTATGGAGGACCGTCTCAGCTCGGCTGGAGTGTGGTCTGGGAAAGAAGGTTGGAAGTACCACCTCCTGATTGATGTGAAAAGGGGAGACCACTTTAGGCAGAAATTTCGGATGAGTCCGTAGGACCACCCTATTCTTGTAGAACCTAGTGTAAGGGGGATCAGACACGAGGGCCTGCAATTCACTCACGCGTCTAGCGGAAGTGAGGGCTATCAAGAACAGTGTTTTCCAAGACAGAAACGGAGAGAACAGGTAGCCATAGGTTCAAAAGGCGGACAGGTGATCCGCTGCAAAACCACATTCAGGTCCCAGTCAGGCGCTGGCGGGCGCAGAGGTGGTTTAAGTAGAAGGAGACCTCGGAGAAACCTCGCTACGAGAGGGTCATTGGAGAGAGGTCTGCCGTCCACCGGCACATGATGTGCTGAAAGAGCACTGAGGTGAACTTTGACGGAGTTGGACTTAAGTCCCAGATTAGAGAGGTGCAGCAAGTACTGCAAGATCACCGACACCGGGCAGGAGAAGGGATCCTGAGACTGTTGGGTACACCAGACTGCAAAGCGACGCCATTTAAGGGCGTAGCATTTGCGGGTAGAAGGCCGTCGCGAAGCCAAGACGACCTCCTCCACCTCCGCCGGCAGGAGAAGGGGAGCAAGGACTACCCTCTCAGCAGCCAGGCCATGAGGTTGAGAGACGTGAGGTTGGGGTGCAGGAGGGACCCCTGATCCTGAGTGAGGAGATCCGGTTGTACCCCCAGAGGGATTGGATCCTCCACCGCCAGTTGCAGCAGGAGCGGAAACCACGGTTGCCTGGGCCAGCGAGGGGCCACCAGGATCATGAAGGCTTTGTCTCGGAGAACCTTGAAAAGAGTCCGAGAGACTAGCGGGATGGGAGGGAAAGCGTACAGAAGGCTCCCCGACCACGAGATCAGAAAGGCGTCCGCCGCAACCCGAAGGGGATGTGGCTGACGAGAGCAGAAGCGAGGAAGCTGCCGGTTGTGAGGACTGGCAAAGAGATCCACCGTGGGGAGACCCCACTTGAGGAAGAGCTTCTGAACTACCAAGGGATCCAGACGCCACTCGTGCGGCTGGAGGACCCTGCTGAGTTTGTCTGCAAGGCAATTTTCTTGGCCCGGGAGATAAACTGCCTTGAGGAGAATGCCGTGACTGACGGCCCAAGAGCAGAGCCTCTGTGCCTCCCGGCAGAGGAGGAAGGAGCCCGTGCCCCCCTGCTTGTTCACGTAGAACATGGCAACTTGATTGTCCATCTGGACAAGGACGGACTGTTGGGAAGTCAGGTGGGAGAAGGCCTTGAGAGCTAGGCGGATCGCCCTGAGCTCCAGGAAGTTGATCTGCTGAGCAGACTCCCACGTGGTCCAGAGGCCCTGAGTCCGTGCCTCTTGGCAATGTGCTCCCCAGCCCAGGAGGGATGCATCGGTGGTCAGCACCGGGTCGGCTGAGGTGACTGGAAAGGCATTCCGAATATCAGGTTCGGCTGCCGGAGCCACCACCGGAGAGACGAGACCAGCGGCTCGGAAACGCGCACTAGGTCTGCTAGGCCGCCCGTGGCTTGTCGCCACTGCTGGCGGAGACACCATTGAGCAGACCGCATATTCAGGCGGGCATTGGGGGTCACATGGACGGTGGAAGCCATATGGCCGAGCAGTCTCAGGAAGCGCCTGGCGGAGACCAGGGGCTGGCTGCGAAAGCGGTCGGCTAGGTCCATGAGCCGTTGAGCCCTGTCGAGCGGTAGGTATGCTCGCGCCTGAGGAGTGTGCAGCCTTGCGCCGATGAACTCGAGATCCTGTGAGGGGAGCAAAGTGGACTTTGCGAAGTTTATAACAAAGCCCAAGTGCTGCAGCAGAGTCACCGTGCGGCACGTGGCGTTGGTGACCTCCTGAGCGGACGCTGCTCTGATGAGCCAGTCGTCGAGGTACGGAAAGACAGAGGCCGTGAAGCCGGAGATGGGCCGCCACCACCGCGAGACATTTTGTGAAGACTCGCGGTGCGGAGGACAGGCCAAAGGGTAGTACTCTGTACTTGTAATGATTTCCTGCCACCACAAACCTTAGGTATTGTCGGTGGCTCGGGTGGATGAGGATGTGCGTGTAGGCATCCTTTAGATCCAAGGAGCATAGCCAATCTCCCTGCTGGAGGTAGGGCAGAAGGATTCCAAGAGTAAGCATTTTGAACTTCTCTCGCACAAGGAACTGGTTGAGGTTGCGCAAGTCCAGGATGGGTCTGAGGCCCCCTGTTCTCTTTGGTATCAGAAAATACCTTGAATAAAAGCCTTGACCTCTCAGGTGGTGTGGCACCGGTTCCACCGCCTGTTCCTGCAGAAGACCTGCTAACTCCTGAAGGAGCAACTCCCTGTGCAGAGGGGGGCGCGGAGGTTCTCCCGGAAAATAGGAGGGAGGGACCTGATGGAAGTGGAGAAGATAGCCTTCTCGCACGACCTGAAGCACCCAGGCATCTGCGGTGATGCTGGACCACCTGTGGGCGAAGTGAACCAGCCGGCCTCCGGTGCTGGGAGGAACCAGCGGGGGGGGGGAGAGGCTATGCTTAGCGAGTCAAAAGCCCCCACCCTGCTGAGCAGGGGCTGGTGGTGCAGGCTTGGGGGCTTGCTGCCTACGGGACCCGTTACCCCGTCCCTTGGCCTGCTGGCCCTGTTGGGGAGCTGCAGGGGCCTGATAATGGGGGTATTGTTTGTAGGCAGCCGCCTTCCTCGGGTAAAAGGACTTTTTCCCCGAGCCCTTCTTTTTCTGGGAAGGGGCGGAGGTCTTCCTAGAAAGCCTGGTCCTGGTGAGAGTCTCAGTCTCAATTTGCGCAGCCTTTTCCGCCATGGGCTTGCCAAAGAGGTTTTCGCCTCGGCAGGGGACATCGACCAACTTGTCCTGCACCCAGGGCTCAAGGTCTGACGACTGAAGCCAAGCCTGTCGGCGGGCACCGATGCCGGCTGCGGCTACTCGAGCCGAGGCTTCAAAGCCATCATAGGCTGCTCGGGACATGAACTTTGAGCATTCCCGAATGCCAGTGGAAAAGGCTAGGAACCTCCGCAAGGGCTCCTCGGAGAGACCAGCGGAGAATCCGGCTAGCTCTTTAGCCAGATCCCGGAGATACATGCCCATGTATAGCTGGTAAGTCTGGACACGACATGCGAGCATAGAGCCCTGGAAGCACTTCTTGCCAAGGCCATCCAGGTTACGGGCCTCCCTTCCAGGAGGCACCGAGGAGTGCATCTTCTGGCTCTTAAGACGATGCATGGCCGATTCCACTACCATGGAATGGTGTGGCAGCTGTGCCTTTTGAAAGCCAGGGCTCTTGCGGACTCGATAGATAGAATCGACCCGCTTGCTCAGGACCGGCGAGGAGGCCGGACTCTCCCACATGCGGAAGAGTAGTCGTTCCAGCATAGGAGGAACCGGCACAGTAAAGTGTTCCCTCGCGGGAGAGTCATACTGGAGGGCGTCGAGCTCTTCGGCTCGAGGCTCCTCCTCGGGATCCGCAGGGAAGGCCAAAGCCTTGGCCATATCCCTAACGAAGTCCGAGAACCGGGCATCCTCCGGGGGGGACTGCTTCCGAGGCTCGGACTCCGGTGAGTCCGATGGGACACACCGAGTCCGGAAAGAATCAGGTGACTCTTCCTCCTCAGACTCCCAGACCGACTCCGACGAGGACTCGGTGGGGTCGGCCCGGGCAGGGTGCGGCGCCAGCCGCCCCGACGCCGAGGGAGTCGGCGTCGGCGACCTCGGTCCCGAACGGGAGGCCGAGGGTGACCTCGACCGAGGATCGACTCGAGTTCTCATTGACTCGAGGATCGGCTCGGTCTCCGGGGTCGACTTGGACGTCGACGTCCCGGCGGTCGGGGCAGCGGCGCCAGCGAAGCCAGCGAGCAGTGCCCTCTGCTGGTCCATGAAGGCAGACAGTCTGCTCTCCAAGGCCGTCAACCTGAGTCCGAGCTCAGGTGACCCAGCAGCCCCCGACTCGGGCCCCGACGGCGTCGGGCCCGACGTCGGCTGTCGCGGAGGCGAGTCCAGAAGGACCACAGGACTTACCCGGGCAGGCATCTCCGACTCCAGGCGAGGTCGCTTCGGGATGTGTTCCTTCTCCAAGGACCCGGGGCGGCTGTCGGGGCTATGCGACCTGGCCCTCGCGGAACCAGGAGCGTCCACCGACGCCGCCCTCGCGGGTTTCACCTTCCGACGATGGTCCCCGGAGGGAGAACCCCGGTCGGAGGAACTCCGGCGACGGTCCGAGCTGGAGCCTTTTGACGCGGAGGCCTCCGACGAGGTCCGGGTACGGCTGGGGTCAGCGAAGATTCTCTCACGCTGATGCCGCCGACTTCTCAACGCCTTTGAGGACATTTTGCTGCAGGGCCCACAGATCAGTTCCTCATGATCTGGGCCCAGGCAGCGGAGGCAAAAGTCGTGTGTGTCGGTTAGTGACATATTTCGGTCACACCGACCACACCGCTTAAACCCACTGGCAGCCATCGGGGGAAAAAGGGCCCCTGCGAGGTCAAAGGACCGGGCTGCCAGGGAAACCGAAAACGAAAGCTGACTAAGTCAGAAAACCGAAAAAAGTAAGAGGACTCGTGACCGGCGTCGCGAGTCCGGGCGGGAAAAAGATCGGCGTCGAACCGAAGGAAAAAAGGATAAAATAAAGAAGAAAATCAACTTTTTCGCGGGGACAAGACGGGGACGTCTGTAGGGCTCCGCGGAAAAAAGAAGACTGGCTAAGATGGCACCCTCGGGCGGGAAGACGACCGCGCATGCGCGCTGCAATTCCCAAAGGCTTTCTTTGAAAGCTGGGGAAAATTGCTCCGCGAGGGCTCAGTCGGCGCCGACGTCACCCATAAGTGAGGACTGACTTCCTGCTTGGTCCTGGAGAAAAACTAGCTTTGATTGTAAAACTAATTCCAGCCCCTGTGTCAAACAGAGCTTCTCCCACTGCAGATCAGAAAAATATGGAAATTTAGGAAATTCAAGGAATTAATGACACAGCCTCCAAATGTGTGGCTATCCCAGTTAAATGGGGTATCCCTGTGCACAGTGAACAAAACAAGGAAATGTTAGAAACCACTGCCTCCACTATAGTGAACACACCAAAAGAAATAATTGGAATTGATGTTCTCAACCAGTTAAATTTGGTGGTGGATATGGCTAATCTTAAATTGTGGCAGTATTCAGGAACTTCAAGTGCTTCTAAAACTTTAGTGCATGAAGTCATTCCCATGCAGTTAGCAACTCAGTGCACCAAGGCAGCTCAGCAGTATGATCTGTGTGTAATTCCTTCAGAGGTGGCTGATATTCCAGTCTGGGCTCAAGACAAGTTAGATTGTGGGAAAATGCACACAGAAATACTGCTGGAAGGTGAGGATCCTCCACCACAGAAGCAATACCCAGTACCTCATCAGGCTATAGAACCAGTGACTAAAATTGTGAAGATACTGGAGGAGAGGGGTCTGATTAGACCTATTTCTTCCACATGCAATTCACCAGCCTGGCCGATAGTTAAACCGGGGGGTTCCTTCAGGCTCACTATGGACTTCCGTGCCCTGAATCAAGTTTCAAAATCTGTAGTGCCCGTGGTAGCCTCATACCCTGAAATGATCTCTAAACTGAATCACAAATGTAAATTTTTCTCTGTTTTAGACATATCCAATGGGTTTTGGAGTCTGCCCCTGGCCCTTGAGTGCCAGTACAAAACAGCCTTTCAGTGGCTGAATAAACAATATGCATGGACTGTGCTCCCACAGGGATATAAGTATTCCCCCTCAATATTTCAGAAATACATGCAGGAAGCCCTATCACTATTGTCTTGCAGAGATAATATAATTCAGTATGTAGATGACATTCTGATTCAGTCTGAGAATGAAGCCGTACACTGGAATCATGTAAGAGAAGTTTTAAAAGCCCTCTTACAAGCTGGTCTTAAAGTTAATCCTGCCAAGGCTCAACTGTGCAAATCACAGGTTTCCTTTTTAGGGGTTACTATTGGCCAGGACGGTAAATCTGTAGATTCTCAGAGGATAGAGCTGATACAGAAACTTCCACTATCTACAGATCAGAAATCACTCCAGTCATTTCTAGGGCTCACTGGTTTCTGTCGTGACTTCATGCACAATTATGCTGAAGCGGCAGCTCCACTTTACTCCCTGCTAAAAAGTAAAAGTTATGTTTGGGAGGAAGGACATACAGAATCTGTAACACATTCTGACTTCTGCTCCTGTTCTTGCACACCCAGATCACACACAGCATTTTTTCCTGTACCCTGTAGTTGGAGAGAACAGTATAGGTGCAGCTCTAACACAACGCTTAGGAGGAGTAGATCGCCCTATTGCTTTCTGTTCCAGAGTTCTCACTTCTCCTGAACTCAAAATGGGAAACTGTGAAAAACATGTACTGGCTTCCTATGCTGTTATGCAGAAATTTACATACATCATTGGTGCTCAAACCACATAAATATGCAGCCATCACACCCCCCTCAAATTCATTGTAGAAGGGAAGTTAGCATGTAGCAAGATTAGGACTGAGAGAATAGTCCAGTGGACTCTCATGTTGCAAGCACAGAATGTAAAGTTTGAATTGTTGAAAGAACCTAACGTGCAAGTGGCTGGAATCTTGCTGGAGGGGCAACCTCATGACTGTCAGTCCTCACCCAGTGCCCCTAATCACATGATCTTTAGGGAACTAGGACTAGACAAAATTTCACCTTTTCTTCCTACAGTATATATTGATGGTAGTAGCCAATGTGAAGGAGGCAGGCGACTAGCAGGTTTTGCAATTGTACAATTGGACCCAAATAACCAAGTAGTACTGCAAAGACAGTATTCCTGTGGGTCAGCGTCAGCACAGTACTGTGAGCAGGCTGCTTTTGTAGCTTGTATGCAACAATATCAGGATTCACACCCAGAGATACAAATCATTTTAGATTCTGATTATGTCTTTCAAAGTGCCATTGCCCTGTTACCCTGGTGGCTGGCAAATAAATTTAAATCTACAGATGGGTCCACAGTGAAAAATTCATCACTGTGGACTATGGCACAAGAACTGAGTGAGAAGTTTCAGAGAGTACATTTAGTTAAAGTAAAGGCACATAGGAAGAAAGGCCCTTTAGTGAAAGGAAACACATTAGCAGACTCACTAGCCAAGGAAGCATGCCATGTAGGCCTCATATGGCCCTGGTATGAGCAGACACGCATGGTTGCTATTGCTACACGTTCCACAGATTATGATCAGATAATACCACCAGATTACTTCGTAGCACTGCAGACAAAGGACCCTGAGCGTTCCAATTTGAAGAAGCTTGTGCAGGACGCTCCAGATAACCTATATCAGCACACACCCTTTCTCACACTCGCTATAGAGAAAGACATTCTATGTGCAAAAAGAGAGGAAGGCTTGGTTATAGCTATCCCTAGAGCTCGAGGTAAAGAATGGATGCATTGGGTTCATGGTGCAGGTCCTATGGGACACCCTAAAGCAGAAGAAATGCAGACTATCCTTAATAGGTTGGTATGGTGGCCAGAAATGAAACATGATATACAGGATCATGTTTCCTCCTGTGTAATCTGTGCTTCATTTGGCAGGCAACCTAAAAAGAGAAGGGGACAGTTAATGAGAGCACCTCCTCGTGGCCCATTTGAGAGATTGCAAATAGATCATGTGGGCCCTCTCCCATTAACAGCTAAGAAAAATAGATTTTCTCTGTTGTTGATTCCTTTTCTCATTGGGTAGAAGCATTCCCTGTCCCAGATCAAACTGCTCGAACCACTGTAGAAATCCTAACTATGCAATTTTTTACACGCTGGGGCATTCCCAAGACTATTGATTCTGATAATGGTCCTGCATTTGTTTCTCAGCTCATCAAGGAATTGTTTGATTTTCTAGGCATAGAACAACTCCTCCACATTCCGTACTATCCACAGGCAGCAGGGCAGGTAGAAAGGATGAATCAAACAATTAAGGCCCACCTCAGCCCTATGCTTAATCTGACCGGGAAAAATTGGGATCTGGTGCTCCCTTTAGTCCTTATGCATATCAGAGCTAATGTCTGTAAATCCACAGGTTTTGCACCCTATGAAGCCTTAATGGGAAGGCCAATGCAACGGTGGGAAAATATGCTGAGTCCTTTTCTTCCAGAGGACCAGACCGTAATTCTCACCAATGAGTGGATGAAATCCCTGCAAGAACATCTAAAAGAAATTCAGACCACTGTGCTAGCTAACACAGAAAAAGCTAGAGATTATTTGCAGGAGGTACATGCTAAAGGTTCTGATTTAAGGCCCCTCAAGGTTGGGAGTAAAGTGATGATTCTGAGACCTAGACCAAACCTCCCCTTTGGAACTGCAAAGTGGGAGGGACCGTACTTAGTTACTGATAGCTTAGGCCCAAGCCTATACCAGATCCTAATGCCCGACAACCAGCAGTACTGGAAACATCACCCAGTTAAAACCATATGGGTAATATGTGTTTTATCAGTCTTTGTTTTCAGATACCACCTGAAGACAGCACAGACAGCTGCTTTCTGAACAAAAGTCGCTTGAGGACGGTAACTAGTTACTCCTGCTGTACATGTGTTATTTACATAACTATTAAAGTAGTAGAAATTATTATTAATTTTTTTTTGTTTTGTTGTTACATAGTATAAGTGGGGAGCATTAGTTTACTCCCTAGTAGAGTGAAACAAGTTTGCTTTTATTATGTCTCGGTTTCCTGTTCTGGTATCTGCTCTCTTCTACCCAAGTCTCATTACAGGAACTATCATCCGAATATGCACGATTGGCTGGGCGAACTCCACAGGTGGGGTATATCGTTATCAAGAAATACCCCCACCTTTCCCGGAAGGAAAGGATCTGGTCATCCTGAGTTTGTTCGGTACAGGACAAGACAGTGTTCTATTCATTAAACATCACTCAAGTACAGTGGGAGCCACCAGTTTCCACTTCTCTAGAAAGGACACAAGAATTGAGGGCACGCCCAGAACATTACTTTCTAGGTCCTCCTGCTTTGATTTTGTACAATATTTCCTGTCAGGACAGAGGTACCTGGAAAATAACTTATACATGGGTTGTGAGTGATCAACAGCACATCACTGAGACTTCATTCCTTTTGGATGTATCTTGTTTACCTACCACCCCTCATCCCACCCCTCCCACCACTTCTGCTCCTCCTGTACTCTACCTTTCTGATACCCACCCATTTCAGGAAGGACATCCCTTTCAGATTAAATATGATGCACCACACAATGTTTTATATGATGTGGAATACCATTTTCTTACTTGGCATCTATTTCCCAAATTGTTTCTAGTTACTCACAAATATCCAAATTGCTCTCAGTTTGTTGCCAACCACATACAAATGTTCAATACTTGGTTTGATATGCAGTCAGTAACACCCCGAGCCAAGCAATTTCGACACAAGCGTGAATTAATTGATACAATTTTAGGTGGCACAGGGACTGCACTGGGTGCCCTTAATATAATTGATATAGAGGTGCTCCGTAATAAAATGGGATCCACTGCTCAGCATGCTGCTGATGGTTTTACCTCACAACATATTATTAATGAAGCTTCCTCTAAACTCTTATATCTCCCATTATAGAACAGAAAATTGTTACCTTAGCACATGCAGAATATAGATTGGGAAAGAATATTTCCTGGGCTCTTGCCTGTGATCAAGTACAGATCGAGCTTACTATACTAAAGGAAATTCTGATCACTGCTAAGTTAGGACACTGGCCACCATCTCTTATCCATATGGCTAGTACCAAAATACCTGAATTTGCTATAGCTCACCTTGATTGGTGGACAGTTAGTGTTCCCATTTGTTCACCACAAGGCTGCTCTATCTGTACTTTGATCCCATGGTCAGGACAACACACAGTTATTTATCCTATTGTTAATATTGGGGTGCAGTTTGATAATATGCTTATGTATCCTGTGGACCATCTCACATGGGTGCAGCCACTGGATGACACCTGGACTTCATTCAAGCCGATGGACCCCAGTTTGTGTGAGCAGACTACATTTCAGTTCAAGTGTCAACCTCACCAGTTTAAAGAGGCTGACACCTCCTGCTGGAACAATTCCTCCTCTTGCTCCCTGACTGTTAAGCTCTCATATTCCCTGATTACCTCACACAGTTTGTGTATTACCTTGGAGCTGGACACTTTTGTTTTCATCTGTTCTTTCCCAAGAATGTTTGCTCCCAGAATGCATGACATTCGCCTTCCCAAGAACACTTTGTTGTACAGTTCAAACTATTTATCAAACAATACCTGGTGCAGTCATACACCACTGGTCTCCATCACCATTAATGGGACAACTTATTCCAACACTGCTGGTTACCAATGACTCTATGGACATTCCAGACTTTATCTCATATGCTGTGCATCCATTACCACTTGGCATGGGAGAAGAGACACTACATAAACTGCTCAACTTTACAGAACTCCATGCCTATATGGATCAACTTAAAACATCCACTGAAGTGAATCACACCATCGCTTATGAGAATGGACACATTCAACAAATTGTTGGACACTTGCTACAAGATGCTCATGTGTCTGTGTGGGAATTGTTATTTGGTTACTCACCTACTGCTGATCATGTCTTTAATGTTTTTATTCACCCTATTATTTTAACTGCTGTACAAATATTTCTATACATTATCATAATTTTCCTGTGTTGTAAAATGAAACAAATGTACATATCCTTGCAGCGCATGTCATACAGAACAACAACATTTTAAGGTTGTTACAGTGAACTTCTCCAGCATCCACCCCTACATCCAGGCTAATTTGGCCTGCTAATTTGGCATTTCCTATTACACTGAATACCAGAGTCAGCTACAGTCTAGTATTGCTTCCTATCCTCACTCATAGCATCCTGGTACCTTTTGGCTTTAGCCTCCTCAAAAATTCCTGCAGCCCTTATGCACTGTTCACTCTCTCGAAGACGGCCACGGAGGTAGCATATTGGGTTCCCCCCCCAGTAGTGGCTGCTCTACCTAAGACACGAGGTTTGGACTCATAAGGAGACTTGTTTATCTCTAGAACACTAGAGACATTACTGTGCAGGACAGGGGACCTGCTAGACATAGCAAGGTATTTAATACAGGAGGTATTAGACAAGCTGTCTACTATCATGCAATGGCAGCTGGGACAGGTACCACAGGTTTGCTTCCACCATTTCCAGGCACAAATAAAGAAAAATAAAAAAGGTGTGGGAGATGTCAGCATACATTTCATGCAGCTTTGTACTCTGGTGATTTCAGTCTCCAAAGGTAATAGGGCAGTTTAACTCTGACCCCCTGTTGATGTCAGTCTCACGGCCTGTTGAGAATGGTCTGCAGCCCCTCCCTGCTAAATCAAGAATGGTAGACCTCAAAGGGAGTGGCTAGAAACAATAGCAGACCTCAAGGGGAAGTGCTGGAGAGGATTCAATTCACTATAAAGGACAGAAACACTTCCTCTTGCTCTCTCTTCATCGGACAGCCACACCTGTTTGGTTGTTTTATTACAAGCCCTACTGCCTCTGTGAAGTGAAATGAACCCAGGACCTACAGGAGAGTAACTTGACTACATCTTACACGGTTGTCTGGAGCAGAATCTCGGGAGTTGCTGGTTCAGAGGACTGGCGAAAAGATCCATGGTGGGGAGACCCCCCCCTGAGAAAGACCTGCTGAACCATCAACGGGTTCAACGGCCATTCGTGTGGTTGCAGGATCCTGCTCAGTCTGTCCGCCAGGTAATTTTCCTGACCTGGGAGGTAGACAGCCTTTAGGAGGATTCCGTGAGTGACAGCCCAAGAGCACAGCCGTTGTGCCTCCTGACATAGAAGGAAGGAGCCTGTGCCTCCTTGCTTGTTCACGTAGAACATGGCAACTTGATTGTCCGTCTGGACCAGTACAGACTGGTGAGAGGCGAGGTGGGAGAAGGCTCTCAGAGCTAGGCGTATTGCCCATAGCTCCAGAAAGTTTATCTGTTGAGCAGCCTCCCAAGGGGTCGAGAGACCCTGAGTACATGCCCCTTGGCAATGTGCTCCCCAACCGAGAAGAGAAGCATCTGTTGTCAGCACTTGAGAATGCGGAGGGGATTGAAAAACCACTCCGAGTACCAGATTCGTAAGATGAAGCCACCATTTCAGAGAGGAGACTAGCAGGTCCGATATCTTTACTGAGTCCGCTAGGCTCCCCGTGGCCTGATGCCACTGAGTGCGAAGGCTCCACTGAGCCGGCCGCATGTGCAGGCGGGCATTGGGGGTGACATGAACCGTGGAAGCCATATGGCCGAGTAGTCTCAGGAATTGCCTGGCAGAGACCAGGGAATTGCTGCGAAACTGCCTGGCCAGATCCATCAGCCTGTGGGCTCTGTCCATAGGTAGAAAAGCCTTCGCTTGAAGAGTGTCTAGTCTGGCCCCTATGAATTCTAAGTTCTGGGACGGGAGCAAAGTGGACTTTGCGAAGTTTATGACAAACCCCAAGTGCTGAAGTAGAGCCACAGTGCGAAGGGTGGCTTGATTGGCCTCCTGGGAAGATTGGCCCCTTATGAGCCAGTCGTCCAGGTACAGAAACACAAAAAGACCTTGAAGCCTCAGGTAGGCCGCCACCACCGCCAAGCACTTGGTGTACACCCTGGGAGCGGAGGACAGGCCAAAGGGTAGTACTCTGTACTGATAGTGGTTTCCCCCCACAACAAATCGGAGATATTGTCTGTGGTCTGGATGAATAAGGATGTGAGTATATGGAGGTAGGGCAGCAGGATTCCAAGGGTAAGCATCTTGAACTTTTCCCTCTCCAGGAACTTGAGGTTGCGCAAGTCTAGGAAGGGTCTGAGGACTCCTGTTCTTTTGGGTACCAGAAAGTACCTGGAATAAAAGCCATGACCTCTCAGGTGGTGGGGCACCGGTTCCACAGCCTGATCCTTTAGCAGACTTGCTAACTCCTGAAGAAGTAGGTCCCTGGGCAGAGAGAGTCTTGGAGGCTCCCCTGGAAAATAGGAGGGAGGTACCTGGTGAAAATGGAGAAGATAGCCCTTTTGGACTATATGGAGCACCCAGGTATCTGATGTGACGGCTGACCACCTGTGGGCAAAGTGGGCCAGCCGGCCTCCTGTGCTGAGAGAAGCCAGCTGAGGAGAAGAGGCTATGCTTTCTGAGTCAAAAACCCCCACCCTGCTGAGCAGGGGCCGGTGTAGGTGGCTTGGGGGCCTTCTGCCTACGGGGTCCTTGACCCTGCCCCTTGGCCTGACGACCCTGATGGGGAGCTGCAGAGGCCTGATAATGAGGGTATTGTTTATAGGCAGAGGACTTCCTCGGGTAAAAGGTCTTTTTCCCCGAGCCCTTCTTTTTCTGAGAAGGGGCAGAGGTTTTTCTGGACAGCCTAGTCCTGGTGAGTGTCTGTGTCTAGCTCAGCAGCCTTTTCAGCCATGGGTTTGCCGAAACGGTTTTCACCCCAGCAGGGGACATCGACCAACTTGTCCTGTACCCATGGCTCGAGGTCGGATGACTGTAGCCAAGCCTGTCTGTGGGAACCGATGCCGGCCCCGGCTACTCGGGCCGAAGCCTTGAAGCCATCGTAGGCTGCTCGAGAGATAAACTTCGAGCACTCCCGAATACCAGTGGACAAGGCCTGGAACCTCTGCAAAGGTTCCTCGGAGAGACCAGTAGAGAACCCGGCAATCTCCTTTGCCAGGTCTCGGAGGTACATGCCCATGTAGAGCTTGTATGTCTGGACACGGCAAGCAAGCATAGAGCCCTGGAAGCACTTCTTACCGAGGGCATCCAGGTTCTGGGCCTCCTGGCCGGGAGGCACCGAGGAGTGCATCTTCTGACTTTTCAGTCGATGGATGGCTGATTCCACAACCATGGAGTGGTGCGGTAATTGCGCCTTTTGGAACCCGTGGCTCTTGCGGACTCGATAGATTGAATCGACCCGCTTGCTTAACACCGGCGTCGAGGCCGGGGTCTCCCACATGCGGAAGAGCAGCCGCTCCAGCATCAGAGGAACCGGAACAGTAAAGGCCTCCTTCGGGGGAGAGTCATACTGGAGGGCCTCGAGCTCCTCGGCTCCTCCTTGGGATCCGCGGGGAAGGCCAAGGCCTTGGCCATATCCCGCACAAAGTCCGAGAACCGGGTATCCTCCAGTGGGGATCATCTCCGATGAGTGTCGGGTGACTTCGTCCTCCGTCTCCCAGCCCGACTCCTCCGAGGAGGAATCGAGCGGCTCCAGTCGGGCGGGCACTGATGCCCTCTGCCCCGACGGTACCAGCGTCGACGACCTCGGCCCCGAACAGGAGGTCGAGGGAGACCGTGGCTGAGGATCGACTCGAGCCCGCATGGACTCGAGGATCGGCTCGGCCTCCGGGGTCGACTTGGACATTGAGGTCCCGGTGGTCGGGGCAGATGCACCGGTGAGACCGGCGATCAATGCCCGCTGCTGTTCCATGAAGGCAGCGAAGCTGCTCTCCAAGGCTGTCAACCTGAGTCCGAGCTCAGGAGACCCAGCAGCCCCCGACTCGGCTCCCTCAGAGGAGAGTCCACGAGGACAACAGCACTTACGTGTCCAGGAGACTCCATCTCGACACGAGGATGTTTGGCAGGCCTCTCCGACTCCGAAGACCCGGGACGGCTATCGGGGCTATGCGACCTGGCCCTCGAGGAACCAGGAGCGTCCACCGACGCCGCCCTCGTGGGTTTCTTCTTCCTGCGATGTTCCCGCGAAGGAGACCCCCACTCAGAGGAACCCCAACGCTGCTCGGGGCCGGAGTCCCGAGATGTCGATGCCTCTGACGAGGTCCGGGCCCGGCCGGACGCGGAGTCAGAAAAGATCCTATCCTTTTGGTGCTGCCGACTCCTCAACACCTTCGAGGACATTTTGCCACACGGACCACAGATCATCAGGTCATGATCGGGTCCGAGGCAGCGGAGGCAGCAGTCATGTGTGTCGGTAAGAGACATAAGTTTCTTACACCGATCACATTTCTTAAACCTGCTGGTAGCCATCGGGGGAAAAAGGGCCCCTGCTAGGTCAAAAGACCGGGCTGTCAGGGAAAAAAGAAAAAAGGCGCGAACGCCAGTCAAAGGACAAAAACCGAAAAAGAGAAAAAAAAAGGGACTCGATACCGGTGTATCGGTCCGAGCGGGAAAAGGATCTGGCGTTGAACCGGAGTAAAAAGAGAAAAAACAGGGAAAATCAACTTTTTCCTTGGGGAAAAACGAACTACGTCCGTGCTCCGCGGAAAAAAGACTGAGCAAGATGGCACCTTTGGGCGGGAAGGGGACCGTGCATGCGCGCTGCAATTCCCAAAGACTTTCTTTGAAAGCTGGGGAAATGCTCCGCATGAGGGCTCATTCGGTGCCAACGTCACCCATATGTGAAGACTGACTTCCTGCTTGGTCCTGGAGAAAGGGTAAGGTAAAGAAAAATAAAGGTTCTATGGTCCTTGTGAGGAGCTTGCCATCCACAATCCAGCTCAGCTGCTGAGGACTACAAGACTGCCTTCTGACACCAGGGGAGAACTGGGTAACCTGGCAACAAGAATCAGTGCTTCAGTCCTCAGCTGCTAGAGGAGGGAGATTGACTACCCTAGTCTTGAAGGACTAGAAAGGGGGGCTGTTACTTCTGGAGAGAAATCTGAAATTGTGAGTATATACTTCTGTGAATTTTTCTGAAAGGAAATTTTTTTCTTTTAAAGCTAATTAATCTGTGAACCCACTATTTTTTTGTTAAATCAGTCAGGGCCTAGTAGCAACAGTTTAAGATTCAATTTAAAACACAGTTTCTGGTTACCTTTCATACCCAGTAGACAGCTGTAGTTTAAATTTCATAGTCACTCAGGGCCTAGCATCAGCAAAGTACTTTTAGTTTCAAATTAAAACACAGAAGAAAGCTTTCTGGTTTAATTTAGAATCCAGCAGAGAGCTTGTAGTTTAAATTTCTTAATAGGTTAGAGCCTAGTAGCAGCAAAGAGCTATAATTTAAATCAAATCAGAATATAGCTTACCTCAGCGGCACAGGACAAGGTACTGTGTAGCAGCCCTTTTTTAATAAGTGTTACCAACCAGAGGGGAAGCAATATTAGACCTAGTCCTTAGTGGAACACCAGATGTAGTGCAAGAGATAAGGGTGTTGGGGCCACTTGGCAATAGTGATCATAGCATGATCACCTTTGATTTAATTAGTGGAGGAGGGAACGTAAGGAAATCCACAGTACTACCCTTTAACTTTCGAAAGGGAGACTATGATAAAATGAGGAAAACAGTTAAGAAAAAACTAAAAGGAGCAGTTGCAAAGGTTAAAGACGTACATCAAGCTTGGGTGTTGTTGAAAAATACTATCTTGGAAGCCCAGACCAGCTGTATTCCACGCTTTAAGAAAAGTGGAAGGAAGTCCAAAAAACTGCCAGCATGGTTTAAAGGTGAGGTCAGAGAGGCTGTTGTTGCCAAAAAAGCATCTTTCAGGAAATGGAAAAAAGAGCCAAACGATGAAACCTGGAAACAGCACAAGCACTGGCAAGTCAAATGCAAGGCATTGATAAGGCAGGCAAAGAGAGAATTTGAGAAGAAGCTTGCTGCGGAAGCAAAAATGCGAAATAAAGACCTTTTCAAGTACATTCGTAGCAAAAAACCTGTGAGAGAGTCAGTTGGTCCATTAGATGATAAAGGGGTTAAAGGAGCACTAAGAGGCGACAAGGCGATAGCGGAGAGACTGAATGAATTCTTTGCTTCGGTCTTTACTGAGGAAGATGTAGGGATGTTACCCATGACTGAAGTGGTATTTAAAGGTGTGGAAGAATTGAAGGAAATATCGATACATCGGGAAGATGTCTTACAACTATTAGATAAACTGAAGAGTAGCAAATCACCTGGGCCGGATGGTATACATCCAAGGGTGTTGAAAGAACTGAAATTTGAGATTGCAGACCTGCTATCAGTAATCTGTGAACTATCATTAAAATCATCTCTAATACCTGAGGATTGGAGGATCGCCAATGTAACACCAATTTTTAAAAAGGGTTCGAGGGGTGATCCGGGAAACTACAGACCAGTGAGCCTGACATCAGTACCGGGAAAAATGGTAGAAACCATCATAAAGAATAAAATTACTCAGCATGTAGATAGTCACGACCTAATGGGAGACAGCCAACATGGCTTTAGACAAGGAAGATCTTGTCTTACTAATCTGTTATGTTTTTTTGAAGGAGTGAATAAACAGGTTGACAAAGGTGAGTCAGTTGATATTGTGTATCTGGACTTTCAGAAAGCCTTTGACAAAGTCCCTCATGAGAGACTTTTGGCAAAACTAAAGAGTCATGGGATAGGAGGCAGTGTACTACTGTGGATCAGGAACTGGTTAAAAGATAGAAAGCAGAGGGTAGGGCTAAATGGCCAATTTTCCCAATGGAGAAAGGTGAATAGTGGTGTACCCCAGGGATCTGTGCTGGGTCCGCTGCTTTTTGACATATTCATAAATGACCCGGAAAGTGGAACAACAAGTGAGGTTATCAAATTTGCAGATGACACAAAATTATTTAAAGTTGTTAAAACCCAGGAGGATTGTGGAAAATTGCAAGAGGATCTTGATAAATTGGAAGACTGGGCATCAAAATGGCAGATGAAATTTAATGTGGAGAAGTGCAAGGTTATGCACCTAGGGAAGAACAACCCAAACTATGGTTACACGATGCAAGGTTCCACATTAGGAACCACCACCCAGGAAAAAGATTTAGGCGTCATTGTGGATACCTTGTTAAAACCCTCGGCCCAGTGTGCAGCGGCGGCCAAGAGAGCAAATAGAATGCTAGGTATGATAAGGAATGGAATGGAATGGAAAATAAAACAAAAGATATTATAATGCCTCTATATCGTTCCATGGTGAGACCGCACCTTGAATATTGTGTGCAATTCTGGTCGCCGTATCTTAAAAAGGATATAGCGATTTTAGAAAAGGTTCAGAGAAGAGCCACCAAAATGGTAAAGGTATGGAAGGCTACTCCTATGAAGAAAGGCTAAAAAGGTTGGGGCTCTTTAGCCTGGAGAAGAGACGGCTGAGGGGAGATATGATAGAAGTCTATAAATTAATGAATGGAGTGGAACGGGTAAACGTAGATCGATTGTTTACCTTATCAGAATATGGAAAGACTAGGGGACATGCAATGAAGCTACAGGGTAAACTATTTAAGACTAATAAAAGAAAATATTTTTTCACTCAACGTGTAATCAAACTCTGGAATTTGTTACCGGAGGATGTAGTAAAGGCTGTTAGTGTAGCTGGGTTTAAAAAAGGTTTGGACAAGTTCCTGGAGGAAAGGTCCATAAACCATTATTAAGAAGGGACCCAGGATATCAATGCTTGAACCAGTACAAGCATTGTGGAACCTGTGTCCCTTGGGGAAACTGCTAGGTACGTATGACCTAGATTGGCCACTGTTGGAAACAGAATGCTGGGCTTGATGGACCTTGGTCTGACCCAGTATGGCATATCTTATGTTCTTATGTTCTGCACTGGCCCAGAGAGACGAATAGGAAACAATCCATTTTTTCCTTTATAACTATTCTTTTGTACTTTTGGATATGTTTTAGGTCTTTGTCCTACTAGAGGACCCATGACCTTCAACCCAAACCTAGCTTTCTGATACTAGGCAGTACATTTCACATCAAAATACCTTAGTAGTCATCTGACTTCACAATTCCTTTAATACGTTCCAGGCTTCCAGTTCCTGAGAGCACAAACAAGCCCCACATTATGGAACTTCCCCCATATTTAATTGTGGGAAGGGTGATTTTTCCTTATAAGCTTCATTTCTTCACCTATAAACGTACTGCTGGTCTGCACTGCCAAACAACTCAAGTTTGGAGTGGAGGAGTAGCCTAGTGGTTGGGGCAAGGTACTTCAGGCCGGAAGGTCGGGGGTTCAAATCCCACTAGAGGACAGCAACCTTGGGCCGAAAGGACTGGGGTTTCTAGTCCCACAGGTGCTCCTTGTGGTCTTGGGCAAGCCACTTAACCCTCCATAGCCCATGTTCCCTGTAAAATAGTTATCTCCAAGTTATAATGCCCTCTTCAATGTAATTTCAGTTTGTTCAATGTAAACCGCACTGATGCAGAATAGCGCGGTATATAAGAGAATTAAATAAAAAAAAAAAAAAAAAAAAAAAAATCTGTCCACAGAACATTTTCCAGGACTGGTTTTTCAAGGTGGGTTTGGGCAAAGATCAGGCGTGCCTTTGTGTCTGTCTTTGAGCAGTGGGGTCCTCCTTGGAATTTGCCCATGGAAATCCATTTAGTGCGCGACATATGGTGTGGATTGAAACCACTACTTCCTATTGCTCCAGGTCAGTCTTAAGCTCTTTGGATGTTGTACGTGGTGTTTTTCTAACAGTTCACACTACCCTTTGAAGACTTCTTGGATTAATTTTCCTTTTCCCACAATGTCCTGGAAGGGTCTTGATAGTTCCACAAGCAGAAAACTCCTTAACATTGCAAACTGTAGACAAAGGAATCCCAAAATCTTTGGAGATGGCCTTGTACCCCTTTCAAGTTTCATGATTGGTGATAATGGCTTTTCTGATCATATCAGGCAGCTCTTGTCTTAGTCATTGTGAAAATGGAACAGGGAGTGAATGTGGCCATCATTCATCGGTTGATTCAAGTCACGGAGTACTGACAATCACAGGTATGTCTTAATTTTACTGCAATGTGGTTCTCTTGTTCAAACTGATTTGAATGGTTTATAAGAGTGACAATTATGTCCTGACAATGTCCCAGTTTTTATATTAGTTCCTACTATTTCCTTTAATTGGTCTTGTTTTATTTGATTCTTGTATGTGTCAAATACTGTAGTTTACCTGGCTGGCACTCTCAAATGTATCTACTTCCTTCAATACAGAAAAATTTGGTGGAACCCTTTACTCTGAACTGTGTGGTGCAGGCCAGAACCGTCTTCTGGTGAAGTAAAGAGGAGTACTCTTCACTTTTGTCAGATGAGCATTGGAAGTAGCACATATAGCCTTAAGACCATCCCTATATTACAATTTCTTTTGCCAGGGTAGCAATAAATCTTGGTAAGCAGAGTATTAAGAAGCTAATAAAGCGTAGGTATTTTTGCACATTTAACTGCATGAACACTTCTGTGAAAAAAGTGCAAAATTCAGTTTTGTAGTAAACTTTGGTGCATAATCTATGTATGGAAACCTAAATTTGTTTGTATTTAGCTCATGCCTGTACAATAGAAGTTCAGTGAGTGACATTCAGAAACAGTAGGCATGTGTGTCCTCAGAGGGCTCATGATCTGTTTATACCTTGAAACAATGGACAGTTAAGTACCTTGCTCAATGTCACAGCATCCATGATATTTGAACCTTGGTTTCCCTAGTTCCCAGCCCACTATTTTAGCCAGTGCTATTCATACAGCAGCCTATTTAACTGCTGCAACAGAAAATCATGCAAAGCTGTTAAGGTGGAATTTTGTGAAAAGTACACAGAAGACTTTGCAGACCTATATTTGCAAAAAATGATAGTTATATTCAATGAGGTGAGGCCTAGCAGTTCTGTACGCCAGCACCATATTCCAAGATGGCACTAGTGCGCTTGTAGAGAGGCATGCTCCTGCTCCCGACATACAGCTTCAATTTTGGGATAAACTTTGAAGAGGGGAGAGGGGCAGTAGCAGCAGTGGCTTCGAGTTTCAACTAAATAAAATATAATAGCCACTGCAGTCTTGAGGGAAGGCAGGCTGTGAAATTCTACATGCATTCCCACCAATTAAGAATGTGTGAAGTGCCTGACCACAGCAATGTGAATGAACACATCTTGCAAAATTGTTAGATACTAATAAGCAAGAACTTATTTGCATCTAACAATCCAAGTGGGTTGCAATAATTTTCATCTTGATCAGCACTGCTTAATACATATTTTTTATGAATGGGAGGTGACAAGGAATATATTACTGAATATCAAATAAGGGAAGGGAGAAAGTGCTACATTTTATCCCTTTTTAACAATTAGGATTTGATTGTGCTGTGTCACTACAGTGCAAAAGTTTGTATTGCCATTATTTCTCTATCTTGGAACACCACTGGCTTAGATATTTCCTTGAAATTAGTACAAATGCAAATTACTCCTCCTGGAATTTTGAACACAATTCAAAATTTTGCACTTTGAGATAATTTAAAATACATTAACAAAATAAAAGCATCACTCAAAAACTATGTTTTGTTATTTTGATAAAGCAAACATGCAGAACTTCGCATAATTCAGACCTTTTGATGTAGAAGTTTGAATTTTGTTTGCAGAATTCCAGCAGGAATAAAATATAAATGGTTCTCCCCCAAACATATATATGCTATCTAAAAATACTGCTCTTATAAGATTCCTACAAGCTGGTGTTTGTCTCCAAATATAACATATGCTATAGTTAATACAAATTAGTCTGGGAGCTGAGGTTTCTTAATCCACAGCAGAGATTAAATGCACCTCTTTCCCCAATAACCCCAACCTGCAGCCTCACCTTATCCAGCATCAGTACCAGATGCCCACTGGATTGTACAATGCGATGTCTCACATTCTCTACAGCTGCCTGCAGAAAGATCTGAGCTTGCTCAGGTTGTGTTCGGCAGAGTCCATGGGCTAGAGATCTCACATGCTGAGGAGTGAGTTGATGAGCTCCATTAAGAATCACCTAGGTAGAGAAAGAAATCACAACCTGAAGTGTGAAGAGGTAACCAGGCCAAACTGGAGTCAAACAACCTACAACTGGATAATATAAAATAGCAAAAAGATTCACTACAAGTTTACTTTCTAAAGCCAAAGAAAAACAGAAACAGGGAAAGAGCCATCTCAGTGCTAGCAAGGCAGTACTTAACCTGCTCCCCAAGATCAGCTTAGTCAGTCAGTCTGGTTTTCAAGGTATTCAAAATGAATACACATCTGCACAAGATGCATATTCATTGTGGATTATCTTGAAAACCAGACTAGACAGATCCCAAGCAATGGGCTCACACACCACTGCTGCTCTTTCACAGGCCTATTAGGCATTAGGAGCACAAATTAGTTAAGCAGTGGCCACTTCTGTTCTGACACCCTAGCAATCACACTGTTCATTCACCAGACACAAAACATCACAATACTCATCTCTTGGAACCATGACGGAAAGATATACTGGCAAGTAAGCTTTATCAGATACTGAACTCCCATATAACACCCTATTCACCTAATACCTTCAAGATAAGAAGTCTGGTATCCTGTTCATATTTGTATCTCTCTGTTTACCTGTAAATATGTTAATGTTTATCAAGTTAAAAATTCCATATAACAAAGTTTAATTTACATTGTTATGTAAACTGCTTTGATTACCAGACTAAGCAGTATAGAAAAACCCATAAATAAATGTTATAACTGTCTTATGAACTCCAGAAGCATGTTAAGAGTACAGAACCAAGTTGTCCTGACTCTTCTTAGTTATCTAGTGCTTAAGCCATGCTGAGTCAGACCAAAATCAATTGAGCCCAGCATTCCGTTTGACTCCAAGAAGTCTGACAGCTTATTTCAAGAGAAAATAGAAATTACACTTACCTGGTAATTGTCGTTCCTTGAGTTACGACAGTTTAGTCCTCTACTTCTGGGTTGTGCACCTCTTCCTGCAGCTAGGAGACTGGGCATGTCAAAGTTGTGACATCACTGGATATAGCCTGCTGGTATCTCCCATCAGCCTCCAGTGTACTATTGACAAAGCAAACTCAAAGGAACAACAAATAAGTAACTATACCATAACTTTAAATAACTCCCCATTCTTCAACCGGAGGAGCCTTTTAAACCGCATCCGTCTTATATTTTCTTTTCTCTCTCTTTTTTTTTTTTTTTTACTTTACATTCATGTCCCCCCTATGCAAACACGTATCCTATACCATCACCTCGTTTAAATAAGAGAAAAGAAAGAAAGAACAGAGAGGGATACTCACTGCGATCTAGAAACTGAAAGGATCTGTCTATTCCTTGAGATTCCTGCTTCACTCCGCCTGAAAATAAACTCTGAAGAAATCACACTCCTGGGCGGGAATGAGGACTAAACTGTCGTAACTCAAGGAACGACAATTACCAGGTAAGTGTAATTTCTATTTCCTTATCGTTCCTCCAGTTTAGTCCTCTACTTCTGGGATGTAACAGAGCAGTAATCATTGGGAGGGACCTATTAAGCCAACTCACCACACTGCCGACCCGGAACAGGCTTCCTTTACTGCCAAAACATTTAGGCAGTAGTGGTTACTGAGGAAATGAAGAGACGACCTGGAAGCTGCTCTACAAATCCCTCCTGGTGGAATGACACGGTGATTCACCCATGAAGCCGCTTGTGCCCTGGTAGCAAGAGTCAGAAAGCCCCCCAGAATCATACAACCTCGCCAGCAGAAAGCTGAGGCAACCACCGCCTTAACTCAGTGCGAAATGGCCGCCTTCGCTGCTGCTTCCCCTTTGTGGGGACCTCCAACCAGCACACAAAAACAAAGAAATGAACATCGCACCCTGCATGTAAAGTTTCCTATTGGTGTAAGCTACGAATAAAAACCTCCCCTTCCAGAAAAACCGAGAACTGGAAGAGAAACCAATAGGCTCAGGAGAAAAATCAGAAAACCACCTTTTGGAAGGACGACAGGACTGCTCGCAAACACCACCCTCTATCCAGAAAGGGTGAAAACGGCTCATTAGATGACAACGCCTGAAACTCCGAAACTCGTCGCACCGAACAACGAGCTATCAAAGCCACTGTCTATAACAGCAAATCCTTTACCGACGCCTGGAGTAAAGAATCAAAGGCCCAATCGGGATCCCCCGGCGGCACCCGAACTCTCCTTGAGTAGCGCAGTCGGATCCCAACTTAAGGAAACGCTACACATCGATCCGAACACCTAGCGCTATTCCCTTCACAGACTCCTACAGCCGGAAACAGTCGCCCGCTGGATCCTCTAAGGAACTGGCCGCTAGTTCCTTCAGACACTGTCCTGCAGAGAACTCAGACCAAGGATACAGACACCTTTGTCGCCCGGACTTGCCGCTGTGAACAGCAGCCTTCCAAAAGGCGCTAAGCATGGACCTAAGTAGCAGAAGCAGCCTGCCTCCTTGCTCTCAACAAGGCGGCGAAGATTGCCGCAGACTGCCGCAGAATAACTCTTCTACTTGGGCCCCGCCCATACAAAGGCCAAACCGTAGGCGGGCACAGATCCACCTTAGACATTCGTCACGGACCTAGCCGCAGCAGAACGTCCACTACCGACAACTTCTAGGAAAAGCCTGTCGAGTAGATGAATGAGAAAAGCCTAGTATGGCCGTCTCGCCCAACCGGGTGCTACCAAGAGCACCTTTCTCCGAAAGCCCCAATACGCCAACTATTTGCCCTATGAGAGCCCACGGGGAAAGGACAAGACAGACTTAATGGGAGCTTACTGACCCTCGACTGGGACGAACCATCAGCTGCCCCATTCCTCCACCAGAGAGACCTCTGGGTGAACCCCAAGGAAGCCAATAATATTAGCTAGCGCTTGGATCAAGCCATAATGTACATTTGCCCCATAAAGCAAATCAGGCTGTAGTCGATTCAACTCCCTGATCTTTTCCTGTTCCAGGCGAGTAGACTGCCGTAACACTGCGACCAGCGGAAGCATGCTCTCGCCTCCCCAGGCTCCAAAAATGGGAGCTTGTAAGGCCAGAGCAATGCCCCCAACGATCGCTTCAGTGAACCATCTACTTTCCCATCTTGCGATAAAGAAGATTGCTAGGGCTCTGTTCCATACAGGGGGTCCGCACACCCTGGAAGTGCAAGGTGTGCACCCAGCCACGTGGTACCCAGGCGTGCCCCTGCTTAGCCTCAAAATGTCAATCAAGAGCAGGCGAATTCAGGACACCTGAATACTTTCTTTATTTTCCTTCCTTCTTTATTTAATTTATTTTTATTATTTATTTATTTATTTATTTTACAAAGACACCTCTAAACCAAAAATGCCTTCAGCATATGTTAAGAGACGCTCTTTCCGTGCCAACAATATGAAGTAGAAAGAACTCCCAAACACAGGCATACTAATCCACGGCCGTCCTGCTAGAGTAACACCCCATTCCGTCTGACTGCACAAAGATGGACTTTATATTTTAAGTTCAACTAGCACCTGGTGATATGAAATACAGCTCTCATTCTGCAGTGGCAATTGAGTCAGCAATAAAGAAGCCGAGAAACTGCAGACAAGTTCCCATTATATCACCTGGTAAAGACTCCACTTTTAGACCACTGAAGCAAAAAAAAAAGTATGCGAGCGTGCCTTGTGTCCTGCCAGCAGCTGATCGAATTGAAGGGATTCAGTGTATGCAGGGCATTGTCCAGAGAACGCAAGGCCCCTCCTCCAGGCTGACTCCACATTCACAGTCTAAACCGGCAGTCACCTTGGCTGATGCCGATCAGCGCAGAAGCCATCCTGTAAGCCCAGCATATGAAGTATGCCTACTAGAGTCTGAGCCGCTGCCATTGCTGCTAGAGAACTAGCCTAGCTGCTCTGGCCCCCCATTAAGGCATTCACTGAACACTAGCAGAGACTCTCCGTACTGGAGAACCTCTGATAAATGGAATGGGAGCATAGATAGCTCCAAAGGCCAGAGTTCTATTTCGCAATCCCTCTCCGCTGAGCTACCTTTTCCATATGTAAAATTAAACCCCATATAGCCAAAATTAAGACATTACAAATCTACCGTAAAATCTTATAATTTGGCAAAGTCAAACTAAACGGGAACATTTTCCATTAAGAAACCACACAACTATAAAATTCTTCCCTTGACAATGCTTATGGCAGAGCATTTCACATCTGTGGACTGGCCATGGCGCTCACCCAAGCACCTGTTACAACTGTCCAAGAGAGTTATCACCATAATTCCTTTTGACCTGAATAGGTTTACAGCGGAACATAGCGCTATATCACAGCAGCTAAGCCAAAATATTATCCTACCATATAAATCGACTAACGCTGTATAGGACCTTCTATGGATAGCGGAAGGAGATTCTGGTAAATCAACATAGCTATGCCCTTTTTTTTTTTTTCAAGATAGGACTCCAAAAACCAAGTTTCCGCCAACTCCAATGAAATCAAAGCAGATTCGCTAAAATTACCCAAACTGCTACTATAGCTTTGCAAGAAGCTACCAGCCCCCGCTGCACCCAGTGGTCCTTCCCCCCCTTATCCTGGGAGATTCTGCATTGCAGGAGGCGTTGCCCACCCCCTGCCAGCCTACTGCATCTGCCAGGGAGCTGAAGAGCAAAATAGAAAGTACCCCTGGAAGCAAACAATGTCCCATCCTTGGGATCCAGGCGCAAAAGGTAAAAATCAAAAGTAAAATCAACAGTGTTAGCTAAAAATGAACAAGGCTATCTCTCACTAAAGCAAGTTTCTTTTTCTTTTTGAAATCCCACCGAAGTCCATGGGACCCAAGCTTTCGAACACAGCCCCTGACGCTGTGCATTAACCGCAACCAGAGAAATGAAATGAAACCCTTCTCTAGTAATAGATGAGAATTTCTTGGGAAGGGCCTGCTAAGTGTTGCTATGAAACCCACAAGCACCTCACCAGGCCTCCCTGCAGTCAGAGAAATAGCAGTGGGTTACACTTGCAAATGGAGGTCTGAGAGGTTGTTGCCTGTGTGAACCTGATGAGTAATATGATATTGTATGGTACCACTCACCCCCCAGGGATGGGGGCACTGAATAC
Organism: Ichthyophis bannanicus; assembly: GCA_033557465.1. Lineage (NCBI taxonomy): Eukaryota > Metazoa > Chordata > Amphibia > Gymnophiona > Ichthyophiidae > Ichthyophis > Ichthyophis bannanicus. Next base: position 729,517,656 of record CM066033.1, on the reverse strand, counting down.
TTTATGTGATTCATGAGCAGCGCTGTCATTCGGTGGCCTTTAGGGCAGCAGAGCCCGACCAATGATACAGAAATTAAGAGCTTTAAATCTTGGTCATATAAACTGGATTCTCAGACCTTACATCACATCACCGAGGCTCTGTGGTGATTTCTTTCCTGATCTGCAGATAATGGCTGCCTGCACAGTCATAGAAAGGCACTATTGAGTGTACCAGCTGCCCTCTGGTGGCCATAGACTGTAGCACAGGCACTTCCCGGTTGGCAGTTTAACTGCCAGTCTATTTTTGTACATTCTAAGGTTTGCTAAACCTGTCCCTGTGAATTTTGGGCAACTTTCACTATAGACTACATAAAGGCACACTTCTAGGCTTTCCCTCCTGCAAACTACAAGTTAGGGCTCTGCCCTTGAAACTAAAAGCTGGCAATTTGCCTAATATCCTGGGCCTGAACAGATGCTCCTCAGAGACATGATTAGGAAGGAAAGAACATGTGGTATCAGGGATCAATGCCAAAACTGCTGTCCTGTTTTTAAGTTTATTCTTATTTATTCTATAAAGAGGATTGACAACAGTCCCCCTTAATAATGAGGAACCCCCTGGCCTCAAAAATAAAACTACAAACAAAAGAAAGAAACAAACACTAGGCCCAAAAATTTAGCTATTCTGCCTGTTTTCCTCACGCAGGCAACTTTCGCGATGCGGTCCAAATACCTAGAGAGGAAACGGCCGCCCCTTCGCCAATGAATTTTGGCGCCAAGAATAGCCGCCGCTGCAAAAATGAGGCCTCAGCAGACCAACAGAGCCCAAAGGCCTTACCTGCAGGGCCAAAAGCCACACAGCCTGCTCCTACCTCCTTGAATTCCTCCGATCCTCAAGCTGCGCTGATGTGCCTGGTAGCCGCAGCGAGGATCGCTCAGCCGGTTGCACAGAGTAAAATTAAAATCCAGCAACGGAGAGGCTCCGTCTCACACAGCTTCAGTGTGGCTGTACGGGTCCCGGAGCTCTCTCCCGTACAGTCAAGGGAGAGAGATCCGAACCGGCAAATGCCTGCAGCAAGTGAAAATCACTGACAAGGAGGGAAGGCGAGAACTGCTACTAATTTAAAGAACCAGGCTCAAATTTAAAATTACTGTAAATAAGGAAATTTGCTCCTAACTAAAGGGAACTAATCCCCGACTGTCAATTAACCAAAGCTAACTGAATTAAAAGTAAAATTAAAAGTAAATGAAAGGTAAAAATCAAAAGTAAAATCAGAATTTGTCACACTAAATGCTCCTATCTGTTCCCCCCCAAGTGAGCCCAGAAGCTAGGCTCACTATGTCCTCCTGCTGCAAGGAGACTGGACACACACTGAAGGCTGATGGGAGATACCAGCAGGCTATATCCAGTGATGTCACAACTTTGACATGCCCAGTCTCCTAGCTGCAGGAAGAGGTGCACAACCCAGACGTAGAGGACTAAACTGGAGGAACGATAAGGAAGTGTAGCTACTCACCTTAACAGGTGATCTCCGGGAACAGCAGGAATTTAGTCTTCACATATGGGTGATGTCAGTACAGACTGAGCCCGCGCGGGAATGCTCCCCAGCGTCCAATAGGAAAGCCTTTAGGAGCATCCCACTGCGCCTGTGTAGCTGCCTTCCCAGCTCTCCCTCCTCAGTTGAGTTTGTAGCTGAGATAAAAGGAGAGAGAGAAAAAAAAAGAAGACCTACAACTCCTAGGGGAGGAGGGTGGGTTATGAAGACTAAATTCCTGCTGTTCCCGGAGATCACCTGTTACAGGTGAGTAACTACACTATCTCCAGGAACAAGCAGGAAAGCACAGTTACTTACCTGTAACAGGTGATCTCTGGGAACAGCAGGAATAAGTCTTCACATATGGGTACGTCGGTACTGACGGAGCCTGTGCGGGAACGCTCCGCAGCGTCCAATCAGAAATCCTTTGGGAGCGTCCCACAGCACCTGCGTGCTGCCTTCCCACCTGTCTCTCCTCAGTTGAGTTTTAAGCTGAGACAAAGAGAGAGAGAGTGAGGGAAAGGAAAGATAGATACAACTCCTAGGGGAGGTGGGTGGGTTGTGAAGACTTATTCCTGCTGTTCCCAGAGATCACCTGTTACAGGTAAGTAACTGTGCTATCTCCAGGAACAAGCAGGAATGAGTCTTCACATATGGGGACTCCCTAGCTTTAGATGCCAGGGAGAGATCCCAGAAGTTGTGTGTCCCTGGAACAGGGCTGTCCTTCCCCACATGGATCTCTGGCATTCCATGAGGGAAGGTGGGTAGGAGTTGATTAAGTATGGAACAAGGTGTTTAAGAACAGCCTGACCAAACAAGGCATCCCAGCGGGAGTCCTTGTCCAAGCAGTAATGGGCTGTGAAGGTATGAACAGATGCCCAAGTGGCTGCTCGACAGATGTCGTCGATAGACACAGAGTTCAGATGAGCCATTGAGGCTGCCATGGCTCTCACATTGTGAGCTGTGACATGGCCCTCCAGAGAAAGGTTCTTGCTCTGATAGGCGAAAGAAATGCACTGGGCAATCCAGTTAGAAAGTGTTCTCTTGGAGACTGGTTGTCCGAGATGAGAAGGATCAAAGGCAACAAAGAGTTGGGAAGACTTTCTATGTTGCTGTGTCTTTTGTAAGTAAAAAGCCAGAACTCTTTTACAGTCCAGGGTATGAAGATTCCTCTCTGCACTTGATGCATGAGGCCCTGGAAAAAAGACAGGTAGGTAGACCTCCTGGTTGAGGTGAAAAGGCGAGACCACCTTAGGCATAAAGTGTGGATTAGTCCTAAGGACCACCTTGTCATGATGGAACCTTGTATAAGGCGGATTAGCTACGAGTGCTTGGAATTCACTAATGCGGCGTGCTGTGATTGCAATGAGAAAGATAACCTTCCAAGAAAGGTATTTCAAGGAGGTGGTAGCTAAAAGTTCAAAAGGTGGCTTCATAAGCTGACCAAGAACCAAGTTTAAGTCCCAGGCCACCGGGGGTGGTCTGATGGGAGGCTTTGTTAAAAGGAGGCCTCTCATGAATCTTGCTACAAGAGGATGAGAGGAAATAGGTTGTCCATTTAGAGGTTTAAGGGAAGCTGCAATAGCAATCAAATGGACCCTTACTGAATTTGTCTTAAGGCCTGCATTAGACAGATGGAGATACTCCAGTAACGATTCCAGAGGTATGGCACGGGGGTTAAGACCCTTCTCAGAACACCAGATGGTAAACCTCTTCCACTTGAAAGCGTAAGAACGTCTAGTGGAAGGTTTTCTGGAAGTATAAAGAACATCTTTCACTTGTTGAGAAAGATGAAGATCTTGGAGATCTAGGCCTTCAGCAACCAAGCCCTGAGATGCAGAGACTGGGGATTGGGATGCCATAACCTTCCGTCCTCTTGAGAGAGGAAGTCTGGAGCAGACCCTAACTCTAGGGTGGGAGCTTGAGAGAGAGATGTAGAAGCAGAGGGTACCACACTTGCTGTGGCCAATGTGGAGCTGAGAATCATGTGGCCTCTGTCTCTCTGAAGATTGAACAGAGTTTTGGGAATTAGGGGAATGGGTGGAAAGGCATACAGGAAGTCGACCCCAGTGAAGGAGGAAAGCACCCCTTGCCTGAGCCCCCTGAGCCGGAGTTCTGGAACAGAACTGGGGAAGTTTGGCATTCCACGGACTTGCAAAGAGGTCTATGTCCGGGGTTCCCCAAATTCGAAAAATCTTGGATACCTGGTCCATATGTAGGGACCACTCGTGTGGAAGCAGAACTCGACTGAGTCTGTCTGCCCAAGAGTTTTGAACACCTGGAAGATAAACTGCCAGAAGATGAATGTGATGCTCTCTGGCGAGGGCCCACAGTCGCAGAGCTTCGCTGCAAAGCGACAGAGAGCCAGCTCCCCCCTGCTTGTTTACATAGAACATGGCTACCTGATTGCCCGTGTGGATAAGGACTGTCTTGTGGCTGAGCAGGGTGTGGAAAACTCGCAGAGCAAGGAAGATTGCTCTGAGTTCCAAGAGATTGATATGTAGACAAGTCTCCTGTGGGGACCAGATGCCCTGGGTGGAGAGGTCCTGAAGATGAGCTCCCCAGCCCATTGGAGAAGCATCTGTTGTAAGAGTTGCTTGGGGTAGAGGCTGTTGAAAGGGGGACCCCAGCAACAGGTTTTGAGGGGACTTCCACCACTGGAGGGACAAAATGAGGCGATTTGTGTTTGCTATTTTGTCTGACAGGCAGCCTAATGCCTGGGTCCATTGGGTGGATAAAGTCCACTGAGCTGCTCTCATGTGAAGGCGAGCATATGGTACCACATGTACAGTGGATGCCATTTGGCCTAGTAACTAACATCTCTCGAGCAGTTAGTAGGGGCTTCAACTCTGCTTGAGAAGCTAACTGCACCAAGTGAAGGCAATGTGCCTGGGGAAGATAGGCCCTTGCCCTTGTGGTATCCAGCAATGCCCCTATAAACTCCAGGGACTGAGTAGGGATCAAATTGGATTAAGGGAAGACGAATATTTCCAGGGTGCGCAGAAAAGCAGCAACCACTGCCATGCATTTTGTGAACACCCTTGGTGCAGAGGCCAGAACAAAAGGGAGCACTCTGTATTGATAGTGCTTTTCCTGAAAAAGGAACCGAAGAAACCTTCTGTGAGTTGGATGGATGAGAACATGAGTGTACGCATCCTTGAGATTTAGAGAACAAAGCCAATCCTGACTCTGAAGGTATGGCAGCAGAGTTCCTAGAGAAACCATCTTGAATTTTTCTTTGACTAGGAATCTGTTCAACTCTCTGAGATCTAAGATGGGTCTGAAGCCCCCTGTTTTCTTTGGGATAAGAAAATAGGGGGAGTAGAACCCTGTGCCCTGTTGTTGAAAAGGCACTTCCTCTATTGCCCCCTGGGCGAGAAGAGTGGCAACCTCCTGCTCCAACAGGCTGAGGGGGGAGGTTGGAGAATTGAACTGGTGCACTCTTGTGAGAGGGGGCAAGCTTTAAAAATGAAGTTTGTACCCCTCTCTTATGATGGAGAGTGTCCAATGCTCTGCTGTAATTTGCCCCCACCTGGGAGCAAAGTGACATAACCTTCCTGGAATGGTGGAGGGCTCTGGTCCTTCTAGAGCCAGGAAGGCTAAGTTCTCTAGCAGAAAGTCAAAGGCCCTGAAGGGGCTGAGGTTGCTGGACTGGAGCAGGCCTCGCAGCCTTTGCTTTGCTCTGTTTAGAGGATTGCTGACGTTTGGAAGGGAACTGAGCTGCAGAAGATGCCCGCTGACCATAAGCAGGATAGAATCTTCCCTTTTTAGAAAAAGGTGTTTTCTTGAACAACCTTTTCTTAGCAGGAGCAGCTGTGGATTTGGATAGTCTATCCAAAGCAGAACTTTCAGCATCCATCTGATTGGCTTTTGCTTGCCAATCCTTACCAAACAGGTTCTCACCTGTACAAGGGATATTTCCCAATTCATCTTGAACCCAGATCTCCAAATCAGATGCTTGAAGCCAAGCAATCCTACGTGCACCTATGGCAATAGCTGAGGCTCTGCTTACGCATTCAAAGGAGTCAAAAGCTGCACGGTTGGAGAATTTGGAGATATCCTGGGCATGTTTGAGCCCAGTGAGAAATTCTTGCCTTTTATCTTCAGACATAAAAGGACTTAAAGTCTGTAAATGGTCAGTGACTTCTTTTAAGAACATTCCCATGTAGAGACTATAAGAATTAATTCTCGCAGCAAGCATGGAAGCTTGGAAGACTCTTCTTCCAAAAGCATCCAGGGTTCTACATTCACGTCCTGGAGGATTAGAGGCATGTCTTTTGGCACTTCTAATCTTTCTCATTGCAGATTCAGCCACAATAGACAAGGACAAGGAGGGACACGATACATGGTATCCAACCTGCGAGAATGAGGAGAGGTGGTTAGAGGTGCTTCCCACATCCTCAACATGAGATCATACAGAATCTCATGAATAGGTAAGGTAGCTGCCTCCTTAGGAGTCTTAGGATATTGTAAAATATCTAACTCCTTGGCTCTGGGCTCTGTCTCAGGTGCCACTGTAATAGAGAGACCCCGAGCCACCTCTCTGATAAAGTCTTGAAAAGACAAATCCTCTGGAGGAGACATCCTTCGTTTAGGAGAGGACTCCTCCTGTGGAAGAAGCATCACTGCATCGACCGACTCTTCAGAATCCTCAGAGGAATCTAAGTATCGTCTGTCCGGATGCTCTTGCAAAGCCCAATACCCATACCAACCGGGATCGGTAATAACCGGTACTGGGATATCGGTACCGGACGGCTTCAGAGGACAGAGTACCGGCATAGCGGACACCGATGCCGATGTCGATGCCACCGGTACCGGAATCGGTACGATGGCGATGCTAGAGCCAGTACCGGCAGAGTAGTCTGTTGCGGTACCATGGGCGTCGATGCCACAAGGAAAGCCGCCAGACTGCGTTCTATGGACAGAATCCTCTGATCCATCGACGACGCCAATGCCTGGAAATCTGTACTGGTGGAGCCACCGGTACCCCAGAGCATGGCACCAGGAGATCTGTCGAGGCCATGCCATCGAGATCATCCTGGAACCCTGATGATGCTTTAGAGGCCGAAGCCTCCCGCCGGGGTAATTTTGCCGGTGCAGAATCCTCGAGGGCAAGGCCAGAGGCATCTCGATGCTTAGGAGATCTACCCTTCAAGGACCGGCTGGATTTATGTTTAGCTACCCGAAATCCATGTGAGGAAGCAGCAGCCCTGGAAGACGTCGATGCCACCGAAGCCGCATCAGAGGGAAACAGGGTACTGAGCTTGGCAGCTCGGTTCTGCCGACCTCTTTTAGACATCATGGAACAGGACACACAATCTGTTATGGAATGGTCAGTACCTAAACATTTTAGACACCAGTCATGGGTGTCGGTGACGGAAATAGTACCGCCACATTTTGTGCACTTTTTAAATCCTGAGGCAGGCTTTTCCATATTTAAGGAAAAAACGTTTTGGGCCTAGGGCCCAAAACTCAAGTGCACCTGAAGAAAAAGAACGGATTTTTTTTTTTTTTTTTTTTTACAAGAAGAAAAGAACAAAGACCGGCGGTACCGGTACAGCGTCGAAGGCGGCAGACGCGACAGAAAAGAAAGAAAAAATAAGGAAATTCTTCTGCGGTGACAGGAACACGACCTGCTGGCTACACGGAAAAAGAAGAACTGAGGAGAGACAGGTGGGAAAGGCAGGAAGGCAGCACGCAGGCGCTGTGGGATGCTCCCAAAGGCCTTCTGATTGGACGCTGGGGAGCGTTCCCGCGCAGGCTCCGTCGGTACCGACGTACCTATATGTGAAGACTCATTCCTGCTTGTTCCTGGAGATTGTAGTCTTCACATATGAGACTCCCTAGCTCGGAGATGCCAGAGAGATGACCTCAGGGTTGGCTGTCAAATCATAGGTATGCCTAAAGAGGTCATGTATCCTCCAAGGATGTCTGGTATTGAAACCCGAGATGGAGGGTAGGAGTTGATCTAAGTTTGAAAGAGATGCTGGAGAACAGCTTGGCAGAACAAGGCATCTCGGCGGGAGCCCATGTCCAGGCAATAGTGAGCAGTAAAAGTGTAAACGGAAGACCAAGTTGCTGCTCTCAATCACTAGCAGAGCATAGATTTGCCATAGAGGCAGCCATGGCTTGAACATTATGTGCAGTGACGTGACCTTCAAGAGAGTCCTGCCTTTTCATAAGCAAAGGAGATGCAGTCCACTATCCACTTCGAGAGTTCATTTGGATACTGGCAAACCCAGGTGACTACAGTCAAAGGAGATGAAAGGTTGGGAAGCTTTTCGGTGCTCTCGAGTTCTCTGGAGATAAAAAGCCAAGGGACGTTTGCAATCCAGAGTGTGGAGGGTTGCCTCTGCCCTAGAGGAATGAAGTCTAGGGAAAAAGACAGGAAGGTAGACTGACTAGTTTAAATGGAAGGGCAAGACCACCTTCGGCATGAAGTGAGGATGATCCTAAGGACAACCTTATGGTGGAATTGTATATAAGGAGGGTCAGCCACCAAAGCCTAGAGCTCACTAATGCACCTTGCTGAACTGAGAGTAATAAGGAAGATGATCTTTCACGTGAGAAACTTCAGTGATACAGAGGCTAGAGGTTTAAAGGGCAGCTTGAGAAGCTGTCCCAGAACATTAAAATCCCATGCCACTGAAGGGGACTTAATGGGAGGTTTAGTTAATAGAAGACCCTCATGAAGCATGCTATTAGCGGCTGAGAAGAGATAGGCTGGCCATCTAAGAGCATGTGAGAGGCCGCAATGGCACTTAGATGTACTCTTACCAAATTGATTTTGAGTCCAGAAAAAGAAAAGTGGAGGAGATACTCAAGTAATGCAGCCACAGGAGCTGAGAAGGGGTTAAGATCCCCCTGAGAACACCAGAGAGAATCTACACCATTTGAAAGCATAGGAGCGCCTGGTGGATAGCTTCTTAGAAGCTAAGAGAATGTCCTTAACCTCCTGGGAAAGGTTAATGTCCTGGAAGGCTATGCCTTCAGCAGCCATGCTGTGAGATGGAGGGACTGACTGCAGATTGGGATGGAGCAGCATCCCCTCCTCCTGAGAGAGGAGATCTGGAGCAGACCCCAGATCTATGGGTTGACGTAGCCAGTGTGGGGCTATCAGTATCATGCAGCCCTCATCTCTCTGGAGTTTGAAAAGAATCTTGGGAATTAGGGGAATGGGAGGGAAAGCATATAGGAAGCCTTGATTGCAGTGGAGGTGAAAAGCATCCACTTGCTGGCTGTGCAGGAGTCCTGGTGCAGAAGAGAGGGAGCTTGGCATTCTGAGGACTTGCAAACAGGTCTATCTCTGGAGTCCCCCAGATTTGAAAACAGAGACACTGTCTACATGAAGAGACCACTTGTGAGGGAGAAGAACTCGACTCAGTTTGTCTACTAAAACATTATGTTTGTCCGGAAGATACACCGTATGCAGGTGAATGTGATGCTGTATGGCAAAGAACCACAGATGTAGAGCCTTGCTGCAGAGGGTTCAAGAGCCTGTTCTGCCCTGCTTGTTCAAGTAGAACATGGCTACTTGATTGTCCGTCTGGACCAGAACTGTGTGGTATCGAAGATGGTCCTGGAACACAGAGCATTGTGAATGGTTGAGTTCCAGCAGGTTTATGTGGAGTTGTGATTCCTGATGAGACCAGTCCCTGAGTGGAGAGTGTGTCCAGATGAGCTCCCCAGCCCAATCTGGACGCATCCGTTGTCAGGGTACATTGATGTGCTGGCGTCTGAAAAGGTAACCCTACCAGTTGGTTTTCTGGGGATTGCCACCACTGAAGAGACAAGATTAGGTGGGTAGAGACTGCTATTTTGTCTCCCAGGTGACCCGAAGCCTGAGACCACTGGGATACCAGTGTCCATTGCACTGTTCACATATGTAGATGAGCATATGGAACATGCACCGTTGATGCCATATGGACCAGAAGCTGTAGCATTTAAGCAGTGAGAAAATTTTTGAGGCATGCCTGAGATGCTGATTGAGTCGAGTGCAATGGAATTGGGGCAGAAATGCCCTTGATTGCTGAGAGACCAGGAGAACCCCTATAAACTCTAGAGTTTGAGAGGACGAGTTGGGACTTTGGAAGATTTATTACAAATCCCAAGTGTTGTAGCACCTGCACGGTATGTGAGAGGGATAGGCTGGCCTCTAGAGAGGTGTTTGCTTAAATGAGCCAGTCTAGGGATATTTGTCTTCCCTTAGAGTCCTTAGGAATGTAGCCACTACCGCCATGCATTTTGTGAAGACTCTTGGGGCAGAGGCGAGGCCGAAAGGCAGGACTTTATTGATAAATCTCCCTTGAAACATGAAGCATGGGAACTTTCTGTGCTGTGAATGAATAAGTATGTGAGTGTATGCCTCCTTTATATCTAGAGAACAGAGCTAATCCTGACTGGAGATAGGGGAGAAGGGTCTTCTAGTGAGATCATTTTGAACTTCTCCCGTAATAGGTACTTGTTCAGTTCTGAGGTCCAGAATGGGCCTGTGCCCTCTTGCTTTCTTTGGAATAAGGAAGTATGGAGAATAAAAGACCATTCCCTGTTGGAATGGTGGAACTGCCTCTCTATTGCACCCTGCAAGAGAAGGGAGGTGACCTCAAAGCATTGAGAGGGGGTTGAGAGCAGAACTCTTGGAGGAATCCGGGGGGGGGGGGGGTAGACTTTGTAGATGAAGCTTGTACCCCTCCTGTACTATGGACAGTGTCCACTGCTCTGATGTAATAAAATGCCACCTGTGGGCAAAGTGACAGTCTGCCGGAAATGTGTATGGGATCTGGAATCTCCAGAGGCAGAGCTGCTATGTTCTCTAGAAATGAGTCAAAGACCCTGAGGAGGCTGGGTCTGCTGAGATGGCTATGACTTAGGAGTCTGAGCCTTTTTTGCTGCTTTGATGGTTGCTGCCCCTTCTGAAGAGCATGATGTTGACACTGAACAGCAGTATAAGGAGGATAGTACTTATTGAAAAAAAGCTCTTTGCTGCTTTTTTCCTAGCTGGGTTGGCAAAAGATCTAGATATTCTATTTATAAATGATACCCTCAAATGTGATCAGAAAGTTTAACTAAATAGGATCTCTATTACTTTTCCGTTGATTATATGCTGGAATAAATCTTATTGAGTATGTACATTTAATTCTTAACTTATTTCATCATACTTTATCACAAAAAAATATATTTATTTGTTTTTTCTTTTTTTCTTTTTCCTTCTCAATCACTATAGAAAGGATAAAGTGCGGGTCTCAGACTAACATTGGCAGCGTTTATTTGCTAATCGCAAAAAAACAGCATGTCTTCACGCATCAACGACCCTTAGTGCACTTACCCTGGTATTGAACCAAAATAGCAGCATTTTCCAACACTTCCTATTAAATGCTTTCTATTGTCATGTTCAGCTTTTGTTTTTCTCCAGTTGCTTAAAACATAAACAAAGATTGTGCTTATCTTTGAAATCTTGAAGTCATTTGATCGCCCCGACGCTACCAAAAGGGTACCGCAAAACTGCGTTTCGTATCACTTCTTCAGGGGGGATAGCTTACTTCAAAGCACGATCTACAATATAGCAAGAAGATAGTGTATTTTACAGCAATCAATCTACAGTTGTTAATATTCTTACTCTATGAGGAAAAAACAGACTTCCTACGGTAACACTTCAAAATATTTCTACCTCAGGATGAAGCGCGAAAGTTCATTGTATGTGGCTTCTCAAACTTCTCCTCCTTTCATCTGAAAGTCCATTCATCAAACTGCCACAAAACGCCGCGCATGCGGGTTACCCTTGCACCTTTGATTTAAATAGTGATGTCATATCCATTCACCCACGGCAATAATTAGCAATCAAGAAGATTGCTAATTATTGCCGTGGGTGAATGGATATGACATCACTATTTAAATCAAAGGTGCAAGGGTAACCCGCATGCGCGGCGTTTTGTGGCAGTTTGATGAATGGACTTTCAGATGAAAGGAGGAGAAGTTTGAGAAGCCACATACAATGAACTTTCGCGCTTCATCCTGAGGTAGAAATATTTTGAAGTGTTACCGTAGGAAGTCTGTTTTTTCCTCATAGAGTAAGAACATTAACAACTGTAGATTGATTGCTGTAAAATACACTATCTTCTTGCTATATTGTAGATCGTGCTTTGAAGTAAGCTATCCCCCCTGAAGAAGTGATACGAAACGCAGTTTTGCGGTACCCTTTTGGTAGCGTCGGGGCGATCAAATGACTTCAAGATTTCAAAGATAAGCACAATCTTTATGTTTATGTTTTAAGCAACTGGAGAAAAACAAAAGCTGAACATGACAATAGAAAGCATTTAATAGGAAGTGTTGGAAAATGCTGCTATTTTGGTTCAATACCAGGGTAAGTGCACTAAGGGTCGTTGATGCGTGAAGACATGCTGTTTTTTTGCGATTAGCAAATAAACGCTGCCAATGTTAGTCTGAGACCCGCACTTTATCCTTTCTATAGTGATTGAGAAGGAAAAAGAAAAAAAGAAAAAACAAATAAAAAAATATATTTTTTTGTGATAAAGTATGATGAAATAAGTTAAGAATTAAATGTACATACTCAATAAGATTTATTCCAGCATATAATCAACGGAAAAGTAATAGAGATCCTATTTAGTTAAACTTTCTGATCACATTTGAGGGTATCATTTATAAATAGAATTATTAGCCCTTTGAAGAACTAGACCCATAACAGTCGAAAAGATCTAGATAGCCTATAGAGGGTAGTGTTCTCAGATTCTAACCAAGAGGCCTTGTTTTGCCAATCCTTGCCAAAAAGGTTTTCACCACTGCAAGGGATATTACCCAGCTTATCTTGAACCCATTGTTCAAGATCCGATGCTTGAAGCCAAGCAATCCTGCGTGCACCAATGCAGATGGATGAAGTCCTGCTGATGCACTCAAAACAGTCAAAAGTTGCTCCATTAAACTTTGAAACATTCTGAGCATGCTTTACAAGGGTAAGATAATCTGCTCTTGTCATCAAGGAGACGAGGAGCTGTTAACTCCAAATCCTTAGCCATCTCTTTAAGGAACATACCCATATAGAGTATGTAGGAATTGATCCTGGCCGATAACATGGAGGCCTGAAAACATCAACCAAAGGCATCGAGGGTTCTCAATTCCCTACCTGGAGAGTTTGAGGAATGCGTCTTAGCTGTGGCTAAAATAGTACCACCACATTTGGAACACTTAAAACCACTGGATGGTTTTTCCATTTTGTCTGTGACAAAAAGGAAAGCCTAAGGCTAAGATGGCATTGATGCGCCTGAAGGAAAGAATAATACTTTCCCTCACAGAATTATTTTTTTTAAAGCAAGAACGAACCGATGGAAGTCTGTACCAGCGTCGATGGGAAGGCAGACGCAACCACAAAAAATATGAAAGACATTTTCTGTGGTGACAGGAATTGCTTCTTGGCTCTGCGGAAAACGAAGAACTGAGGGGGGAGAGCTGGAAAGGCAGCTACATAGGCACAGTGGGATGTTCCCAAAGGCTTTCCTATTGGATGCTGCAGAACGTTCCCGTGCGGGCTCCATCGGTACCAATGTCACCCATATGTGAAGACTACCTTCCTGCTTGTTCCTGGAGATACTATGGATTTCAAGTTTACCTGGCTAATTTATGGACTTTTCCTGGGAACATGTCTAAACCTGTTCTCTTGGGCTTCCACAGCTAGCATGATTTCAGTTTTCTGGTCATGCTACATCTTAGCAACTGGAAACAGATGTTTCAGCCACCAACTATGCTGCGGCTTTCTTCAGGGTAAAGTGGTTAAGCAGTGGATGTCAGAAGTCCTCAAAACAGATTGGTGGAATTTAGGCAGGAAAGTTTGTTGGAGAAAGGCTGGCTCTTTTTCCTACGAGTTTAAGAAAATTCTCCCCATAGTGTTTCTTTTTCTTTATTTTCATATTTTTGTATATCAAAGAACAGGACTGGTATAGAACCATGAGAACAACCCCCCCCCCCCCCCGAGTTCTTGCACGTCAATATTCTATGAAAATATAGCTATCTAGAAACAAGCAGAGGTATAACAGGTCATGTTGCAGGGAGGGGGTGAGGGGGGAGGTGTGAGGAGGAAGGGGGAGGGAGAAGGGGCAGAGGGAGATACAGAGAGGGGGAGGGCAGGGAAAGCAAAGAGCCTGGACCACAAGCTGGGAGGAGAATGGATGGGAGAAAAGAGGGGGAAATACGTCACATTCAGAAGGAAAGAGAACAGGGGCTTACCCCCTCCCCCAAATAAATCAGTCCCATACTAAGCAACAATGCCCCTATATTATCTCTCATCACCAAGTAGCCTGGAGACAACCTGACCAGGCAGGTTACCCTATACTCTAATTCCAACCAGGGTCAAAAAGCGTAGTTACTCACCTGTAACAGGTGTTCTCCAGGAGCAGCAGGAATCAGTCCTCACATATGGGTGACGTCGGCGCCGACGGAGCCCTCGCGGAGCAATTTTCCCCAGCTTTCAAAGAAAGCCTTTGGGAATTGCAGCGCGCATGCGCGTCGCCTTCCCGCCCAAGGGTGCCATCTTAGCCAGTCAGATGACATAGCTAAAAAAGACAGCATAAAAATTTGCAAAAAATTAAAGCAGATGATTGCAACTCCAAGGGGAGGAGGGAGGGTTGTGAGGACTGATTCCTGCTGCTCCTGGAGAACACCTGTTACAGGTGAGTAACTACGCTTTCTCCAGGACCAAGCAGGAAGTCAGTCCTCACATATGGGACTCCCAAGCTTAAGGCTACCGGAGACCCTAAGCACAAAAATGAGCTCCCTCTAGCTCAGCAGCACAGAAGGAAGGAATCTTCGCTGAATTATTACCCACCGGTAGCCCACATCCGGGATGGAGGGTAGGAGTTGCTCAAACCTCAAAGAGATTACGGAGGACTGCCTGTCCGAAAGCACTGTCCCTGCGGGACTCCCTCTCGAGACAGTAATGGACTGCAAAAGTCTGGCTCGAAGACAAAGTAGCGGCCCGGCAGATGTCTGCCAGCGGAACAGAGCGGAGGTAAGCCACTGACGTAGCCTTTGCCCGAACGCAATGAGCCGTGACTCGACCTTCCAAGGAGAGTCCGGCTGCCCCATAAGCCCAAGTGATACAGTCCGCAACCCAGATGGACAGAGTACACTTGGAGACCGGGAGTCCCAATTTATTGGGATCAAAAGACACAAAAAGCTGCGCAGCTTTACGGTGCTCCCTCGTACGGTCAAGGTAGAAGTCCAATGCCCTTCTACAGTCCAGGGTATGGAGGACCATTTCAGCTCGGCTGGAGTGTGGTCTGGGAAAGAAGGTCGGAAGTACCACCTCCTGATTGATGTGAAAAGGGGAGACCACTTTTGTAAGAAATTTTGGGTGAGTCCGTAGGACTACCCTATTTTTGTAGAACCGAGTGTAAGGGGGATCAGACACGAGGGCCTGCAATTCACTTACGCGTCTAGCGGAAGTGAGGGCTATCAAGAACAATGTTTTCCAAGAAAGAAAACGGAGAGAACAGGTAGCCATAGGTTCAAAAGGCGGACAGGTGATCCGCTGCAAAACCGGGCGCAGAGGTGGTTTAAGTAGAAGGAGACCTCGGAGAAACCTCGCTACGAGAGGGTCGCTGGAAAGAGGTCTGCTGTCCACCGGCACATGATGTGCTGAAAGAGCACTGAGGTGAACTTTGACGGAGTTGGACTTAAGTCCCAGATTAGAGAGGTATAGCAAGTACTGCAAGATCACCGACACCGGGCAGGAGAAGGGATCCTGAGACTGTTGGGTACACCAAACGGAAAAGCGACGCCATTTAAGGGCGTAGCATTTGCGGGTAGAAGGTCGCCGAGAAGCTAGGACGACCTCTTCCACCTCGGCCGGCAGGAGAAGGGGAGCAAGGACTACCCTCTCAGCAGCCAGGCCATTAGATTGAGAGATCTGAGGTTGGGGTGTAGCAGAGACCCCTGATCCTGAGTGAGGAGATCCGGTTGTAACCCCAGAGGGAACGGATCCTCTACCGCTAATTGCAGCAGGAGTGGAAACCACGGCTGTCTGGGCCAGCGAGGGGCCACCAGGATCATGAAAGCTTTGTCTCGGAGAACCTTGAAAAGAGTTCGAGAGACTAGCGGGATGGGAGGAAAAGCATACAGAAGGCTCTCCGACCATGAGAGTAGAAAAGCGTCTGCGGCAACTCGAAGGGGATGTGGCTGACGAGAGCAGAAGCGAGGAAGTTGCCGGTTGAGAGGGCTGGCAAAGAGATCCATTGTGGGGAGGCCCCACTTTAGAAAGAGCTTCTGAACTACAAAGGGATCCAGGCGCCACTCGAGCGGCTGGAGGATCCTGCTGAGTTTGTCCGCCAGGCAATTTTCTTGGCCTGGGAGATAAACTGCCTTGAGAAGAACGCCGTGACTGACGGCCCAAGAGCAGAGCTTCTGTGCTTCCCGACAGAGAAGGAAGGAGCCCGTGCCCCCCTGCTTGTTCACGTAGAACATGGCAACTCGATTGTCCGTCTGGACAAGGACGGACTGGTGAGAGGTCAGGTGGGAGAAAGCCTTGAGAGCCAGGCGGATCGCTCTGAGCTCCAGGAAGTTGATCTGCTGAGCAGACTCCCACATGGTCCAGAGGCCCTGAGTACGTGCCCCTTGGCAATGTGCTCCCCAGCCCAGGAGGGACGCATCTGTCGTCAGCACCTGGGCCGGCTGAGGCGACTGAAAAGGCATGCCGAGCACCAGGTTGGGCCGATGAAGCCACCACTGGAGAGACGAGGCCAGCGGCTCGGAGACGCGCACTAGGTCTGCTAGGCCGCCTGTGGCTTGTTGCCACTGCTTGCGAAGACACCATTGAGCAGGCCGCATATTCAGGCGGGCATTGGGGGTCACATGGACGGTGGAAGCCATATGGCCGAGTAGTCTCAGGAAGCGCCTGGCGGAGACCAGGGGCTGGCTGCGAAAACGGTCGGCTAGGTCCATGAGCCGTTGAGCCCTGTCGAGCGGTAGGAACGCTCACGCCTGAGGAGTGTGCAGCCTTGCGCCGATGAACTCGAGATCCTGTGAGGGGAGCAAAGTGGACTTTGCGAAGTTTATGACAAAGCCCAAGTACTGCAGAAGAGTCACCGTGCGGCGTGTGGCGTTGGTGACCTCCGGAGCGGACGCTGCTCTGATGAGCCAGTCGTCGAGGTATGGAAAGACAGAGGCCGTGAAGCCGGAGATGGGCCGACACCACCGCGAGACATTTTGTGAAGACTCGCGGTGCGGAGGACAGGCCAAAGGGCAGTACTCTGTACTGGTAATGATTTCCTGCCACCACAAACCTTAGGTATTGGCGGTGGCTTGGGTGGATGAGGATGTGCGTGTAGGCATCCTTTAGATCCAAGGAGCATAGCCAATCTCCCTGCTGGAGGTAGGGCAGAAGGATTCCAAGGGTAAGCATTTTGAACTTTTCCCGCACGAGGAACTTGTTGAGATTGCGCAAGTCCAGGATGGGTCTGAGGCCTCCTGTCCTTTTTGGTACTAGAAAATACCTGGAATAAAAGCCTTGACCTCTCAGGTGGTGGGGCACCGGTTCCACCGCCTGTTCCTGTAGAAGACCTGCTAACTCCTGAAGGAGTAAGTCCCTGTGCAGAGGGAGTCGTGGAGGTTCTCCCGGGAAATAGGAGGGAGGGACCTGGTGGAAGTGGAGAAGATAGCCTTCTCTTACGACTTGAAGCACCCAGGCATCGGAAGTGATGCTGGACCACCTGTGGGCGAAGTGAACCAGCCGGCCTCCGGTGCTGGGAGGAGCCAGCGGAGGGGGAGAGGCTATGCTGAAGGAGTCAAAAGCCCCCACCCTGCTGAGCAGGGGCTGGTGGTGCAGGCTTGGGGGCTTGCTGCCTACGGGACCCGTTACCCCGTCCCTTGGCCTGCTGGCCCTGTTGGGGAGCTGCGGGGGCCTGATATTGGGGGTAGTGTTTATAGGCAGCCGCCTTTCTCGGGTAAAAGGACTTCTTTCCCGAGCCCTTCTTTTTCTGGCAAGGGGCGGAGGTCTTCCTAGAAAGCCTAGTCCTGGTGAGAGTCTCCGTCTCGATCTGTGCAGCCTTTTCTGCCATAGGTTTGCCAAAGAGGTTTTCACCTCGGCAGGGGACATCGACCAACATGTCCTGCACCCAGGGCTCAAGGTCAGACGACTGAAGCCAAGCCTGTCGGCGGGCACCGATGCCGGCTGCGGCCACTCGAGCCGATGCTTCAAAGCCATCGTAGGCTGCTCGGGATATGAACTTTGAGCATTCCCGAATGCCAGTGGACAAGGCTAAGAACCTCCGCAAAGGTTCCTCGGACAATCCAGCGGAGAATCCGGCTAGCTCTTTAGCCAGGTCTCGAAGATACATGCCCATGTATAGCTGGTAGGTCTGGACACGACATGCAAGCATAGAGCCCTGGAAACACTTCTTACCAAGGCCATCCAGGTTACGGGCCTCCCTGCCAGGAGGCACCGAGGAGTGCATCTTCTGGCTCTTAAGACGATGCATGGCTGATTCCACTACCATGGAATGGTGTGGTAGCTGTGCCTTTTGGAAGCCAGGGCTCTTGCGGACTCGATAGATAGAATCGACCCGCTTGCTCAGGACCTGCGAGGAGGCCGGACTCTCCCACATGCGGAAGAATAGTCGTTCCAGCATGGGAGGAACCGGTACAGTAAAGTGTTCCCTGGCGGGAGAGTCATACTGGAGGGCGTCGAGCTCTTCGGCTCGAGGCTCCTCCTCGGGGTCCGCCGGGAAGGCCAAAGCCTTGGCCATATCCCTGACGAAGTCCGAGAACCGGGCATCCTCCGGAGGGGACTGCTTCCGAGGTTCGGACTCAGGCGAGTCCAAGGGGACACACCGAGTCCGGAAAGAATCAGGTGACTCTTCCTCTTCAGACTCCCAGACCGACTCCGAGGAGGAATCGGTGGGGTCGGCCCGGGCAGGCTGCGGCGCCCGCCGCCCCGATGCCGAGGGAGTCGGCGACGGCAACCTCGGTCCCGAACGGGAGGCCGAGGGTGACCTCGACCGAGGATCGACTCGAGTTCGCATGGACTCGAGGATCGGCTCGGTCTCCGGGGTCGACTTAGACGTCGACGTCCCGGCGGTCGGGGCAGCGGCGCCAGCAAGGCTAGCGAGCAGTGCCCGCTGCTGGTCCATGAAGGCAGACAGTCTGCTCTCCAAGGCCGTCAACCTGAGTCCGACCTCAGGTGACCCAGCAGCCCCCGACTCGGGCCCCGACGGCGTCGGGCCCGACGTCGGCGGTCTCGGAGGCGAGTCCAGGAGGACCACAGGACTTACCCGAGCAGGCAGCTCCGACTCCATGCGAGGTCGCTTCGAGAGGTGCTCCTTCTCCAAGGACCCGGGACGGCTATCGGGGCTATGCGACCTGGCCCTCGCGGAGCCAGGAGAGTCCACCGACGACGCCCTCGCGGGTTTCACCTTCCGTCGATGGTCCCCGGAGGGAGAACCCCTGTCGGAGGAACTCCGGCGACGGTCCGAGCTGGAACCTCTGGACGCCGAGGCCTCCGACGAGGTCCGGGTACGGCTGGGGTCAGCGAAGATCCTATCCCGCTGATGCCGCCGACTTCTCAACGCTTTGGAGGACATTTTGCCACAGGCCCCACAGATCATTTCTTCATGATCCGGGCCCAGGCAGCGGAGGCAATTATCGTGTGTGTCAGTTAGTGACATATTTCGGTCACACTGACCACACCGCTTGAAACCACTGGCAGCCATCGGGGGAAAAAGGGCCCCTGCGAGGTCAAAAGACCGGGCTGCCAGTGAAAAAAACGAAAACGAAACTGACTAAATCAGAAAAACCGAAAAAGAGGAAGAGGACTCGTGACCGGCGTCGCGAGTCCGGGCGGGAAGAAAACCGGCGTCGAACCGAAGGAAAAAAGAGAATATTACGAATAAAATCAACTTTTTCGCGGGGACAAGACGGGTACGTCTGTAGGGCTCCGCGGAAAAAAAGAAGACTGGCTAAGATGGCACCCTTGGGCGGGAAGGCGAACGCGCATGCGCGCTGCAATTCCCAAAGGCTTTCTTTGAAAGCTGGGGAAAATTGCTCCGCGAGGGCTCCGTCGGCGCCGACGTCACCCATATGTGAGGACTGACTTCCTGCTTGGTCCTGGAGAACTGCATAATAGGGTTCCAAATCTTCTCAAATCTGTCCAGCAGCGAGAGGAAGTGACGTCACCTGGCTGCATGGTTGTGTGAGCATTTAGCTCCGACCCGACCCCAGCGAAAAAGGAGTTTTAAAAGTCCCTACTTGCAGGAGAGAGTTCGGAAAAGTAGTGGGACAGACGGTGGAGAAAGCGGGGAACATGACCACCTGAAAAAACCCCGCAGATCTCAGAGAATTTGCCTTCACTGGAGCAGTTTCGTCAGCGGGGGAAAGCAAGATGGCTGAGGCAGAGGCCATGCGGCGGGAGCAAGCTGAATCACACGAGAAGGCTTTGGAGAGAGTGGAGGCAGAACTGGAATCCCGAGGCTGGGGTGCAGTGACTAGAGAGGAGTTGAAACAATGGTTTCATGAAGTCAAGGCAGAGGTGCAAGGCTCCAAAACGGCGTTGGAGGGGCTCCTAAACACTCTCGAGGAGGAGGTGGGTGAAATAGCTGCCAGACTGGGAGATCATGAGAATTGTTTAGAAGTGCTTGAGCAGCAGCAGGAGGAATGGATGGACCAGCGTCAAAGTGAGGAGAGGTGGAAGGAGGAAATTGAATTAAAGTTGGAGGACCTGGAGAATCGTTCCAGGAGGAACAACCTGAGGATTAAAGGAGTTCCGGAGGAGGCCGAGTTCAGAGACTGTGCTAAGGTGGCGGAGGCCGTGTGCATGGAAGCCCTGCGGCAAGGTGGTGAGGAGCCCCTGAGTGAAGGTATCCAGTTGGATAGGGCTCATAGGGCGCTGGGGGCGGTGCGTAATAACCAGCCCAGAGATATAATTATCTGTCTCAAGGACTATAACGTCAAGGAGAAAATAGCTGCCAAAATGAGAGGACTGAGCAACTTCACGTGGCAAGGCTATACTGTAGCTATCTTTGCAGACCTCTCCTTGGGAACTTTGCAGAGGAGGGGGGAACTGGCCCCCATAACTAAAACACTCAGAAGAGAGGAAGTGCGGTACAGATGGCTTTACCCATTCGGAATGGCCTTCACAAAGGGGGACAGAACCTGGCGAATCCATATGCTGGAAGCGTGGGCTGCTATGAAGGAGGTGGGCATGGAAGGCCCAGCGGCAGCAGCTAGAGCAGAGTGGAAGGAAGGGGCGACGGATCGAGGCCGGAGCGTCAAGCAAGGAGGAGTGCGGCGAGACCGGCTCAGGGACACTGATGGTGACCAGCGGAGATCACAGCGGAGAGGAGGGAAGAGATGGACAGTGTGGATACTGTGTTTGAGTGGTAGATGGGAGGTTGTGGTTGCCATGTGGAAAGAGCAAGAGAAGGATGGGGTTGCAGTAAGATTGACAGGGGAAGCAGAAGTGGGAAGGGTGATGAGGGAGGATGGTAGGGGGGGGATCGGAGTGAGGTGGGACTGGAAGGAGGGGGAGGGGGAAAGCGGAGGGGGGAGGGGGGGAAGCAGAGGGGGGAGGGGGGGACTGGGAGGGGCAGTAAGGGGGGGTCGGGGGGAGCGGGTGAGTCACTACTCCGGGTCAGCCTGGTTGCAGACGAGGCGGGGGAGTTGGGGAGGCAGGGTGGGAGGGCGGCAGAAGGGGGGAGGGGAGGGGGAGGGATGGGAAGGGGAAGGAGGGGGCGATGAAGGGTGAGGGGGGGAGGGCGAGGGAGTGACGGGAACTGAAGGGGTGTCCTGAAGGGGGAAAGGAAGGCGGAAAGGAAGGGGGGACGGGAGAAGATGGTAGTGGTAAACGCCAAGGGATTGAGGACATGGCGTAAGAGGCGCTTGTTGGAGAGAGAGGGTATAAGGTTGGGGGAAGACCTGGTGTGTATACAGGAGACCCACTTGAAAGTGGGCCAAGAAGGGTTGCTAAGGTCAAGGAACTTCCCAAGGGTACTTTTAGCGGGGCAAAGGGAGACTCCGCGGAAAGGGGGGTGGGGATTCTGATAGGGGAAAAATATAAGGATGCAATGGTGGAGGAAAGAAGGAATTGTAAAGGTCGGTGGGTGGCTGCTAAACTAAAGGTAAGCGGGGAGGAGGTGTGGATTGTAAGTATTTATGGCCCAAATGCACTGCGTGAGGAATTTTATGAGCGGCTCCTGGGAGAATTGGAGGGTTGGGGGGCGACACCGGTGATCATGGGGGGTGACTTCAATCTTACAATGAATCCTAGGTTGGATAATAGCGGAAGGGGAGGTGGGGGGGGGGGAAAGGAGAGAAGTTTAGTAAAACTGAAAGAGCGAATGGGTATGTTAGATGTGTGGAGAGTGCGACACCCTGGGGAGAAGGGATATACTTTCTATTCTGCAGTACATGATGTGTATATATAGCAGACTGGATATGCTGTGGGTGAGTGGGGGTTGGGGGCCTAAGGTACAAGCTGTGGAAATAGGCAATATCACATGGTCGGACCACGCTCCGGTGCATATGGTGCTTGATATGGGGGGTAGGGATACTGGGGTGAGATTTTGGAGGATGAACGATTCCCTGCTGGCGGAGAAGATTTATGTGGCAAGAGTCAAGGAGGTGATTAGGGAATATTTGGGGAGCAACTGGAATGGGGAGGTGGCCACGGGAATGGTGTGGGATGGGCTTAAAGCAGTGGTGAGGGGCCATTTAATTAGTATGGCGGCGCAGGAAAAGAAAAAAAAAAAGAGCAGTGGAAGAGCAGCTTCTGGGGCGGTTGGAAAGGAAACACCAGGAAGGGGGTGATCCCTCGGGCCCTGCAGGAGTTGTTAAAGGTGAGAGGTGAATTGGGGCAGTTAAGGGCGGTGGAGATAGCATATGCCTTGACCAAGTTAAAGCAGGGGTGGTATGAAGGGGGGAATAGACCAGGGAGGAGGTTAGCTTGTCGGTTGAAAGCGAGACAGCAGAGATCCACAATAGGGGGGGGGTGCGCAATTCAAAAGGGGAAATGGTGTATAAAGGGGAGGAAATTCAGAAGGCCTTTGTAGCGTACTATGAAAAATTGTATAGTAGTGAGGTGAAAGGGGATGGGAAGAAGGGGGAGGCGTTTTTGGCGCAGTGTAATCTGAGTAAGCTTACGGAGGGAGAGGCGGCAGAGTTGGGGCGACCGGTGACCTATGCAGAGGTGAAGGGGGCGGTGAAGGCCTGTAAAGACGGGAAAACTCCGGGCTTAGATGGATATACGGCAAAATTTTACAAAGTAATGCAGGATGAGATAGGGGGATTGTTAATGGAGGTCTTTAATGGAGTATTGAAGGGGGAGGGCCTACCACCCTCTATGGCAGAAGCGGGTATCACGGTTATACCTAAGGAGGGGAAGGACCATACTGTCTGTGGAGCTTACCAGCCTATCTCGCTTATTAATTTGGATGCTAAGGTGCTGGCCAAGATCCTGGCGGGAAGACTGCAGGGTGTAATGCAGAAGCTAGTGCACAAGGACCAGACGGGGTTCATTGCCGGGAGGCAGGGGGGTGATAACATCAGGAAGCTGTTGAATGTTATGTGGTCCCTGCAAACAACGGGGAGGGAGGTAGTGTTTGACGGTTGATGCTGAAAAGGCATTTGACAGGGTTGAGTGGGGATTTATGTTTCAGGTGCTGGATAAGGTAGGAGTGGGGCAGCCGTTCTTACGGTGGATAAGAGAGCTGTATGACTGTCCAAGGGCATGGATAAGGGTAAATGGAGAATACTCCGAGAGCTTTAGACTGGGCAGGGGAACAAGGCAGGGGTGCCCTTTGTCGCCCTTGCTGTTTGCCTTGGTTATAGAACCTCTGGCAGAATATATCCAAGGGCAGGTAGATATCCGAGGGGTTGAAGTGCAGGGACAGCTAAGTAAGGTTGCGCTTTTTGCTGACGATGTTATCTTTACGCTGGAGCACCCTTTGGTTAGTCTTCCCAATTTGTTACGAGCCGTTGGGCGGTATAGTGCAGTATCGGGCTATAAGTTGAATTTAGATAAGATGGAAATATTAGGCTTTAACTTGGGTAGAAGGCTAGAAGAGAGGCTGCAGGAAAATTTTCCCTTCAAATGGGTACGGGGTAGCTTTCGCTACCTGGGGATTCAGTTGGGAAATGCACTAAGCCAAGTACCGGATTGGAATTACAAACCCCTGATAGTGGCTCTACGGAAGGACTTAGACAGATGGAAGGGACTTCATTTGTCCTGGATGGGGAGAATAGCTACTATAAAGATGAATGTGCTACCAAGGATTTTATATGTCTTTATGGCCTTGCCATGCAAAGTGCCGAGGAAAGGCCTTAAGGAGTTACAGGATCTGATCATGAGGTTTATTTGGGAGGACAAGAGGGCGAGGGTAGATAGGCTCACCATGTTCCGGCCGCAGGAGGCAGGGGGGTTGGGTGTACCTAACCTGGTGAAGTATTACAATGCAGCACAGCTTAGGGCACTGTTTGTGGGGGGAGAGAGGGGGGAACCCCGCAGTGGGTGTATATGGAGAAGGAAGGGGGGGAGTGTTTGGAAGAAGTGGTCGGGGGGGGGGGAGAAGGGCTGGGTAGGGAAAGACTGAATCCACACCGGAGGTTAACGCTGCAAATATGGGGAAAATGGAAGGGTTACCTAATGAAAGGGAAAGGCTTGCCCCAGGCAGCGTATCTACAGAATATGGGGGTCCTAGCCCCGGGAAGGTGGGGGGGAGCTTCAAAATCTGGGCAGAGAGAGGGTTGGAAAGGGTAGGGCAGGTGCTAGACAGGACCGGGAGAATCCAGCCGTATGCAGAGCTTCAAAGGGAGTTTGGGCTGAGAGATAATGAATTCTATGCATACATGCAGCTGTGGTACTATTTGCAAAGGCCGGGGATCCGGAGGGACCTACAGAGTGGGTTAACAGAGTTTGAGGAACTGTTGGAACAGCACGAATCAGTGAAAGGCCTGGTGTCTAAGCTTTATCGCTTGCTGAACGCAAGGGATTAGGGCAAGGCCAGGTGGCAGGAGCAGTGGGAGGGGGAACTGGGGGGCTCTTGGGAGGTAGGGAGGTGGAAGGGTATCTTTGAGGGAGAGAAGCGGCTTGCATGGGGGACGGCTTTGTTGGAGAACTCACTTAAATTCAGGCTCAGGATGATCTGGACTCCAGCAAAGCTGCACCGCATTTTTCCAGAGACAGCGGGCACTTATTGGAGGGGCTGTGGGGAGTGGGGGTACCTTCTACATATGGTGTGGGGGTGCC
Organism: Ichthyophis bannanicus; assembly: GCA_033557465.1. Classification (NCBI taxonomy): domain Eukaryota; kingdom Metazoa; phylum Chordata; class Amphibia; order Gymnophiona; family Ichthyophiidae; genus Ichthyophis; species Ichthyophis bannanicus. Next base: position 729,492,906 of record CM066033.1, on the reverse strand, counting down.
CAAAAGTGCAGGCCTTGTGGCGGGAGGTAGAGGGCTATTATGGAGAGGTTACAGGGATACGGATAAAATTTGCTCCAGCCCAGTTGGTGCTCCTGGAGGGGGAAGAGGAGGGGAAGGGGGGGATAGCGACTTTCTGTAATTACTGCGTGGTAGCGGCTAGACTGGCTATTTTACAAAAGTGGAAGAATGTAGAAGTACCAAAGATGCGGGAGATCATTGGAAGGTTAGAGTTTTTGTGGGGGATTAGTAAAGTGGGCGCCTGTGGGAGGGACAAGCAGGCGAAACATGAGGAAATATGGCAGGAGTATGTGGCCTGGAGAGAGAGGAGGTGGGAGAGATGGATGGGAAAGTAAGGGGGATGGAAAGGGGGCGTGGGAAAGGAGCAGAGGGGGATGCTTTGGGCCTGTTGCTAATTGGGGAGGTGAAAGCACCCTAAAGGGATTGTTCTGATCAAGGGGAAGTTGGAAGGGTAGTAGGTGGCAGTAGAAAAGGGAGTAATGGGGGGATGGGTTGGAAGGGGAGTCTGGGGCAAGGGGGGTGGGGGGGGGGGACTAAGGAGGTAGGGGAGGCCCACAGTGGGTTGTTGCCAGGGGACATTTGAAGGTGAAGGGAACAGCGGCACATAAGGAGGGGTAGGACAGAACACATACAGACTTGCGTTGAGTTTAAATAACTCATGTTAAAGAGAACAAAATGCAAATGAGTTCACAAATTGGTCTGTAAAGTGGGGAGGGATTCCCCACAGTTGGAGGTAGGGTGGGGGCCTGTTCAGCGGGGAGGGTGGGGGGGGGGCCGGACTAGGTACCAAGGTTGGAATGGGGTTCAGTTGTGTTTTAATGGTGTGTGCTGTGTACAGCGTTATGCTGGATGACAGTTAACTATTATTTTCGTTTTATATTTGACAACTTGAAAGTTTTTACTAAGTTTCGTGCACAGAAGAGAGCAGTTACGATTGACTGTAAACTGTTTATTATGGTAGCACCTTTAGAAGGAGAATGCTGTTATGATTTAATTCTGTTTCTGGTTCTGACATATCAAGATGGATAATGATGTTAACATTACGGATAGTATTCAATAATCTGCAGTGAAGAGTGATTGCTATTGGAATATGTGTATGAATCTGTTCATGAGATGCTGACAAAAAATTTAAATATAAAAAAAAAAATCTGTCCAGCAGCCCTTTCATACGGGCAAACCCCTGTTCAAGTTCCATGATGCAGGCAAGTTTTTTGATCAGTTCAACAGTGGTGGTGCCACGGAGTTTTTCCCCTTGTGCAGCCACAAAAAGACTGGACTGCAGGAAGAAAGTTACTCATCTGTCACAGATGTTCTCCATGGGCAAAAGGAATAAGTCCTCAAGTATGGGTGAAGTCCCCGACAGAGCCCTGTGTGGGAATACTCCCCAGCTCCCACTGGAAGCTTTTGGAAGGCACACTATGCATGCGTGCCTACCTTCCCCCCTCCCGCGGTGCCATCTTTGCCAGGATAATAGCAGTAGCCAAAAAGAAACTCCTTGGGGAGGTGGGAGGTTTTGAGGACTTATTTCTGCTATCCACAGAGAACACCTGCTACAGGTGAGTAACTATGCTTTCTCCATAGACTAGCAGGAATGTATCCTTACATATGAGACTCCCAAACTACAGGCTACCAAAAACAAAAGGAGGCCAAAAGCCCAACAGGGGCAACAAAAATGGAGAAACACGAACAGTGGGTAGTCCCTCTAGGGGACTCAATTGATTCATCACTAAACACCCTCACTGAGAGGTCACTTTTTTGGTAGCCTGGACAGACAGAAGAGATGGTGGGAAGGAGTTGAACCTAAGTCCAAAAGAGATCCCGGTGTATGGTGTGGCTAAAGTTGCTGTCGTGTTGGGAAACCCCATCCAAAGAGCTGTGAATGTGTGGGCAGACCACCATTTTGCAGCACTGCAGATCTCCTCCATTGAGACTGAGCACAAGTTGGCCACCGATATAGCCATGGCCCGGACACTAAGCCATTACATGACCATGAAGGCTCAGGCCTGCCTGAGCATAAGCGAAAGATATGCAGTCTACTAGCCAAATGGACAGTGTGTGTTTGGAGATGACAGCCCCCAGCTTGTTAGGGTTAAAGGAAACAAAACTGGGTGGCTCTCCAGTGGGCCTTGTTCACTCAAGGTAAAAGACCAAGGCTCGTTTGCAGTCCAGCATGTGCAACACCATCCTATCCCACCCCTCCACCAGCTGGTATTAGGCCTGGGAAAGAAAGTTGGTAGAACTGATTGGTTCAGGTGAAAAGAAGAGACCATCTTGGGCAGAAAACATGTGTTCTCAAGACCACTCTGCTGTGGTGGAACCTGGTGTACAGCAGATGAGCCACCAAGGCCTGGAGCTCACCGTCACATGCTGAAGTAGTTGCCACCAGGAACAAGACCTTCCAGGTCAGAAACTAAGAGGCAGGAAGCAAGCAGCTCAAAGGGAGCCATCAAGAGCTGTGCAAGAACCACATTGAGATCCCAAGCCTCCCCAGGGGGCTTGAATGCAAGCTTAGAGAAGAGCAAGCCCCACATGAAGTGAACCACCAAGGAATGAGCGGAGATGAGCTTCCCCTCCGAGTGATGATAGGCCTAAATCGTGCTCAAACTGATGGAAATGGACTTGAGACCCAAGTCTAAGAGGTACAGGAGGTACTCAAGTTGATGGTTCAGAAGGGATCCAGAGCCCTGTCAGTGCACGAGGAGGAGAACCTCTATCATTTAAATGCATAGGATCTGTGAGTGGAATCTTTGCGGGGAGGCCAATAGGACCTCTGACATTCTTGGGCAAGTTGAGCTCCAAGAGGATTACCCACTTAACATCCATGCTGTGAGAACTAGAGCCCAGACATTGGGATGTAGCAAGATCCTGCCCTGAGAGACTAGGTCTGTGGCACAGTCCAGATGCAGTCCTGCCGAGAGTTGAAGCAGCAGGGGGAACCCATGGCTGCCTGGGCAAATATGGTGCGATGAGAATCATCATGCCCTTGTCAGCCTGAGGCTTCAGCAGAGTTTTTGCCAGAGGAATCGGAAGGTATGCAATAAGGACAATGACAAGGTCAAGCCTTTGTACTCACCCCCTGGGAGTCCCAGACAGGGCAAGCTGTGTCAGGCTCAGTGATAGCGCCTGGGCAGTATTTTGTTTTTGTTTTTTTTTATACCAGCTTGCAGTCACCTCTGAGCAGTCTTTAGGGGAGAGCAGAGAGACAGGAGAAGGGAGGGGGTGTGAGGCAGCTTAAATCTTTCCAATTCTTTGGCTGCTCAACAAGCCCTTAACAGGATAAGAGTGGCACCAAACCAATTTTCCCCCCTCCTATGGCTACCAAAAAGACTGCAGTCTAGTGGAGCCTCCCAGGTCATCCTTTCACGAGCAAAATCCATTTTTCCTTCAAATCTTCAGTTCAGATTTTATCAGAGCTGAAAAAACCCCAACCATCTGTGGGGACAAAAAAATAATGAGTTGTCCCTAGTAGCTCAGACTGAAAGGAGGCATGGGAGTGATGTCATTGAAACCTGGGGTTTTTATTGGCTGTCTCCACTCATCTGCTGGTAGGGGGAACAACCCACTTCTCTGGACTGGTCTAGCAAGACAAGATGGAAAATAAATTTGCCAGACTGTTCCAGTGCAGTGATATAGCTCTTATGTTGAGCACAAGAGCTATGAGGTATAATCAAAACGTATTGAGACTAGTTGTGTATAGTAACATAGGAAATGACGGCAGATAAAACATAGTTACTCACCTGTAACAGGTGATCTCCGGGAACAGCAGGAATTTAGTCCTCACATATGGGTATCGTCGGTACCAATGGAGCCTGCACGGGAACGCTCCCTAGCGTTCAATTAGAACGCTTTTGGGAGCATCCCACAGCGCCTGCATGCTGCCTTCCCACCTTTCCCAACTGCCTCTCTCCAGTTGAGTTTTAGAGCTGAGACAAAGAGAGCGAGGGAAAGGAAAAGAGAGATAGAGAAATACAACTCCTGGGGGGGGGGGGGGGGGGGGTTTGTGGGGAATAAATTCCTGCTGTTCCCGGAGATCACTTGTTACAGGTGAGTAACTAAGCTATCTCCAGGAACAAGCAGGAATGTAGTCATCACATATGGGGACTCCCTAGCTTTAGGTGCCAGGGAGAGACCCCAGAAGTTGTGTGTCCCTGAGAAGGGCTCCACTTCCCCCCATGGATCTCTGGCATCCTACCAGGGATGGTGGATAGGAGTTGATTAGGTATGGAACAGGTGCTGGAGAACAGTCTGACCAAACAAGGCATCCCGGCGGGAGTCCTTGTCCAAGCAGTAATGGGCTGTGAAGGTATGAAACAAGGCCTAAGTGGCTGCTCGACAGATGTCGTCAATAGACAGAGTTCAGATGAGCCATTGAGGCTGCCATGGCTCTCACATTGTGAGCTGTGACATGGCCCTCCAAAGAAAGGTTCTTACTCTGATAGGCGAAAGAAATACACTGAGCAATCCAGTTAGTGTTCTCTTGGAGACTGGAAGTCCCAAATGAGAGGGATCAAAAGCAACAAGGAGTTGAGAGGACTTTCTATGTTGCTATGTTCTTTGTAAGTAAAAAGCTAGAGCTCTTTTACAGTCCAAGGTATGAAGATTCCTCTCTGCATTTGATGCATGAGGTCCTGGAAAAAAGACAGGTAAGTAGACCTCCTGACTGAGATGAAAAGGCGAGACCACCTTAGGCATAAAGTGTGGATGAGTCCTAAGGACTACCTTGTCAAGATGGAACCTTGTATAAGGTGGATTAGCTACTAGTGCTTGCAATTCACTAATGCAGCGTGCTGATGTGATTGCAATGAGAAAGAATCTTCCAAGAAAGAAATTTCAAGGAGGTAGCAGCTAACGGTTCGAAAGGTGGCTTCATGACCTGCCCAAGAACCAGGTTCAAGTCCCATGCCACCAGAGGTGGTCTAATGGGAGGCTTAGTTAGAAGGAGGCCTCTCATAAATCTTGCTATAAGAGGATGAGAGGAAATAGGTTGTCCATTTAGAGGTTTAAGAGAAGCTGCAATTGCACTCAAATGGACTCTTACTGAATTTGTCTTAAGGCCTGCATTTTGGCCTCTGACTGTGTTGGAGCTCGAATGAGCCAGTCGTCCAAGTAAGGGAAGACGAATATTCCCAGAGTGCGGAGAAATGCTGCTACCACAGCTATGCATTTCGTGAACACCCTTGGAGCAGAGGCCAGACCAAAAGGAAGCACCCTGTATTGATAGTGCTTTCCTTGAAAAAGGAACCGAAGGAACCTTCTGTGGGTTGGATGGATGATTACATGGGTGTACGCATCCTTGAGATCTAGAGAACAAAGCCAATCCTGACTCTGAAGGTATGGAAGCAGAGCACCGAGAGAAATCTTGAATTTCTCCTTGACAAGGAATTTGTTCAATTCTCTGAGATCTAAGATAGGTCTGTATCCCCCTGTTTTCTTTGGAATAAGAAAATAAGGGGAATAGAACCCTGTGCCCTGTTGATGAAGAGGCACTTCTTCTATTTCCCCTTGGGCAAGGAGGACGGCAACCTCCTGACCTAAGAGGTTGATGAGAGGTGTTGGAGAATTGAACTACTTCACTATTGTGTGAGGGGGCATGCTTGAAAAATGAAGTTTGCACCCCTCCTTTATGATGGAGGGGGTCCAATGCTCTGCTGTTATTTGCCCCCATCTGGGGGCAAAATGACATAACCTTCTTGGAATGGTGGACGGTTCTGGTCCTTCCAGAACCAGAAAGGCTAAGTTCTCTAGCTGAAAGTCAAAGGCCCTGAGGAGGCTGAGGCTGCTGGGCCGGTGGAGGCCTAGCAGCCTTTGCTTTCTTCTGTTTGGGTGGTTGCTGACGTTTGGTTGAAAACTGACCTGCAGAAGATGCCTGCTGACCATAAGCAGGATAAAATCTTTTCTTTTTAGAAAAAGATGCTTTCTTGAACAACTTTTTTCTAACAGGATCAGCAGTGGACTTGGATAGTCTATCCAAGATGGAATTTTCAGCATCCATTTCATTGGCTTTTTCCTGCCAATCTTTACCAAACAGGTTCTCATCAGTACAAGGGATATTTCCCAATTTATCTTGTACCCAGAGCTCTAAATCAGATGCCTGGAGCCAAGCAATTCTACGTGCACCTATAGCAATAGCCGAGGTTCTGCTTATACACTCACAGCAGTCAAAGGCTGCACGGTTGGAGAATTAAGAGACATCTTGGGCATGTTTGACCCAAGTGAGAAAGTCCTGTCTTTTATCCTTAGAAATGAAAGGACTTGAAGTCTGTAAATTATCTGTGACCTCCTTTAGGAACATTCCCATGTAGAGACTATAGGAACCGATTCTTGCAGCAAGCATGGAAGCTTGAAAGACTCTACGTCCAAAAGCATCCAGGGTTCTGCATTCACGTCCTGGAGGATTAGAGGCATGTCTTTTTGCACTTCTAATCCTTCTCATAGCTGACTCCACCACAATAGAGTGGTGAGGAAGCTGAGTCTTATGGAATCCAGGACAAGGAGGGACACGATACCTAGTATCTAACCTACGAGAATGAGGAGAGGTGGTAAGAGGTGTTCCCCACATCCTCAACATGAGATCATATAGAATCTCATGAATGGGTAAGGTAGCTGCGTCCTTGGGAGTTTTGGGATATTGTAAAAATTTCCAACTCCTTGACCCTTGGCTCTGTTTCAGGGGCCACAGTGATGGACAGGCCTCGAGCCACCTTTCTGATGAAGTCTTGGAAAGACATGTCCTCTGGAGGAGACATCCTGCGTTTAGGGGGAGGACGACTCTAAAGAAGCATCGCTGCATCGACAGAACTTTCAGAATCCTCAGATTCTTCTGAGGACTCGAAGTATCGTCTGTCCGGATGCTCCTGCAGAGCCCGATACCCGTACTGACCAAGGTCAGTACCAGGAATAACCGGTACCGGAGAATCGGTACCGGAGGGCATCGTAGGACAGAGTACCGGCATAGCAGACACCGATGCCGATGTCGATGCTATCGGTACCAGTGCTGATACCGATGCTGGTGCTAGTGCCGGTACCGGTGGAGTTGTCTGTTGCGGTACCAAGGGCGTCGATGCCGCAAGGAAAACCGCCAGACTGCGTTCCATGGTCAGAATTCTCTGGTCCATGGACGCCGCCAATGCCTGGAGGTTGGTACCGGTGGAAGCCACCGGTACCCCAGAGCATGGCACCAGGAGATCTTTCGAGGCCGAGCCATCTAGAACATCCTGGAACCCCAATAATGCTTTGGAAGCCGAAGCCTCCCGCCGGGGTAATTTTGCCGGTGCAGAATCTGAGGGCAACGCGAGAGGCATCTCGATGCTTAGGAGATCTATCCTTCGAGGACCGGCTGGATTTATGTTTAGTTACCTGAGATCCACGGGAGGAAGAAGCAGCCCTGGAAGACGTCGATGCCACCGAAGCTGCATCAGAGGGAAACAGGGTACTGAGCTTGGCAGCTCGGTTCTGCCGACCTCTTTTAGACATCATGGCACAGGACACACAATCCGTGATGGAGTGGTCAGGACCTAAACATTTAAACAACATTCATGGGTGTCGGTGATGGAAATGGTACCGCCACACTTGGTGCACTTGGAAAAACCTGAGGCAGGTTTTTCCATGTTAAGGAAAGTTTTTGGGCCTAAGGCCCAAAAAGGCAGGTGCACCTGAAGAAAATAGAAAAAAAAGATATATATATATATATTTTTTTTAGAAATAGGAAAAGAAAGACCGGTGGTACTGGTAGAGCGAAGAAGGCAGACGCTACCACAAAAAGAAATAAAGAAAATGAAAATTCTTCTGCGGTGACAGGAACACAACCTGCTGGCTCCGTGGAAAAAGAAAAACTGGAGAGAGGCGGTTGGGAAAGGCGGGAAGGCAGCATGCAGGCGCTGTGGGATGCTCCCAAAAGCGTTCTATTTGGACGCCGGGGAGCGTTCCCGCGCAGGCTCCGTCGGTACCGACGATACCCATATGTGATGACTACATTCCTGCTTGTTCCTGGAGATAGACCAATATGGTTCATCTAGTCTGCCCAGTAAGATGGCAGTAGTAGGTGCACCTGCCACTCTGTGCAGGCCACCCCTCCCCATGTCTTTGTTTAGGGGTGAACCCACTGCTCCATGTAAGATACCCTTATTTGTTGAGAAATTAGATGGTTCAGTTTATTTTGATTTTATCCTGTTGCTGTAAAGGGATCCACTGTGTCTGTCCCATGCCATTTTGAATTCCATCACTGTGTTTGCCCCCACCACTCCATCGGAAGGGCATTCCAAGTATCCACCACCCTTTCAGTGAAAAAGTATTTCCTGACATTGCCTTTCAATTTACCACCTTGCGGCTTCATGTTATGCCCTCTAGTTTTCCGTCACACCATGATGCTATTAAGCATGCAGTGACCTAGTTATGTGCTCCGCATGTGCAGTGTGGCTGCAGCACACCTGTACTTTTTTAAAATCACATGTTCAGTATCGTGTAAAAGCAGTTCAAATTTAAGATGAGTGAAAAAATTGAACCATGAATTTGCATTAAATTCTGCCAGGAACTTGGAGATTCATGCAAAAAGACTTGACCAGCTACAGTTAGTGTATAGCAATGAGTAATGCAGAGTTTATGACTGGTACAAACTTTTCCAAGAGGGCTGCCAAAGTGTTGACAGTGACGAATGTTCTGGAAGGCCATCCAAGAGCAGGAACGAAGACAAAGTTGAAGCAGTGAATGCCGCAATACGCTGAAATCATTGATTGACTACCTATTGGAGCTTGCTGAAGAAATGGACATCAGTTTCAGGTCGGTACAGTCCATTCTTACTGTCAATTTGGGGATGAGACGTGTGTGCAAAATTCATGATGAAACTCCTGTCCCTTGACCATAAAGAATACAGACTGTCTGCAACCAAGGAATTGTTGGAATATGTTGAAAATGACTCAGATTTCATCAAAGAGATTACTGGTGATGAATCATGGGTTTACAGTTATGACCTGAAAACTAAGGCTCAATTCTCACAATGGAAAACACCAAACTCTCCCAGACCCAAGAAAGCCCATCAGGTGAGGAGCAATGTCAAGGTCATGCTCAGTTTTCTTTGGATTACCAGGGTATTGTTCATGAGTATGCTCCAAAAGGTCCATCAATAAGGAGGACTACATCCAAGTTTTGACTTGTTTGAGAGATGCAATTCGTCTTGAGATCAGAGTTGCACAGGAATGGTGAATGGTTGCTTCATCACGATAATGCCCCAGCTCATGCATCACATCTCGTTCAGCAGTTCTTGGCCAAACACCAAATCGAGCAAATCAGTAAGCCTCCATATACGCACCTGACCTTGACCCTGTGACTGTTTCCAAAGCTGAAATTACCACTGAAAGGAGAGATTTGACAACTTGGAGACCATTAAGCAAGATTTGACACAGCATCACCACAGCATAATGAAGAGGCATTTCATAATGGTTTCCGGCAATGGCAGGAACACTGGAGGAAGTGTGTTTTATCGGAAGGGGAATACTTTGAAAGAGACCGAGTGTAATAATTGTCAGTGTTATATTTGTGTTCTTGTTCAAGTCTCGATACTTTTTCATCACACTATCACTGCACTTGAATGGTCTGGCAAATCTATTTTTTGTAGTAATCAATTGATAGCCAAATAAGGTCAAGTATTGTTTCTGGACTTTTAGCCTGTGACTATGCCATCTTTAACATAGCACCACACTTCTAATTTGATCCACCATATTTTGATATTTGTATCTTGGTATCAGTGTCCCACATGTTATCCTTCCACCAGGAGTCTGATAAGCCTATTATATCCACATCCTCAACTGAGTAACAAAACATTTTCAACAATGGACTTTCTTCCTAGACTTAGTATTTACATACAGGGAATTTTAGCTATGTTTATTTGTATTCACAAACTGTCTAGCAGTTGGAGCTAATCTGAAATCATTTCTGTTCCTTAATTACACAGGTACACTAAAAAAAAAAATTTTTAAACTGCCTCTAATGTTTCGATTGATTTTTACGTTTTTTGGTGCGCTGAATCCAAATCTGGTAACCAATTTGCTCCATCACGTACAGATTTTTGCTACATTGGGTTAGCAGTTTGAGGTGAACGTTTCAGATTGAGTGCGATCGAGATAAAAGTTTCTTGGATGAATTCTTTATACTAATTGTTTAGTAGTTATTCAAATAAGAATAAAGAAAATTGTAACAAGGCAGCACATAAGAATAGAGTAATGTCAACAAAACACACTGTGATGGTAGCAAAATTGTCTGCACGTAAAACAGCCACATACATGTGCACAAACATTGAGCATATAAGAGCGAGGTTAGACACAAAGCAAAGCAAAGAAATGTGCAAAAAATGTTGTACAGGTATGTATGTAAGAATAGAAAACGCAAAACGCACCATTGCAATACATGAAGACAAACACCCGATAGTGTGAAAATAAAATTCTAATAAATGAGATCCGACACTGTGGTAATAACTAGCAAATTTTTATTTCAAAGTTTAGTAAAAACACGATATTTGTCAACACAGTTTAGATTTTAAAGTCATTCTTGGGTCAATCAATCTCCTGGTGGGCCCGTTTCTTCTTCCCCCGAATACTTCTCTTGGTGCGCTGCTTGGCGTATTTTTCATCTGGGGTTTCCCGCAGCAGCAACCAGCAGAAATCAGCCATCATAGTGGTGTTCCATCTTCCTTGGTACCTTCTCTCTGCGTCCTTGATGTCCTGGTGAAACCTTTCACCTTGTTCTTCACTGTACGCCCCCAAGTTTTCGGGAAAGTAGTTCACATGGGAGTGCAAGAAATGGACTTTCAGGCTCATGTTACAGCCTTGTTCTTTGAAGGCATTGAGCATCCTGACAACAATATCCTTATAGTTCTCATCCCGTCTGTTCCCCAAGAATTTGAGAACAACATCCTTGAAGGAATCCCAGGCTTCTTTTTCCTTCTCAGACATCGTTTCAGCGAATGCTCCATCTGAAATGAGTTTCCTTATATCAGGGCCAACAAACACTCCTTCCTTTAGCTTTGCTTCAGAAAGTCGGGGGAACTTTGAGCAAAGGTACCGAAAGCACTCACCATCTTTTGGAAGGGACTTGATGAATTGCTTAATGAGACCCAACTTAATGTGGAGAGGTGGTAATAGAATTTTATCACGAGGTACCAAGCTCTCATGAAGAACATTTTTCTCACCGGGTCTCAAATACTCCCGAATTGGCCAGTCTTTTTTCCCCCAGTGTAGGTCGCGGGCCCGGCTATCCCACAAGCAAAGGAAGCAGGGATATTTGGTGAAACCGGATTGCTGCCCTAATAGCATGGATAGAATTTTAAAGTCTCCACAAATCATCCACTTATGCTCATCATAACGAATCTTCTGAAGAATCAGGGCCAAATTCTCATATTTTTCTTGGAGAATAACAGAGTGAGCAATAGGAACTGAAGCGAATGTGTTGCCATTATGAAGAAGAACACCTTTTATGCTGTCTTTTGACGAATCAATGAACAGCCGCCATTCAGCAGGATCATACTTGAGTTTAAACTTTTCCATCACTCCGTATATATCGTTGCAAAATACCAAATCTTCCTCTTTGCTGAAATACTTCAAAAATTGTGTCTCGCGGTTGCGGGGTACCAATAAAAAGTTGTTCCTGGTGACAATAGATTTTTCTGTTTAAGCCGAGAACCTAGCAGTTGGGCAGCATCTTTTGGGAGTCCTAAATCCCGGACTAAATCATTCAATTCAGCTTGAGAGAAAAGTTCAGGTTTCGGATCTGGTTCAGTTTCAAACTCGGAAGTACTGGACTCATCGGGAAAAGCCATCTGATGAGTCTCATCATGATCAGAACCGTCCACACAAATATGATCCAAAGATTTTGGTGGTTCAGGCACAGGTACTTCGTTGCTATGAGGCATAGGCCTAATTGCTGAGGGAAGGTTGGGGTAACTTATTTTTATTTATTTATTTATTTATACATCTCTTCTATAACGCCACTTCCAGCGATCAGTGGCGGTTTACAAGTAAACAAAATTTAATAATAGCATGCTATTATTTTACATAGAACGGGTTTAGAAACTATTTTACATAGAACAGGTTTTGAACTATTTTACATAGAACATTTTAGTAAAAAGAACAGTAAATACAAAGAATAGTAAATAGAGAACAAGGGTTTTTACATAGAACAAAATTATAAACGTAAACATTTAACTATTAAATTGCAACTCAATAATACAATGAAATAACTGGCTATCAATAGTAAATCATCGGCAATGGAATATATTACATTAATTATACTTATTCACATTTTGCTTTCAAAGGGAAAGTTTAATTAGGTGAACAATGTGAATGAGTGAAGGGTTTTATGCCTGTCTAGGTAGGGTCAGTGAGTGACTGCTGATCAGAAGTTTTCTCTGAGTTAGGGTTATCTTCCTTGTGGAGGTTATAGTAGTATAGGGTGAATAGGTGGGTTTTTAGATTTTTTCTAAATAATTGAAGATCCTTAATTTCTCTGATTTCAGCTGGTAGGTTGTTCCATAACATAGGAGCAAAGTATGAGAACGCTGAGTTGCTTGTTTTTTGACTTGTTTTTCGGATAGAATCAGGTACTTGTAGCATGTGAAGGTTAATTACGTTAATTACTTATTACGTTCTTATTTTTTAAGTTGTATCCCTTCACAATGCAAGAGCAAAAATAGCAGTCACTACTGTGGTCTCTTTGTTCACGCCACATCATAGGTATTCCGAAACGAAATGCTTGTTTTTTACCTTTCATCCATAAGCGTAGATCTTCCTCACATGTCTTGCACACTTTGTGAGGAGCCCACGGTTTGTCTTGATCGCCTAACTTCAAACCGAAATAGGCGAAATATACTTTTTTAATAAATGCAGAAATGTTCCTCTGCCGCTTTTTCACGGTATATTCCCCACAAATAAAACAAAAACTGTCCGGAGAGTTGACGCAACCTCTGGCTCTGTGAGCCATCACAAATACACAGCACTGCAAACTACAACTGTAGTGAACCACTTCGGAATAAAGCTGGATTACGACTGAGCAAACAAAAGGTAATAATGAACTTGCTAGAAACTGAAATTTGACAGGAACGTTCATGTCGCAACCACCGTGTTTGAGCGAGCGAACGAGGCGAGGCGAACAGGAAAGAACATGCGCCAGCGCGAGTACTGGATTTAGCCCCCCGCCTCCCAATTGTCCTGTTAATGTATAAAATGAATACAAAACACTCTAAAATATCATGAGGGAGTGTTTCTAGTTAGTTAACCATTACAACCTCTATTTTGGGCCAAGAAAATAAACTGCAGTCGGCTAAAAAGAAATTATGTGAACATTCCTTATATGGGTAAGAAATCTAATTTTGCAAGAAAACGTGACGTGATGGAACATTTTGGCTATTTTTCCTGGATTCAGCACCCCAAAATCTATAGGTATCAGTTGCAAAACTGGAGGCAGTTTTTTGGTAGTGTACCTGTGTTATATGCACATCTTCAGTCTATTATAACCTATCCAATTTGAATTTCTATGCTTTGCCAGTATCTTAAATATACCTTATTCTGAATCATGTACCGAGTAACTGATTTCCCCAGGATCTAGTTTAAAAAGGGAAGCACTGCATTCAAAAGCTAGTGCCAGCAGCCTTGTTTTACCTTGGTAAATGCAGAGCCTACTCTTTTATGGTTTAGGCACTTGTGCCCTTTACTGTGTGAATCAGAACATATCAGTAAACCGCCCTAACAGGAATAAATCTTTCCCTTCCTCAAAGTCAAAATTTATATTTTGCACTGAGTCATGGAAACACTGCAGAGTTACTAACAAATTTAAAGGCTTCAATCCCTGCACAGTTGCCTCATCCATGCATTGAAACTCTGGAGCTCTGCTTCTCTGGCATCCTGCACATGGAACAGAGCTTTTCAGAGCGTATTGCTCTAGAAATTCTTAATTTTCTGCCTAAAATTTTGAATTCAGCTGCCAGAACTTCCCTCCTCCATCTTCCTATGTTGTTGGTACCAACATGTACCATGGGCAGCTAGATCCTCCCCAGCAATGTCTAAAATCCTATGGAGGTGAAGCATGACGTCTGCTGCCTTTGCTCCAGGCAGACAAGTTACCAAGTGAACTTCATGCCTACCAGCCACCTGGTTATACATTAATGTCCAAATTGCCAACAATGCTACTACTACAAATTTATATACCACTATTAGACTTTATATACCACTATTAGGCATGTATCTCTGGAGGAGATCCTCAGAATGAAAGGATACTGCATCAACTTGAGGGCAGGTCCCAGCTACAGCATCACTTCATGTCACATCAAGGTGATGCTCTCCTGCCACATGACCTTTTTGTTCTCACGCAGTACAGGAACCGTCAAGACTGAGTAAACATGACATCCAAAAGTATAGGTTTTACCTTCAGAAGTGCCAGGTCACAGTTCCCCCAACCACATTCTCCTAATTGCTTCTGCAGACTGCAAGCCACCTCTGCCACACCAGGCTCCCGACTGGATGGTAGTAGGATGCTTCTCCAGCACCCAAGAATGTCCTCTTCCAAGGATTCTATTAGGAGCTAAACAGAAGGGAATGAAACTCAGATGTAGACACCACTGCAGATAAAAGGCAGAAAGTATCTGTGTGTCTTATCCTTCCCCTTAGCATCTCTTTCATTTCAATGCTAAGTTGTAAACTGTCCTGTACAAATACACAAGAAAAGCCATTCTTACCTAGAAATACCACCTTTACTCACCACTTTCTTGCTCACAAATCCCCCTGATGCTCTAAGAGACCCAAAAAGCCACATTTCTGTAATTCCTAATCCTAGTATAGTTAATGACCTATGCCCCCCTGAAAAGAAGGGTTAGAGGTGGAGTGATGTTGGTCAGAATGAGCTAAATATGACTATACAGTTCACTTAACATTATATGCTAAACAAAGCCCCCATTTCTTGTCATATAATCTTCTCCATGCAACTGACTATCCTTTTTATTGAGTGGTTTCTTTCACTACAAATTGATATTTCCAATACAATTACACCTGGTAATTTTAACATTCATATGGAAAATAGATCCAATATAGCTGAGGAATTTATGTTTGGAATGATAGTGATGAGCTAACAGATCAACATTCAGGGGTCGCACATTACAATTATTCCAGAAAACAAATACAATGCAATATAAAGCTATGATTTTATTTATTTTATTTAACAAGACTTCTATACCGCTTTATCATAAAATCAAAGTAGTTTACAGTGCAACTTGTGGGTTTTATTTAGAACAAAGGGTGAGGAGGGCATGCAGGAGATTGTATAAAAGTTAGCTTGAAACAATGTAGAGTGTATGGTGACAAAATTGACCTTAATTTGTATATTTATTGCTGGACTTCAAAAAAAAAAAAATGGAATGTTTGAGGTGGAAAAGCTAGGGTAGTAGGGGAGGAGTCAGCAGGGGCTGTGAGGGGAGGGGTATTCTGAATATGCGGTTAGTCTATTATGCAGGTTGACCATATCATTTAAGCTCTGCTGTCAGATCATGGAATAATTAGCTTTACAGCTTATCCTAATGTTGATCCTATCAAAATGAAGGGTTTAAGACAAATTAAATGGTTAAAATATAAGGTATTTGCTCAAATATGGAGCTTCAAAAATATAAAATGAGTTGGTGCAGTAATGTGACTCCAAAAAGTTTCAATATACATCTGAAGACAATTGTTTTATTCACCGCCCCCATGGCATTCCATGGTTTTCCAAACTGTGGGAGCAGAAGTGCCTACTGCTCAGGACTGAACAGGCATGGAGAAAATCTCCCAAATGAAAGCTAGTGTATTTTGATGGACTAAGATATAAAGTTTAATGTGATGAGACCAAGAATGCCTTCTTTATAATTAATATACATGATGGTATTGCTAAAAGCAAATTTTTCAATTCACTGATTAGTGAAGGACTCGAATAGGCAATCCAATTTACAACATCCTTCAGATTGTTAATTTTTGGGCAACCTTTAATTTTATACTAAATAAACTGACACCAACTGTTTTGCTTTTATATGTCAAGATGTTAATACTAATACTATTAATTGGTTTAGATTTTGATCAGTTGAATCAATTGATATACTAACTAGTGTAGTTACTCACCTGTAACAGGTGTTCTCCAGGGACAGCAGGAATCAGTCTTCACTTATGGGCAACGTCGGCACCGACGGAGCCCGCGCAGAGCAATTCCCCAACTTTCAAAGAAAACCTTTGGGATTGCTGCCACACGTGTGTCCCTCTTCCTGCCCAAGGATGCCATCTTGCTCAGTCAGGTCCCCTAGCTAAAGCTCTAACTAAGCAGATGGCAAGGGAAGGATAAGAATAGCAACTCTTCAGGGGAGGTGGGAGGGTAGTGAGGACTGATTCTTGCTTTCCCTGGAGAACACCTGTTACAGGTGAGTAACTACGCTTTCTCCAGGAAGCAGGAAGTCAGTCCTCACTTATGAGACTCCCCAGCTACAGGCTACCAAAACCTGTAAGCTAAGCGCCTCCGCAAAGCCATGAGCAGATGCCAACGATCTGAAGGAAGCACGAAACCCTTGGGGCATCGGGGCCTAGCTCCCAGAAGCCGCGGGGGGGGGGGGGGTCGGAGGGCAGGAGTTGCTTATACCCTGAACAGATTACGGAGTACAGCCTGGCCAAAGGCGCTGTCCCGGTGGGACTCCCTCTCCAGGCAGTAATGTGAAGCAAAGGTATTCGCTGAAGACCAGGTCGCAGCCCAGCAAATGTCTGTCAGAGGCACTGAGCGCAGTGAAGCCACCGACACTGCCTTGGCACGGAAGCCGTACGCGGTGCCTTGCCAATCCAACGGGGCCCCAGCCTTTGCCTGAACGAAGGTGATGCAGTCCGCCACCCAGAAAGAGAATGCACTTGGCGACTACAAACCCCAGATGGTTAGGATTGTAGGCGATGAAGAGCGGGTCAGATCTGCAATGACCCTGGGTGCGCTGCAGGTAGGAGAGAGCCCTCTTGCAGTCTAGCGTATATGCAGAACCACCGACGCCCAGTCGGCGTGAGGTCTCGGGAAGAAAGTCAGTAAGACTCGCTCTTGGTTGAGATGGAAATCAGACAACTTTCAGAAGGAACTTGGGGTGAGTGCAAAACCTGGTGTAGGGGAGCCCCGGCCATTAAGGCTTGCAGCTCGCTGACTTGCCGAGCCAACATCAGCACTACCAGGAAGACTACCTTCCAGGAGAGGTGCTGAAGCGAGCATGTCGCCATCGACTTGAATGGCGGCTGCATGAGCACGATGTTCACGTCCCACTCTACTGGCAGAGGCCGGATGGGGGGCTTAGAAAGCAAGAGGCCCCCACATGAAGCGGGAGACCAGAGGCTGGCCCGAGAGGGGTTTACCCTCGATGGGGAAGTGGTTGGCCGAAATGGCACTCAGGTGAACCCTGACCAAATTGGATTTCAGCCCCACCTGCGAGAGGTGGAGGAGGTACTGGAGAACCCACCAGGTGGAGCAGAACAGATCGATCTGGAGCTTGGAGCACCAGACCGAGAAGCGCTGCCACTTGAGGGCGTAGGTCCGTCTCGAGTCCTTCCTCGATCTCCTCTGGGAGGTGCAGCAAGGCTAAGAGACCCGTTCAGCCGCCAGGCTGTTGGAGATAGTGAGTCCAGGTTCGGGTGAAGCACTCCTCCCTCCTCCTGTATCAGCAGACCTGGGGCACTGCCCAGAGGGAACAGGGGGTCCAACGAGAGTCAGAGTAGAAGAGGGAACCAAGACTGTCCAAAGCCATGAGGGAGCCACAAGAATCACTGAGGCTTGGTCCCGCTGAATTTTGTGGAGGGTCCTTGCAATGAGAGGAGTGGGGGGGGGGGGGGGGAATGCATACAGAATCCTGGAGGTCCAGTTCAGGAGGAATGCGTCTGGGGCTACCCTGCTCAGATGCAGTATCGGCCTGCAAAAGTGGGGAAGCTGTGCGTTTGCCGGACTGGTGAACAGGTCTAAAGACTGAGTCCCCCAGCAGCAAAACAGGTGGAGAACCACCTCTTGACTCAAACACCACTCGTGCAGGCACAGAAGCCTGCTGAGCCTGTCCACAAGGACATTGTCTTGGCACGGGAGGTAGGCGGGAGCCCTACCCCCTTCTTTGTTTACGAAGAACATCACGACCTTGTTGTCAGTCTGCACGAGCACTGACTTGCTTTGCAAGTGCTACTTGAAGACCTTCAGGGCTAAACAGACCGCTCGAAGTTTGAGCAGGTTGATCTGCTGCCGAGATTCCTTGGGGGACCACTGTCCCTGGGTATGGAGGTTGCCGCAGTGGACTCCCCAGCCCGACGAGGCATCTGTCAAGATAAGTTCGTGCTGCAGGGTCTGGAAGGGCATGCCCTGAAGGAGGCTTCCGGGATTCTGCCACTATTCAGGGAACTGGATAGGCTGTGGGAGACAGAGATGGGATCCCGGAGCCCGCCTGAGGTTTGGGAACAGCAAACAGAGGTGATCTCTGGGAACAGCAGGAATAAGTCTTCACATATGGGTACGTCGGTACCGACGGAGTCTGCGCGGGAACGCTCCCCAGCGTCCAGTCAGAACGCTTTTGGGAGCATCCCAACACGCCTGCGTGCAGCCTTCCCGCCTTTCCCAACTGCCTCTCCTCAGTTAAGTTTTAAAGCTGAGGCAAAGAGAGAAAGAGAGCAAGAAAGGGAAAGATAGAGATAGAGAAATGCAACTCCTAGGGGTGGGTGGGTTGTGAAGACTTATTCCTGCTGTTCCCAGAGATCACCTGTTACAGGTAAGTAACTGTGCTATCTCCAGGAACAAGCAGGAATGAGTCTTCACATATGGGGACTCCCAAGCTAAGATGCCTGGAGGAGTCCCAGCATGTTGCGAGTTTGAGAGCCATGCTATTTTACCAAACCCCCAGGCATTCCAGGGATGGAGGGGTAGGAGTTGAGCTAAACAGATGTGCTGTTGAACAGCTGGACCAAACAAGATGCCTAGATAGGCTCGGTGCAGGTGATATTTAGTGGTAAGATTGAAAATCAATAACCCAATATGGACCTCACTTGATGGCATTGTAGAAGGGTATATGGAGGTTCATGAGGATTTGTGAATATGAACCAACAGAATATCCCCAGGGGGTACCTCAATGAAAGAAGAGGTAAACAACTGTGCTATAAACAGGCTGAGGTAGAACCCTTAGGGTGAGAGGAACAATCCCAGTGGAACTGGGGTAGTTCAATGAGGTAGGACTTAGCGGAGAACGCGGAAGTCTCCATTGGATAAAACTGAAAACTCCTTTGACCTTAAGAGACCTAGTTCTTATAGGAGAGGGAGCTTGAAAGATCTCCATATCTGATAACAAAAAGGATAGGAGTAATGAGGCATTGTAGCCTCTCATCTTCTGAAGATGCCAAAAAAAGTCCCTTGTAATGGAAAAGGAAGGTATGTGGAGGGCTTCAGGTGTACTCAAACTGAAGGTCATGGTATAAAAACTCCTGAACTACCACGGGAAGTGGTTGATCATAGAGAACCCCAAGTATGCTGGGACAGCATGGAAAGGGATAGAAAGTATCTGTCGGTCCATCAGATATGGTAATCCATATCTAAGGAGATAGGTAAATACAGATATATACATCACATATGTGTATATATACATAGGGATATGGGCATAGACATGCAGATGTCCATATATATATACATACATATATACATATACATATATATACATATATACATATACATACACATACATACATACACATATATACACATACATATATATACATACATACATATATACATACATACACATATACATACATACACATATATACATACACATATATATATACATATACACATATACATACATACCCATGTCCACACATAGGGTATGTGGAGAAAGATTTATCTAAGAAGGGAGGTACCTACTTGAGTAGATATTCAGAGAATCACCAGCTCCTGGTTAAGGATAGGAAGCACAAGGAGTGCTCTCATTGGTAAGAGAATTCTAGAGTCCTCTAAGAACTCTTGCCCTTGAAAAACCAGGAATGGAGATCTACCTGGAAAATGCAGAGGATGTTTTTAATCTGCAGACAGTGAGTCTGAATCCTTCCATAACTCCAGCAGGTAGATGGAGAAAAGATGCCATAAAAATACCATATTTACCCTCAATGAGGGTAAAAAGGGGTATGGTGCAATGCTGTGCTCAACATGGATCACGCCATGAAGAATTGAGGATGGAAGGAAAAAACAAGACAGGGATGGTCTATACTGAAAGAAGGAAACCATCTCTGGTGAAGGGTTCCCCTGGAGATGTGGAGCAAACCAGGGAATTACATAATTCTTTAGGTCTTCTCTTGATGAAAGGCCTTTGACCTTTAAGAAGCCTTTAATGGAAATGGTAAGGGCAAGAAGAATCCAGTAAGCCTGACTGGGTAAAACCCTTCTTAACCATCTGACATTATGTGCTCTCTAATAAGGCCCCATAGTGTAGAGCTGCTCCGTAGAGATGCAGAGAGCATGTTGCAGGTGAATTAGAAGAAAACCTGATGTTCAGGAGCCCGCAGGCAACATGAACTACTCCGCCAAGCCCAAGCATTGGTAAGGCTAAGGAGAAAAGGTAAGGCCTGCAACACTAGCCAGAACCGTCTGGGACTTAGTGACAAGGCCAGAAACCATTGAAAAAGGAGAACAAGCTCTGGCTGCTTGGACAGCAAGTCAGTGGTCTAAGCAGTAAGAGCCCCCGCAGTTCTAATTATTGATAGGGCAGCAGAAAGGTCCCAAGGTTGGGAAAGAAATACAGACAGAAGTAGGAGAGGTAAGACTCCGCTACTGTCTGAGAAGCTGCCAGGAAGAACTAAGAATGCAAGGGGGAGACAACTCTGAAAGAAACTGTTAGGGGCTTAAGGAAAAACCCCTCAGTAATGTGGTATCGCTCTTACAGACCAAATGTCCTGGAAAGAGTGGCAGAGTTGAAAGAAGACTTATTGAGGAGGAAATCCTTAATAAGTAGTAAGAGATGCTGATACAGGAAAAAAGTCAAAGATAAGGGTTGGTGACCTTATTGACAGCTGCTACTCCTCTGTGTAGTTCAAAGGACGAGGAGTAACTGTAGTACCTGCATCATGGAATCTGGAGCATCCCATTTCATGCACACTAACTGCAGCAACTCCTGTGGAAACAAAGCTCTCGCTGGCCTCCGAATGCTCACCAGAATGGAGTCTGACTGACTTAAACATCTCTTCCTCTGGCAGCTCTGCAATGCAGAGAGTAGCAACAATTTGTGAAATCAAGGCTGGGTGCTCATCCTTGCCAAAAAGATGAATATTCAATGTGCCCCCATCATCCTCTGAAGGGGACAACTCCTTCCTCCTGACTGGTGTCCCCCACTGAAGCATCCCCACAGGAATCCATAGCTTGGCCCACACATCCTCATTCACTGGATATTTGACACCTGAGAGCCAGGGAAGTGACATTTTACTTACCAGATAATGTCCTTCTCCGGGAACAAGCAGGAAGTCAGTCCTCAGATGGGTGACGTTGGCACAAACGGAGCCCTCGCAGAAACATCCCTCCCCCTCAGGTCCTGCTAGACCAGTCCAGACAAGTGGGTTTTTCCCTATCAGCAGATTGGTGGAGAATGAGCCAATGAAACATCAAGTTTCAATGACATTACTCTTTCACCAGCCTGAGTCACTAGAAGGTACCTTCGTATTTGTCCCAAAGCATATGGGAAAGCATGGCAAACCTCACACAACTTCAATGGGGGCAACAAAAATGAATCAGAGAAACTATGTACAGGAGAAATTGATCAACAGACTGTCAGTAGGATATGGACCTGCAGGACCAGGCAGATGAGTCATAGCAGACCAGGTACCATTGCAACCTAAGTTCAAACAATTCCAGGGGTGGATCCTACACTGGCCTAGTAGGATTCAAGGAAAGGACATTTGGTAAGTAAAATTTCACCTTCCATATTGTCCTGCTAGACCAGTCCAGACAAGTGAGACGTACCAAAGCTATGCCTCCACCAGGCAGGAAGAATAGACAGCAACTCGTACACTTGAGCCAAAGACGGCGTCCACCCCAGCAGTAATGCTAGACAAAGTGGAAAGTGATGCCTGTGGTGCCACCCAACAATGTCTGAGGGGGCTACCAAGATATGCTCAGCGTTTGCGCCCAAGAAGAATGAGCATGCAAATAGCAGGTCTCCAGCCTCCTTCACCTCCCTCCACTCATCTAAAGCAGAAAGCAGCAACAGTAGTGGCAACAGCAGGCTATACAGGGACCCTTGTGTCAGTGTATAGTGTGCGCTTATAGACCCCAGTACTCAGCACAAGTTTCAGGTCTAACAGGAAGCTTACTCCTTAGATTGTGAGCCCTTTAGGGACAGGGAAATACATACAGTACCTGAATGTAACCCTTAATCGCCTAGTAAAATAAACTATAACTCAGGAGGGGGCAAGGGCCTATGAATGTTCATTGGCTAACAGGCCACATGCTAACTGGTGATTGCTACTCCTTGGTATAGGTCACAGTAAAAGTCCAGAGAGAAGGGGAAATGCCCATGTTTGTCACCACATCTACTGATGAGACCCCATTTGGGGTCCCAACCCCAAGTTTGGGAACCAATGCACCACCTTGGGTAGAAAGGAGGAACTGGTCGAAGCACTACTTTTACTTTAGACATCACCAGATAAGGCTCGACAAGATAGCATAGTTACTCACCTCTAACAGGTGTTCTCCGGGAACAGCAGAAATCAGTCCTCACATATAAAAACCCAATGGATAGTTACTGTGTATACCATGGACTGCCTGAAGAAAGCGTAGTTACTCACCTGTAACAGGTGTTCTCCAGGAGCAGCAGGAATCAGTCCTCACTTATGGGTGACGTCGGCGCCGACGGAGCCCTCGCGGAGCAATTTTCCCCAGCTTTCAAAGAAAGCCTTTGGGAATTGCAGCGCGCATGCGCGGTCGTCTTCCCGCCCGAAGGTGCCATCTTAGCCAGTCAGATGACATAGCTAAAAAGACAGCATAAAAATTTGCAAAAAGAACATAAGCAGACGATTGCAACTCCAAGGGGAGGAGGGAGGGTAGTGAGGACTGATTCCTGCTGCTCCTGGAGAACACCTGTTACAGGTGAGTAACTACGCTTTCTCCAGGACCAAGCAGGAAGTCAGTCCTCACTTATGGGACTCCCAAGCTCAAGGCTACCGGAGACCCTAAGCACAAAAATGAGCTCCCTCTAGCTCAGCAGCACAGAAGGATAGAATCTTCGCTGAATTATCACCCACCGGTAGCCCACATCCGGGATGGAGGGTAGGAGTTGCTCAGACCTCAAAGAGATTACGGAGGACTGCCTGTCCGAAAGCACTGTCCCTACGGGACTCCCTCTCGAGACAGTAATGGACCGCAAAAGTCTGGCTCGAAGACCAAGTAGCGGCCCGGCAGATGTCTGCCAGCGGAACAGAGCGGAGGTAAGCCACTGACGTGGCCTTTGCCCGAACGCAATGAGCCGTGACTCTACCTTCTAAGGAGAGTCCGGCCGCCCCATAAGCCCAAGAGATACAGTCCGCAACCCAGATGGACAGAGTACGCTTGGAGACCGGGAGCCCCAATCTATTGGGGTCAAAAGACACAAAAAGCTGAGCAGCTTTACGGTGCTCCCGCGTACGGTCAAGGTAGAAGTTCAATGCCCTTCTACAGTCCAGGGTATGGAGGACCGTCTCAGCTCGGCTGGAGTGTGGTCTGGGAAAGAAGGTTGGAAGTACCACCTCCTGATTCATGTGAAAAGGGGAGACCACTTTAGGCAGAAACTTTGGGTGAGTCCGTAGGACTACCCTATTCTTGTAGAATCGAGTGTAGGGGGGATCAGACACGAGGGCCTGCAATTCACTTACGCGCCTAGCGGAAGTGAGGGCTATCAAGAACAGTGTTTTCCAAGATAGAAAACGGAGAGAACATGTAGCCATAGGTTCAAAAGGCGGACAGGTGATCCGCTGCAAAACCACATTCAGGTCCCAGTCCGGCGCTGGCGGGCGCAGAGGTGGTTTAAGAAGGAGACCTCGGAGAAACCTCGCTACGAGAGGGTCGTTGGAGAGAGGTCTGCCGCCCACCGGCACATGATGTGCTGAAAGAGCACTGAGGTGAACTTTGACGGAGTTGGACTTAAGTCCCAGATTAGAGAGGTGTAGCAAGTATTGTAGGATCACCGACACCGGGCAGGAGAAGGGATCCTGAGACTGTTGGGAACACCAGATTGCAAAGCGACGCCATTTAAGGGCGTAGCATTTGCGGGTAGAAGGCCGTCGCGAAGCCAAGACGACCTCCTCCACCTCCGCCGGCAAGAGAAGAGGAGCAAGGACTACCCTTTCAGCAGCCAGGCCATGAGGTTGAGAGACCTGAGGTTGGGGTGCAGTAGGGACCCCTGATCCTGAGTGAGGAGATCCGGTTGTACCCCCAGAGGGATTGGATCCTCCACCGCCAGTTGCAGCAGGAGCGGAAACCACGGCTGCCTGGGCCAGCGAGGGGCCACCAGGATCATGAAGGCTTTGTCTCGGAGAACCTTGAAAAGAGTCCGAGAGACTAACGGAATGGGAGGGAAAGCGTACAGAAGGCTCCCCGACCATGAGATCAGAAAGGCGTCCGCCGCAACCCGAAGGGGGTGTGGCTGACGAGAGCAGAAGCGAGGAAGCTGCCGGTTGTGAGGACTGGCAAAGAGATCCACCGTGGGGAGGCCCCACCTGAGGAAGAGCTTCTGAACGATCAAGGGATCCAGACGCCACTCGTGCGGCTGGAGGACCCTGCTGAGCTTGTCCGCCAGGCAATTTTCTTGGCCCGGGAGATAAACTGCCTTGAGGAGAATGCCGTGACTGACGGCCCAAGAGCAGAGCTTCTGTGCCTCCCGGCAGAGGAGGAAGGAGCCCGTGCCCCCCTGCTTGTTCACGTAGAACATGGCAACTTGATTGTCCGTCTGGACAAGGACGGACTGTTGGGAGGTCAGGTGGGAGAAGGCCTTGAGAGCTAGGCGGATCGCCCTGAGCTCCAGGAAGTTGATCTGCTGAGCAGACTCCCACTTGGTCCAGAGGCCCTGAGTACGTGCCTCTTGGCAATGTGCTCCCCAGCCCAGGAGGGATGCATCGGTGGTCAGCACCCGGGTCGGCTGAGGTGACTGGAAAGGCATTCCTAATATCAGGTTCGGCTGCCGGAGCCACCACCGGATAGACGAGACCAGCGGCTCGGAGACGCGCACTAGGTCTGCTAGGCCGCCTGTGGCTTGTCGCCACTGCAGGCGGAGACACCATTGAGCAGACCGCATATTCAGGCGGGCATTGGGGGTCACATGGACGGTGGAAGCCATATGGCCGAGCAGTCTCAGGAAGCGCCTGGCGGAGACCAGGGGCTGGCTGCGAAAGCGGTCGGCTAGGTCCATGAGCCGCTGAGCCCTGTCGAGCGGTAGGTACGCTCGCGCCTGAGGAGTGTGCAGCCTTGCGCCGATGAACTCGAGATCCTGTGAGGGGAGCAAAGTGGACTTTGCGAAGTTTATGACAAAGCCCAAGTGCTGCAGCAGAGTCACCGTGCGGCACGTGGCGTTGGTGACCTCCTGAGCGGACGCTGCTCTGATGAGCCAGTCGTCGAGGTATGGAAAGACATAGAGGCCGTGAAGCCGGAGATGGGCCGCCACGACCGCGAGACATTTTGTGAAGACTCGCGGTGCGGAGGACAGGCCAAAGGGGAGTACTCTGTACTGGTAATGATTTCCTGCCACCACAAACCTGAGGTATTGGCGGTGGCTTGGGTGGATGAGGATGTGCGTGTAGGCATCCTTTAGATCCAAGGAGCATAGCCAATCTCCCTGCTGGAGGTAGGGCAGAAGGATTCCAAGGGTAAGCATTTTGAACTTCTCCCGCACAAGGAACTTGTTGAGGTTGCGCAAGTCCAGGATGGGTCTGAGGCCTCCTGTTCTCTTTGGTATCAGAAAATACCTTGAATAGAAGCCTTGACCTCTCAGGTGGTGTGGCACCGGTTCCACCACCTGTTCCTGCAGAAGACCTGCTAACTCCTGAAGGAGCAACTCCCTGTGCAGAGGGGGGCGCGGAGGCTCTCCCGGAAAATAGGAGGGAGGGACCTGATGGAAGTGGAGAAGGTAGCCCTCTCGCACGACCTGAAGCACCCAGGCATCTGCGGTGATGCTGGACCACCTGTGGGCGAAGTGAACCAGCCGGCCTCCGGTGCTGGGGGGAACCAGCGGGGGGGAGAGGCTATGCTGAGCGAGTCAAAAACCCCACCCTGCTGAGCAGGGGCTGGTGGTGCAGGCTTGGGGGCTTGCTGCCTACGGGACCCGTTACCCCGTCCCTTGGCCTGCTGGCCCTGTTGGGGAGCTGCAGGGGCCTGATAATGGGGGTATTGTTTGTAGGCAGCTGCCTTCCTCGGGTAAAAGGACTTTTTTCCCGAGCCCTTCTTTTTCTGGGAAGGGGCGGAGGTCTTCCTAGAAAGCCTGGTCCTGGTGAGAGTCTCAGTCTCAATTTGTGCAGCCTTTTCCGCCATGGGCTTGCCAAAGAGGTTTTCGCCTCGGCAGGGGACATCGACCAACTTGTCCTGTACCCAGGGCTCAAGGTCGGACGACTGAAGCCAAGCCTGTCGGCGGGCACCGATGCCGGCTGCGGCTACGCGAGCCGAGGCTTCAAAGCCATCATAGGCTGCTCGGGACATGAACTTTGAGCATTCCCGAATACCCGTGGACAAGGCAAGGAACCTCCGCAAGGGCTCCTCGGAGAGACCAGCGGAGAATCCGGCTAGCTCTTTAGCCAGATCCCTGAGATACATGCCCATGTATAGCTGGTAAGTCTGGACACGACAGGCGAGCATAGAGCCCTGGAAGCACTTCTTGCCAAGGCCATCCAGGTTACGGGCCTCCCTTCCAGGAGGCACCGAGGAGTGCATCTTCTGGCTCTTAAGACGATGCATGGCCGATTCCACTACCATGGAATGGTGTGGCAGCTGTGCCTTTTGAAAGCCAGGGCTCTTGCGGACTCGATAGATAGAATCGACCCGCTTGCTCAGGACCGGCGAGGAGGCCGGACTCTCCCACATGCGGAAGAGTAGACGTTCCAGCATAGGAGGAACCGGCACAGTAAAGTGTTCCCTCGCGGGAGAGTCATACTGGAGGGCGTCGAGCTCTTCGGCTCGAGGCTCCTCCTCGGGATCCGCAGGGAAGGCCAAAGCCTTGGCCATATCCCTAACGAAGTCCGAGAACCGGGCATCCTCCGGGGGGGACTGCTTCCGAGGCTCGGACTCCGGAGAGTCCGATGGGACACACCGAGTCCGGAAAGAATCAGGTGACTCTTCCTCCTCAGACTCCCAGACCGACTCCGACGAGGACTCGGTGGGGTCGGCCCGGGCAGGGTGCGGCGCCAGCCGCCCCGACGCCGAGGGAGTCGGCGTCGGCGACCTCAGTCCCGAACGGGAGGCCGAGGGCGACCTCGACCGAGGATCGACTCGAGTTCTCATCGACTCGAGGATCGGCTCGGTCTCCGGGGTCGACTTGGACGTCGACGTCCCGGCGGTCGGGGGCAGCGACGCCAGCGAAGCCAGCGAGCAGTGCCCGCTGCTGGTCCATGAAGGCAGACAGTCTGCTCTCCAAGGCCGTCAACCTGAGTCCGAGCTCAGGTGACCCAGCAGCCCCCGACTCGGGCCCCGACGGCGTCGGGCCCGACGTCGGCTGTCGCGGAGGCGAGTCCAGAAGGACTACAGGACTTACCCGGGCAGGCATCTCCGACTCCAGGCGAGGTCGCTTCGGGAGGTGTTCCTTCTCCAAGGACCCGGGGCGGCTGTCGGGGCTATGCGACCTGGCCCTCGCGGAGCCAGGAGCGTCCACCGACGCCGCCCTCGCGGGTTTTTCCTTCCGACGATGGTCCCCGGAGGGAGAACCCCGGTCGGAGGAGCTCCCGCGACGGTCCGAGCTGGAGCCTTTCGACACGGAGGCCTCCGACGAGGTCCGGGTACGGCTGGGGTCAGCGAAGATTCTCTCACCCTGATGCCGCCGACTTCTCAACGCCTTCGAGGACAGTTTGCTGCAGGGCCCACAGATCAGTTCCTCATGATCCGGGCCCAGGCAGCGGAGGCAAAAGTCGTGTGTGTCGGTTAGTGACATATTTCGGTCACACCGACCACACCGCTTAAAGCCACTGGCAGCCATCGGGGGAAAAAGGGCCCCTGCGAGGTCAAAGGACCGGGCTGCCAGGGAAAACGAAAACGAAAGCTGACTAAGTCAGAAAAACCGAAAAAAAAGTAAGAGGACTCGAGACCGGCGTCGCGAGTCCGGGCGGGAAAACGATCGGCGTCGAACCGAAAGAAAAAAAGTATAAAATAAAGAGGAAAATCAACTTTTTCGCAGGGGACAAGACGGGGACGTCTGTAGGGCTCCGCGGAAAAAAAGAAGACTGGCTAAGATGGCACCTTCGGGCGGGAAGACGACCGCGCATGCGCGCTGCAATTCCCAAAGGCTTTCTTTGAAAGCTGGGGAAAATTGCTCCGCGAGGGCTCCGTCGGCGCCGACGTCACCCATAAGTGAGGAGTGACTTCCTGCTTGGTCCTGGAGAACAAACCAGTCGGTACTAGAGGAAATCAAACCTAAGCTTTCTTTAGAAGCTCAGATAAAAAGACTTCAACTTTCATACTTTGGACACATCATGCGAAGAGAGAGATTAGAGAAAAAGACATGCTTAGCAAGATAGGTTAACGCAAAAGAGGAAGGCCAGCAATAAGATGGATCGATACAACAGCAGCAGCTACGGGGAACCAGTTTGTCAACAATGAGCTGCCTGACTGAAGACCGAGCACAATTTAGGATAGCTATCCAGAGGGTTGCCATGAGTCGACGGCACTTAACAGTTGTTCTCCGGGAACAGCAGAAATCAGTTCTCACATATGGGTGACGTCCGTGCCGATAGCGCCCATGTGGAAGCATCTCCCCAGCTTTCCTTCCTGCCCAAGGGTGCCATCTTGTCTCAGTCCAATGACATAGCTAAGACGGCAAAAATTAAAATATGGTAAAGAAACTCTAAGGGGAGGAGGGAGGGTTGCGAGGACTGATTATCGCTATCCCCAGAGAACACTGGTTACAGGTGAGCAACTACGCTTTCTCCGGGAACAAGCAGGAAGTCAGTCCTCACATATGGGACTCCACAGCTACCAAGAACCTATAAGCAAAACTAAAATGCCATAGCAACCTGCAAAGAGTGAGCCGTGATCAGCAGCAGTTGAGTCCCTACCGAGAGGCTCTCACATGACCCAAGTGTCTGGCAGAAAACTAGCACTCCGGAAGCAGGAGTCGCCTACACCCTGAAGAGATTATGGAGTACAGTTTGACTGAAGCACTGTCCTGTTGGGACTCCCTCTCCAGGTAGTAGTGAGCTGCGAAGGTGTGAACTGAAGATCAGGTGGTGGCCTGGCAGATTACCATTATGGGGACAGAAAGCACATTAGTCACGGAGGTAGCCATGGCCCCGACAGTGTGTGTCATGACCCTCTGGTCCAGTGAGATTCCTGCTTGCTTCTAGATAAGGGTCATGCAGTCCGCCACCCCCAAGTCGACAGTTTCCTTAGTCACTGGGAGCCCCAGGCAGCTGGGGTCACAGGATACGAAAAGCTGAGGTGCTTTGCGGTGGCCCTGGGTCTGTTGCAAGTGAAAGGATAGGGCTCGCTTACAATCCAGATTGTGGAGAATGGTCTCTGTCTTACCGGCGTGAGGCCTCAGAAAGTGGTAATTACCACGTCCTGGTTGAAGTAGAATGGGGGGACACTACCTTCAGCAGAAACTTATGGTGTGTGAAGCACCACCCTGTTCTTGTAGAACTTCGGGTATGGGGGCTCTGCCATCAGAGCCTGGAGCTTGCGGACTCTGCAAGTTGATGTGAGTGCTACCAGGAAGGCGACCTTCCAAAATACTGGAGATGGCAGGTAGCCAGAGGCTCGAACAGAGGCTTAGTGAGCTGCAAGAGCACCATATTGAGATCCCACTCTGCTGCTGGAGGGCAGACAGGGGGTTTTTGGAGGACATGAGGCCCCACAGGAATTGGGACACAAGGGGCTGAACCAAGAGCGGTTTTCCCTAACGGAATGGTGATGCATTGCAATGACGCTCAGATGTACTAGGACTGAATTGGACTTCAAACCCATCTGTGATAGGTAAAGCAGGTACTGAAGTACCAACTGTACTGAGCAGGAAAACAGGTTAGACCATCTTTCTGCACACCACAGCGAGAATCGGCACCAGCTGAAGCCGTATGCTCTTCTAGTGGAGTCCTTGTGAGAGGCCAGAAGAATCACTTCCATGTCCTGTGGGAGATTGAAGGGAGCTAATGCTATCCCTTTCAAAAGCCAAGCTGTGAGAGAGTGACACCAGATTGTGGTACAGAAGACAGCCCTGTAAGTAGCCCTGGAGCTCAGCCCAGGGGAATTGGCGACACTGCCGACAGGGAGAGGAGCAGGGGGAACCATGGCTGCCTGGGCCACCGAGGGGCTATTAGCACTAGCAATGCTCTGTCACACTGACTTTGAACATCTTGGCTACCAGCAGGGTTGGTGGGAAGACACACATGAGGCCTTCTGTCCATGAAATGAGGAATGCATCTGCTGTCATCCAAGATGGGTGCGGCTGGTGTGAGCAGAATTAGGGCAACTGTGTTGTCCGGGCTGGCGTACAGGTCCATTAAGGAGATGCCCCAGTGATGGAACAGCCATGAGACTACTGCTGGATCCAGGTGCCACTCATGCGGCTGGAGGACCCTACTCAATTTACCAGGGCATTGTCCTTGGCCCAGGAGGTACACTGCCCTTAGGAGCATCCCTCTGCCTACTGTGTAGGAGCAGAGGGCTACTGCCTCCTGGCAGAGGAGGTACGACCCTGTTACACCCCCCCCCCCACCCCCCTGTTTTCTCATGCAGACCTGATTGTTGGTCTGGATCAGCACCGAGCGGTGTTGAAGTTGGTGGTGGAAGGCTCAGGCTAGGTATATTGCCTGGAGTTCCAGCATGTTTATTTGCAGCCAGGATTCCTCCTGCGACCACCAGCCTTGCATCTGGAGGCTCCCACCATGCGCCCCCAGCCCATTAGTGAGGTGTCTGAGGTGAGGACTTTGAGGATGGATGCCTGGAAGGGCATCCCAGCCTGAAGGTGGCAGGTATTCTGCCACCATCCAAGAGTCTGCCAGCAGACTGGTCACCTTATGAGCAGGCAGTTATATGGGATCACGTGAACTGTGGAGGCTATGTGTCCCAACAGAGTAGGAGCTGGGCAGGTAGCATTCTGACCTCTTCTTGGGGGGGAGGCTTTTGCCTGGAGGGTATCTAGTTGTGCCTCTATGAACTCTAGGCGTTGGGTCGGAGAAAGGTGGGACTTGGGGTAGTTTATGACTAACCCCAGGTGCTGTAGGGTGTTGATGGGGTGGCCCAGTGGCACATTATGCCTCTGCAGCCACGTGCCCCTTTATGAGCCAGTCTTCCAGACAGGGGAAGACGAAGGCTCCTTGGAGCTGAAGATGGGCTGCAACTACTGCGAGGCATTTTGTGAAGATCGTTGGTGATGAGGCCAGACCGATGGGCAGCATCCTCTAGTGATATTGCTATCCTCCCACCACAAACAGGAGGTACTTTCTGTGGCTGGGATGGATTAGGATATGAGTGTAGGCATTCTTTAGGTCTAAGGAGCACAGCCAATCTCACTGCTGGAAGAATGTCAGTAGTGTCCCAAGGGAGAGCATCTTGAACTTCTCCCTGACCAGAAACCTGTTGAGCTCTTGCAGGTCAAGGATGGGCCTAAGGCCCTCTTGGGGACAAGGAGATATCTGAAATAGAAGCCTGTGCCCCAGAGATATTTCATCACTGGCTCGACTGCTTTGTTGTTCATTAGGCCTGCCAGCTTAGTGAGGAACAGGGTCCGGTGAAGGAGAGGCCTGGTGGGTTCCCCTGGGAAGTATGTGGGTGGCACCTGATGTAGGTGGAGGAGGTAGCTCTCCTTGACCACCTGTAGCACCCAGGTGTCTGATGATGGCTATCCACCTGTGGGCAAACATGGCTAGGTGCCCCTTCTGTGAGCAGCAGAGGACCCCCTGGGGTAGGGGGTCATGCCCAGGCAGTCAAAAGCTCCTCCCAGGCTGGGCCAGGGCTGGGACCAGCACCTGGGACTTCAGGGCTTTGTATTTCCTTGGACTGTGTCCCTGTCCTTTTTGTTCCTGGCCCTGTTGAGGGGCTGGAGCAGCCTGGAATTGCAGAGTACCACTGAAGCCTCCTTCCTTCCCTTGGGAAAGCCTTTTTCCTTGGGATGCATCAAGGTCTTTGAGAGCCTGGTTTTCGTCACATACTTGGTTCTCTCTCTCTGCTGCCTTATCTGCCATGGGTTTCCCAAATAGGTTTTCACTTATGCAGGGGACATCAGTTTGTCCTGCACCCACTGTTCCAGGTCAGATGGCTGTAGCCATTCCTGACGTCAAGAACCGATGTCTCGGCAACTACCCTGGTTGATGACTCGAAGATATTGTAGGCTGCCTGAGACAAAAGCTTCGAGCATTCATTTACTGCCAAGGTTAGGGTCTTGAAACTCTGTAGGGCTTCCCCCTCGAAGCCTGCCAAGAATCCACCAAGTTCCTTCAATAGTACCTGGTAGGAATGGATCCAGCATGTTAGCATTGAGTCCTGAAAGGCCTTCCAGCCAAGGGTGTCGAGTGTTTGGGCTTCCCTGCTTGGTGGCACCGACAAATTGGTCTTTTGGCTCTAGAGCTGGTACATCGCTGACTCCACTGCCATGGAGTTGTGGGGAAGCTGGGTCTTTTGGAACCCAGGGTTTCGGTGTACCCGATACATGGTGTTGAAGTGCCTGCTAACAATTGGTACAGATGCTGATGTTTCCCACATTTGGAGGCGGTGGCAAGCTAGGATAGAGGGCACTGGGACTAAGGGTATCCTTCAGGGGTGCCTCGTATTGGAGTATCTCCAATTCCTTGATGGCGAGGGCCTTGGCCATGTCACACACAAAATCGAGGAACACAACATCCTTGGCGGGAAGTGGTGTCAGGGGAGACTGGTTTGAGGGTACATCATGGTGCTGCCTCTTGTCTGGGGACTCATCTTTTGTCTCCCATTCAGACTCTAAGTCAGAGTACGATTCATATTCCATGTGATCACCTTGGCCGAGGTATGCTCTCAGCTGTCCATGACCTCGGGGGTGGGGGATCATTGGTCTGAGCTGCAGGCATGTCTCAGAGAATGGGAGCAGGACCTAATCTGGGGCCGGGGGCTCTCAAGGCAGATGGCACTTGAGGACCAGCTTGACGACTGGGGAAGCCCTTTATGTTGAGGGTCCCATCGTCGGGGTGGATGAACAGGATGAGCTGGAAACAAACACCTGCTGCAAGGCCACTAGGGCAGATATACTGCTCTTTAGGGCTGCCATTCTGGTCTCCATACCAGTTGGCTCTGCAGCCTTTGACATGGGCACAGAAGGTTTTGAGCCCGACATTGGTTCTGTTAAGGGGGGAGTCCTCGATGAGGATGACCTCGTAGGTCCGAGGCTGGTCAGCAAGTGCTGACAACCCCTTACGGGGCAACTTGGTGGGCCACTCCTGCCCCAACTCTGAACTCACACCTGGGACAGTGGGTCCTGGGGTAGGATTTCCCCTTCTTCCCAGATTCGTCCATAGAGGCAGTTGAGGATTTCTTCTTGTGCTCCACCTCCAAGGCTTTCCACTCTGAGGAACCACAGCAGCAGGACTCCTAAGAGGCTCTGGCTTCATGAGGCACTGAGGTATCAGAGGGGGCCCTGGAGCATGGTGTCAGATTCCACTACGGAGCTGGACTTCTGAAAAACGTATCTGCTGCAAATGGTGGCTCTTCAAGGCCTTTGAGGTCATGGTTCTGTAGAGTTCACAGTCATCGTGCTCTGGGCCAAGATATCAGAGGCAGCAGTCTTGTGGGCCGATGAGTGACATTTTGCCAAACCTGTCACACATTTTAAAGCTGCTGGAGGCCACTGGAAAAAGGGGGTCCCCCGGCTTGCCAGCAGGGATCAGAGTCCTTTGGCTGAAAGGGCACGAACGCTGGTCAAGGAAGCACAGTTACTTACCTGTAACAGGTGATCTCTGGGAACAGCAGGAATTAGTCCTCACATATGGGTACGTCGGAACCGACGGAGCCTGCGCGGGAAAGCTCCCCAGCTTCCCAGAAAGGAAAGCTTTTGGGGCCTCCCACAGCGCATGCGCGCTGCCTTCCCGCCTTCCTGACCAACTCTCCTCAGTTCGAGTTTAAAGCTGAGACAATAGAGAGAGGAAAGGAAAGAGAGAGATACAACTCCTAGGGGAGGTGGGTGGGTTGTGAGGACTAATTCCTGCTGTTCCCAGAGATCACCTGTTACAGGTAAGTAACTGTGCTATCTCCAGGAACAAGCAGGAATGAGTCCTCACATATGGGGACTCCCTAGCTAAGATGCCGGGGAGATCCCCCCCCCAAGGATATGAGACCCAGAGGGGTTCCTCATCTTCCTATGGATCTCAGGCATCCATACAGGGAAGGTGGGCAGGAGTTGATTAAGAATGGAACAGGTGTCTGAGGACAGCCTGACCAAACAAGGCATCCCGGCAGGAGTCCTTGTAAAAACAGTAATGGGCTGTAAAGGTATGAACCGAGGCCCAGGTGGCTGCTCAACAGATCTGATCGATGGATACAGAGTGAAGATGAGCCATAGAGGTGGCCATGGCTCTCACATTGTGAGCTGTGACATGGCCCTCCAGAGAAAGGTTCTTACTTTGGTAAGCAAAAGTGATACACTGAGCAATCCAATTGGACAGTGTTCTTTTAGAGACTGGAAGTCCTAAATGAGAAGGATCAAAAGCAACAAAAAGCTGAGAAGACTTTCGATGTTGCTGTGTCCTGTGGAGGTAAAAGGCAAGAGCTCTTTTACAATCCAGAGTATGAAGGTTCCTCTCTGCACTGGATGCATGAGGAGCCGGAAAAAAAGACAGGTAGATATACCTCTTGATTAAGATGAAAAGGGGAGACCACTTTAGGCATAAAGTGGGGATTAGTCCTAAGGACCACCTTATCATGATGAAACCTTGTATAAGGGGGATTAGCCACTAGGGCTTGCAGTTCACTGATACGGCGAGCTGAGGTGACTGCAATGAGGAAAATAACCTTCCAGGAAAGAAATTTCAAGGAGGTAGTGGCTAAGGGTTCAAAGGGTGGCTTCATAAGCTGACCAAGAACCAAGTTTAAGTCCCATGCTACCGGAGGAGGGCGAATGGGAGGCTTAGTTAAAGTTAGGCCTCTCATAAATCTTGCAAAAAGAGGATGAGGGGAAACAGGTTGTCCATTGAGAGGTTTAAGGGATGCTGCAATAGCGCTCAAATGGACCCTTACTGAATTTGTTTTAAGGCCTGCATTGGAGAGATGCAGGAGATATTCCAGTAAAGAATTTAAAGGTAGTGCTAAAGGGTCAAGACCCTTTTGAGCACACCAAATGGAAAATCTTTTCCATTTAAAATAGTAAGAATGCCTAGTGGAAGGTTTCCTAGAGGCATGGAGGATATCCTTCACTTGCTGAGAAAGACTGAAGTCTTGAAGGTCTAGGCCTTCAGTAACCAAGCTCTGAGGTGAAGGGACTTGGGGTTTGGGTGCCACAAAGTCCCCTCCTCCTGAGACAGAAGGTCTGGGGCAGCTCCCAAGTCCAGGGAGGGGGCTTGGGAGAGATGCAGAAGTAGAGGGTACCACACTTGGCGTGGCCAGCGTGGAGCTATGAGGATCATAGATCCTTGGTCCCTCTGAAGTTTGAACAGAGTCTTGGGAATCAAAGGAATGGGTGGAAAGGCATAGAGGAATTCCTGACCCCAATGAAGGAGGAAGGCATCCTTGGCCTGAGCTCCCTGACACGGAATTCTGGAACAGAACCGGGGAAGTTTGGCATTCCACGGACTTGCAAATAGGTCTATGTCCAGGGTTCCCCATTCCTGGAAGATTCTGAGTACCTGATCCATGTGCAGGGACCATTCGTGTGGAAGCAGAACTCGACTGAGTCTGTCTGCCCAAGAGTTTTGGATTCCTGGGAGGTATACTGCCAGGAGATGGATTTGATGCTCTCTGGCGAAGGCCCACAATCTTAGAGCTTCATTGCAAAGCGACAGAGAGCTAGTCCCTCCTTGTTTGTTTATGTAAAACATGGCTACTTGATTGTCGGTATGAACAAGGACTGTCATGTTGTTGAGGAGGGTATGAAAGACCTTGAGAGCAAGGAAAATTGCTCGCAGGTCCAAAAGGTTGATATGAAGGGTGGTCTCCTGTGGAGACCAAGTGCCCTGAGTGGAGAGGTCTTGGAGATGAGCTCCCCAACCCGTTTGGGAGGCATCTGTTGTGAGGGTTGCTTGGGGTAACAAAGGTTGGAAGGGGGCCCCCAACAACAGATTTTGGGTGGACATCCACCATTGTAGAGACCAAAAGAGACGTTTTGAGGTTGCTATTTGGTCTGAGAGAGCTCCTGATGCTTGAGTCCACTGGGTGGACAAAGTCCATTGAGCTGCTCTCATATGCAGGCGAGCATAAGGCACCACATGAACTGTGGATGCCATGTGGCCTAGCAGTTGTAGCATCTCCCTGGCAGTCAAGTGGCTTCTGGACTGGGTTTGAGAGGCCAAGTGTACTAGACGGTGGCAACGGGCTTGAGGAAGATAGGCCCTTGCAGTGGTGGTATCTAGCCAGGCCCCTATGAATTCTAGGGACTGAGCAGGAGTGAGTTGAGACTTTGGCAGATTGATGACAAGTCCCAGATACTGCAGTATGTGTCTGGTGTGGTCCAGGGAAGTCTGAGCCTGAGATGGAGCTCAGATGAGCCAGTAGTCCAGGTATGGGAAAACAAAAATTCCCAGGGTGCGTAGAAATGCAGCCACTATTGACATGCATTTGGTGAACACTTTTGGAGCAGAGGCTAGACCGAAGGGGAGTACTCTGTACTGGAAATGTTTTCCTTCGAACAGAAACCGTAGGAATTTTCTATGGGATGGATGGATGAGTATATGTGTGTACGCATCCTTTAGATCTAGAGAACAAAGCCAATCCTGACTCTGCAGGTATGGAAGGAGAGTACCTAGAGAGAGCATCTTGAATTTCTCCTTGCATAGAAATTTGTTCAATTCTCTCAGATCCAGAATGGGTCTGTATCCCCCTGTTTTCTTGGGAATGAGAAAATAAGGGGAGTAAAACCCTGACCCCTGTTGAAGAAGAGGAACCTCTTCTATTACCCTTTGGGCAAGAAGGGTGGTCATCTCCTGACCCAACAGGTGCAGGAGAGATGGGGGAGAATTGAAATGTCTCACCATGGTATGGGGAGGAAGGCTGGAGAAATGTAGTTTGTAGCCCTCTCTGATGATAGAGAGGGTCCACTGTTCTGATGTGATTTGCTCCCATCTGGGAGCAAAATGAGTTAACCTTCCTGGAATGGTGAGAGGCTTTGGCTGTTGTAGAGCCAGAAAAGTTAAGTTCTCTAGAAGTCAAAAACCCTGAGGAGGTTGGGACTGCTGAACTATAGCAGTCCCTGCAGGTTTTGCCCTGGCCTGTTTAGACTGCTGACGCTCAGGAGCAAAGCGAACTTGGGAAGATTGTTGGCCAGTATTTGTGGAAAATCTGGTCTTTTTGTAGAAAGGCTTCTTAAAAGATTTTTTCTTGGCAGGGGTAGAGGTAGACTTAGAAAGTCTATCTAAAGCAGCATTCTCTGCATCCATTTGAGTGGCTTTGATTTGCCACTCCTTGCCAAACAGATTTTCACCTGTACAGGGCAGATTGCCCAACCCATCTTGGACCCAGGGTTCTAGGTCAGAGGCCTGGAGCCAAGCAATTCTGCGAGCAGCTATGGCAATGCCTGAGGCTCTGCTAGCACCCTCAAAGGAGTCAAAGGCAGCTCTGTTGGAGAACTTTGAAACATCTTGGGTATGCTTTAACAAAAGAAGGAATTCCTCCTTCCTATCCTCTGGGATAAAGGGGAGGAAATGGCGCATCTTCAGTGCAATCTCCTTCAGAAACATGCCCATAGAGAGGCTGTATGAATTGATTCTGGCAATAAGCATACTGGCTTGGAAGATTTTCCTACCAAAAGCATCCAAAGTCCTACATTCTCTTCCTGGGGGAGTGGAAGAGTGTCTTTTGGTACTCTTTATCCTTTTCATAGCTGACTGTACCACAATAGAGTGGTGAGGAAGCTGAGTTTTTTGAAAACCAGGAGAAGGAGGGACACGATACATGGTGTCCAAACGACGAGAATGTGGAGATAAGGTGAGAGGAGTCTCCCATAAGTCCATCATGTGTTCTTGAAGAATTTCATGGATGGGCAAGGTGACTGCCTCTTTGGGAACCTTAGAGTATCCCAAAATATCTAATTTTTTTGCTCTAGGTTCTTTTTCAGAGGTTACTGAAACTGAGAGCCCCTTGGCTAGTTCAAGAATGAAGTCTTGAAAGGACAAATCCTCTGGAGGAGACATTCTCCTCTTTGGAGAAGAGGGCTCCTCAGGAAGAGTAAGAGATACCTCAGAAGACTCTGCTGAAGTATCGGAATCATCAGAAGGCTCGAAGTATCGTCTATTAGCTTCCAAAGATCGATACGCGTATCGACCGGTATCCACATCGGGCGTACCCGGAACCGGATCGGTATCTGGATAAACCCCGGAACCGGGAACCGGAACCGGTATCCTGGTGGAAGTGGATGCTCTGGGTACCGGTATCGGTTGTGGTACCGGAACCGGAACCGCTTGGTGCGGTACCGAGGGCGTTGCAGCTTTAATAAAAGCCATTATGGCCTGCTGCATGGATTGAACGGTATTATCCATAGACGCCACGACTGCCTGGATATCGGTACCGGTATGGGCCGGTACCCCAGAGCAGTCTAACAGGTGATCGGTCGAGGCCGTGCCATCGATGTCAACCTGTAACCCCATAGGAGGAGCTTTGGAAGCCGGAGCTTCCCGCCGGGGTTGTTTGGCTGGAGCAGGGTCCTCAGGGTCAAGCCCAAGGGCCTCTCGATGCTTAGAGGGAGATTTGCCCTTTGAGGACCTGCCGGAAGAATGTTTGGTTACCTGAGATCCATCAGGAGAGGAAGACCTGGAGGATGCTGATGCTGGAGTATCTGTAGCAAACAGCATATGAAACTTGGCTGCTCGGTTCTGTAAGCCACGCTTGGACATCAGAGAGCAGGATGGACAATCCGGAATGGAGTGGTCAGGCCCCAAACATTTAAGACACCATTCATGGGTGTCTGTGACTGATATAGTACCGCTACACTTGGTGCATTTTTTAAAACCAGAGGCTTGTTTCTCCATGAGGGAGAATTCTGTGAAGGCCTAGAGGCCTCACAGAACAAGCACACCAAGTGGGGAAAAATAAGATTTTTTTTTTTTTTTTTTTAAGAAATAAAGAAAAAAAGACCGGCGGTACCGGTCCGGAATCGGGGAAGGCAGACACGCGGCCAAAGAAACAAATTAAAATAACAAATTTGTTTCTTTGGCCGCATGTCTGCCTTCCCCGATTCCGGACCGGTACCGCCGGTCTTTTTTTCTTTATTTCTTAAAAAAAAAAAAAAAAACACATCTCTTATTTTTCCCCACTTGGTGTGTTTGTTCTGTGAGGCCTCTAGGCCTTCACAGAATTCTCCCTCATGGAGAAACAAGCCTCTGGTTTTACAAAATGCACCAAGTGTAGCGGTACTATATCAGTCACAGACACCCAATGAATGGTGTCTTAAATGTTTGGGGCCTGACCACTCCATTCCGGATTGTCCATCCTGCTCTCGGATGTCCAAGCGTGGCTTACAGAACCGAGCAGCCAAGTTTCATATGCTGTTTTCTACAGATACTCCAGCATCAGCATCCTCCAGGTCTTCCTCTCCTGATGGATCTCAGGTAACCAAACATTCTTCCGGCAGGTCCTCAAAGGGCAAATCTCCCTCTAAGCATCGAGAGGCCCTTGGGCTTGACCCTTCAGCGGTGACAGGAACACAACCTGCTGGCTCCGCGGA
This sequence comes from Ichthyophis bannanicus, assembly GCA_033557465.1. Classification (NCBI taxonomy): domain Eukaryota; kingdom Metazoa; phylum Chordata; class Amphibia; order Gymnophiona; family Ichthyophiidae; genus Ichthyophis; species Ichthyophis bannanicus. Next base: position 729,452,870 of record CM066033.1, on the reverse strand, counting down.
AAAAGAAGAACTGATGAGAGTTGGTCAGGAAGGCGGGAAGGCAGCGAGCATGCGCTGTGGGAGGCTCCAAAAGCTTTCCTTTCTGGGAAGCTGGGGAGCTTTCCCGCGCAGGCTCCGTCGGTTCCGACGTACCCATATGTGAGGACTCATTCCTGCTTGTTCCTGGAGATGCACCTCGATGAAAAAATGAAAAATAGACAAATCTGAGGAGCAACGCTGAGGCAAGCTGGCTTGGGGGCAGGAAGGAACCGGTATGCAACTGGAAAAAGAATAAAAATCAAACTTTTTCTGGGGAAACTGGACAGCGTCCTATGAGCTATGTGGAAAAAAGGAGACTGAGGCAAGATGCCACCCAGGCAAGAAATGGACCATGCATGTGTGGTGCATCTCCCAAAGGGCTTTCTTTGAAAGCTGGAGAGATGCTTCTGCACGGCTCAGTCAGCACAGTCACCCATATGTGAGGGCTGACTTCCTGCTTGTTCCTGGAGAAAAAGTCTGCAACTTGGAAATCCGGCATACTGAGCAAATCATGACTAAATATACCACACCTTCAATATCAGATCCTTGAGAGAGGATGCCTGCAGGGGCTCAAAGGGGGCTTCTGCTAAGATAGTCAGATATGCATGACCCCCTTGAGAAGATGCACCACATCCATGTGTGAAGCAAGGGTCTATATCCCTGCACCTGGCCATGGAAACAGGCCAGGCCACCACCTGTACCCTCAAGGAACTAAGGGCCAGATCCTTGTCCAGGCCCACCTGCAAGGCAGCCAAAACATCAGGCCAAGAATGGCCACATCCTGCGCTCCTCACACCAAGCCTCAAAGATCCACCACATATGAGCATAGGCTAGGGAGGTGGAGCGCCACTGCACCTGCAGTAGGGTATCAACCACCTGCAGGGAATAACTTCTGCAATTCAGACATGGCCTCACGAGCCAATCTGTAAGTTAGAAAAGATCCACTGCCATAAGCGAGCCCTATCCCTAGCCAACTTCACCTTCGGCCCTTAAGGCTCAATTTAGCAGCCAAAGCTGATGGGAAGCCACGACCCACCAGCTTGCTTACTACTGGGGCAGTCGCTGCTGTGTCCTGGAAACTGCCCCCCCAAAAGGGGTCAATTGGCAAGGGTGGCCCTTGGGTCGGCATCCCAGGAGACCACTCCAACAGAACATGAGCTCAACTGAGCAAGCAACAGCTCTGAAGCTGTGACCCCATGAATACAAGAAAATAAAATACTGCACTGATCCAGCAACCACCATCTGCTGGAGACAAATACTGACAGATGCCCCTAGCTGCACCAGTCTCGATATCAGTGATGTCACTTGAACTTTAGTTTTTCCTCTCAATCTACTGGCAGGAGCAGGGAATAACCCACTTGTCTGGACTGATCTAGCAGGATAACCTGGAAATACAAAATTGCAACAAATCTATAACCTTAAAACTGTAAAATCTAAACACGTTTTTAACACCTGAAAACTCCAGGGAGAGAGACACTTCCATGGTCAGTCTAGAACAATTTCAAGTTTGTACTGGTGTTTCCCCTTAGGCAATCTGTTTTTTAGGATATCCATAATGAATATGGAAGAAACAGATTTGTATGTAATAGAGGAAGTGCATGCAAATCTCTATGCACATTTACTGTGGGTATTTTGAAAACTAGGTTGGCTAGTATGTATACCAGGACCTGCTTGAGAAACCGTGATCTAAAAAATTTACAATGCTCCCCCTTATCTCCACCTCAATTTTTCCTATTGGCAGGGGGGCTGCAACACCAGCATCTCACCTTCATCCTCCTGTCCAGGTCTGTTCGTCCTTCCCACCACTCTCTCCTATCTGTAAGGTTACTCATCTCTCTCTGTTCCTTCTGTATAGCATCAAACTCATGAAGGGCGGCACTCAGGGACAACTGCAACAGAAGACAAAGTGACATTAAGAACCTCAAATGTAAGCAGCTGCAAACTGGTAACTCAGCTTTTTACTCACTTTTGCCTGGGTTGTAGGGATACATATGACAACAGGGCTGCAGGCTTGTTCCAGCCTGGTCAGGAGCAAGGTGTCACCAACAGCACCTGGTAGAGGGTCAACCAGGGTCAGCATGCACACAGTAACATCTGTAAAAGGCAGTGAGAAAACAGATGTGTCCAAAAGATTATGTCAGCTGGTAGACATGTTTAGAAGGTTCCTATCCCCTTCTCCCCCAAAAAATGGTTTGAATTTGTGTTTCATTCCCAAGGAGATAAAGACGAAGTTTAGAAGCACTTATGCCACTCCCTATATCAAACTAGGAGCACTACTGTGCTATTGATCAGATATCTATGTCCTGGGAGCCTTATCAATCCTGTTGCACCTGTCCAGCACACGCATCTGCTGGAGAGAGAACACTGGCAAGTGCCTTGTCTGCACCACTCTAATATGGTGATATCAAAGATTGTAGCCCCCCCATCTTCATCTGCTGGCAGTACCATATATGCACATATCTGAACAGATCTATCAAGATAAGGAAGCAGAGATTTCTGGGTTAAGAGAATTCACGTATGAAAATCTACATTCAGTTTTATTGAGCACTTTATACTTTAGAAATAAGTGAAATTAAGCATACTATCATGGCAGCCTGCCAAAAAGATCTGTTTTAGAAGGTCAGTAAAGACACCTTTAAAATTCATGAATACATAAAGGTGCAGCATGAGAGATTACAAAGGTCCCATTTCCTCAAGCAAATGCTAAAGCTTCATCTTTAAATCATTCAGCCTTACTATAAAAAGGTATGACAAACTCCTTAATCAAATAGAAACTATGAAAGCCAAAGGAAAAAAGTGTAGTCATCTACAAGTATCTGACTATAGCTATATTTGACAGATTGTTTTAAGAACCATCATGCCAGCCAATCCACATTTTTGTGGCCACCTGCTTAGTGTGCGATAGGGTATGCATGACCAAAAAAAATTGTACATTTGTTTAAAACAAGTTTGCTCAATCTTGTGCATTTTTTCATGTTTCACCTATTCATTTTTTAGGTACACACTATGTATGCAAGTAGTGTGCACTTAAACCTACAAATTAATGCACATAATTGTGTACAGAAACGATTTGTGCACACTTTAAAATATTTAGATGCCCAAATGAACTGAATGCAAACTCGCAAATGGACACTTATGCAATACTGTAGTAGTATTATGATACATGTAATTGAGGAGCCATCCTAAGGCCTGCGGAAATATTGACATTTTGTACTGTAAAGTCTTCACAGGTAGCTCCAGATGCTGATATTTGTGATGCAATACTTAGTGCAGAATTTTAAAGCTTTCAAACTAAACAGATTTAAAATATTCTAAAAGTGAACAGGAGAAGATGGTGGAGAGGGAGGACAAATCTTACCCCCAGGAATTTGTTGCAGCTGCTCTCTGAAGCTTTTGGTATCCAGCCCTGATGTGTTGAATTGGAAGATGTCCTCTAGCTGTGCTAAGTGCTGTTCTTTGATGTCTCCAATACCTTCCTCCAATACTAATCCCTTTAGCTGCTCAACAGCACTGTTTACACTCCCCTTTTTCAGTTTCCTATAAAACAATAGCATAGGGTACATGCTAGTCCTTTCACTGTGGTATTGCCTTTAATGTTCTGCCCAAGAGCATCTATCAGAATTTTTGCTTTGGAATTTGCCGTTTGATAGGAATACCCAACAAGAAGCTGGGAGAGTGCACCCCCAGGTTGTGTTTATATTGGCTTATTTCCTGGTTAATGGTGCCTACGGCTTCTTTTCATCTGAAAGCAGGTTTCCTATTAATACTCAGCTGGAGAGGATGGCTTATACCATATTTTGCTGGTTGTTCCTGAAGGGTTAAAATCTTAAAGGAATACTTTAAAATATAACTATTGATAAGGTATTTAAAGAAAAACTTAGGCAAGCTTTCAAATACCTGACATGTTCCTGCTAAACTGTATCTAGATCACCTTGTGCCAATCCATCAGTCTCAAAATACATAAAATGGTGTGTTGCTGACAGGCTAGAGTCCATGGGGTCCTATGTGGTTCAAGCTATGATATGGCTGGAGCAGTGCCAGGCAGTTAAAAGGCTGTCATGTACACTACCCAAGCCCCAGGACAGCAGGATAGCAGTTAAGATTACACCATTAGCAAAATTTCCTTTCCTGGAATCCTGCTAGACCAATCTAGACAAGTGAGTTATGCCCCTTTGCCAGATGTTTATAGAAAAACTAAAATCGTCAAGAGAAATGAACAGTGAAAGTTGCCCCTAGCTGTACCCGTCTATGTTAGTGGTTATGTGACAAACCCCATGTTGATACAAAAATAGAACAAATCCAAAACATGAGCAACACCTACCAACCCCAAGGGAACAGATATCCCTTGGAAAGACCAAGGATCAACAAGCCTGCTCAGACAGTTTGGGGAGCAGTCTGGATTTGGCAAAGCCATGCCACACTGGCTTTTGGATAAGCCTAAGGTCTCTGGCACATCCAAAAGGGCTCTAGACTGTCTGCCCCAGCAAGCAGATATATAGGCAGATTATATCCTCATAGGGCAGCAGGTCTGAATAACTGACAGTTAGCAATAGGATCATAGTGAGCCAGGATCATAGTGTTCTCCACAACGTATGTGATATCTACACCCTGCAATGCCTTGGCCCAGAAGTATACTTTGCTGATCTCACCCTGGAGTGCCTTCTCCAGGTGGGCATAGACTAGTCCTCAGTTTCATGATCTCTCTGTACGAGCCTCTGCTTGGAAGAGCAGATGAAGCTGCTAGAGAAAGGTTTGTCAACTGTAGGCCTTGCCTGTGTCACTCCAGGAGGTGGCAAGTGAGACTATTTGAAATGCTTTTTATTTCCCCAGGGAGGCTAGCTCAGTTTAACAGTATTTTGTGGCCCAAGGGCCTCTTGAGAACTCATTTCTGCTTAGAGATTCTGCAATCTGCCTCTTGATCTATCATATCTCCACATCACTATTCACAAGGTCTGGTAGAGATTTTAGCACTCTGTTATCCTGAGTAAGAATGCACAATCTCAGGTCTGTCATTTGGACTCCACATGGCACCCAGAACTTTCTCTAAGGGATTGCTCATAGGGAAGGGTACTGGTGCCCCATAAGGGGATCAGAGGCCATCCATGCTGGATTGCCTGGTTTATCAAGCCATTGGACTGGAGCAGTCAGTTCATGGCAATCTAGGGATTCAGCTACTAGAGGGTCTCACCTGGGTTGTGTATATCACACCAGGAGTCATTTGCAGCCTCTTGCTTGCAACAGACTCAAGTATCTCTGGACATGTTTTGGTTCCTACTGGTGCAGAGTTTCCTGTCCAAAAACTGGCAAGTCAAATTCTTAGGGTAGCTCAGTATTTAGAAAGCAGGGGAGACACAGGACCTGAGATTACTGGCTATTCTTAAATCTCTGCCAGGCATACTGAGGGCCTGTCTACTAGCCCCACATCCATCTGCAATGCAGGGACTCTGTCACACAGGGCTCTAAGCCATATGAGGGAGCAAATTATTTTCTATGCAAGAACCGGAACCCTAAGGAACCGACTGTATCCCTGGAGAAGAGTAGATCTGGGTCTCCAAAATGAGAGACTGGGAGCAAGGCTCACAGCAGTTACCTCAGCAGAGGAACAGGCTAGAATGGCTCTAGATAAAGGAGGAGATCCTAAAGTGAAGTGACTCACTGCAGGAACCACTACCCCCCAGAGGAAAGAGGGCCTGCATTGGTAAGACTGCAGGCCAGGAAAGCATAGTTACTCACCTGTAACAGGTGTTTTCCAGGGACAGCAGGAATCAGTCCTCATATGGGTGATGTCAGCGCCGATGGAGCCCTTGCGGAAGCATCTCCCCAACTGTCAAAGAAAGCCTTTGTGAGATGCCACCAGACATGCATGTGCCCTTCCTGCCCAAGGGTGCCATCTTGCTCAGTCAATGACATGGCTAAAAGATGGCAAAAGAAAATGGTAAGGAAGCAACTTCAAGGGGAGGAGGGAGGGTTCTGAGGACCAGTTCCTGTTGTCACCAGAGAACACCTGTTAGAGGTAACTACGCTTTCTCCAGGAACAAGCAGGAAGTCAGTCCTCACATATGGGACTCCTTAGCTACAGGCTACCAAAAGCCCATAAATAAAAAAAAACACTGTCACCCTCAAGGGGAGCTGTGACCAGCAGCAATTGAGTCTGCAGAAACAGACTGCATTAGGACCTGTATGTCCAATGGGAACCAACATTCCGGTAGCCTGAACACAGAAGGGTCAGAGGGTAGGAGTTGCCTAAACCCTGAAGAGATTGTGGCGCATATTCTGGCCGAAGGCACTGTCCCATTGGAACTCCCTCTCCAAGCAGTAATGAGCTGCGAAGGTATGGACTGAAGACCAGGTGGTGGCTTGGCAGATGTCCAACATTGGGATGGAGCACAAGTTTGCCAGAGGCCGCTATGGCCCTGACACTGAGCCATGAGCTGGCCATCCAGCATGGACCCAGCCTGCTCACAGGCAAGGGTGATGCAGTCTAACACCCAGGTGGCCAGTGTTTGGTCATTTCTTCCCCCTGCTGACTGGGGTCGTAGGAAACAAAGCTGAGCAGCTTTTTGGTGGCCATGGGTACGTTGAATGTAGAAAGACAGGGCTCTATTACAGTTCAAGATGTGAAGGACAGTCTCCACCTTGCTGGAGTGAGCCCTTGAGAAGATGGGTAGCACCACCTCCTAGTTGAGGTGGGAGATACCACCTTCAGAAGGAATTTGGAGTATGTGTAGCATGACCCTGTTCTTGTAGAATCTGGTATACAGCACCTCTGCCACTAGGGCTTGGAGTTCGCTGACCCTGAAAGCGGAGGTGTGCACCACCAGGAACAGGACTCTCCACAAGAGGTATCTCAGGTAGTACAGAGCCAGAGGCTCAAATGGCAGGCAGGTGAGTTGCACTAACACTACATTGAGGCCCACTCTGTCGCTGGAGGGCAGACAGGGGGTTTGAACAGCAGTCCTCTCAGGAAGCAGGTAATCAGAGGCTGGACAGAGAGACTTGCCCTTGGCAGGGTAGTGGTGCACTGCTAGAGCACTGAAGTGTACCCTGACAGAGTTCAATTTGAGCCTGGATTGTGAGAGATAAAGGGGTACTGCAGCACCATCTGCACCGAGCAGAATGGGTATACCACACAGAATCTGTGCATTTGAAGGCATAAGCTCTCCTGATGGAGGTCTTACAGGAGGCCAGCAGGATCTCTTCCACTTCTGAGAGGTTGAAAGGGGCTAAGGTTATCCTTTTAGAAGCCACACTGTCAGTGATAGAGACCCCAGTTTGGGGTGCAGGAGAGCACCCTCCTTCTGAGACAAGAGCCCCAGGGATCTTCCCAGTGTGATTGAAGCATCCACTGACAAACTGAGCAGTAGGAACTATGGCTGCCTGGGCCATCGTGGAGCTACTGGGATCAGCAATGCTCTGTCACAAAAAGCCTTGAAGAGGGTCTTGGCAATCAATAACGTGGCTGGGAAGGCATACATGAGGCCTTCTGACCATGGAATGAGAAATGCATCTGCTGCTATCTGGGACAGGTGGGGCTGTCGGAAGCAGAAGCGAGGCAACTGGTAGTTGTCTGGGCTGGTGAAAAAGTCCACCCATGGGGTCCCCCAGAGTTGGAAGAGCCAGGTGGCTACTCTGGGGTCCAGCAGCCACTCATGCAGCTGGAGGACCCTGCAGTTTGTCTGCCAGAGTGTTCTCTTGGCTTGATAGTTATACCACAGTGAGCTCTCCATCCCAGTAGGGATATGTGTATTGTGAGTACCCTTAGGGGGCTTGGGGTTTGGAAGAGCATCCCTGCTTGAAGGTGTTGTGGATTTTGCCACCAAGTCAGAGATTCCGCCAACTGGTAGGTTACTGTCTTAGAGACAGCCCGTGGCCAGTGTCCACTGGTCTTTAAAGCACCACTGAGCAATCCTCATGTGCAGATGGGCATCTGGGGCGACATGGACCATGGAGGTCATGTGCCTGAGTAGGTGCAGCAGAAGCTGAGCTGAAAGAGGAGTGGTGTTGTACATGTGTGGCTAGTGCCCTGAGATGGTCTGCCCGTTCCAGGTGGAGGAAGGCCTTTGCCTGGTGTCCAGCTTTGCCCCTATAAACTCCAGACATTGGGTCGGGAGAAGATGGGACTTGGGGTGGTTTATCACAAAACCTAGATGTTGTAGGACATGGATGGTGCATGCCGTGGTTTGATGCACCTCTGTGGCTGTGCCTCCTTTTATGAGCCAGTCATCCAGGTAGGGGAAGACAAATACCCCCTGGAAATGGAGGTAGATGGCCACCACTACCAGACATTTGAAGACCCTGGGGGCAGACGCCAGGCTAAAGGGTACTACTCTGTACCGGTAGTGGCCACCCCCCCCCCACCCCACCTTGAAGCGAAGGCACTGCCTGCAGCTGAGGTGAATGAGGATGTGGGTATAGGCATCCTTCAGATCCAAGGAGCATAGCCAATCTCCCTGCTAGAGGTAAGACAGCAATGTTCCAAGGGAGAGAATCTTGTTCTCCTCCCTCAACAAGAACTTGTTCAGGTTCTGCAGCACCAGGATGGGTCTTAGGCCCCCTGTCCTTTTTGGCACGAGTAAATACCTGGAGTAGAACCCTTTGCCCCTGAGATGTTGGGGTACTGGTTCCACCACCTTGTCCTCGAGAAGGCCTGCGAGATCCTGCAATAGGCTGTCCCAATGAAGGGGAGACTTGGGGGGCTTGCCCAGGAAGAAAGGGGGAGATGTCTGTTCCAGGTGGAGGAGGTAGTCCTTGACCACCTGAAATGGCCAGGAATAGACAGTGATGGCTGGCCACCTGTGCACGTAATGGATCAGACATCCCCCTGTGAGCTGCTGTCGTCCTTGGGGTAGAGAGGCTATATTTAATGAGTGAAACTCCCCCCGGCTGGGCCGGAACAGACACCTGCAGTTTGGGAGTCTTCTGCTTATGAGGGCCTTGCCCATGTCCCTTGGCCTGCTGACCCTGCTGGGGAGCCAGAGAGGCCCCGAAAATGTGGGTAGTTTTTGTAAGAAGCTGCTTTCTTCTGGGTAAAGGCTTTTTGGAGAGCCTTGTCTGTCACAAACAGTCTCCAACTAGGCTGCCTTTTCCATCATGCGTTTGCTAAAGAGGTTCTCGCCTTGGCATGGGACATCAGCCAATTTGTCCTGAACCCATTGCTTGGTCAGGTCAGAAGACTGTAGCCAAGCCTGGCGTCTGCCACCAATGCCTGCTGCAGCTACTCTAGTTGCTGACGCAAAGCCATCATAGATTGCTCGAGTCATGAATTTGGAGCATTCATGGATGGCTTTGGCCAGGTTCTTGAACCGCTGCAGCAGTTCCTCGGAAAGACCAGCCGAGAACCTGGTGAGCTCCTTTGCCAGGTCTCAGGTACATGCCCATGTATAGCTGGTAAGCCTGGATCCAGCCGATGAGCATTAAGCCTTGGTAGCACTTTCTACCGAGGGCATCCAAGGTGCAGGCCTCCCTATGCGGGGGCACCGAGGAGTATGTCTTAACTCTTCAGCTGACGCATGGCTGACTCCACCATCATGGAATTATGTGGCAGCTGTGCTTTCTGGAAGCCAGGGCTCCAGTGTATCTGATACACCGAGTCGAGCTGCTTGCTCACAACAGGCACAGATGCCAGTGTTTCCCCACATACAGAGCATTAGCCATTCCAGAATGAGTGGAATGGGTACCATGAGTGATTCCCTCGGCGGGGGCCTTGTATTGGAGGATTTCTAGATCTTTTGTCAGAGGATCCTCCTCTGATTCCATTGGGAATGTTAGAGCCTTTGACATATCCTGCACAACATCAAGGAACGCTATGTCCTCAGGTGAGGACTGATGCCAGGGCTTGGGAGGGGTGAGTCCGAGGGGACATCAGTGGAGACAGATGTCCAGAGACTCCTTTGTCCTCTATCTCCCGTTCCGGGTAGTCGGTTGAAGGCTCAAGGAAAGGGCAGCTTGCTGGCTCAAGGAAAGGGCAGCTTGCTGGCTCAAGGAAAGGGCAGCTTGCTGGCTCCAGGTCTGAACCCTGCAGCTGCTGCCATGTGTGCTAGCTGGGGAACACTTCAGTCCCATAGAACAGGATCCGGATCTAAACCTCACAGAAACAGAAACATGATGGCAGAAAGACCACATATGTCTATCTAGTCTGCCCTTCCATATCACCCACTACAAGAGTCCCTTTTTTCTTTTAGAGAGCCTCTGTATTTGTCCCATGCTTTTTTGAATTTAGATACTGTCATCTCTGCCACCTCCACTGGGAGACTATTCCATGCATCTACCATTCTTTTCTGTAAAGAAATATTTCTGCATATTACTCCTGAGTCTATCCTCTTTCACCCTCATCCTATGTCCCCTCGTAGCAGGACTTGCTTTCAATCTAAAGAGGCTCTCTTCCTGTGCATTTATGCCAGAAGCATTTAAAGATATCAATCACCTCTGTCCCGCCTTTCCTCTTAAGTCTGTCCTCATATGCTTTATAATGAAGGCCATTAATTTTTTTTTTAAATGTAAAGGCTGCAAACAATTACAACAACCATACAAACTGCACATGGAATACATGCACATTATAACACAGAATCTGCAATCAAGAGAATTGCAACATCTAAGCCTTTTTTTGTTTGTTTTGTATCTATAAACACAGAACCATCTTATTACCCAGTTGCCCCCCCCAAAGCCCTACCCGCTCCCCCTCCCAATCCCTCCCCTCCCCCTCCCTCCTACCCTCTGCCCCCCCTTCTCCCCCTCCCTCCTTGTACCTTCCCCCCCCCCACATCCCTCCTTCCCTACTATCTTATCATATATGGGGTGTTCCAGCAGGGTGGACCACACGGGGGAGAGGAAGAAATCCAAACCTCTACAGCAAGGGAAGACAAAATCCAGTGTCCCCAACTAAATTATTGAATACTTTATGGGTTATGAGTCATATTTCAAAACAAAGGCTTCCCACACTTGCTCAAATTGGGGTAAACGCATTCTCCCAACCGCCACCCCGCGTTCCATTGTGTATAGATCCCACATCCACTCCAACCAGCTCAAAAATGCTGGAGGCATTATCTGCTTCTATGCAGTTGCCAGAGTCAGCCAAGCCGCATTCAGACCATATCAAATCAGCACCAACTGAGGGAACCGACGGCCAGGAAATCTTTCCAAAAAGAAAAATGCCCGGATCCCAAGGAATGTTCAACCCAACTATTTGTTTCAAACGATATTGTATCCCCCTCCAAAAAACTTGGACTCTGGGACAGAGCCACCATACATGCACCAAAGTGCCTTTCTCTCCACAGCTCCGCCAGCACAAATCCAATACCCCCGGAAACGGTTGAGCTACCCACACGGGTGTCATATACCACCTATAAATTAACTTATAGCTAGTTTCTCGGGCATTAACAGCCACCAAGCTTCTCCAAAGTCGACTCAGTCTGTTCCCATTGTTGCTCAGTGTAGGAAAGATGCAACTGCTGTGTCCACTGACCTCTATGCTTGCCTATTCCTGGCTGTTGAGCCTGCAAATGTGCATATAGGGCAGCGATAAGACCCTTAGTGGTGGTACGCTCCTCACATAAACGTTCAACATCTGACAGGACTCATGCAACTTGTGGCCTAATAACTCGATTTCCCACCCAGTGAGCCACCTGTGTATACTGGTAGGCATGATAATCTGGCATATCAAATTCCTTCTGCAGCTTGCTAAAAGGGCACAACACACCATCCTCGAATAATTAACCCGCACGACTAAGTCCCTTATGCCCCAACTGCTGAAAAGCTGGGTCACTGATACCCGGAGGAAAAGTAGTATTATCCACTATGGGCGCCAAGGGGGTCAGGGTCACCCTGCATGGCCAAATAAAACGGTCCCAGCAGTGGAGAGTATGCATTATGTATGGATTTAGTATGCGGACCTCCTCGCAACTTAGAACAAAGCCACAACCGGTCCCCCAATCCAGCCCCGCCCCCTGTTAAATTCAGTTCCATTTGTACCCAACGCTTAGTGCTAGTAGAATTCATCCATTCCATCCCAGCGCGACACTGCACTGCTGCATAATACCAATGAAGGTTGGGGACCCCTATACTGCCATGTCTCGTTTGGGCATAGAGGATCTGACGAGCTATTTGGGGGCGTCTAAACCTCCATATGAATTTCATAAGCAGCGCTTGCCAAGATGCCAAGACCCCACGGGACAGGAGTATAGGAAGTACCTGAAAAAGATACAAAAACCTTGGAACCACCACCATCTTTGCCACCGTTATGTGCCCAAACCAGGAGAGCAAACCCGTCCAGGACTCCAGGTCCCGCTTAACTTGTTGGATTAAGGGTCCATAATTTGCCCTTTATAACGCAGCCCGGTCCACTGACAGGTTCACACCCAAATAACAGAGAGCGCGGTCCAGCCATCTAAAAGGGTAACTGTCCTTCAATTGCGTACATGTCGCCTCCGGAACCCCCACATTCAAAATTTCTAATTTAGCGTAGATAATTTTGAACCCTGAAATCTGCAAAAAGGCTGCAAAAAGCAGCATTGCAGCAGGAAGGGAGGCAGCCGGATTCACCAGCGATAATATAATAGGCCATTAATTATTTTAGTAGCGACCCTCTGTATTGACTCCAACCTGTTTATATCTGTATTGTCTCGAGGATCAGCTCGGCCTCCGGGGACATCCTCGACATTGAGGGCCCGGTGGTCTGGGCAGAGGAACTAGTTGTGCTGGACAGCAATGCCCACTGCTGGTCCATGAAGGCAGACAGGCTGCACTCCAGGGCCGCCATAGGCTTTGCAGCTATTGGCACAGGCACCAAGGAACTCTGGCCTGGTGCCAGTTCCCCCGAAGAGGAATCCTCAATGAAGATGGCCTTGGGCATCTGAGACTGATCTTCGGACGATTCCTTCCTGGCAACCTTGGTGGGCCGCTTCCGCTCAGAGTCCTCTGATGAATGTCATGGACCGAGGAACCTGCCTTGGGACTTACCCAACCTGCTGAAACCATCCATGGATGCTGCCTTAGAGGGTTGTTTTTTCTTGTGTTCCCTTGAGGGAGACCCCCTTTCTGAAGCTCTGTGGCAGAGGTCTGCAAGGGCGCCATGGGAGTCTGTGGCTTCAGAAGGGGCCTTGGCCTTCAAAGGTACTGGGGACTCCTGGAAGAACTTATACTGCTGCTGGCGGCTCTTAAGGGCCTTTTTACAGAGACCTCAAGCTGTAGGGGGGTTATGGTCTGGTCCAACACAGCGTAGGCCGGAGTCATGTGTATCGGTAAGGGACATGATTTTTGTACACTGATCACACTTCTTAAAGCCACTGGTAGCCATGGGGGGAAAAATGTACCCCAGCAAGGTCAAAGACCCACAGTGCTGCCAGTGGAAAAAGGTGCGAGGGCGCCAAGAAGGAAAAAAAATGTATACAGATCAGACTATGCCAGGACAGCATGCTCAGGTGGCAGGAAGAGTACAACTGGAGTAGAGTATAAAACCCAGGCACAAAGAAAATCAACTTTCTGGGGGAAAGCAGACAGACATCTGAAGGGCTCCGCAGAAAAAAAAAGGAGACTGAGCAAGATGGCACCCTTGGGCAGGAAGGGCACCACACAATCATGGTGGCATCTCCCAAAGGCTTTCTTTGAAAATTGGGGAGATGCTTCCATGAGGGTTCTGTCGGTGCAGATGTCACCCTTATGTGAGGGCTGACTTCCTGCTTATTCCCAAAGGACTAAACATCAGTTGTTTGAGTCTGTCAGGGCTTCTTATCACTCAATTGGAGCCTCTAGCTCAAAGAGACCCTAGTCCCCTGGAGCTCTACCTCCAGAGGAAGGCTGCAGACCATAGGCCAGAAAGGGAAGGATTAACTGGCACCAGGAAGAGACCCTTGGACTCATACTTCTCTCTGTTGGAGCCCTTAGCCTGAAGGATTGCTCTGTGGAGCCCTTCCCCCAGAGGAAAGCTACAGTCTAGCCCCCCGGAGGTAGTTGTGGGCTCTGGCCCTTTGTCTGCTACAAAACAAAACACTTCACTAGAAATCTGAATGCTGAGCCCAGCTGGCAGCACTGAGCACTGGAGACCCAAATGTCCCAAAGCCTGGGTCACTCCTCCAGCCAACTGCACTGCCATAACAGGTGTTCCTCTGGGAATAGCAGGATTCAGTCCTCATATGGGTGATGTCTGCATTAATGGAGCCCTCGTGGTAACCTCTTCCCAGCTGTCAAAAGTGCCTTTGAGAGATCCACCATGCATGCCTAGCTGCCTTCCCGCCCAAGGGTGCCATCTTGCCTCGGTATGACGACATAGCTCAAGATGGCAAAAAAGAAAAGCAACTCCATGGGGAGGAGGGAAGGTTGTGAGGACCGATTCGTGCTGTTCCCAAAGAACACCTGCTACAGGTGAGTAACCATGCTTTCTCTGGGAACAAGCAGGAAGTCGGTCCTCATATGGGCCACCCTAGCTACAGGCTATCAAAAAAACCTGTAAGCCACAGGTGACCCAAAAAGCAAACTGAGGAACAGCAAGAGTACAGTTTGGTCGCAAGACCAGCATCGACCAGGGAAACCAGCTCACCAGTAGCCGGGACACACAGAAGGGCCAGAGCTGCCTTAAATCCCAAACAAATGACAGAGTACCACCTGACCAAAGGTGCTGTCCTGCTGAGACTCCTCCAGGTAGTAAAACTGCAAAGCTGTGAACTGAGGATCAGGTGGCAGCCTGGCAGATCTCCAAGGGAGCTGAGCAGTGGTTCAGCACAGAAGCCATCATGGCCTGGACGCTGTGCACTGTGATGTTCCAGCAAAAGACCAGCCTGACAGTAGGCAAAGGCAATGAAGTCTGCCACCCAGGTGGACAGAATATGCTTGGAGACTGCTATGCCCAGGCGATTAGGGTCATAGGAAATGAAAAGCCGTGAGGAGCAGCGATGGGGTTTGGTCGCCTCTAAACAGGCCAAAGCCCGCTTATAGTCTAGCATATGGACAGTGGCCTCTACCCTGCTGACATGAGGTTGTGTGAAGAAAGTGTTAAGCACCACCTCCTGGTTAAGGTGGAACAGGGAGACCACCTTAGGTAGGAACCAGATGAGAAACCTGGTGTAGGGGGCATGAGCCACCATGGCCTGGAGCTCACTAATCCTGTGAGTGGACGTAAGCGCCATGAGGTCTACACCAGGATCCAGCGACAAAGGGTGGAGAGATGAGCTTTGAGAGGACCACACAGATCCCACACAGCCACCAGTGGTCAAATGGGTGGTCGAGAGAGCAGGAGGCTCCTTTGGAAGCAAGCCACAAGAGACTGGGTAGAGAAGAGCTTCCCCTCAATGAGGTGATGGTGCGCCAATAGCGCACTGAGATGAACTCTGGACAGCTCGACTGAATAGGAGAAGGGGTGGCACCCCTCTCTGCACACCAAACCGAAACGTAACACCACTTGAAGACATGTCCGCTGGGTGGAATCCTTGTGTGATGCCAGCAGGACCTCTACCACCTCCCTGGCGCAAGCCGAACTGGGCCAGAGCTACCCTTTTCAGCAGCCAGGCCATGAGGGCCAGGGATCCCAGGTTGGAGTGCAGGAGACTGTTCTCCTGCGAGAGCAGGTCCAAGGCGCTCCCCGGGGGAACTGGGGCACTCAAAACAGGCTGGGGAGCAGCAGAAATCACAGTTGGGGCCACTGGGGGGGCTGAGGATCAGGGTGGCCCGGTCGAGTCGGACCTTGAAGAGAGTCTTGGCAATGAGCAGCATGGGAGGGTAGGCATAGAGGTGGCCTTCCATCCATGGAATGAGAAACCCATCAGCTGCCACCTGGGAGTGGTGCGATGCTCTGGAGCAGAAGCAGGCCAGCTAAGCATTGGCCAGGCTGGTAAAGAGATCCATCACAGGAAGGCTCCAGCAGCAGAAGTCGGTTGGTCAACTGTGGATTGAGCCGCCACTTGTGGGGCTTGAGAACCCAGCTCAGTCTGCCAGAACATTGTCCTGACCAAGGAGGTATATGGCCCTGAGCAACATCCCACTCTCACTGGCAAACGCGCAAAGACTGACCACTTCCCAGCACATGAGGGACAACCTTATGCTTCCCCCCCCCCACATGTTGATGTAGAACATTGCCATCCGATTGTCTGAATCAGAACAGATTGGTTCTGCAGGTGATACTGAAAAGCTTGGAGAGTGCAGGCGATGGCTGAGCTCCAGAAAGTTGGAGGCTCTTTCACACCAACTACAGCCCCTATGGGCAGAGGTCACCGCAGTGGGCTCCCCAGCCCAACTTGGAGGCATCCATGATGAGGACCTTCTGAAGGGTCAGGACCTGAAAGGGCATCCCTGCCAGCAGGTTCAGCTGTTGCCACCAGGCAAGGGATTATGAGGGGACGGGTGACAGTCACCCTGTCCTGCAGGCAACCCCATTGCCTGAGACCACTGAGAACAGAAGGTCCATTGGGCCAGATGCATGTGGAGACTGGCATCAGTTGTGACATGCACCATAGATGACATGTGCCCAGGGAGGTGCAGCATGAGCCAGGCAGAGGCAGAGCTTTGGCCCTGAACCTCTCTTGCGAATGCCACTAGGCATTGGGCCCTGTCGAGGCGGAGGAAGGCTCCTTGCCTGGACTGTGTCTAGCAATGCTCCCATGAACTCCAGGCTTTGGGTCTGTTGCAGGTGGGACTTGGGGTAGTTGATGATAAACCCCAGCTGCTCCGGAGTGAGAATGGTGCGATGTGCTGCTTACTTCACTTAGATGGCTATGCTGCCTCTGACAAGTCTCCAGGTAGGGGAAGACAAACCTCCTGCAGCCACATGTAAGGCAGCAACCACCGCCAGGTACTTTGTGAATATCCTTGGAGTTGAGGCCAGGCAGGACCCTGTATTGGTAGTGGCATCCTCTGATGACAAACTGGAGGGTACCGTCAGTGGCACAGATGGATGGGAATGTGCGTGTATGTGTGAGATTTAAGCAGCATAGTCAATTTCCCTGCCAGAGGTAAGGCAATGCTCCAAGGGAGAGCATTTTGAACTTCACCAGAACTTGAGATCTTGAAGATCCAGAACAGGATGAAAGCTGCCAGTCCTCTTGGGAACCAGGAAGTACCAGGAGTAGAACTAGTTCCAACACCTTGTTGGGCCAGAAGCCCGGCAAGCTCTTGCTGGAGCAAGTCTCAGTGAAGGGGAGTCATTGAGAACAGAGATAGAAATGGAGGAGGTATCCCTCCCCTACCAACTGGAGGGCCCAGGTGTCTGTGGTCATGCTGGACCACAGACTGGCATAAAACACCAGATGCTGCTCTGTGTGCTGTGGGACTAGACCCCCTGGGGAAGGAGAGACTATGCCCAAGGAGTCAAAAGCCCCCACTAGCCAACAGTTCCCTGAAACAGGCCAAAGTTGCCACCTGAAACCTCAGGGAGCTAAGAGAAAGGCCCTTCTCCAGACCGTCCTGCAGAGGAGGCCAAAAGATGTCATCTTGGCTGCTTCAAGAGTCAGCTGCCACGTGCCACACCAGACAATTATGCCAGGTTGGTAGACCTTCAGGCTCTGAGCAGAGTGGAAAACCACTGCTGGAGAGTAGCCTGTACATGCCATCTCCTTTCAGGAGCCAAGTCCTCTAGGACAAGCATCCTCTAACACAACAGGCCCTGAGATGGAGGCAAAACTAAGAGGTGGCGCTAGCAGGAGCAGCATTCGATCTCTGAATCACTCCTCTGCCAACCTGGCACCACGAGAATCCTTCCAGGAAGGCACTCCACACAGCAAATCACATGCCCTACCAGGTGCCATGGAGGAAACACATACAGCAAGTGTCGACTTGGTCAAGGTTGTGTCAGGGGCACCGATGCCATTGGATACAGTTTCTCTGCTGTGACTGAAACAGCAGCACACTTTGGCATTACAGGGGCTTGCTATCAGATCCCTCTCGGGGCAACCCCAGTGGCACAGAAACTGAAATACCTCCTGACTCCACTCTCTTGGAACCAGAGAGTGCCAGCTAAAAAAGCATCGTTACTCACCTGTAACAGGTGATCTCTGGGAAAGGAGCAAATCAGTCTTCATATATGGGTATCGTCTGTACCAATTGAGCCTGCGCGGGAATGCTCCCCTGCATCCAATTGGAAAGCTTTTCGGAGAAATCCACTGCATCTGCATGTCTGGCTTCCCGTGTCCTCTCCTTAGTCAAGTCTGTAGCTGAGAGGAGAAAGTCTACAATTCCTAGGGGAGGAGGGCCAGCAGATTCCTGCTGTTCCTGGAGATCATCTGTTACAGGGGAATAAAGCACAGTTACTTACCTGTAACAGGTGATCTCTGGGAACAGCAGGAATAAGTCTTCACATATGGGTACGTCGGTACCGACTGAGCCTGCACGGGAATGCTCCCCAGCATCCAATCAGAAAGCTTTTGGGAGCATCCCTCACGCCTGCGCACTGACTTCCTGCCTTTTCCACTGCCTCTCCTCAGTTGAGTTTCATAGCTGAGACAAAAGGAGAGAAAGAGGAAAGGAAGATAGATAGATACAACTCCTAGGGGAGGTGGGTGGGTTGTGAAGACTTATTCCTGCTGTTCCCAGAGATCACCTGTTACAGGTAAGTAACTGTGCTATCTCCAGGAACAAGCAGGAATGAGTCTTCACATATGGGGACTCCCTAGCTATAGATGCCAGGGGGAGATCCCATAAAATGCGTGTCCCTAGATCAGGACTGCATTTTCCACCCATGGATCTCCGGCATCCCATAAGGGATGGTGGGTAGGAGTTGAAAAGAGAGGAGCTGTAAGAAAAAACAGCGAACATAAGGACTACAGAAGGGGAGTCCTTGGTATGTATGATAAGTACCATTAAAATTAATTAATGAACAATTATAATATGGAGCTTACCTACTGGATTGTAGGAAGTAGAGAGCGTGATGGAGTCTACTGGAGATTCAGTAGCGGAATCCTCAAGGTAACCTCACAGCAGTGAGGATGAAGGTCCAAACCTGGAATTGGCAGGTGACCCAGATGTCAACTGGGGTAGGATAAGAACGGCAGGTCTTCAACGGAAAGCTTTATGGGAAAAAGCTGAAAAGTCTTTTAGCTACAGAGTCATTAACATTGAGGACTAAAAGAAGACGACTGACCAATTTGGACAACTATTCCAGTCCTGGAGGGAAGAAGGGGTATGGAAAAAAGCCCGTATTCCCAAGGAGAAGAGACGTGTACTCAGAACTACTGAAGATGTACACTGTCTTTCCTAGCTGGTGAGAGATAGGAAAGATATGGAAGCATGATGCTTCAGGGATAGCGAGACCTAGAGCAAAGTGGAAGCTGTTAGTACCACAGCAGTGGTTGTGTGCATAACAGCCCCCACATACTGAGGAAAAGTATGAAAATATGCAAGTGCACTGTCTGGAACCTCTAAGGAGGTAAAAATCTTTATAGCAGACAGTGAGGGAGATAGTAGGTAATACATATTGACCTATAAAAAGCCTCCCGACATATATATATAGGGGCATAACTTATGCACACACAGCTAACAGACATATGTATGCATAGAAATATATAGAGATATACACATACATGAATATAAGTCTGAAGATACATGCCTGCAACTAAGCCCCATAGAACATTCACATGGGGAATGTGAAGGGGAAAGATTCATCTAACAAGAAGGTGGAACCTACTTGAAAGATATATAGCGAATCTATTTCTGCGGGCTAAGAGGGTGCAGGAATGCAACCCAGTGGAATAACCAGGATGGTTGCGTGAAAAAACAGAGGATAATATCAGTCTGTAAAGAGCAAGTCATGAGTTCTGTAGAACTCTGACATGGTAAATGGACAGAAACGCATAGAAGGAGATACCAGGATGACCCACTGGAGGGACACAGGGGTATCATGCGTTACCAGTAGAATATGTGCTGTCCATGAGGAGTAGGATAGCATGAGGCCAAGCTGCAAGGAAAAAAGAGCATATTCCTGCAGGATTGGGAACTCCTTGGACATTCACGCAGAAAAGCTTATATTCTGTATAATAACAGGAGACAAGAGGGTATGGAGAACCCTCACAGTCATGGAAATGATTGATAAGCTTTTCCCACTATATAGAATAGCCATCAGAGACAAAGTTCAATGCTCTGCAGCAAGGGCCCATAGTAGAAAGCTTCTCTGAAGATTGCAGAGAGCATTGTGCAGGAGAATAAGGAGATAAAACTGACTGTAAGTCAAGTGTGTTGCCACATCCAAGGAAATGGAGATGGCCAGAAAAAAGATAACGTGAGAAGCCTGAAGTGAGTAGGATTATCCAAGATAGATGAGGACTGTCTTGGAATCACTACTAAGGCTAGACAAAAGTCATGGAAGACAGACTGGAAACTTGTGGGAAAGTACCAGTAGTTCAAGCACTGGAACTCCTGCATGAACAGCAGCTGAAAGACACAGCAGAGAAAATCTTCCTGTGTAAAAAAGAGAGAACAAAGGGAGAGGAAATATTCCTGTCCCTGTCTGATGAACTGTCCAGAGAATTTATTCAAGGAACAAAAGGTCTACTCTGGAATGAAAGGCTAGAGCAGCTGTTCAGTATGGTACCACTCATTCAGGGGAAAACCTGGATGAGAGGGTTGAGGGGTGACTTACCATATGGTGAGTCAGCTGAAGAAAAAAACGTTCATGTTGGGACAGAAACTATCATGGGATAGTTGTAACTTCTCCTCTTGTTAGAAAGAAGAGGAGAATTCTGTAACCCATGGACAAGAATATCCTGACAGCTTAGCATACTGAGGAAGGGAAACCACATGTAGAGGTTTAAGAAAAAACAGCGTACAAACTTCTGCTAAAAAGTTAACTGTGGGTTGCAACCTTCAGGAACCTATGGTTGCTGTGTATGCTTAGACTGGCTAGAGTTTGGATTCTTCAGACCAGGACGAGGTGTCCCCTGCTTGGGTACATCTGGATGATGGGCAGGAGAAGAGTGAAACCTTCTTTTCTTAGGGAAAGAAGGTTTGGTAGGACATTTCCTACCCCCTGAGGAAGAAGGCGGCTTAGAATAGTCTCCAGAACCAGGGAAGTCAGTGGAGCAATGAGCAACCTGACGTAAAGCCTCCTTATTGAAGAGATTTTCTCCAGTACAAGGAGAATTACCCAATGTGTGTTGTGCCCATCTGCTCAAGTCTGAAGCTTGAAGCCAGGCTCTGTGACGTGCTCCAATGGCAATAGCAGAGGATCTGCTAACAGACTCAAAAGAGTCTAGAGAAGCACGAGAAAGAAACCAAGAGATATTCTGGCTATGACTAAGAAGCAAGGAATAGTCTGCAGCCTTATGCTCTGATAAAAAAGGAGTCAAAAGAGATAATTTCTTTGTGACCTCCTGGAGTGTCAGACTCATAAAATATATAAGAGATAATCCTTGATGCCAGCATAGATGTTTGGAAGGTTTGACGTCCAAAGGCATCAAGTGCTCTAGATGCACGATCTGGCGGATAAGAAGAATGCTGCTTCTTGCTTTTTACCTTCCTCATTGCTGATTCCACTACAATGGAATGATGGGGAAGTTGAGTTTTTTGGAACCCTGGAGAAGGGGGCACCTGATATAGAACATTAGTTGCTGTAGAAAGTGAGGGAACCCTTAAAGGTGATTCCCATATTCTCAGAAGAAGATCCTGCAAAGAATGATGTAAAGGAAGCATATTTTCCTTTTCTGCAGGAGAGCCTCGAGTAAGATCACAGCCAGGGATAGGAATAGCAAGAAAGGTTGCCATGTCAAGGAGAAATTTCTGAGAAGGATCTCCAATGGGAACTATCCCTGGGTAGGCTAAGGTTGAAGGAGCAGCCTGAGCACCAGAGGATGTACTGGTCTGGTGCAGAAAAAGAACCCCACTAGATGGATAGTGGTACTGGCAGTCACGATTTGAGGCAGTCAGTACTGCATCGTCCATGCCAGGTATCGATTCCAAACTAGGCATAGAAAGTTTCAATGGTGCCGATTTAACTGCAGGAATCGACATCGATACCGATACCGGTAGCTGAGGCGGAATCGGAGACGGTAATGTCATCGAAGCAGTCATCGGAGGCTGCTCAAGCGGTACCGAGGCAACCAGAGAGGTTTGGTGAATATTCTCGGTACTGCGTATCCGTAAACGATAAGGGTCGGTTCCGAGACGCATCGGTACCCAGTCATCTAGACTAGATATCGATTCCAGACTCGGCATCGAAGGGAGCGAGTCTATCGATGCATGTCTAGAGGGTACCGACGTCAGTGGTGGTATCGGCAATGCCGATACAGGAAAGTCAATCTGGGTCGTATCGATCGGTCCTGAAGGTACCGAGGACGCCAGATGACGATCCCTGGTGAAGAGTGTCCACACCGGTGCCGATGCCAGGGTATCGGTACCGCTCGAAGCGGGTGCCATCCCCGAGCATGGCTGAGATACAGGAAAGTCAATCTGGAACGTATCGATCGGTCCCGAAGGTACCGAGGACATCAGATGACGATCCCTGGTGAAGAGTGGAACACAACACCGGTGCCGATGCTGGGGTATCGGTACCGCTCGAAGCGGATACCACCACCGAGCATGGCTCAGGTATGTTCTGTGAGGGGTGAGCCCCAGGAACAACCTGAAACCCCTGAAATGCTTTGGAGCCCGAAGACTCCCGCCGGAGTTTTAATGCCAATGGGATCTTGAGGGCAAGGCTGGAGCCGCCGTCATGCTTGGCATGAGACTTACCACTCAAGGATTGACTAGTTTTTACAGACTGTTTGTGGGTTACCTGATCCTGTAGAGAAGAAAAAGCCGGTGCCCTCACTGCAGGAGGGAAAACGGTATCAAGGGAAACTCGAAAGAGGGAAGGTCTTCTCACAGTATTGTAGCCTGATTGTTCAGGGGAAAAAGGGTCAGGACCCAAACAGGTTAGACACCAGGCATTGGAGTCTAAAAAGAAAACTGTTTCCAAAGTGGAGGCACTTCTTAGGAGAAGGCAGCTCCATGATGAAGAGGCCTTGTAGGCCCAAAACGTTAAGACAGAAACAGAGGGAAAAATCTCTGAGTTAAAGAAAAAGAAAAGAAAAAGCCACTGGCGGTACCGGTGGTGGCGGGAAAAACAGCCGCGACCACAAGAAAACAAGAAATAAAGAATTTAAAGAAAAATGTTTCTGCGGTGACAGGAGGACGTCCTGCCAGCTCCGCGGAAAAACAAAAACTGAGGAGAGGCAGTGGAAAAGGCAGGAAGTCAGTGCGCAGGCGTGAGGGATGCTCTCAAAAGCTTTCTGATTGGATGCTGGGGAGCATTCCCGTGCAAGCTTCGTCGGTACAGACGTACCCATATGTGAAGATTCATTCCTGCTTGTTCCTGGAGATTGCTGCTATCTCCAGGAACAAGCAGGGATGCAGTCTTCATATATGGAACTCCAAGGCACCAAACCAGAAGGAGTGCAAAAAGTATCCCAGAGGTTAAAGGATAGAGCCAAGGTGGTGTGGATACAAGGTGGCCCATTGGACTCTATTGAAGTTGGCTAGACCACCGTCAAGACAGGCTGGTGCGATGATGAATGCAACTCCTATCCTCCATTCTGGACTTAAGACCCAAAAAGGTGGAGGACAGTCTGGCCAAAGACAGCATCCCGATGGGTGTCCCTGTCCAGGCAGTAGTGTGCAGCGAAGGTACAAATGGAGGACCAGGTAGCTGCTCGACAGATCAGTTAATAGAGATAGACCAAAGACTGGCAACAGAAGCTGCCATGGCTCGCACATTGTGAGCAATGACATGACCTTTGATGGAGTCTCACCTGATCATAGGCAAAATAAATGCAGTCTGCTATCCAGTTGGATAGGGTGAGCTTTGTTACTGGAAGTCCCAGGTGACTGGGATCAAAGGAAATAACAGGATTTCCTGTGAGCCTTGGTTCTGTCCAAGTAGAAAGCTAGTGCTCAATTGCAATTCAAAGTATGAAGTGCTGCTTCTGCCTGAGAGGCCAGTGTTCTGGAGATGAAGAGCGGCAGAATCACTGATTGAGATGGAAAGATGAATCTTTGGCAGGAAGTGTGGATGGGTCTGGAGAACCACCTTGTCATGGTGAAATCGCATGGGGGATCCACCACTAAGGCTTCTAGCTCACTGATGCAACGAGCAGAGGTTAGGGCAATGAGGAAGATTACCTTCCAGATCAGGAACTTCAAAGAAGCAGTGGCTAAAGGCTCAAAGGGAGGCTTTAGACATTGCACTAGAACATTGAGGTCCCATGCCACTGGTAGTGATCAAATAGATGGTTTGGATCGCAGGAGATTCTCCCCCCCCCCCACACACACATAAAATGCTGCACCAAGGGTGCAAGGAAATGAGTTACCCACATACTGGCTTGTGATAAGCTGCAAAGACACTGAGATGAACTGACTGAGTTATTTATTTCCAAGTTTTTATATACCACCCCTTCCAGAGATCAAGGGCGGTTTACAAATAAACAATTACAAGAAGCAGTCTTGAAACATGCCAAGGATAAGTGGAGGAGATATTGTAAAAGGAATTTCACTGGGCAGGTACAGAGGTCAATATGCTTCGTGGTACAGAGTGTGAATCTTCACCATTTGAAGGCATATGAACATCTGTTTTGCAGCTTGTGTGATACAAGTAGGATGTTCTTGACCTGTTGTAGAAGGCCGAGGTCAGCAAAGATTATGCTTTTAGCAGCCGCTCCATGAGGCGGAGGGCCTGTGGATTGGGATGGAGAAGAGGTTGGGCGCATGTCCAAGGTTGAAAAGTGGAGTCTGCGCTAGTCGAAGCAGCAGAGGAAACCATGGCTGACGGGGCCAGTAAGGGGTTATTAGAATCATAGAGCCCCTGTCAGCCTGTAGTTTGAACAGGGTCTTGGGAATCCAGAAGATGGGTGGGAAGAGAGACCCTGTTCCCAATGAAAGGAGGAAGGCAGACATCTGTGCAGGGAGGGTAGCCATGAGCAGAACAGCTGAAGTTGTGCATTCTCCTGGGTGGCAAACAGATCTATGGGGGGGGGGGGGGGTGTCGCACATGTGAAAGATCCAAGATGCCATTTCTTGATTTAGGGTCCACTCATGTGGATGTAGGATACACCCGAGTCTGTCCACAAGGTCAAGTTCGCCCAGGAGACACCACTCTGAGATTAATGTGGTGTGTATGGAGAACAACCAGAGATGAAGGGCTTCCTGGCAGAGGGTATAGGAACCAGTTCCTCCCTGCTTGTTCACATAGAACATGGCCACCTGGACGTCTGTTTTGACCATAAGAACATACGATATGCCATACTGGGTCAAACCAAGGTCTATCAAGCCCAGTATCCTGTTTCCAACAGTGGCCAATCTAGGTCACAAGTACCTAGCAGTTTCCCCAAGACACAATCTACAATGCTTGTATTGGGACAAGCAGTGGATTTCCTGGGTCCCCTTTTATAATGGTTTATGGACCTTGCCTCCAGGAACTTGAACAAACCTTTTTTAAACCCAGCTACACTAACAGTTTTTACTACATCCTCTAGTAATTCCAGAGTTTGATTACATGTTGAGTGAAAAAAATATTCTCTTATTTGTCTTAAATAGGTTACACTGTAGCTTCATTGTATATTCCCTAGTCTTTCTATATTTTGATGGTGTAAATCTACATTTACCTGTTCCACTCCATTCATTAATTTATAAACCTCTATCATCTCTCCCCTCAGCAGTCTTTTCCAGGTCAAAGAGCCTTGACCTGTTTGCCTGAGAGTCGGGGGCTGAAAACCCGACAGGTATTTGTGAGAGCATATATCTCCAGGAGATTGATCTGCAGAGATTCCTGTTGTGTCCACTGTGTCTATGTGGTGAGAATGTTCAGATGTGCTCCCCAATTTGTAAGCATCCTGTCAGAATGCATTGAGGTGGAGGCATCTGAAAAGGTGACCACCAGAGTAGGTTTTGAGGGGAGCACCACCACTGAAGTGAATGGAGTGGATGAGTGATGCAGATCTTGTCAGACATGCCTGGTTGCTTGGGTCCATTGAGACGAAAGAGCCCACTGGGCTTGCCGCATGTGCAGGCAGGCATAGGGTACTACATGGACTGTGAAGGCCATGTGCCCTGAAAGGCGCAGCATTTCTCAAGCTGATATGGAACTGTGAATTTTTATCCGGTGAGCCAGCTCAATGAGGTGGGCAGAGTGGTCCTGTGGAAGGAAAGCTTGGGTCTGAGTGTCCAGAAGTGCTCTGTGGAAATCTAGTTGCTGGGATGGTACCAGGTGCAACTTGGGAAAGTTTAAGACAAATCCCAGACTTTGGAGCAATTATAGTGTGATGAAGGGATAGTTTTACCTATTGTGGGGATTCTCCCCTGATTAGCTAGTCTAAGTAGGGGAAGACAAAGGTCCCCAAAGTATGAAAATAGGCTGCAATCACTGCCATGCATTTTGTGAACATTCGGGGTGAGGAAGCTAACCCAATATTGGTAGTGGCTTTGGAACCAAAAATGTAGATACTGTCTGTGTTGAGGGTGTATCAGCACATGCATATATGCATCCTTGAGGCCTAAGAACATAGCCAGTCGTTCCTCTGAAAGTACAGCATGAGAGTGCAGAGGGAAATCATTTTGAATTTTTCTCAAACAAGTAATTTGTTTAGGTCCCTTAGATCTAGAATAGGTCTGAACTCTCCTGTCGTCTTGGGAATAAGGAAGTAAGGAGAGTAGAAGCTCCCTCTTTGGGGGGGGGGAGTGAAACTTTCTACAGCCCCCTGAGCAAACAGGATGGACACCTCGTCTGATAGGAGATGTGCCTGCAAGGGGTTTTCAGGATAATCCCTTGAGGTGGTAGTGTGGTGGGGGGGGGGGGGGGGTAAGCTTTGGAAATAAAGCAGATAGCCCCTTTGGGCAACACTGGGTCCACCGCTCTGATGTGATGAGGTGCCACCTGTGGGAACAGCCTGCCTGCTATATGTAGGGGTGAGAGACTCTGCAGAGGCAGAGTAGCTGTTCTCTCCAGAAAAGAGTTAAATACCAGATGCTGGCTGTGGCTTAGGTGCTTTAGGCTTTTTGGGCTGGCGAGGGCCCTGTTTCTGGTACGCAGCTAAAGTTGGATAAGGATAATCTTTTAGGCTAGAACAACTTTGGATTAGTCTCTCTCCTAGAGTCAGCCGACTTTCTGGAGAGGCACTTGACAGTAAAGTCATCCGTCTCAATTTCTCCAGCCTTCTCTCCCCAACCCTTTCCAAAAGGGGTTTTCTCCAGAGCAGGGGATATTGGTTAATCTGTCTTGAATCCACTGCTCAAGATCAGAAGCCTGCGAGCACTGATGTTCTGCTAGATGACTCAAAAGCATTGAAAGATGCTCTGATAAGAAATTTGGATGTATTCTTATTTTGTCTTAAGGCTTGGAATGTATTCCATTTGTCATTGGGAAGGAGTGGTGCAAAGTTCTCCAGATGCCTGGAGACATCCTTGAGGTACATGTCCATGTAGAGCATGTAGGAAATAATCCTAGAGATGAGCATGCATGCCTAAAAACAGACACCCCAAAGTATCAAGAGTTCTAGAGTTCTTGCCCAGAGGCATGGAAGAATGATTTTTAGAATGCTTGATGTGACGCATGGCTGACTCCACCACTATAGAGTGGTAGGGTAATTGAGGCTTTTGAAAGCCAGGGCATGGTGGAACTCTGTACATGGTATCGAGTCGTTTACTGATAGGTGGAACCATTAGTAGGGCCTCCCACGTATGTATTAGATCCTGCAGGATCCTATGTATCGGTAACATTGCAGCATCCTAGGGTGCTGAGGGATATTGGAGGATCTCCAACTCCTCTGCCCTCTGTTCCATTCCAATGCCACAGTAATCTTCAGGCCTGCTGCCATGTCCCAAATGAAGTCTTGGAAAGACATGTTCTCTGGCAGGAATCGACACCCATTCATGAGAAAAGAGGACATATTGGAATGGAGATCCTGGGTTCCCTGGAGTCCTCCGATGGATCATTGGAATCAGAGGATATAGAGGCAAAGTCTGACAAAAAAAATCTAAGTATCGACGATCTTGTAAATGACCAATGCTTTATCAATGTCAAGGCTAGATGTCTATACAGATGGTCAGTCGGTATGGCATCAGGAGCCTTTTCGGTACAGACATTGCCTGTTGGCTCCAGTTGAGGCATCGGAGGAAATGAATCCCCCAGTGCTGGTTCGAGGTCCAGAATCGGTTGCAGACTTGTGTTCTAGGTCAGGTACTGTAGCCTGCCCTGCTGTAGATGTCAATACCACTAGTACAGAGGCTGCCAGGAGGATGTGCTGGTTGAGGGAGGAGGTGGCCGATGTCTAGGTAGAATCATGCATGGGGCTCCAAGCCACTGTAACAGAGCAAATTACCAGTAGCTTCTCTGGAGGTTGAAGACTCTGGAGCATCCTGGAGCCCCTGTTGTGCTTTGGAGGGGCTGGTCCTCCTGCTAGGGCTCTTTGGCAGGCCGGTCTGCATCAGATATACATTTTGGTGAAACTCAACTATGATGAAGGAACTTACCTCAGGAATCTGTGTCAGTCTTCGATGCCGATGACAGACTTAGTCTTATGTTTGGACTTTGAAGAGACTTGAGAACCATGAGATGAGGCAGATGTTAGAATATGTGGAAACCACAGAACCATACAGCCTGGTCCTGTTTTGTCTTTTATGCCAATAAACAACAAAACGAGGTCTAATCATTTGGCAAATGGTCTGGGCCCAAACATTTTAAACACCAGTCATGTTTATCCATGACTGATATTGTATCAGAACATCTGGCACACTTTTGAATCCACTGATATGTTTTTCCAAGGCCTAACTAGCAGTTGAAACCACCAAAAATGGAAAAAAAAAAGTTTTTTTAAAAGAAATATCAGGGTCGGTATCAGTGAAGGTACCAGCATCAACGGAAAGAGCACAGATTTAAACCAAAAGAGAAGAAACTTTCTTTGACGGTGACAGGAATAGCAACCTGCCAGCTCCACGGAAAACTAAGAACC
This sequence comes from Ichthyophis bannanicus, assembly GCA_033557465.1. Classification (NCBI taxonomy): domain Eukaryota; kingdom Metazoa; phylum Chordata; class Amphibia; order Gymnophiona; family Ichthyophiidae; genus Ichthyophis; species Ichthyophis bannanicus. The sequence goes on along the minus strand of CM066033.1, from coordinate 729,423,966 downwards.
AAAGAGAGTACATGGGAATGCAGATGCGCAGGCACAGTGAATGGCTCCCAAAAGCTTTTCAATTGGACAATGGGGAGCGTTTCCACATGGGCTCCGTCAGTACTGACAATACCCATATGTGAAGACTGCATTCCTGCTTGTTCCTGGAGATAATCCGTTTCCACGGTATTCACCCCAGCAATGTGCAGAGCTGACAAACTAGAAGGTTCTTTGCCAACCAGGCAACAAGAGAGCCATTTCCAGGGCTAAGCTGGCACTCCTCGTGCTGCCTTGCCGATTGACATATGCCACCACTGTGGTCAGAGAACACAAACTGTTTGGCCCTTGACAGGAGACTGGAAATGCAGAAGAGCCAACCTAATGGCCTCTGCCTCAAGGTAGTTGATGGAGCACATTGCCTCCCTATATTTCCAATGGCCCTGGCAATTTGTCATAAGCAATGGGCTCCGCAACCCGAGAGACTGGCATCTGTCACCAGAAGGATCCATAAGCAATCGTCTAGCTACATGCCCTTCCTCAGAAGACTGGGCTGCTGCCACGACCGCAGGCTGTCCATCACCCTCACTCTGAGAAGGAGCTTGAGCTCAAACCGCTGAGAATTTGCCTCATATGAGCATGTGCCCACAGCACCATTTTGAATGTCTGCCATCAATCCGAGGAGCTGAATATCAACCTAGACCTCTTGCAGCAGGCTCTCAACAGAACAGGCAATCCAACAGCTCTTCGACTTTCTCCTTTGGAAGACACTGCACATTCTTTATTGTAGTGTTTGATATACCAACACCAAGGCATCTGGGTGGTTTACAATACAAAAATGCTACAAGGAACAAGAAAGGAAAAGGAACACCATTATTAGGATAGGAAAGGAAAGAAAAGAATGCTCAGAAGAAAGTATTTGAGAGTTTTAACTGGTGGGGAGGGGGGACAGGACAACTGAGGGCAGGATGTAGGTAAGAAAGGGTGAGAGGTCAAAGGTGAGAAAAAAAGGTAGGCTTTCAACATTGCCTTAAAGCAAGGAAAGGAAAGTTCGAGGCGGAGGTCAGGTGGGAGGGAGTTCCACAGGAGGGAGTTCCACAGGAGGGGACAAAAAAAAAAAGCAGAGGCTCAGGTGGATTCTAGATGTGCATGTAAAGGGGACGGAAAGCAGTGGGTGGAATGAATCAGATGGAGAGAACAGTGAGAGGTATGAAGATGGATTAGATCAGATAGATACTGCGGAGTATTGGTATGGATGGCACGATGTACCACGGCAAGGACCGTGTATTGTATGCGGAATTTTATGAGTAACCAGTGCCAATGAATAAGCAGGGGGGGTAAAGAGTAGTTACTCAGCTGTAACAGGTGCTCTCCAGGGACAGCAGGAATTTGTCCTCACATATGGGTGACATCAGCACAGACAAACCTCATGGAAGCATTGCTCCAGCTTTCAAAGAAAGCCTTTGGGAGATATCACAACACATGCATGGTGCCCTTCCCTTCCAAGGGTGCCATCTTGATCAGATGACATAGCTAGAAGATGGCAAAAATGCAAGATGGTAAAGAAGCAGCTCCAAGAGGATGAGGGAGGGTTGTGAGGACTGATTCCTGTTGTCCCTGGAGAAAGCGTAGTTACTCACCTGTAGCAGGTGATCTCTGGGAACAGCAGGAATTTAGTCTTCACATATGGGTATTGCTGGTACCGACGGAGCCTGTGCGGGAACGCTCCCCAGCGTCCAATAGGAAAGCTTTGGGGAGCATCCCAGAGTGCCTGCATGCTGCCTTCCTGCCTTTCCAACTGCCCCTCTCCAGTTGAGTTTATAGCTGAGACAAAAGAGAGGTAGAGAAAAAGAGCGAGAGAGATACAACTCCTAGGGGAGTTGGGTGGGTTATGATGACTAAATTCCTGCTGTTCCCAGAGATCACCTGTTACAGGTGAGTAACTACACTATCTCCAGGAACAAGCAGGAATGTAGTTTTCACATACGGGGACTCCCTAGCTGCAGATGCCAGGGAGATGGCTCCAGGAAGTTGTCAGCCCTTGTGAAAGGGCTCTACTTCCCCCCATGGATCTCTGGCATCCTACCAGGGATGGTGGGTAGGAGTTGATTAAGTCTGAAAAAGGTGTTGAAAAGCAGCTTGGCCAAACAAGGCATCCCAGCCGGAGTCCTTGTCTAAGCAGTCGTGGGCTGAGAAGGTATGTACTGAAGCCCAAGTAGCTGCTCGACAGATGTCGTCGATAGACACAGAGTGAAGATCAGCCATTGAGGCTGTCATGACTCACGTTGTGAGCTGTGACATGGCCTTCAAGAGGAAGGTTCTTACTCTCATAGGCAAAGGATATGCACTGTGCGATCCAGTTGGACAGTGTTCTTTTGGAAACTGGAAGTCCCAAATGACTAGGATCAAAAGCAACAAAGAGTTGAGAAGATTTTCTATGTTGCTGTGTCCTTTGTAAATAAAAGGCCAAAGCTCTTTTACAGTCCAAGGTATGAAGGTTCCTTTCTGCACTGGAGGCATGAGGCGTCGGAAAGAATCCAGGAAGGTAAACCGCTTGGTTTAAATGGAAAGGCGAAACCACCTTTGGCATAAAGTGTGGATGAGTCCTAAGAACTACCTTATCATGGTGGAACCTTGTATAAGGAGGATCAGCCACTAACACTTGCAATTCACTGATGTGACGTGATGTGATTTCAATGAGGAAGATGACTTTCCAGGAAAGGAATTTCAAAGATGTAGTGGCTAATGATTCAAAGGGCAGTTTCATGAGCTGCCTGAGCACCAGATTTAAGTCCCATGCCACCGGTGGTGGCTTAATGGGAGGCTTTGCTAAAAGAAGGCCTCTCCTAATCTCGCTATGAGGGGATGAGTGGAAATGGGTTGTCCACTTAGAGGCTTGTAAGAAGCTGCAATTGCACTAAGATGGACTTTACTGAATTTGTTTTGAGACCCGCATTTGACAAATGGAGATACTCCAGTATCGATTCCAGAGGTATCGCAAGAGGGTTAAGACCCTTCTGCGAGCACCATATGGTAAACCTTTTCCACTTAAAGGCATACGAGCGTCTTGTGGAGGGTTTCCTAGAAGCAAGGAGGATATCCTTTACCTGTTGGGAAAGGTTAAGATCCTGACGTTCTAGGCTTTCAGCAACCAGGCCCTGAGATGCAGAGCTTGGTGATTGGGAGAGAAGATCTGGAGCGGATCCCAACTCCAGAGATGGAGCTTGAGAGAGATGTAGAAGCAGAGCGTAACACGTTTGCCGTGGCCAACATGGAGCTATGAGGATCATATGACCTCTCTCTCTGAGGCTTGAATAGGGTTTTAGGGATGAGGGGAACGGGTGGGAAGGCATATAGGAAGTCCTGACCTCAGGGAAGGAGGAAGGCATCCCTTGCCTGACAATGTCGAGCCGGAATTCTGGAACAGATCCGGGGAAGTTTGGCATTCAGTGGACTTGAAAAGAGGTCTATGTCCGGGGTTCCCCAAACCTGAAATATTTGGGCAACCTGGTCTGCATGGAGAGACCATTCGTGTGGTAGCAGTACTCGACTGAGTTTGTCTGCCCAAGAGTTTTGAATGCCTGGAAGATACACTGCAAGGAGATGAATCTGATGCTCTCTGGCGAGGGCCCAGTCGCAAAGCTTCGTTGCATAGCAACAGAGCCTGTTCCGCCCTGCTTGTTCACATAGAACATGGCTACCTGATTGTCCGTTTGGACTAAGACTGTCTTGTAGCTGAGCTGGGCGTGAAATACTCGAAGAGCAAGGAAGATTGCTCTGAGCTCCAGGAGGTTGATGTGAAGACAGGCCTCCTGTGGAGTCCAGATACCCTGGGTAGAGAGATCTTGCAGGTGGGCTCCCCATCCCACCTGTGAAGCATCTGTTAGGATGGCTTGGGATAGGGGTTGCTGGAAAGGAGGAGACCCCACCAGAAGATTTCTGGGTGATTGCCACCATTGGAGGGACGAAATAAGACGGTCTGAGTTTGTTATTTTGTCTGACAGACAATCTGAGGCCTGTGTCCATTGAGTGGATAAAGTCCACTGGGCCGCTCGCATATGAATAAAGTCCACTGGGCCGCTGATTTACCGGCCTGCCCATAGGAGTTTCCTAACCGCGGCAACAGTGCTGATATGCAAAATGACACCCTCTTTCACCACGCTAATCTGCTGTTACCTCCTCTCTGGATGGCTCAGCAGTACAACAGCCTTATCCCCTACCTGCAACCTCATACCAATCCTACAAAGCCATGGGAGGAGATGGTCCAGTGCCCCCCATCACAAGGCAAACGATGATATGCGCACACACCACCACACCACTTACTACACATCACGCTGCAGCATGCCAAGAAAACCAAACGAGAGGAATACCCCCACTTCCAAAACAAAATGTGCCCTCAAACGCACGCTCGATCCACAAGAAATGGCCAGCCATCTCGGACATAACCCTCTATGACCTCGACATACTCCTGGTCACAGAGACATGGCTCTAGTGATACGGTCCTCCTCAACCAACTCATTCCCACCAACGTTTCGATACACACATGCCATAGGGACAGTGGAAGAGGTGGCGGCTTGCTTGTCCTCTTCAGAGAGAATCTCCAATTCAAACTAATCAACGCCACCAGCACAATGCAACTGGACACAATCACCATAGCCAACAAGCAATGAGCCCTCAACCTACTGTACAGAGCCCCGTCAGCATCCCCTGACGATCTCTCAACAATAATCTACCTTGCATGCAACACCCTGAACCCACGCTCCCCAAGATGGTTACTAGGTGACTTCAACCTGCCAGCCCTGCAAGACACCCAAGCCTCTGCCTTCCTCGAAGCAACCAAGGAACTAGGATACAAGCAACTAGTCAATGAACCTACCCACATGAAAGGAAACAAGTTGGACCTAGTATTCGCCCCACTGGCGGCCATCGACTCAACCCACAAACCCATACTGTCCGTGACCACAGTCCCCTGGTCGGACCACAAACTAATCAGATTCCAAATACCCATGCACAACTACTGCCACAAGAGCACCAGAAGTCCAGCCAGCACTCCCAGAGCACCACCACGAAGATTCCGACCTTTTGACAAAGGGATTATCTTGAGTAAAACCCTCCCGCTCCTCCCCTTGACAGCTCCTGGCCTTGATTTGATCTCAAGCTGGGATAATATTCTCAGCTCTGTTTTTCAACTCCCACCCTCAGACAAGCACTCAAGGAAACGAGCCGCCTCATTCTGGTACTCCACGGAGCTACGAACGTCACTCCCTCTGTCTAAGGAAGCTGGAAAGACGCTGGTGCCGGTCACGCTCCAATACAGACCTGATGGCATACAACTTGCACCTGACAAAGCACTGCGAATTAGTGACAGAAAAAATGAGACAATTCCACACCGACACCCTGAAACAATCACTAAACACACCACACGACTTGTTCAACCTGGTCAATAACTTAACAAAAGAACCATTTTCCAACATAGCGAGATCCAGCCCCAAGAATTCGCAGACTACTTGCAATCAAAGTTATGTCAGACCAACAAAGCCACAGCAGTCACCACCTCTCACACGAGTCCCCTCACCCAGCAACACTGACCACCTTCTCTACCACTTCTAAGAAAGCAGTGATGGTGTCCTCAATGCCTATCAACACCACCACTGCACAAACCGACCCCTGCACGGCCTTCTGGATAAAGGCGCTACGCAGCAAATTTAGCCCATTCATAGCCAGAATCATGGACCTGTCATTCTCAACAGGCTCGTTCCCGAAAAGCCTCAAACACACATCAGACCTCTGATGAAAAACAACAAACTGGACCCCCTTGATATAGGTCGTACCGGCCTATATCAAGCATACGACTACTGGCCAAGATAATTGAAAAAGAAGCCCAACGCCAAATACAATGCCACATCGAGACTGCCGCTTCGCTAGACCCCTGCCAACATGGATTCAGGGAGTCCCACGGTGTCGAAACACTCCTCACCACCCTCTTTAACATAATGGCTGGAATCAACACCACCTGACAAGGGTTTGCCCTCATCTTTCTGGATATAGCCGCTGCGTTTGACTCAGTAAGCCATGAGCTCCTCCTGGTTTGACTTGAGAAGGGTATTCGTGATGCAGCCCTAAATTGGTGCAAGTCTTACCTGTCTGACAGATGGCAGCACGTACGATCCGGCGCCACATCATCAAAACCATTCCACCAGTGGCAGGGTGTACTGCAGGGATCCTCCCTCTCCGCCCTGATGTTCAACTTATACATGCAGCCCATCTGCACCCTTATCCGATCATTCAACGTTGACTGCTTGATATATGCTGACGTAGTACTGCTTTACATGCCATTCTCAACCGACCAGACAGACCTCTCCCCACTGATAAGTTGTTTTGACGCCGTAGCCAACTGGCTCCAGTCTCAAAACCTTCAAATACAGCACAAGACGACAGAAGTCCTCTTCATCACGAGGAACCACAACTTCACCCCTCCAGCCTCCTTAAAGGTCAAGGATGTGGAGCTAATAACTAAACCCACAATCCGCTACCTAGGAGTCACACTAGATCAACGCCTTGACATGAAGGCCCACATAAGCAACACAGTAAGAGCAGTCTACCACAAGATTCGGACACTCAGGCACCTATGCCCCTTGCTTGAGCCTGATGACTTTTGGACAATGTATCAAGCGCTGGTGATCCCGCATTTCGATTACGCAAATGCAATTCTACAAGGGCTCCTGCAATCCACACTGAATCCACTCCAGCTCGCAATGAACGCCGCTGCCAGAGTTCTACACGGTGCCTCTAGGATCGATCATGTGACACCCATCCTGAGACATCTACACTGGCTCCCCATCCAAGGCAGAATCTCATTTAAATCCCTATTACTGACATTCAAGGCCATCAACAAGGTCTCCTCCACCTCTCACGAAGCTTATCCATCCGACCCCCTCTAACAGATCCAGAAGAACCACAACAGGCAATACCCTGGTAATACCTAAGGAAATAACACAATGCACGCAGGCAATGACAAACAGGGCATTTAAGTTCTATGCGCCTAGATGCTGGAACGCCCTACCACCCAACATATGCGCAATCTCCGCCCATTTTAGAAAGGCATTGAAGCATCACCTTTTCCTCACACACTATTCGGATGACAGCGTACAAACATCCACACCCCCTCCCCCATGCACACCACACTAACACACACGGCAAGTGATGTGGCATCCATACCCATGGGCGCCATCTTCAACTATGCTTACTTGGAGATTACATCATGTATATATCCCTACCCTGGTAAAGCAGAGACAGCCTTGATTATACGCTCCTTGTAAACAGCAGCATGTAAATACACTGTGAATATATGTATATAAGCTTTGTAAATAGTTACCCCAGCGTTGTCCAAGTTATAGTACCTGTTTCTATGTAAATACAGCGCAGCCCAGCCTGCAATGTATAATCTACTGTTGTATGTAAACCGCACTGATATTAAATAGCGCGGTATAGAAGAAACATTAAATAAATAAATAAATATGGAGGCGAGCATAAGAAACCACATGCATGGTGGATGCCATGTGGCCTAGCAATTGTAGCATTTCCCGAGCAGTGAGAAGGTTTGAGCACTGCTTGGGAAGCTAGTTGTACTATGCGAAGACAGAGGGGGCTGCGGAAGGAAAGCCCTTGTCTGTCTGGTATCCAGATGAGCTCCGATGAACTCTAGGGACTGAGTGGGAACAAGATTGGATTTTGGGAGTTTATGACCAGTCCTAACTACTGAAGGATTCACATTGTGCAAAACAGAGCAGAGCTGGCTTCTGGCACTGTAGGAGCTCGAATGAGCCAGTTTAAGTAAGGGAAGACGAATATTCCCAGAGTGCAGAGAAATGGAGGAGGGAGTGGCGGCTCAGTGGTTACCTCAGGCCGGAAGGCCAGGGGTTCAATTCACGCATGGGGACAAGCAACTTCAGGCCGGAGTGACTGGGGTTTCTAGTCCCATGGCCACTCCTTGTGGCCTTGGGCAAGCCACTTAACCCTTCATTGCCTCAGGTACACTTAGACTGAGCCCTTCGGGGACAAGGGAATAAAAAGTACCTGTTAGTATACATGTAAACCGCACTGATTCTAAAGAGCATGGTATAAAAAATAAATAAAATGCTGCTACCACAGCCATGCATTTTATGAACACTCTTGGCGCAGAAGCCAGGCCAAAGGGAAGAACCCTGTATTGGTAGTGCTTTCCTTGAAACAGAAATCGGAGGAATCTCCTGTGATTTGAATGGATGATAATATGAGTATATGCATCCTTGAGATCTAGAGAACAAAGCCAATCCTGACTTTGAAAGTATGGCAGCAGAGTTCCTAGAAAGAGCATTTTGAACTTCTCTCGGAACATATATTTGTTCAATTCTCCGAGGTCTAAAATGGGTCTGTATCCTCCTGTTTTCTTTGGAATAAGGAAATAGGGGGAGTGAACCCTGTACCCTGATGGGGAATGGGTACTTCCTCTATTGCTCCTTGGGAAAGGAGCACTGTGACTTCTTGACCTAAGAGACTGTCGAGAAAGGTCTGAGAATTGAACTGTCTTATAATTGTAGGAGGGGGCAGGCTGTGGAAATGAAGCTTTTACCCCTCTCGTACAATGGACAGAGTCCAATTTTTTGCTGTTATTTGGTACCATCTGTGGGCAAAATGACAACCTGCACCTGGGATGGTCAAAGGTTCTGGAACCATCAGGGGCAGGAAGGCAAAGTTCTCTAGAAAGGAGTCAAAGCCCCTGAGGAGGCTGAGCCTGCTGAGCTGGCTGAGGTTTTGCAGCTTTTCGCTTCTTTTGTCGTCTAGGTTGTTGCTGCTGTCCCTTTTGGGCAATCTGACCTGGACGGTGTCCCTGTTGGGTATAGGAAGGATAAAACTTTCTTATTGAAAAATGGTTTCTTAGAGAATCTTTTTTTTGGAGGATCGGTTGTAGATTTGGACAATCTATCCAAAGTAATATTGTCAGCATCTATCTCATTAGCCTTCTCCTGCCAATTCTTGCCAAAGGGATTTTAATCTGTGCAAGGAATGTTTCCTAATTTATCCTGTACCCAAATTTCCAAGTCAGATGCCTGGAGCCAGGCGATCCGACGTGCACCAATGGCAATAGCAGAGGCTCTGCTTATGCACTCAAAACAGTCAAAGGCTGCACGATTGACAAACTTGGAAACATCCTGAGCATGTTTGACAAGAGTGAGATAGTCTTGTCTTTTGTCATCAGGAAGGGGGCTCATAAGCTCCATGTCTCCTGTGACCTCTTTAAGGAACATTCCCATATACAAGATATAGGAACTGATCCTAGCTGAGAGCATGGAAGCTTGGAAGCAGACGCCCAAAGGCATCAAGAGTCCTACATTCACGACCTGGAGGATTGGATGCATGTGTCTGCACTTTTCATCCTTCTCATGGCTGATTCCACCACCATTGAATGGAGTGGTAATTGAGTTTTTTGAAAGCCAGAACAAGGTGGAACTCGATACATGGTATCGAGTCTTTGAGAATGAGGAGATGTGGTTAAAGGCGTTTCCTACATCCTTAGCATAAGATCATGTAAGATCTCATGGATAGGCAGAGTAGCTGCCTCTTTGGGAGCCTTAGGGTATTGGAGAATTTCCAACTCCTTTGCCCTAGGCTTTTTCAGGAGCTACTGTGATGGAAAGGCCTCGGGCCACATCACGGATAAAGTCCTGAAAGGACATATCCTCTGGCAGAGGCATTCTGCGCTGAGAAGAGGAATCCTCTGGGAGAAGTACTCTTGTATCGACAGTCTTCGGAGTCTTCAGACTCAGAGGATTCAAAATACCTCCGATCCCAGTGATCGTGCAAAGCACGGTACCGGTATCGATCGAAGTCGGCATCGGGTTGTTCTGGTACCGATCTGTCGATGCTGGAAACAGACGTATGACTCGGCATGGGTGGCATACCCGCCGATGTCGATGCAGTCGGTACCGGTATCAGCTGAGGTGTCTGAAGCGGTTTCAACAGTACCGAAGCTGTGAGAAGAGCTGCTAGTGTGTTCAATAGCAAGGAATCTCTGGCCTATTGACGCTGCCAATGCTTGGGTGTCGGTACCGGTAGAAGAGGTCGGAACCCCAGAGCATGGCACCAGTAGTTCTGCTGAGGTTGAGGCCTCGAGAACATCCTGGAGCCCCGTTAATGCTTTGGAAGCCGAAGCCTCCCGCCGGGGCAGTTTTGCCGGTGAAAATTCCTTAAGGGCAACACCAGGGGCATCTCGATACTTAGGAGATCTACCCTTTGAGGACCGTCTAGATTTATCTTTAGTTACCTGAGATCCATGGGAGAAAGATGAGGTCCTGGAGGACGTCGATGCAACAGATGCCGCATCTGAGGGAAAAAGGGTGCTAAGTTTAGCAGCTCTGTTCTGCCGGCCCCTTTTTGACATCATTCCACAGGAGAGGCACTCTGAAATAGAGTGGTCAGGACCTAAACATTTGAGACACCAATCACGGGTGTCGGTGATGGAAATGGTACCGTCACATTTAGAACATTTCTTAAAACCTGAAGTAGGTTTTTCCGTTAAGGAAAAATTGGGCCTAGTGCCCAAAATGGCGCCTAGCACCAAGGAAAAAAGTTTCTAAAGCACCTCAGAAACTATAATTTTTTATTATTTTTTTTAAAAGAAAGAACCGGCAGTACCGGTATGGCGTCAAAGACAGACAAGACCACAAAAATAAAGATTAAAGACAAAGTTTTTCTGCGGTGACAGGGTATGTGACCTGTCAGCTTCGCAGAAAACAAAGAATTGGAGAGGGACAGTTGGAAAGGCAGGAAGGCAGCAAGCAGGTGCTGTGGGATGCTCCCAAAAGCTTTCCTATAGGATGCTGGGGAGCATTCCCATGCAGGCTCCGTCGGTACCAATGATACCCATATGTGAAGACTACATTCCTGCTTGTTCCTGGAGATTACCTGCTACAGGTGGGCAACTACGCTTTCTCTGGGAAACAAGCAGGAAGTCAGTCCTCACATATGGAACTCCTTAGTTACAGGCTAATCACTTGGTGCTGTAGCATTGCAGCCCCCACTACCATGACTTTGGAGAACGACCTTGGGGCAGTGGAGAGTTCAAATGGGAGGTCTGAAGTAAATTTGAGTGCCAAGCATGGCAAAATAGATACTTTGCTGATCCCTGAATCGAGATATAAAAATACAGATTTGCCAAATCCAGATGCCAGGAAAGAGTAGTTACTCACTTTTAACAGGTGTTCTCCAGGAGCAGCAGGAATCAATCCTCACATATGGGTGACATCGATGTCGATGGAGCCCCCGTGCGAAGCATTTCCCCAGCTTTCTAAGAAAGCCTTTGGGAATAGTGCACGCATGTGCGGTCCCCTTCCCGCCTAAAGGTGCCATCTAATGGGTGCAGTTGCCACTCGTGGGGCTGCAGAACCCTGCTCAACCTGTCTGCCAGGAAGTTCTCCTGGCCAGGGAGATAAACAGCCTTGAGAAACATGTTGTGCCTGAGCGCAAAAGAGCAAAGGGCCTGAGCCTCCTGACAGGAGCCTGGACCCAGTGCCTCCCTGTTTGTTCACATAGAACATGGCCACTTGATTGTCCGTCTGTACCAGAACAGACTGGTGAGCCAAGGTGTGAGAGAAGGTTTTGAGGGCTAAGCGAATAGCCCGGAGTTCCAGTAGGTTGATCTGTTGCGGGGTCCAAACAATGTGCACCCCAGCCCTGCAAGGAGGCATCGGTCGTCAACACCACTGTGGAAACAGGCACCTGAAAAGGCACCCCCTGTAGTAAGTTGGGTGGGTGTAGCCACCACTGTAGGGAGTTCAGGAATGCTTTGGACACCCGTACCTTGTCTGTGAGGATTCCTGTGGCTTGCTTCCACTGAGGTCTGAGGCACCACTGTGCAGGTCTCATGTGGAGGCAGGCATTGGCCATGTGGCCTAGGAGCTTTAGACAGTCTGGCAGAAACCCTTGGCATGCTTACAAACTGGTTTGCCAAGTCTATGAGCCTTTGAGCCCTGTCTCTTGGCAAGTAAGCCTTTGCTTGCAGGGGAGTCCAACCTTGCCCCTATGAACTCTAGGTTCTGGGAGGGGAGCAAAGTGGACTTTGCAAAGTTTATGACAAAGCCTAGGTGTTGGAGGGAGACAGTTCTGAGGGTGGCTTGCCTGGCCTCCTGGGAAGTCTGACCCCTGATGAGCCAGTCGTCCAGGTAGGGGAAAACAAAAACACCCTGATTCCTCAAGTAGGCCGCCACCACTGCCAGGCACTTTGTAAAGACCCTTGGGGCGGAGGTTAGGCCAAAGGGCAGAACTCTGTACTGGTAATGGTTTCCTCCCACAATGAACCGGAGGTACTTTGTGGTCTGTATGAATGAGGATGATCTAAGGAGCATAGCCAATCTCCCTGCTGGAGGTAGGGCAGAAGTGTTCCAAGAGTAAGCATCTTGAACTTATTTCTCCAAGAACTTGAGATTCCTGAGGTCGAGAATAGGCCTGAGGCCACCGGTTCTCTTTGGTACGAGGAAGTACCTGGAGTAGAAACCGTGACCTTGCAGGCAGGGAGGTACAGGCTGCACCGCCTTGTCTAGAAGCAGACCTTGAAGTTCTTGAAGGAGGAGGTCTGTGTGCAGAAGAGGCCTTGGAGGCTCTCCTGGAAAGTAGGGAGGAGGCAGCTGCTGGAAATGGAGCATATAGCCCTTGTGGACTATGCTCAATACCCAAGAGTCTCCTGTAATGGGTGGCTATGCTGTGGGAGTCAAAAACCCCCTCCCTGCTGAGTGGGAGCAGGAGCTGGAGGCTTGAGGGTCTTCTGCCTACGGGGCCCATGTCCCTGCCCCTTGGCCTGCTGGGGAGGCCTGGTACTGAGGGAAAGGTTTGTAGGCAGTTGCCTTCCTCGGGTAAAGACTTCTTACCCGAGCCCTTCTTCTTATGAGAAGGGGAAGAAGTTTTCCTGGACAGCCTTGTCCTAGTCAGGTGCTCAGTTTTGAGCTCAGCAACCTTCTCGGCCATGGGCTTGCCAAAAACATTTTTTCACCTTGGCAAGGGACATCGACCAACTTGTCCTGCACCCAGGGCTCGAGGTCCGATGACTGCAGCCATGCCTGGCGTCGGGCCCCGATGCCGGCTGCCGCTACACAGGCCGAAGCCTCGAAGCCATCGTAGGCCGCTCGGGACGAACTTTGAGCATTCCCGGATTCCCGAGGACAAGGACTGATATGGAACCCATGTTTTCTAGAATTCCTGCTGGGGTTTTTAACCTGCCATGTAGGCTGTTCATTAACCTCAGAAATGAGTGCACTGAAGTCCACTCTTCTTAATTGTGTTTTTGTTCGAGGCTTCCTTTCCATTTAAGGATGTTTTGCTTCTTATACATTTATACTTCTGCGGAATTAGTACATTACTAACACCTCCTATCTTCTAAGGTATGCAATATTTATGTTATTTTATTTATTTATTTTATTTGCAGTCTCTTTTATACCGCGCTATTCGACATCAGTGCGGTTTACAATGAACATAAGAGTTGCACATCTCAATTTCGTGATTTGTGCTTACAGTGAAACAGGTATAATAACTTGGGTATACATTAAACAGGAAAATTAAACTTGGGTATACATTAAGCAGGTATAACAGGTAAAATAGGGTATAAATAACCAGTCCCTTAACAAGGAGACACGATGAATAAATACAGTCTACTTTATGCAATGAGTTATGCGGCACTGCATAAGTTTCTCATGGTGGTTGGAGGGGAAGGTGTGATTGCGAGTGATCAGTCTGGGAATGTGACGTGCATGAGTTTGAGGTGCTGCATTGAGATGTGAGAGTGGGTGGGTGTGGGGGGAAGACTGCAACATCGTAGTGATGAAGAAAGAGGTGACGTTTCAGTGCCTTCCTAAATTGGGAGAGTTCACTGATGGTTCTGATAGTTGCTGGTAGTGCGTTCCAGCAGGATGGAGCAAAGAAGGAGAAGGCTCTGGATCTAGTGAATTGAGAACACTTCGTGCTTCCCTTAGGTGATATGAGAGTATTTGCGGCATTCGATCTCCTTGCTCGATTGGGAGGTGTGATTGAAATTAGGTCAGTAATGGCAGTAGCAGGGTATTTCTTGATGGCTTTATGGGTCATAATTAGGATCTTGAATGAGATCCTGGCTTGTATGGGTAGCCAGTGCAATTGTTTTAGTATTGGGGTAATATGAGAACTTCTTGAGGCTCCATGAAGGATTCTTGCAGCTGAATTCATTGCAAGTTGTAAGGGGTTAGTCGTGCACTTAGGTAGACCATACAAGATCGCATTGGCATAGTCAAAGTGAGACATTATTAGGGCCTGAAAGACAGTTTGGAAGTCATCAGGCTCTAACAGTTGACGCAGATTGCGGAGGGTCCGGATTTTATGGTAGACCGACTTTGTTATGTTTTTGATATGAGCCTTCATATTAAGTTGCTGATCAAGCGTTACACCTAGGTATCTTACTGTAGTCTTGCATATGATCTCTGCGTCGCGAACCTTGATAGACAGGGGTGGAGTAAAAGCCGGATTCCTGGTGACGAAGAGGGCTTCTGTCTTTTTGAAATTTAACTTAAGCATTTGTGCATTTAGCCAGTCTGTGACCGCGTCAAAGCACCTGATAAGTGGGGATAGTTCAAGATGTTCTGTCGAAATTGGCATGTACATCAAGACGTCGTCAGCATAGACCAGGCAGTTGATATTAAATGATTGGATGAGATCACAAATGGGTTGCATATAGACATTGAATAGCAAGGCGGATAGAGATGAGCCCTGTGGAACACCTTTAGTTTGGGGGAAGGAATCGGAGTTGGAGGGGCCAGAACGGACATGTTGCCAGCAATCAGTGAGGTATGAAGCGAACCATGACAAAGCTGAAGCGTGAACTCCCTTCTCTCTGAGGCGTAGCAGGAGATCTTCGTGGTCTACGGTGTCGAATGCGGCGGCAATGTCCATGAAGATTAGTGCAAAGCCTTGTCTGATGTTATCGAGACCTAAGGTTATGGTGTTGAATAAGGTTGTGAGTAATGTTTCAACACCATGTGCTTCGCGAAATCCATGCTGGCAGGGATGCAGGGGTGCATTAGTATCTATGTGATCTTGTAATTGGCGTTGGGTAATCTTTTCAATGATTTTCGATAGGAGAGGTATGCTGGAGATAGGCCTGTAGGATTCCATCATCGAAGGGTCCAACTTACTGTTTTTTAGGAGTGGTCTGATAGCCGTCTGTTTCAAGCTTCGAGGGAATGTTCCAGTAGAGAACGATACAATCAATCAATTTGGATAGGAATGGGCTGAGCTCAGCACGCAGGGCCTTTATCCAGGGAGCTGGACACGGATCGGAGGGTGCTGTTGTAGTGTTTATGTTTAGGATAGTGTCTTGAATGACTCTGTCAGATGGAGTAGAAAATGATGTGATAGTGTGTTGGGACCCACTCAAGAAATGACCAAGAGGAGGTTGTGGGATGGAGAAAGGTAGGCTGGCTGGTATGGGGGGCTTAGCAGGTTGGGCAAGCTGATTACTTTTCTTACGCAAGTAATAAGCATATTCTTGTGAGTCTGGGTAGGGTAAGCTCTCTTGAGATGGCTCCTTTGCTAGAGATTTCACAATTTGGAAAAGCTCATGGGGTTTGTTCAAGGAGCGTTGTAGTCTTTTTGCATGATATGGTTTCATACTTGATGCTACAGATAACTGATGTTTTCCTAATTGTGCTGTGAATGCCTCATGGCTCTCAGCTGTTCTTGATCGTCACCAGCGTCTCTCAAGTCGTCTGAGTTGAAGGAGCGAATTACGTAGTTCTTGGGAGTACCATGGGGCATTCTTTTTCTTATGTGATGCTTTGTTCGTGGTAGGTGAGTGGATCACGGCATCTAGGCTTGAGTTCCAAGCGGCGACCATGTCATCGAGGCTTTGAAGAGGAGGGTCAAATAGATTGTGTCCTCTTTAGAATATCTTCTCTGTTAAAAGGGTGGAAGCGCTTTAAATGTTCTGATATGGGTTTATCTTCAGGTATGGATTTGGAGGAGTTGGTGCAAATTGGAATCTGGAATCTTATCAGGAAGTGATCCGACCAGGGAACCGCACTTACGTTTAGGTGAGACTGGTGCAAATGTGTGAGGGCTGTTTGTGGTGCAAAGATAAGATCAAGTGAGTTGCCTTTTATATGGGTAGGGGTATCAACAAGTTGAACATAGCCTAGATCACTGAGAGCATCAATAAAGGCATTGGTGTGGCTGTCCTGAATGACTGGGAG
Source organism: Ichthyophis bannanicus (assembly GCA_033557465.1). NCBI lineage: Eukaryota > Metazoa > Chordata > Amphibia > Gymnophiona > Ichthyophiidae > Ichthyophis > Ichthyophis bannanicus. The sequence continues at coordinate 729,407,743 of CM066033.1, read as the reverse complement.
GTTGAGGTCACCTAATATCCAGTTTAGAGTATGCGAATTCGTGGTGTTGCAAGCAAGATCAATTATTGTTGCTAAGTCATCTGGAGATGATGATGGAGTTCTATAGAGCAAGTTAATAGTGATTTGTTTATTTGTAATGGTAACAGAGTCAAGGGTCGAGGTGCTTCTTGAGGCGGCAAGCCGAAATTTGAGGTCGGCTTTTGTTAGGATAAGTACTCCTCCGCCACGACGGTCAGCTCTGTGACAAGAGTGGACTGAGAAATTAGGCGGGACACACTGGTGAAGGATCACGGCGTCAGCGGCTGAAAGCCATGTCTCGGTGATACATAGGATATCAAGGTTATGAGCTGAGAGCATATCAGTTAGTGCTGGCCATTTTTTCCTTATTGATCGTGCATTTATTAGTGCACATTTAAGGTCAGGAGGATGGTGGGACTGTAATCGTCAAGATAGATTTTGCTGCTGAAGGTCCACATAGATAACATGTGGGCCTGGTGTGCGCCGAAGTGCTTCGAATTGATGGTTGGGGGAGTTAGGGAATCTCCAACAAGATCTACGAAGGACTGGTATAGTGTTCTGAGGTGAAGGGCTAGGGTGTAAAAGGTCAGGGCTATTAAAATGTAGCACATAGCAAGGGTAAGGGGGTACGGGAATACCCAGTGAGATAACATGACGACTAATGTATATAGTAGATCCAGGAATGTTGCTAGCTAGTGTAATGTGCACAGTGTGGTGGTACTGAAAATCTGTTAAGCATCTGTGTAATGAGGCAATATGTACTCAGAGTAATTCACAATAAGGTAGTGGTATCTGCACAGAGTGGAGGTAAAGGATATCTGTTAAGAACTGTGTGGTTAGGCAATATGCACATCAGAGTAATTCACAATAAGGTAATGAAATATGCACAGTGTGGTATGTACGGATATCTGCTAGGCAACTGTGTGGTAGGTAATATGAACATCAGAGTAATTCAATAAGATAGGCCCAAAGGCCAGATGGCGAGTAGTTTGCAAGGAATTGGTTGAAGAGGAGCACAGATTAATATGTACGTTGTATAACATGTTATGATTCATCTTGCAGTTTTTTTGGTAGTCCTTTTCTGGACCACCTCTGTATATCCTTTTGGAGTTACAGCTTGCACAATGAGATACTCCATGTGATCTGATCAATGACTTGTTCTGAAACATGATCACTTTTCCTCTCCCCCTTATGTATACTTGAATTCTTCTGGCTCTGGCCACTGCCTTGTCAGTTTCACTACCTTGTAATTAAGTGTAATAAATCTCCACCCAGGGGCCTCTCCTCTCTCTCCCCATTCTCAAATACTGCTTCCTTTGATTTCCACATGCTAAAAACAACCCTGTGCTGCCCTTCCCTTCCACTCCTCATGCAAAGTTGCTTAGTTAGGCATTCAACCACTCCTTCAGCTTTAACTCTCCTACCTGCTCCCCCCTCAGGGGAGAGCTATTGTTACACATTCCAGGAGGAAACCCGAGTCAGGGATTCTAAAGGATATTTTTCTTCTTTTTAATATTCATAAAACTGTACAGCGTGACAGCCTATTCTCCACTGAGGATTTCAGATCCTCCATCTACTGCCTCCTAGCCAGGGGTACCACCACAGATCTAAAGTAGCAATTCCCCTAGCTAAGTTAGGACGAGTGTCCCATTAATTTTCATTTGGCTGCTCCTGCCCCTTCCCTCATCCTTCTACTTTGGGTCAGAAATTAAGGCAGTTTTGCTGTACAATGCTCTTGTTTTAGAATGATGCTGCAGCATAACCAAATCTGTCTAAAATAGCTCGACTAGCTCTCACCTAAGTTTCCTGTTCACATTGTTGAGCATCTGGTGACGGACGGTGACAGACAGGGACTCTGAAACCAGGAAGGCGGTGATATAGGGATCGCGGCTGCCAGTACAGAGGGCCATGAGCTGGCAAAGCTGGATATAAAGGGTACTTGAAGGGCAGTGTTCAATGCAAAGGAATGCCTCTTGTAAGATTTTGTAGATACAGTCCAAATAGGAAACACCTGAAACAGGAGAGAAATGTTTGATTAAGGCTGGCAGGTAGTTAGATGCTCATTATGCTCAACCTAATTTCTTTAGAATTCTGTGGTAACCCATATCTGCACTCGCTAACCAACCATACATCCAACAGTGATAAAGTCTTAATATGAGCTACAGTTCCTTGATCAGTTTTGCGTGCACCCTCTTCCTACAAGACCAGCTATAAAATGATACCTAATTTCCATCTAAAAAGATTGACTTTTTGCCAGTCTATGCCATCATTTTAACACTAAAAGATGTCAAGCCCGAAGACATGATCGGTACAGATGGAGAAATTTCACTTACCGTTAATTTCCTTTCCTGGAATACTGCTAGACCAGTCCAGACAAACGGGTTATGCACCCCTGCCAGCAGATCTTGGAGACAGAATTCTACCAGAGCTCTGATAGGCTGGAGCCTGGTGATATAATCCTACCCCTAGGGGTCTCCCTCAGTTACGTCCACAAGCTAATGCAACATGAACTGTATCACCCCAGAGGGTCTCAAGTGAACTATATACAAGGGAGCCGAAGAACTCCCTAGAGCTGAAAACAGTATCCACCTACGAACCCATGGACTGCCCATGGCGAGTCATACCGGCAAAGAGAAAAACCGCGGTCGGCGGCTGCACCGCACCAGCGGCACTCCAACCAACAGCAGGGCGGGTCCTGGACTGGTCTAGCAGTATTCCAGGAAAGGAAATTAACGGTAAGTGAAATTTCTCCTTCCAGTTCATACTGCTAGACCAGTCCAGACAAACGGGCAGTACCCAAGCTACCTGCGTTCAAGGGGGGGCAAGGCCGCCGACAGCTCAGCAACTCCAAAACGGACCTCTTGACGGGCATGAACATCCAACCTATAATGACCGACAAAGGTGGACAGCGACGACCAAGTCGCCGCCCAGCAAATATCGAGAGGAAATACATGAGACCTCCCGGCCTACAAAGTTGCTTGCGCCCGAGAGGAGTGAGCACGGAGTCCCGGTGGAGCTGGCTCTCCCAGAAGAAGGTACGCCACCTCAATGGCTTCCGTAACCCATCTAAAAATGGTAGATTCGGAGGCTGCGGATCCCCGACGAGAACCCGCGAACAAGACAAAAGAGCAACAGTCATATGGAAGGGTCCCGCGACCCCCAGATACCGAAAAAGAACCTTCTTAAGGTCCACTGCCCGCAACGGAGACCGACCATTGTCACACTGCGCCTTTTTTAAAGACGGAAAGAAAAGAGGCTGGTCAACAGCGAACGGCGTCAGCACTTTGGGCAACAAAGGAAGGGACAGTTCTCAGAGAAACGCCTTCGGAGGAAAACGAGAGATAGGGATGTCGACACGAGAGAGCCTGGAGCTCAGAAAGACGGCGTGCCGAAGTTATGGCCACCAAGAAGACTGCCTTCAGAGTCAAATCTAGAAGAGAACATGCCCTCAGAGGCTCAAAGGGAGGAGCAACGAGGGCACAGAGGACAAGCACGAGAGCTCACGCCTGCACAGGCGAACGCAGAGGAGGCCGGAAGGCCTAACTCCGCGGAGGAACCGAGACACGTCCAAATGCGAAGCTATCGATCGCCCCGCTATAGGACTCCGAAAACAAGTTGAGGCGACCACTTGTACTCGCAAGGAATCGAGCACTAATCCCTTATCCACTCCGGCCTGTAAAAAGGACAGGATATCCGGAACACCGCAACGCCAGGGTGAGAGGTTATTTCGAACACCAACCATCAAGAGACGCCAAACCCGAGCGTAAGTCAGCGTCGTGGTAGACCGCCGTGCCGTGAGAAGCGTCACGACCACGCTAGGCGAATAGCCGTAGCGAGCAAACCGGCGGCGTGGAATTGCCAGGCCGTAAGCGAGTAAGGAGCCGGGTCTTCCATCTCCACCGGTCCCTGAATCAGAAGGCCGAGAAACGCCTCGAGGCGGAGCATCAACGCCCCAGACAGACGGAATAGATCCGCATACCATGGTCCGCGAGCCCAACTCGGAGCCAGCAGGAGTACAGGGTCGCGACGGTCTCAGAGCCGCTGGAGAACCATGCATATCACGGATCAGGGAGGGAAAAACACACCGGAGAAGATGAATCGGCCACGGTTGAGAGAGAGCATCTATGCCGTGCGTTCCCTCGTCCCTCCAATGGCCGAAGTACAGCGAAGCCGTGGCAGTCTGTGCCGTAGCCATTAGATCCATGGTCAGTAGGCCCCACAGGTGAACAATGGACCGGAACGCATCCGGCTGCAGAGCCCAGCCCCCAGGCTCCAGAGAGTGCCGGGTGAGAAAATCAGCCTACACATTGTTCACGCCTGCGATGTGCTGTGCCGACAGCATGAAGATGTTCTCCCGCCCACGGGAGGAGCAAACGCCTCTCCTGTGAGACATCCGGACATTGCGTGCCGCCTAGGCGGCTTAGGTAAGCAACCGTCGTGGCGTCGGACAGGATCCGAACCGCACACCGCCGCATTAGAGGCTGAAAATGAAGGGCGAAGCGCACTTTCCACGTCTCAAGAGGATTGATAGACCCTTGGGCTGCGCGAGGTGACCAACACCCCTACGCCGAGGCTAAGCCGCAAGGCGCTCCCCAACCGGAGAGGTCGGTGATTGGCGTCACCAAGATCCAGCGCAGAGACTCCAGAGGGACCGCCCATAGAAGATTGTGTGCCTGAAGCCACCAGCGGAAGCTGCGGCGCACCGGCAGAAGCAAAGGCAACCGGATTCGATAACTCTCCGATATCGGCGACCAACGAGATAGAAGCGCCGTCGGCAAGCAGCGCAAGAGCGCTCTTGCCCACGGAACGAGGGCTATCGTTGCTGCCATGGACCTCAAGAGTTGAAGGTAGCCCCAAGGCCGAGGCGCTGCTTGATCCAAGCAGCGGCGGAGCTGAAGAGAGATCTTCTGAAAACGTTCCTGAGGTAGAAACACCCATCCCCTACGAGTGTCGCACCCAGGCCCGAGAGAATCCAGGACCTGAAGCATTCCAAAATAGACAGAGTAACGGCCCAGTCCTCCTTCCAACGGTGGACCGGGACGAATGGCATCTAAACGCTGGAGCCTTTAAATGAATAAACATCCGCTGCCCATTGACGCAGGCTGAGCCATCTCCGAGCTACCGACACCGGTGCTAGGAAGCGAGCTGACAGCTGCAAGAGATCACAGAATGCCTCTGCCCGGAATGCAGCAATGGATTTGAAATGAACCAACTCGGGAACACCTGGAAGCTGCGGAATCCATCGAAGGGAGGCCCGAGCTGCCAGACCTCCGCACACCTGCAAGAAGGAAATAGCGGGCGAAGGAAAACCGGACTGTAGCAGTCTCCCAACTCTTCAGGTCTGGCTGGTCACGGAGCGCCTCTCCGCCCTCAACCGGAAGTGTGGTATGCCTGATGACCCTGGTCAGAATGCATCAACCGTTGGGTATTGCAGCCAACGGTCCAAGTGAAAGGGAGACCAAGGGTATAACCGACCAATACCGCGTGCCGTACGAATGCACTGGAAAATGGGATGCGGCTGCAACCGGATTTGAGAATCCGGAGGAGCAGGTGTGTCGGCTAGGGGGAGCGACTCCATCACCTGTGTGATTAGAGCCGGCAACTCCTCTTACCGAAAAAGGCGGAGAACCATCAGCGAAGAAAACAGACGGAGAATATTCCCCATCTCCGTACTCCAACGAGTCAGGGCTGACCTCCGAAGATTTAAAGTCTTCTTGAATATCCATAGTACCCCGCAAGGCACATGCTACGCCCCAAGGAGGACGTACTGCTCTAAGGTCTGAGGACTTATGGGACCACTTGCGAGACCACGCCATATGCTCGCCTGCTACTGGACAGGTGTAGGAGATAATCCAAAAGACTACAAAAGTCACAGGCGTCATGCCAGATGGAAGAGTGTGAGGAAGGCACTGTCAGTCAAGGCTGCTGTGGTCTCCAGCGGCTGTGGAAGCGACATGGGAGCTGACAATCTTCTCCTGCAGGAAGATCCTGCAGCAGGGGCTCTGAGGAGGGGGGAGATAAGGTGCTGATGAACCCAGCTAGCAACGCAGTGGGAATGGGGAAAGTCTCCGGGATGCAGTGTGCAGGTGGAACACAAGCAATCTATTAATGTCCCCTTCGGCTGATTACATATCACATATAATACAGCCAGAGAAAGAAGCATTGTAGAGACTTAAACCACCTTTCCTCTTCTTGTGTGGGTTTTTTTTTTTTGCATTTAAAACAAAAAGCAAGGTAGGCTCAGGGAAACCCAAGACTCTTCAAGAAAAGGATTTTGAAACTCCACGTGCCTCCACAGCATGTTTAAATGTGTGGAAACTGCTGTTTAGAGCTGTTTCCTCCAAAAAGAAACACTGAAGAGAAAAACAAAACAGCCGCTGGCACCGAAAAACTGTCAGGTATTCACTGAGCTGAGAAGGGAACTGTCAGTCATTCACTGTGCTGGCACAGAGAAACTTTCAAAGTCAGGGTAAGGCAATTACAGTGACTGAAAGTAGGGAAATTAGAGTGTGATCCCTCCGCAGCCATTCAGACCTCCATGGTAGGGGCTGAAAGGTGTTTCTGGGGAGGGATGTAGAAGCTCAAATCCAGCCATAGGAAGATTACAGTGAGCATGCTTAATTAGGCCGAGCCCAAAACAGTCAGGATCCAAAACACTGACTTAAAATTCCAATCAAATGGTATATTGAATATTCAGTAGGACGTACAAAGTAACCCGGCTGCAGTTTGTGGACTAAAAATTTAAAGTAGGAACTTCAAAACTCAGAGGCAGCCGGTCCGGATGCAGTTGAAATCATCTCTGAGCAGCTGAGGCAAGTAAGAAAAAAACATGGTACTCCGTTTTCTTTCAGAAAATGATACCTGAACTTCCTGGAGGTATCCAAACTCTCGTGGTAAAGACTCAGCGCAGCGTAAAGCCAATGGAGAGCTCCACTGAAGCCAAGCTCAGGAGTTCCCAAGTTCATCTGGGGAAGCAAGATGCTGGGGGAAGAGCAGAGCTGATTCATGAGGTCCCTGTGTTTCTTCTGACAGCCTATGCAGCATAAACCTGAATAAGGCACAGTGAGAACTAAAAACAAATAACTGCGTCCCGCAGGAACAGGCATTTAACAATATTCCCCATAATAGGTAATGCCTCAGCCAGCCTTCTTTGTTGGGCACAGTGGGGGATGGAACCCATGAACCCTGCACCATTCGTCAGTGACTTAGCATTGTACTGTGGCTCTGAATTGCATCCTGTTCTCTATCCATGCCTTCTGTACTTTTTATTCATTATGCTAATACATAGGCAGAGAAAAGGGAACCCCTTCACAACTCACAGCTAGCAAGTGTTGTGGAAAAAAAAAAAAACGTAAACAGCAATATAGCTGTTAGAAGCCAGCAGAGAAGTAATCTGGCTTCCCGCCAAAAACCGAGGCTCATTAGCTATTCAAAATGGCCGCCGGCAAAAATAAAACACAAAAAGAGTGAATTAAAACCCCCAAAAGCTAAGGAATTAACTTAAAAAGTCAAAGGAGAAGGTGGGAGGGTTGCAGGCATGAGAGAAATGCCTAAAATCGCTGAAAAATCAAGAAAAATAAAGCGTAGTTACTCACCTGTAACAGGTGTTCTCCAGGAGCAGCAGGAATCAGTCCTCACTTATGGGTGACGTCGGCGCCGACGGAGCCCTCGCGGAGCAATTATCCCCAGCTTTCAAAGAAAGCCTTTGGGAATTGCAGCGCGCATGCGCGGTCCCCTTCCCGCCCAAGGGTGCCATCTTAGCCAGTCAGATGACATAGCTAAAAAAGACAGCATAAAAATTTGCAAAAAAAATAAAGCAGACGATTGCAACTCCACGGGGAGGAGGGAGGGTTGTGAGGACTGATTCCTGCTGCTCCTGGAGAACACCTGTTACAGGTGAGTAACTACGCTTTCTCCAGGACCAAGCAGGAAGTCAGTCCTCACTTATGGGACTCCCAAGCTCAAGGCTACCGGAGACCCTAAGCACAAAAATGAGCTCCCTCTAGCTCAGCAGCACAGAAGGAAAGAATCTTCGCTGAATTATTACCCACCGGTAGCCCACATCCGGGATGGAGGGTAGGAGTTGCTCAGACCTCGAAGAGATTACGGAGGACTGCCTGTCCGAAAGCACTGTCCCTGCGGGACTCCCTCTCGAGACAGTAATGGACCGCAAAAGTCTGGCTCGAAGACCAAGTAGCGGCCCGGCAGATGTCTGCCAGCGGAACAGAGCAGAGGTAAGCCACTGACGTAGCCTTTGCCCGAACGCAATGAGCCGTGACTCGACCTTCCAAGGAGAGTCCGGCTGCCCCATAAGCCCAAGAGATACAGTCCGCAACCCAGATGGACAGAGTACGCTTGGAGACCGGGAGCCCCAATTTATTGGGGTCAAAAGACACAAAAAGCTGAGCAGCTTTACGGTGCTCCCGCGTACAGTCAAGGTAGAAGTTCAAAGCCCTTCTACAGTCCAGGGTATGGAGGACCGTTTCAGCTCGGCTGGAGTGTGGTCTGGGAAAGAAGGTTGGAAGTACCACCTCCTGATTGATGTGAAAGGGGGAGACCACTTTTGGAAGAAATTTTGGGTGAGTCCGTAGGACTACCCTATTTTTGTAGAACCGAGTGTAAGGGGGATCAGACACGAGGGCCTGCAATTCACTTACGCGTCTAGCGGAAGTGAGGGCTATCAAGAACAGTGTTTTCCAAGAAAGAAAACGGAGAGAACAGGTAGCCATAGGTTCAAAAGGAGGACAGGTGATCCGCTGTAAAACCACATTCAGGTCCCAGTCAGGCGCTGGCGGGCGCAGAGGTGGTTTAAGTAGAAGGAGACCTCGGAGAAACCTCGCTACGAGAGGGTCGTTGGAGAGAGGTCTGCCGTCCACCGGCACATGATGTGCTGAAAGAGCACTGAGGTGAACTTTGACGGAGTTGGACTTAAGTCCCAGATTAGAGAGGTAAAGCAAGTACTGCAAGACCACCGACACCGGGCAGGAGAAGGGATCCTGAGACTGTCGGGTACACCAAACGGAAAAGCGACGCCATTTAAGGGCGTAGCATTTTCGAGTAGAAGGTCTCCGAGAAGCTAGGACGACCTCTTCCACCTCTGCCGGCAGGAGGAGGGGAGCAAGGACTACCCTCTCAGCAGCCAGGCCATTAGATTGAGAGACCTGAGGTTGGGGTGTAGCAGAGACCCCTGATCCTGAGTGAGGAGATCCGGTTGAAACCCCAGAGGGAACGGATCCTCCACCGCTAATTGCAGCAGGAGTGGAAACCACGGCTGTCTGGGCCAGCGAGGAGCCAAAAGGATCATGAAGGCTTTGTCTCGGAGAACCTTGAAGAGAGTCCGAGAGACTAGCGGGATGGGAGGGAAAGCATACAGAAGGCTCCCCGACCATGAGAGTAGAAAAGCGTCCGCCGCAACCCGAAGGGGGTGTGGCTGACGAGAGCAGAAGCGAGGAAGTTGCCGGTTGTGAGGACTGGCAAAGAGATCCACCGTGGGGAGGCCCCACTTTAGAAAGAGCTTCTGAACTACCAAGGGATCCAGACGCCACTCGTGCGGCTGGAGGATCCTGCTGAGTTTGTCTGCCAGGCAATTCTCTTGGCCTGGGAGATAACTGCCTTGAGGAGAACGCCGTGACTGACAGCCCAAGAGCAGAGCTTCTGTGCCTCCCGACAGAGGAGGAAGGAGCCCGTGCCCCCCTGCTTGTTCACGTAGAACATGGCAACTTGATTGTCCGTCTGGACAAGGACGGACTGGTGAGAAGTCAGGTGGGAGAAGGCCTTGAGAGCCAGGCGGATCGCCCTGAGCTCCAGGAAGTTGATCTGCTGAGCAGACTCCCACGTGGTCCAGAGGCCCTGAGTACGTGCCCCTTGGCAATGCGCTCCCCAGCACAGGAGGGATGCATCTGTTGTCAGCACCCGGGCCGGCTGAGGTGACTGGAAAGGCATGCCGAATATCAGGTTCGGCCGCTGAAGCCACCACCGGAGAGACGAGATTAGCGGCTCGGAGACGCGCACTAGGTCTGCTAGGCCGCCTGTGGCTTGTCGCCACTGCCGGCGGAGACACCATTGAGCAGGCCGCATATTCAGGCGGGCATTGGGGGTCACATGGACGGTGGAAGCCATATGGCCGAGTAGTCTCAGGAAGCGCCTGGCGGAGACCAGGGGCTGGCTGCGAAAACGGACGGCTAGGTCCATGAGCCGTTGAGCCCTGTCGAGCGGTAGGTACGCTCGTGCCTGAGGAGTGTGCAGCCTTGCGCCGATGAACTCGAGATCCTGTGAGGGGAGCAAAGTGGACTTTGCGAAGTTTATAACAAAGCCCAAGTACTGCAGAAGAGTCACCGTGCGGCGCGTGGCGTTGGTGACCTCCAGAGCGGACGCTGCTCTGATGAGCCAGTCGTCGAGGTACGGAAAGACATAGAGGCCGTGAAGCTGGAGATGGGCTGCCACCACTGCGAGACATTTTGTGAAGACTCGCGGTGCGGAGGACAGGCCAAAGGGCAGTACTCTGTACTGGTAATGATTTCCTGCCACCACAAACCTTAGGTATTGGCGGTGGCTTGGGTGGATGAGGATGTGCGTGTAGGCATCCTTTAGATCCAAGGAGCATAGCCAATCTCCCTGCTGGAGGTAGGGCAGAAGGATTCCAAGGGTAAGCATCTTGAACTTCTCCCACACGAGGAACTTGTTGAGGTTGCGCAAGTCCAGGATGGGTCTGAGGCCTCCTGTTCTTTTTGGTATTAGAAAATACCGGGAATAGAAGCCTTGACCCTTCAGGTGGTGGGGCACCGGTTCCACCGCCTGATCCTGTAGAAGACCTGCTAACTCCTGAAGGAGTAATTCCCTGTGCAGAGGGGGTCGTGGAGGTTCTCCCGGAAAATAGGAGGGAGGGACCTGGTGGAAGTGGAGAAAATAGCCTTCTCGCACGACTTGAAGCACCCAGGCATCTGAGGTGATGCTGGACCACCTGTGGGCGAAGTGAACCAGCCGGCCTCTGGTGCTGGGAGGAGCCAGCGGGGGGGGAGAGGCTATGCTTAAGGAGTCAAAAACCCCCACCCTGCGGAGCAGGGGCTGGTGGTGCAGGCTTGGGGGCTTGCTGCCTACGGGACCCGTTACCCCGTCCCTTGGCCTGCTGGCCCTGTTGGGGAGCTGCAGGGGCCTGATAGTGGGGGTATTGTTTGTAGGCAGTCGCCTTCCTCGGGTAAAAGGACTTCTTTCCCGAGCCCTTCTTTTTCTGGGAAGGGGCGGAGGTCTTCCTAGAAAGCCTAGTCCTGGTGAGAGTCTGTCTCAATTTGTGCAGCCTTATCAGCCATGGGCTTGCCAAAGAGGTTTTCGCCTCGGCAAGGGACATCGACCAACTTGTCCTGCACCCAGGGTTCAAGGTCAGACGACTGAAGCCAAGCCTGTCGGCGGGCACCGATGCCGGCTGCGGCCACTCGAGCCGATGCTTCAAAGCCATCATAGGCTGCTCGGGACATGAATTTTGAGCATTCCCGAATGCCAGTGGACAAGGCCAGGAACCTCCGCAAGGGTTCCTCGGACAAACCAGCGGAGAAGCCGGCTAGCTCTTTAGCCAGGTCTCGGAGATACATGCCCATGTATAGCTGGTAGGTCTGGACACGACAGGCGAGCATAGAGCCCTGGAAACACTTCTTACCAAGGCCATCCAGGTTACGGGCCTCCCTGCCAGGAGGCACCGAGGAGTGCATCTTCTGGCTCTTAAGACGATGCATGGCCGATTCCACTACCATGGAATGGTGTGGTAGCTGTGCTTTCTGGAAGCCAGGGCTCTTGCGGACTCGATAGATAGAATCGACCCGCTTGCTCAGGACCGGCGAGGTGGCCGGACTCTCCCACATGCGGAAGAGTAGTCGTTCCAGCATGGGAGGAACCGGTACAGTAAAGTGTTCCCTGGCGGGAGAATCATACTGGAGGGCGTCGAGCTCTTCGGCTCGAGGCTCCTCCTCGGGATCCGCAGGGAAGGCCAAAGCCTTGGCCATATCCCTAACGAAGTCCGAGAACCGGGCATCCTCCGGGGGGGACTGCTTCCGAGGTTCAGACTCAGGTGAGTCCGAGGGGACACACCGAGTCCGAAAAGAATCAGGCGACTCTTCCTCTTCAGACTCCCAGACCGACTCCGACGAGGACTCGGTGGGGTCGGCCCGGGCAGGGCGCGGCGCCTGCCGCCCCGACGCCGAGGGAGTCGGCGTCGGCGACCTCGGTCCCGAACGAGAGGCCGAGGGTGACCTCGACCGAGGATCGACTCGAGTTCGCATCGACTCGAGGATCGGCTCGGTCTCCGGGGTCGACTTCGACGTCCCGGCAGTCGGGGCAGCGGCGCCAGCGAGCAGTGCCCGCTGCTGGTCCATGTAGGCAGACAGTCTGCTCTCCAAGGCCGTCAACCTGAGTCCGAGCTCAGGTGACCCAGCAGCCCCCGACTCGGGCCCCGACGGCGTCGGGTCCGACGTCGGCTGTCGTGGAGGCGAGTCCAGAAGGACCACAGGACTTACCCGAGCAGGCAGCTCCGACTCCAGGCGAGGTCGCTTCATGAGGTGCTCCTTCTCCAAGGACCCGGGGCGGCTATTGGGGCTATGCGACCTGGCCCTCGCGGAGCCAGGAGTGTCCACCGACGCTGCCCTCGCGGGTTTCACCTTCCGTCGATGGTCCCCGGAGGGAGAACCCCTGTCGGAGGAACTCCGGCGACGGTCCGAGCTGGAACCCCTGGACGCGGAGGCTTCCGACGAGGTCCGGGTACGGCTGGGGTCAGCGAAGATTCTATCCCGCTGATGCCGCCGACTTCTCAACGCTTTGCAGGATAGTTTGCCACAAGGCCCACAGATCATTTCTTCATGATCCGGGCCCAGGCAGCGGAGGCAATTGTCGTGTGTGTCAGTTAGTGACATATTTCGGTCACACTGACCACACCGCTTGAAACCACTGGCAGCCATCGGGGGAAAAAGGGCCCCGGCGAGGTCAAAGGACCGGGCTGCCAGGGAAAAAACCGAAACGAAAACTGACTAAGTCAGAAAAACCGAAAAAATAAGAAGAGGACTCGTGACTGGCGTCGCGAGTCCGGCGGGAAAAAGACCGGCGTCGAACCGAATGGAAAAACAGAGTAATTCTAAAGAAAATCAACTTTTTCGCGGGGACACGACGGGTACGTCTGTAGGGCTCCGCGGAAAAAAGAAGACTGGCTAAGATGGCACCCTTGGGCGGGAAGGGGACCGCGCATGCGCGCTGCAATTCCCAAAGGCTTTCTTTGAAAGCTGGGGAAAATTGCTCCGCGAGGGCTCCGTCGGCGCCGACGTCACCCATAAGTGAGGACTGACTTCCTGCTTGGTCCTGGAGAAATCGAGTTACCACAGAGTTGCAGACAGCAGTGGGAGAAAGACAGTTTCTGTACTTACAGTACCAAAAGTGCAGAGAAGCCACGGACCGCTGCTCAAACCACTGCAGCTGCCTCACCACAAAAATCAGCCCCAGGGACTGGATTCTAGGAGGCTTACCATCCAGCTAAATAGTCCTCATGACTAGTGCTGGGGAGTCTGCACATCAGCGATCTCTACTGTGACAGAGGACACAGGAGCTTCAGCTGGAATCATCCTGGTGCCCAGATAAGTACACTGGCAACTCAGGGCATAATCTCTCCAAGAGAAATCACAAAGAAATAAAGCATTTTAAATTTTGTTTGAAGGAGCAAAAAAAAAAAAAGCATCCAGATCTGCTGGAGACAGAGAAAAACTGAGGGAGACCCCTAGGGACAGGATTATATCACCAGGCTCCAGCCTATCAGAGCTCTGGTAGAATTCGCTGTCTCCAAGATCTGCTGGCAGGGGTGCATAACCCGTTTGTCTGGACTGGTCTAGCAGTATGAACTGGAAAGCATAGTTACTCACCTGTAACAGGTGATCTCCGGGAACAGCAGGAATTTAGTCCTCACATATGGATATCGTCAGTATTGACGGAGCCTGCGTGGGAAAGCTCCCCAGTGTCCAATTAGAAAGCTTTTGGGAACATCCCACAGCGCCTGCGTGCTGCCTTCCCGCCTTTCCCAACTGCCTCTCTCCAGTTGAGTTTTAAAGCTGAGACAGAGAGAGAGGGACAGGAAAGAGATAAAGAGATACAACTCCTAGGGGAGGTGGGTGGGTTGTGAGGACTACATTCCTGCTGTTCACGGAGATCACCTGTTACAGATGAGTAACTATGCTATCTCCAGGAACAAGCAGGAATGTAGTCATCACATATGGGGACTCCCTAGCTTTAGGTGCCAGGGAGAGACCCCAGAAGTTGTGTGTCCCTGAACAGGGCTCCACTTCCCCCCATGGATCTCTGGCATCCTACTAGGGATGGTGGGTAGGAGTTGATTAGATATGGAACAGGTGTTGGAGAACAGCCTGACCAAATAAGGCATCCCGGCAGGAGTCCTTGTCCAAGCAGTAATGGGCTGTGAAGGTATGAACCAAGGCCCAAGTGGCTGCTCGACAGATGTCGCTGATAGAGACAGAGTGCAGATGAGCTATTGAAGCTGCCATGGCTCTCACATTGTGAGCTGTGACATGGCCCTCCAGAGAAAGGTTCTTACTCTGATAGGCGAAGGAAATACACTGAGCAATCCAGTTAGTGTTCTCTTGGAGAATGGAAGTCCCAAATGAGAAGGATCAAAAGCAACAAAGAGTTGAGAGGACTTTCTATGTTGCTGTGTTCTTTGTAAGTAAAAAGCTAAAGCTCTTTTACAGTCCAAGGTATGAAGATTCCTCTCTGCATTTGATGCATGAGGCCTTGGAAAAAACACAGGTAGATAGACCGCTTGGTTTAGATGAAAAGGCGAGACCACCTTTGGCATAAAGTGTGGATGAGTCCTAAGGACTACCTTGTCATGATGGAACCTTGTATAAGGTGGATGAGCTACTAGCGCTTACAACTCACTAATGCGGTGTGCTGATATGATTGCAATGAGAAAGATAACCTTCCAAGAAAGGAATTTCAAGGAGGTAGTAGCTAAAGGTTCAAAGGGTGGCTTCATGAGCTGCCCAAGAACCAAGTTTAAGTCCCATGCCACCGGTGGTGGCCTAATGGGAGGCTTAGTTAGGCGGCCTCTCAAATCTTGCTATAAGAGGATGAGAGGAAATAGGTTGTCCATTTAGAGGCTTAAAGGAAGCTGCAATAGCACTCAAATGGACTCTTACTGAGTTAGTCTTAAGTCCTGCATTGGATAAATGAAGGAGGTACTCCAACAATGATTCCAGAGGTATCGCAAGGGGGTTAAGACACTTCTGTGAACACCATATGGTAAACCTTTTCCACTTAAAAGCATAAGAGCGTCTTGTGGAAGGTTTCCTGGAAGCAAAAAGAATATCTTACTTGCTGAGGAAGATTAAGATCTTGGAGATCTAGGCCTTCAGCAACCAAGCCCTGAGACGCAGAGACTGGGGATTGGGATGCCATAACATTCTGTCCCTCCTGAGATAGGAGATCTGGAGCAGACCCTAACTCCAGGGAGGAAGCTTGAGAAAGATGTAGAAGCAGAGGGTACCACACTTGCCGTGGCCAATGTGGAGCTATGAGAATCATATGGCCTCTCTCTGAAGCTTTTACAGGGTTTTGGGAATTAGGGGAATGGGTGGAAAGGCATACAGGAAGTCTTGACCCCAATGAAGAAGGAAAGCATCCCTAGCCTGAGCCTTCTGAGCCGGAATTCTGGAAAAGAACCAGGGAAGTTTGGCATTCCACAGACTTGCAATAGAGGTCTATGTCCGGGGTTCCCCAAATTTGAAAAATCTTGGTTACCTGGTCTGCATGCAGAGACCATTTGTGCGGAAGCAGAACTCGACTGAGTCTATCTGCCCAAGAATTTTGTATGCCTGGAAGATACACTACCAGGAGATGAATCTGATGCTCTCTGACAAGGGCCCATAGTCGCAAAGCTTTGTTGCAAAGCGACAGAGCCTGTTCCCCCCTGCTTGTTCACATAGAACATGGCTACTTGATTGTCCGTATGAATGAGGACTGTCTTGTAGCTGAGCAGGGTGTGGAACACTTGCAGAGCAAGGAAGATTGCTCTGAGCTCCAAGAGATTGATATGTAGATGACTCTCCTGTGGAGACCAGGTGCCTTGTGTGGCGAGGTCTTGGAGATGAGCTCCCCAACCCATCGGAGAAGCATCTGTTGTGAGAGTTGCCTGGGGTAAGGGTTGTTGGAAAGGGGACCCCAGCAACAGGTTTTGAGTGGACTTCCACCACTGGAGGGACAAAATAAGGCGACTTGTGTTTGTTATTTTGTCTGACAGGCCTCCTGATGCCTTGGTCCATTGGGTGGATAAAGTCCACTGAGCTGCCCTCATATGGGGGCGAGCATAGGGAATCACATGCACCGTAGATGCCATGTGGCCTAGTAGTTATAACATTTTTCGAGCAGTTAGATGAGGCTTTAGCACGGCTTGAGACACCAACTGCACCATGCGAAGGCAACGGGCCTGGGGGAGATAGGCCCTTGCCTTTTTGGTATCCAGCAAAGCTCCTGTGAACTCTAAAGACTGAGTGGGAGTTAGACTGGATTTTGAGATGTTTATTACCAGCCCTAAATACTGAAGGATACGCATTGTGCAGGATAGAGAAGTCCTGGCCTCTGACTCTGTTGGTGCTCGAATGAGCCAGTCGTCTAAGTAAGGGAAGACGAATATCCCTAGAGTGCGGAGAAATGCTGCTACTACAGCCATGCATTTCGTGAACACCCTTGGTGCTGAGGCCAGGCCAAAAGGAAGCACCCTGTATTGGTAGTGCTTTTGCTGAAAAAGGAACCGAAGGAACCTTCTGCGGGTTGGATGGATGAGGACATGAATGTACACATCCTTGAGATCTAGAGAACAAAGCCAATCCTGACTCTGAAGGTATGGCAGCAGAGATCCGAGAGAAATCTTGAATTTCTCCTTGACAAGGAATTTGTTCAATTCTCTGAGGTCTAAGATAGGTCTGTAACCCCGTGTTTTATTTGGGATAAGAAAATAAGGGGAATAGAACCCTGTACCCTGCTGATGAATGGGTACTTCTTCTATTGCCCCTTGGGCAAGAAGGATAGCGACCTCCTGACCTAACAGGTTGATGAGAGAGGTCGGAGAATTGAACTGCTTTACTATTGTGTGAGGGGGCATGCTTGAAAAATGAAGCTTGTACCCCTCCTTTATGATGGAGTGTCCAATGCTCTGCCGTTATTTGCCCCCATCTGGGGGCAAAATGACTAACTTCCTGGAATGGTGGAAGGCTCTGGTCCCCCGAGAGCCAGGAAGGCTAAGTTCTCTAGTTGAGAGTCAAAGGCCCTGTGGAGGCTGAGCCTGCTGGGCCGGTTGAGGCCTAGCAGTCTTTTCTTTCTTCTGTTTGGGTGGTTGCTGAGCTTTCCTGGCAAGCTGACCTGCAGAACGTCCCTGCTGAACATAAGCAGGATAAAATCTTTTCTTTTTAGAAAACAATGTTTTCTTGAACAATTTCTTTCTAGCAGGATCAGCAGTGGACTTGGATAATCTATCCAAGGTGGAATTTTCAGCATCCATTTCATTGGCCTTTTCCTGACAATCTTTACCAAACAGGTTCTCACCAGTACAAGGGATATTTCCCAATTTGTCTTATACCCAGAGCTCTAGATCAGATACCTGGAGCCAAGCAATTCTACGTGCACCTATGGCAATAGCCGTGGTTCTGCTTATGCACTCAAAGCAGTCAAAGGCTGCACGGTTGGCAAACTTAGAAACATCTTGGGCATGTTTGACCAAAGTGAGAAAATCCTTTCTATCCACAGGAAGAATAGGACTTAAAGCATCTAAATCATCTGTGACCTCCTTCAGGAACATTCCCATGTAGAGACTATAGGAACTGATCCTGGCAGAAAGCATGGAAGACCCGATGTCCAAAAGCATCCAGGTTCTGCACTCACGTCCTGGAGGATTAGAGGCATGCCTCTTTGCACTCTTGATCCTTCTCATAGCTGATTCCATTACAATAGAGTGGTGAGGAAGCTGAGTCTTATGGAAACCAGGACAAGGAGGGACTCGATACATAGTATCCAGTCTGCGAGAACGAGGAGAGGTGGTGCGAGATGTCTCCCACATCCTTAACATGAGATCATATAAAATCTCATGAATGGGCAAGGTAGCTGCCTCCTTAGGAGTTTTGGGATATTGTAAAATTTCCAACTCCTTGGCCCTTGGCTCTGTTTCAGGAGCCACAGTAATGGACAGGCCCCGAGCCACCTCCCTGATAAAATCCTGGAAGGAAATATCCTCTGAGGAGACATCCTGCGTTTAGGGGAGGAGGGCTCCTCTGTGAGAAGCATCGCTGCATTGACAGAACTGTCAGAATCCTCAGATTCTTTTGAGGACTCGAAGTACCGTCTGTCCGGATGCTCTTGAAGAGCCCGATACCCGTACTGACCGAAGTCGGTACCGGGAGTAACCGGTACCGGGGTATCGGTACCGAAGGTCATCGGATGACTGGGTACCAGCAAAGCAGACACTGATGCTGATGTTGATGCTATCGGTACCGGTACCGATGCCGGTAGTGGTGGAATTGTCTGTCGTGTTTGAGGGCGTCGATGCCGCAAGGAAAGCCGCCAGACTGTGCTCAATAGTCAGGACTCTCTGGTCTATCGATGCTGCCAATGCCTGGATGTCGGTACCCCAGAGCATGGCACCAGTAGTTCTGCCGAGGTCGAGGCCTTGAGAACATCCTAGAACCCCGATAATGCTTTGGAAGCCGAAGTCTCCTGCCAGGGTAATTTTGCCAGTGCAGAATCCTCAAGGGCAACGCCAGAGGCATCTCGATGCTTAGAAGGAGATCTACCCTTTGAGGACCGGCTGGACTTATGTTTAGTTACCCGAGATCCACGGGAGGAAGCAGCAGCCCTGGAAGACGTCGATGCCTTTGAAGCTGCATCAGAGGGAAACAGGGTGCTGAGCTTAGCAGCTCGGTTCTGCCGACCTTTTTTAGACATCATGGCGCAGGACATACAATCCGTGATGGAGTGATCAGGACCTAAACATTTTAGACACCATTCATGGGTGTCGGTGACGGAAATGGTACCGCCACACTTGGTGCACTTTTTGAAACCTGAGGCAGGTTTCTCCATGGTAAGGAAACGTTTTTGGGCCTAAGGCCCAAAAAGGCACGTGCATCTGAAGAAAAATAAAGAATATATATATATTTTTTTTAAGACAGAAATAAGAAAAAGACCGGCGGTACCGGTAAAGCGTCGAGGAAGGCAGACGTGACCACAAAAAAGAAATAAAAAATAATTCTTCTGCAGTGACAGGAACACGACCTGCTGGCTCCACGGAAAAAGAACTGGAGAGAGGCAGTTGGGAAAGGCGGGAAGGCAGCATGCAGGTGCTGTGGGATGCTCCCAAAAGCTTTCTAATTGGACGCTGGGGAGCGTTCCCGCTCAGGCTCTGTCGGTACCGACGATACCCATATGTGTTGACTACATTCCTGCTTGTTCTTGGAGATATGGTGTTGTGGATTGCTTTACTGGGTTTGAGAAACTGTATTTCTGCTCTAAGCAACTCCATCTTACAGTTGGTAACCTCTGGATGATGGTAGTTTTGGGATAAAAGGGACAGAATTTAAATGCTCTGGTATTAGTTTGTAGTCAAGAGGGCATTGAAAAATATATTCCTTTAAGAAAAGTGGCATATCTAGATGATTTTAAATACCAAACAAAATTGAGCAACCATCATTACTGCTCAGTTTTTAATGCTACCTAAACTTAGGAGAGGTTGCTAGAACTTCCAATACTATGGTTAAGTATTTCAAGGATCCTTTACTTTGCAGCTCTCGCTAATAGACAAGATTCTTTCAAAAACTGACCATTTTCTGGTTTGATAAACCATAATTTCCTACTTTAGTGGAATTGTTTTTGGGGGGTAGGGAGAGGGAGGGAACAGTAGATAATTCCAGATATGTTAAATATGATACATTAGGTATTTAAGGTGTCCTCAAAATTAGCATTAAATGTGGAATTTTTTTAAAATCAGGATGAATAAGCCTCATTAAAGTTGTGTGCGCAAGTTTGGACATCCCTTAGCAAAGTCTGACTAACCACCCTCACATTTACAAGACCTCTTTTTAAAATTAATGTATGAATTACTATTTGCTGATTTTAACAGACTGAAAAAGGAGGATACCCCTTCTATTCAGGGCTTTGGAATATATTTCTGCCAAAGGAGATGCTGCAAAACATTTGGAGTAGTCTAGAGCTCCAAAATATGATGGTCTGTACAAATGGCCATCAAAAATACAGGCAACATCAGAAGCCTAAGAGACATCACATGAATAGGCTTGAAGGGGCTCACCCACCAAGCCCATTAAAGACCTAAAAAAGATCAACTGCATAACAGCTCAAGATATAACTACAAATGCTGATGCAATATTGTGTTTCAATGGTAATATTGCTCATTTGCGCCAGGGAGCAACCATAATATCTTAGCCTCTCTTGCCGGGGTCAATTCAAACAGCTCACACCATCACTTGAAACAAACATTTTAGAGATAGCAAAGCCACTCATTTGTAGCCCAACCAATCAAACCCTCAAACCTTTCACACAATCATACAACCAACCAATAAACCCTTCCATATCTAACCAATGAACAGTCATTAAACCAATCAAAAACTTAATTTATCATTCATTCATAAAACCAATTGCCGTTTCATTCAGAAGATCACCAACCAATCAACATTCACTAGATCCAACCAATGAGGGTATTTGTGTGCTGGTGATATTTTCAATCACATGGACCGATGAAGGAGCGATAGCAGGCTGAACATGCCTAAGCGTAAAGGCAAGCAAAGGGCTCCTCCCGCGGAGCCTGTTCCTGCTGTTGAGGGTCCTATGGATCGCTTCGTTCAGCTAACGGAGCAACAAAAGGGGGAGATTCGAGTGGGCGTTTCATCACTGGCTGAGGTGGTTTTGGCGTGGTCAGCCCTGGATGTTTCTTTCTCCCTGAATGGGCGTCAGCCGCCTTCTGTTTCGACCTTCCTGGTGACCCCTCCTGCGAGAGGAGACGGAGCTCTATCCAAAGAGGTGGGAGCAGAGTCTCGTGAGCGGGCCTCGTTTGAGAAGAGTCCCAGGGGGGCAGCCCAGGGAATCTGGGGCTGTGGACGTGGTCGGTGTTCAATCTGTGGAGACGGCTGTGCTTCCTCATGGAGTGGATGGGGCTGATGGAAGGGTAGCTCCTCTGACTGCAACTGACGTCTGAGTTGCCAAAAGGTTTTTCCTTGAAGCGCCCGGAGATTTCTCTGGAGAGCATCTGGGAGGCGATTTCTCAATTGTCCTGTGCTGTAAGTCAACAGGTGGTTTTAACTATGTCATGGCTGGATAAGCTGGAGAACCTATGCTCTGGGTTCAAGGTGGAACTGGCTGAATTAAAGATAAAAATTGATACTGGGGATCAGAAAGTGATTCGAGTTTGAGGTTTCTGATTCTTTAATGAAAGACAATGTTGCTATAAGAATGAAAATGGAAAATCTAGAAAACATTGTTAGGGCTTTAAATATTCGGTTACTTAACTTTCCAGTTGCGCCAGTGATTGCTCCTGTGGAGTTGTTTAAAAAATATATCCATGAGGTTTTGCTGGTACCACCGGATATAACCCCTCCAGTTTCTAAAGCTTATTTTCTACCAAGTGGTAAGAAAGAAGGGAAGGAGGCCGTTGGGATGCTGGAAATGGATATATTGGATGTATCGGCCCTTTTACAAACGCCTAAGGAAGAAGATTTAATGGTGTCTACTATGTTAGTGACTTTTGCGATCCCAGATAGGGACTGGATTCTGAAGCTTTATTTCAAAAAAATGTACCAGTTTATTTATGGGGAAGAGAATTATGATCTTCCTGGATGTCTCCAGAGAGACTCAAAGGCGGCATGAAACGTTTTTGTTATTGCGCCCTGGGTTCACTCAGATTGGTGCTTTATTCCTATTAAGGTTTCCTTGTAAATGTATAATTGTCTTTAAATAGCATAGGTATGTTTTTTCTCAATGGGAGGATTTATCCTCATTTATCAGCTCCCATATTGTGACATCTTCTCCTTTGTGAGTAAGACCCCATTATAATTATATGCTCTGTTCTCTGCCCCTTCTTAAAATTATTTTGGGGTTTATTTCTTTGTTGTTGAATACCGGGAAGTCACCTACTCCTGGCTTTCTTTTCTATTGCTGCTCCCCTTATTTGGTGGGCTAACGACACTCTTGATGTAAGTTTTCCTTTGTAATTATTTCCTTGTATTATTGAACAATTTGTGTCTATCTGTACAAGCGTGTTGCTTGATTATAATTATAAATTTGCATAAATAAAAAAAAAGATTTGAATACATGTGTATTTTTTGTTGCTAATTTTGGAGGGGGATTTTTTGATTGGTGTTTTATGCTCCCCATTCCATAATTTTAGGGAGACTCTAAGAAGGCATCTGTGCTAGGGCAAGACAACTCTTGTGTAACTGACTGAATTTCCAAAAAACAGGTGTCTGGGGTTTTTTTTTGAGGATCCACATTATGGCAGAAAGCCTCTATGAGCCAAACAACTGAGAGGTGGACTCATACCTTCATTGGGACCACTGCGATGGAGAGGACCCTCCAATGGCAACTTACCTTACTCACTCAAAAGGGCTAAAACAGCTAAAAGGCTTCAATCTTTAATCCCAAATTGTTAGCTAGAGAAGAAATGAAATTTCACACTCTTGTGCTAAAAGACTGAAGAATGAAAGGATGTGTGACCCTTATCTTCCAGTAGCATTAGCAGCATTTGATATAACACACAGCATCCTCCTCCACTGCCTACAAGAAGCCAGCATGCAGGATAAGGTTCTTCAATGGTTCCAGTCCTACTTGATAGGTATCAGCTAATTCGAACAAGCTCTGGCACCTCCACTCCCTACTGCCAGACTCAAGGAATACCTCAGGGCCCCACACTATTGGCACTGCTCTAACATTTATCTACAACCACTCTGCTCCATAATAGTCACACATCAACTTCCACATATACGCAGATGACATTATGCTATATGGATCAATAACTACCACAAACCCAACACACAGTTACTGCATTGTTTCAACATCTCCAGATCGTTTTCTTGGAACCATCTCAGTCAACCTCAAGACAAGCATTATTTGTCACAAAGAATGAAACCTTCACCCCACCAACCCACCTCACCCTGGGAACCCAAATAAGAGTTCAAGCACAAATAAAATACCTAGGAGTCATTCTCGACCACTCTCTCTCAGATAGCAAAAACCGCAAGAATATTCTTCAAAACTAAAATGATACAGCACCTCAGACCACTCCTAGACCCTCAGGACTTCATATCAGTACTACAAGCAATGGTT
The DNA here is from genome assembly GCA_033557465.1 of Ichthyophis bannanicus. Classification (NCBI taxonomy): domain Eukaryota; kingdom Metazoa; phylum Chordata; class Amphibia; order Gymnophiona; family Ichthyophiidae; genus Ichthyophis; species Ichthyophis bannanicus. The sequence continues at coordinate 729,384,370 of CM066033.1, read as the reverse complement.
CTCCCCCACCTTGACTACTGTAATGCACTATATCAAGGACTCCAGCTCTCCACCCACTACAGACAGCCCTTAACACAGCTGCCAGGATCATACAAATTTTGTGAATGTCATTTTGTGGAAGAGATTTCTTGATGACATTTTTCATATGGACCTCTGACTTGCCTTCCTTAAATGCTTTTATCACGTGGCTTGATACTATTAAGCTTCATATAAAGTTTACAGCCCATGTGTCAATGGATCGACTGGAGTTTCTGGATATGACCATTCTTCATTATCTACCACCCTGTTTAGAAAACCGGTTCAGCAAAATAGTTTGAGCTACAGGAGTTTTCATCCTGAACCCCTTCATAAGGGATTACATTATGGACAATTTTTGAGGATCCAGAGACTGTGTACATCGGTGGCTCAATTCAAACTTCATGTGGCTGACTTGAAGAATTGGCTTCTTAAGGGTTATCCCCAGGGGGTAATTTCCTGTGCGTATCGCAGGGCATTGTATTCTCATAGAGAATGTTTTTTTATCCCGATTTTGTTCGGGCCCGGTCTGATAATAGATCGGAGGATTGTTTGACAGGCATTTTGCCATACATGAGCCATTCCTATCAGGTGGCTGACCTTTTGAGGAAATATTGGCCTGTGTTATCAGTACATCCTTGTTTTAGTAAGTTTTTACGGATCACCTATTCTCGGGGAAGAAATTTACGTGATGTTTTGGTAAAATCTGCAGTTTTTGTGGATCGACCAGTATAGCCGACTGGGAGGTCGGGGTCCCATTCGCCATGTAATCATTGTGGCTATTGCGATACTATTACCAGGTCTGTATGGTTTGACCCGGGGTTGGGGCGAAATTTCTATCGGAGATGGCACACCACATGTACTTCGACTTTTGTTGTGTATTTGCTGGAATGCCCCTGCTCATTACATTATGTGGGGAGCACTACGAGACCAGTGAAGATTCGCTTGGGCGAACATGCCTCAAGGCTCCGTTAATCAGTCTTGACAGCTCCAGTGGTGCAACATTGCCTTGATCAACATCATTCTTTTGAACATTTGAAATGGACAGCGATTGATCATGTCCCGTTGGATCCTCGAGGTGGGGATCGTGTGGCTAAGTTGCGTAGATTGGAACGGCGATGGATATTTACCTTACGGACTGATTCCCCCGCTGGTCTAAATCGTGAAATTGACTGGTTGGGGCTTTGATGTTTCCTCTTTTGTTAGTCTTGATATGCCTTTCACTATAGGGATCCCCGGGTTATGTGGGGAAGTCCCTTGCTGTGATTGGTGCTCTCAAGTCAGTGGGCGTTTTTGTGAACAGCCTATCCTGAGCAAGCTTCCCTCTTTTCAACAGCTGCTTGTTCGGCGTTTTTTGGTGGTTGAAGAAAGTTTGGACACACTTCAATTCATTGGGGGCACTTGATACAGAGGCTTCTGTGGCCTCGAAACGTGCACGTCGTGCGATGGACTAGATAGCGTAGTTACTCACCTTTAACAGGTGTTCTCCAGGAGCAGCAGGAATCAGTCCTCACATATGGGCGACGTCGGCGCCGACGAAGCCCTCGGAGCAAGTTTTCCCCAGCTTTCAAAGAAAGCCTTTGGGAATTGCAGCGCGCATGCGCGGTCCTCTTCCCGCCCAAGGGTGCCATCTTGCTCAGTCTGATGACATAGCTAAAAGACAGCAAAAAATTAGCAAAAAACGAAAGCATAGAACTGCAACTCCAAGGGGAGGAGGGAGGGTTGTGAGGACTGATTCCTGCTGCTCCTGGAGAACACCTGTTACAGGTGAGTAACTACGGTTTCTCCAGGACCAAGCAGGAAGTCAGTCCTCACATATGGGACTCCCAAGCTTAAGGCTACCGGAGACCCTAAGCACAAAAATGAGCTCCCTCAAGGTCAGTAGCACAGAAGGAAGGAATCTTCTCTGACTATGTCTCCAACCGGTAGCCCAACAACCGGGACGAAGGGTAGGAGTTGCCTATACCTTGAAGAGGTTACGGAGGACTGCCTGTCCGAAAGCACTGTCCCTGCGGGACTCCCTCTCCAGGCAGTAATGGGCTGCAAAAGTCTGGCTTGAAGACCAAGTAGCGGCCCGGCAGATGTCTGCCAATGGAACAGAGCGGAGGTAAGCTACCGACGTAGCCTTCGCCCAAACACGATGAGCTGTGACTCTACCTTCCAGCACGAGGCTGGCTGCCTCGTAAGCCCAAGCGATACAGTCCGCAATCCAGATGGACAGAGTACGCTTGGAGACAGGGAGCCCCAACCTGTTGGGGTCATAAGACACGAAAAGCTGAACAGCCTTTCGGTGCTCCCGCGTACGGTCAAGGTAGAAGGTCAACGCCCTTCTACAGTCCAGGGTATGCAGGACCATTTCAGCTCGGCTGGAGTGTGGCCTGGGAAAGTAGGTCGGAAGTACCACCTCCTGGTTGATGTGAAAAGGGGAAACCACTTTGGGAAGAAATTTAGGGTGAGTCCGTAGGACTACCCGGTTCTTGTAGAACCTAGTGTAAGGAGGATCAGAAACCAGGGCCTGCAGCTCACTAACGCGTCTAGCAGAAGTGAGGGCTACCAAGAACAAGGTTTTCCAGGAAAGAAAACGTAGTGGACAGGTAGCCATAGGCTCAAAAGGCGGACAGGTAATCCGCTGCAACACCACATTAAGGTCCCAGTCCGGGGCTGGCGGGCGCAAAGGTGGCTTAAGGAGAAGGAGGCCTCTGAGAAACCGAGCCACCAGAGGGTGGCTGGAAAGAGGTCTACCATCCACCGGCATGTGATGCGCAGAAAGAGCACTGAGGTGGACCTTTACCGAGTTGGACTTTAGTCCAAGGTTGGAGAGAGAGAGCAAGTACTGCAAGACCACTGATGCTGAACAGGAGAAAGGATCTTGAGACTGCTTAGTACACCAGATGGAGAACCGACGCCATTTGAGAGCGTAGGTCTTGCGGGTGGAGGGCCTCCTGGAGGCCAAGACGACCTCCTCCACATCTGGAGGTAGCTGCAGAGGAGCAAGGACTACCCTTTCAGCAGCCAGGCCATCAGATGAAGGGACCGGAGATTGGGGTGTAGGAGAGTCCCCTGATCCTGCGACAGGAGGTCGGGCTGAAATCCCAGTGGAAGAGGAGTGTCTACCGCTAGCTGCATCAGAAGCGGGAACCAAGGTTGTCTCGGCCACCGGGGAGCCACTAGGATCATCGATGCTTTGTTCCTGAGAACCTTGAAGAGCGTCCGAGACACCAGTGGCATGGGAGGAAAGGCATACAAGAGGCCGGTAGACCATGGAATTAGAAAAGCATCCGCCGCTACCCGGAGAGGATGCGACTGTCGAGAGCAGAATCTGGGCAGCTTCCGTTTCAGAGGACTGGCAAACAGATCCATGGTGGGGAGGCCCCACTTGAGAAAGATCCGCTGAACCACCAGCGGATCCAACCTCCACTCGTGTGGCTGGAGGATCCTGCTGAGCTTGTCGGCCAGGTAATTTTCTTGACCTGGGAGATAGAGAGCCTTGAGGATGATGCCGTGGTGGACTGCCCAAGAGCATAGTCTTTGGGCCTCCTGACAGAGAAGGAAGGAGCCTGTTCCGCCTTGTTTGTTCACGTAGAACATTGCCACCTGATCGTCTGTCTGTATCAGCACCGACTGTTGAGAAACCAGGTGAGAGAATGCTTTGAGCGCGAGGCGGATGGCTCTGAGCTCCAGGAAGTTTATCTGCTGAGCAGACTCCAAAGGAGTCCAGAGGCCTTGAGTACATGTCCCTTGGCAATGTGCTCCCCAACCCAGGAGAGAAGCATCGGTCGTCAGGACCTGAGAATGCGTAGGGGGCTGAAAAGTCACTCCTAGTACCAAGTTTGGCAGATGAAGCCACCATTGTAGAGAAGAGACCAGCTGGTCGGAGATCCGTACAGAGTCCGCTAGGTTCCCCGTGGCCTGATGCCATTGATTGCGAAGGCACCACTGAGCAGGACGCATGTTCAGTCGGGCATTGGGGGTCACATGGACAGTGGAAGCCATATGGCCGAGCAGTCGCAGAAAGTGCCTGGCTGAGACCAGTGCATTGCTGTGAAGATGGCCGGCGAGATCCATGAGCCGCTTGGCCCTGTCCAGAGGGAGGAAGGCCCGCGTCTGAAGTGTGTCCAACCGGGCGCCGATGAAATCGAGAGTTTGAGAGGGGAGCAAAGTGGACTTTGCGAAGTTTATGACAAAACCCAAGTGCTGGAGCAGAGCCACAGTGCGATGAGTGGCTTGAGTGGCCTCCTGGGAAGACTGGGCTCTGATGAGTCAGTCGTCCAGGTATGGAAACACAAACAGACCTTGAAGTCTCAGATAAGCCGCCACCACTGCGAGGCATTTGGTGAACACCCTGGGTGCTGAGGATAGGTCAAAGGGCAGCACTCTGTACTGGTAATGATTTCCTCCCACAACAAATCTGAGATATTGTCTGTGGTCCGGATGAATGAGGATATGAGTATATGCATCTTTCAGATCCAAGGAGCATAGCCAGTCTCCCTGCTGGAGGTAGGGCAGCAGGATTCCAAGGGTAAGCATCTTGGACTTTTCCTTTGCAAGGAACTTGAGGTTTCGCAAGTCCAGGATGGTCTGAGGCCTACTGTTCTTTTTGGAATCAGGAAGTACCTGGAGTAAAACCCTTGACCCTTCAGGTGGTGGGGCACCGGTTCCACAGCTTGTTCATGAACGAGACTTGCTAACTCCTGAAGGAGTAAGTCCCTGTGCAAAGGGAGTCTGGGAGGCTCCCCTGGAAAGTAGGAGGGAGGTACCTGGTGAAAGTGAAGAAGATAGCCCTTTTGAACTATGTGAAGTACCCAGGTATCTGTGGTGATGTTGGACCACCTGTGGGCAAAGTGGACCAGCCGGCCTCCCGTGCTGAGAGAAACCAGTTGAGGGGGAGAGGCTATGCTGAGGAAGTCAAAAACCCCCACCCTGCTGAGCAGGGGCCGGTGGTGCAGGCTTGGGGGCTTGCTGCCTACGGGATCCATTACCCCGTCCCTTGGCCTGCTTTCCCTGTGGGGGAGCTGCTGAGGCCTGATACTGAGGGTAGTATTTATAGGCAGCACTTTTCCTCGGGTAAAAGGGCTTTTTCCCCGAGGCCTTCTTCTTTTGAGAAGGGGCAGAGGTCTTCCTTGAGAGACGAGTCCTGGTGAGAGTCTCCGTCTCGATTTGTGCAGCCTTCTCTCATCCATGGGCTTGCCAAAGAGGTTATCATCTCGGCAGGGGACATCGACCAACTTGTCCTGTACCCAGGGCTCGAGGTCGGACGTCTGAAGCCAAGCCTGGCAGCGTCCACCGATGCCGGCTGCAGCTACTCGAGCCGAAGCCTCAAAACCATCATAGGCTGCTCGAGATATAAACTTGGAGCACTCCCGAATACCAGTGGACAAGGTCTGGAACCTCTGCAAAGGTTCGGAGAGACCAGCAGAGAACCCGGCTATTTCCTTAGCCAGGTCTCGGAGATACATGCCCATGTAAAGCTGGTATGTCTGGACTCGACAAGCAAGCAGAGCCCTGGAAGCACTTCCTACCGAGGGCATCCAGGCTTTGGGCTTTCCTACCAGGGGGCACCGAGGAGTGCATTTTTTGACTCTTAAGTCTATGCATGGCCGATTCCACCACCATGGAATGGTGCGGTAGTTGTGCCTTCTGGAAGCCGGGGCTCTTGCGGACTCGATAAATGGAATCGACCCGCTTGCTTAATACCGGCGACGACGCCGGGCTCTCCCACATGCGGAAGAGAAGTCGTTTCAGCATCGGAGGAACCGGTACAATAAAGGCCTCCTTCGGGGGAGAGTCATATTGGAGGGCATCGAGTTCTTCGACTCGAGGATCCTCCTCGGGATCCGCGGGGAAGGCCAAGGCCTTGGCCATATCCCTCACGAAGTCCGAGAACCGAGTATCCTCCGGGGGGGACCGTCTCTGAAGTTCGGACTCGGGGGAGTCCGAAGGGACACACCGAGTCCGAAAGGAACCAGGTGACTCTTCGTCCTCAGATTCCCAGGCCGACTCCTCGGAGGAGGAGTCAAGCGGCTCTGGTCGGGCGGGCACCGATGCTATCCGCTCCGACGCCGAGTGAGTCGGCGTCGACGACCACGGTCCCGAATGGGAGGCCGAAAGAGACCTCGACCGAGGATCGACTCGAGCCCTCATGGACTCGAGGATCGGCTCGGTCTCCGGGGTCGATTTGGAGGTCGACGTCCCAGTGGTCAGGGCAGAAGCACCAGTGAGGCCAGCGATCAATGCCCGCTGCTGGTCCAAGAAGGCAGTCAGACTGCTCTCCAAGGCCGTCAACCTGAGTCCGAGCTCAGGAGACCCAGAAGCCCCCGACTCGGGCCCCGACGGCGTCGGGCCCGACGTCGGGTCCTTCGGAGGCGAGTCAACGAGGACAACAGTACTCACGTGAGCGGGCAAGTCCACCTCGAGTCGAGAATGTTTTGATGGCCTCTCTGTCTCCGAGGACCCGGGACGGGAGTCGGGGCTATGCGACCTGGCCCTCGAGGAACCAGGAGCGTCCACCGATCCCGCCCTCGCGGGTTTCTTCTTCCGATGATGTTCCCAGGTAGGAGACCCCCTCTCAGAGGAACTTCGACGATGCTCAGGACCAGAGTCCCGAGACGTCGAAGCCTCTGACGAGGTCCGAGCCCGGCCGGAGTCAGAGAAAATACGCTCCCGCAGATGCTGCCGACTCCTCAAAGCTTTTGAGGACATTTTGCCGCATGGCACACAGATCAGGGAGTCATGATCTGGGCCGAGGCAGCGGAGGCAGAAGTCATGAGTGTCTGTAAGAGACATGAGTTTCTTACAGAGATCACACTTTTTAAAGCCGCTGGCAGCCATCGGGGGAAAAAGGGCCCCTGCGAGGTCGAATGACCGGGCTGCCAGGAAAAAAGGAAAAAGGCGCGAAATCTGTCACGAAGGACAAAAAAACGAAAAATACTGGACGGACTCGCAACCGGCGTTGCGAGTCCGGGCGGGAAAAGAACCGGCATCGAACCGAAGAAAAAAAGAGAAAAATAAAGAGAAAATCAACTTTTCTGCGGGGATTCACAGGCAACGTCTGTAGGGCTCCGCGGAAAAAAGAAGACTGAGCAAGATGGCACCCTTGGGCGGGAAGAGGACCGCGCATGCGCGCTGCAATTCCCAAAGGCTTTCTTTGAAAGCTGGGGAAAAATTGCTCCGCGAGGGCTCCGTTGGCGCCGACGTCACCCATATGTGAGGGCTGACTTCCTGCTTGGTCCTGGAGAAAAGTGTGCTTTTATTTTCTGTCAGTTTTGAATGATTAAGATTATGGCATGAGAATTTTTTAAAAGAATAAAAAAAGGGGCTTGTACTGCGTGTGAGGTCGAGTGTTCTCGCTTCCTCTTGCAGTTTATACCCAACAAAAATATGGTGAAGTGTTGAAGGGAGGTTTTACGGTATTGTTTGAAATTACTGATCATTTATATTTGAATACCGGTTTTCTGGGACTATTATATTTGATTAGGATCATACAAAGGGCAAAGTAGTAGGAACACATCACTTCAATACAGAAGAACCTCCACATCCTCCCACTGGAATCTCGGATCAAGTATAAAGCCTTACTACTGATTCACAAAGCACTACAGCAACAATCACATCTACACAACCTCCTACCACGACCAAACTTTGGGAAATCCACAAGGCAGACCACTAACAATGTTCTGACCATACCACATGCAAGGACAACACACAATTAAACATATGCTGATGCATTTGACCTCTACACCCCATCCCTATGGAACTCTCTCCCAACCAAAATCTGGAAGAAGGACCTCTCCTTTTAGAAACAAAGACCCACTTATTCAGAGAACACTTTGGCACAGACTTGAGCAACATCCAATGAATGCAGGATTACGTTTTACACAAGATAAATGTGGCAGAGATATGAAGAATAGTAAATAAGTTAGGAAATCCTGGTGCTTACTCAATCGGAGCTGTAAATAAATTGAGACCATGTTGACTATATAACCCCCTGTAATATGTTATGACCTGTTCGATGTATTTCTTGTTTAATGTAAACCACTTTGACCCAGTGAAAAGTGGTATATAAGCATAGCTAAATAAATTGTGGGATTCCTGAAAACACAAATGGACTAGCTATGCCTTGAGGACTGGGTTGGGAACCCCTGCTCCAAGTGGTAGAGCCCCACACTAGGACCAACTGCTCCGGGTCCTCATCCATATCAGTTTGAGCTCAATACAACCCCTAGCTATGTAGCTGTTACAAAGAATAGCCTGCAAGGCTAAACCCATCACCTCAAAGGCTTGCCAGGTGGTGGGCACCAATATCCACCACAGCCACTCTAGCCAGACTCAAAACTGTCATAGGCCTCAAGTCACATACTTGGATCACTCCAACCTTGATGACTAGACTCTTAAAGCATTGGTGGTGTTCATCGGACAGTCCAACCGAGAACCTGGCAAGCTCCTTCGCCAGGTCTCGGGTACATGACCATGTATAGCTGATATGCCTGGGCATCAAGCCCTGGAAACACTTAACAAACCTTTCCATTGTGTTGACCTCCTGACCCGAGAGGGCACAGAGGAGTGCGCCTTCTGGCTTCTGATCCAGCGCATGGTCAACTCCACCACCATGGAGTTGTGGGGTAGTTGAGTTTTTCGAAGCAGAGGTCTTACAGACCTGATAACATGGAATCACAATGTGAACCATAACTGGGGTTTCCCACATCCTGAAAAGGAGATGCTCCAAGATGGGAGGCACAGGCACCGGTACCGCTATGGCATCCTTGGGAGGAGAGTCATACTAGAGTATGACCAGGACCTCCGACAAAGGCTTCTCCGCTGCCTCGATGGTGAAGGCAGGGGGCCTTGCCCATGTCCCAGATGAAGTCCAGGAAAGAGGTCCTTGAGTGGGGACTCCCAATGCTCCTGAGGAGAAGGGTCTGACAAAGTGTAGTTACCCACCTGTAAAGCGTAGTTACTCACCTGTAACAGGTGATCTCCGGGAACAGCAGGAATTTAGTCTTCACATATGGGTATCGTCGGTACCGACGGAGCCTGCGCAGGAACGCTCCCCAGCGTCCAACAGGAAAGCTTTTTGGAGCATCCCTCAGCACATGCGCACTGCCTTCCCCCTTTCCAACTGTCCCTCTTCAGTTAAGTTTGCAGCCGAGTGAAAAGGATAGAGGGAGAGAGGAAAGACAAAGATAGAGACAACTCCTAGGGGAGGAGGGTAGGTTGTGAAGACTAAATTCCTGCTGTTCCCGGAGATCACCTGTTACAGGTGAGTAACTACGCTATCTCCAGGAACAAGCAGGAATGTAGTCTTCACATATGAGAACTCCCTAGCTGAAGATGCCAGGGAGATAGCCCCAGGAAGGTGCCAACCTGGAAAGGTAGGAATCCTTCCTCCCATGGATCTCTGGCATTCCACCAGGGTTGGTGGGTAGGAATTAAATTAGGTCTGAAAGAGATTTTGAAGAACAGCTTAGCCAAAGAAGGCATCTGACGGGAGGCTTTATCCAGGCAGTAGTGGGCTGTGAAGGTGTGTACCAAAGCCCAAGTGGCTGCTCGACAAATGTCATCGATAGACACGAAGTGGAGGTTAGCCATGGAAGCTGCCATGGCTCTCACGTTATGAGCTGTGACATGGTCCTGAAGAGGAAGACCCTTACTCTCAAACAAAGGATATGCACTGGGCAATCCATTTAGATAAAGTTCTTTTGGAGACTGGTTGTCCCAAATGACTAGGATCAAAAGTTATAAAAAATTGGGAGGACATTCTATGTTGCTGTGTTCTCTGTAGGTAAAAGGCTAAGGCCCTTTTACAATCCAAAGTATGAAGGTTTCTTTCTGCATTAGAGGCGTGAGGCCTCGTAAAAAATACAGGAAGATAAATTGATTGATTTAAATGAAAAGGCGAAACCACCTTTGGCATAAAGTGTGGATGAGTTCTAAGAACAAACTTATCATGGTGAAACCTAGTATAAGGATTAGCCACTAAAGCTTGCAGTTCACTAACGTGACGTGCAGAGGTGATTGCAATTAGGAAGATGACCTTCCAGGTCAAAAACTTAAGGGTTGTAGTGGCTAAAGGCTCAAAAGGCAGCTTCATGAGCTGCCCTAGAACTAGATTTAGATACCAAGCCACCGGTGGTGGCTTAATGGGAGGTTTGGTTAATAGAAGACCTCTCATAAATCTGGATATGAGTGGATGAGAGGAAATTGGTTGTCCATTTAGAGGCATATAAGAAGCTGCTATTACACTAAGATGGACTCTTACTGAATTGGTTTTTAGACCAGAATTCGATAAGTGAAGGAGATACTCTAGTATCGATTCTAAGGGTATGCCAAGGGGGTTCAATCCCTTCTTGGAGCACCATATAGTAAAACGTTTTCACTTGAAGGCATAAGATCTTCTTGTGGAAAGTTTTCTAGAAGCCTGAAGGATATCCTTTAACTGTTGGGACAGATTGAAATCTTGGAGGTCTAAGCCTTCAGCAACCAGGCCGTGAGATGCAGGGACTGGGGATTCGGGTGCCATAGCGTCCCGTTCTCTTGGGAAAGGAGATCTGGAGCATGCCCTAACTCCAGAGTTACAGCTTGAGAGAGATGTAGAAGCAGGGGATACCACGCTTTGCGTGGCCATCGTGGTGCTATGAGAATCATGCGACCCCTGTCTCTCTGAAGCTTGAAGAGTGTTTTGGGGATGAGGGGAATGGGTGGGAAGGCATAAAGGAAGTCCTGATCCCAGTGAAGGAGGAAGGCATCCCTTGCCTGACAATTGTGAGCCGGAATCCTGGAACAGAACTGGGGAAGTTTGGCATTCAGTGGACTTGCAAAGAGGTCTATGTCTGGAGTGCCCCAGAGATGAAATATCTTTGCCACCTGGTCCAGGTGGAGGGACCACTCATGAGGCAGCAGTACTAGACTGAGTTTGTCTGCCCAAAGGTTTTGAATGCCTGGAAGATATACCACAAGAAGGTGAATGTGATACTCTGGCGAGAGCCCACAGTCGTAAAGCTTCGTTGCATAACCACAGAGCCTGTCCCGCCTTGCTTGTTCACATAGAACATGGCTACTTGATTGTCCATCTGGACAGCACAGTTACTTACCTGTAACAGGTGATCTCTGGGAACAGCAGGAATAAGTCTTCACATATGGGTACGTCGGTACCGACAGAGTCCGCGCGCGAGACCGCTTCCAAGTGTCCAATCAGAAAGCTTTTGGAAGCATCCCAACACGCCTGCGCGCTGCCTTCCCAACTGCCTCTCCTCAGTTAAGTTTTACAGCTGAGACAAAGAGAGAGAGCAAAGCAAGGAAGGGAAAGATAGAGATAGAGAAAAAGCAACTCCTAGGGGAGGTGGGTGGGTTGTGAAGACTTATTCCTGCTGCTCCCAGAGATCACCTGTTACAGGTAAGTAACTGTGCTATCTCCAGGAACAAGCAGGAATGAGTCTTAACATATGGGGACTCCCCAGCTCATATGCCCGGAGGGAGTCCTAGCATGTTGCAAGTCTAGAACAAGCCATGCTATACCTCAGGACCTCAGGCATCCTGGGGATGGAGGGCAGGAGTTGAATATCGAAAAGGAGCTGTAGAACAGCTGGCTAGAACATTGCTTCAAAAGGAAGACCCTGATCGAGGGCATTTAGTAGTAAAATATTGTGATCTAGACCTCCCTTGTTGGCAATGCACAGGAGCACTGAGCTCCATATGGATCTGATAAAAGCCAGTGAATATGCTCAAGCGGTACCTCACTGTAAGTAGAGGTAACAAAGTAGATCAAAAACAAGTGGAGGCCAGAACCCTCCAGGGTTAGAACAAATAGCCTCAGGGAAAAAAACCCGGGGTAGTATAAAAGTAGAGCTTCAGCAGACACGCAGAAGGTACTATTGAATTAAAGCTTAAGCTGTTTTGGTCTAAGAGAAAAAATGAGTGACCTAACTGGACTGGGGTTGGATCAGTCCATATAGGGAGAAAGGGTATGGAGACCCTTGTACCTGATAAGGAGTAAGAACAGACTCAGAAGCACTAAGCTTTAGAGTAACTGAAGCTCCGCAATGTCTTTCCTAAATGAGGTCACTTAGGAAAGAGAAGGTACATGGAGAGCTTCAGAAGTACCTAAACCCAAAGGTTAAGGAAAGGGTTATTAATTACCACAGGAAGTGGTTATAGGTATAGTCCCCTAAATATGCCGGAACAGCCTTGATAGGGGTAGTGCCCATCTGTCAGGATCATATAGGAATGTAAGGATATCTGAACCTAACAGATAGATGGATACAGATCTATCTAAAAATATATCTCATACAGCTACACACATACACATAGAGGCATATATGCATATATCCCAAAGAGATATATATATATGGGCAGATGATACACAGATAGATATAGATAGAATATATCTATATATATATACCCAGAAGAGTAGGTCGGCATACGGAGACCTGTCTCCAGGTATATGGATGGAGAGATGTTCAAAGATCCCCATCACCCTTATAGGGAGAGAGGGAGATTTATCTGACAACAAGAAGGTTGACACCTACTTGAGTAGATAAACAGGAAAAAAATCCTCTCCTGGTTATGAATGTTATAGTCAGAGGAAGGTTGTCCTTGACAAAAGGGTGGCTTAATTCTTTGTAGAATTTGAGCTGTTGAATAACCAGGATGGCCTACCTGAAGATGGCAGAGGATACATTAGTCTGCAGACCAGAAGTCCAGATATCTCCAGAGTTGTGGTATGGAGATTGGATAGAGGAGGCTACTAGAGGAAGATACCCTAGCGATCCGCCTATGAGGGCAAGATGGGTATTAGATGTCCTCTAGTTGCCAGAAAAATTTTTATCCCTGATGGGAAAAAATCCCAGGCAATATGGGCCAAGCCAGGGAGTTGGCCCCTCTTTTAGGCTTTCACGTGATGAAAAGCCTGAGGCTTATGCCTCAGAGATTTAAGAAAAGATGGAAAGGGTAGAATACCTGCCAGGCATGAATATGACTGGGGGAAACCCTTTTAAACCATCTGGGGTTATCTGCTAGGGAAGATATTGATGCTCTCTAGCAAGGGCCCATAGTGCAAAGCTACCCTGTAGAGTTGCAGAGAGCATGCTGCAGCTTGGTTAGAAGAAAAACTGGCTGTGGACAATCCCTGGTGAGGAATGTGGACAACCAGTAGGTAACCAACTATTCTGCCAAGGACAAAGAATAGAAGATAACCTAACCAAACTGTGAAACAGGGTTTCCCAACGAGGTTAATAACCTGTTTGGGACTTAGTACTGAGGTTAGGAGGATTGCTAGTGGAGAGGAAGCCCTGGTTGTGTAATGAACAAAACCTGTGGCGTAACCACTAGAAATTTTTGCATCTGCAGCAAGTATGAGGGCAGCATAGAGAATTTCTTTCCCCTACTCTGTAGATTGGGAAAAAGAAAAACCAACAGACATGGTAGGACTTCCTATTGTCTGAGGAGCTGCCCTAAGGTAACAAGGGGGAGACAACTCCAAAAGGGAGAATCCCCCGGTAGAAGAGGTAGAGGACCATAGGGGCTTACCCGTATAAAGAGTCACTCTTACAAAGAGTTGCAGGAGACCAGTATGGAGGAAATCTCCGACAGGTGAGATGATACATGCCAGTAGATGGAAACAACTGTCTATTGATAGTTGTTACCTCTCCCTCTCCTCCAGGAGGAAGAGGAAAAATCTGTTAAGAATGGGCATGATCATCATGAAGAGTCTTAAGAAAAGATGTCTCATGAAGAGATATCTAAGTAGGTTAGGATAAAATTAGTGCAGATACTGCAAGTAAAAAGAAGCAGACTGCTATCCCAACCCCCCAGACAAAGGGGCAATAATCAATTTAAAACCCTGCAACTGCTGGGTTTGCTGACCCTGTTGGGGTTGTGGATTGCTCAGACTAGAACGATGTTTCCCCTGTTTAGGGACATCTGAATGATGGGCAGATGATGGGTAAAACCTTCTCCCCTTAGGGGTTGAAAGTTTGTTAGGACATTTCCTACCTACTGTGAAAGGAGGCGGCGCAGAGCAGCCTCTGGAAAAAGGAAAGTCAGTGGAGAACTGAGTAACCTGAAGTAAAGACTCCTTGTTGAAGAGATTCTCTCCAGTGCAAGGAGTATTTCCCAGTCTTTCCTGTGCCCATTTGTCCAAGTCTGAGGCCTGAAGCCAGGCTCTACGTCATGCCCCTATAGCTATAGCAGAGGTCCTGCTAACAGACTCAAAGGAGTCTAGGGTAGCACGAGTAAGGAACTTAGAGATATTCTGAATATGACTAACCAGTGAGGAATAGTCTGAACATCTGGGCTCCTGAAGAAAAGGAGTCAAAAGATGTAATTGCTTTGTGATCTCTTCAAGAGATAGACCCATATAAAAAATATGAGAGAATCCTTGCTGAAAGCATGGAGGTCTGGAAGGTTTGACGTCCAAAGGCATCTAGTGTCTTAGACTCACGACCTGGCAGACAAGAAGAGTGCTTTTTAGTACTCTTCACTCGCCTCAATGCTGATTCCACTACAATGGAATGATGAGGAAGTTGAGTCCTTTGAAACCCTGGAGAGGGAGGCACCTGATATAGGAGATCAGTTGCTCTAGAAAGTGGGGGTACCTTTAAAGGAGATTCCCACATTCGTAGAAGATCCTGCAAAGAATGATGCAAAGGAAGCATTATATTTTCCTTTGCTTCATTAGGGACAGAGGTATTCTGTACTCCCTTGTGTAGGATCTTGTCCAGGGACAGGAATGGCAAGTGATTTTGCCATATCCAGGAGGAAAGTCTGGAAAGGAAAGATCCCTGGAGGGAATTCCCCCTGGATAGGCTAGATCTGATGAAGAACTAGCCTTAGCACCAAGGGATCTATTCCAGTATATAGGAATAGAAGATCCTGAATGGTGCAGAATGGGATCCTTAGATAGTGGTCGCTGGTACTGCAGGACAGAACCAGCAACAGTCGGTAACATGTCGTCCATGCTTGGAATAGATTCCAAACTCGGCATCGAGGGAAGCGATCCTGATGAGTGAAGCATGGAAGGTACCGACTGTAAAGGTACTGTGGATGTCTGTACCAATGTCAGTACCGAAACTGATGCCGGAGGAAGGAAACCAGCCGGTGGCAACTCTAACGGTATCGGTGGAACAGAGGGTTGCGGATCCGAGGTATCGGAACCGAGCCTCTGGTACCGACAGGAGTCAGTACCAAGGCGAGTCGGTACCCAGTCCTCCAGACTGGAGATCGATTCTAGACTCGGCATCGAAGGAAGCGAGTCTATCGATGCACGTCTGGAGGGTACCGACGTCGGAACTCGTATCGGTGTCGATACAGATACTGTAGAATCGATCTGAAGCGTATCCACCGGCCCCGTAGGTACCGGAGACGCCAGACGATCCTTGGTAAGGAATATTTCATCCAACACCGGTGCTGATGCCGGGGTATCGGTACCGCTCGAAGCGGATGCCACCACCGGACATGGCTCAGGTATGTTCTGTGAGGGGTGAACCTCAGGAACAACCTGAAACCCCACATAGGCTTTGGAGGCCGAAGACTCCCACCGGGGTTTTGAAACCAGTGGATTCTCGAGGGCAAGGCCGGAGGCATCTCTATGCTGTGCATGAGAACTGCCGCTCGAGGACTGGCTAGTCTTAACAGACTGTTTTTGGGTTACCTGATACTGTGTAGAAGATATAGTCGGTGCCCTGAAGTTGGAAGGGAACCACGTGTCGAGGGGAACTCGATGTTGAAAACTGCTTCTCACAGCACTGGTGCCCGAAGGCTCCGGAGGACAATGGTCAGGACCCAAACAGGTTACACACCAATTGTTTGTGTCTAAAAATAAAGTTGTACCGCCACAGTTTGTGGAATTCCTGGGGAAAAAGGCTGGCGGTTCCATGAGGAAAAATGGAGAGGCCTAGGCCTAAGAAAACACTAAGATAGAAATTTTATATTCCTTAAGGAAAAACTTTTAAAAGAAAATAAGAACACTGGCGGTACCGGTGACATCGGGGAAGGCAGCCGGGACCACAAGAAAACTAAAAAATAAAAGAAGAATTTTCTGTGGTGACAGGACGACATCCTGCCGGCTCCGCGGAAAAACGGAAACTGAGGAGAGGCAGTTGGGAAGGCAGCGCGCAGGCGTGTTGGGATGCTTCTAAAAGCTTTCTGATTGGACACTGGGAAGCGTTCCTGCGTGGACTCCGTCGGTACCGACGTACCCATATGTGAAGACTCATTCCTGCTTGTTCCTGGAGATTAGGACTGTCTTGTAGCTGAGCTGGGCGTGGAATACTCGAAGAGCTAAATAGATTGCTTTAATTCCAGGAGGTTTATGTGTAGACCAGCCTCCTGAGGAGTCCAGGTACCCTGGGTAGAGAGATGATTCAGGTGTGCTCCCCAACCCACCTGCGATGCATCTGTTAGGGTGGCCTGAAAAAGGGGTTGATGGAAAGGAGACCCCACTGTCAGATTTTCTAGTGATTGCCACCATTGAAGGGACAAAATTAGTCATTGAGAGTTTATTATTTTGTCCGATAAATGACCTGTGGCCTGTGTCCACTGTGTGGATAGGGTCCACTGAGCTGCTCGCATGTGGAGGCGAGCATATGGGACTACATGAACTGTGGATGCCATATGTCCCAGTAACTGTAGTAGCTCTCGAGCAGTTAGGGATGTTTTCCCTGCGGCTTGAGAAGCTAGTTGCATTACATGAAGACACCGGGCCTGTGGAAGGAAAGCCTTTGCCTGTCTGGTACCTAGACAGGCCCCTATGAATTCCAGGCATTGGGAAGGAACAAGTTGGTATTTTGGGAAGTTTATTACCAACCCCAAGTATTGGAGGATTCGTATTGTGCGAGACAGTGCAGTACTGGCCTCTGCAACTGTAGGGGCTCGAATGAGCCAGTCTAAGTAAGGAAAGACGAATATCCCCATGGTTCGTAGAAATGCAGCTACTACTGCCATGCATTTCGTGAATACCCTTGATGCTGAAGCTAGACCAAAGGGAAGAACCCTGTACTGGAAATATTTCCACTGAAAATGAATCATAAGAATTTCCTGTGATCTGGTTGGATCAGAATGTGAGTGTATGCATCCTTTAAGTCTAGAGAGCAAAGCCAATCCTGGCTTTGAAGGTATGGCAGAAGAGTTCCAAGAGAAATCATTTTGAACTTCTCTCGAAACAGGTATTTGTTCAATTCTCTGAGGTCTAAAATGGGTTTGTGTCCTCCTGTTTTCTTTAGAATAAGAAAATAGGGGGAGTAGAACCCTGCACTCCCTTGAAGAATGGGTACCTCCTCTATTGTCCCCTTGGGCAAGAAGTGTTGAGACCTCGTGATCTAGCAGATTGTTTGCGGAGGTTTGAGAATTGAATTGCGTTAGAATTGTAGGAGGGGGCATGCTGTTAAAATGAAGCTTGTACCCTTCTCCTACAATGGACAAAGTCCAATCTTCTGCTGTTATCTGATGCCATCTGTTTGCAAAGTGGCATAACCTGCCTGGGATATTGGGGGTTTGGGGACCCCTCAGAGGCAGGAAGGCTAAGCTCTCTGGGAAGGAGTCAAAGCCCTTGAGGGGGCTGAACCTGCTGAGCTGGTTGGGCTCTCTGGCCTTTTGGCTTCTTTTGCTGTCTAGTTTGTCCCTTTTGGGCAACCTGACCCTGAGTTTGACTCTGCTGGGTATAGGAAGGATAACATTTCCTCTTTGCTGAAAGAGGGTTTTTTTAAGGCCTCTCTTTGGCTGGAGTGGCTGTAGATTTTGACAATCTCTCGAGTGGTATTGTCAGCATCTAACTTGTTAGCCTTTTCCTGCCAGTTCTTGCCAAAGAGATTCTCTCCCATGCATGGAATGTTGCCTAATTTGTCCTGTACCCAAGTCTCCAAGTCTGATGCCTGAAGCCAGGCAATCTGTCATGCGCCAATGGCAATAGCAGAGTTCTGCTGATGCATTCAAAAGCAGTCAAAGGCTGCACGATTTACAAACTTGGAGACATCCTGAGCATGCTTAACTAGAGCAAGGTCTTGTCTCTTGTCATCTGGAAGAAATGGGCTCATAAGCTCCAAATCTCCTGTAACTTCCTTGAGGAACATTCCCATATACAGTATATATGAACTGATCCTAGCTGAAAGCATGGAAGCCTGAAACGTTTGGTGCCCAAAAGCGTCCAGAGTCCTGTATTCATGACCTGGAGGATTGGATGCATGCCTCTGCACTTTTCATCCCACGCATGGCTGACTCCACCACCACTGAATGGTGTGGCAGCCGAGTCTTTTTTGAAAACCGGACATGGCGGAACTCGATACCATGGTATCAAGTCTCCTAGAGTGAGGGGATGTAGTCAGGTGTCTCCCACATTCTGAGCATCAAGTTATGCAGAATTTCATAGATGGGCAGTGGCTGCCTCCTTTGGAGCTTTAGGATATTGGAGAATTTCCAATTCCTTTGCTCTGGGTTCCTCTTCAGGAGCCACCGTGATTGAAAGGCCCTTGGCCATATCATGAATAAAATCCTGAAAAGACATGTCCTCTGGAGGTGACATTCTGAGTTGGGGAGAAGAGTGAATCCTCTGCGAGATACCCTCTAGTACCAGCAGAATTGTCAGAGTCTTCAGAATCGAAGGATTCGAAGTATTCCTGACCCACAATGCTCATGCAAAGCACGGTCCCGGTATCGGTCGAAGACGGTACCGAGTTGATCCGGTACCGATCTGTCGATTCCAGCCAAAGATGGCATGGGAAGAATTCCCACCGGGGCCGGTACCATCGGTACCAGTACCAGTGTCTATACCAGTGTAGGTACCGGCATCAGTGTTGATGTCGGTACCAGTGCCCGTTGGACCAATGGTACTGCATCTGAGAGAAGAGCTTGCGATGCTGCGTTTCGATAGCGAGGAACCCTCTGGTCTATTGACGCTGACGCTGCCTGGGTATCGGTACCGGTGAAAACGGCCGGAACCCCTGAGCATGGGCACAGGTAGTTCTTGCGAGGTCGGGGCCTCAAGAACATCCTGGAGCCCCATTGATGCTTTGGAAGCCGAAGCTCCCACCTTGGGCTGCTTTGCCGGTGTGGGTTCCCTCAAGGGCAATGCCAATGGCCTCTCGATGCTTAGCAGGAGAGCTACCCTTT
This sequence comes from Ichthyophis bannanicus, assembly GCA_033557465.1. Classification (NCBI taxonomy): domain Eukaryota; kingdom Metazoa; phylum Chordata; class Amphibia; order Gymnophiona; family Ichthyophiidae; genus Ichthyophis; species Ichthyophis bannanicus. Next base: position 729,365,263 of record CM066033.1, on the reverse strand, counting down.
GAGAACCGGCTTTTATGTTTAGTTACATGAGATACATGGGAGGAAGACGGCGGCCCTTGAAGATGTTGATGCAATGGATCTGGCATCCGAATAAAAGAGGGTACAGAGCTTTGCAGCCAAGTTTTGTCTTCCTCTTTTAGTCATCCCCATACAGGAAAGACATTCAGATGGAGAATGTTCAGGCCCTAAACATGTAAGACACCAATCATGGATGTCAGTGACAGAAATAGTACTGCCACACTTAGTACATTTTTTAAAACAGTTTTCTCTCCAAGTTATAATGCCCTGTTCAATGTAATTTCAGTTTGTTCAATGTAAACGCACTGATGCAGAATAGCGCAGTATATAAGAGAATGTAAATATAAAACCACTAGTTGGTTTTCCATGTTTTAGGAATATGGGGCGTAGTGCCCAAAATGGCACCTAGCACCAAAAAAAAAGTTTCTGAAGAGAAACAGCTCAAAAGTATAAGTTTTTTTTTAAAAAGAAAGAAACCGAGCGGCGTTACCGGTTAAGTGTCGTGCGGCAGGCAAACGCGACCACAAGAAACTCATTTTAAAGAGGGAATTTTCTGCAGTGACAGGGTATGGATCCTGTTGGCTCCGTGGAAAACAAAAGAACTGAAGAGAGTACAGTTTGGAAAGGCGGGAAGGCAGTGCGCATGTGCTGAAGGATGCTCCCAAAAGCTTTCCCTATTGGACGCTGGGGAGCGTTCCCACGCAGGCTCCATCGGTACCGGACGATACCCATATGTGAAGACTACATTCCTGCTTGTTCCTGGAGATCAGGTATTTCTCCAGGGACAGCAGTAATCAGTCCTCACATATGGGTGACATTGGCACTGAAGGAGCCCTTGTGGTAAGCTAATCCCCAGCTTTCAAAGAAAGCCTTTGGGATATGCACTACACATGAGTGGTCCCCTTACCGCCCAAGAGTGCCATCTTGCTTCAGTAGGAGCATATAGCCTCAAGGAAAAATGACACAAAAAGCAACTCTACGGGGAAGGGAGGGTTGTGAGGACTTATTCCTGGCAGGGTCCTGGAGAACACCCGTTTCAGGTGAGGAACCACAGCTTTCTCCCCCAAAAGGAACAAGTGGGGAAGTCAGTCCTCACATATGGGATTCCCTAGCTACAGGATACTGAGAACCTGTAAAAGCCACAGGGTGACCAGAAAAGGATCGAAGGGGGCCATGAGCAGCAGCAATGAGTCTTTGAGAGAGACAGACTCCCAGAACGGCCGCCCCAAGTGTCCAGCAAGAAAACCAGCACTATGGTTAGCCTGAACACACAAGGGCCTGTAGGTAGAATCCCTTGCCCTCAAGGTGTGCAGGCACAGGTTTCCACTGCCTGTCCTTGAGAAGGCCTGCAAGGCTCTTCCAGCAGTAAGGTCTTGTGGAAGTGGAGGCCTGGGTTTGTTCTTCCTCGGAAGAACTGAAGTGGCGCTTGTGTTTAGGTGGAGGTAATACTCCTTCACCATCAGTCAGGGCCCAGGGGAGTCCTGTGGTTATGGATGGGCTACCGGTGGGCACAGAACCAGACACCACTCCATGGGCTGCTGGGCTTGGCCTCCTGGGGGAAGAGAACTATGCCCAAGGGGGTCAAAAATTCCTGCTAGACTGGGCTGGAGCCGGTGCTCTAGGGTTTGGGAGTCTTATAGGCTTACGAGAGTCATGCCCTTGTCCTCTGGCCTGCTGCCCCTGTTTGAGCTGAGAAGGGCCCGGTATTGAGTTTCCATAAAGTCTTCCTCTTCTTCAGGTAGAAGGGCCTTTTTAAACTCAGAGCCTTCCTTGTCGGCAAGAGTCCAGCAGCCTTCTTGGAGAGCCTGGTCCCTTCGTCAGGAATCAGGACTCTCCAAACCTTCAGCCTTATCAGTCATGGGTTTTGTCAAATATTCTCTCCCTGGCAGGGAACATTGACCATTTTGTCCTTGAGCCCATTGTTTTCCAGGTCAGAGGACTGTAAGCCAAGCCTGGATCTGGCACCGGGGGGATACCCACTGCAGCTACTCTAGCCAGATTGGAAAAGATGTCATAGGCTGCCTGAGTCATGAATTTGGAGCATTGACACCTCAAGGCCAGTGTCCGGAAACTGCTGAAGAAGGTTCTTCAGAGAGACCATTCTGAGAACCTGTTGGGTTTTCCTTGCCAGGTCTCTCAGGTACATGTCCATGTACAACTAGCTATAACTGGATTTCTGGCCCAATGGGCATCGAGCCATGGAAGCACTTTCTGTCCAAGCTGCATCCAAGGCACGGGCCTCCCTAAACAGGAGCACCAAGGTTGTGGGTCTTTAAGGTGACCACTTGGCCTACTCCCACAACTAATGGAGCTGGTAACTGGGTCTACTGAAGCCCTGGCTTCCAGAAAAGCACAGCTGCTGCAACATTGAGTTCAGCAGTCTACTCACTATAGGCACCGACGCAGGGGTCTCCCACATTGTGGAGGGGCAAACCCACCATTTGGCAGGATCCAGGGTTTAATAGGCACCAAGTGCCTCCTTTGGGAGGGTCTCATACTGGAGGAATCAAGTTCCCCAGGCCGAGGGATCCTCCAGTATGAGGATCCTCCTGCAATTTCTGTATTGTAAGGCCAATGCCCTTGGACCACGTCCCCGCATGAAAGTCAGAAGGAATGCCATCGTCCTAGGCTAGGGACTAATGTGCAGAGTCTCGTGGGGGACAGGGAGATGAGTCAGAGGGCATATTATCCTGGTGCCGACAGGTATCCGGGGACTCGTCATCCTTGGTCTCTCCAGTTCCAACTTGTAGACTATGGAAGGTGTCGAGGTCTGCATTGGGCTTTGGTGGTCATGCCCTGAGCCTGATGGCCTGTGGTGGCCCTGTGGTTCCGATCCACAGGCACTCTCGAGGATGACCTTGGCCCCAAGGCTTCGGGACCGATGCAGAGGGATCTCTTGAGGCTGTGTGGCGCTTGAGGGAGCAGACTCGAAGTTCTGGGAGTTCCTAGAGGTCAAAGGTCCAGTAGTATTGGGAGGTGATGACCTGGCAGAGCTGGGCATCAGAGGGCCCCCACTGCTGGGCCTGAAAAGGACAGATAGATTTGTGCATTCCCAAGGCAGTCATTTCTGGTCATCAAGGCCAGATGGTTTCTGCAGCCTTTGGCGTGGCCACCGAGGGCTTGGGCCTGCCGACGCCAGCTCTGTTGAAGTGGAGTCTTCGACCAGGATGGTCAGGGGTCCGAGGTCGGTCCCCACCAGATGCAGACTATTCCTGACCCGGGCATTTTTGGTAGGCCACTCCCGCTTCTTCTCTTCAGACTTGTGGCGAGGACTATAGAGGTCCAGGACCCATGTGACTGTCCACTTTTCCAGGAACTGTCCTTTGATTGTGGTCTTTTTTGAGGGTTTCTGGCTCTACTTGGGGTTTCTTCCGCCAGGGTCTGGCTAGAACGGAACCCATGGGCCATGGGGTTCAGGTAGGCAGTTACGGTCCTCCCTGAGGTTCCGGGGTGGGCCCTGGAGCAATGGTATCACTGGAAACACCAGGTCAGAGTCCATCTTATGGAAAGGACTCCTGCCTGATGGGCATCTTGATGGCCTTGGAGGTCATCTTGTTTTACAGAAAAACGTCCAACGGGTTCATGGTCCGGCCCCAGGCATTGGAGACAGCAGTCGTGTGGGTCTGTTTATGTGCAACATCGGTTTTTTGGCACATCTCACAATTTTTAAAAGACCTGGCTGAGGCCATGATGGGGAACTGCCCCTGTGAGGTTGAACTACAATCCAACTTCAACAAGGGCCAAATACTAAAGGCGTGTGAAGCTCTCGATGGAAAAAAGGAAGAAAATGAAGAAAATGAACTTGAGATGTAATGCTGAAGTAAGCGAGTCGGTGTGGGGGCCGGAAAGGGAACAAATACACGCTGGAGGAAAAACCCCCCAAAAATAACCAAATATTTTTCCTGGGGAAAAACAGACACGCCCAGTGGGGGGGGGGGCCCCCACCCCCTTCTGTGGACAAAAGACAGGCAAAATGGCACCCTTTCGGCAGGAAGGGGACCACCGGTGTGAGCGTGGACCATCTCCCAAAGGCTTTCTTTGAAAGCTGGTGAGAAGCTATTCTGTTGGCTCAGTCTGTGCTGACAGTCATCCATATGTGTATGGCTTACTTCCTGCTTGTTCCCAGAGAGCATCCCAATCTCGAATGTGGTATTGATACTCATCTGTCCCTCCCAGTCCTAATAGGAATGGAGCTCAAAGCGCCAAC